>OX376655.1:20000-5020000 GCA_947386135.1 Melanchra persicariae | reverse complement strand
TATGTTATCTCTATAGCGAAACTTCAAACTTTCCCACAGCATAGAATATATCAATCCTTGCCGCTACAAAGGGCGTAACACTAAATCTCATACTTTTGGAAATGAGTAGAAAAGAAAACGGTTATGCGAAAAGTGGTGTTTTATTTAGCTTTATGGAAATTTTGGGTAGAAAAAAAAACATTATTTTCACTGTGGCGCAAGTATACAGACTGAAAGAGCGTGAAAAACAAAGGGCGAGTTTTTTATTCGTAGTAACCTATTTGTTAACAAATGATGGGCGCTTTTCGTTCAAAATTTAGCTGGACCATTTGTCAAATAAATAAATTATTTTTGAATATTTAACTAAAACTTGGTTGATAAACGCATTTTAATGTGCCCAAAATTTTTAAACAATGTTTAACTACGTTAAAAACTCGCCCTTAGTAAGTATGCATCAAAAAGTTAATTTCCTAATTGCAAGAATCAATAATTATGTACTAACAAACTCAAATGCAAAACACAGTGGACTAAAATTCGTAGTTCTAAATTTCATGCGTAGAACACATAATAGTAGGTAGGTACGTACTAAAATGTACAGTTGGTTTTCAACAGTGAAGTCGGAACAACCTACGAACACAAACTACATGGAGCCACGTGCATGCTTTGTATTACCTACAGCTGTGACGTGGGCGCATGAAAAGTTCTAGCCCGGTTTAGAACACCCGTTGCATACGAATGCGTACGAAGTTACACGAGTACAATGTCCGTTTACTTGTTAAGTCTTTTAGGATTTTTATTGTTTGTTAAAATAATTCGATTTTAAGTTTTTCTTTGTAATATGCAATAACTTGTATCTCATCGAATAATTTTATTATCTTTCAATTATTTTTCATCTAAATGGGACTCGAGACTTCTTTCAGGATTTCCACGCACACTTGTAAATTTTACCCTGTATACTTGTACAGACATGAAAAAAATCAGCATTTGTTTGAAATTTTCTTCAATTGGTCGCAGGGATGCAGGGTAATGAATTAATAATACATTTGGGGATTTGGGGATTGGATCACACGAGAATTGATTAATTCCCCAGTTTCATCATTTCCCTACGACGGCAGTTATATTTCTTGAGCTTTTTTTTGGTGGATCGGAAATCATCATATGACTCCCTCTCTCTAACGGGAGGGAATGTCAGACTCTTACTGACTAAAACCCACCCGTGTTTCCCCAAATTTCCTTTGCGTTCCAGGGCCGCGGTAAGTCTTTCGAAGAATTCCGCAACCCTGGCAGAAATTGCTTGAGCTTACCTGAGCAATCTTGACGTTGTACTGTGAGAACATGGCGTCGTACATCGACATGAGCTCCGACTGTCCTACTGCTGCGGCCGCTCGAGGGTCCAGGATACTGCCGGCATCCTGAATAAACGGAATAAAAACTGTTTACATAGTTATCAAAGTCAAAATGCCTTTTAATGGTCTAATTTAAATAAACGATTTCAACTAGACCAAAGGCACTTTATAACATGAAAATTTACAGCTAGGTAAAAAATATGTAATTATTTAAAAATAATGAAGTGACTAATGTCCATTCGCAAATGTTGATTCTTATGGTGAACAAGAAACAGTTTATATTTCTAAATAAAATCCCTACCTACCTAATCATTATCATAATCATCTAAAGCCCAACTTGGAAGAAATAAAGAAAACACGATTATTTCGAACGCTCCGATACACACAATGTAGGAACAAAAATATTTAAGACTAAACAGCGCCGTTGAATAAAAAGACTAGGCAGCCAATAAAACGGCTTAAGCCATTTGCCTGCGACATAATTAAAGATGATTCGCCGTGCACACTGATTTTGAAAAAAAAAATGGCGGCCGGGTAGCTATGCCACAAAGGATAGATCCCCTTTACTGACAAATTAAATTGTAGGTACAGCTCAAAATAAATAAAAAAAACATCGACACTTTGTTATTCTTGGTTGAGACGCGACCCGGGAGTCGTCGTAAAAACAGTGAAATACTGTCACATTGCGTTTGAATTTATCTGATTTATCAGAAGGCTTCTGCTGCTTCTCTTCTTCTTCTTCTACTTATTTTTAAACAACGTTCTCATTAAAAAGGAGGTTTTCAATTCGGTTGTTTTTTTTGTATAGTAAGACGGCTCGGGTGGTCTTCACTACGAATACAGTATTCATAGTGAAGGCCACAACACTGTCTACATGATGCACAATCATAACAAAGCATAATTATAACATAACATAACCATGTTAGTGTAACATTTGTGTTGAACTGAATTTCCATAATAGGATGTCCCAAAATTAACACAAGATTTGAAATAGCCGCCCGCCATTCATGCAGTAAAGTGTCGGAAACCCCAAAAATATTTAATTTTTATAGCTGTAAGTTTAGAATTAGTAAAAATGGAGTAGCACTCGAGAGAACAGCGGTTTTGGTATTTAAAAAAATCCTATCCTGTGTACTTTATGATTTAGTAAAAAAATAAGTATATAAAAAGAAAAACTGTGTTTTCTAGTTAAATCAAATCTTGCGTTCTTTGTGATATGACTATGGCCCGTATTCCAAAACGTGAACTGCAACTCAACTCGAACTCCAACTCCATTGGAGCTTGTCATAAATTAAAGTTTTTGCATTTGTTTGCTCATCTCTCGAGAACGAAAACGTCAATTAGACAAGCTTTCATTGACATTTTCGTGCTCATGTTGCAGTTGGAGTTGGAGTTCGAGTTGAGTTGGAGTTTATGTTTTGGAATATGGGCCTATGTCTATGTCGAATAAATGTTTTCTATTCCTTTATATTCTATTCTTGAATATTGGTTTTAAAACCTTTTCCCAACTACATAAGGTTCGGCTTCCATTCTAACTGGAAGCCGATGAGACGTCTACAACCCTGGTACTGGGTAACACCGCTACTCTTTGGCACGACTAGTGCCAGATTATCTGGCTTCTGATAATCCGTAATGACAGTCAGGATCAACGGCTTAACGTATTTTCTGAAGCACGGAGAAGTCTCAGTATGCTTTAATAGTTGCCCATCCACAAGGCGACTTTGCGGAGGTCGGCGTTGCTTATCCTCGAAGATCAATCCGTGCAGTTCGAATGTTACTATTTAGCCTCGTTGATACGTTTTACCAAAGACGACCGTTTTTGGAAAGTTCAATCGTTTATTAATGTTGGAGGTCCTAAAACGCAGCGAATTTAGCGAAACGATTTTCATGTTGAAACAGTCGTAATGAACTTTCGGAGCCAAAGATCGGGAACATAGTACCTAGCTAGCTGATTGGTTTTCATTCATTTTGTGGTGAATGGAAAGCTCGTTGCAATTTACAGACGTATCAAAGAGTAGCTAGATTAACTATGCTATTTTTCGGGCTCACTCTTTTCTGATTTCTGAAGATCAGTTGTAATATCATCTTTTAGACATACTTAGGTAGGTATAAACAACACACACACACACACACATTACAATACATAGTGTACCATGTGTACGTGTAAGTACATTGTGGAATAAAAATCTAAACTAATCACCATCATACTGTTTGTTTGTCAGAGGTAATATCTGATAAAACTTATCCGATTAATCCGAAAATTGTGTGAATGTTGACTATTGATGAGGGCCTGCCTGCATTATCCTAAGAGTTAGGCCACGGAAGGCGAAGCTGAGGAAAAGGCTAGTATGTAAATACTTTTATATTTTTTTGCAGTTATTTTAAAAAAAATCATTGAGTAATCATAGATGTACTGAGGTTTGCTGTAAGAAAACTTAAAAACAGTCGAGCTTAAACCATAAACCTTATGTAATTGGTAATAAACATTAAATTCGCGATTAATTCGGCGCACACCGGTGTGTTGCCGGTGCTTGAGCGGTTAAGAATAAAGAAAAGACCATTCGATTGATTGCACCGTACTGTTAATTGGTCATACAATCATCGTTCATATAGGACCGTGCATGTCATTCTCAATATTGACTTTTCTACGGAATTCTAACCTATATCGATCGATACCTTATCAATGTCGTGTCACTGACCTCTCGTGTGTGATCGCTGGGAGACAAAGTCTCTCTCATAGAGAGGGACATTAGTAGCTCTTGAGTCAGTTTCTGTCTTCCAAACGCTACCGCCCCGCTTGTCACCATGATGCATTCTCGACCCTCGTGGTGGCATTCTGCTACCTGGGAAAATGTACCTTAGTTTTTAAAAAGTTAGGTTAGATGTTCTGAAATCCTAACTGGTTTTGATAGGCGTCATGTCTATTACAAACAATTCGAAATTCAAATATTTGGTTTTTGTTTCGAACGAAACATGGCAATAATAATATTATAATTTCTTTTTAAAACATCAAGCAGCCAGTCCTCCAATTCGATAATCAGATTTGAATTTCAAAACGAAACCCAACAAAAAGTTTTAAAATGAAATATAAAACAGAAAATCAAATATGGCTGTCCAGTCTTCAAGAGATTTTATTACAAATTAAATCAAAAGCCCTAACTACTTATGAAGTCAGTATTTAAAGCCCTTTAGCATTATTGTTAAAGTCTGTAAAACATTCCGGCTATAAAATTAAGTCCTTGATTTATAATGAATAGTTCTGGCCGAAAATTTGCGCAAGAATGAACAAAAGCGTTGATTCATGGAACGCGAACAAATACATGAAGGAAGAATTTCAATAATGTTGAAAATGCTGTCGAAACCGCATTAAGGCGTGTGTGAATTAATTTCGTTGCGAACATTTCAGCTTTTGAGGATGATCAATAAAAAATAAATAAAAATGGAAGAAATAATGCTTGAAACGACCAACCATAATTCGTACTTTTACTGAACACGTAGGTTTTGCCAATTATATTAGGTAACAATGGAAAATTAAGCTATTGGCACTGTCTATAAATGCCGTATGTGTGCCAAACCTACGAATAAAAAAATAAAATCGTGTACATTCAATCACATATCCACGCTAAAGGCTCTCGCAGACAAGTCTATCGCGATATTGCGATGCTTTCAGAAATTTAATTCGGTTGTATTAGCCCAAGATGAATTTCTTTAAATCTCTTCGTTCGGAACTCGCCAGATTACGCTTGTACCCCAGTATTTACCTGTTCAACAATAGACGCGAGTCTTCCCAGAGCCAGTCCATTGCCGTCCTCCCTCGTGATGACAGCACTGCCAAGCTTGACGACCAGTCTCCTCGCGTACTTCAGCTGAGACCTGTCAGTGAATGTCCTTTGTTTTCGCTCAGCACTTGCCAGGTTACGCTTGTCCACGTTCAGGGTCTGCAACAGAAAAACAAAGGGCGTCACAACGAGATATTTTTTGCGAAAATCTATTGCTCTACCCTCATTTAGGTTCGAAACTTACATAAATAAATATCCGACCTCTTTCTAAAACTTAAGATTGTTTATATTTGATCTCCAAAATAAAATTCAATCTCATGAAACACCTATATGCTTTATATATTCGAGAAAGTTATCACGAATTCTAACACCCTTCCGAAAATATGATCCCGAGAAATTTTCTTAAAGAAACACAAGATAAAGAAAATATAAGTAATATCTTCTGGGAATATTGGATAAGTACTTTCAAAATCTATAACGGCTTAAGTTTATTACGGGCTCCTACAAACAGCCGACTGATATTTTTTTTTGTTATTATTACTAAGTACTAAGATCAAATACAAAGAAATCTCACCCAAACCCCCAAATCAAATCTAGTTAGTGGTAAAACTATCGTATATAATTTTATAGTACTAAACGTTGAGACTGACAGGCATTATGTCACTGTCAAAAAAGTAAATGGCAATTCGTAAAACGCCTACGTAGGTACATATACACCCTAAGGGATTTTTGCCCAAAATACTGGGAACTCTTTCTTATTACTTTGGATACATTCCCAAACCACTGCAACTTCTGAAAGCCAGAATCAACATTGGCGATCACCAGAAAAAACATCACGCAACTTCCCAAATGGCGCCCAGCCCAAGGGTATTTTTTTTCGTAAGCGTATCCTCCAATAGTTTCACAAAATTTGGATCATGATAGAATCCCTTCCTTTGAGATAATTAAACGGCTGTCACTACCCACAAGTTTACTGCGATACCTGGAGCCCAAAGGCAAAATTTCTTCTAAAAAACTTTAGCTATCATATTTACGACTGCAATATATATTTATTTCTCCCTAGGCAGAAGTAACTCATAAACTTTACCAAATCTTCGAATTTTTTACTGGAAATTGTGGCTTAAGCAAATTAGATATTTTATTTTATACTTATTACTTTCTGTGAGTACCAAACGTGATACTACGCATCGTTACCCATTAAGTTCTCATCGTGAGTTGTATAACT
Source organism: Melanchra persicariae (assembly GCA_947386135.1). Taxonomy (NCBI): domain Eukaryota; kingdom Metazoa; phylum Arthropoda; class Insecta; order Lepidoptera; family Noctuidae; genus Melanchra; species Melanchra persicariae. The sequence continues at coordinate 5,013,671 of OX376655.1, read as the reverse complement.
GAATTTAGAAAATGCTGTCTATTCGTCTTGTGAGGTGAGGAATTTATTTTTTCATCCTTCTATACGAGGCGTTATATTGATCGTGTCGAGGAATTTGATACACTGGTCTCAAAACAGTCTTGTCGGTCTAATATGCCCATTGTTATAATAAATAATAATAATAATATCATTTATTCGCACAAAATGTAATAGATACAGATGTTACAAAATAGTATGTTCAGTGCAGATACACATTCCGCCATTAGTATTGGCATGCAAATATTAAATCCATTAACATGTTTTTGTGTTATTAAAACAGTAAAACACAATGTTATAGGTATCTAAACTGTTTGAAATGGAGTTGCTTTTTATAACTTAAAAATTCTAAAACATGAACAAAAGCAACCACCTATGGGTTGTAAAGGTACCTAACCACATTTCATTTTCTCACACAAATCAATCAATTAAGCAACATAATACAAAACTACCCCACAAGTAAACAGGAAATCTAAACATCCATCCAGAACCCCATTACCAAAGTATACATTTATACAACATTCTGTTCCCCCGAACACATAGAACAACATAAGTAATTAATATTGCCATTGAAAACGTTCCTGAATAATTTGTACCTCACAAAATATTGCCCTACTTGAAAAACCCTTTTAACGTTGTAATTAAAAGTTCAATGGAAGTGACCACAGAGTTTTAGAAAGGATCAATGGAAGGGCTTGTGATTTGTTTAGGAGTTAAGAACCAAGATAAGTAAATTAAACTTTATTGTTTACTTTTGAACTTTTCTATGCGACTACAATCTAATAAAAAATATATTTATGTAAATGTTACAAACGGAACAAAAAGGGGAGGGGACATTGGTTCCACTTCACTGTGAACGGGAAGAGTGCCTAAAACACTGGCCGAATTGCTACGTTGAATGGCAAGTGACATTTTATAGATAAAGATAACTATTGTTAAAACTCCAAAGTTTTTGTTATGGTAGGCGCCAGATAAACTTGCATTAAAGTACAATAACCTCTAATATCCCTTTGTCGATACCCGAACAATCAATTTTGAACCGACTTTCACTTAGGATCACGATACAAGTCGATGTAGCCGGTCGATTCGGTCGGAGCTCAGCTGATTCTGTCGACATCTCACGGTGTAAACCTAGGCGGAGTAAACGACAATAGAGCTTTCATTCCATCTTATTTGTATGGTTTGACAACTCACCCGTCGTGCGCCCGGGTTTTCACTTCGACATGTTTACAGAATCGCACTACTGCAGTGCGATTCTGTAAACATGTCGAAGTGAACAATTGGGCGGGGCGCACGACGGGTCAGTTGTCAAATCATACAAATAAGATGGAATGACAGCGCTCTTGTCGTTCACTCCGCCTAGGTGAACACCGTGAGATGTCGACAGAATCGACCGGCTGGTGTATAAGCGCGAAGTGAACTGTAATTCCATCTTGATTACATGGATTGACAGCTCACATCGTGATCACTTCACCCAAGCCTTCACTTCGACATGTTTACAGAATCGCACTGCGGACAACTTCATGTCTTTGTCTGTTTTTGATTTAACAAAGTCAATAAATGTATGTGGGTCAATGACCGTTACTGCACTTTTATCTGGTGTCTGCTAGGGTCCACAATCAGCAAACATTTCGATAGCTCATCCCATACTATTGGAATTTTTGACAACGTTTTCGCTGATAATTACTCAGTCTAGGCCTTTTAAACTGTAATGTAAGTATTATTCATTGACAAGTGAAACGGTTATTTTTACTGATTTCCTTGGGCTCTAGACAAGTGACATTCTGTCAGCGGTAGCGTGGCGAAGGCGATTGTCAATACGTCAAAAATGTATGGGATTGACAGATGCTATCGAAATGTCACGTGATCAAATTCCTACATTTTGGCATTTCGACAGTCGCATTCGCTAATCGAATAACACATTGTCTAGGGCCTCTTAAGTTTAATTAGAGAGTTTTAGAATTAAATTGATGAAAAATGTTCAAGAAACGTACCTTCAAAGCTCGCACTCATGTTTTTTTTCCATTTACGTGCCTTATTTTATGGGGTAAAATGATCTACGATGCAATTAAAAGTGTAAAAGTTTACACGTTCTTTTTAAATTAAAATTAATGCAGCTTCCTTGTTTTCTTGCAAAGCAATATTTATTGCTCCGTGGCCCTTTCACAATTATAAACAACTAGCTAACCCGCGCAACTTCGCTTGCGTCACAATTTTCACTAATGATCCGCTCCTATTGGTCCTAGCGTGATTTTATATATAATATAGCCTTCCTCGATAATTGGGTTATTTAACATTAATGTTCAACCAATTTTCAATTCGAACCAATAGTTCCTGAGATTAGAGCGTTCAACCGAACAAACTCTTCAGCGCTATAATATTAGTTACAGTTGTTAGAAATTTTTGCTTTGAAAACAATTATTGCAGGATAGTAACAAGAACGAAATTGTATGAATAAAATGTGATGGGAATATTTTTCCAATCAAAATATCGGTTGCATTTCCCTAAAACTTCAATTAGATAACAAGTATTTACCTTCGGTCGCTTTATTATACCTAGATTTTTGCAAAAAAAATGTAAACTATGGGTATTTAGTCTGAACGGCCCAAATCGAATGGTCCTCGGGCCATTCGACGGTAAAAAAAAATTGTTTACGTTCCAAAGGACCGGTGATAAAAATTGGTAAACAAATTACAAGTACATTCGGGTGCAAAAGTTAAAAAGTTGAAATAAAAGTTTAATTTTTTTTCTTAGATTTGTATTATCTTCCTTAGAAAAACAATCAACAATAATATAAAATGTTAACAAAAGTTAAATTTGGTTATTAAATATTTTTTAATTAAAAATCAGTCTTATTTTAAAGAAACAAATCAACAAAATATAAAAAATTACAATTAAACAATAAGATTTAGTAATAAGGTCATTGTTGAGCTAGCTAGATGTATTTTGTTTATTTAGGTGATTTCAAATTATTAAATAGTTAAAATTCATAAACTAAGCGACTATTACAATGTATGCGACCGTCCCTTTAAATTAATTTTGAAATCATTTTATCACCGCTCCTTTGGAACGTAGACGATTTTTGGTTACGGTCGAATGGCCCGCGGTCCATTCGCTTTGGGCCGTTAAGACTAAATACCCAAACTATATCCGTCTCCAACATAATTAAATACCTATCAAAATTCATCAAATTCGACTCAGCGACTGAAAACGTAACAAAAATACTCTTTTTTGTTTTTATAATAATGTATTAGCAAGAGAGTAAGGAAAGATTATGAAATTACTGATTTTACTGTAACCGGTTGATAACCTATGCCTATGTCCAAGTAAGCCTGCATCGGAACAATAGTTTTGAATGGCGAACATAATCCCAGGCTGGAAAGCTTTACGCGATATTCGACCTACATCACACTAACGATATTCATATTTGCACACAATTTGGCTCAAAACATTGTTTTCTAACATCCTACAGATAGTTTAACAGTTTGTTTATGTATCGAGAGTCGATTGAAGAGGACTCGAAAACCGCTATTTTGAATGTATACAGGAAGACCAAAAACCGGTGGATGGACTGTGTGAAATATAAGATGGCTAGAAAAGGGGTAAAGTTTAATAAGAAGTAAACAAGAAAAAGACATGATGCGGAGATTCCTAAACAGTTATTGGATCCTCGGGCTAAAATATCAAGTTTCACACGTCGAGATCCGAAGGCGTACGAAGATTTTCGACATCGGAAAACAAGTAACAGAACTCAAATGACTCAAATGTCAGGACACCTGGCAAGGCGCGTTGATGAAAGGTTGAATAAAGCGGCGAACGAGTGGCGTCCGCGGACTGGAAGGAGAAGTGTCGAACGTCCGGCCGAGAGATGGCTAGACGAAATTGTTGCCACCGTGGGTATTACTTGGACGAGATTGGTACAGGTCCGTGGAGATGGTCAAATGAAAAGAGAGGTGTATATAAGTATGCTTATCTATAGGTGAAAACAGGCTGTGGATGATGATGATGACGATGATGGAAACACTAAATAAAAAAGACGTCTGATATGTACAAAAAATCATCTTATATGTAGAAAAAGTGCCTAAGTACCGATGTCATGATCTGCTATATTTACATACATTTTTTCAAGGCTAACAAGGAAAACACAATAATTTCTCATTTAAAATTATTTCCGTCATTCGTTTTGATAATGTTACGCATGTACTAGTATTTAAATAGCATTTACTTGTAGTGGAAGGCTTGTAATTGATACAAATGGACCTTGTATCGTGACCGCAGAAACGTCCGATGCATAACTGCCGTCAATATTCATTAATCTGTTAGTACTTATGTGAAGAGTGTACCTAGTGTTACATTATACAAGAGTGCGTTTTATATCTCTTGATATCACTATGTATCATGAAGTATATCACTTGATATTATTTTGTATTTTTTTTCTTTGTACTAGTATTATAAAGCAGTAATAATAATAATAGATAATATTTATTGATAGGAAGAAAACTTTTGGTCCATGTGACGTATTAATAAAGTACAAGCGGCGCATGCACGTCACGGCATTGCTTGCCCAACCGCCGGCCGGTGCGGACGTGTATGCGCTCCTTGGTGAAACGAGTGTTTGTCTTTGATTTACGAACCCAGCAGCAAACGAGGACACCACAGTGGCGACGAGCCTCAAGTAAGTGGTAAATTATGCTGCTATATGAAAAAGGAGAAATATAAACTCACGTGCACGAAAAAAAAAAAAGAAAAAAAAAAACAAAAAAATGAAACACTAATAACAACCTCACGGTTTTATGGTGCTATCGATTCAGTGGTATATGTATCTATCTGTCCAAGTACTATTAAAACAAATGACTAGACATTACAAATAACAAATAGTGTTATTTTTCTGATCGATCAATGATAGGTTATTATTATCATTGTCATGAAAAAAAGCAATGAATACTTTTCTAAAAATAATTTTTATCATAATTATTGTTATATTCTTGACTATAGCCGTGGATATTTCTAAAATAAGTTAAAATTAAAATTTTAATATAAGTACCTACTCGGTGGTAACAGTCTTCTTATATCTTGTGACGATAATTTCGACGTAGGTACCTATTAGTAGAAATTGTAATAAGAAATACCGTGTAAGTCCACGTTAATGTAATTTATCCAGTGACATTATTTATTTGAATACCTACGTAGGTAATAAGAATTTTCAGTGCAAAATTATGATTCCTCACTATTCATCGCGTTCTCTTAAGTTAAATGATGTTTTAAGGTTGAGGTACCTAAAGTAAATGTCGTTAGTAATATTAAAGCAGATAAGTCAAATGCATGCAATCAATCAGCGCAATAGGTACATGTACTACTTATTGATATAGGTAGGTAATACAATATGCTATCATAACAAATGTACCAAAGTGTATTAGTGTATGTTGCCAAGGTGCAATAAGGTGCCAAGGAGCACAAAGTAGTATTTTTCCAAGGTGAATCAAGGTGCCAAGGAGCATTAAGGTGTAATTTTGCCAAGGGCATATATGTATATCCATAAAAAAATGCAAATTACATTGATCAATTGATTGATTCCTTTGTCGTTTTGAAGTTTTAGCAACATTAAATATCACTAAACCTAATGTAATAAATGTCACCGGCATAACCCATATCTACTTCGCGTAATAAAGATTTATATCACTCCAGTGGCGTAGCGTAGTAGGGGCGAGGGGCGACCCGCCCCGGGCGGCCCCTTCAAAACCTAAACAAGGGGGCGGCTGACACCCATGCTAAGCCACTGTAATACTCATTCTAATATTGTCCATTTACGCCGCATCTAGCTAAAAAAATTAAAAAAAAAAAGTAACAATAAAATTCAATTCAGGGAAATAATAATGTGTAAATTAGACATATATTGTAGTTTATTCATTATTCAGTCATCGGGGTAAAATATATCTAGGACTTATCTAGGATTTTGCAGTGTGAGAACATGGTATACACATTTCAGATAGTAATTTTGGAAAAAAAAGAAAAAAAAAAAAAAAATGTTCGAGTGAACAGGCTCCTTCTGGGTAAGCTTGCTCCATCGTAGACTTTGTCTTTGTCATATCTGACATTGACTAGAGTCAAGAGCAAACCCATCACAAATAAAAAAAAAAAAAAGATTGGGTTACAGATTGCTAATAACAATATTATGAGGAAATTTAGGACCAGTAATCTGTATTTTACTGAAAACATAAATAAAATACGAAACACCTTATCCAATGGCGCCAAGGGTGCAATACAAAGGCAAATTGACATTGTTTCAGGTCGCTCAAAATGTCCAATTTACCACCGGCAGAACCCTTGCAATGCGAAGGTTGTTCCAAGAAAGAAAGAAAATGAGTTTATTTGGCACACACATATAAAACTCATAGTTTTATCTTAGTCTACTTATACATTGACATAATGTCGAGTAGCGTATTTACAGCCCATTAAAAATATATCATACCTACCCACATTTAAAAAAAAAAAAAATGTTTTTACTTGTTACCCACATTTACAATTATTTACGTTTTTTAACAATTCAATTGGGTTTGGACAAGGTATGAAAGATGTATTATTTTCATGGTTACTTTTATTATATTATTAACGATAATTACATCACAATATTGAAATTAAAATCAAAATCAAAAGTCATTTATTCAAATTAGGCTGAGAGCCAGCACTTTTTGAACGTCAAATTTTACATACATAAAGACAGTACCCCAAAACGCCCACCCGTCACCACTTCCTAGTGTTTTAGCTGGGAAAAAGAAGTGGCGCAACAAACTCCCCAGCAACACATCTGTCTGTCACGTTTTAAGAACTTGAATTAAACAATACTTCGCAAAGTATTTTAAGACACAGGAACAAATATAAATATGTATCCAACAACATGGAAATCATAAACTTAAATAGTATTAACAACATGTTAGCTAGCACACTCCATTATACGAGTACCATTAAAAAAACGGGCAATGGTAAGATTTAGCGATTAGGTACTTGTCTAATAGCATACTAGCACAATTTATTTTGAGAGAATCATAATTTTATTAAAGGTTTACCTAAAGGAGCAAGGAGCTCGTGGCTAAATTATAACAGCCGCACGGGCCAATCTTCAAGGTAAAGCAACGCTTGTCGAGGTTGGTCTGTGGATCTTAACATACCGAGACTACTCCGTGCCTCGGAAAGCACGTTAAGCCATTGTGCCCGGCTGTCATTTGTAGACCTTTGGCAGTTACGTTACGAATTGTTAGAGGCCGGAAGGTCTGACACCGGTCTTGCCATGAAGTACCGTATTACCTAGCCAGTTAATGAGTTGTGGAGGTCTGGTGGGCAGCCGCTCCACGTAGAATCCTGGTATTCGGCTGAATCCGGTTTGGCTGGGAGTCGACCCCGATGTAGTTGGGAATAGGAGTGTAACGAACATATTGGTACTAGTTAAGAGATTAGTAATATTCCATGGATTCACGTGTCAGTAATCCGACGAACTAATATATGCTAATATTTAATATTCACATAATCCACAGATTACTAACATGTACAATAATCTTTATCATAATCTGGGATTCCATTCACTTGACACGGATCGGTGGGATTAGACTCACTCAATCATTCTCCCCTCTCTGCCCAGCGCCCGAACGGAGCGGACGTGTCACCACGTTGCTTTTGTGAATATTGAAATATCTTTTTAAATCACTATTTTAAATTATTTCGACCATAAATTGTGCCGTGTGGCGGACATATTGGTTGCTGTCGGAAGTCTCGCTATCTCACGTTGCCGTCGTGTGAACGCGGACCCGTGGGAAGCGTCGCTGATGGCCTCTGGCACTTGGTGAGTGAAGATCAAGATTTTATAATTCTCGAAAAGTGGACTGCGCTGACTGAGTTCCGAACCTCGGACAGCGAGCGCAGAGACAGCGCACTCAGCGACTACGCCAAATCAACGTTGACGTCATTGCAGCAAATTTGTGTCCTGGTGCTACGTTGCTACGGAGCGCGTGCTACGTCACAGTCGCGCATTTGCTACGCTATTGGATGCTACGATCGCTACGAATTTTTTAACTGCCACGCGTTTTTATAACTTTGGCCGCTATACTATACTTATTGTCAGTTCGTGCCAAGATATTGATATACTTTGAAAGTATTTAAAATGCCTAAATTAAAAAGAACACCACCCCCTAGCCAGTCCGCACCTACGATTCAACGTGCTTCATCAATCGCTAATATTGCGACTCCAACGAGTGATTCTGAGTTTATAAATACACAACAAAGATCAACAAAGCGCTCGTGTTTGGAATTTAGTCCCACAAGTGAACTTGATGATTTTAAAGAGGAAATTCGTGCAATGCTCACCAAATGGAATTTAAATCAGGAAAGTATTCTGCAAAATTTTATGTCTAAAATAACAGTGGAATTAACAGAATTAAGAGCTCAAAACGAAGAACTGCAGAGCATCAGGACTGATATTGAGGAGTCGGCAAAATTAATGAACGCTAAGTACGAGGATATGAAAACTAGTTTGGCAGGCCTAGAAAGTGAACGCTCTGAGCAAAGAAAATATATTAATCAGTTAGAAGGAAAAATTCAAGATATCCAAGAAAATCATAGGTCCGCTGTGATTGAGCTGCGCAATATAATCCCAAAGGAAAAAGAAAACGATAGCGACTTGACAGACATTGTTGTTGGTGTGTGTAGATCCCTGTCAGTGCAAGTAAAACCGGAGGAGATTCGGGACATATATCGAGTGCAGGGTAACCAAGGCCCCTCTAAACAAATAATAGCAGAATTTCAATCAGTCACCCTGAAAAACACTGTTCTTCGTGCCGTGCGTAATTTTAACAAAGGGAAGCCGCCGTCTGAAAAATTAAACAGTGAGCATGCCAGCTTGACAGGCGAACGCACCCCTATATATGTCGCTGATCGTCTCCCAGCAACTTCAAGGAAACTTTTCTATGATGCAAGAAAGTTTGCGAAGAATAATGGATGTCAATACTGTTGGACGGCAAATGGAAAAATTTTTATTCGAAAGAAAGAAGGGGCTAAACCGGTACTTATTCTTTCTGAATCCAGCTTTCAAAACATACTGCATGATTAGTAATTATATAAGAAGTCGATTAGCATTAGTTTCTAAATTGTTAGGTAAGCATGTTCTTGTTTCTTATTTTTTATGTTTCTATATCTTTTTTATAAAGCTGCCTTCATACACTTACTGTAACCGACTATGTTGTACAACTCAAAAATTCATCACGCAAGTATACAATTCACACACGTACATTAACACTCACAAATCACAAAAATTATTGATTAATTCAAGCTATGGTTCTCATTGTACTATACAATATGCTACTATTAGGCACCCGTATCGATTGTGTTGTGTTTTTCGGCTGGTATTTGGAAGTAGTGGGGTTCAGTTCTGGTATACTATAATAAGGGCAAATTTGGTTGAACGTGTTGTATCAAACTGCATATTACAATCAAAATGAATAATGTAAATGAAATTATAAATAACTTGGATACATTTGGGACCCACGAATCCTTCATTTGTCCCCCTGATAAATGTCATCAGATCTTGGGGAACCCAAACAAAATGATTAACGTGTTACACCTAAACATACGCAGTATTAATAAGAACTTCGACAGCGCCACAGTATTATTATCATCCCTAAAAATTAGGTGTGACGTCATAATTTTCTCGGAATGTTGGCTGAACGGGGATAATAATATTCCGATTTTACCTGGATACGCAGCCTATTCGACAGAAAAAAGTATGAATAAAAACGATGGTCTAGTTATCTATGTTCTTACCGAGTTACAACATGACATTATAGTGCCAGAGTTTGATGATGCAAACTGTCTTATTTGCAAACTTTCTGATATAGTAATTATAGGTATATACAGGCCGCCATCTTTTCGCAAAGTCGATAACTTTTTAAATAGTCTCAACACTGTTTTAACGTCAGTATCTTCCTATAGAAATATATTTCTGGTGGGCGACATGAATATCAATATTAGCCCAACAAATAATGATCCAAATTATAACGAATACATGATTCTGACTGCATCACACGGACTCTTACCTGCCTATACGTCCCCTACCCGGGAAAAAAATTGCTTGGATCATGTCATGATCAGAGTGGTTAAATCAGTAATATCCTTTGTCATTGACAGTCATATTACCGACCATGCCCCTGTACTAGTTAGTATTAAAATTAAGACAAAACGTCACACGTCTAAATTCCTCTCGAAAGTTGATTTGACTCAAGTTGTCTCGGAAATAGCAAGTACCGATTTTAGTTCTGTTCTGTCGTCTGGCAATGCTAATTGGGCTACTGAGTTTCTCATTAATACTATTGTGTCTATCATACAAAAATATACCAAAGCCATCTGCATTCCTTCTAAACTTAGGATAATAAAGCCCTGGATCACTCCGGGACTACTAAGATGCATTAGGAATAGGGATAACATGCATAGAGAACAGAAAAATACACCAGGCAATTATAATTTAAAATTAACCTATTTACGCTATCGCAACTTTTGCAACAAACTTTTGCACAGACTTAAAAGTAATTATGAAAAAAGTGAATTGGAAAAAGCCAAAAATAACCCTAAAAAGACCTGGAACGTAATCAACACTATAATAAACAAACAAACTTCTAGGTCATCCGCAAGAGAGTTGTTGTCTTTATCCGGTTTAGAATGTAAGGCATCATTGAATGTGGTCAACAACTTTTTTGCAAATATTGGCAAAGAGCTTGCAGGAAAGCATGCAAATCCTGATACAAAACATGTGGCTTATGTCAGGGATTATGCACAAGTGAATTCAATGGTTCTGCTCCCTCCCGATCATTCCGAAATTAATAATATTATTCTGGATCTTCGTGCTGATTCTGCCCCGGGATGGGATGGAATCAGTACGAAGCTACTAAAATTGAGTAGACAAACTCTTGTACCTCTTGTCACTCACATATGTGAGCTTTGCATCGCCGAGGGTGTATTCCCGAAAGTTTTAAAGAGAGCTGTGGTACATCCTATCCACAAAGCAGGTGACAGAGGCAGTGTCAACAATTATAGACCAATCTCGGTCCTACCGGCATTATCCAAGGTTCTGGAGAGGGTCCTCAACAATCGTCTTGTATCTTTTTTGGAAAAACATAAAATCCTTTCCGACAATCAATTTGGCTTTCGTAGGGGGAAGTCATGTGAAGACGCGTTCTCGGCTCTGATAGACGATGTTGTTGAGACACTTGATAAAAAGTCCAAGTGTTTGGGTTTATTCTTGGACCTTTCCAAGGCATTTGACACTGTCTCTGTCCCCATCCTTCTAAAAAAGTTGGAGCAAATTGGAGTTAGAGGTCCTGCCCTTGATGTCTTTGCCAGCTATCTGACTGAACGAACGCAGTGTGTTAAGATCGACGCATATGTTAGTGACGTGAGTTATTTGTCCTACGGAGTGCCTCAGGGTTCCATCCTGGGGCCTACACTTTTTCTTGTGTACGTAAACAGCCTCTGTGATTTGGCACTCCCAAACTGTTCCATTTACACATATGCAGATGATACTGCTCTTCTGGTTCATGCTGAAAATTGGGATGAAGCCCGTAGCAGAGCAGAATATGTTCTTAGCATTGTTATGTCTTGGCTAACGGCGAATAGTCTGACCTTAAATGTGGCGAAAACAAATTATGTGACTTTTTCACTAAAATCTTCAACGCTACCTGACACCTCATTTTCAGTAAAAGCGCATATTTGTAATATAAGCTCCAACCATTGCTCTTGCCCACCTCTAACAAGAACAAGTAATGTTAAATACCTGGGCGTACTAATAGATGATCTCATTTCATGGAACGCCCAGGTTAAGGTTTTGTCTGGCAGAGTTCGAAAACTAATTACCGTGTTTAAAGGCCTGAGGTATAGTGCTGATATAGATACATTACGGATGGTTTATTTTTCGCTTTGCCAGTCAATATTAACGTTTGGCATAGCAGTCTGGGGTGGCGCTCCTAAGACAAGTATGATACAATTGGAAAGGGCACAGAGAGCTGTCCTAAAGGTCATGACATTTAAACATTTCCGTTATAGTACCGCACAGTTGTATAAAGAATGTCAAGTACTGACAGTGAGACAGCTCTTTGTGCTAAACTGTACGTTGCGCAAACATACTCTCTTGCAATTGGATCTGGATCACTCCGCTAAACGTAGGACCACGAATGTGTGTCCCATAGAGCGGCACAGAAGTAAACTTGCAAAACGTCATTTTAAAATTCTAGGTAGTCGTATTTACAACTATGTCAACAAACAATGTAACATCTACAAAATGAACAAATTTGACTGCAAAGCCCAAGTCAGTAATTGGGTCATAACTCTTGGTTATGAGGAGGTTGAAAGAATTATCAATACGTAGCTACATACCCTTATCCCTATCCCAAACTTTCCCCCGTCCCACACATCCCAATACACTCACACACCATCACACATTCCATCACACAAAAAAAAAAAAAAAAAAAAAAAAACCTACACAGCTGGTGTATTCTGTCGACACCTCACCGCACTTCGCGCACTCCACCCAAGTGTACAACTTGGGTGGAGCGTGCGGCGGGTGAGCTGTTATTCCATCTTTGTATGGTTTGACAGCGCACTTGTCGTTCACTTCGCCTAGGTTTTTCACTATGACATGTTTACAGAATCGTGTTGAATTATCGTAGCATTAATTATTATGTAGTCTGTTATTATTATTATTTTTTGTTTTTTTTATCAAATTATTTTCTTTATTTAATTTTTGCCATAATGTCTTGTTTTCTGTATTAGTACACTGAAACTCCGGACTGTATACTTGTTTTTGTCTTTGTCAACCTAGAGAGCCCTGACACCCATACCACAAGTTCAATCTTAGCTTGGGTGTCAGAGGTGTATAATTATGTGTAACTTTACAATTTTCAACATTTATGTTTGGTTTAACAACGTCGTGATTAATTATTGTAAGTTTGGAAAATAAATTATTATTATTATTATTATTATTATTATTATTATTATTCTGACATTCGTGAAGTGATACGTATTAATAAGTATTAGTTAAATATTACTGTTATAAATGTTAGTTAAAATATTATAATATTTCTAGACTAATATAGTCTTATTGGCCAATACTGATAAACATCGGTATTAACCCATCTTTAGTTGGGAAAGGGCTAAACCAGTGATGACTTAAAAAGCCACGCAAAGGGTAAATAACTCAGAGGGCCACGCAAAGAGTAAATAACTCACAAAGGGCCACGCAAAGAGTAAATAACTCACAAAAGGCCACGCAAAGAGTAAATAACTCACAAAGGGCCACGCAAAGAGTAAATAACACACAAACGGCCACGCAAAGAGTAAATAACTCACAAAGGGCCATGCAAAGAGTAAATAACTCACAAAGGGCCACGCAAAGAGTAAATAACTCACAAAGGGCCATGCAAAGAGTAAATAACTCACAAAGGGCCACGCAAAGAGTAAATAACACACAAAGGGCCACGCAAAGAGTAAATAACACACAAAGGGCCACGTAAAGAGTACTTGCATCTTTATATTAGGGCTACGCAGTTGTGTGTTTCTGTTAATGATTTTTAGTAAAAAGCCACGCAAAAGTAAGAGTCAATTTTATTAAAACCCAAAATGACTCATGCGTCATCCACACTTCCAAACTTCCTGATTGCGAAGATGATCAGACATAATTATCGACACTCGCAGGGAGAAATGGAAGAGGGCTCTTGAATTTAACATATTGCCTGTCATCATCGACAATCCTGCTAAGAAACGAGCTACTCTCTACTACGTTGGGGGAATAGCACTACAAACAAGAAGTTGACTATAATCTTCCGGGTAGATTATAGTCAACGTTCATGCTGAAGAAGGGGAAGGTGTCGATGTCTATGCATTAGCTCTAAAGAAATGAGACAGTTCCTTAAGTTCGAAACAAAGTCGGATTAACGAAATTTATATTTTCTAACAGAAAAAGAAAACAGGAGGAAGTAGAAAAATTTTAACGATTTTATTAAGCTTGAGAAATCATGCCGGAAAAGGTCAATTTCATAAAAAAGAGGAGTATATTATCGACCAAAACACTGAAAAGCGTCAAATGTTAAGTCGAATGTAGAATCGAATGTAAAGTCTAATGTAAAATCACGTACAATTTTACACGTAGAGTCAGAGGTTTTTATTTTCCTTGTTCAAATTAGTATGATTTCGATGACTATTATTGGTGCTTAGACTTGGTAATCATGAATACCAGCTAATCGCGGATCAAACCTAAAACATTTGTTTCAATGAAACCATTTACAGCCACGTCGGTCTGTCAAAGGTTTACCGACTGAACGACATTAGAGTGACATGGAATAGCTCTGTAACATGAAAAGTTTTTAGACAATTACCGTAGAGATTAACGATAGCAAATCGTAACAAGACGCAATAGGTGCAATATATTGCGTAAAAAGCGGCATCTGTAGAAATTGCGAGACCGTTATTATTGATGTTTAGTGATGTAGATTCTAAAGTCGATTAGATGAGGTCCGTGAGATTTCAATAGAGAGTTTTAAGCGCTGTGTGGTATAAGGTAAAGCTCAATTAGATTGCACAGAAGTTAAAAAAAAAAAAAAAAAAAAATATCCGTGAACGATTTCGCGTTATTAGTAAACTAAGAGTGAAACTGGATTAATTAAAATCCTAAATTCAAAGGTTCATTTAAGAATTATCAAGGAGATGGACCTGGGTATACCCCGAATAAGGGCGCTTGACTCTAAGCGAATGTATAAATACCTCCATGATCGTGTGAGAAAGACCCCCGATCACTGCCTCGAGACTTAGATGACATAGTTGAGGACAGTGATAATGAAACCAAGTCTGATGGCTTGTTTACTAAACTCTTGACCGCACCTCATGAATAGTCCACCAAGTACACAGCGCTTAATATGTTGTTGCACATATCGTGCTAGATATTTTCAAATTGTTGTTGCGATTCTGGTCTGTGTTGGTGCACAGATTATAACGGAATTTTCATGAGTGAGTATGCATTTCAGAAATTTATTTTGTTAGATCGGATATCTTTCCGTTGAGTAATGTTATGCGGGGAGCGCTGTGCACAAAGCCCTCATGACTGGATATTGTACTACACCCGAGGATGGGTGCTAGTCACGGATGGCAGTGTCGTGGAATCATGGCGCTACGGTATAAATGACTACGCCATTGGCTGCTGCATAGAACAACCAAGGGTGTAGTGTAGACAAAATCAAACTGGTCAATTTATGTATTAACTTTATAGATGTACTCTTTCTTTTTTTGAGTTTTTATTTTTCTATTAACTCACACACTGTTTTATTAATGGATCAAATATTTGTAAATATGTGAGTACCATGTACTTATTAAGAAAATGAAAAAGTTTACCTCTGCTGGTAATACTTTGATTTCTATAAGCAGTATACTCTAGGTGCATCAACCTCACATATATCAAAGTTAATGTGTGTATTCAAAATATTGTAAAACATTTATTTGAAAAGAGTAACTATGGAGTTTCTTGTCCGTTCTTCTCCATAAGAATCTACCTTTGCGAACGGACAGTAGAGTCACCTTATTTTGTTTACATAGTATTTGGATGTAAATGATGACGTTCAAAAGAGCCGTTTGATGGCCTTATTGAAATGAACGTTTTGACTTAGACTTTTATAAAACACAGTTTGGAAAGCAAGTGAAGGAAAAAGGGAAAAGTATGGTATATACCTGGAAATAGGGGAAAAATTATTATCAAACAGATGATTCAGAGGATAAAAGTGATTCGATAGAAGCAAAAGAATAGATAAATAACTCTGTTAAATTGTATAATAAGTATTCAGTGGAAGATAAATTTTACCTTGTTGGAAATTATAGAATGTGGAGAATTAATTAACTATTTGATAATTAAGTGTAATTAAAATAATTAATCAGTTATTGTATTTGTTTGTTTAAATTCTTATGTAAAGGAAGAGGTGTGACGTATTAATAAAGTACAAGCGGCGCATGCACGTCACGGCATTGCTTGCCCAACCGCCGGCCGGTGCGGACGTGTATGCGCTCCTTGGTGAAACGAGTGTTTGTCTTTGATTTACGAACCCAGCAGCAAACGAGGACACCACAGTCCATATAGTATAGACTGTGTTAGAAGCATTTAATACTACATTAGTTAATTTTATAAATATGACGAACAATCCCTTTTATGAAAAATTATCAGTTAAAAATCGAATAGTAGAATTAATTTAAACTTGAGAATAAATAAAATAAAAATAGTTAAAAAAATAATAAATTAATTTGAGTTATCAATCGATGCGAGACGCACAGGCCTGGTTGTTGTGGCAACACTTGGGGGAGGCCTATGTCCAGCAGTGGACGTCTTTCGACTGATATGATGATGATGAGTTGTCTATTAAAATGTCAACGAACAAAATTTAAATGAATAAAATTTTAAATGTCAACGAATAGAATCTAAATGAGTAAAATAAAATGTCAATGAATTAAATAAAACACAATAATTTAAGTAAAAATATTTAAAAACTAATTTACAAAATAATGTTCGTTCGTAAACTCTGGACGTAATGGAGGGCCTCGAAACTTAATCAACGCATTCCAGGATCAGTCCGTGGATGGGCCCGACTATCTTAACATTCCAAGAATCCTCCGTGCCTCGAAAAGCACGCTTTTGGTCCCGGTGGTCATTTGTAGATCTTTGACCGTCGTTACGGATAGTCAGTAGCCAAGAAATCTGACGCCAGTCTTGCCAACGGGTATCGTGTCAGCTCAGATAGGTAATCATCATCATCATCTGCCTAGCCTTTTCCCAACTACATCGGGGTCGGCTCCCAGTCAAACCGGATAGGTCAGATAGGCAGTCAATCCATGTAAACACTGGTTCCAATTTCTAATTATTTCGTGAGAACTCTGTCGAAATCGGCAAGGAGGACTATATATATAACATTCCTCAGGCCTTACAATCTTCTAATATTGAAGAACCTAAATCTTAAACTATGACATTAATATGATATTAACAGGGGTCACTCACCTCCAAAACTTTTTGTCGAACGGCCGTTAACCTATCCCAACCGACGACAGTATAAAACCTCCTTCCATTCACCTTTCTTATCACACTGCCGCATAGTTGCAACATTTTGACAATCACACTTTTATATTCCTAATTTATAAAACAAAATATTCAAACAAAACGACACAATACCATTCTGCTCGAGTGCTCGACCACTTATAACGTTATGAAGTTATCTTCATAACGTTATAAGTGGTCGAGCACTCGAGCCAATATGAGAGCGAATATTTAACTATCTCAAGTTAATCTGTTATTTGCTTAACAATAAGTGTGTTATCGTACTGTTTGCTAATAATTAACTAAACACTTATTGTTAAACTAATTAGCAAACAGTACGATAAAATGGCCCAGTTTATACTGGGCCATTTTATCGAACTGTTTGCTAATAATTAACTAAACACTTATTGTTAAGCAAATAACAGATTAACTTGAGATAGTTAAATATTACTTTTAAACTTAGTACTTGTTGATCGAGCAATTTTCGACCTTAAAATTTGAAACCGATAAATCTTATATTATTATTTAAATTGAATGCAGTACGTCGTGGCCTGCCTGTCGCCTACCTCTGAAGTCTTGCGGTTTTTTAATGTAGGTATTGTACATAATAATTATATATTTTGCCAGTAACATCATCATGTAATATATTATAGCACGTTGAAGGTACATGGTGTCACTGAGGAATTGATTGTCATTCAGTGCCGTCGTGATCATAGGGAAAACTTAGAGGATAAAAATATATAATAACAAGGCGGTATTTCCTAAGTGAAATTTAAGTGAACTGTTTTAACTGCATTTACACACTAAATAAGAAGAAAATCATTGGCCAGGCATAGCCATTCTCTAACTAGGTAACAAGTACGAAAGTCTAAGGAAAATAATAGGATGTGTTGGTCATCCAATTAGGCATTTTTCAGCAGTCGTACGTAGGTACTTTAGGCAACCTTTAGGTACCTACTAACTGTCTTATTTTATGAGGTTTAAGAGTATTTTTGCATTTAGGTACTGTTTTCCTTGATGGGCTGATTTATAAATGTTAAGAAATTTTATTGATTTATAAATTAACAAAAAAAGAGCCAGTAGATATTTCTCTTACGAAAAAAGTTTGGCTTCATTCATGTTCCTAATAAATAATGATGGCTATCGCGTTTGAGTTAGCCGCTAGAGGCGCTAGTGTAGCATGAGGTCTTCGAAATGTCAAATTTCACTATTGGATTGGCTTTTGACAAAAGTTTATTTACTCATTTTTTTTTTTTTGATTATTGTGAATATTTTACTAAAACCGCCTGATTATGGCAGATTAAGTTACGGTTATACCAACAGTACCAACCACTACATTAATTTTTTTTTTTGTCGGAGTATTAATACATAGGGATGTCCTTCTTATCTTTTTCGATTATGATGATTCTGCGTAACACTGCTGTATTTCCTATGTTGTATTTAATCGCATGCAAACTATAGAACATTTGTATTTAGAATCCGCTCATTCTCTTATCGTGTAGGAAGTAAGGTCTGGCGACCCTAGTGTCAGAGTATAGAATCCGCTAATCAACCGCTATCCAAGTTGGTACTCGAGTTTGTGAATGGGAATAATTGAAAAATAGCCGCTACATTAAACCGATATTTTTACCGATACCGATACTATCGTTATTAGAGAACGGCTAGTGCTTATAGTACCTAATTAAAAATGATAAGTAATCAGACACGAGTTCTATGAACTCATTATGAAATTGGTTCCAATGTTTACATTTTTTATCGCTATCATTCGTGCTGCAATAATCCTAGTATTTGTACAGCTATCGCATTATCAACTAAGGATTATTGTATTTGACACTGTTTGATAATAACCGGCAAGAAATGAATATTAGTTTTAACGGGTCAGAGCCCATTCGTCCCCTAAGATTCGCACCCTGTGCCCACTCGTCCCCTGGAACTTTTGAGGGGCCCATTCGTCCCCTGAAGAATATTTATTTTTATTCATTCTTCTAATATAAGTACATCATTCATCATAGGTCTTTTTTCAATGATCTGTTATGATTTATTAAATTAATTCCGTTAATAAACTGTTCACAAGTGTACTATGTTAACCGTTTCTTATGTAAAATATAGCTAATTTTATCTCAGGGGACCAATAGGCACCTGAATAGGTGCCGAATCTTTAACTTATATTGTATATATATTAGAGGGGACGAATGGGTACCTTAAACATAATATTTTTTATTAAAATATTAATTGGTCCCCTACCAGGAGACCAATGGGCACCTATATAGGGGCCGAATCTACAACTTTTATGCTGGGGGACGAATTTTAGGGGACGAATGGGCTCTGACCCGTTTTAACAACGTTATCGTTTACAGTATTAATAAGCATTAACAGTGGCGGCCTTTACGAGGCCCAGGGTGGCAGGTCTTTGCGAGGCCCTTGAAATTGGAATATTAGTATTATTGCAAATATTATTTACTTTGAAATAATTTAATTAAATTCCTACAAATTTAAAAGGTTTGAAATGTAAGGTTTCTTGAACTCGGGTTGCCCGAGGCTCCTGCAAGAGCGAGGCCCGGGCGGCTGCCTAGTTCGTCACCCCGTAAGGCCGCCACTGAGTATGTGAGGGCAGTGTAGACTAGTCAACATAGAACTAAGTAAGTACCTACATAAATAATGGATCGAAATTAAGAAAAGTCTGAGTCTAAGAAGGCTACAGTGATCTCACATTCACATTGTAAAAATGAGCTAATTGAAAACAAACATATTTAAAAAGGCATGATTAGTTTACGGGAATAAATCGAATGGATACCTATTATATTCGTCAACGCATTACCTAATGAACTTGGAGTAGTCAACATAAGGTTATACGATGCAAAACAATGTCATTAATGTCTCGTCCTAAGGACTAGGGTATCCACCTTTTTTTTTGGGAGAAAAACAGTATTTTTTTTAAATTAAGTAATCATTGCAAAAATACTTCCTCAATTTACTTTTGGAAAATTTAGTTTTATTATTCAATTAGCTGAATTAGCCGTTTAATTGGTTGCCTTGCCTTTTCATTTAAATGCGCCCATTTTTCAGCGACCTAAGGGCCTGTGCACACCGCGCTTTTATCCTACAGAGCTCTACAGGTTGCATCTAACTCGTGTGCGTATCGCGTCTGTATCGCTAAAAACTAGCGTCAACGCGCGTTTAAAAAACGTGGTGTGCACAGGCCCTAACTGACATCTTTTGTTCATAATTATCGTTTAATGACTTGCCCATGTCACTTATGTCGCTGATTAAACGGAACAATTCAATGAAAAAGCTGGACTTTTAATGAAACGGCGGATTCAGCTAGTTTGCTGCGACATAATATACTTTATTGTAAGTACACCAAAAGTAAACTTAAAACTTAAACCTTATCTCATTTCGCGATCTCTGTCAGACAACCTGGGATGGACAGCAATAAATTGTCTGGACATGAAACAGGGCTGTCATTGGTGTGACAAAAACCAGTTTTAATTTTGCGTTGTGTGTAAAAAAATGTTTAGAACCCATTCTCCTTTCTTTGTTTTTTTTTTTTTTGGGAGGCATGCAAGAGACATAATTAGCATCAAGTTCCATGTTCCAATTGTTATGGCACAAAATTAACGAACACGTCGAAATTTATATACTGACGGACTTAGCCTATCAAGGCATTTGGTTTAGCAGCCTAGCCCAGCCATGCAGAAAAGCGTAAGGAAGAGATAAATGCTAGAACGAGCGAAGCGAACTCAAATAGTCTACCTCTCCGCCTCGGAACGGATTTTTGACGTTACATACAGAAATAGGAGTCAAGTTGTGAAGTTCTGCGGAATGGTTTGAGAAGTAAAAATAAAATCGACTGCCCCATACATTTATGTGCGCATTTAGGGCGGTCAGTTTTTAAACATCATAAATAATATTAATTAAACATAATAATATAAAATAAATATATATAATACTAAATAATATACTAATAAATATCAATGTATAATTGGGAAAATAACTCGACAAAATGTACTGAACAGCTGATTTTTTTGTCGAGAATTCGTGGTTGCTCCCTTTGTAAAAGTTGCTCATTATGATGAGTAACAATTGACTAAAATTATAATACATTACCATATAACGGGTAACCGTGTACGGGTGGCAAGTAGCAACCCTACCTAGGACCAGAATTCGAAAACATTTGATATTCCCCCGACCGAATTTCGATCACGGTGGCCAATCTTAACGAAGATTAGCCAAATTAGACTGTTTTTTGGGAATCGAGCCCAGAATGCGCTTGGTAGTCGCGCTTGATACCACGAGACCAAAACGGGGCCATTAAACGAGGCGTGGAAGACACTTGGGATCCAATTATCCACCAATCAGCAAGGCGCCCGCATGGTAGACACCTAGACACACAGTCCACTCTTTCTCATCGAGAAGAGGCCTGTATGACCTGAGGCCTGTTTCCCAGCAGTATAGGCTGATTATGCTTCGTTGCAAAGAGTTTTATTTTATGTGTTCTTGAGGAGGTTTTATATTTGTTTTTGTGGTTATCATACAGAGTGAAAAGTAACCGTTGAGTTTCTTGCCGGCTAAAAATCCGTCCTTTTTTTAACTGTAGATGTAAACTCTTTATTCCTACCTTTCCCAATGACATCTTTAACAACAAAAATTTAAAAATCACTAACAGCAAAATGTCAATTGTTCTTTCTAGTTTTATTTAATTTGCGAGTTTTACGGCCACAATCATACTGAATCCATGGTATCCCTTTTTTCGTCCATGTGTCTTACACCCTGTATTCTGTATATTAATGTTCTACAAACACAGATACATAATATCATTCAATTGTTTATTCCATATTACCTTTGTACCAAAAGCTTATCAATAAAATAAAGACACGATACGAGACCTAACTACAAAAGTCATTGGCATATTATTATCATTATATTATTAAAGTAATAAAATGGTAACGTAATAATTCGTAGTGAAACATCAGATAATAATATCACTATAGGTATCATAAATTACAAAATATCACCCACAAATTACGTATATTATTGTTTACATATCATATCAATTCGTAAACTTCCACTCCGGACCTTGGACTGCGATGTCCGTGACAATTAATTCTATTAAACGATCGCTACATGCCAAAGGAGAAACTACATGTAATACATATTTTTGTCCTAGATAAATAAAATCAAACACGGCATGACAACCCTAACTCAGGTAGCGTTCCATGCCCGAAGGGTAACCAACGGAACCCTATCATCTACTAAGCCTTCGCTGTCCTGCCAGGGTTGCGGATTTTGTTCGAAAGAGTTACCGCGGCCCTGGAACGCAAAAGGCACTAGGAGGAGCATGGATGGGTTTTAGTCACTAAGAGTCTGACACTTCCCGCTCCACCCAGAGTGGAAGGGGTCATTTGATGATACAAGCTCTCTATACAAGCTCAACACACAAAACCAGTGGTCTAACTAAACAATCCAACCTTTTCAAACCAAAACGTTTAAACAAATTATCCTGACAGCAACGACCACTAATAAAGAACGACAGTCCTGAAACGGTCTTCTGCGGTAGACCAGCTGTAATTCAGTTTCAGTAAACAGTTCACGGCGCAAACTTGTATTGCGAAAGTTCATGTCAATGCAAGGTGTGGCAACCGTACCGACACTGTTTACGGCTCTAAAATATTGAATAGGACAAAGTGGTGTGTTTGGTTTCCGGTACCTACCTATATCTATAACTAGCTGTGCCCGCGACTTCGTACGCGCGTGCATTTCGTATTTAGGAAGATATACACAAACTCACAAAATGTATGTAGGTACTCATCATGATTATGACATGACTTACAAAATTACGAAGAATGAACGAATATTAACACTTAAAAAATTTCTTCGTAAACAATATTACTTGTTATGTGATATTCATCAGTACGTATAAACAGGCTTTGCTTGCTGCTTACTTGCGACAAAGCGACATACAGCCTGACTGTGCGAGATACAGGACTTCCGCAGATCCACACCAACACGACTAACAGTTTGTCCCTGAGCTTGATTAATGGTCATGCCGAAACTATCAGAAGAAAAGTCTCCGCAGAGGACATGGTGGAGTATACGGTGGAGGTCTGCCCTGCTTGGGCAGAGCATCACCGTGTCCTCGTCGAGGCGATCGGCTGCGGCGTCCTGGTTCATTCCATGGTCCGGAAAAGAATATAAGAATGAATGACAGCACGATTTGACAGTTATTCCTAGTTCGGGACTAATCGTAAGTCCGTGGGTGATACGAAGTAGAAAACGCCCAACACTAAGGCCGAAACTACAGACTTCGGGCTTAAGAGAGTAGACCCCCTCAGCCGCCGCAACAGAAAAAGACAACCCGGGCGTTGCGTCAGGAGTCGCAGGGCAATTCCCAGCCACCCTAAGCGCGGGCCCGCAGATGGCGAGCGTAGGTTGGCTCACTGTACGAACACTACCAGGCCCGGGTCGACGAAGCGTCGTAGCCAGTGTTGCGGAATTTGTTCGAAAAGTCACCACGGCCCTGGAACGTAAAAGGGATAAGGAGGAATACGAATGTGTTTTAGTCAGTAAGAGTTTGACACTCTCTTCCGCTCCAACCAGAGCATAAGAAGTCATTTGATGATTTCCCATCCATAAAAATACCCACAACGGATAGAGTAGAGTAGAGACTCCGTTGTCCTGGCTAAGTTTGCAAGCCTAGCTCCTCCCAAATGTACAAAAGCCACCAGCAGTGCGATTCTGTAAACATGTCGAAGTGAACACTTTGGCAGGGTGCACGACTGGCGAGTTGTCAAACCATAAAATGAGATGGAATGACAGCTGTGTTGTCGTTCGCTCCGCCTAGATGAACACCGTGAGATGTCGACAGAATCGACCGGCAGTGTGCTTCACAGGCTGAGCGGAGAGACGACCGATAATACTCAAGCCGCAAGGGAGTGATAATCTGAGATTAAAGTCAGCTCAATTACTTAGCACTCACAAACCTATATTTACCACCTGTATAATTATGTGCCTGTATAACCTATCTTCGCGAGTTCTTCTGTGGCGTCATTGCCCAAGGATCCACAGTTCCCCTTGAAGCTCTGGAGTGTGAAACCCGCTACTGGTAATTTCTGGCCCTAGGCTAGTCACGACGAATCACCAGCTGACTGGGAATTGAACAGTTTTGTTTCAAAATAAACAGAAAATAATTAGGAATGAGGGAGATCCTGGGAAAGAAATCCAAGAGGTGAAAGGCTCACCGAGTCGAAGCTCCAAAGTTTTGAGCATCGAAGCCGAGTTTTTAGCCTGTCGGTTTTGTATCGGTTGCATTTTGGGGAGTGTGCGACGGAATTGCATAGTTTAATTCCGCCAAGCTCGTTCTATCATCGGACCAAGACGTACGGCGGTACGCCACCGGTACACGCCACCGTGACACACGAAACACATGGCGTGGAATTCCCTGACTGAGTCCGTGTTTCCTGATAGTTACAGCCTGGGAGTCTTATCAAGAGTGAGTAGGTTACTTATAGGCAAGCGTGCTCCATCTTCGATCACATTATCGTTTGCCATCTGGTGAGATAGTGGTCAAACGCGTACCTATCAAAAGTAAAAAAAATGAAAAAAGGTCAGTGGAGCAATTTTTTTTTTTTGCATCAAATGCGTAACGCCTCGTAAGTATCAAAAGAATCTTTAACTAAAAAATACTTTTTGGTGTAATTCTCGTGGTGTTGATGGTAAGTACAGTTTTGCTCAACAGATGGCATTGCAAGTGTCATTAAAGATACTTACCCCTACTTACTATGCATGTAGATAATAAGTTGATTTCTTCTAGATTGCCACAATCCTATCAGGTTTATGTGAATGTTATCTACATTAGTTTTGTATTTCTTAACGTGATGCAAACAAAACAGAATACATATAAACAGAAAATAGGTTCTGCTTGTCTTGCTAAAAAGATATGCAAAATACAGCAATAAAATATTATTAATATTTGAAAATATTAGGTTTGGTAGGAATAAAAAAATAAGGAAATAAATAAGATAAAAATAATTCAAAAATAATTACAACTTTTGTGGGATTCGAACCCACACCAAGTCTTTCGAGAAGCAGGCTTTAAACCAACGGACTATGAGATCTGTTGGTAAAGTATTAAAATAGCCGATAGCTTAGCTCCCTGAAAGGGTTCCACATCAGGTGCTCTAGACCTTAATTTTTTTTATGTCGACAGACAGTACTCATCATGTTGACCAACTATTCCTAAAGCGGTATATTAATATCTCTTATAGATTAGCCGGGCTGCTAAGGTTCCACGTCTTGTATTCAGATCTTCAAAATAAATTATAGCCTATATGTTGGCGAGGACTAATAGCTATACAACAAAAAAAGTTTCATTAAAATCCGTCCAGTGGTTTTTGCGTGAAAGACGAACAACAGACAGACAGACAGACAGACATAAAAGAAAAAAAAATATTTTTGGCTTCTACTGTTTGTATAAAGCACCCCTGGAGTATTTTTTTTTAGTTTATATTCAATGTACAGAATTGACCTCTTCTACAGTTTTATTATATGTATAGATAGATTGGTTAATGTATACAAAATATTGTAAATCTTTTATACAAAAACTTTTGTACAGTGTTTCTAATGCATGAAGTTTTAATACATTAATAAGTAACTAATGAAACAAGCAATAGTAGTTTTATTTAAAAGGGGTCATATCTATGCCAGCGCTTCGCTTTTAGTATGCAGCTAACTCAAACGATTCAATCGCGTAGATTTCCGTTAGCTAGAGATAAAGTTTCGTTGGAAACAAAACGATTCTGTCTACGTCTAGATACATACGAATCACTATTCACTAACATGTCTGACTTACAATCATACATTCTGGAATCCTTTTTCTCATAGTGATTGTGTTACTAAAAGGGTGGTATAATAATCCTAGGAAACACTATTGGTAAGTGTTTTAGAATAGGTATTAACTTATACAGTAACATCAGGACCACAGATATGGATAGATATAGATAATGCAAGAGCAACAACTTCCCGTGCCTGTTTCGGTGCCCAGCTTACGATAAAAAATCGTAAACCGCCATTTTCGCGCTCATTTGCATCGGTGGACGCTAATCGGACGTCAGTTAGGTCAGTTATGTGGTTAGGTCAGTTAGCTGCTACACGTGGTGCCGTCTTTGAATCGTTTTGATCTAATAGTGCTTGTGTTGACGTCATAGTAGGTATTCAAAAAATGGCACGCTTAGTTTTCATACAAATCGTGATACTTTGCACATTATTTACACGCTACTAATCAGCCCTTCCTTCGGCAATCCTCGGTAACGGTCGTGTGACCGAGACATTAAAAAGCCATGATTCGTGTATTGTGAATTTGTGTAAGCAAACGTTCGGGCGCATTTTAGTAAGCAGGCTAAAATACTTTCAGTTAGTAACTCATTGACTTTCAAAGCCTGTTGAACGTGACGTTGGTGGATTAAACAATATGCTGTTTTAGATATTCCTTCCTTCTTCAGTCGGTCCCTCATTACTGAGGATCGTGGTCACTGAACCCCTTTAAGCGGTCAATCTGTCTCCATCGATTCCGGTCCAAAGTTGCCATCACCACCTGCTGGAATTTGCTTGAGGACGTAGCATCTTTTACTTGGTCAGACCATCGTGTTGGCGACCGGCCTCGTGCTCTCTTTCCTTCGGTATTGCCAACAATTACCAGTTTTTCAAGGCTGCTATCTCCCCTTCGCATTATATGGCCAAAGTAGGTCAAAATACGCTGTAAGCAAATTGTAGACAATCTGGTCTTGACGTTGAGTTGAGAAAGGATAGACACATTTGTGCGTTTGGCTGTCCATGGGATACGGAGCAACCGCCTCCAGCACCACATTTCGAACGCGTCTATCCTCTGTCTTTCTCTTGCTCGGATTGTCCATGTCTCAACTCCATAGAGGAAAATCGGGAAAACCAATGCTCTGACCAACCGAGCCTTTGTTTTGAAGCTTATACCGCGATTTCTCCAGATGTTTTGAAGGCGGTTTTAGATATTAATCAAACTGAAAAGGCTTCCGCTTTCAATATCCTATTAGCAGCCTCCTTAATGACAGAATCCTTTGGAAAACCGTTAAGATAGCGATACTATTTCATGAACGATACTGATTAAAGTAAATTCATGGAATACGGGCGTCTACTTCTTATCGTAGCGAAGGTCTGCTGACTCACTCTTTTGACCGACTACGGCATTTAATATAACAAGTGCCAATTTTAGTCTACAAATTTTTAAGCAACGTTAGCATTCGCATGTCAGTTGCAATCGGTCAAAAATGTACAGAAATGAAGGCTTTTTTAGGGTTCCGTACCCAAAGGGTAAAACTGGACCCTATTACTAAGGCTCCGCTGTCCGTCCGTCCGTCCGTATATTGACAGAATAGACCGCATGTACCGGAAAATATGTGTAACCAGTGCGTGTTGCCAGCGATGACTTATGGAACCGAAACGTGGTTGCTCACAATGGGCCTCATCAGAATGCTTAAAGTCGCCCAAAGAGCAACGGTCTCTCTATTGCTCTTTGAGCGACTTTAAGCAATGCTCGGAGTTTCCTTTGATAAAGATAAAGATAAAGAAGTAACAGACATAGCCCGAAGGATAATGGAAGTGGCAGTGGGCAGACCACATTGCTTGCAGAACAGATGGTCGATGGGGCCGAAAAGTTCTGGAGCGGCGACCGAAACTAAAAATTTAAAAAATGACCTGATGAGGGTCGCGGGTAGTCGATGGATGCCAAACGCACAGGACTGGTTATTGTGGCGAGACTTGGGGGAAGCCTATGTCAAGCAGTGGACGTCTTTCGGCTGATATGCTGATGATGATGATGATGACAGTCTGTGAAAATTTCAACTGTCTACCTGTTAAGGTTCATGAGATACAGAAAGGTGACAGACAGTCGAACAGCGGAGGCTTATAGTAAGTAATAGGGTTCCAGTGATAAAACTTAAAAATAGAAATAGGATTATTAGAAAGGTTCCATAAATCAGAAGCCCACTTATCGGAACCATGAGATGTATGAAACTGATATCTGGAAGGAATTATAACTATAAATATTATTAAAAATCTCAAAATTTTATTAAATCGATTCGTTTTTACAGCTTACTTTAACATTAAGTTTACATTGCATTTCTATTCGTGCTCCTATCATACTCATTAATTACACGTAATTTCTTACAAAAACATTTATTTACATAAAACTACATTAATCACAATTATAACCTAAGTTTTCTTCCAACACAGAACTCTTTTATTCTGGTCCAAAGAGTTTTTGCTGGCTGTTAAGTCATCAGTTAACTCGGCGCAATCTGAGCGAGAGACATTAACCATAAGAATTTCATCAGGCGTTAATCTTACTGTCCTTGGACAAATTGAATGTCAGTCTTGTCAAAAAAAAAATAAAAGTTTGATCACTGTGTGCTACATACATCCTGAGTTATTTTAATTCCCTAATTTCCCAAGAAGTTCCTCCAGTTTATATACATGGTCCATACGAACCGGATTATTATTCTTCATACTAGCAAAGTGGAATGAGCTGGAATTGGATATTCTGGAAATTGGATATTGAAAAAGTACCGGAGTGACGAGGTAACGAACATGTGCTTGGAAGAAAAGTGGATCGAACATTAAGTGAAATAAAACAGGAAGCGTTTAAGCATTATTATATTAATTAAATTCACCCAACACTCATTAATAATAAATCAGGTAAAATAAAATATAGGAATTAAGTATTGATAATAAGAACTTAAATAAGGTTAGTAACATATGTTTATATTATATTCACAAAGTCTTGTATTTACTGAGGTATTTACTTGTTTTCAATCTTTTTGTAAACATATTTACAAGGAATTATTTACAGAGCATTAGGTTAAATCACAGTTGTAAGATATACTTAGTTAACGCGTACTTAAAATACAGTACAGTAGTGTTATTGTTAACCTACATTAGTTAACTTTTTATTTTTCAATATTGTACAACTATTATTTTCTAATTTAAACCTTTAAAATTAATTGTTTTTTTGTAAACCTATAACAGAAAGATAATTAATTTGTTTGTTACGATATTTCTTTATAGTAAACGTTACATACTTTCCTATGGTAGTCATTATTATTATTTGCAGTGATACAACTTAATAGTCAAACTTGTACAATTAATAACTTTAGTTAGTTAGTTTTGCTAACATTCTTATTATTAGTCACCACAACAGGTATTATTTATTGTTACAAACAGTTTCGTTATTCAACATTATAATTGTATAATTACAGGTCTACGACACTCTCCACTCGAAATGACTGATATTAAAGAACTTAAAAAGAAGCGAAGCAGTTATAAAGGAAGATTAACAGTATTTGGAACATATTTGAATAATCTAAAAGATGCCGAGGTAACCCCCTTTCAGGTAATGGAGTTGCAATTGCGAATCAACAAATTAGATGATCTTTTTAGTGAGTTTCACGAGGTCCAATTGAAATTAGAATGCTTGTGTGATAATGTTGATACTGAGACACTCGAAAGAACTACAGTTGAATCTCAATATTATGGGTTGCTAGCTCAAGCTAAAATTATGTTAGCTAACTTTTCAAAACCTGAGCAAGATGAAGTTAAATCGAATCGTAGTAATGGTAAGCGTCAGTTCGTCAAGTTGCCTACAATCCAATTACCCAAATTCGCAGGATCATATGATAACTGGCTCGAATTTCGCGATACCTTTACAAGTCTCATTCATGGCAATGACGATATAGATGAGATTAATAAATTCCATTACCTCAGGTCATCATTAGCGGAATCTGCTGCTGTCGTGATCCAGTCAATTGAGTTTTCTGCTCAAAACTACAACGTGGCATGGGAGCTTCTTTGTGAGCGATTCGATAATGAAAGATTATTGATTGAGAATCACGTTACGGCGTTGTTCAGTGTCGAGTCAATCACTAGGGAATCCTCAACTGCATTAAAAGGTATTGTGGACAATGTAAACAAAAATATTAGAGCGTTAAAAACATTAGGTGAACCTGTTAATAGTTGGGACACATTACTTATCCATATAATTCGACAAAAACTTGATACTACAACATTCCGAGAATGGGAGGAATACAAAGGGCGTATCGATAAATCTAAACGAATCACTTTTGATCAGTTCATTGAGTTTTTGCGTAATCGCGCTGATTTAATAGAAACACTGGAAAAGTCACGTCATCATACAACTAATACAAAACAAAACAGTAAAATAAAAGCCTTAGTTACAACACAAAACACTAATAGTTCTTCTTCACATAGTTGTCCAAAATGTAAAGGCGATCATAACCTTAATTCATGTCCACAGTTTCTATCATTAAGCGTCAACGATAGAATGTCTTCACTACCTAGTTATAAGGTATGTTATAATTGTTTGCGTCACGGTCACTATCCCAACAATTGCAAGAAACCAGGGTGTAAAATATGTAAACGCAAGCACCATACGCTTATTCATAACACAGATTTCAAACCAAAACCTGTTTCATGCAAATCTGCTGACGGTACGACCGATAAGGCTAAGGTTGAGTCATCCTCCACTGTCGACGCAAACAATAGTCACGTGACGCTCTCAGCTAATATCTCTGCGCATTCGCATACGAGCAGCACAGGCGACATCCTATTGTCAACTGCGTTAGTTAGGTGTTACGATGTCAATAATAAAGAACACATCGCTCGAGCTCATCGATTCTGGTAGTTCGTCGTGTTTAATGACAGATAGTTTATTTAATAAGTTAAATCTGCCCCATTTAAACACATACAAATCTATACAAGGCATAAATAAGTCTATATCGCATGTGGAGAAAATGTGTCGTGTGCACATTAAATCGTTGCATGAAACGTACGCTAATGATTTAATATGTTTTGTCTTGCCCACAATAACTGATAACGTTCCCGCTAGACAGGTACATGTGAATATACCGTCAAACATTAACTTAGCCGATCCGTATTTCCACACACCAGCTTCTATTGACATTATTATAGGAGCAGACGTATTCTGGAGTTTATTAGGATCTGATAAGATTTTACTAGGTGATGGGAAACCAACACTTTATCAAACTAGACTTGGTTGGCTAGTTTGCGGCCCAATAATTAACGGCGGCTGTATTAAAAATTCATCTCAAACATCAATTAAATGTAATTTTACTAATGTTAACGATTATTATGAAACTTCTTCCAGTTCGATTGAGTTAGATGACATCCGAAACCAATTGTCGCGTTTCTGGCAGCTCGAGGAAGTCTGTCATGAGTCATCGACTTATTCAGCTGAGGAGAATATGTGTGAAGAACACTTTACAAAAAACACAACACGCTTGGCAGATGGCCGATTTAGCGTTAGAATACCGTTGAAGCAATCTTCGAATAATTTAGGCGATTCTTATCATCGTGCAAAACGATGTTTTCTGTCATTAGAGCGCAGAAATCTCAGTCAACCCTCACTCGATAAAATGTACAAAGATTTCATGACTGAGTACATTTCTTTAGGTCATATGTTCGAGTGTAATATTCAAGAAGATCAGCTGTCATATTTTATTCCTCATCACGGAGTATTGCGCGAGAGTAGTAGTACAACCAAATTACGGGTAGTTTTTAATGCTAGTGCACCCACCACCTCTGGTCTTTCTTTAAATACAATACAGATGGTGGGGCCTACCGTCCAGGACGATCTGACTGCAATCCTTCTTAGATTTAGAATGCATAAGTACGTCCTCTCTGCTGACGTAGAAAAAATGTACAGGCAAGTGTCTGTACATCGTTCAGATAGGCACCTGCAGCAAATTGTTTGGCGTGATGATGCTTCTAGTCCTCTTAAATTCTACCAATTGCATACAGTAACTTACGGTACGGCTAGTGCACCGTTTCTCGCTACTAGGTGCCTCAAACAGGTTGGTCTGGAATGTCAGGATCAAAAGGTCGCAGAAGTTATTCTTCATGATTTTTACGTGGATGACCTTTTGACTGGGACAGACATATTTGAGGAGGCTCCAATGTTGCGTCATAAGGTAACTGATGCTCTTGCTTCTGCTTGCATGCCTTTAAGGAAGTGGAAATCTAACGAACCTAGCTTAATTTCAGAACCATCTAGTGATTCTTATTTTGATTTCCACAAGGAAAGTTATGTTGTCAATAAAACACTAGGTCTTAGTTGGCAAACTAACACAGATGATCTGTGTTTTCCTATAAATATTCCTGAATGCAAAGAAAATACTAAGCGTGGCATGTTAGCAGTAATCGCAAGAATATTTGATCCTCTAGGGTTGTTAGCACCGTGTGTCGTGAGCATGAAGATGTTGCTTCAGAAACTTTGGCTGGACGGGTTAAAATGGGATGACCAGTTATCACCTGAGGTTGGAACAATATGGGCAAACATAATTAAAGCCTTGCCTTGCCTTCATAACTTACGCATTTCACGTCGTGTGGTCTGTGACGCATACAAACAGGTTGAATTTCATGTTTTCACTGACGCTTCGGAGCGAGCTTACGGCGCTTGTTTGTATATTCGCAGTATCAATGAGCAGGGTCATGTCGACGTGCGATTGTTAATAGCTAAAAGTCGTGTAACTCCTATTAAACCATTAACGATACCGCGACTTGAGCTCTGTGCTGCTGTGCTCGGTGCACGTTTATATCAAAAGGTTGCTAGTTCTCTTCGCATCAAACCAGTTAATGTAGTTTTTTGGACTGACTCCATGATAGTGCTGGGTTGGTTAAAAATGTTACCTATTAAATTAAATACTTTTGTTCGCAACCGTGTTGCCGAAGTATTAGAGCTATCCGTAGCAGGCACCTGGAGACATGTGTCGACACACGACAATCCAGCTGACTTAATAACCCGCGGAGCGGAACCTACCGCTATGCAATCACTGGATTTGTGGTGGTTCGGTCCATGTTTCTTAAAGAATGACAGTACTACATGGCCACATCCTGTTATGAATCCAGAAACTTTACCAGACATTAAATCTAGTATTTTAATTAATTTAGCTCATGATCATGCAAACGAAGATTTATTTAAAGCAGTAATCGAGTTTAATCGTTTTTCCAATTTTACAAGATTACAGCGTTCTATTTGTTACGTTTTTCGTTTTATTAATGCATGTAAAAGGTGTTCAGCAAATACGTCCTATTTAAATATTCAAGAATTACAAAATTCATTAAACTTTATTATTATTCAAGCTCAAAGGGAGTCTTTTCCTGAATACGACTTACTATTTAATAATAAAAAGTTACCAAATAAAAACCGGTTATTATGCTTAAATGTGTTTCTAGATGAAAACAAGATTATTCGTATAGGTGGTAGATTGCACAATTCCGAATATTCATTTGAAAAGAAACACCCAATCTTATTACAGTCCACTCATCACTTTGTGAAACTTTTATTTAGATATGAGCATATCAGATTAATGCACGCAGGTCCTCAGTTATTACTAAGTACAATTAGAGATACTTACTGGCCACTGGGT
Source organism: Melanchra persicariae (assembly GCA_947386135.1). Lineage (NCBI taxonomy): Eukaryota > Metazoa > Arthropoda > Insecta > Lepidoptera > Noctuidae > Melanchra > Melanchra persicariae. Next base: position 4,980,074 of record OX376655.1, on the reverse strand, counting down.
GGTCGCAATTTAGCCAGAGCCTGCTACCGTCAGTGCATTCGATGTCAGCGTCTAAAACCACAAGCTGTTGTCCCTCAGATGGGTAATCTTCCATTGAGCAGACTCTCACCAGCAGACTTTCCTTTTCAAAGCGTAGGAGTTGACTACGCTGGCCCTATAACCTCGTCTAGTCGTCAAGGTCGTGGATGTAGATTGGTTAAGGTTTACATCGTTATTTTCGTGTGCTTCACTACAAAGGCCATTCATTTAGAGTTGGTGGGTGACTTGACGAGCAGTAATTATTTACAGGTTTTACGTCGGTTTATGTCTCGAAGAGGAAAACCTCTCAATATCTACTCCGATAACGGAACGTCGTTTGTAGGAGCCTATAATGAGATAGCTGATTTTTTGAAACGCAATTGTGACTCCATAACTGATAGTGCGGCTCAAGATGGTATTAAATTCCATTTTATTCCTGCTTACGCTCCACATTTTGGTGGTCTTTGGGAGGCGGGTGTCAAATCGACCAAATTTCATTTGTTGCGAGTGTTGGGCAATTGTAATTTGACTTACGAGGAGCTTAACTCCGTATTGGTTCAAATTGAAGGAATTTTGAATTCGCGGCCGCTCACACCGTTATCGTCAAATCCAGAAGACCTGTTGCCTCTCACTCCAGGTCATTTTTTAATTGGACGGCCTCTCACGTCTCTTCCTGTAAAGGATATACGGGACTACTCCACTCATCACCTAACGCGCCATCAACGTATTGAGCAGTTGCGGCAACATTTCTGGTCGAGATGGAGCAAGGAATATGTCTCTGAGCTTCAGCAACGAGTAAAGTGGCGTACCAGTAACAACAGCCTGAACCTGGACTCCCTCGTTGTCATAAAGGAGGATAACCAGCCACCGATGAAGTGGAAGTTGGGCCGCGTTGTTGGTCTTCATCCTGGCACAGATGGCATAACTAGAGTTGCCGACATCAGGACTCAAAATGGTACTATCAGACGGGCATTTTCCAAGATCTGCCCGTTACTGGAAGACAACTGTTGAAAGGCGAGCTTTCAACGGCCGGGGGCATGTTAAGTCATCAGTTAACTCGGCGCAATCTGAGCGAGAGACATTAACCATAAGAATTTCATCAGGCGTTAATCTTACTGTCCTTGGACAAATTGAATGTCAGTCTTGTCAAAAAAAAAATAAAAGTTTGATCACTGTGTGCTACATACATCCTGAGTTATTTTAATTCCCTAATTTCCCAAGAAGTTCCTCCAGTTTATATACACTGGCTCTTCAGCGTTATGTCCAGTTAGTCAATTGACTGGAAGTGTCTCGTGAAGCCAGGTCCTCTTGCCTTCGTTGAATTCAGCAGCGGTGTGGTCGGTACCTTCTAGGATCCATTTGGTGGTCAGCAGCCCTTCGACTCCCACCGGTCCTGGGAATTGATAATTAAATTATATGAAAAATATTCGTTGGGTTCAGTGTTATTTGGAATATATTTGGAAGACAAATAATTTGAAACAGTTTGAGTTATGGTTAACGCCAGATAAATTTGCAATAACGGTCATTAACCCAGCTACATTTATTGATATCCTTTTGAAACTTTTAATAAATATGTTGCTTGTTATTCAAAAATCTTTAAGAATACTTGTAAGGCAGCAAAGGCTTTATACATTAGCAGCAAGGTTAAATCGGCAGATAATAAAATTAAAACGGTTTGGAAAATTATCAATAATGAAACAAACAGGAACAAAAAACATAATAATGATTATACACTGCGGACTTCACGTGGACTCATAAGCGATAGTAAAGAAGTCGCTGAAGAATTTGTAAATTTCTTTACTAGTATCCCAATCAAAACTACTGAAACCTTAAACTCCTCGCCCTCGCTTTCTGTTGAATTATTAAAGGCGAACGTTTCAGCTTGCCCGATTGAATTTAACTTTAAACACATAACCCCCATTGCAATAATAAAAGCATTTAAGCAAATCAAGATCAAATTGACCGAAGATCTTTGGGGTATGTCTGTAAAGGTTTGTACCTCCATTATTGACACTATCGCGCCGTATTTAGCTTTTATATTCAATCTGTGTGTGGATCAAGGGGTTTTCCCGGACCTGATGAAATACAGTAAGGTAATTCCTTTATTCAAATCCGGGGACAGTAAAGATACCAATAACTATAGACCCGTATCTGTATTGCCAGTTTTTAGCAAGGTGTTTGAAAAGGTAATGCTTAATCAAATGCTCAGTCACTTTAACGCGAATAACATCTTACACGATAAACAATACGGTTTCACCAGGGGACGTTGTACAACTGACGCTGGTGTAACGTTACTAAAACATATCTATAATGCGTGGGAAGAGGCGCAAGATGCCATCGGTATCTTCTGCGACCTGTCGAAGGCGTTTGATTGTGTAAGCCATGAAACATTACTCCTGAAACTGAAGCATTACGGACTAGGCAAAACAGCCTTGAACTTAGTAAAATCGTATTTGAATGATAGACAGCAGCTAGTTCATATAAACGGCAACAATTCAACAGGATTAAACGTTAAAATGGGGGTACCTCAGGGCTCAATTTTAGGTCCTTTTTTGTTTCTAGTTTATATAAATGATTTGCCCTATATTTTACAAAATAAACTTAATATGGTGTTATTTGCTGACGACACATCTTTAATTTTTAAAATAAATAGACTTGTTAACAATCTTGACGATATAAATAACGCCCTAATGCAGGTACATGATTGGTTCACTGCTAATAATTTAGTATTAAATGGAAAAAAAACGAAGTGCATTCGATTTACTTTACCAAATGTCAAAAGTAGTGATTGTGACATAGTATTGAACAGGGAGAAACTGAAATTCGTCAATGAAACAGTTTTCCTGGGGATTACGCTTGACTCAAGGCTACAATGGGGCCCTCATTTGACATCTCTTGCAGGAAGGCTAAGTTCGGCAGCATATGCTGTTAGGAAAATCCGCCAATTTACAGATGTTGAAACCGCGAGACTAGTCTATTTTAGTTACTTTCATAGTATAATGTCTTACGGTATCTTACTATGGGGACGGGCTGCTGACATTGAGTCTATTTTCATTCTGCAGAAAAGAGCCATCAGATCCATTTACAATCTCCGCCGGCGCGATTCTCTAAGGGAACTGTTTAAAGAAATTAACATCATGACGGTGCCTTGTCAATATATCTATGAAAATATCATGTACGTTAGAAAGAGTCTGCATTTTTTTAGTAAACGAGGTGACAGACATAACTATGTCACTAGAAATAGGAACCAATTAGTTCAACCAGGTTTCAGACTTGCTAAAGTAGCAACATCTTTCATGGGGTACTGTTTAAAATGTTATAATAAAATACCTCCCCGTATATTAGAATTAAATGAGACAAAATTTAAATCTTGTATTAAACGCACACTATGCAGGCAAGCATATTATAAGTTAGGGGAGTATATTGAAGATAAAAATGCTTGGCTCAATGCTGGTCCTGCTCCACAACGCCACTAGGTAACCACTAAGGACTCAAAGTAATCTGTTAGCATCTCGTAACATTGTTGGACCGGCTGAAGATTGTAAGAATGCAAATCTTTTTCATTGTATAGACTCAACTTATTTAGTGTTGTATAATTTCATGCACATGTGTGAGTACTGTGTACCTTTGAACTATAATGATCATTTTGGGCAGGTCTTTGACTTGGAATGTACCCTGGCGATTGGGGATGTCATGCTCACTCAAAAGTCTGGCTGATGGTGGCGCATGCGTTGGATCATTTGGCTCCCTTAAAAATGGTTGAGCCGAATGGTGCTAGCATATGCGTCATGTTCGTGAACGGGCGCCGTCAGCTGAGACTGGTCATATCTCGGCTGCCATGGTTTATTTTAATTGTTGCTTTTTTACTCCGGACTCTTTTATCCTGCACGTCTTTTACATCGTTCTCACATATATGTATAATTTCAATATGAATGATGTAACCATAATTTTGTAACAAATTATTATTTTTAAAAGAGTGTCCATGGAGTTTCTTGTACGTTCTTCTCCATAGAGATCTACGCTTTGGAACGTGCAAATAGCTTCATCTTTTTGACCGACCGACCTTGACAATTCAAAAGTGCCTGAAAATGGTCTAATTGAAATAAATGCTTTGACTTTGACTTTGACTTTGACCTTAATTCCGAAAACAAAAATAAAGACATAAATAAAGCCCTAAATCGACATCTATCATGATCCTTGACATTTTCTAGTAATGAAAAACGATTCATAATTTATTGTTCAGATACCTACAAAGACATTATGTTAATGAAAGAGCAATGGACGTTATTGCAATTTTTTCAGGCGAGGCGTCGACCTTAGTGTTATCGATCATGGTTTCTATTTAAGAGCATTGTCCCAATTCTACAATCTTCAGTGTATCCATACTATCAATCTGCCTAGCCTTTTCCCAACTATGTTGTACTTGGATCCGGCTTCCAGTCTACCTGGATGCAGGTGAGTACCAGTATTTTACATGGAGCGACTGCATATCTGACCTCCACAACCCAGTAACTGAGTCACACGATACACCTTGGTCAGACTTGTATCAGATTTCTACCCGTAACGACTTTCGAATATCTATAATTGAATACCGGAACGAACATAATGTACATTAACAACTTTCTCTCAAGAGAGCTGACTTTTGAAGCAAAATCATATGAACGTCCTCAAGAATTTCATATACGAGGGAAAAATAAAATAATTATGTCCTTCTATTTAATTAAGTATCTGTAAAAACAAACTGTCACTGAAGCTAGCCACACCAATTAGACTGATTTCGTTATAGGAACCTAATACTACGTTTCTGAATTCATTAATCAGTTAACAGTGATCAAAACTGATGCTTACTGTTCCAAGTCCAATCAAATCAAATGACATTGGTTTGAGAGTCTGCAGCATACAAGGTTACTTCTCAATGACCAGCGAATATTTTTCTAGGCATTAGATCTCAATAAACAAATACTTATAATACGTAAATAAAAATACACTCTTAAAAAAAAAACGGCATTCTCAGGTGATAACTTCAAATATAATGTGATCATTATGCACCTTGCCGAGTTCAGCAAAATAATAATAGGAGAGAGAAAGGTAGAGTAAGGTAGGCAGAAAAATAAAATTTACAATAACATCTGCTCGTTAACCGTACGCAAACAAATAAACGGTGATCCCGTTAACAAACAACTTTTATCTCACCTCTAGCGTGTATCCTGGCGGTCGAGATACCAACTTCAGCGCCGAGGCCGAAGCGGAAACCGTCGGCGAACCTCGACGACACGTTGTGGAATACGCATGCGCTGTCGACTGAGCTCAAGAAACGTTTCGCTGAGGCATCTAAAAGGAATGGAAAATTACGATAAATTTAAATATGCCTTTTGACCAATCTGTTTCTTTTTATGCTAAGACCGTGTCTGCGCCTTATAGAATGTATATGTCCATGAAAATTGATCACTGTGGATTATGAGATAAACAGACAAGTTTAGTCACTAGTGGGCTTTGTGATTTCAAGCTCACATAAATCAAAGAATATTTTATACAACATTGTAAGACTGTAAAAATGTAATTAACATGTATTTAGGTACAATATTACATCACATTGTTATATATTTCGTAAAAAGGCAAAGCAAAAAGTTTGAGCTTTATTAGAAACGACGCAATAAGCTACTTCATAAAATTTATTCTAAGCTTGTTTACTACACGCTAGATAAGTCGTTCATGTATTTTGTTTGTTCTTTTCCTCATAAGAAAATATTATAACCCTGTCTTTTGTCAGTCATATGAATAATTTCATATCCCTGACTACAAGTTCAAGTACGAATAGTATCTATTAGACGGCAGACGATCATAAAACAAGAGTAACTGCCACAGATAAACTTATCTACAGCGAGATAGTTGTTACTGATAACAATGACTTCCAAAAACACAATATATATATCACGCGTCAACAAACTGGTGTAGGTACAAGCTATTAATTATGTTTGCCTTGAAGTAGTAATTATCATTATTATTGTAAATACTTCCCTATTTGTTAATGCTAATAATACTACAGTAACAGATAATATAGTCGTAACTCAATGGCTAAGAGGAAAATCTGGGAGCTAACTAATATAATAATGGTTATAAAATAATTTGTACCATTTGATTTTAATTTCTCGTATTACAAAATTACAACGCAACTCACCATTCTCAGTTACAATGACATCCGTATGCGAGCTTCCAAACTTATGTATATGATCGACAGCCTCCTCCATATCCCTGACAACTTCAATGCAGCACTCCAGAGCTCCATATTCAAACTTCATGCTCCTTGCAGGTGGAGGACCAAATGTCAACTGACTAGAGAGTTTAGGGCCAGCATGGATTTTAACACCTTCCTTCTTCAACATATTACAGATATCATTGAACAGGTCACCAGCAAGGTGGTCTTCATGAATCAATAACGTTTCCATAGCGTTACAGGCAGCTGGGTAATCACACTTAGCATCACGAACAATCTTCAATGCCTTTAATGGATCGGCATCTTTGTCTAAGTACACATGGCAAATGCCCTCAGCGTGGCCAAGAACAGGAATATGCTGGGACTGCTTTTGGATGTTTCTTACCAAATCAGATGAGCCTCTAGGAATAATCAAGTCGATGTGCTTCTCCATTGACAATAGGTCGCTAATTTCTTCCCTAGTCGATACAAGGGAGATGGCGTCATCAGCACCAACACCTTTCAGAGATTCTTTAACTAATCCCATGAGAGCTTTGTTTGAATGAGCAGCTTCCTTTCCACCCTTCAAAAGGAGACCATTAGCTGATGCCATAGCAAGGGCAGCTACTTGAGGTAACGAATCAGGTCTAGATTCGAAAATGACTAGAAGAACTCCAATTGGAACTGATACTTGCTGTAGAACTAAATTGTCAGCTAGTTTTGTCTTCCTCAACACTTTACCAACGTTTTCGTAGCTCGAATCAGCAATCTGCTTGAGGCCTATTGATAAAGTTTTCAATTTGCTAGGACTTAATGATAATCTGCTCAGTAAAGGCTTCGCAAGTCCACTCTTTGTAGCTTCTTCTAAGTCTTTAGCGTTTGCTTCTAGAATTTCTTCTTGCTTGCTAACTAATAAATCGGCTAGAGAGTGAATGGCTGTTGCTCTTTCTGATGGAGAAAGCCGTTGTAGAACTCTGCTGCCAGTTCTAGCTGCAAATTGAGGATCGTAATATTATAAATATGTGTGATAAATCCTCAAATTTACACACTGGAAATTTTATATTTAACGGTTTGGGACACAACTAAGGTGTCTTAAGATTAAAGGTGGTAAACATGCATCCTACACTATTATCCACAAACTAGAAGACATAATACAGTAGTTGAGTGACATACGATTACGATGTACGTACCATTTTCTGCCAAAACATCAACAGACGTAGTTGTAGCTGGGGTAGTGACACAATCCGTGAAGAATGTGCCGACTTTTCTTCCGCTAATGATCGTCTTGATGGCTTTTTCTTGCATACCGTTGCAGATAACAACACTAACACCCCGAGCCATGGCCCAGGTAGCGGCATTTACTTTAGAATCCATACCTCCAGTTCCAACCTGGAAATTTAAATTTAAATAATAAAAAATACACTTTTACAATCAAGAATACTGTAAAGAATACTGTTAATGTAGAATTAAATATTATTTATTTAGACGTCATGCACGAAAGGCTTAGGCATTCTCCAACAGTCAACCAAAGGTGGTGAGGAGCTAACATGACAGGTGTATTGTTTAATCAGTACATAAATATATTATATGTTATAATATTATCCATGCATAAATAGTAACCAAACTAATAAGCTTTGTTCGGTTAAATTCATTCAGAAATATACTCGTAAGACGACAGCTATAGTAGTCGGAATCGAGATTATGTAGAATTTAATCAGTTACTTAGTTTTCAACTTAAATACAATTTTCAATACAATATAGCCTTTATTATCCAGGATATATTATCCTTTACATTTGCGTGGGTTTACAATGCCACCCACACGAAGATCTAGCCTTTTTCTAATAAAATCATCAATAACATTTTGCATGCTTTAGGATAAGCTCAAAAGAAAATATGTTGTTTCGGTAACAAACTCAGTTCGAAGCTAGACTATATTTAGGTTTTTCTACCTCTATAAGCTCTTTTATCGTTTTGAGGTTAACTCTGTGATGCTTTCTGATTCTTGACGCTGGATTTTTATTATTATCGTCTAGTTACGAATTTTTCGTTTTTTAAATCTTACCTTTGACTTTTGTCCGAATTGCACTTGATCCCTCTCCTTTGACGTGTATGTGTGCATCATTCTTGCACCATCTTCCCATGGAGGCTTGTTGTATATGCCGTCGACATCAGACATCATGATCAGTAGGTCTGATTGGATCTCAGCAGCCAACAGAGCGGAGAGACTGTCGTTGTCCTTAATACCTATACCCTGGTTATAAAAAGGTTTATGATGAAGTTGTTTTTTGCAAATGCAGCAAGATTCTTGGAACATAGGATTTATTAGTCTTGGTAAGGGGATGGAGAAAATCAATTCGTAATTAAGATATTGATGGCTGATTGACGGACATCGGACTGGGTCGTTATAGTAAATTGAGTGGAAAGAAGTCGCAAAATGCCAGTCAATATTTGATGAATCTGCAAATAGCTGTATTTGTATGTAAGTGTGAAACTCCGTAGAAGCATAGAAGACAAACGTTGTGTCTCTTGATATTATGTATATATTTCAAAATGCCGTTTTTTTCTCGTGACAAATAAATATATATATAAAAACGGGTTTGATTTAAGCTATCGCCAATTTTATTCGTTTTGAATTTCTTTAATAATAGGGTTTGTCCTCAAAATAGTGGATCTGTCACCAAAATGTAGTTGCCAAATAATTGTAAAAAGCAATTCCATAATAAATCACATGTAATCCTCGGGATATATTATCAAGTATCAAATAAATAGGTTGGGATTTATTATAAAACGGGAAGTAAACCATATTACTGGGTGGATTAAAAAAAATAACCGAGTTGGGGTGCCCTAAGCTCCCTGTGCCCTATGTTCGAATATTTGGTGACAGATATACCTTTGTGAGTACGAAGTTAAAGGAATAAACCTATTATTTTGAGAACAAAGTTTTATCCAAGGAATGAACTACGATTTTATTGATAATCCATCTCTTATTTTACATACATATTGGCATTAATTTGGTAATTCATACCTGGCGACACTTTTTATATATCTGAGAACGAAAATACTTCGTGGCGATAGATCTATTTATTAGGTGATGCAACTTGATGACAAATATAAATTTTGGTGACAAGAAATACAGTCCCCTATAAAAACAAGCATTTTCAAAATTTTGACGATTAAAACATGACAATGACTTCCAATTTTGGTCGTAGTATTCTAGGTAAATAATATTTTTTTCAGAATTTGTACCAAAGAAGCCTTAACTGAAGGTTCAAAATCACTTACCTTTTTCCCAGTTCCCGGTACAACGGTGTCATCATGGATATACATCGGCGGGCTGACGGCATCGTTAGTGTTGACAATGGGCACTATGTTCAATGAAATCAATTCCGATAACGTGCAGAATAAGTTTTTCCTGGTCTCGTCGTTATAAAAATCCGGTTTCGTCACAAGAACCTGTGAAAAACATCAACAAATAACTTCTTGTTGTTACCGTCTTCGATATTTTTTCCTTACAAATTACGTCGTAGATAACAAGGAGGAAACATGCCAGAAATTTCTGGTCCAATTTATATTCAGAGGTAATTTGAAAGTGAAAGAAATTCATGATTATTATATTAAGGTTTGGATCGATTGACGAGGGGACTTTAAGTAGATGTTATCGGGACACTAGAAAAGAGCAATGTATTTTCTTTAAATCGTTTCAAGAATGTGGATCGTGACAGTTTTGCTCTGAAGAGAAAACCGCGCGAGGCAATACCAGTGAACGACATATTGAATCCTTTTAAAGCGACGTTCAATTTAACACATGGATAAAAGATAGTTTTCTTTATATTTCGACGTGGCAAGTTGTTTGTTCTGAAAATGAGAAACGATTGCGTATGTGTGTTCCTAATTCCACTATATACATCGTCTTCTTAATGCAATACCTAAAAACGTAACATTGTCCTTTTTAAAACTGCAAATTACTGATAGCTGCGTGCCTTATTTTAAACAGAATAAAATATTAACTTTACCATGCATATATAGGGTCCAATTAAAATAGGTGGACAAATTTTACCACAGCGCACAGTAGGTCTAACCAAAGATATCCAAGCAAGAAAAAACTGATTAAAATGATTTTATTTTGACCTTAAATAATAAATACCTGGCACTCTAGAATAAACACATCCATCCAATAGGGTCACGTGCGCCTGCACATTTGTAGTATCAAGGGATGTGTTTATGCATTGGGTAACCAACATTTATCAGTGTATTTTTGTTCGCTGATTATTTTAATTGTAGGTATCTAATGCGATTTTCTTATATTTTTTTTTTACTATTGTCCTTATTTTGGTGGTCTGAATGATTCCTAAAAGTTTGTCCACCTATTTTAATGGGACCTTATATATTTTAGAAATGGCATCAGTGTTTGTGAAATTGAACCCCAATCGTTTTGAGCGCATAGCTGACGTGTTTCCACGAAATAGGCGTGATAATAGTAGGCTGTGTCTCCCTAGAGCGAGAACGACTTTAATGCGCAAGAGTATCTGCTACATGGCGTCAGTCATTTATAATACATTAGCGAGGAGTTGGAAAGAATTAAATTTGACTTTATTTAAAAAAAAACTCCGAAACTTTTTAGTAGACAAAGCGTATTACAGTGTGTCGGAATTTTTAATGGAGAAAGGAATTTTTTGATTACTTTTTACGTTTATTGACTACAAAAATATGATATTTTTATTTAATCATTATTTTAATTGTAATTTATCAATCTTTATATTGGCATTGTTTATCTATGAATCTGTACTTAGAATATTGTACGTTATAAATAGATAACATTGGCGCTGCCTGCACGTTGCCTATAGAGAATTTTAAATTGCTTACCATCCCTCGAAATTAGTAGACTCAAAATAAGGTATTTCAGCCTTTAGATACTCCTTTTATTTTAATTATTACGTTATACAGTATTTTAAACCCATTGAAAAGCTACTTCGCACTAAAAGAGGCACATTAATTAATGTCTTTACGTACAACAGTAATTCCTCTACAATTGACTTTTATGAGATTCTCAACATGCTGAAGAGCTGAAACATTCAGCTTTAATTTCACAGTTTTTTTTACCAAATACGAGCTTTATAAAAGTGTGACTAATTTATTATTGGTTATCTTTCAGGGGGTGTAAGTACTTGTGATTATAAACAACTCTTAGTTGGGAATCAAATCATAAATAAACTATAAAAAACCGGCTAAGTGCGAGTCAGACTCGTGCACAAAGGGGTCCGTACCATTATCTATAAAAACGGCAAAAAAATCACGTTTTTTATATGAGAGCCGGGCCACTTAAACATTTATTTTATTATGTTTTTAGTATTTGTTGTTATAGCGGCATAACAGAAATACACCATCTGTGAACATTTCAACTGTCTAGCTATCCCGGTTCATGAGATACAGCCTGGTGACAAATAGACGGTCAGCGGAGTCTTTGTAATTGGGTTCCGTTTTCACCCTTATGGTACGGAACCCTAAAAATGTGATGTTCAATATGGTAACGTCCGCTGTTATATCTGACAAAATGTAGGGTTAGTCTCAATAACCCTACATTCTCCTAACCCTGTGGTTGTAGCGGATTTTTTTCTCAGTTTCAGGGTTGCTCCTATACTGAAAGTTGTCCATATTGACGAATACTAGATAATGTTACGCCCTATGAGATTGCCAGTGAATTAATAGTTTCTGTATCTATTATTATTTATTCACCCATCCTTCTTGTAATTTTCAAATCCTGGAGGTAATTTAATTACACTTGGACCCCTAACTGTGAGAGTTTGAGGTTGCAGTTTAGAACAGAAACTAATCCAGCGTAGGTTTGTTGCGGGGCTAACAAATGCTGCTGTGTTTTTTGTATTTCTATGCACGTATGCAAGCTCTGTCATGTCTGCGTGGGTGTTCTACGTGACTTCGATCGACGTTAAAAGGAAGAGTTTGACTTGAAACGTTTTGTTGTCTGCATGCAGAATTGCAGACTGTTCAAATGGGTGGTCGTTTTGTTACTTAGGTACATTTAATAATATTAAAAATGGACTTGTAATATTTAATCCATACTGGGTTTTTTTTCCCATTGCGCAAACTTTAAGAACCACTTCTGCCCATGTAAATGAACAAGTTTCCCCAAGAAAGCCATAGTCGTAGTCCTTAAAAAAAAAATTAACTTCCCATACAAAATTGTCATCAACCGATCACAATTTGTGTCCATTGTAATCTTATTATGGCCAAATTTTACTTAAAGATCACCCAAAAATCGCGGAAAACCATCAGCTGTTCAGAACATTTTGTCAAGTTATGAAAGTATAAACGAAGTATTCGAGTCTAAATTACAAATACTGTTAGAACATCACAGCTCGGTGACCTGGTGAGGGTCGCGGGTAACCGATGGATGCGAGACGCACAGGACCGGTTGTTGTGGCGACACTTGGGGGAGGCCTACGTCCAGCAGTGGACGTCTTTCGGCTGATATGATGATGATGATGATGATGATGATCACAGCTCGATAAGCAAGGTCTGTGTTTGCCCTGCCTGTACCTAAGGGCAATAGATAGCACCCTTTTACAACGTGTAACAGAATAAACGCAATACCTCTTAAGGGGTCATTGTCCCCACCAACCGTGTCTCCACGTTGCCGTCGTGGTGGGGCTTGCGTGTCTCAGTGATCTTGGGGGCTTTGCCGGTAGAGCCACTCATGCCGGAAGGTCCCAAGTGAGAGACCAGACCAAGAGAGACACAAGAGGGGCACACCGTTCGGAGACTTGAGCAGTGTTCGGGTCCTCGGACGGTGTGCGTCTCATTGGCTTGCTCGCTGCTCTCTGGTACGCGTCTGATCATCAGACGTGACTGTGAGGGCAGCGAGCAAGCACTGAGAGAGAGGGGGAGAGGAGGGGAGATAGGGACCGCACCCTCAAAAAGGAAACAATGAATAGAGACACTGCAAGAGATGATATACCCCAGGGCGGTCCGGACTGCATAGCAGCCCGGGAATCCGCCACGCCTCGTGCGTCAAGCCCCTCGTATTCTGGGGGGGGCAACAGTGCTCTCTATTTTCCGTTTGCCAAGGGCAACAGTGGCCGAGGAGGCCCCCGATCCGAATTATCCTTTCAGGACCTGATCGGGTTTGATGTCAGCTCGCCCGACGAAGAGTCGGCCGGGCAGAGCGCGGGCGAAGGCGCGCTGCACTGGGAGGAGGGCTCGCTTGAGCGTCGCACGGGTGTAGAGTCGGGGTCCGAGTTGGACTCCGACGACCTGGCGACCGTTAGCTTGGCGAGCCCTGTACCCGAGGGGGCGGGGGCTGCTGCGGAGGACTCCAGGTCCTTCCGCAAGCGGCCCAGATCAGAGGAGGACCGGGGGTCGTCCGGCAGCGAGGAGGTAGCCTCGGCTCGAAAGATCCCCACCAGCAGGCGGGGCAAGGGCCGAGAGGGAGGCAAGGGGAGACTGCCCGCCTCCAAGGTGGCTGGTCAGCGAGCCGGGGAGCTCGTCGCTGACGGACGACCCCCCGTAGAGGGCGGTCGCAGGGCTCCTGGTTCGGAGTCCTCCGGCGGTGGGCCGGATGACTCCGGACAGGAGCGTGTTCGGAGGGCCGGGTTTGCGGAGGTTGTAGAGGCCGCGCTTCGCGATGTGGCCTTGAAGAGGAAGTTGTCCTCCAAGAACAAGGCCATAAGCGAGGCGATGGCCTCCATTCTGGCGGCAGCGGAGGGTAACCCAGGGGGGCCTCCGCGGGACGAGATGTCCAAGCTGCGGGCGGAGGTCGCCCGCTTGGCTGCCGCCACGGAGCGCCTCCAGAGGGAGAATGCGGGGCTCCGAGCAGACCTGGCCAGGCTCCAGGGAGCCGGCCCACAGGGGGCGCCTAAAGGGGGAAGCAGGGAGAACAGCCAGCCCGTGCCGCAGGAGGGCCAGGTGCTGGACCTGGTGCGGCAGGAGATGGCTGCCTTCCAGGCGCGGTTTTCCGTCCTGGAGGGCATCGTCCTGCGCCCCCCGTTAGCGACGAGTGGGAAGGCTCCAGGCCGGAAGGCGGCGTCGTACGCGGCCGCCGTGGCTGCCACACCGGGGTCGTCCGGCCAGGACAAAGGGTCCGGGCCGGCACCCGCGAAGCCGGTGTCGGGAAAACCGGACCCGGCCCCGGGAAGGAAGAGGAAGGGTGGGGTTGCTGCGCGGACGGCGAAGGCTCCTGCGCCGTCTGAGCAGCAGCTCCCCCCGGCTTCCTCGCCTTCAGCTCCTCCCCCGGCTCAAGCCGAATGGCAAGTTGCCGGGGAGAAGAAGAAGGCGGGAAAGGCAGCCAGGGCGGCAAAGAGGCGGGAAAGAAGGCGGCGGCAGCGAGCGCGAGGCGTCGCGGCTGCGCTCCGCGCCCCGAAGACCGCGGCTGTAGTCTTAACGCTGCAGCCGGACGCGGTGAAGAGGGGCGTGACGTATGCCAATACGCTCACCAAGGCCAAGGAGGCCATCAACCTCGGTGAGCTTGGCATCGTCGGGGGTCTCCGGCTCAGGGTCACCATGACCGGGGCCAGGATGCTCGAGATCCCTGGAGCAGGCAGCGGTCCGGCCGCGGACGCTCTAGCCGAAAGGCTTAGGGCGTCCTTGGGCGCGGATGACGTCCGAGTGTCCAGGCCCACGAAGTGCATAGATATGCGCATCTTGGGCCTGGACGACTCCGTCACGGAGGAGGAGGTGTTGGCCGCCGTCGTCAGGACGGGGGGGTGCTCTGCAGAGGAGGTGAAGGCGGGCACCATCCGTCCTGACAACACGGGCATGCGAACCGTAGTGGTGAGCTGCCCCGTGTCGGCGGCCAAGAAAGTCTCGGAGGGCCGAAGGCTTTTGGTGGGCTGGGTCTCCGCGCAGGTAAAACTGCTGGAGCCCAGACCTCTGAGGTGCTTCCGTTGCCAAGTTGGCAACCACGTGGGAGTACGCTGCACCTCGGAGGTGGACCGCAGTGACCACTGCTTCCGCTGTGGTCAGCCCGGTCACAGGGCCGGCTCGTGCGACGCCGCGCCGCACTGCTTCGCATGTGCGGCAGCTGGCAAGCCGGCCGATCACTGGGCTGGGGGCAAAGCCTGCGGTCCACCCGCCAGGGCCGGGTCGAGGAGAAAACCCTCCTCCACCGCCGCCGCCGCCGCCGTCGCTTCCGCCGCAGCCGCCGCCACCGTCGCCGCCGCTGCTACTGCTCGGGAGGGGGCCGAAATGGAGTGCCAGTAATGGCCCCATTTCGCCTCCTCCAGACGAACTTCAGTCGCTGCGCCTCTCAGGAACTGACGCTCCTGGGCAAGGCGCAGTGACTGACGCCTGCGGACAGCGAGCAATGGGTAGCTCGCTGTCCGATCAGGTCAGGCCAGAGTCGACGGCGCGTTCACTCCAAACGCGCCGTCAGCAACGAGCAGTCAGCAACGGAGACGGGGCCCGCCAGGGCCAGAGCCTGCCAGGGTTGCGGAATTGTTCGAAAGAGTTACCGCGGCCCTGGGAAGAAAGGCACTAGGAGGACTAAGGGTGGGTTTTAGTCAGTAAAAGTCTGACACTCCCTGCCGCTCCACCCAGAGCGGGAGGGGTCATTTGATGATTTCCCATCCTATAAAAAAAAAAAAAAAAAAAAGGGTCATTGTACTCATCATTATGAACAACTTTTACTATGGAACCAAACCAAAATTGACTGCCCCATACATTTTTGTGCGCGCAACTTGACAAAATGTACTGAACAGCTGGTTTTTTCTTCGCGATTTCGGGTATTGGTTTGGATAAGAGGTATTGCGTTTATTCTGTTACACGTTGTGAACATATACGAGTAGTACCAATTTTTACTCAAAGTGATTTAGTAAAAACTTGATAACATTATTGCTTGGATGCCTATAATGACTTGTGGCACTAGACAAGTGATATTTTGTCAATGGCTTAAAGACAAAAATGTATGGGATTGTCAAACGCTATTGAAATTTCACGTGATCAATCCCTTATATTTTGACATTTTGACAATCGCATTCGCTAATAAATATAATGGCAGTATGGTATGTGTCCGACAAAGGTGCAATAACGGTCATTGGCCCACATACATTTATTGACTTTCTTGATATCAAAAACAGGAATAAAGACATAAAGCTGCCCTTAATCGATCTATCGTAATCCTTTACGTTCTCTAGTAATGAAAAACGGTTCATAATTTATTGTTCGGGTATCTACGAAGGGATATTAGGGAGAGGTCAATGTACTTTATTGCAAGTTTATCTGGTGCCTTACATAGTCTACTACTATAATACTTATTATAATACTTACTTATTTATGCATGTTAAAGTTTCTACGCGTCTGTATAATTTAACTTTGACGGAGGTAGCTTCACAACACTATGTGAAATTGTGAAGTTTATGTCAAAACTTCTCGTGTGTCTGTTGCCCTGGTATTCATTATTTAGAAGGATACGCTCTTTGGCTGTGAGAACTGCCTATTTTTTGCAGTATCCTGTTTGAAAAGGTATAGATATATTCTTGCCTGCTCATATTTTTAGTATTATTTAAGTACTAGCTTCTACCAACTGCGGCTTCGCCCGCGTTAATATCGGAAATAGCAAGGGTTCCTGATTTGTATTGTACATTTTTTACTCAGAAAACACCCAGCCTACACCTACCCAACACCTACCGTACACCTACCCTACACCTACCTTACACCTACCCTAAACCTACCTTACACCTACCTTACAACTACCTTACACCTACCCTACACCTACCTTACACCTACCTTACACCTACCCTACACCTACCTAACACCTACCCTACACCTACCCTTCACCTACCCTACCTACATAATTATACCAGCCCAAAAATACTATGACGTATTTCTGGTCTCCTGGTACTTGATGTTTCTGGTCTCCTGGTACTTGTGAATCTGAAGTATTAAGGCAGCAGCGGCTCTGAGTTTCCACTTCCTCCTATGCTGATTTTCGTGTAACCCACAGCACTACCAGTTTCCTTGTTCGTTTAATTTTCTTTTTTCTGGATTTTTTTGTCGTCTCATGCCAATATGAGATTCACAGAAAAGGCCCATGCCCAAAAGACATCATTGGCAGTCAGTAAATTTGGAAATATGATATACATATCTGCCCAGAGAGTATTTAAATGCATGCCAAGATAATATATTTTTTTTAATATACGTAGACCGTCTGCTGCTTATAATTTATTATTCTGAAGATTTAGAAATCTCAAGAGAAAAATAAAAGTTTTCTTCTGCTCTCCCTTCGAGGGAATTAATTAAAAAATTAATAACAACAAGATTATGAAAATTAAAGGCAATATATAAAAATATTCGTTACAGCTCTTGTATGAAAGTGAACAGCGTATCAGAATTAATTAATAAATTATTTTTATTCGTCCCTAGCGCTGTAGAACAGACGGGACGCCTGTGTTTCATAAAATATGCATTTTTTTTATGCGAAACACAAAACGTTTTTGCATAATTTTGCATTAAACTGATGGGGTTTTGTACACTGTCTAGTGACTAGTGCTTTGACATGGCTGCTATAATGAAGATAAGTAACTTTCCACTAAGGAAAACTATTCACATTTGTTTCTTTCTAGAATAAAATATTAATGAGAAAAGATTCATAGATATAGTAGGGTAGTAAACGCTTATAAGCGTTTTCCACAAAAGAAACACGTCTTATTGAATGTCTCCCACACACGTCCGCTCTTGAAAATAGCTGACCGTGTGAAGAGTTCACTTCGATCTAGTAGGGCCTATGCCGGCCGGATCAGTTTGTGGCTTTAGAAAAACGTGCAGTCCGCCCTCATCATCATCATATCAGCCGATAGACGTCCATTGTTGAACATAATGCCCCAAATGGGGGGGATTTGTCATAAACGCCGCGCTTGGCAGGCGGGTTGTCGATCGCAGTGTAGCTGTTGCAATGTACCTACAGAGACTGCTGCTGCCCATTCTCTGGTGAGTCCCTTAGTCGCCTCTTACGACACCCACGGGAAGTGATGGGATGGTGCTATTCTTTTACGTCCGACATCATACGGAACAGTCAGTCTTATCCTTACGATGTAGGTAATTCAATGCTAAAATGACCAGTATTATTTTGCAAAAACAAGACCAAATAATACAGCCAAGTTGTTCTTTTATTTGTATTTACATAGTTTACGCGTAGTGATTTTACAGCAATATTTCATGTTGTTAAATCAAACGTTGAAATAAACGTTTTGAGTTTGACTATCCTCGTTTTAAAGATTTCGTCACCCTGTCTAACCTTCTGCATACTGCAAAAGCTTATAACAAGTTTCTTTTTAAGTTTTTTTTTGTTTTGAATTCAATTTCATTAACATCTTTCAGTCAAGTGAAACAGATAAATTGGTACTAAAAGAATGATTTCAAGATACACGTAGGTACTCGTCTGGAATCACATAAATAAATGTTAGCTACTGACTACTTAGCCTGCTCACTGAATTGAAAGGAATCAAATAAATAAAATTAAAGCAATCTTATTGAAACCTTTTGCTTTGAATACAAACATTTGTATTCTAAGAGGTTTAAGTGCATTAAAATTGAAAATTTCAAAGCTTCAAAGTCAATGTTTATTTATTTATATTTGTAAATGACTTAAGAATTTGACAAGGAGACGTTATTTTATGATTTTAATTGAAACGTGAGGGCCAGACGCTGTTCTGAGAATAGTATGATTATTATCATCTTGTTATTTATTTTTTGGCTTTACGAAACATTTGAGCCATAAATAATTGGATGTTATAGACAGATATTTTATCAGAGCAAATTACTAAATTCTTAACATTGCATAACAAAATAATACATGCATTCTGACTAATATCAATTTCGAATTTTACAAAGAATTCACGTAGATTATCAGATTTGAATCTAATTAGCAAAATAATTTTTAGACAACAATTAGCAACAATCTCCATAATGCAACTAAACCATTGAAAGCCATAAGATCAAAATAAATTTTGAGATTTTTCTTGCACATAGGTAAAGCAGCTTCCACAAACACTTATTTAAATAGTACCTACAACTATTTTCTTAATATCCCTCGGCAATCATCGCATTTCCGAAAACAAACGAATGCTAATTTCCATGAATTATTAAATTTATCGTGTATAATAATTTGAATTCAGAACTAAGTACTTTATTGTTGTTTTGTTTTGATTTCAGTGTGAACCATAAACAATAAAGTACTTAGGTAGTTCTGATTTTTACTGTATGTACATTAAAACTATTTTAGTAACAGCTGTCGTCTAGAGACTGCCTCGACATTATTTACATTATGGTCTGTTGTTGAAGAATTTCTTTCATGTACACGATAATAATTTTAGTTAAGTACATATTATTGAATTATCTACTAGTATACAAAACGAATATTGCAACTTAATAGTTGATATAAGTTCTACTACCTTTGAACTTTTGAGAGGTAAAATTTTCTTACTTTTGATTTTCTTAACGCGGGCTCTAGTCAATCAAAACTACAAAAGGATTTGTTATTTCAACAAAAAGATTTTCCAAGACTCTATTATTCAGGATCAAATAGAAGGTGTATCTTTTGGTGAGGTCAGTTCTGATTTTTCTGACGTTTTTAAACGAATTTAGAGAAGCTTTTGTTTAGTTTAGTCTATAATAAAATGCTTTTTGATAAAGGTAATGCTCGGAACCTTCACACGTATCTTGCGAGCGAATTGAAAAGAATAATCTGGGCGCGACGGGAGTGACTCCGCATGTAGTATTTCAATGAAATCGTAACATTTGGAATTAATTCAAAATGAGAAAGTTGTACTAATGATTACAGTTCTATAAATACGTACTTGCTACGGCCGCGAATCATATTTTGACCAACATACAACCTGATACTGAACTGCAAATTGCAAAAAAAGTGAGAAAATTTGAATTTGGTGGGCTACCCTGGCGCTTTCACCTTAAAGACATTGAACGGCCAAGCCATACTTTTTACCGAACGCAACGCGCGACGCCCCGCGTCTCTGTAAATGAGGCCTTAGGCCTTGTAGATTTATGGGGTTTGGCCCGACTCGGAATCTAATAAGTTTTTAACAGTGAAAGTGTTATGAGCTCTTGAGTCTTGACGACCAATTTACTTGAAATGCTTTGGTGGGATTCTGATTTATCTATTTTTAGGGATTTGTGTATTTGGGAAAACAGTACTATGTTATCTCTATAGCGAAACTTCAAACTTTCCCACAGCATAGAATATATCAATCCTTTCCGCTACAAAGGGCGTAACACTAAATCTCATACTTTTGGAAATGAGTAGAAAAGAAAACGGTTATGCGAAAAGTGGTGTTTTATTTAGCTTTATGGAAATTTTGGGTAGAAAAAAAAACATTATTTTCACTGTGGCGCAAGTATACAGACTGAAAGAGCGTGAAAAACAAAGGGCGAGTTTTTTATTCGTAGTAACCTATTTGTTAACAAATGATGGGCGCTTTTCGTTTAAAATTTAGCTGGACCATTTGTCAAATAAATAAATTATTTTTGAATACTTAACTAAAACTTGGTTGATAAACGCATTTTAATGTGCCCAAAATTTTAAAAACCCGTTAAAAACTCGCCCTTAGTAAGTATGCATCAAAAAGTTAATTTCCTAATTGCAAGAATCAATAATTATGTACTAACAAACTCAAATGCAAAACACAGTGGACTAAAATTCGTAGTTCTACACTTCATGCGTAGAACACATAATAGTAGGTAGGTACGTACTAAAATGTACAGTTGGTTTTCAACAGTGAAGTCGGAACAACCTACGAACACAAACTACATGGAGCCACGTGCATGCTTTGTATTACCTACAGCTGTGACGTGGGCGCATGAAAAGTTCTAGCCCGGTTTAGAACACCCGTTGCATACGAATGCGTACGAAGTTACACGAGTACAATGTCCGTTTATTTTAGTTATGTGTTATTTACATTACATAGCATGTTACTTGTTAAGTCTTTTAGGATTTTTATTGTTTGTTAAAATAATTCGTTTTTAAGTTTTTCTTTGTAATATGCAATAACTTGTATCTCATCGAATAATTTTATTATCTTTCAATTATTTTTCATCTAAATGGGACTCGAGACTTCTTTCAGGATTTCCACGCACACTTGTAAATTTTACCCTGTATACTTGTACAGACATGAAAAAAATCAGCATTTGTTTGAAGTTTTCTTCAATTGGTCGCAGGGATGCAGGGTAATGAATTAATAATACATTTGGGGATTTGGGGATTGGATCACACGAGAATTGATTAATTCCCCAGTTTCATCATTTCCCTACGACGGCAGTTATATTTCTTGAGCTTTTTTTTGGTGGATCGGAAATCATCATATGACTCCCTCTCTCTAACGGGAGGGAATGTCAGACTCTTACTGACTAAAACCCACCCGTGTTTCCTCAAATTTCCTTTGCGTTCCAGGGCCGCGGTAAGTCTTTCGAAGAATTCCGCAACCCTGGCAGAAATTGCTTGAGCTTACCTGAGCAATCTTGACGTTGTACTGTGAGAACATGGCGTCGTACATCGACATGAGCTCCGACTGTCCTACTGCTGCGGCCGCTCGAGGGTCCAGGATACTGCCGGCATCCTGAATAAACGGAATAAAAACTGTTTACATAGTTATCAAAGTCAAAATGCCTTTTAATGGTCTAATTTAAATAAACGATTTCAACTAGACCAAAGGCACTTTATAACATGAAAATTTACAGCTAGGTAAAAAATATGTAATTATTTAAAAATAATGAAGTGACTAATGTCCATTCGCAAATGTTGATTCTTATGGTGAACAAGAAACAGTTTATATTTCTAAATAAAATCCCTACCTACCTAATCATTATCATAATCATCTAAAGCCCAACTTGGAAGAAATAAAGAAAACACGATTATTTCGAACGCTCCGATACACACAATGTAGGAACAAAAATATTTAAGACTGTTTTGGAGATGAATGAAAATCTTCTTCGATAGCAATAAGGCGTATAATCAGTAATTAAGTACAGGTTTTAACAAAATTAATGCGTTTGTCGTGCGTGTTCGTCGACCGATTTTTTAATGAATGAGGCGCCGCGCGTGGAGGAATACGGAACTACACTCGTGACGTCTAATAGTGGTGGGCTCGTACGTGATGGATGACGACGCGTAGACATGCCGCCCGCCTTGGAGTAACAGCCTCCAACGATTAAGAAGAAGTAGAAGAATGTAGAAGTTGACGGAAGTTAGGGTTCTTCCTCCTTTAGCAGCGGACATAATCTGGGGTATGATCTTCGTATCACTCCGGTAGCAGTTTTAATGTCAGCTACACGTGCTAGTCCATCCTTCCCAGGTGAAGTGCTTATGACTCGTCCAAGTCGCCATTTTAAAGGTGGCAGATTGTCTTCTTTAATGAGCACCAAGGTATTGGGTGCTATTGTGCCGGTGTTAGACTGCCATTTACTCCTTGTCTGCAGCTCCGAAACGTACTCCTGCGACCAGCGTTTCCAAAAAAGCTGCCTCATCTGTTCAATGCGCTCGTAGCGGACCAAGCGTGACGTAGTTGCAGCTGTGAGGTCTTCGTAGGTAGGTGCAACGAGCGGTCGGCCAATCAGGAAATGGGCTGGTGTAAGAGGGAGAAGGTCGTTTGGGTCTGAAGACATGGGATACATAGGTCTGGAGTTTAGGAGGGCTTCTATTTGTGTCAATAATGTGGAAAATTCCTCATACGTGAGGTTTACGTTTCCTACACGACGGAGATGATATTTAAAGGAACCCCTGCCTCCCACAGACCCCCAAAATGTGGTGAGTACGGAGGAATAAAGTCAAAATTAATATTTTCGCTTGCAGTGAAATTTAAAATGTCGTTTTCACTAGCATTTAAAAAATTAGAGAATTCCTTTAGTGCGCCTACAAAGGTTTTTCCGTTATCGGAAAATATTTGTGCGGGTTTTCCACGACGAGATAAAAACCTTCTCAAAGCCAATAAGTATGCCTCAGAACTTAAACTTGTGACTAATTCTAAGTGTATCGCACGTGTAGTGAAACATATGAATAGGCAAACATAACATTTTTCAAGTTTTGAACCCCTTCCTCTACGATTCAATATGAACATAGGTCCCGCATAATCTACACCGCAGCGCAAGAAAGGATACCCCGGCTCCAATCTTTCAGGAGGCAAATTACCCATTTTTACTGACAGCGTTTTCCCTTTCTGGCGAGTACATGTAATGCACTTATGTACTGTTTGCTTGGCTAAGTCACGGCCCTTGAGAGGCCACCAACTTTCTCTGATAGTAGCCAAGAGCAATTGTGGACCAGCATGGAGTAGACGTTTATGTTCAAATTGAAAAAGAAGTCGCGTGAAAGTATGTTTTGAACATAATAATACAGGATGTTTTTTACTAAAGGAAAAGGTGTGTGAATTTACTAGTCTGCCCCCTACCCTTATAATGCGATCAGAATCTAGGAACACATCAAGACTAGATATGTTTCTCATCGACTTTACAGCCCCCCTAGACAAAAAACTTTTCTGTAGCGTTAACGTCAGACGCTCACGACAAAATGTATGGGAATGACATTAGGTGTGGAAAGGAAACGTCATCACCTAATGTCATTCCCATACATTTTGTCGTGAGCGTCTGACGTTAACGCTACAGAAAAGTTTTTTGTCTAGGCCCCCAGGTGAGTTTTTTATTAATGCAGCAAAAATGTCTGGAAATGATGTTTGTTGTGCCAAGCGTACTAGAACTAATGTTGATTTATTTAACTCATCAGACGTAAGCGGACCAATGCGACGTTCTGTTTTGACCTTGATTCGTGCATTATGAACGAATCGTAGCAAGTAAGCGGCTGCACATCTCATGCGATTAAAATTTGAAAAACGTTCAAAGGTAAAAATGCTAGTAAAAGTTGATTGTGTAAATAAAGAATTAACCTTTGATTTCATTTCTGGTAAATCGTGTGATTTTATCAATTTATCGTGATTATTTTGTTTAAAATTTGTGTTAATTTCGTTTAAAAATGCTGGCCCGTGCCACCAAATATCTGAACTTTGAAGCGCGTCGAACGTGACCCCGCGGGATAATAGATCAGCCGGGTTGTTTTTACCAGCAACATGTAACCACGGCAACTCACCAGTCAACTCATTGATTTGCACTACTCTGTTCTGTACAAATGATTATAACAAGTTAGGTGAAATTTTAATCCAATTTATGACAATCGTGGAGTCAGACCAAAAATATATGTTATCAAAAGTTAATCTCCATGACTGAATTATTTTTTGATATAACTTGGCACCAACTAAAGCTCCGCACAGCTCAAGTCGCGGTATTGTAACTGGTTTAATTGGTGCGACTTTGGTCTTAGCACAAAGTAATCTAACAGTGACTGGTGAGTTGTCGTTGTATGTACTTATGTATGCGCATGCACCATATGCATCCTGTGATGCGTCCGTGAAAATATGCAAATCTGTGTATTTTGTATTTACTTGTCTGACATGACGAGGAATTTTTATGTTTTGTAAGTGTTGAAGCGTGTCAATAAAGTTTTTCCACATAAACAAAATATCTTCAGGTACTGGTTCGTCCCAACTTAACTTACAAAGCCATAGTTTTTGTAAAAGTATTTTTGCAATTATAATTGTGGGTGATAGCAAGCCTAATGGGTCGTACACCTGTGAGACAACAGACAAGATAACGCGCTTAGTCACATGAGTGAAGGTTGCATCAATCTTTGTAGTAAAATATAATAAATCTAAATAATTTAACCAACCTAGACCGAGAGTTTTAGTTAAACAGTTTTCGCCTAAAGCTAATTCTTTTGGTTGATCTGTTGTAGTAGAAGTCTCCGAATTAAACAACCATTTACGTAAATAGAAGCAACCAGATTTTAAAACATCGTTTACTTTGGTACAAATGTCTAATAAACATTGTTTATCATCATGACCAGTAATTAAGTCATCTACAAACAGATCTTCGTCTATTACTTGCTTTATGACGTCATCCTTACACTCAGATGCCAGCTGTTTGATGCATCGAATACTTAGGAAAGGAGCGGACGCGGTACCATAAGTCACGGTATTAAGCTGGTACACACCGAGTTCGTCCGATTTATTTTCACGCCAAAGAATTAACTGAAGATTTCTTTGATCCGGTTGGATATTAATTTGTCGATACATTTTTTCGACGTCAGCGCATGCAACAAATCTAAATTGTCGAAAGCGTAACAAGATTGAAAAAACGTCATTATGTAAACTAGGGCCAATATACTGAATATCGTTAAGCGATTTGCCCGATGTTGATTTTGCACTTCCATCAAAAACCACCCTAAGTTTGGTCGTACTACTATGAACTCTTAAAACACCGTGATGCGGTAGAAAGTAATGTGACGATGGATAGTGATTGACTCGACTCATGTGGCCTAAACATAAATATTCATTCATAAAATCGCAATATAATTTTTTATATTCAGGTGTAGATTTATCTAATTTACGTTCAAGTGCGTGAAAGCGATTTAGCGCGAGTGCATACGTATCTCCTAGTGTGTCGCTGGACTCAGCCAATGGAATGCGCACAAAAAAACGACCCGTGTTATCGCGGTACGTAGTTTGCACAAACATGTTTTCACATAAAGACTCGTCATTAGTTAATTTATTTTGCGGAGCTATTTCTTCTAACTCCCAGAATTTCCTAAGTTGAGCGTCTAATGATTGTGAGTAATTGCATTGAACTCGATTGTTATTGCGTGAAGTTTTATTATTCAACAATGATCCAGATATTACCCATCCCAACTTAGTATTCTGAAGATACGGACCACTATTTAGTCGAATAAGTCCGTCATTTAAAAGTTCCCAGAATTTATCTGCCCCAATTAATAATTCGATTCCTGATGGCGAATAAAATTTGGGATCCGCTAACTGTACATGATCAGGGATATTTATGTGTGATGTTGTACCTAAAGATGGCAACTGAGCTGTTATTTGATTTAAAACTAAACATTTTAAGCTTGTACAATATTGTGTAGTTTTAGACCTCAAATTAATTTCGCATGATTTTGTGGAATTAGTCACCGAATTACCTACTCCGGAGACTTGCACAGTGGACTGTATTAAATTAAGATTAAGTCGTTTGCATAAAGATTCTGCAATAAAGCAATGCTGACTACCGTTATCTAATAAAGCACGAGTAGTGTGATAATTATTGCTTTTATCTGCGACCTCAACTAAAGCTGTAGACAGCAGTACAGTCTCTAATGATGAATGAGTAGTACTTTGATGTATTGTGTGAGATGCAGAATGTAATGTAGTAGTGTTTGAAGACTTACCACTAGTTGTATCCTGCGACGATGCCTGTGAATTAAGCGCAACAGCTGACGATGTGGATGCAATCGCACTATCGTCACATTTATCATGAATTAAATTGTTGTGTTTCTTGTTGCATTGCCTACAAGGACCGAACCAACACTCATCTACCGAATGATTAGCGCGTAAACAATTACAACATAACTTCTTTTCATTAATGAATTTAATTTTATCGTTAACGGTTAATTTTAAGAATGAATCGCAAGAATAAAGCGGATGGTTAGCTTGACACATAGTGCAAATACGTAAACGTTTAGAATTTTTATTATTAGATTGTTTATTTTGTGTTGATGTGTAACTATGTGTCTTATTTGTTTGTTGTGAATGTGATGGTTTCTTTGCGTTATTCTCTGTGGAAGATTTACTATGTGCTAAATAAATAGTTTCTAGTACGTCAGCCCTATTTTTAAGAAAAGTAATCAAATAATCAAGAGATGTACGTGAATTTGACTGATTGTGACTATTTATAATTGAACTTTTATGAGTTTCCCATTCTCTTTCGGTAACTGAATCAAGTTTAGATGTAATTAAGTATATAATCAACGTGTCCCAAGACTCGATCGGTTCGCCGAGGGTTTTAAGGGAACGTAGGTTTTTGAGAACGGTATCTATTAGTTTACGAATTTGATTGGATGATTCTTTATTAAGTGACGTAATAGAAAATAAAGCCTTTACATGGTTTTGCACAAGTAGACGGTTATTATTGAATCTGTTCTCCAATAACTCCCATGCTATATTGTAATTCTCAGAAGAAAATTCTAATGACTTAATAACCGATAATGCACTGCCAGAAAGAGAAGACCGTAAGTAATGGAATTTTTGCACATTATCTATTTCGTTAGAGTTATGGACGAGAGATAGGTAAGTATCGCGGTACTCCAACCAATGATCATAAGAGCCATCAAAGGATGGAAGTGAAATTGTAGGTAATTGAACTTTACTAAAAACTTTAGAAGAATTTTGAGCATTATCTGCGTTAATAATACACTTAGTTTTAGCCACATAAGCATAATAATGGGTTTCGAAAGATTCCCTCTCAGATAATTCCTTTTCTATTTGACTATCAGGTATTCGTAAGTCTATTTCGTCCTGAATTTCTGAAAACTGTTATAACAATAAATCTGCCTTTTGTAAACGCGTTTGTAATTCTGTTTTTATGGTTTCAGTAATGGGCATTATTTCTACAGAGTCTACATACTTCATGAATAGTCGAAATTTACCGCGAACAACACCTCTTTTTTATTTAAATCTCGAAATATATCCTCACCACTGCTGCGACTTTCTTTTGATGGAGTTTTAGTCATTTTGGAGTTTGTGGAAGACAGTGGAAAATAGTTATATTTTTATAGATTAGCAAAAGATTTTTTTTATTATTATTTTTAAGTTGAGGGTAGCGACAAAACAAAATTCTTTAAGCGTTTTTAACTATTTAACGGGAATAAAATACTATTATTTCACACATTATCAACACAAATGAAGCACTGAACAAAGGAAAAAGGAATAAGGATAAATAATGATGATTGACCTGACCGTTTTATGCTGGTACCGTGGATGACTTCGCTGATGGCTTCGTGCGTCCGATTTATGCTGGTCGCGACGATTTCTTCTGCTGCATCCGGCGTAGAAGGTCCAAAATATGTTTTGGAGATGAATGAAAATCTTCTTCGATAGCAATAAGGCGTATAATCAGTAATTAAGTACAGGTTTTAACAAAATTAATGCGTTTGTCGTGCGTGTTCGTCGACCGATTTTTTAATGAATGAGGCGCCGCGCGTGGAGGAATACGGAACTACACTCGTGACGTCTAATAGTGGTGGGCTCGTACGTGATGGATGACGACGCGTAGACAAAGACTAAACAGCGCCGTTGAATAAAAAGATTAGGCAGCCAATAAAACGGCTTAAGCCATTTGCCTGCGACATAATTAAAGATGATTCGCCGTGCACACTGATTTTGAAAAAAAAAATGGCGGCCGGGTAGCTATGCCACAAAGGATAGATCCCCTTTACTGACAAATTAAATTGTAGGTACAGCTCAAAATAAATAAAAAAAACATCGACACTTTGTTATTCTTGGTTGAGACGCGACCCGGGAGTCGTCGTAAAAACAGTGAAATACTGTCACATTGCGTTTGAATTTATCTGATTTATCAGAAGGCTTCTGCTGGTTCTCTTCTTCTTCTTCTACTTATTTTTAAACAACGTTCTCATTAAAAAGGAGGTTTTCAATTCGGTTGTTTTTTTTGTATAGTAAGACGGCTCGGGTGGTCTTCACTACGAATACAGTATTCATAGTGAAGGCCACAACACTGTCTACATCAAAACCGGTTTCTCCGAAAAGCCACGGGCGCCCCGTGGTTTATTAGGAATGAACGACTTCATGTCGACCTCAAAATCCCGACAATAAAACAATTCATGAAACGTCTTACAAAGCGTTTTATTGAATCAGCTGAGAAACACAGCAACCCTTTGATTTCAAAGGCCTCACAATACACTCCCTCTCGTATTAGCAAGATTCGCCGTCCTCGGCATACACTCGTCGAGTCAGATGACGAGATCACAACGATTCAGGAAAGCTGTAGGGAAACCAGCACTCTTAGAAAAAACAAACACAGACCGCGTTCCGTATTCCGACCTCGCCGCCGAGGTCCGTCGCGACGCCCCATTCAAAACCCTCCCCGACTTTTGCAAACGAGCCAGCCCGCGCCGCTGAGCCCTTAGCTTTAATAACCCCTAAATAATAAAACGACCCAGCCTGATTGTCCCTTGCTGTCCCAAACTGACGCCGCTAAGCCGAGGTCGTATTCCACAGGGAATGCCCTTAGCGAGCGGTCAGTAGTTTAGCTTGTAGCTAGATTTGTTGCCTTGGCTGGGGGCCTTAAATTCTTTTGAGGCCACCACAGGTTAGTCCGGTTAAGCAGTTGCTAGCCCTTGCGTGTTAACTTGCTAGTGGTCATACCGAAAAAAAAAAAAAAAAAAAAAAAAAAAACACTGTCTACATGATGCACAATCATAACAAAGCATAATTATAACATAACATAACCATGTTAGTGTAACATTTGTGTTGAACTGAATTTCCATAATAGGATGTCCCAAAATTAACACAAGATTTGAAATAGCCGCCCGCCATTCATGCAGTAAAGTGTCGGAAACCCCAAAAATATTTAATTTTTATAGCTGAAAGTTTAGAATTAGTAAAAATGGAGTAGCACTCGAGAGAACAGCGTTTTTGGTATTTAAAAAAATCCTATCCTGTGTACTTTATGATTTAGTAAAAAAATAACTAAGTATATAAAAAGAAAAACTGTGTTTTCTAGTTAAATCAAATCTTGCGTTCTTTGTGATATGACTATGGCCCGTATTCCAAAACGTGAACTCCAACTCAACTCGAACTCCAACTCCATTGGAGCTTGTCATAAATTAAAGTTTGTGCATTTGTTTGCTCATCTCTCGAGAACGAAAACGTCAATTAGACAAGCTTTCATTGACATTTTCGTGCTCATGTTGCAGTTGGAGTTGGAGTTCGAGTTGAGTTGGAGTTTATGTTTTGGAATATGGGCCTATGTCTATGTCGAATAAATGTTTTCTATTCCATTATATTCTATTCTTGAATATTGGTTTTAAAAACCTTTTCTCAACTACATTAGGTTCGGCTTCCATTCTAACTGGAAGCCGATGAGACGTCTACAACCCTGGTACTGGGTAACACCGCTACTCTTTGGCACGACTAGTGCCAGATTATCTGGCTTCTGATAATCCGTAATGACAGTCAGGATCAACGGCTTAACGTATTTTCTGAAGCACGGAGAAGTCTCAGTATGCTTTAATAGTTTCCCATCCACAAGGCGACTTTGCGGAGGTCGGCGTTGCTTATCCTCGAAGATCAATCCGTGCAGTTCGAATGTTACTATTTAGCCTCGTTGATACGTTTTACCAACGACGACCGTTTTTGGAAAGTTCAATCGTTTATTAATGTTGGAGGTCCTAAAACGCAGCGAATTTAGCGAAACGATTTTCATGTTGAAACAGTCGTAATGAACTTTCGGAGTCAAAGATTGGGAACATAGTACCTAGCTAGCTGATTGGTTTTCAGTCATTTTGTGGTGAATGGAAAGCTCGTTGCAATTTACAGACGTATCAAAGAGTAGCTAGATTAACTATGCTATTTTTCGGGCTCACTCTTTTCTGATTTCTGAAGATCAGTTGTAATATCATCTTTTAGACAAACTTAGGTAGGTATAAACAACACACACACACACACATTACAATACATAGTGTACCATGTGTACGTGTAAGTAGATTGTGGAATAAAAATCTAAACTAATCACCATCATACTGTTTGTTTGTCAGAGGTAATATCTGATAAAACTTATCCGATTAATCCGAAAATTGTGTGAATGTTGACTATTGATGAGGGCCTGCCTGCATTATCCTAAGAGTTAGGCCACGGAAGGCGAAGCTGAGGAAAAGGCTAGTATGTAAATACTTTTATATTTTTTTGCAGTTATTTTAAAAAAAATCATTGAGTAATCATAGATGTACTGAGGTTTGCTGTAAGAAAACTTAAAAACAGTCGAGCTTAAACCATAAACCTTATGTAATTGGTAATAAACATTAAATTCGCGATTAATTCGGCGCACACCGGTGTGTTGCCGGTGCTTGAGCGGTTAAGAATAAAGAAAAGACCATTCGATTGATTGCACCGTACTGTTAATTGGTCATACAATCATCGTTCATATAGGACCGTGCATGTCATTCTCAATATTGACTTTTCTACGGAATTCTAACCTATATCGATCGATACCTTATCAATGTCGTGTCACTGACCTCTCGTGTGTGATCGCTGGGAGACAAAGTCTCTCTCATAGAGAGGGACATTAGTAGCTCTTGAGTCAGTTTCTGTCTTCCAAACGCTACCGCCCCGCTTGTCACCATGATGCATTCTCGACCCTCGTGGTGGCATTCTGCTACCTGGGAAAATGTACCTTAGTTTTTAAAAAGTTAGGTTAGATGTTCTGAAATCCTAACTGGTTTTGATAGGCGTCATGTCTATTACAAACAATTCGAAATTCAAATATTTGGTTTTTGTTTCGAACGAAACATGGCAATAATAATATTATAATTTCTTTTTAAAACATCAAGCAGCCAGTCCTCCAATTCGATAATCAGATTTGAATTTCAAAACGAAACCCAACAAAAAGTTTTAAAATGAAATATAAAACAGAATATCAAATATGGCTGTCCAGTCTTCAAGAGATTTTATTACAAATTAAAACAAAAGCCCTAACTACTTATGAAGTCAGTATTTAAAGGCCTTTAGCATTATTGTGAAAGTCTGTAAAACATTCCGGCTATAAAATTAAGTCCTTGATTTATAATGAATAGTTCTGGCCGAAAATTTGCGCAAGAATGAACAAAAGCGTTGATTCATGGAACGCGAACAAATACATGAAGGAAGAATTTCAATAATGTTGAAAATGCTGTCGAAACCGCATTAAGGCGTGTGTGAATTAATTTCGTTGCGAATATTTCAGCTTTTGAGGATGATCAATAAAAAATAAATAAAAATGGAAGAAATAATGCTTGAAACGACCAACCATAATTCGTACTTTTACTGAACACGTAGGTTTTGCCAATTATATTAGGTAACAATGGAAAATTAAGCTATTGGCACTGTCTATAAATGCCGTATGTGTGCCAAACCTACGAATAAAAAATTAAAATCGTGTACATTCAATCACATATCCACGCTAAAGGCTCTCGCAGACAAGTCTATCGCGATATTGCGATGCTTTCAGAAATTTAATTCGGTTGTATTAGCCCAAGATGAATTTCTTTAAATCTCTTCGTTCGGAACTCGCCAGATTACGCTTGTACCTCAGTATTTACCTGTTCAACAATAGACGCGAGTCTTCCCAGAGCCAGTCCATTGCCGTCCTCCCTCGTGATGACAGCACTGCCAAGCTTGACGACCAGTCTCCTCGCGTACTTCAGCTGAGACCTGTCAGTGAATGTCCTTTGTTTTCGCTCAGCACTTGCC
The DNA here is from genome assembly GCA_947386135.1 of Melanchra persicariae. NCBI lineage: Eukaryota > Metazoa > Arthropoda > Insecta > Lepidoptera > Noctuidae > Melanchra > Melanchra persicariae. Next base: position 4,947,502 of record OX376655.1, on the reverse strand, counting down.
AGGTTACGCTTGTCCACGTTCAGGGTCTGCAACAGAAAAACAAAGGGCGTCACAACGAGATATTTTTTGCGAAAATCTATTGCTCTACCCTCATTTAGGTTCGAAACCCACATTAATAAATATCCGACCTCTTTCTAAAACTTAAGATTGTTTATATTTGATCTCCAAAATAAAATTCAATCTCACGAAACACCTATATGCTTTATATATTCGAGAAAGTTATCACGAATTCTAACACCCTTCCTAAAATATGATCCCGAGAAATTTTCTTAAAGAAACACAAGATAAAGAAAATATAAGTAATATCTTCTGGGAATATTGGATAAGTACTTTCAAATTCGCCGAAAATCTATAACGGCTTAAGTTTATTACGGGCTCCTACAAACAGCCGACTGACATTTTTTTTAGTTACAAAGAAATCTCACCCAAACCCCCAAATCAAATCTAGTTAGTGGTAAAACTATCGTATATAATTTTATAGTACTAAACGTTGAGACTGACAGGCATTATGTCACTGTCAAAAAAGTAAATGGCAATTCGTAAAACGCCTACGTAGGTACATATACACCCTAAGGGATTTTTGCCCAAAATACTGGGAACTCTTTCTTATTACTTTGGATACATTCCCAAACCACTGCAACTTCTGAAAGCCAGAATCAACATTGGCGATCACCAGAAAAAACATCACGCAACTTCCCAAATGTCGCCCAGCCCAAGGGTATTTTTTTTCGTAAGCGTATCTACTCCAATAGTTTCACAAAATTTGGATCATGATAGAATCCCTTCCTTTGAGATAATTAAACGGCTGTCACTACCCACAAGTTTACTGCGATACCTGGAGCCCAAAGGCAAAATTTCTTCTAAAAAACTTTAGCTATCATATTTACGACTGCAATATATATTTATTTCTCCCTAGGCAGAAGTAACTCATAAACTTTACCAAATCTTCGAATTTTTTACTGGAAATTGTGGCTTAAGCAAATTAGATATTTTATTTTATACTTATTACTTTCTGTGAGTACCAAACGTGATACTACGCATCGTTACCCATTAAGTTCTCATCGTGAGTTGTATAACTGAATTTAGAAAATGCTGTCTATTCGTCTTGTGAGGTGAGGAATTTATTTTTTCATCCTTCTATACGAGGCGTTATATTGATCGTGTCGAGGAATTTGATAAAGGGCTTCGTTGTATAAAGTATTAGATTAGTATTATTAAGTACTTAAGTAACGTGAAAATACACACGATTACACGAATAATGTGTGAGAACTCTTAAACAAAGATTGATCATTAAATTCTAATAATAATTAATTTTATTTATACATTTTTTTTTCAATAAACATTGCCCCATACTAGGAATTTCTCCTATATCGTGGGTGCGTTTACAAACATATAATCTCACATACACAACCTTATTAGTAAAGTCTGTATTGTGTTCCATTAGACTCGTCCACCAGCTGATTTCTGGCGGTAGTCAACTTTGTTGCAAGTGTGACATTGTCCTATTTTATGCTTACACTGGTCTCAAAACAGTCCTGTCGGTCTAATATGCCCATTGTTATAATAAATAATAATATTAATATCATTTATTCGCACAAAATGTAGTAGATACAGATGTTACAAAATAGTATGTTCAGTGCAGATACACATTCCGCCATTAGTATTGGCATGCAAATATTAAATCCATTAACATGTTTTTGTGTTATTAAAACAGTAAAACACAATGTTATAGGTATCTAAACTGTTTGAAATGGAGTTGCTTTTTATAACTTAAAAATTCTAAAACATGAACAAAAGCAACCACCTATGGGTTGTAAAGGTACCTAACCACATTTCATTTTCTCACACAAATCAATCAATTAAGCAACATAATACAAAACTACCCCACAAGTAAACAGGAAATCTAAACATCCATCCAGAACCCCATTACCAAAGTATACATTTATACAACATTCTGTTCCCCCGAACACGTAGAACAACATAAGTAATTAATATTGCCATTGAAAACGTTCCTGAATAATTTGTACCTCACAAAATGTTGCCCTACTTGAAAAACCCTTTTAACGTTGTAATTAAAAGTTCAATGGAAGTGACCACAGAGTTTTAGAAAGGATCAATGGAAGGGCTTGTGATTTGTTTAGGAGTTAAGAACCAAGATAAGTAAATTAAACTTTATTGTTTACTTTTGAACTTTTCTATACGACTACAATCTAATAAAAAATATATTTATGTAAATGTTACAAACGGAACAAAAAGGGGAGGGGACATTGGTTCCACTTCACTGTGAACGGGAAGAGTGCCTAAAACACTGGCCGAATTGCTACGTTGAATGGCAAGTGACATTTTATAGATAAAGATAACTATTGTTAAAACTCCAAAGTTTTTGTTATGGTAGGCGCCAGATAAACTTGCATTAAAGTACAATAACCTCTAATATCCCTTTGTCGATACCCGAACAATCAATTTTGAACCGACTTTCACTTAGGATCACGATACAAGTCGATGTAGCCGGTCGATTCGGTCGGAGCTCAGCTGATTCTGTCGACATCTCACGGTGTAAACCTAGGCGGAGTAAACGACAATAGAGCTTTCATTCCATCTTATTTGTATGGTTTGACAACTCACCCGTCGTGCGCCCGGGTTTTCACTTCGACATGTTTACAGAATCGCACTACTGCAGTGCGATTCTGTAAACATGTCGAAGTGAACAATTGGGCGGGGCGCACGACGGGTCAGTTGTCAAATCATACAAATAAGGTGGAATGACAGCGCTCTTGTCGTTCACTCCGCCTAGGTGAACACCGTGAGATGTCGACAGAATCGACCGGCTGGTGTATAAGCGCGAAGTGAACTGTAATTCCATCTTGATTACATGGATTGACAGCTCACATCGTGATCACTTCACCCAAGCCTTCACTTCGACATGTTTACAGAATCGCACTGCGGACAACTTCATGTCTTTGTCTGTTTTTGATTTAACAAAGTCAATAAATGTATGTGGGTCAATGACCGTTACTGCACTTTTATCTGGTGTCTGCTAGGGTCCACAATCAGCAAACATTTCGATAGCTCATCCCATACTATTGGAATTTTTGACAACGTTTTCGCTGATAATTACTCAGTCTAGGCCTTTTAAACTGTAATGTAAGTATTATTCATTGACAAGTGAAACGGTTATTTTTACTGATTTCCTTGGGCTCTAGACAAGTGACATTCTGTCAGCGGTAGCGTGGCGAAGGCGATTGTGAATACGTCAAAAATGTATGGGATTGACAGATGCTATCGAAATGTCACGTGATCAAATTCCTACATTTTGGCATTTCGACAGTCGCATTCGCTAATCGAATAACACATTGTCTAGGGCCTCTTAAGTTTAATTAGAGAGTTTTAGAATTAAATTGATGAAAATTGTTCAAGAAACGTACCTTCAAAGCTCGCACTCATGTTTTTTTTCCATTTACGTGCCTTATTTTATGGGGTAAAATGATCTACGATGCAATTAAAAGTGTAAAAGTTTACACGTTCTTTTTAAATTAAAATGAATGCAGCTTCCTTGTTTTCTTGCAAAGCAATATTTATTGCTCCGTGGCCCTTTCACAATTATGAACAACTAGCTAACCCGCGCAACTTCGCTTGCGTCACAATTTTCACTAATGATCCGCTCCTATTGGTCCTAGCGTGATTTTATATATAATATAGCCTTCCTCGATAATTGGGTTATTTAACATTAATGTTCAACCATTTTTCAATTCGAACCAATAGTTCCTGAGATTAGAGCGTTCAACCGAACAAACTCTTCAGCGCTATAATATTAGTTAAAGTTGTTAGAAATTTTTGCTTTGAAAACAATTATTGCAGGATAGTAACAAGAACGAAATTGTATGAATAAAAATGTGATGGGAATATTTTTCCAATCAAAATATCAGATGCATTTCCCTAAAATTCCAATTAGATAACAAGTATTTACCTTCGGTCGCTTTATTATACCTAGATTTTTGCAAAAAAAATGTAAACTATGGGTATTTAGTCTGAACGGCCCAAATCGAATGGCCCTCGGGCCATTCGACCGTAAAAAATAATCGTTTACGTTCCAAAGGACCGGTGACAAAAATTGGTAAACAAATAACGAGTACATTCGGGTGCAAAAGTTAAAAAGTTGAAATAAAAGTTTGATATTTTTTTTTAGATTTGCATTATCTTCCTTAGAAAAACAATCAACAATAATGTAAAACGTTAACAAAAGTTAAATTTGGTTATTAAATAATTTTTAATCAAAAATCAGTCTTATTTTAAAGAAACAAATCAACAAAACATAAAAAATTACAATTAAACAATAAGATTTAGTAAAAAGGTCATTGTTGAGCTAGCTAGATGTATTTTGTTTATTTAGGTGATTTCAAATTATTATATATTTAAATAGTTTAAATTCATAAACTAAGTGACTATTACAATGTATGCGACTGTCCCTTTAAATTAATTTTGAAATCATTTTATCACCGCTCCTTTGGAACGTAGACGATTTTTGGTTACGGTCGAATGACCCGCGGTCCATTCGCTTTGGGCCGTTAAGACTAAATACCCAAACTATATCCGTCTCCAACATAATTAAATACCTATCAAAATTCATCAAATTCGATTCAGCGACTGAAAGCGTAACAAAAAAACTCTTTTTTGTTTTTATAATAATGTATTAGTAAGGAAAATTATGAAATTACTGATTTTACTGTAACCGGTTGATAACCTATGCCTATGTCCAAGTAAGCCTGCATCGGAACAATAGTTTTGAATGGCGAACATAATCCCGGGCTGGAAAGCTTTACGCGATATTCGACCTACATCACACTAACGATATTCATATTTGCACACAACTTGGCTCAAAACATTGTTTTCTAATATCCTACAGATATTTTAACAGTTTGTATATGTAATTGGGACACCTGGGGCCTAACCACCAACTCTTAAAGCAGTATTACTTCAATATTACTTCCAGTGGGAAAGAGACGGAGCAATACGTCCTGTATAGCTCCGTCTCTTTCCCACTAGAAGTAATATTAAAGTAATACTGCTTTAAGAGTTGGTGGTTTAGGCCCTGAGAGGAGAGTAAAAGCTTGTTGCAGAAGTGTCGTGTTTAATTGATCGAGAGTCGATTGAAGAGGACTCGAAAACCGCTATTTTGAATGTATACAGGAAGACAAAAAACCGGTGGATGGACTGTGTGAAATATAAGATGGTTAGAAAAAGGGTAAAGTTTAATAAGAAGTAAACAAGAAAAAGACTTGAAACATGAAAGAAAGAAATTCCAAAACAGTTACTGGATGCTCGGGCTAAAAGACCGAGTTTCACACGTCGAAATCCGAAGGCGTACGAAGATTTTCGACATCGGAAAACAAGTAACAGAACTCAAATGACTCAAATGTCAGGACACCTGGCAAGGCGCGTTGATGAAAGGTTGAATAAAGCGGCGAACGAGTGGCGTCCGCGGACTGGAAGGAGAAGTGTCGAACGTCCGGCCGAGAGATGGCTAGACGAAATTGTTGCCACCGTGGCCGTGGGTATTACTTGGACGAGCCTGGTACAGGTCCGTGGAGATAGTTAAATGAAAAGAAAGGTGCTTATCTGGGGGTGAAAACAGGCTGTGGAAGATGATAATGAAGATGATGGAAACACTAAATAAAAAAGACGTCTGATATGTACAAAAAATCATCTTATATGTAGAATAGGTTAATGCCTAAGTATAATACCTATGTCATGATCTGCCATATTTACATACATTTTTTCAAGGCTAACAAGGAAAACACAATAATTTTCCATTTAACATTATTTCCGTCATTCGGTTTAATAATGTTACGCCTGTACGAGCATTTAAATAGCATTTACTTGTAGTGGAAGGCTTGTAATTGATACAAATGGACCTTGTATCGTGACCGCAGAAATGTCCGATGCATAACTGCCGTCAATATTCATTAATCTGTTAGTACTTATGTGAAGAGTGTACCTAGTGTTACATTATACAAGAGTGCGTTTTATATCTCTTGATATCACTATGTATCATGAAGTATATCACTTGATATTATTTTGTATTTTTTTTCTTTGTACTAGTATTATAAAGCAGTAATAATAATAATAGATAATATTTATTGATAGGAAGAAAACTTTTGGTCCATATAGTATAGACTGTGTTAGAAGCATTTAATACTACATTAGTTAATTTTATAAATATGACGAACAATCCCTTTTATGAAAAATTATCAGTTAAAAATCGAATAGTAGAATTAATTTAAACTTGAGAATAAATAAAACAAAAATAGTTAAAAAAATAATAAATTAATTTGAGTTATCAATCGATGCGAGACGCACAGGCCTGGTTGTTGTGGCAACACTTGGGGGAGGCCTATGTCCAGCAGTGGACGTCTTTCGACTGATATGATGATGATGAGTTGTCTATTAAAATGTCAACGAACAAAATTTAAATGAATAAAATTTTAAATGTCAACGAATAGAATCTAAATGAGTAAAATAAAATGTCAATGAATTAAATAAAACACAATAATTTAAGTAAAAATATTTAAAAACTAATTTACAAAATAACGTTCGTTCGTAAACTCTGGACGTAATGGAGGGCCTCGAAACTTAATCAGTTCAGTTCAGTTTTAGCAGTTGAGGCTCGTAATGTCATTAATACATAACTTTTGACTAGCGAATTGAAACTGCCAAATTGAACCAACGAAGCGACTCCAACTTGACCCGAGATCGAAGAAGTTTCGAGTGGCGCAACTCTAAAATCTAATCTTAGTGTAGCTCTAGGTGTTCCAAACATTTCAACGGCAAGTCGTAGTTTATGTTTTACAACAGTGAATTGTTTACGAAACACAATTTGTCTCCTGATTGTTGCTTTTGAATGCAACGAATAGTTTACAAAATGGAATTGGTGCGCACAGTGACTATGGTTCATATTTCAAGTCAGTTCGACCGACCTGCAACCGAGTCAGTTGCCATAACGAAGGAGGAAACCCTCGAAGATGCAATTGTCAATTTTGTGAATCGATGTGCAGTCGAGCTGGAGGACAAAACTTGGAATATCTATGGGCCTATGACTGCCTTGTTGGTCTAGGCTAGGGAATATGCATGCAATTTTTTTATTTGCAAAATTAAATAATTACTTGCTCTATTAAAGAATTAAGAAATTAATTTTAAAATACCTTTATCAGAGGTGAATTTATAAAGCTTCAAAGTTGATAGTTAGTAAGAGAAGTCCGATACGAACTCTGAAGTCAAACTTTATGACGCCTATACAGCTGCATCGTTTTCGAGAGAGGGACAGAATATGTATTTGTTTAAAACAGTTCTATCTCGTTAACTGTGTAGATCATAAATATTTTTTACATGCATGTTATTCCCGAATCTTTAAGCAGCGTTTCGCATTTTGTCAGAACTCCCTTTAATTTTCTACATTTTAAAAAGATTTTGACGTTCATTGTTTCTAAGCTGAAGTTGTATTGTAACTGCGCAGCGTTAAATTTTTTTAACGCTTTTTAAGATCAAATTGTTCTTTTAGCCGCTCAAGCACCGGCAACAGACCGGTGTGCGCCGAATTAATCGCGAATTTAGTGTTTATTTACCAATTACATAAGATTTATTTACTATTTGGGAATTGTCACATGTTGGGGCTGTCGTCTCAGCTCGAAGTCTGGATTCGTGATTGACGACAACGTGCTCGCCCCTTAGTAAAAACAAACATATCAAGCGAAATGCTAGTGTCTTCTATGTGAAGTCCTGCTTAACCTTCCGAGAAATACATGAGTGATGTTATGTATAATGAATTAATGATATGAACAGTTAACTTAATACTCTAAATTATTCCTGAATAGCTCATGCCAGCGGCTTTTCCCGCGTGAAAATTGAAAATTATCCCAAGGAAACATACTACCGGGATGAAAAGTATTATATTATAATGTCCTAATCTAGGATATGGTATACTCGTGTACCAAGTTTCATCCAAAATCCTTGAGCCGTTAGACGTGAAGAAGTAACATACATACAGTTACTTTCGCATTTGTAATATTTATAATATTAGTATCGATTGTTGTATTTGCATGCAACTACTGCAGTTTAGTTGTCAAGATAGTTTACTAAATGAAGTATTTAGTATGCAGCTCGTGAGTCTGTAGATAATGACTGCAGATTTAATCGCAGAGTCGCTTTAGCCGCGTGGGTCGAGTAATGGTGTTATTAATGTGTTTTTATTTAAATGTTTGTAAGTAATACAAAATAAAATTGTTACTAAGCGAGAGTGCCGGGAATTCTTTGCCTTATTTATTTATTTAGACTTATGCACGTACACAAAGGCAGACCTAGATAATGACTTAAGGATTTTTACCAGTCAATTAAGAGTGGAGAAGAGATAAAATTTCGTGGGATATTGATATGGACTAAATCATTATATAATTATTGTTATCATTTAAACTCGTATAACTATATCTAGTTACAAGTTAGTCCGCTTAAGCACCGGCAACACACAGGTGTGCGCCGAATTAATCGCGAAATTAGTGTTTATTTACCAATTACATAAGATTTATTTTTTATTTGGGAATTTTCGCATGTCGGGGCTGGAGCGGTTAAATTATATGGGTTTAGAATTGACATTGTTTTTATGTTTATTTTAAAGTGTGCGTGGATGGTGAAATCCGAAACTATTAGGAATATCGAAAAACACTGATAGGAGTCACCCTGTATATGTCGGGTAAACGAGACACCTCGTGATACAGTGAACAATTTTGTAGTTTAATAAAAAAGAAATAGGAAAAATTCAACAAAAAGTTGTAATGTGAGTGTTTGTTTGTATTGTGATATGAATTGATTCCGAAAATTGACATGTTAAAGTGCTATTTATTCCAAATTGCAAAATAATTAATATCATTTATTAGTCATCAAAGATGGGGTATCAAAGTATTGGTCAGTTAGAAAATCGGAGCCATTTGCAGTTTTTTGATGTCTCCACCTGTATGTTATAAATTTATCTTATTATTTTTTTCAAAACACAAAACATTGAACTTTACACTGCTACAAACCAGACACAACGTCACAGATGCTAAATATAAATAAATTGCCTCCATTGGCAACTAATAATCAATAACAAACAGATGATTTTCCTTGAAGGTGCCTTGGTGGGCAATTGAAAACAATTGAAGTGCAGTCTTCGTTAAATAGTGTGACACATTGTCGGCTTACATTTATTGGACTTCGACTCACGCACAATAATTTGCACTTGCCTTTCATGTCAATCATTTGCACACGATCTGTAGAATGGTTCATGGTAAAAAGGTAAGCCAAGCAGTAGGTTTTATTTGAAGATTTCACAGCGAAGATTTGGCGATTTGCACGTTTTTTTTAAAAAGGAGGTTATTATCCATTCGACCCGTGTATTGTATGTAATATAGTCAGAATTGTGTGTTTCTGTGTATGCTAGTCTATACCAGCTTCTAAACATGTGCGCCAAATTTCATAAGTGTATGTATGTTTGTGTGTGTCTGTCCGCGCATATCGCAAAAACTATAAGTCGGATTACAAAAATTATTTGTGTGAATCAGTCACTAGGAAAACATGTCGGCTTAACAGCATAAATATATAATTAATCATCATTATGCATGATGTTTCAATCTTTGCATGCAGTGCAGTTAGGCTCCAGATAAATAACCTTGATGAAAATTTCAAAACTTGCTTAGCAATTTAAAAGTAATCGTGTATCCATAGTAGGTAATGATGGAAGTACTTATTATTTTTAAGTAAGTAATTAATTTATATTACAACTGAAATAAAAAATTAAAACTACTTTCAATTAATAACTAAAGGTCTAACTGAGGTCAGTGCCAGCCTTTATATTTGGAATAAACGTTATCACTTGGTAGTCGTATAACATGTAAGGCTGGCACCGATCTCAAAAAGATAGTTGGCATATTTACTTAAGAGGGCGCCGAGCGCGCAGTGGCGCCCTCATCATTTGTTTGGTTGTTTCTTTTATTTTAGAATGAAAATGCAGAAAATAAGCACGTTAAGTTGTGCTCCACGAGATTATACGTTAATATTATTATAAACGGTAGTTTTAACGAATAATAGTAGCCACTATTTTCCGTTATAGTGATTATAATAAAACTAAACAATTTAAAACTACCGTTTATAACAATATTAACGTATAATCTTGTGGAGCACAACTTAACGTGCATATTTTCTGCAATTTCATTCTAAAATAAAATAAATAACCAAACAAACGATGAGGGCGCCACTGCGCGCTCGGCGCCCTCTTAAGATTAAAAAAATAATTATTTCTCCCTTTTTAATTATAAATTGAAAGTAGTTTTGAAGTCGGATTAATTTTTTAAAATTATTTTTGTAAGATATGGCCTACGGAATTAGCAAAAAAAAATATGCTCAAGATCGATTATACTAGCCGTAGGACCGATGACCCTTGTGATAGTGAAGAACTGATAAAAGCAAGATAACAAAGGTAATGAGGTATAGGCACTAGGCACTTGCGAATGCTCTCCGAAATGTGGCTTACATATTTTTACACATTTACGATTTCTTCAGTGAAACTTAAATACATCATTTTATAATGTAGACATTAGGTACACAGTACTTCAATAAATAGAGATAATAGTGATAGTATGTTTGTCAACGCAGGCCTTAACATTATAATCAGTTGGTAGTTTAAATAGCAGGGTACATTCTTACTTCATTTTGAATTCCAGATTGCAATTTCAAGGTTGACTCTTTATACTTTCTGACTGCACACTTTACGAGGATATCCAAGCATGCTGGACCTTCACCTATTCGCGCCTACGGTGGTGATTGTTGACCCCTAGCTGTCAGACTTTCCGGCTCCTCACTGGGTCGGGTACCCAGTATTAATTGCACCTACATACATAAATATGAAGGCACTATCTATGATGAGTGGCATTCGTATCCTTCATCGATTACAAGCATACCTTTGTTATGTAAGTACCTATCTACTTAGTGCAGGACTCGTAAATAAATAAAGATAAACAGTGCATGTTGTTTGTGTATGAAGTGTTTAACACCTCATCAGTACATGCATAAGTCATGGCCATAATCAGCTTAGCCTTTTATTAAACTTAACAGGCTTAGTATTTTGGAGCGACTACCGTCTGAACTTCGCATTCAGACTGTTCTGAGCTTCATCAAATCAGCATTGCCTATACAGGGTGTAAGGGACAGCCCTCCGCATACTAGGCAGACAGCCCCTCTATCACCTCGCATATAGTCTAACTAGCTTTAGAATTTCAGAAATCCTCTCTTAGTGCTCCTCTACTAGTCGCTTAAAGCTTGCCAAATTTCAGCTTTCTACGACCAGTAGTTTCGGCTGTGCGTTGTCTGTCTGTCACTCGCTCAGTCACCAGTAACAGAAGCGTTTATAAATTGTTAGTTCAAGAATCCAGAGCTACCAGGCGTTGTTGACGTGGGAAAAACTCGTAGTAGAGTTAGACTGTTAGTATTTACTTTGAACGTAAGTAGGCATATACCTGCTAGTTTGGGCCGACGGCCAATATTTATTTTTTCTTTAATCATATAGAATTTAATAAAAGGGAGGTAATGAACTTTAAGGCCAGCTACAGGTAAATTTTCCGTCGGTCCAAGATAGCATGTATACGTACGATCAAAGTACATACTAAGACTTATTTCCTGAGTAAAAAATGTATGGAATACAGTAGTATTCCATACATTTTTTACTCAGGAAATAAGTAACGTCTCCCCACTCTGAGATCTGGCTTGATGATGTTTTTACAACGATACTAACAATATTTATCATGATTTTTACATTTTTTACCCTTACTGTTATTATTATATGGCGTTAAAAATCAACTGCAAGAAATTGAAGGAGTTGTTTGGAATAACAAATAAAAAATTATCACGAAAAAAATTTTACATGCTTACGTATACATTTTTTGTTTTTTTTTTATCATATCCGTTTTAAAGATATGCAATATTTTCACTATTGAGATGGTAACCTTTTCGTTATGGGCACACTCAGCACCATTTCATTGTGTATGTTATGTTATTGTTTTCTTTTTATTTTTTTTAACATGTGGTTGTTGCTGTTGTGTTGTCTGTATCGAATAAATGTTTTCTATTCTATTAACTACGCACAAATTAATTTATTGATTATGCGCTCTTTACGCCGCCTTAGGCCACCTGACGCCTGCTGCCGGCGCCGTAGGCGCAAGCCCCGCAGTACAGCCGGTCGATTCTGTCGACATCTCACGGTGTACTCCTAGGCGGAGTGAACGACAATAGAGTTGTCATTCTATCTTATTTGTATGGTCTGACAACTCACCCGTCGTGCACCTCGCCCGGGTGTTCACTTCGACATTTTTACAGAATAGTGCGATTCTGTAAAAATGTCGAAGTGACCACCCGGGCTGTGCACATTCCTAAATTATTTTTATGTGTGAAACGTGGCTCAAAAAAATGTTTTGTTTTTGAGATACGTTATTAAGATGATACCGAGCATGTACACGAAATTCTTGCAATTTATTTTTTAACACCTGATATAATTTAACTATGGGGAAAAGTATATTTTTCGTCGATACGCTAAGAAGAAGAAGACTCTATATTATGTATTTATGTCACTAGCCTCTTACTAGAGACTGCTGCCAAAATAGAAGAACGATTACACTAGCCCAATTTTCATAAATGAAACAGAATATAACGCAGTCCTTGATTTTAATACAAAACAAAGTCTGTGATAATTAAACAATTTAAAGTAAACAAAACATTTTTATAACAATTAAACAAACAATGTTTGGTTCTTCATCCGGGACAACTGATAGTGACAAGGAAGATAACTACATAATAGACAAATAAGTACCTACTTTAGCTGTTTTAGAATACTTCAAAATAAAGTTCATTGTTAAGAACTCATATAGGAATTAACCCAAAATGAATCAAGGTTGAGGTTAAAGAATGATAACGTGATGTGATTGAACCATTCGTAAGACAATGATGATAATATTGATAATAGCTAGATACCCAAAGACTCAGTGTGTATCTCAAATTGTATAGGTACCTATACTTCAAACTGCAGGTAAGTTGATAATTACATTTTTAACCCCCGACGCAAAAAGAGGGGTGTGTGTCTGTATGTGGCATCGTAGCTCTAAAACGGATAGACCGATTTCGATCCGGTTTTTTTCATTCGAAAGTCAGTTTCCTTGCGGTGGTTCTTAGCTATGTTTGGTAAAATCGGTACAGCGGCAGCGGTTTGAAGAGTATCAGCTCTTTTCCGAAATAATGTAAGGCATTTTTGATGTTAAATAGATTTTTTTTGAGTTACAAAACAGGGTCAGTTTGAATTGATTGGCATTGTTTCAGCGACTGAAAGTAGGTACTCATAAAACTGAATAACTTTCAGTATGGGCTTGACTCTGAAATACGAAAGAAAATCCGATATTTACTATATTTTCATGTAATAATAACAGTTAACACTTCATGAGTTGGGCCCTAAGGCCGCTTGTACGTGCTAAAAAAAGTCGCCGGGCCTATGCAAGAATTCGTGTCGTTTCCACACGAACTGTGTACCAACACTACTTAAGATTCTAGAAATATTGTGTTGATTATCAAGCTGTACAAAATAGGGAGGGGCGGAGTCTTCTACTACAGACATTATTTATCTAAAAGAAGATTCCGAACACAAAAATTGTAAACCAATTATTTGACACAATAAATTTTATTATTATCTATTTATTATTATTAATAACTATGCATTCATTCTTTTAATTTTATTCTATGTAGTCAATGTGAACAATTTCTTCACCAAACAGTATAGAGATTTTTTAGCTAAACCAAGTAACAAAATGGACGAAGAAAATAGCCAGCACAGCAGGGAAGCCAACTCTATTTAGAAATAAATTCAACGTGAAGTAATTTAAGGCGTTTCATGATAAAAAGTTGTAAGAAACTAAGGTGTTACCCGTCTTACGTGAAATAGTTTATTTAAGAGCAGCTTATTTAAAAATGTGGAGTATATTTGGTTACATAATAACGGACAATTTAGGTAATTAAATGTTTGGTATTACTAAACATAAAGGCAAAGTTTTCTCAAAATAACTTAATAAGCACACCAAGATATATTTTTTGATGTTATAAAATATTTTTATTATTTTATCATCATCTTATGCGCTAGACAAAGTGCCATTTTACAGCGAGGCGATTGTCAAATTAAAAGACATCACGTGACAATTCGACAGCGTTTGTCAATCCCATACATTTTTGACGTTTTGACAAGTGCCTTCGGCACACTACCACTGACAAAATGTCACTTGTCTGGAGCATCCAACATTCACATTACAGTCGCAATATATCTGGCTAGCCTTTTCCCAACTATATTGGGGTCGGCTCCCAGTCAAACCGTATTCAGCTGAATACCAGTATTTTACGTGGAGCGGCTGCCTACCAGACCTACACTACCCATTAACTGGGTAACACGGTAGGTACTTCTTAGCAAGACTGGTGTCAGATTTTCTGACTCCTGACAATCCAATTTGACATTACAGTCGCAATCTGTCTCAAAAAGGCCTTCATTTTCGTACATTTTTGACAGATGCGAATGCAAATGTTGCCAAAAAATTAATAGAATTGGCACTTTTGTCTTTCTTCCTATAACATTCCTTACGTAAGGAGAGCTAAGCCCTCCTACACTTATACTTTTAATTCCGCCGGTCAGCTGTATTGTTTTAGCTGTGATCGGGTATTTAAAACCAAATTCGGTCTAGCGAGTCATATTAGGGCACACGCTAGGAAGTAGTGTCATGGGGTCGCCGTTGTCGAAATCGGCAAGGAGGACTATATATATAACATTCCTTAGGCCTTACAGTCTTCTAATATTGAAGAAGCTAAATCTTAAACTATGACATTAATATGATATTAACAGGGGTCACTCACCTCCAAAACTTTTTGTCGAACGGCCGTTGACCTATCCCAACCGACGACAGTATAAAACCTCCTTCCATTCACCTTTCTTATCACACTGCCGCATAGTTGCAACATTTTGACAATTACACTTTTATATTCCTTATTTATAAAACAAAATATTCAAACAAATCGACACAATACCATTCTGCTCGAGTGCTCGACCACTTATAACGTTATGAAGATAAACTGGGCCATTTTATCGTACTGTTTGCTAATAATTAACTAAACACTTATTGTTAAGCAAATAACAGAGTAACTTGAGATAGTTAAATATTACTTTTAAACTTAGTACTTGTTGATCGAGCAATTTTCGACCTTAAAATTTGAAACCGATAAATCTTATATTATTATTTAAATTGAATGCAGTACGTCGTGGCCTGCCTGTCGCCTACCTCTGAAGTCTTGCGGTTTTTTAATGTAGGTATTGTACATAATAATTATATATTTTGCCTGTAACATCATCATGTAATATATTATAGCACGTTGAAGGTACATGGTGTCACTGAGGAATTGATTGTCATTCAGTGCCGTCGTGATCATAGGGAAATGATGGGCTGATTTATAAATGTTAAGGAATTTTATTGATTTATAAATTAACAAAAAAAGAGCCAGTGGATATTTCTCTTACGAATAAAGTTTGGCTTCATTCATGTTCCTAATAAATAATGAGGGCTATCGCGTTTGAGTTAGCCGCTAGAGGCGCTAGTGTAGCATGAGGTCTTCGAAATGTCAAATTTCACTATTGGATTGGCTTTTGACAAGAGTTCATTTACTCATTTTTTTTTTGATTATTTTGAATATTTTACTAAAACCGCCTGATTATGGCAGATTAAGTTACGGTTCTACCAACAGTACCAACCACTACATTGAATTTTTTTTTGTCGATTATGATGATTCTGCGTAACACTGCTGCATTTCATGTTGTATTTAATCGCATGCAAACTATAGAACATTTGTATTTAGAATCCGCTCTTTCTCTTTATCGTGTGGGCAGTAAGGTCTGGCGACCCTAGTGTCAGAGTATAGAATCCGCTAATCAACCGCTACCCAAGTTGGTAATCGAGTTTGTGAATGGGAATAATTGAAAAATAGCCGCTACATTAAACCGATATTTTTACCGATACCGATACTATCGTTATTAGAGAACGCCTAGTGCTTATAGTACCTAATTAAAAATGATAAGTAGTCAGACACGAGTTCTATGAACTCATTATGAAATTGGTTCCAATGTTTACATTTTTTATCGCTATCATTCGTGCTGCAATAATCCTAGTATTTGTACAGCCATCGCATTATCAACTAAGGATTATTGTATTTGACACTGTTTGATAATAACCGGCAAGAAATGAATATTAGTTTTAACAACGTTATCGTTTACAGTATTAATAAGCATTAACAGTGGCGGCCTTTACGGTTACGAGGCCCAGGGTGGCAGGTCATTGCGAGGCCCTTGAAATTGGAATATTAGTATTATTGCAAATATTATTTACTTTGAAATAATTTAATTACATTCCTACAAATATAAAAGGTTTGAAATGTGAGGTTTCTTGAACTCGGGTTGCCCGAGGCCCCTGCAAGAGCGAGGCCCCGGGCGGCTGCCTAGTTCGTCACCCCGTAAGGCCGCCACTGAGTATGTGAGGGCAGTGTAGACTAGTCAACATAGAACTAAGTAAGTACCTAGGTACATAAAAAAAATGGATCGAAATTAAGAAGAGTCTGAGTCTAAGAAGGCTACAGTGTTCTCACATTCACATTGTAAAAATTAGCTAATTGAAAACAAACATATTTAAAAAGGCATGATTAGTTTACGGGAATAAATCGAATGGATACCTATTATATCCGTCAACGCATTACCTAATGAACTTGGAGTAGTCAACATAAGGTTAAACGATGCAAAACAATGTCATTAATGCATACGCCTTTTTTTTGGGAGAAAAATAGTATTTTTTTAAAAGCTTTTCATTCAATCATTGCAAAATTACTTCCTTAATTTACTTTTGGAAAATTCAATTCTATTATTCAATCAGCTGAATTAGCCGTTTAATTGGTTGCCTTGCCTTTTCATTTAAATGCGCCAATTTTTCAGCGACCTAAGGGTTTTATCCTACAGAGCTCTACAGGCTGCGTCTAACTCGCGTGCGTATCGCGTCTGTATCGCTAAAAACGAGCGTCAACGCGCGTTTCAAAAACGTGGTGTGCACAGGCCCTAACTGACATCTTTTGTTCATAATTATCGTTTAATGACTTGCCCATGTCACTTATGTCGCTGCCTGATTAAACGGAACAATTCAATGAAAAAGCTGGACTTTTAATGAAACGGCGGATTCAGCTAGTTTGCTGCGACATATATACTTGATTGTAAGTACACCAAAAGTAAACTTAAAACTTAAACCTTATCTCATTCCGCGATCTCTTTCAGACAACCTGGAATGGACAGGAATAAATTGTCTGGACATGAAACAGGGCTGTCATTGGTGTGACAAAACACAGTTTTAATTTTGCGTTGTGTGTAAAAAAATGTTTAGAACCCATTCTCCTTTCTTTGCTTTTTTTTTTTGGGAGGCATGCAAGAGACATAATTAGCATCAAGTTCCATGTTCCAATTGTTATGGCACAAAATTAACGAACACGTCAAAGTTTATATAATGACGGACTTAGCTTATCAGGGCATTTATTATATAGCCCAGCTATGCAGAAAAGCTTATGGAACAGATAAGTGCTAGAGCGAGCGAAGCGAACTCGAATAGTCTAGCTCTCCGCCTCGGAACGGATTTTTGACGTTTCATACAGAAATAGGAGTCAATTAATGAAGTTCTGCGGAATGGTTTGAGAAGTTAAAATAAAATCGACTGCCCCATACATTTATGTGCGCATAATTCGACAAAATGTACCGAACAGCTGATTTTTTTGTCGAGAATTCGTGGTGCTCCATTTGTAAAATTTGCTCATAATGTTGAGTAACAATTGACTGAAATATAATACAATACCATATAATTTAGTACGGGTGGCAAGTAACAACCCCTAGGACCAGAATTCGAAGACATTTGATATTCCCCCGACCGAATTTCGACCACGGTGACCAATCTTAACGGTGATTAGCCAAATTAGATTTTTTTTAGGAATCGAGCCCAGAACGCACTTGGCAGTCGCTCTAGATACCACGAGACCAAAACGGGGCAATTACGAACGAGGCCGGGAAGACACTTGGGATCCAATTATCCACCAATCAGCAAAGCGCCCGCATGGTAGACACCTAGACACACAGTCCACTCTTTCTCATCGAGAAGAGGCCTGTATGACCTGAGGCCTGTTTCCCAGCAGTAGAGGCTGATTACGCTTCGTTGCAAAGAGTTTTATTTTACGTGTTCTTGAGGAAGTTTTATATTTGTTTTTCGTGGTTATCATACAGAGTGAAAAGTAACCGTTGAGTTTCTTGCCGGCTAAAAATCCGTCCTTTTTTTAACTGTAGATGTAAAATCTTTATTCCTACCTTTCCCAATGACATTTTTAGCAACAAAAATTTAAAAAACACTAAAAGCAAAATGTCAGTTGTTCTTTCTAGTTTTATTTAATTTGCGAGTTTTACGGCCACAATCATACTGAATTCATGGTATCCCTTTTTGCGTCCATGTGTCTTACACCCTGTATTCAGCAGTGCGATTCTGTAAACATGTCGAAGTGAACACTTGGTCAGGGCGCACGACAGGTGAGTTGTCAAACCATACAAATAAGATGGAATGACAGCTCTATTGTCGTTCACTCCGCCAAGGTGAACACCGTGAGATGTCGACAGAATCGACCGGCTGTATATTAATGTTCTACAAACACGGATACATAATATCATTCAATTGTTTATTCCATAGTACCTTTGTACCAAAAGCTTGTCAATAAAATAAAGATATGATACGAGACCTAACTACAAAAGTCATTGGCATATTATTATCATTGTCTTATTATTAAAGTAATAAAATGGTAACGTAATAATTCGTAGTGAAACATCAGATAATAATATAACTATAGGTATCATAAATTACAAAATATCACCCACAAATTACGTATATAATATTATTGTTTTCATATCATATCAATTCGTAAACTTCCACTCCGGACCTTGGACTGCGATGTCCGTGACAATTAACTCTATTAAACGATCGCTACATGCCAAAGGAGAAACTACATGTAATACATGTTTTTGTCCTAGATAAATAAAATCAAACACGGCATGGCAACTCCAACTCAGGTAGGGTTCCATGCCCGAAGGGTAACTAACGGAACCCTATCATCTACTAAGCCTTCGCTGTCCTGCCAGCGTTGCGGATTTTGTTCGAAGGAGTTACCGCGGCCCTGGAACGCAAAAGGCACTAGGAGGTGCATGGATGGGTTTTAGTCAGTAAGAGTCTGATACTCCCTCCCGCTCCACCCAGAGTGGAAGGGGTCATTTGATGATACAAGCTCTCTATACAAGCTCAACACACAAAACCAGTGGTCTAACTAAACAATCCAACTTTTTCAAAGCAAAAAGTTTAAACAAATTATCCTGACAGTCAACGATCACTAATAAAGAACGACAGTCCTGAAACGGTCTTCTGCGGTAGACCAGCTGTAATTCAGTTTCAGTAAACAGTTCACGGCGCAAACTTGTATTGCGAAAGTTCATGTCAATGCAAGGTGTGGCAACCGCACCGACACTGTTTATGGCTCTAAAATATTGAATAGGACAAAGTGTATTGTTTGGTTTCCGGTACCTACCTATATCTATAATGATAATAAATATTTATTGCTAAAAATGGTATTTGTAGTGACACTTTTAGTATTTAAGAAAATGTGCAAAGATATTACACATTATTGGGTGAGCTGCTGTTCTCTTGTCTCCCTGCATAGGTGTACTAAATAATTATGCTACGTGTTGATTCCTTACAATTTGGTTGTACGAGTATATCTAATAAAAATAAATATAACTATACCAAAAGGAAACATGCAATCAAAAATAAAAATCAAATGTTTTAGAGAGTCGTGTCTGTGTGAGTGATTAGGTACCTACCTTATTATTTATTTATTCAAAAGTAATAACAAAAAAGAAAAAAAAAACAGGCACGAAAGCAATGATGCATAGAGATCTAACTTTTGGAACGTGCAACTATATAGGTACCTTCATATTTTTGACTGAACGACCTTGAAAGTATTATTTATTCTTTCAAATTCAAATTGCCTGTGAATAACTGTTATACTGTCTCTACATTAATTTTAAAAAGTCCAAAGGGTTTTTTTTTGTTAATTTTCATAAATTCAAAAAGTTACTTCAGAGCCTTTACGCGGTACGGCTTTTCATACAAACTTTCA
The DNA here is from genome assembly GCA_947386135.1 of Melanchra persicariae. Classification (NCBI taxonomy): domain Eukaryota; kingdom Metazoa; phylum Arthropoda; class Insecta; order Lepidoptera; family Noctuidae; genus Melanchra; species Melanchra persicariae. Next base: position 4,927,177 of record OX376655.1, on the reverse strand, counting down.
AATCCTTATTTTTCGAAATGAATGAACTGATTTTAATGAAACGGTATGCTTAGGCTAGATAATATATCCAGGTCTAAATAGTTATCAGAAAACATTTTTGAAAAAGATTTTAGAGGGAGAGAGAGAGCGATTTTAAGTTTTCTATAGAAAGTGAAAAATCACTATATCACCCCCTGAACTCTTTTTCGAAAATTTTCCCTGATAACTATTTAGACCTAGATATCTAGCGTATGCATACCAAGTTTTATTAAAATCGGTTCATTAATTTCGAAAAATAAGGAATTGAAAGTTTGTATGAAAAGCCATACCGCGTAAACGCTCTTAATTTTAAATGTTAGTTGGATGACGACATTCTAAAACTCAAACAATTGTGTAGTCTAGAAACTAACAATATAACTACCAATGGATTTTATAAGTATTGTAGTTATATTTCTTTACTCGTGTTATAATTAGTTGCATTCTATTTCACTGACTGAGTCAGATACCTGGGTAACTGGCTTATCCAGAACTGACCTAGGACCTCAATTTGAGGTCCTAGGTCAGTTCTGAATAAGCCAGTTATCTGAAAAGAGAATTTAAAGTGTGAGAACTTGTCAAATAGCACTAATGAAGATTTTTGCAAAAATAGAGTTTTTGCAAAAATCTTCTTTTCTTCTCAGAAGGGACTTAAACTTTTCGTGAGAGAGAGAGTCGTGAGATTAATTTACTTTCTGTAAATTAATCTCACGACTGAATGAATAGAACGACAAAAGCCCTGGTTTTCCGCACCACACTCAAAAAAATATATTTAAAAAATCCATTATTAAAATGAAGTGAATACTCACACTCAAAGAAACTCCATGAACAGAAAAGCATCTCCTTTGAAAGCCAAGAACTTTCGCGGCACTCACACCGCGTAACAACGACTTATACATTATTATCACTTTACTATTAATAATTATTAAATTAACTATTTCTTTGCTATTAATAGTAGTATTATTTAATACATATTTGGTGCGATAGCGACGCGTTGTGTACCGTACGAGGTTCGCGAGAGATATAGAATAAAATTATTATTGTGTTTATGACGATAGTGATAATGTGTTTGATTATACAATACAGGGTAGCAGGGATTTGCTAATATAATATTTATTTTGCGCATTATTTTTTTAATTTTAGATAAATTACTTGATAAAATATGTTACGGTAGGTAAGTGAAGTACTTATATAAGAAAAACGTGTTTGTATGGCCTTAAAAACAATAGATAATTTATTTTCTAATTCAAAAACTGCTGTTTCTCAAACTAGTTTGAATAAATGACTTAGACTTACCTTAGACATAACTTGCAGCTTGGGTTTTTACTTTAGGTCCACTTTTACCTAAGCCATCAGGGAAAACAAAACAAACATCCTGTATTTTGCAACTTACTCAACACCTTGATACATGCGTACAAACCTGAAGAGAGTTGTTTCAATACTTCAATATTTCGATACTCCAATATTTGCTTTACTTTCTTATTCTGATGATTGTGCCACTCCTATGCTGGTGCCACAAGATTTGCTCATTAAACTATCTCTCTTAAATAAAAGTCAAAGTATTTTTTTCAAATAAACCATCTGACAATTCGAAAGTACCTGTATACTTTCGAATTGTCAGAGTAAGTCAGTCAAAAACATGAAGCTATTTGCACGTTCCAAAGCGTAGATCTTTATGGAGAAGAACGTATAAGAAACTCCACGGCTCCAAGGCACTCCTCCTCTTAAATTAAATAATTAAGATACAGTGAAAGTATTAAGTATTAATAATAACAAGGTAGTTGCAAAATATTTTTTTAACCATAGAAATATGGTTAAAAAATATTTTGTTTGGAACTTGGTCGCCTGAAAATTAATGGTTTAATATACATTGGTAGTATAATATTCAAATGTATGTAGAGCTCAATAGTTCGCTTTTAAAACCCACGCACTCATATCTAAGAAGGAACTAGAACGTTAGACATTTTATTATATACATCTCAACAACTTCCTGATAGTTCCAAGACTGGAATATCAAGTATGCAAGCTTATGTATATAAATAGGTATTTATGTATGTATATGAGTACCAATTGCACGCAACAAGTAAATAGAGGAATTGCGTCAATTGACAGTTTATGTTACCGAGGTGCACGATGCATAGACGCAGTTTTATTTGCAACATAGAGAAGTTGAAACCAGAGGCGGCAATTGACTAGCAATCAATTGCTATTTAGATAGCAACTAGCAATTGTTATAAATTTTATTTAAGAGCGATGTGTGATGTTGTTGTAGAACCATCCGCATGCGACTTTTTTTTATTGTAAGTACTTAAGTATACCTACCTAAATTAAGGAATACGGAATTTCGTTTATGTAAAGGGTATTTTAGAAGTACGTTATAGTCAAATATAAGGGTGACATTCAATATCTGATATTGGTAGGTATATTAAAGAACCAACGCCAACAATTAAAAAAATATATTTATCAACGACCCTGATTGCAAAAAACTACATACTTACCCACTAAAAAGGTCGGATTTTTTTAGACAAATAATTTTTATTTTATTTCAGAAGTCTGTTTTCGGCATTTCCAATCCCAATAATTTTAACAGATAATTTTTCTTTTAATAAAAAATTCTACAAAAATAACTAACTATACAATACAATACTTAGGTATGGCAACATATTATTATCAAGTGGATCATAAATAACTGCCCACTTAATAAAAAGATAACATTAGATAAAAGTGTGTTAGCAAAATAAAAACAAGTACTATATTAACAAATTGTTAACCATTGATGTAATCTCAAATATTACGGTAAATACAATACCGAATAAGAATAATATTATGTAAAATATGAATGACCCGAACTTGTGATCAAGACAACAGATATTTTCAACGGAGGTTTGTCAACTACAAGAATTAGGTACAATAATCAGATGCCCTTTGAACCTGAACCATTGATAAGTAAGTGGGATGTTAATTACCATGACGCGGACGTAAATATGGTAATTAGCTTATGTTTTATATAATTTTAATTGAACTGTTTTTTTGAAGACGGCAGAAAGAAAGCAGAAAGCAGTATCTGACTTGGTGCTTTTTCATCATTTCACACGACGGAAAGATAGAACCGGCTGGAATTTACTTTTTAAAACGTTATGCAACGTTATTTATACCTTTTTTACATTGGGAAATCATCAAATGACTTCTTCCTGACTAACTTCCGGAGTGTCAGACTCATCATCATCTGCCTAGCCTTTCCCAACTACATTGGGATCGGCTCCCAGTCAAACCGGATTCAGCTGAATACCAATATTTTACGTGGAGCGGCTGCCTACCAGACCTCCACAACCCATTAACTGGGTGACACGGTACCTCTTGGCAAGACTGGTGTCAGATTTTCTGGCTTCTGACAATCCGTAACGACTGCTAAAGAACTAGGTACAAATGACAGCTGGGAAGACTCTTACTGACTAAAACCGATCCGTGTTCCTCCAAATGTCCTTTGCGTTCCAGGGCCGCGGTGAATCTTTCGAACAAATTACGCAACGATCCTGTGACCTTAGCCCGATTTTTTTAACGTTCTTGATCGCGTTAGCGTAGATAAACGTCAATTTGTACTGAAACTGAATAAACTCTGTCTGATGACAATCCCGGAAAACCATTTCTTTATACAATTTGATATAAGCGAACGTTTACGTTAACGCGATCGAGTAGGTACGTTAGAAAACTCGCACTAATCCCTCTGCATACCTTAGGAAGTTGATTCTCTGTTGATCAAGTTAGCCCCATTTGTAGACAGCCTTCAAGGACCAGAGTTCTACTAATTTTCAAGCAACGATCGCGTTCGTATTTCAATCGCAAACTGTCAAAAATGTATAAAAATTATGGCTTTTTTGGCAGTTTGCGACTGACATGCGAATGTGAACGTTGTTTAAACAGAAGTAGAATTGGCCCTAAGTTCAAGCGTGAAACCTTACACCAACTGCCATATTAAGCTTTAATTTTTTTCAGAACCAACCTATTTAATTACCTGGGAAATAAAGATATAATTTATATACAGTATTTTCAAGCTAAAGTAACATTGAATCGGTCATATCAGTTGAAATCTGCCGGAGGTTAAATCCCACCGGAGTCTGCTTTCATCGACGCGTGGGAGTACCAGTGCCTCAAGGCATCTTCTGGGCACGCTCGCTCCATCATAGACCTCATCCATCGCTTTCCATCAGGCGTGATCGAGGTCTAGAGCTAGCCCATTCTTCTAAAAAATTATAGTTCACTTCATGCTTACTTCACCTTAGTTTCACGGAGAGATATTTACATACCACTGCTGATAGACAATTTGAAAGTTCCATGTCCTAACTGCAGTTATAGCTACTCTGTGGCGCCCTTATCTATGCACGTGCGTGTTCAATGTCCACTCCTCTACGTAAATACTTAGCTTCATTAGATTCGAAGTGACATAACGTATATTATATAATTGTAACTGGTTAGGTACTGTCGGCCTTTTTTTATTATCGAAGGAAAACCTTCAAAAGGCGCCAGGACTTTCGGGGAAAAGACCAGGGAGTGTGTGATTTTTAACCACGCTGGTGATCGCCATCAGCACATAGAAGGGGCCCTCTTGAAAGACCACCCTGGAAACCCCGTGTAACGGCTGTTAGGGCACATCCCTACCTCCCAGGGTTGCGGAATTTGTTCGAAAGAGTCACCGCGACCCTGGAACGCAAAGGGCAATGGAAGGAACACGGATGGGTTTTAGTCAGTAAGAGTCTAGTGACACTCCCTTCTACTCCACCTAGAGCGGAAGAAGTTATTTGATGCTTTTCCATCCTTAAAAAAAACCCTGCCCTGTTGTGCACGGCAGCACGTGATCACTATGCCATTGTGTTTTGGTGCTGTCAGCTCTGCTAGATAAATGATCTTCGGAGCTACTTCCAGTTTCATCTCTATTTTCTTCTTTTATTCTCTAAATAGGTAGTAGGTACCTATAAAGCAAAGTCCGTTTGCTCTGTATGTTTCTCTGTTTTCTTTTTTTAAAAACCACTGCTCGGATTTTTTTACGGTTTTCTCTAACCTAAAGAGCGATAAACGAGAAAGTTGTGTGTAGGTATATAATTTTCACCCGTGCGAAATCGGGCAAAACAAAAAGCCTAAAGTGGATCACGGGCTCACGGCCTCACTGCTCGTTTTTTTGTGCAGCTCGTATTTTACAGGGTGTGCCACGACGACACATGTAAAATCTAAATATTGTAAGTTTAAAATTATTTTTACATTCTTACATTTATTTTTTTATCTTATGTAATACTTTATTGTACTTCTCATTCATTGCACAGGGTAGTCCTGTGTGTGTCTTGTGTGCAATGGACGGTGGGTGGCGGTGTTTAGATTTTATAAGATCTTAATGAGAATTTCTGACTTTTCCGCATTTTAGTCAAATTAAAGTTTTTGATTAATTTGAATTTAATTCAATACTTATCAAATCAGAACGATAGAAAGAACCTACCTGTTCTACAAATAACTATAGCTACATGTACAAAACGACAATATTCGAATAGGTACTATGATTCGGAGATGCAATAATTCGATAGGTATAATATAGGGACAAATTCCACCGATTGGAAATCGAGCGAGCATTCCTGCCGGGTTCCAATCAAATACCTACCGACCGCGACAGCACAAACTGAGTAGGTAGGTACCTACTCACTCTCCAGATAATACTATGATTAGGAAACATCTCTTTGGGTAAGACTATGAATATGAACAAGACAAGCTCACAGAGAGTCCAAAATGAAGAAGAGTTGCGAGAGACAGATTATCAAGAAACACACTAAATGATTCTCTCTCACTCTGTAACTCAAGACGGTAGCCAGGAATTATTTTGGTGAGAAGGAGGGGGGGGTCGAGCTAACCAGTGGGCGACTGACGGCCGCTTTCTATAATATATCTCAATCCCAATGTTGATCCCGATCCTTGTCTGTAACCAATCAAAGGTGAGGATTGTGTGGTGAAGGACACAAACTCGGCCGTTGATTGGTTACAGACAAGGATCGGGATCAAGATTGGGATTGAGATATATTATAGAAAGCGGCCGTAAGCCTGTCGAGAACCGGGGCGGCAAAACCAAATGGGGCTTCCTACATCGGTATTTGTTTACTGTATCTATTACTAATAAAAATCACATCGCAAAATGCAAATCAATTAGAGTACCAGGGCTTAGTGGAAATGGACCGTCCAGTGTGAAGAGAAGAGAAAAACTACAGAAACGATGATGGATATTGTGAAGTGGCTCAAAAGAAGGTGGTTCAGATTAGTGAGATTAAAAGACGAACCGAAATAAATAGAGACATGTATTATGTGTACATAAATAAATAAATAAATAAGGTCTTTGACTAAGCTAGAGGACCCACTTAAATCTATATTACTAATTGCCCGCGACTTAGTGCGCGCAAATCCCGTTTTTTCCCGTTCGTAGGAATATTCCGTTCCTCCTCATGACTGTGGTTATCACATACAAAAAGAATTTTCCAAATCCGACGGGAGTTCCAGAGATTAGCCATAATTTTAATGCTAAAGTTCGAACTCACAAAATTTTAACGTCCGCGTACCTACTCTTCCTACTGAGGGTACGTTAAAGGCATAACATTATCCAAGCAATATAGACTTAGGTAGGGCCTGGGTCTGTATTAGCAAGTAGGTAATCAATTCTCCCTAATGATGGCCAATTAATTCACCTTATGACAAGCCGCCTACAGGCTGTAGAATTTGATTATGATGCATGATCCCACAGACTGTGCGTCAGATGGACCTAGCCAGAGAAGCTGAAAAAAGACAAATAAAAAGTAGTTTAGGCTATTTCTTAGGGTTCCGTACGTTGTACTTACGTCCTCATGTCTTTCAGCGGGCTGTTTCTCGAGAACCATAACAGGTACACTTGAAATTTTATTCCTACTAAAGTATAGATATCCCGATATGTGTGCAGTCCGATCAGAACAAGGCCCGGGTCGACGGCACGTTGTGTTTCACGCGCGCCTCAAAGAGATGTCAGCATAAAAGATGGGGCCCGCCAGGGCCGGTGCCTGCCAGGGTTGCGGAATTTGTTCGAAAGAGTCACAGCGGCCCGGGAACGCAAAGGGCATTAGGAGGAACATAGATGGGTTTTAGTTAGTAAGAGTCTGACACTCCATTCGGCACGCACCACCCAGAGCGGAAGGAGATATTTGATGATTTCCCATCCATAAAATAATAAAAAGGGCCCGATACTAGAAACGTGATATTGTTTGGTTTATGGTATGAAACCCTTCGTTTGCAAGCCGACTCCCACTTGACCGGTTTTTTTGGGACAATAACGCACTGCTTCCATAGACTGCAGATAGCAGCACTTGGGAATAGCGCGGCGGCTCCTGGACGACATCATACGACGAGAACCGGTTCAACCGTCGGGAATTGGATATTAAAGAGCTAGGGAGAAGTAAAGTGTTTAGTCTATTTCAATGCACCTCATTTTTCCCTGATAAACCTTCTTTCAAAATGGCTGGCAAGAGATTATTTTAGTGTTCTTGAAGTCAAATTTAACATTAACGTCTTTTTTCTGTATAACTTGGTCTCCACCATGGATATAATAAACAACTTTCTATGGTCTCCACCTTGTATAAAGAATTACAGCTATATCAGACGTCCAGTGAAGCCAACGGCGCCACGATGCCTGTTAATTTATTCATAATATTCTAAACCAGCTATGGCTATCTGCCAATCTAAGAGTAATTAACATAATATATTACCTACAGCATCAATAGGGTTTAAGATGGAGAACTTTGGAAGTACCTTACTTACCAGGTAGGTATAGGTCTAGGCACAAAGAAAAGCTAGAAAGCCTGCATATAAGATCCTTATTTTAAAGAAAGTTTGGTCCGTTTGTTATGACAGAATTGAGTCACTTTACAACTTCAGAAAGGTAAGTACATAAGTACTAAGGTCACCTTCCTCCGCAAACAAACACCTTTTTTTGGCATAGAGTGGCACATTAGCTGGTTGGCCACCAGATGGTAAGCGGTCACCGCCGCCTACACTATCTGGAACACCTGGAATACAGGTGCGATGCCTGCCCTTTTCAAAGACTGAAGAAGACTCTTCAATTTTTGTTTAAAGCTGTTCATGTAGCTCAGAGGACAGACGGGAGAGAGCATTCCACATATTGCAGCTACGTGGTGGAAACAATAGTTCCAAAACACCATCCCCAATACAGTAAGCTCGAATCCTTGCCACCTCTTACTACACCACAAATTTTTTCTCAACACCGAAAAACCTTCTTATACACCACAAAAGTTTTTGACACAAAATAAGAAAAGAAAGAACCCGCACTACATCGATGTCAAACTTGACATTCCAGCCGTAAATTTTACAAGACCAAACTAAAGAGGAAATCATGTAGTCAGGCAACAAATGAAAATAGTTTGGTATGAGGTGAATCCAAATGATTAGTAAGATCCGAGTGGCCACGCAAGGCAAACCCTGCTCCTGCCCCACTGGCAAGATATGTACAGCATGCAGCAAGAACAAGAAAGCAGTACGAGTGAAGTAATTTTTCTACTTAGTTCCTCTAGCCTGACAATTTTTATTTAGGTACTTTAGTGTTTTTTTTAACTACTCATTGAACACTGTAGGGGAATATCAGAAATCGAAACTTGGAAATGACAATACTGAGCGGTCAGCATCAAACAATCTGATGATTGTTTTATTGTTTATCCGATATTTACTGCAGTAGAGTGAGCACATTGTTCCACAATTAGTTTCGTAGTAGTCCGATCTTCTTGTTATGTGTCTTTCGGACTTATACCATCAACGAAAACCGCAAAATACGTAAAGAGAGACCTAAGACCTCCTATACTTAGGCATACATGTAATTCTGCCGGTCAGCTGTATTGCCTTAGCTGTGACTGGTATTTTGGTACTGGGGGTTGGGGAAGATCCAGTAGGTTCCTAACACGCTGATGAGTATCCTACCTAAGGCCTATAAAATTCTGGTCGTCAGTTTCAGAAATAATGAGTTTCCCAAACGAATGACAAGAACATTCGTAAGTAGACATCACAATTAGAATTGACATCATTAGGTACGTTTTCTTCAAGGTCCGAACTGAAAGGTAAACCGTTACAATTCGCAGGCCTCAGGTTTTCGTCGAAGGATCCAAAGCCTTACCCGTGCCAGTGAAAATCACAACATACAAAGACAAAACCCGCACAGTAGTTCTTCCGCCTCATCGAAAAAAGACTTTCAAACAAGAATCCCCTACGGTGCTGTCCTGCCAAAAGAACTCCTGGAACCGCTGCCAAAAAGCTAGTACGTGGAACCGCTTCCAAAAACCACCAGTAGAATCTGCAAACAAAGAACTAGCCCTTTGTCGATGGTATAAAAAGAGGAAAGCTTTGAGTGATCTCAGAAGAATAACTAGGCTCGAACAAAAAAGGCTAGCAGCTTTGAAACACGAAAAAGCCCGGCGTGAAAGAGAGGCAGAGTTCTTACAAGAGTTGGTGCGAAGAGAGAAAGAGATCCGTCTCGCTGAACAGCAACTCGCAGAAACTCCGGACGTGTCCGCACTTCCGTACATTGGACAAAACATAGTCTACAAATCGAAAAAAAAGATAGCAAAAAAACCGCGTAACATAAAGGCCACGGAAGTTAAGCTTTGTTGTCCCGACAGAGTCGACAACGTCTATTGTGACAATGCAAAAAAATAGTAAGTTCGTGTACGTACCTTCTCATTTAGCCTTCTACAGGGTCCAATTAAATTAATTTCACTAATTAACTTTGACCCTGTATTGATCAAGTATTTTTCCTTTCTTATGAAGTTTGAAATAACTAAGTAGTTAATTGCTATATCTACCTCCCTACGACACTCCACTTTTAAAGCTGCATCCAATTTTGTGACATTTCAACTAACATGACAAAAATGAATTGGCCGAGTTCGTTTTCCGTGTGATATCTCACAAGGCCTAATGCATATAGTCCTTAAAAACCTCAGGCTCAACATTTCATAAATGGCCGGGTTCTAGAACGAAAATCAATGCTATGTCAAAATTAAATGCATGTCAAGTGATCCGATTATCTGTTGAATTCAGTCAATCAATCAAGCAGTTCGCACTTGACATTTTTAGCTAATTTTTTGATGATTTTCGTTCCAGAAACCAGGCGTTAGCGTTGCTTCACTCGTTACACAATGGCGAGTTGGTTAGGAAGAAGCAGTCCAAGAACCACAATACCGAACAGTATACCGAAAGACTTGAGAAAACTGCACGCCAAAGTAAACGGGTGAGTACATTACGTTCAGGGCGTAGGTAATCAATATCTAAAAGCGATGCCACACGGGCGTTGCCGGTCCGATGCTTCGATGCAACGCCATGATTTCGACGGACAGGGCGCCACACGAACAAATACGGTGACGTAGAACAGCGCACCGCTCTTCGACGACGACGCTCCGATTCCCTCCGACGTAGCAGTGTGGTCTTTGAACGTCAATGAAGTTAAGCGACGTTGCGTTTGCCGATGCAACGTCACAGCGAAGCTCCCCCTCTTCGCATCGTCCGTTTAGCACCTTGTCCGCTGCGCACGCGTTCCTTCCGCGCACGTCATTTTGACGCACCGTGTGGTCATGTATCATCACGAGTTCTGCAGTGCAATTCTATAAAATATTCAGTAAACTTATCGAAGTGAAAACTTAGGCGTTGTGAACGCCAAGTGTGCTGTCAAGCCATACAAACAAGATGGAATGACAGCTCACTTGTCGTTCACTCTACCTAAGTGTACACGGTGAGATGTCGGCAGAATAAACCGGCTGATAGGTACCTACGTAAAGCTTGTTAATCCCAGAGACTAATTTTACCATCTCAAGATACTTAAGTGATTGTTTTTTTGATTTGTTGTTTAACATTTTCACCTGTCAAATTAGTATATGGGATTTAAAAAAAACTTTAAAACAACGCAGCGTCATCGTTCCGCCGTCGTAGCGCCGACGCAACGCAGCGTGACTAGGTAAATGAAAGTGATTCTTTTGGTTGTTAACAAACACATCCTCGCACATCTCTGCTGGAACCGCAGCCAAGTTGCATTACATTGCAGGCTACCGAACTAAAATGAGATCAGTCGCTCAATCGTACAAAAACTACTATTACCTACTCTAACCGATACCGACAACGTCCGCGCTTGCCATGGTGACCGTACCTACTGTTGAAATGTCACAAATACAAACACGGGGTGATTAGAAATGCATCGGCACAAAACGTATGTTTAAGTTATAATATTGTTTGCAGCATTTGCGGTCATCATTATAATAAAATAAAGTTCCTTTCTTAGACAACCAACATTATGATATTAAAGCGAAAAACTTTACTAGTTTTGTTTCTATTCACCCCGTTTGACGGTGTGTGGTGGCCATATCGTAGAATTAGCCATTTCATGATGTGGCCGAGGTGAGTTTAGCCATGGTTTGAGGGAACTTAGATCCGCCGACTGGGATAGGTTAGGTTCGAATAGGATGCATGTTGGAGACAGAAATAGGAGCCCCGCGAAATAGGCTCCGTGATCGAAGTTAGGTTTGAAGATGCCATTTCATGAAGTGGTCAGACATTTCATGGTCAAATTTTACGATACGGCCACAACGTAATATATATGTCACCGGATAATTGCAAATTCCGTAAGATTGTAATAAATCTTTTTTAGATTGTAATTTTCAATATAATGTGACCATATCATTTTGAAAACAACAAATCCCATCCAAAGTCAATAGTTTCTAACATATTGCGAAATGCCTTATTGAGAAATTTTAGTTTTGATTTTCACGCGATAGTTTACAATCTTACGGCGTCAGCAATTTTTCGGTGGCATAATATTGCCACTAAGGTGTACTACACCTTAGGGCGCCATCTCTATCTTCAGGAAGTATGCGTGGGACATTTTTGAATGTCTGTGTTTCTTATTGGTGAACGCGTATACACAAACTATTGAACGGCCCATTATTTCCTGTTTAAATCTCTGCTCGCATTAACTAATTAATTTTCTAGTTGCAGCCCGAAGAGGTCTTTCAATGAAAGATTTACGAACTTCTGTTACAAGGTGTGCTGCCAATTCTACTGTTGTATCACCTTCATGATGATAATAGGTCTCGTCATCATATTTTATTACTGAAACACTGTTCTTTGAAATGTGGAAATGGAGTATAAGGAATAAACGTTTTTCAATTTTGTGAGAGGTTATTTTTATTTATCATCATCATCATCATCATCATCATATCAGCCGAAAGACGTCCACTGCTGGACATAGGCATAGCCCCAAGTGTCGCCACAACAACCGGTCCTGTGCGTCTCGCATCCATCGGTTACGCGACCCTCACCAGGTCATCAGTCCACCTTGTGGGAGGCCTTCCAACGCTGCGTCTTCCGGTACGCGGTCGCCACTCCAAAACTTTTCGGCCCCATCGACCATCTGTTCTGCGAGCAATGTGCCCTGCCCACTGCCACTTCATTCTTCTTTTTTATTTATACCCCTTTTGAATTATTAGGGCTGACGGAATTTGTCAAGCCACCGCGGCCCTGGAACGAAAAAGGGCATTCGGAGGAACACGGATGGAAAAGGAGTCATTTAATGATTTCCCATCCTTAAAAAAAATAAGGCTGGCCAATTATCTAGCGAGGACTTGCAAGCTGTAGTCGCTGCCAAACAAATTAGTACCTTACCGTGAATGAATTAAGTATTTGACATGGACGACGAGTACCTACGCATCATAAAGACACAGGTGCGTGTCTGAGGTCATTTACTTTCAACTTTATTTTCAAGGACCGAAATGTTAATTTATTTATTATACAATGTGCAACAGAATAAACGCAATACCTAAAAAGGGGTCATTGTACTCATCATTATGAACAACTTTTACTATGGCACCAACACCGAAATCGCGAAAAACAATCAGCTGTTCAGTACATTTTGTCGAGTTATGTGCACAGATATGAGGCAGTCAATTTTTTTTTTCGCGATTTCAGTGTTGGTCCCATAGTATTTACTATGGGACCAACACTGAAATCGCGCCTCAAGGTATTGCGTTTATTCTGTTACAAGTTGCATAATTCTTTATTTTAACACCTCATAACACGTCATAAGTCGTTATTTGTTTGACAGTGATAATGGCGCTGCGTCTCTCTCTTTGATTTCTTGGGGGGGCTCACGTTTATTAATGGCAACAGAAAAAAACGGTGCGTCATCTTTCTCATGGACATGTATTTGTCCGGAGACTAGGTTTCCAGGCACAGTGGAAAATCCTTGCTTATGTTCCTCATGGGCAGTAGAGCGCTGCAAGAATCTTGTGGGGCGTGGCCAAAATCGAAACTAACGCCGCCATCTTGTTTTTCAATACAAGTTTGCATGACAATTTTTACATTACACCAACAATGTTCCACTGAATATGCCCGAAATATACTTGTAGCACTGTTTAGCGTTAGTAAAAAAAACTTTTTATAATGTACTCAAATATTCTATATTTATAAACGTACTCATAACTAAAACAGTTACATTAAAACAATAAAATAATCAATTCAAATGTCCATGAGAGAATTAAAATAAATATTTTCAAACAACATTCTTCATTCTTTTCAAGCCAAAATCAAATTTATATCAACGGAATAAGGTTCAAATTAAACATAGTAAAAGTACGAAACTACTATACAATAGTTTCATAATTCGGAGATCTCAATAATATATCTAAATAGGAATAATCTCATACATTATGCAACAACATCCGACTCTTACGGACATTCAGGTCCCAAGACCCAGAAATTATGGGACCTTTTAGCTAAGGCACTGTTTAAAAAGTTTAATTTATGTTGTGTATTTAAAAGATTTGTTTATTGTCGTACTTTTTGAACTGAAAACCACACATGTTTCTCTGAAATTGTGTTTGTAAAAATTGCATTTCACGAACGCTCGTCAATCATTCCAATTTATACCTTGTTACAATGACATAAGAGTCAAATGACGAGCGCTCGTGAAATGTATTCTTTTTTTTTCTTTTTCGTTTTTGTACTGACTACGATAATAACCAGCCATGATTAACAAACATAAACTTCAACAACCACTAAAGTTCAGTCTCCCGTATTTTAAAAACCTTTTCTTTAACATTTTCCTTTTCAACCATCGGCTTTTTATTCCCAGACGTTGATTCTTCTAAACAACTAATGGCGTTCGCCAAACGCTTCCTATTCGGACTTTTATCAACATTAACACTTATATTCGACAACGGCGACCGCAAGCCCGATTCTTTATCAACTGCCAAGTTACCGATCGACAACGTCAAATCAGAAGGGACGTTACCATCTAAGCAATAGAGTAGAGAATCGCTTATTTTATCATCTGTATCATTTGATTTATTTAGTATTGATAAATCTATTGGTGTTGCTGTGAGCACCGATCTGCTTAAAAGATATTCTCTGAACGGTTCTGATAAACATTTGGTATTTTGGTCGTGTGTTATCGTAAACTTTGGTAGGCCATCGCCGTCTTCGCATAGGGTGGTGTTTAAATCTTCGACTAAGTTCGGCCTTTCTCGGCTTATTACGAATCGTGTGCTTTCCGGCCGTAGGGGACTGTCGCCGAGTGAATTGATCGATCGAGCATCAAATGGATTCGTTCTCGGTAGGGATGTGCTGGCCGAGTGATTTGATCTGAAACGGAGAAATGGGAGTATAGACAATGGCAAAAATGTCATAGAGTAAATAAATGCTGATGAAATGTTCTGCCTGTTGTTTACCTTGATTTGGAGCTTCTTTTAGACGGTTTGAAATTACTCTAGTTATTTTAAACCGTGGACATTTTCGATAAAAATTCAATAGTGAAGCTTTGAATATCAAGACCATTTTAATGATGCTGATCGTTTTAGGCCATAGACTCATGAGTATTTTTTTTGTAATTTTCTATTATTTCGCTTTTATAAAAATCTTGTTAATCATAATGTCTTCGTTTGTTAGTAACAACTATGTTAGTATGTTACCTTTCGCACGAGAATGTGGACCTAGTGCCGTCATTTTCATCGTCCGAAGAAACGAAATCACTGTCATTCTTGGGTGACATCGATTGATACATTCCATCAGACTTGATCGTTTCGTCTTTCTGAACGGTTGTGTCCGCCATGTCTCGCTGTTCTGAGGTTATTATCAACGGTTTTCGGGAACGGGGAGTCATTATTGATTCCTGGAAATTAGAATGGTTCAATTAGATTCTATGTTGTAGGTGAAAACAATACTTCTACAAATGGTATAAATAATTTTATCAGAAAGCCTATTTTCGTATTTAAAAAAGCTTTCAAAGTCAAATCACAATACCATCTGTAACTATCATCTGCCTAGCCTTTTCCCAGCTATACTAGGGTTGGCTCAGTCAAACCGCATTCAGCTGAATACCAGTATTTTAAGTGAAGCGGCTGCCTACCAGACCTCTACAACCCATTAACTGAGTAACACAGTACTTCTTGGCAAGACTGGTGTCAGGTTTTTTGGCTTCTGACAATCCGTAACGACTGTCTAAGATCTACAAATGACAGCCGGGACCATCGGCTTAACGTGCTTTCCGAGGCACGGAGGAATCTGTTAATATGGTCACCCATCCACAGGCCAACCTCGGCAGGCGTTGCTTAATCTTGCTGATCATCTCAGCGATTTAAAAATAAACTTGTCAAAATTTTTTTTTAAAGTTGAGTTGTTTGACAGTTTGGCGATAGGAATGCGAACGCTCCTTAAAATACGAGAAGTGCCCCCCTGTTATGTTACTTAAATATGACGGCCGACATGGCTCACGCACAATGGTCTAAGTTGGTCTAGTTGGTCTAACTAAGTGCGGAAACCATACACTATAGATAGATAGATAGATGGATGATTAGACTCTAACTTCGCAAAACTATAACACACATTACAGATCCTGACATTGACGGCATCTGTCGCTGATCGCAGCAAGAACGGTTTTCGTAGAGCAAATTTTTCCAGAGTAACAACAAAGTCGCAGCATGTTTATGATTTTAATATTGAAATGGCTTATAAACCTGGCTTGATTTTGATTAGTAAAATAATTCAACTAAATAAAAAATATTAGGCACCAGACAAATTTGGCAATAGCGGTCATTGACCCACCTATATTTATTGAATATTGACTAATTAATATAAAAACGGACACGCATAAAACAGTCCTGCATAGACATCTATCGTGATCTTATAATTTTTTAGCAATGAAAAACAATTCATGAATTATTTTTTTGGTACCTACCAACCAAAAAATATTAGAGAGAGATCAATGATAAGTACAGTCAACCAAGCTATTTGGTATACAGGCAAAAATATTATTTTTTCTACTACACTGCCAATATTTATTTCTAATGTGTGCATTATAACTTGTGAAACTTATTGCACACTTACGAGTGTGGTGTACAATAATTGTCAACTCAGCACACTCACAACATCGTTTATGAAAGTAGTTGCAAGTTAGCTGCCTGCATACTAACTAGCTTTTTCGACTGTACATTGACCTGTCCAATACCTCTTCATTTCAAATAAAAACCGAAAAAAAAAGCGTTCTAACACATTTAAAAGCACAACATTAGACACAAGAGAACATATAAGATGAAACATGCAACTCATGCTCAGACAACCAACCTGCATGGCTTTGGACAACTTTTGCGTTGACTTAGTTATAGGCGACATGGAAGCTCTTCGGAAATTGATCGTGTAAGGAGTAGTACAGTCATCATCGAACAAAACCGCATCAGATATACCCGGGGTACTGGTGAGGTAGTGCTTCACATCATCCTGACGAACAATCTTCTTTGGCGTATCACGAATAGGACTCCGCTCACCGCTGATATCGTGACACGAAACTTCGGCTTCTGACGCCGTGTCTTGGTCATCGAAACACGATACGCAAGTCGGCGTACTCCGGATAACGCCGTTCCGCTTTTGATACTTCTTGTTTAATGTTTGAGTCGTCACTATCTTCGAACGGAACAGACGGTTTCCGCGTTTTTTCTTCGGCGTCTCATCGTTGGTGTCTAGAGCGCTCAAATTAGGTTCTGATACGAATTTCGGACTCAATTTTCGTGATTTATTCAACGCGCCTTCGGATAACGTGCTTTCGTTGCTCGCGTCCGAATCGTAGTCATCGTCCAATGATTCGGAGCTGACTATTTTGTGAGCTAAGTTTTTGAGAACGATGTTTTTATGTGTAACGTCGACTTTACTGTTGTCTGAGAATCTTAGTTTTCCTTTTCCGGTTTTCTGTAAGCGTTAAGCATGACGAGAAAGTTAGGGAGAGGATAGCACACAGAGAGAAGGAGATATTAGACATCACAACACAATGCACGAACAGTGTTAGTTACAAGTATCACAAGTATGCATTTACATGCTGAATGAAGAAAACACATTAGTAAAAAAAAGGAACCAAGATTTGTACAAAAAGGTGTCCTCGTCATGTTAGATGATTAACAGCCGCTTTCTATAATATATCTCAATCCCAATCTTGATCCCGATCCTTGTCTGTAACCAATCAACGGCCGAGTTTGTGTCCTTCACCTTTGATTGGTTACAGACAAGGATCGGGATCAAGATTGGGATTGAGATATATTATAGAAAGCGGCCGTAAAGGAGTAATCACACTGTCGTTCACTTGTGTCCACTTCTGTCAAACTTAGCATTTTGCGCAGGTCAATTTCTACTTAAACGTTCGTCACCAACTCAGCGACAATCAATCGAGACTGCGATTAGAATGCTAATGTCCATTGTAAATACAGAAACTCTTTGGATACAAATAACGAAAATACTGGCCAGACAGCAGTGTGAAAACTCCCTATTTTTATGGGATGCAAAACATTTTAGTTTTGAAAAAAAAAAAAAATGTTATAATAGGGAAAGATTTTAAGCTCGCCATACACCTTTTTACCTTTTAACATATCCTGAAAACTAAGAAAATTTATAACGTCAATATTTTATGAATAAAATTGTGATTACTTTTAATTATGAAATTGTAGGATGATCAAACTTAATGACGACGGTTAAGTTCGCATTTCGCAGCGCAGACCCAGCACATGAGTTTGTTAAAGCGCAGCGACTCGTGGAGTGTTCCAAGCCGCCATTAAGTTTGATTCTACCCGTACTAGGTGTATTTCGATCTTGATTCAACAGATAATATGATTATTTTCAAATAGCAAAAATGTTGTTAACACAAAAAATCGAAAGAACATCGAGCTTACCTCATCTATAACGTTAATATTAGATCCAGAACCTTTCTTTGGTGTCTTGTTGAGTAATCCCTTGTTAAAAATGTGCCTCTTGATGGAGTCGCCGAAACTCCTCGAGCCGGCCACTTTACCTGTTCTTTGGATTTGTATTGGTGTACCTGGAATGCGGGAAGTTTGTTGGATTAATTATTTTATTTGAGGCAAATTTTAGGTATACAATGTGTAGGAAAAAAACACAATACCTCTTAAGGGGTCATTGTACTCATCATAATGAACGACATTTACTATGGGACCAACACTACAATTGCGAACAGTGCCTGCCAAGGTTGCGGATTTTGTTCGAAAGAGTTACCGCGGCCCTGGAACGTAAAAGGCACTAAGAGGAGCATGGATGGGTTTTAGTTAGTAAAAGTCTGACACTCCCCTGATGATTTCCCATCCTTAAAAAAAAAAGGAGTCATTGTACTCATCATAATGAACAACATTTACTATGGAACCAACACTACAATCGCGAAAAAAAAAATCAACTGCTCCAGACATTTACGGGCGACTAACTCGACAAAATGTACTGAACAGCTGATTTTTTTTCGATTTCGGGATTAGTCCCATAAAAAAAGTTGTTCATAATTATGAGTACAATGACCCCTTTAAAGGTACCTATAGCGTTTATTCTGTTAAACGTTGTATAACGATCGGCCGAACGGTCCACCTTATGGGAGGCAACCATCAACAGATGTCTTAACGGTTAAGACATCTGTTGGCGGCTGCAAAAGGTATCTGCTACGCGTCTGGTTAAGACTTAACCAGACGCGTAGCAGATGCATACCCTTACAGAGATTAAGCCAGAATGTTTCATAGGCTTGTGATTACACCAGCAGTCATAGTCTTAATACTGGAACGAAAATCAGCTTCTCATTAAAAATAGATATGGGTGTAGTGCTTCTTCCGACGTCTACTGACTTCATGATCAATGTTTCTAAAAACATCGTTTCCTCAATCTAATTTAAAGGCCTGTATGTGCGCATAGAGTTGTGCGAGCGCTGTGTCGGTGGGGTTGGACTCTTATCTTATCATTATCACACATACTAATATCTTACCGTAGCCATTCTGCCTGTTGAAGTGTTTGATGAGTCGTCGCTTGTGCCGCGAGTCGGGTAAGGCCTGTATGTGCGCGTAGAGTTGTGCGAGCGCTGTGTCGGTGGGGTTGGACTCTTATCTTATCATTATCACACATACTAATATCTTACCGTAGCCATTCTGCCTGTTGAAGTGTTTGATGAGTCGTCGCTTGTGCTGCGAGTCGGGTAAGGCCTGTATGTGCGCGTAGAGTTGTGCGAGCGCTGTGTCGGTGGGGTTGGACTCTTATCTTATCATTATCACACATACTAATATCTTACCGTAGCCATTCTGCCTGTTGAAGTGTTTGATGAGTCGTCGCTTGTGCTGCGAGTCGGGTAAGGCCTGTATGTGCGCGTAGAGTTGTGCGAGCGCTGTGTCGGTGGGGTTGGACTCATTTTCTGCGCGTGTTCGATGACGATCAACAAATGTGTAGACTGTGTTTGCTGCTGTTCTGCGGATTTTAATCATTTATTTATTTAAAATGATATCCTTACGTCTTTCAAACGTTATAAAATACTAGCTACTGACCGCAGATTCGCTCGCGTTAAAGTGTGACAGCTGAATTTGGAATAGTGTAAGTGGGCTTTGAACTCCAGAGTAGAAGCCCATAGTCTTAGTCTGTAAGACAATATGCTCGCTCTTTAAATGGAAATAGTCCTTCAGTTTAAGTGAAATGTGGGCGCACAATCTTTATACAAAGTAGTATCCATTCATTCATCTATCCTTCCCTCCCTCCACCAATACATCCTCACAAACAAAGGATAGGAAGAAAGTGTAGACAAATAAGAGACTGAATGAACAACACAAGTACCTAGTAGACGGCAACAGGCTCTCTCTGTCTGCCTAAATTTCGGTCAACACAACATCTCCGCTCTACCCCTTCAAGAAAAACAATCAATAAGTTATGCAAGAACGCAAATAACACTCACTTATCAGTAATACTCTCATCCAGATCGACTAGAGGCGACATAGCCTTGCGTTTCTCTCGCACAGTGAAGTAGGCAGCCGCGTCGGTCGCCAGTTGCGTCGGCGCATCGAACAGTCGCGATGACTGACGGATCATGAAGCTGATGACCGGGGATAGCGCGATAGCGTCCGCGTGAAACGTTTCTGGTGATAACTGGAAAGTATAAGATAGAATGATTATTAAAAGCACATACACAAAATTTATTTTCTGGACTTATGTAAAACTTCAGCTTTACATAAGTACAGTTACTTTAAGATTTAGCTGTTGTATTTACTTGTATTAAGCAGCAGCAATACGAGATTTTAAGAAATTAAATTAGTTTCTATTTTATTTATTAGCCTGGACAAATGAACCCACACAGGAGAACCAGGGAGCAACACCTCTACCTATTCCTTTAATTTTTCTATATTTTGTGCTTCCATCACAACAATTTTCGGGGGAGCCGTCATAGCGTAGCGTAGCAATATCTTTACCTCGGTTTAGCTGTGTCAAAACTTCAGTCTAGCGATATACGGGCCCAAAGCTTTAACAACATTTGACAGATGTATTTTGGAGCGCAGCATTATGTTACATAAATGGTCAGACAGTTTAACATTAAGTAGACAATTATATGCTGCGTTCTTTAGCCCGTTGGCACCCTTAAGGGGGATCCCTAAAGAGACCTCGCCATACATTTTTCAGGAGCTGTAATCTCCGTAAATAAACAGTTTCTGCAGAATAAAGCAAGTATAATGAGATTTTATAATGTATTGTGATCGCCTATCGCCCAAATTTTAGAAAAAAAACAGTCTTTCTATGAGAATTAGACCCAATAAAAAACGAAAAATCTTTACATGTGTGAGTGACCTGAATCGCGCCATCTGACAGAAATTTATAGAACCACCGAGAAAAAGTTCATTGCTGTTATGTTACGAGTTTACGTGCGGTGAACATTTTAAGTAGATGGCGCTGTTCGAAAATTCGAACAAGCGCCAAGGTTATCGAGTGACGGACGCGGCGATGCGACGTTGCCATTCAAGACGCAATTTGGCAACAACGCGTGTTGCCAAATTCCAGTCCATGCGTGATTGTGTGTCAAAATTGTGTTTCTAGCAAGTTAGCGCCGGCGCGCGGGTTTGCCCGCGGATTTTATATTTTATGATTGATGAAATGTTTTTTTTTAGGGAATGAGAAATAATGCTAGAAAGTGAAAACAATTATCTGCGATCTGCCTTTGGTTCACACAGATACAATACTAATGTTATTATTGTATTACTTATCTACTTTAAATAAATAGTGCCTACCTACCTAAAGATTTAAAAATCTTTCCACTGTATGTAAGTAGGTACTGATAAAACATTTTCTGACACGGTTAAGTACTAATTCATTGGTTTGGGTTGAATCAAATCAGAGAAAAGAATTTCATGTAGGTATACTTAGGGTACCTATACCTAAATCAGGCGATCAGCGTAGGCAAACTTACCTATTTTTTTCCTAGCTACCTACGCAATGGTCGTCCGTCTGTCGGTCCGTATGTCTGTCTGTCCGTCTCTGTCTGTCACCAGACTGTATTTCACGGACCGTGATAGCTACACAGTTGACATTTTCACAGATGATGTATTTTTTTACATTTGTATCGCATGATTGTAATATTATAAGTCGCGTAAGATTGTATATTTACAAGTACCTACTTACTTATAATTTCTTCTAGATAAGACAAGTATTGAAACTATTGAATTTGGGTGTGATTCAGTGTATTCGAAATTATTTCTTCTCAACACATCATCTGCCTAGCCCTTTCCCAACTATACCTACTGGGATTGGCTTCCAGTCAAACCGGATTCAGCTGAATACCAGTATTTTACGTGGTGCGGCTGCCTACCAGACCTCCACAATCCATTATCTGTTCTCAACATAATCATAGATT
Source organism: Melanchra persicariae (assembly GCA_947386135.1). Taxonomy (NCBI): domain Eukaryota; kingdom Metazoa; phylum Arthropoda; class Insecta; order Lepidoptera; family Noctuidae; genus Melanchra; species Melanchra persicariae. The sequence goes on along the minus strand of OX376655.1, from coordinate 4,904,934 downwards.
ATAGTCTAAAACATAAACAACATTTATTACAATCTTACGATGTTTGGAATTATCCGGTGACACATACGAGTACTTACATAGGTAGGTACCTACTCTAACCAACTAATACCAAGATATTCTAAGCTGATAACAACCCTTTGCTTTGCCATCTAAAACCATTCCACCAAAGAACGCCAGTAATCACACTAATCACTGAATGTTACGACTGTATCACCTAAAGAAAACATTCTTAGATCGCGACGAATAATTGCATAAATAATCTTTTATTTATTTAGTACCTACACGTCACAATTTATTTACACGTTAGGTACTATTTAGGTTCAGTCACATTACAACAACCTGTGTAGGTACAATATACCTTTATTACCATTAGATACGGGACTTAGTCACAGCAAGCGGTCCTACTCAGTTGGCACTCAGTCGCGCACGGAAAATCATTGATGTGACCTTCAGAATGATTGGCCAAAATGACCGATCAGCTTAAAAATATTACTAAGATCTAATACCTATTTGCTACTATTTGATATCTTTGTTTAAATAATTGGTACCTAATTAATAACTGAGAAAATGAATTTAAAAAATGGGCAGTCATTCTGATGTCAGGATGGACTGCCGACATTTAGGATCTCCACGTAAAGGCTCAAAAATTTCAATTCGCCTTTACAAAAATTTAGTACCTATTTGATACCTAAACATACCTATATTTTTTCTAGATTTTTAAGGCAAAGAATTTTATTAGAGATTTTTTGTTTAGGTAGGTACTATGAATAAATATACTTACCTAGTTCTACCCACATGTTAGCTTTTATCAGTATCTCGGAAATTGTTATTAATTAGTAGTACTTATTGCTAATTATCGTGTAAATTGAACTACCTTCACTCCATAGACTTGAAAAAAAATTGACTTCACTTGACTTTCTGTATCAAGTAGTACCTACCTAAACATAGGAAACCAAAAATCTGTAATAAAATCTTTAATCTTTGCAGCTCAACAGTGTTTTAATAATACTAGGAATAAAAATAAGACACACCACTCGTAAATACAGCCAAAAATGTTAATTTGTTGAAAATAACAAAAATATTTTATCGTTTGCTTCGCCATGTTTGTGAGAGCGAGATAGATATTAAAAACATGCGTGAGAGACACGATACGCACAATTCGCGAGTTGTTGAGAGATTTTGTAAACAACGCGCGACGACTAGTACCAGACCGAGGTTGCGTAAGGTTAGCAACACAAATTTCTTCAAACATATTAATAGTTTTTTATTATTATTGTTTTACCAACCATGATTATTTAAATTCAAGTCAATTTTATTAATAATTGATAACAGTTATGTTTTACGCAACAGGTACTTATTTAAAAAAAAATGTTTTATAAGACAAAGTCTAGTTTTTAGTACCTAATTGTTGGTGCAGAATCACTACTTCACTATATTTAGTTATCTTTATTACGCGACTGTGGCAAAGCAAACGGTTATGATTTCAAGGCTTCCTCGTAACTCCCAAACTGCACGTCATGTGCAGCCATATTCTTTATTTATTTATACATAAATGCATAATGGTGGATACTTAAGGCTCTTTTTTATTCAGGTTTCCTAAAGATGAATTAAGGAGACAAAAGTGGCTTGTTATTGTCCGAAAACAAAGGCAGAAGTAAAGCTTTAGTAACCTTGCGCGATCGAGCGAACAATATTAATTTCTTTTTTAACTACCTCAAAATAATTAATGTTTTTTATTTTATTTGCTAACGCTACCACATGCCATGTCATTCATAATCGTAAACATTCGTCAACATTCGGCAGCTAACGCGATTTCGCTCGCACGACAGCGCCGTCTCCTATCTCTATCCTTGTCTATCGGTAACAGTAGGTTGCGACTGTGATGACACTGATCACAGATGTGTGAGTTTCGGTGCATAGTCGTACGCCGAGCCCATGTTTACTGATTGCGATGTTAGAGCGTAACATGCAATGTTTATTACCCAAAATAATTTATCTGAATAATTTGTTATGGTGAAAAGGGATACCTTTTTACCACCAAATCCGATAGGATATCGAGCCTAGAAACAAAAATATGCATAGACCAATAATTATATTATTATTAATATTTGAAAATATTAGGTTTGGTAAGGATAAAGAAAGATAAAAAATAATTCAAAAATAAATACAACTATTGAGATTTGAACCCACACCAAGCCTAATGAAAGGCAGTCTCTAAACCGACAGTCTATTTGTACGGTTGATAATTGTTTCAAATAGCCGACCTTATTTATGTCAAGGTTTTTAGCTGCTCAGCTTCCCGAAAGTATAGCGTGATGATAATCATTGCTAAGGTTATATTAATAAGAAATAGATTGGAATATAACAATTTGGTCCTCTGGACATTTTAATTTCCAACCATTTTTGAATAAAACGACATCTAGTAGGGTCGAAAGTTACTACTATTTACTTTGCATGTGTGTGTAAAGAGTAAATTCATGCGGCTAAATCTTTATTCTGCTGTAATCTTTGTATGGTAGCAGTTAACAAGCATAGTGATTATCTAAAAAAATCAAGTTAATGCCCTAGGTATAGCCTATAATAAAGTTGTCTATTAAAACTTTCTATGTTAAGTGTAAAAATTGAAAATGTTCGAAATTGTGGATGTGTCGCCATCTAGCGACAAAATGGCAGTGAGAGCATTCATCCATTCACCTTAAGCTTGTACTTCTAGATGTTAGTCAAATACCACCATAAAGATGGGGTGATGATGAGGTTGAGTTATCCATAACCTTGCTCAGGATAAGATTGCCCTTAAAATACTCTTTCCAGCAGCACTTCCAGCTGTTTTCTGCATCTTGCTAATTCTTTATTTGCCTTGACTGGACTAAGTCATCAGTATAAGGTAAGTTTGACAATTTTAGACCGTCTCCTCCCAATTTGTGGTCAAATAAAATAGTTTCCTTTTAGAAATCACCAGCAACTATCACTTTAATAAGTCAGTTATTTCATAATCAAAACAATTAATTATTATTTGTTTTTCCTGCTTGAAGATCAAGTACAAAATTGAAAAGACCAACCTTTCTTGGACACAGCAGATGAGGTGTAAACATAGTAGCCAGTGTATCTGGTGACATTCTGTTCGAAGCTTCATTGTCAGCCGTCAGCCTCAACAACCGTAACAGCCTCTGTAGGAAGCTTCTGTGCGATGGTGTTAGTAGTAGGAGTAACAATTGTAATGCAGTAAGAAGTTTTACTTCTGATGAGTCCATGTTTGGTGGGTATTGTGCTGAAATTGATGGTGAAAGGTGTTAGATAAATAATGTAACAACAAAATTTGAGTTCAACTTCGACAAGCTAACAGTAAGCTTGTTTGAATTGAGAAAGCAGTTAAGAACCAGATGTTAATCCATTTAAATCTGCATTCATAGCATTTTCAGGCAGGACAAGTGGACAGTAATAGTTAAAGGGCATATGGTACTAAGAGACATGACACTCTTTGTCTAAAGCATCATTTTGCCAGATTTTCAGCCTTGACTTGGTTTGCTACAAAACTCGTAGTACAAGCCTGAACAGTTTCTTTTGATTTTACACCGCAAGTATGACAGAACACTACACAATTATGTGGCCATAGCTTTAAATTGATCTGTTATGTTGTTTATTGTTGACCCTCCACCTATGTTAACTGTAAGTGTGGAATTTTTCATCATCATCATATCAGCCGAAAGCTGGGCATGGGCATCCCCCAGATGAGGAGGTTTACCATAACAGCCATGCTTGGCAGGCGGGTTGGCGATCGCAGTGTAGTTGTAGCAATGTACCTACAGAGAATGCTGCTGCCCATTCTCTGGTGAGTCCCTTAGTCACCTCTTACGACACCCATGGGAAGTGATGGGATGGAGCTATTGAAATGGAATTTTGAGGTGCAACTAAATCATAATTGTTTTTATACTTTGGTATAAATTTTCTTCATTAGAAAGGTTCAAAAACTAAATCACACAAATATTCTTACCAGCCAAAGTACAATAAGTCTGGTAATACTGATCCATCAGTAAAGGCTGAGGTAACTCGGCCAGGAAACCTTTCAGGACTGATGCACAGTCATGGACCGTGAACCTTCCCTCATCGAGGCCCAGGTTTGATCCAGAGAGGAGCAGGTTCTTTAGCTCTTGTTGCCGACTTAAAGAGCCTGTGCGACGAAATATGCCTTCTTGAGTTACATCTGAAAATTATTAAGAATAGAATTTAGTTTTAAGTTAAGGTAGTAAGTTAGAAGTTCTCTCCGAAAAAACCTTCTAAAGTTATTTAAGTTTAAGGTTTTTATTTTAAATCAGTGTTTTCTGAACCCTTAAAATAGTGTCATAAGTTCATAACATGTCATATGAAGTCATTCTACTTTCTAGTAGATGTAGTAAATAGTCATTAAATAATAAGAATTGGTTTGTGACTATAGTATTAAACTCTCAAAAGTAACGCTGGATCTATTATCAAGAGAGCAACTTTCTTTTCATAATAATTAGAATCAAATTTATAGGAGAATGCACCTCCATTGAGATTTTAGCATTAAATACACTAAAAAAAGTTGGAAAACGCATTAGCCCCAGGAAAAATGATGTTTTGTTTTTGTAAATACATATTTTGAGATGTTTACTCTCTAAAATAAATAAATCCGTATATAACAGATCCCATTACACCATCCTGTAGCACACGGTCCGAAAAACGCGCCCTAGTAAACCCTAGGTCTATGTAGGTAGATTTTACTTTGCTGCAACATGCAAGTGTAAAGAGCCAGACTAAAACTTTGCTCTATCTCCACTCATACCGGCCAATACAAACAAGAGAGAACTCTGATCCACGAAGAAGAATCCCCAGAGTTCTGGTCTCTTTTAGTTTTGATCGTATCTCTCTCAGTCTGGCTGCTCAGCCTACACACAGACCTAGGTTTGATAATAATATTATTTTTACAATAATACCTTAAAAAGTATAACTAAGGATGATTTACACGAAACGGCTCACATCGCATCGGAACGGAAAGATACGAAAGATACGAACGGATGTGGCGACAACCAATCGTGTCCGGCAGGGTGTCGAGGCATACAATCGGCTCCATACCATCGCTTGCAATGTATCTGTTTCTGCGCCTAGTCAAATAGTTTTATTCCTACTACGTTAACTTGTGTCTGTGAATTTATGTCATAAAGACACATAATAATATGTTTTTGCACCAAACAAATTAATTTCTCCTCTAAAGCCATGATTGAGGGACGTAGGCAGTGTGTGCACTTTCGAGTTGAAAGGATCGGATCGGATAAGACGACAGGTGAATAGGAGCGGAAGACGCATGCGGTCAAGCTGCTGTGCCCAGCTTGGTAATATAGACTTTAAATAATACTGTGCACGCGATTTAACATCGTTTAAAACATCTGTTTGGATTCTATCTGTTTGATGGAAATCATCCTTTATGCACAATATTATAAAGATAATGTCTATATATATAATGTCATATATTCATCAATGATTAAAGTATTTACACTGTCAATAGTATTCCATAGTGGTTGTCACCGTTTATTAATATTAAGTTAATTTTTCACTACTAAATATTTCACAATAAAACAAACTTTTCTTTTTGATTCCTGGGACAGAATTTTAACGGTTTGGTTAAAAGATAATTGTTGGCCTAAGGAACAAAATACACTATGTGTTCCTTCTAGGCAGCACTTGGTCCAACTTGTATTAGCACCTACTGGGCCCAAAAAATGTAGTAGAACCATCAACTCGAAAACAAGAAGAATATTAGCATTGTCCTTTTGCTGTTACATTTTGATTTCATTTTAGTGCCCATAATTCTAATAATGAGTATGACTTAAATAACTTACTGTCGGGCTTCGATAGAAAATCTATCAGTTCATTCACTCTCAGGATTCCATCTTCAGTGATAGAGTTCACCTCAACATTATTCTTTGTAATGTTAGCATTATTTTGACTAGAATTCGAACTAGAACTCTTTGTTTTCTTATGAAAATTCCAACGGAACTGCTTTGGTTTATCAGTTGAACAATCAACACTGAAAATAAATCGTGGTTTCGTAAACAAAACAGCACTTCACGAAAAAAGGTTATAACGGTCTTTTAAAACTTTTATACTCACTCGTCTGAATTTATATCTACTACAAAGGATAAATGCATACGCACTAAAGTAAAAAACTGTTCTAAATTCTCCTTTCGTAATCTTTCTATCAATGTTATATCCGGAGAAGTCATATTGTTTTCATTAGACACAGAACGAAGAAATAATAGGAAAGAACTACAATAAAGCCCTAATAAGACACATATTTCCTCCAAAATGTAACGAACTACAGTTGTACTATACTATTTGGCACAAAAAATAAACATACTGTTTAAATTTTTAATAAAATAATAAAATAGAATTAGAAATAATCACAAGTTACATTGTTTTCAAATGTCATTTTATCACAACGGAAAATTGCATACGTTCGGAAACTTAACTGCATCCGTTTTGAACTCGGACTTGCGCACAGCACACTATGTTGGAGTTTCAAGAATGGTAAAATAAAAATATTTGGTGACCAGTAAGTTACGTAGTATTTTAGCGTAAGTGATTATATTGTTCTTACCTTTAGTAATCGAGATGATAAAACATAATTGCAAGATTTGACAGCTTAATTTCCATTTCAATGTTTGGTTTTGGGAACGCAACTTTTATTAACCTTTTTACTAGGCAAAGGAAATTTTGTTACAATCAGCCTTGTCAATTTAGATTTATTTATTTATTTAGTTCATATACAATTCGCATTGTGTCTTCAATTTCAGACTCATTCATAATATGGAATAATAGTATTAGTCAGTGATTATACTTACTGATTATAACGCAGAAATCTGTGCGCAGTACGCAGTACCCCACAAATATATGAGCATCTGCACACCCTCTTCCTTGTCCTAACGTGACAAGCATTAGCTTATGACAAATTAAATTCTTTTATGTATGTATGCGCGTCATCATCATCATCATCATATCAACCGAAAGACGTCCACTGCTGGACATAGGCCTTCCCCAAGTGTCGCCACAACAACCGGTCCTGTGCGTCTCGCATCCATCGGTTACCCGCGACCCTCACCAGGTCATCGGTCCACCTTGTGGGAGGCCTTCCAACGCTGCGTCTTCCGGTACGCGGTCGCCACTCCAAAACTTTTCGGCCCCATCGACCATCTGTTCTGCGAGCAATGTGCCCTGCCCACTGCCACTTCAATTTGGCGATCCTTCGGGCTATGTCGGTAAGAAGAGCACCACCACACCTCTGCTCCACGCTTGTGGCGTTTTCCCCTCGAGTATGACGGAATCGAACAGTTTCTGAAGGGCCTTAAGGACTGGTTTTCCACCCGCCTTCAGGAGTTCGGCATATGTACACCAAATAGCTTTTATGCTTGCCGAGGCAGTTCACGGTCGGTCGTCCCAAGACAAAGTAAAATAAAAAAAAGCACTCATCACCTGCCTAGCCTTTTCCCAAGTATATTGGGGTCGGCTTCCAGAGTCAAATCAGATTCAGCTGAATACCAGTAGGTATTTAAAAAAAAAACACCTTAAAAACGATATTTTATCTGCTACCGATCAACCTCAGAATTTCCCAAGACTCACGGCACCATATATAAAAGTACTCCTGTGCACGGCACGCTCGGCAGTCGGCAGTCGTGCCTACGACCTGCCGGTCGATTCTGTCGACATCTCACGGTGTTCACCTTGGCGGAGTGAACGACAATAGAGCTGTCATTCCATCTTATTTGTATGGTTTGACAAGTCACCTGTCGTGCGCCCCGCCCGGCCACCGCCACTTCGACATGTTTACAGAATCGCACTGCTGTGCCCACCTCATCTCATGCGATATACTTGTTCAAGCGTATCAATGCAAATGACTATCTATCTAAAACTTTTTTGATTCCTTCTGTATTTTTTATCTTGCACATAAAAATACAAGAGAAAAACTCATAAACAGTCATCACGAGGAGCCTTTATTTTAATTCAGTTCCATTAAAAAATATTCAAAAGGCTTTTTATTTTGTCTACCAACTTCAAACACCAACTCTTGTTAGTAGGTACCCTTATAGACCAGGGTCGATAATTTTTAAAACCAAAAAAAATAATAGTAGGATGAAACCCATTAGAAAAGGAGGGGAATATTATAAAAATAAAAGGAAAAACAATTTACGGGCGATCTGAGGTCGGGAAGGGGATGGGGGTGAGTTTTTAAGGGTAAAAACGGTTTTTCTCGATTTCCAGCAAAACTAAAAGTCCTATCGAAAAAAGTAAAAGGGCAAAGTTGTAGGTAATAAAAAGATCTAAAACTTTTGGATTTACACTTTTTTCACATAACCTCAAAATTTATGTGAAAAACCCAAAACAACACAAGTTTTTGGTTTTTTATTTTTCTTTTACAAATTTTTTTTTTAACGAAATTTGGTGAAAACTTACCTTTTTATGTCCCAAATACGCTGTAATTTATTTGATTAAAAATATTTATTTTTTCACCTTATTTTAAATTAAAATCGAAAAAACACCCTAATTTTCAATCGAAAATTCACACGTCAAAATATCAGCTTTTTTCAAAAAGTTGGTATGGTTTCTGTTCGTTGAAATCTCTACTTTCCGATGGTGAAAAAAAAAATATGTTACAACAATAAATCTTCTCAGAAAATGCAAAAAATCAAAAAAATCTTGAATTCGAGATTTTTTTTTTAATTATTATAAATAATACCCCCAACCCATCCCCTTCCCGACCTCAGATCGCCCGTAAATTATTTTTCCATCCATTTTTATAATATTTCCCTCCGTTTCCAATGGGTTTCATCCTACTATTATTTTTTTTCACTTTTTATTATTTTTAAAGGCTTCTACCCTGGTCTATTAGTTAGGTGAGTAATAATAAAAACAATGATAATGAAAGAAACAAACAATGATACATAGAGTTTATTACATAATTACAGTCTTAGAGAATAGTGATACAAGCTGGAGACGTTTAAAACATATCATCATGTCCCATTTCAGCTAATAAATTGAGTCCTCTCTCTTTCAAAGCCTTCGAAAGTAACTTTTGTTGCTCAATCTTGGCATCCTGTTCTCTCCTTTGAGCATCAAGAATGTCATCTACTGATACCTCTGTCAGTGGTAAATTATCCTCTTTGTCTTTATCCTGAAAAAATATCAATTATGACAGTAATTTTAGTTGATGTTAATTTTAAATTCAATATGATAGAGAACAACATTTTTAGTACATTTCGTATTTCATGAATTCATGATACTGTATAAGCTCACAATATTTGGTGCAATAAAGCCACCCATTGTTACACCGCTTCTCATAAATTTGAGCCTCATATAAGAAAAACCAAGGAATTGCTTATGTTAGTGAAATTCTTCAATATTTATTTTAGATAGCAACAGAGAAGAAGACAATGTCCACAATATTACTGATTCCTATTTTAGTACTTACAGTAGAAAATGTTAAGTAATTATTTTAGTCTGAATTTCACCCATCTAGCAAGTAGCACAATATTATTAAAACTAAGTGATTTAGTATATCAAGGAAAATAGTTAAAACAATCATATTTTCAAATAGTTTTTTTTTAAGTAGTATGTATCTACCTCAGTTTGGACTCATGAGAGATTATCATAAATATTTATCTTTATAATAAATATCATCCCAACTTACAATTTCACCAAGAAGCACAACATTTTCTCCTCTAACAATGAATATACCTCTAGGAATATCTCCATACTCTCTGCCCACATGAATCCTTTCTATGGTCTTGTGCAGAACCAAGTTGGCAAACTGATCGACGCAGCGAAGGTACCCGATCAATGTCCTTCCATCCCGCAGCAGCACCATAAGTTTCTCTTTGTAAAACAAGAATGTTTTGATAAAAAAATACATAAATTTTACGAAGACAACAACCAAGTTTTAAGACACGTACTGTCCAACTCATCCAGTAGATGGGCAGTCCCCGCTAAAGGGTTCATATTGCTAGACATTTTGTGAAATAATTTAAGTAATTTCGGCTTCCTAATTGATTTTAATGATTTAAATTTGTTTTCAAAAACTTCGCAAGGATATCCAACCCAATTGACAGAAGCGTGACACTCGTGACAGACAGAAGCAGAACATTTTTAGCTTGACATGCTAGCTGACAGACTGACAGCTGGCGAGCAGACGTCTGTAGGGTTGAGCTAGCTAGATTGAATGCAAATTACGCACATAGATTATCCATGCTATATTTTTGTCGAACAACTTTGAACTCAGTTTTGGAAAACTTTTTTTTTGGCTGTCGTTGTAATCTCTCTACTCAGAAACCTGTGATTGAGACACGTTTAATTTTTTTATCGTTTCTAAGTTTAGTTTGTCCTCTTCTCTTACGCGAATAGCATAATTATTTAGTTTTGTTTACTGTTCTTACTGGGGCTCGAGTCTGCTATTGCAATCGTGTCTCAATGACCGGTCAGTGATCGAATATTTGACAACTTTGACAGTTTTTGTATGGGAAATGTGTCATAAGTTTGACGTTATACGTCAAAAATCGATAATTGAGACACGATTGCAATAGCAGAGCAGACTCGACCCCCTGTTCTATAGTGTGGTGTGTGGTACAATACTTGTGCAGTGCATGGCACATGACATGACACTTATCATTATCACGCTTCGGCTCACCACACCTCATACACAGATTGACATTTTTAGAAATAGTTTCTGATATGTTGGTTGTCTCAATGTGTTGGAATAATAAACAAACAGTTAAACACTGGTCTCACAAGTCACAACATTTGTCAATAAAGGCTAAGAGCTCAAAGGTTTTGGTTTTCGTTGGCACGACATTTTCGATTATAAACCGATAAAAACATCTGTGGTTCACTTTTTCCCTGACATGTTTTGCCAATCCGTAGGTAATCCATTCTCCGTGACTCGCTGTCATTGAAGTTATAGCAATCGTGCGTTCACATTTTATTTTCACGAACTATTTTATTGCACCCATGAATTAACTTTAAGCGTGAAACCAACAACGAAGTATTGTTTGTGCTATGTTTTTTAGTGTTACTCGAATTCAAAAGGCGTTTTTGCATTTAGAAAAATCAAACGCTGAAAATGGAACAAGACGACGAAATCAAATCCGGTTGTTTATTATTTCCGCCTGCCGGAGGGAATATGTTTAGTAAATTCCCTAAAAAGGTACTAATCAAGAATCTTTGCTTTTACTTTAAGTGAGAAGTTATTAGTGCATGTGATTCATGCACCATCACGTACCTAATCTGCGCGGTTATAGCATTATTGTAATCAAGCAGTGACTCAATGGAAAGGTAGCTGCCGTGTTGTTGATTGCCATTCCGGTAACTTTTCCGTAATGCACTTGTTGATATTGTTACTAGGAAAAATCGTTAGATTAACTTTGTGTAATTAATGTATGAAGTAATAGTACAATTTTATGTTAAATATTAGTACAGGTATTTATCTAGATACTATATTACCTGTTATCACTAACTTCATCACTGGTTATATTATTATCACTACCTTGTTTATTGTGCGCATCAATTATTTGAATCAAATGAAAGTTTCCAGTTGTAGGATTAATGACTGAAGTTTGTCTAATTTATCTCCTAATGAATTAGTAGTCTGTTTTGTAATGGAGGTACCCTCTAGTAATACAGTTGTCATCATCCTCTTGTCTTTCACTTTATTTATAGCCCTGTTGTGTCCCACTGCAAGGCAAAGGCCTCCCTTTGCTTGTGTCTTTATCCTAATTAATTTGAGTTTGTAGCAGCATGTCCTCTATCATACATCTCTAAGTACTAGTTTTTATCTCAAAAGGCACCCCCTTTACCACACAATCCATTGTTATATAGCTGTCCACATCTCTACAACTGTCCACATTAAAAACCCATTAATCCTCCTCATGCTTAAATCTTTAGACCTACTGTTAATATAATTCTACTTATTCAAAACTACATTTGCAGGAAAATAGAATAGATTTAGTGTGAACAAGAGCTATATTTAAATTTCAATTATTGCAATTATTTAATGTTATCATGTATTTTCTATTCACAGAAAAACTGGCAACAAAAACACTGCATCCTGTTTACTGCCAGCAAACAAGGAATAGAGCGTCTGGAGATATTTGATAACAAAGATGATGTCAGTACTGGTGCTATACCTAAAATTATCACCCTCGAAAATTGTATAAAAATAACACATTCTAGTCCTAACACTATAACAATACTTACTAAGTCACACACTCAACAACTGAGCACACAGTCAGAGGCAGAAACTTTAGAATGGGTGACTGCCTTACAATCAGTGGCTTTCAAGGACAGAGACTCAAATCCATTCAGCTGTGACGAAGACAATGATCTGTACTGCTCATCCGGAGAGGGTGTATTCTCAGTCAAGATGTGCCCCTCTGAAGCTTCAACAAGATGTGGTTTTGAACCAATCCGATATATCCTTTTGCTCACATCTACTGCCATAGAATTAAGAGCTCAAAATGATGACAAAGTATATGCCACTTGGCCTTACAGGTTCATAAGACGTTATGGTTACAGGCAGGGTAAATTCACATTTGAAGCAGGACGCAAATGTGACACTGGCGAAGGTATCTTCCATTTAGAACACCCAAACCAATCAGAAATTTTCAAGTGCCTGTCTTTAAAAATGAAAACAATGAAGCAAATGATTGGGAATGATAATCTGAACAGTCCTGAGCACAGTGAATTTAATATTCAGTCAAGTGTTAATTTGTTCCCTGGCTCTAGAAGTCCCCTAGTTGCTGCAAGGCCTGATGATTTGAATTTGAGTTCACTGTCATTTAAGACTGCTTCAGTTTCCAGCCAACAAAGTTCATGCTCAGAAAGAGAAACTGCACCTTTATTGATGCCAAAACCAGCACTGAAACCCAAGCCACAGAAGCCCCCTCGAAAAATCATAAACCTACCCAAAAGTAAAGACATTCCAATTTCATCTGAGGAGACCTCAGACTTCGCACGGTTTAAGAAACTTGACAACTATGAACCAATTGACCAGGTGAAAAGGGAACATAGTCCCCCAGACCTGTTAGTGCCATATGATAAAGTTGAAGTACGGTCTGAAGCATGGAAGACTTTAGGAATAGATGAACCTGAGCACACTGAGTTCACACCTAATCTGGGAGACAATCCAAACTGCATCAAACTCATTTCTCGATCTCAGGATAATTTGAATACTACTGGTCCAGAATCTTCAAGAATTATTCTACTGCCTAGTCCAGTAGTTGACCCAGAAGATGAAAATTACGATAGGTTGGCGTATTTTGGGTCAACAAGTAAATTGAATAAATCTTCTCGTTACAAAAAGATAGAGGCCCGTCCTAATACTTTGGCTCTTGGTGAGCCAAAGAATAAAGACACTTGGAATGATTATGATGAGGTTGAAAACGTAATGCAGACAGCGAGATTAGCAGATGACTCCCATTTGGGTTATGGTATGATAAGAAAGCCTAACACCCCAGGGCCTCAGGTACCCACTGCTGCTCAAGTCCAGGCTTTACAAAACCAAGTTGGTTTGGAGGATGTTTCTCACAACATGTGCAATGGTACAGACTATGCTATTGTAAGCCGTCCAAAAAGAGTATAAGTAACACATTATATTATGCGAAGAATATAATTTTTAAGACTGAAATTTTGTCAGTGATTGTCTACTCAATTACTTTTTTTTTATATTAGAGTATAGTGAAGGCGTTTTTGGCAAGATGTACTATTATTATAACAAAAATTGTCAAAACTGCTGGGATAGAGAAATTGATGTTGTCCTACAAAGTATTATCTGCATCTATTTGAAATACTCTCCATACAGTCAGAAAATATGATTGATTTTCAAATATCTTTTGCCAGTAAATGCATGAGATCATCTAAGTACAGTAAGATAAAAATATAAATACCTATTTTAGGGTTCCATATTTTATTATTTTACAAGGACACATCCATTCTCTGTAAGACAAATCTCCAAATGAATATTACTGCATTCCTCACCACATTCTTTTTTATAATATTAAGAAAACTGTACATTTACTTTGTATAATGTAATTATCGCACAAATAATACCTAGTATATTAATTATAATAAGAGATTATGAAATGTACTACATAATGTGATTATATTGTGCCTTATTTTTGTAGAGTATTTTCAGAAATGATTACCAACTGGTGCCAATTAAAAAATATTTTTATCGAGCTCTGCTGAGATGGTAATAAAGTATTAAGTGTATGTAATAAATCATACCTGTAATTTTAGAAGATAAGCTGCATTTATATTACAAGCTTTTGCCTGCAACTTCGTATGCACATATCCCATTTCCGTATAGCCTATAGACCTCATGAATGTGGCTATCATATACAAAAAGAATTTTCCAAATCCGACTGGTAGTTCCAGAGATTAGCGCGTTCAAACAAACTTCAGCTTTAAAATTTGATTTTCAGGATTGCTGGTACAAAAGTCAAAGGCTTTTTCCATCACATGTTTACCTGTCTTATATTTTATGAACATCTCACCATGAATGCTTAGGTGGAGTGAGCTTCACTTCACATAAGTTTTCTGGGTGAAATCCTTACAGAATCGCAATACTAGTTTATTACACTGGAAAGAGTTCTCATTCAATCTTTTATATTTGTCAAACGTGTGGTTTTACAGGGAGAGACTCATTTAAATTATGTGAAAATCTTTTTAAATATGTGGTGTCATGATGTGAATGGAGCTCTACTGTGGAATGGATAAGAATCATTTTCTATTTGTATTTTTAGGTTGGCCATATTTTTTGATTTGTAAACTCTTGTAATATGGATTGAGAATAAATCATATAATCTTTTTTTATAAATTGTTTTATTAATTTCATATTATATTTTTATATCACAACATAGCTACTTCCACTATGGAATGTTGCAACACATTGCTATGGCTACACCACAATAAACGCAAAACTACACATTTTTTAAGTTATTGCTACCTTACTGTTTAACATTTTTTCTATTGGTTGTAGGCTTAGAATATGCAGCAAAATTAAAACTTGTACACAAATAATTATACTGCCATTAAAAAATTGAAACTAAAATACAAACATTAGATATTTTTTGTATGAAATTAGACAATTAAAAAAAAACAAACAATCACACTGGATCACAGGTAAATACATATTTGTGCAGGTTTTGTTTAATATTTCTTTGAGAAATGCTGTCTAGAAATTTTAAAATAAATAACTAATGTAAGTCTAAATCCTTATCATTCTGTAAAATTGTAGTATGGCACTGTCCCATCACTTCTACTCTTTTATCAATAACTTTTCTTCATTTTCTTTTCCAATGCTTTTTGCCATTTCCAAAGCAATAAATTCTAAATCTGAGGACATTATTTTCTGCACAGTTTCTCCCTTTTCTGCCATTATATCTTCAATGTTTTTCTTTCCCTCCATGTCTGTGAACCAGTTCAGGTTATCAGCTATTAAGTGTTTGTTCTCACAGCCATCACAAATGACGATAACTACGCCTTTGTAATACGCTAATTTTGAAATAAATTTCGCGTTCCTAGTGTTGCATTTCTTGCATGTGAACATCAATTGAAATTTTCCATCGGTTTGTTTCGGTTGCTGAGTCAGTTTAACTTCGTTTATTCTTGGAGTGGATGTACTGAAGTTTCTGGGCGATTGGATCCTCGGTGTTGATGTAGAAACAGGCACTGGAACTCTTAGTCTTCGCCCAAAATATGAGTTTCCATTACTCGGGAAAAACACAACGCTATTCAACAAACGTGGTGTGTGGTATTTCACCACGAAATCTATCAATGTTTTATGAGACATCTTTCACGTATAATGTGGTCTTACAAAATAAAGTTGGCGATGCTTACAAGTTCACAATTTTGAGATTTCTTTGAGCGGAATAAGGATTTTATTGCACCACTTTTCATCAGTCGCGCTGAAACATGACATCTGTGATCTGTCTGTCTGACAAAGAAAATAACAACATAACCTTAAAAACTTGACATGCATGACATGAAATGACATGACATCTGATCAGACCACATGACAATTTTAATAGTCAATGAGAATGATTTGATGACAAAGAAAACAATTTGCACTAAATGCTGTAATATAAATCATTAAAGAAATGCTAAATTTTAGAAAAACTGAAACTCATGCTACAATTACAGTTAATTTTCGCAAGATTTGATATTTTGATTTGGCAATTACTAAAGCCGTCGTTTGACATTCTAGGCTGCGTATATAAAATACTTGCGTCAATCATACGTTGAATCAATTTAAAAATATTCAAAATAACCTCAAAATAACAATACAGAAAAGTTTTTACGATAAATTCCTATGTAAACACCAAAATTAAAGTTATCATCAAAAAACACAATTCAGGATTGCAATCAACCCACGTTATGACTCTCGTACAATGATGATGGGATTAATTTGAACTATAAATTGATTTTTGTCGTTCAATAGAATTGTTGAAATATTTTTCCAGCAAAATGACCTCTGTGTGGTATAGGCCCGAGTTGGCCGAGGTTATAATATCCCATAGCGATATATTTACTGAGACACACAGTATTGTCACCGGTAAGTTCATGAATTTGTGCCAATATCTGAATAACAGTGGAAGTGTCTTTCTATGATCCCTGCTCTATCCATATCATATTTTTGACTATTTCCGTAAAACGAAATACCTTTAAACTCTATTTAATTTCAGATATTGTATCAGGACGCCTCGACATATCAGATCTTGTAGAAAACATGGCAGGAGTCCTAACCAGCATAGAACCTGAAAACCGAGAAAAAGGAATGCGTTTCTACACAAAAATATTAAAAGAACTACCAAGAGATTTCCTGAACGATATGCAAGTGAAATTCATATCTAAGTTCTATATAGACAGGTTGAAGGACCATCACCGAGTTGTACCGCCTGTTATTGAAGGGTATTCTATGTTGATTGATATGAACGAATATAAAATACAAAACTGTACTGATTTTCTGCCCATACTGTTTCGAGAAGTGGCCTGCCAGTCACAGATGAGACAAGACAGATATAACATTTACATAATAATGCAGAAACTGTGTAATAAGGATATGGAATGTAAGTATTTGCTTCAAATATATGCTTTGAAACTAAGTTATATAAATACATAAAAATGAATGGCTAAATGTATTGCTTAGCGCAAAACTCGAAAAGGGCTGGACAAATTTAGCAATTTTATTTTTTTCATGTATTCCTTGAAGTTTGAGAAAGGTTCTATGAAGAGAAAAATGTGTGTGGATGATGAAACCATGTATTCATTTTGGCGCATCATCTGGTCAGTGCCTGTCAGTCACACCGAAGGAGTTTGGATTCGAGAGGTTGAACGAGCGTGCGACCCAATACTAAAAATGGGGGTAAATCAACCCCCAAGATGTAGCCCGTGCAGTCCGTCCGCTGCCTAACTGGAAGTCTCCAGGGCCAGACGGACTGCACCACTTTTGGATCAAGTGGTTACAAAGGTTGCATGCTTGTTTGGCATCTCGGTACCTGCTCCATAAATCTGGTAGTACCGCGGAACCCAAAAACTATAGACCAATAACGTGTTTACCGATGGTCTACAAGGTTCTTACATCCATTTAACGGCCGCGGTACTAAGGAGCTACTCCTTATTGATACGGCCATTAGACAACAGGTTCGGCGTTCCCGAAAGGATCTGTCGACATGTTGGATAGACTATAAGAAGGCCTATGACTCGGTGCCTCATACATGGCTCATGAGGGTGCTAGAGTTGTATAAAATTGATGCAAACTACGCACCTTCCTGATGTCATGTATGGGGCAATGGAGGACAGTCCTTCGCTATCCAGGATGTCGAAATATCTTGAGGGACAGCGAACTGGTAAAGATCGAGCGGGGTATATTTCAGGGCGACAGTTTGAGTCCGCTTTGGTTTGGCGTAGCTTTGAATCCTGTTAGCACACTGCTGGAGAATTCAGGACTAGGCTATCGGTTGAAGAGAGGTGGTCAGGTTAAATCTCACCTCCTTTACATGGATGATCTGAAACTCTTTGCCCACAGTAATCTGCAACTGATGGAGCTACTGAAGGTAATTGAAACTTTCAGTAGTGCCATCAGGATGGAGTTTGGTGTGGACAAATGTGCGGTCATGCATGTAAAGCATGGAGAGATTATGGAATCCGTGGGATGTTAACTCTCGGATTCCATAAACCTGAGATCCCTCTCTCCAACTGAAGCTTACAAGTATTTGGGTATGTCGGAAGCGTTAGGTATCAATCTTACTGACATTCATGTCAGTAAGATTGATACCGTTGAAGGAGCGCTTCTTTGGCCGCCTGAAGAAGGTTTTCAACAGCCTTCTGTCGGGCGGAAACAAGGTGCGCGCTTCCAACGGATGGGTCATGCCGGTATTGATGTACTCTTTCGGCGTACTCAAATGGACTCAACCGGAACTTGACGCCCTGGATAGGCGGGTCCGTACACTGCTAACTGCACATCGAATGCATCACCCACGGTCTTCAGTAATGAGACTGTATATCCCGCGAAAGTATGGAGGTCGAGGTTTTTTAAATGCTAAGACTCTCCACTATCGCGAGATATGCAGTCTCAGGGAATATTTCCTAGCTGTCGACGTGGTTATGCATCGAGATGTAGTGGCGGTGGACAAGGGACTCACCCTGCTTTCCTTGATAAATGAGAACTGGCGCAAACCTGTAGTGCTTGACACTAACGATCGCAGGGCGGTATGGCAGAGTACCATACTCTGCCATACCGCCCTGCGATCGTTAGTGGAGGGCCCGACGTGGATCAATAAGCGTCCGTAACCTGGCTGCGTTTTGGTGACCTCTTTGGGGAACCGAAGGTTTTGTCTGTACAATTATGGACGAAGTTATCATGACGAAAAACTACCGGAGATTTATTGTGAAGGACGGCACGGTTGACATATGTCGGGCATGTCACTGTCCGGGAGAATCAATTCGCCACATTATCTCTGGTTGTTCTCGTCTTGCTAACGGAGAGTACTTGCATAGACACAACCTTGTAGCCAGGATTATCCATCAGCAACTTGCTCTGAAATACTCTCTTGTGCAATCGGAGGTGCCGTACTACAGGTATGTGCCCGACCCAGTTCTCGATAATGGCAGTATCACATTGTACTGAGATCGGTCCATCATCACTGACAGGACTATTGTTGCAAATAAGCCTGATATAGTGGTGGTGGACCGAATCGAGAGGCGTGCAATGATTGTAGATATCACCGTTCCGCATGACGAGAACCTCGTGAAAGCCGAGAAAGATAAACAAATAAAATATCTTGACTTGGCTCGCGAGGTTATCGACATGTGGGATGTGAATTCGGCAATCATTGTACCGATAGTCGTGTCAGCCAACACTGCTTGATAGCCTCGAGCCTCGACCAACACCTTAGGAGGCTCTCGTTAGGTAGCTGGATCAAGGGCTTGATTCAGAAAGCAGTACTTCTGGACACGGCTCGCATTGTTAGGAGGTTCCTCTGGAGCCCTGACCGCCGGATAGCTTGGACTCTGTTCCCGATACCGGTGGGCTACTATTTTTTATATTTTTAAATGTTTTTTTTTGGCATGTAATTAAGTCGATATCTGTATTTTCCAAAATATCTGTTTTTTAAAATAAAAATAAAATAAAAAAATACTGACTTGCACACAAATTATGCACACTAAATAAATCATATTAGATATACTGTTTAATGGTATTTGCAGGACTGTTTTACTGAACGAATATTTGGCTAATGATATTTCTGGGTGGTTTAAAAAAAAATAACCACGAAGGGGATGGCGGGGTCTGTTCGCTCGCTTCGCTCGCTCACTTGACCCCGCCATCCCCTTCTAACCTAACCTGTCCGAGTCGGGGTGCCCAATGACCGGCTACTATTGTAACCATGATAACCACCTGCTATTTCAGGGAAGTGCTATTTAGAGTGCAAGTTAGTATTTTTGATAAACAATTCGTATTTTTGTTTTATAAATCATAAATCCGATGTATGAACCACATTTTTGGTGTGAATTCGATAAAAAGGTCATCTCGTTTTGGATGATTTTTTTAGTTTTTTTTGTAAGACATGTTTTCTAATCAATTGGGATTTTTTGCACAGCATTATTTTTTCTGGTATGCATTAAAATTATACAGATGTGCATTTAAAAATATCCCTTTTTTTTTAAGCTGTATGTATGTATGTATGTAAATCGGGCCGGTTTCCGCAACTCCACGACTAAGCGCGTATTTTGCGTGCAGGTGGGACAAATGTTTCATTCGATCCACCCCAGCTCCCCAAGAAAGGCCAGCAACGCCTTGGTGTTACTAACTATCTCACAAAGGGTACCTGGGTTTCCGAAGTACTTAGTCCTGTAATCGGCGACTACCGGGCAGCTTAGAAGCAGATGTGCTGCTGTCTCATCCTCCTCCATGCAGGCTCTGCAGAGTGGGCTGCCAGTGACTCCTATGACATAGAGGTGTTTATTAAAAGACCCGTGGCCAGTTGTGACGGCTGTGACTGTACGCAACTGTTGTTTAGTCAGTCTTAGGGCTTTTTTTGTGAAACGGCCATCAATAGAGGAAAGTGCCTTCTTGGCCTGCCTACACTCACCATGGTCAACCCATAATTTGTGATGTTTGTCTCTGGTGCGTTTCCTTACCAGGTTGTGTAGGTAACCGAAAGGGAGTGGCACGAAGGGTTCAGGACCTATCGCTGCCATACTCGAGCCCCTTCTGGCGAGTTCGTCCGCTGCATCGTTGCCTCGGGATTCGCTGTGTCCCTTAATCCATTGATGGTTACTTTGTTGTATCTACCAACCTGGTTCAGACGTTGGTGACACTCGAGGATCAGCCCGGAGTTAACTGTGTGGCTGTTCAGTGCTTGCAGGACGGCCATGCTGTCCGAAAGTATGCGTATTGAGTGGTCCTTAACTTCCCTGTTTAAGATGGCTAAAGCCGCCAATGCACATGCCACACGCCATGCACTCAGCTTGAAACACTGTGTTGTGGACCCCCAATGGTGTGGCTATATGAATGTTGAAATCCTCTGAGAAGATACCCGCACCCGTGCCAGTACCTGTTTTTGATCCATCAGTGAAGATCCGCAGCTCGGCGGGGCACAGCCCCTCGCAGCGGTGTTCCTCATGCAATTGGATTTTGTATTTTATATCAAAGATAAATTGCTTGGATATCCGGTCGTTGATTGCTTTTGTTATGGGGAGTTCACTGTTGAGCTCCTCAAGCAGAGCGGTGTGTTGTGTTTCTCTCTTACCCCAGAGATCCAGTGCTTTAAGGCGGACTGCTGCCATCGTCGCTTCCTGTTGTATGAACAGGTGGAGCGGGGGAGTCCCAGTATGGCTTCCAGTGCCGCAGTCGGAGTTGTTCTCATGCAGCCCGTCGCCGCCATGCAGGCCAGCCTTTGCATGTGTTGTAGTTTGTTTACGGCTGTAACTAGCTTTGTGCGGGTCCACCACACCACGGCCCCGTAGGTGATCATGGGCCGAATTACTGCGCTGTACAACCATAGTATTATTTTGGGAGATAGACCCCACTTCTTACCTATCATTTTCCTGCTTTGCCAGAAGGTGATGCAAGCCCTGTTTAGTTTGTAGTCTATGTGATTACTCCAGTTTAACTTACAGTCTAGGATGACCCCAAGATACTTAACCTCGTTAGATAACTGGAGTTCTGTCTGTGTTGAAGAGCTTAGGTAGGCGGTAGGGGCTTTTTAAGCTGTATTTTTTTAAGAAATATTTTAAAATGTTTAAAATAAGTAAATAAAAATGAATAAACGAAATAAACCCGCAGCTTTGCTCCTGTTTCTACAACAGAAACAACATATTTTTTCTGTGGTAAACAGTAGCAGTGAGAGTATAGCTTTCTTTTAGTGAAAGGATTATCTTATTCTTAAAGTTTTAATCTACCTTTAAAATAAAGAAAATAAACAACAAAAAATTCAAATAATGTACCTACATTGATTTTCTAATCAAATTGAGTTTCACATAAATCTACAATGTGTTAATTTGTTTGTAGTCTTCTCTTATCATAAGCAGTTTATCTCAAAGTACGTGAGTAAATAAAATTATATCTTGGCTCATGCATGTTTACTGTTTTTATGATTTTATAGCACAACATAACATCAGTCCTGCTTGCCCTGAAGAGTTAGGCAGAGTGCACTTATATTGTGGCGAGAGACAGCGAGTTGGTTGTTTTAATAGGTGCAAATAATTTTAGGCCTTTTTCTTTGATTGTTCTAAATAATTATTGTTCTAATAAGTTTTTATATTACTTTATCAAAACAAAATTAAATAAATGATAACCCCAGTTAAGAAAAACAATTACATCTGCTACATACTCGTATGTGATATTATTTTTTTTATTTCTGAATACCAACCTACCACAAAAACGAGATACAATGTTTTTTTTTTTGAGAATAGTAGGTATATATACATACCTACTATACTACTAAATATATTTCAATATATCTCGTTTAAACATTCTTACTTTTTTATTGCCTATAGTGTCCCAATGCTGGGCAAAAGCCTCCTCCATATCTCTCCAGACACTCTTTTCTCATTTATTTTTTATAATATATTTTCATAATAATAATTTTGTTTCAGTTATGAAAAACCTTGGCTCAGATTTCGTATACGGAGTAATATCAGCAATGGACGGTGAACGAGACCCACGGAACTTAGTCTTCCTCTTCTCTTTCCTAAGTAACTTCATCAAGTCAATACCACTTGGGCATTTAGTTGACGAGATGTTTGATGTGATATCCTGTTACTTTCCTATTGACTTTCATCCATCGAAGGATGACCCTGCAGCGGTGACCAGGGAAGATCTGGCGAATGCCTTATGCCCTTGTCTTTGTGCCGTTCCACAGTTTGGAGACTCGTGTATAATCCTTTTGATTGAGAAACTGGATTCGAACTTGAGATTGGCTAAAATTGATTCGTTGAAACTGTTGGTAAGTTTATTTTTTTGTGGATAGTTTCTTGAAATTTAGTATGAGTAACTAACAAAAGCGAGTAAATCTTGAAGTTTTCTACTAAAACTTAAAAAAAAAAGCGAGTGCAGCGCTATATATACACGTGATAGAAGTGAAACTTCATAATAATAAAATAAGAGGAATTTAGTGTGTGAGCGGGAAGAAGTTAAGTATATCTTTCTTCTCTCTCATGTAACGAAATACCCTAAGCGTAACGTTCTTTTCAGTTCCACTCAATTCTCTTTCGTCCAATTTGAAAATCGAATCGCCGCCCGAGAAGTTTCACTTCAAAAACTAGAAAGAAAGTATCACCTTGAAAACTTATCAGCTAATTAATGGAAGCTGTTACATTTAGTTTCGAACATACATTTTATATTTATGCCAAATACAGTCATACATTTATCGTTTTCAGGTTGAAAGTTGCAAAACCTTCACAGCGCAGACTTACACCCCATTCCTAAGAGCTCTATGGTCGTCACTCAACAGGGAAATGTCCAACAAAACTGATGACGAACTTAAATTAGCAGCACACGAAGCATTAGCTGCTTTAGTTGGAAAAATGGCAACCACTGCCGACACAGACCAAGCATTTGAGATCTTCCTAAAAGGAATTCTCATTTCCGCACAAACTTCTATAGCCGAAGCAACCACGGTTGCTCAGTTCGTCAAAGGGACCAAAGTACTTCTGACTACCGCAAATGCTTCCGACCAATCTTGTGCGTCCATTACAAGAGCCATGGTTCCCGCCACTGTAGCGTATTACGAAATGAAATCAACGCCGAAATTGCAAATAGCCAGTTTAGACTTGATAGGAGATTTGTACGAATGCGCCAAGAATCGAGGCTTGTTGAATGAAGTTAGAGCACAAGTAAGTAACGTGCCACAAGTATGCTTAGAAGCCGTCAGCCATCAGTCGAAAGAGTTCCAAATGGCTGGCTTCAGAACTTTGATGAGAGTACAGGACTGTTTGGGCGAGGACTTAGTCCTGCCTTTCGTTGAAGTCCTCATTTACAACGTCCAACACGCACAAGACAATGACCTCTTAAGCATCAGCGTCGAAACGATACACATGATCGCCAGAAAATACCCGGAACTGATCATGAACTTGGTTGTCAAAGGAAAATGTAACTTAGATAACATAACGCAAGACAAGATAGTCTTTCAGAAGCGTTTGAACTTGCTCACGAACTTGGCTAGTATAGACGACTTCACGAAAGTGATCATCGAACAGATGATGAAGATAATATTGGATAACGAAGTAGAAGCTTTACATGTGGTGGAAGCATTAAGCGCACAGATGTCGGTGGGTAGTGTGTTTAGCACTGAAAAGGTGACGCAAATCGAAAGCGACCACGGCCTTATAGACCCTGTTTTAGCTTGGCTTTACAGAGAGATATCAGCGAGTAGTCCTGAAAGCTTGGCTCACGGATTCACACTAATAGCGAACACTGTAGGGAGTCTGCCCCCTGAAAAGCAGCAGATAATTTTGACGAAGCATACTCCTCAGGCTTTAGAGCGTTGCGCGCGAGATGACATATACTTCTCTGTGATAGAATGTTTGTACACGCCATTGCACCCCAGTGTATACGATTCCACGTTCGAAGAAATTTTGACACTTGCTTTGAAGGTGGCTTTAGGGAGTGATAGCGAGGTGGTCCGGTCTAAGGGCTGTGTGATAATAGCGCATTTATTGAACAAGGCGGAACCTGGTCAGAAGTTTGAGCTGCTATACGAGTTGCTCAAGACTCGGCTGTCAGGGAGTAATAGAGAGGATGAGAAGTTGTGCTCGAGGTTGATACTGCTGTATGGGTGGATCACTAAGGCGCTGCTTATGAGGGGCAGTGAGATGTTCTTGTTTTGGTTGCAGAAGGTAAGATATTACTTCTTTCTCTATTTTTTACTATTATAATTTGAGAAAGAGCAAAGAGAAGAGTTCCTGATTTTCAAGGTCAAGCAGCGCTTTTGATTGCTTTCCGAGGTCGGTCCTTGGATGGGTGACCATCTTAACATAACGAGATTCCACCGTGCCTGGGAAAGTACGTTAAGCTGTTGGTTCCAGCTGCCTTTTGTAGATCTTTGAAAATCATTATGAGTAGCCAGAATCCAGGAAACTGCAGACTCCTGTCTGGCCAAGGGTTTTCGTGTTACCCAGTTACTGGGTTGTAGATAGGTAGTATACTTGGGAAGAGGCTAGGCAGAATGATTGATCTTTGTACGTTATTAATCTTCTGTCCCAAAGCAAGAACTGTAATTTCGAAACTTGAAATTCACCAAATATTTTATTATTTTTCAGATTATAGGAACCCTATCAACAGACAAATACTGTAATGACGCTGCCGAAGCAATCAAACTAATAATGTCAGAGAACCCCGAATACTTGAACCCCAAACAACACTGTAGAATAAGCCTGCTATACAAACAGAGGATGTTCCAAACCTTCTCCGGTTTATCTGATAACCTGAAGCAAAGTCTGAATCCTGTAAATAAGGGGAGTTATTTACTCAGTTGGGCGTATGTGCTGGAGAAGGCACCTAAAACTGTACTTAAAAATGAGGCTGTTAAGGTAGGTTTTAGTTTGTATTTTAGTCTGATGTTTACAACATTGTTGAATAAGCCTGCTATACAATCAGAGAATGTTTCAAATCTTCTCCGGTTTATCTGATAACCTGAAACAAAGTCTGATATCCGTAACAAAGGAGAGTCAATTACTCAGTTGGGCTTATGTGCTGAAAAAGGCATAGAAAACTGTACTCAAAAATGATTCGGTTAAGGTAAGTCTTATCTGCGCCTTCTTATTGCCACGATGTAATTTTTTTTTGTTTTTTTTTTTAATAATGGATAAATATTTTATGACATTTAAGAGAATATAACTTCTGACATATTTTATGAACATTTGATTTTATGACATTTCTTGGTATTTTATTTTATGACATTCTTGGTATTTTGTTTTATGACATTTGGTATTTTATTTGTGACATTTTGTTTTGATGAAAGCATGCTTAGATTCTGTACGCCATTTTTGCACGCCTAAATTAGAGGCAGAATAAGAGAAGCTTATACTTATGATTGAATACTTTATGTACCTTATTTGCGCAAATAAATAATTTTTGATTTTGATTTGATTTTGATGTCTTTTGGCATTTAATGGGACTCATTCGGTGGTTGTTTTTGTCTATTTCTCGTCTAACACGCGACACACATGTCCGGCCCAATCCCACTTAAGCTTAGCGGTTGGGTACCATCCAAGATTTTGGTTTTCGAGCGCAGTATTGTGTTCCTTACACGAGAGACGGACCCCCAGTGTAGTAAATTTTTTTTTTTCTATTTCAGATTGCACCAATAGTAATAGATTCCCTAGGATATGAAAACAAGGACATGCTGCTGGTTTCGCTCGACGTGTTATGTCAGTTCGTACAAGCAAACCCCGAATCTGTGACAAGCAGTTTACACACTATTCTACCTAGGTTGATAAGTTTGACTAAGTATATGAAATCTATGGTAAGTTTTTTTTTTTTTTTTAATTGAAAGGTTGGCGTTTGGCCACAATGTCTCCTGCTGGAAAACGATGATGTGGTCGACGGTGGAGCTCGCTTTAAAGACGCAAAAGTTGGGTTTTGATTGTTATTGGATCAGTAGCTGTGAACACACCAAATAAAACTTCATTTATTGGTATTATCTTTACTAATTTTACTATTTCTTCTTTCAGGACGTCAGAATAAAAAGCCTGGAGTGCCTTTACGAAATAGCAAATAACTTCCGAACTTCCATTCTACTTCCACACAAGCAAGACATTCTATTAGATTTAGCGCCATCTTTGGACGACAAGAAGAGACTAGTACGAAGTGTGGCTGTTCGCGCGCGATCTCGTTGGTACCTTGTTGGCGCCCCGGGCGAGGAGAAAGATAACTAGATAAAAGGAACGTGCAGGAACTATAGGTGGCAGCACAGTAGTGTCATTGTCAAGTAAATATTTCTTATAAGTTTCGAAATTGCAACGCTAGATGGCATTGTCAACGCCATGCACGATCCCTATAGAATATAGCAAAATGGACTTAGTGATACCATATGGAGAAATAGATAAAGTGACTGTGGCTGACCAGCCTAATTGATTTCCCTAATACTCTACGTCCCTTAAGGGGGATCCCTAAAGAGACCTCGCCATACATTTTTCAGGAGCTGTAATCTCCGTAAATAAACAGTTTCTGCAGAATAAAGCAAGTATAATGAGATTTTATAATGTATTGTGATCGCCTATCGCCCAAATTTTAGAAAAAAAACAGTCTTTCTATGAGAATTAGACCCAATAAAAAACGAAAAATCTTTACATGTGTGAGTGACCTGAATCGCGCCATCTGACAGAAATTTATAGAACCACCGAGAAAAAGTTCATTGCTGTTATGTTACGAGTTTACGTGCGGTGAACATTTTAAGTAGATGGCGCTGTTCGAAAATTCGAACAAGCGCCAAGGTTATCGAGTGACGGACGCGGCGATGCGACGTTGCCATTCAAGACGCAATTTGGCAACAACGCGTGTTGCCAAATTCCAGTCCATGCGTGATTGTGTGTCAAAATTGTGTTTCTAGCAAGTTAGCGCCGGCGCGCGGGTTTGCCCGCGGATTTTATATTTTATGATTGATGAAATGTTTTTTTTTAGGGAATGAGAAATAATGCTAGAAAGTGAAAACAATTATCTGCGATCTGCCTTTGGTTCACACAGATACAATACTAATGTTATTATTGTATTACTTATCTACTTTAAATAAATAGTGCCTACCTACCTAAAGATTTAAAAATCTTTCCACTGTATGTAAGTAGGTACTGATAAAACATTTTCTGACACGGTTAAGTACTAATTCATTGGTTTGGGTTGAATCAAATCAGAGAAAAGAAGTTCATGTAGGTATACTTAGGGTACCTATACCTAAATCAGGCGATCAGCGTAGGCAAACTTACCTATTTTTTTCCTAGCTACCTACGCAATGGTCGTCCGTCTGTCGGTCCGTATGTCTGTCTGTCCGTCTCTGTCTGTCACCAGACTGTATTTCACGGACCGTGATAGCTACACAGTTGACATTTTCACAGATGATGTATTTTTTTACATTTGTATCGCATGATTGTAATATTATAAGTCGCGTAAGATTGTATATTTACAAGTACCTACTTACTTATAATTTCTTCTAGATAAGACAAGTATTGAAACTATTGAATTTGGGTGTGATTCAGTGTATTCGAAATTATTTCTTCTCAACACATCATCTGCCTAGCCCTTTCCCAACTATACCTACTGGGATTGGCTTCCAGTCAAACCGGATTCAGCTGAATACCAGTATTTTACGTGGTGCGACTGCCTACCAGACCTCCACAATCCATTATCTGTTCTCAACATAATCATAGATTATAGTCTAAAACATAAACAACATTTATTACAATCTTACGATGTTTGGAATTATCCGGTGACACATACGAGTACTTACATAGGTAGGTACCTACTCTAACCAACTAATACCAAGATATTCTAAGCTGATAACAACCCTTTGCTTTGCCATCTAAAACCATTCCACCAAAGAACGCCAGTAATCACACTAATCACTGAATGTTACGACTGTATCACCTAAAGAAAACATTCTTAGATCGCGACGAATAATTGCATAAATAATCTTTTATTTATTTAGTACCTACACGTCACAATTTATTTACACGTTAGGTACTATTTAGGTTCAGTCACATTACAACAACCTGTGTAGGTACAATATACCTTTATTACCATTAGATACGGGACTTAGTCACAGCAAGCGGTCCTACTCAGTTGGCACTCAGTCGCGCACGGAAAATCATTGATGTGACCTTCAGAATGATTGGCCAAAATGACCGATCAGCTTAAAAATATTACTAAGATCTAATACCTATTTACTACTATTTGATATCTTTGTTTAAATAATTGGTACCTAATTAATAACTGAGAAAATGAATTTAAAAAATGGGCAGTCATTCTGATGTCAGGATGGACTGCCGACATTTAGGATCTCCACGTAAAGGCTCAAAAATTTCAATTCGCCTTTACAAAAATTTAGTACCTATTTGATACCTAAACATACCTATATTTTTTCTAGATTTTTAAGGCAAAGAATTTTATTAGAGATTTTTTGTTTAGGTAGGTACTATGAATAAATATACTTACCTAGTTCTACCCACATGTTAGCTTTTATCAGTATCTCGGAAATTGTTATTAATTAGTAGTACTTATTGCTAATTATCGTGTAAATTGAACTACCTTCACTCCATAGACTTGAAAAAAAATTGACTTCACTTGACTTTCTGTATCAAGTAGTACCTACCTAAACATAGGAAACCAAAAATCTGTAATAAAATCTTTAATCTTTGCAGCTCAACAGTGTTTTAATAATACTAGGAATAAAAATAAGACACACCACTCGTAAATACAGCCAAAAATGTTAATTTGTTGAAAATAACAAAAATATTTTATCGTTTGCTTCGCCATGTTTGTGAGAGCGAGATAGATATTAAAAACATGCGTGAGAGACACGATACGCACAATTCGCGAGTTGTTGAGAGATTTTGTAAACAACGCGCGACGACTAGTACCAGACCGAGGTTGCGTAAGGTTAGCAACACAAATTTCTTCAAACATATTAATAGTTTTTTATTATTATTGTTTTACCAACCATGATTATTTAAATTCAAGTCAATTTTATTAATAATTGATAACAGTTATGTTTTACGCAACAGGTACTTATTTAAAAAAAAATGTTTTATAAGACAAAGTCTAGTTTTTAGTACCTAATTGTTGGTGCAGAATCACTACTTCACTATATTTAGTTATCTTTATTACGCGACTGTGGCAAAGCAAACGGTTATGATTTCAAGGCTTCCTCGTAACTCCCAAACTGCACGTCATGTGCAGGTCATGTGCAGCCATATTCTTTATTTATTTATACATAAATGCATAATGGTGATACTTAAGGCTCTTTTTTATTCAGGTTTCCTAAAGATGAATTAAGGAGACAAAAGTGGCTTGTTATTGTCCGAAAACAAAGGCAGAAGTAAAGCTTTAGTAACCTTGCGCGATCGAGCGAACAATATTAATTTCTTTTTTAACTACCTCAAAATAATTAATGTTTTTTATTTTATTTGCTAACGCTACCACATGCCATGTCATTCATAATCGTAAACATTCGTCAACATTCGGCAGCTAACGCGATTTCGCTCGCACGACAGCGCCGTCTCCTATCTCTATCCTTGTCTATCGGTAACAGTAGGTTGCGACTGTGATGACACTGATCACAGATGTGTGAGTTTCGGTGCATAGTCGTACGCCGAGCCCATGTTTACTGATTGCGATGTTAGAGCGTAACATGCAATGTTTATTACCCAAAATAATTTATCTGAATAATTTGTTATGGTGAAAAGGGATACCTTTTTACCACCAAATCCGATAGGATATCGAGCCTAGAAACAAAAATATGCATAGACCAATAATTATATTATTATTAATATTTGAAAATATTAGGTTTGGTAAGGATAAAGAAAGATAAAAAATAATTCAAAAATAAATACAACTATTGAGATTTGAACCCACACCAAGCCTAATGAAAGGCAGTCTCTAAACCGACAGTCTATTTGTACGGTTGATAATTGTTTCAAATAGCCGACCTTATTTATGTCAAGGTTTTTAGCTGCTCAGCTTCCCGAAAGTATAGCGTGATGATAATCATTGCTAAGGTTATATTAATAAGAAATAGATTGGAATATAACAATTTGGTCCTCTGGACATTTTAATTTCCAACCATTTTTGAATAAAACGACATCTAGTAGGGTCGAAAGTTACTACTATTTACTTTGCATGTGTGTGTAAAGAGTAAATTCATGCGGCTAAATCTTTATTCTGCTGTAATCTTTGTATGGTAGCAGTTAACAAGCATAGTGATTATCTAAAAAAATCAAGTTAATGCCCTAGGTATAGCCTATAATAAAGTTGTCTATTAAAACTTTCTATGTTAAGTGTAAAAATTGAAAATGTTCGAAATTGTGGATGTGTCGCCATCTAGCGACAAAATGGCAGTGAGAGCATTCATCCATTCACCTTAAGTACTATACAACTTGTAACAGAATAAACGCAAGACCTCCTAAGGGGTCATTGTACTCATCATTATGAACAACTTTTACTATGGAACCAACACTGAAATTGCGAAAGAAAAAAAGTCGTCTCCTCCATCCATTTCTGTGCGCAAAATGTACTGAACAGCTGATTTTTTTTTCGGGATTTCGTGGTTGGTCCCATAGTAAAAGTGAACCATATAATGATGCGTACAATGACCCCCTATGAGGTATTGCGTTTATTTTGTAACACGTATGTGATTTTATTTATTTATTTATCCTTTATTTCAGGCAACTAAGGCCCATAAAACACTACTTAATGTTAGTATAAAAACAATTACTTTAAACTAATACATTATAAAACACATAATATTATGAATTTATGATTCACAGGAAAATAGCAATTATAACATTAACTTTCTAATTATTATTTTTTACTTTGAGTGTTACTAATATATATCGATTATTTATTTAAATTCCTATGTGTCATTTATTTCGATAACAAATAAATAGCTAGCCGTGCACTTAGTTTTTGGCATATCTACCAAGTTTTGTTATTTCTATGTACCACAGTATGTGTTTCATGTATGTGTTAAATAAATATTATTCTTTCTTTGTTTTCTTTCTAAGTCATGTCTCCTCTAAGGGGACGTAAAGTATTAGGGAAATCTATTACGCGTGCGGGCCAATACCTGTCTATTTTCGGTAGGTCTTGTTGATAAAGTTTACACACAAGCATGTGAAGTTAAAAAAAAATAAAGAAAAAGAGTTTATTCGTGCCAGGTATGGATATCAACAAGTTAAAATACACAACTCCAAAGTCGATACTCGAGTTCGTCGATACATAATGTACGTGGGAAAAACTCAGTCCATTTTTTATGTCTATGATTAGACCAATAGAAATAAAATTATTTGAAAAAGGAAACATACTTTTTTCTAAAACTTCAGATTGACAAATGTAATGAAAAACGCACTGCTTATAGTTTTTATTTAAAAGTAAAGCTTTGGTCAAACTGAGGCTAATCCCGGGCGGGATACGGAACGCGTCTGTGTGCGTCTACCTATTTTTTTATTTATTGAAGTCATGCGACTATTCGCGCAAGTTGCCACAATCAGTTCGAGCGAATTTTGCCTGGATCCCGCGCGGGATTGGCCTCAGTTTAACCAAAGCTTCTGTTGTTTATTTGTTTGTTTTTAAATCTTTTGTTGTTATTTTAAGACACTGGCAGTTATCTTTAAAATAAGTAAAGACAAAGTATTTCTACTAAAGAGATTGTAATTGAATGAATAGTCGAATCCTATTCGAGATCTGATATACTGTTTATAATAATTATGTATATTAAATAGTTGCTACTCCGGTTAACAATGAAACTGTTTTGCAAAATTATGTAGATACAATACTTAAGTAAAAAATGCATATTTTATATTACTTACTAATTTGTTTTATTCCTTGAATTGAAAATGCTTTTAACTTATGGACTTAGTCATTAAAAAAACGTAACCGTATAGTGCAGCGCTAGGGCAAGTATGTGCAAAATGTGTGAGGAATGTATTCTGCCAACGGATTTTTCATAAGAATGGGCCTCAATGAGGACTATAGCGTCTACCAGAGGCGTCGCCCACTGAAATTATCCTAAGGAAACATATTCCCGGGAAAAAAAGTTAAAAAAAACCATAAAGACTATAATATACCTCTGTGTCAAAGGACATGGCCAAAACTTGTATGGGCTGGTACCCCAGAATGTACAGATATAAAATCTATGTCATTTAATAGTACTAATCTTCTATAAACAATATTTAAAAGGTGCATATTGCTCAGCAGTAGTGGACATCTAGATCCGTTCAGAAGTTCTGCGTGATTGAGTAACAACCATCCATTCATCCAAACTTACGCATTTATATAGTACCTAGTAAGATATCGATCTTGCCGACCAACTTTTGGTCCATATTTTTAAACACTCCTATGTTATTTCTCTAAGTATAGAAAAACTGAATAATAAATCTGCTAATCAGTAATTATTTCAAGTAGGTACTTACAGTACAACTATTTTCTTAATGTCCCACATTTCCGAATACAAACGAATGCTAATTTCCATGTCCATCAATTATTATCTAGTTTTATCGAGTCGAATAATTTAAATTATGAACTAAGTACTTTATTGTTATACAGTTCACACAGAAATCAAAACAGAACAACAATAAAGTACCTGCTTACTACTGGAAATTAGCCTTCGTTGGTATTCATAATTAATCAGAAATGCGAAGATTGGCGAGGGCCATTAAAAAATAGTTGTTCTGTATGTGGTTGATTTTTATTTTAAATTTCTACCCCCCCCCCTCCCTCACAAGTACTTATAAATAAATGCATGATCAAAAATAATCATTGTCAAATCCAATGCATATTAAAGAGTTACTTCTCGTTTAAAGGGGTGCATCCAAAATTATTATTCGTCTGCACTTTTAGACTTGATTTAATCCTTTTTTGCAATTTGTCTGCGCTTTGGAACTTCCAATTAAAATCCTGTAATTAATTCGATGGGAATGGGGGTGGTAACTGCAAATAGGAGAAACATCACCAATTTATTTGCAAAGTAGGTAGGTAGGTTCGGTGGATATTGCAGTGACTTCAATTGGCATTAGGTTATTAATTTATTTTAGGTAGCCTCTGCAGAAAAATTGGGACCAATCTGAAAGTAAATCCTTTCAAATAGAAAAGAATTTACCAAATCGTTTTATGAATGACAGGAGTTTTGAGGAAACTAGCGGAAAAAAACAGATGTTACGGAAGACGTCAAAAATGCGTCTTGATTGACTAAATTAATATTCCTATACCGCACCTATCTAGACCAAACGCCACGCGACGAGATGGCCGGACAACCTATTTTGGCGGTGAATGAAGTCTGCCTCTACGTGGTGATGGTGAATTGTATTCTTGCATTCAACACTTTCTTTTTCCTTATACTTTGTATAAGACTAATACCATAGACTTATTTTTCCTATAAATAATCTTCGCCTTCGCTTTTCTGAATCTGTATTAAAAAAAACAGGCTTGTAGTTTCGGCGATAAGGGGCTAGACAGACATTGGGAGGGAGTGATCTTATAACGTTACCGTTTTTTATACGGTCATCCGGAACCCCCAGGTATCATTATAGCGAAAAACTTACAAAGAAATCTGAGGCATTAAAGATTTTATCTGAATTTGCATAATCTCTGGTGGCCTGGCCCCACCTGGAATAAAGCCCTAGATACGCCAATGTCCTTGTCCCATGATCTTCTTGGCAGAGCGGTCGTGGTGACGTCGAGGCGTCCATGTCGTCAGTGGTCAGAGGCGGACGCAGCTCTCCACACGATCTCCCGCCATCGTTCCTTGTTGGCAGACTGCCTGGCGCAGACATACGGAGCTTCCTACTGCGGATTTCCCACGTTACTTGCGTCAACCTTCACGCTATCACTAAAATAACGACGCAGTGACTTAAAATACAGAAAAACAATCCTCCAAGGTCTCATTATAACAAAAACCAACAAAGAAATCCTGCATTAAAAAATATAAAAACACATTCGCAGATACAGCCGTCCCGGGTCCCCCACAAGCACCTAGGATTAGTCGAACAAATCTGAGGCACTAACAATTTGATCT
Source organism: Melanchra persicariae (assembly GCA_947386135.1). Lineage (NCBI taxonomy): Eukaryota > Metazoa > Arthropoda > Insecta > Lepidoptera > Noctuidae > Melanchra > Melanchra persicariae. The sequence continues at coordinate 4,870,153 of OX376655.1, read as the reverse complement.
GAATTTGCATAATCTCTTATCGCATTGCGCGCGTTTGCACCACTTTAAATGTTAATGAAGGGTTTGTCGTCCTAAACTGGAGTTTTTGAACGGTCTACTGCGTTGTACGGTTGAAATATTAAGTTTTGAATCGTGTTTTTGTTACGGTTATGTAGTTTTTACATTGGTTATTTTGATTAAGGGTGAAGCGTTAGCTGATTGTTAAAGACAGTAAGTGCAGGTGCCCAGATGGGTATTTTGAGTGGGACTAATCTAGGCGAAAACAAAAAAAACAAAACGATAAATAGAAATGAGACCCATTGTAAGCTTTTACAATTTTCCAATCCATCTACAAAATGTAGATGGATTGGAATATTCAAATCGCTTCAAAAATATTTGAAACTTTTGTACCAAAAGTTCCACACTTTATTGTAACCACATAGGGACAGGTTAACTGCCTCGTGGTCTGTCTGTTTCTGGTCGAGTGTTTTAAACGTTTGCCTTGTGACCCGGTGTTCGTGGGTTCGTTTTCCACGGGAAGCATACTTTGTATAGTTGTTTCCAGTTTGGCTAGGACATTGCAGGCTTGAATCACCTGATTGTCTGATAAAAAAATGATTCCGTGCTTCGGAAGGCACGTATAAGCCGGTGGTCCCGGCCGTCAAATGGCGGTCGTCAAATAAACCATGTCACAGGCCCTTCAGGCGGTTTAGAAACTCCGACACTAGGGTGTGTGGGGTCGTTAGACCTTACTACCCACACGATAAAGAAAGAAGTAGGGTCAGATATCTGCCGGTAAGTAATTACTACGCCCACACAAATAGGTACCTAAGCATCTATCTACATTTTCTCATACGTATCATATCTACGTATTATCTAAAAAAAATATACTTATGCAAAGTCGGCCCCCGCTCCTAATCCCAAAACTTCCCATTCAAACTACAGCCAGACAAATCCTATTACGAACGATACTAAACCTGAGCAAGTCTAATTTCTTCCACTACACTTGACTAAGCCATAGGCAGCCTTACACACGATTTGTATTCAAACCGAGAGGCGTTAGTCCGAAGATGAGTCTCTCGAATAATACGGGATGTACGAATTACTACGACTGTTGGACCAACGGACCTTTAACGGGATTAAGCGAACAAATCCGTTCGTTGATGATTCAATTTAAATTTGCATAGGGTGCCGCCCGTTTAGGAGCATTAGATTGATGTTTGTTTAGATAAAAATGGGTTTTTCTGTGTTTTGTTTTGTTTTTTGGAGAGAAGTTGTTCCTTCTTGTTCAATTTGTGGACCAACGGTGACTGCAGTCATGGGCACCGTGAGGCGGGTGCAAGGGGGTGCACTTGCAACTTGCCTTGCTTTCAATAATACCTACATAGCGGAGTTTAGTATCCTCCTCCTTTTTAAAAGTTCGATAAAAGAGGCCAGGCAAATCCGAGACAAGGTATTTCGAGCTCCTTGGCGCTCGGCCTTGCACCCTTCTTTAGTTCTTAAGCTTCTCTGTATTAGTCAACAAAATTAGTTCGATCTCTGTGTGAATGAGCAAAAGAAAACCTTTCCAATTCGAGGCGGGGTTTTGAATATGCACCCCCCTGAAAATAGTATCGCCGGAACCCATACTGCAGAGTTCCTACATTCGAGGATTCGATCATGAGCAGACTGCCATAGTTTCTCCATAGCAACTCGAAGAAAATAATTGTGCTTGTTACATGGCGACCATGGGCTAATAACTGTAAAGTGTTACTATTTCAAAAAATCACAGCACTGGTGACCTTAGTCAGGATTTGTGCCTGCTTAACTGTAATGGGCTCGCTTCCTATTAGGCCCAAATGGCACTTAGCACACATATTTACTGGCGATATACAAGTACACTACCTCTATGATATCGATAAATCTTTCAGGGTGATTCAGCTATAACTTTGATAACGCACCCAAATCTCTAAGAAATCTTATCTAACTTAGCAGGTTTCGGGCTCTAACTAAAACTTATACCCACTACTTACCTATATGAAAAAAACTTGATAAATACGACGAAAGTTTCACATGCTCGCCTAACCCGAGGTACCATGCTGTCATAGCTTACAACAAGTTAATCATAATTAATAGTCAACATGACACGGCTGTTCGTATTCTCATTAGTTGCTCTTAATTACCGGAGTACGACACTAATATATAAATGATGGCACTTTGATGTCCCCGTACTACGGTCGCAAAGTAGGTAGGTTCAGAAGGTACCTGGTACTTATAGTAACGTGAAGGCCAATTTAAATTGGCTGGTGATGTGTATCGATCGAGATCTTAACACGATCTCCTCTCTTTCCTTTTCAATCAATATCCAACTAATGCTGTGTGTAGGTTTCTTCCGTGCCACCGCCAAGGCTATGTCAGTTTCCTTCGTTCATCATCGGATCACTGTTTTTCTGAGATGATAACGAAGAGAAACATCCAACATAATTATCATTGTCCTTTCCATGACTCGTTGTCGTTGAGTGTCTTGGAAATTGGTGACTTGTAAGCGACCCCATATGTTTCAGCCCCATTCATCATGAATGGCAAGGCACAGTGTTCCTAAGTGTCACGTTTCAGATTAAGTTGTATGTTACTCTTGAGCACATCGGACAAAACCTCCAGCCCAATTTTATTTGGCGCTTCAGTTCGCGTCCCTAGCTGTTTTTGTTCAGGTTGATAGCTTAAATGGTCCAAGGTAAACGTAATCTACCACTTTGTGCAAGCTCTTTGCTGTTTTGATAGATATCATCCTGTAAAAGGGATGTCGCTGAAAACCAGCGCTGTGGTTCAATCTCGCACACGAGTCCCAGCATTATGCCGTGGGATACGGCCGTTTTGCGTGGATGTGACGCATATCTTCCCCACTTCTTTAAGTTTTGTTTTTTTTTTTATGGTATGCGTCATGCTTGGTACAAATAAAGTCTTTTTCTTTCTCTTTGGATGCTCTGGCCCCCAAATTTTTACGCGTTGACTTACAACAAGTTAACCTTCTCTCCCTATCTATTCTGTGTCACCGTGCTTATGTTTAGTGTATGACGTCAGCGCATAATTAGTTGGTTTTGGGACAGTGTGTTAGTTAGCACAGTGTTTAGTTTGAACTGGTGTAATTAACACAAATGTATAATACCGCCGGTTTGCTGGAATTGTTCAGGTTCTGTAAAGCCTTGTTAAATTCGTAAATGATAAACGAGAAAATCTACTGTGAGAATTTTTGAGGATTTACTAGGTACATAATGTAATGAAAGTGACTTCTCGAAACACTGTCACCATGGCCGCACCTTCCTGCGAACAACGGGCTGTTCGTTTCGGTAGTGTCCTCACTGCTTCCTGCAAAACAGCCTACCTGTGTTTAAGAATCTTAGGACCTAGATAGTGTCAACTTATCGCCATTATCGAGTGTCGAAAATTCATAAAATGTATGGGTTTGATGCGCTACCGAAATGTCACGTGGCCATTTTGGATTTTACACGATCGTCATCGCTGATACAGCATACAGCCACTGTCTAGACTCTAGAGCCCTAGGTCGTAGCAGGATTTCGTGACATACCTTGAAAGGTCACGAAAATTTCTTGAATAAAATATTTACATGCAAAACCGCTGGTACTTTATCCTTTTCGGCTATAAACTCCACTCCTATGTTTCGTCTTAACCTTCCAAAACTCGCATAATAACTTAATCTGACACTGCATAGTTAAAAGCAAGTTACTATACGCTTTTAAACTAGTATATTTTGCTAAGCCAACCCACTAATCCAGGGACATAGTTTTGCCAGGCCAGTGAGCATCGCGTCACATTCTAAGGGGGTGCAGTAGGCTATCTCCCCAGAACAAGCGAAAACCGAATCGCGCAAGCAAGCATAAATAGTTTATTTTTTAGTTATATGTGTAATTATTCTGATTTAGGTTAAGCAACGCTTGCCAAGGTCGGTCTGGGGATGGGGCCACCCATCCCCAGACCTTGGCAAGCGTCTTCTTAACGTACCGAGACTCCTCCGTGTCTTGGAAAGCAAGTTAAGCCGTAAGTTCTGGGTGTCATTTGTAGATCTTTGACAGTCATTACGGATTGACAGACGCCAGAAAATCTGACTCCAGTCTTGCCAAGAAGTACCATGATACCCAGTTAATGGCCCGGGTTGTGATGGTCTATTAGGCAGCCGCTCCACGAAAAATACAGCTGAATCCGGTTTCCGCTCTGGGTGGAGCGAAAGGGCGTGTCAGACTCTTACTGAAACCCATTCGTGTTCCACCTTATGCCTTTTGCGTTCCAGTGACTTTTTCGAACAAATTCCACAACCCTGGCAGGCTCTGGCCTTAACTCGTTTACTTTGCTGACATCTCATTGAGGCGCGTGTGGAAAACCACGCGTTGTCGACCCGGGCTTGGTTGTGATCGGACAGCGAGCCGACCAATGCTCGCCAACCGCAAGCCCGCCCCTACGGTGGTCGGGAATCGCCCTGCGACTCCCGATGCTCGGTGCGTCTTCTTCTGTTGCGGCGGCTGGGGCGTGAGGTTTGCCTCTCCCTCACGCGGCTCGCATGGAAGTCACCTTACGGGTTTCCGGGGAAGACTTTTAAGAGGTGACGGGACTCACAGGGCTCCTTCTATGATCTGATGGTGACCGCCGGGGCAGTTTTAGTGAAGTAGAAATCCCACACTTCCTGATATTTTCCATAAAAGTCCTAAAAATCTTTGGAATGTTTACCTCCGATACCAAAAAAATAAAGGTACGTCCGCTAAGGACCAAAAGAATGACAGTCGCGAGTGGTGCCAGGCATAGATTTAAATACAAATTACTTATTTTATGTCTTGCGCACACGACCGCTCCCGAAGATAGACTGGGCCAATTTGTAGCGCCCAAAAACCGTCGGTCCACCCTGTCTTTACTGCACAATTCCATTGAATTATGCAGTAAAGACAGGGTGTACCGACGGTTTAAGCACCATTGTGCTTGCACTCTTGTCATACGTGCTTACATTTTCGCTAATTGTATAGGCCTTCTGTTGCGACCTGTTTTGTGACATCGGTTAAATCTGCGTCTATATTCAACGGTTACTTGCTCGGTAAGTTTAATTTTTGCTTAGTCAGCGGGTTAGGGGACGGTATTGTTGTTACGAGGTAGGTATGTGGAACTGCACGGTCATAATTTCATTAGTGTGCTTAATAAAGCTTGACGGCATGTTGGCTTAAAGGGCACTGACTGACGAAAACTGAGGAAGAACTGAACTGTGGAACTGTGGAATTATGTTTAACTTCACCGCTGTTCTTTTTTGATTAATTTCGTTGCGTGATAGAAGACAGTTGAATCGTTTCTGCAGGACTCGACGAGCTTCATTGACTCGATGTTTTTCTGGTGGTCACCGTTATTGATTCGGGTCATATTGGTTGCAGTGATTAGGAATATTGTGGCGGACTTGGCGCCATCATCATCATCATCATCATATCAGCCATGGGCCTCCCACAGATGGGGGTTTTCCATAATCGCCACGCTTTGCATGCGGGTTGGCGATCGCAGTGTAGCTGTTGCAATGTACCTACAGATAATGCTGCTGCCTTTTCTCTGGTGAGTCCCTTAGTCACCTCTTACAAAACCCACGGCAAGTGATGGGATGGTGCTATTCTTTTACGTCCGACACTGTGGTGTGTCCGACTTGGCGACAACTGAGTGGTATCTCAGGTCTGTCTTGTGAGGGGAGGTCATTTTTTTCTTGTAAGTCAGTAGCTACATAGGCGGTAACAGGCTGGGTTCTTAGGTTTGGCTGACCGTGTCTAGGTACATGGTAGTAGGCATCGGAACGGCATGGCTTACCTATAGGATAAACCAAAAACAAAATTGGGCTGACACAGCGGTATTCAGCTGCATCAGGGGGTCTACTCTCTAAGACCGGAGTCCGTAGTTTTGGCCTTAGTGTCGGGCGTTTTCTACTCCGTATCACCTATTTACGATTAGTCCCGAACCCGAACTAAGAACAACGTCTGTCAAATCGTGTTGTCATTCATTCTTAGTTCGGGTTCGACTAATCGTAAGTAACCAGATAGATGCGAGATGCAAAAGCTAGACAGATGATGATAGCTCGTGGAGGATCGGACCGACTTTGTACAATCTTGTAATGTACCTAGCGGGTAGGATTCCCTGATTTCTTATACTACAGAATCAAGCTAGATAGACATCTTTGAAAGAAAAATATTCTCGGTTCCGTTTCAGTGTTAATAATCCGACGCAAAGCTCACAAAGATTTTAATCCTAAACCCCTAGCTCAGGTAATAGTGCTCTGTTTATACATCTAATATTGTGAGGCGATTAACATAATTATTACAAGGAAGGTTAATGAGAATACATACCTACCTAATGTAATGCTTGTGTAATAACGGTTTAGGTAGAAGCATAGACATTATAGTTTACCTAATTGGTCTACCTATGTTACCTACAGTAATTTTGAATGTAAAATTAAGTCTTTCTTGTTGAAACTAACAAGCAATTTGGCTTATTAGCCTAGCTGTACCAGGGTACTATGACGTGCCAATGCCGTCATGATTCCGTTGTGAGAGAGAAGTGGAGCTATACGGGAGGAATAGCACTGTCACTTTTTCACAGCGGAATTGTGATGGCAATGACACGTCTATTAGGGGGCTGATCTACATATATATATATATGTATATGGAGGGAAGTGGAAATTATGTCTTTCACCTGAGGAGTGATCAGGTGTTCTTTTCTGATGAATGTCATTTCGGGATCCAAGATAGTTGAATTGTTTCTTCAGGGCTCATCGAGCTTCATTGTCTCCGTGCTTTTCAGGTGGTCGCTTTTAATGATTCTGTCTTTAAGGAGTTTGAGAATTGTGGTGGGCTAGCAAACCATTATTAATCTGATGAAAAAAGTCAAGTTTTTTATAAAATATAACTTGAAATGGGACAGTTTCCTTAGTGCGAGTTTTTTAACGTTCTCGATCGCATTAGCAAAAACTTCAATTGGTATTGAAACTGAATACTTAAGTGCCGTCTGGTGACACTGACGGATTTTTTTTTTTTACAATTTGACATAAGAGCACGTGTACGTTAACGCGATCGAGTACGTTAAGAAACTCGCACTAAGCCCTCCGATACAAAACGGTAGAGTCACACTAAACAGCAATGATACTTCTATGTGGCCACAATCACCATTGCCAAGAGGGGGATAATTATCTGAATGCCTTATCTTAGCCTAGAGCGGTAATCAATGACTCACTACCGACCATTGCACTAGACTTGACTGGACGATTAGGAGGCCTTTGTTAAGCAATGGACGTTAGGTTGAGAACAGACCCATGGTTCGGATTGTTGATCCATTGTTGTCCAGAACAACTATCTGTAGGCCATACAAATACTTGTTCCGTGCGGGAATCGAACCCGCGACACGCAGCGCAGCAGTCAATCGCTCAACCACTGCGTTAACCGTGTCGTCGAGAAATTCCTAGTGTGGGGCAACGTTTTTAAAAGAAAATAAAATGTCTCTATTTTGAATCATATGATAGAGACTTAAATAGTTTTGGCCCCAGTGTACGCATTCAACTTTAATCGGCGGTTATTTCAATTTAGTATAAAGAAAGCTAGAATACCTACATCAACATCTAGTATAGATAAAACCATCTCATCTCGTCCTAAAAAACCATTGCATATTTCATCATCTACCATACTTTACGACCTCACACTTTTAATATTCGCGAACGGTAGCAGCCCTAATATAGCTCTAGTAACACTTCTGCTCGGCTACTAAATATGGACGGTCCGGGCAGGGCTGGCCCGGTTCGTGTAATAAAGAAAATCCCCTTTTCATTGTTCTTTATGCGTCTGCCGGCACGCAATATCGTTAACGCTTGGCGCAGGCTCCGGTGCTTGTCTCCGGTGCTCTGTTAATTAAAAGTTACAGTATTTAGTTGTTTATATTCATGTGGAAAAGTTTTGGAAAGGTAGGGTTTAAGTGATTTCAATTGTAAGTGCGAAATTGGTTGTCAGAATTAATTGCTTGCGTAGCGACTGATTTTGATATTAGCAAAATCAGTCGCTACGTTTACAAAGAATGTCTGAAACAATGCCTGCCTGCAATGGCTGCCTGTTGACAATATTTTATGCAAGCTTTTGCCTGCGAATTCGTACGCTTGTATGTTTTCCCGTTGTTTTAGTGGTCTAAAACCATGTTTGCCTATCTAATGAAAACGGTTTGGGCACATTGGTTGGATGGTTTCAAAGTATTGGGCATGTAGAAACCATTTTTGTGTCTTATATATATCGCACACCAATCTATCTAAACAGGGTTAACTCAAAACAGCACTTTTTCAGAAAAGGTGAAAAACTGATTACTGTATCCCTGTGCACTGCAGGAGTTTTCTGTTTAGATTTTATGCTTTAATGCAACTAGAAGAAAGATAATAGGTAGTAGAAAACTTGTGTTTTAATGATGTTTTGGGGTTAAGAATTAGATTATTGTTTTATTTCCCTGTTGCTTAACGTTAAGTTAGCTCCCTTTAGATCTAGGTGTACGATATACAGAAGATAGATTGTAAAACAATTTTAATCCAAGGAATAATTCTCGTACTTTTGCATTGGACCTGCGAATACAAATTGCATCACAGTCGCAAGACTGTTAAAAACACCTCTAATTTGTCATTTTAACAATGAAAACTGATATGCTATTATTGCTACTTGAATATGCCGTTTTTAAGTACGAGAATTGGTCTACTGGATTCAGTTCGGCTTTGCAGTAGGTAAGTACCTTGTTTTTTCACACACACCGGTGTATATGTCTCTTTAATGCCCAGGAAATACAAGGCTAGTTTTGCAAGCTAGATATTGTACTATACTGCCCTGACTTACTGTTTTGTTCAGTGGCCTTAGTGTGAGTTTCTTAACGTTCTCGATCACGTTAGCGTAAACGTCAATTTGTATTGAAACCTAATAAGCGCCGTCTGGTGATACTCACGGACAACCTGTTTTTTTCTATACAATTTGACATAAGCGAACGTTTACGTTAACGCGATCGAGTACGTTAAAAAACTCACACTAAGCCCCCTGTTGTGGAATTGCATAGGAGTTTAGCTCGCCACGCCATTTTCGGCCTAGCCTGTACCTACAATATTAATAAAAAATCTTCGAAGACATTGATTCAGTAAGATTCTGAATGATACCAAAGGCGAGGCGTTGCGTGCTGCGCTCAATTCGCAGGGCCATTGTCTGCCGTACAATACATATCGTTGGTTTACAATGTTGTGTTCTACCGCAGTGTGGTCTTTAAATCCAAAGGTAGGCTGGTAGAGAATGCCTTGTTGCATTAAGTCCGCTTATGTACTTTTACTTTACATAAAGTATGGATAAATTAAATATAAAGTCAAACAAAAAAAGTTTTTGTTCACAACTTTTTTTATAATAGGTACTGGTGGACTATGGTCTCCCCCAATGCTTTCAGAGCATCCCGGTGTATTGATTTTCCGTCCGATTTCCCCATTTGGGAGATTCTGAGTCTTATTTGACTAAAAATATTACGAAAAAAAAAAACATACTTATACCTGCCCAATTAGCTGTCAAAGGTACGAAACCGAAGATTGAAGCAAAGTTGGAGTACTTTTCCTGGACCCTGAAGGTAGTAAATTATTTATCGAATGTTACCAAGTAATATGACACAGCAGTGATGGAGTGAGAAGGGGATATTAAACTACTTATGAAATAGATCACAAGATGGAATCTTTGTATTTCAAACTCACTTTATCATTATCATCATTTCAGCTAAAAGACGTTCTCTGCTGAAATCCTGGCCTCCCCCAAGAGTTGTCTCATTGACCGGTCCAGTGCTTTTCGTATCCAGTGGATTTCCGCGGCCTTCATCAGCCAGGGCATCCATCCTCATTGTAGGAGACCTTCCAACGCTTCGTCTTCCGGAATGCGGCCGCTTCTCCAGAACTGCTTGACCCCATCGAGTATCCGTTCTACGGGCACTCTCTTACTATTTCAATAAAGTTGATTAGTTCCTTTTAATTTGGATAACTTTCATTTTGAAATCGTTCCAACTCAAAATTGTTCACACTGTGATTACCATTCAAAATTTAAACCAACCATAACACTGCTCTCTCAAAATTATCGTCAAACTAGCACGACTACCCATTTACCCATAACCGGTACGTATCGGTACGCACTGTTCTAATCCGGTTTGCGTGTAACCTGCGTATATGCGTCAGATACCAAGGGCACATACATCGCAGGAACGTCGCAATATTAAATATCTCAGGTTTAATTACCTATCAAATACCCGTTGTAGTATATATGCTCAAAGTAGACCTCGATCACGTAGGTACAAGTAGATTGAAACTTAATGGCGACACTTGTAAACGTATGAGGCGAATCACTGTGCAATGGCAAATTCGTCCATTCGATTTGGAATCTTCATAATTCTCCATTTGATTACTACTCAATATTTAACAGCAAACCACAACACTGCTCTATCAAAATAATCCCCAATCTCGCACTAAAATTGGCCAGCCCAGACTTAAACGTTTCCAACTACCCATTTACCCATAACCGGTACGTATCGGTACGCACGCCTCTAATCCGGTTTGCGTGTAATCTGCGTATCTCTTAGCAGCGTACGGCGTACGGCTGTCGGCTACTGGCCGGATTAGGTCCGGTTCGTTTGCCGCGTGTAAGTACGATGTGTTTCGATGGGATTCGCTGGCGGTTGGAGGATACGACGTTATTTTGTTTTTGGTGTGTTTTTTGAAGGTGGAGTTGTGTTTTGCAATGATCAAGAAAGGTGGGTATTAAATTGTTTTGAAGATAAAATTATTTAGGAAGGAAATATGAGGAAAAATGAGTGAGTGATTGGTTATCAAGTAAATAAGAAGTATTTTTTTGGTAATAATCTCGAAGGTAGAAAAACAAAACGATAGTGTTGGTCGACGATGGAGCATGCTTGCCTAAAAGCCACCTGTTTACTCTTGGCTTTAAGACACCTTTATTTTGGAAATGGTCATTGGAAATCATTCAATGACTCCTGCTCCCTGCTGCCGCCCAGAGCCTTCCTTCCGCTCTGGGCGGCAGCGGTAGAAAGGGAGTGTCAGACTGTTACTGTTTACTCTCTTCTTGTTTGTACCTACATTGTGTGTATCTGTGTGTGCCAAATAAACTAATTTTCTTTCTTTCTTTCTTTCTTCTTTCTTTCTTTCTTTACTGATTGAAACCCATCCGTGTTCCTCCAAATGCCCTTTGAGTTCCAAGGCCGCGGTGATTCTTCTGAACAAACTCCGCAATCCTGGCAGACTTTAAAACCTCTAGTCCTCTAGATTGAAGCTATCAGGAAACAGACTCCGGCAGGGAATTCCACTCCTTAGTAGAATGCATAATGAAAGTACTTTGGCATAATGAAAGTGTTGCCCTTTTCGTAATGCGTTTTCGTTGGAACCCGAACAATAAACTATGAAAAATTTAAACCACGAAAGATGCTAATCTAGTCGAGTCGAGTAGTAGTGTCAGTCGGGACGAGGGTTCGTAATAAAAAAAAATTCCGACCGCTATTGTGTCCTAAAACGCAATAATTGAATCTACTCTAAAGTAGAACATTCACATGCATTATAACATGTAACATGGTTAGGTCAACAAAGCACAAAGTTACATTTAATCATGCATCTACTTTGAAAGAACGAAAAGCAAAGACTTCTTAATCCTAGAGAAAGACTTTAAAAATGTAGAACTCAGAGAACGGAAAGAGCTTAAAAACTCACGAAATGCTTTCATACAATACGCATAAAGGAAACAAGAGAGCACAATGAATTTGCTACGGCGTAGCGACCGTAGCGCTTCGCTACGAGAACAAACTACGAAAATATTTCGTAGCCTGAGTAGTTGGACTGATTATTTCAAGACATTTTGTTTGAGTTACCTTAAACATTTTGTATTTCAACTTTAAAAGAACCTAGTTTTTTCTTTTATGACCGTAGCGCTTTGCTACGAGAACTAGCTACGAAGATATTTCGTAGCCATTGTAGCTCGCTGGACTGTTTGAGTTACCTGTATTAAGTAAACATATATACTTCACCTTTAATGTAGTTTTTAGGGTTCCGTAGTCAACAAGGAACCTTATAGTTTCGCCATGTTCGTCTGTCCGTCCGTCTGTCTTTCCGCGGTGTACGCTGCGTCTTCCAGCACGCGGTCGCCACTCCAGTACTGGAACAGGATAAGGCTAGGGAATTTTATTTGAACGTTCAATAATATAATATATTTCGTGATTTCAGTGTTGGTCCCATAGTGAAAGTTGTTCATAATGATGAGTACAATGACTCCTTAAGAGGTATTGCGTTTATTCTGTTACGCGTTGTATAAACCAGTGTATTGTTAAGTTAAGCAACAATAAAAATAAACTCGCACATTTTAGAAACAATCACAAACATTAACAAAATAAAGACTACATCTCATGTACGCTAACGGAACACATTACGCGGCACAATTCCAGCCAGCATTTTACAACGCAAGCACTGCGCTGCCGCGCTGCCAAGAATTGCAATTATGTGTGACATGTGACTGCACACTGCGTATATTAGACACTGGCTTTAATGTTGCAGTTTATTTTATTGTGTGGGATTAAAATACGTATTGTGATTGGGATTTTTGTTGAGTTTAAAAGGGTTGTCAATTGGCAAAAATATCGCTACCAAACATACAAAAAAAAAAGTAGAATTGAGAACCTCCAGCAGTGTGATTCTGTAAGACTTCATTCTAAACTTCGAATCTGAATCCGCTGTGAGTTTCTTGATTGGCATTCTAAAACTCGGTTGATAATTCGAATCTACACTAGCGCTACTATTGCGAGCGTGTTTGCGAGTTGAACTAAATTTACCTCGAGATTTTGACAGATAAAGTATGAGATGACGTAAAAAGTGGCATTCTATAAGGTAATTCCCCTGTCACTTCGACGTTCACTTTGCACTCGAACGCGATTCAAAGTGTCAAATTAAAAGCATCTATTTTATGAGTGAAAATAGAATAAATCATAGTTAAATAGTGTTTAAATAAAGTTTTTAAAGTTATAAAGTGAATAAGTGCCTACCTACTTAAGCCGACGATGGATGAAAAGAACGTGTCTCATTTGGACTGAAACATTATTGATGGATTAGAAAACAAAATAAACACTTCTTTAATTAATATCATTTTTGAAATTCACAACCAGAAATATAAACTTACTTCATGATTATTTCACTATTATTACCGGCACTGATCGATCAAAAAACAAACAGAACGTAAACAAAACAATGCAACCAAAAGTACTCTGTGAATGCAACGAACTTTTAAACGTCAACGGCAATAAATGAAAATATTGTCCACAGATTACTTATGATATTATCTGTCAGTCATTTCTTTTCGTAAGGTAAGCATAGATTATATTCACGGCACGAATTTAGAGTTTTCTGTTTTTTTTTTACTTATTAGCTGCCTTAAATTCCTTAAAATAAGAAATTTTAATTTAAACATCGTAATAGCTAAAAATCTGTGTCAAAAACTGGTAAAATGAAAAACCGATAAATCCCGACTTAGATTTTTTTGAGTGTGGTAGTCACTAGTACAGTGTTGGTCGCTTTGGAGCTCACTTCACTTCGCAAGTGCCTAGGTGATGCTTACAGAATGCAAAATCAAGGTCATTTTGAACCTTATGCGAAGTGAGAGTGAATAACGACTTGAAATGCGAGTTGTTGTTTGAATTTTACAGAATCGACGTGCTGCTTTCTTTGGAATCGATTAAAAATATGGAAGAATAAAATATTAGGTTGGGGAAAAAGTCTTTTCGCATTATAGTATTGTATGAACTTGTAATAAAATCTCTTTGTATCTGGCTGGTTTTAGTATCATTGAAAGTTTAAATTTTAAAGAACATAATTCCAAATTCAAATTAGGAAAATGTGTGATTTTCATTTGTTTTTCGTACTGTCAAGATCAGTGAATCTAATGAAGAAATCGATACATTTTAAAATTTTACTACAAAAAGGGTAAAAATTCAACGCAAGCCGCGAAAAAAATTTGCAATGTTTATGGACCTAGTGCAGGGTCTGAGAGTAGCACAAATTTGGTTTAAGCGTTTTCAATCCAGAAATTTTGATGTCATGCACGTCGCTCTGGTCGCCCTATTACGGATAAAATGGAAGACATTTTTGAAAAAGTGGGGCAAGATCGGCATATCAGTAGTTACGACGTAGCTGAAGAACTGGGAATTGACCACAAAACAGTTCTGGTGCGTTTGAAAAAAACTGGGTAAACAAAAAAGCTCGATATTTGGGTACCTCACGAGCTCACTGAAAGAAACCTAATGAACCGTGTACTCATTTGTGATTCTTTATTACGACGAAACCGAATGAATGTAATGAAACCGAACCATTTTTGAAGAAGCTGATAGCTGGTGATGAAAAGTGGATCACGTACGACAAGAACGTGCGAAAAAGGTCGTGGTCAAAGGCCGGTCAGGCTTCACAGACTGTGGTGAAACCCAGGTTAACTCGCAACAAGGTGATGCTGTGTGTGTGGTGGGATTTGAAGGGCATTATTCATTATCAGCTGTTACCACCAGGCAGGACCATCGATTCTGAACTCTACTGCGAACAACTGATGAGATTAAAGCAAGAAGTTGAGAGAATTAATCAACAGAAGGGTGTGGTTTTTCATCATGATAACGCTAGACCTCATACATCTTTAGCCATTCAGCAAAAATTAAGAGAGTTTGGCTGGGAGGTGTTAATGCATCCGCCGTATAGTCCTGACCTTGCACTGATTTCCTTCAGATTTCCACCTGTTTCGTTCTCTTCAGAATTCTTTAGGCAGTGTCAGGTTAACATCACGAGAGGACTGCCAAAACCACTTGTCGCGGTATTTTGATCAGAAGTCCCAAAATTTCTATAGCAATGAGATCATGTCCCTACCTACAAGATGGCAAAAAGTTATCGAACAAAATGGTACCTACATACTTTAGTTAAAAGTAAATAAACTATATTAAAAAATGTTTTGAATTTTCTTAAAAAATGCGAAGAAACTTTCCCCAACCTATTATGTTGCGCCGATCCCAAGTAACATGGGATAAGGGCTGGGCAGGAAGATGATGATGCAAATAAAGATCTCCCTCCTTTTTTTGAAAATGGTTAATAATAAATCTTAACCGCTCCGGCCCCGGCGACACACCGGTGTGTCGCGAATTAATCGCGAATTTAATGTTTATTTACCTATTACATAAGATTTATTTTATATTAGGGAATTTTCACATGTCGGGCCTGAGCGGTTGAATTGAAATCTTTTAATGAACTGTGAGTAATTTATTTCTCAATTCTCACTTCCACTTCTCCGGTATTTTTTAAAGTATTATAATAAACTTAAAAAATATTTCAATAACTATTCAAAGTGGTAATAAAATTAAAAATAAAGGTAACTCTAAAAACAATAAGGTAAATCATAATAATTTCGAATTGAACATCATTTGTTTGTGATACATGTCACTACTGTACATCAAGTTTAAATAAATAAAATCTCTCATTTCATAAATATAATAACATAACATTGGGTAATGTTATGTTTTAATGTTCAGTTGAACACTCATTACCCAAAAATAACACAACTAAACACAAAACTCAGCCTAAATTCCTGCCTTTATCATAAGCGTAACAACCCTAGATTCCTCGAATAGCTGTCATTTCAACAACAAAAGGATCCTTCGTTCCCTCCTTGAGGAATGCATTAACAAAATGGCCGATGGGCGATGACAAACGTCACTAACGAGCTTGGCGCGTTTGTTACTAAAATTACGCGTACGCGGTAATACTCGAACACGGGAAGAATGGACTGAGTAATACCCACAGAACGTTTACGCACTGCATCAAAGGCTTTAGTGAGAGTTTTTGATGTCGCCTGTGTCAATTTGAAAAGAAAAAGAGAGGTTTTCCGTTATTGGCCACCAGATGATGCATTTCCAGCTTCAATACAATTTTTTTTATTTTTAATTTAAACTTTGCCCACACTAGGAATTTCTCCTGTATAGTGGGTGCGTTTACAAACATATAATCTCACATACACAAACAGCCAGACCCGGAACAACTATCTGTAGGATATACAAACATTTGTTCCGTGCGGGAATCGAACCCGCGACACACAGCGCAGCAGTCAATCGCCCAACCACTGCGCCAACCGTGTCGTTGAAGTTGACATTTACGTTAACGTAATTTAGGCTTAAAGCCACTGACCTAAATCCGAATTCGACTTCCGAGTTCTTATCTAGTTAGAAATGCAATGAATTCGCAAGGACGAAGTTCGCGTCCTACTATAATACCCGTCCTAGTGGTGCAATGGCTACTTCGGACGAACATTTTTTAGAAATTCACTACTCGGAAGAAAGAGAAAAAGCGATTATGTAGCAAATATCTGTCGCCTTTCAGATTTTCGGTGTTCAGAACTCATACGCTACTCTGTAAGCATGTGATGTAGCTCAATAAGAATTCTAGAAAAAGTCAACTACTGGCAGCATGTCTCGACGGAATCATGATGAAATTGGTACTTTGTGGTAATGTAGAGGCATTTTTTTTTTAAACCGTTGCCCCACACCACGAAATTCTCCTGTATCGTGGTTGCGTTTACAAACATACAAACTTACATACACAAACAGCTTGATCTATGCCGCCACATACGATTTAAAGGCCTGACGTCACACAAATCCAACACCGCGGTATCAAATTTTCCGTGTAATTTGAAATTGTATAAAAGCCCAAATATATTATCAACCATTAGAGAGTTGTCTACCAGACACAACACCCGGCTGATCCGAGGATCCTCCCTTTTCTACGGAGGGTTGCGGGACTTTACACTCTGTTCCACATATTGCTACAAAATGGCCCCTGAATAGGGAACGCTCACTTCATTCTTCATGTCATACCCATAATAGATGGGTATATCTGCGTTCTTGTTTTACTACTGCATGTGTTTCATTCTTGTTTGTGTATGTGTTGAGTTTTAATTAGTTGAAAGGTAACGTCATTTTGGAGATTCTTTACTTAGGCGAAGTTTTATGATGTTATTAGGCGTTCTTGTAATTATTTTTGGAGAACTAGGCAAGTAATGTTGGAATCTAAATAATTTCGAAAGTTTTCCGTAAGATAAACATAATTATTTGCTCTTCTTTAGGTGTCTCAGTTCAAACATTTGGGAATGATGTAAGCTTGATGACTTTTCAGACTCTATTTGCTAAGTAAGAACACGTGTAAAACTAAGAGCTAAGAGAGTGAACTTTCGTTATGAAACTTAATTTTGTTGTAAGATTTTAGACTATAAAGCTCGAAATTATAACCAAACTATTTGAAATCTTTCCAAAAAAATGTTCATACGATCTAAATACAACTTGATACAAACTTAAGCAAGCTCATTTTCCGGAGGTTTTTCAAACAAAATTATTATAGCAGGCAAACAAACTATGTATAATAAGCCATAATGCGAAGTTTATGTTCAAATTAACGGGAAACTTCATTTAGTGCATAAACATAGGACTGAACCCACACCATGCACGTCGTAATTCCTCATGATTGGGTACTAAAGTTACTCACAATATTATCGCCTTTACTGTATGACTGATAATTCTTTGTAGATTATGGTATTATCGGTTATTAGAACATAACATCATCTCCTTCTCCTCCTCGCGTCGTAGCTGAGGGACAATTTCTGCTTTACAATGTCTCTCCACCAGTGTCTGTCCATGGCATCAATGACCGCATCATGCAGCTTGATGCTGAGTGTTGAACGGATTTGATCGGACCATCTAATAGAGCTGCGACCTCTCGGCATAACATCATCTACATAACATTAAAACACGGATAAGTGAAGTAGGTAAGTATAACTAAGTAACCAAAGTAAGACTCGAAGAAAAAAATAATTCTATGATTACCTGAAAATAAGCGAGAGAAGAGTTCTGAAGCTGTGGTCGTTAAGCAGAGAGCCTTTCTTTTTTATGGTTGTGAAATTGCCAAATGACTTCTTCCGCTCTGGTTGGAGCGGAAGGGAGTATCAGACTCTTACTGACTAAAACCCATCCGTGTTCCTCCTCATGCCTTTTGCAGTCCAGGGCCGCGGTGAGGTTTCGAACAAATTCCGCAGAAACAGAGGGCCTAGCAGCACTTTTTGTGAAGCGTATAATATTTGGTTGAATTGGATACTATATTCATATTTTTGTATGGTACAAGTTGTGTATGTCGTATAAAATTAAACCAAAATTTAAAAAAAAAAAATAGTTTTTTTATATTAAAAATTCACTTACGTTAACGATACTGTAGGTACGTCAAATCATTTGTGCTAGGCCCTCAGTACAAAGTGAAACAGAATTAATGCAAAGCCTTTTACTATGGGAACAACAAATTGGAATTGTTTATAGCAATCCATAATACACACATATGGGTGCTAATTACATAAAATAATAGAAACAATTATGGAGCCAACTTATAAACAACCCCGACACCGAAAAAAATATGTTGCGTTTCCACACATTTTTTCGAGTTGTACCGTACGTACGCACACAAATGTATAGAGCAGTCGAAAGTTTTTTCGCGATTTCAGTGTTGGTCTCTTAGTAAAAGTTGTTCATAATGATGAGTACAATAACCCCTCTTCAGGAACTGCGTTAATTCTGTTACACATTGTTTATGGCAGAAACACTGCGTAAATTAGTACTAAAAATAAGCAGGTGACTCATATCCGAGTTTTAGCGAAATTAAACTTGGCACATAAACCTCAAAGCACTTCGCAAGCAAGGTACACTCGCACGCAAAGCTGAAAACCATGTAATTTAAAAGACAAAATGTTGCACCCAAGCGAAGCCTACTTAGTTGGAAAGCATTTCCACGTTACGTTTAAGAGAAAGCCAGGCATTTTGAAATGAGATTGGTTAACATAGTAAGATTGAAACTCGCTTATTTGTCGGTAGCGCTAATAAAGACTGCACACACGTGCAAGTACCCACGGGGCTGTAAAATGACGCTTCGTTTTTTATTTTTCTAAGGTTGTGTGTGTTTGACCATTATCTCATATGTAATCGATGATGTGGTTGACGATGGAGTACGTTTACCTGTGATCTCGGAGTCATAAATGGATAGGCATTCATGACTCCGAGACACACAGGTTGTAGCTATCAAGAAACAAAAACTCCAGTAAAGGAAATTTCACACCTTAGCTGTGTACAATTTAAAGACCTCCACAACACATTAGGGAAATAAAGGACGATTCAATGATTTCTGAATATGATGAATGATTTATAAAAATGTGACTGGAAAAAGTAATCCACGGAATGGTTACACCAATAATGACTCCCGGTTTCCTTCAGGAGACGAATAAGCGGTTTATGTAGAATTAAAAAGTTTGGCAGTTTCTTTACCATTGCGCTATGGCGAGTCGAGTGTAATATTAAAAATTGTGAAGACATAATCAAAAATCTTATAAATTAAATCTTATAATCTAAAAGTATCATGTGATTTTTATCTGGTTCTATTCCGTCTGGTTGAAATAATTGTAAGAAACAAAAGCCTTTTTTTGACCCCCTGACTTCACAGCGCCATCTTAGCGCCCCCAACACATGGCGTCGACTGCGAGACGAGCATCGTAACTCATGGTCCCTCGTATCTTCAGCAATAACTCGAGATAAATCACGCGAACATTCGTCCTTTGTGCGCCGCTCCATTGTTGCCCTGTTGATTTTGACCAGGAACTTATTAATGGGCAGGAAATTATATTTAATGGGAAATATTTCAGTAGCAGATGTAGGGTGTGTGAGTGAAGGTTTATTGATTTATAGGGTGGGGTGGTGTTGGTTTCTGAAGTGTGTTTTGGATTTCTGGAAAAAAAAATCTGTGTCACGTTCGTATTAGTAACCGAGGAGTAGATAGTTTTTAGAGCTCTAAAGTTGAATAATTATGAGGTCCTTTTCCATTTGGAATCTCTTAGTAGCTGCCCGGAGTATGGATGACATATCCAGACTTCCCATCAGATGCAGTTGATGGTTATGATAGACCCCTTTCATATTATTATCCACTTAATAGGGGCTAAAATTGCCTCATTTTTGCGGAATTTGTTTGAACGAGTCACCGCGGCCTTGGAACGCAAGGGGCACTAGAAGGGATGGGTTTTAGTCAGTGAGTCTGACAGGCCGCCCAGAGTGGAAGTAGTCATTTGATGATTTCAAATCCTAAAAAAAAAGACTTGCTCCCATTAGAAAGCCCGCTAATCTTTGCCTAACCCCTTTAGGAAACAGAGGCGTCATTACAATAATGTCTTTCCTAAAAAATCGCGTTTTAACAAATTCAAAACAGAACCTTAATCGCGGTTAGACATTCACGAACCACCTACATCTAACACCAATCGAACGCTGCGGGGCTATTTAGCATATTACAATCCAAATTCCCACGTCAATACCACAACCCACATGTAGATACATTTCTGTAACACAACTAGGAAATTCGAGACTAAACCACAAAACTAAAATACCGTATTGAAATTACAATCCCAGATTATAGGGACTGCAAAATAATTAAGATATCACACATTGACACTCCGGTGCGCCATAAATCCAGCACTCAGGCCGCAGATAGGGGCAACCTTAATTTCGGGGTGTCCCACAAAACGGATAAATCTGGATTGCTTCCGAAAGCTTTGAATACATTATCATAATGATGACTTACATTCTATTGGGATCTTTTTGCACACCTTAGAATATTTTTCCATAGGATGACGCCGTGGTTTGGAAACGCATACATTATGTATTATGTGGTGGTGTAGTACCGTCTTCTTTCCTCGTGTTGGCGGCAAATACAAGAGAAGCTCATGTGTGGTTGTGAAAAAATAAAATCTCTTACAGATATCCCTGAATACACTGGGATTTCTGATCTGCTTCTGTAGGGTGGTTGGCTGGTTAGAATGACGGCCGCCATGGCTCGCGTACAATGGTCCGACATTAAGATTAATTGCGGGAACCAAACCCCGATAGCTAGATAGGTGCGTCCACACGTCCTGCACTGGTATAAAGGCAGACCTTGCAGAGAGGTTAGTAAAAAAACAAAAAAAAAACGTACTTGAGTATTTTTTATCATTTGTTTGGTATTGAAAGAATAATGCACAGATCATAACGATTGTTACACCTAGCGGAAAAAAATGGCACAAATCTTACCCATTGAAGTCACTCACCAACTTCCATTTATAAAAAAACAACAACCTTTTAAATTTCATAAAACGGATACAAAGACATAGCCATCCTGATTTGTAATCCATTTTGATCCGTAAAATGGTTTATTGATGAAAAACGATATACATGTACCATCCTATGAGATATACATATATGGTATCCTATGAGAGATTACAGAAAGGGCAATGACCCTTGCTGCCATGCTGAAACAAACATCTATGTTTGTAAATAAATCTTTACAGTATAGTATATTCTTGTTCAATGTAAGATGTAACAAATATAAACATATGAAATTAAGTACATAAGTGTGTATCTCCAGTTCCATCTGGTCATAGCCTTTACAAAGATACATAGCCTTTTTCTAGTACTAAATATGTAGTTCCTACATTCGTACATAACGGCTTTAGTAAATTTATGTAGACTATTTTGTACCCGCGAAAAATGTTTTGACTTTTCGAGCTTTCGACATATTTATTTATTCCACTGCCTTCCATTTGGAATATTTCCACACCGCAAGGGACACAACACGGCACAGATATTTATTTTTATTTTGAATGTCAATGTAAGCTATTCTGCGCCTATTTGTGACATATTTTGCTGGCATCGGTGAAATATTTGAATATTGTCAGACTATTGGGGTTGAATATTGTCAGACTATTGGGGTTGAATTTTCTCGGTCTGTGTTTTTAGGGTATCAAACATCCGTATAAATAAATGGAACCCTTTTTAAGAAAAATCGTCTGCTTTTCTGGCATCGATTAAGTTAAAAAATGCACTTCGTAGATAGGCTGTCACAGGTTCATTAAACCTTTGGCAAGTGTAGTCATTGAGTGGATTCAAATGAATGGAACAAGCTAATTCATATTTCTTGATTGCGAATTTTGTTCGAAAGATTCACCGCTCCCTGGAACGCAAAGGGCACGAAGAGGAACACGGATTGGTTTTAGTCAGTAAGAGTCTGACACTCCCTCCCGCTCCACCCGGAGCGGAAGGAGGCATTTGATGATTTCACATCTATAAAAAAAAGATAGGGTGTTCACAGGTTCATTAAACCTTTGGTAAGTAAAGTCATTGAGTGGACTGGCTTGCCAAATGAATGAAACAAGCTAATTCATATTTAATCGGGTCTGCAAGCTAGACTTACAAACCATTACAGAAAATTGTCTCCTTGCACGAAGATGTATGAACATTCTAACTTCTCTATCCTTGTCTAACACAAAGAAAATGCTACACAAGAAAGAGCCAGCAAGCCTTTTAATTATTACACCTTTGTATGCAGGGCTGAAGACCGCACCTAACTTAAAAATGCAATTAATATGCACTACAGTGTTCACAGACAATATCATTTGTAATTAGTTTAGATTTAAGATGTCATAAGCTACGATGGCAAGTTTGAATGAAGGGTATTTCATTTCAGACGGTTTTCTTCGTTCATACCTATTCACTGTATCTTTTGTTTTTTAAAATGCAGCTCGCTATGTAGATTTCCTAAAGTTATTCATCTGCTTTTGTTGAATAATTGAATGAAGAGATGTTTTTGTGATAAGAATGTAATTGGTTGTGTATAGTTAGATGAGAGAGTCTTTTCCTAGAGAGTGACGTATCGTCGCCGTCGGCGTCGGATAGATTTTTAATTTTGAACACGTTTTTTACTTTTTCAAATGAATAAAAATTTACAAATAGAAAGCGCATCAAAATTCAGGAGTGCGGGCTGATGACGTCACTTGTTGGTAAAAACTGTACCAACACGTGATGTCCCGCTAAAGAGGTCTACCGCTGGATATAGGCCTCCTCGCGCTTATCGCCATTTAGATAGGTCGGTGGTTGGTGGTTGGTGGTTCTGTTATTGCATCCATTGGACTCCCACGGCTCTGGCCAGGTTATTTTTCCATGTGTCTCTTATAATGTGGATCCTCGTCTTCCTGTGAACGGTTGCCACTAGAGAACATTCCGGCCATCAACTTAACCAAACTCCAATTTATCTAAAAAAGAGTTACACCGAATCCAAATAGCAATAAAACTTCAGTCTCAAGCCTCGATCGAGCCAGTCCTTCTAAGTAAGAAAGTAAATAGTAGTCTCAAGAGGATTACTATCCGTTCCACTTGAGCATCCGATTACAATTTTCTAGATTAGTGCAACATAAACACAGATAAAAACTCCGAACCAATTACGTTTAGTAATTTCATTGCTGGCGTTCTTAAATAACTTGTGCTGTGTTTACGTTTGCCGTTTTTACTAGAAAGTAGTGCATTTTCTGGGCTGTATTTTGAATTCCGAACGTGTGTATGAATTATCGGAACTATTTGGAACCCTTATAAAATCACTCGTGTATCTGTCACTGTCAATTTGTTCCGAATCTACTGGACTGATGAAACTAATGATGATTGATGCTGTTGAAATTTGGTACGCATATGAAGTTCTGTGACCCCAACATGGACGAAGTGCAACAAGTGTACCCGGGTAACCTTTTGGGACAACAATGAGAAAAATTAAATTAAAAAAAGAAGTTTTCAAACTGTGCACGCTGCGCACTTGGCCGTTTTTTATGTGAGACATTGGCCAGCCACCATTCATACAGAGCGTATACATACATATTATACTGAATCACATAATAGAATTTGGAGCTTAGCAATGTTGTAATAAAAACATAATATACTGCGAACAAATCTACATAGAGCTGTCAAACGAGCTTGCTCATCACGATTAAACTCAGGGGTTCAAACATATTCAATTCATAAGTGCATGTTTAGGTAGGAAGTACTTTAAATGTAGACGTTTCGACAAAGACGTGAAATGTTTTTAAATAAAACTTGCGTCTTGTTATTAATTTAAAAAAATATCTAACCTCAAGCAAATTGTTAAATAACATTATGACGTCTTAAACCTCTTGCAAATCAATACAGAATTCAGACATTATTCTCTACTAACCCACAAACTCAAGCAATCAGTAATCGAGGAACCAAACACATAAATCATGGTCCGGCAATTGAACCATACGTTCCAGTAACTATCCCGTCCACTCGCTTAAATCTAAACGGGTCATGAATTTTATAGGCTATTTGGTGGGCTCAGCACGCTCCGTTCAATGTAACTAGCTCGAAGCACATTTATTTAATTGCTCTCATTGCGGACCAGTGCCATTCGGATTGCATAGAATTAAAGGATGAAACACTGTTTTGATAAACTGTTTTATTGATTGGCTCGTAGTTAAATGCGTTTGTATATTTATTTTGGGGTAAACTAATTCAAGTTTTTCGATGTTTTAACCTCGGAAAGCACGTTAAGCCGTTGGTGCCGGGTGACTCGAAAGAGTCTCCGCGAAAACGAACGAACGAAAAGGAGCAACACGGATGGGTTTTAGTCAATAAGAGTCTGACACTCCCTTCCGCTCCACCTAGACCGGAAGAAGTCCGGTTGTCATTTGTAGATCTTTTACAGTCATACGAGTAATCAGCAGCCAGGAAATCTCACGCCATTTTTGCCAAAGGGGATCGCGTTACCCAGGTTGTAGAGATCAGAGTGGCAGTCGGTCAATGTAAACTGGTATACAGCTGTAACTGGAAGCCGACTCGTACATAGTTGAGAAATGAATAGTCAGACTGATATAGCTTAGTTAGCGAAATCGTAAGGGTGCGTTTCCACTGAGGCGGAGCAGAGCAGAGCGGAGACGAGCTGTGCAACGATTCACCAATCACATGGTTTGAAATTCACATCTCTTTTCCACTCCGCTTGGTTGATTGGTGAATCGCGGTACAGCTCGTCTCCACTCTGCTCCGCTCCGCCTCAGTGGAAACGCACCCTTACGTGAACGTGTTACTCGTCACTAATTCACACTCGAAAAGCAGAAAACACATTCGCCTTAATGAAAGCAAAAAGGACAGTTCCAACAACTTTAATCGCTCAGTACACTAGCTAAGCAAACCCTGTCGGATTGACTCGCGAAATCTGCAGTGCGCTAAAACTTTATTCAGAAAACATTTAATTTGTGTCATTGCGAGGAATTTACACTGAAAGTTGCAAAAGTAAACATGTAAAGTGTAATTTATGTTGAAAACAAAGGCCATTTAGTTGGCGTCAGGTAACGTCAGAGTATCCTGCAGTTTTCATAGTTGTGGGCTTTGAGTATGAATATGTCCAGGTTGAATTTGCCCACGCTGCACTCTAGCTTATTTTTAGAGCTCAGAGGTCTTAGTATGTTTTTTTAACGTACTCGATTGCGTTTACGTCAACGTTCGCTTATGCCAAATTGTATAGAAAAAAACAGGTTGTCCGTGAGTGTCACCAGACGGCGCTGATTTAGTTTCGAAAACGTTAAAAAACTAGCACTAAGACCACGGAAGTGAAATTCTCTACCAGAATCTATGTTTCCTGCTAGCTCGATAAGATACCTCGAGGCAAGCATGCTCCATCGTCGACCACATGATATGGGCTTTCTATCAGGAATGATCAATAATAAAAAAAAGTATGAAATCGTGAACATTGAAAAAGCATATCGTTATGTTGTAGTTGTTATGTTTGGTGACTGTTTGTTAAAACGCCATTGAACGCAATTTATTTCCTCAGTAGCAGCCTAGTCTATATTTGTGGCCGGTTGACTAAAAAAGATAATTCAGCCATAACCGTCAGTTTGGTGTTGGAATTAACTTTAATCGGGGAAGCAAGAACGAACGCGAGCTTATCTAATTCATACTCTAAAGCAAGAACAATGTAAAGCGCTGAAATGTGATACATCGCTGCGTTTTCAAGCTGTCTGACTATTTGCGAACGCAGGCGAAATAAATATGCATGTCGAGTGTAAGTGTACAATGTCAGTTCCAACAAGTGATGTTTGGCTTTCATTTCTGAGTGTTAATCTCTTCGCAAATTATTATGAGGTCGGGGAAGTAACGAAGTTCTTCTGTTTATTTATGAAGCCGAAACGATACTTAATATTGTAATGTTGATACTAAGTTAAAATATATAACACCTAAACCATTTTTTTTAAGAAAATCATCAAATGACTTTTGCCGCTCTTAGAGCGCGCCGGGCGGAAAGGCGTGTCAGACTCTTACTGACTAAAACCCATCCGTGTTCTTCAGCATTGCAGTTCGCGTCAAATAACTTTGCTCCTCTGAAGTTAGCCATTTGCAAAGATCGCGCAGGTGTAGTCACGTAGACGGGAGCAAGCGGGACGCAAGCATGCATCGAACGTAAACGAGCGACAGACATAAAATCGCGCCGCCATAATCCCCGTCCCCATGTCTCTTGCGCATGCGCAGTTGCAGTTTGTTCGTAATTTTGACTACTACGCAGCCACTCGTAGCCAACTTCAGAGGGGCACAGTTATTTGACCCGAACTGTACGTCGCGTTCTTTGCATTCCAAGGCCACGGCGACTCTTTCGAACAAATTCCGCAATACCTAAACCATACAGTTTTGTTTAGATGTGGTTCATGAGTGACAAAGAAGATCTATCTTCTCTTTCACTCTTTGTGTGACAAATTGGATTATAACCCTTGAAAACTGATATTATCATGTCGACGCTCTTTTTGAGTTAAATATCTTAATATTTTAGTCCCTCATTAATAAATGTAACCTATGTCGAATGAATGTATAATTTTGAAAAATGTTTGGTACTGTTGACATACATATTTTTAGAAGTGATTTAAAGTGAACTGGCAATCCCAAACATCAATTGAAACAACAGCTCACTAACGAATAACAAATGAACGACAAATCACTCCCACAAGTTCACTTCTCCTAAGATGTCACGGGTGAGATGTTTACAGATACAATTAAACCTTTTGCGTGTCAATTCCCTCCACGTTAGATAATAAGCGGGTTAAAAATTCGAAATTCAAGCTGAATTGAAAATAAAATTGTAAATGATTTCTAATAAATAGCACCTTTCTTACAAAAGAGATAAGGCCTGAAATCCTTGGCTGCAATTAGACGACACACGACATTTCCCAGCAATACCTAGAACTCGAGAATGTCGCCAGTAACTAAGACACAGAACAGGTCTTACTTAAGCTGCAGTGGTGCGTATAGGGAGGATTATGTGCCAGTGTCCCTGAATACGTTCCGTATGTTGTACCTATGGCGTTTAATGTAGGAATAGTTCTGTCTTTAGGGGGATATGTAATGCTGTTTGAGCTTTGAGCAGCGTGTTTATGAGGTTCATCTGTAAGCAAGTTCTGTAGAGATTTATTTTTCGATTAAGAATGAGCCGTTTGTGCACGAATATGCTCGTTGGTCAAGTAGATAGAGGTAGAAAGCGCGGATGCTTAGGCTGCGGAATTTGTTCGAAAGAGTCACCGCGGCCTTGGAACGCAAAGGGCATTAGGAGGAACACGGATGGGTTTTAGTCAGTTAGAGACTGACACTCACTTTCGCTCCGCTCAGAGCGGAAGGAGTCATTTGATGATTTTTCATCCGTAAAAAAAATTGTGGAGTTTAGGTTCAATTCAAGTTCTAATATATATTTTCAATAGAAAATTCGTAAGCTTGCCCGTGAAGCAATGAGGGTCGACGTGTTTTAACCTCGGTTACACCCTTCTGAAAAAACTGGTGGATACGTAGTGTGTTGTGTTATGCAGCAATCTGAACAAAATATCGTTGTTTGTTTGTTGACACGTTTGTAGAACTTCATCTCTAGAGGTACTTGGGCACCTCTAGAGATGAAGTTTTACAAACCCATTGCGACGATAATTTTTTTTTATTCAGTAATAGGGTAGCTCTTTACCTCGATCACGCCTGATGGAAAGCGATGGATGAGATCTATGATGGAGCGATCGCGCCCAGAAGATGCCTGAAGGCACTGGTACTCCCACGCACCCCAGTTATTTCACTGATAGAAAGCTCAAAAAATGTCTGAAAGGAGTTGGGGGAAGTCTTTGCAATTCAGTGGGACAATATAAGATGATTAAAAAACCGGCACAGTGCGAGTCGGACTCGTGTACGAAGGGTTCTGACCATTATCTATAAAAAACGGCAAAAACATAACTTAAATATTTATTTTACTGTGTATTTAGTATTTATTGTTATAGCGGCAACAGAAATACATCACCTGTGAAAATTACAACTGTTTAGCTATCACGGTTCATGAGATACAGCCTGGTGACGGACAGCGGAGTCTTAGTAATAGGGTCACGTTTATCCATTTGGGTACGGAATCCTAAAAATGACAATACTAAACCTAAAAAAATGTACGGTTCGGGTGACGAGCGGAGCTGCGAGAAGAAACGACTATCAATCTAATATTACCCGTATTTCATGTGATAAGTCTCCCACAGCTCACTAACTACACAGCACAGTCTAATTTATGCATGAACTTGAAACTCCGCGTCGCGATGCGCTCGTGTTTACCCGAGCTGATGTGGATGTGATCATATTAATCATGTCATTATTATGACACCGTGTTTGGATAAGGATACGAACACACGAGATATAATTTCGGCAAGAATCGTTAATGCGAAAATGTGATCAGCGATGAGTTTGGAACTACGAGCGCAATGTACCCTACCAAAAATTTTTTTTTAAGGATTAGAAATCATCAAATGACCTCTTCTGCTCTGGGTGGAGTGCCCTTTGCGGCTGCGGTGACTCTTTCCAGCAAAATCCGCAACTCTGGCAGGCTCTGGCAGCCATCTACAAAGATTATATAATGGTTTGCCTAACACAAATTCTTATCATTTACATTAATTAACTTTACCAGTGATGGGCTACCCTGTGTGTCCGTCCTATAATAACCGTTCAACAAGAATGATGCTTCCAATTCCTTTTCCCCCACAAAATATAAGCGCATTAGATTCCAAACAAAACATTTAGTATGCAATACGGTGCCTGCACAACATGTGTACAAGTTGCAAGCCACACGAAACTTGCCCCGGCTTGCCATTTACATACATACATGCTTGCTTATAAATGTTTTATGATTTCACGACAAAGTCGGGGTATTTGGATAGTTTTAATGAGTTGGATTACGGAGAGTTATGCTCGCGACTGCTCAGTGTCAAACAGTTATTTTGATAGTGCAACTTAATAGTGATGAAATCAGCCATTATTATTTTTAGACATCATAAAAAAGGGGAGTAGCTCATGGCTAAATAATAACAGCTGCACGGGTCGATCTTCAAGGATAAGCAACGCTTGCCAAGGTCGGTCTGTGGATGGGTGACTATCTTAACATACCGAAACTCCTCCGTGCCTCGGAAAGCACGTTAAGCCGTTGGTCCTGGCTGTCATATGTAGATCTTTGGCAGGCGTTACGGATTGACAAAAGCCTTGCCAATTAAATCTGACTTGAATCCAGTCTTGCCAAGAAGTACCTACCGTGTTACCCAGTTAATGAGTTGTGGAGGTCTGGTAGGCAGCCGCTCCAAGTAAAATACTGGTATTTAACTGTAATCCGGTTTGACTGGAAGTCAACTCCAATATACTTAGTTGGGTAATGCCACTAGAGAACATTTCGACCATAAACTTAACCCAATTCCAATTTATCTAAAAAAGAGTTACACCGAATCCAAATAGCAATAAAACTTCAGTCTCAAGCCTCGATCGAGCCAGTCCTTCTAAGTAAGAAAGTAAATAGTTGTCTCAAGAGGATTACTATCCGTTCCACTTGAGCATCCGATTACAATTTTCTAGATTAGTGCAACATAAACACAGATAAAAACTCCGAACCAATTACGTTTAGTAATTTCATTGCTTGCGTTCTTAAATAACTTGTGCTGTGTTTACGTTTACCGTTTTTACTGGAAAGTAGTGCATTTTCTGGGCTGTATTTTGAATTCCGAACGTGTGTATGAAAAATCGGAACTATTTGGAACCCTTATAAAATCACTCGTGTATCTGTTACTGTCAATTTGTTCCGAATCTACTGGACTGATGAAACTAATGATGATTGATGCTGTTGAAATTTGGTACGCATATGAAGTTCTGTGACCCCAACATGGACGAAGTGCAACAAGTGTACCCGGGTAACCTTTTGGGACAACAATGAGAAAAATTAAATTAAAAAAAGAAGTTTTCAAACTGTGCACGCTGCGCACTTGGCCGTTTTTTATGTGAGACATTGGCCAGCCACCATTCATACAGAGCGTATACATACATATTGTACTGAATCACATAATAGAATTTGGAGCTTAGCAATGTTGTAATAAAAACATAATATACTGCGAACAAATCTACATAGAGCTGTCAAACGAGCTTGCTCATCACGATTAAACTCAGGGGTTCAAACATATTCAATTCATAAGTGCATGTTTAGGTAGGAAGTACTTTAAATGTAGACGTTTCGACAAAGACGTGAAATGTTTTTAAATAAAACTTGCGTCTTGTTATTAATTTAAAAAAATATCTAACCTCAAGCAAATTGTTAAATAACATTATGACGTCTTAAACCTCTTGCAAATCAATACAGAATTCAGACATTATTCTCTACTAACCCACAAACTCAAGCAATCAGTAATCGAGGAACCAAACACATAAATCATGGTCCGGCAATTGAACCATACGTTCCAGTAACTATCCCGTCCACTCGCTTAAATCTAAACGGGTCATGAATTTTATAGGCTATTTGGTGGGCTCAGCACGCTCCGTTCAATGTAACTAGCTCGAAGCACATTTATTTAATTGCTCTCATTGCGGACCAGTGCCATTCGGATTGCATAGAATTAAAGGATGAAACACTGTTTTGATAAACTGTTTTATTGATTGGCTCGTAGTTAAATGCGTTTGTATTTATTTTGGGGTAAACTAATTCAAGTTTTTCGATGTTGTAACCTCGGAAAGCACGTTAAGCCGTTGGTGCCGGGTGACTCGAAAGAGTCTCCGCGACCCTGGAACGAAAAGGAGCAACACGGATGGGTTTTAGTCAATAAGAGTCTGACACTCCCTTCCGCTCCACCTAGACCGGAAGAAGTCCGGTTGTCATTTGTAGATCTTTTACAGTCATACGAGTAATCAGCAGCCAGGAAATCTCACCTCATTTTTGCCAAAGGGGATCGCGTTACCCAGGTTGTAGAGATCAGAGTGGCAGTCGGTCAATGTAAACTGGTATACAGCTGTAACTGGAAGCCGACTCGTACATAGTTGAGAAAAGAATAGTCAGACTGATATGTAGCTTATTTAGCGGCATCGTAAGGCTGCGTTTCCACTGAGGCGGAGCAGAGCAGAGCGGAGACGAGCTGTGCAACGATTCACCAATCACATGGCTTGAAATTCACATCTCTTTTCCACTCCGCTTGGTTGATTGGTGAATCGCGGTACAGCTCGTCTCCACTATGCTCCGCTCCGCCTCAGTGGAAACGCACCCTTACGTGAACGTGTTACTCGTCACTAATTCACACTCGAAAAGCAGAAAACACATTCGCCTTAATGAAAGCAAAAAGGATAGTTCCAACAACTTTAATCGCTCAGTACACTAGCTAAGCAAACCCTGTCGGATTGACTCGCGAAATCTGCAGTGCGCTAAAACTTAGAAAACATTTAATCTGTGTCATTGCGAGGAATTTACACTGAAAGTTGCAAAAGTAAACATGTAAAGTGGAATTTATGTTGAAAACAAAGGCCATTTAGTTGGCGTCAGGTAACGTCAGAGTATCCTGCAGTTTTCATAGTTGTGGGCTTTGAGTATGAATATGTCCAGGTTGAATTTGCCCACGTTGCACTCTAGCTTATTTTTAGAGCTCAGAGGTCTTAGTATGTTTTTTTTAACGTACTCGATTGCATTTACGTAAACGTTCGCTTATGTCAAATTGTATAGAAAAAAACAGGTTGTCCGTGAGTGTCACCAGACGGCGCTGATTTAGTATCGAGAACGTTAAAAAACTAGCACTAAGGCCACGGAAGTGAAATTCTCTACCAGAGTCTGTGTTTCCTGCTAGCTCGATAAGTTACCTCGAGGCAAGCATGCTCCATCGTCGACCACATGATATGGGCTTTCTATCAGGAATGATCAATAATAAAAAAAAGTATGAAATCGTGAACATTGAAAAAGCATATCGTTATGTTGTAGTTGTTATGTTTGGTGACTGTTTGTTAAAACGCCATTGAACGCAATTTATTTCCTCAGTAGCAGCCTAGTCTATTATTTGTGGCCGGTTGACTAAACAAGATAATTCAGCCATAACCGTCAGTTTGGTGTTGGAATTAACTTTAATCGGTGAAGCAAGAACGAACGCGAGCTTATCTAATTCATACTCTAAAGCAAGAACAATGTAAAGCGCTGAAATGTGATACATCGCTGCGTTTTCAAGCTGTCTGACTATTTGCGAACGCAGGCGAAATAAATATGCATGTCGAGTGTAAGTGTACAATGTCAGTTCCAACAAGTGATGTTTGGCTTTCATTTCTGAGTGTTAATCTCTTCGCAAATTATTATGAGGTCGGGGAAGTAACGAAGTTCTTCTGTTTATTTATGAAGCCGAAACGATACTTAATATTGTAATGTTGATACTGAGTTAAAATATATAACACCTAAACCATTTTTTTTAAGGAAATCATCAAATGACTTTTTCCGCTCTTTGAGCGCGCCGGGCGGAAAGGCGTGTCAGACTCTGACTGACTAAAACCCATCCGTGTTCTTCCTTGCAGTTCGCGTCAAATAACTTTGCCCCTCTGAAGTTAGCCATTTGCAAAGATCGCGCAGGTGTAGTCACGTAGACGGGAGCAAGCGGGACGCAAGCGTGCATCGAACGTAAACGAGCGACTGAGACATAAAATCGCGCCGCCATAATCCCCGTCCCCATATCTCTTGCGCATGCGCAGTTGCAGTTTATTCGTAATTTTGACTACTACGCAGCCACTCGTAGCCAACTTCAGAGGGGCACAGTTATTTGACCCGAACTGTACGTCGCGCCCTTTGCATTCCAAGGCCACGGCGACTCTTTCGAACAAATTCCGCAATACCTAAACCATACAGTTTTGTTTAGATGTGGTTCATGAGTGACAAAGAAGATCTATCTTCTCTTTCACTCTTTGTGTGACAAATTGGATTATAACCCTTGAAAACTGATATTATCATGTCGACGCTCTTTTTGAGTACAATGTCTTAATATTTTAGTCCCTCATTAATAAATGTAACCTGTGACGAATAAATGTATAATTTTGAAAAATGTGTGGTACTGTTGACATACATATTTTTAGAAGTGATTTAAAGTGAACTGTCAATCCCAAACATCAATTGAAACAACAGCTCACTAAAGAATAACAAATGAACGACAAATCACTCCCACAAGTTCACTTCTCCTAAGTTTTCACGGGTGAGATGTTTACAGATACAATTAAACCTTTTGCGTGTCAATTCCCTCCACGTTAGATAATAAGCGGGTTATAAATTCGAAACTCAAGCTGAATTGAAAATTGTAAATGATTTCTAATAAATAGCACCTTACTTACAAAAGAGGAAAGGCCAGAAATCCTTGGCTGCAATTAGACGACACACGACATTTCCCAGCAATACCTAGAACTCGAGAATGTCGCCAGTGACTAAGACACAGAACAGGTCTTACTTAAGCTGCAGTGGTGCGTATAGGGAGGATTATGTGCCAGTGTCCCTGAATACGTTCCGTATGTTGTACCTATGGCGTTTAATGTAGGAATAGTTCTGTCTTTAGGGGGATATGTAATGCTGTTTGAGCTTTGAGCAGCGTGTTTATGAGGTTCATTTGTAAGCAAGTTCTGTAGAGATTTATTTTTCGATTAAGAATGAGCCGTTTGTGCACGAATATGCTCGTTGGTCAAGTAGATAGAGGTAGAAAGCGCGGATGCTTAGGCTGCGGAATTTGTTCGAAAGAGTCACCGCGGCCTTGGAACGCAAAGGGCATTAGGAGGAACACGGATGGGTTTTAGTCAGTTAGAGACTGACACTCACTTTCGCTCCGCTCAGAGCGGAAGGAGTCATTTGATGATTTATCATCCGTAAAAAAAAATTTTGGAGTTCAGGTTCAATTCAAGTTCTAATATACACTTCTGGACACATCTATTGGCCCACTTTAGAGTTTAGGTTTCGATGGCCCCTACCGAAATATGATTGCTAGATTGAACAAAAACTGTTGATGCAGTTTTAAACCTGATACATTTTACCATCTTTTTCGATCGTACTGTTTTAAATTTGAATTCAGAATACCATACGACATGGAGCTACGCCTAACAAGTCGGATATGCGCCTTGTTAAAGGCAATTGATTTTTGAATAAAAAACATGTTTTATCAAATAAAGGTTTAATTTAATAACGCGTGTTGCCTCCATGGGCATCTACCACAACTCTCATACGATTAGGCATAGAGTTTATCAACCGCTCTATGAAATTTTGAGGGATCATCTCCCATTCCTCTTCTATGGCAGTTTTCAACTCCTGCATCGTCTGGGCAACTGGCTGACGAGCCCTAACACGTCTTTTTAGCTCGTCCCACATGTGCTCAATGGGGTTCATGTCTGGGCTTCTGGCTGGCCAGTCCATAACTGTGATGTTCACATCCCGAAGATATTCCCTGACGATGCCGGCCGCATGGGCTCTTGCATTATCATGCATAAAAAGGAAATTTGGGCCCACATAGTCCGCGTATGGTATCACGTGAGGTTGTAAGCACTAACGAATGTACCTTTCAGCATTTAATGTTGGCAGCCGTGGTCCTGTAACAACCTCAAGTTGAGTTTTGCCGCTCGCGGATATACCGCCCCAGACAGTCCATGAGCCACCGCCATAAGCAACCCTCTCTTCAAAGCAGCATTGTGCGAAACGCTCTCCCTTACGTCGGTAGACCTTCTTCCTTCCATCATTGCCATGTAACACAATTTTAGACTCATCAGAAAAGAGTACACTGCTCCAATCTTGCTGTGTCCAATTTAAATGACTGCGTGCGAAATGAAGGCGCGCTGTTCGGTGGGCTCGCGTTAGTTTGGGCCCATTAGCTGGCTTGTGTGGTACCATATCGCGTTCTTTAAACCTTCTCCGTACAGTTCGAGCGCTCACAGATACTCCGTGGAAGTCGCGAAGTTGGTTTTGTATCTCAATGGAGGTAAGGTGACGATTTCTCAAGCTGGTCGTCACGATGAATCGATCCTGCTTTTCAGTTGTGACCCGAGATCTTGGCCTTCCTTGGCGACGAACAAAGCCGCCAGTCTCTAGGTACCTCCGATAAACATTTCGGACCGCAGATCGACTTAAATTAAGTTGAGCACTCACGTTTCTTTGGCTGTGTCCGGCCTGAATAAGTGCCACAGCTTGGGCGGCGACTTCAGGTGAAGTATCCATAGATTATTGATAGAACCTCACCTTAATGTTAAGAATAAGTAATGTTTGTTGCAAAACCAAAGATATCAATCACTTTTTCAAGAATTAAATCCAAGTAAACCAATAAAACCAAGTTTTCTTAGTATTCGATTGTTTGATATCAACAAACAGGCTCCAAATTGTCTTTTGTTTCTTTAAATTCTGTGTTCGAAATTTAAAAAAAGACTATTGAATGAAATTGTGAATGTGCCAGGTTCAAAACTGCATAAAAACTTTTTGCTCGACCTAATATAAAATTTTAGCTAGGACCAAACGAAACTGAAAATACAAGGTGGGCCAATAGATGTGTCCAGAAGTGTATAATTTCAATAAGAAAATTCTCAGTCTACAGGCTAGATTAGCGTTAGTAGTAGGCTTGCCCGTGATGAAATGAGGGTTGACGTGTTTTAACCTCGGTTACACCCTTCTGAAAAAACTGGTAGATAGGTAGATAATGTGTTGTGTTATGCATCAATCTGAACAAAATATCGTTGTTTGAAGTTTTACAAACCCATTGCGACGATAATTTTTTTTTATTCAGTAATAGGGTAGCTCTTGACCTCGATCACGCCTGATAGAAAGCGATGGATGAGATCTATGATGGAGCGATCGTGCCCAGAAGATGCCTGAAGGCACTGGTACTTCCACGCCCACCCCAGTTATTTCACTGATAGAAAGCTAAAAAATGTCTGAAAGGAGTTGGGGGAAGTCTTTGCAACACAGTGGGACAATATAAGATGATTAAAAAACCGGCACAGTGCGAGTCGGTCTCGCGTACGAAGGGTTCCGACCATTATCTATAAGAAACGGCAATAACATCACGTTTGTTGTATGAAAGTCCCACTTAAATATTTATTTTACTGTGTATTTAGTATTTATTGTTATAGCGGCAACAGAAATACATCACCTGTGAAAATTCCAACTGTTTAGCTATCACGGTTCATGAGATACAGCCTGGTGACGGACAGCGGAGTCTTAGTAATAGGGTCACGTTTATCCATTTGGGTACGGAATCCTAAAAATGACAATACTAAACCTAAAAAAATGTACGGTTCGGGTGACGAGCGGAGCTGCGAGAAGAAACGACTATCAATCTAATATTACCCGTATTTCATGTGATAAGTCTCCCACAGCTCACTAACTATACAGCACAGTCTAATTTATGCATGAACTTGAAACTCCGCGTCGCGATGCGCTCGTGTTTACCCGAGCTGATGTGGATGTGATCATATTAATCATGTCATTATTATGACACCGTGTTTGGATAAGGATACGAACACACGAGATATAATTTCGGCAAGAATCGTTAATGCGAAAATGTGATCAGCGATGAGTTTGGAACTACGAGCGCAATGTACCCTACCAACAATTTTTGGATTGGAAATCATCAAATGACCTCTTCCGCTCTGGGTGGAGTGCCCTTTGCGGCTGCGGTGACTCTTTCCAGCAAAATCCGCAACTCTGGCAGGCTCTGGCAGCCATCTACAAAGATTATATAATGTTTTGCCTAACACAAATTCTTATCAATTTATCTATAATATGTATGTATTTATAAATTATATAAGTATGTATATCAGCTGTCTGGTTACCATAACACAAGCTCTGCTTAGCTTGGGATCAGATGGCCATGTGTGAGTTGTCCCAAGATATTTATTTATTTATTTTATTTATTAACTAACTTTACCAGTGATGGGCTACCCTGTGTGTCCGTCCTATAATAACCGTACAACAAGAATGATGCTTCCAATTCCTTTTCCCCCACAAAATATAAGCGCATTAGATTCCAAACAAAACATTTAGTATGCAATACGGTGCCTGCACAACATGTGTACAAGTTGCAAGCCACACGAAACTTGCCCCGGCTTGCCATTTACATACATACATGCTTGCTTATAAATGTTTTATGATTTCACAACAAAGTCGGGGTATTTGGATAGTTTTAATGAGTTGGATTACGGAGAGTTATGCTCGCGACTGCTCAGTGTCAAACAGTATTTTGATAGTGCAACTTAATAATGATGAAATCAGCCAGTATTATTTTTTGGACATCATAAAAAAAGGGGAGTAGCTCATGGCTTAATAATAACAGCTATACGGGTCGATCTTCAAGGTTAAGCAACGCTTGCCAAGGTCGGTCTGTGGATAGGTGACTATCTTAACATACCGAAACTCCTCCGTGCCTCGCAAAATACGTTAAACCATTGGTCCCGGCTGTAATTTGTAGATCTTTGGCAGGCGTTACGGATTGACAAAAGCCTTGCCAATTAAATCTGACTTGAATCCAGTCTTGCCAAGAAGTACCGTGTTTCCCAGTTAGTGGAGATCCTGATATTTAGCTGAATCCGGTTTGACTGGAAGCCAACTCCAATATAGTTGGGAAAGGCTAGGCAGATGATTATAAGGTGGTGTTAGCGATTACCTTTATATAAACTTGATTTGTATACAAATAACTAACAATAATAAGTAACTTCAACATTAAATCACTATTTATATCTACTAAACTAATATGCAAACACAAAATATTCTTGGGCGTGTAGGTACGTGTGTCGTGTACGGTGTTATAAACGCTGCTAAGGCAGCATCTGTGTACCAACTTAACTTTATTTTTGGACTCTAAAACTTAGAAAAAATCCGCATTTTAATAAGGTACAAACTACGTATAAACGTCTCAAAT
Source organism: Melanchra persicariae (assembly GCA_947386135.1). Taxonomy (NCBI): domain Eukaryota; kingdom Metazoa; phylum Arthropoda; class Insecta; order Lepidoptera; family Noctuidae; genus Melanchra; species Melanchra persicariae. Next base: position 4,832,030 of record OX376655.1, on the reverse strand, counting down.
ATTCACTTATCCGCTTCAATAAGCATTAGAGTCACAAATTGAAAAATAAATAACGCTCGAATGAAATCGATTGCCTTCTAAACGGGAGGGGAAATAATATAAATATAATAATAATAAACTCCCCTATCTGAATACCACCTGATGTGCCTTTGATCTAAGCAAAATATTATGCGTTTGGCACTGACAGAGAATTAGTTAATGTAGGTATTTGTATACAGGGTGGATGAGTCAATGAAGCAATAAGAGAAAGGAAGAGTAAAATAATTTGTTTGGTTTGTGGGTTCGTATCCTGTTAACGACTCCAGCCCCGACATGCGAAAATTCCCAAATAAAAAACAAATCTTATGTAATTCGTAAATAAACACTAAATTCGCGATTAATTCGGCGCACACCGGTGTGTTGCCGGTGCTTGAGCGGTGGCTTCTATCGCAGGGGTAAGTTGATGTTAGGGCCAATTCTGCTAATTTTAATTTTAGTCGCAAATTGTTAAAAATGTTTGGAAATCGGTGTGGTCAGGTGTTTTTAATAAGCTAAAGTTTCACGTTGCAATGATTTCTTCGAAAGTTACAAGTTTTCTTACTTGAAACATGTTTCGCATATTTGCTAGTCATATTTTGTATCGAATGCAGTCTTGATACTTTTCGGTTCAGAGATTCATATTACCTCATGCGGTTACTTGTTTTTTGGAACTTTGGAAGAAGAAATAAAAATGTTTGTGTCACTTTCATTTCGAAAGTGAAATTTTCCCCTTATAAATAAACGCAATGTTTGGTTACATACTTATTATATGCAGATTTGACAAACATTTTTCAAGGTTAGTTTTGGCATAACAATATTAGGCGTATATTAATAATGGTGTACCACGTGTTTGATTTTTTTTTTTTAAACTTTGCCCCACACTAGGAATTTCTCCAATATCGTGGGTGCATTTACAAACATACAAACTCACATACACAAACAGCCAGATCCGGAACAACTATTTGTAGGCCATACAAATATTTGTTCCGTGCGGGAATCGAACCCGCGAGGCCGCGACACGCAGTGCAGCAGTCAACTGCTCAACCACTGGGCCAACCGTGTCGTCTAATCAATTAATTATTATTTTTGTTTATTTTATTTTATTTATTAGGTCTACCAACAATATTGTTTACGCTAATTTACAAACAGAAATAAAACATGCGTTAAAACTCTACACAGTGCAACAATTACTTAAAGGTAATATAAACAAAAAAAACAATAATAAGTAATTATGTTAGTTATAAGCTACATTATTTCGCAAGTAAACTTGGTAAAATATATAACTCAGTAACATATGCTAAATATTAAAAATATAATTTCCCCAGAAAGTTACACATAAACAGCCAAAAACATTTACAACAAATCTGCTAAACAGTTCTGAAATTTAATGATTTTAAAGTCTAACATGTTTTATTGAGTGGTAGAATTTCTTACTAGCTTTAAAATAAAACTTCCAAGCTTTTCAACATGTTATCTAGGTTTCACCCTGTATACGTTATTTGTGTCGTGCACAAGGGATGAAAACAGCGGGGGTTACATCTTCATCCAAATATTCTCGACCTTTCCTTACACAAATTATTATTCTCGGATAACAGTAGATCATTATTGCTTTGGTCTGTACATGAGTGAAGGAAATTATTAAATTCTCTGAATAAACTAAATGTTGATTCCTGCATCTCTTCTTCCTTGGATGAAGAAGATTTGTGATTGCAACGAAAATTACAATTTGTTGAACATTAAGATTTAAGCCAAAACACACACACGCGTTAGTTCAGTAGCTTGCAAACAATATAATAATTTATGCACTACTTTTTACGTTTTTGAATTGTAAATGAATTAAACAATTTAAGTAGTCAATTTATACTACAAAAAATGTAATACTCATGCAAAAAACAAATGCTTGCATTTGCATGGTCCTGCACTGCAACTAAGTATTATACGTAATTTAAAATCGAGTCTTCTTGTTTAGACAGGTGAGACATGATAGATATAGAGTACTTCATGACCATTATTGATCGTGATCATTATCATGATCAAAAATGATCATGAAGTACTCTCAGACTTTTAAACTTCGAAGGCCCAAACATACATTAAGTCCTACCATGGTACCAATGGTACCTTCACGAAGTGATTGGTTAGGCGAATTTTCCACACGAGCCGGTTTCAGAATTGATTGTTTGTAATAAAGAACGTGTCTAACACTACTTTTATGTCAATTTTGACTGGTTTTCTGGCTAAAATAGAGCTAATATTCAACTTTAAATTCTTAGGTAATTCCGAAATCAAGGTTATTCTTATTTATTCCACACCAAATGTTATATTTATTTAAACTTTATGTACAATAGTGGTACATGGGCGGACTTAATGCAACAAGGCATTCTTTTTAAGATATACGGAAACTTCCACCAGCTTAATTTCCAAAATACATGCTATCCAAATATCCCAGTACACCTTAACATTCAGAATTTAGCATCGTTCCGTATCGTCGGGGGATAGGGAAGATCTCACTAGATTGGCCGTATGTACTTCTGCTTAAGGCGGCTTAACTGAATCCCCTGAAACAGGGGGACGCCTATATCTGCCAGATAAAGGTGTAGGGGACTAGGGACCGTTTCCACTTTGTCTTAAACGTGGGTTGTTCTCTTTATAATTTGGTCGGTCGGAAAATTTTAATTTGTTCCTTGTTGAGTTTGTAGTGTTTTTTTTAAATAATGTTTTGATTATTATTTGAAAAGTTAGGGAGTTGAATGTCTTTTTAAGGTGGTGAAGGATGGAATAGAAATAAAATTAAAACAATAATAATTTGTTGACCTATGGACTCGAAACGTGGTCGCTCACAATGGGCCTCATCAGACGGCTTAAAGTCACCCAAAGGGCAATGGAGAGGGCAATGCTCGGAGTTTCCTTGTGATAAAACATATCCTCAAATATTTGAGTATTTGTTTTATCTAATTATATTGCGATTTTAAAATGTGTTTGAGGCTTCAAGGTTAAATAAGGGAAATTATAAAACGATCGAATAAAATAATAACGTAGCGACTGATGATGAGATACTGTTTTTATAACTTGAGCGGTATGAATTTGAGTAAGCGAAAAATTAACTAAACTAACGACGAATATTGATTAATAATAAAATCCAGAACGAGCTTACAAAAAGTGGGTTGTGATTAATCCATTTCAGATATTAAAATTCTACCCGTGCGACTAAATTACTAAGTGAGCGACTAGAAATACAGAAAGGGCAACTTCAATATTAAGATAAAGACGATTTTTCCAATTGAGGTTTTAACATTTTGCTCGCATCACTCGCTCTTGCGCACCAAATATGTTATTTGGTGCGCAAGAGCGAGTAATGCGAGCTCGGGATTTGGGGCCCCCGACTTGGACAGGTTAGGTTAGAAGGAGATGGCGGGGTCAAGTGAGCGAGCGAAGCGAATTTTTTTTTATAGGATATAAAATTTTGATTTTGTTTTTTTTTATAGGCCTATGTTTCACAATTTTGTGTATCTGCGTCACTTTCATGTATTTATTTTTTTAACAGTTTTTCTTTCTTTCTTTCTTTTCAATTCATCATTATAACTGATTAAATGAATGTTTTGAACCAAAATTTTTTTTTGTGAAAAACGTCTAACAAACTTCTTTGGGTAAAAAATATGTTAGCTACCCATAGAGAGATAGTAGTAGTATATGCTATTACTACTCTACCGACTCAAGAAACCGAGACATTAACCCTGGAACGCAAAGTGCACCATGTGGAGCACGAATGGGTTTTAGTCAGTAAGAGTCTGACACTCTCTCCCGCTCCACCCTGAGTGGAAGGAGTCAATTGATGATTTCCCATCCATAAAAAAGTACTAATAGTATAACTTGGCCGGAGACCATGTCTTAGATTAGGACAACGTATACTTTTTATACTGGGAGTATGTTCCCTTGAGATAATTCAATACCGCAAGTATCAGTTCACGTAAGGGACATTTACCCAAAGTGCCATAATTTACCTTACAGCTTTTGACATATGTGGTATTTACCAAAACTGCAATAGTAGTCCCTTACGTTAATTGATACTTCTGGTATCGAATTATCAACTTTCATGCGGGCGAAGCCGCTTGGAGAAGCTAGTTCGAAATAAAATACATTACTTGCCCATTCTCGTGCAAATTTTGAAAGTATCAAAAAGGAAAGCCTGGTTTCCCAATTTTGATGATGTCAATTAAAAGTTGCTTAGCTATTTACACCCATTACTTCGAATAGACTTCAGCTTGTTCATTATAATCACGACCTCGTGTATATAGTAATATCGTGACATATTTTAGGTACAAAAAAACTCACACCGATATCAGTATCGCACAACTTCACCCGTCAAAACTCTCATTTAAAATTTTACGATAGGAAATTACACGGGCTTTTGCAAATAAAATCGTAAAAGTTGATAGGTCGATATATCGGGAGGATGCCAGCTATATATTTGTAGTAGATTTTTTCAATACAGTCGGGGCACACGTCGGAGAGCCTACTTACGGAGGCATGAGAACTTGAGCCGTCGGTTTCGGGGTGTTTGAAATTCGAAATTGTTATCATACGCTTCGCCCCTACCTCCCCTGGTAAAGCCATGTATTTGCGGATTTGATATTTTTGCTTTGTTTTATTCTGATGTCGTAAAGTGGGTGTTATGAGTCGTATTGCTCATAAATGGAACGCTTTTCTTTTGTTATTGTGATTTTATTTTTAATGCTGGTGTTTTGTACATGAGGTAAGGTTTTCACAGGTGTCTGTTAATTAATATTTGATAAGCTACGAAAATACGGTCCTGAAAAAGTATCTTGTATGGAATAATCTTGTTTAAAGCGGGTACTAATGCCTGTTATATTGTTTACGACCTAGATGTTCCCGAAGTTTCGCATTCGCGGTATTTCTTAAAATGTAGTATATGGACACTGAACATTATTTTAAAATGAGATTTCGTAATCAAATCAGTTGACATTTCATTGCCACAATGAATCCGTTAGGAAAATAGAATAGTTCTATTCATCCTGTACGTCAGCTCGGTCTCTCTCTAACAACGACAATACATCCAGGGATTTTAAATCTTGAAATTGTTATTTTGTATAATTTCCTGTATTACACTACATTTTGAATTACAAAATCTCCTGCATTTTATTAGCTAGACTAACAAAGCAATATTCAACCACAAAAAATATTTTCAAATATATTATTACACGTATCTAGAAAATATGATCTCGAAGCCATTGTTCAACATCAAACGCTGAAACGTTCAGATCCAAGGCAATGTCACCACGGAAAGGAATGTCGCTTCTACAAAACTTCCTCGTAGTAAATTACCTGCATCGTCCTTTGATCTCCTTTGTCCAACCCTTTCATCCGAAGTTCGGATTCCGAACAATTGCACACAATGTCACAGACGACCTTTATACACAGCGGAACACATAAAATATAGACATCGGTTATGTAAATGAGACTGGTTGAACCAGGGACTTATTCTAGAACAACATCATTATATTCTGTCATCGAAACTAATATTCACAAACAGTTAAAATCATTATTGTATTAGTTTTTACAGGTGATCTTTGGGAGTACTAATCCGAAAACAGATTTTTAAGACGATAGAAAGGTTCTCTATCGTTGAATGCCTTATAGTCACATTGGGGGTTTCTACTTTTACCTTTGAATTAAAGATTGGGGGTTTCACCTCTGAATTAAAGATTGGGGGTTTCACCTCTGAATTAAAGATTGGGGTTTCACCTCTGAATTAAAGATTGGGGGTTTCACCTCTGAATTAAAGATTGGGGGTTTCACCTCAGATATAAAAATTGGGGGTTTCAACTCTGAATTAAAGATTGGGGGTTTCACCTCAGATATAAAGATTGGGGGTTTCACCTCTGAATTAAAGATTGGGGGTTTCACCTCTGAATTAAAGATTGGGGGTTTCACCTTTGAATTAAAGAGATCTTTATTTTGACATTTGAAATTGTAAAAAATGTGTCATACATAAGTCCTATAAAATATAATTTCCGCGTCGTATGATATTCGAGGTCGCAATAATCGAATTGACTGGACTAATATGCTACTTTTAATTTTTAATCACAGTTCAAGTGGAATACGCCATGCGATTAAATAAAGCAAACATTTTAATATGTCAAAAATACAAAAAATTAAAAAGGGGAAAATTTTAACGAAATTAGGTTTATAGAATCCTCGAAGATCATTATTACGCGAGCGACTGCTTTTATATTATGTAAAACAACTAAAATAGTAGGTAGTGTTTACGAAGTTGGTATGTTAAATTGGATTAATACATCAAATTAAAGTAGGTACTGAAAAACCTCCTTCAATATGTCCCTCGTTTAACCAGTCAGCCTGTGTATGAATAGAAAGCTCCGTACGAAATAAACAGGGGTCGTCGGCCGCGGTACATCAAAAGGAGTTTAGACGTCGCCACGTAATATGTATGTATGTATGTGTGTTTGTCCGACCGCATGTACACTTTTTTAGACGCACAATTAGGCCTCTTCTGCTTTTGACATTGCCCCTACCATTTTCTTGAAGAAGCATTTATTCGTTTAATTTTTTGACTGTTCAGGGTTGCGGAATTTGTTCGAAAGAGTTACCGTGGCCCTGGAATGCAAAGGGCATTATGAGGAACACGGATAGGTTTTACTCAGTAATTGTCTGACACTCCCACTCCACCCGGATTTGATGTTTTTTTTTTTATTATTGATAGGCACGCGCTTGACTACACCGATGGTAAGCGATGAAGTGGTCGAAGATGGAGCACGCTTTCCTAGAAGTAACCTATTCACTCTTAACTTAAAGACTCCCACGTTGTAGCTATCAGGAAACAGACTTGATTTTCCCTTTACAAAAAAAGGACCGCATGGCCATTGGAGCAGACGAGTTTTGGTGGAAAATGTGGCTGTGAAATGCGGACGTTGGAACTAAAGGTGGCACAGTAGTGCTTTACTTTAAAAATCTCACCTTGTAAACTTACCTAAGTTTTCACGGTGAGACGGTAAATGTTTACAGAAGTGTTTAGAACACCAGTGTTTTACATGTATCGACTGCTTATCTGACGACACCAATCTAGTTACTGGATAGGTACCCCGATATCCTTTCTTTGGACTGGTTGTTAGTCTTCCGATACTCGATCTACAATGGCAGCTGGGACTAACGGCTTAATATGCTTTCCGATTCCGAGACACGGTAAACGACTCACTGTAAAATTTTGCAAACTAAGTATGTATATTTATGGAAAAAATCAAAGTCAAAGCATTTATTTAAAATAAACCATTAAAAGGTACTCCTATTTGGTCTGTGCAGGTACTTTTGAATTGTCAAAGTCAGTTGAAAACATGAAGCCATTTGCATTATGGAAAATGTTTAATTTTATACAACATTAGTTTTACAATAATATGTAGAATGTTTCACCGTTTATAGTATAAAAATGTTTTGGTCGAGTTTACTGTTTACTCTGGAAGATTACAATTTTCTTCCTTCACACCGATGGTAGTGGCAACTCAGTCTGATGTTCGCCGAGGGAGCCTCCTTGTGAGGGTGCCCAACTTCACGGATTATACGAGCATGTATATGTGGAAGGTAACCTTATTGCCCCCCTTCTTTGCGCCTTTATTAAAAAGAAACTGAGATGTAATGGTGCACTTTGACTTCTGATAGGTAGGTAGGTGGTTTAATCAGAATTAATGGAGTCTGCTGCTGAATGACGAGACAGTGCACCAACGATGTGACCTTAAATTTATAGGAATGATTCTACAGTTATATTATTCGTTGTAAAATGTACCTATATAAAAAAAATGTCGCTTTATCGTTGTCGTTTTGTTGAATCGAGCCTGTCTGTGGGAGCCTAAACTTTTTGGTCGTTGTAAGTGACTGTTGAGCGTAGGATTCAAGGTTAATCACTGGGTAACTTTAAGACGTTCTAGAGGTTTCTTCACGAACAAGAATATAAGCTGCAGTCTGTGACTTCGCTGTGTTGATTTTATTCTGGTCAATCTGGGCAATGTATTCGTAATCATAATTTCAAGCGTCGCCAAATCAACTGGCCCTGTGCTTTTGACATCAAGTAGACCCCACCGACTTGCACCAGGGCGGGAAGTCTCGACATCGTTACCGATCCCCTACCGACCCAATACGGTCGTTAACTCCTAAAGCCGCCGCCCGTACACTGTCAATATTGAACGCGATCCCCAGATCATATCATTAATTCTGATCGTAGATCGCGTTCAAGTTTGACTGCGTACGGGCGGCCTTAGCACTTAACGAATGAATTCGGTCGATATGCGATCGTTAAGTATGTCGAGACTTTTTAATAAAACCGACAGGCGACAAGAAGTGAAAAGCGACAATCTGACATTTCGACATTTTTTTTCATACATTCTCTGTATTCTCTGCACCTATCGCGTTATAGCAATAATTGTTCATTCATCATTGTCAGTCATATTAAATAGGGCCCAGGTCATCAGTCCACGTTGTGGGAGGCCTAACAATGCTGCACTTTCAACCCTTCTGCCCTATCAGCCAGCCTATCTGTGATCAATGTGCTCTGAACCTCAAGCTAAGCCTTCACTATTCTTTATTTGACATCCTTTTATCCATATTATTCCCTTGTCAAGACATCTTCCAGTTTAGCTTAATTTCCTCAAGTAATTCCGTTATCATTTTGTTCGCATTTCACTTGACATAGGCGTGGGTTTATCTAGTGCCTGTATTTTTAGATCTAAGTCTAGACAAGTGATATCGTTTTGCTATTCCTATCTGGTTCTATTTTGTCATAAGTTGTTTGGTTTATCTTGGTTGTTTGAAATAAAACGTCAAAGAAAGACTCTCTATTCAAAATACTTATACTGAGGGCCTAGTGCGAGTTGCGAATGGTGAGTGAATTTTACTATTATTTTACTCGTTTCGCACATTTATTTGAATTGGATACAATATTCACATTTTTCTATGATACAAATGAAAGAAGAAGGAAACTATTGGTACGTCAAAACATTCATGCTAGGCCATTTGGTGTCTGTTACTGCTGTGGCGAGGTGAGATCTTATTTTTAATTCATATTATCTTCTCTGCACGAGATGTCTATGATATGGTTCAGTTACAGATTGGTATTATTTGTCTTTTAAATTCTGTCAGCAGTTTCTCTCGCGTGATAGTCGAAAATTTTCCCAAACGAAAAAACATTATCATCATCTTAACAGCCGAAAGACGTCCAATGCTGGACATAGGCCTCCCCCAAGTGTCACCACAACGACTGGTCATGTGCGTCTTGCATCCATCAGCTACCAGCGACCCTCACCAGGTTATCTGTCCACCTTGTGGGAGGCCTTCCAACGCTGCGTCTTCCGGTACGCGGTCGCCACTCCAGAACTTTTCGGCCCCATCGACCATCTGTTCTGCGAGAAATGTGCCCTGCCCACTGCCACTTCAGTTTGGCAATCCTTCGGGCTATGTCGGTAACGTGACTTTAAGTCTTCTGATGAGGCTCATCATTGTGAGCGAGAAATATACTCCCGGGATAAAGTACTACTACTTTGTCCTATTTCAGGACCCGGGTGAAAAAACTATTAAGTTGCGATACATTTTGCAACTACTATCTTTAAGTACCTAGTATAAGTTATAAAGATTTTCAAATTAACTCTACAAATAAATTATAAGTATAAGTAACATTTTAATTTGCAGCCAAAAATATTTGCGAACCTAAAAAAGATAATTATAAAGTCTTAATGTCTTAGGCAGTCGTAAATTTTCTCTAAGACTTAAGTAGAGAATTTTATCACTTACATCGCTCGTTAAGACAGCTTTTGACTTATTTTAGTGTAATTTGGAGTTTTGAGTCTAACATTTTACCTATGAAAGCTTTCAAGTTGCAATATCATTTGCGCGACAGTCAAATTCAAAAACATGTCAAAATGTAGGGCAAATAGAGGTGTTTTCGACTGTTTGCGACTGCGGTGCCAATGCGAACGGTGTTAAAAAACTTTTTTACAAAATAAATACATCTGTTTTCCAAATAAAAACACTACATAGTATAAAATAACTTAAATTTCGGAAGTCGGTGTTTCTTCGTTTTTTGACACCGACTTCCGAAAGTTTTTATTTTTACGCTTTTTAGTACGTTATCATTTTTCACAATTCGTTAACACCACTGAAAAGTCTATATGCAATTTCGTTTACTTGGATGACATATTTTTTCTAGCTATTTTGATTTAAAAACCAAACAACTGAACCGATTCTGATGAAACTTATGGAGCCAATCAGAAAGTATAATATTAAACATAAAAAAAGATTTTTTCGAATTTTTAAATCGGTTCATAAAAGACGGAGTGATGACTAATGAGGTGATAAACATAAAAAAAATACAACTGAATTTAGAACTTTCTTCTTTTTTGAAATAGGTAATAGTTACTTATGATATTAGTGCGGTAAGTTGGTTTTTACAAACGAGTAGACGAATGTAAGCACGAGACGAAGTCGAGGGCTTACCATAGTCACGAGTTTGTAAAAACCAAATCCGCACGTGTGTCATACAACGTTTTTCGACACATTTGCGAGAAAACATTACAATAAGTAATGAAACAAACTTTTTGTCTCTAGAAATCAGTCGGAAAGTCGCAACAATCTTTGACGTTTCTAATATGAAAATGGCGCGAATTTGCAAAGGGCGCCACATGCGCGTGGTGAAAATTAGAACCACATACTTTGTTTTTTTTATTTATCTTCTCTCATTTTCTCTATAATATTAAAATGAGACAAACGTATACAGCAAAAGCGCTTCCAAGGAGGTTCGATCATTCAGCTTATTTATTCTCGTGATGTTGAAACTCCTTGGAGGAATTCTTATTAATTTTTATGGAAATAAAAAAACCGTAAAGAATACGCACGGCGCTATACAACGGTGTTTGCGGTAAAATATGTACTTAGGTGAGAGTACCTACTTTGCCGCACGCTCCATTGTGTGGTGCATAATTTTTAACTTTCGAACAATGCATACAGGCTTCGTAAATGCATTTTTTGAGCAAATGTGTTGAAAAATACTTATTGCCCTTCCGGCGAAATGTAAGCCTGTATACCTCTGCCTATCCCTTCGAAGAATAATGGGCGTGTTGTAACATACCTACATACATGGTTATGATGGCAATTGAGTGCGTTCCTTCAAATAAGATGTTTTAGCTCGAGCTAATTTGCAACGATAATTTGACTCAGTAACACCAATCACCCTATACAACGTGTAACCGAATAAACGCAATACCTCTTAAGGGGTCATTGTACTCATCATTATGAACAACTTTCACTGTGGGACCAACACCGAAATTGCGAAAATCGACTGTCCCATACATTTCTGTGCGCAAAACTCGACAAAATGTACTGAACAGCTATTTTTTTTTCGCGATTACGGGCTTGGCCCCATAGTAAAAGTTGTTCATAGTGATGAGTACAATGACCCTGAGGTATTGCGTTTATTCTGTTACACGTTGTATACGTTTACCTTATGTATGTCGCAGCCAACTACCTTAATCAGTCGTTTCATAAAAAGCCTAGCCTTTTCATTGATCTGCGCTGTTTAATCAGCGACATAAGTGATAGTCATTATTTTTTATTATTTATTATAACTGTACTCGTATTGAACAAAAGACGTCACTGAGGTCACTGAAAAATCAGCGCATCTAAATGAAAAGGCTAGGCCACCAATTAAACGGCTGATTAAGCTAATAGATAATTACTACAAATTTTATACACAAAATATAAACTTCTCATATGGCTCTACTATAATCTGTTCGGCAAAAATCTTTAGCCAAAAAAGCTGAAAAAGGTAATTGTTATTTCAAGGGAACGCGCGTTTAGTTCTATCGGGTTAAAATAATGCCTGCCGGGGGAGATGTCACGAACAGACATCCATTGTGAAAGTAGAACAGGGTTGTAGCTGGCGACTTAACGAGACGTCAGGCTATCTAAGCGTAAAATGTAAAATGTCGGTACATAACCACTCATATATAGATAAAACTTTTATTTCATACAAAAAGAGAAGAAGATACAGGAGCTCGTGGCAAAATTATAACAGCCTAATTTATCTAAGCGTAAAATGTAAAATGTCGGTACATAACCACTGACATATAGATAAAACTTTTATTTCATACAAAAAGAGAAGAAGATACAGGAGCTCGTGGCAAAATTATAACAGCCTAATTTATCTAAGCGTAAAATGTAAAATGTCGGTACATAACCACTGACATATAGATAAAACTTTTATTTCATACAAAAAGAGAAGAAGATACAGGAGCTCGTGGCAAAATTATAACAGCCTAATTTATCTAAGCGTAAAATGTAAAATGTCGGTACATAACCACTGACATATAGATAAAACTTTTATTTCATACAAAAAGAGAAGAAGATACAGGAGCTCGTGGCAAAATTATAACAGCCTAATTTATCTAAGCGTAAAATGTAAAATGTCGGTACATAACCACTCATATATAGATAAAACTTTTATTTCATACAAAAAGAGAAGAAGATACAGGAGCTCGTGGCAAAATTATAACAGCCTAATTTATCTAAGCGTAAAATGTAAAATGTCGGTACATAACCACTGACATATAGATAAAACTTTTATTTCATACAAAAAGAGAAGAAGATACAGGAGCTCGTGGCAAAATTATAACAGCCTAATTTATCTAAGCGTAAAATGTAAAATGTCGGTACATAACCACTCATATATAGATAAAACTTTTATTTCATACAAAAAGAGAAGAAGACACAGAGCCTCGTGGCAAAATTATAACAGCCTAATTTATCTAAGCGTAAAATGTAAAATGTCAGTACATAACCACTGACATATAGATAAAACTTTTATTTGATACAAAAAGAGAAGAAGATACAGGAGCTCGTGGCAAAATTATAACAGCCTAATTTATCTAAGCGTAAATAGTAAAATGACGGTACATAACCACTGACATATAGATAAAACTTTTATTTGATACAAAAAAAGAAGAAGACACAGAGCCTCGTGGCAAAATTATAACAGCCGCACGGACCGATCTTCAAGGATAAGCAACGCTTGCCGAGGTTGGTCTGTGGATGGGTGACCATCTTAACATACCGAGACTCCTCCGTGCCTCGGAAAGCACGTTAAGCTGTTGGTCCCGGCTGTCATTTGGAGATCTTTGGAGACCGTTGGAATCTGACACCAGTCTTGCCTAGAAGTACCGTGTTACCCAGTTAAATGGGTTGTGGAGGTCTGGTAGGCAGCCGCTTCATGTAAAATACTGTTATTCAGCTGAATCCGGTTTGACTGGGAGCCGATCCCAATATAGTTGGGAAAAGGCTAGGCAGATGATTATGAAAAAGAGATGAAGACACATGACATAAAAGTACAGTTACTTCAATCATAAGAAAAAAATTAAGAAATCAAGTCTAGAAAACTTTTTACAGATAATACAACCGGCTTCCATATAAAAACCTCTACAAAGGACAAAATAACTTTAATTTTGGAAGTCGGTGTTTTTTTCTTGTGCGATATCTTCGTTTTTTGGCACCGACTTCCAAAATTAAAGTTAGAAAACGATAAATATTGCTTGAGCGGTGAATTAAAATTACTATTTATAAGCGTGTTTACCTTAATCCGCGTTAATATTCTTAGTTAAGACTACAGGTGTCTTTGTATACCAGAGTTGAAGCTCTCGAGATCGGCAGTTTGAGTATCCAAGCCATGCAGACTCAAATTAAATATGTTAGAAGAATTCCAAACACTTCGTGGGTCCCGATCAATAACTAGGTAATGGCGATAAAGTACCAGCTATTACCGACAAATATTTTGAAGGTATACCTATGAAGATGTAGCTTTATCATCTGCCTAGCCTTTTCCCAACTATATTGGGGTCGGCTTCCAGTCAAACAAGATTCAGCTACATACCTGTATTTTACGTGGAGCGGCTGCCTACCAGACCTCCGCAACCCATTAACTGAGTCACACGGTACTTCTTGGCAAGACTGGTGTCAGATTAGTCTGGCTTCTGACAATCCGTAACGACTGCCAAAGATCTACAAATGATAGCCGAGACTAACAGCTTCGCGTGCTCTACGAGGCACGGACGAGTCTCGGTATGTTAATATGGTCACCCATCCACAGACCAACCTCGGCAAGCGTTGCTTAACCTTGAAGATCGACCCGTGCGGCTGTTATTATTTAGCCACGAGCTTAGAGTACCGTAAACCCAAAGCCAGCAGGTAAACTAATTGGCCTGTTTATAGGCATCGCAGCTAATTTCACTACCAAGGGCCGCGCCTAAATAAAAACCAATTTTTAATACCAGAGCACAGACAATTAGATTGCAGAATTCAGTAAGTCGTTAACCTCGCCGGCAATGTTGCCAGATGAAATATTAATATACGAGCGGCGCTTTGAAGTTACCTTCAGTAATAGACTTTCGTATAAAGTGTGTTTTCCAAATTCAAATCTCGTATGGTCTCAGTTTCAGGACGTTTTTTCTTTTCCAAAGAAAATTGTTCGCAACAAAAAATGCTTTGAGAATAGAATTTTTTTGCGAAGTTATAAATTGTTGCCAGCACAAAAAAAGGTTCAATTTTAATAAGCCATTTTTATGATGTTATTTTTGTGCCTGAAAATGGCAACACACGTAATTGGGATGTCGAGATTATTGAAGTATTTTAATAGCTTTGAAATGAAATACAACAAATACGTTTTAACAATGCTAGTAGGTGGCTGGGACATACTGAATTATAAATATGGCCTTAATAAAGAAAAATCAAACCCAAACAGACCAGTAATCTTATTATGAAAAACGAATAAAGAAATAGATATAGCATGAACTTGCACCGATTTACCGAGATATAGAAACTCTTTACTCAAGAGTTTCTATGGCGTCGTCCTAATTGGTTAACGATCGGACGAGTTAACGATGCGATTTCGTCGCACGTCGAGATTAAACACACACATTTCTTTAGAGTGTCCTAATTGAACCTTGCAAATCATCGCGCGAGCACAGTAAATTTTCACTATCATTTTCATCGCGCGACGAAATCGCGTCGTTAACTCGTACGATCGTTAACCAATTAGGACGACGCCTGTATCTCGGTAAATCGGTGCAATTGAAGGACTCCTTTTAATGGAACTTTTTGTTTTTGTTCTAGATTTTTTTACAGCTTCTTTTAAATCCTTTTAGCATTAGTTTTCCAATTCACGGCTCACAATCCTTACCAACATCCAAAGTTATTATAGTCCAAACAATGCCGTAGTAATTGGTTTAGGCAATTCAAAATAATACTTTCCATTTAAAGAAAAAAAAATTACACTTTAAAGGAAACGTGCAGAAAAATGCAATTTTATTTCGACTTCTTCTACAACGTGTTACAGAATAAACGCAGTTCCTCATAACGTACGTACGTAGGTATTGTACTCATCATTATGAACAACGTTTACTAGGGGAGCAACCCCGAAATCGCGAAAAACAAAATAGTACTTTTGACGAGTTATGCGCGAGTTGTGTGTGAGAGTGGGCAGTCGATTTTTTTTCGCGATTCCAGTGTTGTCCCATAGTGAAAGTTGATCCATAATGTTGAGTATAGTTACACGTTGTATAATATTATTGATTCGAATAAATCTTAGTCTAAACTCTCTTGAGGGGAATTACTTATTTATTTTAAGCACAAGGGGCAATTATTTCCATCGTGTTAGGGGAAAATTCCCAAACGTTAAGTAGGCAAACAATCTACGCATTTCAAAAAGAAAAACCTACTTTTTAATATCCCCACACAAAGGAAGATTAGAAGCCCAGTGCTTGAGTATTTCATTAAGATCGTGTCTCCCTGTCATACGATTTATAAAACAACAAATAAGAGGCTTAAGCGAATATTTCGTATTCTTTGCCCTGTAATGAATAATGTGACAATGCGATTTTGATTTCATGAGACTTCTGTTTTGGTTTGGTGAGCCTTTGTTCGTAGTTTCGTGGGTTTTGGGGAGCAAATATTATTTTTTAGAGGATACTAAATCTATATGAAAATACATATTTTTTTATGAATGGGAAATCATAAAAATAATGTATTTGTATAATTATTCAGTTTCAGACTCTCACTGACTTACTGACTACCCATCCGTGCTCCTCGTAGTGCTACTTAGGTTTTCAATGTGTATTGTGCAATCTCGTTGTCTTTGATTTGACAACGAGATTGCACGCGAATAATCGCACCATGATTTTTGCCTTGGTTGTTGGTCACTCTCCTATCGACAGGTGCGATATGAGAACGCGACAGCATGTTTTCATACAAATTGTTCTGTAAATAGACAAATTCTTTAGAAAAGCGGCCATTCGTTGCCTCAATGTCGCGTCGCACCTGTTTGTGGGAGTAAGAGGCCCATGTTTTTTCAGCATCCTGTATTGCAATATCCAAGAGTGACACTTAGGTAGTAGCGTTTGTCTGCGTATCCTGTGCAGTCAGCTACGCCACGTTAACATCCTGCTGTCTGGCTGCCAAACGCAGCTTTATTTAGTTTCATTGTTTTATTTTGGCACAGAGGTAGCACTGCCTCGACTTAAAGAGTCTGTTTGAACCAAGAAAGGCGCTACAAGTCTGCAACGTTTTGTATTTTGTTCCATTAGGTACTACTGCCTTCGAAACGTTAAAAGAACACACTGTGAGGAATATTCTTAGAAAAACCCGATACTATGTGCCTTTGGATGACAATGCAGATTTGTAGATACAAATCTGCATTTGGCCCGCGTGGTGGGTGACAGCCCACTTCTTCGGACTGAGAGGAGGTCTGTGTCCCAGCAGTGTGAACAAAATTGACTGATTATGCTGAAAGCTTTTAAGTAATCCAAAAAAAACAACAAATCTAGTATTCATGGTTACAATACAAACTTACACCCACAAAAATGCAGCCAGTCGTTCCTAATACATTCTTTTTTTAAATGTTTAAAAGGAAAATTAACCATTAAACGCGCGCCTCGACTATGAGGGCGTTATTAAAAATTCTCTTTTGAAAACTCGCACTTTCGCCTTTGTTAAGGCGGGCCCTAATGCTGTGGAATGTAACCTAACAATTAAATAAAAAATACGGGAATATCATAGACGGTTGTAAAAGGTTATGGTTGTCATTTAAGTCGTTTGAATAAAGAATGTGTTTTCTTTGTGTTTGAGATCGTGATTCGCGGTCTTGCATGTTTTCACTTAATTCTGACTTTTGCGGGTGATTGTTCACAAAATAATACGAAAGGCAAGCTTAACTCTAAATTGAGTTTTTCGCAGAAAACCTTTGATTTCAGTGATAGAGAGAGATCACAATAGAGGGCAGGAATACATCTTGAAAAAGGTTTTTCCTAACTGGGTAATGAATCAGAGATTTTTTAATTTACTTATAAGATGTTTCAGTACCTTATAAGTAAATGATTTAGTTGGTATGATTTTACAGTAAATGATGTCTGTGGGTGCGTTGGTAGAACTTATTTTCAAATAAATTAAAATATTATGTTTTAATTTGCTTTTGTATTTTTTTCACAACTGGTAACTTTGGGGCTTGCGTCCAAATTCAGTTAGAATTTTTGGCGACCGACAAAGACGAGTGGCGTTTGTAAAAAAAAATAAACGAAATTATAAACTTTTTGATTATTTCGTGATTTCGCTCACAAGGGTACAAATTGATTATACTAGGTCAATCTCTGACTATAAGGGTAGAGGTGGTTTCACAATAGGGATGTGTCCTGAAAATAATTAATTAATCCGTCAGATGGATTTCCACAAAATATTGGAAAAGGCTAGGCAGATGATGATGGGACACGTATTTTTTCTGTTTTCGCGAAAACAAAAAATTAAAACGGTACAGTGCGTTGAAAACGCGTGTGATGTCACAGACCGATTATACTCTTTTACCGGAAAATCACAAGCCCCCACTCCTGATCTTTGACGCGTTTTATCATCGTATTGTTTTGTTGATTTGATAAAACAAAAAAATACGTATCCAATAGTTTTCGATAATCTAACTGGCGACTGATAGAATCTTATTTTTTTTAACTCAGGAATCATTCCCTATTTGATAAAATTGAGTACTTACATACTTAGGCCTCGATTACGGAGACGCGGGGCATCGCGCGTCGCAAACGTAATGGCGTTATATGAGAGCGTTTACGGAAAAATCATTTTACACGCGTTTGCTTGAATTGCAGGCGGAGCCCGTTTTAACCAGCTATTCCTGCAATTATTCGTTCACGGTAAAACGAAGCGAAACCCGCGGAGGGACCCGTGGCGTGCATCGCCATATGTTTGTATTTGCGCGTATGATGATGCTGGCAGCTGCACGCGCCGCCTGTCTGTAAGCGGAAAAAAAACGTGCGACGCGCTACAAGACGCCACGCCGCACGCGACGTCGGACGCCCCGCGTCTCAGTAAACGAGGTCTTACTTCCGAAATACTACATCAATCAATCTGTCTGCCTTTTCCCAACTATATTGGGATCGGCTTCCAGTCTAACTGGATGCAGCTGAGTATCAGTATTTTACATGGAGCGACTGCCTATCAGACCTCCACAACCCAGTCATCATCATCATATTAGCCGAAAGACGTCCACTGCTGAACATAGGCCCCCTTCAAGTGTCACCACAACAACTGGGGCTCGATTCTGCTATTGCAATCGTGTCTCAATGACCGGTCAGTGATCGAATATTTGACAACTTTGACAGTTTTTTTATGGGAAATGTGTCAAAAGTTTGACGTTATACGTCAAAAATCGATCATTGACCGGTCATTGAGACACGATTGCAACAGCAGAATCGACCCCCTGGTCCTGTGCGTCTCGCATCTATCGGTTACCCGCGACCCTCACCAGGTCATCGGTCTACCTAGTGGGAGGCCTTCCAACACTGCGTCTTCCGGTACGCGGTCGCCACTCCAGAACTTTCTACAACCCAGTAATTGGGCAAAACCCTTTTGAAAGACTGGTGCCAGATTTTCTGGCTTCTGACTACGGCTGTAAAAGATCTACAAATGACAGGCAGGACCAATGGCTTAACGTCATTTCCGAGGTACGGAAGAATCTCGGTAAATAATCACTGCTTAACCTTGAAGATCGAACCGTGTGGGGCTGTTACTATTTAGCCATGAGCTTCTTCGCAGGATACTAAGAACATAGTGGTTCCTATAAAATGTGCACGCATGTAGGTAGATGATAAATAGTAATCCCGATAAATTACTTGAAGATTCTAAACCACCTTTAAAAATAATCTGGCCAAATGGAGCATTCTTCACCCATCCCAAACGCAGTGCCAGTGTGGAGCCACTTCACAGGACATGCGTGACCTTCTTAAGGGCCCGTCGTGCTCAACCACCTGCACCATCCAGGATTTGAACGAGGCCAATGATAGTGCTGTACAAGTTGCTCAATACTGGGGCTCGATTCTGCTATTGCAATCGTGTCTCAATGACCGGTCAGTGATCGAATATTTGACAACTTTGACAGTTTTTGTATGGGAAATGTGTCAAAAGTTTGACGTTATACGTCAGAAATCGATCATTGACCGGTCATTGAGACACGATTGCAATAGCAGAATCGACCCCCTGGTCGGACAACATTTGATATGAATGATCAATCAACACGAAAAGAAGAAGAAGCCGTCTTTTACAATAAAAAACCCAATAACACTTCCCTACCCGAATCGAACCAGCCGGTCGATTCTGTGGACATCTCACGGTGTTCACCTAGGCGGAGTGAATGACAAAAGAACTGTCATTCCATCTTATTTGTATGGTTTGACAACTCACCCGTCGTGCGCCCCGCCCGGGTGTTCACTCCGACATGTTTACAGCCGGTCGATTCTGTCGATATCTCACGGTGTTCACCTAGGCGGAGTGAACGACAACTGAGCTGTCATTCCATATTATTTGTATGGTTTGACAACTCACCCGCCGTGCAACCCGCCCAAGTGTTCACTTCGACATGTTTGCAGAATCGCACTGCAGAATCGCACTGCAGGACCCCATTCTCAGAAATCGTTTTAAGGACCCTTAGACCAAATACCTAGGCGTTAGTGAATTCTTATTAATTCTTGTCTGATGCATCTAAAAATACTCCATAACACCTCAATTTAAAAACACATCTATCAACTTAAATATAAAAAGAAACTTCATTTCAAATAAAGTCATTAATTGGCTACATAAAAGAAAATGTATTTTATCATCAATAAAATGTCTCAACATAATCTTCTTTTAAATATTCTTACTGCAATTAGTACGTGCTTCATACAATATCTAGAAAGAATTCGGAGTTAAACGAAAACATAATAATATAAAGAGATCCTAATGTAGTCTTTGTGAAAAGAATAATGGCTTTTTACTTTATTTAGTACCAAGAAAGCTATGTTAAAAGATGCTGAAATCTGTGTAGGTACAAAGAATAATATTATTTTCTACCTCTCAGTTTCAAGAAAACATAGTTTCTTTAACCTTTGCTATATTATTTTATCATTTTAACAATGAAAAAAAAATACGTAGCTAGGCTGAAGTAAAGAGGCATTATAATTCTAAGAGAAAGAGTTCTTCTTGTGAAAAGTGAAATTACGTGGACGTCTCATCTACCCTTCCACAAAACGTTTTGGGAATATATTCATTGTACGTATACCTATGGATTAGAATTCCTTGTCGTCGTCTGTGTTTCCTCATAGCTACAACCTGGGTGTCTTTAAGTCAAGAGTGAACAGATTACTTCAAGGCAAACTAAAATCAGGTAAGACAGTGCAATCGTGAGCCTGACAATAAAATAAGTGAAATTCAGAAGCATAATGCGAATACATAGTAGGTAAAATTGAAGTGGCAGTGGGCAGGGAACATTGCTCACAGATCAGATGGTTGATGGGGCCGAAGAGTTCTGGAGTGGCGACCGCGTAGGTACCGGAAGAAGCAGCGTTGGATGGCCTCCCACAAGACGGACCGATGACCTGGTGAGGGTCGCGGGTAGCCGATGCATGCGAGACGCACAGGACCGGTTGTTGTGGCGACACTCGGGGGAGACCTATGTCCAGCAGTGGACGTTTTTCGGCTGATATAATGATGATGATGATGATAGATGTACGCAAACGCAGGTGAACTCCTTGTTACTTTACTCCCATAGTCGGATGATTCAGCAACTTGACACAACCAGGGAGAAAACAGTCAAACGCCTTTACGTGCTTTCTGACTCACCAATTACCGACTTCTAAACTTAGGAAAGAGTAGAATAGAATTGAATAGATACTCTTTATCATGTACACCAGAGGGCCAATTATACTTATTTTGAAGCAACGTACCTATTCGCATGTCAATCGCATACTATCAAAAGCTTTAATTTTGCATAGTACTTACATTTTTGACAGTTTCGGACATCCAGACGTACTGCATCTTACCATCCCTACCTTGTAGCTATTCCACCAATTCGCACTAAGCGTTTCCAAACGTCTTTTATAATGCGCACAGCAAAAGAGAGGAACTCTCTGCCTGCGTCTGTGTTTCCAAATGCTTACAACCCTAATCTCTTCAAAGTTAGAGTGAACAGGCTCCTTCTGGGTAAGCTCGCTCCATCGTAGACTTTGTCTCTGTCATCTCTGACATTGACTAGAGTCAAGAGCAAACCCATCTCTAATAAAAAAAAAAAAGTTTACGATTGAGATGCGAATGCGAACGTTGCTTGAAAATTAGTAGAATTGGCGCTCTGATTAAAAACTAAAAAAAAAAGAAAATAAATAATAAATTCTTAACGCAAAAATGAAAGACGTTTCACGACAAAACTCTGTAATACTTTTCGCCCGATCTGGAAATCGTATCCAAGACTCCACGCAAGGCAGTCGCACTGGCGACCATGAGACGAACGGTGTATTTGCAACCCACAGAAACGGAGTGAGTTGGTACATAAATACTTTCTTTTTTATGTACATATGCCATTTAGCTATACATTTACTCCACAATATTCTTTTCCCGAAGAGTCACAAACTATTTGTGTGGGGTAGCATCCACCCATGGGACAAATACAAAGTTATTTCGCATCTCGAATGGAACTTATTTCCTGTAGGTACAAAGTTATTGCGATAAACATGTAGAGTATTACAATGACACCAGGAGATGTCTTATTTTAATAAGAAATCTCACGGTGGAGAGCGATAACGAACTTAAAAAAAAAAACAAAATTAGATTGGCATGTGTTGTAGAAATGTCACGTGGCTGAAACATGTTTGAACGTTTAACAATGAATTGATACTTAGTTATATCTTTTTAGATACTCAGGTTAAGTTAATATTGAACTTGATGATTTCGTTTATTCATATTCAATAGTATATTATTACATTCTTAAGATACCTATATAATATGTGTCTTGTGCGAGTCCCAAATAAATATTTTTCTTTCTTTCTATATTTTTAATTAAAAAGAGAACTTATATTATTAATAATTAGGTCGCTGCTGATTTTCCAAATAAATTATTATCATACGTATTTATTTAAATCATATTTATTTTTTCATTATAAATACAAAATTAAAGACATCATTCAAAGGAAGTAGATGACGTTATTTTTTGAGCCGAAAAATCACAACAAATAAAAACTTCTCATCAACTAATGTCAAACACATACTGGCACAATACAGCAAAAAAAGTAGGCCCTTTTCCATTTTCAAAAAGTTCTATTCACATTTCACCATAGCTGCACAGTAATAAACAAACATGCCCCTTAAACATTCGTCCCCTTTACGAGAGCAAAACAAAATTCCCCCATACACGTACTGGACGCATTACAAACTAGTACCATTCGCACAGATGACATATACGAAGAAAAAAGAAGTCAAAAACATTTTTTCATCCAGTCGTACCTATTGTGGAGTCCCCTAAAAGAGCACTCTATTGAATGTACTGCACTCAATAGATAAGTATTTCATATCCTGGTTGAATGAGGACGGTATGCATCAGTAAAACTGAAAGTTAGGGTATGTACTGTGGAATGTAAAGCGGCTGTACGTGGTCTATGTGATCGGGTTAGGGGGCTGTTACACCGTTGATGTGAGGCGAGCAAGTTTGATTTTTAAATTTTAATTTTTAGGACGGTATACATTTTTCGTTTTCTTGATGAGCCAGCTCTTGGACTCGATGTCGCCTGATGGGAAGCAGCGGGTGAGGACTACGATGGAACGAGTGAGTCTAGACATCTGACGGGTTTGAGCTAAGGTCAATGTCAAGCCGGAGAACAGACTCCTAAAACTACAAAAGCCATAATCAGAAGGCCTTTTCACGTAGGTACCTAAAAATGTCAGAATCGTGCAGAAACTATAGGTGTCAAGTGTCAACGTCAAGTATTTTTAACAAGAAAGTTTCGAATATGCAACACTAGATGGCATAGGCAACGCCATGCACCTATATCGTCAAACACTTGTCAAAATGTGATATTAAGGTGTTTTCGACAGTTTAAGAACGCGAACACTGTCTATACAAAATGATGGCTTTAGGTACATTTTGTGTTTTTACAGCCTCATCACAGACCACTGAGATAGGTACTTGATTCGTCCCAAAAATCCTGTTCAAACATAGACATAAATTCATTACTTTTTCCCACAAAACATCTCTGAAAAAAGACCTGATACAAAGAAAAATACATGGCAAAGAAAAACTCCTTATTTCCTTAAACAATAATATTGTGTTTGTAAATAAAGCTTCATTAACAGCCGGTAATGTGCGTCTCTAATGATGTCTTCCGTTCGCATTCCTTGTTCCTTCCTTAGATATTTATTTTAGCCCGATGTTAGATTTTTCTGTTTATAGCAACACGGTATTTCTATCTATTAATAGGAATATATTGTGATCATCAATTTATCTGTCATGGGTGTTGCATTGTACTAGTTTGACTGCAATTTCCCATTTGACTGAACTGTCACACACTGAACAGCTCATAGCACAAGAAAAAATAGACCTACTGTTGCAATCAATGAATAAGATAAGTTAAGATAGGTAAGACAAATATGACCATGTAAACATGCACCAAATAAACTAGTTTTCTTTTCTCCTATAAATTAATCTAACTTCGACTATTTTAGTGGAAAGTTTTTTTTATTAGTAGGTAGTAGTAACTGCGCGCTGTAATTCTGCCGGAGGGGCCAAATTGGTAAAACATAAAACAAAAATAGTCTGAAATAAAATGTGTAAAAGATGACTGCATTAGTTCCGATTCTAACTACGCACAAAAATATCCTTTTCAACACATTTGCTCAAAAAATGCATTTACGAAGCCTGAATGCATTGTTCGAAAGTTAAAAATTATGCACCACACAATGGAGCGTGCGGCAAAGTAGGTACTCTCACCTAAGTACATATTTTACCCCAAACTCCGTTGTATAGCGCCGTGCGTATTCTTTACGGTTTTTTTTAATTTCCATAAAAAATAAGAAGAATTCCACCAAGGAGTTTCACATCACGAGAATAAATAAGCTGAATGATCGAACCTCCTTGGAAGCGCTTTTGCTGTATACGTTTGTCTCATTTTAATATTATAGAGAAAATGAGAGAAGATAAATAAAAAAAATAAAGTATGTGGTTCTAATTTTACCCAGCGCATGTGGCGCCCTTTGCAAATTCGCGCCATTTTCATATTAGAAACGTCAAAGATTGTTGCGACTTTCCGACTGATTTCTAGAGACAAAAAGTTTGTTTCATTACTTATTCTGGTTTAAGAACTTTATTTTCCTCATAAGAATTAACAATAATACTACTAAACTACTCCTACTACCTCTACTACTACTTATTGTAATGTTTTCTCTCAAATGTGTCGAAAAACGTTGTATAACACACGTGCGGATTTGGTTTTTACAAACTCGTGACTATGGTAAGCCCTCGACTTCGTCTCGTGCTTACATTCGTCTACTCGTTTGTAAAAACCAACTTACCGCACTAATATCATAAATAACTATAATCAAACGTCACTTTTGTGTCATGTAAATAACCTAAAATTGCCAGAAACAGAAATAAAAAGCCCGCCTATTCAAAACTGCCTCCCATACGGTGTAAACGCGCCCCGTCTGTACCGGGGTCAGTGGCGGTCGTTATTTATATTTCCCCGACCGTACCGCGGGTTATTTTATGTAGTCGACTGTTTTATATCGACGATCGCAGGATTTAATATTAAACTGTTTTTCAACCGCTTTTCCGTGGCCAGACTTTATCGGTGCATACTAAACATACTTTACTTGCATAGTGAGGAACGGTTCTGCTCTTTTGTTTTTATGTTGTACCTACTGATAAAAAGTTACGGCTTTAGTCGTACCAGTTTTCTTTTAAGTTCTTTATTGTAGGAAATATTATCGGTGCTAAGAATATGAAATCTCGGAGGGCAAATTCTACAAATTTTCAAGCAACGTTCAAACGTAAACTGTCAGAAATGTGTGAAAATGAAGGCTTTTTTGACAGTTTGCGATTGACATACGAATACGAAAGTTGATTAAAAATTTGTAGAATTGGTCCTCAGATTAAAATATATTTTGATTCTTGACACAGATGTTGTTGAGCATCCATTAAACTTTAGAAAATAATGGTTATGATGGGTGACAATATCGATAAAGTCGGTGGTATGACATAATAATGTGGAATGAAATGCGTAGGTATAGTGTCTTGCTCGTAAGTAATGGGTGATTCAATTCTAAAATGATGATTGTAATTATCAAACTTAACATAATTTCTAACTAATGTGACTAAACCAGACCACATCTGGCTTCTTTAAGGAAGTCCAAAAGCAGAATAAGAAAAAGCAGAAACGCAACTTGTAAAACAGTCTCAACTTTTTAGAAAAAAAAAACAAAAAAACTAATTCTTTTGCAGTACAGCGATTCGACTGTCAAGCGTCCGAAACTTTCGCAGCTGCTAAGTTTGCGAAAATCTTTTTCACAGATTACTTTCATACGACTTGTTGCGATTGTAAGCCGTCATTCTCGACTGTTTAGACTTTTTCTTTTATTTCCGCAGTTCTTTTTTCTTTTCTAAAGTTTTCAAATTCGTGTTTTGTGCCAGTATTTTTTTAAATTGCTTGAGAACATTGGCGCCGAAGTTTGTACAGTAAATACTTATTTTTTAATGATTTTATTTATCTTGACTTATTGTCTTTTGTCTGTTAGTAGTTAGGTTTGTGGACAATGGAAAGATAGACATTTTTTGTAATCATGCGTCAGTAGGACTTTCAAACTATGTGTAATGTCGTGTATCAGGCTTGCAAGTTGCTTTAGGTTTCTGAATCAACCTTCATTCAAAAATCCAAAATATTTTGACTCAGATAATTCCAAAGAGCAAACCATCTTATCTCCTACTCGACGCAAAACGAAGTACACAATAAAACCCTTACTTAAAATCCTTAACAGACCCTTTTCCCAGAATTTGTTAATAGGAACACTAACTCGAATATTTCCCCCAGAATGTTTAATAATGTAAACATAATATATACTTACAGTTTTAATACTAACATATATAAAGTCGAGTAATGGTTGGAATTTTTAATATCAAGCGACCAGTGCCGCTCACAATATGACAATGCCCCAACATGTTAGGAATCCCCATTGTTGACGTTTGTTGACTGGCAAATACCGTATATACTTCCAAGCTACATAACAAACTTTAAGGCTCAAAGAATAACGCTCAAAATCCCTTGCCATAATTGGAGGTAAGTTTTTGATTCAAAGTACGGGTTACGAACGAGTATTGTTCGAGTACAATTGCTTGCTTTTTAGGTATTGGTACCGGTATCGATATTGATGCTCTCCAATTACTGATAGATTAACAATAGGTAAAGTTTCCCCTTTTAACAATGATGTTTATGGGATTGGCAGCAGACATAGGGGCAGAATTCGCTGTTTGTTATGTAACAATGCTATTCAGTGGTTCCGATTCTCTTGTTCACGAGCAAAACATTGTTTACGACGTTTTCATCTTTTTCTTTCTTTAAATACAAGAAAAGATGGACATGTGAGTTATCAATTTGCTTCAATACAAAAAGAAAGTAGTTTTAAAAACGCATTCATCAAAATCAAGACTAAGTTCATGGCATAAACTGTTTGATTTGACATAACTAACTTAGTTTTTATAATTTGTCGTCGTCTTTTTCTTGATTTGTTTATCATTAAGATTTCTAATTTAATTTTAGGTAAGGTTTCGAACGAGGAAACCGGTGTCATTGACAGAATTTAATGAACCAAGCTCTAAAAGCTGTCTAAGAAAATAGTCTCTATTCCTAAGCGACCCAAGAAAATATAAAATAAAAGCCTAGTAAAACAATATTGAACTTAAAAGAAAAATAATGTTGAGAACTGCGGCCCTACCATGACGTGTTAAAGCGTGAGTCGTACGAGTGAGAAGGAGGGATGAAGCTATATAGGATGTATAGCTCCATCTCTCCTCGCTCGAACGACTCACGCTTTGACACGTCATGGAAGGGCCGTTAACCATCAACTATCAAGTTTCCCTCATTAAAACGTCTTGATATTATTAGTCCTAAAAAGAGGAAGTAAAAATATTTATTTTATATAAAAAATTAGGCTGTTTAAAAATATTTATGGTATCATTTATAGCCCATGATGCAAAATGTGGATTTACTCGAGCGTCGCGGAAACCTATTAGATTTGGTACATTAGATGATAGGAAGAATAAAATAATGGTCCCATCATGTTTCCACTTTCAGCAGTGGGGGAAGCGTCTTTAGTTTTTCAAAATTGTAAAAATCAATGACATGGAAATACTGTATGTACTGGATTTGTCGCGGATTTTGTTCGAAAGAGTTACCGCGGCCCTGTAACGCAAAAGGCACTAGGAGGAGCATGGGTGGGTTTTAGTCAGTAAAAGTCTGACACTCCCTGCCGCTAGACCCAGAGCGGAAGGGGTCATTTGATGATTTCCCATCCTAAAAAAAAAGCGTGTCGGATATTGATATTTTTCATGCTCTGATATTAAATAATTATTAAACTGCCGATTCGCATGGTGGTTGATTTCTGTGGTTTCACCCAAAAAAGGAGGTGGTTCTCAATTTGGCCGTAGGTTTGTTTTTTGCATATAAAAAACACCTGCAGTTGGTTAAACAAATTCGACGAACTTAGAAGCTCGTCCTTTTTTGAAGTCTGTTAAAACTAGGTAGGTATTTTATTGCATTGATTGTTTTTTTTTTTCTATTTTTAATCTTGCCATAATAATTTCATATGATCTGCTCATAGTCTAACGACTGTAGACTATGAGCTGACCATATGAAATTATTATGGCTTTCAGAGCAAAATCCCCTTTGGGAAAAACTCTACAGTAAATCATATGCAGCTGTCCATTTCCAAAATATGCCTCCTTTTCAGTCTACGTATTGATTCCGGAATAGTCAATTGTGACTCCAGCATAAACACCATACAGAGGATTCAAAATTATTCCCAAACAAATTTCCAACTCACCATGGTTTTTGAGGATCTCGGAAATACATGAATGAGCATTTGAATGTCAAGACCATCAAGGAAGAGATCAGATCAACCTGCTCCAAATATAAAGCACGACTTGCAATCCACCCAAACCAACTAGCAGAGCAATTGACTATTTCGGAATCAATACGTAGACAGAAAAGGAGGCATTGATTGAATTAAATAAAAATTAATTTTACTACCGGGACCAACAATGAAACGTTCTCTCCGAGGCTTAGAGGGGTCTTAGAAAGAAATGGGAGGTTACCCAGTCAATAATCGTCCTCAGCAAGCCTTGATTAACCTTAGAGATCGGCCGGTGTGGCTCTTGTAATGTATCTACAAGCCTCTCGAAATTAGACAACTTCGAAACTTTTAAAATGTGATTATCAAAAGTTCGTTATAAAACAAAAAGCCGCAATATTCGTAGGTCACATAAAAAGGAACAATAAGAGAGAAACGTCGAGTGTTTAATTTAGTTAAAACGCGTCCGAGAACTTTAAACTCGATACTAAAGTTTATTCGACGCAGTGGTCATAAGCGGGGGACACACGTGCGGAAGTGTTCAAGAACTTTTTAGATATATTTTTATGACAATTTTAATTTTTCCGACCTATGGACCGAATTCGGTCGGTGGGCGGTATCGGTAACAAGGTTGAGACTTTCAAAGACCTTCCACAAACTTTTTTGAGATAAGCTCGCTTTTAACCGACTTCAAGAAAAGGAGGACGTTCTCAATTCAGATGTATTTTTTTTATATGTTTGTTACCTCATATATCCGTCATTTATGAACCGATTTAAAAAATCTGGTTCATGTGAGAGATTGCTTCTAGATTGGTCCCATTAAAATTTTATCAAAATCAGTGCAGTTGTTTGGTTTTTAAAATATGTAGCTGAAAAAAATATGTGGAAAAATCATCCATAGATACAAAATTGCGTATTTTGCTGTCCTGTGACTCTCCAGTGGTGTTGTTAGGTGTGGGTACCACTAAAAAGTGAAAAATAAAAAAAAATGTTCACAAAAAACCGACTTCCAAAAAAAGAACCGACTTCCAAAAAAAAACACTACAAAGTACAAAATAACTTTAATTTGGGAAGTCGGTGTTTTTGGTTGTTTCTTCGTAATTTTTTTTTGGTAGTCGGTTTATGTACCTACAACAATGATCTTATTAAATAACTGTGTACTATGCCATGTTCAGTGTACAATAATATAAGAATTAAACAAGCAAACATATTATAAAATCACTCCTAGACGATTAAGGATAGATATTGTAAAATCAATAATGATGCTAACCAATCTGAAGGCACGTGTGTCCAAAAACCCGAGAGACAGACATCGCAATCGAATTGAAAAGCGTCTCTCGAATGCATCCATGCATCGTACTCGTTATGCAATCATTGAAGCACCTAAGTCCGTACTGGAGCACCTAAGTCCGTACCAGAGCACCTAAGTCCGTAGTATAGTACCTAAGTGTTATCTGCTGAGTAGGTTCTAGCGGGTTATGCTCAAGTTATTGGGAAATGTTGTAGATATATAAAGTTTAGTATTTCCAAATTGTTTGTTAATTTACACCAAGTAAATTTCTCACTTTTTGTTTCGCTGTTGTGGCATATCTCACAGGAACCGAGCATTTTTCAGGTATAGAACCTTTCACATAGTAAAAAAATCCCTATTTTCAAAGAAGGACCGTCAACGGGGTGAATACTAACGGAGTGAGGGGTGAATAGAAACAATACTTTGATGAGGTTTTTCACTTTAATATCATAATATTGGTTGTCTAAGAATGCAACTTTATTTTATTTATATCAATTCAATAAAATTGAAGACCGATAATGCCTGCAAACAAGATTTAAATAACGTAAAAATAACCTTCAAAGTTCTGTGCCGATTCACCCCTGCATTCCTATTCCATTCCATTATTTCCTAGTTTATATGTATATGTTTTCCTTATGTATTTACAAAAGGAACAAAAATACTTCTTTATAACATGAGTTTTGAAGTAAAGATTTTCCCGAAGAAATTTTTTTTTATGCCAAAATACTAGAACCAAATCATTGTTTCGGCAACAAAAAGCGTTGTCCAGGAATATTCCCCAATTCTAAGCCCTTGAATAATTAAAGTTCAGACAAACTACACAACAGCGTTAGTCAAAGTCAATAGCAATTCTCACTTAACAAATAGAGCCCAAGATTGCCACTGAAGCTAATTAATGCTTTGAAGGAGCAGATGGATTTTGCGGCGCCAAAAACTCATTTCACCGTCTGTTTTACATTTCTAATGCGAAGAAATGTCAAATAAGGTAAGTACAGAAGGTTAGCCTAGTCCCTAGATGATCTTAGAGAACAATGATCGGTGAAAAAAAAATGTTTCGTGAGTATGGCTTGTTTCACACGTACCACAAGCACAAGCACAATCAAAACCACAAGCACTAGCACAAGCACAAGCACGTGCTAATTTGTATGAAAATTGAATAGTTAAATTCACATGGACTACATTTTGCCGTCATTATCGACCTCGTGTGTGATACCGACCACATCGAAGCCAAGTCGGAACCACGACGCAACCACCAGCGACACCTTGCACGGCCAAATCCACATTTTTTAGGTATCACAATGTAACCACAAGAAGCCGTAGCGACACTGTTCACACGTAACACAGCTTGACCACCTTTTGTCGCGACAGTGTGGTGTGGTTGTGGTACGTGTGAAGCAAGCCTATTGGAGAATGCATTGCGAAACCTTGGTGCGCGAGTCAGACTCGCACTTTTAATGTTACTTATGAAGATTTTTTAAATAAATTTAAATTTTCAACCTATTACGGTTAATGAGATACATCCTGCTGACAGACAAACAGACGGTCGGATGGTCGGTGGGACAGCGAAGTTTTAGTTAGGGTACTAGTAAAATGTGAAAAGTGAAAAACTTTTTCACAAAACATATTTCGGAAGTCTGTGTTTTTGTTTGTTTCTTCGTAATTTAACACCGACTTCCAAAATTAAAGTTATTTTGTACTTTGCAGTGTTTTTTTGGAAGTCGGTTTTTTTCTCTCTCTTGGGAAAAGTCGCTGGCAATTTTGGAAAAACCATCTAAGACGTCCCGCCAACATCTCCTCGGTCTGCCGCATCCCCGTTCAATCTGTATCTGGCAAAACACGGGCCACAGCTTAGACATGCTGTGGTCTGTCATCATAAATTGTACCAAGTAGACTTTCTTCATCCACCTCTTAAGTGGCGGTAAGGCAAGCGCAATCTGCCCTGTAATTAATGAGACGAAAGATAATTAAATCGGATTTGTGAGAACGAAAACACTGCGGTTGTTTTTTCAAAAGGCTAAGAAGTTTCTTTGTAGTTTTTACTTTTTTAATTATACCGCTTGATTGTAATTAAGCCTTCTTTAAAACTTATTGCTTTATAATATTTAATTCGCTGTTAGGTTTACTTGGGTTTTTAATTTTGAGTTAATCCCTTAGGATTTATTGGAATAGAAATGTTTTGTTCGATGGATTCAATTTAAGAGGCAATGTTTCATTATAAAGTTAATTAATTTATTGGATTTAACTTAGATTGTAATTGAGATTGAAAACCGCATTACTAATATACGATCAAGTCTTTGTTCCCCGAAGAGATGTGTTGCTTCGTACATCT
This sequence comes from Melanchra persicariae, assembly GCA_947386135.1. Lineage (NCBI taxonomy): Eukaryota > Metazoa > Arthropoda > Insecta > Lepidoptera > Noctuidae > Melanchra > Melanchra persicariae. The sequence goes on along the minus strand of OX376655.1, from coordinate 4,799,916 downwards.
TTACATTTCGCCAATAAATTATATATAAACTTATAATGTTGACTAATAAATTACTACAGTCATACACAAATCTCTTTTGTCTTCTTTTTACGGGGTGATTTTTTAAAGTGTTCGTGGATTCCTGGCTAGGAATACTTTAACAAAAAAAAATCCAATGATACAGTTTTCGTTTTCATCAAAATCGGGCTCGTGACTCCTTGCAGTGTTTTTCGATATCCCTCATAGTTTCGGATTTGACCATCCACGTACACTTTGAAAATTCACCCTGTATTATATTTACCTATATTATCTATACATATAATAAAACTGTAGAAGACGTCAATTCTGTACATTGAATGAAAATAAAAAAAAATATTCCAGGGGTGCTTTATACAAACAGTAGAAGCCAGCATTTTTTTTTATTTTCTTGTCTGTCTGTCTGTCTGTTGTTCGTCTTTCACGCAAAAACCACTGGACGGATTTTAATGCAACTTTTTTTGTTGTATAGCTATTAGTCCTCGCCAACATATAGGCTATAATTTATTTTGAAGATCTGAATACAAGACGTGGAACCTTAGCAGCCCGGCTTATCTATAAGAGATATTAATATACCGCTTTAGGAATAGTTGGTCAACATGATGAGTACTGTCTGTCGACATAAAAAAAATGAAGGTCTAGAGCATCTGATGTGGAACCCTTTCAGAGAGCTAAGCTATCGGCTATTTTAATCAATTGTCAACAGATCTCATAGTCCGTTTGGTTTAAAGTCTGCTTCTCGAAAGACAAGGTATGGGTTCAAATCCCACAAATTTTGTAATTATTTTTGAATTATTTTTGAATTATTTTTATCTTATTTATTTCCTTATTTTTTTATTCCTACCAAACCTAATATTTTCAAATATTAATAATATGTTATTGCTGTATTTTGCATATCTCTTTAGAAAGACAAGCAGAACCTATTTTTTGTTTATATGTATTATGTTTCGTTTGCATCGCGATAAAAAATACAAAACTAATGTAGAAAACATTCACATAAACCTGATAGGATTATGGCAATCTAGAAGAAATCAACTTATTATCTACATGCATAGTAAGTAGGGGTAAGTATCTTTAATGACACTTGCAATGCCATCTGTTGAGCGAAACTGTACTTACCATCAACAGCACGAGAATTACACCAAAAAGTATTTTTTAGTTAAAGATTCTTTTGATACCAGGCGTTACGCATTTGATGCAAAAATAAAATTGCTCCACTGACTTTGTTTTCATTTTTTTTACTTTTGATAGGAACGCGTTTGACCACTATCTCACCTGATGGCAAACGATGATGTGATCGAAGATGGAGCACGCTTGCCTATAAGTAACCTATTCACTCTTGATAAGACTCCCAGGCTGTAACTATCAGGAAACACGGACTCAGTCAGGGAATTCCACGCCATGTGTTTCCAAAACGTTTTGTTCATGTGGGTGTGAGGTCCACCGTACGTATCGGTGGCGTACCGCCATACGTCTTGTGGTCCGATGATGGAACGAGCTTGGCGGAATTAAACTATGCAATTCCGTCGCACACTTCCCAAAATGCAACCGATACAAAACCGACAGGCTAAAAACTCGGCTTCGATGCTCAAGACTTTGGAGCTTCGACTCGGTGAGCCTTTCACCTCTTGGATTTCTTTCCCAGGATCTCCCTCATTCCTAATTATTTTCTGTTTATTTTGAAACAAAACTGTTCGATTCCCAGTCAGCTGGTGATTCGTCGTGACCAGCCTAGGGCCGGCCTGAACTTCATGACTACAAATGGTCACGGGTTACAGATTGCAGTGAAAAATGGCAATGACAAGTCTATAAACGTGACTGACTAAATGACTACTCAGCTTAAGTAAAAATTACCTTCGTAATAATAGGGATTATTATTACGGATCATTGCCCTTAATTTTTTTAACTTATGCACCACAGACAGCCCAATTTGCGGAGGTTGTTTCGACGCCGAGGAATCAGTCAGCTACGTCATCCTGGCCATGACTTTCCGACGTGTAAAAATCCTCGGAACGGTGAGGTGCAGGTTTCAAATCAAATCGTTTATTGCAATCCGTACTGTACATATACAGGTGGTAAATATAGGTTTGTGAGTGCTAAGTGATTGAGCTGACTTTAATCTCAGATTATCACTCCCTTGCGGCTTGAGTATTATCGGTCGTCTCTCCGCTCAGCGGAGCTAGGCTTGCAAACTTAGCCAGGACAACGGAGTCTCTACTCTACTCTATCCGCTGTGGGTTTTTTTTATGGATGGGAAATCATCAAATGACTTCTTCTGCTCTGGGTGAAGCGGAAGAGAGTGTCAAACTCTTACTGACTAAAACACATCCGTATTCCTCCTTATGCCTTTTACGTTCCAGGGCCGTGGTGACTTTTCGAACAAATTCCGCAACGCTGGCTACGACGCTTCGTCGACCCGGGCCTGGTAGTGTGAGGACAGTGAGCCAACCTACGCTCGCCATCTGCGGGCCCGCGCTCAGGGTGGCTGGGAATTGCCCTGCGACTCCCGACGCAACGCCCGGGTTGTCTTTTTCTGTTGCGGCGGCTGAGGGGTTTTACTCTCTTAAGCCCGAAGTCTGTAGTTTCGGCCTTAGTGTTGGGCGTTTTCTACTCCGTATCACCTACGGACTTACGATTAGTCCCGAACTAGGAATAACTGTCAAATCGTGCTGTCATTCATTCTTATATTCTTTTCCGAACCAAGGAGTGAACCAGGACGCCGCAGCCGATCGCCTCGACGAGGACACGGTGATGCTCCGCCCAAGCAGGGCAGACCTCCACCGTATACTCCACCATGTCCTCTGCGGAGACTTCTCTTCTGATAGTTTCGGCATGACCATTAATCAAGCTCAGGGACAAACTATTAGTCGTGTTGGTGTGGATCTGCGGAAGTCCTGTATCTCGCACGGTCAGGCTGTATGTCGCTTCGTCGCAAGTAAGCAGCGCGCAAAGCCTGTTTATACGTACTGATGAATATCACATAACAAGTAATATTGTTTACGAAGAAATTTTTTAAGTGTTAATATTCGTTCGTTCTTCGTAATTTTGTAAGTCATGTCATAATCATGATGAGTACCTACATACATTTAGTGAGTTTGTGTACTTAATATCTTCCTAAATACGAAATGCACGCGCGGACGAAGTCGCGGGCACAGCTAGTCTATATATAAAATGCTAAAGTTTGTAGGAAATAATTTTATTCCTTGGGGCAATGTATTCAAAACTTTGTCCGAATACTGGCCAAAGTAAATAATAAAGATCGTCATTATTCGTTTTTCACATCTACCCCAAAAGACGATTTAGGGGGTTTACGAGACGGTTTACTTTTTTGATCTAAATTCTCTTTGATATCATCATCTGCCTAGCCTTACCCGACTATATTGGGGTCGGCCACAACAAGATCCAGCACATCAAGCTACAACAATCTGTAATATTTTTTTTAAACATTACCCTCCTACTGACACAGTCTGGTAAATATATTTTCATCTTTATCGCTGAAGCTAGAAGTTCAAGGTTGCTTGGGAAAAATTTACAGTTTCGGGTAGCTTGTGCTGGCGTCTGTACAAGCACTTGTAAAAAGAGGACATGGAAAGAACTCATTGTGCATAAAAAAATCGCTGTCTATGAGAAATGTGCCCAGAATAGAATAGAAAATATTAAGTTCAAGACACAACACAATAGCAACAAACACAGAATATAGAGTCGAATAAATTAAGAAAAAAATAATCAGTTAAAACAGTGACAGTGTCTGCTGTAAATAGTAACAGCCCCAATAGCTTGAATACTGAATGAAGTATGTTTTTGGTACATTTAATTTTGCCATCATAAAGTACTACTAGTTAGTACTCGTACAGTTCTCGTCAAATAACTTTGCCCCTCTGAAGTTGTGTCGACTGGCTGCGTAGTAGTCAAAATTACGAACACACTGCAACTGCGCATGCGTAAGAGACATAGGCGCGGGGCGCGATTTTATGTCTCAGTCGCTCGTTTACGTTCGATGCATGCTTGCGTTCCGCTTGCTCGCGTGTACGTGACTGCACCTGCGCGATCTTTGCAAATGGCTAACTTCAGAGGGGCAAAGTTATTTGACGAGAACTGTAGCTCCGTAGAACCACATATTAAACCATAGATAAGATACTCATTCTTATATCTTTCAATCTCAAAAACACTTGCCCCCTGCATGAGGTACACATGTTTCATCAAATGTTTATTACGCGAGATAACTTCACGAATTAATAATTTAAACATAACTAACAAGTCGTTTCAATTTATTCAAAGATTTTGCAATTCTTGTAAACCCACACATTAATTTCACTAACATGCCACCTTTCCAGTCGTCGACGGAGCGCAAAATACGCAAATATTTTCCCAGCACAACAAAAATCCGGTGGCATAGTTGTACCGGAATATTTTACACAAATTAAAACCCGAGTTTTTAAGTTAGTACGGCAATACAAAGAACGTGAAATACTGACCTATTTCGCTGACAGTACAATGCTACCAGTAAAGTAAATTACTTTTCCTAGCGTTGGATAAGATATAATATATTTTTTTGTTCTCAATTTAATTCTTTGTGGATGACATTCAATATTTTTAATACCATTATCTGCAACTATGAGGGATTATGCTCGGACAAAGTGGATTTTGTTAGAATTTTTTCTGTGAATCAAGAATGAGATATGTTGGGGAATTTGTCTTTGAATCTAGCGAAAATTCAGATAGATTTAGGGCAACGGCAGTTTGAGTTTTTAAACATTAATTAGGCTTGAATTTGACACAAAGACAGTTTCCTAGAAATTTTCCGAGGCAGGCGTGATCGTATAATTATAGCAAAATGCTCGCTACGCCGCGCGTCGATATAACTTCTATTTCGGCTGTTACGTTAGGATGCATGTCCCAATATTATTTTAACTCAAGCTTCATTGGAAGACCAGCATCAGACATCATCACTCTAGTAACATTGCTGAAATAAATCAACTTGGCGTAGCCGTAAAGTAAACACTGTTTTCATTGTCACTTTTTAGGGTTCCGTAACACAGTCGGCAAAAACGGAACCCTTATAGGATCCGTTGTTTGTCAGTCTGTCGGTCTGTCAACAACCTTTTTCTCAAGAACGCGTGGAGGAATCAAGCTGAAATTAATATCAAATAATCATGTCTGCTACCTGTTGAGCAGTGACAAAATCAATCTAAAGATAAGACCGTTTATGATCCGTTTATTGCGCATGCTTTGACGCTCGCAAGGGAATCAAAACTAGGATACTTCCCGTTGACATGAAATTTGACAAAAAACATAAATTTTGATCTTACAGTACAAGTACCTACAGAAAAAATTCTGAAAGATGGGAATTAAAATTTGTAGTTTTGTCATATTAAAAATATTTTTTTTTGCGATTACAAACTTATATTTTTGGTTGAAGAATTGACCGTGACGTACATTGATGTATGGGAGATCATTTTTTCAACAAACATTGTTAAATTTGTCCTTCAATCTTACCTGAATTTATTTTTGTCAGAGTAATGAGAGTGCTTTCATAGTTTATAATCTTCCGTAGGTAATGTATACTCGGATAAAATCAAGACTCGATCGAGACCCTCGGTGCGCGAGTCTGACTCGCACTTGTCCGGTTTTAAATTATTTTATGTGTGTACCTGATAAAATGTCGTGAAACAAATGTCCTATCTTTCAAATTGTAGTTTTCCGGTCACCTTTTTTTTTTTGCGAAAATTACGCTTATGAAGAAAAATTCACTTTATAACTTACTAGCTGCCGCCCGCGGCTTCGCCCGCATGAATGTCGAAAATTATTCCAAGGGAACTTACCTATGCGCTATTCCAGACTATAATTTACCTCTGTGCCACATTTCATAAATATCCATAAGCATTTTTTGCGTGAAAGAGTAACAAACATCCATACATACAAACTTTCACGTTTAGAATATTAGTAAGGATTAAATTGTGAAGTTACTGTCAATCCAATGATAAACCAACCCATCTGATACTAAGAAATTCTTCTTTACACATACCAGCTTAAACCAAATCCCTATACAAAACACAGCTTTGACTGTCTGTATCGAAAGCGTTACATCAGAAACCTTTTTCCTAGTTTACACGATTTACTCGCTTTTTCGCATTGGATGGAACCGTCCGGCTTTGGCCAATTGAAAAAAGGGACAAGACCGGGTATAATGCCGGACAGACGGACGGAATACGATGTTAATCGGATCCAGTTAGGATGGTAGGTAAACGGAGCGGTCGGAGAGATACTTGCTTGTAACGTTGATTAGATCCAAATTCAATTTGGTTGGTTGCGTTTTTTTTGGGTTGGTACTGAGTAAGTTTAAATGTTAATTAAACATTTTGGCATCGCTTAGAACTTAGATACAGTTTGAATTCGAGATTCAGTGTTGTTAAATCTGTTGAATTTTTTAATCGCATTTTTATTTCTGAGCACCTATGTACTTAATTACTAATCGGACTCAACCCTCTTTCACTAACACTGCACACCACACAAATGAATACTTGAATATTGTTGTCGTACGTTTAGAAATCGTCGCTCATCCGCACTGTTACAAAAACTGTTAAAAAAAACTACAAATTTCCCTACATTTTGAAAAGTTTTTGAAATGATATTGCGAATGTTTTTTTTCTAGAATTGGTCTTCTGAGGGCTAATTCCGCTAATTTTTAAACAATTTTCCCGTTCGTATCTCAGTCAAAAATGAGTAGAATTGACACCCTGGTCAAATCATATAAATATGACAACCATCTAGGTTATTTATCTACCCGCGTACTCCACGACCATAATTCCAATTTCCGAATTAATTTTAACAAGCTTACCATTTCAAAGCTCAAAATAAAAATGCATCCCAACGTTCACTAAAAGCATAGAAAACAAAACACGAACACAGCTAACAATAAACAACTCGATTAGTGTTTCCATTAGTCGATTCTGTTTACGTTTCGAATAGTAATTGTCGAGCCAATGGGGAATCGAGAGTGGCTAATGTGTTACATGACCGACATAATAACGTTGCTTAATTGTCACTGTACTGATGGGAACTGGCGTGGCTTAAGTTAGAGGAGAACGTCTTTAGACTATTTGCCGTTTTCTCTAAAAGTGGGCAAATTTTGCCCGTCTGTTCTAAAGCGGGTAAGTTTTGCCCGTCGGCTCTAGTATCACTTTGCCCAATATGACGATAGAGAACAACCAAGACACCCAAGATATGACTGTAATGAAATGGTTCCTTTGTTTATTGTTTTCGAGCCAATAGGGAATCGAGACTGGCTAATGTGTTACAAGATCGACATTATAAAGTTGAATTTTTGTCAGTCACTTGTTTGTACGAACGTACGTGGCTTAAGTTAGAGACGATTGTCTTTTAAAGGAAATTCCCAACAGGCAAAACTATTCTGCTTTTAGAAGCAAGCAAGTTTTGCAAGCTGGCTCAATAGTATCATTTTGCCCAAATATGACGATGGAGTAAAACCCAGACAAGGCATGGCTGTAATGAAGTGGTTTTTTACTAATATTGTCTTGGCTAGTGGGGAATCGAGCAAATGTGTTACATAACCGACATAATAACGTTGCCTAATTATTACTGTAATGATGGGAACTGGCGTATATAGGCAAGTGCCCATTTGCTCGAATATGGGCAAGTACCCATTTGCTAGAAATATGGAAAAGTTTTGTCGGCCTGTTCTAACGTATGCCCTTTTATTTTATCGTATTGTAGAATAGAATACTCTTTATCATGTACACCATATAAGTAGGTAGTAGTGTAGGTATTATATCTTGTAAGATAAGGCCAAGGGCTCCAACTTATAGAAAGATTTATTAAAGTAAAACATTAAAAAAACATCTCTTCAGCAAAAGTTAGTGCAGAACTTGGAAAGATGAAACTGAAGTTCTCATGAGTTAATTTAGGCTAAGCCTAGGTCTTGTGTAAACATATTTACGGCATAACAACTTAATACCTTCGTAGTCTAACTTTAGTAACCGCTTAATAAAGTTAAGTAGGTAAACAGTTTGCGCCAAAAGCACTTGGACATGTCTCTTCTAAATTAGATGTTGTCAATTGCGACCTTCGGGCAAACGGGAATGTGACCGTTCGTGTAATCCATGTCCTTCCTTGGTGTGATGTTGAGCACCAAACTTTAGATATGCTTTCGTTCACGATGAATAATTAGAAAAACATTTTATACACCTGTAACAAGTTTTGCCCGTCTTTTCTTCATACGACGTTCTTTACTGTAACTCTAGATGAAATGGGCATAATATTTTGTTACGATAGTATTCCATAATAATATTATAAATGCGAAAGTAACTGTCTGTCCGTCTGTTTGTTAACTTTTCAGGGCTTAGCGGCTGAACGGACGGATTGGATGAAACTTAGCACATGTGTAAACAATATCCTGGAATAGAACATAATTATGATTCTTTTCATCCCTTGGAATAATTTTCGATATTCATGCGGGCAAACCCGCTGGCAGAAGAATGCCTTCAAATCCAATGAATACTTAGAAAATAAATTAATTTTGTCTCACTGTTTATTTTATCATTCCACAAATGAACGATTCAATGTAGAACAAAATTTACGCGAACTAATTAAAACAATTCACTTCTGAATTTATGTTCTCTAACCAGATTTCCACATGTTCTCGAAATAGCATCTTAATCTAATACTGGAACATTCAAATTCGCTTTGTTAGAACTTAAAATAGTTATTAAAATCTAGTTAGCACGTTGTGTTCTGTGAAAACCAGTTGATATTGGTTTTGTTTTAGAAATTCAAATAGAACGTAGGCCTATTTGAACACGTTTTGAAATTGGAAACATTGTTCTATTAATGGACTTTTTATTAAAAATGTTTTTAGTGCTAGGCTAGGACTGACTCGTGTACTGCCACATTTATCTGGTTAACATGGGCGAATTACTTCGTTTGTCGAATGAATTGATGATGGCCGTTTGCTATTCGATTTTCAAAAACTTTTTTTATTAGTGATCACGTTTGACCACAATCTCACTTGCTGGAACTGACGATGTGGACACGCTTGCCTAGAAGTAACCTATTCACTCTTGACTTAAAGACTTAAGTTTGTGGTTATTAAGAAAAACAGACTACTGCAGGGAATTCCACACATTTGCTGGATGCTCAGTGAAAGAATTCCGAAAACAGCGCCACCGTACGCCTTGTAGTCCGTGTCTTTCCCTAATCGAAACAAAAATCGTAATTAAGACAACTAAATAATCGATACGAAACCAGATACCGATTGTATCGATTATTATCAACCCGTTAACTTATCCCAGACGTTACATATCGGAAGACGCAGCATGGTACGCAAGCCATACGTCAGATTTGACGTTTATCCAATATAGTACGTGCCCGCGTTGGGCTGATCTAATCGGCGTCTGTCTGTTATGTCCTAGCTTTATTTATTCGTCAGTTGTATCAGGGGCGGCTGCAGCAGAAAACTTTCGGGGTGGGAGGGTCACATTAATAGTAAAAATCGGCCATGTGCGAGAAGGACTCGCATGCAAAGGGTTCCAACGAATTTCATTTTTGCAACATTGACGGCACGGTTGGCGCAGTGGTTGAGCAATTGACTGCTGCGCTGCGTGTCGTGGGTTCGATTCCCACATGGAACAAAATATTTGTATGGCCTACAGATAGTTGTTCCGGGTCTGGCTGTTTGTGTATGTGAGTTAATTATGTTTGTAAACGCACCCACGAAACAGGAGAAATTCCTAGTGTGGGGCAACGCTTAAAAAAAAAAACATGTTGCTTTCAAACCATAAACTTCTCATAGGTTTTTCTGTAATCTATAGACAAAGAACTATTATATGTTTCAATTTTAGACTCAGTAGGTTCGGAGATAAGGGGGGAATGGTAATTTTTGATCTAATTTATTGAATAACTTTAAAACCATTTATTTTATAACTGGGGAAAAAGCATATTCAAAACCCTCACAATACGCCCTTTCATTTGATATGTTACACGGTACAGTTGGAAAACTTTTTTTTTAAGTTATATTGTTTTCCCCCCAAAATATGACCCCATTTTCAAAATTTATTTATGATCGTTACACGTCCATGTAACGATCAAGGGTCACAGAAGATTACATGTGTACCAAATTTCAACTAAATCTGTCTAGTAAATTCGGAGAAAATAGACGGACAGACAGAAAAACAACCGAGTGTTCCTATAAGGTTCCGTTTTTCCATAAAGATGTTCGGAATTGAAAAATCAGGCCGTAAAAATTATGAAACAGGAATATATTAAAAGTGATTTTCAGAGGGTCGCCGTATTAGCCGTGGTCGTATGCCCTTGGCCTTAAAGCTTATTATCGCTTACTACTTTTAGAATTTTATTTATTAAATTATAAAACAAATGGGACTCCTCGGGACGGATCCAGCACTCAAAAAAGGTTGTGTCACCCGTAAATCAGCCAAGTGCAATTGGGACCACTGTCTGGGTCTTGATCGAATCGACACTTATTTTATTGTTTACACGATTTAGGCCGGGAGCTTCATTATTTATTAAACATTTTTAGAAGGTAGGTATTGTCAAGTTAATGGGTTGTGGAGGTCTGGTAGGCAGCCGCTTCACGTAAAATACTGGTATTCAGCTGAATCCGGTTTGACTGGGAGCCGGCGATAATTATCATCAGCCGAAAGACGTCCGTCTGCTGGACATAGGCGAATTCGACGAGTACAATATGGGTGGTTCATGACCCCTACGATCCCCCCTCCCTAGGACCGCACCAGACTGATATGGATATATATAACAATTCGGAAACATATATTCGCTGCAGGAATAGAGCGCAAAGATAAACGGCTGCACTTCTGTGTTTGATTCGGTTTTCCCAGAATATGTACCTACTTTGTGTATTGAAACATACACAGAATATTTTAAAATATTTGTTCAACGAATCGGTTTTCCGAGACTTTCTTTTTTTTTTAAGGATGGGAAATCGTCAAATAACCCCCCCCCCCCTCTTACCACTCTGAGTGGAGCGGGAAGGAGTGACAGACTCTTACTGACTAAAACCCATCCGTGCTCCTCCTAGTGCCTTTTACGTTCCAGGGCCGTGGTAACTCTTTCGAACAAAATCCACGACGTTTTCCGAGACTTCAAGTCGTGTTTGAAAAACTTTTAGAGGTTTATAAATACAAGTTACTTATTTAAGATAAGTAAAATGGAGCAGGGTACACTTGACTGTGACATAATATAAACACAACACAAACACACACACATACATACACATATACATAATAAGTAGTAGTCACATTAATTTTCAAAATTGTTGTTACCTACGTAAAGATATTGTTCTTTTTGCATGTTTTTTTTTTTCTTTGTTTACATTAGTTATACCTTAATTTTGTAGCAGTAATACATAAGTACGTAAATTGCAAAATACATCTATAATCCATGGGGGATTGGAACTGTCACTCCTTCATACAGGTTATACTATAACCTAGTTAGGAGATCAGAGCTGCACCCACTATAATTGTAGCAAATTTGTAATTTTACCATGTTTTAATTAATTACTTATATACCCATGTACTGCAATTCTTGTAAAAGATCAATAAAGAATTATTATTATTATTATTATAAGTTTCCACTCGTCAGAAGATTGTTAAAAACTACTAAAACATTCGATGCCATTTCTAAACATAGAGAACAACAACATACTTAGGAGAAAAAATATTACTACCAAGCCCGACTAACTGCATCTACCAGGAGCGCATAACCATCTAAGAGGTTTATCACCACTTAGCGTCAATATAGCGCTTCATAAATCTATTTAAATGTCCGGAACATTGGCCTCGCCAAATATTTGTAAAGCGTTACCAGTCGATTTCGTCGCCTGTCGGTGACATGGGACTGTTTTATGGTATTCTCAGAAGAGAGTAGGTACGTCAGTAAATCAGGGACAGATTTTTCGGGGTGACGTTCGTAAAATTACGTACTCAAGGGTGCAAGTAGTGGGGTGTTAAGTGCATCGTGAGTGGTTGAACGCATAAATATTGGATTTTACAGGTCAGTTATTTTATGCCCGTCTGTTTACGTTTTATGGGGCAGCTAGTAACTATGGTCGACGCTAGATAAATTTGCAATGTCGGTCATTGCCATTTCCTTATCATCTCTTTGTGGACAATAAATTATGAATCGTCTTTCATAACTAGAAAATCTAAAGGATCACGATAGATGTCGTTTCAGGGCAGTTTTATGTCATTTTTTCTGTTTTCGGAATTAAAGTATGTCAATAAATGTAGGACCGACAATGACCGTTATTGCAAGTTTATCTGGCGTCGACCATAGTACGCGTCGATTTATATTTTATAGATTGAGTTGTTGACAAAGCTTTGGAATATTTGGAAAAGCTCTGTAGCGTTGTCTATGTATTCGTTATTTTACGCCCGGCTAATTAAACGATAGCAAAATCAAATCCTATGATTTTAGTTCCGATTTTAGATTGGGCCCTAATTGGATTTTAGTACGTTTCGTTTATTTATTGCTTTTATCGTCCTAGTTGCGAAAATTCAAAATTGGAAGCTTTTTGAAAGATCTTAATTACAGTAACGCTTTAATAAACTTTATCTCATTAAAATGTCCTTTTTACACAATCATTTTCAAAAAACACATTTTTAAAAGTAAACAGAAACCTTTTTAACTCGATCGCAGTAAATATTTGAACATTTTTTCGCCATGAAAATCCCCCTTTTGAATATTTGATCAGAAAACCTTTCAATAAAAGACGTGTCTAGTAAAATATCTTGCTTTACTGTACTGCTTTAGGGGATCAACACAACGTCGGGATTATTTGGGTGCTTTTAATATTTACATATTTTATGATAAAAACCTTGTGTGTATGTAATACGATTTAAAATATATCTGTCGAAAATGTTGTTGTGATCTTTTTTCGTGTATGCGAGTTTTGGATACAATTGTTGAAGGTACATGGAGAAGTTGTTATGTATCGGATGTGTTGTAATATTTCATCGGGTTCTTATAGGGTTGATGGCACAGATCGGTACATTATTTGTAAAGTACTTACCTACAACTAAACTGAATAAAGCAATTTTAAATTGTAGTATTTTTACACTTACAAAGCCGTATAAAAAATATTTTTTGTATAAAATAAAGAACATTACTTCCTTCATTTTCTGCACTAATTACGCGACATTCATCATTCATCGCCGTTCATTCATTCTTTACATTCGCTCAAACCTACTCAAAACGGAAAATTTAAATAGAGCTCTTCCTAAAGACGACTCATTCACTATCTTCCATTTATGAGCTAGATACATTGCATTCACGATATTCACATTCATCTTGGACTCTTGTGTCGTTCATTCGTTGCATCTACTATGCGCACATTACTCTGTGTCTGTCGTATCGATGAGCCCATTGATGTTTCACGTACAATGTAGATGTATGTTTGTGCTCATTGGTTTGAGGGTTGAACGGAACATGAAAGGATTCTTGATAGCTTTGATGGAGTGGTAATGAAGCAATCAGCATTTGGCAAGCACCTATGTAGATACTATTACAGTCAGTATGATGACAGTTGACGAAGACATGAATAAAATTAAAGCTAGAGAAATTATCAGAGTCATCATAAAAAAAAAACATTGGAGGTAATAATATGTAACTAATGTTAATGTAAACGATACGTGATTCGTACGTGATATGTCACCAAAAAAATTAATCGCACTTATATTCAAAATTTAGTGTGCGTGTTTTTCATAATAAATGTCCTTCATTCATGTATCATCTTACTCGAAGCATCAAATTCACAAAGCCTGTCTAAAGGCTCATTCCATACATTCACTCACTTACTGCATCAAACCCTCCTCATTCACTCGCCGCCTCTGCATTCACACTACTCTGTATTCCGCATCGATCGCAGTCGCATTGATGTTTCACGGACAATTTACTCGTGCGTTGGTGTTCGTGGCGACATTGTCCGGCATTGCTGCTGTATGTAACATGGAACATGGAGGGAACATGACAGCTTTGATAGACTTGTAAAGGATAGGGTAGGGAGGTATGAAAGATATTGTTAGTTCAATAGCAGGGGAGTCTTGTTTGAAGGTTTTCAGTGACCATTTCTTGTTATTTTGTTTTGAACCGACCAAAGACTACAATAGTATACTGGCTATAGACAGGCAACTCTACCTTATTTTTTTAATACTAGGAAGTGATCGAACTCAGCGCCATCTAGTTTTTAGTTAAACACTTACACTTGCCAGTTACTCCATCTCCAGGAGATGTGACGCCATTGTTTTACTATAGGGAACTAATTTATATAAGTAAATGTATAGGTTGGTAGGTGTATAGCTGTTGTCTGATCCTTTATGATATTAGGTAGAGAAATGAGTGTATCCGCTATATACTACAAACATACTTACTACATAAAGGAAAAAAAACACATAATTGAATATTAAACCATTTTATTTAGAAAAACATCACACATTTTACAATAAAATTTTATGTTCACCTTTTTCGTCCCTTATGATTAGGGTAGTGCCGATTAGCCTTTTCTTTCATTGAATCGTTAATATTCCAAAAGGTTATTTGGCCAACAAACACAAACAAATTTTTGCACGTTTAAATACCAAAATATAACTTCTTCACTATTAAAGCTCATAATAAAAACCTAATAATGTACTAATTCATATATTCTATTATTTTTATATAAGAAGATCATGAAATTATATTATTTTTCTTGATTAATGTTATAAAATAAGTCCCGGAAAATAAAAATACATTTAACCGTAGCAACACCGCAATTTGTTTTCCTTAACTAAAAACTAGATGGCGCTGTTTTCAATAAAAAAAATGGAATTTTAATTTTGTTCTAAGTTGCCATAGCATGGAACCGACGAACAAGGAAGAGGTAAAGACGACGTGTATATTTTTTTATGTATGTTTGGAGTCTGTTATGATCCAGCAGTGTTAGATATTAATATTTATGTAATGTGTTAAGTGAATTGCAAAACTAAGTACTAAAGTTAGCATACATCAGCTGGAAGATTCGTTTATAACACTTAATTTCACCAACAAATTGCACGTCTAATTCAATTTAAACATATACCCCATATGTTTAAATTGAATTTAAAACTTATAAAACGGTCAAAATCTCATGTCATGCAACGTTGCTTTTTCGTAGGGAGAAATTATGTTAGGTAGAAGGAACCTGGTGTGCTTTCCTGCAAGACTCTCATTGTGGAAACTTAGGTAAAGTGAATTGTCATTTCATCCAATCGAGGTGTAATTTACTTATTTATACTATACTTAATTGTACACCCATAATAACATACATATAAAGAACATTACAAACTAAAACATGTACAATGGGCGGCCAGGTTATCGCATTCCGCGATCTCTTCCAGCCAACCTGGAATGGACAGTAATTGTCTAGACATAAAATGGGGCTGTCTTCGGTGCGAAATTACTTTAAAATCCTTATATATTTGAACGCGAAAGTTTGTATGTTTGAATGTTTGTTTTGTCAAGCAAAAACTACTAAATGGATCTTGATGAAATCTTGATGGCACAGAGGTAGATCATAATCTACCTCTGTTCCATCATAACACATAGGATACTTTTTATCCCGGGAGTATGTTCCGTTCGTGTATAACTTTCGACATTGAGCCGCGGCCGACAGCTAGTGATTCAATAAATCTGATGATTTATTTTGAAAGCTAGGGCAGTTCAAAGAGAACTGAACAGAAACAACAGTATTCCCGTTAATTCAATAAGGCATTTATATGAACAACATTCACCCAACTCGCACTATTGAGCAAAATAAGCGGATCTAAGTTCCAAAGTTAGATGTTTGACCACGAATCTACGATGCAACTTGTGTTCTAAGCGTACTTTATGACTGGGCATTAAGTTGTGGACTAAGTTCAATAAATTAGAGGAACTTCGATGCATTGCTTCACATGCCCGTATTGCACTGACTTTTGAAGATAAATAGAGCCGTATTGCAACATTGTGGGTACGGGGAGTGAGGGAGGATATAATAAAGATATGTTAAGATTTTCTTGAGGTTACTAGATCCGATGTGTGTGTGTTGTTTTGTACTTTGAGAGCTAAAAGCTTTAGGCCCATATTCCAAAACGTAAACTCCAACTCAACTCGAATTCGAAGTAGAATATAATATTGTAAGGAGTTGTGCTTCTCGCTCTTAAGAGGGCCTTTCCCGGTCCGTATTTCGTCAAATTCTTTCTTCAATGTATCGTTCCATAGCGTACTCTATTGTTATCTATGTTCGATTTTACTTTTTTTACTAGTTTTCTGGTTTTTCTTGAAAGTGTGTCTAACTAGAAAAATAAATATTTAATTGTTTATTTCACTATAATATTTTGTTTGATTTAAGAGAAATCATGTCGTTTTTAGTGCTTAAGTAAAAGTAAAAACATTTTTAAGTCCGTTATTCAATTAAATGTTATATTGTAAAAAAAAAAATTGTGTAGAGCTTTTGCTTATTATTAGCACCTTGTACTGTTTGAATTCATGGCAAAATTTGTCAGTATGCTAATATTATTAATGTGTACGTATCTATGTGTATGTGTCTATGTACCATCTTTTGTACCAAAAGATGGTACATAGACATGACTGGCCGATGTGTGACACTACGGGGGAGGCCTATGTCCTTTTAAAATAATGCAAATAAATGGCTTTTTCTTTGATCCAACATACATACATTTAAAACCCAGTATCACCCATTCAAAATAAATTAACGTACAGCCAGCATGCAATTAGTAGCAAAGTACTGTTCTGGTCTGACGTTCTGAAGGTCTGGCATTGGTCCAACCAGACACGTCTGCTTCTTCTGCCAATTGTGGGTGAATGTGTCTGCTACTTTATAGTCTGAGAGCTGCGATGCAATATCGAAGCGCATCGGAGGCTGTTTAGTGTTTCGGTTTAGGAGTTTAGAAATTGGGTAGTATTGTTCAAATTTTAGTGAGGGTTGGGGTTGGTTCATACTTTGGATTTACTGTTTCTTGGTTACTGCCAGCTCGTATCATGCCAACGCTAGATGTGTCTGGGTAAGAGGCTTTTTTATGGATGGGAAATCATCAAATGACTCCTGCAGCTCTGAGTGGAGTGGGAGGGAGTGTCAGACTTACTGACTAAAACCCATCCGTGCTCCTCCTAATGCCTTTTGCTTTCCAGGGCCGCGGTAACTTTTTCGAACAAAATCCGCAACCCTGGCAGTGGGTAAGTGGCTTGACACGTACTTTGTATAAATGTGTAAATATGGGTTTCCTGCAACATAATTACGTTGTTGATTATTCTTTCAGAATCGGCAATTTTAAACTAATTAACGTGATTGTGTCGTCGATAGGAATCAGCTAAGTCGTCTACTTTGAAGATGGAACGTCTTTTGATGATTATTATAAATTATAAAGGCAACGGGGTAAATGACAAAAAAAATCTAGTAGTAAAAAGTCCGTCAGATATATGAAAATAATTAGACATGTATTTTTTTTATTTTGTTCACGTAAACAAAACTTGAAAACAATACTGTGTGCTAAAAACTCGTGTAACATCACGTGTAAGTACACTTTTTACCTACACGAGACATAAGCCCCCACTCCTGATCTTTGATGCGTTTTATCTTCGTCTTTTTTATTGATTTGTTAAAGCAAAAAATACGTATCCAATATTTTTTCGATAATCTGACGGACTAAATAGAATCATATAATTTGTAACCATCCCTATTGTTTTCACCATCGTGTCTCTAGTTTTACTAATATCCTTCTTGATAGAACGAATTTGGTGACTTTTGGCGTTACGTCACAATATCTTCTACTACTAAATTGTGGCCGAATGTGTCAACTACTTCATAGTTCGAGAGCCTTTTTGCAATATCGAATTGCATCGGAGGCAGTTTAGTGTTTCGGTTTAAGAGTTTAGGCTGCTTAAATTTCGAACAATACTACCCGTATTGTTCGAAATTTAGGAGCGGGGTTTGGGATTGGTTTAAAAGTTGGAACGTTTTACTGTCAGCCTGCTTCATACAATATTGGCGTATCTGGGTGTGAGTTAAGGTACAAGTTCGTAGCTGGCAACGGGCAGCGGCAGCAGATGACATGTCGTTGCAGTCATGATTTCGAACCCAACTGCAGACGGCAACAGCAAACATCTAATGATATAAGAATAAATAGTCACTTGGTCACTGAAGCTGTAGTGAATTGAAAGCTATTTTCAATTTAGTCGGTTAACACTAGCAAGCGTCTCTTCAACATCAGAAGAAGTAAATGATTGAATAATACGTCAAAATTAAAAAGACATTAAGAGAACGACCTATTAGAAGATTACAGTACTCTTTATATTTGGTATCATTATTTTTCCCTACTGATTGTACAGCCTGGCACTACTGATCTGCGGTCGGACGACAGTGTCGTCTGCCGCTCGACGGTACTTTGGAGGAATCAACTCTCTATACGATTGTGGGTCACTAGCTTCTTGTCGCTAGCTACGGAAGGAATTTCATAGCAATGCATAGAAACCAGTAGTGTCGCGACGACATGTTGTCTGCTGCCGCGACACGTCGCCGGCTATAAACTTGTACTTTAAGTTATTCGACTTACTTTGTGTTTTACAAATAGGTGTATCTTCCTGCTAGTAATTTGTTATTCGTTTGACATAATATTAGACATGGTTGATTCGTAAATATACTTATTGAGAGGAATCAGAAGTAGACAAGATGATGGGTCGTCATTAGATGGTCTTGAGTCTGAAAAGTTACGTAGGTATTAATCTCGTCATGCGTCTGGCTTCGAATGGTAGTGTAGTGGTTCTCGTTATTATACTTTGTGTGTTATA
Organism: Melanchra persicariae; assembly: GCA_947386135.1. Classification (NCBI taxonomy): domain Eukaryota; kingdom Metazoa; phylum Arthropoda; class Insecta; order Lepidoptera; family Noctuidae; genus Melanchra; species Melanchra persicariae. The sequence goes on along the minus strand of OX376655.1, from coordinate 4,781,052 downwards.
ATTAAAAACAAACATCCCAGTCCCCTTCCCATACAGACATCAACACACAGGTACACATCCAAACATAAAATGGTACACTCAGTTACCCGTCAGTCGATATCGTCCCGCGCCCGCAGGCTTCTAATTTCTGCGGGTCGAGTCGGACGCACCCTATATGGCCCGCGGCTGTTAAACACATCCTGTTTGGTAGTTGTAACTGGATATTGGTACAGTTTTAATGTAATGAAGGACGAGGGGATGATGAAGGTACTGCTGGTAATTGGCTGTTGATTGAGGCTGGTTTGGTAACTACTGAAATTGTGATGGAGTATTATGGCAAACCCTCCCCATTTGGGGGAGGCCTATGTCCAGCAGTGGACGTCTTTCGGCTGATATGATGATGATGAGTGGAGAGTTGGCCGTCACACGCGGAAATACTGCCATTGTGCGTACAGTGACAGAGGAACTGGGCTTCCACTGCTTCAGTCTGTATTTTCTGGTAGATATCCTGGGAGACTTTCAGCTTTCTTCTAGACAAGTATAGGTACTCCATCATTGACCACATCATCGCTTTCCATTAGGAGAGATAGTGGTCAAACGCGAGGTAAATTAACATTTGATACCTATATCATGGGGTGCATAAAAAGGTCGGTTTGCCATCTTTGGGAGCGCCTTCATGTTTTTTTTTATGGATAGGAAATCATCAAAAAATTTCTTTCGCTCTGGGTGGAGCGGAATGGAGTGTCAGACTCTTACTGACAAAACCCATCCGTTTCCTTCTTATACCCTTTGCATTCCAGGGCCGCGCTGACTCTTTCGAACGAATCCCGCAACCCTGGCAGGCTCATATCCCAACGGGCCCCGTCTAGTATTCTGACATTTCTTTGAGACGCGCGTTGAACACAGCGTGCTGTCGACCCTGGGCCTGGTTCTGATCGGACAGCGAGCCACCCAACGCTCGCCGTCCGGCCTTCACGGATTTAGAATGATGTAGCTACAATGTCACTTTTTTCTAGGCACTCAGCACATCCTATGCAAGTCAATTTAGCTGACTCACTCATCTTATCCCTACATCATGAGTTCTCCTCGTCATACAATAGAATTTAGTCCATTTTAAGCTGAACGTACATATTTAGTTAGTAACCCTTCGCGTTAAACAGTGAGTTGGCGTTAACTGTAACTTAGTTAATCCTTCTAGGTAACATTGTTCGTGTTACATACATATTTAAATAGGTATTTAGCTAACTAGAAACTATTTCGCCTGTATATGTACAGTCAAGGTAAGAATAGGTTCGTCACGTTAACATCTGTTTTTGCAAGCTCTGAGGGTCTAGCACGAATGTTTTTGACGTATAGTAACGTATTTAAGTACAAAGTTCGACGGTCTGCCGTCACGAAGTGACACTGGCAGAACAGTCGGATCCGGCTCAGTTTCCATAAAAGGAAAAAAAAAACTGTAATACTCGTTTCGCATTTAATAATTACTTGAATTGGATACTATATTCATATTTTTGTATGATACAAATGTTTACGTTGCATAAAATTAAACCAAAATACAATGGGATTGTAGTTATTAATATTCAAAATTCACTTACGTTTACGATATTGTAACGTTACTGTACGTCATAAAAATTTATACTAGGCCTGCTCTGTTCATAAAACAATCAGCTTTACTTCTTTCTGATTCAGTAGTCAGAACAATACTGTGTTTTTTTATAGACTCGTATTTGACCACAAACCCACCGACTGAAATCGATGATGTTGTCGACAATAGAGCACGCTTGGCTAGAAATAACATATCTCTATATCCTATCTTGACTTAAAAACCCCGAGGAGGTAGCTATCAGGAAACACAGACTCTAGCTGGGAGTTCCACTCCATCAAAAATATATTTCACTGAAAAATAAACAAAACAGATTTAATGTTTTTTTACCAGTCCATTTTAAGATTTTAGTTTGATTGTGTTTTTTTTTCAATGTTCAGTACCGTAGTTTCAAAAGGAATTGTTTCCTGACTTGCTAAAGGAACAAGTTTGAAAACTGACGAAGGTATAAATGATTCCACTGTACAAACGCAGTTTGCAACAAATGTAGTGTGAAGGTACTAAGGGATTAGTTTTACAAGCATTGTCAGACACATAAAATATGGTACAAGGTGGATATTTTAAGCCGATTTGACGTCAAGTGGTTTCTGCTTAGCAAGACTTACTTTTAATTATTTAATTTTAAAGATACTATGAATGTAGCTTACAATGGAGTGAAGTGGTTTTCTAAATTCTGTTTTTAATTTTGCCCGTCGAAACGCTGAATCTTACTGTATATCAAGCCATAGTAATAAGCAACCTCAGCTATTGAGGTACATACCTTTGTTTTTTAAGTGATGTTATGTCAGCCACAGATAAACTTGCTTTAAAGAACAATGACCTTTCCCTAATATCCCTTCGTAGATACTCGAACAATAAATTATGAACTGTTTTACTAGAGAACGTAAAGGATCACGATAGAAGTCGAGTCAGGACAGCCTTATGTAGTCGCAATCTGTCAAAAATGTATAGAAATTGAGGCTTTTTTGACAGACTGCGATTGAGATGCGAACGTAAAGGATCATAATTATTCACAACTAGCAGCACACCGCAGTTTCACCCGCGTAGTTTCCGTTCCCGTGGGAACACGTGGATAAAATATAGCTTATGTTACTGCCTAATAATGTAGCTTTCCATTGGTGAAAGAATTTTTAAAATCGGCACAGTAGTTTTTGAGTTTATTCATTACAAACATACACACACAAAAATACAAAGCTTTATAATATTAGTATAGATAGAAGTCGATTCAGGATAGCGTTGTCTTTATTTCTGTAATGACCGTTTGCACATTTATCTGGCGCCTAAATACGCGCGGCGGAAATATATTGGGAAAATCTGCTTAGCCTTTTCCCAACTATTTTTAATTAAAGCTTCCACTTTAAACGAATGTAGCTGAGTAGCATATGGCCTCCACAAGTAACTGGGTAATACGGTGCTCCTGAGCAAGCAAGGTGTCATATTTGCTGGCTGACTTTTTTATTGAGGAATGGGCTAGCTCTTGACCTCGATCACGCTTGATGGAAAGCGATGGATGAGGTCTATGATGGAGCGAGCGTGCCCAGAAGATGCCTTGAGGCACTGGTACTCCCACGCGTCGACGAAGCACAACAGGCTGATTGACGCCGGACTCCGGTGGGAGGATGGTCGCTAACCAGGCGAGCGGTAGCTCTGCCACCGCAAGGTGTTAGGTGAGACTTTCCAGGATGCCCCGAGCGCATGGCTCAGTTGAGTGCCTGATGGAACAAATTGCGCTACACGAGGAGGCTCCTTCATACATCCCAGAAGCACGTTAAACAGCTGATTTGTTTAACGTGCTTTCCGAGGCACGGAGAAGTCTCGGCATGTTATGGATGGATGATACACGGATCGACTCCTTTAATATTGTAATCAGATTCCTTACAGAAATCCTTTTTATTTTATCGCTACTAATCCCTTCTAATGTTATAAATGCGAAAGTAACTCTGTCTGTCTGCACTGCGATTCTGTGAGCATGTCGAAGTAAACACTTAGGCTTGGTGCACGACGGGTGAGTTGTCAAACCATACAAATAAGATGGAATGACAGCTCTATTGTCGTTCACTCCGCCTAGGTGTACACCGTGAGATGTCGACAGAATCGACTGGCTGTTACGCTTTCACGCTTAAATGGATGAATTTATAATTTATTTTCAGAAATGTAGCCTGAATATGGAGAAGGACATAGGCTACTTTTTTTATACAATAGCCGACACCCACGCGGGAGGAGCCGCAGAAAAAAGCTAGTACCTAAGTTATAATATCGAAACGAACGAGCCCGTATAAGCTTGCTTGAATTCGGATACACTCTGTATGTGGTTGTATTTCGGCTGGGCGTTCGCCAAATTGGGATTTTTGTTGGCTAGACCACAAACAACTTATGTGGAATATTGCTGAATATTATGGGTACGTTATTGTTTGTATTTTAAGTAGTAAAATCCATTACATTTCTGTTACAATATTAATTGAAAACATTGTCACAAAGAGCGCGTAGGAAATTAAACAAGCATTTTCTTTTAGTTTCCTCAAACGTTTTTATTGCAATGTAGATGTTTGTTGTTCCATTAAAAAAAACAATAATAATCTTCATTAAATAATGAAACACATTTTTGGTAGCCTAAAATATCCCATTGCTGGACCTCCACATATCATTCCAGATCCAGACGTACTTGAAACCCTATAATAGGAAATATTAAAATAAACAAAAAAGATTTCATCATAATCATTGAAGCACAGTTTTTAAAAAGCGAGTTTTACCATACAGTGTGCATGATAAAACTCGCTTTGTAATAATAATATAAATAATTTATTTGCTAATTATGGGTAAATTACATGTGAACGTCAGAATCGCCGGTCAACAGTCATATTTAGCTTTGAAATTGTGCCTAAAAATTACTTATCAATTGCTTATATTTGGTTACCATAATCAGAGAATTGCTTATTTCATCTGTTAAAAGAATTAAAACATTTAAGATTGACCGACCATTCTGATATCAGAACGGCTGGTCAATCACTGTAGAGTAGTAACTATAAGGAATTACTGAAATTTTCATAAGCCAAAGATTGCTTATTAATTGCTTATTTTACAATTTATAAGCCTAGACCCTTTTATCCTTTCTTTTAGCTAGCCAAGAATTTAAAAGCCCCTGCGCCTGTTAAATTTATGAAAGCAAAGTGACGTCTGTCGAAAATTGCATTTATATTTAAAAAGGGATTATTATTTATTACTCGTTTCTTTATTTTCTGTAATAAAGACTTTTTGGTGCTTTGTTTCTACACTTGCGTGCAAAAAAATCGACCCACCCCGCACGCTTTCGTTCATAACACGATGAATAAAAATCTAAAATTAATTAACAAATACTTTTCACACTGTTTGTTAAATGTCAGTCTAAGATTACAATCATAGTTTGTTCATAGCATTCCGACGTAAATTGAAGCAAACGATAATGTCCTCCCCTAAAAACTTTATCACCCCTCCTTCACCCCTTAACTATGTATGTACCTATGTACAGTCTGTTGTCAACATTATCTGACCCACCCTAAAAACAAACGAATTTGGACCCTCTTCCTGAAACAATAAGGTTTATTCAATTTATGTGAGCTTATCAGACAAGTGCTCGCCAACATTGTCGGAGCCACCGGCATTGTATGTCATTTGTTAAGCTATTTTAATCATTATCTCGTCGACATTAAGTTGAAAAGCTTTTAAGTCACACTACATAATTACAACGCAATCTTTAATTTCGCGTAGTCTCAACAAGTTCTTGTGGCTTAGCGGTTTGATGCTGGAATTGGCGACGAACAACCTGTGGGTTCGAAACACAGTTCACATATCAGTTTTGTCTTCATTTTTATAATAATGCTTGCATTATTAAAGAACGACCAATATGATTTACGCCTAATAACTTATCTTGTAAACAGGTGGGTAAATTAGAACAACTTAAGTTCACAGAATTTATGTTTACCAAGAATGGTTGGATACGAAGTAAAACATATAATTTGCTTCGTGAGGTAGATAATAATAGGTCTTTACCTATGAAATTGCCGTTTTGTATGAAAAAACTTAAACGAATTTTTTTCATGTATTTTTTATTTGTATTAATCAAAGTAATCACCCATGCAATCAATGCATCTTTGCCAACGCAGTGGCAGTTTATTGATGCCTTTCTTAAAGAAATCAGTTGGACGGGAGGCAATAAATTCTTCAAAGGCATTTTGTACTGCCTCTCGGGTATTGAATTTTTTTCCCGCCAAGAAGTTATCCAAATTCTGGAAAAAGTAGTAGTCTGTAGGCGCAAGGTCTGGTGAGTAGGGCGGATGACTGAGAGCTTACAACCCCAGTTCTTGCAACTTGGAGACCGCCTGCTGTGCAGTATGAGGTCGCGCGTTGTCGTGCAGGAGCAGCGGAGACGAGCGTTTGACCAATGCTGGTTGGAGCTGTGCCAGCTTCTCTATCATTGTGTTCAGTTCTTCACAGTACACATTTGCAGTAATGCTCACCCCGTTTGGTAAGAAGCTGTGATGAATCACACCGGCGCTAGACCACCAAACAGTGACCATCACTTTTCTAGGGGTAAGTTTTCGTTTAGGGCATTGTTTAGGTGCTGAACCAGGATCCAACCAACTTGCTGAGCGCTTGCGGTTATCAAACAGAATCCATTTTTCATGGCAGGTAGCAATGCGGTTCAAAATTACTTCATTTGTGTGTCTGTTGAGCAGTGCAAGGCACGTCTCGACGCGTACTTCGCACTGGCGATCATTGAGTTCGTGGGGCACCCATTTGTCAAACTTTTTTACCTTGCCAATTTGACGCAAATGGACCAATATTGTTTTGACGCTAACGTCGAAAGCTGCTGCTAATTCAACCGTAGATTGTGTATCATCAGCTTCCACAATCGCCTTTAATTCGTCATTGTCGACCAAAGTCTTCGGACGACCGCGAGGTTCATTTTTCATAACACGATAAATAAAAATCTAAAATTAATTAACTGTTTGTTAAATGTCAGTCTAAGATTACAATAAACTAGTTTTTACTGTAACAGATTTTGGTTTATTGATTTCACAGACTGAAAATCAAAAACGCTTAGAATAGCTCAATTTTTTAATGAATAATTTTGAAAGTAAAAGTAAAAAAAACATCAAATTTCTAAGGAAAACTTTGTTCAGTAGCTTGTGTTTCCCCCACGTGCTCTTATTGCTGCTTCCATCCTGTTTTTCATTGACCTTATTAATTATTGTGGTTTATTCCGGTTACACGAATGGGCAAAAATGGATGTTTAACATGGCTTGAAACAATGGCCCGGTGGCGGTCGAATTCGGGACTATACTTGATGGATTTGCTCCTGAACGAATCCGCTGAATATTTCCATTGTCTCCACTTTTGTCACTTAGATGTATATTATCTACCTCACGAAGCAAATTATATGTTTTACTTCGTATCCAACCATTCTTGGTAAACATAAATTCTGTGAACTTAAGTTGTTTTAATTTACCCACCTGTTTACAAGATAAGTTATTAGGCGTAAATCATATTGGTCGTTCTTTAATAATGCAAGCATTATTATAAAAATGAAGACAAAACTGATATGTGAACTGTGTTTCGAACCCACAGGTTGTTCGTCGCCAATTACAGCATCAAACCGCTAAGCCACAAGAACTTGTTGAGACTACGCGAAATTAAAGATTGCGTTGTAATTATGTAGTGTGACTTAAAAGCTTTTCAACTTAATGTCGACGAGATAATGATTAAAATAGCTTAACAAATGACATACAATGCCGGTGGCTCCGACAATGTTGGCGAGCACTTGTCTGATAAGCTCACATAAATTGAATAAACCTTATTGTTTCAGGAAGAGGGTCCAAATTCGTTTGTTTTTAGGGTGGGTCAGATAATGTTGACAACAGACTGTACATAGGTACATACATAGTTAAGGGGTGAAGGAGGGGTGATAAAGTTTTTAGGGGAGGACATTATTGTTTGCTTCAATTTACGTCGGAATGCTATGAACAAACTATGATTGTAATCTTAAACTGACATTTAACAAACAGTGTGAAAAGTATTTGTTAATTAATTTTAGATTTTTATTTATCGTGTTATGAACGAAAGCGTGCGGGGTGGGTCGATTTTTTTGGACGCAAGTGTAGAAACAAAGCACCAAAAAGTCTTTATTACAGAAAATAAAGAAACGAGTAATAAATAATAATCCCTTTTTAAATATAAATGCAATTTTCGACAGACGTCACTTTGCTTTCATAAATTTAACAGGCGCAGGGGCTTTTAAATTCTTGGCTAGCTAAAAGAAAGGATAAAAGGGTCTAGGCTTATAAATTGTAAAATAAGCAATTAATAAGCAATCTTTGGCTTATGAAAATTTCAGTAATTCCTTATAGTTACTACTCTACAGTGATTGACCAGCCGTTCTGATATCAGAATGGTCGGTCAATCTTAAATGTTTTAATTCTTTTAACAGATGAAATAAGCAATTCTCTGATTATGGTAACCAAATATAAGCAATTGATAAGTAATTTTTAGGCACAATTTCAAAGCTAAATATGACTGTTGACCGGCGATTCTGACGTTCACAATTACATGAATGTTAGAATGTTACAACAAGAATATTCAGGTAACATTAGAAATAGTGTCCTCATATTGAACATTGTTGTTAAGCAAAACTCAACTTAGCTCGTAAAATACTAACATAATCTCAGCACATACAATAAAACTACACTTTTCAGTTCCTTCTTAACAACAAGGGTCACATGGTCATACGTCCAATGCGCGGATAATTTCCAAGAGAGAGATTTTCGTGGTGTTACCAGACTCGTGAAACATATTCGATGTGTTTTTTGTTTTGTAAAAAACAAAGTCGTTTTCCGCGTACCTATGTCTGTATGTATATCCAGTAACTTCTTCTAAACGGCGCAACGGATTTTGATGCGGTTTTCGCAATACGTTAGATAATTTTTCACGGAAGGTCCCATGCTTGGGCAAAGGCCTCCCAATACCAGACTTATTCGGAAATATAATCATTAAAACATGCTGCATGATGTGACTCGGCCTGTAAAACTAGAAGCAATCACAACACATACAATAAAACTACTCTACTGTTCCCCACAAACAACAAGGGTCATACGTCCAATGCGCGGATAATTTCCAAGAGATTAGATTTACGCGGTGTTGCCAGACACATAAAACATATTCGACGTGTTTTGGCTGGCGCGCCCGCGGCAACACTACGCCAGACAGATTTGGGTATTAGTAAATATGCTACCGGCTTTATTTGGTGATGTTGTTTTGAAGTGATAGAGGAGCAAATGTGGATTCCGTATCAGACAAAGTAATTAAGAGGCAATAATCATACTTTACTAGATGTGTTCCTTAGGAATTGGCAAGAAGGAGCCAAGCTTTGCTAGGGGCGGAGGGGATTGGCCTTTGCCCAGCCATTCGTCTGTCTGTCAGCAGGGTGTATCTTTTGAAAAAAATCTAAATTTTCCCATATCTTTTTATCGTGTTGACCTTGATTTGTAATACACATAATAGGGACTATAGACTTCAGTATCTGGTATTAATTTCAATTTGCTAGGTCCACACGTTTCTGAGAAAATCGTTGGTGACACACGAATAGACGGACAAGAGAGTGTTATAAGGGTTACTTTTTTACCTTTTGAGGTACGGAACCCTAAAAAAATCACGGGTGTGTATTTTCTGGTATATTCTATTGCTATCATAAGAACAAATAATAAAAATAAGTTTAAAATAAAGTTTCGTTTAATATTAGTTTCAGTTTTTAGTACGACACCCTTCGTGTGTGAGCCCGAGTCGAGCTTGGCCGGTTATTTGCTGTCTAGATGGCTATTGGCTAAACTTTTTGTTGGATGGGGAAGCTTCAAATGACTGACTAATTCATCTGTGTTCGTTCAAATGTCTTTTGTGTTCCAAAGCCACGGTTACTCTCTCGAACAATAGGGTATTTTACTGAAAAAATCTAATAAGTCCATCAGACGTAAACAAAAAATGACGATAACACGCGTGACGTCATGTTGCTGGTAAAAATTGTAACATCATAGTGACGTCACGCATGTTTTCAACGCACTGTATCGTCTTAATTTTTTGCTTTTAAAAAAATAAAAAATACGTGTCCAATATTTTTTGAAAATCTATCTGACGGACTAAAATTTTTTTTTTAGTAACATACCCTGGCAGGGTTATTGGCTAAACCATCATAGTGGTTATCTTATTTTAGTACGCATTATTAGCAACAAATAAATACGCATTTATTGATTGAATTTAAAAAAAAAATGTTCAATTCAAATCTTCAGTGCCTACCCATACAAAATTCCGGGATAAAATCATTGCCGCGTTGACAGCATTATCAAAATACCCATGCATGAGATTATAATTAAGATTAGGTGTACTTAACACGAACATGAGTGTATCGTGTATTCGCAGCTGTATATTGTCTCCCGCGGGAGTTTTAACGGACGGCTAGGGGAGTTATAGCGCGAGGATGGCCCAGTGATGTTCTATTACGTTGACCTTTCTTGAAGTTCCTAGTGTTTATGATTATTTCCTGCTAATATTGTATTATTGTTTAAGCTAGATGATACTATTTTGTAATAAACACGACCATGAGTGTAACCACGGCTGTATTTCTATTTCGTCCCGCGGGAGTCCTATCGGATGGGTAGGAACGTTATAAAACTAGGAAGTTCAAGTAACTTGAACTTCCTTGAAGAGTTCGTAGTGTTTTTGATTCTATTCTACTAAAATTGTAATATGCTAGTTGATCCTTTTTATGTAATAAAACACGAGTGTGTCGAGTATTCGCGGCTGTATATTGTATCCCGCGGGAGTCTTAACGGACGGCTAGGAGAGTTATAGAGCAAGGATGCCCAGTGATGTTCTATTACGTTGACCCTGCTTAAAGAGTTCCACGTGTTTTTGATTATATCCTACTACTATTGTAAGAGGCTAGTTGATAGTTTTTTGTAATAAAATACGAACATGAGTGTGTCGTGTATTCGGGGCTGTGTATAGTCTCCCGCGGGAGTCAATAAAGCGAGGATGGCCCAGTGATGATCTAGTACGTTGGCCTTGCTTGAAATATTGCTAGTATTTATAAAAACTTATGATTCAGTTCGTGGAAGACCAAAGAGTCGACAGATGGACTATGTGAACGATGATGTTTTCAGAAAGTGACTGATTTCTGAGAGGACGACTTTAGGCTAAGAACTTACGGAGCGATTTTCACCCGCGACCGCCGCGGTGGTAGAACTGCGGTTTTATTTCTAAACTCACGAGACCGGTTATTTGCGCGACGCAGCCGTCGCGGTTGCGATCATCGCCCGCAGATTTTTGTACCCCCCGCCCTCCGCCGGCCACCGCAGTCGCCCGCCAACCGATCGCAGAGCGCGCGGGCGCCACCCGCCGATGCTGCGGGCGACCGCGGCCCGCGCGATTCTACTAGTTGCCCGCTTGTACAGCGGGAACCGCAAACAACCGCGCACACCGCGGGCGTAACACGCGTCGTGAGTTTTGCTTTAATTTTTTACATATATATCTACATTCTACAGAAGCTGCGGGCTCGCAACCGCAGCGGACGCGGGCGAAAACCGCTCCGTGAGTTCGTAGCCTTAGGGCCATTTTTACCAAGCCAAACTGATCGCGATCAGCGTATAAACCACGTTTATGAGCTGTCAGTGTCATTATTTTTCTATGGAATATTGACGCTGACAGCTCTTGAACGCAGTTTGGATGTACTGGGGGCCTACCACAACCTCTTAAAACAATATTATTTTAATATTACTTTGTAATTTCTGTTGTTGGATTTTCAACGCTCGGATCAGCAGTGTGATTCTGTAAGATCTCATTCTAAACTTCGAATCTGAATCCGCTGTGAGTTTCTTGATTGGCATTCTAAAACTCGGTTGATAATTCGAATCTACACTAGCGCTACTATTGCGAGCGTGTTTGCGAGTTGAACTAAATTTACCTCGAGATTTTGACAGATAAAGTATGAGATGACGTAAAAAGTGGCATTCTATAAGGTAATTCCCCTGTCACTTCGACGTTCACTTTGCACTCGAACGCGATTCAAAGTGTCAAATTAAAAGCATCTATTTTACGAGTGAAAATAGAATAAATCATGGTTAAATAGTGTTTAAATAAAGTTTTTAAAGTTATAAAGTGAATAAGTGCCTACCTACTTAAGCGATAACGATGGCAAGAATGTTTTTGTTTAAATCTTTATTAGAAGAAGCTCATGCTTTGGATAAACTAGAAAAGCGTCGACAATCTACCAAAATTCGAAGATTATCTTTATTAACCCGAGATGACGACTATGTGAGCGTCTATAGATTGTCAAAGGAGCTAATTGACCAACTGGAATATGAGTTACTGCCTCTGATAAAGCCCACAAAACGTCGTGGCAAAGGACTTTCAGCTCGTATAAAATTAAGAGCTTCATTTTACTAAGTATAAAGTTAGTTTTGTAAGTATTAACTCAGTTTATAGCTGAAAGATTTGTAACCAAGCACACCATAATAAGAAAAACACTTAATAATACGAAGTATTCCCTATATGTGGTTCCCCTGGGCCTGCTAGCTTTATGTTTTCATGTTAGTCTAAGGACCCTGTATAGTTATAATATTCGTATTCTATTAAGCATGAAAATAACCAAATTGGTCCCTATTTTATTTTGACTAGATCTAGATTAAGTAGGTATTTAATTGTTTTATTGTTTCACAGTTATTATGCACCTTGTCATTCTTGGCTAATGGCAGTTATCAGAAAATAATTAAAGAAAATATAAGAACATATTTATCGCAACCATCAGTATCTCGTTGCATAAATGAAGTAGTGGAAGCTCTTAATAATCCAGCAATAGTAAAAAAATATAGAAGGTTTCCTCAAAATATACAAGAAAGACAAATGTTAAAAGAAAGGTTTTTACAACCAGAAATATAAACTTACTTCATGATTATTTCACTATTATTACCGGCACTGATCGATCAAAAAACAAACAGAACGTAAACAAAACAATGCAACCAAAAGTACTCTGTGAATGCAACGAACTTTTAAACGTCAACGGCAATAAATGAAAATATTGTCCACAGATTACTTATGATATTATCTGTCAGTCATTTCTTTTCGTAAGGTAAGCATAGATTATATTCACGGCACGAATTTAGAGTATTCTGTTTTTTTTTTACTTATTAGCTGCCTTAAATTCCTTGAAATAAGAAATTTTAATTTAAACATCGTAATAGCTAAAAATCTGTGTCAAAAACTGGTAAAATGAAAAACCGATAAATCCCGACTTAGATTTTGTTGAGTGGGTAGTCACTAGTACAGTGTTGGTCGCTTTGGAGCTCACTTCACTTCGCAAGTGCCTAGGTGATGCTTACAGAATGCAAAATCAAGGTCATTTTGAACCTTATGCGAAGTGAGAGTGAATAACGACTTGAAATGCGAGTTGTTGTGTGAATTTTACAGAATCGACGTGCAGCGCCGAGAGTTGAAAATCCAACAACAGAAATTACAAAGTAATATTAAAATAATATTGTTTTAAGAGGTTGTGGTAGGCCTCCTGATCGCGTTCAGTTTCATTGGTGAAATCCGCTCTAAAGCTGGGTATTGACCGGTGTTACGGAGCGTACTGTAACAAAACATGCGACCATTCGTGCAGTCAGCACGTGGAGACGCACACTCGCATGTTACTCGGACACGGCGTTTATCGTAACATGCTGCAACCGGTCAGTACTCACCTTTACAGAAAAACACATAGGTATGGAAGGAGAGGTTGCGCCGATGTCAAATAAATTGAGAGTATCTGAAAGGCAATAAGCAAATATTACATAACACCACGCATGCGCCTACATACAATTGAACTGAAAACAACCTAACGAATACCTACACCAAAACACTTTACCTGACCTGCTAATCAAACCTCGGATATGTTTTGCAGTACGATTCTTTAATGCAGGTTCATTAGAATTCTCTAAGCAGATACAGTTTATTAGTTTAGGCAAGAATTTGTAGCGGCATCAATGTTGCCACATAAAACCAACGTTGCAAAATTAACAGCAACGCCATCTATCCCCCTACAGCTGCGAACTAACTGAAAGAAATTCTGCATCACGGTATCAGAGTTTTCCGTGCGATTTGAACGTATACAACAGTCCGAATATCAACTATCGGGCAGTTGCCCACCAAACACAACTACCGTCTGGTCGGAGGATCCTCATTTTTCAATAGAGGTTTCCGGGACTTTACCCTCTGTACCGCCTGCCTCTATAAATTGATTTGCTTTGAAGCCTAATTAATTACAAGACTACGCTGTAATTATTTAGATTCCATTATGATAAAAAGTTGATCATCGTTCAGAGACGATCTCCTGATATTGATTTGGTTAACTCAATCAAAACTTCGCTTATTTTTTTCCACTGCTGGACATATGCGTATCTCCCAAGCTGCGCCACAACACCAGGTCTACACTTTTCGAATCTAGTCTATTCCAACTACCTTTTTTAATAGAAAATTTCTGATCGATTTATGAAAAAAAATTGTTTAGTATTTGCCAAATCATAATTCGGCCTGAAAACCTGTCTTAGATATCACGCGTTTTTAACTCAATTCAAAAACCGGCTATGTAGGACTTGAAGCCCTACTTAGCACAAAGTTAAGATACGATATTCTCGCATACATCGCTCACATTCCAAAATATAAAAGCATATCAAAATCAAACTCCATACATCTATTTTCGTTAACAAGAAAAATGTTTTTCGCAAACCGTATTACTTTATGACCTCAGCCTTATTCCGTCATTATGATCTTTTTAGGGACCGTTCCCCCGGATAACCGGTAAATTGGGTGCGATACGGCATCTAATATATGTGTTACGTATTTATACGATGGTAAGCATATGTGATTTTATATGGAAGATCATTTATTGATGCGCCAACCAGGAAAAATGTGCGGCGTATTTCGAGTGACAGGATGTAAGTATTTATTGGAAACTATTTGTCTAACTGGTATGGTATTGTTTACATAATTTTAAATCGAATTAACTCTATTTTTTTCTACTGGGGTTTATCAGAAACTACAGAATTGCTCTGTATTGTAACTCTACTCTTGATAACCTCTTGGTAACCCGTTCATTATGACCAGAATAAAAAACAACGTACCCAAACAATACGAAAACAAAACGCCGTTCATTATGACGGCTAAGTGTGCATCCGGATAGCATTAACTTAACTTAAGTCAAGGAAAACAAATGTCAGTCGCGTGGCGTAAGTTTTAATTGCCTGGAGGACGCAGACGGGCCTTAATTAAAATATTACTTGGGAGACAAAGAGGAATGCCGAAAAGATTAGCGGTTTGTTCGCGGGAACTCGGAGTACGGACGGGGAATTTGACAGTTTGGTGCGCTTTGGTTTGGTGCTGAATGTTTTGTTTAATTGGCTGCTCTTTTGACTGGTTAAGCAAATGGTTATAATACGGATAGGCACCATCAGAGGGCCCAATCCACCTTCTCAATTTAAAGCAACTCGTATCTTAGTTGCAATTTGTCAAAATATACGGAAGCGGTGTTTTTGGCTGATTGCGACTGAGATGCGGATTGCGAACGTTGCTTAAGAAATTAGTAGAACTGGCCGTTGTGGCGCGTTGTGTTCCACGCGCGCCTCAAAGCTATGTCAGCAAAGTAGACGGTGACCGTTAGAGCCAGCCTGCCAGAGTTGCGGAATTTTTTCATACAGTCACCACGGAAATGGGGGTCTACTCTCTAAGCCCGAAGTCCGTAGTTTCGGCCTTTGGGGCGTTTTCTACTCCGTATAACCTACAGACTAACGATTAGTCTCGAACCCGAACTAAGAATGAATGACAACACGATTTGACAGTTGTTCTTAGTTCGGGTTCGGGACTAATCATAAGTCCGTAGGTGATACGGAGCAGGAAATGCCTGAAATTAAACCCCCTGGAACGCAAAGGGCATGAGGACGAAAACGGATGGGTTTTAGTCAGCAAAAGTCTGACCCCTTCCACTCCACCTAGAGCGGAAGAAGTAATTTGATGATTTCCCATCCACAAAAAAAAGGTACCTGGATAATAATTATGAATCGTTTTTCATTACAAGAAAATTATAAGGATCACGATAAATGTCAGTTTAGGACAGCTTTATATCTTTATTTCTGTTTTCCGAATTAAGTATATCAATAAATGAAGGTGGGTCAATGACCGTTATTGCAAATTTATCTGGCGTCGACCATACACGTCGCTATATAATATCTAAATGTTTTTTGAATTGAGACGCAAATAACATTAAATTTATTTCTCAGGTAAGATAAATAAAGAAAAATAATTAAAAGTACAAATACACTAACAAGACCGGGAGTACCAATCCTAGCTGTCAGACCAGGAAAAATGTTCGCACAGAAACAACTTCACGCAATTCTCGGCTTCACTTGTAACGTGTTTTCATTTTATCTTTCTCACCGCATTGCGCTAGAATTGACGTATTTTTATTAAATATCTACCATCTGGTCTAGAGTATAAAGAGAGAAAAAAGATACATCGTTAACCAGAAACATGACTAGGGTTAGTTTTATTTTCGAGCAAAGTGTGCCCAAAATGCTGATAGCATTGCAGCATTGGCACGTTGAATGGCAAAAACTGTGTAAACAGCCAGCGTTTTGGGCACTTTTCTCATTGACAGCGACACATGCGATTTTTTTTTAAGCCCCATTATCACTTTTATTATCACTGTAAGTACTTATTAAACGGACGAAAGCATGCGAATGTTAAAAGATGATTATACCATCGAGTCTATCTGTATTCTCGCTAATAGACATAAACTTCTCCTAGCAATAGAATTTAAGCGACATTCGGGAAAATGCATTTAAGGAGAACTTCTTTCGAATTAAGTCATTTGAAGCACCAAGTTAAGCTTTACTAAAACCAAAAAGTGTCGAAATTATACGACCTCTAATATTATGGGGATTTTAAATGGCTTATGTTTAACTTACCACCAGATATAGTAACATTTAGGAGACAAATCACGCTTTAAATTATTCAATTCGGACCTTTCGTTCAAAAGTTACGACGGTAATAAACATGCTCGGAGTAAGAAAAATGTCGCGGCTTGAGCGAACTGGGGAGAATCATAACAATGCTTGGTCCGATGAAGTTGAAAATGATTTCGATAAAACAATAAGAGTAACAAATGTTTGGATTTTTCGCAAATAAACTACATACATAATAAGGGGTGAAGCAGGGGTTGCAGCAAGTTTTTAGGGGAGGACATTATTGCTTGCTTTAATTTACGTCGGAATGCAATGAACGAAATAAAAATGGGATTATTGAAACAGATGTACCTAACCATTTTTGCATAATCAACTCCTGACGGGGTGAACGGGGTGAGCTTAGTGTACATTGCATAGGCATTATTTTGTTTATTGTTCTGAGGCACATTACACTCCGGCTCACGCTGAAAACCAGCGCCATGGATTCGTGTCTTCGTGCACGGGCCTCGGCATTATGCTGAGCGTTGGCCGTTTTGCGCGGTGGTGACGCATTACATTATAGTTCGATGTATAGGTTTACACCTGATTTTGTTTTTTTTTTTTTTATTATTTTTTTATTTTTTTATTTAGGCCTAATGTTAACTGTTTTGTGTATCTGCGTCACCTTCACGTAAATAAACAGTTTTTCTTTCTTTTTCTTTCTTTTTTCTTTGACAGTTGCGCTGAACCTGAGACCATAGAATAAGTAGAAATGGCTAAGTAATAAATGTAATTGATGAAAATCGTTGTGCTTAATTTTCCAAAACTAACGTTTATAAGGGGGTATAGGGGGCGTTGAAGTTTGTGGAGTACCTACTAAATCCACGCGGACGAAGTCGCGGGCGAAGTGCTAGTGTGTAATAATTATCTAAATGGTTTTGCAACTAACTAACATTTCATTTTGTGCATTCAATTATTTTGTGCTAAAAGGTTTTTGTTCGTAATTGAATATTACGAACAAAAACCTTTTAAAATCAATATTGCTTACCTCCCATAACATTAGGCGATAATATGTAGCCTAAAGTCTTCCTTGGTTTACAAAGAACATTTTTGCTGAACTTCAATTCAATCTATCCAGTAGTTTTGGCGTGAAGCCGTACCATACACACATACAAACAGACAAACAGACAAAAATTCTGAAAAGTCACTTTTTGTCATCAGTTACGTTTTTCTAACAAAAGCCACTTATTTTTTCTCGAAAATTCTCAATGTACAGTTTTTCTTTCGTTACTGTCTTATTATGTATGGATTGTATTACTTAAGTACTAAAAATAACTCTAAAATATGGCGTCAAAAATTCCTCCGCATTGCTGACCACTGTGCCCAAAAGGCTTAAAAAATAGATAAGAAATTTTGAATTATTGTTTGAATGGTTTAATTTTTTTTTAATCAATCATCAAATCAGACATGACCTGTACATTAAAATTAAATCCAATTTATCTCAGTAATATTTTTGCCTGAATCGCTACTGCAAAATAACTGATAGATATTGCTTCATTTTGATGGTTGGCGTATTAAAAGATTTCATTCCATGAAAAGAAAGCAGTTAATTCACAGCTCAAAGTACAAATGAAAAAAATCTATTTATAAAATAACTAGCACTTCGCCCGCGACTTCGTCCGCGTGGATTTAGTAGGTACTCCACAAACTTCAACGCCCCCTATACCCCCTTATAAACGTTAGTTTTGGAAAATTAAGCACAACGATTTTCATTAATTACATTTATTACTTAGCCATTTCTACTTATTCTATGGTCTCAGGTTCAGCGCAACTGTTCACCCCGTTCACCCCGTCAGGAGTTGATTATGCAAAAATGGTTAGGTACATCTGTTTCAATAATCCCATTTTTATTTCGTTCATTGCATTCCGACGTAAATTAAAGCAAGCAATAATGTCCTCCCCTAAAAACTTGCTGCAACCCCTGCTTCACCCCTTATTATGTATGTAGTTTATTTGCGAAAAATCCAAACATTTGTTACTCTTATTGTTTTATCGAAATCATTTTCAACTTCATCGGACCAAGCATTGTTATGATTCTCCCCAGTTCGCTCAAGCCGCGACATTTTTCTTACTCCGAGCATGTTTATTACCGTCGTAACTTTTGAACGAAAGGTCCGATTTGAATAATTTAAAGCGTGATTTATACGGACATAATCAACCTTAATTATCAAACCATTTAAATGGATAAGGATTAATATCATGATACCGAAATCACCATTTTTTCATATCACCAAGGATTTGCTTAAATAATTTTAACAAAAAGCGGTCATGGTGACTTAACCATAATAGTTAGACATATGGTATCGCGGACTTTTTTGTAGACATTGATGACCTCTATAAAATTGTAGTACATCACTTTGCTCTATTGTCAATAGATTCCGCAGCGTACGCGATATAAGGATTTTTTCTCACACCTTGGGTTACATTATCGAAGTTTTCATACGGATCCCTAACTTTTTTGAAAATATAGCCTATGTCCATCATCGATAATGTACGATTCTACTGGTGAAAGAATTTTTCAAATCGGTCCAGTAGTTTCGGAGCCTATTCATTTCAAACAAACAAACAAATCTTTCCTCTTTATAATGTTAGTATAGATTGAGCGGAGCAAAAATGTTTAATTTAATGACCTACCCGTAGAACTCAATCACTTCTATAAAAATATTTTTTTTATAAAAAAAAAATATTCAAATTAAATGTTTTAGACAAAAAGAACAAGCACGCAGGAGTTCATTTTTTGCGGGATATAATAGGTCTTTACCTATGAAATTGCCGTTTTGTATGAAAAAAATTAAACGAATTTTTTTCATGTATTTTTTATTTGTATTAATCGAAGTAATCACCCATGCAATCAATGCATCTTTGCCAACGCAGTGGCAGTTTATTGATCCCTTCTTAAAGAAATCAGCTGGACGGGAGGCAATAAATTCTTCAAAGGCATTTTGTACTGCCTCTCGGGTATTGAATTTTTTTCCCGCCAAGAAGTTATCCAAATTCTGGAAAAAGTAGTAGTCTGTAGGCGCAAGGTCTGGTGAGTAGGGCGGATGATGACGGAGAGATTCCAACCCCAGTTCTTGCAACTTGGAGACCGTCTGCTGTGCAGTATGAGGTCGCGCGTTGTCGTGCAGGAGCAGCGGAGACGAGCGATTGACCAATGCTGGTTGGAGATGTGCCAGCTTCTCCATCATTGTGTTTAGTTCTTCACAGTACACATCTGCAGTAATGCTCACCCCGTTTGGTAAGAAGCTGTGATGAATCACACCGGCGCTAGACCAACAAACAGTGACCATCACTTTTCTAGGGGTAAGTTTTCGTTTAGGGCATTGTTTAGGTGCTGAACCAGGATCCAATCAACTTGCTGAGCGCTTGCGGTTATCAAAATCCATTTTTCATCGCAGGTAACAATGCGGTTCAAAATTCCTTCATTTGTGTGTCTGTTGAGCAGTGCAAGGCACGTCTCGACGTGTACCTACTTCACGCTGGCGATCATTGAGTTCGTGGGGCACCCATTTGTCAAGCTTTTTTACCTTGCCAATTTGATGCAAGTGGACCAATATTGTTTTGACGCTAACGTCGAAAGCTGCTGCTAATTCAGCCGTAGATTGTGTATCATCAGCTTCCACAATCGCCTTTAATTCGTCATTGTCGACCAAAGTCTTCGCGAGGTTCATTTTTCAGGTCGAAATTTCCAAAACGGAAGCGAGCAAACCAATAACAGGTGGTGCGTTGGTTTGTAGTTAGCTCTGTAAACGTCGTTGATTGCGTGCCGATTGTGCCGCGTTGCTGCCACGACGGTACTCATATTCCATAATTACTCGGAAT
Source organism: Melanchra persicariae (assembly GCA_947386135.1). Lineage (NCBI taxonomy): Eukaryota > Metazoa > Arthropoda > Insecta > Lepidoptera > Noctuidae > Melanchra > Melanchra persicariae. Next base: position 4,760,595 of record OX376655.1, on the reverse strand, counting down.
TTTTAACGTATCCATGATGACGAAAAAGATTGAAATGCGATGAAAATGTAACACTAATCAATAAACAAATGACTACTTTTGGAAAAAAAAACCGTGTTTTTAAAATAAAATTAATTTGAAATTAGAATTCTTAGCCAAACAAAAATTATTTTGATTTGAAATGGCCAGTACTGCAGAACGGCAATTTCATAGGTATAGACCTAATATTATAACTTCCCTGCCAGTACCTACACGTTAAAGGCAAAATCAGACTTAAGAATTGTTCCATGTTACCTGCTTTTTGCGCGTAATTTGCCTACACTATGTTTTATTTTTTTGACATAAAATAAATTATGACGAAGATTGGTGACGTGACTGATGTCGGAACCCTAGCTGGTCTGCAAAAAAACAAACCTTCGTACAGCACAACCACACACAGTCACTTTTACGCAATTTTTAATATAGCCAACATAAAGCAGGCTGCACACTAAGTTACTAAGTCTATTGTTCCACGCTGCCCCTTGAATTGAATTACTGCACGGAAAGGCACTTGGCCCCCATAAATTCACGCTTGGCGATAGTAATTCACGTCAACCTTACTGATTTACAAAGCGCTGTTTTAGTTTTTTGTTGCGCTGTAGGGCGCTTTACTTTTGTTTTCCTTGTTTATAACGTGTTGAGGGTGGACGGGTTAACTGAGAAAGTGTTGAGTAAGCTGTAATGTTTAGGTTTAGTCAGGGTTTAGTGGTAATCTCGTGTTTTAGATACAGTGCCACAAGGACTTTATGACTTTGTTAGTTGAAAAAAAAACAAGACGGCGGAAAAACACAAAACGGCACGCGGCGGCAAAAGACAAGATGGCGGTATTAGTCCTGTTTTAGGCCACGCGCCTTTCACGCGCGATTCATGAGTTAGACAGTATTATTGTATTTTGTACTATAAGAGGAATTAAACAAATGTCTTGTCGTGGTATCTTGCAAAAAAAATTCAGTCACAAATTAATTTCTTAATTATTTTACCCTTAGGCCGTGGGGCCCTTGTGCTCATAGCCTTTTCAATGAAATTTCGAAACGGCTAGTTGACACTTCCCGTGACCCAAGAGCTGGCTTTTACTTTGGGCAGAGACTAGGCATTGCCATTCAACGTGGCAATGCCGCCAGTCTCTTGGGCACATTACCAGCTGACAGCGTTGAAGATGAATTTTTTGATGCTATATTTTAGTTTGTTGTACCTAAGTTTCGTGTATTTTTAATTTAAGTTATTTTCATTAAAAGGTCCCCTTTTCTTCTTATTTACGAGTATATCAATAAATCCCTATTTTCTCACAACGAATCCACAACTACAAGCACATTCATTATTTCCAAGAAAACACAACAAAGAATATAAAAACGAAGTATAGAAAGAAAGAGCCCATATGTGTCGCAATCCAAAGAGCATTTTATTCCAATAGATATTCTCTCAGACGCTCGACGATCGTGTGCGAATAGAAATTGTAGATTTTCGCTTATATGAGCGGCAATCGAACACATTCAGTGTTGTGCTGTGTATTAGAAATATAAAGCTGTTCCTTTTGTGGTAAGAAAATATTTAAGAACATATAAAATTGGCAGATTAGTAGCAATGTTTTGTTCGGGACTCAGTTTGGTTTATGGGCAGCTCGAACTGTTATGCAGGTGATCTAAACCCAAAATTCCACTAAAGATAAAAGTTTTCAAATAAATCTGTGTGATGCTATAAATACTTTTAGGATTCCGTAAAAAACGGAAACCGTATAGACTCAGTAGTCTGCCTGTCCGTCTGTCACTGCCAATTTTCTCCGGACCATCTACTGGACCGATTCTGTTGAATTTTGGTACACATATGAAATTCTGTGACTGTTGTATATCATGTTGAGTATTGGGGTCACTTTTAGGGGACGAACTAGAAAATTTCAAAAACGAGTTTTTCAGTCTTCTTTCTTTATTGTGAGAGTTCGCAACAACGCGACGCCTGCGCTGCGTTGTCGTGGCGTCTGCGCTGCGCATACGTTTATCGAACTAAGCTACGCCTACGCTGGCAAACGCTAGTGTGAAGGCGCTCTAAAATTATTTTTCAATTCGAACCTGTAGTTCCTGATCAGCGCGTTCAACCAACCAAACAAACAAACAAACTCATCACCTTTATAATATTAGTATAGATGTCACCGGAAAATTGCAGACCCCGTAAGATTGTAATAGATCTGTAATAGATTATAGTATCCAATAACATATCCGTGTCTTATAAAAAAATAGTTTTCAATTTCTCGCGATATTTTACAATCTTCCGGCGTTTGCAATTTTCCGGTGACATAGATTTAGATAGGATTATTTTTCCCAACTTCACATTAAAAACAATTTGTTTTCCAGGACAAGATAATGCTCCTATCGATGCAACATTCACCACAAGCGTAGTGTTGTAAAACATGAAACATGAACCAAATAAAATTTTATTTATAAATTTTATTTTATGACGCTGTTGTTCTTTTGTGGGGTTTTGCGCTTGTCTTACAGAAATATCGTGAACTTAAATACCAGAAAGAATATCGAGTTGTTGAATTATTTGTTTTGATTATTTGTCGAGTTAGGCGTACAGAAATGTTTGGGGCAGTCGGTTTTTCTTTTATCGCGATTTCATTGTTTTTCCCATAGTAAAAGTAGTTCTTATTGATGAATAAATACAAATACCCCTTTCAAAGGATGGTATTTTTTCTGTTACAAGAGTTGTATATAAACATTTGATACATATATTCATAGTGATGATAATCACTTGTTTCACTTGGCATCCTCTGCACATGAATATGACGTTATAACGAACCAACAATCAAGACGGTTCCAGGCCAAGGCGCTGACAAGATAAAATGTATGGCGTCAAAGGAACGAAATATACTTACGTGCAAAGACTACAATAGTATACTGGCTTACGCGTCGTGAGCGCGCAGCTCCAAACCATACATTTTCGACGCGGCGCTACCGCCGCGCGCAAGCCGCGCGCCCAGAACGCTTTGTATATGAAGTCCCTTATTGTTACTAAGTAATAAAATTCATGTTACTTGTATTGGTTTACGGAAATTTACAAAGCCAAAAAGGTTTGATAAGTAAGTATCTTACCTATATTTCAAAAGATTACCGACACATTTTTGAATTCAGAATTAAGTCAAATTAATGAAAAAAAATTTGGCTGTCATTCAATCAGTCAGAAGTACGCAAATTTAAATTCAAGTCATCTACTAAATTTTAAGAAAGTTTTGATATTATTCTACAACATTTGGGCTATCCTTTACAAAATTCGTATAGTAGTACGGGCTAAAAGAGCACTGAATTTAATATTTTTAGTTTATTGTTCATGTACAAGTCAATATGAATTTGATCTCTAAGGCAAATCAATGGGTGACGATTTCGAGAGTGTTGAGAATGAGTACCGTTGGGTCAAGAGGAGGAGCCGCTGGTTCTGGAGGGTCCTTTGAGGATCTAGAACAGAGGCCAGCTGATCCTAATAAAACTAGTGACTACTGTAAGGGCGATGCGCATATGGTTGAAAACGCAAAAAGCTGTTCGCCAATTAGTAAGTAAACTGGAATATTCACGTTATAATACAACAGAAGATTGAATTACGGAGGTGTTGGTTAGTTCGGTGTTCACCAACTCGAAACTCGGAAGTGTTTGTTACGAGTCAGGCCATCAGAAAAATAAATCTAGCTATGCATTCCAAAACTGTAGGTCTCGTATGGAGAAGAACGTGCAGGAAACCCAGGACTCACTTTTAGAATAAATAAAATTTTACAAAATATTGGTTTCTTCAGTGAATGTAGTATGTTTATAAATCGAACTGGTGCCCGCAATCCAAACTAGTATTTTATGTACCTACGGTTGGCACAAATATGTCATTCGATCTATCACACGGAAGGAACCTGGGTTTTCGAAATACCTTATATCAAGCGATCACTAGGCAGCTGAAGAGTAGCTGTACATCAAGGTATCTTGAAATAATACTTGTTTCTGTTTACTATGTTGCAGATGAACCACCGGCTGTGCAAGTACCACCAGAAAACGACCCCCTCTACATGATGGCTCACAAACAACCTGAAGAACTCAAAGTGCGCGTTAACAGAGATATTATCGAACACTTAAAAAGTTATTTCGATGACCAGATCATGTACTACAAGACTATGGCAAATTACAATAAATCGGCAATGAAACGAATCAAAAAAATTAAAAAAAATTGGTCAAAAATGCTTGATTAAATTGTGGTTTTCAAATGTCCCATGAAATATATCATTTTTAAATTAACTCGTACCTTATTTCTTAAGTACTCAATAATTTTATTATTAATGCAACACATTAAATTAAACACATTAAGGCGAGCCTGACTTGAGCGCGTAGGCATCTAACGCTTACCTCAGGCCCCGCAAGGAGTAGCAATACGTAATAAGTTACGATGCGCGGGAGACGCGCGCACCAAGCGCACCGCTCGCTCATGAGTTCACAGACTCGGGTAGGTACTAAGTTCCGTCACAGGATAAAGTAATGCAGTAGATCAACTTGAATTGATTAGTATAAGTTTATTTTGTTTTATTTTTCTATTAAGTATTTTTTAAGTTTATAGATGGATTAAGTACGTATTGTACAAACTTGAATCCAATTACTAATCATTAAAAATCAGTAAGAATACTTATTGATTTTAGAGTATATGGTGGATTTAAAATTGACTGACACGAAAATTATGAATACGAGTACGATACAAAACTACGCGTCGCGCGCTATTTGGCTTTGGTGCGATACCTTCGTAAAAATCAAGTAGTAGGTAGCCCTTATTAGCAAGTCACCAGATTCTCAACTCACCAGATTCGCATTTCACCAGACTCGCAACTCACCAGATTCGCAACTCATCAGATGATGTACTGTCCAACACATAAATTATATGAACTTTCAAATTAAATATGTACTTACTACTATTTTAACCTCCTGACTACCTACTATGATTTCTATATTTAGTAGTAGCAGTAATAAAGCTGAAGAGTTTGTTTATTTGAACACGCTAGTCTCTGAACCTACCAGTCCGATTTGGAAAATTCTTGCGAGCCTATCCTAAGCGCGTAGGCATCTAACGCTTACCCCAGGCCCCGCAACGAGTAGCAATACGTAATAAGTTACGATGCGCGGGAGACGCGCGCACCAAGCGCACCGCTTATGAATTCACGGACTCGGGTAGGTACTAAGTTCCGTCACAGGGTAAAGTAATGCAGTAGATCAACTTGAATTGATTAGTATAAGTTTATTTTGTTTTATTTTTCTACTAAGTATTTTTTAAAGTTATAGATGGATTAGGTACGTATTGTACAAACTTGAATCCAATTACTAATCATTAAAAATAAGTAAGAATACTTATTTATTTTAGACTATATGGTGGATTTAAAATCTGACTGATACGAAAATTATGAATACGAGTACGATACAAAACTACGCGTCGCGCGCTATTTGGCTTTGGTGCGATACCGTCGTAAAAATCAAGTTGTAGGCAGGCACACTAGGAAAATATGTTACAATTCTTGAATATTATAATTCAAGAAGGCTTAGAAGTATAAATGGTTTGGAATTTGCCTAGATGCTATTAATAAAAAAACAAAAACGTTTTTATATTTTTTAATCAAATAATAAATAAACAGACTAAAAAAAAATAAACATAATAAAAGTTACCAATGCTAAAATTCGTTAAACTGTAGCTGTCTCGGTTTGCATGGACTTAGTTGAGTAGATTGATCCTTGGATTTGCTTGGACCTGGCTGCACAGGCTTATCATTAACATTTTCTTTCAATATTATGTCTCGTATTGGCATACCGCGATTTTGGCGCGGATCCACAATCTCGGGCAATATACATTTTAAATAAAAATCTATAATTTTTTTCTCCATATGCACCCGCCAAAATTCGTCATCTCTTGATATATTTTCTACTACTAGTTGATGATTTTCACCGGACCATATTCCAAAAATGCATTGGTTTCTTTCTGTAACGTGAAGTTGACCCTGCACTTGGTAATACCAATTACTTTTTTTGTTTATAACCCTGATTTTTTTTTTCTATCGTATTTAAATATTTGTATTTTATTTTCTTCAATAGCAGCATCTATCCCTTTTCTAAATGCCGTTATTGGACATTTTATTTCAACAATGGTATCGTTCCCAACTACACCGTCGGGTGTAGCCCCAATAAATGGGTATTTTTTGTCAATAAAAAGCCCACAGGGCTCAACTACTATATTTTCTTGTTGTTGTAGTTGTTGTAGAGCCTGTTTTTCGTTTTCCACTCCATGAGCCACTGATGATATGTGAGATATATTTTTTTTATACAGTAAATTTTTTACTGCTGGAGCAGTACTCCTGGATAATTTTCTTTTACAAATTGTACCAAAATTGGATGCCGTTATTATATTTTTCCTTAACTCTATCCAATCACTGCAATCCCTTTGTAGGACAGTGCTTCTTTCAATTTTGTGCCTATCATTTGTCAAGACTTTTAAATTGTTGAGAAAGTCTTCCTTGGCTTTTTCTAATTGAGCTAGACTCATATCCGGAGCTGAACTTGTAGGCCCGTAGTTGTGCTGTGCAGAACTTCCTTCAAATTTTCTTATTTTCTTTGTGGGATGGTCTCTATTTAATTTCCTTTTTAGTGACCTTTTCTTCTCAATTTCTTTCACCTTCCCTCTAGGACTACTTCCAAGAATCGCTCTTTGGACAGACGAAACCGCAGATTCACTGTTAAAAGAAACCACGGCGGCTGCACATCGTCCTTGATAGCCCCGTCTCAGTGAAAAATTTATTCTTTTTCCACCTACAAATTTGGCAATAACGCTATTGAATCGTTCTACAACATTTGTGTCCACATCTTCAATGAGACTTCGAGATTTACCTGCAACAGTAGCGACGATGGCATTGACCCGGAAGAAGAAAGTGGAGTTTTGAATTTCTCTCATTGTACTGTTATTTAGATTTTTATCTTTTGAGCAGTTATAATCATAACAAAGTCGATGATCACCATAAGCATGTGCCACGCAATTAGTGATGTCTTTATGCAGCAAATTTATAGCAACGTTTTTCGAATTTTGTTTATGAAATTTTATTGATTTTACTATAACTTTCCGCATGCTCATTACTTTCTCATTTGTAAGTGTTTTTCTGTCTTTTATTGGATATTTTGTCTCTTTTACAATAGCTCGCAACTTATTACAGAAGTTTCGTAAAATATGATTTCTGCATTCAATTTTTTCAACGGTATAGTTAAGTTGGTCGTAGGGTTTTGCTTCCAATACTTTATTATAAGTAGATGAGTCTCCATCTCCAATCATTCTTGCATATATTAAACCATACATTTCAACTGAAGCTCTAAAGCCTTCAGCAATTATGTCAGCTTCCATTGCACTAGATGATCCGGTATAATTTTTATAGCATGCGTGATCTTTAGGTGCGAGTCCTTGTTTCTGAGCTCTTGCACAAACCAAACAGTATTTGTTTTTCACTGCCATAAAAAGTACTTCTCCGAATTGTTTTCCTATGATTGCTGCTGTCCCTGACATTGATCTATAGTTATTACCATAAGATCTTAAGCCCCAAGCGCCATCAACATACACGTCTATGAGAGCCAATCCGTTTTTCATTCGACCTTCAGCCATGGCAGCTTCTTTCTCACGTTTGGCAGCTCTTTCCATTGATTCTGCTGCGGTTTTCTCCCATTTTTCATAAACAAAATCTTGTAGATTTATATAAAATTTTTGTGAAAATACCGGCACATCCATTGCAGAAAGTATCTCCTCAAATTGCGCAAATCCAACACCAGCAGCTACAATGCCAGTGGTTGCAGCAACATTTATATTAACATTTTCTACATTGTCACACTTCTCTGATTCGATTACAATTATTTTCCGACAGACGGTACATTCAAACTTAAATTTAGATATCAACCCTTTCCGTTTTTCTCCTATCAACTTGAAATATCCAAATCTGCAATCAAATAAATCGATGTGATGTGCTTTTTCTTGAAGCTGTGACATAAGGTAATTCATGTCAACAATTCGTCGTCCACTGATAGGTTGATAGTCGTTTTCGATTTCGTTCTCAATGGTCAGAGTAAAGTTTTCAATTTCCTCCATTGTTCTAAAAGCAGTTTTGGTTTTTTAATGAAATTTTGAAATAACGCAACTAATAATAACGTATTTATAAAGCCAATAGTAGCAACTTACTCATTAATATTATTATTCGGTGAAACATGACTACGTTCATCTAAAGGCATTTCAGCGTCAAGTGTCACTTGGGTATTGGCAGCATTGATAGTTGTTCTGTAACAATAAAATAAATGTAAATAATGTAAGTAAATGCGATAGTCATCGGATATATAGTGCTGGTCCTGCTCCACAGCCACTAGGGCACACAAAGTAATCTGGTAGCATTTGAAAATATTGTTGGACCGGATGAGGATTGTAAGAATGCAATATTTTTCATTGTATAGACTCAATTTATTTAGCATTGTATAATTTCATGTATTAACGGCACATTTGTGAGTACTATGTACCTTAAATTTAAACTATAATGATCATTTTGAGTAGGTCTTTGACTTGAATGTACCCTGGCGATTGGGAATGTCATGCTCACTCAAAAGTCTGTCTGATGGCGGCGCGTGCGTTGGATCATTTGGCTCCCTTAGAATTGGTTGAGCCAAATGGTAGCACCATTTGGCTTACGCGTATGCGTCATGTTCGTGAACTGAGACGGATCGGGCGCCGTCAGCTGAGACTGGTCATCCCTTGGCTGCCATGGTTTATTTTAATTATTTCTTTGAACTGTTTCTTTTTACTCCGGACTCTTTTATCCTGCATGTCTTTTACATTGTTCTCACATATGTATTATTTTAATATGAATGATGTAACCATAATTTTGTAACAAAATATTATTTTTTTAGAAGAACGTGCAAGAAACTCCACGGACACTCCGTGGAGTTTCTTGCACGTTCTTCTCCATAGAGATCTACGCCTTGGAACGTGCAAATAGCTTCATCTTTTTGACCGACCGACCTTGACAATTCAAAAGTGCCTGTAAATGGTTTAATTGAAATAAATGCTCTGACTTTGACTTTATACAAACTTTCGCAACTTATCGGGCATTTTCCTATCGTGGCGATGGCATGCCGTAGCATGTTTTTGCCTAATTTTAATTGAATCGGATAATACAGTATATTGATAGATTAATAATAAGTACATTTACAGGGCAGTTACTTACTCCTCAATGTTAGAGTTATTCAAACAAACAGGTTCTAAAATCATCAATGGAGACAAGTCACGCCCTTCCGCATGCTCTATTGACCTGTAACGCAAATTTTGATTATGATTTGTTGGTAATTAACAAGTAAAATTTAAAAACTTATAAATATCCTTGTTCAATAAAGATAACGGAGCTACAGTGCCAAAGACAGATACATAGGCACACAGACGCACATACACAGAAACATAGATAGCAAACCGTTATAAATAAATAGGTAGAATTGTAATAATTCAGTAGATATGTACTTATGTGTGTGTTTAATTTCTTTATGTATTTTTATTGTGTTACAATAATGATAATGAGATACTATTTTATTCAAATCTATACTAAATAATACTATAAAGTGAAAGTGCGCTTAGCTAATTATACGTAAGTACCATATACTACAAAAATATTGGTTTTCATTCGATCTAAAAAAAAGTCCGCGACATTATATATCTATCTCTTATAAATAAGCCACACTAAGGCACTTTATATCAAATAGTTTATTTAAAAATTAAAGGTAGTTTTTCAGCATTAATATTAGGCAGGCATATTAATCCTTACGAGCGAAAGTTACTTCATCATCAAGATAATTTTATGAAGATAAACTTTGTCTTTTACAGCATGTTATTTGGACTCACCGTTTAGGAGATAATGTAAAATTAAAATAATTCAACAATATTATTAAATCGAACGGGCGGTGCGCGAGACGCGGCCACCAAACGAAAATGCGTCAAGCGTGCGTGACTGCGGGCGACGCGGTGCGAGAAATTCTTTTTGTATTATGAATTTATGATAGTTACATTCATGGGGAAGGCTGTACGGCTATACGGGAACAGTAATGGGAAAATAAGGGATATGCGCGAACGAAGTCGCGGGCAACAGCTAGTAGTTAATAAAATAAGGATATTGTCTCCAAAGTAAAAAACAAAACTTACTCGTTATCCACCGAATAATTAGTTGATACATGCGCACTGCGCTTGGCCTGCAACTGCATTGCTCTAAAACAATAAAAACCGATGTAAACATTTCAAGCCAAGTTTCTTTTATTATTGTTCCATTTTGAGTGGCATATAAACCAATAAATAAACCAGAAATGTTACAATTACAATTTTTTTTTATTTTTCACTTTTTAGTGGTAAGCTCTAACTAAACCCAACGCAAAAAGAATCATCAAGATCGGTTCATAAACAATAAAATTATGCCCGAAAAGATAACCCCAAAACCATGATTGACTTGTACACATCTGCGTACCCTTTCACAGCGTACCGGCGTGATGTTATGTTATGAACTGGTGTAAACAACATACAGACATGCGATTTCAGCAATCCCGGCAGGTTTGCTATCATTTATTGAAGAGTTCCGTTACCTATCTCCGAAGTTCTTCATCAGATCTTCACCAAATTGAAATGGGATCAGTCCGGGAAGATACACTTCCAAACAAAAAATAAACATCAAAATCGGTTGACAATTGGCGAAAATATCGCTGAGCAAACATACAAAAAAAAAATAGTCGCATTGAGAACCTCTTCTTTTTTGGAAGTCGGCTTATAATATACAATACAATAGTCAATTAAAAACAGTTTAGTGTATGTAATTTAAAATTTCTAAACATTTTTCCTCTTGCCAATAAACACCGATAAAGTTACGCTTTGGATTGGAAAAACTATCCAAACTGACCACATAGTTTTTTGTATATTTTGTCGTAACTTGATACATTGTTAGTAATTAGTAAGAGGATGGACTCTAGTGTACAGCGCATAAATGAGCTGGTTCAGTAGCCTAAACTTACCAAAAGTATGTTATTATAATATTTTCATAGGAAATGGTCATACTGTAACACTTTTACACTATGGCACGCGACTCACGAGTGCGCTGCGCGTATTGGTTGGCATAGACGAGACCTACACAAACGTTGCAGACACCATAATTATTATTAGGTATTTGTTGTGTTGTGGTGGCTGTGAGTAGGTAACCGCCTAGCGTATAACTACACTTATATTTCTTCTCTACATGAACACCAAAACATTATTGCACTGTTGAATATTCAACTCTCACGTAGGAAATTCGAGCTATTTTTTGGCATTTGTTTAGGAGTAAGATAAGTGAAAACGGACATTTCTAATAAATAACAAATATTATAAGACTTATAAAAACTCTCAGAAACCACCCATACTAACTTAGCGAGGTGAACTACCTATTTGACATTTGAAAACAGTAAACAATTGTATCATGTGCGCGCGTGGTGGCTTTATGCTCTCTGAAATAGGGTTCAAATTCAATTGATTTACATGCTTGATGCGGTTGGTAAATCTTTTGCGCGCGAAAACTGAACCACTAAAGCTTTGCGCACGTGGCGTCTTTATACGTATTGAAATAGAGTTCAAATTCAACTGTTTACACACATATTTGCGGTTTGTAAATTTATCTGTTTCGTGTTGGTACTTACCTAGTTAGTAAAGTAAAATATGTATAATATACAATGTAGTAATAATATTGTCAAAGCATTCTTACCTTTTTTGTTTATTCAGTCTTCGTAGAGCCAGCGATGACAACTTTTTATTTGTTTTTTCCATTTTCTTTACAAAATTATAACTACTTAGTATCTAATAAAAATTAACTATATTAAAACTGCTTGAAAACTAAATTATATACAAGTACTATTATTTAAAATCAATTTAGGCTCAGCTGGTAACAGAACTTAGCGGGGGTGGCGGGTTCGCAAAAATTGGCACACGTCCGACCTCCAACACGTTCCGCTCGGGACTAAACGACACGGGACGCGCGCTTGAAAAGACGAAATCACTTGATTTTGGAATTAGTGGTATACGTTTTTGCATATTTCACATTATGACGGCCGATTTATATCACATTTTTTACGACCTTTATTGTGGTATAAGTTTTATTACTCAAAGCGTTATATAACTCAAATAAAATGATAATTACATCAGAATTTTGACTTGTCTTTGCGATTTAATTGGATGCAGTAAAGTGCAAGTAATCGTGTATCGCACGGCCGAAATAGCTAGATCGAAGTGTGAATTATGTAATACATTTTTTTTCAAAATTTAAATCCGTGTTGTTTACGAATAAAACACAATTTTACACAATGCAAAACAACGTTTTGCCGGATAACCTAGCCTTAAAGAAAATAACCATGGCTTCCAGGGGAAAGTACACAAGCACATGGCTCCAGGGGAAAGTACACAAGCACAAGAACTTTGATATTTTCTTTAAACTTAAGGCGCCACCACCACGAGCACGCTTGTGGCGATATTATCGTCTTGCCACTTCATTCCTATGACAACTCTATGGACGTGTATTCACGGTGTATACACGGTGATATTATCGCGACGATTCGGATGGTGCGTCAGAATTGAGGGCTTCTAATACTATTGAATTTACAAATATATTGCTGACTATTGGTGGGTGACATTGGTCAGAGTTATAGAAACTGGCCTCATGTTATTAAAAAAATATTGTACAAAGGAGAGAGACGCCTTTGCCCTGCAATACAGGCTAGTTAAATTAGAAATATGGTATTGTTCACTAGCAGCCCGAAGACTGTATTATGCTCGGTTGATGGCAATGGGCTCGCCACCTATTAGGTTGACTGGACACGAGTGAAGAGGAGAGGAGCGGAGCGGACCTGTGCCAATAATAACCAATGTTGTGGAAAATATCTGCTCCGCGTCAGGGATTTGTAAAATAGTTTGAAAATTTCATACAAAACCGGGAACCGGAGCGAGGCAGCGGAGCGAGGAAGCGGATAAAAACCCGCACAATTTACTAGTCACCTGAATTCGGCCTAGCTCCGCACACACTCCGCACTACCCTGCTCTACATGGGTTTGACGCAGAAAGTGCACTTCGCAAAATGTGCACTTGACGCAAAATGTGCACTTCGCATAATGTGCACTTCACAAAATGTACACTTCTCAAAATGAGCATTTCTCAATATGAGCACTTCTCAAAATGAGCACATCTCAAAATGAATGTGAATTTTATCACAATGGGTCAAAATAAAAACCGTTTGCTTACAATTTTTTTTATTATTTTGCACGATTTTCCGCACGATAACAGTGGTTTCTTTGTAAATAGTAATCATGTTCAGGAAATGTTTGACTAAGTATTTTCAGTACACGTCAGCCAAACATAATATAAGTACTCCAGCCATTCATTGTAATATCCTGTGCACTGCATCAAAATGAACATACATTATTATATATATTACTAGCTTCTACCAGCTGCGGCTTCGCCCGCGTGAATATCGGAAACAACAAGGTTTCCTGATTTGTATTGTAAATTTTTTACTCAGGAAACACTCACCATACACCTACCCTACACCTGCCACACACCTACCCTACACCTACTTTACACCTACCCTACACCTACACCTACCCTACACCTACCCTACACCTACCCTACACCTACCTTACACCTACCTTACACCTACCCTACATCTACCCTACATCTACCCTACATCTACCTTACACCTACCCTACACCTTCCCTACACCTACCCTACCTACGTAATTATACCAGCCCAAAAATACTTTGACGTGTTTCTGGTCTCCTGGTACTTGATGTTTCTGGTCTCCTGGTACCTGTGAATCTGAAGTACTAAGGCAGCAGCGGCTGTGAGTTCCCACTTCCACCTCAGTCTCCATTAATCCATGCCACTTACCGGGATAAAAAGTAGCCTATTTTTTATTCCAGGATATGAACTACATGTGTGCCAAATTTCATACAAATCCCTTCAGCCGTTTGGGCCTGATTGTTACACAAACATACAAACATACAAACATACAAACATACAAACATACAAACATACAAACATACAAACATACAAACATACAAACATACAAACATACAACGATACAAACATACAAACATACAAACATACAAACATACAAACATACAAACATACAAACATACATACAAACATACAAACATACAAACATACAAACATACAAACATACAAACTTTCACCTTTATAATATTAGTAGGATTACAATGAATGGCTGGAGTAAAATCTGATGTGGCTCCTCAATCCTTACGGACATTAAAATTCACATTAATTTTGAGATGTGCTCATTTTGAGAAGTGCTCATTTTGAGAAGTTCTCATTTTGAGAAGTGTTATTTTGAGGTGTTATTTTGAGAAATGCACATTTTGCAAAGTGTATTTTAAATGTGAAAGTTTGTGTAACAATCAAGCAAAAACGGCTGAACGGTATGAAATTTGGCACACATGTAGTTCATATCCTGGAATAACACGTAGGCTTTTTTTATCCCTGTAAATGGCATGGATTAAAGGAGACTGAGGAGGAAGTGGAAATTCAGAACCGCTGCTGCCTTAGTACTTCAGATTCGCAAGTATCAGGAGACCAGCAGTGCGATTCTGTAAACATGTCTTAGTGAACACTTGGGCAGGTTGCACGACGGGTGAGTTGTCAAATCATACAAATAAGATGGAATGACAGCCCAATTGTCGTTCACTTCGCCTAGGTGATGTCGACAGAATCGACCGGCAGAAACATCAAGTACTACGAGGATACCAGAAAAATGTCAAAGTATTGCCGGGGCTGGAATTGTGAGCGGTTAAGATTCAAAAGTACCAGGAGACCAGACATGTCAAAGTATTTTTTCACCTCCATCCATCACATCCATCAGGAAACATTCCTATTTCCGATATTCTCGCGGGCGAAGCCGCTGGCAGAAGCTAGTATGTTTATATTGTTATGCCCAAAAATCGAAAGCACTCAATGAGCTAGAAAAACACTCACAACGCGTTGTGGCTTCTTTACAAACGGCCACAACGCGAATTTCTCGTCATGGCACATAAGAAAACGGTCCCAACGCGTTGAGGCCACATCGTGAAAAAAGGTTAGATTTGAGAGAACTTAGGGCACCCCAAGACGTACCATTCATCTATACTAATATTATAAAGAGGAAAGATTTGTTTGTTTGTTTGTTTGTTTGTTTGAAATGAATAGGCTCCGAAACTACTGGACCGATTTGAAAAATTCTTTCACCAGTAGAATCGTACATTATCGATGATGGACATAGGCTATAGAATATTTTCAAAAAAGTTAGGGATCCGTATGAAAACTTCGATAATGTAACCCAAGGTGTGAGAAAAAATCCTTATATCGCGTACGCTGCGGAATCTATTGACAATAGAGCAAAGTGATGTACTACAATTTTATAGAGGTCATCAATGTCTACAAAAAAGTCCACGATACCATATGTCTAACTATTATGGTTAAGTCACCGTGACCGCTTTTTGTTCAAATTATTCAAGCAAATCCTTGGTGATATGAAAAAAGGGTGATTTCGGTATCATGATATTAATCCTTATCCATTTAAATGGTTTGATAATTAAGGTTGATTATGTCCGTGTAGATCACACTTTAAATTATTCAAATCGGACCTTTCGTTCAAAAGTTGCGACGGTAATAAACATGCTCGGAGTAAGAAAAATGTCGCGGCTTGAGCGAACTGGGGAGAATCATAACAAATGCTTGGTCCGATGAAGTTGAAAATGATTTCGATAAAACAATAAGAATAACAAATGTTTGGATTTTTCGCAAATAAACTACATACATAATAAGGGGTGAAGCAGGGGTTACAGCAAGTTTTTAGGGGAGGACATTATTGCTTGCTTTAATTTACGTCGCAAATCTATGAACGAACTAAAAATGGGATTATTGAAACAGATGTACCTAACAATTTTTGCATAATCAACTCCTGACAACCCCGTCAGGAGTTGATTATGCAAAAATTGTTACGGAAGTGAACAGTTGCGGTGAACCTGAGACCATAGAATAAGTAGAAATGGCTAAGTAATAAATGTAATTATTAAAAATCGTTGTGCTTAATTTTCCAAAACTAACCTTTATAAGGGGGTATAGGGGGCGTTGAAGTTTGTGGAGTACCTACTAAATCCGCGCGGACGAAGTCGCGGGCGAAGTGCTAGTGTTATATAAAAGCCTGAAGAAAGTTAGGTTTGAGCTGACCGATAATATCAGAGCTATGCCTATACTTACAGCATACTTACTTCGCGATGTGGTTGCATTACTTGGGGCTCAGTACGCGTCATGGCATTTCTTCATTTCCACAACGCATTGTTGCCATTTTCTTAAGTACAACGACGCGAAATTCGCGATGTGGAATTTCGGAACAAGCCACAATGCGTTGTGAGCGTGAGTGAGAGTCTTTGGGCGTAACCGGCGTAACGTAACGTTATCATATGAGATAATCATGTCCAAGTGGAGTAAATCTCCTTCAATGACCAACATCCTTTTCCATCCAACTTCACTCAGCTGTCCTTCATGTTTCGATGAGAAGGTTGGTTAGTAGGTACGTTACAGGGAGGCCAGTCTGTAATACTCCCATAATATTATTTTATTCTCTGATGTAATAGTTCCAGTCAATTTTGTTTTATTATTTTCAGGTGGCTTTACACCAGCAGCCCTATTTGCATTTAATTGTTCTTGTTATAGTATTTATTTTTATTGTTAAATGCAAATTTTGACTGCGGTGTAAAAGTCGCCTTCGCAGTCCACGAACTTTCAATATTTTAAAATACATAATAGTTTAGCTACCTATACGTAAACAGGTACCTATAACCACGGCCTTGGCATTAAGTTCTGATAAAGTTTCATAGACGGCAGCACTTTCTTCGTTGCCGTTCTTTAAGGTCGACTTTCCTCTCTATTCCTTTTTAGTAGTTACTATACTCTATGGTTCCAGTTCAAACTAGTTATTCTCAGTTAAATGTCATGTAAGAAAAATCCATTTTCTCATCCGTAATTTTTAATTGCATATTTTTGAAATGTTTTAAAGTTTTAAGACTGAATTTTACAATAGCCTTATACTGCACATTATTTGACACATTTTTGATATAATTTAATTTTGATCATGAATTTGGCTCCGAAGAAAAATCTATGGGTACTAAAGACAGTACAAGTTGTGAGAATGGTGAACGCTGGGTCGAACTGGACTCAGAAATCCGGTGGGTCCTGCGCAGATAGTCCGGTTACTCCTGAAGAAAAGCCAGTTGATGTGAAGGAAGGGAATGACCCCATGAAGACCGTGACATGTGTTACGCCTCAAAGTAAGTAAAAAGGTACCACAAGGAACGGAATCGCCTTGGTGACTGCCACCAGGGGTGGCACTGTTTACACTATTCAATTCAAGATCACCGATTACTCGCATACATAATGTTGTAATAAACTGATGGCTTTGGTTGGCGGTCTGTGAGAAAAGATGTGCGATTATTATTATTTTAACGCCGCCTCTACAGTCTCAGAACTCATTAGTCTGTTGTGGTGGTATGGAGGATATTCACATGCTCATACTCGTTTTTATTGAGAAATAATATGATTTCATTCGTGCACCTACTAGACTAAACTACTAAGTGTGTTCTGTTAAGACCGGAAAAAATCTGAAGCTTCAGAAAAAGTACAAAGCTGAGCGTCGCGAGATACGTGCGGCGTGGGACATCTCGCGGCACGTCGGACGTTTTTTTCCGTTTACAGACGGGCGTCGTGTGCAGCGGCCAGCATCATCACACGCGCAAACACAAACATATGGCAATGTACGATTTTGTTCATGAAGATGCGGGCGTGACGTGGCGTGTGGTGCGGGGCATGAAGAGTAGCGGTGCCCGCTGCTGCACCCGCGGCAGATCCTACGTGTAGCTTAGCATGCGGCATTCATCGCTGCGGCGGGCATTGGGAGCGGAGGTTGCGAGGGAACGTTCTTTTTAATCCCAGAGACTAATTTGACATCTCAAGTGATTTTTGGCAGGTATCGCCGTATGTTCTTATTATCGCGGACGACAACGCGGGCCTCGCTGCGCGACCCCCCACATGCAACGCGGCGATGCCATCCGCGGGCTCCGCCTGCATCTCAAGCAAACGCGTGTAAAATCGTTTCTTAGTAAACGCTCTCTTACAACACCATAATTATATGTTTGAATTTAGTGCAGGCCGCGTCGCTAAACGCACCGCTCGATGCCCCGCTTCTCCGTGAACGAGGTCTAAGTGTGGATCTGAGTGACCCTCCCGCCTTTGTTGCTTCGGCCTAACAACAGCTCCTAATGTATAATGAAGTTTCGGTGATCAAAGGGTGTATTCATGTAGTAAAACCGAAAGCTGGTGCTAGACTGGCACCAGCTTTTGGTTTTACTACATGAATACACCAGAGAGAACCGACAACAGTGCTAATAGTCCTGGATCTGAATAGATCGGCTATTCATATCCAAGCCTGTCGGCACTGTTTCGGAAGAAGTATGAAACTGACTGTGTCTACAAGTGCTGATAACCTGCGTGAGTCTATAATCGGGCGTCAGCGGTCACCTTTCTTCGTGAATACACCCAAAGACTTGCTAACTTTTTTAAAATTGTTAATGATATAGGCTCGGGTTTCGCTACTAGGTCAAACGCGAATAAGATATTAACCCTATCAATATTTTTTTATTATTCTCACCTATAAGTGATGATGTTTTCGTCGATGCAGCACGCTTGCCTAGAAGTAATCTATTCATTCTTGACTTAAAAACTTCAGGTCTGACAAGACCCGGCAGTGACTCCTTATCAGCTTATTTATTTTTAATTACAGCTATGAATGCAGAGTGCGAACAAGTCCGCGTGACTACCGCACAAGCCAAAGCTGTGACGAAACAAAATGAGGTTGACCAGCAAACTGGCGAATTCCTAACTCGTTACTACGGTGATCAGGTGAAATATTTTAGAAAAATGACGAAGGTCAACAACGCTGCTATGAAGCGGATTAAAAAACTTAGAAAAGATTGGTTAAAATTTTGTGAAAAACATTTTTGAATTATTATTAAACTGGTTCTACTAACTATCCTATCATGTGTATTATTTATTTTGACTATACCTTGTCTTTTGTATTGATGCTGACGTACCACAGAGCCAAACATCCAACAATGGGGGCCACTTTATTTTCATAGCCAGGCTTAACGCAGCTCTGATGGAAAAGAGCTAAGAATTGTAACTTACGAAGTAGCAAGAGATGTGCACGAGAGACGTGTGCAAGAGACTTGTGACGCTTGCTGGCTCAGTCTACGGTGAAGTGCGGCGGCATTGACACTACTAGCGGTCGTTGACTTGGTACTGCGATAGGTAAAGAAAAGAAAGAAAGAAAGAAGAAAGAAAATACATTTATTGGCCACAGTAAGAGGCACACAACAAAAACAACGAAAAAAACAAAATAGAAAAAAAAAATCTAATAAAAATAAAACAGTGGCTTTGAGAACAGAAGTCAAAACAATAAGTATGCGCCTCACGGCTGCGCCAAATAAGTCCAGCTAATAACACCTGGTTCCTTATTCAGCTGAATGCGGCTATGATCCGGTTAGCAAGCCGTTCCCGACATAATAGGGAAAATGCTAGGCTAGGAATATTACTTATAACACCAAATGTGTATGAGGTATTTTAGCGCTAGTCAATCCACAGACACTAAATCCAAGGTCAAAGATGTCTACCTCCTTGGCAAACCTTTTTTTTTAGTAACGGGTCGGAAATCTTCATGGATGTTCTCCGTCGTGGCGCGAATGGAAGACTTCTACTGACTAAAACCACCTCGTATTCCCACGCACACTTCCACTGTGCGTGACCCATACAGGTCCATTCTTTTTTTTTTATGGGAAATCATCAAATGACTCCTCCCGCTCTGGGCGGAGCGGAAGGGAGTGTCAGACTCTTACTGACTAAAACCCATCCATGCTCCTCGTAGTGCCCTATGCTTTCCAGGGCCGCGGTAACTCTTTCGAACATAATCCGCAACCCTGGATACAGGACCATGGATCCATAGAGTATAGTAATAGATAGATTAAGTATCGCACGATCCCCACATACAGCAGCTTGCAGACGGTCTCCTTGGCAAAGCTTATGACAACCGCAATCAAAAGTTTGTCAGTTTTGACACTGTCATCTACCATATATATATCAACAATCCGATTTGTGAATCAGCTGCTGATACGGCTGCTGAGCGATCCTGATGATGTCCTGACTGCTGCAAAATTTCTTTCAACAATTAAAAACTTATGGCGTAAAGTCAGGCAAACTAAAAATGTAACGTAAAAATAATGTGTTTTGAGAATGTAACGCAGTTGGGAAAATGTGGCTTGCACAATAAAATCATGAAACTCTTGGTTCCTCAGTCTGTTATTTCCTCCTTTGTACGTGGATATAGTCCAGGTAAGTGACCCAGTAGGCAAGAAGACTTTACTAATAGTAAATGGTCAATAATATCGTGATCCTAATATCGCAAATGTTGAAATGTGCTATTACATTCCCAATAATATCATCATCTACTGTTAAACGTTGAATAAAACATTAAATTTTACCTCTTTGGTATTATTAAAATTAAAATTAATATTGTTTTTTTTTATTAATATCGTTTTAGCGCCAGGAGGTGGTGGTGGAGGCGGCTCAATAAAAAAAGCCGGTGGTGCTTTCAAACGCATGGGTACTGCCAAAGAGGAACAATACTTCCACAAAAAAAATCTACAAGTCATGGAGAAATTAAGGGAAACATATAAAGAGGAACTGGAATATCATAAACATGAGATCGAGGAACATCAGTCTGCTATTGAAAAACTAAAAAAAGAGGAAGCCGAAATTGAGAAAGAACAAAAATAGATAATGATTGTGATCTCAAGTTTGTGTCTTTGTATTAAATTGACGGAAGACGCGTAGGACTCGACCAATCATGGGTCATCATAAACGCTGTCAGTAGATCTTTACATTGGTTTTAACATAATATAGCACTGTCAACAATTACAAAGGGTTTTACTATGTGGTAGGACTACCTAAATGAAGAGGTATTAGACAGTTCACCGATGTGGTGATCAGTCCATTCACCGATTCTTCACTCAGTATGGCGATTTGTGAGGATCGGCAGGCTCTTTGGCCTAGTCTTTCTTTATCGTGTGGGCAGTAAGGTCTAACGACCCCATACACCCTTGTGTCAGAGTTTCTAAACCGCCTCAAGGGCCTCTGACATGGTTTGACGACCACCATTTGGCGGCCAGGACGCGTATTGCCAAACTGTATACTGACCCAGACACCCGTAGTCTGTACTGAACTACATCGTGCTCATTAAAATCACAAATAAATTGGAGCAAAGTGCATACGAGCTCAGAGCAATCTGGGAAGGTATGCATTTTGCTCGCAACAAATTGGAGCAAAGTACATACGAGCTCAGAGCAATCTGAGAATGTATGCATTTTACTCCAATTTGTTGCGAGCGATTTGTTGCGGGACCTGGGGCACCCCGACTCGGTCGATTTTTTTTAAACCACCCAGAAATATGGTTCTGTTATGGAAAGTATGGATGTCTGGACTTGTATGTATTTTGCTCTAGTATTTTAAAGCAAAATGTATATTGATTCAGACACTCTCTGAATAGGTATACAGTTTGCTCTTCAACTACAAAGGCAAACTGCGATCGAACTCAGAGCAACCCCGGTCTGGGTCAGTATGCAGTTTGGCAATACGCGGCCGGGACCACCGGCCTAGTTGCAGCTTGTGAGAAATGAGTATTATGTATACAGGGGCTATCTATAAAATTTTTCAATGGAACTAAAACTCAGATTAAGAAATCATAAACTATACTCTGTGGTATGGACGAATAAATTAAAAAAACAGTTTGTATTTTTTGACACGATGTCAGATAAACAGTCAAAACAGCATGCACAGCTTTGATGTAACATAAAAATTCGCAAAAAAATTAAAGATTAGCTTGGGACAGGTTCGTCATTTTCATGCTTCGACCATGTGTGACGGTTTCCATACTCAATCAAATGAAGCCATTTTTAGTTCCACGGAAATTAATTGTGAACATCATACGCAGTAAGTAAACCAGTTTTTTTTTCTTCGACATTATAGAAGTTACTAAACCGTAAAGGTCCATTAAGGGTCGGTTCACATCTGACGGAAAATGCGTCGCGTATTATCGGTCGCGTAACGCCAGAACAGACAAATATATGATAAAACATTCAACCTTGCACACTCAACCAATGATGCGTTATACCACGTCATACCGAATAGACGCAACCGTTGTTACGCTCGACGCATCTTCCGTCAGATGTGTACGGACCCTATAGGACCTGCGTCGGAGTCGGCTCTTGTGGCGTCGCTTGGGGTCTATCCAGCAGTGGATGCCTTTCGACTTCAATGGTAATAGCGATGATGATACGACCTGCACAATCATTTACATACAGCAATTTAAAAAGAGTTATATATCAAATCTGCTAAAGTATATTCTGCCTATCCATCTACCTACTACTAACGAGCTCATGTTCAAACTTGCTATGTTCCTTGCACCAAATCTAAGTTTGGGGCCAGAGCTCGTGTGTAGCACAAAATCAAAGGTCTTCTGTCCCATTTTTGTAACATCGTCGAATTCATTTAAAATCTCACCAGCGAAGTATATTGATATGCGCTCTGGAATCTATATCGAGTTTGTATAACCGAGTGTCTTTGGCTATTAGATTAGTAGAGACTTAGCGACAGAATCGCCACGATTTCGCCCTGTTATCGTCGGGTAATATACACGACGCGATTTTTCTTTCACCTCCGTATCATCGCGATTCGCCACGGGCAGCCGCGAGTCTGGTATAACCCATTGCGCAATATGCTGTTTCGTTGAGAAAGGTTTCCCCACTTTTCCAGAGAGTGCACTGCGAGTAGGTTGCGTCTCGCGGCGGGCACGCAACGTATTTAGGTGTAGAAAGTATTGCTGTTTATGCTCGTACATGTCCGTAGTATTGTTATACGTCATGGTGTTCCCGAAGTGCGAGGTCAAACGTGGTAAGGCTGGTGTTCCGTAGCTGCTATTAAGAAACAATATCAAAATAGAAAAAAATATTGACCTTTTTTTCAAAAAACACGACCAAAAATCGACTAAATATAACAAAAACAAGCAGTTTGATGTAGTTGGTGGTATTTAATCTGTGATTGAACTAAAATTAATACCACTAACTGCATCAGAGAGCTTGAAAAGTGTTTTTTCTGAACTATTACACGTTTTTTGGTAGTCGGGTTTAAAAAAAACTATATTTTGATGTTTTTTTCCTAAAACGCACTTCTGTAAAACTCTGTAGAATGGAGTGGCTGGACGATAATAGTGCCATGATTCAGTTGCTCGAGGAACTAATGGAAAAGGACTTAAAAAGATAGTAATATTGATTGTTAATTTATTTTTCACATTATCCTTTATTTACTCTTACAGCGACCGGCCGTAAACCCCCTCCTAAAAGTGGCACAGCTCGCGATATTTTCAAATCCATTGGAACTGCCAAAGAAGCTCAGTTCTTCAATAAACAAACACGGGCACTTCTGAAGAATCTTAAGGATGACATGAAAGAACAAATATCATTTCACGAAGAACAGATCGCTATACACAAGGCTGTTATAGAGAAGTTAAAGAAAAAGCAACAAGAAATGTGAATTTTGTATTTTAAATTATTTGAATACAACAAATATTAATTTAAAATAAATGGTCTCCCGTCTGTTTCATCCGTAAACTTTAATGGCGTTTTTATTTTTTGTTTTGTCGTTGCGTTTAAGAGCGTTTACGCCCTACAAGTCCTTACTTTTTGAAATGAATGAACGGATTTTAATTAAACCTGGTACGCATACGCTCGATATCCAAGTCTAATTAGTTAGTAGAGAACATTTTCGAAAAAGAGTTCAGGGGGAAAGAAAGAGATTTTTACTTTCTATAGAAAACTTAAAATCGCTCTCTCTCTCTCTCCTTCTAAGCTCTTTCGAAAATGTTCTCTACTAACTAATTAGACCTGACCTGATATCGAGCGTATGCATACCAGGGGGCCTAGACAAAAAACTTTTCTGTAGCGTTAACGTCAGACGCTCACGACAAAATGTATGGGAATGACATTAGTTGTGGAAAGGAAACGTCATCACCTAATGTCATTCCCATACATTTTGTCGTGAGCGTCTGACGTTAACGCTACAGAAAAGTTTTTTGTCTAGGGGGGCAGGTTTCATTAACATCGGTACATTCATTTCGAAACATAAGGAATCGAAATGTCGTAGGACTAGCCAAGCTACCGTAGCTATAGTTTGACTAATCCAGATTAAGAGTACCTACGCACTATGTGGTTAGCCGGAATGCGGCCGGCAGCCGCATCGCAGTGCGGATAAAAACTACTTTCTGGTACATATTTTCGATAGCATTCCTGCTAACCGCTTAGTGCGTAGGTACCCTAAGCGCCCAAACGCACTGTAGTTGTCTAGTTTAGCCTTAGCGCCCAAACGCACTAGCGGTCAACCGCGGGGGCGGCTTGGCGGTTAAGTGCGTACGATCACAAGCGGTTCCATATTAATATTGAGAAGCGGCTAGCCGCGCGGTTAGCCGCCCGGCGCCCCCGCGGTTGACCGCTAGTGCGTTTGGGCGCTAAGGCTAAACTAGACAACTACAACTAGAAAAAATAACAAACTTTTGGTATCTAGATGGAAGACCATCTAGATACCAAAAGTTTGTTATTTGACAAATGTTTGATAAACATAATTTAACACAAAAAAATGATAAATAACTAAATAACATATATGATGTAAAAAATTATGTGTTTCTTCACAATTTTGTTGCTGTAAAATATTTTCAGTTTCTTTGGTCATGAAATCAACTGTTTTTAAATCCAACGGAGGGCTTCAAGCTAGTTGCAAGGGACTTATAGCCGATGTTATACGTTTTAATTCAGGTGAGTAAATTCTTCGTTTTTGAAGGTTCGATGCATGGAGCAAGTAAATATCTAAATAGTACAAATTAAATTTGTTGTCTGCCTCCGTGTGTTTCTCTGGCTTAACTCTTTTAAACCACGCAGCGGATTTGCAACGGTTTATACTTCAAGGAGGCCGTGGCTAAATATTAACAGCCGTACGGATCTTCAAGGTTAAGCAACACTTGTCGAGGTTGGTCTGTGGATGGGTGACCATCTTGACATATCGAGACTCCTCTGTGCCTCGGAAAGCACATTAAGCCATTGGTCCCCGCTGCCATTTGGAGATCTTTGGCAGACGTTACGGATTGTCAGAAGCCAGAAAATCTGACTACAGTCTTGCCCAGAAGTACCGTGTTATTCAGTTAATGGGTTGTGGAGGTCTGGTAGGTAGCCGCTCCACGTAAAATAGTATTATGCAGCTGAATCCGGCTTGACTAAAGCCGACCCGAATATAGTTGGGAAAAAGCTAGGCAGATGACACTAAATAAGAACAATAAACGAGGAGGGAGGGAAAGTTTGTGTGTATAATTTGAACGACGTTTAGCGTGACAAGAATAGAAGAATAACACTTCAAAAGTGTGTAACTTCTCTATTTTTCTGCAGACTTTATTGATTTTTTTCAAATC
Source organism: Melanchra persicariae (assembly GCA_947386135.1). Taxonomy (NCBI): domain Eukaryota; kingdom Metazoa; phylum Arthropoda; class Insecta; order Lepidoptera; family Noctuidae; genus Melanchra; species Melanchra persicariae. Next base: position 4,734,902 of record OX376655.1, on the reverse strand, counting down.
TCGTAATATTTTAGTAAAATTTTCTAAATCCGTATTTATTCGTGGATTTTTTTTACTGGGGTCGTTCATTTTTTTACCGACAATCGGTCAATAAAACAATTGCCACTCGAATTTAATAAAAAAAAAAACTGAGCGACTCAAGAAACTTTTGAGAGGAAGATTTTGAGAGGATAAGCTATTAACGGTAAAAAAGAAGACAAACCCAGTCATTAAATAGCACAATAAATTTTAATTTCTCATTTGATCTTGCAGGATGTGGTGGAGGAAAGGGAGGCGGTCCTTTCAAAGAATGGGGAACTGCTAAACAAGCTCAGTACTTCCACAAAAAGGACAAAGAACTCATTGAGAACCTAAAGAAACAAATGAAAGAACTACTGGGATTTCACGAGAAGCAGATTGGGGTTCACCAGGCAGCTATAAAGGAGATAAAAAAGAAAGAAAAGGACGATGTGTAACATAATTGTGGATTTAAATTATCGTGTGTAAAAAAATCAAGACTCATTGTTTTTTTATTAAAAAAAATGTGTAAAACATAAAAAGCTTACGCCGCCATAAAATAATGATATTTTTATTGGAAAACAATATTTTACACTCTGTCTAAAATACACAAAAAAGCGTAGGTAATAATGCAAACAGGTTATTTTATTCACCTTAGAATTTAAAATGTATTTTCACAGTAAGTCACGTAACATCAGATAGCTGAAAAACCCAATTGCACTTTTCCTGACTCGGGCATCAAACCCAGGACTTCATACTCAGCAGTTAATGCTCTTGCGGCCAGTCAACCAACGAGTCAGAGAACACAGTAATTAAAAAATATTTAAGTCGCTCACATAGTATGAAACCCTTCAATAACCTCGGCCACTCCAGGAAATGGCCAATTCTACGATATGACGACAAACACTTTTGGTATTCAGCACAAAATAATTTGAAAACGCAGGTTTTCTTCAACGAATAAACCTATTTTCATGAATTTTGCGCGACGCATTAAGGCGATGCTGTGCCATATAATTTACGTTTTGCCTCACAGAGCTAAGTATTGTTAGATACGCTTGGTACGTAAAGAGAATTTAATGGAAGCTTTTTATAGCACTCAGTGTCGTTGTCGAGTGTAGGATTTATAAAAGGAAAATGCGTATTTTTGGTTTTAAATTCGAGTTTGATTGAGACAAAGGGAGTTTTAAAAATTGAGGAGTTGTTTATCTGGTGGTAGAGCCCGGATGAAGAAGTTGAAGTCATCCGGGTTCTACCCAATTAAAAATACTTTTTTTTTAAGTTTTGTAACTTTATCATTAAAAAATAATGGATTAACTATTTTTTATTTGAAATAAAATATAAGTTAGTCTTGAATATATTTCAGAGTACTTAGTTGTTTCCAAAACAAGATTTAGAAAAAATGTCTCCATAGACATAAATGGCTTTACCTCTGAATATTTTTATTACTAGCCAACAACATTAATCGATAAGATACATATTAAAATACAAAGATAAGAACAGTAACGTTCTTTTATTAAAAAAAAGAAACCGACTTCCAAAAAACACGACAAAGTTCAAAATAACTTTAATTTCGGAAGTCGGTGTTTGTTGCTTCTTCGTTATTTGACACCGACTTCCGAAATTAAAGTTATTTTGAACTTTGTCGTGTTTTTTGGAAGTCGGTTTCTTTTTTTTGTGAAAAAGTTTTTATTTTTCACTTTTTAGTGGTACCCCACACCTAACAACACCACTGGAAAGTCACAGGAAAGCAAAACTACGCAATTTCGTATACATGGATGATTTTTCCACATATTTTTTCCAGCTATTTGAATTTAATAACCAAACTGCCTTTTTTAGAAGTCGGTTAAAAAATGAAGACCAACCAAACGACTAATCAATTGAAATCTATCCTACGTCCTATTATGATGATGGATGAATGGAGGGATTAAATTGGGTACACATATAGTTGATAACCTGAATTGACATATTTAATACCTACTTTTTATCTTGACTTCAGGTCCAAGCAGACAAAGTCGCGGATATAAGCTAGTGCTTCATATTTTGCAATACCAAAATTACAAGCACAGCGTCATCGAGCATCTCTTTCTTTTCTATGCAGTCCAACAGTGATCGCGAGTTCGTCATGGCCTTAAACGCCGTAATACACATGCCTGTAACTTCCAGAAAAGTTTGCAAATATCTTGCATGTCATAACAAGTTCTGATTAGCGTTTGTCATTTTAAAATGCAGTCTACTTGCATACTTTTGTGCAAGTTACAGGCATGGATACTGTAGCACCACAGGGCACTGCCCAGTGCGCTACTCATAAAATTTTATAAATGAAACACTGTTTGAGAATAAACTGAACAGTTGTTTACGCTATCCGGTCCTGAAGCTACTACATCACAAGATATAAAACAAACACATTCTTTTTCCTTCCTAATTCAAAATACTATTTATTTTTTCTGCAGGACGCTTCCAAAGTCCCAACGACTAACTTGTCTGCCAGTGGTTGCAACCAATGAGGTAACAGTACCTACTACGGCCTTAACTATGTATTGCACAAAATTAAACTTACATCTAAACCTTCTTAACTCTGTGACTAAAACCAAATTTATGAGGACACACCACCAAAGACAACTCAACGGGTGACAACTGAATGTAATTAATTAAGACGCAGGCTCGGCGCCGGGCATGCCAACATTGCAAACAGAAATGTGCTTTGTTTTGATAAAATAAAGGATCTGGGTCCTGTTACAGTTCCTTCCTGGCTGTTTATTTCATTTAGGAGAAGAACTTCGGAGATAGACAGTTAAATAAAATGTAGAGTGGTTGGATTTTTGGGGGGTAGTGCCAAAAGTGAAGTCGGTTGTATTTTTTTTGTAAAAAAGTTTGAAAAAATAGTATCTACTTGAATGGTGACACAGTAAAGGCAAGTGTTTTAAAGTGGCAACATCAATTACTGCCCAGCCTTTACCCAACTATGTTGGGGTCAGCTTTTATTTCAGTATTTTATAAGGAGTGGCTGCCGAACTGACTTCCACTACAGTTCTTAGAAAACGTTGTGCTAATTACATTGTGGTACATTTTTTAAAGTGTCTTATTCATTCAATATTTTGGATAAACGAGTTGTAGAAATGAAGATGAATTAATCACTGTTGTAGCTGAAGAATTAGAAATATAAAAAAAAACCGGCCAATTGCGAGTCGGACTCGCGCAAGAAGGGTTCCGTACGATTATCTATAAAAAAACGGCAAAAAAACACGTTTGTTGTATGGGAGCCCCACTTATATATTTATTTAATTCTGTTTTTTGTATTTTTTGTAATAGCGGTAACAGAAATACATCATCTGTGATCAATTATGTATGTATTTAGAAATATATAAGTATGTTTATCAGTTGTCTGGTTGCCATAGTACAGGCTCTGCCTAGTTTGGGATCAGATGGCGGTGTGTTGATTGTCCCAAGATATTATTATTATTTCCTTTATTTAAGGTACATACATATAAAATACATTTTTAAATATTAAAATACAAAGATATAAAATTATTTAAAAATGTAAAAAAATAGTAGCCCACCGGTATCGGGAACAGGGTCCAAGCTACCGGCGGTCAGGGCTCCAGAGAGAGGAACCTCCTAACGATGCGAGCCGTGTCCAGAAGTACTGCTCTCTGAATCAAGCCCTTGATCCAGCTGCCTAACGAGAGCCTCCTAAGATGTTGGTCGAGGCTCGTGGCTATTAAGCCGTTGGCTGACACGACTATCGCTACAATGATTGCCGAATTCACATCCCACATGTCGACAACCTCGCGAGCCAAGTCAAGATATTTGATTTGTTTATCTTTCTCGGCTTTCACGAGGTTCTCGTCATGCGGAACGGTGATATCTACAATCATTGCACGCCTCTCGATTCGGTCCACCACCACTATATCAGGCTTATTTGCAATAATAGTCCTGTCAGTGATGATGGACCGATCCCAGTACAATGTGATGCTGCCATTATCGAGAACTGGGTCGGGCACATACCTGTAGCACGGAACCTCCGATTCCACAAGAGAGTATTTCAGAGCAAGTTGCTGATGGATAATCCTGGCTACAAGGTTGTGTCTATGCAAGTATTCTCCATTAGCAAGACGAGAACAACCAGAGATAATGTGGCGAATTGATTCTCCCGGACGGTGACATGCTCGACATATGTCAACCGTGCCGTCCTTCACAATAAATCTCCGGTAGTTTTTCGTCATGATAACTTCGTCCATAATTGCACAGACAAAACCTTCGGTTTCCCCAAAGAGGTCACCAAACCGTAGCCAGGCTACGGACGCTAATTGATCCACGTCGGGCCCGTGTAGGGCCCGGAAAAAGCGTCCGTGAAGTTCCTTACTCTGCCATACCGCCCTGCGATCGTTGGTGTCAAGCACTGCAGGTTTGCGCCAGTTCTCATTTGCCAAGGAGAGCGGGGTGAGTCCCTTGTCCACCGCCACTACATCTCGATGCATACCCACGTCGACAGCTAGGAAATATTCCCTGAGACTGCATATCTCGCGATTGTGGATAGTCTTAGCACTTAAAAAGCCTCGACCTCCACATTTTCGCGGGATATACAGTCTCATTACCGACAACCGTGGGTGATGCATTCGATGTGCAGTTAGCAGTGTACGAACCCGCCTATCCAGGGCGTCAAGTTCCGTTTGAGTCCATTTGAGTACGCCGAAAGAGTACATCAATACCGGCATGACCCATCCGTTGAAAGCGCTAACCTTGTTTCCGCCCGACAGAAGGCTGTTGAAAACCTTCTTCAGGCGGCCAAAGAAGCGCTCCTTCAACGAATGCTTCATGTCAGTAACACTGATGCCTAACGCTTCCGACATACCCAAATACTTGTAAGTTTCGGTTGGAGAGAGGGATCTCAGGTTTATGGAATCCGAGAGTTGCGATCCCACGGATTCCGTAATCTCTCCATGCTTTACATGCATGACCGCACATTTGTCCACACCAAACTCCATCCTGATGGCACTACTGAAAGTTTCAGTTACCTTCAGTAGCTCCATCAGTTGCAGATTACTGGGGGCAAAGAGTTTCAGATCATCCATGTAAAGGAGGTGAGATATAACCTGACAACCTCTCTTCAACCGATAGCCTAGTCCTGAATTCTCCAGCAATGTGCTGAGAGGATTCAAGGCTAGGCAAAACCAAAGCGGACTCAAACTATCGCCCTGAAATATACCCCGCTCGATCCTAACCGGTTCGCTATTCCTCTGGATATTTCGACATCCTGGATAGCGAAGGACTGTCCTCCATTGCCCCATACATGACGTCAGGAAGGTGCGTAGCGTTGCATCAATTTTATACAATTCTAGCACCCTCATGAGCCATGTATGAGGCACCGAGTCATAGGCCTTCTTATAGTCTATCCAACATGTCGACAGATCCTTTCGGGAACGCCGAACCTGTTGGCTAATGGCCGTATCAATGAGGAGTAGCTCCTTAGTACCGCGGGACCCATTCCTACATCCATTTTGAGAGGCAGACATGATGTTATTGCTGCTAATGTGATTATTAATTTTAGCTCTCAAAATGGATGTAAGAACCTTATAGACCGTCGGTAAACACGTTATCGGTCTATAGTTTTTGGGTTCCGCGGTGCTACCAGATTTATGGAGCAGGTGGGTAACTCCTGTGGTAAGGAATTCGGCCGCGAGCCGGATTCCAAGGCAGTTTGGAACAGAGACGCCAAACGAACATGCGACCCAAGTAACCACTTAACCCAAAAGTTGTGCAGTCCGTCCGGCCCTGGAGATTTCCAGTTAGGCAACGGACGGACTGCACGGGCTACATCTTGGGGGCTAATTGTGATTGCCCCCATTTCGGGTATTGGGTCGCATGCTCCTTCGACTTCTCGAATCCAATCTCCTTCGGTGTGACTAACAGGCACCGACCAGATGCTGCGCCAGAATGAGAACACGGCGTCATCTTCTGGCAGGCGCGTGTCAGTCACACCTTGTTCCGGTCGCTCCCAAGCCCTGTATACCCATTATTATTATTATTATAATTTCAACTGTCTAGCTATCACGGTTCATGAAATACAGCCTGGTGACAGACAGACGGACAGCGGAGTCCCGTTTTTACCCTTTGGGTACGGTACCCTAAAAAAATAAGTCGATCACTAGTGTTTTTACTACCTAAACTTTTTGGTGGGCAGATTTCCAATACATAGTTTAGAACTTCAAATATTTCTAAGTAAACGGAAATTTAGAAGAAAAAAGATCGTTAAAAAGTTTACTGAAAATTGATCTCGAAGTTATTCTAAGAATTCATCAATTTGTGAGATTTTCTTCTTTGCCGGAGAGCATTCCGGGGCGCGCCGATAAATTAGAAAATCCCCATTTATTTGTAGAATTTATGCTAGACTAGCTTTTCCTTATGAATTTGCCAACACTTGTACACTCATTTAGTAAGGCACAGCCCTTTGATAAACATCCAAAATGTATAATTTATTTCCTTAAGGTTTTGGTAAAAAATGACAAAATTGAAATCAATAACAACAAGTATTTAAAATTGTAGCGTATAGGTAGAATCTTTCTAAAAGTTTTTACATAGTCAAAAATCTGTCTAGCCTTTTAGCTATGTTAAGGTCGGCATTTAGTGGCTCACCGTCCGATCAAAGCCAGGCCTGAGTCGACGGCGCGTTGTCTTCCACGCGCGCCTCAAAGAGATGTCAGCATAGTAGACGGAGCCCGTTTGGGCCAGAGCATGCCAGGGTTGCTGATTTGTTCGAAAGAGTCACCGCGGCCCTGGAACGCTAAGGGCACTAGGAGAAGCACGGACCCTACTCTTGGAAATACTGGCATCAGATTTCCCGGCTTCTGACAATCCGTAATGACTGTCAGAGATCTACAAAAGACAGCTAAGGGCTTAACGAGCTTTCTGAATTGCCGAGTTACACCGCAATACTTCTTAAAAATCGTAACTGTGATTTACTTTGTGTAACCCCTACAAAATTAAAGATAACATTCTAAAGAGTAGGTATTCCGTTTATCTAAGAGTAGGTAAATAATTTGAATTTAAAACTAACATCTGCATAAATAAATGCGACAGACAAACATCAAAATGGGTCAGATCGTTTTAAGTCTAGAGGCACTGAGCGCTGCTCTCGATGTGACACTCGGTAGAAGCAACTAGTTCAACTGGGAAAGGAAATCAATAGTCTGAATAACTAATGCGGGTTAGTTATGAGATGAAACTATATTCACCAAGTCTTTTTGTTAGACACCGGGCAAGTCAAAGTGGGTGAAAGTATATTATTATTGTCCCATTTTGTACTTTCCTTTTTTTGAATAGCCTAATCTCATCAACTTGTGCTTAAAAGATCAAGTTTGAAGAAACGCACATAAGTACGTAAACTCACGCCGTTTTCTCATGGGGAAGGCAGAGACTACAAAAAGGCACCTGCTATGATCCTGACCTATCTATGTACTTCTTGTATTAGGAGAAACGCTCATGCAGAGAATTTTACCCACAAAACATATACAACCCCAACAGCAATAAACGTTTCAAGCCGCCGCACCAAAGAAAAATGGCCGCCACTAAACTGCAACAAACAATTTAACGTCGTACGCATACAAACTAGTTAAAAAAATATCATTACGGCACGCGCACACAACGAGGCCGTTATTACACATACCGATACGACACGTAAACGACACGGAATTTCCCCGGAAAACCTACTTTATATTAAGTCGTAAATTTGAACGAACGGTCGGCGCACGAGCCAATTTCCAACACTTATTTGTCGTACCGAGAGCACCCGTATGTAGCCGTGTCGCAGGAATATGAGCAGTCGGGATTTTGAGAGAAACACTGGAGCTCTAGCTGATACTTTGCTTGTTTTTTTCTTCTAATGGTTGAGTTCAGATACGGCTGGGGCTGTGGATATTATTTAATTTTGTTTATTTATTTTTACATATTTTTTTGCTAATTTAAAAAAACAGCTAAATTTCTAGGTACAACAAGTTTTAAGAGATATGCTTCAACATTACATTGATTTACAAAGCAAAGAAGCTGATCAGCTCTAATAAATACAAAAAATCCTTCAGTGAAGAGAATCTTAATGATTCTCTTCACCTCACCACTCCCTAAAGTGCCACTGTTCTGATTTCCTTGAAACGGTGGGGCTGATTTATGGATGCTTACCCGGACCAATCAAGCAGTACCTCTGGGACAAACAATTAAACCAGAATTGGTTAGGAACTGATAGATTGTGCGGTTGAATAATCGCTGGTTCTTTACGAATAAAAAGAAATTTCAATCTCCTGGGAATTTTGTCATCAACTTTTGAAAATTTCCAGTAATTTCAGTGACGCAACCGCTTTTGTTTAACTTTTCTTCAGCCGTTTTTTTCCCACTGCTGGCACTAAATTCTTGTCTCAGTAAAAACCGTGATTTATCTCATTTAGGGTTGGTTTTTAAATATTTATTACTAGCTTTTTCTCGCGGCTTCGCTCACGGCTTCGCTCAGGTGAATATAGATTTTCGCGAAAACAAGCTTCTAATCGTCTCCACGGTCCAATTCACTTTTGTAACCAAAATTCATTAAAATCGGTTCTGTGATTTAGGCGTGAAACAACAAATAAACAAACTCATTTTCGCATTGTAATATAAGTTAGGATTAATTTGCATTTTTTTTTCTTTTACCAAGTCTCAAAATTTATTATTATTATTAATTTAGAATTAATTAAATAATACCAATTTAGTGACTCTCCTACAACATTTGGATACCCCGCTTAACCTTCGCAATGAGTATACGTGACGACGCCTTTATGACGCGCCACAATTTATTGGAAAACGTGGTTTTCAAAACACAGCCCTCTTCCAATTACGTGTTACTGTGTCTTTTTTCTGAACAAAATCCGTGCAATGTGTGGCACAATGAGACACAGTGTCGTGTGTGTTCGGAGTTGAATGCAGGCGACTATAAAGTAAGCTTTGAAGTTTCTCTGTAGGTGATAAATAGTTCGGTTCAATGCTTTCAAAAGAGTCAATAATAACGCTCTTTTGGACTACACAGGGGTAGTGTTTGATCGTTTTACTTGCAGTTTCTGCTCTAACGAAATTGTTGGATCACAAAGAGCTTTAAATAGAATTTTCATGCAAATAGTATTTTGTGTCAAAGTCTTTGATTACAGCTTTTGAAAGCAATGGTGTCTTTTGGGACTCGCACTTTAGAAAATGTTTTTCGGTGATTAAAAAATGTACCTACATAATTTAAGTTTTTTCTGGAAGAAAGTTCGTTCTTCGTTTGTGAATGCTGGATTCTCTACATATAAACTGGCATAAGAAAGAGGTGCAGTTGTTTGTTTATGTATTATTTTGATTACAAATACTAAGACTACATCGTTTCTGAGTGCCTTGAACTAAGTTCCTGAAAAAATTCACAGTTCCTTTTTGATAGCCCACGGAAGCGAAGCCACGAGAAGAAGATAGTTTTCATTAGGGTATACCCTTTCGTGAGTACATAAACACCTAACCCCAAACCAATGACCTTTCTTCATTCACAAAACAGCACCTCAGCTACGTCGTTCATAATTTCCGAGAAAAAAAAGACATCACAGTGTGTGGCCATAAAATCCCTGGGGCCACAAAAATGGCGAACCCGACATGCGCCCGCTTTCGTCGACGCTACACGGTTTTTCACTTTGCGAGTCGTAAATGCGTCTTTTGTTAACACGCCTAATGTACCAGTTAGCTTCTCAAATTGTTATCATACGTATACGTATAATGAATGTTTTTTGACAAAAGTTTTCGTGGACTGTGTGTCTAGTGGATGGTTGGTTATTCGGGAGATCTTTGGGGAGTTTTCTTTCTGACATAGAATCTGTGTTTATTGACTGCTTATAATCGATTCGAGTTTTTTGTAGTCTGTAAGTTACGTTAAAGTATGGGCTGAATAAAAAAAAATACGAGTTGATAGTTAGATATATTTTCTTTCTCGTGACTTAATAATTACAGTCGCACGGGTTGATCTTCAAGGTTAAGCAACGCTTGCCGGGGTCGGTCTGTGGATGGGTGACCATCTTAACATATCGAGTTTCCTCCGAGCCTCGGAAAGCACGTTAGGCCGTTGGTCCTGGCTGTCATTTGTAGATCTTTAGCAGTCTTTACGGATTGTCAGAAGCCAGAAAATCTGACTCCAGTCTTGCCAAGAAGTACCGTGTTACCCAGTTAATGGGTTGTGGAGGTCTGGTAGGCAGCCGCTCCACGTGAAATACTGGTATTCTGCTGATTTCGGTTTGACCGGAAGCCGACCCCAATGAAGTTGGGAAAAGGCTAAGCAGATGATGAATATGGTAAGAGATATTTTAAATTCTACTTTTGTTTCTTGTTTTATAATAAGTATTTGTATTTCACTACCTGTGGCAAGACACAGTTAAACAAAATAGTAAATATTATTTCCTTTGTGTGTGAATTAAATACATTAAAGATTTGATCTGGGATGCGTTTGAGTCAGAGTTGATCTAATGTACCTGTTAGCTTCTCAAATTGTTATCAGGTGTACCTATACGTACAATAATTAATGTTTTTTGAAAAACGTTTTTGTGAACTGTGTCTTTTAGGTGGTTATTCGGGAGTTTTCTTTGAAAAATTTTGTTTCTGATGTAGATTATGTGCTTTTGTCAGTTTGTATTCGATTTGATTTTATGTGTGCAATGTTGAAGTTACGTAAAAGTATCGCTACAATAATAGGGAAAATACGAAAGTAAGAGATATTTTCTTGTTCACTATTTTTGGTTTATAATATTTGTATGCAACACAGATAAATTAAAATACCGGAACATCATATTTCCTTAGTAAGCAAACTACTACTACTACTATTTGAATTTTGATGATGATGATAATGATGAATTTGGGTATATTTGACGCTTATAAACGACCAATGTATTTAAAGTTATACGAAATTTTAAAATCAGTACACGATTCAATCCTTCTAAATAGTAAATGAAAAACCCCCTCTCCCTTATTCAGATTACGTAGGTAAGTGAATAACCATAATATGCAAAAACACGTAGTTAACCTAATCAATCATAGTACGCATACACTAGGGGAAGAAACCACCTTAAACGGTAACAAACACCACCCAAGAGACCACCATGACGTCACTTTATTTACGAACATTAAAACACCATTAATCTAATGCATTAGTCGTGTTTTTATTTAACCACCATCATTTTATGTTAATGTTGAGGTTGGTATAAAAGTGTGCTTTATAGGATTCTGTGCATGTTATAATGCGCTTTTTAGTGTTTCAATGTTTTTTAGTGGTAATGTTGTGAATTGGAAGTTATAATGAGTTTTGGGGTGTAAACTTTAAAAATTTCGATTACTTCCTTAAAAATCGGTTTTTTGAGAGAGTAAGCGATAGCTCCATGTTTATAGCCTTTTCATTTGATAGTCACTGTGTTTGCAGTTAAGTAAGTCCTTAATTCCAATTCTCTATAGATAAATTTTGGTAATCAGCCTGTCGATTCTGTAAACATGTCGAAGGGAAGGCTTGGGTGAAGTGATCACGAAGTAAGCTGTCATTCCATCTTAATTACTTGAATTGACAGCTTCGTGATCACTTTACCCAAGACTTCACTTCGACATATTTGCAGAATAGCAATGCAAATACTCGTGCTAAGCAGTTCAGAGATTTTAATAAATGAGACAGATTTAATTTAATAAGGAACATGAATAGAATAATAGGGTGGAGATGAAATTAATTTTGATGATTGCAGACATTTTTGTAATCCACCTTGAATAACACTAAATTAAGCTATCACTCCTCCTTTCTCCAAACTCCAACGTCTTTCACGCCATTAATAAAATCAAAAGAATATCTTCCCCAAAACTTATCTCTAGACCTGATTACTAAACCAGGCCAGATAACTTCGTGCCCCAGACAGAAAAACATCAAAAGATAGACCTAACTAGCATCACAGAATAACTTCTAGATGCCAAACTAAAAATAATATCTCAAAATAAACAATCTATATGAAAATACGAACACTAATAGTGATCAAAAGATTGAAAGAAGCGAAACTTCTAAAAGCAGTTGGTACGTTATTTATTGCCCCAGTAACGAGTTGCCAAGGAGTTGCTCTAGCATTAATAAGTTTCCCGCTCTAATTCGAAAAGGTTCTAACTGCTCCCCGAGCTAAGCAACTTTAGAACCTTTCCACTGTGAGTGTTTTCTCCTACGGAACTTTCGTATTCAGTTTCAAAAGGTCGTATTTGTAAGGAATTTTGGTGTTAGTTCGGACGTTTTCGTCTCAAGTGGGTCGTTTGGCTGCATCGCTCTGATCTAATCAGATTCGAAGACTGATGGCTAACATTAATACGGGCAGGAACTGATTGGATCGAGTGATTGACTATTTTGGTGTATTTTAAGTTATATGTCTTCGTATTTTGTGTTAGATAGTTCGTAAATAAATCTGGGGCTTAAAACCTTAAGGGGTTATAGTCAGATAAGCCAGTCAGGTTTAAGGTTAGATTATTTTTTCATACATCATCATCTGCGCAGCCTTTTCCCAATTTTATTGGGTTCGGCTTCCAGTCAAACCGGATTCAGCTAAATACCAGTATTTTATGAGGAGCGGCTGCCTACCAGACCTCCACAACACGTTACTTCTTGGCAAGACTGGAGTCAGATTTTTATAGCTACTGACAATTTGTATCACTTTTCCATATCAGCGTATTAAATGAAAGTAAGAAACACAAATATTTATTCATTTCGTTGTTACCATACAGCATAATCTTGCACGTGTTTTATGAAACACGTGCAAGATTATGTTGTACCTATGTTTTCAAAGGAGTTTTGTCAGAATTATGTTAAAAAAATAATGTTGAAGATAATAAATAAAATTTTCTACGAAATGTTATTTACTTGCTTTACCTACCTTCTTTGAGAATTACTCATCATACAAATTACGTTTCTAACTTCCTACAAAATATTATAAATGCGAAAGTGAGTCTGTTTGTTTGTATGTATCGCTTTCACGCTAAACCGGCTGAACGGATCGTCATGAAAATTGGCAGATATATAGCCTGGGATATAGAAAAGGACATAGGCTACTTTTTACTACGATAATCGACATCCACGCGGGCGGAACCGCTGGCAAAAGTTAGTATTTAATAAAATTGAGACTAGGGTTTTTGCTACTATTACAAGATTAGGCCGTACGATCTCAATCTTCATTAATACTGATTATACCAATAACTTGTAAATGTAAACTTGTAAATAATTGAATTTCTCAAACAACCATTTGTCGGTTTACTATACAAGGGCCAATAAATGCTTTGTCACTCTACATTAATTAAAAACAAAAGCTTCCTAACTTTCCTTTCGACTTGCTAAACAAAAGCTGAAATTCCGTTCCATCTCAATTTCAACAGCTTGGAAGACCTATTGTCTTGATCGAAATCTAGATTAGCCGGAGGGTATTGTGAAATTAAGTCCGTTCTTTGTTTGAATTTGAATTTACCCGTGGGATGTTATCGAAACCAAGATTCGTAATTTGTTTTCCGACATAGATATAAACAGCCCAATTCTTTAAAAAAACTTTTTATGAATTAAGCTTAGTTGAAATAGTACCGGAAGACGCAGTGTTGGAAAGCCTCCCACAAGATGGACCAATGACCTGGTGAGGGTCGCTGGTAGCCGATTGTTGCGAGACGCACAGGACCGGTTGTTGTAGCGACACTTGGGGGAGGCCTATGTCCAGCAGTGGACATCTTTCGGCTGATTGATGATGATGAATACAGTGTATCTACCTATTAAATTTAGACACCATATAGCTAAGCTATTAGCATATAATATAAACTCAGACATAAGTAGTATGTCGAAGTCACATTCTATAATTAACACCACAATTATTAGTAATAATACTAATGTTCAGGTGGACACACTAAATAACTGTAGCGCTGATGCTATACATATTTACAATAATTGTACGAAGGAGGTTCCATGTGTCTCATTGCCTGGTGATGGCATGGGACTCTTAGGGCTCACTCCGGATGTAACTTTAAACTAATTTGTAAGACAACAGAGGATATCAATAACAGTATAGCCACATCTACGATCAACCAGGTATCTTCTAGCTCTCACACAGCTAATTATAATAAAGGAGCTAAGCTGAAATGCTTGAAATTATTTTATCAAAATATTCAAGGTTTTGCTTCGAAACAACTCGAAATTGAATTATTTTTAGAAAAAACAATGTTTGACATTATTTGTTTTACTGAGCATTGGCTAAGGGATTTTGAAATGCTCATTAATTATGAGAATTATAATGTGGGAAGTTGTTTTAACCGCAAATCAATGCTACGTGGGGGTTCATTAATCTTAATCAAAAGTTGTATTAAATTTAAAACTCGTAGAGACATAGTTGAGCTGTCAGTTGAACATAGCATTGAACTCTCCTGTGTTGAGCTGGATAAGCATGTCATAGTGTGCGTTTACAGACCCCCTAATTATCTGAACTACTCTATATTTGAGTCAGTGATGGAAGATGTCTTGGCAAAACTTGCAACTGGTAATAAATTAGTAATTATCTGTGGTGACTTTAATATTAATATTTTAGAAAATAATTCAGATAGCAGTATATTATTAAATCTCTTTAAATCATTCAATTTGTCAAATGTTTTCATAGAACCAACTAGAATAACTACAGCTACTGCTACATGTATAGATAATGTTTTTTGTTGCTGCAACTGTTTAGAAAAAGCCATTGTAAATGAGCTCCCTTCAGATCACAGCGGGCTAATGGTATCTTTTGAGTGCAATATACCTGTTCAACAAGTGCAAATACAATCCAGACCAATAACATCCGGTAATTTAAATAAATTTAACAACACTTTAATTACCAAGTTAAGTGATCGGGACTTCACAATGAATAATGGTAATATTTTGTATACAGAATTGTTTTCAGTAGTCCAAACTGAGTTTAATAATACTTTTAAAAAGAGAACTAAAACTATTTGCCCTAAGTTTTTATTTAGTGACTGGGCGACTAAAGGACTGAGAATAAGTAGGGATAGACTTTATGAGCTGTATGGCCTTAAGCCATTTATTATGACTGAAACTTTTAGTAAATATGTTGCTACCTACTCAAAAATTTATAAAATTTCTTGTAAGGCAGCTAAGGCCTTATATATTAGCAATAAGGTTAAAGCATCAGAAAATAAAATAAAAACGGTTTGGAAGATAATTAATAATGAAACAAAGCGGAACAAAAGACATAATACTGATTACACATTGGAGACTCCTCATGGTCTTATTAGCGATAACAAGAAAGTTGCTCAAGAATTTGTAAATTTCTTTACCAGTATCCCTATTGAAACAACTGAAGCCTTAAACTCCTCGCCTTCGCTGGCTTTTGATTTATTACAGGCCAACGTGTCAGCCTGCCCAACTAAATTTGAGTTTTAACATATAAACCCCATAACAGTACTAAAGGTTTTTAAACTAATCAAGACTAAATTGACAGAAGACCTGTGGGGATTGTCTATCAAAGTATGTACCTCAATTATTGAGACTATAGCGCCGTATTTAGCTTTAATATTTAATTTATGTGTGGATCAAGGAGTATTTCCGGATCTGATGAAATACAGTAAAGTTATACCACTTTTTAAATCCGGGGACAGTAAAGACACAAATAACTATAGACCGGTGTCCGTATTGCCAGCATTTAGCAAGGTATTCGAAAAGGTAATGCTTAATCAAATGCTTAATCATTTTAACACAAATAACATCTTACACGATAAACAGTATGGTTTTACCAAAGGACGTTGTACAACTGACACCGGTGTCACCTTACTAAAACATATCTTTAATGCGTGGGAAGAGGCACAAGATGCCATAGGCATCTTCTGCGACCTATCTAAGGCGTTTGATTGTGTAAATCACGAAACATTACTCATGAAGCTCGAGCATTACGGACTAGGCAAAACAGCGTTAAACTTAGTAAAATCTTATTTGAATGATAGACAGCAATTAGTCCAAATAAACGGTGTTAATTCGTCGGGATTAAACGTGAAAATGGGCGTCCCGCAGGGATCGATTTTAGGTCCTTTGTTATTTCTAGTTTATATCAATGATTTACCCCATTTATTGCAAAACCAATTAAACATGGTCTTGTTTGCCGACGATACTTCTTTGATTTTTAAGATAAATAGACGTAGTAATAATCTTGAGGACGTAAATAACGCCCTTCTGCAGGTCCAAAATTGGTTCACTGCTAATAATTTAGTTTTAAATGGGAAAAAAACTAAGTGCATAAGATTTTCCTTACCAAATGTCAAAAGTAGTGATTGTGACATAGTGTTGAACAAGGAGAAACTGGAATTCGTCGATATAACAGTTTTCCTGGGGATTACGGTTGACTCTAGGCTACAATGGGGTCCTCATTTAACATCTCTTGCAGGACGGCTAAGTTCAGCGGCATATGCTGTTAGAAAAATCCGCCAATTTACGGATGTTGATACCGCGAGATTAGTATATTTTAGTTACTTTCATAGTATCATGTCTTATGGTATTTTACTATGGGGACGGGCTGCAGACATCGAGTCTATTTTTATTCTGCAGAAAAGAGCTATAAGAGCTATATACAATCTCCGCCGACGTGACTCTCTAAGGGAACTTTTTAAGGATATTAACATCATGACGGTACCTTGTCTATATATATATGAAAACATTATGTACGTTAGAAAGAATCTCCATCTTTTTAGTAGACGAGGTGACAGACATAATTATGTTACTAGAAATAGGGATCAACTAGTTCAACCAGGTTTCAGACTAGCTAAAGTAGCCTCATCTTTCATGGGGTACTGTTTAAAATGTTATAATAAAATACCTCCTAATATATTAGAACTGAATGAAACAAAATTTAAATCTTGTATCAAACGCACACTATGCAAGAAAGCATATTATAAGTTGGGGGATTATATTGAAGATAATAATGCTTGGCTCAATGCCGGTCCAGCTCCACAGTTACTAGGCCGCACAAACTAATCTTTTGGCATTTATAAATATTGTTGGACCCGTTGAAGACTGTAAAACATTATATTTTCATTGTATAGACTCAATGTAATTAGCATTGTATAAATTCATTAGTTAACGGCACATGTGTGAGTACTGTGAACCTTATACTACTTTTATTTATTTTTTAATTGACTTGACTGCCCTGGCGGTTGGGAGTGTCATGCTCACTCAAAAGTCTACCTGATGGTGGCGCATGTGTTGGGTCATTTGGCTCCCTTAAATATGGTTGAGCCGAATGGTGCTAGCGCGTGCGTCATGTTCGTGAACGGACGCCGTCAGTTTGGACTGGTCATCTCTCGGCTGCCACGGTTTATTTTAATGATTTGTTATTTAAATTGTTGTTGATTTTAATTTTTTTACTCCGGATACTTTAACGTGCATTTCTTTTTACATCGTTCTCACATATATGTTTGTATAATTTCAACAGGAATGATGTAACCATAAAATTGTATAGAAAAATAATTTAAAAGAGTGTTCGTGGAGTTTCTTGCACGTTCTTCTCCATAGAGATCTACGCTTTGGAACGTGTAAATAGCTTCATCTTTTTGACTGACCGACCTTGACAATTCAAAAGTGCCTGTGAATGGTTTATTTGAAATAAATTATTTGAATTTGAATTTGAATTTGAAATAGTGATATACTTTGAATTTGATATTTTTTTTCTAATGCAGATTATTAATTCCGTGTAAAAATGGAATAAAGAATCTGCCAATTATTATTTCACAAACAAGGACATAGTTGGATTTTTATTCATGATTCAGTCATCATGGTTCAGCCTCTCTATCACACTGGAGTCATGATGGTTTCAAAACGTCTTAGGAGTCACAAAATTTACTTAGTTCCTGTTGAAAGAAATAAAGCAATTGTGCGGCACATCCCTACCTATCGTTTTCTGTATTCGGGTCGTATTTTTCGGGCTTCGATTCACTGTTGCCTTCGGTAGGAAAACAATGCACTTCGAAACAATAGGTATGCTATGGTAGGTTGTGGTGATGAAAATGACACTGACAGCCTGTGAAGCGACCAATCAAAATGTTAGATACAACTGACCGCACGATCGCTTCGACTCTCTCACACATTTCTGACTGTATTAATTCAACAATCAGACATAGAACGCTTTCTAAGTCCAGCTTTCTAAGTATTTGATTTCCGAAAGTCAATTACTCCTGGCTATATAACGGGGAATTTTAACTACAGAGGTTTTATTTTTTCTACAATCCTCTTTAGGATTTTCCTGAATTCAAAATTGGAATGTCAGGTTTAAGTTGCAGGATTTTTTTATTGTCCAGCCATTTAGAGTGGTTTCAGTAGCTCCTGCTTAAATGGAATTGGTTTCATTAATGAAACGGCTCCATAGGGAAACGTTTGTTGATATTTACGCATTTGAGCTACGGAATGCTATTTTGGCAGAAGTGGTTTTGGGATGGTGTTGCATCTATAATTTGTTTGAGCACATTTACTCGTAAATAAACACAGTTTTGTCTTTTAATGTTATGGTCTTTTACTAGTCATAGATACGTACCTATATGTAATACTCACGTCTTTTTACCATGGGGGTAGGCAGACACTACTTTCCACCTGTTACAATGTTTACAAAGGTCCGTCTTATATATTTGGTTTTATACGAATGTTGCCTGAATGTTGTCATAGAATTAAGTTTGAGTAATTGAGCTGTGCTGTTTTTGGTGAAATAATTGTACACCCAAAATGGCACATACTTAGTGTAATTATCAATACAGAATTTTAGATTGGTACACATAATATACTTTATTCTAATGCTACGAGAATGTATCGTTACTTCCCTATCGTTTTTAAGGTTCCGTACCCAAGGTCCAAAATTGATTTGGAAGTCATTTGTACTTACTTATTTTATTTTGTAAAAAGTTTCTTACTTATTTTAAGGACTTTTAACAGCAGATATAAAGGTCTAATCAGCCGTTTAGCTAACCCTAACATGAATGGTACTTAAAAAAAATCATCAAATGACTCCTTCCGCTCTGGGTGGAGCGATACATCCGTGTTCCTCCTAATGCCCTTTGCGTTCCAGGGCCGCGGTGACACTTTCCAACAAATTCCGCAACCCTGGCAGGCTCTGGCCCTAACGGGCCCCGTCTACTTTGCTGACATCTCTTTGAGGTGCGCGTGGAACACAACGCGCCGTCGACCCGGGCCTGGTTATGAATGGTATGTCTGGAGCTAATTTCGCTCGCTTTTCTCGCTCACTGTAGCTCCGACCATCCCATTCGAACCTAACCTATCCATGTTGGGGTGCCCTAAGTTCCGCTACTTGACTAGGCAATTCATTAAACGATATTGAACCAAGTCATTTCCCTAACATTTGGAACGCTGATTAAGCGACGCGCCGTTCAAAGAAACGGCTAGGCCGGTAATTAAACGACTGATTAAGCGAGTTGACTGCGACATCAACATAATACTTCCGAAAACAAACAGCCGCTGACAGTTGCGATCACAAGGCTATATGCCAGACTGGTTGGCACTGTTCTGTTAGCGCAACAAAGCTGACATGTCCAATGTATTACGTGCCAGACATGCCTTGTTCACTGATAATGCATGCGAGCGCAAACTGGAGACAGATCACCTGTATATGTTTGTTTGTTAGTACGTTACGATACTGTGGATTCAACGAAAGCGATGCCAGGAAAGCATAGTGTTATGTAGATTTAAAAGCTTTTCACCAGACATTTCATTTACGTTGCATAGCAGCGAACCTAAACTGAAAATCGGTCCGCTCTGGGAATCGGACTCAGGCTCAGCAGACGCACTGAAATCAATAGATCAATCTTATTTTTTTTAAATTATTATTATTGATTGGCACGCTTAGTTATTCTTTTTTTCGAGTCGATGGCTTATAATATACAGTTATAAAAAGTTCATGTACAAAGGCGAGCTTAACTCAAAGGTCCTCCTTAGCCAAGTAGCTCTTTACATTATATAGCTTTTACCCGCGACTTCGTACGCGTATATCCCGTTGTTTCCCGTTCCCCTTTATGAATGTGGCTATCATATACAAAAATAAATTTTCAAAATCGGTTCAGAAGATCTAGAGATTACTCCCTACATCCTCACAAACTTTAAATCTTTATAATATTAGTATAGATTATTTGGGCCCAGTAGGTGGCTACGTTGATAGCAGCATCGGTAGCATTCATTAAATCCCCCAAAGTACAGGTGTATGGGCACTTGGGCACTCTAACGTGATAAGTACTCCAATAGATCAATGAGGCAGTGCGACAAATTACATTAAAAGTTGGCAAGACTTTATATTAATAGGCATACAATTACAATATAACATATTATATCATTCATCATTCATATTCATCATCATTTACATAATTAGGTACGTCATAATTATCATCATTGGTCATAAATTTACACAATTACAAAAACAAAATAAAACAATCACAATCTTATAATTTTCGTACCGGAATTGGAACAGCAACATGCCTACCACAGCAATGCCGAATATAAGGGCAGTCTATCCTGTTGGCGATCATTGCCAGGATAGCATTGATTTTTAATGTTCACCTTATCACGATTTTTATCACGATTTGGTTATTGTGCATTTGCCAAGTTTATCAAAACCAATGAATATGGCCACACATTCAAGATCTAACAGCGCTTTGCAGCACTGCAGCGCTGTCAACGCAGCTGAACAAAGCGCTACACTCGTGAATTAAGCTGACGCGTCCATGTATTACGTGACGTCACTGATCCCATAACATGACTAGATAAATAGCAGCTGCAGAAGTTTGGAATGACTCTGAAAGTCAGGTGTGAAAACGACTAAGGGCCATTTTCACCAAGCCAAACTGATCGCGATCAGCAAATAAACCACGTTTATGAGCTGTAAGTGTCACTATTTTTCCATTGAATATTGACGCTGACAGCTCTTGAACGCAGTTTAGATGTACTGATCGCGTTCAGTTTCATTGGTGAAATCCGCTCTTAATAAGTTTTCTTGCCAAGGATTCATCATTCATTTCTTAAAAATATTTTTCCTAACTAACAAGCGTGTTAAATTCTAATATCTTTCAGCTACTAAATAATCTGTATGGTGTCGGACGTAAAAGAATAGAACCGTCCCATCACTTGGGTGTCGTAAGACGCGACTAAGGGACTCACCAGAGAATGGGCAGCAACATTCTCTGTAGATTGCAACAGCTACACTGCGATCACCAACCCGCCTGCCAAGCGTGGCGATTGTGGCAAATCCCCCATTTGGGGGAGGCTTATGTCCAGCAGTGGACGTCTTTCGGCTGATATGATGATGATGATTACTGATATAAAAAATATTGTCATCATTTGTAGCATGGCGGACACGATGTAACTGTCATGGGGTCCAACTACATGGGGCCCTACTAGGTCGAATACCATAATGATTCCTTTGTGAAAAAGAGAGCAATCTCATCATCTGCCTAGCCTTTTTCCAACTATATTGGAGTCGGCTTCCAGCCAAACCGGATTCAGCAAAATACCAATACTTAACGTGGAGCGGCTGCCTATTAAACCTCAACAACCCATTTACTGGGTACCAGGGGGTTGGCAGCCGGGACCAACGGCTTTACGTGCTTTCCGAGGCACGGAGGAAACTCGGTATGTTAAGATGGTCACCCATCCACAAACCACCTTGGCAAGCGTTGCTTAACCTTGAAGATCGACCCGTGTGGCTGTTATTCTCTAGCCACGAGCTTACTTAAAAAGGAAGAGTTATATGCGTCTTATACACTCCATCTCCCTCCCACAACGGAATGAAATTAGTTTTAAGACGTCATAGTAAGTCACGATTCAATACTTAATCCATACAAGATAACAAACAGAAGATACACCAGTATAACCCTCTTATAAACCTCCAAATAAACATTAGTTAGGCTCAGCTTCACCTCCCTGTATCAACTATTTACCGGAACCTGAATCTCCTATAAATACTGTAAACCCTTTAATCTAGTCGACGTTTTTCTCATAATTAATTTCCTGATTCCACATGGGTGGCCCTTGATAATCTCTACGTACCGGTTTGTAGTGTGGTATAAGGCGCAAGCGGATAGAGATTCAAGATATGGCGTTTAGTGGTTCCAAACGTCCGTATATAAAATGGGACCCGTATAAAACCACATGTCACCCCTTTTTTATTATTGATGGGCACGCGCTTGACCACATCTTACCATTTTTAAACTTTTGTCATTTGTTACGGTGAATATGTGTAATGTTGTTGGTCTCATGCTAAAAATTGTTCATGTTGATCAGTACGATGAACCCTTTTCGTATTAACTCATATTTCAAGCCTTTGCTTGAAATATGCGTTTCTCGTTTTGTCAAAAATATTACGATTCCCTAAAGCTGATGTTGAAGCTCCAGTTTCTGGTTCTATAATTTTAGCGGGAATTACGTTATACATAATAATTTATTGTTACTCTAATTCTTCACAAAACACATCTTATTTCCTTTTCACAAATCCTCATCCTCTCGCAGCTCGTACTTGTACCACACCTTAAAAGGATATGCATAATTAACCATGTGTGACACGATTAGGGCCAACCGACCAACCAGAGCGTTAGGCTCTACCGTGGGGTATATTTGCCCCACTCTACCGTAAAGAAAAACCTCTGAAGGCTATTTTAATGGACGAACATCTTTTTCGTTTAACCGTGCGTCGTATAGATGAAAGGAAGATTAGAATAGGCCCTTTTTAAAAAAAAAATGGGTATGTTTTCGAAGGGTTAAGCGTTTTTTTTTTGTTTTAAAATGTATTAGTGGCTGTAGTGATTTTTTTGTTTTGTATTTAGATTGATTTGAAACTACTGGGAAAAGTTAAATTAAAACAGTATTTTAAGTAATATTCTTTTTCAACTCAAAAAAAAAATACTCTAAAACCCGGCTCCTGCCCCACCGCTTTCAGGCACGCTATGAAGTGTATTTCACACTAGTGCAGAAAAATGCGCCCGGCAGCTCCCACTAGTCGCCGGATAGTAGGTACCCGAGAAAACCGCATGCTGCGCTAAAAATAATCTACGAGTTTCTCACTTATATTTGTTCCTAAATATTATGTTTTTTTTGTCTCAGTAAGTATTAAAAACGTCTTTTGACACACGTGGGTAGTTATCATTGCGGTTTCGTATTGATTGAACCAATGTTCAAACATAGTTATTTTAAACTAAACAATTAAAAAACTTAACAGTTGTTTACACTACTCGTTATTTACACCGTTCAATCATTAGAATTGATTAAATGATTACTGTTAGCAGCCTGTTTACACGTTATTAATGGATTCACAGTAATTAGTATTGATTTGAATTCAATTCTCATCATTTGTTGCATTTCAAATGCTAATTCATGGTAAATGCTAATAAGCTAAAGTGTTGGTCCGAATTAAAAGTATTTTGAAAAATAATACAGCCGGTCGATTCTCTAAACCTCCCAACGTGAAAACACAAGTGGAGTGAGCGCGAAGTGAACTGTCATTTCTTCTTGATAACATGGATTGACAGCTCACTTCGTGATCACTTCACCCAAGCCTTCACATCGACATGTTTACAGAATCGCACTGCTGTTCCAAGTCGCATGTTGCGGTTATATGCTGTCGTTGGACCAGTGACTACTGACTGCTTGCTGAATATTTGGTACTCAATACGATTAGGCAGTGTCCCTGGTTAGGTTATTTTAAGGGTTCCCTACCTCAATGGAAAAAAACTCACACGGTCATTTCGAAGTCCGTTTGTCTGCCGGTCTGTCACGATCCTTTTCATCAGAAACGCGTGGAGATATCATGTTGAAATTAATAAAATATCAAGTACGTAGGACTATTCTCCCTTGGAAAAATGAATCTGCTAAATTAACACTAAAAAAAAAAATTTTGTGACATAATTATTTTGATAATACTCGCAGGTAATAAAAAACTCACATATTCCCGGTGACCTAGAATCATAAAATTAGAAGAATTTGTTGGTTTATCACATAAAACCACTTTACACATTTACAAACTAATATTTGCAGTTGAAGAATTGACCGTGCCATTAATCTTTGTATTGGAGAACACTTTTTCAACTGAAAAATTAAGTTTGTCCTTCAATCCTACCTACTCAGCTTTTTGTAAGAGTAATGAGAGTGCTTTCATATTTTTATACACTTCAGTAGGTCGTATATCTACTCTGAAAAAATCGGGACTCAATTCCCGTAATAGACGAACTATCTGCATACGAGTTTGTACGGAGCCCTTGGTGCGCGAGTCATACCAGTTTTTTTTTTCTATGTAGATATTGCCACTGCCATTCTATCCGTCTGCAAATTCAGACTTCGGGTTGCTACTCAGAAATACCTAATGGGAATAGTACCTATATTTTGATAAAAGTGGTCCTCATGGTAGGACCTGGAGGAAGAACCTTGCATCTCATGCTCAGTGGTCGTGCTTTGACCACCGATGGTTCGATGTAACGATCAAACCACTTGGTACTTTATATCATACATCCTTATGTCTTTTGCATCTTGCAACATGCATTCATTTTACATCTCGCTTTTCTTTTCCAAAGATCTACAATACTTCAGACGCTTCTAATCTAAGGTTGCTCAGTCCTCCCTACTTCACAAAGCATTCTCTCGTAAGGTCTCACACCCATTGGGCTGCTTCGTATTTGTGCAATTGTAACATTAAACCCGCTTGTTACAGCTGCACATGGCTTAAGTTCCCGCTCGCCGTTTCACAGCTCCAGCGATGTGTATATGCCTGGATTATGTACCGATCTAACGTGTCGGTGTCCTGTATGAATTGTTTATTCTGCATTTCTGTATCGTATTGTATATGTAAGAGTTTATTGACAGCAAAGTAATTGCAAATGAAATTGTGTCATCATATTTTTTTTAACACGTGTACCTAATTATATAGCGTAGAATTAGTTTCAAATATTAAGCTAAGGAGTGGAATTCCCTGCCAGAGTCTGTGTTTCCTGATAGCTATAACCCGGGAGTTTTTAAGTCAAGAGTGAATAGGTTGCTTCTAGGCAAGTGTGATCCATCTTCCACCACATCATCGCTTACCATCAAGTGAGATAGTCGCGCGTGCATATCAATAATAAAAAACCCCGCCAAAACGCAGAACTCTTGTTCATGGTTAGTAAAGTAAGTTAGTAAATCGATACTTGCAGGGGAAACGAGGTTACCAACTAAGCCCCAAAAGTCGTAAAACTTATGTGGCAAACAGTATCAGTCTGTCGATGGAGTCGCAAGGTTTCTGGAGTGGAGAGATCACATTGAAAGACCTGGTGAAGACTACGGAAACCCGCTGGATGTAACTATGTGAGGTGCAAAGTACCTGTAGAATTGGCTACATATGGGGGAGGCTTAAGTCCAGCAGCAACTTGGATGTCTTTTGGCTAAAATGATGATGATGTATAGAAGCATTAAAATAATCAGCCTTCTCTAATAAAAGACAAGTTACAATATAAAATTACTAACAAAATCTTAGATAACGCAATACGGACCAAGGCGTCCTATTCACGCATTTTACAGCGAATCGTAAAAGACATTTTACACAATGAATCGTTCGGTGTTCGCTTTCATGCGTAAAATAAATCGTAACTCAACGGTATTTGGTGCTTAGATTAAAACCGTAAAATGGAATCGTAAACGGGACTGACGTTTTCGTTTTATAATTGTGTTTGATGGGATAGCTGAGAAAGTCTTTATTGAAAAAGAAAAAAAAAAAACAAAACGAAATGAATTCAGGAAGAGCGTGAATATATAAAAAAAAGGTGTCTTTGGTTGCTTCTTCGGTTTTTCACACTGACTTCCGAAATTAAATTTATTTTATACTTTGTAGTGTTTTTTATTTAGAAGTAGGTTGTATTTTTTTTTTGTGTAAAGTTTTTTATTTACGCTTTTTAGTACTTTATAATTATTCGTACTTCGTAACAAAGCCACAGGAAAGCAAAATTCGCAATTACGTAAACTTGGATGACATATTTTTTCCAGCTATTTTTAAGCCCAACATGTGAAAATTCCCTAATATAAAGTAAATCTTAAAGCCCAACATGTGAAAATTCCCTAATATAAAGTAAATCTTATGTAATAGGTAAATAAACATTAAATTCGCGATTAATTCGCAACACACCGGTGTGTTGCCGGGGCCGGACAGGTTACCGATTTTGATGACAGTTCTATGGGACTAATCGGAAAGTATATTCTTTCATATAAAAGAAGAATTTTCCAAATCGGTTTATAAATGACGGAAATATGAGGTAACAAACCTAAAACAAATGAGAACCTCCTTTTTTTTTGATGTCGGTTAAAAACTAACAACGTAGTCAAGTTATTAAAAATACAGGCACCTTTCCTGGATAATCAGGAAACAACCTGCGATTTGTTGGTGTCTTTGGAAACCGTCAGGTGGGATAGTGGTCAAACTCAAATCGATCAATAGTACTAATAAAAAATATTGAATATTTTAAGAATAGTATTTTTTTTACTAAGTAGTTTTATAACTGTTATTTCACTAGGTACTCCCTCTGCTGTAATTTTACGAATTCCTCTGCAACGTACTTGCTGAAAACAAAAAAAAACAAATTCAAAAGTAACTGTTGCTTTCAATCCTAATAAATACTAATTGTCATCGTCCAAAGTCACCAAAAGCCCACTAAAATAGAAAATCTGCCATTTTGTCTCTAAAACAAAATAACATTTTCCTCAAAGCATAGTAATAACGGGATATTTAACTTGTAAAACAAATGAAACTGAAATAACATTTGTAATATCACAAATGTTTTTCAGTTTCATTTGCCTCCTGGTTCTCGTCGTGTGGGAGCAGTTTCATGTTTAATACCTTTTATTAAAAAACAATGGCGTAATAAAACAGAGGTAACAGAAACATTTTTTTTATTATTGGAAGTGTAGGTAATGCTAATTAACGTTGGCATTTCCACTTTTTTTTTTTTAAGGATGGGAAATCATCAAATGATCCCTTCTGCTCTGGGTGGAGCGGCAGGGAGTGTCAGACTTTTACTGACTAAAACCCACCCATGCTCCTCCTAGTGCCTTTTACGTTCCAGGGCCGCGGTAACTCTTTCGAACAAAATCCGCGACCCTGGCAGGCACTGGCCCTAACGGGCCCCTACTTCTATGCTGACATCACTTTGAGGCGCGTGTGGAACACAACCCGGGCCAGCAGTGTGATTCTGTAAGACTTCATTCTAAACTTCGAATCTGAATCCGCTGTGAGTTTCTTGATTGGCATTCTAAAACTCGGTTGATAATTCGAATCTACACTAGCGCTACTATTGCGAGCGTGTTTGCGAGTTGAACTAAATTTACCTCGAGATTTTGACAGATAAAGTATGAGATGACGTAAAAAGTGGCATTCTATAAGGTAATTCCCCTGTCACTTCGACGTTCACTTTGCACTGGAACGCGATTCAAAGTGTCAAATTAAAAGCATCTATTTTCAAACTACATTAAAATCTCCCTTTTTAGTCAAGCATTGAGTAAAATTAATGTAAGATAATTAAAATAAGATATTTATGAAATCAAGGAACACACTTTAAGCCAAGGTCCGTCGCACATTTCAAGTGGCTTGCTTTATGGAATGTTAAGTGGTTCTAACATATATAAAAAAGCACTGCTAACCTTTGTCCACTGTTTGTATGTTTTGATAGTGCCACCTATACTATTTAGGCGCACGGCTAGTTCCTCCCACTGGCGTCGGCTTCGCTCTCTGGCACTTTGAGTTCTCAAGAAACCCTTCGCTATGCCAGGGTTTCTTTCCATAAACTCTACCAGAATTTCAACCTGAGCCGACGATGGATGAGAAGAACGTGTCTCATTTGGACTGAAACATTATTGATGGATTAGAAAACAAAATAAACACTTCTTTAATTAATATTATTTTTGAAATTTACAACCAGAAATATAAACTTACTTCATGATTATTTCACTATTATTATCGGCACTGATCGATCAAAAAACAAACAGAACGTAAACAAAACAATGCAACCAAAAGTAGGTACTCTGTGAATGCAACGAACTTTTAAACGTCAACGGCAATAAATGAAAATATTGTCCACAGATTACTTATGATATTATCTGTCAGTCATTTCTTTTCGTAAGGTAAGCATAGATTATATTCACGGCACGAATTTAGAGTTTTCTGTTTTTTTTTTACTTATTAGCTGCCTTAAATTCCTTAAAATAAGAAATTTTAATTTAAACATCGTAATAGCTAAAAATCTGTGTCAAAAACTGGTAAAATGAAAAACCGATAAATCCCGACTTAGATTTTGTTGAGTGTGGTAGTCACTAGTACAGTGTTGGTCGCTTTGGAGCTCACTTCACTTCGCAAGTGCCTAGGTGATGCTTACAGAATGCAAAATCAAGGTCATTTTGAACCTTATGCGAAGTGAGAGCGAATAACGACTTGAAATGCGAGTTGTTGTTTGAATTTTACAGAATCGACGTGCTGGCTTTGATCGGACGGCGCGCCACCCAACGCTGGTTTCCACTTAGTTTTATTTTTCTAAAAGTTTTTATTTCGGTCGTTTATGAGGTATTTGTGGCTAAACAACAACTGAGGGCCAGTTCTACTAATTTTTAAGCAACGTTCTCATTGGCGTCTCAGTCGCAATCTGTCAAAAAAGCTTCAATTTCCAAACATTTTTGACAGATTGCGAATGACATTCGAATGAGAACAAAAATAAATATTATTTCGGAAAAGTACAATGTATTCTATTGAACAAAGAGGTTTTTGTATTGCATGATTGTGTTTTTTTACCATCGGAATGTTACACCTACGCGTTATTATAACACTACTTATCTCATCTTTAACTTATACGGAATCTAATCTATAGTACCTACTACAAAAAGAATTTACAATGTTAGTTTGTAAAAGGTAAAATAGATAATTCTGTCCCCTACTTGACATGTCAATGCCATTATAGAGGTTATGCGGCACAGAGAGTAAAGTCCCGCAAACCTCCATAGAAAAGGGAGGAGCCTACGACCACAGTTGCTGTGTCTGATGGGCAAATGCCCGATAGTTGATATTCGAACTGTTGTATATGTTCAAATCGCACGGAAAACTCTGATACCGCGATGCAGGATTTCGTAAGTAGCTCACAGCTGGCAGGATAGATGGCGTTGTTGTTCTTTTTGTTGCCGCACAAATTTCGCTTTGTTAGTTTTTCTTGTCTCTGCATTGATACCGTTACATCATCATGATCTCTGCCACCATGATCCGTTGGGGGAAAGAGGACTACCCCTTTCTCATAACGGATCATGGTGGCAGAGAGACGGAGCTATACAAGACGAATACCATTAGATATTCGTCTTGTATAGCTCTATCTCTCCCTCGCAACAGTTTATGAAAGTTCTTAGAAAGGGAAGCTATGGCTACCTAATGCACAACCACGGTTACTTAGTTTCCCGTAAAAACGGGATACATATCAGATACATTCTTTTAAACACCCATTTTACATGGTGCCAAAACTATATCACTCACACACTCTTACCGAAGTGTAACGTGCAATTAGGAACTTTGTCCCAAAAAACCCGAAACCCAAATAAAATCAAGCGCCATACAACAAGACTGAATCGTTTGTAAAGGCTCCGGGGATTAAGCTGTAGCTCAGAACAAGGAAACCCGCCAATCACTCGGCTGCTTGTTTATTAAGAGGCCTCCACTGTTTAATCAACGCGAAAAATTCCTAATTAAATTCTAGGCGAGCCCGCAAGGTGTACAGCGGTGTAGAGTTACCAGGATTTTAGGTAAATGAGGAAAACTGTTTTTTGTGAAACAGGGTTGTTTCTGCGAGAGTAATTGTTTCATGTCAATTTTTAACTGTCTTCAAAAGGAAAATTGCTGACTTCGTTAGATTTTAACAAATCGTGGATTTATAATTTTTCGATATATTATGAAAAAATCGTTTTGTAACCCCATCCAAATACAACAGTTTCCAAAATATCCGTGTCTTATTTAGAAAAAAAAAGTTTACAATTTCACGCGATGTTTTACAATCTTACGCGCGGCGTTTGCTATTTTCCGGTGACTTATTTATTTTTTAATGTATGTTCGGGCAGAACTCCGTCATAATATAGACGAATTTACAATTTTTTTGTTAGTTTTATTCAAGAGAGAGAGAGAGATATATTCATTCCAAAATCGTCCCATTTCCATTTCGTAAAAATCAGATGATTTTATTTGAAGTCGGTTGTATTTTTTTTTGTTTAGCGTTTATTTTTTGTTTTGAGTATCGTGTAAAACATCTCGCAGGTCACACAATAGTGAAGTTCCCCCTTAATAAACAACGTTTTCCTTGACAAGGATAGAAGAATAACTTCAAAAGCTTGTAACATCTATATCCACCTTTTTATAGTAATAACAATAAATCTTTATTGCAGACCATACAAGGTCCTTAATTATTCACATACAAATGAGTAAAAATCAAAACATAAATTACTTTTCATTTTTTTTACTGTTTTCTTACTCATCGAAGGCACTATTTTAACAAACATGTAGTGTAACATCTTTGAAATAATTATTTATTTATTTATTGATTTGTGATAGTAGCTACCTATTTGGTACATGAAATGAAACGTCGTCGGCATAATAACAAAGACTTTCAATTTTATTCAAAGCAATACAAATGTAAACATAATTTCAGTAACAACAACAATCTCTTTTCGAGTGAAAACTTTCCTTATTATAATTTATGTTTCAACTTCATCTGCCTCAGGTCATGGTGACCCTACGAAAAGTTCAACTTTTCTTAATTTAACCCAAAACTGAGGGACGTACTCTTAAATCTTGCATGTAATAACTTTAACAGAGATTACTTTGAAAAATCCTGCTTTACCTCTAGAACAAGTACCTTTTACACGTTGATTAACTCTTTCATTTTTTGTGTAAATTAGTTAACTTGAAAAATTAGTTCGGAATTTCTTGAACAAGAGTTCTTGAATTTAGGTTTTTTATCGTGTAATTTTAAATCCCTTATTTCTTTTTTTGAGATTGCTCAGTCGTTTCATATTTTTAGCAGCTAAAAATTAAAGTCTCAGCGCTTAGTATCCACTTAACAAATAAGGTAAATATATTATGATCAAAAATTAAAGTAAAATTGCGCTGAAATTGTGAACAAAGAAGTCTAAATAAAATAAATCACACAATCTCGATAAAAAAAAGTTATTTAATAAATTCAGTATTAAAACAATCCCGACCCTGTTGTATTCATGTAATAAAAATATTCACATCAAAAATATTGGAGAAAATTTTAGACACGAGAATAATTAATCTTTTGTTTATGTGCGTAACAAAGAATTGTTGGGTTAAAATAATGGTTCGGAATATATTGTGTCATCATCGTATATCGGCTCGTCAAACCATTATTGGATACGGGTGGCATGAAACTCCGAGCTAATGCTTAGATAAATTGAAGAGAAAAAATACAACAATTATTTTCCATACCTAGATGGGCAGAGGTTTATCCTAGTAGAGTCACTTTATATTATTTTTAATGTAAATGATGACGTTCAAAAGTGCCGTTTAATAGCCTAATTGAAATAAACGTTTTTACTTTGACTTTGACTTCCTACTTCGTGCACACCTATTAGTTAACTTACGGAACTAGTTCCCTTATCATCACTACATCACTATATTATCATCACTATCATTATCACTTTACAATATATTATTAAACAATCTATCTGTCTAAACGTGATAAATGGTTTTCACCAATAGACAAAGAAAATCTTGGTTTGTCTATTGCAATCGTGTTTCAATGACCGGTCAATCGTCGATTTTTGACGTATAACGTCAAACTTATGACACATTTCCCATAAAAAACTGTCAAAGTTGTCAAATATTCGATCAATGATCGGTCATTGAGACACGATTGCAATAGCAGACTCGAGCCCCTGATCGAAAACGTTAAATTATATGTCATGCCAAGCTAACCTCGGTTCGCGGAATATGTTCGAAAGAGTTACCGCGGCCCTGGAAAGTAAAAAGCACTAGGAGGAGCATGGGTGGGTTTTAGTCAGTAAAAGTCTGATACTCCCTGTCGCTCTACCCAGAGCGGAAGGGGTCATTTAATGATTTTCCATACTTAAAAAAAAAATTAAGTAAGTCATTTTTAGCCGGTAGCACAGCCGGGCAATAATGTTGTACTGGATTTCATTATAACCCGCTGGTCAATAATGTGATTTCAATTTGGAACCTCATCTGTCTGCTAAATTGGCGGTATATTAGGTGTTTACAACGCCCTCTGTCTCTGTCTCTCTCTTTCTGTTCCAGAAAGAGGAAAGATATTCTCGATACTCCTACTACCTACTTAGGGATGATATTCTCGAATTTCTACAAAATCATAAGGATTGACCAGGATTGAAGACAATATTATAAGAAAAATTGGTTATGTACGGATTATTGTATAAAAGGATAAGGATAACACTTAAAACCCATTTATAGTCGATTTATTAATTTAAAACTATTTTCTCGAGCATCTCCTATGACGTTCTAAATTCAAATTGCATACAGCCAAGCGTCCGAACCCATTCTACCAGCTGATATAAAGCTCTGTATAAAGCTTTGTCTACACAAATTTCAATTGTATTAGGTTGCTTACAATAGGCACATATTTACAAACCCACAGAGAAGTAAAACAAAAAACGAAAATCGAGTTGGTCGTGGCCGCTATTTGGTAGGTATACCGAGTGGACTGCAAAAAAGGCGCGGATATTGCAAATCCATATAGTATAGTTCTAAATACATATCTCTACTTAGTGTTTGTAAATTTAAAATACTTTGTTTTTCGTATTATGGTTTCTTATTTTCTCACAGGAGGTGTGAAAAGTATAGTATCCTCCTCAGGGATAAATGTGTCTTTGCCTTGGGCTAGCTTTAATCCATCGCTGCATTCAGGATTCTTGTATTAACTCCCTCGCTTCGCTCGTGAGTTAACTCCCGAATCCTTCATTGCGTTCGAGATTCAATATGACGCCCGTGACACAAGACACTGCTTTATTCCCTGGGTGCATAATCTACTTATTAACACATAGTTTTGTGAAAATTGGTTGAAATATGACGATGATAGTTGAGGATGTTGGAAAACAACATGCCGACGGCGACTGGGGGATTATCATACAAAGATACTTGATCTGCTACACATGCGAAGCCAGGTTGGATTGCTAAGCT
The DNA here is from genome assembly GCA_947386135.1 of Melanchra persicariae. Classification (NCBI taxonomy): domain Eukaryota; kingdom Metazoa; phylum Arthropoda; class Insecta; order Lepidoptera; family Noctuidae; genus Melanchra; species Melanchra persicariae. Next base: position 4,701,666 of record OX376655.1, on the reverse strand, counting down.
ATTTAAAAAATCTCTGAACTGTTGAGCGCTTATAATTTAAAACAGATTCTTTATATTTTAATAGCAAATTCCAATTTCACAAATGAGTCTGGCAATTTATAGAATATTTTTTTAATGTCGTTAAAATTCCAGCCACAATATAACCTGTTACTTCACTGTGAATTTAAATAAGTCTGGAGACTAATGCAACCAGACAACTTCATGCTATCGGCGTTTGGCAGACACTTCGCTCATTTGAATTTATTACTGACTTTGTCCTCGGGGCTGGCATTACAATAATTTAGATAGTATTCGAATCCCCATATATATAGGTAGGCAACTCAAATTATCTTGAAACAACGTTAAGTCAAAAAGAAGGTGTGACCGTAGTAATAATATCGATTATCATCATCATCATTTCAGCCGAAAGACATTCACTGCTGATAGGTCTCCCCCGAGCGGTCGCCAAATCAACTGGTCCAGTGTTTCTCAAATACAGCGGGCTTCCACGGTCCTCACCAGAACATCGGTCTCCTTTGCGTATCCGTTATGGAAATGTCGCAGCCAACTGGCTTAATCAGCCGTTTAATTGGCTGCCTAGCCTTTTCATTTAAATGCACCGTTTTTTCAGCGACCTAAGTGACATCTTTTGGTCAATATCGTTTGATGACTTGCCCATGTCACTTATGTCGCTGCTTAAACGACGCAGTTCAATGAAAAGGGTAGGCTTTTAATGAAACGGCTGATTAAGCTTTGGCTGTGACAGAAAAATTATTTCGCTATGATAATAGTTATTTATGATATTAGTGCGGTAAGTTGGTTTTTACAAACGAGTAGACGAATGTAAGCACGAGACGAAGTCGAGGGCTTACCATAGTCACGAGTTTGTAAAAACCAAATCCGCACGTGTGTCATACAACGTTTTTCGACACTTTTGCGAGAAAACATTACCTACAATAAGTAATGAAACAAACTTTTTGTCTCTAGAAATCAGTCGGAAAGTCGCAATAATCTTTGACGTTTCTAATATGAAAATGGCGCGAATTTGCAAAGGGCGCAACATGCGCGTGTTGAAAATTAGAACCACATACTTTATTTTTTTTATTTATCTTCTCTCATTTTCTCTATAATATTAAAATAAGACAAACGTATACCTACAGCAAAAGCGCTTCCAAGGAGGTTCGATCATTCAGCTTATTTATTCTCGTGATGTGAAACTCCTTGGTGGAATTCTTATTAATTTTTATGGAAATTAAAAAAAAAACCGTAAAGAATACGCACGGCGCTATACAACGGAGTTTGCGGTAAAATAAGTACTTAGGTGAGAGTACCTACTTTGCCGCACACTCCATTGTGTGGTGCATAATTTTTAACTTTCGAACAATGCATACAGGCTTCGTAAATGCATTTTTTGAGCAAATGTGTTGAAAAAATATAATCGTATTTTATGCCATACGCACACACACTGCTGTTAAAAATGTTCACAAATATTTTCTAACACTAATACATTTTCCACTTTATTTTACGTTACTTCTACGAACGTAATGTAACGTAAAAGTAAGTAAGTTAAGTAAATGTGGCGACTTAACCTGGTGATCAAATGTTGGTATAGAAAATGTTTACTAATGTTTGTAAACATTTTTAACAGCTGTGTGAGCATCTAAACGTTGCTCAGACATCTATACGTTGCATCGTCATTGAAAAATAACTCTTCAATGAAACCAACTTAAATTCAACATACATTTTTATTTCCAAAAGTGAAAATCCGCTATGAAATGAAATTTCTATCCACAAAACTGCAGATTAAAAATCTTTATTACTGCCTAGTGATTTCTTTCAAACATTTCATAAAACAAATTCTGAAATTCAAATATGTCATAAGCTATGCAGTGAAATCCAATCAGAGCCGAATGTCTGAGCACCGAAATTATTTTCCATTTAATTAAGGGTTGTTTCCGCCAAATTAAACCGTCTTGTGCCAGTTCGTCATTTGCGATTCAAAGAGCGACTTTCAAGTTCGAAGTGGGTAGGTAGGCACCTATTTTTGCTTAGAAGGGGGACCTTTGTTTGTCACCCCTGGCTAATTTTAGTCGCGTAAATATGTAGGCAGCTTATTTATATTTTTAGAGGGAATTGGTAAAAGTTGGAAACTTTTCGGGGGTCTAAAAATAAGGAAAATTGTAACTGTGTCAGTGAGGTTAACGTGTTCTTTGTAAATAAATGAATCGATACTGGCGTCATTTATATGTGTTTTTATAAAGGAATTCTTTCAGAAGAAGCTTCTTCTTTGGCATACTTCTTCTTCATGTCGCTGGAACGACAGAAACTTAGATTTATTTGGCCAAAATCTTTTTTGCACTTCCACTTCAGGTCACTTTGGCTGCTAGTTTTGGGGTACCGAGAGTAAGATAGGATGTGGAACATAGTATGCGACTCGGTTGGTTTTTAACCCGCTGTTATACCGTCAAAGTAGCCTCAGTTTTTGAGGATGGAGTTACACATTCCTACTTGGGTTTGCCCCTGCAGAGAAATGCTGGCTTTGTGATAAATAGTAATTGGATAACAGCTGCCACAGTAGATATCCTTCAGCAGAGCATAGATACCTTCTCATTTACAGAAGAAACGGGCATGCCACACGCCTTGTTCATTCAAAACATAAGTAAACCAGTAAGGTGGTAACGGGTCAAACACTCGACTAACTTTCTTTACTTCTACAAAGACGCCTCGCTGTGGGGATACCTAAAGCCAAATATCTTATTCCCCTTGAGAACGGCAAAGCTAAACCAATACCTAGACTTACACTATAACTTTAGCAGAACTCTATAATATGTATCACTAAGTTGGTCTTAGTTTTGGTTGAAACTATGATATTATAGCTGTTGCATTTTAGCATGTCAAGAATGGTCATTGACCTATCATTGTCATTCTTAACTTAAAAAAAATAGAAACAATGACTAAGGCCACGGTTTCCACCTGTCCTGAGACCCAATTCTACTAATTTTTAAGCAACGTTTGCAATCCACTGATGATTTTCATCTGTCACAATAATATTAAACTATGAGTCATAATCGACTCCAAATCACTATCTGTATGGATGTGGCATATAATGTTATTTTATTTTATTTTATCAATGTTATTGTAATATTTATGTAAATCTATTTTTTTTGTTTGTTTCAGTCCCATACTAACCCAACAAGTATTCAACTGTACCATCAATAGAAGAATCTGGTTTCTACCTTGCTACTGTTCATTACCAGCTTTTAAACACACTTGCTTTTCCAATATACTTTAGACATTGGCAGAATAGTCGGCATCGGCTTTGCTTGCCATATAAAAATATGGAATAGAACGTTTGCAATCGCTTGTCAGTTGCAATCTGTCAAAAAGCATTAATTTCTATCAATTTTTGACAGATTGCAACTGACATGCGATTGCACTCTGATCGTATGATGCAAGTTGAGAGCGATATAGTGGAAGAGAGAGAGAGAGAGAGAGAGAGATCGAGGCATAATGACATTAATCGTTGAATCTTCATTAAATCTAATTATATTAGGAACTTGCCTGCGAGTTGCTTGCAAATGGAAACACGGTCTTATAGCTAACCTGGATCGACATCTACTATGATCGGGTCTGTAAGAAATTACGTATATCTGGCAAATGATATTGACCACAATTTCCACGCTAAAAAGGAACAACTATAGGTACAGACATTGTTAAAGCGTGCCGGATGATGCGGAGTGGTTCCTTGGGGAGTCAAGATGCTGGCAGTATGTGAATGAAGCTCAAAGGTGTGTCAGTTTCAAGTGTTGACTGCGCCTGTAGTCTGAGTCAAGCAGCCAATCTAGCTGAATGGTAAATTGATTAACATTTGCACACTATGGCAGTACTGTGTAATGTCATTATAGCCTAGCTAGTGGTTCAATAGGGATGATGATTTTAGTCCTTCAGTTAGATTATCCAAAAATATTGCACATGTATTTTTTGCTTTATCAAATCAATAAAAATTGACGAAGATAAAACGCAACAAAGATCAGGAGTGGGGGCTTATGACGTCACTTTTATGTTTAAGGTGTACTATGTATGCCGTGACGTCACATGAGTTTTCAACCCCCTGTATCATCTTAATTTTTTGTTTACGTGAAAAAAGAAAAAATACGTGTCCAATATTTTTTGGAAATCTATCTGACAGACTAATTAGATTTTTGTAGTCATCTACTAATTTATTGCAATCACATGTGTTTTTAGAAGATCATATTAATAGTTTTACAAGGTCACATGTCGGTCTCAGCAATATAATATTATAATAATGGCTTTATAAAACAAATAAAATAAATAAAAAGGAATCATAGTCAAATGAATTGGAAATAAAAGTCTTATATAAATGGTACTTACTCAATAAAAAAACGCCTCTCATATAAAATGTCTCAACAAAATTTCCTTTGTGATATTATATTTAAAAAAAAAACATGCAAAGGAGAATCCCTTGCTATAACGTGAAAAAAGGGTAAGACCGAGCAGATTTGCTTACAGTCCAATAAATACAAAATGTAGTCGTTGTGAAGCTCATTAGCCCGTAAATGTCCTCCACAGAACATGGTTCACTTTGCCATGGGGCTAAGTACCTGACCCATATGTTCGGCAGTCCGAAAGAGAACAACGGACAGTCCTGACTCTTTTTATTAGGGTTCCGTGGGTACCCAAGCGGGACCCTATAACTAAGCTTATGCTCTCTCAGTCTCTCTTCGTCCGTTTGTCACACGGATTTTGTGAAAAGCACTCTGGGACCACAGTTGTCATTGCCTTTTTGCAATTTATTTATTTTTATTTATTTATATTATAAAACTTCATATTGTACACAAATGTACAGAGGTGGACTTAATGCCTTATTTCTTAGCTTATGAGCTGTTCTGGCTTTGAACAATGAAGCTGCCATGTTATCATGTTGACTGGTAGAGTATTATACTGGGTATTTTTTTTTCCAGTGCGCAAACTTTAAGAACCACTTCTGCCCATGTAAATGAACAACTTTCCCCAAGAAAGCCATAGTCAATTCCTAAAAAAAAAATTGAGTCTCCCATACAAATTGTGGTCAGTTGATGACAATTTTGTATGGGAAGTTCAAATTTTTTTTTAGGAATTGACTATGGATTTCTTGGGGAAAGTTGTTCATTTACATGGGCAGAAGTGGTTCTCAAAGTTTGCGCACTGGAAAAAAAGTTATCCAGTATGGCTTCTAAGGGTCGTAGAGTGATGTCAATTACCCTAAAACCTTCCTCAAGAACTGGGCTATCAAATGCAAAAAGATGAATGAAATCGTTAAAGTCGTTCTCAAGTCATGGCGTGACCAAGGAAATTAGGGATTCATTTTTATATAAATAGATGACTGACTTAATGCACGCTAACTGACTTTTTATATGGATGTTTGTCAACCAATCACTCTCCAACGGCTGAATAGATTTGGACGAAACTAACCATAATATAAACTAGAACGTAATACACTTCTCATAAAAAAATCGACACACCTCTGAAGTTTGATTTTGTATGAGTTTTATGTTTTTTTTTACATTAAAAAAAAAGTCAGTAGCGGATATTAAAAGGTATCGTTTAACGAGTATAATTAATGTTTAAAATTAAATTTCTTTAGCTATCGTGTTGTGTTTAACAGGTAAGTACGTTTTTACCTTTTGAAAAGAATTTGTAAAACGTTAGAAACAAACACGTAAAACCAAGAAAATGTTAAAAAGCTTATCTAGAATCTCGTATTTTTTTCTGGGGCTCTACTGACTGCTTCCATGTCTTTACTCATGGACAGCGAATGAGAGTCACAATCTTGTGTTGTAGGATGTTATCCCACTCTTCTTGTATAGCTGTTTATCTCTGGCCAAGCGTCTCCGGAGCAGGATCTATCGCTCTGACTCATTTTTTTTTTGCTGTATACAATTTGGTAGCAGGCGGAACCCATTCATTTTCTTTCGGTTTACATTTTTGCAAATGGGTGCCGCCTACTAGCAAATTTAATGCGGGTATTTAACTTAGGCTTTTTTTTTTTTGAGGATAGGAAATCATCAAATGACCCCTCCCGCTCTGGGTGGAGCGGCAGGGAGTGTCAGACTTTTACTGACTAAAACCCACCCTTAGTCCTCCTAGTGCCTTTCTTTCCAGGGCCGCAGTAACTCTTTCGAACATATTCCGCAACCCTGGCAATTTAACTTAGGCTTTCAGTTCATGATATAGACTGTTAAACTGAAGTAGAGTTTACTTTGTTTTTTTTTTTTTAATTCGGTTTTATTCTCGATCTTGTCTCGGTCAAATAGTGCATTACTTATGAGTTGACTTTTTTGCAGTCGGGTTTTTTTTTCTTTGCCGCTTAAGTAGTACTTGCAGTACTGTTTCGATGTTTTTGATGAGAAGTGTATTTTATCCCAGTCGTACATCAATAATTTTAGACCTTTATCGCGGACACTCGCTAGCCAAAGCTTAAAAATAATATAAACCATTAAAGTTTTAGCAAAACTGTAACAAACTAGTCCATCTCACACTTGCCTAGTTTTATTCAGCTCAACAACACCACTCAAACAATTAATTAACCTGCTTTTCTGTATTTATTACTCAACTATTAAGTAATTACAAAAACAATTACTATTCACAAACCTCGAACAATCACGGCATGAGTCGCTCGTCCAAAGCGAAGGGGAACTTCAACCAGCTTTGTATAAAGTGTTCAATGAAAAGAAATTGTTTTATGAAAATATTTACCAAGCGAAACTTTCGTAATTACTGGAAACCTTTTGGAGCAACTATTTAATGGTTCGATGTTAATTTATATTGTTTTCGTAAGCGGTTTATGTTTCTTTAGGGTTGCCACAACAAGATTTTTTTTGCGCTGACTACACTGTGTGCTTTTTTTTATTAAATATGTAGATTGCTCGCTATTAAGGTTCCTTCAGACATTGCAACGGCACGGCGGGCGGTGTGATTTCACGTTTTCATAAAAGTTGTTCTGCAGAGAGATCCATTTCTTAGAAAATGCTATGTTGCATTGTCGCGTCGTACCTATGTATGTGGGAGGAATTACGTTTTTCGCCCAGGATTTTAACAATTTATTAATTTCCATTTTTCACTAATAACATTTATTTTTTACCAACCATAAACAAACCTTATTAAAAAAACATTGATGAAGACATCAATAAAATATTACCGAAAATATTAAAGTAGTAAATCTTAAACAAAAACCTATAAAAATAACATAAAATGCGGTGGAAGGCTATGATCGGCTCCCATAAAGTTATGACACGGGGGAAGGTATTCGGGAGTAATGAAAAATCATGTTACAACTGGGGAGGATAGTTGTAAAACACATTAAATTGTTTTTCACATTTATTTTTGTGGTCCAAGCCATAACATATCGCGATTAATATAATTTTTTACAGCTAAATGCCAATTCTACTCATTCTAACACCCTTAACTTAAGCGACCTTTTTTTTCCCGCTCTGGGCGGAGCGAAAGGGAGTGTCAGACTCTTACTGACTAAAACCCATCCGTGCTGCTCCTAGTGCCCTTTGCTTTCCAGGACTGCGGTAACTCTTTCGAACAAAATCCGCAACCTTGACAGAATTTTTAAACGACCTATCCAACGATATACCATGGGATTGACGATAAAAAAATCATCGCCATTCAACGTGTAAAAAAAAATTAAACAACCATCGTACTTTGTCAATAACAGTGGGCCAATTCTACATTTTTTTAAGCAACCGTCGGATTCTCATCTAAGTCGCAATCTGTCAAAAATATAATAATAATAATAATATGTTTACTGAGATACGCATTTTTTTCCATCCACGCAAAATATAAAAAATCATTCTGTGAATTCCTGTGTAATTAAATTTAAAAGGAAAACTATAATAGCTAATTAGGCTATAAAAATTAACGAGTAATAGTCGACTAACATTTATAATGTAACTGATTAGGTAAAAATTTTGGTAGTATTTGTAACTTTGCAATACCATAGTAAAATTTTCTATTTCGTCATGGCTTACGGGATGGGTAACTACAGAACCCCTGTGCGTGGCCCGACACGTACTTGGGCATTTTTAGGGTTCCGTACCAAAAGGGTAAAAACGGGACCCTATTACTAAGACTCCGCTGTCCGTCTGTCTGTCTGTCTGTCGCCAGGCTGTATCTCATGAACCGTGATAGCTAGACAGTTGAAATTTTTACACATTATGTATTTCTGTTGCCGCTATAACAACAAATAAAAAAAATAAAAAAAGTATTTAAGTGGGGCTCCCATACAAAATAAAATTACTAAATGCTCTCACACCTTGCGCCAATCCATCAGTTGATAGCGGGACACTCGCTACGAGGATATATGGCGTCGTAAACTACCGCCGCTAAGCTTCATTGTTTGTGTATTATTGCTTTTGGATAAAACAAACGGCTGCACATATATTTATAACACTTTTCTAGGAAAATATTGCACAAAGAAAATGAACCTAAGGTTTTCTTAGACAACACTGATATTGGTAGAGGATAACATCGTGAGGCAATCTTTGACTTACCATACTGTCTCACGGCTGGGCAAAGGTCTCCCCCATAGCCTTCTACTCTTCCTGGTGTGTTGCTCTTCCCGTCCAATCCGTCATGAACGCCTCTCAGTTGTCACGCCAGCGTTTCCTAGACCTTCCTCGGCGAAGACGCCCGTCCTTTGGCTCCCACTGCATGACAACTCTGGCTCATGCTTCTTACATATGTAACCCACCTAATCTCACTTCAACCTGTCAGATTTGTTGCCCACATCTGTGATCCCTGTCTTGGAGCGAATCGTGGTATTACGTATTCGATCGCTGAGCCTAATACCTAAAACGCTACGCTCCATCGCCCTTTGGCAAACATTGAGTTTTGACTTTTGAGATTCGGTCAGGGACCAAGTTTGCGCACCTTAATTTAGGATGGGCAGAATGCACATGTTATGCATCTTTTTATGGTGAAATTTATTATTGTACTAGCTGACCTGCGCAACTTTGTCTGAGTCACATTTTTTATTAATGCTCCGCTTCAATTGATCTAATACAGAGCCTTTGTCGATAAATGGGCTATCCAACACTAAAAGAATTTGTCCGCGACTTCGTAACGCATATCCCAATGATTTGCCGATCCCGTATAGCCTATAGCCTTCCTCATGAATGTAGATATCATAATCCAAATCCGACTGCTAGTTCCAGAGATCCTCATTCATCAAAAGTGGTTTAGTAGTTTCATTGTGGAACGTACGTACGTGCTAACATATAAACATACATATATAGACTGCTGTAATCTCAACCCTTCCTTTATAGAAGTCGGGTAAAAAATCGAAATGACAGAATAGAACATTGACGACCCTCAAACTTCACTCCTCCCACAGTTCCAAATAAGTGAGTTCGACAGGCAAAATCCACCATTATTGCGTCAGTAGACAACTTGTAAGTTATTTGTGTGCCCCTCCACGATATCGCATCGAAACTTTTGTTTTACGAACAATTAAGTGTAACGTTAACCGCCCCTAAAGTTCGTGTTTGAAAGGTTAGGGTGGAGACACAATTGGAGGGTTGTTGGCGAAGTGTTGGGTGGGTTAACGTGGTTATAAAACGGTCATTCTAATTTCATGCGTGTTTGTCTATTACAATATGGCACTATTAATTATGACTCTAAGTAAATTGACTAACCTAACGTAACTAGAAAGAAAAATAAAAAAAAACATTTAATGGACGACAGTCTGATACATAACACAAAATAATTTAGACATAGTGTGCTCAAGAATCTAAGGAAAATTCAATTAACCCAAAACTACGCTACTCTGTGTGTGTTTTAGTTTGTTGGTTGTCCAATAAAAATAAATCACCATTTTATTATGCGTTTAACTTGATGTTTATAATCCAATTTTCTTCCAAATCCAGTCACGTTCAAGAAAACGCACTCAGTGTACCACCATCAGTACCGACAGCACGAAAATTTAGGATGGCGCCCGTTACATGATACTTTACATTGATAACATTGTTCAACACTCGCAGATTTTATGAGCCCTTTATTATGTGGTATAACCATGTAACGTGCTCGGCGAAATCGTGCGTGCTGGGTTTTATACGCGCATGTTGTTCGAAGGATAATTTTGGGATGTTTAAAGTGAAATCATGGGAATATCTAAGCGAGATTTTGCTTCTCTCGTTTTTGTATAAACTAGAACAAGAGATTAGGTCATGAAGGTCTCTTGTGTAATAAACAATAATAGACACAGGGGTCAATCTTATATGGTAAGCCATGGTTGCCGAGAAGGGTCCCTGAAGGGGTGATCCATTCTCATTTAACAAAAAAAACCGGGCTTGTTCGTCTCTGCTTTGTAACAGGGCTACAAGCGTAATGTGTACCATTGAACATTCAACTGTGAACAATACAATGATAGTACTAGAATGAAAACAACGGACCACATCTGGTCAATACGGCCATTTCCCAGCCAGCACTAGAGTCGAAAAATTTAATTAACTTTGTAGAAAATGTACGCAGAACCCAGCATAACAGTTTGCATAAACTGTTGAAGTAATAGTGGGGAAAAGCGGTTTTTTCTTTGTTGATGTGCTCTTTTAGATCCCTGAAGAAATACTAAAATTAGAAATGCAAAAGTGAGTTCGTTTGTAACGCTTTCACGCCAAAAAACTGAACCGATTTTGATGAATTCTGGTACAGAGAGATGGGACCCTGGATACGGTTATAGGCTTTGCCCAATCTGGTAAACGTTAGTATCATGATATTTTTGAAAAAGTAATTAAGAGCGTGTACGCCGTTTGTCATTTCATAGAAACTTTCAAGTCCTTATTCTTCAAAATGAATGAACCGATTTTAACGAAACTTGGTATGCATACGCTAGATATCCAGGTCTAAATAGTTATCAGAAAACATTTTTGAAAAAGAGTTCAGGGGAATCCTTCCCCTGAACTCTTTTTCAAAAATGTATATAGTGATTTTTCACTTTCTATAGAAAACTTAAAATCGCTCTCTGTCTCCCTCTGAAATCTTTTTCAAAAATGTTTTCTGATAACTATTTAGACCTGGATATCTAGCGTATGCATACCAATTTTTGTAAAAATCGGTTCATTTTGTATGAAAAGCTGTACCGCGTAAACGCTCTTAAGATTTAAATGATTTAATATTTCTTAGTAATTTTACTTGAATATTATGCTTTCTATATCTTAATACAGAATGCAAGACCATTTTCAAATGGAACAAAAAACTTTGTCATTTTAAATACACGTATGTTAAGTAACAACGAAATTCTTAAAGACTTCGTCACTTCCATCTTGAGGTCAAAATGTCCCGTGTTGGGCGCCATTTAAACTTCTATGACCGCATTTTCTTAAACTCAACGACCCGAAAACTATGTTATGTCCTTACCAAAACACATGAGTTTGGAACTCCCCATAGGGCCATCATCGCCGTCAAACGGTTAGGTTTATGACCAAACTTCGGAGACGTGAGTTATATGTGTACCATGCTAAATGTATGCCTAGATGCAATAACAAGGTCGTAATGCTGCAGGCACTATATTATGTAAGAATTAATAGTATTGTAGATTGTGGTTCAATTTATTGCCCTTGCAATTGTCATCAAATTTTATCCAATTTGATGACATTTTGTTCTTGGTGTTTCAGTATTTTTTTTTATTAGGTACTTGTACAAACCTACTTTTTTCCCATTTTTTTTAAATTAAAATCCATCATACACAGAAGTATATATTTACTAGCTTTTGCCCGCGGCTCCGCCCGAGTGGATATCGGGTATCGCGTAAAAAATATAACCTATGTCTTTCTCCATATCCAGGCTATTTATCTGCCAAATTTCCTGACAATCCGTTCTGCCGCTTTAGCGTGAAAGCGGACAGACAGACAGAGTTACTTTCGCACGCATAATATTAAAAGTAGAGAAGTAGGGATTTCCCTGTAGATTTAATTACATTTCACAAATCTGATGGGCACCAGTATAATCAACGTAAGGTTCAGTTGAACACCAGCATCAAGCAACTTTTAGCTGTCTGGTATTTTGTTGAACCAGTCTTCTTTGGGGCAGCTGTGAGGCAAACAATGTTATTGTTCTATTGTTCAGTTTCTTTATATCTCGTGCCAATTGAACATGTTTTTTTCATTCATTTCTTAAATTTGATAAAAGTGGGTTCGGCGACCTGTACAGTGTGTGTTTTAAAAATCTTCACGAAGGTATGTGGCTAGTACCAATTGTTTGTCTTGATGGTGTCAAATTAATAGAGTGGTCTACCTACATAATACAATTATTATGTACACCACTCTCTATTATCCAAGCATTAAAATTATCAGTAATTACTGGGATATTGATCCCAGTAATTACTGATAATTTTAATGCTTGGACTAGGAATAGAAACTATTTCTTTAATTTGTAGTCACTGTTTATTTGGTCTGACATATTATGGCATATACACACACGTACATTTTTGTAGCATGATGGATGAGGCACTATTGCTTTTTACAAGAATATTCAATGTCAATTTCTTGCACGCTTAATAACATTCCAAGGGCTGAAAAGGACGCAGTCAAGTCAAATATTTTCTATTAAATTTTATCCAACCAACTTTTATATTGAAGAAGAAGGGGGTCTGCGTTCGTTGAATCATAAACTTACACATAAATATAAGTGAAGATATTTTGATTGAAACTACGTACTTCACGAATTTATTTAGTATTCAACCCGATTTCAATTTGAAAAATATAATAAATTAATCCGTTTTCCATCGCTCAAAGGCGCCTTTAATCCAATTATTTGTTTAGTTATTAAAATAAATTCGAGTACATCATTTGCGCAGATTGAAAGCGTTTCATGAAAAAAGGTTAATTTGTTAATTTTTCAGTGATTGCTCTCTATTTTGATTTGATAGTCTTTTACAGCCAACCAGTCTGATTATCAGCGGGTATCGTCCTACCCACGTGCTGGGTTGTGAAGGATAGTCAGGCAATTTTCTCCGTCATCATCATGTCAGCCAAAAAACGTCCATTGCTGGGCATGGGCCTCGTTTACAATTTCACGCGATATTTTACAATCTTACGGTTTTTGGAATTTTCCGGTGACATAGAGTGCTGAACATTGTTCTCTTTCTACAATTAGAGATTAAAAAAAAATATACCCTGAATTTGCTAACTCAATAATACTCACTCAAGAGAGCAACATAAATTAGACGCCTTTTCCTACGAACAAAAGGCAATGTGATATTCACAGAATTATGCTTGTCGTACCTGGAAAGGGGTCGATTACGGTATCCCTTGTGATTGCAATGAAAAAATCAATGAGCGCTCTACATCAAAGTATTTAAAAAGCTATTTCCTCTCTTCATTACACGGACTCGCTTCTTTTATTTCTTCCACCATGTCACTACGACGCGACGTTTGATATTATTCAAACGTCCTCTCGATAAAGACATCGATGTAGGCATCCTTAATTAATTGAACCTATCTAGACCATTCATTGGGAAATCCAGCTTTTTATTTGTATCTTTAACATTGCCTCTCAAGCAAAATCCTTCTGTAAAACTAAGAGATTACAGTTGAATTCTGAATGGTGCTTTCCCTCGTTTAATTTGCAATTTTCTGGCTTACCATTACTGAGGGATTAAGTTCTAGCCACGGATAGAATCTTTAATTTCCTCAGGGCGTTACGGATAGGTGATATTCGGTTTGGTTCTCCAAAGGCGTGAGATTGAACATTGCGTATAGTTTTTATTGCTTTGATTGTGTCGCAAAGATCTACTTTCCTTATATATTTGGTGCTGAAATGTCCCATTATTGTAGACGTGATGAGAATAGCTTGATTTCTTCGATTTGGCTAAGCGTGCCCTATATACGTGAATATTTGTCTTTGTTGAGTATGGTTGTGTTGGAGAAACTCGTGGTTAAAAGTAATTGCGTACTAAGGCCCATATACCAAATCGTAAACTCCAACTCAACTCCAACTCATTTATATGATTCAAACTGAACTCATTTATATTTAACTCGTTCATTGTAGATTCGGAGGAGGATATGAGGAGCTCGTGGCTAAATTGTAACAGCCGCACGGGCTGATCTTCAACGCTCGCCGAGGTTAGTCTGTGGATGGGTGATCATCATGACATACCAAGACTTCTCCGTACCTTGGAAAGCACGTTAAGCCGTTGGTCCCGGCTGTCATTTTGGAGATCTTTGGCAGTCGTTACGGATTGCCGGAAGCCAGAAAATTTGAAACCGATTGAGATACCTTCCTATAAGCTCGCATTGATTTAAAAAAAAATTAATATTATTCAATGATTGTCTGCTATTTTCTTTGAATGCAGTAGGTATTGTAGCACCACAGGGCTACGGCCTGAGGGCTACTTATCAAATATTATTTAAAAAAAAATCTAATTGATATAAACGGAATTATATTGGAGCCGCGGTTCAGAAGCTAAATAAGCGTCAGTCAATATAAAACAAACACCTTCTAATATTATTTCTAATTTAAAACATTAACTAAGGGCTCTTTCAATTTAGTCATTTCGTGTCGGACTGCTGCGGCACAGCAGCGGTGCGTTTGTCTTACAGTTCGCGTCAAATAACTGTGCCCCTCTGAAGGTGGCTACGAGTGGCTGCGTAGTAGTCAAAATGACGAACAAACTGCAACAGCGCATGCGCGGGGCGGAGATTATGGCGGCGCGATTTTATGTCTCAGTTGCTCGTTTTCGTTCGATGCATGCTTGCGTCCCCCTTGCTCCCGTCTACGTGACTGCACCTGCGCGATCTTTGCAAATGGCTAACTTCAGAGGAGCACAGTTATTTGACGCAAACTGTACTGCGCATGTCCGGTTGATTTTTCCATACGATTTATGCACACAAATACTTGTCCTACTATCGTGCGTGCGCGGCACCGGCGGCGCCGCACTGCACTCTTGGTGGACAAATTGTATGGCAAGAATCTAGCGGATGTGCGCAGTACGACAATCGCACCGCTGCGGTGCCGCAGCAGTCCGATCTGAAACGTCTGAATTGAAAGAGCCCTTATTCTTCTTCCGGACGCTTCCAAAGTAGTCATGACTAACTTTGCTGTCCGAGGTTGCAGCCAAGGAGGTTACAGTATTTAGCAACAAGAATTAACGAGGCACCACTTAGACAAGACGCCACTTAGGCAAGACGCCCTCTACTTAAAAACGTAACACATGACGTTGTCATCAATTTAACTCCTGCCAGAAAACATAAGCTTCTTCGTTCTGACAGGTACACACCTAGACCTGACGCAGTGACGCCTCAGTGCTGCCAACTGGTGCACGTAATTTTACAAATCAGTTTATTATTAGTTTTGTTTTTGTTTCATGTGATCGCATTCAGACGAACCAACTGACAGTGTTGTTCCAACTCTTTATTTGTAGCAGAAAAAAGTTACGGCAAGTTGAGACCCCAATTCGTGTAAATCATTGAACAGAGTGTAAGCCGAAAAGTTAAACGTGGAGTGAGCAAGCGACGAAGTGAGGAGAAAGTTTTTAATACACCCCGCATTGTTTGAGTAGTGTGTCCTTCATTTTTGAGAAGCGCGCCACTACGGGCTGACTTTGAAGTGTAATTCATTTTGTTGGTGACGATAAAATATTTCTGATACTTTCAGAATATTTTGTGCATGTTATACTTTGAAGACAAGTTTTGGTTTATTGTTTAAATTAACTTAAATATAAAACAATAATAGGTCCATTACTAAATAATGAAGCGGGAATATTTTCTCTGCGCGTACAGTCAAGGGGTGAAATTTCTTGCCGGAATCTGTCTTTCCTGATATCTTCTAAGATTAAATAAGTTACTTCGAAACAAACGTACGACGACCACATCATCGCTTACCATACGGTGAAACTGCAGTCAAAAGTAATCTATACTATATAATATGACAAAGCTAAAGAGATTGTATGTTTGTTTGTTTGAACGCGCTAATCTCTGGAACTACCAGTCGGATTTTGAATTCTTTATAAATATAGCCACATTCATGAGGTAGGCTAACAAGCTATACAGGAATGGCAACGAGATATGAGCGTACGAAATCGCGGGCAAAAGCTTGTTCTATAAAATAAAATGTTAGGCTTGATTCACATCTTACTTCATTCAATTTTTCTTCATCAGACCAAACTATCGTTTTTGAACATGCATGAGTTTGCACGATAAATATACACTTCTAAGTAGGTAAAACCTTCATAGGGTGTAAATACCCCGTGGCGTTTGCCATAAAGTACAGGCACCTAATGTAATAAATCGTACGGCACCATAGTAACCCGACGCCCTCTATCGGCTGCTGCAATTTATCGCAGCTAGATACATAGCTAGGTATATAATTAAGTACCTAGTCTGCGATAGTTTTTCTCAGGACAACGCTAAAGCCTGATTTAGGTGTAGACTTTAGGTAACTGTGTAAATAATACGAACAGGGGTGGCACCAAAGTAAAGGTATTAACCTTATTATTTCATGGGAATAAAGATCAATTTACTTTTATTTGAAGATACTAGCTGCCACCCGCGGCTCCGCTTGCGTTGAATTAGAAATTCCCCCATAGACATTGTGTTACTTCGAGCTATATAACTGAAGTTTCATAAAATTCGTTCTGTCGTTTTTGCTTGAAATAGTTACAAACATCCGTCTACCCGTATTTTATGACTTCACTAAAATACAAATCCCTGCTAATCCTGCTATACCTATTAGGTTTAATTACTTTCAAACAAGGTGCACCCATATTCACTGGCAAAGAATTATATTAATAAAAGTGAAACCAAATCTTATTTATTTTATTATTTTAAGCCTTCCGTCCCACTGCAGGGCAAAGGCCTCCCTTTGTTCCCGGCTCTGGGCTAGTGTTGACCAATCCTGTCGATAGGCGTCAAGCTCGTCCCGCCATCTTCGCCTGGGTCTGCCGCGATGCCGCCGGACATTTTCTGGGACCCACATTGTGGTTGCTTTAGCCCATGAATCGTTTGACATGCGGCAGATGTGTCCGGCCCAGTCCCATTTAAGCTTTGCTGCTTTTTGGGTGACGTCGGCGATTTGTGTTTTGGAGCGCAACACTGTGTTTCTAACACGGCCCGTTTTTTGACTCCCAGTATGCTGTGCTTAAATCTTACCAAACCAAATAAAACAACAACACACAAAACAAAGAAAAAAAAAAGAAAACAGACATGTTACCCTTCATTCTTATCAAACAAATTGCACGTAACTAACCCTAACATTGTAATACACAATCGCTTGTTAACATAAACTTTTACACAATTTACAGGGGGAAACTACTGACTATAAATTTTCATAAAAACCCTACCGTTTCCCGAGCCGCTCAAACAAATGTTTACACTCCATTGATCACGGAACCCTTCAAAAAGTCGATGTGGGAAATAAAATTTTTCCCGTTTAAGTCATTTTTTTTAGGGAAACAACAACAGCTGAAATATAAATGTTTATGGAAAATATTTTGTAACCTATCACTTGGAAGTAAGTTGGAAACCTATTTACTGTGTAAACAAACCTGTTGTATGGTGTATTATGGTGACTTTACTGTGTGTATTTTCTTGTTAGTATTTAAAGCTTGTCTATCAGGATTGATGTACCATGTAAAATATCGATAAAAAGGTCGTTATCCTTTGTAGTTTATGTTGAACAGGGATTTGAAATTTTAGTATATACTTTTTGACATTAATGATCAATTTCTTTGTGTCGTGTATTCGTCCAATGAATGTGAATACCACTGGACAAATACAAGACATGAAAATATTGCAGTTATGTTTTTTAAAGGAGTAGTAGTAATTAACAAGGTTTTCGCTAAAGAGTAATATAAATGCAGAAGGCACTAACAAAACTATCTATTGGTCCCGACAAATTAAAATTTTCTCAATAAAATTTTCACTAAAAGTTCAAAATATTTAAAATTGACCACATGACATTTCAGTACTGCATGTCAATCTCATACATTTTGGAATTTATGATAGTCTCAATCGCTAGTAATAAAAAAAAAATTAAATCACCTTTATCTGTATACAAGACTAAATCACGGTCCCAAACCAACTAACGAATTTAAAGATCCAATTACTGATTACCATCTATAAAAAACCCAGGTAACCAACCCAAAAAAGCCAACATTCCCAACGAACCAATCAGAAACTTCCACGTACTAATCCTTCACGATCCGAATCATAAATTTTGCCAAGTGAAAATATTTTAGCAGGCATTTTCACTGTCAGCTCGCCGTCTAGTGAAAGAAAGATGGTGATGTATATCTTTCCAATAATCAGGGGGTAGCGTTCCCGACGGAAATTGGATCAGAGGGGCAAATTAAGTTTAACCCTGGCGGGGGACGTCGATTTTTAAAGAATATAGAAGCGTCAGATATTTTACAGTGTGATGTTTTTAAGAGTTCCTTCGTAGCGTAGGTGAACATAGCGTAGCGGAGATGAGATGGTTTATTTCGAGAGTGGAATGTTGCTTTATGATTTTGTGTGTGTTTTTGAGGAAAGCAGGGTGTGGAAAGATTTTGATACAACTTTTATCAAGATTGATTTACCCCTGGTTTCTTACAGTAAAATTGTTGACGCGTACAAAAGGATACGCAAGATTTTTTTGTCAAACAACACCTAAAAATATTCCATGATTAAATATTATAAGGACTATACGCACTTCTAGGAATTATATAAATGCGAATTAGCAGTCTGAAACAGATTAGCCATCGTATTTTACACAGGCATATAACCTAGGGCCTAGCTAAACAAACGAATTCTTATTAATAGTATCTAAGGTTTTTATAAAACGTTAAAATTTTATATCAAAAGATGTGTTATGAACCTGTCTTGTTACATGCTCTAAAATATGTACAAGATGATTCGATTAGTTATCCCATCTCAAAAGACTAAGATTCCCTTCACAGACGTCTATTATTTTTAGTCACTTCCCGGAAACTTAGGAGTTTAAATCTAATCTAATCCAATAACCATAAACAATGGCAACTAAACAACATTTCGGTCGCACTTCAACAAGGTCAGAAATGACGGCTTTAACACACAACAGTTCTGTACGACACCTTCCATTCTATCTGCATCGTGTATCTCACGTCATGTACATTGTCCAACAGAACAGGTGACAGGTGACAACTAAGACATCCTCGTTATTTAGTATGAAAATGCCCACGTGTCTGGTAGACCTACATATAAACGAAAAACGAACAAACGAACGAGCGAACGTGTTTTCTTTCTTTTTAGGGTTCCGTACCCAAAGGGTAAAAACGTGCCCGTCTGTCTGTCTGTCTGTCAACAGGCTGTATCTCATGCATGAACCGTGATAGCTAGACAGTTGAAATTTTCACAGATGATGTATTTCTGTAGCCGCTTTAAATAATAATAAATACTAAAAACGGAATGAAATAAATATTTAAGTGGGGCTCCCATACAACAAACGTGTTTTTTAGCCGTTTCTTATCGATGATGGTACGGAACCCTTCGTGCGCGAGTCCGACTCGCACTTGGGCCGTTTTTTTTCCTCATACAAATCAATGTATATAAAATTTTACCGTTACTGGTTACTCACTGAGTGACTTACAGACAACGTACAGCCAAAACTACTGGTTGTAGAAAGCTGAAATTTAGCATGTGTCCCTTGGGGTGTATAGGGAAGCACTAAGAGGTTTTCCCAAAACACTTACGGGAACGGGAAAAACGAGAAATGCGCTTACGAAGTCGCGGGCAAAGCTAGAAGATTATATTGTGATAATACGTCCCACGGTTTCCTCAGATTGTATAGTTGTTTACCTTTTTCACTTGGAAATGTCAAGATATTGACCCTTCTACCGAAGATGCAGGCAGTATACGCTGTCGGTAAATGACGACTAATATCAATGACATTTGAATTGAAATGAAGTTTCATGATATACTAGTACCTCCCTTTTTTCACTTCAGACGGGTCATTTTTAAGATTTTCTTTTTATTTTTAACGCTAAGAAAAATTGATACCTATTAACAACTGTTTTGGTAGGAAATTGATCTTTTTGCACTTAATAAAAACTCACTTAATCGAAACTCTCACACTACTCACTTAATAAAAATGTGGTAAGTATTTCTTGTACAATTTTTTTAGCACCACAATTGGTACGATTGATCCTACAGTTGGATAGGTACTGTTCGATGATACGGGGTGTAATGTAACATGTTACAAAGCGAGCATTCGTGCAGTTAATGCGTGGAAACGAGTCCGAACATGCGCAAGTTACATGCGTATGTGTTTTGTTTTACACGGATTTTAGGTCACGCTGTAACATAACGTGACCGCTGCGAATGTTACATTACAGCCTCTAATACCGGTCAGTACCCAGCTTAATTTACACTTGTCAAACAAATAAGGACTTTGGACAAAAATATTTTTCCTTTTCATAGCGACTCACTCTTGCCATTTTGTTTCGACTTAAATTATATTTCGGCGTTGAAGTTGATTGAGGTGGCTCTGATTAAAATTCAAAAGTATCGGTCCAATTTTCGCTGACTCGATTTGTTTTGATCAAGTTTTCGGTACATGGCACTGTTTACTTAGTTATGAATTTGTGAAGGCAATTTTTCTTTGATTTTCGTCACCTAAATTATTGCTCTCAGGAATGGCAACTGGTGTTACCATGATCCTTATTTCAGTCGATAGCCGATCACTGCTGGGCATTGGCTTTCCCCAAGCGTTGACACAGTGACCGTCCTTGTGCTTCTTGCATCCAGTATACTTATGAGGTTCATCAATCAACCTCGTGGAAAGCCTTCTAATGCTGTCTTAATTCACTTTAATAGTGTCTATGTCGCAACCAATTAGCTTAATCAGCCGTTTAATTGGTGGCCTAGCCTTTTCATTTAAATGCGTCGATATTTCAGCGACCTAAGTGACATCTTTTGTTAAATATCGTTTGATGACTTGCCCATATAACTTATGTCGCTGATTAATCAACGCAGTTCAATGAAAAGGCTAGGCTTTTAATGAAACGGCTTATTAAGCTAGTTGGCTGCGACATCTATACCCCCAACATTGTAAAGTTACAACAAAGACGTATTTCTTTACGTGAAAAATATATAATAGTACCATCTCTTATTTTCCTTCTACATAAAAGACAAAACTGAAAATAAAACAAAAATAAATCACTTGAACATTTTCACCTTATATCTGAACAAAAGAAAGTCTCCTTTATGAGTCAGTTCATCATGAAAATTAACTTTGTTATTACTATTTTTACGACATTACCTACAATAGGCAAGTTTATCAACACTTACTGAGTTACAACAGCATTCCCTTCGTATTTCATATCTATTATTGTTCTCAGACAAAATATTCGCGCAGAGAATTTTACGATAGTCGTAAAGAAAAGCTATTACCACGTAACGAATTATTTGTGGGCAGAAGCTTCACTAAATAACATAATGAAACATTCTACTTATAATTATAGATTTTGGCAGTTAATTAGGTCCCATTATAAAATAAGAGGCCAGCCTTTTTCCATCAACTCAATTAAAACACCAAATATCACTGCCGTGCTGAGAATCGAATCGAATCGACCACTGAAGTTTATCGTCTTAGTTTTTAGGGTTCCGTATCACTTGTTGTCGTCACACGTGTTGTCCGTCCGTCTGTCTGTCCGTCAAGACACTTTTTCTCAGGAACGCGGTTTTCTCAGGTCTACTGTCCCTTGGAGTTGTGAAAAAAATCAAACTTCTAAGCCAACGCAATCAAAAGATACAGCCGTTTATGGCGCAAATTTTCGACACCCGCAAGGGGATCAAAACCTACAGGATACTTCTTATGAACTCAGAATCTTGAAATTTGGTACGAAGTAAAATCTTATAGCATAGATAAAGCCAAAATTTTTAGTTACATCATATAATAAAAATATTTTTAATAATTTTATTTAAAAATACCATAACTGTGACTCGATTGTCGTTATGGGTGAACTATTACTTATATACCTACAGGTTTGTACGTAACCCTCGGTGCACGAGTCCGATTCGCACTTGGTCGTTTTTTACTAGTGGTTTAACTCCCTGAAAGATGTAAAACTTCCTAAGAGATTGTACTGTCAGGATAAATATGTTTCAAATTTTCTAATCAAAGCTATCATTTGGTTAGCCATTGACGCGTGATTCATTAACAAATATTATAATGAATCAAACTTTTCTGAGATCTTGGGGCCAATTCTACTACTTATCGGATTTCGGATAAACCATTCGAAATTCTGTTTTTGTCTAGAGAGAGAATGCGAATGTTGCTTAAAAATTAGTACAATGGGCACTCTTATATTTGATATGAATTATCCTTCTTTATCTGTTCTGTATAGTGACGACCAGTAATCGAGTTCCAACAGTAACTACTATTATACTCTTGTTTTAGGCGCCTCAGAGAATGGCCGCTTCTAAATATAGAGGGTTACACTGTTAGTCCCTCTAATAAGATTAATAGAAAATGGTTGGATCGTAACAGTGTTAGAGTTATGACCGCGTTTTGTTATTGCTTGTGTGCTCTGTTTTGTAATGTCTAGCAAGATTAGTGAGCAATAAAAAAAATACAAAACAACGCAATATATAAGGCTATCTGTTGATATAATAAAAAACTTTTCACAAAAAAATACTTCAAAATAAAATACACTACGAAGGAAAAAAACTTTAATATCGGAAGTCGGTGTTTTTGGTTGTTTCTACGTTTTTTGACACCGACTTCCGAAATAACCTTATCTTTTTTTTAGAGTCGGTTAAAAAGTGTTATATTTTTTGGCGTTTGTTTGTATGTAGGTGATCTTTTGTAAAGTATTATTTGAACACTCAGCAGCACGGAAACTTGGCCACATGTTTTGTCGATAATTCATACTTGAATGCACTTTTGACACTAAAATAAGGGTAGGTGCACTGAATAAGTGTTTGTTATGCTTTTGGAACTTGAAAATTAAAACATCACTACACGAATAAGTTTATTTTTCAATAAGACACTTACGCAGATTTAAGGAATTTGACATTGGCAATTTAAAAATATAGCAAAATTAAAAAAAAGTAACTTCATTATTTTCTCTACTTTTTTATAAAACGTGCGGTTCCTCCTCTATCCCTATTAATGACCTGCATTTAATTTGTCATGCGTTATGCTTTTTTAAATGATATTTTTGATATCAACTTGCAGAATGCTTTCCTAAGTGGTCAGTGTTGCATTTCGAAGTTGGCTAAGAGTTTCCCGCGGGTAGACTTTATCATTCTTTTAAAGATTTCGCCCGATTTAAGTCCGGATTACGAGCTGGCCACTGCAATTTTTGCATACGAACTTCTTGAAGATATTCTTCAACGCAATGTGCAACGTGTGGGCGTGCTACTACCCCATAGTATATTGGTTTAATTTTATGCGACATACACAACATGTATACAGGGTTATTTGTAAAACAATATAAATGTATAACCCTGTATAGTATCCAATTCAAATAAATATTATGTGCTATATTTAAAGTTATGTTACTATACTTACGTCAAAAACATTCGTGCTAGGCCTTCAGATGTCAAGTTAACGGCATAGGCGTTAAGTATACGAACTTTAGTTATTTATACAAATTGACCATAAAAAATACATCTCCAATTTAAAAAGTAAAATATTTCCCTGCACAAAAAACAGAGGCAGGCACAAACATGGGAACATTACCATAAAATTCCCGCTGCATCAATACACTGACGAGCGGCCCAAACCGAGGGGCGAACAAACACTTCTATAGATTATTTTTTTATTGATCACTTGTTACGTTTTTGTTCGATATCGATTCGCTTTGTGAGTTAATTGGTGGTTTGTGAGCTGCGTTTGTATGGGAATTGACTAGATGTTTTAATACCATGCTGTCTATGTGTGTGTCTATTACTGCCTCTCTGCCGGACAAAGAGCTTTTCTCATTCGGCGAAGTCACGAGCATTAATCACCAGTTCACCACACTTGTTCAAGCCGAGTGGCCGTCCATATTTAGCAAATCAATCTGCATAACATTTTTCAACTATTATGGAGTCGGCTTCCAGGAGTGCGGAATTTGTTCGAAAGAGTCACCGCGACCCTGGAACGCAAAGGGCATTAGGAGGAACACGGATGGGTTTTTAGTCAGTTGTAAGAGTCTGACACTCCTTCCGCTCTGGGGAGCCAGTCAGACTCTTACAACATTTGATGATTTCCCATCTATAAAAAAGGGTAACTGGATGGAACTGAGTACCTGTATTTTACACGGAGCGATTGTCTATCTGACCTAAAAAACCCAGAAAATGGGTAAAAGTATACCCAAAAGAACTACTAAAAAACTAGGAACTACGAAAAGACTAAGGTCTGATTTTCTGGCTTCTGGCTATCGTAACGACAGTGAATGATTATTTATTATTTATTTAATAAAACTTTTTGTATAATAGTGGTACATGGACGGACTTAATGCAACAAGGCACTTCCTATCAGTCATCCTTTGTCCTCTGTCTTTGTGTTTTTGTCATCTACAAATGACAGCCAGACTTTCTGAGTCACGGAGGAGTCCTGATGTTTCATGAATGGTCACTCACCCGCGGATCGACCTCAACAAGCGTCGCTTAACATCAAAAATCGACCCGTTTTTTTATGACTTCTTCCGATGTGGGTGGAGCGGAAGGGAGTGTCAGACTTACTGACTAAAACCCATCCGTGTTCCTCCTCAAGCCTTTTGCATAGAATTCCGCAACCCTGGTCTTCGAATTCCGCAACCATTTGGGTTGCGGAATTCGAAGACCCGTGCGACTGATATTATTAAGCTACCGGCCCCTCTTCGAAGTAAAGATAGCGTAAACATGAACGGTAAAGGTCACATTGGCCCGGATTTGATGTTAACTCATTTAGTCTTAATAGGGATGTTTCCTGCGTAAAAAAATATGATTCCATTTAGTCTGTCAGTTAGATTATCGAAAAATATTGGGTACGTATTCTTTGTTTTATCAAATCAATAATAATGTCGAAGATAAAACGCATGAAAGATCAGGGGCCTAACCACCAACTCTTAAAGCAGTATTACTTCAATATTACTTCCAGTGGGAAAGAGACTGAGCTACACAGGACGTATAGCTCCATCTCTTTCCCATTGGAAGTAATATTAAAGTAATACTGCTTTAAGAGTTGGTGGTTTAGGCCCAGGAGTCAAGGTTTGTGACGTCACTTTCCGGTAAAAGTGTATCGGTCTGTGACGTGACACGAGTTTTCAATGCACTATATCGTTTTAATTTTTAGTTTACGCTTAAAACGAAAACATACGTGTCCAATATGTTTTTGGAAATCTATCTGACAGACTAATTACTTATTTTTTTTTTTTTTATTTAGTTAACAATTTATGTACACACATTAAGAGGGCGCCGACCAAACGTCGACCGCGCAGTGGCGCAAAAACACACACATACAAAACGGATAAAAGTGGCCACTATTTTCTGTTTTAGTGATTATAATAAAACTGAACAATTTAAAACTACCGTTTATAATAATATTAACGTATAATCTTATGGAGCACAACTTAAATGTCATATTTTCTGCATTTTCATTCTAAAATAAAAGAAATATCCAAACAAACGATGAGGGCGCCACTGCGCGGTCGACGTTTGGTCGGCGCCCTCTTAAACAAAAAAAAGTTTTTTTTTTCTGGAAACATCCCTATTCCTTCAACATCAAAATAAAATGCGTTTTCCTTAAATAGTAAAGAATAACGATCGAACATAAGGGCTGGTCAACAGTCACCTTCAAAGCCTGAGGAAGTAATTTGCTGTACCTTCCCCTATTTATATTTACTGCCCAGAAACACCACGAAATGCTACATGAACCTTATTGAGAAGGCCGTAAGGAACACTTTCCGGAAAGGCTTTTTTGAAAAGGTGAAAGGGATAACTTTGTAAGGATCCAGTCCAAACGTTATGGAGTGTTACCGAGTGGTATAAAACATAACTGAAAGTGGATTTTCGTTATTACACACACGTATTTGGTTGGGAACGTGCCAAGCGATTTTGAGTTTTATGGCCTTGAAGCTATTATGTGATAGCTATAAATATCCTTTGGAGACATTGATGGATTATTAAAACTTATGGTACAAGATATTTTTGTTTATAGTTCATGTTGAAGTAAAAAGAAACTGTGATAGGTGGAAAATATTCTGTTAAAAGACGTAGTACATTTTGCGAAGAAAATGTCGCTGCTGAAGCTCTGAAAGCTGTCCAATAACAGAAAATAGTAAACTAATTTAAATTTTTATCCAAAATATACACGTGCCAGTATTGATTAATGTAAGACCCACAAATGCCATTTATAACTTATCAGTAACAGACAATGAAGAACTCAGAAACTCATTAAACTATTCGAAACTAAGAACAATACAACAATAAATACCTCAAAAACTAATTTCGGAACAAATAATAACATAATTTCTAACAACAACTTTTACAGAAATACCTACTTGAAAGAGAAAATTGTTAGAAAACTGCTAAGTCGTAACTAGTGGCCCAGTCTAAGACGTCTTTCTGTACACCTGGGTACCGGTGTGAACCGGTTTGAGGTGGTTCGAGGCGAGGTGGTTTAATCCGGTAAACAAGCTAACACCTAACTAGATCGATCTAGTTTGAACTGGATTACCACGATGGCCGCGTTGCAACTACGACAAATTGACTTACATAGAATCTACAAACACGATACGAGAGTGCTGAAAGTACAGAGGTGTAGATTTTTTCTGTTGTTTCTAGTAGACTAATTTATTTTATTTTATTTTTTTATAAACAAAGTGTTACGAAAAAACGCAATACCTCTTAAGGGGTCATTGTACTCATGAAAAAAATGAAAAACTCATCATTATAAATAACTTTTACTATGGGACCAACCCCGAAATCAGCTGTCCAGTACATTTTGTCGAGTTATGCGCACAGAAATATATGGAGCAGTCGATTTTTTTTTCGCGATTTCATTCAGTTGTCTTTATTACTAGTTATCAAGGCAAGTTAGAATCGTTGATCTCGCATAGCTGAAAAAAAATTATATTCTCATATTTATACCTGACTAGCTTTTGCCCTCGACTTCGTATGCGCATATCCCGTTTTTCCCGTTCCCGTAGGAATATTTTCTGCGCAATTTCCTCAACTTTTTTTTCCTTGATAACCTTCTACAAAGTATAAGAAAACTTTAAAAGAAAACGATGAATGAAATCGGTACAGTCGTTTTCAACTTATGGCCTAACCAAGGGAAACAGGGACATTAATTTTTATAAATGTTACGGCTAATAGCCAAAGCAGTTAAAATGCGGCTTCATCTAGTTTTAGCCGGCTATATCTAGGTACAGCCGCACTTCAGCTCTATCAGCCATAACATAATACGGCCCCGGCGACACACCGGTGTGTCGCGAATTAATCGCGAATTTAATGTTTATTTACATATACATAAGATTTACTTTATATTAGGGAATTTTCACATGTTGGGTCCGAGTGGTTAAATAGATAAAAGTACTAGGTGATGTCCGCGAAGATGTCGGATAACGCGATTTAAAGAATTCAGCACTTAGCAGAACAGAACAGCAGAGAGAATTTAGCAGAAAAATGGACAAAAGCAGACAGCGACTTTTAATACTATTTAGAGATAGGGGATTTTTTATGCAGATCACCTGTAAAAGAATGACTGAATCATTTCAAATTGGTCTCCACTACAAAAAAGACCCAGAGGAAGACTCAGGAATAGTTGAAAGGATTGCGTCGAGGAAGATTTGAGGAGTAGGCAGGAAAACCTCGAAGGGAGGCCAGAGAAGATCGTTGAGTTGGCCTCTGCACCTAAGGTGGAGTTCTGGTAGGCAGCCGCTCTACGTAAAATACTGATATTCAGCCGAATCCGGTTTGATTGAGAGCCGACCTCAATATAGTTGGGAAAAAGCTAGGCAGATGATGATTCCACCTAAGGTTGTAGCGCTAAAGGAAGAAGAAGCACGTTGACAATTGTCTTTTGGTTCAATACTGATATCGCCGTGAACATTTTAACAAAGTCAAAAGTCAAAGTCAAAGCATGTATTTCAATTAGACCATTTACAGGTACTTTTGAATTGTCAAGGTCGGTCGGTCAAAAAGATGAAGCTATTTGCACGTTCCAAAGCGTAGATCTCTATGGAGAAGAACGTACAAGAAACTCCACGGACACTCTTCTAAAAATAATATTTTGTTACAAAATTATGGTTACATCATTCATATTGAAATTATACATATATGTGAGAACGATGTAAAAGACGTGCAGGATAAAAGAGTCCGGAGTAAAAAAGCAACAATTAAAATAAACCATGGCAGCCGAGAGATGACCAGTCTCAGCTGACATGGCGCATACGCTAGCACCATTCGGCTCAACCATTTTTAAGGGAGCCAAATGATCCAACGCATGCGCCACCATCAGTCAGACTTTTGAGTGAGCATGACATCCCCAATCGCCAGGGTACATTCCAAGTCAAAGACCCGCCCAAAATGATCATTATAGTTCAAAAGTACACAGTACTCACACATGTGCATGAAATTATACAACACTAAATAAGTTGAGTCTATACAATGAAAAATATAGCATTCTTACAATCTTCAGCCGGTCCAACAATATTACCAAATGCTAACAGATTACTTTGAGCCCCCTAGTGGCTGTCTAGTGGCGTTGTGGAGCAGGACCAGCATTAAGCCAAGCATTTTTATCTTCAATATACTCCCCTAACTTATAATATGCTTACCTGCATAGTGTGCGTTTAACACAA
This sequence comes from Melanchra persicariae, assembly GCA_947386135.1. Lineage (NCBI taxonomy): Eukaryota > Metazoa > Arthropoda > Insecta > Lepidoptera > Noctuidae > Melanchra > Melanchra persicariae. The sequence goes on along the minus strand of OX376655.1, from coordinate 4,672,895 downwards.
GATTTAAATTTTGTCTCATTTCATTCTAATATATGGGGAGGTATTTTATTACAACATTTTAAACAGTACCCCATGAAAGATGTTGCCGAGAATAGACCTCTATAATTGCCTTACTGTGCAATACATTTTAATAGATAAATGTCGCCGTGTCCAGACAATTTGTAGCGCAGCGCTGCAGGTAACATTATCGGTGGTTTGTAGTATACTGCCGCGCGTGCTCACTCGCTAAGACCTGCCGTATTGATGGAAACTACTTCCATAGTTTATAATGTTTAAAGCGGATATGAACGTCTTGCTGGGTACTCGTATTTCAGTCAGTGTCTGTAGTGTGAGGAAGAAGCTCGTAGCTAAATAGCTAAAATTTCAACGCTTGCTGAGGTTGGTATTTGGATGGGTCACCATCTTAACATACTCATATTTTTATGCTTACGGGTGATAATCATGTCTGGTTATTGCCTTATTTCTGTTTGTTCAATCCTGCTATCGCCGTAAACATTAATTTAGAAGAGAGCTAATAATTACACGATTTCCGTATAAAACCATAACATTTTTTTTCCATTTGAATTCAAATACTATTTATATTTCTGCTGGACGCTTCCAAAGTTCCAACACCTAACTTCTCTGCCTGGGACCTGCAGCCAAGGAGTCTACCCTACCTACGCAGCTGCATCCTGTATGCGTGAAAATCGAACCTTATGTAGTTGGGAAACGTCAGCATAGAAGACGGAGCCCGTTAGGGCCAGAGCCTGCCAGGGTTGTGGATTTTGTTCGAAAGAGTTACCGTGGCCCTGGAAAGCAAAGGGCACTAGGAGGAGCACGGATGGGTTTTAGACAGTAAAAGTCTGCCAGTCCCCCTCGCTCCACCCAGAGCGGTAGAAATCATTTGATGATTTCCCATCCATAAAAAAAGAGTTACAGTCAAGCACGAACATGAAATTATTTTGTAAGATACTGCTGCTTGAGGTCAATGATAAACAGGCCAATTTACCGCCAATATTAAACAAGAAAATCATAATTATAATTAAATGAAAAATAAAATTAATTAATTATAATAATTATTATTTAATTACTCGGTAAGTCGGTTGTCATATATCACCAAGGGGTCGAGTGTAAACATGTCCGTCTCAATATTGCTCACGTCCCATTGATAAAATGTGACGCCATACTCTGTCGGGTCAGCTCATCACATTGCGTTATGGTACACAAGAGATTGCCTATGGCGAGTTTTTCATTGTATTTATGTAGGAAAGTTGTAAAAGGCGAATCGGGCATTTTTAATAATTCTGAATTTTATGGTATTCCACACAGTGCAGAATCTATTACTTTTTCTATTGAATCTGTATTTCAGTCTATTGACTTTCATCAAAGTCAAAAGCATTTATTTCAATTAAAACAAGTTTTTTCTAGTTTTGATCCTTTAGATTTCATGCATTTTACAAAAGGGAACGCCAACATCATTTTTTTTTATCATATTCAGTATTTGAACTAACGAAATCTCAAAAAGTCAAAGAATAGTTTTCACAAATACTACTGAAATCTAAATTTCTTCTTTGTTCAAAAGTGATTTAATATTAATTTATCAATCGGCTTTTGATTTCATGACCCCGATCATTGTTTAAAGCAAAATCTTCTAGGATTTCTGTTCTCAAAACTCCGTCATAGATTTTAGAATCCCTATAATCAAAGCTCCAATTAACCCGTCTTCTTCAATAGTCTTAAAATACTGAAGTCTAAAAAGTTTTAGCCTTTAACAAAGGGTAATAGGATTTGAAATGTTAACTTTATATACAAGTTTAACAAAGGAAAGGGTCTCGTTTCTAATATTGTTTCAGAAAAAAACTTAGAGGATTTCGGAATTAGTTATTCATCATTCATTTATTTAAGTCTTCACAGGATTTAAGGACATTAAAACCAAATAGCACTGTAAATATTGCTATTAGGTACATTTTTACAGTTCTATTCGGGTTTTTAAATTAAAGAAACGTTCATTAAATGGTCGATAGACCATTTTTGCGCCAACATAGTACCAAAAAGGTTGGGCTGGTAGATATACCAGCCCAGCCTTTTTAGTATTATGTTGGCGCCTGCTTCCAGTCTAATACATAACTGGATGTACCTTGTACCTTGGACAAAGGATAAGCACTGCCATACAACGTGGCAATTCAATTCAATTTTCATTTATTCAAGCAACTATGACTCATTTGTTAATAAAAGACTAAACCTATGTTAGTAATTTAAAAACACAGCGGCAGCACTGTCCGTCGCATCAACACGGCTGCACCATTCCATGAGAAACGGCGCAGCAGCGATTTACGTACGGATAGTCTAGCCTGCTCGAAATCTGAGACAGGATACTGTTGTCGCTGCCCCACACCGGCCACACCGTATGCATCAGGGACGCACAGCGCTTACGCATTGTGGCAAAGAAACAATCCACACGTGCATCCGCGAACATCCCCGATGCGCCCGATGCGATTCAAATTCAAATTCAAATTCAAATTATTTATTTCAAATAAACCATTCACAGGCACTTTTGAATTGTCAAGGTCGGTCAGTCAAAAAGATGAAGCTATTTGCACGTTCCAAAGCGTAGATCTCTATGGAGAAGAACGTGCAAGAAACTCCACGGACACTCTTTTAAATTATTTTTCTTTACAATTTTATGGTTACATCATTCCTGTTGAAATTAAACAAACATATATGTGAGAACGATGCAATGCCGCCAGTGTTTTGGGCACACTTTCAGTCGACAGCGATGCGGATGAATTTTTTGACGCTATATTTTAGGGTTAACTTAGTTAGGATTTTTAATTTTTAGTGTACTAACAAGAATAAAATAATTTTATTTTTACTTCCTAATAAAGTTACTTATACCGGATGTAGGCGAATACCGCGACTTCCTATCTGATCTCCACTTCCCAGTAAACGGATAACACGATATGTCTTCTTGACGCTTTTGAATATCCATAGCGGCCGTAGCCTACAGCGTAAAAGTTACAGTATTACGGGCTTTAAAGATCTGCAAATACAGTTCTCATCAAATAACTGTGCCCCTCTGAAGTTAGCCATTTGCAAAGATCGCGCAGGTGCAGTCACGTACACGGGAGCAAGCGGGACGCAAGCATGCATCGAACGTAAACGAGCGACTGAGACATAAAATCGCGCCCCGCCCCCATATCTCTTACGCATGCGCAGTTGCAGTGTGTTCGTAATTTTGACTACTACGCAGCCACTCGACACAACTTCAGAGGGGCAAAGTTATTTGACGAGAACTGTAACAGCCGCGACCAACGACCGAGGCGTAGAGGGGTCTCGACATGTAAAAAATGGTCACCCATCCACGACACGACTCATCGCCTTATAACCTTGAAAGATCGAAAACCGTGTAACCGTTTTATTTAGCCACGAGTCCCTCAAAGCAAAGATGAAATAAATAATTGAAGTAAGTAGTGACTTTGAATGTCTATTAAATCCTGCGCTGACTCTGCAAAAACAAACTCCTAACACAAAAGCAATATATTAAAACGAGTCACACAATACAGACCTTATATGACCCTATATAGGCGGGCCAGACATCTAAATCATGGATGTACCTAAGACCTTCGAATTTACCTTAAAAAGCTGAATAGCTTAAGAATTTTGGCATGTCAGCCAATAGATAGCTAGATCGCACGTTTACATATTGTAGGCGAATTTATCAGTCGAAAATTTGTGAAGTAAATTTTATTGTAAAGAGACAAATTAGGTAAAAACCGGTCAAGTGCGAGTCGGACCCGCACACAAAGGGTTCCGTACGTTCCGTATATACTCGTATAAAAAACGGCAAAAAATCTCGTTTGTTGTATGGGAGCCCCCGTTACATATTTATTTTACTTTAATTTAATTATTTATTTTTATAGTGAATATATAAGTAAAATATTGTGTGGATATTTCAAGCGTCTACCTGTTGCGGTTATCAATATCGAGCAAAAACGTGAAAAAATACCACGTTTGTTGTATGGGGGCCCCCTTAAATATTTATTTTATTATTTTTTTTAGTATTTGTGGTTATAGCGACAACAGAAATACATCATCTGTGATTTCAACTGTCTAACTATCACGGTTCATGAGACACAGCATGGTGACCGACGGACAGACGGATGGACGGACAGCAAAGTCTTAGTAATAGGGTCCCGTTTCTAATATTTAACCTCATGCGCCAAGCCTTGAAAATAGTAGAGGACTGGTGCAAAGAATATCAGCTAGCAGTGAACCCTACCAAAACTGAACTTGTCCTCTTCACCAAAAAGAGGAAACTGCCAACACTAGAACTACCACGGTTTTTCGGAACCACCCTAAGCCTTTCAACTGAAACCAAATACCTGGGCATTTATTTGGATAAACAGCTGAATTGGGCAAAACACACGGAGTACACCACCAAGAAAGCCAGTATATGCATGTGGCAATGCAAACGCATGCTGGGTAGGAACTGGGGCATCAGTCCCAATATAACCCACTGGCTATACACCACAGTTATCAGACCAATAGTCACATATGGCTCCTTAGTCTGGTGGCCCAGGACAGACTTGAGCACGGCACAAAAAGACCTTGAAAAGCTGCAGCGACTTGCCTGCGTGGCAATCACTAGCAGTATGAGAACAGCACCCACTGCGGCCCTGCAGGCCATGCTGGGACTGCCACCACTACATCTTATAGTACGAGAGGAGGCAGCCCTAGCGGCTTTCAGGCTCAGTACATCGGGAACTTTACGTACAGACTCCAGAATCAAGCACACACGCATCATGGAGGACGCTGTCAAGCGTCAACCCATGATGATAGCACCCAATGACAAAGCTCAAAAGACATACCATTTCCAGAGGCACTACAACATAGTGCTAACACAGGAACTGGATGACCACTCGGGTCCCAAAGAGTTGAGAATATACACTGACGGATCTAAGACAAGCACTGGAACTGGAGTTGGAGTCTACTCCAGTGACCTCAACATAAAAATATCCAGGCCGCTAGGAATGCTAAACACCGTCTATCAGGCGGAATGCGTGGGCATTATCCAAGCGGCCCATGCCCTAGAAGCCAGGAGAGTCATGGATACGCATATTCGCATACTCTCCGACAGCGCCTCCGTTCTCCAAACCCTGGAAAAAAACTACGCTACCTCGAAACTCATACAAGAATGCCACAATGCACTAGAACGCGTCACAGTGACCAACCGCAACACTGTGACGTTGCAGTGGATAAAAGGACACAGCGGATCACTAGGAAATGACGCAGCCGATGAGCTGGCCAGAAGGGGATCTGGTGCGATGGCTGTTGGACCCGAACCCATTGTACCACTCCCTTTTACCCAGCTGCGCACGTGGCTACAAGAACATACCCACACACAGGCAGAACGATGGTGGGCCTTGACACCAGGCTGTAGGCAGTCCAAGGAGGTTATGCCATCCTTAAATAGGAAACTTACCAGGCGCCTTCTGCAACTGGATAGAGGCAGCCTACGAGTGGTGGCGGGGACCATCACAGGACACTGCTCGCTGAACAAACATTACCACACGATAGGTATAACGGACAGTCCTCTGTGCAGAGCCTGCATGGAGGAGGAGGAAACGGTATCACACGTGCTCCTTGAGTGCACAGGCGTTACCGAAATACGGAGGCAAACAATAGGGACACCTAACTCACTCACAGACATCCTGAACACACTGAATGGGCTGATCTGCTTCTGGAGAGAGGTCGGCTGGTTTGAATGACGGCCGACATGGCTCACGCACAATGGTCCACAGCAGGACTAAGTGCGGAAACCATACTCGATAGATAGATAGATAGGGTCCCGTTTTTACCCTTTGGGTACGGAACCCTAAAATGAAGATGAGATTCCTGTCGTTTTTATGTCACTTGGCTGGTACCAAGTGACAGTAGTGGTAGTGTATCCTTGCTACGATTCAACAAAAGAACGCAGGAAGAATGCTTGGGGGCAAGCTCATACACGAAGAGCTCTGCTGTGTCCAAAACATTGACTTATGAATTAAGTAAGTTCAGATCGTTTTTCTGACGCCGCAATTTGACCGCCTGGTCTGAAGCAAACTCGCTACGCCGTCGTTAAGTTCGCCCATTCCATAATCGGACTACAAGACGTACGGCGATACGCCACCGGTACATGGTGGACATCCCACCCACACGCACTAAACGTTTTGGGAACACATTCATTGTGCGTACAGCTAAGGAGTGGAATTCCCTACCAGAGTCTGTGTTTCCTGATGGCTACAACCCGGAAGTCTTTACGTCAAGAGTGAATAAGTCACTTCTAGGCAAGCGTTCTCCATTTTCGGCCACATCATCGCTTGCCATCAGGTGAGATAGTGGTCAAGCGCGTGCCTATCAATAATAATTTAAAAACAACATTAAAAATACCGATGGACACAAAAATCGACTTTTTTTCTAGACAACTCACAGGATGGAATATATGTTATAGTTGTGTTCCATTTAATTATCATTTCAATTCCATTTTTAATTTAAATCTATATGTTTGCCTGTATGTATTTTTTATGTATTTTCACCGATTTTGTATTTAGTTTTAATCTGTATCTAACACTAAAGAATCACCAAAAGCCACTAAACAATTTACCAACATAGCACTTACAATCTAGCCACATAACCTCCAGACAGCTAAATCACGTACATTTATAAAGCATGCACTTTCGGCAAACAGCGCTTTCATCAACTTCCGAGTTCAGCTCAATACACTTACTGAATAGCCGAGCAACCCCTTTGTATGACCTTGGCCACGTCGAACTGTGCTGCAGGCAATTCCGTGTGATGGAATTTTTAATATCAAGCGCTTGATAGACAGGGTAGGGGTTAATAATATAAAAATATAATTCAAGCAAGTATATGGATTCTATTCTATTCTATTCTATGGCATGTACCTATGTGTTTTGAATAACCCAATTTAACATCGATACTAAACCTTTATTATCCCAGAAGGTAAATTAAAATAAGATTCAAGAAAGTATATTGCAAGTATTTATTTTAAATAAACCATTTCAATAAAATAAAGTTTCCTTATGAGCGTGTACGCCGTTTGTCCTTTCATACAAACTTTCAAGTCCTTATTCTTCAAAATGAATTAACCGATTTTAACGAAACTTGGTATGCATACGCTAGATATCCTGGTCTAAATAGTTATCAGAAAACATTTTTGAAAAAGAGTTCAGGAGGAAGGATATAGTGATTTTTCACTTTCTATAGAAAACTTAAAATCGCTCTCTCTCTCCCTCTGAAATCTTTTTCAAAAATGTTTTCTGATAACTATTTAGACCTGGATATCTAGCGTATGCATACCAAGTTTCGTTAAAATCAGTTCATTCATTGTGAAGAATAAGGATTTGAAAGTTTGTATGAAAAGCCGTACCGCGTAAACGCTCTTAACATCGATACTAAACCTTTTTGTTAAATTACTGACCTACCTGTAAAACTCCATCTCTTCTACCTCCAAACAAATATGTCAGTTATTTTTTTTTTCCAATCGAGTTATTATTGTTAGATGTTTTATTAAAAACACGAACATGTGGGGATTAAATTTTTCATACTTAGGGAAGTATGAAAAATTTAAATTAATTCTTAAATCTGGCCCCTGCCTATACACGCCCCTGCCTATACACGTTAACAGCAAAAAAACAGATTTAAGAATTATTATTGCAAGGTTCCTCAAGGTTCGAACATTTTTGCATGGGAGCTGTCTTTTTCAAAATCAGCCGGTTTCATTCCTGGATAAGAATACCGATTTTACAAAAATCCAATGATGCAGTTTTAGTTTTCAGTTTTTCGATATTCCTAGTTTCGGATTTGGCCATCCACGCACACTTTAAAAATTCATCCTGTATATGGGTAGAGAACTCTTAAACACAAAAAAAAAATTTAGCAACATGGTCCCCCCTCAAGTGTCACGTTGCCGAGATATTTGGAGGTAAAGTCACCATGTGAGAACAGTATAAAGATCCTTTCATGATCTAGCATCCACTTTGACGTAGAAAACAATACATTAAGACAAAAGATAAGCATGGTTTGTTCCTTTGTTACAATAACGCTGAATCAGTACTTTGTTAGCATTGCTTACCTGACGGAGATGCGACTGGAGTATCCCTCTAATTTCTTTTCTTCACAAACGAAAGAGATGCGTTCCCCGGAAATTCAGAAAGATGGTGGTACACTGAGTTTGCTTGTGTAGAAATATATACCTCTCCATATAATTATACATATATTATGATCATGATTATGTAGCAAAACAGATTATTATGTATTACCTATTTAATTATTATTTAATTATTGACCTTTGCACAGCTGTAGTAAAGTTAACATAGGTACCTAATATATTATAGAACTCAAGTTTTTAATTGTTTTAAGCTAAAAGACCTTGAATATTCACACATACATTTACTTATGTTGCTTCAAATAGTTGTGAAAATAGGGGAATAAACTTTGTGTAGAAGTCAGTATGTGTGAATTATAGAACTAATGTTACAAAGAGCTAAAATTGTTTTATTTTGTCAGTTTATTTGTCTGTTAGTACCTACTCGTAGGTAGGTACCAAGCCAATTACGAATCATCTTTAATTAATTAGTGTTTCTGAGTGTCATAGGCCATATTCCAAAACTTAAACTCCAACTCAAACATGAGCACGAAAATGTCAATGTCACCCAAATTTTTTACCCGTGAAGCGCGCAAGGTGATTTTTGTCACCCTAATGTTGTTTTAAAGAGTTAAAGCCGTATCTGCTTTAGTACTACGTAGTATTTTAGTACTACGTAGTATTGGTTAAGTACTACGTAGTATTTTAGTACTACGTAGTATTTTAGTATTACGTAGTATTTTCACATGCCGTGAATTTCTAATTGACGTTTTGAGCAAACAAATGCAAAAACTTCAATTTATGACTAGCTCCGATGGAGTTCGAGTTGAGTTACGAGTTTACTTTTTGGAATATGGGCCATAGACCACTTTTCATTTCTTCGTGGTACACGAACTGTGACTACTAGTTTGAGAAGTAGAGAGCGAAACTGCGGGAAAATGCTTATAAAGTATTATTATAAATCCCCGGTGCATCCCCATACCAAACCGCGTCGTATTACCTCGTAATACCAAAACATTTTTGTTTGATGTTTGTTATACTTAATGTTGATTCCCCTTTCCTCGTCTGTCCGTTTATTTGATATGTAGAGGTTTTATTAATATTTGCCTTACGTTCCCTTTGTGCGAACAAACATGAGTGCTGAGTGAAGGTATATTAGAAGATTGGAGGTAGTAATGTTTGTCGGTGTGGGACCAGTTGGAGTGGTAGTATGAGCAGAAAGAGTTTAGGAGACGATAAAATAAAGGAAAATAGGTAAGCAGACGAATTATTTTAAGTCTTGTAGTTTATTCGTTAAGTTAGGTATTGTTTTATGATTTTCGAATAATATATTGGATCTTTATCTATGAAGTTGCCGTTTTTCGGGTCACTTTGGACAACGATAACTTCGGTTGGATTTGGAATTTTGAATCCAAATAACATTATTATATTTAAGGTCTGGTGTTCTATTTCCGAAATTAGTTATTTTGTAAAATTGGTTAAGGTAAATCAAGTAATAGTATACTATACTGGTAGTAGGTAAACTATGTACGTCAAGTCTGCAACTATTTTAATAATTGTCTAGCAAACCATAAAGACAGAAAGAATATAATTTAGCACACACGTGAAACAGGCATGGTATATAGTACAAAACACACGCAATTTACATTCTAACGTTTTATATAAACTGATCGAATGCAAAACATACTTTTATATCAATGATTTATTTTTCTAATATCCATTCAACTTATTGTTCCACCAATAAATCACATGTGTTTACCGAGAAAGTCTCTGAACTCAATAATTATTTACTTATTTGTTTTATTTAAATAGTGTATAGGTACTCATTGACTTCATAACAATATATTTAATTGTACTTATTGTAATGGATAGGTAATATTTTCAAGCATATTGTTTTAATTACATTGTCTTACATAAATTGTATGCGTTCGTGTTGATTGCAAGGATCAGTTGTTCAAACAAATTGGAGCGTATACGTGGTGTTCAGTATTCCGCATAGAAATTGAAAAATCGGAGTTGTAGAAAAAACCTTTTGTCTGGTGTTTGTAGAACGTTGCGTTCTTTTAATTATTGTGGAAATTGAGTAGCTAGTACCTACCTAGGTTTAGCCATATGTAGAAATGTAGCCTGTATGTTTGTCCAGTGTTTGACTGAACGACTGCCTATCTGAACTCCACAACCCAGTATCTCGGTATGACGACCGTCAGATTTTCTGGTTTCTGTCATCATCGTCATCATCATATCAGCCAAAAGACCACTGTTGGACATAGCCTCCCCCAAGTGTCGCCACAACAACCGGTCCTGTGCGTCTCGCATCCATGGGCTACCAGCGACCCTCACCAGGTCATCGGTCCACCTTGTGGGAGGCCTTCCAACGCTGCGTCTTCCGGAACGCGGTCACCACTCCAGAATTTTTCGGTCCCATCGAGTGCCATCGACTATCTGTTCTGCGAGCAATGTGCAGTAACAGATTAAACGCAATACCTAGCTCTTAAGGGGTCATGTCATTATACTCATAATTTTATGCAGATTTTACTATTCATATTATTTCAATATTGGTACCATAGTCAAAGTTGTTCATAATGGCGAGTACAATGACTCCATAAGAGGTACTGCGTTTATTCTGTTACACGTTGTATACAAATATATTTTCGAAGGTTTTTTTCGATATCGACTGATTAAATGTTTATTGGAAGAAGTTTCCTTCAAAAGGTCTTAAAATATAGTTGTAAATGACGTCCCACACGACCTGTTTTACAATATCTACCTGAAGAAAAGCATCCTTTCACCCCTTTATAACCAAAGTTAAAACAACCCCTTTGATATACGAAACTCTTGGGGTAATATTTGGTAATATGAACTCCCCTATTGTTGTGATGTCTCTAGGTGATAACAAAATATGTTTGGGGGTGAAGTTGGGGAGGTAAGATGTTGTACACGATATTACCTTTTTAATCATCTTTGTTTCTTATTTATTATTTACCTTCGCTTATTTTAAAATGTTTGTTGAGTTAGAGTATGTGGAGTACTTACATGGCCTTTTTTTAACTATGGGAATTCATCAAATGACTCCTTCCGCTCTGGGCGGAGCGGAAGGGAGTATCAGACTTTTACTGACTAAAACCCATCCGTGTTCCTCCAAAAACCCTTTGCGTTCCAGGGTCGCGGTGAATCTTTTGAACAAATTCCGCAACCCTGGCAGGCTCTGGCCCTAGCGGGCCCCATGTACTATGAGGTCTGTGGCTTAATTGTGTTACCGAGTGTAACGTCAAAACGGCATAGGACTGTAATTTCTTCGCGATGTGATAAAGAAACTATGAATGTGATTTGATATAAACTTATGCCTGAAATTGAAAAGTTCTTTTTTTAGAGTACATCATTATCATCATCACATCAGCCGAAAGACGTCCACTGCTAGAGATAGGCCTCACCCAAGTATCGCTATAACAACCGGTCCTGTGCGTCTCGCATTCATCGGCTATCAGCGACCCTCACCAGGTCATCGGTCCATATTGTGGGAGCCTTCCAACGCTGCGTCTTCCGGTCGTTTTAGGGTTAACTTAGTTAGGATATTTGATTTTTATTATTAGTGCTGTCTACATTATAAAGAGGAAAGATTTGTATTTTTGTGTGTGTATGTTTGTAATGAATAAAGTGTAATACTTTATCTAATTTCATTCAATTATGCTCATTCCTACATCAACTAACTTTTTTTTTGGCATACTTAATCTGAATCCTTCAACTATGCACGATTATTTAGCAAAACATAAAAAATCAAAACAAAACTTTGTTTTCATTTCCTATAACCACAAGTTTCGCGAGTTTTTGAGTAATTATGTGTAAAATTGTACTTAAATCTGATAATGGTTTTGGGCACATTCAACGATTTTTTTAGCGCATATCAAAACAAAAAACAACGTATTTCGATTTTCTAGGGTGATATAATTATAACGATTCACTGGAGCGATTAATTAAGTACTAAAAACATAGCCTGCCTAGCTTTTCACCAACTATGCTGGGGTGGGTTTCCAGTCAAACCGGATTCACCTTAATACCATAGTTTTAGGTACGTAAAGCGACTTCCTGTTTAACCTTCACAACTTATAACTGGGATTTACGTTTGGTACCTCTTGGCAAGAGTGATGTCTGATTTTCTGGCTTGTGGCAATCCGTAACATCTGTCAAAGACCTACAAATGACAGCCGGACCAACGACTTAACATGTTATCATCCGAGGCACGAAGAAATCTCGGTATGTTAAAATGGTGACCCATCCACAGGCCGACCTCGGCAAGCATTTTTTAACCTTAATATCAACCCGTGCTGCTGTTATTATTAAGTCACGAGCATCCACGCGAACGAAGTCGCGGGCACAGCTAGTGGCAATATAAATTCACATTCTGTTATCAACTGTCTGCCTATAACTGTTTATGACACGCCGCTGACAGACTGTTGGAAGGACAAACAGCAGAGGACTACTGAAATGTCGCGTGCACCCCATAGGTGCATAAACGAAAAACCCGAAAGACAAAAAAATAAACAGAATAGATTTCATTTAAATGTGTTCCTTTGGACATTGTGTTAATTCGCTAATGTTGAACGGGTTTATATGCTTATCCCTTGGGTACGGAACCCTAGCTAGAAAACTGCATTACTTACATTGAAAATAATGAAGCATGAATAAACATTATTTACATACAAAATTAAATAATTCGCTTCTCCCGCTAATGAGAAAGTTGACACTTAGCTCGATAGATGGCGTTGGGATCGAGATAGATCGCGCTATGGTTTCGTTACATCGGAATGTATATAACCTATACCGTCAAAGAATGTCCGGTTAAGCAGTTGCTAGCCCTTGCGTGTTAACTTGCTAGTGGTCATACCGAAAAAAAAAAAAAAAAAAAAAAAAAGAATAATTATATTGGTATAAGATGCCCTTTCGCCCATAACCTGTTAGGGACAATTTTTGAGTAAGATCGGGCCCTTTGGTCTGATCTACAAATGTCATAGAATAATATTCCAAGATAAGTACTGAAATCAAAATCAGCTGATTTCTGTATTTAGTCGAGTCGTTATGCAATTTGTAAAAAAAAAAATACACGTCGCGGGAATTTTTTTTTTCAATATTTGTTTATCTTTATGAGGAGCTCGTGGCTGAATTATAACAGCCGCATAGACCAATCTTCAAGGTTAAGCAACGCTTGCCGAGGTTGGTCTATGGATGGGAGACCATATTAACATACCGAGACTCCTCCGTGCCTCGGAAAGTACGTTAAGCTGTTGGTCCCGGCTGTCATTTGTAGATCTTTGACAGTCGTTACGGATTGTCAGAAGCCAGAAAATCTGAGACCAGTCTTGCCAAGAAGTACCGTGTTACCCAGTTAATGGGTTGTGGAGGTCTGGTAGGCAGCCGCTCCACGTAAAATATTGGTATTCAGCTGAATCCGGTTTGACTGGGAGCCGACCCCAATATAGTTGGTAAAAGGCTATGCAGATCATTTGATTATCTTTATTAGGCGAGATCGAGGTCGAGAGCTAGGTCGTCACGAAATACGTCTCTAAAAAAAAAAAAACAATTTCAACACAACACAACAACAGAAGTTATAACCAGTTATAACTGTCGCTACACAGTTATAACTGGTTATAACTTCTGTTGTTGTGGCATCAAAGCCGTCAATACCTCTAATAACACTAAACAACGGCTATCTATTAATCCAATATGACAAATACGCAGTGATATGCCAGAAGCTTAATACTAAAGACACGTATAATATTTCCTAGCAAAACAAAAAAAAAAAATCGCGACGAAACCAAACCCTTCAAGTGGCTGACGCAAAAAAGAAGCTCCCCTCTAAATATCGCATTACAAAGATTGAATTCGTCGAATCAACAGTTTGCGGAAATCTACAGTCTGCCGGCTTCAATTTCAAGAAATATGAAATTCCTACTAAGGACTGTTTTGATAAAGAATCTGACTCTTCACGGTGTTTCATACAAACTTACAAGTGCTTATTCTTGTAAAGTAAAGAACTGACTTTAATTAAACTTGTACCAGCAAGATGCCTATTTGTTTTTTTTTTGGGGATAGGAAATCATTAAGGACGCTGTTACAAATGGGTAGTAAAATCATTACTTTTTAACACAAAAGTAAGTTTATTAAATGAAATGCTTTGCATTCTTAAAATGTTTTTGGCCGAATTGTTGATAGATGTGCATGGTACGATTCTGAACTATAAATATAAATTTTGACCATTAGTCAAGCTTATCGAAAAACCACACTAACAAAATTTTGGTGCCCATCATTGTTTTAAAAATTGGTTAAAGTACGTTTTTCGACCAATTGTCGGTTTTTAACGAATAGTTATTTATTTGACTATTGCTTAAGCTAAACCGTCTGCCAAGCCTTTTTCCAAATTTATTAGGGTCGGCTTCCAGCCAAACCGGATTCAGCTGAATACCAGTATTTAAAGTGGAGCAGTAGCCGACCTGCGGCCCTACCATGACGTGTTAAAGCGTGAGTAGTTCGAGCGAGAAGGAGGGATGGAGCTATATAGGGTGTATAACTCCATTCCTCCTTCTCCTCCACAACCCATTAACTGGGTAACACGGTACTTCTTGGCAAGACTGGAGTCAGATTTACTGGCTTCTGACAATCCGTAACGACTGCCAAAGATCTACAAATGACAGCCGGGACCAACGGCTTAACGTACTTTCCGAGGCACGGAGGAATCTCGGTATGTTGAGATGGTCACCCATCTATAGACCGACCCCGGCAAGCGTTGTTTAACCTTGAAGATCGACACGTGTGGCTTTTATTATTTGGCCACGAGCTTAATATTGATCGTAAAATGCACATTTTCGAAATATAGGTGCCAATAATTGTTAACCAATGGGTAGTATTTATCTTATCTTAATATACATAAAAAAACTCACATTTCATATATTTTATTTGGTTAAATTTAAAAATTGCACGTCGGAAACTTTCAAAAAACATCTCCTAAGAAGCTGTGTTCCTTGAATCAACAGGGCCGCCTCTGGCTTCGTCGCAGAATTATGAAATAAGTACATAGTAAGAGATCAATTTAATTGGCTGCCGCTACAGTGCACTTCCGTAGGATATCGCTAGGGTTGACCGGTGTTGCCGAACTTATTCGAAAGAGTCACCGCGGCCCTGGACTGCAAAGAGCATTAGGAGGACCACGGATGGGATTTAGTCAGTAAAAGTCTGGTACTCCCTTCCGCTCCGCCCAGGGCAGCAGGAGTCATTTGATGATTTCCCATACCTAAAAAAAGAGGGTTGACTGGTGCTATGTATTTTTAAGATAATGTCACTATAAGGCTTTTTCATAAGGAACATTTTAGTACAAGCCAGAAGTCTGTTTTTTGTCCAGTTGATCACATCAGCTGTCGCCTACTCCGTGAGATAGAGAGAACTTTACACCCCCACATAATCTAAGTGTCCATGCAGTTGCAACTGGCCATATAAGGGTCTACGCGTCCATTTGAACTGTTTCTCCGGGACTCGTCGAGCTTCACTGCCTTAGCGCTTTTCTGGTGATTGCCACTATAGATTCTGTTTTTCAGGAGTTGCAATGGCTGAGTAACAATTGTGGCGGGATTCACCCAAAAAAAAAAAATGTTATCATGGTCGGCGACCGCTAAAGAGAAACTAACGAGGCAGCATTATTGTAATTTATTTTTTTCTTTTGTAGGGTTCCATACCTCAAAAGGAAAAAAAAACAGAACCCATATAGGATCACTTCGTTGTCCGTCTGTCAGTCTATCACGAACCTTTTTCTCAGGAACTCGTGGAAGTATCATGTTGAAATTAATATCAAATACTTAGAAATAGTACTAAAAATATCAAGCTTTTAAGTCAACTCAATAAAAATATACGACTATTTATGCATCATTTTTGCGCCATATTTTGGTACTGGCAAGTAAATCAAAACCTACGGGGTACTTCCTATTGAGAATCATGAAATGCACAAGTAATGGAAATATTCAGAAAATTGAAAATTTGTAGTTTTATAGTTTATAAACTACAGTAGGAATTGTATACTTGGAAAAATCGAGACACGATTCCCGTATTAGACGAACTATAGGTATTTAATATCTAGGTACGAGTTTCTACGGAACCCTCGGTGCACGAGTCAGACTCGCACTTGTCTAGTTTATTTTTTGTTTTGCTGTTTTATTAACTTGCCATGTTCTGTTTCTACACCACCCTAAGGTCAGTGAGTCTAAAATGCTTCAGACATTAAGTCCACTTTTGTACAATGTTTTTACAAGTGAAGATAAAACACGAACAGCAGGAAAAAGCTAGTGGCAATAAATAAATAATAAATAATTTTCTGTTAATACTAATATATTCCCGCAACAATATGACTGCAGCAACCCTAGATTTACTTCAGTAATAAGTTCCGCTACTGATGAAAAAATTGGTTCAACCAGTTAGAAAGCAGATCCATGATATTAAACTCAGTGGAAACTCGATGATCGAATAGTTCGCAATCGATTTTATGTTGAACTTATTCGATTTGCGGATGGTATCGAATATTAAAACTTCGATATCTTGCGGTAGATAAAGCTGGTTTCTTAGTTGAGTAATTTGAAACCTTACATTAATACCTTTTAACTGGTTTTCAGGCGAAAGTTAAGTTTCAAAAATATTTAGGTAAGCCCGAATTCTAAATTCAGAATTGTGGAATAAAAATATTCTGTCTTATTTTAAGATTATAAGCACTCATTTGAAGACAATCTGTTTATATTGATTAGCAAAATCCTATATGAATTATCCTCTATAGAATTATGAACCTAAAACAGACTTAAAACTCTGCTTTATTGACAGGGAGAGTTTGACGTATACAACGTGTAACAGAATAAACGCAATAGGTACCTTATAAGGGATCATTGCACTCATCATTATGAACAATTTTTACTGTGGGACCAATAAAAATCAACTGCCTCATACATTTATGTGCGCATAACTCGACAAAATGTACTGAATAGCTGATTTTTTTTTCGCAATTTCGTGGTTCGAGTTTCGAGTACAATGACCTCTTAGAGGTATTGCGTTTATTCTGTTACGCATACATACTTACTCAAATTCAAATTCTTAATTTAGTATAGTTTGACAGATTTTCAGGCTGTTCTTGTACCTGAATTCGGTAATTAGACTTTTATTGTTGAAGCGTAAGGAATCATAATGCATCTAAGTAGTGGAGACTCCAACCACCACGAGTAGCAATTGAAAACCAAACATGCACCTAACATAATAAACAATTCCAAACAAAACACCACCTGTTATTAAAACAAACAAATAAAACCTCATTATAAATACTAGAAAAATAATAGCAAACTGGTTGTTCCTACATATTTCTTGAATGAGACATTAAAAAATAATTCCCCGTTTCTCCGTCACATGTTCTAATTGGCGTCAAGGAGCAAAAAGTTCGCAACAATTTGTGGCGCATATTTCGCCTAATCGTCGCAATGAACCATTTAGTTTAACCAGCCAGTTAACTTATGTGTTGATGGTTAATCACGGATGTAATTTCAAATGACGCCGACATAAGAGAGGCATTCCGGAATATTACTGGGGGGTCTATTTTTGTTATAGTCGATAGTTGTTTTGAGAGCACTCGATATTCTCATTGTCTTACTTTAGTTGGACTGTGTAAGGGATCATCATAATCTTCCTGTCCTTATCTCATGTTTCTTGGGGTCGTCGCAACACGTTTTCATCTTCCACTCTGTCAATATCACTTGTCACACTATCACTAACTCCCTTTTCTTTCATACCGTTCACACAATCCATCCATCTTTTCTTTGGCCTCCCCCTCTCCATCCATCCTTCACTGGACTGTATGAGGGATGATGTTAAAAACACGGGGTACGTACGTACTACACTACTGAGATGACAACTAACAGAGAGTTATGGAAGGACAGTCATGTTTTACGCCGACACTAATTAAATTGGGATAAAAGTAAGCTTGCTGTCAAATATGTTGATAACCTTCACTTTAAGTATTTCAGCTGTTCAAACAAATAGTGCAAATTAACCATTTGCAGTTTTGTTTGGCCAGCTGGAATAGTTCAAATGAAATTACAAGAATTAAATAAAATGAGTTACTTGGTTATTTTTGTATGCCTATCTGACCAAATTACTTGTGATGTGATGTAACAAAAAAATTTTATCTACACATTTTTTTTTAATAATCCAGACTCGGAGCTGCTACTGAAAAATGTCTACTAGAAAACTGAAAAATATCGAATGCTACGCGAATACCACCACAGTTCGTCGTCCTCTCGGCATCCGTCGGACATAGTTTCCTCATCAAAGCACATTGCGTCGGCGGCGGTGACCGCGGGCCCTCTCACGACATACTTCTCGTGTTCCTCTAATCTTTAAATATTTGTGCTATGCGTGTAACTAGGGGAAATAAGTTATTTGCTTTGATGGAAGCTTTTATCTTTTCAACTTGACGTGATGCCTTTAGGTTTAAAGTCGATTTTACAGTGGCCACAGTACGAGTTTTTTAACTTAGGTACCTACTCATTATGGTATTCTACTGAAAAAATGTAATTAGTCCGTCCGATAGATTTACAAAAAATATTGAACACGTATTTTTTCTTTTTTCACATAAACGAAAAAAATACGAAGATACAGTTCTCGTCAAATAACTTTGCCCCTCTGAAGTTAGCCATTTGCAAAGATCGCGCAGGTGCAGTCACGTAGACGGGAGCAAGCGGGACGCAAGCATGCATCGAACGTAAACGAGCGACTGAGACATAAAATCGCGCCCCGTCCCCATGTCTTTTGCCGCATGCGCAGTTGCAGTGTGTTCGTAATTTTGACAACTACGCAGCCACTCGACACAACTTCAGAGGGGCAAAGTTATTTGACGAGAACTGTACAGTGCGTTGAAAACTCGCGTAACGTTACTACGATAGTACAATTTTTAATAGCGACGTGATAAAAATTAAAAATATAATGCTTGCTTTGATGCGCTTTATCTTTTTAATTTTAACGATTTGAAAAGGCAAAATACACAATAGAATTAAATTTTCTACCTAGTATTGGTATCTAAATAAGACGAGGCAGGTATTTTCTAGGTGACTACTCTGAGAAAAACTCCGATAATATACTCAGAGGTTCACATTAATTTAGACAATAACTGGAAGAACAAGAGAGAAAAGATACAAATGATAAACTAAAATTCTTTAGCGATGAAAAGAAAGAAATAGTTAAAGAATATATCGTGATTCGTTAGGTACGTCATAAAAAATGGTTCATGATTATTTGTTCGGGTATCTACGAAGGGATATTAGGGAAAGGTCAATGTACGTTATTGCAAGTTTATCTGGCAGCTACCATAATCCCTACTGATATTATAAATGCGAAAGTAACTCTAAACCATTTAACCGATTTGAGAAAAAATAGAATCGCTTCAATTACCTAGCCTCGCTCAGCGCAAGCGATTCTATTGGTTTTTAACAAGCACATCCCTCGCTACGCATTCTCCCACATCTCTGGTGGAAACGCACCCTAAATTTCAAAATATTTGAAAATAAAAAAAGTAGCCTATGTCCTACTCCAAGGTCTAATCTATCTCTGTATCTTTCATTAAAATCGGTTAAGTGGTTTAGAGTTACTTTCTCGCAGTTCTCTGGTGGAAACACAGTCTTACGCGGGCGAAGCTGCTGGCAGAAACTAGTCACAAATATTAAAAGATTGACATTTAACTTGTAACAGAAGAAAGAGTAAAGGTAAGATCAAAAACTAGGCAGCATGGGCTGATTTTCAGTGGTCGCCTAAAATATGACGATCATAGTGTAGCGGCATTCATGCCGCCACAAAAATCTACGTAGCAGAATCAACATCACAACAAATGAGACTCGCAGCGCCATCTATCTCGACAGCTGCGAACTAACTACAAAATCCTAAATCGCGATATCAAAGTTTACCGTGCGATTAGAACACATGCAAAGCCCGAATATCAACTCTTGGGCAGTTGCCCACCAGACAAACCAACCGTCTGGTCGGAGGATCCTCTCTTTCCAGTGGAGGTATGTGGGACTTTACTCTCTGTTCCGCTACCTCCAAAATAGAAATCTTTAGAACTGTTGATGTGGCTAAACTTTGTGCATCAGCGGTTTTCTTTTGACTGTTATGGATGATGATAGCCAATGCCAATGATTATGCTACGCTCGTATTTCTCAAACTAATTAGTATGGATCCTACAATGTACAGCATGTTCGTAATAGCCATATATAACACATTGCTAGCTAATCTGAATGGCTTAACGATCATGTAATGCTTGAGCTAAGCCGATTAGGTACATGGTTTGTTGCACGTGTTGGACTTATCCCTAAACTATACTTCGTGAGTTTATCGTTGTTCTTGGGTCAACCCAAGAAGCAAAGTTGATCATAGGATAAAAAGTAAGGAAAATAATAACTTTTTTTACAAAAAAAAAACTGCAAAGAATCCAAAGTTAAAGTTATTAAATGTATAGTGGTTTTTCGTTGGAAGTCGGGTGTATATTTTTGGAAAAAAGTTTTTATTTTCACTTTTTAGCGCTACCCCCCAAAAATTCCGACCCGTCCTTACAGATTTAAGTGTCTATCTTCAAAGTTCTTCATTCGATTCTTACGAAATTTATGTGAGACCCTTTCGGAATTAAACTTCTTTTGGACAAAAAAAGTATATATGACGGAGTCATCGAACTTACTTTAAAAAAAAATGTACAAAGTGTAATAGAATAAACGCAATACCATAAAAGGAGAAAAATAACTTTTTCAGTATTGGTTCCTGAAAGGTGTTCATAATGATGAGTACAATGACCCCTTTTAAGATATTGCATTTATTCTGTTACACGTTGTATATAAACATGCGAATTGATAACCTCCTCCTTTTTCAAAGTCAGTTAAAAAGGCTTGTAGATAGTGGACTCTACGATCAATGTGTCGATAGTCGTGACAGCCAATAACTTAATACCTGCACGCCTCAACCTACATTAGGAACTATTATAATGCAGAACTGGACCTACCTGTCGTAACCGCACTCTTTTTGATGTTTTAAAAACAATGATTTTGTTTTTCTATTGTCTCGTAAAGGTGATTGTTTGTGCTATGTAAAGAAATGCATTTTTTTTTCTTACACCTACAGCTACACAAGTTCTTGATCCACAAAGCACTTCAGGATACGGCTTATTTTGTAAGGAGGTTTCCTGGAACGTTGACCGCCGGCAGTTTTGAATCCTGCTCCTGGTAGGTTTCATGGATTGTTTATTTTCTATTTCAAATCACACACAGCGAGATTTAATCCCAACCTAGGCACTTCAATTTTATCAAAGAAGCATTCCATTTCATTTGACGAATAAACCCGTATTCAGACCCCACGATACAGGCCGTTGTATACCCGAGATCACAAAGGATTTTTTACGGCCTGCATCCTCTTTCCTAAAACTTAACAAACGAAAATCCCAAAATATCTCGAATTCAAATAAAATGGAGCGGCGACATCACACGGAGGCAGTCAATAAATCTCGAAACTGGAATGTTTAGGTGTAGGTACCCGTAAAACAAGGTTATGGTTTCCTTCGCTGGTGGGTACGTTCTTGAATCTGAGGCTCCTCTAACATAAATTCTATGCGTTTAAAGTATGTGATATTAAATATAAGAAGCGGGTTATTTTAAGTTTGTTTTCATTTATTGATGAAAGTGACTGTATCGTTATTTTTGGTATCAGAAATTGAGCTTTTTCCAGTGTTGATTTTTGTAACTTTACATGGTCAACGCATACCCATCAAAGTGAACATTTAAAAAATCAGCAGTGCAGTTGATTTTATTCCGCGTTTTAAGGGCTTGTCCTATACTAAAAAGTAGTTCATAGTAATTAGTACAACATGACCCTTTTTCAAGTTTAGCCAGTAATCGGTTATATTCGGTTACTCGAACCCGTTTAGGCAAGAATCAAATACAACTCAAATATAAACAAACAAAAAAGAAAAATACGCCAGCCCAATTAAAAACTCACAAATTCCACCCTCCACGGTCAATTTACAACCATGACTCCTCACCCACATGAATACCTAACAAGTTCTTAATATACAAATTCCCGGATCGCCCCACTGAAACCTTAAACGTTGTGCGGCGTGCAATCTCAGTAAATAATTGCACTTCCCCTCCATAAAGTCTGGGGGGAAGTTCTGTTCACGTAAAATGAACAGGGACGTCTTAACTGGCGGTGAAGAGCGACGGAACTGGATACCTGAACTTGATACCAGTTTTTTTTTTAAGAAGGGGACGCTATAAGCTTTGTGTTGAGCAGTTTTATATATAACAAGGTTTTGTTAAGGCGCTATGAACCAACAGAAACTGCGCTTACTAGTTTTTTGAATCCATGGGAAACATAAAAAACAGTGTTGAAAAATTATGAAACAAAGATAATAACTCATTTATGGATCTGGCGGACCACCAATCGCTTTTAGTAACACAATTAGATCAACTTTTTTGGATAAAAAAAGTTCAAAATTTTTAACATATCTTCTTAGATTTTTTAAACAGCTTGACATACACACTAAGGTTAAGCATGGAGTTGACATCCAGACTCAACTTCAGCGCCACCATTGAGTAAAAAGCCCAAACTGCGGCCAAAAAGCTGGGCATCCTAAATAGAGCGAAAGGTACGCCTGGACAGCTTTTAACCCTTTGCAAAGCACAAGTCTGATCCTGCGTGGAGTATTGCAGCCGCCTTTGGGATGGCTCAGCTAAATACGAACTTGCCGTGCTTGACTCGGTGGAACGCAGAGCTAGGACGCTCATTGGCGACGTAAAACTGGTGGATGCCAAGCGCCACAAGGTAGCCTGCTTGTCTGTCTTCTACAGATTCTACTTCGGTAAGCGTGCCTAAGAATTCCACGACCTCGTCCTACCGGCCGGGCGGCCCGCTTCTACCATCGGACATTTAAACGCACTGCAAGTAACCATCCCTACCTTGTTACTATTCCACCAATTGGTACTAAGCGTTTCCAAACGTTTTTTATAATTCGTACAAAAAGAAGTGGAACCCTAATCTCTTCAAAATTAGAGTGAACAGACTTCTTCTGGGTAAGCTCTCCCCATCGTCGAGTTTGTCTTAGTCATTTCTAACCTAGACTAAAGTCAAGAGCAAACTCATCTCGAATAAAAGCTGGGGGCCTTAAATTCATTTGAGGCCACCACAGGTTAGTCCGGTTAAGCAGTTAATATCCCAAGTGTGTTACACACCACAACTAGCTACTACCTACCACTACTACCACTACCACAACTAGCTAGTGGTCATACCTAAAAAAAAAAAAAAATTTCGAATAAAAAAAAAATCACAACAAAAGTGTTGTTTTCAAACGGAAAGGACAATATTGTTAAGAAACTGCTCACACAGGTGATATTTATTGTACTTAACAAAATGTTATGACGCAAAGACACCTCATTTGAATGGAAATATGCCTGCTATTTGAAGATAACAACTACATTTATGAAACTTATATGTATTAATTAATTAAATTCATGCAAAGAAAAAAAATTTAAAAGAAGTAATTAAATAAAAATCGCAGTCAATACTTCCATGTTTACAAATTAATTTCTTTGCGTTGGTTACAATATAGAAGGAAACAATATGAATGACGGTATTTGAAACTTATATAAAAACAGAAGATTTTCTAATAAAAACAGAACTCCTCAGTGGCTTGTGGAACTAGCAATATGAGGACTAATACAGTAACTCTTGCTATTGTCATATATTCGGTACGTAAATAATTAAATACAACGTGTAATAGACTAAACGCAAAACCTCTTAAGGGGTCATTGTACTCATCATTATGAACAACATTGGGGTCAACCCTGTTGTTCAGTACATATTTTCGCGATTTCAGTGTTGGTCCCAATGTTTGGTATTGGGTTTATTCTGTAACATGTTGTATAACCCATAAAACTTAACTAAATTCCTCAATAAAAAAAAATAACCTGTTCATTTTCCTCCCCGGTAGTCTTACCATCTCTAAAAAGTTTCGAATAACTTATCTACAAAGAACCCCGAAATCGCGAAAAAAAATCGACTGTCCCTTATATTATGTGCGGTTCACGATTTATGACGTATTAAAAAAAAAACTACTTACTAGATCTCGTTCAAACCAATTTTCGGTGGAAGTTTACATGGTAATGTACATCATAGATTTTTTTTTGTTTTATCATTCTCTTATTTTAGATGTTACTCCTGTAACTTCAGAAAAATATATGTATGGGGAACCCCCAAAATGTATAATTTTTAGGGTTCCGTAGCCAAATGGCAAAAAATGGAACCCTTATGGATTCGCTATGTCTTTCTGTCTGTCTGTCCGTCCGTATGTCACAGCCACTTTTTCCGAAACTATAAGAAATATACTGTTGAAACTTGGTTAGTAGATGTATCTACATCTACTAACCAAGTTTCAACAGTATAGTTCTTATAGTTTCGCACACACAGATGTGAAACGTATTAAGATTTTCACAAAAAAATAAAAAAAAAACAATAAATTTTGGGGGTTCCCCATATTTAGAACTGAAACTCAAAAACTTTTTTCATCAAACCCATACGTGTGGGGTATGGATAGGTCTTCAAAAATGATATTGAGGTTTCTAATATCATTTTTTCTAAACTGAATAGTTAGCGCGAGATATAGGTATTTCCAAAGTCGCAAAAATGTGTAACTTCTAGAATAAAGGAATGATAAAACTAAAAAAAATTATGATGTACATCCATGATCCATGTAAACTTCCACCGAAAATTGGTTTGAACGAGATCTAGTAAGTAGTTTTTTTCAATACGTCATATATCGTAAACCGCAATTTATCTTTCGTTCAATCAACTCAAATATAATTTTCACAGATGATGTATTTCTGTTGCCGTTATAACAACAAATACTACAAACAGAATAAAGTAGATATTTAAGTGGGGCTCCCATACAACAAACGTGTTTTTTTTTGCCGTTTTTATAGATGATGGTACGGAACCCTCCGTGCACGAGTCCGACTCGCACTTGACCTGTTTTTTTTCGTGATTTCGGGGAGATGGGGTTGGCGTCTAGACTAACGAGATACAGATGAATACATACACATCTGATCTGCAATTATCTGAGCTCAAACACCAAGTAACTGAGTAATGCAATAGTCCTTAGCAAGATTGGTGTCAGGGGGTCTACTCTCTAAGCTCGAAGTCCGTAGTTTCGGCCTTAGTGTCGTCGATAAGTTCCGAACCCGAACTAAGAATGAATAATAACACGATTTGACAGTTGTTCTTTATTCGGGACTCATCGTAAGTCCGTAGGTGCTACGGAGTAGAAAATGCCCGACACTAAGGCCGAAACTACGGACTTCGGGCTTAAAGAGTAGACCCCCAGATTGTCTGGCGTCTGGCTACCCGTAATGACAGTCGGATATTTTTTTTTTGTCACTTCAAAAGGTTTCTCATTCATCTAATTTCCAAAATTGCTAGGTTTAAAATAACGTTCTCTCATTTACAGAGGGCCCGCGAAAAATGTTGTAGACAAAAGTGTTGCACACTGTGTAAACTAAATACTAAAAATTAAAATTATTTATTCATTGTTGTAAAACTATTATAACGAAGTTATTAAGTGGTTTAATATACATATTAACAATACAAAAATAGTGGGAATTCGTTGTAAATCTGTAGTAGAGGCTCACTGAACCAGATTTTATTGAAGTTGCCATTGTAAAGCCAGATATTTATGTAAGCTTAGAAATAACAGGAAAAAACAATTAATAGTATTATACGGTTGGTTAAAATTGACTGTGAATGACTTTATTATATAGAATTTTGGATGAAATAGACAGTGAAAAGCTTGTATTTATTTAATAATTAATGACTACTTTACAGATATGTTACGTAACCGAAGCTGCTCCAAAACTCGGTATGTATTTTTTTTTTACAAAATAACCGCCTTTTTTGTACATATATATTTTTTCTATAACATGAATTTTTCATAATAATAGTCACCTATAATCTAACTAACAGGAATATCATAGAATAAAATGATGAATTTTTTTCAGGCTGGAAGTTGCTAACAATTCCCAAATGTGGAACAACTTCTTCTTCAACTACAACAACCGGTACCACAACGACTTTAAAACCAAACACAACAAATGACGGATGTAAAATGTCACCTAAAACAACTCAACCAACACCGAAACCGCAGCCGACACCGAATCCGACACTGAAACCGACATTACCTTGTGACACACAATCACCAAAACCAGAGCCAACACCGAAGTCGACACCGAAGCCGACACCGAAGCCGACACCGAAGCCGACACCGAAGCCAACACCGAAGTCGACACCGAAGCCGACACCGAAGCCGACACCGAAGCCGACACCGAAGCCGACACCGAAGCGGACGCCGAAGCCGACACCGAAACCGACACCGAAGCCGACGCCGAAGTCGACACCGAAACCGACACCACATTGTGACACACCAACACCAAAGCCGACCACAGAGCCGACGACTCCTTGTGACACACAAACACCAAAGCCGACCACGAAGCTGACGCCTCCTTGTGACACCCAAACACCAAAACCGACCACGGAGCCGACGCCTTCTTGTGGCACACCAACACCAAAGCCGACCACGGAGCCGACGCCTCCTTGTGACACACCTACACCAAAGCCGACCACGGAGCCGACGCCTCCTTGTGGCACACCAACACCAAAGCCGATCACGGAGCCGACGCCTCCTTGTGTCACACCAACACCACAGCCGACCACGGAGCCGACGCCTCCTTGTGTCACACCAACACCACAGCCGACCACGGAATCGACACCTCCTTGTGACACACCAACACCACAGCCGACCACGGAGCCAACGCCTCCTTGTGAGACACCAACACCAAAGCTGACCACGGAGCCGACGCTTCCATGTGTCACACCAACACCACAGCCAACCACGGAGTCGACGCCTCCTTGTGACACACCAACACCACAGCCGACCACGGAGCCGACGCCTCCTTGTGACACACCAACACCAAATCCGACCACGGTGCCGACGCCTTCTTCTGGCACACCAACACCAAAGCCAACTCCAAAGCCGACCACGGAGCCGACGCCGCCTTGTGAGACACCAACATCACAGCCGACCACGGAGCCCACGCTTCCTTGTGAGACACCAACAACAAAGCCAACTCCAAGGCCGACCACGGAGCCGACGCCTACTTGTGCCACACCAACTCCAAAGCCGACCACGGAGCCGACGCCTCCTTGTGACACACCAACACCAAAGCCGACCACGGAGCCGACGCCTTCTTGTGGTACACCAACACCAAAGCCGACCACGGAGACGACGTCTCCTTGTGACACACCAACACCACAGCCGACCACGGAGCCGACGCTTCCTTGTGAGACACCAACACCAAAGCCAACACCAAAGACGACCACGGAGCCGACGCCTCCTTGTGATACACCTACACCAAAGCCGACCACGGAGCCGACGCCTCCTTGTGACACACCAACACCACAGCCGACCACGGAGCCGACGCTTCCTTGTGAGACACCACCACCAAAGCCAACTCCAAAGCCGACCACGGAGCCGACGCCTCCTTGTGGCACACCAACACCAAAGCCGATCACGGAGCCGACGCCTCCTTGTGACACACCTACACCAAAGCCGACCACGGAGCCAACGCCTCCTTGTGACACACCAACACCACAGCCGACCACGGAGCCGACGCCTCCTTGTGACACACCAACACCACAGCCGACCACGGAGCCGACGCCTCCTTGTGTCACACCAACACCACAGCCGACCACGGAAACGACACCTCCTTGTGACACACCAACACCACAGCCGACCACGGAGCCGACGCTTCCCTGTGTCACACCAACACCAAAGCCGACCACGGAGCCGACGCCTCCTTGTGAGACACCAACACCAAAGCTGACCACGGAGCCGACGCTTCCTTGTGTCACACCAACACCACAGCCAACCACGGAGTCGACGCTTCCTTGTGACACACCAACACCACAGCCGACCACGGAGCCGACGCCTCCTTGTGACACACCAACACCACAGCCGACCACGGAGCCCACGCTTCCTTGTGAGACACCAACACCAAAGCCAACTCCAAGGCCGACCACGGAGCCGACGCCGCCTTGTGAGACACCAACACCACAGCCGACCACGGAGCCCACGCTTCCTTGTGAGACACCAACACCAAAGCCAACTCCAAGGCCGACCACGGAGCCGACGCCTACTTTTGCCACACCAACTCCAAAGCCGACCACGGAGCCGACGCCTCCTTGTGACACACCAACACCAAAGCCGACCACGGAGCCGACGCCTTCTTGTGGTACACCAACACCAAAGCCGACCACGGAGACGACGTCTCCTTGTGACACACCAACACCACAGCCGACTACGGAGCCGACGCTTCCTTGTGAGACACCAACACCAAAGCCAACACCAAAGCCGACCACGGAGCCGACGCCTCCTTGTGACACACCTACACCAAAGCCGACCACGGAGCCGACGCCTCCTTGTGACACACCAACACCACAGCCGACCACGGAGCCGACGCTTCCTTGTGAGACACCACCACCAAAGCCAACACCAAAGCCGATCACGGAGCCGACGCCTCCTTGTGACACACCTACACCAAAGCCGACCACGGAGCCAACGCCTCCTTGTGACACACCAACACCACAGCCGA
The DNA here is from genome assembly GCA_947386135.1 of Melanchra persicariae. Taxonomy (NCBI): domain Eukaryota; kingdom Metazoa; phylum Arthropoda; class Insecta; order Lepidoptera; family Noctuidae; genus Melanchra; species Melanchra persicariae. Next base: position 4,644,029 of record OX376655.1, on the reverse strand, counting down.
CCACGGAGCCGACGCCTCCTTGTGACACACCAACACCACAGCCGACCACGGAGCCGACGCTTCCTTGTGAGACATCACCACCAAAGCCAACTCCAAAGCCGACCACGGAGCCGACGCCTCCTTGTGACACACCAACACCAAAGCCGACCACGGAGCCGACGCCTTCTTGTGGCACACCAACACCACAGCCGACCACGGAGCCGACGCTTCCTTGTGAGACACCAACACCAAAGCCAACACCTAAGCCGACCACGGAGCCGACGCCTCCTTGTGACACACCAACACCACAGCCGACCACGGAGCCGACGCTTCCTTGTGAGACACCACCACCAAAGCCAACTCCAAAGCCGACCACGGAGCCGACGCCTACTTGTGCCACACCAACTCCAAAGCCGACCACGGAGCCCACGCCTCCTTGTGACACACCTACACCAAAGCCGACCACGGAGCCGACGCCTCCTTGTGACACACCAACACCACAGCCGACCACGGAGCCGACGCTTCCTTGTAAGACACCAACACCAAAGCCAACTCCAAAGCCGACCACGGAGCCGACGCCTTCTTGTGACACACCAACACCAAAGCCGACTACAGAGCCGACGCCTCCTTGTAAGACACCAACACAAAAGCCCACTCCAAAGCCGACCACGGAGCCGACGTCTCCTTGTGGCACACCAACACCAAAGCCGACTACAGAGCCGACGCCTCCTTGTAAGACACCAACACCAAAGCCAACTCCAAAGCCGACCACGGAGCCGACGCCGCCTTGTCAGACACCAACACCACAGCCGACCACGGAGCCGACGCCTTCTTGTGACACACCAACACCAAAGCCGACCACGAAGCCGACGCCTCCTTGTAAGACACCAACACCAAAGCCAACTCCAAAGCCGGCCACGGAGCCGACGCCGCCTTGTCAGACACCAACACCAAAGCCGACCACGGAGCCGACGTCTCCTTGTGGCACACCAACACCAAAGCCGACTCCTAAACCGACACCAACTTGTTGCACACCAATACCGAAACCGGAGCCGACACCACCTTGTATTAGACTGACACCGATACCTATACGGACGCACCGGCCACGAACTTCAAGACCAACCAGAAAATCAACAACCAAAAAATCAAAAACTAAAAAAAACGGGTGTCGCTAATGAATCTTCTAGAAAGTTTGTGTAAATAAAGTTTCTGTAGGGGTCTTCAAAATAATACATTATTATTTTTAATTGTAATTTTTGTCAATCGACATTTATATCAATGCGTTAGAAAAAATATATCAATTTGTTCATTCACTAGCTTTCTGCCTGCGACTTTGTCTGTTTGGTATGCTTAATAACTTAAGGTACAGTGGGCCATCACTGTACTTTATTAAGACACTGGGCTGCTAGCGTTGCAAAATCGGACGGTGATGCTTATTCTTTTACCAAAAAATAGGCCAGCTCCTATAGTAACGTGAAGAGTAGACAAGCCTGTATCTGTCGAAGTAGGTGACCCCCTCATGACCAGGACTAATATAAAACCCTGGACCCTTAATCACAAATAGCTCTATGATAGAGCTGGATAGCTACTTATCCTTATCTTTTTACTACTAGCGATGTTCTTTTTGCCATTCAGCCAAAAGATAAAATTATGCAAATTATTATATATATATTTTTTTGTTTTGTTAACATAGTAGATTACCAATTGTAGTAAATACTTGTAATAAAATTGTTGTTTGATTGCTGAAGCCATTTTTTCCAAAAAACGTAAGAATTGATTGAAACAGAAACCTAGTTTTTTGTTGTTGTGATGTTTTATTTTATCATTATAAAGTACACAAGATTTTCTTGTTATTTTAGTAACGCGCAAAATGCTTGCAATAAAAAATATATTATCGTATCAAACTATGAATAAAGTATCACAACACAACGCATTAATAAGTTAATATTCATAAAAGTGAAGAAAAATATTTATTTTATAATATAGATAAGTATAAACAGTTTTACAATGTTTTTTGTGAAAAGAACAGAATATTTTGCATGCTAGTTAGGGCTCATTTTTGCAATTTGCTGCAACCGTATTACGTTTTTTGGTTTCTTTAAGGTACAAAATAATGTAATCGGAATTAATTTATTTTTGTTGTTAATGAGAGTGCCAACAAACTGAGTAATTCCCTTTCATTGATGCATAGTTGAATTTCCTCTTTTGAGGCAATGGTTGTGAGCTTGTTGGTGGAACCTGTGTTTTTTTACCTCTAATAACCCTTTTAAAATAAATCCAGTGGTTATGATCCCCGAAACGAAAGAGTACTTACTGGTACTCACTGTTGAGGATTGAATCTCGGCATCTCGGGGTGCTGCAGGCGGTGCGGGGTGCGGGCGGCGCGGCGGCACGACGGGCGTCGGCGGGACTCGCGCATACATTATCAAGACACTGCTTTCCGGGCCACCGTATTAAGATAAGATAATATAAGATAAGATATTTATTTTTGCAAATATGGGTAAAACACGGTGACATAAAAATATAATTAGCAACAGCCATATTTAACCAGAAGGCATGCAAAAGTACAAAAATACACGGAATATCATAGAATAAAATGATGAATTTTTTTCAGGCTGGAAGTTGCTAACAATTCCCAAATGTGGAACAACTTCTTCTTCAACTACAACAACCGGTACCACAACGACTTTAAAACCAAACACAACAAAAGACGGATGTAAAATGTCACCTAAAACAACTCAACCAACACCGAAACCGCAGCCGACACCGAATCCGACACTGAAACCGACATTACCTTGTGACACACAATCACCAAAACCAAAGCCAACACCGAAGTCGACACCGAAGCCGACACCGAAGCCGACACCGAAGCCGACACCGAAGCCGACACCGAAGCCAACACCGAAGTCGACACCGAAGCCGACACCGAAGCCGACACCGAAGCCGACACCGAAGCCGACACCGAAGCGGACGCCGAAGCCGAAACCGAAACCGACACCGAAGCCGACGCCGAAGTCGACACCGAAACCGACACCACATTGTGACACACCAACACCAAAGCCGACCACGGAGCCGACGACTCCTTGTGACACACAAACACCAAAGCCGACCACGAAGCCGACGCCTCCTTGTGACACCCAAACACCAAAACCGACCACGGAGCCGACGCCTTCTTGTGGCACACCAACACCAAAGCCGACCACGGAGCCGACGCCTCCTTGTGACACACCTACACTAAAGCTGACCACGGAGCCGACGCCTCCTTGTGGCACACCAACACCAAAGCCGATCACGGAGCCGACGCCTCCTTGTGTCACACCAACACCACAGCCGACCACGGAGCCGACGCCTCCTTGTGTCACACCAACACCACAGCCGACCACGGAATCGACACCTCCTTGTGAGACACCAACACCAAAGCTGACCACGGAGCCGACGCTTCCTTGTGTCACACCAACACCACAGCCAACCACGGAGTCGACGCCTCCTTGTGACACACCAACACCACAGCCGACCACGGAGCCGACGCCTCCTTGTGACACACCAACACCAAATCTGACCACGGTGCCGACGCCTTCTTCTGGCACACCAACACCAAAGCCAACTCCAAAGCCGACCACGGAGCCGACGCCGCCTTGTGAGACACCAACACCACAGCCGACCACGGAGCCCACGCTTCCTTGTGAGACACCAACACCAAAGCCAACTCCAAGGCCGACCACGGAGCCGACGCCTACTTGTGCCACACCAACTCCAAAGCCGACCACGGAGCCGACGCCTCCTTGTGACACACCAACACCAAAGCCGACCACGGAGCCGACGCCTTCTTGTGGTACACCAACACCAAAGCCGACCACGGAGACGACGTCTCCTTGTGACACACCAACACCACAGCCGACCACGGAGCCGACGCTTCCTTGTGAGACACCAACACCAAAGCCAACACCAAAGACGACCACGGAGCCGACGCCTCCTTGTGACACACCAACACCACAGCCGACCACGGAGCCGACGCTTCCTTGTGAGACACCACCACCAAAGCCAACTCCAAAGCCGACCACGGAGCCGACGCCTCCTTGTGGCACACCAACACCAAAGCCGATCACGGAGCCGACGCCTCCTTGTGACACACCTACACCAAAGCCGACCACGGAGCCAACGCCTCCTTGTGACACACCAACACCACAGCCGACCACGGAGCCGACGCCTCCTTGTGACACACCAACACCACAGCCGACCACGGAGCCGACGCCTCCTTGTGTCACACCAACACCACAGCCGACCACGGAAACGACACCTCCTTGTGACACACCAACACCACAGCCGACCACGGAGCCGACGCTTCCCTGTGTCACACCAACACCAAAGCCGACCACGGAGCCGACGCCTCCTTGTGAGACACCAACACCAAAGCTGACCACGGAGCCGACGCTTCCTTGTGTCACACCAACACCACAGCCAACCACGGAGTCGACGCTTCCTTGTGACACACCAACACCACAGCCGACCACGGAGCCGACGCCTCCTTGTGACACACCAACACCACAGCCGACCACGGAGCCCACGCTTCCTTGTGAGACACCAACACCAAAGCCAACTCCAAGGCCGACCACGGAGCCGACGCCGCCTTGTGAGACATCAACACCACAGCCGACCACGGAGCCCACGCTTCCTTGTGAGACACCAACACCAAAGCCAACTCCAAGGCCGACCACGGAGCCGACGCCTACTTTTGCCACACCAACTCCAAAGCCGACCACGGAGCCGACGCCTCCTTGTGACACACCAACACCAAAGCCGACCACGGAGCCGACGCCTTCTTGTGGTACACCAACACCAAAGCCGACCACGGAGACGACGTCTCCTTGTGACACACCAACACCACAGCCGACTACGGAGCCGACGCTTCCTTGTGAGACACCAACACCAAAGCCAACACCAAAGCCGACCACGGAGCCGACGCCTCCTTGTGACACACCTACACCAAAGCCGACCACGGAGCCGACGCCTCCTTGTGACACACCAACACCACAGCCGACCACGGAGCCGACGCTTCCTTGTGAGACACCACCACCAAAGCCAACACCAAAGCCGATCACGGAGCCGACGCCTCCTTGTGACACACCTACACCAAAGCCGACCACGGAGCCAACGCCTCCTTGTGACACACCAACACCACAGCCGACCACGGAGCCGACGCCTCCTTGTGACACACCAACACCACAGCCGACCACGGAGCCGACGCCTCCTTGTGACACACCAACACCACAGCCGACCACGGAGCCGACGCCTCCTTATGTCACACCAACACCACAGCCAACCACGGAGTCGACGCCTCCTTGTGACACACCAACACCACAGCCGACCACGGAGCCGACGCCTCCTTGTGACACACCAACACCAAATCCGACCACGGTGCCGACGCCTTCTTCTGGCACACCAACACCAAAGCCAACTCCAAAGCCGACCACGGAGCCGACGCCGCCTTGTGAGACACCAACACCACAGCCGACCACGGAGCCCACGCTTCCTTGTGAGACACCAACACCAAAGCCAACTCCAAGGCCGACCACGGAGCCGACGCCTACTTGTGCCACACCAACACCAAAGCCGACCACGGAGCCGACGCCTTCTTGTGGTACACCAACACCAAAGCCGACCACGGAGACGACGTCTCCTTGTGACACACCAACACCACAGCCGACCACGGAGCCGACGCTTCCTTGTGAGACACCAACACCAAAGCCAACACCAAAGACGACCACGGAGCCGACGCCTCCTTGTGATACACCTACACCAAAGCCGACCACGGAGCCGACGCCTCCTTGTGACACACCAACACCACAGCCGACCACGGAGCCGACGCTTCCTTGTGAGACACCACCACCAAAGCCAACTCCAAAGCCGACCACGGAGCCGACGCCTCCTTGTGGCACACCAACACCAAAGCCGATCACGGAGCCGACGCCTCCTTGTGACACACCTACACCAAAGCCGACCACGGAGCCAACGCCTCCTTGTGACACACCAACACCACAGCCGACCACGGAGCCGACGCCTCCTTGTGACACACCAACACCACAGCCGACCACGGAGCCGACGCCTCCTTGTGTCACACCAACACCACAGCCGACCACGGAAACGACACCTCCTTGTGACACACCAACACCACAGCCGACCACGGAGCCGACGCTTCCCTGTGTCACACCAACACCAAAGCCGACCACGGAGCCGACGCCTCCTTGTGAGACACCAACACCAAAGCTGACCACGGAGCCGACGCTTCCTTGTGTCACACCAACACCACAGCCAACCACGGAGTCGACGCTTCCTTGTGACACACCAACACCACAGCCGACCACGGAGCCGACGCCTCCTTGTGACACACCAACACCACAGCCGACCACGGAGCCCACGCTTCCTTGTGAGACACCAACACCAAAGCCAACTCCAAGGCCGACCACGGAGCTGACGCCGCCTTGTGAGACACCAACACCAAAGCCAACTCCAAGGCCGACCACGGAGCCGACGCCTACTTTTGCCACACCAACTCCATAGCCGACCACGGAGCCGACGCCTCCTTGTGTCACGCCAACACCACAGCCAACCACGGAGTCGACGCCTCCTTGTGACACACCAACACCACAGCCGACCACGGAGCCGACGCCTCCTTGTGACACACCAACACCAAATCCGACCACGGTGCCGACGCCTTCTTCTGGCACACCAACACCAATGCCAACTCCAAAGCCGACCACGGAGCCGACGCCGCCTTGCGAGACACCAACACCACAGCCGACCACGGAGCCCACGCTTCCTTGTGAGACACCAACACCAAAGCCAACTCCAAGGCCGACCACGGAGCCGACGCCTTCTTGTGCCACACCAACTCCAAAGCCGACCACGGAGCCGACGCCTCCTTGTGACACACCAACACCAAAGCCGACCATGGAGCCGACGCCTTCTTGTGGTACACCAACACCAAAGCCGACCACGGAGACGACGTCTCCTTGTGACACACCAACACCACAGCCGACCACGGAGCCGACGCTTCCTTGTGAGACACCAACACCAAAGCCAACACCAAAGACGACCACGGAGCCGACGCCTCCTTGTGATACACCTACACCAAAGCCGACCACGGAGCCGACGCCTCCTTGTGACACACCAACACCACAGCCGACCACGGAGCCGACGCTTCCTTGTGAGACACCACCACCAAAGCCAACTCCAAAGCCGACCACGGAGCCGACGCCTCCTTGTGGCACACCAACACCAAAGCCGATCACGGAGCCGACGCCTCCTTGTGACACACCTACACCAAAGCCGACCACGGAGCCAACGCCTCCTTGTGACACACCAACACCACAGCCGACCACGGAGCCGACGCCTCCTTGTGACACACCAACACCACAGCCGACCACGGAGCCGACGCCTCCTTGTGTCACACCAACACCACAGCCGACCACGGAAACGACACCTCCTTGTGACACACCAACACCACAGCCGACCACGGAGCCGACGCTTCCCTGTGTCACACCAACACCAAAGCCGACCACGGAGCCGACGCCTCCTTGTGAGACACCAACACCAAAGCTGACCACGGAGCCGACGCTTCCTTGTGTCACACCAACACCACAGCCAACCACGGAGTCGACGCTTCCTTGTGACACACCAACACCACAGCCGACCACGGAGCCGACGCTTCCTTGTGAGACACCAACACCAAAGCCAACTCCAAGGCCGACCACGGAGCCGACGCCGCCTTGTGAGACACCAACACCACAGCCGACCACGGAGCCCACGCTTCCTTGTGAGACACCAACACCAAAGCCAACTCCAAGGCCGACCACGGAGCCGACGCCTACTTTTGCCACACCAACTCCAAAGCCGACCACGGAGCCGACGCCTCCTTGTGACACACCAACACCAAAGCCGACCACGGAGCCGACGCCTTCTTGTGGTACACCAACACCAAAGCCGACCACGGAGACGACGTCTCCTTGTGACACACCAACACCACAGCCGACTACGGAGCCGACGCTTCCTTGTGAGACACCAACACCAAAGCCAACACCAAAGCCGACCACGGAGCCGACGCCTCCTTGTGACACACCTACACCAAAGCCGACCACGGAGCCGACGCCTCCTTGTGACACACTTACACCAAAGCCGACCACGGAGCCAACGCCTCCTTGTGACACACCAACACCACAGCCGACCACGGAGCCGACGCCTCTTTGTGACACACCAACACCACAGCCGACCACGGAGCCGACGCTTCCTTGTGAGACATCACCACCAAAGCCAACTCCAAAGCCGACCACGGAGCCGACGCCGCCTTGTGAGACACCAACACCACAGCCGACCACGGAGCCCACGCTTCCTTGTGAGACACCAACACCAAAGCCAACTCCAAGGCCGACCACGGAGCCGACGCCTACTTTTGCCACACCAACTCCAAAGCCGACCACGGAGCCGACGCCTCCTTGTGACACACCAACACCAAAGCCGACCACGGAGCCGACGCCTTCTTGTGGTACACCAACACCAAAGCCGACCACGGAGACGACGTCTCCTTGTGACACACCAACACCACAGCCGACTACGGAGCCGACGCTTCCTTGTGAGACACCAACACCAAAGCCAACACCAAAGCCGACCACGGAGCCGACGCCTCCTTGTGACACACCAACACCACAGCCGACTACGGAGCCGACGCTTCCTTGTGAGACACCAACACCAAAGCCAACACCAAAGCCGACCACGGAGCCGACGCCTCCTTGTGACACACCTACACCAAAGCCGACCACGGAGCCGACGCCTCCTTGTGACACACTTACACCAAAGCCGACCACGGAGCCAACGCCTCCTTGTGACACACCAACACCACAGCCGACCACGGAGCCGACGCCTCTTTGTGACACACCAACACCACAGCCGACCACGGAGCCGACGCTTCCTTGTGAGACATCACCACCAAAGCCAACTCCAAAGCCGACCACGGAGCCGACGCCTCCTTGTGACACACCAACACCAAAGCCGACCACGGAGCCGACGCCTTCTTGTGGCACACCAACACCACAGCCGACCACGGAGCCGACGCTTCCTTGTGAGACACCAACACCAAAGCCAACACCTAAGCCGACCACGGAGCCGACGCCTCCTTGTGACACACCAACACCACAGCCGACCACGGAGCCGACGCTTCCTTGTGAGACACCACCACCAAAGCCAACTCCAAAGCCGACCACGGAGCCGACGCCTACTTGTGCCACACCAACTCCAAAGCCGACCACGGAGCCCACGCCTCCTTGTGACACACCTACACCAAAGCCGACCACGGAGCCGACGCCTCCTTGTGACACACCAACACCACAGCCGACCACGGAGCCGACGCTTCCTTGTGAGACATCAACACCAAAGCCAACTCCAAAGCCGACCACGGAGCCGACGCCTACTTATGCCACACCAACTCCAAAGCCGACCACGGAGCCGACGCCTCCTTGTAAGACACCAACACCAAAGCCAACTCCAAAGCCGACCACGGAGCCGACGCCTTCTTGTGACACACCAACACCAAAGCCGACTACAGAGCCGACGCCTCCTTGTAAGACACCAACACAAAAGCCCACTCCAAAGCCGACCACGGAGCCGACGTCTCCTTGTGGCACACCAACACCAAAGCCGACTACAGAGCCGACGCCTCCTTGTAAGACACCAACACCAAAGCCAACTCCAAAGCCGACCACGGAGCCGACGCCGCCTTGTCAGACACCAACACCACAGCCGACCACGGAGCCGACGCCTTCTTGTGACACACCAACACCAAAGCCGACCACGAAGCCGACGCCTCCTTGTAAGACACCAACACCAAAGCCAACTCCAAAGCCGGCCACGGAGCCGACGCCGCCTTGTCAGACACCAACACCAAAACCGACCACGGAGCCGACGTCTCCTTGTGGCACACCAACACCAAAGCCGACTCCTAAACCGACACCAACTTGTTGCACACCAATACCGAAACCGGAGCCGACACCACCTTGTATTAGACTGACACCGATACCTATACGGACGCACCGGCCACGAACTTCAAGACCAACCAGAAAATCAACAACCAAAAAATCAAAAACTAAAAAAAACGGGTGTCGCTAATGAATCTTCTAGAAAGTTTGTGTAAATAAAGTTTCTGTAGGGGTCTTCAAAATAATACATTATTATTTTTAATTGTAATTTTTGTCAATCGACATTTATATCAATGCGTTAGAAAAAATATATCAATTTGTTCATTCACTAGCTTTCTGCCTGCGACTTTGTCTGTTTGGTATGCTTAATAACTTAAGGTACAGTGGGCCATCACTGTACTTTATTAAGACACTGGGCTGCTAGCGTTGCAAAATCGGACGGTGATGCTTATTCTTTTACCAAAAAATAGGCCAGCTCCTATAGTAACGTGAAGAGTAGACAAGCCTGTATCTGTCGAAGTAGGTGACCCCCTCATGACCAGGACTAATATAAAACCCTGGACCCTTAATCACAAATAGCTCTATGATAGAGCTGGATAGCTACTTATCCTTATCTTTTTACTACTAGCGATGTTCTTTTTGCCATTCAGCCAAAAGATAAAATTATGCAAATTATTATATATATATTTTTTTGTTTTGTTAACATAGTAGATTACCAATTGTAGTAAATACTTGTAATAAAATTGTTGTTTGATTGCTGAAGCCATTTTTTCCAAAAAACGTAAGAATTGAATGAAACAGAAACCTAGTTTTTTTGTTGTTGTGATGTTTTATTTTATCATTATAAAGTACACAAGATTTTCTTGTTATTTTAGTAACGCGCAAAATGCTTGCAATAAAAAAAATATATTATCGTATCAAACTATGAATAAAGTATCACAACACAACGCATTAATAAGTTAATATTCATAAAAGTGAAGAAAAATATTTATTTTATAATATAGATAAGTATAAACAGTTTTACAATGTTTTTTGTGAAAAGAACAGAATATTTTGCATGCTAGTTAGGGCTCATTTTTGCAATTTGCTGCAACCGTATTACGTTTTTTGGTTTCTTTAAGGTACAAAATAATGTAATCGGAATTAATTTATTTTTATTGTTAATGAGAGTGCCAACAAACTGAGTAATTCCCTTTCATTGATGCATAGTTGAATTTCCTCTTTTGAGGCAATGGTTGTGAGCTTGTTGGTGGAACCTGTGTTTTTTTACCTCTAATAACCCTTTTAAAATAAATCCAGTGGTTATGATCCCCGAAACGAGAGAGTACTTACTGGTACTCACTGTTGAGGATTGAATCTCGGCATCTCGGGGTGCTGCAGGCGGTGCGGGGTGCGGGCGGCGCGGCGGCACGACGGGCGTCGGCGGGACTCGCGCATACATTATCAAGACACTGCTTTCCGGGCCACCGTATTAAGATAAGATAAGATAAGATAAGATATTTATTTTTGCAAATATTGGTAAAACACGGTGACATAAAAATATAATTAGCAACAGCTATATTTAACCAGAAGGCATGCAAAAGTACAAAAATACACTGAATATTCTAAGTACAGATTCATAGATAACCAATGTCAGAATTAGAATCAGAAATGTCAAAATAAAGATTGATAAATTACAATTAAAAATTCACAATTCAATTTCGTATAACAATTAAAATAGTTATTAAATAAAAATTAAATGTCATATTTTTCTAGTCAATAAACGTAAAAAGTAATCAAGAAATTCCTTTCTCCATTAAAAATTCCGTCACACTATAATACGCTTTGTCTACTAAAAAGTTTTTGAGTTTTTTTTTAAATAACGTCAAATTTAATTCTTTCCAACTCCTCGGTAATTTATTATAAATGACTGGCGCCATGTAGCAGACACTACTGCGGATTAAAGTCGTTCTCGCACTAGGGAGACACAGCCTACTATTATCACGCCTATTTCGTGGAAACACGTCAGCTATGCGCTCAAAACGTTTGCGGTTCAACTTCACAAACACTGCCATTTCTAAAATATATATGCATGGTAAAGTTAATATTTTATTCTGTTTAAAATAGGGCACGCAGCTATCAGTAGTTTGCAGTTTTAAAAAGGACCGTATGCATCTTTTTTGTGCTTTGAATGCAGTTTCTCTTTCAGTGGAGTTGCCCCAAAAGATAACGCCGTATCGCAGATGGCATTCGACTAAACCATGGTACGCAGTCAGGAGTGCATCTAGATTTACAATAGACGACAAAGTATGTAAAGCGTAAGCGGATGTGCTTAGTTTTTTGCAAAGTGACTCTATATGTTGTTTCCAGCTAAGTTTTTTGTCTATTTCTAGCCCTAGAAATTTAGTACTAACTACATCATTAACTGTGTTATTATCATATTGCACATGCAGATCGCTCTTATCTGGCATGCGTTGATTGAAATGCATTACCTTTGTTTTGTTTATATTTATTTTTAAATTATTTTCGTCTAACCATTTTATAATTGATTTTAAAGAATTATTAATGTCACTTTCATATGTATCTACACTTTTCGAAGGTACGGTCACGGTACTGTCATCTGCAAATAGGGTCAATGGTTGTTCAATGCATTTCGGCAAGTCATTAATATATAATATAAATAGCAAAGGGCCCAACACACTTCCCTGCGGTACCCCATATCTAACTATTAGCTCGTTTGATCTAAATATCTCGTCATGTTTATTAGCTAAATTAATTCTATTAATTTCAGTTATTTGTCGTCTATTATGTAAATAGCACTGAAACAGGTCTAGAACATTACCCCTAATGCCATAAGCTTCGAGTTTCTTCAGAAGTGTAGGATGGTGGACATAATCAAACGCCTGCGTCATGTCACAGAAAATGGCGCAGACTGGGTTTCGTTTATCTACATTATTAATGACATTCTGTATAAAATCAAAAATTGCCATATTTATTGTTCTGCTGGGTCTAAATCCTTTTTGTTGTTCACACAGAATATTGTTTTTTTCTAAGTATTTGTATAACTCTTTATAAATAAACTTCTCAAAAATTTTTGAAATAATCGGAATCAGTGAGATTGGTCTATAATTTTCCATTAACTCTCTATTTTCCCTCTTAAATATTGGTTTTACAATGGATGTTTTTAAACCGTCTGGATATATGCCAGCACTTATAATAAGATTAAGAATGTAACTTAAATGTACACATATCTCATTAGATACAGATTTAAAAATCTCTGTAGAGAGGCCATCGTAACCTACGCTATTTGTATTTTTCAGTGACATTATTATTTTATAAATATCATCTGGTACGCTCGGTGCCATGAACATTGACTCCCTTCTTGAGTCTTTGTTCCTACTTGCCTTAGATTGGCTGCCGTCCACTAATTTGGGCTGTATTTTACCAACAAAGTAATTATTAAATGAATTAGATATTTCATTTGGATTTGTTACAATTTGATTATTAGTTTTAATTTTATCAATACGCTGACTAGGAATATTATGTTTTTTCTGGTTTATAATTTGCCAGGTAGTTTTTGCCATGTTTTTGACTTTCGTAATTTTGTAATTGTTTTGTGCCTTTTGTGTCAGGTTTATAATTTTTTTATACAATTTGCAATAGTTTTTATACTTGGTTTTATTGACCTGGCTAGGATTCAACCTCAGTTGCCACAGAAGGTATCTTTTCTTTCTGTTACACAATTTAACACCTTTCGACAACCACTTAGGTTTTTTTATAATATTAACTTTGACTCGGGTAAGCGGGAAACACAAGTCATACAACAACTTAAAAGTGTCGATAAATGCATTATAGGCTATATTGGGATCATTTGTCTCGTAGATCTCCGAAAAAGAAATATTTTTTATACAGTCTTTAAACTTAGCTATGTTCTCTGTATTATAGTCTCTTCTGGTCGCGTACCAGTGGCTAATCGAACACACCCTTCTCACGGGGCATTGAAGCAACTGCGCCGTGTGATCTGATAGAGCAAACTCTATAACTTCACCTTTACATAACTTATTATAATTGTGCGCAAAATTGTCTATACATGTTTGGCTAGCCATGCGTGTCGGCTGTTTAAATTCTAGTTTTAAATTAAAGCTCAATAGTAGACATTCAAGCGTTGCAGAAATCCTATTCGACTTAAGTACATCAATGTTGAAATCTCCAGCGATTACAATATTTTTACAGCTGGTCTTTGAAATCTCTTGTAGAAGTGTCTCAAGCTTATTCAGACATTCATCTAAATTATTTACATTTGGTACTCTATAAATACAAACAACAAATATCTTATAGCTAATAAGCTCAATAGCACAACACTCAAATACACCTGGAGATGATAGTTTCGCTATTTTAGGCAGTTCTTTCCATTTGTGCCCGTTTTTAATAAGAATACAAGATCCACCCCTTTTTTTCCCTTTTCTACAATAATACGCTGCTAAAACATAATTCGGTACATACAACTGGTTCTCATAGCCTTCCATAATGAAGTGCTCGGTAATGCATACTACATCAACATATATTTGTTTATCAACTAGTTGATCTAGACATACAGAAAGATCATTTGATTTGTTTATTAAACCGGCTATATTTTGATGCAAAATATTAACATACTTATTCGAGAAAAAACAACTAATTTGTGGTGGCACTTGTTTTAAGGTTAAGATAAGGTGAATTATACGTTCCTATTTGGTTTGAGCAGTCAATGCCTAGGTTCATGAATTGGCTTAAATTTTGAAAAATGTTGCTCATACCAAAGTTAATGAGAGACCCATTTCTCTTCGAAAACATATTAGAGTCATAATATGATAAATCCAGGTTTGAATCGAACAAGTAAGCGTGTTCATGAGTACATACATCCAAATAAAGCATATTACTAAATGTTTCTATTCTACAGTTGAACATAACGGAATGTTTAAATTTATAAGTAGGTAGACAAAGTATGATATTTGTATGATGTATTTTAGATAAAGTTTCCTGGATATTAATAACCAGATCATAGTAGTTATTTGTGCGCCGAAAATCTTCTTCACCGATGAAAATCAGACAGTAGTCATCCAACGCATAGTTTTTAACTTTTGCATCAATGTCCGATAAAAGCTTCACAAGTCCACAGTTAGGCGTTAAGTGGTGACATATTTGAAGATTTTGGAAAGTTCTTTCTGCGATTGTTAAAATGTTATTAGTTTTATTACTACTTATAATCAGTGATCGGAGTAGGTAGATTGAAATGGGGTCATTGATCCGAAACGTATATATTAATATGGACATTCCTCCGGAATTGGTGGATTATTAAAAAAAAACCGGAACTTATGTAGGAATTTTATTCTGCCAGAGTGGAAGGAGTCATTTGATGATTTGCCATCCTCAAAAAAAGGTAGGAATTGTAATAAAATGAGCAATATTATTCTTTATTATTCTTCATATTTTTTTTAACGGCACACAGTCACGATTTGACAAAACCCAACGACCAATCAGAACAAAGGATCATGAGTGGTACAATAACCGGTTATCAGAACAATGCGTACGCCCGCCGATGACATGCCAGGTAGCTCACTCGTTTACTTCGGTTCGTAGAGTGCGCATCTTTGTTTGTTACTGTGTTGTGAAAACGTTACTTGACCCTGGCTTGTGTACATACTGACTTCTGGAATCTGCTCTAAACCACGATTTGGCTCGAATATACGGACTCGGATTTTTCACTATTGAATTGGATCTACATATTTAAACCAAGCTTTGGTAAGTAATATTTTACTAGTTACAAGGAGTATAAAGCATGTTTGGATGTACTATAAGAATATTTTTAGTATTGTGTTTGTTCGCTTAACCTGCTGAACATACCATGAGTCTTAATATTGTTAAATCTTTAATAGAGTATGAACCAGTGAGCTTAGTGCGAAACAAAATTATGATATTCTAGTAATGTAGTCGCAATTCAGCTAACTCCACTATTAACCGACATTTTACTGGAATCCGTATATAATTTGAATGCCCTGTGTCCTCTTGCAATGTATTGGTAAAATAAATTACTATAGGCCTTATCTACTTCTCTACAAAATATTCTACGTAACAAGCCCTTTCATTTGATACCCATATTGATGGGATTGAAAAAAAACTAAGTTGTCCGCCATCTTGTAGCGGCAGCCATTTTGGATTGACAATAATATTGAATATACATAATTGTATTGTCACCAGAATCAAAGGCGAATACCAAATTTTAGATCAATCGGTTGACAGGAAGAGGGCGAAATTTCAATGACTAAATTTGATCCACGAAAAATAATACAAACGGAGTAAGCTAAATAAACTAAATAAAATGTAATTTTTTCATGTCTTTGTTTTAGGTGATATATACGAGGTTCCATCTCTACAACAGAGTTCAGATATGGCAAACGTCAAGGCTGAAACTGTAGAAAAATGGATATCCGGTCATCCCGAACTACTTTACGATCACGCTAGTGGTACAATATACTGTTCAAAATGCGAAAGCCATTTGAAAACCATATATAAAGGAAACGTTAAAAGACATATCGAAGGAGCAGTACACCAGGGAAAGTTTAAGCGGCCCGAAGAGGAATTTTATTTCGATCTTATAAAATTTCTCATTTTGTGCAATATTCCGTGGTCTCAGATGAAAAATACTACTTTTCAAGATTTCTTTAAAAAATATATGTGTAGTACCTGTTGTTGTACGTGTACTAATCGTACTCTGCCAGATGAATCACAGTTACGGAAAGTTTACTTGGACAAGTTATTTAAGAATAAAATCAATTCGATTCGGCAAAATTATAAAAATGAGAAACTATGGATATCATTAGATGAAACGACAGACTTTTTAGGTCGCTATATAGTCCATTTTTTAATAAAACCATTACATCCTAGCAATTTGACTAGACCTTATTTGGTAGCATGTAAAATGCTAACTGTAGTTAATGGACAAACAATCACGCAATTTGTGTTAGAATGTTTGGAAAACTTTTGGGAAGATTCTTTTGAATCGAAGGTAGGTAACATTCTTGTCCTCTGCACTGATAGCGTTGCATATATGCTGTCTGCAGGACGAAATTTAAAACAATACTTACCTGAAATGAAGCACGTAACATGTTTGGCCCACTCTCTTCATCGCGTATCTGAGCAAATTAGGTTAGAATATCACGATGTTAACATTTTAATAGCAAATGTTAAAAAGGTATTTTTGAAAGCCCCAAGTAGAGTCAAAATTTTAAAAGAAAAATATCCAGATTTGCCGCTACCTCCCCAACCAGTTGTTACAAGATGGGGCACTTGGTTAGAGGCAGCATTTTATTACGCTCAAAACTTTGAAAAAATAAAAGAAGTATTATCTTGTTTAAGCAGTTCTGATGCGGTATCTATTCGAGAGGCAAAAAATATTATAGAAAAAGAAAATTTAAAAGAAGATTTAAATTACATTAAAGACAATTATTTTATAATTCATTTGTCTTTAAAAGAATTGCAAAAGCATAATTTATCGTTGACAGATTCACTTTTAGCATTTGACAACGTCAGAGATGCTATAAATCAGTGCAATTCAGAAAATATAAAAAATAAAATAGAACGTGTTATGGAACGAAACCCAGATTTAGACACACTTAGAGAATATAGTGAGGCCATTGAAAAAAATGAAGCACATAATTTAATACCTTTTTTTAAATTTGCTCCTTTGACATCGTCAGATGTAGAACGGTCTTTTTCCATTTATAAATGGACTTTAGATGTTAAAAGAAATAGGTTGAAAATAGAAAATTTAGAGAAACTCATAGTTATATATTTTAATTGTAAAGATCAGGATTACCAGGATGCTGACATTGTAATAGATGAAGATTAAAAATGTGAATAAATGTAAAATGTGCATATTTAACAATAAACAATGTTGATTTTTATCTTTTTTCTTTATTCTACCCCTTTTTTTTGGTCCTAAAATCTGACTAAAATCAACCTGTTCCTTCGTATGCCCTTTACGTTTCAGAGTCGTGGTGCATCCTTAGAACAGTCTCACGACCCCAGCAGGCATTGGCCCTCTATGGGGCCCCGTCATTTATTCTACCCTTAATGCAAATTACCATGACCACTATGAAAATATTTAAATTTAAGTGCAACAATTTATGTCTATCTATAAAAGTTCTAGCCATAAAAGGCTAAAAATAAAAAAATAAAAATTAAAGCTTCGATCGGAATTCGATTGTTTTTATTATTCAACAGATAAATAATGAATTAATTTAGTTTTGATACCTTCCTTTAAATTTTGAATTGAGTAGGAATAATATCACTACCAACATTAACAATATTTAATTGAATCCGGAAATACCGGAATTACTTTCCGGGAAAATGGCTTATCCATGTTATTCTTTCTGTGTGCATTTATGATACAAGTACCAAAAATCAATCTACCTACTCCGATCACTGCTTATAATGCACAGTTTATGCTTTTCTGGTTTTATTTGATGGTGAACAGTTTCACTCTCTGGAGTAGTATTTTCTGGTACATCTTGAGCAGTACGTAATTTTAACGGCGAGATCAAGAGCTCAAATCTCTGTTTCTCGTTATCCAACAGCAATTTTTGTTTGTGCTGATCATTAGAAGTACGGTGAGGTGTCATATTTTTTTTTTTTTTCTTAGGTGTACTCAATTCACTCATTAGTTTTTTCGTGGCTTTGTTAACGATTTCATGCTTATTTGTCATGTCGTTAATTGTTTTTTTGAGTTCCGTGTTCTCGATGGATAAGTTGTTTATTTCTTCGTGTGCTGAACTTAATTCCGTCTGTAATTCCTCTATTTGTTTTCTCAAATTCCTTATTTCATCGTTGTCTTCGACTGATATGTTAGGCAAGCTGTTGGTGCTGCCATCTATGGTTGAATTACTAGATTCGGCCTCTGTCATTGTTTCTGACACTGCGCGAGTGCGGTTCCTTCGAAAGGTTATATTATCAAAGAAGCTCATAATAGTGATTATTAACTACCAACCCACTTTATTTTCTAATATTGGATACTCAAACGATGTTACTTATGTTTTAAAATACTCATAATACTTCGTTTACGTCAATAGAATTTCCGAAAGTCGTTGTTTTCTAAATTAAATTCAACAAACCTTCCAAAAAGACAAATCTATATTGTGCGGGATTCGAACTCGGGACACACGGTGTATCAGGTAGGTGATATAGCGTGTACGCCACCAAGACAGTTACATAGATGACCGAATTTGTTGATCAATACTCTTTTCCGGATAGAATGTTTGTTATGAAGGCGGTTGTAGTTTAAATTGTTTTGAATTTATTCCACCAAGTGTCACTTTGTGATTTTATTAATTTTTCGCTCGTTTTTATATAATCATTTGTATAACACACAATTCGTCTCTAAGTCTGTAACACTGTATATCGTCAAATAAGTTATTATTATCACGCATAAAATCTGATTTGTCACAAAAAGTTGTCCACATATAAAAGTCACATTTACATAGTTCACGATGAATACTATGTTATGATAACATTATCACACACGTTTTGCACTGTTTTTAACACTTTTAGTATTTAATTGAGGAGATAGAGTTCATTAAATTATTTTAAGGATTTTTTTATACGGGAGCACAATGTTTACTAGCTTTTTTACTACTACCCTCTACTATGCAGTTTAAGCTTATGATATTATACACTCATATTGTTTCTGAGTAATAAATTCAGTTTGCACCAGCAAATTATATAGTCCACTCATTTCTCATCACCATCTTCGAGACCTTAACACTTAACTCAACACTCACTCAACCTTAGTTTCACCCGTTGTTTTACCTTAGTAGTAGTAAAAGTCACGCTCTAAAAAGTATAATACAACAAAATATTCATAGTGATGTACAGTTAATAGCCGTGTCGTATGCCACTTTGCCTTTAATTAAGCTCATGTTTATTATATAATATCACTTACTACTAGTAGAATGTATTACTTTTTTAGGCTAGGTGATATACTGTAAACGGTAGTCGGAGCAACTTGAGATACCGAACAGCGCTGGCTGGCTGCTGATCGTAACAGATGAAGAAAAGCCGTTGACTGTCTGGGGGTCTACTCTCTAAGCCCGAAGTCCATTGTTTCGGTCTTAGTGTTGGGCGTTTTCTACTCCGTATCACCTACGGACTAACGATTAGTCCCGAACCCGAACTAAGAACAACTGTCAAATCGTGTTGTTATTCGGTAACATGTTGTTTAAGAGTATCAGAAGTGTCTTCAGAATCAACCAAAGCGTTGGCGTGGGTATATATATGAGCGTAGTTTTAAATCAAACTCTTGTAGGATGTTACACAATCAATTTCTTATAAGAGCTCTTACACAGGAGCGGCATGTAGCCAACGGCAGAAGTAACTGCTGCCTTCGATACGTGTCGGCGCGCCGGCGGCAGCCGTCGACCTATAGCGACACTTGCAGTTGTAGCGTGCCGCGGCCGAAGTTAGCCGTTGACATGCCAACTTCAAAATTCGGCTACAACTCCTACAACCGGTCGACGGCTGCCGCCGGCGCGTCGACGGCTGCCGCCGACACGTATCGACGGCAGCAGTTACTTCTGCCGTTGGCAACATGCCGCTCGTGTGTAAAAGCTCTAATTGGTCTACCAAATATTTAAAACATTAACATCTTATTAGAATTACGAGTAACAATTAATCTAGTTTGATTTATTACACGATTACACCGAATATTAGCGATTCGTCTTATTCGTGGTATACGGTCGCCGTTGACAGACGAGAATGTCCGTCTCAACATGACCGCTTCACCAACCAATCGACGCTCTGCTAGACCGACCGCTGTCAGTCTTGTTCGGTAGTAATTCTATAGATGGCGCTAGTCGATGTGCCGTCAACCAATCAACGCTCCGCTAGACCGACCGCTGTCAGTCTTGTTCGGTAGTAATTTGATAGATGGCGGTAGTCGATGCGCCGGAAATGAAGGTAAAAAATTGTATACCAGCTGTAAATTATAGACTCTATGCTCATGCCCATGCTTTGAATAGGTAGCTCACATAAAATACCTTGGTGTCTACATTGTCAAAAACCTCACCTGGAAAAGCAAATATGCATGCAAGCGGACATGTTAGGAAACTGCTACATGACTTTAAGAGAATGGGTCAGATTACAAACACAAGATTATGAAGATGATTTGTTGTATAATCGCATGGGGGGATCGCAGACTCATTTGATAGGAGCAGAACGCACATCAATAGTACCATCAGTTCCCGTGCGTGTCGTAAGATGTGACTAAGGGACTCACCAGAGAATGGGCAGCAGCATTCTTTGTAGTACATTGCAACAGCTACACTACAATCGTCCGCCTGCCAAGCATGGCGATTATGGCAAACCTCCCCCCCCCATCTAGGGAAGGCCCATGTCGAGCAGTGGACGTCTTTCGGCTGATTAGTGATGATGATGATGTCTTACGGCATTTTGCATCCGCATCCGCATCTGACCTAGATTTAATTTTGATATTGGAAATGAGGGCCATCCGGGCAATTTATAAAATCTATACGCTTCGAGGTTCCTGTGAAATATATTTTTTTTCACAGAAATCGACATACTGACTATGCCTTTCACTTAATATATAAGAAAGTATTTTGTTCACTATGCGTAAATTCAAAATCTTCTATATAAAACGTGTAAAAAATAAACGCAACCTATAGTGGGGGGGGGTTCACTATAGGTTGCGTTTATTAACCCAAAGGCGGGGGGCCTTTGGGTTAATTTTTTACACGTGTTCTCATCATTATGATAAACTTTTACTATATATAGGACCTAAACTCAAATCATGAAAAAAATTCAGCTGTTCAGTACCTACATTATGTTGCGTTCATCATCATCATATCAGCCGAAAGACGGACATTGCTGGACACAGGAAAGTGTCACCACAAAAACCGGTCTTGGTCGTGTCGTCTCTCTTTTGTCGCAATATCCGATCATAATTGTATGTTCATAATGATGAGTATTTTGACCCCTTTTCAGATACTTATTGCGTTTATTCTGTTAGTATGGTGGCCAGGTCAGATGTATATGTTACTGCTAAAGGTGGGAGTAAACATAAACTTAAGTTTAGCCGGTCATTGGGCACCCCGACTCGGGTTCATTTTTTTTAAAACCACACAGAAATAGGAACTTTAAAGTGTTTTGAGGTTAGGTTAGAACTCGTTGCAGCCGGATAAACCTAAGGTTAGCCGGCTAATCTTAAGTTTATGTTCACACCCACCTTTAGCTGTAACATATATGACGGAGAGGCCGCATTATTAGCATCATCATCCGACATAGTGGGCGTATAAAATGGGTAATCAAACAATGAGACAACGAATTACACAACAAGATTTAATACACTGAACACAAATCACAAATTAAATCACACTGTACAACGAAACGTGAGGAACAGTTCCTAGCTTTGTGGAGAACTTGTCTCCAAGACGACCCAATGGAATCTCTGTCTTGGTCCGACACCCCTCCACTAGGTAGGCTCTGTTGTAGCACGAAGTTAGTTGTAGGATGGCGACGGTGCTGCCATCTACCGGAACTCGTGCTTCGTTTCGTTATCGGTCGGTATTAATATTCGTCTCCGACATATATAACTTTGTTTCGCCCGCATTTCAATTTATGGGCAAATTTTGTATTTTTTTAATTTTCTGATGAAAGAGTTCATCATAGAGGCCCTTCTTTTTCTATAATACTGGCCAGTAGGTGTCCTTGGTGTTTACGACGTCAAAATCCATATTGCATCACTCGCAGATCATCACCGTCTCGTTTGCCTTGTTTGTTGAAATCCCCATGACCACGGTGAAGTGAGTTTTATGCATGGCTCTGGATATATGTATATTCGTGTATGAGGATGTCCTCATACAAATTCAAATTCAAATTCAAATTATTTATTTCAAATAAACCATTCACAGGCACTTTTGAATTGTCAAGGTCGGTCAGTCAAAAAGATGAAGCTATTTGCACGTTCCAAAGCGTAGATCTCTATGGAGAAGAACGTGCAAGAAACTCCACGGACACTCTTTTAAATTATTTTTCTTTACAATTTTATGGTTACATCATTCCTGTTGAAATTATACAAACATATATGTGAGAACGATGTAAAAAGTAATGCACGTTAAAGTATCCGGAGTAAAAAAGTAAAAATCAACAACAAATTAAAATAACAAATCATTAAAATAAACCGTGGCAGCCGAGAGATGACCAGTCCAAACTGACGGCGTCCGTTCACGAACATGACGCACGCGCTAGCACCATTCGGCTCAACCATATTTAAGGGAGCCAAATGACCCAACACATGCGCCACCATCAGGTAGACTTTTGAGTGAGCATGACACTCCCAACCGCCAGGGCAATCAAGTCAATTAAAAAATAAATAAAAGTAGTATAAGGTTCACAGTACTCACACATGTGCCGTTAATTAATGAATTTATACAATGCTAATTACATTGAGTCTATACAATGAAAATATAATGTTTTACAGTCTTCAACGGGTCCAACAATATTTATAAATGCCAAAAGATTAGTTTGTGCGGCCTAGTAACTGTGGAGCTGGACCGGCATTGAGCCAAGCATTATTATCTTCAATATAATCCCCCAACTTATAATATGCTTTCTTGCATAGTGTGCGTTTGATACAAGATTTAAATTTTGTTTCATTCAGTTCTAATATATTAAGAGGTATTTTATTATAACATTTTAAACAGTACCCCATGAAAGATGAGGCTACTTTAGCTAGTCTGAAACTTGGTTGAACTAGTTGATCCCTATTTCTAGTAATATAATTATGTCTGTCGCCTCGTCTACTAAAAAGATGGAGATTCTTTCTAACGTACATAATGTTTTCATATATATATTGACAAGGTACCGTCATGATGTTAATATCCTTAAACAGTTCCCATAGAGAATCATGTCGGCGGAGATTGTATATCGCTCTTATAGCTCTTTTCTGCAGAATAAAAATAGACTCGATGTCTGCAGCCCGTCCCCATAGTAAAATACCATAAGACATGATACTATGAAAGTAACTAAAATATACTAATCTCGCGGTATCAACATCTGTAAATTGGCGGATTTTTCTAACAGCATATGCCGCTGAACTTAGCCGTCCTGCAAGAGATGTTAAATGAGGACCCCATTGTAGCCTAGAGTCAACCGTAATCCCCAGGAAAACTGTTCTATCGACGAATTCCAGTTTCTCCTTGTTCAACACTATGTCACAATCACTACTTTTGACATTTGGTAAGGAAAATCTTATGCACTTAGTTTTTTTCCCATTTAAAACTAAATTATTAACAGTGAACCAATTTTGGACCTGCAGAAGGGCGTTATTTACGTCCTCAAGATTATTACTACGTCTGTTTATCTTAAAAATCAAAGAAGTATCGTCGGCAAACAAGACCATGTTTAGTTGGTTTTGCAATAAATGGGGTAAATCATTGATATAAACTAGAAATAAGAAAGGACCTAAAATCGATCCCTGCGGGACGCCCATTTTCACGTTTAATCCCGACGAATTAACACCGTTTATTTGGACTAATTGCTGTCTATCATTCAAATAAGATTTTACTAAGTTTAACGCTGTTTTGCCTAGTCCGTAATGCTCGAGCTTCATGAGTAATGTTTCGTGATTTACACAATCAAACGCCTTAGATAGGTCGCAGAAGATGCCTATGGCGTCTTGCGCCTCTTCCCACGCATTAAAGATATGTTTTAGTAAGGTGACACCGGCGTCAGTTGTACAACGTCCTTTGGTAAAACCATACTGTTTATCGTGTAAGATGTTATTTGTGTTAAAATGATTAAGCATTTGATTAAGTATTACCTTTTCGAATACCTTGCTAAATACTGGCAATACGGACACCGGTCTATAGTTATTTGTGTCTTTACTGTCCCCGGATTTAAAAAGTGGTATAACTTTACTGCATTTCATCAGATCCGGAAATACTCCTTGATCCACACATAAATTAAATATTAAAGCTAAATACGGCGCTATAGTCTCAATAATTGAGGTACATACTTTGATAGACAATCCCCACAGGTCTTCTGTCAATTTAATCTTGATTTGTTTAAAAACCTTTAGTACTGTTATGGGGTTTATATGTTTAAACTCAAATTTAGTGGGGCAGGCTGACACGTTGGCCTGTAATAAATCAAAAGCCAGCGAAGGCGAGGAGTTTAAGGCTTTAGTTGTTTCAATAGGGATACTGGTAAAGAAATTTACAAATTCTTGAGCAACTTTCTTGTTATCGCTAATAAGACCATGAGGAGTCTCCAATGTGTAATCAGTATTATGTCTTTTGTTCCGCTTTGTTTCATTATTAATTATCTTCCAAACCGTCTTTATTTTATTTTCTGATGCTTTAACCTTATTGCTAATATATAAGGCCTTAGCTGCCTTACAAGAAATTTTATAAATTTTTGAGTAGGTAGCAACATATTTATTAAAAGTTTCAGTCATAATAAATGGCTTAAGGCCATACAGCTCATAAAGTCTATCCCTACTTATTCTCAGTCCTTTAGTCGCCCAGTCACTAAATAAAAACTTAGGGCAAATAGTTTTAGTTCTCTTTTTAAAAGTATTATTAAACTCAGTTTGGACTACTGAAAACAATTCTGTATACAAAATATTACCATTATTCATTGTGAAGTCCCGATCACTTAACTTGGTAGGTAATTAAAGTGTTGTTAAATTTATTTAAATTACCGGATGTTATTGGTCTGGATTGTATTTGCACTTGTTGAATAGGTATATTGCACTCAAAAGATACCATTAGCCCGCTGTGATCTGAAGGGAGCGCATTTACAATGGCTTTTTCTAAATAGTTACAGCAACAAAAAACATTATCTATACATGTAGCAGTAGCTGTAGTTATTCTAGTTGGTTCTATGAAAACATTTGACAAATTGAATGATTTAAAGAGATTTAATAATCTACTGCTATCTGAATTATTTTCTAAAATATTAATATTAAAGTCACCACAGATAATTACTAATTTATTACCAGTTGCAAGTTTTGCCGAGACATCTTCCATCACTGACTCAAATATAGAGTAGTTCAGATAATTAGGGGGTCTGTAAACGCACACTATGACATGCTTATCCAGCTCAACACAGGAGAGTTCAATGCTATGTTCAACTGACAGCTCAACTATGTCTCTACGAGTTTTAAATTTAATACAACTTTTGATTAAGATTAATGAACCCCCACGTAGCATTGATTTGCGGTTAAAACAACTTCCCACATTATAATTCTCATAATTAATGAGCATTTCAAAATCCTTTAGCCAATGCTCAGTAAAACAAATAATGTCAAACATTGTTTTTTCTAAAAATAATTCAATTTCAAGTTGTTTCGAAGCAAAACCTTGAATATTCTGATGAAATAATTTCAAGAATTTCAGCTTAGCTCCTTTATTATAATTAGCAGTGTGAGAGCTAGAAGATACCTGGTTGATCGTAGATGTGGCTATACTGTTATTGATATCCTCTGTTGTCTTACAAATTAGTTTAAAGTTACATCCGGAGTGAGCCCTAAGAGTCCCATGCCATCACCAGGCAATGAGACACATGGAACCTCCTTCGTACAATTATTGTAAATATGTATAGCATCAGCGCTACAGTTATTTAGTGTGTCCACCTGAACATTAGTATTATTACTAATAATTGTGGTGTTAATTATAGAATGTGACTTCGACATACTACTTATGTCTGAGTTTATGTTATATGCTAATAGCTTAGCTATATGGTGTCTAAATTTAATAGGTAGATACACTGTATTCCTAGTCGACTTTAATTTCTCAACAAAATTGTTGATATCCGCAAAAACAAGTTTGTCACTATAATGACTCACTAAGAAATGTACATGCTTATTAAGCATATGAATATAATTGTTTTGTTTATTTGACAATTTTACAAAATATGGGAAAGCACACAATATAATTTTTTTACAATCTATCTTTAGCAACTCAGCGACACAGTCTGTTATATCATCTTTTTTAACATTTAAACTATTTCCTATAAACACAGTAATATTGGTATCTGGTTTATATACATTTCTAGTAACTAATTCCATTATATGCTTGTAGTTTGACCCAGGCATGCAATAATTCTGAGTAGAATAACTCAGGTTGTTATTTAATAATTTTGCTAAATCATGACTATTATTAAATGGACTGTTATTAAATGGACTGCTAGCAATCTCAGGCTGGTCCATTTCAAACAAATTATGTGCAATACCAGTTGTCACACAGTCATGTGACAATCTCTCAGCCTGTGACGGGTCCTCCGTTGACTCAGGCTGGACAGTATCAAGGTTTGATACTGTCTGACATCTACACTGACACATCACCAACTCATTTGCAGCCAGTATGTGTTCTTTAATTTGGAATTGAGAGCTCACATATTTATTATACAAAGAACTAAGTGAGTCTTCAAGTACCTGAATTTCAGTTTATAATCGATTTGTATCAATTTCATAGATTTTCTTGCTATCTTCTAATTTAATCTGGTAGTTATGTAATTTATTAACTAACTCAACACGTTCTTTTCTGAGTGGAATATTTTTGGAAAAGTTTTTATGCTGTTTCCTGTACTGATTACATTTTTTTATTATTCTATTAAGTTTAGCATATACATGGTCTCTATTTCGTTGTCGAGGTGTGTCAAGATTGGGGCGTGAACCTGTACTACCTTCAACGAATATCTTGACGATATTATGGGTATTAGGTACGGCGGAAGTATTAAAGACGCAATAGAGCTAATTAAGGGCTCCAAGGTCTTTGCAAGAGATCTGTCTATTGGGCAGAGCCAGCTCATGAAACTCAACTCAACTCAACTGGGAGCTCAATGCACCTCGGAGGTGGACCGCAGCGGTCTATGTTTCCGCTGCGGTCAGCCCGGTCACAGGGCCGGCTCCTGCGACGCCGCGCCGCACTGCGTAGTCTGTGCGGCAGCTGGCAAGCCGGCCGACTACTGGGCTGGGGGTAGGGCCTGTGCCCCACCCGCCAAAGCCGGAAACAGGAGGAAGCCCTCCGCCACTGCCGTCTCTGCCGCGACCACCGCCACTGCCGCCGCTTCTTCTGCCGCCAGTGCCGGTTCCACTGCGGCTACTGCTACTGCAACAGCCGCAGTAGAGCCCCTACAAAGGGCTCCGGAGGGGGCTGAAATGGAGTGCCAGTAATGGC
This sequence comes from Melanchra persicariae, assembly GCA_947386135.1. Classification (NCBI taxonomy): domain Eukaryota; kingdom Metazoa; phylum Arthropoda; class Insecta; order Lepidoptera; family Noctuidae; genus Melanchra; species Melanchra persicariae. The sequence goes on along the minus strand of OX376655.1, from coordinate 4,615,876 downwards.
CCCATTTCACCCCCTCCTGTTGAACGTCAGCCACTGCGCCGCCCAGGAACTGATGCTCCTGAGCATGGCGCAGTGACTGATGCCTGTGGACGGCGAGCAATGGGTAGCTCGCCGTCCGGTCAGAACAGGCCCGGGTTGACGGCGCGCTGTGTTCTACGCGCGCCAAACCAGCAGCCCTGGAAGGAAAGGCAATAGGACAAAGTGTGGGTTTTATTCAGTAAAAGTCTGACACTCCCTGCCGCTCCACCCAGAGCGGGAGGGGTCATTTGATGATTTCCCATACTCAAAAAAAAAAAAGCTCATGAAACTGAAGACCGACGATGGCAGAACCATATCCGGCAAATCGGAGCTTCTGAGGGAGATAATAATAAATAATAATATAATAATAATTTATTCACAAAACTTACAGATTGAACTTATATTACAATACAATTGTTGTAAGAGACTGTACAAACATTTTTATAACCCTGCCTCCTAAACTGGGATAACCTGTATTTTAAGAGACAGTGTTCGGCCAAGTAAAAGCATGATTTAGTACAACAAGCGTACGGTGCTTATGCTAGATCGAGACATTCTATGAACAGTTATATGCGTCAATGAACCCGCTGCGAATCTAGCTAATTACCCAAGAGCTAGGTTGACCCGACACTAAACCAAAGACATCGCGGACGTCAGCCTGTATGAGATTGGGATGGCTCTGAAGCAGCTTAAAAAATAACAAGGCGTCGTCGGGTGAGGACGGAATTATGGTCGAACTCCTGAAGGCGGGTGGAAAACAGGTCCCTAAGACACCTCAGAAACTGTTCGATTCCGTCATACTCGAGGGAAAAACGCCACAGGCATGGAGCAGAGGTATGGTGGTACTCTTCTTTGCTTAAGAATTACAGGCCCATCTCACTTCTGAGCCATGTCTACAAGCTGTTTTTCAGAGTCATCACGAACCGTATCGCGCGCAGGTTTGACGACTTCCAGCCTCCCAAACAAGCCGGATTCCGAAAAGGCTTCAGCACCGTAGACCACATATATACTCTACGGCAGGTTATACAGAAGACCGAGGAGTATTATCTGCCCCTCTGCCAAGAGTTTGTGGTCTACGAGAAAGCCTTCGATTCGATCGAGACTTGGGCTGTGCTGCAGTCTCTCCAACGGTGCCAGATAGACTATCGGTAGGTACATCGAGTTGCTTAAGTGATTGTACGAAAATGCCACCGTGTCAGTCCGACTTCAGGATCAGACTTCGAAACCTATCCTTCTGCAGCGGGGTGTGAGTGCAGGGAGATGTCATATCTCCGAATCTATTCACGGCCGCAATGGAATCCTCCATTGCGGCCGTCTTCAAGGTTTGGAGAAGGCTAGGCATTAATGTCAATTGTGTTGTCTCGACTGGCCGGTGTTCGGGAAGTTGCGTGGCGACACTTGGGGAGGCCTATGTCCAGCAGTGAACGTCTTTCGGCTGATATGATGATGATGATGAAGGTACGTCACCCTGATCAATATACTCTTGATCCTCACGACATTGGACATAAAGGACCTGTAAACGTTAAACCCGTGTCGGGTTTAACGTTACCCCGTACTTCTGGTCACCCTCCTGAAAATAGAACAGATTGCCGGATTTGAGGATGATCGTGTCCTCCCCCTCTCTTCAGACTTCAAACAATCCCACAATACTCCATCGCAATATGCCTTATGAATTCCTCCTCAAGTTCGGTGATTTTCTCGTCGGTCCGGAGTGTTATCTGTCTTGTGTTCAGTGTTGCCAGGTCCAGACGTCGTGTTTATTGGGGTAGCTGGATCCACTTCTAGAATTCTTAGCACCACCCGCCTCGCTGTGACCTTGACCGCTACGGGAGTTGACGATTATCCCTATCATCATCTTCCTGCCCTTATCCCATGTAACTCGGGGTCGGCGCAACACATTTTTTTCTTCCATTCTGTCCTATCAGCCGTCACACTATCACTAACTCCCTTTTCTTTCATATCGCTCCTCACACAATCTATCCATCTTTTCTTCGGCCGAGCTGACGATTATCCCTATATAAATGAATAAATGTTTTATCTATCTATCAAACTATGTGTACGCACTACCGGTAGATGCAGAGCTATTGCAGGTTACGGAAAAACAAACATTTCGGACTATTATCATTATTTTTTCAGGACCCTGAGGTCTCGGGCGTTTGGAAGGCATACGAGAGGCCGAGCAGTAGGGAGAGTCAGACTCTTACTGAATGAAACCCACCTGGGTTACTTTTTCTTCAAATGATCTTGCTTTCAGAGCCGCGGTAACTCAAGGACTATTGGCCCCTGCGTGACCAATGTCATTGAAGTACACTTTATAATTGATATTATTGCGATTTTATGGCATAAAACAATTAAACACAAAAATAATGAATAGGCAATTTGCATAAAAGCGCACTGGTCATAATTATCTATATTGAAAAGAAGCAAACATTTACTATGTTATAATGTTTAATTTAAATAACATGGTGGTCTTTTATGCATGAAAATTGCATTCAATTGTCTTCATTTTGATTAGCACGCCAATACTGTGGAACATCTGCCACAACATTGAAAACAATAACAACCATTTTATTAGGATTTAATATAAAAAGGGTGTTACTTAAAAAGTAGTTAGTTCGTCTCAGGTTGCTTGGAGAAGTGACAATATGAGGGGAAATTTCGTTGTACTGTCTCTTATCATTTGTGCGGTAAGTAAAAAAAAAACAAAAAATGTAATCCTGTTTTTTTGTCTTAAAACTTTAAAGTTTAACGTCGGATAACTTTGATAATGTGAAAATATGACCAGTGACACTTCCAAACCTTCCCCTGGAAACCTGCAATAGTGTGTACCTATATAATATGATATACCTGTGTTGTATATTATCACTCTTCTCCACCCTTAATTGATTTCACTTTTTTGCATGTTTTTGTTTTTATACTTCTTCGTAAATAAATCTGCGGTTTGGCGCAACTAATTAAATTTTGATTATTATCACCGCCCCGTACAAACTGTCCCACTGTTAGACTTCCTACATTGTTTATCAATTATTACCAAACAAAAACAGTCTTGTGTTAATAATCCATGTTATTTATTTATCAGTTTTTTTGAACTTATACACAATTTTTTTAATATGTCAAAAAAAATACATATGAAATAGGAGCCCACCGGTATTGGGAACATGGTCTAAGCTACCGGCGATCAGGGCTCCAGAGATAGGAACCTTCTAACAATGCGAGCCGTGTCCAAAAGTACTGCTTTCTGAATTAAGCCCTTAATCCAGCTGCCTAACGAGAGCCTCCTAAGGTGTTGGTCGAGGCTCGTGGCTAATAAGCCATTGGCTGACACGACTATCGGTACAATGATTGCCAAGTTTACATCCCACATTTCGACAACCTCGCGAGCCAAGTCAAGATTTTTTTTCATATTAACCTATACTGTCCCACTGCTGGGAAAAGTTCTCCCCAACTCCTTCCAGAGGAGATATAATTAATATTATAAATGCAAAATTAACTCTACATGTCGGTATCGGCTAAACTGATGTTGACAATAATTGGCAGACGAGTAGACTGTGTTTGATTAAGGAGCAGGATAGTTTTTATTTCGAGTTTTTATTTCCCTTGGGATGATATATGACTTTCACTGGTTTTTATTTCCTTTGGGATGATTTATGACTTTCACTAGGCCAAAGCCGCTGGTAAATACTTGTTCGTCAATACGTCTGTCATCTGCAGAAACTCTGATTATTATCTACTCATCATCATAAAATATGACCTAAATCTTTACCGTAGTTCACGTGGGGTTGGCATCCCAATTTTCATGACTTCTATTGGTTGTCACCGATGTATTAATTCCCTTTCGATCTATATTGAACAGTATATGGAACTCTAAAACGGTTCCATACTGTGTGCCCTAACTTTTTTATCCATAATCTAAAGCGCCATTTTTTTGTCCCAATCGTCATTTGTTCTAATAATAACTTGCCCGAACTTAATATCACATGCCAAAAAATTGAAATTCCTAAATATAATATACCTTAAATTTGTTTGTCATAAAAATATTACAATTAATAATATAAGAATTACAAACGTTTTCAATAACAGTTAAACGAGGAATTGTTACATAAAGTCACAAAACGTAACAATATTACAGATACGTATGTGTCATCATCATCATCATCATATCAGCCGAAAGACGTCCACTGCTGGACATAGGCCTCCCCCAAGTGTCGCCACAACAACCGGTTCTGTGCGTCTGGCATCCATCGGTTACCCGCGACCCTCACCAGGTCATCGGTCCACCTTGTGGGAGGCCTTCCAACGCTGCGTCTTCCGGTACGCGGTCGCCACTCCAAAACTTTTCGGCCCCATCGACCATCTGTTCTGCGAGCAATGTGCCCTGCCCACTGCCACTTCAATTTGGCGATCCTTCGGGCTATGTCGGTAACCTTGGTTCTCTTGCGGATATCATCATTCCTGATTCGATCACGCAAGGAAACTCCGAGCATTGCCCTCTCCATTGCCCTTTGGGTGACTTCAAGCCTTCTGATGAGGCCCATTGTGAGCGACCACGTTTCGAGTCCGTAGGTCATCACTGGCAACATGCACTGGTCATAGACTTTCGTCTTGAGACACTGTGGTATGTGAGACGAGAAGATACCGTGCAACTTCCCGAACACCGCCCAGCCGAGTCGGATTCGACGGTTGACCTCCTTCTCGAAGTTAGCCCTACCTAGCTGGATCGTTTGTCCCAGGTCGACGTACTCATCAACAACTTCGAGTGCAGAGCCTCCAATCTTGATAGGAGTGGGTGCTACATGAGTATTTACCATGACCTTGGTTTTGTCCATGTTCATTTTAAGACCCACTCTTTCGGAAGCTCTATTGAGATCATCGGGCATTGTGCTGAGGTCCTCCGTGGTCTCAGCCATGACGACTATATCGTCGAGAAATCGAAGATGAGTGATGTACTCGTCATAGACATTAATGCCTAGCCTTTTCCAGTCCAAAACCTTGAAGACATCCTCCATTGCGGCCGTGAACAGTTTCGGAGAAATTACGTCTCCCTGCCTCACACCCCGCTGCAGGAGGATAGGTTCTGATGTCTGATCCTGAAGTCGGACTGACATGGTGGCGTTTTCATACAAACACTTCAGCACCTCGATGTACCGATAGTCGATCTGGCACCGTTGGAGAGACTGCAGCACAGCCCAAGTCTCGATCGAATCGAAGGCTTTCTCGTAGTCCACAAACGCTAAGCAGAGGGGCAGATTATACTCTTCGGTCTTCTGTATAACCTGCCGCAGCGTGTGTGTGTGGTGTACGGTGCTGAAGCCTTTTCTGAATCCAGCTTGTTCGGGAGGCTGGAAGTCGTCAAACCTGCGTGCGAGACGGTTTGTGATGACTCTGGAAAACAGCTTGTAGACATGGCTCAGAAGTGAGATGGGCCTGTAATTCTTAAGCAGGGCATTGTCGCCCTTTTTAAAGAAGAGTACCACCACACCTCTGCTCCACGCTTGTGGCGTTTTCCCCTCGAGTATGACGGAAGCGAACAGTTTCTGAAGGGCCTTAAGGACTGGTTTTCCACCCGCCTTCAAGAGTTCGGCCGTAATTCCGTCCTCACCCGACGCATTGTAGTTTTTAAGCTGCTTCAGAGCCATCCTAATCTCATACAGACTGACGTCCGGGATGTCTTCGGTATAATGCCGGGTCAATCTAGCTCTTGGGTCGTTCGCTAGATTTGCTGCGGGTTTGGTCATTGACGTGTATAACTGTAACTGTCCATAGAATGTCTCGATCTCCCTCAGAAGCTCCGACTTGGCGGATATGGTTCTGCCATCGTCGGTCTTCAGTTTTGTGAGCTGGCTCTGCCCAATAGACAAATCTCTTGCAAAGACCTTGGAGCCCTTATTCTGCTCTATCGCGTCTTTAATCTTTTCAGTATTAAAGCTGCGGAGATCGCTTTTCAAGGACTTGGAGATTCGTCTATTGAGCTGCCGGTATTTGCACGCATCGTCTGAAGACTGCAGAATCATCTCCTGCCTCTCCTTCATGAGCTTGTGAGTCGGATCAGAGAGCCTCTTGGCCTTATCTGTACGGCGAGTCTTGAAGAACTTTGACCCGACCGTATGAATAGTTTCCACGAACCCATCGTTGTATTCGTCCACGGAGCTCCCTAGGCACTCGAAACGATGTTGAAGTTCGAGCTTAAAGCTTTCGGAGTTTTGGATCTGGATCTGTGCTGGACGGAGCGTAGACTTCATCAGTCGAGACCTTTCCAGCTTGATATTTAGATTCAATGTGCCTCTTACCATGCGGTGATCACTTTCGGTTTTCACCGCGTTGATCACAGAGACATCATTGAATATCTGCTTCTTCGTCGACATGATGAAGTCAATCTCATTTTGAGTCGCACCGTCGGGGCTCTGCCAGGTCCACTTCCTGTGCTCACGTTTTCTGAAGAAGGAGTTCATCATATAGAGTCCCTCCTTCTCCATAAAACTGGCCAGTAGGTGTCGCCGGTGGTTCTGACGTCCATATCCAAATTGCCCCACTCGCAGCTCGTCACCGTCACGTTTGCCCAGTTTCGCGTTGAAGTCCCCCATGACCACGGTGAAATGCGTTTTATGACCATGCATGGCTCTAGATATATCCTCATACATGGTCTCTATTTCGTCGTCGGGGTGTGTTGAGGTTGGGGCGTAAACCTGTACGACCTTCAACGAATATCTTGACGATATTCTGAGTATAAGGTACGCCACCCTGGTCGACACACTCTCGATCCTCACCACATTGGACACGAGGGACCTGTGGACGAAAAACCCGACACCACCCTGGGACTTCTGGTCACCCTCCCGGAAATAGAACAGGTTGCCGGATTTGAGAATTGTCGTGTCTCTTCGGACTTCAGACAATCCCACAACACTCCATCGCAACCTGCTCAATTCCTCCTCAAGTTCGGTGATCTTCTCGTCAGTCCAGAGTGTTCTCGTGTTTAATGTTGCCAGGTCCAGTCGTCGGTGTTTTTTACGGTAGCCGTATCCACTCCGGGGATTCTTAGCACCCCTTGCATCGTCATAACCTTGACCGCTACCGGAGTCAAGGGTAGACGCGCTGCCGGGCACTAGGGGCCATTTTTTTGTTGTGCTTATCATTTTGCGATTAGGGCAAACCCCCTCCGGTTTGCCCTAATCGCCACGCTTGGCAGGCGGATTAGCGATCGCAGTGTAGCTGTTGCAATGTACCGAAATAATGCTGCTGCCCATTCTCTGGTGAGTCCCTTAGTCGCCTCATACGACACCGACAGGAAGTGATGGGATGGTGCTATTCTTTTGCGCCCCGAAACCATACGTGCGTGACAGCATTTCTAAAGTAACACCATACTTATGTGTGTTACTTTACAAATGATTATCATCACGCTATACCTTCGAGGAGATAAGCAGTCAAGAACCATGTCATTTTATAATATCGTCTATTTTAGGATAATATCAACGGGATTCATAAACCGACTGTTTCAAGACTGTCTTTCAAAAGACACAGTGTTGGTTCGAACCCCACATGTCGCAATCATTTTTGAAATTACTATTAACTTTTAGCATTTTTTTATAGATGACTAGCTGATGCCCGCGACTTCGTTCGCGTGTATGTCGGAAAGTAAAATGATGTCGCTTGGTAAGATCGCTAAGATAAACAAACAGTCATTATCTCTTCATCATCTAGCATTGCTTGACCCCTCTTTGAATTAGGAATTTGGAAGACTGTTATTCGAGGCACTGGCTGTATCACTTCTTCTGTTCAAGTAATTTTTCGTAATGAGAAACGTTTTAATGATAACGCTTCTCTCATTTCATCGAAACTATTCACAGCAGTCCAAGAAGATATCGTGAAAGTTATAGATTGAGACTATAGCGGTATTAACGTCAATGGTGCCTACCTGTCCTACTTAAGATTTGCAGATGACCTTGTGGTTTTCGCAGAAAACTTTGATGTCCTCCAGAAAATCCTTCAAAACCTTTAAAATGTTTCAAAACCGCTAAGATGCTTTCTTTTAAGTTGGGTCATAAGATAAATACGGCCAAGACGAAGGTTATGGCATAAAACTTCAGAGATTCAAATCCTACTATTAAAGTTGGAGATGAATCGTTGGAGATGATAAACCGATATGTTTATCTTGGACATATCCTTTCAATTGGCAAATAAAATCAACAAACGGATGTATCGAGAGGATTACAACTTGGATGGGCCGCTTTTAGCAAATTGGATGGCATTCTGAAGCCTGCCAAAAGGCCACAATGTTTGAATTCCCGCCTGGTGGCCCGCCGCCGGTACCTAGACATGGACGCTCACGCAGGCGGCTATGTCCAGACTGAGAATTAATCAAACAATGACTAATACGACGAATATGTCTAATTTCGTGTGCAGTAGTTTATAGTTTAAATTTATTGTAATATGTATTATTTTATTTATAGTTATTGTTTTATGTACATGTATTTTATTTTATGGGCCCTAGATGCCTGAAATAAAAGATTGTGTAAATAAATAATAATAATTATAAAACAATATAATATAAAAATATATTGTTGTACACCCAAAAAATTTACAAAAGTAAAATTATTTTTTCAGACATGTTACGTAACGCTAGCTGCTCCAGGTATGTAACAAATATAATATTATTGTTTAGCGAATAATAAAGATCACTCGTTCGAAACACTAAGACTTAACTTTATTATTTTCTCTCTGAACAAAACTGGGGGTAACCACTGAGTATACATGAGATGTTACAAAATACGTCATACATTTTGGCCATGTTAGCACCTCGTTTGTAATTAACCCTGACTGGCACATGTAAGCCTTTTGATATTTCAATTTACAGCTTAACACATTACACACACACACACACACACATTACGTTACTGAGGGCCTCGACGACCAAGTTGATTTAGATAGGGAACGTAGTGCATTGGCGGTTAGAAGTTACATATGCTTGCTCGTAGGTTTGCGCGCTATAGTGACCAAGTTAAAGTCACACTATTTAGAGCCTACTGTCAGACTTTCAACACGTACAGCCTGTGGTTCAGATATACGCAGAGGTCGCTCAGTGCCCTACGTGTCCAATATAGCAATGGTTTTAGGATATTATTGGGGCTGCCCCGCTTTTGTAGCCTCCGGTATGTTTACGGAGGCTAGGTAGACGGCTTCCATGCCATCGTGCGCAAGCGGCTCGCAGCTTTATTAAGCAGAGTCCGGGGTAGCACTAACAGCATCCTACAGGTCATTGCAGATAAACAGGGCTCAAATATCCTGAAAACATATAGTCGCGCTCAAATTTTATATTTAATATGGACGTAGTTTGAAATAAAGATTTATTATTATTAATTATGTTTTATGTTTTCAGGTCACACAGACTACAGGCCAATAAGAAAGCGTACGTATTTTACCATGATTAAAATGTTAGGTACCAAACTGTCAAATTTTATAATGAACGACTGTATCATTGCTTTCTTATCAAAAGTCCTACGAAATTGTGGACGAGATCACTATTGAAACTTTAAAACAAAGTTAATATTTAGATTTTCAGCAATAATTTTTACATTTCAGATTGTATAAGACGATCAAGACCATGTCACAGAACTTCGACCACGACTCCCCTGCCATGCACTTCGAGTACGAAAAGACATTGTGGATGTACCCACACCACACCCAAGTGTAATACCACAACTGAATGTCCAACTACACCAAAGTGTATCACAACTACAAGAAAACCATGTCATTGTAAAAAAATGTGTAGGTGTAAGACGACCACTACAACCACAACAAAAAAACCGTGCAAGTGTCACACTACTCCCAAATGTAACACCACAACTACATGTCGCACTACCACCACGTGTCCCACTACAACCACGTGTCCCACTACAACCACGTGTCACACTACAACCACGTGTCCCACTACAACCACGTGTCATACTACCACCACGTGTCCCACTACAACTACGTGTCATACTACCACCACTTGTCCCACTACAACCACGTGTCCCACTACAACCACGTGTCATACTACCACCACGTGTCCCACTACAACCACGTGTCCCACGACAACCACGTGCCCCACGACAACCACGTGTCCCACTACAACCACCTGTCCTACTACAACTACCTGTCCAACAACAACAAGGCGACCATGTAAGTGTCACACCACCCCCAAATGTAATACCACAACCACGTGTTTAACCACAAAAAAGAAACCATGCAAGTGTCACACTACTCCCAAATGTAATACCACAACCACGTGTTTAACCACAAAAAGGAAACCATGCAAGTGTCACACTACTCCTAAATGTAATACCACAACTACGTGTCTAACCACAACAAAGAAACCATGCAAGTGTCACACCACTCCCAAATGTAACAACACAACCACATGTCCAAATACAACAAAGAAAACATGCAAGTGCCACACCACCCTCAAATGTAATACCACAACCACGTGTCTAACCACAAAAAAGAAACCATGCAAGTGTCACACAACTTCCATATGTAACGCCACAACCACATGTCCAACCACAACAAGAAAAACGTGTCATTGTAAAAAACCATGTCATTGTAAAAAACCGCGTCATAGTAAAAAACAGCGCCATTATAAAAAATCGTGTCATTGTAAAAAACCGTGTCATTGCAAAAAACCATGCCATTGTAAAAAACAGTGTCATTGTAAAAAAACACGTCATTTTAAAAAACCCTGTCATTGTAAAAAAACGACCACTACAACCACAACTAGGAGACCAAGCAAGTGTCACACCACTCCCAAATGTAATACTACAACCACATGTCTAACCACAACAAAAAAACCGTGCAAGTGTCACACTACTCCCAAATGTAACACCACAACTACATGTCGCACTACCACCACGTGTCCCACTACTACCACGTGTCCCACTACAACCACGTGTCCCACAACAACCACGTGTCACACTACCACCACGTGTCCCACTACAACCGCGTGTCACACTACAACTACGTGTCCCACTACAACCACGTGTCCTACTACCACCACGTGTCCCACTACAACCGCGTGTCACACTACAACTACGTGTCCCACTACAACCACGTGTCCCACTACTACCACGTGTCGCACTACCACCACTTGTCCTACCACAACCACGTGTCCCACTACAACCACGTGTCCCACTACAACCACGTGTCCCACTACAACCACGTGTCACACTACAACCACGTGTCCCACTACTACCACGTGCCACACTACCACCACCTGTCCTACTACAACCACCTGTCCCACTACAACCACTTGTCCCACTACTACTACGTGTCGCACTACCACCACGTGTCCCACTACAACCACGTGTCACACTACAACTACGTGTCCCACTACTACCACATGTCCCACTACTACCACGTGTCCTACTACAACCACGTGTCACACTACCACCACGTGTCCCACTACAACCACGTGTCACACTACCACCACGTGTCCTACTACCACCACGTGTCCCACTACAACCACGTGTCCCACTACTACCACGTGTCCCACTACTACCACGTGTCACACTACCACCACGTGTCCCACTACTACCACGTGTCCCACTACCACCACGTGTCCCACTACTACCACGTGTCCCACTACTACCACGTGTCACACTACAACTACGTGTCCCACTACTACCACGTGTCACACTACAACTACGTGTCCCACTACAACCACGTGTCCCACTACTACCACGTGTCCTACTACAACCACGTGTCCCACTACTACCACGTGTCCTACTACAACCACGTGTCACACTACCACCACGTGTCCCACTACAACTACGTGTCCCACTACCACCACGTGTCCCACTACTACCACGTGTCCCACTACCACCACGTGTCCCACTACTACCACGTGTCCCACTACTACCACGTGTCACACTACAACTACGTGTCCCACTACAACCACGTGTCCCACTACTACCACGTGTCCTACTACAACCACGTGTCCCACTACTACCACGTGTCCTACTACAACCACGTGTCACACTACCACCACGTGTCCCACTACAACTACGTGTCCTACTACTACCACGTGCCCCACTACTACCACGTGTCGCACTACCACCACGTGTCCCACTACAACCACGTGTCCCACAACAACCACGTGTCGCACTACCACCACGTGTCCCACTACAACCACGTGTCACACAACAACTACGTGTCCCACTACAACCACGTGTCCCACTACTACCACGTGTCCTACTACAACCACGTGTCACACTACCACCACGTGTCCTACTACAACCACGTGTCACACTACCACCACGTGTCCCACTACAACCACGTGTCCTACTACAACCACGTGTCCCACTACTACCACGTGTCACACTACCACCACGTGTCCCACTACCACCACGTGTCCCACTACTACCACGTGTCCCACTACTACCACGTGTCGCACTACCACCACGTGTCCCACTACTACCACGTGTCGCACTACCACCACTTGTCCTACCACAACCACGTGTCCCACTACAACCACGTGTCCCACTACAACCACGTGTCCCACTACAACCACGTGTCACACTACAACCACGTGTCCCACTACTACCACGTGCCACACTACCACCACCTGTCCTACTACAACCACCTGTCCCACTACAACCACTTGTCCCACTACAACCACGTGTCACACTACTACCACGTGTCCCACTAAAACCACCTGTACTACAAGAAAACCGTGTCATTGTAAAAAAACGTGTAGGTGTAAGTCGACCACTACAACCACAACTAGGAGACCATGCAAGTGTCATTCTCATCACTCTACTCCCAAACGTAAAGCAACGAAAAAGCCATGGGGCAGGGATTAATATTGACATAACAAACATATTTTTAGCGTTAGACGGTTTTGGGATTCCTACAATTATTTATTCATACTTACAATATTATATAATGAGATTATTGTTATGATTTATCGAGATTTCGAATTGTATCGCTTTGATGTTATAAAAAGTGGGGCAATTAATCCTCAAGGAATTTATGTACCCAGAAAATAGCGTCAAATAGAGTATAATTTATTGTAATCGACTGTATTTTGACAAGTGTTTTAAATTATATACCGTGTACGTTAAAAATTATTGGGTTTTATTTATTTTTAAAATTAAAATGAATTGGATGTTAATTTATTTGTTTCTTTTTATCCGACTACGGCAAAGCGAAAAGGAAGGGTTATGATTTTAGCTGTCTATGTATGTATGTATGTATGTATGTATGTATATATGTATATTCCACCATAGCGTCTATAGTACTGAACCGATTTTGATGAATGGAATATCAAGAGATTCATAAAAATACTCTAGGTGACATAGGCGACGTAAATTTTCAATCAATTTAATAAGCGAGAATTTACACGTAAAGAACCTGAAAAAAAAATGATAATCATTACATGTTTGGTTCCAAACGAAAGGTCATAACGAGCACGACACACACATGTTAAAGTCGGGTCTTGTCTAAATCTATACCTATAATTAATCTGTTGAAGAGTCATTTTTGAATATAGAAAATAATTAAAAAAGAAATAGCCAGGGAGTTAAAGGATACATTTCCAGTGTTTTTGTAATTTTAGTCTATTTCTCTGTTTGTCTGTTTACATCTGAAGGCAACACGTAGAAAGTACAAAACGAATGTAGATAACTTTTACACATTAAAATAAAAAATTAAAAAAATCTAAATTACGGTCAGTAATTCAGTTTTTTTTTTTTTTTATTAGATATGGGTTTGCTCTTGACTCTAGTCAAAGTCAGAGATGACAGAGACAAAGTCTACGATGGAGCGAGCTTACCCAGAAGGAGCCTGTTCACTCCAACTTTGAAGAGATTAGGGTTGTAAGCATCACTTAGTGTTTGTTTCATCGTAATCGGTTCACTCTATTAAAAGATATTTGTATTTAAAATGTTCTAGAAGAAATTACTTTTCTTTACGTGAAGCACATACATGTAACGCCATCTATTGAAAAAAAATGGTAATAGTTTAGTACTATAGGGCATGAATGAAAGCATGGAAATAACACCAAAACATATTGTTATGTTATTTGTGAAACTTTTAATACGTGGCAAAGGAAAGTAAACATTTTATGATCTTATCGTTTTAACGTCTGAATTATTAATTTTGACAGTTCAACTCGATGGCGTTTTTCACTTGAAGTCGCTTTCTGAAGAATTTTTACGTTCGCCTATGTCTGCTAATGCACATTATTGCTTCCTAAACTTCCTAAACCATAGCATACAAGCGAAGGGTAGGTACACAAGTACAAAGTTCCAGGGTTGCCAGGTTGTAAAACTGGAAACTTGGAAAGCCGCAGAGGCAAGCCGATTTATCCATAATAAATTGGAAAAGGCCGGACAATTCATCCTATTCATGGTTTTGAGTCTTTAAAATAATACTTACAGCACATAATATCAAGTTACATCAATCTGTAAAATTTCTTTAATAATATTTTTAACTTTATTGCTGAAGCAGGTTCAAGGTTGATTGGGAAAATTTGACTGCAGTTTCGGGTAGCTTGATGTGCTACTGTACGTATTAACTACTGCTGTTACAGGCCCTGGTCCCCAAATGGGGAGAAAATTGTGCTAGACAGTCAGGTTTGCTGTGCCCCAATTGGGGCGACCCACTTTGCCCAGTTTAAACCACTATTATTAAGTAACGCAAGGTTTAATACCCTGTGGCAAGGTTTACCTACGTTCCCGCTTAAATCTGGTTCCCTTAATTGTTGCTCGTTTGTCTGTATTGTGTTTGTAATTAATAAAACAGTGTTACGACTTTATACTAATTTATTTGAAGCATTACATGTTTATAAGAAGAGACGAAATTTAAAATATAAAACCTAAAATCCACACGCGTTTAAATTAATTTACCCCGTCTACACTTCAAGATAACATTTTATTATCTTATCTTACAGACCCCACTATTGAGGAAATCACAATTTGGACGGATAACTGTGCCAGGCAAAATTTTGACATGCTACCTGATAGTATTTTGTAAGTTCCCCAATATAAAGTGCATAATCACAAATTTCATACATTCACTCAGACATAGGTACTCATATGGAAGTTGACCATGTGCATGTGCATTGCCATGATTGAGAGGGAAAAGAAGCGCCTGACTTCTATGGACATTGTTTCAGTACAGTGCATCAATATGCATGAAACATAACACAGTTGACTTAGCTTGTTTTGTATTGATCAAATCTAAAATACAACGTGATAATACTTTGGTAATTTTGATAATGAAAATTATTGCTTTTAATAATCGACAGGAGGGAAATATTTTACTTAAAAGTACAATAACAATGACCATAACAGTGTTAATTTGTAGTACCTATTGATAACATCAAACGCAAATTTCACCTGTAACCACAATGTTGTTTATTTACGTAGGTGCTGCTAGGTATTGAGACTGAGTACGGGTATCCGGAGAAAGTAATATGTACATTAAAGTCAATTGTGTTATGTTTCAGGCGTATTGTTGCATTGTACTGGCTGCCCTAGGCGGTAAGTGTCAAAAATAAGATTATTACAATAGCAATTAAACATTTTGATGACATTTTGACAATGCAGGCGGTAGGTCTACTCCATTGTACGTCTCTTGATCTAGTTTTTACTCCGGTTAAACAAGTTAACGATCTCAAACTCATGACTTTTGACTGCAGAAAAGAACCCTCTAAAAAATAAACAGCATACAGATTTCAACGAACGAAGAACGAAGAAAACTCTTCAAAGTTCCGGTTTACCATTCTGTAAATCGAACAAAATACCGGGAAGCAGTAAGGGAGAGCTGTAAAGAGCATCCGTGGCTCCTGACTCCAAAACGGCTCACTTTGCCAAGTAAACACGTAAACTTTACTGAAAAACTTTCGCCGAGATGACGACTTTGAAACTTTTGGACCTGAGATGTTTGTCTTTTACGAACGCGTTTGGATATCTTAGTGGAAAACTGGCTTGTTCAAAGTTATGAGTCGAAAAACCGTTTAGGTTCATAATAAAATAAGATAACAAAACTGGTAGAGTAGAAGAACAAGCATTGTTGGTTCATTGGTATTATATTTGCAGTCAAACTTATTAAGTTCATAAAAATGAAGTAGATACAATATAGTAGTTTATGCAACGGTCATATAAAAGGGGTCATTAAAACACGAGTGTGGGTTTATGATAATAGTATCACACGAGTTCGAAAAACCGTTTAGGTTCTTTTAATAAGTAAGATGGCAAAACTGGCAGGTAAAACAGCAAAAATTGTTGGTTCATTAGTAGGTATTATATTTCAAGTCAAATGCATATAAAAGGGGATTTTAAAACACGAGTGCGGGTTTATGATAATAGTATCACATGAGTATTTTATTACCTAATTATATGCCGTTGCATACACTATTTTATCTTCACTCATACAGTTGAAATAAAATAAGTGGAAAAATAGTTTATTCCAAATTTACAACCACGCAATAAATATGTGTTATGGCGCATATTCTCATTGCGTATGACTGCGCAGCGCGCGCATCCACAGACAATGATACAATTTTTCTACATTAAGATGAAAGCTGGCTCATTGACTTAAGGTGGAAGCTTCAGGATAGCCCGAATGGTAAAAAAATGTATGATTCTATTTAGTCCGTCAGTAAGAATATCGAAAAATATAAGACACGTATTTTTTGTTTTATCAAATCAATAAAAAAAGACGAAGATAAAACGCATCAAAGATCAGGATGAGGATTGAGACATCACGTGTACGTAAAAGTGTACTTACTTAAGTGACGTCACACGAGTTTTAAACGCACTGTATCTTTTTAATTTATGAGTACGTGTTTTTTAAATTCAAAATAACTGTTATTGTAAAAATAAAAGTACTTTCTTTAATTAAAAAGTAATATTTAAATAATAAATAACGTAACACTGTATATTAAATTAATACTTATTTTGTTTAAATGTTTTAATATTTATTTTTTAAATATGTTCGTACCCAACGAATTATTACACCGTGATCTACGCCTGCCCACTGTGAAACAGGAAATCGTACGCCATACTAGAACCTATAAAGAGCGCATCGAACAACACCCAATTACTCCGGCCCGGCCACTTATGGCAAACCATAACAAAGCGCGACATTTAAAGCGTAAATGACCTCAGGATTAAATACAATTACAGTAAACACAGCTACTGTTTTAATAATGAGGGTGTGACTCAGGTCACATACCGAGCACGCCAGCGATACCACCGTCAACCAACATACTGCTGAATGTCCCACAAAGGAGATAGATTGCAGTAAATAATAAAAAAATAAAATAAAAAAAAAAAGTTTAAATATGTGCAAATCTCCCGGCTCGTTGGATCAATGACCACAGAAGGGTTGAAAAGACAGATACTCAATTGATGTTGAAGCTTCGCTCGTGATGACAGTCCCGCAGTCTGTGGTAGAAGCTTCGGTTGAAGTGTGAGTCCCGCAGTCTGTGGTGGAAGCTTCGCTCGTGATGTCAGTCCCGCAGTCTGTGGTGGCAGCATCGCTCGTGAGGTCAGTCCCGCAGTAAGCGGTGGAAGCTTCGCTCGTGATGTCAGTCCCGCAGTCTGTGGTGGCAGCTTCACTCGTGATGTCAGTCCCGCAGTCTGTGGTGGAAGCATTGCACGTGATCTCAGTCCCGCAGTCTGTGGTGGAAGCTTCGCTCGTGATGTCAGTCCCGCAGTCTGTGGTGGAAGCTTTGCTCGTGATGTCAGTCCCGCAGTCTGTGTTGGAAGCTTCGCTCGTGATGTCAGTGCCGCAGTCTGTGATGGAAGCTTCGCTCGTGATGTCGGTCTCGCAGTCTGTGGTGGAAGCTTTGCTCGTGATGTCAGTCCCGCAGTCTGTGGTGGAAGCTTCGCTCGTGATGTCGTTCCCGCAGTCTGTAGTAGAAGCTTCGCTCGTGATGTCAGTACCGCAAATTGTGGTGGAAGCTTCGCTCGTGATGTCAGTCCCGCAGTCTGTGGTGGCAGCTTTGCTCGTAATATCAGTCTCGCAGTCTGTAGTGGAAGCTTCGCTCGTGATGTCAGTACCGCAGTCTATGGGGGAAGCTTCGCTCGTGATGTCAGTCCCGCAGTCTGTGGTGGAAGCTTCGCTCGTGATGTCAGTACCGCAGTCTATGGGGGAAGCTTCGCTCGTGATGTCAGTCCCGCAGTCTGTGGTGGAAGCTTCGCTCGTGATGTCAGTCCCGCAGTTAGCGGTGAAAGGTTCGCTCGTGATGTCAGTCCCGCAGTCTGTAGTGAAAGCTTCGCTCGTGATGCCAGACCCGCAGTCCGTGGTGGCAGCTTCGCTCGTGATCTCAGTACCGCAGTCTGTGGTGAAAGATTCGCTCGTGATGTCAGTCCAGCAGTCTGTGGTGGAAGCCTGGCTCGTGATCTCAGTCCCGCAGTCTCTGGTGGAAGCTTCGCTCGTGATGTCAGTACCGCAGTCTATGGGGGAAGCTTCGCTCGTGATGTCAGTCCCGCAGTCTGTGGTGGAAGCTTCGCTCGTGATGTCAGTCCCGCAGTCTGTAGTGGAAGCTTCGCTCAGGATGTCAGTCCCGCAGTCTGTAGTGAAAGCTTCGCTCGTGATGCCAGACCCGCAGTCCGTGGTGGCAGCTTCGCTCGTGATCTCAGTACCGCAGTCTGTGGTGGAAGCTTCGCTCGTGATGTCAGTCCCGTAGTCTGTGGTGGCAGCTTCGCTCGTGATCTCAGTACCGCAGTCTGTGGTGGAAGCTTCGCTCGTGATGTCAGTCCCGTAGCCTGAAGTGGCAGCTTCGCTCGTGATGTCAGTCCCGCAGTCTGTGTTGGAAGCTTCGCTCGTGATGTCAGTCCCGCAGTCTGTGGTGAAAGCTTCGCTAGTGATGTCAGTGCCGCAGTCTGTGGTGGAAGCTTCGCTCGTGATGTCAGTCCCGCAGTCTGTGGTGAAAGCTTCGCTCGTGATGTCAGTCCCGCAGTCTGTGGTGGAAGCTTCGCTCGTGATGTCAGTGCCGCAGTCTGTGGTGGAAGCTTCGCTCGTGATGTCAGTCCCGCAGTCTGTAGTGGAAGCTTCGCTCGTGATATCAGTCCCGCAGTCTGTGGTGGAAGCTTCGCTCGTGATGTCAGTCCCGCAGTCTGTGGTGACAGCTTCGCTCGTGATGTCAGTCCCGCAGTCTGTGGTGGCAGCATCGCTCGTGATCTCAGTACCACAGTCTGTGGTGGAAGCTTCGCTCGTGATGTCAGTCCCGCAGTCTGTAGTGGAAGCTTCGCTCAGGATGTCAGTCCCGCAGTCTGTCGTGGAAGCTTCGCTCGTGATGTCAGTCCCGCAGTCTGTGGTGGAAGCTTCGCTCGTGATGTCAGTCCTGCAGTCTGTGGTGGAAGCTTCGCTCGTGATGTCAGTCCCGCAGTCTGTGGTGGAAACTTCGCTCGTGATGTCAGTCCCGCAGTAAGCGGTGGAAGCTTCGCTCGTGATGTCAGTCCCGCAGTCTGTGGTGGAAGCTTTGCTCGTGATGTCAGTCCCGCAGTCTGTGATGGAAGCTTCGCTCGTGATGTCAGTCCCGCAGTCTGTAGTGGAAGCTTCGCTTGTGATGTCAGACCCGCAGTCCGTGGTGGCAGCTTCGCTCGTGATCTCAGTACCGCAGTCTGTGGTGGAAGCTTCGCTCGTGATGTCAGTCCCGCAGTCTGTGGTGGCAGCATCGCTCGTGATCTCAGTACCACAGTCTGTGGTGGAAGCTTTGCTCGTGCTGTCAGTCCCGCAGTCTGTGGTGGCAGCATCACTCGAGATCTCAGTGCCGCAGTCTATTGTGGAAGCTTCGCTCGAGATGTCAGTACCGCAGTCTGTGGTGAAAGCTTCGCTAGTGATGTCAGTCCCGCAGTCTGCGGTGGCAGCTTTGCTCGTAATATCAGTCACGCAGTCTGTAGTGAAAGCTTCGCTTGTGATGTCAGACCCGCAGTCCGTGGTGGCAGCTTTGCTCGTAACATCAGTCTCGCAGTATGTAGTGAAAGCTTTGCTCGTGCTGTCAGTCCCGCAGTCGGTCGTGGAAGCTTCGCTCGTGATGTCAGTCCCGCAGTCTGTGGTGAAAGCTTCGCTAGTGATGTCAGTGCCGCAGTCTGTGGTGGAAGCTTCGCTCGTGATGTCAGTACCGCAGTCTGTGGTGAAAGCTTCGCTCGTGATGTCAGTCCCGCAGTCTGTGGTGGAAGCTTCGCTCGTGATGTCAGTGCCGCAGTCTGTGGTGGAAGCTTCGCTCGTGATGTCAGTCCCGCAGTCTGTAGTGGAAGCTTCGCTTGTGATGTCAGACCCGCAGTCCGTGGTGGCAGCTTCGCTCGTGATCTCAGTACCGCAGTCTGTGGTGGAAGCTTCGCTCGTGATGTCAGTCCCGCAGTCTGTGGTGGAAGCCTGGCTCGTGATGTCAGAACCGCAGTCTGTGGTGGAAGCTTCGCTCGTGATGTCAGTCCCGCAGTCTGTAGTGGAAGCTTCGCTCAGGATGTCAGTACCGCAGTCTGTCGTGGAAGCTTCGCTCGTGATGTCAGTCCTGCAGTCTGTGGTGGCAGCATCGCTCGTGATCTCAGTACCACAGTCTGTGGTGGAAGCTTCGCTCGTGCTGTCAGTCCCGCAGTCTGTCGTGGAAGCTTCGCTCGTGATCTCAGTACCACAGTCTGTGGTGAAAGCTTCGCTAGTGATGTCAGTCCAGCAGTCTGTGGAGGAAGCATTGCACGTGATCTCAGTCCCGCAGTCTGTGGTGGAAGCTTCGCTCGTGATGTCAGTCCCGCAGTCTGTAGTAAAAGCTTTGCTCGTGATGTCAGTCCCGCAGTCTGTGTTGGAAGCTTCGCTCGTGATGTCAGTGCCGCAGTCTGTGATGGAAGCTTCGCTCGTGATGTCAGTCTCGCAGTCTGTGGTGGAAGCTTTGCTCGTGATGTCAGTCCCGCAGTCTGTGGTGGAAGCTTCGCTTGTGATGTCGTTCCCGCAGTCTGTAGTAGAAGCTTCGCTCGTGATGTCAGTACCGCAAATTGTGGTGGAAGCTTCGCTCGTGATGTCAGTCCCGCAGTCTGTGGTGGCAGCTTTGCTCGTAATATCAGTCTCGCAGTCTGTAGTGGAAGCTTCGCTCGTGATGTCAGTACCGCAGTCTATGGGGGAAGCTTCGCTCGTGATGACAGTCCCGCAGTCTGTGGTGGAAGCTTCGCTCGTGATGTCAGTACCGCAGTCTATGGGGGAAGCTTCGCTCGTGATGTCAGTCCCGCAGTCTGTGGTGGAAGCTTCGCTCGTGATGTCAGTCCCGCAGTTAGCGGTGAAAGGTTCGCTCGTGATGTCAGTCCCGCAGTCTGTAGTGAAAGCTTCGCTCGTGATGCCAGACCCGCAGTCCGTGGTGGCAGCTTCGCTCGTGATCTCAGTACCGCAGTCTGTGGTGAAAGATTCGCTCGTGATGTCAGTCCAGCAGTCTGTAGTGGAAGCCTGGCTCGTGATGTCAGAGCCGAAGTCTGTGGTGGAAGCATCGCTCGTGATGTCAGTCCCGCAGTCTGTGGTGGAAGCTTCGCCCGTGATGTCAGTGCCGCAGTCTGTGGTGGAAGCTTCGCTCGTGATGTCAGTCCCGCAGTCTGTAGTGGAAGCTTCGCTTCTGATGTCAGACCCGCAGTCCGTGGTGGCAGCTTCGCTCGTGATCTCAGTACCGCAGTCTATGGTGGAAGCTTCGCTAGTGATGTCAGTCCTGCAGTCTGTGGTGGAAGCTTCGCTCGTGCTGTCAGTCCCGCAGTCTGTGGTAGCAGCATCGCTCGTGATCTCAGTACCACAGTCTGTGGTGGAAGCTTCGCTCGTGCTGTCAGTCACGCAGTCTGTCGTGGAAGCTTCGCTCGTGATGTCAGTCCCGCAGTCAGTGGTCGAAGCTTCGCTCGTGATCTCAGTACCGCAGTCTGTAGTGGAAGCTTCGCTCAGGATGTCAGTACCGCAGTCTGTCGTGGAAGCTTCGCTCGTGATGTCAGTCCCGCAGTCTGTGGTGGCAGCATCGCTCGTGATCTCAGTACCACAGTCTGTGGTGGAAGCTTCGCTCGTGCTGTCAGTCCCGCAATCTGTCGTGGAAGCTTCGCTCGTGATGTCAGTCCCGCAGTCTGTGGTGGAAGCTTCGCTCGTGATCTCAGTACCGCAGTCTGTGGTGGAAGCTTCGCTCGTGATGTCAGTCCCGCAGTCTGTGGTGGAAGCTTCAATCGTGATATCAGTCCCGCAGTCTGTGGTGGAAGCTTCGCTCGTGATGTCAGTCCCGCAGTCTGTGGTGAAAGCTTCGCTCGTGATGTCAGTCCCGCAGTCTGTGGTGGAAGCTTCGCTCGTGATATCAGTCCCGCAGTCTGTGGTGGAAGCTTCGCTCGTGATGTCAGTCCCGCAGTCTGTGGTGACAGCTTCGCTCGTGATGTCAGTCCCGCAGTCTGTGGTGGCAGCATCGCTCGTGATCTCAGTACCACAGTCTGTGGTGGAAGCTTCGCTCGTGATGTCAGTCCCGCAGTCTGTGGTGGAAACTTCGCTCGTGATGTCAGTCCCGCAGTAAGCGGTGGAAGCTTCGCTCGTGATGTCAGTCCCGCAGTCTGTGGTGGAAGCTTCGCTCGTGATGTCAGTCCCGCAGTCTGTGGTGGCAGCTTTGCTCGTAATATCAGTCTCGCAGTCTGTAGTGGAAGCTTCGCTCGTGATGTCAGTACCGCAGTCTATGGGGGAAGCTTCGCTCGTGATGACAGTCCCGCAGTCTGTGGTGGAAGCTTCGCTCGTGATGTCAGTACCGCAGTCTATGGGGGAAGCTTCGCTCGTGATGTCAGTCCCGCAGTCTGTGGTGGAAGCTTCGCTCGTGATGTCAGTCCCGCAGTTAGCGGTGAAAGGTTCGCTCGTGATGTCAGTCCCGCAGTCTGTAGTGAAAGCTTCGCTCGTGATGCCAGACCCGCAGTCCGTGGTGGCAGCTTCGCTTGTGATCTCAGTACCGCAGTCTGTGGTGAAAGATTCGCTCGTGATGTCAGTCCAGCAGTCTGTGGTGGAAGCCTGGCTCGTGATGTCAGAGCCGCAGTCTGTGGTGGAAGCATCGCTCGTGATGTCAGTCCCGCAGTCTGTGGTGGAAGCTTCGCCCGTGATGTCAGTGCCGCAGTCTGTGGTGGAAGCTTCGCTCGTGATGTCAGTCCCGCAGTCTGTAGTGGAAGCTTCGCTTCTGATGTCAGACCCGCAGTCCGTGGTGGCAGCTTCGCTCGTGATCTCAGTACCGCAGTCTGTGGTGGAAGCTTCGCTAGTGATGTCAGTCCTGCAGTCTGTGGTGGAAGCTTCGCTCGTGATGTCAGTCCCGCAGTCTGTGGTGGCAGCTTCACTCGTGATGTCAATCCCGCAGTCTATGGTGGCAGCTTCACTCGTGATGTCAGTCCCGCAGTATGTAGTGGAAGCTTTGCTTGTGATCTCAGTTCCGCAGTCTGTGGTGGAAGCTTCGCTCGTGATGTCAGTACCGCAGTCTATGGGGGAAGCTTCGCTCGTGATGTCAGTCCCGCAGTCTGTAGTGGAAGCTTCGCTCAGGATGTCAGTCCCGCAGTCTGTAGTGAAAGCTTCGCTCGTGATGCCAGACCCGCAGTCCGTGGTGGCAGCTTCGCTCGTGATCTCAGTACCGCAGTCTGTGGTGGAAGCTTCGCTCGTGATGTCAGTCCCGTAGTCTGTGGTGGCAGCTTCGCTCGTGATCTCAGTACCGCAGTCTGTGGTAGAAGCTTCGCTCGTGATGTCAGTCCCGTAGCCTGAAGTGGCAGCTTCGCTCGTGATGTCAGTCCCGCAGTCTGTGTTGGTAGCTTCGCTCGTGATGTCAGTCCCGCAGTCTGTGGTGAAAGCTTCGCTAGTGATGTCAGTGCCGCAGTCTGTGGTGGAAGCTTTGCTCGTGATGTCAGTCCCGCAGTCTGTGGTGAAAGCTTCGCTCGTGATGTCAGTCCCGCAGTCTGTGGTGGAAGCTTCGCTCGTGATGTCAGTGCCGCAGTCTGTGGTGGAAGCTGCGCTCGTGATGTCAGTCCCGCAGTCTGTAGTGGAAGCTTCGCTTGTGATGTCAGACCCGCAGTCCGTGGTGGCAGCTTCGCTCGTGATCTCAGTACCGCAGTCTGTGGTGGAAGCTTCGCTCGTGATGTCAGTCCCGCAGTCTGTGGTGGAAGCCTGGCTCGTGATGTCAGAGCCGCAGTCTGTGGTGGAAGCTTCGCTCGTGATGTCAGTCACGCAGTCTGTAGTGGAAGCTTCGCTCAGGATGTCAGTCCCGCAGTCTGTCGTGGAAGCTTCGCTCGTGATGTTAGTCCCGCAGTCTGTGGTGGCAGCATCGCTCGTGATCTCAGTACCACAGTCTGTGGTGGAAGCTTCGCTCGTGCTGTCAGTCACGCAGTCTGTCGTGGAAGCTTCGCTCGTGATGTCAGTCCCGCAGTCAGTGGTCGAAGCTTCGCTCGTGATCTCAGTACCGCAGTCTGTAGTGGAAGCTTCGCTCAGGATGTCAGTACCGCAGTCTGTCGTGGAAGCTTCGCTCGTGATGTCAGTCCCGCAGTCTGTGGTGGCAGCATCGCTCGTGATCTCAGTACCACAGTCTGTGGTGGAAGCTTCGCTCGTGCTGTCAGTCCCGCAATCTGTCGTGGAAGCTTCGCTCGTGATGTCAGTCCCACAGTCTGTGGTGGAAGCTTCGCTCGTGATCTCAGTACCGCAGTCTGTGGTGGAAGCTTCGCTCGTGATGTCAGTCCCGCAGTCTGTGGTGGAAGCTTCGCTCGTGATATCAGTCCCGCAGTCTGTGGTGGAAGCTTCGCTCGTGATGTCAGTCCCGCAGTCTGTGGTGAAAGCTTCGCTCGTGATGTCAGTCCCGCAGTCTGTGGTGGAAGCTTCGCTCGTGATATCAGTCCCGCAGTCTGTGGTGGAAGCTTCGCTCGTGATGTCAGTCCCGCAGTCTGTGGTGACAGCTTCGCTCGTGATGTCAGTCCCGCAGTCTGTGGTGGCAGCATCGCTCGTGATCTCAGTACCACAGTCTGTGGTGGAAGCTTCGCTCGTGATGTCAGTCCCGCAGTCTGTGGTGGAAACTTCGCTCGTGATGTCAGTCCCGCAGTAAGCGGTGGAAGCTTCGCTCGTGATGTCAGTCCCGCAGTCTGTGGTGGAAGCTTCGCTCGTGATGTCAGTCCCGCAGTCTGTGGGGGAAGCTTCGCTCGTGATGTCAGTCCCGCAGTCTGTGGTGGAAGCTTTGCTCGTGATGTCAGTCCCGCAGTCTGTGATGGAAGCTTCGCTCGTGATGTCAGTCCCGCAGTCTGTAGTGGAAGCATCGCTTGTGATGTCAGACCCGCAGTCCGTGGTGGCAGCTTCGCTCGTGATCTCAGTACCGCAGTCTGTGGTGGAAGCTTCGCTCGTGATGTCAGTCCCGCAGTCTGTGGTGGCAGCATCGCTCGTGATCTCAGTACCACAGTCTGTGGTGGAAGCTTTGCTCGTGCTGTCAGTCCCGCAGTCTGTGGTGGCAGCATCACTCGAGATCTCAGTGCCGCAGTCTATTGTGGAAGCTTCGCTCGAGATGTCAGTACCACAGTCTGTGGTGGAAGCTTCGCTAGTGATGTCAGTCCCGCAGTCTGCGGTGGCAGCTTTGCTCGTAATATCAGTCTCGCAGTCTGTAGTGGAAGCTTCGCTTGTGATGTCAGACCTGCAGTCCGTGGTGGCAGCTTTGCTCGTAACATCAGTCTCGCAGTATGTAGTGAAAGCTTTGCTCGTGCTGTCAGTCCCGCAGTCGGTCGTGGAAGCTTCGCTCGTGATGTCAGTCCCGCAGTCTGTGGTGGCAGCATCGCTCGTGATCTCAGTGCCGCAGTCTATTGTGGAAGCTTCGCTCGTGATGTCAGTCCCGCAGTATGTAGTAGAAGCTTCGCTCGTGATGTTAGTCCCGCAGTCTGCGGTGGCAGCTTTGCTCGTAATATCAGTCTCGCAGTCTGTAGTGGAAGCTTCGCTTGTGATGTCAGACCCGCAGTACGTGGTGGCAGCTTTGCTCGTAACATCAGTCTCGCAGTATGTAGTAAAAGCTTCGCTCGTGATGTCAGTCCCGCAGTCTGTGGTGGCAGCATCGCTCGTGATCTCAGTACCACAGTCTGTGGTGGAAGCTTCGCTCGTGATGTCAGTCCCGCAGTCTGTGGTGGAAACTTCGCTCGTGATGTCAGTCCCGCAGTAAGCGGTGGAAGCTTCGCTCGTGATGTCAGTCCCGCAGTCTGTGGTGGAAGCTTCGCTCGTGATGTCAGTCCCGCAGTCTGTGGTGGAAGCTTCGCTCGTGATGTCAGTCCCGCAGTCTGTGGTGGAAGCTTTGCTCGTGATGTCAGTCCCGCAGTCTGTGATGGAAGCTTCGCTCGTGATGTCAGTCCCGCAGTCTGTAGTGGAAGCATCGCTTGTGATGTCAGACCCGCAGTCCGTGGTGGCAGCTTCGCTCGTGATCTCAGTACCGCAGTCTGTGGTGGAAGCTTCGCTCGTGATGTCAGTCCCGCAGTCTGTGGTGGCAGCATCGCTCGTGATCTCAGTACCACAGTCTGTGGTGGAAGCTTTGCTCGTGCTGTCAGTCCCGCAGTCTGTGGTGGCAGCATCACTCGAGATCTCAGTGCCGCAGTCTATTGTGGAAGCTTCGCTCGAGATGTCAGTACCACAGTCTGTGGTGGAAGCTTCGCTAGTGATGTCAGTCCCGCAGTCTGCGGTGGCAGCTTTGCTCGTAATATCAGTCTCGCAGTCTGTAGTGGAAGCTTCGCTTGTGATGTCAGACCTGCAGTCCGTGGTGGCAGCTTTGCTCGTAACATCAGTCTCGCAGTACGTAGTGAAAGCTTTGCTCGTGCTGTCAGTCCCGCAGTCGGTCGTGGAAGCTTCGCTCGTGATGTCAGTCCCGCAGTCTGTGGTGGCAGCATCGCTCGTGATCTCAGTGCCGCAGTCTATTGTGGAAGCTTCGCTCGTGATGTCAGTCCCGCAGTATGTAGTAGAAGCTTCGCTCGTGATGTTAGTCCCGCAGTCTGCGGTGGCAGCTATGCTCGTAATATCAGTCTCGCAGTCTGTAGTGGAAGCTTCGCTTGTGATGTCAGACCCGCAGTACGTGGTGGCAGCTTTGCTCGTAACATCAGTCTCGCAGTATGTAGTAAAAGCTTCGCTCGTGATGTAAGTACCGCAGTCTGTGGTGGAAGCTTCGCTCGTGATGTCAGTCCCGCAGTCTGTAGTGGAAGCTTCGCTCAGGATGTCAGTCCCGCAGTCTGTCGTGGAAGCTTCGCTCGTGATGTCAGTCCCGCAGTCTGTGGTGGCAGCATCGCTCGTGATGTCAGTCCCGCAGTCTGTGGTGGAAGCTTTACTCGTGATGTCAGTCCCGCAGTCTGTGATGGAAGCTTCGCTCGTGATGTCAGTCCCGCAGTCTGTAGTGGAAGCATCGCTTGTGATGTCAGACCCGCAGTCCGTGGTGGCAGCTTCGCTCGTGATCTCAGTACCGCAGTCTGTGGTGGAAGCTTCGCTCGTGATGTCAGTCCCGCAGTCTGTGGTGGCAGCATCGCTCGTGATCTCAGTACCGCAGTCTGTGGTGGAAGCTTTGCTCGTGCTGTCAGTCCCGCAGTCTGTGGTGGCAGCATCGCTCGTGATCTCAGTGCCGCAGTCTATTGTGGAAGCTTCGCTCGTGATGTCAGTCCCGCAGTATGTAGTAGAAGCTTCGCTCGTGATGTTAGTCCCGCAGTCTGCGGTGGCAGCTTTGCTCGTAATATCAGTCTCGCAGTCTGTAGTGGAAGCTTCGCTTGTGATGTCAGACCCGCAGTACGTGGTGGCAGCTTTGCTCGTAACATCAGTCTCGCAGTATGTAGTAAAAGCTTCGCTCGTGATGTAAGTACCGCAGTCTGTGGTGGAAGCTTCGCTCGTGATGTCAGTCCCGCAGTCTGTAGTGGAAGCTTCGCTCAGGATGTCAGTCCCGCAGTCTGTCGTGGAAGCTTCGCTCGTGATGTCAGTCCCGCAGTCTGTGGTGGCAGCATCGCTCGTGATCTCAGTACCACAGTCTGTGGTGGAAGCTTCGCTCGTGCTGTCAGTCCCGCAGTCTGTGGTGGCAGCATCGCTCGTGATCTCAGTACCACAGTCTGTGGTGGAAGCTTTGCTCGTGCTGTCAGTCCCGCAGTCTGTGGTGGCAGCATCACTCGAGATCTCAGTGCCGCAGTCTATTGTGGAAGCTTCGCTCGAGATGTCAGTACCACAGTCTGTGGTGGAAGCTTCGCTAGTGATGTCAGTCCCGCAGTCTGCGGTGGCAGCTTTGCTCGTAATATCAGTCTCGCAGTCTGTAGTGGAAGCTTCGCTTGTGATGTCAGACCTGCAGTCCGTGGTGGCAGCTTTGCTCGTAACATCAGTCTCGCAGTATGTAGTGAAAGCTTTGCTCGTGCTGTCAGTCCCGCAGTCGGTCGTGGAAGCTTCGCTCGTGATGTCAGTCCCGCAGTCTGTGGTGGCAGCATCGCTCGTGATCTCAGTGCCGCAGTCTATTGTGGAAGCTTCGCTCGTGATGTCAGTCCCGCAGTATGTAGTAGAAGCTTCGCTCGTGATGTTAGTCCCGCAGTCTGCGGTGGCAGCTTTGCTCGTAATATCAGTCTCGCAGTCTGTAGTGGAAGCTTCGCTTGTGATGTCAGACCCGCAGTACGTGGTGGCAGCTTTGCTCGTAACATCAGTCTCGCAGTATGTAGTAAAAGCTTCGCTCGTGATGTAAGTACCGCAGTCTGTGGTGGAAGCTTCGCTCGTGATGTCAGTCCCGCAGTCTGTAGTGGAAGCTTCGCTCAGGATGTCAGTCCCGCAGTCTGTCGTGGAAGCTTCGCTCGTGATGTCAGTCCCGCAGTCTGTGGTGGCAGCATCGCTCGTGATGTCAGTCCCGCAGTCTGTGGTGGAAGCTTTACTCGTGATGTCAGTCCCGCAGTCTGTGATGGAAGCTTCGCTCGTGATGTCAGTCCCGCAGTCTGTAGTGGAAGCATCGCTTGTGATGTCAGACCCGCAGTCCGTGGTGGCAGCTTCGCTCGTGATCTCAGTACCGCAGTCTGTGGTGGAAGCTTCGCTCGTGATGTCAGTCCCGCAGTCTGTGGTGGCAGCATCGCTCGTGATCTCAGTACCGCAGTCTGTGGTGGAAGCTTTGCTCGTGCTGTCAGTCCCGCAGTCTGTGGTGGCAGCATCGCTCGTGATCTCAGTGCCGCAGTCTATTGTGGAAGCTTCGCTCGTGATGTTAGTCCCGCAGTCTGCGGTGGCAGCTTTGCTCGTAATATCAGTCTCGCAGTCTGTAGTGGAAGCTTCGCTTGTGATGTCAGACCCGCAGTACGTGGTGGCAGCTTTGCTCGTAACATCAGTCTCGCAGTATGTAGTAAAAGCTTCGCTCGTGATGTAAGTATCGCAGTCTGTGGTGGAAGCTTCGCTCGTGATGTCAGTCCCGCAGTCTGTAGTGGAAGCTTCGCTCAGGATGTCAGTCCCGCAGTCTGTCGTGGAAGCTTCGCTCGTGATGTCAGTCCCGCAGTCTGTGGTGGCAGCATCGCTCGTGATCTCAGTACCACAGTCTGTGGTGGAAGCTTCGCTCGTGCTGTCAGTCCCGCAGTCTGTGGTGGCAGCATCGCTCGTGATCTCAGTACCACAGTCTGTGGTGGAAGCTTCGCTCGTGCTGTCAGTCACGCAGTCTGTCGTGGAAGCTTCGCTCGTGATGTCAGTCCCGCAGTCAGTGGTGGAAGCTTCGCTCGTGATCTCAGTACCGCAGTCTGTAGTGGAAGCTTCGCTCGTGATATCTGTCCCGCAGTCTGTGGTGGAAGCTTCGCTCGTGATGTCAGTCCCGCAGTCTGTGGTGAAAGCTTCGCTCGTGATGTCAGTCCCGCAGTCTGTGGTGGAAGCTTCGCTCGTGATATCAGTCCCGCAGTCTGTGGTGGAAGCTTCGCTCTTGATGTCAGTCCCGCAGTCTGTGGTGACAGCTTCGCTCGTGATGTCAGTCCCGCAGTCTGTGGTGGCAGCATCGCTCGTGATCTCAATACCACAGTCTGTGGTGGAAGCTTCGCTCGTGATGTCAGTCCCGCAGTCTGTAGTGGAAGCTTCGCTCGTGATGTCAGTCCCGCAGTCTGTGGTGGAAGCTTCTTTCGTGATGTCAGTCCTGCAGTCTGTGGTGGAAGCTTCGCTCGTGATGTCAGTCCCGCAGTCTGTGGTGGAAACTTCGCTCGTGATGTCAGTACCGCAGTAAGCGGTGGAAGCTTCGCTCGTGATGTCAGTCCCGCAGTCTGTGGTGGAAGCTTCGCTCGTGATGTCAGTCCCGCAGTCTGTGGTGGAAGCTTCGCTCGTGATGTCAGTCCCGCAGTCTGTGGTGGAAGCTTTGCTCGTGATGTCAGTCCCGCAGTCTGTGATGGAAGCTTCGCTCGTGATGTCAGTCCCGCAGTCTGTAGTGGAAGCTTCGCTTGTGATGTCAGACCCGCAGTCCGTGGTGGCAGCTTCGCTCGTGATCTCAGTACCGCAGTCTGTGGTGGAAGCTTCGCTCGTGATGTCAGTCCCGCAGTCTGTGGTGGCAGCATCGCTCGTGATCTCAGTACCACAGTCTGTGGTGGAAGCTTTGCTCGTGCTGTCAGTCCCGCAGTCTGGGGTGGCAGCATCGCTCGAGATCTCAGTGCCGCAGTCTATTGTGGAAGCTTCTTTTGAGATGTCAGTACCGCAGTCTGTGGTGGAAGCTTCGCTAGTGATGTCAGTCCCGCAGTCTGCGGTGGCAGCTTTGCTCGTAATATCAGACTCGCAGTCTGTAGTGGAAGCTTCGCTTGTGATGTCAGACCCGCAGTCCGTGGTGGCAGCTTTGCTCGTAACATCAGTCTCGCAGTATGTAGTGAAAGCTTTGCTCGTGCTGTCAGTCCCGCAGTCGGTCGTGGAAGCTTCGCTCGTGATGTCAGTCCCGCAGTCTGTGGTGGCAGCATCGCTCGTGATCTCAGTGCCGCAGTCTATTGTGGAAGCTTCGCTCGTGATGTCAGTCCCGCAGTATGTAGTAGAAGCTTCGCTCGTGATGTAAGTACCGCAGTCTGGGGTGGAAGCTTCGCTCGTGATATCAGACCCGCAGTCCGTAGTGGCAGCTTCGCTCGTGATCTCAGTACCGCGGTCTGTGGTGGAAGCTTCGCTCGTGATGTCAGTCCCGCAGTCTGTGGTGGAAGCTTCGCTCGTGATGTCATTCTCGCAGTCTGTGGTGGAAGCGCCGCTCGTGATGTCAGTCCCGCAGTCTGTGGTGGAAGCTTCGCTCGTGATGTCATTCCCGCAGTCTGTGGTGGAAGCTTCGCTCGTGATGTCAGTCCCGCAGTCTGTGGTGGAAGCTTCGCTCGTGATCTCAGTACCACAGTCTGTAATGGAAGCTTCGCTCGTGATGTCATTCCCGCAGTCTGTTGTGGAAGCTTTGCTCGTGATATCAGACCCGCAGTCCGTGGTGGCAGCTTCGCTCGTGATCTCAGTACCGCGGTCTGTGGTGGAAGCTTCGCTCGTGATGTCAGACCCGCTGTCCGTGGTGACAGCTTCGCTAGTTATCTCAGTACCGCAGTCTGTGGTAGAAGCTTCGCTCGTGATGTCAGTCCCGCAGTCTGTGGTTGCAGCATCGCTCGTGATGTCAGTACCGCAGTCTGTGGTGGAAGCTTCGCTAGTGATGTCAGTCCCGCAGTCTGCGGTGGCAGCTTTGCTCGTAATATCAGTCTCGCAGTCTGTAGTGGAAGCTTCGCTCGTGATGTCAGTCCCGCAGTCTGTAGTGGAAGCTCCGCTCAGGATGTCAGACCCGCAGTCCGTGGTGGCAGCTTTGCTCGTAATATCAGTCTCGCAGTCTTTAGTGAAAGCTTTGCTCGTGCTGTCAGTCCCGCAGTCTGTCGTGGATGCTTCGCTCGTGATGTCAGTCCCGCAGTCTGTGGTGGCAGCATCGCTCGTGATCTCAGTGCCGCAGTCTATTGTGGAAGCTTCGCTCGTGATGTCAGTCCCGCAGTATGTAGTAGAAGCTTCGCTCGTGATGTAAGTACCGCAGTCTGTCGTGGAAGCTTCGCTCGTGATATCAGACCCGCAGTCCGTGGTGGCAGCTTCGCTCGTAATCTCAGTACCGCGGTCTGTGGTGGAAGCTTCGCTCGTGATGTCAGTCCCGCAGTCTGTGGTGGAAGCTTCGCTCGTGATGTCATTCCCGCAGTCTGTAGTGGAAGCTTCGCTCGTGATGTCAGTCCCGCAGTCTGTGGTGGAAGCTTCGCTCGTGATGTCAGTCCTGCAGTCTGTGGTGGAAGCTTCGCTCGTGATGTCAGTCCCGCAGTCTGTGGTGGAAACTTCGCTCGTGATGTCAGTCCCGCAGTAAGCGGTGGAAGCTTCGCTCGTGATGTCAGTCCCGCAGTCTGTGGTGGAAGCTTCGCTCGTGATGTCAGTCCCGCAGTCTGTGGTGGAAGCTTCGCTCGTGATGTCAGTCCCGCAGTCTGTGGTGGAAGCTTTGCTCGTGATGTCAGTCCCGCAGTCTGTGATGGAAGCTTCGCTCGTGATGTCAGTCCCGCAGTCTGTAGTGGAAGCTTCGCTTGTGATGTCAGACCCGCAGTCCGTGGTGGCAGCTTCGCTCGTGATCTCAGTACCGCAGTCTGTTGTGGAAGCTTCGCTCGTGATGTCAGTCCCGCAGTCTGTGGTGGCAGCATCGCTCATGATCTCAGTACCACAGTCTGTGGTGGAAGCTTTGCTCGTGCTGTCAGTCCCGCAGTCTGGGGTGGCAGCATCGCTCGAGATCTCAGTGCCGCAGTCTATCGTGGAAGCTTCTTTTGAGATGTCAGTACCGCAGTCTGTGGTGGAAGCTTCGCTAGTGATGTCAGTCCCGCAGTCTGCGGTGGCAGCTTTGCTCGTAATATCAGTCTCGCAGTCTGTAGTGGAAGCTTCGCTTGTGATGTCAGACCCGCAGTCCGTGGTGGCAGCTTTGCTCGTAACATCAGTCTCGCAGTATGTAGTGAAAGCTTTGCTCGTGCTGTCAGTCCCGCAGTCGGTCGTGGAAGCTTCGCTCGTGATGTCAGTCCCGCAGTCTGTGGTGGCAGCATCGCTCGTGATCTCAGTGCCGCAGTCTATTGTGGAAGCTTCGCTCGTGATGTCAGTCCCGCAGTATGTAGTAGAAGCTTCGCTCGTGATGTAAGTACCGCAGTCTGTGGTGGAAGCTTCGCTCGTGATATCAGACCCGCAGTCCGTAGTGGCAGCTTCGCTCGTGATCTCAGTACCGCGGTCTGTGGTGGAAGCTTCGCTCGTGATGTCAGTCCCGCAGTCTGTGGTGGAAGCTTCGCTCGTGATGTCATTCTCGCAGTCTGTGGTGGAAGCGTCGCTCGTGATGTCAGTCCCGCAGTCTGTGGTGGAAGCTTCGCTCGTGATGTCATTCCCGCAGTCTGTGGTGGAAGCTTCGCTCGTGATGTCAGTCCCGCAGTCTGTGGTGGAAGCTTCGCTCGTGATCTCAGTACCACAGTCTGTAATGGAAGCTTCGCTCGTGATGTCATTCCCGCAGTCTGTTGTGGAAGCTTTGCTCGTGATATCAGACCCGCAGTCCGTGGTGGCAGCTTCGCTCGTGATCTCAGTACCGCGGTCTGTGGTGGAAGCTTCGCTCGTGATGTCAGACCCGCTGTCCGTGGTGACAGCTTCGCTAGTTATCTCAGTACCGCAGTCTGTGGTAGAAGCTTCGCTCGTGATGTCAGTCCCGCAGTCTGTGGTTGCAGCATCGCTCGTGATGTCAGTACCGCAGTCTGTGGTGGAAGCTTCGCTAGTGATGTCAGTCCCGCAGTCTGCGGTGGCAGCTTTGCTCGTAATATCATCCTCGCAGTCTGTAGTGGAAGCTTCGCTCGTGATGTCAGTCCCGCAGTCTGTAGTGGAAGCTCCGCTCAGGATGTCAGACCCGCAGTCCGTGGTGGCAGCTTTGCTCGTAATATCAGTCTCGCAGTCTGTAGTGAAAGCTTTGCTCGTGCTGTCAGTCCCGCAGTCTGTCGTGGATGCTTCGCTCGTGATGTCAGTCCCGCAGTCTGTGGTGGCAGCATCGCTCGTGATCTCAGTGCCGCAGTCTATTGTGGAAGCTTCGCTCATGATGTCAGTCTTGCAGTATGTAGTAGAAGCTTCGCTCGTGATGTAAGTACCGCAGTCTGTGGTGGAAGCTTCGCTCGTGATATCAGACCCGCAGTCCGTGGTGGCAGCTTCGCTCGTGATCTCAGTACCGCGGTCTGTGGTGGAAGCTTCGCTCGTGATGTCAGTCCCGCAGTCTGTGGTGGAAGCTTCGCTCGTGATGTCATTCCCGCAGTCTGTGGTGGAAGCGTCGCTCGTGATGTCAGTCCCGCAGTCTGTGGTGGAAGCTTCGCTCGTGATGTCAGTGCCGCAGTCTGTGGTGGAAGCTTCGCTCGTGATGTCAGTCCCGCAGTCTGTGGTGAAAGCTTCGCTCGTGATGTCAGTCCCGCAGTCTGTGGTGGAAGCTTCGCTCTTGATGTCAGTGCCGCAGTCAGTGGTGGAAGCTTCGCTCGTGATGTCAGTCCCGCAGTCTGTAGTGGAAGCTTCGCTTGTGATGTCAGACCCGCAGTCTGTGGTGGAAGCTTTGCTCGTGATGTCAGTCCCGCAGTCTGTGGTGGAAGCTTCGCTCGTGATGTCAGTGCCGCAGTCTGTGGTGGAAGCTTTGCTCGTGATGTCAGTCCCGCAGTCTGTGGTAGAAGCTTCGCTCGTGATGTCAGTGCCACAGTCTGTGGTGGCAGCTTTGCTCGTAATGTCAGTCTCGCAGTCTGCGTTGGAAGCTTTGCTCGTGATGTCAGTCCCGCAGTCTGTGATGGAAGCTTCGCTCGTGATGTCAGTCCCGCAGTCTGTAGTGGAAGCTTCGCTTGTGATGTCAGACCCGCAGTCCGTGGTGGCAGCTTCGCTCGTGATCTCAGTACCGCAGTCTGTGGTGGAAGCTTCGCTCGTGATGTCAGTCCCGCAGTCTGTGGTGGCAGCATCGCTCGTGATCTCAGTACCACAGTCTGTGGTGGAAGCTTTGCTCGTGCTGTCAGTCCCGCAGTCTGTCGTGGAATCTTCGCTCGTGATGTCAGTGCCGCAGTCTGTGGTGGAAGCTTCGCTCGTGATGTCAGTCCCGCAGTCTGTGGTGAAAGCTTCGCTCGTGATGTCAGTCCCGCAGTCTGTGGTGGAAGCTTCGCTCTTGATGTCAGTGCCGCAGTCAGTGGTGGAAGCTTCGCTCGTGATGTCAGTCCCGCAGTATGTAGTAGAAGCTTCGCTCGTGATGTCAGTACCGCAGTCTGTGGTGGAAGCTTCGCTAGTGATGTCAGTCCCGCAGTCTGCGGTTGCAGCTTTGCTCGTAATATCAGTCCCGCAGTCTGTGGTGGAAGCTTCGCTCGTGATGTCAGTCCCGCATTCTGTGGTGGAAGCTTTGCTCGTGATGTCAGTCCCGCAGTCTGTGGTGGAAGCTTCGCTCGTGATGACTGTAACGCAGTCTGTGGTGGAAGCTTCGCTCGTGATGTCAGACCCGCAGTCCGTCGTGGCAGCTTCGCTCGTGATCTCAGTACCGCAGTCTGTGGTGGAAGCTTCGCTCGTGATGTCAGTCCCGCAGTCTGTGGTGGCAGCTTCGCTCGTGATCTCAGTACCGCAGTCTGTGGTGGAAGCTTCGCTCGTGATGTCAGTCCCGCAGTCTGTGGTGGTAGCTTCGCTCGTGATGTCAGTCCCGCAGTCTGTCGTGGAAGCTTTGCTCGTGATGTCAGTCCCGCAGTCTGTGGTTGAAGCTTCGCTCGTGATGTCAGTCCCGCAGTCTGTGGTGGAAGCTTCGCTCGTGATGTCAGTGCCGCAGTCTGTGGTGGAAGCTTCGCTCGTGATGTCAGTCCCGCAGTCTGTGGTGAAAGCTTCGCTCGTGATGTCAGTCTCGCAGTCTGTGGTGGAAGCTTCGCTCGTGATATCAGTCCCGTAGTCTGTAGTGGCAGCTTCGCTCGTGGTGTCAGTTCCGCAGTCTGTGTTGGAAGCTTCGCTCGTGATGTCAGTCCCGCTGTCTGTAGTGGAAGCTTCACTCGTGATGTCAGACCCGCAGTCCGTGGTGGCAGCTTCGCTCGTGATCTCAGTACCGCGGTCTGTGGTGGAAGCTTCGCTCGTGATGTCAGTGCCGCAGTCTGTGGTTGAAACTTCGCTCGTGATGTCAGACCCGCAGTCCGTGGTGGCAGCTTCGCTCGTGATCTCAGTACCGCAGTCTGTGGTGGAAGCTTCGCTCGTGATGTCAGTCCCGCAGTCTGTGGTGGCAGCATCGCTCGTGATCTCAGTACCACAGTCTGTGGTGGAAGCTTTGCTAGTGCTGTCAGTCCCGCAGTCTGTCGTGGAATCATCGCTCGTGATGTCAGTCCCGCAGTCTGTGGTGGCAGCATCGCTCGAGATCTCAGTGCCGCAGTCTATTGTGGAAGCTTCGCTCGTGATGTCAGTCCCGCAGTATGTAGTAGAAGCTTCGCTCGTGATGTCAGTACCGCAGTCTGTGGTGGAAGCTTCGCTAGTGATGTCAGTCCCGCAGTCTGCGGTTGCAGCTTTGCTCGTAATATCAGTCCCGCAGTCTGTGGTGGAAGCTTCGCTCGTGATGTCAGTCCCGCAGTCTGTGGTGGAAGCTTTGCTCGTGATGTCAGTCCCGCAGTCTGTGGTGGAAGCTTCGCTCGTGATGTCAGTCCCGCAGTCTGTGGTGGAAGCTTCGCTCGTGATGTCAGTGCCGCAGTCTGTGGTGGAAGCTTTGCTCGTGATGTCAGTCCCGTAGTCTGTGGTGGAAGCTTCGCTCGTGATGTCAGCGCCGCAGTCTGTGTTGTAAGCTTTGCTCGTGATGTCAGTCCCGCAGTCTATGGTGGAAGCTTCGCTCGTGATGACTGTAACGCAGTCTGTAGTGGAAGCTTCGCTCGTGATGTCAGACCCGCAGTCCGTCGTGGCAGCTTCGCTCGTGATCTCAGTACCGCAGTCTGTGGTGGAAGCTTCGCTCGTGATGTCAGTCCCGCAGTCTGTGGTGGCAGCTTCGCTCGTGATCTCAGTACCGCAGTCTGTGGTGGAAGCTTCGCTCGTGATGTCAGTCCCGCAGTCTGTGGTGGAAGCTTCGCTCGTGATGTCAGTCCCGCAGTCTGTCGTGGAAGCTTTGCTCGTGATGTCAGTCCCGCAGTCTGAGGTTGAAGCTTCGCTCGTGATGTCAGTCCCGCAGTCTGTGGTGGAAGCTTCGCTCGTGATGTCAGTGCCGCAGTCTGTGGTGGAAGCTTCGCTCGTGATGTCAGTCCCGCAGTCTGTGGTGGAAGCTTCGCTCGTGATGTCAGTCTCGCAGTCTGTGGTGGAAGCTTCGCTCGTGATTTCAGTCCCGCTGTCTGTAGTGGAAGCTTCACTCGTGATGTCAGACCCGCAGTTCGTGGTGGCAGCTCCGCTCGTGATCTCAGTACCGCGGTCTGTGGTGGAAGCTTCGCTCGTGATGTCAGTGCCGCAGTCTGTGGTTGAAACTTCGCTCGTGATGTCAGTGCCGCAGTCTATGATGGAAGCTTCGCTCGTGATGTCAGTCCCGCAGTCTGGGGTGGAAGCTTCGCTCGTGATGTCAGATCCGCAGTCCGTTGCGGCAGTTACGCTCGCGATCTCAGTACCGCAGTCTGTGGTGGAAGCTTCGCTAGTGATGTCAGTCCCGCAGTCTGCGGTGGCAGCTTTGCTCGTAATATCAGTCTCGCAGTCTGTAGTGGAAGCTTCGCTCGTGATGTCAGTCCCGCAGTCTGTGGTGGCAGCATCGTTCGTGATGTCAGTGCCGCAGTCTATGGTGGTAGCTTCGCTCGTGATGTCAGCCCCGCAGTCTGTAGTAGAAGCTTCGCTCGTGATGTCTGTCCCGCAGTCTATGGTGGAAGCTTCGCTCGTGATGACAGTAACGCAGTCTGTAGTGGAAGCTTCGCTCGTGATGTCAGACCCGCAGTCCGTGTTGGCAGCTTCGCTCGTGATCTTAGTACCGCAGTCTGTGGCGGAAGCTTCGCTCGTGATGTCAGTCTCGCAGTCTGTGGTGGCAGCTTCGCTCGTGATCTCAGTACCGCAGTCTGTGGTGGAAGCTTCGCTCGTGATGTCAGTCCCGCAGTCTGTGGTGGAAGCTTCGCTCGTGATGTCAGTCCCGCAGTCTGTGGTGGAAGCTTTGCTCGTGATGTCAGTCCCGCAGTCTGTTGTTGAAACTTCGCTCGTGATGTCAGTCCCGCAGTCTGTGGTGGAAGCTTCGCTCGTGATGTCAGTGCCGCAGTCTGTGGTGGAAGCTTCGCTCGTGATGTCAGTCCCGTAGTCTGTGGTGGAAGCTTCGCTCGTGATGTCAGCGCCGCAGTCTGTGTTGGAAGCTTCGCTCGTGATGTCAGTCCCGCAGTCTGTAGTGGAAGCTTCGCTTGTGATGTCAGACCCGCAGTCCGTGGTGGCAGCTTCGCTCGTGATCTCAGTACCGCAGTCTGTGGTGGAAGCTTCGCTCGTGATGTCAGTCTCGCAGTCTGTGGTGGCAGCATCGCTCGTGATCTCTGTACCACAGTCTGTGGTGGAAGCTTTGCTCGTGCTGTCAGTCCCGCAGTCTGTGGTGGCAGCATCGTTCGTGATGTCAGTGCCGCAGTCTATGGTGGTAGCTTCGCTCGTGATGTCAGCCCCGCAGTCTCTAGTAGAAGCTTCGCTCGTGATGTCAGTACCGCAGTTTGTGGTGGAAGCTTCGCTCGTGATGTCCGTCCCGCAGTCTGTGGTGGAAGCTTCGCTCGTGATGTCAGTCCCGCAGTCTGTGGTGGAAGCTTCGCTCGGGATGTCAGTCTCGCAGTCTGTGGTGGCAGCTTCGCTCGTGATCTCAGTCCCGTAGTCTGTAGTGGCAGCTTCGCTCGTGATGTCAGTCCCGCAGTCTGTGTTGGAAGCTTCGCTCGTGATGTCAGTCCCGCAGTCTGTAGTAGAAGCTTCGCTCGTGATGTCAGACCCGCAGTCCGTGGTGGCAGCTTCGCTCGTGATCTCAGTACCGCGGTATGTGGTGGAAGCTTCGCTCGTGATGTTAGTGCCGCAGTCTGTGGTTGAAACTTCGCTAGTGATGTCAGTGCCGCAGTCTATAGTGGAAGCTTCGCTCGTGATGTCAGTCCCGCAGTCTGTGGTGGAAGCTTCGCTCGTGATGTCAGACCCGCAGTCCGTTGTGGCAGCTTCGCTCGTGATCTCAGTACCGCAGTCTGTGGTAGAAGCTTCGCTCGTAATCTCAATCCCGCAATTTGTGGTGGAAGCTTCGCTCGTGATGTCAGTGCCGCAGTCTATAGTGGAAGTTTCGCTCGTGATGTCAGTCCCGCAGTCTGTGGTGGAAGCTTCGCTCGTGATGTCAGACCCGCAGTCCGTTGTGGCAGCTTCGCTCGTGATCTCAGTACCGCAGTCTGTGGTAGAAGCTTCGCTCGTAATCTCAATCCCGCAATTTATGGTGGAAGCTTCGCTCGTGATGTCAGGCCCGCAGTCTGTGGTGGAAGCTTCGCTCGTGATGTCAATCCCGCAATCTATGGTGGAAGCTTCGCTCGTGTTGTCAGTCCTGCAGTCTGTCGTGGAAGCTTCGCTCGTGATGTCAATCCTGCAATCTGTGGTGGAAGCTTCGCTCGGGATGTCAGTGCCGCAGTCTGTGGTGGAAGCTTCACTCGTGATGTCAGTCCCGCAGTTTGTGGTAGAAGCTTCACTCGTGATGTCAGTCGCGCAGTCTGTGGCAGTTAAGTAATTTTCTATGGAAATATGTAATTTTTCCGTTCCAGTTACATTTTATAAGTTGGTCGACTATTACTCATTAACTTGTAAAGCCTAGTAAACGGTGATAGTTTTCTTCTAAAATTCGTAATTGTTATGTTTCCGGATAATCGCAAACTACATAAGATTGTAAAACATTTTTAGAGATTGTAAACTCTCGATAAATTGTCAATTAAACATCTTTCTACGATGATAGTAATCAAAATCCTGTTTCAATATAGTACTTCCGTGTCGTTCCGAGAAATAATAGACTGACATAAGCTGGCGACTAATCACTACCCTGGTCCATGTTTTTTTGTTTTGGTATGATATTGAAATTTGAGATATAATTATAATTGATTATAATTTTTTGCTCGAGAACAGATGGTCGATGGGGCCGAAAAGCTCTGGAGTAGCGACCGCATACCGGAAGACGCAGCGTTGGAAGGCCATCCTACAAGTTGGACCGATGACCTTGTGAGGGTCGCTGGTAGCCGATGAATGCGAGACGTACAGGACCGGTTGTTGTGGCGACACTTGGGTCAGGCCTATGTCCAGCAGTGAATGTCTTTCGACTGTTGATGATGATGATAAAATTTGAGATTGGGACATGCATAAAGAATGAAATCTACAACTTCGTAGCATAAAATAGTCTCCGAAAAGTTCCAGGAAAGTTCCAGGTTTTACTACGGAACCCCTTAAAATGTTACGCTTTATCACTATAAAAATGTAAAGAGGAATTAAGGCCGTCTTTGTACCAGTAATAGTATATTGTATAAAGCTTTAATGAATACTTACCGTAAACTAAATCCACCAATGAACCTGTACCAACAGAAAGGATTTATTAGATTTTGATAGAAAATTGTTTGAAGCTTGACTACTCGATCCATTTTTTTTATTACCCGACTGCGTCAGAAGGAGGGTAATGTTTTTCGAGCGTATGTATGTATGTAGGCATGTATGTATGTATGTATGTTTGCTTGTACGTATGTCCATTTCTTTGGCACGCCCTACAGCCCAAACGGCTGGACTGATTTTGACATTACGAGGTGTTGTTGAGTTCGTCAGAATTGTGGTAGTGACATAGACTATATAAATTTTCAAAAGTCACTTAAATGTAGAAAATAAAAAAAATACTTTGTCGAAAAACTCGACCGCTACAAAAAGGCTAAAATTCCATGTTCCATACCACTCGCTTTTCAAGCAGTCTGATGCAGTTCAATCACAGATCTGTGGCCACAAACTGCATCAGACTGCTTGAAAAGCGACTTGTTTGGAACTTTTTAGTCATTTTTAGCGTTCGGGTTTTTTGACAAAGTCAATTTTTTTTTCAAATTGGTTTTATATTGTGTTTTATACCAACCTGACTAATTGATCAAAGGACTACTCGATGGTAGAATGGATTATTTGACGTCGGTCATCAATGTCTTAAGTATTCTAACCTCAACATAATTTAGTACAGCCTACATAAGACATTGTCGACATCGGACGATGGGTTGTAGTAACAACAACCCGATAGATAACGAACAGCCGTCGAAAGCTGGCGTCAGAAGTAAAACTTTACATAGGAGTTTTTTGTGTGACGCAGATGAGCACTGGGTTGCGGAATTTATTCGAAAAAGTCACCGCGGCCCTGGAACAAAAAGGGCATGTGGAGGAACACGGATGAGTTTTAGTCAGTAAGTCTGACACTCCCTTCCACTCCACCCAGAGCAGAGCGGGAGAAGTCATTTGATTAGTGCTCATCTTTTTTTATGAATGAGAAATCTCCCGTCCATAAAAAAAGATGAGCATTAAAGAGTATCCTGATAGGATCTAGAATATCTTTAATATTTATATTTTATGAGGGAATAACAGTTTGTCATTTTTACAATTGGAAAATATAATTGAGTACACGTTCCGTTATCAAACACATACATAGATTTTTTAAAAAAGAAGTACACACCTTTTGGAGCCGCTTGTGCAACTGCAAACAATGTCTGAAACAAAAAAAAGACATTGCTAAGATTTCTTTTCATTAAATGCCTGTGCTATTTACCTTTTTATTTTATCAAACTACTCATAAAATAATCGAAGAGATCACTAGACAGCTGTTAAAATACTGAATCAATTATAGGAAATGGAGACCAAAACAAACTCACTCACGATCACGTTAGGGACTCGTTTTCAGGATAATAGATTAGTAAAATTAAATGGCAGGCTGCGGCAGCCAGTCGAACATATGGAGTTCGTGGCAGCTTAGGTGCGCGGGTACCAGTACACCGTCATGTGTTCGACAGGCTGCCTAGAAGTTAACAAATCAATTATTAACCATTTCTGTACTGCTTTTACTTACCGCAAGCACCACTAAAGTAACTGCCACGATGTTCCCCCTCATTCTTCATTTAAAGCTGATTTGATGATCGACAGGTGTCAACTGCCCTATTTATAAGAAACCCATTATGCCAATTCACGTCATACATGTTGTTGTTTTTCTATTTCTCATATATTTCGTTTCGCCACAGTTAAAATATAAACATCTAACAATAAGAATCAGTTTGTATGCAGACAAAGAACTTCTGCTTTGGTTGACTTATGATATTTTGCGTTTAAATAGGTATTATTATTAACAAATGCACGTACCTGCATGATAAATAATATTTGTTAAAACAGTTGTCGACTTGCTGGTCTTGAATGCCTTTTTTAAGTTGGCATTAACATTTGAGTGATATCTCTAGCATGTTCTCAACTATGGGCATCCGATTAGACTGGACCACCCCTGTATTGTGTTGTACTACTGTATTTTTCGTTTAGGGTAAATAAACACCATGGCAAGTAGCAATGTATGTTTCTATGTGTATATGTTGCAGTCAAAACTCTTAACCAGTCAAAAGTACTATTGACTATCAAAATCAGTCAAAACTACTTTTGACTGATTTTTCTAATAGAGTTAGATTAGGTTAGAAGGCTAAGGCGGGAGCGAAGCGGTGCGGAGCTCCCGCTGTAGCCTTCGTGGTTATTTTTTTTTAATCCACCCAGAAATAGTCGACCTATCTTAGCACAGGTGCTAATCAGTCAAAAGTACTTTTGACTGGTTAAGAGTTTTGACTGCAACATAATTATATAACAAATAGAAACATACATATATCACGTACAAGCATACGAACCCAGCTTCACATGTGAGCTTATGTGGCCACATGATAAACCATCGAGATGTTTGTGTTACCACTGAATGAAACATGACTCCAATATCCACTTAGAATCTGCAACAAATTCTCCAAATGATGTTGAAAACTGTCTCAAAATCCAATGATTACCTACTGTAACAGAACTTAATTGACAAACTCGCAGTCAAAGCGGCTTATGCGTTGCCACGGAAGATTATAAACAAAAACTTATAATACTATCGACACAAAGAAGAAGAACGGAACAAACAAACAGACATAAAGCGCTTTTAGTTTTTTCCATTTATATCTATCTTTGTTTTCCCCGCGGCCTCTCTCGTGATAATATCGATTTTTTAAAGTATTCTAGACTAGTAACTTTTCCATGTATCTCTGGACCAAAATTCATCAAAATCGGTTCAGATTTAAATATAAAAAGGTGACAAACAAACTCGTTTTCTAAAATTTCTTTCGCATTTATAATATTTGTTAGGATGTACATATGGATACAAAGATATATGAACTTATAGACGACGGCACATGAACGATTCTGCTCATACCTTGACGGTTGGAGGTGGTGCGTAAACTACTGATATTCCACATCATTACTCCGCTGATGCGCCGGCTTTTTTCTTCTACTCATTTCCTCCCTCCCAAGGAAATGCTGTTTGTATATGAAAAAAGAAAAGTAATCTTACCCATGAGATACGTTGGATTCTTTCAGCTGCGAGTCGTTTGTAGATACGACAGCTACATTGCGTTTATCGATTATGATTATTACTTTCTGCACGAAGACTCTGCATATTATGGAACATTATGTTAAAGTAAAGGAATCGGTGAGACAATGATATGGTTGATTTTTCTTGTATTGAAAATTAATTGTGCGTACAGCTAAGGAGTGGAATTCTCAATTCTTGCTTCTTGCCACAACAATGATCTAAACACAGTGTTAAGTGCACGCTTACTTGCTCCCGCCGCCCTGCTCTGTTTATACTTCCAGTTATATATTTCTTATTTTTATTAGGTGCAAATGTAGTATATTTAGAAAACATTTAATTTGCCCTGAAATACCATTTACAAATATTGTAAAATGCTGATTTCCTAGGGGTGCAAAAGGGTGCTAAACTAACTGGGTGTTTATGATGCTTTAAAAAACTAATTATGAGTTTGCACCAACAGGCTGAATTTCCCTTGAGCCGAAAATTAAAAATAATAATTTATTAGTGTTTCATACACCTCACACTTTTTTGGTGAACAGTAATTATACACCAAAGGAGTATCTAGATATATCTAAAGTTACCACAAAAAGTTATTAATGAAAATTCAAAATAATGGGACTTTAATGTTAAACCCTTAAATTAAGCGATGTTCCGTACATGACAAGAATTGATTGTGTAATAGTGCAAATGGACACTATTCTTAGTTTTAAAATAATCTATCACGTAACATATTAAGTTAAGAGTTAAATTGCTTATTAGTCTTTTAGGCTAGATCGTAATTAATTGTTAAGAATTTTGTTCTTACTAATAAAATACAAAAAAAAATAAAACATGACAAGAATGGTGCTAACTCAGAGGATTGATGTCTTCTAATGATTCCATAAAAAATTACAACTACTCGAATTTCGTCCAATCTTTTTGCTAATTTGACTACACTACAACCCGGGTCTTTAAGTCAAAAGTGATTAGAGGCCCTAGACAATGTGCTATTCGAT
The DNA here is from genome assembly GCA_947386135.1 of Melanchra persicariae. Classification (NCBI taxonomy): domain Eukaryota; kingdom Metazoa; phylum Arthropoda; class Insecta; order Lepidoptera; family Noctuidae; genus Melanchra; species Melanchra persicariae. Next base: position 4,571,407 of record OX376655.1, on the reverse strand, counting down.
TGGCGAATGCGACTGTCGAAATGCCAAAATGTAGGAATTAGATCACGTGACATTTCGATAGCATCTGTCAATCCCATACATTTTTGACGTAGTGACAATCGCCTTCGCCACGCTACCGCTGACAAAATGTCACTTGTCTAGGTCACTTCTATAGGCAAGCGTGTTCCATCTACGACCACATCATCGCTTACCATCCGTTTTCTTCTTTCTTTCTTATCGTGTCGGCAGTAAGGTCTAACAACAACCCCACACACCCTAGTGTCAGAGTTAAAACCATCGGTGAGATAGTGGTCAAGCGTGTGCCTGTCAGGATTAAAAAAAACATACTTATTTGGTGATAATTTTATGAGATTAGAGCTGGAAAAACGGAGACGGGGCCCGCCAGGGCCAGAGCCTGCCAGGGTCGCGGAATATGTTCGAAAGAGTTACCGCGGCCCTGGAAAGTAAAAGGCACTAGGAGGAGCATGGGTGGGTTTTAGTCAGTAAAAGTCTGACACTCCCTGCCGCTCCACCCAGAGCGGGGGGGGGGTCATTTGATGATTTCCCATCCTTAAAAAAAAGGGAGCTGGAAAAGCTGCGGATTTGTTCGAAAGTGTCACCGCGACCCTGGAACGCAAAGGGCATTTGAAGGAACATGGATGGGTTTTAGTCAGTAAGAGTCTGAGACCGGATTTCACCAATAAAACTGAACGCGATCAGTACATCTAAACTGCGTTCAAGAGCTGTCAGCGTCAATATTCCATAGAAAAATAATGACACTGACAGCTCATAAACTTGGTTTATACGCTGATCGCGTTCAGTTTCATTGGTGAAATTGGCCCTGACACTCCCTCCCGCTCCACTCAGAGCGGAAGGAGTCATTTGATGATTTCCATAGTAAAAATCATGTAATTCGTAACAGATACAATTTTTTAAAACAAAACAGCACTCAAGACAACTTAGAGTGGATTTCACCAATGTAACTGAACGCGATCAGTACCTACATCTAAACGGCGTTCAAGGGCTGTCAGTATCAATATTCCATAGAAAAATAATGACACTGGACAGCTCATAAACGTGGCTTATATTTATGCTGATCGCGTTTAGTTTCATTGGTGAAATTCGTCCTTAGTCACCGTTCATTTATCCTATTTCACTCCAAATTCCAAGAAACGATAACTCAATACCTACACACAGATCCAAAACCCAAACTCCCTACTGAAAGAGACATTAAGCCAAATGGTATCATGTCGAGCGTACATCCGTTGACACGGCGTATCTAGTGAGCTGACGTCACGTATGCGCAGCGCCGCGTCGTATAATCCGACACGAGATTGACTGGTAGCCTCCCGGGCCTGTTTCCTAGCCAAAACTTGCTGCTGATAATACTGATTCCTGTTTTGCTTTACTTGGTTCTATGTTTGCTGTATCTTTGTTTGGCACCAAAAGTGCAATCGTAAGGTATAATTATTTGTTCTCTAGACAAAATTAAAAATTAGTAAAAAAAACCGCCCGTTGCTAACCAAAAAACACCAATAATTGCCTAGCAACGGGGTTGCCAGATCTGTCGCCAACAATCTACATCGTTGTCTATATTTTATATCCATCAGTAATAGGGTACAAAAAAGTTAAAACTTTATTCTCGTATACATTGGTGTAATCTGCTATTGCAGCGGAAAAGGGAGATCCCAAGGCCTTTGCTCTGCAGTGGGAAAAATGGGCTAAATTAGATTAGATCTTTATTTTAGCTAGGCCTAATCTTATAGCGTGCGATACTGTGAAGAATGCCATCCTTTTCGGAGGTAATTTGTTTCACCCAGAATCGAAATCTCACGGTGTACACCTAGGCGGAGTGAACGACAAGTGAGCTGTCATTCCATCTTATTTGTATGGTTTGACGTAGCGTGCCCCCCGCCCAAGTGTTCACTACGTTATGTTTACAAAATCGCACTGCTGTACTTACTCCTCTCACTACCTACATAAAAAAAAAATTACAATTTCTGCTTTATTTTTTTAAAAATAATATTTCTTTTGTAATTTTTTTTTTGCTAGATGATTTATGTTGCGCTTTTATGGTCAAGAATATAGGTATTACGATTATTCACACTTCTTTTACAGCAAAATCATGTAGTTATACGTTTCGTTAATATTAATCAGACGTGAGATTGACAAGCGGGCTCCGTCTGTTTCCCAGAAATGGCTGATGATATTCTGTTTGCTTTTTTTTCTTTATATTGTCTAGGTTAGAGGTGAGCTTACTTAGATGAATCCTGTTCACTCTAACTTTGAAGAGATTAGCGTTGTGAGTGTTCGGAAACAAAGACGCAGGCAGGGTTTGGAATCATAATAATTCTCTAACTCCTACAATACAAGCTTGACTTAGTTTAAGAGTAAAAAATTCCATAATACTATGTGACAGCGTACCTCTAAACTAATATTTAAATTGTTATTAGATTAAGAAATTGTTGTACCTACTTTGATGGAAATAAAATATTTATTTTTTATTATTCTAATTGTCTTCGATGATCCTGACCGACAGTATGATTGTATACATATTTTTATTGCTTACATCACAATTCTTTACACCAACTGCATCAATTATTGGTTATATGCGATAAACGCTATTTTTATTTTAACCAACGTCATTGACAGATGTTACAATGTTATTATATATTGAATTATTATCTATTATGAGTATTTACGTACATTCTAATTTGATACGCAGTTAACCGAGTTAATCATTTTATACCAGTATTTTTATATTATTACTATTTATTTGCATTCCATGTGGTGTCGGTCGTTAAAGAATAGCACCATCACATCACTTCCCATGAGTGTCGTAAGAGGCGACTAAGGGTTTCACCAGAGAATGAGCAGCAACATTCTCTATTGGTACATTGCTACAGCTACACTGCGATCGCCAACCCGCTTGCCAAGCGTGGCGATTATGGCAAACCACGTCCGCTGCTGGACATAGGCCTCCACAGCAGTGGTATATGATTTGCAAAGAAGCTTTTATATACAATTGCATATTCATGCAACTTTCGTGGGATGCTGCTATGAAATAGTTTGATGGAACTTTATATGGGGTCATTCCAAAAAAAAGTACATTTTTTAAATTTGATTCCCTCTGTGTGACTAACCAAAATATAAATTAAGTAAGTACCTGAATAACATTAAATTCAGCAATCCAGCGATAAACCTACATGGAAACCAAAATTCTCCGCTTCATTTGTTATTGAAACAAAACGAAATACGTAAAAACAAACTAAAATTACTAAATGGCCGTTTTCCTCAGCCAGCGAATTCGTATTTTTGAATGTAAAATATAAACTTGCTCTTTACGGCCGATTTTAATGCCAGTTGTAAATATTAATTTGTTGCTGAAACTTCAATGATTCTGTTAACGTTCTCTTTTGACGCGAAAGTACCTACTAGCTGCTCCGACGGGAAAACAATTTTAAACTTCATTTAATTTTACTTGATTGGATTAAACTTCAGCGTTCTAAGGATTTTTGTTTAATGAACATAGCTTTTTAATTTGGCTAATGGTTGGGAGTAACAAAGTCGAGATTAGTTATGGTTTTCAACTACGTTGGATTCGGTTTCTACTCTCACTGGGTGTAAGTGGTTACAACCAGTATTTCAAATGCAGCGATTGCTTATATTTACCTTCACAACCAACGTGCCATTCAACGTAGCAATTTCGCCAGTTTTCTAGACACGTTTCCCATTGTCAGCGATGTAGACGAATTCTAATAATAACGACATCATTTTCGATGCTATCATACATAGGAAAGGGTAGACAGGGGTCGATACACTTACACTTCGCCAGGGTTATACGTCCCTTGGCGAGATAGACGGTGAGCCTATTGCTATGGATCAGGCATACTTTTGTTAAGATTTTTATTGTAGAGGGCGAGTCTATCGCCCTGGACCAGTCATCAGAGGTTCTAGAAAAAGTTCTATTCTATTAGCTATGGCGATTTTCGAAATGTCAAAATTTTAAGTACTAGCTTCCGCCCGCAGCTTAGCCTGTGTGGTATGTCGATAAAATAGCCGATGTCCTTTTCCAGGACCTGTTCTACCCGTGTGCTAAATTTCATACAAATCCGTTCAGCCGTTTTAGCGCAAAAGCGTTACAAACAAACTCACTTTCGCATTTATAATATTAGTTTATTTATAAAGTAAGTATTGATAACATAACATTTAGGTGGCATTTGTCAATCCGATACGTGTTTGACGTTTTGACAATCGCCTTCGCCACGATACCACTGACAGAATCTCATTAGTTTATTGCCTCAAACACCTGTGTACCAATTCTACTAATTTTTAAGTTCATCGTGTTGTGCTGGCGCTGCCGCTGCGGCTGCGGAAAACCTCAAGCGGCGTAAATATAGTAACCTCATTGGTAACTATATTTTCGAACCGTTTGGGGTTGAAACCCTTGGGCCGTGGGGCCCTTGTGCTCACAGCCTTTTCAATGAAATTTCGAAACGGCTAGTTGACACTTCCCGTGACCCAAGAGCTGGCTTTTACTTTGGGCAGAGACTAGGCATTGCCATTCAACGTGGCAATGCCGCCAGTCTCTTGGGCAGATTACCAGCTGACAGCGTTGAAGACGAATTTTTTGATGCTATATTTTAGTTTGTTGTAAGTTTCGTGTATTTTTAATTTAAGTTATTTTCATTAAAATATTATTTTTAAGCAAAGTTCGCATTTGCATGTCAGTCGCGATCTGTCAAAAATGTATGTAAATTGAGGCTTTTTTGACTGATTGTGACTAAGATACAAATGCGAACACTTATGCTTAAAAATAGAATTGGCCCTCTGGCTGTTTTTAGTAACCTGCTCATTAAACACCAAAAAAACCTCGCTTAACCCAAGGATCTGAAAATGTACTCTTCCAATAAAAAACATCTTTGTTCAAAATCCAAAAAGCTTCATTCAGAGAGTTCAAAGTTATGCTCAACAGGTGTCATTGTCTTACTATGTCTCCTCAGATAAATTACTTCACGCAATGGCAATTTCGAAATTTGCCGGCGCCTTGGAGGTGGCGTCCCAGACCGTTGTGTTGATTTAGGTACTGTAAAGGTGTCTGGAATAAAGCTGTAGGAGTACCGAAATATTCCTTCCATGTTTCGCGTTGAAAAACGTTTAGACGTGACTTGTAGTGACAAGTAAAAGGAAAGGTCACAGGCGTGGGTTGAATGTCTTCATTACGAAAATATCTAAAAAAAAAGTCTGAACCTACGTATCTTTCTCTTTCTCTCTCCATCCAAAAGTGATCTGTAAAATATCGTTTTTAGCGAAAAAAACTATTTATTTTTTTGTATTTTTTATGGTGGACAGAGTATCTATATTCTGTTTCTATCAGTAATTGTTGGAGCAAAAGTAACTTTCCAATTTACAATATTGTAGACAAATTATGAAGTTTGGCATGCATTAATAAATAAAATATATCTAATTATCTTTCAGTGTTCAGGGCACTTTTCCTGTTGACAGTGATGTGGATGAATTTTTCGCTGCCCTATGAGTTCTTCCACTCCCTTTTTTACTCCGCTTTTATATTTTCTACTAGTTTGTTTTCTGTATCTATAAGTTTCATGTATTAGTAGTAACTGGTTTTAAAATTGATAAATTATCTATTCATCTATATTATCTCTATTTCTGTGTTTTTTCAGGTTGGACCTCTGACAAATTGAGTTATAAAAATCTATTTTCTTTCCTTTGAAATCCGCACATTCTTGAAAATAACACAGTGTATATTAACATGCCTTTTCAAACTTGTAAAACAGTAAACACTGACCACAGCCACATGAAATTCACGAGTGGTTCACTCAGTCATACATCGCCACCGCAAAACAAGTAAGTGGTCCTTTTGGGGACGAAGTTAAATCGAACCAAATATTGATTTGGAATAACTTAGTCAATAATGCGGGCTTTATAAACTTTTAAGATGGTCGGCTTTTCAGTTTCGGTAGATCTATATGAAATAAGTTTTACTCTTGTGTAATCTTATTCAGCCTGCTATGACCCTCTGCTGGGCTAATGCTTTTTTAACGATTGGAAATCATTAATCGACTCCTTCTGCTCTGGGTGGAGCAGGAGGGAGTGTCAGACTCTTACTGACTAAAACCCATCAATGCTCCTCCTAGTGCCTTTTGCGTTCCAGTGCCGCGGTAAATCTTTCGAACAAATTCCGCAACCCTGGTGATATAGATAGACTTGTCAGTATATTTATATAATATTTTGTAGATATGCGTTTTTTTAACGCATTTTTGATTAAAAGAAAATGGTAAATCGTGTTTGTCGTTATGTGTTTGTTTTTTAAATAACTAATTAAAGAAAACAGGAAACAGTGATAAAACGCAACAAAATTGATTATTGTGTACCTGAAGTAAGCCATCAATTAAAACATCAAACTATGACACTTTTATATGATATGTATGGCTTATGAAACTACACAAAAATACACGTGTGCCCTTCATTTAATTAAAGGGTTCCTTAGAAATATTTTAGAGATCCTACATAGAATACAATACCTAAGGGTTCACCCATCTAATCAGATTCAACTGGATTGCCAACTTTATTTTTCAGACTTGTTGTACAAATTCAACGGAGAAAATTTTCTTTTCATGTAATTTGCACAAGCTTCAGGATAACTAGAAAAGTTCTCCACAAGAAAAAATATAAAACACGACGCTTTCGAGCAAAACGGATAAGGGCGAGTATTAACAAGAATGTAATGAGAGAAGGTCAGCATAAACCTGCCCTAACAGTAATTGTAGAGGTTGTTCAAAAGATTGAGAACAGAAAAAAAGGCCAGATAAAGTTTCGGGTTTATATGAACACTAGTGGGTTGGCGGATTAAAAAAGGGAGGTTTGCAGTCATTATTATTATGTTTGGTTGGATACTATTAAAAGAGTAATTTAAAAGATCTACTAATTTTTAAGCAATGTTCATCTCAGTAGAAATCTGTCAAAAATGTATGGAATTTGAGGCTTGAGAATGCGAATGTTGTTTAAAAATAGTAGGATTGGCATACTGTTTTATACTCATCATTCTTGAGTCTTGACTCATTAATATTCATGTATTGGTTCAGTTGTAAGCGAGCGTCAAATAACTCCTAGTTGATTGGCATTTTGCTGAACTGGAACACTTTGGCACAGCCGTGTGAGATACAATATTATTGTTACCTCTCAAAACCTAGACTTTGTTTACGTCAAACTCCTTGACGTCCGGCGGGCGCGCGCTTATCGTAAGCGTAATTTGACCCCGCTCACAAAAAACGTTAGTGCTCCGTTTCTATAGCACCTATTCACACACTTGAAACGGTTTCGGGTTCATGATTAATGGTGTTATGAAATACAATGTAAACTAGATTCTAATTAGAATTTGAGAAATAAACATCGTCTATTGATATCAGAGAGCTTGCCGAATGTAGTTATATTGCTGTATTATGTTGATTTCTGATAAATCTGTTGGATCGATTTACACGAAATTTTGGGAACTAGCTCACGAAAAGACATGTAATCTAACGACAATGTTATTTCTACGAGTTTTATATCAGATTTCTGCAATATTCAAACTCAAACTTCATAGTGCGCAGAGTCGTTTTTTTGAATTTGCAGAGTTGAATGCGCTATTTTGTAAACGATCATCTGAGTTATAACAAACAGATTCCAATAAGAAATGTTTCTAGAATACTACCTATATATTCATTGACTCATTGTTAGCTATAAATCGTTAAAATATGCCACTATAATTGTAAAATATCAAAATAACCTAGACAAGGGAACAAATCGGGTAACTTTATTTGTAGGTTTATTTCACCCGGTAATTTATGTTTTCGAATTTGAATAATAGTTGAAATTGAACAAGAACAAAGTAGTTTATCGATTTCTAACCATACTTACCGTATCTTTCATAGAAAAAATCATAAATCTCGACCTCTCAAGTGGTCATAAAAACGTATGGAATTCTAACATGTCCGTAGGGTGGGGACACACAACTAAAAATAGATATCGATAAATTTTCGAACGGAACTGAGTTTAGTAAGGAAAATAAAAAAACAATTTAGATTGGCATAATTTCTTTACTTATTCTTCAGATAATAAGAAAAAAAAAATATAAATATAATTTATTTATTTATTTACAAAATAGATTTATATAAGAAACTTCACAGACTCTTTTGAATCCTCGTAAATATTACAAAACTCCTGTTTACATTATCCTTGTTGCTTCTATAATTATGTGAAAACTTCCTATTTGTATAATAATTGTATTTTACTACATATACATTGGTATAATAATAAAATTTATAAATACAGCTAACATTGAGGATACATAGCATTTATTTCAAATAAAAGAACAGGTATATGAACACTTGTTTTTGTTTTTTAGGCTTGTTATGCAACAATTTTATGTATGTGCGTCACTTTCACGTAAATAAACAGTTTTTCTCACTTTCTTTCTTTCTTTCTTTCAAATAAACCATTTACAGGTACTTCACATACATTTACAGAAACTTTACTTTTGAATCCTCATAAATATTACAAAACTCCTGTTTACATTATCCTTGTTGCTTCTATAATTATGTGAAAACTTCCTATTTGTATAATAATTGTATTACTACATTTACACTGCAGCATTGGTATAATAATAAAATTTATAAATACAGCTAACATTGATGCAAGATACATAGCATTTATTTCAAATAATAGAACAGGTATATGAACACTTGTATTTGTTTTTAGGCTTGTTCATTGACCATTCCTCCTCATGTGCTTCACCATCTGCCGTCATTTGTCTCCTTGCTCTCGCTGTCGCCCGCTCTCTCGTTGCTTCCCTAGCATTCACAACTTTCATCACCATTGCTCTCAATTCTTCAGACACGTCATCGTCATCAACATGCACCTCTATTAGTCTGTCTCCTTTCTTCCACTGGGGCTCACCTGTCTCACGTCTTGCTCCACGTCCCCTACGCGGGCGCCTTGCTCGTCCACGCGGGCCTCCCCTTCCTCGCCCACGCTGCACACGCTCAGGTTGCCCTGCCTCTCGCGGGAAGAGCATATGCTCATCGGCCAGATGGTATTCGCCCAGAGCACCGTCGCCGCGAGCTGGACCAGCATCCTCCTCATGCAGCGTTACGACGACGTGCCTAAAAAAAATAAACAGTAATATGATAAATCTACATATCATCTATCACAAGGAAAGGTAGATAAAGAAAAGAACAAAGATATTTACTCTGGGCGAATTTCATGGCGGGCAGGCGATGGCGAGAGCAGAGCGCGCAGAGGGCTTGACCTATCAAATAAAATGTTTTTGTTATTACAGATGTTATAACTCAAAATCAATTATTTTGAAGAAAACATGTCTTATTACTTACGGCTGCATCACATGCGGCGGGCTGGAGACGGGCATCACATGCGGCGGGCTGGAGACGGGCATCGCTGCCGACGGGTGCGGCGGACTTGGCCTATAAAAAAAAAAAATTTCGTTTTTAAAAATACGAAACGTAGCCACCACTACTCAATAACAAATTTTCGATGAAATGCATTTACTTACATAAAGGCAGGTGTAACTTGTACACGTGAGGGAGAGACGTCCATAGGGATTTCCTCTCCCTCCTGGGTATACAACCCGAGGATGATTGGTGGCGACTGAGAAAATCAAAGAACAAAATTAAAATATGAAAACCTAAAACAACAACGTGACAACCACAACACGGATTGTTACATGCGATTCCAGACCATGCAATCATCACCCTTCCCAATACAAAATGTGCAAAAAATAACACTTGACCCTTCGCAATACAAAATGTGCAAAAAATAACACTTGACCCTTCGCAATACAAAATGTGCAAACAATAACACTTGACCCTTCACGATACAAAATGTGCAAACAATAACACAATAACACACCAAATTGAACCACCTATAAGTATTACTTATCTTTATCTAAGAATAAAAATGTCATCCGTTCAGCTAGCTAGAAGAAAACAAAAAAATAATTATTACAAGTGACAAAATAATTACTATTCATCTAGTATGAAAATAGAAATTATATCCTAGCTTCATCACGACAAGGTGAGCAATTTAATCATGAGAGAGAATACTAAGGATTTACCTCATGGTCCGGCCCCAGGTATTCCGGGTCGAGGTACTCCGGCTCGTCCAGCTCCACCTCAGGTTCAGCTACCTGCAGGTACTCTTCCTCCTCCTCCTCCTCGGGTTCAGAGAGCTGCAGGTACTCCACCTCGCAGTCATCATCCTCCGAGTCACTGTTTTCCCGGAGGAGCTCATCAAAGTCCTCCGGGGCGTCCTCGCGTCCTACGTTCCACCTTCGAGCCATCACGAATCTATAACAATATCGTACACACTATGTACAAACAACAAAATAAAACTAAAGTAAATTTATGGAATATGACAAAAAAAAAATTTTTTTTTAAAAATTGAAAAATAATCATTCTATTTTATAATTTTTCGAAAACAATCGATGTTATCGATAACTTTTATGGACATGACCTGCGAGGCTGCGCCCCTAATAGCCATTTAGACGGTTGACAGTTCAAGATTCAAACACGATTTCGTAACCTACACATAGAATTTTCTTCATGATATGAATGTTTTATTGAAATATGCCTCGAATACGTGTAATTATGAATTATCAATAGTTTTTACGTTATTTCCTACCTTTGCAAACGTGAAATTCGTTGGAAAATCACCAAAAATCATACAATTATAATGGCGGCCGTGACCAACTCGGAACAATGTAAACTTTGTTTGCTCAACAAAAATGTTTTGTGATAGTATAGCATGCAAAACACTATGTAAAAAGTTGCAAGAGACACTTATAAATGTTTATTTATCCACTTACCGTAGAAATAATCCCAGAAGAATCACAATTAGACACAAACAAACACGCGCGATGAGCGAGCTCAGCCGTAGACTAAAGCGTCACTTCACACTCGTTTTTTATAATGTTGCCGACTTTATTTTTTCTTTCGGGTTTCGTCTATGGTTTCAAAATATTATCTGCCATTGAGAACAAACGTTCAAAAACGATTTTATACCTTATGTTTTATAAAAATAAAGTTTAAATTAGCCGCGGTTTGCTGGATCCAAATGGTTCCACCCGGGCTCAAGGGAATTACGAAATAACCGGATCCTGTTGGATCCATTAGGTCGAAAGAGGTTAAAATTAAGTCTCCTTATTCTTGCTCCTAAAAATAATAGGTATGACATGTAAATGTAATTTTTGTAATGTTATGTCATTTGCTTCTTTGACTTTATTGCAATCACAAATCATAATTAATCATTTAAATCTGAATTATTATGACAATTGTTCCTATCACAAATCCGCAACCCTGGCTCCTTATGCCCTTTGCGTTCCAGGGTCGCAGTGACTCTTTCGAAAAAATCCGCAACCCTGGCTCCTTATGCCCTTTGCGTTCCAGGGTCGCAGTGACTCTTTCGAACAAATCCGCAACCCTGGCTCCTTACCCAAAAGTAAGAGTATAAATCGTAGTAGTTATGTTGGTAGGTAACGTGCATACTCTCTGCCAACCCCAATAGAAAATTTCCGCGAGTTATCCCCCTTCTTCCTTTCATTCTACAAAAACATACAGTGCAACCGAGCATAATTCAGCCAATAGTTTCCATATAAACTCAATATCGTTAGTAACACAATCAAGGCTCAGCAGACAGCCCATAGTCCTGAATCTTGTTTCCAGTCAATATTTTACGTGGGTGCAACGGACCGGTGTGGTTTGTTCCGCTACCAACTTTCTGAACCAACTTTGGGACTTCTCTGTAGAACTTTAGTTACTCTTAAGGTCTCAGAGGTAATTGATTGTCTTTGAATAAGTATTTTAGTTAGGTTTTATCTTCTTTTACGGTTGATGCGTATTTTTTTTACTTTCAGCAGATGTATGCGGTTACAGAGTTTTTAAGTGCGTGTAAAATATGGGTAATTTTGCTTAGACTGATTAAGTTCTACAGTTTTTCAAAATAATGCACATAAGCTTTTCTATCTATAAGTAGAAAACACACACAATTAAGTATTCATACAAGTATCATTGGAATACTTTAAGAATACTATATATGAAATAAATATACATTTATACATAAATAAAAAGAAGACAAAAAATAAAGAAAATAAATAAATGTATTTTTTTTATCTTAACTGGTGACCCGACCTGGTGTCAAAGGGTTGGAAATTATGTACATAAACTTTCCTCGTTTATTGCTCCGTCTATTAGTTAAATCATTTGCGTGATGTAGAAGAAGAAAATAGAGAAGTTGACTAATTTGTTGAAACTACTTCAATTTAAAGATTTTACAACAAAGTACCTACGTTATTTTATCGAAAAATTTAACGTTAAAAATACACCAAAATACGATAACCAGAAATGGAATTTCTAAGCGAGTACAAAGCGGAACACATCATCCCTACGGATGAATAGACTCGACAAGTTTCATATTATTTTCCGACGCAATATAAGGGCTATATTTCTTCTGCTAAGGTCAAGCACCTGAACATTAATATGAAATATGATGATCCAATATTGCTTTGCTGGTTTTCATTTATTTGTCTAGAACAAAAAAAATGTTAATTGGTTGATTTTGTTGTAAATACATTTCTGTTTTGAGTAGGTAGTCAAAGTCAAAACGTTTATTTCAATAAGGCCATTAAACGGCAGTTTTGAACGTCATCATTTACATTTAAAATAATATAAAATGACTCTACTGTCCGTTCGCAAGGGTACATTCTTATGGAGAAGAACGGACAAGAAACTCCATAGTTACTCTTTTCAAATCAATGTTTTACAATATTTGGAGTACAAAAATTAATTAATTTTAATATAAGTGAGGTCGATGCACCTAGAGTATACTACTTATAGGATTAAAGTATTATCAGCAGAGGTAAACATTTCCATTTTCTTAATAAGTACATGGTACTCACATAATATTTACAAATCTTGGAACCGTTAATAAAACAGTGTGTTAACTGAAAAAAAAAATACAGTCGAATTGAGAACCTCCTCCTTTTTGGGAAGTCGGTTAAAAATAAAAACTCTTTTACATCTATAAAGTTAACACATAAATTGACCAGTTTGATTTTGTCTACACTACACCCTTGATTATCCTATGGAGCAGGACCAGCATGTTTCCAAGCATTCTTATCTTGAATGTAATCCTCCAACTTGTAATATGCTGTGCTTTTTACATACGTTTTAAATTTTCTTTCATTTAATTCTTATATGTCACAAGGTATTTTGTTGTAACATTTAACATGAAAGATGTGTACTTTAGCTAACCTATAAAATAGTAGTATAGTTGTTTTATCTCACGAGTGCGGGCGAGCCATAGTTGTGTAGGTAAATGTACGTGCACATTGTCTTAGTGTGCGTAACCTTGAGAGCGACTGACACAAGCTCACGCACACTAAGACAATGTGCACGTACATTTACCTACACAACTATGGCTCGCCCGCACTCGTGAGATAAAACAACTATAGTAGTAAAATAGTTAAGTAGTACTGCAAGAACTATCGTCGCAGTGGGAAAACCCAAATTATTGATTTTGTGGGAAATTCCTGGGCATAGTCACGCGATCTTTCACGTTTGGTATAAATTACAGACAAAATGTCACATGCTTTTATTTTTAATTTTTTGTGTTTCTTTTTCTCTTTCAGCTTTTGGCACAGGAACTATTTAGGTTTGAAATGTTTCGTATAACATTCCTGTTTTAAATGTATTAATCCAGCCAGTGCTCTATTCACCCAGTGGTCGACAGACCGTTGAAAAATAGTTTCTCCATAGGAACTCTTACTATACCAAATCATTTTTTCATTTCTTCACGCATCAGAATGACACACATACAGATTCATTAAGTCTTAGCCCCTTTCACAGCTTCCCGAATACAAACTTGAGCGACATACGAATTAAAAGATAACCATTCTAAATTTTCAATCCGAAACCCCTTGAGGGGCTGAGTTAGGGGTGATAGATACGTGAGGGGCTCAGCCGTCGGGTATGACGCCTCTATCTGATACATAACAACGAGAGCCTCTCTGTTCGAGACTTCACTTCGTTTTACGATGCTTGATGGGCTAAAATGGCGCTTTTTGTTACTGACTAAGGGCTGTTTTCAGAAGACAGATAATTTTACTGAAGAATAAATATGGCTGTTTGACATTTTTTTTTAATTATAATATCGTAATGTCAAACCGCCTTTTTTCATCCTGAAAATAAAGTTATCTGATTATTGTGAAATCGGCTCTTACAGAATTAATGTCACATTATGTTGGTAAAAAACTGATCATTAAAATGCTTCTACTGTAGATAACATTAAAAAACTCACAAGATAGTTTCATGTTTTTATATTTATTGTAATTTGTTTTAATTTTGCATCCTTTTCGCTTATTTTTTTTGTTCAATCAGTAAACTACTTCGCATTAAAAAAATTAATGCCAACTTTAACTGTAGCTTAAGCAGCATTTTAGCAGACCGTAATAAAACCTGTACTTAAACTTATCGCTCTCTCTCGTAATTTGAAAATGGTTCAATTTGAGCAATTGATCAGTTTCGCGATACAATCGCGAGATTGTAATGTTGGAATCGAAAGTTTTAGTGAGCCGACTCGAAGAACTTAGTGAGCCGACTCGAAGAACTTAGTGAGCCGACTCGAAAAACTTAGTGATTTGAATTAAAATTCTTAGTGATCCTACAAAGCCAGCTCGAACTCGATTGATGGCTGGAAATTTGTCTCTCAATTTTATAGAAGGGTTATTTAAGAGGCACTTTTGTTTTCAAAGGATTTGAGAGCGACAGTTGACGTATTGGATTGCCTTTGTATTGATTTTAAAACATTGGAGTTGATTGGTTTTGAGTTTGTGATAGACATGTGCGGTTAAATTAAGTATTGATGAAAGTGAAAGGTTTGTTGTTGTATCGTTCAAAGTGACTGCAACATTTTATTGATCCATGCTAATATACGTGTGGCTGTACCTGTGGCTCGAAAGGCTGCCCAACTTAAATGGGACTGGGCAGGACATGTCTGCCACATGCCGGACAATCTGTGGGCCCGTAAAGTACAGGATTGTTGCCCTGAAACAGTGAGACGAGGCCGTGGCAGATTACGAAGGAGATGGCGGGATGACTTGGATGTCTTCCTTACGAATTGGAATGATGAAGCACAACATCGTGAGCATTGGAAGGAATGGAGGGAGGCCTTTGCCCAGCAGTGGGACAGTACGGGCTGGTAATAATAATAATAATGCTAATATACCGATGACCTGGTGAGGGTCACGGGTAGCCGATGGATGCCAGACGCACAGAACAAGTTGTTGTGGCGACACATGGGGGCTGACATGATGATGATGATGCTAATAATTATAGTAAATGTAAAAGTAAGTCTGCCTGTCTATCTGATTGTTACCTCATCACGTTTTAAAAGCTGAACTAAATTTGGATGTAATTAAGAGCACGGGTAGATCCTGTTTTCGAATAAGACTTTTATCCCGGGTGTATGTTCCCTTGAGATAGTTAGTATCCGACTGCTGCTGCGAAGCTGCTGGCAGAAACTAGTTTCTAATTATGTATTTCACACTAAAAACTAGAAACGAGAGGCACTCTCGCGAAAAAGTAGAATGTCGTAAATTTCCATTTTTAAAACGACACGAGCATTCACTGACGTCGATATTTCAAGGCACAATACGGAGAGATTTTTAAGTAGCCCGCTAGCCCGCTTTGTTCACGGTGTATCATAGTTAGTCAGAACCTGGCACTGTTCCACATGCGATGCCTATTCCGCTTTTATTTCTCAGTCCCGGCAATTTACAGGTGCCAGCTACATTGTGGGGAAAACAAGATACAGATATAGAAGTAAAACCTCCTTTAAGGTATTTTTTTAGAAGTTGGTGCCGAAAGCTTTTTAGAATAAGTTGATAGAGACTTTTGTAAATGGTCGTATGATAGACACCAGATTTTGTATTAATGGTCCTTAACCCACACACATTTATTGACTTTCTCAATAACAAAAACATAAATAAATACTTACATAAAACTGTCCTAAATCGATTTCCATCGTGATCCTTTACGTTCTTTAGTAATGAAAAACGGTTCATAATTTATTGTTCGGGTATCTACGAAAGGATATTAGGAAAAGGTCAATGTACTTTATTGCAAGTTTATCTGGCCCCTACCACGTAATAAGGATGATTCTGTTTAGTCCGTCATCATCAGTAAGATTATTAAAAATATAGAACGTGTTTTTTTTCTTTGATAAATAAATAAATATTGACAAAGGTAAAACGCATCAATATTCAGAAGTGGGGACTTGTTACATTGCGTTTTGTAAAACGTGGTACAATTTTACGAGAACGTGACGTCACGCGAAATTTCAACGCACTGCGTTGTCTTCATTTCGTTTTCGTTTTCGTATTTTTTCGTTTTTTTAAAGAGAAGAAACAAAAATGACATTTCGACTAAAGCCCGTTTTCTATAATATATCTCAATCCCAATCTTGATCCCGATCCTTGTCTGTAACCAATCAAAGGTGAGGATTGTGTAGTAAAGGACACAAACTCGACCGTTGATTGGTTACAGACAAGGATCGGGATCAAGATTGGGATTGAGATATGTTATAGAAAGCGGCCGTTAGTCAAACGTTGTCAATCATACTTTTGATAAGTTTAATTCAAAAATGCAAAGTACTTATGTAGCATATCTTTTCAACAAGGTAAGTAGGTAAATATATCCCTTTATATACCCGTTAAATACGGTATCCCTTATTGAATTTCCGTATTCGCATTGCAATCGCTAAATCTTTATTTCTTTCGTGCGTGCGTAAAAGGGTGATTCGAAAATTCAATATACAGAAACAGGTTGAATCGTGGGGTTGTTGAAAGAGATAAGTACCTGTATCTTGTACTAGGGTATTATTATTGGCAGGGATCAAATATTTTCTGCTTTACATGAAACAGAAAAATAAGAAAAAGTGTCTTTTCTAAGTATACCTATGGATCAGCGCAGATACAACTGCAATCTGCTCTAGCAGTTTTTTTTTTTTAATGATTACTTCTATATAGCAAATATCACTGTGTCTACGTTTCTCATCCCACTTTTCTGTCGCAGGTCTGCTGGAAGAAATTTCTTTAGAAATAAGCAGTACCTTTGTGCTCTCTTTTCTGTATACAAATTTCTATTTTTAAAGTTATTGTGTTTACATAAATAAATAAATAAATACCATTCGAGTTAGACTGGCAATTTTATCAAAGCAACAGAAAATTTTATCGCTTCTATTTTCAACCATATTTTATTTGGTGTCAATAAAATCAATTACCTAATCAGGCGGTTAGGAGTTCTGGTATGCCTAAACTTCTAGTACCTACGATAAGAAGGGTGTCGTTGCACGAAATATTTTTAAGTCTTCCATAAGTTTTTCTGAAACTGAGTGTCTTGCGGCAAAGACTAATAGTATACTGGCTTGCGGTAAGTATTAAAAATATACATATACCTACTTATTATACATGACGTCTAAAATTTAGGCCCCAAGCCATTTGTTTTATTTAACTATCTATTATTACATTCAGCCAGATGCTACTCAGCCTTGCAATAATGTATAAATCACCGGAAAATTCCAAACGCCGTAAAATCGTAAAATAGTAAAATATTTTTTCTTAGTAAGACACAGTTATATTGGACGCTATTGAATTTGGATGAGATTTATTGTTAACAAAACGATTTTTTCATAATAAATCGAGAAATTATAATCTAAAAAGATTTCTGCAATTTTTCGGTGAATACACCATTTACAACTGCCATAAGATACATAAATAGAAACAGTGAAAACTAAAGGCTTCCTGAACGAAGCAAACAGAACAACATAATCAGTTTAAAATAACTTCATCATCAGATTTCCTCGGGTGTTCCAACAAAGGTGGGTAATTGTAAAATAGCTGGTAGTCGTGTATCGGTATAATTCGCAAAGTCGGCCAATTTCCGCGGCTCGGCGCTTCGCTTCCGTTGCGCTTGGCGTTGCTTTTTTACAAGGTATGAGCGGTGAGCGGGCTGTATAAAGAATAATTAAGTTGAACTGAAACTGTTATTATGACTGCTTAAATGTACAATATGACTTTTTTTACATCCTTAAAGCAATTTTTACCTATAGTAAACTCCTGAAGTCAAAACATTTGTGGAGCCACTACAAAAATATCGAATGAACGAAACGAATCACGGAGAAATAGTTCAACAGACGTGTAACCCGAAAGCACAGTGAATCTGTGTCTTTATGTCATTATGGCTACAGCAATCTGGGTATCTTGAAATCAGGACAAGTGAATAGGTTACTTCTATGGAGCTATGCGGAACAGAGTGTAAGTCCCATTGAAAAGGGAGCATTCTTCTCGTCTTTTTTTTTCTATTCCAAAAAAAATAAAAAAGAAAAACGTTGCCCCACACTAGGAATTTCTCCTGCGTCGTGGGTGCGTTTACACACATATAAATTCACGTACACCAACAGCCAGACCCGGAACAACTATCTGTAGGCCATACAAATATGTATTTTTTCCGTGCGGGAATCGAACCCGCGATACGCAGAGCAGCAGTCAATCGCTCAACCACTGTGCCAACCGTGTCGTCTGGTGGGAAACTGGCCGATAGTTGATATTTGGACTGTCGCTTATGTTCAAATCGCACGGAAAACTCTGATATCGCGATGCAGGATATCTTTCAGTAGTTCGTTGCTGGCCTTATAGATGGCACTGCGATACTTTTTGTTGCAGCATTGATGCACACATCCACACCGCACACCTGATGGTAAGTAATTAGGTCAAATGCTGCTTACCAATAGTAATTCAATTAAAACAAACGAAAACAAAACATTTGTGGAATAAGAAAAAAACATGTAACTTTTTATTTGCGTAACATTTGCAAATACCTAAATATTTATTTGTTTTTTTTTTATTATTAGTATTTTCTTCTTTTTTTATTATTCCGGGTCTTCTTCTTAGCCTGACACTCTTGTCCAGTGGTCGTGGTTTCGCAGATGAGGTACATACATGGAGAGATGTTGTATGGGTCTTCGACTTTCCCGAGGACTGCTCTCTCAACGAAGTGCTTCCATTTCTGCCAGTTGGTCACGTTACGAGTACACTGGACCAGAGTGGACTCAGTAATTTTTTGTATCAGGTCTGCCCAGCGAGCTGGTGACAGACCGCGTGATCTTTTTCCTGCCTACTGGTCTTGAGACACCAGTCTCTCCATCCAGTTTTCATTTCTGCATATGTGACCAAAGAAAGTTCTTTGGTCACATATGCAGAAATGAAAGACTTTAAATGAAAGGCTTTCGTCCTCTGAGATTACACGAATACTGAAGTCAGTATTCGTGTAATGTCAGAGGAAGAAAGTCGGTCTTTAATACAAAGCCTTTTTATGATGCAGAAATTAGTACGAAATATTCCAGGTACCTATCCTCAATTGAAAATTGGATGTAGTTTCCAAATACATTTTCTCCTTATCATTTGCAAGATTAATTAGCTCAGCAGCACTCGGTCTGTGACAGAAATAAACCACGTTTAAAATTACTGACATTGTTGTAACAGTTAAGAAGTATGAGGTTCTAATCCAGTCTCCCATAACTTACATAGACAAGCGGCTGACAGGCTCGCAAGAAATTGAAGCCCCCGCCCACCCGTTTCGAACGGACATGCCGCTAACTACGTGTAACTTTCGACCGATTCCTAATGCAAGGCCGTGAAGCCACGTTTACGTTGGGACACAAATTGCTTTGCCGGTTCTGAAATCGTGTTTTCATCTGTGGAAATAGAATCGAAAAAGAAGTAAATGGTGAGATTTTTAAACCTCCGACTGCGGGTAAAGGGTAAAAACAGGACCTTAATACTAATACTCTGCTGTCCGTCTATCTCTCTGTCACCAGGCTGTATCTCATGAACCGTAATAGCTAGACAGTTGACATTTTCACAGATAATGTATTTCTGTTGCCGCTATAACAAAAAAAACTAAAAACGGAAAAAATATAAATAAATTAAAATAAATATTTTTTTATTAATTTAGTGTTCAATAAAGTATAACATATAAATAAATCAATATTTAAGTAGGGCTCCCATACAACAAACGTGATTTTTATGCCGTTTTTATAGATACTGGTACGGAACCCTTCGTACGCGAGTCCGACTCGCACTTGGCCGGTTTTTATTGTTTTCGTTTCGGGATCCAAGTCAGTTGAATCGTTTTTCCGGGACTCGCCGAACTCCTGTTATTATTTGTTCCAGCCTATATTATTCACAAATACCTAGAAATATTTCAGACGCCTTTATTGTCCCCCTGCTGAGAGCAGGGGGACAATAAAAGCGTCTGAAATACTTCTAGGTTTTTGTTCCCGAAACACCTCGAACCAGCAGGGGTCTTGGTCGTCTCGCCACCTCTTCGGACTCGGCGGTGCCATCCATCCTCAGGCAAGCGAGCTTGGTGTTTTATTTGTTGATTCTGGCTTTCAGGAGTTGCAGTTGTGAGTATTGTGCTAATCCCATAAAAAGTGAACGGTGAGCCATTATTTTGATGTAGAGGACATGAATCTTCTATTTTAAAACTTCATTATTCTCATAAAGGTATGAGTCTGTTGTTTTTTGTATTTGTATTGACTTTTGTCTCATTATTAAAAGATTCCCCGTCAGCCGCAACCTTTCAAACCTAAAACAAAAATATTGTCAAAACTTTAAATAAGTCTGAAAAGTTTCAAATAAATAAGTATGTACTTTAATGAGAGCTCTGTATTTAAGTTCTTAGGCTCCTTTTTACACATGAATACCAACACAGACAATTTTGTTCTCTTAGAACTTCAGACGAAGCATTTATTCCGTCATAAGTTATTTTCATACGCAACATTTAAAAGCCTACATAAAAACCTTATTCATGAAACGTCAAAAGTAGAAAACAAAAAGCTCTAATTCAGGGTACATTCAGTCCAAAATGACGTGAAAATTTTCCTCTTCATAACTTGTGAGGCTGCAACCGAAGTATGAAAGGCTATAAAAGAAACACAGAGGTCGCCCGCGTCACATAAAATATAAGTACAGAGGGTCAGCTCAATGCAAAGGGTAAAACCAAGCGCAATCATAGACTCGTTCTAAGTACAGTGAGTGCAAGCGCACTCGCAAATGACACTAGTTGGTTTAGAACACCAAACGCGCAAATGCTCATGGAATCCCCACTTTACAAAATCATTATTGTATTATCTGGGACAGAGCATTTTTTTTTAAATTTGGACTTTAATGGTAATCCATAATGTCTGGTGGCATTTCAGTGACGCACGGCAATCTCGTACATTTTGAATTCTTCGATAGTCGTTATTTCTATCAAAATGTCCCTTAGTCTAAGCTCTCTTGAAAATAAATCCCAGGTTCGCCTGCGCTATATACAGGGTTATTTTTAAAACACTAACAACCTTTAAGTAGGTGAAATTACTAATGATTAGAAACAACTTTTACTGTGGGATCAACTCTGAAATAAGTATCAAAACATAAATCCGCTGTTTCATTCAAAATGCAATATTTACCCGATGAAAATGTATGAAGCAGCAGATATTTTTTTCGATTTTTCAGGGTTGGTCTCATAGCAAAAGTTGTTTATAATAATGAGTACTTTCACCCACTGAAAGGTTGTTAGTGCTTTACAAATAACCTTGTATATCTGAAGCGTGTTTCGGTGCGTCCGTTTGAGCAGATCTTCTGCACCGATCTCTTCAGTGAGACAGACTAGAGGTGGCCGGGGTCCCTGAGGCCTGTGTTTATTCATGTCTCTCAACAAGCGGTGACTGATGGAAAGTTCACCCTTTATGCTTCGAGGTGCTCGGAGATTGGTATGTACTTTCGCTTTTTATTTTTGTAGTTCGTTTTATTGGGCTCGTGTTTTATTTTTGCACTTTAGAGGTAAGAACATCTTCTTTTTAAGATATGAGATCTACCCTATGATATTCTAGTAAACAGATACGTTTTACACGCACAAAACAACCAAAAAACATGTTCCGCGCAGCAGCGGCGGCCCACGTACACACTTTTCATTCATTTTACATTTCACTACACGTAGAAATGGTGCAAAAGAGATTCTTCTAAAACACGATGGTATTTTTTAAATTTTGTTTTTGTCGCTACAATACCTATCGCTCGTCGCCATGCGTGACACAGACTAAAGACTATACGACCCAATAAGGATGTATTCAAGTCTTCACTACCGCGCGCTCATAAAATATCTGTTTACTAGAATATCATTGAATCTACCTCTGGCTTAAGTATTGCCTATTCATTGAGTCAACTAGTAAGTCACCTTGTGTCTCGGAAACATAAATTCATGATCGTAGTA
Source organism: Melanchra persicariae (assembly GCA_947386135.1). NCBI lineage: Eukaryota > Metazoa > Arthropoda > Insecta > Lepidoptera > Noctuidae > Melanchra > Melanchra persicariae. The sequence goes on along the minus strand of OX376655.1, from coordinate 4,549,040 downwards.
ATAACGGCTGTAATGAACATTTGACCTTTTCAATTGTGTATTTATTTATGTTATTTATTTTAATGACTTAAAATACCGGTGTTCAGCTGAATCCGCTTTGTCTGGAAGCTGACCCCAGTACAGTTGGGAAAAGACTAGGCAGGTGTAACATCAAAACATAATAATATACTCACACTATCGTACCTACTTAAAAGTTTGAGCTAAATATCTGTAACTGACAGACAACCGCCAATGAGATCTTCTTGAACCAACATTCAGACCGAATTGTGGTTTCCAAACCGTCTTATCACATATAGCAAACATTAGCAAACTAAGATATCCACAGAAACCCTAAGAAGATTGTTTTAACGTTTCATTACCTACATGTTACTTATACGGGGAAATTAACACTCTAGATTACATTTGAAACATGCTATCTGAATTTAAATTACTGGATAGTCTAAGAATAATCAACTTATTTTACTTAAGTAATATCGTAAAGAGGTATATTATGTCTTAATGGAGAGGTTTTAGATTTTATCGAAATGTCACGTGATCAAATTCCTACATTTTGGCATTTCGACAGTCGCATTCGCTAATTGAATGGCTCATTGTCTAGGGCCTCAGGGGCCCTACCATGACATGTTAAAACGTGAGTAGTTCGAGCGAGAAGGAGGGATGAAGCTATATAGGGTGTATAGCTCCATCCCTCCTTCTCACTCGAACGACTCACGCTTTAACACGTCATGGTAGGGCCGCAGATCATTGATTTTGATGGTGAATCGCGTTCAGCCTTATAGCAATCGCAAGATTTAAATAAAACTCAGCTTCCACAATGCTTTGAAAGTATCATGAACCTTTTCAGACACTGTTTTCCAAGTAGGTATATATCTATGATAAAAAACAATTTGAGTCATATTGTCTGAGAAAGGTGTGCATGACGGGTAGATGACATTAATTGATATGTTATTATAAAGATAAATGTCATTCTTTTAGCAATTGCGTTACCGTATTTCCTTTGTAAGGAATTGACCACGTACAATTCAATAGCGATTGTCAAACTGATACAGTTTAAATTTTGTCAATTTCTATCGCCACAATGTAACAGAGAATTACACTTGTGTTAGAAGAATTTTAATGAGAGAATAAAATGCAATTTTTATAAAAAAGAAAAACACCAAAAACTCCCAAAAATCACGGCATTTCAACTTCTCAACCGCAATTTGAAACATTTAATACATCTGATTTGGACAGAAACACATAACACGATGATAAATGCTTAGTTACACGAAACCTTTTAAAAGTTGGGCGTGAAAAATCACCGGTCTCGCGGCGGCCGGGTGTCGCGGCTAATTTGCGGGCATCGATCACATCGGGGGGATTCGGATGTACGACGAATGGAATTGGACAATCATTAAATAGGTGCGAATAAAAAGTTTAGTCGGTTGTAAGTTGATGAAACGTGACTTTGTGAAGGGACCTTACTCAATGGAAATAGTCATAACTTGTTACTTAGTTGTTGACTAGACTTAGGTACCTACTTTGATCAATATTTAAATCAATATTTTATGTATAACGGTATCCCGTTATACATAAAATATTGATTTAAATATCTGGAGTGCCTGAGTACCTAAAAAAAAAAGGAAAAATGTTGACACGCATCATTTGAAATGAAATCTATCGCTGGCTATTTGAACCGACTTCAAAAAAAGGATTATCATTTTAAAAATTGTTTTCCTATTATATCCTACTATTATTAGTGTGTAAGTTTATGTGGATAGATTTTGGTACTCTTGACGCAAAAAGTGCTGAACGGATTTTGATGATACATCAGAATAATGAATAGGCTAGGTATATTTTTAAGGGTGAAATATTGAATACACGTGGACTGAGCCGCGCGACTTGGTGGGTTAAGATTTTAAAATTCTTAAAGATAATGACAATGTTCATAAACCTAGTTAGCAAAGCAAAAATAATGAATATAATTTATTATTTATAGAGTTTAGTTTGTTAATTTCCTCCATAACTATTTCCAAAAAAAAAAAATCAATTCACCAATTTAAGGGTTCCATAGGTACCTCAAATGAAAAAAAAAACGATAAATAATATTAAACATTTTTGCTTTGCTAACTAGGTTTAAGAATATAGTTCGTAACTTAAAAAAAAAACGAATTACATTTATAAACAAGCCTTTTCTAGTACTTTTAAATCCATGGTGCGGTGTTCGTACTTTGCCGTGGCGTTTGCCAATTTCAATTCAAATTGCGTGGAGTGGATTTCCAGTCTCCTCTTTCAGGTTTTCAGAGTAATTAACAGTCCGCGTATATTTTGGTGAAAGCTTTACATAAGTATTATAAATATTATGTATGTATGATTGTCAAAGTACGTGATATAAATGATTCATTTTATTGAACAGCGTCAGTTATTTTAAAGTAAAAGTAAATTATGTCTTAATGATTGTTCTTTTAATTACTGAAAGTGGCAAATTCGAAATTGTATTTTATTGTATTTAGTAACAGTACCAACCCGGGCTTTTATGATGAACTAAGCTTTTAAAGACAGAGTCATGGTCAGAAGCCCGAGACAATGTGCCATTCAATTAGCGAATGCGACTGTCGAAATGCCAAAATGTAGGAATTTGAATCACGTGACATTTCGATAGCATCTGTCAATCCCAAACATTTTTGACATATTGCCTTTGCCACGCTACCGGTTACAGAATATCATTTATCTAGAACCCCAGGTCATGTATTAAGTAGGTACGTTACGAAGCATTTTGAGGTTGTCTCCGCAGTCCGACTGTCTTTCAACGGAATAGGTAGACAATTGAAATGTTCGGTGTGCATTTCAGATCCCGTTAAAAAAAAAACCGGACAAGTGCGAGTCTGACTCGACCACTGAGGGTTCCGTACGAACTCGTATGTTGTAGATATAGGTCGTCTATTACGGGAATCGTGTCTCAATTTTTTCCGAGTATACATTACCTACTGAAGTTTATATACTATGAAAACGCTCTCATTTCTCTGATGAAACGATAAGTACGATTGTAGGACAAACTTAAATTTGAGGTTGAAAAATGTTCTCCCATACATCGATGTACGTCACGGTCATTTCTTCAATTGCAAATATAAGTTTGTAACAGCAAAAACTGTTCTTTTAAAGTGCGACACAATTGACCGGTTTTTCAAACTTATACCATATACTGTTGTATTATGCAATGTGGTAAGACCACAAGAATTATTATTATTATATTACCTATAATGGAGCGGAAGGGAGTGTTAGACTCTGACTAGAACCCATCCATGTTTCTCCTTATGCCCTTTTCGTTCCAAGGCCGCGGTGACTCTTTCGAACAAATTCCGCAACAGGCCGAAAGTATACAAGCTTAATAAAAAATTGTACCTATCAATACTTATATACCTGCTTGCAAGAGGAAAAAGAGAATATTTTTCCATATAACTTTAATGCTGTCGTGACAAGGGAACTTTGTTTAATCTTAAAACCCTAAAAAAAAATATCCCTTCGAATTCATCGACCTCAACGAACGCGCAAACTGACAAATCCGATTCCTTTGCCCTCTAGAAGCGTAACATAATATTTTAAAACTTTTGAGAGCCTGACTACATTTTACAGCGTGATTATATTATATTACATTTAGCTACGTTCAAATTTTGAAAAGGTCACTTAACTTTAACTACAACTAGCTTACTACTGTCACCGAATTAATACCAAAACAAAACACAACTCAGTACTGTCGCCACAACTTATACTAACAAGGACCACAAAATAAACTGTCGTTCCAAAATTAAAATAAAGGCCAAGATAATTACTGGTTTGGACAAAAAAGGCACGCCAGTGTACCAGAGGTTGCTGAAACAAGAGCCTCTGATTTTAAATAGGTGATCATGGTCTATTGAATCAACATTAGGGCCTTTGGTTAGAACCAAACCTTTTTCTATCTAACCGTGAGATAGCAAAAGGTGGAAATCGATGTAGCTTTGGACAAATAAACCCTTTTTTATTCAAACCTGCTTTTAATACACAAATATGGTTTAGAGAACAATATAATCTGAATCTTTTTCCCAACTATATTGAGGTCGGCTAACAGTCAAACCGGATTCAGCTGTATACCAGTATTTCACGTGGAGCGGCTGCCTACCAGACCTCCACAACCCATGAACTGGATAACACGGTACTTCTTGGCTAGACTGGTGTTAATGGTTTAGAGAACGATGTGATATATTTTCTGTAAGAGATAAGAATAGGGATGATTCCTGGTTAAAAAATAAGTGATGCTATTTATTCTGTCAGTTAGATTATCGAAAAAAAATTTTTATTATACACTTTATTGTACACCAAAACGTAAACAAAAAACGGGAAACTTAAAACTAAAACACATACAATGGGCGGCCTTATCGCATTACGCGATCTCTTCCAGACAACCTGGGATGGACAGTATTTGCCTGGACATGAAATTGGGGCTGTCATAGGTGTAACAATGTTATTAGATTATAATACAATAGATACACAAATACATACATACGCTTTATAATAGATAGATACATAAATATCAAAAAATACTGGCAGCAAAAAAAAAAAAAAAATCAATAAATAAAGAAAAATATCGGACACGTATTTTTTGCTTTAACAAATCAATAAAAAAGACGAAGATAAAACGCAACAAATATCAGGAGTGGGGACTGGTGACGTCACACGAGTTTTCGACGCACCGTATCTTTTTAATTTTTTGTTTACGTGAAAAAAGAAACTACATGTCTAAAATTTTTTGGAAATCTGACGGACGTATTACATTTTTTTTGTCACTTGGCCCATACCAGATTTGGCCAAGTTAAAGGGCTGAATGAATTTGAACATTTGAAGATCTAATGAATGCCAGCGACGCGGCTTTTTACAACGTTTGAAATCACATCTCAGGGCCATTTTCACCAAGCCAAACTGAACGCGATCAGCGTATAAATCACGTGTATGAGCTGTCAGTGTCACTATTTTTCTATGGAATACTGACGCTGACAGCTCTTGAACGCAGTTTAGATGTACTGATCGCGTTCAGTTTCATTGGTGAAATCCGCTCTCAGTCGCAAGCTGTCAAAAATGTGTGGAAATTGAGGCTTTTTCAGCAGATTCCGACTGAGCTACGAATGCAAGCTTTGCTTTTATTAAAAATTAGTAGAATTGGTACTCTGATTGCTAGCGATGATAATGGTCGACGACTGAGGACGCTTGTCTAAAAGTAACTTATTTAACCTTTTTTTTTTTTGAGGTTGGGAAATCATCAAATGACCCCTCCCGCTCTGGGTGGAGCGGCAGGGAGTGTCAGACTTTTACTGACTAAAACCCACCCTTTGTCCTCCTAGTGCCTTTCTAACCAGGGCCGCGGTAACTCTTTCGAACATATTCCGCAACCCTGGCAGAACTCATTTACCCTTGACTTAAAGTTAATATTTTTTACTACTTGTCCTGTTCGCCACAACCTTCAAAGTTTTAAAATATGAGGTTGAAAGTGTAAATGGGTGTAAATGTGCCTACAACGTAATAAATCCTTACTAATATTATAAACGCGAAAGTTTGTATGTATGGATGTTTGTTACAATTTCACGCAAAAACTACTAAATGGATCTTTATGAAATTTGGCTCAGAGGTGGATTATAGTCTAAAATAACACATAGAATACTTTTTATTCCGGGAGTATGTTCCCTTGGGATAATTTTCGACATTCACGCAGGCGGAGCCACGGGCGGCAGCTTGTATATAACTTGCCCTAGGGCTGGCTTTTTCCTTGGACAAGGGTTAAAGCATTGCCATACAACGTGTGGGCACACTTCCAGTAGATAGCGATGCGGATGAATTTTTTGACGCCATATTTTAGGGTTAACTTAGTTAAGATTTTTTATTTTCATTTTTAGTGTATATACCTAGTTAGTTAAATATTTATTAAAACCACTGATATTATCTATTCATAAATAAATAACTTACCCAAGTCTAAAAGCTTAAGCACTAAACTTTGAGATTTTGAATTGAATTTTAAAGTCGAATAAAGCAAGTCTGGACTTCGCTCGGTGGCTTAAGATTACACAATTCAATGTGGAGAAGTTAATTACTTTTGTTACACAGTTTATTTTCGTCCTTATGAAACTGAGAAATGCTAGTGGTTTTGTGAATATTATCTACATTTTTTTTTTTGGAAAGTTGATTTCAGTTGAACCGTTTCAAGAATCAATGACGGTGATGCTGACACTGTTACCTAGAATATAAAAACAAGTAAAAAAAAACAAATGACCTGACCTCTCCTCTTAAAATTTTATGTTCTTCATTGCTGACTATTGAGCCAGTCCTGGGCCTAAACCACCAACTCTACTTTAACATTACTTCCAGTGGGAAAGAGACGGAGCTATACGTCCTGTATAGCTCCGTCTCTTTCCCACTGGAAGTAATATTGAAGTAATACTGCTTTAAGAGTTGGTGGTTAGGCCCCTGAAAAGTTTTGACGGATTCGCTGACGAGCTGCTTCCAGGCCACTCTGTCTTCTGGTCTTATCCGGGTAGTAGCCTCAGGCTTCCAGTCAAACCGGATTCAGCTGAATACCAGTATTTTTCGTGGAGCGGCTGTCTACCAGATTAAATTGCTGGCTTCTGACAATTTGTAATGACTGCCAAACATCTACAAATGCTAGCCGAGACCAACGACTTAACGTGCTCTCCGAGGCACGGAGGAATCTCGGTATGTTAAAATGGTCACCCACAGACCGACCCTGGCAAGCGTTACTTAACCTTGAAGATCGACCGACCGACGACACGAGCTCCTCCGATATGACCAAAGTCAAAGGAGTCAAAATTAAACAAACATAGATCATGAAACTCAGCAGCACTATGAAGCCATCAAAGCTCTAACTTTCACAACAGCTACCAACCTCTTCATTCTTCGTCAAGTATTGACACAGAAACGACAAACAAAAGTCAACAATATCAATATTGCGAACCCTCTAACAAAAGAAGAAGTCACTTTAACTCCTTAATCCGGACGCGACTAGGTAAACACAAATACAATAACGGCTAAACTAGGCCGAAACCAGAACAAAACTAAGTAAATAAAACCTCGGGAAGTAAGCAGCCTTTGAAAAAGACAATCCAACTTTGACGTCGGAAAGTTTTTTAATATTCGCTACGCTCAATGTGATCGCGACCCTAAAAATTCCCCATTCGTGAGAGGGCTTCTCAAATGTAATTTTGCATGGAAGAAATGACAAAGTTACTATTAAACTTGGTTGGACATCTTTCAATCTTTTCGTTGCGATTAAAATGGGGGATTTTTTGATGAGTTTTTATTTGGTTCTAATTGATTTGATTTCAGTGGCATTAGAGGATTTCTTTTAATTTAGGATAATATAGTCGGAGATTTTTATCACTTTTATAAAGATCTATTCTCACTCTTCAGTGTTCGGTTTTTGGCGGTAGTTTTTGCAAGCTATTAAATCCTTTCTTTGCCGCTGTACTGTGCGGTTTCCAGCCTGGTTTTACGAAGTGGCTGAGCACAAAGACTTAGCTACTTCTTCTCTATAGATTCTTCATCGAGGCTTCCTAAGTATTGATCAGTTATAAGACTTCGTTATTTGCTGATATAAAAAAAAAACTAAACTCTGTCTGCATAAGTTGCATTTAGAAACTGTTCAAATTAATTCCCACTTCTTATTATTGTGTGGGCAGTAAGGTTTAACGACCCCACTCACCCTAATGTCAGAGTTTCTAAACATAATCCCACAATCTTTATAAAGGCAAACATCAATTTCCAATGTCATTCCACTGAAGTCCTTACACGTCTCATTACTTTGTCCTCAAACTTACAAGCCTTAATCCCCCAATCAACATGAAACTACGACTCAAAAGTCCCCTAAACACGGCAAAAAAATGATTCGTACGAAAAAAAAGTCATAATTCCACTCATTATGAAGAGGGATCGGCTATTGTGAATGGGGAGACCGGGGGACATAATCCGGGGAACACAATGCTTGTAAATGAAGGCAGCTCTTCCGGACCGAATTAGGGCCGTATGCTTTTCTCCCGTCTCTCCCCTCTGCAAAATTCACGTATCGTGAAAATTTCACTGTAAAAGGTTTTTTTCCTCATTTTTGGAAAGAGGTTGGTTTAATTAATATGTTATAATTGAGTCCGTGTTGTGTTTTGTATGAAAATGAGACTGGCAACGTTCAGAATAATTCACAGGGTCAATTTTATAATTATTTAGAAACAAAAAGTAAAAGTATCTTTAATGTGGAATTATAATTATTTATTGTGACAGTAAAACTGACTACGAAAGCAGCATAGATCAGTACAATTCAAATTCTAGGAACGCAACCATCACAACTCAAAAAACAGCGAACATTTTAAAAATTCCACAAAAGCCGTGTATATTTCTGATTAAAAAATACAATATTAATACACTTGTTGTATTCAGATTCTCTTGCTGCAGACTGTCGACTATGCATGCAAATTGAGAGTCACACGGGACCCGACTAACGGCATGCAATGAATGTAAATGTGACACTGTCTCAGAGGAAACCGGCTCTTATGACGCCCAAAATTATAATTTGCATGAGTAATGCTTCGGGAAGCAATGATGTGAATGATGCTTAGGGAATAATGACTAATATTACGAGTGAATGATCTGGGTTTTATTGAAAAAGGTGAGGGATGTGATGCGACATAGAATTAGAATAGAATAACTTCATGACACGTAACCATGTAGCTCATAATAATATAATTATGATTACTGTCACACACAATTGATGTCGTATATGACATAAACAGTGTAACCAACTTTTTTTTTTCCTTACCTGTGGCCATGATGTATGAAATAGTTGTTTTTTAACCCGGTGTTAGCAACTAACTCGGAGTTAAAATATGATGTCTGTGCAAATGGGCCTTAGAGAACAAAATAAAGCCTAGATGAAAAAAGCCTTCTTTAAAAAAAAAATATATTAGACATTTTCCTATTATTTCTTTTTTTCACGTAAACAAAAAATGAAAACGATACAGTACATTGAAAACTCGTGTGCGGTCACGTGTAAGTATACTTTGTACCTACACGTGACGTCACTTGCCCGTACTCCTGATCTTTGATGCGTTTTATCTTCGACTTTTTTCATAGATTTGATAAAGCAAAAAAACGCGCCGAATATTTTTCGATAATCTAACTGTCCGTCAGTTAGATTATCGAATCATAAATAGAATCATATATTTTTTAACCAAGAATTATACCTATTTGTTCAAGTATACTATAGTAAACTAAACTTTAATTTCTAAATAACAATACATTTTTCTTGCTTATAATAAGTAGACACTGCATTTCGACTTTCTTTTCTGCATAGGCCTCCCCAAGTGTTCTCCATAACGATTTCCGTTGATTTTTCTCGCCCAAGACGATCTCGAAAATTGAATGATGCTGTAAATGTTGGTTTACTTACAGTAAAGTGTATTAAGTCAACAGAATAAACTCATTGAAACGGAAAATTTTCCTAAAGACTTCATGTGTCTACTTTGGCCTAATTAAAAGTAAGATACAAAATTCGAAGTATCTCGACAAGGTCTTTAAGTTGTTTTGTACGTAAAAATCTATAACACATTAAGTATGGGGTGGTATCCCACTTCGCTTTCCTAACACTCTTAATGAGAATAGTCTTTAAGAAAGTTTCATGCCGTCGAACAGAGAATTCGGCGCCATTTTGAGAGTTCACCAATATTGTCAGACACCCACTATTGGGCATTGTAACTGGTTCCGTTGCCAAATTACCGAAGTCAACTCCATTTTTAGTACTTGAAGTATTAACTTCGGGTGTCCTAGGGGAAAATCTAGGATAACGTGGCTATATTTTAAAGAATTTATTTGATCACAGTTTTTGTTTGAGTGAGCTGGTGCCAGAATTATGTGGATATATAGAATATACCTACTATATTTTAAACCAAAATTATAACACAGACGAGGTACAATTTTGGTTTAAATATTATTGCTAATTCATGTGTTCAAGGGCGGTCTTATCACTGATAATGACCACTAAAAGGTGGACTGAACAAACTATTTATAGGTAGCCTTAAGGGTGTCCTGGTCAGTCATTGTTTCATACAAACGTAGTCTGGCGATTACTCTACTGATTGACGGAGTACGTTTACAAAAAAAATCACATTTATTTATCTCGACATTATCTAGGCCTGTACGGAAACAAAACAAAAAAAATATTGATATTCAAGTTATTTGAGTCGAAACTTCCAAATTTTAACACAACTTTGGGCATAAATAAATAACTTATGTTGTGTACGGAAACGTCAAAAAATTAACATATTATATCCTAACTACCAAATGTCTTTCAATAAATTTTACAAGCTCATTTTCGTTATAAATCATCTTATACGATATGGAATTGTAAATTTGTGTGCGCACTAGCTTCACATTACTCATCACAGCGTTTATTTCTTCCTTCAAATGATTTTGGATGAGGTATCATAATATCATGCATTTAACCTCGCTCGTCAATGAGTTCGGCCGTTCGACTAAAGCACTCTTAAGCAGTATTTTTACGGACCATTTGCTTTCGCCCAAACCTCCGAATCCGCTAACCATTTTCAATATAAAATAATACTCCAAACACCGCGCATCTGGAAGCCTTATCAAAATAATCCGGCTAGCAACTCGCAAATTCTATAAAGGGGGAGTCTTTCTTTGGCTGTAAAACCAAACTGCGGTCACCAACATCAATAAACCTTTCAAGTAAATGTTTACGCGTGGCCGCGCCCGCTTCGAACTTTCGCTTCTTTAAATAAAATGGGCTCCACGAAAGATGAGGGTAGCACTGCTATGACCCAGGAACTGGTAAACGACATTAATTTACGCGGTAAGTCCTTTAATTCGACCGCAGAAATGTGTGCTTAGGTGAAGGGCGTATTTGTTAATCATTATTTTGGAGAGGGTGTTTTTTATGGAAAATAAAGGGTTCGGCTGCATAATAATGAATGTTCTTCTAATAATTTGTAACACCTACCTATATCATAAATAATCGCTACGTACCTATCTACATAATATGATTTAATTTTATTTTGGGACTCTAAAATTGACAAGCGACATCCAACTATTATATTATTATGTTACACAATTACACAATATCTCTGTAACAAAACTTGCGTAAAAACAATTCGCCAAATAAAAGTTGCCACGGCACCCTTTCTGCAGTATGATACAGAGCTCAAAGGCCTAGTATAAAGAGCAGTCAAACTTTGTCTGTCCCCGGTTTGTTAGGCCCACAATAAAAAATGCCCCCAGGGCATGCTTCGCTTCATTTTTACCATGAAAAAAATGACCGACGACGGTTTCCTAAGCATTGATTTTAAGATGGTGAAAACATTTGTTCATTAAATGCCTGGTTCGTCCCATTAAATTCGATGTTTGTGTTCGCCCCTTTGATGTTTGCTTGGGACATCCCTAAGACGGTTGCTGGCTCAAAAAGATCCGTATTTGATCGCTTATAAAATTTATTGCTGCCACTTAGGGTTGGCAAGTGACCGTTATGAAAAATCTATTTTAGGGTCACGGTTGGTTTGAGTTTTTGAATGGCGAGGTTAAATTATGGGAAGTGAGGTTCCTTTTCTTTGCAATGAGTCACGCATTCTTGCCCGTCGACAGTTCCGACAGTTCCAGAAGGAATTATGATTTGATGAGATTGCTAAGTGGAAAAGGAAAGAGTTATTGGGTTTTTGGAAATTCTCAGTAGCAGTGATTTGATATTCCGCAAAAAATAGCTATTATCGAAAAAGTTTGTATGTTTGTGTAATATACATAATTAAAAAAAAAACGTTAATTTTCATGCATCAAATGCACATAACTTCCAACGCTGAGTCTTGCCATAGGTCTTGCTGTACACGAATAAATGAAATGATTTAATATTCAAAAATAGACATGCAAAAACTTCAATGCGATTCTTGAAGCCCTTTTTATAAAATTTTAGTTTGTTCCGTTAAATATTTACCTACCTATACTCTTACTTATGCAACACCACGTAACATAATAAACGCAATTCCTCTTAAGGGGTCATTGTACTCATCATTATAAACAACTGTCACTATAGAACCAGCAAAAAAAATCGATTGCCCCCATACATTTATGTGCGCAAAACTTAACAAAATGTACTGAACAGCAGATTTTTTAGATTTATGCAATGGAGTTACCACGGTATAGTGTAGTTAGATATTCCTCATAGTTGATGAAGCATGCTTGGCTGCAGTGCATGCGTCGTTAGCCACGGGCATAGTACTACAATGCTAGACAAAGCGCTAGGCGAATGTGGTTTATGTACTTAGGTATGTCGTGTTTTCCTAGTGAGAGGACGATGTTCTAAATAGGTTAGATAATTAGCAAAACTCTTGTTGATACGGTTTTGAATTCAATTCATAATCATCGATAAATAGCTCCTACGTAAGCATGTGAAGAAATTCTCCTTCTTCGACATGAGCTCATTATTTCAAGACAATTAAATTTTATTTTGTTTTTTTTATTTGTTGTTACAGCTGCAATAGAAATACTCACTTTGCGAATACTTCAGCTTCAACCTACTACGGCTCATGAGATACCGCTTGCTGGCAGACAGTAGGAAGGACAGCGGGGGCTTAGTAACAGTGTGTCGACGCCCCTTACGAAAATTACGAAAATAGTTGGTACGTAATATTTTCGGTCTACATCAATAATATTATTCAAGATATAACCATGATGAGAGTTTATATTAATAAATAAATAAATAGACATGTAAGTATAAATGTACTTGAATAGTTTTAATTATTTTTTTTGTTTAATATAAATGTCACCGGACAATTGCAGACTCCGTAAGATTGTAATAAATCTTTGTAAGATACCTATATTCTCGATATAATATATTATGAAAAAATCCTTTTTATATGCAATCTATCTCATCCAAATTCAATAGTTTCTAATATATCCAAGTCTTATAAAGAAAAAAAATAGTTTACGATTTCACACGATATTTTACAATCTTACGGGATTTGCAATTTTCCAGTGACATAACATATAATATTTCAAGCGCTATACGTCTCGGATCCTAATATACTAATACTACGTAACAGTTTCAGAGACAAAATCCAAGCATACTATTGGTTGGGTTCTAAATCTTTACGTACCTATACCTTTTACACTCGATAGCTTCTTTATAGAAAGTTACGTACGGACCGCCGATCCACCCAAAATTAGCAGAATTGAATGCCAACAAAAGAGTCTGAGGTTTCGTTCCGAAACTTCGGCCATTTGTTAGACATGCCTTATTTTATAGATTTGGAAGTCACAAAGGAACGTTCCTAAGTTATGTGTGCCAGTTGAAAAGCTCTTGGGATTTATTCCTGGAGGACGGAATTCCTTGGATTCGCTTCAGGGAATTAGGTGAAACTAATTTCTGAAATTAGTTTTAGAACAATGCTGGTCTGAAATAATTGGTTTTGTGACTGTGATGTTTTTGGTAAGAGCCGCACGGGTCGATCTTCAAGGTTAAGCAACGCTTGCCGAGGTTAGGCAGTGGATGGGTGACCATCTTAACATACTTTGTAGATCTTTAGCAGTCGTTACGGATTGTCAGAAGCCAGAAAATCAGACTCTAGTCTTGCCAAGAAGTACCGTGTTACCCAGTTAATGGGTCGTGGAGGTCTGGTAGGCAGCCGCTCCACTTGAAATACTGGTATTCAGCTGAATCCGGTTTGACTGGGAGCCGATCCCAATATAGTTGGGAAAAGGCAAGGCAGATGATGATGTTTTTGGTTGAAGTTCTAATTTGTATCATTTCATTTTGTCATTTCTCTCAAATCGTGTAAATTGGCGTCCTACCGGAATATGAGAAGGTTTTGAGAGGGAGTGCATCTGTGTTGCACACACACTTGTGCAATATAATATCTCCCACGCCGATGGCTAGTCTCCATTGAGATTGCCCATCATGGACAAAATCGGCGACTGATAAACTAATTATTCAACTGATTCTTTAAATAAATGCTGGAAAATTTAAGGAATGGATAACTATTTAAACATTTTTGGGACTTACAATAATTAAATAAATCATTATTATCAGCAGAATAGCAAGCCCTTATCACTAATGCATGGACCTCCAAAACAAAAACTTTATAATCACCTTTTACTCCTCAATAAAACAATTTACTTCACTCCTAATTCGAACATTCAAAATTAATAGTCTCACAGATAGAACACGCGAAACAATCTTTAGATAGTAGAATACCACGGAAATATTGTTACAGAAGGTCAGCTTCAGACACCGAACGAAAACGGGCACACTCACACATGTATCTGTGTGAGTGCACCCGTTCGTGCAGCGATCTCAAACAAATGCCGGTCGCGAGTAGGTACGCTTGCACTCGTGCAACGTGTCTATGTCAGTGTGCGTTTTCAATAGTTATATGGAGCTAATTTTTGAGGAGCTTGTGATTAAATGATAAGCTTAGGTCAAAATTCAAGGTTAAGCTACGCTTGCCAAGCCTGCTCAGTGGTTGGGTGACCATCTACAGGGTTTTCTAGAAGTGCGTGTCTATATTTAAGGGTGATATTGGGTAGCTGATATACATTAAGGAAAAATAGCAAAACAAAAGAAAAAGATGTTCTTGGTAGTAAAGGTCAGGGCCTCAAGTCTGCTATTACAATAGTGTCAGAATGGTCTAGCATTGATTTCATAATTGTTGATTTTGACTAGTTTGGTAATCTACTGATATAAAAGCGTCATTATGACTTTCCAATGGTCAACCACTGACACTCTATTGAAAGAAATGGCATAGAATGGTAATTTCGTAAATAAATGACAAATGAATGACAGACTGCCACAAGGTGGACCGATGACCTGGTGAGGGTCGCGGGTAACCGATGGATGCGAGGCGCACAGGACCGGTTGTTGTGGTGACACTTGGGGGAGGCCTATGTCCAGCAGTGGACGTCTTTCGGCTGATATGATGAATGACAGACTTATGCGGTAATCTGGTAAAATTTTGACAGTTCCTTTGATCAGTGACCTACCATTAGAACGTTATTGTGCAGTCATTGCTTTTCAAAGACATTGAATATTTAGAACCACGATTCTATTACGAGACCATTGATCGACCAATGATTGACCATTACGAATTTTGCAGATTACGAACTTATAGCAAAATGACAACGGGATTGTGTTGGAATGACGAATTTACAAAAATTGCAGACTTGGGGCCCAGGTTAAATACTGGTATTCAGCTGCTGCCGGTTAGGTTGGAAGCTGGTCCCAGACTAGTAGGGAAAGTGTTTGGCAGGTTGTGTCGAGCTGAACTTCTGAACTTATCTGTTCTTTATTGCCATGTTCAATTATTCACTTATTATTCAACAGGTCTCAATGGAAACTAAGTACTCGGTTAATTATGAAAAGGCTTCATTATAAAAGATGTTATTATGTTCTAAGGCTTAATTTGGGAAACTAATGGGTACTATTATGCCTTTCATGTGTCATTATCATAATGCCTTTGTTATATAACCTTTTTGCTGTAGAATAGTGTTCTAAGTTTAATTGATAGTTTTAATTGGTTCTAGAATACAATTAGGCATCTGTCTGGTTATAGTCAGTGGGTAGACACTGATTAATAGTCAGATATTTCAATGGTTTAGGAATTGAAACGATAAAACACCAACATTTCGCGCACGCACTATGTGGTTTAGTTTCCGAGGAATGTAAAACTAACATTATAAGACATCATATTCCCTTGGGAGTTGGGCAGCTGCTATAACTCTAAACCGACAGTTTGCTAGTTGTTTTGAAATTTCCATAGAGGGTCACTTTTATGTCATCTTCCAGGCAAAATCTATATAATAGACTTTTTAGGTAAGACTTTAAAGTGCCCTGGCTGTTGGGAGTGTCATGCTCACTCAAGTCTCTCTGATGGTGCAGTTTGTGTTTCATTCATCATTTGGCTCCGTCAGCTGGGACTGGTCATCTCTCAACTGCCACGGTTTGTTTTGATTTGTTAGTATTTTGAATTGTTCCTTTTTTGCTTTTGTCGTGCACGTCTTTTTACATCGTTCTCACATGTCTATGAATAATTTCAAAAAGAACAATGTAACCACAACTTTGTAATAATTAATTGATTCAAAGAGTGTCCATGGAGTTTCTTGTACGTTCTTCTCCATAGAGATCTACGCTTTGGAACGTGTAAATAGCTTCACCTCTTTGACTGACCGACCTTGACAATTCAAAAGTGCCTGTAAATGGTTTAATTGAAATAAATGCTTTGACTTTGACTTTGACTTTGACTTTAAAACAACGATCGATATGAAAATATTTAATACTGATAAATCGAGTTGGGAATCAAATCCAAGATTTGACACTCGCTGGCGATTGAGAGCTAAAAAGTCTAGTCAAAAATCAAGTGGACATCAAAATTACGGACGGACACCATTGTGTTTACGCCGTACGGCATTAAATTAGCTAAATAGTTCATAGAGATTTTAATGAAACTTGATATGTTGTAAGTTTCATTAAAATCGGTTCATTCAATTTTTTTTTTTTTTAATTGAAAAATAAAGACTTCAAAGTTTGTATGAAATGCCGTACGGCGTAAACGCTCTTAATTTCTATACAAAGTGACGTTCTATCAGTGATAACTCATCATCTGCCTAGCCTTATCCCAAATAAATTGAGGTAGAAGTACCTCAATTTCATCAGCGATAATTCTTACCAATTAATCACAAATACTCTGGTTAATCCTAGACATTTAGAACTTGTCTACAGTCCCAGCTACCTTTTCTCTCTCGCTATCTCTTCTCTCTACTCTTCTCTCTTCTTCTCTTCTATTATTTCTTTGTTTTTACTTCTTTCAAGTATTTTTATCAAGTTCAGAAGTTTGAGTACTTTTGCGGCCTACCCAAATGTCCTTTTTCTTTGGCATTGTTCATCGATTCGTTGAGCTCCTTAATGTTTCTAAGTATGCCAGGGTTGCGGAATATGTTCGAAAGAGTTACCGCGGCCCTGGAAAGAAAGGCACTAGGAGGACAAAGGGTGGGTTTTAGTCAGTAAAAGTCTGACACTCCCTGCCGCTCCACCCAGAGCGGGAGGGATCATTTGATGATTTCCCATCCTCAAAAAAAAAAAAAATTCTAAGTACAGCTACTCGACTAGGTACTGATAAAGGCTTGCACTGACTGGACAGGTCCACTCAAATCTGTGTGATCTGCATGATCCTCACATAACATATTGTGAATATGGGGACCATGTACATCGCCATATTAAGGTTTCATTTCATGTTAGTCTGGCAGTTTGAGTTATTATGCGGCCTACACAAATGTCCTTACTTTGTATTGGTATTGTTTGTCAAATCGGTGAGCTCAAAATTCTAATGTTATGCAAGTTTTTTATTATTTTAATAAAAAACTGAGGAATCTACCTCAATTAGCCCGTTTTTTATCCGAAAGACTTAATCTTTCAGCTAAAACAGCGGGAACTTATTCTAAACGCCTGATTCGTGCATACATACCTAAATTAAACATACCAGTATGCACAGAGTTTCTTGTGCTTTGCTTGTCTTGTAATTACCTAGTTTGCTCCCTCGAGAGAGGCGACACGTACGCATTTTCTAGATGGTGTGACGTCATAAGGCTTTGCGGAGCTTGTGATGCTGAAATGGTACACATAATGGATTTATGTTAATGTGTGAATTTGTTTTCTGAGTTTCCTCGTGTCAGTGGGTCATGTTTGTAATATTCATGATATATACTGAGTGCTAACTCCAGTTTCTATGTGTAATTAAATCTCTGGTCAAGACTTAAGTTAAAACACGGAATATTATGTAGCTTGCAACTTGGGTAATTGATAGGTACATGATAAGCAGTTTCTATATTTAGGTTTAATTACAACACAAACTACCATTACTCTAGAACTGTAACAGACGATGTGAAAATAGACATCCAAAATTATTTTATTTTGTAATTTTGCTCGCTGCTTTACACACGTATAATTTTTTTTATTTTCGCAAAGAAAAGTAGCAAATAACCGTTTCCAGTGTCCTATCTATCATTGAACCAAAGTTCGTCAAAATCGGTACAGTACCTCTACCATGAGATGTCATCGAAAAATTACTCGCTAGCGTACTAACGTTGATCGAATAGATTTCGATAATGTGTGCACCATGAGATTTACGGAGTCTTACGCATTCGCTAAGGTAAGCTCGATAGATCGCGTCATCTAGCTAACTGCACTCTACTCGATAGAATGCTTCACTACTTATGTTTTGTTTCTTTCTTTCTCACTAATAAGAAGAGAGAACATCACAAAATAAACCAACTAAATAAAAAAGTTGACGGTTAGTGGACTACATAAGGTATTTAGTGGTTTTTTAATTTTTATTCCTTTTATCATGTCATGTTTTGTTTGTTAGTTTTGTGTTACAGCTGTGTGTGTGGTTTGAAAGTTTACAACAATAGATTAATAATTGGTTTTGTTTTGAGATAGCTGCATATCTACCATACCAACTTAGATACTTACTTAACTTATTTACCATACTAACTACCTTTAGTTCTAATGAAACTTGTTGTGTTCAGTGTTGAAGTCAAATCCGTAAGATTATTCTGTTGAATTATATACAAATAATTATCTGCATATTCCCATCTATTGGTACTCTTTAGTTAACAGTCATATTTACAGGTATAAATTGTTTATGGTGTACAATGTAAAAGGAAATACAGTTCTGTTCGAATCTCATAACCGGTGTTTTCATTATATATTCAATAATATAATTATGCACAAATCCTCAAACGTTTCTCAATAGAGTTCGTGAAGTTTAATAAACTTTCTTTCACTTATATTTTCCAATTGAGATCTAACATGAATTCTCATTTTGGCTTGAAATTAACGTTGTTCACGTCGTTGGCCTTCAAATTCAGCGGCCACTAACATATTCCATGCTAAATAAGTTCTTGCAGACATTATTTTGGCTAGTAGACTCAAAAACGTATTTAATTTTAATGTAAACTTGTGTTTCACACGGCAAAATGCTAGTGAGTTACGTAACTATTATCGTAAGCGTATTGTTCGACAGCTTCTGTCAAATTAGTGAGTCATGGTACCGTTTTGTATGGTGACAGCTGAAAAACATTAGTGACAATCCAATAGATTACGTAAGGTTTATAACCTATTGAAATCTATAGTGCTCACGGTACGAAATTTAATTCTTTCTGAGACCGCTAGGGGCGCTGAACAGTATGTCATACAAATAATTTACGGAGACGCTAGCGAGTTTTGGCCGCGTAAACTCATGGTAGAGGTACAGGAATTTGGGCGTGAAAGAAAAACAAACAAGTTAAGATTTTGGCGGCATTTTCTCAACACCGTTCACAAAAGTTCATAGATTTCACATAAAATATTTATACAATATCCATGCACTCTTTGGAGGACATACAATTTTTCTTTCTTTATTTCTTACCGATATATCGTATCGTAGTCAAAAAAAAAAACTTTTTTTTATTTTTCAGTTTTTAGTGGTATCACCACACCTAACAACACCACTGGAAAGTCACAGGAAAACAAAAATACGCAATTTTGTATACAGGGATGATTTTTCCATATATTTTTTCCAGCTATTAAATTAAAACCAAACCACTGAACCGATTTTGATAAAATTTTCATGGGACCATTTAGGTATACCCTTTCCAACAAAAAAATATTTTTTCAAATCGGTTGGCAAGCGACGGAGTTATGCGCGAACAAACATAAAAAGAATACAAACATCCGAATTGAGAACCTCCTCCTTTTTTAGAAGTCGGTTAAAAAGAAAACCGAAAAAGTATTTTATCTTAAACCAACACTCCAATCTGATCGATCCGACGTTACGTTACAAAGATCAACAAATTAATATTCAGCCAATGAATTTATTCAGTGAGTCCCCGGTTGATTCGGAATCCAATTTTAGGTTATTTAAATAGTCTTCCCTGAGGAGTGGGTACAAAATTAGAGGAGACGTTTGCACGTTTTCCTGGAGCGTGCTTAAATACGTAGGCAAATGTAATTACTTTTAGATATTAGGGCTACCAGGGTCGTGCGTGTTACCAATCAAAAATAAACGAAAAAGTTTTTTTTTGCCATAAAAAAAACCACCATTGCATTTGAATCGCTTTCGTATTACTTACTCGTAATAAAGGTTTTTTATGTTAAATTAAATAATTGCAGCTTTAAGTGCTCATAATTGAGTGTAAAATGGCTTCATCATATCAGCCGAAAGACGACCACTGCTGGACAAAGGCCTCCCGAAGTGTCGCCACAACAACCGGTCCTGTGCGTCTCGCATCCATCTGCTACCAGCGACTCTCACCAGTTCATCGGTCCATCTTGTGGAAGGCCTTCCATCGCTGCGTCTTCCGGTACGTGGTCGCCACTCCAGAACTTTTCGGCCCCATCGACCATCTGTTCTGCGACCAATGTGCCGTAGGTCACTGCCACTTCATGTTTGGCAATCCTTCGGGCTATGTCGGTTACCTTGGATTTCTTGCGGATATCATCATTCCTGATTCGATCACGCAAGGAAACTCCGAGCATTGCCCTCTCCATTGCTCTTTGGGGGACTTTAAGCCTTCAGATGAGGCTCATTGTGAGAACAATGGCTTAAATGGTTTGAATTCTGGATCAATTGGTCAACCGTCACACTGTCACTGACCTTTTCCTTTCATAACCATTCTTTATACAACCCATCCATCTTGCCATACATTGGGCTTGTTTGGCATCCAATACTTACCATAAAAAAAAACTTAATATTTTTTCATTAGCTGTCAACCCTGAGCATCGACTAAGGGAAGATGTCACCCTCTATGAGTTAGTCCCTTGATTAAATCAGTCAAATTCTGAGATTTGCAGAGTACGCATATTGTGTGCTACATTTCTACACTTTCTACGAACAATTTTATATTCTTTGTAAGGTATACAGGATGTTCCAAAAGTGCGTGGTCATATTTAAGCTTGATGTTGAATAGCTGATATCCATTAAAAAAAATTGTTTAAAAAAAAAAAAAACAAAAAATGGACCTAAAAATGACAAAAAAAATCCGAAATAAATGACTTTTCAATCAGTTCGTTACAGTTGGTGGCATTTACTTTAGTTCAATCACTGATTTGATGTCACCAACCTCATCAGACTGCTTGAAAAGTCATTTCTTACGAACTTTTTAGTCGTTTCTTGAGGTAGGTAGATTTTTTTTTAAAAGTCACTTGTTTCTGTTGTGATATTTTTTCCTTAATGTAAACTATACCAGCTACTTAAAATCACCCATATTTATGACTACGTACACCCTGTATAGGTGGAAGTACCTCCGAGTAGATATTTCATTCCTGTCGGTAGATTTTGGTGAATTTCTCTTTAATTTAAAGGACTTTATTTTACTTGTAACCCTGTTACAAGGGACTGTGGCAATAAAATTCCTGGATTTTATATTTGAGACCCAAAATGGTGAGTACACTAGTAGATTGATTTCAAATCTAGATTCAGTAAATGACAATCACTGGAATTATTCTTAACAATTTTCCAATGCAGTACTTTACTTTGGAAGACATCTTACCTTTTCTGTTATTCACATATTTTACATGTTAAGATGGATCTGGATTTGACAGCCAGTGAGAGTAAGATGGATCTTGATTTGATAGCCTACTAGTCAGAGCTCAAATGGCCGAATAGTCTGCCAACTAGTATAGTCGGGAAAAGCAACTATCCGGCTATAACTATATAAATTAACAGAAACTTGATATTAACGTCGATTAACTTTGATATTTGAAAAAAAAGGCATTCACTTTACAATGTTAACTTAATAAAATACATCATTCTGTACTTTTAACCCCTGAAAGATTGCCAAAAAAATAAATTACCCAGTCTTCCATTTCTATACAGAAATAATCACATTTGACTTTGTATCTCAGTTGCACAAAGGTCAAAACATAAGCTTTCAAATCAAAACACTAAGCTCTGAAATAATATTTATGAATTCAATACATCATTGTTAAATTGTGCAAATAATATAAAATGTTTGCAAGAAACCCTTATTTACAAATGTCACTAAGTCAACAAATAAGATTATAGTAGGCGCTAGATTAATGTGCAGTAACGGTCATTAACCCACACATTTATTGACTTTCTTAATATCAAAAACAGAAACAAAGTCATAAAGCTGTCATGAATCGACTTCTATCGTGATTTTTACGTTCTCTAGGAATGAAAAACGGTTAATTTTATTAAGGACGATGGGAAGATATTATGGAAAGGTCAATGTACTTTATTGCAAGTTTATCTGTCACCTGCCATAGTATTAAGGGAGCCAAAAAAGTATCTATAAAGGGAGCTGTATGTTAAAAGAAAAAGGGTTCACTTTTATTTAAAAACATGATTAAAATTCAAATATTTTTTCAAAAGATGTTTGTTCAACATAATATAGGTAAAGCTATTTTAATTGGCTACCTTTAGGTTTTATTCCAAGTCAAATAAATAAACAAGTGCGAGTCGGACTCGCGCACGAAAAAAAATCACGTTTTTTGTATGGGAGCCCCTTAGATATTTATTATATTCTGTTTTTAGTATTTGTTATTATAGCAGCAACAGAAATACATCATCTGTGAAATTTCAACTGTCTAGCTATCACGGTTCATGAGATAAAGCCTGGTGACAGAGAGACGCACTAAAATTTGAAAAAATAGAAGCACTGAAATTTGAAAAAATAAAAAAAACTCGTTTCTCTGATAGAACGTTACTTTGTCTAGAGCCTCAGAAGGTCAGTTCGCGTTCATCCTCTCTCCTTGTTCAACTACTAGGCGAAATGAAAACGGCACAAATAAGATAGGAAAAGAGAGAAAAGAAAAGTAAAATAGGGAAAGCGCTTAAAGCGACACTTATCCTTGAATTATAATCCATAAGGCAGTGCTCGTTGATTTGTGGCTCCCGTTTGACCTCAAACGTCTTTTGTAAATGGCGAATATTTTTTGTCTATTGTCTCGTGTTCTTGACAAAACGAATCCAAGATTTCACAATTATTTTTTTGTTGAAAGTTTTGGAAGGTTAAGTAGGTACTTTTTTTCTATGATAAAAAAAATAATTTTTCAGATGGGTCGATTAAGAAAATTAGAGTTACTATAAGAGGCAAAATTGTTTGCTTAAGAATGTGTGCATATGTCACCGGATAATTGCAAACTCCGTAAGATTGTCAGAAATCTTTTTAGATTATAATTTTTCGATATAATGTGAGTACATTTTGAAAACAACAATTCCCATCCAAATTCAATAGTTTCCAATATATCCGTGCCTTATTGAGAAAAATGAGTTTGCAATTTCACGCGATATTTTACAATCTTACGGTGACTGGAATTTTTGGGTGACATATAGGTATGTTTTAAAATGTTTTCACTAGAAGTAGATCAGTATTTCTAGACTAGAACCAGTTTTATTTTTTTATATGCTTATCCAGGAAAAAGCAAGTTGTTGTGATTTAGCCACGGGGGCAAAGTTGCGGTAAAAATTTAGTACTTACCTAACTATCAGAATCTGTGAAAACTTGATTTTCATAATGGTTGTGCAACTATTCATGTTAAAAGATTATACAGGGGGGTTCAAAAGTGCGAAGTGATATTTAAGGATGATGTTGGTTAGCTGATATACATTATAGAAAAGATAGCAAAAAAAACACAAATTACTTTTTTTTTAATTCGACCTCACTAAGTTGACTAAAAAGTTCCGAACAAATGACTTTTCAAGCACTTAGTTACAGTTGGTAGCATTACAATCACTTCTTTTTTGTACAATCACAAAGTAGCGACTTATGAAACAAACGCAATTAGATCGGACATCGTTCTTAAATAAAAATCTTCATTAAATGAGCGGAGACAACCATTTCCTTCCTGAAACAAAATTAAAACGAATATTAATAAACGAAGCCCAAAAAGAATAAAAAAAAAACCTAAAAGTCATATCCGAGCGATACCAGGACGTAAAGTTATTAATTACGACAAAGGATCTTTGATCTTCCAAATTGATTTCATCGTGTCTTCATTAGAATTTTTAGGTCGCGGTGAAAAATTTGAAAGAAACCTCTGAAATGTAAGTAAGAGCCTCTTGATTTCAGCTTAGCTATTGAACCTTTGGTATCGATTGTTACAAGAATAGATGCCGTGATATTTTTGAGTGTATTTTATTTTATTAGACCGATTTTTCTATAGTCTGACTGACTGATTTTACCTGACAAAATAAAAATGGCGATTTAGTAGCTTTTGCTTGTAAAATATTATAAGTATATTATGTCAACCATCCATTTTTATTATTCTTCGAAAACTTACGATCTGACTATTGAAAAATCATTTGCAAAACCGGCGAAGAACATGTAAGTCACCAGATAATTGTAAAATCTGTAAGATTGTAAAATATCTTGAGAGATTGTAAACTCTCGATAAATTGTCAAGTGAACATTTATTCTACAATGATACGAATCAACATCCTGTGTTCCGAGAAATTGTGTACTAATGTAAACTAGCGACCAATCAGCATACGATACGATACGTATTGCATAATATCAACAGCATTTCCAACTAATAAAGAAAATTCTAAAACTACACAACATGAATACTAAATTATTTCGTTAAGACAAAATAAGGTTATGTAACCAATGGTTGTGCGACCTGTTATTTTACAGTGTTTTTTGTCAAGCTATTCATTTTGAAAAAATACTAGTCAAAAACGGCTCCTCCAAGATCTACTTCCGAAGTCACATCCAGCAGTAAATTTAAACACCGCATCCTGGAATAGAAAATCTAATATTCATTCATAAACTTTAAAGTTTCTAGAAACGAAACCACGCCAAGTGTTTGTAAGTCACTAAGTTCTGTAAGTCACTAAGTTCTGAAAGTAACTAAGTTCTATAAGTCCGTGTAAATAATGCACTTAGCTGATTGCACTATCTAGTGTAAAATTCAGTGGCACATCACCCTTACAAATGTCTCCTAATTCCGAAAGTCGGATGGTTTGGGGTGCATTCCTAATGCCGTGCTTTTTATAAGTCACATTTCGGAGGTACGAATAAGTTTTGAGAGTGCCTGGTCAGTATTACACTAAGCTATAATATTTGCAAGCGTTTCTAAGGAAGATTATAATAATAATAATCTCAAGAGGCTCTCGTTGGGCAGCTGGATCAAGGGCTTGATCCAGAAAGCAGTACTCTTGGACACGGCGCGTATCGTTAGGAGGTTCCTCTCTCAAGAGCCCTGACCACCGGTAACTTGGATTCTGTTCCCGATACCGATGGGCTACTATTTTTTATATTTTTAAATGTTTTTTTAAATATTTTTATAGAAATATTTAAAAATGTAAATTATATGTAAATAAAATGAATAAAGAGAATAATAATTTATTTGGAACACAACTATAAATTACAGTCTTCATAGCTAGGACAAGGACAATGAATTTAACAAAAGTACAAAGCCTGCTGTCTCCCAAACTAGGCATAAACCTGTATCTTGGGAGGCAGTGTATTAAAATGTATTCGTTCTTTGGTTCATAACCCGTGTAAGACGTAAAAAAAAAAAAATATGTAATGAAAAGAAAACTCAAAAACACAAAAAAAATTAAAGACAAACTAAAACTAAAATAATTTAAGTTTAATACTACAAGTTATAGATTGCCATTCGACTACTTGCATGGTATGTGTGTGTATGTCAGCTCGTGAGTGTGTTTGTGTGTGTGATTGTCTTGTAAATTTAATAATAATAATAATAATAATAATAATCATTTACTTCAGACTTGGTCCATATTCGTTAGTAACAATATGCTTAAAAACTAATGTTAGTATTACAGGTTCTACTACACTGCGACATGAAGCCTCACCCACCTTTGCAGCATGGGGGACTCCCACCTATCTGCAAAAACACTCAGTATAGTGTTGGTGCTGCCACGCACGCGAGTGAGTAGGGAGGCGCATCTTTTCCTGATTATAGCGGCAAAGCCATCAACCCGCGCCTCGGCAAACATCCCTGACGCACTGCATCGCCACGGCAGCCCCAACAGTACCCTGAGTGCATTGTTATATTGGACACGAAGGTCGCTGTATACCCGCTGCGAATAACCGACCCATAGGCTGCAGGTGTAGAAAGATTGACAAAATGCTTTAAAAAGCGTGATCTTCACTGAATTCGTACACCGTGCAAACCTGCGGGCCAACATATTACAACGTACAGCCAGCGACCTGCGTTCCCTTTCAATATCTTCATTATCGCTTAAATCATCGGTGACCCAGTGACCCAAATATTTAAATTTAGACACCCTACGCAGTGGAGTGCCACAAAGTGACACATTCGGAAGTGCTGGGTAAGAAAAACCACTTGCTTTAAAGAGCATCAGTTCACTCTTCGTAACATTATATTTGAGCCCATGGTCCACCGCATATGATTCACAAATTGCCACTAGTTTCCTCATGGCACCGATTGATGGACTCAGCAACACCATATCGTCTGCGTAACTAAGATTATTGGTACACACTCCGTCAATATGACACCCGACCTTGGTGTTGCTGAGCTCAGCAATCAGCTGGTTCATGTACAGGTTGAACAGGCGAGGCGAGCTTAATCCCCCCTGCCTCACTCCGCATTCCAACCGGTACATACTCGATAAGGAACCATTCCACCTTACACAATTGCGTTGATTGCTATACCAATACTTGAATATTGATATAACTTCAACCGGTAAAGAAGTTTCAGATAACAACTTATTCCACAGCACGTCATAATTTACAAGATCGAATGCCTTCGATAGGTCCAAAAAACAGGCAAAGACAGGCGTTTTTCTATCCTTGTAGTACTGCACCGTCTGCTTTAGACACAATATAGCGCTTTCAGTGGACAACCCCGGCCTAAAGCCAAACTGAGCGTCATGTAGTTCGAGATGATTAGCCAACTGTGTGTCAAGCAGACGATCCAGCACCTTGGCTGAAACAGTTGCCAAGGATATAGGCCTGTAATTGGAGACATCAGAGGCATCCCCAGTTTTATCTTTAATAATAGGCACCACAACGGTGAACATGAGGCTATTTGGTAAATAGCTGTGACTGACACACAAATTAAACAGCATGGCTAGGACACGTGTCAAGTGCACCCCTGCATAAAAGGATGAAACAATCAGGACTTTGTGACAAAGATTTTTATAATTACGTCATTTGGTAAAATGTGATTTCCTTGGCACTATTACTAAAAACTTGGTTTCGCTTGCGTGATAATTAAAAATTACCCGAGTCCTAATCCAGGTCTTCGGCCTAGCCCAAGTCCTGGAGTTGGACGTATTTGCCAAACGTCCAAATCAGTTCAGCTGTAGAGGCGTGATAAAAAAAAAAAAACAGAAGATATGTAACATAGTTTTGGATACCGTATATGCATTTTGAAAAGTGTTATTTCATTTTGGGTTCGTTTACTTTCTAAACTTATGTTTCTATAATCTATTCCTACATGAGCCTACTGAATTTTACTATCATAGAGAAACAATCCTATCCTATTAATCTTTCTGACTCGTGACTAAGGAATAACAGCCGCACGGGTCGGTCTTCAAGGTTAAGCAACACTTGCCAAGTTTGGTCTATGGATCGGTGACCATCTGAAGATTCCGAGTTGCCTCCTTGCCTCGGAAAGCACTATAAGCCATTGGTCCTGGCTGACATTTAATTTTGTAAATTTTTGACAGCTAGTCGTTACGGATTGACAGAAGCCAGAAAATCCGACTCCAGTCTTGCCAAGAACTACTGTGTTACCCAGTTAATGGGTTCTGGAGGTCTGGTAGGTAGCCGCTCTACGTAAAATTAGATCTTTCTATCGTCAGTTTCTGACGATAGATAGATCCGGATGTTTGGTACTCTTTCTAGCAAATAACATTGAACGGATTTTGAGGAAACTTCACAGAAATATAGCTTAAACGTCAGAATGGCACAAATGACATAATTTACTATCGAGAGTTGTACTAATTACACATTGATTGAACTGTTTGCTTCTGCGGGCTCCCTGAGGCGTCTTCGCAATTTTCTTCCCATCACCACCAAAATTGCGATAGCACAATCTCTTCTTCTCCCTATTCTGGACTATGCTGATGCCAGCTATCTTGATCTCAGCCAAGACCAATTGGACAAGCTTGAGCGACTTCAAAATCTTTGTATCAGGTTTATATTTGGCTTGCGCAAGTATGACCACGTTTCTGAATTTCGTACTAAGCTCAAATGGCTTCCTATTCGCCTTCGCCGGAATGCCCATATACTTTCTTTACTTTATAATGTGCTCTTTAATCCTTCTACTCCTTTTTATCTTAAAGAACGCTTTCAGTTCCTCTGTGACACGCATTCTAGGTCCTTGAGATCATCGGAAAATCTAAAATTAAGTATTCGTATGCATTCTACTTCCTTCTTTGATAAATCATTTAGTATACAAGCAGCACGTTTATGGAATGCATTACCCATAGAAGTAAGGCGTGCTCAAACGCTACCAGCATTTAAAAAAATGGTGAAAGAGCATTTCTTTTCACTCTAATTTTTTCACTCCTTTCCCAATTATATATTTGATATTTATTAGTATATTACCTGTTATTGTATTTGTGTATTTTATGTTATTATGTATATTTAGTATTATTTAGAACTTTTGTACACTGACAACCCTAAATCTATCTCCTTTCGTTCAGTCCATCCAAAGGTTGTCTGTAAGAGATTGCCTTGTGCGATAAGACCGCCCATTGTACACTTATTTTTATAAATGTTTGTCCTGTTCTTGTAATGAGGTGTACAATAAAGTATAAAATAAATAATAAATAAATAATTGACGGAGCCGCGGGCGAAAACCTACTTTTCAATAAAATACCTTAACAAAAACATACAAGGAACAACACCTTCCTTTTCAGCCGTATTACCTTGTCCATTCGCTAACACTCTCACGTTGAAGATAACGTGGGTCACGTGTGCACGGTAACCGTAAACGAAAGTAAGGGTGCACTAAAATAAATATAAATATTTCAATTCACAAGAGCTTTCTGATTTACTCCTCAGTTTAAGTGGGAGAATATATATAGTGTTGAATTGTATTGTTGCTACCTACTCAATTAAAAATGTATAGTTTTGATTGGCTATTTAAACTCTTGTTGGACAGATCTACTTTTTCAGTGATCATAAAAAAAACATTTTCGTAACTTTACGTTTTCAATGATTTTGTTTAGGTACCTTATTTATCACTCACAAATGATCAAGCTCTAATGATAAGTTGTGTTAGCAGAATCAAAAGGAGCAAAATCCTAGAGCTTGATCATTTGTATAAAGTCACCGGCCTCACTGCCAAATTCTCACATAACTCGTATGTCCATAGATTTTAAAAGCTAATTGCAACATAAGTAAAAAAATATTCCTATCTAAAACGAGCTGTTATTTAATACAATTAAATCACGAATAAAGAAAAAGCATATTTTTTTATTCAGATAAATAGTTATTTTAAAAACCACACGTCTGCTTTCACAGCCCACAGTCACCACAATAAACTCTACTGTAACCACATCAACAGAACTACAAACAAACTATACCAAAACAATCCTCAACTCCACGTAACATTTTCAAATAACTCGTTTAATAAAAATAACGAAACTTTAGTACTACGCAAACGGAACCCGTGGTTCGGAACTTTAAAATCTTATTCGCAATATACGTTCATGTTATGCGGTGCAATAAACATAGTTTAGGATGAAATTAGGGATGTTAACTCCGACTCCGATAAGTCGGAACTTAAAATAAAAAAAAAAATAAAAAAAAAAAAAATAAATACAAATACTTTAATTCAGACCTAGATCCATATTGTGTTAGTATTATACAAACTTATAAGCTATGTTAGTGCTTACAAAGATAAAAGTTTTTTTTATATAATAAGTCTTCTTCAAATTGATATTACAGATCCAGTTCCGACTTCGGTTTCGACACTTGTTATTCGGAGGTTTTAATCGTAAGTTAGATAGGTTTTAGCTGGCTTATTTCGCTATTTTTGGAGTCAATTCGCCGTGTTTAATTTTCTGTCTGTAATTAAAAACATGACCACTTTTTTTAAATTTCATTGAAATTAAGGAGACTGATTGAATAACTGTATACTATTTTATTAGGGCTGCCCATAACACATCTCTCTTCTTCCACCACCTTCGTCTCCGCCTCTGACTCCGACAAACCTAATTCCAAAACTCCGACTCCGATAAAACAACTTCCGTAACATCCCTAGTTGAAACTTCTCCGACTAGTACCGTTGTTTCGTCGGCATTAACAACAATTCTGTGAGCGCTAACATGCTGGCTATAATCGTAAAGATCTCAGCACAACATGGGTTTATTTTAGCAGCAGACTTCTTTGTTGCTGGTTTTCTGGTTGCTGGTTAAAATAGGAGGGTAAATGGGTATTAAAATGTGCGCAGAAGAGGCCGTGGCTCTTCATTATCTAGACTGCATTAGTACTGCTCCGTTGGTTTAGTAGTCGTGAGCACCACTGCTAAGCAAGGGTCTTGCTTAAGATAGGGTTGTTCCTCAGAAATCTCTTCTCAATCGCAGCAAAATCTGAATTATTATGTAACATTTCTGTTTTAAGCTGATTAATGGTAATCAGTTTACTCTTGATTAATTACATTTATTATGTTATTTATTTTCAGCTTGTTCTGTCCCTCTGCGGGGCAAATCCCTTTCTTCATTCTTTTCCACTCGGCTTTCGGCAAGTGTGGACCAATCCTGTCATTAGGCATCAAGATCGTCCTACCATCTTCGCCTGATATTATTAACATGGAACTGAAAAAAATAGCAAAATAAACCCTTCTGTGTGAACAGGCGCAATGTTATACCGCTCCGGCCCCGGCGACACACCGGTGTGTCGCGAATTAATCGCAAATTTAATGTTTATTTACCTATTACATAAGATTTACTTTTTTTTGGGAATTTTCACATGTCGGGGCCGCAGCGGTTAAAAAAACGCAGCATCATTTTTCCAAGCCAAACAGACACCAGGCATTTCAAAGAATGTTCGTTGAGAGAACGAACATAATGCCCTTTTAGAAAACTACAACACAAGTAAGCAGATTGTCAAAGCAAAAACACTGTCGGAGACGTAATAAGGAAAATACAACGTTAACTTACACTATTTGTACTTAGGAATAACTTTGTCAAAGTACATTGAATATTACACTGTCGCTCAAAAGTATTTGACCACCAAGAAAAAATTAGGTATGTTGTTTATGTTCGAATATATACGATACGACTTCATAGTAATTTTAATCAATTATTAATTAGCAATTCCTCAAAAATAATAACAGTAGGTACCTACTGTTGTTTTTTAGTTTTAGGCTCCTGGTGAAGGCCGCGGAAATCCGCTGAATACGTGATGCACAGGATAGGTCGATGTGGCAACTCTTGGGGGGAAGGCCTATGACCTACGGCTGAAATGATGATAACCTTTGTTTTAAATGACAAGCTCACAAAGCTTTTGACTCGCAAAATGCAGGTGGCCAAATACTTTTGAGTGGTAGTGTAGGTATTGAAATATTAAGTCTGCATCGTTTCGAGTAAGTTGAAGACGCACTACTCAATACTAAGTGACTTAAAGTCAAAGTTAGTTCTAGAAGTTAGTTGAAGCCAGTGTAAGTTGTGCTACTTACGAGTATGTTCGATTGTTGGCACATCAATACATATGCACCAAATAGAAATCGGTGACATGTTTGTAGATGTACAACGTGTTAGAATAAACGCAACGCGACGCCATAAAATTGGTAATTGTACTACTTTATTTTTTTAAAAGATTAAGTAGTACATCAGAAGAAAAATATTAAGTAGTACAATGACCCACTTCAGGCGTTGCGTTTAATATTTATACTAAAGGACCAGACCCTGAAATCGCGAATAAAAATCAGCGGTTCAGTACATTTTACAGGTTTTGCACACATGCGATTTTTTTCCCGATTTAGAGACTGACCCCTGTCCAGGGGCCCTGTTAAAGCGTGAGTCGTTCCAGCGAGAATGAGGGATGGAGCTATATAGGGTGTATAGCTCCATCCCTCCTTCTCGCTCGAACGACTCACGATTTAACACGTCATGGTAGGGCCGCAGGTTTAGCGTTTATTCTATCACACGTTGTTTACTCGTATAATAATATTTTAATTTTCCCTCTACCAGTAATCGTAGCATGTTTGGCGCAGTACAATCATCACGTACAAAACCTACAGCTTGGTTGAAAATTCCCGTGACATTGACAACATTTTCAACCTTATCTACTTAATATTAAACCTAGTAAAACGCAATTTAAGAAAACTTGTGAACATTAGCCTAATGCTTTAGTACAAAATGAATTTTCATTTTTCAATGTACCTACCTAATTATAATTGTGCTGGCACATAACTTAGCATCTAAAAATCCTCTATCTCAAATCTTGCAATCTATCACTTTCTCCCTTTAAAATACCTTTTCCATTACGTAACTTCTCCTTATTACTAACTATCAATTCATACCGAGTACTCGTAAAAGCAATTTTCAAATGTCGATAATCCAAGTTATCGCACATTTGCTTGGAAAGCTGGAGACAGCTCGGATTTATGGCTTTAAAATCTTTCTCGAAAATAAAATTTCGATTTGTTAGAATGTCATCGGAAATAAAAATATCTGGGGACTGTTGAGCTTCGCACTATTGGTAACTTGTTTCGCAGTTGAGTTATTTAATGTTATTGCTTTGTCGTGCAGTTCTGGGAAAATTACAGGAAAAGTTGTATTTGTTTTTAATGGAAATGGTACTAATTAAAAACTTCTGCTTCAGTACTTTCTCTGTTATTGTTAGAGGGGAGGTCTCCTTTGTGTTTGCAGAAACGGTCAAGTGTAATTTGTTTTTGGTTAGTATAATATGCATACCTTGAATTACAAAGACAATCTCAGATAAAGTATTGTTTTGTAAGAAAAATAAGATTAAGATTAAGATTAAAATAAGGTTTTAGATGTTATTGTATGTTATTAGATAAGTCCAAATGGTTTAATAAATAAATAATTAGTAAAAAGACAAGCTTTTTATATTCCTCTCAGCAAACATACATGCATGACACAAACATGAGATTTCTTTATTTGTACTTACTTTTTTGTTTCTTTCTATCTTTTTATTAATATTGTGTGTTCATAAATTGTAAAATAAATAAATAAACATTTGAAACACATATCACGGGGGTGCATAAAACTACTTGATGAGTCTTTGGGAGCCATATTGAATGTAGAATGTGCATTATCATCTAATCCAAACAAGGTTGTAAAATTTCAGCTCAATCGGTTGGGGATAAATATTTCACTTTGCGAAATGCGAACCATTACTAACATAATTACAAGGCAAGTTGAACAGCTTGTAAGTATTGTTAACTGAACAAAAGGTTAATTATAGTACTGCTGGCAGCCAATTTCATAAGGTCCAACCTAACTTTCATAATTTGATACAACACAAGCTAATTTCCATTTCAATGCAGAGACCGCACACCCATTAAAATTATACCCTTACAAAAACAAAACCACCTTTTTCAGAAACCCCCGTATTACCTCCATTAATTCGTAAACCATGAAACCATAAAAATAACCAACAACGTGGCTTTGCTGGTCACGTTGGCCATTCTGAATGGGCCCAATTAGAGTGGTCCCCTGAAAGGGCTTGACCACAGAATAAATATAATACAGAAGGCCAGCTTTATACAATGAGCAGAAACGTACGCATTTTAATTATAGTCCTCCAGACCAAATTTCGGCTACAGTGGCCAACTTCAGCTAATGCTCACCGTAGGCGCCGAAAATAGTATAATGCAAAAGTGTGCGCTAACACAGGTGTATCTTATGCATACATAGACACTAGACGAAGACCGAAGAGATGATGAATGGGTTGTGTGATGGATGAAAAAAAAATAGCTAGAAAGTCAGTGATTTCGGAAATGATGGAAAATTAAAAGAAAAACACTTGCCGCTTTGACCCCATAATATATTGGTTTGTGTAAGTGCATGAAAATGACGTTAGAAACACTAAAGACACAAAAGCGATAAAAGCTAGCTTTACATTACTTTGCCCCGATGTGTCGTGGCACGGGATACACCAATTAGACAAAGCTTTTCAAGCCTACGTCATATCACAGCGGATTTCGTAGCCAATCAACTGCATCAGAAGGTGCCACGATATGACACAACACAATAATGTAAACCGGGCTTAACAATCGTGACTGGCATTTTTTCCTCTTTGTGAGCAAGCATCTCTGTTCGCTCTTTGTATGGAGCCGGACTTCTGCATCTATTTATTTTATTCTGTCAACTCAGGCATTTGTTCTGTTTCGCCGGCCAATTAACGAGCCACGTGGTGATACATTATGCACTGAGAAAGATGGCATCCTACGCTCCCTGAGCACTGAATTTGGGTCGCAGACGTTTACGGAAATATAACCTTTGAAGCCCTTTTTTGTGTGTGAGTAATTTTGTTGTTGTGAATGAAATAAATGGGCCTGATGGTAACTATCTCACGGGACGGTTGGTTTGGGGAATTAGGTTGATTAGGTATTTTGTGGTTGTTGTAGAAGACCTTCTTGATGCCTATCTTATTTTTGTTTCCCTATTCATTAAGCTTTACTAAACGAGCTTAGTTTGACTTAATTATAACTGGCCAATTTCTGCTTCAGCTTTCGGGGAAAACAATCATGATGTTGTTTTGATAGGGTGTTGAGATTTTCTGCCTCATATGGAGAATATTCTATTCCGACCAGTCTCGAAATATACCACAAATGTAGTGCCGTGCAAAATAAGGGAGTTTCATTAACTGCTTACCAAAATGAATTTCCTTGATAATCCAAAGCCAAATTTTCATACACGCCACATAAAAGCAAATGAAGTGCTGCCAGTCACCCATCAACGTGTTCCGTGCAAAATTGGGTCAGCGCAAAAAATACATACCGAACTCGACGCGTCAAATTGAAAAAGTTACACAAATTATACCACATCACCGTCCTTGAATTTGTTCCAATAACTTCTTTTTTTTTTCAAAAAAATTCTAACGGGACGTGTCGAAATTGGTAAAAATGGAACAAGGACATGGAGTAGGAAGAAATGGAGTGCTAATGTGTGGGTAAACCATGCTATGGCAACTTAGAACAAAATTAAAATTCCATTTTTTTATTGAAAACAACGCCATCTAGTTTTTAGTTAAGGGAAACAAATTGCGGTGTTGCTACGGTTAAATATATTTTTTTTTTTCTGTGAGTTACTTTATAACATTAATCAAGAAAAATAATATAATTTCATGATCTTCTCATATAAAAATAATAGAAAATATGAATTAGTACATAATTAGGTTTTTATTATGAGCTTTAATAATGAAGAAGTAATATTTTGGGAGTGTGGCCATTCAAAAACAAACTTTTGTACGTTTAGTGCAAAAGTTTGTTTTTGAATGGCCACACTTGAATTACAAATGGCTGCGTGAGAGTTTTTGTTTTTTCGCTAGTGCATCTGCAGGTTGAGTTGAGCTTTCGTTTCTCCATGTTGTTGAGCCGCGTTACAATTCGTTTGTACGTTCGTGTTGTGTTGTGTTGTGTGTGTTGTTGTTGTAAACAACTGGTGCAAAGATATCAATAATGTTCTCACTGGCCAAATAACCTTTTGGAATATTAACGATTCAATTAAAAAAATGGCTAATCGGCACTACCCTAATCATAAGGGATGAAAAACGCGAACATAAAATTTTATTGTAAAATGTGTGATGTTTTTCTAAATAAAATGGTTTAATATTCAATTATGTGTTGTGCTGTGTTTTTCCTTTATGTAGTACGTATGTTTGTAGTATATAGCGGATACACTCATCTATCTACCTAATATCATAAAGGATCAGACAGCAGCTATACACCTACCAGCCTACACATTTACTTATATAAATTAGTTCTCTTAACTAAAAACTAGATGGCGCTGAGTTCGACCACTTCCTAGTATTAAAAAATAAGGTAGAGTTGCCTGTCTATAGCCAGTATACTATTGTAGTCTTTGGGGTAAACGGTGTGGTGTTTGTTGACTCGGACAGACAGCAGATAGCAGTGGATAGTTATAAAACATCACATTTATCAGTTTATTGTTTAAGCATATACCTATAATGTATTTTATTAGTATTATAAATATTGTTTGTTATTTCCGAAACAAACTTCTATTTTTAATTTCATTTATTCGTTGTACACCTACCACAGTGAAGTCTTTTGATCCCAAAGGTTGACTGGTAGAGAATACCTTGTTGCATTAAGTCCACCCTTGTACCACTATTGTATGATAAAGATAAAAAGAGGCCAGCCCAGAAAGAGGTGCCGGAGGATTTGGACACGTATCATGATGGCCCCGCGACTGAAATATATCTTGAAGTAAATGTGGGAGACCTTTCCCCAGCAGATAGGATGGCAATGGCTATTTAAAAAAAAGCCGAGTTATGTTTTGGCCCTGGCGGGAGCATCAGATTCTGATCAGTTAAAATTACACTTGAGCACGTTGAGCACACGTTTAGCACTCCATTTCCATCACTTCATGGACTTAAAATTTGCTCGATTGCTCTCGTCTTTGGCAAGAGAATATTACCCTCACATTTCATCTTCGATTGTTTGGGAGTCGCTTGAGAAAATTCTTTTGAGTGTATTGCTTTGGAAAAATATTTGTTTTGTGTTAGAGCCATGCGGTATTGTTGTGTATTGGCGCCTTCAAGGTCGAAGATATTGGTTTTTTACCCCGTAGTTGTTTGGGAATGCTCTTGCGTGATTGTTTTCATACCTATTTTGGGTATAAAAGAAAGAGTTTACGTTGTAGCTTAGCGCTTAGCTATTTCGAATTCAACATATTTTTTTTAGTCGACTAGGTACCGTCTAAAAATTATTTGATTGGAACATTTTTTTTCTTATACCACCCCAGTACCTACTGAAGGTCGCGGATTTTGTTCGAAAGAGTTACCGCGGCCCTGGAACGCAAAAGGCACTAGGAGGAGCATGGGTGGGTTTTAGTCAGTAAAAGTCTGACACTCCCTGCCGCTCCACACAGAGCGGAACGGGTCATTTGAAGATTTCCCATCCTTAAAAAAAAAAATAAAGTACCTACTGAAGTGAACCAAACAAATTTGGAAATTTATAAATTAGTCAAGACTTTTTTGGGTTTTAGCTACACTGACGAACAACTATTGATTGTAATATTTATCTATATCACCAGAAATTTGCAGGCACCGTAAGATTGTAGAATATCGCGTGAAATTGTAAACTAATTTTTCTCAATAAGTTACGGATATAGTGGAAACTATTGAATTTGGATGGGATTTTTTGTATTCAAAATGATAATGCTCACATTTTATCGAAATATTATAATCTAAAAAAGATTTATTACAATCTTACGGAGTATGCAATTATCCGGTGACATATATAAGGTAGATAGATTAAATTACTTGATCACTTATGAAACATCAGCAGCTAAGGCTCGGTTCAAGACGGTCTATTCACATCACTTTCTAATATCGAATTATCCTGCCGGTCGATTCTGTCGACATCTCACGGTGTTCACCTAGGCGGAGTGAACGACAATAGAGCTGTCATTCCATCTTATTTGTATGGTTTGACAAGTCACCTGTCGTGCGCCCCGCCCGAGTGTTCACTTCGACATGTTTACAGAATCGCACTGCTGAGCTGTATCAATAAGATAAATAAGTATTAGTAAACGAGTTCTTACCCGCGTGTATGTCGTATATCGCGTAAAAAGTAGCCTAGGTATATTCTTTTTCAAATCCCAGGCTAAAATTTTAATCGTTTTATGGGATCATTTTACTCGTCATTATGAACAACTTTTACTACGGGACCAACACTGAAATCGCGAAAAAAAAATTGACAGCCCCATACATTAATTTTGAGCACGCAACTCGACAAAATGTACGGAACAGCTGATTATTTTTTAATTTTACGCAGTATATCTGACAAATTTCATAACGATCTGTTCAGTCGTTTCAGCGAGAAAGCGTAACAGCCAGACAGACTTACTTTCGCATTTATAATATTAGTAGGGATGATGGTTAGGTTACGAAAAACACCGCCACTAAAATGAAGGCTATCTACCAACGAAGAACTCCTCGACGACTTGATAGAACCTGAATGACATTTAAAAAACTTGAGCCGTTTGATCTTCAAAAGTTCAAAAAAGCCTTTGAAACAAGTCAAATACTAATGACTCGACTTTAGAGAAAACTTAACGAGTGTGACTTCAGACTCAGATTCGCAAGCCACAAAAACGAAAAACTTTTAGGGAGCGGCAGACAGATGTAATGACTCCTTGAAACTCCTCATCTGGGGTATAAAGTAGGCCGGAGAACACAACGAGTGTTTAAGGGTTTTAGAGAACCAGGCCCTTCTCTTAATCGCGCATAAGGGGCCTTAAGTCTTAAGTATCCTGAGAGCCCTTAGAGCTCAAACGTGTAAAAGTTACAACACGGCAAATGATGCAATACGAATATGTAGATACCTAATAAACCTAACTATATACAAACTAGACTAAAAATTGCGAATTATGTACAAAAAGTGTAAAAAACAAATTGATCATTGGGCATCAAAAAACTCATCCACATCGCTGTCAATGACAAAAGTGCCCAGAACACTGGCAGCATTGCCACGTTGAATGGCAATGCTGATTCTTTGGCCAAAGAAAAGCCCAGCCCTCTGGTCACGTGAACAGTCGACAAGTCGTTTGCTGATGTCCCGAAAGACTCGGTGAGCACTCGGACCCCATGGGCCTAGTGTTTCAACCCCAAACGGCTCAAATATATAACTCCCAATAAGGTTGTCATATTTGCGCCGTTTGAGATTCTCTGCACCTGCAGCAGCCGCCCCAGCGCAGCCCGCCGTGCTAAGAAGATGGGATGGCGCAAGGGTGTCGACACATGTTGATACCTAATATGAAAAAGATTTACAATATGCAACAGTTTGGTATGAATTATTGGTTGTACTTAACATTTTGTTTTGAAACCATGATTTATGAGTTAATTCATTTCAATGAGTAAATAATACGTGGACATTATTTGGGTTTTGTGTTATGAGTTATAGATTTTATAACTTCAACGTCATGCGCTCAGTGAACCAATTTTTTATTTGTATTTAATCGAACGATTATATTTTAACCGACGTCTAAATAAGGAGGAGGTTCTCAATTCGGATGTTTGTATTTTTTTTTTTTTTTATTTGTTCGGGCATAACTCCGTCGCTTGCCAACCGATTTGAAAAAAATTCTCAAAAATCATCAAAAATCAATCAAACTCAAAAAAAAAAATTACATAAACCTACATGAGCCCTTGTAAACGTCAGAAGTTAATGCACGGTTCAAAATTGGGCGTTCGCTAAGGAGAAGAACCGGAAAAAACCCCACTCTTTAAAAATATCCGGCCAAGTGCGAGTCGGACTAACGTGCAAGGGTTCCAAACGAGCCCGTTAATTTGATATGTCACACTGTACAGTTGGAAATTCTTTTTTTTTACTTTCTAATTTTCGACCCGAAAAGTGGCCCCATTTTCAAAATTTATTGATTTTCGTCAACCGTCCGTATTTGGGTCTCAGAAGGTTACATGTGCAGTAAATTTCAACTGAATCGGTCCTATAGATTCGTAGAAAATCGGTTGTGACAGACGGACATAAATATAACCGAGTGATCCTTTATGGGTTCCGTTTTTCCATACAGAGGTTTGGAACCCTAAAATCGTTGTAACAGTGTTAATAGGTATGAGACGACAATTGTCGTCTCATACCTTACAACGATTGCAGACCAGGGGCCGTACTATGACGTGTTAAAACGAGCCGTCGTTCGAGTGAAAAAGAGGGATGAAGCTGCGTTTCCACCAGAGATGTGCGAGGATGCTTAACGAGGAAGGTGTTTGTTAAGAACCAATAAAATCGCTTCATTAACCTAGCCTCACTCAGCGCAAGCGATTCTATTGGTTCTAAACAAACACATCCCTCGCTGGGCATCCTTGCACATCTCTGGTGGAAACGCAGCCTTAACACGTCATGGTAGGGCCGCAGGGCGAGAAGTCCCGACCGCCGATCGACCGAGTACGGTCGATCGGCCTAAGGCCGCCCATACACAATCAATCTTGAACGCGATCTACGGATCCTGGGCCTAAACCACCAACTCTTAAAGCAGTATTACTTTAATATTACTTCCAGTGGGACAAGAAAGAGACGGAGCTATACAGGACGTATAGCTCCGTCTCTTTCCCACTTACATTAGTCCCGAGCCCAAACTAAGAATGAATGACAACACGAATTGACAATTATTGTTCTTAGTTTGGGCTCGGGACTAATCGTAAGTCCGTAGGTGACAGACTCTCATTGACTAAACTCAGTAAGAGTCTGACACTTCCAGCCTGCTCCACCACTCCACTCCCTGAGCGGCAGGAGATATTTGATGATTTCCCTTCCATAAAAAAGGAGACCTTCCAAGTTGCGGAATTTGTTCGAAACAGTCACCGCGGCCCGGCAGTAAGAGTCTGACGCGCCCTCCCGCTCTAGCCAGAGTGAACGGAGTCATTTGATGATTTACCACCCTTAAAATGAAAAATGAGGCCTTCCAATGCTGCGTTTTCCTATCAATAATTTAATCCATTGGATTTGGACGAAGAAAGGTAAAACAATTTTTTTTTCTTTTTCATATGACTACGTTATACCTATTCTGTAAACCCCTCTGTGCTTTGTCGAAAATTGTTTGCGTCAACAAAAAGTTGGAAATCTCGTATAGCTCACAGCGGTTGATGACGAAACACTAACAAAGCCTATCACAAGTTTATTGTTAGACAGATCCCGGGGGCGCCATTGTGCAGGGTCGGATCAATTGCACGACTAGCTAAAACGGTGGGTTCAAACTGACTGTTGTGAAATTGATGAGTAGGAAGTTTGAAAACGAAAATTACATTATTTGACATGGAAACACTTTTTGTAAATTTTGAAATTATAAAATGGTTCAATTTGGAAATGAAATCAATAAGAAGCAAAAGGATCCTTAAAATTATTGAAAATGCGAAAGTAACTCTATCTGTTTGTTTGCTCTTTACGTCATAACGTAGGATTATTCCCTTGGGATAATTTTCGACATTCACGCGAGCTACAGAAACTGGTTTAAGTACTTATAATGGTGATGGAAGTTTGAGAAAAACTGTCATATTCGAATAAAAAATACTTATGAAACGTCAACGTCAATGACAGTTCCAATTATTGGTCGTTACTTAAACATAATCATAATAACAACATATTAATACATTACTATCCTACCCGTAATTGCTTTGGAACCAGCAACATTAAATCGCTTATTAAAGCGTTTTTGCTTTTGATGAAACCAATTATAAATCGGATTCCCAAACAAAAATAATGCAGAACGGAATACAATACGAAAATAAATTGCTGATTCTCGCTACAAAAATATTTACAATATGGAAATTCGTTGCCTATTTCCAACAAATTGGAATATCAACATTTTAACAATTCGCAAACAATTAGCACCTGGGTTTGACGAGTGTCAAAATGGAAACCATTATTGAAATAAAATATTTGTTTTTGTAAAGAAATAAGTAAACAAACTAAACCACCGAATATACAATGGATTTTATTTTTATGATTAGACTTTACAAGCCCTGTAAAATATTGTAAGTACGTATTATTATTATTTTTATTTTTTTTTTTGCTAGCCTTCTTTTGTGTCCCACTGCTGGGCAAAAGCCTCCCATTTCTATTTCCAAACCTCTCTGTCTTGGGCGATCTCTGGCCAAGCTTTCCCCGCAAACATGATGAGATCGTTACACCACCTTCGCCGCGCTCGACGACGACGTCCTTCCTCAGGCGTCCAGTGAGTGACGATCCTCGCCTACCTCTCCGGGTGCATTCGTGCGACATAGCCAGCGCACTCCCATTTCAGACTAGCTGTTTTTTCCCCAACATCTATAGCGCGGTGGTGTTTCTAACGCGATCTGTTCGCTTAACACCTATAATGCTGCGCTCCATAGCCCGTTGACAAATTTTGAGCCTGGACTTTATTGTTCAGTAAGTGACCAACTTTGTGCACCGTAGGTTAGGACGGGCAGGATGCACATGTCACGTATTATTTAAAATGTTTTATTTCCCGTCGAATTTGTCGTTTTCTATGGAGAGGAACCTGGAAGAAACTCCACTTTACTTCTCTTGCACTTCACTTTATCAATCAGCTCCCTTCAAAATGGTTGAGATACACGTGTCATGTTCGTGAACGGGCACCGTCAGTTGAGACTGGTCATTCTCTAAACTGATACTGCCTTATTACTAATATTTATATTTTGTAATTGTCTTACACTATAGTGTCTTGTTTCTTTGCATTCTCCTCACATATATGTAGAAGCAACAAGGATAATGTAACCAAGATTTTTGTAATACACAACATGATTTAAAAGAGTGTCTGTGGAGTTTCTTGTACGTTCCTCTCCATAGAGATCTACGATTTTGAACATGCAAATAGCTCCATGTTTTTGACTGACCGACTTTGACAATTCAAAAGTGCCTGTAAACAGTAAATTTGAAATAATGCTTTGAACCTTGAATCCACGATACACTTAAAAAAAAAAAACAAAATTTTCTGTGTTTGTTTCTGTGTTTTGTGGTTTAGTTTAGGTATACGTATGAGGCTCTAGAAAAATAAACATTACGTGGGTGGTAGTATGACGAAGGCGATTTCATAATTATAATGTTCAAAATATATGGGATTAGATATACGATTAATTATAGCGACGGTCAATCAGAATTCCACAAACCAGTGACTGGGTAACACTGTACCCTAATTGACAAGACAGATGGCTGACTTACTCTCTTCTGACTATCTGCAACGGCTGTCAAAGTTCTACCAATTACATCCAGGACCAACGGCTTAATGTGCTTTCTGAGGCACGGAGGAAACTTAGTACGCAGCGAATTTGCACGGGAGAAATCTGAAAAGTACTCCCAGATACAAACATAGAAACTTTAGACTTAAGACTAACACGTGAACAGAACCTTCCCTGATCCATCCCTGCATTCTCGTCAAGGGATCTTTAAGCACTATCTCAAGAACAGCCCCAATTCATATTAAAGGGACCAACAGGGATCTCCAGCTGATTTGATTACGAGCGTTCAATTTTAGGCAGTCCATCGGACCTCAAAAATTAGAAGCGAAGCAATAGAACAAAGACCGACTTAATTAATTCTTCTTTCATTTTCCTTCTCATTTTAATTGCTTCGTTTGTTTTTGATAATCGGCGCTGAGTTGTTAATATTGTATTTTTGGATTAAAAAGGGAAAGATTTTTCCCCCTTCTTTCTGTCTGTCACAACGGTTTTTTTTTAATTTTGACGCCTGTTCATGAGAAACGTAGTTAATTAATATTTCTGCGCTTTGTTCGAATGAATACTTCAAACCTACTGCTGTTTTGTAAAAAGTTCTAACATCGTAACAAAACAATTGAAAGTCGTGTCACTGAGTGCTACGGCGCCAAATAAGCGGCCATTGATCCACCTAATTTTTTGTACATTCTTAATTTCAAAATATGAAAAAAAAAGATTTATAAAGCTGTCCTGAATCTACATCTATCGATATCCTTTACATTTTCTAGAAATGCAACATAAACAACCTTTCATAATTTAGTTTTCGGGAACCTATGAAGATATATAAGGGAAAGGTTAATATGCACCAACCATATAAGGAGCTACATGTCAAGGCTAGAACAAAAATATTTCAGGAAAAATAGCGGAGCTGCGAGGCCAAGGGACATTGTGACCTTAAAACTCACCTACGGATTAAATAGGTTAAGGTCAAGGCACTTTTTCAGGGAGCCACTTGTCTCACTAATGCAACTTATGTGTCGACCCCTCTCAGTTCCGTGACGCCTT
Source organism: Melanchra persicariae (assembly GCA_947386135.1). Lineage (NCBI taxonomy): Eukaryota > Metazoa > Arthropoda > Insecta > Lepidoptera > Noctuidae > Melanchra > Melanchra persicariae. The sequence continues at coordinate 4,505,078 of OX376655.1, read as the reverse complement.
TTAAGGAAGTGAACAAAGTGGCGTATGTGGGGCAAACGTGCACGCTAAGTGTACACATAAACACATTGTGATTGTGTATGTTTTTTCTCGACACTACTATCTACTAATGTGGGGTGCAAGTAGCGAATAATTAATGAAAACGAATCAAGAGTCTGTAACGAAAAGTATGGATTTCGTCGTCATTCAGATGAATACTAAAAGGAATTAAACTACAAATTCCACCAAAGCCAAGCTTTACTAGTAGGAATTCCCTGCCGGACTCTGGGCTTCCTGATAGCTACAACCTGGAAGTGTTTATGTCAAGAGCGAATACGTAACTTTTACATAGGTATGCATGCTCAATCGTCTACCACATCGTCGTTTTCCAGCAGGTGAGATTGTAAATCTCGAGTCTTTGAATTAAACAAAACGTAGATTAGAAAATGCTCGCATTTTCAACGACATCATTATACTTTTCTCCGTATACTTTTCCTACCAACTCCATTCTCAATCTAAAAAAAATAATTGCAGCATGTCATGAGTCATGACATGCTGCGCCAATTTTTTTAAAATTATTCTTGCGTCTATTTTTTGAAATGCTAACCCCAATTAAATTGAGATTTCAGTTCTAACAAAGAAGATGATGAAAGTGCTTTTATGTCCAAAAACTCCTCTCACTAACTGCAATCATACAATATGACGTCAGAAACACTCCTCTATAGTAAAATCCGAATCCCCCAGAGCCTACAATTTGCACTAATATAATGAACCAGCCTGTCCCACTTTAAATCCCCTTTTTAAAGCGAGATGGGAACTCGTCATACAAATCTGTCGACAGCGTAAAATCATTCTCGGAACACGTACAATGCGTTGATATGGGTAGAAGTTTCACAGTATCTCGATTTGGTGTAGTGTTGTAGCCAATGAAGTAAGCTGTAAAATTTTCTTCTCCTTCTTATCGTGTGGGCAGTAAGGTCTAACGACTCCTAACACACCCTAGTGTCAGAGTTTCTAAACCACCTCGAGGGTTGATATTCGGGCTTTGCATATGTTCTAATCGCACGGTAAACTTTGATATCGCGATTTAGGATTTTGCAGTTAGTTCGCAGCTGTCGAGATAAATGGCGCTGCGAGTCTCATTTGTTGTGATGTTGATTCTGCTACGTTGGTTTTTGTGCTACACATGATTTATTTGACGACCACCTTTTGGCGGCCGGGACCACCGGCTTATACGTGCCTTTCGAAGCAATGAAATCATCTTTTTATCAGGTGATTCAAGCATGCAATGTCCTAGCCAAACTGGAAACAATAGTAAAATAATAATTGCTAAATTTTAATTACTTCCACGCTTGTCGAGGTCGCTCCGTGGATGGGTGATGGATGGTTTCATATGGAGTTGGTATCGGATTTCATTTGAACATGAGAGTAGTTATCAGTACTCAGAAGCCAGAAAATCTGACGACACTCTTGCTTAGATGTACTGTGTTACCCAGATACGAATTTTTGGAGGTCATAAATGAAACCGCTCCATATAAAATAATCAGCTGCATCCGATTAGATTGGAATCCGACCCCAATATATTTTACTAAAAATCTAATTATTCCGTCAGATAGATTTCCAATAAATATTGGACACGTATTTTTTCTTTTACGTACGTAAACAAAAAATGGAGACGATACAGTGCGTTGAAGACATACGTCACTATGATGGAACAGTTTTTACCAGCATCGTGACGTCTCACATCGTTTTGACGCACTTAATTGTCTTCATCTTTTGTTCACGTGAAAAAAAATCGTGTCCAACATTTTTTGGAAATCCATCTGACGCCTATACGATAATGTTTCACTAACATATTTAAGACAACGACAAGTTTATGTTTGTTCATCACGTATTCTTACGAGTGCTCCTTCTGCTATATCTTTTAGCACGGCCCGGACTCAACTTCATTAGTTAATTGGCTAACAATCGTGACTGGCACATGCCTATTAAGTTAATTGAAAGTCAGTTACAAGAGAGTAAAATTGTGCGCAAGTACTAATGAAGGGCGTTCGTTTTTACACAGTCCTTGCGATAATGGCTCCCTTTACAAGATTGTTGAAGATTTTACGTAGATTAGGACACTGGTTTTAAGTGATTTTTATGAATTTCATGTTTTCTATGTGAGTGCCACTTTATGTAGTAAGAATTAAACATTGAGCATTAATGGAGTTTTTACAAGTAGTTAAACGCTTTGTTTTCTAAGTAAACTTAAGATTTTTTTGCATGTTAAGTTTCATTTAAAATCGGTTTATTTATTGCTAAGATTTTGGACTTGTAAGGTAAAATGCTATCAAAATCAACATGACACACAACTTGGCCACAAAACGCAAAAAAAAAACTAAAAATAAAAAGAATCAACTTTGAATTTATTCTACTTTCCAAAAACAAAACAATTCTTCTATTATTAAAAAAGCAAATAACTAAAACACATCACATATTCTAGTTCTAAATTCCAATATTGAAAATGGATATCATAATATTCTAATACCATTCCTCAAGCGTAGAAAAATAAATCAATATCCAGGCTTTTGTGACTTCAAAAGTTATTTCAGTGATAAAATTGATAGCTGGGTTTTTAATTCAATAGGTTAGCAGTGTCTTTGGTATTCAAAGTTGAAATTGCTGCGTATAAATTGTCCAAGATCTTATTAAGGCTTCATTGTGATTCAATAGGTACTTCTAGGGATCAAAGATGTTAAGGGGATGGTCTCAATAATTTTATTAACAAGAAAACAATAGTCTGACTAGGTGTAATGTACCTAAGTAAATGGTGGTATTTAGCTGTTTAAGTTCAACATGACTTTGTTGATATGAAAATGACAAAAGTACTCAAGCAAAGTGATGTTCTCTCAGCAAAAAAGATATCAAACAGTTCCAAAAATGTGTGGTAGTGATTGACAAGCGCTGCTACAATGACACGTGGTCTGTTTATACTCTGTACATCTTGACTTTTAGATTTTGGTTAATATTGAGGGCCCAGCACGAATAATTAATAACGTTACAGTATCGTTAAAATAAGTGAATTTTGAATATTGAAACTACAACTTCATTAGTATTTTAGTTTAATTGAATGCGACATACAATTTGTATCATACAAAAATATGAATTTATTATCCAATTCAAATAAATGTTATGTACGAAACGAGCATTATATTTAATAGTACAGTTCACTTACGGTAATGATACTGTTACGTTACATTAGTGCTAGAATCATTGTAGAATGTTGCTTTTTTCCGTTTTCCTTTTTGGCAACTGAGCCGGTTTTAACTATTCTGCCAGTATCACATGTCGAGAGCATATGGACGGAGTTTATTAATATGAAACTTCTTAATTCATATGCATTGATAATAATGTCAATTTTATGCATAAATGAACATTGTCATTCAGGAATGACAATGTTCATTTATGCATATCAGGATATTAATAAGAAATAATTGCAGTAGGTTACAATTCAAAATAATTATTTCTCGCAGCATCAATGAAATAAAGATGATGTTTTTATAATGCAGCTTGACATCCGTACTGAAGGTATTGAATAAAAAATCACCTTCAGGCCTTATTAAATTCACGATTTTACGGAACATTACATAGGCTTATTTGTCATGCATCATTTATTTTAGTGGCAAATTAATTAATGAGCGCACTGTCCGTGGCTAACTATTTCCGGTTTAAATTTATTGCAATTATTTCATGAAAATGCTCTGAAATATTTTATAATGTGTCCAATTCAATCGTATCACCTGTTCTCCAGCTGTACAATGGCTGGCAACTCTGGCTGTCAGATCAAGCTTTGTTTTTTATTCACGTAATTTAATCTTTAAAAAAATAGCGATATTCGGTCTCTCACATCCGCAATTTTGTAAAAGAAATCACTTCTAAGAAGATTATGATGAAACAAATGAAATAACAATGCTTCTATTATGATAATTAGAACAGCATCGCAATTATCTGTATCTAAAGATGGCTCAATTTAATCTGTCATCATCAATTTAATTTTACTATCTATTACTAGCATTATATAATTTACTAGCTGTGCCCGCGACTTCGTACGCGCGTGCATTTCGTATTTAGGAAGATATACACAAACTCACAAAATGTATGTAGGTACTCATCATGATTATGACATGACTTACAAAATTACGAAGAACGAACGAATATTAACACTTAAAAAATTTCTTCGTAAACAATGTTACTTGTTATGTGATATTCATCAGCACGTATAAACAGGCTTTGCTTGCTGCTTACTTGCGACAAAGCGACATACAGCCTGACTGTGCGAGATACAGGACTTCCGCAGATCCACACCAACATGACTAACAGTTTGTCCCTGAGCTTGATTAATGGTCATGCCGAAACTATCAGAAGAAAAGTCTCCGCAGAGGACATGGTGGAGTATACGGTGGAGGTCTGCCCTGCTTGGGCAGAGCATCACCGTGTCCTCGTCGAGGCGATCGGCTGCGGCGTCCTGGTTCATTCCATGGTCCGGAAAAGAATATAAGAATGAATGACAGCACGATTTGACAGTTATTCCTAGTTCGGGACTAATCGTAAGTCCGTAGGTGATACGAAGTAGAAAACGCCCAACACTAAGGCCGAAACTACAGACTTCGTGCTTAAGAGAGTAGACCCCCTCAGCCGCCGCAACAGAAAAAGACAACCCGGGCGTTGCGTCAGGAGTCGCAGGGCAATTCCCAGCCACCCTAAGCGCGGGCCCGCAGATGGCGAGCGTAGGTTGGCTCACTGTACGAACACTACCAGGCCCGGGTCGACGAAGCGTCGTAGCCAGTGTTGCGGAATTTGTTCGAAAAGTCACCACGGCCCTGGAACGTAAAAGGCATAAGGAGGAATACGAATGTGTTTTAGTCAGTAAGAGTTTGACACTCTCTTCCGCTCCAACCAGAGCATAAGAAGTCATTTGATGATTTCCCATCCATAAAAATACCCACAACGGATAGAGTAGAGTAGAGACTCCGTTGTCCTGGCTAAGTTTGCAAGCCTAGCTCCTCCCAAATGTACAAAAGCCACCAGCAGTGCGATTCTGTAAACATGTCGAAGTGAACACTTTGGCAGGGTGCACGACTGGCGAGTATTCAAACCATAAAATGAGATGGAATGACAGCTGTGTTGTCGTTCACTCCGCCTAGATGAACACCGTGAGATGTCGACAGAATCGACCGGCAGTGTGCTTCACAGGCTGAGCGGAGAGACGACCGATAATACTCAAGCCGCAAGGGAGTGATAATCTGAGATTAAAGTCAGCTCAATTACTTAGCACTCACAAACCTATATTTACCACCTGTATAATTATGCGCCTGTATAACCTATCTTCGCGAGTTCTTCTGTGGCGTCATTGCCCAAGGATCCACAGTTCCCCTTGAAGCTCTGGAGTGTGAAACCCGCTACTGGTAATTTCTGGCCCTAGGCTAGTCACGACGAATCACCAGCTGACTGGGAATTGAACAGTTTTGTTTCAAAATAAACAGAAAATAATTAGGAATGAGGGAGATCCTGGGAAAGAAATCCAAGAGGTGAAAGGCTCACCGAGTCGAAGCTCCAAAGTTTTGAGCATCGAAGCCGAGTTTTTAGCCTGTCGGTTTTGTATCGGTTGCATTTTGGGGAGTGTGCGACGGAATTGCATAGTTTAATTCCGCCAAGCTCGTTCTATCATCGGACCAAGACGTACGGCGGTACGCCACCGGTACACGGTGGCCTCACCTCACACCCACATGAACAAAACGTTTTGGAAACACATGGCGTGGAATTCCCTGACTGAGTCCGTGTTTCCTGATAGTTACAGCCTGGGAGTCTTATCAAGAGTGAGTAGGTTACTTATAGGCAAGCGTGCTCCATCTTCGATCACATCATCGTTTCCCATCTGGTGAGATAGTGGTCAAACGCGTACCTATCAAAAGTAAAAAAAATGAAAACAGTCAGTGGAGCAATATTTTTTTTTTTGCATTAAATTCGTAACGCCTGGTAAGTATCAAAAGAATCTTTAACTAAAAAATACTTTTTGGTGTAATTCTCGTGGTGTTGATGGTAAGTATAGTTTTGCTCAACAGATGGCATTGCAAGTGTCATTAAAGATACTTACCCCTACTTACTATGCATGTAGATAATAAGTTGATTTCTTCTAGATTGCCACAATCCTATCAGGTTTATGTGAATGCTATCTACATTAGTTTTGTATTTCTTAACGTGATGCAAACAAAACAGAATACATATAAACAGAAAATAGGTTCTGCTTGTCTTGCTAAAAAGATATGCAAAATACAGCAATAACATATTATTAATATTTGAAAATATTCGGTTTGGTAGGAATAAAAAAATAAGGAAATAAATAAGACAAAAATAACACAAAAATAATTACAAATTTTGTGGGATTTGAACCCACACCTAGTCTTTCGAGAGGCGGGCTTTAAACCAACGGACTATGAGATCTGTTGATCATTGATTAAAATAGCCGATAGCTTAGCTCCCTGAAAGGGTTCCACATCAGGTGCTCTAGACCTTCATTTTTTTTATGTCGACAGACAGTACTCATCATATTGACCAACTATTTCTAAAGCGGTATATTAATATCTTTTATAGATTAGCCGGGCTGCTAAGGTTCCACGTCTTGTATTCAGATCTTCAAAATAAATTATAGCCTATATGTTGGCGAGGACTAATAGCTATACAACAAAAAAAGTTTCATTAAAATCCGTCCAGTGGTTTTTGCGTGAAAGACGAACAACAGACAGACAGACAGACAGACAGACAAAAAAAGAAAAAAAAATATTTTTGGTTTCTACTGTTTGTATAAAGCACCCCTGGAGTATTTTTTTTAGTTTATATTCAATGTACAGAATTGACGTCTTCTACAGTTTTATTATATGTATAGATTATATTATTTCTGAAACTGGAAGAGAATGCCTTGATCACAGATACAGATAGACACAGATAACGCAAATATTACAATCTGCATGGAAACCAAGCTTTCCATTTTTGACTACATACTATGACGTCACACATAGGCACTATTAAGTGATGGGAAAATCAAATATTAATCGATACAATGACGCCGCCGCGTGTGGCACCTAATTGACCTAACCACCTAACTGAGGTCCGATCCGAGCGTTATACACCGAATGCAGACTAAGCGCGGAATTGGCGACTTACGATTTTTATACGTAAGCTGGGCACCGAGTAGGGCACGCGAAGAAGTTGCTCTTGCAACATTTATGTCTAATGTTTGTTCATAAAGTTTAAATAAATATAAAGACAGAGAAAGATCTACCTACTACACATTGAGTATTACTTGGTTTTTTTAGGTTTCGTTATTTTTCAGTCTGCTCATCGATCCTGTATTTTTTCTATTCGATTTTCGTTTGATTCCCCCGTAATCATCCTCATACATTATCCACACTCGGTTTCACTTAGCGGCAGGTAGAGATTTGTTCATTATATATTCATTATCCGCCAGGGGGCGCCACCACGTCTCCTCGGAATTCATACAGGCCTATTTATCACTTACGGATAAATGAGCATTTGGGTGTTTCGTAGTTCGTTGGGTTCTCTCCCTATGGTGTTAGCGCGGGAGCAGGGTTGTGGTTTTAGGTTTAGAAGTGCTATTATTGATGGAGGAAAGAAATGGCATGAATAGTGTGGCGTTAACAAAGGAGAATGAGAAAAATAAAAATAAAAGGTTATTTATTTGTTGTAAACCTACCACAGTGTAGTCATTTGCACTCAAAGGTTGATTGCTAGGGCCAGTGCCTGCTAAGGGCCAGTGCCTGCCAGGGTCGCGGATTTTGTTCGAAAGAGTTACCGCGGCCCTGGAACGCAAAAAGCACTAGGAGGAGCATGGGTGTGTTTTGGTCAGTAAAAGTCTGACACTCCCTGTCGCTCCACACAGAGCGGGAGGGGTCATTTGATGATTTCCCATCCTTAAAAAAAAATTGTTGATTGCTAGAGAATGCCTTGTTGCATTTAAGTCCGCCCATGAACCACCATTGTACATAAAGTTTAAACAAATAAAATATAATATAATGGCTTATATTATATTTTATTTGTTTAAACTTAGGGTTCTTAGGGTTCTTAGGGTTGTTATTGGCTTACTAATAACAACCCTTAAGACAAGTTTGACAGTCTGTTAAGTGCGGGTAAATTTTCTGGCAAACAATATTTACGTAATAAGTATCATCATCGTATACAGACATTTACCAACGTACTCATAAATATACTTACTGACTTTTTCCAGGGTTTATTTCAGAGGGACACAATATTATGGACATAAGAGGATTATTTTATTATACACTACCGCCCAAAAGTATTTGACCACCCAGTAAAACGTATTTTGTTAAAGTTGTAAAGAATTGCTAATAATAATTCAGTTTTTTTTTTCTTTTTAATTTTACTCATCTCCACCTCCACCTCCACCACCACCCACCACCACCTTTGTCTTTAATGATGACCTCATAAACCTATGGCAACATGAAATGCAGCTGGTCAAATATTTTTGATCGGCAGTGTACATGCAAAATGACAATTTTTTTATTTTATTGTTAGTTTTGAAAACACGGGTTTAGCTTATAAACTATTGTGTTCGAATCACACAAAAAGATAACTCGAAAATCACATAAACGCAGACAATACAAAAAAATCTATTGGTTTCCTCTAAGAACCTTTGTAATAAAACCGACTTTTCTGGTCGGCTTAAAGATTTTCTGGGAATCAGTTGTTGGTTTATAACATAAATAATATTCTTATTTATTTCTCTTTATTGAAAGGATAGGCTTTATTTTCTAAACAAATGTCATGAAGAAATAACATTATTTTTTGTTTAAATGTAAATGGTAATCTTGAAGTATGTTTATAAGAGGTAATTTTTATTTCGAGAAAATGCGCGGTTATTTTAGGATAGGCCACAGGAGAGTATCCACAAGAAAAGGCTAGTACTTATTTAAAATAATGTCACAAAAGTGGAAACAAGTAAATTTATTTAACTGCAGTACAATAGCTGCAAAACTGTGGTAGGTACTGCAGCTGCTTCCGACGATTATGGACCAGTTCAAACCAGTAAAAATCTGTCAAATGCGTGTCTTGCTACACACAGTACAGGATAAACGGACCGGCATTTGCGTCCTTCTGGGGCAGTCAGGTAAAAATAAATATTTATAAATTATACATTTCCATTCCGCACTCCCTTGCTATCGCTGCGAGTACAACATCTATCAACGTGCGGTGTGCGCTGCATGCCATCAGTCAACGCAGCCCGATCTGAAACTAGATAACACGGATATATTCAGATGTACACAGCTATGATACTGCGTAGTACGCTGCATGGGATATTAGATTTAGTCGGGTTATTTTATGACGCGTTAGAATGGAATAGGCTGCTTTTAATCTTGCTTTAGGGATTTTTTTGTCCATATTATGTACCTAGGTAGGTTGTGAACTTGATAACGAAGAATTTCCTAATGTTAATCCATCGGGACTAAATTCGTTTCCTTTACGTGTCATCAAAATTAGTACAAGATGAACAAGCTGGTTAGATACAAACACATTAGCATGCTTTCTTCTTTTTTGCTCATTTGGACTTTAAATGTGGGGTCATCTCTCAAAATGTCTACAGACCGACCCCGGCAAGCGTTGCTTAACTTTGAAGATCGACCGCGGCTGTCATTATTTACCCACTATAATACGCCCAGTAAAAATGTTTGTGTTTCAACATTGCCAAACATTTCTATTCTTCCTCTGTAGTTTAATTTGATTATTATAAAGTGGGTAGGTTGTTTCATTATTTTATTTCAATATGACCGTCCTTTGAAAATATCCGTCCTCTAAATCATTGGGCTGTTTTGACATCGACCCTTAGTAAATAAAGGTTAGATATTATTAAATATTTATACTAATGAGACCATCACGTCATCGTCGTCATCATCGGTTCTAGCCACTGTTATTAATGGAATTATTTAGACTTAGTCTACAGCTGTTTGTTCTTTATTTCTATTTGTAGGTACTCCACCTGCACTGTTGTTTTTTATTTTTTTTTCATTTCGCAAAACCGCGAAGAGAGTAATGATTCACGACATCAGTTGGACCTTTACTTAGAAAACGTAACTTTATACTTTTATCGTATTTCTAGACCTGGCTTCAGTGCTGCCAGCAGGTAAAAGTAATTTCAGAAAATGCTCATTCTGGTTTACATTAGCATTCTCAATATCGATCTTTTCTTAAAAAAATAAATAAATTGCGTCTTGAATTTGAGGTTTTTAATCACGAAAATTGGCTTTCACGCTCAGGGCGAGAAGTCTCGACATAGTTACTGATCGCCCACCGACCGAATTCGGTCGATAATTCCTAAGGCCCGTACACAGTTAATCTTGACTGTGATCCACGGATCCGATCATTGATTTTGATCGTGTACGGGCGGCCTTAGGACATAGTGACCGAATTCGTCGAGACTTCCCGCCCAGGACCGGTCATGTGGCGAGATATGGACGTCCTCTATCTGAAATGATAGTGATAAAACTATAAAGGGTCCATAAGTGGCATAACGACACGGACAGGTTGACGACACGGTTAGCGCAGTGGTTGAGCGATTGACTGCTGCGCTGCGTGTCGCGGGTTCGATTCCCGCACGGAACAAATTTTTGTATGGCCTACAGACAGTTGTTCCGGGTCTGGCTGGTATGTGAGTTTCTATGTTTGTATGTAAACGCACCCACGATACAGGAGAAACTCCTAGTGTGGGGCAAAGTTATTGAAAAAACATTATTTCATAGAGCTTCATAAGAACATAAAAATTTAACAAATATCATGAGAAAATTCTGGACATATTATGTTACAGTACATAATAGAGTTTTTTAATTAGTCCTGACTATTTTATAAAGACGTACCAACACAAGTAACTAAACACCTCAGTAAGTTAAAGTTTTATCGTATCAATGTTTTGTCACTGGAAAAGTTAATCACAACGTTGATGCTAAGCTAATAATTCAGACCATTATGACTAATTTTCTATACATTTTAAAGTAACAATTTCTAATAGCATACATAGAATTTACTTAATTATCTCACTTCAAACATTATCGAGAGAGCAACGCCCAATGTAAATGCCTGAATTTCATAAAACACAAAGTTCAATGAACTCTCCCCACGATCGTGTACTCCTGATAATTTGTTATGATTTAAATTGTTTGGATTTTTTCTGCTTGTTTTTATAAAAGTTATTCAAGAGCTTTTTATACTCTGTTATGTTTTATAAGTTAACAAAAACTTAATTTCCTTATAAAACAAAAGTAATCAGCAATTTTAATGATGTTGTTCTCAGAAAAAATATAACAATAAGTAAATATTTGAAAGTTATTTTCTAGACCCACTTTGATCAAAATAATTTTATGATGTTAATCGATTGGTGAGGTAGCTTTGACTGATCGAAGAAAGAAATAGAAACTATCGATCGACGTCGAGAAATTCATTCTACCATCGATCGAAGATTGATCGATAGGTGTGGACCCTTAGTCTCTCTTGTACCTAATAAAAACACTCTCGACAAAAACGGAAAGGAATGGTAGGGAAATCATCAAATGCTCCTTTTGCTCTGGGTGGAGCGGAAGGGAGTGTCAGACTGGCTGAAACCCCGGTTGTAAGATTTCAATACAATTATTTATAGAAATGTAGAAGAAGGCTTGTTTCTACCAACGCTCAAACGTCAAAGAACGAAAAAAAAAGAGAAGAAAATGGGGTAACCAGCTGATGTCTGTCCCTACATTTTACAAAGCTCAATATAGGTGTCTACCAAAACCCAATTTACAAAGCCCTCCAGCGCGACCCTTACTTAATATTTAAACAAATAAAGCGCTCTAATCGCTGTACACCGCTGCTGTTTTTCCCTATCAATATTCACCCTTTAAATCCCATCGTCACCCACTCCTACGTACGATTACCTATCCCTCGAGTAATTTACTAGCACTTGGGTAACAACTCATCAACATGAAGAATGGACTGAGCATTTCCATTATGAAAGGTCATTTCCGTAGTTTTTGACACCAATTGTCAATGAGGCGTATTTTTCAAGAACTATATCTGTAAGTCATGAATCGTCATCTTGAGCTTATCCCATGTTTCTTGGGGTCGGTGCGTCACGTTTTTTCTTCCATCTGATCTTGTCAACCGTCATGCTATCTCTGTTTCCCTTTTCTATCATTTCATTCATCACACAATCTATTTTCTTTGGCCTAGCGCTCCCTATTTCTCATCTGTATACGGGTAGAAAAGGATTAAAGAGATAATGTGATTGTAGTTACTAGTTAGTAGCAAGCTTTTTCCTAGAATTATTAATAGGCAACGTCACGGGCTAGTATTAGCGGATTATTTTATGCACATAAAGAATTTGAAAGATATGAGAATTGGACGCACAGTAAAGGCGACTGTGCGGCCAATCGAACAAACTTGTTTTTAAAGAGTGGTTAATTTTGTAAGGTTAACATTCAGTCCATTCTCTTTCTCTATGTAACAACCCTAGCGATTTAACGCGTTCCGTGACGTCATTTGTCATAATTAAAATTTATTATTCCTCCTTTCTAGGCTGCGCTGTTATTAATTACGTATAAATTATGATTTAAAGTGCTTTACCGCGCGTGTTGATTGTTTTGTGAAACTACGCTCTTAATAAACAACGTTAGAGATACTGCTAACTTAGTTACATTCTATAACTTAGTTAAATTCTGTGGGGATTTATTGCAAGCAGATTTTGTTTTATTTTTTTCTAACAAGATAAGAACAAAATCTGAGGTGTTGTTGTCCTGACTAATCTATATCTATAATTCTATATTATATTCTAACAAATATTATATTTGCAAAAGTGAGTCTGTTCGTTTGTTTGTTACACTTTACTAACTTTACGCTAAAACAGCTGAACCGATCGTCATGAAATTTGGCAGATATATAGCCTGAAATATGGAAAAGGACATAGGCTACTTTTTTATGCGATAACCAACATCCACGCGGGCGGAGCCGCCGGCAAAGCTAGTAATATTATAAATGCGAATGTTTGGATGTTTGTTACTCAATCACGTCAGGACGGCTGAACGGATCTTGATGAAATTTGGCACAGAGGTAGATTACAGTCCGGAATAACACAAAAGATACTTTTGATCCCGAGAGTATAATTCCATGGGATAATTTTCGAAATTCGACGACGGAACCGCGGGTGGCAGCTAGTATTATAAAAATATTAAAGTTAGTTTATTTTACCCTGGAGATGGTTATGGGCTACTTTAACGCGAATCTGGAGGCAAGAGTTAGTTTTTTTCATAAACCTCATCACCAAGCTCCATTAATCATAGAGATATTCTGCTTGATATCTCAAAAGACAGACGGAGAAGAAAAATCTGAACGTTCTTATTTGAACAATCCATTATAATGTCAGACAAGAAGCTGCTTACAATTTTTCTAATGATGTCCCTAACCGCACAAAGAAAGCCCTAAAAATCTTACTAGACTTCTGAATATTTCGTGAACCTCTGAAACTTCCCTAACGCTGCCTCTGTGAATACCTGAGAACGGTCACAAAAATCCCCATTGATTTCACACTGGCTTCCACCAATTTTTTATTCCCTCTGACAACTGCCAGAAAATCTCGACTTCATCATTAACTGTTATTCATGCGATATCAGACTCTATGTAGATGTCTTTACCATCTATTTTTGTACATGTGTGTCGAGCAAATCTCAGGTGTTTACGCTGAAAAGAAATGATAATTAATGAACTCCTTTCAGTCTCCTGTATAGATGTCATGTCGTTGGAAGTTGAATACGCAAGAATTAAAACTGTTTTGGTATGCTGTGGTATTTCCATTGCTGTGAGACCCACACATCCCCAACACAAAGATTTTGATTATCCTTTTGCATTATATGGCAACTGATTGGGGGGATTTACAATGGTTGACAGACAATGGTGAAGTAACGTCACTTAAAATTAGTGTGCTATTGAAGTCTGAGCCCTATAATTCTAGATGACTGAGTGCTTTGTACAGGTAGGGGACAAGGTGTATTATTACGTCTGAGCATAATACGCACACTGAATGGATGACCATCAGACTGATATAGACCTAGCCTATTCCATATTAATGGTCTTTGTGTTTAAGTTTTTGAGTACATCTCAACAATTTGAATTTATTTTCAGTACTTGTTGAACACATGGCTTTGATTGTGTGGCTTTTATATTTACTTTTCCATACATTTTTATTGTATTTAAATATTTCTTAAAAACGGAAAAAAAATATAATTACTCGTATGATTTAAATAATAGAAGTCCGCCGGTGTCGGGAGCAGGGATCAAGCTATCTATGGTTAGGGCTCCACAGAACGGAACTTCCTCACAATGTGAGCCGTATCTAGAAGTATTGCTTTCTGAATCATTTCCCCGACACAGTTGCCTAACGAGAAATTCCTAAAGTGCTGGTTTAGGGTCATGGCTATCGCCTGACACGACTTTCCATACAATTTTTGCTAATTCCACATGTTACATAATAATATTATACTGTACCTAACAGCTCATAGATAGCTTGGGGTTTGGCTGAGCAAATGCCTCCTCATCCAAAAACTGTGTCTGTGTTTCCAAAAGCTTACAGCCCTAATCTCTTCAAAGTTAGAGTGAACAGGCTCCTTCTGGGTAAGCTCGCTCCATCGTAGACTTTGTCTCTGTCATATCTGACATTGACTAGAGTCAAGAGCAAACCCATCACCAATAAAAAAAAAAAAAAAAAAAAAACTCTTTTCTAGGACCACTTCAAACCAGCTCTTTGCATTGTCATCATTGACATCTCTATCTGAAATTATTACTGACGATCAATTTACATCTCTACGCCAAACCAGGATCGAATCTTTGATCATATTACCTTGATTATGTAAGCTGAAACCTACTGTTAATGTAACTACATAACATGGTAGTTCCTTGTTGACGTTCAGATTTTAATTGAACGATAACACAATCATTATTAATATCGCTACATGACAGAATGATCAATCAACTGCAGACGTCGCATTGCCAGTTGATCAATTACGGTTAATGAAACAGAATGGGTTTGCTTATAAAACCGGATGAATACACTGACTTAATGTTGCTATATTTATTTGCTATTTACCTACTTTGGCTCTTCTTATAGTAGTCAAATCATTATCATTTGCTTACCGTTTACCTAACTATATTGAGGCCAGCTTCCAGGCAAACTGGATTCAGCTGAATACCAGTATTTTACGTGAAGCGACTGCCTATAAAACTCGAAAAACCAGGAACTGGGTAATACGATACCCCCTTCTGCCTGGGTTGCGGAATTTGTTTGAAAGAGTCACCGCGGACCTGGAACGCAAAGGGCATCAGGAGGAACACTGATGGGTTTTCGTCAGTAAGAGTCTGACACTCCCTTTCGCACCGCCCAGAGCAGAAGAAGTCATTTGATGATTTTCCATCCATTGATAAACCCCTTGGCAAATTTGGTATCAGATTTTGTGGCTTCTGACTGATTCGTTACGACTGTCAAAGATATTCAAATGACAGCCAGACCAACGGTTTAACGTGCTATCCTAGGCTTTATTAAACCACGAGCTACTCTTATGGTAATCAAACACTTTGTCATAAAACTAGCCTTGGTGGTTACAATAATATTATCTTGTGATTTTATACCATGGTCAATATAATGATTATATTGACCGATACACATATCAAATGCCCTGCTAGTGATCATGGCCTCACGTCATTTTTACCACCTGGTTTAATTTATTCGTGTCTTAGTCGCACATGGGTAGTGAGAAGACAGAAAGCCTAGCAACCTATCTTTTCATAGCACATCGTTATTGCGCAGTGCTTTAGTTGTGAAGCTATTGGTCCAAATTGTAGCTCAGTGCCTTAGTGCGTGTTTTGTGAATTTGTATTGAAACTGAATAAGCGCCGTCTGGTGACACTCACGGACAACCTGTTTTTTTTTCTATACAATTTGACGAACGTTTACGTTAACGCGATCGAGTACGTTAAAAAACTCACACTGAGCCATCTGATGCTGGTAACTACGTAATGGTAAGCGAGTCTAACTTATTTCTTTGATTTTCAAAACATAAATCTACATCTGGGCTGAAGCTGGTCATACCTATAACATTTATCAGTCTTACTTAGTTGGAAAACGACGTAAATGCGAAACAAAGCGACACCTCTAAAATCATTGTTCACAACAAGAAATCCTCAAAAATCCGTCAAAGACGCATTACCATACAAAGGAAAAGTTTTGTGTTGCGACGTCATAAATCTTGTCGGGTCGACAGAACTCCAGGTGCTGTCTCCGTGAATACAAATGATAATGAACACGAATCCCTGGACAAGGACAACGGGCTCGAAGGGCGACAGGCATAGAGCTAGGAACCATCGCGCTGGTATGGCATCGTCCAGAAACTATCAGCGTCTAGGAAATATGTATTACTGTATACTGAGGTGAATGCTCATTAGTAGGACCCATTGCAAACAAGAACTAGTGATCTTTACAAATTTTAATGTGTTTGCGGAAGAATTTCTATTCTTGAAATTTACTGTAATGAGTAATGTATGACTGAGTGTCATAGTCGGCCAGTTTAACTTTGACAAAGTGACATTTTATCAGCAATGGATTATATGCGATTATGGAAAACTACTGCTGGACATAGGCCTCCTCCAAATGGGGGGATTTGGAGGAGGCCTATGTCCAGTAGTGGACGTCTTTCGGCTGATGTGATGATGATGAAGCTTCACCCTATTTTTACGAAAGTTAAATCAGTGCAATTTTTACCATCTTCAAAGCTGGTCAGTTTGCAGACGTCATTTGTATGAAACGCTTTGCTTCTATGGAAAGTACGCAAACTGCTGCCTCTAGCAGTGGCCGCCGATGGGGCTTTCTGCTCTGTGGGAGGCAGCTTATTTACGCATGAGCGTGGGTATAGGCGCGCATACTTTATAGTATGAGTGATGAAATTGGTAATATTAGAGAAGGAGTTTTAGAATAGATGTTAAGATGAGGTGCCAATGTGGCAGCAGCAGCCACCGTGGGAACCCGCGACCCTGGCAGGTCCTCAAGGAACTAAATGGGAAATTTCAGGTTTCTACAACCAGTGGTTTCGGCTGTGCGTTGTCTGTCAGTCACTGAGTAATTTAGTAACGGAAGAATTTTATATAAATGATTTATTATTCTATGTATTTAAAAACAGCTGTAATTATAGTCCAATATTGTTACCGTGAAGTCTGATTTGAATACAATGTTTATATTGCTCCGTGCACTCGGCAGTTGATTACGTGTAGTTATGTATTGACAAAGTTAAACCTGGATTGAGTCGGCACAAGAAAATAAAGAACTATGTCTTTAGCAGCTGTCGAATACAAACCGTAGAGAATGAAGACTTGAACTACCTATTCAGAATGACGATTATGTACTCAAATATTTCTTGTTGAATAAATTGAAACTAGGAAAAACATTGAATGTAGGAAACGAAACAGAAAATACAGCTTGATAAAGTTTTTTTTTTAACTTGCTATAAAACAAGACCGCAAAACTTTGCCAACCGATATAATATATTTGCGGCGTTATTCATAAACCATTCATGAAAGCTGATAAATGTGTCGATCCTCAGTTTACTGATGACCTATTTAGTATATTTGCTGGTGATGAATGAGCTTATTAATTTAATTATGAGTCATATGACAATAACACGGCTTAATTGGCGAGTCGATGAACATTGAACAATCATTCAGTGACGATATTATTTCTGGTTTTACCTATTGTTCGATTCAATGATACCAAATAGAGCGCTTATTGGGTAGAACATGGAAAATGGTAAGTAGTAGTGCCAAAACATAATAGGAAAGTACGTAAAACCAAAATGTTGTACCGGTAAGATGATGATGATGACAGCACTTTGATGCAGAACTTTAGTATTGCTAATCAAGTACAGTTTCACTGAACGTTCACTTCTAAAATTCGCTAATTGACGACACGGTTGGCGCAGTGGTTGAGCGGTCGACTGCTACGCTGCGTGTCACGGGTTCGATTCCCGCACGGAACAAATATTTGTATGGCATACAGATAGTTGTTCCGGGTCTGGCTGTTTGTGTATGTGAGTTTATATGTTTGTGAACGCACCCACGATACAGGAGAAATTCCTAGTGTGGGACAACGTTTTTTTAATAAACAGAATTGTTTAGTCTGTGACATAGAGTAGAATCAGCAAGCTGCAACTTGTTTTCAAAGTAATCAAGCCTGTATCGTGTCACCATAATCTTAATAACACCCATGTTTTAAACAAATCGTATCCTATTTCATTTTGAGAACATTAATTTAGTGTCACATGAACTACAAACAAGAAAACAATAGTCAATAAACAACTATATATGACAGACAAACGCAGGTAAGTCCGGAAAGGGGAAGCCCGCTTATCTTTTCCAACAACTTAACCTTCTTTAACTCTTACCACCAAAGACATAAAGGTGAAAATTCATTTTCAGGAACACATTTCAAATTTTTGCAAGCCAAGTTAACATTACGGCTTATCTAGCCTTCTTTATGTCTTATTTCGACAGGGTTAAAGGTGATAGTTGGTTGTCATGTACGTGTTTCACAAGTTTGTTGATTTAAAGGTACGTAAGCCGCTTTTGATTTGTGGGCAAGAATGACACAGCGTTGTTTATGATTTCCTTAGGAATAAAGAATAATGTTTTCCAGTCTGAAATGTAAAGAGTTTTAATGTACGTTTGTTTTTAAAGGACACCTGGAGGCCTACCACAACCTCTTAAAACAATATTATTTTAATATTACTTTGTAATTTCTGTTGTTGCATTTTCAACTCTCGGCGCTGATCCGAGCGTTGAAAATCCAACAGAGCGGAACGCAAAGTAATATTAAAGTAATATTGTTTTAAGAGGTTGTGGTAGGCCCCCTGTTCCTGATATAGTGTTTATGTTTGTTTGTTTAATGTTTGTTGGGGATTTTATGTGTTGTTACATACATGGTGTTCCCGAAGTGCGTGGTCATAATTAAGGGTGGTGGTCTGTAGCTGATATACAGTATAGAAATAATATCGAAAAAAAAAAAAATACTTATATTCCTGACGTTGGATAACGACTCAAACTTAAAAAAAGAAACACTTTTCAAGCAGTCTGATGCAGTTGATGGCATCGAATCTGTGATTAAACCAAGAAAGATGTCACCAACTGCATCAGACTTCTTGAAATTTGTTTTTTGTTTTGGAACATTTATATAGTTTTCTGCGGTTGGTGATTTTTAAGTCAATATTTATTATTTTCATACTGAGTTTTTACTTAACAGGAGCTACAGAACACCGGGTGGTGTTCTGTAACAAATATAGCCACGCATTTCTGGAAAACCCTGTATAATTGATAGCTGAGAGAGTTTAGAATGTAACTTTATATAACGAACTTAACTATTTATATCTACTAAACCTAACTATATACAAACTAGACTAAAAATTGCGAATTATGTACAAAAAGTGTAAAAAACAAAGTGATCATTGGGCATCAAAAAACTCATCCACATCGCTGTCAATGACAAAAGTGCCCAGAACACTGGCAGCATTGCCACGTTGAATGGCAATGCTGATTCTTTGGCCAAAGAAAAGCCCAGCCCTCTGGTCACTTGAACAGTCGATAAGTCGTTTGCTGATGTCCCGAAAGACTCGGTGACCACTCGGACCCCATGGGCCTAGTGTTTCAACCCCAAACGGCTCAAATATATAACTCCCAATAATGTTGTTATATTTTACATTTATATTCTATTTATCGATAGCGATAGACATAAAGTGACAAATGTATTAATACGCTACTGCAATGCCAATGACATATTATGGCCAATTCTAATTGATCGTTTCGATACGTCACTTTCACAAGAGCCTGTTTTAATCCGCGGAAATTTAAACGCTAGTTAACTCTGATTTACCATCAGCGTTAACCAGTATTATGGCTCTATGCTGACTGCACACTGCTCAACATTTGCTGAACCCACTCATTTTGTCAATTTTTTTTTTCACACGTGTACTTTGCGCTCCAAGGCCGCGGTAACTCCTTCGATAAATTCCGCAAACCTAGCAGATTTTGCCATACTGAGAACCGTTGTTTTATGAGATTTTTTGTCTTTTTTCCATAATATTGTGACTAAAATGTTGGCAATAAACTTTTCTTTCTTATATTTTTTCCATTAATTTATTTGCCGATAAAGGTAATACGGTATCTATCCACTAGCTTTTGCCCGCAACTTCGTACGCGCATATACCGTTTTTTCCCGTTCCCGTAGGTATTTCCCGTTCTCGTATAGCCATGTGGCTATCATTTACAAAAAAAATTTTCCAAATTCAACTAGTAGTTCCAGAGACTAGCGCGTTCAAACAAACAAACAAACTCATCAGCTGTAGGTATAACAGTAGATGGACATTTAGAAGATAGATTTATTACTGTAGAGAAATTGATCTTAAAAAGTATCTATTAAAATTCTTAGAACAAACAGAAAATAGTCTTGTATTCTATCTAAGGTTGGCCTAAATATCCTGAATACTCCGAGCGCATGAAATTCAGAGGTTAGACGAGGAAACGACAGTATCTACGTTACAGCATGTATTAATATTTGCTTATGTAAATGTTCATTAGTGTCTGCTTCATATACTCATAGTTAGCTTAATATTTGATGTTATATCAAGGAGTTATAGAGTGCCTACAGACGTCATTGTACCAATTTATATCATGTTAAGGGTCTGGCAAAACGAGTATGGAACTGAAATGGAACTTGGCAGGACACTTGTCCAGTTCCATTTCAGTTATGTTCAGCAGTGGGCGAAGTCGGGCTATGGATAATGATCATGAAGGGTCTGGCAAAGCTTCCCTAAAATAGTTCTCAATACCAAAGCAGGTCTTATACTAACTAAAAATTAGATCTATTCTTGCAAATGTGTTTTTGATGTTAGTTTACTTTTAGACTCATAATAATAAGCCTTTCTGAATCGCGGTGTTCTCTAAATGGGTATTTGATGTTTATTGAGCTGCTAATTTTATTAACATGGTCATTATCATGGAGCAATTTTAGAAGAATGGTGATGATATTTTTTTTTGCAACTTACAGTTATCTCCCGAAAATACAAGAAACATAATGTTGGGAACATTATGTTTTTTGTATTTTCACAGGCACAGGCCACCTTGGCGATAGGGACTGGGCCATAATCCGAAAAGCCACATACAAAATAAAACAAAAGAAAGTCACAAACATTCAAACGTATCTAAAAACTTCTAATCAATAATGCGTTATTCCAAATTCAAAACAAAACAAAAATGGAACTTCATAAATAATGAACATCGATACCAAAGGAGAAAACAAGTGAATGTTACAAACTGGGTCATTCAGTACCCGGTTACAAACGGATCGAACGGATCGAATGGTGACAACGATCAAACAATCAGCGACTGGCAATGGATCTATTATAATTAATAGATCCATTGCCAGTCGCTGATTGTTCACTCATTGAGCAAATTTGCACAATACCCACTAATGTGGGTATTGTGCAAATTTGCTCAATGAGTCGACCAGTTGCTTTAGTTTCGTTTGGGAAGAAATTTATAAATTAACAGGGATTAATTGGGAATTTGGAATAGAAGTTGGTTCCTATCTGTTTTTTATATTTCAATGTTCCTATCAATTTTAGTAGGTAGCTTTAAACCCCCTAATTAATGAAACGACCCGGCCTGTTGTCCCTTGCTGTCCCGAACTGACGCCGCTAAGCCGAGGTCCTATCCCACAGGGGATGCTCTTAGCGAGCGGTCAGTAGTTTTAGCTCGTAGCTAGTTCCTTGCCTGTTAACTTGCTAGTGGTAATTCCTAAAAAAAAAGGGATACCATCTTCAGAGTAAACACTAAATCGAGACCAAGTTAGAACGTCAGAATGCCTAATAGCATTAGCATACTGACACAGATGTAGTTTATATGACCTCTTTTACTGGAAACGTGCATGTTTCCAGGATAATAAGTAGTCGTAAGCACTCAGCAATAGTGATGCATTTTTATTTTTGTTACATACACACTTTGATGCATTTTTATCTTTGTATTTTTTTATTGATTTGGTAGAGTAAAAATGTGTAGGTAATATTTTTTGATATTCTACCTAAAGGATAAAATATAATAATTATTGTTGTTTCAACTAGGAAATGTCCATAAAGAGGTAAAATTAAATTGGAAAACATAAATATTTGAATAAAATATTGCCTTTGTACAATACACAGCAATCTGTCACAGTTGGTACAACCCTTTTTACATTCCACAGAATGTTGAGAAAACAAAATTGTGTCACGTTTAAGATTACTAACATTTACATCACGAGTTTTCCTCAGAGAGGCACTAGTGCGGCATGACTACAAAATGCCGTAGACACAATAAATTCCAATTTACGTTCCTGTGAATCTTCAATTTTAAACTAAAGTGGTAATATGACACGAAAAGTCTATCAAATTCATGGTAGGCGCCAAATAAATGTGCACTATCGGTCATTGACCCACATACATTTATTGACTTTCATAATCAAAAACAGAAATAAAGACATAAAGCTATCCTGAATCGTCTTCTATCGTGATCCTTTACGTTTTCTTCTACCTAATGAAAAACGGTTGATAATTTATTGCTTGGGCATCTAGGAAGGGATATTACGGAAAGGTCAATGTACTTCATTGCAAGTTTATCTGGCGTCTATCATAAATCTGAGTGCTAGCATCTACCGAGCGTTTTCACAACTATGTTGCAGTCGGCTTCCAGTCCAACCGTATGAAGCTGTTGCACCAGTATTTGGCATGGATCGACTGAATATCTGACATCCACGACTTAGTAACTGGGTAACACCCCTTGGCAAGACTGATGTCTGATTTCTTCAAATAACATCAGGCACCAACAGCTTAACGTACTCTCCTTGGCTTGGAGGAATCTGGTTAAGCTAAAATAGTGGTTGAATATCTCATTGAGAAATTCTTTTGTATCCGCCATCAACCTTGGCAAGCGTTGCTTAAAGTTGAAAATAGACCAGTTTTATTTTTAAGGATGGGAAGTCATCAAATGACTCTGACACTCCCTTCCGTGTCCGATCCAATCACGGATGGGTTTAAGTCAGTAAGAGTGTGACACGCTCTTCCACTCCGCCCAGAGCGGCAGGAGTCATTTGATGAAAAAATGTGGCAAAATGAGCGTGCTCAGTGTCATACTCATATTGATTAAAACCTATTCATGTTCCTCAAAATACCCTTTGCGTTCCAGGGTCGCGGTGACTCTTCTCTTTCCGTCACAACATAGATCGGTGCGGCTGTTATTATTTAGCTGCATAATTAATATTATTTAGCATCTCTAGTCTAAGCGAGTTCTAGGTCTAATCCTTAGGTTTGTTATTATTAACAAAGTCTAAGTGGCCAGCTCAAATGTTGCATTTAGCCAACATTAATCGAAATAGTTTGGCCTCTTAATACACATAATAAGAGGAATGTATTTAATTATGTACCTTTGTGTAGTACATGCCTTCAACATTCCATAGAATCCCAACATTGTTTGAATTAGAACCACGCTATCTATTTCAGTCCGTCCACCTGCCATCTGGTATCAGGGTAGCGTCTTACATTTGATAAGGGGTTTTCTCAAAATTAATCAGCCTCACGTCTGGGGTACATAACAGTAACCCAATTATATGGCCCCCTTTGTACACGTCATCAGCATTCAATGGCTGTCGGGGACACTGGCATCGTATATAGTATCTAGAGGTTGGTGTGTAAATATTGGTCGATTTTCAAATGACGAGAATTTTCACTGAAAGGTGTCCGTTTGGTGTTTGTGTTCGAGACAAGGCAAATTGAAATATTGTGAATCTGCATTAGAATAAAAAAGATGTTGAATAGTATAATTTAGGAAATTATGCTAACCAATACGTGAAGAGGAAACTTTGTTAGTTCATGGAGGATGAAGATTAGGTGAAGTTTATATTGATAATTATCGAGAATATTTCTGTTTATGTCTGATTTATTTCAGCAACGGAGATCAATAATTTCGTCAATAAAATATTCAAATAATATTTAAAATATAATTATATTCCAATTTTGATCACTGGGCAACTACCACTACACTAGTACTAGTACTAGTGTAGTAGTAGTGTAGTGTATGTACTATAGTGGTCAAGCGCTTGCCTATCAATAATAAAAAATAATAAAAAAAAAATCGTAATTCTTTATTTCCCAGACTGCGTATGGGTACATAATTATCATGAGCCCATTGATGAACATAATTATCATACCAAATTGTGGTAAAACTAATTAAGATTCTGTACCTCTCACTGTAAATTGCACTGCACTAAGCTCCACTTCAGAATGCTTCTAAACCACATCATCTTGTGAATTTCCATGGAATTCCTTATTCAAGCAAATTACTCTCAATCTAGCTACACGTTCGTTACATCAAATAGAACCGATCTTGGAAAATGACCAGCCTGCTAATGTAATTGCTTTGAGGTCCTCGGACTTCAATTTACATGTTGTTGGTAAAAACCATATTTTTAGGGTTCCCGACATCCGTGTGAAAAAACGGAACCCAAAACACACGAGTGGTCCTCCGCTCGTGTGTTTGTCTGTCAGTCTGTTATAGTCAAAGCTCTGAATCTACTGGGCCAAATCAGATCGAATTTGATACACTTTTATAAACTATTGCGACTTTCGGGGGACAAAATCATATGAACTTTTAGGGTTTGTTCCGGATTCGCCCACAAAGTTCGCCTAATTTTAATTTTTCCGTGTTCGCCTACTTTTCGTTCCTTTTTCGCCGCGTTTTTCATTTGTTTCATAAATATGATTTTTGAGTACCGTTTCGACCCACTTTTTGTTCCTTTTTCGCCTAATTTTGATTTGTATGGAGACTTATGCTTATAAAGTACAGTCAGTTTGAAAAATATCTTTGGATACCCGACTGCAAACAAAGGTTATTCATATACAACATGTACCAGAATAAACGAAATACCTCTTAAGGGGTCTCTTTATCCTCATCATTATGATCAACTTTCACTATGGGACCAACACTAAAAACGCGAAAAAAAAAACGACTGCCCATACATTTAAATGTGAGCATAACTAAACAAAATATACTGAACAGCTGATTTATTTTCGCGATTCCAAGGTTGGTGAGAGGTATTGCGTTTATTCTTAATAATATTAGTGTAGATGATAAATTATATTTATTTTGTAAGTAGGTTAAACATAATACTTTAACACTTTAAGTTTTCTGTTACACGTTTTATATACCTACACCTAAATCACTAGAATGTAAAAGAACAATCTAGTCGGTGATTTCGAACACAAATAAAGTTGTTTTAACGAAATCCACGTCATTGTCGTAAACCACTCGTCGCTTACCATCAGGTGAGATGGTGGTCAAATGGAGCCTTTATTAACCAAAAAATACTTGCTATTTATTTTATTAGACCTATGTAAAGTCTCGCATTAGGCGAACCGGAGACCCATTCGCTACGCAAATAGGATCATAAGAGGCTTCATGATTTCGTCAATGCAACGAGAATACCGAGCTCTGCTTTTTTAACGGAAGAACCTTAAATGTTTTGTACGTCGAACCTTGGTCAAAGGCATTCAAACAACTCATCGTTTTGACGCTTGCATGTCTTCGTGCAGTCGATTATGGATCGTTTGCTTACTGACATCAGTACCGTTCTTCAGCTGCAGGCGATTAAATAACTTTCTAGACAGGAAATTCACCGGATGTACCTATCTTCGTGTACGTCGAACTTTATCCGAACCCAGGTCTTCTAACATGACAACACTGTTGGTTTCTTGAAAGCGATTGCAAGCATTTTAGATAGCTTTTCGCAAAAATAACCCAGGATCAAATCTACTGATCGCAGCAAATGTTCTTCTTGGATAAATGTAGCAGCTATGGTTGCGCTATTCAAAACAAAGAAAATAGACAAAAGTACAAGAATCGTTGAGTGACATCGACACTCAAAGATACTTGAACTTTTTGTCCATTTGAGAACACTGAATACTCCCGTATCTTGTATTCAGTATGTTCACATTCACACTACCTATGCATACATAAAAAAACACTTGATTGTATTATACATTTTCACCAAAAGGCGCTAAGCGCACAGTGCGGCTGGTTACAAACATTTTTGGTTATATTTTGCTACTCGCTCGGCTGTCTGTTGTCGGCCTAACCAATCCGAATCTTTTTTTTTGTAAAAATTTTTTTTTTTTTTTTGTTAATATTGCATCGATGTTTTAGGGAATATTAATTTTTATTTTGTAAATAATGAACCTACTTTTATGTTTTTGATATTTTTTTTAATAGTTCACCGATGTTTTAGGAAATATTTTGGTTAGTAGGTATTGCTAGCTACATAATATTCGTATTCGATTGTTAGTACATCCAGTTGTTTCACTCTATCTTCAATATAATGTGGATTATAAAGTGGATAATGGATGGTAATATAAAGTGGATTTTGAAAATACAATTTCATTACAATACATTTTATTACTACCTACATAGGCTGAACTTTTACAGTGTGCGTGGATGGTCAAATCCGAAACTTTAAGGAATAGCGCAAAACTCTGAAAGGATTCTTGAGCCCGATTTCGATGAAAACTAAAATTGCATCGTTGGACTTTTGAAAAATCGTTATACCTAGCCCGAAATACTTTACAAATTACTTTTTAAATTTCTGACTACACCTACTTCACCTACATCTCAGGAGATATTACAAAATTAAAGTAATTCGCGTAACCAAATACCTAATTTTATGAAACAGCGAGCAGCGCAGCGATGGCGCCGGCAACCAGCCGCCTTAGATGTTAGAACTTCACCCGCGACTTTATCTGCGCAGGTTTACGTTTAGCACAAACGATTTCCCCCTTTTCACCCTCTTAAAAATTGAATTACCAAAAATTTTTTCTTAGTGTCCACCTTCATCATAAAAGAAAGCCTTGTGCAAAATTTATTGTTACTAGTCCCAGTAGTTTCGGCTGTGCGTTAATATGTCAGTCAGTTTCCCTTTATAAAGAAGATAACATAACACTTCTTTTTTGGGCAGTCGTGCAATGACTAGACCGTGATACATTTTTAAAACACATATTTAACTGATTGTACTTTGATAAACAAATGAAAAGTGGGCGAAAACGGAACTTAGTACAGAATGAGGCGAAAAAGGAAATTTTCTTTTTTTTTCCAAAAGTGGGCGAAAAAATGCGGCGAAAACGGAACAAACCACTTTTAGGGACCAAATTAAAATTATTAAAAAAATGTTAAAAATTTCAAACTGTGCCTGACATATCAATAATGTATAAACGTTTATTGTGAGGAGTGTGTGGGTTAAATATATATTATATTTTCATAATAATTTTAAAAGAAATATTTTTGAAGGAGCCAGAGTGCCAGATTACAAGAAAATAATATTATATAGGTACAAATTTTCTCCAATATTATTTATAGATTATTTTAGCCCTAATATTTTTAACCCCAGACAGTTTCACAAACATAATATTCTATTCGTCTCTGCCTCATATCTCATATCACTCACTTACCCCTAAGATTGCTCCCTTCCGCAACTTTATTGCATTAGGTTGTGCCCCTCAAATTGCCCGTAGATAACACCCCTACGTATTTGTAAGCGGATTTGCATTTCTTATCTCTGACGTATACTGTGACATGCAGGGGTCTTATGGCGGCTACACACGATGTTGATATGAAGGTATCCATTGCTGCGTTTGTGCGAACAAGGTTTTGTACAGACGCTTGTAGGACGTCAATGGACGTCGAATTGTGTGTGGAAGATTAATTATGGTAATCTTAACCTGTCTGTTTGTTCCTTTGTTGTGTTATGGTGAGGAAATGGATTGTTGTTGTAATCTATATGGTATATGTAGATACATTACCAGTAAGGAGTATTTGATCCGTCTATTTATCGTGGCGATATTGTCGAATTCCACGATATTGCCAGCCTGCTAGGACTTATTCATCTATATAACGTGTAACAAAATAAACGCAATACCTCTTAAAGGGTTATTGTACTCAACATTATGAACAACTTTTACTACAGGACCAACTCTGAAACCGAAATTGCCATAAATGCCCCATAAATTTAGGTGCGTATAATTCGACAAAATGTACTGAACAACTGTTTTTTCTCGATTTGTATAAAAATCCTTCCATCCATAACAGTATGAATAAAAAAAAGTTTTGGTAAAAGTTTCAGAAAGAAAAAGTACATTTAACAGCTCTACCAGAAGAAAACAATTATAATTTAGTAGAACTCCTTTGAGCTATGTATACGTTTTCTCTAATAATTCAACACAAACGGAGTCCCGGGGGTAAGCTAAGACACTGTTTCGTTGGAGATGCAGGAATAAAGCGGGGAAATTATGAAAGCAAATAAGATTACTTTCCGTTCACTATCAATAATTTATCATCTTTGTTTGGTTGAACGCGCTAGTCTCAGGAATTACTGGTTCGAATTGAAAAAATACGAGTATTGATGATTTTAGTTACGCTTACAATGGCTCTCATCAGAAGGCTTAAAGTCACCCTAAGAGCAATGGAGAGGGCAATCAGGAATAATGAAATTCGCAAGAGAACCAAGGTAACCGACATAGCCCGAAGGATCGCCAAGTTGAAGTGGCAGTGGGCAGGGCACATTGCTCGCAGAACAGATGGTCGATGGGGCCGAAAAGTTCTGGAGGGTGACCGCGTACCGGAAGATGCAGCGTTGGAAGGCCTCCCACAAGATGGACCGATGACCTGGTGAGGGTCGCTGGTAGCCGATGGATGCGAGACGCACAGGACCGGTTGTTGTGGCGAAACTTGGAGGAGGCCTATGTCCAGCAGTGGACGTCTTTCGGCTGAGATGATGATGATGATGATGATTTTAGTATTTGATAGTTTATTTATCGAGGAAGACTATAGGTTGTTTAACGCGGAGCATTAATGAAAAATGTGACTCAGACAAAGATGTGCGGTCAGCTAGTTTTCTTATAAAAGGAAGACATGCATAGATTTTACCGTGTATACCTTAGAGTGCGGAGAAAAACACGAGTTTATAAAAATATATATTATAATCCGTTAGAACCACAGATATAGTGTGGTTACAACTGGGTTAAGCCCAGTTGCCAAGCATCATAGATTATAGTTATTATGATTATGATTGTATCGGTAATTAGTCGTTTCATGGTGTGACCAAGGGAAATAGGGATTAATTTTTATAAATATAGGTAAGTTATGTTTTTCCGTTAAATGATAATTAAAATTTATTTTGTTAGTAGGTTGTAAATAACACTTTTACATGTCAATCTTTTTGGTCGTTATAACTAGATAAGTCCGGTGTTTTCTAGCTGAGAAGAAGCACCCAAACAAACTCTTTTGAAATCTATACAACTGTACTGGTCAAATCATATGAGAATCATGTAGGTTGATGTCTGAGGACGGTGGTATTTTGAGGAAAGTACCACACAGATTAGTTATTGTGCGTTGACGTTATACATAATATACATACAATACTAGCTTTTGCTAGCAGCTAGGCTTGTTTATTTTTGCATTAAACAGTAGCTTAGAACCGTATCCAGGGCCCGTTTGAGGCGCAGGAATAAAGCAAAGAAATTATGAAAGGAAATAAGATTACCTTCCGTTCACTATCAATAATTTATCAGTTTCCTAAACAGGGGGGCGATGCATTATAGGTGTTACCGTTTTTTTTTCCTTATAGAGTGCGGTGAACTTCTTGCGGTAGTAAAAACACGTGTTTTTTTTAAAGAAATCTGTTAGAATAATAATAAGGGAAATCCAGAAAGCAGCACTCCTGGACACGGCGCCTTAAATTAGAAGGTCCTCTCTCAGGAGCCCTGACTACCAGTAGCTTGGATCCCGTTTGCGATACGAGTGAGCTACTATTTTTATATTTCTAATGTTTTTTTTAAATATTTTCATTTAAATATTTAGAAATGAAAATAATGTGTTCTGTTGTATAATGTAATATGATCAATCAATTAAATAATAATAATAAATTGTATTATATAATTAGGAAGCTTTTATGTAACAGTGACCTGTTACATAATAGCTTGTTAATTATATAATACAATAAAATTTGTTTGAATAGTTAAATTATTGGTACGGATTATTCAACGGGTGTAGAATAACACTAATAGGTAGCCAGTAATTAGAGTAAATAGTAATTTTTTGCGAAAAAAAAAGACGAGAGGAGCAAATCCACCCACTCATGCTCACAAATTTGCACATTCATTGAACATTATTGAAATACATAAAAATACATGATGCAATTTATATCGCCAAAATAAAACTCTGCCAGCGAATCCAATAACGTTCTAATATTCAAATTCAAACAAGCAACTGAAACCCATTTTGCATAGCAGATACATTAATAACCGACTTCAAAAAAAGTAGGAGGTTCTCATTTTGGTTGTTTTTTTTTATGTTTGTTACCTCATAACTCCGTCATTTATGAACCGATTTGAAAAAAGCTTTTTTATGTGAAAGGATATACTTTGCAATTGGTCCCATCGAAATTTTGTCAGAATCGGTTTAGTAGTTTGGTTTTAAAATTAAAATAGCTAGAAATATCATCCAAGTAAAACGACATTGCGTATTTTGCTTTCCTGTTACTTTCCAGTGGTGTTGTTAGGTTTAAGGTACCACTAAAAAGGTAAAATTAAAAAAAAACAAAATAATACAACATTGTTTTTTACTTGGAAAACGAATGTATTTTTTTGTAAAAAGTTTTTTTTATTAAGAAAAATTTGAAAAGCTTGGTTTATTTATACATATGCCAATTTTACTTAGATTGCTAAGAATTAAATTTTGTAGCATCATGTCTCATGTCAGTAGATATCAATCAATCCTCGTATTTTTAAGGAGCATTCGCAATGCAATCGTCTGCAATGAAATGCAAACTGTCAAGAATAGGTACCTTAACGTCCCTACACTTTAACAAATTTTTGACTATGATTGTTGCAGAGATATTATTGCGACGTAAATTCGAACGCTTTTTAAGTACGAGAATTCTCCTCCTGACTGTTTGAAAAATCATGATGATCATCAAAGCATTTTTAAGCCTCATTTTACGGGATGGTAAATCATCACATGACTCCTACCACTCTGGGCGGATCGGCAGACAGTGTCACACTCTTACTGCGTTCCTCCTACCCTTTGCGTTACAGGGCGCGGTGACTCTTTAGAACAAATTTCGCAACCCCGCAGAAACATTTTTAAGCCTAGGTCGTAAATATATGAAACTCGTAGCTTACAATTTCCCATGTAGTAAATATTGTTTCCAAAAACACAACAGATACTGGCCACAAAAAAGGAATTTTAAACGTTGAAACTTCAGTTCTGTCGCATTTCGAATTCTGAATAAAAAACAGCTGGCAGTTTATTGGGTTCACATTTTGGGCGTTTATAAATAGCGAAACCAGAATCTGGAGTTCGTACGATATTGGCCCTTTCTGGTTTATTTCTGGACTTGGTTATATGGTCACACCTTAGGAACAATGCTTAAGAGTTTTTGGTTTTTTTTTTTTGCAAGTGCTGAACAAACTTACTTTATAGCTCTGAAGTTCAAGAGATTATTATAATATGATGCATATTGAATGGCGTGACATTTGGTAGGGAGAAAAGGATAAAGATAACGTGTTGCGCCGAACCCAAATAACACGGAATAATGACAGGCAGATTATGATGAATTTGTATGGAATTTTATGGAGTTAAAATACGTTTTATTAAAAGTACGACTAAGGAACAACTTTAAATTAATTCCAGTAAAGAGTCAATAAAAAAAATCAAGTCCGATTGTTTCTCCAATTCTTAAAATACAAGAACAATTTGTATTGCATCGATGCTCCATCCTGTTAGTAATAGCATCCGCGAGGTCTACAGCGAAAAGATAAGGATCCATTCATTGGAATCTTTCCTTTCTTAATTAATTTCAATAATAGTAGCCATTGAACTAACATTGATTCGTCTTTTACGTACAGTGACCATCATTCTGTTCGAAACGAGATAAAGACAAAACGTTGTTGTCAATTCTATCACCAACTAATAAACAGGATTTTGCCAAATTATATTTTTGGAACCCAAGAAAAAACGAAAGCAGTTATTGTTTTAGACCTACTTAATTTATTCGTCCATTCTTGCCAAGAAGTACCGTGTTACCCAGTTAATGGGTTGTGGAGGTCTAGTAGGCAGCCGCTCCACGTAAAATACTGGTATTCAGCTGAATTCAGTTTGACTGGAAGCCGACCTCAATATAATTGGGAAAAGGCTAGGCAGATGAGGACTACTGGTTCCCAATGGTAATTCCTTCAACTGCCTACGCATGATAGTTCTGTACATACACTTACGTATTCGCTTATCGGTCTTCCTCTTTTCATTTCAGTCCTTGAACTATCCCAAGACATGTCCACCCTACAAGCTCCTGACAATTTCTACGAAGTTTCGTCATATATCTTCTCGACGGAAGTTTTCATTTTGCGCTGTTGCCATGAATAACGTTCGATGGTCGGTCGTCCACAGGAAGCGACTTCCGGCCCTGTATCGTTTCTTATCTTTTGCATTCAACACCGGTGAACTTTTGATCGTCGCGAAATTTGAAACTCGTGAGCGGTTTTGTGGTTGGTTCTTTGCTTTTTTTCTTTTGTGAATAAAATATGTAGTTTTGACGATATTTGTGTGTAGGAAAATTTGCAACTGGGTGTTTTTTAGAGTTTATTTATCGAAAAGAAATATATAAGGCGGGATCATACAATTCCGTTACACCCTGTAAACCTATTTACCTGTTTTTACCAACGAAATGGATTAAGCTGTTGTTCGACATAATAAAGTTTAGTACCTATATTATTTAATGAAAGAGGAAAGATGGAAAGATGTCGAAAAAATTACAAGCATCGATTTGATGAAAACAGTACACGACAGAAAAAAATAGAGCATGTTGGAGGAGGCCTATAGACTCGTCGTGAGGTCCTTAATAATTCGTGAAAAAAAAAATTATTAAGTAAAATGTTAAAACAAAGTGTACCATATTATTAATTACTAACTTTAGTAACTTAGATATTGTTCAGGAACTAGTAATAAACTTCATTTTATAATCACGTTTTATTTAATTATGGTTTAAGACCTATATAAAGGCTTAATCATCATCATCATCATATCAGCCGACACTGTCCACTGCTGGACATAGGCCTCCCCCGTGTGTAAGTGTCGCCACAATAACCGGTCCTGTGCGTCTCGCATCCATCTGCTTAATACTAGGTAAGTATTATATTATTATTTAATCGAAATAAATAAGTCATTTATTATTTTCGCAAACAAATACAGGCGAATTGAGAATACTTCAATGCTAAGCACACCTCTCTATTCCTCAGCAATAAAAAAGGCTCCTCGTAAAATGGGTCAAATCCAATACCCCTAACACTTCCAATTTATCTTTCCATTAATCACGTCATCATCCAATTCCATTTCTTTTTACTGATCATCTCAAAAACAAAAGCGCAAACCCTTTGAAAAACTAATTTATTCACAATTCGGAACGACACGACATTCGATACAGGGACCTTTTGTAAAACTCCTGACACTTGCGCTAACGTAGGAAATTAAAGATTCTATCGGCGTAACGAACTCTTCTTGGAAATAGTATTAAACAGAGCAAAACTTGGAATAGTCATCTACAATAAAAAACCAACCCTATCTTCTATTTGATAGAGTTGGAACTCCACTGTGTTTGACAGGATAAATTGTTTGAATGCGTTTGCTTGTAAAAAGTTGGACAGAGCTATTAGTGCTGCCTACTCACCTAGATTAAGACTTTATTTCCTGATGGGAAATGTTGCTCTTTCATAGTTTTGATTTCATTGTTATAGCACGTGCCTATTTTATTTTGTTCAGACTAAACGTAGGTTGTAGGCTCTTGTGTTTTAAATAATACCTACTGGAAAATAACTCTCAGGTTAATCTCATCAATACTTAAATTGATGATGAGTACTATCTCATTATCTTCACATCGGAACATGAGAATATCTACTGTATCAAGCAAGACACGTAACTATGCTGTTACTGTAAAAATTAAAAAATATAGTTTGAAAACATTAGGCGAAAAAGCAGAGAATTCTCTGCATTTTTCTCTAATTCATTCTGAACCACTGCTGAGCAAAGACTTCTACCAGGTACTTTTCCGAGAAACTTCAAATCTGAAGCTCTCGCGTTAGCTTCCACACCATCTCACTACCTTCTTCTGATACGACTACGCCAGACATATATTTGATTGTACTTTAATAGTATTCCGGTGGCGGCTCGGCACGTGACGATGGCAAAAGACCGGATGACATGTCTATGCTTTGCATGGAAGATGCAAATGCAGATGCTTTCTAGTTCATCGTGTTGTGCTGGCTCTGTGGCTGCGGAAAACCTCAAGCGGCGTAAATATAGTACCTTACCTTATTGGTCACTATATTTTCGAGCCGTTTGGGGTTGACACCCTCGGGCCGTGGGGCCCTTGTGCTCACACCCTTTGCTTTATTTAAGTTTATTTTAGGTTTAGTGTATTTGATCATTTTAGTTATCACTGTTGTTAATTTGCATATTAATCAAATAACCAAACTGTCGTGTGTTTGTTACCACAACATACATACTAAAATAAACATACTTAATTTCTAATGCTATCAACTAGACGCCTGACGTAGACGTGCCGGCTGTTACTCCATACGAAAACTTTTTATTTGTGATAAAATTATTTCAGCAACCTTAAAAAAGCTACATTTAAAATTTAACTAACTACTAACATAACTAAGTATGTTCCAAATTCAAAGGCAATATTCCATGAAACTCCACCTTAACAATTTCGATCAAACAATATCTTCGAAGGACGTCGTTCGTAAAAGTTTCAAATATGGAATGACTCAGTCTAGAACCGACTAACTGAATTGGTTCTATCTGTCACTTATCTAGACTTCACGCTCTATTACTTTTATGACATGAACTGAACTGAGGTATCAGTCTTTGATAGATCGTAACAGTGTTCTAAGTTCTAAGGAGTTCGTTTGTCTTGTGCAGCCGAACTCAGCCTCTTTTCTTCTTGGGCCACATAGCACCTCTACTATTATCATGATGGGCCGCAATACAGTTAATAAAACTCAACTTTTAATAGTATTTTCAGACATGGATTTTTGATTTGTTGACAAATCGTCAGTTTTCGATTAAATTGCTACATTCTATGGCATAGCCAACTTATTCGTTTTACTAGTGAGTGAATATTCTCAGCACATTGTTAAAGAGTGAATTATTAAGCTGAGATGTTACTATCACATCTTCTTTTAAAGTGCTACTGAGACACTAACCAAATATAGCACCAATATACTTATTTGATGATTTCCTCCTGTGACAGTTTTTCAGGATTCTACTTATGCCAATGCCATCATGAATCCGTTGTGAAAAAGGGATAGTTATATGCACCTTGTATAGCTTCGTCTCCTTCTCACAAAATAACCATATTGGTTTTAGGGCGTCAAAGTAAGCCAGGGGCCCTAGACAAAGCTTTCATAGGCCGTCTCGGAGTGATCGGCTTATTGCACTGAACCAAAAGTCTAGAAGTATTATTTAAAATCTAACGAATTTTCTAAAACGTATAGCGTTTACCAGTACACAGTTAAAGTTAAGGTGCACATAATACTTTTTTACGTTAAGTGCTGTAAACTGAAAAGCTGAAAGAATATGCATAAAGCATATCCGCTGAGATTATTCACAATAAGCTATCCTTTTTAGACTCATTTTATAAAGATCGGTCCCTATTTGCGCTGTAAAATATCTCAGTATCGCTTGTGAAGTGAAAGTAAATTAGCCGACCCAATTTTAAGGACTACAGCTGTTGTGAAAAGATACGCTTACAAGCCCTGGATAATTAGGTAACTGGGGCTTGTCTACTAGGGATTCTGCAGTACGATTCGGTAAACATCGCGCCCTAAAACAGACAAAGTAAAACTTATTTGACGACACGGTTAGCGCAGTGGTTGAGCGATTGGCTGCTGCGCTGCGTATCGCGGATTCGATTTCCGCACGGAACAAATATTTGTATGACGTACAGATAGTTGTTCCGGGTCTGGCTGTTTGTGTTTGTGAGTTTAAATGTCTGTAAACGCTCCAACGATACAGGGGAAATTCCGAGAGTGGGACAATTTTTTTTTTTAAAAAAACCTCTTCTAGGATTAGGATGAAGTGAACTGACGTTTCAGCTAGATTGCATGTATTGACAGCTCACTTCACCTCAGTTTAGACGGTAAGATTTTGACAAAACAGCACTACAGACAGATTTCAAGTGCTCGAAATTAAATAATTACTTTCCCTCAAAATTACTAACCAGACTTTTACAAAGGAGATGAGTTGCAGAAAATAAACACATCTTGGGGTGGTCGGGTAAAATTTTGACTTGGTGATTCAGCGCGTTATATTGAACCACCGGGCCGCGTGAGGGAGAGACAGTCCTCACGCCCCAGCCGCCGTAACATAGGGAGACGGACCGGGCGTCGGGAGTCGCTGGGCGATTCCCGGCCACCGTAGGTGCGGGTCTGCGGATGGCGAGCGGTGGGTGGCTCGCCGTCCGATCAAAGCCAGGCCCGAGCCGACGGCGCGCTGTGTTCCACGCGCGCCTCAAAGATATGTCAGCATAGGAGTAGGGGCCCGTTAGGGCCAGAGCCTGCCAGGGTTGCGGATTTTGTTCGAAAGAGTTACCGTGGCCCTGGAAAGCAAAGGGCACTACGAGGA
This sequence comes from Melanchra persicariae, assembly GCA_947386135.1. NCBI lineage: Eukaryota > Metazoa > Arthropoda > Insecta > Lepidoptera > Noctuidae > Melanchra > Melanchra persicariae. Next base: position 4,468,229 of record OX376655.1, on the reverse strand, counting down.
GCACGGATGGGTTTTAGTCAGTAAGAGTCTGACACTCCCTCCCGCTTCGCCCAGAGCGGCAGAAGTCATTTGATGATTTCCCATTCATAAAAAAAGAAAAAAAAAATTGCAACATTTATGCCTATTTACATATCTTTACGAAAGTTGACCGTGCTATGAAACGCTCCAGTTGAATACTTAAATAAAAATATAATAGAAGTTTAAAACGGATACTTCAGATGGAAACAAACCAGCACCTGTTTCTTTTAGACAATACTATCCCACTGATGAGCAAAGGCTTTCTTTCTCAATTTTGTTACATGAACTTTATTTCTCTCTTATTTTTATGGGCCTTCCTAATCTCATGGGCGCCTAGACGCTATGTCGACGCTTTTTTAATTAGCTCCAATACAGGACAAACTTATAAGCGCCAGCGCCTACCAGAAGACGAAAAAGGCTGAAGACGACGTCCTTTGACATGGTGGTCTAGTATGACGAAGGTTCAGGAAAAACTACTTGACCCGATAGTCGATAATACTAGTACGTAAGTGAAGAGTTAAATTATACTTTCTAGTATAGGTACACCAACGCATAAAACTTCTATGGTTATACTTTTCCTTTACAGTCCAAACTTCCAGCTACCCTCATTAAACCTTTTGCTCAATTTCTATACCCATACATATGCAAAAACTTTCCACATAAAAAACGCGAGCAAATTTTTCCTCAGCGCAAAAAACGTAACAAAATACGTTACGTTTTATTCCACGAAGTAAAAAGCCTATTAAAAGTTGGGAGGCTAATGTTGTGTTAGAATGGGGCAATTATCCTTCACAAATGAAGATACTTTTTTTTTTAAAAGGCTGTTTCATTTTATAAGAATGAGTGTAATTCACATCGTGAAGCCGTGTCGCCCAGGTAAGCTTCTTCTGTTAAAAATGTTAAAAGTTTGTTGAATTTACTAAGGACTAGGAGGTAGATTGCTTTGTTATTTTTTTGGTCTATGCTTTTATTTTTGGCGCTTTTGCCTTGTACATTATTACGGTTGGGAGACTCGAGAAGATTCTTACTTTTAGTAAGTCTGTTTACAAATAAAGGTACCTAGCTCTTCTCTCGTTTATTTATATCACATTGTCGTTTCTCAAAGACGATAATACCTATATATACCTATAATTGAGAGTCATAATTTTACAAAATGATTTTTATTTTCTCGAATGTGTTTTATAATCAGGTAAAATGGTTTGTACGTATTTTTAAGCTTCGATTACCATAATCTTTCTCACATTCTTTTATCCCAGAAATATTCATAATTCCTGTGCATAAGCCAGTTGCGAGTATGGAGCGACGCCGATGTTACGTGTTAAAAACCCTACTTTTAAGATAGTTCAGTTATTCAGGTACCTAAAATAGTCACCGCAAAACTCATCACTAACACATGAAAAAACATTAGGAAGACTTCCTTCTTCAATATTCCATCTTTTTAGCTTATTTTGTCCGACTGCCGGGCAAAGGCCTATGCTTATCATCCATATCCTACGAGTCAGTCTTTTCAGGTACTGTAGGTGTCGAACTCGTTTCGCCATATTTGCCTTGGTCTGCTAAGATGACGCCTGGGATTGAGTGGGACCGATTCAGTGCTTTTTTTCCCATTTGTCGTTCAACATGCGGCAAATATTTCTGGCTCAATCCCATTCAAGATCGGTGGGTTTATGAGTAATGTCCTTATTAATCAATTTGGTCACTTAATATTGATGTCAGGCACATTTTTTGTCCATCAATTTTATAATTGATGGGCACGTGCGACAACAATTCCACCTATTTCTAAGTCACCTACGCAGGTTTTAGCTATTGCACGCACGATGAAAGTATGCTGAAAAAGTTCTGTGCGTATGGGTGGGATGTCCACCATGTACCAACGCCGGCGGCGCATTGCTATACGTCTACTTATATCGTCTATTTACTTACTGCTTGAGATACCTAACAAATAATATCTATTTTATGAACAGCACAAGTAACAAGCTCTCCCACTTACCTAAGAAGCACTGACCTATATTTTAAAGAGTTCCTTTTTATTTTCTTATTTCTATCTAACGTTTAAAGTGCATTCATGCCCTGATTCTTTTGTGGAGGGAAAATTATTCCATTTGTTATTTTATGAGCATTGATGTGAGAATTTCTTCCAGGTAAGTAAGTATTAATGTAGGTCAATAAAGAAAGGTTTTATTTAACGTTTTACCGGTTAGGAAATTCTTAGTAGCGTCTCGGGATTTATTATTCACTTTCAGTATTTTTAACGTAGAACGACTATATTTAGTTCCTCCTCCTTGTGTCGTGTTCCTCATTAACTGAAGGTTGTTGCTTTCACGAACTTCTTAATATTTATTGAGAGTAAAGTGTTTTTTTTTTATTTGTTTGTTTTATTATAATCTAGCCTAATAAGGCTTATAAGCAATTTGTAACTTAATTTGCTATAAGTAAAATTATATCTAAGAGCACGTCCATTCCGTTTACTTAGCGTCTGGTAAGGCGAAGTAACTTTGTTCTTGTGTCCATATAAATAACTTAATTAAAGTAAATAGATAGAGAATCTATACTAATTAAATTATTATCTATACTTTTATACTATAAGTACCTACTTTATTACTAATATAATAAAGCTGAAAAGTTTGTTTTTTTTGTTTGTTTGAACACGCTAATCTTTGGAACTACCAGTCGGATTTGGATTTTTTTTGTACATAATAGCCACATTCATGAGGAAGGCTATCTATTATAGGCTATACGGGCACGGGAAAACCGGGATAGTTATGCGTATCATAAGAAAGTATGTTATATAATGGCTCATTATTTACGGGTGGTGATGATGTGCTATGTGCATAGAATTTCAAGTCAGAGTTGTAAATATCGATCATTAAATCTGCCTCGCCTTTCCCAACTCTTTGCGGTCGACTTTCCGTTTAACTCTAAGCCATCATTAAAAAAAAACTCGATGCAGTTCATTTCTGCCAGTATTTTACATTGAGCGATTGTCTATCTGACCTCCATAACCCAGTAACTGGGTAACATGATAATGGACTTGATATACCCAGCGCGGCGGGCGTGCGGGCGTCCCACGCCGACGAAAATGTATGGAGTTTGGCCGCGCGTCCGCGGGTATATTTCGTTCCTTTGACGCTATACATTTTACCTTGTCCGCGCCCTGTCCGCCTTGGCAAGACTGGTGTCAGATTTCAGACTACTCGTAACATCTGTCAAATATCTTCAAATGACAGCCAAACTCCAAATGAGACCAACTGCTTAACGTGCTTTTCGAGACACGAAAAGTGAGGTATGAAAAGTATGGTGTCCCATCCATTGACCGACCTCGGCAACCTTATCTTACTTATCCTTGAAAACCCGTGAGACTATTATTATTTGACCACGAAAACTTTCAAAATCCTTAAATATAAAAGTACTTCTGAATTGTTGTCTCCTTCGAGGATGAGCTTGTCCGAACAAAAACAACGACTTTATTTTACGAGTGCTTGCTACAGTTGCTACAGAAAAATGCAGCTTCTAAACCCAGTCTATAATTCAAGAGATTGACCCATATAAACCCGCCATCTTTCCTCCCGTCAAAGGTTGCAATAAAAATGAAACAATTCTCGTTTATTCAAGATGTTTTATTACTGAAATCAGAATAATTTACATTGTAAAAAATACACATACTCCGAGTTACGCTAAGGTTAACACTTTTCAGCTTTTTGGCTCTATTTTACAGTTAAACTATAGCTTTATTTATTAACTAGATGTTTAGACAACTTTTTTTTGCCTTAATTATGAGATCGACTCACACATTGGCCTATTCTACTAATTTATAAACACAGTCGCAAACTGTCAAAAAATAAGTAATTTTCATACATCTTTGACAGATTGCGATTGAGATGCGAATGAGAACATTGTTTGAAAATTAGTAGAATTAGAACTCAGGTTTAGAGTAAGTTTTAACGTTTTACAATACTGAGCTAAATGAAAAGTCTTTTTATGTCAAGAAATACTATAAAGAAAGGTTTTTCTTAATGTGGTGTTGTGTGAATCGATCTTGAAGAAACTTTTGTCAGTTCGAAATTAAGTCTAACTTAGTTCTTTGGCGTTTAAAGCAAATTGCTAAAGAGTTTCTATAATGTGAACCTCCACTATTTTGGTGTAACAAAAATGCTATTACAATTACATTTTTATGGAAACGAAACGAAGCGGAATTATCTTCGAAATTATGAAAAAGTAGGTTTTCATCAACGTTTTCCCGCTCCACTTCTATGAATGGCACTAAACAACATCTACTAAGCACTGTAATTTCAATGTTTATTATATTAAAATTAATAACAATCTCAAATGAAATTCATAGTTCACAGAAGGCTTTGTGATCATCTATTATAAACTTACCTAAGTACAGACTTACTTTAATACTTATAAGCTGATAAAAATAAACAAACTCCTCTCCTCCGATGTCAAGAAGTCTATTCATTTTTATTTCTCATTAAAAGTTTTTACACTTATTTGTATGAAAAATAAAAGCTGCATCTTTGGATCCATTTTACACTAAAATAATTGCTACACTTTTATTGAATTACTGTCACAAAGTTAAACACTAAAGTAAACGATATGTATTTTTTTCTATTATTATTTCCCAAAGTATTGTCAGGGATCTATGAGTAGAAATATTGAAAAAGGTTATGGAAAATTGTTAATAAATTATAAATCTATTATTTTCTTTATTTATCTTCAATAGCATAAGACACGACATCATTTTGTACTAGAGCAAAAATCTGTAATAATTAATATACTTTTTAAAAATAATTCTGTAATATGATTCTAAGAGATTGGAAAGCATCATTCTAAAGTATTTTGGAAGAAGTTGTTTGTAATTTTTTACAAGTTCGCAGAAGCATTTTTTTTTTCAAATTATTCAGTTACGATGTAACGCCACGTGACTTTCCTTATAAATCCTAAATCTTAGTCACCTTAACAATAATTGACCAACAAACAAAATCGAAAGAAGCTTAATTAGTACAGCGTTAATGAAACGAATACTATCTATTTATTTTCCAACATTGACAGTCATCTCTTACTATTTTTATTTTTTACAACATTTTATTATATTTTTACACGCCACGCCACTTTTCATCCAAAAATAAATTGAAATGCGAAGTGAGTAATTGGAATCGAAACAAAATTATACTTGGACGGACAGACACAGATGCTAAATTATAAACAGTCATCATAAATAGTTTAAAGGAAAGTTTAGTAATGTATTAGAATCTGGCCACTAATTAAGAATTGTGCCTTATTTATAATACCGACCTCATGTTTTGGAGTCAAGTTTTTATACAACATTTCCCTGGTGGAGCCACATGTGAAGCTTTAATAGAACACCATCCATATTATTACACTTTCGGTCGGTCTAGAATGACACTAGATGTTTTCTATCACGAATGAAACTTCCAAATTCAAAACCGAACCCCAAACCATGGTATCAATAAAAAAAAACGAAATTCGAAAACAGAACCATTCAAGTTATGAATTACGTGAGATTATTTCGCCAGTCTTCGCGTGTCTGCTGCGCCGTGCAGTTGGTCGCGCACCACCGAGAGAGTGCGGTGGGTGGGCACGGCGCGCCTCCGGGCCTCTGTCGGCGAATGATTCGGCGTGTGCGCATTGCTGAACCCACGCAGCCACCGTCGCTGCGGCATGGGCTCCATTCGCTCCATTCTGATACCCGGCAGTCTAGCAGTCCTGTGAAGAAAGAGATTCAATAAGACTTTCGGCACAGTCATTGCAAAAACGGGAGAAAGCGGCCTGACATTGTAACAGCAACAATGATTATCAAAAAAATCCAAGATGTGCCAATCCAAAACTGTTGACAATATTTATCGCTGAGTGCCAATTCCAGTAATTTTCAAGCAACTTGTTCATTCGCATCTCAGTCGCAATCTGTCAAAAATGTATGAAAATTGAGGCGTTTTTGACAGTTTGCCACTGACATGCGAATGCGAACTTTGTTTAAAAATTTGTAGAATTGGCCCTATTATAGTGGCTGTTATTTAAGGAGCAGTCGCTCCAAGTTAAATACCTACTGGTTTTCAGCTGCAAGCCGACCCCAGTTAAATATAGATAGATAGATAGATAAGATAGATAGATAAAACATTTATTTGATGCAAGTAAAGAAACACGGCACACAAAAGAGTTACACAATGTGTAACAGAATAAACGCAATACCTCATAAGGTCATTGTACTTATAATTATGAACAACTTTTACTATAGGGCTAACACTAAAATCGCGAAAAAAAATCAGCTGTTCGGTACATTTTGTCGAGTTATGCGCACATAAATGTATGGGGCAGTCGATTTTTTTTCGCGATTTCTGAGTTGGTCCCATAGTAAAAGTTTTTCATAATAACGTTGTGTATAGGCAAGGCACATTTATTTTATTATTGCTGAAAGAATGACACTTTGTCTAGAGCCGAAAGAGTTCCTAATGAAAATTTAAGCAAGTTTTGAAACGAGTATCATTATAAGAGACTAAGAGCGGATTCCACCAATGAAACTGAACCCGATCAGTACATCTGAACTGCGTCCAAAAGTTGTCAGTGTAAATATTCTGTAGAAAAATAATGACACTGACAGCTCATAAACATGGTTTACTCGCTGATCGCGTTCAGTTTCATTGGTGAAATTGGCCCTTAATATAGGTAATAAGCGTGGCGGCCGCGTGCCCAGCCCGCTTAGTGTAGCAAGTCCCTAAGAACGTCATAATTGGTGAAAATAACATAAAGTCCCCTTAACATTACAAAGATCAAAGTCTTGAGTACCTTAGTGAAGTAAAAATAAATAAAAGCACACACGTAATATTTTTATATCCATTAGCACAGTCAGAATATTTTATGAAGAAAGACAAGACGTAATTCATGCCTCTTTGCGGATTACAAATGGCTGTAAGCACGAGAAAGCGACCTCTGCCGTCTTTCAGATGTTTAATGATCTGAAAGTACGCCGAAACACTCGGTTTAGTATGAAAAAATATGTGGTATTAAGTCAACGAGACCCTGGATTAGGGCAGGCAATGACCTGAGTTTAACTGAGGCCTGAGGCCGACTTAAGATGCGTATGGTTAATACCGACCTTTCTACTTTCATTCCCTTTTATCTTTGCCTCTGGCTTTTATGTGGACATAGAGAATGTTAGGCGAATATTACTTTTACGAATTGGTCTCCAAAGACCACACATAGCTAATTAACTTGAAGATGTAAAGTTGGTTGATAAGGAACTCTGAAAGCGGTTACGCACTGCACCCAATCCGCATCCGTGGTACTAACTATTTGTATGGTAGTTTACGCAAAAGATCAGACTGCCGTCATCCGATTTCTTTCCGTTATCCGTGAGTCTGAGGATGCAGTGCGTAACCGCTCTAAGGAGCCGTGCATGTTTAAAACTAGCAGGTAAAGGCACATAATAAAATCTCAAAGCAAAATTTTTCATAATTTGTACAAAAGGAGAATACATCCAAACTTTTATTGTTCCAGTTGGCAGTGTCGTGTAAAAAAAATCTGAAAAGAGACTATTCCATTTTTTTTTCTTTGTGTGCATTTATTTTAAGCGATATCAATTGTCACAAAGTTAAAAATACTATACCCTATGTCTATGGTCTATGCCCTAAGGTCTAATTCAACATATATAATAAACACTCACTAGCTCTTTTCCGCTTCCTCCGCTCAGCCGGGTCCGTGTTATCAGCGCGCAGCTTGCGTCGCCGCCTCGCCCGGTACCTCCGCGCCAGACTCCTCAGAGCTGATCTCTCGCTGGCTGCAGGCCCCGAAGTTGGCAGCTCGTTAGCCGAACGAGGCTCTTCGGTTGTGCTCGATGTCGTGTTCGTTCTATAAGAAAACGTGCTATTAAATTTTTCTGTAGACACGTTTCAAGACGTCCTTATGTTCTAGACAAGTGTGTTGGCGATAGCGTGGCTATGATGATTGTCAAAACGTCAAAAATGTATGGATTTGATAAACGATGTCGAATGTAATAAAGCTGAAGAGTTTATTTGTTTCTTTGTTTGTGTAACAAAACTCCTCACTCCAATAAATATTATTTATTTCTTTACCACAAACGTAATAGTTCAGAAAACAAATTAACTGTTAATCTAAACATGAATTACTGCTCACCAACTTATTATATTAATTGCAACGACCAATAATGTGAACTCGACGAGCGCCAACGAAACCAGAAGATTTATTTAAAATCTAGCCAAACCCGCAATTTTCTAACACCGCGCTCCCGCGCTTTTTTTAAACCAAAGACCGTGACATGAATTCAATCATTTCAGTGTTGCCAGAACAAGATAACAATGAATAATCGAGTACAAAATAACTTATTTAAAAAACATCGGTCACTATAAATTGTCTTCAATAATTTAACTACACATCAAAACCTAACATTTGTTTGTTTAAATGCGCTAATCTCTGGAAGTACCAGTTAGATTTGGTTTTTTTTTTGTATATGATAGCCATATTCATGAAGAACGCTATAGGCTATACGGGAACGGGAAATTCCTACATAAAAAACGGGATATGTGCGTGCGAAGTCGCGGGCAAAAGACCTTTTATTTTGGCATTTCGAGAATAACATTCTCTGACAGAATGGCACTTTGACTCTTGTGGGAAAGAGTGACATGTTCAAAGTGATGGTCCAAGAATAGATGGAGATGTCAGACTTGGATTCCGCTTTAAAGTTCATTGTGTTGTTAACAAGATGCATGAAATTGTTTGAAATGGTAATGATTTTGGGTTTGCATCTTTATAATGTCATACTTTTGAAGGATACTGCCCCCACTTCACTCTCTCCGTCTACACTTGACTCAGCCGCCATGACAACGGAAAAATACTTTGATTAATGTCACAAGTATTAATCGTAAGCTTTCTACAAAGAGGCTGGTCGAATGAAATTCGATGAATTATAAAACAAGGTCTATACAAACAAAACATCGTGTTTTAAAGCATACCATCACAAAAAAAAAATATTTACAAAATCATCAAATGAATTCGAAAAATGAAATACCTACATTTTTGACTGTATTTAAAGCTAACAAATACATTTTAAATAAATAATTATTCAAATACATTACATTGAAGTCCATTATGGATGCAAAGAGAACAAATTGAGCTGCAGGGCCGTCCGTCGCTATGCTCAAATTGCTCGATTATTCTAGGCACGGTTAGTAAAAACCTATTGCAAACTTACATAGATATTACTAAACAAATACTTAAACAGGGTTCCAAATGTATTGCTATTTGTAAAAAGTGTATAATTCGTTAAGAGAACTCTAATTAATTTGATAAATTGCTGAAAAAAAAAAACTCGAATCGTCTACCATTCAATATTTGCTACGAAAGTTAGGCCTAAACACCAAAAAGCCGTTTTTTATTTAGTCACTCATTAGGTTATACAATCAGGCCCACTTGCACCATAAATCAATAATTTATTTTATTTATTTATTTCGATCAACTTAGGATCATACAATTACACTTAATTACATTTAAAATTACTACTAATACACTTAATTACCTACATTTATAATAATGTAGTTTGTTTGACGAATTGAATTCATCGAGCAATCAATTGAGATTTGATGTTATCAGACCTAATGCAATTTCAATTTTTATCATGTGTTTTATCCTTGTTTGTCAAAGTCAAAGTCACTAATTACACTAACTAACACTAGTTAAACCCGAGTTTTTTATTGTTGAAGCGAACAAGTAAATTTGTAAAATTAAATAAATCAACTTTAAGTCTATAAACTTACATAGAATAATATGAGTAAGCCCCATCCGGCGTGGTCATAGATCCTTCAGAGTATATCCTGGGCGCCTGCTCGGCTCGTTCCACCTCCTCTGCGATGGACAGTGCCCTGTTGCCATCCAGCACATCAATGTTGTTGTGGTTCATCTTGTCCAGTTGTAGAACGTCGTATCTTCTGTCGTCGGTGTTGCGGTGGAATACTTCGGAGAGTTCATATTCGCGTAGCTGTTGGATAATTAAAAAATAATTATTATACAAATATGTAGTGTGTGAAAACTTACATATAAAGTAAGGGGTTTGAAACTTTATTAATATTAGTTTCATACAAAAAATTTGAGACAATATCAATGGAAAGTTCATTGGTTGCAAACTATGGTTTGAAATTATTAAGTTTCAAACAAGTATAAAGGTTTCCAATGGTTTTTTTTATCACAAATATTTTCGACGAAAAAACAATGTTGATGATGCTTCATACAAACTGAATACTACTCATCATCTGCCTAGGCTTTTCCCAACTATATTGGGGTCGGCTCCCAGTCAAAACCAGTATCATCTGAATACCAGTATTTTATGTAGAGCGGCTGCCTACCAGACCTCCACAAACCATTTACTGGGTAACACGGTACTTATTGGAAAGACTGGTGTCGGATTTTTTTTTGGCTTCTGGCAATCCGTAACGACTGACAAAGATCTACAAATGACAGCCGGAACCAACGGCCTAACGTGCTTTCCGAGGCACGGAGGAATCTCGATATGTTAAGATGGTTACCCATCTACAGACCAACCTCGGCAAGCGTTGCTTAACCTTGAAAATCGATCCGTGTGGCTGTTATTATTTAGCCACGAGCTCCTCCAAAAACTGAATACTACTACCACACAGAAACATAAATAATAATTGAAACTACGTTGAATACAAAGTTTATTACTTCGTCGAAAAGCTAGGTAGTCAAGTTATGAGTTTCTTTGATTATTTTCTTAAATTTAGTTATTTTACACATAATTGCAAAATAACACGTAATTGTTTTTCCAAATAATTTTATAGTGTCAACTAACTTCAGTTTTCTATACATATGTCGCAGGCAACTAGCTGAATCCGCCGTTTCATTAAAAGTCTAGCCTTTTCATTGAACTGAACCGTTTAATCAGCGACATAAGTGACATGGTCAATTGGTCAAGCCACTAAACGATATTGAACAAAATATGTAACTTAGGTCGCTAAAATACGGCACATTTAAATGAAAAGGCTAGGTAACCAATTAAACGGCTGATTAAGCTGCTGCGACATAATATATCTCCTCGACTTTTCACAACTAACTTAGTAGGCTGAAGATTGAGTGCTATGCTATGAATCGAAGACAATACTAAGTACATCTACACTTCTACACTAATATTATAAAGAGGAAAGATTTGTTTGTTTGTTTGTTTGTTTGTTTGTTTGTTTGTTTGTTTGAAATGAATAGGCTCCGAAACTACTGGACCGATTTGAAAAATTCTTTCACCAGTAGAATCCTACATTATCAGAGATGGACATAGGCTATAGAATATTTTCAAAAAAGTTAGGGATCCGTATGAAAACTTCGATAATGTGACCCAAGGTGTGAGAAAAAATCCTTATATCGCGTACGCTCCGGAATCTATTGACAATAGAGCAAAGTGATGTACTACAGTTTTATAGAGGTCATCAATATCTACAAAAAGTCCGCGATGCCATATGTCTAACTATTATGGATAAGTCACCATGACCGCTTTTTGTTAATATTAGTCAAGCAAATCCCATGGTGAAATAAAAAATGGTGATTATAGTACCATGATATTAATCCTTATCCATTTAAATGGTTTGATAATTAAGGTTGATTATGTCCGTGTAAATTACACTTTAAATCATTCAAATCGGACCTTTCGTTCAAAAGTTACGACGGTAATAAACATGCTCGGAGTAAGAAAAATGTCGCGGCTTGAGCGAACTGGGGAGAATCGTATCAATGCTTGGTCCGATGACGTTGAAACACCACGGCATTTAAATGTTTTCGATAAAACAATAAGAATATCAAATGTTTGGATTTTTCGAAAATCAACTAGGTACATACATAATGAGGGGTGAAGCAGGGGTGAATAAGTTTTTAGGGGAGGAAATTATAGCTTGCTTCAATTTACGTCGGAATTCTATGAATAAACTAAAAGTGGGATAATTGAAACAGATCATGTACCTAACAATTTTTGCATAATCAACCCCTGACGGGCTGAACGGGGTGAACAGTTGCGCTGAACCAATAATGAGAATCGTTGTGCTTAATTTTCCAAAATTAACCTGTATAAGGGGATATGTATAGGGGCGTTGCAGTTTGTGGAGTACCTACTATCCCCACGCGGACGAAGTCGCGGGCGAAGTGCTAGTACCTTTATAAACTGGAACGTAGCAATCGGTGGTAGTCTCCTGAGATGCGGATAGAAGAAGGAGCCAGCTGGATGCGACGGATACTTGGACGTGATGCGGTATGCCACTCCTTGAGGAGCAGTCGGCCAGTTGGGAGCGGTGAACGTGAAGCCGTTGTCTGTGCCTGCGTCTAGTGGGTCCACCTACGAAAGAAGTAATGTGATGTGGTGCATTTTACCTTTTGATAGTAAGTACTATGACTACTAATTGATTTTATTGTATTTGATGTTTATTTTTTTATGTTCTTGTATTCAATTAATTTAAATTATTATTTTTTGTCACTTATCTAACGACATCTAATGTGTCACTTATGAGTTTGTATGTCTTAATTATGACAAAACATAGCGCATAATATTTCTATAAACACCTATATTTCACAAATAAACTGATTGATTGATTGAAAATGATTTTGGATAATGCTATGAGAAGAAAGTCAGATGGACAAGGTTTGCCAGGCAATGGATGCCTGAAGATGGGTGTCGTAATTCTTAAAGCTTTATTTTACGTAGTATAATCAACATAGTACTGGTAATGGTAGATAGACGTCACCTTAGAAGGTAGGATCCAGTGTACCTACAATAGCTTAATCAGATGACCTAACAAATGCTGGGGTGAACATAGGTACTTATTCCTGATGGATTGGCCGGGTAAAGCAAAAATGCAAAAAATAAGAACAAGGTATACGGGAGCCTGCACTGCCAGGGTTGCGGATCCTGCCAGGGCACTACGGGGGGCACGGATGGGTTTTAGTCAGTAAACTCTGACACTCCGTCCCGCTCTACCCAGAGTGGCACCAAGATCCTCATTTGATGATTTCCCATCCATAAAAAAGAGGTATACGGGAGACCATGGCCCAATGCAGCAACAATAATGATTTTTTAAAATGATGATAGAGTATCATAAGTACAAATCGTTTTATTATTTTGATCTATATTCATGCTTTTTAGAATATGTGAAGCTTCAAGAGTTATCTGTTTATTTATTTGTGAGTCCAGACCATGGAGTCTAAGGACTATGATCTGGATCCACAAATAAGTAATTATAGCAAGTTCTGGCTGTACATGGAAGTCTTTTATTTAAAAGGGACGCCTAGTTCTTATATCCTCGATGTTTTATACCTATAATATTATCTTAATTAGCCGTCATTATCGTTATAGGGTCTGGTTTTAGATGTAAGTGAACAAGTTGATACAGACAGTTAATTAGAATGCCTTAGTTTCCCTTCATGAATTTTACTTTTAATCTAGACTTATGTAGAAGCAATTCCAAAGAGGAGCACTTTACTTAGTTACTAAGCCAGTAATTAGCGGTACACCACATTTCATTAGGTATAATTGAAGCAGTATTCTAGGTGTAACACAAATTACGCAAAATCGAAACAGGGGTCATCATTATGAACAACTTCAAACACCAAACGTGAAATACAAAAAAAAAAATTATGTACCTGTTAATTTGGTTAAATTATAAAAAATATAACGAAACATAAAAAACGTATGAGGCAGCTGACTTCTTTTTCGCGATTTCAGGCTTGATCCCATAGTAAAAGTTGTGATATGAACTATGTATTTACACTTAGGCCCATAATCATAAAAACTTTTTAACCATTACATATTTAAAATACTGTTTAATAGATTCTAAATTCAAATTCTCCATACATCATTTTGAATAAAGAATCAGTGTATCAGTATTTTAGCAAAATAATGGGTTATAAAGTTTTTATGAGTACGGTAATTAGTGTCCAATCATTTGTCAATTCACATCATCTTAAAACCTCATTTCCATACTTACCTCAATAGTAATGCTGTCAAGCCAGTTCCCATCTACACAGAGGTCGAAGCTGTCCACTCCTATGAACCAATCAGGGGACGGGATCATCCGGGCCATTACGGACACCTGCGACAAAAAAATACCTGTTGGAATTACAATGACAACAAAGAACAAATAATTGCTTGCAATGTGGGTCATACTGTGTCTCTCTCTGAAGGATGGAGATGAAGGGAGATGGAATGAGAGTCGTGTGCTGTGTTCTTCGGTTTATATGTGTCATGAATTTTATGATTGATGCTGATCACGTTGTTTTGATTGTTATTGTTGCTGATTTTATGAATAGATAATGGATGTTATTTTAAGTCAGTTAATAAATGTTTATGCTGTCGATTTCCCTCTATATGCAAATTATTTAACCTTTAAACCGGTTGTCACGTAGTGTAAACGTCAGGTGTCTTGTCTTAGGTACTGTCATACATGCTACCTACGTGCAATGCTGGCATGAAATAGTTTGATTGTACTTTAACAGAAAAAAATAAAGTAGGGTTGGAATTTGATTGAAAAATAAATAAATTATTTTGGTCCGATGTTGCTTTCGTTGACATTAAGAGATTAAAATGTAGGTGTTAATTTACTCGTGTTTTGCATTTTCACTATGAAGAAAAGGCCGGCAGGGGTACGCTTAACATTATTACGTGTGGCAGTAGGTACCTACATACTCTAATAAGTGTTATTTAACTCAGGAATCCATCACAGAAGACTGGAGTTGCAATAAGTTCTTTGATTGACCTTCGTGGTCAACATACTTGTAAACAAAATACTTGCGTAAATACTACAAGATGCAAATACGCTGAATGTCAGTCCTGCACATAGGAAATAGCAAAACTGAACCCGTCATGAGTTCAGTTTTGCTATGTCTTATTTTCACAAAGCCTCACTATTCTCACAAAAATACATCCTTAACTTTCTATTCCCTAACAAGTACCTAACATCGAAAACATTAAACTCAACAGCAACAAATTAAATAACGAGAAGTAAATTGCAGAATGCGACCATTACAGTCACTTGTTAGCCAAAGGGTAACAGACCAATTAGTTGTATGCCACAGAGCAAGGAGCCGCTGCAGTGTCAATTACTAGAAGGCAATATACTTTCTATAAAAAATAAACGTGTGTTACCAGTTACTCATACAGATTGACATTGTCGGCTCCTGACAATTATGAATTTCTGACGATAGGGAGCGGGGAACTATATTAATAGATGGCAGCACTAACGTGTCAAGTATTTGTAAAGTAACAGTTCAACACTACACAACAGTTCAGTTAAACAATATATGACACTGTCTACGCCGGCAACGTTCCCTTTTAGACAATGCTTGCTGGGACAGTCCATGGATGACCATTTCAATACCGAGTGAAGTAAAACTCGATCTTGCCAGACAATATACTGCTTTAATCAGAGGGTACGGTACAAAAACAAAATGAAAATATCTACATTATATGAATGACAAGGAAAATATACCACTTTAACCAAAATAATCCTCTTTTGAAGAGAATTTATAACTTAATTAGGTATTTAATAGATAAAAAAAAAACAAAATGTTTAATAATGACGCTTCTTGTTATTGCCGCCGCGATTCCTCTATGCTCTGTAGCCTATGCGCAGCGAGCCAGAGAGACGTTTTCTGCCAACAGCTAACAGGCTACTGTTGCTCATGCCTGGTTTGTTAAGAAATTCTTAGTTAACTTGAGAATATTGTAGTTGTAAAATGAGGGCAGCTTTTACTTGTTAGAGGAGAATTTTGTAAGTCTTACTGTTGGCAAGATACTAGGGGAATTGAAAGTCGCCTAGTTGGTGAGTTTTGTGAAAAATGAAGGTATGTAGGTGAAAACCCATATGGAGAAAACTAGTTTTCACTGAAAGCAAGGTTTTTTCCGTATGGTGTCGGACGTAAAATAATAGCACCATCCCATCACTTCCCGTGGGTGTCGTAAGAGGCGACTAAGGGACTCTACAGAGAATGGGCAGCAGCATTCTCTGTACATGCCGCGTCTGTGCCGCGGGGTACACAATGTTTTGTTTTAAAATTAATGTTTATTCTTGTTTGTACCTACATTTAGTGTGTGTATCCAACAGCTACACGGGGGAGGTCTATGTCCAACATTGGACGTCTTTCAGCTGATGTGATGATGATGATGAAGGTTTTTCAACATAATTCTGTGTCACGAAGTTTCATTGAAGTTTCATTGGCGATGCGCCGTATGTCGTGTATGTGTTTCCTGATACCTACAACCTGAGAGTCTTTAAGTCGAGAGTGAATAGGTTACTTCTAGGCAAGCTTGCTCCATCTACGACCACATCATCGCTTACTATCGAGTGAGGTAGTGGTCAAGCGCGTGCCTATAAATAATAATAATAAAAAACCTCTAGTACATAAAAACCCAAGGGAAGATAATCCCGGGATAAAAAAGCATCCTATCCGTGTGTCAGGTTTTCTCAAAATCCGTACAGCGGTTATAAAGTGAAGAGGCAAACAACGGGCAGATGCAGACAGACTACCCGTAGAATGGATTTCAACTTTCCAAAAATAGACGTTGTCATATATACAAAACTGTCGAACTTTACCGAAATTCTAAAATTAGTATTATAAACTTGTCGAACTTAACAGAAGTCTATATTTAGGCCACGTTAATTTTCATCTGAAAACTCTCATTAATGTCAGGTTACTAACGAACTAGAGCAGAAACTTCGATAAAAATTGGGTCAAACTGCTTCAGGGATTCGTTACTACGGATATCTAAAAATAAACTTATAAATGAGACTTCGATAACGAAGGTAAAATAGAAATATAACGTTATTTTTTAAAAAGACTGACTGCGTGCTTTTAATTAACGAGCCTTCTTAGGTGTGTGACTCGAAAGTCTTGGTACCATGCTTTGTTTAGATGAGAGGCTTCAGTCAACTGGAGAGTTAGATGCCACTTTTGCCATTAGTTATTTGTGAGTTTTTGACACATTCAGCTCGTGGCTCAATAACAACTGCCGCACGGGACGATTTTCGAGATTACGCAACGCTAACTGATTTCGGTCTGTGGATGGGTGACCATTTATAACATACCGAAACTCCCCCGTTCCTCGGAAATCACAGTAGGTACAGCTAAGGAGTGGAATTCTCTGACGGAGTCTATGTTTCCTGATAGCTATAACCTGGGAGTCTTTAAGCCAAGAGTGAATAAGTTACTTCTAGGCAAGCGTACTCCATCTTTGACCACATCATCGCTTACCATCAGGTGCGACAGTGGTCCAGCGCCGAAACTAATCAATAAACAAACAAAAACTACATTAGGCCGTCGTTCCCGGCTGTCATTTATACATTGTCATTACGGATAGCATAAGACAGAAAATCTGACACCAGTCTAAGGTAGAGAAAATGGAATGATTAGTTGTCAACCTGTCTGTGTCTTTAACAGTAGTTTGAGATTTCCGTTTGAATTGTAAACAAAGAAGGTACTATAAGAAGAACGTATAATTTATTATAAGCTATTTAACCTTTTACGTTAAAAAAGAAAATCTTCATTACCCCAGTGCTTTCAACTTTTGAGCACGAACTTTACCACTTCGCCAGAACAAAAGAGCAATACACGAACGAAACTTTAATAACTATAACCTCCACTGGCGCTTATAACTTCATACAGTAATAACTGTTCCACTATTAAACTTTGCTTCAGTATCTACTACTCCTTGCTACTTGCGCGAGTACTGGCGCGGTTTGAACTAAGCACGAGTGATGTAATTATCTTATGTAGGTACTGTGTCGACATTCATTTCCTTAATGATTTAATTTCATTAGTATTACTTCAGGGAGGTTGGGTTTCTTCTACGTCGTGGCATAATGTTGCTTGAGTTTTATGAGTGGTTTATGGAGAATATTCAATACCAACTTTTTGCCTTTAAACCGACTTTAAACAAGGAGGAGGTTCTCAATTCAGTTGTATTTTTTATGTTTCCTCATAACTCCGTCATTTGGTTATGTGAAAGTATATACTTTCTTACTGGTTTAATAGAAATTTGATCAAAATCGTTTCAGTAGTTTGGTTTCTAAATCAAAATACCTGGATAAAATATGTCATCCAAGTTAACGAAATTGCGTATTTTGCTTTCCTGGGTCTTTCCAGTGGTATTGTTAGGTGTGGGGTACCACAAAAAAGTAAAATATAAACAAATACAACTAAAAAGTAGAAAATAACTTTAATTTCGGAAGTCGGTGTTAAAATACGAAGAAACAACGTAAAACACTGACAGATATTGCCTCGTACAAATAATTTTACTTTTTAGTTTAGATTTTTTTGTAAATTTTCTTTTATCCTTATCGCTAACGTATATTGTAAGCGACATAATAATTGTATTTTCGAAGAGATGTCGCTTACACTAAGTCGGCGGAAAGGGCTCGATTTTGACTTTTGAAGAAACAACTGTTTGCTGTCTGCCTATCTCATTCTCAACTAAAACCAACTCTTTCCCATATCGTCCAAATGCATAGATATTCGAAGGATGATGGAATGACGATTATGAATTATTACAGTATTTAACGTCTGTAATCATTCCATAATATCGTGCATTATATACTTCGAATATTTAATTATTTAATCAACTGTTCATACAAGCGTTCTTAATACCATAATAAAGCTTAAACAGTCGACCAATCACGTTACCCCCATTTAATTAACACACAACAGTTACCTCAAACAATTCGATAATCGATTCCCACTCATACCGATTAACGAGTAAAGAATCGAAATTAGGCTTAACTGGTCGAACAACAAACGCGATTCTCGATTCGATAAAACTCCCCTTTTATTACGACATCGAGTCGGTTCTTTTATTTGCTCGTATCGTAATTGGTGTTTGCTGGGCAAGCATTAATTAGTGATGAAATACGATATTTTTGGCCGTTGTTTGCTGGGGCTGGTGAGTGCAATTCCACTAGAGCAAACAGCTTTGCCCGTGCGTATTGTGGGGTTCTTATGAGGGTGACATACTTTATGTGATGCTTATGACATAATCTAGTTTGTTGATGGCATGAAATTTGAATTTTGGTATTTTTTATTTTCGTTTCAGTGGGGTGTATTTATGACTGATAGGTACAAATATTTTTGCTACGATATGTTTTGTAGGTATGTAATTCCTTTCAAAATACAGTTGTTAAATGGAATATCAATCTGAAAACGTCCCATTTATGACAAGGCTTTAACTGAATGGTTTGCGGAAAGAAAACTAAACTTGGAGTTACATTTTGAACATAAACTATTATTTAAGGCACTGTGATCAGTAAAAAAGCGGTTTCTCTCGGACTGTATAGAAAAAAAAGAGAAGCGCGACGACACAATGCTTGCAATTTATTGTCAAATTAAAATGAAGCATTTTATCGATTTACTCAAAACTAAGTTGAGCTATTAAAAATCGAAAACATTTTTTTTTACAAAAACATTTTTTTATTTTGCATTACAATTAGATTCATTATTTGGTATAAATTTAACCGGCGTAAGTAGGCTAGTAATACAGTAATTTTTTTGCCAAAGTCAAAGTTAGAGGTAACTTTGACGATCATTTCTGTCGAGGATTTTATTTTTAAACATGTTTTAGAAATAACAGAGCTCTTTGAAATATAGATAACATTAACTTATATTTTTTCTGCAGCTTGAAACTAAACAGATTTGGCTAAAATGACGTTGTAAAACCAGCATTCTTTCAGTTTTTGCAGTTTACAGCGCCTCTACTACTACTACCTACTAGATAGCTAGCTATATAGAGTAACTTCACCATTGAATTCCAATGTGCACGCGTTGCAGAATATGAAACACATGTTGATCTATTTCAAGTGCCCATACACTTATATTTTGTGGGATGAATGCGTGCTGCAATTACCGTAGCCACCTACTGGACCCACACAATCGAAGGAGTTAACAATTGATTCGAAAATAAGAAGATCACTGTGTATTATGTTATGTTTGATTCGCAAAAATTAATTAAGAACGGCCAAAATCTGAATGCAGATACATCTGCCAAACTGAGCCGATTTATCAACATTTACAATAATTGGCAGTTCGGAAAAACATTCAATATTCTTGCAAAATGAAATACATTCATCATTCGCTGAACTACAATATTATGACACTAATTGCTTAAGCTTTACGAAATCTCCACATTTAAATGCAAAAGTCCCGTGTCGGCTGGAATAAAACTGGCAATGTAACGTTGCCCTTATCACGAAATTGCGCTGTCCATTGCCGATTTTAATTGCAAAATTATTGAGGCCTCATCTTTATTGCATTCGATTACGACTGCAGTCCACGGAAATAATGGCGCTAATAAAATCAGACAATTTGCTGTGATTCGTTTATGTGTGTGTGTCAAATTGTTTCGATAAACCCAATATTTAATTGGTTTGCGGCATTAATATTAAATTTAAAACATTGTAAACTGTAATGCCGCTGTTATTACTGTGTATGCTTTCGATGTATTCATTTTAATATTATAATATCGCAGGTTCGGTATTCGGTAGAAGATTTTATCGACGATTTTCCGAATAAATTTCCATTATTCGAAAAACGGTATTGGAAAGTTCAGGTACGAGTATATTTAAACACGCTAGCATTCGAAATGACATTCAGGTTCGTGGAACGGTAAAACTAAAAGGGACATGATGTATGGATTTAGTTTGGACGAATTCACCCGCAGGGAAATGTACGAATTCGAATAGTTAATTTGAGATATTATTTTCTTAGTGTTATGGAAATACTTCCGTGTTTGTTCTTAGTTTTTTGTATGGTTAGTAATGCTATTTACGTAGGTAACCGTCGTTAAGAGCGCTGTTACAAATGGGTAGTCAAATCATAACTTTTTAACACAAAAGTATGTTTATTGCATTCTTAAAATATTTTTTGAGTGTTTTGTTGATTGATGAGCGTGGTACGGTACATTTTCTCAATAAATGTACCGAAGTAAAAAAATTCACTTCGTTGCATTTATTGAGAAACTTTACCTATCTAAAATTATATTTATGGTTCAGAATTGTACCATGCACGTCTATCAACAAAACACTCAAAAAACATTTTAAGAATGCAAAGTACTTTATTAAATAAACATACTTTTGTGTAAAAAAGTAATGATTTGACTACCCATTTGTAACAGCGCTCTTAAGGATATATTTGAATTGATATGAATTGATATATGACAAAGGACACGTGTATCTGGTTTATTTTTATAGTTCAGGTTCCACAACAAATTCCGCCACCAAGGTGGATGATAGTCGGGTGCATTCATTAACAGCGACTTTAATCTGATCTGATCTGATGATTGAATCTGAGGGTCACCGATGAGGTGGACCCTCATCGGTGACCTCCTGGGGCCTAACCACCAACTCTTAAAGCAGGATTACTTCAATATTACTTCCAGTGAGAAAGAGACGGAACTATACAGGACGTATAGCTCCGTCTCTTTCCCACTGGAAGTAATACCTATTAAAGTAATACTGCTTTAAGAGTTTGGTGGTTTAGGCCCTGCTCGGTATATGATGTAATAATACATTACAATATTCTCCTTTTATTATTGACAACGTTCTCAGCCCACGGTTGGACTCCATTAAGTTAAAGCTAATAACATCTAATGAGGCCACTAATCCTAATTGGTAATTAGTAGCTGCTAATTCATGTCATCGCATGACGCCTTTGCGTGTAGGTATTACTTCAAATTAGTCTCGTTTGTAAAGTAGCAAGGTTAATAAACTTGGTCCCATGTAGTGTTTATGTGACGTTAGGTCGGATTCGTATTTCTTATATTTAATTTATTTTTATTTATTTATCTTTATCTCAGGTAGAACCCATAATTTTTTTAGTATTCCTTAACCTATGTTAGTATCATAGACTTTAACACACAACTAATAACTATATAATACTTAATTACGCCACCTCACGGCTACACCTGGTAACAGTGCATGCACTGCGCACAGGTGCCCCATAAGGCGTCCCTCAGTCTTACCAGCAACAATGCTCAGGAGACTGCTGTCGCCACCCCGCATCCGACGCAGTAGTGAAGCGGATTTTTTACGAATAATCGCAAAGAAGTCATCTGTACGCGCTGCTGCGAACATCCCTGATGCTCTACAGAAACGAGGTAGCGCCAGCAATATCCTAAACGCATTGTTGTATTGCACACGCAGGGCATTAAACGTCTTCTGCGTGTATCTGGTCCACAGACTGCATGTATAAAATATATGGCGGTGTACAAAACGCTAAATCATAATCACCATTATATAGCTGAAAGACGTGATAAGGCCGTCTCTGCATCGGCAAAACGACTGAATGTGTGTGACTGTGCTTTCCACATCCAGTGGATTCTTGACAATATGCCCTAGACTATGTGCCATTAAATTAGCGAATGCAACTGTCGAAATGGCAAAATGTAGGGATTTGGTCACGTGATATTTCGATAGCATCTGTGAATCTTATGTATTTTTGACGTGTTGCCTTCGCCACACTACCGTTGACTGAATCTCACTTGTCTCGAGTAAGCTTTTCGAAGCCAATCGATTTGATCACTGTCATTTCGCTGTGGAATGTAAATATCAATATATTATAATACAAGTATAACTACTCACCCTTGAATGATTCCCATCAACAAAAAACTCAGCTTCAGTTCTTCCCACGCCCTGCCCCACTGCGGGTCCTCCGAAGACGTCGAGGGTTCCCGGAGCAGACCCGAGAGCGTCCGAACGGCCCGACTCGGCGAACTGTCGGACCGGAGTCGAAACACGACGACCTAGTCGGAAGAGCACGTACGATCGGTCGTGGGAAACACCTGGAACAAAAAGAAAGTGTGAATTGGTATTATTTTGCAATAGATTACAACAAAGTTTGTTAGCCTAATGGTCGTGTTAGGAGGGGGTCTACTCTCTAAGCCCGAAGTCTGTACTTTCGGTCTTAGTGTTGGGCATTTTCTACTCCGTATCACCTACGAACTTACTATTAGTCTCGAACCCGAACTAAGAATGAATGACAACACGATTTGACAGTTGTTCTTAGTTCGGTTTTGGGACTAATCGTGAGCCACTAGGTGATAGGGAGTAGAAAACGCCCGACACTAAGACCAAAACTACGGACTTCGGGCTTAGAGAATAGACCCCCAGACTTGTAGATAGTGTATTTCTAGATAAAGTGATATTCTATCAGTGATAAAGATTGTCGATAGTTCATTTCGGTAGCCCTTGTGATTCTCATAAATTTTGGACTTTTTAACAATCGCTATCGTTTGTCGAATATCACTTTGTCTAAGACAAAAGTCGGAAAAACGTTATTTAAGTTCTGGATTTCTAAAACGTTGAGGCCACTGACTTCCCACTTATAACCTATACGTACATAAAAATAAATACTATCCAATATTTGATCATAAATATGATAAATACTTGAGAATCCAAGAATATTAAAATAAAATTCCTATAATTATATTTTATTCAAAATAGATTTTAGCTTTTTAATATTCAACAATTTTCAAAGGAATAATTATGGAGTTCAAGTAAATATTATCTTAATAACATTTCAGTTCCACGAAAAGTTACGAAGGTTGACGAAAATCCTCGAAATTTCTTGGAAAAGCAAACTGAATGGGATTGACACCCACGCGTACAGAAAATATTTTGATTCGGTTCAAGATGCCTATTATAATATTATTCTAAATCTAGAATTAATAAGAGCAATAAGAAACAAAGGAAAAGGTTATTGAACCGTATTTCATAAACGTTATAAAATAAGTAATGTATCTTACCGAGGGTATAAGGTACCTGAGGAATATAAAGAAACATTACAATTGAAACAAAAAATTCATAAAAAGTACTTACAAAAGTGAACAATAAATGGAACAACATGGATTTTAATATAAGTCTGTTCATTGTCAGTGTATCATACTAATTAATTATTTTTAAACATGGAAAAAGTAAGGAAAAACATAAAAAAACACGCTTAATGAAAGCATCAAAGTTAAATGTACAAAAGCAGAAATTAAAAATGTATTTACATAATATTCGCGATTGCCTTCCTTTTTAAGGAAGGGTATTCTTAATGAATTCTTATTAAATCTGGGATAAACTGCGAAGGGGTACAAAAAAGGGTAACAAATTACTTTGCAAACAGCTCCTTGTAAAAATATTATACAGAACTTATTCGTGATTCTTCTTTAAGAACTTGACTCAACCTTTTCAGGGTTTCGTAGATCAAATTGTAAAACTTATAGCTATATAGGATTCTTTTGTTATTTGTTTATCTTTCATTATTGTTTTTTCTCAGAAACCACCTCGTTTGCGTCTTCTACAGAACGTGTCGTACGAAATAGGTACCAAGTTACGCTTCAGCTCACAACACAACGTGCTACAATAACTACTGCATATAAATGCGTCATTTATTTATTTTTCCTATACCTACCTAAGTTGACAAGACTTTCTGAAATTATTTTACTGTATTAACACAAAATAAACCAACAAATAAACGGTGCTATATAATTTACGCAGGACCATCGCATAGGTAACCAAACAATTTCCCCCATTTTAATAATCGTAAAAAAGTATTAAATCATTAGTACAATCATCAGATTCACCATACTTCGAGATTTCAGTTTAACATAACGATGCTGCTTCGAGGAGGTGCTTGGGAAGAGTTCCCGGAAGGACAGGCTTAGAGACTGGGGCCTAACCTCCAACTCTTAATGCAGTATTACTTCAATATTACTTCCAGTGGGAAAGAGACGGAGCTATATAGGACGTATAGCTCCGTCTCTTTCCCACTAGACTGGAAGTAGACCTAAGCCTATCAGTTGAAAATATAGCCAATTAAAGAAGCTTAACTTTACTTTCTTTTAAGGAACGATTAGGTACTTTACGTAAAACAATTGGCTGTCTATCCATTTCATTGTCGGTGTATAAAAAAATATTGTTATTTACCTATTAAATCATTCCATAGTTTGCCTTGTGACCCGGTGGTAACTGCCTCCGTGATCGAGTGGTTTAGGCGTTTCCTTGTGACCTGGTGGTCGTGGGTTCGATTCCCACGGGAAGCATAGGTACTTTGTAAAGTTACTTCCAGTTTCGCTAGGACATTGCAGGCTTGAATCACCTGATTGACTGATAAAATGATGATTCCGTGCTTCGTAAATCACGTATAAGCCGGTGGTCCCGGCCGCCAAATGGCGGTTGTCAAATAAACCATGGCAGAGGCCCTCGATTTAGAAACTCTGACACTAGGGTGTGTGGGGTCGTTAGACCTTACTGCCCACACGATAAGAAAAAGATTGACCAATCCTTCCCTTGCGGTGGTAGGGCTAACACCCGCCTGGTTCGCGACCACCCTCCCACCGGAGTTCGGCGTCAAGCAGCCTGCTGTGTTTCGTCGACGCGTGGAAGTACCAGTGCCTCAGGGCATCTTCTGGGCACGCTCGCTTTCATCATGGACCTCATCTATCGCTTTCCATCAGGCGTGATCGAGGTCAAGAGCTAGCCCATTCATAAATAAAAAAATAAAAAAATAAAAAAGATTCCATCGAAAACTAGAATCTGTACGAAAATGGCACGAAAGTACGAAAATATGTTGTTATCCTAAGTAGTTAAATATAAAGGACTTGAGCCCTTTTTGAAACGACGGGCTAAATATTAAATATTTTAATTTCAAATGCTCCTTACAATATAAATTACAGCGTACCTTCTGCGCCTTGTTCTTTGATGAAGATAACGTAATTAATTAATTAATTTGAATTACGGCGGCGAGATAGTTGAGACTATAATTAATTAAGTAGTTGCCGTGACAACTTAATTATTATGAGGAGGTACAGAGACGCTAAAAAGTGAGTTCGGAAACTAAAACACGCCTACTGAAAAATCACGCTCTAAGAAAACAAGAAAACATTCAAGATCAGAAAAAAAATAGAGACTTATTACAGCGTAGTTGTAGATGCAAAATAACCTATTCATATAACTTTCTGAAAGTTTATTTTTGTCTGTGTCACCCATGTTTGTTGCGCTTAAACAACTATCTAGGTACTCTTTTGTTTTTTTTTATGGATGGGAAATCATCAAATGACTCCTTCCGCTCTTGGCGGAGCGGAAAGGAGTGAAAGAGTGTTACTGACTAAAACCCATCCGTGTTCCTCCTAATGCCTTTTGCGTTCCAGGGCTCTTTCGAACAAATTCCGTAAAACTATCTACTCTACACTAATATAAAAAGAGAAAAGATTCGCATTTTGTATGTTTGTTTGTAATAGGCTCTAAAATCTAAAACTACTGGACCGTTATTAAAAAAAAAACTTAACAATAGAAAGCTTTATTAACATAGGCTAAGTATATTATTTTATTTTCAGAAGATTACGACGTCGCGGGCGAAGTGCTAGTATATTATCATAATAATATTATTCCTCCTACATTTCATGACAAAACATGAAACAATGTATAATAAATTAACATTGATTAACTGATTTATAAATTGCAGTCAAATCTCAGTGCAATAATTCTGAGTAATTTATACGATGAAGAAAAGGACGTCCTTAATCGCTGTGTTCATGAAGATTTATTATTGCGATCACTTTAAATACAAATCACCTGCATACGAGCCATTAAACAAGATTAAATATAACATTAAAAAAACAATGCTGACTAAATGTGTGCAAAAAAAAAAAACAATGAATCGACAACCTTGCTCCAATTTTGAAGGTGGAAACGCGTACGCATTAATTCTTTTCTTCGAAATTCAAAAGTATGCTGACAATATTTTCTGTTAAGTTATTTGTTTCACAATTAAATGCTGAATTAAGAAATACATTGAATATTTGAAAAATGGAATTAAGTCGCTTTTCATGTCTGTCTGTGTGGTTATTCTTCTGAACTACGCAACAGATTTTGATGTGGTTTTCACGATAATTTAGAGAATTTAAATGCGGTATTTAATGTGTGTAAAAATAGTGTCCTTTTCAGGGTTGCGGAATCGTACGAAGTCGTTACTGCACGTACACGGATCGTTACACGGATGAGTTATAGTCAGTCTGACACTCCCTTCCGCTCCACCCAGAGCAGAAAGAGTCATTTAATACTTTCTCATAAAAAAACGAATAGTATCTATACATATAATAAAACTGTAGAAGACGTCAATTCTGTACATTGAATGAAAATAAAAAAAAATATTCCAGGGGTGCTTCATATAACCAGTAGAAGCCAAAAATATGCTTTTTTTTTTTTTGTCTGTCTGTCTGTTGTTAATCTTTCACGCAAAAACCACTGGACGGATTTTGATGAAACTTTTTTTGTTGTATAGTTATTATTCCTCGCCAACATATAGGCTATAATTTATTTTGAAGATCTGAATACAAGACGTGGAACCTTAGCAGCCCGGCTAATCTATAAGAGATATTAATATACCGCTTTAGGAATAGTTGGTCAACATGATGAGTACTGTCTGTCGACATAAAAAAATGAAGGTCTAGAGCACCTGATGTGGAACCCTTTCAGGGTGCTAACCTTTCGGCTATTTTAATCAATTGTCAACAGATCTCATAGTCCGTTGGTATAAAGCCTGCCTCTCGAAAGACTTGGTGTGGGTTCGAATCCCACAAAAGTCGTAATTATTTTTGGATTATTTTTATCTTATTTATTTCGTTAGTTTTTTATTCCTACCAAACCTAATATTTTCACATATTAATAATATGTTATTGCTGTATTTTGCATATTTTTTAGCAAAGAACCTATTTTCTGTTTATATGTACCTATTCCGTTTTGTTCGCATCACGTTAAAAAATACAAAACTAATGTAGATAACATTTACACATAAACCTGATAGGAATTGTGGCAATCTAGAAGAAATCAACTTATTATCTACATGCATAGTAAGTACGGGTACGTATCTAAATGGTACTCGCAACGCCATCTGTTGGGCAAAACTGTACTTACTATCAACAGCATGAAAATTACAACAAATAATATTATTTAGTTAAAGATTCATTTCATACTTACCCAGCGTTATGTGCATATTTTTTTTTTAAATTTGATGCATAAAATAAAACTAAAATTGCTTGACTTTGTTTTCATTTTTTTTACTATTGATAGGAACGCGTTTGACTACTATCTCACCTGATGGTAAACGACGATGTGATCGAAGATGGAGCACGCTTGCCTAGAAGTAACCTATTCACTCTTGACAAGACTGGGCAGTAGTGTCAGGCTGTAGCTATCAGGAAACACGGACTCAGTCAGGGATTTCCACTCCCTGGCTGTATGCACAATTAATGTGTTGCCAAAACGATTTGTTCATGTGGGTGTGATGTCCACCGTGTACCGGTGGCGCACCAGCGTTCGCCTTGTGATGGAACTTGGCTTGGCGGAATTAAACTATGCAATTCCGTTGCATACTCCCCAAAATGCAACCGATAGAAAACCGACATAAAAGCAACTCGGCATCGATGCTTAAGACTTTGGAGCTTCGACTCGACGAGCCTTTCACCTCTTGGATTTATTTCCCAGGATCCCTCTTTTCAATTTATTATTTTCTGTTTATTTTGAAACAAAACTGTTCAATTTCCAGTGAGCCGGTGATTCGTCGTGACCAGCCCAGGGCCAGAAATTATCGGTACGGGTTTCACACTCCAGAGCAATAAGGGGAACTGTGGATCCCTAGGCAATGACGCCACAGAAGAACTCGCGAAGAGAGGTTCCGAGATGGTAGTGCTGGACCCGTACCCACTCCTCCTTCCTTCTTTATTTCTTTCTCACAGTTTTGCACATGAATTCACCAGAGAACAACTGAACATCATGACAACAAATGGTCACGGGTTACAGATTGCAGAGAAAAATGGCAGTGATATGTCTATACACGCGACTAATAAAACGACCTCTCAGCTTAAGCTTAAAAATAACTCCAGTAATATTAGGAATTATTACGGGTCATTGCCCCTAAAAATTGTTAAAATAAGCACCACAGACAGCCCAATTTACAGAGGTTGCTTCGACAACGAGGAATCAGTCGGCTACGTCATCCTGGTCGTGGCTTTCCGACGTGAAAAAATCTCGGAACGGTGAAGTCTGCAGGTTTTAAATCAATTCAAATCATTTATTGCAATCCATAATGTACATATACATGTGGTAAATATAGGTTTGTGAGTGCTAAGTGATTGAGCTGACTTTAATCTCAGATTATCACTCTTTTGAGGGTTGAGTGTTATCGGTCGTCTCTCCACTCAACCTGTAAAGCACTCTGGTGGCTTCTGTACATTTGGACGGAGCTAGGCTTGCAAACTTAGCCAGGACACCTACGCACAATGGAGTCTCTACTCTACTCCACTCTATCCATTGTGGGTTTTTTTTTATGGATGGGAAATCATCAAATGATTTCTTTCGCTCTGGCGCGCGTGGAACACAACGCTCCGTCGACCCGGGCTTGGTTGTTAAAGAACAGCTAGCCACTCGCCGTCCGCAGGCGCGCGCCTACGGCGACTCCTGACGCCCGAGGCGTCTTCTTCTGTTGTGGCGGCTGAGGCGTGAGGTTTACCTCTACCTCACGCGGCCCGCCTCTTCCTTCACTAGCATTACTGTTTCGCAAAAGGAGGTGACGGCTTCCCATGCCTCCTCGCTCTGGGCCATAGAGTGAACCAGAGCCGGTAGCGAGGGGTCGCCGCCGCCGATCGCCTCGACGAGGACACGGCGGTGCTTCGCCCAAGCAGGGCAGACCTTCACCGTATGCTCCACCGTGTCCTCTGCGGGGGTTGACTTTTCTTCTGGTTGGTCTTCCCATGGACAAATTTATGTAGCTCTATCGCGAGTTAACAACCTTAGCATCATCATGTATCATCATTATAATCCACAGCCCGACTTCGCCCACTGCTGAGCATAGGCCTCTCAATTCGTGTTGCAATCCCCACGTTCCTATGCCCGCCTCATCCTGGATGAGGCTGGCGGTGACTCTTTCGAACAAATTCCTCAACCCTAGCTACGACGCTCCGTCAACCCGGGCCTGGTTGTGTTCGGACAGCGAGCCAACCAACGCTCGCCGTCTGCAGGCCCGCGTTTACGTTAGCTGGGAATTGGCCTGCGGCTCCCGACGCCTGGGGCGTCTTGTTCGGCGGCTAAAGGGAACTGGAAATAATTGTCAAATCGTGCTGTCATTAATTCTTAGTTCGGGTTCGGGACTAATCGTAAGTCCGTAGGTGATACGGAGTAGGAAACGCCTAACACTACGAAACTACGGACTGCGAGCTTAGAGAGTAGACCCCGAGGCGTGAGGTTTGCTTCTCCCTCACGCGGACCGCCTGAAATAAAGGAGACTCCACTAGCATTACTGCTTTGCAGGAGGTGGCGGCTTCCCATGCCTCCTCGCTCCGGACCATGGAGTGAACCAGGACCGGTAGCGAGAGGTCGCCGCGGCCGATCGCCTCGACGAGGACATGGTAATGCTCCGCCCTAGCAGGACAGGCCTCCACCGTATGCTCCACCGTGTCCTCTGCGGAGACTTCTCGTCTGATAGTTTTGGCATGACCATTAATAATGCTCAGGGACAAACTATGAGTCGTGTTGTTGTGGATCTGCGGAAGTTCTGTTTCTCGCACGGTCAACTGTATGTCGCTTTATCGCGAGTAAGCAGCGTGCAAAGCCTGTTTTTACTTACTGATGAACATTACATAACAAGTAATATTGTTCACGAAGAAATTTTTAAGTGTTAATGTTCGTTCGTTCTTCGTAATTTTGTAAATCATGTCATAATCATGATGAGTACATACATACATTAGTGAGTTTGTGTACTTATGTACATATATACTTAATCTTGCTTAATACGAAGTGCACGCGCGAACGAAGTCGCGGGCACAGCTAGTCCTTAATAAAATGAAGGAGTCCTGTTTTTTTTTCAAGTCGAAAACTATGTAAAACAGAGGCTAGCAGCTAGTGTGTGTTAAATTGAAATAACAAAATATTTAGAGAGTGGCTTATTTTTAATGTCAAATGAATAATTTTGCCAAATATTTTATATCTTTTCATTATAATCTGTACATGACACGGGACGGTTCAGATGTCCAAACGTCACAAATAATAAAAATGAAGTGTAGCGCTATTACTTTTATTATCTTATCGCTCATCATTCGGGGTTCCGTTCGACCATTTTTTTAATTTTTATACCAACTTATGATAAACAAAAATTCAGTGGCAAGTATATAACGTACTGGTAATAATATCAGCAGATGTCTAACTTATCGGACACATTTATTATTCTGTCAACAACTTATTAATACGGATTTTAAATGTGATTGTAGCATTATGTCGAAACTATTATGTCTTCAATGTGGTTTTGTACTCCGCATCCTGACACCTTCAAACGAGGTGAACTAATGAACCCTGACGAAAGTGCCGTCCTTATGGCAAAATCTTGAGCATATTGACTTAATAGGTGAGATTAATGGCTGAAAACTAGAAATTATTCCAGCTGAAGCATTTAATTAACGAAACAAAATATAAACGATGTAACCAGGAAAACTTTTAGTATGGGCAGTACAAAAAAAAAACTGTCGTTTAATAAAATTTGTCAAGTAATGCAAAACTAAATTTAGGGGAGGATCATTAATTATTTGTACCAATACGCTTTTTTAAATCCGTATCTTACAATCATTTAAAGTAAGAAAGACCATTACTTAGAGGTACTAGGAAACATACCCTCTGATTCTGAACTAGGAATTAGAAGGTGAAAACTTGTCGAAATCTATTTTAGCATAAAAAACTGTCAAAAATACTTAAGTATAGTTTGTCAAGTTCTCAACATCAAATTCTCACATCAGAAACCAGAAAAAAGTTAAGGTGACCCATTCTATATCAAAAATTGCTTATTGTGTTAATAAGAAACAGCACTTTAATTGAAATTGACTGTTGCCCGCGACTTCGTTCGCGTGTACGTCGGAAAGTAAAATGATGTGGCTAGGTAAGATCAATTAAAAATAACCAGAAACATAACAAAACTACACATTACCACAAAAAAAACACTACGGAACCCTCACAGTAAACCTCGTACGAGTGATTCATACAGCGATAGCAAGTGGCGTACTTGCCAACTGGCACGCGTACAGCGTTTGATAAACATTGCAATACATAATTATGTACTCCGTTGTGTTCTGAGACAGGTGTATTTCTGGGCTATTGAGGGTTACTCAGCGGAGTATTTCGGATTTTACGGATTTCATTGCGTGAGTAGACTGCGTGAAATTGTAATTTTTTGTGCAGAATTAAAAAAAAGTTTTAGAGTAATAATATAAATGCGATGTTGTTTGATTCACACAGTCCTTGGCAGTATTCTAGGGAGACAATGAGACATTCATTGTTACTTATTAAGTACCAGGAGTCCATATTATTATTCCACCTTTTTATATTCTAAAAGCAAAAAAAAGTTCGTTATAATTATATACATTATATATTACTTTAAAATGCTGGCAACATCATACTACACAACAGAACTTGTAGATGTGAAGAACATGATCGATTATGAATTTGTGGTAAATACCTGAAACTCGATAATCCACCCACAGTGAACAGGGTATAATGTTATAAATTAATTTCTATGGAAAGCATCATGACAACGCTAGGGCAATGAACCAAGTAGGTAGATAAATAAATATATTATGTAGGACCATTAATTCTGTCTTATAATATAAATTGTTCGTGACGACTGACGTCGAAAATCATGCGATGTACAAACCTAAATATGTTTTTTAGTTCTTCAACATTTTTAAAGAACTGCGTTGTCTTTTATTTGTACTTCCAGTGTTTCCTACTTACTGCTCTTATAGGATCAAAGATCAGTAAATAATTTTTAAATCAATCTGGTTGTTTGACTGTTACAATAAGATTTAAATGAGGTTTTAATAATAGTCCTAATCTTAGTGTATTTATAAATAGTTTCAGAGATTAGCGCGTTATAACAAAAAAACTCTTCAGCTTTATTAATTACTAGACAGGTTGTTCCAGAAAGGTAGCTGAACGTCAAAACATAAAAAATATGAACTTTAAAAAAAATCGACCAGAAAAAACGATTAGGTAGAAATTACTTTTCAAGCAGTCTGATGCAGTTGTTGACATCAAACGTATGATTGAACTAAAATAAATGCAACCAACTGTAACAAACTGCTTGAAAAATCATGCTTCGTAACATATTAGTCGTTATTTTCTGGTCGAATTTCTCTTTATTTATGTTTTGACCTTTTTCCCTTAAATATGACCACACCTTTCTAGAACACCCTGTAGATAGTATATATAATTATAGACAGTAATAACATCGTCTATTCTTAGTCACTATACGACATTACTATATCTTCCATCAAATATTTCACTATGTTGCTAACCAAACGTAAGGCTGTTTACACACACACGTATAGTACATAGACTAACGATCGCAATTAAGGGCAGGCCCACCTAAAACTAATGGTTTTGTTTTGCCTAACCCAACGATTCTTGGATAACATTCGAACTTTTTTTTCTTGAATACTAGCTATTTAGTGGGAACATTAATTTGGTGTGGTATAATATATGAAGATATTAAGTAACAGGTATTTTTGTAAGAACTTATTTCAGATCGAATTTTCTTAGAAACAATAAATGGTTTTCGCAAAGTCATTAAAGTATTACTACATAGTTTCAACCGAAACCTTATTTAATAAGCAATAGGTGGATTTATGGATAGCTGTAACTGTTGGCACCCTATGTTCTAAGAAAACTTCTATCAATGACACAAGACACAACAAAATGAAAATTGCATTTAGACAGTATGATCCACATCCACAAATGAAAATTAAATTCTTATCGCGTTTAGTTTTCTTAGAATAGAGGGTGTCCATAGGTAACGCTGTCCTTAGGTACAAACCCTTGACATCTGATTCTGAAGATCTTTAAATTCTGTAAATTCTGATGGATTCCTATGACAAAAATACAAACCGATCGATCTCGCTAACTTTCTTAATAACTCTTTCTCCCTCCTTTCATGGCTTATGTATCTAAGTTTTCATACTTACGCATACAAGCGTAACAGATGAATTGGCACCAAGATCATATCAAACTTCACTAAATTCAAAAGTAGTAAGAGAAACTTTCAGTTATGCGAATTGAAATCGAGCCACAACAAGACAAACTTGCGACTGACAAAGTTATGTTGTCAACAAGCCCTAACAAGATCATAAATAGAGTAACACGATGTACATTTTCAACACACAACTTTATCCAATAATATCCACAGACGCATAAATGCGTTAGACACGAGGCCCTGGGATTAAATCAGGTATTAATGTACGAGATGGAATCCACCTCGTATATTAATACGGCACAGGTGCATAAGCGCCTAACACAAATGCACCTGCCAAGCGTGATTATGTTTGGTTTGGTCTATTTGTTTCATTGGTCTATCTCTGAAAATACAGAATGTTTCAGAACGGCGTGATCATATTTAATTTGATGCAGTTGGTGAATTTTTTAGTTCAATCACAATGATGCATCAACTGCATCAGGCTGCTTGAAAAGTTTTTTTTTACTTTTGGTCGTTATTGCGGTGGGATTTCTTTTGATGTGTTTTTTTTTGTTTTGCCTGTGTTAATTTACTATTTGCCAGAAATGTTTAGATAGGATTTGAATTAATGAGTTCAGAAATTCAAATTAGCGTTATACTAAGTTAACACAAATTTGAATCTGGAACACGTTTTCTCTCACTTCAAACTAGTTGCCATATTAATTGACATACATCTAATCTTGTCATAACATGGCATTAATCATCATATCACACTAAAATACTAAATTAGTCACGCACGTGTACGCCTTTATGAACTCAATTACTTAAAGAAGACTAGCTTTTTACCGACGTCAAAAGAGTTTTCACGCGTTATAATATAATAGGGTTCCGTTGGTTACCCTTTGGGTACGGAACCCTAGAAAGAACCATGCATTTGTCCTAATTTAAGTCTACCCGTGTACCAAGTATCATCCAAATACGTTCAGTCATTGAGTCGAGATTCAAGAATAAACTATTAAAACACACTAGCAGACTTTCACGTGTATAATTAATTATCAGACGGATTTCATTTGAAGTCTTTAAAAATAAAATCAGGACGTTTATTTGAATATTCTATAAACGTCCCGAACTAGCAGTCTATAAAATCCTAATTGCCTGATCAAAGCCTAGCGAAACTGTTTTAACGATTATTTGAAGAACTTTTTGCCAATCCAATTATACGATTTGAGTAATAAAAATCGAGGTATTTTTGTATTTTCTAGAATAAGAATCGAATTATTTATTTGTACTGTAAGTAGACGGTACAAGATTCAGATGTTATTTATCATATTAAGTGATCCTTAGACTTTCCATCCTAAATAAGGCATGCAAAATAGTTTCATAAAACAAATAGAATCCAATTAAAATAATACAGGCATAACACAAACTTAATAAAAACACAATTTCAAAATAAATTATTAATCAAAATAGATAGTTATTTATAGTAGTGCAATTATTAGGAAGAGCTTCTACAGGCTTATGTTTACATGTACGAGAAATATTTGTATGTTAGGTACTTGTAAGCTTTAAATGAAGGGTATTTTTAACCGACTTCAAAAAAAGGAGGAGGTTCCAAATCGTCTGTATTATTTTTTGTGTTTTTTACCTTATATCTCCGCCATTTATGAACTGATTTAAAAAAATCTTGTTTTATGTGAAAGGATATACTTATCGATTGGTCCCAGTAAAATTTTATCAAAATCGGATCAGCAGTTTGGTTTTTAAATCCAAATAGCTGGAAAAAATATGCGGAAAAATCATCCTTGTTTACGAAATTGCATATTTTTGCTTTCCTGTGACTTTCCATTGGCGTTGTTAGGTGTGGGGTACCACTAAAACGTGGAAAATAAAAAAAACTTTTTCACAAAAAAAAAACCGACTTCCAAAAAAAAACACTACAAAGTACAAAATTACTTTAATTTGGAAATCGGTGTTTTTCTTCTGCTTCTTCATTATTTGACACAGACTTTCAAATTAAAGTAATTTTGTACTTTGTAGTGTTTTTTTGGAAGTCGGTTTTTTTTTGTGAAAAAGTTTTTTATGTCGAATCACAACCCATGGGACTAATCTTTCAATTCACCCACCCAGCCCACGATAACAAGCTAGTAAAATCCTGGCTTGTCGAAAACTATAACTTTTTTATCGATGGAAGGAAATAGTAAGCCATTGGCAACACAGGTAAATAGACCGTGAAGTAAAATGACGTTCCCATATCTTCAATGCACAAGGCTGAATTAGTGACAATAGACTCACAATAACGTTATGATAATAAATTAAGTAAGTATGTTTTTCATCTAGTCTAGTCACCAACTCTAAAAATAAGTGCACCTCCCAACTCAACGGAACTACAATAATAAAACAAAAGAAGCTCGGCATAGAACCGCGTTAACCTAAATAAACATCATTCTGATAATGAGAAACAGTTGACGTAAGCGCGGTCAAACAATCGAATGTGTGGGTAGAAGGCAAAAAGACGAATGTGGAGCCGTTTGAGGTTTAGTGTTATTGTCTCTTCGTTTTGTGGTTAGCGTGGTAAGGTTTGTTTCGTTTTGCTTTGCTGAAATCGGTTTCTGGGTTGGTAATTTGGTTCAACTTTATAGATTTGTGCTCTTGATCTGCGACTAGTGACTGGAATGAGCTAACTTCCGTTTTTATCGTTTTTTTTATCATACATTTTGTCTGTTTAAATTATTTTCTTTTTTGTGTGTTTAAGTTAATTCGTGGTATTCAAACCACTTGTTACTACTACTACGTTAAACCTAGATATGTTGTCGTTTTTATATTTTTTTCTTTATTTGTGAACTGTTTTTGAATTTTAGGTGATTCACTTTGAATGTGCATGTTGAATTCAGTAGGTGTCAATCATATGTTTATTATTGTGTTGTTTTTTTATGTTGCTTGTTTTGATTGTACATCAGTTTTGTGAAATGCAATAAAAAAAAAAAAAAAAAAAAAACTTCAATTGGACTATTTGCCTATCGAAGATGATAAGAACATTTTAAAACTATTAACAGTCATTCAAAAGTGACAAAGTGCAGCTGAAACTTATTATGTATGAGAACAGTTTAATCATACGGCGTTTTTCTTTAAATTACCGACTTGTTATGGATGAGTCACCACCACTGATGACCGTTGTTAAACACCATAGTAGTCACCATTATTGTTTATCCTAATATAAAACTATAGTTAGAATTTATAATCATAAATATCGAAATAGCTGTCTCTAACGAAAACTTGTCGTATCAAACAGCAATTGGCTTAATTCCTACTGAAACATTATACAAGAGCCACACAACGCCAGTAGGTACGTGCAGACTGCACTACAGAAATATGGAACCCACCGTTAAGCAAACACAAGAGTAGAAGGGCCTAACCATGAACTCTTAAAGCAGTATGACTTCAATATTACTTCCAGTGGGAAAGAGACGGAGCTACACAGGACGTATAGCTCCATCTCTTCCCCACTGGAAATAATATTAAAGTAATACTGCTTTAAGAGTTGGTGGTTTAGGCCCTGGATTAGGACAAGGCATACTTTTTATTCCAGGAGTATGATCCCTTCACGCGAGCAAAGCTGCTGGCAGAAACTACTAATGTATAAATTTCGAAATAGCTGTCTCCAAGGAAATCTTGACGTATCAAACAGCGACTGGCTCAATGCCTGACACGTAATACAATAGTCACACAACGCCAGTACGTGCAAACGCAGCACCGAATTGCGGCCCTACCATGACGTGTTAAAGCGTGAGTAGTTCGAGCGAGAAGGAGGGATGGAGCTATATAGGATGTATAGCTCCATACCTCCTTCTCGCTCAAACTACTCACGCTTTAACACGTCATGGTAGGGCCGCTGCATGCACTACAGAAATAGGAAACCCACCGTTAAGCCGGCTGTCAATTTGTCTTGGAGATTCTCCCCAATTATCCACAGCCGGTCACCTGAGGCGGTGCCAAGGTGTGAGTAATGGCGCCAGTCGCAAGCTGACACATCTGATGTAATTTTAGATATACTACGAACGCTAATAGTTTGTAGCATACATAGTGGGAAAGGTGATGACAACGTTTTTATGAGCGGGCTGTTCATAATTTAGGAGACGGGTTGAGTGATATTGTGAAAAATCTTGGTGGATTTCCATGAAACGTAGTGTGAAGTCAGAGGCTCCAGACAAAGTGCTATTCTGTCAACGATATAACAATTGTCGTGAGTCCTAATTTTATGCAACTCACATGCGCTTTTAAAGCAAGATCCCAGAGTTCACAGACATTACTAATTTATGTTATTTTATGAGTATCAAAGTTTGTGGGTAAGTACTTTGAAAGAACGCATACCTGCTAGCTCGGGCTGACTGCCAATTTACAGATACCAGGTGCTAAAGTGCACACATTGTGTTCCTCAGAATGTAAGTGATGTGGGGCTTTGGGTAACTGACGTTTTATTTAATTAATTTCAGGATTACCAACGAGTAATATAAAACAAAAACTTCAACAAAACATACAAACTATAATGAAATAACACGTGTCAGTGACAATCCCAAAAAAATAGAGCTTTTGACAATAATTTTCGTTTCGTTTTGATAAAACGTTACTTTGTCTAGAGCCCCAAGTACAACCAAAGCATAGCTACAACCAGTAGCAAATACCCGGCCCAGTCCTGTAATAGCTGAACAGTTAGGCCGATATCAACAAACCATAAATAACACATAGGTTCATAGCTAAGCATTAATCCTGTTACTGTTGTTGGCTCCAGCCTGAACCGAGTGGAGTTCCTTCAAACTGATTAGGAATATGAGCTGTTTTTTTTAATAAAAATATTTTATTTAAGTATAATAAAAAAAACACCTGACCTGACCTGATGGAAAGCGACAGTATGATCGATTCCTTGATTTAAAGATCCTCGTTCCTCGATCTCTTGATTTAAAGATCCCCACGGATGTTACTATCAGAAAACACAGACTCAAGTATGTATGGAACAACGTACCGTAAAATATTAAAAAAATAATGATTCGCTTAAACACTAACGTGCAACATCCTAATACACATAAGAACAGAAATAACTTTTGTCTTAAAACAATACGCTAGTGACATTTCAAAACAAACAGTAATTACAGTTTCCCATTACGGAACATCTTGGAGCCTTCAAACCTTTGATCTATGGAACTCATCAACGTATCTAGTGTCGAAGAGGGTGTGGTTCCGATGGGACCAAAGCGAGGAACGAACGAGGTGAGGAAAGCTGTGTGAAAACCAGTGTTCAGGTAGCGAGGCATTACGGATAACATAGATTCGACCAAGAGATCGAATCTTTGGGCTTAAATCCTCACAAATCTAAGAAGATTTGTGAGGATTTAAGCCCAAAGAAAGGAATGACTAGACTTTTTCATAAGCGACACGAAAAAGTCTGATAAAAAAATATATATCGGCCAATCTTGAAAAAACCAAATAGGATACCTACTGTCGGTAACGACTATCCTTATTATTAGCATCTATATTTTTTGTTCTGTGCAAAACCCACGTAAAATAATTTATATTTATGTACTTCAATAGGAGCGGAGCGAAACTAAGCGAGAAATAACACAGTTGAGCCGTCAGTAGCCCCAAAAACAACAACTCGACACCGCTCCAAAAACAAAGAGACCGCGACCGCTCTTCACAAGCGTTTCAACAAACAATGCGTGAGCTATTTAAATAACTCGTCGAGCAATATGAAGCAATATGGAGTAATGAGAAGATTCTAGTTCATTTGCTCAGTAATAAATTCTGTTTCACTGCATCTTATTTTACTGGAAGTCTAATTTCGTTTACATATCGTTGGGGATACTGCAATACCGCGAAACTACACTTTGCCATAAGGTCTAATTTCCGATATTATTTTATTCAAAGTTAGGCATTATAGGAAAGTGTGTTTCGCGGTATTGAAGTATAGAAAATTCGACCATATAGAAATGTGTAGTTTCACGGTGTTGCAGCATAGGTCTAATTTTCGCTGTTATTTTATTCAAAGTTAGGCATTATAGCAAAGTATGTTTCGCGATATTGCAGTATTGAAAATTAGACCTTATAGCAAAGTGTTAGCGCGGTATTGCAGTATCCCCGACGATATGTCGGATTTTGTGCAATAAGAACGCCGAGCTACTGGGTCGTTCTTCACCATAGATCTCTTCAGTAAAACGTTTAATTAACTGACTGATACTTCTGATGCTCAAAGAATAGTTTAACTGAATGAATAGTTCGAAAATATGGTTGTTGTTACACTTAGGTACATAATAATCAACTTGTATATCAATCTGTGGAAACTGTTTCTGGATTGTGTTGTACTAATTGTATACTTATGTTTATTATTGCATCTGTTTGTTTCCCAAATAAAATAAAATAAAATAAAAATAAATATCGACAGCTATCAATGTTTTACTAGCTGACCCGCGCAACTTCATTTGCGTCACATTGTTTATTAATGCTCCACTTCTATTGGTCTCAGCGTGATGTTATATAGAGTATAGCCTTCCTCGATAAATGGGCTATCCAACAAATAATGTTTCAAGAATTCGAACCAGTAGTTCCTGAGATTAGCGCGTTCAACCAAACAAACTGTTCAGCTTAATAATTATTAGTTCTATAGATAGATTTTTTCTGTTATCAAGAATTTAAAAGCCTAACCAAAATGTTACAGCGATTAGTACAAACTTCTAGAAAATACATAAACAGTTCGCTAAATCGACATCCGACCACACAAAAAGCCTTCAGGAAAATTACATCTACACCGACTAAGGTTGCCACAAAGTCATTATCCACAAAAATGAAAAAAAGAAAATCCATTTTATTTTTCAAAAGAATTACACGCACTCGTATCAATATCTCGCTCTTACAGCAGGACATTAAATTGTGCGTAAAAGATATAAATCAAACGTGAACGATTTATTTCTCCTTCACGAAATGATTTTGGTCATCCC
Organism: Melanchra persicariae; assembly: GCA_947386135.1. NCBI lineage: Eukaryota > Metazoa > Arthropoda > Insecta > Lepidoptera > Noctuidae > Melanchra > Melanchra persicariae. The sequence continues at coordinate 4,427,193 of OX376655.1, read as the reverse complement.
TTGCTCAGATAACCGTGAAAGCGTTCACGCATTTTATCTTAAGTATTATTTAATGGCTGCGATAAATTATAAAATTCGTCGAATTTATATTCGGTGAAGTGAAGTCGTTTTGGAAAACGCATTATGTGGATATGTAGATACTTTTCTTTGTGAGAAAATCCTACCTACGTGTGTGTGAAAAGTTGGTCCTATACCAAACCGTTATTGTATCGTTTTATTTAGGTACCTAAACTAATGATAATTACAGTTTGACAACACAGTTGGCACAGTGGTTGAGTGATTGACTTCTGCGCTGCGTGTCGCGGGTTCGATTCCCGCACGGAACAAATATTTGTATGGCCTACAGATAGTTGTTCCGGGTCTGGCTGTTTGTGTATGTGAGTTTACATGTTTGTAAACGCACCCACGATACAGGAGAAATTCCTAGTGTGGGGCAACGTTTTTTTAAATGAAAAAAAACAGTTGACAGTCTGAGTCCACTTTGGTGTTGCTTATCCTTAAACCCTCTAAGCAGAGAGAATTCAGGCCTTGGCTATCAGTTGAAGACAGGTGGTCAGGTTATATCTCACCTCCTTTACATGTATATGACTGAAAACTCTTTGCCCCCAGTAATCTGCAACCCATGAAGCTATGGAAGGCTGAAGGTAGTGCCATTGGCTTTCCGGGAAAATGCATGTTGTTGCGATATAGGTTACGGGAGCGATAAACCGCTAGTGAAAGCTCATTGGTATATTTCATATACCAACATCCTGTAAACGTTATAGAAGTAAATCTCAAAAAATTGCATGATTTTTAGTCGTCTAACGTCCGTGTAAAACCAGTTGGTTCCCATATGTTGCAAATTGATTTATACTTAAATTCCACGTGTTTACGGTTTATTATCATTTGTTTATATTTTCATAAAATTGGTTCCCCAGGACGATAGAGGGCTTTGCTTTATGTTTTTTTTTTGGTGTACTTACAATAAAGAATATAAATAATATTATTTTTTAGACGAGAATGAGAGTAATCTACGGGACGTTCGATCTGTAGATTGTGAAATATCGAGCAAGTAAACAAATTGGTTATGTTAGGTTAGTAACAATTTTTCTTTGTCTTTACTAAACTACTGTTCGCAAAAATTTGAAATAGTACACTAAGCCATAGAGTTGTCATTAAATACTTTTTATTTCTTATTGTGGAGATTCATGGTTTCATAAACTTGACTTTTATATGCCTACACCGAGTCCAAAAACTTACCGGTAAATTATAGAATTTACCGGTAAGTTCACAAGGTTTGTTCTCAATATTGTGGCTATAGAGCCACAATACTGAGAACAAACCTTGTAACTGTTAGCCGTCGAAAATCTGGATTATTTGGAGCAATAATTTTCGGAAAAATTAAGGTCTCATATTATGAGCAACAAAGCTATGAAAAGTGCAAACACCTCTAAGCAATAAATATCCAACAGATTACCAAAAATAGTATCATATTTTACTTCAGCCTCATCGTGCAAAAAACGAACAAAAAGGTAATAACTTCATACAAATTAAGCGATAAAAATCCACATTACAATAATTTAAAAAAGCTGTCCCAAACGACGATTTAATGTTCTCATATTTTTAAAGCCCACCCTTTATTCCGAATGAAAATCTTATTTGGAATATAATCACAAAAACCTCATACATGTGGCCTATGTGGGTCGCACTAATTATTTTATTAGGCTGGAAGTCGGTCGCGACTTCCAAAGCTTAGGGCGACCCACTACCCGGCTTATTAAATAAAATAATACTCCTACCCAAAGGAGAATTACAGAAAGAATAGATAAGTGAGGATATATATACACGGATGAATTATTTAGAGAGAGTAAATGAAATATGTTCAGTGGGTTGAAAGGGGGTGAATTATGGGAACAAAATTTATTAGCAGTGGTGTGGAAATTGGATGAGGAATACCTATTTTGTTTATGAGTACGTCGTGTGTGTTGTAAGCTTCTTTGCTTGTTATATAAGGGTTGTAAACATTAGGACTGGGGGTGGCGTTTTCTGCTCCGTATCACCTATATACGGACTTACAATTAGTGCCGAACCCGAACTAAGAATTAATGACAACACGATTTGACAGTTGTTCTTAGAGCAAATTTCCGTGCGTTCAAGCAATTTTGCCATACCTTTTACTGGAATCAAAAGTAGCTCACAATTTAGGACCCATTAATGTTGGTGTTAATGTATAATCCGTGGTGCTTGGCAACTTGACCTAGCTCTGTTCTATATTTTTATCCTACTCCCCCGTTGTTATTTTCTGATTAATTTCGTTGCGGGATCCAAGACAGTTGAATCATTTCTCCGGGACTCGTCGAGCTTCATTGACTCGGCGTTTTTCTGGTGGTCGCCACTGTTGATTCTGGCTTTCAGGAGTTGCAGTGGTTAGGGAATGTGTGGTGGGCTTTGGGTCCAAGGGCGGCGGACTTGGGGATGTCCGTTGCCCCTCATTCATCCGGACCCGAGGTGGCGGCGCGTGGTGTTCCCGTGCGCCCCTCTGACGTCGCGGGGGGAGTTAAACACCTCACTCCCCCCGCTTACGAGATGTGGCCCTCCGCCCCAGGGCGGAGGACATCCATGAGGATTTCCCCCCGTAAAAAAAAAAAAAAAAATGTATGGTGGGCTTGTCCAAAAAAAATTGTTGTTCTTAGTTCAGGTTCGGGACTAATCGTAAGTCCGTAGATGATGCGGAGTAGAAAACGCCCGACACTAAGGCCGAAACTATAGACTTCGGGCTTATAGAGTAGACCCCCTGCATACTACTAGAAGTAATATTGACTCCTCGTTAGTTTTTGTTCGTAATACGTACAGAAATGTTAAGATAGGTCCGCGATTGACCATTTTCTTACCCGATGGTAAGCTACGTTGTGGCCGATAATAGAGCACGGTAGGCTAGATAGAAGTAAGAAGTATTGTGTTGTGTATATTATAGTTTATTTATATTATATCTCTCTCATCTTAAATCTTTTATGAATAGATATTAACAGTTGTTTTAATAAATACTAAACTAACTTTATGCACTAAAAATATAAATCAAATATCCTAACTAAGTTAACCCCAAAATATGGCGTCAAAAAATTCATCCGCATCGCTGTCGACTGGAAGTGTGCCCAAAAGACTGGCAGCATTGCCACGTTGAATGGCATTTCTTATCCTTTATTTAATTCATACACAGATCAATATTAATCCTGTTTCTGTTTTTTTCAACCACATTTCACCTTTTTTATGGATGTGAAATCATCAAATGACTTCTTCCGCTCTGGGTGGAGCGGACCACCATTATTCTCTGCGTCACTCAATGTTGACTGGTAGAACATGCCTCAGGTATTTTGTCGCCTCTGTACATCTATGTGCGTAAAGTATAAATAAATAAGTAAACTTATTGGAAGGCACCACGTTTAAAGCTATCGGAAACCAAAGACTCTTGCTGGTATTTCAACTCTTAGCTGTAAGCATAATGAGAGTATTATTTGAATGTTATAGGCTATTGGACAGCAATCGACTGCCAACCAATGATTGCATAAAATAAACTACCTCGTACAAATAACAATTCAGAAGACCTGACAATATGAGTACAGTTTATAGATATGTTTTTACAATCTGGCGCAATGGAGTATCAAGACCCATCTTAAACACAGTGCTCCCACTTTTTTTCCAGCCCTTTTAATTAAAAAAAAAAACGATGTACACTAGGAATTGCTTCTGTATCGTGGGTGCGTTTACAAACATATAAACCTACATATACAAACAGCCCGACCCGGAACAATATATCTGTAGGCCATACAAATATTAATTGTTCCGACGGGAATTGAACCCGCGACACGCAGCACTGCCGTAGATCGCTCAACCTTTGACGACCTGAACGCGGCCAATGATACAGGTCGAAAAAAAATTTTGGAGTCAATCGAAAAGAAGAAGGGGAACTTGTTTTTATTAAATCTATTTTTGAAATTCCAAATTGATGATCCATGTTCACAGTTCCTCAAGATTCTAAAGCACCAACAAGTCCCAGTAAATTTAAGAGGCTGAGGGAATCCGGCATTAATTACACGATCTCATCGTGAACATCAAAGCCGATTTTATGAGATTCCCAACAAACTGGATGACTGAGCCATCTTTTATGTTGATCCCGTAACGCAAGTTTGAACAAGTATTTCGCTAATTTGATTTTAATTAAATTTTAGTTTAATGAATTAGTTAACTGAGCGTTTGAGCGGAAGTTTCCTGTTGATTCTTTATTTGGGTTATTGAAAATAAGTTTGGTACAAAATACTTTTTTGTTGTTTCTGAAGTATTTTGTCCTTTTGTTTGCTGTTTTTGAGACGCTAATTTATTTTTGTCAATCATTTACATTTTTTTTTCCGCGGTGGGTTTTATCGCTTTTTTTAAATTACGTACTTAACCTCATTAATGAAAATTGTTGGTTGGCTGTTTGGGAATACCTTAGGCATTTTAAGGGCGTGTGACCTTAATTGTACCGCTAGACGGTCGCGATACCTGATAAAGGTATGACGCCCTAGTCCCTACTTAACACTTTTGCACTCGTATATCTATTGCATAATATTCTTCTTATAATATTCCAGGTTCAAGGTATTCAAGGTGGACCGATGGATGCGAGACGCACAGGTACGGTTGTTGTGGCGACACTTGGGGGAGGCCTATGTCCAGCAGTGGACGTCTTTCGGCTGATATGATGATGATGATGATGATGATGATGAATATTCCATTAGAGGTGTGCAACTAAACTTACAACGGCTACTCAATTTCGAAAAACCAATAAACACAGACAGTTTTTCTTCAGCGTCCCTCAATAAGCTCTCTGAAATATAATAGTGTTGTCGATCCCACATTTCCTGTGACTGTCGATAGGTCCCACTATTTCTGGCAAAATGCCAAACCGAACCATTCTCGTGTCAAAATAAATGGCCCCTTTGTAACTTTTATAATACTCATAGTGTCATAAAATAAATGAGTTATATTAATCGTGTCGTGTTTCTACGTCAATTAAATACTTCAGTATATTCTTGTCACTTTCTATGGTATGCCTATTAATTAAGCTCCTGTTTTAGTAAAATGGGTTGGCTTTTTTTAGATGTTGTATGTTATTTTGACAAGATGAATGTTTTTCATGTGAATTATTAAAATGTTTCCATTGATTTTATTATTTAGACGATGAGGACATTTATTTTGTAGGATGCGTTGACTGTTCACAGTTCGTTTATATCCCAGATTTGATCAGATAAGGCTATGTTACCTTCCTACCAGGGTTGCGGATTTTGTTCGAAAGAGTTACCGCGGCCCTGGAACGTAAAAGGCACTAGGAGGAGCATGGGTGGGTTTTAGTCAGTAGAAGTCTGACACTCCCTGCCGCTCCACCCAGAGCGGGAGGGGTCATTTGATGACTTCCCATCCACAAAAAAAAAAGCCTATGTTACCTTGATCGTTACAAATGAATATATATGTCTGCCTTGTAAAATAAAAACAGATGAATTTCATTCATCAATACTACAAAGCACTTGTGAAAAACAGCGATAAAAGTTAAATCATGATACCATGAAACGCAGTAAAAAATTCTTGAAACTAGCCAGCAAGAAACTGCTCGTAATTGAAAACAAAAGAAGGAAAACGTACAACCATACGCCATTCCTTAACAGCAGACATTAGCAGTCATTGCTGCACTTATCAACTGCATGAATCATAATTCAATAAAAATATGGTCAGCTGTTCTGCGAATTGGAAGGACCGACGGAGCTCCATTAAGAACAAGGTTTGAAACGATAAGGTTACGGAACAAAATTAATTAATACAATTCCTACCTTGAAATGTGAAAACGATGAGTTTTGGTCACCAAGAACATAATGGCACTTGTGATAAACCGAAAACAAAAATATCACGAAACTTAAAAGAAATGTATGCTATACATAATTAGATATGTACATACTCACTATGAACTACTCATAAAAAAACGAAAAAAAAAACAAAAGAAGGATAAACGTACAGCCAAACGCCGTACCTACCTAATAATTTGTAAAACAATAACAACATGCATTAGCAGTCAGTACTGCACTTACATTATCAATTGCATGAATCATGATTCTATCACATTGTGGTCAGCTGTTCTGCGAAACGGAACGACGGTGCTCCATTAGGAACAATAAAAGCAGCCAGAGGTTACCACTCGTGTGTTTTTAACTGAGGAATCCTTTGAAAATTTAAGATTTCTTAGAACTGGGTTGGTAGTTTTTTAAATAACAGTTACTTCAAGCGTTGTTTGTGTATTAAATTGATCAAGTTAAACTTCGAAAGCAACTTTTTAACAAAAAACTGCAGTTTAAAAAAAATAAATAAAACGTTGCAAAACTATATTTTTATTTTCTACGTTTTAGTGAGATTTATTTTTGGAATCGCCTCCTTTAAGCCTTTTATTTTGGTACTCAGCATTGTTATGTCAGGAAAAAGTACAACTCCATTTAACTAAAGGGGCCGTATGTTACTTCGGCACTTTAAGACAAATCTGATACCTCACCTGTTAAAATCAATACCACCGTTTAGGCTACAGCACGTGCCAAAGAAATAGACAAACATGCATAGATAAACGTACATACAAACTCTTGAAAAACATTACCCCTCTTCTGGGGCGGTCGGTAAAATACAGCCATTTTGGTAACGTAACATTATTTATTAAGCTGAAATAATATGAAAGGCATTTAAAATTCAATTATACTAAAATCATCTTAACTTGAAAAATATTGAAATAGCTATCTTATTTAGATAATCACATTATTCAAATAAGTAGTCTTGAGTTTCAAAGAATTTTAAATGTCGACTGATCTTTGAAGATATTTCGGAAATGTCAACGTAACATAAAATTAATATGTGGGCTGTCATTTAGAAGATACATTATTTCAATTATATTATAGTAGTTTATGCAACGATCATATAAAAGGGTTTATTGAAACACGAGTGTGGGTTTATCACACGAGGCGTAGCCGAGTGTGATAATAGCCTTACACGAGTGTTTTAATACCTAATTATATGCCGTTGCATACACTATTTTATCTTCACTCATACAGTTGAAATAAAATAAGTGGAAAAATAGTTTATTCCAATATGGCGGATATTCTCATTGCGTATTCGAATGACTTCGCAACGCGCGTATCCATAGACAAAGATATAAGCTGGCTCATTGACGAGTCAATGAGCCCGCGCCAATAAATTAAAAAGTAAAAGTGTGCTATAAAAATTAAAAAGTTATTTTATGATGCAGTTGTTTAAAAATCGAAGGGAAATTCAACTGTAATGGTTTTTTTTTTTTAAATTTTACCTATCCACAAAAAAAAAGTACGTGTTTATGCATTCGTTTTTGAACTCATATTTGGAACATTAAGTTGTGAGTGTAGATAAAAACTATAATAGCTTTTACCTGTGACTTCGTACGCGTATATCTCGCTGTTTCCCGTTCCCGTATAGCTTACAAAATCGGTTCAGTAGATCCAGATATTACTCCCTACAACCTCACAAACTCACAAACTTTACCTTTTTATAATATTAGTATTTTAGCATAGATAAAACAGTTATAATGTGTAACAGAAGTTGTCCAAAGACTATATTGAATGAGAATCCTAATTCGCGACAACCTTTAATACTCGTCTAGGAGTGTGGTAGATGAAAATGGCTTGACCACAACTTTTTTGGTAAATACAACTCCAAGAAAACCTAACAAAAACTTTAAGTTGTTTGTTTTCACAACAATTTTAGTTCTAGATAAGTTTTCAAAGTCGATTAAAAATGTTGCCAACCCTAAATCAGGCTATCACCATCCCATGAATAAAATACAAGGAGAAAATAGAAACACCTTAATTGCCAAAACATTGTTTAGAGAACGTCCCCCTTTTTTCCCGTACATCTAAAGTTAGGCCATTAATATAACTAGTTGACTCGGGTAAGAGGTACGAATGTTTCATGAATGCATAATTTATTCATTGCCGGTTATTTCACACAAATTCACACAAATGGTTTGAATTTATTCGTCTGACAACTTCGACTCGCGTCTGCTTGAAGTGATTGCAATTATTTTTCATGATTCTTGATTCGTAGGGATAGCGTTCAATCACAAGTTCTTGAAGTTTTTTTTAAATATTGTGATTGGTGTATGTTTTTTGTGTGTTTATGCTATACTGCCTGCTAAATCAGTTGTTTACTACGAGCTACATTTATGTTTGCTCGTGCCCGGGCGTTTATGTGCTCACTAGAGCAATAATACAGAATAATTTAGGTATAGCTTATTATTAGCTTGTCAGGAGCTTCGCCCGTTTGAAGTCGAAAATTATTCCAAGGGAACACATCTCCGGGATAAAACTTTCGGTAGTCTATGTTCTAATTGGGGACATGGTCTATCTGTGCGTCCAATTGCATCTTAATCCGTTCAACCGTTAAGATATAAAGAGATACAAACAAGCAGAGTTACATCTTGTTGCGGATTTAGTTCAAAAGAGTCATCGTGGCCCTGGAAAGCAAAGGGCACTAGGAGGAGCACGGATGGGTTTTAGTCACTAAGAGTCTGAAACTCCCTCCCGCTCCACCCAGAGCGGAAGGAGTCATTTGATGATTTCCCAATCTCCTCTCCATAAAAAAAATTGAGTTACATCGTCGCATTTATAATATTAGTTTGGATTTATTATTGCTCTCGTGTACTTTAACTGAGAAGTTAAAGCACCGTTTTTCTGTGGTCTATAATTTCAAAGTGTTATTTAAGGAAATGCACGACGCCTCATACAATTAAATGCATATATCAAGGAGATATTTTCATTTCACACAGCTGATGTGTTAAAATATTTCAGCTGACCCATCTCTTACTTATTAAATAACCTACTGAAGCACTTTAAACTGGAATCGAGTGAACTGAAATTGGATGCAACATTTCGATACAAAATAATTATCGATATTTCAGTGTATGGGAATATATTATCAACTGAAATGACGACCATTTCACAGTATTACATGGAATCATTTTAATATTTGGAATCAATTTTCGTTGCAAATGTGCTTAAGTTTCAGATTATATCTACGTAGATACTAAGTAACGTAAAATGGTTTAAGAAACCTAAGGATTATTTAAATGACTGGTATTGAAATTAAAACTAAGCACCCTTATAAAACACATAAAAAACTTCGACAACTCGAAAACAACCTAATTTAAATACCAAGTTTTTGGGGTCGAAATAGATGCAAATTAGCTCTGGAACATCCCATTTGAAGGAACGCACTCAATTACTAGACACCTTGTATAACCAATGTCGTTTGTATTCTACAGCATATCAATCGGAGACTGAAGGATTCTACATAAATCTACCCTAAGGCGCCACCTCCTTGAGCGAGTGTCTCGCGGCGATATTATCGCCATTTCATTCTATAACAATTCTATGAACGTGTCGCTCTCTTGAGAAGGTGGCACTAAACAAAACATTACTTCACATATTACACAAATTACAACTTTCTGCTCATAATAAAAAGGTTCAAACTTACCGTAAACCTTGGACCATTGCGCCGGCGGTCTCCAATCCGGGTAATGCTTTGGGAATTTCTCCCTCGTCCAGTACGTATGCAGCACCATTTTGTACACAGTCATTTTATCCGGGTTACACACGTCAGTCTCACCGGCTGCCGCTGCGGCCAGCGCCGGTAGCAACATCACTAGTAACAACCGCGCCATATCGATATCGGATATCGATGACGTCACAACACTAAGGCATAGTGGCAGATGTCACAACATTTCACCTTTGTACCTGTAAAGAAATATTTTTGTGTTAGTTTGACACGAAAATGGGAGTAAAGAGAAAATATTTGTAGACGTATATGAGCTAGTGAACGAATTCATTCATTCGTTCACTCACTCATACACGTATACAAAATTTGTATACGTATATGAGTGAGTGAACAAATGAATGAAAAAATACAGTACTCAGTCAAATATTTAATATTTGACTGAGTACTGTATTTTTTTTAAAGGATGGAAAATCATCAAATGATTACCAAAAAATTAAAAGTCTATTAGTCACTATTGATGTGTTTTACTATTTGTTGTAATAACACTTATGTCTTTGACTGACATATTATTTATCAAGCACTGTTAAATTCTTGCACTGTTAGATTCTATACAGAAACAGGAACGAAATAAAAAAAACTATTTTCATTTTATTTTTAAAAAAATTGCTCGATCTATGCACAATTTATTTCAACACTGCCCATTTTCTAAACATTCACACCTACTATAAGACACCGTAGGTAGCCAATGAATGAATGTGTATAGTAAAATAGTTGCCTGTCTGAGGCTGGGTGAATGACCGGTCTATTTCGGTCCCTTTGAGGTGAGATATTGGTTGAATCTCTCGGAACTTTTGACGTGTGTCCAAGTATTAGACACTTGACTTAAATGTGTCTTATTTTTCTTTAAGAATTGCGAAATTGTATAAGTACCTACCTATTTATTACAAAAACTATGCCTTCTGTATTTGGTTCAAATTTTGTTTTAGATTGATCGAGACAACAATGTATGTACTATGTATATGTAGCATTTTTTTTTCATATCTTTTGTTATAACACATTAGGTAAATAAAAAGTGCAAATATACAAAATGAGTCATACTACTGTGCTCTCTTTCACTTCTACTCAATGTGTTTTCACACTGTTCTAACATAGACAGACGCACGTACCTACTTATTTAAATTTTATTCTTTCTTTCTTTCTTTATTTGTCCCTCATAACATAAACCCACACGCCACACCCTAATAAATAAACCTACATATTCGATATTTTCACACAGTTCTCTCGTTAAAACCACAAACTGAAAAACCGTATTTATTTGAAGCAAACCCGCACAAAATATTTTTTATAAAACGATACTCCTATGTTGAGCCAGTTTAAAAAAAAATACTATGTACAAATTCGTCACTGTAGCTTTTGTCACTGTGCAAATTTTGGTAACTTGTAGTGTAGTTAATTTTTATTGTATGCGGCCATTTTAATGGCCTGCTTTGTTTATTTATGTTTTTTTTTAAATGGAGCATGAGGAATTATGCGTAAAGCAGTTAACATGCTTTAAGGATATGACGTCAGCATTGTGAAAGCCAATTATTTTTGAATTAATAATCGTGGTGTTTTATAAATTTTATCGGTTCTTTTCGAAACGACCAATTTGAACTGCACTCCTAGCTTGTGACGTTTTGTAAGTGTCCTTGTAGGATTATGTGAAACATAAACACCACTGCAAAGTCACAGGAAAGCAAAATACGCAATTCCGTTTACATGGATGACATAACTACCTATTTTTTTCAACTATTTTGATTAAACCAAACTACAGAACCGATTTTGATGAAATTTCTATGGGACCAATCGGGAAGTACCTATATCCTTTCACATAAAACATTTTTTTAAATTGGTTCATAAATGACGGAGTATGGTAACAAACTAATTGAGAACCTTTTTTTGAAGCCAGTCAAGTATTATTTCGAAACAAACATAAAATAATCCCTAGCAAATGATATGACACTAAAAAGAGCTTTCAAGCAATATGAAATCACAATATTATGTTGTTATTTTCTACCGAAAATCCGTATTGACATCTGTCTCGATAAGGGTAACATTGAAAACAATTCAGCAAATCGCTTCGCCGATCTAATTGACCCCAAAATTCCTTCAACCTAACAAGCCCTAACAAAAACAATATCTCAACCCTAAAATGCCAGACGAAATATTCCGAATCGGGCAAAAATTTCAACCTCTCAGTTATCATATTGAGCGATCATAAATTTTCGCTGGCCCGCGGGACAGTGGGACCGTAGAACCATGTCTGTGAAGGGTGTCAGCCTCTTTTTGCCAATATTTTGCCAATATTTCAAAAGAGTATGTGCTGACATGACGTGACGTAAGCATTCGGCCCTTTATTCCGAACAGGCTATTCGTTATGCGTTCCACGTTTAAAATAAGAGCGGTTAGGTTGGTGCTGTATTGTGTTGGCAGTGTAAGGGTTGGCGGGAGAACGTTCGTATGGGTTTTAGGGTTAGCAATATCACCTAAAAATGTAATAATATTTCGCTTATGAATATAAATAAAACTCTTCTGTTAGTGAGTGACTGAGTGACCGAGTTACTGAGTGACTGAGTTACTGAGTGACTGAGTTACTGAGTGACCGAGTGACCGAGTGACCGAGTGACTGAGTGAATGACAGACAACGCTCAGCCGAAACTACTGAGATAGGTTGACAGACAGACACCCGAGTGATCCTATTAGGGTTCTGTTCTTTACGGATGTTCGGAACAATTAAAAAGCAGCCCTTCCCTACATTTTGAACAAATTGTCTAGATCTACTAAACAGCGATAATTGTTCATGAACACTAGTAAGTATTTTCACGCCCTAAAAAATGCCGAAGACTTAAAATTCACTCTGTATAAGTTTCCAATTAAATCGCGGCCAATACATTTTATCGATATCGAAATGCTAGCATTTCGATCACCTCACTATATTTTACAGTCCTTTTCAGCGAACGCTAGCACTTTTAAAGGAATTAACTCGCGTGATACGAATATATTTGGAAGTTTGTGAAATATGAGTATTTTATTGAATTAAATGAAAGTGCTTAATAATTTAACAATTGAAACTGGGGTTTATGAAGTTCGTGGTTTCATATTTGTTTGTGGTAAAAAGTTTCTTAAGGGACCGCCTCCTTTATGGACAGAATAAGATACTCGAAAAACATTACTGTCAAGGCTGCGTATGAGAGCTGCAAATGTAATATTTAATTTTCATAATAAAAAAAAATATAGTTCTTGTTTGTTTGTTATGAACTAATGAGTTGTTAAATTTTTTAATTATTAATATGATCGAATTTATAATTGAATAATAAATGACAACTGTCAAATAAATCGTGTTGTCATTCATTCTTAGTTCGGGTTCGGGACTAATCGTAAATCCGTAGGTGATACGGAGTAGAAAACGCCCGACACTAAGGCTGAAACTACGGACTTTAGGCTTAGAGAGTAGTCCCCCTGGGCCGCGGTGACTCTTTCGAACAAATTCAGCAACCCTGGCAGATCCAAGCCATACGTACAAAATGTTTTGGGAACACTTTCGTTGTGTGTACAGCTAAGGAGTGGAATTCCCTGCCGGATTGTGTTTCCTGATAGCTACAACCCACTCTTTAAGTCAAGAGTGAATAGGTTTCTACTAAGCGCAAGTGCAATCCATCGTTGGCCACTCATCGCTTTTTATCAGGTGAGATTGTGGCAAGCCTACGAATGATAAAAATAAAATTTCATTAATCTAAACGTGGCTTGTTGTTACTTAAGTTTTTTGTTTCTTGTTTTAAGCAAACTTAGGTACCTCTACACCTACCTATTCGTGATTATTTTTCTTGGTACAAATAAAAATAATGCATATTTTATGACTCGAATACCAAAATGGTACTCAATAATTCACTGACAGATTTCATACCCACAACCACATCTCTAGACTTAAAATCAATATGTTCAAGAATATGGGCCTGAACATCCAAAAATAGATTGTAATTTGTAACAGTATGTCTGTCACGTTATACATGTACCGATCCCCAAAGGATTGATATAATAATATCGTGGCAATATTTTATTTTATGAAAAAAAAGCCACAGTCTGCGAATGCCAGTATTCGTTCCCTTGCGATAGGCGGGTCTATCAATATTTTTATGTAACAGGCAGGCTTCAATTTGAAATAGGTGTCAGAAAACTAATAACAGTTTTTGCCCTGGGAATTATAAATGTGTAAAGGGCGTGGTTTTCCTGCCAGGGTTGCGGAATTTGTTCGAAAGAGTCACCGTGGCCCTGGAACGCAAAGGAATACAGATGGGTTTTAGTCAGTAAGAGTCTGACACTCCCTTCCACTCCGTCCAGAGCGAAAGGAGTCATTTGATGACTTCGCATTCTAAAAAACAAAAACTCGGTGTTACGCGGCGGACGTTGCTCTTCCCTTTTTAACTGTGCACATTCATAATGATGTCATCATTCTACAGCATAAAGTTTCAAAGAGAAGATACTACGTGACTTAAGATCCAACCTTCAGTGGGGTGGAGTATTAGTTTGTTCCCCAAAATAATCCGCTTTGATCCCTCCACGATACAAATACTCAAAACTTTAATATCCCGTTTTAATTACAGACACTATTATCATAATTTAGGGTAACTTTCAAAGAAGCATTACTTAAGATTGTTTTAAGACGATTGAGATTCGACTTTGCTTTTGTTCGAAAGAGTTACCGCGGCCTTGAACGCAAAGGGCACTAGGAGGAGCACGGATGGGTTTTAGTCAGTAAGAGTCTGACACTCCTTCCCACTCCACCCAGAGCGGACCCCTTCCGCTCTGGGTGATCAGTCATTTGATGATTTCCCAAAGTGTTGAGACCACAAAACGTCTTTTGAGATATTATTTTGTCTTTATTTTCTGAGGATTTTTAAACGCGAAATCTTGAAGCATTTTCCTGAATTACTTACAACATTTTTTGGAGCTTCATTAAGTCGGTTCTGGGTGACATTTTTACAAGAAGCTTTCATATTTTTCCGGGTGTTTAAGATTCTTTTAAACTAAAAGTGACTAAAGGTTGTTGACGCTCGTGATTTTAATAAATATTGCTATTAATTTAATCAAAGCCGTTAATAAGAAAAGAGACATGTCCCCAACAACAATAATTACAAATTCCTTTGATAAAAACGTATAGAATTTATACTAGTAATTGTCCATAATTTCCAGTTTAAATTCTAAAATTAACCTACTCTAATCCACCGATACCACCCACTTTACAGTTACACGATCCAATAACATAATTCTAGTAATTTCTCAGTTTATTATAAATTCCAATTCCGCCGCGCCTCCCCTGAACTCTTGTCCAACTTGTTTCAACTCCCCCTTCTGTTGTTTTTCATCGCAACGTTCCCGGGAGGGCTGTAATTCGATTAAGTTATTGTTTTATGTGCTATCGTCTGGACTGGATATTGTATGTTTTGGTACACATAGATCCAGTGAGAAAAAAAATATTGAAACAAAAAAAAGAAATATTCTTTGTACAGCACAGTTATTACAGGGGGTCTACTCTCTAAGCCGAACTAAGAACAACTGTCAAATCGTGTTGTCATTAATTCTTAGTTCGGGTTTGGGACTAATCGTAAGTCCGTAGATGATACGGAGTAGAAAACGCCTGACACTAAGGCCGAAACTACGGACTTCGGGCGTAGAGAGTAGACTCCCTGGTACTGTGTTGATGGTCTTTTGTGAATAAGCTACGCGGCAGTAGCATATGAAGTTGACTTCAGACTATCAGCTAAGTATTAAAATAGGTCAAGACAATATTATACTTGGAAATTAGGAACCAAGTGCGACCCGCCCCTTAATTCTGTTACTCATAAAATCGCATATTCATTGACAATCCAATGGAATTATAGATCCATTGATTCATATGTTTAGAAAATTGTCTGGTCGACAACGTAAAACACGCTATGAAAATAGTTGTAATGTCAAAAAAAAATATGCACGCGATTAAATTCGTTTTTGTATTAGGTAGGTACGCAATTAGGCTGCTCGAATTTGTGGGCTCGAAATAGAAAATTCTCTATTTTCGTACATTTTGTTTAGTGTTGTGATAGCACACTTTTGAAATAACTACAGCTGTAGCTGGTGATAACAAGTCTTGTTTACTAGAAAACTTTTCTTGAACTCTCCTCTCTGAACTGTCCCCAAAATTTGTCCCCCTTACACCAACTATGCTATATTTTCTCGTCCATTTGCAAGCACTCCAACTGCAACGCATTATCCTAAGTTGAACATAAATTCAGAATATTAAAACTGAACAACTCCAAACTAACAAGAACCAACATTGGCACTCGACGTAAGACTGTGCATAGACCGGAGTGAATGGAGCATAGACTGAATATGTCATTGAATAATGAACTTTATTTTCAGGGGCGATAGAGCACACTCGGACAAAAGCACGAGGAATCGTTTGACGTTCACGTCGATGTTCGTACAACTTTAGACTTAATGTTATAGAATTTAAAGTGCATTATTCAATGTCATGAGAAATCTTTCTTGTTTCGGTCCTCTTGGTGTGTGCGAAGCCTAAAAGGGAGCTCATCGAGATATAACAGCGACTGCCCAAACTTATACTGCAGAATTACGTAGCCACCCAACTCCTAATGAAGTTTTAATAATTCACAGTCTTCCAAAACTGTTGGCTTGTTAACTTGCTCAAGTCAACTCGTGGTCTCTTTAAAATGTTAATTGTGAGTCGATAAGAAGAATTTCGAAGTGTTCAAGTGTTGAGTTTTGGTTATTATTTATTGCAAAAACGGGAGTTATGAAGCTGATAATTGAGCTTTAAATAAAAGGAATTGAAATATCTATACTAATATTATAAAGAGGTAAAATTTGTATGTAGGGGGTAATCTCTGGATCCAATTCTAAAAATTTTTTCACTGGTAGAAAGCTACATTATTCCTGAGTGCTATACGCTATAAATTATTTTTATAACATGTATATTAACCAAGCTATCACAACTTTTGTCTAGCAAGTCGGAAAGAAATACCTCAATAAAATAGAATTATTTGCATGCATGTATGTGTAGGGTTAGGGTAGGTGTAGGGTAGGTGTAGGTTAGGTGTAGGGTAGGTGTAGGGTAGGTGTAGGGTAGGTGTAGGGTAGGTGTAGGGTAGGTGTAGGGTAGGTGTAGGGTAGGTGTAGGGTAGGTGTAGGGTAGGTGTAGGGTAGGTGTAGGGTAGGTGTAGGGTAGGTGTAGGGTAGGTGTAGGGTAGGTAGGTTGACGGGAGCGAAGCCCCGGGAGACAGGTAGTGTAATATAAAACTAATGATACTAAGAGAGGTACACCTGCCCTATTTCGATTATGAAACTTCTTTCTCTGATAGAAAGCTACTCAAAGTTGAATTTAATGCGCTACTTTTTACTGGATTTTTCGGGATTAAAATAATTCCGAAAATTGTGTTCGGTTTGCCTTGGGATAGGTGACGGGAAAAGGTAATAAATTAATATCTAATAACGAACACACACATTTTTTTTGCAATTGCAATTGCAAAAAAAAAATGTTAAAAAAATATTTCTAACGCTTTCTAATTTTCATAGGCCTATTAATAGCGGATTCTGTTCGAAAGAGTTACCGCGGCCCTGGAAAGCAAAAGGCACTACCAGGAGCACGGATGGGTTTTTATCAGTAAGAGTCTGACACTCCCTTCCACTCCATCCAGAGCAGCAGGAGTCATTTAATGATTTCCCATCCATAGAAAAGGCCTAATGTCCGGCGCTTGAGAGATTAACAGAGAAATGCTAAAATTGCTGTCACAATCAATGAATGTATTGCCTTGATGTTTATTACAAAATGAAATTTTAAATGAAATTGATATTAATGAAAACCTCAACTCAATCAAACATTTACCCAAACTAAAAGCAGACCCAACAATTTCAATGAGATATAACACAGACATTATTTACTATTCAATAATACCCGATCTAAATGATAAATCAGACCCACAGATGTATTAGAACTGGATGAGCATTAGCGACGCAAAATTGAGTAATCGGTAGAAAGAAACAAAGTGATTGTGCGCCTGTACCTGTCTCTTTTATTTATGTCGTCATGGTCGTAGTGACCAGAGAATCGAAACAATTAGCATTCTATCACGGATAGTATTATGATAGAGATTATCAAAATATATGAGATTAGCTTTTGCCCGCAACTTCGTACGCGCATATCCCGTTTTTCCTGTTCCTGTAAGAAAGTCGGTGCTCCCCTACACTTCCCGAGGAACATTCTTAATTTCAGCTTTCTACTATCAGTAGTTTCGGCTGTGCGTTGTATGTCAGTCACTCAGAAAGGGAAGAGTTTTATAATATTGATCGATTCACAAGCGCTACCTACCGAAATACCATATGTTCAATGCCGAACATTCTGCCAAGGTTGCGGATTTCGTTCGAAAGAGTTACCGCGGCTTTGGAAAGCAAAGGGCACTAGGAGGAGCACGGATGGGTTTTAGTCAGTAAGAGTCTGACACTCCCTCCCGCTCCACCCAGAGCGGAAGGTGTCATTTGATGATTTCCCATCCGTAAAAAAAAATGCCAAACATTGTGGCACTTAGAGAATCGTTATCTGTTTCAGTCCAATACTAACTCATAACTAACCCGTCAAGCTCAACAGTAAATCGAACATTTTCTATGTGTAGTTGCTGCCCCTGAAATATTTTCTGTTTTAAATTAATATGCAAACTTCTTTTAATGGCATCTACTCCGCTTGCCATAATTAAAAATAGAATATAATACACAATCGTTGTCGCCTGTTGAATGAGAGTTTTTCTAGAAGTTCAGTAGTAGAGAAAGTAACGCTTATAGAGCTAGTGAAGAAGACCAATCAGAATTCTGGAAAAAGACAACAATTGGTAGCGAAAAGCGCTTTGCCTCATTTTCATTTACTAACAAGACAGGGATTCCAGTTTTATATGTCTATGGTCAGACCCTGTATATAAGCTGTCAATGATAAAAGGTACCTTATGTTCATTTGAGAAAGATAATTTGATTTCCCAACGGACCTCAGGTAGTCAGCCTGTGTTACCAGATGAATAATTTAGTTACACGATAATTGGTTTATCAATATTATTTCAATAACAGTTGACGGACGAATTGTTAATAAATAATTGGGGACGTAGGTATTTCTGTTTATTTATTTAAACTTTAAGTGAAGGCAATTATTATATTAATGTACTATCCGTCTTTTGAAAACCATGAAATTATTTATTGTTTGAATAGCTTAAAATAACTAGCTTTTGCCCGAGATTTCGAGTTAAAAGTTTCTCGAGTTAAAATAGCTTGTATGCGTCTCCAGGGTTCCATTCATCTCGATACCAAAACTCATCAAAATCGATTCGATGATTCAGACGTGATTGCGTAACAAACAAACAAAATCACTTTCGCATTTATAATATTAGTTAGGATTAAACACAAATCGCAAATATTTTTAAATATTCCTACTATTTTAGTAGACACATAATAGAGGTCAACATTTAGCTCATAATATCAACACACAACATTTAGTGTTATTTTGTGTTTTTCGTTCATTATTTTGAGTGTATACTTAGTTTATAAGTTATATTTTATATGTATTAGTATAGTTTTGTTTTTGTATTTGTTTATTGTATTTTGTATGGACCACAGTTGCCTGAAATAAAGGAATAAAAATAACTATAATTTAACACACAATGCTCAGAATACATTCCTACATTCTATTTATAACATGAACTCAACAACGGTCACGTATTTAAAAATAGAATTCATACACATAATACTGTTTACCCCGTAAATATTCATCGTTCGTAATCACAACAGACAACCCCTTACAAATTTTCAGTGGAAACTGACCCGCGTCAAATTGTTGACCTGGTTACCGGTTAGAACATAATGAGGTGAGCGTCGAGCACCATTACACTGAAAACAGCATTGATCCTAATTTTGTAGGGTTATTGCAGAAATATCAGAGCGCTATGTATTTCCCAAAGGGATGGATACCTGAGTGTCTGAATTAAGTGACATTCTATCATCAAAAATGATAGTCAAACCGTTGTTGGATTGTTATGTGCTATCGAAATTTCACACCGACAATCCTAAACATTTGGAACTTTAAAAAATAAAGGAAAGCGTTTACGTCACTTTGAGTCATATTTACAGACGTGCTTCAAAAAAAAAATACCCCACGATAGGAATTTATTCTGTGTTCTGGGTGCGCGTGCAAACGTTTACAAACATTCAAACTAACATACAGAAACAGCCCGACCCGGAAAAATCTATTGTAGATCTTACAAAATATTTGCTACATCCCGTTTCTGTTTAAGATCCACGTTACAGAAGGCAAGTCTACATACGTAGCCTGTTACCTACTGAAAACTTCCTAGTGGTTTCTATCTAGTGAGCGATAGCTTGACTCGTGAAATGCATCCACTAGTAAAGGTAATTCTAACTCTTCCACTGCTAAACTAACTCAACACCTAAGCCAATCTATTTGCATATAGAATAAACTTCAAATATAATTTTAACAAAAATCTATATTTATCAAATGTCAAAGATAGAAAATATTGAAACAAACCTTCCGTTCCAGTTATTTTCGTTTACTTCCAGTATATAAACAGATAATTTTAAGACGTTTATTCAGAGATAAAGGGGAAATATCAAAGAGTTGGCTTTGATCGATTTGTGCCGCTTCGAAAATATCAAGGCGAATCAAATATGTAGTGATCGGTGACAGTCGTGATGTGCGAATATGTTGGAGTGGGGATTGGTAAAGTGTTGGAACTTGGTAGGTTTATTAATATAAATGAAGGGATTCGTTCTTGTCTCTGTGTCAAATTGACTATCAAAACTTTATTTACTTCAACGTTCATTTTAAGAAAAGCGGCGATGCAAAAAATATGCTTGTTTTCTTTCTACATGCGTATCCTGACTAACCAAAATAAGACAGGATATCCCATAGATATAGGAAAAGTTTCTAAAATCATTAAATTAAAAAGTTATGCCGATACCAAAATAAAAATGACGCATAACTATGCAAGTTTTCCTTCCAAAAACATGTGACCTAACTAAACGAAACAAGACAAGCAAACACATACATACACATAACTCGGATTTCCTCCTCTATTTACGAACGTAACTCACGGGTCGCGCACACCCACGCTTTAGACCTATTCATTCAGTGGAAAGTGGGCTCATGAATAAATTATTACACCAGTTCAACTGTAGCGTACAAAACGCTGGGAAAACCGTATTGATGTGTGCGATCGCGATGAGATTCTTTTTTTGAATGATAAGGTTTTTACCAGGGATATTTTTTGTACTTTTCTTTCTGAGCTGTTTTTGGTTGCCCGTGGTATGTGTTTTCTAAGATAGTTGTGTTTGAGTGCTTTATGTTTAACAGTATTTTTATTTTTACTGTGTAACCGAAACCTTTTTATTTTGTCCATCACTTCGTCCCAACTATATAACATTTATTGTTTCGCTGGTATTCTATTTTTTAATCTAGTCTACACGCGATTATTTTCCCTTCATTAAATGTACAACATTATTTTTGTCATTTGAATTGAGTCTTACTGCGAAAAATATAACAATAAAGCATTGGAAAATTTACTGTGCTTTATTTCACCATTCTCTTCTAAACGTATCCATAATGAAAAAAAATAAAAAACAATAACATCAAAATAAAGAGTAAGTATCCCTAAAATTGGCAAGCGACCTTGTTAAACACTTTTAACCCAGTGACACAGAAAGTCCAGAGTTTATTTCAGACGCGAATGTCCCGGCTAAGATAATAATTATTACGTGCCGCGTAACCACCGGATTACTGCTCCATATTTATTTATACTCAGACACGTGCTTTCGCGGATATAAAGTTGTATTTCACACGTGCAAGTATTGCCTGTACATCTATGATTTGTCATACCTGTAGGTCGTTGATGTTTTCGAATTTGGAATCACATTGTTCCTGAATGACATGGCAGCCATGTTGGATTTGTGATTTGACTTATTGTTTTTTTATGTAGTTCTAATTCTATTGATTTATCATCTACAATTTTGTGCTAGTGGCTTCGCCCGCGGAAAAGTTGGAAAATATTCCAGAGAAACTTGCTCCCAGGATAAAAGTCTCCTGTGTTCTAACCCAGGGTTAGGTCTACCTACGTGTAAAGTTTCATCCAAATCCACTCAGTTTTTAAAACTTGAAAACTTAACAAACGTTTATCAAAATACAGTTTTTTTTAAACGAATGGATCAATAAACCGTTCGTTTTTAAATCATTATTCTACGAGTATTTCTATTAATTGTTTGAAGTTGACAAAGCCAGAATAATGTTCTAAATACGTTGAGCGATTGCGTTTAGTGATTATAGTGAACGAACGATTTAAAATTTCGTTTTCAATTAAAATTTATTGTTATCAATACCTATTGAAACACCTAGTCAATTAGCTACGTTTCAGCTTAAAAGCAGCACGTCGATTCTGTAAAATTCAAACAACAACTCGCATTTCAAGTCGTTATTCACTCTCACTTCGCATAAGGTTCAAAATGACCTTGATTTTGCATTCTGTAAGCATCACCTAGGCACTTGCGAAGTGAAGTGAGCTCCAAAGCGACCAACACTGTACTAGTGACTACCACACTCAAAAAAATCTAAGTCGGGATTTATCGGTTTTTCATTTTACCAGTTTTTGACACAGATTTTTAGCTATTACGATGTTTAAATTAAAATTTCTTATTTTAAGGAATTTAAGGCAGCTAATAAGTAAAAAAAAAACAGAAAACTCTAAATTCGTGCCGTGAATATAATCTATGCTTACCTTACGAAAAGAAATGACTGACAGATAATATCATAAGTAATCTGTGGACAATATTTTCATTTATTGCCGTTGACGTTTAAAAGTTCGTTGCATTCACAGAGTACTTTTGGTTGCATTGTTTTGTTTACGTTCTGTTTGTTTTTTGATCGATCAGTGCCGGTAATAATAGTGAAATAATCATGAAGTAAGTTTATATTTCTGGTTGTGAATTTCAAAAATGATATTAATTAAAGAAGTGTTTATTTTGTTTTCTAATCCATCAATAATGTTTCAGTCCAAATGAGACACGTTCTTTTCATCCATCGTCGGCTTAAGTAGGTAGGCACTTATTCACTTTATAACTTTAAAAACTTTATTTAAACACTATTTAACTATGATTTATTCTATTTTCACTCATAAAATAGATGCTTTTAATTTGACACTTTGAATCGCGTTCGAGTGCAAAGTGAACGTCGAAGTGACAGGGGAATTACCTTATAGAATGCCACTTTTTACGTCATCTCATACTTTATCTGTCAAAATCTCGAGGTAAATTTAGTTCAACTCGCAAACACGCTCGCAATAGTAGCGCTAGTGTAGATTCGAATTATCAACCGAGTTTTAGAATGCCAATCAAGAAACTCACAGCGGATTCAGATTCGAAGTTTAGAATGAAGTCTTACAGAATCACACTGCAGCCCAAATACGAATATTGTTCTCATTCATTGCCAGCAGCAACAATGACAGGGATCACTACTACGTTGCATTGCACCACGCCAAATCAACACTAATCCCATTTAGTTCCGAACACCAAATATTACTGACTGGAATTTAATTTGTCCACTGATTTTATCTTTGAGGTATAGAATCGTCGGTGGTCGCTAGTTGTCAACGTTCGATGACCTGGTTCCAAGTCTATTTTGGTGTGGACACGAATATCGAGCGGGAGATCACTTGGCTGTGAGCGTCCTATGCATAAAAAGTTGGTGACACACGCGATGTTTAGACTTTTTTTTATCTGTGAAAGATTCTTTTTTTAAATGACATGCCATTTTGTTTGGATGAAAATATTCTTGATAAACCGTAGCTCTCTTTTGCCATGTCAATGTTCTTCTGAGAATTTTATACAGTACTATGCAGCTTGGGAAATCTTGCATCATATTTTTGCATAAGATTTCTAACCATCAATAGGTACAAATTATAATTATAGTCTACCTAATCGGTATTTAACACTAATTGATAGCTAACCATCAGTGTCAGTCAACATTGCTGTTTAGTCCTACTGAAGAGTGATGTGAATTGAGTTTCCAAATTTAATTCGTATTTCGTCATATTTTTAACCGACTTCCAAAAAAGGAGGAGGTTCTCAATTCGATTGTATTTTTTTTTTTTTTGTGTTTGTTACCTCATATCTCCGTCATTTATGAACCGATTTGAAAAATTCTTTTTTTGTGTGAAAGGATATACTTCTCAATTGGTCCCATTTAAATTTTATCAAAATCGGCTTAGCAATTTGGTTTTTAAATCCAAATAACTGGAAAAAATATGTGGAAAAATCATCCATGTATACGAAATTACGTATTTTTGCTTTCCTGTGACTTTCCAGTGTATGTTAGGTGTGGGGTACCTACCACTAAAAAGTGAAAAATAAAAAACTCTTTCACAAAAAAAACCGACTTAAAAAAAAAACACTACAAAGTACAAAATAACTTTAATTTCGGAAGTCGGTGTCAATTAATAAAGAAGCAACCAAACACCGACTACCGAAATTAAAGTTATTTTGTACTTTGTAGTGTTTTTTTAAGTCGTTTTTTTTTGACATAATTTTTATGCCTTTGGGTAGAGTGTTGCGATAATATAACCAAGTGAACATCATCTAATTATAATAACACTTACATTCACAAATAAAATGTTTTATTTTTAAAACCTCTTTCTCATACAAAAAACTAACAAGACATTGATGATCACAATAGCTCAGTGTATGACAAAGTGAACCAGAAACGCACCTAACATTGTAAGTAAACACTCACTGCTATTAACTACAAACCTACCACAGATGCACTTCCTATTTGTTAAAAGAGCTCTTAAAGCACTAAATAAAAGCAACAAGTTAGCTTTAATGATTGCAACATAAAGTGTTCTAGTTCCGTGTACTGTGAGAGACTACTTTCAACAGGATTTGAGTGAGCCAGTAGGGCAGGGGTGCTCAGACTTGTAGTGTAATTGATCGACTTAAATACATTTAGGCATCACGCAATCGACTTCTGACGATAAACGAAAGAAAAACTCAAAATCACATGATCGGTAAAAATAAAATAAGTAGCTATAAATCTGTTTCCATAAGAGTCGATTTTTCAACAACTGAAATATCCTTAAATCAATATTTTTACTTCAGATATCGTTTTGAGGGTTTAAACACCCCTGCAGTACAGTCATGGCCAGTGTAGGTTGCTGTGCTGTAAAGGTTAACAAGAAAAAAAATGTTAAATATACTCATAAATAGTATTCCTACTGTTTGAGCCTAGGGGCTTTATCCAATTGAAAAATTGGTAGTTTACTAGTAACAGAAAAGTGATAGACTTTTCTTTACACATCATCATTATCGTCATCATATCAGCCGCAAGAAGTCCACTGCTGGAAATAGGCCTTCTCCAGACACAGTTCTTTACACACTTATAGAAATAACTACTTACACACAATTTTCTTGTTCGAGGTGTGTTTACGTATCCGTTTTTTTGTACTGCCCAAGGAGGAGAATAATATCAATTTGTAATGGAAGAAACTAAAGATTAAATTATAAACGTCCAACCAAACCCATCATGAATTAAAACTAATGCAAATGATGCTAAATTATTCAGAGACGACTAGCCAGATTTTATGGCTATTCAACTTCCCTTTAACCAGAAAATCATACACGCTTAAACATTTTCAATCCCAGAAGAAAAACCGCTGATCCCTTTACTTCAAATACATAATTAATGCTACGGTACAGGCCAAGATGAAAAAGGTTGGCTCTAACCGCGTGAAAAATGTTACATTTAGGGCTCCTGCAGAATTTGTTCGAAAGAGTCACCGATGAAAGGAAAAAAGAGGAACACGGATGGGTTAATCAGTAAGAGTCTGACACTCCCTGTCGCTCCACCCAGAGCGGAAGAAGTCATTTGATGATTTCCCATCCATAAAAAAAGGCTGGCCCGAAACAAAATAAAAATAATGAGATAAAAAAGCAAAGCGGTTTTTTTTTTTTGGAAATCGTACTATCATTATTAATTTGTTCCTATTTTTGCTACCGTACTGCATCTTTTTACAAAGAAAAGAAATAGAGAATAAGCAAACGCCGTTTATTACTCCCACCAACAGCTACTGTTGTTGCTTCATCATTCTTAGTTATACAAAGTTAATCTATCTCATGTCAATTTGAAAATGAAGAAATGAAAAATCCAAAATACTTCGTCCCATAGTTAAAACAGAGCACGCGCTTTCATCAACAATTTACATTCAACCTGAGTACCAGAATACCTGAGTACTGAAAAATATGGAGTGCCACATGAAATAGGTTAACAACTGTAGGTTTTGGCATGACATTTCTCTCGACGAGTGTACCTGACCTATCTGAATATTCCTAGGTAATTGGATTTTTTTATTAATTTTATTGAAGAACAAAAATTGTGCGGGAAAATATTTTGACCGAGTCAAATGGTGTGGGAGTAGGTAAACAATTGGGGTACATATTTTAGCAGCTCTAAAAATATTCATGTTTTGTGCAATAGTGGCTTTCATATTTTAAGTATCTACTAACGTGAAAACCTATAGTAAAGTGCAAATTGTTGAAGGATTAAAGATACTCCCCTACGTGACCCTTCGAGAAAATAGGCACGTAATTATGTTTATGTGGATGTAACCCAAAATATTGTTCATTTTTAATTTAAAACTAAAGAAAAGGTTACCAATGAGAGAACCTGCTCATTGCACTGACGATGACGGTCTAATTTTACTCTTGAACTTCAAAATCAAGATATAGGTACCTTTTTTTTCTAAGGATGGGCAATCAGCAAATGACTCCTTTCGCTCTGGGCGGAGCGGAAGGGAGTGTCGGACTCTTCCTGAATAAAACCAATCCGTGTTCCTCTATACGCCCTTTGGCATTCTAGGGCCGCGGTGAATCTTTCGAACAAATTCCGGAACCGTGGCAGAGATTTAGGAACCTAGGTAGATTTTTGAGTAGGACAATATTTCTCTAGTTACATATATCGGTCATCATCTGCCTAGCCTTTTCCCAACCAAATTGGGGTCGGCTCCCAGTCAAACCGGATTCAGCTGAATACCAGTATTTTACGTGGAGCGGCTGCTTACCAGACCTCCACAACCCATTAACTGGGTAACACGGTACTTCTTGGCAAGACTGGTGTCAGATTTTCTGGCTTCTGACAATCCGTAACGACTGCCAAAGATCTACAAATGACAGCCGGGACCAACGGCTTAACGTGCTTTCCGAGGCACGGAGGAGTCTGGGTATGTTAATATGGTCACCCATCTACAGACCAACCTCGGCAAACGTTGCTTAACCTTGAAGATTGGTCTGTGCGACTGTCATAATTTAGCCACGAGCTCCTCAGCTACATATATAGCTACATATATCGGTACAACATCAAAAGATTATCTTTTCAAATTGCCCGAAGGCTTTCGTGAACATATTCAATATTCTGGTCGTCCAGTCCATTACGTCACTGATAAGATCGCTTCTCCAATCGCGAGATACTATAGAGGTAGCCGAAAGGGTTCAGTAATTTATGTGAAAATAAAATTGTTCAAGCGTCGTAGAATTCATGGAACGTGAATTTTAGGACATTCTGGGATTAAGAGGCAATGTTCGACTGTTTAATGTCGCATGAAGAGCTTTACGTTTAATTTACGTTTAAATCTATTGACGCGATATTTTTTGGGTAATTCGTAGAGTTTTCGCTGCTTTGTCACTGAGACTAAAATCATTTAGGAGTGTAATTATTTTATAAAGTAATTATTATAATTATAACCTCTCAATGAATTCCTAGTGATTGACAGCAGGATGTTAGAATCAATCAATAGCTGAGCGAAGAAAACTTGTTAGAATGCACAAATGCATATGTCATAATTAAATGAAATTGTCTTCCAAGTTCACGCAAACGGGATCTTCGACTAATTCAATATAATAATTATACAACGTGTAATAGAATAAACGCAATATATTAAAAGGGTTCATTATACTTATCATTATGAACAACTTTTACTATGAGACCAACACGGAAATTGCGAAAAAAAGATCGAATGCCCCATACCTGTCATTTCTGTGCGCATAATTCGACAAAATGTACCTACTAAACAGTCGATTTTTTTTCGCAATTTCGTGGTTTGTTCCACAGTAAACGTTGTTCATAAAGACGAGTACAAAGACCTTACAGGTAAGGATTGCGGTTATTCTGTTACACGTTGTATAAAAAGCTCACGAGATCAACTCAAATGTTAATCCTTTCCAACAAGCAGTATGAAGTCAGGAAAATCTCAGTTTCAACCAGAACATACAAATCACGTTTATTCCAAACTAGATTTAAATTAGGACACGAAAGGACTGATAGTTCAAAACGATTACACATCGCTTCAAAAGTCAAGCTACAGTTTCAGTATACAGGATGTTCCAGAAAGGTGTGGTCATATTTTAAAGGTGACGTTGGGTAGCTGATACACGTTAAGGAAAAAAGGTCAAAACAAAAAAGTATTTTTTTGCAGTGAAAACTTCTTTAGCGGCGTTATGCACTTTTTGGGATGGGTTAAAAATGTTTATCTCGTGTCAGGACACGTGACCTGATCGAAAATTTGTAAGCAGTTGAAGTGAAAACTTCTTTAGCGGCGTTGTGCACTTTTTGGGATGAGTAAAAAATGTTAAACTCGCGTCAGGACACGTGACCTGATCGAAAATTCGTAAGACGGATAATGTAATATGTAATATAAATTGACATGTTTGTGTACGATAGCGCAATATATGAATATAAATGATAACACTTTTATATTGATAAATAAAACAATTCGTGCGAAATATTTAAAAATGCACAACGTTAATGTTCAAGTTTTCACTTCTGCCGGCACTCCCGGAGTGCAACCCGTTGTTTTTTTTTTTCAAAACATTCGACCAGAAAAGACGATTAAAAAGTTCCGAAGAAATGACTTTTCAAGCAGTCTGATGCAGTTGGCGACATCAAATCTGTTATTGAACTTAAGTAAATACCACCAACTATAACAAACTGCTTAAAATTAATTTCTTCGTAACTTATTAGTCGTTTGCTTCTAGTCGAATTTTTGAAATAACTCACATTTTTTTTATGTTTTGACATTTTTTCCTGAATGTATATCAGCTACCCAACATCACACTTAAATATGACCACACGTTTCTGGATCACCTTGTATAGTTACCTACTAAATTGACGTAGCAGTTGCGGAGTTCCAAGTGTTGCAAATTATTCAGGTTTATTATGTAACTTCTACATGAACTTGTTCCCATCTGAATCGATCCCTACGATATAAAGTTTTCATTCGGTTACATAACTTTTGTAAACATCCGAAGCCTGTTTCAGCTTTACATATCCTCCTTTTCAATTTCGACTCCCAAACTACACACTTACTATCGGAATCCACTTATAACTTCAAACTCCACCACGAAAAAAAAACTTAAGGGAATATACATAAAAGCGCTGCGGGCGCTGAAAACGAAAATTGATATTTTCCTCGTGCGCTTCACATTCACCGGTACGTTTTACAGCTAAAGTTACTTTCAATTTTCAACGTAAAGCGCTTTATAGCTGACTGGAAGCGTGACAGGCATAAAACCTCTGGAGAGAAAGCCTCAACTTGTCTCTATCTAGTATCTATGTAGAAGCCGCGAGAGATTTTCCGATTTCCTAATCTTAATGAAACGCGGTTTTCAACTTTTTGTCTTTGTATTAAAGCGTGAATTTCACTGAAGGTATAAATGTAAAAATTCTTAATCTTTCCAAGTTATTTCATTTTTTTACTTGGACAGATGTTACCTAGATGTAAACGTGGAGTAAAAGTTTCCGTTTAATTTTTTATGACTTTCGTAAATTAGATTGCGTAGGTAACGCCTCTGCGACGTGCGACGTTCAGTTGATTTGAGTTCTGACGTCACAGGGGTGTTCCATTTTTAAAAGGTTACAACTTTGCGCGCTCCGAAGTTACAATAAAACTTTTTTATGGTTGAATGTGATGTGAAGGTGAAGTGAATAAAATTCGTACAAATTAAAAAAGGGAGAAATGTAAAACTTTGAATAGGTACAAAGTAAAAATATAATGGCCAAAAGTTTTAAAGGTTCAAGCCAGAGGGCTTCAAAACATGTTTTATTTAAGAGAATGTTTATCTAAGTGCAATCATGCGGTACCTAAGCGTTGCGGTGCGTCAGTAGGTAAACTACTTTCAAAGTGAACTGAATCAAAGGTTTTCAACCCTTTTTCTTTGATATTTTTAGTGGGAACCAACGTTGTGGTTAGCGGACGTCTAGTGAACATGACTTTTAATAGTAGGTGTTAAATTTTCCAGGGTAGCGGAATTTGTTCGAAAGAGTCACCGCGGCCCTGGAACGCAAAGGGCATTTGGGAGAACGTGGAAGGGTTTTAGCAACTTAGAGTCGGTCACTCCCTTCCGCTCCGCCCAGAGCGGATCTTAGTATTTGATGATTTCCCATCCTTAAAAAAGGTGGTATATTTTAACACTTCGGTTAATTCGTTTACTGCTACAATCTATGCTTAAGCGTGTCCCGACCTTTAAATGTATCTGCGGCAGACTGGATGCATCATCCAGTATAATAGGTGGTTATCAAGTGCTGTGGCACAGCTTAGAAGTGGTCTATGACCAACATTGCAAGTACTTTTAAAGTCTGAATTGGTTATTATACTTTTTTTTCCTACTCCTCCGTTGTTATTTTCTGATTAATTTCGTTGCGGGATCCAACACAGTTGAATAATTTCTCCGGAACTCGTCAAGCTTCATTGACTCGGCGTTTTTCTGGTGGTTGCCACTGTTAGAATCAACAGGCTTTCAGGAGTTGCAGTGGTTTGGGAATGTGATGTGGCGGGCTTGTCCCAAAAAGTCTGAATTGGTTAACTGAACCATTATCATTCTAAACATTGTCACAGCTAAGAAGATATGCCTCCCTCTGAGGGAGCATTCGTCACGATGCATTATGATACTTACACTTCTTTTAATAAGCTTCAAAATAAGTAATAAAAAGTTTTAAAAAAATTGCTCAATAAATCTTGTCCATTGAAACCTCACGATATATGTATATGAAAGCTAGGGCTACCCCAACAATAAAATTCCACTCGACTAGAGCTATCAGCCTCTCATAAAGAAAATTACGCAGATAATAATTCAACGGGTGGCACCCCTAAATCACAGCGTATGCCAGACGCAAATGGAAAGTGGCTGAATTTAAACATTTTGTTGGCAATTGAAAAAATTCGGCATCATAAATCCGTTGACAAAATGGTAGAAATGAAAAGTGTTTCTGTATTGTCATTTCGGATCATTCTGTTTTTTTTTGTTGTTGTAGGTCTGCCAATCTGTTCGGATTAATGGTGAGAAAGTTTGGCTGATTTTTTATAATAGTTTTTTTGGAAAGGTGAAACATAGTTTGCATCATTGATCACAAAGTTTGTGGTTTAAACTGGTTGATTATGCATTCTTCTTCTTCTACTTCTTCGTGTCGATGGCACGACACAAAAAAAATAGCTATGGGGACTTGCTTATTGGATAAGTACTTTTAATTAAGGGATAATGGGTAAGTACATACAATGGTGTGTGCCGTTATTCATTACACATTAATTTATTCTTGCGGTATTAAAATAATGACAGAATAAATTAATATGTTCAAAAATCTTTTTATTTAAAATAAGCACACATGTTACAAGAAAAAATAATCACAATTTAATAATTTCCAAAAATACTTTTGTATTGCCTTGCAAACGATTCAAACCTACTCACCACGTAAATAAAAAAACTTATTTGCTTGCAGGTATATAATTCTATTTTCCTACAAGTCTAACTCATAACTAACCATCACCCAAACCTAAACTAAGGTCTCTAGACCCAAAAACAGTTATTGTAAATTCAGTAGGATTAACAAACGGCCGGTAATACCCACTGTTTATCAATTTCGGTATTAGGTGACGCCCAAAGGAGTGAGCCTAACGTCATGTAGCGGTCTCAATTCTAACCACGGGGTACGAATTTCCAGACGAAAATTAACTTTGGTGGTCTTTGTTTAACCCTTTCAGACCTAGCGTCCAGGAACCTGGCAGGTTTCGTCAAGGAGTTAAGTACTTATATTATGTAAAAATCTCAACCAATTTCATTCTAGCAGGCGTTGAAGAGCCACCTGAAGTTACATAACATCTCTACGCCTTTTTTCACGACAGTGAAGGCAGAAGAGTGGGTATTTTTTATAAATATTTTCAGTCTGTTATTGAGTCTCTATTTGCTATCTACATTCCGCTAGTTTAAGTTCCATTTCATCATCATCATATCAGCCGAAAGACGTCCACTGCTGGACATAGGCCTCCCCCAAGTGTCGCCACAACAACCGGTCCTGTGCGTCTCGCATCCATCGACTACCAGCGACCCTCACCAGGTCATCGGTCCATCTCTTGTGAGGCCTTCCAACGCTGTATCGGTACGCGGTCGCCACGTCCCATGTAATAGGGGGCAATCATTGTTTTAAAACGAAGGCATGCAAACTGGAAGAGTCTCTCAACTATTATTCCATCTTCATACCCACCGAGATCCGAAACAAACGAGGTACATTTTTATAACTTAAGAGGTGCTAATCGGCTTCTTTTTTTAAGGATGGGAAATCATCAAACGCAACGCGCTGTCGACCCGGCCTAGTTCTGATCGGACGCTAGCTAGGAATGGACGGAAGCTAGCTATGCGCTCGTTCGTGCGCAAACCCGCAGTTTATTGGCATACACTAACCCGACGACACTGACCCGACGAGGGAGTTGAACACAGGACCACAAACTCAACAGTATCTCTTGCAACCACTACACAAACGAGGGAACCAAGCAAATACAGCATAACATGATTACAAACGTACCGCCGCATGCGAAGCTTTTATTAACACAATTCCTATTCAATTGAAACAGAATATCATTAAAATACACAATGTTATGATAATTTTAAAACAACGGCGGCGACGTTCATATCAATGTCATTGACATTAATCATGCATTATGCATGAACGAGTTATCGTGACACATTCAGTATGTAGAAACTTGAATTTTTCTGAAAAAAAATAATATTAAAATTCTATTTCAACAATTGAATATTTTTCAATGAATAGAATGCTGAAAGAGTTTCATTTTTCTAGTTGGTTTGTTGTGTTATTTTCCCAGAAACCAGCCAGAATTTGGAATTGTAATCACTCCAATTCACTATTTCCAAAATATGTATGCCTTGTTAGTCACTGTACACACAGAAAAGACGTAAGACGAAAACGGGGCACGGATAGGGCACAGACGGGGCGTGCCGTCGCTACTTTTTAAAACATAATTATAGAAAAGACGAGGCACGGACGTAACGTGGTTAATTGTGGTGGTGTAAATGTCCGCGCCCCGTCCTCGTCTTACGTCTTTTCTGTGTGTCCAACACTTGAGATTCATGCGTTATGGTTATGAACAGCGACACTGCAAAGGGAAATCTCAATTGTTGTTCGAACCTTCCCAGGTCGGGCAGACAGCATCAGTCTGTCTGACAAATCACAGAGATTACTAGATTTATGCGTGGTTTACAGCTATTACACAGAACTTAACATAACCAGCGAATTATGTTTATAAACTACTAATAATTACACTTTGGGAAAAACTGGCGTAAAGTTTCCAACTACAAAACTATGCTCAGTGAACTTTCGTTCCACGTAGTAATCAATAAACACAACCAATAGGGTTAATCGTCAGCTCGCATCGCAGACTTCAGCGATACCGCGTTATCGACAGATTGTCTACGTAGGTGGAAGTAGTTATAGGCGCGTCTACCCTATCCATCGGCCTGATTAAATGATTGGCCGTCGTAAAAAGCTATGGGATTATACTAAGGTCAGCGGTGACATCTTTTCTTATGGCAGTAATAATAATATAACAGACATCTTTTTATTTTCGAGACGGTGGAAGTCTTTAAAAGTCATTTCCAGTATAGGGTTCAGTGGGCATCTAGGTGGTCAAGTTAAGAAATAGTATTGTCAGTGGTGTTAATTAGATCGTAAAAAGTGCAGATGTATGGACCATTGAGGCACTTATTACATTAGAATTTCATTGTTAAATATCAATGTTTTGGAAGTTGCATAAGGTGATAACATGAAATTTGCCTAAGTACTTAATATTCAGGATTTAACAATAGAAAGATAAGGTACTTATCTTATTTATTTTTGTTATAATAATATAATATATCATAGACAATATCGTCGTCCTCCCCGCTAACTGTCGTATCCCACAAACTGTCGTATCTACACTGACATTACCTACGTGTTCATAACTTTATTTCGAAAAAGTTCTCTCTAGTCGTCGTATCTGTATCGTTTATCGTTTAGAAGATAGATAAGTATTTTGTTTAGCGTATGTGCAAAAGGAGGGACAAAATATTCTCACTACCTGTCGTATGAACATACTACAGTTAGTAAGATTTAATTTTTTTCGTCCCGATGCAAAATTACTGAAGTATGTACATAGGGCACTTAGCTAGAATTTTTTTCAACAATGTTTACTATTTTTTTTTTGCATTTACGTCGTTTAGAGATCAAAGCTTTTTTACGAATATGAAGCTTATTACCATATTATTAAGTCACAATCTTCAGTCACAGCGTGAGTTTATTGTGAGGCATGTGAAAAAAGAACCTGTTAAACGGCGAACTGCTGGACCGGAATCTAGGAGGCAAGCCACTCTTCAATATTATTTTCCTTTTCAGCATCAGTCTCTCCAGGTTTGCCAAACGTTTTTCTTAAAGACTTTAGGAATAAGTTTTGGTACCATTAGAACATCTCTGGAAAAAGTTACGGACCGGTACCGTCGAATCCGACTCGGCTGGGCGGCGTTCGGGAAGTTGCGCGGTATCTTCTCGTCTCACATACCACAGTGTCTCAAGACGAAAGTCTATGACCAGTGCGTGTTGCCAGTGATGACCTATGGACTCGAAACGTGGTCGCTCACAATGGGCCTCATCAGAAGGCTTAAAGTTACCCAAAAGGCAATGGAGAGGGCAATGCTCGGAGTTTCCTTGCGTGATCGAATCAGGAATGATGATATCCGCAAAAGAACCAAGGTTACCGACATAGCCCGAAGGATCGCCAAATTGAAGTGGCAGTGGGCAGGGCACATTGCTCGCAAAACAGATGGTCGATGGGGCCGAAAAGTTTTGGAGTGGCGACCGCGTACCGGAAGACGCAGCGTTGGAAGGTCTCCCACAAGGTGGACCGATGACCTGATGAGGGTCGCGGGTAACCGATGGATGCGAGACGCACAGGACCGGTTGTTGTGGCGACACTTGGGGGAGGCCTATGTCCAGCAGTGGACGTCTTTCGGCTGATATGATGAAGTCATAAGCTTGCCTATCAGCAATGAAAATGCTGTTTTTTATAAACGTCGTCTTTCGGCGTACAATTTCACAATATATGATATATATATGACTTCTGGAGCCTGTTCGTGTTATACATGGCATGAGGGAGCAAACAAAAGAGGGTCAACAGAAATTTCGACTTCATTGTATGACTTTCTCAGCAAGAATGACGAAAAAGGCATCAATATTGTTTACCTGTTTGCTGATGGATGCAGTGGACAGAACAAAAATTCCATCGTGGCATCGACCTTACTATATGTCATTAACAATGCCACTAATATTCAAGAAATCACTTTACGTTTCTCCGTGCCATGTCATGGACAAAGCGAAGGAGACTCTGTACATAGCACCATCGGCTATGCTCTGAAAAAAGTGGGGACATTTTTGTACCAAGCCAACTACCTCCAATTTTTAGATTGGCACGAAAAAACAAACCGTACTTAGTGAATAATCACATACACTGAATTCCTCCAAGTCCAATTAAAGACTAATCATTTTGCAAAGACTGTGATTAAGTACATATTATAAGCACAAGTATAAGCTAGATTAGCGACTGTCGCAACCCAGTGCTGGGCACTAGCGGCGATAGTGCCCCTCTTTGAGGAGTGGCTGGAGAGGCGCCACGGCGTCTTCACCTTCCGCCTGACGCAGGTACTCACCGGACACGGTTGTTTCGGGAGGTACCTGTTTCGGA
Organism: Melanchra persicariae; assembly: GCA_947386135.1. Taxonomy (NCBI): domain Eukaryota; kingdom Metazoa; phylum Arthropoda; class Insecta; order Lepidoptera; family Noctuidae; genus Melanchra; species Melanchra persicariae. The sequence continues at coordinate 4,391,452 of OX376655.1, read as the reverse complement.
TTCGGCGGGAGGAAACGCCCGGGTGTTTTCATTGCGAGGATCACCCGGAGGACACGGTTGAGCATACGGTGGAGGTCTGCCCCGCTTGGGCGGAGCACCGCCGTGTCCTCGTCGAGGCGATCGGCGGTGGCGACCTCTCGCGTCCGGCCCTGGTTCAATCCATGGTCCGGAGCGAGGAGGCATGGGAAGCCGTCACCTCCTTCTGCGAAGCAGTAATGCTAGTGAAGGAGGAGGCGGGCCGCGTGAGGGAGAGACAACCCTCACGCCCCAGCCGCCGCGGCATAGGGAGACGCACCGGGCGTCGGGAGTCGCTGGGCGATTCCCGGCCACCGACGGTGCGGGTCTGCGGACGGCGAGCGTTGGGTGGCTCGCCGCCGATCAAAGCCAGGCCCAGGCCGACGGCGCGTTGTGTTCCACGCGCGCCTCAAAGAGATGTCAGCATAGGAGTAGGGGCCCGTTAGGGCCTTTTGCGGATTTTGTTGGAAAGAGTTACCGCGGCCCTGGAACGCAAAAGGCACTAGGAGGAGCATGGGTGGGTTTTAGTCAGTAAGAGTCTGACACTCCCTGCCGCTCCACCCAGAGCGGAAGGGGTCATTTGATGATTTCCCATCCTTTAAAAAAAAGTATAAGCTAGATGTATTAAATAATTACAATTTATTTGAAAAAAGGGTTAGTCTTAATTCATCTCATTAGTTATAGGTATAGTTTAATACATAAAGTACACAGCTAAATTGAAAAAAATGTTAAAATATTATTTTTTGTAACTTCCTAAACGTAACTTGTAACATTTTAATATTACGAACGAAATTTTTATTACTTTTAATAAATTAATAAGATATTAATAGAGTTTTATTTACATTTTTATACCAAACAACACGTCATAACAGACACTAGTTGAAAAACAAAGTTCTCACAGAGTGACGTATCTGCTTCAAATGAATATAAATAAATAAATAGATACCTTAGGGCTTCAGGGCAACTACTAACTTAAAGAGTAAGCCAAGAGCAATATACAAAAGTAATTAATGCATAAATAAAGCCACAGCCAACGCAACTACAGTAACATGATTGTAGCGTCCGACCGAAAAACGGTTGCCCTGAAAAATGATGAATTGCTAGATAAGACAGTTAGCGCGGAGGGTGACGATATAATATATTTTATGACAGTATCTTAAAAATTTAGTCAGACTACCTAGTTTCAATTTAAAATAATTGCTATTTGAATCTCTATTCACTTTTAACTAAGTAGAAAATTAATCTTATAAAACAAGTTTAATTATTTTATTATGTTCATGTTTATTATCCCGCGTTTAACATAATAAGCGTAGGTTCTGAATAATAATTGGCTTCCGGAAGACAAGTGTTGTAGTATCTAGGTAGGTACAAGACTAATAACTTTTTTTAAATAAAAGATAGGCAGCGAAAAAACTATAGTACGGTAACAATACGTAGGTGCTTCGCGTCAATTTGCAAAACAAACATGAAGGTATAATATGTCCCTTATCCCTGACTATACTTGGTATACATACGAGTATGTTTACAGATCAACCTACATACTCAAAGCCAGCGAAGCTCAAATAACTTAATGTCATTTACGACGTAGATAACCGCAGAAGAAAGCTTATAGCGCTGCGAACAATTTAATGTAATAAAGGAGAATTGCAGCAATTACTGGAATTGTCCGGAAGCGAGCAATTTGCTCGTAATGCTGATACTTGGCTGGTACACTACATCTTTTTATCATTCATTTTAAAATTTCAAATTATCCGTCGCTGATTACGGACAATTATTTAAAATTAACTGTTTAAATATTTTATTTAGAAGTTTTTGTTAATGTGAAACGGTGCAGTTTAATGTTTATTTCATATTTTAATGGAACGGTAGTTTCCATTTACATTTCAAGTACCTATGTAATCTATCAGTATTGTTTCGTATATTCCTACTTTATTGAATGAAATTAATATTTAAAGGAGGTCACCCAAGGTGCCTGGATCCATGCTGCATCGCGATAGTAGCGTTGAAGAATCGTGGCAACGTCGGCAAATGTTTTAGATTAATTCACAGCATCGCGACCATTTTGCGATCTTTTTGCTATTGTATTGTATCGCTACTAAATCGCTGCATTAAGTTATTTTGGGTTTTGGTCATGTTATAATTATTTTATATAAAAAATTTCGACATGTCATAATCATTTTATATAAAATTTTTGACCTTATAATCATTTTATTTAAAACTTTTGGACATTGTTAAAATTATTTTATTTCAAAATTATGAACATTTTTAAAATTGTTTTATAAAAAAAGTTTTGGACATTTATTAATTTTACATAGTAATGACGTCATGACTCATAATCTACAGATGACGATTTAATAAAGACAGTTCATCCTGACAGTACCGATGGTAATGATAAATAGTAAAATTTTCATATACCATATTCGTCCTACCGATATTTTCGAGTTCTGAATCGAATGGAATTGATTAGATTGATTGTATTTTTTTTTTGTTTTAAACGTTTCCCCACACTATTACTTTCTCCTGTATCGTCGATCGACAGCCGGACCCGGAACAACTATCTATACTGTAGGCCATACAAATATTTGTTACGTGCGGGAATCGAACCCGCGACACGCAGCGCAGCAGCCAATCGCACAACCACTGCGCCAGCCGTGCCGTCAATTGACTTTAATCTGACAGAAATAAATAGGTGTCAAATTGGCATTGATCCAAATTAGTGCTATTTGATTCAAACTCGAAAAAACAGGGTGTAACAGAAATAACACTATATTTTTAATAAACCCTTTAAATAAAAAAAATCAAGCAAAATAAATCAATGGAGATATATTTATTTATGTTTGCATAACTCGACAAAATTTTCTGAACAGATTTTGTTTTCACCTTTCAGTTTTAATCGAAGCCCATGTAATATGAGGCAAGCGCAATGCACTCAACGGGGTACAAATACCGTATTCCGTGCTACAAAAATCGAATAACACTTTGCCCGACCCAGGAACCGAACTCAGGACCGTAGCCACTAGACCAACGAGGTTATAAAAACCAACAACACTACTACTAATACTGTAGTTTATACATAAAGCTAGGTACTAATGTAACAGGGCGTAATATAACATGTTACAAAGCGAGCATTCGTGCAGTCAGTACGTGGAAACGAGCACGAACACGCACATGTTAGTCAGATTTTAGGACACGGCGTATCGTAACATGCTCGCCGGTAATGGTATATCACGACCTTATGAGGTATATGCTAACAAAACCTGTTATATCGCGAAGCCATTAAGGCATGAAAGTCAAACTCTCTTATTTATTATTTACTTATATTTATACTTGAGTTTGACTTTCATGCCTTAATGGCTGAATAAATTGTGATGATTTTTTTTTTAAAAGATACTACCACCCTGTAGAAGGTTCTAAGCTATTTTTGCGTAAGGTAACTGCTATAGTAATTGGCCACGCTATAGTAACTGGCCACTCATAACAAAAGAGGTAGAAACAAGGTAATGGAAGCAAGCCCATGAATGTTAAGGACAGAAAATATTCCTGTATCAGATACTGGAATATTTTTTGTGAATTACCTTGTTTCTACCTCTTTTGTTATAAGTGGCCAGTTACTATAGCATGGCCAATTACTATAGCAGTTACCTAAGTAAAAACATAACGAGAGCTAAATAAAGCTTCGGGTAAAAGCTGGTGAAATATAAGCGGTACACCAAACGCGAACCTATTTTAAACAATACTCTGTGTAGTGTGACCGCAACCACACGCAGAGTGTGAATTTTGTTTGTTTACTTCCCCCGTACTAAAACGTGAGGAAACGGTTTATTGTTGAGTAAAATATAAAGTAAGTTTTTGGTAATTTGAGTTAAAAAATAACGTTTTGAGTAGTGATTCACCAGTATTTTCTGCAAATAGTTGAAATAGGTTATTTATTCCCGGTATTGGAATGACAGCTTATTTCACCAAAGTTATTCATATTACCTACTGGTTCTTCATAATTCATAAGTATAGAATAGTTGACTAATACAAAAATAATATCTTATAAACAGATAATACTAGTATTGAAACGAGTAACATCAAAAGGTCATACGATTATTTGTATTATGTTTTCAAAAGTATTATGTGATGGTTCAAAGGCGAAGATTACATATCTCGACTTTCCCATATCCCAAAAAACTATTCACATTCACAAAACGAGCTTATATAAACAAAATAAAGCGTAGCAAAGTGAGATATGACACAATAAGAAAAGGGTACGAGCCTATAATAATAATAGATTCCAGCGTAGCGACGCGCTACGGCGTAGCATTGTAGAATAAACAAGTGCTACGAAAATTCGTAGGCTTAGGTAAAGAGCCTTTGTAGGTGCGCAACGGTTTATTTAATAAAACTGTATTTCGTCGGTTCCCTTTGACAATGTAATTTATATGGAAGAAAAATAAAATGTTTACATTGTTAAAGTGCTTTGAAGATTTTTGAGTGAGGAGTTCCTCAGAGTGAAATATAAAGTATCACTTAGACGGAATGGCGGGGTTTTCATTTATTTGATATGCTTATTAGGAATTTATGACGGATAAGACCTTTTTTCTTTATTTTCATTGCTGGTTTAATTTAAAAAAATATCATACAAATCATTATTTATTTAGTCTTAATTATATAAACTTTGGTGTTTTTTTTGGAAGCTTCCTACCCGCTTTTCATAGGACTACAAAGTATTTGTTTAATAAACACTGATTTAGAAAATCATGCAACTTCCGAAAATAATGCTACCGAATACTGAATAAAGTTTCCAGTCAATAATTTATTCGTTGCCATGATAATTATTTTATTGCCATAGCCGTTTTATTCATAGTGTAATCTAAAATTGGAGATACAAAATTTCCGAAACTACGAATATTTAATTAAATAGGAAAATCAAACAAATTTTTATCATGCATCGAATATTTCTGATTAGAAAATCTAATGACGATAATCTTAGCATGTTCAAAATATGCCGCTCAAACACTCAAAATATCCATGGTTATAATAATGAAAATAAAAAACCTTTAATATTCTGTGTGCTCCTATCTGAATGTTATAAGTGAACCTTACGAAAGCTCATCTCATCAACTCGAGCAATTTTATGAATACCAATGAAAAAAAATATTTTCTAAATAAACAAACAGTAGAGCTTTATCTGTCGGAAATGTCACAAAATATTGTATTTTATTCAGTTTTCGAAGAGCAGTAATCACGAAAGAAACTACGACAGAACTGACGATGAAATTAACACAACAGGTAGAAAATAAAACAAGTCTGAAAAGATATTTACATAATAAAAGAGAACAGAAAAGAACAATACAGAACTAATGGTTCAAAACGAAGGGAACCGAATAATCGTCTTCGACGTGAACACGACTGAAGATAATTTTCAGTCACGTTATCTACCTGAAATTGGCACTGAAAACGTTGCACTCACCGTGTTTGTAACGGTTTCATTATACACTCAGATCCTTGTTCCACACAAAGTTTAATTAGAGACACAGTCTATGCCCGGGTAACGACGTACGGTGCCGTCAAAACGGAGTTTTCATCAAATTTTCATTAATATCCCGGTGAAAACACGCCTGTATCGTGTCGGTGAGAGACCGGCCGACGGGCGACACGTCCGTACTCCGCGAGCTCGCGGACAAAACTAGGAGCTCAGACCGAGTGTTCCAAGCCCGAATCGAGCTGGAAGGAGACGGAGTGATGTGCAGGAGAGGGATGGAGCAGCATGCAGAGGTGCGCAGGAAAGAATTAGATGTTTATTTGGGCTACTGGTAATGGGATAACAGAAGCTCTTGCGTGCTTTTCTAGTTTCAAGTGTAGGAGACTCGAGATAACCTGCCTCTGATATGCTGATAACGCTCTGCCAACTAGGTGTCGTATCATATTTTCAAAAATGGAATGTTATGGTCTAATTAACTTAATTAAAACTTTATAACAGAGTATCAATTACTGATTAGATTAAAAACGTTAATGAAACGTTTACACTCCAACAGACAATACATTTAAATATATGTGCCAACGGCATACATCAATTAAATTAATTCTAGCACTCGAAAATTTTAACGTTAAAAAATACTAAAACCCAGAATCGAAACCATAAAATGATTCAAATTCAAATACAGATGCGATTCAATTTATTCCAACAAAAAGGTGCCAATGCTGTCGAATTTAATAAAGACCAGAACTAAGTCAACAAATTCAATAAAAAAGAAATTCGTTTTTAATACAAAAGGTGACTGAGATGGCGTCGAAGTCCAAACAATAATAAAATAGCCAGAAGATCAATTTGACCCAAAGCTGGTTGGAACACATAAAATAAATAAATGAAGAAACTGACTTTTATTTTATAAGTTTCGACCACTTTTCATGACATATATATTATTATGATGTCATCAAATGGGACTTCTGTTGATAAGTGTCTTGTGTTTAAGTGTGTATAATTAAGATAATAAATTTGATTTTCGGTTTTAATGAAGTTGGTTTAAATTAGTGTTAGGATTTCAAGATACCTATTGTAGAATAAAATTGTTGGGTACAGTAACAAATTAGTTTTACGATTTTATTTTAGATAGATTTGATGAAGTCTAAATAGCTGCGGTATTCTTAAACACAGATTTTCTTTGAAATCGGGTTAAAAGATGATATAAATTATAATTTTAAATCATCACTCGAAGCACGAAAACATTTCTGAGCTTAAAAATTTAAATCAAAACACATTAATTATAAAAGATTCAAAACTAAAACCTCAGCGGTTTCATAAATATTAAAATTTTCAAGACGTTGCACGCACAAAAGACGTCTGTCACAAAATTCATTCTTTGGTGCTAAAACGCTGATTTAAGTAATAAAATATTGTATCAGCATTTTAAAGTCAGACGTTCATTAAGATACGACCTTATGTTTCAGAACTATATTAACCTTTTCTATGTTAATTTTATGTAGAAATTATTCTGAAATTCTAATTTGAAAGCTCTGATTGTCTGGAGCAGTGGTTCCCAAAGTTGACTGGACCGCGACCCACCTAACAAAAACTAACAATTACGGGAAGATCTCTTGGCTGTCATGAAGAAAAAAGAGGCTTAGAATGATTCGATGAGCAGATTAACGTCCTTCTTGTCCTTTTATTACTTCAGCGAAAATTATAGTCTTTGTTTCCAATTTTTTGTCATTACAGCTTCAGCATCGGCTTCTTAGGGCCCATCCAATATTCACTGTATATTAGTTTGGGAAATGCTGGTCTAAGGTTTATGTTTGGTTTAGTAATTGGTTGAACTCAATAAACTGAAAACTATTTATGTAACGTCTTGTCTGATTTTTGTTAACTTGTCTCTTGGGTCGGGGCGATGTGTAGCATAACTTGAATTCAAATTCAAATATTTTTATTTGTAGAACATAGGTAAAAAGAAAGTACAGATGTCAATATTAATAACGAACGCTATGTCCTGCCGTCAACGGCGTACAAATATTCTAATAAAATTACAATTGCATATAAATAATTGTTAAAAATAGTCAAACATTCAAAATTAATAAACTCAAATAAGTAAAAACAATAAAAAAAAAAAAAAGAAATAATAATAATAATGTCCAACTCAAAATTAAAATAACAATAAATTAACGAAACAGCAAAAACATTGAAATATTAAAATACAAATAATTTAAATCATACAATTAAATAAAATAAGGTACTTAATAAATAAATGAATAATAAATGAAGAAGGTTGTATGCACTCTAGTCTATTTTGTTACACTGTATGTATTTGTCTTTACATTCATGCATGCATTCAGAGGCTCAGAGGAGTCTCAGTATGTAAAGGTCACCCATCCACGGACTGACCTCGGCAAGTGTTGCTTAACCTGAAAGACTAACTCGTGTAACATTTATAATTTAGCCTCAAGCTCCTCTTCATCTTCTCGTCTTTATAGTTAATTAATATAAATTAATTTTAGCTTCTATACCACACAAGTACCAAATTGGCTAAATTCAGGCTGTCTCCTTGATAGAGCCAATCAATTTGGAGGAAAAGATTAATTAATCAAAGAATATAAGTAGACCTTCCCAGATACGGGCCGTCAATTCCAACTTTTTCCTTATCTTAAACTATAGGACCTTTTATCGGCTTGTCTTCCTTTGTTTTCCATCAATTTATTTTTCCTTTATTCAATGTTGGAACTTAATTTGGAAAAGTATTTATAATTTGTCGTGTTTTAATGACCGCTAGTGGGACAGAAAAAAGAGCTTCTAAAAAAGTGTCGTTCTCGCAAAATGTATTGTAATGTCATGCGCTACCAAATAATCACGAAATTAATCCCCAACATTTTGTCAGAATAAGGAATATGTATGCATGCATTTATCTATTTGCAATATGAAAATACTTATTAGCTCTACACAATTATAAAATAATCTTTATTATACCTTCATCAGCGATGAAGTTATAAAGATTCAAAGATAACTATGATGCCTATACAGCTGCCACAGAAAACGGCGTCTTCGCGAGAGGGACCGATATATTTGTTTAAAATAGTTATATATCTCGTTTATTTTTCGATCAATTGATTGTTTATATTATTATATAATTGATTATATTTTCAATGTTTGTATTAAATTTTTGTACGTTTTTAGAAAAACTGTTCAGATTGTAAACTTCATGCATATTCCAATTATGTCCGCTCAAGCACCGGCAACACACCGGTTTGCGCCGAATTAATCGCAAATTTAGTGTTTATTTACCAATTACATAAGATTTATTTTTTATTTGGGAATTTTCACATGTCGGGGCTGGAGTCGTTATATTGACATTTATGAGTATATTATTTAGTATTGTATATGTTTATTTTATATTATTATGTCTAATTAATATTGTTTATGATGTTTGTACACTGACCGCCCTAAGTCTAACTTCTTTCGTTCAGTCCATCCTAAGGTTGTCTGTAAGAGATTGCCCTGTGCGATAAGACCACCCCCTTGTACACTTGTTTTTATAAACTTTTTACCTGTGATTGATGTGAGGTGTACAATAAAGTATATAATAAATAAATAAATAAATTCCCTATTGACTATACCTATGTTTGTTGCGTCAGTATTGGATTGGCAATACGAGCCAGCTTCGAAAGCGATCTACAAGTGCGATTAAGGATCAGGGTGTTTAGTAGTGTAATTGTGTTATATAGTAATGTGTCTATTTTAGGTTATATAATCGGATGTTTTATTGTCTAGAACCCCAAGCTCGTAAAAATCATCATCATCATATCAGCCGAAAGACGTCCACTTCTGGACATAGGCCTCCCCCAAGTATCGCCACAACAACGGGTTCTGTGCGTCTCGCATCCATCGGCTACCAGCGACCCTAACCAGGTTATCCGTCTATCTTGTGGGCCTTCCAACGCTGCGTCTCGTAAAAATAGGTCATACTAATTTAGTCAGTGCTATCCAAGATTGCCTAAACATCCCTTACTTATGGTGACTTAACAAAGTGGCTTCTTAATAAATATTGATAGAACAGCGTCCGAGGAACGACACCGCTCGTTAAACACCCTCAACTGCATAAATATCTCATGATCTGCGATAGAACGGTCAGTTATCTCCGTAACTGGTGGAATATCTTAAAGAAGGGTAGTTTGATATCGATCGATTGAGGTTAAGTATACGAGGCTACGTTTATGTTGGAGGACGAGAAAAATAGAGGATAGTGACGGTTATTTCATAGTGATTGAGTTTTGAATGTGATTTTGTTGGTTGTGTTTGTTGCTCCACTTCTTCTTTCCAGCTATGAAACTAGGAAGTGGTGAATGGTGGGTGTTTTGAGGGACTGACTTGCTGCAAACGTTGACGTACAAAAAGTTCTGATTCTCAGCCTATTTTAAATAAATGACTTTTGGTTTTGATATAAACAGTATATTTACACAACATTTATAACCAGAGTCGAGTACAAATTGCAAGTTTTTCGTAATCTTTTTCTTGTCACGTAAACAGTAACTTCTTGTTGTCCTATAATGAGATCAGCCAAAGCCATAGAAAATAATTCGTAAATTCATGGTGTACTGACTAAGACAGTTAAGTTGGTACTGGTTCTGACTACCTTGCACCTGATAAAGTTGGTAAGTTTCATCGTGGAAATACTCTTGCGTTTAATTTTAACAAGATTTAAAAATATAAATTATAGGTAGGTACTCGGACATAAATTTTACCTTACACAAATTTTCTTCACAAATTGCACAAATTATCTCGCTACTATAATGACCAAATTGAACTTTGACATTACAAACTGAACATCGCCATTACTCGTGCCAAAGCACCGTTGAAAGAAATCTTTCAGTACTCTCCGAGATTCAGCTGGAGTTTTCCCACTAAAAATTCTTTCTAAATGAAGTAATTAATGCATCTCACGTAGGATACTTATATCAAGTCACGGGAACATTCCCAGAGCAATTGTCTCAAATTTATCACCTTCCATTGTGACCAAGGGAACATTTGCGAACAGTACCTCCGTGGCAAGGTAGCCAACCTTACAATTTTAAGTGTAGGTAATTCAAATAATTCAAATCTACAGTTTTTATTTACATAGGTATTTCTTAGTACAACTATTTTCTTAATGTCCGTCGGCAATTATCGTATTTCCGAATACAAAACGAATGCTAATTTCCAAGTCTATCAAATATTACATTCATCGTGTATAATTATTTGAATTTAGAACTGAGTACTTTACTGTTCTTGATTTCCGTGTGAACTATAAAACAACAAAGTACTTACTTACAGTTTACTTTAACGCGACCGAAGCCGATAGAAATAGCTAACTTACCGAATAAATATGTTATAACTTGTAACCAGAAATCGGAATAGGTAGATTATATTGACCTAAATTTCGAAGAAGTAAGTAACATAGAGTTGATAATACCTCCTCTAAAATCCCCGAATCATAAACATGACCATTGAATCCTGGGATTTAAGAAATTTGAACTAAATTATTATGTTGAAGAATCTTACTATGTTTTATGAGTTCCGTACTCATACTGTTAAAATAAAAAGCTAAAAAATTGGAATAATATTATGATTCTTCAAATAGATTTTTTGTAACTATACTCAAGTCCAGTTCATGTTTTCATAATCTCTGGTTTTAATTATCATATATATGATTCGGGGATTTTATAGGAGGTATTATCTACTCTATGTTACTTACTTCTTCGAACTTTAGGTAAATATAGTCTACCTATTCCGATCTCTGCTTATAAGCAGTAAAATAGTTTATGTGTGAATATCAAAGTTTGTTAATCTGATTTAAATTTTGATGACTTTCATATACATAATATTATTATGTATTTTCGTTTTTATTTTCTTCTTATGTTTTTTTGGTAATTACTCTAAAATACTAAACAAGAAAAAAAATTGTGTTAATAAAGTTTTAAATCATACTAACAGTTTAAAAAAAAAATAAAAATTAAGCTTTTACGCAGTTTTTCTCAAGGATGTGTTGGCAACCCTACTCCTTACCTACTTCTAATTTGATTGCACATAAATTCTTAAATGCTGGTCCTAATATTCTAGTGTTAAAGAGGGTAGTCATAAAATTATGAAGTATGGACGTGGTTATGTCTGTGTTGTAATTAGTTGGGAGTTCATGAGTTTAATTAATGAAAGTAATTAAGACTTATTTACTGTGGACTTGTGGAAATATACCTGTTAGGTTTTTATTCAGGGTTTGGTTCTCATTGGCAATGTTTCAGAGAATGAAGGTACTCAGTAACTATATTTAAATCTTTTCTATGCGACCACTAAAATTGTGAAATATTGAAAAGTAGATTCTGCCCGCCTGCCAGGGTTTGCAATTTTTCAAATTTAATCTTCATAAAAACCTTCCACGAACTTCAAGGAATAAGATATAATAATACTTATTTAAAAAAAAAACATAAAATGGATCCCGCCGTTTTCGAGTTCGCTTAGCAACATATTTAGCGATTCATTTCCTCGACAAAATGTTAGAGGTTAGTTAGCTAACTGTTCCCAGATTTTAAATAAAAAGTTTTTTATTCATGGACACTTTCAACTCATACACTATTGCCATTAAACTTAGAGTTGTTGGTTTTATCGTTCATTAACGATTCAGTAATATCCATTGCAGAACATGAACTCAAGCTGCAAATGATCTTCATAACCACGTTTGATGAACAGATAGCTGATTGCAGTTGCAATTAGCAGATAGAATGATGTTGCTGCTCATATTCACGACGTAATTATATTCCCTAAAGAAGTACCAGCATAGGTTTATATAATTATTATAATGCTAAATACATTAGCTGAAAAGTATTTTCTTATGTTGAACTATTTAGAGCATACTACTATGCTGGTATATACAAGGTTATTTGTAAAACACCAGCAACCTTTCAGGGGGTGAAAGCACTCATCATTATAAACAACTTTTGCTATGAGTGGTCTCATAGCAAAAGTTGTTTATAATGATGAGACCCTGAAAAATCGAAAAAAATATCTGCTGCTTCATACATTTTTGACGACACGGTTGGCGCAGGGGTTGAGCGGTCGACTGCTGCGCTGCGTGACACGGGTTCGATTACCGCACACGATACAGATAGTTGTTCCGGGTCTGGCTGTTTGTGTATGTGAGTTTATATGTTTGTGAACGCACCCACGATACAGGAGAAATTCCTAGTGTGGGGCAAAGTTAAAAAAAAAAAACAATAATTTTCATCGGGTGACTGTTTCATTTTGTATGAAACAGCTGATTTAATTCTAGATATTTCAGAGTTGGTCTCATAGTTAAAGTTGTTTATAACTGTAACCTTATTGGTAATTACAGTTTTGAGCCGTTTGGGGTCGAAACGCTTGGGTCATGGGGTCCGAGTGCACGTCTCCTTTTCAAGGATATATCTCACCGACTGATCGACACTTTGCGTGACCAGAGGGCTGGCTCTTTCTTTGCCCAAAGAATTAGCATTGCCATTCAACGTGGCAATGCTGCCAGCCTTCTGGGCACGTTTCCGGATGACGGCGATGTGGAGGAATACTTCGACGCCTGAGTGTATTTTATTTTTATATATTACTTATTTTGTTTGTTTTTGTTTATAATGATTAGTACTTTCAACCCCAAAAAGGTTGTTGGTGTTTTACAAATAATCCTGTATAGTAAACCTTTGTTCTAAACTCAGCCCCTCTACTATGACGCGTCATTTCCAATATGATTCGTTGATGATCCAATTATGGTAGGTGCCAGATAAATGTGGAATATCGGTCATTGCCCATTCCACCGGTCAGGCCCAACATGTGAAAATTCCCTAATATAAAATAAATCTTATGTAATAGGTAAATAAACATTAAATTCGCGATTAATTCGCGACACACCGGTGTGTCGCCGGGGCCGGACAGGTTAATATCTCTTATGAATATTTTTTCATTACAAAAAAAAGTGATTGATCACGATAAATGTCGATTCAGGACAGTTTTATGTCATTATACCTGTTGTTGTATCGTCCTCGATGATGAAGCAAGTTACAAGGTAGTAATTTCCATGTTACCTGAAGGCGTCACGTAATTTCCATGTTACCTGAAGGCGTCACATAAAGTTTAAATCTTCAAAATAAAAATTGTATCCGAACGCTCCAATTCTCAGCTCACTGTTCTATTATCTGTGGATTTCATTCGTTTCTTATGTCACTGCGAGGCGTCACCGCTCCCGCTAAAATAAATTTCTATTTAGTGTTTTATAGTGCTTTTTTACAGTTATTTTACCGAATCTCAGTTTCAAATAATGGGAAAACACAAGGACAAAAGATTATTAAGAAAATTAAAGAGAAAAATTGAAGAATTGGAAGAAAAAACCAGAGGTTAGTTGGTAGACGCCAATATGGCGCCAATTTTTACCTTATAAAAATTATTTTTCAAAGTAATGGGTATTCATACAATGAATAATTTGATAGTTGTTGCTGTACTGATACGAGTACCGAACAATTTTCTTTCCCACGATAAATTCGAACGGTAGGAAACCTAACCAGTTTCATCCAGTTTATTGAAAAACTGCAAATTGACGAATTTTGTTGCTATGCTGGCAGAGTATCGAACAAGTATAGGTCAATTTTGCATGCTAGTTTCACATGGTTGTTGCTATACTGTCAGAGTATCGAACAACTAGGCGTGTTGTGAGTGATCTTGCAACTTTGTTTCCCTTATTTTTTCCTGTTGTTGCTATACTGTCAGAGTATCGGACAACACGGCAAGGGAGTAATATCCATCATTGTTCTGGATACAGGGTCTTCACGAAGTCGTTCGCCAAGGGACCGTCGCTACACCCGATCACCAAATGCTCGTCCCCGATCACCAAGTACACGCCGCCACACCCAATCACCAAGTGTACGCCGCCATACCAGATCGCCAAGTACACGACGCTACAACAGATCGCCAAGTGTACGGCGCCACACCCGATCACCCAGCGTACAACACCACACTCGGTCTCCTAGTGTGCAACAACAACAGCCTGAAGATCAGCATACCCGCCAGCCCTCAAATGCCCCTAACATGGAAACACAGATGTTGGTGGATGAAGTCCCTGAAACAACAGAGCAGGAGGTACAACAAATTGATAATGAAATTTTATCAGCCATGGGCGCTGTGGAGGAGGAGCCTGTAAATGGCCCTTCAGCACACAATGAAATAGTTCAACGCTGGACACCAATCCTATGCAAAGGATTGAGTAAAGAGGATAAGGCTGGCTTATTAAAGGAATACATTCCTTTCCACAATATACCGTCCATGGTTCCTCCAAAATTAAATCCAGAGCTAGCAGCTGCCGTATCAGAACCTGTGAAGAAGAGGGATATTATCATACAATACAGACAGAAAAATGTGGCTGCTGCCTTAGCAGCCGTTGGCCGTGGGTTAGAATGTTTTATGTTCTACAATAAAGTCGATGGAATTAAAAGAATCAATGATGCTGCTAAGATTTTATGTGAATTACTTTACAATGAAACCCAAAGCAGAAGAGCTCTCATCTTAAGTGTTATAAACAAGGAAATGAAGAATTCCTTACAAGCAAACCCTGATGAATTCCTTTTTGGGGCCGGCCTTTCAGAGAGAATAAAGGCAGCCAAGGCAGTCCAGAAGTCTGCACAGGACCTGGGTACAAATATTAAACAGAATAACATTCATGGCAATCAGCGTCCTTTAAACTCGCGGGTCCCTCCTCATCCAGGATACAAACGCTCGAATTTCAACAGAACAAGGAGCGACAAACAACAGGGTGGAGGGGGGAAGAAGCCTTATTCTCAGAAGAAAATGCGACAACCACCTCAGCATCAGCGCGAACGGACCCTCAACTCTCGCAAATGAATGAGAAAGAGGTAGGCAGATTACCCTATTTTAAAAAAGTATGGGAAACCATTACAGACGACCCTGTAATTCTGTCTTGGGTGTCTGGATATACTCTTAATTTTATTAAACCACCATTTCAGGGGGATACCCCACTTAATAACAAATTTTCTCAATCTGAGACAATTCTTATTAGAAAGGAAGTTGATGAATTGCTTAGAATTAAGGCTGTTGAAAGTTGTATGCCAACAAAGGACCATTTTTGTTCACCCATTTTCTTAGTACAAAAGCCAAATGGAGAGTATCGGTTTATTTTGAATCTTAAAAAACTAAATCAGTTTATGCTGCCTGACCATTTCAAGTTAGAAGATTATCGTACAGTTTGTAAATTAATACAGAAATATGATTATATGGCAACCATTGATTTGAAAAATGCATATTATATGATAAACATAGACCATAACTCCAGGAAATACCTCCGATTTTATTTTGATGACAAATTGTACCAGTTTACGGTTTTACCTTTTGGCCTCTGTACAGCCCCTTTTCTATTTACAAAAATATTCAAACCCATACTCTCTGTAATTAGAAAAAGAGGAATAAGAATGGTACAATACCTTGATGATACCTGTGTCATTGCAGAATCTTATTTAGAATGTAAAAATCAGGTCGATTACATACTTAATCTTTTTGAAAGCCTGGGTTTTTTAGTAAATTACAAAAAATGCATACTTACTCCAAAAATGGAATGCAAATTCTTAGGATTTATTTTCAATAGTAAAGATATGATCATTTCTATTGATCAGGACAAAAGACAGAAATGTTTAGAGTTACTCTCAAAACTTAAACATGATATTTCAGTTAGGTTCTTAGCTCAAGTTTTAGGAACACTAGTTTCTGTTTGCCCAGCTATTAAATATGGCATGCTATATACTAAACATTTAGAAAGAATTAAATATTTGTCACTACTGTCGAGTAATGATAATTATGAAAGGATCATAACATTACCTAATAGTTGCCAAGGAGATATAATGTGGTGGCTTACAAATTTAAAGACAGCTGTATGTCCTATAAGGAAAAATAAATTTAGTTTAGAAATTGAGACTGATGCGTCTCTTACAGGATGGGGTGCAAGGTGTGGTAACAAAACTGCCAGTGGCCCATGGACACAAGAAGAAACAAAACTCCATATTAATATGCTGGAACTTCATGCAGCATTCTTAGGGTTAAAAAGCTTTGCTAAAAATATGTATGATTGTGAAATACTGTTGAGAATTGACAACATCACTGCAATCTCATATATAAATCGTTTAGGCGGGATCCAACACCTTCATTTGAATAATATCTCAAAATCAATATGGCAATGGTGTGAATCCAAAAACATATGAATTTATGCATCATACATTAATACTAAGGATAACTTAATTGCAGATTTTCAGTCGCGAAAGGAATTAGGACACACAGAATGGGAACTTGGTTCTAGGTACTTTAAAACAATAGTTAGCAGGTTTGGAAACCCTGAAATAGATTTATTTGCATCACGTACAAACACAAAATGCGAAAAATATGTATCATGGCACCCTGATCCAGATGCA
This sequence comes from Melanchra persicariae, assembly GCA_947386135.1. NCBI lineage: Eukaryota > Metazoa > Arthropoda > Insecta > Lepidoptera > Noctuidae > Melanchra > Melanchra persicariae. The sequence continues at coordinate 4,374,508 of OX376655.1, read as the reverse complement.
TTTAAAGTTGATGCATTTACGTTTTCTTGGTCTAGCATGTATTTTTATGCTTTCCCACCATTTTCAATGATTTCTAAAAGTATTGAAAAAATTATAGTGGATAAAGCTAAAGGTATCATGGTTGTACCAGATTGGCCAACACAGCCATGGTACCCTATTTTTCAGAAACTGCTAATAAGTAAACCATTGTTATTTAAACCAAATAAAAGTTTACTAAAGTTATGTAATTCCAGGTCATCTCATCCACTACATGGGAGCCTAACGTTGATGGTAGGACAGCTCTGCGGCGCAGCTTTCTTGAAGCAGGTTTAGATCAAGAAGCTGCAGATATAATGGTTAACTCAATCTCAAATAACACTCTAAAGCAATATTCCTCTTACATAAAAGATTGGATAACATACTGTTATATAAACCAGTTAAGTACATCAAAACCTAGTATACCAGAAATTATATCTTACCTTACTATTAAATTTAAAGAGGGTTTATCATATGGTAGCTTGAACTCTACCCGGGCAGCACTGTCATTATTGTTAGGTCCTCATGTTGGTACAGATTGCAATATCAAAAGACTGTTTAGAGGTTTCTTTAAGTTAAGGCCAAGTCAGCCTAAATATGACTATACATGGGATGTGTCTCAGGTATTAAATTATATGGAAAATAAATTTATAGATTGTGATAATTTAGAAGTATGTTCAAAAAAGACTGTAACTCTTTTAGTCTTAGCTACAGGCCATAGAGCCCAAACAATATGCGCCATTGATATAGATCATATTAAAATAGAATCTGATTTTGTGTTTATTAAAATAGATAAAATACTCAAAACATCTGCACCAAATAGAGTGCAGCCTTTCATTAAGTTGCCTTTTTTCACTGATCGACCACATGTTTGCCCAGCCAAGGCTGTTATTGATTATTTAAATATCACTAAAAACATTAGAGGTAACTTTAAAAACCTATTTTTATCTTATAAAAAACCATACAAACCTGTAACTGTTAGTTCAATCAGCCGTTGGATAAAATCCGTGCTGCAAGAAAGTGGCATAAATATTAACACGTTCTCTGCACACAGCACTCGACATGCGACTACTTCTGCGGCTTTTCGGAAGGGTGTGTCGATCGACGAGATCCGAAGAACTGCTGGCTGGACTGACAGCTCAACTTGTTTCGCTAGGTTTTATAACAGGCCTGTACGTAGCGAAAGCTTCACTGAAGCAATCTTTAGCATTTAAAAGCATAAAACTATTGTCTATTAAGTAACAGCTGTAACTTAACAGAAGTTTAATAAAAAGATCTGATTGTACAACAGTCTTTAAACATCTACCTTGTAACTTGCTTCATCATCGAGGACGATACAACAACAGGTATAATTGAACAATCAAACTAGCTTACCTGTAAGCGCCGTTCGATTGTGATTATTCCTGTTGTTGTATCGTCCGAAGATGATGAGTCCCACCCACCCTTGTGGACCCTGTTATTTTTTGTTGCAGCAATCAGATACTTTTTTTTTGGCTGATAACTAAATGAAATCCACAGATAATAGAACAGTGAGCTGAGAATTGGAGCGTTCGGATACAATTTTTATTTTGAAGATTTAAACTTTATGTGACGCCTTCAGGTAACATGGAAATTTATGTGACGCCTTCAGGTAACATGGAAATTACTACCTTGTAACTTGCTTCATCATCTTCGGACGATACAACAACAGGAATAATCACAATCGAACGGCGCTTACAGGTAAGCTAGTTTGATTGTTCAATTATTTCTGTTTTTGCAATTAAGTTTTAATTTAATTCGGTTTGGCTCAGTAGTTTTTATGTTTAAATGGACCGATTTGGATAATTCTTTGCTCTCTCTGTATATCTAAACTTTAACCCTCTTATTAATAAACACGGAATAAAGTTATTCCAAGTTTAAACCTATGAAAATGTATGGTTATTCCTTTGTTATTCCTGGTGTAACTTTATTCCGTGTTTATTAATAAGAGGGTAAACGTTTTGGAAAAAGATCTCGATTACATTTTTAGACCTAGGTCTCTTGCGTTTCCGAAAACCCCCGATGAATTCGCGAGAACATGTCAGTTTGTTTGTAACATCGTGAGGTGAAACGTTCAGTTTAGACATCAAACAAATCCAAATATAGCCACAAGCCTGATAGAAACGTTGGCCATGAAACATCGTTTAAGAGTAAAAGCTTTTTGGGAGTTTCTCTCGCATACGAGATAGAACGAACCTTCATTTCTATGTAGAATGGAATTTGCTTTCGTGGTTCAACAAAAGCAAAAGTTGGTACTTTATATAGATATTTTTTCTAGGTATTTTGAAGGATCTACAAACGACGACATGATTGGCTCATGTCTGGGGTTTGGAAAAGAAAAAATATTTTACCGACCTTCAGGTAAGATTGTATGGGTGCTCCCATACTGCTGTTAAAAATGTTTACAGTCATTTGTAAACATTTTCTAATCAAACACTTGATCACAATTTGAAGTAAGTACGTACGATACGTAACTTTACGTTTGTAAAAGTAAAGTAAAAAAAAATTCAGTCTAATTGAGAACCTCCTCCTTTTTTGGAAGTCGTTTAATAAAGTGGTACATATATGTATTAGTGTTACAAAATGTTTATAAAAAAATTGACAACAGTGTAGGAGCACCATATAGGTGGCTGAGCCAGCTGTGTGCTTTATATGAATGTGAAATGGACCTGGGCCTAAACCACCAACTCTTAAAGCAGTATTACTTTAATATTACTTCCAGTTGAAAAGAGACGCAGCTTTACGTCCTGTATAGCTCCGTCTCTTTCCCACTGGAAGTAATATTGAAGTAATACTACTTTAAGAGTTGGTGGTTAGGTCCCTGGAGAGATCAATCAGAACATAATAAACTACCACCTTATTGAATAGAAAACATAGATACCAGCTTGGTTTTTGAGTAGTACCTACTTGTAACCGGCTTGCGTGTATGACCAACTGATGTAAGATGAATGTAAACTAAAACTAAACTATTGACGACACGGTTGGCGCAGTGGTTGAGCAGTCGACTGCTGCGCTGCGTGTCACGGGTTCGATTCCCGCACGGAACAAATATTTGTATAGCCTACAGATAGTTGTTCCGGGTCTGGCTGTTTGTGTATGTGAGTTTATATGTTTGTGAACGCACCCACGGTACAGGAGAAATTCCTAGTGTGGGGTAAAGTTTAAAAAAAAAAAAAAGGTAAACTAAGGTGAAGGAGTATAAATGGTCGCAGCAGTTGGCTTATAGTTTCTGCCTACCCCCATGGAAAAAGTGGCGTGAGTTTATACATGTATGAGTTTTTATATTCGCCCCACAATCCCTCCCCAAAACTAAATCCCATTTACAACAAATACATTTCATTTAATGCGTCACCATTCCATAGACTAAATAATATGAGCTTCGCAAATTCATACATATTAATGCAAAAGCAGTACGTGCCGGGTTTTATTATGTGCGTCAAAATTCTATGACCAAAACGAAAATGAAATGGCCCATGTGATATTTTGGCCTTTTCGATGTTAATTTATACCCTTTTTTGGTCCCTGAAGTAATTACAATGTTTATAACACTTGGTTTTCATCCTTTTTTATGGGTGTGTGTTATAATCGCGCGCTGGGTTTGCAGGTTAGGGGTCATTCCGGTTTAGATGGGCGAATTTTTAACAGGGTTGTTGATGGGTGTATTTTATGGTGGGTGAAAGAGATAGGAATATATTACTTTTCTGATGATTATCATTGTGTTTCTCAGTCAGTTTTTGACATAGACAATATAATATTTAAACTATTTCCTTTAAAAGATATTTGGCAGAATTAGGTCTGCCAATCCATACTTACAACTATAGTATCATTAATGTGTTTGTTTGTCTGTCTGTTTGTTTGTTACCAGTTCATGTCTTAACAGCTGTATGGATTTGGATGAACCTCGGCCCACGAATAGACCTTGTCCCGGAATAAGATGTAATTTTTATGTAGGATACTTTTTATCTTGGATGTTTTTTCCCGTGGTATTAACACTTATCACGCGAAATAATATGTATGATACGCATAATATTTAGGTGGAAACTTATACTTGGCTCTAAGAGTATCTGAAATGTACTAAAATAGCTTTAAAAATCTCTACGTGAAGTACAATTCCATTACTTATTTTAAATTGACTTCAATTTTTTTTTCAAATTTTACTTTACCTAATGACACAGTGCATTACGCGGTATAGTGTTGTAGATACAACCATCATCGTCCTGTCCTTTCAGAATTCAATCCTATCAATCTCAGTCCCAAATTATCCATCAAAAACCATTTTCCGAACACTTTTTTACCCTAAAAAAAATATTGACCGTGCAGGACATGCGTCAACTGCGTGAATTCCGAGCGGCGTCAATAAACGTGGGGTTCTCGATCATTCTGCACAATAGATAAATCATAATCGTGTCAGACTTGACGCGGTGGCCGGATATTGGGTAAGCGTTATACCGAAATTCAACTCTACGCAAACGTTGGAGTAATGGATTTAGTGTCAGAGTTGCTTAGAAGGATAAAAGGACCTTCCTTGCCAGTTTTTTAAAAAGTTTTTGTCTAAGATGTTTAGCAAGGTTTTGAGGAAGCAAACCTATTCTGCGTAGCTTGCTCCCAACTATTTTTTAGGATTAGTTTCTAGTTTAGGTAACCGTATGCAGCTGAAACCAGACGGAGTGACTGCCAAATCTGTCTTCCACAACCCAGTAGATAACTGGTTTTTGGTTAGCAACGAATGTCAAAGATTTAGAAATTATTGCTGGGACTACCGGCTCGGGTCACGCTCGGGTGGAATCAATTGGTTCCAGTACACCGCGAATTGATTTAAGCTTAAATTCTATGTTTTTTTAGGGTTAGGGTAGGTGTCAACGGTAGCGCGGGCGATTGTCAATATGTCAAAAATGTATAGGATTGGCAGGAACTATCGAAATGTCACGTGATCAAATTCCTACATTTTGGCATTCTGACAGTCGCCTTCGCTAATTGAATGGCACATTGTCTAGGGCCTCTTGAAGTTCAATACACGTGGCTGTCTTTACTTAGCCACAAACTCTATGATATTTTGATACAACGGCTTAAAACACCGCTCCCAAAATTAAACTTCTGCCTCTTCGAAACTGACGCAGCATTTTATTAAACCCGATTCTCCCACAAAAGGCCACGTTAATGACTTTATTCAATAAATCAATTTACGAGTACAATAACTGAGCATTCCTACAGGACAAAGCCGTTGCAGTTCGGTATAATGGGAGCGAGACTACCATTGTATGCTTGCATTACATTTTTACACGTAAATGACAATGGGTTGATGGAACTATGCTGGTGAGTGGTATATTTGAGTTGAATGCTTTTAAAGGCTTATTGTGTGAATACGTTTTCGTTTTGTGCGTAAAGCATACGTTGGGTTGTATGTTGATGATGTGTTTTGGTCGTATTCTGTGAAGCATGTCGGGTGTACTAGTTTGAAACACAATGATAGTGATAATTTCCCATCGACAAAGAGGGATTTTTAAACAAAATTTCCCATTTCAAATTTTAAGCCAGTGCAGAAATTCCCAAAAATCTTTTCTGTGTTTCCTTTCTTTAAAATTTTTATTAAATAAAATCTTGTACACATCATTTCAAGGTTCTAGACTGGGGTATTCAGACACTGTTTATTAAGTACTCCAAGGAAATACAAATTTCAGAACCTATTCCATAGACACAACAGGCGGCCTTACTATGGATAAGGTTGTAGGGTTCCAAACCTCAGTATGGAAAAACAGAAAACACGGCACAGTTGGAAAAACTTTATTTCTTAATTTTCTAATTAATTAATTAATACGCACGTTAATTAGAAAAGTAAGAAATAAAGTATTTCCAACTGTACCGTGTGGCATATCAACTGAAAGGGCTCATTTCGCACTTAACTTAACTTACTTACTTACTAACTATTAACTTACACTTAACTTCTTTCTTTCAGTCGAAAATGAAAGAAAGAAGTTATCTGAAAGATGACAAGCAAAAATGGACTACGAAAAACTAAATTTGAATAATTCGAAAAAAGTCCGTTGGCTGGCATCGGTGTTTTCAATAGTCTTTCCACAAAATCTAGCTAAGAGCTACTGTCTTGTATTATAGGTACGATTTCTAGTTTAACTCCAGAACAACAAGACATAATCTGAGGCGTAATAGTCGGTTGATTGCAATTCGGTGCACAACGACGTTATCTCGTGCGTGCTTTGTCATCGTAGATAGGTTTGAGGATGCACACATGCACGAGCACCTACCTGTATGTATTAGACACATAGGTTAGACCTTAGCCAAACGGCAATGGAGAGGGCAATGCTCGGAGTTTCCTTGCGTGATTGAATCAGGAATGATGATATCCGCACATTGCTCGTTGGGGATGCTCGATGGGGCCGAATATTTCTGGAGTGGCGACCGCGTACCGGAAGACGCAGCGTTGGAAGGCCTCCCACAAAATGGACCGATGACCTGGTGAGGGTCGCTGGTAGCCGATGGATGCGAGACGCACAGGACCGGTTGACAGGGGCAGGGGTTGAGCTATTGACTGCTGCGCTGCGTGTTGTGGGTTCAATTCCCACACGGTACAAATATTTGGATGGCCTACAGATCGTTGTTCCGGGTCTGGCTGTTCGTGTATGTGAGTTTAGTTCAGGACTTTTTCGAAAATGAGTTTCTATGGAAAACTTAAAATTATTAATTTTAAACTGTCTTCTGGACTATTTCCTAAATATGAAAAGATGTCAAAACGTAATTTCTTCAAACAAGCTCAAGCCTTCATACATTTGAAACCCCAAGGTTATTCTATCTAACTATGAAAAACTACTAATTGTAGACATCGTTGTTTTGACCTTTTTCAATTACAACAATATAATCATCTTATTTCTTCCCAAAACAGAAATAGATCATTAAAAAATTGCAACCAATCACGATTCAACGAAAACTGCAACAAATTTTAACAAAAGATGTCCAAATTGAAGCTTTTCCAAGCAAATGGAACACAGAAAAAGCGATGCACAGATATACTCAGACAAGTTGGTGCAGTTTGTCGCCGACTATACCGACTCCTTGGGGAAATCTACCGCTGAATACGTACAGTCGAGTCTAGTGACGCCCTACAAATATGGGAATTAGTATGATAGCTTTTATATGCAGTCGTTTCAAGGAAATATGGTATGTGAATTCTCAGTTCTGTGTGTGAAAGACAAACCTATTCATAGTAAAGGTTTTTCTGAAAAGCTAATTGGTTTAATGTTCTTTTCGAAACATGTTTTTACGGAAAGCGGCTTGCTATCAACCTTAGTGCCTAATTAAGACATATTTACCTTCTTAAGGAACTTAGCTTTACTGAAGTCTAGGCATCACTATCTTGTGACTTTAAGTACCTACCTACTATTTATTATTTTGTTAATTTTAAGCCTGTTCTTTCATACTGCAGGGAAAGTCATCCGTTTCTTCTTTCCATTCCTCCCGAATAGGCGAGGAGGCTTGATAGGCGTCAAACAGGTCCCTCCATCTTTGCCTGGATCTGCCACGATGTCGTTTGATTAAGCCATCCGGCTAAAGTTGTTGCAGCCCCATTTCGTACTGTTTACATTGCCAAATTCATCACAATGTTAATTTTACACATTTCTCGCAGGCATTTGGAAGTTTCTCGCCACCTATAACTGGTGATATGTGGATGTAGCAAGGTACACTCTTGCCTGACCCTTCGGGGAATAGAGATCTTATGTTATGTCTGGTTTTAATTTTGCTCAGTAGCTGCCGCCCGCGTGATTGTCGAAAATTATCCCAAGGGAATAAACTCCCGGAATAAAAAATATTTTACGTTAGATTCCAGACGACAGAGAGTTTTATCTACCTCTGGGCCAAATTTTATCAAGAACCGTTCCGCCGTTCTGGTGTGATTATGATTTTATGAAGACAAACATACATTCAAACTTTCGCATTTATAATTATTCAATCAATCAATCAATCAGTTTATTTGTGAAACATAGGTGTTTACATAAATATGGGTGCGCTATGTTTTGTCATAATTAAGACATACAAATTTATAAGTGACCCATTAGGTCTCATTACATTATGTCAACAAAAAAAAAATAAAAAATAAACATACATTTTAAATTAATTAATACATGAAAATAAAAGGATAAAATAGAAACGTCAAATACAATAAAATTAATAAACAGTCATAGTACTTCTTATCAAAAGGTATAAAATGCATTAGTCTAATAATTGGTCGTTCAAATTATAAGTAAGGATGGTATGAATTTTCTCCTAGCCGATATTTCACAAAACTAATCGCGGGCAGATATTACATTTTACTTTTAAAATACAGCCGCGATGCGTCGAAACTTCATGGAACTCATTATAAAAACATATATTTCACAAACTAATCGCTGAAGCTGACTTTAATCGGCTCATTTAAACTTCAAATAATAGTGTAGCCTGTGTAGCTGATTAGATATTGCTGGTTTGAATGAAAATTTGGATATTAAAGTTTTATTGTTTATTGATTTGCAGTAATCATTACTGTTCTGTATTGGTATTGTACCTATATTATTCTTTTTTACTGTACTATCTTCATATAATATTACGGTTCTAAATGCTGAGGGATAGGTTGAAAGCTTTACACAGAGCAGCGGTTTATGGAAACAGAAAACAGAGTCCTTGTGCAAAGCCACATTTTGAAAAAGGAATGCATGAAAAATGAATGCGTTGGGGTAAGAACGTAGAAATCAAATATCCCACTTATTTGGCTAAGTACATTTTTTAATGCTGGTAACATTGCGCGCCACGTATTTACGTTTCGCCCCGCCCCGCATTGACCGCCAGTAGCTCCGGTAACTTGGACGTGTACTACGCGCCGTTAGAACAGGCTTTAAATTAATCACACTTACCAGAAGAAATGTTCAGAATTCATTCTTAGTTTGCTCCCCCTAGACCTCACTAAAAGCCACCTGAAGGGAGATGGGATCTTCCATTTCATCTCCATTGTCACGTTCCCCTACCTTTTAAGCAATAATGAACACCTTATTTCGAGTCCTTGATCGCATTACTAGGAACCATCCAAAAATGAAACATTTAATTTGCTAATTAATTGCAAAATGGCGCGAGCTGTGAGTCGTGAAGCGTCAGAAGATGGCGCTGTTTTAAGAAATTGAATTAAGAATCTACAGGTTGGTCTGGAAAATAAATGAAGATCGTACTAAGCAGTCTTGATATTGAGTTCGATGCTCTATCATAAATCTAGATTAAAAAAAGGTTTTTAAATGAAACCTGCCAGTTTTAAATCCTAATGTATGACTGCACATCACTGTGCTCAATGGAAAGAATAAAATCTGCTTATTTAAATCTAGTTTCATGAAATTGAGACTAAAAATCGTGATTTACATATATTGACGATAATAGACTCCACACTAATCTACATAATATGCTTACTCATTCGAAGATTCTTGTGCATTTTAGAATACGTTAATAATAAAGTTATAAATTAGAAGGTATAAAAAGCACTTTATGTATTAAACTGTACGTAAAGAAAATGAAAAGTTGAAGCATATAAGTAATAGAGTGCACCATCAACCTATTTTGCTAGAGTGGTATCGTATTTTTACAACACAGTGCATATCGACATTAATTTGCGACATAGAACCACTCTAGGGACGTCACACAAGCCACGTTCTCGATAAAGTTACCGTGACTTAATATAAAAAAGTGATTCCAATTATTTTAAAAATAGAACTTCGCATCGTTAGTGACATAATGTGTGTTAATTTGTTGACAGCATTTAGTATTAAACTTCCGTGGGTGGTTCGTAGTATTTCTAATAGTTATAGAAAACTTGACAGAGTAAAACTGTCATATTTACAAATCTGTACAAAGAGTCTAGAGTGAATAATTTATACCAGTGATGTTATGTAACACTGACGTAGATCAATCACTTTTTTTTTGTTTCGTACCGAAGTGGCTACGCTTCAGGTACGTACGGAATCCTAAAAAAAGTAACAACTGGCTGCACTTTATTTTTCCCTCTCTTGTCTACATTTTTTGACCGTATTCTGTGACAGCCATGCAGGGAGCGCCCAGACCAGCTTTATACGTCATATCCTAATAATTTGTGAAGCTTAGTAGATAGAAAATACCGGTACCTACTCAGAAAACATTGTCACCCATGAGTATTGTAAGATAAATAATAACAAAATATTGCTTGACGTACTATTAGGTACACTTCAATAAACCCCGCATTAAAGATTATACCCATAATTTAGCACGCATTTATAAAACAGTTTAGAGGCAGTTGAAAACAAATGTTATTACATACTGAATTTAATTTTCGGCAGCAATTTTTATCAGAGCCAATGTAATATTATCTATCAAAAATAAATATTGTCCTTATTAAAACACAAGCGTGATATTGGACTTTCAAAAGCTTTAATAAGTTATCATCATTTTTAAAAATTAGAATGCATAGATTATAGACTGTTCGATTATGGATTGAATTATTGATAGATGCTCTTGGGGTAGCCCAAAGTAAATAAAATAAATACAAAGTTGTATCAAAGAAAGTTTTGAATACAAAATTCTTCATCGTTGTAAACCCGTTGAACAATCAAATATTGGCTCCGTGATTGAAAATTTATACTCCCAGGTCAAATTGTGGATTACCGTGTAGTGTGACTCGTGCCAGTCTCCGTAGCCAGCTGTCCCCTCAAAAGACCGTTTGTATCAATTGGAAGCCCGCTGCAGCAGAAGAAAAAGGTGAGTCGTACTTAGCCATCTCTGTTGAATTTGTTGCTGGATTGGGAGAACGGCGAATCCTGTTCATACAGAACTACCTTCCTATATTTCTCATGCGACAACCAGCAAAAATTTTATAGTCTACTTAGAGGAGCAGTTTGTATGAAATACCATGAAGAGTAAACCTTGAGTAATTGATAATTTTGTCCATAAACGATTTATTGAGCGTGTACACCATTCATTTGAATAACTTTAAGACACCTTATTTTTCACCATGCCAATTTTTAAAAAATCAACTATACGGTAGGTACAGTTACAAATGAATGTCCCTGAATGTACATCTTTTAACCCTTCAGTGACTGACAGTGTCAACAGCACTACCATCTCATCATTAGCTATATCTACTATAAGCTTTATTGAATTAACAGTTCGAGAACAAACGCTCTTGGTAAATAAGGAAGTCCCGGTACATTCAATTATGGTTGCTAGGCAACCGTTCGCTTCCTTTCCTTCACTATTAATTTACATTAGTTGGCCTTATTATTGTGTCGGAATAATTATATTGTGTTAGAGATAGTGTTTTGGAGTAAATGTGTCTATTTTGATTGTGTAAGATGGAAATAAGTAGACATAGTTGTAATTAGGTCAGGAGGACATTGTTTTAGTAAAAATGTCTGCCTGCCTAGCCTTTTCCCAACTATACCTATTGGGGTCGGCTCCCAGTCAAAACGGATTCAGCTGAATACCAATATTTTACCAGTATTTTACGTGGAGCGGCTAACTACCAGACCTCCACAATCCATTAACACGGTACTTCTTGGCAAGACTGGTGTCAGATTTTCTGGCTTCTGACAATCCGTAATGACTGCCAAAGATCTACAAATGACAGCCGGGACCAACGGCTTAACGTGCTTTCCGAGGCACGGAGGGAGTCTCGGTATGTTAATATGGTCACCCATCCACAGACCAACCTCGGCAAACGTTGCTTAACCTTGAAAATTGGTCCGTGCGGCTGTTATAATTTAGCCACGAGCTCTTCTAATCTGTTTTAGTAAATATGTATTGATGTTTATTTATTTAGCCCTTCAGTTAGTCGGGAGACTGTCTCACAGGTTTCAAATTGTATGGAAAACATGATTGGAACAGTAAAAGTTGCAAGCTAACTGCTAAACACTATGTCCGATGTATCAACGCTATCATGATTCTACTGTGAGAGAGAGACGGAGCTATATAGGACGTATAGCTCTCTCCCGTTCACACAACGGATTGGTGTGAGTGGAGCGGAAGGTAGTGTCAGACTCTTACTAACTAAAACCCGTCCACGTTCCTTCCCCCTCATGCCCTTTTTTATGGATGGGAAATCATCAAATGACTCCTGCCGCTCTGGGTGGAGCGGGAGGGAGTATCAGACTCTTACTGACTCAAACCCATCCGTGTTTCGCCTCATGCCCTTTGCGTTCCAGGGCCGCGATGACTCTTTCGAACAAATTTCGCAACCCTTGCAAATACTCTTGCCTAAAAGTAAATTATCAACTCTAGCCATAAAAACCCTTAAATACGTAATTATAGGAAGCTGCAATTGGTTTTAGCAATGTCGGCATTAAAATTGCTTTTAATTATTAGAACAAAGCTTGGCTATTTAATATCTCGGACCACCTACCTCTCAACAATAGTAAAATAATAAACTATAGTACTAATTTAGCTCTAAAGAGTTATGTTTATTCAACACACGAACTGGCTGCATGTAAAGGCATTGTGGCTGAACAATTGCCACATATTTCCACGTTCCCTTTGTCTTGATTCAATTGCATGATTTTATTATACTGAATTAATTGTGAACAGTTTATTTTGCTATAAGTTTTTAAATGAATTAAGGTAGGTACTGTTGCTGCTCGCTATGCATGGCACTTCTATTTATTATCGACTCCACGAGGACAAGATACCCATATTGTTAATTCCAGTTCACTACTGTTAACATAACACATTTCGAAACGTATGCGAAAATATTATTAGTTGTGATTTAAGAGTGTAAAGGCTGTACAGCATTTCATACAAACTTTCAAGTCTTTGTTTTTCGAAATGTATGAACCGGTTTTAATGAAACTTGGTATGCATACGTTAGATATCCAGGTCTAAATAGTTAATAGATTTTCTAGTCATTCTTTTCGAAAAATAAAGACTAGAAAGTTTGTATGAAAAGGCGTAATATTTGGACGATCCGACGCGATTTCCGCAAAAATGGTGCAAAATGAGAATCTAAGGATCTTTTTTCTTCAAACTGACATTTGCCATCTTCAGTCGGTCAATCTACGGTCAAAAACGATCAATCTATATGTACCTACATACCCATTTTGACAAAATACATAATTGACTGTGATAGATAGGTAAAAGAAAGGCTTCTTCCATGAATAAAATGACTTCTTCAAAAACATCTAACCTGATCTTAATTGGCTCTTCGAAAGGCCTCCAGTAACATAATAAATCTTAATATTGGTAAATCTTCTCTTCCCGTTCATTGATCGGTAAATAATGATTGATATTATTAATTAAAGTGAGCGGGTAAAGCCATAATGTTTTCCTTATTAAAAGCTACTCAATCATTTCAATCAAAGTTCACGGTATTTGGTTTAAGCTTACACCCCGTACTACAGTACCTTTCTCTTTTCTCTCTCTACTTGGAATAGTTCAAATAGTAAAATTAGAAACATGGGTAGATAGTTCCATAAAAAAATATTTTCTAGAAACATGCTTGGAAATTTGAGCAATATTTTGACAACCTTCTTCGAGATAAATCAAAATTGCTGCAGATACTGGCCAAATACATGCGAGCAGCAGCCGACAAAAGTTGTATGAAAATCCGTATCTGTCGTGTTTTAGCGGCCAAATTAATTACATAGTAAACTCATATCTGTCGTGTAATTTAAAATTGGAACGATCTTTTACTTCGAAACATGGCAACCAAGAAGGTAACTTATCAAAGATTTTATTTAAATTTAAATTTCGAGAAAGCTTTTATTGAAAAAAAAAACAAATGAACACTTTAACGCGAGAAAAAATATTGTTGTTCGTTGTTCGTCATTGATTACTTTTCTAGGTACTACTTAGTTTTAATTTCCGCGCATTTTTTGAGAAAAGTACTATACAAGCCTTGGCCACAACTAGGCATTGATGGCATTACCACGTTCGTCCATCAATGCCTTTTTTGCTGGCCCCTGCAGTAATGTACTATTATCTAAAGTTTTTTTAATTATTACTCGTATTATCCACAATCTCACCCGATGGAAAGTGACGATGTAGCCGACGATAAAACATCCTTACGTAGAAGTAACCTATTCACTTTTGACTTAAAGACCCCCAGGTGGTAGCTATCAGGAACTACCGACTCCAAGGAATTTCTGATCCTTTGAGCCTTCAGCAGTTACTCCATCTTCCGAAGATGTGACGCCATTGTATTTCTATTGTGTCTGCTTTAACGACCGCTGATGAGATATGTCTCTTTCCTTAAAACTTAATAATTCCGCAACGAAGAAACTTTAATCCGTTAATAACGACGTATTTAAGTATATCAGTCTAAAAAATAAAAAAAAATATTACTTACTTTACTTACAACACTAACAAAAAAAAAACTGTAACCCTTCGACAGTATGGCGGCAAACATATTACCAACATACGGACACGGTACGCCTGCAGGTAATTTGATAACCCAGTCGCAGCCGGCTGTGGAATCAAGTGCATGAGGCGACGAGCCAGATTGCCAATGTGATACAGAGCATATGGCTTGCAATTTAGTTTAGATGGTTGCACCTCTCTCGTATCTTTACCATTGCAGAACGTCGTTTTTTGTTTTAAAAATACTAGCCGGCCCGAAAGAGGTGGCGAGACGAACTGAAGGCCATTTCAACTAATTAACCGACTTTAAAAAAGGAGGAGGTTCTCAGTTTGGTTGTATTTTTAACCGACTTCCAAAAAAGGAGGTTCTTGTTTTTTAGTTTGGTTTTTAGATCAAAATTGCTGGAAAAATATGTCATCCATGTATATAAAATTGTATATTTTGCTTTTCTAGTGGTGTTGTTAGGTATGAAAACTAAAAAACTTTTTATAAAAAAAAACCGACACAAAAAGACTATAAAGTACAAAATAACTTTAATTTCGGAAGTCGGTGTAAAAGAACGAATAATTGTTTTTTTTGTTTTTTACACCGACTTCCGAAATTAAAGTTATTTTTAAGCAAAGTTTGCGTTCGCATCTCAGTTACAATCTGCCAAAGTGTAGGTAAATTAAAAGCTTTTTGAGAGTCATCATCATCATCATCATCATATCAGCCGAAAGACGTCCACTGCTGGACATAGGCCTCCCCCAAGTGTCGCCACAACAACCGGTCCTGTGAATCTCGCATCCATCGGTTACCCGAACCCTCACCAGGTCATCGGTTCACCTTGTAGGAGGCGTTCCGCGTTTTGAGAGTGCTGCTACAAGGAAATATTACCTGAATATTTCCTGGAAAGACTTATGAGAACCATGACCCAGTACTGGGATAATGTGGGCTTACATAAAAAAACCAAGTAAGTTTATTATATTCATTGGTATGCCTAGTTTTTTTTCCTGTGATTTTAGCCGTTTCAATCTTGCTCTTGACCTCGATCATGCCTGATGGGAACCGATAGATGAGGTCTATCATGGAGCGACCGTGCCCAGAAGATGCCTGCCCCCCTAGCCAAGTCACAAACGATAAACGTAAACTCTCAGTAGTCTTTAATAGATTTTCAACTTTATGCTGTTGATTATAAAGTTGAAAATCTATTGAAGATTACATAGCGTTTTGTTTTGTAACAATGGCTAAAATGGCAGTTTAAATGAATAATAATAGTTGTAAGGTCATCATCATACTCAATTAAAATTATTTAATGCCCTCGAGTGAATCAAACGCGAGTTGATCAAATTTAGAAAAAAAACAATATAATATAATATAAGTAGTTATACTTGGAACCCTAATCTCTTCTTAACCATCCTTTAACCTAATCCTTTCTGTACCATCAAAACCCTTTTCTACAAGAGAGACCAACAACCACAGATAATGTCCGAACCAGTAGCACAAAAGCGGGCATTTTCTAAAATAATCCAGTGGGTAGCTAACTAGACTATTCGTTGGAGCTGTCTAGCGCAGACGGTATGCAAATATAAGCAATCTCATAACCACGATGACAGGCATCGCCGGGTGGCAGCCAGTACGACACCTTTCTTTTTCTTTATTTTGTGGAAAAGTGCATTTGCGACGTCTGGTGAAGGATTTTATCAGGCTTAAATAGAAGAAAAATAAAAATTAAGCATCTACTAACACTATAATATGGCTACTGGTGTGTTTTTCTTTAATATCAGCTCAGTCGGTCGTACTTTTCTCAAGTGAAGCTCTATCATGGGATACCTTCTTTTCGCATAATGTTCTTTGTCCTAATATACTTCGGCATAACGATTTTGGCACAATTCGTTTTGGCATAATAATAATACTTCGGTATATTTTTTTAGGCAAACATTTTATGTTGGCATAATCATCTTAAAGACTAATTTGATTTGGCATAAATTTGATTCGCATAACGTTAGTTTCTGTAACAATTAAATAACATTGTTGGTTAAAAATGTAATATGCTGTGCAACAAAAGTTAGTGACAGAACCGAATTGCTGCAAAACCGACTCCACGTAGTCTTGTTTGTCCTACCCTTTTTTTTTTTTTTTTTTTTTTTTTCGAGGATGGGAATTCATCAAATGACCCCTCCCGCTCTGGGTGGAGCGGCAGGGAGTGTCAGACTTTTACTGACTAAAACCCACCCTTTAGTCCTCCTAGTGCCTTTCTTCCCAGGGCCGCGGTAACTCTTTCGAACAAATCCGCAACCCTGGTAGGCTCTGGCCCTAACGGGCCCCGACCCATGCTGACGTCCGCTGGCTCGGCGCGCGTAGAACACAGCGCGCCGTCAACCCGGGCCTGTTCTGATCGGACGGCGAGCTACCCATTGCTCGCCGTCCACAGGCATCAGTCACTGCGCCATGCTCAGGAGCATCAGTTCCTGGGCGGCGCAGTGGCTGACGTTCAACAGGAGGGGGTGAAATGGGGCCATTACTGGCACTCCATTTCGGCCCCCTCCGGAGCCCTTTGTAGGGGCTCTACTGCGGCTGCTGCAGTAGCAGCAGCCGCAGTGGAACCGGCAATGGCGGCAGAAGAAGCGGCGGCAGCGGCGGCGGTCGCGGCAGAGACGGCGGTGGCGGAGGGCTTCCTCCTGTTTCCGGCTTTGGTGGGTGGGGCGCAGGCCCTACCCCCAGCCCAGTGGTCGGCCGGCTTGCCAGCTGCCGCACAGACTACGCAGTGCGGCGCGGCGACGCAAGAGCCGGCCCTGTGACCGGGCTGACCGCAGCGGAAACAAAGACCGCTGCGGTCCACCTCCGAGGTGCATTGAGCTCCCACATGGTGGCCCACTTGGCACCGGAAGCACCTCAGAGGTCGGGGTTCCAGCAGTTTGACCTGCGCGGAAACCCAACCCACCAAAAACCTACGGCCCTCCGAGATGGTCTTGGCCGCCGACACGGGACAGCTCACCACAATAGTGCGCATGCCCGTGTTGTCAGGACGTAGGGTGCCCGCCTTCACCTCCTCTGCTGAGCACCCCCCCGTCCTAACGACGGCGGCCACCACCTCCGCCTCCGTGACGGAGTCGTCCAAGCCCAAGATGCGCATGTCGGTGCGCTTGGTGGGCCTGGACACTCGGGCATCGTCCGCGCTAAGGGACGCCCTGAGCCTTTCGGCTAGAGCGTCCGCGGTTGGGCCGCTGGCTGCCCCGGGGATCTCCAGCATCCGGGCCCCAGTCATGGTGACCCGGAGCCGAAGGCCCCCCACAATGCCTAGCTCACCAAGGTTCACCGCCTCCTTCGCCTTGGTGAGCACGTCCGCGTACGTCACGCCCCTCTTCGCCGCGTCCGGCTGTAGTGTAAGCACTACAGCCGCGGTTTTCGGGGGGCGGAGCGCAGCCGCGACGCTTCGCGCCTTCTGCCGCCGCTTCCTCTCCCGCCTCTTGGCCGCCCTGGCTGCCTTTCCCGCCTTCTTCTTCTCCCCGGCCACTTGCCATTCGGCTTGAGCCGGGGGAGGAGCTGAAGGCGAGGAAGCCGGGGGGAGCTGCTGCTCAGACGGCGCAGGAGCCTTCGCCGTCCGCGCAGAAACCCCAACCTACCTTTGTCCTACCCTAGAGTGTAATTTAAAATCGCGTAGGCGCTTGGGGCCGCCGGAGGCCCGCAGCACCGGAGCCGTAACAGAAACCCTGCCTGCTGCATGTTGCAAGCTCGCTTGAATGCTGCAAGCTGCATGCTTGCTTGTTTGCTGCATGCTTCCTTGCATGGTGTATGATATTATGCTTAAAAAGTTATGTTAAGTCAAAAAATTAAGTATGTGTAAGCTGTTATGCGTAATTATATTATGCGAAACAAAATTATGCTAAGTTATATTAGGTCTTAAAATTTTATGCAAATGGATAGGGAACCCTTTATCATATGTGGCAATTGATTTTTATTTATGTAACGTGATACTTTTTATTTAGGTATATAACGTGTAACGCGAATTCGGGGTAAAATTTGTTCATAATGATGAGTACAATGACCCCTTAAGAGGTATACCGTGTTTATTCTGTTACACGTTGTAGGTATATATATAGATTTATCTTGTCTTAACATTTAAGAGAAGTCGAGTTTTTTTCTTTCAGTCTGTATGACTTGGTTAATCTCGAGGCCCCTCGATTCGTATACGGTTGTTTGGCTAAGATATGCGTTTCTTCCGAAAGAGTTATATGTATTGAAATTTACCCTGGCTTATAAAACAAAAGAGCATGATGAGGTATGCAAATGCAGGCCATCTCATAACCATGGTGATGAGCATCGCCAATGTGACACCTTTATTTCTTCTTTATTTTATCGAAGGTGCTTCATGAATACATTTGCGACGTCTAGTTATAATATTTTGATAACGGTTATTATCGGGTTTTGAAAGAAGGAGAAAGTTCTACCTATTAAAATTCAAAATTCATATAGACTGACAGATAACACTATCAAAAACTTACTGAATAAATGACAGTATGAAGTCGTCTCACTAAAAATGAATAATAATTTGTAGATACTATTTATTAATTATTACATTGTATGTAACAACATTTCAAAATCTGGTTGGAAAAAAAAATAATACCTACTTACTAGATCCACTCGATGTCACAGACAATAATAGACAAGCTAGAGACACGTCACATCACAACTTAATTTAGTCCAGCTACACGTCTTGGAAAGTAATAAAGTCATCTATCCACTGTCTACTTACCATCTATCTGTGTAGGTATGTGGAACTTAAAAATGTATGATGTACAGTCATGGAAAATATAGTAGGTATGTTTGCGACTATTGACAAGATTTTTAAAAAGCTCAATTTTTTCTGTAAGCAAAAACTACAGCACGCCTATTTTCGTTTATTAATTAACAAAAAACATTTTTGTAAGCATTAGTTGTAAACAAATGACAAGAAAACACGCGTGACGTCACTATGATGGTACAATTTTTACCAGTAACGTGACGTCAGGCGTGTTTTCAACGCACTGTATCGTCTTCATTTTTTGTTTATGTGAAAAAATTACGTGTCCAATATTTTTTGAAAATCTATCTGACGGACTAATGAGATTTTATCAGTAAAATAGCTTATTGTCCATAAAATGTCAAAATATGAGCGTTTGCCAAACCCATACAATTTCGACGTTTTAATAATCGCCTTCGCCCACAGAGCACATTATAATATACTGAAACCTTCGCCACGGTACCGCTGACGGAATGCCACTTGTCTAACCTGTTGTCATACTATCTATCTTATACAAATATAATTTTCCAAATACGACTACGAGTTCCAGAAATTAGCACGTTCAACCAAACGAACTCTTCAGCTTCATTAAATTAGTATAGATATTAGTATCGATAAACAAATACACTGACGTCATACGACGTGCAAATAACATTAAACCTTAAGGTCAACAATTAATTTCCCCGACTGTACGTAAGATAGTAATACGTTATGTACAAAAGACTTTGTAGACATCTTCATTACGTTTCGGTTTATTATTCCTCGAGTGCCTGGCGTAACTTATAATAAACGTCTGAGGGTATTTTGAGGGTAAAGTAATTTATTGTTATGTTATGTGACTATTCAGAAGACTGAATGTCCGACAACTTACAAAGTTATCAGAACATCACGCCTCTGTTCCTCGAAGGGTTTGGCAGAAGTGTATAACACCTACGTATTACTCGTAGTACTCGACAGTAGTCACTTTATTTTTTATACATATTATTTTAAATGTCATAACGTTCAAAAGTGCTGTTTAACTGCTGGAACCCCGACCTCTGAGGTGCTCCCGGTGCCAGGTGGGCCACCATGTAGGAGCTCAATGCACCTCGGAGGTGGACCGCAGCGGTCTATGTTTCCGCTGCGGTCAGCCCGGTCACAGGGCCGGCTCCTGCGACGCCGCGCCGCACTGCGCAGTCTGTGCGGCAGCTGGCAAGCCGACCGACCACTGGGCTGGGGGCCTGCGCCCCACCCGCCAAAGCCGGAAATCGGAGAAAGCCCTCCGCCACCGCCGTCTCTGCCGCGACCGCCGCCACCGCCGCCGCTTCCTCCGCCGCCAAAGCCGGTTCCACTGCGGCTGCTGCTACTGCAACAGCCGCAGTAGAGCCCCTACAACGGGCTCCGGAGGGGGCTGAAATGGAATGCCAGTAATGGCCCCATTTCACCCCCTCCTGTTGAACGTCAGCCACTGCGCCGCCCAGGAACTGATGCTCCTGAGCATGGCGCAGTGACTGATGCCTGTGGACGGCGAGCAATGGGTAGCTCGCCGTCCGATCAGAACAGGCCCGGGTTGACGGCGCGCTGTGTTCTACGCGCGCCAAGCCAGCAGTCGTCAGCATGGGTCGGGGCCCGTTAAGGCCAGAGCCTACCAGGGTTGCGGATTTGTTCGAAAGAGTTACCGCGGCCCTGGGAAGAAAGGCACTAGGAGGACTAAAGGGTGGGTTTTAGTCAGTAAAAGTCTGACACTCCCTGCCGCTCCACCCACCAAAAAAAAAAAAAAAAAAATGGTCCAAATGAAACAAACGTTTTATTTATTTATTTAAACTCTATGTACAATAGTGGTACATGTGCGGACTTAATGCAACAAGGCATTCTCTACCAGTCAACCTTTGACTGACTTGACTTTGACTTGTTTTGACTTTGACTTCTTTTTTTAAGGATATAGGCCTGTCTGTCCGTCGGGCTGTATCTTAATAGGCATGCAATTGTAATACTTCGTCCTTGTGTATTTGTAATGCTTTAACAATTAATAACAATAACGATCGTAATACAACTTTTTCTGTAGCTGCTATAGAGTAAAGAAAAAATATCAAAATAACAAAATGTAGACTTTTTAAAAAAAACCCGACCTCTAAAAGCGACTAAAGAGTTCCAAAAACATCCGAATCTCTGATTGAACTAAAATAAACAACACTAACTGCATCAGACAGCATTAAAAGTGATTTTTACTTAACATTTTATTCGTTTTTCCCAGTAACAAGTAATGGCAGACAAACAGTTTGGCACAAATAACAAGACGAAATCCCAAACAAGTGCGAGTCGGACTCGCGCACGAAGGGTTCCGTACCATTATTTATATGTATAAACATTTTATATGTTTATATTGTTGTGATAGCGGCAACAGAAATACATCATCTGTGAAAATTCCTACTGTCTAGCGGTTCATGAGATACAGTCTGGTGACAGACAGATGGACAGCGGAGTCTTAGTAATGGGGTCCCGTTGTCACCATTTGTGTATGGAACCATAAAAAAATCCAATTAAGCCGTCAAACTAAAATTTAACGCGCTTTAAAGCACTAAAACCTCCGCAATCACTCGAAGAATGTGAAAAATCCTCGCAACCTACACGGTTTGCCTCTAGAGCAAGCACCCCGCATGCGGCTCAGCATTCCAACTTAACGCCAGTCATCGTGTAACGGCCCTTCAATTTCACTTTCTACCCTAGCTTCTACTATGTGAGGTTTTCTCGAACGTACAAGATCCCACGCTTGGACAAAAAAATAAAAAAGCAGGCGAATTTGAAGTCCGTGAATTAACAATCTAAGACATTATTTTGACAGTCAGAAAATGTTTAGCTGAAAAACTATAGGTATAGGTACGTGTAGGAAAGAAGAACCATCCGGTGAGATAGTGGTCAAAAGTGAGACTATTTTTATTTTATTTCAGACGGGTTTGCTCTTGACTCCAGTCTAGGTCAGAGGTTACAGAGGCAAAGTCAACGATGGAGTGAGCTTACCCAGAAGAAGCCTGTTCACTCTAACTTTGAAGAGGTTAGGGTTGAATGCGTTCGGAAACACAGACGCGGCAGAGAGTTCAATTCCTTTGCTATGCTCATTATAAAAGACGTTTGCAAACACTTAGTGCGAATTGGTGGAATAGCAACAAGTTAGGGATGGTAACTTGCGGATAAAGACTTTCAAATATCACATTTAAGAAACTTTTAAATAGACGAACATAGGTCTTTATCATCAGGCCGTTTAGTGTACTCCAGCAGAATTCAATAGGGTCTGTCGAGCATAGATTGACCATTAATGGCAAATTTTATTGATCATGTTTTGTAAATCAATATCGATAAATCATCGATCAACCGTAATCTAGTTGTACCTTTAAAATGCAAATGCTTCTTGCAACTGCAATACAAAATATCGTACAAAAAAGTAAACGTGATGCTTTTGCTTTTGTTTCAACGTTCTAGAATCGTTAGTAGCGTCCGATCGCTCAGTTGCAGACGCCCGGAGAATTCGTATCAAACCAATTTGGTGCGCGCCGCAAATCGCGCAGTCACCGCCTCCCTTAAATGCACTGTCTGTCTGAAAACTATTACAAACGCAACCTTGAAATTTTAGAAATAAAAAGGTTATGAAATACATCAGAGATTTAGAGACTGGTGTAAGTATATCGATACCAGAAGTATCAATTGACCTAAGGGACATTTCTGCATTATTGGTAAATGCCACTTTATGATAATTGCTGTAAGTTATATTTTGGCATTTTGAGTACATGTTCCTTACATATCGATACCTGAAGAATAGAAGACTTTCCATTAAAAGGTCTGTAGGTAATGCTAAACAGAGAACAAAAGTAAATTAAAGTATCAAGGGTAGATGACTAAAAAAATCTAATTAGTCCGTCGGATACATAGATTTCCATAAAATATTGGACACATATTTTTTCATTTTTCTCGTAAACAAAACTAAAGACATAGACATAGATACAGTGTACATTTTTATTGATTTGATAAAACGAAAAATACGTATCCAATATTTTTCAATAATCTAACTGACGGACTAAATAGATTTTTTTTACTCAGGAATCTGTCAAAAAGATCTCTGATTTTGCTACACTAAGACAAGTTTTTGACGTCAACTGTAGCTTAGATGATATTGCGACTTGAATTTGAACGCTTTTTAAGTACGAGACATGGCCTTCTCATTCTGATAATTATTATGGTAGGCGCCTGATAAACTTTTAAAGTACATCGACCTTTCTCTAATATCCCTACGTAGATACCCGAACGATTCATTATGAACCTATTTTTATTACTAAATAACGTAGAAGATCACGATGGGAGTCGATTCAGGACAGCTTTATGTCTATATTTCTGTCTTTGATGTTAGGAATGTCAATAAATGTATGTGGGTCAATGACCGTTATTGCACATTTATCTGGTGTCACGCAGCCTCAGCAGACCTATTACAATTTAGTTTCTGGGCATCAAAAAACTTCAAATTTTGAATCGTCAATCATCCTCAGAAATTGTGTACCAACCTGATTTTGGTATCAAATTTAAATTTTAAATTCCAACTATAATCAATAAAGCTACAAACAGACTGGATAATGTATTACTGGCAGTGCTGTTAGCCGATCAGTGTTCGCCCCTGCAATTGCCCGGAAAATTATATTAGGATCAAACTCAATTTAGTTCGCCCCGCAAATCACGCACTCGCCACCCCTCGTATCGAAATGCACTGTCTGGCAGTTTTAACCCTTTTGCTGTACAAAATAAACAGGGCGTGGATCGGATTTCATATGAGAGTCCTGATTGTATTTCAAGGGATGTCCATTTCAATTCCGGGGCTGGGTACAGAGCTTTTAAATGACAAAATTGAAAAACGTACCTACTGAAAATCTACTTGGGCATAATCAATATTATTGATGTTCGGACAAAAGAGTAGTAGTAATAATAGAAAGCTTGAATAAAATCAATGTAATGACTCAGCATTCATGAAACAGCAACTGTGCATTTGAAAATTTAATTCTCAAGTAACATTTAATTATGCTAAGCCCAAAATCTACACCTTATTACGAAAACCATTGAAAGCGAGAAACAATTTCAAGCAACTATGAGTCTAAATGCAAAGCCAGAAGAATGATGACGTTTTTATTTTAGAGAGTTGGAATTCTGATCAGAATTCAGCCCCACGAATGCCCCCACAAATTCGTTCCAAATTAAATTTGGAATGCGCTGAAAATTCCGCAGTCACCACCCTCCTCTACCACATTATGTGACACTTTTGATCCTGTTACATATCGTGTAGGATCATAGATTTAGATCGAAGAGCTGTCTGATAGAATTTATTTTGAGTGCTACTGAACTGTCTGAAGCTTTAAATTTATGACAATTCTTAGTGTGGCTTAGGCTTAATAATTATGTACCGTTTAATTATAAACTTACATAATTATTTTGCCAGAGTTTTACCCCGCGTAAAAATTATAAGTATTATCTCTTTGGAATCTAATCCGGGATTTCGTCTACCCGTGTACTAAGTTTCATCCTAATACGTTTAGCCGTTGAGGCGTGACTGAAAGAACATCTAGCACACTGTAACATTTACAATATTGCTAGGATTACTTTGCTTATTATTAATACGATTTACAAGCGTAACGCAGTTATTATGAAATTCAGGAGCTTTCCACAATAATAGGGACCTATCTTGTCCTAAATATTTAGGTATGCATTTAAATGTACCTATATGTATCCTGTGACTAAACGGCTTTTATAAAAAAAAAGCTATATAAAACCCACACTGTACCTCTAAAAAAGGTACATCAATAAATAACCCTTTAATTGCTAAAGTTTACAGCTGTAAAAATTGAGCGGCCATTTTGTTAAAAAAACGCAATAAAAACTTGAATAAAAGCGTAATATTACATAGAGTTGTGAACGTTTTCAGTCACGGAATGTTTGCGATGTCTATCTGTGAGTATTTACACAGACGAACAGACAAGATGCCATAAATATTTTACTAACTGATGTCTGTCGTGATAAAAGGCAGTATGGATGTTGGTTACGGTGAACTATCACGGAGTTTGTTATAGAAAAGTTTTTGTTAAACGCTCTCTTGTGGCTGGAATTGATATAATAATGTTCAGATTATAATGGTACGACTGAAATATATTGAATTTTTGTTTAACAGTTTATAAGGTTAGTTACTAAGTTATTAAATTAATTAAGAACATCTTTTCAAAAACCTTTCACGTGCACTTGAACTTTCATCTTGAGCAGCATTTAATCAAATTTAATAATAGTTAATCTTCTTAAAAAAAACCCGCCTGAACAAATTTTTTATAACTTACCGCAGACTCAAATCCAGATTAAACTAATAAGTCAACGACCGGACTAAAGCCATTAAAGCAAACAATGGAATATACTAATTTCAGCTGAGCTTGTCCTAAAAAGAACTTGGACGACATTATGCAAAACGGAACGGATTTAAGAATCAGCTGGTCCGGACAGTGTTTATGCTAAATGGGCAAATTAATCTTGGCTGTGGCCGGATTTGTCGCATAGTAAATCTTGGACACCCTAATGACGTCAGCCATGTGTTCGGAGTCTGGTAGTTTTATGCACAGTGATCAGAAATTACTCAAGATAAATGATTTATTAATTGCGGTGCGTTTTTATGGAAATATTTACGTATTTGTTTAATCAGCGGCTTTTCAGTGCTGAAGCGCAGTTCAAGTGAAAGTGTAGTAGGTATTTTAGAAGTTTTAATATTAAGCAGTCAAAAGTCCAATGTCTGATTAAAGGCCGATTTTTCAACGGTCAGATAACTTTCACCTGCAGAATGAAAATGGCGGTTTGACAAGTATTGTTCTTCAGCTATGTCAAACAGATAAATTTATTCTTCAGTAAAAAATATCTGACTACTGAAAAATACGACTAACTGCCCGCTCAGAATCGATTAATCTACGTCAGCACAACCTTGTATATTCCTTTAATGAAAACAGCCGACCAATAAATTCCATCCCAAAACAATTCAGCGAGAAAATTAAAACGGTAATATACTCGAGAATCTATGTTGAAACTCACATTTTATTTCGGTATTTCGCCAATGCGGATTAAAAATCAACAGTGGCCGAATAGTGGGGCCATGCAATTAATCTTACCGGAGTTGTCCGAACGCTGTCCGCTGTCCGGGACTGTCCTGCGAAGCTCGTAAATCTTGGACACCCGTGTCCTGTCCGTTATCGCGCTGCGCATACAAATATTCCAGTTGGTGTATAATAGAAAATTCTTTGGGAAATCATTTCAATTTAGTTGTCCTTGTTGAAAAGCTCGTTGTTTTTTGACACATGTTTTTCAGCTTCAGTTTAAATGAGAGATATTTGTTCTTAGTTGGAAATCAAAATAAAGTTATAAATGCCATTTTACAAACAAAGAAAAATAAGTAAATTGAAGTGTAGGTACAGGAGGACTCCTGTACCTACACTTCAATACCATGTTATGTCATGGTAGGACTACCATGACATAACATCTTAAAACCAACACCATTCCAGTGTGTAAGGGAGGCGGACACAAGATGCACAGCACTGTCCCTATTTCGCACCGGAATGATTTAATTGGGCGTTATAGTAGGGTACAGAAGGGCGCACTTCAATTGTCACAAAAATAGTATATCTACGCTCGCCTGGCTTTCTGTAAAGACTTCTAACGCTTGACCAGCTGTAGATCAAAGTTTCACCACTTACGTACGGGCTGCTGTGCTTTGATAACATTTTTACAAATATTTAATTGATTGATAACTGATTTCCTCCTCATCACACATCGCGCACTTGAGCGCCTACTTTTTATAAATAATATCTAATTGTATAAAAAATGCGACAATCGTAATTAGTTTCGCAGTTGCAAGACAAAGAGTTCCCGCTCCAATCCTTTAGCAACAATACTTTTCCAGATGTGACCTCTTTACCAGTAATACGAGTACGGCTCTAATGCAACGATATCGCAGTAATCCACTCAAAGATTTTGTAAACACAGAAGTTCTACTCTCAGTAGTCAGTTAGTTTAAGCACGGGAAGACACACTGAAGCCAGAAACCCTGACACCAGTCATGCTTAGCTATATACAGTAGCACCACAGGGCTTATCCTGTGAGCCATTTAGTATAAATAAAACTCAGATTTTAACTTAACCAGTGCGGCCCCGACATGTAAAAATTCCCAAAAAAAAAAAAATCTTATGTAATAGGTATGTTCAACCGTGAACATAACCATCATAGTTACACGCGCCAACAACAGCATCACAGCGTCAGCATTAAGAGCGACATACATTCGTTCCACGCGCCGGCAACACCAGCACACCGTCAGCGCTAAGAAGTGGCCTACTAAGATCTTCGCTGCATCGGCTCGATACACGCACAACACACAAGTAAACACCTATCAATGTGTATTTACCACAAAACATGTATAAAATTAAGTTAATTAATTGTAATAAATTAGTCATCAAGCTGGAGTCGAGTGTGATTCATCTCCTATACCTCCTCTTACTGTGGCCAAGACACCTTTAGCCATCATCGGTCCTATGAGTCTGTGGGATCGGCAGTAAGAAAACCATTTCCTGTGTACATTGCACGACGTACACAAACCCCTATTCCTACCCAAGTTCCGTCTGTTACCGTAGGTCACCTTGTAACAGACTTCCCTCTCGCAAGCCAACGTAACTTACGTTTGGTATGGTTTGTATGGTAGGCTAGGGCATTAGGATAACTTAACTAGGGTGCTAGGTAGGTAATTACTATAGGACTAGGATAGATAGGGTGCTAGGTAGTTACTGAAGGGCTAGGTTTATAGTCAGTAGGGTCTTAGGTTCCAACCAGACCCGATTGTCTCAAACGTAGCCACATCGTACGCACTTGGAATAACGGCCGTACTAAGCTGTAAGTCCCGGTGCGTACATTTGGTCCTTCGAGCCGGCAAGTTCCGTCTGTTACCGTAGGTCACCTTGTAACAGACTTCCCTCTCGCAAGCCAACGTAACTTACGTTTGGTATGGTTTGTATGGTAGGCTAGGGCATTAGGATAACTTAACTAGGGTGCTAGGTAGGTAATTACTATAGGACTAGGATAGATAGGGTGCTAGGTAGTTACTGAAGGGCTAGGTTTATAGTCAGTAGGGTCTTAGGTTCCAACCAGACCCGATTGTCTCAAACGTAGCCACATCGTACGCACTTGGAATAACGGCCGTACTAAGCTGTAAGTCCCGGTGCGTACATTTGGTCCTTCGAGCGATTTTAGGAAACCAGAGTAATTTGTGTAATCGGTACTTTAACATTGTAACGTTTATACAAAAACAATAAAACAAATAAAAAACGTTCTTCTTTTTGTCCTACACCAATATTGGCTGAGTAACGTTCAGACGTACTTCAAACTAGCGTACTCAACAAGCGCTCGGTTGTTGTATGTAGATGAACAAACATACTTATACGCCACTTGTACGATAGCGGATCGGGAATCGGGACCACAACAAACGGGTTCACCGATATTTTTGAGAAGTCGCACGTATATTACCAAACGGCAATTAGTTAACGTTCTAAACAAAAAGAACTAGCAGGGACTGAAAGATGGACATACAAGAGATAAACGAAGCTATAAGAAGCCAAGAAGCAGATTACAATGAACTAAGACAAATATTCACCAACATCAAGAAAGACTCAGCATCAAGGAAAACTCTGAAATATATCACGGAGAGAAGAACGCGACTCACAGAAATCTTTACTAGAACATCCAAAAACCATTCACGACTACAAGACCAAGATGTGTTGTGTGATCACAAATACATCACTACCAACTACTTTACTACTATCAATACACTGTATACGCAGGCTATTGAATACCTGTTGAAGTGTGAGAAAAGACTACAGGTGGTAAACCAACTGTATGAGCCAGAAGATATACAACCCGAAGAGGAAGAAGGCGTTAGCTCACCCAAACTATTTATTCAACTATTTCGGATTAATCAGATACAGAAGAAGTTACAGTCGGCAACTCAATCGATTACTGAAGAGAAAGCAAGTTGGTACTTGGAATCTTTAATGACTGCTTTACAAAAACAGTGGCAGGAAATTGAAGAAACACATGTACTCATTCTAATGGAAGATAGTACGTTGGAACACAGCTATTTTCAAGAGAATATGTTTGAGAGAACGCAAACGGAATTCGACCTTGTAATGGAAAAATTATTGGGAATAATAGGTCAAAAAACAACGCATAACAATCATAAAACCTCGGTCAAGTTACCACAAATAATAATTCCAATATTCAGTGGTAGTTATGAGTCATGGAATTCCTTTTATGATTTATTCTTGAAAATAGTACACGAAGACAAATCGTTAAGTGACACAGAAAAAATGCAGTACTTAAAAACGCATGTGCGAGGTGACGCCGCTAAGCTGATCAAGCATTTAACAGTTTGTGACGCTAATTACATAACTGCATGGAATCTGTTGACAAGACGATACAAAAACGAAAGAATAATCATTATTAAGCATATTGATAATATTCTGAGCATGACGAAAATAAAGAAAAGTAACGCCTCGAACTTAAAAAATCTCCATGATACAGTCAACGAAAACCTGGAAGCACTGAAAAGTCAAAACATCAACATTTCAACTTGGGACCCTATTTTAACAAGAATACTTAGTAGAATATGGGACTCAGAAACTGATGAAAAATATGAACATCAATTGCTAGAGCCGAGCAAAGTACAAGAATTTTCGACAATGATGCAATTCTTAGAAAAAAGGTTCAAGTGTCTGGAAACTTCAAACACTCTGAGGGAAGAGTCGTTTGCTCACAGATCGCGCCATGAGTCATCAAATTCAACTGCCAAACAAGTGGACCAACGTGTATGCTGGTTTTGCCAAAGTCGCGAACACAGCATTTACCAATGTGCTGGTTTTAAAACGCTATCAGTGCAAGAACGCAATAACATCGTAAACGAAAAACAGAAGTGCAAGAATTGTCTAACTCATGAAACGTCGGTAAAATGTCACAGCGAAAAAAGTTGTGGATACTGTGGGAAAAGAGGTCACCATTCCTATTTACACCATCACAACAATAATACTACTACAAGACACGCAAAAAGTGAGTCAAAAAAGGAAAACTTGTCAACTCCGTCTACAAGTAAATCCATGACGAAAACTGTGTCTAACATGTCTACTATTAACAAAACTAATATACCAAAAACTACACTACTAGCGACGGCCATAATAAAAACTCACTCGTCGGACGGGACACCACATTTACTAAGAGTTCTATGCGATCAAGGGTCAGAGGCATCATTCTGCACAGAAGAGGTTGCCCAAATATTGGCATTCCCACGTGTTAAAATACATACCGAAGTGATCGGGATTGCTGACGAAAAACCTAAAACATCGAAAAACTCTATCAATGTCTTACTACAGCCCAGATATCCGAGCGAATATAGGTTACCAGTCACACTTATAATACTACCAAAACTAACTGGCTGTTTACCAGAGAAAAATTTACCAGAACTAAAATCGGATTGTTTACAAAATAAACTGTTTGCCGATCCTACATACTACAAAAGAGGACCCATAGATATAATATTGGGGGCTCAAGAATATAGTAACTTACTACTAAACGGACTACACAAGATGCAAGACGGAATAATCGCTCAAAATACAGAGTTTGGGTGGATATTATCCGGTATTTGCGGCGATACCACCAATACTAATACAGTTATCAGTATGATGACACGGACTACAGAAGTACAGCAACTAAACAAGTTTTGGGAATTAGAAGAAATTCCTGAAAAATACCAAGTATCAGACGAGGATCAGGCTTGTGAAAACTATTACAAAACAACTACTATAAGAAATCCAGATGGAACATACTCAGTGAAACTCCCATTCAAGAATCACAGCGTAGATTACGGGAATTCACGCAAAAAAGCTATTGCAAGACTTCTACAATTAGAACGGAAGTTCGACAAAGATGAAAACTTACGGAAAAAATACCAAGAGTTTCTCAATGAGTACTTAGAAATGGGTCACATGAGGAAAGTGACTAGTACTGACTATTACCAAGGTAAATACTATATACCACATCAACCAGTTATTAGGGAAGATTCACTAACTACTAAGCTACGAGTAGTATTTGATGCCTCGAGCAAGTCAAGTACTAACATAAGCCTAAACGATAATATGTTTACGGGACCAAGACTACAGCAGGATTTAGCAGTTATACTGTTACGTTGGCGTAAACACAAAATAGCATTTATGGCGGACATCGAAAAAATGTACCGATACATAAAAGTTAACGAAGAAGACTTCACATACCAGCGAATAGTATGGAGGAATTCACCGAAACATATGATCGACGAATACGAATTAACTACTGTGACGTACGGAACTGCAGCTGCCCCATATTTAGCGATTAAGACGCTACAACAACTCGCTGTTGATGAAAAAGCAAACTACCCAATAGCCAGCCAAATAACTCTCCAGGACTTCTACGTGGACGATATTTTGTCAGGAGGTACTAATGTTGAGTCAGCAAAAATGTTGCAAGAAAACTTAATAAATATGCTGCGAAAAGGCGGATTTAAGTTACGAAAATGGTCGTCTAACAGTGCTGACTTGTTAGAAAACATACCTAATGAAAGCAAAGACGACCAAGTGACGAAAATACCGCTAGATGAAACTAGAAAATCCTTAGGGGTATTATGGTCACCATTAGAGGATAGTTTTTGTTTTCAGATTACTATTAATCAAAATGAAAAACCAACAAAACGATTTATTTTATCGGAAATCGCTAAGATATTTGATCCTCTGGGATGGTTAGCACCTGTTATCATAAATATGAAACTCATGATTCAAGAACTTTGGACAAATGGCACAGAGTGGGATCAACCCGTAGAGGAAACTATTAAAACAAGGTGGATTGAACTACAAAATCAACTAAAGACTATTGAGAAGATTTCCATCCCAAGATGGTGTCATTTTTCAAACAAATCGAGAGTCGAGCTGCATGGATTCAGTGATGCTTCTGAAAAAGCCTACGGTGCAGTGATATACTGTCGGATACAGAATTATAACACATTTAACGTTACCCTTTTACAAGCTAAGTCAAAGGTAGCGCCGAAAAAACAAAAAACTACATTGCCAAAATTGGAGTTATGTGCCGCAGTATTATTAACCCAACTAATGGAAAAAGTTATTACTGGAATGGAAATGAAAATTGCAAATATCTATTGTTGGACTGACTCAATGATTACTCTCGGTTGGATCAAAGGTGAAGCTGAGCGATGGAAGACGTTCGTCGCTAATAGAGTATCTGAAATACAAAGAATACTACCACAAGCGAAATGGAATTATGTAAATACATTACAAAATCCAGCTGACCTAATTACAAGAGGTATTGCGCCAAATAAATTACAAAACTTATCACAATGGTGGAATGGACCAGAGTGGTTAAAAAGTGATAACATGCCTAGTACCAAAACTGTACCAGAGATATGTGAGGAGATTAAACGATGTTATCATATAACTATTATACCGAAAAACGAAATCTGCACAAGATTTTCAAGCTTTCAAAGGATGATACGAGTATTATCATATTGCTACAGATTCGTAAACAAACAAGAATACAAAAAACCATTAAGTTGTAAGGAAATTAATGCAACAACAAAGAAAGTTCTCTACTTAGTTCAACAAGAAGAATTTGCTGAGGAGTACAAAACCATTAAAGCCGGACAATCATTGAAGAAAGGGAACAGGTTGTCATGCCTCGATCCGTTCATTGATAATGAGGGCTTACTGCGAGTAGGAGGAAGACTTCAAAACTCCAGTCTACCATATGATCAAAAACACCCAATTCTGTTACCTCATGACCACCATGTAACATTAATCATAATTCGTGATGCTCATTTAACCACATTACATGGAGGCAATAGTATGACCTTAGCCTACATAAGACAGAAATATTGGATACTTGGAGGAAAGCGAACAGTGAAAAGTAGCATTAGAAAATGTGTAAAGTGTACTAGATACAGATCAACCACCGCCTCACAAAAAATGGGCTCATTACCAAAACCAAGAGTGACGGAATCATACCCATTCAGTCACACAGGAGTAGATTATGCTGGACCAATATCAGTGAGAACAATGAAAGGAAGGGGTCATAAATCTTACAAAGGCTACATTGCGATATTTGTATGCCTATCCACGAAAGCGGTACATTTGGAGCTGGTAGGCGACTTATCAGCAGAAACGTTCATAGCCGCTCTACGGAGGTTTATGGCACGTAGAGGTCCAGTATCACACATGTATAGTGACAACGCGACGAATTTCGTAGGCACTGCCAATTACTTGTATAAAGAAATGTTAGACATAACCCAGTCTGACGACTTTCAAAACACGTTGACCAATATCGGAACACAATGGCACTTTATTCCTCCATCATCCCCTCACTTCGGAGGGATTTGGGAAGCAGGAGTAAAATCTATGAAACACCATTTGCGTAGAGTGATAGGAGAGCAGACACTAACTTATGAAGAAATGAGCACGTTTTTACACCAAACTGAAGCGTGCTTAAACTCAAGACCTTTATGTGCACTAAGTGAAGATATAAACGATAATATCGTGTTAACACCAAGTCATTTCTTAATAGGAAGAGAAGCAGTAGGGGTACCAGACCCGCTATCGGAAACGAATACAGATCACATAAACAGGTGGAAACAGATCCAAAAAATGAAAAAGGATTTCTGGAATAGCTGGACTAAAGACTATTTACACCAACTTCAACAAAGATACAAGTGGAAAACTAATCAAGAAAACTTGTCGGTTGGAACTCTAGTAATTATAAAAGATGAAAAAGTTTCTCCCAGCAAATGGCCACTTGCAAAAATAAAGGAAATATATACGGGTAACGACGACTTATCCCGAGTAGTAACACTTCAAAAATCGTCAGGAATATCTCAAAAACGATCAATCCACACATTAATACCATTGCCAATCGAATCAATCGAAACAAATATGTGTAGTAGTAGTAATGAACCTATACATGCAATACAGACAAATACCGCTACAATCCTAAGAAATAACAAAACTAATCAACCCAAACGATGTAATAAAATATCCAAATGGTTCACATGGCTGTTCATAATTTTACAAATATTGGGTTCAGCAAAATCGACTACAACGACATACTCTTTAAAGCCGGTACCACCGGGATTTTATGTTGAACAAATAGGAACAGCAAGCATTGACAGAGGAATATTTAGGATAGAAATAAATTATGAAAAACAACACCTAGAGCAAGACTTTGTCAAAATAAAAACAATGACGTCACAATTCAGTCAACTATGCACAAATGCAGAACAAATAACAGCTTCCGGATTTTGCAAACAATTACACCATCATTTGTTAGAAGAAGAATCAAAATTTGAGCGGACTAAAGAATATTTGACAGAAGTGAACCAAACTAGGAAGAAAAGGGGAATATTGGGCCAGTTACTAACTTCTATCTTCGGAGTGAATGATGAGGCATACCGAGATATAGACTCATTAAATTTAAACCAAAAAAAGTTAATTGAAGCTGCCAACCATCAAACCAAATTTATGATATCAACAATCTCACAAGTCAACAAAACTGAAGAAAGAATAAAACAGAAACTTAAAGGATTTCAAACTAAATTAAACCAAGTTATAGGTTACATAGAGAGTAACAACCATTGGTTCATTGCAATCGACCACAACAGCGTAAACATACGTATTATGCAGACTTACCAATTAGCATATAACTACATGGAAGAAATCATAGATTATTATAACGGATTATTAGAAATATACTTAAGCAAGGCGACAGTGTATAGTGTTTTAACACCAAAGAACGTAAGTGAACTGATATCATCAGCAAACAAGAAATTACCATCTAATTTAAGAATCGTTCAACAACAGTTACTGGACACCAAAATATCAGAAAACAAGACTCATATAAAAGTATACGCCTATTTTCCGATACAAGAGATAACTAAATATACTTTAATGTATGTTATACCAGTCCCAAAGATAAATGCTGACAAATCTGCCCAAAGTCTAGAAGTACCTAAA
The DNA here is from genome assembly GCA_947386135.1 of Melanchra persicariae. Taxonomy (NCBI): domain Eukaryota; kingdom Metazoa; phylum Arthropoda; class Insecta; order Lepidoptera; family Noctuidae; genus Melanchra; species Melanchra persicariae. The sequence continues at coordinate 4,339,254 of OX376655.1, read as the reverse complement.
GCTTACATAGGGTTAGATTACAACAACGAAATGTATTTTGACTTGAACTACGAGGAGTTCAAACGTTGTTTAGAATGGACTAACCACTTTATTTGCTTTCCTGGGGCCGTGAAGAACATGCAATTAAACGAAAATTGCATTGTAGATCAACTATTTAAAAACCAGACTCATACGAAATGTCCTACCAAAACTTATTATTTATCCAATAAAATAATATGGAAACAACTTCACATGCCAAACACTTGGTTATTCATTGTAAGAGATCGGGTTACGACGTCAATACTTTGTGACGGACAAAGAGAAGAAATAGAGCTTCAAAATGTTGGTGTAATACGAATTGCAGATAACTGCATCATTAAAACAACTAATAACATATTAACTGCCAAAAGAATTGTTTCAGTACCGATTGTAACATCATACTCAAAACAAATAGACTTTCCCATTAAAACACACGTGGTAAATAAATCCATGCTAAACATCACCAAAGACGAAGAAGTCATAGATCACTCAAAAGAGATTTTTCAGAATTTAGTTAATCAAGAAAATGCTTTACAAACCGAATTAGATAGTACTATTTGGAATCAAATTAGTTCTCACGCATACATAACAAGTGCAATATCGTGTATAATCATGTTTTTACTCTTTTTGTTTTTAGTGTGCTACGGCCCAACAATACTGAGATGGATTGGAGTTACAGTGCAGCACAAGACCAGAAGGACAAGTACCGAGCCAGCTCACCAACCAGCAAGAAAACCAAACTCGCTTGCTGCTAACAAGACTTCTACCCAACCTACAACAGGCCAACCAACGATCAGAACGGAACCTATGTACAGTTTACCACATCAACACGAAACTATTGAGTTATACCAACAGGAGCCTAGGTCCTGAGAGGGGCCAGAATGTTCAACCGTGAACATAACCATCATAGTTACACGCGCCAACAACAGCATCACAGCGTCAGCATTAAGAGCGACATACATTCGTTCCACGCGCCGGCAACACCAGCACACCGTCAGCGCTAAGAAGTGGCCTACTAAGATCTTCGCTGCATCGGCTCGATACACGCACAACACACAAGTAAACACCTATCAATGTGTATTTACCACAAAACATGTATAAAATTAAGTTAATTAATTGTAATAAATTAGTCATCAAGCTGGAGTCGAGTGTGATTCATCTCCTATACCTCCTCTTACTGTGGCCAAGACACCTTTAGCCATCATCGGTCCTATGAGTCTGTGGGATCGGCAGTAAGAAAACCATTTCCTGTGTACATTGCACGACGTACACAAACCCCTATTCCTACCCAAGTTCCGTCTGTTACCGTAGGTCACCTTGTAACAGACTTCCCTCTCGCAAGCCAACGTAACTTACGTTTGGTATGGTTTGTATGGTAGGCTAGGGCATTAGGATAACTTAACTAGGGTGCTAGGTAGGTAATTACTATAGGACTAGGATAGATAGGGTGCTAGGTAGTTACTGAAGGGCTAGGTTTATAGTCAGTAGGGTCTTAGGTTCCAACCAGACCCGATTGTCTCAAACGTAGCCACATCGTACGCACTTGGAATAACGGCCGTACTAAGCTGTAAGTCCCGGTGCGTACAGGTAAATAAACATTAAATTCGCGATTAATTCGCGACACACCGGTGTGTCGCCGGGGCCGGAGCGGATAAAGGGAATAGTATTGAAGCTCCATGGCTCGAAGGTTCAAATTACATCTATCCATATCAAACAAAAACGTTTTAACCATATTTCATAATTCAAATAATTCCTTCCAAAGTAGGTGTGATTAGCTGGCTGCAAGAGGTTGCAGCCAAGGAGGCTACAATACGTATACTAACTAGCTTTTACCCGCGACTTCGTACGCGCATATCCCGTTTTTTCCCGTTCCCGTAGGAATTTCCAGTTCCCTTATAGCCTATAAGCCTTTCTCATAAATGTGGCTATCATATACAAAAATAATTTTCCAAATCTGACAGGTTGTTCCAGAGATTATCGCGTTCAAACAAACAAACTCTTCAGCTTTATTATAGTTTATAGAAGATAACCATGATTTGTTAAAGCGTCAGTCTTTCGAGCGAGAAAGAGGGATGGAGCAATACACTCTATATAGCTCCATCCCTCTTTCTCGCTCGAATGACTGACGTTTTAACACGTCATGGTAAGGCCACAGATAAGCAGTTGCTCCACGTAATATACTGGTATTCAGCTGAATCTGGTTTGAATGTGTGGATAGTCGATGTTGATGTTAAGTTTTAGAAGACCCTTTTTCAAAAGATAGTGTTCGGTTTTAGAGACAACAAGACAAACACAAAGTGACACACATACCTAATAATGATGACAATAGTACTTCTGTTATTATCTATTGAGTGTCATAATATGAAAGTGTAATGGAGGTAAATAATGATCGCTATATTTTATGATTAAGTGTTTTAACATCTCACCATTAGCTTTTTCAGAATTGTTCTGGCTTAAAAGATATTTTATTATTCTGAATAACCTTTTCTTTACCATTTTGCAACCACGTGAATATTCGCCAGAATTATTTATGAATATAATTATTGTCCTGCCGATTAAATTGCAGGATTTTTTGGGGACAATTTAGCAGATGACCATCCTGATATTTAGTTGTCTCTTTGCTGTCACAGTATTAGAAGACAAACGCAGCGTTTTTTTTTAATATTGCAGCATTCTGTTGAGATAGCTATCTTTTTGACGTCGCACAGGTATTTTTGTTGTTAGCTTATTATTACTTAGTGATTAGGTATTATTGTTTTAGTGTTAGTTGATATTTATTTTATTTTATTGTTTGTCTGGGCAGGACTGGGTAGAACATGTCATGCCGACAATCTGTGGGCCCGTAAAATCCAGGATCGGTGCCCTGAAACAGCGTACGAGGCCGCGGCAGACCGTGAAGGAGATGGCGCGACAACCTGGATGTCTTCCTTACGAGTTGGAAGGAAGAGGCACAACACTGACTGCATTTCAAGAAATGGAGGGAGGCATTTGCCCAGCTGTGGGATAGTACGGGCTAGTAATAATAATAGTTTTTGATATTGTTTGTCTTAGGCGAGTCGTAAACAAACATTTTTCTTTCTTTCTTTAATTCTATCGCAGATTCGTAGCCATCCCAGGGTCTAAGTAGAAATGTCCCTGTAATGAGAGCAGAACCTACATCGTATAGACAGCAATACAGGGGCTCGAGTCTGCTATTGCAATCGTGTCTCAATGACCGGTCATTGATCGAATATTTGACAACTTTGACAGTTTTGGTATGGGAAATGTGTCATAAGTTTGACGTTATACGTCAAAAATCTATCATTGACCGGTCATTGAGACACGATTGCAATAGCAGACTCGACCCCCTGCTTGGCTGTAGAATGGCGCAAGGTCTGTCAATAGTTTAGGTGAGACCTTCCATCAGAAAGAGCTATACAAGGTTCTACTATATAATGCCAAACATTTTGAGAGAGTTTACTCCTCACAATACTTTTAAATACAACTAACTGGCAAGTCCTAATTTTTGGAAATCAATGAAAGTTTCTCAAAAATTAGTTTAGATTGAAAGAGTGGAGTGTTTCACCTTCTGTAGAAAATTTACAATAATTGCTCTCTCTCTGTCACACTAAACTCTTTTTCTAAAAACTTCTCAAATAACTTTTTAAACCTACATATTTTGCATATGCGTTTAATGTCTCATTAAAACCGTTCATTCACTTCCTAGAATAAGGACTTGCCAGTTTTGTAGGAAATACTTCGAAGTGTAAACTCTCTTTGGCATTGTTGAGTTTGTCAACAAAACTATTTTGGGGTTATCGCGCACATAAAGCATTCGGCTGAAACTTTGAAGGACATACCTAATTATTCACCATACCTATTTGTCAAAAAAGTCTATGTAACTAGATGATAACTTACTGTAGACCACCTAGATCCAGGGTTGCAGATTTTGTTCGAAAGAGTTACCGCGGCAATGGAACGCAAAGTGCACTAGGAGAAGCGTGGATGGGTTTTGGTCAGTAAGAGTCTGACACTAAGAGCGGAAAGAGTCATTTTATGATTTTCCATCCATAAAAAAATAAAATAAAGACCACCTTGATGGCCTTGTCGCCGAAACGCCGGCACACAAATACGATACCCCAGCTCGAACCATACAATACAACACGACCCAAATTAGATAACCTTACACTCATTATTGTCACCCAAAAGGATAACGAGGTCGATGCCCTTACCCCGAACATATACTCGAATAAATTTTGTCATTTTAGATTCCCTTCGCTTTTAGCTGAATGAAATCCTACGCGAATCGCGAAGAGGACATGAAAACGTTATTAAGGTCACTTTAGAAATGTCGCGGTTTTGTAATGAAACTACCGTTTTGTGTTATGGGGAGAGCTATTAGGATCAGAAAATGGAAAATAAGTCTGAAAGTGTCACGGTTTCATTTTAAAACGCACGAGGAGAGCTGGTTTAGGTTTAGCAGAAGGATTAATGGTTGAGTATAACATGATGTAGTCGGCTATGTGACGAACAAGTGTTTGTTTATATGTTTGTGAAGTAGAAGGAGTATCTTAAGCTGCTTTTATATTGGATAACCCACGGGACCAAAGCCACGGAAAAGTAGTAGCGATCTTTTGATAAGAAACCTTGTCTGCAAGAAAATATTAGGTTAAGGAGGTAATTTGTTACCTTACAAAATTGAACGAATTCAAGATAAAGCTTTAAAATAAAATTATGATTTTAACAGAAGTCTAAACTACTCTTTAAAAAAAATATAAGTCAGTCTTGTATACATGACTTTTCAATAAAGCTATTTGAAACATGTAGATAAATCTAACCATAAGCTTATGAAATCAGAAATCATAACTTAAAATCTGAAAATACTCGCTCCGGAACTTTAAATCTCTCTAAACCCACTTATAAATCTATGCTAAGCTATTCATACGTCATCGTGACGGGAGGCCATTTGCCCAAGCGCCGCCATTTTGTGTGAAGAAAATGCCCATTTTGTTAGTAACGGAAAAATGTGTTTAAATCTGAAGTTAATTTATTTTATTGCTGCGTTAATTTTTATGGTGTAAGCATAAAATGATAATTCTATGCTTGGGTACGTAGTTATTTTTAAACTGGGTTTCAGGACGGAATAAATTTGTTTGTGAGAAGCAGTCGTTTGAGATAGCTAAGCATCTGCTAAGCAAACTATAAACCTGCAATGGTATCTACTTTTCCAGCTTTACTGTTTCTTAAAAGAATTACATTTATGAGTATAGTAATTACGGTAATTTCTCATAATTTTCAAAAAGTATGGGGCCATTTTACAGATAAATATTCAACAAGAATTCAAATGTTCTCTCTCTATCATTCAAAGGTTTGCTGGGAGAAAAGTCAACTTTGAGTAAAACGCGCTTTTGATCATGAATTATTTAATAGCAGTATATACTGTTTAGGTACCTATATTATTATGTTATGTTTCGGAATTTGTTCGAAAGAGTCACTGCGGCCCTGGAACGCAAAGGGCATTTAGTGAAACGCGGATGGGTTTTAGTCAGTAAGAGTCTGACACTCCCTCACGCTCCGCTTGGAGTGGAAGGAGTCATTTGATGTATTCCTATCCTTAAAAAAAAAGTTATACGTTATGTTTGGCGTTCACTAAGAATTAAGACAAAACAACAAGACGTCTAAAACAAACACAATATTTTCCTGCATTCCATTCCACGTAACACGTACAAATTCTGCCTTGTGGCAAATAGCCTGTTTTTGAACAGAAAACAACACAAGTGGTATTAACACTTTCAAGGCGTCGCTGATGTTGAGACCAGCCATGCGAACTAAGCTGGCACCTATATTGCCACAACAAAATTGTTATTCCGTCTACGGCGACCTGAGTAAACGCAATAAATTGAAATAAACCTCTACGTTGCATTCCTAGGAACGCTTCGACGCTTCGACGCGTCGCAACGAATAAATAAGAAGGTTGCAACAAAAAAGATTTCTTTAAGGGTGGATTATTTTTATGAATGCTTTGCTTTTAAATGCATCGCTTTAGCTTTCAAAATATTTCTTACGACCTAAGTACTAAAAACTAGGTACAGTTTGGGACTTCGTTTCTTACACAAACGCAAAAAAAATACTACCTAATACATAGTCAATTGCTAGGTAGGTTTTACGTACTAGGGTTTAGGAAATATAGGATAGGAGTTTCGGTATTTGTGTAAGAGCTAAACCCTGCGGCGTTATTGACTGATAACGCCGCAGGGTTTGGTAGGTTGCACCGTTTAGCAAGCTGATGTATCCTCTTCGTGAACTCAAAGTGAAACCATTATAAACATTTTAAATGCTATGGTTTTAATTTAAAAATAAGCGACCATGCATTTTATAAAAAATTTCATCTGTCATGAAACATGTCATGGAATTGCTTATTTAAAGCTTTAGAAAACCCCTTTAGAACCCAGAATTTGAAGGATGGCAATTGCAATCTGTAAATTCTTTACAGATCTCAAATCGTCTCAGGTCTTTCTTTTTTTTTTTCTTTTTTATTCTTTCCTTTTTTTTTGTTCATACATGTAAAAGTATTTTTTTCTGCCTAGTTTTTACCTTGTCACGTCTTAACTCAACTGATTTAGATGAAACTTGGCACATGGGTAGACCATGTGATGGTATAGGACATTTCCTTGAAGTAATTTCGTCTTTCACACGAGGGAAGCCGCTGGCAGAAGCAAGTAGAAAATAATCCAACAAAATTACATCGACCTGACTTGCGTTATACCGTTATTAATATAAACTACGTAACACCACTCAGAAATAACAAAAGATCCGTCCATTTAACAAATATCCAATTTAAATTCACGCTGAAATATCATACTACAAAAATAATTTAAAACCGCTGACATTACAGTTAATTAAATGAGTAAGTAGACCGTCGACCGCATACCCAAAGTATTCATTGTTACAACCAGGGATATTGTTAAAAACATACAGATGGACCCATTAATTCATTTATGAGTGAACAAAATATGCCTCCCGGCTGATTAACGTATTAATTAAGGAAGTGATAATAGCATTATTTTGTATTTTAATTGTTTGTAATTTTATTGGTTCTCTGTTTCAGCTATTAATTAAGGGATTTTTTTAAATGAAATACGTACCTGTAAAATGTGGAATGGGCTCAGGCCAAGCGGATAGTAGAGCAAATATTTAATTACTAGCTGTGCCTGCGACTTCGTTCGCGCGGTTGTCATAAAAAAATTGTTATACAGGGTGTTCCAGAATGATGTGGTTATATTTAGTGGTGCTGTTGGGGTGCTGATATACATTAAGGAAATAATTCAAAACATAAAAAATGAGAATTAAAAAAAAACTACCAGTAAAAACGACTAAAATATTCCGAAGAAATGACTTTTCTAGCAGTCTGATGCAGTTGGTGACATCAAATCTGTGACAGAACTAAAGTAAATGCCACCAACTGTAACAAACTGCTTGAAAAATCATTTCTTCGAACTTTTTAGTCGTTTTTTACCGGTCGAATTTTTTGAAAATATTTAAATTTTTTTATGTTTTGAGATTTTTTTCTTTAATGTATAATTCAGCTACCCAACATCAGCGTTAAATATGATTAAACCTTTTTGAAATACCTTGTATAGCCTATAAGCCTTCCTCGATAAATGGGCTTTTCGACACTAAAAGAATATTTCAATTTGAACCAGTACTTCCTGAGACTAGCGCGTTCAACCAAACAAACAAGCTCTTCAGCTTTATAATATTAAAATTATAAAGATAGATAGGCTCCCAATCAGCATATTTTTTTCCGAAACTATAAGAACTATACTGTTGAAACTTGGTTAGTAGATGTATTCTGTGAACCGCATAGATTTTCACACAAAAATAGAAAAAAAAATAGTAAATTTTGGGGGTTCCCCATACTTGGAACTGAAACGCAACAATTTTTTTTTAATCAAACCCATACGTTTGGGGTATCTATAGATAGGTATTTAAAAATGATATTGAGGTTTCTAAAATCATTTTTTCTAAACTGAATAGTTTGGGCGAGAGACATTTCCAAAGTGGTAAATTGTGTGCCCCACCCTGTAACTTCTAAAACAAGAGAATGATAAAACTAAAAAAAAAATATATGATGTACATTACCATGTAAACTTCCACCAAAAATTGGTTTGAACGAGATCTAGTATGTAGTTTTTTTTTTAATACGTCATAAATCGTAAACCGCAATTTACCTTTCATTCAGTAAACTCAAATATAATTTTCACAGATGATGTATTTCTGTTGCCGTTATAACAACAATAATACTAAAAACAGAATAAAATAAATGTTTAAGTGGGGCTCCCATACAACAAACGTGACTTTTTCGCCGTTTTATGAAGATAATGGTACAGAACCCTCCGTGCGCGAGTCCGACTTGCACTTGTTTAGTTTAGCGCATACATACAAACGTGGTGGGTTTTTTTTTGTAATATGTAGTGATAGTGTAATCAGACATCAGTATGTACTTATATTATTAATGGTTATTGATGTTTAGTCTTATTTAATGTTGAATAACTTTAAAGTTATAACATCGAATGCATTACCTACATATGATTTTAGTAGACGCCACAGGCATACAGTACTTAGCAACCACTAAGCAATTCGAAACATGGTAGGGCTGCTCATAGAATACAATATTAGATGAGACCCATGTACGGACGACGGTACTCAGAACATGGTCTCCATAAAACGAGTAAGTAATGCTTCTTGCATGTGGCAGGTAGACCGTGCATGGGGGTAGTAAAATGAAGTTTACATGCATACTGTAGTGATGCGGTACGCCAAGGGTAATTGTACAACTGTTACTTATAATGTAACCAGGTCTGCCGTGCCATGACAAAAAACTGTATTTAAAAAACACGTTGTTTTAAAAGTTACAGTGTAAATTTGCAATGAAGTTTTTCAATGTAATTGGTAGAAAATCATGTTTGAATAGATTAGGGTACGAAAGGCAAATTTACCGGAGTTACCACAAAACACTGTAACTTGAGTTACTGTGTTTTGTCACGGCACGCAGAGGAGGAGATGTTTTTACTATGGATAGTCTCTCGTTTGACCACAAACTCGACTGATGGAAAGTGATGATGGAGCACGCCTACCTAGAAGAAATGTGTGCACTCTAGACTTGAAGACCTCAAGGTTAGTAGGATTTCAGTATCAATTTGATTTACAAGATCGTTCATAGAGTTTTAGAGCCCGTTTTTCTCCAGATAGATCCACTTTGGAATGTTCACCTTGGTTTAGCTTTCTACAAGTAAACAAATTATAAGAAACAAAGGAATCGGTCAAATAATCAATTGACCGATTCCTTTGTTTCTTGTAATTTTTTTACTAAATTGTTAGTGATATAATTGGTTTCAAGGCATTTTAAGAATCGTCATCATCATCATCATATCAGCCGAAAAACGTTCACTGCTAGACATAGGCCTCCCCCAAATAGGGGGCGGTTTGCTATCGCAGTATCTTCTTTATTTAAAGACAAGTCCATCAGGTACACAAAAACTAAAAATATACAATCATAAAAAAATAATCTTATCGTGTGCCTCACGGGTGTGACAAAATGCTTCATCACAATGATTTAAAATCTTCAGCAGTAAAAAAAAACATGTTTGTACTCACTCGAACAATAAGTCCCTCCGTAATCCAATTCCCGCGGTGTACCGAGCTTAGAACAAATCCTACCCAAGCTGAACATAGTAACAAAGATGAAATCAAGACAGCTCTGTGTTTATTTCTGTTTTTGAAATTAAGAAAGTCAATAAATGTACATTTGTGGGTCAATGACCGTTATTGCACATTTATCTGGCGCCTACCATAGTAAAAACAAATTTCAAGCTGTAGGTAGTAACACAACTTTGACAGTCATTACAGATAGTCAGAAGCCCAAAAATCCGACAACCGGACTTACTAAAGGCACTCTGTTGCCCAGTATTGGGTTTTGGCTATCCACAACCTATGCAGTTGCTCCATTTAAACTACGGATATCGAGCTGCATCCAGATATACTTCAAGCTGACACCAATATTCGCATGGTAAAAAACAGGAGTATTCCCATCTGTCCCCGAATGGACAAATGGGAATTTGGAATTGTCGACGAATGACACAAAAATTCCCATTGGGACACCATTCAAGGACAGATGGGAAAACCCCAAAAAACTAGGCTCAAGATGATGTAAGTGAAATTAATAAACTTTAACATAAATATTTATATGCTGTAAGTATCTACCTTCCTAATGTGAAAACTCTTCAAGAAACAAGAAAAAAATGGAATGCAATTTCTTCGTGTCACTTTAAATTGTTTTACTGTAATAGAAAAGTGCACTCAACTCAACGACTAATCCATTTTAAGACAACATCAACATGGAGATTCCATTTTCCCCCGGCCTCCTCGCGACCACGAGAACTCTGCAAACATTCCTACCGTTCCATTAACTAATTGTTAATTATCTCCCCTACCTCCCTTTTGTAAACGATGACGTTTTGATGGAGATGCCAATTTTTCGTTTTGTTTTTCTAGGGGTTCTCAGATGATGGTACTTTATTTTATTTTTTACATTGTACTTTGTGATTAAGTAAAGACATTGTTAAAGTTTTTCCGAATTTTTAATTAATTCTCCTTTCGAAGATTTAATACTGAAAAACAAAACTGTAATTTATTTATTTATTAACGAAAACTTAATTTTAAAAATACACAAAGCATACAGCAAAATAAAATATAGTTTCAAAAAATTCGTCCTCAACGCTGTCAGCTGGTAATGTGCCCATGAGACTGGCAACAATTACTAAACCAAATTCTTCGTCTGATTATTCTATATTGATAACAGGAGCTTTTTTTATTAGGTTTTATTCGATCAGCGATAATGGTGCCACTTTGATACTTTTTGAAAATGACTACGACAGTATTTGTAGCCGTAAACTCGTAGGTACTTGAAGAACGTCCTACTAGCTCCAATTTCCTTCAAATGCGCCCAAAAAGACAAAAACAGTGCATTAGCCTTTTAAGTACTCCCATAAGAGAGGGCACAGGACCAAATGCAATGGAAAAGGGACTTGTGCGTGCTATTTGATTGCACATTATTTCCAGGCATTAGCTTTTCATTTCGATGTAATGCTGCTGAGCTCGTAAGGGCCTTAGAGATGACCCACTCTTGGCTCAGACAGATGTTGTTCTTTTTAGGGTTCCGTACATAAAGGGTAACCCACGGAACCCTATTACTGAGCCTCCGTTTGTCCGTCCGTCCGTCCGTCAGTCCGCACGTCTGTCTGTCTGCGGGCTGTATATCGAGAACCGTAATAGGTAGACAGTTGAAACATTCAAACAGCATGTATTTCTATAGCCGCTATAACAACAAAAAATAAAATTAAAATAAAAGTGTGCTCCCATACAATAAACGTGCTTTTTTTCGGTCCATGGCACAGAATCCTTCGTATGAGAGTCCGACTCGCACTTGGCCGTTTTATTATTAATTAACATCGAAATAATAAATGTAATTTTGCTGATGAAACCTATTTATAAATCTTATGTAGGTAATTGGTAAATAAACACTAAATTCCCGATTAATTCGGCGCACACCGGTGTGTTGCCGGTGCTTGAGCGGTATCAAATTTGTTCTACGTTGTACCAGTAAACTAGCAATAACAATATTTTTTGAATTATTACTTAAGGCTTTACCCCGACCAAAACCTTGCGCTAGTGCGTTTTTCTTCGTTATTCAGAGGCCTTAGATAAGAGAAATAAACTACATCTAAAAGCACATTATTAATTTTTGATATCCTATCATCACATTCCACGTTTTAATTTGTTTTAAATAGACTTTTAAAAAATTACTAAAATTATTGATTTCTTGTATCTGTTGCTAAAGGCAACGTTCTAATCATTTGAGGATTAGACTAATGGATAGGTAATTTAAAAATCTAAATTATTCACGTTTCATTTAATTTCAAAAGATCGCTTTTCTTTTTTTATTAAGATAATTGTGTGAATTCTATGATAAAAAGGCATGTGCGGGGTGCGGGCGGCAGTGCGCTGCGCGCTTTCGTACGAGGAGGCCGTGTCGCTCTCGTCGTCTTCGCTCCTTGTTTTGTTTTCAAAAATGTTTAATATTATATGAGTACCTACCATATGTACCTACTTATCAACCGTTGTTTTTTACTGCGAAAAGACGCTACGATTGTGTTATTGTCATAATAAGTATTTTATTATCAAGTAAGCTACAGCTCTAGATGAATGACATTCTGTAAGTAATTTGATGCATTATGCAAAGTTTACGTACTTTTATTCCGCTAAATGCCTACCTTTGTAATAAAATTTTTAAATTTCCCTCCTATATAAATCTATTAATAAAAGGAACAACCCTCAAGCCAAATATAACGGCTAGAAAGTAAAAGAATAATCAAAAATGCGAAAATGAAGCTAAATAGGAAACCAGAAAAGCGTGCCTTGTTCATAGAAAAATCGAAACAGGACCACAATTATGATCAAGACTGCACAAAACCTGACATGCCAATCGATGTTTTCAATAAAATTAAAGAAAATGTTATGGAAAATTTAAAGAAAACTGATGAGGAAAGAAGTTTAATCAAACGGACAACCGTTTTACAATGTGAATGCAGCGACTGGCCAGAGTTGCGTAGGTCGCTATTAACCGCTTCCAACTTTGGAAAAGTTGTCAAACGGCGAAATGATACACGTTGTCATAACTTTGTAAGAGACTTATTGTACAAAACCAACATTGACCATGTGTCGTCAATTAAACATGGCAAAGACAATGAAAACATTGCTATCAAGCAATTAGAAAGGCAAGAAAATATTAAAATTGAACCTTGTGGTCTATTTATGGACGAAGAGTTGCCATTTTTAGGTGCCACTCTAGATGGCTTATGTAGCGACGACACTATTGTTGAAATAAAATGCCCGATAACGGCATTCAAATTGGGTTTAGAAGAAGCCATAAAAAAGAAAAGTGAGCTTTGGAAAATCACAAAAAAGGACCGGAAATCAATAAAAACCACCAATCGTTAGTACTATTGGTGGTTTTTATTGATTTTTAGCCCTTGTAGTTGCCCCTGCACTTGATAGTTCAAGTGCAGGGGCAACTACACGTTACTAAACGATCAAAGGTGCTTATTTGCAGTTTGGTCAAATGAAAACCTTCCGCTAGAAACGGAATACATCGATAGAGACGATAAATTCTGGAAGGAGAATATGAAAGAAAAGCTTTCATCATTTTATGTAGATTGTTTGTTGCCAGAATTACTCGACCCCCGGTACCCTCGAGGTATGAATATAAGAAATCCTTCATTCATCGAAAAGGCAATGAGGAGTAAAAAAAATAATAAAGAAAATATTGAACCTCAATTAAATAAAGAGATTGAGTTGACAGCAGTTATAGATAGAAGTGTAGTTAACGAACCTTCGGACGTAAACACACTTACATGTACCCGTTATTTAGATTTTGGGGATATGTAAACTAGAAATGTCAGAAACGAAGTTCCTTCTTCCACGATGATTTAAATAAAAAACAAAACTTTCGCAGCCGCCATATTGAATTTTCATTTTTACTACACTATCAGCTTTAACAGCCTCAAAAACCATGAAAACGACACCCATGACGAAAACTTATCAAATTTTTTGCAGCCGCAATCTTGGATTTTCATTTTGACCAAATTCGCCACATTCATTCATTCAGATATCGATCACGACCTATCACGATCATCATCTATCGAATGGTTGATTTTTTAGAAGTTGTGAGTGAACAGATGAACATACACATACATACCGGTCAAATTCATAACCCTCCTTTTTGCTTCTCCGTGTCTGTGAATTCTAAGGTCTGTGACTTTTACTTCTATTCGTGAATTGTTCACCCGATGGTGCTAGTAGTGTTTAACGAAGTATTGTAGAGGTGGGGTGCGGCAAAGAGGGAACGAATGCTCAAGGTCATTTGATCAGGGAAGCGCCTTAAGTGGAAAAGACAAAAGACACTCACAATATTCTTTTTTCGTCTATATGATAATGCCTACGCAAGACAGACTTGACTTTATGTAAAGAGTAAGACCTGAGATTTACCTAACTCCTATAACATAATTGAAAGATGTAGCATTTGAAAAACTTTCAATGGTGCTTAGTCCGGTCCAGCTGTTTTATGCGGAGACACTCGACCGATGTGATGACATTTGAAGGAGGCTCACGTCCAGCAGTAAACATTATTTCGTCTAAAATGACCATGATGATTAACAATTGACAATTTGACATCGCAATCGCAGAATTATTTCATGAACTAACTCAAATAATACCTACGCAGCCAACTGCTAATGTAAAAATAAAAGCTAATCGATTTTAACCACAGAGGTTAAGGACCTTCACGTACAACAAGTGCCCACCCAGTTGCCAGATAAAACAGCAAGCAAGGACTATACAGTCCGGATAAAATCTCAGATTCAAATCCGACTGCCAGATAGTGATCTCCAATTTAACTTTGACGATTTTCCACTTGAGCTCAATACACGAACGATGCAAGTGTACGTACGAATTCCAGTTAACTTTTCCAATATATTCGTGTGCTCAAGCGGGCGAGAACAATTCTCGTATAAGGTACCCAGGTAACAAAGTGTTAAGTGAGAAAATAAAGAAACGCAAACTTTTCTAGAACTTTCCAAATTTGATTTTTGTGCAAGTGGGAAATGTTCGCTGGAAAATATACAGTTAGTCTGCGTTTTTGTGCTGGGGATTTGAAGTTAAGCTTTTATTAAAAGTTTTTAAATTAAATTATTGTTCTGTACCTACCTTTGCAACGCTGCAAAATTATTTTAGGACGCGTGGGTATGTGTTGCATTCAATAATCCTCTTAAAAATTAGAGGGAATTTTGATTTCAGAGAAAAACGTAATATTCTGATGAAGGTTCTCTTCGTCGTGACTTGGTTTATTTCGCTTCTGAAATGGATAAGCTCATGCTTTCTCAAAATATTAGCTTGTCAGCGAAAGGTAACGAGCCTAACTGCAAAGTCGCGGTAAAAGCGCAACGCGACCTTGCAACAACGCATTATACTGTATTATAAAATTGTTTTCCATAAAAACTCGTTGCTGCCTGCCATAAGTATACGCTAGTTTTAAGGGTGAATTTGCTTATTTTATTAGCAGCGGTTCCAATTCCAATGATCCACATACACAACAGATACCTACACGTCTACCAGGCTCTCATAAGACGCGAAGAAATCAATACGACAATCCAAACAAATCAATATAAAGGAAGTATAAAATAATTATTTATTCTAACGTCGAGTTTGGGATTCGATTCGCGTTCGGATCCGGTTTGAGCGCTTCGCAAATACTTTGCTAGAGGGGAACGGATGTGGGGTATGCTGCATCCTTCCCCCGGGATCTGGGGAACTTTTTCAAATGTTGTGTTTGCCGATGAAATCTTATTGTTGGTGAAATTTTTGGGTAACGATCTTGAAAAGGTTCCGAAGAATGATTATGTGGCTTGGGGAATTCAACGATTATGATTATTTAAATCGTCATTTTTATAATGGACTAGCCTCTGCTAACTCTTCACGAAAGGATTAAATTTTCTCAAGGGAACGCAATGCCGTGCCTAGTTTCATTCAAATCCGTTCAGCACTTGAGGCATAATTGCTTGACAAATTTCAAAACGTAAAGACAGACACAGTCTTTCACACCTATAATATAAATAAGAAACAGCGTAACTGTTAGTCTAGCAGTAACATCAACAGAAGAAATATTCGCAGCCCACTAGCTGAATCCGACGTTTCATCAAAAGTCTAGCCTTTTCATTGAATTGTGCCGTTTAATCAGCGATATAAGTGACATAGGCAAGTCACTAAACCATATTGAACAAAAGATGTCACTTAGGTTACTGAAACATCGGCACATTTAAATGAAAAGGCTAGGCAACCAATTAAACGGCTGATTAAGCTAATTGGCTGCGACATAGATATTATCAGGTAGAAAGCAACTTGCGTACCTGAGTATGGAAACCCGCTTTAAGTAGATATACCACTGAACTTTATTGACAAAAAAACGCAATACCGGAAAAGGCGTCATTGTACTCATCATTATGTACAACTTTCACTATGAGACCAACACTGAAATCGTAAAAAAATATCGACTGCCCCATACATTTTATGTACGCAATTGCGCATAACTCGACAAAGTGTACTGAACTGGTGATTTTTTTTCGCGATTTCGGGGCTGACCTTAAAGTAAAATTTATTCATAATGACAAGCACCATGACCCCTCTTCAGGTCTGCCTAGCCTTTTACCAACTATATTGGGATCCGCTTCCAGTCAAACTGGATTCAGCTGAATACCAATATTTTACGTGGAGCGGCTGCCTACCAGACCTCCACAACCCATTTAGCTGGGAAACATGGTACTTGTGGACATTATATACTCTGCTAAAAGTATAACAAAAAATAAACCATATAAACCAAGCAAAAAAAGCACAAAATGCAACAACACAGACAAAGCTATCACACCACGCGACATTATCTGTCCCAACCCAACACAAAAAGATAAAACGCTTTACATTCGGTAATGCGGTCCCGGGAGGACTATTCTGTAAAGTCAAGTCATAGAAACTAACGCAGCCGTCGCACTAAAGTTAAATGTCAGCCATTAACGTTTGCAACTGTGTTGCATCGCTTGCAACTCGACTTTCAGAATAGGACGCCCTGAATTTGAGTTAATTAAATTCTGCATTTGAGTGGATATGTTTTCAGGTTTTCTTTAAGGTACCTAATGTTTGTTATGTTATTTAAGGCAAGACTAATTAAAACGGTACTTTAGTAACCTAAATTTTGAAAGCTTCCTTGTGACACAAAGTGTGTCATTGAAACACAGGAGTGTGCAAGACGTACATGTATTTTGTAAAGGCTTCCATTAAAATTATTTGAGTTATCTTTTCACACAATGAGAGTGTTTTTAAGGGAGGACCTTAATATTATTTATACCGTGTCCAACCCGTGCTGTTATATTATTCTTGGCCTTGCTGACTTATCACTACCTGTTGTAGGCAGAAAAATAAAACACTAAGACTGTATGAAAAAAAATAGTAATCATGTTTTTTTTATGTTATGCGTCATGCAATGCGTAAATGAGTCCCTTTTCTTTCTATCTGTAAATCGGTACCTATTAAAATCATATTCAATTCATTTCAATATTTTTTCATGGCCTATGTCCAGCAGTGGACGTCTTTCGGCTGACATTCAATTATAAAAAAAAAATTATAGCAAAAAAAAAACGTTAATTATAACTTAATTAATGTCGTGTTTGTTACAAATAAGTAACCCTTTGCTTACTGGCCCCAGGCGAGGACGTTTCAGTAACATTGTCCGAAAGGGTAACTGGGACCGAACAGGTACACAACGGGCAAATAAAAGGGGACGGACTCAAAGTAACTGCTAACATGTATGTACTTAGTTGTAATTCTGTTCAGATATATGAAGAGGGGTCAGTATGGTTCATTCAGTAATTATTTGAAGGTTGGGAATAAGCCAACTGTGCGATAATTTGGTTGTAAAAAAACTGCCTTTTTTAACCGACTGACCCAGATAGAGGGTAATGTTCTTCGAAAGTATGTATTTATTTATGAATGTGTACAGTTGGCATCAAATAACTGTGCCCCTCTGAAGCTGGCTACGAGTGGCTGCGTAGTAGTCAAAATTACGAACAAACTGCAACTGCGCATGCGCGGGGCGGGGATTATGGCGGCGCGATTTTATGTCTCAGTCTTACGTTTACGTTCGATGCATGCTTGCGTCCCGCTTGCTCCCGTCTACGTGACTGCACCTGCGCGATCTTTGCAGGTGGCTAACTTCAGAGGGGCACAGTTATTTGACGCGAACTATACGTCCGTAAACCCAGGCATGTATGAAAGTAAATTTCCAAACTAACCATTTTTCAAGTAGTTTGATGCAGTTGGTGGCATCAAATCTGTGACTAAACCATAATAAATACCACCAACTGCTCCAAGCTTGTTTGGGACGTTGTAGTCACTTCTGCGGTCGGGTTTTTCTTATAAAATCATTTTTTTATTCCCTGATGGGTCATCAGGCTAACCAAACACACACCAAAACCACATCATTTTCATACCCATATTGAAGAGCAAAAAATATCCTAGTTTCGGCAGATCGCAGTCACGTAATATGTAAAAAAATACTGGATTCGACCATAATTATATTCTTCTAAGGACGAATCCAGTATTTTTTAGGTACCTACTTATTTTTTTATTCTCATTGGAACGATTAAATGAGAGTAAGGGTGCTTGTACACGGTGCATGTAGCTGGAGCAAGTAAAGATGCGGGTTACACGCGTGAGTAATATGCGCAAGCTATTTGTTCGAGCATGCATCGTAAACGATATGTTTACAATGCATATAACCCGCGCAAGTGCCTCAACATGCGCAAGCTACATGCACCGTGTACAAGCACCCTTAGTTTAACTAATTTATGGTACGCTGCAAATTGACATACTCCATGGACCTCAGTACGTGAACCGGTATGATTGTATTTCTCCGAATTTTAACTTGTTAGCAATTTCAAAATATTCGTCGCAGTATATTTCCAAACACAACGTCAGCTCTAGAACGTTGAAAAAATGTTTAATACTAACGAACAGTAAAATATTGTAGCACACATTTTTTTTATCTGCAGTGTATTTGTTACATTTTTTGATACTGTACAAATGGGTCAACCTGACAATATCAAAGTTACAAACAATGTTTTGGTAATCAAGGTTTATGCAATTTAAATTATTTACCTGTCGGAATAGTGTAACGACCGGTGTGAAGCCTCACGCAGTCAGGGAGGATGCGACATTGCGACAATGGTTCGACAAAACCTTTTTATACAAATTGTTCTATTTGTAATTTTTTTAACATTACATTATTATTATATTAGTAAGATGATAAAATAACGCCTGTTAGTGCGATATTTCCCCAGGGGACAGAGGTTTAGCTATAGCATACTTGAGAGGTTGAGGTCTTGAGGGGCAGATCTCGTATTTTAAAGAACGAACTATCAGAACCTCCTCTAATTTTCCTACATTTTAAGTTTTTGACATTGATTATCACTGTGGTAACATTAATTACGACTTGAATTTGAACGCTTTTTAAGTATGATAATAGGGAATATGCATGAAAATATATTTGTTATCTACACATTTTATCTCAAAATATACAAAAAATAAAATACTTACAGTGAAAATAAAATCAAAATTGATCGAAAAACTAACGAGAATTAACTATTTTAAATATATCTGTCCCTCTCGCGAAAACACTCTTTTCTATGGCAACTGTAATAGGTGTCATGAACTTTGACGTCAGAGTTTGTGTCGGACTTCTCTTTCTTATAAATTGTAAACTTTGAAGCTTTATAACTGCACCACTGGTGAAGGTATTTAATAGATCTAATAAGTATTTCATTTGGCAAATAAAAAAAATGCATGCATATTCCCTGTTGGGCTTCAGATACCTCTTTACAATCCACTTATTGTGGCAAGATACTTCGCTTCGCTTATAAATAAAGGTACCTAAATTCTAACTTTGGAACTGGAAGTCTTTAAGAAAAATTCTACTTTGATTTCTGTATTAATGTGACAATCTTTTTCTGAAACTCGACTTTTGCCAAACACTGTAGAAGACCTGAACATCTCATCTCCTGAAAGTGGTAACCACTAGCCCATCATTATCATTTTAGCACACCACCGTTTTATGACGAGCGATTCAGCACTGAACACTCAATTGGTCAGCGCTATAAAAACATTGCACGAATGCACTTATCATCTGATATTATCGGTCGCAGCTGCGTCTGTCTCGAGGTAAGGACTTCATTCAATATTTACGACTGTTTTGCAAAGTGCATCGGAGAAAAGGATAAGAGGTAGCGGATGTGTTAATCAAGTTCTATGAAAATGTCTGAAACTGAAAATTCCCCAAGAAGTAGTGGTTCTTTTAAGTGTTTGTTGTTACATTATTGTTCATGGTACTCGTATATTCTTTTATCTTTTTGTATACCATATACAAACCTCCGCGATTGCAATGGCACGTTTCGACTTAGTACTTATTATATACTAACAAAATTATGTTGTGGTTTTTCACCCTTTTTATATAATGTTACTTTCAGTCCATGAGGCTGTCTGGTAGAAATACCGCTGTCAGTGATTTGACTGTTTCCATATAACAAAATTTGCGACAAAAGAGTTGGGTAAGGAACTATTTTTTGTGTACTCGTAGGTACCGTATTATACTTTCTATGCATTTATCCAAAAGGGCAGAGACTTGAGGAAAATTGATCAAACAACGGTGAGTTAGCATAATGTTCAGCTCTGTCTACTTGCTTAAAAATACTAAGGTAAAGATCTTGTATCGCTATTCACTTGTGCTTTACGCTGCAGAGGTCAGTTCGTGAAACCGTAACGTTCTTTGACCCTTTGTGAACTTATTCTAAGAATCTTTGTACAAAGAAGACACACAGTATTCTATTATATTATGTGTCCATGTATGAATGCAATCAGTTTAGAATGTTTTCTTAACAAGTGCCTTATCCACCAAAAAAATCAATAGTTCCCAGTTGGAAAACTTTAATGAAATGATAGCAAGGAGCTACTATTAGGTAGAATAGAAACATACTCGTAGTATCACTCCGTCGACGTCACGCCCTGGGCATCGGAAGTCCTAGGTCGATTCCCGGCCACCGTAGGCGCGGGCCTGCGGACGGCGAGCGTTGGGTAGCTCGCCATCCGATCAGAACCAGGCCTTGGTCGACGGAGCGTTGTATTCAACGAGCGCCTCAAATAAATGTCAGTAGTCAGGGCCCGCTAGGGCCAGAGCCTGCGAGGGTTGCAGAATTTGTTCGAAAGAGTCACCTGGAACGCAAAGGGCATTTCGAGGAACCTGGACGGGTTTTAGTCAACAAGAAGTAGTTCTAATTATTGACCAATTTGTGCCCTTGTACCTACTACCGAAGATGAAAAAAATGATAGCTATGAAAAATTCCTATGTTGTGGGGAACGGTGTTCATGCCATCAACCTCAAACGATTGAACTCAATACCTATCTGAAAATCGAACCGAGGATCACAAAGTAAGCAGCTCCACTTGCAACCTATGAAGCAGTTCTTACCATTCCTCGCCAGCATCAACAGCACCCATGGTGACCCATCAATGTCTGTTCCAACCACAAAATAAGAGCCACATCCAAGCCATAAATAAGGCCAGGTGGGCGATATAGTGTCATTAGTGTAGTGTTCCTTCAGTGGCCGTTAATAACATCGTTAATGGCACATGTGGCCCGCTGCAGTCATTTGTTGTGCTGCATAGCACATAATGATGTGTGTCAAGTGTGTGTCTGGAATAATGTTGGGGGTAAGTTGGTAGACTGTTTAGTGGGGAATCTTGTAAGTCACTGTTAGTTGTGTGGCTGAGGTTTGTTTATGATAATTTGTTAGTTAAACAAATATTATTGTTAGCATCGTCTACCTGTTGCAGAATTTTTCGAAAAAGAGCATTTGGAGGAATACGGGTGGGTTTTACTATAAGAAATCTATGGTTTGAAAGTAACATTCTACAAAAATTAAATCCGTTTGGAACCCTTTGCATGCGAGTCCGTCTCGCACTTGGCCGGTTTTTAATCGACTTCAAAAAGGAAGAGGTTCTATGTTTTTTTTACTATATTCACTAATTTTTCCTTTTTTATTTCAAAGCCTCTACTCCTGAGGTGGTCCAATTGTTACCAAGTCAGAATCTGATGATGTAATCCCAAGGAAATCGAGGGCAATCCTCAAATCTAGAGTCACATACAATGTTTTTGATATTATATTCTATCGCAATTCTGATAGTTGTGCTTAGCTCAATGAGTAAATAATATCTTACTTCATCATCGTTTTCTCACTACTGAGAATCGTGAATCTTTTTCAACAGCTTGTCAGCAGTTTTTCTATAATATCTGTTACAATCAGAAGCTCGAGGTAGAGTGCGGCGCGCGGCGCTGATAGGTATTTCCAGCTGCTCAGACATTTGGTCCAACCTTTTGGGGTTTCAACCTCTAGGTCATATTATGTCCTCTATTTCCCCGGTCACCTGTCAAGCTGGTCAAGCTGGTCCATGTTATTGGAACATCTGCGTGCAATGTGGCCAAAGTGACTGGCAATACGTTGCAGGCAGGTTGGAAAATTAAAAAATACAACCATACAAACAGATCATAGTGCCAATTTTACTAATCTTGTTCGCATTCGCATGTAAGTCGCATTCTGTCAAAAAAAATATCAAATCTTTAATGTCCATACATTTTGGACAGATTAAGATAGATAAGATAAGATAATTTATTGGCATTAAAATTGTGTACAAACAAATTGAGGCCCTGATTCCGGTGCTAGGTAGAACACCTTTGTTACAGGAATCAGTGTCTTTTCCCAAACAATAGTAGATTAAATGCATTAAGATTAATATTTTTACGAATTACAATAATAGTTAAACAATTACATTTTAAAATAATACTTGATTTATAAAATTAAAGATGAAAAAATTTAATTGATTGAATTGAATATAAATTATTATTATTATTATTATTTTTAAATACGTTGTCGTTCTACTTGAGTGAGTGCGAAGAGTAAGGTGTGTGTATGTGCGGTGGGTGTCTGTGAATGATGTGGAGGTTAATGAGAGGGTTGTACATCAACTTAATGAATATAAATATTTTGAAGTAATCGCAACTCAGGTCCTTAAGATACAGGTTCAACCTGGTTTGGGACTACCGTGCTAACAAACTGAATTGTCAAATAGTTAGAGATAAGATAAATAATGTTGTACCTGTAAGGGTAATTCTGTAACAATGAACAAATTAAAAAAATCTTAGTATCTAGTTACCGTAACAAAACCCCTTGAACAAATAGCAAGTTGAGTGGCATCTCTACACTAGCTTCTCAAACAGGGTTGCCAAGTTGTGGTGTAAAAAGCGGGTAGTTCACAATATCGTATGCGGGCGACTGCGACGATGTTTACAAGCTGAATGGGACTGTTTCAGCTTGAAACGGAGCTGCACTATGCTATGCATAAGATTTTTGTGGTGAGGTTACAGAGAGAAGAGGTCGAGAATTGTACCTAGTTTTACTGGAGTTGAAAGTTGTGTGTCGATGAAAATAAGCTCGCGTATTATTAAACTAAAATTAATTAACTGGCACAATCTGAATATACATAAGCATACAGTTTTATAAATCAGTTTTCAATTCAAAAACTGGCTGAAAATATGTAAGTCAATATTTTTAGTAAGGTGATGATACCTGTGCAAATTGTCCGTCTATATTACGTATTTCATTAAAGCATCATTCACGTTTACAGATGAAACAACTGGCGTGTAACAAGTTGGGTTCACAAAAACTCTTCAAATAAACAGCATAATTATGACCTCGGCCCTGCTCCCGCTACCTCTCACCACTAAGCCCTGTCCGTCACTACTCATTGTACCACAGTGACTCCTTTCAACGCCACGACGTAAAAGCGTCCCTCGGAGCGGTTCGACACCAGAACATTTAAGAGTCGAGAGCGAACGACAAAGCGGTATTGTAATCGCTTCAACTCAACCCAAAGATAACTGAACAATAAAAAAGTATGCCAGCTATTAGTCTCTGAACTTTTCATCTTTCAAAGATATCTGCAAAGTTTTCTAGAGTTGATTTTTCAGTCGAATTTTGAAATCGAATGCATGAGAAAGTTTGGAAACAAAAGCCATACTCGAAAATTGTTTGGAAGTTCGAATGATGCTGTCTCGTCTGATTTCAATTTTAAGAGAGAAATGGACAGGACTTTTAAAGTTTTATTCTTTTACTATTGCTTCTAAAACTTCGATCAGAAATAGTGATAAAATAAAAGAAAAAGGATACACCTGAAGAATTTCTAGGCAGTCTAAAATAAAACTTAGCGCGCGATTAGAATTAATAAGCATTTTATCTACATAAATATGGAGCATAGAAAAAACGACTCCATTACTTTGTTTTATTGAGGAATGGGCTTGCTCTTGACCTCGATCACGCCAGATGGATACCGATAGATGAGGTCTATGATGGAGCGAGCGTGCCCAGAAGATGCCTGTTCACTCTTGCTTTGAAGGCAGACGGGTTATATGTGGAAGGGAACACAGACGCTGGCAGAGAGATCCACACTTTGGCTGAGCGCATAATAAATGTGGAGGAGAACTCCATTCATATTATCCAAATTTATTTCGTCTTTTTTAATATTTGTCGGCATTTATTCTCTGGGACCATACAATAACATGCCAATGCCATCATAATTCCGTTGTGAAAACAAGATAGTGCAATGCGTCTTGTAGCTCCGTCTCCTTTCGGCTCCGGAATTGTGATTGATTTATTATTTACTAGCGACCCGCCCCGGCTTCGCACGGGTGCAAATGTGCAATGCTGATACTAAATACACCTACCTACTACAGAATGTCTTTATAAACAACGTCTACAACTTTTTTGTCATCATTAGACGATACAACGCGCCGCCGCGCCGCGCCGGCCGGGCCGGTACCGCCGCACCGCTATGTCCCTGCATTTTAAATCTGTAATATCTTCGGAAATATTCATTTAAATTAAATGCTGTAAAAGGCCATATTGATTTATATTAAATGGACAATGTATTTAAGGTACTTAACTGGATAAAGATTAATGCTATATTGCTTAAAATCACTTCGTAAAAAAGCCATTTACTCCCGTAAAATTTAAAGGATAAAAAATGGTTATTGTGGATTATCCTTAAGAGATACACATATACCATCGCAGACTTTTTTGTTGACCTTTTTAAGGTGTACAATACTGTAGTACATTTTTTTTATTTATCTCGTGGGGTTCAGCCAGCGTTTGCAATGTAAGCGCAAAAAAATGTGTTTATTTACGACATCACATTTTTTATTTTTTTATTTATGAATGAGCTAGCTCTTGACCTCGATCGCGCCTGATGGAAAGCGATAGATGAGGTCCATGATGAAGCGAGCGTGCCCAGAAGATGCCTTGAGGCACTGGTATTCCCACACGTCGACGAAACACAGCAGGCTGCTTGACGCCGAACTCCGGTGGGAGGGTGGTCGCGAACCAGGCGGGCGTTAGCCCTACCACCGCTAGGTAAGGATTGGCCAGTCTTATAAGGTGTTAGGTGAGACTGTCCAGGATGTGCCGAGCGCTCGGTTCAGTTGAGTGTCTGATGGAACAAATGGCGCTACACGAGGAGGCTCCTTAATGCATCCCAAAAAACACACACACATTTGAAACCTCTAAATTGATCAGTGTTTCTCTACAATATTATGCATGTATTATACATATAAACCTTCCTCTTGAATCACTCTATGTATTAAAAAACCGCTTTAACATCCGTTGCGTAGTTTTAAAGATTTAAGCATACATAGGGACGGACAGACAGCGACAGCGACTTTGTTTTATACTATGTAGTGATAGTAAAGTCATAATTATCATCTTCCATATATTCCATCCATCTATTTCCCACTACTAGACAAGAGCCTCCCTCTTCCTATCCCACACATTTCCCCTTATCTTTTACAAAAAAAAAACAAAACAGTATAAATATAATTCAAGAGCAAGCAACCACAAGCTCCGCCAAAATAAGCGGTTAAATTCTACCCAAGGTGGGCAGGATTTATAACGACCCGGCTAGGGACCGCAGGCCTATTCCTTTATCTAAGGAAGAAGGAACGGGCGATAAATTCTTTACGTACACTGTTGTATTTTTCGGGTGACACAGGTAGACTGGTGTATGGGTGTGCTGGGACAGTACTAATATAGGAAGGTGGGAAAAGATTGATTTCGTATCGAAGATGGAATTTATGTGAAGGAAAATATGTTGAGCTAATAATAATGTACATTTTATGTTGTATGTGCTTTTGAACAGTCTATTTTTAACCGACTTCATAAAGGAGGAGGTTATCAATTCAGATGTTAATACCTTTTTTCTATGGATGTTCGGGCATAACTCTGTCGTACATAAACGGATTTGCAAAAACATTTTTTTATTTGAACGAAGTTTATTCCGAATGGATCCCATTTAAATTTTGTAGAGATCTGACGAACAACTTTGGAGATAGAGAGTTAAATAGATATGGACTGCTTGGAATATTTGGGGGGTGGCACTAAAAACTCGGTCGTGACCATTACTTGGGTATTTTTGAAAACTTCGATTTAACTTGCAATGTCTTTTAGTTTGGGGCTAATCTTGCGTTGAATATGTACCACTTCCTCTAATCCTACAGATATCACATTTAGCACAAGTATTCAATTTATGTTAAAAATTGTTTTTAACTATTAATTTATTTATGCCATTGATTTGCAAGTAAGGTCGCCCCACCTGATAGTACGTAGGCACCGCCGCTGCCAAAGGACAATTGGCAATACCAATGGTACCGGAGGTGTGTTGCCTACCCTTTTTAAAAAGATATCTCAGGTTCAACATGATGACATCATTACGTTGGTCCAACTATCAACCAGTGACGGACCCGAGACTTTGATTGGAGCTCGCTTCCCCTAACAAAAAGCAGAACTGGTCAGCAGTGTCAACATTGAAGGCTGATTGTGAGCATTCAAATCGTACATTACTGGAACCCATCATATTTCTGACCTATACTAAAATCGCTGCCTCCTCTGACTTACGCTACGCGTTTATCTTGGGGGACTTTATATACTGCAGTTTACCGCTTAATTTAACTTAGAAATGTAAAGTAAAACACTGTAAGCACGAGTTAAGCTCCGCTTCTATACTCTGAAGAGAATTTTAAACTAAAAATATAGATTTGTTGCTGAAATTTTCATACTGACTAAAGTAGGGCAAAAGTACACAGATATAATGGCAGTTTTGTTGCAATTAACTCAATAGATTATGAAACTGTTAGTTCATGATGCAAGAATGCTATATTATTGGTAAAGCCCGTCGCTTATTTTTGCCAAAAATAACACACACACTAAACTTCCAATGTTTAGGTGCCTATGTAAAATTGTCATGTTTTGAACAGGCAAGCACTTCACTGACGGAATAGAAAACGCCCGACACTAAGGCTGAAACTACGGACTTCGGGCTTAGAGAGTATAGATACATAATTTCTCAATTCTACTTACAAATGACAAAAGGACTTCGGGCTCAGAGAGTATAGATACATAATTTCTTAATTCTACTTACAAATGACAAGAGTTTACCATAAAGCCTCGTACATTCGCGCTTCTTACACAATATAGCCGCTACTGTTGTAATCCTCATCCACCCACTAATGTCGGATTACTGACACGCCCCTTCGGATAGGGGGATGAACTGACCGACAAGGAAACGACTAAATATAACCTACTCAGAACTAGGTAATATTTACAGAGAATAAGGAAATATAATAAATGAAGTACAAGGTGTGGAGAAAATAGAGAAGGTATCAAATATAAAAACTGACACAGGTTTTGTCGTTTAATAAAGAAATTTAAATGTGTAGAATACGATTATAAAGAAAATACGCAAAAGAGCGGAATCAGGACTCCGAGGTCTTTTCAAGAGATCTGTCTATAGGGCAGAGCCAACTCACGAAACTGAAGACCGACGCTGGCAGAACCATATTCGCCAAATAGGAGCTTCTGAGGGAGATCGAGACATTCTATGGACAGTTACACACGTCAATGACTAAACCCGCTGCGAATGTAGCTAATGACCCAAAAGCTAGATTGACCCGACACTAAACCGATGACATCCCGGACGTCAGCCTGTATGAGATCCTGCCAGGGTTGCGGAATATGTTCGAAAGAGTTACCGCGGCCCTGGAAAGAAAGGCACTAGGAGGACTATGGGTGGGTCAGTAAAAGTCTGACACTCCCTGCGCCTGCCGCTCCACCCAGAGCGGGACGGGTCATTTGATGATTACCCATCCTCAAAAAAAAAAAAAACAAAAAAAAAAGCCTGTATGAGATTAGGATGGCTCTGTAGCAGCTTTAAAACAACAAGGCGTCGGGTGAGGACAGAATTACGGCCGAACTCCTGAAGGCGGGTGGAAAACCGGTCCTTAAGGCCCTCGTACATTACAAAGCAAAATATATTATATACAGTAAATAAGAAAACTGTTAAATGTCCGGCGACTTCATAATAGTTAATAGCACAGCAATAGTTTTCAGAGTCAACTTCACGTGCAAGTGATAGTGATAAAAAAAATATAAATTAATATTTATTTTGGGAGAACGCCGCTGTACTTCTCGCAACCACTGCAACTTCGGAAAAAGTGATCACATGAAACGCGTCGGGCCGATGAAGCTCGACGAGTCTCGGAGATATTAACCAAACGTAATGGATTCCACTACGAAATAATAAAAAAAAAGAAACATTTTTCCTATTAACAAGCGGATAAGACCCGAACAAGAATGAATACTACCACTTATAAAGTAAACTACTGCCATAACCTTTTGTATTTGTTAGAGTAAACACTCCAAGTAAACATAAAAAATATATTCTTAAGTACCCATAAACGATCGCAAATTGGCAGAGCAAACTACGGGGTCGTAGCCAGCTCCTAATGATGGATTACCACAACATAAGTGATCTAAAGGAGATAAACTGACCGAAACGAATACTTGGGGGAGGATGCGAGCAGCTATAAGCCTCGTTAATTAGCTACGGATAGAAAATACTTTTGGAACGAATATTTATTTACTACTAGCATTTTCCCGCGGCTTCGATCGTGTTGTGATCATCTAACTCTGTCCAAAAATCAATAAAATCGATTCTGCGGTTAAGACGTAAAAGCGTAACAAAGAAACAAACTCACTTTCGCTTTTATAATACTAGTTCGGAGTTTAGGAATAATTCCTAAGACTTTAACATAACATCACGTACCTAATCATTCCCCGAAAGGTTAGGCAGAAGCCCCACTATAAGCATGTAGAAAATAGTAATAGTAAGTAAATTTGCCTTTGTACAGTGCTGTTTACTAGGGCATTAAATTTTAAAAAATAAATAACTATGCCAGTTATGTTTAAGTTCCACGTGACAGGGAATGAGCCCATTTCCGTCAACCGAATGGAAGAACTCGGTTAGACATTGCCCGACCTGAGAAGCGAATAATGGACATCATGCTCAAAAGTCACGATCTAAACCCTTAACATACGACTATCTCGTTGAACTGCGAACGTGACTGCTGATCTTGAAAATTTAGTTGCGATTACGAGATCGAGATCTCAGAAAAGAAAAGGAAGGAAAAGGATACATTATTATATTCTCAAGGAACACAGTAGTTAGTACTTAATTTGTCTTAATAAAGACTAATATAAACGTTTAACTTGTAAAAAGAAAAGACCATAAACAGCACATCGTGCCTGTGGCAACAAGGCTACTCAGTTTGATGCTGTGCCATTTGTGGACCCACAGCACTTTAATACCACCACAAAAATCAACGTAGCAGAATAAAGAAATGAGACTCGCAGCGCCATCTATCACGACGGCAGCGAACTAACTTGACAAAATCGTAAATTGCGATATCAGAGTTTACCGTGCGATTCGAACAATAAAAAAAACAATCAAAAACCAATCAAAAACAACCAATCAATCGATTCAATATCATTGTGGCGACATTAATACCGCCACAATGGTGTTTCTGATCCCGTAGTCAAGAGTTGAGCCTGTAGCTGCATCAAAATCCACTGCACCCTTTATAAATACAATTTATTACCTAAGAACCCACTACAATCTAACTTCCTAGTAATATTTTCCCGGATGAAGTGCCATTTAAACGCAAACCCGACTATTGGCGCGATTTACCGAGATTTATACAGGTTTTTAAGGAACCTTGCACCGTATGCGAGGCCATGCATTTCACAAGTTTGCTAAATAAAATGCACTAAAAGTTGTTTAAAGCACTCGGTGTAGCGACAAGGAGTATTCTGCATTGTATATTTATTACTGCAAAACATTTTAAAGAGTTTAGTTCAGATAGTGTTTAAAATATTATTATGCCTTTTTCTCGGGCTACAGGGGAACTATTTGTTTCTTCCAGGTGTCGTAAAGCTTAGGTTTGTGTTACAGCTTGAATGCTTAGGATTGCAAACGTGTGTTTGCATTACTTAGCAGTGCCAGTAAACGTGGAAATGCCACCAGTCTTCAGAAGATCAATGTTAGTACTGTGTCACTTTCCGGGACACTTGACTATTTGCAAATCTGTAATAAATATGACACTTCAAAATCCCATTCATTTTGTCATACCATTTACAGCCGTACTACCATATTACTCATATTTTAAATTTTTGGATAAAATATCCGAATGCGGCGAATCTATTCACGCGCAGCTATGAAAAACGTCTCAAGTGAAAAGATATACTGTAGTGAGATTTCATATTAGAAATATATAAGGAGTAGCTGTTCTCACTGGAGGATGCACTTGACCTGAGAAAACCTCACAAACTATCTGCTTATAGTAGAGTACTGATTGCAGATTAGTGCAGAAGAAAAAAAATAATTTTGGATACGGCAAATACGGCCACAGACGTACTTGTACGGCTCAGTCTATGCCTGTCAGCGGGCGGTGTGAATGTGTTGTTTTGGTGCTTAAACTCTGCGTATGTGTGTGTTGAGAAGTGATTAAAAAAAGTTTTCCGTAACACCTACAAATAATAGAAGTCGCGTGATGTGACACTAGATCATGTGCTTCCTAGGAATGTAATGGGCAAGTAACGGTTATCGACATGCCAATACATGAAATAAAGTTCACCGCCCTGTATTAACGATATACCGAGATGACATGACGTCGAGAGGCGGTCTGTCCCGCAAAGTGAAAGCTTTGAATTCAATCAATCAATGACAAAAACTGATAATAATGGAAATGAGGAGTATTTTTGATAGTTTGCTACTGCGAAAGCTCCTTAAAAATAACAGAATTATCTTATTTTTACTTATCATAAATCACAAAGTCAACATATACTTACATCGTTGACTTTTAAGTTAAAATTCAGCACACCGTTAACCCCAAACCATCCATTTGATCGTAGTTACGTTGCGCTGACGTCCCCCAGTCCGCAGGCGACGCTTCTAAAATAAAACAACGTACACCGTGTGGTCAGCGTGCAACCATCCTGAATTAGGTCAGGATGCTGCTGGAGATTTTAGTGAAAATCCCGTTTCTAGGTCAACAATGGATCGATTAGTTTCGATAATCTTTGTAGTAAATATTGCTTATCGGTTAGTATTAAATACAGAAAGTTGAATCGTTGTACCTATGCTTCGAAAATTTGTTAAAATTGATAAATCAGTAGTTGTGGAATTTATTGGAAAGAGTCACTGCGGTCCTGGAACGCAAAGGACACGTTTGGAGGTACACGGATGGGTTATAGTCAGTAAGAGTCACACTCCCTTCCCTTTGCTCCCAGAGCGGAAGAAGTCATTTGGTGATATACGATCATAAAAAAAAAAATTACGTCCAGTACTAAAATCACAACACTGACACAATACTGTCTTGTCACAATCACAACGCGTGGCAATATCAGAGGACCAATTCTATAAAATTTTAAGCACCCTTACCTTTCCCTAATATCCCTTCGTAGATACCCGAACAATACATTATGAACCATTTTACATTACTAGAGAACATAAAGGATCACGATAGAAGTAGATTCAGGACTGCTCTAAGTCTTTATTTCTGTTTTTGATTTTAAGAAAGTCAATAAATGTATGTGGGTCAATGACCGTTATTGCACATTTATCTGGAATCTACTATAGTAAAACTTAGCAGTAGAATTGGCACTCAAAACTAGAAGGCAAATAATTCTTGTACCTATAAAGCGTTCCAATTCAAGTCGGAATATCATATCAGCGACTATAAGTGTCAAAAACATGTCAAAGAGGTGTTTGCGCTTAAAATACGAGAATTGCCCCTCTGATTAATATTTATGGTCATGTAAGAGTGATATAATTAAGTTTTATTTATTTTTCTTTAGAGATAGGGATTTATTTATGAATAAATATTTACAGTTGTTTAATAAATACTTAACTATGTAGGTACACTTACAATAAAAATAAAAAACCTTAACAAGTTAACCCTAAAATATGTCGTCAAAAAATTTGTCCTCATCACTGTCGACTGGAAGTGTGTTTTAATTATTAAAATCTCAATTTAATATCGCTCTGGATATTTACAACAATAAATTATAAGATAAAAAGTGTATTAAAAAACAATGGTTCCATTCTCTCGTTCACATTTGGACAAAAGTCAGCAAGCTCAGCGAGGGGCTGCTACAATTTCGTCGGCACGTTCACGCTCCGTCCCCCGGAGCCCGTGACAGGCCACATGCTGACCGCGTGCACATTGTTTTATTGCTGAGCCGTCACTCGTCAGTGCGTTCACGGGGCCCTAACAGCAAGGATAGGGTTAACTGAGACATAAGTGTGTTGGTTCATAGCTACAAATGTGGAGCAATTGATTTCATTTGTTTTTTTTTTCTGTTTTCTTAAGAAGTAGTATGTTTCGTGATAGCTACAATCTGGAGGGCTTTAGGTCAAGAGTGAATAGGTTACTTCTAAGCAAACGTGCTCCATCATCGATTACTTCCATCATCAAACATCAAACCGGTTTCGACTAGTATAGTTAAAAAAGGCTCGACCATAAAATAAGACCCAATAACTCATAAACACAGAACAGGCGCGAACAAATAAACATCATACAAAAAGCCACTTATTTGTATTCTCATTTCCTTCGTTGAGGAAAAAATGTAATTTTGCGGGCAAGAAGTGTTCGTTGGATGGTTTCTTGCCGATCATCCGCGGTCAAAACGATGACGGGCGGATTGGATGAGGACCATAGAGCAACGAGACGCCTTGCCTAGAGACGGCATTGTGAAAACTTTTCAAATCAAGCGTGTCTGTGAGTGTTATAGTTTACGTAAAGAAATTGACGACCCGTGACAATTCCGACTATAGCTTTGACAGCTACAAGTTATTCTCAGCGCATTTGCACGGCCTGCGATGCGGAGGAATTTTTCGACGCCATGTTTTAGATTACTTTTAGTTTTAGTTGAGTCGGACACAATTATTACAAGGAATTAAGTTTTCCCCGCGCGGAAGACGATCATTACAAGCTATGACAAGCCGATAAATACGCGATTCTTTCTCGCAATAGATCTTCCACGGGATAGAAAAATAGCAGTGGTCTGTGGCCTAATCCAGGTTATTTTAGTCTAGCCTTATGTAATTTTTGTCCAAATCCGTTCTGCTGTTGAGGCAAGTCTTCTTCATCTTCTTTTCTAGTAATGGTTAACTCCTTGTATTGTTTGGGCCTAGGAGAAGGCTATTTTTTATTGCAGTATCAGCTGCATTCGTCCACTCATGTTCTGAACAGGGACACGGAAATTAAATAGGGTATCCGACAGATGAAACTTATTTTACCAAGTTATATTTGTAGCGAGCTGACCTGGGCAACTGATTGAGTGCTTTCCATATAGGCCACTGCAGTTCACGTCCAGGTGGTAGATGTTCCTGGCCATTTTTGGGATGCATGAAGGAGCCTCCTTGTGTAGCGCAATTTGTTCCATCAGACACTCAACTGAACCGAGCGCTAGGCACATCCAGGACAGCCTCACCTAACACCTTATAAGACTGGCCAATCCTTCCCCTGCAGTGGTAGGGCTATCGCCCGCTTGGTTTGCGACCTGTGCTGGCTGCTGTGTTTCGTCGAAGCGTGGAAGTACTAGTGCCTCAAGGCATCTTCGGGGCACGCTTGCTCCGTCATAGACCTGATCCGTCGCTTTCATCAGGCGTGTTTGAAGTCAAGAGCCCATTAAAAAAAACAAGTAGTGGGATGTGGTTAGGTGTGTTGATTGTAGGATGGTTTGTCTATAAATTAAATGTCTTTGGCTTGTCCAGTCGTCGTTGCTCTATGAATGAGAACAATCCAACCGGTCATGACTAGCCGATATATACGCGATTCTTTCTCGCAATAGATTTTCCTGAAGACTTGTAATAATTTATAACGGTTAGCGAGATGGTGTGGTAATCAATTGCGGGATCTTGCGATTAAGTGAACGCTTTGAAACTTTGCTACATGAAAATAAGCGAGAAAATGGCATTTTTCGGCAACTTTTGAAACGATGAGATTATTATTTTTGAGCTTGTGCAAAATTAAAATGCTTTATAATGTTACAAAACAATAATAATATGTATAAAAATAAATAAATAAAAAAAATAAAAATAGCTTTATTTCCTTCTACAATTTTTTGCCTCAAACTAATGATTAGAGTTTCAAATTTAACTCGTAGTGTAAATATTAGTAATAATGTTTTTCTTCATTTAAATATATTATAAATTATGTACAAGGACCGCTAGCAATAGCGGTGAAAGCCTCCTCCATTCGTTTCCATGCTATTCTGTCTCTAGCTACTCTACTCCAAATTTTTCCTACTATTTTTATAATGTCGTCGCTCCATCTCATTTGTGGTCGCCCTTGTCTGCGCTTTTTGTTCAATGGGTACCAGTTCGTGGTAATTTTCGTCCATCTTTCATCTGGTACTCTTTGGAAATGTCCAGCCCATTTCCATTTCAATCCAAGTACCTTTATGGCCACGTCCTTTGCCTTGGTTTTACTTCTAATTGTTGTGTTCTTTACTTTGTCTTTAAGTCTGTGGTTCATGTAGCTCCTTTCTATTCCTCTTTGGCACACTTTGATTTTTTCTAAATTTCGTTTAGTGAGTGGCCATGTTTGACAGGCATATGTGAGTGTGGGAAGTAGGCATGTTTCCATGGTTTTCGTTTTTATTTTGGTTGGCATTTTACTCTTGAATATTTCTTTGAGTGTCCAGTATTTATTCCAGGTGGATTTTATTCTTCTTTCTATTTCCCTTTCTGTGCAATTTTTAAAAGTAATTAGGTGTCCTAGGTAGATGTACTCTTCAACGTATTCTAGATCGGTAGATGAAATTATTATTGGTACTTTGTGTCTGTTTGTCTGTCTGTCTGTCTGTCTGTCTGTCTGTCTGACAGACAGACAGACAGACAGACCAGTATCTGATAATATGTATACCATCCTTGAAAAGTCAGGTCAGTGTAAGAATTGAGATTTTGGAGTTAAGATCGTGTTAAACCCTACTTTAATGGCAAAGCATGGCAGGTTTAAAGTAGTGTCCGAAACACTTGCTTAACTTCAAACGCTTAATTCATTAATCGGGTGTACGGATAGCGTAGACCAAGTGCACTGTTTCAGTATTTTTGATACTGAAACTGAACTGTTTCTAACAACGACACAGCGACTGACCGTTCGAAGCACATCTATTCACTTCATAGTCACCATTTAACAACCCTTCAACTCCAAGGGTTGTATCTCAGACTATAAAACGTCCGTAAACTGCCATAAACAAACCTACCCAAAACTCGTAAATCACCAAATTCGGCTTTATGACGATTAATTAATCAAGCAGACAATTAATTAACATCGGCAGTGGAGAAATCGCATATTGCGCATAATTGGAGCGTTTCTAGCGGTGGGCAATGTCACAGAAAAGTACAAAAGATCAACTCTATGCAACGACTAAAACAGGCGCATGCACACATTGACGCGTACGTACGGCGATCTCAAACGAATGCCGGTCGCGAGTGCGCTTGCACTCGCTGTACGTGAAGTGTAATATTAACTAATATAATATACAACAGAATAAACGCAATACCGCTTAAGTACTCATCATTATGAACAACTTCCACTATGGGACCAACACTGAAATCGCGAGAAAAAATTCGACTGCCCCATGCATTTCTGTGCGCATAACTCGACAAAATGTACTGAACAGCTGATTGTTTTTTCGCGATTTCGAGGTGGGTCACGTAATAAAAGTTGTTCATAATGATGAGTACAATGACCTCTTAAGAGGTATTACGTTTATTCTGTTACACGTTGTATAATATAATATAGTTTATTGGTTATACCAGGTTTAGGTATCTGTGTGTGCGAGCATTTTCACTCGTTCTATTGAGCCGACCTTCTGTCAATCAGTCAGTCAATCTGCCTAGCCTTTTTCATAATTATGTTGGGCTCGGCTTCCAATGTAACAATATGTCACAGGTAACATTATAACTAGAGTGACTGCCTATCTGACCTTCACAACTCAGTATCTGGAAAGAAAGAAAGAAAGAAAAAGAGGTTATTTCTAAACTCCTTTTCTTCGATTATTCGCGATTTCGGGGTTTTTCCCAAAGTAAACGTTTATTTTGTTACACGTTGTATATCTTATACAACGTGTAACAGAATAAACGTTTACTGCCAATCGCGCGGAAAACTTTGATAAGGCGATGTATAATTCGTCTGACGTTAGGTTGATTTTTGTAGTTCGTATAGGCGGCTGTATAGATTCAGTTAAAAGACTACCTATAACTACTGCCAAAAATCAACAAATGAGAGCCGGGATCAATGCTTCCCGAGGCACGGAGGGATCCACGGAGCAACGTTGGGAGCGCTACATAACTAAACTGACCTTCTGTACCCATCTATTTTGTGATTGAAGCCTACCTCGCGGTGACAGTGGACACTATTGTGCAGTAAGCGGATTAGATTTACGAATCCATTCAGATTTGATACAATTATCTGGTCAAACTGCGTGCTGATGACGAGGGCATAATTGGAATTCGGTGGATTGATTACTTTTTTATATAGACTTCGTTTGTTTAGTGAACGGTTACTGTGTGGATGGATGAACGTATGTAAAGGTTGGGTTTGGCGGTAGGCGTTTGATTTAGGTAAGTGGCGTAGATAAAAAGGCAGGCTATATGAATCTATTATTGTCGTGACGGTATATAACTCGCTTTAACTTTTTAGATCAGAGCTTATTTGCTCTTACGGTCAATGGTAGGAAGACTGCTTTTTCGCACTGCAGATCATGAAATCGCGATAAAAAACTATTGAAACAATTTTCTAACTCAGACCACAGTCTGAAGCTTCTGTACGATACAAAATTATGTTCCTTATCTGCCACTTAGTCAGCATCATGATTGTGTTGCTGGCTAAAAAATGCATGAAGGTATAAAAGTAAATTGAACCTTGTTCAGATGCAATAAACGCTGAAACACGAAAAAGAGTGATAGGTACTCGTATTTCTTTTTAACTTTATTGACTCCATTCGACCGAATTAATTTCCACACTATAACTGTCAACGCTACAGTAACTGTTCCACGAACGCAACGGAAATGTTCGTGACAACTCAAACGGCTCCTTTGTTTGAGTTATCAAGTCAAAGCGTTTTTGCTCGCAGAACCGTTGCTGACAAAAATAGGTACTTCCTCGAACCCTAAAGCCTTTCCCGAATCTGCCAATACCACTGGGGACGAAACATAGAGTACGGTATCGCTGTATTGGCAGAAAATTGAAGCACCGATACAAATAATATTCTTGCTCGCACAGGTAACGCTGAATGCAAGTTTGGGCTGTGTTAAGCATGCTCTTGCAAGTTGGCTTGCCGTCCGATCAGAACCAGGGCGTCTACTCTCTAAGCCTGAAGTCCGTAGTTTAGGCCTTAGTGTCGGGCGTTTTCTACTCCGTATGACCTACGGACTTACGATTAGTACTGAATCCGAACTAAGAACAACTGTCAAATCGTGTTGTAATTCATTCTTAGTTCAGGTTCGGGACTAATCGTTAGTACGCAGGTGATACGGAATAGAAAACGCCCGACACTAAGGCCGAAACTACGGACTTCGGGCTTATAGAGTAGACCCCCAGGCCCGGATCGACGGCGCCTTGTGTTCCACGCGCGCCTCTAAGAGATATCAGCATACAGTGTCCGCTGGGGCCCGTGCCTGCCAGGGTTGCGGAATTTGTTGGAAAGAGTCACCGCGGCCCTGGAACGCATAAGGCATTAGGAGGAACACTGATGGGTTTTAGTCAGTAAGAATCTGAAACTCCCTTCCGCTTCGCCCAGAGTTGATGATTTCCCATCATTAAAAAAGGTCATAACATTCAAATTCTCGAGCGTATTCTCTGGTGACAATGCGGTACCTAGTTGCTGAGGTAAGTGAGATGTAAATGAATTTTCAATCCTTAGCATCAATTTGAATGATCGAACACTTCATCTCTTCAAACAACTTTTTACATAGTGTTTTTTCCAAAATCAACCGCCAGATTCCTGTCATTTTTATTCTGATATGGCCACTGATCTACCACGCTGGGGCTATCAACTGCTAAACCGGATCATCCTGTGGTGACCTCAAGTGAGTTTAAGACCCCAGCCAGGGCTACTGAGGCGCCTCCGTACTCTGCAGGACCAACGAAACACGACGCAACATGGTAACAATACCTACTCGACCCGTCACTCCCAACTACTACTGACATTCAAAGCGTTTTTGTTGCCTCTCGAATGTTCTAAGTTCGGATTCGGGTTATATTGTCGCTTTTAATATTTATAAACTTTATTTGAAAAAAGAAGATACAGCCCCATTTAATTCCTCGAACAACGAACAAGGGTCCAAATCTTTACATTGACGTTTCCTTTAATTATCTAATCTTCTGAAAAGTCCAAAACAAAGTCCGGTAAACAAGGAAAACGTCTTCTAAAATTCCGCCTCCCTACATTATGCCAGCAATAGGCTTCAATTTGAAGTTGTAAAAAGTTTTCAGGACTTTCTCTTAATGAACTAACAAATGGCTCCGCGATACACAATGGCTTAATCAAACCGCATTGAGATAAGGGAAACAAAAGGCCCCTTTTGAAGGCTACTGAGGCATAAGAAACAGGCTGTTTCTGTTCTAGTATATTTTGATACATTTATAGAGGACTATGGACGTGACAGTAGACGATATTGCCTTTATGATAGGCTATGTCCAGAAAAGCACTGTGGAAATTAGAATAAGCGTCTTTTTTGGAAACAATAAAACGTAATTCGCATTTAACCGACTTCAAGGAAAAGGTTCTCAATTCGACTATTTTATTTTTAAACTGGCGTTTAATATTAATATTTATTTGTTTGGCGGGTAGCCAATGGATGCGAGACGCACAAGACCGGTTGTTGTGGTGACATATGGTGGAGGCCTATGCCCAGCAGTGGTCGTCTTTCGGCTGATAATTATGATGATGATGATTTATTTGTTAAATAGATAATGTTTTCTGCAACATTAAGCTATGACGCCATTGTTTTACTATTGTGTCTGTTATTAACTAGCGCTGAAGGTTTAAAACGAAACCAAGGACTTTCAGATCTATTGAAGTATTCCTGACTTCCAATAGTTACCATGTAGAGTAAGTAGGTTCTAGGTACTCGTACGAATCGTCCCTTAATCGTTTTTTATGCATTTTGTCTGTGCGTGCAGAATAAACCCAGTTCCACAGTTCTTTGCGAGCTTTCAATCCTAGCCAGCCAGTAACTTACACCACACCACAACATCTCAGGCATAATAAAAAGCGACAGGATAAAATGATTTATGGGATAACTAGATAAAGAGGGTGCCAAGTTTAGTCGCAACGCTTCGGAAGATAAGGACTAATAATAGATTTGTTACTTTTGTCATTCGAGAGGCAACAAAAACGCTTTGAATGTCAGTAGTAGTTGGGAGTGACGGGTCGAGTAGGTATTGTTACCATGTTGCGTCGTGTTTCGTTGGTCCTGCAGAGTACGGAGGCGCCTCAGTAGCCCTGGCTGGGGTCTTAAACTCACTTGAGGTCACCACAGGATGATCCGGTTTAGCAGTTGATAGCCCCAGCGTGGTAGATCAGTGGCCATATCAGAATAAAAATGACAGGAATCTGGCGGTTGATTTTGGAAAAAACACTATGTAAAAAGTTGTTTGAAGAGATGAAGTGTTCGATCATTCAAATTGATGCTAAGGATTGAAAATTCATTTACATCTCACTTACCTCAGCAACTAGGTACCGCATTGTCACCAGAGAATACGCTCGAGAATTTGAATGTTATGACCTTTTTTAATGATGGGAAATCATCAACTCTGGGCGAAGCGGAAGGGAGTTTCAGATTCTTACTGACTAAAACCCATCAGTGTTCCTCCTAATGCCTTATGCGTTCCAGGGCCGCGGTGACTCTTTCCAACAAATTCCGCAACCCTGGCAGGCACGGGCCCCAGCGGACACTGTATGCTGATATCTCTTAGAGGCGCGCGTGGAACACAAGGCGCCGTCGATCCGGGCCTGGGGGTCTACTCTATAAGCCCGAAGTCCGTAGTTTCGGCCTTAGTGTCGGGCGTTTTCTATTCCGTATCACCTGCGTACTAACGATTAGTCCCGAACCTGAACTAAGAATGAATTACAACACGATTTGACAGTTGTTCTTAGTTCGGATTCAGTACTAATCGTAAGTCCGTAGGTCATACGGAGTAGAAAACGCCCGACACTAAGGCCGAAACTACGGACTTCGGGCTTATAGAGTAGACCCCCAGGCCCGGATCGACGGCGCCTTGTGTTCCACGCGCGCCTCTAAGAGATATCAGCATACAGTGTCCGCTGGGGCCCGTGCCTGCCAGGGTTGCGGAATTTGTTGGAAAGAGTCACCGCGGCCCTGGAACGCATAAGGCATTAGGAGGAACACTGATGGGTTTTAGTCAGTAAGAATCTGAAACTCCCTTCCGCTTCGCCCAGAGTTGATGATTTCCCATCATTAAAAAAGGTCATAACATTCAAATTCTCGAGCGTATTCTCTGGTGACAATGCGGTACCTAGTTGCTGAGGTAAGTGAGATGTAAATGAATTTTCAATCCTTAGCATCAATTTGAATGATCGAACACTTCATCTCTTCAAACAACTTTTTACATAGTGTTTTTTCCAAAATCAACCGCCAGATTCCTGTCATTTTTATTCTGATATGGCCACTGATCTACCACGCTGGGGCTATCAACTGCTAAACCGGATCATCCTGTGGTGACCTCAAGTGAGTTTAAGACCCCAGCCAGGGCTACTGAGGCGCCTCCGTACTCTGCAGGACCAACGAAACACGACGCAACATGGTAACAATACCTACTCGACCCGTCACTCCCAACTACTACTGACATTCAAAGCGTTTTTGTTGCCTCTCGAATGACAAAAGTAACAAATCTATTATTAGTCCTTATCTTCCGAAGCGTTGCGACTAAACTTGGCACCCTCTTTATCTAGTTATCCCATAAATCATTTTATCCTGTCGCTTTTTATTATGCCTGAGATGTTGTGGTGTGGTGTAAGTTACTGGCTGGCTAGGATTGAAAGCTCGCAAAGAACTGTGGAACTGGGTTTATTCTGCACGCACAGACAAAATGCATAAAAAACGATTAAGGGACGATTCGTACGAGTACCTAGAACCTACTTACTCTACATGGTAACTATTGGAAGTCAGGAATACTTCAATAGATCTGAAAGTCCTTGGTTTCGTTTTAAACCTTCAGCGCTAGTTAATAACAGACACAATAGTAAAACAATGGCGTCATAGCTTAATGTTGCAGAAAACATTATCTATTTAACAAATAAATCATCATCATCATAATTATCAGCCGAAAGACGACCACTGCTGGGCATAGGCCTCCACCATATGTCACCACAACAACCGGTCTTGTGCGTCTCGCATCCATTGGCTACCCGCCAAACAAATAAATATTAATATTAAACGCCAGTTTAAAAATAAAATAGTCGAATTGAGAACCTTTTCCTTGAAGTCGGTTAAATGCGAATTACGTTTTATTGTTTCCAAAAAAGACGCTTATTCTAATTTCCACAGTGCTTTTCTGGACATAGCCTATCATAAAGGCAATATCGTCTACTGTCACGTCCATAGTCCTCTATAAATGTATCAAAATATACTAGAACAGAAACAGCCTGTTTCTTATGCCTCAGTAGCCTTCAAAAGGGGCCTTTTGTTTCCCTTATCTCAATGCGGTTTGATTAAGCCATTGTGTATCGCGGAGCCATTTGTTAGTTCATTAAGAGAAAGTCCTGAAAACTTTTTACAACTTCAAATTGAAGCCTATTGCTGGCATAATGTAGGGAGGCGGAATTTTAGAAGACGTTTTCCTTGTTTACCGGACTTTGTTTTGGACTTTTCAGAAGATTAGATAATTAAAGGAAACGTCAATGTAAAGATTTGGACCCTTGTTCGTTGTTCGAGGAATTAAATGGGGCTGTATCTTCTTTTTTCAAATAAAGTTTATAAATATTAAAAGCGACAATATAACCCGAATCCGAACTTAGAACAGTAATTGTCAAATCATGTTGTCATTCATTCTTAGTTCAGGTTCGGGACTAATCGTAAGTCCTTTGGTGATAGGGAATAGAAAACCCCCTACACTAAGGCCGAAACTACGGACTTTGGGCTTAGAGACTCTTTCGAACAAATTCCGCAATATAGTTTAACACTACACAACAAATCAACAGACCATAAACGAACACACATCCCCACAAAACAGCTAATCCATCCTTCAAACCGCGGAAACTGGTCCAGTCAATTGGCCACCAAGAGCGAGAGCTAATAAATTCAGCGAAACATTTTATTGAAACACATCCGGCTCCCTTGGGCCGCATTAATACCCGACAATGGAATAATTTATGCATCGCCACGACCCGGGGCCGAGGAGCATCACCACTGTTTTATACTTCGAAACTCGTAATTTAATGAATACTTTGTATGTCCAAGCTTTTGTTTGAGAGTGGAAGGTTCTGGAAAAATGTTGATGAATAATATTGTTTTAGTTCTGTGAAACAAGTGAACTTTTTGAAAATCTGTTTTATTACGAGTGCAAAAATTCCGACGAACACGGATAAAGACCGAATTAAATTATATACTGCAATCACATTTGTATAGTCTCGGATTTTCTGTATTTTGTGATCAACAACAAACGTTTAGAAAACTTTTCACCATATCAGATGATAATTTGTCGTTCATGTTTTTACCCGACTGCGTTAGAAGGAGGGTAATGTTTTTAAAAATGTTGGTACGCTAAGGCTTACTTAGTAAGATTATCGTTAGCAATGAAAGTTGGACATTTTTTTGACATTTGAAACAGTGTCAGTCCGTCTGTCCGTCCGTCTGTCCATCCGTCTGTCTCAGCCCATTTGCTTCGAATCTACTGGACCGATTCAGTTGAAACACTTAAATTTCTGGGGCCCAAACATAGACACGAAACACAAACAAATAAATTTTGATTATGTGGTCACTTTTAGAGGAGCTCGTGGCTAAAGAATAGCAGCTGCACGGGTTGATCTTCAAGGTTAAGCAACGCTTGCCAAGGCTGGTCTGTGGTGTGGTGTACAACGCACGTTAAGCCGTTGGTCCCGGCTGTTATTTGTAGATCTTTGGCAGTCGTTACGAATTGTCAGAAGCCAGAAAATCTGACTGCAGTCTTGCCAAGAAGTACCGTGT
This sequence comes from Melanchra persicariae, assembly GCA_947386135.1. Classification (NCBI taxonomy): domain Eukaryota; kingdom Metazoa; phylum Arthropoda; class Insecta; order Lepidoptera; family Noctuidae; genus Melanchra; species Melanchra persicariae. The sequence continues at coordinate 4,295,887 of OX376655.1, read as the reverse complement.
TACCGAATTCATGGGTTGTGGAGGTCTGGTAGGCAACCGCTCCATATAAAATACTGGTATTCAGCTGAATCCGGTCTAACTGGAAGCCGCAGAAATGCTAGGCAGATGATGGTCACTTTTAGGGGTCAAATAAGAATATTATTTCTGCTTAAGTACAGTTTAACACACATTCTTACGTAAATGCTGCTAGATTCATGACGAAAACAAAACAACTGCAATAACACCAGCACCAAAATTAGCGTCTTTAAGCTCTAAGTCATAAAATAAAGAGTCATCAAAAACAAAATTCATTCAAAGTGAACGCGACAAGTGCTATTACACTTGTCGCGCTTGCTGTCTGTCATAATATTAATTTGTATGTTAAACATGTATGTTAGGGCGCCATACGGCGAACTCGTTTCGCGGCTGATGCGATGTAATGGCCTGAAAATGAGACTGCGATCGTCGAATCATATGTTTTGAGTGTGTGTCACTGTGTGTGTGTTGTCTGGGTATGTTATGTGTATTGTAGATAGGTTGGTGTTATTGGGGAGGGTATCGTGATCAAATTAAGTCTAACCGTAATAGTGTCTGGGGTGATCGATTAGGTTTCACCACTAAGCTGCTCAACTTATTGCGAAGTGGATGATACTTCATTGTTGGTTTTGCTTTTAATACTGATTTAGAAGAATGATAACTATAGAATTCGGTCATCATCACCAACTGCCAAGCTGTTTTCCAACTATGTGGCATGGTTTCTAGTCTGACTGGTCGCTGCTGCAATTTTAAATGAAGAACTATGGAATGATGCATACAATTTTAATTCAAATTGCGAGTGTCACTATGTGGGAAAACAATCGTAACATAAACTGTAGGAAAGCTATTTCGCTGAAATAACTCGGCTGGCGTGAACTGTGTTCAAAAGCCCCTTAAAATGTAGATTAAAAAAAAAAACAATAATCAGATATTTTAACAACAGTGTAAATATGACATATTTTCGATACAAAAGCTGTCATTACGCAATTTTTATTCCTTAGGTAGACGTTATCTTAACATTGAAAAATCGACCTCAAAAATACAAAAACTGAGTCTCATCTCCCCCACAGCTAACAGAGAAAACAATTCAATTAAAAACCCACAACACGTCGTAAACTGACAAAACAACATCCTAAAATTACCTCAACCCATCCTCAAAGTTGGAATATCCTTCAGCTTAGTCCGCGGCTGATTAACCGACAACCGATGGATAGTTCAGGGCAGTTGAAAATGAGCATCTACTTAAAAGTTTAGGAACCGCCCAGAATTGTGCTCGATGCCGACATGGATCCAAGTTTAAAACTCACTGAAGTTTGGACAAGCTCAATATGATTTAGACATAATATTTTATTTCGATTATTGTAACTTGAGGCTGTAGATTGAGACAAGTGAGATTATGTTAGCAGTTACGTAGCGTAGCGGATGCGAATGCTAGTGGCTATTTTAACAACAGCCACACGGGTCGATCTTCACGGTTGAAGCCTCGTTTCCACTAGGCAAAATTTGACGCGCAACGCGTGACGCCCAACATGTTCAGCAACGTTGCACAACAACGCGCGACATTGCCAGCAGGCGCGTAACAGTGACAATAATACTAAATAAAAGTTGCTCGTTGCCGTTAAACATGAAGCGCAACATGTTGTGCATCATGTCGCGCGTCAATTGTTGCCTAGTGGATACGCGGCTTAAGCAACGCTTGCCAAGGTCGGTCGGTACATGGGTGACCATCTTAACAAATCGAGATTCCTGCGTGCCTCGAAAAGCACGTTGAGCCATTGGTCCCGGCTGCCATTTGTAGATCTTTGGCAGTCGTTACGGATTGTCAGAAGCCAGAAAATCTGACACCAGTCTTTTCAAGAAGTACTGCGTTACCCAATCAATTGGTTGTGAAGGTCTGGTAGGCAGCTTCTTCACGTAAAACACTGATATTCAGCTGAATTCGATGACCCCAATATAGAGAAAAGGCTAGACAGACGATGAGCGTAGCGAATGCGATTGTCAAAACGTCAAAAATGCATACATTTTTGACGTTCTAACAATCGCATTCGCTCATTTTCGCGCATCCGACGACGATATTTTGATAGCGTTTGTCAATCCTATGAGATTGACAAACACTGTCGAAATGTCACGTTATCAACCCTAGTATACAGACAATGGCATCCTTTCGTAATAGAATGGTACTTTTTCTAGAAAACGTAAAATGGTTGGGTAAAATCTTTTCGCTTTTTAGTGATTTTTTCTGCCTATTAGTTTTTTCCATTCAACTTACATGTACATGTTTCCAAAACCCTTTAGTGAAATTTTATCCAGTAAGACGTCAGCAGTAAACAGCATTTACTCAACAAACCCCTTAAGCAGTAAAAGGCATGTAGACAAACAGTGCTGTGCCAATTAAACTAATTGCACATCCACAAATCGATAAGGATCTTCGGTGCTCCGCTTTCCACTAATTGAAGCATGTCCGGTCATTTTGTTCGCCAGCTAAACTTCCCGGGCTCGGCTTGTTAAGGGCCAACAAATTCGGAAATCGCGTCCAAATGTTAACGAGAACCAATTTGTGGGTGGTATCGACCTCGCCGCTCTCCTGGGATTTGAGAACATAGTATTTTATTAGCAGGCTGATTAGTTGTTTGTCTTGTTCCAGCCTGTTTGGTACCACTGTCTGTTTTTTGAGTACTCTGTTAGTTATGACAGTCTATGTTTGGGGGATTTGCGATTTTGCCGGCTTTTGTTTGTTAGAGCAATTATGGTGTAGCCGATCATTTTTAGTAAAATGCTCTTTATTTATTTTGGAAATTATTCATACATCTATGATTATGTTATGAGTTGAATTTAACGCAGAAGTCGAAGCAAATGCTGGCACTTAGGCTACAGCGACTAGCTACCGGGACCCTAAACTTTATTATTCACCATGTCACTTAGCCGAGTTTACGTCCCTTGCCAGTGGACCCGACAGCCATTACGTCCATATATCTACATAAATACCGCACAGACGGTAATCTCCTTGACCAAAACACCAGGGGCGCATAACAGCCACGTCGGTTTAATTTTCCAGTAATCAAATGCGAGTTGATGCGATTTTGAGGTTATGTCTCGCCCGCGGCCATGACGCTCCGTTCGCCGCCATATTGAATTACCGCGTAAACGTCATCATGATGCGCGCTGGAGCGAACTTTGTGAGATTGCAGGTAAAATATCGCTGGCAAGAGATATACTGGGGAGAAATGTTTTGGGTAGAACTACCGGATTAGACAGATCATCCCTGCGGAGAATGGATGTAATTAATTCCGTCGGGTTGGGTGAAAATAATACTGGAGTTAGTAAAAAGTATTTGTTCCACTTCATAACAACATCAACAGTGTGCTGTCTTTATAAGTATATCAAGAATTATTGTACAATTTTTTTCAGCCTCTAAAATTATGATAATAGCACATTTTGGGGTTTCTCAAAGATTTATTCTCCCATTTCTCAGTGAATGTCGTGTTCGTATTATTTAAGTACGGCAACCCCACGTAAACTATCAACATTCGACTGAGATTGCCAGAAACGTCTGCCAAGAGCAGTAATTATGGACATATCTACGATTTTACGACCACCTCGGTAGCTCCATATTTGGCCGAGGATTTTATTTGTAGTACATGAAAAACCAAAAGCAATTTTAAGAGTTCTCTCGATTTCTCCAGGATCCCATCATCAGATCCTGACCTGATGGCGATGGAACCACCGGGAAGTCTACCCTTTCAAACAAAAAAGAATTTTTCAAATCGGTCCAGGCGTCTTCGAGCATTTTCTTCTTTTTGTTCGTTTTAAAAAACATTGCCCCACATGTTAGTAGGTACTTATGACTAAGCAGCCTTTTACAAGCATTGCAATATTATCATTCGCCTGCCCTTATCATCTTAAATGAGCATTCATTTAACATTATAAAAAATACTTGGTGGGTAACTGGTATTCAATTATATCTATTTAATTGGATTATCACACGCAAAGACTTCAATAGTATACTGGCTAATCACACGACATAAACAAAGTACAATCACACCGATTCAGAGACAACGAAAAAGGGAAGAACTGGCTGTCAAAGACAACTTTACAGACGTCACAAGTGTGCGTTCCATATCTACATTAATTGTGTTTACAAACAACTTATACATTTTACAATTAACAGATTTTTACTGACTCTTACTACATTTCGTAATAGTTTTTATTGATCAATTTTTTGTTTCAATATTATTAGATATTTATAGAAAAAATACTGTAGCAAATCAACAACCATTTTCATAAGACAGTGTTGTTATCAGACACGTCAGTGGCACCTGGCTGTGTTAATAAAGAGGACAGTTTTGAATATCCGGCCGGCATCTGCCTACGACGGCGACGATCCGGGCTGTATTTTCATACCGATACCTGGGCTTATTAATTTTGTTGAACTACAGTGTAATGGGTGTGGATTTACCATGAGGTATGATATTATGGCAATTATGTGGAAATAAAAATAAAGGTACATGCATGTTCCATTGGCAGACATAACAGTTCCCTTTTGAACCGACTACAAAAAAGGCAGGAGGTTCTCAATTCTGTATTTTTTGTAAGTTTTTGTATCGATGCATAATCTATACATATAGTAAAACAGTAACGAAAGAAAAACTGTACATTGAGAATTTTCGAGAAAAAATAAGTGGCTTTTGTTGGAAAAACGTAACTGATGACAAAAAGTGACTTTTTAGAATTTTTGTCTGTTTGTCTGTTTGTATGTGGGTACGGCTTCACGCCAAAACTACTGGTTAGATTGAATTGAAATTCAGCAAAAATGTTCTTTGTAAACCAAGGAATACTTTAGGCTATATATTATCACGCCGTATGTTATAGGAGGTAAGCAATATTGATTTTAAAAGGTTTTTGTTCGTAATAGAATGCACAAAATAATTGAATGCACAAAATGACATGTTAGTTAGTTACCAAAACCATTTAAATAATTTTTACACATAAACCTGATAGAAATTGTAGCAATCTAGAAGAAATCAACTTATTATCTACATAATTCAGATACCCGTAATGCCATCTGTTGACCGAAAAAAGTACTAACTACTTTAGTTACTAAAGGTACTTTTAAAACGTCATAAACAGTGATTCTTTTGATACAAAACTTACCGTTAAGCATTTGATGCATAACATAAAAAAAAGATTTGGTCTGATTGCTCCACTGACGTTATTTTAATTTTTTGTTGAACGGTTAATGGATGGTCGATGGGGCCGAAAAGTTTTGGAGTGGCGACCGCGTACCGGAAGACGCAGTGTTGGAAGGCCTCCCACAAGGTGGACCGATGACCTGGTGAGGGTCGCGGGTAACCGATGGATGCGAGACGCACAGGACCGGTAGTTGTGGCGACACTTGGGGGAGGCCTATGTCCAGCAGTGGACGTCTTTCGGCTGATATGATGATGATGATGATGATGAACGGTTAATTCTCTCCACTCAACCTTTAAAGCACCCTGGTTGCTTCTGTACATTTGGACGGAGCTAGGCCGGCAAATTTAGCCAGGACACCTACGCACAGCGGAGTCCATACTCTATTCTATCCGTTGCGGGGTTTTTTTATAGATGGGAAATCATCAAAATGACTTCTTCCGCTCTGAGTAGACTGTAAGGGAGTGTCAGACTCTTACTGACTAAAACCCATCTGTGTTTCTCCTTATGATCTTTGCGTTCCAGGGTCACAGTGACTCTTTCGAACAAATTCTAACCCTAACGGGCCCCGTCTACTTAGCTGACATCTCTTGGAGGCGCGCATGGAACACAACGCTTCATCGACCCAGACCAGTGGCGCTATTTAGGGTGTATAGCTCCATCCCTCCTTCTCGCTCGAACGACTCACGCTTTAACACGTCATGGTAGGGCCGCTGGTTGTTATCGGGCGAGCCACCCAACGCTCGCCGTCCGCAGGCCCGTGCCTACGGAGGCCGAGAATCGCCCTGCGACTCCTAACGGAGTCGCAGGGCGATTCGGGCATTAGCCCGGGGCGTCTTTTTCTGTTTCGGCGGCTGAGGCGTGACGTTTGCCTCTCCTTCACGCGGCCCGCCCCTTCCTTTACTGGCATTACTGTTTCGCAAAAGGAGGTGACGGCTGCCCACGCCTCCGCGCTCTGGACCATGGAGTGAACCAGAGCCGGTAGCGAGAGGTCGCCGTCGCTGATCGCCTCGACGAGGACACGGCGGTGCTCCGCCCAAGCAGGGCAGACCTTCACCGTATGCTCCGCCGTGTCCTCTGCGGGGGTTGACTTCTCTTCTGGTTGGTTTTCCCATGGACAACTTTATGTAGCTCTATCGCGTGTTAAAAAACTTAGCAAGTTTCATCAACATCGTGTATCATCATCATTATCCACAGTCCAACTTCGCTCACTGCTGAGCATAGGCCTCTCTTTTCGTGTGCCAATCCCCACGTCCCTGTGCCAGCCTCATCCAAGTTCTACCCACGATGGCAACAATATCGTCCGCCCATCTCGCCGCCGGTTGACCAATACTTTTTCTTCCAGTCTTCGGACGCCACTCAGTCACTGCCTTACTCCACCTATCATCACCGCGCCTTGCCAAGTGTCCTGTCCAGCTCCATTTTAGTTCTACAATTCGTTTCCCGATGTTGAAAACCTTCGTACGTCTTCGGATCTCGACGACGTACCTCTACCAAGCATGGAACGCTCCATGGCTCTCTGTGCAACTATCAGTCTGTACACAGCCTCCTGCGTGAGCGTCCATGTAAGTAAGTCATGGTGGGAAAAGCACACTGGTTATAAAGGCGGGAATTCAGACATTGCGGAATTTTGGCAGGCTTCAGAATGTCGTCCATTTTGATAAAAGCGGCCCATCCAAGGTGTGTTCCTCTCGATGCCTCCGTTTGTTGATTTTCGTTGCCAATTGAAAGGATTTGGCCAAGATAAACATATCGGTTAATCATCTCCAACAATTCATTTCCAGATTTGAATCGCTGAAGGTGTTTGCCATAACATTCGTCTTGGTCATATTCATCCCAAGACCCAACTTAAAAGAAGCATCTTAAAGATTTAATAATAATAGGGACCAATTAGTTCAACCAGGTTTCAGACTGGCTAAAGTAGCCTCATCTTTTATGGGGTACTGTTTAAAATGTTATAATAAAATACCTCCCCATATATTAGAACTAAATGAGACAAAATTTAAATCTTGTATTAAACGCACACTATGCAGGTATTATAAAATAGTAATAATTTGATTACTGATTGCTATAAAAAATAATATTGATTGTGGTATTTATGCAATTATAATTAATTAATGTATTTTGAATACAAATAATTCAATAAATCATCAGAGTTAAATAAGTTTTAAGGAACATCTGTTGTTTACGTCAAGTATGATTATAGGTTATGCTTGATAGGAACCACGTGTTCTTTTTATAGCAAGAATCTTCTATTTAACTACTAAATAAATCTTTCTAGAATTTTTGATAACCTTTGTAATGTATAATACTCCATAGAATCGTTAGATGTTCTTTTAGCGTTGTTTGTCATACGGTATAAAAGAAGATGGAATCGGAAGATGTGATTCATTCTGTATCCGGCCGTCGTAGAGAGCAGAGCTCTGTAACATTGTAATAGAGTTAAGTATATTTTATTATTATAGAATCTATTATAGATAGATAGGTAAGTATATACATAAATATTATATAGTATAGTATAGATATAGATATAAAAGATACTTATAGATAAATATATAAATAAATGTACTAAATGGTTTAATAAATCTATATAAATAAAAAATATTATTATTTACACTTGCCTTGTATTCTTTTCAGAAATATACCTACATATACGATTAAAATAAACTATAAATAAATTATTATTGATATGTTCTTATATTACTACTTGAAAACTCATAAATAGATATATATATATATATATTTAATATTGATATAAATTGTCAATATACATATTAGACTACATATATATTTGTTATGTATTTAACTAAAATCTAACATCAGAAGTGGGATACGAATTCTAAACTTAAATAACGGTATGTTTTCAGGTACCTACCTATATAATAATGGATCAAACAATCCTCGAAGGGTTGCTCACCGCCATCCGCGATGCTCTTTCCAGCAACAAGCGACAGGACGACGTGGCACTGCCAACGTTCGACCCATCCACCAGTGACAACGGCGCAGCCGTGTGGTGTGACAACGTTGAGAAGCTTGGAGAAGAGTTTGGATGGAGCGGCATAGCAAAAGTTGCAAAGGCAGGTAAGGCCCTTAAGGGCTCTGCGTTAACTTGGTACGAGACATGGGAACCCCAAGAAGGACGCACTTGGGAGAACTTCCGGAATGAAATAATTTCATTATACCCAGAAAAAAAGAATCTCTCAGAAAAATTGTATAAAGCCGTTACATATTCATCAGATTCAGCGGATACCTATTGCGAGTACGCCAGGGAAAAAATCCGATTGTTGAAAAATACTAAAATAGTTTTTTCTGAAGCTCAACTTATTGAATTAGTTTGTGGAGGAATTCGAGAAGTAAATGTAAGAATGGCATCATTTAATAGCAGTGTCACAACTATCTCAGAACTAATAGCTCTGTTTTCTGCCTATGTTAAAACCCGAAAACGACCTGCGGATCTAACCCCTGAAACCTTGCGCAATACAAATGACTTAAAACGGTCTAAGCCAATATCTAGTACAGGCGAAACCCTACCGTCAAAAACGTGTTTTACCTGCGGAGATAAAGGACATTTAAGGTCACAATGTCCCAATAAAAAAACTGCTCAAGCTGAGCAAGAGATCAAAAAATGTACCGTGTGTAAAAAAATAGGACATGATAATACAACTTGTTTCTTTAAAAAAATTAACGATGAAAAACAACAGTCGCTTTCGAATAATACTAATCCTAAAATCTGACTATATACTTCCACTAATGCCCTACCTAGTGATGCTAATTTGAAATTTACGAAGGTATCAATTTATAATATGTCATTAAACTGTCTTATTGATACAGGAGCTAATTGTAGCATTATTAAAGAATCTATTGCAAAACAGCTAAATTGTCTCTTAGTCCCCTGTTCAAAGTATGCTAGTGGTATCGGTAATGGTAGAGTTCACATTTATGCAACCATCACTGTACCTGTTAGATTTGAAGACGTTTGTATAGAATTGGACATACAAGTAGTTAGAGATTATGATTTTAAATATGATCTTCTGATAGGTAGAAATGCATTAAATCGCCCTGATGTAGAGCTAATCGTTGACTCAGATAGTTGCAGATTGACCCAGAAAAAGGACGTACCTCAGGTTATTTTAAAAATAAATTTAATTAATGATAGTCTGAAGGATGTGTTTGCTGAATTAAGTTGCTATATCCAACACTTAGATTTAAATTTACAAGCAAAGATTATGAGTATATTTGAGAAATATCCAAATGTGTTACCAGCCTCTGGAAATATTGGCATCGTTCAGACTGGCCAACTTAACATACGATTAAAAAATAATGAAGTCGTTAGTTATCGCCCATATAGGTTAGCTCCTGTAGAAAAGCAAAAAGTAAACGATATTATTAAAGATTTACAAGACAGGCAGATAATCCGCGAAAGTCATTCTCCATACGCTAGCCCTGTCTTGTTAGTCAAAAAAAAAGACGGTGATGACAGACTATGCATCGACTACAGAGCTTTGAACAAAATCATTGAAAAAGACCGCTATCCCTTACCTTTGATAGAAGATCAAATCGACAGGTTAGGTAAAGCTAAATTTTTTATATCATTAGATATGAAAAATGGATTTTATCAGATCCCTGTGGCCGAGGACTCAATAAGGTTCACGGCTTTTGTAACTCCCGACGGTCATTTTGAATTTTTAAAAATGCCTTTTGGAATTAGTAATGGTCCATCTGTTTTTCAACGGGCAATAACAAAGGCAGTACAACATTTGAAATTTTTGCTTATTTACATAGATGACTTACTAATACCATTTTCTTCAATTGACGAAGGGCTCTCATATTTAGACCAAACAGTATCAGCACTTTCTAGTGCTGGTTTTATCATAAATATAAAGAAATGTAAATTTTTCGTTAAAGACATTCAATATTTAGGCCGACATATATCAGAGGAAGGAGTTAGACCTAGTAGCGATAAAGTGTCAGCTCTTGTAAATGCCCCTATCCCGAAAACGGTCAAGCAAGTACGCCAATTTATGGGCCTTGCTAGTTATTTTAGGAAATTTATACCGGAATTCGCCCCCCGTACAGCTTGTATAACTAAACTAACTAAAAACAATCAAAAATGGGAGTGGGGGTCTGAACAGGAAACGGCTCGAAATTATGTGATACAGTGTTTAGTGTCAAAACCATTGTTATCTATCTATGATCCTGACCTGCCAACAGAATTATACACTGACGCGAGTTCATTGGGCTATGGCGCAATTTTAATACAGAAAGATCAAAATAAAAATAAAGTCATTGCATATTACAGTAAACGTACTTCACAAGCTGAAGCAAAGTACAGTTCGTATGATTTAGAGACATTAGCCATTTACAATGCGTTAAAACAGTTCAGAGTCTATCTTTTAGGAATAAATTTTAAAATTTTCACCGACTGTAACTCTATTAAATCTACTGTTAATAAAAAGGATTTATCACCACGTGTAGCGCGTTGGTGGACATATCTTCAAGATTTTAATTTTGAGGTTATTTACAAGAAAGGAAAGTACATAAGTCACGTAGACTTCTTTAGTCGTAATCCTCCTGAGACTCCCACTGTTACTATAAATCGAGCTGCGTCTACTTACAAGCCTCTGTCGGTAAATCTCACATCAAATGATCCTCGCTCTTGGTTAGAAATTTCGCAACAAAATGATCCAATAACTTTATCGTTAATTGAGAGATTAGAGTCCGGAGACTTAGACGAAAATCAATATACCATGATAAATAATTTATTACATTACAAAATTTGCCCGGATACCCCACCCAAATTATATGTCCCTAAGAATAACAGACTCTCTATTCTAAGACTATATCATGACGAAAACTGTCATGTAGGGTTTTACAAGACTTTAGAAAAGATACGGGAGAATTATTGGTTTCCTTCAATGGCCGCTTTTGTAAAAAAATACTTGTACCACTGCAGAATATGTGTAGAAAGGAAGAATCATTCAGGTCCTAAAGAGGGATTTTTACACCCGATCATTAAATACGCAGTACCGTTTCACACTATACATTTGGACTGTACTGGTCCTTTCCCATTATCACCTGAAGGTTATAAATACATCTTACTTATAGTAGACGGATTTACAAAATTCTGCATATTAAATAAGCTCAAAAATCTAAGTGCCTCCGAACTGGTCCCTATAATTCGCGACACAATCACATTGTTTGGGACACCATCACTAGTAATTACGGATCGCGGGACAAATTTTAGTTCAAATCTAATACGTAATCTATTTAGAGAATTGGAGATAGAACACCATATGATTGCTACAGGAACTCCTCGTGGAAACGGTCAAGCAGAGAGATATGTTTCCACTGTAATTAACATGCTAACAACAAAGTGTAATAATATGTCAGATTGGCCGAACGAATTATGTAATGTGCAGCTATCGTTAAACACTACAATTCAAAAATCAACAGGGTTCTCTCCCCTTCGTTTATTATTAGGTAAAAACTCCAACATTCCATGTGTACAGGCGCGACTTAATGAAGTTCTTGGTGAGGATGCTACCGTTGGCCAAAATTTTGATTTACAAGCAGACCGCGAACTTGCTTTAAATCGCTTAAGAGAAATCGCACAAAAATTTAAACAACGTTTTGATGCCGTACGACGTAACAACAAAACTTACCATGTAGGTGACACTGTATACGTCTATCAGGACCATCGGCGTCACCATAAACTTATACCAAAATTCAGGGGGCCATACGAAATAGTAGAAATTTTAGATAACGACCGTTATAACTTGCGAGGTTTAGGTCAAAGAAACGTAGTAATATCTAAAGATAAGTTACGATACTGGCCAGGAGAATGGGTCGATGAAGACGCCGCTACTAATGATGCTATTTGAAGTAGACACTCAAATATTATGTATATTTTTCTTTTAGTTAATTAAGACTAATTAGTTTATTATAAGTTTATTTTTGTTGATGTTGATTGATGTTGATTGATTGATGATTGATGTTGTTATAACTGTGGCTGTGCCTGTGGATCTACCAATGGCTGTGCCATTGATCATATTATAACTGTGCCTGTGAACCTATGGCTGTGCTTTTTCGTCCTAAGGCTGTGCCTTTCGTTCTGTGGCTGTGCCTATGATCTTGAGGCTGTGCGTTTGGTTTACCTGTGGCTGTGCCTGTGTTTAAAGTTATCTATCACCAAATGTATCAAAAGAAATATATTGTCAAAAAACTAGGTACATGTAGTACCTAAATATATTTATAAATAGGTACGTATATCGTATACTTAATATGATTAACTACATTTTTGTATTGTACTCCGAGAACGTAGTACATTTCAGAATGGCCGTATTATAAAATAGTAATAATTTGATTACTGATTGCTATAAAAAATAATATTGATTGTGGTATTTATGCAATTATAATTAATTAATGTATTTTGAATACAAATAATTCAATAAATCATCAGAGTTAAATAAGTTTTAAGGAACATCTGTTGTTTACGTCAAGTATGATTATAGGTTATGCTTGATAGGAACCACGTGTTCTTTTTATAGCAAGAATCTTCTATTTAACTACTAAATAAATCTTTCTAGAATTTTTGATAACCTTTGTAATGTATAATACTCCATAGAATCGTTAGATGTTCTTTTAGCGTTGTTTGTCATACGGTATAAAAGAAGATGGAATCGGAAGATGTGATTCATTCTGTATCCGGCCGTCGTAGAGAGCAGAGCTCTGTAACATTGTAATAGAGTTAAGTATATTTTATTATTATAGAATCTATTATAGATAGATAGGTAAGTATATACATAAATATTATATAGTATAGTATAGATATAGATATAAAAGATACTTATAGATAAATATATAAATAAATGTACTAAATGGTTTAATAAATCTATATAAATAAAAAATATTATTATTTACACTTGCCTTGTATTCTTTTCAGAAATATACCTACATATACGATTAAAATAAACTATAAATAAATTATTATTGATATGTTCTTATATTACTACTTGAAAACTCATAAATAGATATATATATATATATATTTAATATTGATATAAATTGTCAATATACATATTAGACTACATATATATTTGTTATGTATTTAACTAAAATCTAACACAGGCAAGCATATTATAAGTTAGGGGAGTATATTGAAGATAAAAATGCTTGGCTCAATGCTGGTCCTGCTCCACAGCCACTAGGGCGCACAAAGTAATCTGTTTGCATTTGGAAATATTGTTGGACCGAATGAAGATTGTAAGAATGCAATATTTTTCATTGTATAGACTCAATTTATTTAGCATTGTATAATTTCATGCATTAACGGCACATGTGTGAGAACTATGTACCTCAAATTTAAACTATAATGATCATTTTGGGTAGGTCTTTGACTTGAATGTACCCTGGCGATTGGGGATGTCATGCTCACTCAAAAGTCTGGCTGATGGTGGCGTATGCGTTGGATTATGTGGCTCCCTTAAAAATGGTCGAGCCGAATGGTGCTAGCGTATGCGTCATGTTCGTGAACGGGTGCCGTCAGCTGAGACTGGTCATCTCTCGGCTGCCATGGTCTATTTTAATTATTTCTTTGAATTGTTTCTTTTTTACTCCGGACTCTTTTATCCTGCACGTCTTTTACATCGTTCTCACATGTGTGTATAATTTCAATATGAATGATGTAACCATAATTTTGTAACAAAATATTTTTTTAAAAGAGTCTCCGTGGAGTTTCTTGCACGTTCTTCTCCATAGAGATCTACGCTTTGGAACGTGCAAATAGCTTCATCTTTTTTGACCGACCGACCTTGACAATTCAAAAGTGCCTGTAAATGGTCTAATTGAAATAAATGCTTTGACTTTGACTTTCACTTTGAAATTTTTAAGCATTTTCAGGGGGTCATCGAAGTTCTCAGTGAAAACCACATAGTCATCTGCAAATCTTAAGTGAGACAGTTGGGCAGAAAATTAACGTTAATACCGCTATAGTCCCCATTTATACCCACATTTTTAACGACATCTTCTAGGACTGCTGTGAATAGTTTCGATGAAATGAAAGAAGCATTATCATTACAACGTTTCTCACGAAAAATTATTTGAACAGAAGAGGTGATACTCGACGGCGCGTTGTGTTCCACGCGCGTCACAAAAAGATGTCAGCATAAAAACGAGGCCCGCTAGGGCCAGTGCCTGCCAGGGTTGCGGAATTTGTTCGAAAGAATCGCCGCGGTCCTGGAACGCAAAGGGCATTAGGAGGAACACAGATGGGTTTTAGTCAGTAAGAGTCTGACACTCCCTTCCATTCCGCCCAGAGCGAAAGGAGTCATTTGATGTTTTCCCATACATAAAAAAAGAGGCAAGCAATGATAGATATTGACTGTTCGTATTAGATATACGAACACATTGATCTTACCTAGCCACATCATTTTACAATACAAACACGCGAACGAAGTCGCGGGCAACAGCTAGTTAGTTATAATTATCATTTATTTGACACATCACAAAATAATAAAAAAAACACGCCACGCCAGTTTGCGGAAGCATGTAAGTAGGCGCTAAAACTGAAATGCTTTTCAATATTGCCTATAGGCACATTCGATGCACCAACCGAAAACAGACGCATAATCTTAATAGTGGTAAACAATTTACCTACTCAGTTAAAGGTTACCACATTCCATTCCAGACGCACCAATTACGAACAAAAAGCGCCAACTCAGAACAACCAATGCTTCGATCCATAACTTTTTACGCAACATAAAACTGCCTCGAAGCAGATACAAATTGGATAGCCTCAGCACATGCTACCCTAATACAGCTGCAGTAAAAACGCACTAAACCAAAAATCGGTTGGTTATAAGCAAAACTAAACAATATCAATAAAGGGTGGAATTTCGGCGTAAAAATACGTTCGGTGCAGTTCGTGACGGCTCGGGTCGTGGTAGCCACGTCAGCGGGTTTCGTCAGCGGTAATCCAATATGGCCGCCGGTCGGCCTGACTTGTGGTACAAGCTGAGCTTGAAAATCAAGAATAAGGATGCTGATTTTCTTTGCTTTTCTGTTTGAATTTGGAATGTAGTAAGATTTTAAGTTCTGGGTTACTGTGGCAAAAAAGGAAAGGAAAATATAAGGTTTGGATTGTGTACCTGTCTTTTTTCTACAAATTCTGGTTAACTTAAACTAACTTCATTAATCGATGGATAGAAGCTATAAACTTGACTGACTTCTGAGTGCCAATTCTACTAATTTTAAGCAACGTTCGCATTCACATCTCAGTCGCAATCTGTCAAAAATGTATGGAAATTGAGGCTTTTTCGACTGATTGCGACCGAGATGCAAAACTTGCAGAATTGACCTCCAGAGCAGTGCAGATTTTCTATTTATAAAACAGGATCTAGATGATTCGTTTCGAAGCCTTTTTGATTAAAAGCTTCAATAGCAATTTTAAAGAAGAAAAAAAAACCGCTCCCGACTCAGACCAAAGACGACAGATAAAACGATAAAATACTTTATCTACACTCACAACGTAATGTTCCAAATATGAGTTCAAAACCGAATGCATAAATACATACTTTTTTTTCGTGGATAGGTAAAATTTAAAAAAAAAACCATTACAGTTCAACATTTTCCTTCGATTTTTAAACAACTGCATCATAAAATAACTTTTTAATTTTTAAAGCACACTTTTTCTTTTTAATTTTTGGCGCGGGCTGATTGACTTAAGTCAATGAGCCAGCTTTTATCTTTTTCTATGTTTGAGCGCGCTGCGCAGTCATTCGAATACGCAATGAGAATATCCGCCATATTGGAATTAACTATTTTTCCACTTATTTTATTTCAACTGTATGAGTGAAGATAAAATAGTGTATGCAACGGCATATAATTAGGTATTAAAACACTCGTGTGATGCTATTATCACACTCGGCTACGCCTCGCGTGATAAACCCACACTCGTGTTTTAATAACCCTTTTTATATGGTCGTTGCATAAACTACTATTACTGTTGCCAACTTTCATTTTACTATTTTCCCAGAAATTTTATTAAAACGTGATTTTTGACAACATTGCAGCAAATGTGAGATTGCTTTCAAGATTTATGGGAAAAATTTGCAAATGCAAACGACTTCTCTTTTAGTGGACATTATTTCCTTTCCAATGTTTGAAGGCTAGACTAGTCCATGTGAAGGTTAAGAGATTGCCCTGTGCGATAAGACCTCCCATTGTACACTTGTTTTTATAAATGTTTGTTCAGTGCTATAAGACTTCCCATTGTACACTTGTTTTTGTATAAATGTTTGTTTAGTGCCATATGACCTCCCATTGTGCACTTGTTTTTATTGTTTTTATAAATGTTTGTCCTGTGCTTATTACGAGTTGTGTAATCTTAACGTCGTATTTATAACACTAATGTTATAAATACGAGAGTTAGTTTGTTTGTTTACTACGCTTTCACGCCTAAATTGTCATTTTTTGGGTACAGGGGCCTAACCACCAACTCTTAAAGCAGTATTACTTCAATATTACTTCCAGTGGAAAAGAGACGGAGCTATACAGGACGTAAAGCTCCGTCTCTTTCCCACTTGAAGTAATATGAAAGTAATACTGCTTTAAGAATTGGTGGTTTAGGCCCAGAGATAGAAAGGACCTTGAAGACGGCTAAAGGCTACTTTTTGCTAAAAGCTACATTTACGAGGGCAAACTTAAGCTTGTATACTTTACATACAATAAATTATAAAACTGAAAAATCTTAGAGAAATCACGCAATAACGTAACGTTTTAATAATAAAAACAGTAGCTCCGTTAATCCTCTTTGCACCATAGAAATTAATTAACACACTTTAAACATTTCCAGTAATTCTTCCGGCTCCACAAAAGCCCCCGACTCTCGGAAATTATGGCTTCGAAACTTTTACTATTTAACTACAGGAATGAGGATATAACAGATGAAGCCAAGTAGGATTTCGAGTTCTCAGTTTTAGCGCTCGAGTTTGTATGCCTACACCGCAATGGACCTGGTGTAAAGCGAATTAGTTTCTACTTTCTAGACGCGACCCCAGTTAGCTATCAAGCAACACAGACTGCACGTTTTGTGGGAATTTATTAAACTAACTTTTGCCCGCGACTTTGCCCGTCTATTACTTCATATAACATCAACTATCTGTCACTGAAAGTTTCGTCAAAATCTGCCCCCCCGTTTCGAAGATTACCTGGAACAAACAGACAATTTTTTTAATACGTTTCTTTATCTACACTCACAAGTTCACAACGTAATGATCCACATATGAATTCAGAAACTATTGTATAAACACGTACTTTTTTTTCGTGGATAGGTCAAATTTAAAATAAAACCATTACAGTTCAACATTTTCCTTCGATTTTCAAACAACTGCATCATAAAATAACTTTTTATAGCACACTTTAACTATTAAATTGAATGACTTAATGTAGAAAAATAGTATCATTGTCTAAGGATGCGAGCGCTGCGCAGTCATATGCAATGAGAATACCCGCCATACCACATATTTTTTTCCTGGCTATGAGTTTGAAAGAAACTATTTTTCCACTTTTGCTTTATTATAACTGTCTCAGTGAAGATAAAATAGTGTACGCAACGGCATATAATTAGTTATTAAAACACTTGTGTGATAAACCCACACTCGTGTTTTAATAACCACTTTAATATGACCGTTGCATAAACTACTATTACATTGCGGGCTACTGAGGTATAATAAGATCACTCCCTCGATCGTACAATGTAAATAAACTTGCATGCGACTTGATTGAAGCAAAATCACGGTTTTATAAAAGATATGTGTATGTATTAATGTAAGTTCATCATAAGCTACCCTTAGAAGCTCCCTCCTAATATGACTGCTTGAAACCATGATGATTACGGTGTGAGAGAGGAACGGAGTTATACGGAATAATAGCACAATCCCTTCCTCAAGACAAAATCATGATGACGTAGTACAGCCCCAGGTCTTTTTTAAAACGTCATTCCACAGAACTTTAAAAGTCCAGGATCACCCAAGTTGAAAAATTGAGGATGCGCAATGTACAGCATTTTGAATGAGTTCAGCTGTATAGAAACTTCGTATTTTGAGCAAAAGTTTCCGCTTTAACCCGACTAGTGAACCCTCGGATAACCAGCGGAGTGTGCATGCCTTAAAAATATCTAACATCCTATATAGACCGTAACTTCCTGCCAGGGTTACGAGGACCGAAATTAGGAGGTGGCGTTTTGGTCATATGACTTTCCACTAGCTTTTTTCTGTGGTTTCAAAGTTCCCTGCAGGAACTGTGTCTTTTATGGACGAACAGTAAGGTAAGCGATAGTGTGAATATTTATCAATGGAAGAATTTTGTACTCAGATCGAGTCATCATCATCATCGTATCAGCCGAAAGACGTCCACTGCTGGACATAGGCCTCCCCCAAGCGTCGCCACAACAACCGGTCCTGTGCGTCTCGCATCCATCGGTTACCCGCGACCCTCACCAGGTCATCGGTCCACCTCGTGGGAGGCCTTCCAACGCTGCGTCTTCCGGTACGCGGTCGCCACGTGTGGCAATGTGCCCTGCCCACTGCCACTTCAATTTGGCGATCCTTCGGGCTATGTCGGTAACCTTGGTTACCGATCGAGACAGATCGAGTCAATCTTTGATTATCTTTAAGGTTATAAGCAAACAATTCTCAGACCAGGACTGCTGAGCGTAAGCTCCAAGATCCGGCAATGTTATTGGATTGTTCCATTAGAAATTAGTAAAGCATGTAAAGCTGTTGGTTCTGTGCCTGATCTCTCTCTGCTCGTGTCGTATTGCTGTATCATCGTACAGTAAAGATGTTTCTTTGGGTGTTTTGGGTGCGCACCTGTTTTTTTCTTTAAAAAAAAGGGTGCCCCACACTAGGAATTTTTCCTGTATCGTGGGTGCGTTTACAAACATACAAAGTCACATACACAAATAGCCAGACCCGGATCAACTATCTGTAGGCCATACATTTGTTCCGTGCGGGAATTGAACCCGCGACACGCAGCAAAGCAGCCGATCGCTCAACCACTGCGTGTCGTTTTACGCACGCACTTGTTCTTTTTCTTGTTTCTCCTTCACACTTATGGCTAGCTAATCTCCGCTGAGGTTGGCCGCCGTAACCGAAGTTCTGTCGGTAGGTTTTATTTTACCTGTATAAAATCTTAACTTTAGACTAACAGAGAAAAGCTCGTGGCTAAAATAGTAACAGCCGTGTGGTTCAATATTCAAAGTTTGCCGAGGTCGGTCTGTGTATGGGTGACCATCGAAACTTCTCCGTGGCTCGGAAGTGACTGTTTTTTGTAGATCTTTGGTAGTCGTTAAGGATTGTCAGAAGCCAGAAAATCTGACTACAGTCTTGCCAAAAAATACCGAGTTACCCAGTTAATGGGTTGTGGAGGTCTGGTAGGCAGCCGTTTCATGTAAAAACACTGGTATTAAGCTGAATTCGGTTTGACTGGAAACCGACCTCAATATATTTGGGAAAAAGGCTAGACAGATGATGATGAGAGACAAAAGACAAAGCTCAACATCATGCCCGTGGCAGAACTGATTATGTTTCATAGATGCAATCGGTCCATCAATAAAGTGATGGTGTTACGAAGTATTTTCATAACAAGAAACCTTTATTTACTCAATTTACTGTGGAGATCCACTTCGCTCAAAGAATCTGCTCGTGCATTAATTCGACGGCGCACCACCGGTCTTTCTAAATTGTTTTGTTTTTACTCCACTGCGTTTTTGCGAAAGGATTATTGTATCATATTTTTTTAAGGAAGAATAGATTGTTTGACAATTATTAATTGGGACTGTAACTTCATCGAATATATTTTCAGCTTATCCTTGCTCGCATGTAAGTGACGTTTTTTAAAGTATATTATCAGACATTTTATACGTGCAGCCTCTGGACAAGTGTACGCAAAAAGCCACCAACGTTCTTCGAGTTCAATACAACAATGCATTCAGGGTGCTGCTGGGGCTGCCACGCTTCTGCAGTGCGTCGGGAATGTTTGCTGATGCACACAGGTCTTCGCAGCGATCAGACGTCAGCGTGCAAAAAATTATGGAATTTATAAAATTAAATTATTATTATTGTTTACTTGACTAAATTCTGTCATGAAACTGTGACTTTGGAACTAAACGCTTATCAATTCTCTCTAAACCATAATTTTAATACTCTAAGCTTAAGGCGCATCCTGTTGTTCCCCTCATCGCTGCCACTGCGGCGAAGCTGTCAACAGTCTCGGGCACCACGGCCTATCATGCAGGCGAAGTGCTGGTCGCATAGCGCGGCACGCTAACATCAATGACATTATCCGACGCGCTCTGGTTGCCGTCGGCGTTCCAGCTGTACTAAAACCCAGTGGCCTGGCATGCGACGATGGCAAGCGACCGGACGGTATGTCTTTATTTCCATGGAAGATGGGTAGGCCTTTAGTGTGGGACGCTACTTGTGTACTACTCTTGCGCCATCCCATCTTCCTAGCTCGTCGTGCTGTGCTGGTGCTGCCGCTGCGGCTGCTGAGAACCTCTTACGGCGGAAATACAATAACCTAGTTGGCAATTATATTTTCGAGCCGTTTGGGGTTGAAACTCTTGGACCGTGGGGTCCGAGTGCTCATGCGTTATTTAACGAACTTTGTAAACGCTTAGTTGACACTTCGCGTGACCCAAGGGCTGGCTTTTACTTCGGACAGAGGATAAACATTGCCATACATAACGTGGCAATGCCACCAGTCTTTTGGGCTCACTTCCAGTCGACAGCGATGCGGATGAATTTTTTGACGCCTTTTAGTTAGGAGTTTTCCTTTTGTATTTTATTTTAAGTGTATATAGTTAAATTAGTATTAAATTGTAAATAAAGGATACTTCTCTAAGCTTTAAATAAATGCCACATCCATTCCTTCCCACTGTATCGCGAGATGCTTGAATAAGTTAAGCTATGCATTTTGCTAACATAAAGTGCTAAACCGTTGCCAAGGGAACTGTGGTTTCCAACAAAATATCCTGTGTTCACGCCTTATTTGCATAAACTACGTATGCAAAGAGTTTGAGACAAAGAAGGAGCCGTTATCTGGGAGATAAGGGACACACGTCGCTGATTTTAGTGCTGTAGACTACGGTGGGGTAAAATGATGCTGTGTTATTTTGGAAATGTACCTACGTGGTACTTTTATCTAAAAGATAGTGCATTGATATGAAAAAAGGATCACTTGTGTGTCAATCTGAATTTGATCAATGCTTGTCCGTCTGTCACAGCCAATTTACGTTATTTCGTACATAAATACATATTGAACATGGGTTAATTTTTGAGGGACACCATTATAAATTTTGAAAAACGTTGCACTCTTGTTAAAAAGATATGATACGGTCGGAACCGCTTGCGCTCGAGCCCAACTCGGCCTTGGCTGGTTATTTTTTATTATTATTTTGAGTTATGTCTCCGCTTTCACATTAAATTTATTCGTTAGTACGAGTAAGTACTTTAATGCCATTTTATTTCGTGAATTTTCAACGGAGAAAACTGCAAAACTAACGTATCTATATACTCTTTAATTTGGTAGGACAACAAAGTAACGTTGTGTTAAATAACTATAATATAGTTACCTATCTGAAAATTTTATCATACTTCTCAAATCCCACTTAATCTAGGAACTCCAAAGAAGCTATTTGGGTGAAATACCTAGCCCTGATTCATCATAACTCATGTCATGTTATGACATAGCGTGAGTTACGATGTCGATACATATTATTGCGACTCATCAAGCCGGAAAATCTGACTCCAGTCTTGCCAAGAAGTACTGTGTTATCCAGTTAATGGGTTGTGGAGGTCTGGTAGGCAGCTGCTCTACGTAAAATACTGGTATTCAGCTGAATCCGGTTCGACTGGGAGCCGACCTCAATATAGTTGGGAAAAGGCTAGGCAGATTATGATGACCTAGCCCTGATTCATCATAGCGTGAATTAGGTACGATAACGAAACATATATTATTGCGACTCCATCATTAAAAGTTCGTAGCAAACGCCTTTCCCACTTAACAATTCCTCCAAGAATAAATTCTCATCCTCCATTACGCAAATCCTGTCATAACAAACAAAACTTTTTTCAATTCCATGTTCTTCAAGCAGAATTAAATTCAATTCTCTTCCAAAAAGTCTCCCTCAAAAGGTCAGTCACATCGCCTTTAATCTCAAGACTTGAAAGTCCTAACTTAATTTTAAACTCCCTACAGAATATTCGATTTACGTCCCTGGACCACCAGTACCGTCAACTTAGCACTTAACTCCAACTTACCCTCACTTAACCGTATCTAAATCTTAAGTTATCTTGAATTACGGTCCACCCTATGCAGCGTTAAGTTTAAAACTTAGCTTTATGAAAGTAAACTTCCATAAAACCGAGAAAATGATATATTGGATATTAAGGGGTTCTTCTACACAAGTTGGCGAAGAAACTTTGTGTTTTAAGTTAATTATTTCATAGTTCAGTGGTTTTTATGGGGTTTTTTAGTTAGGAGTTTACTGCAGAGATTTTGATGAAATTAATTTCGTGGTGGGGAATTGAACTGTGCTTATTTGAAAGTTGTACCATGAACCTGAAGGTCGCCAGTACGAGAAGTCGTGGACATGCTTTTTCATGAAACAATACAAAGTTATGCAAACAAATTGATGTAAACTGCTACCTCCCTTATTTCGTAAACTATTGAGCCCGAAATTTTGAAAAAAAATATAAATAACAGTTCTTTACTTATCGGTTTCAGAAAAATTAAGCAGTTAATCGTTTTTGAAATAGAAAGGTAAAAAAAAAATTAGGACACTTTGCGGGCCCGAATTGAATTATACCTATAGGCCTGTCATGCAGCCGTAGCGCGGGTCGCAAGGCGCGGCACGCGAATATTAACGACATCATCCGACGAGCTCTTGTCACCGTCGGCGTTCCGGCTGTATTAGAACCCAATGGCCTGGCACGCGACGATGGCAAGAGACCGGACGGCATGTCGTTATTTCCATGGAAGGTGGGTAGGTCATTAGTGTGGAACGCTACTTGTGTCGATAGTCTTTCGCCATCCCATCTTCCTAGCTCTTTGTGCTGTGCGGGCGCTGCCGCTGCGGCTGCGGAGAACCTCAAGCGGCGGAAGTATAATAACCTTTTTGGTAGTTATATTTTCGAGCCGTTTGGGGTTGAAACTCTCGGGTCGTGAGGTCCGAGTGCTCATTACTTTAGTTTAAAGATCTGTCAGGACGCTTAGTTGACACTTCGCGTGACCCTAGGGCTGGCTTTTACCTAGGTCAAAGGATAACCATTGCCATACAACGTGGCAATACTGCCAGCCTTTTGGGTACATTACCAGTGGCCTGCGATGTGGAGGGATTTTTCGACGCCATGTTTTAGATTATTAATAGAACCTCTGTCATGCTCTTTGCAGAAAAAAGTATGATACTCCTATGTTTTTTCCTTCAACTGATGTCGGATAACCTCACACATACCGCTCTCATCGCTCACCACAAAGAAACAAAACACAAGAGATCCATAACTTACTCTCCCTAAACGTCTTCACATAAAAATGTTGAAGAAAAGTTGGAAACTGTTATAACAGTCATGTTTTACATTCTCAACAAGTGTTGGGTACAGGACCATCTGCTCGGTACAAAGTTGGGTAGAATCGTAAATCTTGGTGGGCACGCCCCAGGGACAACAGTTTTGACCTTACACAATATCGTGGGGTATTAGTTACATCTTATGTAAGTTTAGATATTTTTTTTAGATACGATAATATCGTTATTTTTTCCGGGTAAAAAAAGAGGAAGCGCTGTTGTGTATTTTGTCGCATATTTTGATATCTTCAAGGCTTTGAAATACTGAAAAAAAATATGTATAATTATATGGTGTGAATTCGGACACAAAATCTCGACACGTTCTTATAGGAAGAGTTTTGGCCACAGGGTGTCTACCGACGTTTTTGTGGCAGGCTACGCAACACCGCGCAGCGTAACACGACGCCGCCGTCATTTAGTGTCTTAGTGTTTTTATATGTTAGTATATTTTTTTTATAAGTGTATTGTATTTAATATGGGCCAAAGTTGACTAAAATAAAGGAATAATAATTATAATTGAAAATCTCTTAAAAGGGTCATTGTAATCGACATCGTCAAATGAATCAGTTACACATCGATTAAGTGTAGGTGACAACTGATTTGTTTTTTGGGTTTTAGGATTGGTCCCAGTAGTACTTAGTATTAATATTCTTCCAAGGTATTTCAAGAACTTCTTGTTTATGAATTTGATACCGGTTAAAGAATAGTAGGTAGTTAATTTATCATAAATGGTTCAATCAAGCCTCGAACTATTATTTGAATACAGTATACTGCTTAAATGCATGTTGGATAGTGCGCCGCAACTCTGTGCATTTTCTCCAATGAATTCAAAAAGATCCTTCTTCTAAAGCTTACTAGACTGCTAAACAAAATTATTACCATGAAGCCCGTTCATGCCGATAAATCGCTCTAAATACCCACTCACACGAGCAGTGTGAACTGTGCGTGAAATCCGTCAGTCAAGTATATGCGTCTGTGTAAATGAACGACAAACACAGAGTCCCTGAAACCGTGGGCAAACAAAGCTCAAACATAAATGTTTGCGCGACGATCAACGAATGAAAGCCGTGTTGAGATGCGGTGGGTTAAGACGGTTCAGACAATGAGATGTCGTTGCGTTAAATGGGGACACAAATTATTTTAATATCTAGAAAAACGAAGAATTCTTAGAAACATATTAGCTTCTGTGAATCTTTTTGGGTTCCGTACCTGAAGGGTAACCAACGGCACCTTAATACTAAGCTTCCGCAGTCCGTCTGTCCGTCTGTCTATCAGTGGGCCGTTTCTCATGAACTGTAATAGGTACACAGTTGACATTTTCACAGAGTGTGTATTTCTATAGCCGCTCTAACAACAAATAATAGGTATTCAATATCAAACGGGGCTCCTCTACTAGAAACGAGTTTTTTTTGCATTTTTTTGCTCGATCTTACTCATTTGGCCACAAGTAGACACTATTTCCTATTATCTTTTTCTTATTTCTTGTAATCCTTTCTTTCCAGCCTAGTTAAGATGTCCGTTGTGTAGAAAACCATACTCCATTCTGAATATTATAAATGCCAATGTACTCGTAACTCTCTATGGTTACCTTTTCACGTCTTAACGGATTTAGATCAAACATGGCACCAGAGTGGGGCAAAAACTAATTGTGAAAACAATTAACAACTAACAATTAAATTGCCAAATTTAGTTGCAACTAACAACTAAAATAATTAATTGTAATTGTAACGTGTCGCAATTAACAATTAATTAATTGTGCTTGTAAAACTTTGCAATTACAATTAAATTAATTGTGCTTGTAAAAATTTGTAATTACAATTGATTAATTGTTAATTATTTGATACACGTTTACAATTACAGTTAACAATTAATAAATGTCAGTAACTGAAAAAAATAATGCAAACAATACAAGAGCATTCTCCTTAATATTCTCAAAGGTGTGTAAAGCCTGGATTTAAGCCAGAACATTACGTAAAAGTGTAGCACAGGTACCTTACTAGAATAATTCAGGATTGGATGGTTCAAGGAAACAAGGATAACCGTAGTTTTAAATACAAAGAAAATAACTTTTATAAATCAGCTTTTATAAAGCTCCTAAATAAATGAATATAAACCATGTACATGTCTGTATCTTTTTGCCTTTGCCTGTAACGACATCCGGATGTAACGACGAAATAACAGTGGTCCTTTTATCGTCGTTATACCCGAAATCCACTGTATTAATTGTTGACAACAATTCATTTAAATTAATTTAGTTGAAATAAAAATTATTAATTGCAATTAATTTAGTTGAAATAAAAATTGTAATTGTTTGCCTCTACAATTAAAAAAGTAAATCAATTGTGCCCAACACTGCATGGCACACAGGTAGACCATTTGCCTTTGGTAAGGTTATAAGATACTTTTATCCTTGAAGTACATACTTACCTATATTAGCCCTTGGGATAATTTTCACGCGGGTAAAGCCTCTGGGAGACGCCTAAGTTTTTATTTAATGGTAATATTTTTTTCGTGCTCCCTTTATTACAGTAATTTGAGTGCATATGAACCAGTCAGCCAACTAGTATTGTTAACTATTATATGAAAGTCTGTAAAAAATTTCAAACAGAAACCGTGCGTAAATTGAAAGCAATTTTAACGCTCTGATATGATTATTATTCAAAAACCGTTCCAATTCGCATAAAAAATTCTAGTGTAATCAAAAACAAGATTGGATTACTAAAACGTGCATCCAATATAAAAGTTAAATCAAGCCAATATGAGCTTAAATATTTATCGAAGCCCAAAAAACTGATGGGCAACCTTAAATTGAATTAACCGCAAATGAATAATTGAACAACACATTAAATCGTATAGTAGCACTAAAAACGGATTCAATTAAATATTTAAGACAGAGCAGCAACCAATTGAAATGCAATTGTTTCAGTTGATTAACAAATAACAATTTACGGTAACACAGTAATGTGTAGCAACCCTAATAACTATTAATGCTTGCGCCATTATTATTTGTACTCAATTTGCAATAATACAGTGTAGGAATTCGTAATCGAATTCCAGTTGAAATAACTTATTACATTCCAACATTGTCATAGTTTGTTCTTGAATTCCGTTTCATCGAGTACCTAATTAACTTATTGACATTTGAATGTGTCAATTCACACGATTATTATGACAACTACAAATAAATAGAACGCTATAGCCTCCTGTCTGTATAAAATGTGGGGACTGTTATCGACCTCGCGGTCTCAGTACAGAGGTCTATCGTAAACGTAAGTGAATTTTGAATATAAAAAAAACTACAACACTATTGTATTTTGGTTTAATTTTATGTGTCATACACAATTTATATCATACAGAAATATACATAAATGTGCTAAACGAGTATTATAATAGTAAAATTCACTCACATTAACGATACTGTTAACATACTATACTTCAAAAGATTTAGATTGGTAGGTATAATATGTCTTCTAATTCTTTGGTTTGCAGCTCATGCAATGGTTTGAAAGTTGCAAAAGAAGACTTAAACATTATACCACCTTAATTCAAATATTTTTGAATTCATTACTATGATTGCTCGCATTTGAACACAAGTGCTCACTTGATAGAAAGCGAGCATGGTCGACAAAGGAGCTCACTTGCCCTGAAGTAACCCATTCACTCTTCGTTAAAAAACAAGTAACGTTTTACCCTTAAAAATATCTAATTTTATCTGGCATTATCCATACCCCGCCCTCGTAGTTATCGAGACACTTCGCCAATAAAAGAACTGCTCTTTTAATAGTCTGAAAAAGTTAAAAAAGTTTTCAAAAACAGATTATTTACTGCGGCGCGTCGCGGCGTCGATCCGATCGGTAATAATCAAATAGTCTCGATACGATGCTCGGTCGCCGAGTGCATTCTAATTGCTTTGTCGCGACTGCATCGATTGCAAAAATGGAAAGCTATCTGAGCTAATATTTTTTCTACTTTACTTTATACAACGTGCAACAGAATAAACGCAATACCTTGGAAGAGATCATTGTACTCATCATTAACAACAACTTTTAAGATGGGACCAACAACTAAATCGCATAAACAAATCAACTGTTCAGTACATTTTTTCAAGTCACAGAAATATATGAGGTAGTCAATTTTGTTGTTGTTGGTCCCATTATAAAAGTTGTTCATAATTAATGTGTACAATGACCCGTTTCAAAGTATTACGTTTATTCTATTGCACGTTGTATAGGTATAATATTTTTGTCTTATGATAATCAAAGGTCGGAATACCTAACTAATTAAGATGACGTAGGTAGGAGAAATACCAATTGAACTGAGTGGAAGAAAAAGTGTTCATAGACGACATTGCTGCCGACAAAATTGTGGAGATGAG
Organism: Melanchra persicariae; assembly: GCA_947386135.1. Classification (NCBI taxonomy): domain Eukaryota; kingdom Metazoa; phylum Arthropoda; class Insecta; order Lepidoptera; family Noctuidae; genus Melanchra; species Melanchra persicariae. The sequence continues at coordinate 4,267,688 of OX376655.1, read as the reverse complement.
CCCAACGAAATAAAGCCTTATCAATAATTATGAGTGAAGTCGGGCTGTAAAAGATGAGCTGTGGGAGGTAAAACTGCTGCTGACTGCTGCAGTTATCCGTCATGATCTATATCGAAAATCCGTGGATACTGCATGACAAATTTTAATCATGCCAATGAATGACAAATTTAAGAAGGTTTTTTTCTGAGGATTGAACCACCAAAAAAAGATCCTTTATCTGTCACAAAATATCTTCAGCGCAGCTCTACCGTATTAATAATCCCGTGATTCATCCTTCAAAATGCTTTGCAGAAGCATATTAACCTGCCTTACCAGTGCCCCGTCCTCTTCGCTCACACCGCACCTCCGCAAGGCACTCATCAACAGAACAAGCTAAATAATTAAACTGTCCCCCATAGCTCTGAATTACGAGATTTCATACATTTTTTAAAACTCTCGCGAACATGAACGGAGGTAAAAATGTGGAAAACGACCACAATGTGGACGGGTGACCGCGATATGAGGATTTTATTTGTTATGCGGTATGCTTCGGACGGTTTTTTATTCAAAAAGTTTCGCTGTATGTTACTGAAGTACCCCTTAATTGCGGCACGGATAATTGGTTTCTGGTTACACCGCTTGTAAGGAAGTACTTAATTATGTACCTTATATACATAGGTGCGTACCGACATGGTGTGGAAAATTCAGTCGATGCTTATTTTGAGGTTTAGCCCAAGAAGTAATGTAATTTACCTACTTTAGTGTAAACATTTTTTTTTCAATTGCCATTGCTCTAGGCAAAGTGCGGCTTTATCGTTTTATCAGCGAATGCGACTGCGATTGTAAATCTCATACATTTTGGACGTTTTGACCATCGCTTTTACCAGGCTACCGTCGACAGAATGTCACTTGTCTAAGTCTAAGGCCCATATTCCAAAACGTTAACTCCAACTCAACTCGAACTTCAACTACAACATGAGCACGAAAATGTCAATGAAAGCTTGTCTAATTGACCTTTTCGTATTCGAGAGATGAGAAAACAAATGCAAAAACTTCAATTTATGACAAGCTCCGAAGGAGTTGGTGTTCGAGTTGAGTTGGAGTTTACGTTTAGGATTATGGGCCTAAGTTAAGAATATTCTGCCAATCTAGGCAATGCTATAATAATACTAGACATTCATATCTATTTTACAGTATCTAATTGCCCCATATTCAAGACCAGAATACCCCACATTCCTATTTACTTGGCTACGTCTATCAGTTCTCCAATTAAGCCTTCACAAACGCTGCTCAACCCGACTAACCAGGTTTTCGTATAAATTCATGTACTTACGTTACATAACTAAACATCAAAAGACCTATAATAATTTTGGAAGTTTGATCTGGGAGGCCGGCAAAATATGGAACACTGGGTTTTAGAAAAACTTCAGTGTGGTAGAACGACGTCTTTTTCATTTACAGTTGTGTGACAATGAGGTAGATGACTAAAAAAATCTAAAAGTCCGTCAGATAGATTTCCAACTAATACATTAGATACATATTTTTTTCTTTTTTGACGAAAACAAAAAATTAAAACGATACAGTGCGTTGAAAACACGTGTGACGTGACTTGCGAGTACACTTTTTACTTACACGTGACATCACGAACCCCACTCCTGGGGTCTAACCACCAACTCTTAAAGCAGTATTACTTTAATATTACTTCCAGTGGGAAAGAGACGGAGCTATACGTCCTGTATAGCTCCGTCTCTTTCCCACTGGAAGTAATATTAAAGTAATACTGCTTTAAGAGTTGGTGGTTAGACCCCTGATCTTTGATGGGTTTTATCTTCGTCATTTTTTGATTTAAAAAAGCAAAAAATACGCGTCCAATATTTTTCGATAATCTAACTGAGGGACTAAATAGAATCATTTAACCAGGAATCATCTCTATTACTTTTTAATGCCTTGATCTCACGTACCGAGCAGACGGTCTATCTCAATGTCTCACCATGTAAACTTAGGTGAAGTGAGAATTCTTCTTCTTCTTCTTCTTAGTAGTAAGGTCTAAACGACCGCACACACCCTAGTGTCAGAGTTTCTAAACCGACCTCCGACCGACAAACTTTCAAGTACCAACTGTTTGTAAAACCGCGTTGACACATTCTTAGGCTTAGAACTTCCTCCCCTTATTATTTTGTAATTAATCTGAGCAGTGTACCACTCAGAGATAGTCGAAGTTGGCCCTCAAACAACTTACTAAGCACATGCAAATATTAAACCTGTGGTAGATGAGGCATTCATCTAGGCCTAACCTATAAGACCCCCATACCTTTACGTCAACATGTAAAACTTTTTGTAATCATAATCTATTTAAAACTCTTGCGTTACTGAGTGACTGAGTGACTGAGTGACTAAGTGACTGAGTGACTGAGTGACTGAGTGACTGAGTGACTGAATGATTGAGTGACTGAGTAACTGACAACGCGCAGTCGAAACTACTGGTCGTACTTTGAAAGCTGTGGTATGTAGGTTTCCCAAAATTCACCGAAATTCCTACGAGAATGGGAAAAACCGAAGTCGCTGCTAAAAGCTAGTTCTATATAATTTTATATTCGCAAGTGTATTTTTATTATCTTTTTCATTGCTTTTCGTCATTTATAAAAAAATCTCATAACAGGGTTGGGTTGATTCAGATGAAATTAGTATTTTAATACGAACGTGTCAAACACTATTTTATTCCCAATTTTTTCAGGTTTTGCTAATTCAGAAATTGGTGGTGAAGTCGTATACTTGTCCTTAAAGTAAGCAAATGCAAGCTAGAACAAGATTCTGCCTATGTAGGTACCTCTTTTCTCCTATATGCATGGTGTTGTGGAGAGAAAACATCACCAAAACATGTCATAATTCCCCACTCTCCCCTAAATTCCTGTTTACATCCCAATAATACGAAATCCACTTTGTCAGTAAATAGTACGTCTAAACGACGTGTTTTTCCTTGGGTCTCCTGGCTGCCTTCCAAAACGAGGTGGATGACCAATGTCCAACACGAGAGCCACCATATCGATTATTATCAGGGAAAACATTTTACGTAAATATACGACGTCACTTTGCATGTGTCACCGCCATGTCTCGTGAAAAATGACGTCGGGTTTACTTTTAATGTGTGGGCTGTACCGAGAATTAATGACATATTTTGTTCAACTTTAGATGCTTTATCCTTGCTAGAGGATCTTGTGGAGTTCGAGGTTCAGCAATGCTGGCGAATTCGAACGCAGGACGGCGCAGCATAAAAGACATAAAAGGGGCCAGTGGACGATAGATCGGGGACTCTATCGTCCACGCTGCACGGTCCCTGGAGTTGTTGTGATGTTCCAGATGGCTTTTGAATCGGCTACTTAATACGGAATAGTTTCTGACGTTTGTTTAAGCATCAGGTTAGTTGGTATGCGATAGTAAGGGTGCCAATTAAACTAATTTTCAAACAAAGTTCGCATTCGCATCTCAATCACAATCTGTCAAAAATGTATTGAAATGGAAGCTATTTTGACAGATTGCGACTGGCATGCGAATTAGAACGTTGCTGGAAAATTAGTAGAATAATAAAATTGGCTAGGGCAGACGCCAGACGGGTTTATTGCCATAATTCTAAACGTTAGATAGATACTTATATACTTTATTGTACTGGAACATCACTACAACTCCAGGGACCGTGCAGCGTGGCACTCAAAGCCCGGAGGTGGACCACCCTGGATGGGTCGCGAAAGTCATGCGTAGCAGTTCTCGCAGCCAACCCACCAAGGCGAAAGTAGGTGCACAGGCGAAGTTTTTAGTGGGTGCAAGTCACACATAATCACGTCGTCTCCTCGGCGGGGTGGCATGCGTTAGGCATTTTCTTCGCTGAAGAAAAAAGTCTGTCGAAAAGTCTGGTAGGTACCAGTCTTACCTTAACCTGGCCTAGTACCTGTGTGGTAGTTAGGCAATCGCTTCGCATAATGGTACTCAGCTGCATCCGTTTAGATAGGAAACCATGCTTCTAGATATATTATTTTTAATTTTAATTTAATTGATTAAACTTAACCATTTTATTAAATGGTATTTATTCATGTAATGGGTGAAAATTACATGACTAAACGAATGTTGATGTTGTTGTTGTTGTGTGTATTATACTATCTTTCTTCTAATATTATACTAGATCGATTTTTACTTTACCTGAAAGCTAAATATATTTTTTTCTTCTCCAGTTTTCGTGTCGACCCAAAGCATATGTATGAGCTGCTATTATGCATCGATATATTTTTGTTTTTGAAGATGGGAAATCATCAAATTACTCCTTCTGCTTTGGGCGGAGCAGAAGAGTGTCAGACTCTTACTGACAAAAACCCATCCGTGTTCCTCCTAATGCCGCGGTGACTCTTTCGAACAAATTCCGCAACCCTGGCGGAAGCATCGATACCTTTTTTTTATAGATGGGAATCATCAAGTGACCCCTGCCGCTCTAGGTGGAGCGGGAGAGAGTGTCAGACTCTTACTGACTAAAACCCATCCGTGCACCTTACCCATTAGTGCCCTTTCTAGAGCCGCGGTGACTCTTTCGAACAAAATTCACAACCCTGGCAGGATCGATATCTACTCGTGTTTTTCAATGCACCCAAATCACACATTCCTATAGAACCTCCCTCCCAACACACCATAATCCTTCACAACATCTCCGCGTTATCATTCCATGTAAAGGCCTGGAGGGTTAACGATACAACTTATAGGTCGAAAGCTCACAACTTCGTAAACTACGCTTAACTATCTTGTAATGTGGCCGAGGACACTTGAGTTATCTCGAGTTGCTTTCAGTTTTCGTCGCCTTGTTGGGACGAATTGATTAGCGGATCGATTAATCCCGGCGGAGTGTTTGATTTTGGTTTACAAGCTTGTTTTGGGTCAACTGATGAATATTTATTGGTTATTGCTTTTTCTTTGTTCGTTACGACTTTATTGAGGTACTTTTATTACCTTAGCCATAATCACAGTAATGGCTTTTGAATCGGCTACTCAATACGGTATAGTTTCTGACGTTTGTTTAAGCATCAGGTTAGTTGGTATGCGATAGTAAGGGTGCCAATTAAACTAATTTTCAAATAAAGTTCGCATTCGCATCTCAATCACAATCTGTCAAAAATGCGAATGGCATGCGAATTAGAACGTTACTGGAAAATTAGTAGAATAACTGGCCAGGGCAGACGCCAGACGGGTTTATTGCCATAATTCTAAACGTTAGATACTAATATACTTTATTGTACACCAAAAATAGCAGTTATTTAGGATTCAAATATTAATCTTTCAAAATACCAACAAATTTCCTAAATTTAGATAAGGTTTTTTCTATTGTCGCCGAACATGGATTCGAACGTTTTATAAGTCAGGCTTCTGGTTAGACCTCTTGTCAGAATATCGGGCTTTTAACTGCTTGCAGCTCAGTAAAATTACAGTTACAGAAGTACGAATAACAGAGCCGACAGCCGACGATTTACGAAGTTGAACTTTTATATAAACTTAGTTGGCCATATTTACGACTGGCCACTAATAGGGATCTATATTCATACATAGTGTTAAACATAAGTCTTTTGTTTGACACCCAGTCTAGCCGCCTGTATAAACATAGCTGAGGGCAGAACAAACCCCATGTTTAGGTAGGTACTAACATATTTTAGCCACAAGACGAAAGGGTGCAAGTGACTACTTTAAAAAGAAAATGATTTTGATCCTTGTAGCCGAGGCGGAGGCACGTTTCTCCTGTGCAAATGTTTGACGTCCATTACTGCTTAATCCTTGCCGTGTCCTTGGTGACGCGTAGTTTGATGGATTAGCGGACGCCATCTTTATTTTGTCATTCATGGGTAGTTACAGTTTTGAAATTGACTTAGGGTAAGTTAATTAGTTGGGGAATTTGTTTTGTGTTATTATAATTGGGGTGTATTCAATAGTTGTTAGTGTTTACTGCTCTATTAAATTACTATGGCATTATAAAGTTTTAATAACGTTAGTACGTTTTTTTGTATTTGACAACACACGGATCATTGTGAAAGACAAAATTGAAGTTAGTAAGTTACTTTTAATGTAATTATCTGAAATAGCGTCCCAAAAATTCCCCAACTTACAAAATATCTCTTTCATATCCTTAGTGGTCAGCTTCAAGGCTCACAATATCAAATCTCTCGAAGGTTTCAGCACCCCGGTAGCGAGGCGCTGTGGTAGCCATTATTCTATTTCCGACTTCCCCTCGGTTTGAAAGGAAAATCAGCCAAACCATTTATACTACCTCAATTTTGCTATGACTGGAATAAAAATATCTCTAATAAACCTTAAAGAGTGGCAACGTAAAATAGGTTGCCTGGAAGAGATCGCGGAATGCGATAAGGCCGCCAATTGTATGTTTTTTAGTTTATGATTTCCTGTGTATTTTTAAATTTGGTGTACAATAAAGTATATATAAATAAATAGGATACAGTAAAAAACCAGAGGTCCAATTCAAGCAATTTGCAATCAACATTCGTATCTCAATCGCAATCTGTCAAAATGTAGGGAAATTAAGTGCCTGTTCCCACTCAGAAGGACCGTCTGTTTTCTGGGTCCGTGGCAGTACAATTTATATGACACTGTTCACATTTAGACGAATCCGAGAGAAATAATGGATCAGGATTTTTAGACGGACGTTTTGCCACTGAGCTGATGTACAAGGTTCAGTATCACGGAGTGTCCGAAGAAGCTACTTTTTAATACTTCTTTGTTCAAGATTTGCTTGGAATTTGGGTTTTTAAGAAACATAAATTAAGGACAAAGTTAATATTGAAGATAACGGAAATATCCTACTGCAAATATAAATATCTAAATGTTAATCATGATTCCACCTCACGAAAGCCCAAAACACGACATCAGAAGATTATCGTAAAACACAACAAAATATTCTGTTTCGCAAAATTTTCCTTTCCCCCGTTATTCATAATTCCTTTCTGCTATCTGTCTGAACATCAAAACCATTTCTGAGGCCCTAATAAAGTAATGAATTTACGCAAATCGACAAAACAAATGGCGCAGGAACACGCGAGTTCATTTTCCAAGACATCTGACATGTTTTGTAGTCGTGAGCTTTGCAAGTTATGAACTTTAAATAAACTTCAGTGGTGCTTTATTTATTTATTTAATTTCAATTACTCACTGCACTCACAGTAAGTACCAACACGTACAGAGAGTAAATCTTTTTATAAATTAGATACACATACACACAATACACATTATGTATGATTGAATGTCAAGTTGGATTATATAACAATTAGATTATATTAAAAAATACATTAGAATCAAATCCAATACTTGCATCTTTTGAGGATTAGATACACATCAGAGTGGAATATGTCCACATCCAGATGCTGAGCAGTCAGTCAGTCAGTTTTAGAAGAGTACCGGCTTTAAATACGGCACATCGTGCTCCAAATACGGTGTTAAATCAAGAGCTTAACTCCGCAGACGTGGTGGGTATCTATATCTTTTGATAATAAACAAAATGGTCAAATGGCTCCATCATCAGACCAGTTCCATCCTACCATATTGCATAGTGGCCACATTTCAGTACAAAAGTATGTCAAGTTTAAACTTGATCCGATGTCAGGAAATGCTTGAACATTGTATCAAGTAACAGTTTATCTAAAAAAATACTTTCTCAAAAACCCCGCTAACGATGAAAAGGTTCAGTCTGATGCAGTTTGTGGCCTCAGATCTGTGATTGAACTGCATCAGACTGCTTGAAAAGCGACCTGTTTGGAACTTTGAAGTCGTTTCAGCGGTCGTTTTTTTTATTATTTTTTTATTTCCTACATTTTAGTAAGTTTTGAAAATTTATATAGCCCATGTCACTACAACAATTCTGACGACTTCAACGACACCTCATATGTCAAAATACGTCCAGCCGTTTGGGCTGTAGGGCGTGCCAAACAAATGGACATACATACAAACATACATAGCACGAAAATCATTACCCTCCTTCTGACGCAGTCGGCATAACCTTGTGACAGTTTGCGACTAACAGGCGAGTGCGAAGGAAAAAAAAAGTATAGAACTGACGATGACGCAGCCTTATTCTCCCAATAAGGCTGTGAAAGTTTTCGCAACGAACGCTAACTTTAGTCAGCCAAGCCCTAAAATTTCCGCCACTTAAAGTTCCTTTTTACCGATCCAACCCAAACCTAAACTATTCAAATTCCGCTGATATTACACTCATAAATAGGGTTTTCAGGGACCACAATTAAGATATTTCAAGTGAAATATTACCTTGAAATTCCTTCAGTCCACCGCATAGTCCTAATTTATTTGACAACGCGGTCACAGAAGAGTTTTTATTGCAGGAATTAATTGACCAATGCCGGGGATATTACAATAGTATTGTTAACATGAGTAAATTGGCAATTAAGCAGCCTTTGTGACTTGTTTGTGCTTCCTAGCCGTAGGGCTGAGGCTCGTATTAATTTGTACTCACAGTGTGTAATTCCAGATGGAATTATTTATTTGCATAGGTACCTACTTCACCTCTCGACACTGCGGTAAAGGTTTGGAACACAATGGTAGACACCAGATTCATGTGCGATAAAGGTCATTGACTCAAATACATTTATTGACTTTCATAATATCAAAAACAGAAATAAAAACAAAGCTGTCCTGAATAGAATTATATCGTGATCCTTTACGTTCTCTCGTCATGAAAAACGGTTCATAATTTATTGTTCAGGTATGTACGAAGGAATATTATGGAAAGGTCAATGTACATTATTGCCAGGGTATACAAAGTGGCCCTGGCCAAACGTCTTGCGTTTGCCAGGGCGCTGAAAAGATTAAGGGACTTGTATACAAAGCGCCCCGGGCGCGCGGCTAGGGCGCTGTAACAAAATGTATGGCGTCTGGCCGCGAGCTCGTGAAGCTTAATAGGTAAGTATATGTCGTCCCTTTGATGCATATATCTTGTCAACGCCATGGCTGCGTGCCCTGGCCGCTTTGTATGTCAAATCCCTAAGAGAATGTAATTTATCTAGAGCCTCTGTATACTACTTAAATTATTTGTACAATTATTTAATCGCTTAGCCAACATTTTATAAATTCATAAGAAATTTTTGGTCAGTACAGGTCGATTCAAACTCAAAGGCAGCGTGAAGTTCGATTTTCACTTCGCTATACCCCTCACCCCTGCGGTATATGTTACTGCGCTGCGACTGACCGAGTTATCTTTTGTCCCGATCCACCATTATGTTAGAATTTACCTATAGCTACATACCTGCTTCCTGCAACCCACTTCATCACCCCTTATTATTCCTGTCACTATGACAACCCTTTTACAGGAATCGGTTGACCAATGCAAACACCGAACACACTTACTTCTATTCAAATTAAAGTCAAAACAAGAATTTTCATGTAATCTTACTTACGAAAATATGAAACACAAAAAACACTGCAAGAAGTCTCGAGCCCGATTTTGATCCAAACAAAAACTGCATAATTGGATTTTTAAAACGAATCAACTATAAACATTCACTTTTATACTTCAAACGAACATTGATCAATGAGCCTATAACCTGTGGATTTGCGATTTCAGACCATTGCAGCATTGCTGAAAGTCAATAATCTTGATCCCTACAGAGTTACATGGAAGTTACCTACCCGCTAATAAAGAAGCAGGTAGGTACCTACTACATCTCTGTACTTAATCCTTGCTTCGCCAAATCATGTTAGTCACGGCTGGTCACCTCGTCGTGTTTACAAGATGACACTTTGACGGCAACATGAATGAATGCTTACATGTGCTATGCGCCAAAATCATGTCGTCACATAATCTTGCGTCGAATTGATACATCAATATGTCATTCTGTAAGAACGATTGACAAAAGTCTAAAATGATCGAGATTGACCACATGGGGGACGGGCAGATATGGGGCTCGATCCAATAGACCCACATTTCTTTGGTAGTCTACAACGTAACGAAGTAAATGAGGAATTTACGAAAAGTTATCAAAGGAGGCTGGTTTAAATGCAATAAGCAAAATATTTTTTTTTTTTGTGTTTACTTTGCTAAAACCCAACCTCAGCGGGGTCAAACCCCCAAACGGCAAGCTTGGATCCGCCCCTGATTGACCAAAATATATTTCGGTGGCATACATAATATGCCATATGCAAAATTTTGCGTTACGTAACGCTACGTCAAAATTATTCGTGCTGGGCCCTCTGAACACAGTTCAAATAATTGTTGACGACTCAATGACCGGTAGTTTTACAGGCTTAATGTGAGTTTTCTTAACGTACTCTATCGCGTTAACGTAAACGTTCGCTTATGTCAAATTGTATGAATAAAAGGTTTTTATTTTATTTTATTTTATTTTATGTTTTCCATTATTATCACTAGATCGCACTTATTCAGAGGGCCTAGCATAGACCAATATTCTAGCACGAAGGTTTTTGACAAAACGTAAAATTTTACTAGGTATATAATTATAATACTCGTTTCGCACATGATTTGAATTGGATACTAAATTGTGTATGTCGCCTATAATTAAACCAAAATACTATGAGGTTGTAGTTTTTATATTCAACATTCACTTACGTTAACTATACTGTAACGTTACGGATACTTCTCCCCCACCTATGAACTACTTACGCCCAAGCAAACATCTTCCCGCAGGGTCTAACCTTCCTTGGTCCACTTGGAAGTCCCTGAACCGCCTCAGAACGCAAGTAGGAAGGTGTAATTTGAACCTCGCTAAGTAGGGCTACCGTGACACATCCACTGCAGGGTGTGGATGTGGAGCGGAGTCACAGACCATGCTCCACCTGCTATCTTGCCCTCTGTGCCCCAAGACATGCAGCCTGAGTGACCTGTGTGCGGCTACCAACGATGCTGTGGAGGTGGCAACGTTTTGGGCCACCCAAATCTGACCAACTGTCGTGCCAGCGACACGAAGAAGAAGACGTTACTATGTCAAAATATTAGTGCTAGCCCTCAGAAACTGAGGGCCTAACGCGATCGAGAACGTTAACAAACTCGCATTAAGGCCACAATTTGCGACTGCTATGAGAAAGCGGCCGCTCTTTAAAAAAATACCTACTGAGAATTTCCCCTCAGAATCAAAGAAACCTATCAACCTCAATTTTATTTGCAAAAATAAACATCACAAAACCCGTATTAATTATTCGGCTTCCCATAAACAATTACAAAATATCGCAACATATTCGATTACAGCAGCTATACAGGAAGGTTTCAGGCAATATCCTGTCTTCATTAATTCTTCCTTAGACCGGAAATTGAGCCAAATGCCTCCCTGCGCTGCATATTAAAAAAAAGCGACGTGTATTTAAGGTGAATGCATCGAGTTACGAGATGGACTTGGGAATTACAAAAACTGAGGTATGACTTTAGTAATGCAACGTTAGGTATTAGTATACTAGAATTTAAAAGTTATAGTTAACTTGATTTTCATCTTGGCAATTTTTATACGAAAACTAGTGACCCGTCCCAGCTTCGCACTGGGCAGTTGCATGTTTTTTCATGGATTATACAGGGTTATTTGTAACACACCAACAATCTTTCAGTGGGTGAAAGTACTCATGATTATAAACCACTTTTGTTATGAGACCAACCCTGAAAAATCGAAAAAAAAATTGTTGTTTCATACATTTTCATCGGGTGAATATTGCATTTTGTATGAAACAGCCGATTTGTTTTTTAATATTTCAAACTTAGTCCCATAGAAAAAGTTGTTTATAATCAAGAGAAGTTTCACCCACTGAAAGGTTGTTGGTGTTTTACAAATAACCCTATATACTAATCCCTCCCTAAACACTTTAAAGTTAGAATGAACAGGCTTCTTCTGGGTAAGCTCGCTCCATCGTCGACTTTGTCTCTGTCATCTCTGATCTACACTAAAGTCAAGAACAAATACAGCTCAAATAAAATCAAGCCAATAATAGCTCGAACCTTCTTCAAGTGATGTTCCGTCATACATGTGGTACCTACCTAATTATTTTTTTATATAAACAACATGTAACAAAATAAACGCAACACCTCTTAATGGATCATTGTACCCACTCATCATAATGAACTACTTTCACTATGGGACCAATACAGAAATCGCGAAAAAAAAATATACTGTCCCATATACCTATTTATGTGCGCATAACTCGACAAAATGTACTGAACAGCTGATTTTTTTTTCGCGATTGCGGGGTTGGTCCCATAGTGAAAATAGTTCATAAAGATGAGTAGGTACAATGATCCCATAAGAGGTATAGCGTCTATTTCCGTATTTGTATGTCTGTGTGTGTATAATAATATGTCATACCAATTTAGGTAGATACTTTATTTTGAATAGACCAACCAAAGAGAAAACAATTCACAAATAACAAAACTGCCAAAACCCTTCACAGCTATATACCTACAGACAACATTCCCCACATTGTAACTCCCGTATAACTCGCCGAAGTTTACGGCTTCCAGCAGTTCCAACACATAACTGAACACTGGCCCACTCTGCAACTGAGTTAATGTCTCCAATATGTTTTTATACCCTCCGAATGGACTTGTTTTGGTGTTCCCACCCCACTCGGCAATTGTCAGCAAAGTCATGGCGGGGACAATCCTGTGTTCGCCAAAGTTTTTCTGTGACTTTTCCTAGTTGGGGTTGATAAGAATATCACTGACATGTAAGTAGGTATACAATATTGATGTTTGCTAAGTATTTCTGTACGAAAATTTGGTAGGAAGATGTTAATGCTTGAGGGGAGATACGGGGGCCAAGATTTAAGTTATTTCAACCCTTCAGTTTGAGTTTGAGTCATCGAACGTCAGTCGAGTCATTGAACGAGGCCAATGGTAGAGCTGTAGGTACAAGTACACTCAATAAGGGTCAGACAAATTTTGCTACGAGTCAATCGACACAAAAAGAAGAATATCCCTTCATACCTCTGCCATATAACATTATTAACAAAACTTTAAATCACGAAATTATAACGCTAAGATTCCCCGCAGAGTTTGTCAGATTTTCTACTTCTTCGCTTCACTCTTAACAGAGCGGGTGTGCTTACTATACATAACATTGTATTTCCAATCGGTTGTGGTTCATATTCTAAAAGTTAATCGAAATAAAGCTTTGATCGAATGGTTCTCATTAAATTTATAAAAATGTCCCCGTTGTACACCGTTGTCCACTCCGTTGACGGTTGTCTACTCTGTATACTATTTTTAAAACTAAATAACAACAACATTGCACCCACCAAATTTGTCTCTGCATCACCCAAAAACTACCCATGGCATAAATGGCATAAAAAGTACCGCTGCTGTACATTTGTGTGCGTAAAGTATTCAATAAATACAAATATTATACAGGTAGCTATGCATAGCCAACCATTACCCCGAACTACAGTTCGCGTCAAATAACTGTGCCCCTCTGAAGCTGGCTACGAGTGACTGTAGTAGTCAAAATTACGAACAAACTGCAACTGCGCATGCGCGGGACGGGGATTATGGCGGCGCGATTTTATGTCTCAGTCGCTCGTTTACGTTCGATGCATGCTTGCGTCCCGCTTGCTCCCGTCTACGTGACTGCACCTGCGCGATCTTTGCAAATGGCTAACTTCAGAGGGGCACAGTTATTTGACGCGAACTGTAAGAACTAATAAATTAAGATGTCACCGATCAGTTCTAAGTAGTCATAAACACTTGTAATAAATTATCAAGTAATGATGGCCAAAAAAAATAGAAATATGATCTGAAATAAACGGCTTCCTGTTGCTGGCCCACTGTGAGGTCCAGCCACAGGCTGCACACACATACAAACCCTCCACTAGTATATAAGTCCTTGTAACTTAGATTTAAGTACCTATTCTTCTCATTACAATGCTCATGCTGAGCACACGTGTCATTGATTATATAAATATAATTATTATTGTAATAAGTCTTGTGCGTTCATTTTTGACTAGGTATACAAAACTAGTCAGATAGGTAAGTCTACACCAAAGTTCTTAGGAACTGCCTACATGAAGTAATTCTACCTCAGTGAACAATAGTTCGCCTTAAACTACCGAAGAGCAAACCCGAACTGAATTCAATTCCGTACTATCTGCTATCAGACGATGGACCAAGTCAAATAAATCCAGTCTAACTATCTAGTTCAGTTCTATTTCGAGATAAGTTTAAAATATTCACTGGGAATTGAAACGTTTGGACGTATCACTTTACTGAGAATGCTTAGGTGTCTCTTATCATAAGGAGAAATTCCGTCACATTCTTATCTCAGTTTCAACGTGTCAAAAATTCCTTTAATTCCGCACCTTTGACAAGTTATTGACATGAATCGTCGCTGAGATAACACTGAGAATTGTAAAAATATAAAATGTATTTAAACTTTTTTTGAGTTCAAAAATTGGCCTTCTGGCGTCTTCTGGCTGGGTGTTAACAATTTCAAACTAACAAAATGCAAAAGAACAAAAACTAATAATATATGGAGTTCCGTAATCAGATGCTCTTAACTCCAAAGGTCAACGCCGCTCATTCAGCATACACTAGCCATACGAATTCTAAATAATATGATAGGTACCTATCGTAAGCTTCCCTTGCAACTCATAAAATAGATCCAAGAAACTAGGTTAAGTGTAATATGCGCTGGCAACATCTAACAGCGGAACTTGCGCTAAATATTACAACGTCATTGAATTTTTGTGGCTGGCAATACGGCTTTGATCAACGTTTTTTATCGACAAAAGTTAAAAATAAATTGTCACAGTTTAAAAAATATCTAGTTTGTTTTTATTTTTAAAAACAACATACGACCTATCATTCGTTGACATGGTTCTTCTCTGGATGACTACTATCTACAATTTTTCTAAAACTAATAAATATATGTCGTAGAATGATGGCGCTACTGTGGGACTACGGACAGCGCCATCTAACAAATTGTTTCGAAACCTTATAATCACGTGATCGGAAACGCAAGCGCGCCTACCGCTTGGACACGATCGTCGGTAGAGGGGCAGCGAGTACGGGTGGGGCTAGAGGTGGTCGCTCTAGCGCTCAGGCAGTCTCGGCTGAATGCCCAACCACGCACGTCGTCTGTTTCCTGTCTAAACTGTTTGTCTGAATAAAGTTATTTTAATTTAAATTATCGTTCGTTCGAGTGCCTGCAACAGTGTCACATCCAAAACTATATTGGATTGTGAAGAAGACCCGGAGCTTCGCGTCTCGGCCACCCATGACGCGACATCAGAAGTTGGGATATACCTCAAATGGCTCACTTGGAAATTCGTGACAGTGAAGTGATAGTGAAAACCGTTTGCACTTTATTTTTAAAATGCAACAAACTGGTGCGCTTACCCCCAGACGCTAAAAACTCGATGTGTGTTGTGAAGTGTTGTGTAATTCGATCCGATAAACCTAAGTTCGACGCGCAATGATAGTGCGTCACCGCGGTGGTATGTTTTCTCGAGGATAAGTGTCGTTCAGTGCAGCTTATTTTCGACCTTAAGGTGCTGAAAAGCTTCGTGCCAACATGCCTGTCGTAGATCACCTATCTGGGTTTAACGCGGGACCAAATAAAGGAATATTCCAAGGTCAAACTCCTATTTGTCAAGTTTTATGCGACTACCGTCATCAACCTGAACAATGAAAAATGAGTCC
The DNA here is from genome assembly GCA_947386135.1 of Melanchra persicariae. Taxonomy (NCBI): domain Eukaryota; kingdom Metazoa; phylum Arthropoda; class Insecta; order Lepidoptera; family Noctuidae; genus Melanchra; species Melanchra persicariae. The sequence goes on along the minus strand of OX376655.1, from coordinate 4,252,033 downwards.
AGAACGGAGGCGAGCAGCTTCATAATAGCTGGCCAGGTCAAGGAGAAGTGCGTGAATATGTGTAAGGTTCTTTAGGTCAGCCTGGTGAGTCATTTTCAGTTTGTATTTACTGTGGAGCAGGGGTGCTCGTTAGTTATCGATTTTCTACTTTGTTTTTGAGTGAAAATTTAAGAGCTACGCTCTCATGGATAACCTATGTTGGATAATTATTTTTCGCTTTATTGCTCTATGCTAAAGTGAGGTTGTAATTTTCGTGTTGGCTATCGCTTTACTGTAAACAGTATAGTAGTAGTTTAAGCGCTATAGCTTTGATGTTGCTGGTTAAGCAATGGCGTTTTAAAATCATGCTAACTAAGCGGTAATATTCTGCTATCGCAGGTTGAGTAATGAAGTGCAGTGCCAGTTCAGAGCTGTTGCTGTTTGGACAGTAAAAATTAAGATAATTGCAAAAGCCATATTTTGATTTATCATCACCAACCATAGTGCGTGACTTTGCCCACTGGTGGGCATAGTCCTCTTTCTTGTGTCAATGTTCTGATTAGTTTTAGATTTTGATTGACTTTGATAATGTGGTTACTACGCTAACCTGTAACCATTATTTCCACCACAGCTTTGATTGGACTTGTACTCTCGCAGTGTTTCTCAGTTTCAGATATCGTACATCGGTGGATGAAGCCAGCTGGAGGCTAGCGGTTCGCATGCTGCTGTAACTGCTGAGCAGCTGCAACTGCTGAGCAGCTGCAACTCCTGAGTAGTTCTAAGTGTGGCAGGCCGAAGGTCGGCAAGCAGTTTTCAGGCTGCAATAGCCGAGCATCTTGTCAACATCTGTGTGGACAAGAGCGTTCGAGGCCGACTGGAATATCGAGTGAGTCACTTCCGTTTTATTTTGATTGTAACTTTCAAAGCTTTAAAGTGGTGTGGTGGTGGATGGATTGGTAGTGCTAGGTAATTTTTACATACTTGGTACAAAGCAAGTATTTGAAGAGTTTCCCTTTGGCGGTAATAGTTTCAACATTTTATTCAGTGCGAAAAGGTCATGTTCCGACAACAGTTAGTGGTTTTAATGTCATTGTTTATAGCTTTACGAGTACAGAGAATTCTGGGCTGTTACGATTTCTAAATCGATTTTTCTGTTTTTCCTACTAGGTATTTGAGTTAATATGATGAGATGAGATTAAAATGAGATTGATTGATTCAAACCGTATAGTGCAGCATTGACCCTGATGTTCGTAGATTAACGTGCAGTAATTCGTAAACAGGGTTCATTAAAATGTGTTGTTAGACGCAAGCTCTTATTCCTCGTTTCGCAAGCACCGACGTTCAAAGCTTACCGGTCGGTATGTTTTACAATCTCCTTATTTGAAGATGCCCAAGGCCAAGTACCTGGGAATCGAGTGGTAGTCCTGGATGGCATAGACGGGAGAGTTTGGATCTGGATATCGTTGTGGTAGCTCTAGGTAGAGTAGGTAGTGCAGGCGAGAGAGTTGAGTCTGCATTCCCGTGGGGAAGTGCGAGTGTAGTAATTGTTGCTGATCTATGAGAAAGCTGTGACTGTGAATATTTACCTGGTCATTGGTTTTCTTTCTATCCAAATAATTGATGTGAGTTTGACGACCTTTACTGGTGCTTAGACCAGGTAATCTCGAATACTAGTGAATTGCAAATCAAACTCAAAGTTCATATTTCAAGTAAACCATTTGCAGTTACTTTTGAACCGTCAAAAGGCTGATTGAATGACCGACTAGTCGGAAAAGTGAAATCATGGAATAGCGTTGTGTGTTTAAAAGTTTGTAGGCACAATATGCCGTAGCGATTAACGATAGCAAATCGTGGCAAGATGCAAGAGGTGAAGTACAGTTTGCTTTTAATTTGGGGATTTGCGAGACCGTTATTATTGATGTTTAGTGACGTAGATGCTAAAGTACCGACTTTAGCATCGACGATAAAGAGAGAGACCGTAAGATTTAGGGTTTTAAACGATGTGCGGAATATGATAAAACTCAATTTTATTCTATGCTCTCCCCGATCACCAGATTCCTCGAGAATTAGATGTCATAGGTTGATAACAGTGGTAGTGAAACCAAATCTGATGAAGAATGGCTTTGTATACTCATACTCGAAACTTTTGACCGCACCTCAGGTGGAGTAACCTGTAGGCGATGGGTCTGGAAGTGTTGACCGCACCTCATGTAGAGTAACATGTAGGCGATGGGTCTGACCGCACCTCAGGTGGAGTAACCTGTAGGCGATGGGTCTTTTAGTGCTGACCGCACCTTATGAGTAACATGTGGCGATGGGTCTACAAGAAATCGTTGGTGCACAGAGCCCCTCATGTGTTGTATGTAGCATATGTGGTGGCAGATATGTGAAGAATCGTTGGTGCGATTTTGGTCTGTGTTGGTGCACAGACTAAAAAGAAAGTTTAATGAGTTGAGCTGCTTACGGATCATGGTAAAGTAACAGAATTGTTAGAATTACCGTGTTGTAGTTGACCGGACCTTTCCAATGAATGAATTTGGTGCCTAGAATATTGTTGAATCTTAGTAAAGCAAATCGTAACGTCTGGTTTTCAATCAACCAATTTTTTTAATGCTGTACCAGTTATTTTTGCTGTGTTAATTTGCCCTTTCTCGTGAAGCGATGGGCTTAGTTGGAATCGTTGGTGCGATTTCTGTTTGTGCTGGTGCGTACAGTGCTTAATGTGTTGTAGCACATATTGTAGCTACATAGTTGGAATCGTTGGTGCGATTCTGGACTGTGTTGGGGCACAGATTGTAGTTGGAGTTTCATGAGTTGACTGCATTTATGTATTTCTTATGAAATTAAATTTGTCAGATCGGACATTTTTCCATTGAGTAAAGTAGTGCGGGGAGCATTGTGCACGAAAGCCTCACACAGTATGAGAGTTAGGCCAGATGATTGTGGTACCTAGTGAATCAGCCCTTCTATTTTGGGCAGGATATGGCCGAGCTAGAGAGAGAGCTACTCTCTGAGCATATTTTGTCCACAGGACACACCCGAGGACGGGTGCTAGTCAGTGATGGCCGTGTCGTAGAATGATGGCGCTACTGTGGGACTACGGACAGCGCCATCTAACAAATTGTTTCGAAACCTTATAATCACGTGATCGGAAACGCAAGCGCGCCTACCGCTTGGACACGATCGTCGGTAGAGGGGCAGCGAGTACGGGTGGGGCTAGAGGTGGTCGCTCTAGCGCTCAGGCAGTCTCGGCTGAATGCCCAACCACGCACGTCGTCTGTTTCCTGTCTAAACTGTTTGTCTGAATAAACTTATTTTAATTTAAATTATCGTTCGTTCGAGTGCCTGCAACAGTGTCACATCCAAAACTATATTGGATTGTGAAGAAGACCCGGAGCTTCGCGTCTCGGCCACCCATGACGCGACATATATTTGTTTCAATGTAATCACATTGGGTCAATTTATTATACTTTATAACTAATCCATATCCAGCTAAATCCGGTTTGACCAGAAGCCGACCCTCATATAGTTTAGAAAAGGCTAGGCAGATGAACTAATCGATAATCAAGCCCCGTGGCTGAACAAAGCAGAACTGAAAAAAAAATGCGCCTGAGCGCCCTACACGCGATAGGCGTCAACATCATTTAATACTAATAATAGAATAACAAGGATTTGGCGTGAGAACAAGAAGGAGTTATATCTTTCAGAGTTATATCTACATGGGAGAGCCATGTAAAGAAATGTGCCTAAACGTTAGGCAACTTGTTTCACTATCGATTCTCGTCCAATTCAAAAATGTCATCGCCGCATAAGAAGTTTCATCAAACACTACATACACTACTAATTTCACGAAAATAACATCATCATTCATATCCAAACCAAAAAAATATCTACATAGTTTAACACAAAAGCTACTAAGAAACCAAGAGATTTCAGCCAGCGTTTCAAAGCATCTTCAAACTTTTTTAATATCGAAAGAGTTGAAGTCCACCAACCTCCTTGCCTCCTTGTTTATTCGAATTTTGAACGAAGGCTTTGTTGAAGTACTAGGGGACTAGGAATGGGCAAGATGTTTCTATAAGCATGAATGTTCAAGTTTCTAAAGGAAATTGAAGCCGTGTTGTTCTTGTTTTGTGGTTTAGATTCCGAAATGATAGCGTCGTTTAGAATAGGGATTCGGCTTTGTAGAAGTTGGGTAATTTGAAATCTAGGGAGTAATAAAAGCAACTTAACAAAATCTTTTCACAAACTCTTGTTTGTTAAATCGACATTAAGTTAGATATTAGTTTGCGTGTTTTTTTCTGGCGAAATACACATTGCTTCTTTTTCTTTCTTGGTTATACAAATTCTAAATTGGAGTTTTTGAACCCAAAAAATCAATAAATCGTAGAAAATGGAAAATAATTTTGTCGCATTACATCTACTACTCGCCAGTCAACCTTGTTACTCAGATGCTGAGTTGTAAAGGTCATACAACGTGTAACAGAATAAACGCAATACCTCTTAAGGGGTCATTGTACTCATCATAAACAAGCGCGTGCCTATCAATAATAAAAAAACCTTTTACTATGGGACCAACTCGGAAATTGCGAGAAAAAAATCTGCTGTTCAGTACATTTTGTCGACTTACGCGCACAAAAGTGTTATCATCATTGCGATATCAGTGTGTTCATTATATTATGTAACATACTGATTTTGAGCTGCATCTGTTATGATAGGAAGCTGACCTCAGCATAATTGGAAAAAGGCTATGCAGGTGATGAAATCAGTTAGTCAGTTTTGGGAAGAGGTCAGACGGGGTGACCTAATACCTTGGAAGTTGCCATTGCCAGCGGTGTTGAAGAATTGTTTGATTCCTGATGAATTCCGTCCCTGTCCCCTTTTTTATATGCACTAGTGCATAATTTATTATTGTTATCATATAGCCATCCATATTCTCCATATTATTGCTATTATACAGGTATACTTTTTTTCCAGTGCGCAAACTTTGAGAACCACTTCTGCCCATGTAAATGAACAACTTGCCCCAAGAAAGCCATAGTCAATTCCTAAAAAAAAATTTGAACTTCCCATACAAAATTGTCATCAACTGACCACAATTTGTATGGGAGACTCAATTTTTCTTTTAAGAATTGACTATGGCTTTCTTGGGGAAAGTTGTTAATTTACATGGGCAGAAGTGGTTCTTAAAGTTTGCGCACTGGAAAAAAAATTACCCAGTATAGAAAACCACAGTGGAAAGAGGGCCCCATATTGGGACATTGGATAGCACATGCCAGTGGGGCGTATGTGTAATTAGATATACCTATAGTAGATAATTGTTTTTTTTTCGGAAGCTATAAGTACTAACACTAGTTTCTAGGTTTTTTGTATACTAACCAATCAATAGACTATTTGAAATGGAAGATTTTTACTTTATTTTATTTTATAGCAAAAATTAAAAATATTTTTTGTGTTATATCGCGGAGCAGGAAGAATTTCGTACAATGACCTTTTTGCCTACAGACAGTGGTCACAAACAAACGCTCGAAAGGCGCAAGGTGACTTTTGTCACCCAAATTTAGATTTCCTACTTCGAAATCACAACTAAGTGTCGCCGCACACGAGCCACTCGCCACAGCCACAAACGCCGCCACTAGAAGCTAGAAGCGGCCACAAAAGTAGCTGAAGCGCGCGACAGCCACATGTAGCCGGTGGTCGACACTTGCGGTCGGTGGCTACTACTTTTTTAACCCATACGCGCAGTATCATAATGGACTCTGACGACGAAGGTTTAGGGTGGGGAATCGCGCGAGTGGCGTGTGGCGGCTTTTTGTGTCGGCGTTTAGTGGCCGGTGCGGGCCACAAGAAGCAAGCTGCGACGATTTGTAGCGTGTGGCCGCCACCGGCGCCAACCGTGTGCGGCGAGTCCATATAAAATGTATGAAAATTACAGGAAATATGCCAGTGGCGGCGTTTTGTGGTTGTGGCCGGTGGCCCGTGTGCGGGAGCCCTAAATGATTTATTATTGGTACCAAATGGTTCGTAAATAATCACGTTATTTTAATATAACTGTGTCCGAAAACTGAGCGATCACTATTGCATCCCAAGATGGAATGTCGTTCGTGAGTTATTTAAAAAAAATATTAACTATGTCAAGCAAGCCGTGGGTTTTGTTGTGACTAAAGGCCAACTAACACCACATGGAAACAAGAACAAAAAATTAGGTTCACACAAATGATATTCAGAAAACTCGCGAGCTTTTAGCTGTCCCCCGATTTATTTCTCACGATCAACCTCACATATTTATCTTGTACTAAAGATAGTACGAAGTCTTCTATCAAACTTAACCAAGTAATTTCACCACGACCTTATCGATACCGCTTCTCTGTTCATTTGAATTAACCGAACTCGATTTACTCTTACAAGCGATAGCACGAGTTAATCCGCCGAGCCCGATCATGCCATCTGCCAAGCAATATAAACTTCTCAAACTTTGTCCAGCACTTGATGTAAGAGATAGTGAAGTTCTTAGGAATCCTAAGGTAGCAATTTGTTACTTTACTTATAAATCGTCGATTTTTTAACTGATGGGTAATGTTTCCCGTGGCAGTGGGCAGGGCACATTGCTCGCAAAACAGATGGTCGATGGGGCCGAAAAGTTTTGGAGTGGCGACCGCGAACCGGAAGACGCAGCGTTGGAAGGCCTCCCACAAGGTGGACCGATGACCTGGTGAGGGTCGCGGGTAACCGATGGATGCGAGACGCACAGGACCGGTTGTTGTGGCGACACTTGGGGGAGGCCTATGTCCAGCAGTGGACGTCTTTCGGCTGATATGATGATGCTTCCCGATTTTTGTCTCCAACTACGTTCCTATCCTTATATTGAGCTACAAAAAAAATAGTAATTATTATAATGCATTTGGTTGAACTGGTAGAACATAAAAATCTTTATTTATAATGTAATAAGTACTAATTTAACTACATAAACTTATAAAAAAAACTCCTAACTAAAATATGGCGTCAAAAAATTCATCCGCAACGCTGTCGACTGGAAGTGAGCCCAAAAGATGGCGGCATAGCCACGTTGTATGGCAATGCTTATTATTATTAATTTATCTATATTCTTTGATTTAACTTTGACAATCTTGGGCCCATGAAGTCCTGGACCTATGTTAGCCATACGAGGGACCGACGTCAAGAGAAAAAACTAGCAGGGGCCCGTTAGACATTTCAAATGGAAACAATTTTATTCCTATTATTCAATGATGAAATGAAAAAATTAACTATTATTAGATACAATTTTCAAAAACAATTATCTAATAAAAAAAACATATTCATCTAGAAGATCGTTAACTTATATGTTATATTATTTTATTCAGAAACCCGGTATTTTATTTCAATCACACGGAGCCCGTTTTCATATCCACATTGATAACAATTTATTGTTTTAGCAGTATACGAGTAGCACAGCCTTCCAAATAGGCACAATATCATTCTAACATTTGGGCAACAACACAGTCAAAGTAAACTCGACTCTATCTGCTGAATTTAGAGGTTTTTATTCGTTGAGAAGAACAAGTTTTTGACAGTAAATAGGGTTGTCAAACAAAGTATATTGCTACAAGTAAAATGGAATCCCAATATAGACGTGGCTTTATACTGGTTGAACCCTAGAATATCTGTAAGGGAACTCTCTCAATAGAGAAAGTTTCAAGCGCATAATTTTCAAGTTTTTATTATTTCACTAGAACTAGGACGTACTCACTTTGTCTGGATAAAGTTGGATTTAGTATAAATAATGCTGTGGTTTTATTGTGCTCTGAGTTGCATTACTTTGTAGGTACCAATCTATTTGAATAAAAATGAATGGCTAAATGTGTTGCTAAGCGCAAAACTAGAGAAGGGTTGGTCCAATTCAGCAATTTTTTTGTAAATCATAATCAATAGGATATCAAAATCACTTGTTCACGTCATTTTATTGCGAGGAAATAGACTGAATTTCTTTTCTGTCTGCTGGACTAGAAATAGCGAAATAGACGCAGATGTCGCTTTTAAAGTCCTCGTGATTAAAATTCAAAAACCTACTCAAAATTTATTGATTTGACGCGTTACGTTTGTGTTTGAGGCTCAGAGGTTCATTATGTAAAGATACTTTTCAACCGAATCGATCCAGTAGATTCGAAGATAATCGGGTGAAACAGACAAACAAACAGACATACAGTCAGTCAGGCAGACACACGAATTATCCTGTAAGGATTCCGTCTTTTCATACAGACGTTTGGAACCGTAAAAATACTGGTTAGCTTTCGAAGTAGCCTTTACTGAAGTAAAGTACTAGTGTCCTAGCAGACAGCACAAATGCATCAGCGGCTGGCTGATGCATTCATCTTAATACAAACATGAAGAATATTCAGACTGTTTGCTTTTTGCTCCAGAGTATTTATAGCAATCAAATTGAAAAGCAATACTGTAGAGTGCCTATTATATAAACTAGTAAACATTAGATAACAGTTGGATTATTCCTTCAATACCCGAAGATATATCACGAACTTGCCCAAAAATCCAATGATACAGGTCCACTATCAATCAATCAGGTGGACACTTGGGACGGGTTAAAAGCTACCGATTTAAGGAACCCTCCTCTTCCCCCACCGGGTCCAAAAGACCCGGGGAACCGCTAACACCTGAGACCCGTCAACGTCTACTTATTGGAATCTGGAGGATTAAATTGTATTTCAAATTTTATTTTCTTTTTAATATATTGGCGTCTTAAGGGTGTTATAAAAAAAATTTACGTCAATTTGGATTTTAAAAATTCTTATGGAGTGCGTAAATTGACAACCCTAACTTTTTAGCGCCATGTATAAACTACTTTTTACAGTAAGACTGGTGAGTCTTACTGTAAAAAGTAGTGCTTGGTGCTATGGTGACTTAACACTCTTTTCTAGTATTGATAGGATATGGTTTAGAATTTTAGATGGTAGAAGTTAAAGTCTCAAATTGTAAGCGAAATAGCTATATTTTGAATCACTATAACACTAACTTAGTTACAAGACAATGATAATGGTAGGTAATGGTTTTGAGTACGTGGTGTCTCTAATGAGATCTGAAGGCGAACTGGCTCACATTTTGGCGAACGAGTGAATGTGCACACTTGCGTTCGATGCAAATATGCTCATTTAGTGTTCGATTAAAACTCGAACACTTACCAAGGGTATATCGCATTACCTACTCAGGGTTGTGGAGTTCAAATAGACAGTCGCCCCATAGCATACGGTTTTTGGATGCAGCTTGCATCCGGATATACTGGAGTATCATTGTTACGATATGGTACGATGATGAATGGACACCAATTTTTTTAGGATGATTCAATTTTTTTTCCAATTCCGAGATAACCAGCAGATTCCCCCTGCACATTTTTCTTACAAAACAGTAAAATAAAAATGTTTTGGTTCATATAAATATACCAGATGCACGCACAAGTCATCGGCTCGCGCGTACGGATCGTCGCCAATGTGTTTATTTCTGTCCGCTGAGAACGGGAATCCAAAATAGAAAAGTCCACCGCATCTCTCCGACGCAGTCACACGCACACGGAAACTGTGAATTTCAACAAACTAAATCACCTTTTTACCTGTTAAAAAATCGTAGAAATTTTGTGACAGTGATTTCGCGCGCGTCTGTTCACGATGGCGGTTGTGCGTCGAATGGCCGCCATCTTTTTTTTGATAATAGTGTTGTTAGATTTTGATTTGACGGCAGGATGTGACGTTGATGATGTGGCTGTGTACAAAGTGTCGTTGCAAATGCTGTGGAGTGAAGAAAGGTTCCCGAAGGACTATCCTATGAACCGGCCCAAGGCGCAGTGGTCGCAGGTTTTTGGTTAGTAAAAATTTTCACAAGAAAAGGTGTTGCCACCGTGTGGTAGAGAATGGCCCGTTTCTTCGCATAGAGGGGAATATCCTAGCAGTGAGAACATTAAAGACTGTTTATATCTAACGAGCTTTTGTCCGCGGTTCCGCCCGCGTGGATGACGGTTATCTCGTAAAAAGGTAGCCTATGTCTTTCTTCTTATCCCAGGCAAATTTCATGACGATCCGTTCAGCCCTTTTAGCGTAAAAGAGTGACTTTCGCATGTATAATACTATACGTTGAGATGATTAAAATGTGTTTGTTTGTTTATAATTTTCGTCGTTAACGTTGTTCCTCTTGGAAAAGACCTCATTTCTTTTTGGACAAATTGTTGGCAAAACACGACAGCTAACGTGGGTTCAATCAAAAGCACCATTTCCCTAGATTTGTTTTGATGTAGGGATTTGTTAGTAAATAAGTTTTTTACATTGATTTTTGTGAGATGACTTTGCAACTTGAATTTGAACGCTGTTTAAGTACCGACTAGACAGTATTGGTCGCGTAGTGTTGGAAGGTATTTTTCAATGGAAGGAATTTCAATGAAAATTGAATCTCTGAATTTGTTCCTGGGCGGTGAAATTGTTCCTGGAACCCTAGACGCTCGAAGTTGTCCAAAAACTAAAGTTACCTACCCAAAATTGTTTACAACGAAATTTGATGCTGCGGAAAACATTGTTCCTAAACTTCTCGTTTTCCGAGAATTCTCAGGATATTACGAAAGTAATCTAGGTACCTATAACAGGTAAGGTGGAGACTTTATTAGCAGCTAACTTTTGCCCATGACTTCGCTCGTGTTTGTATAAATTTTCGCAAAAAAATAGCTCATAGCCGTCTCCAGGGTCCTGTCTATCTCTGAACCAAAAAAGAGTGTTTTAGTGAAAAAAATCTAATTACTCTGTCGGAGAGATTTCCAAAAAAATTTAACACGTATTTTTTCACGAAAACAAACAAAAATGAACGCGTGTCGTCAGTATGATGGTACAATTGGGTACAATTGTAACCAGCGACGTTACGTCACGCGTGTTTTCAACGCACTGTTTCGTCTTCACTTTAGTTTGCGTGGAAAAGAAAAAATACGTGTCCAAATTTTTTTGGAAATCTATCTGACGGAGTAATTCGCTTTTTTTCCCTAAAATACTCTATTCTTCTAAATCGATTGAGTTATTTAAACGGAAAGCAAAACAAACATACTTACTTTCGCAATATTATAGTCAGGATATTCAGTAAAGTTGTCAAGTAAATATAAGTAATTTGATGTCTATTACGCCATCAATGGTTTACCTACTTGAGACATAACAAATAACAATAATAATTAAGCTTAGCAGATTAAGCGGTAATATCTTACTTACAATAAGATTACCTCGGAGGAGAAACAATAATAATTATTATTATTATTTCTTGAGAGGACTTAACTGTAATCGCTATTATTTCTGCCGTCTTAGTTATCGTTCTTATTATAATTATTTGGCTGTCGGAAAAACTGAATACACGTTTTTTTGAATAATACTATTAATGTAATAATAGTATATAGTTATTTTTCAAGGATAATTAACTTACCTAGTACTCTCTTAATTCATTTTTTAAAAGAGGTACTCTCTTAATTAATTTTTTAAAAAGGTTTAAAAGAGTGTCCGTGGAGTTTCTTGCACGTTCTTCTCCATAGAGATCTACGCTTTGGAACGTGCAAATAGCTTCATGTTTTTGACTGACTGACTCTGACAATTCAAAAGTACCTGTAAATGGTTTATTTGAAATAAATGCTTTGACTTTGACTTTGACATTATATTAACTTGTAAAACTTGTTAAACTATTTGTGGAGGCTTGTAATTGGCTAATTGTTAATATTACATTCGTAAGGTCATTTTTTTGTTCATCTGTAAGCCTTCTGTAAAATAAAATCAATAATAATAATTTTATTTGCATGTTTTTCTTTGACACCCTATTATTATTACCTTCCTAATTTACTTCTAACTTTATTGTTGACTAATGGCGTAATAGGAACTATAGTAGATTCCAGATAAATGTGCAATAACGGTCATTGACCCACATACATTTATTGACTTTCTTAAAATCAAAAACAGAAATAAAGACTTAGAGCAGTCCTGAATCTACTTCTATCGTGATCCTTTATGTTCTCTAGTAATATAAAATGGTTCATAATGTATTGTTCGGGTATCTACGAAGGGATATTAGGGAAAGGTCAATGTACTTTATTGCAAGTTTATCTGGCACAAAGTATACTTACTTCATATAAAAAATCTTCATGAATGACATATTTATTTCAAAGACTGCATATTTTAAATTAGTCTTCACTTGTATAGATTTTGAAATAGTACTATTGGTGAGAAAATAAAATAAGTAGAGTCGGTAGAAAAACGGAGAACTTACACGCTTTTGAAGTTTAGTTACGGCAAACGTCGTTTTAACTAGATGGCGCAAATTCATTGTGTCGTCACACGCAATTAGTGCTATCCTTGTTTATCGCAAATTCTAAAACGCTTACAACTTCTTAATTTTATGTGATTTTTAAATATTTTTACTGAAATATTTATTTTACAGGTAATGACCTGTCACACTAAATGCGGGTACAACATACCTATAATTAAAACGGAACTACCCAAAAAGTTACAAGAAAAACAAAAGGGGAAAACTAAAAATAAGTCTCCCTTTATCTCAACGTTAAAGTGACGTCTCGTGGTTTCGCTCGTCCGAGATAACTTGCTATTTATTTCGTCCTTTCCTTCCCTATACAATAGAAAGATCTTATCAGTAAATGTTACTTTCCTCCCGATCTGTAGGTAACGTCATTGTTTCTCTATTGTCGTATTTCGTTTGTTGTTTATCTACCTATATCTTTTTCTTTCTGACTTCAGAGTTACTTTGGAAGATTACAGAAACGGATTATTTTTATAGACTGCCTCGTTGGTTTAGTGCTGAGACTGATTTGATGTGACCACGTCTAATAAATCGATGAACGCCGGCTGCACGCACAAAAAAGGATGACTCCTTGTTCCGTTACGCTCATTGTAACGTTACGATCGGAGCGAGAGCGCAACACGAGCGAGCGAAAGGCACGATCGGCTTGAGTGAGACGTTGTCACGTTAAACTATCGTCCGTAAACCGACTTTACAGACAACCAATTTTTTTTAATGGGTATCAGTGTCAGTCTTACTGATTAAACCAACCAGTGTTCTTTTAGATGCTCTTTGCGTTCCAGGGCCGTGGTAACTTTTTCAAACAATTCCGCAACCCTGGCAGGTACTGACCCCAGTGGGCTACATCAATTATGAGTGCATGACATCCTGGGTTCAATTTCTGGTTAATGTAAATTTTATTTTATTAGTTCGTTTTTGTGTCGGGTTGATGCTTTGGAGGTATGTGGTACACACAGAGAGTAAAGTCCCGCGAACCTCCATTGAAAAGAGAGGATCCTCCGACCGGACGGTTGTTGTGTCCGGTGGGCAACTGCCCGATAGTTGATATTCGGGCTGTTGTATCTGTTCAAATCGCATGGTAAACTCTGATATCGTGATTCAGGATTTGTTTTGCAGCTGTCGGGATATATGGCGCTGCGAGTTCCGCTACGTTGATTTTTGTGGCGGTGATGATGCCTGCTACAATGCCAATAAGCACGCTCTTATTATATGTAATTAGGCAATGACAATTATGTTCAAGTCGGGGTTTTATTGCCGAAATGTGGAAGTTTTATAGGTTTGTATTTACTGGGTATTATTGCCGAAATGTGGAAGTTTTATAGGTTTGTATTTACTGGGTATTATTGCCGAAATGTGGAAGTTTTATAGGTTTGTATTTACTGGGTATTATTGCCGAAATGTGGAAGTTTTATAGGTTTGTATTTACTGGGTATTATTGGCGAAATGTGGATGTTTTATAGATTTGTATTTACACTTCTGTCTCACCCTTTGGGGCTAACTGGCGTGATGTTTTAAATTATATTTATTTTAATTACTTTTGTTGATTATTATAAAAAGGCGTATAAATTTGCTAAAGTGGAATCCTTTTGTTTATTACTCAATATGAAGTAAATACAATGCGAAGTTTAGTTTTTATGTAAAAAGTTTGGCTATAATAACTTCGTTAATTGACATGTTATTTATTATGATCTTTTTCTAAGAAATGATTTTTCTTTCGTTTTAAATATGATGATGATGATGATGATGATGACTGGTATTCAGCTGAATCTGGTTTGACTGGGAGCCAACCCCAATATTGTAGTTGGGAAAAGGCTAGGCAGATGAAAACAAAAATAAAAAGTTATTTATTTTCTAAGACTAGACATGGTTTGTATGAAGTCCGCTATTACGTGTTTGTCACTTCACATAAGCGGATTCTACTGTAGTTTCAAAGTACATTATCGCAGTTAAATCATTATTGGATCCCTGCTCTGAATTTAATCTTCATAATTCATCATTGGAGCTGTGCAGAGCTTAATTTAGCCAATTAATAGGGTATTTTCGACTGAATGCGATGTTTCAAACAGAGGCGAAATTATAATTAGTATCGTCTGAATAATTCACGTATGTTTTTTCAATTTAAATTGCATTATTTTACATGTAAATGCATTTCATTTCTTGTGTCCAATTTTATTTAGGTACCTGTTTAAACTTGATCGATGGTGTAGTGGTAGCAAGTGCTATCGCTGAACATGAGGTCTTGGGTTTGGTTCCCGGATTGGGCAATACGTTATTGGGATTTTCCACTCAGGAATGAATAGCCTCAATCATAGCCCGGTCAGGTTGGTGCCTCATTGATGGCAAATTACTGAAGAAATGACGATGTACCTCTTCCTAGCTTCGGATATTATGTTATGTTACGAGAATGATACAATGAAGGCCTTATCGCTAAAAGTTTCCATTTAGAGACAAAGTAAGAATTTCATAAACCTACTTAATCAACTTTGGAATCCTTCAAAATGTTTGGAATACGAATAAAGCCTATTCTATTCGTGTTTTGTTTCTGTCGTGTATCAGAGATGGCGTTGTATAGGTAGGTACCTACCGCATAAAGTATATGAAAATTAACTTTGTTCATATTTTTTTGTAATGTTTTCCGATGTTTTAATAGTTATTCTGCCATTCCGGGTGTAGACCAATTAAAAAAAATCAAAGATAGTAAAATTCGGTCCTGCTGTCTTTGAGTTATAAATGTTAGTTAAACTAACTCGACTTTATTAAAGATATTTAGATGTTAAAGCTTGTTAGGATGGACGTGACTCTTTCACGCAAAAACTAGTGAATGGAGTTGGATGAGAGGCACATATACGTACTAACCTTGATTTCATAACCTAAATTAACACCTAGAATACATTTACCGTAAGAATATCTTACCTTACGATGATTTCCGACACCCACGCGGGCGAAGCCGCGGTTAGCAATAAGTGGACAAATAAAAACAAAGAGACAAAAAAAAAACAAAATTAAGAAATGACTCAAAACATCCTCATATAAAAGAATCTTCATTAAGCATGAGGCAACATCACACAACATACCCAGATACTCTTAACTTAAAGCAACAAACAAAAGAAAAATGATTAAACCCGCGAACTGTTCAAAGTACATCCCTATGCCGTTCAAAGGTTCAGCTCGTGACCAGAAAACAAAGTTGTCTCCATTACATTATGAGTAGAAGATATTGAATTATCCGTGAGAGGGTATAAATCTTCTGTGCGTCGGTATTTGGAAGGCATTTGTCCTTTTTGCGACGAAAAAAATCCTTTTGTCTGTGTTCAATCAAAAAGGGGCGGGCGATAGGGATGGCAGAAATTTGTCTTAAAATATTTTTTTTTTGTTGGTTCAGCCAAACGTGACTATGACTTACAAACGAACAGTTATTAGTATGCAAGATATTACCGCAGTGGAGCCCTCACAAGGGGCTCAGGAGGGGGCTGAATTGGAGTGCCAATAACGGCCCCATTTTGCCTCCTCCAGGCAAACATCAGCCACTGCGCCGCTCAGAAACTGATGCTCCTGAGCATGGCGTAGTGATTGATGCTAGGTAGCTCGCCATCCAATCAGAACAGTCCCGAAAAGAGAAAAGAAGTATATAAAACAAGTATGAGTTGCATTGCAAACGGGTTCCCGTTTGCAACTCAGACTTGTTTTATACAAATAGTCACTCCAGTTTCCCGACATCTCAAAATTCATAATCATAATTTATCTTATTTTTTTTATTTATTTTGTATTGTTGTTATTTATATATCTTGCGTTATAGTAATAATAGAGTTTAAAAACACGTAAATCGGCCGACACACTGGGGTGTCAGCGGAGCTTGACCGGTTAAATTACACTTTGATAAAATCTAGGTACACTTGAATTGTGGCAATGGATGGAAATTTTCTAGTTTTATTAAATCAGGTGGGTATAGGCATTTTACTGAGAGCAAAACATTTCGACAGTCTGATGTAAATCGCTTAAAAATGAATCGCACTTCGGACATCCCTATTCTGACACAATATAAGGCAGCCGCTCAAAATCAGATAGGTTGAAAGACACATGTTACATACAAATAGCATTAGGTACTACCAATCCTCTAGTCTTCCTGACGTACTTCTTGCAAACAATGTGTTACAAACTCTGACAAAAAGGGTTCTGTTATGAACCATTCGTACGCAAAAATGAAAGCTCGGCTTTTCCTTCGACATAGATCTGCACTTCTTTATGATTTCTGTAATGCATGCGCCTTCACTTTCGATTTCAATATCCGTTTTGGTTAGAACAAATTCTGGTTATAATGAAAAAAATAAAGATTAGTGCTGTAGTATTTTTTTAGTAACTTTTTAACCAAAAGCTTAGTTTAAATAGGAACTGAAATTCCAATTCTCTCTAGTATATAAAAAATCTGCTAAGTTAATCTAACCGTACGGTTAGTTTTTTTTATGAATAAGCCTGTAGATGCAGGACAAAGTGACTTTTCTCTGTTTCCAAAAGCTTACAGCCCTAATCTCTTCAAAGTTAGAGTGAACAGGCTCCTTCTGGGTAAGCTCGCTCCATCGTAGACTTTGTCTCTGTCATATCTGACATTGACTAGAGTCAAGAGCAAACCCATCACTAATTAAAAAAAAAAAAGAACAAATACTGGAATTTTAGATGTACCTAAAGGAAAACCAAATTACTAAAGTTCAATAATAATTCTAAAACCGCAAGGCAAGATTATATACCTACAATTTAGCTTCAAAGAAGCAAGAATGAAGAAATTAAAACAAGATTTTCTCTGAACAAACCCAAAGAACGTGCTCAACAAAATAATTTAAATGAAACAAAACTGAATTCAGTACAATTCATAAAACTTATAACAGTGAATACTTCAGTAGAAGCTATCCGGTGCAAGAGCTTAAGTTGGCAAGTTTTGCACTTAAAGATAACTTAGCTTCAGATATTTTAAGCACGCTTTTGTGGGGTTAGTTGATATTAAAATAAAGGACAATGACTTGAGAAATTTCTTCGTGGAGAGATGGGAGACTTATATAGAAAATGAAATATGAAGCTGATAAAGATATAAATCCATTGCCTTAGTTGGAATTAGTTCTTAGTAACTCGGGAATTCTTGAATTTCAAACTCATGGTTTAGATACAAATTATTTCAAATATTGTTGTGGGGTAAGATAAACAGTCGCCCCATGTATCATGTACATACAGGGTGTTCCAGAAGTGCGTGGAAACTTTTTGACCCCATCGACCATCTGTTCTGGGAGTAATGTGCCCTGCCCACTGTCACTTCAATTTGGCGATCCTTCGGGCTATGTCGGTAACCTTGGTTCTCTTGCGGATATCGTCATTCCTGATTCGATCAAGCAAGGAAACTCCGAGCATTGCCCTCTCCATTGCCCTTCGGGTGCCTTATTAAGCCTTCTGATGAGGCCCATTGTGAGCGACCACGTTTCAAGTCCATAGGTCATCACTGGCAACACGCACTGATCTACATGGGTATTTACCATGTCCTTGGAAAACCAAGGACATGGTAAATACCCAAGATAAAGATATAGACTGACAAACAACACATCCGAAACTACTGGTCGTAGAATGCTGAAATTTGGCATTAGGTTCTTTGAAAATTAAAATAAGTACGAGAACGGGAAAAAAAGGGTATACGCGTACGAAGTTGCGGGCAAAAGCTAGTAGCTTAGACATAGGGCCTTAAAGTTATAATTTAAAATTTATATTTAATTATAACAATAAGGTCCTATGTAAAAAGTAAATGATAGTTCGAAAGCACCGAGTTTCCCCACTCACAGCGCGCCCAAGCGCGCGAAATTTCAAAATTTCGAATGTAGCGACACCACATCAAAATAATTCAAATCACCAACGCTGATTTAGAATTGACCGTTCGCAAAATTTACTGTACCTACCTAATTATATATTATCGGTACTTTTATTAAAAAACTTTTAAACCAACTTCACTGTACATTTTTCCAAAGCCTTGCTTTTACTGATGGCGGGTAGTCATTCCATTGTTAGAATATTTATGTAGTTCATCTTCTACGAAGATCGTAGATTCTTGGCTCCTATCCAAGTACTAGTTCCATTTAAACATATTTGCTCTGATTATAATAGTTTATTAGTGATGTTGATACCAAGAAAGAAAGTTAATTAAATACTAGAGCTCTTGTTTCTTTTATTATATGTATATAAATAAAGTTGAGGACATATGTATAGATATGTCTCGACTTTTTCCGCGAGTATTAATACATAGGCATGTATGGCATTCAGCAATAAAGAATACCTAATTCTTATCCAAGATTTGTATTCATCATAATTACCTTTTACAAAAGTTTTACCTCTCGATTTCCTTTTTCACTGTGTTGAAGAGTTGAGAGTTTTTGCTGAAAAAAGTATTCTAAACGTTTCATAAGTTTTAGTGAGTCGTCTATTTTACTGTGCAACTCGTGCTATGTATCTGAGCATTCTATTAAAAAAATACCATGCTAAATAGGCCTCCCAAGAGGTCATCAGGCAATACTACAAATATCAGCCTATTCGTTATATTTAGTTTAGAATCACTATCGATGTTTCTTATCGACCCTACCGTACCAAATTATTTTATTCGCTTAAGGCGCTGTGAACAGCAACAACTGAAAAATTGCTGGTTTTGTAACATAAGTATAGCCAAATCTGTTTAGTTTCAAGCTGCAGAAAAAAAAATATGTTAATTTTAAATATAATATCACAAAGAACTCTGTTGTTTCCGAAACATGTTTTAAACTCAAATCTTCGATAGAAATGATCATCAAAGTTACCTCTAACTTTGACCTTAGAAAAAAAAAATCCCGTACCTATTTACTAGCCTACTTAAAAAAAAAAGGTAAAATTTATACCAAATAATGAATCGAATCTTAATGCAAAACTTTGTTGTTTTAGAATTTTAATAACTCAACTTAGTTTTGAGTAAATCGATGCAATGCTTCATATTGGGCTATAAATTGCAAGCATTGTGTCGTCGCGCTTCTCTTTCTTTTCTATACAGTCCGAGAGTGACCGAGTTTTTGCTGATCACAGCGCCTTAATCAATTTCTACGATCATCGAACTACACATTCAATATTATTTTATGACCTTAACCATAATATTAAATGATTACCAACATTTATTATCCATGTTTAATTTATTAACACTGCCGAGAGTATATTCAGTGGAGAGACTCAGTTTCACTCAACCACAAAGATAATGTGACTCATAATTCTAATATAATCATAAATTTCGCTGGAATATATATTTATCATTACACAAAGACGTGCTATTTTTGTACGCGTTTTTTATATAAAACTTCGTCTACTCATAATAAAAGTTCAGTGAACTTCGCTGTTTTTTTTAATGAAAACTTTGAATTTCATTTGAAAAGTTATTTCTTCGACTTTGATCTATGAAAAATATTTGTCAGTTGATATGAAAGACTGAAAATAGCAAGTAATTTGAGGTTGATTTGATGACATGAAGATGTGTTGTTTGGTATGAATCGCGATCACTAGTGGTGGAAGCGCCAGGGTAGCCAGCAAAATTTAAATTTTCATACGTTTTTTTGCAATTTGCAGGTCAGTGTCAGGTTGTATCTTGGTCAAAATATAATTCACGGCGTGGCAAGTATGTATTTATAGAATTATAATCATTAAAATCATCATTACAACTCCTTCAGTTAGAATTGATGCCAAATGTTATGATGTCATGAAATACTACATTTGGCATCAATTCTAACTGAGAGAGTTGTATGAAGTAAACAATGAGTGGAATGGGTAATCAGCAATAGAATACAATGATGATGTTGATTTGTTTCCCGAACATTGAAAGTGTTAATATGGCTAGTGGTCTGTGGTCGAAATTCGATCATATTTTTGTTAATAAGTTTTTAATCTTTTTATGCATTATTATTAAAAAAATACTAGCTTCCTGCACTCCTTCTCCATATATAAACTTTAATTGTGCCAAACATAATCCTCCGTCCGCGTAATTTTTGCAAAAAAGATTACAAAGTATTTGCTTCACGTATGTATACCTAGCTAGATTATCCGGATTATCTCATAAAAAAATCACATGTTAATTTACAAAGAAGAAGAAAAAACATTTATTTTGGACTCTTGCATGAAATAAACAACAAAAGTAAAGCTACTTAAGTGATTTAAACTAACAATATAAAAAGACCTATGCGATGCTAAAAAAGACTCCTGCCTCAGCTTGTGCTGCGATAATTAAAAAAAAAATAACGCAGCGCTGATATTCTGATAGGTCCGGCTGGGAAGCTTATTATTATTTTTTCTAAACAAAATAATACACAGATTACAGCATGCCTATATTCTCGGAAGGTTTAGGCAGAGATATACCTACCTGTAGGTGTGGTACCCACATTGGTACATTTATTGAGTTTCTGAATATCAAACACAGAAACACAGACATAAAGCTGTCCTATATCGACTTCTATCGTGATCCTTTACGTTCTCTAGTAATGAAAAATGATTCATAATTTGTGTGTATCTACGAAGGGAAATTAGGGAAAGGTCCAATAAAGTACATTACTTTATTGGAAGTTTATCTGGCGCCTACCATACAGTAGGTACACGCACATTTCCCGGTATTCTGAAATAATCTAATATTGACTGTTTAAGGGCGTCTAATGAACTTAACCCATTTAGAAGCTTCCTCTCTTCCCAAAGATAATTCAGTAAAATCTCATAAATTATTCAGAGCTCAGCCTATTAATAATTTCGGAGCACCCAGACGATGCCTATCAAGTAATTATAATAAAATGAATATACTCTGGCCTTAGAAAACTGCTGTATTTGCATATCTTACTTCGCTTGTTTCCAAGCAAATGGTCTATAAAATGCCTCGATAAAGGATAGGTAAGTACGAATAAGGCCATTCTGCAAATGCAAATGAGACACAATTGAATTATTTTAATTATAACCAATTGAAATAAATTCGATTTGTGGCTTAATTCTTGTCTTCTTTCTTTTATTTTAGAGTCGATGGTTAGCTCCTTAGATTTTTTGGGCCCAGTAGGTGGGTACAGTACAACTATTTTCTTAATGTCCTTCGGCAATCATCGTCTTTCCGAATACAAACGATTGCTAATTTCCATGTCCATCAATTATAAGATTTATCGTGTTTAATCATTTGAATTTAGAACTAAGTACCTACTTAATTGATACACAGTTCATACGGAAATCAAAACAAAACAACAGTAAAGTACTTACTTAGTTTCAAATTATTTATTATACACGATAAATCGAACGAAAATGCGATGATTGCCGAGGGACATTAAGAAAATAGTTGTAGGTCGGCGTCATTTACTAAGTCCCTCAAAGTGCAAATGTATGGCCATAAATTCGTGTTAAAATGGCATTCAAAACTGAAATAGAAAATTTTAATATTCACATTATTATTTTCATCTTACATAACATTAAATCAAATGTGTTTTTCATATAAGCATGAACATTATTATAAATTTACGTTAATTTTATGTGTTCAAAATGGTCGGTAATAAATGTTACAGTTTGGTAGCACTCATTTTAGAATTTTAATACTAAAATATTTTACTATTAAAACTCCATAATTACTGTTAAAAGTCTGAAATGGCTAAAATAACATTATTCCTCAGAGAACTTAGAGTAAGCAGTCTGCGAATGTATCCTCTGGATTAATAATAATAAGGTTAATGTTTTTTTTTTCAGTCTACATTTATTTAGTACTGAACTGTACCCTGATTATAAACATATTTAAGAGCGTTTACGCCCCACGGCATTTCATGCAAACTTTCTAGTCCTTATTTTTCGAAATCAATGAACCGATTTTAACGAATAATCCAGGTCTAAATAGTTAGTAGAGAACAATTTCTAAAAAGAGTTCAGGGGGAAAGATAGAGTGATTGTTCACTTTCTATAGAAAACGCTATTATCGCTCTCTCTCTCTCTCTCTCTCTCTCCCTCTAAACTCTTTTTCGAAAATGTTCCCTACTAACTATTTAGACCCGGATAGTGTATGCTTACCAAGTTTCATTAAAATCGGTTCATTCAATTAAAATAAATTAATAATGAAATCCTCAACAAGCCTCAACATAATCAATATTGTGCGGATCTCTTTGAGAATCACTCTGCACTCTGACACGCTTTGTTGGACCGCTTCCTTTACAGTTTACGTTGAATTTAACTCGATATACTGGTATAAACGCGATATAACTGGTAAATACGTGATCTACTCGATGTAGGGGTACATAAATCGTGTAGGTATATACGCGTTACGTGTGTTTCGGTAAGTCAGGGTCAATGAGTAAATAGTGGATGAAATTCATCAATATATGACTAAGGGCTCTTTCAATTTAGACGTTTCGTGTCGGACTGGTGCGGCACCGCAGCGGTGCGTTTGTCGTACTGCGCACGTCTGTTTGATTTTTGCATACAATTTATGCACACAAATATTTGTCCTACTGTCGTGCGTGCGCGGCACCGGCGCCGCACTACACTCTTGATGTATAAATTGTATGGCATGTTTACACCAGTATATCGAATTAAATTCAACGTTAAATAGAAAGAGCCCTAACAGGAATCAAGGACTTAGCTTACTTAGAGCCTAATTCCAGTCGGTAATACTACATCAACATCTTTATTCGTTTGGCAAAAATATCTTAGGTATTTCGAAAACACTAGCTCACGTAACACAGTTACAGATAGCCGTTTCCTGTGGCTTCGCTTCCATGTCCATGTAGGAATCTATCATTACCTTTTGCAAACGTCGTATTAAATTATATAAAAAAAACAACTAAAAAGTTCTAAACAAGTCACTTTTCAAGCAGTCTGATGCAGTTGTTTTTTTTTACTCGAACAATTATTATATTTTTTTCAACTATAGTTCAATTATTGATTTCATGCCACCAACTGCATCACACTGCTTGAAAAGTGACTGGTTTGGAACTTTTTAGTCGTTTTTTACATTCGGGTTTTTTGAAAATATTAAATTTTTATTTTCTACATTTTAGTGAGTTATATTTTTGGAATCGCCTCTTCGAACCCTTTATTTTATAACTCGTCAACTTCCATTTTTCTCTTTTTCACAACTTTAGTAGCATTTGCAAGATTAAGACGAATAAATTGACGTAAGAATGATCAAAATCGGTCCTCGCGTTTGGTCTCTATAGTGCCACACCACACACAAAGGAACAAACATACATAGGTACAATACATAGGCTGATGAACACATTACCCTCCCTTGCGTCGCGCATTTGGGTAAAAAAACCAAAACATTAGATTTCTTCATACAATTAGATTGCTTACAAGACGATTAAGGTCAATCAGGGCTTGTGCCCAGTTCATGGCAAATGTCTCACCTCCTATTGCATGGATTTTAATCACTTTATCTGGCGAATAAGTACACTTTGCTTTGCTTTGCTTTGCTACTTCGTCAAGAAATTTTGAAATAAATAGCAGCGCCTTTGTAATATTCTCTCTGTATAATACAACGTGTAACAGAATAATCGCAGTACTCCTTAAAGGGGTCATTTGTACTCATCATTATTAGCAATTTTTACTATGGGACCAAACCCGAAACCGCGAAAAAAAAAACAGCATTTCAGTACCTACATTTTGTCGAGTTACGCGCACAGAAATGTATGGAGCAGTCGATTTTTTTTCGCGATTTCAGAGTTGGTCCCACGGTAAAAATTCTTCATAATGATGAGTACAATAACCTCATAAGAGGTATAGCGTTTATTCTGTTGCAAGTTTATTTATTTTATTTTTTTATACTAGGTGTTTTGTGTGTAGGTATGTAAATAATTTTTAACTAGGTACAATCGTAATGTTATCTTGAAAATTTATCATTCATCAAAACCCCTTTCAATTCTCCCCAGGACAATCTCACTCGTCAAACTACAGCCTGTACCACGTAGGCTCAGTGGCCAGACCTTCAGTTCGCGCCTTCTCTCAGTACGGCAAGATCGATGACCTAGTAAAGGAAGGAGATGAGGAGCAGCAAGTGTATGACCAGTTTTCGGCACCAGCTGTTGGTGTGGGCACGGGGGAGACAGAAAATATGGTATTCGTTGATGGTGGACATAGCTTGGTAAGTTGGTAGTCTAAGAGCTATTTGGACGCATGAATGAAAATTACTCTTAGGTCATAGCCTAAATGATGAATGATCAGAATGGTCTTATCGTGTGCCAAGTTTCATTCAAATGCGTTCAGCCGTTTAGACAAGAAGAGGTAAGGAGCAAACAGACAGAGTAGTACGGCAAGATCGATAACTGGTGCAGGAAGTATGATCAGTTCTTGGCACCAGCTACGGGTGTGGACGCGGGGGAGACGGAAAATATGGTGTTCGTTGATGGTGGACATATCAGCTGGTTTAATAGAGGTACTACTATAGTGGCATCTATAATCTGCCTAGCCAGCCAACTATATTGGAGTTGGCTTCCAGTTAAACCGGATTCAGCTGAATACCAGTACATTGTTTTAGGGATGCATGAAGGAGCCTCCTCGTTTAGCGTAATTTGTTCCATCAGGTTGTTGATGTTTCATCACTCAACTGAACCGAGCGCTCGGCGCATCCTGGCCAATCTCACCAAACACCTTATGAGACTGGCCAATCGTTCCCTTGCGTTGTTAAACCACCCACCCTCCCACCGAAGTCCGGCGTTAAGCAGCCTGCTGTGTTTCGCCGACGCGTGGGAGTACCAGTGCCAAGGCATCTTTTGGGCACTCTCGCTCCATCATAGACCTCATCCATCGCTTTCCATCAGGCGTGATCGAGGTTAAGAGCTAGCCCACTCCACAATACAAAAAAAATACTAGTAAATAGTACCTGTGATGGCATCTCATACTCCACATTTACACTAACTTCTGCCAGCGTCATCGCTCGCGAGGCAGTCGAAAACTATACAAAAGGATGTCCTATTCAACGAAATCATTCAGCCGATAAGACGTGTAGAAGTAACAAGACAGACAAAGTTATTTTCACTTTGTAATGCTATCTATAGTCTCGGAATACAGAACAAACCAGAAAGAGTGTTTAATCACATTTGTACGCAACGCATTGTGTCCAAAATAACTCCCCACCCGCGCCTTACCCGACTGCGTAGTGTCAAAGTCAAAGTCAAAGCATTTATTTCAATTAAACCATTTACAGGCACTTTTGAATTGTCAAGGTCGGTCAGTCAAAGAGGTGAAGCTATTTGCACGTTCCAAAGCGTAGATCTCTATGGAGAAGAACGTACAATAAACTCCATGGACACTCTTTTGAATCAATTAATTATTACAAAGTTGTGGTTACATTGTTCTTGTTGAAATTATTCATAGACATGTGAGAACGATGTAACAAGACGTGCACGACAAAAGCAAAAAAGGAACAATTCAAAATACTAACAAATTAAAACAAACCGTGGCAGTTGAGAGATGACCAATCCCAGCTGACGGAGCCAAATGATGAATGAAACACAAACTGCACCATCAGAGAGACTTAAGTGAGCATGACACTCCCAACAGCCAGGCCACATTAAACCTGTGCACCATGACATTACCTCTTTTAGGGTAAAATTAAAGTTAAAACAACTATATAACTGGCAGAGGGGTAACACTTGACTATAACACGCGCGTCGACCATTGACTAATTGACAATTTAAGGAACCACGCCAGTCCGGCGTTGTTTACACTGCCTCACATTTGAGCGCTTTGACGGTTTCTGGTTTGTTCTGTATTCTGAGTCTATAGTACCATATATATATGCACCATAAGCAAGGTGCTTATATTAAATAAAAATCAAGAATAGCTATCTAAGTATATTACGTACGTATATTCCAGTTACAAAATATACGAGTAATAGGTTGGGGAAAAAGTTTCTTCGCATTTTTAAGAAAATTGAAAACATTTTTTAATAAAGTTTATTTACATTGGTAACTAAAGTATGTAGGTACCATTTTGTTCGATAACTTTTGCCATCTTGTAGGTAGGGACATGATCCCATTGCTGTAGAAATTTTGGGACTTCTGATCAAAATATCGCGACAAGTGGTTTTGGCAGTCCTCTCGTGATATTAACCTGACACTGCCTAAATTTAATTGTTATTATTTAATCTTGTAAGCGTTTTGGATGTGACATCTGTTAGCTTGTAAGATGAATTGAATTAATAAATAAATAAATAAATAAAGAATTCTGAAGAGACCGAAACAGGTGGAAATCTGAAGGCGCAAGGTCAGGACTATACGGCGAATGCATTAACACCTTCCCGCCAAACTCTCTTAATTTTTGCTAAGTGGCAAAAGATGTGTGAGGTCTTGCGTTATCATGATGAAAAACCACACCCCTTCTGTTGATTAATTCCGGCCGCTTTCTCTCAACTTCTTGCTTTAATCTCATTAGTTGTTCGCAGTAGAGTTCAGAATCGATAGTCCTGCCTGGTGGTAACAGCTCATAATGAATAATGCCCTTCCAATCCCACCACACACACAGCATCACCTTGTTGCGAATTAACCCGGGTTTCGCCACAGTCTGTAAAGCCTGACCGGCCCTTGACCACGACCCATTTCGCACGTTCTTGTCGTACGTGATCCACTTTTCATCACCAGTTATCAGCTTCTTCAAAAATGGTTCGGTCTCATTACGTCGTAATAAAGAATCACAAATGAGTACACGGTTCATTAGGTTTCTTTCAGTGAGCTCGTGAGGTACCCAAATATCGAGCTTTTCTGTGTTTTTTTCAAATGCGCCAAAACTGTTTTGTGGTCAATTCCCAGTTCTTCAGCTACGTCGTAACTACTGATATGCCAATCTTGCTCCACTTTTTCAAAAATGGTATCCATTTTATCAGAGCGACGTGCATCTTTGACATCAAAATTTCTGGATTGAAAACGCTTAAACCAAATTTGTGCTACTCTCACAGACATTGCACAAGGTCCATAAAACATCGCAAAATTTTTTCGCGGATTGCGTTGCATTTTTACCGTTTTTGTAGTAAAATTTTAAAATGTATCGAATTTCTTTATTAGATTCACTCATCTTGACAGTACGAAAAACAAATGAAAATCACACATTTTCCTAATTTGAATTTGGAATTATGTTCTTTAAAATTTAAACTTTCAATGATACCAAAACCAGCCAAATACAAATAGTATAGCCAAAGAGATTTTATTACAAGTTCATATATACTATAATGCGAAAAGACTTTTTCCCCAACCTAATATATAAAAACTACTGTATTTTTACTATTCACTCATTTACAAAAAAAAACTTATGTAAACAATAATGAAGTAGGTACTTACCTATAAATAACATGAAAACAGGGTTTTCACCCCTCTCTTTGATGTCAGAGTTGTCTCTCAGCTCGATAGATGGCGTTGGGATCGAGTTAGATCGCGCTATGGTTTCGTTACAACGGCTCACAATGTGTCAGGCGTAATATAAGATTGTTGTTGGTACCTATTTGGAATGACTCAAGACTATAAAGTATATTTTTGAAAAGATCGTGGCTGTTTGACTAGCTAGATCTTTATTATCTGTATGGTGACAACTGACAAACGTTCACTGTTATTAATTAAAAAACCGGCCAAGTGCGAGCGTCGCACTCGCACAGGAAGGGTTCCGTACCATTATGTATAAAAACGACAAAAAAATCTCGTTGTTGTAAGGGGGGCTCCCTTACAACAACGAGATTTTTTTGTCGTTTTCGTGGAAGTAAAATTTAAAAAAAACCATTAAGCCGGATTTACATTACGAAACTAGTTTCATGCATGATGAAATTAATTTCATAACACTACTTTCAGTACCTGTGAAACTAGTTTCATTAAAAATAATAGTGTCGTGAAACCCACAGTATGTCTGTGTTCATGGCTCCGCCAACATCAAAGCTTTATTTTGCATTGCAAAAGGTTGTCTTACAAATGTTATAGTAAAAACTTAAGAAAAGTTGTCTCGAAAGAAAAGATGTTGGTGGATTCGAGCCTGGCTAGCAAGAAACCAAGCACGACTAATAAACACACGTCCTATCAGCGCAGGCGCTTTCGCGACACTAGTTTCGCGTCGCGTTTATACGATGACATTAGTTGCATGACACTAGTTTTATCCAAAAATCGCGCGCATCACGAAACTGTTTCAGTGTCGTGAAATCGATGCATGCATTGTAAAACTTGACGTTTACACGTGAAATTGTTGGTGAAATTAATGTCACGAAACTACTTTCATGCCACTAGTTTCGTAATGTAAATCCGGCTTTACAGTTCAACATTTTCCTTCGATTTTCAAACAACTGCATCATAAAATAAATTTTTCAAATTCAAATTTTCTTACGTTTTTTGCAATTTGCAGTAGGTACTTATGTATGTATGTATTTATAGAATTATAATCATTAAAATCATCAAAACAACTCTTTCAGTTAGAATATTATTAGTAGTATTTCATGAAATCATAACATTTGTCAGTCAATTTGAATTTCGCGGGCTACCCTGAAACTTCCACCGTGCTTGAAAAACGTGTGTTTGTGGTTGCGAATTTGGTGACATTTTTTTATTTTTTATTAGTGATGGGTTTGCTCTTGACTCTAGTCTATGTCAGAGATGACAGAGACAAAGTCTACGATGGAGCGAGCTTACCCAGAAGGAGCCTGTTCACTCTAACTTTGATTAAGTCAATCAGTGAGCCAATTCTACTATTTTTAAGCAACGTTCGCATTTGATACTCAATCGTGTTTTCACTTGAGAGTAATTTATTTAAGTTCCATTTATTAAGTACCCGAAATCTTGTATTGATTTGGAGAGGTGAACTTGACTTTTACCTTCCGGTAAGAGTTAATTTCATTCGCCTTGGTCTACCGCAGTTTCTCCTAGCATTCATTCCGACCTCTCTTATATACATACTTTTAGATGTTTAGGTGTGTAACCTAAACGTAATCATACATCAGCACATTCTCCATATTCACTAACACATGTATTTACTTTACAGGTATCTCTTGTGTCTCGAATGATTCCGTCTCCAGACTGGTTCATTGGTGTGGATGGAGTGAATTTATGTGTTGACTCATCCTGGGTCGATCAGATAACTCTTGACGTAAGTATCTAGAAACAAAAAGGAAAAAAAACAACCGTTTAGCTGGCAGAGTGTCATTTGTCTCTAGCAAAAATTAGCACTTTAAGGCTTAATATTTCGCAAACGGATCTTCGATACCAAAATGGTCACACCCTCAATATTTAAAACGACCTATCCAACGATACCCCACACCATGGGATAAGCGATTCATCGCCACTTTACGTCCAGGGGACCCTAAAAAAAGCTAAGCGTCTCTGAGTTAAACCGTTGACATACAGACGGACGGACATACGGACATGGCGAAACTAAAAGGGTTCCTAGTTGACCACAGTACCCTAAAAAACGAAAAAGAGGCTAACGTCTTAAAGTTTTCAAGGCACTTAAAATAATATAGGTACTGGAAATTTAATTGAATGTTAACAGTTGGAGCCTCTAGATGCGGGTGCCGCCAGTGGACTGACGTTCACAGCTCCTCGCTGGGAGACTGTTCCCTCCGACCCCGTGACGAGGCACAAGCCGAGAGTCCCCGATCATCCTGCAGCCGGATTCTATTACCCAGAGCTGAGAGAACTGCCGGCTATCGCTAAAGTGCAGATGACCAAGGTAACTTTTTTAAATAATTTTCCCAAGTCACAATATACTAGTTAAATAATGAATATTTCGTGTATTTTCTCATATCTCTATATCGTAGTCTAAACTGAACTGCGCATCTTTAGGTACAGTGGAGGCGTTGTAATGTGACTATTATGTTAAAATGATCATACGATCGAACATGATCGCGTTATACGGGCTATCAGGTAACAATGCTACAGTGATAGGCAAGTGCTCCAAGTGTTTAATCAAATCATTCTGTTCTGTGGGTACAAGCTAGTTTTATGCCTAGGGGTGATACAGTGCGAAATTATGGTTGATAAATAAGAAATGTAGAGATAGATAGATAAAACATTTATTTGGTAGAACAGGAATAGAAAACACACAAAAATACAGTTACTTAAATCATATAAAACCCAAATAAAAGCTAGAAAATAAGACCGTGCATAAAACTAAAAACACATGAAGAGGTTTATCCATGCTAATGGCACATTTATGCAGTCTATTATACAAGTAACAAACTACCTACATTAAAGGTTAGAGGTTTATCGAGTGTTTTAAACCTTACCGTTAACAATAATTTATGTGTCGCAGATGTCTTGTCCGGCGGTGAGATGGGCAGACGACATTGTTGCCATTGCTGATAGATATTTATTTATTTATTTATGGACACACAATAAACTTAAAAAAAGAAAATATTATACAGAAAAAAGAGCACATAGGAGGAAAAAAGTGGGATAAGAAACGTAGACACATTGTGTAAAGAGACAGTGAAGGAAACTTGAAATAGACTTTACCTATTTAACTAAAACTGAGACACTGTACAAGGCTGGCACAGGAACGGGAGATTGACTCAAGAAAAGAGAGGCCTATGCCGAGTAGTGAGCGAAGTCGGGTTGTGGATGATGATGATGAGTTGTCTTGAAATTATTGTCGCGAGGAATGTTTTAAGTATGAATGTCGATGGCAGTATAGAATCTCTTCATTTACCTAGTTGGTCGTTTTTTTTGGATTCTGTTGCCAAACACACCCCTAGCTACGCATCCTCTGGTGGACACACAGCCTAACAGTACCTAAGGCCAAAGAAACGAAGGTTGGACTGTTTGAAAGATGACATAATAACTCATAGAGAAGTATGGAAGAGGAGGAAATGTTGCACCGTTCCAAAATAGATTGGGATAGGAATAGGGCAAGAAACTGATGATGAGATGTCAAGGAAAACTGCTGGGCAAATGCCTCCACCAAGTATAAGTTCGTTTTCCGTTTCACACAACTATTTATATAAGTATAACAGTTAGTCAATTTTTACTGTGAATCACCTTCAAAATTCTCTTCATGGAAAAATTCAGAATAAGAATTTTTGAGTCATCAATTCTTTTCACTCAAGACTTTGGCTAGCCACCATAACCGTATAAAATTGCAGTTACATTGCATGAAGAGGCAATTTGCGAATCCATAGAGCAACCATGCCAGGTAACTGTGAAATAATCGCTTTTTCTATTGCATTTTATAATTTATGAGGTAGTGTAGAGGTATCCGATATGCATTATATGGAAAGCTTTCTTTGGTAGATAATAGAAATCTGTAACACAAAAAAAAAACGAAAATAGTTAGATTATGTAGAAAATGTGTTATCAGACAATCCTTGTTTTATTGTACTCTGCACAACCTGCCTCAGACACCTACTTTATTGTTTCTTTGTGATTTGTATTTAATTTATCGGACAACAATATCAGTCAATTTTGTTACTTAAAAATATCTTAAAACAAGTGTAAGTAATATTCAAAGATACAAACAAACATTAAAGTAGGTGTCTGAGGCAGGTTGTGCAGATTATAATAAAACAAGAATTAATAAACTTGGTCACTGACCATTTTCTCCACAAACTATCTCAAGATAAGAAGGAAGGACTCGCCACTGCTGTTTTCAGGATGCTTCAAAGTCAAAGTCAAAGTCAAAGTCAAAGCATTTATTTCAATTAGACCATTTACAGGCACTTTTGAATTGTCAAGGTCGGTCGGTCAAAAAGATGAAGCTATTTGCACGTTCCAAAGCGTAGATCTCTATGGAGAAGAACGTGCAAGAAACTCCACGGACACTCTTTTAAAAATGTTACAAAATTATGGTTACATCATTCATATTGAAATTATACATATATGTGAGAACGATGTAAAAGACGTGCAGGATAAAAGAGTCCGGAGTAAAAAAAGAAACAATTCAAAGAAATAATTAAAATAAACCATGGCAGCCGAGAGATGACCAGTCTCAGCTGACGGCGCCCGTTCACGAACATGACGCATACGCTAGCACCATTCGGCTCAACCATTTTTAAGGGAGCCAAATGATCCAACGCATGCGCCACCATCAGCCAGACTTTTGAGTGAGCATGACATCCCCAATCGCCAGGGTACACTCAAGTCAAAGACCTACCCAAAATTATCATTATAGTTTAAAGCTACACAGTACTCACACATGTGCATGCTACATGCTACTGTTACGAGCTTGCGTTTTATGTATCAGTGATGTTACTTTTTATAATGTGTTTACATTATAGATACAAACAAATAATACTCACTCTAATTATTTCCAGGTAAAAGAATACTCAACAAAAGAACTGAATGACTTAGCTCGCAAAGAACTAATGTCAGTGCTAAAAGCTAAAAACGAACATAAAGGTCTACCACGAAAAACAATAGTTAACAATGATAATGAAGACAATGATTTCAATGAAAACACAGAAGAACACAACGCTATGACTACGAGAAACTATATAGACAAGCTGAAAGATTTAGAGGAGGATCCTGTTGGAACACCGAGACCAAATGCACCTGAAAATTATGTTGTCGTTGTTACCAAAGCGCCGACTACTACGTAAGTATGAATAAACAATGTGTACTTATAAAAATAAACATAAAAAATATGACCGCACGTCGCGGCACCTTCCAGTTCCAATAGGTACAATAAGAGGCCAGCATATAGGTACTGGTTAGAGTTTTTATTAGGTACCATTGATATGCGGCCCACTGTATCTGCCAAATGTATATTTCGATGAATCGATACAATCATCACCATCATCATCATAAGCATCATGGAAACTTGATACTTAATACACAGATTGTTCTTTTTAACTGGTAGAATTATTTTTACGTAAGAATTGTTCCAGTTAAAGAAAAAGTAAAAGAAACGATGCTGGCCATTATTTTTTTTTGCCGGCCTCATCTAGTTTAAAACGACCAAAAAGATTGACGTCTGTTATTTACAACCTACTTACAAAATAAAAATCATTTATCATTTAAATAGGTAGCATTTATAGATAATGTTGGCATCAAAATCAAGTTTGACTAATGGAAAGTCGTGAGATTGCTTTCAGTAAAAGACAAATATTTTTATAAAGCTTGAACACAGAAACCCACTCCTGCTACATTGAAATTGATAGAATTTCATATCGTTACTTACCTTTATTACTTTTCCATTAGTATTAGCATAAGGACTCGTTTCCATTATGTTTTTTTTTCGTGGATGGGAAATCATCAAATGACTTCTCCCGCTTTGAGCAAAGCGGGAAGGAGTGTCAGACTCTTACTAAATAAACCCGCCCATGTTCCTCCTAATGCCCTTTTTCTTCCAGGGTTGCGGTAACTCTTTCGAAAGATTCAAATTCCGCTACCCTAGCAATTACACTATCCTTGGTTGACTGGATGCCTAAGGCATTAAGTCCGCCTCTGTACACTTGTGCATGAATTATAATTATCTAAATTAGAGAGTCATAAAGGACTGTATTTTAATAGGTTTACTTTCATATTTACTTGACCATCAAAACCGCTATTCCTGACTTTTGTTACTATCTGACTTCTAATTCATCTCTAATTTAATTAATGTTCTTCCTTAGTAAAAACGTGTTTCCTTAATATTGATAGCAATTGATATTAACTTTTTAACTTTATTAAACTCAATAGTGCAATGGAAACGGGAACATACTCGACAGACTGTCTGTTGTGTATCCGCAATACTTCGACATGTTAACGACACTTTGTAAGAAATTCATTTCTATGTTTATTGGATTAATTTGTAGGTTCCAAAAGGAAAATAAGAGCAAAGTCTCATCGTGGATGAAAGCCTCTTCTATTTTTTTTTGTAAGAATTCCTTTTAACTTGCTGGAATAACCCAATATTGCCTGTACCTCAATGCACCGAGAGGCTTCGGGCACTGTTATTGCTGCAGGTGACATCGTTGAAACTTTCCATATTATTATAAACCTAATGTGACAGTAACTTCACCGTATTTAACGAAATTAGCCAGTATCAATTTCTGCTATAAGTACCTATATTATGACTTGGGTTGACACCCGTACCTAAAATACTATATTTTCAACGCTTACTAAGGAGTCTTTTAAATAAAATCCCATATAAGGTCGTTTGGAGGGGCGGAAAATTTATAGAGCTCACTCTGGCATCCTACGTTTTTTCTTGAATTTTCCAAAAGTACTATATTTTTGCAATTATTGACAGAAAATACTATTTTCTCTGAAAAAAAGTTGCCAACAATAACTATGACAGAAAAAGTTGTGTTCAGCCCACATTGCGCGGAGTCGTATAATAATATATCGTATAAGTACTGTCTCATCTCTGTACATACATTCGAAACAGACTAACAGAAAATCCATCGTCGACGACGTTATCACTTTCCATCAGGTGAGATAGTAATCAGACGAGCCTATCAACAAATAAATGTTTTTTCAACACATTTGCTCAAAAAATGCATTTACGAAGCCTGTATGCATTGTTCGAAAGTTAAAAATTATGGGCCACACACTGGAACGTGCGGTAAAATAGGTACTCTCACCTAAGTACATATATATTACCGTATACTCCGTTGTATAGCGCCGTGCGTATTCTTTACGGTTTTTTTTTTATTTCCATAAAAATTAATAAGGTTTCCACCAAGGAGTTTCACATCACGAGAATAAATAAGCTGAATGATCGAACCTCCTTGGAAGCGCTTTTGCTGTATAGGTTTGTCTCATTTTAATACTAAAGAGAAAATTAGAGAAGATAAATAAAAATAAATGAAAGATGTGGTTCTAATTTTCACCTTTGCAAATTCGCGCCATTTTCATATTAGAAACGTCAAAGATTGTTGCGACTTTCCGACTGATTTCTAAAGACAAAAAAAGTTTGTTTCATTACTTATTGTACTGTTTTCTCGCAAATGAGTCGAAAAACGTTGTATGACACACGTACGGATTTCGTTTTTACAAACTCGTGATTATGGTAAGCCCTCGACTTCGTCTCGTGCTTACATTCGTCTACTCGTTTGTAAAAACCAACATACCGCACTAATATCACAAATAACTATTCTTTTAAATGCTAAATTAATTTATTTTTCTAATTACAGAACAACAGAAGTAGAGTTCGACGGGGAGCTTAAGAGCATGGACGACGTCGTCTTGGCCGTTGCTCACGGCAGGAAGCTTGGCTTACACAAGCATCTGCCGAGGCACTTCAGGTCCCGTTTACACCATGCCGTCAATAAGATACAACGTAAGGAATTGTTCTTTTTTTATTGTGCAGTCTTCTATACCATATACTCGTACTACTCTGTGCTACAGCGGCATTGGTCCACACAATTACAGTTGCAACACTTGCAACTAAACAATGAACAGCAACTCGATTTAGTTTAGTGCATTGAAATGTCAACTTTAAGAAACATAAAGACGATTTTGTACCCTTTTTTTGGCCAGAAAATCATCAAATAACTCGTCCCGCTCTGGGCGGAGCGAAAGTGTCAGACTCTTACTGACCAAAACCCATCCGTGCTCCTCGTAGTGCCCTTTGCTTTCTAGGGCCGCGGTAACTCTTTCGAACAAAATCCGCAACCCTGGCATTTTGTACCCTTCCTTTGGCTTTCTTTCAAACTAGGTACTTAGTGCACAGAAGATAGATAGAATAAATACTTTGTTGTACACCAAAAAAAGTAACATAACTGTTTTACAAGAAGAGAAGTTTCAGGAAGCGCGTGTGTGTAAAGAATATAATAGAAATACTCTTGATTGTAGGTATCATCATCATGAAATCATGATTTTCATCATAAATGAAAATCAGATTTCGTGAAAAACTATTCTTATTATTTTTTTGACCCGCAGCAAACGACTGCCTCGTATCAGAATGGAGTGCCTGGTCTCCCTGCTCAGTGACCTGCGGCTTCGGAGACAAGCTTCGCTACAGGAGCGTGGTGCGCGAAAAAAAAGATGGCGGCCGCGACTGTCCTACCCTCACTGACAGGAAACACTGCGGAAATGTCAACTCTTGCGCACATATCGATTATTTTGAATGGTAGATAGATGGTTGAATAAATTTTGTAATGTGTATGTGTAGATGTTTTTTGTTTTATTTCTCAATAAAAAAATCAAATCATAATTGTACCTAAGGAAAAAACTTAAAGCAAATAAGTTAATACCATAGTAACTTACGGGACAAGCTCACCACATTATTTGCCACCATTGCAAATCCTGAGAGCCAGAACCAACGATGGCGACCACCATGAAAACGCAGCCTGAATGAAGCACGACGAATCTTGGACAATCGATTCAACTACCTTAGATCGCGCTACAAAATTAATCAGAAAAGAACAGCAGATGATTAAGAAAAGCATAATTTCCACTCTATTATAGTACGAGGAAGACCTCGTTTACAAAGACGCGCGGTGCGACGTCGCGCGTTGCGTGCCGCGTATGGCGTCTCGCGGTACGTCGAACATTTTTTTCCCTTTAAAGACAGGCGGCGCGTGCAGCGACCAGCATCATCACAAACGTAAACACAAACTTAGGCCAATGCACGCCGCGAACACGCCACGGGTGTCACTACGTTTTAAAACCGTGAATATCGCGTGCGACGCGGCGATGCCATCTTCGGGCTCCGCCTTTATTTCAAGCAAACGCGTGTAAAATCGCTTCTCCGTACACGCTGTCATCACGCCATAACTATGTTTGAATTTAGTACGGGCCGCATTGCCGAACGCAACGACGCCTCGCGTGTCCGTAAACGAGGCTTAATATTGTGGTCGATTTTTCTGAAAACTGAAACATTACACCCGAAAGGATCAAATATATTACCAAACCACTCACAATCCTCACATACTATAACCATTTACAAAGTGAGTCCCAAACAGTCCTTTATCAACAATATCCCGTTACTAACCGGCCAAAAATTCCTTCCACACAAAACTAGCCCAATTCTCTTGGAACCTTTTCATTATTAAATAATTAATTTTAATCACACACAATGGTGAAAAAGCTTTAGTTCAGTTCGCGTCGTAAAGCGGTCCAACTTTATGGAGGTCTGGCCGTGTCAATAAAAGACGGAGCGCCTGTATACCGAGATTACAATATAAAATATTTAATAGTGCGCTGACCAAAGAATTATTTACACAGTATTTCTCTCAGGTGACTCTGTAGCTTTCAGTTTAATTAAAAGTTTTGCAGTGGAAGAGTTTATAAAAGGAATTGCACCCTAGACAGGACAAGTCAACAAAGTAGTTGAATGAATTTATCTGCCTGCCAGAACAATACGTATAAACTTGGTAAAGGGAAAGTGGAAGAAATTGGTATTCGGTTCTGTTTACGGGAATATTTTCATTTGTTTGAAATTCTTTTGCCCGCGTCCCTGGCCAAAAACCAAAAAAGCATGTTTCTTGCATGGAATTCCCATTGCATAGCAACAATAAAACTACATAAGATGTAAAAATTAAGTACGTTACGGCCAATGGCTTGATGGCCAAAAGCTTCGACGACCATCTGTCGAAGCTGGCGTTACGCAGTTGGGTAAAATGCCTGATACAGAAGGCAGTACTCCTCGATACGGCTCGTATAGTGAGGAGGTTCCTTTCTCTGGAGCCCTAACCACCGGTAGCTTGGACTCTGCTCCCGACGCCGCCGCGCCGGCGGACTACTACGTTTTTATATTTTTTTTTATTGTTTCTTATAGAAATATTTAAAAATGTAAATAGTATGTAAGGAAAATTTAATAAAGAGAAAAAAATAATATTATTTGCATCTACAAATTAGGTAGCAAAGTAGAAGATTGTTGCTTGACGAAATGAAGCCTTTCCAAAGCTGTACTTAACCACTTTCCAAGAATGTAATATAGAGTTTTAAACGTTAAAGAACTTTAGTAAATCGTAAACTATTGTGAGAGAGGTTGCTCAACGGCTCGTCTCTATGAGATATTCAGCCCTCTGTTGAGGTCGTAACCTCAGTTACGGAGACTCAACTTTATATTTTATATTTTTATGTACTCAAACCCTTTTGTTTTAGTGTGATTAGTTTAGATATATGATCCTGCACCCCACAGCTCGATAAAACTTAAATCACTTTTTCAAAGGCAACACAAAATTGAACGTATCTAGCTCACTCTATGATAGATATAGATGATAATGATGATGGGGATAGCTTCTAGTCTCTTTTTTTTTTTTTTTTTTTATTGGATGGGAAATCATCAAATGACCCCTCCCGCTCTGGGTAGAGCGGCAGGGAGTGTCAGACTTCTACTGACTAAAACCCACCCATGCTCCTCTTAGTGCCTTTACGTTCCAGGGCCACGGTAACTCTTTCGAACAAATCCGCAACCCTGGTAGGCTCTGGCCTTAACGGGCCCCGACCCATGCTGACGACTGCTGGCTTGGCGCGCGTAGAACACAGCGTGCC
Organism: Melanchra persicariae; assembly: GCA_947386135.1. Taxonomy (NCBI): domain Eukaryota; kingdom Metazoa; phylum Arthropoda; class Insecta; order Lepidoptera; family Noctuidae; genus Melanchra; species Melanchra persicariae. The sequence continues at coordinate 4,213,358 of OX376655.1, read as the reverse complement.
GTCAACCCGGGCCTGTTCTGATCGGACGGCGAGCTCACCACAATGGTGCGCATGCCCGTGTTGTCAGGACGTAGGGTGCCCGCCTTCACCTCCTCTGCTGAGCACCCCCCCGTCCTGACGACGGCGGCCACCACCTCCGTCTCCGTGACGGAGTCGTCCAGGCCCAAGATGCGCATGTCAATGCGCTTGGTGGGCCTGGACACTCGGGCATCGTCCGCGCTTAGGGACGCCCTGAGCCTTTCGGCTAGAGCGTCCGCGGTTGGGCCGCTGGCTGCCCCGGGGATCTCCAGCATCCGGGCCCCAGTCATGGTGACCCGGAGCCGGAGGCCCCCTACGATGCCTAGCTCACCAAGGTTCACCGCCTCCTTCGCCTTGGTGAGCACGTCCGCGTACGTCACGCCCCTCTTCGCCGCGTCCGGCTGTAGCGTGAGGACTACAGCCGCGGTATAGCTTCTAGTCTTACACACCGTATTATTATTGAAGACACGTCATGGCGCAGTGGTTGAGCGATTGGCTGCTGCGCCGGGTGTCGCGGGTTCGATTACCGCACGCAACAAATAAATCTATGGCCTACATATACTTATTCCCGGTCTTACTGTTTGTGTATGTGATTTAATATGTTTGTAAATGCACCCACGATACAGGAAAAATTCCAAGTGTGGGGCAACGTATTGTTTAAAAAAATTAAAATATATGTGGCAAAGTTTCGCTTAGTTGCATTTATCACTTAAGTATACGCATCTCATCAATCTTTATCGCATCAGCACTACTAATTGCTATGGATACATCGGACACCTTACATGATTAGGACTCCATCACTGAAATGTAGTCCTAAGTACAGTTGTCTTCTTCTATCCTCTAGCTAATCCTGTTACCACCACTAACCAATTCTCGTACAGCCCCGACATGAAACGTAGAAAATATAATCACTTACAAGACGAAAGCAAAAAAAAAGGCCTGGCCACCAATAGCACGTTCCATGTTCAAAATTGCGTACATCTTATAGATTATGAGCTAGAGGGCGCGCGTGGCACTAAAGTGTTGCCACCCTCGGATCGAACTGACGGCATGTCATTGGTATTCCGGCTGTGATCTCCTCAAAATCAAGGAGTATGTGATTCGATTTCTATACAGCTGATGTAAGTTTATGGAGTTGTTCGAACCCTTTTCTCTTTTTACCTCCATGTTTTGGGCGCATTCACGCTAAAACGGCTGAACTTATCGTCATGAAATTTCCCAGATATACAGCCTGGGATATGGAGAAGGACATAGGCTACTTTTTTAAGCTATAACCATCATCCACGCGGGCGGAGCCGCGGCCAAGAGCTGGGTATTTCTAATAAAATTAGAATAAATTAATATTTTAACACGTTAAAAATATTCTGTCGCTAGAAAAATCATTACTATGTTTTGCTTCATATTATTTGACATATTTTTATTCCTCAGGATTCAGTTTATTGTGTTCAGCTCTATGTAAATATCTTGTTCACTCAATCGGAAACATCAATTGAGTGTCTCATCGCGAGCTCCATACTAAATACGACTCCCTTCGCCCTGACGCTGCATCGTCCTGTCAAAACGTCCTATTTATCATGGTTAAGATGTTTAATATTACTATCTGCTACTTTTGGCTAAATTACGGATTTTAATAGATTTTTTTGAATTTGAACCTACCTATGAAAAGACGCTCCTTTTATGCCTCTCTAATTTAGTAATTTAAACTTCATACACAAATGTACAGATGCGGACTTAATGCCTTATGGCATTCTCTACCAGTCAACCAAGGGTAGTGTAACTGCCAGGGTTGCGGAATTTGTTCGAAAGAGTCACCGCGGCCCTGGAACGCAAAGGGCATTTGGAGGAACACGTATGGGTTTTAGTCAGTAAGAGTCTGACACTCCCTTCCGCTCCTCATCATCAATCGACTCCTCCGCAGAGCGGAAGAAGTCATTTGATGATTTCCCATTCTTAAAAAAAGGTTGTGTAATTCAGCTGTTCGTCTAATATTCTTCCGCTATTAACTTACTAACTCTTGTTCGGTCGAAATCCTATTAATCGTATTACCATGAAACAATCTTATAAGTATGGTCTTATCGAGACAAAAACTATATTCCAAATCCGAGAGATTAATTAACAGAAAGACTTACACATTTATAATATTAGAAGGATAGTATCAATTTTGTCATAAAAACTAGGAAATATCTTGAAACAATCCAGAAATCCTTGTACATAGGTATGTAAAATTCCTACAGAAGGTAGAAATATCAATAAGAACGGAGAAACAAAACTGTTGGCTCAGCTTGTAGAGCAGATTGCTACAAGATCCGTCATAACGACTCCATGATAGCGACCTTTCTCAAAACGCTGACTGGCGTGCCAGACCGCACCATGTACAATTTTGGATGTTCGTATCCTGGCGAATATTATTTTATACTATTTTGCTTGTACTATCGATACTTACGTATAGGATCGATTGCCCTGACTGATTACCAAAGGACAGCTACAACTACAAAGTGTAGAAAGCTGTGACTATCGGGGTATTTAATAACGGAAGCCATCCGCTAAGAAAAGATTTTTGTCAACTTCAAAGGGGAGAAATGGGGGGTGGAACTATGTATGAAAGTATTTGTAATTATTTTGACAGTTTTTACTAATAGAAATAGCGATAAACGAGAACAAATATTTACTTTAGTCATTAAGAGGAACATGGCTGGGTTTTAGTCAGTAAGAGTCTGACACTCCTTTCTGCTCCGCCGAGAGCAAAAGAAGTCATTTGATGATTTTCCATCCTTAAAAAAGGTCCTGCGCCAGATCTCTCTAAAGTGATGGAGGAGGGAGCGCATCTGTGTCTAAAAAACACACACATTTGAGCACTTTAATATGTCTTGTTTATTTAATAATTATGTTGTACATGTAATTATATAAATTAATGTCCCTCACTAGTCTCTGTTTTGATTGGCTGCCATGGCCAAAATCGGTAAGGAGGACTACATTGTTTCTGTTGTTTCTACAATGAAAGACGTAAATCTATCTCTTTTCGTTCAGTCTATTCAAAGGTTGTCTGTAAGTGATTACCCTGTGCGATAAAACCAACCATTAATCTACAATTGTTCATAGAAATATAATGTGTCCTGTGCTGTGCTCATTATGAGGTGTCCAATAAAATATTTATACAATGAACTAGCTTTTGCCTGCGGCTCCGCCCGCGTGGATGTCGTTTATCGCGTAGCCTTGTGTCCTTCTCCATATGCCAATTCATATCTGGGACGTTCAGCCATTTCAGCGTGAAAGCGTAAAAGACAGACGGACAGAGTTACTTTCGCATTTATAATATTAGTAGGGATAAACAACAGCTAGTTATACTTCCAAACAACACCCACTCAATATCTATTACACACAATACAAAAACACTCGAAAATCTTGTGAATATTTCGCCTCACATCATTGTACACTAAACACCGTTTAGATATCAATCACTGGGATTGGTGGCACGGACTGGGAATCAATCACGGCTACTCGTGAACGGCTCGATCCTAATGTATTGGAAAATTGAACTTTCAACGTGATCTTATTTTTGTTTGCAATCTCAAGCTGTTTGTGTCGTCGATTCAATTTTCGTTTTTGTTTGTTGAAATTGATGGGAGCTTTAAATGATTTTATCTACACTCACAACGTAATGTTCCAAATATGAGTTCAAAAACGAATGCATAAATACATACTTTTTTTTCGTGGATAGGTAAAATTTAAAAAAAAAACCATTACAGTTCAACATTTTCCTTCGATTTTTAAACAACTGCATCATAAAATAACTTTTTAATTTTTATAGCACACTTTTTCTTTTTAATTTTTGGCGCGGTCTCATTGACTTAAGTCAATGAGCCAGCTTTTATCTATGTCTATGGATGAGCGCGCTGCGTAGTCATTCGAATGAGAATATCCGCCATATTGGAATAAACCATTTTTCCTCTTATTTTATTTCAACTGTATGAGTGAAGATAAAATAGTGTATGCAACGGCATAAATAGTGTATACACTCGTGTGATGCTATTATCACACTCGGCTACGCCTCGTGTGATAAACCCACACTCGTGTTTTAATAACCCTTTTTATATGGTCGTTGCATAAACTACTATTTTGCTTTGGTCATGACTATGAGTCAGGTGACGTAAATGAAAACTCTCGTACAAGTTCATCTATATAGGTACTGTAGACCACAGGGCTATGCCCTGGGGCCTACGTATTAAATACTATAATAAAACTCATATGTTAACTATAAGGGAATGTTATTGGAGCACCATAGCTCCTAAGTTCAAATTATATCTCGTCAATGAAAAACAACTCAACTAACAACTCAAATAACTCATTCCTACCGGACACTTCCAAAGAAGGTATGAACAGCTTATCTGCAAGAGGCTGCAGCTGAGGAGGCTCTGTACTTCCATATTGTATATAAATCTTCCCAGCGTTTTTCTAACTACATAAGCTTGAGGTCAACTTCCAGTCTTACCCGATGCTGAGTACCACGGATTAAAAACGTTTAATTTACTGACCAACTTGTAAAACTCGATCTTTTCTATAAATGCTCCAAACAAACATGCCAGTTAATATTCTTTCCCATCGAGTTACTTAAATGTTTTACCAAAGAAAATCGAACATCCGGGGTTAACTTTTCGCGGGATACATTTTAACAATCTGTAATACATCGGAGTTAAGAATTAATGCTAAGTTTGCCTTATTTTTGACGTAATTTGACTGGACTACAATCAAACTCCAAGCATTGATTCAATCAAAACACTATAACAACAACACCACTCGGAATTATGAAGGAATCGGTCAATATAAAAGATGAAGCTTGTTAGGAATTTCTCATTCCAAAGCGTAAATCTCTACAGAGAAGAACACGCATGAAACTTTGCCATGGAAACTCTGATACCTTTATCAAAAGATTGTTGCAATACAATCAGTCTACTAGGATCTGCTAAGAGCTTGCGTTAACCGTTTGCAAGTAACCAAATCGCTCCAATAATGTTCCAAACACAACGTCATAATCAAGATTACATACTCTCCCACTTCTATGTCTATACAACGGGTAACAGAATAAACGCAAACCTTAAGAGGTATTGCGTTTATTTTGTCATTGTACCTACTCATCATTACGAATAACTTTGATTATGGGACACATACAATGACCCCATAAGATTATGTTATTGCGTTTATGATTACACGTTGTATATTTAAATTGGAATCATATAGCAGGCTTTATTTTGTTGGATCCAACTTTGGAATTAAAGTTATTTTACCCACAAACGCACAAACCCCTAACACGCAATACCGCAAAACATCAATACGTATAACACCGTCCCCTTTCGCAAAGAACACAATAACTGATTTGAATACACTCCGATTGAATACAAATCAATTCATAATGGACCCGCCGAGGGTAGACAAACAAAAATTTTATGGAAATACAAATTCCTTCGATTATTGTCTTTTTTCTATGCGCCCAGATTGTTAAATTTGTTTGCCTAGGACCCGTGCGGAATATTCAAGTGGTTCGCGTATCCGTTTGCGAATGTCCATTACTGAACTTGGCCTTTGTTATGGATACCTAAGAACTACAAATGATTCTTTTGTGTACTCTCGTAAGCCTGAAACGTGCCGTTGTGAGGTTTTGTGATAACGTTATGTTATTGAGTTGCTAGCCTGTCGGTTGTCTATCGGTTGCATTTTGGGGAGTGTGCCGGAATTGCATAGTTTAATTCGCCATGCCCGGATGGAATGACGGCCGCCATGTCTCACGTACAATCATTGTACGTGAGCCATGGCGGCCGTCATTCTACCACTTACTACCTTTATGGTCCACAGCAGGACTTAGTGCAGTATAGTAGATAGATTCGCCAAGTCCGTTCCATCATCGGACCACAAGACGTACGGCGATGCGCCACCGGTACATGGTGGATTCCACCCATTCGCACAAAACGTTTTGAGAACACATTCATTGTGAGTACAGCTAAGGAGTGCGATTCCCTGGCAGATTATGTATGTCCGTTTCAACCGCGCGGCCACCTCATTATATTTGATGAAACTTTGCCAGGAATTAGTGCTAATTTGTTACTTTACACACGTCTTTTCGTGAATTTGTTACAAAAAAAACTAAAAAGCTATGACAAAGAATAGTTGGCCGCTAGAACCGCCACTTGCCGTAGTCATCGCCCGTGATTACACAGAAACTATATAATGCAGATAGACGAATGATGCATCAATAGAAAGGTGTTAATTTGTTCAATTTGTTACAAAAATAAAAAACGCCAAAACGTAAATAAACAAAAAGTTATGCAATGTTTAGTTTTCAGGTTATGAGTAGGTAGGTATGTCACTATAAATATCATAGTAATACAGGCTAATGTGTATGGACAATTAGTTACTAATTTGTTACAGCGAATAAACAGAAAAAAATACTAGAAAGTAGGTTCAATAATTTGTTAGAGTCGATTTTAGTTGGCCGCTCGGACGGCAATATGCCTAAAATACAATGGCGTTTATCTCGTTATTAGAAGTAGGTTTAAGCTTATTTAGAGTACTAATCGACGGGTAACGTAACCCAGTTTGGATAAATATGGCGAATATGACTGCAGCATTCATATTTTAGAAGATATTTACAAAAACACAGTAGTATGAAACCGTATGAGAGTAGGGTGACCATGAATTTTCACAATGAAGTGAGACTGAATAGTGATTATTGGAATGTTCGATATTCATATCTTAATTTTTTAGGGCGAGTGCTTATTTAAATACAATTTAAGTTATAACATCCTGTAGCATCGATTTGTGACTTTTACTTCATAAAAGTAAAAGTCACAAATCGATTAAAATTTCTTTATTCAAAATCAACATAAAGGCAAAAAATCAAGTAATAAAAGTCAACATGAAAAATATAAAATCTTTACAAACTAACATAATATTTATAAATTAACTGACACGAATATGACACAGAATGTAGACAAAGTCTCGAGCATCGACGCCGAGTGGTTTTCTATCGGTTGCATTTTGGGGAGTGTGCAACGGAATTGCAGTTTGATTCCGCCAAGCCCGTTCCATCATCGAACCACAAGACGTATGGCGATGCGCCACCGGTACATGGTGCACATCCCACCCACACGCACAAAACGTTTTGGGAACACATTCATTATGCGTACAGCTAAGGAGTGGAATTCCCTGCCAGAGTCTGTTTCCTGATAGCTACAACCTGGGAATCTTTAAGTCAAGAGCGAATAGGTTACTTCTAGGCAAGCGTGCTCCATCTTCGACCACATCATCGCTTAATCTCAGGTGAGATAGTGGTCCAACCCGTGCCGATGAACAATAAAAAAAAACTAGGTGCTGCCAGCGGCCCGCGTGAAAGTCGGAAATAATCCCAAGGGAACGTAGCTACTCCCGGAATTCTGTTTATTAACTATACTTGTGCCAAATTTCATTCAAATCCGTTCAGTAGTTTTTAGGTGATGAAGTAACAAACATCCATTCATCCATTCATCCATCTATCAACCCACTCTCACATGAACAACTGTCAAATCGTGTTTTCATTCATTCTTAGTTCGGGTTCGGGACTAATCGCAAGTTCGTAGGTGATACGGAGAAGGTAACGCCCGCAACTAAGGCCGAAACTTCGGTCTTATAGAGTAGACCCCCAAGAACGCAAAAGGCATTAAGAGGAACACGGATGGGTTTAAGTCAGTAAGATTCTGACACTTCCCTTCCGCTCCACCCACAGCAGACGGAGTCATTTGATGATTACCCATCCATAAAAAAACACTACTTATCTAATTAACCCGTTACGTCCCACTGCTTTACAAAGGTCTCAAACTCCCTTTTCCAATGGCGAAGGAGACGTCTGTCCCCTACCAATGCGGACGAGGCCTTCCTGGATAGTATAGTTTATCTCTCCAACTTCGCTTTACTGGGAATAAAACCTTTTCATTATTTATCCTGTCTCCAAATTCATGTCATATTTTGGCTAGCTTGGTCATTATCATCATATCAGCCAAAAGACGTCCACAGCTGGACATAGGCCTCCCCAAAATGTGGCCACAACAACCGTTCCTGTGCGTCTCGCAACCATCGGCTACCCACGACCTTCACCAGGTCATCGGTCCACCTAGTATGGGAGGCCTTCCAACGCTGCATCTTCTAGTACGCGGTTGTCACTCTAGAGGCCCTAGACAATGTAACTTTTCGGCCCCATCGACCATCTCGAGCAATGTGCCCTGCCCACTGGCACTTTAGTTAGCTAACTTATTCCATTCATATCAGAGACTTTCAGTCTTCACGCACAACAGGATAAGGCAAGTAAATTCTTCAACGTCACATTGCATTATTTCCATGCATGTCAAGAAATGGGGAAAATAAAACGTTTCAGCTGTGTATTTCCCATGTCGTGGGGGTAAGGGAACGTTGCGTGTTTCAAACCTGTCGTCAGCACCCCTCTAGGGGGTTTTGTTATCAGAATCTGCTATATGCACATAAGTAATATGTGATCGAGTTTTGTTTTCCTGGAAAAATTGCAATAGTGTTTGGTAGGAGGGGTAGGAAGTTTTGACCATTGCAACTTCATACAAATTCCTACCCACCGTATTTGTATGAAGTTGCAATAGTCAAAACATTCTAGATTATTATTAATAAGTTACTACTGATCAAGCTTATCTCTTTTCTCAGTTACGTATTTGATACAATTAATAATTATTAGTAGGTATATTATTTACAATTAAACGTATGTATTTTGGTCTGATTTAGTACGTCACATCCGACGGATTCTTGAGGCCTTCGACTGGTTATCGTTTCACCTTGTGGGAGGCCTTCCAACGCTGCGTCTTCCGTTTCTAAAGTTATAACAACGAATTTTCCGATTGTGCAAATACTCTGTAACGCGTTTAGAATTCGTTTAACAGGGTTATTTGTAAAACACCAACAACCTTTCAGTGGGTGAAAGTACTCATGATTGTAAACAACTACTACTATGGGACCAACTCTGGAATATCAAAAAATAAATCGGCTGTTTCATACAAAATGCATTATTCACCCGATGAAAATCTATGAAACAGTGGATTGTTTTTTCGATTTTTCAGGGTCGGTCTCATAACAAAAGTTGTTTATAATCACGAGTTTTTTAACCCACTGAAAGGTTGTTGGTGTTTTACAAATAATCCTGTATAAGCGCACTGAGTAGATACATTTATATTTAGACTTTCATCTAAATTAAAGTTAATTTCACTAGCCAACGTTTAAACGAGGCCTAGCGAAACAGGCAAAAAAGTATTGTTCACCGAATTCCTTAGAAGGTATTCATGAAAATACCATAACACATAGTTTCACAAACAAGTACTAAACGAGGCCTACTATGACCACAACCACACATCACTTAGGTCCAACCTTTGATCATACAAAGCGTATAAAGTTCCAAACAAAACTTTGCCCACACAACATCAAAAACATGGGTCACCTTGTGGACCTTTATCTACTCTTTCCCATTTATCTTTACGCTCATTAGCTTTTCCTGTATAACCAGAAAGGTCCGTTTAATGCGGTCGCGGAAGGAATATGCGGATGGTAAAAAATACACCTTTGTTAAGTACCCAAGCACTATTAAGGAAATACACATACTGTTATGTTTGTTATCTGTAAAGGAAATAATCGTGCCTTCGCATGCAAGAGGAAGCTGAAAGTAGGGTTGACAAAAGTGGTGGAGGACGTAGGAAGACTGAAAGACTGTCAATTGACACGACGCTATCCATGTACTGGCGTATGCACCTACCTACGTACAGGGTGTTCCAAAAGTGAATATTTAAGGGTAATGTTGGGTAGCTGGTCAACATTAAGGAAAAAATAGCAAAATAAAAAAATGTGACGTTTTTCAAAAAAATCAAGCAGTTTGTTACAGATACTAGTATTCACTTGGGTTCAATCACAGATTTGATGTCACCAACTGCATCAGACTGCTTGAAAAGTGATTTGTTTGGAACTTTTTAGTCGGTTTTTGGGGTCAATTTTTTTTAAAAAAAGGATCTCGTTTTTTGTTTCGCTATTGTTTCCATAATGTCTATCAGCTACCCGACATCACCCTTAAATATAACCACGCACTTCTGGAACACCCTGTATATGCGGAAATGTCTATGTAATAGGGTTATTTGTAAAATACTAACAAACTTTCAGTGGGTGAAAGTACCCATGATTATAAACAACACTAACAAACTCACAGTGCGAGAAAGTACTAATGATTAGTAACAACTTTTGCCATGAGACCAACCCTGAAAAATCACAAAAATATCTGTTGTTTCATACATTTTCATCAGGTGAATTTGCATTTTGTATAAAACAGCTGATTTATTTTTTGATATTTCAGGGTTGGTCTCATGGCAAAAGTTGTTACTAATCATTAGTACTTTCTCGCACTGTGAGTTTGTTAGTGTTTTACAAATAAACCTGTTTATTAAAGATATCTCAGAAGATAAAACGAAAGAAAGGCAGTTTCGAAAAGAAAATTAAAATAAAGCTCGCCTCACTATTTAATTCCAATACACTGCAACTCTTGTAACAAAAAAACCAACAGTCCATAGAGATAAGCAAATCGTCGAGGCAATGAAGCTGAAGATGACGAACGAATCGATTCAACTTTCTTAGATCCCACAGTCTAATTAACTAAAAAGAACAGCGTACAGGATAACCACACGGAGACATCCACAATCTAAAAGGGATATGACAACTGACGGAGATAAAAGAAATATGACGACAATAACTATTAATATGCAGTATGGAAGAAAATCCAATATCGTTATGTACGTAACAAATCACATACATTACCTAGTCTAGTACACACTATATCAATAAACCCATTCGTCATAAGAATTTATTATGTAACAAGCGACCCATCCGGCTTCGCACGGGTAATATTTACTGGTGCAACTGCCTCCGTGGTTTAGGCGTTTGCCTTGTGACCCGGTCGTAGGTTCGATTCCCACGGGAAACATACTTTGTAAAGTTGTTTCCAGTTTGGCTAGGAAATTGCAGGCTTGAATCATCTGATTGTCTGATAAAAAGATGATTCCGTGCTTCGGAAGGCACGTATAAGCCAGTGGTCCCGGCCGCCAAATGGCGATCGTCAAACCATGTCAGAGGCCCTTGAGGTGGTTTAGAAATTCTGACACTAGGGTGTGTGGGGTCGTTAGGACCTTACTGCCCACACGAAGAAGGACTGGTGTGCGCCCGAAAATCCCTTGTGGACACTTGGCAAAACATCGATTTTTCTACACTATTTATGCGTACAGAGGGACAAACAGCGTGAAGCGACTTTGTTTTATACTATGTAGAGATTCGACCATGGTATTAGATCCTATCAAATATTAATACAGGGCCTGATTTGTTATTTGCTTCATACTCGTATATTATGTGCTGTTTCATCAAATTTATGAAGTCACTTTTATTTTGTTTTAGAAGTAATAAAAGTTGGATAAATTACATCGGTTTCGTCGGTATATTTAGAAAGCCAGTAAATTTTCTTTACCTAGTCATGTTTGACTTTATCATCAACACGCTGTAAATGCCACCTAATTTTCTTTTTTTTTTGTACACTAATATGAAAGTAAGTACAACTTTCATGAGATTCATGTAAACAGGCGAACTTAACCCGGAGCTGGGGTTTCTAACAGCAAACCTTAATGCGATGGACATTTTACACCCGAGGACAACCAATAAGTGCACAACAAAACTTAAAACTACATTAATTATTATAATATCCTTCTCGTCTCTTTCTTCCGTGCATGTTCTTCACTTCTTTTCCATCCTTCCTTGTAATATTACTGTACCTAATAGTAATATCTGTTCATGGCAAAATGCATTTCTAGAACAACGGTTTCGACAAACATATCATTTAGCACATCGAACTTCTAACCCCCGTCGATCGCAAAAAATCACCGGCCATTTTTATTTACGCCAAGCTCACGTTTCAAACGCACCAAATCTTATTCTAGTGAAAGTTTTTTTTTTCATCCAAGTACTGGTTTTACTACCGGGCACATCGTATCCGGGCCGACCTTTCCTTTATTTCGTTCCGGTCTTGTCCCATTTCGCTTTATGTGGTTCCTATGCGGATCTACAAAATTCTGAGTGTCCTCACTCCACTCCTAGGGTCGAATGTTAAAAGTTTTACAGCCCATTTTAACAGCACGGGTGGATGGATTGACAAATTGTGTGCGCTACTCCTTTGTCAGGCGAGAAATTGTGAACAGAATGAATTGTAGGTTGCTAGGTGATCTTTATAGGCAGTTTTATTTCGTTTTGGTTTGAGCTGTTCGTTTGAGATATGGGGGAGTGAAAGTGGGTTATAACGTGTTTTTGTTGTAGTTTTTATAAGGTTTATTGTACTATTTTTTACAATCAACGTATTGATTGTGAATAAAACCAAAACATATCATCACTGTGTCTACATCTCTCATCCAACTCTCCGCAGGTCTGCTGGTTATTTTTTTTAGCATGTTTTATACTCTTCTATTAATATCCCTACTAATATTACAAATGCAAAAGTATCTTTATCTGTCTGTCTGTTACGCGTTTACGCTAAAACGGCTGAACGGATCGTCATGAAATTTGGCACACATATAGCCTGGGATATAGAGAAGGATTTGGCTACTTTTTTACACGATAACCGACATCCACGGGGGCGGAGCTGCGAGCAAAAACTAGTTTTCTATAAGTGTAATTTTAATAATGTAGTATAGTTTACTTTGTTTAAATAAAAAATACAGAACATGAAAGATGATCGGTGTAACTCTTTTCTACTTTAGGTTTACTACCAATCAACTCCAAGAAGAAAATGACAAATAAATACAGCACCACAATCATTTTAGTATACAATTGGCCCAATTTGCAGCGAAATAGACACTTGTGTACGACCAAAACGGGTAAGAGACTTCGTGAAAAATCCTGGTAAACCTTTTCAAGAAAATAAATAGAGGAGTAAATCCTTTGCCTTACCAATACTTCGTAAGTTCGTACCTACAAACACATGGGAACATCTAACCCTACGTAGAGACGTAGGGTTAGATGTTCCCATGTGTTTGTAGGTACACATTCAATAATACCTACGCAGAGGCGTAGGTATTATTGAATGTTTATGACGAAGAAATGTCTCCAATGCGTCACAAAAAGCGAGGCTTGACATTTTACGAACTTTTTATAACACGAATCCAGTTGATTACCCACTTTCGTCGATGTGCTTGGAAATACGCCAATCGTGATATCAGATTCCATTGGGTCGAGTTACTATGAGCGTTTACATCAAAGGAACTCGCGATATTTGTAACTGCTACACTCAATATTATTATGGCGTATAGGTTAAGGAAAAGAATATATCACTCCAGAGAACGGGCAGCAGCATTCTCTGTAGGTACATTGCTACAGCTGCACTGCGATCGCCAACCCGTCTGCCAAGCGTGGCGATTATGCCAAATCCCCCCATTTGGATGAGGCCTATGTCCAACAGTAGACGTCTATCGGCTGATATGATGTCTACTTTAATGCCAAAATTTTATAGGTCAAGTGTGTGAAGGTAATTTTAAACGACCAAAAAAGTGGGTTATTAATTCGACACGTATGTAGGTTATAGTGTCAGAATTGCACATTTTTACATAATAATATGTTAGTTATCAGCTTCTAAACATGTGTGCCAAATCTCCTAAATGTATGATGTACATTTGTGTGTTTGCATGCTTACATGCTCGCAGAACACATGGTCGATGGGACCGAAAAGTTTTGGAGTGGCGACCGCGTACCGGAAGACGCAGCGTTGGAAGGCTTTCCACAAGGTGAACCGCACCATGACCTGGTGAGGGTCGCGGGTAGCCGATGGATGCGAGACGCGCAGGACCGGTTGTTGTGGCGACACTTGGGGGAGGCCTATGTCCAGCAGTGGACGTCTTTCGGCTGATAATATATGATGATGATGATGATGCTTGCATGCTGTTTGTACCTATGTTTGTGCGCGCATATCTCAAAAACTATGTCGGATTGCAAAAAAACTTTTTTAGTTGGACTAGGTATATTCCAACTGAGGGAACAGTGCAAGTTTAATTAAATTCGGTTCAGTAGTTTTTGAAATAGAGAGTTCAGTACTTATGTATCAGTCACTAGGGAAACGTGTCGTTGGCTTAACAACGTAATTCTAAAACATTATCATTATGCTAATGCTAATTGCTGATAATTCCTTATTCTTTTTAATTCATTAGTTATAATTCTTCCTAACATATCGAGTTTCTCGGAAAGCACGTTAAGTTGTTGGTACCGGCTGTCATTTGTAGATCTTTGGGAGTCTTTACGGATTGTCAGACGCCAGTAAATCTGACTCCAGTCTTGCCAAGAACTACCGTGTTAGGTACCCTATTATTGGGTTGTGGAAGTCTGGTAGGCAGCCGCTCTACGTAAAATACTGGTATTCAGCTGAATCCGGTTTGACTGGAAGCCGACCCCAATAAAGTTGGGAAAAGGCTTGGCAGATGATGAGTTTCATTTACTTACAACAAAAATTTAATATTTTAATAATGAAAACGTTATTTTAAAAAATTAAACTGTAATTTATTTAATTAAAAACTAAAAAAGGAGAAGTGAAATTTTATCTTTTACAAAATCTAAAGTAAATATACCGATACATATACGACATACGATAATATATACCTATACGACCACCAAAGGCCTCATCGACCTCAAAAATGTTTTGGTGTACTTACTTTAAATTTTTAATTAAAAGATAAAATTTAAGTATTGACGCCGGTTAAATTTATTAAATTACTTTTTTTTGATATCGTGCTTATTTAATATCCAACAATAATTTTCCTCAATCTGAGATGAAGTTTATGAACGAAAAATATTAGTCAAGCTAAGTATTTTCCGCCACAGTGATGAATGAATTGAACATCACCCTATCTGTCAAGAATGAGTGAATGAAAGTCTACCAAGAAAATGAAAGTCTACCAAGAAAATGAAAGTCTACCAAGAAAATGAAAGTCTTTTGTTAACGAAATTGAATATTTCGTTTATCAAACTGAACAATGGGTTCACTAAAATGTAGTATTATTATATTCTCAGATAAACCTAGAAATTTCCGATTTTATCAACAAAAGACATTTGTATCGTATAGGAGATTAACCCAAGATTGACCCCTGTCTTCTGAGTTAACAATTTTATGTTGAGTACAGGTCAAACTCTAGAATTAAGCCTTCAATTAATCAAATAGAAACAGAAATCAATCAATCGTTGGTATCTTTTTTGCTCCACATTGTACATTTTTACTATGACCAATGCGTTATTTATTTTTTTTTTTTTTTTTTTTTTTTTTCTTAAGAAAACTTACAGCTAGGATACAGATAGTTGATAGTTAGTGAGAGAAGGCCAATTAAAAGTTTTCACTGACAAAATTAAGGTAGCACAAGAAACAGTAGACAGGCAAGAGAAAGTAAGAATTAGTAAGCACTCGGAGAGAATTAAACCAACGTTTTAGTGATATTCAAAAAAGTTTTTGCACAGTATTTTTTTTAGTTTAGGAACACTGGTGGAGAACAAGTCAAGATCATCAACACTCTGACACATCGAGTTGAATGCCCTGCTAGCTCTTATTATATAAGAGTTTTGTCGATATATGCACCGCACAGAGGGAACATACAGAGGTCGATGATTCCTAAAGGTGAAGGATGGAACACGCAGCCCAATCTCGCTCACCAGTTCAGAACAGTCGATTGAACCATTTGCCAAATTGAATAAAAATACCATGTCAGCAATTTTTCTCCGCTCAATTAGTGGAAGGATGTGAAACTTCCTGCAGCGGCTATAGTAACTAGGTAAATAGGTTCTGGATCTAAATTGAATGTACCTCAAGAACTTCTTTTGGATACTTTCGATGCGATTGACGTAAGTGTTATAAATAGGATTCCATACGGGTGAACAGTATTCGAGATGACTGCGCACAAAA
The DNA here is from genome assembly GCA_947386135.1 of Melanchra persicariae. Classification (NCBI taxonomy): domain Eukaryota; kingdom Metazoa; phylum Arthropoda; class Insecta; order Lepidoptera; family Noctuidae; genus Melanchra; species Melanchra persicariae. Next base: position 4,197,349 of record OX376655.1, on the reverse strand, counting down.
GCACAATACAGAATTTTGAGTGTTTATTTATTTATTTTTATTTATTTTATTTATTTATACTTTATTGTACACCTCATTACAAGAACAGGACAAACATTTATAAAAATAAGTGTACAATGGGCGGTCTTATCGCACAAGGCAATCTCTTACAGACAACCTTTGGATGGACTGAACGAAAAGAGATAGATTTAGGGTTGTCAGTGTACAAAAGTTCTAAATAATACTAAATATACATAATAACATAAAATACACAAATACAATAACAGTTAATATACTAATAAATATCAAATATATAATTGGGAAAGGAGTGAAAAAATTAGAGTGAAAAGAAATGCTCTTTCACCATTTTTTTAAATGCTGGTAGCGTTTGAGCACGCCTTACTTCTATAGGTAATGCATTCCATAAACGTGCTGCTTGTATACTAAATGATTTATCAAAGAAGGAAGTAGAATGCATACGAATACTTAATTTTAGATTTTCCGATGATCTCAAGGACCTAGAATGCGTGTCACAGAGGAACTGAAAGCGTTCTTTAAGATAAAAAGGAGTAGAAGGATTAAAGAGCACATTATAAAGTAACGAAAGTATATGGGCATTCCGGCGAAGGCGAATAGGAAGCCATTTGAGCTTAGTACGAAATTCAGAAACGTGGTCATACTTGCGCAAGCCAAATATAAACCTGATACAGAGATTTTGAAGTCGCTCAAGCTTGTCCAATTGGTCTTGGGTGAGATCAAGATAGCTGGCATCAGCATAGTCCAGAATAGGGAGAAGAAGAGATTGTGCTATCGCAATTTTGGTGGTGATGGGAAGAAAATTGCGAAGACGCCTCAGGGAGCCCGCAGAAGCAAACAGTTTACGACTTACTTCCTGCAGTTGCTTAGTCCAGGACATAGTACTGTCGATATAAATCCCCAAGTTTTTCACAACGTGACTTACAGGAATGTTAGTGTTATTAAAAGAAACCTGGGGAAGTTTCGACCAGTCAATCTTAGAGACAGTCCGGGAACTACCAACAACAATGAACTGCGTCTTTGTTGGATTAATCTTCAGCCCAAACTCAGCACTCCAGTCACCTATTCGAGCGAGGTCCTTATTTATATTCTCAATGGCATCAGATAATTCTCCAAGGGAGGCTTGAGTGTAAATTTGGAGATCATCTGCATACAAGTGGTAGAAAGAAGACAGTCGTTGAGTGATAGAATTAATAAAAAGTGCGAAAAGTAGAGGAGATAACACGCCACCCTGTGGCACACCAGCTGAGGTGTCGCACCAAGAAGAGAAAGATTCCTCAATGCAAATACGCTGCCGGCGGCCAAACAGGTAACTACGAAACCAGTCAATTACCGAAGGAGATATGTTAAAAGAGTACATAATGGCAAGCAAAATGTCGAAATCAACCGTATTAAAAGCATTGCTAAAGTCAAGCAGTGCTAGTACCGTTAATTTCCCCATTTCCATGCCAGACTTGATATCGTCCGTAATATGCACGAGTGCCGAGGTAGTGCTATGTCCAGATCGAAAACCAGATTGGAAGGGATTCAGCAGGTTGTGCTTGGAAAGGAATGTGCTGAGTTGTTGGTGAACCAGTTTTTCAAGGACTTTGGATAGGAATGGGAGAATAGAAATAGGACGATAATCGGAGAAAGATGCAGGATGAGATTTTTTAGGTAAAGGGATAACTTGGGCGTCTTTCCAGGCTTGCGGGAAGACACTATTGGAAACAGAGAAGTTAAGGATGTAAAGGATAACAGGAAGAATATTATCAAGGATGGGAATGATCATCTTACGGCTGACACAGTCGCTACCAACGGCGTTGGATGTAATCGATACAATACTCTTTTTAACATCACAAGCAGTGAATTGACTTATGATAAATGGGAGATAATCAGGTATCGGAAGGTTTGAAAGATGACTTAGTGTAGCAGCTTTGGTGGCCCTATCCAATACGGGCGAAGTAGAAAAATGAGTATTTAATAAGTTGAAGTCTAAGTCTTTAGGAATCATAGCATGAGATTTTTTTCCGATACCTAGTGATTTGAGAAAATTCCAGACCTTAGCTGGATCACAATTTTGAACTGAACTGTGGATATGTTGGCGGTTTGCGTTCCTACACACCTTGCTGCAGTGATTTCTAATTGAGACGTATTTTTCCCTGTTAATATCATTCGGCCGAATTTTAAACTTAAACTTCGCAGCTGCTTTCTTATGTAGTAAAATTTTAATTTCATCAGTCAGCCAAGGCGCTGGGAGATGTTTAACTCTCACAGCTCGAATAGGTGCATGTATGTCATAAAGATGAATAAAAGAAGAAGTTAAAAATTCAACTTGTTCGTCGACGGATGAGGAAGTAACCAGAGGAGTCCAGTCAATGTTGCCGGCATCTTCACGAAGACGATCAATGTTCATTCCATCAAAATTGCGAAGCAGAAGAGTTTTGGACTTATGCTTAGGTGGTCGAATTTTATAAGAAGTGAAAATTAGGTCATGATAGGAAAAGGCGTCAGCTGAACATTGACCATGTTTAGCGACGTGATCGAGAGATGAGACGAAAATAAGATCAAGAAGTGAAGGAACCGAGTTAGGAAAATGATGAGTGGCACCAAGGTCAAGAATAGAGAGATTTGTGGATTCAATAATATGACGAAGAGAAGTAGAGCGGGAGTCATTTTTAAAGAGACATGTATTAAAGTCGCCCATTATGATGCTATGACTGTAAGAGGGAATTAATGCTTCTAAAACTCGTTCAAAAGAAGAAAAGAAATTAATCCGAAGGGAAGGGCAGTAGTAGACCCCGAGGAGAATCTTAGAGTGGTGCAGTTCAACTTCCAGGAATAGATGTTCACCGGCGTTCGGTGGGGGTGGCTGTGTGGACATGTTAACAATAGAAAAAGGAATGTAGTTACGAAGATAAATGGCCACCCCACCACCACCGCCGACCTCTCGATCATTCCTGATGAGTTGAAAACCTGGAAGAGAGTAAGAGGAAGAGGGAAGGCAGGGTTTTAACCATGATTCAGAAACCAGAATCGCATGAATATTCTTACAGTCAAAACTGGCCAGCATATCGGGGAAATGAGCCGGAATACTCTGGGCATTTATATGGACCACATTAAAGTTCTTGGAGACATCGGAAAAAAAGGAAACAAGAGTGTCAGCTAGAGAAGGAACACTTACAAAGCTTTCATCTTCGCTATTCGCGGAAAAAAAAGTATCAGTATCACTGCTACAGCCAGGGCTGAGCATAAAATAATATTAACTAAAATAAATACAATAAAAATAAATACCTAACACCAAAAACAATAATGTATACGCGGTTTAAAAACGTCCACCTGCCAGTTGTGCTTTACAAACAAATAATAAGCATACATAATAAAAACCATACAATTAATGATTTGTAGTGTTTTGATATTTTTAAAATCTGCTGATATCCTCAAAATGAAACCTAGTGCCTTAGAAGCTTTTTTAATGATATTATCGATGTGTGTGTCAAAAAGAAGCTTCGAGTCAAAAGTGACGCCCAAGTCTCTAATCGTATTAACTCTGGCTATTGAAGTGTTGGCTAGTTTGTAATCGTAAAGAATAGGGTTAGGTTTACGAGTGAAGGTACATGTATAACATTTCGAGACGTTTAGATCCAAGCGGTTGGCCATACAGTACTCTTGGAATCTGTCCAGATCATGTTGAAGACGTTCAGCATCTTCATAAGTTCTGATTTCACTCAGAATCTTCATGTCGTCCGCAAACAAAAGAACTTTAGAGTTGGAGAAACATGAAGAGACGTCATTGATGAAGATGTTGAATAACAAGGGTCCCAAAAGCGATCCTTGTGGAATCCCTGAGGGAATAGTCATAGTTCTCGATGTATATCCATTAAGAACAACAGTTTGACACCTGTTGGCCACATAAGATGAGAACCACCTGAAGAGATTACCACTAATACCCATAGCCAATAGCTTACGCAGAAGTATAGCATGATCCAAGCGATCAAAACACTTGCTGTAGTCTGTGTAGATAACATCTACTTGTGTGCGATGAGCCATACCTTCAGTCAAGTAGTCACCGCAAAGAATGAGATTGGTGGTAGTGGACCGACCTCGTAAGAAACCATGTTGGCGGTCGCTAATGCTTAGCTTAAGACAAGCATAGAGCTGCTTGTGTATTATTTTTTCGAGGATTTTAGCGAAAATGCATAATTTAGATATGGGCCTGTAGTTTTCCACGAGGTCTCGAGGCCCTTTTTTGTGGATCGGAGTGATTAACGCCGACTTCCAAATTAATGGTACCTCACCTAAATTTAGGGACCGCCCGAACAGAAGTGAAAGAGGAAGAGTCAGACTTTTGGCACAGTTGACTATAAAAACTGGCGGAATATTGTCAGGTCCTGCAGATTTAGATAAGTCAACTCCTTTAAGTAGATTGAATACTTCTGATTCATTAACTTCGACTGAATGTATGTCCGAAACAATATCGCTCAAATGCATGTTTGATCCCTGCGCGCGGTCATTGGAAAGATCGTCATCACCGTTGCTAATAGGAGAACTGAGAAAATTTGAACAGAAATAGTCACCAAACATGTTGCAGATGTCCTCTCCTTTACTTGATGTGCTATTTTTATATTTAAGTAAGGAAGGATAAGCATTCGTTTGATTTTTTGATTTGACGTACGACCAAAACGCTTTGGGGGTCTTAAAAATGTCTTCTTCTATTTTAGCAATATAGCAGCTAAACATTTCGTTTTCAACTTCCTTGGCACGCTGTCGGAGCAAGACAAAAGACTCATGGTCAGACAGGTTTCCGTATTTCTTAAATTTTGCGTGGTACTTCGCTTTTTCTTTTATAATTTTTATCAAAGGTTGTTTGAACCAGAGAGGGTATCTGTTGCTAGGAACTACCGTCTTGATAGGTACAAAAGAATCACGTAGTTTATTGAGAGTTTCATAGAAAAATGATACGGCATCTTCGAGTGTCCTAGTGCTCACTTCGTTGCGCCAGTCAATCTGGCTCAGCCGGTGATTAATTGCCGTATAGTCGGCTGATAGATATAAAAATTTTATACGAGGACGCGCAGGAATTAAGTGTAATCATACAAAATCAGAAACCGGCGATCCAATTGCGTTACTCATAAAATCGCATATTCTTTTACAATAGAAAAGAACACATAGATCCATTGATACCTCATTCATTAAATGTTTAAAAAATGCATCTACCGGACAACGTATGCGCAATGATTTCTAAGTATGTCAAAATTAAAGCATATCCAACAGATTACATTATAATTTTAGTATTACGCAATAGGGATGATTCCTGGTCAAAAAATATATGATTTTATTTATTCTGTCAGTTAGATTATCGAAAAATATTGGACACGTATTTTTTTCTTTAACCAATCAATCAAAAAAAGACGAAGATAAAACGCACTAAAGATCAAGATTGGGAGCTTGTGACGTCACCTGTGGGTAAAAATATTCTCTATGGTAAAAAGTGTACTTACAAGTGACACACGAGTTTTCAACGCACTGTATCGTTTTTATTTTTTGTTAACGTGAAAAAAGAAAAAAAATACGTGTCATATTTTTTTGGAAATTTAGCTGACGTACTAATTAGTTTTTTTAGTAATCTATCCTATTAGGCTTTGGCGATAATTTATGTACAGTATGTATAGTTTGGTGCTATATAAAACATTGTTTGCTCCACCACATATTTAGAACACTATCCGAAATATCTAAACTAGATCAGACTACTGGTCATAAATCAATCAGCCGAGCGTTGGAGGGTTACAAAAAACATTGGCGTATACACGCAACACGCCCGTGCCGAAAAATTGCGGTCGAAAAGGCCCCACAGGCTAGCGTAGCGGCCTCAGGGCTTTTTGCCCCGTTGCTATTATCAGTATCAACTGTCTGGATAGTTTTTGTATACTGTTGAAAAAGAGCTTGTTTTTCAAAGCGTTGGGGAAACTGTTCGCTTTTAGTTTTTTGTTTTGTACATTTCAGGGTTCGGATAATTTTTATGAAAACACACAGGCTGCCTAGTTATTTTCGATTAAGTATCTGCGTTTATTATTGACTGAACAACAGCACAGTATCTTGAAAGGATTAAAAATAAGGCTAGCTACAGTCAAAAATAATTTCCGGTACCGGGAATCGAACCCGAGCCTCCTGGGTGAGAGCCAGGTATCCTAGCCACTAGACCATACCGGACTTGCTTATAGTGTCAGAAAACACCCCTGTCCTTGTACACATTCATAGTAAGTGCGGTGACGCACTGCATCCGAATCGGTGCAAATACGTTCCGAATTAGTCCTAGAACTATTTATATGGTACTTTATCCGACTTCCGTCATCCGATTTCTCTCCGTCATCCGTGAGTCTCCAATTCGGAAGAAATATTGACGAAGTAGTACTGTTTGTATGAACGCTTTCGTTTTACCTTGGATAGCCTTGGATTCAAATCGGACATGTCTGTTCGTCTTCATACAAACAATTAATCAACCGCCAATCGATGCCATCAATCGACGTTAATCGATTGTGTGGCTGATAGAAGAAATAAGTAAAAACTATCGATCGACTTCGACTAATTCATTCTACCATCGATGGCATCGTACGATTGGTGTTGTAGAAACTATCTGTCGACATCGACTTGTAGGCCGCATCAATGCCGCCACAAAAACAAACGTAGCAAAATATACATTGCAACAAAAAGAACCGCAACGCCATCTATCCCGCCAGCTGCGAACTAACTGAAAAAAATCCTGCATCGCGGTATCCAAGTTTTCCGCGATTGCGATTTGAACATATATCCAGAATAAGATGGCGTATGAATAGTTTGGATTTGGATCAGAGGTCCGAGTTTTTCGACTCTAGATCCGTATTTTCACGAATTCGGATGCAGTGTGTAAAGCGATATCCGAATTCGGTCCAAGTTTTTTATTTCTGTATTTTCACGGATTCGGATGTATGCAGTGCGTAAGCGCTCTTAGAATCCACATTCAAACACGTAAGTAGCAAGTATGGAACCAAAAAGACATCAGATTTACAATTAATTACACGAACTTACATTTTTTCGCAGAATCGTGTGGAAACAAAAATTATCGGAATTAATTTCCGGGATAAAAAGTATCCCTATTTCTTCTTCAAGATATGGTCTCCCCGCGTGCCAGTAGTATTACCTAAATCCAGCCGTTAAAACGACAGACAGTTATTTTCGCACATAATGTTACCTCTAGTATGGATGTATGGATGTGTGGATGCTACCTCAATGCACTTGTACGCAACGGCTAGACTGCTGCTCCTAAGTTATCAAAATAAATTGAGATCATTTATTTTATATAACTATAATAACAGGTTCCGATAGCAGTTCTAGTCCACCTGGCACCGGCTGACCGGCAGGTGAAGATGATTCCACTCGATAACACGTTCCAACCACATGGAACAGGTCCAATTATGTTAGCTTGGTTTGATTAGGCACTTAGTTCAGTCGCAAGCAAATTAGAGACACAAAAAATTACGCCTAACAAGAATAGTTCCCAAGCTTTTTTCCATTTTACTGGAATGCTGCGACACATACAAAATGATAGCGCTGTCTAAAGAATTCAATTTCAAACCAATATTGATTGAAATTGCACAAGAGTTGTAAAAAGGTGTTGCAACTCGAATATAAAACGTAATGTAAATTCACAAAAGTGGGAGCAGTAAGAACAGTTCACAATACGCGATTATTTCTGACGTCTCCCCGCGAAAGTTGGCTGATAAAGAAACAATTTGTATTCAATAAGCTTCGCGGGCCCACGGGAATAAGTGCTGAGCCGAAATATCGCTTCGTTGCGAATTTTACGTACATCCGTTGAAATAGATTCATGGAAGAGCCGGAGAGAAAAGTTTTGGTAGTGGACACTGAACAGACAGTCAAGGCCCAGTTTTAGGACTAGCCTTCTAGTTCTAGTGGACAGATTATGGACCAGAGATCATCTTTTCTTTGTTGATAGTTAAAATTGGAAGAGTTTCATAAATAATATGCTATTTTTTTTCTGTGGAAAGTAACGTTATCATCCTTTCCTTTCAATAAATACTGTCCCTTTTATAACGCAATCAATACGCGAAAATAATTTTGAAATTTCAATGGGTTTCCTACACAAAACAGAACAAGTTGGTACTTATATACATAAGTACATATAATACACAAGTTTAAACGTAAGCTAGGTATCGGAGTTCAACGAAAACACCTTTTATTGTTGTTGTAAAGCTGCATAGTGTCTATTTTAGTGTTTTTGTACAACCTATGGAATAATAATAATATTTTCATTGTACCGATAGTCCTGTCAGCCAACGGCTTTATAGCCACGAGCCCAGACCAACACCTCAGGAGGCTCTAGTTCGGCTAGGCAGCTGTATCAAGGGCTTGGTTCAGAAAACAGTACTTCTGGACACGGCTCGCATTGTTAGGAGGTTCCGATACCGGTGGGCTACTATTTTTTTATATTTTTATAACACATTTGCTCGTAAAGGGTTTCTTATTTCACCAATTTCAATATCGTATTGCATCTCATTACGTACTTGTGCGTTATTGTAATGTAAAACGCACGATTTTCTTTTTAATAAGGTAAAACGCGGTTTATCAAGATGCTCCGCCGAAAACGAACGGTACTTTTTTAAATCGTAGCAAAGAGTTTTTATGTCAGAAAAGTGGCCAACATTTTATGAATAAAATTAACTTTGGGAGATAAAACATAATAAATAAACATTTAATTCCTTAATTTAATTAATTTTGACACTAAATTACAACCATTTAGGTGTCTGTAACAAAAACACAAAAATATTAATTTACTTTATTAGTAATACTGGCTGTTTTTGTGCCTTTGCCTTGAAACAAAAAATAGCGCTGATGCGTGCGCATCGCTAACTAGTGAACAAGTTAAAATTATTCCGCGCGCTTTTTATTTTTGCATTATTGTTTTTATTTGAAAAAGTCGTCAACTAATGATGAATTTATTAATTCGACACCGCCAGAAGTCTCAGAGGCAGCGAAAAAGGCTACTCTAAGCCTCTTGCCTGAAAAATCGACCGATGGATACCTACTTACAGCGTATCATCATCTTATGGAAAACAAGCATAGATGCAAATTCATTTTCAGAAATTGTGTTTTTAGCCTATTTCATGGAACTTTCTCAAAAATATAAGTCTAAGTTCATTGTGGTGCTACTATTCAATGCTAAAAAGCACTGTGAACACAAAACATGATATTGATATTATCAAGTCATACTCCAACTTGCTGGCATTTCTAGAAAGACGCTCAAGTTGCCATGTGAGTAAAAAGTCGAAAGTATTTTCGGCTAACAATGTCAAGAAGTTCCGGATTGCCGATATTTGGCAACAAAGGTCAGTTGAAACTAAATTATTGTTATTAACTTCTTTCACATTCGTATTTCTTTACAATATAGGTGTTTTGTACACTGTTTTTATCTCTTTTCAGGTTGTATTAATATTCGGCATAAATGGTACATGTAGACGTCAAGAGTTGGCAAACATCACAACTAATGATGTCGAGAACCATGGGTGGGTTCTTCTTGTCCAGGTCAAAAACATAAAAATAAAATTCCAAGATCGTTCAACCGCGCCAGTATTCCTTCGCCTCAGGACAGTACTCTCTCGCCGTGTCCTGGGCTGTGCAATCCAGGGGCCTTTTCACGACATAGTGAAGAAATACGAAGCGCTTCGTTCAACAAAAGCGATGTCTAACAGATTTTTTCAAAATTACCAAAGTGGAAAATGCACTAGCCAACCCATTGGCATAAATAAATTTGGAGCAATGCCGAAACAAATTGCCACGTTGCTGGATGATCCACATGAATACACAGGGCACAGTTTCAGAAGGTCCTCGGCTACATTGCTCGCCGATTCAGGTCCAAACTCATTGACACTAAAACGCCACGGAGGGTGGCGGTCGAACAGTGTAGCCAAAGGCTACATAGATGACTTGATGAGAAATAAAGAAGAAATTAGCACCCGCATTACAAGGAATATAAATTTGGAGCCAAGTGTTGAGTCTCGACCAACTAAGAGCACACACGCGTACATTCTATCATCGTCGCCGCCGCCGCAGCCACCTCCGTCGCCGCCACCGACTGCAGAACTCTGTGGTCTCGTTTCTCCTACTTTCACTCAAGAGAGTGAGAGAGAGACTGGTGAAATTGTAAATTATAATAATCACTTGACAAGATTAAAAATGCCAACTGGCAACGTAATAATCAATTTTACAAATTGTTCAATGTTATAAAACGTTGTATGACATCCGTGCGCTTTGATAATTACAGCCTCTGCTCTGCTTTCTTGTAGCCCTCACCTACGGCTCGGGTTAGCAATGTCGCCTTGGCTATAATTTTCAACTTACCGCACTTACGAGTTTATCATAATGTACTATTAAATGTTTTTTTTTTTGTATTTTTCAAAATTATTTAAAAATATATAAAATAAGTTTACAAAAATGAATGAACGGAATAATAATTATAGCTTTATTTATTCCTCACACTTTACACTTTTACATTTCTATAATATATTATTGGTTGTGTTAGTATTTTGCTTAATCTAGTTTGTAAGTATAAGTTCTTATTAATTAATTAATGTGGAAGGACCGCTCTGGCCGTGAAAGCCTCCTCCTTTTCCTTCCATTTCGCTCTCTATCTCTTGCTACCCTGTTCCATGTAATTCCAGCCGTGTCAACTATGTCATCACTCCATCTTTAAATGGCCTTCCATTTCGTCTTTTTTTAAATATGGGGTACCAATTCGTGACAATTTTGGACCATTTGTTCCCTGATGATCTTTGGACAGATTGCCCAGCCCATTTCCATTTTTGGGTCATGATGGTTTTTACTGTGTCTTTTAATATGATGATTTTCCTGATGTCTCTATTTCTCACTTTATCGCTTAGTGTTAAGCCCAAAAGACTCCTTTCCATGCTATTTTGGCACACTTTAACAGCTCCATCAAGCTGGCAGTGAACAGTCAGAAGAATCGACCAAAATTTGCATGTGAATTTGTAGCTAATCAGTTGCTGCAAAACCAATTTTGTTGCTCGAACCGATTCCACAAAAATCGAGTTACTGCTATCTTCACCATAAGCTAGCAGTAAAATTACGAAATTGGTGTTAAATGAGACGACTAATAGGTAGCAATTTCTTGCTAATTTGTTGCTGAAAAACAGCATAGGAAAAAACTAGAAAATTTCAAAATCAGCCGAACCTAGCAACCGGAAACTGAACAGCAGTGTCCCTGCTACCTTAACATACGAATATTATGAACTAGGAGCAGATGCCGATTTTGTTGCTGCTCATAAATAGCATCAGAGATGCCCAGAGAGCCAGCAATAAAATAGAAACAGAAAATCGGTTACACCTCGTGACCGGAACCTGAAGAGCAGTGTCCCTGCTTTCTCTCCTAGTTCATAATAATCGTATGTTAAAGTAGCACGGACATTGCTCTTCAGGTTCCGGTTGCGAGGTGCAACCGATTTTCTGTTTCTATTTTGTTGCTGGCTCTCTGAGCATTTCTGATGCTATTTATGAGCAGCAACAAAATCGGCATCCGCTCCTAGTTCATAATATTCGTATGTTAAGGTAGCAGGGACACTGCTCTTCAGTGTCCAGTCGCGTGGTGCAACCGACTTTCTGTTTCTATTTTGTTCCTGGCTCTTTGAGCATCTCTGATCATATTTATGAGCAGCAACAAAATCGGCATCCACTCTTAGTTCATAATAATCGTATGTTAAGGTAGCAGGGACACTGTTGTTCAGTTTCCGGTTGCTAGGTTCGGCTAATTTTGAAATTTTCTAGACTTTTCCTATGCTGTTTTTCAGCAACAAATTAGCAACAAATTGCTACCTATTAGTCGTCTCATTTAACACAAATTTCGTGATTTTACTGCTAGCTTATGGTGAAGACAGCAGTAACTCGATTATTGTGGAATCGGTTCGAGCAACAAAATCGGTTTTGCAGCAAATTAGCTAGAAATTCACATGCAAATTTTGGTCGATTCTGCAGACTGTTCACTGCCGGCTTGATGGAGCTCACTTTAACCTTGTGGGTCTGTTTTGTTGAAAGCGGCCATGTTTGAGAAGCGTAAGTGAGACAAGGTATTAAACACGTCTGCATGGCTTTATTTTTCAGTGAGGCTGGGAGACTACCCCGAAGTACCTCTTTTAATGCCCTGCACTTGTTCCATGTCATTTTGATTCTTCGCTCTACTTCTTTATCGTGAACTTGAAAGATATTAAATGTCTTAAGTAAGTGTAGTCTTCGACGTATTCTATTTCTATTTAATCTGACTTTAGTGGAATAGTTTGACTATTTGTCATTACTTTAGTTTTCTCCCGGTTGATTTCTAGACCTACTTTTCTGTTCTCTTTGCTGAGTGACTCTATCATGTGTTCTATTTCTATTGCGTCCTCCGAAAGTAGTATCTGCGAATCGTAAGTGCGAGATGCGTTTGCCAATATATGTTTATCTCTCTATTTTCCCAGTTCAGTGCTCTAAACATTTCTTCGAGTACTGCAATGAAGAGTTTTGGAGATATAGGATCGCCTTGCTTTACTCCTCTTCCAATTTCAAAGGCTGAGCCATACGTATTGATTTTCATTCTATATATTTCATTCAATATAATACATCTTCTTCTTCGTGTCGATGGCACGACAGTTGGTCAGATTTGGGTGGCCCAAAACGTTGCCACCTCCACAGCATCGTTGGTAGCCGCACACAGGTCACTCAGGCTGCATGTCTTTGGGCACAGAGGGCAAGATGGCAGGTGGAGCATGGTCTGTGACTCCGCTCCACATCCACACCCTGCAGTTGATGTGTCACGGTAGCCCCACTTAGCGAGGTTCAATTACACCTTCGTACTTGCGTTCTGAGGCGGTTCAGGGACTTCCAAGTGGACCAAGGAAGGTTAGACCCTGCGGGAAGATGTTCGCTTGGGCGTAAGTAGTTCATAGGTGGGGGAGAAGTATCCTGCCATAGCTTGAACCGGGCGTCAGCTGGGTTATATAATATATCGAATGAAAAATATAGAATGATTAATTCTAATTCCTTCAATATATTGATATAATCATTGTTTACTCCTTGACTTGATAGAGCATGCCTAATTGCACTGTGGAATGTAAAGTCAAATGCATTACTATAATCTATAAAGCATATACAGAGGGGTAGGTTACACACACATACAAGTTTCAAAGTGTAAATGTGATTTATTGTAGAAAACCCCTTTACAAAATCTGCCTGTTCTACTGGCTTGTGTTCGTCTAAGATACTAGAAAGACGTCGAAGTAGAGTCGTTGCAAACACTTTGTAGAGACGCGATGTGAGGCTGATTGGTTTGTATTTGATATTGACTTCGGGTCTCCTTTTTTGAAGAGCAAAACGATATCTGAACATGTCCACTGTTTAGGTATTTCATTTGTTGATAATATTAAATTGAATAGGTAGTCTCTGTCAGTCTAATCAGAGCGTTAGTGCCGGCTATTATAATTTTATTTGTAACTCCATCAGATCTTTTATCTAGTTTTACGAGTAGTGACTTTACGGTACATTCGATTTCGTTTTTGTTAAATGTTGGTACTTCGTCGTTATTTTTGAGGGAAGAGAGCAAATTTTCTTGGTTTGTGATGCATACAATTGCTGGTAGATGTTTGTGGCTATTTTCATGATTTCATCTCTACTCGTTACCGTAGATTTAATCTCATTTTGAAGCTGGTTTAAAACTTGTTTTGAGTTGGTTAGATGTTTATACGCTTTTTTAACTGCTCCAAATTTTTTAATGAAATTTTCAATAATACTGAGTCTATAATGCCTCATATTTTTCTTGCCCTTTTTCTTTCTTTGCCTGTACAACTTGCTAAGTAGCGTTTTTTCTCGTTTTGTTTTATTTTTTGTAAACAGTGTCGTTGTTGACGAAGTTCAATAATTTCTGCTGTAATAATTGCTTACTTCCTGTTCTTATGATTTTTTGACGCAGACTCGATGCTAGCACGTTCCGAGCTGTGTCGTATTGTTTTCTCTATAGTATCGCAGTAGTTCTGCACAGATGTTGTTAAATCTGGTTCTTTTATGATTACGATATTATGATAATGATATGATTATGATTTATTTTGTTGATTTCTGTCGTAAATTTTTTGTGATCAATTTGTTTTTGTGCCGTTGTAGAAAAATGTTTACGCGGCAGGTGTCTGCAACCAATGTTGGTCATTCTAACCAGGCGGTGGTCACTAGGGTGATGCAGGCTATTTATCACACTACAATTCTCTATAATGATCGGTTTGTTTGTGACAATAAAATCTATTTCGTTTCGAGTAAAACCATCAGGTGACAGCCAAGTCCATTTTAGTTTTCCGGGTTTTCGGAAGAGTGTTAGCTATTTTCAAATTATTCTCAAGACAGAATTGAACAAATTTCTCACCTCTTATTTCTGTTACCGTATCCATAGCTGCCCATCACCCTATTCTCGCCTTCTGTAGCTTGCCCAATTTTAACATTCATGTCTCCAAGAAATATAAGATTTGGGTTGCTTTTTTCCAGTAATTTATCTAGGCTGTTTTAAGTCTTCTATTTCGCTTGCTTTTTGTGTAGGGGCGTAAGTTTGGCCGATGCTATATAATTTATCATGCAGCTGATGTGAATTAAGGCGACTCTGTCTGATATTTCAATAAAATCGAGGACCTCCACTGACGGTTTGTTTTTTAACTAAGAATACTATTCCATATTTGCCTTTATGTTTAGTATACTAGGCTTAAGAACTCTTTCTGTTATGCTAGATAATCTTTGCCGTGATGAGTGGGTAGATTTCGGTTAGTTTTTCTCTTTTCCTGTGATCTTCTAACTGCTAGTTTGTAGTGGTTCAGTTGGTTAGCCATAGCGGAACAGGAAAGCGTTCCCTTTTTGCAATCACAACCTATGAAATATAATACATAAAATAAACTACACATATCAAAACAGTCTAGGGATCAAGTAGGTATGTTTTAGAGTATCGCCGCAATTGGCGATTATTATTTTAACTTTTTAATTATTATTATTTGTTTATATTATTATTATCTAAAACTAGCACTTCACGAGCACTACTTCGTATGCGTGGATTTAGTAAGTACTTCACAAACTTCCACGCCCCATCTGCCCCCTTTTATGCCGAAAGTGTTTCAATTAAGTATCCCACTTTTAGTTTGGTCATACCAATTTCCCCGTAAATTTAAACAAGCAATAATGAGGGGTTTATTTTCGAAAAATCCAAACATTTGTTATTCTATTTTTATCGAAATCATTAATATCGTGTTTCAACTTCATCGGACCAAGCATTAATGATTCTCCCCATTTTGAACAAACCGCATTTTTTTTCTTACTTATGGACTTAATTTACAAAGAGGACAGGGCGCGCGGATAGGGCGCTGACAAGATAAAATGTATGGCTTTAAATAATGTTTTATGTATCATCAATAGTTTTCTCAACGCACGCCAAATAACGCATTTATTAGGCAAGATTTTGCTACTTTGGGTTACATTGTTGCAATTTTCGTAGGGATTTGTTTTTTTTTTTTTTTTTCGATTATAATATATAAACTATGTTTTAAGTAGCTTTCTAATGGCGAAAGAATTTTCAAAATCATTTGAATAGTTTTTGAGCCAAACCGCAACAAACAAACAAATCGTTCATCTTTATCTAAAAAAAAAATACTAGTATTCAGCTGCTTAAAGAAACATGAAACAAGACCCTCCATATTCTGGAAAATGCACATCTTGGTCATTTCCAGTACAACTGTACTCCTAGACTCTGGTACAGTATTCTAACGCCAGCTTTGTTGACTACCAAATGGAATACGACGTATGTTATGAAAAGGGCTCTGCGTGCGTAAAATGTAATTTGAAACGTGTTACAAGCGCACAGAGATGAAACTTTAAGGTTTAACGGCTAAGTAATCGCCAGCCCGGACCAACTGTTTGTTTTCTGTCTATTATAATGCTCACTATGGGCTAATTTTTTAGGATATTAAGTAACAACTGTTTCGTTGAAATATTGAAAGATATTGTTTGACTGAACTACGTAGTCTATCAATGTCATTCTTTATCTAAAATGATTTCGTCTAAAAAATCACCGTGAATTCTTTCGTGTAAAAAACTGTTTACCGTGGAAAGTAAATTCTACCTTCCCTACATAACTACCCCAAATCAATTCCCATTTTCAAAAAGTTTATACTAAAACCAACCGTTACCATATTTCTCGCAGGAGCATGAGTCACAAATAACAGTCGAAGAAACTAACAGAATAAAAATGAATAATGTCGTCTGGACTAATGCGTCGCACATTAGCATTCGAGCCGCAATCGGTTACACACGTGCAGGATGAAACTGCAGGCTGCAGGCAAACTTAAACCATTTACTGAGCTCACGGATAAAGGGAAAACATTGTGGGATGCTTGCTCGGAAAATATTGCGGAGGAAGTCATTAGGAAGGCACTGTGGGAAGTATTCAAGGAAATAGGACCCACGCTGACTGGAAATGAAAATTGAGAATTATGCAGTGAAATATAGGGAGATAGTTTTTGAAATGCTAAGAACAGAGTATTTGAGGAATTGGGGTATTAAAAAAATTCATTCTAGATAAAAAAAGCGGCCAAGTGCGAGTTGGACTCGCCCAAGTAAAAGGTAAATTGCGGTTTACGATTTATGGCGTATTGAAAAAAAACCTCTTACTAGATCTCGTTCAAACCAATTTTCGGTGGAAGTTTACAATGGTTATGTACATCATATATTTTTTTAGTTTTATCATTCTCTTATTTTAGAAGTTACAGGAGGGGGGATGATATTAGAAACCTCAATATCATTTTCGAAGACCTATCCATAGATACCCCACTTGTATGGGTTTGATGAAAAATATTTTTTTGTGTTTCGGTTCTAAGTATGGGGGAACCCCCAAAATTTATTGTTTTTTTTCTATTTTTGTGTGAAAATCTTGATGCGGTTCACAGAATACATCTACTTACCCAAGTTTCAACAGTATAGTTCTTATAGTTTCGGAAAAAAGTGGCTGTGACATACGGACGGACGGACAGACAGACATGACGAATCTGTAAGGGTTCCGTTTTTTGCCATTTGGATACGGAACCCTAAATATTCTATGGCTAAATGCTGGTCCTGTTTCACAGCTACTAGGGCACGACCTTATCTATTAGCATTTGGAAACATTGTTGGACCCGCTGAAGATTGTAAGAACATAATTTTGTTTTCATTGTATACTTAGACTCAAAATATTTAGCATTTTATAATTTCATGCATTAACGTCACATGTGTGAGTACTATGCATTGGTTTCATCTTTGACTCCGTCTGCTGGGATTGGTCATCTCTGCCACGGTTTATTTTAATTATTAATTCTTTAAATTTTTTATTTCTTACTTCGGACGCTTTTACCGTGCACATCTTACATAGTTCTCACATTTATGAATATTTTATACAAGAACAATGTAACCAAAACTTTGTAACAATTTATTGATTTAAAACTCCACGGACACACTTGAACCAACTCAACATTAACGGATACCTACTTATATGAAAGATGTTACTAAAATATTACGATTTGTGAAATTAAATAAATTAAATTAATAATATAATAATATTAATTAAATTCAGTGGAAAAATAGAGTAGTTACACGTTATTGAAGTTATTTTTCTATCCTTGCCACGGAAAAATGTTGTTTGTACAGAAAGTTGTAAGTTCACTATGGCGTGACTTGCCGGTGACCGTACACGCAGTTATACGATTATCATAGATTTGTTAAAAATCATAACTCCATCATTTTTTATAATTTTTTCTCCATAAGTTATATTTTTTTTCTGTGTGTTGTATTTTCTTTACATTTTGAGAAATTTTATGTAAAAAGGCCAGTCAAATACTCTATTATTGTAAGCCATTAAATTGTGTAAGGTAACTAATTACTGCGCAAAATTTCAGGTAAATATGAAACCTCAAATAAAAACGTTTAAATAAAATAACGTTAAATACATTTAGCATGTAATTTAATCATATTGAAGACCTAAATAATTTTTATCAGCATGACAAATGGACATCACCTTTTCCTAACTGCAAAAAAAACATGATCGCACATAAATTGTACACGAGCAACTAATAAATGGCGATTGTAATGGAACTTCGAACATCAATCGTAAAGTTTTAGTGCGACATTTGAAAATACAACCATTACAACCACCTCAACAAAACGTATGCGATCATTGATCATACAAAGTTAGGAAATAAAATGGTGACACACATTCCTTGTTTCCAACTCAGATAAATGTGACTACAGAATTTATTTCAAAATTTTTGTTATAATGATAAATTTTTAAACTATATTTCTTGTAGTTACATTTATATATTATATGATTATGTATTATGCTTACTGGTCATGCACCACATGCACTTACTATCTGTAACAAACATCTCTCAGAAAATGCGGAAGTTGCTGTGGTAAATATTTCAAGGAATCCCATACTTCATATGACTGCTCGCTATTTCTTACAAACTCTACCGATTCCTTAGGTCTCATTACATATTCTTTGCAAAATTCTTCATTACAAGGTTGATAAAGTAAATTATAGCACTGCTCTGAAGATTTAAATACATCTTTATCTGACCCTGATTGTAATTTGTATGATTCAAAACTGGTTTTAATTTCAAGTAAGGCTGTTTCATCCCACGAAGTGCTTGGTACAGGAACACTGTCATTTCTTTTTACATTATCAATACTAGCGCTGGCTCGTTCCCTTAGGCATGGACAGAGGTTTTGCATGGACCCATCCTTTGATTCAAATGTCATTCCAGCACAACCGCATGCGCATGGATCACGGTTACAAACGTTTGCTTTAGATGGACATGTTATTGCAAATGATTTATGAACAGAGTCGATAAGTTGCGTTGCGTGCTTAGACCTCGTACCAACCGAGCTACTCAATGTATCTTTATTTGCAGCACTTTCGGTTAGATCTTTAATTACTTCATCATCAACTGCCAAATAAAAATTTCCCGATGGTGTTATTTTCAAAGCGCCATAATGTGTTTTTGCATCGTCTTTACTATTAAGTTTGATAATGATTTCTGCTGAATCCAACTGCTTTATAAATACGGGCTTATCTGAATTACACATTAACGAATCAATGTCTAAGTTATTGGCGAGAGACTTTTTCGACTCCTCATTTAAAACAGCGCATCGACTGGAGGATTTTTTTTCCAGAATACCAGAAGGTTTTGAAAATGGTAATGGTAAGACGTCCTGAAGCTTTACCTTCAATTTTCCGGTACTGGCTTGATTATCTCTGTTAAAGTCTTTACTTGTACTTGGTATCTCATTATTTACTTGTGCTGATGAAGCTGAACTTATGCTCAATTCTTGCTGAAATATAGATTGAAATTCAGGTCTAACTATGACTTTAATATTACCCGATGAAGTCTTGACCAGCCATGCGTTTCTTTTTTTTTCATCAAAATGACTTTCGTCTTTGTTGTACAAGTCTAACAGATAGTTTCCTGAACTTGTCACTTGTAAATCTACACTACCCTCGAACTTGTCCCCAAAATATTCTTTAACAGTTTGGTTATAGCACTTTTCAAATTCTTTGTCTAAAACCACTATGTAATTATTTGATGTTGTCGGTCTTAATACTGCTGGGAGTTCCAATAGCTGATTTCTCATCACGCAAAAATTAACTCCAAAAAACTCTTCATCTTCATGTTCATTTCGACGCTGTTCTTCAAAAGATTGAGGTATCAGTAATATTCCTTTAGATGAAGTTTTTCTAAGAGTTGCATTGAAGTTCTGGTCATTATTACCACAACGTACAAAATAAGTCCCTGAAACCAACTTTGAAAGAAGCACTGAACATTCCTGACCATTAAAACTTATCTCATTCAAAGATGTCATATCTCTAGCATAGATAGCTATAGTACCCGATTCAGTTTTTGTAACGACTGCGGGTAATTTCTGGACTACTTCATTTTCTATTTGAATTTCAACTGTAATATTTACATTACCGTGTTTATATAATTGTTTGAATTCTGATTTATAGTTAAAATTATCGAGACTTGTCGAAGGAGATGATTTCCAGCTACTACATGAACTTTTATTTGATTTATCACTGGAGCACGCTGGTTTTTCTTTTCTCTTGTTCTTCAACACCGCACGTTTATATGTGATTGTATTTCCCTTAATATCTTTTAGCATTACATTTGTGTCATTTACCCGTTTGCAGGTGCACTTAGCAAGTAAATCTTTCTTTTCCTTATGGTTTATTTCTGTAAGGATAGGACCCGTGGCTATGGTTTTAAGGCGAGTGTACAAAATTCCTTCTTTTTTATTATTCTTGATATGACAATCAAGAATGTTTAATTCTTGTGATTGTGTGACTTCACTGTAGTTTTCATTCTTATCATGTCCGCTGTCTACTTTAATTGAACTTTCAAGGCTTTTTGGAAATCCGATGTTTTTAGGCAAACTTACAATTGGTATTTGATTTGAAGTATATTTCAGTTCCCTGATCTTATTTTTATTGACTTCAAGTAGTCTTGTTCCGGACAGTGTTTTTCTAACTGTTACCCTGTGACGTTTATCATTTTCTAGTTCTTTATTCGTATCAAAATCAACTGATACATGTCCGGAGCTAGTTGGTTTAATATAAATGTAAAAATATGAATCAGTTATACTTTTTTCTTCCATTATTTTAATCGTTTGTTTGTCTAACTGGATTGCTAACTTTCCGGATGGTGTTTCAGTCAATTCATTAAACTCACCAATTGACTGGCCTTTTTCATTTTTTAAAGCTATTTTAAACTGTTCCTTAGTTTTGAGCTTAAGCTTATTTCTGGCTAATTCGTCGAGTATTCTTTCTTGGTGTTGATCACTAAACAATATAGCATTTTGGACACTAGAAACTGGCTTCAAATTAGCTTGTGCGGGCGCAGCGTCTAGCAGGGACAAGTCAAGATGATTTGCTTCTGTTTTTTGTTGAAAGTTGTTTCTTCTGCCTTTATTGATATTGTTTCGTCTTCCATTATTCGAATTGTCCCTAACATCTGGTGTTTGATGTTTTTTTTCTGTAATGCAAACGCAACATTTTTGAAAATGAGTTTAGAAAATGAAGTCCTTTTATCAAAAACATGTGTTTGAAGTTACATGGGAGTTCAAAAGTTCTATCTTAAAGTATAATTTACATGAGGAGAGTTTTTTTCGATCTCCATGTCCTCCTCCATAGTCTCGGCTGTGGAGTACATGAAGATCGTTAAACTGTCGGTTAACAATGATGTACAAGTACACGTCACGATTATAATGAAGTACCACTACTACAAAAATTATAGGCAATAGATAGAACGAGACATTAATTGGTGCAATTTGAGTCAGTTTTTTTTCAAACCAATATTGTAAAAGTTGTGTTTAATGACGATTTCTGGACCCCTTTTCAGGTTTTCAATTATTAAAAAGTGTTTTTTTACTTTAAAGTATTATTTTTGGAATTTCACTTTTTAGTGATGATACGCTTAACTGACATTCACATGTGCGCACCCCGTCACAGCGTGCCGGCGTGATGTTATGTTACGAACTGGTGTAAACAATAAACAAAAATGCGATTTCAGCAATCCCGGCCCATTTCCAATCATTTATTGAAGAGTTCCGTTGCCTATCTCCGAAGTTCTTCATCAGATCTTCACCCAATTGAAATGGGACCACTCCAAGAAAAAACTCTTCCAAGAAGTACCCAAATCGCTTCAAGTGTGCCTATAAAATTTGAAGAGATCCCTCATTTTCTCCACGATCCCATCATCAGATACTGACCTGATGGCTATGGGACCACGTGGGAAGTCTACCCTTTCAAACCAAAAAAAAAATCCAAATCGGTCCAGGCGTCTTCGAGTAATCGGGGAACATCCATAAAAAAAAATATTCCGTCGAATTGAGAACCTCCTTCCTTTTTGAAGTCGGTTAAAAATTATAACCTGTTTGTCCATTACAGCACTTATTAAAAAAAAACTGTTTTTCCGAAATACCTACGAAATTAAACGAACAAGCACAGTACTGAGGTTTTATTTATTAGGTATTCGAAATATTTGATCCTTAGGTACACGTACGTATTTGATTTATGGCCTCAGAACAAAAAAAAAGGTGAATGTAGGCGTATCAACTAATTAATCGACACGAGTAATATTAGCACTTTTAGAATTTATTTATAAACAAATACTTAGACATTTTTTTAGTTTGTTACAATGCGTCACCTCATCCTCATTATCATCAGGCGAAGTTCAGTAATATATATAATGATAATCACATCCGTTGTTCTTATCTGTCCGAGGAATCTGTATGCAAGAGCACTCACATAGCCCACACTGCGGACGGACCTAAGGCAGAATTAGAGAATATTTATTTTCGTCCCATTATAGTGTCTGATTTCTAATACTACGCAGAATTTAAACCACCATGTATTATTATAACTTTTTTTTCGAAATCATTAATCATAAAGCTTAATTATGAAATTAGATATAATGTTTGAAGTCTTGATTAGCCAGATTAAATATCGTACCTGTAAACTTCCATCCACGACACGATCAACTTAAAATTTTTCGTTAACAATTTAATTTGTACGCACCCGTTTCAAATTAAATTGTTATCGCGTTTTGTTTTCTTTGAATAAAGAGCATCCATAGGTAAAGCTGTTGTTTTGTTACAACAAGTCCTTTTACACTCGCGAGCAAAAATATGGAATCTTCATCGCGCGTTGCTCAAAATTCAAACTCATATTTTTTTTACAATTTCTATGGAACTAAAACTATGGATTGTGGTATTTGAACGGTATTTTTGTTAGCTTTCAAAGTAAATGAAAAGGAAGTAATATAAAAAGACATTATTTTTAATTTTTAAATAGCTATTTCTTTTCTAAACTGAATCGTAGGTAAGAAGAATATTTTTCGTCTAAAGTGAGAGAAAATACACATAATTAATAAACACCGTGTTCTTCACGGTATCCACAAACTTTGGCAAACGCTTCTATAGCTTTTACAAATCAAATGTAACAAAGGAAGTAGTACCTACTTAAAAAGGTTTCGTTACAAAGATATTTGTATTTTCATTTAATGAAATTTATTGAACTATGCAGTAAAAAAGGGCCCTTGTTGCCGCTTAGTGCAGTTAGTTAGTTAAAATGATAAATCTATCAATTTTAATGCAATTTGTATTTTATTTGCACGTACGAAAGAAACCCGAGAGTTAGCAAAGAAGTACGATCATTTTTGATAACGAATCTATCAAAGAGATTAAACTGGACGGGAAGTCTTGACATATTTACCAATCGCCTTTTTTTGGATGGGAAATCATCAAATGACTCCTCCCGCTCTGGGCGGAGCGGAAGGGAGTGTCAGACTCTTACTGACTAAAACCCATGCGTGCTCCTCGTACTGCCCTTTGCTTTCCAGGGCCGCGGTAACTCTTTCGAACAAAATCCGTAACCCTGGCAGGCTCTGGCCCTAACAGGCCCCGTCTACTTTTCTGACATCTCTTTGAGGCGCGCGTGGAACACAACGCGCCGTCGACCCGGGCCTGGCTTTGATCGGATGGCTCGCCACCCGACGCTCGCCGTCCGCAGACCCGAGCCTACGGTGGCAGGGAATCGCCCTGCGACTCCCGACGCCCGGGGCGTCTCGCTTCGCAGAAGGAGGTGACGGCTTCCCATGCTTCCTCGCTCCGGACCATGGATTGAACTAGGGCCGGTCGCGAGAGGTCGCCGCCGCCGATCACCTCGACGAGGACACGGCGGTGCTCCCCCCAAGCAGGGCAGACCTCGACCGTATGCTCCACCGTGTCTTCCGGGCGATCCTCACAATGAATAGTTACCGATCGCCTACCAACTGAATACGGTCGATAACTCCTAAAGCCGCCCGTACACTGTCAATTTTGAACGCGATCCACAGTTCAGTCATTGATTTTGATCGTGCGATTTACTATGTACGGGTGCCCACTGCGGCCCTGCAGGCTATGCTAGGACTGCCACCACTACACTTTATAGTACGGGAGGAGGCAGCCCTAGCGGCTTTCAGGCTCAGCACATCTGTCTCCCTTTTCAATGATGCGGGACTTTCCTCTCTGTACCGCTACCTCGAAAAGGTTATTCGAATTCACGTCGTGCCCCGCCATTTTTTTTTCCGATATTATTTTTGCAAAAAATTATTAGTTTGTTGTTTACAAAAATGAGTGATACAAACTTTGATAACAACCCCTAGATATTTCTAATGCAGCAAAGGATTTTTCTAACCAATTATTACCAGAAAAGTTGATTGAGTTGAGAGATTTCATGAATTGGAAAAGAACCTTTATAGTGGATTCATATAATCATGGATGTAGATAAAATCTTGTATGCAACTGTACATAATTAGGTATTAAAACACTCATGTGATAAACCCACATTCGTAATTTGAGACCCCTTCATATACAACAGTTACATAAATAACTATTACTTCTTTGCAGTCGGGATTTTTTAATTATTTATTTTATTTCAAACTTTTTAGTGTCCCGGCCGGCTTTTAAATTTTATCAAAATTTGCTTTACTTTTAGCATTTTTTATTCCAAAGTTCATTCAAACATAAAAGTTATATTTATATAATATATTCGTAATCACCTTTTAAAATCCTTTATTTTGATACTGACTCGATGAATTTTGAAGGTTTTTTTTTAAACATAATTTGGCACCAAAATCTACCATCCTGTTTTTTTTAAACCACCCTTAAAGGACACGGGTTATTGAGACGAATCTAACGATACCGTAATAATTGTCGTAATCCATTCGGGCGGTTAGAAGATATGAGGTACTAATTAAAAATTTATATAAAAAATACGCGCGAAAACCATAACCCTTCTTTGGGAGTCGGCTAATAAAAGAACGAGATAAAAACCCAATTGAAAGTCCCTAATAAACAAAGAGAAAGAAAAAAACACCAAAGAAACTTAGTTTTTTGAAAAGTTTCAGCCCGCCAAATCTTATGATTGGAAATACGACGTTTAGTCCAATCAACGGGGCTTATGTGGTCCGAATAATTCTCCCGCCTATGAAATTTGGCATGTGATGAAATTAGGTGATACAGATTACAGATGTACAATAATCCAACATTTTTTTTTACGAGAAGTTACGTATTTTCACCTAAACTTGAAAATTGCTTATGAGGCTCTGTGAATATTTCCTCAGGCTGAAATACTTTCTGTTTACGTATGTATGTACTAGTTAGAATAAGTATGTAAAGGAATCCAACATTTTTTCGATTTCGGTGATACCCCAAATTTAACTTTTAACATTTTGCACTATAACTTCTACTGAAAAATTGCTCTGCCAATTTTTATGTTTTCATATGTCTTTATGTCCCTAAATACATAGCTTTGTTCAGTTATCCAACAGATTTTCCTTTTTAAACTTATATTTTTTATTTTTGCTTAATTACGTAAAGTGAAAAAATCCTCCGTCCATTTTTATACCTTTATTAGTCATATGATTTTATACTACAACAGATTTATCAATAATCCAACAAATGTTCCTTTAGAAAGAACAGTTTTTTTCATTTTTACTTTATTACGTCACGCGAATAATTGCTCAGGTTAATTCAATACGTGTATGAGATTATCCAATAGGCCAATGGAAATTCGGCCTAATACAAAAGTTTTTACAATCTCAATAATATAAATTCAATCGCAACATACCTTTATTAGTCATGATTTTATATTAAAACATATTTATCAATTATCCAACAAATTTTCGGACGGTCAATATTTGTTACGATATTTCACTGTTATAAGCTAGAGCGAAGGGTTGGCCATCACTTGACTGAAAATAGTAATGTAGTAATGTAGGGGAGTTTGATGGCTACCGATATTATTACAAATATTTTTCTATAAATATGCACAACGTGTGTACAGTCAACAGCACATCAAGTTACCAAAAACTGACAAATTTTCTCAATTGATTTTGAACTTAACCTTCAACATTTTAAGAGTGTGTATTCGATTCGCGAGTCGCTGGGAGGGCCCGGCACGACCCTCAAGTCTGCTATAACAATAGTGTCAGAATGGTCTACCATTGATTTCATAATTGTTGATTTTGACAAGTTTGATAATCTAATAATATAAAAGCGTCATTATGACTTTCCAATGGTCAACCACTGACCCTCCCATTGAAAGAAATGTCATAGAATGGTAATCTCGTACATAATGACAAATGACTGACAGACATATCCGGTAATCTGCTAAAATTTTGACAGTTCCTTTGATCAGTGACCTACCATTAGAACGTCCTTGTGCAGTCATTGCTTTTCAAAGACATTGAATATTTAGAACCATGATTCTATTACGAGACCATTGACCGACCAATGATTGACCATTATGAATTTAGCAGATTACGAACTTATTGCAAAATGACAATGGGACCGTGTTGGAATGACGAATTTACGAAAGCAGACTTGGGGCCCAGGATCGGTAATCGATTGCGCGCGGGGATTTATAGTGTTTTTAAAATAATCGTGTAAAATAAATGAGTACATAAAAGGACTGACAAAAAAACCAGGATATTTAGCAATACCTTTATTTTCTTAAAATTATTATAATGTTTATGTTTATAGTAAAACACTGTTAAAAAAAAATGGTTAAAGTTAACCGATTTTCTATATATTTTTTTAAATACTAATTAGCCATATTTTTGTAATTGAGCTATAAAGTGCGCTTTGAGACTTCATATTCAGTTGGACAAACGTATAATATAAAATATTTTAGCACATCACAATGGTTGTATTCGTCCTGAAAGATAACTCTGACGTCCATTTTTGTCAAACGCTAACTGTTCTTTTTAAAAGTGTCAACAAAAATTATGTTTTTCAGAGTAGTGTAGTAAATTAAAACTTAATCTTTCTAAAACCGTAATATTCTGTGAAATAATCTGCTCACATCATTACGATTTTGATCTTGAAAAATTAAAAAAACATGAAGTTTTTGTCGCGAATCGAATACACGCTCTTAAAGTTTAAAATCACTTGGAGAAAAGACAATGCCAGATCCCGCCCCAGCAATTTACAGAAAAGGTAAATTAATGAAAATTTAGTAAAAATAAAGGCGGCATTCACAACTTCCTCTAAATAAAGAAGGCTCAAAAAAACGAAGTGGTGCACTTGTTTGCCCCTCTGTGCAATGTAGAACAGCTTTCGCACAACGACAATACAACGCATTGAGTTCCAGGCTGTACAATCAAATTAACAAAAAGATCTCACTATTCAACCTTAATAAGCACAATTTTAAAGAGAAATTAACTAATTGGTTAAAGTTGTTAAGTTATGATGAGACAGAGAAGCTTATTGAAATAATAAAATAAAAACATCCCTTTTTGTTTTTTATCAAGTAATAATTTAACAAGAAACATATACTTAATCATGTAAAGTTGCTAAATATGTCAAATTGTTTATGTGTAATACAAAATAAGACGGTGACATGTATACGACATCTAAAACGGTCGACCGCCGACTACCCAAGATACGAGCATGTCTCAGTTTGGGAGTCGTTGTCTCAAAACAAAATGCTTCTGTACATTCACTTCACAAACTGGATAGAATTGTTTGTTTCTGTTAAAGCTTTTGTACTTTTTGGAGAATAAATAATTATTATTATTAATTATTAAAATTAATTTAATGAATCGTGGGGTCCGAGTGCTCATTACTTGTTTAAAGATCTGTCAGAGGCTTAGTTGACACTTCGCGTGACCCTTTTTTTAGGATGGGAAATCATCAAATGACCCCTCCCGCTCTGGGTGGAGCGGCAGGGAGTGTCAGACTTTTACTGACTAAAACCCACCCTTAGTCCTCCTAGTGCCTTTCTTTCCAGGGTATCTTTTTCGAACATATTCCGCAACCCTGGCAGGCTCTGGCCCTGGCGGGCCCCGTCTCCGTTGCTGACTGCTCTTTCCGGGGCGTTTGGAGTGAAACGCGCCGTCGACTCTGGCCTGACCTGATCGGACAGCGAGCTACTTCGCGTGACCCTACGGCTGGCTTTTACCTGGGACAAAGGATAATCATTGCCATATGACGTGGCAATGCTGCCAGCCTTTTGGGTACATTACCAGTGGTCTGCGATGCGGAGGAATTTTTCGACGCCATATTTTAGATTATTTTTAGCTTAAGTTAAGTCTTTTATTTAAGTGTGTATTTTTATTGTTTTTCGCTACCTACATTTGCTTTTGTCAACGGTTTGTCAACAGAAAAATCTGACACCTTCTTCTCTTTCTTGCCTAGAAATTTTTATTTATTTATTTTTTATTTTGTTGTGTGTTACCCAGTTACATGGGTTGTGGAGGTCTGGTAGGCAGCCGCTCCACGTAAAATTCCGGTATTCAGCTGAATTCGGTTTGACTGGGAGCCGACTCCAATATAGTTGGGAAGAGATGATAGTGGGGCAAAGTTCTATAGTTTCTGTCCTTTGACAGTTTCGTATAACCTGATGTGCGGTTGACTGTATAACGGCGTTTAGACATTCGCTTATACCTATTTCTAAAGAATTTTTATTTCTTAAATTGTATGGATTTAAAATAAACGGACTTTGTAAACTATGCGGAAAAATGTTCAAAAAGTTAAGGAGATTTCGAGTTAAGAAAAAAAAGTATTGTCCAAAGGTGTACCAGTTAGCTCATAATTTTTTTCAGCATCTGCGTCCACCAATACAATTTAATTAAGCTGTAGAAAACACTAATACACTTAAACATAAAATAACTCTTGGTAAAATCTCCGAAACGTGTGAAATAATAATTAATTCAAAAGATTTGCTATACCAAGGGTCAGCGCACATCTGGCGCTACCAAATGAGTGGAATTTACCCCCAGAATCTGTCAAACCAGCTACGATGCAACGAATGCCACACGAAAGCACGTTGGCAATGTAAAAAATGCATTAAAACATTGTGCATCGAATAAGGATGTTTTGAACAATACTATGCATAAGCCCATTGGCCCTATTTGAGTTGGTATGGTGTTTTTCTAATACAAAATGAAGGTTTTTTTTCTATATAAAATGTCTTTCTAGACTGCAATAGATACGTTAATAAAGTTTTTTCCAGAATTTTGCTGCTAGGTTTGTATTTGGGTTCAAATGGGTTAATTTGTGCGTATTTGTGATAGAATATTAGATTTAAAGTATTCAAAATTTTCAATTAACCGCGCTTTGTCGTAAACCCGAAAACATATCGCTGCGCCTAAATGAGAAAACGTATAAGCTCACTGAAAATTGTACCGACTTGAAAAAAGGAAGAGGTTCTCAATTCGATTGTATTTTTTTTTGTCACTTCAACAAACCCCAGTATAACATTACTTTTTTTTTATTACACAGCCAACACACACAACTCGCCGTTACCTTGGACCATCGTTGCTAGCCGACGGCCGGCAATGCAATTATTGAGATTGTAAAAACTTTAGTATTAGGCCGAATTTCCATTGGCTTATTAGAAAATCTATTAAAATACAGCGACTCATAACTTAGTACACTCATTGAATTAACCTGAGCAATTATTCACGTGACTTAATAAAGCAAAAATGAAAAAAAAATGTTCTTCCTAAAGGAAAATTTGTTGGATTATTGATAAATCTGTTTTAATATAAAATCATATGACTAATAAAGGTATAAAAATGGACGGAGGATTTTTTCACATTACGTAATTAAGCAAAAATAAAAAATACAAGTTTAAAAAGGAAAATCTTTTGGATAACTAATCAAAGCTATATATTTAGGGACATAAAGACATATGAAAACATAAAAATTGGCAGAGCAATTTTCCGGCGGAAGTTATAGTGCAAAATGTTAAAAGTTAAATTTGGGGTATCACCGAAGTCGAAAAAATGTTGGATTCCTGTACATACTTATTCTAACTAGTACATTCATACGTAAACAGAAAGTATTTCAGCCTGAGGAAATATTCACAGAGCCTCATAAGCAATTTTCATGTTTAGGTAAAATAACCTAACTTCTCGTAAAAAAAAATGTTGGATTATTGTACATCTGTAATCTGTATCACCTAATTTCATCACATGCCAAATATCATAGGCGGGAGAATTATTCGGAAGTCTCCATACAACTAATATCCTCGTTGATTGGACTAGTTGCGAATTCGGGTAAAGAAGCACGCATATCGGTTAATTTACGTCAAGGTATTTAGTTTGTATAAAAATTAACAAAAATAAAAAAATAAGAATTCACTAATGTGTCCATAATGAAAAATGCTTATTTCCATGGTCTGAACATCCAGTCAAGGTAAGGCATTAATGTCAATGGCGAGTACATCACTCACCTTCGCTTTGCTGACGATATAGTTGTCATAGCTGAGACAATGGAGGACCTCAGTACAATGCTCGGTGACCTCAGTAGAGCTTCCGAAAGAGTGAGTCTTAAAATAAACTTGGACAAAGCCAAGGTCATGGTAAATACCCATGTAGCACCCACTCATAACAAAATTGGAGGCTCTGCACTCGAAGTTGTAGGTAGACGAATACGTCTACCTGGGACAAACGGTCCAGTTAGGTAGGGTTAACTTGTCCTCGCGTCAATGCATCGGTGGCGCGGGCGCGCGGGGAGCGACTGACGCAGCGACACTGGTCTCCTTCTGCGAAACTGTTACCGCGCAGAAGGAGGCTGCGGAAAGGGAGAGGGAGATGTCGAGTGCTCTCCCGGCCCGCAGCAGGCGCACTGGTCGTCGGAAGACGGCATACGCTGCCCTCCTTCGGCCCCCCTAACTGGGTCCAGGGCCGCGGACTTGGGGTTGTCCGTTGCCCCCCATACATCCGTACCAGAGGTGGCGGTGCGTGGTGTTCTCGTGCGCTGCTCTGACGTCGCGGGGGGAGTTAAACACCTCACTCCTCACGCTTACGAGATGTGGCCCGCAGAGGCGGGCTGGCACCAGCCGGGGATTACGGAAGTCGCATACGTTCCCGCGATCCCCGGCGTAGGTGGAAGATGAAACACCGGGGTGGTTGTAGTCAGTAAGAGTCTGACAGACCCCTCCGCCCGCCCTGGGGCGGAGGACATCCATGAGGATTTCCCCCCGTTACAAAAAAAGTTAAAAAGAAAGAAAGAAAAAGAGTTTATTTGCGCCAAGCATGACGTACACCATAAAAATAAATGGGTATATATATAAAAGTAAAAAGGGATATCTTCGAGAAAGAGGTCAACCGTCGAATCCGACTCGGCTGAGTGGTGTTCGGGAAGTTGCGTGATATCTTCTAGTCTCAAAT
This sequence comes from Melanchra persicariae, assembly GCA_947386135.1. Lineage (NCBI taxonomy): Eukaryota > Metazoa > Arthropoda > Insecta > Lepidoptera > Noctuidae > Melanchra > Melanchra persicariae. The sequence goes on along the minus strand of OX376655.1, from coordinate 4,166,048 downwards.
ACCACAGTGTCTCAAGACGAAAGTCTGTAACCAGTGCGTGTTGCCATTGATGACTTAACCGATATGTGGTCGCTCACAATGGGCCGCATCAGAAGGCTTAAAGTCACCCAACGGGCAATGGAGAGGGCAAAGCTCGGAGTTTCCTTGCGTGATCGAATCAGGAATTATGATATCCCCAAGAGAACCAATTAGGTTACCGACATAGCCCGAAGGATCACCATACAAAAGTGGCAGTGAGCATGGCACATTGCTCGCAGAACAGATGGTTGATGGGGCCGAAAAGTTTTGGAGTGACGACCGCGTACCGAGAGACGCAGCGTTGGAAGGCCTCCCACAAGGTAGACCGATGAGCTGGTGAGGGTCGCTGGCTGTCGATGGATGTGAGACGCACAGAATCGGTTGTTGTGGCAACACTACGGGGATCTTCGGGGATCCAGCAGTGGACATCTTTCGGCTGATATGATGATGATGATGATGATTCCTTCAAGCGAAGTATAGAAAAAATACTTTTCACCGTATACATCATATTTTGGTATATCTGAATCAACTTGATGGCTATTATTCATTGTAGTTGGTAGCAAAGGGTGACATAATTATACTCTAGATAGGTGAATAGTGGATCTCTTAGTTGGCTACTTTTATACTTAAATAAAGTAAGAGTGGATGTAAAAAGCTAAACTAGAGTTATGCTTTGTCCCAGATAATAATTAAGGTCATGTAAAATGTATATCTTAATTATTTTTGCTGCCACTCTTTGATTAGTCAAAGAGTGGCAGCAAATCATGATCAACGCTGGAGCTGGACATCTTCCTCGTACCTGCTTTTTCAGCTCGTCCCACATATGTTCAATCGGATTCAAGTCAGGGCGAGTCTAGTGTAGAAATCCCGACTTCTTCGTTTTTGCTTCAATAGAAATCCCCGCCCACATTATACAAGAACACCCCCCCCTATGCCACAGCTTCCGAAAAACAGAATAGTGCTAATTGCTCCCCCGGTCTCCTGTAGACTCACCGTCGACGGTCGCTATCAAACAGGCACATCCTGGTTTCGTCCGAAAACAAGACTCGGCTGGAGACAATTTGGATCCCGTGGCTGGCCTTTTTAGGGTCAAGTTTGCTTCTTTTAGTCTTTGCCTCACTGTCTTTTAGTCTTTGCCTCACTGTCTTTTAGTCTTTGTCTCACTGTCCACTCTCTGACAGCCTTTCCTCGAACTTTTTCGAGCGGCTGCTGGATGTCTGCGGCGGTTAGGTGTCGACTTCGGAAAGAAGAAAAGAGAAAAGACTTGACCATAAATCGGTAATCTCTCAACGAAATGCATCGCTGTCGTCCAGATCCTGGTCTCTGGACTAAGTTTCCAGTCTTTCTTCCCTTTCAAGACGACTTGAGCAGCATTCATGGGTGTGGTTTCCATTTTCTTTTCGCTTTAGTGTGTGTCCCAGTCCCGTGAAACATTGGACTGATGACCAATTTTCATAAACGCCCACTTTTTATTGGATTTCACTAATATGGAGTTTTGTGTTTAAAAAATTGATGCCTTTTGTTTTCATCTTCCATGACAAAAGGTTATTGGAATGCATGAAGGAGCCTCCTCGTGAAGCGCAATTTGTTCCATCAGACACTCAGCTGAACCGAGCGCTCGGCGCATCCTGGACAGTCTCACCTAACACCTTATAAGGCTGGCCAATCCTTCCTTTGCGGTGGTATGGCTAACACCTGCCTAGTTCGCGACCACCCTCCCACCGAAGTTCGGCGTCAAGCAGCCTGCTGTGTTTCGTCGACGCGTGGGAGTACCAGTGCCTAAAGGCATCTTCTGGACACGCTCGCTTCATCATGGACCTCATCTATCGCTTTCCATCAGGCGTGATCAAGGTCAATAGCTAGCCCAATCATAAAAAAAGGTTAAAAAATTATCTTTAACATGATAAATACCAAAATCCATAGTTCACTGCATAGTCATTGTAAACATTTGTTTTGAGCAATGCGCGATGAAGTGATTCCAGTTTATTGCTCGCGAGTGTATATCTTTCTGCCTTAAATATTAATTTATAAATTTAAAATTTCACTGGGAAACATACAGTGTAACTGCTCCAATCATTATTATCAAATTAGTCATGCAATTTTTGTAGAATACATGGTGGTTTTATTGTCCTACCTATAACAACTAAGATAACTTCAAATCAATCCCTATGAGTCGCACGACAGGCGAACCAAAGTAACAATAACTAAATAAGTAGCTGTTGTTGTCTTTGGGTGAATTCTTTTAGAAACGTCATCGTTTGCATACAGCACCTTGACACCTAGGTGACTGCTATGTAAGTGTGTCTTTGAAACGTTCACTGTTCACTAAAATACCTTTGGCGTTGAAAAGGTGCCTCCAGCCAGTCAACGGCTTGCACAGAAGATATGCATCTTCTGCTTCGCTGCTTTTTAGGGTTCCGTACCCAAAGGCCAACGGGACCCTATCACTAAGCCTCCGCTGTCCATCTGTCCGTCTGTCTGTCAGCGAGTTGTATCTCATAAACCCTAACACGTACTGTTCTTTTTTTTTAGTAGGTATGTGTACTCGTATTTCTGTTGCCGTTACAAAATGAAATAGGTTAGTAATAAAAATAAATTTTAAATTAGTAGGGGACTACTAGAAACGGTTTTTTTTTGCGTTTTTGCTCGATTTTAATATTGGCAACAGGTAGACGCTTTAAATGCTCACATAGTTTGTATTGCTATATTCGCTAATAATAATATAATAATGTGGTTTTGTCTGGCCCTCAGTACACTGCTCGAGGGTTCGGGCCAGAGCTACCGGTTGAGAAGAGGTGGTCAGGTCATATCACACCTCCTTTACATGGATGACTTGAAACTCTTTGCCCCCAACAACTTGCAATTGATGAAGCTACTGAAGGTATCAGAAACCTTCAGTACGCCATCACAGTATAGAATTTGGTTTAGACAAATGGGGCGGTCATGCATGTGAAGCGAGGGGAGACGGTATCCGTGGGAATCCAGCTCTCGGATTCCATTCACCTTTGCTTAGCCAAAACATATATTTGGGTATGTCGGAAGCGTAGGGCATCAATGCTGCTGACGTGAAAAACAATCGTTGAAGGAGCGCTTCTTTGGCCGCCTGAACCAAAAACTAAATAGTCTTTTATCCAGCGGAAAAAAGATGCGTGCCTTTAACGGTTGGGTCGTATTGATGAACTCTTTCGGCATACTTAAATGAACTCAAACAGAACTGGAAGTCCTGGATAGGAGGATCCGTAATTCACTGCTGACTGTAAATCGGATGCATCACCCGCGATCATCGTTGATGAGTTTGTATATCCCGCGGAAGTGCGGGGGTCGCGGCTTCTTAAATACCAAGACCCCACACAACATATACAATTATTCAAGGAAATAAAAAAATATATATTTAAAAATGGAGTCACAAAAGACGTGTTTTATGGAGTGTTTTTGTTCGATGTTAACGGCGTAATGGGGGATAATAATAATGGCGATGGTACGGAACCCTTCATACGCGAGTCCGACCCGCATTTTGTTGGTTTAAAAAAAATAAAATCAAGAAAAATAAATGCATCACCAACTCATCCGTCGCACGGCTCAAAGCGACCGATTTGAAAGAATCAGTCTAAAACGACGCACAGTAGATCAAGCTATTTGGCATATAGGCAGCTAGCTGCTTGCAACAAATAAACTAGTGTGTGAGAAGAGCATTCTTATTATAATCTTAAAAGTATTACGCACACAGTAAATGTGAATTGTTATAGAAAGACTATTTTGCCTATAAACCAAGTAACTTGTTAATCTGTAACACAAAGCTCTAGACTATGACGTGCCTAATTATGCCATCATGATTCCGTTGTGACAAAGGGATACCACTATTCGTCCTGTATAGCTCTGTCTCTCTCACCGTGGAACCATGATTGCTTTACTTCATGGTAGCCCCTGAGACTGTTCACTCACCTTCTTCGGCGGGACAGGCGAAGGCGCGCGTCCGCCGGCCGAGCGCGCACGCGGTACAGGCTTAACTTGGCGTCGTTCTGCCTTATTCGAGCGTGGTTTTGCCTTAGCCGGGCGTGATTCTGCCTTAAGCGGGCGAGGCTGTGCCTTAAACGGTCGCGGTTCTGCCTTTACCGGGCGCGATTCTTCCCTAACCAGGCGCGGTTCGTCCCTAACCGAGCGCGGTTCGTCCCTAACCGAGCGAGGTTCGTCCCTAACCGAGCGAGGTACGTCACTAACCGAGCGCAGTTTGTCACTAACCGAGGGCAGTTCGTCACTAACCGAGCGTGGTTCATCCCAGACCGAGCGCGGTTCGTCGCTAACCAAGTGCGGTTCGTCCCTGACCGAAGAAGATTCGTCCCTAACCGAGCGCGGTTCGTCCCTAACCGGGGGCAGTTCGTCCCTAATAGAGCGAGGTTCGTCCCTTACTGAGCGTGGTTCGTCCCTAACCAAGCGCGGCTCTTCCCTAACTGAGCGCGATTCTTCCCTAACTGAGCGCGGTTCTTCCCTAACAGAGCGCGGTTCTTCCCTAACTGAGCGCGGTTCTTCCCTAACTAAGCGTGGTTCTTCCCTAACTACGCGCGGTTCTTCCCTAACTGAGCGCGGTTCTTCCTTAACTGAACGCGGTTCCTCCCTAAGTAAGCGCGGTTCTTCCCTAACTGAGCTCGGTTCTTCCCTAACTAAGCGTGGTTCTTCCCTTACTGAGCGCAGTTCCTCCCTTACTAAGCGCGGTTCTTCCCTTACTGAGTGCGGTTCTACCCTTACTGGGCGCGGTTCTTCCCAAGCTGAGCGCGGTTCTTCCCTTACTGAACGCGGTTCTTCCCTAACTGAGCGCGGTTCTTCCCTAGCTGAGTGCGGTTCTTCCCTAACTAAGCGCGGTTCTTCCCTAACCGATCGCGGCTCTGCCTGAACCGAGCGCGTTTCCTCGCTAACCGAGCGCGGTACTGCCTCAACAGACTGTTCCTTTACCGGGCGCGGTTCCTTGACCGAGCGCGGTTCCTTAACCAATCGTGGTTCCCTAACCAAGCGTAGTTCGTCCCTAACTGACCGCGGTTCTTCCCTAACTAAGCGCGGTTCTTCCCTAACCGATCGCGGCTCTGCCTGAACCGAGCGCGTTTCCTCGCTAACCGAGCGCGATACTGCCTCAACAGACTGTTCCTTTACCGGGCGCGGTTCCTTGACCGAGCGCGGTTCCTTCACCAATCGTGGTTCCCTAACCAAGCGTAGTTCGTCCCTAACTGACCGCGGTTCTTCCCTAACTAAGCGCGGTTCTTCCCTAACCGATCGCGGCTCTGCCTGAACCGAGCGCGTTTCCTCGCTAACCGAGCGCGATACTGCCTCAACAGACTGTTCCTTTACCGGGCGCGGTTCCTTGACCGAGCGCGGTTCCTTAACCAATCGTGGTTCCCTAACCAAGCGTAGTTCGTCCCTAACTGACCGCGGTTCTTCCCTAATTAAGCGCGGTTCTTCCTTAACCGATCGCGGCTCTGCCTGAACCGAGCGCGTTTCCTCGCTAACCGAGCGCGATACTGCCTCAACAGACTGTTCCTTTACCGGGCGCGGTTCCTTGACCGAGCGCGGTTCCTTAACCAATCGTGGTTCCCTAACCAAGCGTAGTTCTTCCCTAACCGATTGCGGCTCTGCTTGAACCGAGCGCGTTTCCTCGCTAACCGAGCGCGGTACTGCCTCAACCGACTTCTCCTTTACCAAGCGCGGTTCTCTAACCGAGCGTGGTTCGTCCCTAACTGACCGCGGATCTTCCCTAACTGAGCGCGGTTCTTCCTTAACTGAGCGCGGTTCTTCCCTAACTAAGCGCGGTTCTTCCCTAACTGATCGCGGTTCTTCCCTTACTGAAAGCGGTTCTTCCCTAACTGAGCGTGGTTCTTCCTTATCTAAGCGCGGTTCTTCCCTAACAAAGCGTGGTTCCCTAACCGAGCGTGGTTCGTCCCTAACTGACCGCGGTTCTACCCTCACTAAGCGTGGTTCGTCCCTGACTGACTGCGGTTCTTCCCTTACTGGGTACGGTTCTTCCCTAACTGGGCGCGGTTCTTCCCTAACTGGGCGCGGTTCTTCCCTAACTGGGCGCGGTTCTTCCCTAACAGAGCGTGGTTCTTCCCTAACTGAACGCGGTTCTTCCCTAACTGAGCGCGTTTCTTCCCTAACTGAGCGTGGTTCTTCCCTAACCAAGCGCGGTTCCCTAACCGAGCGTGGTTCGTCCCTAACTGAGCGCGGTTCTTCTCTTACTGAGCGCGGTTCTTCCCTAACCAAGCGCGGTTCCCTAACCGAGCGTGGTTCGTCCCTAACTGACCGCGGTTCTTCCCTAACTGAGCGCGGTTCTTCCTTAACTGAGCGAGGTTCTTCTCTTACTGAGCGCGGTTCTTCCCTAACCAAGCGCGGTTCCCTAACCGAGCGAGATTCGTCCCTAACTAACCGCGGTTCTTCCCAAACTGAGAGCGAATCTTCCCTAACTAGGTGCGGTTCTTCCCTTACTGAGCGCGGTTCTTCTCTAACTGAACGCGGTTCTTCCTTAACTGAGCGCGGTTCTTCCTTTACTGAGCGCGGTACTTCCCTAACTAAGCGCGGTTCTTCCCTAACTAAGCGTGGTTCTTCTCTTACTGAGCGCGGTTCTTCTCTTACTGAGCGTGGTTCTTCCCAAACTGAGCGCGGTACTTCCCTAACTAAGCGTGGTTCTTCCCTAACCAAGCGCGGTTCCCTAACCGAGCGTGGTTCGTCCCTAACTGACCGCGGTTCTTCCCTAACTGAGCGCGGTTCTTCCTTAACTGAGCGAGGTTCTTCTCTTACTGAGCGCGGTTCTTCCCTAACCAAGCGCGGTTCCCTAACCGAGCGAGATTCGTCCCTAACTAACCGCGGTTCTTCCCTAACTGAGAGCGAATCTTCCCTAACTAGGTGCGGTTCTTCCCTTACTGAGCGCGGTTCTTCTCTAACTGAACGCGGTTCTTCCTTAACTGAGCGCGGTTCTTCCTTAACTGAGCGCGGTTCCTTAACTGAGCGCAGTTCCTTAACCAAACGCGGTTCCTTAACCGAACGCGGTTCCTTAACCGAGCGCGGTTCCTTAACCGAGCGTGGTTCGTTCGTAACTGACCGCATTCCTTCGCTAACCGAAGATGGTTCTTCCCTAACCGATTGCGGCTCTGCCTGAACCGAGCGCGTTTCCTCGCTAACCGAGCGCGGTACTGCCTCAACCGACTTCTCTTTTACCAAGCGCGGCTCCTTAACCGAGCGCGATTCCTTAACCAAGCGCGGTTCCCTAACCGAGCGTAGTCCGTCCCTAACTGACCGCGGTTCTTCCCTAACTGAGTGCGGTTCTTCCCTAACTGAGCGCGGTTCTTCCCTAACTGAGTGCGGTTCTTCCCTAACTGAGCGCGGTTCTTCCCTAACTGAGCGCGGTTCTTCCCTAACTGAGTGCGGTTCCTTAACCGAGCGTGGTTCGTCCCTAACTGACTGCGTTCCTTCGCTAACCAAAGGCGATTCTTCCCTAACTGATCGCAGCTCTGCCTGAACCGAGCGCGTTTCCTCACTAACCGAGCGCGGTTCTGCCTCAACCGAATGTTCCTTTACTGAACGCGGCTCCTTAACCGAGCGCGGTTCCTTAACCGAGCGCGGTTCCTTGACCAAGCGCGGTTCCTTAACCAAGCGCGGTTCCTTAACTGATTGCGTTCCTTCGCTTACCAAAGGAGATTCTTCCCTAACCGATCGCAGCTCTGCCTGAACCGAGCGCGTTTCCTCACTAAACGAGCGCGGTACTGCCTCAACCGACTTCTCCTTTACCAAGCGCGGTTCCTTAACCGAGCGCGATTCCTTTACCAAGCGCGGTTCCCTAACCGAGCGTAGTCCGTCCCTAACAGACCGCGGTTCTTCCCTAACTGAGCGCGGTTCTTCCCTAACTGAGTGCGGTTCTTCCCTATCTGAGCGCGGTTCCTCCCTAACTGAGCGCGGTTCTTCCCTAACTGAGCGCGGTGCCTTTACCGAGCGCGGTTCCTTAACCAAGCGTGGTTCGTCCCTAACTGACTGCGTTCCTTCGCTAACCAAAGGCGATTCTTCCCTAACTGATCGCAGCTCTGCCTGAACCGAGCGCGTTTCCTCACTAACCGAGCGCGGTTCTGCCTCAACCAACTGTTCCTTTACTGAACGCGGCTCCTTAACCGAGCGCGGTCCCTTAACCGAGCGCGGTTCCTTAACCAAGACCGGTTCCTTAACCAAGCGCGGTTCCCTAACTGATTGCCTTCCTTCGCTAACCAAAGGCGATTCTTCCCTAACCGATCGCAGCTCTGCCTGAACCGAGCGCGTTTCCTCACTAACCGAGCGCGGTTGTACCTCAACCGAATGTTTCTTAACCGAGCGCGGTTCCTTAACCGAGCGCGGTTCCTTAACCAAGCGCGGTTCCCTAACTGATTGCCTTCCTTCGCTAACCAAAGGCGATTCTTCCCTAACCGATCGCAGCTCTGCCTGAACCGAGCGCGTTTCCTCACTAACCGAGCGCGGTTCTGCCTCAACTGACTGTTCCTTTACCGAACGTGGCTCCTTAACCGAGCGCGGTTCCTTAACCAAGCGCGGTTCCTTAACCAAGCGTGGTTCCCTAACCGAGCGTGGTTCGTCCCTAACTGACCGCGGTTCTTCCCTAACTAAGCGCGGTTCATCCTTAACTGAGCGCGGCTCTTCCCTAACTGATCGCAGCTCTGCCTGAACCGAGCGCGTTTCCTCACTAACCGAGCGCGGTTCTGCCTCAACCGACTGTTCCTTTACCGAACGTGGCTCCTTAACCGAGCGCGGTTCCTTAACCAAGCGCGGTTCCTTAACCAAGCGTGGTTCCCTAACCGAGCGTGGTTCGTCCCTAGCTGACCACGGTTCTTCCCTAACTAAGCGCGGTTCTTCCTTAACTGAGCGCGGTTCTTCCCTAACTGATCGCGGTTCTTCCCTAACTAAGTGCGGTTCTTCCCTAACTAAGCGCGGTTCTTCCCTTACTGAGCGCGGTTCTTCCCTAACTGAGCGCGGTTCTTCCTTAACTGAGCGTGGTTCCTCCCTCACTGACCGCGGTTCTTCCCTAACTGAGCGCGGTTCTTCCCTAACTGAGCGCGGTTCTTCCTTAACTGAGCGCGGTTCTTCACTCACTGAGCGCGGTTCTTCTCTAACTGAGCGCGGTTCTTCCCTAACTATGCGCGGTTCTTCCCTAACTAAGCGCGGTTCTTCCCTAACTAAGCGCGGTTCTTCCCTAATTTGGCGCGGTTCTTCCCTAACGGGGCGCGATTCTTCCCTAACTGGGCGCGGTTCTTCCCTAACTAAGCTGGGATCTTCCCTAACTAAAAGCGGTTCTTCCTTTACTGATCGTGGTTCTTCCTTTACTGAGCGCGGTACTTCCCTAACTAAGCGTGGTTCTTCCCTTACTGAGCGCGGTTCTTCCCTAACTAAGCGTGGTTCTTCTCTTACTGAGCGCGGTTCTTCTCTTACTGAGCGTGGTTCTTCCCAAACTGAGCGCGGTACTTCCCTAACTAAGCGTGGTTCTTCCCTTACTGAGCGCGGTTCTTCCCTAACTGAGCGTGGTTCTTCCCTTACTGAGCGCGGATCTTCTCTTACTGAGCGTGGTTCTTCCCTAACTGAGCGCGATACTTCCCTAACTAAGCGTGGTTCTTCCCTTACTGAGCGCGGTTCTTCAATAACTGAGCGCGGTTCTTCCCTAACTGAGCGCGGTTCTTCAATAAATGAGCGCGGTTCTTCCCTAACTGAGCGCGGTTCGTCTCTAACTAATCTTGGTTCTTCCCTTTCTGAGCGCGGGTCTTCTCTAACTGGGCGCGGTTCTTCCCTAACTAAGCTGGGTTCTTCCCTAACTAAGCTGGGTTCCTCCCTAACTAAGCGCGGTTCTTCCCTAACTAAGAGCGGTTCTTCCTTTACTGAGCGAAGTTCTTCCCTAACTGAGTGCGGTTCTTCCCTAACCAAGCGCGGTTCTTCCCTAACCAAGCGCGGTTCCCTAATCGAACGTGGTTCGTCCCTAACTGACCGCGGTTCTTCCCTAACTGAGCGCGGTTCTTCCCTAACTGGGCGCGGTTCTTCCCTAACTAAGCTGGGTTCTTCCCTAACTAAGCTGGGTTCTTCCCTAACTAAGAGCGGTTCTTCCTTTACTGATCGTGGTTCTTCCTTTACTGAGCGAAGTTCTTCCCTAACTGAGTGCGGTTCTTCCCTAACCAAGCGCGGTTCTTCCCTAACCAAGCGCGGTTCCCTAACCAAACGTGGTTCGTCCCTAACTGACCGCGGTTCTTCCCTAACTGAGCGCGGTTCTTCCCTTACTGTTCGCGATACTTCCCTTACTGAGCGCGGTTCTTCCTTAACTAAGTGCGGTTCTTCCCTAACTGAGCGCGGTTCTTCCCTAACTGAGTGCGGTTCTTCCCTAACCAAGCGCGGTTCTTCCCTTACCAAGCGCGGTTCCCTTACCGAACGTGGATCGTCCCTAACTGACCGCGGTTCTTCCCTAACTGAGCGCGGTTCTTCCTTAACTGAGTGCGGTTCTTCCCTTACTGAGCGCGGTTCTCCCTTAACTGAGTGCGGTTCTTCCCTTACTGGGCGCGGTTCTTTCCTAACCAAGCGCGGTTCCTTAACCGAACGTGGTTCGTCCCTAACTGACCGCGGTTCTTCCCTAACTGAGCGCGGTTCTTCCCATACTGAGAGCGGTTCTTCCCTTACTGAGCGCGGTTCTTCCCTTACTGAGCGCGGTTCTTCCCTTACTGTTCGCGATTCTTCCCTTACTGAGCGCGGTGCTTCCTTAACTGAGTGCGGTACTTCCTTAACTGAGCGCGGTTCTTCCCTAACTGAGCGCGGTTCCTTTACCGAGGGTGGTTCCTTAACCGAGCGTGTATCCTTAACCGAGCGCGGTTCCTTAACCGTGCGTAGTTCGTCCCTAACTGACCGTGATTCTTCCCTAACTGAGCGTGGTTCTTCCCTAACTAAGCGCGGTACTTCCCTAACTAAGGGCGGTTCTTCCCTTACTGAGCGCGGTTCTTCCCTAACTGAGCGCGGTTCCTTTACCGAGGGTGGTTCCCTAATCAAGCGCGGTTCCTTAACCGTGCGTGGATCGTCCCTAACTGACCGCGGTTCTTCCCTTACTGAGCGCGGTTCTTCCCTTACTAAGCGTGGTTCTTCCCTTACTAGGCGCGGTTCTTCCCTAACTGAGCGCGGTTCTTCCTTAACTGAGCGCGGTTCCTTTACCGAGGGTGGTTCCCTAATCAAGCGCGGTTCCTTAACCGTGCGTGGATCGTCCCTAACTGACCGTGGTTCTTCCGTTACTGAGCGTGGTTCTTCCCTTACTAGGCGCGGTTCTTCCCTAACTGAGCGCGGTTCTTCCCTTACTGAGCGTGGTTCTTCCCTTACTGAGCGCGGTTCTTCCCTAACTGAGCGCGGTACTTCCCTAACTAAGCGTGGTTCTTCCCTTACTGAGAGCGGTTCTTCCCTATCCGAGCGCGGTTCCTTTACCGAGGGTGGTTCCTTAATCAAGCGCGGTTCCCTAACCGTGCGTGGTTCGTCCCTAACTGACCGCGGTTCTTCCCTAACTGAGCGCGGTTCTTCCCTTACTAAGCGCGGTTCTTCTTTTACTGAGCGCGGTTCTTCTCTTACTGTTCGCGGTTCTTCCCTTTCTGAGCGCGGTTCTTCTTTAACTGAGCGCGGTACTTCCCTAACTAGTCGCGGTTCTTCCCTAACTAAGTGCGGTTCTTCTCTAACTGAGTGCGGTACTTCCCTAACTAGAAGTGGTTCTTCCCTTAAAGAGCGCGGTTCTTCCCTTAAAGAGCGCGGTTCTTCCCTTACTGAGCGCGGTTCTTCCCTAACTGAGCGTGGTTCTTCCCTTACTGAGCGCGGATCTTCTCTTACTGAGCGCGGTTCTTCCCTAACTGAGCGCGGTACTTCCCTAACTAAGCGTGGTTCTTCTCTTACTGAGCGCGGTTCTTCTCTTACTGAGCGCGGTTCTTCCCTAACTGAGCGCGGTACTTCCCTAACTAAGCGTGGTTCTTCTCTTACTGAGCGCGGTTCTTCTCTTACTGAGCGTGGTTCTTCCCAAACTGAGCGCGGTACTTCCCTAACTAAGCGCGGTTCTTCCCTAACTGAGCGCGGTTCTTCCCTTACTGAGCGCGGATCTTCTCTTACTGAGCGTGGTTCTTCCCTCACTGAGCGCGGTTCTTCCCTAACTGAGCGCGGTACTTCCCTAACTAAGCGTGGTTCTTCCCTTACTGAGTGCGGTTCTTCCCTAACTGAGCGCGGTTCCTTTACCGAGGGTGGTTCCTTAATCAAGCGCGGTTCCTTAACTGTGCGTGGTTCGTCCCTAACCGACCGCGGTTCTTCCCTAACTGACCGCGGTTCTTCTCTTACTGAGCGTGGTTCTTCCCTTACTGACCGCGGTTCTTCCCTATCTAAGTGCGGTTCTTCTCTAACTGAGCGCGGTTCTTCCCTAACTAAGCGTGGTTCTTCCCTAACTGAGCGCGGTTCTTTCCTAACTAAGCGCGGTTCTTCCCAAACTGAGCTCGGTTCTTTCCTAACTAAGCGCGGTTCTTCCCTTACTGAGCGCGGATCTTCTCTTACTGAGCGTGGTTCTTCCCTTACTGAGCGCGGTTCTTCCCTAACTGAGTGCGGTACTTCCCTAACAAAGCGTGGTTCTTCCCTTACTGAGCGCGGTTCTTCCCTAACTGAGCGTGGTTCTTCCCTTACTGAGCGCGGATCTTCTCTTACTGAGCGTGATTCTTCCCTTACTGAGCGCGGTTCTTCCCTAACTGAGCGCGGTACTTCCCTAACTAAGCGTGGTTCTTCTCTTACTGAGCGCGGTTCTTCTCTTACTGAGCGTGGTTCTTCCCTTACTGAGCGCGGTTCTTCCCTAACTGAGCTCGGTTCTTTCCTAACTAAGCGCGGTTCTTCCCTTACTGAGCGCGGATCTTCTCTTACTGAGCGTGGTTCTTCTCTTACTGAGCGCGGTTCGTCCCTAACTGAGCGCGGTACTTCCCTAACTAAGCGTGGTTCTTCCCTTACTGAGCGCGGTTCTTCCCTAACTGAGCGTGGTTCTTCCCTTACTGAGCGCGGATCTTCTCTTACTGAGCGTGGTTCTTCCCTTACTGAGCGCGGTTCTTCCCTAACTGAACGCGGTACTTCCCTAACTAAGCGTGGTTCTTCTCTTACTGAGCGCGGTTCTTCTCTTACTGAGCGCGGTTCTTCCCTAACTGAGCGCGGTACTTCCCTAACTAAGCGTGGTTCTTCTCTTACTGAGCGCGGTTCTTCTCTTACTGAGCGTGGTTCTTCCCTAACTGAGCGCGGTACTTCCCTAACTAAGCGTGGTTCTTCCCTTACTGAGCGCGGTTCTTCCCTAACTGAGCGTGGTTCTTCCCTTATTGAGCGCGGATCTTCTCTTACTGAGCGTGGTTCTTTCGTTACTGAGCGCGGTTCTTCCCTAACTGAGCGCGGTACTTCCCTAACTAAGCGTGGTTCTTCTCTTACTGAGCGCGGTTCTTCTCTTACTGAGCGCGGTTCTTCCCTAACTGAGCGCGGTACTTCCCTAACTAAGCGTGGTTCTTCTCTTACTGAGCGCGGTTCTTCTCTTACTGAGCGTGGTTCTTCCCTTACTGAGCGCGGTTCTTCCCTAACTGAGCGCGGTACTTCCCTCACTAAGCGTGGTTCTTCCCTTACTGAGTGCGGTTCTTCCCTAACTGAGCGCGGTTCCTTTACCGAGGGTGGTTCCTTAATCAAGCGCGGTTCCTTAACCGTGCGTGGTTCGTCCCTAACTGACCGCGGTTCTTCCCTCACTGAGCGCGGTTCTTCCCTAACTGAGCGCGGTTCCTTTACCGAGGGTGTTTCCTTAATCAAGCGCGGTTCCTTAACCGTGCGTGGTTCGTCCCTAACTGACCGTTGTTCTTCCCTAACTGACCGCGGTTCTTCTCTTACTGAGCGTGGTTCTTCCCTTACTGAGCGCGGTTCTTCCCTAACTGAGCGCGGTACTTCCCTAACTAAGCGTGGTTCTTCCCTTATTGAGTGCGGTTCTTCCCTAACTGAGCGCGGTTCCTTTACCGAGTGTGGTTCCTTAATCAAGCGCGGTTCCTTAACCGTGCGTGGTTCGTCCCTAACTGACCGCGGTTCTTCCCTTACTGAGCGCGGTTCTTCCCTAACTGAGCGCGGTTCCTTTACCGAGTGTGGTTCCTTAATCAAGCGCGGTTCCTTAACCGTGCGTGGTTCGTCCCTAACTGACCGCGGTTCGTCCCTAACTGACCGCGGTTCTTCCCTAACTGAGCGCGGTTCCTTTACCGAGGGTGGTTCCTTAATCAAGCGCGGTTCCTTAACCGTGCGTGGTTCGTCCCTAACTGACCGCGGTTCTTCCCTTACTGAGCGCGGTTCTTCCCTAACTGAGCGCGGTTCCTTTACCGAGGGTGTTTCCTTAATCAAGCGCGGTTCCTTAACTGTGCGTGGTTCGTCCCTAACTGACCGTTGTTCTTCCCTAACTGACCGCGGTTCTTCTCTTACTGAGCGTGGTTCTTCCCTTACTGAGCGCGGTTCTTCCCTAACTGAGCGCGGTACTTCCCTAACTAAGCGTGGTTCTTCCCTTATTGAGCGCGGTTCTTCCCTAACTGAGCGCGGTTCCTTTACCGAGTGTGGTTCCTTAATCAAGCGCGGTTCCTTAACCGTGCGTGGTTCGTCCCTAACTGACCGCGGTTCTTCCCTAACTGAGCGCGGTTCTTCTCTTACTGAGCGCGGTTCTTCTCTTACTGAGCGTGGTTCTTCCCTTACTGAGCGCGGTTCTTCCCTAACTGAGCGCGATACTTCCCTAACTAAGCGTGGTTCTTCCCTTACTGAGCGCGGTTCCTTTACCGAGGGTGGTTCCTTTACCGAGGGTGGTTCTTTAATCAAGCGCGGTTCCTTAACCGAGCGTGGTTCATCCCTAACTGACCGCGGCTCTTCCCTAACTGAGCGCGGTTCTTCTCTTACTGAGCGCGGTTCTTCTCTTACTGAGCGTGGTTCTTCCCTTACTGAGCGCGGTTCTTCCCTAACTGAGCGCGGTACTTCCCTAACTAACCGAGGTTCTTCCCTTACTGAGCGCGGTTCTTCCCTAACTGAGCGCGGTTCTTCTCTTACTGAGCGCGGTTCTTCCCTTTCTGAGCGCGGTTCTTCTCTTACTGAGTGCGGTACTTCCCTAACTGAGCGCGGTTCTTCCTTAACTAAGTGCGGTTCTTCTCTAACTGAGCGCGGTTCTTCCCTAACTAAGCGCTGTTCTTCCCTAACTGAGCGCGGTTCTTTCCTAACTAAGCGCGGTTCTTCCCTAACTGAGCTCGGTTCTTTCCTAACTAAGCGCGGTTCTTCCCTTTCTGAGCGCGGATCTTCTCTTACTGAGCGTGGTTCTACCTTAACTGAGTGCGGTACTTCCCTAACTAAGCGCGGTTCTTCCTTATCTGAACGCGGTTCTTCCCTAACTGAGCGCGGTTCTTCCTTAACCGAGCGCGGTTCTGCTTCAACCATGCGTGGTTCAGCCATAAGCAAGCGCGATTCGTCCTTTACTGAGCGCGGTTCGTCCTTAACTAAACGCGGTTCGTTCCTAGCCGAACGCAGTTCGTCCTTTATTGAGGGCGGTACTTCCACAACTGAGCGCGGTTCGTCCCTAACCGAGCGCGGTTCCGCCTGATCCAAACGCGGTTCCGCCTGAACCAAACGCGGTTCCGCCCGAACCGAGCGCGTTTCGTCCTTAACCGAGCGCGGTTCGTCCCTCATCGAGCCTGGTTCATCCCTAACAGAGCGCGGTTCTGCCTCAAGAGTTCGTGATTCTGCCCGAACCGAGCTCGTTTCGTCTCTACGCGAACGCGGTTCCTCCCTTACCGAGCGCGGTTGGTCCCTAACCGAGTTCAGATCTTCCCTTCCCGAACGCAGTTCGTCCTTAACTGAGCGCGGTTCTTCCCCAAATGAGCGCGGTTTGTCCCTAACCGAGCGCGGTTCGTCCCTAGCCGGGCGGGGTTCTGCCGTAACCGGGCTCGGTTTTGCCATAACCGGGCTCGGCTTTGCCGTAACCGGGCTCGGTTCTGCCGTAACCGGGCTCGGTTCTGCCTTAAGAAGGCGAGGATCTTTCCTAACCGGGTGGGGTTTTGTCTTATACGCGCTCGGTTCGGTTCTATCAGTGCGTGGTTCGGTCTTATACGCATTCGTTTCTTCCGTAGGCGCACGCGTGATCGGGCGCACTTGCGCCGGGATCGTGCGCACTTCTTCCGTAATCGGGTGATGATCTTCCAAGAACAGGCGCTCACCTTCTGTGAATGGTTGCTCGTCTTCCGTGAATGGGCGCTCATCTTCAGTGAATGGACGCTCGTCTTCCGTGTGTGGTTCCGTGGTCGGGGCCTCATCTTCCGTAGACGGGAGCTCGTCGATCTTGGAAACGCGCCTCATAGAATCACGTTTGTTTGCTCCTTCCTTGCGCCCCTCGGCAGTTTTCGCACGCACGTCGGCTAGCGCCTCGGGCCCCAGCACGCACTGCGCGGCGCGCATATTAGACGAAAAGGTACACATGGCGCCTCCACACGGAGCCCGCTTCCACGACTGGGAGCCCGGCAAGCCCAACATGCCGCAGTCTAAACCGCACGCCACTGGTTCCTTTGTCGGACAAAACTTTACGCTTCGGTCCTAGAACAAACAAACAGTCACCAGTACACTTCCCGAGATGAACAGAAAACTAATTTGGGAAATGAACCCAAGCGTTTCATGCTGTTAGGCAGAAAGGAAATAATTCGTTATTTTATGGTTAAAGAACTTAAAACCTAATTACAAATTCGACGGTTAACCTAAAAACTTGTCAAACAAAGCTTTAAATAAATTAACGAAACCATCTCAATGCCAAATTCGATTATCGCCTGATATAATTCAATGATCTGATTACGCACTGTTACCACAATAAACGTAGCCGACTGGGCCCCACAGTATAATCACATACACTTATTGTTGATACAAAAAGGAGAAGAACAAGCAATTCATCACTCACCTCCATTTCTTCCTCCTCCCCAACAGGTCCACACGAAGAGGGTGAAGTCTGCTTCTTTGACGCCGTCTTAGTACAGGGACAGCTCTTGGGCCCCTTGGGACAGTGGCACTCACTGCTGTGACTCCAGCGGGTACACGGTATCTGGGGATTTACCACACACACACACTAATAGCAAGTCGAAATTTTACCAAGGCAGAATCAAGCGATATTGTACCAGCACTTATTAGCCCAGCATGTCCAATACTGGGTAAAGGCCTCCCTTTTCCACACATCTGTCCTGTGCCATTACGGGCCAGGGCCACCAGTCCTTCCGGTAAGAGTCAAAGTTCGTCTTGGTCTACTGCGATGTACATGTAGCTTAGCATTTGATTTTCATTTACCAAGTGCGTGTGGTGTGAGGGCCACTTCGGTAAAACTCTTTGAATTAATTGTGCATTCCCAAAGAATTGTGAATGTAGGAATCAGATTTTGTGAAAGTCAAATAAGCGAGTTGGACTGTAAAGTTGGGCCCTCAATTCTCAGATTTAGAGAATTAAGGGCCCACCTGTACCGGATAAACTATGGACGCTACTGAAAAATTCTTTATGCCAAAATCTAAGCTAATGCCAAACAAAATTTGTAAAACCAAGATATTGTCGAAAAACGTTGTCCTGTTTTGTATGTTATATTCGTTCAAAATGGGCCGTCAATTCTCATACACGCAAAAGATTTAGTACGCAGCAAATAAAATGAAACCATTTTCAAACAACAAGAAGTGGTGACCAGCGGCCCTACCATGACGTGTTAAAGCGTGAGTAGTTCGAGCGAGGAGGGATGGAGCTATATAGCTCCATCCCTCCTTCTACTACTACTCACTACTCACGCTATAACACGTCATGGTAGGGCCGCTGTTCTTGCTTTCACACATTTTCAAAGACTTTTATCAAAGTGGCCCCTCATATCACACGCACATCATTTATCGCCTTGGATGGGTTACAGTTTATTATATTGCAAGCCTGAAGTATTTCAACACCCCTCTATATGTAAATTTTACGATTTTAAGGTTGGTAGAGAATGCCCAAAGAATTAAGTGTGTTTAGAAACGAAATCTTTGTGTCACTTTTAATGTATCTGGTATTTCTATAATAATCAGTTAAATCTAGGGATTTCCTAGAACTGATTAATTTGACGGAATAAGAAAACTAAAATGCAAAAGAAAAATAAAAATCAACGGACTCATTATATATGCAAGCTTTGATTAAAATGAACGCCAGGACCACGATACGCTTAGTTAAGAATAAAGTTTAAAATTAGGATTATAAATTTTAATAGAATAATTGGCAGGCTGACTATACCTTCTTGGACAGGGTACCCTTGTCATCTTTTTCTGGGCCGGTCACAGCAACGTCTTTGAGACAAAGCAGCAGCTGGTCATAAGTTTCTTGATCCATCTAGCAACAAAGTTTACCATTTAAGGAAATCAAATTAATGCATAATTACAAAATAACATATCAACAAAAATTTCCATTCTGTTTTGAGTGAACTAAGTCCGGTACTATGCGATTATATAGCTCGGTATTGCACCCCTCTCAGATTGCAGATGGGACAAACAGCCCGAAGTAGCGGTTGCAGCGTCGCGTAAACGAACTGAATCGATGCAAAAAGTCGTCGTGGGTGACTCTCTTAGTTTGGTAGCCAAGCTGCAGAGGTAGCGTAGCGATATAGTTGACAAAATGCGTGACGGAATTGAGCTTCAAGACCATTTCCTTTGTTCATTCAAAATAAATCTCCCGGTTTATGACATACGTTTTAACACGATTTACTTACCTCGCATCTAGTCTTCACCGCTCCACCAACTATCGTCAAATTCAAATTCTGTTTCACCGTACTCAAAATAAAATCTTGCAAAATTGCCCTGGTTTCCGAATTAAGTTTCCCATTCCTACTTTTCTTCAAGGAGTTCAATATGCAGTCAGCCAGTTCCTTACCGGAGCAAGTCTGTACCTGTCTTTCTAAAACAGTGTACATGTTTTCAAATACATTGTCTAGGAATTTATGCTTGATACGAGTGCAAACACAGTCGTGAGTATGATCTGGGCTGCAATGGTCGCCTTCGTTCAAACACTCCCGATCATTTCGTAAACATCTTGGACATTCGAAGCAGAATCCTGTCATATCTGCGCTACTGGTTTCCTTATGACAGGTTTGGCAACGGATTTTAAACTTGGCCATTTCCCTGTCGAGTCTCCGATTTTCATCAAGAACATTTTTTTCTCTTTTCATACATCTCTCTTTGCATGTCTTACATGTCTTTTGTAGTAGATCAACCTCGTTTACTAACGCCTCTGTCTAAAATAATATGTAATAATAATATCATTTCATTGTAGATCATAATAATTGTAGTTTTTTTTAAATCAAAGTAGGTACTCAGTCCTACATTACAACATTTGGAAAATCATTAAAATCATCATGCGTTTATTATCCGAAGGGCTAGGCCGAGGCACACCTATAGGACACCCTCATTAAACCAGTTTTATTTAAGTTCCATGTAATAGCGAGTCTGCCATCAACCGGGTTCAGGCTGAGAAATTCCTGATGGACAAACTCAGCAGCACTTTGCTCGACCCGGGAATCGAACCCAGGACCTCACGCTCAGCAGTAGCATTTGCGACCACTACATATCTTTTCTTTCCGTTCTGCGCGCGCGCTCCCTCCGTGCGAACGTGAGTGAGTGTTTCCGAGAAACAAATAAGTTACGGTTACCTACGGCTAATAGTCATCGAAACGTAGTAATGGTTCAGTGTAAATCGTGTAAGCTATCGCTAACCCGAGTTAAAGCGGATAGTACCATTAAATGTAATGGAGATTGTGAAGGTGTCTTCCACAAAAAATGCGCAGTGAAAATCAAAGCATTTAGTGACACCGGTCTTTGTGATGAATGTCAGGTCTCGCAAACCCACCGACCATCACCGATAGAAATAGATATTTCGAAGACGACGCCGGAGAAATTGTTAGCTGAAGTTAACGAAAAGCTAGAAATAGTCTTTAACATGAAGAAGACTCTGGAGGCAATGTCTGAGGATATAAGTTTCTACACTGAAAAATACCAGGAGCTAATAGAAGAAAAGGAAAAAACAGATAAAAAGATTAAAGCGTTGGAACAAAAGAACGTTCATTTGGAGACCTGTAACAAAGCTCTGGAAGAAAGGATAGCTTATCTGGAAGTACGCGAAAAAGGAAGAAATGTAGAAATATTTGGATTAGAAGAACAGCAAAATGAAAATCTAGAAAGTACTACAAAGGCGGTTGCAAGTAAGCTGGGTATAGATGGTGGCGTGATAGTGGAGACAATGAGGGAAGGTGAAGAAAACAAAGCCGAGAACAAACAGCGCGAGAAGAAGCCGCGGCCGATAGTTATTACTCTGGCAACGCGATCTGCCCGTGACAAATGGTTAGCTACTCGAAAAACCCACCAGCTAACAAATAATGACATATTTGCCAGCGGAAGTAAACAACGCATTTATGTCAATGAGGACCTAACGAAGTATACCCGCAACTTACTATGGACTGCAAAAAATGAGCTGAAACCAATATTTAAATACATTTGGGTACAAAATGGTAGAGTGTTGATAAAAAAAGATGACCCAAGTGATACCAAAACTGCGTAGTCTGTGCGGCAGCTGGCAAGCCGGCCGACCACTGGGCTGGGGGTAGGGCCTGCGCCCCACCCGCCAAAGCCGGAAACAGGAGAAAGCCCTCCGCCACCGCCGTCTGCCACTGCGTCAGCCACTGCGCCGCCCAGGAACTGATGCTCCTGAGCATGGCGCAGTGACTGATGCCTGTGGACGGCGAGCAATGGGTAGCTCGCCGCCCGATCAGAACAGGCCCGGGATGACGGCGCGCTGTGTTCTACGCGCGCCAAACCAGCAGCAGTCAGCATGGGTCGGGCCCCGTTAGGGCTAGAGCCTGCCAGGGTTGCGGAATATGTTCGAAAGAGTTACCGCGGCCCTGGAACGTAAAAGGCACTAAGAGGAGCATGGGTGGGTTTTAGTCAGTAGAAGTCTGACACTCCCTGCCGCTCCACCCAGAGCGGGAGGGGTCATTTGATGATTTCCCATCCAAAAAAAAAAAAAAGTGATACCAAAATCAGATCAATTCGCACGCTAAGCGATATAAATATACACGTAAACAACAATTGACGTATTTAATGTACCTTCAATGTTAATACATATTGAGTACCCATATATTCGAGTTCGATGATAACGCATCATACGTAGACTCTCATATAAAATACAATAAATATACATCTTTGAATAGCTGGGAAAAAGAATTATTAAAAACAGATAACCATCTGAATATTATTCATGTCAACATAAGATCACTCAGAAAGAATTTTAATGAATTACTTGTTTTGATACA
The DNA here is from genome assembly GCA_947386135.1 of Melanchra persicariae. Lineage (NCBI taxonomy): Eukaryota > Metazoa > Arthropoda > Insecta > Lepidoptera > Noctuidae > Melanchra > Melanchra persicariae. The sequence goes on along the minus strand of OX376655.1, from coordinate 4,144,663 downwards.
TAATTGCAAGGAGAAGTTGGATATAATAGCACTAACAGAGATTAATATTAGACAGCAGGAATCATCTTTATATAACATAGAAGGTTATGACACATACATATGTACAAGAGAAACTAGAAGAGGAGGGGGGATATTGTTGTACGTAAACAAAAATCTAAACTTTACTGCAAACATAATTAAATCAAATTATTATGAGGTGATCCATGGGCAGCCTGCTCAAGACGGAAGAGGAACGAGTCATATATTGGTTATATACAGGCCGCAGAACACAAATAAACTTGGATTTATTGAAAACGTACACAAGCTATTATCTGACATTCCAGCCGCCTGTGAGGTTATATTGGTTGGTGACACCAACTTAGATCTATTGCGTAAAACCGGTTCTGGTGTGATTGGTCAGTACACAAACAATATGAGCGAGATTGGGATAGAGTGCGGCATACGTGACGTGACGCGGGAGGAAGTGTATCGATCATGTGTGGGTTCGATCTCAGCGGGCGACGTCTGCGTATGTGTTAACATGTAAGTTGTCGGATCACTATGTTATTGGTGTGTGCGTGACTGGTAGCTCGAAATCGAACATTAATCCATCAAGCAGTGTGTTCTCAAATGACTGTTATATGTGACAATAAGGTATTAGAGAAACTGGAAAGTGTATCATGGTCAGAACTTATGAACTGCAAATGTCCATTAGATTTATATAACAGACTTTGTTCACTATTATCTGATATTTATATTTATGCTGAAATTCAGGTATCTGTATGTCGTAAGAGGAAAAGTAAACCCAGAGATAAACTATTTAGATATTAGAAAAATAAACCGGATGATATGAATTTAAGGATTCGTTATACTAAATATAGAAACAGGGTAAATAAATGTATTAAGAAAGCTAAGAATAAATACCATCAAGAGGAAATAAAAAAGTGTAACAAAAATATTAGGAAAATTTGGACAAAAATCAACTCATGGATAGGAAGAGAGAAAAATAGTGTAGATTCTGTTATTTTAAAATATCTAGGTAAAACGGAAAGTACAATAAATATCTGCAATAAATTTTCTAAAACATTTACCAAAGAAATTTTAGATATAAAACATGTTTGTAGTCATAAGTTCCTAGACAGGTTAAGGTATATAAATAACTGTAACGTGTCACTACGGTTTCAAAAAGCCTACCCAAAGGACATAGATAAAATAATAAGTATTCTAAATTGTGACAAATCTGAGGGTATAGATAAAATTAGAGTAAAGGAAATAAAACTGTTAAAATCAAAGCTAAGCCCTGTACTAGCGTTATTTATTAACTTATGTATAAAAAATGGTGTATATCCCGACCAGTTAAAGACGGCATTAATAAGGCCTATATTTAAACAGGGTGTCCATAGTGATTACTCGAATTATAGACCAATAGCAATACTGTCTGTAAATAAAATTGTGGAAAAGTTTATAGTGAGCCAAGTCAGTGTTTTCATGGAAAATAATAATATATTGTCAAATGCACAACATGGTTTCCGACGTGGACGGAGCACGGCAACGGCTGTGGCACAGTTTGCGGACGACGTCAACGACAGTTTGGATCAAAGGAAGCAGGTGGTGGTGGTCTTCATTGATTTCAAAAAAGCATTTGACACTTTGGAACACCACCAGCTGCTTCAAGCCATGGAGGAATGTGGTGTCGCGGGACCCCTTATCTGGTGGTTCCGTGCCTACCTTACAGACCGAACACTGCGGACTGTCGTTGACGGCGTCGTTGGAGAGCCTACTCACGTCACGTGTGGTGTGCCGACCGGTTCCGTGTTCGGTCCAGTCGGATACATCATGCATGTCAACAGCATGTGCAATGTGGTACGAAAATGTCGCATATATATGTATGCCGATGATACATGTTTAGTGTATACAGATAGAGATTTAGATGTTATTGAAAGAAATATTCAGGAGGATTTCACTAATATAATTAAGTGGGCTCATGATAACGGAATCTTAATAAATATAAATAAAACAAAGTGTATGCGTATACGATCTCCTTATCTTAAAACCTGTGAACGTCCGCCGCGAGTGGTGGGGCATAGTTATGAATGCTTACACGCTGGCGCGACGTATTGTACGTGTGCATGTATTGAGGTGGTGGAGGAATACAAGTACTTGGGTTTAGTGATAGACAATAGCTTCTCGTGGAAAACACACATAACACATCTGTGTGACAAACTAAGATTAGTGCTTGTAAAATTCCATCACCTTAGTTTTGTACTCGATAGGACCACTCTGTGCATGATCTACTATGCGCTGGTGGACTCGCTACTTTCATATGGGCTGGCAAAACCTATCTTGATAAAATAAAATTGTTACAAATAAGGTTTATGAAACTTTTAGTTGATAAAAACACAAAAAAACGCTGTAAAGTTAGTGGTTACAAAGAATTATTTTTAGAATGTAGGATGCTGCCGATTCATCAAAGAGTGGTACTGTTATTGGCTGTAGATAATTATTACAAGGATGAGTTTAAAGTTAATACGGTAAACCTTAGACCTCATAGAAATAAATGTGTTAGACAATTTGTGGTGCCCACTTTTGTAAATTATTACGGGCAAAGATGTAGAAAATACCTAGTACCATCAATTTATAATGACATACCTTTAGATTTGCTAAGTAGCTGTACCACTAAAGTATCTTTCAAGAATAAAATGGGGAAGTTTCTCTTTAACTCTTTTTGTCAAAACCTCTTAAGTGATGATGAATAAGTAAAATATAGATCACATAAGATAGTGCTATTGTAAAACTTTAAGGCATACAATTCTTGTGTTTAGATTGGTAACTTTTTTTTTTTATTATTATGTTTTTGATGGAAACGTACCCACACTTATGTTATGTAATATGTATAAATATAATACGGGAGCTGCATCTGCCAACAAACTGCTTTACAGTTTGGCAGAGGTAATATTTTTATTGTAACAGTTACAAAAACAAAAATAAACGCTTTTTCATTTTTTTTTTAAATGTACCATTGCTCTTACCTCTGCTTTAAGATCTTCATTCTGCATTTTCTTTTGAAGCAGACACCTACAAAGCTTGTGTAGGTCTTCTCTAACGTCTTTTATACTGGCGTAAGCTTCCTTTTCTTTTTCAGAGTTACGTTTGCACTCGTCATTGTACTGCATTTGAACTATTTCCATTTCCTTTGCTATGCTATGCAGTCTAGCCTAAAATAATATTTGACATGGATGTATACTCTGCCCCCTACAAAGCTGCTTCAATAAAGCTTAGTTAACTCACATTAAAATTGGTTGTTGTCTATGAATTTTGTTACTTACATCGGATGCTTCTTTTTTCGATGTATATGAATTCGTCGCAGCGGCCAAGTCCTTCTTATTACTCTCAATTCTTTTATTATAGCCATCAACTTCCAGTCGCAACACCTTTACATCGTTCTCCTTTTGAATTATTTTCACTTTGGTATCTTCGCTACACTTCTTTACACATTTCAATTCAGCTTCCAAATCTTTCTGAATATTACGCCATTTCTTTAAACTTGTTTCAACTTCGGTTAGCTACAAGAGTGGTAGATGATATTATCTACGCTGAATTATTTTAGTGAATAAGTAGAAAAAATGGATCTATCTAAATAAAAATGAATCGCTAAATGTGTTGCTAAGCGCAAAAATCGATAACGGCTGGATAAATTTAGCAAATTTTTTTTTTTTGGTTCGCCGGAATATTTATTTATTTATTTATTTATTTAAAACTTCATGCACACAAATGTACAGAGGCGGACTTAATGGAATACAGGGAAGGTTTTATAAAAGAAAACAAAAAAAAATGGGTACCTAGGTGTAGGTGTAGGGCAGGTGTAGGGCAGGTGTAGGACAGGTGTAGGGCAGGTGTAGGGCAGGTGTAGTGCAGGTGTAGGGCAGGTGCAGGGCATGTGCAGGGCAGGTATAGTGCAGGTGTAGGGCAGGTGTAGTGCAGGTGTAGGGCAGGTGTAGGGCAGGTGTACAACAACAAACAACAACGTACGACGTACAACAACGTACAACTGGCTACGTACCTACCTAGGTACGTAGCCAGTTGACGGGAGAGAAACCGCGGGGAACAGCTAGTTAAAAGTAAATTTAATATTTAAATAAAACAAGACAATTTTTTTCATATTCTTCTCATCAAACCCTGTCTTTGGAACCCATATTATATAATGGGGTGCATAAAAATAATTGGTCCGTCATTTTAGGGAGTCCGCCACATTGGATTTAGAATGAAAACACTTAGCTAATAAAAACAGAGAGTGAGTATTCTATTCTATTCTATTCTATTCTATTCTGTTCTATTCTGTTCTATTCTGTTCTATTCTGTTCTATTCTGTTCTATTCTGTTCTATTCTGTTCTATTCTGTTCTATTCTGTTCTATTCTGTTCTATTCTGTTCTATTCTGTTCTATTCTGTTCTATTCTGTTCTATTCTGTTCTATTCTGTTCTATTCTGTTCTATTCTGTTCTATTCTGTTCTATTCTGTTCTATTCTGTTCTATTCTGTTCTATTCTGTTCTATTCTGTTCTATTCTGTTCTATTCTGTTCTATTCTGTTCTATTCTGTTCTATTCTGTTCTATTCTGTTCTATTCTGTTCTATTCTGTTCTATTCTGTTCTATTCTATTCTATTCTATTCTATTCTATTCTATTCTATTCTATTCTATTCTATTCTATTCTATTCTATTCTATTCTATTCTATTCTATTCTATTCTATTCTATTCTATTCTATTCTATTCTATTCTATTCTATTCTATTCTATTCTATTCTATTCTATTCTATTCTATTCTATTCTATTCTATTCTATTCTATTCTATTCTATTCTATTCTATTCTATTCTATTCTATTCTATTCTATTCTATTCTATTCTATTCTATTCTATTCTATTCTATTCTATTCTATTCTATTCTATTCTATTCTATTCTATTCTATTCTATTCTATTCTATTCTATTCTATTCTATTCTATTCTATTCTATTCTATTCTATTCTATTCTATTCTATTCTATTCTATTCTATTCTATTCTATTCTATTCTATTCTATTCTATTCTATTCTATTCTATTCTATTCTATTCTATTCTATTCTATTCTATTCTATTCTATTCTATTCTATTCTATTCTATTCGATTCTATTCTATTCTATTCAATTCTAATCCAAACCAAACATTTTCGCAAAATTTCTTGAACTGAATCGGTTGTGGTTAACTGTTTTATAATCCATCTCCATACCTACACATAAGTCCACCGATTTTAATAATCCGCCATTGGCGAGAGAGTAGGTACTATATGTCATACCTGGCCTTCTACCAGTTGAGAGCGCTCCTTAGCATCGCTTAATTTCCTCTTGTACGAGCCTTCCATGCAAGACCACATGCAGTCAGCCTCCTTCAGTAGACCCGTGCCTTTCTGTGCCTTCTCTTCCAAATTATTGATTGCCTTAATCAAATCTTTCTGAACTGATTCGAGTTCACCCACTCTGTCGCTGCATTTCTGCTCGATTGAAGCAGCCTTTTGACAAAATATGAAACGACTCAAGGGACAAAAAGGACTTGACTTAATTTTTCAGGTTTAACCATTTTTTGGAGAGTTTATGACTCCATTACATTATTAAACCTGAATGCTTCGATTGGTTCGAATAGTAAAAATAAATAAAATCTTATATTTCAGACCAAATCCATTGGTTAACATTTCTGTACACACAAGTTAGAAACTAGTGTTACAAATTATAACTACCGGAACATCGACACTTACTTGCTATTTAATTTACTGTAACGCTTCAGTATTACAGCATGCGATATATCCATGTCCCAGTTTTCAGAATGCTGTTGGGGCTATTGAAATTCGTTTCTTAAGAGCCACTTTTTCAATCGTCAGATAACTTTTAACTGGCAGTTTGACAGCTTTTGTACCCACGAAAATATTTCAACCCCCGACACTCATTCTTCAGGTAGGAGATTTCTGACCATTTAAAAATCAGTCCTAAATATAGCAAAGATAAAAAACTCAAAAGCTCATTCACGCCTCAGTCATAAAACTTTATTCAGTTAAATGGCTTAGTAACCCGGTGCTCGTAAACCACGGGTTACAAAACTGTCTCTACTTGCCACTCTTCGTAATAGTGTCCTAAATAGGTAGGTTCAAACCTACCATTAAACCCGAGCGAGCACCTATCTACCTAGAACTTATACTGTTTATGTACCAGCAAAGAAAAATTAAAAAAAGATAAACCTGAAACCATAGATACAAAATATTGAAGATAGGGCAGTTCGAACGTTTGCGTATACGCTTTCACCATGAAAGAAATACGCGAGACACGGCTCCCGAAAATAGTCGACCGCATGGCGAATTCGCTTCGGTCTACTTACGATATTTTTTAAATTATGAATTCCCGACTGAAGGTTAAGTGGGGTTCTCTTATTAATAGGAAATGCGGTGTCTTTTCTTCATAGAAATGCTCACATCTGTTTTCTTTCTGGTTAATGATCCTATAGCAATGATTTAAAAATAATAAATAAATATTAACTACTTGTATGTCCCTATGTTTTCTTTTTTATTGATACATTATTTTTATAAGCACTAGAACCCTCAAAAAATGCTCATAATTGCTGTCAACAGAGGCCTAGTGTACAAATATATCAACTATAATCTAATGAAAAAACAAAAATATAGGGACACAGTATACAACGTGTACCTAACAGAATAAATGCAATACCTCTTAAGGGGTCATTGTGCTGATCTCAGAAATCACGAAAAAAAAATCGACTGCTCCATACCTACATTTCTGCACGCGTAACTCGACAAAATGTACTGAACAGCTGACTTTTATTCGCGATTTCATAGTTGGCCCTACAGTAAAAGTTGTTCATAATGATGAGTACAGTGACCCCTTAAGAGGTACTTCGTTTATTCTGTTACACGTTGTATATCCTTCTTATTCAGTTTATAAAATATATTTTAAATTGGTTTAATATTCGAGGAAGAAATAGGCGAGAGCGAAACCTCAAAATATGACTTTTTACTTAAGCTATTCAGTCGGATCTGCAGTTGTCCTTATAGCACCGGACGCCAAGCGTTCGCAGAACGACAGCAACAGTTTCTTCAAATACCTAATTTTCAAAAGTCTCTCCGCGCTTATGGCTGCCACAGGCAAATCACGAGGTCGCTCATCTATATACTATCTTATAATCATCATCATCATATCAGCCGAAATACGTCCACTGCTGGACACAGGCCTCCCCCAAGTGTCGCCACAACAACCGGTCCTATGCGTCTCACATCCGTCGGCTACCCGCGCCTACTGGGAGGCCTTCCAACGCTGCGTCTTCCGGTACGCGGTCGCCACTCCAGAACTTTCGGTTCCATCGACCCATCTGTTCTGCGAGCAATGTGCCATGCCCACTGCCACTTCAGTTTAACGATCCTCGGGATATGTCGGTACCTTGGTTCTCTTGCGGATATCATCATTCCTGATTCGATCACGCAAGGAAACTCCGAGCATTGCCCTCTTCATTGCCCTTAATACTATCTCAAACTTTAATATTTTAAAGGTACTCAATCTTGTCAGAACGGCTGAACGGATCTTGATGAAATTTAGCACAGTGGTAGATTATAGTCTGGAATGACACATAAGATCCTTTTTATCCCGGGAGTATGTTCCCATGGAAAAATTTCGGCATTCAGGGCGGCAGTTCGTAACAAAATAGTAAATCTTCACACTAACCGTTCGGATGTTACCTAAACATTTTCGCAGAGACTCATCCTCTTTAGCAGAATTCTTATGTTCACGAGATGCATCAGTTAATGTTGGGTCTGGCTGGTCACTTGTCAATTCATCTGAGGTACTTGACAGATCAGAACTAAACAGAATAAAATTCTTTTTTATTAGGGTTGCGAACCTCTGTAAGGAAAAACTGAACCCTTTTTAGAAAACCACGGGATAGTTAATCCTGTTACTTTTTTATTACCTACTTAACTGGAAGTAAAAAAACATTAGGGTCGTGGCTTCAGGTATATTTATACTTTGGGTCGCCAGCCAAAAAGGTTAAGAACCGCAGCCTTGTAGGATCACTCGATTTTTGTCTGTCCATCAGTCACAGCCGATTTTCTCCGATTCTACTGGACCGATCAGTTGAAATTTGGTGCAATTATTTTGACCGTTTTGTTAAAAAAAAAATATTTTAAGAAATGTATAAATACTGGGCAATTTCTATAGAGAATTTGAAATTCGAACCTGCTTATCAGACTGAGGGTTTCCAAGAAAAAAATTCCAAGAAAGGAGTTCGAACATTTTTGTATGGACGCTCCCATACAAAAATGTGTGAAAAAAAGTTAGTGTGGCGGTTGGTGCAGGAAAGGAGTTCCTACATTTTTGTATGGGAGCGTCCATACAAAAATGTTCGAACTCCTTTCCTGCACCAACCGCCACACTATTTTTTTTTTCTAAATCGCGGCGCACATTGAAACATGTATATGTCGCAGCCAATTAACTTAATCAGCCGTTTAATTGGTGACTTAGCCTTTACATTTAAATGCGCTGTATCTTCAGCGACCTAAGTGACATCTTTTGTTTAATTTCGTTTGATGACTTGCCCATGTCACTTACGTTACTGATTAAATGGCGCAGTTCCATGAAAAGGCAAGGCTTTTAATTAAACGGCTGATTAAGCTAGTTGGCTGCGATCACAGAACAGATTTTCTGTTCCGTAGCTGCGACCTACAACGTGTAACAGAATAAACGCAATAACTACCTCTTATGGGGTCATTGTACTCATCAATATGAACAACTTTTTCTATGGGACCAACACTGAAATTGCGGAAAGAAAATCGACTGCCCCATACATTTATTGTGCGCATAGCTCGACAAAATGTACTGAACAGCTGTTTTTTTCGCGATTTCTGGACTGGTACATAGTAAAAGTTGTTCATAATGATAAGTACAATGACCCCTTAAGAGGTATTGCGTTTATTCTGTTACAACTTAGTGCCCAAATTATTTTGAGGTTTTTCGCCATGTCAGTACAATGAAAATCATTAGTAGGTAATAATCACGTGCTTGTATGCAGTAAATTGTCTATATCTGGTGCTCGTCATTTCAGGAACCCTCATTAATTAAACTAACCATATATAGATAGATACCGCTGGATTTTTTTTTTATGAATCTTAAGTCAATTCTTTTTTAATTAAAATTCTGAAAATAGAAATATAACTTGTAGTGATAAAATGTAATTACGGTTTATTATATGCGCAGCATTTAGAAGGAAATGATTGGTTGGGTGGTTTCTTCACTTGGCACTTGGCCTTACAACTGTCCCTGCACATTCGTTGGTGGACTTCTTCCTAAAATACATACAGTAGGTACAAGGTTCAAGGCCACTATGCAGTCACGAGAAAAATATTTAGGTACCATTTAGGTAGGTACCTAAATATTTTTCTCGTGACTGTATAGTGTTGAAAAACATCATTTGATACTCGTGGGCATTGGATTACAGTATCTCGGTAGTATTTAAAAAATGTACGATATCAGATTCATTTTAACATTAAGTAACATGAGAATGACAGTATTTCACCTCATGTTATTTATGTTAACTGCTGATTTAACATGATTACATGAAATAAGTTACGTGAATGGTAATTAATTTAATTTATTTACATATAATTAGACAAAGAATTTATATCTTGGCAAGAAGTGGCACTGGACCGGAAAAAATAGAAGGAACAGAGTCAGTTTGCAGTCAGTGCTGGGCAAACGCCCAGCAGTGGGACAGATCAAGCTATTTCAGATACCTACCTTACGAAAAATCTACAAACCCTTAAATTGCATTCGGGATCATTCTCCAAAATTTTCCAGAAGTCGCACATTAGCTTGATACCGACGTCGTTCCCGGGTGCGGGCTCGGTAGATCCGGCTTCACTGCTTGAGCAGCACCCTGATGATTTGGTTCCTATGCTTGCGGGCATCACCATGCGTATATCTTGGATCAATGAGTCCAACACTTTGTGACGACGGCTCAGACATTCTGGTATCTCACGCATTTTGTCAGTGTGTGATGTCCTTAAAATAAAGACGAGAATTTTACCGAGTGTTTCTGTAAATAATCCCGTATAGGCGAAAGCGACAGTGTAGCTCGCGAATATATGTTGTCACTTTTTAAGCCACTTATTTGAAACGCAGTAAGGCGAATCACTTTTGAATGTCATGCAACCTAATAAGTACCTACCATACCACTTAAGAACAAAGTATTAAAAAATTATATGCCACCGTTGCAAACTAGTAGGTGTTTGCTGATTTTCAAATTGAAAATAAAAATAAGAAAAATGCGAAAGTTATATAGGGTAGGTACCTTACTCTGTCTTTCTTCTTGTTACCTTTTAACGTCATACGGGCTGAACGGATTTGAATGAAACTTGGTACACGGGTAGTCTACCTCTTGGATCAGTAGGTAGGTAGGATACATAGCAATAAACTGTTTATCTTGGGAGCATAACCGCGTGTTGTCCGCATGGAATGATTTTTGATTTTCACGCGGGCGAAGCCGCTGGAAGAAGCTAGCTAGGCATAATTTTACTAGGTATTCATATTATTCTAAAAAATACTTACATTAGAGATTCCAAATTAATTCACGCAGTGGTTCCAATTATTCTTTCATTTATGTTTATTTCTTTGTCATGGTCTATGACCAGAGCCAACAGTTTTATTTTTGTTTATATTTTTCAAAAATAATATTGCTAGAATTTTTACATGCTAAATGTATTGTCAGTTTTATTATAATAAACAATCAAATTACGAAAGAAAGAAAAGATCGGAATGGCGTGAAGACAAATGTTTAAGGCCAGTATTTTTTATTTCATTTCATTTTCGCGCCTCAATGTTTAGGAGTGTTTTTAAGACTGAATGCGCAAAAATAATCCATTCCTCACATCCATTTAAGAAATATTAATACCTTTGTTGTAAAGTTTTTATTACGTATTATATGTATAGATTATGGATAACCAATAACTTTCAAATTATGTAGGTGTACCTACCATTAATAGTTGTACGGACTATCCATGCCAATAGCAAACTCTTTAAATTCAACAATTAATGCAAACGTCTCAAACTCTCATATGAGCGTTTACGCGATACGGCATTTCATACAGAAGTCCTTATTTTTCGGCATGACTGAACCGATTTTAATGAAACTTGGTATAAATTCTTTCAGTTCATCAGTTATTTTATTTTTCAATTTACTAAAAAGTAGTTCAACAAAAAAAGTTAACCTCTCCGGCCACTCCGACTCACCTTTTTGTGAGGATCTGTGTCGCACCAAACGACAGGGAGCCGTGCCATCTCCCGAGCCAGAGATCGAGCACTGGCCAGATGGCCTCGATAGTGACGAGGCCAGCGGTAGGGCATGAGAGCCTGTTCTGCCATTCCGCCACCAGGACCTCGCGTAGCTGCGACCAACGCAGCTTATGGAATCGATTGAATCAAAGGATTCTTGCATTGCATTCAATCTTTCTTTGAATGGTTAAAGTATACCTAATGCGTTTTGATTTTGCAAATAAAAGTTGACGCGCACTTTATTTTACAATGGAAACAGGAGCGAGCGAAGCTAGCTCGGGACACCCCGACTCGGGCAGGTTTTTTTTTTTGATCTACCCTGAAATAGGAGCCGCGCAAAGCGGGTTCTTCGACGACCGGGCCCGAATGAAAAGTTTATTATTTAATTAAAGGATTATTAAGGCCAAACAGATGTTTTCTTGATCGAACAATAAAGTTACATAATATATGATTATCTATAATATAAATTATATAAAAATAATAATATTACCGAGCCAAAAAAAATATAAAAAAATGAGTTTCCCCGTCAGTCAACTTGGTTTCGTTCCAAAACGTTTACTTTTATGAAATAATATGAGGCTTATAACTTCATGGCGTTCAGGGTCAAAATGTCCAATTCTCAAAATGTCCAATTCCCAAAATGTCCAACTCCCAGAATGTCCAATCTTTGAACCTAACTTCATAAGTTGCCCCATTACTTGCAATGGGTGATTTTAATGGCCATCACTATAGATGGGGGTCAGAAACCTGCGACAACTTCGGTACAGGCCTAGTGGATATATTAGATAAACTTAATCTATGTATTATTAAATGATGGCTGTGCCAAACGTCGGGCTGTGCCGGGACAGCGCAACAGTTGTTGACTTGACATTTTGTTCATCTTATATACTTAGCCAGCCTTTTAAATTGGAGTCGCTTGGAATGACTTATGGAAGTGATATTATTATCCCATCATGGTTGAAATCCCTTCCAAAACGATTCCTGATAAAACCTCTCCCCCTCTATTAAAATAATAATAGGAATAGTTTGAAGCCACCGACCGGGAGCATACTGTCTGAGGAGCTGGGTTACCAGTTTTTTTCTAAGCTGGCCCCGGCTTATGTTCCCTGTAAAGATGAATGCGTCTCAACAAACTCCCAGCTGGTATCGGACGATCCTCTGGATAGACCATTCACTTTGGAAGAACTCAAATTTGTCCTCGCCAATATAAGGGATTCTGCTCCTAGCGTGGATGGATTCCCGTACTCCTTCGTAGTTAAAGCTGGGGATAAAACCCATCAGTATTTCCTGGGCTTGGTCAATTATTGTTTGCGGTCTGGTTATGTTCCTCCCGAGTGGAAAGTTTAAGTAGTTATTCCAATATTGAAACCTGGCAAAGACCCAAGTGATCATTTTTCCTACAGACCAAATGCTCCATCGTCCATTCTCATTAAACTCTTGGAACACCTTATTAAAAACCGTATGGAATGGTTTATGGAGAGCAAGAAGCTGCTACCGGTGACTCAATTCGGCTTTAGGAAAGGTCGGCCGATAGTGTGAGTACCCTCATATCAGAGACCCAGCTGGCCCTTAGTAGGAATGAATCAGTGGTAGCCGTTTTCTTAGATATCTCAGCCACCTATGATTTTGACCTCCTACCAGTTCTCAGGCAGACGATGCAACAGCTGAGAATCCCGGCTAGGATGCGCCAGATCATATCGCATCTTCTGAAACCGTAGCATCAAACTTAGGATTCCTGGGGTGGACTCTGAACCAAGGTTAGCTTGGAGGGGCCTACCTCAGGGTTCCGTACTTAGCCCCCTATTATACAAAATTTATAATTCTGATCTCCCGTCTTGCTTAAATTATGATTGTAAAATTCTCCAGTATTCCGACGATATTGTATTAATGGTCTGTAGTAAATCCATTGAGAGTGCCGCGCAATCTATGAACACATCTTTGCTGCTAGATCACGGGCTATCTCTAAGTGCCCCAAAAAGTACAGCAGTTTTTTTACTCGCAGACGTCTTATCCCTCGAATTGACATCAGTATTGATGGCCAAGCCATCCCAATCAAGGAGAAGGCCAAGTATTTATGTAAGAGATTACTGTAGCTAATTAATTGAGTGTAACAAAAAAGCCCTACGTAGACTAGATGCGGTCCAGGCCAAATGTCTTAGAATCGTGATTGGTGCCATGAAATCCTCTCCGACAAATGCCCTCCAGGTTGAATGTGTAGAGCCTCCCCTCTATCTTCGTAAACAATTCTTAGTAGATCGTTTCTTGTCAAAGGAAGTAAAAGATGGGACGAGAGGGAAAAAATTCCCTCTCGTCTCATCTTTTACTTCCCAAATCTACCTCTCTCTTAACGTATCTTCCTATTGGAACAATGAACGTATTCCATTGATGAATAGGTACAGAGAACTTAAACACCTCTCTTCACCAGTTTGTCAATACCCTACTCTTCCGGTTTTTTCTTCCGCTTATGAGGTGGTCCATTTAAAGCCAAAGGTCGTTTTGGGACTTGGTATCTCCAAAAATTCCCAGGACGTAAAAGGCGATTTCGATCGGGCTATTAAGAGATACTGGGAGGGTTGGAACTTCTTTTATACGGACGCATCTAAATTATCGGCAACGGGATGCACAGGAGTTTCTACATATTTCCAAAACTCAAAAATAGCTCTTTTATTCCAATGTCCTCCAGAAGCTTCAGTGTTTACAGGTGAATGCATCGGTATTCTTGAAGCCATCAATTTCATTTTATCACACAAAATTCAAAATTCGGTCATCTTTTCAGATTCTCGTAGTAGCTTACAGGCCCTAGTCCAAAATCAATTAAATCTAAAATTCACAGTAAAATCATTATGGATAGGTATACGAAATTTACTTTTAACTTGTTATAACAACAGTTTAAACATTGAAATAGCTTGGATACCCAGCCATTTAGGTATAGGTGGCAACGAGTGCGCCGACTCACTAGCTAAGTTTGCTACATCCAACCCTGTGGATCGAAAGCACTACATGGTCCATAGTTCCGACATACGCTTTGACACCAAACTTAAGCTATACGACTCGTGGTCAGCAGAATGGCAGGTAAGTTAAAAACTAAAGGGGGCTTATTACGCCAGCATCCAACCCGATATCCAGCGGAAACCCTGGTTTTTCAAATGTACCAAACTGTCAAAAAGAACTGTTTCGTCGTTGTGTAGACTGAGAATCGGCCACTGCTGTAGTCCTGTATTCCTGCATAAAATCCGTGTTCGAAATAGCTCCCTATGCGAATGCGGCTTTGATGATGGTACCTCAGACCACATCTTTTTTTCATGTCCTTCGAATTCCCGTTCGAAGACTTGTACATAATGCTCCTCAAAATTAAAAGGGTATGATTTAAGCTATCGCCAATTTTATTCGTTTTGAATTTCTTTAATAATAGGGTTTGTCCTCAAAATAGTGGATCTGTCACCAAAATGTAGTTGCCAAATAATTGTAAAAAGCAATTCCATAATAAATCACATGTAATCCTCGGGATATATTATCAAGTATCAAATAAATAGGTTGGGATTTATTATAAAACGGGAAGTAAACCATATTACTGGGTGGATTAAAAAAAATAACCACGAAGGTGATGGCGGGGTCTGTTCGCTCGCTACGCTCGCTCACTTGACCCCGCCATCCCCTTCTAACCTAACCTGTCCGAGTCGGGGTGCCCTAAGCTCCCTGTGCCCTATGTTCAAATATTTGGTGACAGATATACCTTTCTGAGTACGAAGTTAAAGGAATAAACCTATTATTTTGAGAACAAAGTTTTATCCAAGGAATGAACTACGATTTTATTGATAATCCATCTCTTATTTCACATACATATTGGCATTAATTTGGTAATTCATACCTGGCGACACTTTTTATATATCTGAGGACGAAAATACTTCGTGGCGATAGATCTATTTATTAGGTGATGCAACTTGATGACAAATATAAATTTTGGTGACAAGAAATATAGTCCCCAAATTAAAATCCCTCTCCCTATTAACTTCCAATCCCTCTTGACTATTTTCTCTCCTAAAGTTATTCAACTCCTATCAAAATTTTTAAACAATGACTATGAAATGTAGCTTGCTAGAATATCTACTAACATAGTAGAACTACCAAAGTTCGACGGCTCGCCTCACTGCGCTGCTGTCACCACATGACACTGGCAGAATACTCACTATCGGCAATGCTATCGGCTCTCAGTTGCCAAAGATGGAAAAAAAAGACAGATGTCAGGTCAGTCATGTCTGATGTCAGCCAAGTTTTGCCGACTGTCTCGTATTGATAAGATAAATAAGATAATTATAACATAAACAAGTCGCTGTAAAATTGAGATAACATCTATTTGTCTTCCAGTAATCGATTGCTTCATTATTAGTGAGATCATAAGTTGAAACATGGCACAACTTGGCCCAGTGAGTACCTACCTACCTGTTTTTTACTTTATTATGAGGAATGTAAATGTAATATGCTGTAACTAATATTATGTGATAAAAGTAAAAAACTAAGTAACAGTGCACATAAAAATACCTAACAGTTTTTATTTAGTCTCTTGTAGTTCAAAAAGACAAAAACCATTAAAAGTGGTTACTTACCTATATTATTTCAGTAAGTAATTAAATGAAATCGGTCTCATCTCGAACATAACCGTTCCTACCAAATTATAAAAAAGCAGATTAACATAACCGTCTTTTATTCAACTTCCTAATGTTGCAGGAACATCCAAGAAACTTGATCCCAGAGCTATGTAATCAATTCTACCACTTGGGATGGGTAACAGGCACTGGTGGTGGCATCTCCATTAAAGAAGGGTATGTTTCGCACTGTCTTTCATTAACACTAACTTATTATGATTCAACAACGGCTCTAGTAATTTAGATTCCTAGGCAGCAGTGACGGTTTGCAATGATTTGGGGCATCAAAATGTTTGCAAACATTTTGTCCTTCACTATTTGCATTTTCGTCGCCAGATCATGAGCAAAACTACTATGTTATGAAATAACTGATTGTAATTTAAAATGTAAACTAGTATCTAAATTATTTGTGATTTTTTATAATTATCTTTGTTGCTTTTGTTTCATTTTTAGTTTTATTTAATTCAAATGTTGTTGTGCTGATTTTATTGTTATAATCCAAATTGAGCTTTAATCAAATTCTGTGTATCAAATAATAATTCATAAATAAGCATAGTATAATTGTTGACCCTTTGCACAAGTTGGTGGTAGGTAAGTACTAACTGACAGTGAAGAGAGTAATTGAAAAAAATAAATTTATATTAGAATTTCAATAATAGTTATTATTGAAATTCTATGTTCCATATGATTGTAAAAGTGCGAGTTGGACTCACGCACAAAGGGTTCCGTACCATTGTCTATAAAAATGGCAAAAAAATCACGTTTGTTGTATGGGAGCCCCCTTAATTATTTATTTACAGTTTTTTAGTATTTGTTGTTTTAGCGGCAACAGAGATACATCATCTGTGAAAATTTCAACCGTCTTAACTACCAAGGTTCATGAGATACAGTCTGGTGACAGATGGACGAACGGACAGTGGAGTCTTAGTAATAGGGTCGCGTTTTACTCTTTGGTTATGGAACCCTAAAAAAGAATACAGCCCAGTAATGAAAAAGAAAAGCCACTCATTATTGAAATATTTTAATTCAAAGTTTAGTTGTATTTCAATTTTTTTAAGTAAAAATAATTTATTAGAAAAAAATGTTAAATTACAGGGACAAAATCTACATAGCACCATCGGGAGTACAAAAAGAGCGCATGAAATCTGATGAACTGTTTGTACAGACTATCAATGATGAGGACATTGAATTGCCACCACCCGAGAAGAAGTAATTTTTTAACATTTTAAGCTAGTTTATTTACTAGTTTCAGACAACACCATTCTTTGCTAAACAAAGCAAAGCAGCTTTTATAGTATTACGTATCAAAATTATACAACAAAAAAAACAAAAATCAATACCTAAGTATGTATTACCGAAGTTCAGTACTTTGTTCCTAAAGAAAACCTGAAGAATACTTTAGGTGCATCAACCTCACAATATTAAAGTTAATTTTTGTATTCCAAATATTGTAAAACATTTATTTGAAAAGAGTAACTATGGAGTTTCTTGTCCATTCTTCTCCATAAGAATCTACCTTTGCGAACGGACAGTAGAGTCACTTTGTATTATTTTAAATGTCAATGATGAAGTTCAAAAGTGCCGTTTAATGGCCTTCATCTGATAAATCAAGAAATAATTTTGAATTCTCGACAATATTTCTGAGCAAAGTCAAATGACAATTTAATACCTCAGAACGAAATTAGACCTTTGAAAAATTAACCTTATGCATGGTACATTTATGTCATAAATTCCAGGCTAAAGAAAAGCCAGTGTACCCCACTGTTCATGCTTGCGTACAAGGAGCGCGGCGCGGGCGCAGTCATACACACACACTCCCCACACGCAGTGCGGTGTACCTTACTCTATGATAAAGAATTTGTTATCACTCATCAGGAAATGATCAAGGTATAGTGCTCGTCTTACTTTTGACTTCTATCTATCTATCTATCGAGTATGGTTTCCGCACTTAGTCCTGCTGTGGACCATTGTGCGTGAGCCATGTCGGCCGTCATTCAAACCAGCCGACCTCTCTCCAGAAGCAGATCAGCCCATTCAGTGTGTTCAGGATGTCTGTGAGTGAGTTAGGTGTCCCTATTGTTTGCCTCCGTATTTCGGTAACGCCTGTGCACTCAAGGAGCACGTGCGATACCGTTTCCTCCTCCTCCATGCAGGCTCTGCACAGAGGACTGTCCGTTATACCTATCGTGTGGTAATGTTGGTTCAGCGAGCAGTGTCCAGTGATGGTCCCCGCCACCACTCGTAGGCTGCCTCTATCCAGTTGCAGAAGGCGCCTGGTAAGTTTCCTATTTAAGGATGGCATAACCTCCTTGGACTGCCTACAGCCTGGTGTCAAGGCCCACCATCGTTCTGCCTGTGTGTGGGTATGTTCTTGTAGCCACGTGCGCAGCTGGGTAAAAGGGAGTGGTACAAACATTACTTTTGACTTACTATTATAAATGTAAAAGTTTGGGTGAATAGATGGATGTTAGTCAATCACGCCAGAACGGCTGAACGGCTGAACGGATTTGGATGAAATTAGCACTGAGCTCTGAGATATAGATTACAGTCTGGAATGCCACATAGTCTACTTCTTTTTGACATTTACTAGGGCGAAACTACTTCCAGAAGGTAGTATAATATATTCCAAATATATATTGTGTCATTGGAGGAGCTTGTGGCTAAATAGTAACAGCCGCTGGGGTGGACCATCAAGGTAAATGCTTGCTGAGGTTGGTCACCAGTCTTGCCAAGGAGTATTGCGTTACCCAGTTACTGGGTTGTGGTGGCCAGACAGACAGTTGCTCCATGTAAAATACTGGTACTGGTTTGCATCTGGTTAGACTGGAAGCCGACCCCACACTAGTTGGAAAAAGGCTAGGCGTCACATTTCTTGTGGGCTATCTATTTGCATTGTTTCATTTTAGGCTCAAGCGATTTCAGAAATGTACGACTATTTTCCAACTAGCCACTCTCCTACTAAGTCACTTTGGCATTGTGGACTTCCGTCCCAAGTACAAAGAATCAATTATGGAGTCACATTCTCAGCGTGGACAATACTCTGACCCTTCTTTTCCATCCACAGGGCATAAAAGACGCTTCCCTAGGCCGCTTCCTCCGTTACGACGAGAAGTTAGTCGTCCCAATCATAGAGAATACACCTTTCGAGAAGGACTTGGCAGGCTCTCTGGGTGAAGCGCTGCGTCAGTACCCTGGCACCAGCGCTGTGCTGGTCAGAAGACATGGGGTCTACGTGTGGGGAGACTCTTGGCAGCAGGCAAAGGCTATGTATGTATTATAATGATATTCAATGGACATTGCTCCAATGTTGGTAAGGTTTCTTTAACACATACCACAACAAGTATACGGGCGGGCACTAATTTAGATGAGAATAAATCGTTTAATTCATAGGGAACACATTTTGCTGCCAAATTCAACCGTTTGGGCAATAACGACCACATCGCAACCACCAGCGACACCGTCCACTAATGTCCTGCCACGTCGCAAACACAACGTTGTGTCGACGCAAAAGCAAAGAGTCGATACAATTCACAATTAGTTCTAGACGGCACGGTTGGCGCAGTGGTTGAGCGATTGACTGCTGCGCTGCGTGTCGCAGGTTCGATTCCCGCACGGATCAAATATTTTATGGCCTACAGATAGTTGTTCCGGGTCTGGCTGTTTGTGTATGTGAGTTTATGTGTTTGTAAACGCACCCACGATACAGGAGAAATTCCTAGTTTGGGCAAAGTTAAAAAAAAAATGCTTTATCACTTTTTGTCGCTGCGATATGACAACGTTGTGGTACGTATGAATTCTCCCTTTAAAGTCACATCTACTATCTGCATTGGCATCCCAGGCGCAAAAAGAAACCAAATAAATATCTCATGTGACAACACAGCAACATTATTTTAATGCCGTCTAGCTTGCTCGTTGCATCTGTCTAAGGGCTTGTCCACATCACCGTCACGACGTCGTTAACGTGAAATGGTGCGGTGTCGCGGCGTGCATGTTATTGCAACTTCGCCGCGGAACGACGCGTCGGACGTCGTCGGAAGCGGCACGTGGCTGCGATGCTTGCGCTCGCTCAGTTGATGTTTCACTCACGTTTAATTGTCTTAGCTATTAGTTGTGCAAAAAAGATGTCAGAAATCTGACATCTGACGAATCTGAATCTGACGTCTGTCTGTCTGATTCTGATTGATTGATAACACTTGTTAAAAATAGCAGGAGATGAATGTGTGTCTTGTGCGATCCATCTGCTATTTCACAGGTTCGTGAGTGAAAAATATACCGGAATTTTACAAGGCACGACACAGTGTACGTTGCGGCATCGTGATGTGCATTTTTACGATACGGTAACGAAATTAGCACGTCACGTCAACGTGCCGCACCGCGACATGCGACACCACGTTGTTAACGTCAAACAGTGCGGTGTCGCGTGGTGATGTGGACAAGCCCTAAACGGGACGGCAATACACCTTGTTGCGTGCGAGCGACAGAGACAAATGATTGTAATGATAGATCATCATCATCATACACAATCTTTTATTTTTCTACCATGCTCATTGCAACAGTTTTTATCCACAAAAGAGACATCATGCTTTCCCTTGACCCCATAATATTTTCATTGCCAATGGGTTTTCTTTTATTAACAGGACGGAATGCTACGATTACTTATTCGAAATGGCGATCGAAATGAAGAAACTAGGGCTCGATCCAGCCTTTAACCCAGAAACTACCAAAAATGGAGCGCAGTAGTACAGTGGCATGCTGAGATCACTACAAATCCACTAATAACTTTAATTTCGAAATAAGATTCAAAATGTAGTTAGCCATAATCCAAGCTGTTTGCTATTGCGGTGGCTGTGAAATTGTACATACTTATAGATAAAAAGCCTTCAAAATATGTTTACAAAAGTTAAATCAATATCCTGAAAATTCAAAGTCGGTCATTGTCTTTACCGAAGCGATATATTTTTTTAATATTTGTTAACTATTTTTATACTTTTGAAAAATATACTATAACAAACAGAAATGAGCGCTTTCATTGATAGACTAGACATTCAAGTTTTGTATTTTAACATCTCTGACATAATGCCCCCAGAGATAGTACCAGGATCAAGTGTTTCCCCACTCTTTTTTAATGTTCTTCTCCTAAACCCATGTATAGTCGAAGTACAACGCTGAAGAATCAACTGTTTTACTTCTTGTAACTTCGCCTTTGACAGTACATTCGTTTCTGAGAAATCACTGTTCAAAGATCGTCCGTCCCTTCTCGCCATTTCATATAAACACTGCAAATCTATACTAGTCTTATTTTTCTGAGCGTTCATCACTTCTTTCCGTTTTAAAATACGCCTTAAGTCTTCCAGATAAGATTGGTTTTCTTCTTTTTCATTGTCAATGAATTCTATCTCATTCTCTGTAAATTTTTCGAGATCTTCTTCGACTACGTCGAATTCTTTTTTTGTATTTGACGATAGTCGTGGTAACCCTGAAATAATAAATATTATTTTTTAATGTAATTTTTTCTTTCAAGCACAAATAATACTTTTTGTATTTCTGTATTGCCTTCTATTTCTATGATACTAATGAAATTAGTGTATGCAAGTATTAGGTATATAAAGATATATTATATAGGTATATAAAGATATATATTATAGATAGGTAGAATAAAGAGTATCTATTTATATTTATTCTATAAACAAATGCTACGCTTGTTTTTTACGACTTCAAAAAAAAGGAGGTTATCAATTCGACCCGTATGGATATAATATTGTCAAAATTGCACAGTTTTTGTATTATATTAGTCTATACTTACCAGCTTATAAACATGAGTGCCAAATTTCATAAGTTTATATGTGTGTTTGTCCACGAATATCTCAAAACTATGTCGGATTGCAAAAACACTTAAACGTCTAACTTAGGGAACAGTGCAAGTTTCATCAACATCAGTTCAGTAGTTTTAGAGATAGGTCTGTATCAGTCACTAAGAAAACGTGTCGTTGGACAACAGCGTAATAATCGGAACAGGTCATTATGCACGTTTTTTCGGTCTCTAAACAAACTCGATGAAAATATAAAAAAATTGCTTAACAATTTATAAAGTAGGTACCTAATCATCAGATGGCAACATAAAAATGGTTCATCACTTCATGTATCATAGCAGATAATGAAAATTAACTGCCTCCGTGGTCGAGTGGTTTAGGCGTTTGCCTTGTGACCCGGTGGTCGTGGGTTCGATTCCCACGGGAAGCATACTTAGTAAAGTTGTTTCCAGTTTGGCTAGGACATTGCAGGCTTGAATTACCCGATTGTCTGATAAAAAGATGATTCCGTGCTTCGGAAGGCACGTATAAGCCGGTGGTCCCGGCCGGTCGTCAAACCATGTCAGAGGCCCTTGAGGCGGTTTAGAAACTCTGACACTAGGGTGTGTGGGGTCGTTATACCTTACTACCCACACGAAGAAGAAGTAGATAATGATGGAGGGAGAAGGGTTAACATTTAGTATCGTTTGGAGGGATTAGGAGGGAAGGGAGGGGGGTACGCTGTCTTCTGGTACCTAACGCACAGTTTCTGAGAAAAACAAGTTTTTGTAATCTAACCTCAAACACTTTAAAGTGGCCTAAAAGGCGTAGGTACTCGGAGCACAAGGGTTTATAAAAAAGATAACCACGAAGGGAATGGCGGGGTCTGAGTTCGCTCGCTTCGCTCGTTCACTAGACCCCGCCAACGAGTCGCCTAGAAACGGATGATAGTGACAATGACGTAAACAGCATCCTTTTTTTTTACCTTCTGTTTTATCGATTTTACACGTAATTATACACGACAGACAATGTATTATGACAGATTTGGTTGTCAATCGCCCCGTTTAACGATTCGTTTTCGCTTTTATCTGATTTGAGGTTAGAAACATATTTTGTTGTAAATTCCTCGAAAAATATGCATTACCATTGTAATATGAGTGGTAGTGTTATAATCGGGGACTGAACCCATACCAGCTTAAACCCTTTTTACCCCCCAATTCCTCCCAAACGACACTAAACCCAACCCAAAAATCCAAAGTAAAAATGCCAACTATATTTTTGAGGTAGGTGCCAGCCTAACTGCGATAGGCGAGGTAAGTATGTGGCGTGTTCAACAGTACTCGTAGCGCATACTACGACTACCAAGTGACAACGTTTATTCCAAATATAGCTACAACAATATCTACATTAAAAGATCCTAACCTTGTTTCCCAGTACCGTCATTAGCATAAGAAGGTTTTATTGAGAAGAAAGTCCGCATTCTCTGCACTGGCTTCAGAACTTCGTGATTGTATGGCTGATTGAATATGTCGTACTCCACACAGACCACCTTCTCGTCTAATCTACGGAGTTCAAGGTTGCCCCGCTTGTGTTTCGAAAACTTCTCTGCAATGACCTTCACTCGTGGCACATCGGATATGAAGATTTGTTTCGGTTGTGAAGGCAGATCGAAACCTGAAACTTCTGGAGAAGATGGGTGGTTAGCGAAATGTCTGTTGCAAAAGCTGCACTGATTGTTGTAAACAGAGTAGTAAGTAGGTACCTACGTTATATTCGATAGAGATTATATGAGCTGCGCTCGCGCTGCATCTTTTACCTACCTACTCACAATTTCTAACCAGTTGACCGGCTGACCTCGATCGCTTATGTCATGTGGACGGTAAGGGACGATCGCAGGCCTATTGATGAAAACTTGTCATGATCTATTTTGTGTGTTTATACTTTAAGTTTCCGAACTTTCGAATTAATTATTTAAATGTAATGAACTAATGACTCATATAAAACAGTTGATTATGATCAAAAGTGGTTTTAAGTGGTTCTAATAAGAAGCATGCAAACAAGGATGCTTGTTTCAAGCATGCAGCATACAAGCAGGCATGCAGCATGCAAGCAGGGCATGCAGCAATAGATCGGTAAAACAATACTTAGGTATGGCACATGATACTTCGATGAACTAAAAATATTTCAAACAATGCATAATTATGACTAAAAAAACGTCGGTCAATAGTTTTCGGTGAAAAGTGATCGGTTCCCAATATTTACCATGGCTCTTAGTGATTGTATCAATATCTTCAGGGCTGTCCAATTTCTGCCAATGCGATTCGTTAAATACGTTGGTAAACATAGGAGGGTAACAACTTCCGCTGCTGGCGCATTTCGGAGTAGTTTTAACCTTATTATATGAGTGGCGACTGTGGCGAGAGAGTTTTTTCAATTCCGGCTGATGAGTTTTGGCTGATATTCCTGGTTGGAAGTCGTTCAAAGATACAAACCGACCTTGGAGCTGAAAACGAAAAAACTTGCTGTTTGGAATTGTAATGTTTTAGGAAAAGGATGATTAGGTAGGTAGGTACCTACCTACATTATCCGCATGATAAAGGCGAATCGTAAGGTACCTAAACCTTTTGGACACGGCAGCGTTTTGTCTGTTGCCGGCTAAAATCCTCAAGTAAAATATCCCTATTGTACTTGAGGATTTAGCAGCCATTTCCATCTACTTACATGATCTCTCATGTGCTCCTGTGTGTCCTCAATGGCTGCCAAATCTAAACCACATAGCTTTCGTAAGCAAAAAGACTAACACCTGACTGTATTTTGGATTTTAAATAAAAATAGTTAAAATACTGTATTTTGTATTTTTTATTTCAAATACACGACTTAAAAGAATTTTAAATAAATGCGAGATAGTATTTTGTAATTTGTATTTGAAATAAAGATATTAAATCAGGGCGTGGATTGCTCACAGCTTCTGTCATACTCATCAATTAATATTAATACGCCCCGGTTATCAGCTAGACTTAATACCTAATTATAAGCCTTTTGCTCCTAGGTGTCCGTTTCAATGGCGCGGCCATGCTGCAGCTCCTGAAATGTAAACCTAGGACTTTTTTGTGCATTTTTATCTATTTTGACAAATTAAAATCTAGGTTTTAAAAAAACTTCAGACCTCTGCGATGCTTTTTCAGCGAGATATTGGCGATAACGTATTTTTCACCGTTTCAATGACGCGTCCATGTTGTTGTTAGTCTTAAAACTCCTAAAATATAAACCCAGGATTTTTTTCTATATTTTTTCAAATTTTTCACAAATTCAATATGTTATTTACCTAAATTCCAGGTCTCTGCAACGCTTAGTTTTAAAGATCTCCGTGGCCGCGCGGTTCGCCGCGTTTCAATGGCGCGGCCACGTTCAAACCTTTTTAACTTTTTAACCATGGCTTTGACAAATTTATGGTTTTGGGAATCAACTTTTACAAATTTTTACAAAACTTGGCATGGTTTTTTATTTTTAATTGTAATGGCCGCGCTATTGAAACGGACACTGCTCCTAGTGGCCGCAAAACCAAGTATGGAAGTAACACCCCTATATTCTCAGAAAGTGTTTTGACATTTTTCACGACTGCGACCTCGACATATTTTCAGGCAGCCTCACTAAGTTTAAAACAGCTGCAAATAAAATATTGCTCAATTATGTAGGTACTTGTCCATCCCTCCCTCTTTTTTTTTTGTTGTGTATGGTTTTTGTTGTTTTATGATTGTTATTTTATGATCTTATATATCTAATTTGATTCAAACTGCTTTAATTTAATTCAATTTATTTTATTCAATCTTAATTAATTTAATTCAATCTTATTTAACTTAATTCAATCTTATTTAATTGAATTCAATTTTATTTCAAGTGTAAAAAAATATTGTTATTATTTCGAATTGCATTGTATCCATATGAATTTATCATTGTATTGAGATCTACACAAAATGCTGTGCTTACCTTTAATTTAGATGCATGCAATCCCATTTTATTTGTAAACAATCGTGTAGGTACCTACTATGAATGTCTTTGTGTGTACCTACCTATTTAGTTGGTTTGCCTAAATAAATAAACAAAAGCAAAGCATGTATTTTGCCCAGCTCTGCCTATCTATGCAGGTACCTACAGCAAAAAGGTTGCCATGGTTCCCTGTTGATGGCTCTCAAATTTCAGCTATGTTATACCTATTCCTAACTCCTATGTCCAGCCTTTGGGAGAATACAGACATGATGTCTTAGTGAAAAAAGTACCTGATCCCGATTGCTTGGTTGTTCTGGCCCCGTCGCTGTGTCCTTAGAACCTGCTCTGTCGTCTCCAGCGTAATACTGACCGAAGTTCTTCTTCTCCGGTGTAACATGACAGCACCTATTGGCCACATTCTTCTCTTTACTCCGAGATTTACGGAGATGACCTTTGGCGGGAGGATGCAACACTTCTATGCCAGTCGACACTTTAGTTCGGACTCCCGGCTTGAATCGATTCAGACTGTCGTTGTGACGAGGCACGGGAGGCACCCGACCTCTCCTTGGAGTTCTGTTCATTTTTTTTTTTCAATTTTTTATTACTTTGTTTTTTTTTTATTACTTTTGATTTTATTGTTTTGACTGCTTCAGAATATTTGATATGATGACGTTTATCTGACATGAGAAACTTGCCAATAAGGTAGAGTTGGTATGATTAAATAAAAAGTTTTTATGTCTATACTATCAGCATCATCATCATTTCAGCCGAAAGATGTCCACTGCTGAATATGGCCTCCCCCAAGTCCACATTGACCGGTCCTACTAGGGGAGGCCGTGCCGAAGCAGTCTTCCGGTACGCGGTCACCACTCCAGTGCGACCCCATCAAATATCTGCCCACTTCCTACTGCTACTGCCACTTAAGTTTAGCGATTGATCGGACTAAGTTGGAAACCTTAGTTCTGCGGCAGATATCTTGCATTTCTGATTCGATCAAGCAAGGAAACTTCGAGCATAGCGTTTATACCGGCTACGCCTATTAAAATGTTGAATAGTTGTAATTTATCAGGCATTCCTAGAATACTTTACATCGCGTCAGACAAAACTGTTTCTGTGTTAAAGTGTATTATCCTCTCTTATATTGGCAAGCTCTACAAGAACTTCTCGTAGTGAGGAGATGAGTGATTCTGTTGTGATTTAGAAATGATTTTACAGTTTAATCAAATTAAACAAATATTATTTATTATAGAAATTAGTATATTTTACCTCATTAATATTTTACAGAATTGTAGTTTACATTTCGTACAAGTGGCTTCACTAAAACTACGAGATTCATAATTCCTCACATTCATATTATGGAGTAACTCCACTGCAGCCAGTCCTGAAGCTGCCAGCATATTCGGGGTATTAAGTTAGCCTATAAGCTGCCTTACAAAAGACTGATCTGGCTGATCATGTTCCTATTAGTTCAGATATATGAAAGCAGTGGACTGTATAAATAAACTGTATATTCGAGTCTCCAGTAAGGTACAATATAATGTTGGTGAGTGCGCGCGCGTATCGTCGTTGGAGACCGGTAGCGAAGTGCCGGGACCCCAGGCCCCGCGCCGCTGCCCGACGTCGGCCGAAGGGTGTCGGAGACGCCCGAACATCCTCCCCGGGTTGAAGGATTTAAGCAAGAGGAAGTGGGCAGACGTTATTGTAGGCCCGCACCATCGTCCCCTTCTTCGTCTTCAGCTCGACCACTCGCGTGGCTCCGTCGCTTTCATTATCTGCCTATAGCCTTTTCCTAACTATATTTGGGCCGGGTTGCAGTCTGCGTTTGCCACAACGAAGTCTTCTATCTGGGTCCAGTAGGCGGCCCCGTTGATTGCCTCATCCAAGTCATCTAGGGTCAATGGGACATGTCTGAACCGCAGTTACTGGGATGATACCCTTAGGTGAGAATGAGTATCAGGCTTTCCCAGGACATCAATGGTAATCCAAATAATGTGCATCATCAATATTCCTCTTGTTTTTCTTCTTAGGCCAGGGTATCTTGTCGTGTACGTATTTGATGTGCAGCTTCAAGTCACACATGTGGATGAAGCCTTTGTCACAGATCGCGCATTTGTGGGGCCGGATGCCGAGGTGAACCTGAAGAGAGAAGAATGAGGGAGTGAGATGGCTTTATGTACGAGTTAGCAGGCCAGAAGGAGAACAATAAAAAGGCCTATTCAAACCTAAGCGGTATTCGCTGCCGCTTTGGGTACAGGTACATACCGCGCGGGTTTCGCTCAGGTATTTAGTATCAAGTTCCGCGGCTAGAGCGACCTAAGCGGTATTCGCTGCCGCTATGGGTAGAGGTACATACCGCACGGGTTTCGCTTAAGTATTTAGTATCAAGTTCCGCGGCTAGAGCGGAATAGCTGGTGCCATAGTACCGCATAGGTATTGTACGCTTACTGGGCGAAACCCGAACTCGGTATTCTACCCACAAGGATAGCGAAATCCGCTTTGGTGTGAACAGTTATATTACCGCATACCCACTCGGTTTTCTCTACCGCAGACGGTAGCGAATACCGCTTAGGTTTGAATAGGCCTTAACGAGTGTTTTTAAATTCTTTACGATGTTTTGAGGACCTCGTGGCTAAATTATCACAGCCGCTTGGGTCGATCTTCAAGGTTAAGCAACGCTTGCCGAGGTCGGTTTGTGGATGGATGTGGATCTTTACATATCGAGACTCCACCGTGCTATGGAGAACACGTTAAGTCGTTAGGCCCGGCTATCATTTGTAGATCTTTGGCTGTCGTTACGGATTATCAGCAGCCAGAAAATCGGACTAGTCTTGCCAATCCGTCCTGAATCCGGTTTGACAGGGAGCCGACCCCAATATAGTTGGGAAAAGGCTAGGCAGATGATGATGACGATGTTTACTAATTTACAACAACAGGAAGTGTAGGTTGATCTTAAGCAACAAAATGATGTTATGTTAATGTCTGAGGCCTTTATCATTTCAAAATGACGGTTACAATAATACAAACAAGGTGAAATCGAATCAAATCAATATGGAAAGCGGTTATTTTTAACCGACTTCAAAAAAGGAGGAGGTTCTCAATTCGGTTGTATTTTTTTTTATATTTTTTTTTTTTATGTTTGTTACCTCAGAACTCCGTCGTTCATGAACCGATTTGCAAAATTTTTTTTTCCCCTTGCTTGATATGCTTCCAGATTGGTCCCTTTTTTTTCAAAATCCTGTTCTGATGATGGAATCTATGAGAAATCGAGGGAACTCCTCAAATATTATAGGCAACCATATAGTTATTTTGGTATTTTCATCGAGAACTTAAGCATCTACAGTCAAAAAGTAACATTTGATGAAGTGGAACTGGTGGAGAAGATCAGAAACCAGTGGCCAACGGAACTTGACACTCGCATAAATATCACAATGCAACTATGACAATGCAAATAAACAAATGATTCTGAATAGTTATGTTGAGAATGGTATCATCGAACTGATCTGATGATGATGGAGCTGGATGGTAGGCACCGGAACTGCGTAATTAATTAATGTATCCCAGCCGTGTTTGGGCTTATTAGAATTGTCATGAGATGCACTTTGGCTATAAGGTACTATCAGACTGTTCTGATGATGGAACCGGAAGGTAGAAGGTAGGCATGGGAACTTCATAATAAAACAATGAATTCTAGCAGTGTTAAGGTGAGATGGTTGTCATAAGATGCACTCTCGCTATAAGGCCATCCCACCATCAAAAATCTAGTTTTGATGATAGCATCATGTGTCATCAAAACAACTTCTGAAAATACAATAGGTACACTGAATAGGTCATAAAATAATAATAGCGTCGGTCTCTTTGTATTTTACCGACTTGACTTTGTATGAATGTAAATACCTAGTAATGATAACATTGTTTCCTACACTGAATGGGTTTTAAAATAATAATAATAGCGTCGGTCTCTTTTTTGTATTTTACCGACTTCTTTGTGCGCGAATGTATTTATTATTGCTAAAATAGATTACACTAAATGGGTCAAAAAATAATAATAGCGTTGGCGTCTTTGAGTTTTATCTATCTGTCTGTTGACGAAAATGCCTACTGAGTACTGCTAGTTTTTCGGTTTTTCGTAAGGCGAGAACTAATTCGAATTTGTAACAAAGGACATTTTTTTTATTTGAAATAGACACATCGATAGTAGGTATTTTATGCGGCGTATCATCCCTTCACGGGAATAAAACGTTTAAAAAAATACAGTGTACAATATTTACGACATGGTACCTTTTTCATAAGAATATTTTCAATGTAGGAACGATATTAACTTCGTTGCCTTCATTTTAATAAAAAAACATTAACCGGCGAGAAATAAAAAAAAAAATTTACAAAAAAAAAACCGCCTTCAAAAAAAACAAACAAAAACCGTTCCCACTAAAAAGTTGAAAATAAATATTTGAATTGCTTTAAAGAAACATAATTGTCCGGCCCCGGCGACACACCGGTGTGTCGCGAATTAATCGCGAATTTAATGTTTATTTACATATACATAAGATTTACTTTATATTAGGGAATTTTCACATGTTGGGCCCGAGTGGTTAAAAGTAAACTTATTTGACATTAATATTTTGCAAATATTTAAAATTTATTACTTCTTTTTGGAGTTGGTGCCAGCCAAAGCAAGGAAATACGAATAGGCAATAATTCCTAGAAAAACTACCTCTAACTTAACTATAAAACTACCAAGATACCAATTGCATACACATATTAATTAAAAGACGAATACGGACTAGACTAAATTCGAAAAAATTTAACCAATATGCACAATAATTTCTTTTAAACGAAAAAAATATACTTATTAAAAAATTCCAGCCACTTTTTAAGTAAGTACTTTGACATTTTTAGCATTGTCTTTATGCATCTGTTTTTAAATTTTGTCATTGTGGATCAAAAAACAAAGGCACGGGATATTAAATTTAACTAGATACTTATCAAGTTCCAACAATAAAGCTGCTGGCACCGGTTCCAAAAAGAAGTAATAAATTTTAAATATTTGCAAAATATTAATGTCAAATAAGTTTACTTTTAAATTATGTTTCTTTAACCCTTTCAGACCTGGCGTACACAAATGTACACATAAGATATAAAAAAATGATTTGGTATTTATTTCGCAACAATTGCAATTTAGAACGGTTGTATCCTTATGTCCACATTATAAACTACAAAAAATGATACTACTAACGCCATCTCTTAGCATTCTTTGTGACTTTTTCGACAAGTTTCGACCAATGGCTGACCGAAGTTGGAGCTGTGTAGGTAAGCTCATCATTTTTATTTCTAAAAAGTAGGAAATAGCGAAATATACGCACTGCAAAAATATGAATTGATGTGTTATATTCCTAAGGTCATACGTAACATATAATTTGACTTTGTTATTCTATTTTTGTATCAATTATCACAATTTTTATATTTGTACACAAATGTACACATCAGGCGTAAACGATGTTTTTACGATTGTTGAAGTATTCAAGCTGTATTTGAAAAATCAGTTTTGAATATGTTTTTAACTATTTATTTTAATGTTATTGATACTATATATTGAGATAAGACTTTTTTTATACATTTTCAGATAAAATAACACCGATATGTTTTCACCGGATGCCTTGAAAGCCCTATATGAAGGAGATCTTTCCGATTTGGAGCTATCGTCTGATGACGAAGAACCGTTTGGATTTACATCTGAAAGGGAGTTGCGGTCTGTCCGAGTTGGTGCAGATGTCATCAATCAAAACCAACGAGAGGTATTTCCACCCGACACTGACGATGATGAAGGGCCCAGCTCATCGTGGATTGGAACGAATGATCCAGAAGTTGCTGACACTTGCGATGAAGTGGTTCCCGAAGTACCAGCGACAACAGAAATGGAGTCCTCTCATGAAAATATACTTCAGAATATTACGCCTAAACTCAACATTAGGTGGAGACACAGGGAACTCCTAAATACTATTTCATCAGATTGGCTACCACCAATGTCAGTTGACCCTACAGTTGAAGCCCCAGTGGATTATTACTTTCGGTACGTGCCAAAACAATTATTTGAAATGATGGCTGAAATGACCAACTTATACGCAATACATTCAAATAAACTCAGGTTTAAACCTACTACTGCACAAGAATTAGAAATTTTATTTGGGTTACATTTAGCTACTGGTATATTTAGCTACCCTTGTTTGAAAATGTACTGGGAAACCGGCATCAGCATTCCCTTATTCTCAGAGAATATGGCACGGGATCGCTTTTTTGAACTACGTAATAATTTACACCTTGTTGATAATACAAGAATACCAGCTGGTTGCAAAGATGCATTTCACAAAGTTCGACCAATATTTGATGCTGTTAGGAATCGATGTTTGGAGTTACCACTTGAAAAAGAACTTTGCGTAGATGAGCAGATAGTTCCTTTTACTGGGAAACATGTTGCCAAGCAGTATATAAAGGGTAAACCTTGTCCATGGGGGCTCAAGATATTTTTTTTATGTCGTAAACATGGGCAAGCCTATGATTTTATAATTTATCAAAGCTCCAGTCCAGAACTTGATAATAATTTGATAAAAAAAATTGGATATGGTGCAGCTATTGTCCTCCATCTCACAAAGAGAATTGGAGAAAGCAAGGGCCACGAGCTTTACTTTGACAACTACTTTTCGTCATATCATTTATTGCAAATTATGAAACGAAAAGGCATTATGGCTGCATGCACAGCTCGTATCAATAGATTCGCCAACCCATCGCTACTAAGCGATAAAGAAATGAATAAAAAGCCTCGAGGATTTTCTCAAGAAGTAAGTAGTTATGACGAAGATGTAACTGTGGTCAAGTGGCGGGATAATAAGATTACCCATCTTGCTTCTAATTTTGTTGGTATTGGTGAAAAAGACTTAGTCAAGAGGTGGTGTAAAAAAGAGAAGAGATTTATAGACGTCGAACGCCCCGAAGTTGTCAAGAAATACAATCACGCAATGGGAGGAGTTGATCTATTAGATCAACTCATGAGCTATTATAGGACTTTCATAAAGTCAAAAAAATGGACCCTTCGCATGATATTTCATGCTTCTGATTTAGCTGTAGTGCAGGCATACCGAGAGTACCAAATTGCCAATGAGTTGCTAGGCATACCAAAGAATAAACAACTCAAGTTGCTTCACTTTCGTCGTCAGCTGGCTGAAAGTCTGGTTTTGAGGAATAAAATTATCATCGGTAAAAGAGGACGGCCCAGTGGCAGTAGCCCAATACCGCAAATTATTCCAAGAAGACCAGGAGAAGTTCGCCCTGTAGCGGATATAGCAAGAGACGGTGTTGGGCATTTCCCTGCACATGATGAGGGACTTGGGACACGGTGCAAAATGGTGGGATGCAAGGGAAGAACCCGGATTAAATGTATAAAATGCAAAGTTCACCTTTGCCTTACCAAAGACAAAAACTGTTTCTTAGCATTTCATACGTAAAATGAAACATGCTGCTTGAACGGGGCGAATGACTGATTTACCTTTGTGCCAATTATTTACGTATCCCAAAGAAGAAATCTATTTTTTGTTAATTATCAGAAGGATTGTACTCTAGTTTTGTTAATTTTATAAAAATAATTAATATTTCCTAATAAAAACATTTATAAATTAAACATTTTATAATTTCAGTGAAACATCCTTGTTGTCATTATGTAGGACGGATGTGCACATTTGTACACAAAAAGATAAACTATTTTTTCTTGAAAAGTTGACAGCTAGGATTTTTTTTATTATTTTTTCCTTTGTCTTTTTACCCTAGTCTAGCTACAGGATTTTTTTTAGATTCATTGGACACAAAAAAATAATTCAGGTCTGAAAGGGTTAAAGCAATTCAAATATTTATTTTCAAGTTTTTAGTGGGAACGGTTTTTGTTTGTTTTTTTTTGAAGGCGGTTTTTTTTTTTGTAAAATTTTTTTTTTAATCCTTCATAGTCTGAATTACTTTCTCTGATTTTTATTTATTGTAATATTTGTTATAGTATGACTCTCAGTTCAGCGTGACGTGACGTTGTGCAGTACCTGCATACCTCACGGAAGGTGTAAAAGAGATGGACAAAATTTGCCACACGGAGTACAAACATGCATACCGCTCCGGCCCCGGCGACACACCGGTGTGTCGCGAATTAATCGCGAATTTAATGTTTATTTACCTATTACATAAGATTTACTTTTTTTTGGGAATTTTCACATGTCGGGGCCGCAGCGGTTAATTGCAGTTAATTTGAAAGAATTTTGAATACTGCTAAGTTTTTATGCCCAATAGCAGAAGTGGAAAAATAATCTTACTTAAAAGTTTTTCTGTTGAATTTTGTTCTAAAATACCTATTAATGTTGCCATATAATAATATTAACAAAGATCAAAACAGGTAAACATAAAAGCTAAAAACAAAACGCCGCGCGCCGTGATGAGTTTTGTTTTTTATAAGCAGCCTAAAATATATTCTTAAATTATTTGTATACTTACCTAACTATTTTAGTATGATTTCTAATCTATCAATCAAACCATCTTATAGATATTAATGCAGTGACGGGTAGGATTATTTCAAGTTACTACTGGCAATACCATATTGTCAATTATTGTCAGTACCATATTCCCTCTTAGACGTTTGCGCCGGTTTTCTTTTGGTATTCGTTTGATTTGAATTATGTTTATGTTTTAGCACGTTTATATTTTATACTGTCGTAGCCCCACGCGAGTGCTCCACTAATAATTAATTGTTAACTGTGTGATACATACTTATGGAAAATGGACCTTTAACAAGCGTGTGGTAACTGTGGTATCACAATTAGAAAACGCATCAGACGGCAAGTAATATCATCATTACCCTCTGATGTAACTGTTATTTTATCGGAATGGTTAACTTTTGAGGTAAGTTCTAGTTTGAATAATTACCTCCTACTATTTCACGACAGGTATTATTTACCCTATACCCTCACGTCGTTTTCTGAAAGTCTGACAACCAGTCTCACCAAGGGGCATCATATTACCCAGTAACTGGGCCATGGAGGTCAGACAGGCAGTCACTCTTGATCACAGATGATGATTTTCACGTCGTGTTCTAATCTTAGACCAAATAATAATATATTAAACGCCTTTTACAAATTAATCGATATAAAATACCTTACCCGTAGTGTCAAAAATCAACTTTTCTTAAACCTTCATAACTTTTGTCCACTACTGCTGAGCAATATGCGCCTTTTAGACTTTGTTTATAGAAGACTAGTAGTATTAAGTGACATCGATTGTATAGCTGTACAGTCTGGGACACAAGCCCATACAATTTTTGGCCATGTCCTTTATGTATTTACTTTCATAGTGCATACAGTTAAGGAGTGGAAGTCCCTGCTGGAGTATGTGTCTCCTGATAACTACAAGCTGGGGGTCTTTCGAACAAAATCCGCAACCCTGGCAGATGTTAATTACCTTCATATGTTTATTCAGGGCACTCTTGAACGTAAAGACTCGGGCACACATCTCACACTGGTGCGGCCGCTTCCTGCCGTGCACACTGCGGTGGATGGCCAGCGCGCCGGCCAGCTGGAACGTCTTGTCGCACTCCGCGCATGCGTACGGACGCTCGCCCGTGTGCTTGCGCTGGTGGTACGTCAGGAAGCATTGTTGCTGCAAAATAAAGCATTGATGAATTGAAAACAGGGTGAATAAAAAAAAAGCTCGTTTCTATTCTTTCTGCTATATACATTCACCCCATTTCATGGTACAGGCAAGAATGGATGGTACCTTAAACATCAGGCCGCACACTTCGCACACGAAGGGCGTGAGGGCGCCTGCGCCGAGCCTGCGCGCCTCGTCGCTGAGCGGGTGCTCTGACGTCACGTGCGTCTTGTACTCCAAGCGGTTTAGCAGCCATTTGTCGCACTGGAACAAGATACAGGTCGAGCTAACGTTTCCAACGAAAAATATCGACTAGTCATTTCGAAAGATTCGTTGTTTCATCTGTGAAGTTTGCATTTCTATTTCTAAGCTCGTAAGAACTGCTGTACAGTTTATTACTTAATTTTATAATTAATATTTTAATACATGGTTTGTGTCCCACCTCTACCATTAAAACCCAACAATAAAAATCCGTGAGCCGTAAGTCACTTAACAAGCAGCATTTTCACATACAACCAGTGACTCATACACAGTGTAACAGAATAAATGCAATAAGTACCTCTTATGGGATCATTATAATCAACTTTTACTATGGAACACTGAAATCGCAAAAAAAATCAACTGCTCCATACATTTTAGTGAGCATAACTGGACAAAATGTACCTACTGAACAGCTGATTTTTTTTCGCGATTTCGGGTTTGGTCCCATAGTAACAGTTGTTCATAATGATGAGTACAATGACCCCTTAAGAGATATTGCGTTTATTCTGTTACACGTTGTATACTTTTATATCATCCACCTACTCACGTACGTACAAAGCGATAATTGCGCGAATTTACGATCGTTGCGTTCATTTGTAGGGCAAATGCGAATGTGTTGTCGCGTCGATAGAGGGCGCTTTCCGGTTTTGCCATACAAATGGATCAGCGTATTCGCGCGATGTTTTATTTGTGTTCGTTAGGACGACGCCATTTGCCGATCACTTAGGAGGTAAGATGTAGTTCAATACTCACGATAGCACAGGCGGCGGGAAGTTTTATATTATTACACCTATTAATTGGCTTCCGCGAGTGCACCCTCAAGTGAGCCTTCAGATCGTCCTCGTTCGTGAATGTATCTCCGCAGAATTTGCAACCGTTACTGTAAAGAAACACGGTCGAAAATCGATTATTTCTTTGTAACATCAAAAAAGAATTACCTCACTTACGGCCGCTTTCTATAACATATCTCAATCCCAATCTTGATCCCGATCCTTGTCTGTAACCAATCAACGGCCGAGTTTGTGTCCTTCACCACACAATCCTCACCTTTGATTACGGCCTTTGAAAGCGGCCGTTAGAGGTAGGTCTAATATAAATACTTAGTGGTAAAATCTATTATGTAAAAGGTCAAAACAGCATGCAGGGATACATTTTTATTGGTCCCAGACAGGGTCGTACCCAGCATTAGCTTAGGGTAAGGGCAACATCAAGAAAACTCTATAAGTAGGATTTTATTTTATTATTTTTAAGAAAACTTACATTCGAGTAGTAACAGTAGTTTATGTGGCGACCCTAAGCCTTTCGGCCCTGGGTGGCAAAACTAAATGCATAAGAGACCGGCCAATTGCGTGTCGGGCCACGCGCAGTCTAAAAGTTCCGTAGTTGCACGTCATAATTTGCCGACTTAGAATTATGTTAGCAATTACATTAATTTTCAATAGAATTTGTACGAAATTTTCCTTCTCCAATTACATTTTATAGGTTAGTCGACTATTACTCGTTAACTTGTAAAGCCTACTTAGCTGTGAGTTTTCCTTTTAAATCCGTTATGTAGGGTGAACTTTTAAAGTAGGTATGCGTGGATGGCCAAATCCGTAACTATGGGGAATATCGAAAAACACTGAAAGGAGTCTCGAGCCCGATTTTGATGAAAACTAAAACTGCATCATTGAATTTTTGGAAACAAAAAACCCTCTGAAAATGTCGCTAATAAGGATCAAATTCTGGGTAGTAATAACACATGGCAAGGTAAAAGGAAAGCGCCCCTTTTTATTCAAGATTTTATTTTCCACTTTGTCGGCGTCATTAGTAACCTATACCCATACCAAATTCCAACCTTCTAGTCTCTGAGCCAAACCGTGGAGGCGCGTACACACAGACGGACATGACGAAACTATAAGGCTTCTTTGTTTACTACGGAACCCTAAAAACGAGTAGGCATACAGAAGCGACCCACCCTGCCTTACTATGGTAGGCCATGTCTCCCAGGTGATATGTCTAGAAAAGGCGTGACTACTGAGATGGCGACTAACGGAGAACTATGGAACAAGCCATGTTGCACCAAATAATGACGATTTCAGGGTTAGTCAAAGTTTTACACTTTGACTAACCCTGAAATCGTCATTATTTGTAAATAGTAAAAATATCAAACCTAAAAATATCATGAATTGAAAACATATTCTTATTCCTTACAATTACTTACTTACCTCACTTTATGTTTGGTAGAAAGTACTAGATGTCGTTTCCAGGCGAGCTCTGATGTAAAGTGTACTTCACAGTCTTCACATTCGGGACCAAGCTTGTCGTTTTTATCCTAAAATAACATGTAAAAGGCATTACATTCTTCTATAAATTTGCATTTTCTTTAGAAAATAGTTTTGAATAGAAAAGGT
The DNA here is from genome assembly GCA_947386135.1 of Melanchra persicariae. Classification (NCBI taxonomy): domain Eukaryota; kingdom Metazoa; phylum Arthropoda; class Insecta; order Lepidoptera; family Noctuidae; genus Melanchra; species Melanchra persicariae. The sequence goes on along the minus strand of OX376655.1, from coordinate 4,106,591 downwards.
AGTAGGTAATAGTAAAAGAGGTATTTTTTTAATGTAAGTAACATTAAAAAAATACCTAACAAGTTCTTCAGGCTAATTTAGAGTGTCTCCCATAAAAGAACAAATATTTTATACACAACATTATTTTGTTTGTTATTTTTTTGTTTCTGGCAACAAATGTTAAATATTGCCTGTAAATAACTACCGCAAAAAAAAAGATTTTGTTGGTGTCCAAATAAATCCAATTTTTTTGGGATAGCTACTAAGCCTAGTCATTTTAAGCTAAAACAGTGAAGCTGTGTCTTACCTGCCGATGAACCTTCATGTTATGTAGGAATAGTCCCCTGGGCGTGCCAAATATGCTCCCACAGAGTTCACAGACACTTTCGCGTACAGACTCCTTCAAATGCTTCATACGTTTGTGCATCAATAGGCTATTTGGCATGCTGAAAATATTTTTTTATGATTTTAAAATCGGTCACACAGGTTTCGGTAATAATCTTAACTTTACCTAAGGGTCTAAGGATCTAGGTAGGGCTTTATAAGGATGGGAAATCATCAAAAAGGATAGGTAGGCCTGCGCAACACTTTTTAACCTTATTTCTCGGTTCCCGGTCGAGCATTTTTCGCCCTTATTTCTTCGAACATAAGGGCGAAAAGTGCTCAACAGCATACCTAACAACTACAACACATTTGTAGGGTAATACCCCTTTGTGAGGCTACCTACGCACTGTGCGGTTAGCCGTCCGCATTTATTATATTTACTCGCGTTATATAGCGCTCAGAACGACCGGAGCGGTTGGCCGGCAGCCGCATCGCAGTGCGGATAGAACCTACTTTCTCGTAAGTACATATTTTTGATTGCGGTTCCGGTGGCATTCCGGCTAACCGCATAGTGGGTAGGTAACCTAAGACTGGTTGTCATACTTTTGGGCTTCTGACTAACCATGAAAACTGTAAAATATCTACAAATGACAGTTGGTATCAACAGCCTTATAAATCAGGCCATTTGCATAGTATATACACCCAGCATGTGTATGACCAGACATGAACGTAAAAAGAAAAGGAGTATTGTGGATCGAAGCAGGTGGCGTCCTGTAGTTACTGCCTTCCCCCATGGGATAAAGGCGTAAGATTATGTATTTTATTAATCTAGTCACTTATTGAATATTTACCTGAATATTTCTCCACAATGTTTACAAGGGTATTTCTTCCCTTTGTGTAGACTAACATGAGTTTTTGCTTGGTAACTGTAAAAGAACAAGGTTTACGTTTAATAAATACTGGATTCTTTCAATTAAATCCAGACTTTGCTGTAATACCTAACATTTCCAAGGCTAGATGACCTGACAGACATTGTTGAAAATTGTACAGAAAAAGCAATTTCAGATTTTCTTGTACCTTACTATATCTAAACTAATATTATAAAGAGGTAAGATTTATTTATTTGTTATGATTACTTATGATTTGGCTCAAAAACTACTCAACCGATTTTAAAATTTCTTTCGCCAGTATAAAGCTACACTATTAACTTAAAACATAGGCTATATTTTATATTCCAGATCCCTACGAAAACTCCCCCCAATCCCTGCTAATAAATTTATCATTTATCATTAACCTATAAAAAAGTCCGTGAGGAAAATTATTTAGATAAATAAATGTATTTAGCAATAATACTTACGTGCAATAACATACATATGAGCATAATTTACAGCTGAACTTTCTCTTATGGCATGAAAGTCTATGCTTACACAAGTGCACTTGTTGAGGAAACCTGAGGTGGCAGAGATCACATTCATAGTCTCCGTTCTCCTAAAAATAGGAGAAAAACATGGCTACATACTTTTATTATAGTAGAAATACTGGATCCAAATTCAATTAGGTAGTAATTTATTTTCACAACTAACTATTACCATATATACACTTACATATAATATAAAGTACATAGATAGATAGACACTTAAATAAAAAACTCTTAAATAACTAAAACTAAAAATAATCTAAAACATGGCATGAAAAAATTCCTCCGCATCGCAGGCCACTGGTAATGTACCCAAAAGGCTGGCAGCATTGCCATACAACATGGCAATGCTGCCAGCCTTTATTATTCTTTGTCCAAGGTAAAAGCCAGCCATTGGGTCACGCAAAGTGTCAAGTAAATGTCTTGAGTACAAGTATTTTAATTAGGTAGTTAAAAACTCCCAAGACTTGTACTTTCGAGTACCTAAATGGTTGGCTAGCCTTTATATGGGTTGCAAAGGAATGTTAGAAAAACTGCTTCTGGCCATGGAAATTAGCGACTTTCTTCACAGAAGTCATAGTCAATTCCAAAAAACATACTATTTTCCACATAGTAATTTTGAACAGCTGCTGATAACTAATGCTGATGAAAAATCTCAATCAAAAATACCATATAACACTCTATAATACTGCAGTTTCAAACGCAAAAGCGGTATCTCAGTGAAAGCGAGTTTAGAGAAAACTGAAGTTTTTTTTAATGTAAGTAGTTTCTTTTTACACTGAGAAAGGAAAACTTTTTTTAAGAGGTTTTTACATGTTTTTATAAGATACTGCTATTTAGCTCATATCATTGGATTCATATTTGTGTAAGCTATCTGATGATATAAAAATTAACTTTATATTTTTTTTTGAGATAAGTACCGCTTTTGCGCTTAGCACAGCAGAATAGTGGGATGAAAACTTACAATACTATGCTTCTTCACATGGTTCTCAAATGCCGCTTTTGCTTCAAACCCTCTATAACATAAATCACATTTGAATGGTGACTTTTTATAGTTACTGGACTCTTTTCTCAACAGTACCTCTTTTCTAGCATCTTCAGGGGTAAGGAACACAACGGTTGCATAGTCATCAAAGTAACCAATGTTCAGACCATTCTTCTTTTTAATAGTACAATTTGTTTTTATTGCCTTTGTAGCACTTTTTGACAAAGGTTCATCATCACTGAAATCATCCTCGCTTTTTATAACACTTTTAATTTTTCTTTTTTTAGCCTTCGGTTCTTTTTTTGGTTTATTTTTATGTTTTGGCTGTGCAGTCTTTTCTGGGACTGATTCTTCTGTAGAATCAATATAATCCTCATTATAAGATTCATTGTAATCATATTTATTTTCTGTTTCTATTTTGTTAATTTCTTCAATTTTGACATTGATTTCTAGTTGTTTATTTTCTTTGTCTTCAATATTATTTATTTCTGTTTCTGTGATAATTGTAGGTTCTTCATAAAGTATGGCTACTGGAGATAGTGACAAGGTGGATTCCAATTTGTTTATTTTCCTGTCCACATTTTTAAGGGTATGTCTTGTAACCTGTCATTTCATTGAAAATTAATTGATGAAAATCCAAAAAGAAATTTCATTGGTTTAAAATCAAAAAGATTCAGAATGATTGATTTAAAAAATATTAATATTTTGAAATACTTGCCTGTGATGAACCAAGTTTTATCCTAGATATGATGTTGTGAGCTCTGAGACATTTTGATTTAAATTCTTGATACTTATGGAGCAGACTGGCACATTCAAAACACACATGTTGATTTCTATCAAATATCTGAAATAGTGAAAAAAAATTATAGGCACCTATTGGGAAAGCTCCGGTTAGGTTTCCCTGGAAAGAAATGAGCAAAGGCTATTTTTATGTTATCAAATGTCGTATGGCACAGTTTTGTGTGTTTCAAGAACGCAATTAAATAGTCTGCATATCCAAGCAGACAATAATATAAATAAATAACTGCTTGAACTATAAAAGGCTAATTGACTGACTGATATCAACACACAGCCAAAACCACCATGAATAGGAACATGAAATTTTGCTCAAAGCTTCCTATGATGTTGGTCATGGGCACGCAAAATAAGCGCTTGGTCGTGGAGTTACGAAAACCAGCCCGATTTACATACATACATGATGTAGGTGAGCACTAAGAAGGGACTATTGGAATTTCTACCTATAAGGGGGTGAAAAGAGGGTTAATTTATTGTACTAAATCAAGTTACCGCAAACTACGATGCCTTACCGGAATCTGCGCCAAATGTGAGTAAACAACACCGATGGAATCGCTCGAAGTAGTATCCAAACTTAACATTTTTACGTCAGTTACGAGACATACTCGGCAATATTTTAATTCATCCATTTTTCCTTTTAATTCATCCAAGACAAAATATAAACACAGAAACCACAAAACTCATAGGTAGGTAATGCTTGCATTAGATCGTCTTGCTCAATGGGCTCGGGGTGAATTTTAACATGACACTGTCAAATTTTTGACCACTTTGGCGCAGTCGCCCTGGGGGCCTGGGGCGCCGCGCGCATCAAGTACAACCTTCTCGGTGGTATGGTAGGGCTGCAGACGTCGATCACGTCGAGTATAGGCCACCTTTGACGATCAATTTATCATTAGTTCTTCTTAAGAGCGTTTACGCGGTACGGCTTTTCACACAATCTTTCAAATCCTTATTCTTCAAAATGAATGAACCGATTTTAACGAAACTTGGTATGCATACGCTAGATATCCAGGTCTAAATAGTTATAGAACGGAAAAATTCGTACTGCAAACTTTTTTTGTTGTTCTGTTATAGGATTTGTACCACTTATTAAGGCAAGTCAGCCATTTATTTTCATGTGAGTGTACTATTTTTAGAACATTGGATTAGTTAATAATACACAGTAAATTCGAATGGTGAAATTAAATCGTAAATAAATAAATAATATTTTAATTGATTTTAATTTTCGGGAATGAAAAAACAACTCGTGTTGCTATCGAGAGTTGCCAGCTTTTTATATTTCGACGAAATATAAAACTAAAAAAAAATAGTATTGGAAAAAAAAATTGACAAAAAATTAGTATAAAATTTTTTTGTAAATTTTTTTTCCAATACTATTTTTTTTACTACTACTTATTTATTTTCTATGTAAAATTAAATTTATTCAAATTTTCACAGCTATTACTATAATACTAAAAATAAAGAAATAAAACTAAAAATAATCTAAAACATGGCGTCGAAAAATTCCTTCGCATCGCAGGCCACTGTTAATGTAGATACCCAAAAGGCTGGCAGCATTGCCACGTTGTATGGCAAATAATGGCAATGCTTAATAGCCGTAATAGCCGTAACAGACGCTCGGATTTGGTACGGCGGACTGACTCCGCCCACAAAATTCAATCTCGCAAGTTGCAACACACGACGGGATCTGGTCCGGCGGACCACGCGGCGGACTAACTCCGCCCACTACGCCACAGAGTATATATACTATACTGAATTGTACGCCTTCAAGTGCACTAAAAATATGGTGGTAGCGGCAACAATAGCAGCAACATTACAACCACCATGTACCAACCACACCGTAAAAAGCGGAAAAAAAGCAGAGAATTGACTAAATTATATTAAGAGAAATACATTTTTTAAATTTTTATGGTAGTCTGTGGTAGTTTGGTACACACGTCCAGATTTGGTACGGTGCGGACCAAATCCGCTGTGCAAACAAGCGGACCGCGGCGGACTCGATTAATAATAATAATGTTCGGCGGACCACTCTACACACGGGCGGATATGGTCCGGGAGCGTACCAAATCTTGTGGGCGGAGTTAGTCCGCCGTACCAAATTCCGAATATGGTAACACATTAATATTAACATTATTATTATTAATTGAGTCCGCCGCGGTCCGCTTGTTTGCACAGCGGATTTGGTCCGCTCCGTACCAAATCTGGACGTGTGTACGCTTGGGCCGTACCAAACTACCACAGACTACCATAAAAATTTAAAAAATGTATTTCTCTTAATACAATTCAGCCAATGGGGTTGGCCGGTGAAAGCTTAAGGTAGATGGCGCTAGCATAGCTTTCACCTGTCTAGTTTGTGTTGTGTTTTGGATTTACTTGTTGAGTGCGTTTTTTTATAATATTGAAAGAACTGTTGTGAACGAAACATGTATTCGACATGGCGGATAAGTGGGTTGAAAGCTGAATTGAAGAAACGAGGTGCATCTTTACGAGGAAGGAAAGCAGACTTAGTCGACAGGTATAACCTTATAACCATAAATCACAAATTTTCCCTTCTAAATACATGATTTTGAAAGAGTGATTGCTAGCTTGGTTCTCATTTACCTAATGTACTTTGATACAAAACGTTTTATCGAAAATATAAGCTTTCAAGCTAGTGCTTTTTAAGTTTTTTCTATCAAGACTGAACTCTTGTTTTGTTTACAGATTAGAGCTGTATGACCGGAATGTTTACTTTAGAAACACAGGAACTCAAGGGCACGATGATCCTCCTCACTCTAGCATGTATCAGGACATTATCAGCAATACTGGGTCAGCTATACTGGGTCAGCTATACTGTACTAATAGATCATTCTATAATTTGACTGTTTATACATTTAAGGCCCTATAATATGTAGGCTATAGGGCCTAGAGATGAGGACTTTATTTCTGAGATGTTAGAAAAAGTTGATAACTTCTTTAACAATTATTTTAAGTAAATATTTAAATACCAAAATTATTAATTAATTAAAAAAACATAATTAATTATAAATAGGCTGTAGGTAGGTTAGGATACCTGTGATAAGATTTTCAGATTTTTTTGTTCTTGTTTTCTTTAGTGTATTATTTGTTTTTTTATTAGGGTGTGAAAATAAAACTAATAAACATAACTATTTGAATTTCTTTTTATTATTTTACAATCCTTACTCTAAAATTACACAACATTAACCATATAAAAAATATTTCGGATGCCACATAAAATGAGACTAAAGGTGTCTGGAAAATTTTATAAGTTTTTGTTAAGCCTATTAATCTTTCTATGTGTACTCTTTGACTTGCAAGTTTCTGATCACGCGCGCTTTAATACAAAACCTGGCAACTGTGATCTGCCTTTCAAGAAAGCAGGTATATTCATTGACACATTTTTCACTGCAAACAAGTCCTGGACATTAAATTAAATCCTCTATCAGCCATGACACCTTCACAATATCACCTTCATCACACAAATTAATCAACGAGCTGCGTTCAATCATCATCTTGGGTAGAAGAAATATATGCATTATCGGGAAGAGTCAAAGCTTCTGAAACTGGTAGTTTGCATAGCTGATGTGTCTATCTCTTCAAAGAGTGCTTTTCTAATATTTCGGTTTGATAACTGCTCTTCTCGAGCTTGAGCTTCTTGAGAAAGAGTTTTAGTAGTCCAGGGAAACAATGTTGGGACTGCTGATTTTTTCAGGTAACGGTGCTTGTTTTCAATGCCTTGAAACAACCAAAAAGGATAAAGAACACATTTTTATTATGATGCCGAATATTTTTAGAATACAATTAATGTGAAATACCTGTATATAGACTAGTTTTATGGTAATCTGTTTCCAAAAATGTTTACGACATAACCTCGATTTTTTTCCGGCTTGAAGTTTTGTCTCCTTATGGTTTTTAGCCACTTTTTTGTCATTGCTGAATCTTTAGGAAACTGATGCGCACCTATTTCCTTACAAAAGGGTTCTTCACAGATCTTTGGAATTGTGAAAATAATTAGTTATACAAAATGTTCATAGAAAATTCTTATATTTTGGTTAAAGCTATGCTAGCGCCACTTTGACAGTTGCCAACCCCATTCTCTGCTTTTTTTCCGCTTTTTATGGTGTGGTTGGTACATGGTGGTTGTAATGTTGCTGCTATTGTTGCCGCTACCACCATAATTTTTGTGCACTTGAAGGCGTAAAATTCAGTATAGTATATATACTCTGTGGCGTGGTGGGCGGAGTTAGTCCGCCGCGTGGTCCGCCGGACCAGATCCCGTCGTGTGTTGCGAGATCGAATTTTGTGGGCGGAGTTAGTCCGCCGTACCAAATCCGAGCGTCTGTTACGGCTATATAACAGACGTTCGAATTTGGTACGGCGGACTAACTCCGCATTTGGTCCGCTCCGTACCAAATCTGGACGTGTGTACGCTTGGGCCGTACCAAACTACCACAGACTACCATAAAAATTTAAAAAATGTATTTCTCTTAATAAAATTTAGCCAATCCTCTGCTTTTTTTCCGCTTTTTACGGTGTGGTTGGTACATGGTGGTTTTAATGTTGCTGCTGTTGTTGCTTCTACCGCCATAATTTTTGTGTACTTGAAGGCGCACAATTCAGTATAGTATATTATACTCTGTGGCATGGTGGGCGGAGTTAGTCCGCCGCGTGGTCCGCCGAACCAGATCCCGTCGTGTGTTGCGAGATCGAATTTTGTGGGCGGAGTTAGTCCGCCGTACCAAATCCGAGCGTCTGTTAACGGCTTTACAGCTATAATAGCCGTACACGCGTAACACGAAGTAGCGGCCGCACTCAACGCGGTTTAAAAACGGGAGCCGTGTTCTTTGATATAGCGAAAGCTTTCGACAAAGTCTGGCACAATGGCTTAATTTATAAGCTATATAAACTTGGCGTGCCAGATCGTCTCGTGCTCATCATACGAGACTATTTGTCGAACCGCACTTTTCGGTATCGTATCGAAGGTGCGCTTTCCTCCCCCCACCCTATACGAGCCGGCGTCCCCCAAGGCGGCGTGCTCTCCCCTTTATTTTTCACGCTGTTCACTAGCGACATCCCTAAGAATAATAAGACGCAGCTAGCTCTATTTGCCGATGATACGGCCATCTATTGCTCCGGCAATAGCGAAAACTCAATAGCCAAAAATCTCCAAAAGGCGGCCAGCGACCTAGGCGCTTGGTTCCGTCTCTGGGGATTTGAGGTTAATCCCGAAAAAAGCCAGACGGTTTTGTTCTACAAACCGCGGGCGAAATTCATTCCCAATCCACCGAGTCCGATCACCATGTTTGGTAAGCAGATCCCTTGGGAAAAGCGAGCCAAATATCTAGGTGTGATATTAGACCATAGACTCACCTTTGCTGAGCACATAAGTGCGGTACGTTCGCGTGCTGCATTTGCTCTAGGTAGACTCCATTCAATGCTGAATGCACGCAGCAAGCTATCACTTAAATGTAAACTGCGCATCTACACTACGTGCATACGACCGATTATGACTTATGCGTGCGCTGTATTCGCACACACAAAGCCAAAGCAAATCCACAGGATGCAAGTAATCCAAAACAGATTTCTCCGAAAAGCCACGGGCGCCCCGTGGTATGTACGGAACGAACGACTTCATGTCGACCTTAAAATCCCGACCCTAAAACAGTTTATGAAACGCCTTACAAAGCGTTTCTTCGAATCCGCTGAAAAGCACCAAAACCCTTTGATTTCAAAGGCAACCCAGTACACTCCCTCTCGCATTAGTAAGATTCGCCGTCCTCGGCATACACTCGTCGAATCCGACGACGAGATCACAAAGATACAGGAAAGCTGTAGGGAAACCAGCACCCTTAGAATAAACAGATACAGACCGCGTTCCGTATACCGACCTCGCCGCCGAGGTCCGTCGCGACGACCCACTCAAAACCCTCCCCGACTTTTGCAATCGAGCCAGCCCGCGCCGCTGAGCCTTTAGCTTTAATAACCCCTAAATAATAAAACGACCCAGCCTGATTGTCCCTTGCTGTCCCAAACTGACGCCGCTAAGCCGAGGTCGTATTCCACAGGGAATGCCCTTAGTGAGCGGTCAGTAGTGTTTTTAGCTTGTAGCTAGTTTTGTTGCCTTGGCTTGGCCTTAACTTCATTTGAGACCACCACAGGTTAGTCCGGTTAAGCAGTTGATATCCCAAGTGTGTTAACTTGCTAGTGGTCATACCTAAAAAAAAAAAAAAAGTCACGCGAAGTGTCAACTAAGCGTCTTGCTTGACAGATCTTTAATGAGCACTCGGACCCCACGACAATATAAAATTTTATTTTAAAACTTTATTTTTTTGCACTTCTTGCATTTTTTGTAATTTTTTGTCCAAAATAAAAGTGTCAATATAGGAATTCAATTTTAATTTTGATCGGTGTTAGCGGCGCACTTTGTCGCACTTGCATTATTGCTACCACTTTCCAAGTTTCCATGACTTATTATTATATTTAGAACTTCAACTTCTTAAAAGAAAGAACAATAATAATAATTTAAAATATTGTCTCAAACATTCTTTTGACATTGACAAGTTCGGAACGCAGTTAGAGAATAGAGATACGTTCGGATTCGCTATAGGTACCTAGTCGAACCGGAGAAAGAGTCGTTTTCTATTTCTATCGAGTTGTGGGGAACATATTATTATGTTGCTATGGGAAATCTACCTGGAAGATGACGACTCTTTATCGGGTTCGACTATAGATACTCGTACACGTTACCGCACCAGTCTAAAGTTAATGTAATTGCACGTTCACAATATTTTAATATGAAAGATTTGTTTGTTAGATTTCGGTGTTGTAAATATTGTAAGTAGGTATATAATATAGGTAGTAAGTAAGAAACAAAATATCCTCATTGATTGGACTAATAACAAATCTCTTGCATTCAAGATTGCGACCAGCTGCTGTTCTTCAGTCATTGATAGAATAGTATGACTTAGAACAAAGGTTAAATTTAGCTTTAAATGGATTAAAAGGCAAGACATTCAAGAAAAGAAAGGGGTAGTTTATTGTTAAAGCGAATACAGAGCCCCATAAATGAGCCCTGGACCTTACGAAGACGGTGAGAAGGAGCATGTAGTTTGTGCTTGTTTCGTGTCTTTCACCACACAATCCTCACCTTTGATAACTTCTTGAAAATCAATTTTGAGTACGCCAAAAAATAGTCAAGAAATAGTCATAAATAGTCACCAAGGTTAAAAAAAAAGTCGCACTACGATTCCGAAGTTATAGCTATATGTTGGTGAGGATTGTGTGGTGAACGTCTCCACACAATCCTCACCTCAGTGCAAGCAAACGGCTAGGAGTATCGACTTTGTTTCAATTCCAAAAAATAGTCAAAACGCTGTGCCAAATCTCGAAAATAGTCATTAAGGGATTCCAGAGTTATGAAGGTGTCTTGGTGAGGATTACGTGGTGAGCCTTTCTCTACACAATTCTCACCTCAGTGTAAGCAAACCGCTAGGAGTATTTTATTTTATTTCATTTTATGCTGTTCGGGAAACTATCGACTGTATCGACTTGGTTTCAATTCCAAAAAATAGTCAAGAAATAGTCGTCTCCAACCATGCTAATTTTGATCTTGTAAACCATATAGAAGTATGTCAAACTTCCATGTAAACTTCTACATACATTTTCGAGTCGAGTACAGTCGAGCACAAAATTATTAAGTACATATATTTAACGGTCACCAATGGTAAAATTATTAGGTATGCAGCTATTTTAGGTAGGTATTTTAAGTATTTATGTTGTAATATACCAAAAAGGCTGAATGCCCATGCCCATTCATTCATTTGGCATTCTCATTGCCATTGCGATGCATGTGGGGGTGTCGCATGTCGGGCAGATGCTCGTCTATCTTTATTTAATACTAGCTGTTGCCCGCGACTTCGTTCGCGTGTATGTATTGTAAAATGATGTGGCTAGGTAAGATCAATGTGATCGTAAATCTAATACGAACAGTCAATGTCTATCATTGCTTGCCTCTTTTTTTATGTATGGGAAAACATCAAACGACTCCTTTCGCTCTGGGCGGAATGGAAGGGAGTGTCATACTCTTACTGACTAAAACCCATCTGTGTTTCTCCTAATGCCCTTTGCGTTCCAGGGCCGCGGTGACTCTTTCGAACAATTACCGCAACCCTGGCAGGCACTGGCCCTAGCGGGCCTCGTCTTTATGCTGACATCTTTTTGTGACGCGCGTGGAACACAACGCGCCGTCGAGTATCACTTCTTCTGTTCAAATAATTTTTCGTGAGAAACGTTGTAATGATAATGCTTCTTTCATTTCATCGAAACTATTCACAGCAGTCCTAGAAGATGTCGTTAAGAATGTGGGTATAGATTGGGACTATAGCGGTATTAACCGCTCCAGCCCCGACATGTAAAAATTCCCAAAAAAAAAATAAACCTTATGTAATTGGTAATAAACATTAAATTCGCGATTAATTCGGCGCACACCGGTGTGTTGCCGGTTCGTCAATTTTCTGCCCAACTGTCTCACTTAAGATTTGCAGATGACTTTGTGGTTTGACTTTGTGGTCTTGGGATGAATATAACCAAGACGAAGGTTATGGCAAACACCTTCAGCGATTCAATCTGGAAATGAATTGTTGGAGATGATTAACCGATATGTTTATCTTGGCTATATCCTTTCAATTGGCAAAGAAAATCAACAAACGGAGGTATCGAGAGGAACACACCTTGGATGGGCCGCTTTTATCAAAATGGACGACATTCTGAAGCCTGCCAAAATTCCGCAATGTCTGAATTCCCGCCTTTATAACCAGTGTGCTTTTCCCACCATGACTTACCTACTTACATGGACGCTCACGCAGGAGGCTGTTTACAGACTGATAGTTGCACAGAGAGCCATGAAGCGTTCCATGCTTGGTAGAGGTACGTCGTCGAGATCCGAAGACGTACGAAGGTTTTCAACATCGGAAAACGAATTTTAGAACTAAAGTGGAGCTGGGCAGGACACTTGGCAAGGCGCGGTGATTTATTTATTTATTTAATTACAACGGTTAAAAACCAATTACAGTAACTACAAAAATATTATTAATAAGAAAAAGGACAAAATCTAAGAAAAACACAAATATACATATACAAACAAACTCAGATGAAATCGAAACAGAGAAGAATAAAAATAAAAAGGTTAACAACTCTTTCATGCATCCCTCTCACAGTACTTCTGACATGCCAATAAAATCTTCGTCCATTCATCCGCAAACAGATCGCTTGTTGGATTAGAACCCAAGTGATGATAGGTTCAGTAAGGCAGTGACTGAGTAGCGTCCGAGGACTGGAAGAAAAAGTATTGGTCGACCGGCGGCGAGATGGGCGGACGATATTATTGCCATCGTGGGTAGAACCTGGATGAGGCTGGCACAGGAACGTGGGGATTGGCACACGATAAGAGAGGCCTATGCTCAGCAGTGAGCGAAGTTGGACTGTGAATAATGATTTGCTAAGTTTGTTAACACGCGATAGAGCTACATAAAGTTGTCCATGGGAAAACCAACCAGAGGAGAAGTCAACCACCGCAGAGGACACGGCGGAGCATACGGTGACGGTCTGCCCTGTTTGGGTGGAGCACTGCCGTGTCCTCATCGAGGCGATCAGCGACGGCGACCTCTCGCTACCGGCTCTGGTTCACTCCATGGTCCAGAGCGCGGAGGCGTGGGAAGCCGTCACCTCCTTTTGCGAAACAGTAATGCTAGTAAAGGAAGGGGCGGGCCGCGTGAAGGAGAGGCAAACGTCACGCCTTAGCCGCCGAAACAGAAGAAGACGCCCCGGGCGTTAGGAGTCGCAGGGCGATTCTCAGCCACAGTAGGCACGGGACGCGGACGGCGAGCGTTAGGTGGCTCGCGGCCCGATAACAACCAGCGGCCCTACCATGACGTGTTAAAGCGTCAGTCGTTCGAGCGAGAAGGAGGGATGGAGCTATACACCCTATATAGCGCGACTGGTCTGGGTCGACGAAGCGTTGTGTTCCATCCGCACCTCCAAGAGATGTCAGCTAATTAGACGGGCCCGTTAGGGCCAGAGCCTGCTAGGGTTGCGGAATTTGTTCGAAAGAGTCACCGTGACCCTGGAACGCAAGGATCATAAGGAGAAACACAGATGGGTTTTAGTCAGTAAGAGTCTGACACTCCCTTCCAGTCTACCCAGAGCGGAAGAAGTCATGTTGATGATTTCCCATCCATAAAAAAAACCCGCAACGAATAGAGTAGAGTATGGACTCCGTTGTGCGTAGGTGTCCTGGCTAAGTTTGCCGGCCTAGCTTCGTCCCAGTGTACAGAAGCAACCGGGGTGCTTTACAGGTTGAGTGTAGAGAATTAACCGTTCAAAAAATAATTAAAATAACGTCAGTGGAGCAATCAGACCAAATCTTTTTTTTATGTTATACATCAAATGCATAACGGTAAGTTTTGTATCAAAAGAATCACTGTTTATGACGTTTTAAAAGTACCATTAGTAACTTAAAAATATATTTTGGTGTAATTCTCATGCTTTTGATTGTTAGTACTTTTTTCGGTCAACAGATGGCATTACGGGTATCTGAATTATGCAGATAATAAGTTGATTTCTTCTAGATTGCTACAATTCCTATCAGGTTTATGTGGAAAAATTATCTAAATGGTTTTGTAACTAACTAACATGTCATTTTGTGCATTCAATTATTTTGTGCATTCAATTAGGAACAAAAACCTTTTAAAATCAATATTGCTTACCTCCCATAACATACGGCGTGATAATATGTAGCCTAAAGTATTCCTTGGTTTACATAGAATATTTTTGCTGAATTTCAATTCAATCTATCCAGTAGTTTTGGCGTGAAGCCCTACCATACACACATACAAACAGACAAACAGACAAAAATTCTAAAAAGTCACTTTTTGTCATCAGTTACGTTTTTCTAACAAAAGCCACTTATTTTTTCTCGAAAATTCTCAATGTACAGTTTTTCTTTCGTTACTGTTTTATTATATGTATAGATGAATACTTACCAAATATTCAAGGGTAATTAATGTTTTGGAGTGGATGAAATAGCGGATCCATTAAATAGTTACATTTATGAAGAAATGATATAACTACGATTAAATATAAGTAAGTAAAACTTTAATAATTTCATCAATAAAATAGGTTGAGTGACAACGAAAAAAAGAATCAAATTTTAAAACCATTTGAATGGAAATAATTATGAAATATTAAACTAAGTAAGTACCTATTTAAATTTTGAACAAAAAAAAAACATGTACGTTTGCCCAGCACGGCCCCCCAGAATTTGCGAATTAGGTGTGCACCAATGCAATGTACTCGCCTCTAGGAGTATATGTACCGGTTTCTTTTTCAATGTACCTCTGTACTTTTGAAGAAATATGCAAAAAAAGGGGGCCGTGCCAGCCAAACGTTTTCAGCACGGCCCTCGTGTAACTTGAAAAATAAATAGCGTATTCAAAAGTTTCTTAAACTCGACGAATGTACCCTATTAACACGTTATATGTGCCGCAACAGATACTGTGAATTCGTAAAAACAAATAATATATAGACGTAGATAGGGGGCCGTGCTGGAAATAAGGAATATAAGAAAATATCTAAAAAAGTCAAGACAACCTTAGCCAAAAACTATTAAAATATAATTGATTTTTGGAGAGTAACATATGTAACGCATTGGTGTCTCATACAACTTGCTAAATTTGAAAAATAAACCAATTTTAGTTCATTCAGCACGGCCCTCTATATTTGCCTATATCTTTTTAAACATGGCATGTTTCTTTACAAAATTCGACTACCTGAATTATGTGCAGGAGTAGGTACATTCGTTCCACATAAATTGCGATTCTGCTGTATCAGTACCTACTTTAAAAGATAAATTGGATCAAACATATCACATAATACAACTGATGGGGTGACCATGATTCCATATATTAGGTAGGTACATATTCTGTACCTATATTAATAAAATTATGTGACTACATTAAAATAAAAAAATATTTTTTACATATTGTTTTTTTTTTCTTCGAAATTAATATTATCGATGACATCTTGTAAAGGAATTATATCAGTTAAAACTTGATCAATAAACACTTGAGTGCAACATGAAGTAACCGCGATACCAGCGCATCTTCAAAAATTACGGTAGCTTCAGTGAACTAATAGCAACCGCACACGGCAAGTTTTAACTCATATAATTCCTTTACAAGATGTAGGTAATCGATAATATTAAATTCGAAGAAAAAAAACAAATTGTAAAAAAGGGTTAAGTACCTATCATAAACCCAAAAAATATTTGACCGAATTTCATTTAAACTAAAACTTTTCAACATAACAGTTGAAAAGTTTGGCGTTTCGTTTTTTTTTTACTTCATCGAAGTCACGTTTGTCAGTTGACTATTATCAATTCGATTTTTTTTCGTTACTCCAAGGTTTCATTTGGTCATAATTTTTTTTACCGAAGTTACACTTAGCCGAAATAACATTTGTTCGAAGTATTATGTTTCCGAACATTCAAATTAAATATTTAATTGTAATGGCACATAATAAAACAGTTGATTATGAACAAAAGTTGATAAGAAGCATGCAAACAAGGATGCTTGCTTCAAGCATGTAGCGTACAAGCAGGCATGCAGTATGCAAGTAAATAAATAGCACAACATATTGACTTTTTATGACACTGTTTTAATTTAATATTGAAAATGCTACCAAGTAACCGGCTATATATTTGTGACCAAATAATGTTCCGTAAAATGTTGTTTCGGTGTGGTGAAAATCTGGCACATGAAAAAAGTTCAAAAGAGGCTTCAGCCAATAGCAAAAAGTTAATTTGTAAATCAGCGAAATTTAGCTCAGTAAAATAATACCTGTGGCACATGATACTTCGATGATCTAAAAATATGTCAAATAATGCATACGGCAAAAAGACGTCGGTCAATAGTTTTCAGTAAAATGAAATTCCAACAAAAACAATTTGGAAAAGTGATCGGTTCCCGTTAAAAAAGAATGTTTATTTTAATGTAGTCACATAATTTTATTAATATAGGTACAGAATATGTACCTACCTAATATATAGAATCATGGTCACCCCATCAGTTGTATTATGTGATATGTTTGATCCAATTTATCTTTTAAAGTACTGATACAGCAGAATCGCAATTTATGTGGAACGAATGTACTCCTGCACATAATTCAGGTAGTCGAATTTTGTAAAGAAACATGCCATCTTTAAAAAGATATAGGCAAATATAGAGGGCCGTGCTGAATGAACTAAAATTGGTTTATTTTTCAAATTTAGCAAGTTGTATGAGACACCAATGCGCTACATATGTTACTCTCCAAAAATCAATTATATTTTAATAGTTTTTGGCTAAGGTTGTCTTGTCTTTTTTAGATATTTTCTTATATTCCTTATTTCCAGCACGGCCCCCTATCTACGTCTATATATTATTTGTTATTACGAATTCACAGTATCTGTTGCGGCACATATAACGTGTTAATAGGGTACATTCGTTGAGTTTAAGAAACTTTTGAATACGCTATTTATTTTTCAAGTTACACGAGGGCCGTGCTGAAAACGTTTGGCTGGCACGGCCCCCTTTTTTTGCATATTTCTTCAAAAGTACAGAGGTACATTGAAAAAGAAACCGGTACATATACTCCTAGAGGCGAGTACATTGCATTGGTGCACACCTAATTCGCAAATTCTGGGGGGCCGTGCTGGGCAAACGTACATCAAAAATACTGCCGAATCCACAGTTTCAAGTCAAGTCAAAGTCAAAGCATTTGTTTCAATTAAATCATTTACAGGCACTTTTGAATTGTCAAGGTCGGTCAGTCAAAGAGGTGAAGCTATTTGCACGTTCCAAAGCGTAGATCTCTATGGAGAAGAACGTACAAGAAACTCCATGGACACTCTTTTGAATCAATTTATTACAAAGTTGTGGTTATATTGTTTCTGTTGAAATTATTCATAGACATGTGAGAACGATGTAAAAAGACGTGCACGACAAAAGCAAAAAAGAAACAATTCAAAATACTAACAAATTAAAACGAACCGTAGCAGTTAAGAGATAACCAGTCACAAATCATCATTTGGCTCCGTCAGCTGGGAGCTGACGGAGCCAAATGATGAATGAAACACAAACTGCACCATCAGAGAGACTTGAGTGAGCATGACACTCCCAACAGCCAGGGCACATTAAAGTCTTACCCAAAAATGATAGTTTGACTTGAAGGTACACAGTACTCACACATGTGCCGTTAATGCATGAAATTATACAATGCAAAATTAGTTCGAGTCTATACAATGAAAAATCTATGTTCAATATTCAGCGGGTCTCACAACTGCTAAAAATAAAAATAAAAAATAATTAAATAACTAATTTGTGCGCCCTAGTAGCTGTGGAGCAGGACCAGCATTGAGCCAAGCATTTTTATCTTCAATGTGATCCCCCAACTTATAATATGCTTGCCTGCATAGTGTGCGCTTAACACAAGATTTAAATTTTGTTTAATTTAATGCTAATATCTGGGGAGGTATTTTATTGTAACATTTTAAACAGTACCCCATGAAAGATGTGGCTATTTTAGCAAGTCTGAAGCCTGGTTGAACTAATTGGTTCCTATTTCTAGTGACATAGTTATGCCTGTCGCCTCGTTTATTAAAAAGATGTAGATTCTTTCTAACGTACATAATGTTTTCATAGATGTATTGACAAGGTACCGTCATGATGTTAATATTCTTGAACAGTTGCCTTAGAGAATCGCACCGGCGGAGATTGTATATGGCTCTTATGGCTCTTTTTTGCAGAACTCGATATCTGCAGCCCATCCCCATAGTAAGATACCGTAAGACATTATACTATGAAAGTAACTAAAATAGCCATCCGTAAGTTGGCGGATTTTCCTAACAGCATACGCTGCTGAGCTTAGCCGTCCTGCAAGTGATGCTAAATGAGGACCCCATTGCACCTAAGATGACCTTGGGTCCTAGATTTCTGACATTGGGAAGGGCAAACATACATTTCGTTTTCTTCGCATTCAGAACTAGATTATTTGTCGTAAACCAATCCGTGAGGTTACTAGAGGGGGGTTACTAGGGGGTGGAAAAAGCGAAAGATGTGTGCGAGCAAAGACGTATATACTCTATGTGTGCGAGGGATGCGAGCGCAGAATGTGTGCATAGCACAGCGTTTGGTGGAAAACAAACAAACAATTTACAAATCAACCAATGTTTCATTAAATAGGGTTACTATTTAATGAAACATTGGTTGATTTGTAAATTGTGAACCTGTTTCCAGTGTGAAATGTGAAATTATATTAGATACTAGCTGTTGCCCGCGACTTCGTTCGCCTGTATGTCGGAAAGTAAAATGATGTAGCTAGGTTAGATCAATAAGATATACGAACAGTCAATATCTAGCATTGCTTGACCTCTTTTTTATGGATGGGAAAACATCAAATGACTCCTTCCGATTGGGGCGGAGTGGAAGGGAGTGTCAGACTGTTACTGACTAAAACCCATCCGTGTTCCTCTTAATGCCCGTTGCATGCCAGAGCCGCGGTGACTCTTTCGAACAAATTCCGCAACCCTGGCAGGCAATGACCTCCAGAAAATGCTTCTTTTAAGTTGGGTCTTAAGATGAATATGGCCAAGACGTTATGGCAAACACCTTCAGCGATTTAAATCTTACTGGTTAAGTTGGAAATGAATCGTTGGAGATGATTAACCGATAAGTTTGGCCATATCCTTTCAATTGGCAAAGAAAATAAACAAACGGAGGTATCGAGAAGAATACAGCTTGGATGGCCCGCTTTTATCAAAATGGAAGACATTCTGAAGCCTGCCAAAATTCTGCAATGTCTGAATTCTCGCCTCTATAACCAGTGTGTTTTCCTACCATGACCTACTTACTTACATGGACGCTCACGCAGGAGGCTGTGTACAGACCGATAGTTTCACAGAGAGCCATGGAGCATTCCATACTTGGCAGAGGTACGTCTTCGAGATCCGAAGACGTACGAAGGTTTTCAACATCGGAAAACGAATTGTGGAACTAAAGTGGAGCTGGGCAGGACACTTGGCAAGGCACGGTGATGACTGATGCGTCCGAGGACTGGAAGAAAAAGTATTGGTCGGCCGGCGGCGAGATGGGCGGACGATATTGTTGCCATCGTGGGTAGAATCTGGATGAGGCTGGCACAGGAACGTGGGGATTGCCACACGAAAAGAGAGGCCTATGCTCAGCAGTGAGCGAAGTCGGGCTGTGGATGATGATGATGAATCACGATGTTGAAGAAAGTTGCTAAGGTTGTTAACATGCGATAGAGCTATGTAAATTGAGAAGTTATCCCCCGCAGAGGACACGGTGGAGCATACGGTGAAGGTCTGCCCTGCTTGGGCGGAGCACCGCCGTGTCCTCGTCGAGGCGATCGGCGGCGGCGACCTCTCGCTACCGGCTCTGGTTCACTCCATGGCCAGAGCGAAGAGGCAAATCTCACAAAAAATATGGGAATAAATACGATACAAAAAAATTCAAAAATAAAAACACCTTTAAGGATTCGAACTCACACCTATTATTTCGAAAGGCAGTTTTTTAAACCGAAGGTCTATGAGTTCTGTTGACATTTATTTCAAATAGCCGATCTTATTTATGTCATGATTTTTGGCTGCTGAGCTCTCCGAAAGTATAGCGTGATGATAATCATTGCATAAGTTAGACCCATAAGTATCTGCAATATTGTAATATGTTGTGGCTTCTTATAACAGTTCCTCGCTAAACTGTTTGGAATAATGTCGAATAAAATTTTAAATGTTATTTTAAGTACACAAAAACCCATTTTATTATTATTTTGACAATATTATGCAGTAAAAATACATTTCAAAATACAAAATAAATACAAAAATAATAACAGTTGCTGGGGATCGAACCATGTGACAATTGTCGTTCAAAACAGACATTTTTGAATATTGCTCATCCCCCAAAGCACATAGATTCAAGATGAAAATCATTTTGTCCAAATAAACCGTTTACATACACTTTTGAATTGTTAAGGTCAGTTAGTCAAAAACATAAAGCTACATTCCAAAGCGTAGATCTCTATGGAAAAGAACATGCAAGAAACTCCACGGCCATTCTTTTAAATGATGAGCCCTGACATGTGAAAATTCCCAATTAAAAAATAAATCTTATGTAATGTAAATAAACATTAAATTCGCGGCACAGCGGAGTGCTCGTGTGTTTAGAAAAATACTGGTTACATTCTATTCTATTCTATTTTTGTTTATAGTAAAGTCGAACCGTCCAGTTCAGCACTGTTACGACGCAAGAACCAGAATTGTTCAAGACCGACCAAGTCCGACGTCCAAGGCGACACAACTCGATTTGCGTCCGATACTTTACACGAATCACAATTGATCGCGGAGGCTTAGTAATAGGGTCCCGTCACCGTGCGTACGGTACCCTAATAATCTGTAATAGAATAGCCATTATTTGCAAATCGAACCGTTCGACCTTTCGAATTTGAATCTATCGCGCAGGCTTAGTAGTAGAGTCCCGTTAGCACTTTGGTACGGAACCCTACAGGCCTGGATTCCCAGTCCAGTTCAGCATTGTAACGACGCAAGAACCAGAATTGTTCAAGACCGACCAAGTCCGACGTCCAAGGCGACAACAACGATCCGAACAAATCAGAGATTTCTTTTTACGATTTTGGATTCGAAACCCTGTCAAAGACTTGAAAGACCTTTTTATGTGACCGAATACCCTAGCGAACGACAATGCTGTTAAGAATCGTGTGGGAGTCATACTCTGACGGAAAATCTTAACACCGTTACAGAAAAACGCGTCATCAGTGCTACGCCATCTATCGACCATTTGGTAAACTGACAAAATATTTGGCCGAATGGAGACGGTAAATAAGGAGCCCATATATAACAATAAGTAACGTTATGGTATTAAAATGTTCACTTTTATTTTACTACTTATTAAAAGTTTCACAAATAACTCAACAATTTGTTTTGATGTTATTTTCATGCTTACCTGCATTTTATTTTTCTCAATAGATGGCGCCTAACAGTCGGTCACCGCAACGCTTAGCGCTGTATGAAGTTCCTTACTAAAATTAAAAATTCAATATCTTTTGATTTTGTGGGTCGATTTTGATGAAATAAACGCTATATGTTACTCGGGTTAACACTTAATATTTTTAATAACTTAACTTTCGAAACCAATCAGGGTTTTTGCGTGATGCTGACACAAACAATTGGACAAACAGACAAACAGAAACAGACAAAAATTTCAAAAATGGCATTTTTGCGTTTTGTATCTTTTTCCTAACATTTCTCAGTTATTTTATGCGAAAATATTCAATGTACAGACACGGAAAATCTACGATTTTATTATATGTATAGATAAGTGCTTAGGAGTATGTTTGCTGTATATTTTCACGGGAATGTAGGTATAAATGAAACACAGATATTTATCAGCACATAATTCATTTATTATTAGATAGGCAAAACGGGGTTGCAGAATGTTGCTGGTAGCTTGACACCCAGTCTCCGTTACACTGGAAGTTTAGTAATGGTTTTGGTATTCAGCAAGACTAATCCCACACACTCCACCAAAGCGGAAACATGCATGACGAAGAGAAGACGTGTGAGCGAGACCAATAGAATTTCGTCATCGCAAAAAGCCACTGAAAACTTCCAAACAAGTCAGTCTTCAAATTTAGAGTGAACAGACTTCTGGGTAAAGTCGCTCCATCGTCGACTTTGTCTCTGTCATCTCTGACCTAGACAAGATGCAAGAGTAAACCCATCTCAAATAAAAAAAAGTCAAATGCAGTTGCTATCATTTACCTACATAGACATCTCTTCTCTGCAAATGCGCGTGAGAATTGAGTGATATTTGAAAAGAGTTTATTCCCATTATTGAACATGGTGTGGTGAAGTAAAAAAATTATCTTTACATGAGACTTGTTTATTCTTCGATCTTTGAAAAAAATCCTGGGTTATTTTCCGCTTTTCCGTTCCTTTCTTTTATCGACGTTTGATTTTTTTTGCTAAAAAGTTTAGCTCCACACAGTTTCAGTGGATAACTACGGTTGAGCGGCGAGGAGAGCTTGATGTGAGCGACGAGGAGAGCTTGATGTGAGCGACGTCTGGCGATCTTGACAGATGATGTTGTCTCATGTTTGTATTTAAAGTACAACAAAGAGGTTGGGAAGTGCACGCGGCACCCAGCGGGGACGAGGGGAGATGTGAAGGGGCGCGGCGTGGAGAAAATAATTCGGCCTTTTTTTCATAGCATATTTTTGCATTAATAAAGCGGTGTTTACCGTCGATTTAATAAATATTGAATTGGAAATCGTCAAAATGTGCATGAGTTTGTTCATATCAACATCCAAGACTCACCGCACGTATCTCTGCATAGCTACGGTGGATTCAACCTATCTGCAATACATCTCTCGTCTCCGCTTTGCACGTCTTTGCACATCTGCACTTTGGTGACTCTGGGAGTATTTTTGCAAGCACATTCATGGACGCCATTGACCTTCTACGATAACAACTGGAATTTGAAAAGAAGATATCTGTCAGAAAGATTTAATTAAAGCGAGACACATGCCAAGAAAAATCCCGTTTATCATGGTCTGCTTTTCTCAACTACACGATTTTGGGCCCTCTCCTCATATACAACCTTGACGTTCAACAGCTCGTGGGGGCTGGTAGCCTTACTTTTCCACACGAGTGCGAAATAAACTTCATTGCGAGCCGAATAGGTACAAACAATTTTATAATAACTTACATGAGGTATTGCAGCGTTTTCATAGTCGACATTGCCTACTCCTCAACGATGCCTATCACTCCTGTGTTTTTAACTGATTATCTTCTAGAATGACTCTAAAAGCAACGTTAACGGTAACATAGTGTTTAGCACATTACTTGTTTTAGTTTCCGCTCCTAATCCCGCAGTAATGCAGTGGTAACTTAGGGATGGTTTCTTATAATTTCGTTTATATTGGAGTTGTTACTCCTTCTCCTTGATTTAATTTTAACATACGTCCATCCATGACCTTTGTCTAAATGTGCATCAATTTAGTTTAATAGATTTTCAAAAACATAGTCAAAATAATAAAACGGAAAACCCGTCTTACTACTTGCTGGTTCCTTTTTGCAATTGCAATTGTTTTTACCCGACTACGGCAAAGCCAAAAGGAAGGGTTATGATTTTTGTTGAAGATTTTCTCTTTGTCTTGTAAAATGACAGTGGACTTGTTCCTTACATGTGGATCTCAAGTTGTTGTGGTGACAGTCGTGCTAAATATCATTGAAGTGTTTTCTTCAACATTGTTGGAATCATAACTCAGTAATTAGGTGTGTGTGTGTAAGGAGGTGGTTTCTTCATGAATGCATTTCCTCTATAGATGCTTATAATTTATTTACTTCGAACAAAATCAGAACTAAACAGACCCTCGTGAGATAATTTCAGCTTTTCCGAAATACTTTCAAATTCATTATTTGCTTTTTCATACGTCTTTAATAATCTTATTAGCTCTAGAGAAAACTCTCTAGCTTCATTGAGTGTATTTGCGACTCTTTTGTAGTCATTTCCATTTAAAATTTCGGCGGTTCTAACCAAGCCTGAATGTTCATCATGTATAATAACTGAATGTCTGGCAGATATGTTATAATCAAATACTTTATGTGCAACATGAAATTCGTTAAAATCATTGATTGCATTAAAATATTCACGGTTTTCATTATTTATCTTTACAGAATACTGACTGCTTGTTAAACACGCAGAAAGTTGTAAATGATCTCTTTCTTTATTTTGGATTCCGTTATTCTCACAATTTCCGTGTTTATCATTTGTATTACTTAGCTGTACATGTATATTGTTCCTCAATCCGAACTTGTAATTACTTTGGAAACTTGTAATAACTGCATTTTCAGAATGATTTGTTTTTAAACTATCTTCATCACCAGAAATATTTTTAAATGATATCTTGTCTACATTATGCTTTTCAATACTAGATGGGGTAATGTTACATTTATCTAGTTTTATTGTTTCACCGTCATCTAATTTCATAACATCTATTAAATTGGTTTCAATGGTTCCTTTTCGAATCTGTATTAAATAGTCAGGGCAGTTGTGATCTGAACTGTGAAAGGAGCTTACTCTAGATTTATTGTTACTCCGTGTAATTTTGGTGTTACTGCAACTGTCATTGTAGTAAGATGATGAATGATCAGAAAAACAGTTTCCAGAAATGTCATTTTGTACCATCGCAATATTTTTATATGAAGACCTCCTTTTATTTATTTCTTGGCAATACATATACGCATCGTATTTTAATGTTTTGCGTTTATCTATGTATTTTGATGTAAACTCCTTCATATTTGCCTGTGTAATTGAACTAAGTTTATCTGATGTATTTAATGCATGGAAGATATCAACGTCCTGCTGTTTAGAACTTGAATCCGGGGTTGTTTTAGGTTTCGAGCGCAGTTCTAAGGGCTGTCTTTGTTTAATTAGGTTCTGAACTTTCAATTTATGAGTTGATGGAGTTAAAACATCACCCTTTTTAAACGGGTGCACACTTCTTGGCGTCTCTTTTATATAAGGAGGCCTACATGTATCATCACTATATCGGTGTCTTTCAAATCTGTGTAGATTTTTAGGTTTATCCGGTGCATTCTTTAGTGATTTAGTTACACAATTTAAACAAGAACAAGTATCACATACTCGATGGTGGCTTTCTATTTTTTTACTTTGCAATTCACAAGTATCGGTGTGGTCGTTCAAATCCGAGTTTGTTCTTGCTTTATTGGATAAGAATTGAGAAGATTCCATAGCGTTAATAGGGTCTTTTTGACTGACGCAAGAGATACATGCGCATTCCTTACAATTGCACATTTGTGACTTGCTTTGATTGTTTTCTAAAGTAGGATAGCTATTAGGTACAGCTGCAAACATAGCTATTGGATCATTTCTAACAACCCGTTGGAACATAGGCTTGCTGTGTACAATCATAGCTGTCCGTATATCATAATCGTTTGTGTCATTTTCAACTGGTTTACTCATGACCTTGCGCTTTTGACATCTACAGGAATCGAAACCACTTCGATCACAATTTTCATTGAGACAGATTTCACATCTGCATAGTGCATGTCTGTTTGTGCTAGTTGACATTTCATTTAATAGACTAGAACCCAAAGGGTAAACTAGTCCGCATTCGATGCAAGCGCATGGTGAACAAGTGCATGCTACACGTGGGACATTATCTTCTATTTCAACAGGCGCTACGACCAATGTTTGGCCATGGTGGACGTTCCTTTTTTTACCAATACCATACAGATTTGAATCCTTATGAAATTGTTCCGCAAGTTGTTTGGTACACTGAACACAATCGCAAGGCTTACAGTCACATATTTGCCGATCGTCTATTTTATGCGATAAAAATAAGCTTGTACATTCAACACATTCACAAGGTTTACATTTGCATAGATCGGTTTTCACCGCTTTATTAGCGACACATTCGCAGATTTTGCAACTGCAAGCTTTGTATGCTTCTTTTAATTTGTTTAAGATATCATATTTCGATATTTTTTTCGGTCTAATAGACATGTTCGATTGCCTGCCAGCTAAAGGGTCATTGAGTTCTGTAAAAGAAATAGGGGTTAATAGTCCTGCACTTAAATTGGCGGTTTCCGACTGACATGTTCTATGTTTTGTGCTATATATTGGTTCGGTCGAACTCGGTAGTGAAGTGCAAGTATTTTTCTTCGATTCAATTTTATGGATTGAATTTGCACTGCCTTTTTGGGGAAAATATATTTTTTTTAGCACTTCAATAGTATGTATCTGTGTTTTAAGTATATCTTTGCATAAATCAATTGTATTCTCCGATGGTGGATTTTGTAAATCCAAATTTTCAAAAATGTTTGCCTGTGTTCCAACCGCGTTTTTACATATGTTTTGTGTATCAGATTGAACACTTTTTGATACAAGTTTTAGTATGTTTAATATTTCAGAATTGTTAGCCGGTTTATGTCGACATGCTGAAGATTTTTTTGCTAACGTTGTAGGACTGCAGCAGCTTAAAACTTCAGAATCGATAGGCGCTTTATGTCGACATGCTGAAATTTCTTTTGCTAACGTTGTAGGACTGCAGCAGCTTAAAAAATCAGATTTGATAGGCGGTTTATGTCGACATGTTGAAGATTTTTTTGCTAACGTTGTAGGACTGCAGCAGCTTAAAACTTCAGATTTGATAGGCGATTTATGTCGACTTGTTGAAGACTTTTTTGCTAACGTTGTAGGACTGCAGCAGCTTAAAACTTCAGATTTGATAGGCGGTTTATGTCGATATGTTGAAGATTTTTTTGCTAACGTTGTAGGACTGCAGCAGCTTAAAACTTCAGATTTGATAGGCGATTTATGTCGACATGTTGAAGATTTTTTTGCTAACGTTGTAGGACTGCAGCAGCTTAAAACTTCAGATTTGATAGGCGGTTTATGTCGACTTGTTGAGGATTTTTTTGCTAACGTTGTAGGACTGTAGCAGCTTAAAACTTCAGATTTGATAGGCGCTTTATGTCGACATGCTGAAGATTTTTTTGCTAACGTTGTAGGACTGTAGCAGCTTAAAACTTCAGATTTGATAGGCGCTTTATGTCGACATGTTGAAGATTTTTTTGCTAACGTTGTAGGACTGCAGCAGCTTAAAACTTCAGAATCGATGGGCACTTTATGTCGACATTTTGATGATTTTTTTGCTAACTTAGTAGAACTGCAGCTGATTGATAATTCAGAATCGTTGATCGTTTGATGGTGACATTTTGAAGGTTTTTTTGCGAACTTTGTAAAACTATAGCTGTTTAATACTTCACCATTGTTGGCCGCTTTATGATGACATATTGAAGATATTTTCCCCAACTGAGAAGAACTTCTCCTGCTCAATACTTCAGAACTGTGGGCCGCGTGATGGTGACATTTTGAACATTTTCTTCCCAACTGAGAAGAACTTCTCCTGCTTAATACTTCAGAACTGTGGGCCGCGTGATGGTGACATTTTGAACATTTTCTCCCCAACTGAGATGAACTTCTCCTGCTTGATAATTCAGAATCGTAGGCCGCTTTATGTCGACATTCTGAAGATTTTTTTTCTAACTTAGTAGAACTGCAGCTATGACATTTCGAATTTTTTTTTGGTAAGTCTAACACATATCCCGGTAAATCACTGCTTAATTTAATTCCACATCTCGGTTTATCAGATTTATGTTTTGCAAAATCACTGCAACTGCACTTTTTTTTCTGATGCTTATCATGTTTCGGTAGCTCCAACACATGTCCTGATAATTCAGATTTGATTTTTGCTGAGTCACTACACTTGCAACTACTTTTTTGAGTGCTTGAAGTGTGTATATATTTTGGGAGTTCAAACACATATCCATTCTTATTTTCATGTTTCTTCTGTGCTGTTGCTTTACATACACTATTACATGAACCATTTGCATATCCAGATGACAAATTTCTTTGCTTTGCAGAATGTTTGCACTCAAAAGAAGGCATTGTCTTTGTTTCAACTCTATTTATGCTGAACGCTTTTGTATTTCTTGCTGATTCATGTGCAGAAGTTCTATAGGTCTGTTGTTTAGGAAGACATCCCGATGATTTCGAATTACTTCTTGCTGATTCACGACATACACTTTGTGTTATAGATATAAGTGAAGATAGTGGTAGGTCGTTTAAATATCCCGATGATTCTGATTCTACATATTTTGTTAATGTATTGCATTCGCTACATTTTTTCTGATATTTATTTATCATTGATTCAATTTCGTCTCCATGTGTTTGGAGGATATTTTTGAATAATTCTTGAGCATTCTTTGTTGGTGTATACTGTTGAGAATTTACAGAATAGCTTGGTGATTCATATTTATTTTTCGCTAGTTCATTACACTCACTACTATTTCTATTATAAAAAATGTGCATTGTCTCAGATGTAAACCTTTTTGTTTCAAGTATATTTATATTCAATGGTTGTGTATTTTTCTCTGACCCTTGTGCAGTCTTTGTTTTTGATGATGATGATGCTTTTGATACATCGCTCATCATATTACATGCAATAGTATTATTCTCTTGATCGGTATCAGATAAGCTTGTGCAAAATGCATTAGAGGTCGTTGCCGCGATTGCTTTTTCGCTATTACAACTAGGCCTTGCATTTGGAAAACATTTAATTTCAACTTGATTTTCTTTAGACCGTTGTTTTTTGATATCTAATTTTTGGCATTTTTTTGATAGTGGATTTGGTAACTCAAAAACACAAGCCGGTAAATGATTCAGCGATCCTTGCTTATTTCTATATGCATTATGCGTAGTCTCGTTCGTGCACCTGTATATCTGTACATTTTCATTTGGATCTATAATCTTGTTTTTTTCTTTAGTATGATTGTGCTTGCACGTGCACTTTTCTGATTCACGTTTCTTTATTGAGTTGCATTCTGTGCCGGTTGTTAAATAATTATTTTTGAGTGATTCAGTCACAGGTGGCTGTAGTTCCCGAATTCCTGGCACAATTCCCGATGCTGCCATTCCTTTTTCGCAAGTGCAACTTTTACTAGTCCTTGTATGTGGTTCTTTGCAACTATGTTTTGTGACACCAAGTGCTTGGGATTTCTTGCATAGCATGTGTGATGAAAGTGTTTCAGTTTCTTTCTTTTGATCTTTTCGATGATTCTGCTTGCATGTGCACTTGTTCTTTGGCATACATTTGGGATTCCAAGTTGCACTGCTTTGTTGCAGATAAGTACTTTTTAGTGTTTCCACAATATTACTCTGTTGCTTCTGTTTTGATGTCATTGTTGCATAAACCGCAGCTGGTAATGTTATTTTACTGTTCCCTGTTGGATATTTCTTTATTGAGGTAGGTAAATAAGCTTCTTTTTGTGTTTCAACAACAGATTCCTGTTTTCTTAGTGTGTCCGTCATAGTTGCATACATCTCGTCCGGTGATGAAATTTTACTATCTTCCTTCCTTTCTGGTTTACAAAGACAAGGATCTGTCATATTTCCATAACCCCCAACATGTGACGTGGATCCTTTACTTTTTAAACATTGAGATAATTTGCTTGTGCTCAACATCAATTCTCTAATGGTCGGAGTGTTTACGGGCCGAGAGCAATGTTTTTCATGCATAGGCTTAGGATAACATTCTGAATTACACGTTGTTGTACTTTTAGGAGATTCACGTGTATACACGCAACCAGGTGATTCAGTTTTGGTTTTTGCCGAATCTTGACAACACCCATGACTAGTTTTCCTAGTTTGCAGTTTATGGGTACATGGTTCAGATTTGTGTTTTGCTGATTTATGAAAACACTCATGACTATTTTTTTGTAATTGTGGCTTCTGTGTACACTTGGTTGACTTATACGAATTTCTTAGTGTTTGATGTTCATTTCTTTTAGAACATTTATGGCACCCACTAACACTAAGTTGAGATGATTTATTTCGTAGATCCAACACATACTTAGATATATCGTTTTTCTCTGAATCATGACAACCCTTATCAGGTTTTTCATTTAGTTTTTTGCATTTGTTGCAGTCATGGCCATCATGTGAATTTATCGGTAGTTCCAACACACACCCAGCTAATTCACATTTATTTTTTTCTTGTGCCTGTAAATTGGGTGGCTCAATCATATGTGCATGTGATTTGTCGTTTGCTGACTCATGACACGAACAAATATTTTTCTGTACTGGTGGTTTATGTGTATGGCCGCAGTCATGGCTATTTTTTTGTGATTGTGGCTTCTGTGTACATTTGGTTCGCTCATGTGCATTTCTAAGAGATTCACATTCATTACTTTTTTTAAATTTACTGCATCCACTATAACTTTGATCCGATGATTTTTTCCGTAGATCCAACACATATCTAGCTAAATCATTTGTTGGATCATGACAACACCCATGACTTATTATTTTTGCTAGTTTACATTTCATATACTCATATTCATTTTTATTCAATGGTTTGTTTATTTTACTGTACTCCTGTTCATTTTTATTTATTGGTTTGCATTTATTGCAGTCATGTTCATTTTTATTTATTGGTTTGCATTTATTGCACTCATGTTCATTTTTATTTATTGGCTTGCATTTATTACACTCCTGTTCGTTTTTATTTATTGGTTTGCATGTATTGGACTCGTGTTCATTTTTATTTATTGGCTTGCATTTATTGCACTCCTGTTCGTTTCTATTTATTGGTTTGCATGTATTGCACTCATGTTCATTTTTATTTATCGGTTTGCATTTATTGCACTCATAGTCATTATGTTCAGGCAATTGTTTCGGTAACGCCGTCATACAGACAAATGGCTCAGATTTGTTTTTTGCTGACCCATTACACTTTCGACAATTTTTCTGTGTACAGTTTGTAAGCTCATATACTGTTCCAGCTAACTCATTTTCATTTATTTTTTTGTCTTCACTATGTTTTGATGAATGTTTCAGTGGCTCCAAAATATACGCAGGTGATTTATATTTGCTTAGTGCTGAAATATGACAACAGTCATGGCTGGTTATCTGTGCATGTTGTTTCTCTATACATTTCGTTAGCTCATGTGCATTTTTAAGCGATTTATTTTTATTTCCGATTGTGCAGTTGTTGCTTGCACAATCATTTTGTTTAGATATTTTTTTCGGTAGCGCCATACACCCAGGAGAGTCACTTTCGTTTTTTGCTGGTTTTGGGAGTTCAAACACATATCCAGCTGATTCAGATTTGTTTTTTGCTGACACATCACACGCAGTACTACATTTCACTGGTTTTGGGAGTTCAAACACATATCCAGGTGACTCAAGTCTAGTTTTGTTATCGCAGCATGTTTTAAACTTTGTTTCGTACCCATCACCAGTCGCGGGCGCAAGAGCTGCATCGGCTGGCGCGCTCGCACCGCATCCGACCGAATGCTTATTAGTTTTGTCGTAAAGGAGGCATGTCATCGGTTCAGTGCAGTCTTCGCATGAGCAAGACTCACAGGCAGTATCCTTTCCCTTTCCTAAACAATCCTTATTGTCACATTTTATACACGAACATGTGGTCTCCACAGGCTTACCTATCAGAGCGTAATAAAAATTGAGGGCCATGTTACTTTTCATCTTTCTGTTAGCTTGGATGCCTCGGGTTTGGTATTTTTACTTCTGATCCGAAATTCCTTGTGGACAACTTCGACGGCTACAACACGAGCTGGGTGCTTTTAAGACCTGAAAAATTAAAACAAAATAACATCAATTATTATTATTATTCCATTTATTGATCTATACACATACTTATTGTTTACGTTTTAAAATAAAATAAAAAAAAAACGTAAAATATTAGCCTACCGGTATCGGGAACAGTGTCTAAGATACCGTTTATCAGGGCTCCTGAGAGAGGAACCTCGCTAACTATACGCGCCGTGTCCAGGAGTGTTGCTTTCTGGATCAAGCCTTTGATTCAGCTGCCCAACGAGAGCCACTTGAGATGTTGGTCGAGGCTCTTAGCAATTATGCCATTGGCCGTCACGATTATCGGCACAATGACTATGTATTTCCAACTCTTTTTCTTTCTTTCTTTTTTAACCTTGCGAGCTAAGTCTTCAGAGATAAATAACTTCGTTTGTTTATCTTTCTCAGCCTTCACGAGGTTCTAGTCATGAGGGACTGCTATATCAACAACCATTGCGCGAAGCTCTAGCCGGTTTATCACCACTATGTCAGGTTTATTGGCAACTTATTATTAAATTATTATAATAAGCCCACTGCAGGACAAAAGCCTCCTCAGGAATACCTCGAAGTTGGTCCCATATACATTTGGAAAAAAATCCTACCCTAAGGGTGAAAAATAGGGGTGATTTATTGTTCACTCACACATTTTAATGCTGAGTTGTGTATTACAAAAAAAACTCACGATGAATGAGCTTTAGACTCTCTCAGCCTCTGCATTTCTGCTAAAGTTCGTTCATCGTGAGGTTTGTGTAATGCCTTATTTGGTTTTAGATCCGATAAAGCAATACCCTTAAGTGTTTTCAATCTACTCAGTGCCACATATGCCTTGCCTTTTGGCAATCACTTTCTTTCCGAGGTCGATTACAGCTTCATCAAGGGTCGTACCTTATAATTTGTGTACCGTGACGACCGTATAATAGTTAAAGGGTAGTATTTAAACGAGTGACTGTAAATTAAAGTTTTAAGTGACAAAAATAATTAATTTACGTTATAGTATTACTGAGTGAGCGACTGACTGCGAGTGACGAGAAATCAACAGAACAGCAACGTACAAACATTAATTTTTGTTACTTAAAATACAAAATGAGAAGCTTCATTATATTTGAGTGACCAGTTCAGTTTCAGTATTTGCAAATGACATTTATCGGTGGTTTAAAAAAAAATCAGGGTGCCCCAAATCCCGAGCTCGCATCACTCGCTCTTGCGCACCAAATAAAACACCAAAATGTGAAAACCTCAATTGGAAAAATCGTCTGGAGTTGCCCTCTCTGTATATCTAATAGTCGCTCACTTAGTAATTTAGTCGCACGGCTAGAATTTTAATATCTGAAATGGATTAATTACAACCCACTTTTTGTAAGCTCGTTCTGGATTTTATTATTAATCAATATTCGTCGTTAGTTTAGTTTATTTTTCGTATCGCTCAAGTTATTAAAACAGTATCTCATCATCAGTCGCTAAGTTATTTTTTATTCGATCGTTTTATATTATAATTTCTCATAGTTAAAGTAAGATTATATAACATTTAATAGCTAAAGTAAGGTGGGTAGCTATTTTAAGTCATCAAAAATTAAGCATGTAGTAATTAGTACCTAGATTATAGCCAAAAAAAAATATTAAGTAAATAAAAACTTTTTAACAAAAAAATAAACTGCCGAAAAAACTGAAAAGCTAAACATAATAAACTCTTTTTATTTAACCTTAATAACTAAGTTCTTATACTAATGTAAGTACCTATACCTAAGTCTACGAATAATAAAACTCAAGAAATGTAACTCAAGCTTAAAAATGGTACCACGCATAGTACCGCAGTAGGCGTTTGCTGCATTATTATGTACCATGCGCCGATAGTTCGCCGGTGTCATTGAATTGTTGTATTTTAGAATTACGAAAAATTGTATTTGTTTTATTGTAATTGTTCTTGTGTTTTTTTTTCGTAATTTAAGTGTAGAAGTCATACGGATATGAAGAATGCCGGAATCTCTTTTCATTTGTGAGTAGACACAACATTTTGAAATCCTATACTTTGGACCCTGGAAAGTGTTATACAACATGAACGCAACCTGAAAGATATCACACGATTTTTAGTTAAAACAAAAAATGATAATATGCACTATTATAATTATAATTTGTAATCATGGTCGTTGCAACAACAACCCAAAAGCAACTCAGTTTAAGGGGTAAAAACTTTGCTAAAGAACAATAGCAACTCGGCTAACATGCTTGGACTAGTAAAATCTGACAAAACGACACTTGATGAAACATATGTCGTTTCATTCACCTATATAAATATAACTGAGTAAGGCCTTCAATATATGTTTAAGAGGTCGGAGAATCAAGAAACCATGAAATATATTTTTGAGGTTATGTTTACATATTATTAACTGTAGCATTTGTGTTTTCTACTCTTGTTAGGTAGACTGCACGCCAGATAAGTCTGCGCGTGGCTAATATCGGAACTAATCATGGTCTGCCACCTATTTACTAATTTGAACATTATGTGTACCTACTTCAATCTTTTGTTTAGGTACTTGTCAAAAATAGGGAGGGGCGTAACGATCGACTTATGACAGTGTCGATTTTTTTATCATGGCTTTATTAAAACAATTTACCACGAAGTAACATTAAATTTTGTTAGTGGCTAAGCTTAGTATAATAATTAACGTAAGTTTATACGGTTGACATTGCCTGGGATTTAACGTAAGAAAAATTAGGTATCTTTCTGAGACTGTGCTGTCATCTGCGTATCCGATTACACCTAGTTGCAGTAGGTCGTTGATGTGCAGCAGAAATAGAGTCGGAGAAAGAACAGACCCCTGAGGAACACCGGCATCAATAGCCATATGATCCGATAAGCAGCCATCTATGACCACTTTGATCGATCGCACACTCAGGAAGTCAGAAATCCAGTTGCAAAAGTCAGGGATGCCGAACGCGGGAAGCTTACCCACCCGAATAGCATGCCAGACCCTGTCAAAGGTCTTTGAGATATCAAGCGACAAGCACACACAGCAAGGGTTTCGCCGTGTTTCTCAATGGCCTCGCCCCAGCAATGCGTAACATATACAAGAAGATCCCCAGTTGACCGACCACGACGGAAGCCATACTGGTGATCACTGAGGAGCCCATTGTCTTCCAGGTTTACTAGCAGCTTATTGTTAAAGTACCCTTTCTATCAGTTTACACAGTATAGAGGTCATGGCGATTGGTCTATAATTGACAGGGCCGGCACGGTTACCCTTTTTGGGCACTGGCTGCACATTTGCAAGCTTCCAGGACTCGGGCACCACTCCGATATTGAGAGAGAGCAGCGATACAAGCGCGTCAAGGCAGGAGACAACTTGGGTATTCCGTCAGGTCCGCTGGCTTTATTCACGTCAAGACTATAAAGGGCCTTACGAAACACTTTCAGGTGAATTGAAAGCCGGCACTGTAGAGCCACAATGAGATATGTAAGATGGCATATTAGAGGGTGTCAAGTCGTGAATTTTTGGCAAAAACTGAGGAAAATAAATTTGCTTTCTATTACGCGGTATGAGCCAGCGTTCCATCAGGCTTCAGCGTAGGAGGCAGCGATGGACGGCAGAAGTTCAACTCGACCATTTTAG
This sequence comes from Melanchra persicariae, assembly GCA_947386135.1. Lineage (NCBI taxonomy): Eukaryota > Metazoa > Arthropoda > Insecta > Lepidoptera > Noctuidae > Melanchra > Melanchra persicariae. The sequence continues at coordinate 4,071,176 of OX376655.1, read as the reverse complement.
ACAGGGACCGGAACTTCTTGCTACCCGAAGGGTAAGGACAACAACTTGGCCCCAATTCGTCCGACATGGTCGAAACGCGCCTTCCGCAACACCCGTTTCCAATCCTTAGCAGCAAAACTGTACGCTCTTTTCATTGCGCAGACACCTTGACTGTCGCATCTGTCACTGCGGGCCAAAGCCCAGGCCCGCTTTTCTATCTCGCTTTTCAAAGTCAAAGTCAAAGCATTTATTTCAATTAGACCATTTACAGGCACTTTTGAATTGTCAAGGTCGGTCGGTCAAAAAGTTGAAGCTATTTGCACGTTCCAAAGCGTAGATCTCTATGGAGAAGAACGTGCAAGAAACTACACGGACACTCTTTTAAAAAATAATATTTTGTTACAAAATTATGGTTACATCATTCATATTGAAATAATACATATGTGAGAACAATGTAAAAGACGTGCAGGATAAAAGAGTCTGGAGTAAAAAGAAACACTCAAAGAAATAATTAAAATAAACCATGGGAGCCAAGAGATGACCAGTCTCAGCTGACGGCGCCCGTTCACGAACATGACGCATACTCTAGCACCATTTGGCTCAACCATTTTTAAGGGAGCCAAATGATCGAACGCACGCGCCACCATCAGACAGACTTTTGAGTGAGCATGACATTCCCAATCGCCAGGGTACATTCAAGTCAAAGACCTACCCAAAATGATCATTATAGTTTAAATTTAAGGTACATAGTACTCACAAACGTTAATGCATGAAATTATACAATGCTAAATAAATTGAGTCTATACAATGAAAAATATTGCATTCTTACAATCTTCATCCGGTCCAACAATATTTCCAAATGCTAACAGATTACTTTGTGTGCCCTAGTGGCTGTGAAAGTAACTAAAATAGACCAGTCTCGCGGTATCAACATCCGTAAATTGGCGGATTTTCCTAACAGCTTATGCTGAACTTAGCCGTCCTGCAAGAGATGTTAAATGAGGACCCCATTGTAGCCTTGAGTCAAGCGTAATTCTCAAGAAAACCGTTTTATCGACGAATTCAAGTTTTTCCCCGTTCAATACTATGTCACAATCACTAGTCCAATCAACGAGGATATTAGTTGTATGGAGACTCCCGAATAATTCTCCCGCCTATGAAATTTGGCATGTGATGAAATTAGGTGATACAGATTACAGATGTACAATAATCCAACATTTTTTTTTACGAGAAGTTAGGTTATTTTACCTAAACCTGAAAATTGCTTATGAGGCTCTGTGAATATTTCCTCAGGCTGAAATACTTTCTGTTTACGTATGAATGTACAAGTTAGAATAAGTATGTATAGGAATCCAAAATTTTTTCGACTTCGGTGATACCCCAAATTTAACTTTTAACATTTTGCACTATAACTTCCGCCGGAAAATTGCTCTGCCAATTTTTATGTTTTCATATGTCTTTATGTCCCTAAATACATAGCTTTGTTTAGTTATCCAAAAGATTTTCCTTTTTAAACTTGTATTTTTTATTTTTGCTTAATTACGTAATGTGAAAAAATCCTCCGTCCATTTTTATACCTTTATTAGTCATATGATTTTATATTAAAACAGATTTATCAATAATCCAACAAATTTTCCTTTAGGAAGAACATTTTTTTTTCATTTTTGCTTTATTGAGTCACGTGAATAATTGCTCAGGTTAATTCAATGAGTGTACTAAGTTATGAGTCGCTGTATTTTAATAGATTTTCTAATAAGCCAATGGAAATTCGGCCTAATACTAAAGTTTTTACAATCTCAATAATTGCATTGCCGACCGTCGGCTAGCAACGATGGTCTAAGGTAACGGCGAGTTGTGTGTGTTGGCTGTGTAATAAAAAAAAAGTAATGTTATACTGGGGTTTGTTGAAGTGACAAAAAAAAATACAATCGAATTGAGAACCTCTTCCTTTTTTCAAGTCGGTACAATTTTCAGTGAGCTTATACGTTTTCTCATTTAGGCGCAGCGATATGTTTTCGGGTTTACGAAAAAGCGCGGTTAATTGAAAATTTTGAATATTTTCTTAAATCTAACATTCTATCACAAATACGCACAAATTAACCCATTTGAACCCAAATACAAACCTAGCAGCAAAATTCTGGAAAAAACTTTATTAACGTATCTATTGCAGTCTAGAAAGACATTTTATAAAGAAAAAAACCTTCCTTTTGTATTAGAAAAACACCATACCAACTCAAATAGGGCCAATGGGCTTATGCATAGTATTGTTTAAAACATCCTTTTTCGATGCACAATGTTTTAATGCATTTTTTACATTGCCAACGTGCTTTCGTGTGGCATTCGTTGCATCGTAGCTGGCTTGACAGATTCTGGGGGTAAATTCCACTCATTTGGTAGCGCAAGATGTGCGCTGACCCTTGGTACCTATAGCAAATCTTTTGAATAAATTATTATTTCACACGTTTCGGAGATTTTACCAAGAGTTATTTTATGTTTAAGTGTATTAGTGTTTTCTACAGCTTAATTAAATTGTATTGGTGGACGCAGATGCTGAAAAAAATTATAAGCTAACTGGTACACCTTTGGACAATACTTTTTTTTCTTAACTCGAAATCTCCTTAACTTTTTGAACATTTTTCCGCATAGTTTACAAAGTCCGTTTATTTTAAATCCATACAATTTAAGAAATAAAAATTCTTTAGAAATAGGTATAAGCGAATGTCTAAACGCCGTTGTACAGTCAACCGCACATCAGGTTATACGAAACTGTCAAAGGACAGAAACTATAGAACTTTGCCCCACTATCATCTCTTCCCAACTATATTGGGGTCGGCTCCCAGTCAAACCGAATTCAGCTGAATACCGGAATTTTACGTGGAGCGGCTGCCTACCAGACCTCCACAACCCATGTAACTGGGTAACACGCAACAAAATAAAAAATATATAAATAAAAATTTCTAGGCAAGAAAGAGAAGAAGGTGTCAGATTTTTCTGTTGACAAACCGTTGACAAAAGCAAATGTAGGTAGCGAAAAACAATAAAAATACACACTTAAATAAAAGACTTAACTTAAGCTAAAAATAATCTAAAATATGGCGTCGAAAAATTCCTCCGCATCGCAGACCACTGGTAATGTACCCAAAAGGCTGGCAGCATTGCCACGTCATATGGCAATGATTATCCTTTGTCCCAGGTAAAAGCCAGCCGTAGGGTCACGTGAAGTAGCTCGCTGTCCGATCAGGTCAGGCCAGAGTCGACGGCGCGTTTCACTCCAAACGCCCCGGAAAGAGCAGTCAGCAACGAAGACGGGGCCCGCCAGGGCCAGAGCCTGCCAGGGTTGCGGAATATGTTCGAAAAAGTTACCCTGGAAAGAAAGGCACTAGGAGGACTAAGGGTGGGTTTTAGTCAGTAAAAGTCTGACACTCCCTGCCGCTCCACCTAGAGCGGGAGGGGTCATTTGATGATTTCCCATCCTAAAAAAAAAGGGTCACGCGAAGTGTCAACTAAGCGTCTTGACAGATCTTTAAACAAGTAATGAGCACTCGGACCCCACGATTCATTAAATTAATTTTCATTAATTTACATTTTCTGTAAATTGCTGGGGCGGGATCTGGCATTGTCTTTTCTCCAAGTGATTTTAAACCTTAAGAGCGTGTATTCGATTCGCGACAAAAACTTCATGTTTTTTTAATTTTTCAAGATCAAAATCGTAATGATGTGAGCAGATTATTTCACAGAATATTACGGTTTTAGAAAGATTAAGTTTTAATTTACTACACTACTCTGAAAAACATAATTTTTGTTGACACTTTTAAAATGAACAGTTAGCGTTTGACAAAAATGGACGTCAGAGTTATCTTTCAGGACGAATACAACCATTGTAATGTGCTAAAATATTTTATATTATACGTTTGTCCAACTGAATATGTAGTCTCAGAGCGCACTTTATAGCTCAATTACAAAAATATGGCTAATTAGTATTTAAAAAAATATGTAGAAAATCGGTTAACTTTTTTTTTTAACAGTGTTTTACTATAAACATAAACATTATAATAATTTTAAGAAAATAAAGGTATTGCTAAATATCCTGGTTTTTTGTCAGTCCTTTTATGTACTCATTTATTTTACACGATTATTTTAAAAACACTATAAATCCCCGCGCGCAATCGATTACCGATCCTGGACCCCAAGTCTGCTTTCGTAAATTCGTCATTCCAACACGATCCCATTGTCATTTTGCAATAAGTTCGTAATCTGCTAAATTCATAATGGTCAATCATTGGTCGGTCAATGGTCTCGTAATAGAATCATGGTTCTAAATATTCAATGTCTTTGAAAAGCAATGACTGCACAAGGACGTTCTAATGGTAGGTCACTGATCAAAGGAACTGTCAAAATTTTAGCAGATTAGGTACCGGATATGTCTGTCAGTCATTTGTCATTATATGTACGAGATTACCATTCTATGACATTTCTTTCAATGGGAGGGTCAGTGGTTGACCATTGGAAAGTCATAATGACGCTTTTATATTATTAGATTATCAAACTTGTCAAAATCAACAATTATGAAATCAATGGTAGACCATTCTGACACTATTGTAATAGCAGACTTGAGGGTCGTGCCGGGCCCTCCCAGCGACTCGCGAATCGAATACACACTCTTAAAATGTTGAAGGTTAAGTTCAAAATCAATTGAGAAAATTGTCAGTTTTTGGTAACTTGATGTGCTGTTGACTGTACACACGTTGTGCATATTTATAGAAAAATATTTGTAATAATATCGGTAGCCATCAAACTCCCCTACATTACTACATTACTATTTTCAGTCAAGTGATGGCCAACCCTTCGCTCTAGCTTATAACAGTGAAATATCGTAACAAATATTGACCGTCCGAAAATTTGTTGGATAATTGATAAATATGTTTTAATATAAAATCATGACTAATAAAGGTATGTTGCGATTGAATTTATATTATTGAGATTGTAAAAACTTTTGTATTAGGCCGAATTTCCATTGGCCTATTGGATAATCTCATACACGTATTGAATTAACCTGAGCTATTATTCGCGTGACGTAATAAAGTAAAAATGAAAAAAAACTGTTCTTCCTAAAGGAAAATTTGTTGGATTATTGATAAATCTGTTGTAGTATAAAATCATATGACTAATAAAGGTATGAAAATGGACGGAGGATTTTTTCACATCACGTAATTAAGAAAAAATAAAAAACATAAGTTTAAAAAGGAAAATCTGTTGGATTACTGAACAAAGCTATGTATTTAGGGACATAAAGACATATGAAAACATAAAAATTGGCAGAGCAATTTTTCAGTAGAAGTTATAGTGCAAAATGTTAAAAGTTAAATTTGGGGTATCACCGAAATCGAAAAAATGTTGGATTCCTTTACATACTTATTCTAACTAGTACATACATACGTAAACAGAAAGTATTTCAGCCTGAGGAAATATTCACAGAGCCTCATAAGCAATTTTCATGTTTAGGTGAAAATACGTAACTTCTCGTAAAAAAAAATGTTGGATTATTGTACATCTGTAATCTGTATCACCTAATTTCATCATATGCCAAATTTCATAGGCGGGAGAATTATTCGGACCACATAAGCCCCGTTGATTGGACTACACTGCCTTTGACATTTGGTAAGTCAAATCTTATGCCTCTCTTTCACTTATTCCTCCTATAATATTGGTTGTCCGTTTCGTAATATGACTAATTTAAATCAGAAGAAATTTAAAATAATTTCGGGACGAAATCAATCGTCTTGCTAGAAACGTTCGCGCTAGATGGGTCTACATATTTTTACTTTTATTTTTCTTCAGAATTATGATAATAAACCGCGCTACGCCGCTGCAAGAAAGACGTCGTCCATAGTGAGTTTTATTTTTTCAACTTACTTCAAGAATCAGCGACCGACCCGTGGTACAACTGCGATTGTCCAACTGGTTGTACTACGGAGAAGTATTCGGGATTTGGGGCATTTTTTTTTTATTTACTTCTCCGTAGTACAACCGGTTGGACATCGCAGTTGTACCACGGGTCGGGAGTGCAAGAATCTTGGCATACACAAAAGTATTGCCTGGCCTTGACCTTATAATCGACCAGTATTGCGCGGCTCGTGGCTAATAGCTGCACGGGTCGAGCTTCAAGGCGATGAACACCCCTTCCTTGGCAGCCGAGTAATAAGTAAAAACACGGCTTTTATTTTCCAATTTACAATACCTACGATCAATCAAAACTTTTTGTAAGTTGTTGTTTTTTTGTAGTTGTTGTTTGTTTGCTCAACGCATTGAAGGAGATAGTTGATCACCACGAAATGCATGCGAAACAAAAGAAATATAATTCTGATTTTTCTAACTGATTTGTGCTAGTTCTCCTAATTCTATTTGGCTTGTAATCACTACAAACAATAAGTGGGCAGACGCCAATTTATAAACGTTCGTGTCTGAGACGTGTCAGACCACGTTGTGGTGGGCCACTGTACTTCTACGTCCCGGGCGTGCTGGACAGCTACCGCTTTTTGAACCAAGCCCTTGATCCAGCAGCCACACGAGAGCATCATTAGGTGTTGCCCGAAACTCGTGAATATGAAGCAATTGTCTGTGACGAACCGATGTTCGAAGATTGCTAAGTCCGCATCCGATATTTCGACAACCTCACGATCCCAGTCAAGGTAAATAGGTAGGTACTTAATCTACTCATCTAGAAGCAGCGCTGATTGAAACTATGAGGATATTTCTGATTAGTATGCTTCATCCAAATAGATTTGCGTCAATTGTAGGTTTTTTTTTTCATTCGTCCTTTCTAAGTTGTAGAAAAATATATTTTTTTTGTGGGTAGAAAATCATCAAATGACTCGTTCCACTCTGAGCGGAGCGGGAGGGAGTGTGAGATTCTTACTGACTAAAACCTAACCGTGTTCCTCAAAATTTTTTTGCGTTCCAGGTCCGTGGTAACCTTTTTGAAAAAAAACTGCAACACTGGCAGTGCATCACCTTACCTTAATATTATCCCATCACCTTCATTCCGAAAGACTCCATTTTTTACGTCATGGTTTTTAATTGTTCCTTTAACATGAATTTATTAATTTTATTACAAAAACATTTTTACAGAAGACATTGTAAATAATGACAAAGCATTTTAAATTTTTTGACAAGTAGGTATCATCTGTTCTTCTTCTTTCTCGATTATATTCTTTATGGCCAAAGTACAGGTATATGAAACGGGACCTTTTTACCGTTTTAACAATACAGCAACTTTTAGAGACCTAAATCACCCCTTATTTTTTAACGTTGTTGTTTTTTTTTAGTTGCTGTTATAATATAGCGGCCATCGTTGCACACAGGGTTCCGTTTTAGGGTTCCTTACTATACAGTAGTGCCCCCTAAAACGGAACCCTAACTGTGACTGTTTGTGTCTTGGACTGTTTGATATTGAACACCTTTTTGCCGCGAAAATCTACTGACGCTCCCTCCCGCCTGGCGATTCTTCCACATTACAGTGTGGGTCCCGTATTTAGCTACGTAAAACCCATGTGCAATTTATAAATGCAATGCAATATTATCTTATCTTATTACTCGTTGATCTAATTCATGAATCTGATGTAATTTAATAGTTAATGGTTTTACCACTGTTTTTTGTGCTAGCGGTGTTAAACTATAATTAATTGTTGCACCCACAATTGTATTCTATTATAAATAATAAGCTGCTAATGTACAGGTGTAAACAATTGTTGGTTAACCTGAATAAAAATAAATAAATATAATATGAGATAACAGATGAGGGAACATATTTCTTACGGCGTACCCATCTCGTACCAATAGGTAAGATTTTATTTTGATAGACAAAAAGTTACGGGGTGGCTTAAAGAGCATGGTACCTAGTGCTTGTATATCTTGCAAATGGTAAGTAGGTACTGTAAGAGCCTCCTTGCGCAGCATCTGGCTGTTCATGTATACTTTGGAAGTGGCTGGTAAGAATAAGAATATTTGAATTCGGAAATATTAGTAGAACGGTTTTTGTTTAAGTAGTGGCAGATGTAATTCGACTCTCCGAGTCATGGTGCTCCAATCATAGATTAATACACGTCTAGATAGAGCAATGTAAACAAAGGACGCACAAAAGCCGTCTCCAATTGCGCTATAATAATATGTGTGAGTACCGCTCGTGTACTAATTGTAGTTAAACTGTCAAGGTGTGCGTGTTTAGGGATTCCTGCTCCAAATGATTAACTTACCTTTTCTCTATTATTTATTAAGATGACGATGAAACAAAACAAGTTAAAAAAAGTGGTTATTTTGTGGATTAGTGTTTTATTGCATAAGTACATTATTAATTTAACTTGTTCTTTACAATAATAAAATTTTACAAAAATAAAAAAACATTATATACACATATAACTCATCATCAGAAAAATGTTCGGAACACACAACTGAAGTCTTGTGAGGTGTCCACTGGTCTTCATTTCACGTCCGCAGTATAACTTCTCTCCAGCGATTTCCTAGTACGGAATCTGTAGGAAATCTGAAACCCGAAATATTAGAAAGAACTACAAAATACTAATTAGTGCATGAAGAGAGTCGATCCTTCAGGTTAAGCTACTCATGACAGGGTTGGACCGTGGATGGGTGAGCATCTTTACATACCAAGACTTCTCTGTGCCTCTGTAAGCACGTTAAGCCGTTGACCCCGGCTGTCATTCGTGGATCTTTGACAGTCGTTACGGGTCGTCAGAAGCCTGAAAGTCTGATAGCAGTTTTACCAAGGGATATTGTATTACCTGGTGACTGGGTTGTGCAGGTCTGGTAGGCAGTCACTCAATGTAAAATACTGGTATTCAGCCGCATTCGGTTAAACTGGAAGCCTACTCCAACATAGTTGGACTAGGCAGATTGAGTGCATGAAGTCATGGATTTCATGTAAGTTATAATTTTCTAATCAAATAAATACTCTCGTCTTTAAACAAACACAACCTAATAAGTATTATGCATCATTTTATGATTTAAGAAGATGTAATGATATTTGTAATTTGTCTCCCATAAGTTCGGCGAATCTCCCCAGTTATAAACTGGCAACATCGCCTAATCAGACCAAAAAATCGTGTTTTCTTAAAAAATAGTGATTAATTAACAAAACTTACCTATGAAACGTAATCTCGGTGTTATTATACGGTTTTCCCACATAATTCCTACACAATTTCACAGCACAAAATTGATTTTTTTTCGTGAGCACTTTATCACTAAGTAATTCAAATGACACTGACGTAGGTGACAAGCGAGTTTACCAAATATAGTAGACTTTATTTGAGCCGTTCGGTACAGCCGATGTGTCATCTAGACGTGTTTTAATCTAAGGCTCCAATATAATTATGTTATTATAACCATAATTCGAGTTTAATTTATAATAATTGCTAAGTAGACCCCAGGCCATAGGCCCTGTGGTCCACAGTATCTCCAGTCTGCCGCGCCTCGCTAAGGGCGTCTTGGGTTTAGTGTAAATACGCTACAGAACTACCATGGTTCGTTGTATTCTCTATGGATTAAAATCATTAACACATTTAAAGCCAACCACGCGTCCAAGCGGTTCAAGCGACTAAGGTAATCGGCCGCTAAAACGTCAATGACGAGTGTGACTGATACAATGATACTGGCATGGCCACAATCAGGGATTTTATTTAGATACTTAACACAAAAAAATTGTCGAAATTTGTCGCCAAATATCAGATTGTCGGTCACTGGTTCAAACGTTACAAGAGCTTATAGGTGGCCGATCTGGAGAGCTTCTCTCCAGCTTGGCCCAATTTGAATCTCAAAAGCTAGGGCACCTAGCCAAGATCTGTTTTCTCCCAAATTTTGTCGGTAATTAGTCGGAATCAGTCGCCATACATCAGAATGTCGGTCACTGGTTCAAAACTTGTATGCGTTTCTAGGTGGCCGACCTGGGGAGAATCTCCCAACTTGGCAACATTTATAATATCTATAATATAATATCTAATATCTATAACTTTTGATTGACATTTTTATTTTAAAATAAACTTCTGCAATCGAAAAGTTCGTATAATTATTATGTTTTCGAAATAATATTGTACTGTAGGTACTACTTGCTAATAGCAAATAATTCCAGAAAACAGTTAATTCCAAAATCAAAAAAGAATTCCAGCATTATCAAAAAAATGGAGCCGCTCCAATTGGAGCCAACCGACTCACGCGGTTTAAACCTCTATTATAAAGTAGCCAAAGGCCTTAATCTACTGCGTTGAACACAATGGTCAAACTTGCACGACTCTATGCTCGTATTACCTACATGGTTCCTATAATATCAAAAAAAAGTCGGTGAACTAGCTAAAATATCAATTTTATAAAAGTAGCTATTTTTATCGCATTTTGTGGTCAAAGCTGTTGAGTGACTGTTTTAGGTGTTGACGAATTTTGATTATTTGTACTTGCTCATCGAATATTGTCGCTGACTGTACTTCTCTTTATAAATAGGTAGGTAGGTACCTAGAGGAGGTAGGATATGGAGGAGGGGATACTTTAGGTGACTAAACTATCTAAGTACATACTCTTTGTAACTACACAAATAACTAACTAACAAAAATATAGGAGTGCGTACACTATTTGTCTAGTCTAGTACCATGCACTGTCTTTTGATTCAATGAATTCAAAAGAATAATAAAACGACAGTTTAAATAATAATTTTAATCGATCAATGAATCATCTTCTAAGTAAAATCATTTTCAATACATAAAATAAAGAAAGATACCTAATGTATCTAATTTTGTGAGTGACTCGATTGTTAATAAAACAAAACATTGATTCGTCATCGAATGATAATAATTATTTACACAAACAACACTTGCCTGCAATGAAACTAATTAAATTCGATTTATTATAACATCTGCAAATATCCGTCGACAATTTTGATTTATTCCATACAAAACGTAAGACAGAAAATAAATAATTATCTAAATAAATGTTTTACAATACATAAATAAATCATCAGATCTAAAACATTTAGAACAAATAATTCGATTTTTTAGTTCTAAAAGAGCTCAATTTCAAGTTTGATTGCACGCAAGTTTACATCAAAACACGATTGGCACAGAAACGGATAAAAATAAAAATAAAATAAAACAAAATACGTCGAGAATTCATGCGTATTAAAAAGTTCACTTATTCGAATGTAGGTACACTTGTTCGATATGGTTCGCTTACGTTATTTCATTAAAATAGGAGTATTACTTTATTATGATACAAATATATTTACAGTTCGTAAGTGGCTAACGGCTTAACTAATGAAGGCACCAGAGTGAGGTCGGTGGAGGTATTACACCTGGAACAGATAAAACCACATTAAGGAAAAGACCTTTAAAAAAACAAAGAAACATAAAAATACTGACTAATGTTTGTTTGAGAACAAATTTCTTTTTTTTTCCATAGGGCGCCACCTCCACGAGCGAATTAATAGCAGCGATATTATCGTCCTGCCAGAATATTCTGCAACAACCCTAAGAACACAACGACCACGAGACGCAGGCGGAAGAACAATCGCCTCGTGGAGATCACCCGACGTTATCAGGACTAACTTGTGGCGACACACTCGCTCGTCGAGGTAGCGCCTTAACACTAATAGGTTGGGGTAAGGTAAGCACTTATTAAATAAATAATGAGTTCAATTCTTACATAAAATCGCACATAATGACGTTATTAGACATCCGTGCTCCAAACTATCGCATTTGTACCCAACGCACAAGATGGACAATTCTGAAAAAGAAAAAAAAAAACAATCAGAAACACAACAAAATGCTACGGCAATGTAAAATAAAAATTACATCTGCTAATGAAAAAGAAAATCATCGAGGTTCGATGTCCGAATCGGGTATGTCGCGTTTTTCCTGCTGAACTTTTCAGATAACTTTGTGTACTAAAAAATGGTTGTACAGACTCAGTACATCAAGCTACAACAATTTGTTGATTTTCAACTTTATCGCTGAAGCATTCGTTTTAAGGTTGATTGGGAAAATTTAACAGTTTGGAGTAGCTTGACTTGCTGACTGCTTTACTGTGGCACACTTCTTACCCTACTTAATCGTTTCTTTTGTGGCTGATTGATTACTCATTCACGCATTAAATTTTCGGCTTTCCAAATAATCTCATAAATATGTGACTTATCAAAAAGGTTCTGAGGGAGTATTTCAAGGTAAAATTGAGAAAAGAATAATATTAAGCGCTCAAGCACCGGCAACACACCAGTGTGCGCCGAATTAATCGCGAATTTAGTGTTTATTTACCAATTACATAAGTTTTATTTTTTAATTGGGAATTTTCACATGTCGGGGCTGGAGAATACTTACAACAATACTTTCGATTGCATTCGCTAATTGCTCCTCCATGATTTTTACATCGCCATGATCCAGAACTTCCTGCAATTCAAACCGTGCTTTGTAGTATTTGCCAGAAGATTTGGCTAAGGAATAAGTAGGATTAAAAAATATTCCAACGAATTAGAGCAGGTACCTATTAGATGAAGACTTCAAATAGGTACTGATTAGCCCAAACCATAAATATCCATTTTAAACTGAAACTGTTGACTTTCTGAACTTCTTTTTTTGGGTGGCAAATCATTCAATGTGTCAGAGTGTCAGACTCTTACTGACTAAAACACACACGTGTTCTTTAAAATTCTCTTTGCGTTGCAGGGCCGCGATAACTCTTTCGTACAAATGGCAGGACTATGATTCCTGTTGGAATATTCATTAGAATCGGATGACCATTCAGCCAAAAACCATCCACTACTTGGCACAGGCCAAAGAGGATACCACGTGCTGGTGTTTACCACCGGGGTAATTAAAGTGAGGTAAGAATTTCACACTCACTGGTCCTATCCTCAAAACTCGAGGCACCATTTATTTGAAGCTTTCCGCTCAGAAACAAAAAAAAAAGGTCTAAGGCAGTGTTTCCCAAACCATGGGTCGCGGGCCCGGGCGAATATTGAAAGTCTTGAAAAATTGGACGATAGGTCTACATACACATTGACACCCAAAAATAGAAGACTATTAAACACAATAATAGTGCAGTGACAGTTACCTCCTGACACAGTTTGACGGCGGCGGCGAGGTCGGGGCGCGCGGCGGCCAGGCGCGCGGCGGCGCAGGCGCAGCTCACGGACGCCAGCCGCGCCGCGCCCGCCACCACGCCCGCGTTACCCGCGCTACCCGCGCTACCCGCGCTACCCGCCGCCGCGCCGAACGACAGCGACGACGCGGCGCGCTGCCACTCCTTAAAGACCAACACCGGTCAAAATAATAGGTACAGTCACGACAAAGTCACTGATCCACCAGCGAGCTTTGAAGAGATCATGGTATTTCGACAGAAAAGCTCGCTACAGACTTTGGTTCATTATTGACATTAGACACGCCACCAAACCGAAATGTCTGAGACGCGCCTGTCGTGACGCCACTGACGCATGTTACTGATCGGCGGCGACGCCACGGTAACATGACTTATATATGACTATGTAGATACCAATTACTGATACGGTGCCTAAAGATAACATTCCGATATTGGCGACGGCGACGTTGGCTGGGTAAAACTGGCCATGGGCCTTTAAGGCTCACTGGTGGATCCACGGCTTAGGAATGAAGTCTCCCTAAAACGTCATCAGCGCATACAGCAGCAGCCTTGTCGTGCAACCAAGATAAAAATACACTGTCACGTGTACGTTGATGCCAAACGACACTGATATGATAACATTTTAAGGACACTCAAACCAAAATTTCCTGTGCCCAGCCTGGTTCCACTAGGTTCAGACACTGGCAACCGCGCTCTGCGATTTGACGCTCTTGGAGTATGCTATTCACGTGAAAGCCACGGTTGTTGTTTGTACGATTTTGAACGTGATTTTTTTGTTGAAAACTGTTGCCGTGCAAATTTGCGGATATATTCGATACACAGAGCAGATAGTGTGTTAACATAGTCGAATCAGCTCAGCAACGATGATTGTGATGATTCAATACTTTAGATTTGATAATATGAAACCGTTGCTTTTTCTATCAAGGCATCATGGTTTATTTATAAAATATGAAAATGGTCAAACTTTTTTATTTGAATAACCCATTAAGTATTGTTTTTTTATACTTAGACCCAAATAATTTACGAAAAATCTTGTGAAATAAGAAGGCGAAGACTAAAATTAAATGTAAGAAGTAAAACAAAAACTATTGATTCAAATAAATAACCCAGGTTACCACATCATTAAATTATATCGACCAAAACCATTATTAGGTTGAAATAATTCTCGATTAGTAAATTCAAACATTCATAATTATACTAACGCAATATAGTTATAACTTTAGTCACAATGAAATGATACTAAATAATATTAATGAAAACAAACCGCTACCATACTGACCTCTGTATCAGTCTTAGCATCAGCGTCCCCTATAGACCTAACGAGCTCCTTCGAGATAGCCATTAAGAGGTAATTTGTAATTTTCGCTTTGGTTTCAGCAGTCACTTCTCTACTACTAATCAAGTTGATATCGCTGCACAGTCGCGTGAGGTCGTCGTCCACGGTGTTGTGCACCCTCTCGAACAAGTCCTCGATGAGCTGGCCGACCAGCTGACTGCGCATCGACGGGCACGAGCAACGAGACTCCGACGTTATGTAACTCATGCTGTGGTGCATTCTCCCGTAGTCTGTCTTCTTTGGTACCGCCGTGTATACAGAATAGCCTTCGTCTATATATTCAGTTCTATCCGGCTTCAGTTCAACGCGAGACGCGTGGAATGACTGTCGCATTGTTTCGCTTCTCAATTCTTCTAGCTCTTCAGTTTTGATGGACAACTCGTGACTTAAAGTCTTTATCTTCTCGTCACACTTCCTTTTGCATTGTGTTAAAGCTTTCTGCGTCAAAGCAAGCTGCTTTTCCAGAGATTCGACCTGAGAACACATTTCTTCTTAGAATTTCCTCGAAGGCTTCCATGCATATTTACACGTCACAACCGCAGTACGGAGCATGCACTGTCGTGTGCCGAGCGATCGGAACGATCACGATAAGTGTCAAGCGGACATGCATATTGCGTTAGTTTAAAAAGCATTAACCTGTCCGGCCCCGGCAACACACCGGTGTGTCGCGAATTAATCGTGAATTTAATGTTTATTTACCTATTACATAAGATTTACTTTATATTAGGGAATTTTCACATGTTGGGCTTGAGCGGTTAAACATTGAAAGCGTTATAAAGTGCGTACCCAAAGCCACTACACATATAATTACTGAGCCATTATCTATTGTCTAAATAAATAAATCGACATAAATATAAAATAAAAAGATCTACGGTATTAAGAAAGAAGATATCCCCCTCTCCAGTGAATAGTATGAAGGTACCATCTCCTTATTAGATCATTTTTTTAATCTTAAATCCAATCCAATGCCTAGTATGGTCCTGACTACTATGTCCAACTTTTCTTATATCTACCGCACATACCTCCTCCTTCAATTCGCTATTTGTTACTTCTAAGTCTTGATTACTCTTGTTGGCCCGGGAGAGTTCTTTCCTGATCGTTTCCAGGTCTCCCGTGAAACAGACTTCTGCCTTCTTTGCTGTATCTTTCTGGACGTTGACCTCCGCGTCTAAGTATTTGTTTAATTTACGCAGTTGATCTAACTCTCTCTGTAATACAAATAGAAAATAATGTAACTTAATAAATGTAAAAACTTTTGGAACAATTACCTACTGTTGGTGCTCGAATAAAAGCTAAGGCTTCAAGATTTTTCAATTTCTCCCCTAAATAGGAATTAGTAGAAAATGAACAATACCCTGAATTTGGAATCGAGGGCCTTAAACGCCATTTCTGACTTTTTAGCTTCGAGTTCTGCTTTCTGAAGCTCAGTATGCAAACAAACGTTCTGATCCGTAAGCATTTTGCTGTCTCTCTGAGCTTTCTCTAACGCTATGCGCATCCCTGATTCGGACTCTGCTGATATTCTTAACTTCTTCTTGAGCGGCTCACAGCAGTACTTATATTGATCACGCTCGGCTTCAAGTCTCTTTAACTGAAATAAAACACAAAAATGACTTAAAAACAGTTACAGCTAAGATACAGATTTTTACAACATGAGTCTTTCTCATATTTTAGTGATTCATACACATTTGTGCCATTTATCATTGAATTTTCAGCCAGTTATTACGCTGTACTGTAGTAGCATCCATTTCAACATTTGAAATACACTCAGACTTGACGTCAAACAAGTCCTACATCACACTATCAAAGTCCTGTTATCCGCTCGATTTGACCAAATACAACAGCCAGACAACAATCATCGGCTTTGCGGCACTTTACACCCTATTTTGCACACCTCTACAACATGTAACAGAACGAACGCAATACCTGAAAAGGGGTCATTGTACTCATCAATTTTTACTACGGGACCAACTCCGGCATTAAAAGATATAAGAGTATACAATGTGAGCCTCCTCATGTAGGTACCGTGGTTCTCTGAATCAAAACAGAGTCGCTGTCAAATTATTGTTGCGCTTCGCTTGCGGTCAGGACATATTCCACTAAACCACTTTGCTTACAACATACAATAAAATCTGATTCGCCTAACTGTGAGATTAGTAGTAAAAAGAGGACGTACACCATGTGTTGTTGGAATTTTGGAATGTGTCCGTTACAAAAAAAAAGCGCTCTGCTGAACTTGTTAAAGGGTCAACAATGGATGTTGGAATGTTTCATGGCATTTTAACCAAACCTAATAGTAAAACAGTAAAAATGTTATACTCCTTTAACTCTTAAACCCTACCCGGGGGTCCAGCAAACCCCAGAGGATGAATATTTCTAAATATTTTTGCAATAATTGAACGCACTTTTATGTCACTCGAGTCTAATCTCTAGTGACGTCGGCGACCATCTTGTAATTAGTCGAGCGTCAGCGCTTTCACTGTTTTGACGGATTTATTGCAATTTATGGGTTTGTCAGACCCCAGGGTAGTAATAACGCAATATATTGTCATTTCATTTCGTCGATATATTGGTGAATGCTGTTATTTTTTATATAATATTATAAAGGGTAAGTTTCATATTTTGATGTAGTTATTACAATAACAGTGGTATTTCATTCTTTAGAAACAATTATATAGACAAATCAAGCAATTTTGTTGTTTCGTTTTTACAGTTCATTCAATATTGTGTTTTATGTTATTGTTTCATTTTTAACGATCAATGTTGCATAAAATGGACCAACAGATTACTCAGTGGTTGTATGAAGACGAATCAGAAGATGAAGAGATGAAAAAACTTGCCTTAGATCTGATCACCCCTCAAATGGAAGAACGCTTTACATGGCCCTCTTTGCCCATGAATCTTCAAGTTCTCTTAGGTGGAATCTTGCAAAAGAAGCGGCCATTGCAAGAACCAAGTTCTGCTCCCGCTGCTAAGAAAAGATGTGCCATGTGCCCAAGGGGTAAGGACCGGAAAACCAAGGTCACCTGTGGCATGTGCCGAAAACCTCTTTGCGGTGAACATACTGAGGCTATTGTGCCAAGAATGTGTTACCAAAAACAATTAATTTTTTTTTTGTATTGTTAAATAAGCGTTCATAATATTAAACAGTAATTGTAATTGAATTGTAGTTTTATTTTGTGAGCATAAATTTTTATGTATTGGGGTCCTTAAAACCCCTGGGTAGTAATAGTGTTTCTCCAGGAATGGGTAGGGTTTAAGGGTTAAATTAGTTAAGAAATTAGTCTAAGATTTATTTTTTCTGTTTAATTATTTGTCAAATAAAATCCCTCATAAATAAATAAAGATTAAAAAAAAACTCCGGAATTGCGAAAAAAAATCAGATGTTCAGTACAGTACATTTTCTCGAGTTATGCGTACATTAAACTAATTAAGCAGTCAATTTGTTATCGCGATTTCAGTGTTGGTACCATAGTAACATGTTGTATAATACTATTGCACTGTAAGCCGACTCATTGGATCATTTATATCAAGTACCTATGTGATCAAGTTACATTCCCAAATCGCTGTAATGATTTAAATCGTAAACATTATCGCCCTCACCTTTTCTCTGAGCGACGCCTCCGAATTATGCGAATCCTCAATCTTCTTCTTGTATCCTCCCTCCATCTCGGCCCACATGTCGTCTGCTTGCGTCAACATCTCCAGGTAGGCCGCCTCTCGTCTCTCTAACTCTGACACTCTGTTCCTTAACTCTTGTTCGGTGGTCTGTAATGCTCTGATCTTCATTTCCATCACAGGGTCTACCGGTAGCTGTTGGTAAGAATGGAGTTTATAAACATACTTAAATAATTTTTCCAAAAATAAATGGTCGTTACTTTTTTGTTTATTTTGGTAAACGACGAATACCGTCAAAAGTAATCTCAATATATTGTGGCTGAGACCATTGTTTTTTCCGATGCATGGAATGTGATAAACGGAAACATAGCGAAGACCTTATACTTCAGATGCTTGTTGCTTGTGTGCAGAAATGAAGGTATCTCTATTTAGCACATACCTTCCTATATTTTCTTGTTGTACACCAGCACTAATTGCTTTAGAATGCATCGAAACTCTTATTATGTTTTAACAAGCGTTGCTAAAATTATAATATGTTCGACTATAGAAATCAGACAGAAGTCAATCAAGATTTCATCAAAAGAATCGTCATGGTTAGAGATTTGTGTTACATTGTTACAACGCTCTACTTCGCACAAGTATGTGTGATTGATTAAACGAGTCTACGTTATCAGGAACCAATGTACATGCATTCAATTTTGGTAGATAGTACAAAAAATGATTACTTTCAGTTAAACCTGTCATGCGTATCTGATTCAATCAGTCAAACTAGCTATTTGTAATATTTTGGTTTGTTGTTTTAAGCAGTTCAATGTAGTTACCAAAGGTTAAATCTTGCTGACTGACAGGCTGGGCCCGTAACGTTACATTCTCAAGAACCAATAATGATTGTAATTCTGTTGTCCTTGAATATTTAATAGGTATAAGAATATCCTTGGATAACGTACCGTTGTACCATCTTTGTCTCTCTTGAGCTCTGACTCCAGGCTCGTGATCTTTTCTTCAATCCTTTCAATCTTCACTTGACCTCCGCAGAGTGCGGCCGTTATCTGTCTCTTAACTGTCTCCAACTCCTCTTCTAATTCTCTCACTTTTGCATTGAGCTTCTTTTTTATTTCTTCTGTTTGTTCTTCTACTTTCCTTCTCTCAGCTATTAACCTGGGAATAAAAGAAAAAATAGAATATTACTTTTATGTAACATTATGCACTGTGACACCTTGTAATAGGCGTCTATACGTAAATCTTATTCTAAATTGGGTGACACTGTGTTTTTTCAGACATCGCTAAAGCTTCCACCATTTTTGGCTCTTTTCCCAAAGACAGCGATAGGGACGAATTATTTCGGTGCCCCCATGAGCACTGCTTCCCTTTTCATATTTATTTGTTTGTACATAGTTTTTTTTCGGACTATAAAAGAGATAGATATATAGTGTCACGAACTTTTTGAGAGATTAGCGCATTAAAACAAAGAAACAAACTCTTCAGCTTTATAATATTATTAGATTAAGGTGACAGTTACATAGTGACTTGCTTCTGCAGCTCCTCCTCCCGGGGCGAGGAGAGCTTGGGCGTGACGCTGAAGGGCACGAGCGCGACGGACGCTCGCTTCTGCTCCTGACTCTCGCGCCGCATCTCCTGGATGAAGGCGCGCGTGTTGTCGCTGTAGCCGCCCATGCGGGTTATGAGGCACTTCTAAAGTCAAAAGCCAATAAAGAAATAAAGTTATTCTAATTATTTTATGCTGAGAATCAGAACATTTTGAACGTCAAATGTTATCAAAAGTTAGTAATAGTCTCAGTAAGAGTTTTAGGATTTTTTTTTTAAATTAACGAACAATTGCTAGCAAATTGTGAAATTCGGTAGAAACTGGAAGTGTGTGATTTTCTATGCGATTTTATATGATTTCTGAATTTTGGACAAATAAAACTAATTCAAATTGCTGATGGGCAATAACCAAGATTTTTAACCCATCTTCGGATACTGAAGATGGGTTAAAACTACTTAACGATTCTCGTAATATCACTAATCAGGGAAATAACGTACCTTTCCTCCATAGGACAAATCGGCGCCAACCGCTTGGACTACGTTCCATGCTATCAGTGCAGGCACCGCTTTCTCTAGCTTATCCAACCTCGTAAGTAAATCTCTCTGGAAACCAAACACGAAACGTTAGGCCAGAAACTTCGTAATTTTACTTTTCTTGACATTTAGAGAGTCGCACATGCTTCGGAGAGCATGCAAAATGATTGGTCCTATACTCCTATGTCATCTCTCCCTAGCAGTATTGTTTTCTGCGTACTTGGCTAGTATTTGATAAGACTGGCGGTCGTGACTGGTCGTTCCTACTATTAATTTCCTAATTGTTTCTCACACTCCCAAACCACCAAACAAACAAATCTGCTGACCAGCGGCCCTACCGTGACGTGTAGCGTGAGTCGTTCGAGCGAGAAGGAGGGATGGAGCTATACAGGGCGTATAGATCCATCCCTCCTTCTCGCTCGAACGACTCACGCTTTAACACGTCATGGTAGGGCCGCAGTTGTCACCAGTTGAGCTTGGATGTCGTCATTTTATGAATGGCTATTGATTTAATAAAAGAAAAATTGAAAGGGAACAGCTTGTCTTAGTATCATCATGTGAAGAGGATGTGGAAGGATGAAACGCGCGAATTTAAATGTGATGGGGAGGTGAGGGAGGCCAAAGAAAATATAGATTGATTGTATTGTGTTGAGTGATATGTAGGGAAAACGTGACGATTGGCGGGAAAATTATCTGCAATCTAAAATCATGGCTCTTTCTCAGATTTTTCTGTTAATAGATAATTATAAAAAGAAGAGCACACCTCTCTAGCCTTCAATAAAAGTTCTTTACTAGTCAGTTCGTTCATCAGGCGCTCGGCCTGCGACCGAGAACACTCGCGAAGCTCCGTCATGTCTCTTAGTTGAGCAGAACAGAGCTCATAGTCCAACTCAAGCCTGAAAAGACGAAAATCATAAATAAATAATCTACCTATTCATATATAAGGCGTTAAAATATCAACTGCAAGAAATTTAAGGAGTTATTTAGAATAACAACTAAAAATTAATAAGGAAAAAAAAAAAAAAATATGATTGTCACAGAAAGTTCCAAAGGCAATATTTTCACTACGCACAAATGTATTTGTTACGGCTAAAGGTGGGTGTGAACATAAATCTAAGTTTAGCCGGTCATTGGGGCACCCCGACTCGGATTTTTTTTAAACCACTCAGAAATAGGAAATTTAAAGTGTTTTGAGGTTAGGTTAGAACTAGTTGTAGCCGGATAAACCTAAGGTTAGCCGGCTAATCTTAAGTTTATGTTCACACCAACCTTTAGCCGTAACATATTGATTTTGCGCACTGCACTCCATGTAGACCACCACTCAGGCGCGCCTCAGCCCCGCAGTACAGTGCACATCAAAATATTTTGGTAAATTATTATTAAATGTAAAAAATAACATGAATCAAAAAAAAAATTTGGAATACGTTGTTAAGATGATACCGAGCATCCGACACGAAAGTCTAGCAGTTGATTTTTTAACACCTGATATAGTACTATGGAACGTGCGTCCGAGTAGCTCGACTTAAAATTTCCGTTTCATAGAGATACGAGTATCTACAGCAGATGATAGACATAATAATTATTTAGATCTTTGATTTTATGAGAAAATCTAACAACCGGGAATATTCTAAGTGTTTATAACTGTAAAGAAAATGTTAAATAAAGTAAGTAAACACTTCAAGATAACAACGTTTTTTATTACCAAGTGAATCTGTTCTTGACCTTGATGTCAACTGCATTTCATTGAGTAAGTCCAAGCAATAAAGCTAGGTACACACTAAAGCTATGGTAATTTACTTTAACGAGATCAACTACTTACTGCTGCCAATGTAAACGTGTATCATTTTCGATTTCTTCTAGTTCACAGCAATCCTCCTCTAATCTCTCGTACTTATCTTGTAGTTCGGATAGTTGCGATTCGAGTTCCTGTAAAATAAAATGAAAATATTAATTACCAGTTCCAAGAGTTACTTTGTCATCATCATCAGAATTTATATGAAACTAGCTGATGGCCTCAACTTCGTCATCGTAGATATCGATTATCGTGATACTTCTAAATTCGTGATAAAGTTCCCATCTCATCTTACCCCCTTAGAGTTGAAATTTCCAAAAATCCTTTCTTAGCGGATACTTACGCTACATTTTTTTTTTTTTATTTTACGCTTTTTAATGGTAATTTATGTTTTTTGTAATTCGTAAACTCCACTGGGAAGTCACAGGAAACCAAAATACGCAATTTCGTTTAATTGGATGACATATTTTTCTAGATATTTTGATTTAAAAATCAAACTACAAAACCGATTTTGAATTTTACAAATCGTTTCATAAATGACGGACATTGAGGATACAAAATAAAAAAAATTAAGAGCCTCCTCCTTTTTTGAAATCGTTAAAAAATAAATTAATATTCCAAAATTCAGTTGCTGAACTCAGTTGCTTTGGCTGTCCGTTTTTAGTCAGTAAGTAAACGTTTTTATAAAATTAAAAGATAGTTTGTGGATGGTTACCTGTATTCTATTTTCAAGAAGGAACTCTTTCTGCAATCTCTGTGCTAGCTTAGCCTCTTTAACGTCTTGTGCCGCTTCGTATATCGAGATTTTTCCCTCCAAAAACTTAAGCCTCCTCTCGTAATACTGCTTGTGCTTCTTGCCTAACTTCACACACCTGCACTCCAGGCCGTCTCCATCCTCTTTAGTACTTAATGTCCTATTTCTAACTCCTTGTCTCTCTAACTTCTCTCTTATACTATTCAGTCGTTGTATTTCGGTGTTTAGTTCACCACTGCATTCAAAGCTTTCGTTAACGTCTGTTTGGGTACTCTTTGACTCTGTTTCGACACCTTCGAAGATGCCACTCTCTTGCAGAATATTGCTGGGCTTCCGCTCTTCACTGCAAAGACTCTCCAAGGACTCGCATTTGTACCCTTTCTGTTGATATGGTGTGACGGTTGCGATGGCCTTTTGAGTTTTGTCAATATCTTGTTTGAATCTCAGGTCACATATTTTTCTCGGTTTTGCCTGAAAACAGACGAAAATTTAGTAAAAAAGATCACAGAATTATTTACACGGTTTGGGGGGTTATGTTAATGGCTGTCAGTTTTTTTTTTTAAATCTCAATATGTGAAAAGTATTTATTTGGCTATGCTAAAGAAAAAAGTTTATAACTAACCTGAAAGCATTCATCTTCACTGACAGAACTGCTTAACGCTTGAAGGTTGTATAGTAGCATCAGAACTTGTTCCAAGCAGGCCCTGTCCTCCGCCGACGCTGCATTCAGTATCATCTGTTCCAAGTGTTCTTTGACTGGGTTACTTTTGAGGGAATCACTGGTGGTTTCGGAGTTCTTGTCTAAAATATCGGCTAGCACTTGGGCCCTGGCGAAGTCTTCTTTGAAGTCATCGTGGGGGGTGCCCAGGTGCCGGCGGGGATTACAGGGGCTGCTCGGGGCGTGGGGGGATTTGTATCCGGAATCCATTCGTTTGAGTTCGGGTGACGCGGAGTCCTTGATACGGGAGCCTGGGGACACGCAGCCAGAATCCGAGTCGGTTAAGTTGTCCCTAGCACCCTGAAACAGAAAAATGGAACTTAGATGCTATAGGAACGAACCCAAATTCAATACTGGTACACCACGATTGCACAATTTTCAGACCGTTGAATTTAATCATTCTTCTACAGAGTCACGAAAGTAAATACACACTACTGACTGAAAGAAGGTTACACGGTATTACGTTGCAAGATTTTCGAAACGCAACAATCACTTTACATCACATGCGTATTATTATTATATCGAGATACAAACGGACGCCACCGGTCTCTCTCGTTAATTGGACCGTTGTGTGTTTAGGCGGCCAGTGGCTTAACGACCGACTTGCAGTAGGCGTTGACAAATATACCTATGTTAAACTATTTTTTCTTTCTGATACAAATTAAGTATGCTGTAGAATGTTGCTACTATAATAGGCGGTCGTTCGTGGAAACGTAATAATAATAATAAACAAACATGGAGTTATGGGACGAGTTTTGCTTCCTCTTGTGTAGGCCTTTTGTTTCTCTGTGATTTAAGTATTTACCTTTTCGAGCGGTCATTGTGCTTAGTCCTAAATATGCAAGTTATCTGTAAACAGGACGAATGAATGACGTGTTTATTGGAGCTTGAAGTATTTATCAACATCCACCGAATCAACAAATAGTCCGCTGAGATCAATTTCGATCAATTAATTAGAAGGCGTCTTCTAGAAAACGAATGAATCAATTGCTCCATGCCGACAAATTAGTTCCGCAGTGGATATCATGTCTCAGATAACTACCGATGGCTAGCGATCCTCAAACATTGCGAGAGTAACCACCGGTTAAATTACCCAAAGCGTAAAATTACTTCATATTTGCGGTAGATATAATTGAGCTAACGAAGCTTAGAAGACATGTTTATTGTGACTTACTTACTAGCGTTATTGATGGGATATTAAATTAGTTTTGCGGACCGTATCAAGTTGCAGATGGCAACGGGAATTCACGCGATTTATACGATTTGAACATAACGTCTTTGCAAGTGAAACGCTCTGCAGTAGAACCTTTTCTGATTCTTGCAAAGAGAATTTATGAACTCATCCTGTTAAGATTGGTCATGTTTTAAGTGAATCATTATGGACAATGTGACTGCTGCATAAATTATTTTTCTGACCGCTAAAACCCTCAATTAGCTAAATTTTTAGGGTTCCGTACCTACTTACGGGTGAGAAAACAATACCCTTATTGGATCACTCCTGCATTTGGCTGTCTGATTTCATCTAAAGATACGTGCTCTCTCAAATTAAGAATATTATTTTTTGAAAAGTTTTCTACGTGAGAAATTGTTCCATCCATTCATCCAGCTGTTGTCAGCAATTCTAACAATTAATCGATAGTGTCTGTGTTGTACCCAACTAGCTTAATCAGCCGTTTCATTAAATGCCTAGCCTTTTCGTTGAACTGCGTCGTTTAATCAGCGACATAGTGACATGGGCAAGTCATTAAACGATATTGAACAAAAGATGTCATTAAGTCGCTGAAAAATCGGCGCATTTAAATGAAAAAGCTGGGCCACCAATTAAACGGCTGATTAAGCTAATTGGCTGCGAAATCTCTACTTCCTAAAGTACGTATCGATTCTTGCAAGAAAAAGACATTTAGAAACAATATTAAAATGCATTATGCGATAAAAATGTTACTTCTCTATCAACCCAGACATATAACAACCTCTACACTAAAGTACTGCGCGTTACTGTCCATACCAAACATACCTGTTTACTTAATAAATACATAAGTATGTAAGTACATGTTTTATTTATCCACACCTGATATAAGGCTATGACTAACTGAATGAGGTAATCAACCGGCAAGTGTCCCATAAGCAGAGCTGTATCCGGTCACCATAGAAATAAGTAACAAAACCGTTAATAATGATCAATGGCGTTTCCGTTAACACCTTAAGTTATATTTGAAAGAACATAAGGCATTGGCCACACCACCAACTAAGTTAAGCTAGGTAGAAGAAGCTGTGTAGTCTTTTTAACTGACTTCAAATGGAGGAGGAGCTCACTTCGTTTGTTTTACGTTTGAGAACTCCGTTATTTGTAAAACGATTTGGAAAATTCTTGTTTTGGATACTTATACTTCCAGATTGGTCCTATTTTTATGAAAATGTTCTTATTATGATAGGATCCATGAGCAATTGACAGAACTCCTCAAATATAATGGTATATGAGCAGCTTGGTATTTTTGTCTCAACAAATCAAGCATGCATTCAGAAAGTACTATTTGGTGAAGTGGAATTGATGATGAGACAAAAATTACTTGTCTCGAATAAGACGTTGCACTAAGAGCTAATACAACTTAGCAAGTCACGTTAATCGTTTTACATAGTAACACACCATTTTCTCATCATCAGTCATCATAGCTCTTGATCTAACATTAGTGGGCTTAGTGCGAGTTTTTTAACGTTCTCGATCGCGTAAGCGTAAACGTAAATTTGTATTGAAACCACGATTGAAACTGAATAAGCGCCACCTGGTGACACTCACGGACAACCTGTTTTTTTCTATACAATTTGACATAAGCGAACGTTTACGTTAACGCTGTCGAGTACGTTAAAAAACTCACACTATGCATACTGATTGCTCTTGACTTGACATGTAAACTACCCTATTTGAGCTAAGCTAACTAAGCTTGCGGTGTGACCTGCCCTTAACATAACAACCACTTAGAGTTGACCTCTTGCTAGTAAGGAGAATGTGTGCAGTATAAGGTCAATCAATGTTACATGAGAAAGTAGTAGTATTTTAGTCTGTGCTGTTGTACCTATGGATAATGGTGTTGGATAATAACGGTTTATTGATTAACACTTATTTCTACTTAGGTATGGGTGTTCTTCTGTCTTTGTAGGTACCTACTTCTTGCAAAAAAAAGATCGAAGGTCAAACTTATTCAGCAATTAGGTACATGTTTTCGCATTTTAGAGGAAAATGCGAAAACATGTACCTAATTGCTAAATAAGTCAGTCTCTGAACAGAGACTTTGTCAAAATATACCTCTAAAGAATGGCCTGAATAAATTACATAAAGTATGCAAACGTTCATTTTATTTTAGACTCCACAGAAACTACAAAGTAGAGGTCAGGAAATTAGATACGTAAAGGTGATATGTACGACTATGGTACGACTACATAGAGGTGGTACTAGAGTACTTAATTATTCTAAAACTAAATCTTTTTTTTAAATAATTGATGTGATTAAATGGTGACAAAACGAAATTTCGCAAAGCAAAACGCATTAGTCGTATCTACTTCTGCAGATGATAAAAAGATAACAAAAAAAACCCTAAAATAATCGCATGTTTCAAATTAGTGCTGATAAGATACGTCGCAAAATATAATATCAATATCCGATAATAGGTACTGAACAAATATATTAACACAAGAGGAACAAATAAAAAAAAACACAATAATACCTGATCGACGCGTGCGCCATTCATGACTTCGCTTCTAAACTCCATTGAAAACTCAGGAAGCCTTCACCTTCACATGACGTTCAAACACACACAAAACATTCGAATCACGCGCGAAAATTGACGTCACAAGAGCGGAAAACAAATGAAAATCACCTCACTTTATGGTTCTAAAGACGGGACTCACTCACTGACCGAAGTAAACGGAAAACACTGGCCGAAAACAAAAAAAAACTTGACTTTTTAAATTATCATCCAATTTTTTTTCTAGGCGTAATACAAAAATAATTTAAAAAAATAAAAGTCATCGTTTCAGTAGATTTTATTATGTTGAACTAGACGATAATTGTTAGGAATACCTTATTTGTTTTTTTTTTTAATTAATGATTTTTGCATAATTCGTATCTTTGATTGATGCTTAAAAACTTTTTGTATTGTAATAAAAAAGTCACGTCCTTATTTATTTTTGTTCGGCTGTATATAAACTTTTTTCTACTACCTTATCGGGATGTGCGTCTTCCAACTCTAGCAGCCTGAACTCCATGAGCTCGAGCTGATCGCGCGCGTCTCGCAGCGCGTCCGCTAGTCGCGTGCACTCTCGCGCAGCGGCCGACGCGCGCTCCGCCGACGAACGGCATTGGCCGCATGACTGGAACGAAAGGGACCATCAGTTTTGACAAACAAGAGACATTACTTTGCAAATCTTTTTACTGATGTCTTTAAGTAAAGCGTGAATAGATTACTTCAAGGTGGGCAGCGGCTCCATCGTCGACCGATTTCGATTCGATTGAGGTCAAACGAGATCCTATCAATAGTAAAAAAACGAAAATATTTTTTTAGGGACATGTAACAGTAAGGAAAAAAATATAGTGTAATTGAACACTGAAATTATTAATGAATGCTTGGTTTTTCGGTTTCAAAATATAAGTAACCTTTTCTTCGCATAAAATATAAGACTAATGAACTCAATTAATGCCAAATTAATTTATTGCTAACACGAAAAAAAAGATATAAAACTTTTAATTTATCTGTATCCAAACTATTAATAATAAACCTAACCTATTATGTTAACAAAGCATGTGGACAACTGGACATCTCTATATACAAACAGTCTAGATGTTATCGCTATGTCCAAATTGGGGCGACTTTGTGTATAGGATTAACAAATTATGAGCCTACACGAACAACACCCACTCGAGTCGTGTCTAAGGCGCAGTCCCACCAAAAAGGCGAACCTCGCATGTCCAACTGATACGGTGAAACAAAATTAGATAATGTTGAAACAGTTGCCAACATAATTCATTCAAAACCAGCCTTTTGTAATACACGAAACGGAAAAATAATTAAACGCTTTTAACCTACATAGTGCAACATATCAATTTCTAATTGTTTAAACCTGTTAGCAATTCTAATGATACAAGTACAAGTTTTTCCATAAGTAATTGTTTTATCAGCATTTAAATTATAATTTATACATTGCAATTACCTATCAACCTACTCTGGCCTCTTGAACGACCATCTAACTAGTTCTGCCTACATCTAAGTATTTAAATATTGCAGTATTTAATCAATCATTATTATTTGTACAGCAATTGTGATGCTGAGAGAGTGGGGTATTACACGTAATAATGGAAATAAAAATGTTACAATTTTAGGCTAATTAAATCGACCTGACAGACTGTAATATATCTGAGGTAGTTACTATTTCTCTATTTAGTTACATGCGCAACTGTGCTATTCGAACATTGTTTATCCATTGCACTTGTGCAGGTTACATGTCTATCTATCTAAACAACAACAAACAACTGTTTTTACCCAACTGCCCCCGAAGAAGGGCAATGTTTTTACGGCATCTCATCGTCTACCTCTACTTCACATAATTATCGCTGTTTTCAAATCAGGGCCCATCTTGTTACTTCATGGACCATTACTTAGCACTACTTACTTACTACTGTTTGGAGGTAGCGGAACAGAGAGTAAAGTCCCACATACCTCCGTTGAAAAGGGAGGATCCTCCGACCAGACAGATGTTGTATCTGGTGGGCAACTGCCCGACAGTTGAAATTCGGGTTTTGCATATGTTCTAATCGCACGGTAAACTCTGATATCGCGATTTATGATTTTGTCAAGCTAGTTCGCAGCTGTCGAGATAGATGGCGCTGCGAGTCCCATTTGTTGATTCTGCTAAGTTACGTTACGTGATTTTTTGTGGCGGTATTAATGTCGCCTACAACTGTACCAATAACTTAATGAAGCATAGTCACCCTACATAACATAGAAACAATGAAATGACGCAAGATCCAAGCCTTAGTTTACTAGGTGACAAAATGTTTATACACTGCAATACTATTTGACATTATACGCTGAGCTCAAGCATCCTCTCGTATGTCCCAAGGCCGATAAGCATTCTTTGAGACGTACATTTACATACATCGACGGAAAATGGTACCTACTTGGGACATAAATTGACACGATTATGTCTGGAACAATAAAGTACGTGAAATACATACCTAGTCCTCGATTTGGTACGTATTTCACGTATTGTATTTATATCGGTTTAAATTGGGAGTCCTGATTTAGTTTGGAACGTGGTGACCGCCCTGTCTTCAAATCAGTTATTTTTCATCAGTATATTTTGAAGCAGTTTTCCGAGCTAAATTAAAGTGAAGGGCAAAATTGGGTTGTTTTACAATGATAGAAACTGCATCGCTTCTTTTAAAGGGTTATATTCTGTACAAATATTTTGGAAACATGAACATTTCAGCCATATTCGGTTTTTAGAGTATCTAAATGCTCAAGAGGCTATACCTACTTAATTCTCCTTCTGTCCAATTCGAAGGAACTTTCTTAAATTACTTGGACCCAGTTGGTGGCCACGTTAGTCGCAGCATGAGGGGCGTTTATAAGTTTCTCATTAATCAGCTGTCCTGCTGTTTAATTTACGCTGTACAAAAACTGATAGTGACACTAACTACTGGGTACTCTGAAGATTTTATGTCTCTCCAACATAATCGGCGTTGCGTGCAGAGTTGCACACCAATCACTTAGTAATGCGACTAAGTAATTGAAATATGTCTACAAAATAAAGATAGAGGCCTATAAGCTGCAAGATTGTAAACTCACGCACGAAGAGACTAAACTACACTAATTAATTACAAAGTGCCATCATCAGTAGATGATTGCGATGATGTCAGATTAAAGTTACTTATAGGATTATGTGGCTTGATGGCACCTGTATATCATGTTCTAGTGGGCTACCACACTCATAGCTGGTCAATAACTTTTTGCTTTAAATCTGAATTGCCCTGCTTCAATTGATTATAGTAGAGCCCCAGCATCCCTAAGAAATATTACATAAAACTTGACCAGCAAACTCTCTCCATCGTTTCAACACATTAAATTCCTGGCGAACCCGCTCAGGACTTCGACCTCATCTGATGGTAAGCGATGGATGAGGACTACGATAAAGCAAGCGAGCACAAAATGCCTGTTCGTGTTCATGACTGAAGATCAACCAGTTATGGAATTGAACTGTTAGCGATCTCTGATAATATAATCACATAAGGGAACCTGCTATTTTATACCTTCCAATGGGTCTTTAACCCGTGAAGAAAAGAGATGGCTTTGAATTTCCTGGCACCTACAGTACATCTGTATATATTGTCAGCCTTTAGACGCCAGCAGTTACCTCCGTGTAAACTGTCCCCTATATAACACGTAAAAGGTAATCCACGTCATGTTAGATAAGTCGCTTGGTGTGGGTTTAATTGGGCCGTTACTGCAGTAATCGCCTTTTGTTGGGCACAATGGTCAGCCACTTAGATTTCATCGTTACTGATGATCATAAATCTAATTGATTTTATGTGTTATTTTTAATACGTTTCGCTTGTGGATTTAGCTTCCGTATAGTCCGTTTCGATGAATGGGTTAGTGAGATTGCAGATAGGTACAGTAACAGCCCAGATATATTGGATTGAATGTGGCAGAAAGGTGCTTTCGGGTTCTAGAAAACATGAGGAAAAACAATTGATCTAATGAATGGTCGGCAAGTTTGTCGGCATGACTTGCTGGATTAAGAATAGCACTACGTTTAAAAGCATTTAGAAATTAAAAAACACTTTCATATTTTTAGCTTTTGTGGCTAGAGGACGTTTACATAGTTACTTACTTTAATATTTAGCCATATACATTGCTACTATTATTAGTTTAATGATTTCATTCGACCTTCAGCGTTTAAATCAATATTTATCTATGTAGAAGGTGTGACAGGAGGTGTCTGTGATATATTGTGTTTAATTTTATTAGCAAAGCTGCACCTTATTAAAATTCATAATTTATTGTCAACATTTTATCATGATACTGAAGGATAACATGTCCATATCTCGGCAACCTAGGTATTTCCATAGTTTCCTTTTTCTTTTTATCCCTTGTCTCAAAAAGAATAAGAAACCAATTTTACGTTTCATAATTCTGTGCGCGTCATTATATATAGGATCGCTACTTTGTCCCTGTACCTGAAAACGGCTGAACGAACCGTCATGAAATTTGGCAGATATATAGCCTGGGATGTGGACAAGGACACAGACTACTTTTTTACGCGATTACCGACATCCACGCTGGTGGAGCCGCGGGCAAAAGCTATCAAATACTAAGCTTATCAGCATTCAGTTTTAGGTCACAATGCGGGCAGAATCTATCGTCATTGCCAGATTGTATTCCAATGAACTAACATTACAATAACGGATGACAGGACTGCAGTATTACTTTGTATCGTTGCTCAAGCTTGCAAAATCCATAAACTAGAATAATACTTTAATTATTCAATAGACAAAACCGATACAGAAGCCTGTCCTCACCAACACAATCTACAGACCTGTCTTAACTAATGTCCCAATCTAAGCGTGTTTAGTAGACCTAGTTTTAATACTTCCGTAAAATCTAAAACTGAACACTGCTTCTATTCACTATGTACTGAATGTATCGGGATTACTTACCTAATCTATCTTCTATCTACATATGTATTTAAAAAATAATTAAAATTTAACCCCCGACGAAAAGATGTAAAAAAATAATATGTTTCGATCAATTTATACACTTAGGCACGAATATTTTGGCCCAAGCATCGTCACCTCGGGAGACCACATTTTTTGTATTTAGTGAGTAGGTACTTACCTATTCTTTTATTTAGTAGCGGTCCCCAGACACCGAATGTATTTTACTCATTTCTATATTTTATTTCATCATAAAAAAAAAACATGATGAGATGGGTATTCTGCAGACCACAGATCATGCTGCAGCATCAGGTCAACTATTCTTGCAATACTATTGAAGTAACAGAATACCTCGCATCGATCAGACCCATGGTCACATCCTTTCATTATAAACTAGAAAAGAGCTGATGGTCTTCAAACGGCTTGTCTAAGAACCAGAGCTAGAAAACATTCGTTCAAATAAAAAAAACACATCCAAATCGATTCACCCGTTTAAGAGCTACGGTGCCACACGGTTACGGTACGGTTTTTTGCGACGGGGTTTAAAAAGGAAAACTGACTGACTGACATATCAACGCACATCTGAACCTACTAGGACTACGAACATGAATGTTTGCACAAAGTACCCTTTTATGATGTAGTAGCACTAAGAAGGGATTTTTAAAAATTCAATTGCAGCAGAATTGTTTATATTAAATCTGCTAATACGATGTCGCGAGCGAAGTGCTAGTTGTGGATATAAGGAAGAATGTAAGAATATGGAAAGCAAGTTGCTAAGGCTATTTGCTAGTCCGTGCGTAAATTAATGTTCGAAAGGTAATGATTAATGTCAATAAATCTAGCTGATACCAGGTTATGTACGATGATAGTCAGTTTATTGTTTATTCCATGAGTGGTGCTTATGTAATCTAGGACAAGGATGCATAAGAGGAATTGACAAATAGCGGTAGTCGAAACCTTTATAGTGTTGACGCGAAAATTGATAATATTGACTTGCTAGATAGTAAGAACCGTATATTAAGTTTCTCAATGTTGCCTAGGAATCATTAGTTTCCTTAAAAACTAGAGTTTTACTAAAGAGGCCACTGTATGAAGGATTTTAGCATTTAGGGTGTTTCATTGAGGACCATAACCTGGTAGGGATAGTATTTGATTTAATTTAAAAACTGTTCTACATGGTACCTAACTCTGTGGTTCTGTCCAATCGATGCTACTGACGCAAATCAATGTAGTGCCGATTTATGTCGAGAGCCAAAGATAACACGACCAATATGGAAAAGATTACACATGTATATGAGAGGATTAGTCTGATAAAACATTCGATTTTTCTCAAATTAACTATGGGGATTGGCTTTCTATAAGACCATTGATTTTCAAAACGTTACAGTTGAACACCATATTTGGTATCGTTTTCGTAATAACTTTTCAAGAATTTGCGAGTTAGCTGCTCCAGAAAGAGGTCAGGCGTCCATCTGAACGCGTACGCGCGGGCTGGTACGAGGTGGCATGGGGAAAGAATTCTGGAAGGACTTGGCTTTAGCCCATCAGTGGGTCAGAATGAACTAACATGCAAAAAAGCTGGCTATTCTGTCCAATCCTGCCTTGCACTTGTGTTTGTTCTAGTGTATAAGTTAAAACTATGTCTAAAGAAAATACCGCAACTTGTATACTAGTATGTTATAAGTATAACTGCCTCCGTGGTCGAGTGGTTTAGGTGTTTGCCTTAGTTAAGTTGTTTCCAGTTTGGCTAGGACATTGCAGGCTTGAATTACCTGATTGTCTGATAAAAAGATGATTCAGTGCTTCGGAAGGCACATATAAGCCGGTGGTCCCGGCCGCCAAACGGCGGTCGTCAAACAAACCATCATGTCAGAAGCCCTTGAGGCGGTTTAGGAACTCTGACACTAGGGAGTGTGGGGTCGTTGGACCTTAGTGCCCACACGATAAGAAGAAGTAGAATTAGAATTACGTAATGTCTGATGCGTGATACTGACCCACATGTCGCTCAGCGGTTGGGGTGACAGCGAGGCGGGCGCGGACGACACCGCTGAATCCTCGTCCGACGGAGCTTCCTGTAATACAGACGACAATGGTTACTTCAGGGCACAAACTTTGCCAAGGTCGCGGATTTTGTTCGAAAGAGTTACCGCGGCCCTGGAACGCAAAAGGCACTAGGAGGAGCATGGGTGGGTTTTAGTCAGTAAGAGTCTGACACTCCCTGCCGCTCCACCCAGAGCGGAAGGGGTCATTTGATGATTTCCCACCCTTCTTGATTCACGGCCACAGCTGTTGTCAAAGAAACAGAAATAAGAAAATTATTCGAGCATAGTATTAGGACCGGCCGGTGTGCCTCATCATTTCAGACGCAAGACGTCTACTGCAGGACATAGGTCTCTCCCAAGAGTCGCCACATCAGCCAGTCATGTGCGTCTCGCATTCAGTGGATTCACCAGGTCTTCGGTTCAAATTGTAGGAAGGCTTCCAACCTTCTTCTTGTTGTGCCGTATGTGTGCCATGGTTCACCCCCTATTACAAGGGACTGAGACATATCTGGGAAACAAACTGAGTCTTCTAAGTGTGTAAAGGAAAATTATGCAAGCATGACGTTATGTTAAACCTGAAAGTGAGCGTTTCTCATAAGGGCACCCAACTTTAAAAAAAAAAATATTAAGTAAGGGTCATGGCACACACAACAGGATATAAAGACAATCTCAAAATATGAATCAATAGCTAGGTACATTATTCTGAGTCGTTGTTATAGAATGTAGAATTTGACCTTTTTCAAAGCGTGCGTGATTCGTTAGAACTTTGTCTGCGGGCCTTTATAGTGATAAGTTATTACAAAACCAGTTTTAATAAATGATAAAACAATTACGAACCCTATAAAAGGTTTCTTTTCGATGCTGTATGTCTGTTTTCAGATTCTCTCGGTTGGTCTTCCCTTTTTCCTGTAACAAGCAGAAACCTTCAATTAATTTAAATGGATTAATTAACAAGGCTACTTAGTACCTAGGTAGTTAGGTTGCAATTGTTGTAAAAACGATTGTTGTTCATTCAAATATTAGAAGCAGCGTAGTTTTGTGAATTCATGCTTGAACGAAGTGGAAAATTGACTGAATTAATCGTCTTATTTGTTATCCACGGTGAATATCGTTCGACTATGGAGAGGAATTTGTAAAAGCGTTTGACCCATCAAGTCAAATAAAAGACAAAATTAACCTTCCCATAAACTACATTGATTTGCACTCCCAAACACTTGAGAAACAAAAACTGACTAACCAGACAATTTTTCACTACAACTAATTATTCCTTCAACATGTATATAGTCAATGCAGGTTCCAAATTCCCTGTCTATCAGTCGGCAGTTACCACAGACCGCCTGCGGCTGACATCAGCTGTTGTTGCCCGTATCTCTGACCGGGCCGTGCCGGACCGGGTCGTGACCGGACAGGTACTAAAGTCCATAGTGTTGCGACACGACAACGAAAATAAAAGTGGTTAGTTATTTAGTTACGATACGTATCGTGGGAGACTGGGAGCTGAACTGTGTAATTTGAATGACATGCCTACTGTGAAATGTTTAATGAGCGAGTTAGCCTTTGACTTAGATTTGAATTGTAACGAGATTGTTATTCTTTTGCTTTTGTCTGAGCCGGTTATTAAGTTATTATGTGGATTGAGCAGTGGTAATCCAGACTTTGTTTCGAATGAAAGTAACCTTTCAAAATTTTAACAATACCTATCTAATATCTCCCTAATATCTTTCGCCATCCAAACCTTTCCCTTTCCCGTAAATACCCGAAGATAACCCAATAAATTATGAACCGTTTTACTAGATCGATCGAAGTCTTCATTTCATTGATAATTATGTTTTGTTGTCTACTTAGGGTTGGTTAAATCTCTACCTCATACAAGAGTGAATTTCAACAGGTCCTATAAAATCTTCATTTCCGTGTATTTTTTTATCTTAAGGTTTTTTTAAAAAAAAAAACGCTTTTATTAAAGTTTTTGATAATGTATTGTATTCTTGCTTAATGTCTAGCAGATAACTTAAAAAACTAACGAGATATACAGGATTCAAAATTCCGTGCCACGGCGATGAAACATGCGTGCACGGCAATGAAACAAGCGGGCACGGCAATGAAAAAACTGTGCCATGGTAATGAAAGAATCAATCCATGGAAATGAAAAAATATTATATCTCTCCGAGAGGGAAAGGCAAACCCAGACAAATTGTGTATGGGAGTAAGATTTGGATAGATATTACAAAAGGAAGAATGGGAGTATGTATAAGAATAAAGGCTGTAGTATTAAAATCTCTAAGTAGTGTTGCGAGTGTAATTCAAGTCTTTCTTTACTTAGTGTACTCTCATTCTTCTTTTGTAATATTTCCTCGCCCAAATTTTACTCCCATACAAGTGTTGGAATCAAGACCTTATCCTCCTACAATATTGCGAAGTCATTGCACTTCGAGGAACAACTACTCCTGCAGCCTTCTATTTAAGATATCGTTCTCTTTCTTTTCTTCAAAAATTGAGAAGCGACTCTGTATTAAGAGAGGAGTATCTCTTAATACAGGGTCGCTTCTTAATTTTTGACGTCGCTTTTCTTCCGCCAATCTTTACCTGTCCTTTCTCTCCTCTTTAGATAATTTTGGTTTAGGCATCTTGGCATCCTAAAAATAAACAATCCATTATTAAAATCAGACTGTAGTATGTGGAGGTGCGTGCGTGTGCGAGGGTGTATTATACGTGTGATAGAGTACCAAATGTTACATCATTTTGTTAGGTTACCATGAAAAAATCTTTTTGTAGCTGGACTGTACAGTAAAAACTCATCAAGTCTATCCTTAAATGTTTTATCGCATTGCAGAGAGAGTTAACTTGACGAGTCCTGTAATGTCAGTAATCGGTATTACCTGTATAACAGATAAAAGTTGATAAAGATATTTTCTTTGCCTAATCATACCATGGCGATGAAAACACAAGTCACGGAAATGAAATACCTGGCCACGGCAATGAAAATAAATTGTTTTACAAGGCATGGCAATGAATTTTTTTTCATTGCCATGTCTTTTTTTTCATTGCCATAGAAAATTTCGCCCACAAAAACCACGGCAATGAAAGCACGGCGATGAAAATCGAGGCAAAAAATATAAATAACAAAAAATCTATTAACTATTTGAAGAAATAAACACTTCACAAATAAACATAAAAGAAATGGCGTTCTATCGAATGCTTACTCAAGAAGACAAACTTAATTCAAAATGAGGTTATACCTATCCACGGCGATGAAAGAAAAAATGTCCAGTAACATAAAAATTGAGTAACTTACATTATGGCTCGAAAACGCAGGCACGTGTGTACGTCCTTCCACGTTGAGCACTTAGGCAGCACTAATACGAAACGTTTAGCGCACCGTGGGGGGGACGCAAGTCATTAGGTAAAACAATATCCTTAAACATGATTAGGACACGGCGATGAACGGTAGTTCTGGGACAAATGAATTTCTATTAACCATTTGTTGTATTGTTTAAATATTTGAATAAATGTATTCCGTAACAATACTTTAAATATTCATGTATCAAATAAAACAAGGATTTAATATAAATAACCAATAGATTTTTATCAATGAGGAATAATACACAACAAGGTGACGTGTGGACAAACACGGCAATGAAATATTTCGAGGTTTAATTAATTATTTTGGAGTATCCATTAATCCTATTAATTAAATATTTAGTGCTACACGTAGATTTCTATTTCACCTAACCGGAAAAAAATATTAGAACATTATAACTTTGTTTTTTAGTACCAATTTCATTGATGCCACGCAATTTTTGGTCCCGGGAAATTCACTCACAATACAAAGACGTGCAAAGCTACGGTGCAGCTATACATATAAGTTTGAGATTGTTAGAACGCCTGCATGATTTGTGATAGCAAAGTTTCTGACGCGCGTTACCGAATGGTTTTATTATATACATATAATAAAACCATTATATTATATACAATAAACGTAACATCATGGGCTGGAATAAACATGTGAGCGCTGCGCACAGGGAGGCCAGGCACAAATTACAGGTATGGATTTGGTACGGCAGGCCAATTAGTGGTATTTTTTATGATGAAATGTGCGAGAGTAGAAGAAAATTTAAGGCAAAATTGAAATGGTGTATGAAAAATCAAGACCAGATTATGATGGACATAATTGCCAGTTATAGATCGGCCAAAAATTTTTCTCAATTTTGGAAAAGCACTAATAAACTTAATTTGAAGCCAGGTCTCCCTGTGAGCATCGCAGGACAGACGGAAGCTAAAAACATTGCAAACCTTTTTAAAGAGAACTTTCAAGTTGAATCACCGCTAAGTACTTGCAACGAGCGGGTGTTCGGTGCTGAGACGGCGCGGAATGGCATGTCATGTTGTATTAGGTTCACGGCAAAGAAAGTGAAGGACATCCTTAAAAACATGAGTAGGGGTAAATCGCCAGGCCACGACGGTCTTAGCATTGAGCACCTGCAGTATGCAGGACCACATCTGCCGCGGGTTCTCGCTATGTTCTTCTCCCTATGTATTTCACATTCGTATCTGCCAACAGACCTGATGAAGACTATTGTCGTGCCGGTGATTAAAAACAGAACAGGTGATATTTCTGATAAAAGTAATTATAGGCCAATATCGCTGGCTACAATTATTGCGAAGGTTCTTGATCGCCTAATGGACAGCTACCTTGACAAACACATAAATCTGCATGATGGACAGTTTGGGTTCCGGAAAGGACTTTCTACGGAAAGTGCGATTTTAACTCTAAAGCACACCGTAGGGTACTATGTCGATAGAAAGACCCCTGTCTACGCATGTTTTCTGGATCTTTCGAGGGCTTTCGATATGGTGGCTTACGATGTGCTATGGAAGAAGCTTAGAAATACCAGTTTACCTAAAGAGCTATGTTCTGTTTTTGAGTACTGGTATGACAATCAGATCAATTATGTGAAATGGGCAGGAGCACTATCGGATGCATATGGCTTAAAGTGTGGTGTGAGGCAGGGAGGAATAACATCGCCGAAACTTTTTAACTTATATGTTAATGAGCTGATAGGTGGCCTCAGCAGCATGCAGGTAGGATGCTCCATTGATGGTATTTTTGTCAACAATTTGAGTTACGCAGATGACATGGTGCTGCTGGCGCCATCTGTCAGCGCACTTAGAAAATTGTTAACGTTTTGTGAAACTTACGCTTTGTCCCATGGTTTACGATACAATGTGAGTAAAAGCGAATTTATGTTATTTTCAAAAGGTGGTGTAGGGCCTGAAAATGTACCTTCCGTGATGTTGAATGATGTTACTCTTAATAGAGTTTCTAAATTTAAATATCTGGGTCACATTGTGAGCGCTGATCTCAAAGATGACGCTGACATTGATAGGGAGCGCAGGGCGTTGACGGTGAGAGCTAATATGTTAATCAGAAGGTTTGCGACTTGTTCGAAACAGGTTAAAATTACGCTGTTTAAGGCATACTGCCAAAACTTCTATGCCAGTAGCTTATGGACAACATATTCTCGGAAAACCCTCAACACCTTGCGCGTCCAATACAATAACGTCTTTAGGATGCTATTGCGGTTACCACGTTTCTGCAGCGCATCTGGCATGTTTTCGGAGGCTCGTACAGACGGGTTCGCAGCCATTTTGCGCAAAAATGTTGCCTCCTTATTAAGCAGGATTCGTGCTAGCGGCAATGGCATGCTGGCGGTTATTGCTGACAAATTTGACTGTCCTATTCTCAAGCATCAAATAAGGGTGCTAATAGAATAGGGTGAATATGAATTATTGAAATTAAATCGAATTATTGTATTTTAAATTTTACTAACAATTAGATAATAAGTTCTTACTAACCATTGGACCTATGTAGTCTTTAAAATGAATAAATTATTATATTATTATTATTATTATTATTTTATAACAAGGCGTTAAAAGCAAGATTTTTAAAATACGTTTTCTAGTTTTATTTTCTGTGCCCTACTCAACTTTTCCATCAAGATTTCTCGACCGCATAAACTTATGGCATAATTTTCCTGAAATGGCTGTACAAGCCAGATTAGTACTGATTATCTGAACTTTTGCACTTATCTATATTTATACTGTGGCCACGGCCTGTTTGACCGGTTGACAGCAACCATTTATTTTGTAGAAAGTTTAACCTGATCTTATCATGGCAAAACTGCCTTTTTCATGTTTATTGTTCCCATGATATAAAAATTATGGGTAATTAAAGCAATTAAATACTTACTTAGCAATTAAAAACGGGAAAGAATTAATCGATATGAAAAAGTACCACGTATCTACTAAGTATCTATAGTATAGCACGAAAAAATCTACCACCATAAGAAGTTCCATATCTAATGCAAATCTTATAAATTATGTACTTAGGTACTTTTTACCGAAAAAATAAAAACCATTTTTTACGCAAATACATAGGCAGCTTAATACGGTAATTTCACGCGTAGTTTCGTGACAAAAACCGTAAAAATTGGTTATGAACAATGTCATCATGGCAACACCGCGAAATGTTAACACATTTGCGTCAAAATGCTTGATTGGTTAATGCGTGAAAATATGAGTATTTGGAAATGGTTTGTGCTACTCGTTACTGCCAACAGTTCTCTTTCATTGCAAACAGCAATATGAAAGAAAGCGTGGTAAATTTAGCATGAAAAACTAGGTACTAGACAATTATGCCTCACTGAGGCTCAATATTAACTAATACAGTGAAATTTCGTAACGGCTAGTTGACACTTCCCGTGACCCAAGAGATGGCTTTTTCTTTGGGCAGAGACTAAGCATTGCCATTCAACGTGGCAATGCCGCCAGTCTCTTGGACACATTACCAGCTGACAGCGTTGAGGACGAATTTTTTGATGCTATATTTTAGTTTGTTGTAAGTTTCGTGTATTTTTAATTTAAGTTATTTTTAGTCTTATATCTAATACATATTTTATCTACAAAAAACTTAAAAACTGCTGCACATGAAGTGACGGCGTCATGTTACACTGCGAGGTGTCGCGTAACCGGCCGCGGAAACGCTGATACAGCACACCTCTGGGGATGTCTGTCGGTGGTTGCTGATCATTCCTGGGTTTGATTCCCTTGTTTGGCATTTTTATCGGGTTTTACTTTCAGGTTTTTTCCAAATTCCAATAATTTTAAACCAGAAATGTACCTACACTACATCTGATTATTCAAGCAACCAGTAACCAATTATTCGATACCGTGATAATTATAATTGCTATTACACTTCTCGATTCCCTTGGGGATCGTTACTATTCGATTAGCGAAAGTCGATAGAAAGTTGTTGAAGCTCATGTGATCATCTCTAGTTATTTGCGAGATCATGCTGCCCTGAATACGATATAGGGCTGCGATTTCATTGATTGATTGTTTCGATAAATTCTGATACCGTAATCGTAATGATTTGATTGAAATAAAGAGGTTATTTATATTTTGATTTGCCGTAGCTTTCTCAAGATTCAAGATGTCCATTTTCCTTATTATTTATAGCAGCTTTAACTTCTTGCCAAGGATTTCAAAACCTAGATATTGCAGGTAAACATTACATGCATAATAAAATTGGTATTTACAACATCAACCAAATCAGTTACATTTGCCAACATTTCTAGCCAAATTAAGAAATAGCTATCCAATACAAACTCCATACGAATAACAAATGAGATTCAACAGAAAATTCAGTCCATTAGAAATCACGTAGTTCTATAATGACGACAATCAGGCGGGCAGTACTTGCTTTGAATCACTCATTTAATTCCTAAGACTATTTGGAATCTGACCAGGACTTTCACTTCATTGTTCTCAGTAATTATTGCTGCGAAAGTCAAATATTGCTCCAACATAATCTAATAAATAGTGATGGGCGATGCTCGATGACGCGTGTCGATAATACCGAA
This sequence comes from Melanchra persicariae, assembly GCA_947386135.1. Lineage (NCBI taxonomy): Eukaryota > Metazoa > Arthropoda > Insecta > Lepidoptera > Noctuidae > Melanchra > Melanchra persicariae. The sequence goes on along the minus strand of OX376655.1, from coordinate 4,029,086 downwards.
AAACTGGTATCCGTGACCGGGTTACTTTTTATCATATCTATCGATATTCACGCATGTATGACTTGCATTTTCGCTAATGATACTATGTACTTTTTATGGAATAGTTCTTATAACGTTTCTAACTTTTACATAACTGTAAGTTTGATAAGTATGGCGATAGAGGCGGCTTCAATCGCTGTTAAAAGTAAAACGATGAACTACAGATCAAAGTTCACATCAATTGGTTCTGAATGTTGTGATGATGGCGTCAATTTTGTTGGAAATTCAATTAAAAAGAAAGTATTAACTTGCTTTAATGCGAATGCAATAGGTTTGCTGAAAGTGAATCTACTGTTTAAAAATAAGATCTCGCTCAAATAAGTATGATATTATAGACTGAAACGGCTACATGTTTTCTCCAAAAATTTAATCTTTGCAGTGTTTAAAAAATTACCTGAAGTGGACGCCGGATACTGTTTAATTGGGGGAGGCCTATGTCCAGCAGTGGACGTCTTTCGGCTGATAATATTTGATCATGATGACGATGAATTGGAATTGTTATAATTTAGTTAGCATAATAAAGCTGTGCAAATTCATCTTCTAAATTAACCCTCGCTAGAATATCACCCCATTTCAATAATTCTGTAATACCATCAATTCTCGATCTAAATAGCTTCAAATCTATTTCTAAACTATATCCCTGTTACAATGTCCTAGCTGCATAGTCCAAATGTCCTTGTACAGCTTACTGTGACTGTCCCAAGTCATGGGCTATTTGCTCAAAGCCCGTTTGTTTGGCCCAGTTCCCATGCTCTGCTAGAACCAAGTACTTACAGTTCGATAGCAAATTTTATAGACTGATTTACCGGTATATTGATTATTTTAGATGTTTCTTTGTTTAGCGCTTGTTTCATAACGTTGTTAGAACAATGGAGCATGTATTTGGAGCTGGGTTGGTTCATTCAAGGACTTGTGGAGTTATTATGATTGAATGTGTTGTGTTTTGGATTGATAGTCGACGATGCGTGTTAAAAGATAAGGAATTAGATATTAATAGCATTTATAGTTATGTAAACAGTTGTTAATTAAGTGAAATACAGAAATAATCTGAAAATTGTATAGCTTTTACAGCAATTGATTATGTTATGAATATAAGTCCCTAAATAGAGTCACATAATCGACACGGTTGGCGGAGTGGCTGAGCGATTAGCTTCTGCGCTGCGTGTTGCGGGTTCGATTCCCGCACGGAACTAATATTTGTACGGCCTACAGATAGTTGTTCCGGGTCTGGCTGTTTGTGTATGTGAGTTTACATGCTTGTAATAGCACCCACGATACAGGAGAAATTAATAGTGTGGGGCAATTCGTTTAAAATAATAAAAAAATAACCCTGGTTTTGTCTCAAAATACTACGTAAAATAAGGTCAAAAGCCTAAAACTCTTACTTTTATCAAACACCTGAGTACATACAACAGGATGTCGTAAAATCTTAATTTTGTAAACACATACAAACAAACCATACTACGTATTTCGGTCATGCACACATAAATACGTGATATGTATCCACAAGTGTTGAATATAACGTATACTGTCTGCTTAACAGGCTGGAAAGGAGCTTCATAAAGTTAGGAGATAAATTATATTTTTGGGTATAAATTATAAAAAGTAACGTGGTATTAATATTTATAAAACAAATAAACATCATGCATTAATCATCAAGTTTGGACTGCGCTTACTAAAGGAACATGTGTCTACGTTAGAGTATCAAAAAAGAATCTTTAACAAAACATGGATATATGAATGACATTAATACTGCACTAAAAGAAAATGGCTTTAGCATTTCAACTTCATCAAACAATTAAAAATAATCAGGAAGGGGTTAAAATAAGCAAAGGTTATCGTTTTGAAAAGGTGTCAGAAGCCAAAAAGTGGCAGGTTACTCAAAATTTACCGAAATTCAGTTTTTTAAGCATCGGAAGGCTTGACACTTTACGCATCAGTTAAGCTACTTGAAAACCCCGTAACTTTATTGGAACATTGAAAAAAACACTATTCTTACTTAGGTACTTAGGTACTAGTTTGATTACTGCTAAAGTTACTTTGTTTGTCTGTAACATTTGTACGCCTAAGCCGCTCGACCGATTGTTATGAAATTTATCACAGATTTAGTCTAGGACCTGGAGAAGGACCAAGGATTCTTTGTATCAACATTCCGACGTGTGGGCGAAGCTGCGTGCAGAAACTCGTTTTCATCATATGTCACGAAGGTGACGATAATCATGTTTTACAAAATCCAAACGGATTAATTCAATGAAGTTTCCCGAAACTCACTTTCGTTGAGTTACCACTTTTGGGCTTCTGAGGGCAGTATATCGCCTATGTTACGCTGATCTAGAAAGCTATATACCTAGAATAGTCAGAATACTTGATCAAATTATAAAGTCAAACCAAATACCACTGAAAACTAACGCGCTATTTACATCATTATCGTAATTCAATCAGAGCTTATAAATTACAATTTCACCGGCTGCCATAAAGTTGACAAAGTTAATTGCCGAATTAATACTGTATTGTGCAGTATAACTGCACAATACAAGTTTTTGCTCATAATAAATCACATAACACGAAATGCAGTAAATAACACTATGTTACACAGACAGACACGATAATTCATGTTTATCGTAACTCGGCATAAATCCAACACTATCGACGGGATCGATCTTGTAATAAATCGAAAGTTATCGATTAAGGCGCCGCACTAGTCGTGAGCAGGTCCTAGGCGCAGATTACCACTTGATAGGTTTTGAGAGAAATTGAACGAGTTTTTCTTGTCTGTTAATGATAATTTGGGTATTTAGTTGATCGGTAAATACTTGTAATGCTAAGGCCTATCATAAAGAGTAAATCTAGCATTTGTCTCCAATCATTTCGATCACCGAAAAGTTTTAAATAGTCACTTTCTACAAAAGACCATGCGTCCTTATTTTGATAATATTATTTGCGAATATCATCATATTGAAAAGGAGCAATCTGGAAAGCTTAGAAAGGAGTACTACAGTTTGATAGTACAAAGGTCACAAAAATGTCCACATTTACCAGTTCTCCTATAGAAAAAGTGTCTCCATCATATTCATAACTTTTACCGTAAACCAAGAAAGGTTCTAACAGATAAAGACAAACACATGGGAAAGTGTGACCTTAACTGTGATGCGACCCTCCCGTGAGTAAGGTGTAATGACGATCATTACCGAGGAATAACTCACTCGTGGTGTATGCTGCCTTAGTACTTAGTGGTGGGAGCTTCGGTGATGGCTTGAGGATCACGACAGTTATGTGTGCCTTGATTGGGGGCAATGTATTGAAGAACCATTCGTGTAGAAAAGTGAAACACGAAGAATATTAATAAAGCTTTATTTCAAGAATATGACGTATTATAATTACACTATTTCACATATTAAATGAAATGTGCATATTGTATATTGTTGAATATCTAAATGGAATTGGTTCATTGAGTGCAACTATTTGGCATTTTTTTACCAAATATTCTAAAATTGAGTAACTGCCAATTCTGGAAAGGTCACTTGTGTTGTAACAGGAAGAAACATGTAACTTAGGTTCAACGACTGTACAGCTTCAATTATTTTGTCTTAGCTACGTGTAGGTATATTTTACTGAGGAATTAATTTATGTCTTAATTTAACTTCACCAAAACTGAATTAAAAATAAACATTTCTCAGTGAAATGAATTAAACAACTGACATCTCAATTACGTAGATAAAATTAATCGAAAACGAGACTAAACGGTACGATCGCGATAACAAGTTTCATAAAAAGCTGGGTCGTCGCCGAAACCTTTGACATTCAGAGATGCGCTTGCACCGGTTGGCCTACTTTCACCACTTCACCACTGCATCCATGTTCCGTATCGATTACATTCGATTATTCCTTTACGATTACGCAATCGATTTGACGGTCATTGTTTTTCGTTTACCTTAACGATTAATTACTTCTTAAGAAGGAATTCTTATCTACTGTTCGTGTAATACCTGAATGGTAGCAGAGTGTTCGTCATGGCATTTTAAGTGGTAGTAAGTTGTTCAACAACGCGCTTAAAGATTTTTTATGTTGTTTTTATTGTGACATACAAAAGCTGTTCCGAGATTTAATAAGTGCCGTTTTACAATATTCTGATCTGGTTCTATAACCTGCACGAGCTCATATTTTAAAAGTGATTACGGCTAAAGTCGATACTGCCCTCAATATTACTCTGGATTCCATTTTTTATGGATGGGAAATCATCAAATGACTCCTTCTGCTCTAGGTTGCGCGGGTCCCTCCCGCGCCACCTGAAGCGGAAGGAGTCATTTGTTGATTGTGTCAGACTCTTACTGACTCATCCGTTCTCCTACTAGTGCCCTTTGTGTTCCAGGGCCGCGGTCTCTTTTTCGAAGAAAATTGCAATCCTGGCAGGTTACTGCTATAAATCTCTTGCAATCGAAAGGGAGATATCACTATTTAAAAAACTGAACTCAAAAGAACGAAGCATAAATAAAATCAATCAAAACACCGAGCAGCTAATAGAAAGATGACACCCACCCAAACGACATCGATACCAATATAAATCATCAGCCACAAAATAATACAGTTCTCATACAAATCACAATAAAAGTAGGTTCACAAACTTGCGACCCGCACATGTAGACGCTTTGGGAAAGTGGCCATAAGTGGGACGATGGACCACTTTGCTGGTCCCGTGTGGGTGGAACACCTGTACCATGAGATGACCATTTCATGTGTACATGAGGTACTACTACTATCTTTATGTTTTGTAATGTATGTATATGAATTGATGACCATTCTTCGTGTTTGCTTCAAGTTAGAATAGGTACTGTCGAAGACATTTGGGTACATTCTCTGGATGCAACCAAATAGGTACCTACCTAACTATGGATTATCTGTTGGATTTTTGTTTATTATCAGGTGAAAATGAAATGAACTGTTTGCTAGGTATACCTCTACATATAAAAATAAACATACGCATAATTAATTATTGATGTAGCAGTTAATTTTCAAAATCCTAATCCATTAGGGTTTTGAAATATTTTAACGATTTTTTATTGTCATCGAAAATCGGATGCATTCATTTTTTGTCTAACAAAGAACCTACACAGTGTTGCATCCTAACAAAGATGGAGGACTAAAACCGCATAATTCTCAAGCCAGTAAAAAAATAAATATTGACAAACACTTTTCAAGAATTTCACTTGTCAAAGACCACAGAAGCCTTGCAAGAGTAATTCTCCCAAGTCTTGCAGGTTTATCAAACATGATCTTGATGGATTACGCAAAATCTGAGGCACGTGAGAATGCAAGCACTTCCGCTGGCACATTTACTTCTTGTCGTGTGCTTCGGTGAGCCGTGACGAGATTGATAAGAATCTCCTTGGACGTATATGAGTCGAAGTTATTAATGTCATTAGCTTTGTGCAAATTATTTAATTATGTCTACTTATATTTAATTTGTCTGCACATGTAAGGAATATCATTCAATGTGTTTTTTTTTATTTGAAGTGCCTGTATGTATAAGCAAACCTACTTTATTTGTATTTATAATTATAAACATAAAATCGATTTACGAAGCGGTGAAAATACGGCAAGCGGTAAACAGTTAAAAAAAATATCTACCATTCATCAAAATTCACCGTCTAAACGGCGGGAGACCCAAAAAAATGAAGAATTCCCAAAAAAAATTGTGTAACATGATACCGAACATGAGAAAAAATATAAAACATAGTTCACTGAATGAACCCGAAGAAGAAACCGGTTCTAAGGAATGAATGTAGACGACCGAAAAGGGATCACGACATCATTTTGGAGTTACCTGGTTCAAATACTACCAAGCTACTGCTTCTGGTAATGTAAGCTTTATTTTCTAATGATTAAGACTTGAACTTACTTAAATTAATGCTGTAAGAAGAATTGTCAGTATAACGTCTAATATTTTTATGAATGACTACAACGTTTTGGTGGGATTAATTTTGTCCAATAAGTTTTCTGAGTGGACCTTTACAAAAATTGTTGGTTAAACTTGTTATGCTGTAATATACTTACTTAGTAAAATAAAAAACGAATTTCATCAATACATTACAAAACCAAGCTGCAGAATTAATGATCAAAGTGTGAGTTTCCTTGTAGTATTTTATGCAATGATAAAAAAAGTGGACACTACATTTCAACAACGAGAAGATATACTAGGACTTCCTTATTGATACAAAGACAAACAACATAAACTTTCTGTAAAAATCGTCATCGCCAAGAAAAAGACGAAATGCTATTTTCCGCAATGATATTAAAAGTGGACACTAGATTTTAACAACCAGAAGTTATGAATAAGATTTCCTTATCGATACAAAGACTTTGAAATTCCATAGCTAAGAAAAAGACGAAAGGCTGATATTTGAAATATAATCATGTGCTACTTAGGTACAGGTTTAAAGTAAACCTGTGGTCTGCTGAAGAATGTACGAAAGTCAAGTAAAAGGTTAAATTGCACAATTCCAGTGTAAGCCAATAAATATCTTGAGACGAGAAGAGTTTTTACATTTTTACATAACAATGAAAATCACGTTCGAGGGCGCGGAGATGTAAAGAATCTTGTAATCGCTGTGGTTGCTATATTAGCGAAATAATTTTACATAAGTCTATAACTATGGTCTTTTACAACTTTTTTGATGAACTTTTACAAAAAGCTCGTCTAATTATTTTAAATCCACCTGATATGATGGGTCAAGTTCAGCTATTTTTTTTTGTCGCGTTCTGTGCCACGCAAAATACCAAATTAACGTGCTTTGGTAAGAAACAAAAACTGATTGCTCTAAATAATACTGAGCTGATATAACCACGAGAAAGAACCCATACAAATAATGATATATAACAAAAGAAAGATCCTGCAAATTTTTGGATACGGGTTGAAGAATATAAAATTTTAAATATTCGCATCAAGTATTAGTACCTACTGATGATGCGTATATTGAAAAAAAATGAATTAGGTCTTAGAATTAAAAAAGTGACGTCCATCGTGAGATAATTATACCAAGCTTAGAAGAGCCAGGCATGCACGCACACATATTATGTTCAGTGGTGATGATGACAAAGGGACAACTACGTTTTGATATAATAAATCTAATACCCACTGAAATAACGTGAAGTAATTCTCCAACAAATCGATCAACACCTCATTTACCAAGAACTAACATCGACTGCATCCAATTAACACCTCCTACGATGCAAGTAACACGAATACAAAACTTACTGCATGTGTGTTGAAACGTATTTACAGGTTTCCTAGCACAGCTTGTTACGTAATTACAGTTAGCATCTAAGAAATAATTTACTGTTCATATCGCTTATTGATTAGGTTCCGTCATACCATATGATATGATGGAGCATTAAAATTAAAATACCAACGTATGAAGTAAGTTATGAAGGATGGAACGAGTAGCCGCACCCGACAAATATGATGTCCAGAATTCCGTGTTTCTAGACAGAAATACTAGTCGGTACATTCGGAATTAAAACTCCAAACAAAATATCCAACAGTAAGCCATACAATTACTGCGTTATCATTCTAGCCAAAAGACGGCCGCTGCAGGACCCACCCATCTCCCCCAAGCACCACCACATCAAACGATGACCTGTATATAACCTGCTCTTACTTATTCCAGAGAGTCATTCGTTGCGCCACTGCACAAAACGATCACGGATTCAGTCTTTTCTACCGTCAAATATGTGCAATGTGTGTTGCATCTCCCACGAACTCAAACGAAACATTCTTGGGGGATAATGCGTAAATACCGCTTTTGACAGGCGGATTGATGATTATTTTTCTGAAATATTTTTAGTCTTACAGAAGCTGCTTATGGGTATTCCTATGTGTCTACAAGATGTTAGTATTTTTTTGTAAATTGTATTCCAATCTTTAAACTTTCACTGTCCTATGTCTATTTATAATTATAATTTCGGCAAGTGAGTTCTGCCCCGCCATTGCGTCTGTTTTGTCGACACTTAACTTGTTAGTTTTGGATAACATATCCAAAGATCTTGTAACAGTGACAGTCCAAATATTGGAAGTCATATCTCTACTAAAGACCGGATCTACTACAGTGACAATCATTGGCTACTCATCAGTCAGTTGAGAAGCAAAGGACATATAACCCAATAGTCCACATCGGAACAAGTAAAACCTGATTGTGTGCAGGTACTCCTCGGTCATTAAGGGTAAGTACTCAAGAGCGGAAATGTTCGGACGTGTAAAAACGGCGCAGATGGCGATATCCGATGCTGTTAATGGTTAGACTGTACTGTAGGTTGAGGATGTAGAGGTTTATGGTTTAAAGGTGCTCGCTGTTATGGAACATCTAAAAAAGATACCGATTATACTGTTGGAACGAACGAATAGTAAATAATTAATGAATTTTGACCTTTGAAGCTGAACTTATTCTCTCATAAGTTACACTGCGAAAAAATTACAGTATCAAAAAAAGCCGTTTTTATTTTCTCTATCCAGTTATTTAAACGAGGACTTCCAGTAAGTTAACATTATTCGCGTTTTTCAGTTAATTCTTAGTATTGCTTAAATCTGTTAGTGGAAACTTCGCCTTATGGCGGGTGTACCGTTTGGCTGGACCGGTTTGTCTGGAAGGTACGGTCCGGTCCGTGATGGATCACCATCGTGACGTCTCGCACCATTCGAATGTCATACGTATATAAAGTCTGGGTGAATTGTAATTTTCCTGAATCAAAAGTTTCGCATTTGCACGAATCCTGATGAGACTTGCGGGCGGTGAAACTCACTCATCGATAGACTGGCATCTTACTGCTACATTTTAACAATAAATAAACATCCTATATTTCTCATAAGTATATAATGAACCGCAAAATGCACAGCTAAAAGAAAAGGATCAATAAATTCCTCACTTTGAATTGAAATGCCAAAATTCTAAGACAGGTTATCAGAAGTAGAAAAAAAATAGGAGAAACTTAAGCACGACGCGACGGCACGATGATTCACCAGTATGTCTGTTTGTCTGTTCCCTCGTCTCTATATGTACAGTCAGCCAACACATCAGCAACACATCAGTGGTAGGTAACAATTTGACATTGTCAACACCCCTATGCTTTTTTAGGGTTCGAACATTCGTAAAAAACGGTACCCTAATAGGATCAATGGTCCGACTGTCAGTCTGTCTGTCTGTGTGTGTGTGTGTCCGTATGTCACACAATCCTTTTATGAACCAATTCTGTTGAAAAGTGCACATAATTATGAACTTCTGTGACCCAAACACGGACGCATTACGTAAATAAATAAAGTTTGAGTATGGGGGACAGGTAATGTGTGACATACCTATCGAAGATATTAAAGCTTGTTGTGAGAGTTTAAAATATTTTGATTTCATAATTTTAAAATAAATCATTTGTAAGTTTAAAAAAATTAGATGAAAAATTACCAATTCTCTTATCTTGGAAACTACTGTGTGTGTTAGTTAATTGTACAGTCAGCCAGCGCAAGCATAGTTCTAATCTAAGATATATTGAAATGCTGGTTTTTGCCTTAAGTAAGGAGGTTATAAATATAAAAAATTTCTTCCGTGTCAATCTGGTACCTACTTGAAGACGTGAAATTATATGGCAAACAATAGTGCACCCTATTTGGTGCTGATGAAAGATAAAAATATTTAGTAACTTATAGTTATGAGCATGACTCAACAGTAAAAAAGTTAGCGTTTGGCTGATACAGCACATGATTTATATTCACAATACCACAATAAATATTTCCAAGCACCTCTTTGAAAGCTCTCTAGTATTCTACAAGCATTGTTGTCATCTTAAAGTCTAAGCAAACGGGTTCTGTTAACTGTGACATATGAATAAAGATAAACATGGCTTCATTGCTAAACAATGGCATGACTCTCTGGTATTCAGGTATGATTATGGGCATAATTGAGATATTTATGCATTCTAATTACGAGTTAACTACTGTTTTGACCTAGATCATGTTTTATTGTAACTCTAAAAGTATTGTTTATTTATTAGTTTATTATTTTAGCATATATATGAATTTTATTAGTATTTTATATATTATTGTTTATTATTTCCAAAACAAAATTCTGTTTTAAATCTTATTTATTTGTTGTACACCTACCACAGTGTAGTCTTTTTAACCCAAAGGTTGACTGGTAGAGAATGCCTTGCATTAAGTCCGCCTATGTACCACTATTGTACATAAAGTTTAAGTAAATAAATAAATAAATAATTATTGTTTTTAACCGACTTCTAAAAAAGCACCGACTACCGAAATTAAAGTTATTTTGTACTTTGTAGTGCTTTTTTTTGGAAGTCTTTTTTTTTTGTTAAAAAGCTTTTTTATGTCAATTGATTTAAACATTCGGCAAAGGACACGAGTTTTCTACCAGAATACCTAATAGATGAAGAAATTTGACCAACATATTTTTTTATTTTTTTTTTATTGATAGGCATGCGCTTGACCACTATCTCACTTGATGGTAAGCGATGGTGTGATTGGTGTGGTCGAAGATGGAGCACGCTTGCCTAGGAGTAACCTATTCACTCTTGACTTAAAGCTAACAGGAAACAGACTCTGGCAGGGAATTCCACTCAAAACGAATCATCTTGTGTGATAGTATTCAAATACGAGCAGACATATTATAATAACCTACTCTTAAAATCTACTAGCCAATATAAGAAATTAGCTTCTGCGATCGGCTTCGTCCGCGTGAAAGACGAAAATTATCCCAAAGGGACATTCTCAAGATGGGTAAAACGAGGTATAAAAGCATGCGCTGTCCTCTTCCAGGACATGGGGCTCAAGACAAGTGACATTCTGTGAACGGTAGCGTGGCGAAGGCGATTGTCAATACGTCAAAAATGTATGGGACTGACAGATGCTTTCGAAATGTCACGTGATCAAATTCCTACATTTTGGCATTTCGACAGTCGCATTCGCTAATTGAATAGCACATTGTCTAGGGCCTCTGGTCATCCAAATCCGTGCAGCCGTTGTGACGTGAAGGAGTAACAAATAGACTGAATGACGACGAGAACTTTTTCCTAAGCACATCACTATTGCTATGGCATCACGTACAAAACAATTGAACAAATAAACATTTCTAATGTCTTTACGTAAGCTAATTTGAAGTCGATTCAGCTGATTATGCGAACAATCGACTATTTTTCGAGTGTAAGTAGAAAGGAGGTCGAAACTAGTCTGATGAGATTACTAATGCCGAATCAATTTATATATTTCCTCTGTTTGTTTTAAGTACCGTAGTTTAAACTAAACTAATATGTAAAAAGAGGTGAAATAGTGCGCGGCAGACTCTGACGAAGATGGCGGGACGAGCTTGACGCCTAGGTATCGACAGGACTGGTCCACAGTTGTCTTGCCCAGTGCTGGGAGGAAATGAAAGAAAAAAGGAGACCTTTGCCTAACAGGCTGTAAATAAATAAATAAAATAAAATATTAAATCAGTATGTTTGTTAAAGGTGATTGGGGTTAAGGGTATAACGTGATAATGTTTTCTTCTTGGACAAAAAGTTACACTATTCTTGAGTGTTAGGATGTAGACTACCAAAGAAATGTAGGTCTTTTGGGGCGGGGGGCTTGAGCCCCTTAGTCCCCCCCTTGGATCCGCCAATAGTGCCATATGCTACTTTTAACCCTGGATAATGGCACGGTCACAGGAAGCAAACCATGGGAAAAAGCCAGTTGAGCATATTTTTAGCATGAACACAAGAAATAATATCAAAGCATTAGCATTTCTTTTAGCGTCAATTTTTGTTCATGAACGTTTTTTTGGTGATTAGTTCGCTCATAAATTGTAGTAATTTGTCACGAGAAGCTATTTCAGTCGCATTGACCTTTTTGTAACTAATAGCAAAATGATTTTTTTTTGACGTTCATTGAACTTCAAATGTATTTTCATGGTTAACTTCAACTTGAAACGCTCTATGAGTTCATGTTAAAAAGTTCATGTTATTAACATATAAAACTAATGTAAACGTGTGATACTTTTTTGGTGTACCTATGGGAAATACTGAAATGACTTCTCCCTCTCTGGACGGAGTGGGAGGGTGTGTCAGACTATTAGTGACTAAATCCCACCCGTGTTCCTTCAAATGCCATGAAATAAATAACGTACTATTCACCTCCCACCCGCTTGCACCATAGACCATTCAAATCCTCTCACTCACCACAATTTAATCGATACCAATTTAAAGTTCAACAATTCGGACGAACTAAAGAATCGAGTAAACGGTGTCCGATACATCGGCCCATCTCTCGCAGGACGGGACCGTTACATAAACCACTCACGACTCCATTCGATATTGAATGGAATCGATTCCAATACTCGTTCTTGTTCTATAAATTTTTGATTACTTTGAGAGCAAGTGCCAGTGTGTCGAGTTTACGAATTGGAAATTGGGCTCGTAAATTCGTAATAGTAACACAATAAAATTCTTTCGAAATCATCAATGAAAATCCGAGAAATTTGTTTCAAAACTAAATCAAAGGCTTGACAAGGTGCAGACGTAAAACCAATTACGTGAATTATGAATATTTAGTAATCATAAAAAAATATTAATAACTGTTAATTTAGTTCAATAAAATAATTAAACTCTCATGACTAGACGGACGGTTACGTTTAAAATGCAAAGTAATTGCCGGGCAATAAGATTACAACAAGTTTATAATTGCCAGCAATAAATACTAACCTACAAACAGCTGATCGGATACTCTACTTTTTTCCTACAGGTGTGTGCAAACCGGTTACGTCACTAGACTCACTAATTTGACAGCTGACACACATGACACTTATGTCAATCGAGAGAGTGATTATCTATGCTCGTTTGTTTTTTTCGCCGCCATTTATCGAAACTGTGCACGACAATTTGCTACTGTCATTCTATTCGATTAATTAAAACGGTAAAATGTTTATGTTTAATTGAAATGACACCAGTTATTTTCGTATGAGACATGTCTAATGAGATGAGTCATAATTTACCTGATCAACTCGCAGTTTCCTGCCCAACTCATTTGCTCCGCAGTCCATTCTTTGCGTCTGTAACAAAAAAGAGATAAGTTAATTTTAATAGCCATAAAAACTTGCAAGAGGTCCTAAACAAAAGACTGCCTACATGTTTAACTTTAGAAGGTTGGAGCCTCATCAACATGCACAGTTTTTGCCGTTTTTGCTATCATCGTAAAAGCATCGTTACAAAAGCTGACTTTGTTCGATACAATGGAGATAATATTCACAGTGGTATTAAATCAAAATAAGAACTTGAATATGCAGCACAAAGATAACAGGAAAGCGATCGCCATGCCTACATCCATCCGTTGTTGAGAAGCTTACGCGATTCTGCATCCGTTGCCATCCGCCACCGTAATTCAGACTTACACAGTCCGCAATACGATTCATAATGAGCAGTCATTATTTTGCAGACAACTTTATATGTTTAGTAAAACATTGAACTGTGACTCTTATTTCGAGAGCACTAAAGGTTATTGAAAGTGTAAAGGCAGGAGATAAGTATGGATGGAAAGCTCAGCTAATGATTAATGACAGCAGTGTCGGGATGTTGCTAATCATGGCTGAGTGAGAATCTGCACAGTCCGTCGGCGATGCTATCTCTTTAATGGCGTGTTTATAGTTCCGCTGGTATTAAAAAAATAATGACAGTAACCTCTGACAACGGAGTGGAGCCGTCCTGTGGCCAGGTGGACTGATGACGTAATGAAGATAATAAAAAGGGCAATGAAAATAAACGTAAGACGTTCCTTTGATAGCTTTAACCCCGTTTGACAAACCATCATTTTAAATCTGATAATAAGCATTCTCAATGATTTATCAATTACCTGCACATAAAAATCTACAACATGAACCACACAGATCTAAGTCAGTGAATGGAAGCAAAGGAATGCTTAATCAGACTCCAAGGTCCGATCGAGCTATAAGAAACTGCTACAGTTCTATGAGGATACAACAAAAGATATACTTCGTGATTACATAATAAAGATCACTGTGTCTAACAGCACTATTTAATTGCGGACAGGTATGAATTAACAAGTCGCTTTGACTGATGGTAGGGCACTTCAAGCTTGCTACCATTCTCTTTTAGAGTAGACTTCAGCGCTCATTCTATAACGTGCCATTCCCATCACGTTGTGGAAAAGGGATGGTGTTATTCGTCCTGTATGGCTCCGTCTCTTACTAACAGCAGAATCCTGGTGGCATTGCCACGTCATAGAATGGTCTGAAGAATTACAGCAGCTGGAGAATTCCATTCAATTTCTTGTTGGTATATACGCGATGGCATACATAATGTATACTACCGTTATCTTCATCCACGACAAATAAAGCTTCTGTTTAATAATTTACAAGTGCACAGTAATTGTTATTACCTATTGTGACTCAATTATCTCGACGGACTCACTGCTTGCGTGAGAAGAAAAGCAGTTCATAAACTAAGTCTGTATGTTTTCCTTTCTCATCGTGATATACGATAGTTTCATCACTTTTCATCTCAGAAACTAGGTTAATTGTACCTATTCTTATATCTATTTTTTTTCTTGATTTATGATTAGAACAAAAGAATGAAATCATTCCCATAAATAAATATCTCATGTCAGTTTATTTGACCCTTGTCAAACTGACAGCTCGTAAACGGCGCCAACAGATTATTGTTCCCTCTAATTGTAAGTCAACTCGCGTTTTAACCCTGCCATTCTACCTGACAAAGGAATCTATCAGATACAGCCAGTCTTTTGAGAATTAGTCATCAAGGTGCAATAAACCTGCAGTTCGATAAGCACTGGATAACCATTGTTTGTATAATTTATTTAATTTGACCCGATAAACGCTATTCATGTAAGTTAAAATCAAAGTAAGTAACAACGTAAGAAGGCACTTAGATCAAAGAATTCATGCAATTTATATTTTCATTGATGTTTAAAACATGAATGCGATACAAATTGCACGCAATTTCTCCTCGAGCGATATGCGGCCATTATATTCTAAAACAATATTGATGCCGTTATAAATTCTGTACTGTTTATAGATGCCATTCATGATTCACATTGTGCATAACATGATGAGGTAAACATGGTCACACAAGTCAAAAGCAATTCTGTCTTCGACTTCAACCAATAGTAGTCAAACTTTACAAATTTACAAAGTACCTATTACGTTTGCAAAAGCGTGATATTAATCTATTTCAAATATTTTTGTAAAGGAAGCCATTGAACCAGCAACAGTCCAATTTATGCTGATTAGTTTCAACAAGCAAATCAAATGTTCGATCAACTCGTGGAAATATAATCCAGTTGTCTATATTTTTTTCTAATTCCAACTGAACGTTATACAAAAGACTGTGTATTGTTTCTTTTTTCTCTGATTCTACATTTCAACGAGAAAAAGCCGAAGCTCTTCATTTCAACCTCGTTTCAGTGTCATTGTTGTTTTTGCTTTATTTTTTAAATCTATTTTAAGTCTTGTATACTGGCTGGTATTCTAACTTCTATGAACTATGAAATGATTTTAATTATAGGTTTCGCAGTAGTAAGTCAGTCTCTTGACTTGAAAAACGAAAAATACTTCTTGGAACGAACCCATTCTTGGAGACTCTATTGTTAAATGTATTCCTCAGGATTTCAAAGCGATATTGTCATATTTTTAAGATGGCGTAATGTTAAAGAAACCTTACACGTGGTTAAACGTAGTGTTTCGTCAATCACGGAACAAACTGCGGTAGGTATCGAATTAATTTAAAAATTGAATTATACAATAACATTAGAGTATTGTGTGTCAGTCGCGATGACAACTAGTGCATGACAGATAAACGTCAAGCCCGACCCGCCATGGACTGCTGTAACTATACTTTTGTATGGAAAATATTTCATTTCAATTAGTTAATTAGAGTAGGCTTGCGTTATGATTGTAAACGATACTTAAGGTTATCTAAGAGTTATTTTTAAGTTCCACGCTTGACAGTGTTGTCATGATTTTTGATAGAATTGTAAATGTTTTGCCGTCCGTAGCTTAAACAACTATTTTACCCTGTTTCATCTATTCCCATTCAACCTTCATTGTCACGAAGCTATTCATATTATTTACATAAAATTATTCTGTAAAACAATCGTGGAGGAGCTCGTGCCTAATAATAACAGCCACACGGGTCGAACTTCGAGGTTAAGCTATGCTTGCCAAGGTCTGTCCGTGGATGGGTGAACATCTATTACATTTTACCCATTACACACCGAGTTTCCTCCGTGGCTCGGAAAGCACGTAAAGCCGTTGGTCCCGGTTGTCTTTTGAACATTTTCAACAGTCGTTACGGATAGTCGGAAGCCAGAAAATCTGACACCAGATCTTGCCAAAGGGCATTACTGGGTAATACTTACCTAGTAACTGGGTTGTGGAGGTCACATAGGCAGTCGCTCCATGTAAAATACTGGTATACAGCTGCATCCGGTCAGAGTGGAAGCCGACACTAACATATATGGGAGAAGGTTAGGCACATTTCATTATCAAAAGTAATATGCAAACTTCTAAATTACATTTTTTTTTGAGACAATCCACCACACATTCCAAAACCACTGCAACTCTTGAAAGCCAGAATCAACAGTGGTGACCACCAGAAAACGCCGAGTCAATGAAACTCGAATCGACGAGTCCAGGAGAAACGATTCAACTGTCATGGATCCCGCATCGCCTCAAGGTTGCCTGCTTGTCGGTTTTCTACAGATTGAAGATATTTCGGTGAGTGCGCCTAAGAACTCTTACGACCTCATCCCCGGGCCATCATCTACCATCGGACATCAAGACGCTATTTTATCATTTCGCTCTAAGCGTTTTCATACGTCTTTTATAATGAGCACAGCGAAGGAGTGGAATTCTCTATCTAAATCTGTATTTCCGAACGCATTCAACCCTAATCTCTTCAAAGTTAACAGGCTTCTTCTGGGTAAGTTCATTCCATCGTCGACTTTGTCTCTGTCGACTCTGTCTATAAAAGCGAGGTTTGTTTCAATTAAGTATTTAGTTATAAGCAAACTATCATCAACCATGTCGTTAACCGACACTTATTTAATTAAAATTTGACCAACCAAGGTATATTTTAATTGATTGTAGTTCGACCTTAATATTTTAAGGTGTAATAAAGGAAGCCTTGACATATAAAACACAACAAAACATATGTTGGTCGTCATAACATTGTTAAAATGTTATACTATGTTTATTGTTATGTGTGTGGAATATTGATTAATTGTCAAATTAGCGTTAAAGTGTGAAACTGCAAAGGAGACAAAAATAATGCAAGTGTTTATTGGGGTGTCAATAGGGCGACTTTTTTGTTTATGAATGTGTTAGATGTTCGTGCTACGTGCGAGCTCGTGGCTAAATTATAACAGCCGCACAGGCCGCTTCAAGGTTAAGCAGCGCTTGCCGAGGTTGGTCTGTGGATGGGTGACCTTCTTAACATATCGAGACTCCTCCGTGCCTCGGAAAGCACGTTAAGCCGTTGGTCCCGGCTGTCATTTGGAGATATTTGGCAGTCGTTACTGATTGTCAGAAGCCAGAAAATCTGACACCAGTCTTGCCAAGAAGTACTGTGTTACCCATTTAATGGGTTGTGGAGGTCTGGTAGGCAGCTCCTCGTGAAATACTTGTATTTAGCTGTATCTGGTTTGACTGGGAGCAGACTCTAATAAAGTCCTGTGGGAAAAAAGGCTAGGCAGATGAATGTGTCAGATGTTAGTTTGTTTCTTTTGTATCATCATCTAACATTCCTTCAGCTTTTATCATGGTGGTGTATCGCAATCCTTACCAGGACATAGGTAAAGTACTATTTCTGACAAGATTAACTCACAGCCAATGATGTGATGTTGTTATCAATACATGGTATACCTAAGTATAAAACAAAGTCCCCTGCCGTGTCTCTCTGTACGCAATAAACTCAAAAACTACTGAACGGATGTTCATACAGTTTTCATTGATGGACGGAGTGATTCATGAGGAAGGATTCATTACAGTTTTGTACAAATTGACTGAATAAGACGAAATTGGTTCAGGATGTCGAAAACATATCATGCTTACTGAGAGCTTGCATGTAGATAAAATTGCTTAGTACTCTTGCGAAGCCAAGCAACCCACTCCGAACTGTTAGTATTAAATGAGTTTGACGTAAAACCTTACAAACTAAGTTTGAAACATGAATTGCGTTTAGAAAGTCAAAGTTTTAACAGTTATCTCTCACGCAACTATCGAAATTATTTCAAAAATGCAATATGGCTGAACATCTATATCTTTAACAATTTGCAATATATAATAGACAGTGGTTATGGAATCCACACAGAATTGGCCGTTACATCACAGACATTTCTTCTCCGTTATGGGATATAAACATTCTTCAGTAATTGCTCGCTTTTTGCGAGCAGTGATAAAGATTTCGAAGTGGCTGACTTACCAGCTCGCAGCATTCGAAGTACCTTATTAAAATAGCTCTAACTTACCATGGTTGGAATAAGTATATAATAAAGAAAACGCATAATACTTTGGTAATTTTCACGTGTCTTCTTGTTCTACCTTTTTTTTGTTTTTCAAGAATGGGAAATCATCAAATGACGCCTTTTGCTCTGGACGGAGTGAAAGGGAGTGGCAGACTCTTACTGATTAAAACCCATGTTCATGTCCATGGTCCATGTTCCTCCTAATGCCCTTTGCGTTCCAGGGCCGCGGTGACTCTTTCGAAAAAAAAATCCGCAACTTGTTGCTCGGAGCAAAATTTGTTACTCTCTCATTTTTCTCCGTAATTTCTGCCACTAAAGCATTCATTCCTTTTTCGTTTACACCTACGCTATCTTCATAACTAAAGATGCAATACAAACAATAGATTGTATCATAATTATATTTGTTTGTATCACCGCTACTTGTCATCACTGTATAAACATAATTGTATGCAACGTATGTTCAGATTTATAAGGCATCATAATATATGCCGCGCCCTTTTGATGCCCAAACTGGGCAAAATTCATTCTATTCACGTTTATGTTTCAGTAATCTTCACATCACTGTGTACGAGTATGTTATAACTTATAACTTGTAGAAGTTAAGTTGTGCGATGAGAAAATAAAAAGTTAAAGCTTTTTAGTTTGTTAAAGGAGGATGCAGAGGAAAGTAAACTGAGGTTCTAAACAAAGTGCCAATATATTAGCGAATACAATTGTCGAAATGCCAAAACATAAGGGATTGATCACGTGACATTACGACAGTATATTGTGTAGTCAAAGAGATTTAATAAATTTAATGTCTTTGTGTGTAGTCAATCCCATATACATATATTTTTGACGTTTTTATAATCGGCTTCGCCACGCTACCGCTTACTAAGTGTCCCTTGTCTTGAGCCCCTCAAGACTGGAAGCATTCAAAAACATCTCTTGTTGAAAGAGAGCAAGCAAGCTCTGAGGGCCAATTCTACTACTAATTTATAAACAACGCGGCAATGTTCGTATTCGCATATCAATCGGAAACTGTCAAAAATATCTTAATTTTCATACATTTTTGACTTGCGGTTGTGATGCGAACGTAGGTTGAAAATTAGTAGAATTGACCCTCTGATCTGAATACACTAATCGGAACACATAATCGCTAGATATTGACACAGCACTCAAAGTAAAACACGTAGGTATCGCAAACCACGTGTCGTTTTCCCAATAAGGAAAAGAACGCAAACATTAACATATCGATGTAAACACACGACAAAGTCGCATACTTACATAAGAATTCATTGACCCTACATTATCAAGTTATCACATGTTACGAGTCCCTATAAGTATGTCATTAAACAATTTTATATATTCACTTCCGTTCGTGACGTAATGATGAAAATTGTTGCGTAAATGATGAAAGCGAACCGCGCCCACTTGAAAAAGATTGGGCATGTTGTTAAGTTCGCAGGAAATTAAAATAGTCCCTAATATGGGGGATGACGTGTGATGGTGTGACGATACGATACTGCGGTAAAATGGCTCATCGTTTTAAGTATGAACATCAATCTTTGTTAGACCTTTATCTACATTCTACACACTTTAATTTATTCGTCGTTTTCAAACTTTACAGGACGTATTTTTAATACGTTGAAACAGCTTAGGTTTTATCATCATCATTAGCCTGAAGTCCACTGGTGGGATCTGAACTTGATCCTCATTTGTTGGTTTCTTAATGTGTTATTATTATATTCTATTATTTTAATAAAAATTATGTTGCTAGATGCAACGTCATTTGGTTCTTTCTACTGTTGCACTCTTCTTTGACCCACAACTTCACAGCGATTTATGAATTTATTCGTTTATAAATAGCTTAAGAGGGCGCCGTGCAAACACCGGCCGCGCAGTGGCCACTATTTTCCGTTTTAGTGATTATAATAAAACTAAACAAACTATAGTACCGTTTATAATAATATTAATGTATAATCTTGTGGAGCACAACTAAACGTGCTTATTTTGTGCATTTTCATTCTAAAATAAAAGAAATAACCGCGCGGCCGGTGTTTGCACGGCACCCTCCTAAGTGTTGCATAATTTAATAACCCTAATATTTATGTAATTTATTCTACATTAATCACTTAAAGTCGTATCGGATGTAAACAACATTCAATAAAATATGTTCAGGATTAATATTAAGCACTTTTCTTACGTCATCAGCATCATCGATAAATTGTATAAATGGACGGTAAGAACTAGACTTATCAAGATTTTTCTATATTTTTATTCAACCTATTTTATTAATTTTAATAAGGCCAATAGTCCAGTTACCGCTAACAGCAACTATTCGTTCCTTCTTTTTAGCTGTTCGTTGAACAACATAATTTTTTTTGTGAGAAAAAATTTCGTTCTTAATTAATTCTGTCAAATTTTGCAGACGTCAATTAAGCTGGAAAGTGGCAGAATGTTTTCGCTTTTAACTAACTGTTTTCTACCATTATTATAATTAAAATCTTTAAAGCGCTTCTCGGATCGGTCTTGATGATAGTCGTTAGCGTTTTATATAGTGTTTGCTACCATTCTATTACTTATATCTTAATTTTCTTTCCATTCACAGTAAAATTTTCCATTTTCATGGTCTCTGCTTGCTTTCCCGTATATCACAATGATTGTATCGTGTCCACGTTTACGGTTACTTTCAATCTTTCAATCTAAATAATTTCGTTCACGATACTCGATTCGCGACGTCAATAAAACACTGGTGCTTTCATTTAAATTGTTATTGATGCTCTTCCGCCTTCGTTACGTAAAGTATATAATCAATATACATCAAAACTACATTTAATTAACATAAAAGTCCATCTATATCGCTATTTTATGGGTCGTTTAAATGAAATTTATGATAAATGATGGTCTTCGCGTTCATCCGCATACAAATTACTATGTGTGTGTGTGTGTGTGTGTGTGTGATGGTGTGTTGTTGTGTGTGTTTGGTTAAGATGAAACAAAGTTGTAAAACACGCACACATGTATTATCAAGTAAATTTCCCATAGGAATATTGCCAACTTCCATAATATGCTAAAATTCGCAACTACAGTAATATGTCATGTTTCCAATTACTTTATTCACTGACCAATGCCTAAATTAATTAAGCAATTAAAGAATAACTATTATTATGCAAATATGAATGTCAGTATCGATCATAAATCATCTAAATTTATACTCACAATAACAACACGCATATTTAATAACAAACTTGTAACGATCATAATATGATTCGTATGCAATCAAAATTAAAGTTATTAATGAATTCGTAGACATGACTTGTTTGGGGGCACTTGTAAAGTAAAGAGAATGACGGGTAACAGCAATTCTAAATTGAATAAGTTTTGTTGCGAATACTAAATACGGCACATTTAATTAAATATTATCATCATGTTCATCATGCAAGACTTAAACTTTAATCATAATTTCTATATGTACTGTCACAATGAGATCGGCACTTTAGCCTGCTTACTTATATTTATCATACACTTTTTCACTATCATCTATAGATGACAATGAAAAGTGTATGATGAATATTATAAGTTAGCAGACTAAAGTCGAAGAGAAGAAGTTGAAGAGATTACTTTAAAAGAATTTGCAGAAAATTATTTATAACGTTCTGCAAATTCTTTTAAATTAATCTCTTCGGAAAAAAAATAAAGGCTATATTTAATTGTACTTAACCGTCAAGTGCTATTAAATCATTGATCAGCAATATCAAAAAATAATCTCAATAAGAGAAGCCTCAGACCGGACGGTACGCGAACGTGGGCGTTGCGTATAAAGTCGTACGTAATAAACACGTAATACTGCGGTAACATAACAAAGCGAAGCTTTTCATCGACACCCATATGCATAATATGAATAATGTTTATGTCAGATGTTGAGGGCTAACGGACGATTGAGTTAAAAACAATACGTCAGCTGAACCTCGTAATTTCAGTTACTGGGGGCCTACCACAACCTCTTAAAACAATATTATTTTAATATTACTTTGTAATTTCTGTTGTTGCATTTTCAACTCTCGGCGCTGATCCGAGAGTTGAAAATGCAACAACAGAAATTACAAAGTAATATTAAAATAATATTGTTTTAAGAGGTTGTGGTAGGCCCCCTGTACGTTATGCCGAGGATTAGTATATTTTATTCGCAAATTTTACTAATTACAGCTTCTAAAATAATCACTCTCCAAAAGTTCCTAGTTTGAGGTGTGATATCCTCCCATACTAAATTCTCTAGAACCAATTAAGCACAACAATATATAACATGACTGATACAGAGCATTGACATTTAAAACCACAAAAGACAGACGATGTCAGAAAAACTGAAGATGCCGCACATGCCATAATGATACGAACTTATGCTCAAGATGGACAGCTGTCGACAAGTAATTGTTAGCAGGTGAAAGCGCCATCCTTTGCTGATGGCCATAGCAAACCGGTAAGTCTAGTATTGTTTTGTTTCAAATAATTCTGAAAAACAACTCACCCGATAATTGGTTGTTGCAAATGCTCTTACGCAAGACGTAGGTACGTATGTACGCAGGTATGTGTGGACGTGACTGTTGGGTAATTAAGCTAATAGGTGCACATTTTTTGTATATATTTTCGTTGCCAGCAGTTACGTGAAGGTTCAGTATTATAATTCATTCATTCTTTATTTCTTTTGTTCTTACAGGTTTCAATTTAGAGGTAACTTAATTAAATATGAAGCAACACCTTTATTTACTAAAATCAAGTCAACAAAGCTAACTAGGTTGCTCTGAAAGATAAAAGAAAATGATAATGAAATAACTAAACACAGCAATGATGACAATTACATTAAGTTTGCGAATGACGTCGGAGATAAATCCAGTGTGTACAAGCAACGTGACGAGACTTGGTCCAAATCAGTCAAGGCAAGATGTAGCAACGGAGACAAAGAGGCTTTATTCCCAAAAATCTATGCTAAGTCTGTCATTTGTCTTACTTAATTACGTAAGAAGGTTGTACTAGCGGAGTTAAGTGAGGCTTGCAGGCATTTAGGTAAGACAATACCTAGTTTGTTCTTGTCTGATTCTGGATTTGGATATGCCTTCCACTTATCTTGATATTTTCAAAAAAGCTACTATTGTCTAACGTCAAGAGTTGAATACTTTAGTTAATTGAATTGATCCCGAAATGCGATAAACTAAGGCATCACCAAATAAAGACACCAAAATCAATTTGCTTAAAAATGAAGCAATAGATTTTCCAATGAAAAAACTCAACGATGAAAACCATCGGATAGCGATACCAAGAAACATTAAAGTGTAGTTAGAGAGTGCTGCTGAAACACTTTCTAGGCACAAACGAGCCTTTGCTTGTGGTGCTTACACTTCGGCTGAATACGGTGATTAGAAGCCAGATACCGGCGAGGCATTAGTCTAAACATGGGTTACTTCATTTCACTTATTACCACTTATTAGTTCCTCTACAGCTCACTTACAATTTTCTAACGAAGTTACTACCTACCTGTAATTGTCTTGTACCGTTTGCAAGGTTTGCTGTGTCATCCTACTTTGAAACAACGGTAACCATAATTATTTATTTATTATTAATATTGAATTATACTTTTTTTTAGATTACATAGGAAATAGGACAGACACTTGTGGAGAGACATTGTAAAGCAGAAATTGACCACTCATCGGGGGACTCACGACCCTCAGCAATGAGGAATACGATGCGAGGAGGAAAGGATTCACATGACTCGCGCACATCTTGAATGATGCAAGTCAATCACAAAACTTAACTGATCGCAGGAAACTAAATAACGTAATAATCATACTATATTAAGTTACGGGAAATTCTCCGTCGATAGCGGATCATCTGTCTTTCCTTACTTGGATATCTGTACCTTTACGGTCATTAACGGTCGGTTAATTATCGTGAATACCATCGGAACCTACTTAGTTTTAATCGTCGGCTACATCTATAAGTTATTCCAGTTTATCGGTTAATTTAGAATTGTAATTATCAGTATATTTTATAAATAGTGGTTTAACATAATTAGATGTTTCATTGGATACATACACGTTACTTGTTTTGTCATCTGTTGGCTTCAGTACTTAACGTAATAGTATAAAGAATGCTAACTGCAGTCTACAGTGTTCAAAAGAATATTACAAAGCATTTATTAGCAAAAAACGGAATCGTTTCTTTATTTCCTTCTCATCAAGCAACAATTCCCATAAATTCGCCGTACGGTCACGATGCGAATATTGCTATACATTATATGGGTGATCAGCGATTCCATCCACAGCATGTGAACGTTACTACGTGTTGACATCTGAATTCTGTTTATGCTCACGTGTCCCACCCAATACAACAAGACCTTTTACTGGACAGAAATCCTATACAATATGGGTTCAATTTATACTGGAAATGTACTATTTGATATTTTGTCGTTGTGTGTACCCAGTAAAACGTTTGCACAGAGTTGAACGCCCCAGTGATCCTTGCGATTTTTATATTTTATTCCCATGACCGTTTTGGTTTTGCATTAAACGCGATGAGCTAATCGGAATGTTGGTCGGTATATTCGATATATTCCTGTCACGTTCCTCACATACTTTTTGTAATGTTTACTCTCAACAATTTTCCACAACAGGTTATTCTACTAGGTAGAAAAAATATAATTCTTTATAGTAAGTCCGTTGGATTTTCAAAAAATATTGGACACGTATTTTTTGCCATTTCAAATCGCTAAAAAATGATAAAGATAAAGTGCATCAAAGTTCAAGAGAGGGGGCTGATGACGTCATGTCGGTGGCAAAAATTGTAGATACTATCGTAGTGACGTCATGTGAGTTTTCAATGCACTGCATCTTCGTCATTTCTTGTTTACATGAATAAAGTAAAAATACGTTAGTATCCAATATTTTTTGAAAATCTATCTGACGGACTAATTCAATTTTTTTCAGTAGAATACCCTATTTAATATTTTACTTTTGGATCAGAATGTTTTATAAAATTTTAAAGAGTGAATCATAGTGGCGAGTCATGTTTGTAAAATATCATGTGAACAATAACAAATATCTCAATATAGTAAACAACAACCATTGTTCGGATCACATTTATGCTTTAAATAAACAACGATACACCAATAAACAATAAACACGTGTTAAAAACAAAGAGCAGGGTGACGATACAGACGCAATTCGGAATAATTTTATTAGACAAGACACCGTGAATGTTAAACGACAAGCCATTCATAAGAACTAGACAGTTAGGAAACGATTGTTGAATGTTTAATGCTGTATTACAAAAGCTCTTGCTTTTTGAATTAACAATAAAGAACATAGTTATTTTTAATGTTATCAGTGCTGTTAAGCGATGCCCATGGAATGGAAAAGAATTAGAATTCTATATGCTGCGAACACTTGGTACATAATTTAAACATTTTATATAGCTATGCGTTAATGAGACTGTTATTTTCTGCACATAACTGCATCTGCATGCTAAGAATGAAAACAGTTCGCTGCTCAACTTTAATATAAATCCGGGCGAACCTGTTTCATTTTTAAATATCCTACTTATTTACGAATGAAACAGTATGTAATTAATTTAGTCATGAATAAGTAGGTGTCGATAAAGGACTTATTTTTATAGTGTGTATGTAGTCATTAATTCATTCACTAACACCGCGGTTGGTTATTTTAATAATGAAAAAAAGAAGTATCGCATATTATTAAAATTCAAAACACCTTTTTGCACAAGTATTAATTAAAATAAAGATTTTAATTCTAAAGCAAATGTGGTACGTATCTCAAGTAAGCCGTGATCACTTGAACTTGCCAGCACTAATAACTTCGTCGAACGGGCGAAGAACAACAATGGGATCAATGAAGAGGCAGGCGACCGTGCGACCGCCGCTGAATCGCACGACCGCCATTATGAACTGATATGGATGGCAAAAACTAGCATGCCTAATGATACCAAAAAAGCCTTTGAAAATGGTCCAGAAATCGAAGTAAATTAAATTCTGTTACAGAAATTAAAAGTGAGAAAAAGTCTAGCTTAAAACTGCCATTGCGAATAGTGATATGAAAAAGAATTGAAGCTAAGGCTTAAAGAAATGATCCAAATTCAGACATCAAGTTGTTCTCTACTATGAATGAATCATTCTAATGCACACTAGAACCATTCATAAAAATAATAGGTTTGCAAGCACTTGTTATTTTTATCAAAAAATGCATCTGACGGTTTCTAAGAATGGTAAAAACTTTCGAATGACGTGAGACCGACTTCGTGTGCAAAAATTAAATTATCTGTCTTGTGCGGATCAGAGTTTACAAGATTTGACCAGACAAATTAGACTCGGTTGATTTTGAAAGTTTCAGATCTGACTTTCTCTAGATTACAAAAGTGTCCTCCTAGTCAATCACATGAATAGCGGAAAGAGGTACGAGTAATAGAAAAACTTCACTTCTTATAAAAATCAACTGAAAACCGTATGTTGACATAGGTTGAAGTTAAGTTCATTATCGTTAAGTTAAGTTCATTATCGTTTTCGTCGTTCGCCTTCTACAGCCACGTCTCATTATTTTAATCTTTTTCACCTCTAAAGTATTTAAGACCGCCGATCTCAAGTCTTACTTCCAACAAAAGCATTCCAACACTAATTAAAGCATACACGGCGTCTCATGAACTCAATAGTTTTTAAGTCAGAACCGTCACAGTGCCACTAGTTGGAAAACTATTAACACTTCACAATTGTGCGAATGATGAACGAGCATTGAATATGGTCACTTACTTTCTAGGACAGTCGTGATTGCGAGACTACATTCAAGTAATTATTTGTATGAGAAAATGTTTTTTGCATGTTGTTATAACATTTTATTGTTCTCGTGTACCTGGGACAAAATACTGGGTTAAGTCTTCGTTGAAATGAACGGTTCTGTCATTAATTTAAATTGAACGTAAGGACCACATTAACTCGAATCATTTCATTGTTTCTAATGGTATCCTCCGTACGCTCATTGAAGTCGTAATGTGTGGAAGGTCAAATGAAATTATGGTTGTTACCGGCAAATGGCAAACTTCTTAAGATTTTATAATACCTATCTTGAGAGACTCAACTGAGCATTTGGAATCCTTTTTACGCATTAATATTGAGGAATAGCAAGGAATGATACGTTAAACCTCGAAGACGGAACCCCGCTGGCTGGGCTCCTATTTCTGTCTGCGGTTTTTAAAGAAACCTAACGTAAAGGGGAGCCATTTTATCATTGGAACCTAACCTATCCGTTTCGGGGAGTTCTTAGCTCTCTAGCTGTTCCCTAGTTTCCGCTATATGGTAAGGCAAGAAAATCCAATCAATTGTAGAACCGTACACTGATTGGTTGCCAACATGACGTCAGTTTATGTCGGTTCTCAATTTCTCGGAATCCCTTAGAGAGATTATAGACTAACAAATTTTGATGCCTAAACAAGGATTTCAAATGTTCAGTCACATATTAAGTAATAGTTCATTGCTGGAAGATGTTTAATTTGTTCAATAACTGTTTATAACTTTCCTAGCTTTCTTCTCAGTGACTGAAGATTACGTCGTCATTAATTTCTAGCTTAATAACTTTTCCCGTGGGCATCGCACGCACTGCTCAGCTTTTACTTTCTTTCAGTTGACGTGTATGATCACAATTTGTATTCTCCGCTCAGGTATCTAAAATAAGATGTTTGTATCGGAATGAAAAAAGTTTATATAAATAATTAGGTGTCATGATATCTCTCAAATGTCTAATAATATTTTAAATAAACCATGTAACGAATAATTTCTACATTTATCAAAAGTCTTATATTATGAATTTAAAAACCTGTACATATATAATTTTAACAAAAAATAAACGACCTATACAAGTTTTTTTGAAGACACTGGCAAACAACGGATATGTTAAAAAATTGCGAGAATATAAAATACACAACTTGAGCATATAGAAAATACCAGTCTCGCAAAATATATGTCATGGTAAAATTAAACATTGAACTTTAAAGAGATGAAACTGCTGAATTATAAGCTTCATGAAAGGAAATGGCAAACATTATATAGTTCAAAATTAACTAAACTAAAAGCTAGCTAGCTAACAACTGTAAACTTCTGCTGGAAGTATCGCCCAGGGTAAATAACCCTTCTAAAAACCACAATATGTTGGATAATGCACAAACACTTTCCACAAAACTGTTCAATATTCATGGCTACCAACTTTCGCTGATAACTTCTACCATGAAAAAGTTGTAGACTTTGCAGAGGCCAATGTGTACACAATGAGAAAGGGAACACACGTGGGAAGGGCAAATACATTCCGACGAGCTGGTAAACAAGTACTTCCTAACTACTTAGTATACAGGTGTCAACATTTTAGTAATAGAGGTCTTGGAACTGCCTTCAATGAGGACGACTGAGAGTTTGAAGACTGTAATATGACCAAGATAGATATACTGGTTTTCATGTCCAGTGGTTTAACTTATACTTTCTGTATAATATTGGTGCAACCTAGGTACCTGCTGCAACTCAAAATAGCTTTGGATCTAAGTCGCATCAGATAATTTTTAGTGGTGTGGTGTCATCATCATTATCTTGAGCCTCTATGATTTGAGCATGTTGTTCACATAAATATCAAAACATGTTCAAGTAAATTACACATCAAATTCTACATTACCTTTACCACATCTTGAAATAACCCCTATCAACCCAGTTTCCCAACTAGCTTTATAAGCCAATATAGCCTAACGCATGTGGTCACTAAATTAGGTACCTGCACACATGTTCGTACATAAATCTTTTGAACAAAAGGCAATTAACCGGCAGATAAATCGGGTGTCTCGACCACTTGCGCAAGCGCCGGTGAGCGGCTGCGGGTGAATGACAGCGGCGACCGCAGACCAATGATATAATGGTAGTTGTACATAACCTTATTGATAATATCAATGTAGAAGAGTTGATGCTGCCTACTGTAGTTTGAATTTTAAACGGATCTGACATGATCGTACTTATGTATAATAACGGAAGAATTGGGGATAGAAAGAGCCTTTCGTAATGAGTAGAGGAATGGAGTGTGCCATGCTTTGTATGGAAACGATATTGATATGATCACGGTTCTACAACTACAAGTTAAAAGGAATGACTAATAAGCCCTAAGCATCGAAATCAGGAGAGAGTTAAAATTAATCTAGAGCATGTTATCAAAATGCAAAACAGTGCTATAAATCAAATAAAAAGCTTTATGAACAACTAATTGCCTGAATGCGGACTATATCGCGTCGCTTGGGGCGATCCCATTGTATAATAAATAATATAAATTCTTTATAACACGATTGTAACCGATCGAAAGTATGTGTTAGGCTCGAGGCTTCATTATACAACTTTGATACGAACTTGTTGTTACACGGTTACACAATAGTCGCTTCCTATTGGGCATGTATTGATAACATTGGCTTGTTTTAATGGTTATTATTATTGTTTCATTCAGTACAAACACTGATGTTTTAATTGATTCATAATATCAATTGCCCGTTATTTCAGGATCTGCCCACCAGTAATTATTGAAACTTTAATTTCCTAGCTATTTTATAGAGTTATTCTGAATGCGGTTTACCGAAATGTCCTTAATCTGGTATTGTTTGTCAAATCGTGGAGCTCCTAAAAGTTCCAAATTTCAGCTACACTATATCTGACAAATGCATGCACTGCCCGGAGTCCGGACAGTGCAAGCATTTGTCACCACACAAATTTATGTGGTACTTACCTCTAAAGACTACCTCAGATACACATCTACGTGGTTCTCATATGATTTGACCAGTATGATTGTATGGACTTTAAAAGAGACTTTGACCTCTGAGTTTTTTCGGTGTTTATTCTCAGGGTAGTCAGCCAGGAAACACCGGCCTCATCTGGTATAAAATGACCAAAACTATTGACGTGTTATTCACGTGCTCTTTTCAACCTATGTACTTACAAAATAACAATCATTTAACATCATCATCATCATTGTGCTCATCCTTTTCTCAATTTACTTCGGGTCAGCGCAATATTTCTTATTTTTAACTACGTCTAAGTAATTAATAAGTACTGCTCCATCGGTCGTCCTTTCATAATATTCTCTTCATATTTACAATATACATATACTAAAAAAACAGTAAACTGCGTCGTCATATCCAAGAACCTTGCCACAAACAAGAAAATCCAACTATCACTGATACAATTAAAACAAAACTTATTATCTTTAGTGCTCAAATAATTGCACAATACTACGTAATATTACAGGCCTTGTTACTCTGATTTCACATGCAGGTGGTTTCCAAACAGCAGTAAATAATGGGTGGTCTTATCAGTCGCTGAAGGATAAGTTTGTGTTACTGTCGTGTCACCGAGAAATATCTCAATTTACGACAGTGTATGTTGGGCAAGGCTTTCATCATTAAATAAATCATGTAATTAACCTTTCCCTGGTTTCTTGTGAAAAGCCTAATTGCCAATTATGTTTGATGGTTGACATTAAGAGTGTACAGTAGATTAAGAAACAAAAAATGAAGAATCAAATCGATAATACCTACATAAATTAAAAGTCACGATCCTCAGCACTGATTTAAAAATGATTGTAAACTGATAAGCCACATTTGTATGCTTTTAGGTGTAATATATTTAAATGATACATTTCAACCAAGCTCATAATAAGAAGATGCAATCAAATGTAAAGATAAAATAACACAAGGTACTTTTCCGTATGAAACCTTTCCGACTGACGTCTGCACACATATAACCATATTAAAACATCCCACATAACAACAATACAATTAACCTCAGCTCACAGTAATGACCCTTTATTAAATGACGACACTAATACAAGAACGTTTACATCACATGCAGCCATTACTGAAGATGTTATCAGCAACAAGTTACAAAGAAACTTGCGGAAATATTTAATTCCGACGCGTATTCTCATTAAACTTAGGGTTGCGCAACGCTGTTCTTTAAACGCTTACAATTGAACTGCGACGGGTTCCGTTTTCACACAATGTTACGTCTCCTGCTTCTTGTGTTTTGAGCTTTATATTGGAGAATTTATGATATTCTTATATCTTTAAATTACATGATTTTTTGAGCGGCGCTTCAAGAAACTGAAAGTTCGGTCTATCTCGCAGCTGTAAAGCCTGTGATCGTTCGAAGACGCTGAAATGAATGGGTTAATTTTTTTTACTAATTTCCAGACCTACACATATGAACGAAGCAAATCAATAAAAAGCTTGTTATAAATACAGGTAGCACGTCGATTTAACAACTAAAGTCATTTACTCCGAGCTTTATAAAAAACACAATACACAAGAAGACGCGAAGAACGTAAGACCACAGTCTTCCGCGATCGAAAAAACCACGTCTACCTCGTATTTCCCAGAGTTCTCCCATGTCTGTCCATATTAATGACAGGCCACTAAGCACCAGGGTTGCTGCACTTAACGTAAAAATATAGAATTTCACACAGTTTTTACTGCAACAGCGTATTATTAGGTGAGAATACAATAAAATTACGTTAGCTGCCTAATTATTGAGTATTGCTTTGACTGCGTGCTTGTCTGACTAGAATGTCTGTGTGGCTGTGTGGTAATTTTTTCACATTTTATTGTAGTGCTATTATTAGTAATTATATCTATATAGTCTTTAGTCAAAATTCTTTCAGATCCTGGAAGGTCTTTTCAGCATTTTCATTCCTCTACATCGTTGATATATATCATCTTTTTTTCCTAAACCAAACTTATTATATATCGAGATCTTCTTTCATACTGTCTAAATATCTCTAATTCCCTATTTGTCAGCCCTCTTCTAGCCATATCATATTGAACATAATCCATAAATCGTTTCTTTAGTCTTCTTCTACCGTACCTCGGCATTACTTAATAACCAAGTTATTTTTAGATGCAGTAACTTGTAGCCACAAAGTTTATGGATATAAAATATGTATAATATGAAATTCAAACCACATATTGCACAAAATTATCGCAAAACATGTTCTTGCTACGAAAGTTGATCAACCCTTTACTGGTTTGGATCTTGCAACCGACTGATGAAGGAGTTTTGCGTCGTTGCAAGTGCGTTGAACGAAAGGGTCCTTTTTTATATTTGATTAAGGTTTAAATAGCATGAACAATCAGTTGGTGCATGGTAATTCGATTTTTATTACTCTCTTTTTAGGTGCTAAGTGGAGGTTCACGTGGATTTTTTATGTGCAAACATTATAGGAATTATCATTATTAATACTAAAAAAATAACTAATTACTAGCACATTCTTAGCTAACTGAACCGTACGCAGTTAAATTGTACGTTTACGATTTCATAAGGAAACATCTATCAACACAATGATATTTTACTGTCCGCACGAATACATATTCAGCGATGTATTCAGGCATAACTGTTCCGTTAATCATTCACCTACATATTTGACGCATTCAGGCGTAAAAAGTAGCCTAATTATATGGATCATCAATCAATATGTTGATGATAGAAAAACAACGTTACTTGAATATCTGGTTTACACTATTCGAGCAAAATTCAAAAACAAAATCGACTCTTCGAACTGTTGTTGTGGTTTTTCTTGCATTTCGTAGGCTTTTTAAATCGGAATACAACGATTTTGAATGCGAATACATATTCCTCCTCCCGTTGACTGACGCGTACTGTGACGGAAAAATAACATACCTACTAGACGTTTTTATAGGATTATGTGCATAGAAATCGCGAGACCGGGACGCAACAGACCACGGTGGAGATGTTGAGACGTCTTGTATGTCTTCCTTAGGAATTTATTTATTTAAGGTTCACCCACAGGAATTGGCAAGAAGGGACACAGAACCGGGAACAATGGATGGAATAGAGGATAGAGATATGCTGGTTCTGTAACCAGCCTATCTCTCTGTTTTACTGTTTTATTGTAATGATTATATCTAGCCTTAACTGTTTCCTATGATATAGTTAAGGCTAAATCATTACAATAAAACAGTTTCATGTATTTACAAATAAATGTAATTTATCATTTTTGTGTCCGGTGCCGCATAACGCAGCGTTGTGCGTTCAGATCAAGAGACCGAAGCTTAACATAAAAATTGAAAACATGACAACGCATAACCAGAATAAAATTCATATGAAAATAAATTGTTACCTAATCCCTTACATAACAAGACGTTAGCAAATACGATTGAACTTATCGTAATGGCTGTTTGTCTGCTATAAGATTTTCACCGGCCGCTTCCGGTGGGCGCGACACTTTCGTTCACATTGTTATTCGACTTACGGCCAGTGGCGTACTTTCTTGGAACTATGCGTGGAGGTGTCTCGACTATGAATGTAGCCAGTGCTAGTACGTGAGATAAAAATAAACCCAAGATGATAGACAAAGGGTTTTTTGTAGAGTTCAATTTGCTTTAACTACCCGCCCCGAACATACAATTTGCACCCGTGCAAAACGGGTGCAAATTGTAAATTCAAACCTTTATCGTTTATTGATCTTTCTATAAATTAAATTAAATAAAAATGTAAATTAGCGAACCCTAACAATCGACCATCCTGATATCGTGTGCGTCCCTGCACACGGTACCGGGTGGAACCCTAACAATCGGAATTAGGTCAGTTAGACAAACTTCACAATCCATGTACACACTATTACAAAATCAATTTTAAATTATATGCTAATATCATACATAATAATTAACATTTAAACCTAGTGACCTATCTATTTATAAATTTATTAACTCATTTATTGGCTATTTAGAAGTTGTAAAAAAATAATTATATAATAATATTAAATACAAATTAATTTACCTCATTTACTAACAAAAATATATAAAATAATACAACTAAAAATTAACCCTGTAAGAACTACCTACATGTAAATATTTAATACCAACTACATAATTGCTTAGTGAAGGATATACGGACTTCTATGGAAGAGCAATTTCAAATTAATCATAGACAAGGTGTAGGTATAACAACGATCGATTAGTTGTGTTTAATCCATTAAAGAACTAAGGACCCAATGATCGATTAGTCGGGATACCTCTTGATCGACGATCGATTAGTCGATATACTTCAAAGATTACCTCGGCGATCGATTAATCGAGGGAGCCTTTGCAAACCATTCGCTCAAGCCGATCGATTAAGCTTGTGCAACAGGAGCAAGACGAACGAGTAGCTCTGGCATAGTTGATCAAACGCGAACCAATCGATTCTCGCGTCCAATCTGAAACAATACACCATTCTGTAGTTACATGCCTCACAAGGGACATGCAAATTAAATTAAGTATATCTAATCATTATCTGTGTCGGAAGCAGATTCCGAGTTCTCGTTCACATCTAATGCAGCCACATGGATCCAAGGCATCATGCGATCTGCAGCAACAGTCGTTGGACGCTTGCCTTGTGTATTACCTAAACCAGGTACTGGAGCTACTACATATCGGTCAGTGCCCAAGACCTTCGTAACTCGATAGGGACCGATATAAGACGGAAGAAGTTTCTTACTCTGCCCTTCGTTATTAAAGCAAGTTTTCGTGATTTTAACAAGGTCGCCTTCCGCGTATGTACGCGCAGGTTTCCTACCCTTATCATAATACCGTTTTTGCTTGATCTGCTCACTGTCTATCCTACTTTTAACTTCCTGGCGTATAGTGGGTAAATCAGTGGATTCCCGAGTTTCATTAGAAATCTCATTAAGTATGGGATTTTCCGAAACATTCATAGAGGTACCAAACATCACCTCGGCTGGTGTCCTGCCGGTCGTTTTTTGTATAGTGTTGTTTAGTCCCCATTGAATCCTTCCTAAATGGCAATCCCATTCTTTTTCACCGTATTTTACGCTTAAAGCCTTCATAGAGTCGAGAATTGTGCGGTTATACCGCTCAACTTGACCGTTTGATCGGGGACTAGAGACAGCATTCAGGATATGTTTAATGCCCTCGTCTAAACAAAATCTTTTAAACATATGCGACGTGAAGCAGCTGCCGCGGTCACTCACGAGGCGATCAGGAGTTCTGAATATCCTGAATACGTCTTCTAGCACCCTCACTACGTTCTGAGTGTTCGTGTTCCGTACCGGTCTAACAAAACAAAACTTTGTAAAAGCGTCTACTATTATTAATAAGTAAGAAAAACCTCGCTTGGATTTCACGAAGGGTCCGAGATGGTCAATATGTAGTGTATGAAAAGGTACCTCCACTTTCGTTATAGGGTGAAGAAGACCTTCTTTACCTCTTTGATTATTTTTAGCGTATGCACATTCAATACAAGCGCTCACATATTTTTTAACGAATCTTGTCATTTTTGGGAACCAATAGCTTTTCTTTAATCGTTCTAAAGTCTTTTGAATCCCAAAATGACCGATATCGTCATGATTCATTCGGCATAATTGCCATCTCGCACCTTTCGGTACTACCCAGCGCACATCTCCCTTGTCCTCACCTACACAACGAAATAACTTGTTGTCCCTAACGACGTAGTTGTCCTTAATATATTGCAAGCCTTTCTCATCTAGACTACTATCCAAAATATTCCTAATCCTCCTAAGTTCTGAATCTCCGAGTTGGAGGGTATGTAACCAGTCTTCGCTTGAAATGGCCATAACGGTTGGAAGGTTATCAGATTGATTTTCTTCGGACTCGTTTACAGGATTACGGGATAGCGCATCAACATGTCCCATTTTTATGCC
Source organism: Melanchra persicariae (assembly GCA_947386135.1). NCBI lineage: Eukaryota > Metazoa > Arthropoda > Insecta > Lepidoptera > Noctuidae > Melanchra > Melanchra persicariae. Next base: position 3,992,795 of record OX376655.1, on the reverse strand, counting down.
GGCTCTATATTCGATTGTGCAATTAAATTCTTGCAATTGCAGCCACCAGCGCGCTATTCTAGGAATGAGATCCCGTTTGGTAAAAGTAGACCGAAGGGCGCTACAATCTGTAACGATTTTAAAGTCCTTCCCTAGCAAATAAACTCGAAATTTTCGTAGAGAACAAACCACTGCTAAAGTTTCCAGTTCGTAGGAATGGAAATTCTTCTCCTCCGGCGATGTTTGCCTGCTATAGTATGCAACCGGTCGTAGCGTGTTACCCTCTGAACGCTGAAGGAGTATGCCTCCGATACCTATCCTACTCGCATCAGTGTGCAGTTCCAGCTCTGCTGATGGATCGAATATTGCAAGAATGGGTCTATTTATCAACCTAGCCTTCAAATCCTGAAAAGCAGTTTCCTGATTATCACCCCATTCCCATGGTACACCTTTCTTTAACAATTTGCTGAGTGGAAAAGCTACCAAGGCAAAATCTTTGACGAATTTCCGGAAGTAGCTTGCCAGCCCGAGAAATTGGCGAACATTATGTACATTTTCTGGCCGCGGAAAATTCATTACGCTAGAGATTTTTTTCTCCCCAGGCCTTAATCCCGTTGCTCCAATTTCATATCCGAGATAGTCGATTTTATCGCGCAGAAAATCACATTTCGATAAGTTCAAAGTAAGATTCGCCTTTTCTAACAATTGCAATACGTCTTCAAAATTCTTCAGACATTCCGAAGAGTCCTTTCCAAAAATTAGTATATCGTCCATATATGCGGTTGCCTTACAGAAACGAGCTGACCCTAATATTGCATTTATCATGCGCTGAAATACAGCAGGTGCATTTGCCAGGCCAAACGGCATGCGATTAAACTCGTATTGGCCGTCCGGTGTGACAAATGAGGTGAATCGCTTACTTTGCTCCATGATTGGTACCTGGTAGTAACCTGACGCAAGGTCTAATGAAATAAAACAGGCCTGACCAGAAAGGCGAGCTATTTCATCCTCGATGATTGGCATTGGATATCTCTCCTTAAGAGTTACAGAATTTAACATACGGTAATCTACACACATTCTAAGAGATCCATCTTTCTTGCGTACAAGCAGAATAGGACTAGCATAGTCAGAAGATGATTCGCGCACTATACCTGCGTCTAGCATCTCATCTACCATTGTACGCACCTGCGAACGCTCATGATGTGACAGTCGATATGGACGGTATACAACGGGACGTTGACTGTTAAGCTCTATTTTCATTTGGGCAACGTTGGTACAACCTAGATCCTTCAAAGATGATGCAAAACAATGCTTGTACTTTCTGAGCAAATTTAATAACAGTTTCCTAGTATCATCAGGTACCTTTTGACAAATGCGAACCTGGCTTTCATCTAATTTATTACCGGCAGCATCACTCATCAGTTCAGGTGACTCAACGACAACCCTGTTGATAAAATAGACCTTTTCAGCTCGGCAAAAGACATTGTCCTTTGGAATCAGACAGAAACTAGCATGGGGAATAACAACTATATTCACATAGCCATTTGTCGAATTATAAAGTCCTCCGCAAACTGAAAATTGCTGATTGGGTTTTCCTGCGACACTATTTTTAAGTAAAATACTGCCACTAGTGGCATGACTAACGCTGGCTCTGACCGAAACAGGTCCCCAAAACTTAACAGCTCCTAAAGTGCGAACCTTTAAAGAGTTTTCGCTCACTATGTCAACATCAGAAAAGGGCAATTTATTGCCGCTGTCGAAGAATTTCAATTCAGAGACATTTTTATAAGCAACTATTTGGGGAAGCTCCGTGTAAGTCTGACCAATTAGCAAAGGCTTGTCCAAAAAGTCGTCACTCACAACCTTACAAATAACTTTTGCGTTGACATCGTCTATACTCAAATTAAGCGACAGCTCTCCAAGAGATTGCACAATACTATTACCGAAACCTTTCATCTGAGAAGGCGTGTTATCGTGAATCAAGCCTAGCTCCCTGGTTACCGACTCCTTAATCAAAGTTACATCGCTCCCAAAATCTATGAAACCCAGTAGGGGCACCCCATTAACAATAACTTCTTTTATAAATTTGGAGTTTGGGATTTCAGTACCCTTTTTGTCACAATCTATGCGCATTGTCTTCGAAACAGTAGTGCTAGAATTCGTCGGCTTTTCCCCTAGCTTGCTAACACAGGTCTCCATCGTATGACCGAGTTTATTGCATCGTTGGCACTTAAAAAGAGGTTTAGGGCAATGGAGGAAACTATGCCCCTTCTCCTTACAATTATAGCAACCATTAGGCTGACCCGATCTAGCTATAGGTTTTGGAGTTTGATTTTGGTTATTATTCTGATGTGTATTATCTACATTTTTATTACGAAAATGGCCACGGTCCACTGAAGGCTGATGATTATTGCTTAATAAAAACTGCAAAAGTTGGTCAGGGTGATTGCAACGTAATGCCAAAGCACTCGATCTAAGCGTCCTGTCACTCAAGCCGTGAATAATGCAGTCTACGGCACGCTTTCCTACTATATCACACTGATTCACAAGAGCAAGCTTTTCGTAATAATAAACTTCGATGGGCTCATTGAATTTGCTCTTCCTTTTCAGCATATCCTCCAAGGTCTGGCCGTAATTTTGCTCACAAGGAAATGCATTTATCAATTTGTCTTGCCATTCTTTCCAGCTGAATAGAATTGAATTCAAGCTTTCGTACCACATTTTAGCCAGGCCTTGGAGTTTCTGCATGGCGAAATGAGTGGTAGTTCTGTCGTCCCAACCATATACCGACGCACATTCGTTAACCTTTTTCAGCCATACATCAATACGTTGATTTTTAGTTGCAGGGTCAAAATTAGGCAAAATATTTTGATTGTCTATCCTTTGAGACGACTGTGCATTTTGGTTATGTGGCTGTGACGACAGATCCTCTTTCAACAGTTTTAAAACACTAACAAGATCGTTCTTAGAAAAAGATGGACTACGTGACCTTATATATTCTCCAGCGTTGCTACGTTGCTCGACACGTGGCTCTGCCCGACGCTCAGCTTCTCGACGTCCGGAGGGCTCGCGATGCTCGCTGGCACGTGGCTCTGCCCGACGCTCAGCTTCCCGACGTCCGGAGGGCTCGCGATGTTCGCTGGCACGTGGCTCTGCTCGACGTCCGAAGGACTCGCGACGCTCGCTGGCACGTCGTGACGTTGATCGACGACGATCCTCCGTCGCACGAAGTCGTTCACGCTCTCGGCGTAATTCATGCTCCAGCATCTGTACTCTCTGCTGTCCCAGCTGGAAGTCTCGCTCATCTCGGGATCGATTCGGGCTGCACATACGGAGGCCGCTTCGACTTCGTGAGCGATCATCTCGACTAGGTGTCTCTAGTCTATGCCGACTGGAATCTCGATTTGAGCGTTCTCTGCGTCCTGACGGCTCGTCCATAATCTAGAAACTCGCAGAAATTGAAAGAATGTTAATAACAATGACTAAAAATGTGGTGAATATCACCACATTATTCGGTATATTTGAAGGATAAAAAATGCGTCATATCTCGGAAACGGTGCGTCCTACGCAAAAAATAAGCAAATTTTCGTACCCCTTTTATAAAAACCCTCGTAGGATAGTATTCTCCATCATATCAGAAACATTAATTATTCTTGTGTGTGTGTCTGACACACACACAAAAAACGGCACAAAACGGCACGAAATAAAATAATCCGTTACAAAACACTCGTCGGTTGCATTACAAAATAATAAACCATTGTCTAAGTGTTAGACTACGTTTAGAGCTGCCATTTACGTTATAATATGCTTATGTGATATAATAATACGATAGGTTTAAACACTGTATAACTCTAAACACGTGTTTAACGCATGCTCATTTTTTTTGTAATGCGACCGTTATGCTTTTAAACTACCACTAATCTCAGTACCGTCACTAGTATTATGCACATTTGAATTAAGTATAGAATTGTTATAGTATTATAATTATAATATTCCAATAAATTAAAATAAAACACAAAAAGAAATATTATTCAGACTTTAAATAATAAAAGCCATGGGCGTGTACTTACGTTTTAAGCTTGGTTAGCGTGTCACTTCTGATATATTAAAAACGACTGAGTCTATGCACTGAAACTAGACTTTCAGGATGGGTGAAGTACTGAATAAAATCCAGATAACGGGTAATAACTTTATTCTTCCACACGACCTTCTCGATCAACAGCTCGAGTCAGAATGTCCAACCGACCTCTTTCCAACTACCCGGTCTCCAGTAATTTGCGCGGTAAAATCGAGCTCTGTGATTGGTCAACGATTTAATGTCGTCAACCAATCACAGATGACAATCTACCCACCTCTGATTGGTTAGCCAATCAGAAGCATCCAACGACCAACTGACAAACTAAAGTGTTACTAGTATGAAATAATCGAATCAAATATTTATTAGCCTGGAAACTAGTCTTTTTGCGATTAAATTAAATTAAATAAAAATGTAAATTAGCGAACCCTAACATATTGTACTCATCATTATAAACAACTTTTATTATGGGACCAATGCCGAAATCGCGACACATAAATCGATTATATAGCAAAGAATAGACACATAAGATTTGCATTCTGTTTTAACAGTCAAAGATGTGCATGTGCACACGCTAAATATATCGAGCTTAATTCGCTAGCATGTCGCCAACGGAAATACCGTAACTGATGATGAAAATACCGAAATACACAAAGTTATTTCCGAGCTCAGATGCAGCTCTCTGTAAAAAAATAACTTTAGTAATGGAATGTCTGCTTAATAACATGTTAGAAACAGACAATCTTCATATGCACATTATATAAAGCTCCTTCAGTTTGATCCCCCACATCGCAGCACACGCATAAATCTACTAAAGCCAAAGTAAGGCAAGGTGATAACTAATTGCTGACAGCAGTAATTCGCTGTTCGATCACGTACGAAACGTCGGAACGAGCGGCCAACTCTGCATGATTCTGTCACGAATTGATTCCGTTAATTGCTTTGAAACCTTTGTAAGGAATTCGGTGAGCTAAATAGTAACTAGAAGGCTGGACTTGATGGCTTTGAGACTTTGTGAAACGTTGTCCTCGATTGTGGCGTTGGAAAGGATCGAGAATCTTATCAAGAACTAATTTTAGATAGCTTAAAAGAAGAAGTAGAATGAAACCATTTCAATAACTATTATTACCTAAAACTAGAAGCCAATTATACACAATTGAATATTCACATTTTCATAACACCTGTCTTGAACAACATGGACTTGTCGCAGTCCAAATCAATGTGGTTGTAGACATGACTGACATAATCTACAACTGTATACATTTCCTCGAATCATACAAAGTCAATTGATTTGCAAGCCAACAGCATAAATGACTGAATTTGCATTGAAACTCTGTTAACGCAGGTTTACTTCCACGCTTACGTGAGAAAGATATGTTAAACAGAGTATTTTGAAATTCAGACTAGAATCATTTGACTACAATCAAATTTTAAATCAAGCAATGTCTACAATGCCGCGATAGGACAGTTAAAGCATAAGATGAAAAAACAGTCAAGACAGAGTGTTAATTAGATTTACTCTGACAGATTATCTCCGAAGATTTAATAAGTTTAAGTCAATGATAACGATGAAACTTGGAGCGCCTATAAAGTTTGCATGCTTGTGTTCGTAGTAAAATGATACGAAAAAAAAATATACTTAAATGAAACGGCCATAAAAGTCTCTACCGTGACTGAGAATCTTTTAAATTCATCATGCTAAATTAAAAATATACTACAAACTTATGATTCACAGTTTCAACATTATTCACTTAATTTTGTCATTCAAGGGTTACTATATAAAGCAGGTGTTGTTCTAAATGGGCATTAACGCAGCAAATAGGTTTCTCAATTTATCTTCTGCGGTAACTTTGAAAACCTTTCCGTATCTGGTAAATGAAACATTGAATATTTGAACTGTTATTGAAATAAGAAGGTCCATTTAAAATATTGAATTTCAATAGCTGTAACGTTAGCTAGATTTTATCTACTTCCAAACCAACTTAATTGTTTACATCGCATGTTAGTTTGGTGTTTCACGTTTTCCTACTGGACGAATGACTTATACGTGCATTTCATTTCCTTCCATACATTGTTAAAAACTTAACATACACATATCCATTTTACAATATAAAATCGAGAAAGCTAAGCTGGATCTCTGGAAATGTGTATTGTTCAACCTTATAATGCATACTTATGTTGCAAAGGTAGTGTTTAAGGTTAGCTGAGTTCTATTCAAAGCTTTTGCCGTTCTGTATAAGTATTAATCTCTGTAATTGCTAAAACACCTTCATTATAAGCAATACTTACTTTAACTAAGTTGAATTAGTTTTATAAAAAATACATGTGATATACAGTGATTATATCTTACGGTTTTAAACATTGTAAAATTACATAAAAGTGAAAGTAGGAATGAAGGGCTATTGAAGTTGAAGTGCCTGATCAAATAGCTCCTGATGAAGAAAGCATATGAGACTATGAAACTCATAACCATGTAAATTGAAAGAATTTAATATAGAAATTAATAAGGAAGAAAATAATGAAGGTTATTGACGAATAAATATTACTTTTGTTACGATATTGATTATAAACATGCCGTTCATTTATTTATTTATTTATTTTATTAAAGTAATATAAATAACTAAAGAGCCATAAAACATAAGAAGAAATTAATATATGAACAACACACATAATAAATACTTATATGGTGTACATAATTATTATGTTCTATCAATGAAGATTAAATAGACAACACTATGACTAACGAATTACCTAACATACTAGAGAGATGCAGTAATATTTACACACCAAACAAATATGAAGCAATCAGCCCATTGAACAATTCGTTAGTGAATACAGTTGGCATCGATTGTTTGACCTTTTCACTACAAGAGTACTTCTACACGATACATCCTTACGATTGTATAAATAAGTAATTTCTCTTGAATGCTAACCTTGTAACATTTGCATTCCATAGGCACTTGAAAAATCACGTTTCCATGAGCTTAGTCGTGTATGTTGGTGCCAAGACTGCCAATATTGGTCGTGAGATGACCCATTGTGGGAATCAATGTTTCCTATATTGCCAAAACAAGCAATACCTAACATTTTTTTAGTCTTTTCCGCAATTTTTATTAGTTCTTTTATTTCTGCTATTTATTTCGTACTTATAAACCTGATTCTAAATTTTGCTCTTGCATTATAATCATTCTACATCGAATTCTAAGCATCGCAACGTAATTTCTAGCGCCTGATTATCGATTTCAAAACTTGCAGCTATCTCACAGTTACGAACGGTACTGATTGCATCCTCACTAAAATGTCAATGCATTCCAAATAAGCACAAAGGTAATAAAATTCACACCATCTTCTAAAATGGTACTCGTACTTCGATGCTACTTTCATATTAGCACCTCGTTTTCCAACACCCTAGTTACTTACATAATGTTGAAATCTCGCACACTGTTCTCATTTTACCTGAAACAAAATGATAACGTTATGTGTTGTGTGTGAACAATGCAATTACGCAAAATGGTTGCAGAGTAAATGTTTTTCCATAATGATAGTGATAGAAGGCAAGATGTTAACGAATGATATTAAAACCTCATCAAGCCTTTTTGAATTTTTGACATCGGAAATATTTACTTCAAACAGCTTGGTTATATCAAAAACACTCATTAAGGCATATTCAATGTTAATGTTTTGTTGTTTAAAGGAGCATCCAACATCTGGAACGTCAAAGACGGCACTAAAATTCCTAATTTGCATTCTAACAAAGTTGAACGTAAACCTATTCGGACTCCAATGCAAATGGTTCCTAATGAAACATTAGAAATCAGCAACCAATCAAACGACGATTGGCGCCATGAATACTAACAGCTTTTGTAACGCATTGGAGCTCAGGATTGAACCTGCATCGATGACAAATCTAAACGCTGACTCTACTATCATTATGCTAACACAATACAACCACCTTTAGCTGGCAGACAATACATATTCAAATAGTTTTGTGTTGTTCAAATCATAGGCGAAAGCGAGTTTATTAATATTTATGTTTGAGAAAAAAATTAAAAAAAATTGGTGATGTTTCTGATGTTATTATAACAGACAGCAGGTATTCCTATTGTCTGTTTAAAAACGTCAGATCCATTGCCATCAACGAAGGTCTGTTTATGAGATTTCTAGAAATATATATCATATCCTATCTATACCTATATTAATATTTCTGTAATATATCAACTACTTTTAGCTATTATTTTATAAAAAGAAGAAGACAAATACCACTATTAATTCTCTCCGCTTGCAGTTTGGACCATATTGTGGCAATATTACCTGAGTGAATTGTCGGATGAATCACTGGAGTATGTGAACGTAGTCATTGTGAATATGAAGATTGACACGCCATGTATTATCGGTAAGACATTTATTAACAAACTTGTAAGCTTTAGGCTCTCTTATTTTATTTAACTAATATTATGTAAAAATATTTCATTTTAAGTTGTATCTTGATAATACATTATTTTAAACTCGTATGTACGAGTATCTTTAGCATTCATGTGATATAATAAATGGAGCTGTAATTCATTCAAAGGCTGGTCCATTAAAAATGATGTATGTCAGCGAAATAATTTCATATGTGCACTCTAGGAGGTTTCGTAAGAGGTAAAGCCCACACCTAAAGAGGCAACCTAGATACATAGGTGAACGACTTAAGTAATAGTTGGAAACTAACTAATGTTTATATGCAGATTAATGCGCCAAGTCACCTGCATCAATTTAGGCCAGTCATAATATTAAAGCGCATAGCAAAGCCAAAGAAAGCAATTTCAAATGAAATAATGTCAATCATGATTCATGGCTTAATAAAAATAATGACTTTATGATTACGATTATCAAATTCGTAAATTAATTCACGTAATCCGACCTAAAACATTTTAGAGGCAATAGGCTAAATACAAAGAATATAAAAGTAGGCCAAATATTCACATTAGTGTTGTTAACATGATAAACGAGTCTTTCCAATTTGTAGACTTTGACAACAATAGTAACATTGTTAATTCATCGCAACTATCTTGTCAGCCCTCAGATCAAGCCAACACAAACGTGTCATTTCTCATAGCAGATTCATGAATAGAACCTATTCAGAATTCCTCTTCATGCATCGGCAGTCACGACCAGGTCCCTAACAATAGGCAGTAGACGCTACCGACCTCGCCAACGAGCCTTGACCGACTACAAAGTACAAACATCAGGAGATAAAAACATGAAAGCAACACAAATTGTCCCATCCTTAAAAATATAGCTGTAATTATGGCCCCTATTGAAGCAACCATAAAGAATACAATAGTGTGCACGAATTTCACAATATCATCAATTCTGTGATTACGGTCAGTTTTTGTGGCATGTTTTCCATTACTATTAGTGTATGATTTACTACGGTGTACTTATAAAAGTAAATTGATTTCTTTCTCGAGGAAATGGATGCTTCCCACGGTGGTCGTCATGCGAGGACAGTTGCGGTTGCGGAGTTGTGTGTAAAAATCTCAGTTGTTTATGAAGAAAATGGCAATTCTAGAATAACTTGTTACCCTGAGAAAGACGAAGCTCCTATTTCCGTAACTGTAATTAATAACATAGCTGAGACTAAACAAACTTTAGAAAAGAAAATTAAATGCCTTTGCAAACTGCATGCCAAGGTAATGAACTAATATTTGGACATATGATACAACAGTGTTAGGTAAGAGAAGACAAACTCAAAACACTAAGAGCAGTGAACTCATCATCACTCAAAAAATGTTTGCTTCCTCAAAATTATGCTACGTAATTTTAATGACGTACCTATTTAATTCCGGCTTATTTAGGCATTAATGATAATCTTAAAAAATGAAATAGGCAACCATTTCAGTATCAGATATCGTAAAAGGTGAGTCTAATTTTATCGCTGCAACGTCTTTCTAACAACACAACAATCGGTTTCATTAACGAACTGATTATTTTGACCACATAATTGTAGCGGTCATTGCGAGGCCCCTTTACATATCATTTCATGTTTACTGCCTAATTTGAATAATCGTTACACTATAAGCTCAGGTCAAACATTTATTAAAAAACTAGCTTCTGCAACGGCTTCGTCTGCATGAAAGTCGTAAATTATCTCAAGGTAACATACTTCCGGGAAAAAGTATATATGTCTAAATCCAGGACATGGTATGAACGTGTGCTAGCTGCTTACTATTAAGCCGTGAAGAGGTATAAAATTATCAATATTATGTTCAACACATTTGCTAAAAAAAAAATACTCGCTAAAATAGGTACTCTCACCTAAGTACATATTAATTTACCGCTTACTCCGTTGTATAGCGCCGTGCGTATCCTTTACGGATTTTTTTTATTTCCATAAAAAATATTACAGAATTCAGCCAAGAAGTTTCACATTACGAGAATAAATAAGCTGAATGATCGAACCTCCTTGGATGCGGTTTTACACAATACATATAAAGAGAAAATGAGAAATTTAAGCTGTGCGTTGATCATTTTATACAACGTTTAACAGAATAAACTAAATTGTACTCATCATTATGAACAACTTTTACTATGGGGCCAACCTCGACGAAATCGCGAAGAAAAATTCGACTATCCCATACATTTCTGTGCGCATAACGAAAATGCATGGCCATGATAGCTAGAATAAGCCTTTAAGGAAAAGTGAAAACCCACATCCGGTTTGACTGGAAGCCGACCCCAAGAAATTTGGGCTTTGGGAAAAAGTTAGGCAGATGATGATGAAAAGTGAAAACCCACACAAATTAATAACAATACGGACATCAATAATGATGTTATCATCCTTTCACAACACGATCGCAATCGTATTGTCATATCAATTTCTAATCGAACATTTATCAAGACTCCTTAATATTCAATCGATGTCTGTATACACAAAAGGTAATCTAATAACATAGTTTGACCATACAGAACTGAACATTACTGTCGTCTATCGCATATTTAATACAACAATGCATGTGGGACAGCGGCCGCTTTCATCGCCACTGGCGCACGACTCGGCATCACCATTCTTGGCGCAGCATTCGGGTTCGAGGGTAAACTTTCGAATTTATAAAGTTATGGTAACTATAAAAATTGTTGCTCTAAATTAATTAGATCATGTAGAACTAATCACGATAGGAATTTTAATAGTTGGTTATTAGACCCAGGGACATCACCACAGAATGACAGAATACAATTCAAACCACATATAACAATCATAACTACACCAGTTTCAAAGATAAATTTCTGGAGTTCGTGATCGCGTAAGGAGTAAGATTGTGAAGGTACTAGCAGTATTTATGATCACGACACGAATTCCAGTAGCCGTTTTCCAGAAAACCATCCAAGAGAAACAAAATGTGACCAAATATAGTGCCCTGGGGGACACCAGAGCTTATCTCGCGACGTGATCAGTCAGCACACCCACCGAGCAGCAAGCCCGATCATATCTGCTAGACGGATGTAATGCCCGATGCTAATTTAGCTTAACTTAAATCTTTATAGTACTCTGCCACTAACTTCTATGTTTGGTGTTGTCGGTTGCGTGACTGAGATCGAATATATCGCATTATTTAGGCTTATTTTGCTGTTGAATCTATTAAATGAGGCTATTTACCGTGGGCCGTAGTGCAGGTTTAGGGATCTTTGTTGAAGTGAAAATTGTGTGGGCTGAAATGTCTCCATAACCTTTCATTAGTCTACTTAGAAATAAATTGAGTCGGTTTTCTTGTGCAACCAATTATTTACGTAATAGTAAAATTCTAAATCTATCCGACTCAATGATATCCATTACCAACCACGTTTATGTTCATACGTTCTATTGCCTTTTATCAAACAATTTATTTTAGGGTCAAGAACAAACATAAATATTTAGTTAACAAGCTAGCTTAAGTATGAAATGATGCAAAATTGAAATTCCACAATCAATTTAGTAGCGTCACAACAAATAAAACATTCGGGTAGCTGTGTCCAATTATCGGTTAAAGGTTATACGAGTACAAGATGCGCACGATTGACATTTCGAATCCGATTGCTTAAGAAAATGCTCATAAAACCAGCGTATTATGGAGATTTAATACCTGATCTAATACTTTGGTCGGAAAAAAATACGTTACCTTCTAAAGTAACGGGCTTGTAGCCATCAACAGCATTATGAATGAATGGAAATGGATTACTCAATAGTCTAACGTTTGAGCAATTTGAAATGTTTGTATCATTTATCAAGCTGATCTTGGTCAGTCGTTTAACATTATTTAATTTTCTAATCTATTAACGTCTTATATTCTTACCATTAGTACTCGAACCCGAGCCAGCTTTAATATTCCTAGCGATTTATTATTACTTTATAAGCGCCACAATAACTTACGCAGATGTCATTTCTATATTTAACCGTCAAGTAGACATTAGTAATTTTACACTTAAACACAATTAGTTTAGTATTATAAGTCTGATTAAAGTTAGTTATAATAAACTTTGTCTTCAATACATTGAACTAGAAAACATATAAGGCAAGGTTTAGATACATCTACCTACACGGCTGTGTGACTAAGCTAAAAGCTATTATTGAAAGCAATATTTTAAAATTATGTCCCGATGACAGCTAATTTCTTTGTATTTCAAGTGGTCATTACAAGACGTTTAATTAATTTTATCCATTACCCACTGCTTTTGATATCTTCAACGACAGGCTGTTTAAATAGCAGACAAGAACAGACACAAGTCCTTACAAATGTACATATAAGTAGCAATTTATCCTGAGATTACATCAAAGCTTTTAAAAATAACTCCTAGACTAGGAACCGGGCTGTAGATCAAATTAACTCCATCATGCTACCGTACTTAACAAACTAATAAAACATATTTAAAAAGGATCCTGTAAACAGAATACTGTTCTCGTAAACATTTCTGAGGTAATTACGATTATTTAATAACATGTGACTGGCAATATTTATTTATTATAGATGATATCAAGTTGCCTTATAAGCGAAGGAGCTTATAAGGTGACAGCAGCCTCATCCTGATTGTTACTCTGCTTTGAAGATATAATCATTTATCATAGTTTTTTTGGCACTGTGTTTTGGTTTCATGTTCAGTTGGATTTTTCTAGACCATCTAATTTATTTTAAACTAATTTGGGGCAGTTTTCGGAAACACGTGTTTAGTTAAGTTACTTTTGCACCGCCACTATTATTATCTAAGGCTTGAACATCCTCTTCTTTCTTCTCACTAATCTTAAGACAAAAAGATTTTATCGAACATGATTCATGGAAAAATATTTATTTATGGGTTGGAATTACGCTAATGTCAACATACAATAATATGCCAAATCCAACACCACAAATGACGAACATTAAATACTAAACCAAACGTTAACCCTTTGTGTTATTGTTTGACCTCAAGACTAATGCACGACGCATCGTACAAGCTATTATCTTACCAATACTAACCACAGAATTAATAGGCACCCACTGACTGTTTAAAACTTTATTGAACTGTCTATTAATAAAGACTAATGGAATTTAGAAAACAGCACCTAAGTAATGTCAACTGTCAGTGCTTATAAAGTGTAATTGCTAATTAATCAGGAAAATTACGCTGGAAATTAACCTTATTCTTTACTATTAATTTTTTGCCTATGTATAGATAGGGTAGACAGGAGAGTTTGTTTAAATGTATTACACAAAAAGTTAATCCTCGCGTAAACGTTTTTTCAATCATATTAATAACTTTATAATTCGTTTGATTCGTATAATTTTTAATCAGTCGCATGATCATAATCCTGAATTGCATTGCATTTACGGTACGGAATTAAAATCTTAATTCGAATTCTATAACTAGATAAATAAGTGGCAAACTTGTGGCATCAATAAACAGAAGACAATACACAGGCTTAGTTGGATGCCCACACGCTATATTGCGTCACCCCATAAATACGGGTCAAGACCGTAGACGACCCCGCAACGGCAGCAGTTTTGCATAAACTAGGAATTATTCCAAGAAGATAAAATTGATTGATACGTAGGCATAAAAACATTAGAACAGCTTTTGTATATTGTTTTGTATAGCTTTTATGCCTCCAGCATAAAAGCTATACAATATTTTGATAAACCTACTATATTTTTTGAGGTTGTCTTGTATTTGTCTTCCGTTCTAAAATCGATGTTTTCTGCTGTTGAATAATTTCAAAATTTTTGATGCATTGCATCCAGACGAAGGACGTAGGGACTTACAAAGAAGATGGTATGTTTTGTTTTGACCAACATAAAGAGATTGTTACAATAAATAGTAAAACAGTCTGTGAAATAGGAGACCATGAACCTCACGACCTTTAAAGGTATAATTAAGTATAAAGAGATAAAAATGAACAGCCTACTATCACCAAACTCACGCTAAGAGCGACCGCACACGCCAACAACACAATGGCAGAACAAATTACTATTTGTAATTAACCTGAACTCCACCCTTGTCCTCTACTAAAACATAGTCATTATCAAGCTTTGTTTAACCCATGCATGGTTCAAATAGGCGGCAGTCCTTGGCACACTTTATTAAGTTACAGTTGATTTTGATTATAATAACGGTTTGAACGAGCTCACGGTTTGATGGAAGACGTCATTATTGGCGCCAAGAGATTGTTGTCTAGTTAAATTATTTGATCGATAATAAATTCTGAAGTTACGACCTGGAGATCAGAAGTTCTCGAATTAAGAAGTTTAGCAATAGATTTCTTAGAAAGTTATTTTTTATGGACGTTGGAATACTGCAAAAATTAATTACTTCAGGACCAAAAACTGAATGTTTTATTTGACACTGCGTGACCCAAGGACTGGCTTTTACCTTGGACAAAAGATAAACATTGCCATACAACGTGGCAATGCTGCCAATCTTTTTTTTGCTCACATTACCTGTGGCCAGCGATGCGGAGGAATTTTTCGTCATATTTTAGATTAGTTTGAGTTAGTTAAGGGTTTTTTATTTAAGTGTATGTATATGTAATAGTATTAGTTAGTTGAGATTTTTAAGGTTAAATGTTTATTTTTGATGCAAATTGAAGAAAAACAACGGATACTTATGGAAAGGCTACAGAAAGCCCAATAGTAGATGGAAAATATACTAGTGGGTACAATAATAATGAACAAAGGTAAAACAATTCTCGTAGCAAGTGATATGAAATAATGAAGGTGAAACACAAATCTCTAAATTAAATAAGATTGCAGTAGATAAAACACCACGTAACATCATTCAAATAAGACGTTAGTAAACTATATATAATTTGAATGTCATTTTCACATTGAACGTCATAATGGCCTTATTTAGACATCACAGTATGATTGTCTTTGGAACACGCAACGCCAGTTGTTGGTAGGCGTTGCATTATGCTATGAACACTGTTATTATTTCAATGCTCTTTACAACGCAGATAATAATAATTGACTGTAATTGCTTTGCGATCAAAAATGCTTAGAGATTTTCCAATTTATTTTATGCTGTGAATGCTATTATAATAATATAAGCTAAGTCTTAATCTACTTCTTTAATAATCCTGTTATGCCTTTTCACATTATCACTAAGCTACTACATTTGGATTTGAAAAACACAGTAACAAAGTATTACCATCCTAATAAATTTAAATAACCCTAAACTTTAGCTGCCATACGGACACACATAGTTGGTAGCTTAAAGTTAAAACGTACTGCAGTAGTCTCTAATAGGTATAAGGTACATATATATAAGTATTAGGTCCAAAATAATACAAACAAGAAAGTAATTTTCAACTCTCACCTTAAGTTATTTGCTCGACGTTACCGCAATGCATTTTTACGCAAATTGCTCTCACCTGAAACAAGCAAAGGGACATTTTGTAACAAATTATTAACATTACAACACGAACAATTAAGATAATTATGATAAATGCAACCACTTAAGGTATATTATATCATTTTGTTGTGATACACACCACATGGCCTGCGGCCTTAAAGCCTTATTATGTCATACATCGTCGTAAGGTGCACACAAATCACGTTTGTTTATTTTATTTGACTGGCGTTTGTTGATTAAAGATTGTGGTCGTTTGTACGAAAGTAAGTGTAGTTAAAAGTAAAAGTCTTTTAATCAAAGTACGCTTTATACTGTCTGTCATAAAAAAGCTAGTCATTATGATGGCTTCCTTTTCAATTTTGTCGAGTGTCCTTCGTTATCTAAACAATCAGCTTCTTGATGTTTACTTAATTAATGCCTTCACATAATTATCTGATTATTCCATTAATTAAATAAATATAATTCTACGAACGGCCAAAATTACGTATGTCACTCTCATTTTCCCGCCCTCTCAGCAATCTGTCAAATGAACCAAAATGGCGCGAGCGAGTGTTGACAGTCAGGCGCACAATTATGTATAATCTGTATAATTAGGTTTCGGTCCGTTTGTCCGTTCGTCTAATTGTGTGCACACGTGAAACTTTCGTAACCGTTCTGCTTTAATTGGCAAACTTTTTTTGGTTAGTTAGTAGCATTATTGCAGTCCGCGCTTGAATTGTTAAAGAAAACGCCGCGTGTTTCTACAAATTGTGTAATTTCTTTTTATGTGTAAAACGTTTTATTTATCGCAACCATATATCGCATAATTACGTATTGGTAATAAATCTGCGAAGTTGGTAGGTATGTTGGGCAAGTAGGTAATTGTTTTTATGTTATTATTGCTTGATATAAACAAAGTTAGTAGGTCTATATCCAACATTAGCATGTGAAATCGCGAATCAATCACGCGCTCATCTTTATAAAGGCGCGTCCACAATGAGACTAAAATCGCAGCGACAACGCAACCTCGCATGACTGTACAATCTTCACGTTTCGTAACAGTGACGAGGCTTTAAGTAATAAATCAAAATCGAACTTTCACAGGTCCTCAATAATGAGCGGATAACATGAGCATTCGCCATAACATGTGCGATGTTAAAGATTGAATCACTCCATGGATGAAAAGTTTATTACGATGATGCCACAAAACGCAGAAGATTAATTCCGTTTGGTGTTAAATCACTTCCGCTTTTATACGATAAAGTTTTGATTAATATTTTTTTTATTAATAGACTACTAGGCAGGCACCAAGTTTACAAAAATATTCTAACTGGAAAATTATCAATACCTATTCGTCTTTGAGTAAAATCACATAATTATTATGCCTTAGAGAAAACCCACCTATGCAAGTTTCAAAACACTATTGGAAACCACGATCGGCATACATAGGGATATCACAAAAACTGGCTAGATTTATACAATTACGTCACGTAGTTCCAAGTTAATATTTTTTACAACATCAATAGCAGTTGTAACGGTTATCTATTGATTTTATAAGTTTGAAATGTAACACAGAAAAGAAAGCTTGTCCAGCATTCCTCTCGCAGCACGCCCTGACAAGACTGATATCAAACAAAAAGCCATTTGACCGAATAAGTAACGCATTGACTTGTCTTATCAGCTGACTGATAGCAATCATGGCTACTTTCACTGATGCAAGCCTCTACCCTCGTGAGACGACTTTCCAAGTACTTTGAGTCATCGTACGTAAAGCTTGCTCTTAGTTTGCTTATTTTATTGAAGATAGAAAAGGGTTAACTGTTAGAAAGATGTTTGTCTGGGAAGTGACAGTGAAATTGTGCTTGCTAACCAACAGTATGAAACTAATATAATTATACTGTTACGAACTCCTTGAGGATTTTAATTTTTTATTAGACTGTCATACTTTTTCTAAACTTCTGACTGACTTCATAAATGATATATTTTCGTCAATTTGCCCAATACAAATCTTTTATCTTAATGAGCTTTATTTTATTTCATTTCCACCAACAACTAACACATACAGTTAATTTACATCGCTTTTATATAAGTTAAATAATTGCCCCGGTACATGATGTAAAATGAAACGTGAGAGTGACTGACAAGTAACAACACTTCTAACAATCTGCAATCCATAACCGCAAGTCACAGTTAGCAACATCTTCGAAACAAAACAAAAAGCAACTACCATTAATGACAACAAACTAGAGAACCAGCATAGCAAAAGATATGATGATGTTCGTCTCTAATAGATGTTTGAAGTCAATGCCAGCCACTAGCCAGCCTAACTAGATCGGAACCGATCGATCTCAGACATTAAGTCATTGGAAAACCATAATTTATTGTTAGAAATTCTTAAAACAGCATTTCACTGTAAACTTGAGATCACACTGGATACAGCTTACTAAATGACAAAAATATCTACTTATTAAAAACACGGAACCTAATTTTATATTGGATAGTCTTGACATAAATGTTCCAAATGTTGCTGAAGCTTAAGAAAATAATACCCTCAAAACTGAAGAAAACATTGCCTCAAGTAAATCTATTACACTCATTCTTAGTACATAAAAGAAGGAAGTCGAGACATTAATGTTTCAAATACTGTTACATGATAATTATATTTATTTTGTAAATAGGTTAAACACTTTTACACGTCAATGTTTTTTGGTCATTTTAAGCTAGATGAGGCCGGATGTATGAGTACTGGTGCCGGTGCTAAATCTAACAAATCGAAACTCAACAGTCTCAACACAGAAATAAGCATTATAAACCACAGCCTATAAGTAAATGTATTAGAAACTCTTACAGTAAATATCATACAAGCAGAGGAAAGAAGAGACATGAATGTTTTAAATATTGCTGAAACTAAACAAAACGATACTGTTAAAACAAGAGAAAACGTTAAACCACAAGACACAAGTGAATCTATTCACAACAACTTACTGTTAAGTACTACATAAGCATTGGAAAGCCGAGACACTAATGTTCCAAATATAACGATTGAACAAAACAATCAACTCAAAACAGAAGCAATCATATGATTGCCATGCAATAAACGACGACATAAGTAAGTGAAAATGTAGATAAAGATTACGTTATCCATAACATTGCAAGAAACACTAAGAAAAGAGCACATCCATGAATTTCTACTAATGTGACCATCGATTACCACAAGGAAATTGAAATCCATGTAATCAGTGCAATTGCCGAGTGAGATTTCAATATACCTGCTACATATACTAAACTAGCTCACCTACCTGTTTCTGCTTCTATTAATTTCCTGCAACCATTTAGCCAACGCCCTGCACCTATGTGAGAGGCAAAACCCTCGTTAAAGAATTAGAAAGGAACTATTTTTAGTCATCTAGCGAGAAATAATCTAGATACTTGTAAGGGCAAAACGGTCAACGAGTTTCCCATGCCGAAAAAGCTTTGCCTTTGTTGATGTGTGTGCTTCTAAGACGTATGATGTTATTTTATCATTTGGATTAAAGTTTCTTTGGGTTCAAGCAATAATATTTGTATATCTGTTCTGGAGATATATCCTAATACTATACTAAAATTTTCATTAAAATTAGTTCATCAATTCTCCAAATCCTTGCATTATTTCATGTGGATAAAATAAATTAACGAACAATTTTCTGATTTAACAACTGCAGTGCGATTCTGTAAACATGTCGAAGTGAAGGCTTGGGTGAAGTGATCACGAAGTGAGCTGTCATTCCATCTAGTTTGTATGGTTTGACTGCTCACTTTTCGTTAGCTTCGCCTAAGTTTCCACCGGCTGTTCATTGTTTTAAAACATTTAACTCTAAAATGCTTATCGATAAAACTACTAATTTTCAAATGCCAGCTTTTAGCATTAACTAGCTACTTCAGAACTTTAATGCCAAAACTGCGTCTAAACCCTTTTTCGTTTGAAACCTACAATCTAACGCAAAAGCGATAAAACGCACCTATATTTGAAATGTCAAATCAACACCTGTTGCATGGCAATTTTATACTAAAATTATAGTTTTAAGCTTTTTAGTCAATAATTGCTATCAACATCAACATGTTCAAGACTATAACTCTGACTTTGATTACCTACATTTGTGAGGCATAACACAACTAAATAAGCAATATTGTATTATCGGCCAATGCTAGGTACTCTACATTGGCAAAGATCTAAGGTCAAAATTCTCTTTATTTCTTGAGCTCTCACTTTCCTTTCATCTTTTTAGTTTACTTACGCAAACTAGACTTGTCTTTCAACTCACGAGTTAGTTGCTAGCGCGAGGTTAAATAATAAATATTCGATACGTCATAATCACCCAGGGCTGAAACTAACTCGGAGTTAAAAAAATGGTTTGTGCAACTGGGCCATTTGATTAGTCTGATAACCAGGCTTTGCTCCGTCACATTTTTACGGGCACCAGTTCCGCAGTACTGCAGACTTATCCTGACCATACCCCTTGAAGAACATCTCGTGGAGAGGGGCTCATGGCTAAACTATAACAGCCGCTTGCCGTGGTCGGTCTGTGGATGGGTGACCATCTCAACATACCGAGATCCCTCCATGCCTCGGAAAGCACGTTAAGCCGTTGGTCCCAGCTGTCATTTGGAGATCATTGGTGTTACGGATAGTCAGAAGTCAGGAAATCTGACTCCAGTTTTGCCATGAAGTATCGTGTAACCTAGTTAATGGGTTGTGGAGGTCTGTTAGACCACCGCTCCACGTAAAATGCTGATATTCAGCTGAATCCAGGTTGCCTGGAAGCCGACCCCAATATAGTTGGGAAAAGGCTAGGCAGATGATAGCCCCTTGAAAAAGATCAGCTCTTCGAGCCACAGTAACTGTATTACTAAAAAAATCCAGCTATGTGAAAGATCTGTAGTCAAGTGCTTACATTGTAGACTGCGCCTTATGTCTACTGATCGCTATCATTTCTTTTGCTCCACATTGAGATGCAACGACGCCTGCATCCTAGTTTTTTGCTCATCGAAAAACGTGCGCTTTCTTTTCATTTTGCGTCATAGATTTTATCACTATAAAGTTAAGTTTATATCATACTACGCGAGAAGGAAGGAAAGTCTATCAATTAAAAGTTTGCGACTGTTTTTTGCCAAACCCTACGCTTGTTGGAACTTCGCTAGTAAAACTATAATTTTCGTACACTGCAAACAAAAGATTTATAGCATTAACACAGTAATTATTTATTACTAGCTTGTGTCCCAATGCTGGGCAAAAGGTTTTCTCTTTCCAAACTTCTCTATCTTGCGCGACCTCTGGCCAAGTTTATACTTGGCCAGAGGTCGTGCAAGAACTTCTTGAAAAAACTTCTCTATCTTGCACGACCTCTGGCCAAGTATAAACTTGGCGCTTGGTCGCGCAAGATAGAGAAGTTACAATGTGTAGATACGTAAGTGGGAAAACCATTGAAGACACTGAAAGCTACCAAGATTCATCGCAAATCAACAACAGACTATAATCCAGTGGCAATGAATGTAAAATTTCGCCAAACCTCAATAGAATGCCAAGTGACGAAGGTACAAGAAGTAATGTTAACCAAATTGCCCGCGGCATTGTATACTCAAAGGGAAAGCCTACCGCTTGCCTATTTACATACGACATAGCCGTGGGCGAGCCTAAACTGATGTTAAAGGGAAACTTACATAGTGATGTAAAGGTAATAAAGCTGTTGTTATGTAGGAGCCTCGGAAACAATGGGCGGCGTAGGGCGCAGCATCCAAGCAGAGCGGAGGTGCGCCGACAATGTGCTCGTAACTCTGCCAAGTTATTAGTACGTCCTATGGGTACTTTGATTTTCGTTTATGGTAACTATTACTGCAAGCAAGATGTAGTCATCGTTTCGCAATGGTTGAGAAGCGGAGTACTTAGATAACATAACAAGAAAATAAAGAGAACTATGATTTTAGAAAAAAAATATCAAAAGTGAAGCTAAATGCAGGAAGTCCCTTTAATAAAATTATGTTTGTGTACCTAATTATAACTTTATAAGAAGGACGAGAAGCTAAGTAAGTGAAACTATTAACAACGACTAGTATTGAAAAGTATTTATGAGACCAACTCTAAAGCACCAGTTCGATAGCACCATAAGAATTCTAAGAAAAAGTATGATCTTACTAATGAGAACTGTAAACACGCACTAACACTCGTAGATAACATGATGACATGTTTATCATAAATATTCCTAAGTGCAATGATCTTGGAAATGGATGTTCGAAAGAGAGTAGAAATAAAAACTACTATTCTGGTTTTTCAGCAGCTACATTTTGGCTTATCATCATCATCATAATTTTAGCTGAAAGACGTCTAAATAGGTCCACTGCTGTTCGCCACATTGACCGGTCCTGTGCGTCTCGCAACTAGCAGATTCCCGTGGCATTCACCAGGTGGTTGGTCCACCTAATGGGAGGCAACCTGTTGCTACATAGTTTCCTGTTCGCGGTCGGTACTCCATAACCTTCCGATCCCATCAGCCATAATCTTCCGCCCACTGCCACTGGAACACTATGGGGTTGCAGTGGTCAAATCAACTGTTTCAAGCAAACTTGACTAAATACATCCATTAACAAATTCATGAACCATCAATTACATAGTACTAACGATCACCGTAATAACAGAGTACTTAATTAATTATTGCGCAAAAAATCAGCGCTTAACGCATGATCGGGTAAACTGCGTGTCACGGTAGCGAAATAACTGGATTTATCACTAATTATGTGCGCCTTATAAGGTATACTAGTTAGGCAAATTTGGGGCAACTTTAATGAGCAATTGACTGGTAACATAGCGTAGTACACGGTAGGCATTTCACATTCAGTAACCATCTCACCTGGATTTAGAAATGGTAACTTACTTAATCAATACAATCATAATTCTGTGCAGTGATAGTTCTACTGCAAGGCTTATCTGTTCAAACAAAATAAGGGACAGCCACACTAGAGCACATAGTCTAAGAATGGCATAGTGTTGTGTTGTCAAGTGACCAATTGACCATCGTCCACACTATGCCTACTTCAGACGATACGTTTTAGATTTTCTCTCGTTATTTTTCTTAATTGTTCTACAAAGGAACTTTTATGAGATTAGTTGACATTTTACACGGCTATATTTTGTTAAAGATGATACTGTAACCATTCTGCTTCTTCCACAAGTCTAAACTCAGTTTTAATTTAATCTTTGATCATTTGCATACTCGTTTTGACAACGCATAACAAATTGTGTGGTCCCGCCTACAAGTTCTACAAGAAAGACGACTCCATCATGATTTGTGGGTGTCGTGACTTCGACAACAATGACTGTCTATGATGTACCGTCTTGCTTTGTAGGTGCAACATCATGATTTTAATTAGAAACCTATTATTCTGTTTGTCAAATAAGGTAGGACCAGCCCTGTCAGTAGGTTCATGGGGAAACTGTAGGATGAGCGCAGAGAACATATTTCTTAATGTCAGAAATTTAATTATCCTGGATAAAGAAACAAATCACACATGCAAAAGACAGCCGAAACAATGCTTCACGCGAAAATCGAATTCCCAGGCCAAAGCGTGTGAGTTAATCGCTCATCCACTGCGCCAATTAATGAAAGTCAACAAACTTCCGTTCTCTACCGATACTAATCTATGACGCAACTTACTCCACTCGATCGATCGATTCCCGTGCCACAAATAATCCCAGAACTTACCTGCAACAAAAGAAAACAATATTTAACAAGAAACAATATGGCCGAGTTTAATTTTCCCATCAGTGTTGCCAGATTAACGGTTATTATGACAAAAAAGAGTGCGGTAGCCGCATCATTGTTCTCGCTGCTCTATTTACCCAATGAGACATACCGCTACTTACTGGCTATGAGAAAAACGATTATATGCCTTCGGAGATAGTAGGCTCATATCACTTTTAATAAGATCGCTTTTAAACAAAAAGAAAGAATGCGCCTCTAAAATAATTATTGTTGAGTTTCAAAGTTTTAGTTTAAGCTTATGGTTTCGATGTCCTAAGCAATAATGATTCTCAAACCCTCTCTCTAGGGTTAAAGCAGTGCCAAGCAGAATTAAGATTGCACGATGAAACGATGTAACATGAAATACACGAATACATGAATACTAAATCATGATAATTTCAGACTTAACTAATCATTACGTGGTAATCATTGAATGATATTTTCCAAAACGAATCAATCGTCATGTAATTCAAACCTACTTTAATAATCACACAAGAAACTATCGATAACATAACATTCATATAATCACATCACTGTTACTAAATTCGTAGAACTATTGACAAAAGTAAGATCAGTTTGTCTATGGAACGTGACTAATTTGATGCCAGTACATTAAAGTAACACAGTGGAAACGTATAGTAACGCAGTAGAAAAATATAGCAACACCTTGCTACTGTGTTACTATACTTGTCTACTGCGTTGCTATACCTTTCTAGTGAGATAGAATTGTTGCGCGTGTACAGTGTGAAATTGAATTTAATTAGAAATGGTGAGCACATGCTAATACGCTTTCTGGTTTAGCTGTTATGAGATTCCTTATACATATAGTTAGTTGTTTGAATTCGTTTGTTTAAGAAGTCAGCAGTGTGTTGATTGTAGTATAGATGTAAAAATGGCATATATCACATTAAGTTTTAGAAAAAGTTAGGCTTGATAGAACTTTGTGTATTTCAGTTTCACCTTCTTTGCAAAGCTGAGTTGGATTTTTGTATCGGTATCACACCTAATGAGGGATTTCTGGAAAATTTACGCTAGCAGTTGGCACCACTACGGCCAGAGGTCTCACACGAAAACCTGATATGTAACGTCAACATGACAGGAGGCTGGACGTGACGTCTCTGTACTGCCACCTGTCGCATGTAATTACAGAAAACCCTCATTGGTCAGATGATGTTGAACAATCAACATCCTTAAATAGTTTTGATAGATCTGAATTTGACAATGACCACCTAATTAATACGTTAAACAACGGAGAAAAAAGGAAATCTAACAATGATAGAGAAGTATCCTATTAACGATCAAAGATAAACTCACATAAAAACAAAAACCATAGCATACCACCTACACTATTTTCTTTTTTCCACAGTTAATCGGATTCAGTAAATTAGATAAAAAGGAAATTACTGAGATATTCAGTAAGCAGTTCCCCAAATATAGAACAGACTAAGGTTTATACAGACAACTTACTACTACAAAAGCTTTCAGAAAGTAAACTAATTAAAGCTTTACATAATAAAGCAATCAATGGAAAGGTAGAAGAAACTAATTACTATAATTTTTAACTACTACGGTCGATAGCAGACGTGACTTGAAAGGAAATGGATAAAGTACGTGTCGCTATTTGGTGCCACTTAGGAAGAAAATCATTGTCCACACATTCAGTTTCTTTTGTTAATCTGACACGTTACAATCGCACTTATGAAGCTGGGACTTAAGCAGGTAAAAGATGCAATACCTTCTGCACTTTGAAAGCTTCAATTGATAGAAAAAGACGTGATTTCCATAAACCCATGCTGTATGAAAAACAGACTTTCGTGCTATAGAGCATAAAAGAGTAGCAGAGAATACTCTTTATAATTGCAGAAAAGTTACAGAAAAGATAGATAAAGGAAACATTACAAAGGGCGGAACCATCAGACATTGATAAACCAATCAATAAATAGCAGCCTATTTTAAAAAGACCACTACGTACTTGCTAACCATTGATTTCTATCGATAAACCACTCCAAACAGCTTCAAAGAATTCTCCATCACAGCCCTAATCACACAAAATATCTTCACACCTTCACATAATCGACCGTAAAGCAAAAACCCGCCGTCTGCGATTTAGAAAAAGTCGCACCTCTATTCAAACATTTTTCTATACCCGCGTAGGGCCGCACGCGCTAACGGAACCGCGCATTAAGCTTAGTCACACACTGCGCATCCGACACACCTCGTCTTGGCAGTTGGCATCCGCGGCTGCTTCCACCGGATTCTTTAGAAAGTACTTCGACGACTGTAGTAGGTACGGCGATAAATGAATTTAGATAGGCTTGAAAGTAAAACTATACAAAGGAGGAATAAATATAATAGTATAACGCAAGTACGGAAAGAAATAAGAGACAAATGAAATCACCTATTTGATGAATTAACCAAAATATTAGAGATTGAAGAAAATTATGATAAGAATAAAGATAAATTAAATATTGAAACTGAGGCAGTATGAGAAAACACCCAGCAGTTTGTAAATTACATTTCACTTCACGCTGACTTCACATAAGTTTTCACGGTGAGATGTTTACAGAATAGACCAGCTGTACACCTTAAAACAGATGACAGATCCGTTATCAAGAACTAATGAAGTAATGATTCACAAACTGTAGCTGCCAATATTGTCCTTTTATGTATTCAGGACAATCCCATCAACAAACAATCAATTTAATGATACCGTTAAAAGCCTCCTTCACACGGAGATAATACTCCCCACCAGTGTAAGGAGGTCAGAGAGTAAAAGTAAAATGACGTCTCCGAAGAGGTCATACCGAAATGAATTGCGGGTCAATGGTTTACAAATAAAACATAACAGAATAAAAATCGTAATTGTAAATGCACGAACGATTGAGAAGGAAAAGTTGAAGGAAACAAAGACAAAAAGTGAGAAAAATGCTTAGTTAGACTTACGAGTAGTTCCTTTTATGTACTGTTTCAGATAACAGAGTTACATTGAAAAGTATCTAGAGTTCGAAACTGATAAACCACGATGAAATAAGTTAGAACAGGATGCTAAAATAGCTTACGGCACGGCTTATAGCATGTGAAGCTATTGAACTTGACAAGAATGAAACCGGATTCGCACACTTTTCAAGTAACGTTTATCAATTTCCCTCTCTAAACCACACATTTCTTTTCCAATACCGAAAGAATCATACACAAAGCCACAGGCAATAACTTCGAGGCAATAAATTCGAACAATATACCCGTACATCAAGATGATCAAACAATAACAAACGGCACAGCGGCACATGGGAGCGGAACGCAGATGCCATCAATTTTCTGAGTCATTAACCTTTTGCCGACATTGAAATAATGACCACATACAGAACAATCTGTGGGCCATAATATTATAGTCGTGAAACATTACAGTTTATTAGAGAATCATATTTTTGTTTGTGCAATGGTTGCGTTACATGAAAAAGTTGAATCGGCAAAATAACTGCGAGATGAGTTGAGACACAATACTTATGCAGTACATAATAGCACATTCTTAGACATAGAAGAAATCAATGTTGCCATGAACTGAAAAATAAAACTTTCTGACCAACTTTAAACCCAACATGAACGCAGTTCCAAATACCCATAGCACATTGGATTTAAAGAACTCAATAAACAAGTGCCAGGTCGCTGGCCCATCACCTATTAGCACCTTAAAATCAACCAGTTTCCTCTATATTGACTTTTTCAACTCTCAGAAGAAGCACTCGGTATTGGAATGGTACACTCAAGTTTTCTCCTCTGTCCACCACCTATTCAAACGATTCTTTAAAGTTACAATTCACGTTCTGATTCTGAAAAAAATTTCGTGGTCTTTGAATACTACGTGCACTCTTTATTTTAATTTCTTCCTTGAGCACCAAGAAGATATGTAAATCCAAACTTAACCTCTGGCTTTGTGACACTATTATACCGCCACTTAACAAAGAAATGATGGCACAACAGTAAACTTCGATAAAAAATACATCATTAGCCTATTTACCTACTTTAACGAGTTTACAAACTTGAAAACAGTTTGTAATAAATCCTAAAGCCGACACTCAAGGAATCATAGCAATAGAATGTCTAACATTATTTATAGATAGAGGATATTAAAACGAACAGTGATTAAGTAACCAGGAATCTAGATGGCCAAATAAAACCACTTGCAGCTACATTGGCACCTATTATTGAGTGAGAAGCAAACGTGTCGATCTAAAGTTGTGTAGTAAGTTTTTTGTGTGTGGGTCAATCACCTCATCTCCTATTAATACTATTAAAAGGCATAACAATTCTAGTCTATGTATCTTATATAATACTGCTACTAGTCATTTGGCGAGGGAAGGAAAAAACTATTTTGATATCGAGCTTTAAGCTAAGGATGACTCAGAAATTGTAGTCAAACTCAGAAGTGTAGTCGTGAGAAATATTTCTCGAAGTGGAACACTTGTAATTTTAACTGAAGTTCCAAAACATAGGTATTGTAACAGTTACCTTTAATTCTAAGGTATTGGACAGAAGTATACAATCGTATCTCATAAGTTCGATTGTCCGATAACCGTATGAGGTCCGAATGTTGTAGAGAGCGGGACGGGTCGAGTCCATCGCGATTTATCAGATACAGCACCAATTCCTGGTTATTACTGAGATTTATAGCAGAATTCTCCATTGAAGCAACAATAGCCAAACCGGTAAGGCATTAGAATGGTGATCGATCATTTACATATTTTACTAAGATGAGAATAAAGTCTATAGGA
This sequence comes from Melanchra persicariae, assembly GCA_947386135.1. Taxonomy (NCBI): domain Eukaryota; kingdom Metazoa; phylum Arthropoda; class Insecta; order Lepidoptera; family Noctuidae; genus Melanchra; species Melanchra persicariae. Next base: position 3,964,380 of record OX376655.1, on the reverse strand, counting down.
TATAGGCTTATAAAACGACTTGGGAGTTCACTGGTTAATAAGGAAATAAAGAAAACACAAAACATTACAGATTTGTTTGTATGATATCTTAAAAAAGTCGAATTCTAATCGATTATCCTCTCTCTGCACCTGCTCGCACTTTCACTGCGAAGCTCTACTTGTTGGTCATAAAGAACATTATTATAATAACAGCAATTGCTTCAAGACTCGCTATCAAGATCGCAAATTTTTTGATAATGGCTGTAGGCTTAGAACGCGGTCACAACGAATTGTAAGCGAAAAGTAGTTTGTCAAAGTTAACTTTCGATGACTCACAGCTTGTAATAAAGTTGGCGAAATTAATTAATTAATTTCACCAAATTGATTAGAATAATACACAAAAAAACGGTTAATAACCCCGTACAGCGATTGATTCACATAATCGTAATGTTTCACAGTTGTCTGTAGTTAAGCAGGTTAATTTCAATTCATCTAGAGTTGAACAAATTCTATGTATTTATTTACTCACCTAAACCTTATCACTTTAGCGATAAGGCCGCCATTCTGTCTACCTATGTATTTTTTCTTCTTTCTCATCTATATGGTGTAGGTACATAAAAAAGAGTACTCTATGATATTCTAAAAGTTCACAATAGGTACTAGTAGTATTCATAATAATACTATCCCCGTGTGAACAAGGGCTGCAGTAGTACCTTTGTTGTTCAGAGTATCAATTTCAGAATGCAGTGTAATAGCCGCAATGATATCGGAGACATTTCATGATTCTCCACTTACTACAGCAGTAGCTGATTGCACATCAAAAGATCAATTCTTTTGCAGTCCAACATGTGATTTAAGTTGAGCTTCAAAAAATCAGGTCGTTACGGACCATTTATTAAGGAAATGACTCATGTTAAAGAACAGACTGCGATTGATTAAATTTCAAGGCATAATAATAGCTGCCCGTTGGTAGGAGAATTCTGTTAAGCAACAAGACATACCTAAATAATATAAGGGCCTTTTACACCACCTCCGGATATAGTCTGTATAAAATCTATGTGTTCCTGGGGTGTGTATATCCGAAAATGGTGAAATATGCCTTGAAACAGGAGAATAAAATAAAGTTTCCATTACCATTTCACCACCACAAATCATACATTGAAGCGTCAAAACGTCGATCTTACCCTGATCACACAAAAGCTTGTACTTCTCAGTAAGAAGCAACGTTTAAGTATTCAAATAATATATGACGTTCTACGAAGTGTGGGCTCCTTGCGTACTTGCAGGAAACGCATCCGTCCCATTGTTACGATCGCTTAGTTTATTGAACATATATAACGATGTTTATTAACTATTGTGGGCTATATTGTTTATTGGGGTACTAATATCGATTAACGGTTTGTTTCTTCCTAGTTAACGTCGCTTAAATTCACTTCACAAGTTTATTGTTCCGTTTAAGTTATAATTAAGTACCAAGGGATTCCGTTTTTAAGCTTTCCGTATAACTTGTAGGTAAAACTGTGTAAGCCTTAGAAGTATTTGATCAGGCGTGTAGGTTATGCTGCCACCTCAATGATCGAATACATAAAAATATAGTTACGATAACATACGGATTTAAGGTCCCGTTAAAGATCAACCAAGAAGCAGAGCTGTCGAATCAACAGATATGCAATGATCTGACAACATTACAACCGAGATACAACCAAGAATATTATCAATTTAAAACCCGTCGCCTGCAAACCAAACTAGTTTTAAAAACAGTGCAGTACCGCTGTTTAGCATGTCAGATATCGCTGATAGGATTTCATATAAGTAAGCAAAGGTAATTTGCAAGAATAAAGTAAAATAACACCTCTCCTACATGTGGGAACCTTCGTGTATGGTAACATTTCTTCTGGGAATTATAATATGACAAAATGATGTTATGGTAATGAAATTGTCTTTAGCTACTAAGTTGCAATAGTAAGTATGCTAAAAGTAGATATAGTAGATTACGACTACAACAACAGACTATGTGTTAACAATACTGCTGAAGCAGATAAACATGGAGATACTTAAATCAAACTTGAACAAAACGTATTTATGAATTATCAAGATTACGGTCACTTATCACAAAATCTACATGTAATACACACGTCAAAGCCAACGAAACGAGTTTTAATAATGCCAGCTCATAATAGTTACAGGAGTTAGCTGACGAAATACCCGAGCTTAGACAGACAGACAGGCAGGTTTAAAACATAACACGTATTGTATTCAAATGAACTTGATGATTTAGAGCAGTTCGTGAGTGTTACCTCATAAATCTTGTAACACCATAGGACTCAAGGTCTTTGCAGAGTATGGCAGGTCAAAAACTGGTGACTAATAAATTTAAGTAGACCATTAAGGCTGAGATGTTGTACATTATTGTAAGTAATGACATGTCAGATAAGGACAATTAAGCGGGAATGGCAATATCTGTACCTACAAGGTATTTCGTCATAGAAAGAGAACAACAAACGGCTTAGTAAAGTTTTCGATAATCAAACTAAATGGAAATTAAAATGCAGCGGATTAATCAAACCTAAATATACAAAAGAGAATTAAAAAGATAAAGCAACAATGAAAAATGGATATCAAACGAGTACCAGAAAATCTTGTCGAGAAAAAAAATACAATAGGCAGCCCTATAATTAATTTGTATGGGAAAAGCCATGACCATAACGTCGGTATTGCAACAGCAACAATTAATAATGCCAATTAAGTTGCGAAACTGTGCGGCGAATGATTGATATCATCTGGTCATTTGTAATCGTCTCAAGTATTGTCCGCGCCCATATTAGAATAGGTCTGCAGGTGTCACTTGGCATTGCAAGCATTAAGAGACCATGTGGGGTCTCTCTTTCATCATCAGTCGAGTCATCATTGCTTATGTGTATTCCAACCTTCGTAAAGGCTATCGTGATAGGCTGATGATGACACATACCTTTTAAGAAATTGTGATATTTCCTCGAAACAGTCGTGCTAGGAAAACCGTTCCTTCCGTTCCGAAAAAGTTCTTTTCCTCATGAAACTTAGAAACTGAATGGGTCGTGAAGTTGTACAGGATAGAGAATTATGAAACTATACATTCATCGAGTAAGAATAGTTCAGTTTGTATGATTTACTTAATACATAAATTTAAGTGGCCATTTTTGTTATCATGGAGGAGATGCTAATGGATAACTGAATTATTGTACAACTTCATCCATAACTAGCTTTTGCCCACGACTATTCGACGACGTTCCTGTAGGAATTTTGGGAAATCATTTCTTAGTGCTCCCCCCCACTCCCCAAGGAACCTACATGCCATACAAATTTCAGTTTTCTACGACCAATAGTTTCGGCTGTGCGTTATCTGTCAGTCACTCAGTAACTCAATCACTCAGTAACGGAAGAGTTTTCAATATTTTGTTTGATAGAAGTTAAGTTTATGTAGTATCCAACAATGTTAATGAGAAAGCCGTAAGTGTTCTATATTCTTATCAAATCGTTACATTTTCCCTTACATTTTGATGATAATTTTTCAAGCCATAAGTATTATGGGCATTAAGATTATCACAAACATTTTCTAATATTACCTCGTCTGGAGCATTAGTTACAAAGAAAGAGTAATGTCTGTTGGAAATAGTTCGCTTTCTCCAAAAGTCGATATACTTCGTTACATATAAACCCAACTATTTGAAGTCAGTTGCATCATTTTTCTTCATTTCATTGTGAGAGACAATAAGCATTATGTGTACGGTATGTACTTATACATACTGTATGATTCTATAGTATTTTAGGGTTCTGTACCCAATAACCTACGGTACACTACTGTATGTCATGAACCAGGTAGACAGTTGAAGTTTTTATAGTGTGTATTTCCATTACACGCATACAGGCTTATTCATAAAAATGTTTATACCTAACCGTAACTCAAAATACTGTTTTAAAAGATATTCTAAATTCAAATTCTGAATAAAGAATCTGCTTATCATTATTTTTATCATATTCTAAGTAATGGTTATAAAGTTTTTATAAATACGGCTAAGAGTTTGAACATGTAATTCTTCATTTAATGGTACGGAACCATTCGTGAGCGAGCCTGACTCGCACTTGGCCGGTGTTTTAACTCAACTAATACCCAATTCAATTATGGTAGTCTGTTTCTACATGTAGATTACTTTCTTAATGTTAACATTATTTCTAACGTACCTACTTACAATTTTATTTCAAAATGTTTAACCGTCATATTACATCTTTTAACACGACATGAAGACATACATAAGATTATCTAAGAATATGACATCACTTTAATTGACAAAATAAACAATACAAACAACACAACACTTTTGTTTTAGAAATATTGTTCTCCGTTCCGTTTCACGCACATTTTTATGAAAGTGAAAGCATTATTAAGTGCTTAACAACACAACAAACGGATTTATGCACTTAGATTGGAATGCGCGGATCAACTATTGGATCAAGGTTCCCCTGCAAGGTGACCTATAAAAGAGTTGTATAATTTATAAAGCAGTTTATTCAATGCACTATAAACAGAGTGTTTTAGAAGTACATGGTCTTACTTATGGGTGAAATTCTGTATCTGAAGATACAACTGCATCAAAAACATTACAAGTATTTTTTTTGCAGTCGTCAAAGAAACCAGACCGCAAAGAATGACTAAGAAGTTGCAAACACATCACTTTTCAAGCAGTCTGTTGAAATTGGTGGCATTTATTTCACTTCGATCACAGATTTGAGACACCCTGTATACATATGGTACTTATAATTAAGACATTACTTTGAATATAGTTATTGAAAGGGTTTTAATAGAACAGGAAAGCTTATCAGTTTACTGCTGAGACCTAGATCTTGTTCGATCGCATCAACCTTCAGGTATTATTTTACATAAGCGAATAATACAGTGTTTTAATATTATGCAATGAATGTAGTTTAAAGCACTTTATCGAGACCTTATCCTTATATCATGAATGTTAACTTAAGTCAGCAGTATAGAATAATATTGTAAGATACTCTGTCGCAAACAATCGTTTTGATTTTTGGTCTTTCGATCCGTGCCTACTTCCAAAAAGATCTAAGCAAGTGGCATCATAATTCGCCTATGCCCTTTACCCAATTTTATTTGAAGTTGCGCAACATTTTTCTTCTTCTTCTTCCATTAGCCACCCCTTTTCGAAGAATTATCTTTCCTTTCACATAAATTCATTCGTCCCTTGTTTTTTTGGTGATTCACTCACTACTCTAACTACAGTGGTCATAAAAGCAGCACTACTATCAACACTCGCAATTCTCAGCGAAAAGGGTGATTTACTTTAATTGCCATTCGTTAGTGCTACACAGAGGAATCTTTTAAGTGCTGGTGAATCGATTTCGCAAACTTTTACCCATAAGTTTTCTGTTTAATTACTTAGACAGGCGTATAAACGAGAAAGTTCTTATAAATCCCATAGAACAGTTTCTCTTGGATAATCGATGCTAACGTTATATCCTCGAATTCGTAACACTACTTAAGTGATGAGCATAATAATTTGTATGGCGATCGGGACCTCCAACATGGTCGCACGAAAACCATAACCTTTGTTTAGAACTCATTCTCATTTCTCATAACAGCCTGTCAGCTCCGTCCGCTGCTGTTTTAAAATATTACTATTTTCTCATAAACCACGAGTTATGAGAAAACAGTAATATTTTAAATAAACATCAGTCAGCTATTGGTATATAATGTAGATATTTACAGTGTGACACAGTAAGTGCTGTCACATGTGGGAACATTATATGCTGACATAATCATCATAATAATATAATGTTCCCATTACTGGGACACGGGCCTCCTTACTGACAGATGGAGTGGGCTATGTCCACCGTATGGGCCCGTTGTGGCTTGTTAGATGTTACTGAATGAAGTCTTCCAATTCGCAAATAGCTTCTAGTAATACAGCAACATTTAGATTAAGTATAAATAACAAACAGCCGGTCAAAATTTAAACATCCAAAACCATGAAATCAAATAACGTAATTTGTGATTCGCTTGCCGTAAAAACTATTTATTACATTTGAATTAGTTTCGGTTTGAATAAGTTTATTGAACTCAAGTCGTCGACCTGTTTTGATAAGAATCGGTTTTTAATCAATATCGCCCGCGGTAGGGCTGTGACGTGAGTGCTTTAGTCAAGTTTATAGTTTGTCTTTGCTTTAGTAAGTTTTATGGGGAATTGTTAGTTGGATAACTTGATAACAACTTTAAATTGATACACTTAAGCTCGATTCCCCACTGTGTTACGTATCTTCACAGCATTATTGTTTGTTAGCCAATGTAGGTCTTTCTTATTATTATTGTTTTTTTAAACTAGTTTTTGCCCGCAACTTCGTACACGCATATACCGTTTTTATCGTTCGCGTGGGAATATTTTCTGCCAAATTTTCTTAACTTTTCTTTCTGTAAGATGAACCTTCAACAAAGTATTAGAAAACTTTAAAAAAAACATGAATGAAATCGTTCTCAAGTTATGCGGGACCAAGGGAAACAGGGTTACATTTTCATATTATATAGAATAGATGTAGATAGAAGATAGATGGTTAGACTTATTTGTTTCCGGGCGGTAATCTTTAGAACTACTGATCCTATTTGTCTATTTGTCTGTTTGTTTTTGGATTCGCCGGCGTGGAATATCTAACAAGAAATTCAACGCGAATGAAGCCACGGGCAAAGTCTAGTAGCCGATATATTAAACTTCCTCCTTTTGAAATATAGGATTCCCTCGTACAAGTTGCACGTCTTGCTATTAAAACCTACATTACTGACATACCTACCCAAAATCCTACAACAAAGCAAGATGCAAATCATTTCCTTGTGTTTACCCAGAAACGAGTAAAATAGAGCATACCTTAACTATTTGAACCAAGGTTAGAACCTTGACGTTTCCCCGTTTATGAAAGGTAAGTCATTCGAAATTGAATCAGAACAACATTTTAAAACAAGTACAGAACTATTCTGAAGACAACATTTGGCTCGGTTTTCGGTCGGAATTGTCAATTTTCAAAAGTCTAAACGTCCGTGTTTGTAAATTTTCAACTGAATCGGTCCAGTAGATTGATTACCTGTGACAGACGAACAGACAGATACACGAGAGCTCATAAAAGGGTTCTGTTTTGTACGGAACCCTAAAAACCGTAACTGGACAAAATATGACTATGTCGGAATTCGTTTCTTGCCTGCCTTTTCAATAACCCCACTCGGTACATCAGTCTGTATCTATTGGATCAGGCTTATCTCAGAAACTGCATTTTGTAAATTGGCCATCGCATCGGTAAGACGTTGAACTTTTCTGCTATCCGTTAAAAGCATTTCATTCTTTAAAAGAACGTTGTGAAGGTCTTCGGTGACCAATAAATTGTGATTAAAAGATTGCACTTTAATCAATTACATTTAAATGAACGAGGAATCAATGGCCGCTCCAATTTAATGGAACTTCATAGACGACAAAAGTTACAAAAAAGTAAATAGATTTTTTATCGCACATTTCTTGTTTGTCAGCCTTACTTACTGCATCAGTGAAGCTGAAATCTATTAATCGTGTTCTATTTAATTTCTGTTATTTACTATGGTTATGTGAATTTATGATTGTTCTTATGGAGAATTCTAACCTAGTATCAACGATACCCCTGATTGCCTCGTTGGTCTAGTCGCGAGCGTTACTGCTGAACACGAGATCGTCGGTTCGATTTCTAGGTTGAGCAAAGTTTTATTACTATAACGTAATTCCTTTTGGCAATTATTATGGAATTCTAAGTAGCAGCATAGTCTAAATGCGGGTGTACACCTCTGCCTGACCCATCGGGGAATGTATGCATGATGCTTTTATTTTACGTTTTAAGTGTATGAAAAAACCCCATTATCACCAAGTTCGTTCGATTTTTAGCATAGGCAGGTTTCATGGATGACTACATTAAACCTAGCATGACTCTGTATGTAATCATTGGTCATAATGATCTTAACCGTTCAAGTGCGAGTCGTACTCGCGCATTAAGAGTTCCGTATCACCCCACCAACCGTGTCTCCACGTTGCCGTCGTGGTGGGGCTTGCGTGTCTCAATGATCTTGGGGGCTTTGCCGGTAGAGCCACTCATGCCGGAAGGTCCCAAGTGAGAGACCAGACCAAGAGAGACACAAGAGAGGCACACCGTTCGGAGACTTGAGCAGTGTTCGGGTCCTCGGACGGTGTGCGTCTCATTGGCTTGCTCGCTGCTCTCTGGTACGCGTCTGATCATCAGACGTGACTGTGAGGGCAGCGAGCAAGCAGTGAGAGAGGGAGAGAGGAGCGGAGACAGGGACCGCACCCTTTAAAAGGAAAAAAATGGATAGCACTGAAAGAGAATATGTACCCCAGGGCGGTCCGGACTGCACAGCAGTCCGGGAATCCGCCACGCCTCGCGCGTCAAGCCCCTCGTATTCTGGGGGGGGCAACAGTGTTATCCATTCTCCGCTTGCCTAGTGCAACAGTGGCCGAGGAGGCCCCCGATCCAAACCGTCCTTTCAGGAACTGATCGGGTATAATTTTAGCCCACCCGACAAAGTGTCGGTCGGGCGAAGCGCGGTTAGAGGCGCGCTATTCCGGAGGGAGGGCTTGCCTGAGCGTCACGCGGGTGCAGAGTCGGAGTCCGAGTTGGACTCCGACGACCTGGTGACCGTGAGCTCGGCGAGCTCTGGACCCGAGGGGGCAGGGACTGCAGCGGAGGAGTCTAGGTCCTTCCGCAAGCGGCCTAGACCGGAAGACGACCGGGGGTCGTCTTGCAGCGAAGAGGTGGCCTCGGCCCGGAAGATCCCCACCAGCAGGCGGGGTAAGGGCCGAGAGGGAGGCAAGGGCAGAGTCCTTGCCTCCAAGGATGCTGGACGACCCCCCGAAGATGGCGGTCGTGGGGCTCCTGGCTCGGAGTCTTCCGGCGGTGAGCCGGATGACTCCGGACAGGAGCGATGTCGGAGGGCCAGGTTTGCGGAGATAGTGGAGGCCGCGATCCGCGATGTGGCCTTGAAAAGGAAGTTATCTTCCAAAAACAAGGCCATAAACGCGGCGATGGCCTCCATTCTGGCGGCAGCGGAGGCTAACAAAGGTGGGCCTCCGCCGGACGAGATGTCCGAGCTGCGGGCGGAAGTCGCCCGCTTGGCTGCCGCCACGGAGCGTCTCCGAAAGGAGAACGAGGGGTTCCGCGCAGACCTGGCCAGGCTCCGGGGGGCCGGCCCACAGGGGGCGCCGCAAGGGGGGCGCAAGAAGGACAGCCAGCCCGTGCCGCAAGAGAGCCAGGTGCTGGACCTCGTGCGGCAGGAGATGGCTGCCTTCCAGGCGCGGTTCTCCGTCCTGGAGGGCATCGTCCTGCGCCCCCCGTTAGCGGCGAGTGGGAAGGCCCCCCCCAGGCTAGAAAAAGGCGTCATATGCGGCCGCCGTGGCTGCCACACCGGGGTCGTCCGGCCAGGACAAAGGGTCCGGGCCGGCACCCGCGAAGCCGGTGCTGGGAATACCGGACCCGGCACCGGGAAGGAAGAGGAGGGGTGGGGTTGCTGCGCGGACGGCGAAGGCTCCTGCGCCGTCTGTGCAGCAGCTCCCCCCGGCTTCCTCGCCTTCTGATCCTCCCCCGGCTCAAGCCGAATGGCAAGTGGCCGGGGAGAAGAAGAAGGCGGGCAAGGCAGCCAGGGCGGCCATGAGGCGGGAGAGGAAGCGGCGGCAGAAGGCGCGAAGCGTCGCGGCTGCGCTTCGCCCCCCGAAAACCGCGGCTGTAGTCCTCACACTACAGCCGGACGCGGCGAAGAGGGGCGTGACGTACGCGGACGTGCTCACCAAGGCGAAGGAGGCGGTGAACCTTGGTGAGCTAGGCATCGTAGGGGGCCTCCGGCTCAGGGTCACCATGACTGGGGCCCGGATGCTGGAGATCCCCGAGGCAGCCAGCGGCCCAACCGCGGACGCTCTAGCCGAAAGGCTCAGGGCGTCCCTAAGCGCGGACGATTCCCGAGTGTCCAGGGCCACCAAGCGCATCGACATGCGCATCTTGGGCCTGGACGACTCCGTCACGGAGGCGGAGGTGGTGGCCGCCGTCGTTAGGACGGGGGGGCGCTCAGCAGAGGAGGTGAAGGCGGGCACCCTACGTCCTGACAACACGGGCATGCGCACCATTGTGGTGAGCTGCCCCGTGTCGGCGGCCAAGACCATCTCGGAGGGCCGAAGATTTTTGGTGGGTTGGGTTTCCGCTCAGGTCAAACTGCTGGAACCCCGACCTCTGAGGTGCTTCCGGTGCCAGGTGGGCCACCATGGAGCTCAATGCACCTCGGAGGTGGACCGCAGCGGTCTATGTTTCCGCTGCGGTCAGCCAGGTCACAGGGCCGGCTCCTGCGATGCCGCGCCGCACTGCGCAGTCTGTGCGGCAGCTGGCAAGCCGGCCGACCACTGGGCTGGGGGTAGGGCCTGCGCCCCACCCGCCAAAGCCGGAAATAGGAGAAAGCCCTCCGCCACCGCCGTCTCTGCCGCGACCGCCGCCACTGCCGCCGCTTCCTCCGCCGCCATAGCCGGTTCCACTGCGGCTGCTGCTTCTGCAACAGCCGCAGTAGAGCCCCTACAACGGGCTCCGGAGGGGGCTGAAATGGAGTGCCAGTAATGGCCCCATTTCACCCCCTCCTGTTGAACGTCAGCCACTGCGCCGCCCAGGAACTGATGCTCCTGAGCATGGCGCAGTGACTGATGCCTGTGGACGGCGAGCAATGGGTAGCTCGCCGTCCGATCAGAACAGGCCCGGGTTGACGGCGCGCTGTGTTCTACGCGCGCCAAACCAGCAGTCGTCAGCATGGGTCGGGGCCCGTTAAGGCCAGAGCCTACCAGGGTTGCGGATTTGTTCGAAAGAGTTACCGCGGCCCTGGAACGTAAAAGGCACTAAGAGGAGCATGGGTGGGTTTTAGTCAGTAGAAGTCTGACACTCCCTGCCGCTCCACCCAGAGCGAGACCCCTCCCGCTCTGGGTGGAGCGGCAGGGAGTGTCAGACATTTGATGATTTCCCATCGAATAAAAAGTTCCGTATCATTGTACAAGATTGAATACTGTTTAATTTTTATTTTTATTATTTCTTGTTATAGCGGCAACAGAAATACACACTATGTGAAAATATCAACTGTCTACTTAGTACGATTCATGAGAAACAGCCTGCTGACAGACAGACTGACAGACGGACGGACAGCGGAAGCTTAGTAATAAGGACAACATAAATACACATTTTTATAGCTCAACATTATGGCGAAGATTTTCTTTCGTCTTCAGCTCAAAAATTACACATTTGCCTTTTAAACTCGTAAAACCTTGATATGTTATGTAAAAGAGAAAATAAAGTTCTTGGTAATAACAACAACGTACTTGAGACTACACAGTCTTCTCTTAACATAAGATTTGTAAAAACCACAATGTACAATACTTCATTATTCAATGCTGTAATTATAAAGCTACATAAAAATATATTAGCATAGCACTTTATACAACGTGTAATAGAATAAACGCTGTATTCATCATTATGAACAACTTTTACTATGGGACCAACCCCGAAAACGCAAAAATAATCAGATATTCAGTACATTTTGTCGAGTTATGCGCACATAAATGTATAGGGCAGTCGATTTTTTTTGCGATTTGAGTGTTGGTCCCGTAGTGAAAGTTGTTAACGATGAGGACAATGACCCCTTAAGAGGTAAGTATTGCGTTTATTCTGTTACACCTTGTATATGTACATAAGATATAGGAAGTTTCGTAATAACAATTAGTAAATACAAATAAAAATCTCATATAGCGAGATAGTATCAGTAGATCAATCAAAATATTAATAGCACTTATGTCCATAGACTAGACCAAATGAAAATGAACAAAACATCTAATTCACTACAGAAGTTCTCACACCTGTCTATGAATAGAAAATAAGTCACGAAGCAGAGCCTCAAACTTTTTCCTAATGCTTAAATTATTCTGAAAGATCTATTGATCCGATTCATTAAGTCTTGCTGTAATAATAATTCGAAACATGAGTTTTAAAATTGAAAACCAAGCCAAAAATACCAGAGGGCTTTTTTTTTTTTTGAGGATGGGAAATCATCAAATGAAGGGGTCATTTGATGATTTCCCGCTCTGGGTGGAGCGGCAGGGAGTGTCAGACTTTTACTGACTAAAACCCACCCATAATCTTCCTAGTGCTTTTCTTTCCAGGGCCGCGGTAACTCTTTCGAACATATTCCGCAACCCTGGCAGGCTCATACCAGAGGGCTGGCTTGCTCTTCGCCCAAAAAACGATAAATAGCAATGCTAATTCTTTGGCAGGTCTTCAATGCACTGTTCCAGATGACAGTAGCTCGGAGGAGTATTCCACACATAAATGTTTGTGTATTTTTTTGTGTCGATGTTTCCAAAAGCTTACAGCCCTAATCTCTTCAAATTTAGAGTGAACAGGCTCCTTCTGGGTAAGCTCGCTCCATCGTAGACTTTGTCTCTGTCATATCTGACATTGACTAGAGTCAAGAGCAAACCCATCACTAATAATAAAAAAAAAAAATCAATTCAAGGAGTAAATATGTTTTTAAGCAAAAATTTAATACATATTTACTTCTTGAATTGATGTAAACATGAGTGTTGTTTAGATTTTTAAGTCCCATAGTATTTTCTAGTTATCATCAATCTGGAACACGTTACAACACACGACTTACTTCAACCCAATAACTGCTGTGATACAACTACAATAGACATAGCTCAACCTAGCTCTATCATCATTTATACTTACTACGTGACTTCTAACTTCTATCGATATTAAACATTTTGCTGATGAAGAATACTCATTATTAGTTGATGGTTTCTATCGGTATCTATAAGAAAAGACAAAGTAAGTGCAACCCATACTTATACCTACTATAAATGCGAAAAAAAGATAATCTGTCTGTCTGTTTGTTACTTTTTCACCCCTTAACGGCTGTTTGGTTTTCAATGAAATTTGGCACATAGGTAGACCATGTCCTTCCTTTCCTTTTATCCCGAGAGTATGTTCACTAGGGATATTTTGGACATTCAAGCGGGTGAAGTCGCTGGCAGACGCTTGTACTCAATAAAAATAACATCGTGTACAAAGCCTAAGCGAATGCAAAGACTTATGCGTTGCTACTCGATATGCAGCTATTCGACTAATATATGCTAATTCATCGGATTACAACGGTAACTGGTTTCCAGGTCAAGTGGCTAATGAGTTCGCATAATTGTCTTGTTTTACAAATCCGGTACCGTAGATAGTAACTACTAGATATTGCAACTCATGTGAGTGCTTAACTTGTTTTCGATGACTAAAACTTCAAACCGTTGTCGATGAGACTGTGTTGACAAACAAACATCGAATCGACGAAATTATCGAAATTTTGACCTCAATTAAATTTTCTATAATTTCGACGTTTTAACTAGAGGAAATTTGTTTGATGGTAATAATCTGTGGAAGTACTAATGCTATTATAAAATCCTTTCACAGACAGAAAGCTACAAAATCGCTGAGTACCATTGGCTCGTTTTGATTTTAGAAAAAAACACGGTTCTTGTGGGATACACCACGAGAGCAAACGCTACTCTACCTAGTGACGTATCTGTGGATAACCACATTAACTAATTTTACCTCTCAAGGCAAAGAAAGTCATGCCAAATTACCAACACTACTCACAAGCCCATAAATTCGAAAATATTCGAATCGATTACGATTTCACTTACGTTTCCGATCGTTACTAATAAAGTTAAAATTCGATAATGGCAAGAAAGTTACCGCAGCCTTTCGCACATCTACCACAAATCAAATCAACACCGATTTGCATTCCCAATTCAATCAAAATTTACATCAGATAAGCTTTGACGCAAATGGTGCGAGAAAACATTATATCAACAATTTAAAATGTCTGTAAAACCAATAAATTCTAGGTTCTTCTCAATTGGTTTTAAACCTTATAAGTAAGCCAGATTAGGTTCAGATGGCTGTTTTTTGGATGGTGTAGTATATTACGTGCATACTTTATAAACAAGATGTATATAATAAATGTATTACTTGTACTAATAATGAATATCGTTATAATATATTAGTATTGGATGTATACATATAGTTACTGTCGTCTCCGGTTATGTACAACGCGGGCTTAACTGACGTGGAGGCTGGTGGTATGACAGCTGTCAGGGAGTGAAGACGTGGTGCATGAACTAGTGAGCCGATAATTATAATATATAATTATCTAGTGTACATCAAGATACAACAGATGGGAAATCATCAAATGAACCCTTCCGCTCTGGGAGGAGCGGGAGGTAGTGTCAGACTCTGACTAAACCTCATCCGTGCTCCTCCTGGTGCCCTTTGCGTTCCAGGGCCGCGGTAACTCTTTCGAACAAAATCCGCAACAGGTGTAGATGGCCAACAATGTATTTGAACTATGGAAATCAAAACAGTCTTGATAAAATTAATTGGAGTTCTTTATGGACCGACGTAATGCTTTAGAAGTTACACATGCAGAAGTTGCGTATCTACGAGTGACTTCATTATATCCAAAGTCAATGCAATCGTCCACATAATAGATGACAAAATAAAATACTCAACTCTTGAACATTTTCGTTCCAACCCCTTCGTAATTGAAGGCTGCAGTCAACACTTAAAGTAAGCTATTCACCGATACATATTCATTATCGTCGCCAATCATGTGTCAGGATTTTCCGGAAAAGTTGAGCCTTGTTGGACACGGCTCAGCGCAGGCCACAATGGTTGACCGAACTAATGAATGGGAAAGGCAACTTTCTTTCAAAATCAATTAGGCTTTTAGTTTGACACCATGTGTACGGAAATTCTGTGTGTTTACACTTTCTTTTAAAAGGTTTCTTGTTTTAGAGAAGCTTCTAATTTTTCTGTTACTTGAGATTTTATACAGGATGTTCCAGAAGAGCGAGGTCATATTTAAGGGTGTTGTACTGTATCTACTATACAGTAAATAAACAACATCAAAATATAAACATATTTTGATGTTGTTTATTTACTGTATAGTAGATACAGTACAACACCCTCCCCCCCTCTTTGACTTTAAACAAAATACCTGGCCCAAAAAAACGAATAAAGCGTTCCAGTAAAATCACTTTTCAAGCAGTCTGATACAGTTGGTGGTATCGAATCCATTATGGCACTAAAATAAACGCCACCAACTGCATCATACTGCTTGAAAAGTGATACTTATTTTGTACTTATAATCAATATTGAGGTCATTTTTAAAAAAATATACACTTTTTAATTTTGGTTATTATTTACTAATCAGTAGATATCTGTAGCTGCTGAGTATACACACGCAATCTTTTATTGACTCCATAAGATTTCCAAAAGCTGCAGTAGAGTTTCTTTTACAACTTTAATTACTTCTTCGTGCAAGCTTATTACCATTAAATCAACCTTGGCAGTTCTCCTTATCTTTACCATCACAAACTATAATTAAATAACTTACTTGAAATATATTGTCAACAAGAACACCAAAAACAACTTGTTCACCAGATACTTCACCGATATTTTGACTTATAGCACAACCACTTGTCAAATTACTGTCACCAAGCTTGAATATATGAGATACTATCTGTCACAGTAACCAAGTGCCTGTTCAGGTAGGTCATGGTCTTGTTAGGAAAGTGTGTTTCCACCACACTAACTTTCTTTGTCAATTAAGGTGTTTATGTATTGTATGTTGTATTCTGAGCTCGGCCGAGTAGAATTTTCATTTTCATCACGTTCTGTTTGTATCCTGTAGATCCGCTTATTTGTTGGAAAATTCTGAGAAAAGCTGCTAAATAATCATTTGTTTGATTTATTTGCTTTGTGACTTGAAGTTAAAAATTGAGCATTAGTGCTACTGGAAGCAATTTATCGATCTATTTACAGTTTTTTTCTCGAACAGTACTCTTAGAAAACAATAAACATATTAAATATAATACATATATTTTTTTTCTTTATTTGAAAAATTTACAAATTTAATCTGCCTGTCCATTGCCAAGTCTGTTATGTTTTAAACTAGAAAGCAGTTATCTGGTCATAAATATTGCGAAAACACGATGGTTCGGTCTTATCTCCTAAACGAGAGAACCACACCTAACTAAATTATGAAAATATTCTTTAATTAGAACCAGCCTCGCCTAGAGTGTTGCTAAAGTATTTCACTGAACTTCTAATTTTTATTTAATTAAACCACAAAGGTCTTTGCATCGCTAAAATAATAAAATTAACATATGCTTCTCTATACATATAGTGACGTTTGTTATTCGATGTATCACTATTGCAAATAATGTGATAATTCAAAAGCCGTGCCTTATAAATCATCTCCAAACATATGATTGGTCTGTTGTAACCTCACCATATATTTTATTTGCCACCGCACCGTTTGAGAAATGTTTGTTTACTGAAGTCTAGGCTCTGGCCTATTATTACCTAACCTGACTGGGTCGAAACGAAACCTTTCGCGTTTTATTGCAGAATATTTACTCTTCCTTTTGCTGTGATAATAGTCAAGTACCCACTTAATAATCGTATTTTGAAACACCCTAAAAGATATGAGTGTAACATATACAATTATATAATTTATATGACCTTTATTTACCAATTTTAGGAATAATATTATATCATATTCCGAAATGTTGCAATATATTTAATGTTAAATTCATTATTATTTTTATCTAATGCTGTAATGCTAGTCTAAAACACGACATGACTATTTTAGAACTGATAAGCCTTTTCCTTCCCCCTATAAAAGCATTCCAAGCACGCTCAAACACACGTGATAGACTGAAATATTTGATTAAATAGGTACTTACTACATATAAAACAATTTATATTTTTTCATTGTTATGATATAAAATAAAACTTGGATAGACATAAATAGTAGTACCTATGCTTAAAAAACTGAATCATTAAAGAATATATATACAATACACCTACATAAAATATGCATAAAAGGTGACCAGCATCAGTAAAGTTACTAAATTGGCATCACCTTGAGACATGATCCTAGACACAATTAATTAAGTTAAAGTTCTACACATCTTCAAGTTTCTTAACATCAGTAACGATAAATGGATAAACGAGGGCAACCTTTAAAGCAAACCAGAAATAGTAAAGTCAGAACGATATAGGCAAGTGCGTAAAATAGATAATAGGTTATTATTTTACTGAAAAATTGAGAACACATAAAGTTAAAAACACGCGTTACGTCACGTCCTGTTAAAAATTACCATCGTAGTGACGTCATCGTGTTTTCGTCACCCCGTATCGTCTTAATTTTTTAAATGCGTGAAAAAATAAAAAATATGTTTCCAACATGTTTTGGAAATTTATCTGACAGATTTTTTTCAATAAATTACCCTCCAATATCAAAGAATTATTCGAAATACAACAAAACATTTTGTAGCCACCTCAATTCTGAAATGCTTCAATAATTTTTGATAGCATAAATATGTTTCTATCAAAAATTAATTACATACAAATACTACAACAGTATACTGGCTAATTACATACCTCACATGAGTTTCACTTGTTCTGCAAATAATGAAGTTTTTATGTGCATTTCACTAAAGAATGTATCATTAAAATTCATACATTCTGACATAACCGTTTTAGGTCATCAAACATTTATGAAGACTGAAGTATCGGTCCGAAGAAATTCTTAATAACTTTGAAGAGTAAAAAGAAACGGCAAGTACACACCTGCGTGTTTAATACTAACTCATTGTGGACGAGCACCTGCTGTTTAAGTATCGATAATACAGGACCTGTATGTAATGCCCTTTGAACATCCCTTTGTTTCATCTTAAAGAACAGTTTTAATTAGGTATACAAAGAAGTACAAAACATTGATGTAATGATATATAACTCGTTCAGTGTTCATCTGCCAAATTACTCTTTTCTTCCATAATATACAGACACTTTGGTCTCATTCTATTTGAAGCGAGTTAATTAAGTGTCAATTAAGATGCCAAACTATAAATATATTCCATGACATCAGAATTCGTTAAATAAGAGCACTAAATCAAGTCACAAGTTATTTATTATCCAATCGTGATCACGTAATTGACGGATGACGGTAGACTTGGTCTAGAAGTGACACTTTCGGCATGATATCTTCATTAGGTAATCATATTAGTAACACTTTTGATGGCAATATAACACTTTTTGAACTATATCCGGTTAGACTGGAACCCGACCTCAATATAGTTGGCAAAAGGTTACTTCGTGTAATAGTCAATTGAAATTAGCTGAATGAAGTATAGTATGTAGCTTAGATTGTAACAGACATAGTTCAGTCAAGCGTCAAACGAACGATCAAACCTACAAAATGTTTAACAACAATAAATTGAAACTGAACATGAAAATAATTGCGTAGTACTTATATCTGGCGATTTCTACACCGGCGCGGCGAACCAAGGCGAGGCTGAAACGTACGAGCGATGTAATGACACGCAACGCCACGAACTAGGGAAACTGATTATAGGACTGAGATTCAAGTAGAATATATTGAATAGAATAGTGCTTGTTATGTGTTGGATACAGGAAAAGCAGTTAATCAAAAGACATTCAAAATAAAAGACAAAAATGACGTAGCTATAGATACAATCGCTTAAGAAGATGGTAGAACAGCAGAGGATTGTTGATGTCACAGAAAATAAGACAGTTGTAGTAAGAAGCATGATCTTTCAGTATCAATTTCCATAGTGTCAAAACGAAACCTGAAAAAACAGGTAGTGAAATAAAATTGAGAAATATACATAACTCGGTATTGTACAATATACACTCGTTGAAGCAATAAGCATTTCTCAATGGAACTTAAATAACAAAATAAGCAATACCAACAAAAATCAATTACTTTGGAAACCCGTAACAACCCTGCGGGTGGTATTATGTGAGTAAAGCCTAGTTTTTGATAAAAAATACGAAACCGATAAAAATATGAAAAGAAGTTTAAGGAAAATGTCTTCATCTTAATTTTGTAGCAGACAAAGATGCATTGCAGCTCCGTGCAGAAAACAACATATTAAAAAGAAACTTGAAAGAACTTTTCACGATGCATAGAAAAAAATGCTGATGATACATTTTGTTGACACAAAAATACTCAGAAAGCTATAATTTCATTAGTAAGTTCCAGATTTGAACGATAATGTTTTCAACCTACTCAACAGTTTCAGATTAAGATAAAAATAATGGCAAAGAAGAAACTATTGACATCTACAGAGTCTTCATCAAAATAATTGGACATTCGTCTAAGCGGCTGACGTTAAATATAGTTATTTATATGACGCCAATCTATTCAACTCACATTCATCTCAGCTTAACAAGTCTGGTGGACGGGTCCCGCATAACGGCATATCGCAAGATGCAACCGCGCTTGCAACTCATTGATTTCAATGGTCGATGGAATATAATGCATGCATTCAAACGCAAGCAGTCCCTTGATAAGATCCTTTATGGGATAGTAAACAGGTGAACGATGGGGAAATAAGATGGCTATATTTTGCCAGAATTTGAATAAGTTTGAAGTAACAATATACTAATATATTTTGCGCAGGAAGACGTGGAAACACATATAATGTTGATTTTAGAAAATGATTTCCGATATGAGATGGGTGACAAGGTAATTTCTCATTCATGAATTGTGCAAATCGAATTACTAAAACTTAAATTGAATGAACTGAACCGAATGTTTTTATGTAAAACATTATATATCTTTAGAAGCTGTAAGTACATACATTAAATTTCAGAATCGTCCCGTTACAAATACGTGGAATTAACTGGAGCACCCACTACATGGACAAGATTACGTTATCACTTTAACAAATCGACTGCAATTTCGAAGCACTTTCAATACCGAATGGGGTCACCAATCCAGGACGTTCCAATTAATGTATGAATACAATTTTTAAATAAACAAAACTGTGAACTAATAATATTTGCGAATAAGAATAAGAATATTTTGATTAAAGACGATCAATGGGATTCCACGACTGACGCATCTATTGAATGGAAATAAACAAACGAATAAAACAAGGGGTAGATGATAATAAAAAGAACAATATAGTGATGTTTGTGCTCCACGTCCGTTCTTTGGCGAACAATTGTAACTAGCCGAGGTCGCAGCATGTCGAGGAGCGAACGGTGAACGGTTGCGACCTTTGTTTTTACTAGCTTGTTCGTATTATCATTGTTTATACACATATTACCGCTGCAAATGTTCAGCATAATTTGTTACAGTTAGCAAGTTATATTTAATTTAAAATGTAGCAACAGAACTGAGCCTTTTGGACCTTTTTTTTCATCTGTAGCATACTTAACCTAAATAAGCACTCCAGTTCCTATTTCCACGTTAACAATACCATCCATCAATGGATTAACAGTTTTGGTGGCCCTGCATACATAAGCAACCTACATTTAACTGTGAATTATTGCCCACGTTACCATTGTTCAGGAGCCACAAAATTATAGGCACAGTACGTAGATGCCGCAAGCAACGGTCACTTACTTTGGAACACAAAATATCAGCACTGACCACGGTCATTGACATTCCGAAAACCGTACTCTCTGATGATACATTTGAAGAAAAACCATATTTCATGCCGTAGAATAGCGCTTTCTAGTCCATGATGATTTAATTCGAGATCAATATAGTACGATTCTTTGCTCATTATTCTACATTATCAAAGGCAGCACACGGCGCTTGTATTTACAATTATTAATGATAGAAAACATCAATGTGTAATCAATGAATAATAACCATAGCTCGCAACGTGGTGGGTCCGTAGAGCTCCGGCTGTAGTCAGCCTTCTTTAGGCGCCGACACTGCATTTTTATCAAAGCCTGATATGTATGTACACGGTAACTTTATCTTTTGTTATCTTTACTACATGTTGTCTTGTGTTATCACTGTTATCAGTTATTCAATGACTTATAAAAAGATCTTCTATGTTTAACGACTTTCACCTTGTGATTTTTTGCTGTACTGTGGTATATCTCAAATTGAGTGTTCGCATGCTGAACGCGACCATACCGTCGTACATGAGAAAAGTTAATTAAAATAGTTTGAAGCCTCGTGATCTTATTTTATAATAGGCTGACTGTAAAACTTATTCACTTACATAAAAGTCTTTTCCTATTCTTTTTCCAAATAAAGAGTATTCATAGAATTACTGTTACTTTTTCTTCGTTCAATTTTTTTCTGCTCTGAAACCTGTTGCAAGTTCATCAATTTTTTGAGCTTCATTCTTGCTAGTTCTAAGAGCTACATCAAAAAGGTTTGGAGCGTTTACAGATTTCCTAGTAGTAGAGTAACTCCAAACATTTCCATTGTAGTTCGGCTTGTAATAACTAATGTATGGTCAGGCAACCGTGACTAGTGGTCAAAGCATTTCCTTTTCTAGTTAAGTATTGCGTCACGTATCCTATAGTAATGTGGGCTAGTTTTTCTAATTTGAATCTGTTTGTACTCTTCACACTTAGATGTGATGTTCCTATCATCATCAGTAATGTCATGATTAATGTCTGTGTCACACTGATGCACATATTGAACAACTTTTTCTCTCTCAGTGTAGCTTGTCCGTCTGTCTGTCATCAACTCATGTTCGTTTTGTTTAACTCGTATCTACAGGGTGCGTGCCAAACGTGATCTATCACCGTCCGCCGATGCTTCATAAATCAGTGTGCCATTTTAGTTTCTAGTTTTGCTTGTTGCATTTTCAATATTGTTAATCGCAGGCTTATTGTTTGTGTTTATATTAAGCCCTTTTGTTAAGAGCTGATTACAGTGTTATTATTAGTTACACTGTTCTCCAACTTTTTCAGTTTTGTTAATTTGACACTTATATCGTCCGTTTACACAACACTCAGTTTTTTATTTCCATCAACATAAAACAATTTCCCAAGATAAAACCTGAATAAAAATATTAATACACCTTAATGTGTGTCGATAGAGTTATGAAAGCAATTATTTAAAGGCAGCATGTGAGCCATGCACGGACGCAAGTAGAAAGTTCTTTACAAGCCGATGTGAATGACAGTAATTTATTATAGCGAATTCTTACTATTGAATGATCGGACTTTAATGTGCTTCGGATATATTCTCAATTATTATTTTCAAAAGTGTGCCAATTAGAATTAAAAGGACCATATCGAGTATCCGTGGGAGCCAAATCAAAGTTTCTTCGGTCAAACTTTTATAATGTTTATCATACATAATTAAGAAAAAAGCACATCAAATCAAATCAAATATTTTATTTCAGAATTACATCCATATATTGTTAGTGGTAGTATAACTTCGTCGTTCTTTAAGACTTAATCTGTTAATGAATGGATGTATTATTCTAAATCATTAGCAGTTAAAATCTGAAATTATCGGTCAAACTTCTTTCAGTCAAACAAAAATCAACAGACCTACAAAATTATTACTACTACTCGGCCGTGTTAACTTGACATCTGGCTCGAATGACGTTTTGTTTGACGTTTTAATTTAAACTGAACAATCCGATTTCGATGATAATAATAAAAACGCGTTAGCATCACTGCTGCCATTGCGATTATGTTATTTTCATCGAAATCAAATTGTCCAATTTAATTTAAAGCAAATTAAAACGTCATTTGAGCCAGGTATCAAGTTAACTCGACCGAGTAGTACAAAGTTCTTTGCCCTCCACACCCGGGATGAAGAATTGAAAGGCAAACACATTACATAAAATTATGAATTTTCCAGTACACCTGTCCAAACATATTAAGAAAAAAATTCATTGTACGCAATAACACAATAAGATACAGTGTATTTAAAAGTTAAGTGTTCAGTTGCAGAGAAAAGAGACAAATAGAATTCAAATCAAACTTATGATGACCTAAGAACCAAGGCGAGCATAAATTTGTGAATCATAGCTAATGGGACATTCCCAGTGACAAAAAATACCTACACAATACAGAAACTCTTTGTTTGATAACCTGTTAGTTAGAACCTACAGTTATTTAAGAGTTGAGAACAAATGACAACATAACACATAGACTTACAGTAAAGGGAGTGACTGCAGTTAGAAAGCAGAGGTTAGCAGGGAAAACCCACAAATACAAAACACATAATCCAGTTAAGGACGACTAGACGTCTGTCGCACTTGTCATAATCATAATAAATAATACTTTAACGGTAACGAAACACGTAATTAACAATACAGCGGTAGGTAACCTAAATAATGACCAGCATTTTATTAGCATTCGTGCCAATAAGCAATCGTGGCGTAGTCAAGCGTTGAAGGTCTCCTCTTTAATGTTTATTAAAGCCACAGGTGGCTGTAAAAACTGAAATTATAACAATTATGAAGAAACATTTCATGTTGGAGAAGATGTGAATAGATTAACTTTCTAAGAAGTTGTTATATATTTTCTATTCCTAGTTAGCTATAAATTATCTGGCGCATGATAATTGACACTAGTAACAAACTTTTCTGGGAATTTAAATAAATAAATAATTAACAACATTGTAGTGTTTGAAGCTTATAATCATTAATACATAAAAGAAACCGTTAAACTCGATAACAACATAGTTTCCTGTCGTGTACAACTGGTATTCCGCGATAACCAATACGATTCCTTCGTGTTTTTCAGCTATTCCAATTGATTCGTTGCTTTCGATAATGATTGCTGTTATTACCGTAATTATCTCTATGTGTGTCGAATGTTCTCCGCAAATAATTCAGCGCTTACATTCACCACATATCCTAAATACTTTTACAATTCTTGTTTAATTTATTCATCATATTCAATGACCGATATTGTCTATCAACAAAGAGGGGGATTAAAATATCATATTCCAACGTTTTACTGTTAATGACCATTTTCTATGCTAATATTGTGATATGTAGACAATTGTAACAGAATCTTTTAAAGATGGACTTTCTCCGGTTACCTACTAACTTCATAACGAGTTAAATATAATAAAACGGCCACTTACAGCGATAGAAAGTAAATCCGAAATACGAAGTCCACAGGTTAGATCACGACTCTACGTAGCACAGTCACAGAGTTATTATTAATTATAAAAATAATTGCACTAATCACAAACGTCACACACTTTTCAGGCGAAATTAAAGCGCACACAGTGTCACCGAACGTTATTATTTAAACGGAACGCGGGACAACAAGTGACAGTTGCAGATTCAAGATGGCGGCCACGCGTGCGCACTCCGTCGCTACTCGGCTCGGTCTGGCGACCCCGTCAGCACTTAACGCTCTACGATGCGCGACCACACGAATCCATGATAATGAGACGTTTTTTATGACGATCCGATCCCGCATACTTCTAAGTGGTATATAACTATAACCCTTTGGAATAAAGTGAGTCGTGTGTGGCCCACTCAAGTCACAGTCACAGTGCACTTTAAGTGCTGGTGACCAAATAACACGAATTCGATGAAAGTTCTCGATATTTATGAACCCGAAAAATTTAATACGAAAGGACTCCAGACTCCTTGTTAAAGCCCTTCAACGCCAACATTTTGAGAGATATTCTATTCAATACAATTCTATTTTGGGATTATTTAAAGGAATTAACTTTTACTAGCATAACGCTATTATCATTTTCATCATCATCGTTAACCAAATCACTTTTATTAATACATCAGCATCATCATCATATCAGCCGAAAGACGTCCATTGTTAGACATAGCCCTTCACCCCCTTGGTTGCCATATTTATTAATTCGCTTGAAATTGAATGTTTCATCAATAATTTCGGTCACCCTACCATCAGGGTTCAACCCTTTATTATAACTTCACTTGTCGCTTTTGTTTTACATACTTGCAGAGGAAGGCTTCAGGCTTGCGGGATTTCCAAACACATAATGAACATAATAGGGGAAAAGACATTATGATAAACAAAGCACAATTTCCGTATTCACGGTAATGAAGGCCATTTCTCGTATACAGTTACTGAATTAAAACAAAACATAGACGAAGCAGTTATGTCAAGTACCGCTGTAGTTTGACTAAATATTATGTACTAGTATTTAATATTATTTAATATTTTTTGACGTAATTAATTAAATTATGGCGCTAACTGTCCTCTGTTGCTACACGGCAGGTATATGGGTATTGACGACCAAAACACGATATTTTCCTTCATCACTGTCATCAACCAACACGATAATAAATATCTGGCCTCCTCATGTCACGATGCACGTTCCTCGAGGCATTTTGGATCCATCTATTACTTGCATCAACGCTCCATGCCATAGCCTGACCGTTTCGGAGTTATTCCAGAAAACATTCGCCCTAACTGCCAGTCTATTAAGAATTCTTCCTAATAACAAACTCGAAGAGGACACGCTCTACTTTACAATCGATTTGACACTTCCAACAGAAGATGAAAAATCTTAAACAAAACCGGAAAATTTGATATAGTTCAACGGTACTAAATAAAAACGTTAATAACATAATAGTAGATGGATACGCAATAATAGATAACAGATGTAATGGTGTAATGGCCCTGTTCACGTTAACTATAACTGTAAAGTTTTTATGCGGAAAGACGCACGCGACAATGAACGATTTAACTGTATCCGAAGGTACCGGATGTCAGAGATAATTGAGTTGGATTCCGTATATCTCGGTCACTTCTGGGCCACCAGTTTGTCAATAGGACCTTGATATGAGTGGGTTAAAGTTTAAGTTACTCGTATGACTAATTCAAAGTGAAGAATACTGTAAAGAAATTCCAGTATCCAGGCACTAATAACTTGGATTCTAATGAAAAGTTTAAAATCCGGGTCAATTAAAGAAACCAGTAAAAAATATGACATGTTTAAAAGAAAAAATGCGGGGTACCACAAGGTTCAGTTTTGGATCCGCTCTTCTTTTTAACATGAACAACCATCCATTTTGAATAACCATACTCAAATGATGATAGTATTGGTAACTAACCTAAGTTATATAAATGTCGATTAAACGAACTTAACTTTTAAAACATAGTGTATGATGTCTGGTTTAAATTTTATTCAAGTATCCTGTCCTAGCAAAAAATAGGCATTTGGTGTTGAATATTTTCTTGAAGATGCTGCTCATAACATTGTAACTAGCACCCATACATCCTGCCAGGGTTGCGGAATTTGTTCGAAAGAGTCACCAAGGCCCTGGCACACATGGCATTAGGAGGATCACGGATGGATTTTAGTCAGAAAGAGTCTGACACTCTCTTCCGCTCCACCCAGAGCGGAAGAAGTCATTTGATGATTTCTCATCCTTAAAAAATTAAAAAATTTAAATCCATACATAAAATGCAACCAAATTTTTAAAACAAAGTAGCAATAAAAACGTTACAAACAAAACTGAAATACACTTGTTATTATGGTAAAAATAACAACAACCGATCATTTCGGTTCGTTTCCTCTTCCAGTTTAGAACGGAACTTAAAAAACGTATAATACGTATCTAAACTGTGAATCTAGTAGTTAAACTTTACGAGCGACTAACAGCGTAAAGTTATACCGTGTAGATTACTGAGAATTACCATCTGTTACCATTACTATTACAACGAACATCGCTACTCTAGTACCGTGTCAAAAAAATACGAGAATCAAATTAAAGGAAACAGAGAGAAGACACAGTAAATGAGTAAGAACTCAAAAACAAAAACAATTTAGATACGAATAAATTAAAACGCCTGAAAAACTGTTACAGTTCTACATAAACAGTGTAGTAGGTAATAAGTTAGTTGGAAATGATAACCATGACCACATGCTAAGTAGTAGGTAAGTATGAAACCAGCTAAAATGTGGTTTTACTATCAAGGAATAGTGTTTGAGAACTGCTTACGTGCTATGAGTAAATAACGTCAAATAAAAGCTGGAAACTATCGAATAGTTTTTAGTAAATATACTAGATCCCATGTTACTAATGAAGAAAACGTTACACGCTTGTCTCCTCTTGAAAGGGATGTCTAAAATCCATATTTTGCCAAGTCTACATGTAGTACAGGACCGGTAGGTATAGTATCTAATACGGTACAATAGTTATTGCCATATGGCACGAATGCAGACAAACAAGATTTTTTCATCCAACTGAAAATATAATGGTCAATACCTAGTTTCAAACTCTTAGCATAATATGTATATTATGTAGGTTTATAGTAGGTATAGGCCAAATATCAATATTCATAATAGAAAATAAACATGTTTTAATAATGAAATACGAAAGCCACAAATCCTAACAACAACACAATTGCATAAATAAATCTTGTAAGTAACTGCAGTATCTTACAATGATCGCAATGACAATACGAATTTACATCCAGCATTCGCAATAGATCCATAGACTTGAACGAACTAAGTTGCAAAACAATAAGCTCGGAAACAATAATAAATCTGAACATTTCAACAGTTCAATAATTCAGAAGAGAATACTGCAAATCCAGAAACAATCTTACTTAGTAAGGCTATCTAAACTGCCAATCAGACATAGTACCTAGTTCTTCGAAAAAACACAGTTTTATGTTAGTACTCGTAAATGTTTGAGACGATAAGATTTACAACAACACAGTAGAAAAGCGTGAGAAAACAAATGATACGCAGACAGGACAAGTTTAAGGATAACGTTGACCCTTGTACGAGGAAAAAAATGAAGTGCCGTGTGTAATGTTCACGACGAAAGACGCGCGACGTTTGGAAGGGAAACATTCTGCGGAATCGTAACAATCAGGGCGAAGAAAAAAATGACAACACTCATACCGCACAACAGGTTAAGATAATGGACACAGGCGTTGAAGACTATCACAGTGAGGTTTCACCTTTAGAAGAAAGTAAGAAGATCAATTTGATGATCAGCTATACACCAGAGGGCTGAGTGTGAGTTTTTTAACGTACTCGATTGTGTTAACGGAAACGTTCGCTTATGTCAAATTGTATAGAAAAAAACAGGTTGTCCGTGAGTGTCACCAGACGGCGCTTAATCAGTTTCAATGCAAATTGACGTTTACGCTAACGCGATCGAGAACGTTAAAAAACTCGCACTAAGGCCACTGATCTAAACTTAAGATAACCTCCTCAGTCTCACCTTTCTTGACCCCTAGTGCGAATTTGAAATGTTTGAATTTGAAATTTGACTTCTGCAAAAGTCGAATGGATTGATATTTTCTTTTCTTCATAGACCCAGTTTCCAGTTGCCATATCTAAAACCTATCTCTGAACAAGCATCAAGATCGACATCAGAAAAACTACTACCGTTCTCAGTTTCACACAAGCAATTAACAAAATATTCAGTCAAAATTTTATTCTCACACTTAAAAATATATATAAAAATCTGTATTACAAGAAATAACTTTCCAAAACAGTCTACATAAAACTCCAGTTATTACACTACAGACCCAAGATATTAAAGTAAAAATTCGGAAATTTCATAAATTCCACCGGACATGAGTTATATCGTTCGCCGGGCACTCCCCAAGTAGCGCGGTTATCATTAGCCCTACGGCACTCTCTCACGCTTTGGGGTGCCTTGGTGCGTTTACTTTTTATTTTATATAGGAATGTTTTAATAACAAAGATTTAAATAATTTTATGGCATTTGTGCTTCTACGTTGCTTGTATTCATCATCACTTCCACAGCCGAAAATAAGCCTTTATCAAAATGTAATATTCGCGCAACTAGAATCTACAATTCTCACCCTCATCACTTTTAATATTTCATCATCATATCAGCCGACAGACGTCTACTGCTGGACATAGGCTAAAAGCCCAAGTGTCGCCACAACAACCAATTTTAACATTTAGTTTTGATAAATTAACTGTCGGTATCCAAACATTTCAAAGTCAAAACTCAAAATCAAAGTCAAAGCATTTATTTCAAACTAGCTGTTGCCCGCGACTTCGTTCGCGTGTTTGTATTGTAAAATGATGTGGCTAGGTAAGATCAATGTGTTCGTATATCTAATACGAACAGTCAATATCTATCATTGCTTGCCTCTTTTTTTATATATGGGAAAACATCAAATGACTCCTTTCGCTCTGGGCGGAATGGAAGGGAGTGTCAGACTCTTACTGACTAAAACCCATCTGTGTTCCTCCTAATGCCCTTTGCGTTCCAGGGCCGCGGTGATTCTTTCGAACAAATTCCGCAACCCTGGCAGGCACTGGCCCTAGCGGGCCTCGTCTTTATGCTGACATCTTTTTGTGACGCGCGTGGAACACAACGCGCCGTCGAGTATCACCTCTTCTGTTCAAATAATTTTTCGTGAGAAACGTTGTAATGATAATGCTTCTTTCATTTCATCGAAACTGTTCACAGCAGTCCTAGAAGATGTCGTTAAAAATGTGGGTATAGATTGGGACTATAGCGGTATTAACGTCAATTTTCTGCCCAACTGTCTCACTTAAGATTTGCAGATGACTTTGTGGTTTTCACTGAGAACTTCGATGACCCCCTGAAAATGCTTTAAAATTTCAAAGTCAAAGTCAAAGTCAAAGCATTTATTTCAATTAGACCATTTACAGGCACTTTTGAATTGTCAAGGTCGGTCGGTCAAAAAAGATGAAGCTATTTGCACGTTCCAAAGCGTAGATCTCTATGGAGAAGAACGTGCAAGAAACTCCACGGACACTCTTTTAAAAATAATGTTTTGTTACAAAATTATGGTTACATCATTCATATTGAAATTATACACACATGTGAGAACGATGTAAAAGACGTGCAGGATAAAAGAGTCCGGAGTAAAAAAGAAACAATTTAAAGAAATAATTAAAATAGACCATGGCAGCCGAGAGATGACCAGTCTCAGCTGACGGCGCCCGTTCACGAACATGACGCATACGCTAGCACCATTCGGCTCGACCATTTTTAAGGGAGCCACATAATCCAACGCATACGCCACCATCAGCCAGACTTTTGAGTGAGCATGACATCCCCAATCGCCAGGGTACATTCAAGTCAAAGACCTACCCAAAATGATCATTATAGTTTAAATTTGAGGTACATGGTACTCACACATGTGCCGTTAATGCATGAAATTATATAATGCTAAATAAATTGAGTCTATACAATGAAAAATATTGCATTCTTACAATCTTCATCCGGTCCAACAATATTTCCAAATGCAAACAGATTACTTTGTGCGCCCTAGTGGCTGTGGAGCAGGACCAGCATTGAACCAAGCATTTTTATCTTCAATATACTCCCCTATCTTATAATATGCTTGCCTGCATAGTGTGCGTTTAATACAAGATTTAAATTTTGTTTCATTTAGTTCTAATATATGGGGAGGTATTTTATTATAACATTTTAAACAGTACCCCATAAAAGATGAGGCTACTTTAGCCAGTCTGAAACCTGGTTGAACTAATTGGTCCCTATTATTATTAAATCTTTAAGATGCTTCTTTTAAGTTGGGTCTTGGGATGAATATGACCAAGACGAATGTTATGGCAAACACCTTCAGCGATTCAAATCTGGAAATGAATTGTTGGAGATGATTAACCGATATGTTTATCTTGGCCATATCCTTTCAATTGGAAAAGAAAATCAACAAACGGAGGTATCGAGAGGAACACACCTTGGATGGGGCGCTTTTATCAAAATGGACGACATTCTGAAGCCTGCCAAAATTCCGCAATGTCTGAATTCCCGCCTTTATAACCAGTGTGCTTTTCCCACCATGACTTACTTACTTACATGGACGCTCACGCAGGAGGCTGTGTACAGACTGATAGTTGCACAGAGAGCCATGTAGCGTTCCATGCTTGGTAGAGGTACGTCGTCGAGATCCGAAGACGTACGAAGGTTTTCAACATCGGGAAACGAATTGTAGAACTAAAGTGGAGCTGGGCAGGACACTTGGCAAGGCGCGGTGATGATAGGTGGAGTAAGGCAGTGACTGAGTGGCGTCCGAAGACTGGAAGAAAAAGTATTGGTCGACCGGCGGCGAGATGGGCGGACGATATTGTTGCCATCGTGGGTAGAACCTGGATGAGGCTGGCACAGGGACGTGGGGATTGGCACACGAAAAGAGAGGCCTATGCTCAGCAGTGAGCGAAGTTGGACTGTGGATAATGATGATGATACACGATGTTGATGAAACTTGCTAAGTTTTTTAACACGCGATAGAACTACATAAAGTTGTCCATGGGAAAACCAACCAGAAGAGAAGTCAACCCCCGCAGAGGACACGGCGGAGCATACGGTGAAGGTCTGCCTAGCTTGGGCGGAGCACCGCCGTGTCCTCGTCGAGGCGATCAGCGACGGCGACCTCTCGCTACCGGCTCTGGTTCACTCCATGGTCCAGAGCGCGGAGACGTGGGCAGCCATCACCTCCTTTTGCGAAACAGTAATGCCAGTAAAGGAAGGGACGGGCCGCGTGAAGGAGAGGCAAACGTCACGCCTTAGCCGCCGAAACAGAAGAAGACGCCCCGGGCGTTAGGAGTCGCAGGGCGATTCTCGGCCACCGTAGGCACGGGCTTGCGGACGGCGAGCGTTGGGTGGCTCGCCCGATAACAACCAGCGGCCCTACCATGACGTGTTAAAGCGTGAGTTGTTCGAGGGAGAAGGAGGGATGGAACTATACACCCTAAATAGCGCCACTGGTCCGGGTCGATGAAGCGTTGTGTTCCATACGCGCCTCCAAGAGATGTCAGCTAAGTAAACGGGGCCCGTTAGGGTTAGAATTTGTTCGAAAGAGTCACTGTGACCCTGGAACGCAAAGATCATAAGGAGAAACACAGATGGGATTTAGTCAGTAAGAGTCTGACACTCCCTTACAGTCTACTCAGAGCGGAAGAAGTCATTTTGATGATTTCCCATCTATAAAAAAACCCCGCAACGGATAGAATAGAGTATGGACTCCGTTGTGCGTAGGTATCCTGGCTAAATTTGCCGGCCTAGCTCCGTCCAAATGTACAGAAGCAACCAGGGTGCTTTACAGGTTGAGTGGAGAGAATTAACCGTTCAACAAAAAATTAAAATAACGTCAGTGGAGCAATCAGACCAAATCTTTTTTTTATGTTATGCATGAAATGTATAACGGTAAGTTTTGTATCAAAAGAATCACTGTTTATGACGTTTTAAAAGTACCATAAGTAACTTAAAAATATATTTTGGTGTAATTTTCATGCTTTTGGTACTTTTTTCGGTCAACAGATGGCATTACGGGTATCTGAATTATGTAGATAATAAGTTGATTTCTTCTAGATTGCTAGAATTCCTATCAGGTTTATGTGTAAAAATTATCTAAATGGTTTTGTAACTAACTAACATGTCATTTTGTGCATTCAATTATTTTGTGCATTCTATTACGAACAAAAACCTTTTAAAATCAATATTGCTTACCTCCTATAACATACGGCGTGATAATATATAGCCTAAAGTATTCCTTGGTTTACAAAGAACATTTTTGCTGAATTTCAATTCAATCTATCCAGTATTTTTGGCGTGAAGCCGTACCATACACACATACAGACAAACAGACAAACAGACAAAAATTCTAAAAAGTCACTTTTTGTCATCAGTTACGTTTTTCTAACAAAAGCCACTTATTTTTTCTCGAAAATTCTCAATGTACAGTTTTTCTTTCGTTACTGTTTTATTATATGTATAGATAAACCATTTACAGGTACTTTTGAATTGTCAGAGTCAGTCAGTCAAAAACATGAAGCTATTTGCACGTTCCAAAGCGTAGATCTCTATGGAGAAGAACGTGCAAGAAACTCCACGGACACTCTTTTAAACCATTTTATGATTTACAATAATCCTGGTTACATTATCTTTGTTGCTTCTATATGTGAGAACAATGTAAAGAAAGCGAAAAAAAAAGAATTCTAAGTATCTAATAAACTATTGAAATAAGCCAGCTACAGCTAAGAGATGACCAGTCTCCATTGATGGCGCCCGTTCACGAACATGACGCGTGCATCAGCACCATTCAGCTCAACCATTTTGAAGGGAACCGAATGATCCGATACACGCGCCACCATCAGCGAGACATTCGAGTGAGCATGACAAACCCTCAAATGCCCCTGCTCATTCATGTCAAACAAGGAAACCATCTATTAACATAAAAGGCTCCATGGTCCTCAGATTTACAGGATTCCAAAATAAAAAATGCTTCTACTTTATATAAAACTATTTAAGGCTTTACCCCGACCAAAACCTTGCGCTAGTGCGTTTTTCTTCGTTATTCAGAGGCTATTAACTCATTAGATAAGAGAAATAAACTACATCTAAAAGCACATTATTAATGTTTGATATCCTATCATCACATTCCACGTTTTAATTTGTTTTTATGTGTTATAAATACATTTAAAATAGACTTTTAAAAAATGACTAAAATTATTGATTTCTTGTATCTGTTGCTAAAGGCAACGTTCTAATCATTTGAGGATTAGACTAATGGATAGGTAATTTAAAAATCTAAATTATTCACGTTTCATTTAATTTCAAAAGATCGCTTGTCTTTTTTTATTAAGATAATTGTGTGAATTCTATGATAAAAAGGCATGTGCGGGGTGCGGGCGGCAGTGCGCTGCGCGCTTTCGTACGAGGAGGCCGTGTCGCTCTCGTCGTCTTCGCTCCGTGTTTTGTTTTCAAAAATGTTTAATATTATATGAGTACCTACCATAGAGTATATGTACCTACTTATCAACCGTTGTTTTTTACTGCGAAACGACGCTACGATTGTGTTATTGTCATAAGAAGCATTTTATTATCAAGTAAGCTACAGCTCTAGATGAATGACATTCTGTAAGTAATTTGATGCATTATGCAAAGTTTACCTACTTTTATTCCGCTAAATGCCTACCTTTGTAATTAAATTTTTAAATTTCCCTCCTATATAAATCTATTAATAAAGGGAACAACCCTCAAGGCAAAATATAACGGCTAGAAAGTAAAAGAATAAACAAAAATGCGAAAATGAAGCTAAATAGGAAACCAAAAAAGCGTGCCTTGTTCTTAGAAAAATCGAAACAGGACCACAATTATGATCAAGACTGCACAAAACCTGACATGCCAATCGATGTTTTCAATAAAATTAAAGAAAATGTTATGGAAAATTTAAAGAAAACTGATGAGGAAAGAAGTTTAATCAAACGGACAACCGTTTTACAATATGAATGCAGCGACTGGCCAGAGTTGCGTAGGTCGCTATTAACCGCTTCCAACTTTGGAAAAGTTGTCAAACGGCGAAATGATACACGTAGTCATAACTTTGTAAGAGACTTATTGTACAAAACCAACATTGACCATGTGTCGTCAATTAAACATGGCAAAGACAATGAAAACATTACTATCAAGCAATTAGAAAGGCAAAAAAATATTAAAATTGAACCTTGTGGTCTATTTATTGACGAAGAGCTGCCATTTTTAGGTACCACTCCAGATGGCTTATGTAGCGACGACACTATTGTTGAAATAAAATGCCTAATAACGGCATTCAAATTGGGTTTAGAAGAAGCCATAAAAAACGAAAAGTGAGCTTTTGGAAAATCACAAAAAAGGACTGGAAATCAATAAAAACCACCAATCGTAAGTACCATTGGTGGTTTTTATTGATTTTTAGCCCTTGTAGTTACCCCTGCACTTGAACTATCAAGTGCAGGGGCAACTACACGTTACTAAACGATCAAAGTGCTTATTTGCAGTTTGGTCAAATGAGAACCTTCCGCTAAAAACGGAATACATCGATAGAGACGATAAATTCTGGAAGGAGAATATGAAAGAAAAGCTTTCATCATTTTATGTAGATTGTTTGTTGCCAGAATTACTCGACCCCCGGTACCCTCGAGGTATGAATATAAGAAATCCTTCATTCATCGAAAAGGCAATGAGGAGTAAGAAAAAAATAAAGAAAATATTGAACCTCAATTAAATAAAGAGATTGAGTTGACAGCAGTTATAGATAGAAACGATCCTTCTGACGTAAACACACCTACATGTACCCGTTATTTAGATTTTGGGGATATGTAAACTAGAAATGTCAGAAACGAAGTTCCTTCTTCCACGATGATTTAAATAAAAAACAAAACTTTCGCAGCCGCCATATTGAATTTTCATTTTTACTTCACTATCAGCTTTAACAGCCTCAAAAACCATGAAAACGACACCCATGACGAAAAATTATGAAAGTTTTTGCAGCCGCAATCTTGGATTTTCATTTTGACCAAATTCGCCACATTCATTCATTCAGATATCGATCACGAGTCACGACCCATCGCGATCATCATCTATCGAATGGTTGATGTTTTAGAAGTTGTGAGTGAACAGATGAACATACACATATATACCGGTCAAATTCATAACCCTCCTTTTTGCTTCGCCGCACTACTAGCGCCATCTGGTGAACTTAGAATTCACAGAATTCTAAGTTCACCAGATGGCGCTAGTAGTGTTTAACGAAGTATTGTAGAGGTGGAGTGCGGCAAAGAGGGAACGAATGCTCAAGGTCATTTGATCACGGAAGCGCCTTAATATCAATTGGTAAGAACAGAAAAATAAAAGTGTATTCCAAACATTATAGAAATGTGGAATATTATTATTATTAAACGTAAAAAGTAAAATAAAA
This sequence comes from Melanchra persicariae, assembly GCA_947386135.1. Classification (NCBI taxonomy): domain Eukaryota; kingdom Metazoa; phylum Arthropoda; class Insecta; order Lepidoptera; family Noctuidae; genus Melanchra; species Melanchra persicariae. The sequence goes on along the minus strand of OX376655.1, from coordinate 3,928,779 downwards.
AAGGGTGAGCATCTCCTCCATATATAAAATCCTAACTAGTGGAACCAAGCGGCTGAGGCTGTGGAGCAGGAACGGCATTTAGCCAAGCATTTTTATCAAGGATATAATCTTCCAGTTTATAATATGCCTGTCTACATAGTGTGCGTTTAATGCATGTTTTAAATTTTCTCTCATTCAGTCCGAGAATATCAAATGGTATTTTATTATAAAATTTAACACAGTACCCCATAAAAGAAGTGTGTACTTTAGCCATCATTTCAGTATGTTCCCTTATTAATATTATACAACGTGTAACAGAATAAACGCAACTGAAAATGAGGAATTTTACTCATCATTATGAACAACTTTTACTACGAGACCAAACTCGACATTGCAAAGTCAATTGTTGCTCAGTACATTTTGTCGAGTTATGCGCACATAAATGTATGGAGCAGTCGTTTTTTTAAATGACAACTACAATGACCCCTTTTCAGGTATTGGGTTTGGTATTGTGTATTGGTATTGGTTTTCAGGTTTTACTTATGTTTAAAGATTCTGATTCTGATTCTGCGTTTATTCTGTTACACGTTGTATAATTATCTAACTCCAGTGTTTTTAGTCAATTATGCCAGTTTGACCCTCCATCATTTTGTATCATTTCGTGTTTATCGATTATTGTAAAATTGCACGTGCATTTTATTCGGCGAATTAAACAGATTTACGATTAGATTCTAGATTTGCATAGTTCACTTACATCTCCGTAGCATGGAGTACCTATACACAGTTATAAAGATCATTTTCAGGACTATATGCTCTACCTTGTGTTTTGTAAAGGCAAGCTAATAATGATAATAGTCACAATAAATTCCTAATAAAAATGAGAAAGACAAGCAAAGAGCAACCAACACCATACCGTATGAAATATTTCCTGAAGCGCTCTTCAGGAAATATTTATCCTTTATCAATATTTTTTCTTAGGCGTTCCTAAGAAAAGATATTGATAAAGGAGAATCTTAACATGAAGCACATTCCACTGAAGCAACCTATCGGCATCATCTTACTAATGTCACATAATGGTTATTATTACCGGCACGAATGGCGGAAAAGGCCGACGCTATGTTAACTTAATATGTACGAGTATTTTAGAGCTGACTTGCCCGGGGCTATCGCGCCAGCTCATTAGTTTCCCACGGGAATACCTTTAGGACCTTCAGGTTTAAAATCCCCTTTATAATAATAACGTTTAGTTACTTAAAGTTTGTTTAAGTTATTATGTTATTTATTGTCTCTTAGTTATAGGTACAGTCTCTATTTTCTCTACATCATCACCGTCATAATCATCAAACATACACAAAACTATCAAATAGTTGAGGTAAGCAACGCTTGCCGAGGTTGGTCTGTCGATGGGTGACCATCTTAACATACCGAGACTCCTCGCCATTGGTCCCGGCATTCATATGGAGGTCTTTGGCAGTCGTATCGGATTGTCAGAAGGCAGAAAATCTGACACGCAGTCTTGCCAAGAAGTACCGTGTTACCTAAAACCCTGGGAGCCGACCCCAATATAGTTGGGGAATAATAATAAGGGTATAACAGATTTTGAATTTTCGTCTAAATACCCAACCTCATGAAAATCCTAATCAGATCTACCAAGCAAAGTGTTTCTAAAGTGCTGGAATTCAGAATTAAAACTACAGGATTTATAATATAATCATCTCGACTCATATCCAGATTTCACGAAACCTGAGCCCTGAGCATGATTATTTAAATTTTTCTTAAGATTTTACACTAAATTGAATTGATTGTAGGTATACTATGAGTAAAAAAAGAATATATAAAGGAAGCTTTTTAGATTATAAACGAGCGCTGAAGTTATAATTCTATATTATAACTTCAGCGCTCGTTTATAATCTAAAAAGCTTCCTTTATATATTCTTTAAGACTTAGCTCTGTACAGGATACTCGATGATTTACATGATACACACGCGTGTGTGTATCATAATCTTCATATCAGAATAACGTACAACGTCATTAAAGTTTCAAGTTCAGTAGTGTTCCAAGAAAAGCCCTCAGGCTCGTTTGTAGGAATCGTAAAATGTTCACAGCTCACAAGACATGAATAACAATTATTGCTAACTACTTATAATACTCATTTTATTTTATTTAGTAACTGCCCTGGGTTTGGAACTGGTTCTGGTTTATTTGGCTTGTCTTAAACATTGGGTTGCCTTGATGGTGAATAGAATAGAATAAAATTTATTTGCTTAAAAACATATTGTAAAAAGATGATTAAATACAATGAAATAACAAGAGCGTAAAGTGCCTAGAATAATAATGTGGAACTAGTGATAAAAAAAATCAGCATTAGTTCCATTATGTTTAGATTCTTTTAAAATGTAACTAGTGATTAAAAAAACATCAGTAGTTCTATCATGGAACTGTTTATGGTACTAGTGGCAACGAAGCCATGTTTTTGCTTAACAGTGATAATAAGCGTGTACAGAAGAACAACCCAAAAATCAAAATCTTTTACTAAAAATAAAAATCCTAACTAAGTTAACCCTAAAATATGGTGTCAAAAAATTCATCCACATCGCTGTCGACTGGAAGGGTGCCCAAAACACTGACGGCATTGCCACGTTGTATGGCAATGCTTATCTTTTGTCCAGCCCTTGGGTCACGCAAAGTGTCAACTAAGCGTCTTGAGAGAAATCTCTATGGAGAAGAACGTGCAAGAATCTCCTTCGACGATCTTTTAAATCAGTGTTTATAAAATAACAGTTATGTTCGTTTTGAAATAATTAATACATGAAATTATACCTACAATGCGAAAGAGATTGAGTCTATACAATTCAAAGATAGTCTTACAATCTTCAGCAGGTCCAATAATGTTTTCACATCTTAATTAATGTTTGGGCGCTTTAGTCGCTGAGGTGCAAGCTAAGCCAAGCATTTTTATCAACAATGTGGAGTACATTGATGATTAAAATGCCTAGTTTATAATATATGCTTGTCTGAACATAAAACAAAGACATAGTATAACTAAAATAATAAGTATAAAACGCACACTGCAGTGTGCGTTTTATACTTATTATTTTAGTTATACTTATTAAATTCCGTCTCATTCAATGCTAATAGTGCGGCAACATTTTACATACATAACATTTTTAAACAGTATCCCATGAAAGATGTTGCTGCTACCTACTTCAGCAAGTCTCTATTTCTAGTGACATAGTTATGTCTGTCGCCTCGTTTGAGATTGTATCGATATAGAATAATTATTTCGAACGCACATGATATTTTCAGAGATGTATATATACCTATACAAATATATTATATATTGACAAGTCACTGTCATGATGTCAATTTCTTTAAACAGTTCCCAGATTCTAAATGGTTATGATGGCTCTTTTCTGCGGAATCATAATAGACTCGATCGGCAGCTCGTCCACATAGTAAGAGATCGTTAGACATTAAACCAAAGTAATTAAAATTGAATAGTCTCGCGGTTTAAGCATCTGTAAACCGGTGGATTTTTCTAACAGCATATGCTGCTGAACTTAACCTTCCTGCAAGAGATGTTAAATGGGGACACCGTTATAGCCTTGAATCAAGCGCAATCCCCAGGAAAACTGTTTCATCGAAGCATTCTAGTTTCTCCTTGTTCAATACTATGTCACAATCACTAGGTTGACATTTGGTAAAGTGAATCGAATGCACTTGGTTTTTTTTTTTCTTATTAAGTAACTAAATTAATTGCAGTGAACCAATGATGTACCTTCAGTGGCGGCGCTAGGCGTCGGCAATAAATTTTGACGCAAGAAACTTTGTCAAGTTCTTATGGACTTAGGTATTTAATAAAAATCCATGAAAGGCACAGAACTATTTGGAAGAAGTATACTATCAGAATCATGCTCATATTTCCAATCAGGCATCTTCAGAGAGAAACTTCTCAAAGCTAACAGACCTACTTGGAATGCTTCTCAAGTAGGTCTGTAAATTAGCCAAGGGAGTGGTTTCTATCTGCGTCAGGTACCTATATCAATTACAGCGACTTGTGTTTGCTATGCAATAATATTTAAAAAAAAATGTGTAAAACAATAACTGCGGGTTATAATTCAGCTAATTTTTTAAATTTTCTTTGTCTGGGAAATGAAAAGGGCCTCGCAATGCTGATGTCGCCGACCCCTACTTTGGGTTAAGCGCCGCCACTGTATACCTTTTTTTGCAGTAGGGCGGTAAATAGGTTTTAATTCAGAATCTGAACTCCTTCTTGAACCAACCGATTCATTTAAAATATTAATTTGTTATTCGCACGAACTTGTGATATTTATGAGCATACCTAATAGTGGGCAAATCAGTAAATCTCACTAGCCTTTACAACGTTGCTAGTGTCGATTTCCAGTCTAATCGAATGCAACTGAATGGTTGAAAAATATGACATTTATTTCTGGTAGGTCCTCTTATGCACTATTTAACAATTTATCTGGTAATATTCACATACCTGATCATTTTGTTGAATGACTGCCGTCCGCGCTGCCTCTCGTTTCAGTTGTAGTATCACCCTCTCTTTCGATTTAATTTCCTCCAGCTGAAAAAAAGTGGAGATCAATTAGTTGTTGCAATTACTAACGAAAATAGAACATAGCTAATTGCCTAATTGGTTTATTAACGCCTGATGAAATTACATGACCTCAACTTAGAAACGCACGTTGCTATTACTTTTAGCACAGGCGTTGTAAGAAGCTGGCTTACTACCACCCATTTGGCAGGTAGTAATTGGATTATGCACGTATTTGGATAATTAAATTAGTTTTCTCAAGGTCACTTTTGATAACAAGAATGTAAAATATACCTTAGTGTAAGTGGTATTACAACCGATTTAAAAAAAAAAATGTTTATCAACCAAGGTCAGAAATCATTTGGTATTTTAATATAGTTGTCTTTGCAAATACGTAAGAAACGTAAATGAGGACAAACTAAATAAGAAATATATATGTTCCAGAAATGACATACCTAAACTTAATAAAATTACGCCTACAAAACTAGAATTAACTTTAACAACCTCATCCCAAAATAAATTATATGTGCAACGCACAGCGTTCAAAATCGTTTGCAGTTTTCTGAATATAAATGCTAGATTAAAATAATCTTTGTACTACTGTATTATAAAAGGTCATTTGATCCTTTAGAACAACACATCGGTTGTGGGTTTCATCCAGTTTCATCTGAATAGCGAATACTATTATTTTATGAAGGTGTTTCGATTGTACCCACAATAGTAGGTACATCTTACAAACATTGCATTTACTATGAAGGTGCCTGACACATCGGAAATCAAAAGACAGGTTTTCCTTATACTGATTTAGAAACCCATTGTGTACCTATACTTCAAGCTGAGAAAAAAAACCCACTTCCCCTCCGGGGCAATTCTCGTAATAATTGAAAGAACCATCGTATTGCATCACCGACCGCCATGCCGCCCGCTGTTTCAAACTGACAAAATCACTTCGAATTTTCCAAAATGTTGACAAGTTTTTGACATCGATCGTCGCGTCGTCGCAAATGTCATTGCAACTCGTATAAACGCTTTTTAAAGTACGCGAATTGGCCTTCCGAACACAACTATATACCTACGGTAAGTATATTGAAAGCACATAATAGAATGGAATAGAATATTCTTTATTATGTACTTACACCCACACAAAGAAAATAGATGAAGAAAACATTACACAAGGTGACACAATGGGCGACACGACAATGACACGTAGTGTAGTAGATACCTATGACATGCCTATGCCATTAATGCAATCAACATAATTATGTGCTATCCATACTCGCACTCATAGTTTCGATTAAATTAATAACGTGTTAATTTCATATTTCATTTCATTAATTTATTATTGTTGTATATTGTATAATTAGTGAAAAGACAGTTCTTACAATATTAGCATTAACCTAACTGATCATTAACTTACCTGCCCTAGCAACTAGATAAGCTGCTTTGAAGCACTGGATGTCTGAATATGAAAGCGTGCCTGAGGTTGAAGTATTAGGTGTCCATAAAATACTCAGACAAAACTACACAATATTACGATAGTATTATACGACATTGTGATAGTTGTGGCAAGTCATTACAAGAAACTGACTACGTTGGGCAAGATAAAGTCACTCCAAATAAAGAGAATATAACGTGATAAATCTGGTATCCGAAAACAATCCATGATCTGGCATGTCGCATTGCTTAGGAATACCATCAACGAGAACATGGTACATTATTATCATCATCATCCACAACCCGACTTCGCCCACAGGTCACCTTAGGCCTCCCTTTTCTTGTGCCAATCCCCACGTTTCAGTGCCAGCTTCAGCCAGGTTCTACCTGGTATAGCAACAGTGTACATTTATACTAGTGGTAAACCGTGGGTGCGCAAGCTGCTTACTAATCTAAAGGACGGATGGAGAAGGAAAGGGAAAACAAAGAAAAGCTGGATGGAATGTGCCAGGCTCTTGTCTCCATCAGAGTATGCGGTTGATACTGACCAGTTTATGGCACTGTGCGCGTGCGTCTCTCCGCGCGGCCTGTTCGAGCGCACCGTGCTTCGCCGCCTGCGCGCGCAGCTCGGCCGCGCGTGCGCACTCCGCCGCCTGCGCAACCTGTGAACACACCACACGTAATTAATACCATAGTCTGAATGATGTCTTCATCATCGTGCTTGACATAGACCTCCGCCAAGCATCACCAAAAAGACTTGCTCAATCACAATAGATCGAAGTAGATAACCTTATGAGAACCTGCCTAGCAACTACTAAAACTCCATGAGATAGCAAACAACAGCAAACTCGCAGAAGTAAAAAAAAATATCCATAAGTTGATGTTCTAACAAAACTTATAAAACATCAAAAGAAAAATCAGACAGCAGTATTCAATTATGATAGTTGACTGGTCATTGTCACGAAAAGAAAAGAAGAATGATATACAACGTTAAAAGTACTGTGTAGCTACCGATTAAAAGAGCAAGACAGAAGAAACGAAACGATGTGAAAAATATTCCAAACATGCATCAAAATGGTTACCTACATCACTCAATTAGATAAGAGATCCCAATCATCCGGTCATCAGTCTATTACAGAGTGACGTAGAAATGACGTAATGCACACACCGGGATTTAGATAGATTTTCGAAACCCTCGCAAAATAATAAAGACGCTCCACTACAGTATCATTTTCTATACTATATAAAACTAATAACTAACAGTTATCTGCAAACGATCAACTACTTTCTCAAGAAACATAAAGTCGTTGCACTAATTAAAATTATGACTACCTACATATTTTCTACTAGTCTATTCTCCTCACGTCGTGTCATAATTCCTTTCAGTTAATGAGCAAGCGTCGTTAACAACCCAACAGTACTTTTACAGAATCGCGCCTCAATATTAAACGACAATATTTTCCAAGCCCGTAATTGACATGCTTCTATTAAACACACAATAGATGATGGCACACCCGCTAATGATTTAAAACGCCCCTTAATATGGAAATGGCCTTAAACTCTGCAGTCTGTGTCCAGTCACCATACAGTGAACGCAGAACACCCTCAAAATGTTGGTATTATTTCTAACTTTATTACTGTGCAATTCATCTCTTTGCTTCGATAATACAGACGTACTCTATAAAGAAGTGATGGATTATCACAATGACGCCTATATGAAAGCTTTATACGCCTACGAAGTCGTGAACATCATGTACAACTCTTTCCGTCAGTGGTACTTCACCATCACATTCTGTGAGTTTACTTACTTCGAAAACAGGATCTTAAAATACACGGAACAATACGGTTATGGTTACAACGTTATGCTACTAAACGGATGTCCATTCTCAAACAACAGCTTTATCAAGCCGCGGTACAATAGACATGGCGAGACTGCCTACTTGGTGACTTCTAACGATCTGTCCATAGACGTCAGTGAGACTGTTATAACTGCACTGAAGAGGACTGGTATTTTCAAACCTAGGAGTGCTGTGATTTTTGTCATTAAGAATACAGTTGAATTGGACAATTATTTCTATCATGCACTAAATAACCATTTTCAATTGCTATGGAGCAGCAGCTTAACGAACTCAGTACTAATTTTGAAAACAGACCGATTGAAAATGTACGCATATAATCCTTTCTTCCAAGAAATAAATGATATAACTGATGTTCAAGACGTCAGCAAGTTACTTCAGCAGCAATACAACAACTTATATGGATATGGGCTGCGTTTAAGTGTCTTTCGAAAAGTCTATGTATCTGATAAGACTGGGCCAGTAAATTGTGATTCGTTGCTCGCTAAAACTGTTATGAAATTCATAAATGCTACTTGCTATCCTTTACCTCCAAGAGACTATAGTACGGTTGGAGACCTACTAGACAACGGTACAGCGACAGGAGTCACTGCAGATCTAATAGATGGCTACTCTGACCTTGAACTAAATTCACGAATCCTCAAAAATAGTTACTACGGATACATTGATACCACATATCCTCTCAACCAAGATGAGTTATGTTTCCTTGTGAAAAAATCAGATACCCAATCTACATTCAAGACGACGATTAATTTGATATCAATGGAAATGCTCTTACTGTTTTTCTTTACATTTACCGTTTTCATCATAATTACGATTTGTGCGAAGAAAGTCGAAATAAATATTTTGAATATAGACGACAAACAAACTACTGGAGCTACTCTTATAGACCTCATAAAATGTTTTATTAGACAAACAGTGGATTTTAACTTCATGGGACCAATATTTAGGAGCCTGGTTTTGATGATTGTAATGTACTCTTTGATCATCGACTGCGCCATTGATGTAAGTATTTGCAAAATACTAGTATATCCATAATTTTCTCCATCAGACCCTCTTATTTGTTTATTTGAAAATATGTTTTATTTCTAGGGTATTATAACTTCTGCAATAACATATCCGCGATACAAGCCAGACATTGACACGATGGGAGCATTAGCAACTTCTAATTTGACTCTTGGAGTTCACAACCGAGATTCTGGGATATTTATCAACAGCCTTTCCGCAAATTACTATACGTTGATTAAAGATCGCATTGTCCCATTTGGCGACAAAAAAATTAAGGTAGTTTTAGATAAAAGGGAGTTTCAATACGCAATATTGTTAAGAAAATCTGATTCTCAATACGTGAGTAGCAAACCAGCGAACATGCATGAAGGAAAGCCGCTTTTTTACACAATGCCAGATTGTCCTCTACCATGTTTTATCGTGTATGGCTTGCGATATGGAAGTCCATACCTCACCAGGCTAAACTACATAATACATCATCTGTTCCAAGCTGGGATCCTACAGTACTGGAGCAAGACTGAAGAATATAACGTAGACCGCAGTCGACTCAGCGCGATAGAAAACAAAGAGAGAAAACCTTTGAACATTACAAACCTACAAGAGATGTTCTATATGTTGGCCATCGGCGAATTTATCAGCACCGTAGTATTCATCTTAGAAATACTGTATCACAAGTTTAGTAGGAACCAAATACAAGAATAAACTGGATTTTTTACCTTGAGTTTTTCTTGAAGACCCTTGTTTGCTGACTTTAAAGACTGAATTTCTATCGTTAGTTTCTTTAACTCTATTAATTTGTTTTCAATGAACTGCACATTGTCTGATGCCTTATCTGTTCTAGGTGTTCTTAACTGTTTTTCTAGAAATTCTTCTTTTCTTCTGTGTTCAGTCTTTAAGTTTCTGAGTGTGCTCTCATTGCGGGCCTTAAGTGCTCGGACCTCGCTCCGCTCGATGTCGAGCGACTTCTTCAAGGTCGCGTTCTCAAGCCTTAACCTTTCGACGAGGCCTTTCATCTTGTTTAAGAATGCTTCGTCGACGGTACGCTTGTGTTCCTCAGCTGCTACGGCGGATATCTGACTGCTGGTGGTCGATGTGTCGGTGGACGCCATGTCGACGTCCCCGGCTTCGTTATCACAATTCGGGACTACGTCTCGACCGTCCGCGGTCTTTGGCCTCGTACTATGATCGTACGGATCGCTTTGTTATCGTATTTCGTATCGATTCGTGCGGTTTCTCGATGCAGGGTGGTGTTTCCGATTCTGAAAAGCAAAACATGTAAATTGAAATACATAGCTGGAGCGGAGCCAAACTGAAGTTATTATTACAAACTTATGTTACGTTATTATTTCTATGTGAGATGCTATATTTAGTTGTAATTCAGGGTGTTTTGGCCTTTTGCGTGCCACTTGAACAAGTCTGGGAATTTGCTAATTGTCTGCTATAATTAACAAGGAAAGTGAGCGGTAAATCTTTTACATTTGCTCCATAAAATGCTCCGTGAAATGAAATAGTTTGTGCCAGTCTTTACGCTGCTTGGAAGTAGGACAGTGCGTGAACAGCTATGTGGGACGATGGCCAGCAAGGAATTAAACACTAGTCTTTTAATCTTTACCATGTTCTCATTTAACGTTTTGCGTGACCGGTAATCTCGGTGTAAACAATGAAACTTTGCCTTTGGTAGAATATTATTAGTTACATCGAGTTTGTTTGGGCTTTAAACAACATAACTTGTGTGTTTTGGTAATTAGAGCACGGAATTATATTGTAAGTCTGTTAGGTACCGAATTTTGTAAATTCATTAAAATAATAACAAACGGAACCTGCTTCTGAATGATCACCAGATGAAGAGAGAGAGATAAAGAGCATCAGAATGATGCAATGAATTTCAGTTATTATGAGTCCTCTAAAATTCTGATCTGCCTAAAAGGAAACAGCCATAGGCGGTCACATCAGTTTTAAAGTGAAAAATGTTTGATACATATTAGAACTATCCCTGTCGGAAATAAAAAACCATGACATAATAATACGAATAATTAATGTTATTCCCGCCTGTCTGACCCAAAGCGCGCGTGATAAGTACGAAATAGAAATAGTAAGGCAATTTAAAGTAGGCCACTCGTCACTCGACACTATGACACAATTAGCTAATGGGATAACAGCACGAACCGATGTACAGGTAGCCGGGATACTGGGAAACGTTGACACCATCATTATAAATAGTCCTACTGCCCTTGAAAACGAAGACCCGAGGCCAGACACAAGCGCTCAGGTGGATGACATCAACCATGACTGAGACGATACTGTGACTGAACAAGTATGCGAATTTTGGAACAGAGCACAATCTACGGAATTTATAGGCAAAAATGTAGGTACAGATTACACAAGGTAATAATAATAATAATATCTTGGGACAACTCACACACGGCCATCTGATCCCAAGCTAAGCAGAGCTTGTGTTATGGTAACCAGACAACTGATATACATACTTATATAATTTATAAATACATACATATTATAGATAAATTACACCCAGACACAGAACAAACAATAATGCTCATCACACAAAGTTTGTCCTGGGTGGGAATCGAACCCACGACCTCCGGCTTTGCAGTCAGGGTCACTAACCACTAGACCAACAGGCCAGTCAAACCAACAGGCCAGTCTAGTCAGTCAGTCAGTAGGTGAAGACAAAACGGTTAATAAGTAGTAACGGGTAGTAAGTAGTGAAAATACTTGAAAAGTGATAGATTTGTAACGAGCTCAAAATTAACCAATAAATTACGACAGTTGATGTAATGGTGCAGTGATTACTGCTGATGACAATGACGAAGCAGGTGAGCCTAATAAATGTAACCTTACGACACTGACGGGAAGTGAGAGGTCGTCACTTTCTAGGAAACTTTAAAGATGCAGTAGTAGTGGTATAAGTAAGAAGATTACGCAAGATACAAGAGTTAATCTGTGGACATGTTGCAAATGGAATGATAACGTGCGGGCATACGGCATAATTGGTACAAACACGGCGTATATTAGACGACAATCTAATCGCACAATCAATCCTTATGTCCCGTTTATAACTCCTGGATGCAAATATTTTGGTTTTAAAGAGTAACTGTATCTAGGAACTAGGCACGCACGGATGGAAAAATTCTATCTGGAGCGGTTGGACTTTCAACTTTAAATGAAGCACATGTCTACAACAAAAAATAAAGCACTACACACACAAACATGTACAACTATTCATTACTACGATAGAAGTCAACAAACTCAGCAATCACTATGCAATATATTCAAAACTCGCGTCACGGCGCGGCGCATAACAGCGCAAATTAGGTCCAATTTAATAAGGAAACGCGCTCAAAGGACGCTTGCAATTGTAACAATTACCGGAGCGAATTGAACTCAATGACCTAGTATCTTTAGATGAGCGGCTAGATTCGCACGTTTACGGTGTGTAGGCACGATTTAATGCGAGAAATTGCGCTTATAATTGAGTATAAACAGAGCTCTCACTGTTTGTTTGATATTTGTGAGAGAAGATGAAATGGACGTAAATGATGAAATTGTTGGGACAAGACTGAAGGAGTGTTGAAAATGTTGTAGTCCAGTTCGATGGTGGAGGGAGGTTAGTTAGATGTAGAACATAATCGGTTTTGCTTGGAAAACTGTCAGAAGTAGCAGACGATAGAAGAGTATGGATACAGTAAGAGTAAAAAACTGAAGAACACTGAGTGTATAACAGTGTAACAGTGTAATGTATAACAGAATGTATAACAGTTAAAGATTGATGGTGATTATTAATTCGATGGGATTAATAATCACCATCAATCTTTCACTGTTATACATTTCGCAAATGCTTCTGTAATTCAAATATGATGACATCAGTATTTTAATAAAATTTGGAGTAGTCATCTCTCTCGAAATATCGCGGACACTCACTCATGTGAATCAGATATGCTAGCGCTGATCATATGTAAGACCGTTTGTCCTCTATTTTTTTATTTTTCTCTTTAAGTATATCCCTTGTATTGTTTATCGGGCTGGTTTCTACAACTCCAAGTACCTAACATATTTTGAGTACTTTATTCGTATCTCACAAAATAACGTCCCTTCGCCATTTTCAAATATTTGCAAACATAGAATCTGTACCTATATTATAGCTGTTCATTTCTAAATTGTATTATGAGAGTACACATTTTTCTGCTACAACATGCAGAGCTAGAATGAGGCCACAGTTTTCTCGCATTCTAACGCCTATAGCTGGCCCGATTTGGGTAGATATATGGAGCATGTAAAACTAGGCGCTAATTTGAGAACGTCATAAATAATAGTAGACCAATTTGTTGCAATTGATATTGTATTTGATACACAAAAACTTTGAATGAACAACAACAACAGTCAACAGTTGGTGTTGTTTTTTTATATTATAATATCGCAACTAGGTAATGGCCAAAGACCTAGGTCCATCTCTCGGACTGTGTAAGGAACTCAACGTTGCGCGCCAAAACAAAAGTCATGGTCGTTTCCTAAAAAGCCGCTAAGCTTAAGTGGGATTGAACCGGACATGTCTATCGAATGTAAAATGTGGAAAAATTGAATAGGTCCCATTAGAAGCCAGACAAGGCGAAGTTGACGAGAAGAGCTTGACTGCTACCGGAAAGACTGGTCCATACCTACTAGCAAATGGCAGAGTAGTGTGGAAAGAGACAAAGGCCCAGTGTGGAAAGAAATATAGATTGAACTATAGGTAAAAAATTGCGTTGGCAGTTTTTAGTGGAAGCCAAAGTTGCAGCGAATCGGATACAAAGTGACTTCCGCGTCCTAAAACTTCAAGTCTTCTCTGAAGCAATTAAATCCCGAACAGCATTACGCAGTAGACACAATACAGAAGACAACGTTACGTATTCTGTTGTATATGTGGTAGACAAAAATCATGTGTCGTATGACACAGCCACAGGAGGAAGTTGTAAACCAATGCATGAAATATGTAGTGCTTTGTTTGAGCCTGGTCAGACGTAACGATTTATTCCATTCTAATACCAAAAACTAATACCACTGGTATTTGTTTCAACTCATATTTTTTTTCTATTCCGAACGGATACCACTTTTTAAATAATTTAATTTAATGTACGAACGAATACCAACAACTTGAATTTGGTACAGTCAGCGCAGTCAAACCTAATCAAAGTAAATTTGTTTTTCAATATTTTTATGTAATCGTAATATAATGCTTAAAACTTTCCAAATTCACTTCACTCCAATATTTTTACAAAGGTTAGCATAGGTAAGAGTAGTTTTAGTGAATCATCTTGCTATTTTTTTTACCTGCGAGAAAGGGTGAGTTTGCTCTATTGTTCCAAAATTCGAAACAACCAATCAGAGTCAAGTTTGACTGGAATGTTGTGCTTTGACTCGGAGAGAAATTTTATCTACATAAATTCCTCAGTACATTTCCGTGCGGTGGCGGTGGCGTATTGGTATCAGAGTGACAGTGATTTTTATTTATTAAGTGAGTATATTAATTTGTTCTTTTGTATAATTTACTTCTCTTTATTAAAATTAGTGTTATTTAAAATACCTATTATTTGATTTTTTTATCATAATCCAATCAAATGTAAAAGTTACATACAATATATAATTTTTTTTAGATATGTCTGAGGAAGCTGATAATCAGCCCTCAACATCTTCGGGAAAAACAGGAAGCTTGACTTTCATAACAAGAAATGGTGGCTTGGTTTTAATGAGAGCTGGTTACCAGTACACAAAAAAAAGGGAAAATAAAAATGGATGGACCCATTGGAGATGTGTGAATGTTAAAGAGTGCAGTGGATCTTTACAGATAAAGGTATGTTACCAACTTCTTACATAGAGTTTAACTGGCTTATTTATAATGGATTAGTGGAGCTTTATAAGGCCTTTGTAGGAAGCTTGTTAAAAAAATGGTATTCATAATCGTATTTTAGAGGTAAAAACACTCTTTATTTCTCCATTAAAGTTAATTTGATTTAAAGAAGCCATGACCCTTCTTTAAACGTTCGTTAACAATAAAATGGCCGACATCAATTCTATTCTATTTCTTTAAATGGCAATTAGTACCGATGCCGTTGTTCGACAATTCTGCCATTGTCAAAAGTGAATTGGAATAGCAAGAGTAAAAAAAAACACTAGATAAACAAAAAAAAAAGGGAAACAAATGGCCGACATCGATCAGTTGTTTCGTGTTTGACGTTCGGTTTACAATGTCAGTCAGTTAGTATTAAAATACCTACTTTAAAATCCCTACATAGCATTGTGGTTGTTCGCGTATAAAATTGTATTAGCAGAGATTCGATGCATTTTATCTGGATGACGAAGAATTTCGTAAATGGTACAGTTTTTCCAAAGAAACGGCTGCTTTTATAATTAATTTAGTCGGTGGTGTGGTACTTCACCAGAATTACAAGTATTAACGGCAACGGCCTTTGCCGCTTTTTCCCAGATTGCATGATAACAAATTCAACAAATTGTTCAAAAGACTAGGTAGTTCAAACTATTCCCTCCTTTACCTTGGTGTACGTTTTTTATGACAGTGTTTAAAAATGCATAGACAAATTTTCTGTGACCAGAGGCAAACAACGTTAAAATCGACTAAAATCGCATATTTTTCTACAAAATGGCAACATTGTGTACGATAGTGGCGTTTAGTTATGGGAGCTCTAAGAAACGATTATGAATAAGAATTTTTATCGAACGTTCGGTAGGCTTAAGGTGAATGCTCCAGGGTAGCCCGCGAAATTCAAATTTCCGTACGTTTTTTGCAATTTGCAGCTGAGTATCGGATATTTTATTAATAGAAACTAAATTCGCGGTACTGGCATGTATGTATTTACACAATTATACTTATTAAAACCTTCAATATAATTGTCTAACTTAGAGAAAAGAGAAAATGTGCCATTTTAATAATAACTTTACGTTTAATATAAATTTTAACTTTAAGTGGGTTACATTGATAAATTTAACTAATATAATGATATAAATACATACATGCCAGTACCGCGAATTTAGTTTCTATTTACCATACTATCCCATACTGAGCTGCAAATTGCAAAAAACTTACGATAATTTGAATTTTGCGGGCCACCCAGGAGCATCCACCTTAAAACATGTTTTAACTAATGAAGGTTTATACCTTCGGTAAGCGTTATATTATGAATAAGACAGTTAGTGTTCCATCTTTCAATATGTATTTTTATCCGAAAACTATTTTGCTAAAGCTATTTTGTTGTCCTCA
This sequence comes from Melanchra persicariae, assembly GCA_947386135.1. Taxonomy (NCBI): domain Eukaryota; kingdom Metazoa; phylum Arthropoda; class Insecta; order Lepidoptera; family Noctuidae; genus Melanchra; species Melanchra persicariae. Next base: position 3,912,671 of record OX376655.1, on the reverse strand, counting down.
CAGGATGGCAATATTTCCAATGAGAAAAATCATAGCTGCGAGCCCGATGAATTCAAAAATGTAATGGCAAAAAAGCTGGATGATTTAAGAGATAAAGTGATGAAGTCTGATTTCGCCCCAATACCAAACATATATAACAAATTCAAATCACAATTCTGCGCTACTGAATCAGATTTGGTGAGAAATATCCCATCGTTTGCAAACATCAAATCAAAATTGTATTATGCAAGAAACAACGCAGCTGGTGTAAAAAAAATTAAATGTAAATCAATTGATGAAGTAGAAGTTCCATTACAATTTAGAGATTTTTTGTTTTACGATTATAAAGATGAGTCTTCCAATACCCGAATAATAATCTTGGTCAGTCCAAATCAACTAGAGATAATTCCGAGCATTAAATTTTTTGAAAGCGACGGAACATTCGATTGCACCCCTGAGCCTTTTGTGCAGTTATATACTATCCACGGAGATCTGGGAAGTGACGAAGATCACACTCGTATAGTTCCTCTTATTTATGTTTTACTTAACAAAAAAACAGAAGAAATATACAAAAAATTATTTGAAATTTTGAAACAAAACATTCCTGGGTGGGAACCCGTAAAATTTTTAACAGATTTTGAACTAGCCGCAATGAACGCCATTACAATTGTTTTTCCGTCAGTTGTGATTAAAGGATGCTACTTTCATTATTCCAAAAATGTATGGAAAAAAGCAAAACAGTTGGATCTGACAAAAGATGCTATCACCCAAAGACATGTAAGACTTTCAGCTTTACTGCCTTTACTTCCTCGTAAATTCATATCAGAAGGATGGTGCTACATAATGGAAGACTGTCCTGATACTGACGCCATTCAAACATTTAATGACTACATGGTGTCACAATGGCTAGAGAACGAGAGTTTTGTAGACATTTGGTGCGTTCATGGTGAACGCCATCGAACCATAAATGCCGTAGAATCTTGGCATAAGAAATTAAACTCGACTGTGCCAAAGAATGCTAATTTATATCAGCTTCTGAACGTGCTGAAAGAGGACGCAGATTTACAAACAGTGGTTGTTACTCAATATAAATCAAACGCACCCCCCGCAAAACGATGTGCACAGACAACTATTATGAAAAATTCGTGGATCACATACGTAACTGACCAACTCCTCAAAAACAAAATCTCCGTAGGTCACTGCTTAGAAAAATTAAGGGTTTAGCTACTAATTGTTGAAATATAAGAAATTATTTACACGTCATTTAGCTGATTATACTAATAGTTGATTTTCTGTGATATTTTATAATTCTTAGATTATAAGTGAATTATTCATACATGACGTTTTTGCAAAAAAAAATTGCTGATTCATTGCTATATAGGTGAAGAATGACTGATTTGATTAAACAAAAAGTTGATTTTCTGTGAAATTTTACAATTGTTAGGTAAGGTTAGAATTCATTGCAAAAAAAATTGCTGATTCATTGCTATGTAAGTGATGAATGACTGATTTGATTATACAAAAAGTTGATTTTCTGTGATATTTTATAATTGTTAGATTTAAAGTGAATTTTTCATATTAGATATTATTGCAAAAAAAAAATGCTGATTCATTGCTATGTAGGTGATGAATGACTGATTAGATTATACAAAAAGTTGATTTTCTGTGATATTTTACAATTGTTAGATAAAAAGTGATTTATTTTTGTTAAAAATTTACCTGACATAGTTGTTATGAGATAGGTAGACGTGAATAATTACGTACCTGTCTAATAATAACTATGTCAGATAAATTTCAATATAAATTAAGAGTTAATTTTTTGAGATATTTTGTAATTTTTAGATTGTAAGTAAATTCTTCCTGTTTGATGTTTTTGCAAAAAAAATATTATACAGGTATAGAGAGGAACTAAAATTATATTAAAGTTGATTATTTAAGTGATATTTTATCATTGAACAAGACGTTTGCTAACAAAATTTGATTTTTTTGGAGTTATCTGTTTTTTTTTTTCAATTAAAGGTCTTATATTTACATACAAAGCATTTTTACTGACTGTACCTTATATCTTTGAACTTGTTTTGGTATTAGTTTAAACAATGGTATCGGTTCGGAATAGAAAAAAAATATGAGTTGAAACAAATACCAGTGGTATTAGTTTTTGGTATTAGAATGGAATAAATCGACGTAACCAATCAACTCATCCAATGGAACTTTCGTATCGTAAACCTCCATCTTTAGATTAAACTTCCATCAGTGTCTTCAGTACCTACTTGTGTGTCTTTTGGTCATTTTATACAGTCGTCATTTAGCTGATGGTGGTAAAGAATTTTTAGTTTTAATTTTTGAAGCCGTTGGTCGTACTGTCATTGGTTGTTTCGTCAGAAGCCGGAAACTCTGACACGTCTTGTCAAAGGGAATCGAATTACCCATTTACTGGGTTGTGGAGGTCAAATAGGCAATCACTCCATGTAAAATACTGGTACCGAAATATAGTTGGGGAAAGGCTAGGCAGATGATGATAGAATAATGATTAAACAACTTTTATAAAAAAAAACATTACACAGAATTCTTTAACATAGATCGATGGTATTTTAAAGTGATAAATTACAGTTCTCAAGCAGCAAAAACGATTTAACATTGGTTATGAAAACAAAAGCCCAAATCCTGACCCAAGTTCTTCACTTTTTGTTGGATTGAATACATCGCTATAAACAAAGTAGGTATATCAGATATTTTCTGATATCAGACATTTTGCCAACTTCCTTATTTCATCCATCATACAATCAATGCTAACTTCCAAAGTAGCAAGTAGCTACCTACTGCTATACGATCTCCTCAGTTCATTGTTTTGCTATCAAAACATTTGCCCACTCACACGTTACAGTTACTCGAACGAACCTTATCTTACAAGGCTATTGTTGGATCTTATTAGGTTTAGAATAGCTGTAAAACGACAATGTATCCCAACAATCGGCAGTAGTTACATTATAATGAGCCGATACATTCTAATTTCTTTCTCCGGAGGCGAGAACAGAAATAGGTAACAGAAATAATCATCTATCAGTGAAAGTGCCTGTCATTAGCACATTATTATTACTAACCAAGAAACAAGAAATGTTTTTAACTGAAGAAACTAGTGAGTTGTATAACAAGCTGTTTCCTATTAATATTTTCTAGCTTCGACCCTTGTTCCGTTGCCTGGCAACCGACTAAGCAAACATAAATATTTACGTTTTTTCTTGAAGCAAATCATTGCGGTCATTGAACCATTTCGGTTTTAGATCGACTGATTCAAAGAAGGCGTTATTTGTAACGGTTAAATAAGTGATTGGTTCATTCATTGAATTGAATGGTAAATAAAAGATTTTCTGGTGGGTAGTACTTATCGTTATTTAAGTAAGTACAATTACCCAAGACAGCTCAAGACAGTTCCCAAACAACCACAGACCAAAATAACTCAATCAATCTGCCTAGGCTTTTCCCAAGCTAGCTCTTGACCTCGATCACGCCTGATGGAACGCGAACGCGATGAATGAGGTCTATGATGGAGCGAGCGTGCCCAGAAGATGCCTTAGCACTGGTACTCCCACCACCCACGCGCCGTCAAACCGACGAGACTCCGCTGTGGCCGCGGTCGCGAACCAGACGGGTGTTAGCCCTACCACCGCAAGGGAAGGTTTGGCCAGTCTCATAGGTGCTAGGTGGGACTGTCCCAGATGTGCCGAGCGCTGGGTTTAATTAAGTGCCTGATGGAACAAATTGCGCTACACGAGGAGGCTCCTTCATGCATTCCAAAATTGATTTGAGCTTCCAGACGAAACTGAATATTTTTAGTGCCAAAACTGAAAGATAAATAACACAGAGTTTCTGTTTTCAGACTATATTATTTCGTTTTGTTTATTTAGTTATAACATAACGTTGGGTTTCCGGCAATAAAACGACGATGTTGTTTTATACAACCTAAGCCCGTATCATTGGAACATAAATCCTTGTTTACAGTTGCCAAAAAAATTATCCGCGTCGCCCGAATTAATTTAGAAATACTACATCGTCCTTCAAAGCTCTCGGCTTCGGCTAAATACTTTATGGCGACGAGCCAAGTGTTTCACATCTGACATTCACCGGACTGGAGACCAAATCGCGATCTGCGTCAATGATGCAAGGGCGTACACAGAAACTAAACATACAGCGTGCCCAGTTTATCTTGGCATTTCAGTGGGCGCTGCTGGCAAAGGCTTAATGTCAATATCAGTACATTTATTTTAGTTACCTTTTACACCACCCGCCAGGATAAACTGGCCCTCAGTACAGACAATTTGTTATTTCAAACTTCAACGCCTTTAACAAGATTTACGGTGAAACCGACACCGTTTTACTTTTTTTGAGATTTAACACATGCATCATTGAAATAAACACTTGGATTTTTCATACTTTCTATAGACAACGAGCCAGATACAGTTGTAGATCTCTCTTTTACGCTAGCTAGTGGCTGCGTAAACATAACGTCTTTGCAATTCAAGTGTTGAACGTGTTCTCGGTAATGTCTTAACATACTTAGGTGACCAGTTAATTCTGCTCGCGTGCATATTTTTGTCTCCATATCTTTATAACTGGCTGTATAATTATAATACTTGTGCGTTAGTTGGAACTTTCAAATAGCGAATGTAAATTAAGTTCCGGATATTGCCTCGTATTTAACTGTAATAAAAATGTCGACACTGAATAAACTGGTTTTCTTAGTGTGGATCCGAGACCATCTTGCATAGAAGCTGACCGTGTTCGTTCAAGCAGAAAATATTATGAGTTAAGTCATTTAGGAAGTACTTTATTTCCTGGGGCAATTTTATTAGGGAAAATTAGAACTACATCAAAAAAACTTGTAGCATCAGCCCTTTTTTTTAGATTAAGGCCTCCTCTAAGTCCTTTCAGATTTTCTTCTCCGTTTCAAACCAGCCCTCATGGCACAGCTCATGGTACGCAAACGACAAGACACTAAGGTTAGAAGAACCGCAGGTACCTATTGTAGTACAGCTGCAGACTTAGCTGAACCTGTGCCACTTGATAGGATAAGCACATGTAGGTACTAAATAAATACGAGTACATACATGTAGGAGGTACTAAGTAGCAACCCACGCAAACTGCTCTCAAAAATATTTGTCATTTACTTTACATTCAGTTTCCGAGACCTCTGTTGAAATAGCTCTACCTGTTAAAACATGCTGATTGTTATTAACAACATCATCTGCCATCATCTGCCTAGCCTTTTCACAACTATATTGGGGTCGGCTCCCAGTCAAACCGAATTCAGCTGAATACCAGTATTTTACGTGGAGCGGCTGCCTACCAGACCTCCACAATCCATTAACTGGGTAACACGGTACCTTTTTCTTGGCTGGACGACTGGTGTCAGATTTTTTGGCTTCTGACAATCCTTAACGACTGCCAAAGATGTACAATTGATAGCCGGAACCAACGGCTTAACGTACTTTCCGGAAGAATCTCGATATGTTAAGATGGTCGCCCATCCAGAGACCAACCTCGGCAAGCGTTGCTTAACCTTGAAGATCGACCCGTGTGGCTGTTATTATTTAGTCACCAGCTCCTCCTATATGAATATGTAATAAATAATAATAAAAGAAAAGGGAGCCAGTGATAGCATAACGATTGACAGGACGGAATGGAAAAAGGAAACGTGTTGCGCCGACCCCAACGTAACATGGGACAAAAGGCCCTAGACAATGTGCCATTCAATTAGCGAATGCGACTGTCGAAATGCCAAAATGTAGGAATTTGATCACTTGACATTTCGATGGCATCTGTCAATCCCATACATTTTTGACGTATTGACAATCGCCTTCGCCACGCTACCGCTGATAGAATGTCACTTGTCTAGAGCCCAAGGGTACAGAGACGATGATGATGATGTGTGTTACTGTATCAAGTTAAGTAGTCACGAAGCAAATGGCCATGTTTACTGACAAGCCTTTGATGCAAAAGTTTCAAGACTTTTTTTAGCGCGAGACCACAAACTTACAAGAGGGCCAATTCTACAAATTTTTAAGCAACGTTCGCAATTCGCATGTCAGTTGCAATCTGTCAAAAAAGCCTCAATTTCCATACATTTTTGACAGATTGCAACTGACATACGAATGCGATTGGCCCTCTGATGGAAAACAATAATGTGATCGACGATGGAGCTGCACGCTTAGGTAGGTACCTAGTTGTAACTTATTCACTCTATTGATATTTCAAAATGGCTAAGTAGATTTGTTTGTACCACTTCAAGTCTATTTCTCTTTCCGAAATTTATTTGCATTTTTAGCATATTCAGTGCAGTAGTGTTGGAACATAGACGAATGTGTTTCATGCGTAATTTATTGCTCACGAACGTGTGTAATGAAATGAATCACTATACTAAAGCGGCGACGCAGCGTCATATCATTTGTAAAGTTACACTAAATTCGACAAATTGGGCTTACGACGACGTCAGACGTACCTACAGACGTTCAGCAGTGCGATTCTGTAAACATCTCGACGTGTAAGCTTAGGTGAAGTGAACCTGAAGTGAGATCACATGAGTACATAAGTGAGAATGATGTCAATCCATACAAACAAGATGAAATGACAGTTCTCTTCATGCTCATTCCACCTAAGTTAACACGGTGAGGTGTTTACAAAAGAAACCGACTGTTCTAGATTTCTTTGGAGATGAAAACCCGTATTTTTTTAAAGCTCAATTATTTGAGTAGGTAGGTACAGTAAGATCTTACATAGCTTTGGCCCGAACTCGTTAACCATATGAACACAGTAAACACAGTATGCTGTGTTCCTTACGTCTCCACAAAATTTTGTTCACTCTTCGCTGCTAAATACAGAGGATTTTGCCCCGCAATGAAACAGGTACAGGCCGATTTTTTTAATCTAAAATTTCTGAGTAACTTCTAAGTACTAACATCTGGGAGGTCTCTTACACAGCGTTTTCTAGAAAAAAACCTCACTTATAAAAGTCAACGACCAGCGATAAGGTTGGATCCGGACTGAAATGGGTTCCGGTCTGAACCTGGCGCACCTCTACAACTGGTTCAGCTTAGTTATAATAATTATTGCCAATACCTGATCTAGTTACATTGAGTTAAGTCATTTAGGAAGTACTTTATTTCCTGGGGCAATTTTATAAGGGAAAATTATAGCTAGGTACATGAAAAGACCTTGTAGCATCAGCAGGCTTACTTTTTTTCTTTCAGCCAAAGAAAAACAGTAAGCTTGCTGATGCTACAAGGTTTGAATAGGAACTAAGGGGTCAATAAAAACAAAACTTTGAAGGGGAATTTTTACGTTATTTAAATCTTGTTTGCAGCATTTTATGTTTACGGTCTCCAATTTAATTGCATATTTACTGTGTTAGATAACCAATATTATGATAAAATGTGCAAAACCTCATCTAAGTTTTGTTTCTATTCACCCCGTTTTACGTGCTGTTGGATGAAAACATTAGTTCCAAGATTTCAAGTCGGTAATGTTTGAAATATCTATTTTGAATATGGTGTTTCGTTATTGTTCTTGAAACGCAGACAGGTGAATAAAACTGACCCAAATTATCGTTGCTCAGGTATTGACTCAAATATTACGAAAAAATCTTTCGTGTTACCTATTTCATTATAAGTACATGTTGGTGTCTAAATGCTTTAGAATTTAAAGTGTAATTATTATTAGGTATTAGGACAATGCTTGACTTTTCTAAGGAACTGTAGGTAAACATGTCGGAATCTTCTAATTCGTAAATCTTGGAAACATGTGTAGCATTGCCACGTGAATCCGTGATGTTGCTTTTTACATTCGTACGGCTTCAGTCTGCTATAGCGACGTATCGCTAACAATTTATACTTACTTATATCTAACAAACTATTTTCACACTGATTCGTCACCAAAAAAAAATATTGACATCAAATCGTGCGAAATTGTCACGATTCTGCTGCAGTGCTAACACGAGAGCTAAGTAAGCGATTTATCGATGCATGTAAGTAATTATCACTTGACAGAATTAGGAATCAGCATGGATAGTGATTGGCCAGTTGGCCAGTGTGTACTGGATAACTTTTATGAGTGGTCGTGGATGGATTTAGTTTTCATAAAATCCCCCATATACCGCTATTCCCCCATTTTCAAACATTCCACAGTATCGCTATTTCAGTTTTTTTTTTTCACCCATAGGTACTGGTACTGTGGTACTAGCGACCCTCACGCTAGCACCACTTACTAATTAATATAAAACGAAGCACGAATTGGGATTTGACTGCGTAGGTAATTATATTAGGCCTCTACCTTAGTCGAGAGCTACCTAATACATGTCTGACGTGTAAAACAATACATATTTTTCCATTAATAAATCATTTTTCCATTATTAATTTAAATACGAATTATATTTCTGCTGGACGCTTACAAACTTCCAAGGACGTAGGTACTTGTCAGCCAGTGACCTGCAGCCAAGGAGTCTACAGTACACAGTGGCCCATCATTTATACATATATGCTGATTCCTAATTTTGTAGTTCCACTTCTCGCCAACGATGTGCAGTAGGTATCTATTAGTTTTCTTGCCATGAAACTGGCCTACCATGAACCATCAAGGCCTCTTCAAATGCCGTGCACTGATCCCACGCAGACGATTACGCCCATGGATTTGAGTTTCTACCAAATTGCATGAATTCAGGTAAGTCTGAGTAGTGATTCCTAGTGATATCATTGCAAAAGTGTAGCAGGGTGTGGCTGTGTATCTGGTGCATAACCTTTAATCCCTTCTATCCTGCCCTCTGTACCCAACACATGCAGCCAAAATGACCTCTGCGCTGCCACCAACGACGCCCATAGTGGCCAAGTTTCAGGACAACCAAAATTTAACACGAAAAAAAGGTTATGTACCTACTCACTGAAATCCGCGATGATACAACATACATAGACGGGTTTTATGTACTACACACAAACAGGACGCTTGGGATAAAATATAGGTAGGCCATTGCATTTGATTAGTTTAGCAGGCAGGAGTAGAAGGAATCTAGTGCCACTGAAAATCCTCTTGCAATTAAGTACCTATTGGTTGTAGAAATGGGATGACCAACCATACTGGCCCGAAACGTTGGAGCTTCTGGAGTTTATTGATATCTGACATAGACAATTTTTTTATTAAAATTATTCTTTGGTTATTGATAAGATGTGACCTCTAAGCTTCGCCTCTAAGCTTTGTATTTTCTTATACCTACTAATATTCCGAGTTTGGTATCCCAAACCAAATAAGACTAACGTAACAGATGGTTTTGTTCAATTTCAGTGACTTCAAACCGTTGCCGCGTTGTCACATCTCGTTTTCGTAGACAGCTGATTTGTTGTATATTTAGATAAAACAAAAGAAGTCGTTTGTCATTTCAACTAAAAGTTTTGACAAAATAAATGTTGGAAATGAAAAAAGTTTGTATTCATGTCGTGATACCGTATGGCAGACCGTAGATGAGAAAATCTATTGGATTATGTTGATATTGATCACTCCTTTTTAGCATTTTATTGTTCAAACAATTCTAAAAACGAAACAGACATTATACTTACTTAAAAGCTAATACAATTTTATTAAAGCAACAGACATTAGTTGACTTAGCTTAAATTTTCCGTTAAGGGACCTATTATATATTTCAGTAGTCAGTTAAATTTTACCTGGTAAATAAAAATTACGGTTTGAAAGCTTTTGTAGAGTCAACAGCCAGAATAATTCTTCAGTTTTGTTAAAATCTGACAATTGAAAACTTAGCTCTAAGTAATTTAAACGAAAAACCAATGTAACAGTAAAAAGCTTAATAAAAGTAAAGTTTAGTAGTTATTTCTATTCCCTTTCAACGATAATAATATCGATTATCACCATGAAAAGAAACACGTCACCATGTTGACATTGTAAATTATTGAAACGCTAGGGCGACCAAATAAAAGTCCGGGAGGGGTCGTTACCGTTACCCTAAGGTTATAAATGTAATAATACGTCACGCGATCACCCGATAGGCCTTTCATTCAATCATACAACTACTTTTCCTGTAAACCCTCGAAATAGAACATACAAAATTAATTATAAATTATCAACTAAGAAAAGAAAAAGTATTATGGTCACAGAACTGACATGCATATGAAATTAAAAACCAGAACTACAATTCCTTCGATAGGTAGCTAAGAACTAGACAACAAAACAAGTCTCCCAAGACAGCTCAAGCATATTTACTTTAATAGACATTACTATACTAACCCCCGGTTTTTTAATTAAGACTGAAGTTGAGATCTTGTTAAACTCTACCTTAGCATGAAAACCCCTCTTTCAGCAAGCTTTTGACACATTTTTAACTTGGAATTGTCAATTCAGAAAGGTTTTATCTCATTCCACTTGAGTAAGTAAGTAAACCTATTATTCCTACCTAACCATTGAATCGGAAATAAGAATAATGACTTAATTACGTTAATTAGGTAATTGAGTAATCTAGGTAATCCACAATTAAGTTGCCGGTCTAATGGGTTTACCATTGAATGATTATAAAGTACAACAACTTAATGAAATATCTCATCCCTATTGACTAAACAGGTCTTTGCCCAGAGAGACGTTGATCTAATCATGTGTATCTATCTACATGTCAATTATGTGCGGCTCCACTCTGTTCTTCGAATCTCATGAAAAATTTATGAACTATCACTAAATAACCATCACTAATCATACTTGCCTACTGATTGATGATTGCTTTATGAATAACTGAATGAATATGAATATAAAATTTGTTACAGGTTTTTTACACAATACTTTGTGCTCTAAATCCTTATTAGTAAAAACAGATACTTACATAAAATTAAAATAAAAAAAATACCTTCTAAAAAGAATCCATAAAAATATCCTCAAAAATGCACTAAAACATTTGTCACCCTGATAGTCGGAAACACTACAATTTAAATTGAGAACATCGAATCTACGAATCAAATCGCGTGACGTCGTTTCCCGTTCGTAAAAAGAAAATTAAAAAAAGAACAAAAATGGCGTGGTATTTTGACGTGCGAAGTATTGGCTATGGTTAGTTATTTACTTATAAATAGGGGGTTTGTTAGCCGCCGCGGGAAACGACAGGCGGACCGCGCGGAGTGGACGGCGAGACTGGCGTGGCGTGTGATCGTACGAACGTTTCAGTGGGCGGCCGCACCGCCCAGCCTGGCCCAGTGAGTGACGCTGGCGCACGCGTCATGCCACAGTGAGGCAGACCGCCTTGATCCTAGCACTGAAATTTTGCCTTCAGGATTTCTTTTACAACCATGAAGCCAATAACGATAGATAAAAATGGTTAGTTAAGCGTATATTTACTTGGCAAATTCCACCCTAAGGAGGGTAGGAGCTTCAGGCTTGTATAACGGAATAATAGACAGAATTTAGCTGAAACCCTGAAAACGAGAAGGTCCCGTACAGTTTTCGTCAAATAACTTTGCTCCTCTGAAGTTAGCCATTTGCAAAAATCGCGCAGGTGCAGTCACGTACACGGGAGCAAGCGGGACGCAAGCATGCATCGAACGTAAACGTAAGACTGAGACATAAAATCGCGCCCCGCCCCCATGTCTCTTACGCATGCGCAGTTGCAGTGAGTTCGTAATTTTGACTACTACGCAGCCACTCGACACAACTTCAGAGGGGCAAAGCTATTTGACGAGAACTGTAAGTAAGAACCTTTTTTGATTGACCTAGTATGTACAAATGAATTCCATGATTGATGGTTGATTTTTTGATAAATTGAGATTTGACTATTTTTACACATTAAAAACTTCGACCATTTCCCACAAGCACAGCAAGGCTGTTTTATATAGGTGTTAAGTTTACTTGTTATGTTGTTGTTTGTAGGTGAAAATATCTACCCAATAGAACTTTAGCACCCGATAAAAACCCCGTTCACGCTCTCTAGAACAATAGTAGTGATAACTGACACTTGTGGGCACTCATTGACAATAGTGCTGTACTCTTAATCACCACTTGTAGATCAATTCAGTAGAGAGGTGCTCAATAAACGCATCGGTACCTTGAGAGACATGGTCTTTGCTGTGCAATAGCAAAGATACTTCTAGGTACGTTAATATTGTGAAACATTCAAATTAATACAACTATGATAGACACCAGATAAATGTGCTATAGGTACCTATTTATTGACGTTCTTAATATCAAAAACAGAAATAAAGACAAAAAGCTGTCCTGAATTGACTTCTATCGTGATCCTCGCTCTCTAGTATTCAAAAACTGTTCATAATTTATAGTTCGGGTATCTACGAAGGGATATTAGGGAAAGGGTAATGTACTTCATTGCAAGTTTATCTGGCGCCTACCATAGCCTCTTCAGCAGCATCGCTCGCGTCAGCGTGAAAGTTGAAAATTTTCACAAGTCAAATAATTTTGGCGACACGGTTGGCGCAGTGGTTGAGCGATTGACTGCTACGCTGTGTGTCGCGGGTTCGGTTCCCACACGTAACAAATATTTGTATGGCCTACAGATAGTTGTTCCGGGTCTGGCTGTTTGTGTACGTGAATTTATATTGTAGCGGCATTCATGCCGCCACAAAAATCAACGTAGCAGAATCAACATCACAACAAATGAGACTCGCAGCGCCATCTATCTCGACAGCTGCGAACTAACTGCAAAATCCTAAATCGCGATATCAGAGTTTACCGTGCGATTAGAACACATGCAAAGCCCGAATATCAACTCTCGGGCAGTTGCCCACCAGACACTACATCCGTCTGGTCGGAGGATCCTCTCTTTTCAACGGAGGTATGTGGGACTTTACTCTCTGTTCCGCTACCTCTAAACTGGTGACCCTCGACATTGGACGTCAGCGCAGCCTTCGTGCAGCTACCTCATCATGACGTCATCATCATCATCATCACTTCTCCTCATCCTGACCTCAAGCTCTCGAGCAGCGAGTCATACAGCCAGCCAGAACCCTCGGCTTCTACGGGTATCCTGACCACCAGCATGCAGCGGACGCGCATTCCTGGTCAGCATCCTCAGCCTCTATCATCAACGTCATCAGCGACCTTGGCAAGCACACTGCACTTTCGGCCAGTCACATGAAGAGCCTTGAAAACCTCTCCTGGTGGACGCCAGCAGTCACGTCAGCACGTCGCACAGCTCCGACCCACCTTGGCAAGCACACTGCACCTTCGGCCAGTCACATGAAGAGCCTTGAAGAACCTCTCCTGGTCGACGCCAGCAGTCACGCCAGCAGCAGCATCAGGGCGCCGCAGACAGTTCCGACTCACCGTGAACTCTGCGACGCAGACAGTTCCGACTCACCGAGAACTCTGCGACTTCCGGTTCCGACTGACTGGAACCAACCTTCCACTGGCCTGGCAAGCATCTCAAGATGTATGGACGACTCATCCACTATCGACCTCCGGTCTCCGGAGGGGAGTGATGTAGCGGCATTCATGCCGCCACAAAAATCAACGTAGCAGAATCAACATCACAACAAATGAGACTCGCAGCGCCATCTATCTCGACAGCTGCGAACTAACTGCAAAATCCTAAATCGCGATATCAGAGTTTACCGTGCGATTAGAACACATGCAAAGCCCGAATATCAACTCTCGGGCAGTTGCCCACCAGACACTACATCCGTCTGGTCGGAGGATCCTCTCTTTTCAACGGAGGTATGTGGGACTTTACTCTCTGTTCCGCTACCTCTAAAATATGTTTGTAAACGCACCCACGATACAGGAGAAATTCCTAGTGTGGGGCAAAGTTTTTAACTGGGAAAAAAACCTTTTTCTATTCTTAGTAGTCATCCCATCCATGGTCTACCCGTAACAAACGAACAGATAGTTACTTTCGCATTTATAATATTATTATTAGTATGGATTACACATGTCTCCTACACTACACTCTGAAACATACCCATGTTCCTGACTGAATCTCCATTTTCAACGTCAATATTCGGATTGGGAAAAATGTGGTTTCAAGTCTTAAATGGGCTAATGACTCAGATATTATACTTACTTACTATGCAGGTGTGAAATTACAATATACTTTTTACTTGTTTTGGTCAGGTGTCCCTGACGATGCTCATCTCAACCTTCCCACACTAGCTTTCTTATTGCTGACATACTTGTGGTTTTTAAAAAAAGTCGAGGATGTTATATATAGTATGTGCCCTGTTTACTGACATGACAAAAGCGTTTGATTATGTGGATCATAATACACTAATTGGAAAACTAAATACTTACGGTATAAGGGGAAATGCTTTGGAACTGTTAAAATCTTATTTAAGTGAACGCAATCAATATACAGAAATAACTAGAGTCAATTTAAATACGAAACGCGAAATAAAATACAAATCAAATTGTAGGAAACTTTTCTATGGGGTACCACAAGGCAGTGTGCTTGGGCCACCATTATTTCTTATATATATGAATGACCTACCACAACAAATAAAGCATCCAATGATCCTCTTCGCTGATGACAGTACAGCTATAATTAAATGTTCTAATAATCTTAAAACTTAGGAAGAAGATGTAAATAACACCCTCAAAAAAATTATTGATTGGCTTGACAGAAATAACTTGGTTATTAATATACAAAAAACCAAGTCTACCAAAGGCTAAAACCCAACCATTTAAATGTTTCGTATAAAGGACAAAGTATAGAAGAGGTAAAAGTAGCAAGATTTCTTGGCATTCTAGTTGACAGCCAACTAACGTGGAAAATGCAGGCAGACGACATATGTGCGCGGCTAAGTAAATCTGCTTATGCTCTTTTCATCCTGGCAAAGAAAGTTAATTTACAAACAGTACTTATAGCATACCATGGCATTGTTTCCTCAGTATTGAGATTTGGCATAATATTTTGGGGCAACTGTGCTGAAAGAGAAACTATATTTAGAACTCAAAAAAGATGTATACGATGTATGGTAGGCCTAAAAACTACTGATAGCTGTGAGCCTGTCTTCAAATCACTAAAAATCTTGACTTTCCCATGCCTATATATACTTGAAGTAGCAGTGTTTGTCAAATGTAACTTGAACTTGTTTCCTGCGATAGTAGATACTAGAAAACGAACCACTCAACTTAGATCCCAATACAAAACCATGCTGTGTACAAGTAAATACAAAACAGCACTAGCAAGGAGAAGTATTTTGGGCATGGGTCCGGTTATATACAATATAATTCCTGATAGCATTAAGAATTAAAATTTGCAGAACTTTAAAAGAAAATTAAAGAATTTTATAATAGAAAAATGCTATTACTCAATCACCGAATATTTAAATGACATGCTGTCATAAAATTTCTGACATTTCTTATGTACCAACTATTGACCTAAGTTATTGACATTTAATTTAATTCATGACATCATTCAATTTCTTTAAATAAGTAAGTGCTGACAATTTTTATTTTTATAACAATAGCTGCTGACATTTAATTTTCATTTTTTTTTTTTCTCACTACGCATAATTTATCTAATTATCTCATCGACATTGTTCAATTGTATGATTTAAAATTCGTAATGAGACAGATGACCAATTTTTATTTTTTACTTGTTTATTTGTGGTGGTTAAGTGTTAGTGGACGTGGATAAGGTGGTTCCTATCTCTATATTAATTTCTTGTTTTAATTATATTCGAATTCCATGTATGACTACTTTTGTACGCCCTAGAGGCAAAACATAGCGCTCTCAATGTATTGCCAAAAGAACTTATAATGTACCTGTGTTTTACAATAAATAAATGAATCTGAATCTGAATCTGTTAATATTATTTGCAAACCGGTAAAATACACGATCCTAAATATTTTCCCAAAATTGTGGTCACTAAGCTGGCTCGACATTCGACAGTAAATGTGAAACGGAACCATTTTCAGTCTCACATAATAATTAAAGTTTTGCCATAACAAACCTGTGCACCCGTGCACTTAGGTACCTATTTTGATGTTTTCGAATTCCATTCATTTGCGATTTTAACTCAACCAAAGTCGTCCTTTGAAATAAAAACTGTTGCATTTATCCATAGACCAAACTCCTTCTCGCATAGACTTAGTGGATTTTTTATTCACTCAGTATAACAACAAGTTACATATGGCCCTATATGAACATGAGCTATGTACCCATAGGTCATGTTCAAAGTAGGCACTGTATTTCCCATAAGCCTACATAGGCACATAGATACCTATATATAATACGTAAGACGCTAGTGCACTGTTGGAATTGGTCGTTTCCTATGCAGAAGAACCACAAACACACATAGGTAGGCAGGCATAGAAACAACATCGAGATGTATACTACCTACATATAAATACAAACATAATCTTGTGTTGGTATATCAGTTTATCTCATGTACGTGGAAATCTCCAGGTGCACAATTTTGCGATATCAAGCGAGGTGAAATGAATTTTTCCATGTTTTTACTATCTCTGTATCTAACGTGAATCGTGTAGCATCTAAACAAAACTGTTTATGGCGAGAACTGAATTCATAACCCTGAACGGAAGAGAAATAAAGTACCTGTACCTAATTAAGCTTACTATTGCACATTTTCAAGTCGACAGCCATTAAGTATTCTAAACTCGCTTCCTAAACGAAGCTAGGTTCCTCAACAAACTGCCAGGGTTGCGGAATTGTTCGAAACAGTTACCGGGGTTGCGGAATTGTAGGAACACGGGTCGGTTTTAGTCATTATGAGTCTGACACTCCCTCCCGCCACACCCACAGCGGGAGGAGAAAATTGATTATTTTCTAATAAATAAAAAAAAGGTTCATCACCAATCCTTACTTTCCTAACTAACCAGTCTATCCTAGTCCCACTCAAATAGGAAAGGAAAAAACTATGACACCCTACACTAATTTACATTTTGTGGGCAATAAATAAAAACGGCTGAGCACAACAGACAGAAGTACTATGAGCTTACCTAGGAGCCAAATAACTGCTGCAGTAATCTTATTACACATTATTATATTCACAAACACATAGCAACGCTCTACAAAATTCACTAGATTCAC
Organism: Melanchra persicariae; assembly: GCA_947386135.1. NCBI lineage: Eukaryota > Metazoa > Arthropoda > Insecta > Lepidoptera > Noctuidae > Melanchra > Melanchra persicariae. The sequence continues at coordinate 3,895,657 of OX376655.1, read as the reverse complement.
AGCGGAACATGACACAAGAACGCTTTCAAAACTTAAACGTACTTAAAATGAGAAGTTGTGAATGTGGGCAAAAACAAAACGGGAATCAAACGTAATTTAAACATCGATTTGATGGCTTCACAAATACACTAGACAAACACTAAAACCCAATTAGATCCGTGCCTAATCGATTAACAAATCAATGAGATGTTCTTGTTGCGCTCACGCATACCGCCGTACATTTTCATTGGTCCAACTACGCCCGATGAGCGAATTCAAAAGCTATTGACCTAAAAATAACTCAGCATCAGCCAGAGAAAGAATTGTTTACTGTACCGTCTCTGTTCTCGCCTGAAGTTTTGACTTGAGCTATACGTACACAAAGTTACTGTAAACTTTTTTAAGTTTTCCCAGTGGCAGTGATGTGAAATCTTATCGATAAAATGTCAAGGTGCTTTAATACGACATCTTTTCTAAGTAACAAAGAGTGTTAAACGTAACTAAACTTGCGAAAGCTTCTATCTTAATCTGTAAAGCGAAACATTGCTCACTATCAGCCATGGGTACCTATTTATAAAAAAATACCTCATTATTGATTAATAGATTCTATATTCAACAGAAAATTGTATTAATAAAAAAAAATGCAGATTCTTTAGTAGGTACATATTTTTGCATTTACATACGATCCGTTTTTTTGGTGAATTAGCCGGGATTTATTTTATTAGGTACCTACATAATTATAATATTCGTAGGTACTGATCATGTCAGACAAAACAAATTGTAAATCTCTTCATCAAGTCATTTAACAGTTTAACACAAAAAAAAACATTAATTTTATAATCAAGAACAAAAGAATACGCGCCCTTACAAATGACCGAGTTTATTAATCATAATTATGGCGCAGTATCGGTTACACGATACGTTAAATATCTGATACATACATTATACCTATTGAAACATGCGGTCGCAGTCAACTTATGTATGGGTATGATGGACTAATTCTGTCGCTTTTGCAGGTATCGAATTTCTTTAAACCCGTAACAGTCAGAAATAATATTACCGGACAATTTAGTTAATGTCAACAAAATATTTTTTTCTACGCAAGATTTTAAGTATCTGACTAGCTTTTGCCTTGTTTTTGAAGTCAGTAGGAAGTGGAGGTGGTTATCATCAGTTCGGATGTTTATATTTTTTTTAATGTATGTTCGGGCATAACTCCGTCGTACATTTATAGACGTATTTGCCAAATCTTTTTTTATTCGGAACGGGCCTATTCCGAAATGGTCACATTTTTTCATAAATAGGTATCTGATGAAGAACTTCGGAGATAGACAGCTAAGTAGGTACATTTATGTACTGGTTGTAATTTTTGGGGGGTTACCTACACTAAAAAAAGTGAAAAATAAAAAAACTTTTTACAAAAAATACAATCGACTTCGGTATTTCTCGTGTGCTTAAAGTTATTTTGTACTTTGTAGTGGTTATTATTGAGTCGGTTGTATTTTTTTGTAAAGACACGATAAATATCGTGAACAATTCAGCTTACCTAAAACCTTACATCCTACAGCGATCCTTATATAGTATGGTTTAAATAACTTGCTTAAAAGAAAGCGATATAAACATTACATCATACTTCAAACTATCGACAAGAATTTATCGACGCCGGTAACTCATCCCTAATCCCGTTAGAAATCAAATACAAACGCTGAAGGGTTACTAGACAAACTTAACGTTGCCTAGAAAACAGGCGAAAATATACTTTCATGCCTTAGCAATACCGAAATAATATGCGTAACATATTTTTTCGTGAAAGTTCCTACAAACCAATTAGGGCTGTATGTTTAGAAGATATTAACCAGATATAGGATAAAAGTTAAATTAAGCTTTGGTTCCTATTGGTACCTTCCTATAAATCGGAAGATTTTGAAAGGCTAATACTGTCTACTAATATCTAAAGGATAAAACTATCTACAAGCTGGCCCGTTTTCTTTATTGAGAGATAAGAACCTGACAAACCCGATAGGTACAGGTTACAGGTGCCGTGCCACAGAAGTGCGTGGTCATAATTTAAAGGTGACGTTCTGAATCAGATTGTTGAGAAAACTTCAACATTTTTTTTCACATTTTGTCTTGTAACTTCTGAACGGTGCATTTTACGTCAAAATTCAATCCTTTTTCAGTGCAACCGCTGTTCTGTAGGTTTACTAGATATTGAGTAGTGTGGCAAACCAGGGTCGTACTGACCATACATTCGAGGTGGCGTTGGCGCCAGCCGGGCCAAGCAGACAGTACAGCGGCCCTACCATGACGTGTTAAAGCGTGAGTAGTTCGAGCGAGGAGGGATGGAGGGTTGTTTCACCTACACCTAACGCACGCGTAAACCTTACAACTGGCTGTAACTATCGCTGAACTAAGGAATGGGTTGTTTCACAAAATGTTGGCCTTGTCCCTGATAACTATGGCAAAAAAAAATACAAACTTTCAAATAAAAACCACTACAAAATACAAAATAACTTTAATTTTAGAAAGTCGGTGTTTCTGGTCTGGTTTCTTCATTTTTTGACAACGACGTCACACACACAAACAAAATTTCTTTAGAGTGTCCTAATTGAAGCTGCAAATCTTCGCGAGAGCACAGGATCATTTTCACAATCATTTTCATCGCGCGACGAAATAGCGCGACGACGCGCGACGCGACGCCTGATAGTAGCAAGCGATCATAAGCAATAAGCATTAGGGCAGAGTGGTTTACGGCCATGACTATCCTCAGACATCACTATGCATATGTTCTTGTTCATACTTTTTAGAGCGTGATTTCCAATAATCCGGTTTTAGTTTTTGAACTTACTTTTTCAGCGTTGCACTCACTCTGTTTTTTTTTTTTATTAATGAATGGGCTAGCTCTTGACCACGATCACGCCTGATGGAAAGCGATAGATGAGGTCCATGATGAAGCGAGCGTGCCCAGAAGATGCCTTGAGTCACTGGTACTCCCACGCTTCGACGAAACACAGCAGGCTGCTTGACGCCGAACTCCGGTGGGAGGGTAGTCGCGAACCAGGCGGGTGTTAGCCCTACCACCGCAAGGGAAGGATTGGCCAGTCTTATAAGGTGTATTAGGTGAGACTGTCCAGGATGCGCCGAGCGCTCGGTTCAGTTGAGTGTCTGATTTATTATTTATTTATTTATTTATTTATGAATGGGCTAGCTCTTGACCTCGATCACGCCTGATGGTAAGCGATAGATGAGGTCCATGATGAAAGCGAGCGTGCCCAGAAGATGCCTTGAGGCACACGAGGAGGCTCCTTCATTGATCCCAAACTTTCACTTTAGAAATACTGTTACCTACTGAAGTTGTTGTATTTCGAATGACGGAGGTAGTACCAACCTACCAACCAATACTACCTATTCCTTATTGCAAAACTACCTTTGCTTTCAGACAGAAAATGTATTACCTAGGTAAACCTGATTTCTGACTTATAAAGTTGTGTATTTGTGTAACTCTAGTTTAGTTTGAACACCTTTAAAACCGTTTCTATCTGAGGGCCAATCTTTCCCGACTATTTTCCCATCTCAGTCGCAATCAGTCAAAAACATAAATATAATGGTCAGAAATATAGGGAAACTAGCTTTTACCCGCGACTTCGTACGCGTATATCCCGTTGTTTCCCGTTCTCGTATAGCCTATAGCCTTCCTCATGAATGTGGCTATCAGGTACAAAAATAATTTTAAAATCGAAAAGAGAAAAAGGGTCGTGACAGACCGACGAAGTGATCCTATAAGGGTTCCGTTTTTTCCTTTTGAGGTAAGGTAGCTTTGTAGGGACGAAACCCTAAAAATGAGTAGAATTGGCCAGTAGGTACATAAACATGATGTCCTTTTTAATTTGTTTTTAACAAATGAATAACTTCAAGACCGGCAACATTAACTCAACACAGCGCTAGCAAAAATATCCTTTTATTTTGTGTCAAGGACTACAAACGATAAATGGGATAGAAATAGAAGATCCACTCCGATCGCTCCACGTTTTAATAGCACATAAAATCTCTCATTTGTACAAGTGGCCAGTTAGTGGAATATAAGCAGTTTACAGCCTACTCTCGTTGGCGAGGATAAATTGAAATTATCAGTGGCCATTGACCCTTCAATCAGTGTCGTCAGACTTTTGTTAATATTCGTAAATTTAAACATACTCGAGAAGATTAACCCGAATTTGGTTACATCCTTAGCACGAGTGCCTACCTTGGCATGTAGATAAGTACGGTCAGCAAAAAAAGCCATTTACGTACCCAACTAAAATGAGAAAGTTTACAAAAATCTGTACTGACCTACCTACCTTATATTAATTCCGAAAAGCAATGTATCGAATCATCATTGTATTTATCAATTTATATGTAAAGTAAAAGTAACAGCTTTTATCGACTTTTCTTGCTAACTGTGCCTATCCACATTACAAGACTTGTTTTCAATAATATTGCTCGAGGCACTTATTTTATATGCAGTGTAACTATGTGTAGTTAAGAGCCTACCCGGGCGAGAGAATAAACGGTTAAATACAAACGAGGAAAAATAACTCTATAATGAAAATAGGAACCGCGACCCATGAAATGACTCAAGTTTACGTACACATCGCTGGCCGGGAATACGATTCGTTACACGTTAAACAAACGCTGATATTCTTACTAGTAAACTTTTAGTTTTAACTTTAAATGCTAGAAACTATGATCCCAAATTGCTTAATACGTCTACTTAGTAGGTAACCTATTTGTTTTATACTTAATTAAAAATAAACGACTATCTAGTTAATATGGATAGTATTATAGTATGGTATATGATGGTATTATAGTGTGATAGGTATTACGATTTGAGACCCGTAAAATGGAACTGGTAAAACCAGTTCCATTTTCTCCTCTACATAAACTGAAAATCTGCATTGGCGGCCACCTTACAAGGAGCCATCGATCTATAAGAAAACAAACAAAGGCACTGTTATTATAAGTTTCCCTTAGTACGTTGGACAAGTGTTTTCATCAAAGTGAATTTATAAAGCAACTACGTACCATTCCACTAACATATGTATCAAGCAAGATAAGCGCCATGTTCACCAAAAACTGCGGGAGTTTTATTGTGAAAAATAAAATTACAGCCGTCGACATTGGACCACCAACGGACATGAGGCAAAACATGCATGTAACTAAGAATCCAGAAACGGGGCGTCTTGAAGGTTTGCCAAAGTCCTGGTCCGAATCTTGGAACAAACTGTCAACAAACAAACAAAATGAGAACCTTGAAGTAGCCCAGGCAACCTCCAAATTTTATACAAACGAGAAGCTACCAGAAGAGATGCCCAGCACATTCACCAATGAAGTCAAAAAGAACACAGATGAGCAAAGTAAAGAAGAGGAGTTTTTATAAGCATGGTATGAACCAGTTAGGTACATCTAGTCGGAAGAAATTAAAACAAACTTGAATTGCAATTCTGTTCTTTTATTTCAGTCCTAAAAAAAATAGGTTCCGTTCGAATATTACTTTACTGTCACCGGATATTTGCAAACTCCGTAAGATTATAAAATATCTTGAGAGATTGTAAAATTTCGATAAATTGTCAACTGAATATTTGGAATACTTTTTATCTCTCGAAGTAAGTAGTTCCTAGAAATTGTGAACTGACTTGATCTGACGACATGTTGGCGATGGCGACCAATCAGTGTACGGTTCTACAATTTATCGGATTTTCTTGCCTAGCCAAGTAGCGGAACATAGGACACGGAGCTTAGGGCTCCCCGGCCCGGATAGGTTAGGTTCGAATGGTACCTATGACGGGAGCTAGAGTGAGCGAGATTCATGTTAGGTTCCTCTTCCTTTTAAACCCTGCAGAAGAACTACTAATAATTAATTATTAGTTAATCCGTGTCCGCAGACAAATAGGAGCCCCGCAGCGGGACTCCGTCGTCGAGGTTAGAATGTTGAAATTGAATACCACCGGAAAATTGGACACTCCGCAAGATTGTAATAAATCTTTATTTGAATAGAACTTCTCGATACCTACCTCGTTTGGTATATTACATGCTATGGCAACTTAGAACAAAATTAAAATTCCATTTTTTTATTGAAAATAGCGCCATCTAGTTTTTAGTTAAAGGAAACAAATTGCGGTGTTGCTACGGTTAAATATTTTTTTTTTTTTACTGGTTACATTATAACATTAATCAAGAAAAATAATATAATTTCATGATCTTCTTATATAAAAATAATAGAATATATGAATTAGTACATAATTAGGTTTTTATTACGAGCTTTAATAATGAAGAAGTTATATTTTGGTATTTAAACGTGGAAAAGTTTGTTTTTGAATGGCCACACTTGAATTGCAAATGGCTGCGCGAGAGTGTAACTACTCGTGCGCATTTATTTTCCTTTTGCAATAGAGTTTTTGTTGTTCCGCTAGTGCATCTGCAGGTTGAGTTGAGCTTTCGTTTCTCCATGTTGTTGAGCCGCGTTACAATTCGTTCGTACGTTCGTGTTGTGTTGTGTTGTGTGTGTTGTTGTTGTAAACAACTGGTGCAAAGATATCAATAATGTTCTCACTGGCCAAATAACCTTTTGGAATATTAACGATTCAATGAAAGAAAAGGCTAATCGGCACTACCCTAATCATAAGAGACGAAAAAGGCGAACATAAAATTTTATTGTAAAATGTGTGATGTTTTTCTAAATAAAATGGTTTAATATTCAATTATGTGGTTTTTTTTTCCTTTATGTAGTACGTATGTTTGTATTATATAGCGGATACACTCATCTCTCTACCTAATATCATAAAGGATCAGACAGCAGCTATATACCTACCAACCTATACATTTACTTATATAAATTAGTTCCCTAAACTAAAAACTAGATGGCGCTGAGTTCGACCACTTCCTAGTATTAAAAAATAAGGTAGAGTTGCCTGTCTATAGCCAGTATATTATTGTAGTCTTTGGTATATTATGTCACCGAAGAATGGCAAACGCCGTAAGATTAAATTGTAATATTGTACCTAATGTATCGCGTGAAATTATTAACTATTTTTCTAAATAAGACACAGACCTATTGAATTTGAATAGGATTTACTGCATACAAAACGATTTTTTTTTCATACAAAACATTATTTTGTTTTTAATAAAATCCCATCCATCATACGGCGTTTGCCATTTTCCGGTGACATACCGTGTCATAATAAGAAAATAAAAAACTTTTTCACGAAAAAAAAACCGACTTCCGAAAAAAAACACTAAAAAGTAAGTATGTTTGTTTTGGTTGATTTTCGTTATTTAACACTGACTTCCGAAATTAAAGTTATTTTGCACTTTGTAGTGTTTTTTTGGAAGTCGGTTTTTTTTTGTGAAAAAGTTTTTTTTTTTCACTTTTTACTGGTACCCCACACCTAACAACACCACTACACAGTCACAGGAAAGCAAAAATACGCTATTTCGTATACATGGATGATTTATTTTTCCGCCATCCATCTAAGTCTTGGAGCATTTATCTAAGTACAAATTGTATTGTACCGTAATGAGGATCATGGATACGGTCAGCAACGACAGTTGATGAACAATGCTAGGTACTTTTACATACTTAAATTGAATTTTAAGTCAAATACTGAGAACCAACTTTTGCCTCATCAAATTAACACATTTCATAGAAGTAGGCTAGGTAACTATACCATTCGATAAATAATTGAATACTTTCCTTATTTGAAAAATAAATAGTAGGTAGGTAATCAACCAGTCATGTCTGCTTCTTTCTCAATTTCCTAACACAATAAATTATCGTCCATTATCAAACGTATTGTTATCGCTATATTCAAATGTCGCAAAAGATTCAATATTACTCCTCAGTCCTCACGCCTTACGGATGGACAATGAATCATCCAAAATTCCTATTTATCAGCAGCGATACGACAAGCCTACCAATGTATAGGTGCACGAATACTACGCTCCTTTAAACGCAGTTGAAAAATAAACATGAAATGAAATTAACTTCTTTCGACACCATAAACGAACCAGTTTTGCTTTTGCTGATGTCATTTTTTTTTTCTCTGTGGATATTCCATAAGTTCATTCCTTTGGTTATCTAAAATCAAAATTCTAATTTTTTATCTTAATTGTTGAGTTGTTTCTGTATTTTTACATGCGTTAACCCGAACAAACTTAATATTTTCTCTCCATTTTTCTTCACGACGTTTGACAGATGATAAAGTGGCCGCCGTCCCAAGGATCCGTCCGTGTAAAAGCCACTCCTATCATAGTTAAATCAGAATTCCGCCTTTGCTAAAAAGTGTCTTACAAGCAATGTAGGTTTTGTGTTTTAGTTACGTGACAGTGATATGGCTTAAAAGTTAGTAGACAAACTGTTATCAATCAAAATGAGTGGGCGATCGAACCGTGGTGTGTTTGGGAAACTTTTCTCTAAAAAGCAACCCAGAGAAAGAGAAGAGCGAGTGACTGACATTGGTATGCCGACAGATGTGAAACAACATATTCACGTTAGTAAGAACTCGGAGACGGGCATGTTGGAAGGTTTGCCAACGTCCTGGTTGAGGTTGTTGAACACACAGATTACACCTGCCGAACAGAATGAAAACCCTGACGCGGCCATCCAGGCCGTCAAGTTCCACATGTACACAATCAAAAAAGAGAAGGCGCCTGATGAGCCCTTCAAACCTTTCCTCACTGACGAGGCGATCACTGAGGAAAATAAGGAGATAGAGAAGTTGTTAGACCATAAGAACGCTCACCAGAGTCAAGAATCCGACCTGTCGATCGGCCAGAGCAGTGAGGAGGAAGTGAGTGCCAGCGACATATATAGTCAGAGGCAGACCATGCCCGCTGCTCCCATGAAACATGGTATGAAGAAGAAGGATGCTGTAATGGACCTGACGGCTGTGGTGGAAGATTTATCTCTTATTGGGAACGACCCCGAGGAGAGCCCGATACTGAGGAAGAAGGAGCTGAGATATGCAACGCTCAACGATGAAGAGATATATGAGGAGCTGAAAAGGATATGCAATAAGGATGATCCTTACGTGCGGTTTGAAAGGATCAAGCAGTTGGGTGCTGGTGCTTCAGGTACATTACCTTAATATTATTTATCAACAAATCAACCTGTAGACACCTATCACTCAATATGGACTCAATACTGTAAATTCTCATATGAAGTAGTTAATAAAGAAAGAATTTTGCAATAATCCCCATACACAGCTCACAAATAGTAGATTGTATTAAGTTGTTAGCATACAAGGAAGATGCTGCTTATCTTATCACTTTTTGGGTATCATGTTGGCTGATTGGATAATCCTAACAATGTAAATAGCTTTATGTATTGTGTGCTGGTGCTAATGGACACTAAGTTGCCAGATCAGATCTGCCACAAGCTCTCTGACTGTGCTAACATCACCTTCAGATCACAAACGAGGTTAAGAGCATTACACGGCTATGCATTCAGTGACCAATTGACACTAATGTGTTAATTGGCCAGAGAATAAGTGGCAAATTGAGAAGATTTAACCGTTTATAACAGACAACAAAGAAAATAATAGCTTAACAAGACAATGTCCTATCTAAATATTTGATAATAATGCCTTATTATAACTTAGAATATTGTAAATTATGTTTTACAAAGAGATAATGGCCAAATTTCTTTTGCCAATTCATATTTAACTCATGTTTCAGAAGTTTAAATTTATGTTTACATCCAAATCTTTACATAACACAATGTTCTGCTTTTTTGAAACAAAAGAAATTGCTAACATGTGTGTACCACGTTGGTTATGCTTCAAGGTCCATTAATTTGTAGCCAAGGATTGCGTAGTTAGTATTCTCACAACAGACTGTTGCTGGCTTGGCTGACCACCATTGGCCTTTTATTTATTTTTTAAGGATGGGAAATCATCAAAATGACCCCTTCCGCTCTGGGTGGAGCGGGAGGGAGTGTCAGACTCTTACTGACTAAAACCCATCCATGCTCCTAGTGCCTTTTGCGTTGCCGCGGTAACTGATGTTTACATAATAATTATAATCACCCCTACATTCCCCAAAAAGGTAGCACATAAGTCGCCTAAATTCTAATTACTTAAGTCAAAAATAGCAACTTTACAGGCAAGTGAAATAACTGCAAGATTTTACACAGATACCCACTACAATACCATTTTATAATTTGAGTAAATTTCAAATAAGATCTTTTAAATATTGAACTATTATTATAAAAATTCAATCAATGCGTCTTCCGATTCTCTATCAAACGGGATCATGTGAAAACCGGCAAAAAATTGACTTGCAAAAATAGAACTTAAAAGACTAAAGACATATTGTGGTATAAAGTTGTCAAAAAATAAAAGGCCTGTTTTGACAGCAGGATACAACATTACTTTACTAGTAACTATGAAAGAGACATGAAATAAATCTCTTTGTTATATCCTGCTGTAAAAACGGGCCTTTTATTATTTGAGAACTAGTCCCTCGTTGGATAGGAGACAAACCAATTGCCACTAAACCACACACTAGAAAGCTCCTGATGAAAAACTAAAACTAACCAAACTAAACCTCAAACAATCCGTACTTATGAAATCATATGAGAACAATGTAGTGTTGAGGTGGTATTTTGAGGAAAGCACCACACAGGGAAATCCAACTACTTATGTACCACTGCTCTTTAAACAAATGATTGGAGGTTGTGATAAGAGTTGTTGTTTGCTAGGAATTGCATTGTCACTCAACCATTAATTTAATTTCAACCAAACTATTTACAGGCACTCTTGAATAGTCAAGATTTTTTTCAATAATCAGAAAGTGCAAACTATTTGCTCATCTTCAAAACATAGATCTCATTTAATTGAGTTGTATTTAGTCAGATTAAGACAGTGCATATTTGTGCCTCAAAATTTCAGCATTCAATTGGACCTAGTTATGCATAAAGCAACCATTTTGGGAAAAGTAAAAATAGTATTGAATTTCTGATTATTTTATGTTTGAGCAATAAACAATGAAGGACACATCAACAGAAATCAACAGAAAAATTCTTAAATCTCTGTTTTAAACTTTTTTCCCGACATGGCTGCTTTATGCATAGCTAGGTCCAATTACACGAAATAAACTTGTTTGTAAAAATAAGGCTATTAATAAAATTATTTATTCACTAAAATGTAGCACAATTTGTGTACTACAGTTCATATTGTGTCTCAACATCATTCCACAAATTCTAAAATAAAATAGATTAGATTCCATATCTTTTTCCTCCTCTTTTTATTGTAATTTTGACCCCAGTTAGGGACAATTAGTTGTATTTTAGTAATTTATAAGCCAATTAGGCATGCATACATCCAGTGACACTATATCAGTATCAACCAATTGGTTACTATGTCATTCATGGGGTATCCATCGGTGCCTCAGTCTCCTAACTAGTCTTGTAGTCATAAGGAGCCTGTTTAGATGCTTCAGTGGTCTTCATTGGAAGGTATTTCTTGCTGCTTCCTTTTTAACTGTTGTCTTCTTTGTAAGTAAAAATGTAGGTATAAGTTGAAAACTGTCCTAAGGGAACATACTCCTGAGAAAAAAGTATCCTGTTCCAGGACATGGTCTGTTAGAACCTTTATGCTAACTCCCTCCAGTTAAGTAGGATTCGCCGTCCTCGGCATACCCTAGTCGAACCCAACGGCCCCATCATTCTGATCCAAGAAAACTGTAGGAAATCCAGCACTCTTCGAAAGAACAAAAACAGACTACTACGTTCTGTTTTCCGGCCTCGCTGACAAGGCCCATCGCGAGGCCCCTTGCCAAATCACTCCCCGACTTTTGCCTAACGAGCCAGCCCGCGTCGCTGAGTCATTAGCTTTAAATCTCCCAAATAAAATGACCCAGCCTGTCCCCTGCTTCCCCCCCCCCCAAATGACGTCGGTAAGCCGTTGTGTGTACTCCACAGGGGGTGCCCTTAGCGAGCAGCCATTAGAATAAGTATTAGTAGCATTTAACCCTGGCTGGGGGCCTAAATTTCATTTGAGGTCACCATAGGATAGTCCGGTTAAGCAGTTGATAGCCCTAGCGTGCTAGATCTGCAAGTGGCAATACCAAAAAAATACCTGTATGCCAAGTTTCACCCGTACAGGCATGAAGACGTAACTAACAGACAGAGTTACTTTCGCATTTATAATTATTATTATTATAATGGATTGAAATCTTAATAAATTAGTTATTAAATTAATAAATGTCATATATTTCAATGAATAATGTAAATATTCACTGCTTCAGTAGTAGAAAACCTGCTGTAAAGACATCTAAATTCGTCTAAGTTATCTAAACCAATAATAAAACAAGGTATACACAACCTTGTGAGTTCTTAACTATGATTAATGCAGCATTTAACGTCATACGAAATCTTTACATAACAAGTGTGACAACCAAGAATGTAACAATCTTATCTATTGACTACTTTCTGGATTGATTACAATATATCTGTTTGTAGATGACTGACTGAAATACATTGTGTTGTGTATTTATAATTCCTAATTTCTTCCCGATGCAATAGACACAAAATATTCAGGATTTCCTACTACAAACATCGGAGAAATAAATTTTAGGTAAAGGAAGCCCATCAAACAAATGGCAGCTATAACAAACGGAAACCGCACCCCTTCGACATACCCTCGCGCACTGCACAGACTAATGCATGTCTTTTTAATTAACTAAGTGCAGCCCCAAACAGTGACGTATTCTATTTTGTTCACAGGTGTGGTGTTTGTCGCAATAGACAGTAGGGACAACTCTAAAGTTGCCATCAAAGACATAGACTTAACTAAACAAAGCAAGAAGGAACTAATACTCAACGAAATTAATGTACTGAAGGGATTCAACCACAAGAATCTGGTGAATTTCCTCGACGCGTTCCTCAGTTACGACCATTTGTGGGTGGCCATGGAGCTCCTCGACGGAGGCTCCCTGAACTACGTCGTGACAGAAGTCGTCATGAAGGAAGGGCAGATCGCGGCCGTCTGTCGCGAAACTCTCCAAGCCATAGCATTCCTGCACTCCAAAGGTACAATACACAGAGATATAAAGTCTGACAATGTTCTTCTTGGTATGGACGGCACAGTCAAAGTCACAGACTTTGGTTTCTGCGCCAACATTATTGGCGATGAGAAACGACAGACTATGGTTGGCACGCCCTACTGGATGGCACCAGAAGTAGTCACCAGGAAGCAGTATGGTAAGAAGGTTGACGTGTGGTCGTTAGGTATTATGGCGATTGAAATGATCGAAGGGGAGCCGCCTTACATGAAGGAGTCTCCGTTGCGGGCTCTATATCTAATCGCGGCAGTCGGACGGCCGAAAATCCCTAGGTGGGAGAAGTTATCAGTAGAATTCCAGGATTTCCTTGACAAATGTTTACAAGTGGACGTAGATTTACGAGCAGCGGCTGACGAGCTGCTGCGACACCCGTTCCTCCACTGCGCCATGGAGCTGAGGACGCTGACGCCGCTCATCAAAGTCGCGCAGAAGATCCACCACAAAAATCACGACTGAGACCACATTGTTCCCTTCCTCTCTGTGTCCACATGTTTTTCACTTTTATAGCCTTTTACAATTTTGTATGCTCTTTAGAATGTAATGAGGTGCCAAGTTTTGCATAGTATTTTACAAGGTTATGACTGTATGGACAATATTGATTCGCCAATATTATACAGGGCATTATTTGAGAAAAGTTTTTAAACGGATTTTACGCGTAGAGCTGTGGAGGACGGAAAGCATTCTGTATTAGCATAGATGTTTATTCATAGATAGAGCTCCACATTTTTTGTTGTACGCATTTAGCATAAAATCGCAAGATATTAATTTCGACAGCACGTTAGCGAGTATAGCTTTTGTCTTATCGTATCGTAGACTCGTATAGATACCGTATCTACAACTGATATAGATATTCACACATCACACTAAACTACTCCCCTAATGAAACGTTTGAGGGAATAATTCAATTCTATAATGTTTGTACAAGAAAATGCCATAATTATGCAACATGAGTTGACTATACAAGTTAGGATACCTATTTGGCTTAGAATTTAGTTACTTAATAAGAATGTAATCTGTCCAAAATTAAGTATTTTTTTATTTTAATTTTAGAAATCAGATTTTAGGTACTATTTTTCGGACTGATATTGTCTATAACAACTAGATTTCGGAAAATTATGCAATTTTATAATAAAATGCCGTTCGTGACTCTGGCCACTGTGTAAGTAATCTTAATCAATGAACAAAGAAAGTAAATTCAATAAACAATTTTTGTAACATGTATAAAATAAGGCGATTATCGCTTTAAATATTGAAAAACAATAGAAAATATTTTAATATGGTGTGGTGGCCACAATGTTTAGCTAAGGTAAGCCCTTTTGATAACATATAAGTGATTGGTGCACAGATAGGCTATTACCAAAAATGTACATAAACGAAATAACTTTTTTAGCTAGTCGTAATCATTTGCACTGTTATTTTTGTAATTATATAGGTATTTTACCAATTCTACCAAACGCAACAGATAAGGAAGGCTGCATTTTCACATTCCTCTTGATATCTTTATTCCGTGTGCTTCTTATGAAAATCTATTCCGTGGTAAGAAATATTCGTACTTTAGAATTTATACTTCCAACAACAACAAAAAAGACTGTGTTACAGTACTGCATTTTTAAATAGTATTTAGCCATTCCTTAGAAATTAATACAGTTATGAGCACTGAGTATAATATACTCTGCGTGTGTCGTATTTCCCAACACATACAAATATATACTCAGCCATCTAACGTTCATGTTATATTCGTCATATTATGTGTGTCATTGCCACGTTTAGACGTTAGATTGCGAACGCCGAAATGATTTTTCAGCAAAATCATTTCCGTGCGTTACAAAGTGTGCTCAAAATATTATATTCGGGAATCTGGCGCTTCTTAATAATAAATATGAACTCTATTTAGATACTTTTACAGCGTATTTTGCTTTATGGGTAATTTCAGTGCCTGAATTAAAAAAAAAATAGTCTGGTCATGGTAAATAAGGAAATGTTTTAATGCTATAAATAATGTGTATTGCAAATAATATGTTGTACTACTCCTATGTGGTATATTATAGGATAATTCTTTTTTGCTTACGTATATGGTGTTCAATGAACTTTTTTTAAACTGTTTTTCTCTATAGTATAGTAATGCGCCATTGGCCAGTTGTATACTTCTTATAGAATATTATCAGTTTCATGTGTAAGGGTCCAAACCAAGCTCACGCCACGAGTTTTGTTCGTGCCCGCATGCGGTTCAAACACCCTAGCATGCGACGCGGACAGATCATCGCTCTGGTCAACCGCATGGCTCTCATCAGCCCAGGATTTATATTCAGCGCTGCGTGTGCACTGGCAATCCGCATGCGGGAACCCGCATATTCTGCTGATGATAACCGCAGAAGTAAGCAAGCAAACGTTTCGTTTCTTGCTAGCATTAGTAGCATTACTAGCATGGAATTTCAAAATTTGTTTAGTAGGTGTGATTAACGGACCACATACGAAGTTAGATGGCCCTAACGTATTTTATAATTCTCGTGAGAGGTAAACTTATTCCTACATTTAAGTTCCAGCTTTTATGACATTCATTTAATTCTTGTCTAAATAGTGCCTCTAATTATGAGGATTGAACCAAGCTGCATTGACGTGTTTCATATAGTAAAATCATTGAGTTATACTCATAGGAATACTATAAGGTTTAGTGAATAAGAACAATAAGTCACAGTATGAATGGCTGGAGATGATAAATAATGGATAATTTACGGGCCAATTTCATGTCACTTGGGTCTTGGATTATTCGATGTGTAAAACAGTGCAATAAACAAAACTCTAATTAGAAGGACAATGTATTTGAGATTTTTTAGTATTATATCAGTATCTTATGTTTTTATTTTTAAAGTCTTAATGAAATTCACTTGAATTGTCATACATACTTGTGGGAGATATCATTTCTTCGCCATGAGTGCCTGCTTCATACAGCGATAGTTTAGATGTACTTTTATACAATAGATTTTAAGCATTTTCATCAACACAACGAAGTATCGTGAGAATGCTTTTCTATATGGAGATAGTTACTGGAATATCATGTGGAAGTGCTCAATGTGGCTGTTTTAGGTATTGACTGGACACAATACGTTTAATGAAAAAGAGAGTGTAGGTACCTATGTCTTCGCGACGTAAGCGAAGCCCACTTATTTCATCAAGCCCACATTGAGTTACTTAGTATAACGAGATCACTCGCAAGCGAACTGTTGTCGCTTCCGAGCCTTGCGGCTATTGTACGGTAGGTAACGATCACACCACCAGGACACACTTGATCATTTCATATATATAGAAAAGCTATATGTATTGACGCTAATACGCTATAATTTGTAAGTTTATATACACAAAGGACAGTTTTTGAACATTTTATTAATATAATTTGCCTATTAAATTATTTTTCTAAAATACTTGCGATTTTAATTTTTTCACATTGGCCAAATACCTAATACCAAATCCTAGACCTCTTTTCATTACCTAGTATTTATTGCTACCATCTAAAAACTAAAAAATAACTTGATTGGTAGTACAACCGACTAACTTTAGCTTCTTGGTGTTACGTAAACATCTGCCCTCAATTTTGGACCATTCATAGAGGCAAAGGCTCAAGTGGCTGCTAAAAAGTTGGGGATCTTAGCAAAGGTGCGACAGTACTTCACGCCGGAACAGCTGCTCACATCTTTGGGACGGATCTGCCAGACACCAGCTTGATGCCCTTGATCAATTGAAAAACGAGCCGAGAGGATCATCTGCAATAATAGGCGCGTCGAGTCGAAGCTCCAAAGTCATGAGCATCGACGCCGAGTTGTTACCCTGTCGGTTTTCTATCGGTTGCATATTGGGGAGTGTGTAACGGAATTGCATAGTTTAATTCCGCCAGGCCCGTTCCATCATCGGACCACAAGACATACGGCGATGCGCCACCGGTACACGGTAGATATCCCACCCACACGCACAAAACGTTTTGGGAACACTTTCATTGTGCGTACAGCTAAGGAGTGGAATTCCCTGTCAGTGTTTCCTAATAGCTACAACCCTGGAGTCTTTAAGTCAAGAGTGAATAGGTTACTTCTCGGGAAGCATGCTCCATCTTCAATCACATAATTGCTTACCATCATATAGTGGTCAAGCACATACCTATCAATAATAATTAAAAATAACATTTAAACACATTAACTAAATACACTATATTTTTTATTGTTATTTACATTTTAATTAAATACATTTAATTCATGTTTTTTTTTTATTAAGGGTAATTAAAGGAAAGAAAATTACCTTTTATATAAAACATTCTTGTAATTAACATTATAAATAAAATAAATTTTGGGTAATTCTTTGCTATTGTTAGTGTTACACAATAATTATCAAGTTTTCATTAACTCCATGCGTCAACTACATATCTTTTATCTTTCTGCATTCGAATTATCTTATTCTGGGCTTCATGCACAGTCATGTTGTCATGGTCTACAAAACAGTTTATGAGTATTTCCTTTATCTCAGCAGCCATAGATTTTAAGTCTCCGCAAATGAACAAAGCTGCACCATTTTTGATTAGTTGAGTAACTTCCTTTCCATTTTGAGATATTGCATCCTGCAATAAAAAAATACAACAGGTTATCATTTTTATTTGAAGTCCCACCCCAATGACAAACATGATTTCTGAGGCATGGGGTATCAAAGCCAACCTCAAATTCCCAGCTGCCACTAAGAAATTACTAATCGAAAAATCCAATAACACTGCACAACCTAGGAATCGAACCCAGAACCCCATGCACAGTAATTGAGCTTGCAAATACTTATGTATATTCTATTCGGTTTGTGTATTACATGAGAACCATACACACCTGTATATACTTAGTTTCATGATCTTCTACTCTTGAAAATGCTGTAAAGAGTTTGTTCAATGTTCCTCTTGACAAGAATCCATTAAGTTCTTCTTCATAAATAAAATCTAATTTAGGATTTCTGCACCCAAAGAATAACCACACATCACCTAATTTTATATCTGGGTGGGTTGCCTTCAGGCTTTCTCTTTCTTCTAGAAACCCAATAAATGGTGCTACACCAGTACCAGGACCAATGAGAATCAAAGGAGTTTCTAAGCTTGCTGGTAAACAAAACATGCTAACATTTTTTCTGAGGAAGATGGGAATTCTCTCTTTAGCAAGGTAGACACTACTTGACATACTCAAGTTCTTTATTCCATTTTCTAATGAAAAATCGTCATTTAACATTAGATTTTCTAGCCAGCCAGTTGTGAGTCCTTTTCGGTTGTTACTTGTCATTGTCATCACAGAAAAACAGATTCTTAGAACTCTATCATCATCTTTTATGCCACTATTCACAATAGAATAAGGCCTTGGGAATAGACTGGGTAGATTTGCTAGTATTACCTCAATAGGAGGTTTACAAGATTTTAAAGTAGTAAATATGTCCAGTATGCAGACATTTTTGTCTAAAATGTGAGTTGTGTAAGCAGCTGAACCTTCTTTACTGCATAAGTATTCTAGTAACTTTCTTTCCTTGTTATTCTTTGTGTATTTAGATAAAGCTAGGAGGAATGCCTGAAAATAAGTAGAACATTGTAAGATCATGCTATATTTTATATCAGGGATAGATTTGTGTATAGACCCATAGGTACTTATTTATTACAACACTAGCTGTCGCCTTCTGCTCGCGACTTTGTCTGTATGGACTTCAGGATTAAAGTACCTAGGTAGGTACATTTAAAGGTTAAACTCATCTTAGTTATATCTCGGTGGTTTTTACGTTTTACCGTGTTTTAAAAGCTAATAAATATTTGAAAAAAAAAATATATAAGGTGCTATAAAAATATCTGCCAACTTCTTGAGGCGTCATTGTACCCATTATTATGAATAATTATTACGGGGACAGAACTTTAAAAAAACGTATTCCATACCTACTCAACAGTTTACCCGCCGACATTGTCATGGAAACAAAAAAGAAATTGTTTAAGCGTAAATTACTTAAGCACTACCTTAATTGTTTGCATTAGGTGCCTACTTACCTGCCTACAGTTCTAATTTGAAGCACTTGCGTAATTATGTACCTACCTAAGTAAGCGAGTATGATTGATCCCGCAGTCAAACTGTATGTGCAGTTTTGCGGGAGTGTGCGTAGCTTATAAGTCTACTCTGTATTTTTTTTTTTTTTTTTTTTTAATAATAAATAAATAAATAAATAAATAACAACTTTTACTATAGGATCAAACCTGAAATCGCGAAAAAAAAATCAGCTGGTCCCTACATTTATTTTCGTCTAACTCGTCAAACTGTAGGGACCAGCTGATTTTTTTTTCGCGATTTCAGGTTGGGTCCCATAGTAAAAGTTGTTCATAATTATGAGTACAATGACCCCTCAAGAGGTTGGCAGATAATTTTATAGCACCTTATATATCGACTTTTGCGGTTAGCAACACATTTAGCCATTCATTTAATTTATTAAAGAAGATTATAAATTGTCGTATAAATTCTATCACTGCAGATGACTAAACCTGCAACTCCTCAGGAGAGGAAATAAACTGTTTAATAGCTTGTACCTATTGATGTAACTTAGTCTTGCGACATGCATTGTTTTTCCTTTTTAATAACATTCTCACTATTGCTTCAAGTTCTCTTGTTTGATGTGTCAAACAATGTGCCTTGCACTTTCCTAACGAATGAAATAAGAAACATATAACATCCAAAATTTTGATTTCTATTGTAGGTATTAGAACTTGAGCAACAAACTAGATATATTTTTTAAACCTTTTGAACGCCACGGTCGGATATAGCCGACAAACGAAAACGAGCCCAACACGCCAACGTCAGCTACAGCCGACAAGAAAACGATTTTTTTTAAGTAGTTACAAAATAAATACAATACTAAATTAAGTTTTCTGTATTTCTTTTTCCCATTATTTACTTAAAGCTACATTAATAATATACCTATTGTAAAATGGCACAAAGATAATATCCATTAGTTACATTTCACTAGAAAAAACAATCATCAAAAGTTGCTTATCGAAATCCGTAAAAGTGTTCTTCCTCACGCCCAGTCGGCAAGACACGACAGCTAGTGATGTTGTGATGTTAGGTACCTACTCTAAGTAAAAGTGTTCTTCCTCACGCCCAGTCGGCAAGACACGACAGCTAGTGATGTTGTGATGTTAGGTACTCTAAGTAAAAGTGTTCTTCCTCACGCCCAGTCGGCAAGACACGACAGCTAGTGATGTTGTGATGTTAGGTACCTACTCTAAGTAAGTGTTCTTCCTCACGCCCAGTCGGCAAGACACGACAGCTAGTGATGTTGTGATGTTAGGTACTCTAAGTAAAAGTGTTCTTCCTCACGCCCAGTCGGCAAGACACGACAGCTAGTGATGTTGTGATGTTAGGTACTCTAAGTAAAAGTGTTCTTCCTCACGCCCAGTCGGCAAGACACGACAGCTAGTGATGTTGTGATGTTAGGTACTCTAAGTAAGGTAAGGTATATTTCAAATTACTGAAATATTTTATTAAAAGTTAGTACTTTCATCCCTACCTCGTAGCTATTCCGCCAATTCGCACTAAGCGTTTCCAAACGTCTTTTATAATGCGCACAGCAAAGGAGTGGAACTCTGCCTGCGTCTGTGTTTCCGAAAGCTTACAGCCCTAATCTCTTCAAAGTTAGAGTGAACAGGCTCCTTCTGGGTAAGCTCGCTCCATCGTAGACTTTGTCTCTGTCATATCTGACATTGACTAGAGTCAAGAGCAAACCCATCACTAATAAAAAAAAACTTAGTAAGTTATTTTAGGTGACATGTATTCGTATCTGATTATTCCTAATGCATAATATTTACGCTATAAACAGTAACCTGTACGCCACAGTCGGGAAGACACGTCAAGCGGTGACGTCATAAGGGCTACGGGAGACTATGTACTAGTTATTTCCCACGATATTATTATGATCGATGGTAATATTTTTTACGGCATTATTATTGTGCGAGTTTAAGACCTTATAATAAAAATGGCTAGCAGTCAAATGACTACTGAAGTACTTCTTCATGTAGGAACTGTAAAAGAGGATGATGAATTTTGTGAAGCAATGTCTATAATCGGGGATGATTTATAAGGTCAGTTTTATTTTTTATAAAACTTTTCACATAGATACGATACAGTACTTATATAGTCTTTGTTTAATATCATGTAAAATGATGCGTTAGGGAAAAAAAAGCTATAATAAGGTTGGGGAAAAAGTTTCTTCGCATTTTTTAAGAAAGTTCAGAACATTTTTTAATATAGTTTATTAACATTTAACTAAAGTATGTAGGTACCATTTTGTTCGATAACTTTTTGCCATCTTGTAGGTATAGTCCAGTAGGGATACAATATTTTTTCCACAAATCCTTCGATAATTCCAAAGTTTTTTATTTTCGCGGAGTGGATAGGTTTAGTGAATTCATTGCTATGTACAAAAATGCTAACAGTTTAGAGTTATGCAATAGGAGATAAGCAGGTATTTCCTATTATTTCGTGTTATAACAAAATTAGAATATTTAAATCAAAATACTATGCTGGTTCTTTGTAAGTACTATCTAAAGGATATATTAGTGAAAATGCTAACAGATAAGTACTGTGGAACAATAGAAATCTGAAAATGTCCCTTAATTCATTCAATAAAAAATTTAAGTTTTCAAATCATTTATTATACACATAAAAGGAATTAGTTATACCTTACAACAAAAGTTCTAACAACTAAGTATTAAGGATCACAAGTAATTGTATTTTTACTTTGCGATTAGCGAAATATTGAATTTAAGTTTTTTAATTTTGCGCCTACATATTCGTATTAATAAACTCTGCCACCATACAAAAGTTTCAACATATACATGCTATGCCTTTTGTTTAATAAATAAACGCACACGCGCTAAAATCGAGCTCAGTGAGCGCTCAAATAATGTTGATCCTTTAGAAGATATTATTTTAAGTTACAAAATTATATAGTAGTAAGGTTTATAAATAAAAATCTGTAACGTCTGTGTTTTATATTTATTACAATTCCCATTTAATTTATTCAATTTTGTGTTAGATGGATGTTGATACATTGAGACATTTAACAAAATGATAAATAAAAAACTATACAATACAATGATACTTGTTTTTTGTAAAATGGTTGTACAAAAAAACACTTTCCATACGGACATATTTACGAGAATTCTCTTTTATTCTGATATATTGTAATCTTAGTATAAACTAGTGTCTAAGATGTTTTTTTGAGGATGGAATCATGCACATTAGAGTAGACCTGTTCAGTCAGTGCAACCATTTGTGAAAAATTACTTTGACAAAACAATACAAAGTTGAGGTTGTCGTTAAAAAAGGAAATAAAAAGACTTAAATATACAGGGTTATTTGTGAAACACTAGCAACCTCACCTACAATACTAGCTATTTGGCATTGCCGAGTGTCGCAAACATTATTGAAAACAAAACTGGTGTTATACATGACTATTAAAAATACGAATTGTGTCGTGTATGACCAAGCAAACTTCATATCGGATTTTCAACAAGCAAGGCGTCATAGTCGAAGGTTCAACTGGGAGGCAAAACGTGAAATCCGGCGAGTTGATAGCAGATGATGATGATGGTAAAGTCACGTATATAACGTTTAAAAAGATATTGGAAGCAGAAAATTAAAGTGAACAGGCCCTTTACCTGCTACGACGGAAAAATTCGAAATGGCAATCACCAATCATAAAAGGCTTTACTCGATCGGCAAATGAGTAATAAGGTTTCTAAAAGCGCAGTATTTGTCTCCTACCGAGCAGATTATAAAAAATAAGTAATAAGGTTTCTAAAAGCGCAGTATTTGTCTCCTACCGAGCAGATTATAAAAAATAAGTAACTAAAGTTATAGATGTTGGGGAAAAAACAGCTAGGCTAAAATGGGAGTGGGCTGGCCGTGTCGCACGAATGCAACCGGAGAGGTGGGCGAGGATCGTCACTCACTGGACGCCTGAGGAAGGACGTCGTCGTCGAGGTCGACCGCGGCGAAGGTGGTGTGACGATCTCATCATGTTTGCGGGGAAAGCTTGGCCAGAGATAGCCCAAGACAGAGAGGTTTGGAAGGAGAAGGGGGAGGCCTTTGCTCAGCAGTGGGACACAAAAGTAGGCTAGAAAAAAAAAAAAAAAAAAAAATCTTAAACAGTCCGGTGCATATCTTTGGTTACCACCACGCTTGTAAGAACTATCACTATGCTAAAAATAGGAAAGTAGAAGTTAATAACCTTATAAAACTGCACGGCTCAATTATTATTCCTTAAGTAAAAACAGAACTAAGCAATTTAATCAATTGCGGCAAAATTAGTACGCGGAAATCGCATAATTAAAAAGAAAAAAAATCGTATCCAGCACGCTGTTATATCACAGTTATTTCATTTAATTCTACACGACCTCAGTACGCCATATTTTAAAAAACGAAATTTAACAAGAGTCCAGGTATTCACCATCACTATATCAGGTTTATTGGCTACAATAGACCTGTCAGTGATGATGAGTTGAATCCCACACGGCTGTACCTAGAGCAAATTACTGGTATTTAATCCTGGCTACAAGGTTGTGTCTATGCAAGTAATCTCCGGTTAGGTTAGTTATCATCATAAGGTCATCCATAATCCATAGAGTACATCAAAACCAGTATGATCCAACGGACAAAGGCACGTGGAGAACTAGATCGGGCACATACCTACAATATGGCACTTCCGATCCCACAAGGCTCTAATTTAGAGCAAATTGAGGGAAAATAGTCCTGGCTACAAGGTTGTGTCTATGCAAGTAATCTCCAGAAGTTAATCATCATCATTATTTCATCCACAATCCAAAGAGTACCTAAACCAAAACCTAAAAAAATCTTAAAATGTTGTGTCCCTCTGTGGCATGGAGCGAGTTTTTCTCGGATCTACTATTTCTGGTAGAAGACAAGTATTGTGACGGACGGACGGACTCACACTACTTTTTTCCATAGCCATAGAAGCTTCTTCTTTACCGGCAGCAATCATACATGATTCAGCCGTAGTCTTCCACCAGTCATTCAAGTTGTCGTGACATTTCTGGTAGGTCGATTTGCTAATAAGTGGCAAATTAATGGATGCTGCTAGCTCGTTCAAGTTGGCCCGACCACAACCGATACTAACAATACCCGAAACTACGCTATGGTTTACGTCCAATTCGTTTTCTTACTCTCACATGTGTTTATTTCGAATCGACTTCCATGAAAACGACACCCATGACGAAAATATTGATATAAAATACTTATTGCAGTCGCCATCTTGGATGTACTTATTGTTACCACTATCACTATTGCACTATCAGCTTAAAATACCCTCAAAACCGCCGCATTAATGATTTACAAGTAAGTTCACGAATTCATTATGATCGATCACACGGACTTATACGTAATTCGATAACAATTAAATAACAATAACTAGAAATCATTCTTACCTTTCAATATCAGCAGGAAGTTTAAAATACGATAGCTCCGGTTTTGATGAAGTCGAGTTCAAACAGCCGTATAGGTACTACGCAATACTTTCCTGGCATTTTCAAAACGATCGCGGAGATAAAGTTAAACGTGACCACTCGTCTTGATGCGGCACTCGCTACTGCTAGTCCCGCGAAGTCACCTTAGGAGTCTCGTCGGTGTGCATGTTTGTGTGAGTGTGCCGTTTCGAGCGTTTGTAGGCAGTTTCCCTACTGTCCATATTTATATTGTGGTATAAGTAACCATAAAAAATGTCAACATTCTGTGGATGATAAAATAGCTGCACTTTTTTTTTTTTTTTTTTAGAGGATGGGAAATCATCAAATGACCCCTCCCGCTCTGGGTGGAGCGGTAGGGAGTGTCAGACTTTTACTGACTAAAACCCACCCTTTGTCCTCCTAGTGCCTTTCTTCCCAGGGCCACGGTAACTCTTTCTAACATATTCCGCAACCCTGGCAGGCTCTGGCCCTGGCGGGCCCCGTCTCCGTTGCTGACTGCTCGTTGCTGACGGCGCGTTTGGAGTGACAGCGAGCTATCCATTGCTCGCTGTCCGCAGGCGTCAGTCACTATATAGCTGCACTTAACCATTGTAGATGCCATTAAAGAAAGTATTTTAACTTAATAGTAGTAGTAGAGTAATTCCCAGATTTACTTTTACATACAAACATACAACCGTTACCTCTAATTATTATAAAGGTGAAAAAAATATAATCAGTCCTAATAAACAAACAAAATATAAAAAATAATACTTACTCAAAATGTGGTAGTCGGCGTACAATTTTGTAAATGTATTTACGTAAAACAATCGAGCGGCTGCGGTACTGACGCGATCGAGTTTGCGCGCTCACTAATATAGCTCAATTTTCTTGTAATTTACGAAATGAAGTTATTGTTTATTTCTAAATAAATTTTAGATTCTATTAAAAGGTTAACTTAAGATTATTGTGCAATTTTTAAATTTTCTTAAAAGTGTTTATTTAAAATATTTATTTTTATAGATGTTTTCCAAGAATTCCGTTTTTTCAACACTTTTTTTCTGCCATATTTTCTATTCAAGTCAATAATGTTTTCAACGCATCTGATTGTTGACAATACAATGATGGTAGTGATATTTTTTTAAATGTTATAAATCTGTCGTAGTTTTGTGTAAAACGTAACCAAACATCACTCGCTCGTTACTTTTGCGAAAAAAGGGTTTTGAATATGGGTAATTACCATTTATACATACATTATTTTTTAAAAATTCTCAAGCCATCTGAGAGAATAAGAACTTGACTTTTATCATCTATAACAAGTAGGTTCAAATTCTTCTCACCTTTGTCACAAACGATGTTCAAAAATGTTCAAAATGATTTAATTTCATGCACGGCCTCTTAATACCCTCAACATAATGAATTTACAGAAAGTTTACTTTACTATGTTCGAGACGTTCTTGTGCGGTGATGTAGATGGAGTACAGTTAGTAGGAATTTATAAATAATAAATAAGAACTTACTCGTTGGCTCCAATCGTCGTTATGTATTTCTGCAGCCCTTAATATGGTCACTTGTGTATCTGATCTTCTAACTTGAGAAACCGTATTTCTTTTGTCAGCGGAGTATTTTTGTTGCGAGTTAATAAACTCTTGATCCGCAGTTTCATTGCAAAAAATGCAGTTTCCAGGTACGTATGTTCTACTGGTGGGGTCATTTGGTTCTCTCTGTATCTGTTGCACCGCTTTACGCTTCTTGTGGGCTATGATACATTTTTCATTGATGTACATCATTCGGCACTTTCTATGTAATTGCAGTTCTTCTTTTCCTTGGAAAATAACATGCTTCCCGTCTTCTCGCTTATGGCTAGCGGTAATTAGTGTGTGTAGTGCCCGTAGTTTTACAGTCACTACGTCGGAATTTAGAAAAAGGTCACAAACCGCACATTTTTCACTCATTTTAAAGTAATTCATTAGTGCTCAATGCTTTCTAAACATTTATAAACCAACACAACACACAGAATGATTAAAAACAATATTCAAACGTGACGTGCAATGCCAACGCCAGGGAGAAAATTAAACAAGAATGAACAAGAGCGGTCAGTATACGGAGCTAGGTACCTACATCCCCGATCGGAGCTGGAGTGTTGCGATCGCACGCGCCGTACCTACGCGGCTCGGTAGCGAAAATAGTTATTTGCAATTTAAACAAAAGCCATAATATGCATTTGTTGAAACTTTTGTATGGTAGTAGAGTTTATTATTACTAATATGTAGGCGCAAACTTATAAACTTAAATTCAATATTTCGCTAATCGCAAAGTAAAAATACAATTACTTGTGATCCATATTACTTAGTTGTTAGAACTTTTGTTGTAAGGTATAACTAATCCCTTTTATGTGTATAAGAAATGATTTGAAAACTTAAATTTTTTATTGAATGAGTTAAGGGACATTTTCAGATTTCCATTGTTCCACAGTACCTATCTGTTAGCATTTTCACTAATAAATCCTTTAGATAGTACTTACAAAGAACCAGCATAGAATTTTCATTTAAATATTCTAATTTTGTTATAACACGAAATAATAGGAAATACCTGCTTATCTCCTATTGCATAACTCTAAACTGTTAGCATTTTTGTACATAGCAATGAATTCACTAAACCTATCCACTCCGCGAAAATAAAAAACTTTGGAATTATCGAAGGGCATATTCTTCTGGCTACTGGACTAGTAGGGACATGACCCCATTGCTATAGAAATTTTGGGACTTCTGATCAAAATACCGCGACAAGTGGTTTTGGCAGTCCTCTCGTGATATTAACCTGACACTGCCTAAAGAATTCTGAAGAGACCGAAACAGGTGGAAATCTGAAGGTGCAAGGTCAGGACTATACGGCGGATGCATTAACACCTCCCAGCCAAACTCTCTTAATTTTTGCTGAGTGGCTAAAGATGTGTGAGGTCTAGCGTTATCATGATGAAAAACCACACCCTTCTGTTGATTAATTCCGGCCGCTTTCTCTCAACTTCTTGCTTTAATCTCATCAGTTGTTCGCAGTAGAGTTCAGAATCGATGGTCCTGTCTGGTGGTAACAGCTCATAATGAATAATGCCCTTCCAATCCCACCACACACCCAGCATCACCTTATTGCGAGTTAACCCGGGTTTCGCCACAGTCTGTGAAGCCTGACCGGCCTTTGACCACGACCTTTTTCGCACGTTCTTGTCGTACGTGATCCACTTTTCATCACCAGTTATCAGCTTCTTCAAAAATGGTTCGGTTTCATTACGTCGTAATAAAGAATCACAAATGAGTACACGGTTCATTAGGTTTCTTTCAGTGAGCTTGTGAGGTACCCAAATATCGAGCTTTTTTGTGTACCCAGTTTTTTTCAAATGCGCCAAAACTGTTTTGTGGTCAATTCCCAGTTCTTCAGCTACGTCGTAACTACTGATATGCCGATCTTGCTCCACTTTTTCAAAAATGGCATCCATTTTATCCGTAATAGGGCGACCAGAGCGACGTGCATCTTTGACATCAAAATTTCCGGATTGAAAACGCTTAAACCACACTACTGCTGCTACTCTCACAGACACTGCACTAGGTCCATAAACAGTGTTTGTAGTCCCAGCGGAAAAATGTCGATTTTCTTAATTTCAGTTTACCAAATATTTAGTGTATGACGTCGTGTAAATGTGTATGTTAATTACAAATTTGTGCATCCAACCATTGGGGAGTTATTCAACAAAAACTGTTTCCGCTGGAACTACGTCATCCCAGCGGCACTTTTTTTTTCTATGGACGTACAAGAAAAAAAAATACATGCAATAATTAGTGTGTGACGAGAGGTAAATGTGTACCTACCTATGTTTAAATGAAATTTGTGTGTCTCAAAACTGCGAAGATATTCAAGTTTCTGCTCTTTATACTGCACAATCGCTTTTTTGTAGCAATTCAAACTTGGTCGGTTTATCCATGTAATTCGGTTGTTCTGGTATTTTTATTATCTATTTAATTATGTAGTACAATGAGCTGAAATTTTATATATGAATAATTGAATTAATACACTAATTATTGGAATATGTTTCATTTTGCTTTTCCATTAAAAAGTCCTATAGTCATAAAATATAGTGGTCCATTCCTAGTAAATTATGCCATTGTTCATTAATTACTAAGCGCACATAAATGAAACTTGGCAAGACATTGTAGACCCTTACAAGATACAAATAAACGTTCAAAGTTAGGCTCTAAAGTCCTTATTTTAAGAACTTGGACCTAATAGCAATATTTTACCTTTATGTGTATATCCTAAACGGTATGTTTTTCTCAAAATCTGTTTTCACAAACATTATACACAAATTCAACGTGCGTAAAAAAATTCAACTGTGCACTAAACCGATTTATATGATTTCATCAAATAGCCAAACGTCAGCGCAGCGGAAACTTGAATATCTTCGCAGTTTTAAGACACACAAATTTCATTTAAACATACACATTTACCTCTCGTCACACACTAATTATTGCATGTACTTATTTCTTTTCTTGTACGTCCATAGAAAAAAAAAAGTGCCGCTGGGATGACGTAGTTCCATCGGAAACAGTTTTTGTTGAATAACTCCCCAATGGTTGGATGCACAAATTTGTAATTACCATACACATTTACACGACGTCATACACTAAATACCTGCTAAACTGAAATTAAGAAAATCGATTCATTTCATTTTTTTCGAGGCTTGCGTTGCATTTGTACCTTTTTTGTAGTAAAATTTTAAAATGTATCGAATTTCTTCATTAGATTCACTTATCTTGACAGTACGAAAAACAAATGAAAATCACACTTTTTCCTAATTTGAATTTGGAATTATGTTCTTTAATTTAAACTTTCAATGATACCAAAACCAGCCAGATACAAATAGTAAAGCCAAAGAGATTTTATTACAAGTTCATACATACTATAATGCGAAAAGACTTTTTCCCCAACCTAATATATATTATAGATATAAAATGTTAAAAAGGTAAGTAGTCACTTTAAATATTACCTATATGATTATTGTTTATTAGGTATGTCCTACAATGTCACATCCCTACTTGCATGTGAAGAAATTGTCAAAGGTTGTGCCAGCCACACCACACCACATGAACGAGATCAGTAATGTACCAAATTATTATCTGATTTATTTGTTTGTAGTTCTACTGTCTGCTTTTAGGTTATTTAGAACTTTTTAAATGTTGTTTAATGATAGTATGATACGAAATAGGGTCAAATTAAATAAAAGAATAATGTAATGAGTAGTACTTATTCCAAAAATAGGAGATGAAAGCAATGATTTATTAGTTATTGATAACTTATTAATGGGATGTTGGAATCCCTATTTTTTTTGTAGCTTTTTGCGCTGAATTTGTGGCTTGGCATGGAAGGGGCGCCGATGCGTTTACGCTCCGGCGTTCAAAAGGTTAATATAGGAACATTGTTAACTTAGGTAAAATAACTAGGTACCTTTTTCAAGAGACTTCTCAGATCCACACAATGAGTCAAAACATGTCTTATTGTAGACTTCACAGGTACATGTGGAGGAATCTTACTTCCTTTTATACTATTATCTAATGTTAAAGTGTAAGGCAGATCTGCAGTGTTGTCCAAATTGAGATGACTAATTATTAAATCTACATCTGACTCATTGTTGTGGGAAATAACACCTATTGTGTCACCAGCTTTGAAGATGAATCCACTGCCCTGGAACAGATATTTTCAAAATACTTAATAAAAATTAAAAAATCAGTCAAATGTTTGTAATAAAAAAATAGTACTTAACAATACTAAGACAGTTAAAGCCTAGTCAAAATTATAGTTTTAAAAATACATAAGTGTAGTAGGTATAATAGTTAGAGTTTGTTCATTCGAGACATTAGAACTATATAGGTTCATCTATTTGACTGACAGACCGTGATAATTCAAAAGTGCCTGTAAATGGTTGATTATATTTGGGCTACTTATCTACAAATCGTTATGTGCCTACATAAAAAAAACATATTTAAAAAAAATATTGTAGGTAGGTAGGTACAGTACCTATTTAGAACATTTTTTTTTATTATCTGACAGCTGGGTCAAGTTTTATTAAAAAATCATACCTCAACAAAAAAGGTTATTTCGTAAACAGCCTTACAATCTCCTTCTACAGCAGTGAGACGCCTCCACCAAATGATGGTAGCATCGTACACGTGACTGCCAGCAAACGGTATAATTGGCCCATGGCCATCAAAATACGCGGTGACAACCCTCTGACCAGTATCTGTACTCTGTAACGCCGTACAACAACAACCATTAAGATTAACCTGTGTGTATTTATACAAAATTGCCCTTGAATAAACATACATCTTTGGTAAACTCCGTTTTCAAAGGATTCTTCTTGAATGCTGGTAAGCTGAAGGAGTCAGACTGCGGTAAAGTGTCTATAATGTCTTGAAAAGTATTGAACACAGCCATTTTGAAAACAAATAAATGAAACTTCAGTTTAATTTCTCCAGCGATAAATTTAACAGGAATCTAACCTCAAATCTTATGTCAAAAAGCAATAAGCACTAGTGATGGGCGTTGAATCAACGAACTAGTTGAATCAACGTTGATGTCTCTTCATCAACGGGATTAACGTTGACCGTGTACAAATCAACTCGTTGAATTCGTCAACGAGTTACGAGACAACGACGTTTATGAATTCAACTCGTTTGACGAAACGAGAAAATGAACTCAACGTCTTGTTATTTTCCACGTACGTAAATTGTATTTCTTTAACAATAAAACTCCCGCTACGACGCGATAGTCATGACAATAATTTGAACTCTAAATAACGAATACAAGATTTGATATTAATTTAGTAATTTGATCAATGACATTATTTCTTAAAATTATCATATTCGTACAACCGAGGGTCGACTTGGAGGGATTTAAAATGATACCAACTGGATTACGTCACTACCCGTATATTTAATTGACTTTAGTAACACGTAAATCCGATAGGTGCGCTGCTCACCCAAACAAAAAATAATCCATCGGACCTAACCAAATGCATGTAACGAAACCATAGCGCGATCTATTTTGACGCCAACGCCATCTATCGAGCCATGCGAAACTAATTAGCCAAACATATTATTTAAATGAGTGATCGCGCTATGATTTCGCGTCCAGCTCAGACATACCGCCCACCAAGGACATACTGCCCAATGTCCTTCAACACCGCCCACCGTGCCAAAATATTGTGGATTGTTCAAAAATAGAGTGAGACATTGTCACTGGTGAGGAGTTTAACCAAATTAACAACAAAATCATAACCATCTAGGCATTAACTATGCTAGGAATTAACATAAAAAACATAACTTAAAATGTATTACATAAGAACAAAGTTACAAGTTCAGTCGGTTACAGGGAGCACGCATAATTTGGACGTCGGTCTTTTTATGGTAGATGACTGTGTACGTAACGTAACAACTCGGGTAACCCCGTCTGATCCCGGATGTTTTGCTATAATCCTACCCAGTAACCACTTGCCAGGGGGCAAATTATCCTCCTTCACTAAGACCACTTCACCAATGGATGGTTCTGGTGTTCTATACGCCCACTTATGCCTCTGCAAGAATTGGTGAAGGTAGTCGTGCGACCATCTACGCCAGAAATCCTGCATCATTCTCTGGTGGAGTTGCCATCGCTGTAAACTACTTGCATTACACCCTTCATAATTCGAGTCCGGAGGTACAACGAGTGATTCCCCCACCAGAAAATGACCTGGAGTTAAAATGATTAACTTATCTTGATTCTCGACATGGGATAGCGGTCTCGAATTGAGGCATGCTTCTATTTGAGCCAACACCGTTGACATTTCCTCATAGGTTAGCGTAGAGTTTCCTACCACCCTCTTAAGGTGATACTTGGTGGACATTATTCCTGCCTCCCAAAGGCCCCCAAAGTTTGGCGAGTGAGGAGGAATAAAGTGCCACTCAGTACCATTGGTGGCTAGTTCCTCCGCTAATTCCAGGTTGAAATTGGATTTTTCGTTAGTAAACAAATACCGTAATTCTCGTGCTGCTCCCACGAAATTTGTGCCATTATCGCTGTGTAGCTCAGCACATCGACCACGTCTTGCCACAAATCTCCTGAACGCAGCCAAAAAGCCTCTTGTGCTCAGTTCACTGACCGCTTCTAAATGCACTGCTCTAGTAGACATGCATATGAACAACGCTATGTATCCCTTGTAGGATTTGTTTCCTCGACCCTTTGACATCCTTATGTTAATGGGGCCCGCATAATCCACTCCACTACACAGAAATGGCTTGTTAGGTGTAACCCGTGCCGAAGGTAATTGTCCCATTAATTGTGTTCTTACTTTAGATGCATGTCTCATGCGTTTGACACATTCCCTCACATGCTTTTTAACTGAAAGCTTAACTCCTATAATCCAATATTTGGACCGCAAATAGATTACCATGAGTTGCGGCCCTCCATGCATGGTTTTCTGGTGTGCATCGGCAATTAGGAGACTTGTGAGAAAGGACTCTTTCGGTATCAGAAGGGGATGAACCCGATCATAATTTAATTGGGACATCTCAAGCCGCCCTCCCACTCTTATAAAACCTTTAGAGTCCAAAAATATGTTTAATGATTTTAGACTCCCCTTTTTCTGATATATCGGATTTTTCCTCAATTCTTCCAATTCGTTTGCGAATCCTTCTTCTTGAACCTTCTTCACACATATCTCAGTTGCCTCTTCCAGTTCTTGTTTACCCAAATTAATCGACCGAATTCCTTGCCTTGTCAGTCTTAAAAACCGACGACAATAAGCTATAACTCGGATCATTCTTGGCAATGTCGAAAATCTGTTCCAAAAAGTTACATCCAACGTGGATGTGTGTACCTTAATTTCTTCTAAACGAGTCACAAGATGTTTGGGCCTTTTGTACTCGATAACCGGCTCCATCAGGAAGCTCGGCCCACCATATAGAGATACCCACAAGTTCTGAAGGAAGAATACCTCGCGACGCACAATCTGCTGGATTTTGCTTAGTGGGCACATGTGCCCAGTGATACGTATCTAATGTGCTTAAAATATCAGAAACTCGATTGGCCACAAAGGTTTTCCAGCGGCATGGGTGACAATTTAACCACGCCAATACTACTTCGCTGTCGGTCCATGCATGCCAATCCGATTTTGGTATACCCATAACTGTACCTACTTCCGCGATTAATTTAGTAAGCAAAACTGCTCCACAGAGTTCCAGTCTTGGGATGGACACTTGTTTAATAGGTGCCACCTTTGTTTTGGATGTTATTAGCGACGTATGAACATTTCCTGTACTATCCACCACCCTAAGGTAAACGACTGCTGCATACGCTAACTTCGATGCGTCTGAAAACCCGTGTAACTCTGACTTCGTGTTATTAGAACTAGTGTGTAACCATCGAGGAATTTTAATCTGAACCAGAGAAGCCAAGCTGTGATGGTAAGTACTCCATTCTTGTTCTAAATTGCTTGGGATTTCTTTATCCCAATCTAATCCTGCTAACCACAATTTCTGTATATATATTTTAGCTAATATGATGCTAGGCGCTAACCATCCTAGAGGGTCAAACAAACGTGATATTTCGGATAATTTTTTTCTTTTTGTTACAGGTCCAGTAAACATCGGGAGTTCCAGAGAGTATTGGAAGAAGTCTTCGCTTGAATTCCATGTAAGTCCCAATATTTTTGTTATTTCATCCATTTTTATTCTTAACTCTTCATGTGTAGATTCTTTCTCATTTGTTATCTTATTTAATAATTCTTTACTATTGCTCATCCACTTTTGCAATATAAATCCGCCTTTTCTCAAAGTATTATTCATTTCTGTGAAGATTTTAATGCCGTTTTCTATGTTTTTAGCTCCAGTCATCAAGTCATCCATGTAGAACTCATTTAAAATAATTTTCTTTATTTCAGGACTATTTTCACACTCATCATAAGCCACTTGATGAAGGGCACGAACTGCCAAGTATGGTGCTGATGCCGTACCAAATGTAACTGTCATCAGTTCATACTCTTCTATTTCCTTTTCAGGACTATCCCTCCAAAGTATGCGCTGAAATATCGTGTCTTTTCTGTTAACTAAAACTTGCCGATACATTTTGATTATATCGGCAACCAAACATATCTCATATGATCTCCAACGCATAATAATATGTCGAAGTTCTGCCTGCAAGGTGGGTCCAATCAACAAATTGTCGTTAAGTGACATCCCATTCGAACCTTTACAAGAGGCATCGAATACGACTCGCACCTTGGTCGTATCCTTATCCGCACGGACAACGGCGTGGTGTGGTAAGTATATGGCTTCTGTATGTTTTCCTTTGTCTGGTGATACCTTTTCCATATGCTGTAATTCTGAATATTCATGTATAACCTTCTTGTAATCTTGTTTTAATTGATCATTTTTTTCTAATTTTAATTCTAAGCTTTTGAGTCTTTTTTCAGCTATACCTTTCGACTCGCCAAACTTGCCAACCAGTTTTGCATCCCGCAACGGTAATCTGACGATATACCTTCCATCTTTGTTACGCAATGTCGAAGTCGTGAACAATTTTTCACACTTGACTTCATCCTCCGTGAGCATCCTTTTTGCAGATGGTTCAGCCTCTAACTCCCAAAATTTTCTTAACATATCATCATCTTGAACACTGCAGTGCATCACGGTAATATGTGAGTGAAGGTTAGAACTATTGTCTACTTTGACTGTCCCCGACAATATCCAACCTAAAGCGGTGCCCTGCGCTAAGAGCGTCCCGCTTGAGTTCTTCTTTACCCCGTCCCGAATAAACTGGCTATATATTTCAGCACCCAATAATATATCAATTTTATTAGGCCTGAAATATTCCGGATCAGCCAACTCTGTATCGAGTAAGTCTACCCATTCTACCCTGGCTACCTTGGTAGACGGGAGAAAAGCCGTCACCGATTTCAGAACGTAGGCGTTTACCTGCAGTTGGAACGTTGGATTGAATCTCGAGCCAATCGTGACAACTACTTTGGCAGTCGACGTAGTGCTTTTATCTCCACCTACACCTACCACTGTGTTTTTTGAAGGTATTTTCTTCAAACCCAAATACTGGACCATGGATTCCGTTACAAAGGATCCCTGTGATCCCTGATCCAGTAACGCCCTAACCACTTGGTAAGTCCCATGTTTTGACTCAGCCTTTAATAAGGCTGTGCTTAATAACACCGCTTGCTTGTTGTTTCCTGTCGAAAGACATGAGACCAATGGTTTAGCTTCCGCTTGTGCGGCAATATCTTTTTCCTCATTAGCAATTGATGAGGTTTCCTCGCGAGCAGCCGAACTACCCTCACCAACAACCGACCCAGATCCACCTGTGGGATGTAGTAAAGAATGGTGGCGGCGTTTACACACCTGGCACCTGTGAGTGTTTTTGCAGAACCTAGCAGAGTGGTTACTATTTAGGCAATTAAAGCATAAATTCTTATCTTGTACAATATTTCGACGACTATCAATTGACTCCTTTGAAAACTTCGGGCAAGATGAAATTCGATGACCAGCTGAACAATATGCACAAGTAACATTCTTTTTATCGTTTATTACATGAAATGATTGTGTGCTTTTAGGGTTTTTATCTATTTTGCTATCCAGATTTTCCAAACCGCGGAAGCGACTTGTTAAAAAATCACTAAACTGTTTAAACGTAGGCAAATCATCAGTGGTCTCGGAAGCTACTTGCAACTCCCAAGCTTTTCTGGTATCTTTGTCTAATTTGGTACTAGTTATATGAATAATCAAGATGTCCCAAGATGCCACATCAATGCCTAAATTTTTTAATGACCCCAAACAGTCAGATGTAGTACTGATTAACCTTTTAATATCCGTCGCTGATTCTACCGTTAAAACCCTTTGACCGAATAGACGTTTTAAAATACCATTTGCCAGAAATCTTTTGTTGTTATACATCGATTTTAATTTTTCCCAGCTTGCCTTATAATTATCAGAAGTAACGTTTACATTTCTCAACAAGTGTTCTGCGTCTCCGGTTAAATACCCCTTGAGATAATACATTTTTTGTGCATCATCCAGCCTTTTATTATTATGAATTAACCCGACAAATAAGTCCCGAAAGGTCTGCCACTCGAGGTATTTACCCGAAAACACAGGAATTTTGACTTCAGGTAATTTAAAATTAGAAACTTCCTGACTATTTCCTGAACTACTATGTGTGTTGCTATATTGTACAGTTTTACCTTCACACAACAGGTCTTTTAGATCACTTTTGTATAGCACATACATTTCCTCTACGTCATCAAACACACAATTATACAAATCTGATCGTTTAATTTCGCTAATTATTTTCAAGTGCGTAGTGTAAAACATATTCCAATGTTGTTCCAAGCTTTCCAAACGTGTTTCAATGTATGAGATCGTAAGTCGATCCTTTGGACATTTCTTAAAATTAACTTTAGCCTTTGCAATTTTGGATCTAATGTCCTCCTGAATATCATTATAGGAATCCATGTTGAAAAACAAGAACAACAAATACAATAGAATATACAATTAAGCAACACTTTAAATGTAATAGGTAATAGACTTGTATGATAGCAATAGGTAATTAAAACTATTAAACTTAATGTCTCTAAAACACTTAGAAACTTCTTCAACTTTTAGTCAGAATCACAATTTTGAAATTTTTACAAGTGTTTGAGAACTGCAACTTTAAAGTTTTACTAAATTTGGACATAGGTTCCCCGTTCCAACCACTTTTATCGAAAATATTTTACAAGTCCGAAGTAAATCGAAATACACTTTCTATTAGATTATTTATTTAAATGTACTCACGATTTTTCTTCACAATTATTTATTCACTCACTCACTGAAGAATCGACACTTGCACCATACAAGTGGCGCCCTCTGCTGGTCGCTTCCTGGTCTGCTTCACCTCCCTCGCGCTGTTCCTCCAGGGTGCCACAGCCAGTCCTGGCTGCCTTGGCTTCAACAAGGCTGCTCTTCTGGCTCCACCCGGCTCCACCTCCAACTCCTGGGCACCTCTCACCTGGTACCCACTAAAGGGGCTGCTCTGGACAGCGATCCACTGCCCAGTAACAACGCGTAGGGTGGCAATCACTACCACCACCGGTGATCACCAAAACACTCACGACCGTATCCGGCTCGAAGGACCAATGTACAACCGAGGGTCGACTTGGAGGGATTTAAAATGATACCAACTGGATTACGTCACTACCCGTATATTTAATTGATTTTAGTAACACGTAAATCCGATAGGTGCGCTGCTCACCCAAACAAAAAATAATCCATCGGACCTAACCAAATGCATGTAACTAAACCATAGCGCGATCTATTTTGACGCCAACGCCATCTATCGAGCCATGCGAAACTAATTAGCCAAAAATATTATTTAAATGAGTGATCGCGCTATGATTTCGCGTCCAGCTCAGACATATTTCTTTAACAATAAAACTCCCGCTACGACGCGATAGTTATGACAATAATTTGAACTCTAAATAACGAATACAAGATTTGATATTTATTTAGTAATTTGATCAATGACATTATTTCTTAAAATTATCATATTCGTGCGTGGAATGAAACATTAGGTAAACTGCATCAAATTGTTCGTAAATTAACATTGCAACAGCATACGTTAATAAAAGCGTTTAGGCGTTTATTGTTCATGCAAGTTGACGTTCGTAACACGTTAACTCGTTGACGAAATTAACTAGTTGATCAACTAGTTGACAAACGCAATTAAACGTTAACGTTTCGTTGACGGAAAAACCTTCAACGACCCATTCCTAATAAGCACAGCACAGACCATATAGGAAGGAAAGTAATTCTATTCTATTCTATATTTTAATATGGCAAGCAAAGCCGATGTCGACTATTCTGCCAATGTCTAAAGTGGATTGGTAAAGCAAGTGTGTGATATATGAACGGTAGGCAGAGATTTAATTCTTCGATTGGTCGGTACAGTTGGACACTTGTTGGGTTAGTATGGGACTGAAACAAACAGAAAATAGAAATACATAAATATTATAATAAAATTGTTAAAACATAAAAAAAAATACATTGAATGCCACATCCACATAGACGGTGATTTGGGGGTTGGATATGACTCAAAGTTTTATATTATTGCGACTGATGAAAATCATCAGCGCCACAAGCAGTTCTGGGGAGGAATATGTTAAAAGGGAGGGAAAGTTAATCGGAAGAGGGATCTTAAATTTGGGGAGCCGGCTATATAAATCGAGTGAGGGGATGTTATTAGAACATTCGAAGAATATATGGTCCAAAGTACCCTCTTCCATTCCGCACTCGCAGAGAGAGGAATCGCGTATACGTATTTTTTGCAGAAAAACGGGGGTGCAACAGAAACCCAATCTGATTCTGCAAAGGACAGATATAACAGTTTTGGAAACCTTTCTGAAACCAAAGAACCATGGTTTGGGTTTTATTAATGGTTGAACAGCATAAAAAAACCTACCTTTCTTTTTGCTGGACAAATTCCACTGTTCCTGCCATGAACACTGGAGGTCGGATTTTGGAAGGGACAACAGATCATAACTCAGATGGGCGTTGTGTGAAAGATCAGCCATTATAGATGAACAGGCGTCTTTAGCCAAAGCATCAACATATTCGTTACCCTTGATGCCACAATGACTAGGAATCCAAACTAACTGAACATTCTTTTGACTGTTAGCACAGGAAAGCAAGGATTGATTTATTCTTAAAATAAGGGGGTTGTGTAGTTTGCTTTTAAAAGGACTTTGGTTTAAAGCTTGCAGACAGCTAAGGGAATCCGTGAAGATTACTGCTTTTTCAATGTTAGTGTCGAGTTACACTCACCAGTGAATACAGACGACTCCTTAGGGCATTTATATTGGAGTATGATTCTGGAGTTTTGGTAATACACCGCGGCTCCAGTGTTATTGTCTTTATTCAATTTAGAAGCGTCAGTGAAAAATAATTGGAAATCATTCCAACGTTCGCCCAAAGCCGCATTGAAGGTCGAATTCGCCGATGGGGATTTTTTGGGAATACCAATATTATAAAATATTTTGGGGGTAAAACATAAAACTTCGTAAGAGAAGCTAAATAGAGGCAATCTAGGATACTGGACAATGGGACATGCTAAGTTTTTAATTTTACGAAACGCTTTAAGTAATAAAGGAATTTCTTTATTTTTCCAGTAATTTGATCTTCTGTTTCGGGCGTCCAGCTTTAATCTAGCTATAAGGGGATGGGACGATCTAGAAAGTAACCTAGATAAAAAACGGGAAGCCAAGAATTGCCGCCTTAGGGCCAGGGGAGGTTCAGCGAATTCGACCTGCAACGCGTTGACGGGAGAAGATTTCATACAGCCAGAGATGATCCGAAGACATTTGGATTGAACCCTATCCAGTCCTGCCAAAGCACCTTTGTTGCATGGGATCAGGTGGTAAGTTCCATAGTCCAGAACGCTACGGACTAAGGCGTTGTACACCAATTTCATGGTGTAGGGGTGAGCACCCCACCAAACACCCGCAAGAACTTTTAAAATAGAAATAATTCGTTCACATTTTTGGATCAGATGATTTATGTGAGACTTGCCAGTTAATTTCGAATCTAAAAAGACACCTAAAAATTTTGTTTTGTTTACTATGGGAATATTATGGCCTGAAATACTCACTGAGATAGTCAAAATCAAAATCAAAATCAAAAGTCATTTATTCAAATTAGGCTGAGAGCCAGCACTTTTTGAACGTCAAATTTTACATAAAGACAGTCCCCCAAAACGCCCACCCGTCACCACTTCCTAGTGTTTTAGCTGGGAAGAAGAAGTGGCGCAACAAACTCCCCAGCAACACATCTGTCTGTTACGTTTTAAGAACTTCAATTTATTAAACAATAGTACGCAAAGTATTTTAAGACACGAACAAAAATAAATATGTATCCAACAAAAAAATTATATGAACTCATATAACCTGTCATAAGCTAACTAATAGAGAAAGAAAGAACATGATAAAATTACATTACATTGTCTTGCGTTCAACACTGCGACCAACTATTCTTATCGTCTAAATAGTCATTAATAGAATAGTATGCCTTTGAACAAAGGTTAGATTTAACTTTAGATTTAAATGAGTTAAAAGGCAGGTCAAGAAAAGAAAGTGGAAGTTTATTGTAGAAGCGGATACCGAGCCCCACAAATGAGTCATGGACCTTACGAAGTCGGTGTGAAGGAGCATGTAGCTTGTGCTTGTTTCTGGTATTAAAGTTGTGGATGTCGCTCGTTTTAGTATATAAGTGTATATTTTGCCTAATATATAAAATGTTTGCAAAAATGAATTGAGATGCTACCGTGAGAATTCCAATATCTTTAAAAAGTTCTCTTAATGAAACTCTTGACCCTAGCTGATATATTGCTCGCACAGCACGTTTTTGCAAAACAAATATATTTTGTATATCAGCAGCTTTTCCCCACAATAGAATACCATAGGACATAACGCTATGGAAATAACTAAAATAGACTAACCGAGCTGTGTCAACGTCAGTATACTGTCTAACTTTTCTGACGGCGAATGCGGCAGAGCTGAGCCTTCCCGATAAGCTTGATATATGTGGGCCCCATTGAAGTTTGGAATCAACAGTTATGCCCAAAAATACTGCCGAGTCTACAGTTTCAAGCACCTCGCCACTTAAAACGACATTGGGTCCTAAATTTCTAACATTTGGCAAAGCAAACTTTATACATTTTGTTTTCTTGGCATTTAGAACTAGATTATTTGTCGTAAAC
Organism: Melanchra persicariae; assembly: GCA_947386135.1. Classification (NCBI taxonomy): domain Eukaryota; kingdom Metazoa; phylum Arthropoda; class Insecta; order Lepidoptera; family Noctuidae; genus Melanchra; species Melanchra persicariae. The sequence continues at coordinate 3,854,265 of OX376655.1, read as the reverse complement.
CAATCCGTAACCAATGAGAGAGCGCTGTTTACGTTATCGAAATCTTGTCTATTCCTATCTACCTTAAAGATAAGAGAGGTATCATCCGCAAACAATACCACATCACAGATACGCTTTAAGAAAAATGGTAAATCGTTTATGTAAACCAGAAACAAGAATGGACCCAGTATTGAGCCTTGAGGCACACCTAAATGCACTGGTAGCCCGGAAGACTTCACACCATTTACATCAACACATTGAATAGGAGGTATTAGTCTTTTTCGAGAGAAAATTACTGCCGAACTTTTTGGTGCAGAAAGTGATAGGCCATGGCTTAAAAGCCACTGGTTCAAAGAATCCAAAGAGAGGCATAGAGATGATGCAGTGTCAACGATGGAGGGATCTGTCACATAAAGAGCAATGTCATCAGCGTATTGTAAGATCTGACAGTTATTATTTAAGCAGGATCCAATATCAGCCGTGTATAAATTATAAAGTAGTGGACTGAGGACAAAGCCTTGAGGGAGGCCCCTCCACGTATGCCTTTCATCAAATTCCTCTCCCTGGACTCTCAGAACCATGGACCGAGATGAAAGGAGACCACATATACATTGTATCATCTTAGCCGGGAGACTCAGCTGGTGCAGTTTTTGCCTGAGTACGGGAAGAAGTACGTTGTCGTATGCGGAGGAGATGTCGAGGAAAGCTGCAACAACCGATTGATTTTTGGAAAAGGCTATATGTATATATCCGTAACTAGAACACCGACGCTATCCATTGTACTAAGCCCTTTCCTAACCCCACCAACCGTGTCTCCACGTTGCCGTCGTGGTGGGGCTTGCGTGTCTCAGTGATCTTGGGGGCTTTGCCGGTAGAGCCACTCATGCCGGAAGGTCCCAAGTGAGAGACCAGACCAAGAGAGACACAAGAGGGGCACACCGTTCGGAGACTTGAGCAGTGTTCGGGTCCTCGGACGGTGTGCGTCTCATTGGCTTGCTCGCTGCTCTCTGGTACGCGTCTGATCATCAGACGTGACTGTGAGGGCAGCGAGCAGGCAGTGAGAGAGAGGGAGAGAGGAGGGGAGATAGGGACCGCACCCTTTAAAAGGACAACAATGGACAGTTCTGCTAAACAGATACTACCCCAGGGCGGTACGGACTGCACAGCGGTCCTAGAATCCGCCACGCCTCGTGCGTCAAGCCCCTCGTATTCTGGGGGGGGCAACAGGGCTGTCCACCAACCGTTTGCCGATGGCAACAAGGGCCGAGGAGGCCCCCGATCCGAACCATCCGAGGAGGACCCGATCGGTATTAGTTTTGGCTCGCCCGACAGAGTGTCGGTCGGGCGGAGCGCGGCAAGAGGCGCGCTATATTGGAGGAGGGGCTCGCCTGAGCGTCACCTGGGTGCAGAGTCGGAGTCCGAGTTGGACTCCGACGACCTGGTGACTATTAGCTCGGCGAGCTCTGGACCCGAGGGGGCGGGGGCTGCTGCGGAGGACTCCAGGTCCTTCCGCAAGCGGCCCAGAACAGAGGAAGACCGGGGGTCGTCCGGCAGCGAGGAGATTGCCTCGGCTCGCAAGATCCCCACCAGCAGGCGGGGCAAGGGCCGAGAGGGAGGCAAGGGCAGAGTCCTTGCCTCCAAGGATGCTGGACGACCCCCCGAAGATGGCGGTCGTGGGGCTCCTGGCTCGGAGTCTTCCGGCGGTGAGCCGGATGACTCCGGACAGGAGCGATGTCGGAGGGCCAGGTTTGCGGAGATAGTGGAGGCCGCGATCCGCGATGTGGCCTTGAAAAGGCCAGTTATCTTCCAAAAACAAGGCCATAAACGCGGCGATGGCCTCCATTCTGGCGGCAGCGGAGGCTACCAAAGGTGGGCCTCCGCCGGACGAGATGTCCGAGCTGCGGGCGGAGGTCGCCCGCTTGGCTGCCGCCACGGAGCGTCTCCGTAAGGAGAACGAGGGGCTCCGCGCAGACCTGGCCAGGCTCCGGGGAGCCGGCCCACAGGGGGCGCCGCAAGGGGGGCGCAGGGAGGACGGCCGGCCCGTGCCGCAGGAGGGCCAGGTGCTGGACCTGGTGCGGCAGGAGTTGGCTGCCTTCCAGGCGCGGTTCTCCGTCCTGGAGGGCATCGTCCTGCGCCCCCCGCTAGCGAGTGCGGCGAGCGGGAAGGCCCCCCCAGGCCAGAAAAAGGCGACGTCCTATGCGGCCGCCGCGGCTGCCACACCGGGGTCGTCCGGCCTGGACAAAGGGTCCGGGCCGGCACCCGCGAAGTCGGTGCCGGGGAAACCGGACCCGGCCCCGGGAAAGAAGAGGAGGGGTGGGGTTGCTGCGCGGACGGCGAAGGCTCCTGCGCCGTCTGAGCAGCAGCTCCCCCCGGCTTCCTCGCCTTCAGCTCCTCCCCCGGCTCAAGCCGAATGGCAAGTGGCCGGGGAGAAGAAGAAGGCGGGAAAGGCAGCCAGGGCGGCCAAGAGGCGGGAGAGGAAGCGGCGGCAGAAGGCGCGAAGCGTCGCGGCTGCGCTCCGCCCCCCGAAAACCGCGGCTGTAGTACTTACACTACAGCCGGACGCGGCGAAGAGGGGCGTGACGTACGCGGACGTGCTCACCAAGGCGAAGAAGGCGATAAACCTTGGTGAGCTAGGCATCGTGGGGGGCCTTCGGCTCCGGGTCACCATGACTGGGGCCCGGATGCTGGAGATCCCCGGGGCAGCCAGCGGCCCAACCGCGGACGCTCTAGCCGAAAGGCTTAGGGCGTCCCTAAGCGCGGACGATGCCCGAGTGTCCAGGCCCACCAAGCGCATCGACATGCGCATCTTGGGCCTGGACGACTCCGTCACGGAGACGGAGGTGGTGGCCGCCGTCGTTAGGACGGGGGGGTGCTCAGCAGAGGAGGTGAAGGCGGGCACCCTACGTCCTGACAACACGGGCATGCGCACCATTGTGGTGAGCTGTCCCGTGTCGGCGGCCAAGACCATCTCGGAGGGCCGTAGGTTTTTGGTGGGTTGGGTTTCCGCGCAGGTCAAACTGCTGGAACCCCGACCTCTGAGGTGCTTCCGGTGCCAGGTGGGCCACCATGTAGGAGCTCAATGCACCTCGGAGGTGGACCGCAGCGGTCTATGTTTCCGCTGCGGTCAGCCCGGTCACAGGGCCGGCTCCTGCGACGCCGCGCCGCACTGCGCAGTCTGTGCGGCAGCTGGCAAGCCGGCCGACCACTGGGCTGGGGGTAGGGCCTGCGCCCCACCCACCAAAGCCGGAAACCGGAGAAAGCCCTCCGCCACCGCCGTCTCTGCCGCGACCGCCGCCACCGCCGCCGCTTCCTCCGCCGCCAAAGCCGGTTCCACTGCGGCTGCTGCTACTGCAACAGCCGCAGTAGAGCCCCTACAACGGGCTCCGGAGGGGGCTGAAATGGAGTGCCAGTAATGGCCCCATTTCACCCCCTCCTGTTGAACGTCAGCCACTGCGCCGCCCAGGAACTGATGCTCCTGAGCATGGCGCAGTGACTGATGCCTGTGGACGGCGAGCAATGGGTAGCTCGCCGTCCGATCAGAGCAGGCCCGGGTTGACGGCGCGCTGTGTTCTACGCGCGCCAAGCCAGCAGTCGTCAGCATGGGTCGGGGCCCGTTAAGGCCAGAGCCTACCAGGGTTGCGGATTTGTTCGAAAGAGTTACCGTGGCCCTGGAACGTAAAGGCACTGAGAGGAGCATGGGTGGGTTTTAGTCAGTAGAAGTCTGACACTCCCTGCCGCTCCACCCAGAGCGGGAGGGGTCATTTGATGATTTCCCATCCAATAAAAAAAAAAAAAAAAAAAAAAAAAAAGCCCTTTCCTAAAACCAAATTGGCAATTCGGCAGTAAATCTCTCGATTCAACTAACCATTCGAGACGATTTTTGATTAGATGTTCTAGTAGTTTGGTCAGGACTGAGGATAAGGCAATTGGTCTAAGGCCGTTCGGATCATCTGCATGTTTGCCGGGTTTCAGTAAAGGAATAATGATTACAGGAAGGAAAGTAATTACCCGATATATTTTATTCCTTCAGACAGCAGTGGTCTCGAACGTCATAGACTATAGAGCGAGATCGGTAGAGTTGCCAGCTAAAATCAGTTTATTTGTACCCAAAATCGGTTTTTGACAAAAAAAATACAATATTCAATCAAATTCGTTTATTTATTGAAAAAAAAACTTACAGACTAATTTTTAACAATCATTAGCTGTATAAAGCGGGGAATTCACTAGACGGGCATGTCCGCGGGCAAGCCTGCAGGCAAGTCCGACGGGCTTCGCTACTATCATGTCTGTGCTTTATCAGTCAGTGTAGTACTGCCGCGGGCGGTCTGGCAGACTGCCCGTTGGAAGTCCGCGCGATCTCATTTTGTCTGCACAGGCACCGACAGGTCCGAGCGTGTATGCTTAGTCCAGGCGGCCTGTGGACAGACCTGGCAGTGACAGCAACCCAAACAGACGTCCGCTTATTATCATTCGACGAGTTGTGGAGTATTTTTAATTTAAAATGAGTTTTAATGAGAATAAAATATTCTGGGAAGAATTTATAGCTGAATACAAAACTTATCCATGTTTATGGAAGGTAAAAAGCAAGGAATTTATGAATAGTGAAATGCGTAATACCGCCTATCAACATTTGATTGAAAAATGTAAAGAAATTTATCCCGGATCATTAGTAAGTATCGTACCGACATACCTACTTAATATTTTTAGATACATATTTAATAATAGTTAGGTATTTCAATGAAACATATTATCACAGTTGAATTTATATTATATTTATTTGAACATAATGTATAATTGTATGTATTATATAAACTGACTTTGAAACGCCACTTGACCTTCGTTATTATAATACTCTGTAAACAGTTTTCTTATAACTTTAGCTCTCTCTTCACAATTGCGTCCCCTGTTCAACAAGCCATGTAGCTGATGTGATTGCTCTTGTCGCCATTCTCCAGGAGTAACTGTGTGATTATGATTTTCGTGATCTATGCATTGAATTGTCATATAGTTAGAAGATTTGCGTCTCAAAAAATTGTGCAAAGCACAACAAGCCATTACAACATAATCAATATTATTCACGTTTTCTAGACTTATAGTGGATAGTAAAACTCTAAACCTACAAGCTGTTATACCAAAGGCGTTTTCAACAGTTCGCCGTGCCCTGCACAAACGATAGTTAAAAATTCTTTCATTTCTCGGAGTATTAATATCTTTGCGGTATGGTTTCATTACGTGATCAGACAATTGAAACGCATCATCTCCTATAAAACATATGGGGCAACAATTTGAGAGTTTCTAAGGATACTCGGGGGTGGTAAATTTAACAGTCCGTTTTGTAATTTGTCATAAAAATCTGTTTCCTGTATTACGCCTCCATCAGATACTCTACCGTTTGTGCCAGTGTGAATATATAAATATTCATAATTAGCATTAACAACTGCAAATAATACAATGCTGTAATATGATTTGTAATTGAAGTAGTAAGAACCACTATGTGGAGGTTGTTTAATAGCGATGTGTTTGCCATCCATCGCTCCTAAGCAATGTTCGAAATTCCATGTATTTGCGAAACCACGCGCAACATCCAACCAATCCTCAGTAGTTGACGGAAACTGCAACAAAGAAAGTTAAATAGTTATTGAGATAAGTACATATCTTTATTTTCAGATGACTGAGCCTCCAAGTAATTCATCGGATGCGCCATCTCAGAAATCAACATCCACCGTAAAAAATAAAAAAGGAACTACAACCCTTGCTCAAAAAAAAGCTAAATTTTTAGATATCGCCAGCAACGAACTCCAACACCGTTATACGAGTAAAGAGCAAGCGTTTGGGGACAGCGTAGCCCATGATCTCGAGAAAATGGAAGAGCTACAAGGCATCATCGCGAAAAAATTGATTTCCGAAATTTTATTTAATGGAAGAATGGGCCTTTTAAATGTCGATTCATCGATAACTATTCAACCCGTAGTTAAACCTCAAAATATATCGTCGTATTCAGGCCCACAACCCGTTCCAAGATACCAACCAACTGCTATGCAGCCACCAAATATGATTACGTTGTATCCACGAGATCGTCAACCATATGTAAACCAAGGAGAATTATCTGAGCAAGTGTCTCTTCCAAACATAAATATAATTGAAGATGTTACAATAAATGATATTGATAATTTAAATAAATATCTCAAATTCAACAGTAACAAATAACAGGTATAATAATAATTGTTAAGTTTTACTGTACGTAAGTATTTTATAATAATAAATAACTTACCTTAATAAAGTTATCTTTTAATGCTATAAATAATTCCTTACAGGTTTCCGGTATAATTTTACCTAGTAGTTGTGGTGATATAGCACACGTGAATTTCATATCTGCATAAGTTCTACCTGTAGCTAAATATCTCAGCGTAGCAATTAATCGTTCTCTTGCAGTCACTGACTGTCTCATCCTGGTATTTTGTTTTGTAATTTTGGGTTCGATAAGTTGTAGTAAAAATTCAAATGACGCTATATCCATCCGTAAGTAGTTGTATAGGTCTGCTGGTTCTTCAATTTCAATTTCATTGAGCAAATTGATATGGCTGTACTTATTTCTATATTTATACCATTTTTTGCACCAAATTCTCTTCCTTTTCTTTTCATCTAAGAATATTAACGCAGCACCGGTAACTATTGCAATTTTTCGCCTTTGCATTGCCATCTTGCAACACAACTAATAGCGAAGCCGTTCTAAAACAAACTGAAGAGTCTGTGAAGTGTATTGCGTCGCCAGGCATGCCCGGAAAGACTGCCCGCGGACATGCCCGTCTAGTGAATTCCCCGCTTTAAAGAGTCGTTTTGCATGTAAAAGACCAGTGATTGATTCAGTAGACAGCCTATTTCGCTGTTTTGTTTTCAAAAGTTTAGTATGTGAAAAGATGCGTTCAACGTTAGCGGATGAATGGGGAAGTGATAAAATAGACAATGAGATGAAATAAAATAACAACAAAGGAAACATTTGAGTTTCATTGCCACGCTTTAGTAAACTTACTTCATCCCAAAATAGTTCTACATCAGGAAATGTTTTGATTTGTTCACAATTTCTTCAAAGTTAAGAAAATTGAAAAAAATAAAACCGGATTACTGTTTATATAGACTAGACAGATAAATTCCCGAGCGGGAAGCCCCATAAAAAATCGAGTTGTAGGACACAAAATATATGGAACATTCTGCACTAGGTCCATCCATACATAGAGGGCTTCCCTGTATAGTTCTCGTCAAATAACTTTGCCCCTCTGAAGTTAGCCATTTGCAAAGATCGCGCAGGTGCAGTCACGTACACGGGAGCAAGCGGGACGCAAGCATGCATCGAACGTAAACGAGCGACTGAGACATAAAATCGCGCCCCGCCCCCATGTCTCTTACGCATGCGCAGTTGCAGTGTGTTCGTAATTTTGACTACTACGCAGCCACTTGACACAACTTCAGAGGGGCAAAGTTATTTGACGAGAACTGTAACATTAAACATAAATGAAATGGGTTGCCAACATAAAAGTGTAAAATCGGTAGAAAAATCGGGAGAATTTCCATGTATACTCTGAAATCGTAGAAAAATAAATAAGTATTTTCTTTTTGACAAACTCAATAAACTGCAACTGGTGACGGTAGACTTCATTGTAGACATGGGTTCGATATATCAAAACGTAACTTCTATCGGATATGTGTTAAGGGCGTTCCACATTCACGCGAGAATCTCGCGAGAATGTGGAGCGGGCTTTAGATATCATACCATATTAGAGATGGGCGTCGAATCAACGAACGGTTTAAAATCGACGGTTGACGTCCAATCAACGTTTGGACGGTCTATCGTTTAAGCGTGGACTAGTCGATTCATGGACGGCTTAAATCAAAAGTTCACAACGTTCCTTTATACTGCCACCGCAAAGACGACGCCTAAACTTAGGGCCATTTTCACCAAGCCAAAATGATCGCGATCAGCGTATAAACCACGTTTAAGAGCTGTCAGTGTCACTATTTTTCTATGGAATATTGACGCTGACATCTCTTGAACGCAGTTTAGATGTACTGATCGCGTTCAGTTTCATTGGTGAAATCTGCTCTTAGTCGGTTACTACGTACGTTCGTTCGTTTATTTCATCAAGAAAACTAATTAGAACTTTAATTCTTTCTTTAACTTGAATTCTAGTTTAATTAATATCCCTTTCAATCTCCGCCAGAGGCAGCAATTTTTACGGGTTTTTTATGTCTATGGTTTTTTGCCATAGTAGTTTTTTGTAATTGTGGAATCAAAACTGTCAAACCAACTTTTACTTCTCACCTTTTTATAATAAAAATTGTCAATCTCAATTTGGCAATATCCTATCCTATCATATCTTAATTTCAATATCCGCCAGGGGCGGCAATTTTTACGGCTTTTTTTGCCATAATAGTTTTATGTACTCTTGAAAAGAGTTATACAACGATACCGCCGCCTTAAATACCGGTAAAAATTTATAAAGTTACCTTGCATTGACAGGAGTTAACGTTAATATTAAAATAACGGTTATAGGTTTAACGTTATTTATGCACCATTTTAACGTTATTCTTTATTTACGTTATTTGTAGTTTAACGTTAATTTTTACGTTATTTTTAATCGGTTATCTCTGTGAGGTGGTGCAGTGCCAGGTTGTATCTTGATCAAAATATGATTCACGACGACAGTAAAAAATATGTAAGTAGGTTCATAATTATAACCATAATTACATTTTTTTTCTCTTAGCTAGATTTCGGAAATCAAGTTATAAATCTAAGTTCATGATGATGAGTAAATGATTATTATGGTTACATCTATGTAAATACATATTTGTTATTGTTGCGCATCACATTTTGATTAAATAACAACCTGAAACTGACCTTCAAATATCAAAAAATACAAGAAAATTCACGGGCTAATAACACTAATGATTTTACCGATTAAACGATAATTCTCGTATTTTACGTTAAATGTTACTTAACGTTATATTACTGGTAATGTTATCAAATACCGGTACATTTTGTAACGTTACTATGGTATCACAATTGAAATTAACGTTATGTAACGGTTATTATTTTGTTATTTGGTAACGTTAACAAGCCCTGATGGTAAATTCATTTTGATTGGACATGGGTGCCTACCAAACTCCCATCATCCTTGTGGTACACTGCAAAAAAATGTAGACGTTATTAAAATTAAATGTATTTTTTATTTATATCGTGTTTTTCCTTAACATCTGGGGCGGCTAAATTTATTGGCCCGGGGCGCCAAATTTCAAAATACGCCCCTGGCCCGAAGTTCATAGTTTCGACCTTAGTGTCGGGCGTATTCTACTCTGTACCACCTACAGACTTGCGATTAGTCCCGAACTCGAACTAAGGATGAATGACAACACAATTTAACAGTTGTTCTTAGTCGTAAGTCCGTAGGTGACACGGAGTAGAATACGCCCGACACTAAAGCCGAAACTACGGATATCGGGCTTAGAGAGTAGATCCCCTGGTTGCTTCTTCGAATTTTACTACAGGAGTTATGGAGTCGCGTTAAACACTAAAATAATTTATACTTAAAGGTATTGAATAATAATAAAGTAATAATAATAATAAGCCCCCTAAACAACCACACGTCTTGATTGACCATCTAATCACGTGGGGGGCGGACACACGATTGAGAAATTACTGGCGTGGCTAACGTGGCTCTGGGAACCCATTAAAAATAGAGACTCGTTCTAAAAGAAAACGTATAGGACCGCTGCCGGGGCGATCGCCGGGGCACACCTGGAGCTTACGCTGGGTGTCTCAGCATGCGAACCATCAGCGGTGAGGAGTTGAACTGGCGGGCTCCCACCGACAAAGATACTACAGCCGAAATCATTGACGATGGTGACAGACTTACGGACAGGACAAAACACCCCTGTAGAACCGTATAGCCCAAGCACTATATCATACGCACCTTCTAGGTCATCAACACCATCCATACCATCGTCACCTACCAATCCAACATCACTTCCTATTTTTAGTTTAAATACAGTTCCACCCTCACCGACCTTAAATGTAACACGGGAGGCTAGTTCCTTCTTGCCAGTGTCCACCAATGCTGGAAAAGCAAAAGTTCGCATGAAATGGAGCAAAGAAGTAAACCTGTTTATCATGCGAACTTACTTTCACATCACTAAATTAGAGACAGACATGACCTAGATGGTCATGTTCAGACAGCAATTGCATGAACTTTTGACTCGACAATACCTAGAGGTTACAGTAACTGAGCAAAGGATTTCAGATCAAAGAAGAACAATAGTAAGAAAGAAACTTCTATCCCAAGTAGAAATAGATCAGCTAAAAGAAGAAGTTCGTTCGCAACTACAAATAGAATCAGAAAACATTGAAGGCGCCACCAGTATCGCGTTAACTCAAAACACAACTTACTCCCAACAACAACAATCACAACTTATCACACAATCTCAACAACCACTCAATCAATCACAAGCATATTCCCAATCCACGCACACATCCACGCAAACCGAAACTACAACCATAATCTTAGAAAATGAAATTGAGACCCTAAACGACACCATTTCAATTCAACCAACAGATAAACATATCCAAAATATAGGTACACTATAAATTTAAAACTGCTCTCACTCAATATTCTGTCATGAACCCGTCGACCAAAACTGCCCAAACTTAGGTAGGTACACACCAAAACTCTTTCAGCTCGTTAATTTATTTAATAAAAATATTCTTAAATCTGTATATTAGTGAAGAAACTCAACTTATTGACATACATACCCTGATTTATTGCACAGCATTAGTTATTTCCGAAGAACTTAATTTTAAAATCACAGAATACACGGGCAACACAAGACAACGAGATATTAACAAACCAGCATGGCAGCAGAGACTAGAAAAAGATATAGACAAACTCCGAGCAGACTGTGGTAGGTTAACCCAGTTTATTAATAATAATAGATCCAACAAGGTAGTTAAAAGAGTAGAAGCCATATTTAAAAATATGGCTACCCACACTAGACACGAAACTGATAATAGAAATCCAGAAGAATTCTTAGATACACTCAAACAAAAATTAGCTTTAAAAGTTCACAGATTAAGAAGGTACAAAAAAGCTCAAGATCGTAATAACGACAATTCCCTATTTGCTATGAACGAAAAGAACTTTTACAAGAATTTACAGAAACCACTAACTAGTATAGAAACACCGACATCCGAAAACAACATAGAACTACCAACAGCGGAACAACTGGGAACATTTTGGTCTCGGATATGGGAAGAGCAAGTGCAACATAATGACAAATCTGACTGGATAGCTGACGAACAAACTAAATGGAGTTCAGTAGAAGAAATGGAATTTGCTGAACTTACTGAGTCTGATATAACTAGAATCACTGCGAGATTACATAATTGGAAAACCCCTGGTATCGATAAAATACATAACTATTGGTATAAAAAATTAGAGTCATTACACAAAGTCTTAGCAAAAAATCTAACAGAAATTATCTTAGGAAAACAAAACATTCCAGAATTTATTGCTACAGGAATAACCTACATGTTACCAAAAAGCCAATATTCACCACAACCTTCCCAATACAGACCAATTACATGCCTACCTACCATATACAAGATCCTAACGTCAGCCATCACTTCAAAAATCAATAAACACATAGAACATCACAACATAATAGCAGAGGAACAAAAGGGGTGCAGACGGGGCCATATGGGATTTAAGGAACAACTAGTTATAGATTCAGTAATCCACAAACATGCAGCCACCAAAAATAAAAACCTACACTGCATATACATAAGACTATAAAAAAAGCATTGATAGTATTCCTCACTCCTCCTGGCTTATTCAAATTTTGCATATTTATAAAATAAACTCAAAATTAATAGATTTGTTAAAGAGTATGTCCTATTGGAAAACTACACTCCAGTTAAATTATCGTCACAACACTATTAGAACTCGACAAATACTAATAAAGAAAGGAATATATCAGGGAGATTCCCTGAGTCCTTTATGGTTTTGTCTCGCTCTGAACCCCCTGTCCCACCTACTACATCGTTGCCAGTCCGGATATCCCCTTAAACATACCACAGAAGAAACTGTTTTCTCACACATTTAATTTATATGGATGATATAAAATTATACGCAAAGTCCGAAAGAGAAATGAAACAGTTAATAGATACCACAACTAAATTTAGTAAAGACATCAACATGCAATTTGGCTTAGATAAATGCAAGACAGTTCATATAATAAGAGGCAAAATAAAACCGGGCGACTATCCTATTAACAACACAGACACAATTACAGCTATGGAATCGACGGATTTGTATAAATATTTAGGGTACAGGCAACTCAAAGAAATAGATCATACAGCAATTAATTACATATTAAACACCGAATACAAAAGAAGAGTGATCGCAGTCTGTAAAACTCAACTCTCCGGAAAGCACTTAATGTTAATATTGGGATCGCATATGTGTTCAATGCCTTTACACATATGCGATCCCAATATTAACATTTTCGTTTGGAGTAATTAAATGGTCATAAACTGACATCCAACAACAAAGAGAACTACACGCACCACACTTACTAAACACAATAACCTACACCCGAAATCCGCTGTAGAAAGACTGACCATTAAACGACAACACGGAGGGAGAGGCCTAATTGACATCCATTACCTTTGGCAAAAACAAATAACGCGACTGAGAACATTCTTCCACTCTAAATCGCACACAAGCAACATCCACAAAGCCATAGGCACTAACGATATTAACTACACCCCATTTAACCTTAACGATACAACAGATGGGTCAATATCAACAAAGTGCATTTTTCTTCAATTTTGGTGGCAAATTTTTTAAAAGGTGGAAAAATGAGGACCTGCTAAAAGAATAGCAAGTCCAAGCTAGAAGGATCTTTAAAAGGTCTGAGAATATCTCGATAACTTTCTGAGATATTTCAGTTCAATGTCTAATGTGGCCACCAAAATTGAAAATCGCCCACCAAAATCGAAAGTGCCCACCAAAATTGAAAATCAGTGGCACCATAATTGAATTTCTCTGTCACAATCCTCAATCTCACTAATAAACTGCGTATTTTTTATTTTCTGAATATTTCTGCTTTTACTCGTGTTTCGCTCCGGTAAGGCAACTATCTCATTTGATTCCATTTCATAATCTTTGTGCTTGTTTCATGTAGCTTGTGTTGTCTCTTTTTAGTCCTGAAATTCTTCGCTGCAATAACTCTATCTCTTTGACTTTACTTTTTTGACGTTGTCTTCGACTGATGCTTCGTCGTACGCGGACGCCGTGATAGATGTGTTGCAGCAAGGACTGGAGTGCTACATTCCGTTCTCTGACTTAAGTATATCTGGCAATGCTCGTCTATGGTGTGGTGCCGAGTGCAATCGCGCTAATGCGCTTAAACACGCGGCGTACCTAGCATGGGTAGACGCTCGTATTCACAAAGCAAAATGAAGTGTGCCAGAAGAAGAGAGCCTTCAACAGGGCTGCCAAGTCCTGCAAAAAGGTATTGCGGAGGGCTTAGTTTGACCACATTAATCGAATTGACAAACAAACTTGCTTCATACCCGGCAAGTAGTAAAGTCTTTCGGTCGCTGGCTAAGTCGGTTGAATTGAACTTCTATCGCCCCTCACTACCACCACTGCTGAGACCTGACGGGTCACTGGCCCACTCCGCAGGAGACTCTGTTTGCGGAATCTTCAATCCTGGTAGCACAAGGCCCCTGCTGCATGCGAGTCGAGTATGTTGAACATTCACATTCATCAGAAGGACGTCCGGGGTACAGGTTAACATTATACCTGCAATTGTACTGATTGTGTAGACTTGTGCGCCTGATTTCGTGACTTGGGCGTGTCTTTTTTCCGCAAAAAGGAGTCGTTTTGACCAAACTCCTACCTTTCGGGGTGCACCTGTCTGCCAAGTTACATACCTTGGCTCATTGCCGCCGTAAGGTTGCCTGCTTATCGGTCTTTTACAGATTGTACTTCGGTGAGTGTGCCCAAGAACTCCACGACCTCATCTCACTGGCCCCCTTCTACCATCGGATATCCAGACGCACTGAATCTTACCATCCCTACCTTGTAGCTATTCCTACAATTTGCACCAAGCGTTTCCAAACGTCTTTTATAATGCGCACAGCAAAGAGTGGAACTCTCTGCCTGCGTCTGTGTTTCCAAAAGCTTACTACCCTAATCTCTTCAAAGTTAGAGTGAACAGGCTCCTTCTGGGTAAGCTCGCTCCATCGTAGACTTTGTCTCTGTCATCTCAAAAAAAAACTTACGAAATCAGGCGCACAAGTCTGGTTGTGAATTAGCACGACTTGTGGTTAGTTGTGAAGAATTGACGTTGCGAAGTCGTTTGATTGTAACTTTTAGTGCGAGTATCTGGTCTACACACTGCAATTACGACAGGTTCGAGGACATAAATTCAAATCTTGAAGATCTCGTCGTGCTGCTTGCAAGAGGGTCGTGCGCATCAACATCTCTACTATTAAGTAAGATGTCTTTGCTGACAACAAAGTGTTGGAGTGACGCATTTGATTCTGCTTCTCTTGCTAGATATTTCTCCCTTTCCCTATTTCGATTCAGCTTGTTCGGGATTGCTCCTTTTTCTTGCTTTCTTTTTCTTTATGCCATTCTCTTTTTAAGCAACCTCTCTTTGCTGGTCTTTCTTTGGCATTCTTAAAAAACAACGAAATAAAATATATGAATAAGAAACTTTATCATTATTATGCCACTCGTATATTAATAGGTCATACTTACTGCCACGTACATAACATTTATTGCTAATCAAAATGTCTTGCAACGTAAAAACTGGCTATATTGTTAAAAAAACAATACAAATACAGTTCATACTTAATATTTGGTGGTTCGTTTTCAATTTTGATGGGGTCAAAACGCCACCAAAGCCACCAAAATTGGAACCAGGTGTAAAAAAATCTTAAACAAAGGGGTTTTTAGTTACAATTAATTTCCAAATCACTACGTATAACGTGTAGCTTACTATTAACCACTTTAAAATCAACAGCAAATCGACCCACCAAAAATTGAGAAATTCTTGTCCCCCGTGCTAGCCAGGCTGGTAATTACGTTTTTGACGGGAAGTCTCAGCACTAATCAAACACCTGTTACGCGTAAGTGCAGGAGCACGACTGACAGATGCGAAATAATAAAACGCGATTGATCGCACACGCACGAAACTTCATGTTATAGTGAGCTGAAAAAGTGTCACCAAAATTTTGATTTTTGCTTGGACAAACTTTGATCGAGTATCCTGTACTGTTAAATTGGATTTGCTGATATGGTTTAATTGTTTTTAGATAATGTGTCTTATGGATATAATAACTAAATTGTTTATTTTTTATTGTACCTTAAATTGTTACTTTGGTGAACGCAATTATATCAAAAAATGGAGCTGGGATAAGCCACCAAACTTGAATTTTAAGACGATTTTTTTTCCTGATTATTTATAATATTTCCTGATTATTTATAATATGAATTTATCAAAGAAAATAATATGGCCCTAATTAAACCAAGTTATGTAGTTCACTATAATAAAAATTAAGAAACATCCCAAGTAGCAAAATAATGTCATATAAATAGTACAGTAACGTTTTTTATATAACTTTCAGCCATATGAAAATGGTTTTATAATAGTTTTTTGTACGTAAATATAACGCGGGTTTGGGTGCAGATTATATAACATTTAAATCGTGTTAGGGTCGTTTTGCAGTCGCTCCAGCGACAATAAAGTTGAGTGAAAATCACGTAGACGTTGAAAGTTTATCTAGAAAGGCTTGTAATAGTTTCAGTAATACTCTTACAAAACTAAATCATCGTATAGATGTTTTGTTATGCCGGTGGTTGGTCAATGGTGCAAGCTAGATCACTTGTGTGACAACAATTTATTGTGTTGCGATAAAATTTATAAAAAGTTAAGTCAAATGTTTTAATAATCATTATTATTTATTAATTTAATGTTAAGAAAGTTGACTGTGATGGAAGATAAAGAGCGGTGACTTATACTTGGGAATTTAAAATTTTCGATGATATGTTTGGTTATTTCTTTAATATTTTAATGGGCCTTCATAATGTTAGTGTTTCAATATTGTTTATAAAAATAAAATACATAAATTGGTATTCATCGTTTCCGCCATATTGCCAATAGACATTGGGCGACTGCATTTAGACCTGTTTATAACTATTGGTCTTATACATGTTTTTGTACGACTTATGGCGTCCTCCATGACGGTTGCAATTAGAGTTATGTTGGAAAATAGAAAAACCTTTGTATGTATTCATGAGAATACTTCTGTATTTCTTACAGGGACATCATTTCAAAAGACTTCGAGTTGCTAAAGCAAATAAAATGGCCATGGAATAACACACATTTTCAGTTATCACAGAAGTGCTATGTAATAAAAAATAATGGATGTAAAAAAAATGTACCTAATACTTAAAAGATATTTTTTATTGTATCATGAGGAACATTACAACTGATTGCCCACCCATTTGACCCATTTTTTTAAATCTTGCCGGAATTGATCATCTTTATCAAGTTCTTCATAACTTTCGTTACTCATTTCCATGGAGTTGTCTTCTTTAAAGAAATCGGAATTATTTAATTCGTCTACAAAAAAAAAAGATTTCGGTAATATAAACTTACGAATGAATCTAATAAAGGAGCTTTTTATAGAAAAACATACTTTCGCTATCTTGTGTGCCTTCTACAAAAGAACATGAGCGGAACAAAAATGTACAACAAAACAAAAACACCAGTCCTGACTGGATCCAGCATTTACCGCATTAAATGTTGAAACATTTACGGAACCACTTTCATATTTTTACCGATTTCTGCTTGGCTGGGCACAGTTTCTTCCAGATTAAATGTAGGTATCGTTGCTGTATTTAACAATAATAATTGATAATTTTTATTTACTTTTCTTCTAAAACCACCACTTCGTTTAATTCTTTTCCACTTTTTGAAATCCTTATCTAAAATTAAGATACAAAAAAAACCGCGAGGGAACGAATGCGAAGGCGAATGAGTTATATAAAAGATTCTAATTATTGCTTAAATAATCAATTGACTTATATTAGTCATATAAGAATAACGCTTCAACCTTAAAGTTACTTAAAGGTGGAATTATAAGACCCAGTATGACGATTTTATAATAGTTAACTATAAAATCATTACATAACTGTTTGTTTTTTAAGTGTTGAATTAAAGGTTCTTAATTTACAAAACATGGCGACTCATCACTATTTTATGACTGAAACGTATACTCGACTTAACGTTGTATGACCGTCATATAAAATGATTGAGATGACGTTTAACAGACACATTAATACGATTTAGATTATTTATAACTAATGCGTCGTACTGAATACTACTTTACAACTGTTTAGTTGCTGCAAAACTGTTAAAAAGCCCTTACATGTCTGTTAGTTGTATAGTTCTAATATTATACAACGTTTTTGCTACTTGGGATCCTATCATTTAACACCTCGATTCTCAACGTGGACACGTATAATTTGCCCCGGGGATATTCACCCAGATACACCACATACTAACAATGAAGACCCACAGAAGAAAAAACTAGAAGACTGAAAAAAGGAAGTGTTGCACGGTCGCCACCCTCATGATCTAGAACAACCTCACATAGACACAATAGCATCAAATAAATGGCTTAAATAGGTACTTTGTTTCCCTCCCTTGTGTGCCTTGTTTGTCTCCCTTGTCATTTTTTTTTTTAATAAAAGTTTATTAAACTTTCAATATTCACCTTTGATATTTTATATTTATACTAGTTTGAAAATATTGTTAATAATTTTATTATAGTATTGTGACATAAGTTTATTAAAGTTATAGTAACTAAAGTTTAGGTAGGTACTGCTGCGCCCCAACAGGGTAATGTATCCGCTAAGCCAAGCTCTGTTTGCAACTGTATTTTTACTGTGTGCAAACATGATTAATTAAAAACATTAACAAAATAATTGTGATAAAGATTTTCTAAAATTTGTTTTGGGAACAACCTTTGATAATATTATTATTGTTATTATTTGTACAAACCTACCTTTCATACCATTTCCAAACATTTAATGTAATTTTCAATTATTGCTCATTTTCTTCTGCTTCGTCCCCGCAGTCTCCAGACTAGTCCCCCAATGATGCCATCCTGTCAGAGCGTACCTGAAGGTTAGCAGCTTGGAACCTCATTTCACTTCCCTCTCCTCTACCTCCTTCACTCTCAAACTCAATGAATCAAAGGAACAAAATTAAAAAGGCTGTACAGCGGCAGCACTCCCTCTCCCACAAAGTGCACCTGTGTAATATAAGAGGTCTGCACTCTAATCTCGCCGCAGTCCATCACCACCTGGAGACTGAGAAACCAGCGCTCCTGTTCCTTTCGGAGACGCAGATCGGATGTCCGTCAGACGTGTCGTACCTCACTTACCCAGGGTTTACCCTGGTACACTATTTTAAACCACGCGCGGGTGTATGTATGTACGTCCGGGACGACATCTGCTACCGGCGTCTCCGCAACCTTGAGGACTCCAGGTTCTCAACACTTTGGGTTCTGGTGGACACTGGCCTAGATAAAATAATCTATGCCTGTGTCTATCGGTCGCACAGCGGAGATCTGGAGACAACTGGGCTCACACAACACCTCAGTGAGGCGGCGGATGCGGCTCAGCAGCGATACCCTTCTGCCCAATTGGTGTTACTGGGGGACTTCAACGCCCACCATCAGGAGTGGCTCTTCCCATACCAGTGCACAGAACATGCTGGATGAGAGACGCGAAAGCTAGCGCTAGCGTTACATCTCACCCAGCTGGTCCAGGGGGCAACGAGGGTGCCCGATGTTGATTCGCACACAGCCAATTGCTTGGACCTTCTGCTGACAACAGATTCAGACCGCTACTCGGTGTCGATTTCTTCACCACTAGGAAGTTCCGACCACTGTCTGGTGAAATCTGTGTCCGTCTACTCCCCGCCCGATCCTAGCCCTAGAGGCAGGGTTGCGGATTTGTTGGGTTGCGGATTTGTTGGGTTGCGGATTTGTTCGAAAGAGTTACCGCGGCCCTGGAACGTAAAAGGCACTAAGAGGAGCATGGGTGGGTTTTAGTCAGTAGAAGTCTGACACTCCCTGCCGCTCAACCCAGAGCGGGAGGGGTCATTTGATGATTTCCCATCCAAAAAAAAAAAAAAAAAAAAAAAAAGCCCTAGAGGCACCCGGCGGTTATGGCGATACAGGTCAGCAGATTGGGATGGCATGCGATCTTTCTTCGCATGTTATCCTTGGCAGCCTACTTGCTTTTCTTCGACTGACGCTTCGTCGTGCGCGAACGCCGTGACGGATGTGTTGCGGCAGGGAATGGAGTATTTCATTCCGTTCTCTGACGTACAAAAATATCTGGCGTGGCTCGTCCATGGTTTGGTGCCGAGTGCAATCGCGCTGATGCGCTTAAACATACGGCGTACCTAGCATGGGTCGACGCTCGTACACGCAAAGCGGGTGACGTGAGTCAGAAGAAGAGGGCCTTCAACAGGGCTGCCAAGTCCTGCAAGAAGGTGTTGCGGAGGGCTCGGTTTGACCACATTAGCCGAATTGGGAACAAACTTGCTTCATACCCAGCAGGCAGTAAGGCGTTTTTCTCCCTGGCTAAGTCGGTTGAATCGAACTTCTGCCGCCCCTCACTACCACCACTGCTGAGACCTGATGGGTCGCTGGCCCATTCCGCTGAGGAAAAAGCGAACCTGTTTGCTTCTCTGTTTGCGGAAAATTCGCGTCTTGATCCTGGTGGCGCGAGGCCCCCTGCTTCTCCTGTTGGATGCGAGTCGAGTATGTCGAACATTCGCATTCATCAGAAGGACGTTCGTAGGGTATTGCGTAACCTAGACGTGAATAAGGCTAGTGGCCCCGACGGGATACCGGCAATTGTACTGAGGACCTGCGCGCCTGTGTTGTCTCCGATCTTGACACCCCTATATCGCCTTTCGTTTGAGACTGGTAAGGTGCCGATGGCTTGGAAGCAAGCTAACGTGCAGCCCGTGCCCAAGAAGGGTATTCGAGCTGACCTAGCTAATTATAGACCCATCTCAGTAACTCCTATACTCTGTAAGAGTATGGAACGTGTGCTGAATGGTAAGCTCCTGGCATACCTAGAAGCTAACGATATCCTTAGTGACCGACAATACGGCTTCCGCCGAAATCGGTCCACTGGGGACCTTCTAGCGTATGCCATTCACATCTGGAGTGAGGCCATCGAGAAACACGGGGAAGCACTTGCGGTCTCTCTTGACATCTCGAAAGCCTTCGATAGGGTCTGGCACGAAAGCCTTATTGGTAAGCTTCCTTCCTTCGGTCTACCCGCCGGTTTGTGTGATTGGATTGCAGATTTTCTGAGGGATCGGTCTATCCGAGTGGTCATAGTTGGCTGCTCATCTGGACTGCTGGATATCAATACCGGGGTTCCTCAGGGGTCGGTGCTCTCGGCAACATTGTTTTTGCTGCATATTAATGATCTGCTAAAACCCGGTACCTTTGGGTATGCAGACGACAGTACTGTTGCTGAGAGATACGTGTCTAACGCACGAGCTGGTGGGTCGCAGATCCGGTCTCTCCGGGAGGCTATGGTTGAGCGCTTGAACTTGTCCTTACAGGCTGTCTCAGAGTGGGGCGATGCCAATCTGGTCAAGTTCAATGCTGCTAAGATCCAGGCGTGTCTTTTTTCCGCTAAAAGGAGCCAATTTGTGCCGATAACCGAAAGTTCGATCGTGTATGGAGTACTGCTCGCATCTTTGGGACGGATCTGCCAGATACCAGCTTAATGCCCTTGAGTCAATAGAGAAACGAGCCAAGAGTATCATCGGCAATGATAGGCTCGTCGAGTCGAAGCTCCAAAGTCTCGAGCATCAACGCCGAGTTGCTAGCCTGTCGGTTTTCTATCGGTTGCATTTTGGAGAGTGTGCAACGGAATTGCATAGTTTGATTCCGCCTGGCCCGTTCCATCATCGGACCACAAGACGTACGGTGATGCGCCACCGGTACATGGTGGACATCCCACCCACACGCATAAAGCGTTTTGGGAATACATTCATTATGCGTACCGCTAAGGAGTGGAATTCCCTGCCGGAGTCTGTGTTTCCTGATAGCTACAACCTGGGAGTCTTTAAGTCAAGAATGAATAGGTTACTTCTAGGCAAGCGTGCTCCATCTTCGACCACATCGTCGCTTACCATCAGGTGAGATAGTGGTCAAGCGCGTGCCTATCAATAATAAATAAATGCTTTATTTAAATCCCCTTCAGCCCTAATGCAATCAGCGATACTAATATCTAATCCTGGCTCATCATTTCAGACTAGATATGATGATTTTTAATTCGGCGGCGGCGGCGGCGGCGTCGGAGGCGTGGCCTGCATTTAACTACCTTAATTGAAATAAAACAATAATTTACGTACAATTAAGATTTATTATAATTTTGCCGTGACAAACTGAATTGACAACATAATTTTTAAAAGAGAAAACAAAATTAAAATTATCAGTCAGACATATTCAGCAACTTAGCTGTTAATCAATAGGAAATTGGGAACTTAAACCACGCTTTAATTAAATTATTAATATAAAATAATGAACAAGGACAATATAAAATGACGCAGTAAATTGCTGGTGCCGTTTCATTAAAAGCCTAGCCTTTTCATAGAGCTGCGCCGTTTAATCAGCGACATAAGTGACATGGGCAAGTCATTAAACGATGTTGATCAAAAGAGTCGCTAGAAAATCGGCGCATTTATATGAATAGGCTAGGCAACCAATTAAACGGCTCATTAAGCTAATTGGCTGCGACAGCTATATTTTTACTGTAGGCCTTGACGAGTGCTCTGAAACAAAATTGCAGAAATTTTATATATCAAGCGTCCTACAATAACTTAAATAAAATAATGGGAAAGCAAAATCTCAATAAAAACGTATTATTATAACCAACCTCACGGAAATAAATAGCAAAATACTATAGTACATAGGTAATTCAAAATATTTTAGCAACTAACATTTTATAGTTAAAGAAACAAACAAATGTAAGTATGTTAGCAATGTCAAATAAAAACATGGCCTTATTAAAAACATACGGTCTACTTACTTACTAACCTCATAAAAAAGCTGTCAAGATAGGTAAGTAGGTATTTAATTTTTTTTAAATAATAGGAGGTACCTACATAAACGGGATACATACGCAAGATCAACAGTCATAATATCAACAGTTAAAACATCAACACCGTAAGACCAACGATTCAAAATCTCAACACTTCAGAATCTCAACAGCTTAGTAAGTCAACAGTTCAGAAGATCAAAGTTTAAAATCCCAACTTTGTCAATTAAACTTTGTCAATACTACTTGCTAGTATTGACCTAATAGGTACTTTCAAAGTTGGGATTTTAAACTTTGATCTTCTGAACTGTTGACTTACTAAGCTGTTGAGATTCTGAAGTGTTGAGATTTTGAATCGTTGGTCTTACGGTGTTGATGTTTTAACTGTTGATATTATGACTGTTGATCTTGCGTATGCCTCCGTACATAAACTTACTTGGAAAATTGCACATCGCAATCTTTTTCTTTCCACGTCCAACAAAACTGTGTTTGTTTGCTGATAATTTGGACAACACAGATTTGATTGTCAAAGAGTTTCGTTTTATAAATGTCTACGTCTAGTGCCACCATTTTGACAGCATTCAGTCGGACGTGCGTTCGGTTGGGTCAGCGTGTCTGGTTAAACTGAATGCCGGCCGCCGCTCAGGCTCGATCGGCGGCGGCGGCGCCTCAGGACTTGAGCTGCCGGTTTTTGCACGCATCGTCTGAAGACTGCAGAATCATCTCCCGCCTCTCCTTCATGAGCTTGAGAGTAGGATCAGAGAGCCTCTTGGTCTTATCTGTACGGCGAGTCTTGAAGAACTTAGACCCGACCGTATGAACAGTTTCCACGAACCCATCGTTGTATTCGTCCAAGAGCTCCCTAGGCACTCGAAACGATTTTGAAGTTCGAGCTGAAAGCTTTCGGAGTTTTGGATCTGGATCTGTGCTGGACGGAGCGTAGACTTCATCAGTCGAGACCTTTCCAGCTTGATATTTAGATTAAATGTGCCTCTTAACATGCGGTGATCACTTCCGGTTTTCACCGCATTGATCACAGAGACATCATTGAATATCTGCTTCTTCGTCGACATGATGAAGTCAATCTCATTTTTAGTTGCACCGTCGGGGCTGTGCCAGGTCCACTTCCTGTGCTCACGCTTTCTGAAGAAGGAGTTCATCATATAGAGGCCCTCCTTCTCCATAAAACTGGCCAGTAGGTGGAGGAGGCTGGAGGTAGGTGGTACAGCTCGTCACCGTCACATTTGCCCAGTTTTGCGTTGAAGTTCCCCATGACCACGGTGAAATGAGTTTTATGACCATGCATGGCTCTGGATATATATCCTCATACATGGTCTCTATTTCGTCGTCGGGGTGTGTTGAGGTTGGGGCGTAAACCTGTACGACCTTCAACGAATATCTTGACGATATTCTGAGTATAAGGTACGCCACCCTGGTCGACACACTCTCGATCCTCACCACATTGGACACGAGGGACCTGTGGACGAAAAACCCGACACCACCCTGGGACTTCCGGTCTCCCCCCGGAAATAGAACAGGTTGCCGGATTTGAGAATTGTCATGTCCTCCCCCTCTCTTCGGACTTCGGACAATCTCACAACACTACATCGCAACCTGCTCAATTCCTCCTCTTTTTTTCGTTCGGTGATCTTCTCGTCGGTCCGGAGTGTTCTCGTGTTTAATGTTGCCAGGTCCAGTCGTCGGTGTTTTTTTTTTTAACAACATACACCCTTTTAATAACATACACACAATTATACCTCTATACGCTCTCTATAAATTGTGATAAGTAGCCAATCGAACTAATTTATTTATGTATTTCCTGCCTTTGTCCGGCGTAACTTTGGGTTGGTTCAACAAGTTAGAGTAGACCAAGAACGTTGCATTTGTTTCGAATTATTCAGTCGTATTGCGATATATTTCGTACGATGATGGATTTTTATTTTTCTTCGGGTTTTTGTGAAATAAAGATACAAAATATCATGAAATCTGAATGAAACTTTATTTAAGTACCAATTGTCTTTGTTTATGGTTTGGATTGACTTGTTGCTGCCTTAACCCTTATGCCCCTGGAATCTTTTCACTAAGAGATTCATATTCTTCGTCTGTAAATAAAAAAAAACACATGTTCATAATTATCAGTACCTGAATGACCGAGGTTTGCTCGGTTTTTTTTTGGAAACACGGATAAAACGACGTTTTCTAAAAATGAAACCTGGCTACATCGATTTATCGTCCCCGAAACCCCCTTGTTATATGGATGGGAAATCATTTAATGACTCCTGCTGCTCTGAGTGGAGCGGGAGGGAGTGTCAGACTCTTACTGACTAAAACCCATCCGTGATCCTCGTCTCTTTCCCACTGGAAGTAATATTAAGAGCTTTAAGAGTTGGTGGTTAGGCCCCAGGGCCGCGGTAACTCTTTCGAACAAAATCCGCAACCCTGGCAGCTTAGGCCCCGAAACCCCCTGCATACTAAATTTCATGAAAATCGTTGGAGCCGTTTCCGAGATTCAGTATATAAGTTGCAGTCAAAACTCTTAACCAGTCAAAATTACTTTTGACTGATTAACACCTGTGCTAAGATAGGTCGACGGAGCCCCGCTTGGCGGGGCTCCTATTTTTGGGTGGTGAAAAAAATTATAGTACTCTGAGTCGGGGTGTTAACCATAATGACGTTTTTAACTCTACTAGCAAAATCGGTCACAAGTACTTTTGGTTGATTTTGCTAGTCAAAAGTACTTTTGACTGGTTAAGAGTTTTGACTGCAACATATACATACATATTAAATATATGTCGTAGATTGATAGCGCTACTGTGCAACGGACAGCGCCATCTAACAAATTGTTTCGAAACCTAATAATCACGTGATCGGAAACGCAAGCGCGCCCTACCTTGGACACGATCGTGGATGGGTAGAGGGGATAGCGAGAACTGCCGGGGCTAGGGAGATGTCGCTCCAGCGCTCGGGCACTCTTGGCTGAGTTTGGTTAGGCATTCAGCCGAGAGTGCCCGAGCGCGCGCTAGAGCGACGCGCGTGCCTATTTCTTGTGTAAACTGTTAGTTTGATTAAAGTTATTTTAAATTAAATTATCTTTCGTTCGAGTGCCTGCGACAGTGTCCACACCAAAAACTATGTCGGATTGTGAAATAGACTTGGTGCTTCGCATCTCGGCCACCCAGGACACGACATCAAAAGTTGGGATATCATTCAAATGGCCCACTTGGAAATTCGTGACAATGAAGTGATACTTAGTGAAAACCGTTAGCACTTTATTTTTCAAATGCAAGAAATTGGTCCGATTATCCAGACAGTAAAGACTATGTTCCGTGTAGTGCTGTGAAATTCGATCCGGTAAACCCAAGTTCGATGCGCGATGATAGTGCGTCACCGCGGTGGCGGTGGTATGTTTTGTCGAGGATGCAGTGTTGAGTAGTGCAGTTTATTTTTGACCATAAGTAAGGCGCTGAAAAGCTTCGTGCCCACATACCGGTTGTAGATCACTAATCTGGGTTCAACGCGGTACCAATTAAAGGAACATTCCAAGGTCAAATTCCTAATTGTCGAGTTTTATGCGACTACCCTCATCAACCTGAACAATGAAAAATCAGTCCAGAACGGAGGCGAGCAGCTTCATAACAGCTGGCCAGGGTCAAAGAGACGTGCGTGAATGTGTGTGAGGTTCTCTAGGTCAGCCTGGTGAGTCATTTTCAGTTTGGATTTACTGTGGAGCAGGCGTGCTCGTTAGTTATCGATTTTCTACTTTGTTTAATAGTGAAAATTTAAGAGCTACGCTCTCATGGATGGGGAATATTTATGTTGCATAATTTATTATACGTTTTATTGCTTTAAACTAAACTGAGGATGCTGAACTGTTATTTTCATGTATTGTTGACTAGGGCATGCAAACCGGATACCCGGATAACCGAAAAAACCGGATAACCGACTAATTTGAAACTCCGGTTTTTTTGGATACCAAAACCGGATTTTTCGGTTTTTTCGGTTTTTCTCCTATTTGATTTAATAATACAAAAAATATTAAATTTTATCACTGACAAACGTGGACAGGATGGCGAGGCGGCGTTAGTTCCTATTTGCCACGTTAATTTTTATACTTGTCGCACTACTATTGGCATAGTAATAAAATAAAATAAAATTTTATTTTTCGATTAGTCTGTGGCTAGTGAGTGAGTGTGCATAGTGAGTAGTGACTAGTGACACGAGTGCACGTGTTGTGTTAGACGGTGGTTTCATTGCAGATATTATTTTTATCAAAGTAAGTTTAATCACAATCTTTCTCATATATTATACACTAGCTTCTACCAGCTGCGGCTTCGCCCGCGTGAATATCGGAAATAGCAAGGTTTCCTGATTTGTATTGTAAATTTTTTACTCAGGAAACACCCACCCTACACCTACCCTACACCTACCCTACACCTACCCTACACCTACCTTACACCTACCCTACACCTACCCTACACCTACCCTACACCTACCCTACACCTACCTTACACCTACCCTACACCTACCCTACACCTACCCTACCTACATAATTATACCAGCCCAAAAATACTATGACATGTTTCTGGTCTCCTGGTACGGTACTTGTGAATCTGAAGTACTAAGGCACCAGCAGCTCTGAGTTTCCACTTCCTCCGCAGTCTCCATTAATCCATGCCACTTACCGGGATAAAAAGTAGCCTATTTTTTATTCCAGGATATGAACTACATGTGTGCCAAATTTCATCCAAATCCCTTCAGCCGTTTTTGCCTGATTGTTACACAAACATACAAACTTTCACCTTTATAATATTAGTAGGATTGCTAATATTTCATGAAGTGATGACCAAATACTGATAATTGTTGTGCCAGCAGAGATAGTTGGCATGTTTAATAGCTTTCATTAATTAGGTTATGCCAGCCGGCACGTTTTTATTTTTGTAAATATGTAATGTGCCTATAAACAAGAGCCTATTTTTGTTTGTAGTAGTTTGAGCTGATGTTGACTATCGATTTAGTTTTTGCAAATAATGACGATGCAGCGGTATTATTCTGCACTAATAGTAGTGTTTCTCAGTTTCAGATATCGTATCACGAAGGATGAAGCCAGCTGAAGGCTAAATACAATTACATACTTAGTTCAAAGCAAGTATTAGAAGAGTTTCCCGGCGTGGCGGTAATAGTTTCAACATTTTATTCAGTGCGAAAAGGTCATGTTCCGACAGTTTTCCTTACATATCAACAGATAGTGATTTTAATGAAATTGCTTAAAGCTTTACGAGCACAGAGAATATATTCTGAGCTACAAAGATTTCTAAATAGATTTTTCTGGTTTGCCTAATAGGTATTTGAGTTAATACGGTTGAGATTAAAATAAGATTAGCAATGACCGTGATGTTCGTAGATGCAGTTACTTTTGAACCGTCAAAAGGCTGATTGACTGACCGACTAGTCGGAGAAGTGAAATCATGGAATAGCTCTGTGTGTTTAAAAGTTCGTAGACAAAAAACTGTGTAGAGTTAAACGATAGCAAATCGTGGCAAGATGCAATAAGTGAAGTACAGACAACGTCATCTAACAAATTTTTTCGAAACCTAATAATCACGTAGTCAGAAACGCAAGCGCGCCCTACCGCTTGGACACGATCGTGGGTAGAGGGGACAGCGAGAACTGCCGGGGTTAGGCAGAGGTCGCTCCATCGCTCGGGCACTCTCGGCTGAATGCCCAACCACGCACGTGTCTGTTTCTTGTGTAGACTGTTAGTCTGATTAAGTTATTTAATTTTAATTATCTTTCGTTCGAGTGCCTGCGACAGTCTGCGAGTGTCTACACCCAAAACTATGTCGGGTTGTGAAAAAGATCCAGTGCTTCGCATCTCGGTCACCCATAACGCGACATATACAAGAATTGCTTACGACATAAGAACAGTCGCCAACACATCAACCTACAACAATCTGTCAAATTTCTTTAATCGATTTTCAACATTATCGCTACAGCATTAGGTTCAAGGTTGATTGAGAAAATTTGACAGTTTCGGGTAGCTTGATGTGCTGGTTTATTTTGTTTATGTAACCAATCAAAGTTAATTTATCACATTTAACCAATTATTCGAATCGAGAAGGCACATGTTCGAATCGAACCCATGTATTTTGGGATTTATTTATAAAAATCATCGAACAAGTTAGCAATAGATTAGCATTTATTCGAGTTAGTTAGAATACACGATAATAATATTAGTAATAGGTACAGTCTGTTGTCAACATTATCTGACCCACCCTAAAAACAAACGAATTTGGACCCTCTACCAGTAACATTAAGGTTTATTTAATTTATATGAGCTTATGGACTCGAGTGCTTGTGGACTCAAAGCACAAATACAATAATAATACAGACACGCAAATTTGATCTTATAACGTTAGCATTAGATTATATATTATAACTACTTGTTATAATATAATTAGTGTAGCTAATAGCTTATTTTAATGATTGCGCTCAAGTATTTCTGGTCTCGTGGTCTGTGTATAAGACTGAAAAACGAGTTGCGTGATCAAATCCTGCGACGAAGATATTGTTTTGCTTTCAATTTAGAATTTATTCCAAAACTATTTCTTGTAATAATGTAAAGAACTTTATACGGATAATCTTCAAATGTAAACTTTCTAAAATGTTAATATTTTCGCATAACTTGTAATAAGAGGGTAGTTGAAAAATAAATATTCGTATTCATTATAAAATTGGTATTCAAATACTAATAAGGATATGCAGTGACTACGCGCAAACATATTTTAGCTTGCCTTATTAAATTGCAAAAACAACGGCTCTTTTTATTTTCTATTTTATTGGTAGTTTTTTTATTATCATGTCTCAATCATGGACCTAAAAAAAAAGGCGGACGCCGTCTTCTTTAACAATAATTGAAGCACCCATAGTAAGTCAGTGCACTAATGCAGACAGGTCCGCACGCACACATTCACACCATAGTAAGTCTGTCGTCGGCCATTACGTTTTGAATGACGCTCACGTGTGCCCGCTTGTTATTTTGCGTAATAAAAATTAAAGTATGCCTTCATGTGTTGTGAAAAGTTGTCGAAACCATAGTGGTTCAATTAAAAAAAGCCAAGGGATCACTTTTCATAGGTAAGCATGTCATTTTAAAGCTTATTTCTCGATTTTACGTCAATAAATTTAATAAATCTCGAAATCAATCAGTGTTGCAACTATTTCAAGTTTTAAATTGCTTTAAAAGTGGGAGATTTATATTTTTATGTTAATATTTACTGTTATCGTATTCTTTTATATTTCACAGATTTCCCTCAGCAAATGATGCATGGAAAAATGATTGGATAAAAATAATAAGGGAGTGTAGAAATGAAAATAATTGGAAGCCATCTAAATCTAGTGTAATCTGCAGTATACATTTTGAGAAGAATAGTTTGTACACAACTAAAGGCGGACTTCTTCGTGTTGTTGCTTACGCCATACCAACAAAGGTAATTCAATTAATTTAAGGTCCTTATAACTGAACCCCTTAATTTTAATTTATAACAGTTTAACAAAATAGCAAAAGACAAGTATATAAAAATTTGAACCAACAAAAAGGTTTGTAAAACTTTATTAACATTAAATAAGTTGTACCTAAATATTTTTAATATCCAATGTGTTTTATTTATTTTACCTTTATTTTAACAATTTACGTCACCAAAAAAAACCAAGTGCAAGGGAGATCTTATTGAAATATTGTTTAAAAATGGGTAATTTTCCATCATCTGGCATCCCTTTACACACGCACACAAAGATACGCAGCCGCCATTGTGGTGCTTCAATTGTTTCTTAGTGAAGTTCCGTCCGCCTTTTTTTTTAGGTCCATGGTCTCAATGGAATGATTACTAAAAATACAAAATAAGCTATTTGCACGAGGAGAAGGTGAGCTGCTTGTGCTGTGCAAGAATAAACTTTATGAAAGTATTCTATATGGTTCAAATTCTTTAGAATATTGCGTCTGGCATTAAAACTAAGATCAAATTTCAATGCGGCTTATAAGAGTTGAGTGTCAGACTTTTACTGACTAAAACCTATCCATGCTCCAACTAGGATTTACGTTCTAGGGCCGCGGTAACTCTTTTCAAAAGTTAGTTATAGAGAAAATGAATTCATCTGTGAAATGCTTTACAGATTTATAGCTGCCTATATGTAGTGAATAAACATGTTATTGAAATAGAAAAAATCTATTTATAACAATAACATTTACATCACTACATAATATGCAACATGCATTGAGATTTAAATGATTTTTCATCAGTGAAGATTACAACATTTTCTTCCTAATTAAAATTTAAAGATTCCTGGGCAAAACGGACCCTTTCTTCCCGATGAGCAGGTCTCAATGCAATTTTCTGTGCCGGTTTATAATTCCTTATCCCAGCAGCGTGTAAATGCCTTCTCACTGTTTCCACTGAAATATTGTGGTTTATTGCGGCTACACGAATTGGTAAAAATGGATTTTCAACATCCCTTGAAACAATGGCCCGGTGGCGGTCGAAGTCGGGACTACACTTGATGGCTTTTGCTCCTGGACGAATCCACTGAATATTTCCATTGTATATGTAACGTTTTAGCCATAGTCTGACCGTATTTCTCTAAAACAAATAAAAAATACATTTTTGGAATCGCGTATGTAACTTGTAAACAGTGAATGTAATGGTAAAATAGCCAACTACGCGTTCATTAATCACAATTAATAAAATGAAAAAGGTATAAAAAAAAACACTTACTGCCATATTAAGTCGACGACCAATCACTCTAATTTCCACATTCAGCTCATGTAAAAATATGATTTTATATTTGGTATAGTCATTAAGTTGCGACATTATGCTTTTTACACCAAATTGCTTAAAAATACTTAACGAGTCAGTGAAACGATTTACAAATGTGTGTGCGCAGTCACTGCTATTAGGCGTAGTGTGACTTTTGTCACTTAGATGAATTTATTATCTACCTCACGAAGCAAATATATGTTTTACTTCGTATCCGACCATTCTTGGTAAATATAAATTCTGTGAACTTAAAGTTTTTGAATTTACCCACCTGTTCACAAGATAAGTTATTAGGCGTAAATTATATTGGTCGTTCTTTAACAATGCAAGCAATATTGTAGAAATGAAAACAAATTCAAAAAGAAACTGAAATGAATAGGTGGACTGTGTTTTCGAATCCACACGTTGTTCGTCACCAATGCAGCATCAAACCGCTAAGCCACAATAACTTATTGGGAATACGCGAAATTAAAGATTGAGTTGTAATTATGTAGTGTGACTTATAAGCTTTTGAACTTTAATGTCAACGAGATAATGATTAAAATAGCTTAACAAAATCATAATTATATAATGCCGGTGGCTCCGACAATGTTGGCAAGCATTTGTCTGAAAAGCTCATATAAATTGAACAAACCTTATTGTTACAGGCAGAGGGTCCAAATTCGTTTGTTTTAGGGTGGGTCAGAAAATGTTGACAACAGACTGTACTAAGATACTGGCACTTATTCAGCTGAATCTGGTTTAACTGGAAGCCGAATCCAATAGTTGGGGAAAAGCTGGGCAAATGATGCCCAGCTTCCAAAGTTTAGGGACCAGACTAAGTGAGATTTAATCCGCAAGACAGTTTTGTGGTGAACTGTGGGGCTGATATCCAGGGAGAACGCCAGTGTCCTCAACTTCGGATTGCCGTCATCAGTTGCTAAACAGGTCAGAGATATTTATAAATAAGAAGTTTTATTCTCTACCCGTACTTAGTAAGTTCGACATCACGACTCTGTCAAGCCCGCCAAACTGTAGTTGTTCAGGAACGATGCCAGGGGTCTCGCTTTTGATTAGTTTTGGTGACCATACTCATGACTGCATTCGGCACAGAGCAGGGAAACACACCGGGAAACCCATCGCAGCCGCTCAGGCGCAGCAATTCTGTGGGATCTTGATAAACTTACTTGGCATAACGTATCCGGCATCTTCTGTCACGTTTTCCTCCAAACATTCTGGACAAACAGTAGAATCGCAAGGATTTTCAGTAGATGTCGGGAATGACGGCATCAACTCTACTGGTGGGGGCTGAAAAATTAATGCTGAAGTCAATTATGCAGTACCTAGGATGCCGGCGGTATGGCATGTTCAACGGTAAATAGTATTTATTTTGTAAATAGGTTACACATAACACTTTAACACGTCAATCTTTTTTGGTTATTTTCAATTAGATGAGACCGGTGTTTCTTAGATGACTACCCTGAGAAGAAATACGGAAACAAACTCAGAGGTCAAAGTTTCTTTTAAAGTCCTTATGAGAACAATGTAGGTAGTTAATATCTGAGGTCGCCTTTTATGGAAAGTACCACACAGATTTAAGTGGACCAGACAGTGCAAGCATTAGTCAGTTAACTCAAACTTACAACTATAAGAGCTCAACGATGTGACAAACAATACCAAAGTAAGGACATTTGGGGAAAGACAAAGTTGTAAACTTGTAATATTACCTCAAGCCTATACAAGTAGGACAGCCGACAAGGATCCCAGGTAGTACACAGAGTAGCATTGTGCATCATATCCTTACGTGGCTCGTCGCCGAAGTAGTCAAATGTGATCACTATGTTGTTATCAATTGCGCAATATTCTAGAAATTCGTCAACGGGTACCTGTAACACATTTTTAATAAGTCATTTGAGTGGTTGACGTTGCATTTTATTTTCCACCTATTGATCGAAGACTCAGACTTGACATGCCAAACTGTAAGTGGTGTGCAAAAAATAACTACATTATCTTAAAAAATAACTTACTTTAGTTTTATTTCCACAATCCAAAGTTCCGTTCTGGAAATAATTATTTTCTCTCTCGCCGTTACCGAGACAGAACATCCATCCTTCATGGAAAGAGTATTCTATGGGTGCTACCTCGGCTTCAATGCAGGGGTCCAAAGGCACGGATATAGACTGTTTCCCAAAGGTACACTTTCGTTCGTGCATATTCGCTTGTACTCGGTAAGCGTCGAGATCCGGCTCCGAACCATGAGGGCACTTGTAGTAGTTACCTAAAGGTTAGTAAGTAGGTGCATTAAATTAATTTGTAAATGTGATCATGTGAGATCATACAAACCATGGCACATCAACCATGTCTTGTCTTGCATGCGCTAACAAGGCGGTAGGAACTTCTGGACTCTGACTATCGCTACCATCCATATATCTATGTTTGGTAACCTTTTGTTCTACCGATTTAAGCTTACCGTTTTGTATGATGTACACAGATTTCTTTCTGTTAGTGACCACCGTGCGGACGGTGAGGCCGTTGCCGCCGCTCTTAATGTTCTCCATCAGCACCTCCTGTGCCGCGCGCTGTTCTCGAGACCACTTCGCAGCTTCTTCTGCCAGGATCTGTCGACTTACCCTTCCCGGAGATTGCGTGGACTGTGGAAGATTAGATTAGGTATGTTCATTGACTATTTACTTATTTCAATAAATGTATTTTCTGAATTGTCGGGATCGTTAGTCTAGTGCAGTAAGATGATAATGCAGGCAAGATTTCTGAGTAACTATAGTATGAGTTTCTTGCAATATAGTTTACATATATTTTTGTATATGTCGTCACTCACGACCACGTTTCGAGTCCGTACGTCATCACTGGCAACACGCACTGGTCATAGACTTTCGTCTTGAGACATATGTGGTACTACGTGAGACGAGAAGATACCACGCAACTTCCCGAACGCCGCTCAGCCGAGCCTGATTCGACAGTTGACCTCTTTCTCGAAGTTAGCCCCACCCAACTGGACCGTTTGTCCCAGGTAGACGCACTCGTCTACAACTTCGAGTGTAGGGTGTTCTACTGAAAATCCTTGCGAATCTTGATAGGAGTGGGTGCTAATAGGTATTTACCATGACCTTGGTTTTGTCCATGTTCATTTTAAGACCCACTCTTTTGGAAGCTCTACTGAGGTCATCGAGCATCTTACTGAGGTTCTCCATGGTCTCAGCCATGGTGAGTGATGTACTTGCCATTGACATTAATGCCTAGCCTTCTGCAGTCCAAAACCTTGAAGACATCCTCCATTGCGGCCGTGAAAAGTTTCGGAGAAAGAACATCTCCCTGCCTCACACCTCGCTCAGGAGGATAGGTTTCTGATCCTGAAGTCAGACTGACATGGTGCCGATTTCGTACAAACGCACCTTGATGTACCGATAATCGATCTAGCACCGTTGGATAGACTGCAGCACAGACCAAGTCTCGATTGTATCGAAAAAAAAAATGGTTTTCTCGTAGTCCACAAACGTTAAGCAGAGGGGCAGATTATACTCTCCAGTCTTCTGTATAACCTGCCGCATACGGTGTTAAATCCTTTTCAGAATCCGGCTTGTTCTGGAGGCTGAAAGTAGTGAAACCTGTGCGCGAGACGACTCTGGAAAACAGCTTGTGTAGACATGGCTCAGAAGTGAGATGGGCCTGTAATTCTTAAGCGGTAGTAGTACCAATACACCTTTGCTCCATATGCTTGTGGCGTTTTCCCCTCGAGTATGACGGAATCAAACAGTTTCTGAAAGGCCGTAAGGACCGGTTTTCCACCATCATGAAGTGATCAATTCTATTGGTGATGCAAAGATTCTAACTAGCGCCACTAGTGTCCAAATTGTGAAGCTGTCTGAGAACGATACCTACTTTGACAGTTTTCTCACAGCGTTGCCAACGTGTGGGGAATTCCCCAAACTGCAGGGAATCTCAAGTTAGGAAATTTGACTGAGATTTTCGGGAAATGTAATAAATTGGTGCTGGCAGCACTGCAAGTGTTGCTCGCAACTTCTAAGTTGCGCCGCTGGAGGCGCGCGCGTAATCCTTGCATCGCCATGGCCACGACATGCAAATTCCTGTTTTTAGTTTTCTGAAATAAATATCTTGCGAGAAACTCACAGGTAGGTACTGTAGCAACTTATCGTAAAGTTGTTATAGTAACGCAAAAGCTATGGTAATGAGGGTTTCCAGGAAAAATTACGCCAACAGTTGGCGCCACATATTTGCGAGAGGTCCTCTTCATTGGAAAAGTAACTGACGTAAACATGACATTGATGTCAATTTGACAAATGTCAGAAATCATTAGCGTTTTGACAGCTGCCTGGACCTGACCATATACCTGACCTGACGCCTCAGTGCTGCCATTTAGTGGTCGTCATTTCAGGAAACCATCATTTAGTTTATATTGTGGAATCATGCCGAGTGGAATCACTCCCACTCTTTTTTTTAATCCATTCTGTTTTTGATGAAAACTGCATTAGGTACATATTTATGTAAGAAACATTATGCAGTTTTCGGGACACTTAATTGTCAGTTCACAGATCTCTCTTCTGTGATGTTATTTAGTAGATAAGTGCATAGTTTTTATAATGCGTACCTGTGGCGGGTTTTCCATGATAACGTGTGGTCGGCCCAGCGTGTGCTGCCAAATCAGCTTCGCAGCAATTTTGAATTTAGCGCTGTGATGCAGGGGCTGGATTTGTAGGATACCATACCATGCCAGCTCTCGGTACACACTATCTGGCAGGTAGCCCGTCTGAATAACACATATTTTTTATTATTATGAAAATTTTCCCTTACTTTTTACTTCAATAAATCTCCGATATAACGTTCAGTACTTACAGGCATAAAGTCCATGTGCCACTGAAAAGCATTGATATTGTGTTTAAATTAATAAATATTTTTATTCATAGTAGTAGGTACTTAGTTGTTATTTTCTTACTTCTTCTTCCTGTGGTTCCATCCCGTTCATTTTTTCTGAAAATGAAAGGAGTCCACAACAGTAATTTTTTAATAGTGGGTGTTACGATTTTTTATGATATTATTATTAAGCTGCATCTACTTACCATCTTCATCATCACTGGAATAGACTATAGCTAGCTGCGAAACAAAATTCTTTGTAAGTTACGTTACAGTTTGCTGAGGAACGCATGAGGCTCGGCTGCTTTAGTGAGTACGGCACTTTCCGAAGAACTAAGTACTCAGAGAGTACCAACCTGAATATAAGTGACGCGGAACCGAATTGCCCCTCGTTCAAGGGGCAATTCGGTTCCGCAATGGTAAATTGCTACCATTGCGGAACAGAAACTGCATGCATCGTGTGAAACATGGTAGACCCCGTTATAATCTCCCCATGAAATTGGGCCAAGCGCTGCACAGGGGAAGTTTTGGAGCTGGTCTCCAAGAAAGTATCCGGATCCTCGTAATTTTATATATACCTGAAGGACTAGTGCAAAAACAAAAGCTATGTAGTTCGCCATACTTAACAAAAGTGAAACTAACTAACGTCGTTTATTTTTACACCACTTAATTGAGAGTTATAATTTTAACGATTGTTATAAAAATTGATTGGCCATTAATTACAAGTTTAACGCTATTGGAACAAGGACAGCAATAACTTAATCTCCTTTTTGTATGCTTCTTGAAGGTGAGAAAAAAAGAATAATGATAATGACCGCATGCTTAAAGAGAAGACCACTAGCTTAACAGTTGTAGTAATTACTTAGTATTCGGTAAAATATTAGGATTAGTGATTTTCACGGAGTACCTTATAATTTAATTTACTGTCATTGCGTAGAACGAAACGCAAAACCTGCATGTCCACCACAGATAATTATGAAACGAGTTGACAGTTTCGCATCAAACAATAAATCAGGGTGTAACGTTTTATACCATTTTATGAATAAAATAATTAAGTTTATCGTATTAGTGAGTATAATTCGTAGAGATGAATACTCTCGACAAACAATTAGCAGATTTACGGATATACGCGAACGAATTAGAGGCCAAACTACAAGATGATATTAACGCGACGATGAAGAAACCATCAATCCCACCTAAAAAAAATAAGCCTCCTCTGCCTCAAATACCACAAAGTTGTATGGTAAAGTCTGCCTGCGAGCCGTCCTACTCCTCAAGACTCGAATATGGTAGCCGTACTAGTTCTACTTATTCAAACTTAGTGCCTGTGAAGAGTTGCATCGTAAGGAACACAGCCAGAGTGCGGAGTGGTGATGTTCTGCTGTACAGTAACGTACTGCCTCCCGGAGGCACCAACCATGTCTATTCCAATATGATGATGCAACGTAATGCTTACGGAGGCGACAGTATTTACGGAGATCGGGATACGCGGTCGGAAGTGTCTAGGATCAGTGATTTAGGTGCTCAGTCCAATTACAGCGAGTTGCGGCGGCCGGGATCCGCATATCCTCCGTCCTCTGCGTCCGTCAATGCACAGGACTTTTCTACGTATGGTGGATCACAGACATCATCTACTTACGAGTCTCTGTATGAGCCCATCAACCCTAGACCGTGCAGTCAGCTGTCTGGAACGTCGTTGTATGGTGGTTACGTTGGCACCACTGTCGAGCCTACACCAGAGCCTGATGATGCCCTGTACTGTGGCAACTGCTACAAGTGTGGTGAGAAGATCATGGGTGAGACAACGGGTTGTACTGCCATGGAGAGGATCTATCACATCAAATGCTTCTGTTGTAATCATTGTGGAATTAATTTGCAAGTAAGTAAACAATAAAACGGTTTTATAAAAGCTTTCAAAAGTCAAAGTCAAAGTAATTTATTTGTTAAACATAGGTAATATGGTACATGGTATAAAAAATTGTGTTGTATCACTATGTTTTACCTTGCAAGGCGTACAAATTAGGCGTAAAAATACAAGCTAAGTAAGTCTATTTCAAACAAGTCGTAAATAAGATAGAATAATAAGTGGATCGGACATTTTTATTTTATGCTTCTATCATCTAAAAACTCATTGATTGAGTAGTAAGCCTTTTCAACCAGGAGTTTCTTAAGCTGCGATTTAAAATGGTTTATGTTGGTCATGCTTTTTAAAGTTCTTGGTAATTTATTGTAAATCTTTGGACCCATGCCTAGACAGCTCTTTGAGAAAAGTGCAGTACTGTGTTTTTTTGACTTTAGTGTGCTTTGGTGACGTCTAGTATTAAGCTTTTCAAATTTAGATAGATTCTCCTTAACAAATATTGAAATTTCATAAATATAGAGCGATGGAAGTGTGAGTATTTTTAAATTTCCTGCCAATATTTAATATAAGGTATACATAGCATGTCTTGGTAGCACACTTCCCTCAGCTAAGTAGCTATAATTATAGTTACTCAGTAACTCCAAATAAAGAATGTATTTCCTTAATAATAGCCATGTTCAGTATCATTCCAAACAGTTAGTCACAGCCTCATCTGAGCCCAGGTGACTCACCAGTGTAGATTGCTCACATTCCATTGTAATAATAAAATTGATATGGTGCCAAGATCTTACCTTCCCTACAAGTAGAGATAGTAATGCATTTATGTATATGAACATTTGTATGTTACCTTTGTTTATTAAATTGACTAGAACTATTAAAATATGATGTTAATTTCTAAGCATTCAGATGCTGCATGCAAATGATTTTGTCTTCCTTATTAATAAATTATTAATGTTTATTAACTAGTTTTCACTTACTTAGAAATAGTTTAGAATTGAGGCAAGTATAGACATATCAAGAGGTGCTGTGCTAATAAAGTGACAAACATCTCCTGGGTCTGTCCCACAGAGCCATTACTTTTTGTTTCATTAACATTGCCACAGGATAGTTCCCACTGTCTTATAACTTCATGTTTACACTCTTGTTAAAATTCCCAAGGGAACACTGCCATTATAAGAAAAAAGGATGGAGTTATTTTCTTAATTTCGGAAGTTGGTTACTTCGTTTTGATGTTTTGTATAGATACATCCTTTTTTTATGACAGCAGAACATACTTCTGACATAAATATAATATACATCCTACAAAAGTAATTATATCTAAGCAACATTTGTGATTTTTTTTTTGTCTTGTGCGTCATTCTAGGGCCGTCCCTTCTATGCAGTGCAAGGCAAGGCACTGTGTGAAAGAGACTACTTGGATACCTTAGAGAAATGCTGTGTATGTGGTGACCCTATCCTGGACCGCATCCTGAGGGCGACAGGCAAGCCATACCACCCTCGCTGCTTTACCTGTGTTGTGTGCCAGAAGAGTCTTGATGGAATCCCTTTTACAGTGGATGCTGTCAACCGCATACATTGTATTGAAGATTTCCATAAAAGGTAAGATAAGATGAAATAATTTCCTAATCACATTGTTGTGTCTTGTTTTTATATTGGACGAGCTTTTTTGCACGATTTCGCTCTAGTGGCTGTATCACACGAACAGTGTCCTTAGTGCAAGTTTTTTAACATTCTCGATAGCTCTATCATAAACGTCAATATGTATTGAAACTGAATAAGCGCTGTCTGGTGATAACGAAAAAACCTTTTTTTGCATACAATTTGACATTTTTATGCGAACATTTACATTTTTCTGGGATAATAAGGTGTTCTTTTCAATGGCGCGGCCATGACAATTAAAAATGAAGAATAAAACCATGCCAAGATTTTGTAAAAATTGATTCTCAAAATCATAAATTTGTCAAAGCCATGGTTAAAAAGTTATAAGGGTTTGAACGTGGCCGCGCCATTGAAACGTGGCGAACCGCGCGGCCACGGAGATCTTTAAAACTAAGCGTTGCAGAGACCTGAAATTTAGGTAAATAACAGATTGAATTTGTAAAAATATAGAAAAAAATCCTGGGTTTATATTTAAGGAGCTGTAAGACTAAAACCCCATACCCTGAAAAACACGTTTTCACTGATATCTCGCTGGAAAAGCATCGCAGACGTCTAAGTTTTTGGTAAAATCCAGATTTGTAATAAACTTCTTCTTTCTTTCTTTCATTTGAATTAATTGTCGAAACTAGTAAAAATACAACAAAAAATTCTAGTTTTATATTTCAGGAGCTATAAATCTAAAACCCCATGGCCGCGCCATTGAAACAGTGAAAAATACGTTATCGCCAATATCTCGCTGAAAAAGCATCGCAAAGGCCAGAAGTTTTTTGTAAAACCTAGATTTGAATTTGTCAAAATAGATAAAAATGCACAAAAAAGTCCTAGGTTTACATTTCATGTTTATCTTTCGATGAAAGTAAGTGATAGCGAGATATTTTTTTGTAAATAACACCTATGAATATGTAAAATTACCGCTAATGGCAAAAAAAAAAAATTTCGTAATTTACCTTTGACCATGACTAGAGAAATCTTTCCACTTTTGGTATTAGAATATCTCAAGGATTCTAAATTAAATGAAATTATAAGATACAAAACCATGTTTATTTCTTTAAAAATCGTTGCTTGATAGCTGAAAATACTGTGGTTTTTAGTACACGTGCGAAACCATAACATAACTTTGCAGATTCGTAATTCCTGTAAGATAGTATAATTT
Source organism: Melanchra persicariae (assembly GCA_947386135.1). NCBI lineage: Eukaryota > Metazoa > Arthropoda > Insecta > Lepidoptera > Noctuidae > Melanchra > Melanchra persicariae. Next base: position 3,813,729 of record OX376655.1, on the reverse strand, counting down.
GATGAATAATAATTGTATACTCAAACCCATTACTAAGTATGTCTAAGACTAAATTCTGCCAGAAATAATTTAATTTAATTAAGAATCCTCGAGATAATCTAATAAAATAGGTGGTAAGTTTTCTGTAAACAATAAGCCATGGTCACCCTATCGACCTATTCAAGACGTATTAAAGATTCCGTTCTACAACTTGAATTGTAAACCTAGGATTTTTTGTGTATTTTTATTTATTTCGTCTTCAGCGAGATATTGGCGATAACGTATTTTTCAACGTTTCAATGGCGCGGCCATGGGGTTTTAGATTTATAGCTCCTGAAATATAAACCTAAGATTTTTTACTAGTTTCGACAAATTCAAATCTGGATTTTACAAAAAACTCCAGACGTCTGCGATGCTTTTTCAGAGAGATATCAGCGAAAATGTGTTTTTCGCCGTTTCAATGGCACGGCCATGGGGTTTTAGTCTTACAGCTCCTAAAATATAACGTCCAGGATTTTTTTCTAATTTTTTTTAATTGTCATGGCCGCGCCTTTGAAGCGGACACATACCTAATGGGTACAGTGTTTTCCAAAGTAAACTGTGACGATCAGCGGTAGTAAGGCTTTTAATCAGGGAAAGAAAGTTAGTTTACTTACAGAGATATAATTTACAAACATTTACACATCCCATAATATATCTCTCCTTAGTTAACAACGAGATAATATTCCAATCAGGTTTAAATTCCTACCTATTTATTTTTGAGTATTCCACAGATACGCGCCTCGTTGCGCACGCTGCCGAGAGCCAATCGTGCCAGAGAGCGGCGCCGAGGAGACTGTTCGTATCGTGGCTCTGGACAAGAGCTTCCACGTGTCCTGCTACGCCTGCGAGGACTGCGGGACCTCGCTGTGCTCTCGGCAGGAGGGCCGCGGCTGCTACCCGCTCGACGACCATCTCTACTGCAGGGAGTGCAATGCGCGCCGCATACAGGACCTCTCAAGAAATATAAACTAACTTACTTTACTAAGCATTTGTTATTTGAGTAGCCAAGATTACCTAGTGCGTCAGTGTCGCAATTTTTTCGCTGAAGATCGTGTTTTTGGTTCTATGATTAAGGTTGAAAACCTCGTACAGTTTGCGTCAATTAACTTTGCCCCTCTGAAGTTAGCCATTTGCAAAGATCGCGCAGGTGCAGTCACGTAGACGGGAGCAAACGGGACGCAAGCATGCATCGAACGTAAACGAGCGACTGAGACATAAAATCGCGCCGCCATAATCCCCGCCCCCATGTCTCTTGCGCATGCGCAATTGCAGTTTGTTCGTAATTTTGACTCCTACGCAGCCACTCGTAGCCAACTTCAGAGGGACACAGTTATTTGACGCGAACTCCACTAGGCAATATTTGACGCGCAACATGATGTTTTTGTGGTACGACAACGATTAACTTTCGTTTAGTAACAATGTCAATGTTGCGCGCCTGCTCGCAACGTTGCGCTTTGCTGTGCAACATTGCTGAACATGCGCGTCACGTGTTGCGCGTCAAATGTTGCCTAGTGGATACGAGGCTATATTATCATCAGTTAAAGATGCACCACGCTCATTGTTTAGGTCGAAGTTACGCTTAGTAAGTAATTGAGCCCACCCAGTTATTATTATAATTTGTACATAATGTAATCGGCGATATAAGTACTTAAATATGTACGAACTTAGTGTAAGTGAACCATGAGATTTAAAACGTATTGTCGGAACATCACATGCGTTTTACGAATTATGTCTTACTAAGACCGTTGGGAGAACCCCTTGCAATAAACTTGACGTTTGTGAAAATAAACAGACTACCTTCCTTTTGTAGTTACTACATGATGATGGTTTTCCCACCCAATAGTCTTACGATAGATAAAATTAGTAAGACCCATTGTGTACACATATTGTTAGCATATTTAACAATATTAGATTTATTGATAAGACATTCCATAATGCATTTATATTATAAAAGGCTGTGTAGCTCTCACCATTCATGATTTATTATACAGTATTATTTTTAACGACGTTGTGATTGTAAAATAAGTTATTTCGAAATGAGTATCAAACAAGTTGTGTGGTATGATTGTTTTGTACCAAACATAATAATAGTATGCTTTGTACACACTTGCACACCAAGTAAGTAATCATTAGCATCTATGTATAATTACGCACATTCCGGATTCTTGGTGCACAAGTGTGTGAAAGGCTGCATAAGTAGTGCCATGTTTATTTTGTAAAGTATTATACTGTTAGGTTGTGCCTGTTATATAGCGAATAAGTCATGTACTCTATTGACAGCGCACTTATGTCCGTGACTACGGCAGGACCACGAACCCCAATCGATTCCATATTTGGTAACTAATTAATACTCAATTGGTACTAATTGGAACTCAAACAACAAAATTGGTACCTCAGAAGTTTTCGAGAAAATCCACTTTGAAGTCACGTTCTTTTTAGCAGGACCACCATGAGCACAGAAAAAGGGGGCATGCTACAGCTATTCTAACTATACAAATAATTAGTACCCTTAAATGTGGTTCATTTCTTAAAAAAAAAAATAGAACTGAAACATTTGTATTTACCGAGAAATCAACAATGATAATTTTCATATGGAATATGAATTATAATTATACATATGGAATATGAACGTGGTCCCACCTTCTAAGTGGATTTTCTCGAAAACTACTGAGGTAAGTACCAATTTTGTTCGAGTACCAATTGAGTACTAATTATTTAACAAATAAGGAAGCGATTGGGGTTCGTGGTCCTGCCATAGTCACGGACATTACTTAATTACGTACAGGAGCAGAAATCTACATTATTTTTTTTCTTGAAAAGAATCTCGGTTGCTGGCCAATTAACTCAAACCTTTTCTGATTTTAATAACTATGGGATTGCCAACTCCCTTCATCATATTTTTTTTGTTTACTATTTATACCATGAAGTAAATATAACTGTTTTATACGCTTTTTTTTGTATTTTTATACATGTTGCGTTATAAACACAAGATCTTTTTATGTCCGTGACTACCGCAGGACCTGGAACGCCAATCAGTTCATTTGGAAGGACCACGAACGCCAATCGCAAATAAGTAGTAATAATAAGTCTGCGATAGTCACGGACATAATCTTTTTTTATCGTGATTGTATACTGTAGTACATTTTATAATTTTATGCCAAGCACATAATATTTACAATATACTGCCGATTTTTCTAAGAATATTCTATAATGTTGAGTAGAATGAATTTTATATGTAGTTGAACTTTTTAGGCATACTAGTCATCGATTACTATCTGTATGCTGCTATATTATGTAGTGCAAAATAAAGTATACACTCAAAATTCGTGTGTATTAATTCTTAAATAAAACAAAAGTGACTGTTTATTTAATTCTATATTTCTCAATTCGCTCTTTGGAACAGAGTCACCTTAAAAAAAACTTAAACTAATTTATTTAATTACAAATAACCAGAAGACTTTGGCTTCTCAAGAAAATTGAACAAACTTCATTAATATTTTACATTCACCTTCACAATAATATGTATGTACCAACAATCAGCCAAGCAGTTTCTATACAACAGCATGCACTCTGATAAATTAGAAGAATCATATTATTATTTCAAATAAACATATACCACAAGAGCTTCGTAATAAACGGTGACAGAAAACATAGTGAATTTTTCTCCAAACCTTACTAAAATTTAATACTCAGTCAATTTCCCGTCTCAGAGACCTAACTATGATCCATTAATCCATATATCTTCTAAAATGTAAATCAATGTATGTTTAAATGTGTGAACAAAAAGATTGCCAATTTTAATTACCAATGGTAAATCAAACTAAAATTATTCATAAAAGCAAAAACAAGGGCTGTGGTTATTCTGAAACATCAAATTCGTACTCTTACAGAGATTCAAATAATTACTTTATAGCCAGTCTATTAGTTTCTAATCAGTGCCCTATTTCATAATAGTCAATATTTACAAGCGCTTGGCGGCAATTGGGCATTCATTTTAATGTCGAAAAGCTTACATAGAACTTAAATGTAGCCAAATATTTACGATGAACACATTTTAATTGTTCATAATATCTCTATAAGCAGCATTTTAAACTTGCAATGCAAATATACAGTTAAATTAAATTTAACATCCACATAAACGAATTGTTTGAACTGAAGGGAATGTAGAGGTGCTCACTTGCAAATTACAACTGCATCAAGCAAAAAGCTATTGCGTCTTATAACAACAATTAATTTATTTAAAAATTTTAACAACAGCAAAAAATATTTTGCTGTTGTCAACTGAAATGAAAAGAACATACTCATTCTAAGATATTTGTTTTTCTTGAGATTATCAGATTTTGACATTGATAATTATTCTGCAAGCAAGTGAATTTTTATATTGTACAATGGGTGCTCTTAGTAATAGCACAATAAATTAAACATTTTATAAGTGTTTATCTTAAATGAACTTACTCTGTCATATTTCTATACATTTTTACAAGAATCTTGTATGTAGTAGCATACAGTATCATACGCGCAATGCTGAATGGACACAAATTAATTTAAAATACAAATTTTGAATTTTATGCCGATTATTAATAACTTTAGACCTTACAAGTACATTATAAACTTATTTTTTTTATCACTTACATGTTATAAAGTTAAACTATTGATCTGGATCGTACAATCCAGTTAATATCAATAATAAACCAGCTTAGTAAAAATACAATCACCTGTGACAACTTCAATGTTTTCAAAATACTACTCTACAGTAAGTGAAAAGTTATTATTATTTATAAATGTTACTGTAAAAATGCATGCTAACATCAATACAATGATCACAAAATGTTACACTGTTCTGCGACTGTCTATAACTAAAGACAAAACACTGCTTAGCATAGTCTGCTCTGTATAGTGGAGTCCGTAGACCGAGTGAGATAGATTTTAAAACTACAATTATTATTACGTAGGCAACGGGCCCTTTAAAGCTTTTCTCCTCTGGCTACTAGGGATGGGTCGAGCCAGTGTCAGGGAGGCGCGCTTCACCTGAAGACAGACCTGCGCTCGCGCGTGCGGCTGGGCTCCCACTCGGCGTCGTCCGGGTCGTCGGCGTCGTCCGGCTCGTCGCCCAGCTCGTCGCCCAGCTCGTCGCCCAGCTCGGGCGGCGACAGCGAGCTGGACGACGACGCGGGCTCGGGCGGCGGGCTGGCGGCCGCGTAGAAGCCGTCGGGCATGGCGGCCAGCATGCGCGCGTACGACTCGTCGCCCAGCGGGAACTGGCGCGGCGTGTACGGTCTCACTGTCTGGAGTAACATTCGCAGTTAACGTTAGTTGAGCGACTGAGTTAGTAACGTGACTGAAGCTATACTGTATTGTTTTTCTTTTTTATGAGCGTGATGCGGTAGTTTTTATGTTTTAGACCAGGTAATAAGTTAATTAGTTATTATTAGTTGAAGCAGATGACATGAACATGCAAGTAGTAAGCGAAATGAGTCATATGAAAGACAAGGCAGCAACATTTAATTTCACTGCACAGGCAATAGTAAATTTTAATTATGATGGTTGCATGGGATGTTGCTGTTTTTTCCTACCAACCTAAATTTTAAATGCTAACGGTTTTACTGTACCATACCATAAGCATTAAAAGTCGCCGAAAATGGTATGTTGTTGTTAGGGTTCAGTAGCCAAATGGCAAAAAACGGAACCCTTACAGATTCGTCATGTCTGTCTGTCTGTCTGTCCGTATGTCAGCCACTTTTTTCCGAAACTGTAAGAACTGTTTAAACTTGGTAAGTAGATTTATTCTGTGAACCGCATTAAGATATTCACACAAAAAAAATTAAAAAAACAATAAATTTTAGGGGTTCCCCATACTTAGAACGGAAACTCAAAAATTTGTTCTCATCAAACCCATACGTGTGGAGTATCTATGGATAGGTCTTCAAAAATGATATTGAGGTTTCTAATATTATTTTTTTCTAAACTGAATAGTTTGCGCGAGAGACACTTCCAAAGTGGTAATTCATTCAATCAAGTCAAATATAATTTTCACGTTGCTAAAAACAATAAAATAAATATTTAAGTGGGGCTCCCATACAACAAACGTGATTTTTTGCCGTTTTTTATAGATAATATTGCTTACCTCCCATAACATACGGCGTGATAATATGTAGCCTAAAGCCTTCCTTGGTTTAAAAAGAACATTTTTGCTGAATTTAAATTCAATCTATCCAGTAGTTTTGGCGTGGAGCCGTACCATACACACATACAAACAGAAAAAAATTCTAAAAAGTCATTTTTTGTCATCGGTTACGTTTTTCTAACAAAAGCCACTTATTTTTTCTCGAAAATTCTCAATTTACAGTTTTTCTTTCGTTACTGTTTTATTATATGTATAGATGGTACGGAACCCTCCGTGCGCGAGTCCGATTCGCACTTGGCCGGTTTTTTATTTTTGCTTTTATATGACCTGAATGGTGGAACTGATGATGCCTGAAGGGCAAAAATGTCAATAAAGCAAGAGGATTGACTGTGATTTCAATGTTCCGAAGGTGATCCGCTGTTTTCCAACCCAAACATCATTAAACCCTTATTTCCTGTCTACGACCCTTCTATTCCAAGTATTACCCACACCTCCTAACATCCTTCAACTTCCCATCAACTCCCTAACTCCTCACGTAACTGTGACCCTTCTATGACGAGGTGGTTGCGGACTCAGCCGTCACTAAATCAGCTGATGGCGGGTAGGAGAAACTAGTCACCTGCGTTAGAACCTGCGCAGTCGAGCACCGTGGCCGGAGATGGGGGTTGAGCCGATCGGCACTTTTGGTAATGTGTTTGTGAGGCAACACCTTTTGGTCTGGAATTCAAGCGAAAACGGTGGCCCTACCCTTTCGAGCCAGGGGTAGGAAAATGGCCAGTGACCCGTCAGAGGGTCACAGGCGAGATGCGTGGGGTCCGCTGAAGTCGCCCACGGGCGGCCGAAGCGGTAGGTAAAGGCCATGCTGAGGGTTGATCAGTTCGTGGGGTTAGGCCTTTCCGACCGTCCACACCCGATGTCGCGCTGTAAACCAGCCTTGCGCACCTATATCTCTCTCTGGTAGTCCTAACGTTCGCATTCACATTAGTGCGACGTTCCCAGGTGCGGGCTCCATGGAGGGTGGGGGAGCCAGAGAGATGAACCAAATAGTTGGACACAAGGGCGTCGTCAAGGAGGGGCCTACTGCCCCCGCCTAGAGCGTATTTTATCAAATCAAATGCCTAATTTCTAAAAATAAAAATTCCAATTTATAATTCCTGTCCCGCGCCATGCAATCTGAAAAACACATATGCGCCTAAATTCGGTTTTTTGAAGAAAATAATGCGTCATTTGCAATCTTGCCTCCCCCTGACTCATAGGCTGGCGACGCCCTAGTATGGATCAATCAAGGCCTACTAAAAACACCGCAGCAGTGGAGTCGGCGAAAGCTGACAAAGCTCCTAAGCGAGGTGCCCCTGGCACATCGCTTGCCCCTGGAGGCCCTGCAGCTAACGCAGCTAGTTCCAGCGCGGGCGTCCGGCTATGGCAAAAACCGCAGCTAAGACCAAAAAGTCCCAACCCAAGCAAAAGATAACGACGGCGCTGCATGGGACCAGTACCGCTCCTTCACAAACAAAGGTGAAAACGGCGACGGTTAACACCACTGCTGGAAGTAGCCTTCCCAAACACCTTCCTCCTCCTCCTGTGGCTCCTCAAGCCACATCCCAAGCTGCAGCCGTCCCCGGTCATACGGGGGCGATTTGCAGCACCGAAGACGTTTTTGCAAGCACCTGGCAGGTCAGGCCCATCCGTAAAGATAAGGGCAAGGGTAAAGTCCACTCAACAAACCCATTGCTCATGTTTGGACCCTTCAGGTCCAGCAGCTCCTACGATGGGTCGACGTGAAGAGGTGGGTAGTGCTGCACGCCGAGAAGCAGAATGCATGCTGGTCCCTGGTGCTGCTGGGTATCCCCAAGGACCAAGTTCCGACCCTGATGAGCTCAGAGAGCCGACTTTCAATTGGTTTGGGGTCGGTGTACATATTCCAGGGTCCGAATAGCAGGACCCGATCACGAGATATCTGCTGAACACAGGGGAGACCATCTCCTCGCCAAACAACCCGGAAGCAATCACGGCTGATCCTGCTGCAGCAGCAGTCTCGTCTGCCCCAGCCACCGACGAAGGAACGGCTTCGACGAGGGCGACCTGTATACACAGCTCTTAAGCGACATCTGTTGCAGAGGTATCTCTGCAGCTAAGCTGATTATACAGCCAGGCGCCACAGTGATGGCGATCGTCTTCGCCTCGGTTTACATGCCTGAGGCGGAGGAACCGCGACCTTGTCCGCCTCATCACCCACTGTGAGAGCAGCGGGAAATTGTCATCGGGACCGACGCAAATGCACACCCAAAATGCAAGGGGTAAGGCATTGGTTGATTTCTCGTTCACAACTAACCTATCTCTACTAAACATAGGCTCGGAACCGACCTTCGTAACCAGACGCAGTCGCACAATCATAGACCTCACTATGGCAACGGAGTGCGCAGCAGAAGTCACCACGGGGTGGAAGGTCTCCGACGAGACTTCCTGCACAGACCACAGGTGGATCCGCTTCGACATCCAGGTCTGTATACCACCTAAACAACCTCGGCGTAATCCGCGCTACACGGATATAGCGGCATACATTTTCAGCCTTGAGTCAAGACTTGCGCCAATAAGCGATTCGATGACTCTTGTGAACACGACACAGATACGCTCTTAATCATTAATAAGCAGCTACCAAACCGCCTGCCCGGAAACGAGACTGCGCGACACATCGGGCAAAAACCGGGCGCGGAACTTGAGCGCAAACGCGGTACGGTAAGAAAGGCTCTTAACAGAGCCATGAATACATGTAGGGATGAGGACTGGAACGCTTATTACGCGGCCAAATCCAACTACAAGAAATGCATCAGATCCAGAAGTACTACTGAATGGCGTAAATTCTGTGGTAATATTGAATCGTGCCAACAAGCAAACAGGGTAAGGAAAATACTGTCGCAACAGAACCATCACAGAGCCATGAATACATGTAGGGATGAGGACTGGAACGCTTATTACGCGGCCAAATCAAACTACAAGAAATGCATCAGATCCAGAATTACAAAGCAAACAGGGTAAGGAAAACTCCTTCTCTTCAGTCTCCTTTTCAGTTACTTACGCAATCTGGTAAGGAAACACCACAGACAAACATGACAAGCTATGGGTTGACCATGGTGAGTGCAGGCAGGCCAAAGAGGCACTTCCCTCTATAATAGCCGGTTCACGAAACAACCCCTGAGACTGACTAAAGAACAGTTGGGTACCGTCACAGCCGTCACAACTGGCCACGGGTCTTTTAATAAACACCTCTATGTCATAGGAGTCACTGTCAGCCCACTCTGCAGAGTCATCATGGAGGAGGATGAGACAGCAGCACATCTGCTCCTAAGCTGCCCGGTAGTCGCTGATTACATGGCTAAGTACTTCGGAAACCCAGGTACTCTCTGTGAGAATGTAACACCAAGGCATTGCTGGCCTTCCTTGGGGAGCTGGGATGGATCGAATGACACCTTTGTCCCACTTGCACGCGAAATACGCGCTTAGTCGTGAAGTTGCGGAAACCAGCCCGATTTACATACATACGTATTCAATGAAAAATTTTACATCATTTTTATTGAGTGGGTTCCTAATCACATCACTAAAGGAAAGGTACATTCTGAAGCCTACCATAGACGATGAGCAAAAAACGGATGGAATAGATAAAATACCGCCGAAATCCTTATAAGCAGCTCAAGCTTTGCCATAAAACCGAAATGTAGTCTGTCTATGTCCAGCATAGTCTGTGATACATGCTGAGCAGATGTAGTTTAAACTGTATGGTTGAAGCCACAGCCAGTCCTTCTGATTTATTGAAATTATTGCCCTTCACTAGAGTGAGGCGTCGTCCTAATACAAAGCGGTTATCTAGTGAATACGCGATCGTCGCGTCCGTATGTATACAAAAACCGGAAAGCGCCTTATGTGATTTAAGGCGCTTTCCGGTATAAACGTGACGGCGGCTTTGTAGTAAGATGCCGCCTGATGGCGCTTCTTTAGCTGGGGACGTCGCACACGTCGTCACAGAGAGAGAGGAGGCAGCTGTGCCGCATGGTGGGGTTGGTACTAGCCTCATGCTGGTCGTACGCTCGGCCAGCGGGCGGCGGCGCGGGCGGCTCGGGCAGCGGCTCGGGCTCGGGCTCGGGCGGCTGGCTCGGCTGGCTCGGCTGGTCCGCCTGGCCCGCCTGGCCCGGCTGGCCCGGCAGCTCGTGCGTGGAGCGGCGCGCGCGACGCTTGCGCACGTAGCGCGCTCGCTCGCGCGACTCTGCGCGCGTGTGCCGCAACGTCACCGCCGCGTCTGACACGTCCTCTTCCTCCTGCACAAACATAATAATATCAATCTTTTAAAAATCCGGCTAGAACACAACACAGCCACTACAAGAAGTTATGGATAGGTTTGTGAAAGATATGGGAAGTGACTACTGGAACTTAGCAGAAGAAAGATCTGGAGATCAAGAATATATTCTGGCTCAATAAAAATCTATAAATCAAATCTAAATAATATTGAAGAGGTTTGTTTAAGAAAGTTTATGTTTGTGGAAGAAAGAACATCTCTGAAAGTACTGATCCGATTACAAAATTCTATGACTAATACATGGTTTTTATGGGACTGACCACAGAAACGAAGTCTTACCTCACTCTCATGGCTTTCAATGGACATACGGTTGGACTTGCCGACACCATTGTTTAGCGGCGTTTCCGGAATCTCTAGCACTCGCCACCTAAAATTAAATTATATTGTTGAGTCAAGTAAACTAACTCAAAAACTGTAAACAAGTCAGAAGGTGAAAAATATACAGCAAAAATGGCATAAGAATTTAAAATCATTGTGCTAATGTCCAGTAGATTGCCCTGTCTGATACATTACGTGTATAAATACCCAGTGAATAAAAAGAAGGATGTGTGAACGATGAGTGTACAATATAACTATTTTGGTCGTCGAATTTCTAATTTCTATCAATTATTGACCTTTGCACTTGGTGTGTATGTGTATGTGTATAGAGTTGTTAATACTCTTTGAACTTAATGTAATTTATTTTTAAAATGCGTATATTTTTAACAAGAAGCCGATGGATTCAAGAAAGAAACCAATGGTTGTTTTCAAAAAATGAAAAATTTAATAATGGTCCTAATCTGATGATAAAACTGTGGTACAGATGTTACATGGCCCCCGAGCCACAATATGGTTATGGTTGCGGGAAACATATGGCTATAGTGATGTAATAATGCCTTTGTCCAGTAGTGGACTTCTTACAACCACTTACTGAACTCCTCTTTTATAATGCACACAGCAAAGATGGAACTCTCTACCTGCGTCTGTTTCCTACAGTATTCAACCCTAATCTCTTGAAAGTTACGAGTGAACAGGCTTCTTCTGAGTAAACTCACTCCATCGTCGACTTTGTCTCTGTCACCTCTGACCTAGAGTAGAGTGAGAGTAGTTGATGCATATAGTTGGTAAGACTAACTTGGGCGTGATAATCTCCTTGTAGGTGAGTATCTGCGGGCGCGTGTTGGCCGCCACGCTCTGCGGGATCACGATGTTGTCGATGTCGTAGGACTGGCGCCGCCACGAGCGAGACTCGGTGCTGGAGCGTCCGCGCGACCTGCGCGCGCACCAGGGGTGAGTAGTGGCCTAGTGGCCTAGTGGGCCCGTAATACTGTGTCGGGGTTGGCTTTCTCTTTAACCAGATGTATTTGTAATCTAGTATTTTATATGGAGCGACTGCCATGTTCTGAGGGCCAAGCACGAATGTTTTGACGTAGACGTTATAAAAAAACTACAACTCCATAGTATTTTGATTTCGGTTTATGCGACATACACAATTTGTATTATACAAAAATATGACCATTTATAGTACCCAATTCGAATAAATATTATGTGCAAAACGAATATAATAATTATAGTAAAATTTTACATTACGTTACTATGCGTCAAAAACATTCGTGCTTGGCCCTGACTTCCACAACCCAGTAACTGGGTAATATCCTTTGGCAAGACTGGTGTCAGATTTTCTGGCTTCCAAATTAAGAGGCATGTTGGAAACTCGGTTTGTAATGGATGGTCACCCATCCACAGACCGTCCTCGGCAAGCACAGTAAGCTATTATCTTTAGCTATTAGCTATTAGGCTTTTATGATTTAAAAACGAGCTCCACCTTACTGTTAGAAAGTATTGTCATAAATCAGTGTTTATGACAACACTTTCTACTGTGCTGCATCAAACGGAAAAGGAAGTCACATCCGTGAATGTGACTGGAAAACGAAAATTGATTCAACAAGGTTTTCACCCTGGCCTATTTATGACGCCCTGAAGCCTATCTGTAGGAAACAAAACTCACAAAGATTCACCCACTACAATGTCATTAGACAAAGGGTTAAAAGCAACTATTCTCAAACCTCTAGTTTGGCAGGGTTCCTGGAGTTAACACAAATAAGTGAAAGAAATTATCCCGGACACCATATGAAAGTATAACCATGAACAATTGATTCAGTGGAAGACTTAACAGAACCAAAGGAGAAACAATCTAGCAGACCACCTCCTATAATTCCCTATGGAATAGAGAACATTAACAAACTTGCAGAGCTCATAGAATCAACAACAGATAAAGACTGTTTTATTCTAAAAATTGTTAATAGAAGTCAACTTAAGATCACCTGCAAGGATGTTGAGACCTACAAGAATATTGTAACTACTGTCCGCCATGACAGGCTTATAGGTCACACATTTACACACAACCCCACATGAAGCCATTGAAGAAGAAATAACAAAGACAGGAAATAAAATTTAACAATGCAAGATTTGGACCCGATAAAAAACCAACATCAACCTTCTTCGTCGAACGTCGTCCCAGGGCCTAACAACAAAGAAGTAAACACATAAAAACATAATATTTATCTACCACTAATCGGTTACAATTGAAGACCCAAAAAAGAGAACAACAATACTGCAGTGTCAAAAGTGCCTACAATATGAACACGCGAAGAATAATTGTATGAGGCAATACCGCTGCGTTAAATGTGCAGTCATAAAACTGCTGACTGCCCCAAAAACGATCGCAAAACACCAGCGCAGTGTGCCCTCTGCCAGGGCGCATATCCAGCGAATAACAAAGGCTGCGAAATCTACAAAGAGATACTAGCAAGAAGAATGCCAAGACGTCCACCTTCAAACACTTTGGAATCAGAACAACCTAGGCCGGAAAATAACTACACTGCACGAGACAACCATAAAAAAGAAACCAATGATCTCTATTCTGAGAAAGTAAAAGATATCAGACCAAACGAGCCCCCATTGAAAACAACCACACACCATAAAATGGAAGAATTACTTCTCAAACAATCCGAAAAGCTAGAGATTGTCTTACAACAAATGAGTAACCATATAGGACTCCTAACAAGACTCGTTAACCAACTGTCAAAATGACTGCTCTTCGAATAACCACGTGGAACATGAACGGACTAGCTCCTAACAAATCAGAACTGGAACTACTGATAACTGACAATCAACTAGACGTTGTACTTATATCCGAAGCACATTGTATTGTACCGAAAGAAGTTATGTCAAAATCAAGGGGTGCAAAACCTATGTCACCCTGATGGGACGGAACATGCTGGAATGGCCATTACAATACGAAGTTCAATCAAGCACAATCTTTTGCCCGAATATAAAACAAGCCACATCCAGGCGACCACCATAGCAGTAGAGAATAAGGGTGGAAGCATATACTTATCAGCAGTCTATTGCCCATCAAAGCACACAATTGACACTACAAAATTTAACCAGTTTTTTCTGACATTGGGAGCTCGATTTGTGGCGGGGGGCGACTGGAATGCACACGTTCTGGGACTCGAGGCTAACAACAGCGAGAGGCAGACAGCATAAATTAAGTCTTGATGATAATAACCTCAATTCGATTTCAACTGGCGAACCAACATTTTGACCTACAGACCCTAATAAAAGACTCGACCTTATAGACTTTTTCATTACAAAAGGCCTATCAAAACAACTCCTTAGAGCCGAATCCTGTCTTGACAGCAACTCAGATCACACTCCACTCCTACTTACCATAAGCACAACCATACTCTGCTATGAAAAAGCAGAAGCTCTATATAATAAGCACACAGACTGGGAGGGCTTTAGGGACTACATAGAATATTAGGTTACATGTCTCCTTAAAACACCCCAAGAGATAGAAGATGCTACCACATACATGACGAATCTCATACAAAATGCATGCTGGGTTAACACTCTAAACGAAAAGGAACAGTATAATAGTAGAAACATGCCTCTTGAAATAAAACTCAAGGTAATAGAAAAGAGAAGACTATGAAGGTTATGGCACCAGTCGAGACACAGAAGCAACAAAACTGCCCTAAACAAAGCTATAAAAGACCTAAAGGACATGTTGGATGATGCAGACAATGTCACACTAAAGACCAAGCTGGAAGGACTAACTGCAACAACATCAATGGATTACTCCCTATGGTAATACACAAAGGTTCTCAATAGACCCCAGCGATTAAGGCTGCAATAAGAACCAATGGCAGTGGGTGGGCCAAAACTGAGAAAAGCTGATGCTTTTGCAAATCACCTAGCAAACGTTTTCAAACCTAATGAAAGCACTTGTGTAGAGTTCGAAAACGAAATCGATAATACCTTGCAGCAAGACCTTCAATTATTACCACCGCCTAAACCGTAAAAGTGAGCGAGCTAATTAAAAACATAAAGGCAAAAAAAAGTTTGATGACCTATGGACTTGAAACATGGTCATTCACAAAGTGCATCGTGTGTGTGAAAAAATACGCAACTCCCTGGAGACAAAAGAGTATTGCTCAGCAGTGTTCCTGGATGTACAACAAGCATTCGACAGAGTGGCAAGTAAGACAAGTGACAAGGGCCTGCTGTGCAAAATAAAAGAGGCACTGCCTCACAGTCTTTACCTTCTATTGGCATCTTACCTATCTGACCGTATTTTCCAAGTTCGGGAAGATGGAGACACTTCAAAAATCTGCGATATAATGGCGGTGGTGCCACAAGGTTCTGTCCTTGGGCCAGTCCTGTACTGTATATTCACCGCTGACCTTCCAGAAATGCCTGGAGTCACCAAAGCTACGTTTGCCGATGATACCGCAATAATGGCAAGTAACACAGATCCACAAATAGCTTCAAACATTCTGCAAATGAGTCTTTGCGAGGTAGACGAATGGCTCCGTAAGTGGCGTATTATTTACATTACCTTCACTCTCAGGAAAGGGAACTGTCCCCCAGTAAAATTAGGAGATAACACCCTCCCCCACAATGAGACAGTCCGGTATCTTAGATTGCACCTGGATAGGATATTGACTTGGAAGAAACACATCAAAACCAAACGAGATGAACTGAACATTTGGTACAGGAATATGCACTGGTTGATGGCACGCAACTCCAAACTCTCACTTGACAACAAGCTCCTCATCTACGAAACCATTTTGAAACCAATATGGACATATGGCATCCAATTGTGGGGAAGCGCATGTAACACATGCATATCAATTGTTCAAAGGCTACAAAATGGCATTCTGCAAACAATTTCAAACGTACCATGGTTTGTAACTAATGCTAAACTGCATGAGGCACTCAACATTAGAACGGTAAAGGAAGAGGTGGCATTGTCTGCGTCCAACTACAGAACCCGGCTAGAAAACCACCCAAATGAACTGAATGAACTAACACATATTACCTATCCCAAACGACTTGGCATGGTAAAAATACGACGGGGATTCTGCCGCTGGAAAGAACCCGCCAAACGCCCAACTACATCTGCAACAAATCTGCTCATAGTTATAATACTGATCGCAGATAAAAGAAGAAAAAAAAAATCTGTGTTAAGCACGACAGTTCTCTAGACTCATTATTCCAAACTGATTCTATTTCTTACATAAGTATTTTATACATTCTGCCACGCCCAGACGGGAAAATGCTTTATGTTAAAATTCTACAGGAAAACATAAAAGAATAATGAAAACAATACGCCTTCACGTTTTTGTAAGGTCAAGGTTGAGGAGCTTTTGTAACGACGTAACGTGCTTAACTCCCGTTACTCATTACGTAACATTGCCGGTTTTCACTTTCGCAATGAAAGTGAAACCTTTTATCAGAGCTACTCACCTCTCATGGCCTGACGTCGATGTTTCTTCATCTCGTTCTCTCTCCCTTATCTTTTTCGTTAGAGGCGGTCGACCTCTTTTCAACCCTGAAATAATGTTTTTATTGTAATAGGCTAACCTATTATATGATTACAAAAAAATTCTAATTAGTCCGTCAGATAGATTTCCAAAAAATATTGGACACAAATTTTTCTTTTTTCACATAAACAAAAAAAGAAAACGTTAGTGCGTTGAAAACTCGTGTGACGTCACTTGTAAGTACACTTTTACTTACACGTAACGTCACGAGCCCACACTCCTGATCTTTGATGCGCTTTATCTTCGTTACTTTGTATTGATTTGATAAAGCAAAAGAACGTATCCTATTTTTTTCGATTATCTAACTGACGGAGTAAATAGACCAGGAATCATCCCTATAATAAACTATATTTCATCAAACGTGTTTTATGAGGGTGTTGTCGCTTTTTTATCATAAAGTCCAAGCGAAAATTTAGGAGAAAAGCACCAATACCTTTAAGAATTAACAACACTCGTAAAAAAAATACATAACAATATGATCATTAATTGGGGGCAACACTATCGACTACGGGCGTTAAGAGTCTCAATGCAAAAATAGTGCCCTTACACCACCAGCCTTCAGGGACGAAATTAGGTGAGATAGTGGTCAAGCGCGTGCCTATCAATAATAAAAAAAGGAAATTGTGTCAATCATCATCATCATTTCAATCGAAAGACATAGGCCTCCACTAAAGCCTAAGCCGCTTGGTTCAACTAGTTAGGTTTTTATATTTGGAAGAGATGCTCACCCTTTTTATGTCTAATAACAATAATATTCCACATTTCTTACAATATAATGTTTGGAAATAAACTTTTATTTTTCTGTCCTTGCAAATTGATATTCATAGTTTTATTTATGGTAGAAGCATTGTTTTATTTCCAAATCCTGTGAATGTGAGGACCACGGAGCCTACTATGTTATTAGATGGTTTCCTTGTTTGACATGAATGAGCAGGAGCAGTTGAGGGTGAGTCATGCTCGCTCGAATGTGTCGCTGCTGGTGGCGCGCGTTTCGGATCATTCAGTTCCCTTCAAAATGGTTGAACTGAATGGTGCTGATGCACGCGTCATGTTCGTGAACAAGCGCCGTCAGTGGAGACTGGTCATCTCTTAGCTGTCACTGGCTTATTTTAATATTTAGAATGATTTTTTTCTTTCTTTACATTGTTCTCACATAAAGAAGCAACAAGGATAATGTAACCAGGATTTTTGTAAATCATAAAATGGTTTAAAAGAGTGTCTGTGTAGTTTCCTGCACATTCTTCTCCATAGAGATCTACGATTTGGAACATGCAAATAGCTTCATGTTTTTGACTGACAGACTCTGTTTGACAACAGACCATTGACAATTCAAAAGTAACTGTAAATTGTTTAATTGTAATAAATGCTTTGATGGTTGCTACATTGATTGATCCTGTGCTTTTTAATGACAAATAATAAGTCTAGCCACACTTTTATTTTATTAGCCACGTGATCAAACTTCTCATTTTATAACTAAGCAACGGGAAAATGTGATAGCCTCTAATAAACTAATTCGTCTTTTTTACAACGCCAACTAAATATTCTAAGGAAAACGTCAAGTAAAGATCAACAATTATATTAACTTGTCCTTTTTATTTATACATTGCCACCTAATTACTAACTCAGCCACGGAATTTATATCTCATCACCATTTTACAGCGAGTTCGGGATTTGGGGCACCCCGACTCGGACAGGTTAGGTTAGAAGGGGATGGCGGGGTCAAGTGGGCGAGCGAAGCGAGCGAATAGACCCCGCCATCCCCTTCGTGGTTATTTTTTTTTATGATACTAATGAAATAGAAGCTAATAGAATATATTTTTTGATGTCATTTAATAGTATTTTAGAAGTTTACTGCTTGAATGCATGTTACAAATTTAGATGCTGGAAAATAACCACCATGCTGAGTTGTATTTACAGTAGCTTGCATAGAAGATAACTAGTGGCTAAGATAGTATCATTCAGACGTTCGTTAATTGTGGCTGACTTAGTAATTTAGAAGGCAATGTAGATTTTTAGAGGCAAATAATGCTATTAAATAGATGTCTGTTTAATTAGCACCCCTTTTTAATTATGAGTGGTTACGCACTGCACCCAATCCGAAACTGTGAAAATACTGATATTAACTTGAACCGCATTTGTGATATTTCTTTTCGCACTGAATCCGATTCAAATTCGTAAAAATACGAATCTAGTCTTAAAAACTCGGATATTGCTTACTAATCCAATCTCTGATCCAAATCAAAGCCATTCAATCTTTGGATGCCCAATTTGAAACCGAGGTAATGTGAAAGAGTTCATATAAACAGTATTACGGCTACTTTGGTCAGTCAATATTTCTTCCGAATTGGAGACTCACGGACGACGAAGAGAAATCGGATGACGGAAGTCATCGGTGTTCAAGTATTCGGATCTAGTGTGTTAACTACTACCGTACAATTAGTTCTGTGACTACTTCGCAACGAATTTTCACGAATTCGGATCGGATGTAGTGCGTAACCGCTCTAAAACATAAATTCTGCCTTATGAACTTGTGTTGGGGCGAAAGACAGCTTGATCACAAAAAAAAACTACTCAATCGTAGGCAGATTGCCGAAGGTATTTTTTTTTTGTTTGTCCTTTTCCAACTATCTTGGAATCATGAAGTCTCACCACAGGATGCAGCTAATTTAAAAATGGAGCATCTGACCTCCACTACCCAGTAACTAGGCAACAAAGACACCCCTTGGCAAGATTGATGTCATATTATCCGGCTTCTGACTACGGTAACGACTCAAAGATGCCGCAGTATTAATGTAAAAGTAACGCAACTCACGTGTGGGATGCCGTTTGAGTGGCTTCGGTGTGTGATGATGTGAGGAGTGCTGCTGCGGCTGCGACTGCGACGCGTGCGCGTGTGACGCGTGTGAGGCGTGCGGCGCGTGCGAGGCGTGTGTCGCGTGCGAGGCGTGTTGCGCGCGCGAGGCGGCGGCGTGGTGGGCGCCGCGCCACGCCTTAGCGAAGCGCGGCCGGAACCACGCGCGGCTCGCCAGCGCCGCCATGTGGATGGACGGCGACACGTCTGCAATGTACACGACTCTGCTTATTATTTGATGACGGCACACGATTATACACAGTGAAAGAAAACATCGTAAGGAAACCGGCATATCCTAGCACCAAGACTTCGAGGGTTTCGCCTTAGTGGCGGCATTGTAGAAGATTTCCATACAAATCAAAGGTCCTGTCGTAGATGTCAATTCGCACTGCGGCAGAAAACGTAAAGCAATTGGCGGCTAGTGGTGGAAGTTTTACACTCAACGCTATTTTGGCGCTACCAATTTCATTAAAACCGCTATCGAGAGCCCAAGCTGTGCCGTGGTCAGTTTTACTAGGTAGTCGTAGTACAGGTGTACCTTTGATGTCGCTGAGCACGGGATGGAAGCCGGGGTCGACGGCGGCGACACGCTGGCGCGGCGTCAGCACGCTGGGCGGCGCGGCGGGCTGCGTGGGGTGGTCAGTCTTACTAGGTAGTCGTAGTACAGGTGTACCTTTGATGTCGCTGAGCACGGGATGGAAGCCGGGGTCGACGGCGGCGACACGCTGGCGCGGCGTCAGCACGCTGGGCGGCGCGGCGGGCTGCGTGGGGTGGTCAGTCTTACTAGGTAGTCGTAGTACAGGTGTACCTTTGATGTCGCTGAGCACGGGATGGAAGCCGGGGTCGACGGCGGCGACACGCTGGCGCGGCGTCAGCACGCTGGGCGGCGCGGCGGGCTGCGTGGGGTGGTCAGTCTTACTAGGTAGTCGTAGTACAGGTGTACCTTTGATGTCGCTGAGCACGGGATGGAAGCCGGGGTCGACGGCGGCGACACGCTGGCGCGGCGTCAGCACGCTGGGCGGCGCGGCGGGCTGCGTGGGGTGGTCAGTCTTACTAGGTAGTCGTAGTACAGGTGTACCTTTGATGTCGCTGAGCACGGGATGGAAGCCGGGGTCGACGGCGGCGACACGCTGGCGCGGCGTCAGCACGCTGGGCGGCGCGGCGGGCTGCGTGGGGTGGTCAGTCTTACTAGGTAGTCGTAGTACAGGTGTACCTTTGATGTCGCTGAGCACGGGATGGAAGCCGGGGTCGACGGCGGCGACACGCTGGCGCGGCGTCAGCACGCTGGGCGGCGCGGCGGGCTGCGTGGGGTGGTCAGTCTTACTAGGTAGTCGTAGTACAGGTGTACCTTTGATGTCGCTGAGCACGGGATGGAAGCCGGGGTCGACGGCGGCGACACGCTGGCGCGGCGTCAGCACGCTGGGCGGCGCGGCGGGCTGCGTGGGGTGGTCAGTCTTACTAGGTAGTCGTAGTACAGGTGTACCTTTGATGTCGCTGAGCACGGGATGGAAGCCGGGGTCGACGGCGGCGACACGCTGGCGCGGCGTCAGCACGCTGGGCGGCGCGGCGGGCTGCGTGGGGTGGTCAGTCTTACTAGGTAGTCGTAGTACAGGTGTACCTTTGATGTCGCTGAGCACGGGATGGAAGCCGGGGTCGACGGCGGCGACACGCTGGCGCGGCGTCAGCACGCTGGGCGGCGCGGCGGGCTGCGTGGGGTGGTCAGTCTTACTAGGTAGTCGTAGTACAGGTGTACCTTTGATGTCGCTGAGCACGGGATGGAAGCCGGGGTCGACGGCGGCGACACGCTGGCGCGGCGTCAGCACGCTGGGCGGCGCGGCGGGCTGCGTGGGGTGGTCAGTCTTACTAGGTAGTCGTAGTACAGGTGTACCTTTGATGTCGCTGAGCACGGGATGGAAGCCGGGGTCGACGGCGGCGACACGCTGGCGCGGCGTCAGCACGCTGGGCGGCGCGGCGGGCTGCGTGGGGTGGTCAGTCTTACTAGGTAGTCGTAGTACAGGTGTACCTTTGATGTCGCTGAGCACGGGATGGAAGCCGGGGTCGACGGCGGCGACACGCTGGCGCGGCGTCAGCACGCTGGGCGGCGCGGCGGGCTGCGTGGGGTGGTCAGTCTTACTAGGTAGTCGTAGTACAGGTGTACCTTTGATGTCGCTGAGCACGGGATGGAAGCCGGGGTCGACGGCGGCGACACGCTGGCGCGGCGTCAGCACGCTGGGCGGCGCGGCGGGCTGCGTGGGCTCCGCGCGCCCCGTGCACAGCGCGCAGCTCGCCACGCCCTGCTCGCAGCTGCATCTGCACACATCAGCGAGACGGTCCATCTTACTATCTACTATCAACATTGCATGAAAAGGGGCTATCGTAATGCTATTGACCAGCCAGTCTTTCCACAGTGTTTTTTCAATGGTCCAACATAAGGACTAAGTGTGGTAACCAAACCCCGAAAGATGGATCAACCAACCAACAATCCTTATTCAGCCCTGTGGGAATATGTGGGATGGGAAACCTCCGTCTAACCCACATCTTTACGAAACTAACCTAACAGCATACACCAGCCACTTATCTTCTAGTAGACGAGGGTGGCGAAATGTTGGTGTCGCTATATACCTTTGCCTAGCTTTTAATTCAGGAATTTCATTTGTTCGTATTTTTATGTCGTCATCAGAAAAACACATCGATTTTAAAATAGCATGACATACTGACAGCTTTTCAATAGCCTTTTTTCAGAATAATCTGTAAAATCAGTAACCTGATATCCGACGGCTTCGCAGCCTTTTGCGTGGCGATGTGCAGGTTGTGCATCTGGAGCAGTTTCCTCTTCTTGAAGGTCTCACGTCGCAGCGGCCGGATGCGCGCGCACGTCTCGCGCGACGGGTGGTCCTCGGGAGGCTCGGCGCCGGGCAGCGCGCCCTCGTAGGCGGCCGGCGAGCCCTCGAACTCAACTGGGCCTTTAGCTTCGCGGACCTACAACAGAATAGCTTTGGGTCAATGTCCAGAACAGTTTTGAGACCATACAAGTAGACTGTGAGGCGGGCCCTAGACCTACAGTAATATTGTAAGTTATTTATTATCACCCGAATTGTAATCAATACCAACCAGTATCCACGCAATATTGAGAAAATCATGATACTGCGCAATAAATTTATTCGTAAGTTGTGTCTTACTAGGATTTAGAATAATTTCCAAAAAATATTGGGCACATATTTTTTCCCTTTTTTACGTAAACAAAAAATTAAGACGATACAGTGCGTTGAAAACACGCTTGACGTCACGTCGTTGGTAAAAATTTTACCATCATAGTGACGTCAGGAGAAATCAATGACGGACTAATTAGATTTTTTCAGTAAAATATTACGAAGGCCAGGAGGATGATGATCATAACTACGGGGATGGCTGACTGATAAAACAGGAAGACAGCATATGATGTTTTCTGGATTTAGACTACATACATAATATTATGTAGATCCTGAATAATCTGGGTGACCTAATATGTTTCTGGATTGGTTGGCAGGATGGAATGTTGGCCTCCATGTCTCACGAATAATGGTATAACCCTAACATCAGGAGTAAGTACGGAAACCAATCACTGATAGATTTACTCTTTATTGTTCACCATAACAAAATAAAAGACCTTAAAACCAAAGCGGTCTTTTACAAACCTTTGGATGGATTTGACAGAGAACTAGAACCTTTATTAGGTTTCACGGTTTGGTAAATAAAACCATATTACTGATTTGCAATTTTTTGGCCACCACCATGATTTTTTTTACTGAAAAAATCATTATGCAAATCTGTACCAGAAAATCCTGTGTCAAAAAAAAACTAGCTTTAATACAAATCATTGTTGATTCGTAACCTTGGACTTACGGCATGTTGCGCGCGCGTAAGCATGACTTGTTTGAACATGTTACTGTTCCTACATCAACAGACCCAGTGTTTATTTATTACAATCTCAGACCAACAAAAAAAGGTAGACAGCGCACTGCGAACATCAAAAGTGAAGCCATCTTTTTATCTATGTGTGTCTCGAAGGGTTGCCATTTTTCATTTTTTTTCCCTATAACTTGGGAAATAATATTTTAGGGTAAGCTAATATTGTGCAAGTCAGCATAAGTAAGATATTGTTGAGTATGGTATTAATAATACTAATAATATAACTTATTTTTTTAGAAAGATCTATATCTAAAAAAAATATATTTATACATCACACATACCTACATACATTCAATTATAAGTTGTAAAAGGTTATCAAAGCGTAAATCATAAATCTTCGTAGGTATGAGTCATTATGTAAATTTTTTTGAAATAAAATAGGTAATTATATTTTCAATCAACTTCATTAAATTCAAAAAGACCACCATAACAAAATGACTGACTATAGAAAAAGCAGGTAATATCAAGATAAAACATAACGAACATTGACGTATAAGTGTTATGTTTAACCTACTTACAAAATAAACATTATTTATCATGAACAAAAAAAGTATTTTTCAACAAATTTGCTCAAGAAATGCATTTACGAAGACTGTATACATTGTTCGAAAGTTAAATATTACGCACCACACAATGGAACGTGCGGTAAAATAGGTACTCTCACCTAAGTACATTTTTACCGCATACTCCGTTGAATAGCGCAGTGCGTATCCTTTACAGTTTTTTTAAAATTTAAATAAAGGAGTATAAATAAGTACGAGAATAAATAAGCTGAATGATCGAACCTCCTTGAGAGCGCTTTTGCACAATACGTTTGTCTCAATTTAATAATAAAGAGAAAATGAGACGAAAGATATTTGCAAATTCGCGCTATTTTCATATTAGAAACGTCAAAGATTGTTGCGACTTTCTATACGACTGTTATCTAAAAACAAAAAGTGTTTTTCATTACCAATTGTACTGTTTTCTCGCAAAAGTGTTGAAAAACTTCAAATCTAAAATATTAAATACATTAAAAAAAAAGAAAATATGAATAATAATATAACTCGAAGAAAGAAATCATTCAAATTTGTTTAATCGAATGGGGAAATTTTAACTATGGCAACCCTTGCACTAAATGTCACTGCTTTCGTTTGCTGAGGTTTTTTGTTCCAATTCCAAGTAACCTAAAATTCATAGTTAAAACGATGTTATTTCAAGTACTTACAGGTGAAAAGTGATTCTGTGAGACTTTTTATGTGATTTGTTATTGATTTTACAAATTTCTACAACATAGGAAGGCATAATTATATTTTTTCTATTAATGTTTTCTAGACGACGGCTCGTGACGTACTAAGAGCGATGAGCATGGTTTTAGTGTAAGTGTGTGCGTGAGCCTGTGTATTTACTTGAAGGAGCACGGTTTTGTGGCTTCACTTTTGATGTTCACGGTGCGCTGTCTATCTTTTTTTGTTGGTCTGAGATTACAATAATAAAAGTTCAAAAAAAAGTAAAAAGGTAAGTAAAAGTAAAACTCACTATTGTTCTTTGACCTGTCATCTAAATAAATTTGATCCAAAGAGATACATTTATTTTTCTGCAAATGTTTTGTATTTTGACCTACAATGGATGCGTGTATGGCCAGATGTATGAACGTAAATCAAGAAAAACGAGTATTTATTAAGTAACGATAATTCTTCAGTTTCTGCCTACCCCATGGGAAAAAGGCGTGAGTTTGATATAAATCTCAGAACCCTTTTAAGAGAAACTTGGAAGATATGATTCAATATTAAAAATAAACTGATTTTCAGACATGCAAATCTCTCCTTACATTTAAAATTATAATTGAACTCCAACACAAGCCAAATTTTTCCTTGATATGATAATGAGGTTAAGGTCTAGGCAGGCCAAATGATTCATATCACTTTTAATTACAGTTATTTGGGAGCTTATCTTACTGAGTTACATGTTTGAAAACCGCGGTCATTGACCTCCCTATCTCCTGATTAGAGCCACTTTTTCAGTTCTAAACAAACATTACACAAGTTTTGACTGTGAATGTAACAGTTAGGTTGTTGTATGGTGCAAGTAATATTAGGTTACTCTCACACTATTATTTACATTGAATTAGCATTATTTGTCATTGTTATCTCAAACTCATTAAGAAGAACAATTCATTAGTTAAAACTGATTTCTAATTACAGTATGGCTATTTATTTGTTTTGCAGTCATTTTACTGAACAGCCTATTCAAATATTTTAAACACAGATGTTAAATCATCAAAAGGATGCAATTCAACTTGAAATGGCAATTAACTATAACTTCTCTCTATTAAATCCATCCTAACTTTGTCTTTTAAAGCTTGTTTTTAGCGAGAGACCAGGCAGCCCATTTGTCAGCCTATGTAATGTTTTCTTCATCTATCTTTTCTGTAACTAAGGTGAATTTTTTTTTGGAACTCCAGAAAGCCAGAATCAACAGTAGCAACCATCAGAAAAACGCCGAGTCAATGAAGTCGACGAGTCCCAGAGACATGGTTCAACTGTCTTGCGGGTTTACATAATAAATTAATAATACAACAGTGTTCTATTCTATAACTAGAGGATAGAGAATATTTTCTGACCTGTTTATGTAGCTCATTATGCTGCCGGATCCTGTACTCCAACTCCTGGACTTGTGCTTGCAGCCAGCACCAACGAGATGCTACCGAGGCGCGGGACCGCTGATACGACCATAATGCACGCTTTTCACTGAAACAACAGTTAAATGTGGTCATTTTTTTAAAGTACAAAATAGTGTATCTGATGGAATAGTTAAACCTAGATGCTACTAATCAGCAAGCTGCAACATTTTTAGATGTTCTGGGCTTATATTATTTAGCTCTAACTACTGTTCTTGACGAAAAAAAAAATTTGAGTATCTTTGTGGATGGCTGTAGGAGTTGAAAAATACCAAAGAAACAATGGATGGAACTACTGTGATGAATGATAAAATGTGGCACTGACCCCAAATAAATTGTGACTATGGGCAAGAGCATGGTGATATTGTTCTTGATTCTGAATTAGCCTGTAAGTTTGCAAATGGCCCTTTATGTGTTTAATTAGAAGAGCATTTCTTCCTCCTCTTGTGGTGCTTGCTACAACTTTTAAGAAGATTATGAATTTAATAAAATCTTCAGGGTCATAAGCTATTGCTTGTCACTTTGATTATTATACAATAATATGATTATGACTATACAGCAGTCAACAAGTGGTACTAAATTGTATGTGTTCCATAAATTAATTGTTCAGTTAGTTTCATCATGATATTGCATTATGATTGGTTTTACATTGGAAAAGCAAAACTACAAAACAAACATGTAGGTATTTCACTAAAGACAAGTTTGTCAAAAAAAGTACAAAGATTTATTCAGATTTAAGCTGCATCAATTTCAAGTGAATAAAAGGAAAAAAATATAATAAAGTTGTTGGAAGGACACTCCAAATAAAAAATCAATGTTATGCAGGTTCAGAATATCTCATTTGAATACCACATAGCTTAAAGAGTTATTCAAATAAATAATGTGTGTAATCTAATCAATCATAAAACAACCAAACCTAAATGCTTGCAGATAATAATCACCGTATACCAGTCCTGGAGTTATTCAAATAATGCAAGATTCTAATAAATAATTACTGGGACAATTACTGTACATTAACATGATTATCATTTCTCCATAAATACAAGATTAGACCTCATAACAGAACTATTATACTACATACAAGTATTGACAAACTCTTTTTTTGCAACAAATATTAAATTCAAAGAACTGTTAATAACAATCATAGTGTCTGGTTAGTATAATTATTATTGTATTGTGTTTTGTGTGTTTAGTACAGATTCAAACATTTTCCCATAATTCCATAACTGAAGAAATGAATCATGGGATTTCTATCCAAAACTGAAATTGAAGCTAAAGATCTTTCCTTCTTTCTAACATTCTTAAATTTTCTTAAATTTCAATAAGATTATCTAAAATTATGTAATTTGGCAACATAATAGATTCTTACAAGTCATTGGCCCCATTTTATCTATGAGATGTTTCATTCCTAATAGTTCCTGATATTAATCTGATAAATATCTACATTGGCAATATTGTAAAGTATGTCTTGAGTTAGGCTGCCTCTTCAACTAGGTTTGGCAACAAAATCTACAATCTTCCCCTGTTTACTAAAGGTGTTGTGAAATGATGCAATATCTTAGAACCATGTGAAAGTAAGAATATCAGTTGATACCTCACTAAACACTCAGAACTAGTAATTATATTGTCATTAGATATTAATATGAATCTGATTGTTCATTTAGGATATTTGATGTATGCTAACCTAAACTAGAACTATAGCTTTTGTTCCTGTTACCTTTTTAAATATAAAAGGGACATAGAAAATCACATTTACTGACTGGTTTTCTTTATCCTATCCTAATCATAATTTAAAATATGGACCCCAGATAAACAATAGCAGCTGCAGTATTTGTTAGCTGGCAAGAGAAATTAGGAGTGTCACTCAAGCAATAAAGCCACATCCTGTCTGTGTGCACATTCAATTACTAAACAAGTCTATACATGTCAAGAGATCACACCATGATAGGCAGAGGCCTAACTTACTGATAATATTGATCAAGATAAACAGCATCATCCTGTTTTATTGTTATGGATGTAAACAACTTGGCAAGCATGTCACACTCTTACTTATACAGTCAAACTCTTACTTTTGGTTAATTACCTACAGTTTAAAATCAATTCTGAAAACATTTATTAATGAGACAACATTAACAAAACTAAGGAATTTATAAATAATATACTCACACTGGCATTTGCTGTTGTTGTGGATTGTTGTATGTGACCGCTTCATCATTACTCTCAGCCCCAGATGATGACAGAGTGGCATCCGAGTCCAGCTCATGCTTTACCACTGACAGGTGTGAGCGCAGTGCACCCGCAGTATCCTCCAGGCCTGTCAGTGTGCCAGACGGTATGCCAATACTTGCTGCTTTTGATGCATCACCTTTACATGTTCCAGGGTTATAGTATTTAGGGCCGACTACTGTCCTTGATGCTGCACTGGCTTGTAAAGTTGCTGTCGTCTCTACAGTCTTTAAAAATGTTTTCAAGCCCATAGGTCTTCCACCACCAGTATCTCTTCGTGCACCACGTGTGCATTTCTCAAAGGATTGAGCAGCTTCTTCAGATACTTTCTTGCCTATAGCTCGAGCCTGTAGTATCCTTAGTCTTCTCTGTAAGAATGAACATCGTCTTTCCAGTTTCACCTGCGCTCCTTTTATTTTTTCATCTATAACATCACCTTCTGAATCTGCAGCTTCTGGTAACTCAAATCCAGAGAGAGGAAATATTGCCTCAGGGTCATCAGTGGACAGTGCATCACCACCAGACAGTGCATCATCCCCAGTTTCTAAGGTTTTTATGTCTTGAAGAAAGTCCGATTGTTGCTCAAGGTCAGTGTTTCCCAGATCTACTAAGATCTGCTCCATTTCCTGTGAGTCCTTAGCAAGGCTGGGCTGGTTCTGGAGCCCCATGTCGTCTTCCTCCATGTGTGTCGCGAGGTTATCGACGGACGCGAGCGCCCGTCTCCGGTGGGACAGCGGCCTCTCTGTGTCACCAAGCACAATAGAGTCGTGGATGTGCGACTCTCGGGGTGCTATGGACAATGCTGGTGCCATGACCTGCACCTCGCCCGCCGCGGACGCTGGCGCTCGCCGCGTCAGGGCGGGCTTCTCCCACAGTTCATTTCGTCCTTATGTAACACTAATAACGAGTTCACAGCACTGGCACTAAACTCAGTTTCACTAAAACACAACTCTTTGCCACCATTGTCCATGCAATCAGTCCCCAGCCGGCTCCATACAGAGCCGAAAAGAACGGCGAGTCGATAGCGCCTCGGCGCGCTTCTGAAAACAACGTTTATGAAGGGTTATGAACCGGTTTTTTTCTATCCACACAACACATTGACATTGTTGAGTAAATTATAATAAGGAACGTGAAAAATCTAACACACAAAGCTGCATAATTCGAAATTTAACCCACGTGATAACGAAAAGAGTACGCGAGTATCGGTCGCAGTTGCTTGTTTCTATACGATATGAAACAGGAAATGATACACTTCCAAAACACTTTCGGCGCACACTATTCTGGTAGGATAATGAGTTTATCTGCTTAACAATCGCATTTCACTGAATATATAACATCTAAATAATGACAGTGAAGATTTTTTTTAGTAATAATGGCGGAATCAGGCCAAAAAACACTAGCGAACTGGGTAGGTAAGGTACTCATATCCAGTGACGAAACGTTTTGCCGCACCACAACCACACGTCTCGCGTTCGCGTAGAGCGAGTTGTGCAAAAGAGATAGCGTATGCGTCCTTGAATCAAATACTTGCGCGGTAAAGTCAAATTAGTTTTCAAATTTTAAAACTATTTATAGTCCAAACTAATTAATAAATTATTAATTACAAGTTTTAATTTAGTATAAGCACATTTTGCGTTACGAGCGTACAACACATCAAGATCTAAAAGTATTCAAACGACTATCAGCTTTGCCGCCACGCTATAAATCAATAGAGAGTCTCTGAACTGAAACATCACCAGAATAGTGGATAAGCAATATTATATAGTGCAAATAAAAGCCATTAAATGTAAATAGAATTAATATTGTTCCTAACAAAACAAATTTACAAAATAACCAAGCAACAATAATAAAAGTTCAGATTGCGCTTCCGGTCGCATAGGAAAATCATTAATTGCGTTTCAGGTATTCAATGTTACTGATTCTTTAGCATAATATGAAAACGTTTCGTATGTGCGCCGAAAGTTTTCTGATGAAATGGTGATGTCACAATACTTCGCAACAGCTTCGTTAAAATAAAATAAAGCCTTTGACAATGTAATAGCCGTAGCGACAACAAACAAGAGTGGTTCCGTAAAAGAAATTTGAAAAAAAAAAAAACTTTTTTCTTTGATTTTTATGACACGTTACGTTTTACGTTCAAGTTGCGCCCGTATGAAAAGAATAGAAAACATTGATTCCATTGGACGATTTATCTCGTACTCGTAGGTACTTAGCTATTTGTTTTGGGGATGAGAATTGAGAACTAAAAACGATCAGAAATTAATTAAAGTAGGTACCTACCTATGTACTTATCAAATGGTTTTTTTTTTGTTTCATTAGCAGTCTGTCAAGCAAGTGTCAAGATAAGACTTCCTATCTTTTGGAATGGGCCATCATGCCTCGCCTCTGGCCCACGGAATGGTCGAATGGGCGTACTAACATTGTACCTACCAAATGTTTAGGGTGTTCAGTATACTTAACGTTTATTTGTTAACCAACTTAAGACGCGGATTTATATACAGAGTACCTACACCTACTGTGGCTACTTGA
Source organism: Melanchra persicariae (assembly GCA_947386135.1). Lineage (NCBI taxonomy): Eukaryota > Metazoa > Arthropoda > Insecta > Lepidoptera > Noctuidae > Melanchra > Melanchra persicariae. The sequence continues at coordinate 3,783,150 of OX376655.1, read as the reverse complement.
TTTTGGCCAGGACCTCAAAATATTTCATAAAAACCTGAAGCTCACTTTGGTTATTGGAATATTAGATTTAAAAAAAAACCTGTTCCAGGCTTGATTGAAATCCATTAAGCTCAACGATTCAGATGGTTAATCTATTGGTAATGAGTTCAAATTATGCTAACAATAAGGTTTTGTCACAAAGTAAAAACAATCATGACCTTTTCAAACCTCAAATCAATCTCATTGATAATTTTATTGAAGGCATTTTATGAGCAAAAATGACTCAATAGCAAATAAATAGGCTTATTTTTATTAAAAGCAACAAAAACTGCCTCCAACGCTACCCTCAATTACTGAGAATTTATTAATAAGTATTCTATTTTATGATACTTTTAAGTATTTTTAATTATTTGATATTGCTTTAGGTAGGTAAGTAATTTAATTTTATAACATCCATTTTCAGTCAATGAATATGGTGCTAAAATTTCCTTTTTAACTGTGGGTTTTCCGTTCAACATTTGTAGGCACAAAACGTCAAAGTGAACCGGCTATTTTATAAAAATAATATCTAATCACTTCAGTTTGTAGTTATTGCTGAAAAGATTCTTACACACTGAATAGCAGGGTGCTAATTAGTTCATTTAAGCTTATTTTTTTAAATGACAAAAACACCTTTACTTAAAGCCATATGAAACCAAGAAAACGCAACTTTAACTTCATACATAATCAGAACTTTAAATACAATGTAAAACCATACTTACTTAGTTTAATTTCTTACCTCAGACACAGTGAACATTGATGTTGCATGTTGTACTTCAATATTGTGGTAAAACAACATAAGTTTTCTCACCCCCATTGTACAGCTACTTTACCCTATAACTGAAAGAAATTAATGAATAAATTGAGTCCATACAATTTAAATAACAATTAATTCATAAAATAATAATGCTTTCAGTGCTACATTTCACTACTGACAGTTACCTGACACAGAAGTTGCAAAAAATAATGTCACTACTGTCAATAACTTAAAAACAAAAATCTATTTTTGTACAAATGATAACATGGTCTTATTTCATATTCTGCTAATTTGAACACCTAACACCTAGACTAGAAGTCCAAGAAACCAACCACAGCCTGACCACCTACATGTCTAGAACAATGAATGTTGTAATATAACACAACAGTTAATCACTTGTTAGGTACTGTTACTAAGCTGCTTAGGAATCAGTAAGGCATATTATTTTCATAAAAATATACAAAGGACATTTTATTTACATACTGGCCATTCACAGCATGACAGTAGGTACATAGGAGAGAATCACCTGATGGTCTCCTATAGCCTTTTCATTGACTAAGTACCTGTCTAATTAAGTACAGTAATTCTAGCTATTGATTTGCCTCCCAATTAGATGTGAAGAGAAAATACTGACACTCTTCGTTAAAATAAGTAAGTAGGTACTGAAAACTGTGGATGAGACGGGGTCAATATTCTGTCATGCTCCTGTAACAGAAAACTAATAAACATTAGTGTTATTTATTGCAATACTTCCATAGATGTATGATTGTAATATTTGAATGTTAAAACTATGAGATTATGATGCAAAACAGAAAATTAAAATACTATTTAAGTCACAATAATGCCAGTTTTCTAAACCAAACAACATTATATCTTGGTACTTGGTGATTTGTATGACCCAATTAAATGCTGTACAAGTCCTTGTAAGTAATTGTAACTTGCAATGATGGTAAGCTAAAAATTAAGTTATTCATTCCGGTGTGATTCCGGTTCTTGGACAGGTGTTCAGATTTTCTAAACCAATCTAATTCTGAACAGAAAAAGGTCCATATAGATGCTATTTTTAACTGCTTTACCTACCTACGACTTTATTTAAATCATGTTTTACTGAGTGATCCCATCATCCCTTAGCTGGTAGATTATAAGTACTTACCTAAGTACCTAGTAGTAGGTACCTATTGCACACTATTGTGGACTGTGAGCAAAAATTATTGTAGGTAAGTACCTATTTATTACTTATTATAATACTGAAATTGAGTTTGTATTGATTTGATATTCTAATGCTTAGCTTGGACAAATAATTTAACAAAATGACTTCAATATTGAAGAATGAAGATACCAAATCTCACATGCATAACTGACTGAGGCAAGGCTGGGGTATAATAATAATGTGAATAACAAAGCAATTAATATAGGTACTTAATGCGTCGATTCAATAACTTTATAATAGGTACCCTAATACATTCTAAACCCCGAAATAGTAATCTTTTAACAATTTGGAAAAGAAAATAAAAAGAAAATTAAGTTTCTTTAAAGACACCTACTTACCAAAACTAGTTTTAAAGTCAATATTCTCTATCAAATAAACATTAAAAAGAAGAGACGATTAGTATTTTGGGTTTTATTTTTAATTTATTTATTTACTCTTACCTTTACCTACACGCAACGACGTCTAGAGAAGGAATGAAATGAATGATGAGGGAAAGAGAAAAGTTAGGTACCTACCAGACACGAGTAGAGATTGATGGAAAGGATCCTTGATGCCTAGTAGGTAAAGTACACTGATATTGGGAACAAAAAATTATTTACATAATATTATGTCCTACTTCAGGTCACAAATACCCAGGTATTTATTTATTCTTTGGTATATTTTCTAATTCCCTTCCGAAAAGTGTTAGAGCAATCGTTCAAAGACTTTGTTACGAAGAATTTACAAAATAATTGTAGGATTAGCTCTTTCAGAGTTTATTGGTTAATTGAATAATTTAGTATATTTACATTTGATATATTACTTATTTACATAATTCGGATAATCGAAAATGAGTAGATTTGGTTTAGTTTGATTTTACTTTTGAACTTACCTGTAAATTGTCTGTGGTTCCTGTCACGCCAGTGAAAAAAATATGCTGTCAAAAGTGTTCAACTGCCAAACTTCGGCGCGCACGATTGTAATGTGATTTGTTTTATTTCTGAAATCCCTGCATAACACTGCCCAAAATGTCTAAAAGTTATGATAGAAGTCTTCAGCTGCATTCAACTCAGTTTACACCGTTGAAAAATAGAAGAAACAGACAGTTTCTACCAAGAGAAGACACCTTAAACCTGTCGCCGATATTGAATGAAACATCTATATTTAAAAATCTTAATGACACAAGTTTAAGGCAAGTTTTAGATGAATCGTCGATAATAGTAAATCCTGGGGTCAGCACTGAAGGTTTAAGCGAAGCTTTCTTTGAAATTATACAAACAAGTCGTCCTAGTGATGTGTTAGACACATTAGCTAGGTTAGCACAAGTATGTTGTGATTCTCTCGAATTAGTTGAGCCATGGAATAGATACAATGCCCAAAACTATTGGCTGGCTGAAGAGGCAAACACATGGAAGCTGCTGCACTGTCTATATGCTGATTCCATAACAGAGCATCCTGAATCTTTGGATAGTTTAATCACTGAAACTACACTATCTCAGCAAACATTGGTTAGTGCTTTGTTTAGGAGTGATTCTGAGCTGAGACTGCTGCAACTGCTGGTTGACTGGTTAGAGGCTACCGCAGCTTACCAAGAAGAAGCCACTAACACCTCGGCTCCAATAATCAGTAACAACATTCACTGGGGAAATACTTTGCATCAGTTGTTACTTGGAACTAGTTTGTTCAATAAAGAGAACAGCAAAGCTATGGTCACTTGTATGGATCCTGATGCACCTAGACGTCAAAAGAAAATAGTCCACTCAGATGATCAAAAAGACGACAATGATTTGTGTAAAAGGATTTTTACAGAAGTAAGGTGTGGCAAGTTTAAAGAAGCAGTTTCCCTTTGCATAAGTGCTGGACAGGCATGGCGAGGAGCTGTTTTGCAAGGGTGGATGTTACTTCACTATTTACCAAAAGAAGATCCCAATTCTGCTTTGGAAATAGCTGGGAATCCTTCGAGAGATTTGTGGAAATGGTGTTCATTGGGACTTGCAAATAATTCTGCTGAGAACATTCACTATAGAGCTACTGTTGGAGTTTTGTGTGGTCATTTAGCCAGTACTCTTCCAGCTTGTCAAGGTAGTTGGGAAGATTTGCTTTGGGCTCATTTAAGAGCTCAAATTGAGGCAAGAGTTGATAAGTTTTTGCATGAACATCATGCTACAGTTGATGCTAATACTACACCATCTGATGTTCTAGAACTCCTTCAGTCTGAACTTCAGCTTGAAGAACTGACTCTACAACAGATTTTCAGTGCTGTGAAAGCTTTGATGGATGGTAAAAAGAAATCATTATATCAAACTTGTCAGCGTCACCTGATGCTTGGGCATGTTAGAGCCATTATGCAAGATTCTTTACAATGGATTGAAAGCAGTGATGATAGATTTGTCAGATTTTTGGCGCATCTCATCCTAGTACTAAGACAAATGGGTAAAGATCCTCAACATGACATTGGAGATAAAATTTTGGAAAAGTATGTCACAGATCTTGTTGGTAAATTAATTGATGGTTCAGTGGAATGTCCAGAACTTATAGCTTATTATACTTCAACTGTGCCAGTTGCTAGACAAATTGTACTGTATGCAGAACTGATGGATCATATACTCAAGAGTGAGTACAGGGAGGGAGTTGTCAAAGCAGGACTAAATGCTGGTATTGACGTTGCAGCATCAGCTAGAGTTGCTGTAAAGAAAGCAATCACAGATATACAACAAGGGTATGGCAATTTAGATTTGATATTTACCCAAACTACAGCTGTTGAAAAAGATAAAACATTGATCCAAAAAGTTATTTCATCCCTGGAGTGGTTATCTCTTATTTCCAACCAAGTCGAGGAAGCCCTGTGGCTGAGTAATGCTATGATTCGAACATTTATTTTCATTGGAAATACAGATGCTGCTTTAGCATGTGTCGTAAATGTAAACAAAATGTTCCCAGAGTTCTTGAACAAAATATCTGAAAATTCTGCAGAACTACGGGAACATCTGTGTCTGAAGGCATATCTAGAAGCACTAGAAGGTTTTGCTACTTGGTACAGACATTTTATCAGCGGTCAACCTAAAGATATAGAACCACTTGCTTCTGATGCAACATTCTCTGACAAAGTGCACCATGAACAGCGCTGTGCTCAAGTGGAACAACAAAAAGCCCGTTGGCTGAATGCTGTGCTACATCAAGCAAGACACACCAAAAATTTGCTGTACAATGTTTTATTGTTCCCTGGAGGATGGCTCCAAGATGAAAATGATAGTACTACTTCCCAAAAGTTCAATGAAGATGAAAAGCAAGAAAGAACCAAACAATTGGAGACTCTGAGACGTCTCTGCATTCCTGAAATTGTTATTTTGATCCTAAAGATATTACAAAGCAATCAAGACATTGAAAATCACAAGGAAGCTGTTAAATTGTCCAACCTTATTGCCGGGGAGAATAGATGTCTGTACAAAGTGTTTACTAAGAGCAAGCTAATGGAGGTTTTGGAGAGGATCAAGGAGTCATCGCTGCTGCTAATAGAGAAAGGAAGAGATATGTTTGGTTATGAAATAACAGAATAATAATGCATGTAATTTTTTCATTTTTAAAATAAACGTATGGATTAACAATATAGTTTTGTCTTTATACATCTACTTGAAACAAAGATAAAAATATTTACATATCATTAAACTACATGACTAGAGCACAGTTACTGGATTCAAGTTGATCAAATCATTGCTAGATTCTGCTAGATCTGTAATGGACACTCTTCCCCTTTGTCTTATGAACTTGGCTACATCTTCTAGCTCCTTCTGTGAGATGTAGATGAATTTTCCCCTGTCGTCTATGACACCAGTGAGTTCACCAGATGCTTGTAAATCTGCTATCCTGTCAATGGCAGCTTGGGTCTTCAATTTGAAATGTGCAGCCAAATCTTCAAGCAGTACAACTTTCTGGGCCTGAAAATGAATGAAGGACATTTTATTTTTTTATTCAAAACTTATTAAGTGAATTTATTAGAGGTTTTGGTGTATACTTGAGATATACACCAATAGTAAACAGATTTACAAACAATTTTTTTTTATGTCCGTGACTACGGCAGGACCGCGAACTCCAATTGCTTCCTTATTTGGTAAATAATTAGTACCTACTCAATTGGTACTAACTGGAACAAAAAAATTGGTACCGCAGTAGTTTTCGAGAAAATCGACTTTGAAGGTGGTCCGGCGGCGGTAGTCACGCTGCTTTCAGCAAGACCACCATGAGCGCAGAAAAAGAGGGCATGCTGTAGCATGCTCTCTTTTTTTAATTATTTATATAAGTACTTAGAATAGCTACAGCTAATAATTAGTACCCTTATATGTGATTCATTTCGTAAAAAACAGGACTGAAACATTCGTGCGGTCATTCAGCAGGACCACGACTATATCGATTCCAAGTTTCAGAATCTACATAGAAAATGAGTACCCTGCAAGATAGAATTAGTAACCAAAATTCAAAATTACTGCTCCAGTAGTTTACGAGATATACCATGCCATTGGTGGGCTGGCGGTAGTCACGGTGTTAAATTTTCATTTCAAGATTTCCCTGCTTACTGCTGTTAACAGGGAAATCTTGAAATGAAAATTTAACACCGTGACTACCGCCACCCCACCAATGGCATGGCATGGCAGGCACAAAACCGTGCTCCTTCAAGTAAATACACAAGCTCACCCACACACCTACACTAAAACCATGCTCATCGCTCTTAGTACGTCACGAGCCGTCGTCTAGAAAACATTAATAGAAAAATATAATTATGCCTTCCTGTGTAGTAAAAATTTGTAAAAACAATAGCAAATCACATAAAAAGTCTCACGGAATCACTTTTCACTTGTAAGTACTTGAAATAACATCGTTTTTATTATAAATTAACTATGAATTTTAGGTTACTTGGAACAAAAAGTCAACAAACAGAAGCAGTGACATTAAGTGTGAGGGTTGCCATAATACGATTTAATATTTCCCCATTCGATTAAACAAATATATTATATGATTTCTTTCTTCGAGTTATATTCCTATTTTCTTTTTTTTAATGTATAAAATATTTTAGATTTGAAGTTTTTCAACACATTTTCGAGAAAACAGTACAATAGGTTATGAAAAAAACTTTTTGTTTTTAGATAGTCGGAAAGTCGCAACAATCTTTGACGTTTGTAGTATGAAGATAGCGCGATTTTGCAAATGGAACTACATTTTTCGTCTTTCCCATTTTCACTTTAGTATTGAATTGAGAAAAACGTATTGTGCAAAAGCGCTTCCAAGTAGGTGCAATCATTCAGCTTATATTTTATTCTCGTACTTATTTATACTCCTATAAGTTATTTAAAAAAAACTGTAAAGAATACGTACGGCGCTATTCAACGGAGTATGCGGTACGGTTTTACCGCACGTTCCATTGTGTGGTGCGTTATATTTAACTTTCGAATAATGTATACAGTCTTCGTAAATGCATTTTTTTGAGCAAATGTGTTGAAAAAGACTTTAATTTGTTCATGATAAATAATATTTATTTTGTAAGCATGTTAAACATAACATTTACACGTCATTGTTCTGTTGTTATGTTTTATCTTGATATTACCTACTTTTTCTTTAGTCAGTGATTTTGTTATGGTGGTCTTTTTTAATATATAAAAGTTTATTAAAAATATAATTACCTATTTTATTTTAAAACAATGTACATAATGACTTACGCTTGTTACGCTTCGACAACCTTTTATAACTTAACTTATATAATTGAATGTAGGTGTGTGTTATGTACAAAAATTTTTTTTAGGTATAGATCTTTCTAAAAAATTAAGTTACAATACCATACTCAACAATATCTTACTTGTGCTGACTTGCACAATATTAGCTTGCCCATAAAATATTATTTCCCAAGTTATAAGGAAAAAAAATAAAAACTGGCAACCCTTTGAGCCACACATAGATAAAAAGATGGCTTCATCTTTGATGTTCGCAGTGCGCCGTCTACCTTTTTTTGTTGGTCTGAGACTTCGAATCAAAAAATTCAGTTATTTTGTCATAAGAACACTAATTCTAGAAGCCTACTCATCAATTTTTACGCGCCCGTTTCTAACAACAATGATTGTGCATTTCACTTCAATACACATTGATCGTTTCTGTGTGTACGCAATAGTTTCGTACTGTTCATCGCTGGCGCTATCCCTTTCTCGCGCGCCGCTTGATGAAATAGCAAGCGTTTAGGCCACGCCCACCGTTGAGTTCGACCGGGCGGCATGTGTACTCTTAATGAAAGCTGATTTAGTCCGGTTAAGCAGTTGATATCCCAAGTGTGTTAACTTGCTAGTGGTCATACCTAAAAAAAATGAAAGCTGATTTCTCTTAAAATACAACACTTAGGAATATAAATTTTTGGTCACTATGACTTCTTTCGGTGTACTAATTTTTGTATAAATTTGGGGAGAAAATCAAAGTTAAACAGCTGTTAATCAGCTTTCATTAAGAGTACACATGCCGCCCGGTCGAACTCAACGGTGGGCGTGGCCTAAACGCTTGCTATTTCATCAAGCGGCGCGCGAGAAAGGGATAGCGCCAGCGATGAACAGTACGAAACTATTGCGTACACACAGAAACGATCAATGTGTATTGAAGTGAAATGCACAATCATTGTTGTTAGAAACGGGCGCGTAAAAATTGATGAGTAGGCTTCTAGAATTAGTGTTCTTATGACAAAATAACTGAATTTTTTGATTCGAAGTCTCAGACCAACAAAAAAAGGTAGACGGCGCACTGCGAACATCAAAGATGAAGCCATCTTTTTATCTATGTGTGGCTCAAAGGGTTGCCAGTTTTTATTTTTTTTCCTTATAACTTGGGAAATAATATTTTATGGGCAAGCTAATATTGTGCAAGTCAGCACAAGTAAGATATTGTTGAGTATGGTATTGTAACTTAATTTTTTAGAAAGATCTATACCTAAAAAAAATTTTTGTACATAACACACACCTACATTCAATTATATAAGTTAAGTTATAAAAGGTTGTCGAAGCGTAACAAGCGTAAGTCATTATGTACATTGTTTTAAAATAAAATAGGTAATTATATTTTTAATAAACTTTTATATATTAAAAAAGACCACCATAACAAAATCACTGACTAAAGAAAAAGTAGGTAATATCAAGATAAAACATAACAACAGAACAATGACGTGTAAATGTTATGTTTAACATGCTTACAAAATAAATATTATTTATCATGAACAAATTAAAGTCTTTTTCAACACATTTGCTCAAAAAAATGCATTTACGAAGACTGTATACATTATTCGAAAGTTAAATATAACGCACCACACAATGGAACGTGCGGTAAAACCGTACCGCATACTCCGTTGAATAGCGCCGTACGTATTCTTTACAGTTTTTTTTAAATAACTTATAGGAGTATAAATAAGTACGAGAATAAAATATAAGCTGAATGATTGCACCTACTTGGAAGCGCTTTTGCACAATACGTTTTTCTCAATTCAATACTAAAGTGAAAATGGGAAAGACGAAAAATGTAGTTCCATTTGCAAAATCGCGCTATCTTCATACTACAAACGTCAAAGATTGTTGCGACTTTCCGACTATCTAAAAACAAAAAGTTTTTTTCATAACCTATTGTACTGTTTTCTCGAAAATGTGTTGAAAAACTTCAAATCTAAAATATTTTATACATTAAAAAAAAGAAAATAGGAATATAACTCGAAGAAAGAAATCATATAATATATTTGTTTAATCGAATGGGGAAATATTAAATCGTATTATGGCAACCCTCACACTTAATGTCACTGCTTCTGTTTGTTGACTTTTTGTTCCAAGTAACCTAAAATTCATAGTTAATTTATAATAAAAACGATGTTATTTCAAGTACTTACAAGTGAAAAGTGATTCCGTGAGACTTTTTATGTGATTTGCTATTGTTTTTACAAATTTTTACTACACAGGAAGGCATAATTATATTTTTCTATTAATGTTTTCTAGACGACGGCTCGTGACGTACTAAGAGCGATGAGCATGGTTTTAGTGTAGGTGTGTGGGTGAGCTTGTGTATTTACTTGAAGGAGCACGGTTTTGTGGCTTCACTTTTGATGTTCGCGGTGCGCTGTCTACCTTTTTTTGTTGGTCTGAGTTCGAAGTATAGTTATATAAATTCTTGAATAAATAAACTACTCCTGTACGCATTTAGTTTTAGAGATTTCATACTCCTTCTGTTATTTAATTACGTCCAAAGTTGCGTTAAATTACGGGTTAAAATATGGAAATTTTGAGGCTGATAACTTTAAAATGACTTAATATTTTTAAATTCTGTTTTGGTACAGGCATAGATCACAACAAGACAAAACAGTATTATGCCCGTCTTGGAACAAAAAATGTCAAACAATGGAGTAATCATCCTAAAAAAATTGTATGGAGAAATGCGTGGCTTGTGCAGCCTAAGTACTTTTCCATACTAAATCTCCGCGTATTATAACCCGACCAAATAAAGTTGTCAATGGTTTTTTATTGTATTGGTCATAGGTAGCAATATTGTTGTTCGGGTACTAATAAAATTATTTACCAAATATGGAAGCGATTGGCGTTCGTGGTCCTGCCGTAGTCACGGACATCATTTTTTTTATGGTCCAAGGCCTTCTTCCTTCCAAAACACCAAATATGGCTGTACATTTTTAAAAACATGGTTTTTGTTCCTTCATCAAAACATATTGCTAAGAAACTTACTAGCAATTCCTGGCCCTCTGATCCCTATCCCATTCAAATCACAAACAATTATAACAAGTCCACTATTACCTTTATATAGTCAATGAAGTCTTTTAGCAAGTTCTCTTTTTCCTGTTCATCATTCTCGTCGAAGCCCTCTCCTTCCACTGTGAAAGCTGCCTTCAGGGCCTCATACTCCTCCTGTTCTCGTCTCTTGCGTTCCTCTTCTGCCTTACGCTCGGTTTCCTCTCGCTGGCGTTCTTCTTCCTAAAAGGGAAAGAGATGGTTGAAACAGAATTTATTGGAATTTTACAACTAAACTGCGAGTTCTTTTTATCCAGTTTAAAATAAAATGCGTTTTTCGACCAATTGGTAGTTACTTATTTGGGTAAGTAATAGTTTTTAACCAACAGTTATTTATTTGACCATTGGTCAAGGTAAATGGTAGGGGAGCCCATGATGATAAATGTGGATTTACTCGAGTGTCGCGGAAACCTAGAAGATTTGGTAGATTGGATGATTTGAAGAATAAATGGTCCTTTCATGTTTCCACCTTAAAAAATACATTTACTCGAGCGCGTCAGATTTTCAGAGGGGGTGTTCAGTGAACCCTACAGATGCTCCCATTTCTTATTTGGAAGTGACGCAAGCTTGCAGCGAATTCCTGAAAATGTTAAAAAAATCACCATCTTGAAATACTCGAGCGCGTCAGATTAGCATACTGAAGGTTCATCATGATGTCCCAGCCATAGTGACAAAAAATCTGACAATTATTTAGAGGGGTATTGGAAATCTGACAACTTGAAAAAAAAATGCTTTTTTTATTTTCATTTTTTTAAACACGTAAAGCTGTTGGTCCCGGTTGTCATTTTTAGATCTTTGGCAGTCGTTACGGATTGTCAGAAGCCAGTAAATTTGACTCCAGTCTTGCCAAGAAGTACCGTGTTACCTACCCAGTTAATGGGTTGTGGTGGTCTGGTAGGCAGCCCCTTCACGTAAAATACTGGTATTCAGCTGAATCCGGTTTGACTGGAAGCCGACCTCAATATTGTTAAGAAAAAGACTAGACGAACAGCTGTAATGGTATCGTGGTTCCGGAATACAATATGGGGAAGGTGCGAGAGTCAAAGATACGGGAAAAGTGAAAGGGACCGAGAGGCGCCGAGTGGGAAACACATGCTTTACTCTACTACACGGTCTGAACTTAATTTTTGATTTTATTACCTTCGGCTTGCGGAAATCGTCAGATTATATGTTTTTGTCATTCTGGTATTATTACCTTTAAAATAAATAAAAAAACAACCGCGCTCGAGTAAGTCCAGACATCGTTTTTTTTTTTGCAACTTTGTTACCCTCCCGCTACCTTATTTATTTATTTAATAACAATTGCTTACTATACTTACAGTTTTTACCAAAGCGTATAGCAAGCCAACAACGCTACGCGCTCAAATCGTCAGATTAGCAAAATTTACACTTCTTAGCTAGTAATTAACTTAATCTGACGCACTCGAGTACCTATGTCAGATGATCGATTTTTTTACTAATCTGACGGCTTCTCCTGAGCGTACCCCCCTATATTAAGGGCTCATACTGGTTGAAGGTACTTATCAATATGTAAGGTATCCTCCCCTCGAGTAAATCCAAAAATCCCTTCTAGGGCTCCCCTACCCAAATAGGTATTGATTGAAAACCGCACATTAACGAAATTTAGGTGTTAAAGTAACTAAGGATCAAAAAATTTGCCCTAATGGAACGCATTTGGAGGAACATTGGTGGGTTTTAAAGCCTGCCTCCTGTATAGTAATAACCTGTCACATTATCACGGAAAGGAGTGGAATGGAGAGTGCCCCCTTCGTCTTGAGTAAGTACACAATTGATTATGATAAATGAAGGTTAATCTTCATCACTATCAGGATTTTGAAGATATAACCACCTAGTGCGAGTCGGACTCGCGCACAAAGGGTTCCGTACCATTATCTATAAAACACGCAAAAAATCACGTTTGTTGTATGGGAGCCCCCTTAAATATTGGGATATATGGGTACGGAACCCTAAAAATTACACTGTATGTTTTTTTTGCCTTATATTTGGACGTCATAATATACATCATGTCAAAATGTCAAAAGCAGTGATTGTGACATAATATTGAACGGGGAGAAATTAGAATTCGTCAATAGAACAGTTTTCCTGGGGATTGCGCTTGACTCAAGGCTAAAATGGGGTCCTGATTTAACGTCGCTTGCAGGACGGCTAAGTTCAGCAGCATATGCTGTAAGGAAAATGCGCCAATTTACGGATGTTGATACCGCAAGATTGGTCTATTTAAGTTACTTTCATAGTATCATGTCTTACGGTATCTTACTATGAGGACGGGCTGCAGACATCGAATCCATTTTTATTCTGCAGAAAAGAGCTATCAGAGCCATTTACAATCTCCGCCGGCGCGATTCTCTAAGGGAATTGTTTAAGGAAATTCACATCATGACGGTACCTTGTCAATTACACTTACACCACTATGAAAACATTATGTACGTTCGAAAGAATCTACATCTTTTCAATAAACCAAGTGATAGACATAATTATGTCACTAGAAATAGGGATCACTTAGTTCAACCAGGTTTCAGACTGGCTAAAGTAAGTCTTTCATGGGATATTGTTTAAAGTGTTATAATAAAATTCCTCCCCATATATTAGAACTGAATGAAACGAAATCTAAATCTTGTATAAACGCACGCTACTTATGCAGGCAAGCATATTATAAGTTGGGGGATTACATTGAGGATATAAATGCTTGGCTAAATGCTGGTCCTGCTGCAAGCCATTAGAGCGCACAAATTAATCCATTAGCATTTGAAAACATTGTTGGACCCGCTGAAGATTGTAAGAATTCTATTTTATTTTTTTCATTGTTTCGAATCAATCTATTAAGCATTGTATAGTTACATGCATTAACGACACATGTATGAGTACTGTGTACCTTCAAGTAAGACTATAATTTTTGGTTTATTATTTTGATTTGAATGTACCCTGACTGTTGGGAGTGTCATGCTCACTCAAAAGTCTCTCTGATGGTGAAGTTTGTGTTTCATTCATCACTTGGCTCCGTCAGCTGAGACTGGTCATCTCATCTCTCAACTGCCACGGTTTGTTTAAATGTTGAGTACTTTGAATTGTTTTTTTTTTTGTTTCGGACGCTTTTGTCATGTACGTCTATCTACATCGTTCTCACATAAAATGAATTAATTTCAACCACAACTTTGTAACAATTTATTGATTTAAAAGAGTGTCCATGGAGTTTCTTGCACGTTCTTCTCCATATAGATCTATGCTTTGGAATGTGCAAATAGCTTCATCTCTTTGACTGACCGACCTTGACAATTCAAAAGTGCCTGTTAATGGTTTAATTGAAATATGCTTTGACTTTGACATGGTATATGACATCCAATCCACTCCATGCGGCTGGTGTGGTATTGTTTCCAACTGTATGAATTAGGATTAAGTATAAAACGCAGGTAGATTATGGTGTAGATTAAGACAGGATATTTTCAATCCCATTAGAGATTGTAAGATGAGATGAAAATTAATTATTAATTTCCAGCTATTATGGAGGTGAAACTACAGACAGAAGGAAGTGGTTCTTAAGAATGCCATAACTTACCTCCTGTTTCTCTTCGACCTTCTTCCTCTCTTGTTCTAACTCTTCATCTTTCTTCTTTTTAATCTCTCTCAGTTGTTCCTCTGCTTCCCTTGCCTTCTTTTTTTCCATTTTGGCTTCTAGTTTTGCTCTTTTCTGTAAAAATATTTTTATTAGAGAAGAGATTAGAGGTATAGTTTACAAACAAAAGATACCACTGGTATGAAATACAATCATACTAGAATTGGTAACTTGTGTTTGTTTGTATACTAGCATTTGCCCGTGACTGCGTATGCGCATATCCCGTTGCTATCTACAACCAGTAGTTTCGGCTGTGCATTGTCTGTCAGTCATTCAGTCAAATTCTTCCATTACTGTTAAGTAATGGAAGAATTTGATATAATATATTGATTGGAAAAATAATTGAAGCTTTTATTTGTGTTGCTTATTTTGAATGTCGTTTTTACCTTAGCACCCATCTTGTCATCAAAATCAACTTTTTGTGTCTCTGCTGCATTTTCCTCTTCAGCTTCATCAGCTACATCTGGTTCTTCTTCAAATGCAGCTTGGTGACGAGCAGCTGTGAAAATGTAATATATTGTAAAACAAGACTTTTGCAATGTAAGTGGAAGCTCAAACACCTTAGATTATGATTGGTATTTGCTACAACAATGCATCGAAGCAATTTTGTATTGGTAGTTTCTGTTCGAGACTACCTATAAGTATCATACCGTTAGCTCTCATTCGAGCTCTTTGATTCCGTACTGCTTGCACTCTTCCAGGACCTCCATCTCTTGGGGCCACTGCTCTTGGCCTTGCTCCACCTGTAAGAAAGTAAAATTAATTTTAACAGCATAAAAACTATAGACAGATCATTGTTATGCAGTGCAGATGGTATTGTTAGTATTATATTGTAATTATAGATTAGTTATAAAAGTCGAGGCTCACCCGCGACTTTAAAAATTCACAGATTTGCTATTGAATTATGTATTTACCTTGGGGTTTGACTTGTGATCCAACCCTTACAAAAGCGATGGATAGCAAAACGATAACAATTGCACTAATGATAGCAGCGATAATGAATGGATCCATGGCTACACTAAAACTGAGTTGATGTATGTATGCACCTAAAAATACCACGTTTACGCGCTTTTTATTACATAAAATGTATCGTTTGGTCGAAAACGAATTAAAATGGGTTTGTTTCCAACATGTTTCCACAAAGATCACAAATCACAAAATTTCAGAACGACGTCATCAAGTAAATGTCAAAATCAGCCAGTCAATGCTCAACATCAACAAAACAAAAATATCCCTCGTCTAGAACAGACCAGACACACGTTGCGAACTCATTTTGAACTAACAGTAATATTATAAGGTAATTATTGTATTTACTTAGTACAAATTAAGTTTTACTGACTCTTTTCAATATTAGATAAAATAATTTTAAGGTTCCCTTTCTTGCTAAACATACAACATTGGCCTTACTGGAACTTAGAAAGTTGACGTTTTAAATTCGGTGACGTGTGTCATGTCATCTTGAGTTTTTTTGCCGATTCTTTTAGGGTGAAAAAAATGGAATTATTTAGAATATCCTCGCTATTTGCGCTATTTCTCATATTAGACGTGACTTCAGCCTTATATTTCCACATAGCAGAAGCCGAGAGAAAATGTTTCATAGAAGAAATACCCGATGATACTACTGTTATAGGTAACAAGACTTCCTTGTGTCCGAGTCTTAGATTTCTAATCACAATCGAGTTGCGAGAATGTAGTCTAATGATGATATTTGTTGTTTTTCAGTGAATTACAAAGTGGAGTTGTATGACCCGAGATCGGGAGGTTTTATGCCTTCGACCCCCGGTATAGGTATGCATGTGGAGGTGCGGGACCCCAACGACAAAGTGTTGATGTCGCGTGTGTACTCATCGGAGGGCATGATATCGTTTACGTCAGTCACGCCGGGAGAGCACGTCATCTGCATGTACTCCAACAGCACATCTTGGTTCAGTGGATCACAACTTAGAGTAAGTTATTATATTGTAAAGAGAAGGGTGGTTAAATTTAAGTAAAATGTTCTTTGTTTTAATTTGGCAGCTGTACTAAAATATTAGATAATAATATTAGCATTATATCTTTGAAACACTTCATATAAAATTGAAGTAATAACACTTGTGTAAATATTAAATTGTACCTGTAACCTACTTATTGCAAGATCAATTTACTGATACCAATGTAGAATTCAGATTGATTTTAACAGTCTGTAAAGTATCATATTTCATAGTTACAGTAAATTATTCTAATGTTTTCTATAGTGTGCCTATAGTTTCACATATTGTATCGCACCACAAGGTAAAGTTCCAAAAAACATGATGACCATAAAATTTTTTATAAGTATCCATATTTTATCTTTTTATAATGCATAACTTGTGTAACAGGTGCACCTGGACATTCAAGTTGGTGAGCATGCAGTGGACTATGCCAATGTAGCACACAAGGACAAACTCACAGAGCTGCAACTGAGGATCAGGCAACTGCTCGACCAAGTACACCAGATTACTAAGGAACAGAGCTACCAAAGGGTAGGTTTAAAAATTACTAGCTAATGCTGAACCTAGACCTAGACTTTAAAGTACTTATAGTTGATGTCTTATTTGTGACAGCATGTTATAAAAAAACTTGTATCTAGCTAGTATTTGAATTTTATAACATTTATTTGAAGAATTATATGCAGTTTGTCATTTTTTCAACACACAATCTGTCAAAACTATTCTTACTTCTCAGACCAAGGTTTTAATACAAGCAAGTTTTTTTGAGGGTTCCATAACCAAAGGGTAAAATGGGACCCTATTACTATGCCTCCACTGTCCGTCCATCTGATCTCTGTATCTCATGAACCGTGATAGTTAAAGAGTTGATATTTTCACAGATGATGTATTTCTGTTGCTGCTATAACAACAAATACTAAAAAACAGAATAAAATAAATATTTAAGGGGCCTCCCATACAACAAATGTGATTTGTTTGCTGTTTTTTTATAGATAATGTTACAGAACCCTTCGTGCACGAGTCTGACTTGCACTTGGTCAGTTTTTTTAATTGACATTTCCTTGCTACTTGCTAACAAAGTATAAATGAAATGAGAAGGGGGTTTTCTTTTATTCTAATTGTATTTAATATGTTTCAGCATCGTGAGGAGCGTTTCAGACAAACTTCAGAAAGCACAAACCAGCGGGTGCTGTGGTGGAGTCTCCTTCAGACTGGTGTCCTCGTCGGCATCGGTTACTGGCAGATGAGACATCTCAAGAGCTTCTTTGAAGCCAAGAAATTAGTCTAAATTATTCATAATAAACATTTATAAGTTTAGTTTTGTCCTATTATTTTCATAATTTCCTGAAACCTAATCATTATTTTTATGACTTTGATTTTTTGTGAGCATTGTAAATGATCTGTATTTTTCCAATAAAATAAAATTACTGTGAGAATAAGTTATTTTATATTCAATTATACTTATAAGGGGTTGTTCAAGTATTATGTAAGCAGAAATTATTATTTCAGTAATTTTGAACCCCCCCCCCTTGTCAGCGATAGTATGCAACGCTTCCACCCCCCCCCTCATAAGCTTACATAAACATTGGTCAAAGCGCAGTAGGTACTTCCTTCCCTACTTCAATTATTTCTACTTAACTTTAGTCCACCTCATGGGAGCCAGTAATCAACAATAAACTTTTTGGCAAATCTGAAATGATTAGGAATTTAGGAAATGGAATGAGGGGAACAGGGTAATGAGGGAAATAAAATAATGTGATACTGACGTAATCACCGTTCAGACCCCCTATAAAAGTGGACTAAAATAATAATATGTTATTTGTGTTTCATTTGCTTTATTCTTATAACAACAAAACATGAAAAAATAAGTGGGTAAGTGAACATCATTACAATCAAAAAAATTAAAGTCATCAAGGAATGCTATAGGAAGACAAATGTTTTACCTAAGTACTTCCTGGAATCCTGGGGCCCACCTATAGTCCGGTCAAAAAAACTTTTTCACAAAAAAAAACCATATTTTTCACTTTTTAGTGGTACTCCACACCTAACAACACCACTGGAAAGTCACAGGAAAGCAAAAATACGCAATTTCGTATACATGAATGATTTTTCCACATATTTTTTCCAGCTATTTGGATTTAAAAACCAAATTGCTTAACCGATTTTGATAAAATTTAAATGGGACCAATCGAGAAGTATATCCTTTCACATAAAACAAGAATTTTTCAAATCGGTTCATAAATGACGGAGATATGAGGTAACAAAAAAAAATACAATCGAATTGAGAACCTCCTCCTTTTTTGGAAGTTGGTTAAAAATAGACATACTTACAAAGTTAACTTTATGTATAATTCGCATAGAGGTGAAAATTGGTAGGGATGTTGGGAACAGCATTATAATTTGGAATGTGAAAAGTCCCCATTGAATCCTCATCTGCAAAAAAAAATGTGTTCCTTGAATTGGGTTATATTAGAGCTGATTTGCAACGATTTTGATCCTTATGGGTCAAAACCATATCCATTTTGGGTTCCTTTCAATTGATACTTTTCTGATAGCTCAAGAACGAATGAATTCTTCATTACAAACTGATATTAAGAAAATCCGCAATAAGGAAGGCGAGCATCGAAAACCCAAGTGTTACCTGTGTTATCAAAGTACTATCTTTCAAACAAATGTATGTAGGAAACTACACATGCCTAAACTGGTACCAATTTTTAGCTCCATGTGAATTACCCCGATGAAATGAGCTAATTTGACCGGACTACTATATGACAACATTATAAATTTTAATGACTGAATATGTTATACTTTCTTATTTTATTTTCTTCTTACATCTAACAAAATATGAGAAATATGATGTTATTTTCTGCCATGCTTAATGATTGCTGCATCATGCTACTCTTTGAATACTTTTGAGGATACAATGGATAACTGATGTAAATGGTTCAGTAAATAAAGCAATAGGTATAAATAAATTAGGTTTAAAGTATTTTATTTTGAAACCTTTTATTTTTACTTTGTGAGCTTGTAAGAATATAGAAATGAAGAAGATAACACCATTTCAATAGACTTAGTATAAAATAGAATTGGAGGATGTTATAGTGTGACATTCAGATAACACAATTTCATTAAACTAAAGATAAACTAGTTAATTGGACGATTTCCTTAAACATCAATCTATGTTCTCAACTTTAAAAACACTATCTAAATAATTAACAAAAAGAGATGAATCTGCTTTTGGGAATGGAGTTAACAAAGTGAAGTCTACCATGCTTAGTGTACTTATTATTGTATCACATGTGCAGTAATATAAATGGGAGTCGATTTGAAGTTGTTCAGCTAGTTCCAGTTGATGGTTGTCCATTAAGTCTTCGTTTACAACAACCAAGAGCGGCTTATTTGCTTCCAAAGCTTCTAGACAGCTTCCAGCCCCGGCATGACTTATAATCAAGTCTGCGCTTCTTATATCGTCATGAATCGAGTCCTTA
Organism: Melanchra persicariae; assembly: GCA_947386135.1. Lineage (NCBI taxonomy): Eukaryota > Metazoa > Arthropoda > Insecta > Lepidoptera > Noctuidae > Melanchra > Melanchra persicariae. Next base: position 3,763,299 of record OX376655.1, on the reverse strand, counting down.
AACCTATACATGTTTATTTTAACGTTTTCTTTGTCAATGACGCCGGGTTCTGCGCTGCTATTGCCGATTTGAAAAGTTATCTCTTTACAACCAATATTTTTCAATGCTGTAAGTACAGATTCAGTCAAAATATAGTCACAAAGTAAATTAAATCTTGTTGTGCCCACTGTTATAAAGATTTTCTTATATTGGTTCGCCATATCACAAACAATAAAATAAAATAGAAAAGTAGGTAGGTAGGTACTGTGAACGATTTCTCCGTGTAAACAAATGTTTGACAGACAACTCAACATATCATCTGGCTTCTGGCATTTGGTTAGGGATTTGAAAAAATGATCGATACAATTAAAAATCTTCTTCTTTGAAAATCGATTTTTCTAATCGATATTTTATTACAAAAATAAATCAATCTTTTTTTTGTATCGATTTATTTTTTCGTCCACAATCCGCAATCGTTGCCGATTGACAAATAAATAATTGACAATCAAATCACCGAAAAAGTGGTTAATTTTTTACTTTTTTCACGACTTTTGGTAATTGTAAATAGTCAATCTCCTGCGGTTCTGCCCTCTCATCATGTTACTGTCACTCTTCACGCAATAATCAATAATAATAGAAAATTATAGAATTTACATACTTTCTTTTTAAGAGGAGTTTATTTGTTTTGAATTTACTAGTTTCTCAGAGCTCGCTGATTATATTACATTATATTATATCGGCGCCTTAGATCGGCGCGAAGGCTTAAGAGGGCGCCGACCAAACGTCGACCACGCAGTGGCGCCCTCATCGTTTATTTGGTTATTTCTTTTATTTTAGAATGAAAATGCAGAAAATATGCAATTTAAGTTGTGCTCCACAAGATTATACGTTAATATTATTATAAACGGTAGTTTTAAAGACATAGTAAGCACATTAAAAGTCTAAAAGCTCCAAGATTTAATTGAGAAAAAAAGAAAAGAAAAAAATAAAAAGAAGATTTGAACTTAGAATAATCAAACTGACGCTCGATTACGCCTTTCCGTCGGTATTCATGTTGATTTATTCGACGCTCGATTAAGAGGGCGCCGACCAAACGTCGACCGCGCAGTGGCGCCCTCATCGTTTATTTGGTTATTTCTTTTATTTTAGAATGAAAATGCAGAAAATATGCAATTTCAGTTGTGCTCCACAAGATTATACGTTAATATTATTATAAACGGTAGTTTTAAATTGTTCAGTTTTATTATAATCACTAAAACGGAAAATAGTGGCCACTTTTATCCGTTTTAGTGATTATAATAAAACTAAACAATTTAAACTTGTTCGTAATAAATTCTTAATATCTTCTTTATATCTTTAAATAATGTGTGATGATTGCTTATGTAAAATTGGTAAAAGTCACTCAAATGATTATTGATTGATAACTAGAAATTATTAAACTAATTAATTTGTACTTCTAAATTCATTATATGATTCGTAAAATTAAATCAAGAATTTAAAAACGAACCACAAAGAAAACATGAGTCGATAGACTTGTAACGACTCTAACCGAAGGGTATAAATACGACCGCCCAGCAGTTGATAGCCCCTGCGTGTTAACTTGCTAGTGGTCATACCGAAAAAAAAAAAAAAAAAAAAAAGTTCACAAGTCATTCTAAGTCGAGCCGTCAGAACAGAAACAACATGTTTTTAAAAATAACAAGGGGGCCCGTTCCCCGTCATCAGAAGTGGGATTGGATCAGAATCCAATCCAAACCACCTCCTCATTAGCTGGATCACCAGCTGACCAACCTGGAACTGTTCCTGCTCAACAAATGGAACCAATTCTGGTTCCATTTGTTGACAACCCACCACATCGTTGGGTATCCATCTCAAACCCATTATGAGATGATTCACGCCCGACATCGCACCCCCCTCCTCCGCCGCCACCGCCCGTTCCTGCCTCGGAAACGACGGTGCAGCAGGTCCGGCCGGTGCCTGCGCTTTGCCCCTCTTGGGGGGAGGATTACACATCCTCCCCCTCGTCACGTGGCCTGCCGGGCAGCCACAGCCACAGCCACACACTGCGCAGTGCGGCGCGGTGTGGCGGCCTTGCAGGAGGCGGCTTTGTGGCCCTCCTTGCCGCAGCGGTAACAGGTCAGAGACCTGTCGACCGCTGAAGGGCACAGGGCTCGGGTGTGCTCTATGCCGCAGTACCTGAAGCAGCGCAGGGGCTGGTCTTCAAGTGCTCGAATTGCACCCGAGCTGAACCCGACCAAGAGCCGTCCTTGAAAAAGGACGGCTCTTGGTCGGGACATCAGGGCCGGGACATCAGGCCCGGCGGCGGCGACTGGGCAGTCGAGACGGATAGTGCCCATGCCGCCGCGGCCGGGCCTGATGTCCCGGCCCTGCACCGCTGCGACGCTGCAGCCCCCTATTGCTGCGACCGCCGCCACCACCTCCTCTTTGGTGACGGAGTCGTCAAGGTCGGCCACCTCGATGGCCACCGACTTGACGGGTCGGGCCACCTTGGCTGCATCCGCGATGACCTCCTGCAGCTTGGCTGCGAAGTCCTCCGGCAGGAGACTTTGCCGATCCCCAGTTTGGTGAGATCAGCATTGGCACTCGCCCGCACTAATATGGATGTGTACGTTTCCCCTCGCTCCACGGCCTCCGCGGTGAGCGTCACAACGACGGCCGCGGTCTTCGGGGGAACGAGATTCCCCTTCCTCTTCCCCCTGCCGGTCGCCTGCGACTGGCTGGGAGTCGTGGTGGCGGGGACGGCAGGAACGGCCGTTGCCACCTTTCTGCCCCTGCCCTTCCTCTTTCTCTTTCCCTTTCCAGTCGCCTGCGACTAGTTGGGAGTAGTGGCGGTGGGGACGGCAGGGACGGCCGTCGCCGTCTTTTTGCCTTTGCCCTTCCCCTTCCGGACCACTTCGGTCCAACCCTGATGGTTGGACGGAGTAGCCGAAGGGAGAAAGGCGTCTGCCCCTTGCGAGGACGGCCCCGGCTTGTCTCGCCTCATGTCCGCGGTAAGCGGCGGTCGGAGGCGTTTCTCCGGTAGGAGCCGGTCCTTAATGCCTGCTAAGCAGGCTCTTGTGAAGGCCCTCTCCTCCATAACCACCTTGCGGATTATATCCTGAAGGTTGGTGGAGGTGGGAGCTTCTGCCGCAGGTCTCGGTTCGGCCCATGCTATGGCAACTTAGAACAAAATTAAAATTCCATATTTTTATTGAAAACAGCGCCATCTAGTTTTTAGTTAAGGGAAACAAATTGCGGTGTTGCTACGGTTAAATATTTTTTTTTCTTTCTGGGAGTTACTTTATAACATTAATCAAGAAAAATAATATAATTTCATGATCTTCTTATATAAAAATAATAGAATATAATTATGAATTAGTACATAATTAGGTTTTTATTATGAGCTTTAATAGTGAAGAAGTTATATTTTGGTACCTATTTTAACGTACAAAAGTTTTTTTTTTAATGGCCACACTTGAATTGCAAATGGCTGCGTGAGAGTGTAACTACTCGTGCGCATTTATTTTCCTTTTGCAATAGAGTTTTTGTTGTTTCGATAGTGCATCTGCAGGTTGAGTTGAGCTTTCGTTTCTCCATGTTGTTGAGCCGCGTTACAATTCGTTCGTACGTTCGTGTTGTGTTGTGTGTGTTGTTGTTGTAAACAACTGGTGCAAAGATATCAATAATGTTCTCAGTGGACAAATAACCTTTTGGAATATTAACGATTCAATGAAAGAAAAGGCTAATCGACACTATCCTAATCATAAGGGACGAAAAAGGCGAACATAAAATTTTATTGTAAAATGTGTGATGTTTTTCTAAATAAAATGGTTTAATATTCAATTATGTGGTTTTTTTTCCTTTATGTAGTGCGTATGTTTGTAGTATATAGCGGATACACTCATCTCTCTACCTAATATCATAAAGGATCAGACAGCATCTATACACCTACCAACCTATACATTTACTTATATAAATTAGTTCCCTTAACTAAAAACTAGATGGCGCTGAATTCGACCACTTCCTAGTCTCTAAAATAAGGTAGAGTTGCCTGTCTATAGCCAGTATACTATTGTAGTCTTTGGTTCGGCCTGAATTGGCCGTGCCGTGACATCAGCCACCTTCTGATGAAGCTCAGATCGAATGCAATTGCCGCGTTTCATCGGTCGTCTTACGCTTGACGAGCTCTTCGATGATGCCGCGCAAGCTCGCGGCCCTACACTTAAGGGCCTTTTAGAAGGTCCCTTTTAAATTTGAGGACTTAGAGGCGACCTCCGCGATCTCCTCTTCGTCCTCTTCCACCATCTGGTGCAGCTCGGCCAGGGAGTGGTCCGCGTACAGCAACAACCCGTGCCGTACCCGGACTTGGCCCGAGCAGCACGCGCCCGCTGCTCCTTTGCAGCAACTCGTTCTTCCAGCTCTTGGTGGTGCTGCACCCGCCGAGCCAGGTCAAGCTGGCGCTGGGCATCCACGAGACCCACCACGTGGGTGTCCGCGACTGTCGTCGGCCTTTTGGCCTTCGACTGCCTGGCTGAGCCCGAGGAGCCCTCGGACCCATCCTTTAGGAAGGCCCACTTCCGTGACCGGGAGTCACCCGCGTGCGAGACGCTTATGAGAGAGTCGTCGTCGGAGTCCGACAATTCCTCCACTCTTCCAGAGGAGCTAGCCACAGACGGCGCGCGGCTAGCCTCTGACGACGAAGCGTCGCAGTGGCCCTGAGAAGGGCCTTTTGGGTTGGCCCCGAGAAGGGTCTTTTAGGAAACGCCCGAAGGCGTCCCGCGGGGGTTTAGGCATAGCCTTTGACTTTGACGACTATTTAAAAACCAACCCTTTTATAATTTTTTACTACAGGCTATATTCCGATATAAGAGTACGCGACCTGAAAACTTTGAATTCATGTGTTTGCTATCCCTTGTTACTTGGGGTCGGCGCAACACGTTTTTTCTTCTATTCTGTCTTGTCAGCCGTCACGCTATCTCTTAACTCTTTTTTCCATCATATCACTCCTTATTACGCAATTATCAATAATAATAGATAATAATGAATAATTTTCAACTCATCACACTTACCAAAACATTTGTAGACGAAAGAAAAGCAGGCATTCTTTCAAATATTAGGAAAAAAAATGTTACCCAAAACGAGAAGTATTTATTATAAAGAGAATGACTGGATGTGACATTCAGGGAAAAACATTGGTTTTTTCCTCAATGTCACATCCAGTTACATAGGTTACATAGCAATACAATCGGTGACAATTTGGAAACGTCAATGTCAGAAATTTGCCAACTAATGCCAACTAAATCAATGTTTTTCTTGGTTCTATCTAAGGAATCAATTTTGGGAGCCAACCAAAAAGTTTCAACTAAATACCTAACTCTTTTTTAAAAACTACAACTAGAACTACTAGAATGTTGAATAAGTGATTTAATGACAAGTTCAACTATTGATCAGTGTCCTGTGCTGTTCTGTAGAATTCATCCTCCTCGTTCATTCATTTCGTACGTCTGGCTAGAAAATGGAGTTATGGAAGCTTCGGTCGCCTGACCCGTCTTTGTGTTCATTTATTGAATAATTTGTTGGGAATTATCAGTGTGAAGGCATCGGAAACAAAGGCCACGCCAAGGTAAGAACAAAACCAAATAAGAACTCTCATCAAACAAAACAAATGCATACACCGGCTAGCCGGCACGGCACTACGCAGCAGTGAGTTGAATATTAATGAATGCGAGAAAAAAAAATACCTACCAAGCTTTTTTTATTTACTAAATTTAAAATAAGTTTTTAACCGACTTCAAAAAAAGGAGGAGGTTCTAATTCGATTGTACTTGTTTTATTTTTACCAGAGTTTCTTTTGAAGAGGGTTTTATTTGTTTTATAAATACCTTTACGTGTAGGTACTAGTTTCTCAAAGCTCGCTCACAGGGTGTTCCAGAAGTGCGTGGTCATAATTGTTAAAGGTGGTGTTCTGTTGTGGGCAGGCCGCGACCCGAAAGTGATAAATTCGGGCATGTTTTTGCTAAAGTGAAAGATATAGGTACCTACATATCGCTCAACTAGTAATAAGTACCTACCTATATTGGCACATCTACTTTTTTCACATTTTACAGAAACGAGTATCAAAGATTTTTGAAAGTTTGAAAATAATTTATGGTCGATTTCGTTTTTTGCTGATTTAATGCGTTTGAATGACGTCAATCGATATTCAGGGATGAAAAGTTATATAATATGATCTAACACACAGAAAATGCATCCACGCGCGTTCATTGTTCGCGCGTGGAGTGGATGCATTTTCTGTGTGTTGGACTGTGCGTGTTTTCTATAGAAACGGTCCAAACGGAGATACTTACAAGCAACGTTAGAACACGTATTCACGCTGCGTGGTACGTGGCAGTGTGTACAATATTAAAATGATCATAGGTATTATTATGAGTGTCCTATATTTCTCTTAGGTTACTCTTCTTCTTAGCGTGTCGATGGCAAAAAAATAATGTTATATTTAGCCAGGATTTAGCAACGGTAACACAATTTGCTGACGCAGCCATAAGGTCCTCACAGGTACAAGTGACGGGGTAAGCGGCACAAGACAAAAGATGAATCATGGATTGCGGAGAGACGCCACAGAAACACTGAAGATCGGAGCCATCCGAGAGCCCCCACCTGAGGAAGTTATCTTTACTGCGGCCGACCCGGGTACGGAGTCTATTAAGAGTTTTCCAGATCGAGCACGGCCAGGCGTGACCAGTTGGCAGTTCCTCCAAAGGCTCCATGAAATAGTCAGGGGGTTTAAGCAACTCTCGCCAAATGTCGCAACTTTCCGAGGTTGTGTTGCCGGTTTAAGGCAACAGTGGCAACCGTGTCTAATTTAGAGCTGTTTCCACTGAGCTGGTGTGGGAAGAGTGACTCCATACTGGACTTGGATAATCACATGCGGAGAAACAAAGCGCCATTCCAGTGGTTCACATGGAAGGATATAGTGATTTTTTACTTTCTATAGGTAACTTAAAATCGCTCTCTCTCTCCCTCTGAAATCTTTTTCAAAAATGTTTTCTGATAACTATTTAGACCTGGATATCTAGCGTATGCATACAAAGTTTCATTAAAATCGGTTCATTCATTTTGAAGAATAAGGATTTGAAAGTTTGTATGAAAAGACGTACCGCGTAAACGCTCTTACTCGTAACTGTTAAATGAACCGTTGTTAAACGCGGATGCGGGGTAAACAACAATATTGGTATAATGACATTTAACGGAAAGTAACGTTGCATCGTTTTACCACTTGGTAATGTAGTCGCACTTGTGACGTTAAAACTCATTTTCGCATTTTTTGCAGATGTGCCAATTTTTTTTTACTAGGTGAGCGATAAGATGTAGGTACACGGCTAAACAGAACTTGATTGTTTTCAGGCCCTGGCGTCGAAACATAGAAATCTTTGTTAAAAATTAAGAGTTCTGTTTACCTGGCTGCCTTTGAAGAAGCGTAATTTTTCGATCTAATTTAACTATGGAAAACCACGGAGCAGAGATGAATGTATCGAGAGAGGATCGAAAACAAAAGATTCGACTAATAGAGCTGTATAGCGAACATAAAGTGCTGTGGGATTGCAAACATCCTAATCATAAAATGCGTAATTTGCGAAAACAAAGTTGGATAAAGATCGCAAATGAATTAGACTTGCCTGTTGCTGTTGTAATGAATAAAATGACATCATTACTGACTACCCACAACAAGGAATTTAGAAAAGAGAGAAAAAGCCGATTCACAGGTCAGATGGTTTAATCGTTTTCTTCATTTGTAACTAGCTTTTTTCCGCGGCTTCGCTTGCGTTTAAGTTTTATTTTCGCTAAAAAAGGTAGGCTGTAAATATGGGCCAAAATTTGCATTCCACTGTAGACTAGAATCGTCTCCGTTCTTGGCTTTTATTCTACACTAGCTGTGCCCGCGACTTCGTTCGCATGGATGTCGGAAAAAATTGTACGTATAGAGTAATGAGGAGACGGTTGCTCATGACTTATTAATGGTTAAGCAATGTTTGCCGAAGTCGGCCTGTAGATGGCCTGACCATTTCAACATACCGAGATTCCTTCGTACCTCGGATAACATGTTAAGTCGTTGGTCTGGCTGTCATTTGTAGGTCTTTGGCAGACGTTACGGATTGCCAGAAGCTAGAAAATCTAACACCAGTCTTGCCAAGAGGTACCTACCTACCGTGTTTCCCAGTTATTAGGTTGTGACGGTCAAACAGGCAGTCGCTTTACGTACTTTTTTTTAATTTATGGATGGGAAATCATCTAAAGACTTCTCCTCTCCCGCTCTGGGCGGATCGGAAGGGAGTGTCCAACTCTTACTGACTAAAACCCATCCGTGCTCCTCCTAATGCCCTTTGCTTTCCAGGCCCACGGTTGTGCCACGGTAACTCTTTCGAACATAATCCGCAACTTTACGTACCTAAAACAATGGTATTCAGCTGAATCCAGTTTGAAACCGACCCCAGCACAGTTGGTGAAAGGCTAGGCAGGCGATGATATTTTTAGTACCTACTGAATGAATCAACCCAGTAAATCGTTATAAGTACGTATTTTTTTGTTTCGATCACTTAAAAAAAACGTTAAACGTGCCCAATACCATTATAAGATTTAAATACAATTTAACACATAAGTACTCAAAAACTCGCGAAACTTGTGGTTATAGGAATTGAAAACAAAGTTTTGTTTTGTTTTTGTAAGTTTTGCTAAGTAATCGTGCCGAGGTCAAGGTCTGTGGATGGGTGACCATCTTAACATACTGAGACTCCTTCGTGCCTCGGAAAGCACGTTAAGCCGTTGGTTCCGGCGGTTCCGGATGGGAAATGAACAAATGACCCCTCCCGCTCTGGGTGGAGCGGCAGGGAGTGTCAGACTAGGCACATGATGATGTTAAATACGTGCACAGTTGAAGGATTCAGTCACATTATGCCAAAGAAAAGTTAAATAGTTGATTGATGTAGGAATAGGGATGCCAGATGTGTTCAAAGAAAAAACCGGACAAGTTTTATTTTTTTTTATTTCTTAATAGATAAATGTACTTTGTGTACTGGAAACTTACTATCTAAACGCCTTTCTACTTTTTTATATATTTAGAACTCGACCTGACTGCTTTTAATAAAGTCTTATTGCCTGAGATGGCATCTTTAAATTCAGTGCAACTAACATTTATATTAAAGAAAACGCACAATTCACTTTTTACAGTATGTACGGCGAGACGGTTTCTTTCATCGGTCCATACATTTCCCATGACGCTGAAGATTCGTTCCACAAAAGCATTAGATATGGGAATACTACATACATACTGTACGATTTTCAACAAATTTGGCGCTGCTTCGTTGTTAAAAAATTTGCACCACATATTAAGCGAATTCCCTTCCAGTGAAGAGAAAACACTTTGGAGTGCAGCTAGTTCTTCGTAAATGCCTTCAGGAGGAGTTTGCTGCTTCCATGGAGGTATTGACCACAACTCAATTAATTGATCCAGCGTAGGCAGTCTTCCGGCTTCGATATCTAAACAACTAAAAGCCTTATAATTGTTATTCTCGAAGGGATACCACTTTTCTATATAAGCTAATGCTCTTTGGTAAACACTTAGAGCATTTGTTGTAAATTCTTTTATTTGATCATCTGAAAGATAGCCTTTTCTTAATGCCATATGCACTTTCATTCCGAAATGGTTGTCACTTATTTTCTTTGTAATAGTGTCCCGGAATTTCACCATTATGTTATGCAGATTATATGCTGCTGTGGTATGTTTTGCTAACAGCAGCAAAATTTCTTGAAAAGAAGCCATAAAATTATGAGTGAAATACAAATATAATTCACTGTAAGAGGGGTTGGTCTCACTTGTAATTTGGTCTTCTTGATCTGATAAGATAGCCCAAAGAGCCCGTGGGCAGTTGTCGGAACCTTGCTCTAAGAAGTATTTTTTCAATGGTCCCCATGACGAAAGCATCCTATCGAGAGCTTTAAACAAGCTGAGCCACCTTGTAGGTACGTGACGTATTACATCTTTGTATTGGCTCTCCAAGAAATCAAAGCACTCCTTCAACTCTTCTCGTTTCTTTGCAGAACAAGAAAATTCTGCAAATACTTTCATTACTATATTTTCGACATCAACAGGCATTACTTTCAAAGCATTTTTTGCGCAGTTATGAAATATGTGATCATTGCAGTGAGCGGCTATTATTTCATAATTTTCTTCAGATACTATCTTTTGAAAAACGGAATTATTAACTCCGAAATTAATAGAGGCATTGTCCGCTCCATATGCTGTTACTCTACTCCATGGTAGCTGTGAATTTTCCAACACTTGACATAATTTTTCTTTAATAGATCTTGAATCTTCGAATGAGTCCTCGTAAAAGTCCAAAATTTTATGACAAATACCGTCTTTTGGTGAAAAATATTGAATCGCAACTGGAAAGAATTTTCTGTTTCCTTTATTAGAAGCATCGGTAGCGATGGAGAACGGAACTTCATTCTTTTGTAATTTTGTAACCGGACAAGCATAAAGAAAACCGGATTGTCCGGTCGAAAACCGGACATCTGGCATCCCTATGTAGGAATGAGCGAAATTGAATGAACTTAGAAAACGTAGTACACGTCTTATATTAATGAATAGGTACTTTTTTAAATTTACGAATTTGGACTCGAGACCCATCAGAGACTTGTAAGTTTTTATGAGACCGAACGTTAGATCCCTAGCGAACAACAATGTTGCTAAAAATTGTGTGAGGGGTCATAATCTGACGGAAAATCTTAACAACGCGATTCAGAAAAACGCGTCATCGGTGCAACGCCATCTATCGACCATTTGGTAAACTGACAAAATGAAGACGTTAAATAAGGAGCCCATATGTAACAATAAGTAACGTCATGGTATTAAAATGTTCACTTTTATTTTACTACTTATTAAAAGTTTCACAAAAAACTACAATTTGTTTTGATGTTATTTTCATGCTTACCTGCATTTTATCTTTCTCAATAGATGGCGCCTAAGAGTCGGTCACCGTATGAAGTTCGTTACTAAAATTAAAAATTCAACTTTTGTGGGCCGATTTTGATGAAATAAACGCTAAATGTTACTCGGGTTAACACTTAATATTTTTAAGATTAGATTTCGAATCCAATCAGTGGTTTTTGCGTTTTGCTGACTCAAACATATGGACAAACAGACAAACAGATAAATCGACAAACAGACAAACAGACAAAAATTTCAAAAATGGCATTTTTGCGTTTTATACCTTTTTCCTAACATTTCTCAGTTATTTTTACGCGAAAATATTCAATGTACAGACACGGTAAATCTACGATTTTATTATATGTATATAGAATAGAAGGTAATTATCTACCCCGATTTTAATTAATTTTGGTAGGTACCTACACGGTACGTATCAGTATTTTTTTTTTTTTTTTTTTTTTTTTCGGTATGACCACTAGCAAGTTAACACGCAAGGGCTAGCAACTGCTTAACCGGACTAACCTGTGGTGGCCTCAAAAGAATTTAAGGCCCCCAGCCAAGGCAACAAATCTAGCTACAAGCTAAAACTACTGACCGCTCGCTAAGGGCATTCCCTATGGAATACGACCTCGGCTTAGCGGCGTCAGTTTGGGACAGCAAGGGACAATCAGGCTGGGTCGTTTTATTATTTAGGGGTTATTAAAGCTAAAGGCTCAGCGGCGCGGGCTGGCTCGTTTGCAAAAGTCGGGGAGGGTTTTGAATGGGGCGTCGCGACGGACCTCGGCGGCGAGGTCGGAATACGGAACGCGGTCTGTGTTTGTTTTTTCTAAGAGTGCTGGTTTCCCTACAGCTTTCCTGAATCGTTGTGATCTCGTCATCTGACTCGACGAGTGTATGCCGAGGACGGCGAATCTTGCTAATACGAGAGGGAGTGTATTGTGAGGCCTTTGAAATCAAAGGGTTGCTGTGTTTCTCAGCTGATTCAATAAAACGCTTTGTAAGACGTTTCATGAATTGTTTTATTGTCGGGATTTTGAGGTCGACATGAAGTCGTTCATTCCTAATAAACCACGGGGCGCCCGTGGCTTTTCGGAGAAACCGGTTTTGGACTACTTGCATCCTGTGGATTTGCTTTGACTTTGTGTGTGCGAATGTGGCACACGCATAAGTCATAATCGGGCGAATGCACGTTGTGTAAATGCGCAGTTTACATTTAAGGGACAGCTTGCTGCGTGCATTCAGCATGGAGTGGAGTCTACCTAGAGCAAAAGCGGCGCGCGAACGTACCGTTTTTATGTGCTCAGCAAAAGTGAGTCTGTGGTCTAGTATCACACCTAGATATTTGGCTTGCTTTTCCCACGGGATCTGCTTACCAAACATGGTGATCGGACTCGGTGGTTTGGGAACGAGTCTAGCCCGCTGCTTGTAAAACAAGACCGCCTGGCTTTTCTCGGGATTAACTTCAAATCTCCAGAATTTAAACCAATCGCCTAGGTCGATGGCCGCCTTCTGGAGATTTTTGGCTATTGACTTTTCACTACTGCCTGAGCAATAGATGGCCGTGTCATCGGCAAAAAGAGCTAACTGCGTCTTGTCATTTCTGGGAACGTCGCTTGTGAACAGCGTGAAAAATAAGGGTGAGAGCACACCGCCTTGAGGGACGCCGGCTCGGATAGGGTGGGGGGAGGAAAGCGCACCTTCGATACGATACCGAAAGGTGCGATTCGACAAATAGTCTCGTATGATGAGCACGAGACGGTCAGGCACGCCGAGTTTGTATAGCTTATAAATTAAGCCATTGTGCCAGACGGTACGTATCAGTAGCTCCCCAACCAACATTCATTAATTGGATCCGTAACACTAATCGGTCGGTCCTTTTTACCCGACTACGGCGAAGCAAAAAGGAGGGTTTTGTATTTGACCGGTATGTCAAATGGTACCTACCTATGTATATATATATATGTATGTATGTTCATCTGTTCCATCATAACTTCTAAACCATTTAAGTATCATAATTTGACAAATGAGGTGTCATTGGAAGCGTCTAAATTGTCCGCTTATAAGCTAGGTTATGTTGCAATAAAATGCTATGTGGGCCCCTATACGGCGCATTAAGAAATGAACTATTTTTTTTTAATATGGTCGTGTTGGGTATCAAACTAAAGGGCTTAATTGGCATATTTCAAATACCTATATATATGTATTATACATAATAATAATAATTTGAACCCCAAAATAATTTAAATAAAAAAGAAGTTCATAAACTAAAACCCGACTACAGAAAATTCACGTTCTAAAAAGTATGAATCTCATCTGAAAATTGATGATCAGATGATAGCCGTAGTCGTATGCCACCTATTCCTGCCTGCGGACAGCGAGCGTTGGGTGGCTCGCCGTCTGATGAGAACCAGGCCCGGTTCGACAGCGCGTTGTGCCACGCGCGCTTCTTTTTTTTTTTTTGTTAGAGTTGTGTTTGCTCTTAACTCTAGTCAATGTCAGAGATGACAGAGACAAAGTCTACGATGGAGCGAGCTTACCCAGAAGGAGCCTGTTCACTCTAACTTTGAAGAGATTAGGGTTGTAAGCATTTGGAAACACAGACGCAGGCAGAGAGTTCCACTCTTTTGCTGTGCGCATTATAAAAGACGTTTGGAAACGCTTAGTGCGAATTGGTGGAATAGCTACAAGGTAGGGATGGTAAGATGCAGTACGTCTGGATGTCCGATGGTAGAAGGGGGCCGGTGGGATGAGGTCGTGGAGTTCTTGGGCACACTCACGAAGTACAATCTGTAGAAGACCGATTACCTCCTAAGGGGTCATTGTACTCATCATTATGAACAACGAAATCGCGAAAAAAAAATCGACTCCTCCATACGTACATTTAATTTTCTGTGCGCATATCTCTACAAAATGTAGGTACTGATTTTTTTTCGCGATTTCGGGGTTGGTCCCATAGTAAAAGTTGTTCATAATGATGAGTATAATGACCCCTTAGAGGTATTGCGTTTATTCTGTTACATGTTGTATATAATTGTATTGATTCTCATTGCAATTTTTTTTTTTTATAATGAGTTGTATTGCAACATACGAAGAACTAGTGTTACCCTATACCTAGCTGTTTTATAAGTTCTTGCCTGAACAACCGGCAGCAAATTCGTCATGCTCCCTTAGATGTCTCTGCTTGCGGTAGCATCGGGGGTCGGGTTTCCTCCATCCATAGAGTATTAGAGTATAGTAGTTCTTTGCCTCCATCCCTCAAACATGGCGAGGAGGGTAATGGCTGAAATTTGCGTTATGCTCGTGAACGGGTGCTGCTTGTGGTGACTGGTCGTCTTGCTGGTCATGGCTTTATATTTTTATTATTATTATTGTTATAACGTTAAAGTTACTGTTCATTATTATTACTATGTTGGCAATAGTTCATCACTTGTGCTTTCAGTCACAATCTTAGTGTTAGATTATACCATTGCATGTGTAAGCGGGCACACCTTTTATGCCTGTAGGCTTACTTAATTTAGTATACTTGTTAATGCTTGAGTTTGTTTTTTTTTTATAGCATAATGGAGTGTGCTGGCTAACAAGTGTCAGTTAATTTGATTAACTCATTGGATGTATTATTTTTCTGTGTCATTATTGTAAACTGCTTTGCACACTACTGTAGTAGTGTATAAATTCAAGTTTATGTGTTGCTGGGGAGTTTGTTGCGCCACTTCTTCGTCCTAGCTAAAACAATAGGAAGTGGTGACGGGCGGGCGTTTTTGGGGGACTGTCTTTTGTAGAACTTTGAAGTTCAAAAAGTGCTGGCACTCAGCCTAATTTGAATAAATGACTTTTGACTTTTATTGACACAGTTCGCCTAATTTTATCAAAATGTATTATTTAATGTTCTATCCTTTTTACAGCTGCTACTACAAGAACTACACAGGTTTACTACTCAAAATGGTTTGCCTACAACTACTTTACGTTTTTGAGAGAAAAAATTAATTGGCAGATCATACTTCGGTCAAAACCGATTGTAAGTAAATTTTTAACGAATACCTACATACGTAAGAGGTGTTCGCGCAAAAAGGTTTGTGTTTTTTAACGTAACTTAATCTTTCCAGAATGCCAGTCAGTTAACACCTCAAACTGCAAACGACGAGGACACAGATACGAATAAAACACAAAGCGGTCCGGAAAAGGAAAAAAACTCACTCGCTCGATCTTATCTTAAAATTATACAAAGTATCTCGAAGACCAAAGACGATCCAATTGTTGCTTATAATGAAAATTACTTAGACTTTTTCATTAAGAATAATATGTAATCCACGTACCTAAGTTGGCTTGTGTGAAGCATTCTATTCAAATGTCATCTTCGAAGCCTCAGACCAACAAAAAAAGGTAGACAGCGCACTGCCATTGAGATAGAAAAAAGCGCACTGCGGACATCAAAAGTGAAGCCATCTTTTTATCTATGTTTGTTTCGAAGGGTTGCCATTTTTCATATTTTTTCCTATTACTTGGGAAATAATAAAAATATTATTTAAAGTTATAAAAGGTTGTCGAAGCGTTAATATATCATAAATCTTCGTAGGTATGAGTCATTATGTAAATTGTTTTGAAATAAAATATGTAATTATATTTTCAATCAACTTCATTAAATTCAAAAAGACCACCATACCAAAATCACTGACTATAGAAAAAGCAGGTAATATCAAGATAAAACTTAACGAACATTGACGTATAAGTGTTATGTTTAACCTTCTTACAAAATAAATATTATTTATCATTTATCATGAACAAAAAAAAGTCTTTTTCAACACATTTGCTAGCTTGCCGGCCAAACCCAATTTTAGGACAAACTAGTTTCGCCTAGGCTCAACTAGTTCTTACTATACGCGATAGGATTAACTGGTATAGCCTAGTCCAAACTAATTCGTCCTAAGCCCGATAGAATAAACCAGTTTAGGCTAGGCCAAACTAGTTTATCCTGATATAAATACGCACATTCCAGGATAAACTAGTGCAGCCTAGTCTAAACATTATAGTATACCTAGAAAGCCAAAATAAATAGATAAACTGAATAAAATACGCCGTAATTGGAAAAATAATCATTTTTATTATTAAAACGTCGCGCGACGTTAAAACTATGAATTTGGTAATACAAACAATCATAGGTACTATAACGAATAATAAGTGTTATTTTTTTATAGATGCAATAATAATTATTGCATCTATAAAAAAATAACACTTATTATCGTCGGCTTTGAACTCGGACCAACAAAAATTTGTTGAGGTATAATTATTATACCTCAACAAATTTTTGTTGGTCCGAGTTCGAAGCCGACTTGGGCCACATTCAAGTGCCTTCAGAGACTTGCAATAAAGGACATTGACCTCTCCCTAATATCCCTTCGTAGATACCGGAACAATAAAATTATGAACCATTTTTCGTTACTAGAGAACGTTAAGGATCGCGATAATAGTCGATTCAGGACAGCTTTATTTCTGTTTTTGATAGGTATTAAGAATGTCAAAAAATGTATGTGGGTCAATGACCGATATATTGCACATTTATCTGAGGGCCAATTCTACTACTTTTTTACAACGTTTGCATTCGCATCTCAATCGCTGCTGTGAATAAAGCCTGTGCTACACAGTGTAGACAGCGGTTTGTATGCCAAATTTAGTACAAAACCGCATAAAACCGCCGTCTACACTCTTTGAAACGTCTATTTCAAACCACCGTTTTAAACCGTGTAGCACAGGCTATGCTTCAACTACACTCTTTTGCAAAAAAAACGGGCACCTAAGGAAATTTACGTTCTTAGGTCGATTTTAGTTAATTAAATGAAATTTATTTCTTTGACGTAGTCTGTATACTTATAATCGTGTAAATTAATGCGCGTGAAGTGAATTCGAGCAATTAAAAGAAAAAAAAACGATGGATTCTTTAAAATCGATGTACACGCCCAAACAATAAGAAGTGGTCGGCAATAAAGACAAGTTTTTTTTTTCCTTTTTTTAATTAAATAAAGTTACAAATGTAAAAACCCAATAACGAGTGTGACCTCCTCTTGCCAAAATCACAGCTTGAATCCTTCTGGGCATGCTTTCCACGATGTTTTTAATAACGTTTTGAGGAATACGTTCCCACTCTTCTGCAATGACTCTTTTTAGCTCCCTGATGTTTTGTGGAGCAGGTTGCACTGATCTTACCCGTCTCTTTAGAACATCCCACACATGCTCAATTGGATTGAGGTCAGGACTTCGAGCTGGCCAATCTAAACGACGGATCCCAACTTCTTGCATGTACGCTTCCACGTCGCCAGAACGGTGCGGGCGAGCATTATCGTCCATAAAAATGGAATCTTCCCCAAGTGCAGTCAATGTGGGTTGTGCATATGGAATTAGGACTTCCAAAATCAAAATCAAAAATCAAAATCAAAAGTCATTTATTCAAATTAGGCTGAGAGCCAGCACTTTTTGAACGTCAAATTTTACATAAAGACAGTCCCCCAAAACGCCCACCCGTCACCACTTCCTAGTGTTTTAGCTGGGAAGAAGAAGTGGCGCAACAAACTCCCCAGCAACACATCTGTCTGTTACGTTTTAAGAACTTCAATTTATTAAACAATAGTACGCAAAGTATTTTAAGACACGAACAAAAATAAATATGTATCCAACAAAAAAATTATATGAACTCATATAACCTGTCATAAGCTAACTAATAGAGAAAGAAAGAACATGATAAAATTACATTGATAAAATTACATTACATTGTCTTGCGTTCAACACTGCGACCAACTATTCTTATCGTCTAAATAGTCATTAATAGAATAGTATGCCTTTGAACAAAGGTTAGATTTAACTTTAGATTTAAATGAGTTAAAAGGCAGGTCAAGAAAAGAAAGTGGAAGTTTATTGTAGAAGCGGATACCGAGCCCCACAAATGAGTCATGGACCTTACGAAGTCGGTGTGAAGGAGCATGTAGCTTGTGCTTGTTTCTGGTATTAAAGTTGTGGATGTCGCTCGTTTTAGTATATAAGTGTATATTTTGCCTAATATATAAAATGTTTGCAAAAATGAATTGAGATGCTACCGTGAGAATTCCAATATCTTTAAAAAGTTCTCTTAATGAAACTCTTGACCCTAGCTGATATATTGCTCGCACAGCACGTTTTTGCAAAACAAATATATTTTGTATATCAGCAGCTTTTCCCCACAATAGAATACCATAGGACATAATGCTATGGAAATAACTAAAATAGACTAACCGAGCTGTGTCAACGTCAGTATACTGTCTAACTTTTCTGACAGCGAATGCGGCAGAGCTGAGCCTTCCCGATAAGCTTGATATATGTGGGCCCCATTGAAGTTTGGAATCAACAGTTATGCCCAAAAATACTGTCGAGTCTACAGTTTCAAGCACCTCGCCACTTAAAACGACATTGGGTCCTAAATTTCTAACATTTGGCAAAGCAAACTTTATACATTTTGTTTTCTTGGCATTTAGAACTAGATTATTTGTCGTAAACCAATCCGTAACCAATGAGAGAGCGCTGTTTACGTTATCGAAATCTTGTCTATTCCTATCTACCTTAAAGATAAGAGAGGTATCATCCGCAAACAATACCACATCACAGATACGCTTTAAGAAAAATGGTAAATCGTTTATGTAAACCAGAAACAAGAATGGACCCAGTATTGAGCCTTGAGGCACACCTAAATGCACTGGTAGCCCGGAAGACTTCACACCATTTACATCAACACATTGAAACCTATTATGTAAATATGAATTTATTACGTTAAGAGCTTCGCTTTTGAGACCGTAATGACGCAGTTTACGCAATCGCGTGTCATGGTGCACACAATGAAACGCTTTGGAGAGATCACAGAAAACTCCAATTGCATTTTGCGAGTTCTCCCATGCGTTAAATATATGTTTTAGGAGAGCAACACCCGCATCTGTAGTCGAACGTCCCTTTGTAAAGCCATACTGTTCACTATGGAGTAGTCTATTTAAATTAAAATGTTTTAACAACTGCTTGAGTATTAATTTTTCAAATATTTTGCTAAATGCAGGTAAGATGGAGATAGGCCGGTAGTTACCAATGTCACTTTTATTGCCCGATTTAAATAAAGGTAAGACTTTACTACTCTTCATGAGATCAGGAAAAGTTCCTAAATCCACGCATTTATTAAACGTAACAGCAAGATAGGGCGCTACTATGTCTATTATATTACTCAAAAGTTTAATAGAAACGCCCCAGTAATCACCTATGTTTTTAGATTTAAGTGTATTGAAAACGTTAACTACATCGCGTGGCGTTACGTGCTCAAAACTAAATAATTGATTACACTCGGGCACACTACTTTGCAAAAGGTTTTCAGCTTTAGAAGGGGACGAATTCAAGGATCGAGTTGTAGTTATAGGTATATTGGAAAAAAACTCATTAAATGCCTGAGCTACGTCAGCAGCTTTACTTACTAATTTGTTGTCTACTATAATCTCTAACTCATTTTCTCGTTTAACCGACTTGCCCGTTTCATTGTTAATGACTTTCCAAGTGGCTTTTACTTTATTATTAGAATTTTTAATTGTCTCGCTTAAAAATTTTGATTTCGCTACAACGCAAATCTTTTTATATAGTTTAGAATATTTTTTAACGTACTCTAGAAAAGCGGTATCAAATCTGTATTTTTTAAAACCATATAACTCGTATAATCTCGCTCTACTTTTATATATTCCTGCAGTAGCCCATTGGTTGAAACCAACAGAGGTACCCGTGATGTTTATGGTTTTTGTCTTAAAAGTGGATTGGTACTCTTTTTGCACAACATCAAAAAGGGCTCCATAGATTTTATTAGGATCCTCATGTTCTATCAAAGATGGTGTAATTTTATTAGCTATATTATTTTTAAATTTACTGCAACGACTTGCTGTATAAGGCCTGCATTCTATTTTATGCGGCTTTTTATTAAGTGGCATTGGAAAGCTAACTAATAGGCCACAATGGTCAGACGTTAAGTCACTTAACACTAATTTATTTTCGGCATCACAATTACTAAAAATATTATCAAGACAAGTTGATGAAGATGCCGTGATCCTAGTTGGTTCATAAAACAAGTTAACTAAGTTATAAGATTTAAACAGATTCAGAAGTCTGACACTTAATGGAGTAACATCTAAAATATTAACATTAAAATCTCCACATAAAACTATACTTTTACTACTTGATTTCAATTTATTAAGTGAATCCTCCATTACCGATTCGAAAAGACCAAAATCACCAGAGGGTGGTCGATAAACACAAATTATAACGTATCGCTCGAGTTCAACACAAGACAACTCAACAGTACGCTCGATAGATAGATTAACTAAATCTAATCGTTGTTTACATTTCAACTTGTTTGAAACAAGGACTAATGATCCACCGCGAATAGCACTTTTTCTCACAAAGGCACTTTGAACAGTAAAGTGATCATCATTGATAAAAACTACTTCATGTTCTTTCAACCAATGCTCAGTTAAACATAACACCTGAACATCATAGTTCTCCATAAATAAACTTAACTCAAGTTCCTTGCCGGACAGACCCTGCATATTTTGATGTACAATATTCAACATATGAGGCTTTTCCGTTGTCGAGCTTACTAGTTTAAACTACTATGTGAATCAATAAAAATGTTAGTATCATTACTAACAGTACGTATTGGTACATTATGTACCGGTGTGCATTTAATGTTCCATTTTCTATGAAAACTAACTCCGTACGCTCCGTCGAATTAATTGCTGCCCAAAACATAACGGAGCCTCCGCCATAAGGAGTGATTTCTTCGAAACACACTTCCGCATAGCGTTCCCGTGGTCTTCGCAGCACTCGCCGGCGTCGGTCCTCTCCACACAAAGAGATTCTAGCTTCATCAGAAAACAATACTTTATTCCAGTCCTCCAGAGTCCATGAAGCACAGTTCCGAGCAAACTGAAGTCGAGCAACACGGTGCTCACGGAGTAATTTAGGGCCCCGAGCTGGGCGGTAACTCTTGATATTGGCAGCCAAAAGCCTCCTCCTGACCGTCCACAAGCTAACTTCTACTCCTCTTACTTCTTCAAGGCTCTTCTTCAGGTCCACACTTGACGCCTTACGATTACACAACGCCTGACTCACCAAAAAGCGGTCATCTCTTGGTTCTGTGCATCGTTTTCTTCCCGAACCGGGTCTTCTTTTGACCGAACCAGTCTCTTGATACCGTTGCCAAGTCCTCTGGACAGTTGAACGACTCACATTTAGCCGCTGAGACACGTAAGTTTGCGAACAACCTTCTTCAAGTAGGGCTATAATTTTACCGGTCCTTATCGCTTTATCACTCATATCAAAAAGTGGTATTTAATGTAAAAAGAAAGATTAAATTGTTTAATTTGCAGAAAATATCCAAAAAGTTTTAAAATATCGTAATCAGTTAAAAATCGTTTCAGCAATTCGCGCCATTAGTAAAGCAATTTTAGAATAATCCACAATAATCATTATTTTTCTTTTAATAATTTAAAATTTTAAAATTGGAACGTAAAGAATCATGCCAGGATGCTTCAAAAAACATGCCAATACATCGTCAAATTAACAAAACCTATTTCTTGTTCTTCTTCATTGAAGTAGAGAAAAAAATCTAAAGTGCCCGCTTTTTTTTGCAAAAGAGTTTAGTTATTACCTAGTCTATTCGTATGACTTAGGACTAATTATATAAAAATAAATTTATTCAGATCTCATACCTACTCTGTAGTCATTAATTAAGCAGGTAGGTAATTTAATATTTAGATATAGGAAATACTAATCATAAGATTTGGGAGAAGAGGACACTTGATAGCCCCTTTTGTTTTCGAGTTCTAAATAAGGTACCTACCTATTGAAAGAGATACTAAGAATATTTTTTATTAATAAAATAATTAAAATTTTCTTATTATCTCTTTCAATAGGTAATTCTTCAGAATGTATTTAGGAACTTCTGCAGAAAAGACCTCTACCTAGACCTATCAATACATTGATAAATTATTTATAAATTATTTAATACCTGAGGAAAAAGAAAGCTGTTGAAAATAAACTATGTGTTCCATATTCATAGTCTTGTTCCACATTAATTAAATATTAGTAGTAATTAGGTTTCAGCACTAATTGTGCTGCTTAGTAATTTGTAGCTGCCTCCTACTTTATTTTTGGGGTAATTCTGTTGACCTTGCTAAGTCTATTATACACATTGTAGCACCTATCTTGGCTGTTATTTTTAATAAATGTATTGACCGTGGTGAGTTTCCTGATCTAATGAAATATAGTAAAATAATACCATTATTTAAATCGGGTAGCACATCAGACCCTACTAATTATAGACCTATAACAGTGCTACCTACTTTTAGTAAAATTTTTGAGAAAGTTATTCTTAATCAAATGCAAAGATATTTTAATAAACACAAACTATTACATAATAAACAGTTTGGTTTTACAAGGGGTCGTTCAACAACCGATGCTGGTGTTGAACTTTTAGGACATATTTATAACGCATGGGAGGACAAATGCGATGCTTTGGGATTTTTATGTGATTTTTCCAAGGCTTTCGATTGTGTTCTCCATGAGACATTAATCAGGAAGCTCCACTATTACGGAATCCGGGACGCCTCGTTGGATCTACTTACTTCTTACTTGAGTGATAGGATTCAGAGAGTCGATGTGAACGGTACAAGATCTCCCGGGTTTGTAGTCAAGATGGGGGTCCCCCAAGGCTCAATTTTAGGTCCTTTTTTATTTCTAATTTATATTAATGACTTGCCGTACCTCATAAAGGATAAGCACGATAAAGTGTTGTTTGCAGACGACACTTCACTTTTATTTAAACTCAAGCGTTAGCAGCTGGTTACTGACGATGTTAATAGTGCCATCGCAACTGTAGTTAACTGGTTTAATATTAATAATCTTCTGCTTAATGAGAAAAAAACCAAATGCATGAAGTTCACGTTACCACATGTTAGACAAGTGAACACTAGTGTGTCAATAAAGGGGGAAGAGTTGAAACCCGAAGATACCACTGTATTCTTAGGCATAACTTTGGATGCGATGTTATGCCTTTTTTTTTTTTTTTTTTTTTTTTTTATAGGATGGGAAATCATCAAATGACCCCTCCCGCTCTGGGTGGAGCGGCAGGGAGTGTCAGACTTTTACTGACTAAAACCCACCCTTTAGTCCTCCTAGTGCCTTTCTTCCCAGGGCCGCGGTAACTCTTTCGAACATATTCCGCAACCCTGGCAGGCTCTGGCCCTGGCGGGCCCCGTCTCCGTTGCTGACCGCTCGTTGCTGACGGCGCGTTTGGAGTGAAACGCGCCGTCGACTCTGGCCTGACCTGATCGGACAGCGAGCTACCCATTGCTCGCTGTCCGCAGGCGTCAGTCACTGCGCCTTGCCCAGGAGCGTCAGTTCCTGAGAGGCGCAGCGACTAACGTACGTCTGGAGGAGGCGAGATGGGGCCATTACTGGCACTCCATTTTAGCCCCCTCCCGAGCAGTTGCAGCGGCGGCGACGGTGGCGGCGGCTGCGGCGGAAGCGACGGCGGCGGCGGCGGCGGTGGAGGAGGGTTTCTTCCTCGTCCCGGCCCTGGCGGGTGGACCGCAGGCTTTGCCCCCAGCCCAGTGATCGGCCGGCTTGCCAGCTGCCGCACATGCGAAGCAGTGCGGCGCGGCGTCGCACGAGCCGGCCCTGTGACCGGGCTGACCACAGCGGAAGCAGTGGTCACTGCGGTCCACCTCCGAGGTGCAGCGTGCTCCCACGTGGTTGCCAACTTGGCAACGGAAGCACCTCAGAGGTCTGGGCTCCAGCAGTTTTACCTGCGCGGAGACCCAGCCCACCAAAAGCCTTCGGCCCTCCGAGACTTTCTTGGCCGCCGACACGGGGCAGCTCACCACTACGGTTCGCATGCCCGTGTTGTCAGGACGGATGGTGCCCGCCTTCACCTCCTCTGCAGAGCACCCCCCCGTTCTGACGACGGCGGCCAACACCTCCTCCTCCGTGACGGAGTCGTCCAGGCCCAAGATGCGCATATCTATGCACTTCGTGGGCCTGGACACTCGGACGTCATCCGCGCCCAAGGACGCCCTAAGCCTTTCGGCTAGAGCGTCCGCGGCCGGACCGCTGCCTGCTCCAGGGATCTCGAGCATCCTGGCGCCGGTCATGGTGACCCTGAGCCGGAGACCCCCGACGATGCCAAGCTCACCGAGGTTGATGGCCTCCTTGGCCTTGGTGAGCGTGTTGGCATACGTCACGCCCCTCTTGACCGCGTCCGGCTGCAGCGTTAAAACTACAGCTGCGGTCTTCGGGGCGCGGAGCGCAGCCGCGACGCCTCGCGCTCGCTGCCGCCGCCTTCTCTCCCGCCTCTTTGCCGCCCTGGCTGCCTTTCCCGCCTTCTTCTTCTCCCCGACCACTTGCCATTCGGCTTGAGCCGGGGGAGGTTCAGAAGGCGAGGAAGCCGGGGGGAGCTGCTGCACGGCTGGCGCAGGAGCCTTCGCCGTCCGCGCAGCCGCCCCACCCTTCCTCTTCCTTCCCGGGGCCGGGTCCGGTTTTCCCGACACCGGCTTCGCGGGTGCCGGCCCGGACCCTTTGTCCTGGCTGGACGACCCCGGTGTGGCAGCCACGGCGGCCGCGTAAGACGCCGCCTTTTTCCGGCCTGGAGCCTTCTCACTCGCCGCTAACGGGGGGCGCAGGACGATGCCCTCCAGGACGGAGAACCGCGCCTGGAAGGCAGCCATCTCCTGCCGCACAAGGTCCAGCACCTGGCTCTCCTGCGGCACGGGCTGGCT
The DNA here is from genome assembly GCA_947386135.1 of Melanchra persicariae. Taxonomy (NCBI): domain Eukaryota; kingdom Metazoa; phylum Arthropoda; class Insecta; order Lepidoptera; family Noctuidae; genus Melanchra; species Melanchra persicariae. Next base: position 3,738,516 of record OX376655.1, on the reverse strand, counting down.
TTCCTCCTTGCGCCCCCCCTTAGGCGCCCCCTGTGGGCCGGCTCCCTGGAGCCTGGCCAGGTCTGCTCGGAGCCCCGCGTTCTCCCTCTGGAGACGCTCGGTGGCGGCAGCCAAGCGGGCGACCTCCGCCCGCAGCTTGGACAGCTCGTCCGCTGGAGGCCCACCTCGGTTAGCCTCCGCTGCCGCCAGGATGGAGGCCAGCGCCGCGCTTATGGCCTTGTTTTTGGAAGATAACTTCCTTTTCAAGGCCACATCGCGGATCGCGGCCTCCACCACCTCCGCAAACCCGGCCCTCCGAACCCGCTCCTGTCCGGAGTCATCCGGCTCACCGCCGGAGGACTCCGAGCCAGGAGCCCCACGACCGCCATCTTCGGGGGGTCGTCCAGCATCCTTGGAGGCAAGGACTCTCCCCTTGCCTCCCTCTCGGCCCTTACCCCGCCTACTGGTGGGGATTTTTCGGGCCGAGGCCACCTCCTCACTGCAGGACGACCCCCGGTCGTCCTCCGGCCTAGGCCGCTTGCGGAAGGACCTAGAGTCCTCCGCTGCAGTCCCTGCCCCCTCGGGTCCAGAGCTCGCCGAGCTCACAGTCACCAGGTCGTCGGAGTCCAACTCGGACTCCGACTCTGCACCTGCGTGACGCTCAAGCGAGCCTCTGCCCGCGCTCCGTCCGACCGACACTTTGTCGGGCGAACCAAAACTAAACCCGATCAAGTCCTGAAAGGACGGCTTGGATCGGGGGCCTCCTCGGCCACTGTTGCACTTGGCAAGCGGAGAATAGAGAGCACTGTTGCCCCCCCCAGAATACGAGGAGCTTGACGCGCGGGGCGTGGCGGATTCCCGGGCTGCTATGCAGTCCGGACCGCCCTGGGGTAGTTTCTCTTTAACAGTGTCTCTATCCATGATTTCCTTTTTGAGGGTGCGGTCCCTATCTCCCCTCCTCTCTCCCTCTCTCTCACTGCTTGCTCGCTGCCCTCACAGTCACGTCTGATGATCAGACGCGTACCAGAGAGCAGCGAGCAAGCCAATGAGACGCACACCGTCCGAGGACCCGAACACTGCTCAAGTCTCCGAACGGTGTGCCCCTCTTGTGACTCTCTTGGTCTGGTCTCTCACTTGGGACCTTCCGGCATGAGTGGCTCTACCGGCAAAGCCCCCAAGATCACTGAGACACGCAAGCCCCACCACGACGGCAACGTGGAGACACGGTTGGTGGGGATGCGATGTTATGCCTAAGAATACAGCCCCCATATGGATAAACTGTCAAAAAAACTTAGCTCTGCAGCATACGCCGTTAGAAAAATTCGTGGTTTAACTGATTTAGAGACAGCCCGTTTAGTATACTTTACTTACTTTCATAGTGTGATGTCATACGGCATTCTGTTGTGGGGAATTGCCGCCGATATTCAGACAGTATTTGTATTACAAAAAAGGGCTGTTCGTGCAATTTATAAATTAAGTCCTAAACACTCCCTCAGAGAAAAATTTAAAGAGATTAGTATAATGACTGTGCCCTCTCAGTATATTTATGAGAATCTTTTGAATGCACATAAAAATATTAATTTATTTAAAAGATACAGTGATATCCATAACGTAAATACTAGAAACAAACACAATTTTGTCATTTCTAAAACCAGACTCAAGAAAATAGGTGGTTCATTTAGATGCCAGCCAATGTATACGTTTTTATAATAAACTCCCTAGCCATATTCAAGACCTTAGTATGAATAAGTTCAAATTATTTATAAAACGTAAGCTATGCCAGAAAGCTTTTTACACAATTAAAGACTATCTTGAAGACAAAAAGGCTTGGGATTGAGCTGCTTCAATGATGTACATGGCCTAATGTTACAATCATCATTATACCTTTTTAATTTTTAGACATTGTCTTTTTTTTTTAAGCTCTGCTGTATACTTTTCTTTCATCTCGTTGGTAAATTTTGACATGAATGTTTACTTTATTAAGTATTCTATTTTTATTATTTTTGACATGGAATATTTACTTTGTAAAGTAATATATTTTATAATTTTTTTTTCAATTTATTATGTTTGACATGAATACCTACTTACTTTGTAAAGTATTATATATATATATTTTTTATTATTTAATTCATTTTGTGAATATGGGGACTGGGTTATTTTCTTCTTATTTTTCTCTTCTTTGAAATACTTCTTCTTCTTTGAAGTATTTTTAACGAGGTCTGGCAGTTTGAGTACTTTTGCGGCCTACACAAATGTCCTTTCTTTGGCATGTTCGTCGGTTCGTTGAGCTCTTTTTTGGTTCTAAGTTGAGCTACTCGACTACTGACCAAAGCTTGCACTGACTGGACGGGTCCACTCAAATCTGTGTGGATCTTCCTCAAAAGACCATTTCAGACACTGATCTGCATGATCCTCATATCGTATTGTGAATGTGGGGATCATGCAGATCGCTATGATAGGGGTTCATTTCATGTTAGTCAACAATGTCTGGCAGTTTGAGATTTTTTTATGCGGCCTACCCAAATGTCCTTACTTTGGTATTGTTCGTCAAATCGTTGAGCTCCTTAAAGTTCTAAGTTTGAGCTCCATAATAACTGACAAATGCTTGCACTGTCTGGACAGGTCCACTCAAATCTGTGTGGCACTTTCCTCAAAAGGCCATCTCAGACATTAACCTACATGGTTCTCGTATGATTTGACCAGTACAATTTGTATGGACTTCAAAAGAGACTGTGACCTCTGAGTTTGTTTCGGTGTTTCTTCTCAGGGTAGTCAGCTAGGAAACGCCGGCCTCATCTAGCTTAAAATGACCAAAAAATATTGACGTGTAAAAGTGTTATGTTCAACCTACTTACAAAATAAATATCATTTAACATTTACTCATGCCACTTTGGTGGGAAGTTTTTTATTTTCACTCATAAAATCGATGGGTATTCTTGGCCAAGCTTCGATATTTCTGTTGTTTTCTTGGCATGGCAAGTATTTAGTCAATTTCAGAACATAAAAATAAGCAGGTATCCAGCCACATTAACTAGATTTCACCCAGGATTCAAATCTCACATAAAAAAGCGTACCAAGTACTTATCTCGAGATTCATTTTGTTAGTAAATCAAGATTATTTTAAATAAGCGAAATATTCACTTAACTAATACTTTCGAGTGTTTTCGAACGACAACAGAAACATCACTTGCCCGCCTTAGTGAAACTTCAGTCTCCACTTTGACAAATACCAGTGTGATGCAGTCTGTGCGAATGATAAATGCTAGATTAAAGGCCTATTCAAACCTAAGCGGTACTCGCTGCCGCTTTTGGTATAGGTACATACCGCGCGGGTTTCGCTCAGGTATTTAGTATCAAGTTCCGCGGCTAGAGCGACCTAAGCGGTATTCGCTTTTTTCTCATAAAATGTTAGTATTTTACATTTTAAATAAAAGCAATGAAGCAACTATCTCGAAGATTCTGGAGAAGATTCTGAACAACCGTTTGCTTAAATACCTTAATGCTTATAATCTTCTCTCCGAAAACCAATATGGTTTCAGAGCCGGAATCGCAACAGAGGATGCGGTTATTGCACTCTCTGAAAAAGTGACTCAGCTCATGGACAAGAAGCAGCGGTGTCTTGGTATTTTTCTTGATATTTCGAAAGCTTTTGACACTGTCTCTGCGCCCATACTTCTGTCAAAACTGGAACGCATGGGAATTCGGGGTCCTGCACTTGATATTTAAGTTTCTCCATATCCACAGTTTGAATTATCACCAATGCAAAAATACAGTGAAGGAATGGCTGATTGACAAATCGTATGGTGAAACCGAAGACCTGCTCCTCCCACATTCCTAATACAGATCTCGTCCCATTATATCACACCCATACACTCATACACACTCCCCCCACCTTCACAAATTACTCACACATACCACGACACACTCACTCCCACTCCAACACCTACAAATTTTTGTATTAATTTTTCTTCTTTTTATAATTTACTTATATAATAATTTTAAGGTTATATTAGTCATGTTACTGGAGTAAAAATAGTTATTTGTTATACAAGAGTGCAAAGTTGCTTTTTAACCGCGTGTTCAATTTTGACGACCGAGCAAGCGAAGGATTCTAAAATTGAATCACGAGCGCAGCGAGTGATTCAAAATTAGAATCCTGAGCGTTAGCGAGGGAATCAAAAGAGCACGAGGTGAAAAATCTTTGCACTCGAGTGCAACACGTAACTTTTCATTCCACCTCAGCGAGGAAATGACTAAATGCAAAAAAAAAAAAACGTTTACAACCACAAGATAGGTACACTTTTATTTCAGTTTAGGTATTAATTACTACATTATGACAGGTAAGTATTACAGAAAATTCTTTAAATTATAACAAAATAATACTAAGGTATAATTAAGAAAATTTTAAAGTAACGTTGCTACAGTTATTTAAATTGAGTGTAATATTTTTGTTTGGTACTGTAATATTGGTGTTAGTCACTTGTGTACTGTTTTTCGGTAAACTATCTGTCATACTTAATAGTTGTACCGATTCATCGGATTCCCTTGGCGTGAATGTTGGAGAGAGAGGGAGATGGTTAGGTGTTTCATAACGGCTTATTTTTGATGTAGAAGGGCCAGTCCAAGGATCCGATTGAGGCTCTTTCAGTGTAATGGCTCCTACGATGCCTTCACATATTTTAGACTTATTTTGGATGGAATCCTCTATGTATCCCTCTACAACTGCATTGGACTTCCAGCCTCCGTGGCGCTTAAGGGACAGGAGATCAGCTCCGGAATCAGCCAAAAGTGTGGCTGAAGTTCGTCGGAAACAATGACCCGTGTACAGGAGGGTTCTGGAAGTTCAAGAAATGTTGCTATTTCTCGTGGGATACTGCCAATTTTATTAGTACCCATAGGCTGTCTAACACACTTTCCATTGCGATACTGTAGAAAAAATCGATTGATTGGAGTGTTAGGCGGGCGTAAGGCTTGATATTTCTCAACAATCGTTACGTATTCCTTGCGAATGACGAAGTTGCGGTCTCTTTTTGTCTTTGTATTAGGTAAATTAATCAAAAGTAAGTCATCTGAATGTTTCTCAATGTTTTTGAGATTAAGTTGTGTTAGTTCATTAGTTCGACATGCTCCGTTTATTCCAATAATAAGAACAACCTGTAACGTAAAGAGTATTGTAGTAGATAAATGAAAAAAAAATTGAAATGAACGTATAATTATGCCTATCAACATCTACTAAGTATACTATTTAATTGAGATTAATATACTTAAGTAGATACTGAATGTACAACTGACTTACTTTTGCCGCCAAATATACGGAATCGGGTGCTTCGTTAAGAAACTTTTCAATATCAGATACTGTGAAAACCTTCAATTTTTTTGGTTGATGACCAGATGAGGCTCTTTTTAAAAATGCCACTAATTTAGGGTAGGTATCGATATGTATGTCTTTTTTCATCTTTATTGTTGCTTTTAGCATCGAATACGTACTCCATAGAGTGCTTGCTTTCTTGTTCTCGGATAATTCTATAAAATATGCCAGCAAAACGTTTTCTGAGAAAGTTTTGGCTCCTGTTGCTAGTCGCCACGTGTTGAACATATCGTGCTGTTTTAAATACTTCTCGCGTGATTGTTGAAGGAGAAAGCTCATTTGCGCATTATTAACAGTTTGTTTCAGTCAATTCTGTTGGCGTCATACAAACTTCCTCGTCGCTAGAATCACTCATTTTAGTTTTTTCACTTGTTTTCAAGTTTCTTGTTTTTAATATAAGGTTTAACAATGACGTGAAAAAATGCCGCGTAAAGAACCGCGTACAAAGCAAATTGAAAAAAGAACACCAAGAAGGTTCCGAGTCTGAGTTTTTAACAAATTAAAAAAAAGTTGTATGATATATTCGGCACCATAGAGGTAGCAGTAAATAGGTTTAATGTTTTTTTTAATTCACAAACTTAGTGCACACGATGTTCTAAATTCAATTTACTTTATCCATTAGAGAATAAAAACGGCTTTTCCACTCAGATATTGAAGATTAAAAATACTCTTTCCGAGATGGTGGGATGAAAAATCTTATGTTCTTGTATGGAATCACTGGTCCCCAAGTCATAGGCTATAAACCTAGTTTGGGAACCAGGAGATAATACCTTTTGCACTTTTGTTGTATCAGATTAATTGTACCTGTAACCTTTGTTAACAAATTATTTTGGAATAAACTTATTATTATTATTAATGCATATTTATTTTATGCATAAAATAAAGTGAGTACATTAAAAAAAAAATACTCAATGGTCATTATGATGACACTACCTACTTCTTGTAATGTTACCTAAAAATTCATGTACTTACCATCTTTTACCCATAATTAGAAAAACCTAAAAAACTGATTGATAATATAGAACAAATAATTTAATAAAATTTGTATCAAAATCAGGGTTTTCTCTTTTCTTACGCAAGTCCCCAAAATGGTGTACCTACTCCAAAAATCCCTACAAATGTCATAAACTGTATTTACATAGGTATGTATGACTTTAGCTACAGTGCCTTGCAAAGACCGAGCGTTGTCGTTGTTTGTAAAAAGAATCCAGTTTGCCACTGTGACTGTTCCTAAACTACCCTAGGCTGTTTTTCCGTTTTTTCTTTTCCTAGATTTAGTGTATGAGTCGGTTTCCCCTAAGGGGGAAAGGCTGCGCTCCGCCATCCGCGCAGGCCCGTAGAGCTCGTCCCAGACTGGTCGCTCTCTCGCCGTTTATGAAGTGAATTCCAAAAGTATGAAATAGTCCAATGCCTCGTCAAAATGTTAGGACAAGATAAGGATTGAAAGACATAGTAAATACACTTAGGAATTCATAGTCATTAAATATATTAGGAGTGGTTTAGAAAGTTAAATGTTACTAAGGGCTACAAAGTACCTAAATTACTGTAATTTATAATAGATCGCAGCCATTGCACTTAAAGCAACACGTTCGACACAAGCGGCTTTTCAGCGGCATTGCGTCGGCATCATGCTCATCATATGGAGGCATGGGGGACCATGTCTCCATATGATGAGCATGATGCTGAAGATAACAGTCCTTGGACTGTTTAATATGAGATAGAAATGGTCAACCCCAGGAAGCGCAATCTTCGTATAACAAGTAGGTACCTACATCTGCAAGACACAGTGATCGTATCTGACCAAATACTATAAAACCAATACCTATATTCTCTATGTATCAGACGAATCAGTGGTCGCAGATAGATAATATATTCAAGAATTAATACAAATACAATTAGGTACTACAATCGAGAGTTATTTCTCAAGAAGTAAATAGAGCTGAGGATTTCAACCCACTTGAAAGCCTATAAACAGCCTCAAAAGCGCCCACCACTTCCTAAGTGTTTGAGCTGAGGAGAAGAAGTGGCGCAACTCCTCAGCAATACATCTCTATCTGATTCTCTGACGCTCGCACCACTGTGTATAATTAAACAGAATATCAAGACTAGGATAAATTGGAATAATGAAAGATTCACCCAGTCGCACTAACACACACACACACACACACCACACATATTAAATACTAAATTAGTCTAACTTATATTAAACTTAATAAATAATAATTGCTCTCCTACTACTAATAATAGTTATAACTGAACTACACACACTGGCCTAAGCCTCTTAACTTAACTAACTGGTCGATATCGACCAAGTCCTTTAACCGACTCCAATCCGACCGATCTCCACCGTCGTTCCAAGCTAAGTGTCGTCGCCCTAGTCCTTTGGTCGAGCCAACCTCTCACCAGACATCCCCAAAAAATTAGGTACCACATTCCACAGTGTTCTTACACTTTCGCAGAATTCCTCTTATTGACATTTTTTTGAACAATTTCTTAATTGTTGCAAGGAATGTATGGGAATGACATTAGGTGTGGAAAAGAAACGTAATCAATTAATGTCATTCCCATACATTTTGCCGTCAGCGCCAGCGATTAACGCTACAGAATGTTCTTTGTCCTGGTGTAGTCCGTCCACTTGAGTTAGTTTTTGAGCTTCCCAAAAGCCAAAAGCTATTTAGCATTTGTACCTATATAGGTCGATTTCTAAGGATGATCTAATATGAAATAAGTGTCGAAAAAATCACGATAGCTACAATGTACGTGAGTCAGGTAATTATAATGAATTTTTAACAAACTGCTGACCTTTCGGCAACGGATTCTTAGCATGTACGGGGTGTTTCTTTGATTGATAACTTTGATTTTAGATGACGGAATACTTTTTTGTCAAGCTAGTTCGCAGCTAGTTGTCGAGATAGATGGCGGTGCAGTCTCATTTGTGATTCTGCTACGTTGATTTTTTGTGGCGGTATTAATGTCGCCTACATCACTCCCCTCCGGAGACCGGAGGTCGATAGTAGATGAGTCGTCCATACATCTTGAGATGCTTGCCAGGCCGGTGGAAGGTTGGTTCTAGTGAGTCGGAACCGGAAGTCGCAGAGTTCTCGGTGAGTCGGAACTGTCTGCTGCTGGCATGACTGCTGGCGTCGACCAGGAGATATTCTTCAAGGCTCTTCATGTGACTGGCCGAAGGTGCAGTGTGCTTGCCTAGGTGGGTCGGAGCTGCGCGACTTACTGACGTGACTGCTGGCGTCGACCAGGAGAGGTTCTTCAAGGCTCTTCATGTGACTGGCCAAAGGTGCAGTGTGCTTGCCTAGGTGGGTCGGAGCTGTGCGACGTGCTGACGTGACTGCTGGCGTCGACCATCATGACGTCATCATCATTACTTCTCCTCATCGTGACCTCAAGCTCTCGAGCAGCGAGTCGTACAGGCTGGCGCCTGTACCCTCGGCTTCTACGGGTATCCTGACCACCAGCATGCAGCGGACGCGCATTCCTGGTCAGCATCCTCAGCCTCTATCATCAACGTCATCAGTGACCTTGGCAAGCACACTGCACCTTCGGCCAGTCACATGAAGAGCCTTGTGTGAAGTAGGATCCTCCGATATCTTCTAGACCTCTGAAATCTGGCAACTGCCCGATAGTTGATATTCGGGCTGTTTGTATAAATATGTTCAAATCTATGATGATGCCGCGATGTAGGATGTCGTTGATAGTTCGCTGCTGGCGGGATAGATGGCGTTGCGGTTTTTTTGTTGCCATACAAACGCTTCGTTGGTTTTTCTTGTGGCGGCATTAATGCCGCTACATACGAGCCAACAGGCCCAATAGCAATGATTCACTGGTCGAGTCGAAGCTCTTGAACATTAACGCCTTGAGTTTCTATCGGTTACATTTCGAGGATTGTGCATTGGAATCGTACATTTTAATTTCGCCAAGCTCGTTCTTTATTCGGACAAAAACACGTCCGACGATACGCCACCGGTTTACTGAGGAACATCCTATCCGGTATACGCCTCAAACGTTTTGGGAAAATATATGTATGTGCTAATTTCCTTTTGCGTAAAGGTAATTTAAATACAAATACAAAATGCTTTATTTCAAATAGACCAGTTACAGGCACGTTGAATTGTTAAAGACAAATAAAGCCTGAAGTTCTAACTTAAAATAATAAAAATATCAGAACTATTAAATAGATACTTTTACACTTTAACACACCCTCCTGTATGTCCACTGAAGAACACGCATTGTTCCACGAATCACGAAGCTTTCAACACAGCCGACATTCGTGCAAACCACATCAAAGGTTAACATGGAACATCTGCGTCCTGGTTTCTGTTAATTACTTCAACCCCTTAATAATAACGGGAAAGTTCTGATTGGATATCAATAATTATTTCTATTGCTTTACAAATTATGATTGGGATTTCATTTGGGAAGTGTAGAAATCGGACTGCGCTCGTGTTGACTGAAAATGCAACTATGGATACTCAGTTTTGCGTTTTTGTTTGTACCAGTGTTCGCGGAGGATTTTCCGTCGTTGATTACAGCAAACGCTTCTATTGGTAAGTTAATATTTGTTACACGATGATGCACACTTTGTTCATTTTGTATTCGTATAGGTATCTTTAAGTCACTTGAAGTTTGTTTGAGTTTTAAAGTTGTGTAAATTCTTCAGAATTTCTTTTACAATCATTGGCGTACAGAATTCCAGATTATCTATAGTTAAACTTAATTTTTTTGAGGGTATGTTTAGGGGTTTAACTAGGAAGCAAACCACAAATAGGCAAAAATGAAATAACATACCTTTGATGTTGACGGTTGATTTTCACCTCAAATTAAATAGAAGTAACGAATCTCTGATGAATTCACGAAGTATCATCCTTTCAGCCGTAGTATTAGATCGTCAGTACTTAGGCGAAAAATACCAGACGATCCTAGACGAGCTAAAAGATTACATCAAGGAGTTGGCAAGGGTTGAGCTCAAACATGGCGGAGTCAATGTTTACTACTACTCCTGGACTTCTATCAGTCTCAAGAAAGGTATGTTGCAAGAAAGGTATGAAATTAATGAATACTAATGAAAGCAATGTTGATAACCGAAAGCAGAGTTACAATATCTAGGGTAGTAGGTTACCACTATGTAAGAAATCACTTATTCATGACTCATAGAAAATAGATTAAGAGGATCAAGGGAACCGATGACGCAGTTGGCCCAGAAGAAGTGACACGATACTGTCTTCTTCTTTTCGGAAGGCTCAATTTGCATTAAAAAAATTGAAGGTACTTTGCTCTGCAGTAGGAAACAATTTCAGGTTCATAGTTGAAGAAGTAGTTATGTTATTGGCACCCAACAGTAATAGTGGATTGCCTATTGGCGCCCAACATGCTACCCAAGATACAGTCCACCGTTCTTGACAAAACTTGACATTTTTAAAAAGGAGGAGGATAACCTCCTCCTTGCCTACATAAAAATACACAAATACAAATATTTGTATTTTTTTTTATATTGTTCACCGATTTCTCCGTAAATTATGGACCGATTTTCAAATTTTTTTTCAGTGCTTTAATTTCGTAGCAGAAGAAGCGATTTTTGGAACAAAAAAACTGCGGTTGAACGTACATTTATAGTATTACTTTTTGTTTAATTATTAGATAGTTAAAATTATCCATGATTGTTGTAGGTTTTCTAGCTGTATTCAGTATAGCATCTTGCGAAGACACATGGGATTTATTTTCTCGTACTGAAGAAGAAGAACTATTATTATTTGCATTAACAGAAGTGGACTGTCCAAGATTACCATCCCACTCTGCCATAACTGCCACATTTGCTGATCCTGGTGAGGAATTGCCACAACTGCTTCTAGATTTGAGGACTTCGAATGCTTTCCAATGGAAGTCTGCTATAATACTGCATGATGACACTTTGAGTGAGTATTTAAATAAGAATTCCAAGATGCTGCTGAAAGCGTAGTATTTTATTACATTAAATAACGATTATTTTAAATCAGGTCGGGACATGGTTTCAAGAGTTGTGCTGTCCCTAACTTCACAAATAGATGATGAGAGTGCTTCACCAGTTTCTGTCACTGTGTTCAAGATGAAACATGAGATCAACGAGTACTTGAGAAGGAAAGAGATGCACAGAGTCTTGTCTAAACTACCAGTGCAGTATATAGGTAAAATGACTTAGAAGTAGTCAGCGAATATTGATTAATAAATATTTTTATGCACTGTGCTGTTTTTTGGCTCTCAATAAGCAATATGACGTGGTTTTTAACGGTTTAAAATCCTCTTCATATATCCAAAATCAGAATAGTGTTCCAAACAATGAAAAACATTGCAGAGGCAATAGAAACTAATTCAAAATATATTAGCATCCAAACGAGTACAACTGCCTTCTGTTAACAGAATATTTATGTAACTTTTGCTTATGATTATGAGTTACTATTGCACTAAATGTTGTTTTTACAGTACATGCAGTTGTAGATTTTTTATCTTTTGGGTTTTAGCTGTGCTTAGCAAAAACTTTATTATTAATATCCTCCGGTATTATTATTCGTACCTAGGTGAAAACTTCATAGCTGTGGTGACGTCAGATGTCATGACCACAATGGCGGAGACAGCTCGGGACTTGCTCATGTCACATACGATGGCCCAGTGGCTCTACGTAATATCCGATACTAACGCACAGAATGGGAACCTGAGCAGCTTGATCAATGACTTGTATGAGGGGGAAAACGTTGCCTACATCTATAACAGTACTGATAATCACCCGGATTGTAAGGTAAAAATATGTTCAGGTTTTTTTAAGCTACAGCTAGGACTTTGAAAAATGAGAGCTGACTGAAATAGTCTCTAGCTAGCCTGTACTGTCCCACTACTGGGTTAGGGCCTCCTTCTATTCTCACTTCCCAATTGTTAAGCACGACAAGCGCAAATGATTATAATTATCCTATATTGTAACAGAATGCTTCGGTGTAATTTGGTTGACTTTTGATTCATCGTTCCCTAATCCTATAATTATGTAAAATTCTTTTGTTACTGACTGACAGACAACGCACAGCTGAAACTAAGGTGTGCGTTTTTTAACGTACTCGATCGCGTTAACGTAAACGTTCGCTTATGTCAAATTGTATATTCATGTTTTGAACAAATAAAAAATTATCTTATCTTATCTTATCTTATAGAATTTTTTTGTTGTCCGTGAGGTTGTCCGTGAGTGTCACCAGACGGTGCTTATTCAGTTTCAATTCCAAATTGACGTTTACGCTAACACTATCGAGAAAGTTAAACTCGCACTAAGGCCACTGCACTGGTCGTAGAAAGCTATAATTTGGCATTTAGATGTCTTGGAGAGTGTAGAGGCGCAATACGAGAGGATTTCCCGAAATTCCTACGGGAACGGGAAAAACTGTACATGCGCGTACGAAGTCGCGGGCAAAAGCTAGTATACTGTATTATTCTATTTTATTGTCTAGTAGAAAATGCTAAAAGTCTATTTTAACCTAAAAAAATAATATTAAACAATTCTCACTGATCTCCAAACCCAAAATAACTAAAATAGTTGGCTGCCTGCAGTCAGTAAAGCAGAGTCTAATCCCGGCTAGATTGACGGCACGTTTCGCTTGTTAAATGCAATTGTTCGCCTATTTCGTTTAGCTCACTCCATTCCGAGAATGATCGTGTCTCTGGCCTGCATTGCGCTAGTTCGCGTTTTAGTTTGATTTCAGTTTGGAGTTTGGCTTTGTATCATTTGTTTGACATTTCGATTTGTGGTTTCATATAAAGCTGGAGTTTAAACATGATACGTCTGTTTGTGGAAATATTCGAAAACTATGATGCCTCGGGATAATTTTGTGTGGCCCATCAGAAGTCTCGGGTTTTGTATGTGAGATTTAGGGCGGATTTCACCAATGAAACTGAACGTGATCAGTACATCTAAACTGCGTTCAAGAGCTGTCAGCGTCAATATTCCATAGAAAAATGGTGACACTGACAGCTCATAAACGTGAAACGCTGATCGCGTTCAGGTTCATTGGTGAAATTCGCCCTTAGTATTTAGTAGGAGTACCTACCTAGGGTAGGAAAAAACTGCTAATGTCTAGTATTCCTTAAAATTTAACATCGTAAAATAATTTTAATCTTGTTAAAAATGCCGTGACGCATCTATATTTATAAGTCAAGAATGCTATTAGTTCCCTACTTAACTACAATAGATTTCTATTCACCGATTTCAATAAAGGAGAAGGTTCTCATTTCGATCCCTATGTGCCTGCTATTGAATAACAGTGCCATCAAAGAGTAAGAGTACCTAAACTTGAATTATAAAAAAACATTTATATTTCTAGAACGGAATAATGTGCTACTGCAAGGAGATGATGGATGCCTTCATATCAGCTCTGGACGCGGCTATCCAGGACGAGTTTGATGTGGCTGCTCAGGTGTCAGACGAGGAGTGGGAAGCCATCAGACCGAACAAGATACAGAGACGGGACATGCTACTCAGACAAATGCAGGTAGGCTAAGCTCTAGTAGACCATAAGATGTGCTCCTAGAGCTTCAATTCGAATAGCCTTATTTATGAACTTACAACTATTTTGCAATTATTCTTGCTTTCTAGCATATGTCTCTCCAACTCCTTCCATAGATTGATTCAAGATTGTGAGCTTTTCATCCTTACCGCTTACAGATGTGGTAGTCAGCATTCGTAAAACTATGGAGGTTCAAAACTTACAAGAAAGAGCAAAAGCATCACTGTAGAAAGGTGAATCACAAAAGTGCTTTTACTTTGAGTCATGAAGTAATTGTGCCTTTAACCCAATTTATTTTGCCTTGGCGTAGCATCTCTTTTTATACTGAAATGACAACAACTAGAATATAGTCTCAATCATCTCAATAACTACTCACCCAAATCATTTTGTTACTCGATCTGTTCATCATTTTATTGGTCTCCCTTATGAGAACACCATAATCCTCCTACTTTAATCCCAGTTTTACTATCATCATGTTTTCTTTTTCCAAACGTCTCTAATAGATCATCTCAGAACCTATAGACACCCCAAAGTATCTGTAAAAAGGTCCAACTTTTACTCTCCACAATAAATTATTACCTATAAACAAATGAGGTTTCTTTTCCACCAGCAACACATAGCAGCGAAGAGTATCTGCGGCAACTGTTCAACATGGCGCGCTTTGGCGGCAGACACGTGGGGCGCCACCTACCGGGGGCTCACAGATGTTTCCGACTTAGCCAGCGCTAACTTGAACGTAACCTCCGGAGTTATCGACAAAATCAATTTGTTAAACGTAAGTATTGCTACACAGGAGAATTATATTACGTCGTGTGCGCTTTGTGTGAGTCTTCAGAAGTAGGTAAAAGACACTGACGGCTGATAAATTAATACTTACATAGTACATACATATATTTTTATCTGGTATCAACGAAAGCTATACAAGTCCGACGGACTTGAACAATTATTTTACTTTCTTATCAAATTCAAACCCATTATACTCTATATTTACATGCGCCTTTTAAAGTTCCATTTGACTAATTACGTGCCAGCATCCATATGAAGATTGTCTTCGATGCTGTGTTTCGGTTTGAATGGTGTGGATGCCAGAGTAAATTACGAGCAGTGTCTGTAAAAAACAAAAGTGGAATGACTCTCAAGCAGAGAGCAGGGAGTACCCTGCAGTGCGATTCTGTAAACATGTTGAAGTGAACACTTGGGCGGGGTGCACGACGACGGGTGTGTTGTCAAACCATACAAATAAGATGGAATTACAGCTCACTTCTCGTTCACTCCGCCTAGGTGTACACCGTGAGATGTCGACAGAATCGACCAGCCGATCTGCTTGAGAGTCATTCCACTTTTGTCTTTTTGAATACTTAAATGGCAACACATTTGCAATGCCTCTGGTATTGAAGATGTCCATAGGAAAGAAAGCCATTTGCTCCTGGCAACAGCAAGAAAAATCAAAATGCGGAGCAAAATGCTTGTTTTTCTGTACAAGGATGGTTATGCTTGTACAGAAAATCAAGTATTTTCCTCATGTGCTATGTTTTTTAGGTCGGATTCTGGCGACCTATCGACGCTGTCAAGTTCGAAGATGTTCTGTTTCCACACATACACCACGGTTTCAGAGGGAAGGAGTTACCCATCATCACTTTTCATGTAAGGCTAAACTAGTTATAAAATAATGATCTATATGTATCTTTACTGAACCTGCTTTTGGTAAGAAATGATATCATGATAATGACAAGATCAGTTTGTAATATTCATTAACCAATACATGGTTCGTTTGTAGTATTAAGTATGGATGTAGTTAGTATTATAGAATAACAGCAGCACGGGTCCTTAAAATAAAATACACGAACATAAAACAATAACTATAAATAAAATAATACATATTACAAGTACTGCACACGAAATGACGGCGTCGTGTTTTGCTGACTGGTGTCGCGCAGCTGGGTTGTGGAGGTCGTAGGCTGCCGCTCCACGTAAAATACTGTTATAGTATTCAGCGGAATCAGGTTTGACTGGAAGCCGACCCCAATATAGTTGGGAAAAGGCTAGGCAGATGGAAGTAAGTTAATATTATAAACGCGAAAGTAGCTCAGTACATCTGACGGTCGATTCTGTCGACATATCACAGTGTTCACCTAGGCGGAGTGAACGACAATAGAGCTGTCATTCCATCTTATTTGTATGGTTTGACAACTCACCTGTCGTGCGCCCTGCCCAAGTGTTCACTTCGACATGTTTACAGAATCGCACTGCTGTTATGAATTTGGACGAAACTTAGCACACGGACCACGGTGACCATGTCCTGGATTACGACATAGGTTTCCTACTTTTCATCCCGGGAATATGCTTCACGCGGACGACGCCGCTGGTAGAAACTAGTAAAAAAAACCGGTCAAGAGCGTGTTGGACTCGCGCACCGAGGGTTCCGTACCATCATGATGATTTCTGAAAAAGTGTGCTATTTAGAGACATCGTTTTATTTTCCCTGTAATCTTTACATAAACTAGATAAAATAATTTCAGATTACTCTCTAAGCAAACTTCAGAAATAAGGGAACGGTATTTTTTTTTATTAATTTTTCAGCAAAAGTCGAAAGCTACGCGACCAAAAAAAAATGTTTTAGAACGTGCAAATAGCGCTCTTTCATAATTATGATACCCCACATGCATTAGTTAGCTCCACTTCGAATTTTTAAGGCGTTACAAAAAACTAAATATATTTTTATTTCTTTCTTATTAAAACTATTCCAAATTTCAAGTTGATGGCATTAGTAGCTGTGTCAGACGGACAGACAGACTGACAGAGTCGCACCATAAGGGTTCCTTTTTATCATTTTGGTACGGAACCCTAAAGTTTTACTATTATTTCAGAACCCACCATGGACGATACTGCAGCGAAATGAATCTGGTGCTATTGTGAAATATGGTGGACTCATATTTGACATTGTTAATCAGTTGGCGATTAACAAAAACTTTACGTAAGATTCATATGAAATGAAGATTGAGTTTAATTGGTTATTTTTTCGCTACATATTTTTACTTGTTTCTTCTTTATTTTCAGAATAAAAGTAATATTAGCTTCTGTTTTGAAGAAAGAACAAGCCAATGATACGATTGCTGATGTAAGTTTAATTCCAAACTTCATTCATAAACAGTTAAAGGGTCAAGAACAGTTAAATCTAATTCGCTGTTTTCTTGCAGACAATGCATGGCATGGACGCTAAGCTGACGATGATAGCCATATCTAGAGGACAGGGAGCTTTAGCAGCTGCTTCCTTCACAGTTTTATCTGACCCTATGCCAGGTACGAAAGTTGTACTAACTTAAAATAGTGTTCATATGTTGAAATGAAAGTAAAAAGTACAAAGATATGCTTTGTAAAAGGTGAACATGTTATCGATTTTTGTGTCATAGTCTACTATGACTCAAAAATCGATAAAATGTTTAATGTGAAGCCGCGGGAAAATAGTAGTTTCTAATACCTCGAAAATTACTTGCACGTCTTATAACAACAAGGTAAAAAAAGTCACATTTATTTTTAACATTGGTGAAGTTTTCGGTATTTTTGGTTGTGGACCAGGTATTCCTGAGTGCCAATTCTCCTAATTTTTAAGCAACTTTTGCATTTGCATGTCAGTTGCAATCTGTCAAAAATGTGTGCAAATTAAGGCTTTTTTTGACAGATTGCAACTGACATGCGATTGCGAACGTTGCTTTTTTTTTTTTTTTTTTTTTTTCTTTGGCTTCGCGCGAACGTTGCTTAAAAATTGGTAGAATGGCACTCTGAAGTATAACTTGGTTTTCAGTGATGGCGTTCTTGCCCCATGTTATTTGGGGTCAATATAACACGTTCTTTTCTCCCATACCCTGCCAACCGTTACACTATATCAGAATACCAATTCTACTATTTTAAAGCAACTCTGTTTAAAATGTATAATGAGAATTGAGGATTTTTGTACAGATTGTGACTGAGAATTACGAGCGAACGTTGTTTTACAGTTAGTAGAATTGACCCTCTGATTTCATGACATTTGAAGCTTATCTCAGGAATATTAAAATGGGTGTTATTTTTCAGGTATAAACTACACGATGCCAGTGAGTATCCAGCCGTATGCCTTCATGATAGCGCGCCCGAGGGAGCTCAGCAGAGCTCTTTTGTTTCTACTTCCGTTCACTACAGACGTAAGTTCTTATTTTTAAAAGCCAACCTAACCTCTTTGTCAAATTTTGAACATAATTTCGTTGTTATTAAAACTATATGCCAAAGTAAAAAGAACTCCTTGGATTACTTTTCGTAAAATCCTCAAAGACTTCGTTAGGATGTAGACTACCAATGCTGCCGTCATAAGAAAAAAGGACGTAATTACCTACACAAAACGAAGAAACCGATTTCCGAAATTAAGTTAGGCACATAAGGTTGGAAATCGATATTTTCGTTTTATGTAATTACGTCCTTTTTTCTAATGACGGCAGAATGATATGTCGATGTTTGGGGGGGGGGGGTCTAGCCTCTTAGATCCCCACTGGACGTCGGGACTGGAAGTCGACGGTAATAATGAATCCAAATTTATGTTTTTAAAAGTGTTTGATTTGATATGGCAATCTTCACTTTTCCACTCAATCAAAAACACCGTTTACGATTAACACCCAGAACCTCAAACGAAAATATCGCTGTGATTGGTTAAATGAATTATATCGATCAGCCAATTGCTTCCCTTGACTAAAGCATATGATTGGTAATGATATAATTTTTGTAACTGGTAAAACCACCAAGGGTGACTTTTCATCGTAGCATTGGTTAACAATGTGCCTTTTTAGAACGATATTTAGCTTACCCAATGATCAAAAAATACTTTTAGTTAGCAACTATTAGTAAATAACTAACAATTGATCGAGAAACGCATTTTAACGAATTTGTTGTCACAATTTTAACCATTGGTTGTGTTAACTATGGATCAAAAAACTTCCCCTTAATCAAACATAAAATATGTGCTTGTCTCTTTCAAAATATTAATTGCAAAAATGTTATGTGAGAATGAAAATGTCGAGAGGAAACTTCAGGCTTAAAGTTTTGGCATCAGGAGCGTTTATATGTATTACACATGATGTGTTAGGTAAGTGGTTTGTTCAATAAATTTTTTTTATATTTTCCTTTATTAGGTAGATAACTACTTTTTACCTGACTGCACCAGGGTTTTAAAAAAAACATTAATGTATTTTTAAAATTCTGGGCCAGGCAGGTAAAAAGTGGTTAGGTACCTACCTAATTAAGGAATGGGTATTGTTTTCTTAAAAAAATCTTTTAAACATTCCACAATATTAAAGCTTCAAATTAAAGTAAGTATTCATGTAAAATTCATCTGCATTCGAATTGCAAAAGGTTATCAGAATAAATTTGGTAGTGGAACAATTAGTAACGAGTTCATTCCGCAGTCGAGAAAATGAAGTTTTACAACGCATGTCATACATAATGTTTTTAAAATAAATCTGCATTACAGTGTGTGAAACCGATTGTATAGATTTTCCAATTCTTTTCAAATATAATAAGTTCCCTTGTATCTTTGATTGAACTTCCCAGAAGAGCACATAGGACCACTGAACCCAAAAATGAACCCATCCAAGAAAATCTCCGAATAGGTTTGACCATTCTATCTCCAGAAATGGGGTACAAAGATAAATAAACATTTCTGATACCTAATAGCCCATATGCATACATTTTTTTTTTACGAAATATTTAAAATGCTTATTATCAAACAAATTTTATGATTTTTTTAAAAATAGAAGTTATTAAGCTTCAAAGTTGACAATTAGAAAGAGAAGTCCAGTACCAAGTATGACGTCAAATACCATGACGCTTATACAGCTGCCATAGAAAATGGCCTTTTCGCGAAAGGGACAGATTATATTTCTTAAAAATGGTTATATTTGTTTGATTTTTGGTTAATTTTGATTCTATTTTCACTGGTAATATTCTATTTTTGTGTTTATTTCTAGATAAACTGTTTATTGTTTCATGAATATTCCCTATTTAGAGACGTATTGAAACAATCAACGTACCTACTGTGTTAGAGTTTCCGAAGGCATTTTATCTAGAAAGGCTTTGTTGTTTTTTCTAGACTTGGCTATGTCTTGGATTAGCCGTCATTCTGATGGGACCTACACTATACATCATCCATAGACTAAGTCCTTATTACGAGGCCATGGAGATCACTCGGCAAGGAGGACTGGCTACCATACACAATTGTCTCTGGTATATCTACGGTGCTTTGTTACAGCAAGGTGAGAACGCTTTATTTTCATAAAAAATACATACAGTCGAACATAGAACCTCGAATCTTCCTTTTTGAAATCGGTTAAAAATAAGCTTTTCACTTCTAACTCTAAATAGAAAGCTGGTTCATTGTAGGTTGTATGTATAGCTTAACAGTTAAATATGATTAAAAAAAATTAAAACAATCTTGACCTTGACAACTTTTATAATCTACCTTTTTACAAATAAAAGTTTATCTTCAATATACTTTAGGTAGGCATTAAATATATCTCATTATTATTGTTTCTGATATCATACTTCATTTTAATTAATGTTGAAGAAAGTTAGTTAGAAAGTTTTTATGAGCCAGACTCAGGTTTTTGTTGATTACATGAAAGCAAATTCAATTCTTCTCCGTGAATAATAAAAAGTAAATCCTACTTGACAGAAATATAACAGGCCACGACTTTCGAAACATATTTTATAAGCCGTATACTAATTTAAAAGAAAACTAATTTTGTTCCTTTTCCCTCACGCATCTCGCATCTTCTACACAAACGATACTGGCTTAATCATTTTAAAAAAATGATTAGAAGGCCATTAAGTATATAATATTTACAGAAGAAGAAAAAGATTTTTTCCCTAAATTTATTCGGCACTGGATTTTTTTCACCTAGTATGGCCAAGTATTTCACAAAAAGTCAGGAAAGAGGTTGAATAATAGGTTTAAGTTTCATGCAAATTGTGAGTTCCTTTGTTTTTTTGTTTTAAAGAAAAAGTATTATTTAACATGATTAATGAAATTAGAATTATAACTATAATTTTATTGACCTAGTTTTTCAGATTTATAAAAAACGGTTTTATTTTACCAATACTCTGACCACCTAATCAAAAAAAAATTCCTATGGTCGACGCCAGACACATTTGCAATAACGGTCATTGCCCTTTCCTTAGTATCTCTTCGTAGGTACCTGGACAGTAAATAATATTATGAATCATTATTCATTACTAGAAAATGTAAAGAATAACGACAGATGACGATTCAGGACAGTTTATGATGCATATGTCTTTATTTCTGTTTTCGGATTAAAGTAGGTATGTATCGTTATTGCAAATTCATCTGGCGACCATCTATCTGCCTTTTCCTCATTCAGGGGGCA
Source organism: Melanchra persicariae (assembly GCA_947386135.1). Taxonomy (NCBI): domain Eukaryota; kingdom Metazoa; phylum Arthropoda; class Insecta; order Lepidoptera; family Noctuidae; genus Melanchra; species Melanchra persicariae. The sequence goes on along the minus strand of OX376655.1, from coordinate 3,717,232 downwards.
TGTATCTTCCCCGAGCGGACAGCGGTCGCTTGGTCGTAGGAACCTGGTGGTTGGTTGTGCTGGTTGTCGTGACCACGTACTCCGGCAACCTGGTGGCCTTCCTCACGTTCCCGAAGCAGGAGGTTCCTGTGACAACCGTGGCTGAACTCCTGGAGAACAGGGCCCTTTACACCTGGTCCATCACTAAGGGATCCTATATGGAGATGGAATTGAAGGTAGGTTTTGTACTTCGAATTCGTTTATTCGGTAAACCTAGATACTTAACTAGTAACATTGAGATATATGTGATGATAGGCCCCAAAAAACTTGAAATAAAGTACATTACCTAATATCCCTTCATAGATACCCGAAAAATAAATTATGAACCATTTTTAATTTAGTAGGTAACTAATATTTCTGTTTTTGATATTATGAAAGTCAATAAATGTATGTGGGGACCGTTATTCCACATTTATCTGGTGTCTACAATAGTATCTCATTTTTGTTTCAGAATATCCCATCATCCTATAAACCAAATGATTTAGGTACTTACAATAAAAAAATTCCATTTGGTTTATGGGATCTTCAAATGTATCAAAATCATTTCGTATTTCATTCGCTGCCATACCTTTCATCCGATTGCGATAAAACTTTCTCAAGTTATTGCTTGTAGGTACCTACTTGCGCAAACGTTATTGGCATATTAAGTACCTATTTCTTTTGCGACAGCAAGGCACGACTGCCTACCAGTTAAAAATCTATAATAAAAAGTTGACATAAGTACATAATCCAAATCAGTTATTACTACAAAATTTGTAATAATAACTGATTTGGATTATGTACTTATGTCAACTATACCTACTACTACTACTGTTTTTTTTTTATTGCTCTCTTTCTGATTAAATCAGAAAAAGAGCAATAAAAAAAATTAAAAAATTCTAGCTAGGGCTAGTCTAAAATATAATTCGAAAGCAAATTAGGGACTCTAACAAAAAACCAATCCCACATAAATTTAATATTTTCGTTTCACATCAGAGTGCCAATAATAATTCTACTAATTTTCAAGCAACGTTCGCATTCGCATCTCATAGCCGTAACAGACGCTAGGATTTGGTACGGGGGACTAACTCCGCCCACAAAATTTGATCTCGCTACACACGACGGGATCTAGTCCGGCGGACCATGCGGCGTACTAACTCCGCCCACCACGCCACAGAGTATAATATATATACTATACTGAATTGTACGCCTTCAAGTGCACAAAAATTATGGTGGTAGCGGCTACAATAGCATCAACATTACAACCACCATGTACCAACCACACCGTAAAAACCAAAAAAAAAGCAGAGAATTGGCTAAATTGTATTAAGAGAAATACATTATTAAATTTTTATTGTAGTCTGTGGTAGTTTGGTACGGCCCAAGCGTACACAAAGCGTACACAATCTGGTCACTTTTAACGCTACCAAAACACAGGCGTGTCTTTTTACCGCAAAAAGGAGTCGTTTTGACCAAGCTCCTACTTTTCGGAGTGCATCTGTTCCTGTGACTGATCGGCTCGAACTCCTAGGTATGGAGTTGACATCCAGTCTCAACTTCGGCGCCACCATCGAGTATAAAGCCCAAATTGCGGCCAAAAAGCTGGGCATCCTAAATAGGGTGAAGCGATACTTCAGGCCTGGACAGCTTTTAACCCTTTACAAAGCACAAGTCCGATCCTGCATGGAGTATTGTAGCCACCTTTGGGATGGCTCAGCTAAGTATCAGCTTGCCACACTTGACTCGGTGGAACGCAGAGCTAAGAGACTTATCGGTGACGTAAAACTGGTGAATGCCAAACTACATAGCTTGGCTCATCGCCGTAAGGTTGCCTGCTTATCGGTCTTCTACAGATTGTACTTCGGTGAGTGTGCCCAAGAACTCCACGACCTCATCCCACCGGCCCCCTTCTACCATCAGACATCCAGACTTACTGCATCTTACCATCCCTACCTTGTAGCTATTCCACCAATTCGCACTAAGCGTTTCCAAACGTCTTTTATAATGCGCACAGCAAAAGAGTGGAACTCTTTGCCTGCGTCTGTGTTTCCAAATGCTTACAACCCTAATCTCTTCAAAGTTAGAGTGAACAGGCTCCTTCTGGGTAAGCTCGCTCCATCGTAGACTTTGTCTCTGTCATCTCTGACATTGACTAGAGTCAAGAGCAAACCCATCTCTAATAAAAAAAATAAAAAAAAAACACACGTCCAGATTTGGTACGGAGCGGATCGAATCCGATGTGCAAACAAGCGGACCGCGGCGGACTCAATTAATAATAATAATGTTCGGCGGACCACTCTACACACGGGCGGATATGGTCCGGGAGCGTACCAAATCTTGTGGGCGGAGTTAGTCCGCCGTACCAAATTCGAGCGTCTGTTACGGCTATCAGTCGCAATATGTCAAATGTATGAAAATTAAGGCTTTTTTGACAGTTTGACACTGATATTGATTGATTGATTTTGACTGGCCTGTTGGTCTAGTGGTTAGTGACTCTGACTGCAAAGCCGGAGGTCGTGGGTTCGATTCCCACCCAGGACAAACTTTGTGTGATGAGCATTATTTATTGTTTGTTCTGTGTCTGGGTGTAATATCTATAATACGTATGTATTTATAAATTATATAAGTATGTATATCAGTTGTCTGGTTACCATAACACAAGCTCTGCTTAACTTGGGATCAGATGGCCGTGTGTGAGTTGTCCCAAGATATTATATAATTATATATTATTAGATATTATATTATTATATGCGAATGCGAAAGTTGTTTAAAAATTAGTAGAATTGGCCCTCAGGTCAAATCCAGTTACATGCTTACGAAAATTTGATCACGCTCAACTAACGTGATGACTTTCGGCGTCACGAGTTCTAAGGACCCAGCCATTTAAATACCATTTCTAAATAAAAATAGTAACCTGTGAATATCACGCTTTTGCTGCGTGATAAACCAGTGCTATAAATAGTTTGTGCATTGATCTACCTCATGCAAAAAGCAAATAAACAGGTTTTCAGGTGCATTCTGTGTTGTATCTTGTATGCATTTGTGCATCCGGGATTTTTTTTACTATTGACCTCTATCGCACCTGATTATAAGCCATAATGTGGTCGAAGAAGGAGCACGCTTGCAGAAGTTACAACTTTAAGGCCCTCAGGCTATAGCCATCAATAAATGCAGATCAAATACAACATGACATAAACACGCTTTTTCTCTTTTAAAATGAGAAGCCATGATGTTCGAAATAGCCGATTTTTTTGACAATTCTAACTTTTTTCAGTGAAATTTCTTTTCAGAATTCAGACGAGCCGAAGTACATAGAATTGCTGAAAGGTGCGGAACTGGTCACGACTACTGTTGGCATCGGAGGAACTATGGTGTCAGGTATGAAAAACTTATAAGCGGTAATTTAGGGATGGAAAGCATTTGAATGTGGAAATACGACGTAATGAGCTGCAAATGATGCATGGCAAGGTCGAAGGTCTTTTAGATATTCAACAATGTGTGGAACCAGAATGCCTATTAATTAAAAGAAAGAGCAATAAGATCGGTTCACATAATGGCGAAGATGTTGCATAAACAATTAAGGAGGTTTGGTTGTGTACTTAAAGTGAGACGGTGGTCAAACGCGAGCCTATCAATGCTCGAGTCGAAACTAGAGTCCAAGATAATTGTTTTTTTTTGTTATTATAAACAAAAAAACAATTACCTTGGACTCTAGTAGACAAAAGTGACATTCCATCGCTATAGCGAAAAAATGTGCACTTGTAAGTGATTGGATATACAAAGCGGACAGGGCGCTGATAAGATAAAATGTATGGCGTCAAAGGAACGAAATATAATTAGCGTCGCCCGGAGCGCTTTGTATCTAAGCAAGTCTTAAGGGATGACCTCGTTACATTTCGGCGCTTTTCAATCCCGTACTTTTCGGACTTGTTGACAATCGTAACCACTGATAGATAGCCGCTACATATGGCTAGAGCTTGTCTTACTTTGATCTTGCTTTAGGGTCAGCCGTTCTGCAGCGCGTGCGTTTCAAGCGCCACGTCATCATCGACTGGAAGCTTCGGCTCAGCTATCTCATGCGGGCAGACCGTCTGGAAGCAGACAACTGCGACTTTGCTTTGAGTACGTATTGATAATTTGTCATGTGACCTCCGCACAGTTCGCAACTCCTCTCTGCACTACCTCGCTCCGCATCAATGGACTGACACAGTTCATAACTCCGCTCAGCTTCGCTGCCTAGCTCCGCGTCAATGGACAGGCAGTCTTAAAATACGAGTACTGCCCCTCAGATTGACTGAAGTCTTTTACAGTTTTCAGTTTCTTTGGAGGCGTTTGCAATCCCTTTTCAGCTATAACAAAAAGGGTTTATTTTATTGTATGGATGTAGATTGTCGACTTCTGAAGAGAGCTCAATTTGTTTTTTTCGTAAATGTATGTTTTGTTACTGACAACCTATGAACATATTTTGTATTTTTATTTAAACTTGCTTGAATGGACCTGTGTCTGAAATAAACATTAATATTTTTTTTTTATGACGTAAGGTTATCATGAAAATGTCTACATCTTGCATACGTTTTAATTTAAACCAGCAATGTAACAATACAAATAACTTTCAGGCGCTGAAGAGTTTTTCGATGAGAAAGTTGCAATGATAGTGCCTGCAGGCAGCCCGTATCTTCCAGTCATAAACAAAGAGTGAGTAATCTGCGAGATTTATTGTAAAAGTTGACTATAGAATCTTGATGTGAAGCAAACTTTGGTGGGAAGTTTCAATTTAGTATTCGTTATTTTCAGCCTGTTCACTGAAGGGCAAAGGCATCCCTTTCTTCTTTTCATTCCTCCCTACTTTGGGCAAGTGTGAACCAATTCTTTCGAAAGGCGTTATGCTCGTCCCGCCTTCTTCGCCTGTATTTCCGTATAGGTACTGAGTACATAACACAAGGCAAACTAAAGCTTAAAGCTCATTTTTAATAAAATACTTTTTAATTTTGTTACATGACCTACCTCTTAAACGTTAACTGATTAAGAGCGGATTTCACCAATGAAACTGAACGCGATCAGTACATCTAAACTGCGTTCAAGAGCTGTCAGTGTCAATATTCCATAGAAAAATAATGACACTGACAGCTCATAAACGTGGTTTATTCGATGATCGCGTTCAGTTTCATTGGTGAAATTGGCCCTTAGTAAAAATAATGAAGGTGAGTAGTTTTAATTGTCATCAAAATCGGTCCCCAGACTCCTTTGAATATTTTTCGCTATTTCTCATAGATTCGGATTTGGCCATTCAAGCCCATTTGAAAAATTCAACTTGTATATTTTTCTTCGATGTAACGTTTTGTTGCGTTCCTGCCTAGACTAAACCGCATGCACAAGGCGGGTCTGATCAAGCGCTGGCTGGACGCCTATCTGCCTAAGAAGGACCGCTGTTGGAAAACCTCGTCGGCCATGCAGGAGGTCAACAACCACACCGTCAACCTCAGCGACATGCAGGGCTCCTTCTTCGTCTTGTTTATGGGTAAGTATTACTGGTCTTGCCCACGTATTGCTGTTACCTACTGTCGAATTTTAAGCAGCCGCTACGTGTAAAATACGGGTAGTTTTAGCGGAATTTGTTCGAAAGAGTCACCGCGGCCCTGGAACGCACAGGGCATTAGGAGGAACACGGATGGGTTTTAGTCAGTAAGAGACACTACCTCCCACTCCGCCCAGAGCGGAAGGAGTCATTTGATGATTTCCCATTCATAAAAAACTGGTAGTTTACTCCTGCATAGTTGGAAATCTGGATATACGATGACGAAAAGAAAATTATCTTGGCATTTCTTAAAAAAAATGCCATAGGTACCCTTTCTATTTTATACCCTCAATTTTAGGGGTATGCGAACTTTGATTCCTTTCCCTCTAGTTCTATGTTCTATCTCATGACGTTGAGAAATATGAGAATACTCTTTTTAGTTATTTAAAAGATTTTTTTTTTACTGATAGGCCGCGCTTGACCACTATCTCACCTGATGGTAAGCGACGAGTTTCCTGTAAAAGGAAAACCAATGGAAAAAAAATGTTGTGTTTATTTGAAGTACCTAAATTTATACCTTCCGTGCCGATCTCTTAAACATAAAAGTTTTTTAACTTTTCTAAACCAAACATTAAACTTATTTATAAAGAGCTTCTGCCAGCGGCTTCGCCCGCGTGAAAGTCGGAACTCAGAAAACCCGATCCAAAATAAAAAATTATAGCCAGTATGTATGTCCTTATTTCCCCATCCATAAAAAAATGTTTTCCAAGGTCTAATCTATCTCTGTACCAAATTTCATCCGAATCCGTTCAGCCGTTAAGAGCGTGTACGCCGTATGTCATTTCATACAAATTTTCAAGTCCTTATTCTTCAAAATGAATGAACCGATTTTAACGAAACTTGGTATGTATACGCTAGATATCCAGGTCTAAATAGTTATCAGAAAACATTTCTGAAAAAGAGTTCAGGGGGAAGGATATAGTGACTTTTCACTTTCTATATAAAAATTAAAATCGCTCTCTCTCTCCCTCTGAAATCTTTTTCAAAAATGTTTTCTGATAACTATTTAGACCTGGATATCCAGCGTATGCATACCAAGTTTCGTTAAAATCGGTTCATTCCTTTTGAAGAATAAGGATTTGAAAGATTGTATGAAAAGCTGTAGGTACCGCGTAAACGCTCTTAAGGCGTGAAGAGGTTACAGACGAATACAGTTACTTTCCTCTTTATAAAACACGCTTTAAGCACGCGGTCACCGCGTGACATAATCATAACATTATGACGTCCAGCATAGATGTAGATTATAAAGTATTACAAATACAGATTCAGAGCGTTCGTTTCATTAATTATACATTTATATACCAGTTTGAGGACGAAATCATCGGCTTGTTTTCTAACGGTGTCTATGCAGATTTTAGTTATTCAATATTTTTGTGTTGTACTTGTACCCTTGGTAGACTAGGTAGTCAATGCGGGACGCACTGAATGTTTTACTGATATGTGTAAACAAGACAGTGGCAAGGTGACCTATGCAGGTTAAGGCCAGGTTATCTGGAAAAACGTTGTTTTGTATTGTGTAAAATTGTGTTTTATTCGTAAACAACACGGATTTAAATTTTGAAAAAAATATATTACAAATTTCACACTTCGATCTAGCTATTTCGGCCGTGCGATACACGATTACTTGAACTTTACTGCATCCAATTAAATCGCAAAGACAAGTCAAAATCAAGATGTAATTATCATTTCATTTGAGTTATATAAGGTTTTGAGTAATAAAACTTATACCACAATAAAGGTCGTAAAAAATGTGATATAAATCGGCCGTCATAATGTGAAATATGAAAATACGTATCCCACTAAATCCAAAATCAAGTGATTTTGTCTTTTCATGCGCGCGCCCCGTGTCATTTAGTCCCGAGCGGAACGTGTTGGAGGTCGGACGTGTGCCAATTTTTGCGATACCGCCACCCCCGCTAAGTTCTGTTACTGGCTAAGCATTGATTACCGCTCGAGCACTGCCGGCACACCGGTGTGCCGCGAATTTAATGTTTATGTTTATTTACGTAAGATTTATTTTTTATTTTGGAATTTTCACGTGTCGAGCGGTTAAATAATAATACTTGTTTACAATTTAGTGTTCAAACAGTTGTAATATAGTAAGTTTTTATTACATGTAGCTAATAATTTTGTAAAAAAAAATGGGGGGAAAAAAAGTTGTCATCAACGGCTCTTCGTTGCAGCGGTGTCTACTTTTTTTTTATAAACTTTGGCTGAATAAACAAAAAGGTATATAGGTATATACATAATTTACTTTACTAACTAGGTAAGTACCGACACGGAACAGATAAATTTGCACACCGCGAACATGTGTGTAAACAGTTTAATTTAAACCTTATTTCAATACGCATAAAGACGTGCGCTTTAGTGGTTTAGTTTTCGCGCGGAATAGATTTACCAACCGCTTCAAGTATGTAATACAATTGAATTTGAACCCTATTTCAGAGTGCATAAAGCCACCTCGCGCGCACATGATGCAATGATTTACTGTTTTCAAATGTCAAATAGGTAGTTCACCCCGCTACGGTAGTCTTGATGGTTTCGGAGGGTTTGTATAAGTCTTATAATATTTGTTATTTATTAGAAATGTCCGTTTTCACTTATTTTACTCCTTAATAAATGCCAAAATAATAGCTCGTATTTCCTACATGAGAGTTGAATATCGGTGCAATAATGTTTTGGTGTTCATGTAGAGAAGAAATATAAGTGTAGTTATACGCTAGGTGGGTACCTACTCACAGCCACCACAACATAACAAATAATAATATTTATGGTGTCTGCAACGTTTGTGTAGGTCTCGTCTATGCCAACCAATACGCGCAGCGCACTCGTGAGTCGCGTGCCATAGTGTAAAAGTGTTACAGTATGACCATTTCTTATGAAAATATTATAACAACATACTTTTGGTAACGTTTAGGCTACCGGACCAGCTCATTTATGCGCTGTACACTAGAGTCCATCCTCTTACTAATTACTAACAATGTATCAAGTTATGACAAGACACACAAAAAACTATGTGGTCAGTTTGGATAGTTTTTCCAATCCAATGCGTAACTTTATCGGTGTTTATTGGCAAGAGGAAAAATGTATAGAAATTATAAATTACATACACTAAACTGTTTTTAATTGACTATTGTATTGTTTATTATTAACCGACTTCCAAAAAAGAAGAGGTTCTCAATTCGACTGTTTTTTTTTGTTGTATGTTTGCTCAGCGATATTTTCGCCAATTGTCAACCAATTTTGATGATTCTATTTTTTTGGAAGTGTTTCTTCCCGGACTGATCCCATTTCAATTTGGTGAAGATCTGATGAAGAACTTCGGAGATAGGTAACGAAACTCTTCATTCCCGTAGGAATTCCCGTTCCCGTATAACCGTACAGCCTTCCCCATGAATGTAACTATTTTTCTTTTTACCTATGTTCTACAAATAAAAATATTTGAATTTGAATTTGAATTTGAAAAAAAGAATTTCTCGCACCGCGTCGCACGCAGTCACGCACGCTCGACGCGTTCTCGTTTGGTGGCCGCGTCTCGCGCACTGCCCGTTCGATTTAATAATATTGTTGAATTATTTTAATTTTACATTATCTCCTAAACGGTGAGTTCAAATAACATACTGTAAAAGACAAAGTTTATCTTCATAAAATTATCTTGATGATGAAGTAACTTTCGCTAGTAAGGATTAATATGCCTGCCTAATATTAATGCTGAAGAACCACCTTTAATTTTTAAATAAATTATTTGACATAAAATGCCTTAGTGTGGCTTATTTATAAGAGATAGATATAGGTGTAACGTGGCGGACTTTTTTTTAGATCGAATGAAAAACAATATCTTTGTAGTACATGGTACTTACGTATAATTAACTATTACCATAGCGCACTTAGCGCACTTCCACTTTATAATATTATTTACTATAGATTTGAATAAAATAGTATCTCACTATCATTATTGTAACACCATAAAAATACATAAAGAAATTAAACACACACCCCCACATAAGTACATACCTACGTAGTAATTACATTTCTATCCTATTTATTTATAACGGTTTGCTATCTATGTTTCTGTGTATGTGCGTCTGTGTGCCTGTGTATCTGTCTTTGGCACTGTAGCTCCGTTATCTTTATTGAACAGGGATATTTTGTAAGTTTTTAAAATTTTACTTGTTAATTACCAACAAATCAAAATCAAAATTTGCGTTACTGGTCAATAGAGCATGCGGAAGGGCGTGACTTGTCTCCAAAATAATACTCATTTATTGGGGTTACCCCCGACGGTATAGTTGGGAACGACACCATTGTTGAAATTAAATATCCAATAACGGCATTTAGAAAAGGGAAATGCTGCTATTGAAGAAATAATAAATAATAATAAATAAATAATAATAAATTTATTTCAGCAAACTTACAGATTATAGTAAACTATGGTAAACAATTATAATTTTTAAACATAAGTTGGATAGGTATTTAACATTGCAAGAGATTGATGTTGCAGAAATCTGTAAACAATAAATAGGTAAACCCTGCCCCCCAAACTAGGGTAACCTGTATTTTAGGAGGCAGTGTTCGGCTAAGAGATTATACTAGTTTGATTTTTACAACATGTGGACTGTGTCGATCTAACAAACAATAAATAAGTAAAAAAAAAAAAAAAAAAAAGAATAGTTTTTAAAATGGATTTACGAGCACTGGAAGGTGCGTGTATGAGTGGGGGTGTGTGTGTATGTGTGAATGGGGCTGTGTGAGTGTATGAAGGGAGGTGTGTGGATGTGGGGTTGTATGTATGTGTGTTTGGATATGTGAGGATTGGAAGTGTTTAGGCGATGTATGTGAGCAAGGATTCAGTTTGTGAGTAGTTCTGTTGGAGAAGCCATTCTGTTAATTGAGATTTAAGTTGATTTTTATTAAGGTCTATTATGTTTAGTATTTTATGTATTTTTTTGTAAATATAAGTGCTTAAAATATAATATTGGTGTTTAGCAAAGACGGTTTTGTGCTGCGTACCTAAAGGAAGGTTAATACGTTTATTAGGATCAGAAGGGGGTACACTAACATGTCTTCTGAGAATTGATTGAAGCACATAGAGCTGACGCACTGTTAGAACCTTACAGTCCGTGTATAATTGTGAGGTAGGATAACGATAGGGTTTCCGAGTCATCACCTTGAGTATGGCTCTCTGTGCTCTCTCAATCCCCAAGAAGTTTGTTTTAGTTGCACCACCCCAAACTGTGATACAGTAACCTAGCACCGATTGGCAGAGAGCATAATAAATCATCTTAAGAGTATCTTGGTCCGCAGAGTATCTAAGGGACTTGAAGATGTGGATAAGCCTCAAGGTTCTAGTGGTGAGGGCTTGAAGTTGTTTATCCCAGCGTAAACTTGCAGAAAATAAAATACATATATTTAAATTCGATAGAATAAAACATACCAGGGTTATAAACAAAAAAAATTATTGGTATTACCAAGTGCAGGGTCAACTTCACGTAACAGAAAGGAACCAATGCATTTTTGGAATATGGTCTGGTGAAAACTAGTAGTAGAAAATATTTCAAGAGATGACGAATTTTGGCGGGTGCATTTGGAGAAAAAAAATATAGATTTTTATTTGAAATGTATATTACCAGAGATTGTGGATCCGCGCCAAAATTGCGGTATGCCAATACGAGACATAATATTGAAAGAAAACAAAGAAAATGTTAATGATAAGCCTGTGCTGCCAGGTCCAAGCAAATCCAAGGACCATATTCCGTGTCAATCTACTCAGCTAGGTCCATGCAAACCGAGACAGCTACAGTTCAACGAATTTTAGCCAGTTGCATTGGTAACTTTTATTATGTTAACTATTTGATTAAAAAATATAAAAACGTTTTTGTTTTTTTTTTAATAGCATCTAGGCAAATTCCAAACCATTTATACTTCTAAGCTTTCTTGAATTATAATATTCAAGAATTGTAACATAATTTTCCTAAAGTAAGTGTGCCTATCTACAACTTGATTTTTACGAAGGTATCGCACCAAAGCCAAATAGCGCGCGACGCGTAGTTTTGTATCGTACTCGTATTCATAATTTTCGTGTCAGTCAGATTTTAAATCCACCATATACTCTAAAATAAATAAGTATTCTTACTGATTTTTAATAATTAGTAATTGGATTCAAGTTTGTACAATACGTACTTAATCCATCTATAACCTTAAAAAATACTTAATAGAAAAATAAAACAAAATAAACTTATAGATACTAATCAATTCAAGTTGATCTACTGCATTACTTTATCCTGTGACGGAACTTAGTACCTACCCGAGTCCGTGAACTCATGAGCGAGCGGTGCGCTTGGTGCGCGCGTCTCCCGCGCATCGTAACTTATTACGTATTGCTGCTCCTTGCGGGGCCTGGGGTAAGCGTTAGATGCCTACGCGCTCAAGTTAGGCTCGCCTTAAGTGTCAGTCGCAAAAATGTGACGTCAGTTTTTGACTTTTTTATGTGTCGCATTAACAGTTCAATAGGGCTCAAATCTGTCACATGATCTTCAACAGGTATTTTTTTATTTTAGTACCCAAAAACTCATATTTTTCTCGCTATACCTATTCTGACCAAAGTAAATAAATCTGACACACAGCTTTAATAAAGGTAAAGTTGATAACATACTGTCTCAACTAAATCTCATATTGAGCCTTAACCCAAACATAAGTCTTCGAGACTTTAATAAATTAAAAAGGTGAGAGAGGTGACCGCCATAAAATAGAGAAAATATATCGAGTCAAGGGACCTTGGTCGACCTCATGGTCATAAAGTCTGCGAACATAGGTACTCAATAAGGAAGCAGCGAGATTATTTTTCAGGATTTTTTTATGATTTTTCCTTTTCCCTAAAACTATGTAAGTATGTGCTAATAGACTACTGGTATAAAAAAAAAACATAGGAAGTTATCTCAAAACGTGTAAATACGAATAAAATTGTCCCTCATAAATTCGGCATAGATGTAGTAGAAGAGCTCCTCGCTAAATAATAACGGGAACTATATTTTTTGTCACCAAAATTTATATTTGTCATCAAGTTGTATCACCTAATAAATAGATCTATCGCCACGAAATATTTTCGTTCTCAGATAAACAAAGAGTGTTCCCAGGTATGAATTACCAAATTATTGTTAATATAATGTGTAAAATATGAGATGGATTACCAATAAAATTGTAGTGCATTACATGAATATAAACTTCGTTCTTATAATAATAGTTTTATTACTTAAATAATAGCTTGGTGCTCAGAATGGTAGATCTGTCACCAAATATTAATATTCGAACATAGGGCACAGGGAGCTTAGGGCACCCCGACTCGGACAGGTTAGGTTAGAAGGGGATGGCGGGGTCAAGTGAGCGAGCGTAGCGAGCGAACAGACCCCGCCATCACCTTCGTGGTTATTTTTTTTAATCCACCCAGTAATATGGTTTACTTCCCGTTTTATAATAAATCCCAACGTATTTATTTGATACTTGATAATATATCCCGAGGATTACATGTGATTTATTATGGAATTGCTTTTTACAATTATTTGGCAACTACATTTTGGTGACAGATCCACTATTTTGAGGACAAACCCTATTATTAAAGAAATTCAAAACGAATAAAATTGGCGATAGCTTAAATCATACCCAATAATAACAGTCGCAAGGTTCGATCTTCATGGTCTAGCAACGCCTGCCGAGGTCGGTCTGTGGATCGGTGACCATCTTAACATACCGAAAACCCTCCATGCGTCGGAAAGCACGCTAAGCCGTTGGTCCCAGACTGGTATTTTATGGACCTTTGGTGGTCGTTTCGAATTGTCAGAATCGAGAAAATCTGATAGGTAAGTCTTGCCAAGAAGTACCGTGTAACCTAACTGGCTTGTGAAGGTCTGGTAGACGGTAGCTCCACGCAAACTAGGTAGTGGTATTCAGTTGAACCCGGTTTGACTGAAAGCCGGCTTCGGCAGGAGAATAATGAAATTAGGCATAGGTATGCATGCAAACTCTTGCATATTGTAAGGCGTTCACTACATACATACATTGGAATACCTGAAAAACAGGTTTAAAGATTAACATAGGTGCCTTTTATGGATGGAAAATCATCAAAAATGACTCTTTTTCTCTTATTGACTAAAACACATCCGTGCTCCTCCTAATACCCTTTGCGTCCTGGGGCCGCGGTGACTCTTTTGAACAAATTCCGCAACTGCAACTGCAAGTAGGTGCCAGTGGGCACAATATGCATGTCGCAGCCAATTAGCTTAATCAGCCGTTTAATTGGTTGCCTAGCCTTTTCATTTAAATGTGCCGATTTTTTAGCGACTTAAGTGACATCTTTTGTTCAATATCGTTTAATGACTTGCGCATGACACTTATGTCGCTGATTAAACGGCACAGTTCAATGAAAAGGCTAGACTTTTAATGAAACGGCTGATTCAGATAGATGGTGCGACATGCACACCGGTATACAGACCGGTATACACATAAACTAACGTGTAGGCCTTGATTAAACAATACTATAATGCATAAATTACTTACAAATCATGCTCAGACAATATTCTGCTTACCTAATGCCACCGAAACACGAGTCACTTGGTACAATAAGTTTAATTTGCAGTCTTACTACCATGCAGTTCGATAATTTTCCTATGGGAAATTGAGGAAGTTCGATCTGGCTAAATCTATGCATCTTGGCGGGATTTTGAGTGATCAAGGCGTAACTTTGTGCTTAATTTGTCTTTATACGAGTTACCGTTATGTAGTAGTATAGTATACAGGGTGGAAACTTTCAGCGGGGCAGTAAGGGGAAGTACTTTATCCGTTGCAACTACACGAAAATGGTCTTAGGAGACTCCATATTATTTTATGGAATTTTTATCTCCATTCAGATTTTCAAAAAAATGTACAGTTAGCAAGAAAAAAGCCATTTTACACAATAACATTTTTTGATGCCAATCGATTCTGTTTCTAATACTGATCAAAAACTTTTATGGACCAACCATCGTTGAAGTACTCAAAAAGTCACAAATTGCAAAAAACTTTTCCCGTACATTTTGTATGAAAATTTTATGCTTAAGCTTTTTTAGTGACGGTTGAGATCTTTTTGTTGACTGAATAAAAAGATAAGTTTAAAAACAATTCAAATTTCGAACTCGTTATTATTAAATAAAAACAATCTTGACAGTTTGTTGCTTCAGAAAAGCTCTGAGTGTGTTGTAAATTTTAAATTAAGTGCATAATTGGACAGCTATTGATAAGAGAAAAATGACCTCTATGACTTGCTAGAAGCATATTACGTAAATAATAAAAAAATACATCGGCTGCGTTAGAATAGTATAGGATCAAATATCCAAATCGTCATGTGCCAACCAGAAAGGTTATTACAAATCTTTTAAGAAACACAGATCTCAACTGTCACTAAAAAGCTTTTGCATAAAATTTTCATACAAAATATGCGGGAAAAGTTTTTTGCAATTTGTGACTTTTTGAGTACTCTAACTATGGTTGGTCCCATAGAAGTTTTTGATCAGTATTAGAAACAGGATCGATTGGCATCAAAAAATGTTTTTGTGTAAAATGGCTATTTTCTTGCTAACTGTAAATTTTTTTGAAAATCTGTTAATGGGGATCAAAATTCTAAAAAAAATATGGATAGTCTCCTAAACCATTTTCGTGTAGCTGTAACGAATAAAGTACTTCCCCTTACTGCCCCGCTGAAAGTTTCCACCCTGTATAGTTATCATAGAAGGCAACATTAAATATAGTTGCAATAAAGCAGAAAACGCAAATTTTTTTTTATTCTGCCTGAGCAAGGCTATTTTTTATGGTTCCGTACCCGAAGGCTAACCAACGGAACCCAATTACTAAGCCGTCCGTCTGTTTGTCAGCTGGCTGTATCTCAAGAACCGTAATAAGTAGACAGTTCACATTTTCACAGAGTGTGTACCTATTTCTGTTACTGCTATAATAACAAGTAATAAAAATTAAATTAAAAATTAAAGGGGCTCCATACAAGAAGCTCCTTCGTGTGAGAGTTTTGACAGGCAAGTTACGGGGCGGAAGGTTCTGTGGAAGTACCTACCTAGTGCTTTTTAAGAAAATTCGGCAGGTTGCTCGTTGCTCACAGTTTGCCGCCCCGGGCAAACGCCTTCTTGGCCTAAGGCCTAAACACGCTCTAAGACCTAAGTCTTAGAGCGTGTTTAGGCCTTAGGCCAAGAAGGCGTCCAAAAATTCAAAGGTACGTGTAGACGTACCTTTGAATTTTTAGTCTTTTTGATGATTTCCGAAGCTTCAATATAACCTCATGTTTTTGCTCGGCAGGTTTCTTATCAGCGTTGTCAGTGTTGCTGCTGGAGTTCCTCTACAACAGGCGGAAACGCCGGAGCGAGCAGGTCGTCATCAAGCCTTACGTCGAATAAATTATTTATTTACATATTCTCAATAACTAAGAATAACGTTTGCATAACGCGCGGAAAAACACTTACTACTATGCTGTCTTAGTCTGATAGATAATAATATATTGTACATTATTTATCTATTTATTGCATATTTATGAACGTGGTGTGCCTGTGTTTTCTGTATTAAAATCTTTTGAGAATCAAAGAACATTTATTTTCAGCAATCACTCAGTGAAACTACTTACTATACAAACCCTGCCGTTATTGTGATAGGTATTACATTGAGTTTCATGAAAGCTCAGTTTTAAAATTTGATATACATATAAGTATCTATGTACGTACATTTTGCGTCGACGTGCGCCCGGTTCCTCAATGTTGAAGGTTGTGCCTCTGCAAAGGTGTCAGTTGTCATCCTTTATATAAAGGTGCAATAGGATTGGGGAGCATCAGAGTGCTAATTTATCTTTTAAGCAACGTTCGTGTTCGCATGTCAGGCGCAATCTGTCAAAAATGTAAAGAAATGGAGGCTTTTTTGACAGTTTGCGACCGAGATGCCTATGCGAACGTTGCCTAATTAAAAATTAGAAGAATATTGCAGTAAGTTATTGTATTTGCGAATTTTTAGTGCTATGCTGATCGGTATGCCATGTATGTTAAAGAAGGTATTGACAAAACATTTGAACTATTTAATTAATACATAAAGCAATGAAAACAGTCGCGAGACAGACAGAGAAAAAAGTACCGTTACAAACGAATAGGTGTGTGACTCAAAGTTTTTTATAAGTCGAATGTTTGTATATTAATGCGTCTCAGTAGGTATATTTTATCATCTTACTTCCTTCCACGGTTACACGTGTACTTAACTAAATAATTGTTACTGAATACTTAATTACGTCATTTCATTTAATTAGATGAGAAGGTAGATTTCGGCAAAGAGGCTTCTTCCTGTTTGTATAAATTATGCGATAAAAGATTTAAATAAAGATGACAAGAAATCTACTTAGGTACCTATCTCAAAGTGCTTTCAATATTTTTAATGGTATAATTTAAGCAGAAAAAGTATCTTTGGTTCCATCAAAGTACCTAAGTGGCATACAAATTAGTATAAAATAAAGAAACTACATTTAGGCTGGCCCCCTAATAGTACATAATGGTAACTTACCGTCTGTACATTATAATATTAAAAACTCTTGAGGTAGTTATCTCAGGATGCATCGTCACTACAACCGAAAAGTGCTGATTTTCAGCCTAATTTCAATAAATGACTTTTGTTTTGTGTACTTAATTTATCCTGGAGACAAAAAAAAAGTGAAAGTGATGTTCCTATAACTACAGTGACACCCTTGAAAGCAGAACACAGAACAGCTTGAAGAACACCGTTGATGGTAGTACCTCCCCATACAAACTCTTTCAGAAAGAACTCCTGTACTATACTTCCTCTCTTAAAACAGTTCAATAGCGATATACCTACAAAGTCTATTTATATCAAGTGATGACGTGAGCATACTATGTGAATGAAAGACTTTTAATAACCTCATGGCAACAAAATCGATGCATCCAGATAGGTCAGTAAAGTTCATCACATCACGCGTTACAGTCATGAATATCCGTAGGTACCTATATTCATTTAAGAATAACTTGATTCTGTTACTAGCCGGCGACTAGCTGGGAAATAATGGCAAGGTCGGTCGTTTGGGTTAGTAATTTTAAGCTATAGGAGATCATTTTAGAATGTCATGACATCCAGGGGGATATTTTAATAAAACCGACAGGAGATCCGTGGCAATCAAATACTTAATAATCCGACATTTTTCTTTCATATACAGTGCACACATCAACTACTTATAAAACAACACCGGTCGCGAAAATGTGACAAGAATTATGTAATAAACAAGACGGATCCGTAGTAAAATTTCATTTAGAAACCTCAATCCCTGACCATGCCCCCACAAACCTTGGGCCCTAGAAAAATTGACATTCTATTTGCGATAGCAATTTACAAAAGTCTACATAATTATAAGGGATTTGCTACAAGACATTTTGAACCTCTGGACTTTGGCTAAAATGTCATTTTAAAAAAATAACAAAGAATGTCATTTTGTGTAAGGTCTCCTTGACACCTTGAAAATTGGCGATGTTTAGTGGATAATTCGCCATCTGTGATGGTCAGTAACCGGTTAGGTTATGTGTGCTTGATCACAAGCACCCTGGTTATACCTAAATCTCTTCAAAAATGACTGTGGCAGGGAATTCCTTAGTGATGCGCACCACGAACTTGTTTCCGAAAAACATCAAGATTTAGGTTTTTTTTTAAAGAAATAAGTGAGGGATTTTACTCGTGAGACATGTTATGATTCTGAAAAGTATAAACTTACTGGTTTCACAAGTAAGGCGGGTATGCAAATGATTGTTTACAACAAAACGTTTGACGTGACACTACGCACGAAAATTTTAGAATAACACAGTTGGAGCATATGATTCTATCAGCTAGTGTTTGTGGGATAAAACTTATCTTATTTAAGTTACCTAGGTTCGATGAGGTGGGCTGATCAGATAAATCCCCGGTTGCAGATCGTGTTAATGAATGCGCCAGTCTATCATCATACAGAACTTGATGGAGAGAGATCGTGAGGCGAGTTATAATTCTGAACACCAGCGATTGTTGCAGCAGCAGTGCGATTCTGTAAACATGTCTATGTGAACACTTGGGCAGGGTGCACGACGGGTGAGTTGTCAAACCATACAAATAAGATGGAATGACAGCTCAGTTGTCGTTCACTCCGCCTAGGAATTCATAGTGACCACGATCTGTCAAGAGCGAAGGGAAGAAGAAGAAGGTTTGGAAAATAATAGAACTAAGCTAGGTGGAGCGATGATATTATCTGGAGGGTGGTTCATAGTAAAAAGCTCAGAGTAGCCGAGGATCAAGATAAATGTGTATAGAATTTGTGATTGTAAAGGTTTATATCAAGCAGTGGACTGTTGTAATTATGCTTAATAATAGCAAAAAACTTTGAAACGGAGTTAACGTAGTTTTTAGATTTTTCAGACAGGTAAAATAATAAAAATAATATACGATGCGTCATTCGAAATAATAAAACTACACTTAAGAGCGTGTACGCCGTATGTCATTTCATACAAACTTTCAAGTCCTTATTCTTCAAAATGAATGAACCGATTTTAACGAAACTTGGTATACATACGCTAGATATCCAGGTCTAAATAGTTATCAGAAAACATTTTTGAAAAATAGTTCAGGGGGAAGGATAAAGTGATTTTTCACTTTCTATAGAAAACTTAAAATCGCTCTCTCTCTCCCTCTGAAATCTTTTTTAATAATGTTTTCTGATAACTATTTAGACCTGGATATCTAGCGTATGCATACCAAGTTTCGTTAAAATCGGTTCATTCATTTTGAAGAATAAGGATTTGAAAGATTGTGAGTGAATTTCCCGGGACCAAAAATTGCGTGGCATCAATGAAATTGGTACTAAAAAACAAAGTTATAATGTTCTAACATTTTTTTCCGGTTAGGTGAAATAGAAATCTACGTGTAGCACTAAATATTTAATTAATAGGATTAATGGATACTCCAAAATAATTAATTAAACCTCGAAATATTTCATTGCCGTGTTTGTCCACACGTCACCTTGTTGTGTATTATTCCTCATTGATAAAAATCTATTGGTTATTTATATTAAATCCTTGTTTTATTTGATACATGAATATTTAAAGTATTGTTACGGAATACATTTTTTCAAATATTTAAACAATACAACAAATGGTTAATAAAAAATCATTTGTCCCAGAACTACCGTTCATCGCCGTGTCCTAATCATGTTTAAGGATATTGTTTTACCTAATGACTTGCGTCCCCCCCGCGGTGCGCTAAACGTTTCGTATTAGTGCTGCCTAAGTGCTCGACGTGGAAGGACGTACACACGTGCCTGCGTTTTCGAGCCATAATGTAAGTTATTCAATTTTTATATTACTGGACATTTTTTCTTTCATCGCCGTGGATAGGTATAACCTCATTTTGAATTAAGTTTGTCTTCTTGAGTAAGCATTCGATAGAACGCCATTTCTTTTATGTTTATTTGTGAAGTGTTTATTTCTTCAAATAGTTAATAGATTTTTTGTTATTTATATTTTTTGCCTTGATTTTCATCGCCGTGCTTTCATTGCCGTGGTTTTTGTGGGCGAAATTTTCTATGGCAATGAAAAAAAAGACATGGCAATGAAAAAAAATTCATTGCCATGCCTTGTAAAACAATTTATTTTCATTGCCGTGGCCAGGTATTTCATTTCCGTGACTTGTGTTTTCATCGCCATGGTATGATTAGGTAAAGAAAATATCTTTATCAACTTTTATCTGATATACAGGTAATACCGATTACTGACATTATAGGACTCGTCAAGTTAACTCTCTCTGCAATGCGATAAAAATTTAAGGATAGACTTGATGAGTTTTTACTGTACAGTCAACTACAAAAAGATTTTTTCATGGTAACCTAACAAAATGATGTAACATTTGGTACTCTATCACACGTATAATACACCCTCACACACGCACGCACCTCCACATACTACAGTCTGATTTTAATAATGGATTGTTTATTTTTAGGATGCCAAGATGCCTAAACCAAAATTATCTAAAGAGGAGAGAAAGGACAGGAAAAGATTGGCGGAAGAAAAGCGACGTCAAAAATTAAGAAGCGACCCTGTATTAAGAGATACTCCTCTCTTAATACAGGGTCGCTTCTTAATTTTTGAAGAAAAGAAAGAGAACGATATCTTAAATAGAAGGCTGCAGGAGTAGTTGTTCCTCGAAGTGCAATGACTTCGCAATATTTTAGGAGGATAAGGTCTTGATTCCAACACTTGTATGGGAGTAAAATTTGGGCAAGGAAATATTACAACAGAAGAATGAGAGTACAATAAGTAAAGAAAGACTGTTGAATTACACTCGCAACACTACTTAGAGATTTTAATACTACAGCCTTTATTCTTACACATACTCCCATTCTTCCTTTTGTAATATCTATCCAAATCTTACTCCCATACACAATTTGTCTGGGTTTGCCTTTCCCTCTCGGAGAGATATAATATTTTTTCATTTCCATGGATTGATTCTTTCATTACCATGGCACAGTTTTTTCATTGCCGTGCCCGCTTGTTTCATTGCCGTGCACGCATGTTTCATCGCCGTGGCACGGAATTTTTAATCCTGTATATCTCGTTAGTTTTTTAAGTTATCTGCTAGACATTAAGCAAGAATACAATACATTATCAAAAACTTTAATAAAAGCGTTTTTTTTTTAAAAAAAACCTTAAGATAAAAGAATACACGGAAATGAAGATTTTATAGGACCTGTTGAAATTCACTCTTGTATGAAAAGCCGTACCGCGTAAACGCTCTTAACAAAAAAAGACGTAGGTACTTAAGACTGTTTTTTTTTAAGGTTGCATAAAAATAAATGAAGACCCGGAAATCATGCCCTTTGTGGCGGTAAGTTATGTCACAAGTGTATAAGTGGAGTGGAGAATAAATTACAGTGCCGCTACGAGTACCGACCGACGTCGCATTTCAGTTTTCTGTGTTGCATGCTAAAACGGGGCAACCTTTTATTCTTTCTTTTAAAAAAAAGTTACCATAGGACAGCTGATTCTTTATAAAATAGTGACTTCTTCGTAGAAATAATTATTTTCCTAAAAAGTAAAAAAAAAAATCTACATTCCTGTCTGTGTCTAGTTCATGCGTATACAGTAGTTGATACTATTCTCTGAAGTATTGTATGATAAGCAGGTAGCCCGGAGAAGCCTTTCTTCACTTTCCTCTTTTTCGAAAATTTAAATTGAGGCTAAAAACGCACGTGCTTCAAACCTTCGCATTGTATGGAAATGTAGGTGGAACGCTATACACGGATGCGTGTCTGGCTCATATATAAATAAATGAACAGGGGCTCGAGACAAGTGAGATTCTGTCAACTAGCGTGGCGAAGGCGATTGTCAATACGTCAAAAATTTATGGGATTGACAGATGCTATCGAAATGTCACGTGTCCAAATTCTTACATTTTGGCATTTCGACAGTCGCATGTCACTAATTGAATGGCACATTGTCTAGGGCCTCAGCAGGCCTAGACAAAAAACTTTTCAGTAACGTTAACGACAGACGCTCACGAAAAAATGTATGGGAATGACATATTTAAGGTGATGACGTTTCCTTTCCACACCTAATGTCCCAGAACCGCTAACGTAGTATCTCTTCGTCGCAAAAGATGACGGGACGAGTAAGATAAGACAAAATAAACATCCCATGGATTCGCAATTCTATACTACCTGGACCGAAACAACTGGAAGTCATAGAGAACACGTTAGCCCACTAGTAGGATGATGCCAACTTAGAGCTTCAGAGACTTCAATAAAATGTTCAATAGTAATCTTTACATCTGCATACCGGTAATACACGTGGTCGTTAGTATTAAAAACATTAGAATATCAAATCACAATAATAAATGATTGTGCTATTGTATAATTATTAACATAAGAACACTGCCTTTATGAGGTTCTAAGCTTCCTTGTTCATTATCTTTGATTTTCCCAGCTTTGTGAATTATTGGAATTACGTTACGTATTTGGCAACTATCAGGCCCTAAACTAAAAAAAGAAGAATTTTACTTCATGGTTTATGAAAGCTAAAAAGTTTGATTTTAATTGAAATTGCTTCTGGAATTTTCTGTGCAGTTGGAAAAATAAACATTGATTGACATCAGCATACCTAATGATGAAATGGAGTTGTGAAGTATCTAAGTAGATTTTGTTATCTTTATGACATATTTCGCGAAGTAAGTACGGAAAGTACTGGTCCAAATTACCCGACACGACAAATTTTAAAACTGAATGAAAATATTAACTTTCTGTAAAACTAAAGGTACTTAAGTCTCGCTCATACATACATCCAATTGTTTAACATTCTTCGCTGGGTTAGACACAAATATTGTCTGTGACGTTTTTTGAAGATCTGGGAAAAATATCCCAAGAATCAGACTTAATGTTTTTTTTTCTTACTGAGGATTTTAATGAAATGAATGAAAGCGATTCTAAGAGTGTATGCAATGGAAATGCAGGAAGTATTAGAGAAATTCAGGTTACGTAGCTAGGTACTGAACCTGATAATTAATACCAGCGCAATTTGTCGGTACAGTGTACGTGACAGAATGGACGTCGTCAAGATCAGCCTAAGAATGTGAATATTTAGTAGCAATTAGGCATTTTAAAAGCATTTAAAGAGTCTCAATCAAAGTGGGTTGGTAGGTAGGCTGTGATTGTTTAGGGACCTCTAGATAGTTCTACGAAAACGTACTTATTTTGTGTTACTTATTAAGAATAACATGGAAACTAAATTTATCATTATCCAACTCATTTATTTGCTTCTATAGCCCTCTGTATTACATGTGACTTAAAACCAAAGCTGTGGAATGTTGATGTACTCTTTTTTAAGTTTATTTTTTTTTTATTAATGGGAAATCATTAAATGACTTCTTCCGCTCGTTGGCTCAGAGTGCAAGAAGTGTCAGACTCTTACTGACTAAAACCTATCCATGTTCCTCCTTATGCCCTTTGCGTTCCAGGGTCGCGGTGACTCTCTTAACAAATTCCTTAGCGCTGGCATGCAGGATGTGGGTGTAATACATGTACTTCTCTGCCAAACCCTTCGGGCAATACGGTCACAATGTTATGTATGTATGATACCTTCACGTTCACGCTTTACTTTCTTCGCATCGCAGGCGCAAAGCTCGTGTCGCGGTCGTTGACACATAACCTAAACTTCACCGGCAATCGGAAATAATGACAGCTCGAACATCAGAACAAGTTAAAAGCGGTTTCTAATGGAAAATACCGAAGGAATAGCAATAATACCGATTAAATAGGTGATCACGTATACTCGCAGCGCGCAGACTAAGCCAATGACGTGAACACAAAACCGGTGTTGTAGTCTCGTACATAAATACTTGTTCCTCGATATAGAGTATCAGTTTAGTTTTCGTCTCGTCAACGATCGGCCGCAAAATTTTCCGGAGTTTCATTTTAAATTTATATAAAAATTATTAGGTGTCAATGACAAAAACGAAGAGAAAGTACGCGATAACCGACAAATTTCTACCAAGGTTAGTAACTAGTTGTGATAAGTTTAATTAGTTTAGATTAAGTAAGTAGATTGATAACCAGATCAAATCTAGTGAGAGGCACAAATTGGTGTCTCGTAAACATTTTATTGAATGAGATGACTTAAATCTTCGATTCGATAAAATAACTTAACGGATCGCAGTGAAATTTAAAACGTAAAGCTTTTGTAAAAACCAAATCACAAAGGCCCTTATTTTCAAAGTTAACAATGTGGACACCTACATTTATTCTAAATTAAAACTTAAACTTGCATTGTGTTTCAACATTGGGAGTAATAAAATTAATGCAACTGTAAAAAGCCCGCATGTACTGTTTAACCTAGAAAGTTCAATGTTTGTGAAACCAGTTCCAATCGTGCTGCTGTCAAGCTTTAAAAACTTAAAGTTATATCATTGGATGCAGTTTTCTGATGCAGCAGCAAGCAACATTTTTAAACTTAAGATTTTGGAGAAAGCAATTCAGGTTGTTTAATCAAGACGTCATTTTAATAGTACAAATTTAGCTAATTGATTTGTGATTTACAGTTATTGTAAGCAATTTTTCAATCAGTGTAACAAGTCTTTGTTTGTAATTTGCCTTGGTGTAGGTTTGTGATCATTGTTGTATGCATTATGCGAATTTAAACTGTTGAACCCTTTATCAAAACTTCGACTAATAAGATAAATTTCCATTTAACTGTTTTCCGCCTCTGTTTGGTCGGATTTCTAATTTGTGAAGGTCTCATTATATAACTTGTCAATAAGTTGCCCTGATTCTTCTGTGTCTAAATCAATTCAAGTATAGGCGAAAACGTCAAGAGTGCAGAATGTCAAAGATCACAAATTAGGAAAAATAAAGTTGAAATGCTTGTAGTATAGGCTGTTTACAGCTTTGGAACAACTGGTTTTATTCCTATTAGTATAATTTGACAATTACTAACGTAATCTTATAATTTCAAGGAAACCCACATTCAAGTGAACCACGTTTTCTTGCTCTTTAAAAAAATAGAAAATAAAATAAGTAAAAGTTGAATTTGTGACATAATCTCTTAAAAATGTTACGAAGTTATACGAAAATGTATGTGTTACATAAACAATTTGTGGAGTATTTGAAAATATTTAATAATAAGATACCTACTTCACAAAAAAATGTGCATTTGGTAACAGCAAATGCCACTAAGTTATTATTTAAACCAGTTTGTCTCCAAACAACAGGTTTTTTAAGTGCAACGTTCCATTTTATTTCACATAACTATAAAATGTTGTGTGGACCCGATTGAAATGAAAAGTTATCATTAAGAGCCCTTTTGGTTTTTAGATACTGGCCATTGTTAATATGAGTGAAAATTGGTTAATTAACTAACTCTCCTGTGTATTCTATGGGGTGTTCCACAAGGTTTCATCATGGGACCTGTTTTATTAATTTTATGATATAGCTTGCATTGTCAGAACATTTAAATAGAACTAAAGACAAAATGCAGTGTTGCAAGTATTTAAGCGTTCGGAATTACTTAGCCATCAATGTTAATAAAAAAAAGCCCATAAAATTGATTGTACACATGATCACAGTTAGGTAAAGGAAATGTTCCTACAAGCCGCTTAAACCAGTTTCAAAATATTTTGACACAATAGAGAAATTTAAGTTACTGTAAACATTGTACCATTTGAACTTCGGTCTCCTAGTTCAAGAAAACTGAATACTTCACGTTACATATAAGAAAATTGTTATTAGCAAATAGGGTAGGTACCTTTGATCTCAAAGCTAAACACAAAATAAACAAGTCCATAATTTACAAAACTTGTAAGGTAACTGCTATAGTAATTGGCCACGCTATAGTAACTGGCCACTCATAACTAAAGAGGTAGAAACAAGGTAATGGAAGCAAGCCCAAGAATGATAAGGACAGAAAATATTCCTGTATCAGATACTGGAATATTTTTTGTGAATTACCTTGTTTCTACCTCTTTTGTTATGAGTGGCCAGTTACTATAGCATGGCCAATTACTATAGCAGCTACCCTAATAATCCTCTTTCCGCTTTAAGAAATGCTATTTGCATAATTGGTAAATTTTCTAAGCGAAGAAAAGCCACGCAAACAGTCTAGGAGAGTGTGCGTAACGCCGTGTGTGGGCCGAGATGAGAAAGCTCTTCAAAAGGGCTGAGCTCGCCCTATATATGTACTTGCTTGTCTGACTACATCCTTTCAAAAGAGTTCGCTGCAGTTTCTAACAACATTGCAGTTTTGAATCTTCGTTGGGAACAAAATGTTGTTGCTGAAAAATGAGAAATATAGTAGTCCGGTTAGCTGTTCAACCAAACAACACCAAACAGATGATTCACCTTCTAGATGTAGCTTAAATAGGTAAAGAGATAAAATCATTTTGACTTCCCAAATGGATTGAGAGATTGAAAATGAAGGAACTTTAGGTAGGTACAACTATTGATACGCAACTATAAAACTTTTACCTCATGTAAGTCATATTAAAGTAGACTTCAAGCAAATGGTATAAGCTCAGTTAGGTTTGATGATTATGCTATGGTATTTTCATATTCAAAGGAAACGATAGTACATACATCTGTTATCTCCAGTTTTTACCTAGCAAATACAGCAGCAGCAGTAGTAGTCTGCGATTTTGGTTTTTCAAGCGGGTTCAGTGATTGATAATGCACTTTAGAATAAATCATCTGGATTTAAAGCTTTGAACAAAATAAAAAACGTGTAAATAACCCAAAGACAAAGCTAAGTTTCTGCTTTCTACCGTATTACATTATGTTCTTCATTATTCGGAGTTGATCGCAGATGTGGTTGGACCGGTTGTGTTATACGGCTCAGCCATCACGCGGCCGACGAGTGTTCGCTTGGCGTGCTCCAATGCTCCTAACGAAGGTCCCAAGTGTTACGGATTTAAGAATGACATTATTGGACCCGTTTGAGGTCTCCGTTTTATCGGAATTCACGAAATGGTCTTATATGTTTTAGAAATGCAAATTCTGGTTCTCTTGTCTTAAGTAAAAAACAAAGTTGACTTTTGATAAAATATTTGTGTAAGTAGGTATTTTTGTTAGATTTGTTTTACGTTTTTCTAAGGTAGCAAAACGCTGCAAAACTACTGCGAATAAACAGTACATCAGTCTGATAAGTCGATAATTCACCCATAATATCCACACTCAAAGTTCATAGGACGTCAAGTATGTACTTGTACTTTCATATAATTCCACATGAATTCAACAAATATTGAAAAGAAAAATGAACGCAAAAGGTTCCGTTACAGACATAGACTTTTTGATACAACTGTTATAATAGACATAGGTAAATAATTAAGTATTATAAATCTATCAAAAGTTTTGTTGTTAGATTCCACATCAAAGGCAACAATATTTGTTGCAAAATACTAAATGAAAACCTTTATACCATAACACGTATTAAATACAATTTATCAGACAGATAAGAACAGGTCCCAGGAACGTGATAAAAACAACGGTCTTCATATAATCTAAGTCGCAGCAATTTCTTTTAAATCCAAGCAACTTAACTCATTAATATACAAAAACAGAGTAAACAATATGAAAATGAAGTCAAAGATGATACAAGGATCACGAATGTTGCATCATCCAGTCAATCTGGTATGGGAATGCTTGAAAACCGGTAAAATCTGGTTTATGTAAATCTTAATGCAGTAGTATGTTATGCAAGTATTGAGTTAAATGCACAAGATGCTGACAAATAGAATCTACTCGTACCTGTGCGTGAAGGTCAAGATAAAACACGAGGCAAACAGCCAGCAATAATAGATTCAAGACTAGAAACCAACCCTATTCTAATTTCCATACTTATAAATATGTATATACAAGGGTTGATATTGTTGGCTTTTCAGATAGGTATCAAAAATAGAATTACAGTTCCCAGGTGTATTCTTTCTTCACGAACGAAAAGCACTTAGAGTTGCTCTCGAAGTAATCTATACGATATGACTGTGCTTCTATATTTTTATATTATAAATGCGAATGTTGGCTTGGATGGATGTTTGTTACTCAATCACGTCAGAACGGCTGATCGGATCTTGATGAAATTTGGCACAGTGGTAGATTGTAGTCTGGAATAGCACATAGGATACCTTTTATTCCGCGAGTATGTTCCTTTGGGATAATTTTCGACATTAACGCGGGTGGTAGCTAGTGCTAGATATGTAAGAGAAATGTTATCATGGGAATTTGGAGTATTATTGATTTGTTTTTATTAAAGAGAATGGGTACATTCTTTTAATCTTGAACTATCACCGTGAACGCTTATTTTGGGGTCTGACCTTAAAAGATAATCGGATCCTTTTTATGATCAATTTTTATCTTTTCGTTTTTTCAAAGATTTTCTGTGAACTACAAATTATCATCCGGAAATTATTGTTTGCCATTTTTTAGAATATACATACTAACTAACTCTTTGAATACTCATTTTATACATAAAAAAGAACATCTTTAAACAGTAAAAGTTTGTACTATGTAAACTTTCTGCACGTAATTTCCAAGTTCAAGAGAAAATCTTATTTAAAGGGCAATTAAAATTTATCTCTAGCGAAATTGCTTTTTATTTTGCCGCAAAACAAAAGTTTTTAGTGTCCCTTAAATGTTTTACAAGGTGACAACAGTAACTTATCTGAATTGCAAATTTTTAGAACTTTCGTAATAAGTCAGGGCTGAAATACACGAGAAAACTTTTAATTACCGATTGCAGAATCTTGTATAATTTGTAACTAAAATATCATTATGAATTCGTAGTGGAAAAATTTATTTAGAAACTTTTATTTAAACAGGACGATCTTGAGTAACCATGTTGTATTAGTGCAATAAATCATTGCTCTGGTACAGTTTCTTAATGCTCTTCTGCAGGCTGTGAAATTGTTCCATTGCCTAAAATCTAATCTAATAAAGGATAATATTCTATGTAACTCTATCAACATCATGAAGTAACGATGTTTTTTTCCTTGATTCCAGGCTTGCCAAAAACTTGTGCACCAGAAAAGGCAGTCGTCGGGCGAATACCGGCAACCGCCTGGAACACGCGGTCCTCACACACATCCAGCACGTACCGTAGATTCCCTACCTCCCCGTCACCCTCATCTCATCATCCATCTCCCTCCCACCGGCTATCAGCTTAACCAGAGTGTAAGAGATAGATGCTAAGAACCATGGCTCGCGGAGACGAATGTAAAACCGCCAACAAGGCTAACCACGCGTGCAAGTCGTTCGACGTATCTGCTCCCATGCAGTAAGTATCTTTAGACCACATGCATTCTTATAAATCTGAAAAATCAAGCTCTTCTGAAGACTTGAAACTTTAAAATAGACGAGACATCTTTTCAAGAGTTCCATCATCATTCAGATTCAGATACGTCATCCGTTGATCAAGATTTGTAGCACCAATTAAGTATGTCAGAGTTGGCCTACATCGTGTGTAAAAGCAGCAATTGCAAGCTCGAATTGATTATATCAGTCTAACTTTTATATATTCCCGGAAAATGAAAATGTATCTGATCAAATACTAATTAAATTTTCTTTTTGATTACAGGAAATCCTCTTACGAGGCGCCTAAATACCAGGCGCCGAAGAAGCAGGAGCAGAAGAAGGACTACGGAGCCTGGGGCAACATCTTCAAGGACAAGAAGACTTTCACAGACATGCACCTCTGCTGAACTCCACCAAGCCGGGTCACCGCCATTACTAACCTCGTCACATAGTTTTAGAGCTAAGCTACCAAAAATGTAACGACGAAATAAATAATGTCAAATTCTCGAGTAATTGTGATTCCTTTGTGACGAATAGCTTTTTTTTCTTATTGTTTTCAACGGTGTAGGTTTGCTTCTAACTAACATTATCATGTATCATTATTAACAGATTAAACATCATCATCATTTGATCAGATTTTTTGTTGAGGACCTGAAACTAATGCGTATTCTGTCAACCGCTAGTTTAGGAAAAATTGGGCATTCACGTTAGTTGAGTTGTTAAAATTGAGCGACGGACGATTCGTGTGTGTTTGAAAATAGAAAGAGATTTGAATTGGAATAAAGTTAATAACTTTCTGTTTGTCATTTTATTTAGGCGTATGGTTGCTATGATAAATAATGAATATCATAAAAGCAAAGAGGATAACATTAATTTATCATGAAAGTTAGTTTTGCAAACATAGTCCATAAAACAAATACGTACATTGCAACCTAGATTGAAATGTAAATACGTCAAACTAACGAGATTTATGTAGCTTGTTCACAAAATAGTAAATACAACACAGACGGGAGAGAGTGCGGATTTGTTCTCGATTGACCAGTGTGGCGATACAATTGAAATGAAACTTTAGCAAAACTGTAATGAAAACCCAGCATTGTTTCGAGATTAAAGTTTCTGCTACGCCACGTCTAGCAAAATTAAAGCCAGCGAAATGTTCTTTGCAAACTTTCCTTCTGTAAGTATAAGTAGTCGCGATAAGTTTCGTTCATTATATTCCCAAAAGGGCAACACATTTACTTATGCAAAAAGAGGGAATAGAGTTAAAGAATATCATTTGGAAAACGTTAAAACTGGACTGAATTTGGAAAGCTGCCAAAAGGTTTGCTAGGTAAGATGCTAGTTGCATATGGATGGCAGAAAAATATTTAGAGACTGTGGTGGAGCAGTTTGCAGTAGGAAATGTTTTTTAAACATCAACAGTTAACGAACTAGATGAAGAGTTTAAAGAATTCACAGATCTTCAACGGGCCGGAATTCGTATATTCAAGGTGCAAATGTAACTCGGAAAATGCACCGTGTTCAAAGAATTAACATAGAAAAGATAAGCATATACATTTCATATGAGAGATTGCATATGTAGTATTTGAATACCAAACCTAAAAGGCTTATCTTTAGGCTCACCCCGGACATTCCTCTATTCCAGAAATTCAAAACTAAATCAAATAAAAGCTTAACTATCCGCGAAGTTCTAAGAACTTTTATCATTCTTTCTTTAAAGTTATTTCAATATTGCACCACCATTTGCAATAACAGAATGGTCATTATAAAACGAGAAGTTGTTCACGACAATGGCTTTGGGAATGATTAAAATAAAGCGCTTTACAGTCGCTTGAAATTAAACGGAATGTAACTGTATTGTCTGGGGATATGGGGACGTGTTCAGCGGCTGTTGTCCGCTGGATATTATACCCAGAATATGACGTTTCATTTTTAAAATTCATCAGTATATTTTTTGACTGACTCTGGGAAAATTAAATTGGGGAAAACCTAATTTGAAATATAGTAGGTCCAGGGCTGCGGAATTTGTTCGAAGGAGTCACCGCGGGTCTGGAACGCAAAGGGCATTAGGGGAAACACGGATGGGTTTTAGTCAGTAAGAGTCTGACACTCCCCCCGTTCCACCCAAAGCGAAAGGGGTCATTTGATGATTACCCTAAATAAAAAAAAATCTAAGAGAAGTAGATCTTAAAAGAAGCAATGTTATAAGGAAGAATAGTACTACTATGGAACTCAAAACAATATCTCCATAAACGTGTAGGAAAACCAGTTCTCAAATTGTTTTTCTCGATCCAAGCTCATAATAAGCAGTTGTTTATTGAAATGAATGACGTCAATGAAATAATGAATAAAAATTAAAGCTGTTTACTATTACAATGGGATCGTTAGTAACCCTAATTGATGGCGCCTAAGATAACCTTATTATTTTAATATTTCGTGTAAGTTATCGCTTAAAAGTTCTTTCATGAGTTGTTACGCTAATCTAATCACGATTTAGGGCATTCAACAATGCTAACCGAGTTAGTTTTGTGTTTTAAACAATTGTGTTACTAGGCGCTACGCTTTAAGGAATTGTAGGGTCAGGCCTCGACCTCGACACAGTGATGAGGACTTAGCTTTAGTGTTACACATCTAAGCTTAGTTATGTGAACGCGTTGAATATCTAAAGGCGAGTAGGTACTTACCGGTGCTACGGGCTGTAATGTACCTACCTACCATTCGCAGCGAGCGAGCTACCTACGATACGCCTTGTCCCAGACCTGGGCAAAACACATGCTTTGCTTTAATTAAAATACAAATGATAAAATACTATCGAGCGCTGTTTTCTGCAGAAAGCAGTACCAATTAATAAGATTGCTAAATATATTTATGTGCTATGTATTTAATGCTAACTGCAAAATACCTCAGCCTCAGATATATGAAATGCCAATTACAAATTACATTTTTAAGAAGTAATTGAAATACAAATACCAAATACGTATTTGTATTTCAATTACGTGTTATTTATTACAAGTAAGTAATTCAAATACTGCCCAACCCTGCCTAGTCCTAAAATCTGAGTAACATGCGCATGTTCGTGCTCGTTTCCACGTACTACCTAATTGCACGAATGCTCGCTTTGTAACATGTTACATTACACCCCGTAACACCGGTCAGTACCCAGTTTAATAATTTGTTTGAAAATGCCAAAATATAAAGGATTGATCACAGACATTTCGACAGCGATGCCATAGATTTTTGAGCTTTTGAAAATCGCCTTCGCCACGCTACCGCTGACACGACGTCACTTGTGTAGACCCTCTGGAAAAAGTGACATTTTATGAGCGAATATTCAGATAGACGTTCCACCCACATGTATAATAAGCAACGTTCGCATTCGAATGTCAGTTGCAGTCTGTCAAAAAAACCTTAATTTCCATACATATATATAAAAATAGTAGAATTGGCAATCTGGTCGACGCCAGATAAATTTGCAATAACGGTTATTGACCCACCTACTAACTACGTAATTCCGAAAAGAGAAATAAAGATATAAAGCTGTCCTGAATCGACTTCTATCGCGGTCCTTTGCATTTTATTACGATTATGAAAAACAATTAATAATTTATTAATTGTTTACAGAAAAACATATGACCGTAATTGCATCTTATCTAATATTAATGAATCCCTAATCTATTTTCCTTATTAGGAGCGAAATTAAAAAATGCAAAGAGTTTGCGACGACATAATTAGTAAAGTTCTACCTTTAACTATATTCAGCTAATTAGATCCGCTTGCCAACGGCATTGGCTTTCATTTTAATATAAATGAGTTAAGCTGAGAAGCATACAGTTTTATTTTACATCGAATTTATGCGTAAGTACCTACTAGTTTATTAATTAAACTATGTTGTCCTACTGCTTGGCTAAAGTCTTCCAAAGACCCCATATTTTTCTTTGTGTTTCATCTCCTCCAGCCGAATGAGTCCAATTTGAAGAAGAATTTGTGAAACTATAGGTTTTTCCATTACGGATTTATTAGCGGCGCAGCGCGGAGCTGGGAAGTTGGTGTCTCGGAAAGCACGTGTCGCTCTTGGTCCTGCGTCTGATCACTCTCCTTGTCGTCCCATTGGACTATGCAAGCCAAGGAGCACCAGAGTGTGTTGGCGCTCCTGTGCACTACAATATCTCAAACGTACTTGGATAATCTCTGGTGAGATTGGCTACTGTGATCGAGATTCGCGAGCGGATTATTTAATGTACACTAGGTATGTATAGTCACAAAGACATTTTAGATGGAAATGCCAAACAATTGTTTATCACAATAATTTCACTTCCCGACGCTTAATCTGATAGGCAAGCGAGGTTACATTAGATATAACCATCCAAGCCAGTGCGGAATGGTACTCATATTAGCATACTGTACCCACTGGTATTCGAATTTTCATTGTTATGGTTCACAGATGCGTGATATGTAGGTAGAAACTATTGTAGTAAACATTTACTGGTTGGTGGTGATTGTTAAAATATCAGCCTCAGCCCCTATTAGCATTATTTATATTATAGTCATGGGTAGAATCCGTTAAAAGTAAAGTTTTTAAGCAAGGAACTTTTAGTTTGATGACGGGTTTTTAGACAACAAAATATGTAGATGCAGAAAAAATGTGTGTGGTGATTAGACGTAACCCTCGACTTGTAGTGAAGCCAGATTTGTTCAATTCGGCTTAGTTATTCTTGTAACTTTACATATACGAGTACATATCATATTCATATTCTGAGACACAGCACTTTCGTTATTTTCAATAGCGATACCAAAACTTTATTAATGTTAAGACTTTTTGACGATTGACCTAAAGCACCGTTTCCATGATTCACTGATATTAGTATATTATTATTATGTGGTCTTTTCCCTTTTTTGCCAAGCATCCTAGGTCTATGCATATAAAAATTCGCCTTTCCTTACGGCTTCGCTCCCGTGGTGTATCTCACAGGAACCGGGTTTTTTTTTCAGGAAAAACATAAGCAGGGTGCGAACCAGTTCCAACAGCATCCTAGGCATGATTGCTGACAGGCTGGACTCCTGTATCGTAAATTGTTGTTCCCGTGTCTCAGCTGGTTGGCTCTAGCAATGATTATTATCTAGTTGTGTGTGTGCTGTTGTAATTGTTTCACTAACATAGTTGTAAGATTATTTACTGTTATTGTTATTATTATATGAGTCTCATTGTTACTCTAAAAATATATAATTTTTATAAGCCTCTCAACTCTCAACGATGTTGTAACTTTTTACCGGAATCATCAAATGACTTCGTCCACTCCGGGCGGCGCGGAAGGGAGTGTCTGACTTATGGTCAGACTCTTACTGACTAAAACCAACCCGTGTTCCTCCATATGCCCTTTGAGTTCTAGGGCCGCGGTGACTCTTTCGAACAGTTTCTCAACCCTGGCTGGTAGAACGGAATACTCAAGCAGGTAAGTATTTTTCGAGATTCACTCCTCTTACAAAAATAAACCACACTTTTACTTCTTCATACACTTTTAATACGGTCCCTTCAAAAAATCTCCGCATAGCGATGTTTTTGGTTTTGCTGCAGCACTAACCACAACATTAAATGAAAGATGGTATATTTTCCGTCCAGGGAAATGTACAGTAACATGTATGTGCCTAGAAAGCGGTTTCGTTATTACTATTGGGGATCATTATGCAAAGTCTACCGATTTTCGTCTGCGCTTCCAAATCTCAATGCGGTGTCGAGGATAATGTTTTTAGATAATCTAACTTGAAGATCTGAAAACGGTCGAAAATGTTGCACGATTATTTCACTTTGCACTCATTATCATCATACCTACATAGCCCGATTTTACGAACAGCTGGGTTTCTCATTTCTCTCATCTCTTCGTTCCCGTGCCAACCAAATCCAGGTCGTACTCGCGAAGGCAACAATGTTG
Source organism: Melanchra persicariae (assembly GCA_947386135.1). Classification (NCBI taxonomy): domain Eukaryota; kingdom Metazoa; phylum Arthropoda; class Insecta; order Lepidoptera; family Noctuidae; genus Melanchra; species Melanchra persicariae. The sequence continues at coordinate 3,681,855 of OX376655.1, read as the reverse complement.
TTCGCCCTTCTCGGACGACCATCTCTTCTTCTTCCTTCTTGGACTCACCTGGGAACAAATCAAAATATTTTACCTTTAATAATAGGAGTTTTTACGATCCGTTTCTCATTTGATTGCAACTCTTTTCCGCAATCTTAGACACACATGATGTAGAAAAAGAATCTAAAAGCATTCAAGTTCGTGTAATTTTTTGACACCAGCTTCTTCCACAAGTCGCTCTCTACGAATTTATCAAGTTATTCTGTTATATGAACTGTATATAAACACTAATGTTTCCAAAAATCCGCAGTTACATCATTACATTTCCCTTATACATGTGTCAAATTTCCTTCGTGCGTTTGAATCTCCGGCCGCATGGCTATGAATGGCCGTGACTGGGCCAAGAATTGGCGCGAAATAACTCCGGCATCGTTAACTTTATCAGTGGAAGGAACTGCTCTAATAACTTGCGGTGACGTTAAACAGCCGTTTTGGCAACGGTTGCTCCGCTCGATTAATTCCACGTTTAACTTTGTTTCTTAACTTTTGGTTCGTAGTTTGTAGTCAATGTTTGTAGGCACGATCGAATTGAAATTAGCTTGATTGATGATAGCGAAACTAGAATATGGGACCTCTTTTTGGTGATGAGCGATTTATTTTTACGACGTTTTCAGACATACTCTATGATTTGGGTGAGGAAATGGATTATATTTGTAATTGAAGGAAGATGTTTTGTGCCTCCCGGCATTACTATGGTATCTATTTTATACATTAGGTTTATCTTTCTGCAAAGGCCTAAATCCTTCCAGGTATTTTACCCGAGCTAACTCAAACTAGCTCTTACAGTAGACACCCCCCTAATCCGTCTTACCTAATATTTATTCCTCATTTCTTTGTGACCTCATGACTGAATCCTGCTTAAGAAAACAACCTGAAAATCTTCAATGAAGGTGTTAGTCCGCTAGAGACAACTTAATGCAGGTCACGAATCCCAGCAATGAGCAGCACGACAAGGCTGACGTCTTCGTAGTACGTGTCTGTTCTTTTTAATCTCCAATACTAGAATTTTAGAGTTACAGAATTTATAATCCTAATGCGAAGAATTTTCTGCGAATTTTGGAAGACAAATTTGCGTAGCTAAGTTGGTATTTAAATCTTTTGCAATCCAGCTAATAATAAAATTTGTTTATTAAAACAGAAGACCCATTCTCGTCATAAATTCAAGGTACAAAATTATCTCAGCTACAATCACTGTCAAAATGTAGGGAAATTAGTGGTGTTTCAGACAGGTTGTGACTGTCCCTTAAAAATACGAGCATTGCCCATCCAGTAGTATGTTTCACGTCCATATAGATTTGTTTTAAAATTGATGAAATACTGTACTTAGAATATTTTAATCAGGTACCGTTGTCATTTCCTGGTGAGCCAATCTCACCTTGACCTCGATCTCACCTGATGAAAAACAATGTTCCTATCTGTCCCACTGCAAAGACTAAGGGTTCCTCATACAAAGCACGAAAATGAAAACAAGATAAGACAAATTAAAATTATTATTTCCCGTGTGCTATCACGTAGCTCTCCGCAAAATTGTACAATGAAGAAGGCTTTACTCTGTTTTAATTAACTCAGCAGTTCATTTGCGATGGTTTACAAAATAACGAGTTATTCACAAACAAGGAAAGCTGAGTATTCCTCGTATAAATGTACGCTTTAACGTAAATTAAACTTATTCAGCTGAATCGTATGCGTCTGCTCAAATTGCTTCATATTCAGGCAGCGAACTCTGTGCTGCACTGTTTTAAAATGAAATTGTGTTCATTTCTGGAAACAAAATTAAAGGAATCCTGCAATAAATGAATACCTATGGAAAAAGGTAGGTACAATAGAAGCCCGGAGGTTGAATGAAAGCCCGGTTGATGACAATAAGCTCGCTCCTTATGACGAAATGTCGTAGATCCACGACAAGTACCTGCATCTCTGCCTAAACCTACGGAGAATATAGGTGTGATGTCAAGTAAGTAACTATATCAAAACGCTAGTTTAATTTTATTCTACAACTGAATAATTTCAGCTGAAGAGTTGTCAGTAATATAATAGTATGTACTAATTCAAAATCTTATAATTAAGAGTTGCCATTTTTTAAATTTATTTTTTATTTTGCTCCTATGATCAAAATGAATAACGCAATAATAACTTAATTTATTTCAGACTAGGTTGTCCATAGAGTTTTAGTAACACACATTCAAAAACAAACTATATTAGTATATCCTATTGTATATTATGTAGGCGAATCCTTTGCCTCCAGACTCTCATGTTCATCGATGATCCTCAACGCCAACACAAATGTGATCTCTCCATAAGGTGATAAAGAGAGATCACATTTATGCTGGCGATAGGAAGAGAAAACTCAACTTTGAGTTAAGCCTTAACTCAAAGTTCAGTTTTCTTAAATGAACTTTCAAATCACTGTGTAATCGTTGCTGTACAATAAAGATTTTAGCATAAAATTTCATATCCTCCACCTTAGGCAAGTAATAATAATGCAACAAAAAACATATTCCAAAAACGCAAGTTTAAGAAGGCGAGAAAACAGAAACTAATCCCAGTGTACGTTGTTCATGAAATCGTGTTTTAACGACAAGTCCGCTTTGCGCGCCGCGGTCTCTGAATTATTGAGTGTCTTCCTTTGTTCAGCCTCCAGATCCTCTGCTTAATTGAACAGCTCCTATTGACTTGAGCCCATCAACTTTTAGTATGATTACTTTTCGTTAGATCTTATCTGCGATATTTGGTAAAGCTGTCTATTTTTGGATTGTTTAGGTAATAGTTTATCTAATGAGGTCTATTTCTGGAAATCTAAAAGCATAGCTAAGGGCCGAGTTCTCTAATGTTGTTTTTGCGTTTAGCTTTTGCGAAAAATTAGGTACTCTTAGTTTGTATGTTTCAGAGCTGCTTATTCCTTAAAAACTGCGGAACTTAGGGAATTGTTATTATGTGGCCTTTTGTTGTTGCACCTTTAAAGACATTCTTAAAAGTGTGCTTTATGTTATCAGGACTTATTTAAGAGTAGGTAATGCCGCAATTACACTTGATTGTTAGCTCGTATTCGGGTACCAGAAAGACTGAATGAAGTCGAGTAGTTGAAGCCAATGTACTTGGATAACAATTTGAATGAAAATTATTTCCTTAACAATAGAGAAATATGTTCATAAAGTCTAGAATAAATCTAGTTTCAAACTGCACGCGCCATAACTTTGCGCGGGTAGTTCCAAACAAAGTATTTAACTTTTTCATTATTAATAAAAGAAAACAGGAAAATTTTCAGATTGTCACAAAGACCTGTCATGCACACATTGCGCATAAATTATGACTTAGTAGGTAGATACTAGAAATTAATAACTTAATGATGGTACGTATTTAAAAGATAGTAGATACCTACGTACTTAAATTATGTTAGTAAAGATAAAACTAGGTTGGTCCATACGATACAGACTTTCATAGAATTTTGTCTGTACAAGAAAGCAATGCAGACAAAACACGGTGTGATTGATTTTTTTTATTCAAAGTTCATGGTCTCTACAGATAAAAGTAGTGTGGACCCACTATTAGATATAATTAAAAAAGTCGTGACTGTGGCAATAAGGGTACTTAGCATGATGTGCCATGTGACGGACCCACAGTATGGCGTTGGTTTTCAGTGGTCATCTAAAAACATGTCTGACGAAACTTTCAAACTGCACCCGCCATCACTATGCGTGCGTACCTAGTAGTGCCGTAGTTAACCTTGTGACCGCGACCGCTAACTTTGTTATTATTTTTGTGCAAGTGTCCGCATAGTGCAGTCCTCCCGGGCACGTGCTATCGACCGTAGTGCGGGACTCAGCACGCGGAACTGCGCGCGCACCGAATACGGTCCTCATACGAGGATTTGAAAAACGAATGGCTTTTTAGAACCCTAAAATTTTTTATGGTTTTTTTTGGAACCAAAACTTTTTTGAAAAAAAAAAAATATTTTTTAAGTTAATTTATTTGGCCAACGACTCTAATGTAGCAGCTGAAAGCATTTCCAGTTGCAAATAAAAATTGTTTTTTATCCATTTGCGGAATTAACTCGTATTCAAATAAATAAAGCTGTAAAATTTAAAAAAAATACAAACTGTTCAAAGTTTTAGATACAAGTGCAGTTATTTTAATAATAACTGTGCCTAAGATCGTAAACTTCCATATTTAAATGCTTCACATAATGTTATTCTGAAGTTTCGTGAGGCCTCGTAGTTTTTTGTGTTAGTAATTAAACTGCATCGTTGAAAGCAGCAAATTAGCAAGAAAGAAGAAAGTGAGCAAGTAGGTTTTTTTTAAGTAGGTACTTCAAAAAATTAAAAAAGTCTTGAATTATTTATTTTAATTCGCCCAATAAAACAGTAAAACTTAGAAATAGTTTTCAAAGAACTCTAATCCGAACATTTTCTTTGTCTAACTGCAAAACAAGAAAACGACTATAGGTACTCGCATTAAATTCCCAAACATCTGAAACTTCCACTAAAGCGCGTGACAAATCGCGTGTCAAACACTAACTGGCGCGCGGATTTATCATTGAACAAACTCGAGCAGTTTACGCACTAAATTAATATTTCCCGGTAGCAAACGGGCAGCTTTATCGATAAGAGCGACGCGGCTGCGGCACTCCGGTCGGTGGGCCGCCCGCACGGCAGACGTCGCATGGCCGACCGGAGCAAACACCGCGTCGCGCCCCTGCCGGCGCCGACCAAAAAAGGATACGCTTACGTGCCGTGCCCCCGTTCCGAGGAAGTCGGGACAGAACTCGCACTCCAGCTCCTCAGATCCACCCCCTACCATCACGAGGAACCCGCCACTCCGCAGAAGTCACCACCCGGTGAGTTTGACACTTGTGGCTGTTTACAAATTCGCTTGCAACTTTTTTGGCGGGAAAAAGTTTGTACGTCACTTTTTAGGGTTCGTCTTTTGAATGTTGTACCTTTACCTACGGCGGCGTTGGACACAAAAATTATGATGAAATTCGAACAGATTTTAACATCTCAACTTCCTGGTGATCAAAGATGTTTATGAAACTTATGAAAACTATTTATAAGACGTAGACTAAATAAAAAGCAATTTCGAAATAACTGGTTATAAATTGAAAGATTTCACGAGTTATGAAAAAAAAAAACTGTCACACGAAGCTTAAATCCGCATCCGGAGTCATTAATTGTAAACTGCTGAATAACTTGTTTGTTGATGAATTTAAATACATTTTAAGCGCTACTCGTCAGTAATAGTTTATGACTTCTTTATAGCTAGATAAATACTCGGTTTTCTTTGAGAAGAAAAAGTATTCGTAATTGGAGGTGAAATAAGAAGAGGTAGGTACTTACTTACTTACCCAAAAGGTAGGTTAGACTTGTATCAGAAGTGGCTGATTGCCCGAATTCGTTAAGAATGTCCAACTACATTATTAGTATGACACGGTCTCAATTCATAATCCGTTTATAATTAGTACATTGACTGCATTGCGAGGTGTTGGCACTGTGGCTGTTTTCTACATAATATATTTTGTAATAGTAAGTAACGCGGGCTATTTGTGAAACTCATTGATAAACTGTCGTTACGTGTATCCGTCCTGTCAGTCAATGAATTTAAACGACGAATTTTGTGGAGTGTTGCCGACAGTGACATTTTATTAATTCATAAAATTGGTAGAAGTCTTTCTTTCTTTTTAGTATTTTATTTTTCGTAATTAAGAAAAAAGTTTTCAAGGCTTCAAAAAGTTTTGAAAATAATACAGTAAATGAGAGACTACGATTACCTAGTGCTACGATATAGTTTTTTGTATCTGCTAATATAACCCAATTTAGACCCTCAAGTTCTGTGCACTAGGAATCCATGAAATGGCTTAAGGCATTCAAGCGCATTGTCTACATTATAATTATGCTTTTGTCAACTTATCCTGGATAAATCTAATTTAAACTCCAATCTTTTAATCGCTTGTAAAATTAAGTTTGCATGGTCATGTGAAGAAGATGGACGAAATGCATGTTACTAAAAGAGTTATACACAGCAAACTTAAAACACGCCACAGTAGCTGCATTTGAAAGTCCTGATCCCAGTTCGAAATTCCCGGGAAACCGGAGTCGAACCATCTGCCGCAAAATCCAGGTCCTACATTATTAACAGAACGATTGTCTCGATTCGGGAATGGATCCCGCGACCCTGACCTAACCGCGAGATCCCAGTTACTGAGGCTTCCTCGCATCTGCGCCAATGGGATCGTCAATATTAAACGAAAAGTAGATTGGTTCGCTTTTTAATAATTTCAATTAATTTTAATGAGTCAAATAGGCTGAATTCTTGTGAAATCAAACCTACGTAAATATGTAGGTAGAAACTTGATTTCTTATGCTTCGTGGCTTTAAAAGTTCGCCATTTTGGTTTACTGAAAGAATGCAAGGTTCTGAATTAAAATATTTTTGCGAATGCCATTGTGTTCTACCAGTAATTATTTAACCTCGACCTCCTAAACAATTACTAATGGCTTTTTTCAGATTTTATAGCCTAATTAAAATTTCTTCTACCTTTAGCAAAAATTTCAAGCAAACGTATAGGTACCTACAGTACGTTCACGTACGGTAGGAAAGTACGGATTCCCTGGTACCAATTTACCGGTTTCCTATATTCGTACATAGACGAGCAATCCCGGGGGATAGTGCACTAGCTTGGTAGCTAGGTCATGAGCCCAGCTGGTTTAGCGAAGTTTATCGCTCAACTTGAGGTTAAGTCTACCTAACCTTTTTTAACATGCGTCACATCTGCACAGCATAATGCTGGGTGCGAATACTCGTGTGCGAGACAGAACCTCGGCGCTGGTTTTCAGCAACAGCCAGCGTTGACTGGATGTCGTCACCCGGAGCAACATAAAAGCCTTCTTTTCCATTTTCTCACGATAGGTCTTAAGGGAATCCTTGCTCTTTCGCAATACTTACCAAATAAACTTACATGATCCAAAATCCAGCCTATATTTCCTTTGACCCTGAAATAATTCACTTCCAAATATACGGTTATTCGTACAAATACGAGTACATAACGATACACAGTTTTTCCACATTCGAAACCTCCGTGGAGATGTAATGGGCATCTGTTGGCAATATGGCGGTAAACGTTCTGGAGGATAAAATTATGGCGGCAACATTTGCAGACTTATGAATGACTGCGGCTACTCGTTGAATATTACTACAAAAGTACAAAATAAACAGAGAGAAGAGGGATATTAAAGTTGTAGTGCTTGTGCTTACTTTTGATGAGAACATAGTGCTTTTGTGTCTTTATTGAGGAGAATGTTGTGATGAAATGGACGCTGTAAGGTGGCTAGATCATCTCACTGTAAGATAAGCTTTTCTTAAGTACCTACTTTAGGTTTGGATCCCCATGCAAACTCATGTAATATCTCAAAAAGTTCGTGTTTTTTTTTTTCAAAAAACAGCTAGTGCCAAAAAGGTTCCTAACCAAATTAAGTATCTTTGATTGTCTTTTGACTTTTACTATGGAAATAATTCAGACGGGTTTTAATTTAGGTATCGCTTTTCTCTGAGCTGATTGAAAATATTTCTATACTTTAGGAAAAAATCCTGTACTCATTTTAAATAAACGATCGCATTACATCGCAGTAGCAAGTTGACAACAAAAATTCTAATTTCCTTCCATTTTTTTTTTTGACACTGACGTTCGCTGAGATCGTATTACGACTTCAATTTGTTTTCTTTTTCAGTAGAAACAAGAATTGACCTTCATTCAGTACATACAACCTGAAAAAAATATCTATACGGTTGTAGTAGTAATATTTACAGTTGGAATATCGTTAAACCTTCACCACAAATATTCCGGTAGTACCTACGGTTGAATCCATGTGGGATACCGAATGTTGGATACGTTTTGACGCAATTTGTGTGAGGCATGTGTATATAAATAATACGATAGGCCGAGTTGATTGATAGCTACAGAGACATTCAATTCTCTCATTGTTTTGTAGCTGAAGTTTTTATTCAAAATTCAATTCGATTTAAAAAAACACACTCTTTAAAAACTGACGTGTAACCTACACGTCAGTTTTTATAAAGTGTGTTTTTTTTTCCTAAAGTTAAATAATGAAATCATTTATTCATGCCCAAAATAAGTCTGTTACATTTAGAAGCATAAACACAACAATAAACAATCAAGTATTATTTTCAAATAATATAAAGAAAGAAAATGACAGACGTCAACATTATTATTATTACGATGATTATGATGATGCTGTCTGTCCACTATCTTAACGTCACCTCACCCCCCCACTCAATACAATCCATTAGTCTTTCTCGACATTTTAAAATATCCTCATTTCTAATAGGGTATATTCTCGCCCTATCCCTCGAGGAACTCGTGGCTAAATTATAACAGCCTCACGGACCAATGTTTAAGGTTAAGCAACGCTTGCCGAGGTTGGCCTGTGGATGGGTGACCATATTAATATACCGAGACCCCAATATAGTTGGGAAAAGGCTAGGTAGATGATGATTCTCGCCCTATCCTTAAAGTAGACAGTTCTAGTTAGTTAGGTCATATAATTTGTATCCATCTTACCTAACGTAAGGGACTCACTGTATTTAAGATTAGGATTCAATGTCTACAAATTTCCTTTAATAAACTAAACCAATATCACGCCTGATTGTACCAAAAAAGGTAGGGCAGAGGAGGTATGTAGTGGTACGTTAAAATTCCTAGGTACCTACTCTATACAAATAGATTCGCATGTGTTTGCATAACCAAGTTTCATGAACTCATGAGCAAACTATCAAGTTGGTGATAATTACTTCGATGATGTGGTGGCACTTGTGTATGTCGCAGCCAACTGGCTTAATCAGCCGTTTCATTAAAACCTAGCATTTTCATCGAACTGCGCCGTTTAATCAGCGACATAGTGAGAGAGTAAGTCATTCAACGATATTGAACAAAACATGTCACCTAAGTCGCTGAAAAATCTGCGCATTTAAATGAAAAGGCTAGGCCACCAATTAAACGGCTGATTTAGATAATTGGTTGCGACATATTATATACCGTTCCCAAAACAATAAACTTGATTTTCAATACAAAGTTATCATCATCAGCTCATTGCAATAATTAATATGGGGTTAGGACGTTATTTTTTAGGAATTCATTAGCATTTCCCAGATTAAAGTTTTTCATCGACATGGTCAAAATCAGTTTTTAAAATATGACTACGCCTTGTTGTTACACCCTGTATTAGATATAGGGTTACAAACCTAAATTTTAACATACTTTAAAGTTATAAAGAACACACTCACAGTGTTAAAAATACACTGTACTAAAAATATCCGCAATGCGACCAATCCGGTACATCTCTCTTTTGTTAGAAAACCGAAACAGCCTGAATGTTTAATAACAGCTCATAAACATTACGGATCCTTTGTCCAAAACTAATTAGAGCCCATGAATTTTGTGCCTTAACCCCCAGAAAATAAAGTTCGTTCTTAGCTGTATTGTTTTGGCAAAAACGCAAGACTTTAGTGTTTAATCACTTTAAATTGTGTCATACCTACTTTGGTAATTAAATTTTAGTGTCTGTACTGAGCTTAACGGGCTATTAATGATCCTGATTTAGTTCCTCCTATTTTGTTCTTCTGGTTCATGACACTGAGAATTATAGCGTAAAATTAACCCTACGATATAGGTAATTGAAATATTTTCTGGATACAATTTCAGACAGGTTTATTTAATAAAAAGTATTGTACAAGTATTTTTACCTTTATCTAATGAATAAAAAACTTTGTTTACGTGACAAAAGTAAAAAAGTACGTGTCCCAATTTTTTGGTGATGCTCAACTTGAACTGTTGAACTAATTCGATTTTATAGGCATCTATCCTATTAAACATACACCAGCATCACCCACAGACCGAGTCCACCGGATATTAGGCCAGTATAAGTCAATCAATCAAAACAAATTGTAAACTATGTCACACACATTAAGTATGTACCTTTTAAGTTTTTGTTTCTTGTAATTCTATGTTAATTAATGTAATTGGACTTGTACCGTTTTAATTAACAATAAACATCATCATCTTCCTGCCCTTATCCCATGTTACTTGGGGTCGGCGCAACACGTTTTTTTTCCATTCTGTCTGAAATTAAAAATAAACAATAAATTAATATTTTCTTGTGCCCCATTAACGCACCATAGTTTAGTTTTATAATATATTTTGGCTAAATTTGCAATAACTTTATAATCTACATAAGAGCCTGTCATGACTTCCAAAAAGTTATCACAAATAATATAATTCACCTCCATTTGTTTTAACCCGCGTGTGTAGCTTCGCGCCCAGAAATAGCTAAAGGAACAAAACCAAATTATTAAAGCAAACTGGGCCTACTCGGGCATTGCTATGTAAGCAAACCCTGCGGATTTTACATGTACCTACGTCCCAGCGCAATATTTCAGGCCCCGTAGAAGAAGCGTAGCGTCACATCAAGCATTCAAGCATGAATTAAGCGAGGCAACGTCGCTTCAATCTCTCAACCAGTGTTGCCAACCCTAACCTAGAGTAAAGTAAATACCTACAGACTGAAAAAAAAAGAATCTTTATTATCAATAATAAAAACAAATATTAGGAATATGATACACAATAAGCAACAAAGAAAAAACAAAGTTACGAGTTACGTACGAGATACAATAATTATTAAATTATACAACACATGTTGACGCTAAGTAACCTTTTGTTCGAAATGTGGATGCAATGAAATTCGCGAATGGCAGGAATTAGTGACAGAAATGCTGCGGATGTGACTCATGTGTGGCGGACGGGTTTTGGTGCAGTAATATGTTGTTACTCGTAGTACAGTGTTGGCGCGAAAATCGTCACGCCGCCGCAAGATATGATTCTCTCACTTCTCGCTCGTTGTCGATATGATTCTCTCACTTTATTTGGCTAAAGTAGACACAGGTAAAAGAACTCTCATGATATTAAAAGATTTACCTATTTAAAAAACCTTATTTTAATGTTTGAAGATCCTGAGTGGAAGGAAATAGTGACAGAATCCTGCGGATGTTGCTTCGTTGGGTCAGCAATATTTATTGTGTTGGCGTGAAAATCATCACGCGAAAAATCACGTAAATTTCGATAATGTTCTGTCACTTTATTTGAGAAAAGTTGGTCCTGTAATCTATACATTTTATATGGAAAACTTCTACGGTACACACAATTTTATTTAAGAAATCTTTTTTTTTGTTTCAAATTTCCAAATGGAAGGAAATAGTGACAGATATGCTGCGGATGGAGCTTAGTTGTGTGCGGATTTTGGTGCGGTAATATGAATTGTGTTGCCGTGAAAATCGTCACGGCGAATGATCACGCTTATTTTTGATAAGGTTCTATCACTTTATTTGGAAACAGTAAGCCTTTAAGAGAGCTCTTAACATTATCTGAAAAAACTTCTAAGGAAGAAATTTATTTAAAAAGCTTTGTAATAGATAGCAATGTTTCTTAAGATCTTGCTGCCTACGCGAACGCTTTCCTAGTTAGAGTTTGAATCGTTGACTCAAGTAAATTATGTATTACAAAGTTTAATTGATAATCAGTTGCTTTAGTCAAAGAAAGCTTAATCCAACGTAGATTATTCAATAACGCTTGATGGATATCTCACGAACTCGTAGACTTGGAAACAATACACATCGAACTTCAGGAAAAGAGATTTTCACAAAAGCGTAGAGTAGAAGTTCTACAAAGTGGTTTTTTTCTTGAGTTCGTTATGCGGCTGTTTTACATTTAAATATCTCTCAAAGATGATCTGACAGGCTAATGCGGATAACTCAAAATCTAACTGAACTAATAATCGTAAACCACACTGTGAATGCTAATCCTACAGCTTTGTTAGATAGCCCTGTATTACGAGTACTTGGTGGCCATCCATTCAAATTTTATGCCAGTGTTCCTACTGGCACAAAATTTTCACCGACCCGATTTACATTTTTAAAAGGTGCAAAGAATTGGTTCCGTATGGTGGTAAAAAATAGCACCATCCCATCATTTCCCGTGGGTGTCGTAACAGCCGACTAAGGGACTCACCAGAGAATGGACAGCAGAATTCTCTGTAAGAACATTGCAACAGCTACTCGTACACTGCGATCGCCATCCCGCCTGCCAAGCGTGGCGATTATGGCAAATCCCCCTATTTAGGATGCCTATGTCCAGCAGTGGACGTCTTTCGGCTGATGAAGATTTGTATTATGTACACACTATTGATTGCAAATCCTACTTAATTTTTTTGTCGTTTGCCCATCAAGATACGTTGCCAAGGAAAGCCTAGGAAACACTGGTATACTGGTAACGCCTCTAAGTCATAGAGTCGTTTACGATGGATTGGTCGAAAAAGGTCTATGGGCGAGTCTATGAGGGAAAACATAAATTAACTTCTTAAGGGGTTGATTTAATAAATCCTTAGTGTTCATTTAAGTAACAAAAGTAACTCTTGTGCTTTCAGACTTTCATGCTTCTGGCTATGGTTGACGCTGTACGTCTTCTGTTGTGTTGTTATGTATGTTTGATGATGAATTGCATTAATGTTTGCATGCCAAAATCTACAAGGATTCTTCAATATTATTGTAACCACCTTATTGTAAATATCTACATTCTGAGCAAATAAATGAATATTCTATTCCATTCTGTTCGTGAGAGACATAATAGGTAAATAAAATTTACCATTATTATTTAGTAGATGCCTCAATTAAAAAATTCCCTGCAGTACTTAGTTGGAAACTTTACAAACACAGTATTGGGCTAGTAAGATGTCCTATATATCCAGCACTGGACATTTACGGCCTGATACATGGTATCGGCAATTCTGTCACAGTAATGTATTGTCTCACAGATTGTCGCAGCTTCATTAGGCGTGACGTCATCTAATCGTGTGTTTACAATGGCTGAGGCTAATTGATGCGACTTTCAATTAAATTATACAATAATAGTCATTATCCCTATCTTTATTCTCATTGCTTGTTAATATACTCTGGTCTAAATTATATTCTGAAGATAAGAGAATAATATAGCATACATATCGGTAACCTTATAATGGTAAACGTGGTACCTCAACACCCCAGACAGCCCAGACGAACAATCAAGTGTCGATATTGCAAAAGTGGTAGGTGGTTCGTAGTCTTAGATCAAGTCGTAAATGAATTTTGATGATCGTACCTATTAAATTGATAGTTTTGGGTAGCGGGTGGCTAGAAGTTTTTATTATAGGTAGGTACTGTTAGGTATATCAAAAACTCTATTTAGAGAACCATGGAATAATATTTTATTTGTTCAATATTGTCAATAATCCAATATTATTTAGGTAATTATAAAATATAACATTGGACGGACATTAAGACGGTTGGACATTACTAATTAAACTCAGTCAGAGTCAGTTTGAGGGACCTGGGGGCCTAGATGAAAAACTTTTCTGTAGCGTTAACGTCAAACGCTGACGACAAAATGTATGGGAATTTAATGACATTAGGTGTGGAAAAGAAACGTCATCGCCTGTGGTCACCATACATTTTGTCGTGAGCGTCTAACGTTAACGCTACAGAAAAGTTTTTTGTCTAGGCCTGCAGCACTGGACTCAGTTGTCATAACAACAGAAAATCCCTATATGGTAAATACATACATAAATAACAATGCTGTCTGTAACTATCAATTTGGCAATACGATTTGGAATATAGAAAGAAAGAATAAAAAACTTTTTCACAAAAAAAAACCGACTTCCAAAAAAAACACTATAAAGTACAAAATAACTTTAATTTCGGAAGTCGGTGTTTTTGGCTGCTTCTTCGTTATTTGACACCGACTTCCAAAATTAAAGTTATTTTGTACTTTGTAGTGTTTTTTTTGGAAGTCGGTTTTTTTTTTGTGAAAAAGTTTTTTATTTTTCACTTTTTAGTGGTCCCCACACACACCTAAAACACCACTGAAAAGTGACAGGTCTGAAAAGCAAAAATATGCAATTTCGTATGATTTTTCCACATATTTTTTCCAGCAATTTGGATTTAAAAACCAAACTGCTGAACCGATTTTGATAAAATTTAAATGGGACCAATCGAGAAGTATATCCTTTCACATAAAACAAGAATTTTTCAAATCGGTTCATAAATGACGGAGATATGAGGTAACAAACACAAAAACAAAAAAAAAAAATAGTCGAATTGAGAACCTCCTCCTTTTTGGGAAGTCGGTTAAAAAGTATTTATTACCCCGACAATCATACATGACATGCATAGGTACACATAAACTAAAATTCTTTATCCTAATTGCTAATATTAGTAGTACTTAACTAAGTTACTATATTAATGTTAATATTAAATTGAAAACAAAAGAAAAAGAAAAACCAGGAACTAGGCAGATGCACATCGTGCCTGTGGCAAAAAAAACTCCCACTCAGCCTGATACCATGTGCCATGCCTGTGCCATGGGCGGACCCACAGCACTGCGTTGATGTTCAGTTGTCGAAAATAAGAGTAGGACTTAAAGAGAAGATATCTTCACAGTAACTTCGAATAGCCCGTTCTCAGCATCCGCCAATTTCAGCCATACCTCCTCAAATGACAAACTGGACGATACAAAAGCTTAATCTTTATTTGCTCCATAACTCTTCGAATAGTGTTAGCTCCCACAAAAGGGTGATTTATCACAACCCAGGACACAGCCTCCGCACAATACACTCCGTCATCTATCATGTTAGCAGACACTTGTATCGGCTGCTAGAGCTAATAACTGCTATAATTAGTTTTCAATAGTTCGATGCGATATGAACTTTGTAGACTTGATAATGGTCTTTGTCGCGCTTGAACTTACTTCTCATATTTTGGGTTGATAATATTTATTTTTTTTACTTATGGATCTACAACAAAGGGTATACGCAATTTATTGCAGAAACAGCATTTGGGTATTAAAACAGTGTACCCCGACCACAGCATGCACAAGAAATTTAAACAAGTAAAATATAGTAGTTATATTTTCGAGCCGTTTGGGGTTGAAACTCTCGGGTCGTGGGGTCCGAGTGCTCATTCGTTATTTAAAGAACTTGCTAAATGCTTAGTTGACACTTCGCGTGACACAAGGGCTGGCTTTTACCTTGGACAAAGGATAAGCATTGCCATACAACGTGGCAATGCCGCCAGTCTTTTGGGCACTCTTCCAGTCGACGGCGATGCGGATGAATTTTTTGACGCCATCTTTTAGGATTAACTTAGTTAGGATATTTGATTTTTATTATTAGTGTTGTCTCTATTAAATACCAATAAATTTTAACAAGTAAAAAAAAAAAAAGTGTGTCCTGATTAATATTTTTCTAAATTTTAATTTTATTAGGGCATTAAAGAAGAAAAACAAAGTTTAAAAAGGAAGAATTTCAAATTTGAAAATAGAACTGATCCTATTTTCAAATTTGAAACTTATTCGCCGTGAGAGGAAAACTCTAGTCTTATTAATATTCTAAATGCTAAGTATGGATGAATGTTTGGAACTGAATTATGCTAGAACGGTTAAGCAGATCTGGATAAATTTTTGCCACAGGGACAGATTATAATCTAGAATTGCACATAGGCTACTTTTCATCCCGGGAGAATGTTCCCTTATGATAATTCCCAACATTAAAGCGGGCGAAGCCACTGGCGGAAGCTATTTTAATATATAAGAAAATACCAACCCGTAGTTGTTGTCCTGCCATGTCCACTAGCGTACACCTACTGACCATCACAGTTGCGGTGCGCGTCAGCACTCGACTGTATCGGATCGGTTTCATCAATCCTGGGCGACGACATGACAAAATACTACTACGTAATTCTACTATAACGTCCTAAAACCATCATGAATCCTTTGAGAGAGGGAGACGGAGCTATACAATTCCCTTTTTCAATGGCATTGGCACGTCATAGTAGGGACCCTGGTCTATTATTGATGCTTACAGACTTGTATTGTGTGTCGGGCCGGTGTCCGCACTCCACTTCGGGCCCAGCGCATATTTTGCGTACAGCCTTAAGACGCAGATATGAGGTAAACTCTTAGCGAAGTTTATTTGGTTTGAGGCTGCGGAATTTATGTTATTCTTGTCTATATTTCTAAACTGAGTTCAAGAGCTGTTAGCGTCAATATTCCATAGAAAAATAATGACACTGACAGCTCATAACGTGGTTTATACGCTGATCGCGTTCAGTTTCATTGGTTAAATTCGCCCTAACTAATAAAATTGATAACAATTATTTTCTGAATCATGACTGTGTTAACATATTTTTGAGCAAGTTGATAAGTACTTCATATTTTACAAAAAAATTATAGGTACGTGATCACAACCTTATAGACTTAATAATTATTTATACAGCTTTAGGCAAAAACTTACCTCCAGCAGTCTTGTCAAGGTAACCTTGTGACTTTGATGAGTGCTACTGCTCCCATGAATCATAATTCATTCCATCCTTGTACACATCACGATAAGCCTATAAATGAAACCCTATTAACAAATGTTTTTTCTTAATATTAACCTCACGCTAGTCAATTAACGGTATAGGTACAATAATCTCCATTAGGTTATTTCTGTCAAGGTTTCAGTTATTATAGTTAAAAGATTATGTTGTCCCAGTACAGAGCAGAGGCTTTACTTCTATCATTCCACTTTTTAGGTCTTTGAAGAGTGTAGGTAGGCTAATCCTTTAAATATGAGTCTAGCTCATCAAGACATCTCATTCAGGACGTTGCCGTTTGTTGCCGATTGGGACCCACTTTGTAGTTAGCCCAGTCCTGTTTGAGTATGCTTGTTCGAAAGAGTCACCGCGGCCCTGGAACGCAAAGTGCATTAGGAGGAACAAGAAGGTTTCTTACACACTATTGTCTACATTTCTTCTATATTTCTCCTTTCGCAGGTCTGCTGGAAGAAATTTCTTAAGAAATAAGCAGTACCTTTGTACTATTAGTTTTTATGTTATTTCTGCAACTGTTGTTCTGTGTGTACATAAATTATAAAATAAATAAATAAATAAATAAGGTTTCGGTCAGTTTAAACTAATCCGCTTGAAAGACAGTCAATATTTTCGTTAATGTTTAGTCAATCTGACATAGTCACAATGACAGTAACTGATGCTTAATGTCCAGCACAATGCACCACAGTCATTATAATAATGTATTAGGTAGGTATAGTTAGTATTTCCTCGCGTGCGGAGTTAGGTACCTATACTGATGTACTGTCACTGCATTGTCGACGTTCGTAACGTAACGAGCTGTTGACGCAAATGAATACATTATTAACAAGGGATCATGGTAACAACCTAACAACAATGATTTTACAAAAACACAAAACTCGAAAATGTGAAAAACTCAAAACGAAAAAATTGGTGATAAGTAAGCCTTATATCACCAAGTTTTTCGCGTTGAGTTTGTATGTAAAGCAATTTCTTATGTGGAAAGATTATCTAACTCGTAGTAGCAGCTCCAAGTTCTGAATTGTTCTCGACATAATGATAGTAGGGTATCTTGCGGTCGCATTGCCGAGGTTCTCTGGGTTCGATTTAAAGCGATGTTAAAGCGTGAGTCGTTCGAGCGAGAAGGAGGGATGGAACTACCTATATAGGGTGTATAGCTCCATCACTCCTTCTCGCTGGAACGACTCACGCTTTAACACGTTATGTTAGGGCCGCTGGACTTTGGAAGTTAGCGCTGGTTACCCCCATGCCTTGGAAAATATAAAGTGTCGGATTGCCGTCGCATCGAACTATGAGACTAAAGAAATATTATGTTCATCTGTGTTTGTCCACACACTTGTGCACGATAATATCTCTTGCGTATTAACTGACTGATCTCCGTGGCGGTTATAGGGGGTGGTCTTCATCCCATAGCATAGTATTTATTTATTATATTTAAACATTATTCACAAAGGTACAATTGGCGGACTTAAAGCCTTAGGCATTCTCTACCAGTCAACCAAAGGAGGTGGAGAGAACTTGGGATAATATGTGTTTATTTCCTGACAGGCGGTATGTGGACTTCCAACAATACTTGCCCCTGACGTGACATAACTACTATACTATATTATACGCGTATGTTTATATAACACACATATCACCCTATTTGACAGAATTACACCCTGTAGCACCATGCTCAGAAATACAAATATCAATCGTATAATGCAAGAATATCACAGACCTCATACAAATATTTGCACAAGTAGGCCACACAAATATTTGTGCCGAGACTGACACCACGCGGCGCGCCTTTGGAATCAGATCTGGAATGGCATGTAAAATAAAAGGTTTTAGTTTATTTTCAAAAAGTTGCTCAAGAATTTGTTAATTTTTTTACCAGTATTCCAATTAGAACTACTGAAGCCTTAAATCCCTCGCCTTCGCTGGCTTTTGATTTGTTACAGGCGAATGTTTCAGCCTGCCCGACGGAATTTAATTTTAAGCATATAAACCCCATAACTGTAATAAAAGCTTTCAAAGAAATCAAGATTAAATTGACCGAGGATCTATGGGGGTTGTCTATCAAAGTTTGTACCTCAATTATTGAGACTATAGCGCCGTACTTAGCTCTAATATTTAATTTGTGTGTGGATCAAGGAGTCTTTCCAGACTTAATGAAATTTAGTAAAGTGATACCACTTTTCAAATCCGGGGACAGTAAAGACACGAATAATTATAGACCAGTATCCGTGTTGCCAGTATTCAGCAAGGTATTTGAGAAGGTTATGCTTAATCAGATGCTTAATCATTTTAACACGAATAACATCTTGCATGATAAACAGTATGGTTTCACCAAAGGACGTTGTACAACTGACGCTGGTGTAACTTTACTAAAACATATCTTCAATGCGTGGGAGGAGGCGCAGGATGCCATAGGCATCTTCTGCGACCTTTCTAAAGCGTTTGATTGCGTTAATCACGAAACATTGCTGCTGAAGCTCGAGCATTACGGACTAGGCAAAATAGCGTTAAAATTAGTCAAATCTTATTTAAGCGATAGACAGCAATTGGTTCAAATAAACGGTGTCAATTCCTCGGGATTAAACGTAAGAATGGACCCAAAATTGAGCCCTGGGGCACGCCCCCAGGGCTCAATTTTGGGTCCTTTCTTATTTTTAGTTTATATTAATGATCTACCCCATTTATTGCTAAACAAACTAAACATGGTCTTGTTTGCCGACGATACTTCATTGATTTTTAAAATAAATAGACGCAGTAATAATCTTGACGACGTAAATAACGCCCTTATGCAGGTCCATGATTGGTTTACTGCTAATAATTTGGTTTTAAATGGGAAAAAAACGAAGTGCATAAGATTTGCCTTAGCAAATGTCAAAAGTAGTGATTGTGACATAGTATTGAACAGGGAAAAACTGGAATTCGTCGATAGAACGGTCTTCCTGGGGATTACGCTTGACGCAAGGCTACAATGGGGTCCTCATTTAGCATCTCTTGCAGGACGGCTAAGCTCTGCAGCGTATGCTGTTAGGAAAATCCGCCAACTTACGGATGTTGATACCGCGAGACTAGTCTATTTTAGTTACTTTCATAGTATAATGTCTTACGGTATCTTACTATGGGGACGGGCTGCAGATATCGAGTCAATTTTTATTCTGCAAAAAAGAGCCATAAGGGCCATATACAATCTCCGCCGGCGCGATTCTCTAAGGCAACTGTTCAAGAATATTAACATCATGACGGTACCTTGTCAATACATCTATGAAAACATTATGTACGTTAGAAAGAATGTTCATCTTTTTAATAAACGAGGCGACAGGCATAACTATGTCACTAGAAATAGGAATCAATTAGTTCAACCAGGCTTCAGACTTGCTAAAGTAGCCACATCTTTCATGGGGTACTGTTTAAAATGTTACAATAAAATACCTCCCCAGATATTAGAATTAAATGAAACAAAATTTAAATCTTGTGTTAAGCGCACACTATGCAGGCAAGCATATTATAAGTTGGGGGATTACATTGATGATAAAAATGCTTGGCTCAATGCTGGTCCTGCTCCACAGCCACTAGGGCGCACAAATTAGTTATTTAATTATTTTTTATTTTTATTTTTAGCAGTTGTGAGACCCGCTGAATATTGAAAGAACATGAATTTTTCATTGTATAGACTCGAACTAATTTTGCATTGTATAATTTCATGCATTAACGGCACATGTGTGAGTACTGTGTACCTTCAAGTCAAACTATAATTTTTGGGTAAGACTTTAATGTGCCCTGGCTGTTGGGAGTGTCATGCTCACTCAAGTCTCTCTGATGGTGCAGTTTGTGTTTCATTCATCATTTGGCTCCGTCAGCTAGGACTGGTCATCTCTCAACTGCCACGGTTTGTTTTAATTTGTTAGTATTTTGAATTGTTCCTTTTTTGCTTTTGTCGTGCACGTCTTTTTACATCGTTCTCACATGTCTATGAATAATTTCAACAAGAACAATGTAACCACAACTTTGTAATAATTAATTGATTTAAAAGAGTGTCCATGGAGTTTCTTGTACGTTCTTCTCCATAGAGATCTACGCTTTGGAACGTGCAAATAGCTTCACCTCTTTGACTGACCGACCTTGACAATTCAAAAGTGCCTGTAAATGGTTTAATTGAAATAAATGCTTTGACTTTGACTTTGACTTGACTTTGACTTTAAAGTCATACTATAAACATTCAAAGTCATTTTATTTTTATTTAATTAAAGTATTAGTATTAGTCGGACGTAAAAGAATAACACCTTCACGTTCCGTGGGTGTCGTAAGAGGCGACTAAGGGACTTACCAGAGAATGGGCAGCAGCATTCTCTGTAGGTACATTGCTACACCAACACTGCGATCGCCAACCCGCCAGCCAAGCGTGGCGATTAGGGCAAACCCCCCATTTGGGGGAGGCCTATGTCCAGTAATGGACGTCTTTCGGCTGATATGATGATGATGATGATGATGACAGCACTGAAGAAGACGTAAAAGAAAACATTGGGTGTATCGTATTGTACGAGAAAGATTTTCAGCAGGAACATTTGAAACATTATTTGGGTGAATTAAAAAATTATGAAACAAAGTTTTTAACTGCTTCCGAATATTTTATTTCTGTTTTTGATGAACTATTTG
The DNA here is from genome assembly GCA_947386135.1 of Melanchra persicariae. Taxonomy (NCBI): domain Eukaryota; kingdom Metazoa; phylum Arthropoda; class Insecta; order Lepidoptera; family Noctuidae; genus Melanchra; species Melanchra persicariae. Next base: position 3,660,709 of record OX376655.1, on the reverse strand, counting down.
GACGAATTTCAATGAACATAAAGAGTACAAAACATAGCAAACAGAGGCACAATGGTGCCGTACCGTCGGCTGATTCATTCGCACTATATCCGATCCAGGCGTCTAAACGGCTCTTCGCAGTGGAAAAACGTCAGCCTAAAAACTCCGATCCGTCTAAATGTGAACAGTGTCATATAAATTGTCCTTTTTTTATAAATCATCATCTGTCTAGCCTTTTACCAACTATATTGGGGTCGGCTCCCAGTCAAACCGGATTCAGCTGAATACCAGTATTTTACGAGAAGCGGCTGCCTACCAGACCTCCACAACCCATTAACTGGGTAAATAAATTATAAATTAAATTATGTACCTACTAATAATTAGTACTGCCTCTTTAGGCGGACTGCGAAAACAGACGGTCCGTCTTGATGAGAACGGGCCCTTGCCCCCTATTACATGGGTCTCAAACACAAGTGGCGCAAAGCGGGTGTAATTTAATTGTGATGTTATTTTAGGAAAAAAAGGACTGGACAAGTGCGAATCTGACTCGCACCGAGGGTTCCGTACAAACTCGTTTGTAGATATAGTTAGTCTATTACGGGACGCGTGTATCGATTTTTTCCGAGTGTACATTACCTACTGAAGTTTATAAACCATGAAAACACTCTCATTACTCTGATGAAACAATAACTACGATTGTAGGACCAACTTAAGTTTGTAGTTGAAAACAATATTTATTTATGAGATAAAACTAAAAATGATCAATTTTCAGACTTTTTCCAATACTTGTGCTGTAAGAACTTGCTTCATGCCAAATTTCATGATTCTAGGTCAACGGGAAGTACCCCATAGGTTATGGTTTACTTGCGTGTACCAAAATATGACGCAAAAATTATGCATAAGTAGCCGTATCTTTTTACTGCGTTGACTTAGAAGATTGTTTGAGCTCCAATGTACCATCGATCTACGTATTTGATATTAATTTCAACCTCCACGAGTTGCTGAGAAAAGCGGTCGTGACAGACCGACAGACAGACAACGATCTTATAGGGGTTCCATTTTTTCCTTTCGAGGTACGAAACGCTCAAAAGAAAATCTATTGTTTATTTCCTGAAATGAGGAAATTTGTTAGAATTAACAATTCAATGCTAAAATTATTACAACAATTATTGTATTGGCTCACATGGAAAACATAACGTAAGCCTTTTGTAAACCTCATTTTATGAATTGAATGGCACGACACCATGATTTGTATCGCATATCTAATAGCGGACACCCCACACAATAGGTATGTCATTAAATACTTTCTGCAAAACAGTCGTATCGATTGATCGACCGGCTGGCGACTAACGGCCGCTTTCTATAATATATCTCAATTCCAATCTTGATCCCGATCCTTGTCTGTAACCAATCAACGGCCGAGTTTGTGTCCTTCACCACACAATCCTCACCTTTGATTGGTTACAGACAAGGATCGGGATCAAGATTGCGATTGAGATATATTATAGAAAGCGGTCGTTAGTTTACTTAATGATGCATAAACTTCTATACCATACTATACCCAGTTATTATTGTGTAACCTGCACATATGGACAGTCATCTACGTAGTTTTAAGGTGCTGCATCATCAAATAAATACTGGTTTCACTTCCCATCTCGATTATACGATACAGTGAGGTTATGGGTGTCACAACCCAGACTGGCTGTCTGACTTTCGAGCTTCTGTCTTCCCGAAACGAATGTCAAAGATCTGATGACTGGGAACAACAGCTTAACGTGCTTTCCGAGGTATGGAAAGGACTCGATAAGTTATGAATGAACCCATACACGAATCGACCTTGTAAGCGTGCTTAACCTTGAAATTCGACCTGTGTCTTCCACAAGGTCCTCAGTTGAATAAACAAAGCTATCCAGGTGCATTGTAAGACAAACGATAAATGATTTACGAATCGTTCGGAAAGTTGTTTGAAGTTGCTCGGTCCACTGCCACGGCTTCCACCTGGTCGCCACTCCGCCAGTTCGCCACAAACTTGCTAACTTTCCCGACAGTGTAACTACTACCAGACAAAACATATGTTTGGGTATGATATTGGTGCTTAGGAGGATTTCAGTATCAGTTTCTATAATACAGGTCATCCATGTTAAAATCTTATTTTTAAGATGTATGTTTTGTAGTTTGGGCGATAGTGAATAAAGACTCTTTTAAAATATGGAATCTAAAATTTCAAGAAAATCTACCTAAAATATTTAATTGCATGCTTTGGGAAGCAACTGATCCATTCAAGGTGTAGCCACTGAAATGAATTTACAAACATATGGATAAAAAGATACTTACAGCGAGTTATTATAAAGATGTGTATGAGTCGTTGCAACTGATTCAACATCCGTAACACCTCAGGTTCTGTTGAAAACACACACATTGGACATTGGAATTGGACCTATTTGGTGCAGTCAAGAGGCACACTTTATTTGATGTGAAAAACAAAATGTTTTTTTTACAGTTTGTTTTTTTTACTTGTCCTGTTAACGCGTTGTGTGCCTTTAAGTTTGTGCCAAATAAATGTTTTTTTCTTTCTTCCAACTAAATAGCTGTCAGTTCCCTCGATTTATATTTCACATCAACTTCCAAGTCTAAGGCAATATTCATTTACTTAATTCCTCAAGCTATTTGAGTGAAATGCCGTCTTGAGCTTTATAACTAACTAAGTACAAGACATACCATAAACTTAGCAATTGGCCCACTTTATTTTATTTCTTTAAACGCCATCTTGGTAGAGACAGCGCCATGATATTTCAAAGCTTGTTCCCAAACAAATTCTGTCCATTGGCTTAAAAATGTACCAGTCTGTATTACCTGCTTTATTTTTGTAGAAAAAGAAATGGGTGTGGGAATGAATGTTTCATTATTACGACGAATGCCATGGAAGAAAGTTTAAGAACTTTTCACATTGACTTCTAGTATTTAATAATAAGTAGGTAGCCCTTGCCCACGGATTATCGTGTTACTCAGTACCTGCGTCGTGGTAGCCAGATGGGCAGTCGCTCATTCTTTTAGACTAGTACCCAACCTCGTCATAGTTGGTTTAAGGTTAAGCAAAGAACTGTAATCGTATTGACACCGATTTAATCATCATCATCATAACAGCCGAAAGACGTCCACTGCTGGACATAGGCCTCCCCCAAGAGTCACCACAACAACCGGTCCTGTGCGTCTCGCATCCATTGGCTTCCCGCAACCCTCATCAGGCCATCAGTACACCTTATGGGAGGCCTTCCAACGCTGTGTGTCTGGTACGCGGTACCACTTTAGAACTTTTCGGCCTCATTAACCATCTGTTCTGCGAGCAATGTGCTCTGCCCACTGCCACTTTACCGATTTAATGCATTGGTTTAATATTCTAAACGGTGAAAAAGAAGACCCATGTTTTACTTAAGTTAAAGTATTGGCATACTAACACACCCCATATCAGAACAATTTAACTCTCCAAATTGGATAGGCAACCTTCTTAAAGTTTCTAACCCTACTCAAGGTAAAAAGGGTACAAGACAATAATGTGCTCGACGCGCAGCTACCTACGACGACAGTTTATAAATAGTCGCAGCTACCTTGTGAACAGCTGGCTAGCACCGCTGTATATCACTCTAGTTTTTAGACAACACGTTTCAACTTTTTGTACGCGGAAGGCGTTAAGGTTGCTATATAAAACACGTGCACTTGGGGTTTTTGGATGTAAGGAATTTCGTTTCTATGTTTAAAATATATATACTATCTACCATCAGGCAGTGGTTTCGATCGCGTGGTAGTAGGAAATTATCTCAGAGAAACGTATTCCCGGTATCCTTTGTCGTTCTAAAAGTGATGTAAATCATCATCATCATCAGACGAAAGACGTCCACTGCTGGACATAGGCCTCCCTCCAAGTTTCGCCAGAAATGTCACCGGATATTGCAAACTCCGTAAAATTTTAATAAATACCTATTTATTAGATTATAATTTTCGATATAATTAGAGCATTAATACAATAAATCGCATTAAAATTTAAATAGTTTGCAATATATCCGTGCCTTAATGAGAAAAATGAGTTTACAATTTCACGCGATATTTTACAATCTTACGGCTCTGCAATTTTCCGGTGACATTTACTAGTTACATAATTTTACACCGATACTATCATAAAAAGAAAACTACAAACTAAAACACAACATACTTAGACAACTTTGTTACCGTTTCAATTTATGGCCAAATTTTGCAGTTTTTAGTCGCGATTGATGGGGATAGTTTTTAAGACTAGCGAGGGGCTCTAGACAAGTGACATTCTGTCAACGGTAGCGTGGCGAAGGCGATTGTCAATACGTCAAAAATGTATGGGATTGACAGATGCTATAGAAATGTCACGTGATCAAATTCCTACATTTTAGCATTTCGACAGTCGCATTCGCTAATTGAATGGCACATTGTCTAGGGCCTCAGGTCTCAATAGTCCTGGAACTGAACTTTCGGATGAAATTACTGAAATTACAGTTAATTTCAGTTATTTCATGCGAAAGTTCATAAGTAGATTGTAAAACAAGCAAATGTTTTGAAAAAAAAATCGTTTTACGCGTCCCATTTCGGTGATCAATGCAAGATTTGCTAAAAAGACACTGTAGAAAGAAAGAGAATCTTTACTGATTCACGTAAGATCCCTTAATCCACTTCGACTGACTAATTAGCTGGAGTAATAGCATTATTCTGCTTAATAGAGACCACATCCCACATGGCAAGTGCTGCTGTAACTGTGGCTGGGGGATCACTACCGTTTTAAGAATTCCATTTTTTGACTTCATCAAATTAACCTGTAAAGCTAATAAAACTACTGGTTCTAATAAACTGACAGCACAAGTGGAAGTTTGGGACGAACTTTTTGTCAGCAATTAATTGAAAGCGTTAATTGTACTCCAAAAACAGATTAGACATGTCCGGTTTTTTTTCATGGAGTTATCTGAAGGAACGAATTGTGGTGTATTTTAAAAACTAAAAGCAGAATATTTATTATTATTTTAATAAGATAGGTAGTAGTTCCTTTAAAATATTGGATTTTTTTTACAAAAAACACGATCAAAAGGTGTCGCATTTAGGCAGCAAAAAGGTTAAGCAGATGTTAATTAAGAGTTGTATACATCGGATTTGGCCACCCTATACCTACATATATACCAAAATTGGTTCAGGAGTTTAAGCGTGTAAATTTAGAACAAACAGGCAAACAGAGTGATTTTCGCGTTTATGATGTTTATATTTTATAATGAATTCCTCACCTCGTTGCATCTTGCATCCCTTTGTCGATTTACCTAAATTATTTTTCACAAAAATCTAAAGACTCTCTTTTGTTCGCGTTCCGAACAAAAAACAAAAAGTAAACACCGTGCAAACATACATAATTTGGACGTTATTGCGTTTCCGCCATTTACTGGAAGCAACTGGGGAAGCGGGACACGTGCGGCCGATTGGATCCTGTACGCTTTCCGCAATAAAAGTGGCGGGAACGGCGCCATGACAGTTACGACTGTCATACGTCAAGCGCGAACGCAATGTCGTGAGCGCGGGAAATATAAGAAGATTTGTGATTTCCTATGCCATGAAGGACTTTTTTCAATATATACTCGTATATTTCAATATCAACATCGATTTAAAATCCCAAGCTACTATATTATTTTAAATGTAAAATGTGAAAGCCTGTTTGGATGGTTGTAAATAAATCACACCTGAGTGCCAATAATACAAATTTTAATACAACGTTCGCTTTAGAATGTTAGTTGCAATCTGTCAAAAATGTTTGGACATTGACAGATAGCGACTAAGATGCGCATGCGAACGTTGCTTAAAAATGAGTAGAATTGGCCCTCAGACTTGGTTTTCAATCATTCAATCCCGGTAGTAAGTTTTTCACAAGTTTCGACGTTCACGTGGACGAAGTTCAGCAAAACGAGTGCTATTATAATTTAATTTGGTAGGTACCTAACTGACAGGGTGTTAAGATACCGCATGTTTAAAAATTTTCGTGAAAACATAAAAAGTAAAGTAAATAATGAAAGTCACCAGACTCACAAGTTAATAAAGGTTCAAAGAAGAAGAACCTTTTCTCCTTCCAACGTACGTCGTGGCTCGAGGCCTTTGCCAACTGTGTGATAAACAATACCAAAAATAAAAATTGAGCACAACTTGTGTACTTCCTTACCATGCCTTTACTTTTTCGCACGTTCTGAGAAATTTGGGGACGATACTAGAATGAAAAATGTTTCTAGCCGAAAACTAAGTTTATGTTAAACTGGTGCAGACAGCAACGTTGCGGTTAGCGTGTAGTCGGGGGGAGTACATTAATTGAAAACTTTTCTTAAATATACCGCAAAGCTATCAGCTTGCCTCAGTTGTCTCGCCTAGTTGCCTTAGTTCACATCTTCACTTTGATTTATAAACATTTAAGAAAGATACATAGGTACATGGTATTAGTTGTATGAAACAAAGTATATAAAACCTCGAGTGCATTAAAACCAAATTAAAATCATTGCAAGCCCTACACTATATAGTTCATTTATTAAAAATCCTTCTAGCCTTTATGATGCTCAGAGTATAAAGCAAAGAAATATAAAAAAAATAACAAAACTTCTTCCTTTGATATATCTATGGTATAAAGTAAGTACTTATTTCAAAAATTCCTGAGGAGACTTTATTTTCTAGCGAAATACATCAGTTTTCATATGAACTACGCAGCTACTACACTAAGCAGCGCCACAGGCAATTGAAAATATAACTAGTTATTTGAAATCGGACATTCGAATCGTCAATCGAAGACGAATCATACAAAACGCCTGCGACTTAAACTCGTACGTACATTGCATCAACAAAGCTTCAACTATCACCTTGACCTGCTTGCACCTGCCCTGCAAATGATTATATGTGGGTACCTACTAGCCCTCGGAATAGCTCGGTTTAGCGTGCCTTCATAAGCGGGAAACCAATTCCTTCCTTCCATATGGTACAGGTATGTAGCTTGTTTTACGAGAACGAATTTCACGACATAAGTATGTCTTCCGATTTCCGCAACCCCTTTTATCGTTTTAATTTTGATGTCGTTTTTATTATAATAGGGACATGTGATTTGATATGTTTGTGGCACGAAGAAAATGAAGTGGATTTTTTCAATGGTATGACTTGTACTAGAGATTTAGACACAACTAATGGACTAGTAAACAGATAGGATATATTTTATCGTACAACAAAGTGTAACTAAGTAACATTTTTATTTTATTGTACTTCTTTATTTTTATTAATTCTCTACTGTTTTTTCTGTTTTTATCCGTAAGAACCTGTAATTGGCTCTATGTATCATATACAATTGTTATTCATCTGATAAAGCCTACGATTAAATAAATAAATAAATAAATAGCTCTTACACAAAATACAGGCAGATATAACTTAGTAACAAGTATGATAATAACCATGAGATTTTCCGTTTTCGTAATAAACTAATAACAAAAAATAAAGGACCTGGTATTTTATTTCCCGTTAATTTTCTAGTGCAAAATACAAAACTGAGCACTGCCAGAAAGAAGAAAATTCTAGAACCATTGATTTTGGTTTTGTGACCGCAACGTCGGACTTTATATTCATATACTGCAGCTTTCTGTATAGTCTAGAGAGGAAATGTCAACTCAACGGTGTATCCTACAGTTTCCTAGAAACAAACTAAATGTTAGTCGATACTTGCTTGTTTATTCTGAAACCGGAGCTTTAACCTTCAGCCGTAGATGATTCGCCTTGGTCACGTTTCCTACGAAGATAACTCTGTAGAAAGCATTAAACTTTTAAACTATTCCTCAACTCCCATCACCATCATCGATAAGGGCAAGAAGAGCCGTTATCCTAATTTATTTAAGGTCGGATTTTCTTCCATACAAATGATTTGTTTGGAAGGAAAACTTTGGTAAATAAAAGATTACATTAGTGGCCTTAGTGCGAGTTTTTTAACGTTCTCGATCGCGTTAGCGTAAACATCAATTTGTATTGAAACTGAATAAGCGCCGTCTGGTGACACTCACGGACAACCTGTTTTTTTTCTATACAATTTGATATAAGCGAACGTTTACGTTAACGCAATCGAGTACGTTAAAAAACTCACACTAAGCCCTCTGATGTCGTCTTTTATTTACCTAATTTTTAACTAAATTATTATTCATAGTTTCCTTGTTCTTCATGATAATACACAAAACTAAATCGTGTTTATTTAGTTAAAACGCACGATTCATCGTTATCTGGACTTCTTGATAAAACACAAAATTAAATCGTATTTAAAAATAGAGCTATCAAATGATTGAGCTGTCTAGTGTCTGGGTAACTGGAATAAATAAGTTATAAGTCAGTCAAAGTAAGTCAAAAGAAGAAGAATACAACGATTTTCTTTCTCAGCATACCAACACATTCTGATTCCCAGAACAGTTTCAAAAACTTAAAGTACCTATCCACACAGCGATCACCCTTCACTATTTCTAATGTGTAAGCTGCACCTTCCTAAACATCATCTTCGAGGAATCCCCTCACACGTGATGCTAAGAGCCTCCGGAAGCTTAACGAGCTTAGTTCAGATTTTCAATATGGCCGATTGAAATGTAGTTCGGAATTTTCGAGCTGCTTCTACGTTAGTATATGACGCGTTTTTGTACAGCATTACAATAGACTTTTGGTGGAAAACTATTTATTTGTAATGTGTTGTGTGGATATTGCATGTTCGTTTTTTTAATGTTTTCCTGTAGATATTTTATTTATTAATTAAAACTTTATGCACTAGTAAAAACTCTGTACAAATGCGGACTTAATGCCATAGGCAGGATATTGCTTGCGCGTACAACAGATTACATCATCTGTCATTACGATTTTATTTTTTGACACTAATAAAATTGACGACAACGTTATAATAATTATGTTTAAGTAATGCATAAGATAAGTTTTCAAAGTATAGCACCGCGCCCACTAGTGGCGTTAATATTCCTGAAAAGCCTCATTGTTCGTTGTGTAGGTCAGCGTAGCATATGCTACGATGGTTGGCGAAGCATCTGCTACGGTCGATTGTCGTAGCAGCCTCTACGGTTGGGTGGCGTAGCAATTGCTACGCGTTTTTTTTCGTATTTGTTATGGGAAGCACGAACTTTATAGTTACTAAAAATGTTTCTCTAAAATGTCTAAACCTATTGAATATTTTTAAGAGCATCGGATTTTTCTCGCATTGAAAATAAGATTTATCTCCCAAACACACAAAACCAAGCCTAAAATCCGGGTTTATAGTTACTGCAAGACGTATAAAAGAGCTACACATAATTGTATCTGCAAAGATGCTCTTGAAAACTTGAAGATTTTTATAAGGCAAAGGAATACCTTCATCAGACATTTTAGGCAGGATAAATATAAATGATACAAAAGCATAAAACCTTGAGCGAGTATGACGGTAAGAAACAAGTGCTTATGCATATACATGCCATTTAAATGTGGATAAGGCTCATTCTACGCTGTGTAAGGGAAAACTCATATCAAGCGAAATAAAAATGTATTATGGTTCTGCATTGATACCTGCCTTTTTTATACCATTGTAATAATAATCTCTTTGTCCTGTCAAGATCTTTGCTTCACCTCGCCCAAAGGCACCTAACCAATTTGATTGTTTTGCCAATTTAAGGTCTTTTTTTTATTAGTGATGGGTTTGCTCTTGACTCTAGACTTTGTCTCTGTCATATCTGACATTCAGATATGACAGAGACAAAGTCTACGATGGAGCGAGCTTACCCAGAAGGAGCCTGTTCACTCTAACTTTGAAGAGATTAGGGCTGTAAGCTTTTGGAAACACAGACGCAGGCAGAGAGTTCCACTCCTTTGCTGTGCGCATAAAAAGACGTCTGATCTCAAGAGGGCAAGAGGGGAACAAGATGGAATCCTATCAGCAATAACGATTGTCTACAAGCCCAAAATGACACGAGAACACGCGTCATATCAAACATTTTGCACTTTTGACAACGACTTACTGGACTGTCACTTCGTCAAAATTCTTAGGCCGTGTTTCCACCTGCAACCATCTCACATTCACCTTGCATTACATCACAGGACACAATCGAGCGATTGATCCACAACACATTGACGTTTCCACTGACTGCCGCAAATAACTGGAACCGCGGTCCCAGTTGCCGGATCCGTTTAATTTAAATATTTTTCATCCGGCAACTGGGACCACCCATTTATTAATAAAATAATCTATTGTTCAAGCCAAAATCAGTACACCATCATCATCATCAGCAGCCTATAGCAGTCCGCTGCATAGGTTTCTCATAATGCCATTCAACTCGATTTCCGGTAACTCTCATCCAGCTGCTACCAGCCACCCTGTGAAGATCGTCACTCTACTTAACCTGATGGCGTGCCAATTAAATATTATAAACTGAATATATTTGGATAATATATTTCGCTAACGGATCCTAGGATGGAAAAATGGTTTCACCTCAATATTTTTTAACGCTTAAAAATTTTTTTTTGAAGATTTTTTTACCACTTTGTCCGCGTGATTAATTTGAAAAGGCTAGGCAGATGATGATGATACCCATACCAAATTCCAACTTTCTAGTGCTAATCGTCAATGAGCTAAACCGCAGACAGACAGACGGACATGGTGAAACTAAAAGGGAACCATGAAGGGTGTTGACCACGGAACCCTACAAAGCAGGTGTAGTACTTCTGTTCTGCATGGGGTGTTATAATTTAGCATATTCGGAACAGCACTCGTCCCAGAGCGATCCGCGTGTGCTAATGATTCATGTCTCCCCTGAGCCTGTCGGAAGCGTTCTTGCCAACATTTCGACGCTTTATAAATATTTTCGGTGTAATTTTTATAGTCTCGTGAGGGATTTTTTTGTGCTGAAGGATGTCGTTGAGTTTGGGCTTGAGAAAATGCGGCTTTCGCTTTTTTCAGCTATTGCCATATCGTTTCGACGGTTTTTTTAGTCTCACTACTAGGGATAGCCCTCCCTTTACTGTGTCTTGCCTTTGCAACTCTTGCCACCATGTGATACTTATATTCTATCAAATAAACATATCATTCATTCCTTACGGTAATAGCGAAATCTGTCTTATTCTTCCTAACTCCGCCAAAAATATTGATAGGCCTTATTATATTTATGTATTTATTCAAGCTGGAATAAAAAAAAAATCAAGAAACGCTTTCTTAATTTTATTCATTGCTCACGAACCACTGAAATGAATCAGCAATCAAAAAGTCTTGAGAGTCAATTAACTCGGAATAAATGAACAAAAATCTGTGCTATCAGAGCTAAGTGCACGCTTCGCAAACAGTTGAGACTGTTTACACACAAATTACTTAACCTACTCGAACATGTGGTGATCCTGTTCATTGTGACATGATTGTGACAGTTCAACAATATCCATTGCGGTATTTTTGCTGCTGAGAAGATCGAGCTTTCTAATTATATGAAGCAATGGATTTCGTTGAACAGTCAAAACAAAAGGGATTGTTATTCTGAGTGTGTTCTGTCACAATTAGGGGCAGGCTATAGAGAAATTGTTACTGGCCGCCAAGACATGCTGCGGCAGACATTAAAAATAGAATTAGATGAAGTCGCATGGCTGTGTGTTCGTGGTCGGTGAAAAGATAGAAAAGCTTGGTTTTAGGTATTGACATAATAAAAGAAAGAAAATGAAATGGGATTTATTTTCATAGCTGCAGATAAATATTTTGAAAAAGCTGTGGATAAAAGAAAATAGTGAGGGAAACATAAAAATATCCGCAATTACGCTTTTACAATTTATTTATGTTATGTACTATTTTTTTATTATTTAGATACATCTATCCTTATTAAAAGCAATGCAAACAAAACCAATGCATGCATGCATGAATGCATTGCTAACTTTCTTTTAATCTTATGTTATTTTTGTGCGTCATTTCTGGGGGAATAAACGCATTTTCTTTCTTTTCTTTTTCCTTTCAATGTTAATGTATAACCTGTTTATTTAATATCCAAAAAAATATCCCAACAGCTCAGCAGAGAAAAAACTCTTGATAAAAACACATTCGCGAAAATAAGTCCTAAGCTCATGAATAACTTAGCCTTTACTCATACCAGCCAACCATAAACGTTTATTCATCCTTCCTACGGTTTGGATAAGGATAAAAACTAAATAACACGTCACTTGCTTCCTCAAGGGACTTGCAACAAAGATTTTATGGGACAACCTTAACAAGGTTTCAGTACTAAAAAGTTTATACTCTAAAACGCTGTATTAGATAATTTAACTTGGCTACTTCTACTAAGTCAGTTGATCACAATTTTTATCGTTTTACCAAGATGTCTTGGTAAGGAGGATTATTACTCCTGTTTTTTTAAAAAAATTTTTGTTTATGAAAGTGCTCATCATGATCTGCCTAGCCTTTTCCCAACTATATTGGGGTCGACTTTCCGTCAAATCGGATTCAGCTGAATGCCAGTATTTTACGTGGAGCGGCTGTCTACCAGACCTCCATAAACCATTAACTGGGTAACACGTTACTTCTTGGCTAGACTGGAGTCAGATTTTTCTGGCTTCTTAGTCCAGTCAAATTAGCTTTGAACCTTGCAAAAATTCCTAACTCTGATTTTTATCTTGAATCGTGTATTTGACCTTAGCTCTTCTAATAGTAACAAAAAATTAAACATTTACCAGAACCGGATCACGGTAAAAAAAACAAAAACGCGTTTATTTTAATAAAAACTCGGAAAAAAATATTAACTCAAAAATGTTAGTTACAATATGTCGAGAATAGGTAAAATTAATTCTTTTCTTCAAAATTAAACATTTTCACCCTCGGGATTTTCGAAAAAATAAAAAAAACTAAATTTTTGAATTGTACTTCAAGCAAAAATATTAACTCCGATTTTTTTTCATAAAATTGTTTAATTAAATACCTTAGTACTCTATGCAACAAAATTAAACAATTTCTGTTAACGGAAGATAGTAATACCTGTTTTTTTGAAATAGCGGCTCAGGCAAAAATGTAACTCAAATAAATTTAGGTTAACTTTAATTTATGGACCATGTCTCACTTAATTACAAGAAAATTAAACACATCCCAGCAAGTAGTAAAGATTTTTTAAACAATTAAAGATTGATATTATCTTCCTAATGCGGCCCTGTTGTTTCAAACCTATTTGTCAGATTGGACCGCATTGAGCACATTTAATCACAATATATTTTCAGTCAGAATTTAAATAACTATGAAAAATCATCTTGTTCTACAAAATGTGTATCGTAAAGATGTTACCTACCTACCTATTGTGTTTTGTTTAGAGTCATAAGTTTATGGATTTAACAATTACATCAACGTAATGACTATGGTTTCTTTTTATATTGGTTTTTATTAGCTGTAAGTCCTATAATAATTATACCTAGTATATTCATTAATATTCACCTACACTACTACTAACAAAGGTTTTATTAGTATATACTTTCGAAATCACAATCATAGTGAGAGTTTATTAAAACACTGTTATGTGCAGTTTCATAGACTACTTTATTGAAAGTCATGCAAAATTTCTGCGAGTATTTTTGCATGGGGAAACGTAGCACGTCAAACTTTAACCTTGTAGGTACGCATTAACGCGTAGTAACAAGTACGAGAAATGGCTAATCAAATCATATTCGCAAATTCATATCAACTCTCAACTTATCGGTCACTTTTCATATATCTTGCACTTGCAGACGAGTATTTCCAGGTGACATCTAATGTCAGATATGAGTGTTTTGTTTAACATGATCAACTTCTATAAACAAGACTTCTAAATTAACTGCAGTCATACGTATAAACAGACATTTTGTTGACCGTCTTCCGTCTTTCTGTATTATTAGGAAACGCAGCCTTATCCTGAACTGATATTAGTATTAATGCATTACAATTGCATTTTGTTGCTAATGCACAAAAAACGGTCAACTTGAAATAATTGCCATATTTGGAATGAGTTTTATGAAAACATACCTTTAAGCCCGTTGTCCTCGTATGCCATATACCCGTCACGGGGACAGCGGGATGTGATTAAATTTATTTCCCGTTGTCCCCATAACGTACATTCGGCTAACGGGGAAAACGGGAAGTAAATCATATTTCTGGGTGGTTTAAAAAAAATTACCACAAAGGTGATGGCGGGGTCTGTTCGCTCGCTCACTTGACCTCGCCCTTCTAACCTAACCTGTCCGAGTCGGGGTGCCCCAAGTCCCGAGCTCGCTTCGCTCGCTCTTGCACAAACATAATTTGCAAAGTATATTTAATTATTACAACAAATTAACGGGAACAACGGGAAGTAATTTTAATTATTTTTATTAAATTCCCTTTGTACCCTTTAACGGAGATATGGCCTACGGGGACAACGGGAATATACTAAAACACATATTCCCGTTAGAGGTCTGGGTTCCAGCAGTTTGACCTGCGCAGAAACCCAACCCACCAGGAGCCTTCGGCCCTCCGATATTATCTTAGCCACCGACACGGGGCAGCTCACCACAACGGTTCGCATGCCCGTGTGGTCAGGACGTATGGTGCTTGCCTTCACCTCCTCAGAGAAACCCCCCGTCCTGATGATGGCGACCGCCACCTCCTCCTCCGTGACAGGAGTCATCCAGGCCCGGAATGCGCATGTCCATGCACTGCGCGGGCCTTGACACTCGGCCATCGTCCGCATTCGGCGCCCCCTGTAAGGCAGCTTCTTGGAGCCCGGCCAGGTCTGCTCGGAGTTTTGCGTTCTCATTTTGGAGAAGCTCCGCGGTATCCGGCTCACCGCCGGAAGAAGTCGAAGGGATAACCCTTCGACCGGTCGCTCCTGGGTGGCGCCCCTCCTCGGCAAGCTTAGCGGCTCGCTGGGCTGTCTCCTGGGAGGCGAGCACCCTCCACTTGCTTCGTTCTCGGCCCTAACCTTGCCTACTGGTGGAAATTTTTCGGTCCAGAGGCCAACTTTTCGTTGGAGAACGAACCCTGGTCATTCTCTAGTCTGGGCCGCCTACGGAAGAGCCCGGAGTTCTCCACAGCAGCCCCCACTCCCTAACGACGAGAGCTGATGCCAGATGCAGAGTCGTCAGAGTCTAACCCCGCACCTGCACGACGTTTAAACGAGCCCCTCGCCCAGTGCCATATGCTGCGGCAGGTTATACAGAAGACCGAAGAGTATAATCTGCCCCTCTGCCTAGCGTTTGTGGACTACGAGAAAGCCTTCGATTCGATCGAGACTTGGGCTGTGCTGCAGTCTCTCCAACGGTGCCAGATCGACTGGTCGTTATAGAGGTGCCTAAGTGTTTGTACGAAAACGCCACCATGTCAGTCCGACTTCAGGATCAGACTTCGAAACCTATCCTCCAGCAGCGGGGTGTGAGGCAGGGAGACGTCATTTCTCCGAAACTGTTCACGGCCGCAATGGAGGATGTCTTCAAGGTTTTGGACTGGAGAAGGCTAGGCATTAATGTCAATGGCGAGTACATCACTCACCTTCGAATTGCCGATGTTATAGTCGTCATGGCTGAGACCATGGAGGACCTCAGTACAATGCTCGATGACCTCAGTAGAGCTTCCGACAGAGTGGGTCTTAAAATGAACATGGACAAAACCAAGGTCAAGGGATATTAGCACCCACTCCTATCATGATCGGAGGCTCTACAATCGAAGTTGTTGACGTGTCCTCTACCTGGGACAAACGGTTCAGTTAGGTAGGGCTAACTTCGAGAAAGAGGTCAACCGTCGAATCCGACTCGGCTGGGCGGCGTTCGGGAAGTTGCGTGATATATTCTCGTCTCACATACCACAGTGTCTCAAGACGAAAGTCTATGACCAGTGCCTGTTGCCAGTGATGACTTATACAACTGAAACGTGATCGCTCACAATGGGATCTAGAAGGCTCAAAGTCACCCAAAGTGCAATAGAGAGGGCAATGTTCGGGGTTTCCTTGCGTGATCAAATCAGGAATGATGAAATCCGCAAGAGAACCAAGGTAACCGATATAAGCCGAAGGATCGCCAAGTTGAAGTGGCAGTGGGCAGGGCTTTTTTGCTCGCAGAACAGATGATTGATGGGGCCGAAAACGGAGTGGCGACCGCGTACCGGAAGACGCAGCGTTGGAAGGCCTCCCACAAGATGGACCGATGACCCGGTGAGGATCGCTGGTAGCCGTTGGATGCGAGACGCATAGGACCGGTTTTTGAAGCGACACTTGGGGGAGGCCTATGTCCAGCAGTGGACGTCTTTCGGCTGAGATGATGATGATGATGATGATGATGCAATTTGATGTGTTTTGATAAAGTTGCATGAGTTTAGACGACAGAGTAGTTTGTGAAACTGTGCATAACAAAGTTTCAAAATGTATTTTTTTTTTATTATTTCACTACAACAATTATGTACACTCGTTCTAGTTTTTTTAATAATTTCAGGTAAGTATGTAACAGTTTCTTAAACTACTAATAACACATCAATGCAGCTCTTTCGTCTTTGCTGAAATTAAAAATTAAAATTAATTTTTGTACTCAAAATATTGTAAAAAATTGATTTGAAAAGAGTAACTATGGAGTTTCTTGTCCGTTCTTCTCCATAAGAATCTACCTTTGCGAACGGACAGTTGAGTCACTTTATATTATTTTAATTGTAAATGATGACGTTCAAAAGTGCCGTTGAATGGCCTAATTGAAATAAACGTTTTGACTTTGGCTTTGACTTTGCTGAAATAATACGATTTTGTGAAAAATACCGATTTGCTGCAATCATTTCAAGAGCACATTGTTGCATGATTTTATCTATAAATAAAAAAATGGGTTAGTTGCACCATTTGTAATTCAAGAATGATCTTTTTTTTACTTTCCTTCACCCTGAATAGCAGAATAAATATTTTAATGAAAATTGGAAGAATTCACGAAAAGTTATGAGCAAAATTCATTTTCTCATGCATTTTGTACTCTGACTGATTCTGACACATGAATGAAACAAAACACGGATGAGCCAATTCTAATAGTTGAACTTAACTGAGTGCGGCAAAAAAGATGCCACTTTATTAACAATTAAAGAGATAGGTAATAAATAACGTCTGATTTGTTTAATTTTGATAAATTATGGTTTGTGTTTGTACATTTTCCATTATTAAACAACTTTCAGGAGAGTTACATTTTTGCCTGAAAAGTTATGTGACAATTTCTTATATCTCGGAACCCCGAGGTAGTATTGTTTTAATTTTCTCAATATAAATAAACATGATAATTAAAATCCATTTAGCATTATTTTTGTCAAGTTAATATTTTTGCTTGAAGTACAAAGTCAAAAAATAACATTCTTTAAAAAAAGTATAGTTCCGTGGATGAAAAACGTTTAATTTTCTTACCTACTTGTACAGCTCAATCTGTTCTACAAATGTCCCAAACTAACATGCCAGTTAATATTTTTTCCCAACGAGTTATTATCAGAATCAGAATCAGAATCAGCGTTTATTTGTGAAACATAGGTTTTATACATTTAAAAGATCTTAAATTAGGTAATATAAGTTCGCTATGTTTTGCCGTGAAGGCGTACAAATATTGAAATGAAAACAAAATCATAAAGAATAACAATTAAACTACTAACATACGAAGAAAACAAAATTAAACTCTTACATGAGAAAAGGAACTAATAACCTTATAAAATTAATAATTAAAAATTATAAATAATAATTATGAAATTAAATGTTTTGCTAAAACAAACGAACATCCGGGGGTTAACTTTTCGCGGGATACATTTAAACATACTTCTCTGCTTATACTCTACACATTAATGGCAAAAAATCGGAGTTAAGAATTAATGCTAAGTTTGCCTTATTTTCGGCGTAATTTGACCGGACTATCTGACAATTCGTAACAACTGCCAAAAATCTACAAATGACAGTCGGGACCAATGGCTTAACGTATTTTCCGAGGCACGGAGGAATCTCGGTATGTTAAGATGGTTACCCATCTACAGGCCGACCTCGGCAAGTGTTGCTTAACCTTGAAGATTGACCCATGCGGCTGTTACTATTTAGCCACGAACTCCTCCTTTAATGAAAGTGCTATTGACTCCCAAAGCAGTTAAAACCTCTTAAAACTTAATTCAGTAGGTTACTGAGTTTTAGTTGAACTCCTTCTTCATGGGGTCATACAATCCTTGGATTGTCCCATTAAAAATCGTAACTAAACACAGGTTATTAAGAAATAGTTTATACCTACTTAGGTACAATAATAACATTGAGCGAAATATAGAAGATGGTCAACAGCGCTTGTGGCTTTTTGCTGAACTATTTGGTGCAGTCGTGAAACACACAATTAACTTCCTATATTGTGTATGTATATCTGTGTGTGCTAGTTAAATTTGGTTTCTTTTAAAAATGCCTATTTCGATATTTATTCAATTAAAATCACTCTTCCATTCCATTTCACGCCGTATAAATTTTAGTCCAAAAATTTGTAATGAATCCCGTGCAAATTAAACTAAATTTAAGCACGATCATAAATCCCGGTTTTATTATCCTGTGACCTCCGTACCGCTGCGGTTTCTCCCGGGAATACACTTTTTATTCACGATGCAGACAGGATACGGAAATGTCGGTACTCTACTCGTCCGTGGCAAGACTGGTAACTTAGTCATGACTATAGAACCCGGGTTGGGAAGCGTAGGGTTAATTCCCATGTGTTTGTGTAGGAGTCTATTTTTCAACGGGTTAAAGCGGGCTAGTTTTGTTGAGATATTGTTATTACTACTAGTAGTAGTAGTGAACCAAGACGAATTTCTATGACCAGTGCGTGTTGCCTGTTATGATTTAAGGATTCGAAACGTGGTCGCTCACAATGGACCTCATCAGAAGGCTTAAAATCACCCAAAGGGCAATGGAGAGGGCAATGCTCGGAGTTTCCTTATGTGATCGAATCAGGAATGATGATATCCGCAAGCGAACCAAGATTATCGACATAGCCTGACGGATCGTCAAACTGAAGTGGCAGTGGGCAGGGCACATTGCTCGCAGAACAGATGGTCGATGGGGCCGAAAAGTTCTGGAGTGGCGACCGCGTACCGGAAGATGCAGCGTCGAAAGGCCTCCCACAAGATGGACCGATGACCTGGTGAGGGTCACGGGTAGCCGATGAATGCGAAACGCCTATGTCCAGCAGTGGACGTCTTTAAGCTGATATGATGGTGATGATAGGTACTAAATTGGCTCTGCAGATTTGCATGTAACAAACAGGGTTTGTCCAGAAAATTTGACAAGTCTTGCCAAGCGGTATCGTGTTAGACAGCTAGTGAGGGTCAGCTAGATTTACTCCATGTAAATTGCTGGTATTTTTCTACATCCAGTTAGACTGAAACCGACTCCAACATAGTTGGTCGATGTAACAACAATTAGACTATAGTTGAAACGAAGAGAAAAACAAAATGCTCTGCCTTTCCAGTTTTCACAGGTAGGTACGTTAGCTGTGATTAAAACGTTGAACAAACGAAACATACTGGGTGTATTCCACTGCACTGCAGAAACAGAGAGACCTTTAGTAAAAATAATAAAAAGGCGTTGTAGAACCAATCGTTCAAACTTCAGCAGTCCTTCAAAAGTGGTTGTCCAATTTAAAATTCGGTCCAAACCGTGGTCTGAGCTGAACATTCCATAAATCTCTTGCTTGTTTTCTAAATATTCAAAGTGCATTTCAAATTCTCCTGAATCGATTTTTAAAAGTTCGAGAGGTGTAACAAATTAGTACAAAAGAATTGGGAAAAATGTTTAGGTAGCTAGCACAAATATAGAACACGAAGAACAGTTTTCTTTCACTTTTGGGGACAATAGACTCGACTGACGCTCGGGCCACATTACTATGTTGTTTCTTCGGGCGTAGTTTATTGGCTTCAAAACTCTATACCTACGCAAGGAGCATTGGTTAGATACATGTTGAAATACAGACAAAATTAAAACTTTACGTCAAATATTAAAACCTTGATCCCTTACTACAATGTTCATCATATCAGTCGAAAGACGTCCACTGCTGGACATAGGCCTCCCCCAAGTGTCGCCACAACAACAGGTCCTGTGCATCTCGCATCCACAATACAACATCTTCAGCATCTACAATCTTGTTACAACGAAAAAAGATCTGTAATGTGAGACTATATTTTTCAACTGCAGAATTCCATTACACAGTAAAAGCAGTGTTGACAATCCTAGGCTGGAAGGCACATGAGACTATAACTTAGCGCGACCCGGCTGTACAGAGATATGTGTTCAAAGTGCAAGCACATACATCAAGCTGTCAACGCAGCAGGGGTAGATAGAACGACTGCTCTTTTCTGTGAAGGAATGAGGTGATATCGGTTCTGAGACAAGATGTGAAATAATTGGATTTGGTCTTTAGATTTACTAGAATTTTTCAACGTTGTTTGACGTAATTATTTTCACATACAGCTTTTGTCATAGACAGTAGGAATATAAAGGATTAAGAATAGCGGTTTGACAGCTTTTGCATAGAAAATATTATGTCAAACAGTTGACATATTTTCTATACAAAAGCTGTCAAACTGCGTTTGTAATCCTTTTGAGACTGTTGAAAAATCAGCCTGTCCTTTAGTGATTGTCCTATTTATGCGCAAGGGATAATTTTGAAACGTAGGTGTTCTCAGCTAGATTGAAAAGATTAGTCTTCAATGTTAGTCGGATTAGGCAATACCAATTAGTACTTACTTAGGTAGTAACAACACCTAAGTATTGAACTATCAAGCAGCTTACAGTTCTCGTCAAATAACTGTGCCCCTCTGAAGTTGGCTACGAGTGGCTACGTAGTAGTCAAAATTACGAACAAACTGCAACTGCGCATGCACAAGAGACATGGCGGGTATTAATTTTATGTCTCAGTCGCTCGTTTACGTTCGATGCAAGCTTGCGTGCCACTTGCTCCCGTCTACGTGACTTCACCTGCGCGATTTTTGCAAATGGCTAACTTCAGAGGGGCAAAGTTATTTGACGAGAACTGTAGTTAGCAAACGTTTATTGTCTGTCTACATAGCCAGTTCTACATAATTGATACAGTGGACTTGGTCTTAACAACTATCCAAAACTAAATTCCGGCTCATTAACTAAGAAATAAACACCAAAATGGCCTTAAATTGAAATTATGGTTAGCAATAATCCGGCGACATATACATCTGATTTGGCCACCTTGTTTAAATATGTTGTATTGCTTTGTACTTACAGAATTTAATCGAAAAAAGAGGTTAAGTAAATATTGTTATGGCTGAAAAAATAATAAAAAACGAAAGGCTTTACACCGCCTGTAATGGAAAAAGTTACATTTACACACGATACTACTGCGTTATTTTTTATCTCTCCAGAGTAACTGTTTTCAATTCGCCAGAGTATTCGCTGTTACTATAATCCTACCAAATCTAATCTATCTGGTTTCTTTTTTATGGTCATCAAAATTGGTCGCAAGGGGCGGTTGCTTATGGCAAAATGGGAAAAAAGTTTCCATTATAGCAAGACTTCTACGTCAATCAAAATTGGCTGGACCGCTGCATTGGAGGCAGAATGACATGATTAGCATTTGATTTGTCTGCCTCCACCACCAAGACATTAAAATGAAAATGGGATTGATTTTGGTTCAAATCAATTTCTTCCAGTTATAAATTGATCATCGTCTTTCTTCTCATGTAATAAGGGTCAGCACAACTAGTTTTACTTTTAATTCTTCCGTGTCACGCTGTCATTCGGTAGCCTCAACGCACTGATTCTCTTTCTGTGTTTATGCTCATAAAAAAGTGTGTTTGATAATAATAACAATAAATAGTGTCGGACCAATGTCAGATCGCAGATGGCATTCGTTCGCTTATTATCGTTCAGGGACTCGTTCGTTCAATTAATTTGAAAGTATGTCTGCGGCATACTGCAGTGTTACTGTGATTTCAATTTAATATAGAAAGTATAATTAGTGTCCTGGGCATACGAAAAGAGTTTCCAATGTTGGGTTTACGAGGTCATATTAAAATAAATTACGGAACTTTACAGACGATTATAGCAATGCAGAGTAAGTAGTCAGTAGTCATCATCATCATCATACCAGCCGAAAGACGCTGTAGTCAGTAGTCATCATCATCATCATCATACCAGCCGAAAAACGCTGTAGTCAGTAGTCAGTAGTCATCATCATCATCATCATATCAGCCGAAAGACGTCCACTGCTGGGCATAGGCCTCCCTCAAAAAGGGGGTTTTGCCATAATCGCCGCGCTTGGCAGGCGGATTGGCGATCGCAGTGTAGCTGTTGCAATGTACAGAATGCTGCTGCCCATTCTCCAGTGAGTCCCTAAGTCGCCTCTTACGATACCCACGGGAAGTGACGGGATGGCGATATTCTTTTACGCCCGCACATCTTACGGAACCGGAGTAAGTAGTAAAGATTCAAGAATCGAACTGTCACATTTTGTATTATTTAGTTCGCTTACCTCGCGTACCTCGATGTACAATTTTGAGCATTCGCTGAATGTTGGTGTTAACATTGTCCGTGATTTTATGACCTCCCTTGAAAAATAAATTTTTTCGTTCTGAGCTCGGCGTATAAATGCCTTGCTCATACCTTCTAGGAAATTTGTACACAGGGACGGACTTTAAATTCGTTGCCAATCAATTTAAAGTCACATGTGTAATCAATAAGTTAACAGAGTTACGACATTTGTCTTTAAATCAAATTATTTTTTTTATTGTCTGCAGTTCTTCAAACGATTCCTTTTCAAAATTAAGCAGTCATTATAATAAAGTATTAAATATCGTCATAACTCGCTGAGAATGGTTGCTCGCAGGCTACAACGGCATTCATATTCAGTTAATACCACATTAAAATTTAAAATTACGTCGTGAGGAAGATTCTTTCCTTTTTAGCAAGAGTTATGATGTTGTATGGAGGATACTTTATGTTTATTGCAAGTGTAGGAAGCGTGAGATTGCTTGCGGGGAAAGTGACCGGGTAATAGCGGTTGGAAATTGATTTTTAGTATCCTGAAGCGTCTGTGGCTTAAGTGTACAGTTTACACTTATAAGTGCCTTTTTATGGATGGGAAATCATCGAATGACCCCTTCCGCTATGGGTGGAGCGGGAAGGAGTGTCAGACTCTTACTGACTAAAGCCCATCCGTGCTCCTCCTAGTGCCCTTTCCGTTTCCGAGTAACTCTTTCGAACAAAATCTGAATCCTCAAATTCTAAGTTCAGCCCTTCAAATTCTTCTTTAAATTTATTTTTTTCGAATTACTCCCAATTTTCTAACCCTCAGAATTCTCCCTTGTTCGAACTGTTAGGATAATTTCAAAACAAATATAGTCAAATCCGTTAAAATGTTCTCGAGTGATCGGCTTACTAACAAAAAGCATTTCATTTTTATTTATATAGATAGATAAAATCTATGGAAAAATACAGGGTGATTGGTATTTAAGTGCGTTCCTTGATTTGATTTGGTTAAACTAGAGAAGATTTGCAACGATTTTGACACCGAAAATTTGGGGTCCACACTACCTGGTTTTCGAGATTTCGATGTATTTAAGATTTTTTGGCATTTTTTGCCTCACGACCAAAAACTGCAAATGTTGAGAAATCTGTTCCACTCTAATAGTCAACTGATACTTTTCAGATAGCTCGTGAGTAAATGAATAGCCGTATCTTTGGAAATAAAGCGTTACTTAAGTTTTCGGGATCAAAATCGTTGCAAATAAGCTCTTGTTTAACTCATGTTAAGGAACGAACTTGAATAACGAACCCTGTATAGTTCCGAATCTTTATTTTCTAAAGTAATGTATTAGAGATTTGCTTTTAATGTAAACATTTATCAAAAAATATTCTTGCAACAAATTGCAACCTCGTGAGTGCACCATTCGTTTACATTAAACTTGTCGTGTTTAGAATTCATCGTGATTTAGTGAGGTAATAAAGATAATAATTTTCCTTAGTTTGGCAAATGACCCGTTCTTGCACATTACTATTACTGTTTTTCTAAAAATAAAAGAAGTTCAAAGTTAAATTTATTAAGTATTAAAGTCAAAGTCGTAAAAATCGATCGATGGAACCGTAATGTTTCATGGTCTTTGTCTGGTACTTAGGTAAGAATTTATTAATACATAGGTACCTATGTAATAATGGATTGGTAGGTCATAGTAATGAAGTGAAACTTATGAAGTCCATATTAATACTCGGTACAATTTTACTATCAATATTAATCGTAGTAAAAATATGGCATCAGCCGCCCTGCAAATTATTGTGGACGACTTATAAGTCTTAAAATCATCATGGTTCCGATGTGCGAGGGAGATGGAGCTATACAAGACGCATAGCACTAACCCTTTTTGCCACCGTAATGGCAGGTAGGTGGTGTCAGATAAAAGGTTATGAGCCCGTCATACAAAATCACGTGAAAGTAACATAGAAAATGATAAACTTAATAAGATGCCTGGCTTAACCCTTTATGTAGTAGTATTTGTAGCATTTATATTAAATTAGAACCTACATGGCGTTTTATTTAAACAATACATTGCAGTATTAGGATACTCAAACAATGATAACATAGGTGTTATCATTGTTTGATATATATGTTCTGCGGCCCTACCATGACGTGTTAAAGCCTTAGTCGTTCGAGCGAGAAGGAGGGATGGCGCTATACACCCTATATAGCTCCATCCCTCCTTCTCGCTCGAACGACTCACACTTTAATACGTCATGGTAGGGCCGCTCTGTACGGTATCGGACGTAAAAAATAGCACAATCCCATCACTTCCCGTGGGTGTCGTAAGTGTCGACTAAGGGACTCACTGGAGAATGGGCAGCAGCATTCTCTGTACATAGCAACAGCTACACTGCGATCGCCAACCCGCCTGACAAGCGTGGCGATTATAGCAAAAACTCCCGTATGGGAGGCCTATGTCCAGTAGTTGACGTCTTTCGGCTGATATGATGATGTGATCATTTGGGAGAGTTTACTTATTGCATAAGTACCTAAGTCTTTCTGTAGTTGATATGCATTAAACTGCATTAAACTGGATAAAAACATATCTGTATAATCGCCAGCAATGTGTAGAAATATCTAGACGTAATATATCAGAAAAAAATATATATAGATCTGCCTATCGTCAAAACTCCTGTGGGGTTCCCCAGGGCAGTATATTAGGACCCTTTTTGTTTTTACTATATATCAATGATTTGCCCAACGTGACCCCATATTCATGCATTCTGTACGCCGACGATACTACTCTTAGTATTGAACTCACTGATAAAAATATCGCCAAATACGAAAAAGAGATAAATGACACACTAAACAAAATAATAGATTGGTTAAAAGACAACAATTTACATGTCAATATCGGTAAAACTAAACTTATACAGTTCCAAACTTATAATAGCAAACATCACGGATTAAAAATAAGATATGCAAGTGACACTATAGAAGAGGTTAAAAGTGCTACTTTTTTAGGTATAACTTTAGATAAATTTTGCAACTGGAAAGAGCATATTGAAAAATTATGCACTAAGCTGCAAAGATTTGTATTTGTTTTAGGTAGAATAACTCGTGTAGCTGGTATCAATGCAGCACTTTATGCTTATCATGGTTACGTAGCATCAATTCTACGCTACGGTATTATCATATGGGGCAATTCTGTGGATTTTATTAAGGCATTTCGAGCCCAAAAAAAGTGTATTCGATCAATAACCAAAGCCCAACCATTAGACAGCTGTGTCCCACTCTTTAAGAGTTTAAAAATATTGCCACTCCCATCTTTATATATATTCGAACTTTGTATCTTTGTACGTAAAAACATAGGTTTATTTAAATTACGTAATGATGTTGTGGTAAGAAAAAGCAGAGATGTCCACCAATTATGTGTACCTCAACAACGAATTAAACTATTCTCCAATAATGTTTACTGTATGGCAATTCGTATTTATAATAAATTACCTAATGTTTTTAAAGATCTTAATTTCATGACTTTTAAAAAGAAATTATTTGACTTCCTATTATCTAAGTGTTATTATTCAACAGATGAGTTTTTAAATGAAAAGTTTGACTCTAAATTTAAATTGGACGACGAATTGCCCTTACATTCGTAATGATTGAATTTAATTTGATAACTGTGACATTGTATTGAATAATTCTTAACACTGTATTTGATTAATTTCTGACATTATATTTAGTATTCCTTGACATTATATCTAGATTGCCTTGACATTGTATTTAATAATTCCTGACATATTTAGTATACCGTTAAATTGTATTTAATAACTCTTGACATTCTTATTAGTATGCGTTGACATTGTATGCAATAATCCCTCCAAATTGTATTTAAAATCAGATAATGTTTACCTAGGTTTGCCAATTCATTTTGATTTCATTTAAATTTTTGAAAATATTTGTACGCTGGAAACAGCAGAATATTTTGGACGTAGAATTGTAGTAACACCTTGTAACAACAATATTCTAACAAATAAACTTATTATTATTATTATTATTATATTCAGTCACAACATTTCTTGTGTAAAAATGTTTTTAGAAAATCGGAATAGGTGTTTAGATAATAAGATTTTCTTTTTCGAGACACAGTTCGTTCGTTATACTAAACTGATTTCCCGTCTGACTTGGTGGGATCCGGTTTTATCTGCGTCATAAAGGGATCCAGCCTTGTTTTATGTTCTGCAAAGGTAGACTGATATGCTATAAATCAAACTATGATGAAGGTTTACAGCGGATCTGATCATACACCAAAATTTACCCTTTTATTTATTTACTAACTAGAAAGTATAATGTACCTATACTTTAATGTACACATAGATAAAAAAATACTTACATAAATAAATTAAACGACGTGGTGTTCCGTCGCTTCCACGGACAAGTGCCACTAGAACGTAGTGGTGTACTAACACAAACTGTATTATAATATATTTGTTATTTTGTAAAGTATATCTAAAGGCCTGAAACTAAAGAGATTTTTTTATTTCAACAAAAAAAAAAACATAATAACATCTGTCAGCCTTATCGCATTTCGCGATCTCATCCAGGCAACCTGGCTTGGATATAAATAGTCTGGATACAAAATGGCGTTACATTTGGTGCAAATATAAAATTGTTCAATTTGTCGTAGGTACCTTTCGTTAGTGCAGAAACTATATGTTTTTCAGGAACCTTCAAAATTCCTATATTCAGTGGATATGTTGTCGTACTTATGCTTAAATCTGCCTTACAATCACAATTCGTTTTTTTTTTCAACTTTTTTTTAATATTCAAGTTTACACCATCTACATCATAACGACTTTTTCAATCGATTGTCGTTCTTGATTGTTCCAAATTCACACGCCAGACGAATAATTTCTTTCTCCAACACTCATTACAAAACTTAAGGCCAGTACAAAAATATAGAGCGTGCCCTTGCGACACCAGAAATCAATTTTTAATTGATCAACAGCCAAGTGCAGGAATCGATACAGTCCATATTTTATTAAGCGATACATTTACAAGGCGCACGTGGAATGTGCACTATATTTAGAAGAAAACGAGTGTGTCGTGTTGTGTCTTTATTTCCTTTTCCATTTTGAATAACTCTTCGTTTGGGTTAAAGAAAGCCCGGGCGTAGCGGCTTTTCCAGTGTACCTATTAGTATGGATACGGGAGAAAGAAAATAATGTCGGGAATCTCGAGGTTTTTTGAAGATGTCATTAAAAACATCTGGTTGGTTTCAAAGTGTAGGCCCTTTCGGCACTTCGTTCAAGACTTTCAGGACAATGTTATATATTTGATCATAAATAAATATAAATTTATGCAGTGCGGAAAAGCTTTTCCAAACAACCAAACAATCTAAGCATACCTCGACCGTTACTGGACTTCCCTAGGAGTTCTCTATTCAAATGTTTGTTTGAACACAGAACAAAAGAACATAGCTAGTGTTCCGAATTCGAAACTTCCGGAGCACAGTTGCGTTCTGAAACCCGCAGCGAGTCCTCGTTAGCATTTTCACATCCATTACAAGTACTACAGACATTTCTAGAGCAATCGACTATTGTTTTAAATTAATATTTCAAGTCAACGACCATGTTGCATGTGGTATCCAATACGCTGTAGATACTAATATAGTCAGTTTACTAAAACCTTGATATATCACACGGCAAAGTTTGAAATACTTTTTTTTTCGGTTTGGTCCTACAAAAATGACCACATACTCTTTAATTTGTTTACAATTTTACGTTATTCGTCCGTGTTTGGGTCACAGAAGTCCATAATGTGTGTATTTCAACTGAGTCGACAAAAATTGGCTGTGATAGACGGCGAGACAGACGGACAGACAGTTAGACAGCCAGTCAGCCAACTGACAGACACACGAGTGATCCTATTATGTTCCGTTTTTTCATACGAACGCGCGGACGTTCGGAACTTTACTTCATTTTGCGTTTTATTTTTCAACAAAGGTATGTACAAAAAAGGTTTTACACCAATAGTTTGGGATAAAAATGATTTACTAGTGGTGTAACTTTGCCCATAGTGAGGAAGATTTACAGCCTCCCCGGGCTCAGTTCCGATATAGCTATTGTTTCTGTTAGCTGTAATAAAGACAAAACCATCGCCCTTGTTTAGGTCTTTCAGTTGTGGGTGAGCAGAATTCCAAGTAGCATAGAAATAAAAGTTTGTTTTATACTATATACATTATAACT
This sequence comes from Melanchra persicariae, assembly GCA_947386135.1. Classification (NCBI taxonomy): domain Eukaryota; kingdom Metazoa; phylum Arthropoda; class Insecta; order Lepidoptera; family Noctuidae; genus Melanchra; species Melanchra persicariae. Next base: position 3,631,988 of record OX376655.1, on the reverse strand, counting down.
GATTAATATCAATGTTATGTAGGTGAGTGTTGCAGGGAAATGATAAAACAGAGATTTGATAAAATGCCTAAGGTCAATCAAATCACTATAGGAAAATCAACTCACAGAGTGATCATTTTAACATCTCCCGTAAATTTCTCATCTACCTGATGGACAGAGATCCCAGAGCTGCCAGACTATATTTATTTTCGCACTAACAAAATGTGTGGAATAGAATAGTGTTAGTATGTACTTTTGACATACGCATAACTGCTATCCGACCGGCGGCCGATTTTCATGTATCAGGTGCTAAAGCCATTGAATCGCTTTTTTTTTAAGTCTGGGTGCTGAGTTTTATGTATGTTTTACAGAATAGTAATGAAATAATATTTTAACGACTGATTAGTCATTGTAATAGTCTAAGAGCGGGTCGACTCCTCGAGTGATATCCTATTTACAAGGTTGTTTGGGCATAGTTTATTTACTAGGTGCAAATAACGGAAGCTAAAGCCTATCAGGATTTGGGAGGATGCAAAACTACGTCCTTGACTAATAAATACCTTTTAAACATCACAAAAAAAGGAATGTTGTTTGTTGGAATGCTGTTGAGGTGTTGTTTGTTTGTGGTTATTTGTTGGAATGTTGTTGTTGTTGTTGCTGTCATACGAGTCGGTTTTATTGCCAAGGGGCGCCAATATAAGTTTCTAGGGAGAAGGGAGTTGAGAGCGGCGGCGTAGTGAGGGCATCACGGCATGACAGCATCATGTCCTTTGCTGTCACGAGTTGGTTTTACTTACTGGTTTGTCAAATTTTTGGAATTACAAAGTAAAAATCAAGTCGGAGCAACTTAGGTAATTCGATTACTAAATGATTTTCTAAATCTATTGATCGTTAGAATAATGTATAATACCTGCATTTTGCTAAGTCTGGATAACGGTCTTATTAATGAGTAGGTACGTTGGTGATTAACCTGAGTGTGGTCGGAAGATAAGGCTCATAATAAATAATTATATCTGGTAAATTATGATCGTTTAAAGCTTCACCAGCAAGTTATTGTTCAATAAAGTTTCGTTTTTATTATTTGTTGTTATACTGTATATATTTAACTTAGATTTTGTTTATCGTGTTACATGTAAGTAATTAAAGAACGTTTACAAACAAACAAACATACAAACTTTTTAGTCATTATTTTTAGACATGAATGAATCGATTTAAATTAAACTTGATAAGTCACGCCAAATATTCTCCTCAGATTGTTTCCGTATTAATTGTTAGGAACTTATATTTATAGATTTTTATCACTGTACATTGCTCTAACAGTTCAAGATGCTGAGTACAACAAATCTTTGTGTCTTTGATAGATAACTATGTTTTATCTTTCAAAGTTCTATGTTTTATATTCTAATATTATCACAAGCCATCAAATGGCTTGTGATAATATTAGAATATTTAGTACCTACCTGATAACATTTTAACAGACGTAACAAAGCACTTTAGCATGTAAATTGTAGGAGTTCATTATATAGAGAGATATCCCAGTCTCATTTCTAATGTTTGTACCAATAATGCAAAGTCTCAGCAAGTACTCGGCCTGATTTTCTTTAATTGATTCAAATGAATATTTGAAGGCTACAGTCGTAACAGTGAGACGGAAGTTCCGTACCAGGCACAAGCGAGCCAGGGTAATCCAGCTACAATGCCGTTGTCATTAAATATACAAATTCGTTAGCGTAAAAGTTTCCTTATGTACGCAATGCGTAATAATCGCGCGGAGGTGAGGTCCCTGATGGGCGCCAATAAGCGCACAGTGGTCCCATGCTGGGCGCCAAACGAGAGGAACAAGAGAATCGCTGAGTTATTCATCGTGTTATGCAATATTCCGCGCCAAAAGTTGTCCTTGACTCAAGTGTTGCTGTCGACGAGAAAATAATTTGCTTTAAAACAGTACGAGTTGGTGCGGTAGCTGAGATACTAACAGACGAATGAACTGAACGACTTACAGCTTCTTGTTTAAATTTTAAGTTATTTTAGTAAGGTAGGTATGTTACTGTATCTAAATCTGTAGCTATGTACATTTTATTTTCGTGTTTAGTTGTAGGCTCATTATAAATTATTTTTAATAATGTTTCATTCCTAGACATTTCCTTTATAGTTTCTGTACACAACATGGCTAACTTATTCAAAACTCGTTTACCTTCAATGTTCAATCTAATTAGTATCTACCCACTGATCGGTAAACACTGCTACCATTATTTCAAGCAAAGTTTAACAAGCTATTAGGAAAGGAAGAAAAGCAACAGGTCGGCAAATTACAGTAGTTTATAGCGCGTAAACTAATGGCTCACGTAGACTTATTGTTTTTTACGAGCACCCGTTTAGGTTCTTAACTAGACGATCGTCAATTTAGCACACCTTCACTTGGGTTATAGTATTGCTTAGTAAACGACTATGTGAAATAACATAAATATGACATGCAGTAGACATATTAAGTGCAAGAATGCCATGATATTAATGGGACCGGTTTCCGAATTGAATATTTAGACTTAAGAACGTATCAAAACTTTAATTAATACCAGGTTTGAAAGGCTAGGAAATGTTGGGCATATCAATCAATCAAATATGTTTATTTGCGCACAAAACTAGAAGAAGGTGTAACTGTTTATGCTAAAGTAGAGTTTGACAAATACTCAATTTTTTTATTCAGAAATGAAAATCCTGTGGCTGCTTTAATAAATTTAAAATTAAAACTGTCTTCTAAAGTTCATAGATTATATGTCACCTGCAGGATAATTAATCAACATACATTGAAGACTCTCATTAAGGAAAGTGCCAACTAGCCTTGGTTGTTGGAGTGTGGCCAAAAAAGACAATTTTGAAAAATACATTTTCAGTAGCTAGACAGGTAGCCTAACTTGTATTTTGGTCTTGAAATTGTAATACTAAATAAAATATAAGGGGCCATTTTTTCATAGGTCAGGCAGCTCGGTCCGAGAAATGAAAATGGCGGTTTGAAAAATTTTGTACAGAAAACATATCAAACAGACATATTTATTCTACAGTTAAAATTTATCAGATTTTTGAAAAAATTGCTTTTAGGGTAGTTTTTTTACCTGAACAATTGACAACATGAAAGATTTACTTGTTTGACGTACACAGGGAGGCTGAAGAATTAATTTAACATAATAAAACTGAAACAGGTTTAATATTGGGTTTATGTTTGTTTCATTTATGCTATAAAAAAATAATTGCAGAAATATATTGGTCAGAATAAACTGGTGAGTTTTACTGGCCTTGTGCAGGAGTCATTATACTCGTAACTACTCTATTGCAAATTGTAGGTAATTTGTTTCCCTTGCTAGATCGTTATTTAAAATTTATATTATTATCTATTTATTTTCAAGTTGTATGCAGACGAGGAAGTTAATCGAAAAAGTTAACCCTACTTTAATAAATAGAAACCTAGTTTATTGTTCTTTGCTTTGAACTTTAAGATTGGTAGGGTTGAGACAAGCCACCTGGTTTAGAATACTGATGAGATGGTAATGTCGATGGTGTGTCTGGTAAACCAAAACTATTTTGGAAAACAAATGAAAAATAAAATGCAGAATCATTCAAATGTAGATTTAATTATACAAGGCTCGTGTTAAATTAGACCAGAGTCACTACACAAAGTGATATTCAATTAACGATAACGATGGTGGAAAATTGAGATCGACATGTGCTATCGAAATGTCACGTAGTAAATCCGAAACATTTTTTTATTTTGACAATCGCTAACGCTTATAGAATGTCATTTTGCCTAGAGCATCAGCAGTATTTTCCAATCAGACATTTGAAACAGCAGGAATAACAGCCTCGTAGATCCCAATGCCTCGGAGGAAGACGTCAGCTGCAAGATGTTCGTCGTGCTCATGCAGTCCTGGTTCAGTCCGGGACATAGGCGAGAAGCCGAGGGCGGGAATACCGAGTTCTCGTAGATACCGGCTGTCGGTGCCACCCGGGAAAATGCAGGGCTTCAGTGTGATATTTCTGTGAAGAGAAAGCGAGGACTGAAAGAAGTTTTCTTATTGTCGCTGTAGTCAGCAACAAAAATCGATTCTTTTTGGGCAAAATATTTAATTAAAGTCGGAGAATTTTATAGCAAATCTTCGTTATTATGTATATGAAATGCTAAAAACCACATTTTACGGAATCATTTTGTGTTTATTTAGATTATGTATTACTTATACTAAAAAATCATCAAATTTTGTCACTGACTGTACCACATTTAAATGCTCTGCATTATATGAAACGTTTTCCAAAGATACCTATGAACGAGCGGAAGCAAGAAGGAAGCGAGTGTTTAGGCATTTTATTTTTAATTTCCCATCAAACCGCAATTGGTCCGGTTCTTAGCAGCGCAGGATTCACTCGTATTAGGTCGTGTATGGAAGTCTAATAATAGACACATTCTAGTCAAGATTTTTTGTAATTAGCAGAACTACATAAAAGTAGAAGAACTACATGCGTTCGTGTCAGAGAGAGATGCAAAATCAAGGTGTAACTTTTGAGTAGGGCACCTATGTATAGTTTTACAGGAAACCGCGGCCTCTTTCGATCTGCAATCAATGGACTCAGTTATTTTAGAATCCAACCAATTAATTTGAATTTATTGGAACAGTTATATTAGCCACTGGAATAATTAGCTGAAATGTGATGTTCGGACATATTTTCAGTTTAAATAACATTTCGAATGTGCAGTTTAAAATTATTTTCCATTTGTGTTCCCGAATACCGAGAACGCAGACCCAAGAGTTCAATAAATTTTTATACAAACCACACGGTGTGTACCAAAAAACTTGATACCTACATGACCCAAATAATTATCTACATCTAGCAAGACAAAGTAAGAAGCATTCCAGTATGAAGATTTTTTAAATAATGATAAAAAAATATCAGTTCAGATGTTACTACCATTGTAGGTTGAATCATGAAAAACTTTGACTTAGATTGCTTTATTATTGATTAATTTAGATCGATGTTCAACCGACTTCATTTTGTAAACCAGATACTACTTTTACGAATAATTTTTGAATCTTGACCCTTTTGATTGCTGTTATATTTCGCAAATATATTTCAATAGTATAGAAGAAAACAATGTCAGAACTCTATTGACAGTGACAGGCCTTACAGTGCCATCGTACGGATGAGCTTCCAGTTAATCTTGTGTAGTTCGTGAACGAACTAGTTCGAAAGAGCGCTCTCTCAGGCGAACTTCGCGAACTAGGTCCCAGATACACCGCTCTTTAGTTCTTAGGGTCTTATGACCAAGCTAATAATATAGCGAGAGTGAGCGGGAGCACGGGGCTGCCCGACCTAGTAGCGTCGCCGCTCACTTAGGTACTCACTGATGAGTTCTCATCGTTCAATGCAATGTAATATACAAGCTACTATTAACTTTAGAATAAATTAATAGTAGCTTGAACAATTTTATAAATTGAACCAATTAATCAATTTAAATAGTACGAGTACAACGTATGTTGTGTCTCTCAGCTCACTCAGCTCCCGTGTCGAAACATTGAGTGTGGAGCCGGTGAACTAAAAGAGCGCTTCTGGTCGCGAACTAAAGTGCGCAAGTCTACTTCCAATTTTAAGCCCATAATGTCGAAGAATTCATAGTATACTTACATTTGTTCAGCTGCGCGTTTGAAAGCAAGCCAGAAGGCATTGCTGTTGTCCAAATTGGTCGATGCCACATAGGGGTCTCTCTGCTCGTACTCAAAAGTCACCCCATCACCGGCTTCAGCGCACCAACGTCTTATCTAGAGAGACAGTAAGAATTTAATAAAATATCCTTATTTTATTCATCACTCCCCCCCCCCTCCATACAACTCTATGGGGAATTGCTTAAAAAGGAATAGGTACATTTTATGTTATACTAATCTTACTATAATATCTACCTATACACTTAAAATTAAAAATAAATACTCCTAAGCAAAATATGGCGTCAAAAAATTCTTCCGCATCGCTGTCGACTGGAAGTGAGCCCAAAAGACTGGCGGCATTGCACCTTGTAGGTATGGCAATGCTTATCCTCTTTCCGAGGTAAAAGCCAGCCCTTGGGTCACGTGAAGTGTCAACTAAGCGTCAAGTTCTTTAAATAACGCATGAGCACTCGAACCCCACGGTCCAAGAGTTCCAATAAAGATACATCTACAGAATTTGCCATCATTTCAATATAAATCTGACTATAATAGTCTTTTCTCAGTTTCCAAGTTTATTATTGAAAAGCTAGAACCAAAACCCGTTGATCCAACAATATTGACTTATAAACCCTTCACAATTCATGAAAGTGACTTGTTTTCTTTGCCTGGGGCAGCTGAGGGGAAACAGACCGGGTAATTCGAAGATAAACAAGAATCTTAACCCAATTAGATGCTTTGATTATTCTAATTGTAGGTACCTACGAGGTTATTCCGATCCTTAGAGGAAGTACAATGTGTCCTAATAAGCAACTTGATTGGTTATACTTGATTTTGTAATAATGATTTTTGTTTTTTTTGTTTCGTTCGTTATGCATGAGTCAGCTTGTGGCTTCTTTTTTGCCTCATACCTTAACTCCTTCAGTCGCACTTCTACATAGATAAGAAAATCATAAAAGTTTGTTCATAAGTAGTAGCAATAGATGTGGTTAGCAGATTGTAAAAATATACATTTTGAGTTTTTTTTTGTGTAAGGCGTTCCAGGAAAATGGTGGCCACAGTGGTTGTAGTAAATAAAGAACTAAATTCAGCCAAGCAAGATGCCTTTAGCACTATTCCACAAATTTCCGCTAAATCACACAAACGTATCAAATAGGTGGTTAGTTAGTACCACCAAGACTGAAAGAGTTAACAGCTTTGCGTGTTTCCCGAAGCACGGACGAGTCTCAGTATATCCCATCCACGACCGACCTTGGCAAGCGTTGCTTAACCTCGAGGATCAGCCCGTGCGGCTGTTATTATTTAGCTACGACTTCTTCCATAACATATAAAAATAATAAGTCAAGTCCATGTTCACAAATCAATGTTTATATAGTTTAAATAATACGTAGGAGAGGTCTAGGTCGATTGGTTTATGTGTGTCTTATTAACTCACTCGTGGGAAATCTAGCAGCTTTAAACTTTTCATTACAACATAAAATGCGAACTTAGTTGTGTGTGGTTCGCAACAAATAAAATATAGATGGTAGAACCATAAAAAGGATGTTTTAGAGGTTAGTTTGTAATATGTCATATCTATCTACTTGTAAAACCAATTACAAGAGTCCAGAGAAATCATCATTGACCATTTGGGGGAGGCCTATGTCCAGCCGTGGACGTCTATTGGCTGATACGATGATAATGATGAATGGATCATTAAGTTCCTTCAAATAGCTTCTAAAAGTCTCACACTACATATGACGTGATATGTTTTAATCCCATGTATTAGGGACGAGACGACTGTTATTTCTACACAGAAATAACAGTAATGAAATCAAAAATGAAAATGAGTGCCTCACGGCTGCGCATGTTAGCCAGACTGATGATGCCTGCCTACACCCCACCAATCCAGAGTTCAAGTCGGTATTGGTAGTAGATTAGTGCTGCTCCTAAGAAAAACCCAGTAACACTACTGGGAATCGGACCCACATCCTAAAGATTAGACCAGCGGTTCTTAACCTTTTTGGCTGGCGTCCAAAAGTACAAATATATCGAAAATCCTGCTTCACACAAATAAGTATGTAGTTGGAAATGGTAGCAGGGCCTTTTCAGCTTCATTGCTAAGAATAGGCTTCCCAGATAATTTCATGGACCACATTCTGGAAAATATTTATATTAGTAGGTACTCCGTCACCCTGTAATTCAAGCAATTCTTCTTGTAATCCCACGAGCCATCCCAATACCGCCCGCGACCCGATTTTGGTTCGCGACGTTAAGAATTTAAGATACGCTGGATTAGACAGTTGTGTTTGGGTCCATAGACCAACCTGACCAACCATATAGTGCCACTTAGTTTTCAAACACTGGTTTACGAACATTCGTGCAGTCAGTACGTGGAAACGTACGAGTTTGTTTTACACGGATTTTAGGACACGGCGTAACCACGCTCGCTGCGAATGTTACATTATGGCCTGTAACACCTGTCAGTACCCACTCAGCTTAACACCGGTCACTTAGTGAATTGTTTCTACCTACCTCGCTTTCAAACTGCTTCTGGTCGACAGACTGAGCGATGCGAATGTCAAAACTCGCGGTCAACTTTTCCGGAACAACATTGTTTTGGATTCCTCCCTGTGAATAAAACAGTAGCTGTTATGTTATGAATTATGATTCAGAATATGAATTAAAAGTTATGAAACATTCTTTCATTAACCTTCCAAAATGGAGGATTTGATATCGACCGTTTTTTTGGTTTGTTCATTGTAATGTCGAAGTGAAGGCTTGGGTGAAGTGATCACCAAGTGAGCTGTCAATCCATGTTATCAAGATGGAATGACAGTTTACTTCGAGATCCAAGCCTTCACTTCGACATGTTTACAGAATCGACCGGCAGGTATACTCACAGATAACATTGTTAGATTGACACTAGTGACGTCACCAATGGTCAAGTCAGGGTTCTCAGCCAACTGCTTCTTTGAATTCTTACGAAGGTCCATGAACTGGTCTATCATGTATCGCAGCTGAAACAAAAAACAAATATTTAGATGAAAGAAAGTAACAAAAAGTGCCAAAAAGTGAAAGTGAAGATATTTTAGTAATTTCCTATACACATAGATTATCTAGACACACATCTGGTCACTTTTCCCGTTGACAGCGATGTGGACGAATTTTTCGATGCCCTATGAGAGATCTTCCCCTCCCCCTTTTTACTCCGCTTGAATATTTTTTACTAGTTCTACCTATAAGTTTTATGTGTTTAAGTAGTTGATTTAAAATTAATAAAGACACACATAGATTACTCAATCCTTTGCATGACGTTGAACGTCATAACGGTACTGTTTATATTTATAAATCTTCCTTTAGATTCCAAAAACAAAATTAAAATCGATATAATAGAGGAGAGACGGGACTGATTCACAGTAGTCACTTTATTTTTTTTATTCATAGTATTTTAATGTAAATGATGACGTTAAAAAGTGCCGTGTACTGGCTTAATTGAAATAAACGTTTTGAATTTGACTAAAATATTATATTTTAAAACAAAAATTCAAAAAGTTCTTGTCAGAAGTGGGATTCGAACCCACGCCCACAGAAGTGGACTGCGACCTGAACGCAGCGCCTTAGACCGCTCGGCCATCCTGACATATCAAAACTGTTTTAAATATTGTAGCACATTATTGACGATGCACTTTGAGATAAACTTTTTACATCATTCCAATGACAGCTTCAACGACAGACTTTCTCCATATTGTACCTAATAATCACCAAACTTGTCAGAATCATTCCTATTTACCTTACGGGTAGGGAAAAAATTGGCGATTGATAGGTTAAAACTAAAGATCCAGCAACAACAACTAGGCTTCAGCGTCATATTCACCGTTTACTTTGCGGTAAAACTTTAATCACCAATGCGATTACCAAGAGTGGTGATTGTGGTGATTAATAACAAGTTCTTATATATAACTGAAAAATGTTGAGAATTGTTGGGGGATTATTGCACTGACTTATACATAAACATGTAAGTACATTTATAACGTGTACAGTATAAGCGTTTTTTTTATGGATCGGATATCATCAAATGACTCCTGCCGCTCTGGGTGGAGCGGGAGGGAGTATCAGACTCTTACTGACTAAAACTCGTCCGTGCTCCTCGTAGTGCCTTTTGCTTTCCAGGGCCGCGGTAATTCTTTCGAACAAAATCCGCAACCCTGGCAAGTAAACGCAAAACTGCAGTAGGAATCAGTTCTCAACATTATTACTTTTAAGTAACGAAGCCAAATCGCAAGGAATAAAATCAGCTGTTCTGTAGGTATACATTTATTAAAAACAAAAAAAAATAGTACCTATATTTGGCACACACAGATACACACAACGTAGATACAAATAAAAGGATACTTAATTATAAAACAATAACATTATGTGCCCCACGGCTGCGCCGAATATGTCCAGTCGAGTTATGCACACAGAAATGTATGGGGCAATTGAGTTTTCTTTCGCGTTTTTTGGTTATTTTTATTAACGTATGAATGGTGAATGCCGGTGTGAACAGGGTTCAAGAACTAAGGTTTATTTGTGTCGTTTTATTTTTAAGAACATTTAATAAAAGTAATGCACACTGCAGACACGTGAAAACCATCGAAAACATAAGTTTTTATTTCCTTGCTTTACAAGCAAAAAACATTCTCGCAACCTAAATGGTTTTCCGACAATTTCGACAATTTCCCGGTTCCAAGCAAAGTACGTCTCGATTCTGTTTCTCAGCTTCTCAAACTACTTAGGTGCCGATAATTAATTTATTGAGAAAGTGGGGTGGTTTTTAAGTAGTTGCGCTCTTGTAATACCGCAGTGGCCGGTAGATAGTAAAGTTGCAGAATAAGTGGTAGTGCAAAGAGCTGCAGTTTCATTTATTTAATAGCTGGAGTGTTGCCGCGATCTCGATGGCGATTTTTTTTTAGAATTTTAATATTTTCTGAGATATCGTTTAGTTGTTCTGGTACAGGGTAGTGTAAATGTTTGTATCGTTTCATATTTTATACATTTAGTTTATATACAGTCTTTTGGGCACACTTCCAGTCGACAGCGATGCGCATGAATTTTTTGACGCCATCTTTTAGGGTTAACTTAGGTAGGATATTTGATTTTTATTATTAGTGCTGTCTCTATTAAATACCATAAAAGTTTATATACACGGATCGATCGTCATTGTTTAGCAACGCTTGCCGAGGACGGTCGGTCGATGGGTGACCATCATAACATATCGAGACTCCTCCGTGCCTCGGAAAGCACGTTAAGCCGTTGCTCCCGGTTGTCATTTGTAGGTGTTTGGCAGTCGTTACGGATTGTCAACAGTCAGAAAATCTGACACCAGTCTTGTCAAGAAGTGTTATCCAGTTAATGGTTTGTGAAGGTCTGGTAGGTAGCCGCTCTACGTAAATACTGGTATTGCTGAATCCGGTTTGGCTGGGAGCCGACTGACCTCAGAATTCTAAGCAGATGTTGATGATAGTTTATATAATTATGACACCGGAAAATAGCAAACGCCATAAGATTGTAAAATATCGCGTAAAATTGTAAACTATTTTTTCTAACCATGACATGGACATATTCGAAACTATTACTATGGGATTTATTGTATGCAAAACAATTTTTGCATAATACTTATAAATATCATAAATTATAATCTAATAAAGATTATATATATTATGAAAATTAGAAAGCAATTTTCCGGTGACACATAGTACATAACATAAAGTTCGTCATAATCAATCAATCTGCCTACCCTTTTCCCAATTTTGTTGGAATCCTCCAGAACCCAGTAACTGGGTAAGTAACACGATTCCCCTTGCCAAGACTAGTGGCAGATTTCTTGGCTTCTGACTCGTACCGTAACGACTGTCAAAGATCTACAAGTGAAAACGTAAACCAACAGCTAAATGTGCTTTCCGAGGAACGAAGGAATCTCGCTGTGTTGAGATGGTCACCCATCCACGGATCAACCCCAGCAAGCGTTGCTTAACCTTGTCGATTGACATTTGCGGCTGTTATTATTTAGCCTGGAGCTAAGCTTCGTCATATATAGAAAACTTTAGTGTGACCGAAGTATCATTTGATCCTTCAAAAATCTTTTAGTCTAAAATAGATAATCATGTAGGTACTATTTTCTCCATTTCTACATAACTTTCACGAGTCTACGACTCTGTAAAACGTGAATGTTAAAAACGAAAAAAAAACTGAAAATGGTTCATGTAAGTTACATCAACATATATCAACGAAATGGAACTTTAAAAACTACCTACTTTAAAACGTTGTCAGTTGTATTTTCCAATTTTCCTTCGGCAGTGAGAGGCAATGCCGGAAATATTTCATGTAAACTGTATATTTTTCAGAACCGACTGCAGTAAAGTATACGCTTATAGAGAAAGCTGTTATTGCATCGGTTTCATTTATTATTATTATAAAATACTTGTTATTACACCTCATAACAAACACAAGAAAAACGTTAAAAAATCAAGAGTAGGTACAATGGGCGTTCTTCTCGCACAGGGCAAGCTCTATGGACTGAGCGAAATAAGTCAGATTTAGGGCGATTAGTGGAAAAACATCAAAATATACATAAGTAGATTTGTAAATAATAAAGTAATAAATATTAAATATAAAATCAGGAAACGAGAAGAAATATTATAGTTACAGGTAATGTTCCTTCACCAATTTTTTAAACGTTGGTAGCGTTTGAGCACGCCTCACATATATGGGTAATGCATTCTACTAACGAACTGCTTGAATACTGAAAGATTTGTCAAAGAAGATAAGGAATGCATACTAATACTTAATCTAAGATTTTCCGATGATCTCAAGGACCTAGAATGTTTGTCACAGAGAAACTGAAAGCGTTCTTTAAAATATAAAAAGGAGTAGAAGGACTGATTAAATAGAACATTATAAAGCAGAGAACTTTACTAACTTTTTTATACCACCCACAACAGTTGACTTCGCGTCGAGATTTTCTCCCCTAACTCACGGCGGCTTATAATATAAAGTTCAAAAGACAAAGTATTCATATGAGTTAAGTTATCAAAGCACCCGAGAATACTTTGAGACGATACTTCGACTTCAAGACATTTTATCTTTTTTGTAGTGAACTTAAGTTTGTGTACAATACGCCTGTGAGAATGACGTTTTATGTCACCGACGAAAACAATCAGTGTTTGTTTTAGCAAATAAACAATCAGTGTTAATTAAAATCTTTAAAACCTTATTAAAAGCTTTGAGTTTTAGGCAGTATAGGTAATGCCAGAATTTGGATGTCAAATGATCTTTTTTCTAGAAGGTACAGCTTCTACAATGACCAGGATACAGCATCAATTGGATCATAAGCCTTTACAACTATAGAGAAAACAATACACAATAATACATATATCCTATGCATAGATACCATTTTCTATGTAAGAATGTTTATTTATATAAGTTATTGGCGCTATGGTAGATCCTACCTAATACGTTTAAGGCCATTAACTTTTATAAATGTTCGCCTGAATGTTAATAGCTAGGATATATTTAAAGCGCAGCCATTTTGGATAATTATGGGTAGTTAAAGTTTGCAGGTTAGCGCAAAGAATGCAAAGACAGTTTATTCAATTGTATTTTCTTGGTTCACGTTTTTTTTTGTAACATTAACTAACATACAGAAAGCTGAGAATGACCTTTATATTCGTGAGCATAAAATTCGAAATGAACTCGAAGGTTTTTAGCCAGAGAAATCTATCAGTAACGCTTACAATTTTAAGTTGTATTGGAATTGCTTGTATTCGAATCATTGTGTTTTTGAAAAGCCAAGATATGGCAGGTATTTTTTTTTCTAGCCTACTTTTGTGTCCCACTGCTGGGCAAAGGCCTCCCCCTTCTCCTTCCAAACCTCTCTGTCTTGGGCGATCTCTGGCCAAGCTTTCCCCGCAAACATGATGAGATCGTCACGTCAAACGACGTCCTTCCTCAGGCGTCCAGTGAGTGACGATCCTCGCCCACCTCTCCGGTTGCATTCGTGCGACATGGCCAGCCCACTCCCATTTTAGCCTAGCTGTTTTTTCCCCAACATCTATAACTTTAGTTAGGGAGCGTAGGGTCGTGTTTCTAACGCGATCTGTTCGCTTAACACCTATAATGCTGCGCTCCATAGCCCGTTGACAAATCTTAAGCCTGGACTTTTGTTGTTCAGTAAGTGACCAACTTTGTGCACCGTAGGTTAGGACGGGCAGGATGCACATGTCAATGAGTTTTCTTTTTAGCGTTATTTGAAGATTTCCATTCCAATGTTCTAAAGGCCCAGAAAGTCTTCCAAGTATTTTGGACTCGTCTTTCAACCTCCGTACCTTTCTTATTTTTAAAAGACACTATCTGGCCTAAGTACGTATACTCATCGACATATTGCAACACATGCCCGTCTACCTCGACTCTACGTTGCGTACTGTTGGTCATCACCTGGGTCTTGGATCTGTTCGTTGAAAGTCCAGCCTCAAGACTTGCCATGCTCAGATCTTGGAGCATTTCTTCAAGTTCTGAAGGTGATGTGGAAAACAACACATTATCATCAGCAAAGCGGAGGTTCGTTAACTGATGACCGTTAACAGTAATGCCTCGTGACTGCCATGAATCAGGCAACTTGTTGAAAACCTCCTGCAGTGCGCTTGTGAACAACTTTGGGGACAGTGGATCGCCTTTTTTAACTCCTTTTTCTACGTTGAGCAGGTATTTACGTACTGCAAATACTGCAATTCGCTTGTAAATATGTATGAAGTTAAGTATGTTTTTAAATTAAGATCATTTGTTACTATAGACTTAACAAGGTCACTATAAAACAGTAATACTGGACATAATTTCAACCTAATAGACACGATTTAGTTGCACTAAGATAATTTGCATGAAGTTTAAAGTTTACGTCTGCGTGTATACGATTATTAGATCTGAAGACGACTTCAACAATCCTGGAATGTGCTGTAAGTTTTAATGGCAGTGATCTAGGACTTTAAAGTAAGGATAGAACATAAGTTGATACCCTCATTAGTCTAGCTAATGGTAATGGACTTAACATTACTAGACATACTAGTCATGACGTACTAATGCCAGTAAAAAAGGGATAGTGTTATTGGCCCTGTACTATAGCTCGGCCTCTCTCTAACAACGGAACCAAGATAGGATTCACGGCGGACGACACCTGGTCCTTTTAGTTAGTATTCGGGCTATTGTCTTTATTCGTCAGGGACTTTCAATTAAAACTGTTGGAATTAATGTATTCTTTAATGTTACATTTCAACTCATCATCATTTCAAAATCATTTCAAGTGCCACGCAAAACTAACTTTTATGGCAGGCGTACCGCTTCTTTCACAACACCCAATTTACTAAACCAGATACCTGTAGACATTAGAAACTCAATTAATAGTAAAAAATATGTTTTTACTATTAGCGCAAGCTGAAAGAACATTACGTCAACCTGATTAATGATCAAATCTACCTTGTACTTATTTAAGAATAAATAATAAAAAAAACAACAAAAAAAAACTCTTGACATTTTACGACTACATGTCACATTATTTAGAACTCGTTAAGAAGGAAGAACTCGGAATGCTTTTGGCAATAGTGTCTAGTTTACTTTTCTTTCTTATTTGTGGAAACTGATTAGTCGGAAATATCAGACATCATAGTTAAAAACCAACCGCTACTTTATTAATAGGTACTCAAGTCCCAATATTCAATACCTACTCAATATTTTATTGCAATATTTTGTTAAGTTGGTATGAGACAGTAGATACTAACCTATGTGCAGGTTGTAAATAATCATCTCTTTACAATTTAACAAGAAGTACCGAATACGAGTACCTATAACATTCTGAGTTCAGAATGTCTGTAGCGCATCGAAGATGATTGCTCAGAACGCATTCGCAAAAAAAGTCACATCATCGATGCGTAGAACACGGCTCAGTAACAATAGCATCCTGAAAACAGTGGTGATAAATTGATGCAATAAGTGGAGAGAATGGTCAGGTTGCGGTATCGTTCTCTGCACATCCTGCCTCAGACACCTACTTCATTGTTTTGTTTTATCCTTGTTTGTGTAGCACTAACACTAGTTATAAGATACTCTACGAACAAACTGGACTATGTATAATGTTGTCCAATGTAAATAAATAAATCATTAATTACATAACATTAAGCCTGTATTTCACTAAGGATTAGATAGAGTTGTTAGTAGTTAGATTTCAACCCTGTGGAACAGAGGTGAGACTATTGACATTACCTAGTTGGGAACGAAACCAGTCTCGAGCACAGCGTATTTTCTCAGCTAATTTTTCGCCCTGATTATGCTTTCTCAAAAACTCTCTCGTTAGTAAGAAAATCCTTTAGGTAATCACACTTTTAAATAATCATAGCAAATGTCAAGACAGTCGGCGACACAAACCATTAAAATTTCACACAGGGTCCTCTACAAACAAACTCTATTAAGCGTGGATCTGAATATTAATGAAGATGTGAACATATTCATGTTTCTTGCTTTCCTTCAATTATGTTGGGGTCCGCTACCAGATTAACTTGATTACCAAAAATAAGTGTGAATCTGGGTCTTGAAATTAATTATTTTTTGATGTTTCATAGTCTTACAAAGATGATTTTATGAATCTAGTCAATCAAGCTGTCTGGCTAAATAATAACAACCTCACGGATCGATCTGTTTTGTTTAGCAATTTTTGCCGAGGTCGGTCTGTGGATGGGTGACATCTTAACATACCGAAACTCCTCCGTGCCTCGGAAAGCACGTTGAACCGTTGGTCATTTGTAAATCTTTGGCAGTCGTTACGGATACTCAGAAGCCAGAAAATCTGATCGGTCCGGTCGGAGGATCCTCCCTTTTTGACGAAGGTATGCGGGAATTTACTCTCTGTACCACATACCTCTATAATGTAATTTTGTGTGTATTTATTTTTTCAAAAAAAAAGTAAGTATTTAAAGCTAATATTCTATTTTTTTTTAAATACTTTGCACCAAAAAATACAAGTGATTAAGGGATTAAGTATAAAACCTCACCATGTAGTAGCAGGGGGAGCAGGGGTTCAAAATTTGCAAAAAAAAAACATCATGTGATTTGTGAACGACCCCCTGTGGGATACTGAGCAATGCTCGTAGAAAAAGCCAATTGGTTTATAAAATATGTTTTCCCTTTTCTGGTTCTACTTTTAACAGACCCATCTCACTTAATGAAAAATTTTGTCAGTGCCACCGTTACACAGACATTAGATTTCCTTCGCAAACTTTAAGATTTAAAAAACTCCGACTATTAGACGGATGTTCTTGATAAATGACAAGTTTTATTCTCAAGACTCTCGGAGAACGGTCATTTATCGTCGGGATCCAACTGAAGTGCTTGTAGAGGAATAGATATGTCTATCCGTTAACAATCGATTTTTGAGTTTGGAATAAAATTCTAAACTGAAATGTTAGAGGACGGGTCTTTGAATCTGTATTTTCATAAGTTTACCAGAAAAGGTGACAAAAATTGTCGTAAGTTTAACAGAAATGGTTACAATGGATACGTTTTTGAATTTCATCAACTTTTACTATTGGAAAAGCCTAAAACTTGTAATTTTTAGGGTTCCGTACCCAAAGGGTAAAAACGGGACCCTATTACTAAGACTCCGCTGTCCGTCTGTTCGTCTGTCTCTCTGTCACTAGGCTGTATCTCATAAACCATCACGGTTCATGAGATACAGCTAGACAGTTGAAATTTTCACAGATGATGTATTTCTGTTGCCGCTCTAGCAACAAATACTAAAAACAGAATAAAATAAATGTTTAAGTGGGGCTCCCATACAACAAATGTGTTTTTTTTATAGATGGATGGATAGAATGGTACGGAACCCTTCGTGCGCGAGTCCGACTCGCACTTGGCCGGTTTTTATTTTCTAATTTGCCCCGAAAAAGTGACTCAATTTTCAAAAATTGTTTACTTTTGTTACGCAGTCGTGTTTGTGTGTCACAGAAGATTAGTTATAATGTGACAGACAAACAGATAACCGAGTGATCCTACAAGGGTTCCGTTTTTCCATACCGAGATTCGGAACCCTAAAATCTTAATAAAAAGTCTTTTTTTAGCGAAGAAAGGAAGTTAGTCTCACTGGTGCAAAACTAAGTTCTTTGTGCCATTGCAATTAGCTAGGTGAGCGTAGTTCGCAGGCACATGCTGCCAATTTCTTTTATTTTATTCTTTCTCTGATTAAGTTTGCAACTAGTTTTGAGAAAGTTTACTCGCCGAGGACTTGCTGATTGTCACAAAACGCAACGATACTATAGGAACAAGGGGGCAAGGTACTTTGTCGCGTGTAGATTTATATCATCCTTTGATAACATGTTAGCTTTAGACAAAGTTATCTACTGAGTCGAACAGCGATATCGTCAATCCCTTATTTTTTGAGGTTCGTGGAAGTCTGTTGGATGCAAGAAGGTCAGGATCGAAGGATGTGGCCACGCTTGGAGGCTTTTGTAGATCATTGCTCGAGTTTCGGCTATTGTTCTTGTTGCAAATGTTACTTTATTAAGCCTCCAGCCAGGGTTGCGGATTTTATTTGAAGGAGTCACCGCGGCCCTGGAACGCAAAGGGCACTAGGAGGAGCACGGATGGGTTTTAGTCAGTAAGAGTATTGAGTCTGACACCGCTCCACTGGAGCGGAAGGGGTCATTTGATGATTTCCCATTCATAAAAAAAAGAAAAAGCTTATTTTTCTCATGTGATGATACGTGTTTTAAGCTTATGAAAACGGTGGAACTTGCGTAATATTTAAATAAATACTTTTTTACGGTTCGCCTGCGTGCCACTCTACATTTATCCCAAAGTCATATACCACGGGGTAATGTCCTAAATTCTTAATCCAGACCAAGGTCTACCGGTGTTCATCGTTCAAATATGTTCAGCTGCTAAGGCGTGGTTTTGTAAACACGTCGTGTCGCGCTTTTTAAAGGACAACATATATTTAGCACCATTGAGAATGTACCAAGTACCTTGCCCTGGTTTTGTTTTAAAAGTACAAACACGTAATACAAAATTAAGATTGGATTTCAAACCAACGCTGCGGTACTACTGTATATTTTAATCAGCTCCTGAATGTTTGAGTGCAATTTCTTTCCAAGGACGAAATGGCAGTATTCTGAATAAATAAGGTAAGCATGATGCCTATCTATTGGATACTTTAATATGTATCTACTTAGACGACTTTAGAGCAAAACAGTCATTAGAAGTAGGTAATCAAAAATCTATGTTACTTCATATAATGTTAAACCAAGACCAATCAAATACCGCTACTGTAGTTAGGCTTTCAAAATATATCTGTCGCAGCCAACTAGCTGAATCCGCCGTTTCATTAAAAATCTAGCATTTTCATTGAACTGTGACTTTTTATCAGCGACACAAGTGGGGTTAGTCATTAAACGGTATTGAACAAAAGATGTCACTTAGGTCGCTGAAAAACTGGCACATTTAAATAAAAAAGCTAGGCAACCAATTAAGTGGCTGATTAAGCTAATTGGCTGAGACATATCTATTTCAATCGTGCCCAGTTTGCCCGCTCACCTGAAGACCATGATTGGGAAGCGCTATCTGATATCACTGGCATACCAATCCCCACATACGATTAAATTATTCATAGCACCTAAGCTAAGCTTGCTACTCGCATCAGAATGCATCATTATTCTCAATTCATGAACAGACGGTATTAGTCGTTTGGCAAGCAGCCAGCTATGTTAATATTCACACCAACTCCGTTATTTAAAACATCATTAAAGTACAAATATCTTTCTACAATTTACTGAAGACTTTTAATTTTTTTTAAAGATTTAAGGAGCAATACGTGTTGTTATTTTTAAGAAGAGCTCGTAGTCGCGTCGCAATTTGTCAAAGACACCACTTACTCGTATGTCCCAGTAGGTATTTATTTGATAAGTTTTTACACGGGTTGTCGCTGAGACGATAATATTGTGACTTAAATTTCCATTGAACGTTTTTTTAGGGTGCCATAGTCAAAAAGGAATCGTTTCGCCATGTCCGTCCCCCATACCCCACCCCAACCCCATAGAAAATGACTTAAAACTAAGTGTATTTGGAACTTTGTAATGTCATACTAAAATTTGATGTTTTTAAGTAGGTATGAGAATTGTAAAATGCAATACCGCTGTTTGTCGGTAAGATTTTCCAGAGCCTCAGGTTTTCTATCCATGTCATGAAACTCCGCACAGAATCTCCACGGAATATAATAACCTTAATAACTAAGCTTAATAATAACACTATCCAGCTAAGTTCGGTAACTAAAGAGCACATCCAGTTAACAATTCTCTGAAGTAAAGTTCTTGACAACATGACATTTCCATTCGGTGAGTTCTGGCTAAGTCGATGTCTATGTTAGGTGTCAATCTACCAGTCTGCTAGTGCTAGGGTTACATGATTGAAATGGAAATAGCTACCTTCAGTTCTATTGTCGGCTAGATTGATAAAACTGGTCGGTGGCAATCTCAATTTAGCAATTTTAAAAATCAACCGAACACAACACGGTCCGTTGTTCTATATTTAAATAGTATCTCAATCATTCCTCATTCAATATTCATGGGGGTTGCTTGAGTAGGCAAGGATAATCAAGCAATACCTACGTCTTTCCGTGACCTCTTTTGTAAAGTGATTCACAAAAAAAATAAGCTAACAATTAAGTCCGCTGTTGTACCTACCTTGTGCATAACATTTAAAATAAGTAATATTATTAAAAAATTCTGACCTTTTCGCCGCTGTTATCAGGCAGCAACAGGGAGCCATGTCCGGACTTGCCGGGGCAGATGATCTTCATGTCTGTAACGAATTAAAATTGCTTAATTAGCAGGATATCTGCACCTCTACCATAATGACGGCTGGATGGTACTGACAATACAAAAACTTATTACTGAAAACTACTCGTAACTGAGTTTGTTGCGCCACTTCTTCTACCCAGCTAAAACACTAGGAAGTGGTGACGGGCGGGCGTTTTTGGGGGACTGTCTTTTGTAGAACTTTGATGTTCTAAAAGTGCTGGCACTCAGCCGAATTTAAATAAATTACTTTTGTTTTAATTATTTCACTAAAAAGTTTGTGTTTGTTAGATGCACATTGATTTGAAGTGCGTTTTTTAAGAGATCTCCTGTTTTACTATCATTCTGTGGGGCCCTGGCTCGTTGTGTAATCCTGATTTTGACAAAAAGTTTGGGAGGAGGCCTTAGGCCTGCAGTAACGTAGACTTATTTGTGAATTCGAATTTCAGGAGAAATAAATAAACGTGCTGCTCAAACTGAAAAAAATGCCACCAAGTCGCAGCTACTATAATTTTTATAGTACCTACTCGGAGCCACTGAATCATCACTGACGTGTCTTTAAAAAAGCTGAAGTTACAACCTCCTTTAACGGTGATTTTTTTTTATGTGGCCACTTGCAGATCTAGCACACGCTAGGGCTATCTACTGCTTTACCGGTGAATTTTGATGTTCATTTTTATACCTTATCCTTTTGTGGTTTCAATAATACTTAGACGTTACAATAAATCTGAATTAAGGAATATATTTCATGTTATTATCACCTGGGCTGGGCACACGCAAGCTGACAGACCACGAGAAAAGGGTCGAAACGTAATTACAGTAGGATTTCCTTGTCCATTAACATTATAATCTTTGCGGCCGATTCAGGGCCATTTAATCACATATTATATGATAACGCATCATGCGCAAAAGAAGTGGATATAAATGCTTGCAAAATTATTGCATTTTCGTGAAGAATAAGTACGTAAGCACCACTACATTATTTATTTATTTATTCACAAAATTCACAGCCTTCTCCTTGTTCCCATTGAAATTTTATCAAAGTCGGTTCAGTAGTTTGGTTTTTTAATTCAAATAGCTGGAAAAGATTTGTGGTAAAATTATCCATAGTATATGAAATTGCATATTTTGCTTTCCTGTGAATTTCCAGTAGTGTTATGTGTGGTAGGGTACCACTAAAAAGTGAAAAATAAAAAGTTTTTCTAAAAAATAACCGAATTCCAAAGAAAACACTTCAAAGTACAAAATAACTCGGTCGGAAGTCGGTGTTAAATTACGAAGAAACAACTAAAAACACCGACTTCTGAAATGAGAGTTATTTTGTACCTAGTAGTGTTTTGTTTTTGGAAGTCGGGTTTTTTTGTGAAAGTTTTTTTTTATTACGCAATTAAGCTTTTATCATGCGACAGGGACCACGGGGTATCGTGTTTCCTGGATGTGGTTAATATAATATGTTTCTTAGTTGGAAAATGCTAGGCGGATGATAAATCCATAATTTTGTGAAATTTGAAAAAAGAAAACTTACGCCAAATAGTCCTCTCGCCATTATAGAGCAGGAACTCCTCAGTAGCACTCGCCAAGCCTTCATCCAACGCGAACCCAACGTTCAGTGCTTTGAATGCGTCCGTCTTTACGAACTCGCCCATTCCTGGCTCTCCGCCTATCTCCTCGTCTGGTGACAAAATTAGTAATATTTAGAATGATCTTGGGATGTAAAAATAACTGTTTCCATGATTGAAAGCATATTAAAAATGGTCTTGATTCCCAAGGCTATGTCATCACGCCATGCCATGCGAACAATTATTATTATTTATTTTCTTGTCAATAAAAAAACATGGCAAAACACTATAGTTTACAATAGTTTTCCAAACATTATTTACAGCTTTATCCACTTTTATTAATATATTATGCTTGTTGTTTTCACATGCCGAATTTCGGGTGAACCATATTTTGATTCTCATCGACAAGTTCATAGAAGAATAAGCTATTAAAAACCAAATAAAACATTAAAACAACTCTATGAATGAGGGTATCCGTTCGGAATCTTAATCATCTACTTTCTTGCTTGTTTTTCGGCAGCTGTGTACAAAAAAGTGCAGCAACAACATCATTGGTCGAATAAGGGCACTCGATAGATCGCTAACTCACTACTTGAGCCCAGAGAGACTATAGACCTAGATACGTCGCAAGATACGACCTCTTGCCTGTCTTAGCCGCCAAAGAGAACAAGTTTTTAGAAGGGTTGTTTTTGTGTGTGCAAGGGACTTTTAAAGTGGGCTTTAAAAGTCCCTTGTCTCCCTTAATATACTAAGAGTTATTTGGACCTAGTTAAAACTGTCTAATTTGATGAAAATAAAACGTAAACTCACTTAAATGGTACTGATGCACCCAACTGATGGGCTGGAGTAAAATCTACAAACTTAAGAAAACACTCTTCCAACAGTAACTGGCAAAGGAAATAATGAGACTAAAAACAGAAATTAAATTTAGGACGAAACAATCCTTCAATCTCCAAATAATTAATATCTATAAATAACAAAGAATTTAAAGATTCAAAATGATACTTTCGCTATTACAAAAAGGCGATATTTAATTTGATAGCTGTTTGCCACAGACTAGAAAATTAACTGCTGTATAGTTCCACACTTTAGCTGTGCGCATAATGAATGGGGAGGAAAAGAGCTAAACGACTAGTTGGGATATTTATTAATTCCCATATACAATAAAATTGTTTTTCAAGACCCTAGCTCAAGTAGTCACAATTACCATTTGCAGAGACGCCACTCAAAAACCGATCACACACGTACTAGCCCTCAAGGTCGATAGTAACGCCTCAGAGAAAAACACGCTAAGTGCAGCGGGCAGTGCCACCCTCTGGAATATCTTGTCAGTATCAACTGACCTGGCACAAAAGAAAGATGCAGAGTCCTCTTCAGCCTGAGGCCTTTGGCTTTAATCCTCCTCACAGCCTCGATGTACTGCACGGCTACTGACTTCATGTCCTGGACTCCTCGGCCGTAGATGACACCGTCCTTCAAGTGAGCCTCGAACGGAGGTTGAGTCCAACTTTTCTGCAAAACGAAGAACGGATTTAGTTCTGTTGTAAATACGAATACATAGATAGGTGTATTTTTGCATAAAATATGATAAGGTCTTGAAATATTAAATAGATCTACATATCTTGCAGTGGTTTTACCCGCGTGAAAGTCTTTATACCCAAGCAAAATACCTATACCAGGGTTGCGGATTTGTTCGAAAGAGTTACCGCGGCCCTGGGAAGAAAGGCACTAGGAGGACTAAAGGGTGGGTTTTAGTCAGTAAAAGTCTGACACTCCCTGCCGCTCCACCCAGAGCGGGAGGGGTCATTTGATGATTTCCCATCCTAGAAAAAAAAAAAAAAAAAAAAAAGCAAAATACCTACTTCCGGGATAAACAGTTTGTAGTCCGGACTTTCCAGAGATTAACTGTTTATGATATTTATACAAATACTATGTTGTACTCGTATATCTCTTTAAATAGTTGTTACTTCCCGCAAAGTAGCCAATATTTTCTTGATGCAATCACAATCCTTATAGGCTAACAGATGGCTATCAGTTCGGTATCAGTATCAGTCACCCCTCAAGGATTGTATCAAGAAAAATCAAAGAATCCACTAACATACAATTTGCAGAATGAAATTGCCAAGTTTATCTTTATTTATCATCATGATTATTTCTGCCAAAAGACCTTTAATCCTTATCTCTAAATCTCTAATGATAAAAGCCTGTCTCCTAATCGAGGCGTTTATCGTAAGCATCGGTTTTGTGTCTAGAAAGTAGACAATTGCTTTTATTTCTAGTGATCGTTGAAGCTCGTAACTAACAGAACTTCTAACCGTTAACGATAGTTAACTGCAGAAGAGTAATTAGGGTTTTCTGTAAGAGAGAACCTGATTTACTGGAGCGGGCAGGGACTGAATGTAAGACAGTTATGTGGGGAGACTCGCTCGCGATGGCTTTGGTGAGGTAAGATATAATTACTAAATGTGAAATAAATGTGAGGAATAGATACGTAAATACTTTGCTTAGTTGAAAGAGCGATTAACGGGTTTTTGTTTAATCGTTCTTTCTATTAGTTAAATTCGTTTCAAAATCCGTTGAGTGGTTTAAAAAAAGTAAGCGGAGAATAGACAACTTAGCACGAATGTTTAGACGTATACCTAGTAACGTTACAGTATCGTTAATATGAGTGAATTTTGAACATAAAAACTACAACCCCATATAAATTTGGTTTAATTTTATGCGACATTCTCAATTTTTCATCATCATCTGCCCAACCTTTTCTCAACTGTATTGGGGTTGGCTCCCAGTCAAACCGGATTCAGCTGAATACCAGTATTTTACGTGGAGCGGCTGCCTACCAGACCATCACAACAAATTAATTGGGTAACACGGTACTTCTTGGCAAGACTGGTGTCAGATTTTCTGGCTTCTGACAATCCGTAACGAATGCTACAGATCTCCATATGTCAGCCGGGAAAAACGGCTTAGCGTGCTTTCCGAGGCACGGAGGAGTATTAACTAGTATCATACAAAAATATGAATAGATAAAGTATCCAATTCAAATAAATATTATATTATGTGTGAAACGAGTATTATAGTTTTAGTAAAATTTTACGTTACGATACTATACCTACGTCAAAAACATTCGTCGGCCCTCAGACAAACACAGACAGCGACTTTGTTTTATTATTATTATTTAAAAATTGCGAAGTGAGCACTCAGGAACGATTTTTCAAAAATCATAATGCTTTTAAAAGGGGGATACAAGTTTTTAATATTTGTCGTAAGTAAACACAACAAAAACAGTACCTTGAATTTCTTTTTGTTAAAATTAAATAAAGCTAATTTTCCTTGTGGTTGGCAGCGCAGATAAAATCGAAGTGACAGTGACCGCGAATACAGTAAATGGGTCACAGACAGCATTTAATTATAATTGTAACAGAGAATAATGCCACTAATGTATAATAAGATAATGGCCGTTTTGCGCGGACGTGGCATTTATTTTCTCAATTTTGAGTCACTAGTTTTTTTTATGTTATTTGTCATACTTTGCGTAAATAAACTCTTTTTTCTATCTTTTCTTTTTCATTAAAAAAAGGTCCACTTCTAAACGTTAAAATTAATTTAACTAGCAAAACACTGCAGACGTGATCGATATCTAATGAAGATTAAAGAAAAATATCTGAACTTTAAATTTCTAGCAACTACCATCTGACGACGGGGTTAATCCACTGGTGGTGTGGTTAGTTGAAATGCTGACTGAGTTTTAATTTTCTTGAGATATCGATACATTCACGCCCAAGGAGTTTCGGTAGCTAAAACCATTTAAATAAATAATTCAATAACCAAGACGTATAGGTACTAATTCTGTAGGTAAGGCCATACGCTACGCATTTGTCGTGGCCATATCGTAGAATTGGCCATTTCGTGATGTGGCCGACCATTTCATGAAATGGTTAGGCATATTTCATGAAATGGAAAATATCCGCTGCCGACATCATGATATGGTCTGGCCAGATCAATGAATAATCAGCGTTTGTCGATATATGAACAGCTTTACTTTATGATGTTGACCATATCATGGTTTTTATGATGCATCATGGCGGCGGATAATTATTGCGATAATGAAAAAAACTTCATTTCTACGATATGTATTATACGCCATGACATAAAGATGACAGAGCTGTTCACAGTGTTCACCCCAAATAAGTTAACAGATACCTACAGTTATAAGCTATAACTGTCGGTTAATTACAGAAACTTAGTCTTCTACACGTGAACCCGGGTTCTATTACAGTTCTTACCTAGTTACTTGCACTAGAGTACTGAATACCGGTATATTATAATGTGGTTTATTGAACAAACAATCCAGTTATCGTGCATACCAGCAAGTTTGTCAATACGAACAACTTTATCTATTTGAAAACTGTTAACACAAACTGCAGAGTGAGTGATATTTGAATATTTCGGTCACGTCTCTCACAAGTTCACAAACACACGTTATAGAAACGTCAACCAAGGGATTCTGTTGATACCGAACATATCCGAACGTGGGCCCACTTTAAAATAGTTTGGTCACTGGCAATTTTCTAATAAGGTGTTCTTTCAAAAAAGACGTTTAATGAAAATCGCAATGATGAGGCTCTTTCCGATGCCTGTTTGCTAGACTAACATACCTAATCTCTTTGCACAAACATCAAAAGTTGAAACCACACTTTATGTGGTTTTAGGTAGATATGACAGGGTGCCCCAGCAGTGCGTGGTCATATTAATTAAGGGTGATGTTTGTATATTTTATGAAAATATTTAATTAAAAAATCTGTGATTGTACTAAAGTAAATGCCACCAACTGTTACAAATTGCTTGATTAGTCGTTTCTTCGGAACTTTTTGAACTTTTTTTCCACGCACTTCTAGACATTTATTGAGAAATTCGAGTTAGTACTAATTAAAAAAAAACAGCTAAAAAACTTGCTAACTTATTGCCTTTCCCCTACATGTATAGTACCCATAAGTAAGCAAGCCTGATTTTATCTTCGATAAAATGAGACCAGCAACCGTAGTGAAAAACATCGAGAAAATGTACTATTTTATTATTAAAGATGGTTCTTTGCAATGAGCAATAAAAGCTCACTATTTAGGTTAGAAAGTCCTCGGTTTACTTGAAACTTTAAATTTAATTTTAAACTGCGCCAGTAGGTTCAGCGCTTGGAATACTAAATCTTTCAGAAAGTGCATTCTTTAAGAATTTATGCCCTGGTGGAGTCTTGGGAAGGCTTCGAAGACATGAGGTCTCTAGACAGCAGTTTAGGGTGATATTTAGTATCAGCTTTAAATTTATGGGTGTATACTCAAAAAGGTCATCAGAGAAAAAGAGTGTTTTTTTAGGTACTTACTTATAAACCTAATATAAAAGATAAAATTATTCTCACGTAAAGTGACGATGTTTTTTTTTTATCATCTATCCCATGGGTGTCGTTGGATAGGTCGTTTAAAAATATTGAGGGTGTGAGAATAGTAGTTTATGCAACGACCATATAAAAAGGGTTATTAAAACACGAGTGTGGGTTTATCACCCGAGGCGTAGCCGAGTGTGATAATAGCATCACACGAGTGTTTTAATACCTAATTATATGCCGTTGCATACACTATTTTATCTTCACTCATACAGTTGAAATAAAATAAGTGGAAAAATAGTTTAGTCCAATATGGCGGATATTCTCATAGCGTATTCGAATGACTGCGCAGCGCGCTCATCCATAGATAAAGATAAAAGCTGGCTCATTGACTTAAGTCAATGAGCCCGCGCCTAAAATTAAAAAGAAAAAGTGTGCTATAAAAATTAAAAAGTTATTTTATGATGCAGTTGTTTAAAAATCGAAGGAAAATGTTGAACTGTAATGGTTTTTTTTTTAAATTTTACCTATCCACGAAAAAAAAGTACGTGTTTATGCATTCGTTTTTGAACTCATATTTGGAACATTACGTTGTGAGTGTAGATAAAACCATTTTTCGATTCAAGGATCCGTTTGTGAAATATTACCTAAGCTTTAATTTTTGTCAAAGTCAAGGGTCTCTCTGCCAGCTAAACGGTTATTTTTGCGGATGTGAAAAAAAACATGGTAGTAGCTTAAATAACGAATTTAAAAGGAAAACTATCACTGCTATGTAGGCTTTACAAGTTAACGAGTAATAGTCGACCAACCTATAAAATGTAACTGATTAAGTGATCAGGGAAAAATTTCATATTAGGTTACCCCATAGAAAATTACTTAAAACTAAGTGTATTTGGAACTTTGTATTGTCATAGTAAAATTTGCTATTTTTTGTCATGGGTTACGAGACGGGTAACTAAGGAACCCAACACTGTGCGTGGCCCGATACGCACTTGGCACTTTTTTCTTTCTTTAATGAAAATATGGTTACTTACCTCAAACACTGGCACCACATCCATGTGAGAGTTGAGCAGGACACTGGGCAGGGTCGGCTCCAGACCTGCCCAGGTCATCACCAGCACCGGCTTCTTTGGCACGGGCTCGTACACTTGTGCTGGGAGCCCCAACTCTCTGGCCTGGCCGCGAAGGTACGTGATGCATTCATCTGGAATTGATGAAAAAAAATGATATTAGATTGGCATATATGTAATTACGTCTGTTTTAAAGTCTTTGAGAGGTTGATGGTCATGATGGGTGACACGGAAAGGTTTTCCGGTCTGATAACGATTACCGATTTTTTTTAAACGTTGCTCCGCACTGGGTGCGTTTGTAAACATACAAACTTACATATTATACAAACAGCCAGACCCGAATCTATAGGCCATCCAATATTTGTTCCCTGCGGGAATCGGACCCGCGACACGCAGCACAGCAGTCAACTGCTCAACCACTGCGCCAACCGTGTCGTCAAAAAAATTTATGGGGGACACATTCCGTTACCAAGGATTTCTGAATTTATTTATTTACTTAATCTTCAATTCTTCATGTATCAAGAAACCAAGGTGGACACAAGGCTTTCTTGACTAGCCATAATAAACAAGAGTGGGTGGTGGAGAGATAGAAACATGGCAGGTGCAATGTTTTGTGTGTGGAACGCATCGTCATAGGTAATTATTTTTGTGATTGAGAGATGTTGACACTAACAACCTAGTTTGGTGTAAATATATTTGGGAAAAGCAACAAAATATATACGCGATTTCGTTTACTTGGAAAATTTCAACTGTCTAGCTATCACGTTTCATGAGAAACAGCTTGGTGACAGTTAGACGACGATAGACGACGTTAGATTGGATAGACGGACAGCGGAGTCTTAGTACCTAATAGGGTCCCGTTTTTACCCTTTGAGTACGGAACCCTAAAAAACAACTGAATTGAGAACATCTTCCTTTTTTTGAAGTCGTTTAGGAAACTAGAAAATCTTCATGGCAATAAAATAAACTGTCACCACAGAATGTTCCTAATTTAACTCAGAATGAAATGTTATTGAAACTCATAATAACTAAACTATTTCCAGTTTTAATTGTTGACTTCAACATCGATGTTATCGTGAACTAACTTTAATATTGTTTGATCATTAAGAGCGGATTTCACCAATGAAACTGAACGCGATCAGTACATCTAATCTGCGTTCAAGAGCTGTCAGTGTCAATATTCCATTGAAAAATAGTGACACTGACAGCTCATAAACGTGCTATAATCGCTGATCGCGATCAGTTTCATTAGTGAAATTGGCCCTTAGTGAACGTAACCTAGTTTGTGTTTCGGTTCATAACATTTAGTTATTCAAACGGTCAAAAAATACAGGATGTTCCGGAATTGCGTGGCCATATTCAAAGGTGATATTATATGGTGATATTGAACAGAATAAACTCAATATTTTTAAGGGGTACTTACTTATCATTATGAACAACTTTCACTATGGGACCAACACTGAAATCGCGAAAAAATATCGACTACCCCATACATTTACGTATGAGTGCTTAACTGGACAAAATGTATTGAATAGCTGATTTTTTTTCGCGATTTCGGCACATTCTTATGTTAAACATTATTATTTATTGAAAGAGCAATAATGAAAGGCTGTTTGTGTATGTGTTTGTAAACCACGTTTAAAAAAAATATTTCTGGTACAACACTTTATTATATCCTGTTAAAAGCACAACAAAAAAGATCCAACAAAATTCATCAAAACTCACAAGTCCCCATACATCCAGTAACAAATTAAATTATATTTTACTGCAATAGGTACACGAGAGCATGAATACATCCGCAGAGGTGGCGCGGTGGTCTAAAAACAGCTTGAAAGCGCTATTGTATACCCGGCCGTAATGCTTCCTCCACTGGTCTGTCCTCCCTACCTTCTCCTCTAGTGACGAGGCTTTACACCAAAATAAAACAAGCAAATACCAACTGTATTTGTATGAAAGAAAAAGGCGAATATTGGGACAATATGAAATTGGTTTTTTCAAATTTAGAATCGTGTTTTTTTTTCGGTAAGAGTTATTGGATTCATTTCAGAGTGGATGATTGGCTGGAATAAACAATATGGAAATTTATAAGGGTATAATTAATTTTCTCATAGAACAAATGTTAATTTTATTCGATCGTTTTTAGGGTTCCGTCCCCAAGGGTAAAACGGGACTCTATTACTAAGACTTCGCTGTCCGTCCGTCCGTACGTCCGTCCGTCTGTCACCAGGCTGTATCTCATGAACCGTGATAGTTAGACCGTTGCAATTTTCATAAAAAAATTGGTTCTTTATTTCCCCTTAATCAAATATTATCTCCGTTCGTTCTGTTCATTCACCTGTGTGATAAGACCGTCCATTGTACATTTCTAAAAGTAAATAAAAGAAATCATAGATGTGGTTACTGTTACTGTTTTTATTTGAATAAATAAATAGATAGATACTCTTCGAAGCAAGTAGCTTTGTGATCAACTACTTAAAATTGAATTGCAAAGAATGACAAATGGTTCTAAGTACCGTTCTTCATTCTTTGAAGTACTATCATACAGCCTGATATTTATGAACACTACGTAACCTACCTATCAATTTTTTTTTTTTTTGAAAACGTTGCCCCACACTTGGAATTACTTCTGTATCGTGGGTGCGTTTACAAACATATAAATTCACATACACAAACAGCCAGACCCGGAACAACTATCTGTAGGCCATACAAATTAATATTTGTTCCGTGCGGGAATCGAACCCGCGACACGCAGCGCGGCAGCCGATCGCTCAACCACCGCACCAACCGTGTCGTCAATTATACAACGTGTATCAGAATAGACGCAATACTCTTAATTGTTTAGTGTACTCATCGTTATGAACAACTTTCACTATGGGACTAACACTGAAATCGCGGAAAAAAAATCGACTGCCCTATTATATACATGCGCGCATATTTATCTCGACAAAATGTACTGAAGAGCTGATGATTTTTTTTGCGTTTATCCTGTTAAGTAGGTGCACGTTTTAGTTACAGAGGGGCTATTCAATTAAAAAGTAAACAGAAAGTATGCTGGGCATTAATAATGGATATAATAGGTAAAATTGTGCCGTTTGCCGCATAATGACATTTGTGGGAAAGTTAAAACAAATTAAATCATTTTACCGCTGTAGGTAATTACGTGCACATTTTGCAGGTCTGTTTATAACTTAAAGGTTAGCATATTTGCACCCAGTTTATGAATGGATGATCAACCCAAAAAGCTAACCCATTGTCAAAATTAAAAGTATTGATAGCTAACCCGTTGTCAAAATTAAAAGTATTGATAGCTAACCCATTGTCAAAATTAAAAGTATTGATAGCTAACCCATTGTCAAAATTAAAAGTACCTATTGATATTGGTGCCATTGGCTGACTGTAACACAACAGTAACTGTCCATCAAATCACTTGACATCGAGTTTGTTATGTCTGTTAGAAAACAAAATGTTTGAGGTAATTACTAAAGAACATAATTATTTTCTGTCTTTCTTTTACTAGATAGACTTTTAGAAACCGGGTTTTACTCATAATCATTTGTAATAATTTATTCCACTAAGCGGGTCCCTTCAAGGCTAGGCTACATCGCAGTAGACCAAGTCGAAGGTGGAGAGACGAACTCGACTCTTACCGCATGGACTGGCCTGCAATGGCAGAGGACAGATGTGTGGAAAAGGGAGAGGGAGGCCTTTGCCCAGCCACTGCTGGGCATTATGTCCCACTGGACATAATGTAACTAAATAATGATTACATCTGTCAACAAGGCTTTAAGGGTGATGTCCGTAGCTGCTATAATACTGTAGAGAAATAATATCAAAATATTTTTTTGAAATCTTTAAAAAAGCCCGACCTCGAAAAACGACAAAAAAGTAAAAAAAAAACACGTTTCAAGCAGTCTGATGCAGTTGCTGGCATCGAATCTGTTATTGAACTATAACAATCTCCACCAAGTGCACCAGACTGCTTGAAAATTATTTTTTGGAACATGCTAATCGTGGTCTGTGGTTGGGTTTTTAAAAAAAAAAACATAATTTTTATTTTGAAATTGTGTCTATACTTTGTAGCAGCTCACTTCTGGAACAGCCTGTATATTATTCAAACATTTAATTCTCAACGTAGACCTACGTAGGCTGGACCCTAACAAATTGACCCTAATATCATAAAGATTCTCAACCTAGACCGTCGCATATTACGGACAAGATATCCGTAAGATAAGTTATGCAAGTCATTATACCGGTCATCATACGTGAAAGTGTTACCGGATCCGGTAGCCATTCCGGTCCGGTTTTAAACCGCTAATACAATGAAATACGTACCATAATTAACGTTGGGGTGGACACTACGGATTCTCAGGTAATTCCGTAGATTGCTCACTGCCGGGTCCGACTCGTAATCACTCGGCATTTTCCGGAAAACGAACAAACTTTTTAAAATTAGAAATTGGTGTACTTTTTCGGTAGCGTTTTGGTGGGTAGTCGAATGTTACTGACACTTTTATAGACAATTTATCGTAATGTATTGTACTTCATATAACCGCAAATATTATTACTAGTATTTTTTTTTTGGGAATCGGGGAGAATGGGGGAAAACAGGACATTACACAAATTGTATGACAGATCATTTTACGTGAAACTCTAATTAGTAGTTAGGTTAGTACGTCAGTCTTAAATAGTTCTTGAGCAAAACTCTGCGTCAATTTACGTTACTAGAACGTTTTCAGTGTCTTAATGTTTTAATATAAAACGTATAGGTTTATTATTTTAACAAGAACTATATATAGGACCTGTTTAAACAAATGTCTTCTACTATAATCCAATGTTTATTTTATTGGCATGTTATATATAGTATACATAACTATTAACTACGTACCTATTACACATTTAGATATAATATTTGGATATTGCAACATATGTCAGGATGGCCGAGCGGTCTAAGGCGCTGCGTTCAGGTCGCAGTCCACTTCTGTGGGCGTGGGTTCGAATCCCACTTCTGACAAAATATTTTTACACATGTGCAACTGTTTATTACTGAGATAAAAATACACATAATTATAATATTCGAGGATGCGATTTGTTCGTCATTTTTTTTTTTGGATGATTAAAGAAAGCAGCTGAGTTTTTACAGCAAGTGTTTACTATAAGTTAATAATTCGATAAATAACTTACTTTTTCAATAGATTATTTGATTTATAACATACATAGTTACTACGACTTCCAGTCGACAGCGATGCGGATGAATTTTTTTTTGACGCCTTTTAGTTAGGAGTTTTCTTTTTGTATTTTATTTTAAGTGTATATAGTTAAATTAGTATTATATTGTAAATATTTTTTTTTAAATAAATAAATGAGTTACTACGTCAGTATTTTTAGTTTCGTCGAATGTGGATAAATACTATTAATTTTACAGATATAACATTACACCTAAATTGTTGCGAAATGATTCTAAACATTGCTTTTCAATATTTTATGTGACAGGTAAGAACACACTTTGAATCAATTTATTAAGATAATTATTTTGTACATATTTTGCTTAAAAATCCTTAAAGATTTAAAAACGAAAAGTCAAAGTTAAAAATTTAAAAACATCAATTAACATTTCATGTAAATGGACTTTTGTCGCTGGCTGTACTCTTGACTAAGCTTAGAAAAAACTTATAAAATAGAATACTCTTGTTTTTTTTGCTCTTGATTTGTTTATACCTATCACGGGAACCAGTATACACGTAAATAAAAATACAAAATTTAATAGATACCATGAAACATAGAACATAATAGATGCCATGTAAGTCGCATCTCCTCAAGCAAACAACCTATATCTAGCGCCCACAGGCCCCAACCGCAAAATGTACCTACAACTAAGCAAGACAGGAAACAAGTAGGTACCACCCACCCAACTGATTGTAATAAGTGACCTACATACATACATGTTTCTAGAAAATAACAATAATAGAAGTTGGTTGATATGATAGTTATACGCCTACCTAATTTAATTGTACAAGAAAGTTTTTGAGGTTGTAATTTAGGAAGAGAAGAGGCAAATCGGAAATACACTCACAACATCATCTGCCTAGCCTTTTCCCAACTTTATTGGGGTCGGCTGCCAGTCAAACACAGTCAGTCAGTTAATAACAGTATTTTACGTGGAGCGGCTGCCTGCATTAACTGTTGTAACACGATACTTTTTGGCACGACTGGTGTCAGATTTTTTGGCTTCTGATAATCCGTAATGATTTCCAAAGATCTACAAATGAGCCGGGAGCAGCGGCTTAACGTGCTTTCCGAGGCACGGAGGAAACTCGATATGTTAAGATGATCTATATAGTAACCATTTAAATCAAGAGAACACCAAAAGTTAACTGTTCTGCGGAAACCAATCTACGTGACTAGTTTTAATTAGTTTAGATTCAGTCCTTTAATACGTACTTAGTACATAATTTCGTACGTGTTTATAAATAGGTAGCACTGCCTAACCTTGAAATCCAACCCAGGAACCCAGGCTCAGTAGGTGCCCTTGCAACCACTACACCAACGAAGCCGTCGGCTATTTTTATTGTTCCATAATATCCCAATAATGAGGCCCTCATGGCTAAAGAATAACAGCCACACAGGTCGATCTTTAAGGTTAAGCAACGCTTGCCAAGGTTAGTTTGTGGATGACCATCTTACTTAACATATCGAATTTTCTCCGTGCCTCGGAAAGCACGTTAAGCCGTTGGTCCTGGCTGTCATTTTACTCTAGTGTTGTTGAGAAGTACCGTACGTGTTACCTAGTTAATGGGTTGTGGAGGTCTGGTAGGCAGCCGCTCCACGTAAAATACTCATATTTAGCTGAATTCGGTTTGACTGGAAGCCGACCCCAATATAGTTGGGAAAAGGCTAGGCAGATGATGACTAATATCCCAATAACTTTCTCCAACCTCTCCCAACAACAATTCAATTCAATCATCCATAAAATGTAAGTAATTCTACAACGCGTGGAGCAATTTATCAACCTTATCACTGCGTGTACTTACATAGTTAAATGTATAGAATCGTGCGTGCAGTTGAGGAAGAGGGTTATCTGTCATGTCTTATCTCTAGCTGTGGGTGACACTGACTAGTTTTCTTTAAAATTCTGACTATTTTTAAAAGTAAATACAGTGATTACTGCATGGTAAACACTCTATTTACCTTTAAAAAAAGAGTCTAAAGCTTGCATAAGATTTACGTAGGTTTTCAATGTTCGAATGTACAGTTAGGGAAAAACGTTGAAGGAATATTTATGGTTTGACATGGTTCATCATAAACCGCCAAGGGAAAAAACGATCGCTTTAACCGACTAAAAAGTTCCAAATAAGTCACTATTCATGCAGTTTGATGTCAGTCTAGGCATGGATTTTTCTGAAAACGCATGGCACACAGTGTTATTGTTTTGCACTTATGTTTATTTTTATTTGTTTCCAGATACCTACATTGTGTGTATCTGTGTGTGTCAAATAAACTGGTTTTCTTTCTTTTCCATAGAGAATGGCACCGGTCTAGTTAGAGCCTCAGTAGGCGCCACTCATGCGAGAGACCCTCCATAGGTCCTCTAATTTAAAAATGTAACCTATGAAGTAAACGTGACGTTTACAACTTCAAGTTAATCTAATGTCGGAAACAGTCGAGATTGACGTTCTGACAAGTCTCAGTGCTGCCACCTGGTGAACGTCATTTTAGAAAACCTTCACTGTTGTCAATAGTGGTAAACAATTATTTTTCCTGGCTTTAACTTATGAATCACGAATTTTCTGCATGTAATAACTTCATAAAGAATGCTCCAAGTGCTGGGTGGTACCGAACCGATGCACCGTTTAACTTTCATGCAATAAATTATTTAAGGCGAGGTTGCTTAACTTTTTTGATCCTGTTAATCTAGTCGACTGTATAATTTGACGTTGCGCAAAAATATGCACACTCACTTTTCCAATTTACTTTACTTAGGTATTTGAAGAATAGTCGACATGAGCTTGTAATAAATTAAATGACATGAGCTTGTTATAAATCGAACAAAATTCTTAAAAAAAACTGTAAGTATACCTAATGAACAGGTCGCCCAGCGCTGTGTGAAGACTGAAAACATGGAAAAAAACAAAACCGTTATTTAAAACGCGGTATTAAAAAATATTGCTAAGAGATTTCAATAAAAAACTTTGTAAGTACCTATAAGTTTAATTTACGGCCATAACTTTGTGAATTAAGGATTTCGCCGCAACATGGCGTCATTTTAAAACAATGGAATCATAAAACCGTTATTTTTATTTGATAGTGTTCCAAATATGAATGTTTCGTGACTACCCACGGTTTGCAGCACGCGAGTTGAGATGTTAAATAATCATAAAAGTTCTTGTGTGAGGTTATGTTTGTTAACCAAATTGTTAACGTTATTTATTTTACTAGGTTTGAGTATTACGGGAATTTTGTAACTAGGGGCATTGACCTTAAGGTGGCTGTGACCTTGTCCTTTTAACGGTTGTCATTATTTAAAAATACATACTTAGTGTGCTAACTACGCGAGGTGGTGTAACAATAATACTTAGGTAAGTATACATTTTCTGACCAAATTCGACGCAGATTTTCAGTCATTTCAAAAACATAAATATATTAAAAAAGTAGTATTTATTATTGCAAACGTACAATTAATCTTCAAAAAAATGTAAATAACCCACTATTTCCTTTTTGATCACGCCATCTACCGGCAGATTCCAACATCAGAGCGAGCAACAAGTGGTCTGAAAGTTCGTGAAAAGCTTCGAGTTTCAGGGTCGCTTTCAGTTGTTGAAAGTTGTTGCAGAATGTTGCCACGGGTTTAGTGTAGATGGCGCCACTATAACTGATCCGAACCACTGCTATTTTATTCCCTTCGTGTTGGTCGCTGACTGAGCAAGTACACAGATTGTCGACAGATGGCAGTACTAGTTTCTAAAAATGTTTGGCCGGTTTCGGGGTAGACAGATTGTCCTTAATTTACAACAACATGATATGGTAGATAACAATGTCTTAATAGTGGCAAATTATACTTAGTAGGTATAGGTACTGTCTTTCACATAATATCTTGCCCTATTTGTAAATATAATAAATAAATAAATAAATAAATATCTTGGGACAATTCACACACGGCCATCTGATCCCAAGCTAAGCAGAGCTTGTGTTATGGTAACCAGACAACTGATATACATATATAAGAGTATCAGAAATGTCTTCAGGATCAGCCATAGCGTTGGCGCGGGTATTTATGGGCGTAGTTTTAATCAAAGTCTTGTAAGATGTCACACAATCAATTTCTTATAATTGGTCCACCAAATAATTATAACATTAACATCTGAGTAGAATTACGAGTAACAATGAATCAAACTAATCACGAAACATTAAACGATTACACCGAATATTAGCGATTCGTCGTATTCATGGTGAACCGTCGCCGTTGCCAGACGAGAATCCCCCGTCCCCACATGGCCGCTTCACCCACCAATCGACGCTCCGCTAGACCGACCGTTGTCAGTCTTGTTCGGTAGTAATTCGATAGACGGCGCTAGTCAATACGCCGTCAACCAATCAACGCTCTGCTGGACCAACTGCTGTCAGTCTTGTTCGAAAGTAATTTCATAGATGGCGCTAGTCGATGCGCCGTCACGGCCGGACTGACCTGCGACCGTCCTCGGGCGCTTCTTGAAGTAATCCTGCAATCAAGGTTTGCAAGCATCAGCTACTTTATAAATTCCATAACCCGCTCGTCCAACCTGACAGGCTGTTTAACAAGACCCAGTATTAGGATCAGTAAATCAGTCTAAAATTAAAGTAAGAAAGAATAGCTTGGTCAGCACAGGTGTGTCCTTTCAACCAACCACACAGGTATGGCCCGGTACGACACCTTTTACCAACTTCCGTGATACTCATTGAATTCTCAAAGAGGCAAGTGTGTCCTTTCAACCAACTACACAAGTATGGCCCGGTACGACACTCACAGGTGTGTCCTTTCAACCAACCACACAGGTATGGCCCGGTACGACACCTTCATGGAAAACTCAAAGAGGCAAGTGTGTCCTTTCAACCAACTACACAAGTATGGCCCGGTACGACACTCACAGGTGTGTCCTTTCAACCAACCACACAGGTATGGCCCGGTACGACACCTTCATTGAAAACTCAAAGAGACAAGTGTGTCCTTTCAACCAACTACACAAGTATGGCCCGGTACGACACTGTCTTCCAATCAAGTCAATAATATAACAGAAGCCTGGACCGAACGAGTGTGTCCATTCAATCAACCACACAGGTATGACCCGGTACGACACTGTCCTTTTGTCCAGCTTTGCTTTTAATTCACATCTTATGGGTTATCATTATCAATCAGTACACAACAAAATAGGATCAATAAGATGAGACTTACCAACAGTCACAGATCATCTTGCTCAGCGTGAATTATAACTTCGTGCTCAATAATTTCGTGGGCTGAGGTGACACTGAGAGAATCTAAATCTAAATTTGCAGCAACGGTTTTAGAATCAACCTTAATAATATCTGATTCTACTGTCAATGTATCACAGCTACTTAACCTAGCAAGAGAACCTGAATTGAGTTCTATGACTCCTGGCGCCGTCTCGGCCTCCTCATAATTTACTAAACTATGTAGCCATCTCTAGCAATCTTTTGCGTCCTTGAGGTATTAGAATTGAGTTTTCTATAATCAATACCACAGAACAGATGAAGTTAATGACATTCACTGCAAATCTGAATCATGGAGGTTATTTCATCACCTCTACAACACAAGCGCGCACAGTACTCTTGTACTAACCACTATTTAATATCCACTATCAAATAAGAAACGAGACTGGCTCACCAGATGGCGTCCTCAAGGTGCCTCTCGACAGGCGCTGCTCGCAGAGGTTGACCTCGCTTGTTGCAGCTCTATCACCATTGATCTTGTCAGGAAAAACTGTGGCTAGATGACCGGGTTTGCCACAGGTGTAGCAGTATACAACCTTAGTTTTCTTCAGCGTGTGTGTTGTAGTTGTCGGTGTAGTAGCGGAGCTATAACTTTTTCTTGGTGCTCAGGGGCATCACGTCGCTGTCTGCATTCAGAAATTTGATGTCCAAGAATTCCACACCGATGACGTCTGCCGGTAAATCTTAAATCCGTCATACGGGCTTGTTTTGCTTCAGGGTCTGGAATTTCGCTCGCCTTTCTTGTCTTCTTTTAACTTGTATTCTAAATATTTGAGCCCGGGTAATGATGACATGTGCACATAACCCTCGAAGAACCAGATTGTCCTTTTGACGTAGCACTGATACGAAAAATCCCGTTATTGTTTCTTCGGCCATTTCAGTCTTCAATCATATTCTACAATGGCACAGCATACTCAGATGCCGTTTCTTTTATTCCGATTTGGAAACGCAAGATTTCATCGAAATGATCTTGAAGTAGATTTGGCTTAGAGCACCTTGCAAACAAAGTTTGGTTAACCACATCCCATTTCAATTATTTTAAGTTAAGTCTCGTAGGACATTTAGCGCACGGCCCTTGAGTGCTCTGGTAAGTGCTAGTAATAAATCCACACCTTCGAGTGATTTTTTTTTTATAAACAACAAGATCGGTAACTTCACGCCAGCCTTCTATATCCGTGTCCGAATCATCTGGGTTAAACTCTACAAGATATTGGGTTCATTTTTGTACTCACGTTTGAACTTTGTGACATACCCAACACTCGTGTCAGTAGAGTTTCCATGCTATTTAATAATTTTATACCACTGTTTTCACCCGACATCTGTTGTCGTTGCCCGTTCTATCCCACTTCTGATATAAGAGTATCAGAAATGTCTTCAGGATCAGCCATAGCGTTGGCGCGGGTATTTATGGGCGTAGTTTTAATCAAAGTCTTGTAAGATGTCACACAATCAATTTCTTATAATTGGTCCACCAAATAATTATAACATTAACATCTGAGTAGAATTACGAGTAACAATGAATCAAACTAATCACGAAACATTAAACGATTACACCGAATATTAGCGATTCGTCGTATTCATGGTGAACCGTCGCCGTTGCCAGACGAGAATCCCCCGTCCCCACATGGCCGCTTCACCCACCAAT
The DNA here is from genome assembly GCA_947386135.1 of Melanchra persicariae. Classification (NCBI taxonomy): domain Eukaryota; kingdom Metazoa; phylum Arthropoda; class Insecta; order Lepidoptera; family Noctuidae; genus Melanchra; species Melanchra persicariae. The sequence goes on along the minus strand of OX376655.1, from coordinate 3,591,349 downwards.
CGACGCTCCGCTAGACCGACCGTTGTCAGTCTTGTTCGGTAGTAATTCGATAGACGGCGCTAGTCAATACGCCGTCAACCAATCAACGCTCTGCTGGACCAACTGCTGTCAGTCTTGTTCGAAAGTAATTTCATAGATGGCGCTAGTCGATGCGCCGTCACATATTTATATAATTTATAAATACATACATATTATAGATAATGAAATGTTAATGTTTTTTATAACTTGTTACTCTAGAGTTAATTACTTTCTGAATCGTTCACTTTAAAGCTATAAAGATCACTCTTTCACTATCATCATTTCAGCCAGGAATCATCAGCTGCTAGGTAGGTATAGTCTTCCATTGCTTTCTGACATGCCGCCCGACTCTGTGCGTCTCTCATCCAGGCGTATAACTACGAAAGCTTAAAACAGAGCGAGTGCATGTTGACATGATAAGGTACAGTGCATTAACGAACATTATTTTTAAGAATCGAACTCAGAACACCACTTCCTCTACCAACACTGTTCCCTAGTGAGCTTTGTTAGTAGTCCACAAAGCTGCCACTCTTATTAAACTAGGTACTAATTTCTCATTAGTTTCACGACCTTCAATGATTCGATCGCCAATATTCTCATAGCCTTATATTATAAAGCGTGGCCACCACATCGTCTAATTCACAGAGCACTGAACTTCGCGCCGTTTTAATTGTTTTGTCACAATTCTAATTTTCACAACGAGTCTTAATGTTTTTTGTTAAATAAAATTACCTACCTTTAATCATTCATTCTTTCGCAAGATCGTTCACTGGTGTAGTGACCGATCATCACACCGACATTGCGGTTATAATGTAGCAACATAATTTTACTTTTTGTAAGTTCTACCTTATTGTCAAACAACTAAATAAGTACCTACAATTTTACCATGGGTCCAAACTTATCCACGCAATTAAAAAGGAGAAAAAAAAGATTTATTCGCGCCTGGTATGACGCATCCAAAAATTCTAAAAATTAGAGAAAATGTAAAAGTCAAGTCAAAGTCAAGTCAAAGTCAAGTCAAAGTCAAGTCAAAGTCAAGTCAAGTCAAAGTCAAGTCAAAGTCAAGTCAAAGTCAAGTCAAAGTCAAGTCAAAGTCAAGTCAAAGTCAAGTCAAAGTCAAGTCAAAGTCAAGTCAAAGTCAAGTCAAAGTCAAGTCAAAGTCAAGTCAAAGTCAAGTCAAAGTCAAGTCAAAGTCAAGTCAAAGTCAAGTCAAAGTCAAGTCAAAGTCAAGTCAAAGTCAAGTCAAAGTCAAGTCAAAGTCAAGTCAAAGTCAAGTCAAAGTCAAGTCAAAGTCAAGTCAAAGTCAAGTCAAAGTCAAGTCAAAGTCAAGTCAAAGTCAAGTCAAGTCAAAGTCAAGTCAAAGTCAAGTCAAAGTCAAGTCAAAGTCAAGTCAAAGTCAAGTCAAAGTCAAGTCAAAGTCAAGTCAAAGTCAAGTCAAAGTCAAGTCAAAGTCAAGTCAAAGTCAAGTCAAAGTCAAGTCAAAGTCAAGTCAAAGTCAAGTCAAAGTCAAGTCAAAGTCAAGTCAAAGTCAAGTCAAAGTCAAGTCAAAGTCAAGTCAAAGTCAAGTCAAAGTCAAGTCAAAGTCAAGTCAAAGTCAAGTCAAAGTCAAGTCAAAGTCAAGTCAAAGTCAAGTCAAAGTCAAGTCAAAGTCAAGTCAAAGTCAAGTCAAAGTCAAGTCAAAGTCAAGTCAAAGTCAAGTCAAAGTCAAGTCAAAGTCAAGTCAAAGTCAAGTCAAAGTCAAGTCAAAGTCAAGTCAAAGTCAAGTCAAAGTCAAGTCAAAGTCAAGTCAAAGTCAAGTCAAAGTCAAGTCAAAGTCAAGTCAAAGTCAAGTCAAAGTCAAGTCAAAGTCAAGTCAAAGTCAAGTCAAAGTCAAGTCAAAGTCAAGTCAAAGTCAAGTCAAAGTCAAGTCAAAGTCAAGTCAAAGTCAAGTCAAAGTCAAGTCAAAGTCAAGTCAAAGTCAAGTCAAAGTCAAGTCAAAGTCAAGTCAAAGTCAAGTCAAAGTCAAGTCAAAGTCAAGTCAAAGTCAAGTCAAAGTCAAGTCAAAGTCAAGTCAAAGTCAAGTCAAAGTCAAGTCAAAGTCAAGTCAAAGTCAAGTCAAAGTCAAGTCAAAGTCAAGTCAAAACATTTATTTCAATTAGGCCACTAAACGGCACTTTTGAACTCGAGCATCGACGCCTGTAGGTTTTCTATCGGTGGCATTTTGGGGAGTGTGCAACGGAATTGCATAGTTTGATTCCGCCAAGCCCGTTCCATCATTGGACCACAAGACGTACGGCGATGCGCCACCGGTACATGGTGGACAATACCCACACGCACAAAACGTTTTGGGAACACATTCATTCATTGTGCGTACAGCTAAGGAGTGGAATTCCCTGCCAGAGTCTATGTTTCCAGATAGCTACAACCTGAGAGTCTTTAAGTCAAGAGTGAATAGGCAAGCGTGCTCCATCTTCGACCACATCATCGCTTACCATCAGGTGAGATAGTGGTCAAGCGCGTGTCTATCAATAATAAAATATAAAAATAAAGTGACTCTACTGTCCGTTCACAAAGGTAGATTCTTATGGAGAAGAACGGACAAGAAAACCATAGTTACTGTTTTACAGTATTTTGAATACAAAAATTAAATTTAATATATTATGTGAGGCCGATGCACCTAGCGTGTGTAGGTACATATTGGAACAAAGTATTACCAGCCGAGGTAAAACAATAATAGTAATATTCATTTTCTTAATACTTAAGTAATATCTATCTTCTACTTTCTGTGTCTATTTATTATGAGAAAAGTCATTAATTAACTGACAAATCACGAAATCTCGAAAACTACTACACCTGTGAAGATGTTTGGGTCGTAGGTAGATTATGAGTGAGACGTCAGCTCGGGGAGTAAAAGTTTGTATGGAAATAGCGGGCCTCATGAATGTGGCTATCATAGACAAAAATAATTTTTCACACCACCTGATCGAAAACGTCAAATTATATGTCATGTCAACCTAACCTAAAGTGAGTCATTTTAGGCCATTGGCACTGCCGGGCAATAATATTGTACTGGATTTCATTATAACCCGCTGGTCAATAATGTGATTTAAATTTGGAACCTCATCTGGTATATAAGGTTCTAACAACACCTTCTGTCTCTGTCTCTCTCTTTCTGATCTAGAAAGAGGAAAGATATTCTCGATACTCTTACTACTTAGGGATGATATTCTCGAATTTCTACAAAATCATAAGGATTGACCAGGGTCCAGGATTGAAGACAATATTAAAAGAATAATTGGTTATGTACGGATTATTGTATAAAAGGATAAGAATAACACTTAAAACCCATCTATAGTCAATTTATTAATTTAAAAACTATTTTCTCGAGCATCTCCTATGACATTCTAAATTCAAATTGCATACAGCCAAGCGTCCGAACCCATTCTACCAGCTGTTATAAAGCTCTGTATAAACCTTTGAGTAGGTACACATAAATTATATTAGGCCTGCACATATTTACTTACCCACAGAGAAGTAAAAAAAAAAACGAAAATCGAGTTGGTCGTGGCCGCTATGTGGTAGAATACCGAGTGGAACGCAAAAAAGGCGCGGATATTGCAAATCCGTATGGTATTAAACTAACTTTTTTTAAGTAGGTATACAGTATAGTTCTAAATACATATCTCTACTTAGTGTTTGTAAATTTAAAATATTTTGTTTTTCGTATTATGGCTTCTTATTTTCTCACAGGAGGTGTGAAAAGTAGAGTATCCTCCTCGGGGATAAAGGTGTCTTTGCCTTGGGCTAGCTTGAATCCCTCGCTGCATTCAGGATTCTTGTATTAACTCCCTCGCTTCGCTCGTGAGTTAAACTCTAAACTCCCTCGCTACGCTCGGGAGTTAACCCCCGAATCCTTCATTGCGTTCGAGATTCAATATGACGCCCGTGACACAAGACACTGCTTTATCCCCTGGGTGCATAATCTACTATTCGAAATCCGACGACGGTATTCCAGAGATAAGCGCGTTCAAGCAAACAAACCAACTCTTCAGCTTTTATAGTAGGTATATAAGAACTAGTTAGCCGTTTCGGTGCTCTGTGGTTTAACTGGACTAGAAAATTGGCTCATCCTCATTTGCATTAGCGCTAAATCATCGGAAACGTGCAATCCGCCAGAACAAGCTCCACACGTATCTAATGTTTATTAGATATTTAGATTTAATGTTCGCTATAGAATTTAGTTCCATGCGTGCGATGACTTTAGCAATGCCCAAAAGTACGTGAATCAAATGGTAGACTATTTCCACACACAGTACACAGTAGTGGTTAGATTATGTCTTATGTAATTGGCCCTTTTTTATAATTCTATATTTTAGATTTCATGTTTTTCCGAGTACATATTTGAACTTCTGTAAGATGTTTGTAACATTAGCTAATAATAAACTTACAACGTCTGTATTCCCTGAAGAATGAAACAGATGTGTAAAGCACATTGCGTCAATTATATTTATGTCCCATACAGCATGGGCTAGCCTTGTCATCAACCGGGCTCAAACGAGCATCATTCTGCCGAGATATTCGAGATAAAAATCCAGTTAAACTTTGCTCGACCCGGGAAACAAACCCGCAGGAACTAATGCTGCCTGCCAGGGTTGCGGGATTTGTTCGAAAGAGTCACCGCGTCCCTGGAACGCAAAGGGCATTTGGAGGAACACGGATGAGTTTTAGTCAGCAAGAGTCTAACACTGCCTTCCGCTCCGCTAAGAGCGGACGGCTTGTCTTTAGATGATTTCCCATTCTTATAAAAGGACCTAATGCTCCTAATCTTAACGTTATGTAAATGTTAACGAGTCAGTTTTTAATGCTCTTAGGGCTGATTTTTCAATAGTCAGATAACTGTTATCTGAGGAATAAAACTAGCGGTTTGACATATTTTCTATAGATAAGCTGTCAAACCACCATTTTTATTCCTCAGATAAAAGTTATCAGACTATTGAAAATCAGCCCTTAATCATAAAACCAGCGACATGACTTTTGTTTCAAAACTTGACATTTTAACCGTATTATTACCGTGAGCCCAGTCCCCTTGTCAATTTGCGTGCCCAATGCCAATAATCATAATATAAACCTAGCTAGTTTAGTAGTGCTTCCTAGAAAGCAATGGCTTACACGTGGCTGCTTAGCTATCGACTGCTTCAATACTAAGAAATTTAATATTCATTGACATTTGTCAAATGCCCCGATAAAAGTTTAGGTACCTTAGCTATGAGACCAAAGTACGGGCAGTGTGTGATCGGCGTTAGTTTTAGTTTATTTTTTAATATCGCGTCGTGGGTTGAGATTGGAGTCCTTTTGCCTTGCACAGATCTTTTTATGTTTAAAGCAATTATTATTCTTAGGTAATTATGTATCTGACTGATCAGTACATTTTTTCGAGTTATGGACACATAGGGGCAGTCGAATTATGCCCCAATGGTCTTGAAAAGGTTAAAGCCATAACCATTAGTAGATATTTACGAACAATTCTGTAAAGCAGGAGCCCTCAACGAACAACACCTGCTTGCGTAACTTATGAAGTACTTTGGCACCTTCATTTTCATCGCTCGTTGTTCCGTAAAAACCATCCCTGATCTCATCGAAACAAGATCAACTGAAGCCATTGAATATTATGATTCTGTTGAGATGTGTTCTTAGCTGGCTTTTCACAAACGAGCGTTGAGCACAATAGTCTGTTGGCACTACATCCGAGAAAGGGCGCCTGAAGCCTTTTACAGTTCGCGTACACCTAATCCGTCAGCAGCACACAGCACAGCCGACAACGTACGACCATAGTTCGCTATTCGTACATTGTCGGCTGCTCTGGGCCGATTGAACCGAACATGAGACCTGTCATTGTACCACTGATGCAGAAGTGACTTGCCATCGACTATTAAATCACTCAAGAAACCGACGACAGATGTAGGTCCCGTGTCATTAGAGATACTTATACTGATAGCTAGATAATCGCTGGTTGTTCACACTGCTGGCAGAATCTCTTTTTCCACCATGATGTGGAGGCGACTAAAGTTATCAAGGAAAAACAATCGCTGTTTGTTGCTAGCCAACACCAATTCGATGGAAAAGATTGAAAAAGAAAGAATGGGTAGATAAGAAGCTATGCAAGATTATATAAATAAATAAGTGAGTGCGCTCACTTCATCCCACATCGTCTGATGAGGTTCTTTTAACGTAGTTTGCCCAAGAAAATTTTAACCATTTTCAGGAGTAATCTGTCCATATATTGACGTTCAGCATAGATCTGCTATGTTAGGATAGAATTTAGTTGTGGTATATATGGTATCAACCCGTTATGGTATGTTAGTTGCACCCGGTCTTGTTGTTTTAGTCTTTTATGCCTCCTGAATGTTTTTTTTTCTTCAAGTTTAATGTCAGTTTATTAGGATGGGTTGCAAGCTTACTCTTGTAAGCACTGTCTGCTTGCGTGATTTTTTCATCAACCTTTGGATTTTTTTTTATCTATGTTATACGAGCATAGTTCGTCCAGTGACGGATCAGGTGTACACGCCTGGCGCTACAATTCGGCGCCAGCGTGGGCCGCATGATCTAAAGGTCATATGTAAATTACAGTTCCTTGAAGGGTAATCTGGATACGATATCTGCTCATTTTGTTTATTTTGTAAATGTGTCGTTAACGTTATTCGTCGCGGAAGTTCTATCGGATTTTTAAGAAATAGGTAGTGTTGGAATAAAGACTAGCACCCCAAACAATCACGTAAAGAATGATGTCATTATTATCTTGTCCCTAAGCCGGTTAACATGATTGTGTTGTGTCATGTCGTGGCACTTTCTGTCACAGTGGATTGGCTACAAAACTTGACCTGGGGCTCTAGACAAGTGACATTCTGTCAACGGTAGCGTGGCGCAGGCGATTGTCGATACATTAAAAATGTATGAGATTGACAGATGCTATCGAAAAGATGATGATCACGTGACCAAATTCCTACATTTTGGCATTTCGACAGTCGCATTCGCTAATTGAATGGCACATTGTCTAGGCCCTCTGATATGTCATAAGCATTAAGCCTAAACAGAGGGCCAATTCTACTAATTATTTAACAACTTTCGCATTCGCATACTGTCAGTCGCAATCTGTAAAAAATGTATGTACATTGACAGATGCGAACTGCGAAAGACAATTTTAATGCATGCAACATGCGACTGAGATGACTTAAAAATTAGTAGACTTCGCCCTATGATCGCTTGATTGGCTCACGGCTTACTCCGACGCAGAAATGTGAACTGAGCATTATTCTATTTTTTTGGTGTTGCCACACCATTCTTACCATACTTCCTCTTTACGCGTCATCATAGTAATCACGCCATTTCTTGCCAAGGTAAGATATCATTACCATCATTATTCTACCAGACGACTGACGTGTGAGTTCAACTTGCTGAAATAATGCTGATTTTACAAATTGCTCTGTAAAGACTATCAATAAACTTAATGATCGGGGCGCCATATCAGCTTACTTAGGTACTAATTTGATTGCATTCTTCTTTTGCTGATATCATTTGCAGATTCTTAAATGCTAAATCAGCATTGTAATTTTATTGATAGTATTGATATTGATTCGAGTCGTGCTGACAACACTGCCGACTGATTGATATTTGTGAGTATTGCTTACTTAAGGGGCAGATTTATACGACTTTATACAACGTGTAACAGAATAATATACGCAATATATATTGAGAGGTATTGCGTATTAAATTAAACCTCACTTTCAAACAACAAAAAATATAATATGATATATTAAACTATTTCCTAAATATTTTGGTACGTGAATATTTAACATAGTGTATTTAATTTGTAGGTAAATTTGTGGCGTGGACATTAAAACGACAATCACGCCAAAACCGTCGGATGTATTTTATGGAACTTTTACCATCTCAAAACCATTTCGAATATCTATGTCAGTACAGTGCTATACTAGGTTTCTATTTATAAGTTAAAGAATAGTAGGTATGGAAAGATATTTTTTCGGCAAAACTGTGCGTTTTGCGTATGAAGTGTGTATGCGTAAAAGAGGCGAATCATAAGATTTTAGTAGTCGCACTTACTCAGCACACATTAGGTTCAAGATAAGCGTCTCCCCCTACCCCCCTACTCTCCAAACAGTCGTCACGTAATGTCAAGAAATGTCACTAGGCATACTAACTACCCGCACACCGAAGTTTTAATGATATCATTATACGTATTAATAATTAGTTGCATTTTGCACGCATGTGTAGGTACTTAACCTTTAGGAATTATTATTTGTGCTGATTAAAATCATAAGTACACGACTACAGGTCGTTTTGAATATTTGCTAAAATTGATGGCTAAATAAATCTATCAAGTGCTCCTTTTCTCGCGACTTTACTCCTTTGGCCTTTTTCACAGGAACCGAGTATTCTTTCATTTCTCGGGATAATAAGTAGTACTTACCGGCTCTAAGTGACTTTTTATCAGAGAATGAATTTTTGAAATCGGATCAGCAGCAGTGTGATTCTGTAAACATATCGAAGTGAAGGCTTGGGATCACGAAGTGAGCTGTCATTTGAGTGAGTTGGCACTTCGCCATGTTTACCGACCTACCTATGAACTAATACTTTTACTATTTCATATTTTTAGTTTGTGCTATCCCATTCCTGGGCAAAGGCCTTCCCCGAATCCTTCATGGTATATTTTTCCCGAGCCACCGCCAACCAGCCCTTGCTGGTGGCGTGACGACTTAGAAAAGTCGTCACGCCAAATCTTCCACGTGACGTGTTAATTATGTTACCTTAATTCGATATTTTTTTCAGTTGTAAGACCATAATGTTTTATAAAAAGGTTACACAAATGTCTTCGTCCGAGCAAACAAAACACACGATACAAAAATAAACCGTTTGACAAGTTCCCCGTTTATCCTATAAAAGTTCATGCTTACTCTCCCAAGGGATCAAAAGAAACCAAACTTGTATTTACAACAAAAGGGCCAGGGATACAAATAAAACACCTTTCTCTTAACTGTAAAGGATTCGTCCTAAAACCACTTATTCTGGAAAGTAGGACCAAATAAAGTCTGGTCCTTTGAGTAAGAATGAGACAAGCTGTAGATGTTGTCTAAATTAATTTAGGTATAGAAAGGTAAACTCTTTGTACTACTTGTGCGAGTTAACTTGACACCTGGCTCGAGTGACGTTTGTGCAAAGTACAGTCTGCAAAAAAGTTTCGTTTCCATTTTATACCATTTTTACGAAAATTATTAATGTATATATTTTTTTAAATTACTAAATCGAATATACGAAGACTTATAAGGTAGTATCTTGTATTTACCTAGATAATATTTAGAAATTCAAATCTTTATTATACAGGGTGTTCAAGAAGTGCGTACTTTTTCGTTTCTGCTGGGGGCGTCGCCCGCGTGAGTATAGGAAATTATCCCAAAGGATCATAGTCCCGGGATAAAACCCCTATGCTGTGCTGTGCTATTTCAAACTGCAGTCTATCTATGTGCCATTTCATCCTCATCCGTTCAGTCGTTCTGGCTTGATTGAGTAATAAACATCCATACAATCTTTTGCATTTATAAGTAAGATTTGCAGTTTCCATTAGATTCGATTTCCCAATTAAACCATAAGATTATAAATGAAAAATAACCAAGAAACGCACACTGATGCAACACATGAAAGAGACGGTCATGAGACTTCTGTATACGTTTGATGTTACAAACCAAAGAAGACTTCAAAGCCCTAAATACTATTTTAAAATATTCAAGATCAAAACCAGACGGTTAGTTTATTACATTAGCTCGTAAATGTGGGCCAGCTTGAACTCTATAAAAGTATTTTTCGACTACGATTTTTATGTAAGCATAGCTTTTGCCCGCGACTTGGAACGCGCAGTCGCGCATATACCGTTTTTTCCCGTTGTCACAGGAACTTCCCGTTGCCTTAAAACCTACAGCGTATTAATACAAAAAAAAAACCAAATCCGACTGATAGTTTCAGAGATTCGCTTAGCGTTCAAACAAACCAACAAACTTCGGCTTCATTATATCATAGTAGGTATATTAGAATAATTCCGTATGGTATCGGACGTAGAAGAATAGCACCATCCCATCACTTCCCGTGGGTGTCTTAAGAGGCGACTAAGGAACTCACCAGAGAATGGGCAGCAGCATTCTCTTTATGTAGATTCCAACAGCAACAACAAATGGGGGGTCCATTTGGGGGAGGCCTATGTCCAACAGTGGACGTTTATCGGCTGATTTGATGATAATGATGATATTAGAATAGATATTCAGCCTATACAGTTCACTGCTGGGACATATGCCGCGTCTCTCTGAGAGGGATTGGGCAATCTAAACTTGCCATACTTTATCAATATACATACATGTGAAAGTAACGGTGTCTGTTCATTACCTCTTGTCGTTTTAGCGGCTGAAACTTAACACACGAGTAGACTAAGTCGTGGAATATACAGGGTGTTCCAGATGTGCGCGGTCATATTTTAGGGTGGTGTTCTATAGCTGCTATAAAGTTAAGAAATAATATATTTTTTTTTCTTTAAACCCGACTTCGAAAATCGACTAAAAAGTAAAAAAAAATCATTTTTGAAGCAGTCTGATCCAGTCGGTGGCATTGAATCTGTGATTGAACTAAAATAAACACCACTAACTGCATCGGACGACTTGAAAGTGCTTCTGAGCTTTTTATGCATTTTCCAGTAGGGTTTAAAAAAAAATTACATGTTTTCCTAACCCCCGTATAGTATACTTTTCAGGGAGTTTGTTCACTTGAGATAATTTTTGCAAAGCCGCCAGCAACAGCTAGGTAAGCATGATACATCTCGCGATACGTGCATAGCACATTTCATCGATTTTTTTTTCTAGGACACTTTCGTTGAAGAAGCTTACGTCACGATGTTTCGCGTTACCGCTTTGAGAGCAGTGGTGAGAGCAGTCTGCCTGGGTGCTTAACACCACTAATGTGCGATACGTAAGTCGCCAGACCATTTTATAAAAAGGCCACTGCTCCATTCCGATTTTCATGTAAGACATTATTTTATTAATACTCCTAGTCCCAAGTCTGGCCCTTTTGTCATTACATGGATAACTAGGGATCACTTTATTGTTCTTCTACAACAGCTGTATTTACTGTTTAGAGCTTTCATGAGAACTAACATTTGTTGTCACGGAGGCTTGTGACTGATCCAAATAACGAGAAGCATTAGCGGTTATCGCATAGTTTCTATGTGTTTATTTAAGACAGCCTCATCAAATGCATCATATTGATTTTTTATACATTTAATTACAATGGTTGGGAACCAATTATAATGTAACTAAACGTGTGTGTAATGTTAGGTACTTATTGACATAATATCGAACGATATGGTTTCGATTCAAATAATTTTCATTTGTTATAATCATCTATTGTTATAACAACTTATGATAAACATCCAAGAGATATAATTACACTTTTTTTTTTTTGAGGAAGGGAAATTATCAAATGACCCCTCCCGCTCTGGGTGGAGCGGCAGGGAGTGTCAGACTTTTACTGACTAAAACCCACCCATTGTCCTCCTAGTGCCTTTCTTTCCAGGGCCGCGGTAACTCTTTTGAACATATTCCGCAACCCTGGCAGGCTCTGGCCCTAATGGGCCCCGACCCATATAATTACACTTCATTTAGCTTCAGTTGTCGTATCATGCACGTAAACCGTAAACTAATATTATTATAAGATATCTTTTGAGCCGTCAACTTGACATGCACGGAATTAGTAAAATGCGTCCTGCGTACTTTATGGCCAATAACATGTGGCATTTGAAAACGCCACAGATCTATTGATCACTAATTTTATCGAATGTACATTCGGTTTAAATTTCGGTCGTGACTATAGCCAAGGGAAGTTGACGGAGCCCCGCTGCGCGGCTCCTATTGCTGCCTGTGGGGTTTAAAGGAACCTAACATGAATGGGATCACGGGAGCTAGGTTCGCTCGCTCACTCTAGCTCCCGCCATCCCATTCGTACCTAACCTATCAGTCTCGGTGTGCCCTAAGTTCCCGAGCTGACGTGATCGCTCTTTGTTCAGCAATTAGATCAAATGTCAATTATACAACATTTCCGAATACAACGTTAACGCTACCATCAGGTGAGATAATGATCAAACACGTGCCGTGTGTGTATTCTGCAGAATGATGCAAGGTCCAGGACTGAAACTAGCCTAACTAGGTAGCTAGTAGAAGAATTTTCTTTATCTTCTTTCCGAAAATAGAGATATTCAGAGATAACTTTTTGTAAACATAGGCTTGGATATTCAGCAATTAAAGCATATCTTTGACTGTTACAACAAGAGAAAATCAGAACTGAAACAAATTAATACCGCTTTGTTGTATCCATTAACAGTCGGTCGTTATTTTAATTATCATTTTCTATGATCACGTTACAGACCGCGAATCTGTAGTAAATGATAAATATCTTATAATATTAATTTCATTTATTTGTTGTACACCTACCACATTTGCACAATTGCTGTAATATTGTTTTGGAGCCGTTGTATTTAAATAAATAATTGTAGTCTTTTTAACCCAAAGGTTGACTAGTAGAGAATGCCTTGTTATATTAATTCCGCCCATGTACCACTATTATACATAAAGTTTAAATAAATAAATTTCTTAATTTCGTAATGAAAATGAACGGACACAAGGACCAAAAAAAACAATTTACACTGAATAACGTCCCTGTGCCTGTGTTTTCTGAAGGATCACGCCGGAAGTACTTACAGTGCACCTACATTTTGCCTGTAACATACATAAAGAAGTATGCGGTACAGAGAGTAAAGTCCCGCAAACCTGCTCCGTTAAAAAAGGGAGGAGCCTCCGACCCGACGGTCGTTGCGTCCGGTGGGCACAGGGGGGGGACAGAGCCTAATAAATGACATTTCTAAAAGATGGTAGCTCCATCTGTTACTTGGGTGTGTAACGAAAACTATCATTAGTACTCATTTTTTTTACAGATGGCGCTGCATTCTTAAATATATTTGTTCCTAAAACATTTTAGATATTCAAAGTGTTTTTAAAAAAGCGTTCATTTAAAAAAAAAACAACTTATTTAACCAAATAAATAAAAATATCATACATATAAATATTCTAATTTGTTACATAAATATTATAATATTTTGTAATATTTTAAGTTGTCACACCACTTCTTACTTCTCAAAATGGCGCGATGGCGGCTACTTCTTGTGTAGTTCTCTGTTCCATTTTGTGTATTTTCGCTGTGAAAACCTCCCTCCCTCCAGTAAGTTGTCGAGTCGAGCCCTCTGTTCTTCCAACTTACTGTGTTTATTTATTGTAAAATCTATTTACAATAGATTTTACAGTAAATTGTGTTGGGTTGGTTTTGCTACAACATGAAGAAGCCGGTATAGTACTATCTAGGTATAGGTTAGGTTAGTATATATATATGTACTGTGATTAGTTTCGGGTCCAATATCCAGATGGAGCTCGTGTTCGAACATGATTGCCTTAGAAAGCCTGAAGAGGGCTCTCTTTACCGATATTATTATTATACTCTTTGGGTGGGCAACTGCCCGATAGTTGAAATTGAAAACTTTGATACCGCGATGCAGGATTTCGTTAGTAGTTCGCTGCTGGCGGGATAGATGGCGTGCTTCTTTTTGTTGCCGCTCAAATTTCGCTTCATTACTTTTTCTGTGGCGGCATCGATGCCGCTAAATACATATGTTTAAGCCCCTTGCAACTGCGGGCGAGCCTGTTGCCATTAACCTAGTAAAAATCCAGAAGTAAAAACCCAATAACACTGCGCCACCCGGAAATCGAACCGAGTAGGCACCTGATTCTCAGCAGTGACAGTTGCAATCACTAAACCAACAAGGCAATCACATCGAATTAAGTAACAAAAATATACGTGCATAATATGTATGTTTAAAGATAATATTTGAAGGGTATAATTTATTGACCGTTAACTTGTTGACTGTAGTGGTTATATGTACACTATTCAACAGCATATCAGTCAATCTAGATCAGTAAACATGGCGTATTAAATATAAGTACAATTACCACTAATGATAGTCGAGAGTTCCAGTTGGTTTGTTTTAACGTTATCGGTTTATTTTATACATAAAATGTTAATAAAATAACTCGTCAATCTTAGCCGTCAACGGGTGCCATAAGTCCGTAGTTTGATCCATAGAAAAGGCGGAATCAAAATCATAATTTCAGCCGAAAGTCGTCCACTTTTGGACATAAGCCTCCCCCAAGTGTCCCCACAGCGACCATAGTGCCAATTCATGCACATGCGTATGCGAACGTTTTTTTTTAAATTGTAGAATTTGCCCTCTGGGGCCTAACCACCAACTCTTAAAGCAGTATTACTTCAATAGTACTTCCAGTGGGAAAGAGAAGGAGCTATACAGGAAGTATAGCTCCGTCTCTTTCCCACTGGAAGTAATATTAAAGTAATACTGCTTTAAGAGTTGGTGGTTTAGGCCCTAACCTGTGTGTCTCGCACCCAGCGGCAATTTCCGCGGGCTTCACGAGTATCGGTCAACCTTATAGGAGGCCTTCCAACACTAAAATACGTCTTCAGGGATTGTATTGTAAAATGACAAGTTACCAACGAAGACCATCATATTAGCCAATAAAGGAAGGAATCTGGAAAATCGCTTATATATGTCTGTATCAAAAGTGGAAAATCTGGAATAAGCAGAACTTGTGTAGATAAATGCTCCTAAATCTTGATATGTTAAACTATGCAAGAATTTTAACATGTAGGTAAGCTTCCTGAGTATGGCCCATGTTACTTGGGGTTTTTCGACATGTTTCTTGTGTAAATTCTGTCACTTCCTTTTCTTTTCTACCATTCCTCTCCCTGTTCATCTATCAACATGGATTTAAACTGCGTGTAAAGGATATTACTGAGATCTGCACCCTTCACACAGTAACAGAATAGGTAGCATCATAAATCTAGTTCGAGGTACTTTACTCTTTGTTTACAATCCCACAGTACGTTAGCCCGCTATAAAACAGCTGTAAAGTTGTGACAACAACTGAACACGTTGAACCTACTTGAACTTGTTTTTTAGAAACAATATACCTATTATTTTTGATTACCCATGTCAAATTGAATTTAACTTTTAAATATTATTTCGTTTGGTTGACTTTCGTTTGCCTTAGCCTTGAAGTAGGTACCTACATAACGAACTAGGTTAGGTTACCTACGTCCACATAATATATTTATGAGGGAGAAAATTTAATGAACACCCATCGATAAAACCATGATGTCGAAGTAGGTGCTTCTTTTAAATAGAGTTTTATAAGGCTTGTCAACAAAGCTAACCTAAAATAATATATAGGTAAAGTTGTTTGCTTTCTGGGATTCTCTAGAAGTAGGTACAGTCAACAAAACTATTTGGTAATTATTGTATACCACACTCGTAAGTGTGTCATACGCTTAAAAAGTTATAACGCACACATTAGAAAAAAATACTGGCAGTGCAGAGGAAAAAATAATAATTTTGCCTGGATACCAAATAGCTTTGTTGACCGTAGACATTATTCGTATTCTTTCAGTCTGCCTAACCTTTTCCCAACCTTGATGGGGCCGGCTTTAAGTGTAACCGGGTGCTAAATAGAGTATTTATGTAGGTAGTAACTGCCTATTTGATCTCCACATCCCAGTGACTGGGTAACACGATACGCTTTGGCAAGTCTGATGACAACTGGGACCAAGGGCTTAATGTGCTTTCCGAGGTATTTTTTTTTGGGACAACCCCCCACACCACATTCCCAAACCACTGCAACTTCTGAAAGCCAGAATAAAAAGTGGCGACCACCAGAAAAACGCCGAGTCAATGATGCGACTCGTCTAGTCCCGGAGATATGTTAAGATCATCCACATACCGACCTCGGGAAGCGTTGCTTAACCTTGTAGAAGGTTATTACATTATGACCCCGATCAGAAGTACTGATCCGAATTTACTCATAGAGTGACATATTATTGCTAACTGCCACGGGTACTTTTTGTCCTGAAAAATCCACGGTTCGGACCTGCATGGGAGCGAAGCCGTGGGAAAACGTTAGTAATTTTTCTATTTAAGGGCCGTGTAAAATCAATTTATTTTATGAGCTCTTGTTCACACATATTATCTTGGGAAAGGGCTTCTTATCTGTAGCCTCCATTCATGCTGAAATGTTCATGAAAAATAACTAGCTGTGCCCGCAGGAGACTGGAGAAAAGTAGTTTATGCAACGACCATATAAATGGGGTTATTAAAAAACACGAGTGTTTTAATACCTAATTATATGCCGTTGCATACACTATTTTATCTTCACTCATACAGTTGAAATAAAATAAGTGGAAAAATAGTTTATTCCAATATGGCGGATATTCTCATTACGTATTCGAATGACTGCGCAGTGTGCGCATCTATAGACAAAGATAAAAGCTGGCTCGTTGACTTAAGTCAATGAGCCCGCGCCAATAAATTAAAAAGTAAAGTGTGCTTTAAAAATTAAAAAGTTTTTATGATGCAGTTGTTTAAAAATCGAAGGGAAGTGTTGAACTGTAATGGCTTTTATCTACACTCACAACGTAATGTTACAAATATGAGTTCAAAAACGAATGCATAAACACATACTTTTTTTCGTGGATAGGTAAAATTAAAAAAAAAACCATTACAGTTCAACATTTTCCTTCGATTTTTAAACAACTGCATCATAAAATAACTTTTTAATTTTTATAGCACACTTTTTCTTTTTAATTTTTGGCGCGGGAGCTTTTATCTTTGTCTATGTTTGAGCGCGCTGCGCAGTCATTCGAATACGCAATGAGAATATCCGCCATATTGGAATAAACTATTTTCCCACTTATTTTATTTCAACTGTATAAGTGAAGATAAAATAGTGTATGCAACGGCATATAATTAGGTATTAAAACACTCGTGTGATGCTATTATCACACTCGTGTTTTAATAACCCTTTTTATATGGTCGTTGCATAAACTACTATTTTTTATTTTTCCTATCCGCGAAAAAAAAATACGTGTTTATGCATTCGTTTTTGAACTCATATTTGGAACATTACGTTGTGAGTGTAGATAAAAGCTTTTACAGAATAACTAGAATATAAGTCATTGACAGTTGTTTTCGCGTCTTTCTTCGCATATAATTTTATTTCCTTTAATATAAGGCCCTCGAATGTGCGAAATCTTCTCTTAACACATCTATTGTTACCTCGTTTACGGCATTATAATAAAGAAAAGCTTAAAAAGGATTTTATGCGATATTAAAAAAAAAAAGTTGCCCTACACTAGGAATTTCTCCAGTACTTATCGTAGGTGCGTTTACAAACATATAAACTCATATACGCAAGCAGCCAGACCCAGAACAACTATCTGTAGGCCAAACAAATATTTGTTCCGTGCGGGAATCGAACCCGCGACACGCAGCGCAGCAGTCAACTGCTCAACCACTGCGCCAACCATGCCGTCAAGACTCCGTAATTTTGTGTGCCTTTTGGCATAGAAGGTCTATGCCAAAAGGCACACCAAACTGCGGAATCTCCAACTGTACATATATTTTTTTTTCTGTCCTCTGCAACTCTTTGCAGTATGGTCCCAAAATTGGCGGATGTCGTCTTCCAATTTTGTTTTTGGACGTCGCTGGCATAATGAAACTCAATGTCAATGTTGACACTTTTTTTCAATAGTTTTACTAGAGGAAGCCATGAAAATGTCAAGCACTAGGTACCATGAAATTATGTTAGACGTTACTCTATTCAAAAACAAAAGGTCTTAACTACCTTAACATTATACGCCGAGCCGGCAAACTGTGTCATTTTACTAAGGGGTCATTAGAAACCTATAAATAAAAACATAAAATCCACGAACACCTTTCAGCGAATGAGGTTACAATAACAGTAGGACCTACTTACATAATATCGTTTGATCTCCAGACGATGTCTAGCCGAATAAATGGGAACATTATACTGCCCCCTACCCCGAATTGTTATGAGCAAAGAATGTGTTGTTGAATAATTTTGTGGAGAGTGTAAAGAACTTATTTGTTCCATTTGCACGCATGTGTAAACTTATTTTGTAACGCCTACAGTGCGTGACCGTTAAAAGGTACATTTTTTAAACTGCTTCGTTGGTACAGTGTTCTATTCACACTACTACTGTGGTCGAGGTTTTAGGTTTGATTCTTGGGTCGGGCAGTATTACTGGTGGTTTCCTTCTTTGGTTTCCTGAATAAAAAAAAAATATTTTATTTGATCCCTCATTTAGATTTTCGTAAATGTTGGATACATATTTTTTGTTTTATCAAATCAATAAAAAATTACCGAAGATAAAACGCATCAAAGATCAGAAGTCTCCGGGGTTTGTGACGTCACTTTCCGGTAAAAAGAGTATTGGTCTGTGACGTCACACGAGTTTTCAACCACTGTATCGTTTTAATTTTTTTGTTTACGCGAAACCTATCTGATGGACTAATTGGATTGTTCCGTAGGTG
Organism: Melanchra persicariae; assembly: GCA_947386135.1. Taxonomy (NCBI): domain Eukaryota; kingdom Metazoa; phylum Arthropoda; class Insecta; order Lepidoptera; family Noctuidae; genus Melanchra; species Melanchra persicariae. The sequence continues at coordinate 3,572,796 of OX376655.1, read as the reverse complement.
TAAACATTGCGAGATGTGAGTGTACCATTGTATTTAGTATTAAGGTACCTACTCCTCTGCCTGACCCTTTAGAGCAGTTTAGGGAAAACAGGCATGATGTTTTTCAATGTAAGATTTTCAGAAAAAGTTTAGCTTTGTAGACAAGTCAAGCTATAAAGTCAAGTTATCACTTTATGGACTACGAAGTTTTAAACAAAGTGACATTCTATCGGGGAATTCGATTGACGAAATGCCAAAATATTGATCACGTGACATTTCGAAAGTGGTTGTCTTTCCAAAACATTTTTTGACGTTTTGACAATCGCCTTCACCATGCTACCGCTGACAGGATGAGACCGGGTTTCCACTTAAACAGAGAGGAGAGGATATGACGTGTTGAATAAACCAATCCGATAAGCTAAGCGGAGAAGAGATGTAGACGAAATCGTATTGGTTTATTCAACACATCTCCTCTCCTCTCTGCTTTGGTGGAAAACGGGCCTGACACTTGTCTAGAGTGAGGCTCTAAGGCGGGTAATACCTAAGTTAGCGGCTGTATTTGCATTTTTTCTTGATTTGCCTTTCATAAACCGTGTGTAATAATCATCATCTGCCTAGCCTTAATATAATTTAAATATCATAAGTTATTTGCGATAACGATTCGGTGTGTGTCGTATGTCTGAAATCGGTTAGCTAAATGATTAGTTGGCTACGCCGGCGCCGCGGCGCACCCACCCACGACGACTCGTCTCGTCGTCTGCCAGATACATAAAGTGTTATTGTTTTGTTTCAGTAATAGCTTTTGTATGGAAGTAGTTTACGAGTACTAGACTATTGTTTCCTGGGTTTTAATAGATGAGGAGCTAGTAATGAGAATGCGTGTAGATTTATTTATTATGGCGAAACTTGTTCTTTGTATTATGCTTCTGTGTCATGCCTTTTAATTTTTCTCGTATCTAAACTATTTTTGTAAGGGTAAAATTCTTTGTATTTAGTAGGAGAAGCTATGCTACTAATCTTGAAGAGAAAAGGAAGGAAGAGAAGAGGTGACGTACCGCGTGAGTGAGAGGCAATCCCCAGCCACCGCAACATGTAAGCAGAGTAGTCACACAGAGCCTGCCAGGGTTGCGGAATTTGTTCGAAAGAGTCACCGCGGCCCAACGGCACTTGGAGAAACACGGATGGGTTTTAGTCAGTAAGGGTCTGACACTCCTTTTCGCTCTGCCAAGAGCGAAAGCAGTCATTTGATGACATAACGAACGTTAAAAAAAGGGCTACTAATGTGATTCCAAAATTCTTTAGTAGTAGTAAGCTAGATACTATTGTGTGTGAAGTGTCAGAAGTTCAGTGGAAAGAGACAGGAATGAACTCTATTTACTCTTTCATCCGGTAGACTTTTAGTAAGATCAGAGGGCCAATTGTAATAATTCTTAAACAACAAAACATGCTTAAAAATTAGTAGAATAAATTGTCATTAAGTTTCTCAATCAACCAAAATAATAAATACAAGTAAAAATCCCTCACAGTTAACGACGAGACACATTACCCGCGTAAAGAACAGCGTGTGTAAGGTCACGGCCTCCACGGTACCCTGGAAACGACACAAATTGTGTCACCTTCCTCCGAGCATGAAGTATTCATTCGACGTGACCGCGTGACGTCACTCACGAGAATAACAAACGTTTCTCGATGACTGATATTTGTTGACACATTGAATACAGGAGGCCTACCACAACCTCTTAAAACAATATTATTTTAATATTACTTTGTAATTTCTGTTGTTGCATTTTCAACTCTCGGCGCTGATCCGAGCGTTGAAAATCCAACAGAGCGGAACGCAGCAAAGTAATATTAAAGTTTTTTTTTTCGTCGCTTGCCAACCGATTTGAAAAAATATTTTTTTGTTGAAAAGGGTATACTTCCCAAATGGTCCCATTGAAATCGGTTCAGTAGTCTGATTTTAAATCCAAATAGCTGGAAAAAATATGTGGAAAAATCATCCATGTATACGAAATTGCGTATTTTTGCTTTCCTGTGACTTTCCAGTAGTGTTGTTAGGTGGTACCACTAAATAGTGAAAAATAAAAAACTTTTCCACAAAAAAAAGAAACCGACTGCCAAAAAACACTACAATGTTCAAAATAACTTTAATTTCGGAAGTCGGTGTCAAATAACGAAGAAGCAACCAAAAAAACCGAGTACCGAAATTAAAGTTATTTTGAACTTTGTAGTGTTTTTTTGCGAAAATCTCCGCGAAGCCGCGGGCAAAAGATATTAAGTATCGTGAATTTTAACGTTTGAAGCTTCTCAAATTATCTTTTAAACATAATTTCTCAAAACGTTGCTCTTAGTGCATCGCTTTTAGATTTATAATGCAGTATATTTCACTTTCATAAACGCACTGGCAAATACTCGTTCCAGTCACGTTGAAGTGCGCATTTTTAAATCTCAGCAAAAAGCCACATGCCTTTTAATATGTCTAAAAGCATTGTGAATAATATAAACTGCAAAATATGTATAGGTAATGCATCACATTTCTGTTTGAATGAACTAAGTATTCATACGGCGTGATATAACGTGTAACATAACGTTACACACAAGAATAATAAACATTTCTTCATGACTGATATTGACACAGTGTGTCAGTACATAGTGTGTCAAATATCAAACATTGTACACATTATTTTCATTTATGTTTTCAGTAAAGATAAAAGAAAATTATGTGTGCATTGTTTGTTATGATTGCATCAATGTCAATCAATCATTTTTGACTTAGAAAGGTATAAATAATCTTTATTTATCAATCACAGGATAACTAGTTTTTAGTGACTTTGCCTGCGTAATAATCGAAAGTTATCCCACGGGCTCGCACTACCGGCTTATAATCCAGACCTAGTTCTAATTGTGTTCCAGTTTCATCCAAATCTTAAATATCATAAAAAATAGCTGTTGAAGCGTAATTTAAGTACCTATTAACAAACATCCAAACACACACTTCCACATTCTGTTGAATAAGTATTAGTAAGGCGAATGGACAAAGCATTTCTTTTCATATTTATTCGGATTATGAGGCAGTTTTAAAATACCTACAATAATAATACCTATCTCATTTAAGACATGTAGGTACAGCAAGCTACAACAATCTGTCAAATGTCTTTAATAGATTTTCAACTTTATCGCTGAAGCATTACATTCAAGGTTGATTGGAAAAAAATTACAGTTTCGGGTAGCTTGATGTGCTGGCGTCTGTACAAGCGGCAGAAAGACGGAAGGGAAAGAACTCATAGGGCATCGAAAATTCGAAATATCATCCTCATCGCTCTTGCGGAAACCAAGTCGACAACACTGGCAACATTAGCACATTGAATGGCAATGCTGATTCGTTGGCCAAAGAAAAGTCTAGCCCCACTGGTCGGGTGTGTATCTACTGTTAAGTATAACAATTTTTAATATAACAACGAACAATAAAATATCGTTTCATATAATTTTCATTTGTTATAATCTTCTGTTGTTATAACCACTTATGATATAGGTACATCCAGGAGATTTAAAATTATTTCATAAAAGTTTCAGTTGTTATACCATATCTACTCTTGAACTAATGATTAAAAGTTATATAAGTAATGCTCTTATTGTATAAAGATTTCTTTTGAACCGACCTGAAACTAATGCATGGAATTAGTTGCATCTTGCTACATAATTATTGTTGCCGTCTCTAATAAGTTGTGGCGTATGGAAACGCCACAGATCTAACGATACTACATACCTTTATTCGGCTGAAATTAACGTCGTGACCATGGGAAGTCGACGAAGCCCCGCTGCGGGGCTCATAGTTCCGTCTGCAGGGTTTAAAGGAACCCATTCGAACATACCTAACCTACCCGTTCTAGGTTATGTTAGTTATACAAAATGATAATTACATCAAAATAACGTTGTAGGTAAGAATATACTAAACGAACGTTACAGAAAGTTTTGATATAGCATAATTAGGTATGTTGTTATATATACTTAACGTTACATTAAATGAAAATTATGAAAAGTGCTGTTAGATGAAGTAAACGTTACATAAGTCATGCGTAGCGTATAGCCTTTGATAATAGAGCAAATTTTCTTATACTAAATGAGCGGAACCCCCTCTGGTCTAACTAACTGATTGCTGATTTCACGAAAAACTTGATGAGCATTTGGATCCCATGGCTATGGCGATGGTAGTGAAAACACTACCATCCCCAAACGGCTTAAATGTATAATGCTTAAGAAGGTTGTTATATTAACTAAATACATTAAGTACGTAGGTACCGAAATAAGTTAAAGCTTCCTCCAAACTCTTCTTTAATAATAAATCTGTAGGCGACATTAATACCGCCACAAAAAATCAACGTAGCAGAATTAACAAATGAGACTCGCAGCGCCATCTATCTCGACCGCTGCGAAGTAACTGGACAAAATCCTAAATTGCGATATACGAGATTACCGTGCGATTAGAACTCATACAAAAGCCCGAATATCAACTCTCGGGCAGTTGCCCACCAGACAAAAACACCCGTCTGGTCGGAGGATCCTCCCTTTTCAACGAGGTATGTGGGACTTTACTCTCTGTTCCGCTACCTCCAAAAATCCACACAAACTCGTACAGTTTCAATGTAATAATAATCCAGAAACTGCATGTAGGACGAACTCGACGAGTAATGTTTTATGATGTCTCCGCGAAACGGCTCGGTTGCGCTTTTAGCGAAAACATCGTTTCTTACTCTTAATCGCTTGAGCAAACAATTTTAAATCCCTGTAAATCTGGTCCGGGATGTTTTCGTCTCTCCATCAATGAATAGTTTGGTGGTGGAAAACGGAACTGAGAAGGATAGTCACCTTTTTTATGGATGGGAAATCATCAAATGACTTTTTCCGCTCTGGGTGGTGCGGAAGTGTCAAATTCTGGCTGACTAAAACCCATCCGTGTTCCTCCTTAGGCCCTTGGCGTTCCAGGGCAACAAATTTCGCAACCCTGGCAGGAGAATAGTCACCTACTTTATGCAAACGTCTCGTTCTTCTTGTTTTTTATAAACATGAAGTCCTGACTGTCCAAAGGCGAACCAAGTAACATTCTGTCAGCGGTAGCGTGGCGAAGGCGATTGTCAAAACGTCAACAATGTGTCGGATTGACAAACGCGCTGCTGTCATAAGAAAAAAGGACGTGCCGACACGAAATGAAGTAAACGATTTCCGACCTTCAGATTATTTAGATAATATCGGAAATAGGTTGCTTCGTTTTGTGTAGATACGTCGTTTATGACGGCAGCGCAATCGAAATTAAGCTCACGTGATCAATCCCTTGGCATTTCGGCATAAGTATTCGCTAATAGAATGACACATTGTCTCTGGACCCTCCAGAGCGTTTTATCAGTGAAAAATCATCCATGACATAACATGACGTCATGATTGTGTTGCTGGATTAGTGTTTGCGCCACTTCTCCCCAGATAAAACTCTAGGAATTAGGACGAAGGACTGGTGTTTTTAGTAATGTCTGCCATTCAAAACGTGCCGTAATCCCAGTATAATTATACCTAGTGCAATATCTTCCATCTATTAATATAAACCAATAGGTAGGTTCATTATATCTTCGATATACCTACCTATTGGTTCCTATTAATAGATGGACGACATTGCACTATAATTATACTTAGGTACTGGGATTTTCGAAGATATTATATCTTCGATATAATAATCGTTGTACCTGTCTACCGTCCCTAGTATAATTGAATTTAATATTAATCCGTCCCTTAACAGAGTAATAATAACATTATTTCACAACTAAATCACGGGTTGGAGCTTGTTGTGACAGGAGCTTAGTCCTCCCAAGAATACGAGTTTCATAATTAAATTGCATTATATTGCGTTGAAATATCAAATTATTGCACTAGTGTATAGTGCAATAATTTGATATATCAACGAGATCATAAATCAGGGAAGAGCTTGTGACTAACGAATTTCAGCCGCACTGTGAAAAATGCGGCTGTTATTCGTTAGCCACGAGCCCCCCACCCTATCCGAGCCGGCGTCCCTCAAGGCGGTGTGCTCTCACCCTTATTTTTCACGCTGTTCACAAGCGACATTCCCAGAAATGACAAGACGCAGTTAGCTCTTTTTGCCGATGACACGGCCATCTATTGCTCAGGCAGTAGTGAAAAGTCAATAGCCAAAAATCTCCAGAAGGCGGCCATCGACCTAGGCGATTGGTTTAAATTCTGGAGATTTGAAGTTAATCCCGAGAAAAGCCAGGCGGTCTTGTTTTACAAGCAGCGGGCTAGACTCGTTCCCAAACCACCGAGTCCGATCACCATGTTTGGTAAGCAGATCCCGTGGGAAAAGCAAGCCAAATATCTAGGTGTGATACTAGACCACAGACTCACTTTTGCTGAGCACATAAAAACGGTACGTTCGCGCGCCGCTTTTGCTCTAGGTAGACTCCACTCCATGCTGAATGCACGCAGCAAGCTGTCCCTTAAATGTAAACTGCGCATTTACACAACGTGTATTCGCCCGATTATGACTTATGCGTGTGCCACATTCGCACACACAAAGTCAAAGCAAATCCACAGGATGCAAGTAGTCCAAAACCGGTTTCTCCGAAAAGCCACGGGCGCCCCGTGGTTTATTAGGAATGAACGACTTCATGTCGACCTCAAAATCCCGACAATAAAACAATTCATGAAACGTCTTACAAAGCGTTTTATTGAATCAGCTGAGAAACACAGCAACCCTTTGATTTCAAAGGCCTCACAATACACTCTCTCTCGTATTAGCAAGATTCGCCGTCCTCGGCATACACTCGTCGAGTCAGATGACGAGATCACAACGATTCAGGAAAGCTGTAGGGAAACCAGCACTCTTAGAAAAAACAAACACAGACCGCGTTCCGTATTCCGACCTCGCCGCCGAGGTCCGTCGCGACGCCCCATTCAAAACCCTCCCCGACTTTTGCAAACGAGCCAGCCCGCGCCGCTGAGCCTTTAGCTTTAATAACCCCTAAATAATAAAACGACCCAGCCTGATTGTCCCTTGCTGTCCCAAACTGACGCCGCTAAGCCGAGGTCGTATTCCATAGGGAATGCCCTTAGCGAGCGGTCAGTAGTTTTAGCTTGTAGCTAGATTTGTTGCCTTGGCTGGGGGCCTTAAATTCTTTTGAGGCCACCACAGGTTAGTCCCGTTAAGCAGTTGCTAGCCCTTGCGTGTTAACTTGCTAGTGGTCATACCGAAAAAAAAAAAAAAAAAAAAAACGTTAGCCACGAGCTCTTCCACAGACCTACCTCGGTAACCTCTAAGACTGAAGTTTTAGAGGTTGCCGAGGTAGGTCTGTGGTAGGGCCTGTGTCATTGGTCTTGACTGTCATTTGTAGACCTTTGACAGTCGTTACGGATAATCAGAAGTCAGAAAATCTATCACCAGTCTTGCCAGGGGTACCGTGATATTCAGTTACTGGTTTCGAAGATCAGATCGGCACCGGGTAGATTAGAAGACAACCCTAACATCCTTTGAAAGCCTAGGCTGATTGATTATAGTAAACCAGTGAGTCTAGATTCCAGGTGTTTCTAAATGTTTAAGTACATCGTAAAATAGAATAATGACTAGTTCTACGAGTATAGTACCATTTCATCTTCATTACAGTGCCAAGTAATCTAATGTGGCACATTACACCATTTATAATATTATAAATACTTGATGGAAGCTGCATGAAAGCGCTCATAAATAGCTTTACAAACTATTCAAATGCACACTTCACAGTTTGCAATGTTTTAATTGCTTCACGGTTTCTCGCTATACGACGTTTTGTTTTTAAAATCATTTTTTTTTATCTTAAATAAATAAAACAACTAGGTAGGTAAGGTATTTAATACTTATATTTTGAAAGAGTCACGTATAGAAGCAGTTGTTCATCAAGCTTATAATTTTCGTGCGTTGAACATTTAACACCTATAGAGGAAAACTTTTATTTTTTCGTGAAAAACTAAGCTTGCGTTAAAGCTGTCGACTTGAAGTCACAGTTTCGCTTCATCACCGGTTGAAGTCGAACCCTGACCCCATTGTACCGAACGTTATCAAGATTCAAATCATCGATAATACGCCAGTGACCAAGGAGTAAAATATTCGTTGGGCGCGCGGCAAAATCCTCAGTCGGCATAACGACCGCGGACCGTGAGCACCATCGCGTATCATAAAAAAAAACACGATAGTATCCGAACATTAAAATGAAATAAACACTGCTTGAGAAAAAAAACAAAAAATTGTCAGTGACGTATTGTGTTCTAATTTTGAATTTTACGCGCCGAACGCGATGTGGATAATCGCGCGGCGCAGACTTGCATGATAGTTTGTTGACAGTTATAAAAATAATAAATTAGTGTTAAAGTTACAATAAGTGTTCATTGTTAGTGCATAATTAGTTGCTTAGTGTGAAGTTAAGTTTTTAAGTGCTCAATAGTGTAAATAATATGGTAAGGTAAAAATGCGAGGTGAATGAGTCAACTTTTTAAAATCAAAAGAAGAATGAAGAACGTCATTCAATAAATAATGGTTCCTAATTTGCATTTTTAGGGATAGTTTCGATGGCTAAGCAAAGGAAAGAAGCCAAACAAACAAGATCCAAATCAAATAGCTATTAAAGTGGTATCGATTATTTTAATTGGCACGTTCAATGTCACATTTACTACAAACATCGCGTGTTATTTATGAAGACACTAATTTCCAAGAAACTAATACAAATAACTGCCACTTTCGTCTTTTAATGTCAAATAAACTAAAACGAATCACTTAGGAGCGCATAGGTAAACGAATAAATTGTTTTGTTTGTGTGTTTATGATCGGCCTGTTACTAGATAACTTTTATTTTATTTACTTATCTATAAACCTATTTATAAATTGAGAAAGTTTGGATAAGTTTTCCTCGACTTATCATTACAAAGTGAAGGTGTTAAAACACTGCATTCATTTGCATTTTCATTTCACTTTTCTTGGAAAATACCCAAAATACCAGATTATTACTTAATTAATTTTGATTGCTTAATGCTCTATGTTTTATAATCTTTGTAAACAACTATAAGTATTATTGCCATTGACAAATAGTAAATCTACCAATTAATATCTTAAAAATTACTACTTAAATCTATGATTATTACACTTTAGAAAATTAAATACTCACGAAAAAAACTCCCGTAGGTACTAAGTACTTATCATCGTAATAATTACCAATTAAATTCAAATGACACTTACTTACAAAAAAAATAAAATGTCAAATAGTGGCACCACTACAAAACCTTTCCCAAACGCTTTTCAGCGCTCAAAATATAAATTGAGTGAATATATTTCTAACACCTGTAATTGGGTGCGCGGTTTCACACCCGTCCTCATATCTAGCCGATGTTTTTGTTGGTTCCAGCCAACTGGGGTCTATTCCTGTAGCCACACCGCGAATAAATTCGGAAACAAACGTGCACTGACAAGCGTTTGGCGGCCATTTGTATTTCATTAAAACGAATTTATCCCACGGACAAAGCGTATGAGGTGTTCATCGTAATTTTAGCTGTAAGACGTTCACCGCTGGTTTGCTGGACATACCTACACCTCGGGACCAAGCGTCGCCATCGCCATACATCGACCTATCCTGCAGTGCAAAGTGAACACAGGGGCGGGGTGCATGACGGGTGAGTTGTCAAACCATACAAATAAGATGGAATGACAGCCCATTGTCGTTCACTCCGCCAAGGTACCACCGTGAGATGTCGACAGAATCGACCGGCTGTTCTTCTCGCTTCCACATGACTGAATCTCACTTGTCTCGAGCCCCAAGCCACCCGGAGGGAGGCCTTCTAGCGCAACGTATTTCGGCACGCGGTTACAACTCCAGAACATATTTATGAATCGATTTATTTCAAAGAAAGAATAAACATTCATTTGACAATAATCCATCAGCTGTGTATACACATAAAATAAAAATTGACAAACTATACATATAAAATATACAGCCGACTTCCAAAAAAAAAAGCTACGAAGTACAAAATAACTTTAATTTCGGAAGTCGGTGTTAAATTACGAAGACGTACTTATTTTTTTTTTCTTACTTTACTTCACACATAACAACACCACTGGAAAGTCACAGGAAAGCAAAAAATATGTCATCCAAGTATAAGAAAATACGTAATTTCGTTTACTTGAATGACATATTTTTTCCAGCTATTTGGATTTAAAAATCAATCCACTGAACCGATTTTGATGAAATTTTCAGTCAATGGTACCACACTCCCACTTCTTTTCACATAAAAGAACATTTATTAAAAACGGTTCATAAATGACGGAGATATGAGGTAACAAACATAAGGAAAAAAAAAATACAACCTAATTGAGAACCTCCTCCTTTTTTTGATATCGGTTAAAAAAGCCAGAAAGGTTAATAATTTTAGCAATGTTGACAGCCAGATTCTGACGCTGTTTGACGCTGGTCTTGCTTTTGAACCTTGATTTGTGGATTGACGATCTTCGTAGCAGTTTAACTTTTTAAACTTTTGTAAACCCATGACTATTGATCTGTCTTCAAAGAATTATTTGACACTTTAACAGACAGTTAGGTAAGCCCACGAATTCTTAATAGAGTCACGTTTAACAAATCAATAATTACTAGGAAAACTTTCACCGCCATTGGAACATAATAACCTTCCACGTGGAAACCTTTGAATGAAAAGCCAGCTATGAAAAGTTGATAACTTTTGGGAATTAAAAAAAAAAACAAAAGAATACCAACTTAGCCTTGAACCCCTAGAACCTTCAAGTCAAAAGGCCAGCTAAGCTTATTAAAAACGCATAATATCATCAAATATTTTCACCATAATAAGCAACGTAACCTTTGTAATTTACTCCGAGATTCTAATCGGACCCTTTGACCCGACCTGAATGACATCGCACGCGTTCACAATACCGAACAATGGACCCCTTTGTTGCAATAAATATACAAAAATTCAGTTTCTCTATCAAATATTCAAGATACGTAAAGTGAACAAAGGGTGAAACTATTCGTGGTAGGTACTTTTCTTTCTTTCCGTAACAAAGGATGGACAAACAAACATATTGTCTGTTCCGGTGCTGCTGCACTATTTCGTGTAAACCAGTGTTTCTGACTTGAATTCTTTATCTGATATTAATTCTTTCTTGTATCACGTTCCTCTCCACGGTATTTCTTACAACACAGCAAATCCTCATTCTTAAAAGTAAATTAAACAATTTTAATCTTGATAACTACCTACCTATGTCTAAATTAAAAGTTAGTTAAGAATATAAAAAGAGTTTAGAAACAGTGGATCTTTCACTTTCTTTAAACACTAACTGACCCGCGCCACTTCTTCTGCGTCACATTTTTCATTAATACTCCGCTCCTGTTGGTTGTAGCGTGATGTTATATAGCCTTTCTCGATAAATGCTATCTAACTAACAATATCTAACAATAAAATATTTTTTCAATTCGAACCAGTAGTTCCTTAGATTAGCGCGTTCAACCAAACAAACTCTTCAGCTCAACTCAACTCTTCTTATATTATTAGGATAGATAAGCTCCCAACCAGCATGATTTTTCCGACAGCAATGAGCGAATAATTTTCCAAACATAACTAGAAATCGACGCAAGAACTCTAACAACAAGTATTTCTAATCAATCAATACAGAACACCAGGAATTAATTCCATGACCAGATGGTCGAATTCCTGAAGTTTTTGAAACAGATGGTCAGGAACTTTTGTAACTCGAGTTTTTCGCCCAATATTAGGTCGGTACACAGAAAAAGTACCTACCCCTGTTTGCTCTGAATGTTGTTGATGAAACCCCTCACACAGACCCTCAATGAAGCGAACACAAAACTTTGCTTCAGCAAAAGGATTCCAACTCAAACTTATGTAGAACTTTAATGGCGATCGAAATAAATGTATTTTGTTCGGCTTAAAATAAGTACAGAGAGAATTTCTGAGTGTCTTAAACCTTGGCGGGCGTAAATAATAATAGTATTTATGTTCCTTAAGTAGTTGAACTCTCGTGTTATCCTAAAGGGCCATTTTCCACATCTTGCAATCCGAAAGAACCACTTTCATTTCAGTACCAGCACTAGAAATAACAGACCAACGGAAACCGAACGAAACGGAACTTATACTATAGAACCACTTTGAAACATGAGAAAAAAACAGGTATCTATTCAGTTAGAACATTCAATGTGCGCAGAACCAAGAGTAGTGGAAAATTTGATACACGTATTCATACTGCCACCCCATCCAAAAATTCAAATGAATTAAAGGTCAACCTGTATACACCTAAATGTCGGTTGAACCCGAATTCGTAAAATATTCCGAAACTTGAATAAAACTCGTAGATATTTTCTAACAGGATGTTGGTCATTAAGAGGGCTGATAAATTAGTAGAAGCCAACTGTACAGTGAAAACAAGCGTGTGGCATGCGAAGCTATAGCGGCGCCGATTACTTCGCCCCCAGTTGTAAATAAGTAAGGTAGATAAGAGAAATGCTTATCTTGAAGAAGGCTGGGTGCTGTTTTTTTTGCTCTTGGCCGGGCGGGAAAACTCCCTGTGTCAGACTCTTATTGCCACATATAACCCCCCTGTGTTTCTCTAAATGCCCCTGGCGTTTAAGGGCCACGGAAAATCTCTTGAACAATTCCGCAACCTTACCAGACTGAGTGCTGCCTTGAGGTGACGATAACTCGTGACATATTCGAGGTTCTGTAGTTGACAGTACATAAGGAGCTTATGTCGCCCCCAGTTGTAAATAAGCAAGGTAGGAAATAGAACAGCTTAACCGGAGGATAAGTTCTGACATCAGTAGATATTCTTTGGTTGATAGTATTAGATGATTTACTGATCATGTCTGAATTGGCAAAGAAAAATGACTCAGGTAAATTCGAAGTTTTCAAGTCCATAGGTATTTTTCAGTAATATAATAAATCATTAGTAACAAGCCAAGCTCAGTCAAGCCAAGTCTTATTATAAAGCTTTAAAGAGTCAAGACGGCCAGTAGCAGTACTAGCTTCTAACTGACCCACTGCTGGGAAAAGGCCACATTTCACACAAAAATACACCTGCCTTATGTGATTGGTATGAAAACTCGTGATTTTCATAAAGTGGTGACAGAAGAAAAGAAACATGATTCTCAAATAGATATAATCTCAAATGAAGGTTACCTTTGTGTGACTTTCGACACCCAGTCGAGACGTTAATTTAAAAGTAAAAGCACTTGATTTTGTCTTTACATTTAATAAACTACGTTATCAAGTATTTAGAAAATTCAGTTTCAAAGTAAACATTTTAATTACTTTACACTTTGATTACTTTAGAAGCGGAGCAATTAAAAATCTTTGAAAAATTGAAAGTTTTCAAAGTGTTTTATTTTATTTATACAATCATCATTTTAATGGTCTAGTTGAAACGTTTATACAACTTAAATTAAAAAATACACGAAACTTACAACAAACTAAAATTCACATAGCATCAAAAAAATTCGTCCTCAACGCTGTCAGTTGGTAATCTGCCCAAGAGACTGGCGGCATTGCCACGTTGAATGGCAATGCTTAGTCTCTGCCCAACGTAAAAGCCAGCTCTTTGGTCCCGGTAAGTGTCAACCAGCCGTTTCGAAATATCTTTGAAAAGGCTGTGAGCACAAGGGCCCCACGGCCCAAGGGTTTCAACCCCATCATCATTTGCAACTGTTATCTATCACTATGAGCTATTACTATAGCAATTTTATAAGCGTTTAACTACTAATGTCAGAATAATAAATTTAAAGTCTTTGCCTACTTACTACTTTTTATTCAGAGCTTGAAAAGTCACTTCTTCGGAACTTTTTAGTAATTTTTTCTGATCGTTTTTTTTTAGAAAATGTTTTTTTTTATTTGCTTGTTTTACCCCTCCTTCCCAACATCACCCTTAAATGACCACGCATTTCTTGAACATCCTGTATTAGTTAGTAGGATGCTTCGTTTCTAGTTATTAATGACTAAATAGTTTGTGCCCACGGACTCTTAACAAAACCACATTCTCCCTTTACGCCTAAATGATATATCTAATAATATAAGTCTGTAATGTTCTTAGTGAATTAGTGATCCCTAAGTGCTTTAGCGGCCCATCCTGTTAAATATAATTATGGACCATGTTCCTTTGATATACGAGTAGAGTAGCTATTAAAATACTTATTCGTAGGTATTATTGTATTTTCTTCTTCCATACATATAACTGCAAATGTTAAAGCCACGATAAGCCGTAAAGCGCAGTCTCTGAATACATAGGAAAGAAAAATTGCAAATACGATTTACTCAAAAATTAGTTGAGATAATTAAAAATTAAAAACAACCAACTTCTGCATTGAGTTATGATTCCTTTTTAAGTTTACGCTCGTACGTTGGCAAGTACTAAGTATTTACAGATACATGCAATATTGATTTATTTATACTTTATTGTACACCTCATTACAAGAACAGGACAAACATAATATAATATAATAGGTACCTAGATATAAAAGCAAGAAGAAAGTATCCAACCATTTGTATCGACTTTTCTTTCTAAGCGTGATCCAAAAATGACCAAATTCTCAGACATGTAGTCAAGAAAAACATAATTTTTCCACAAACTTTAACTAATTATTTTACAAAACCCGTAATTTTGTTAAATATTTGCCGAATTAAAGATATGTAATAATGTCGTTAAACTGTGAAGTATCCTCATAAGAACATTCGCCTTCCATCTGTCAATTCAAATCGTACCTAAAATTAATATCAGAACTAACAGAAACTATGTAATTTAGATTCAAAACTTATAGTTTCTCATTAGACCGCATCCATTTCTATTCCCGCCAACCGTTGGTGGCCATTGGAACCTCAAAATTCGAAATTCGAATTTGGAACGTCAGAAATGTCAAGACTCAAGAATCAGTCAGTCGAGAGATTGTCATTCATTGAGGTGCACTCCCCACTGACGATTGTGGTTAGGACATCGATTGATTCGGGGAACTTGTTAATTGGCTGCGGGTTTCAAACTCACGATACTATTCGGTTTTGATATCGTCTTTCAAACTTAGTTTGGGGGATAGTCGTGTCAATTGTGAATATTGGTGATTAACAGTTTGTTGTTGATAACGTTGCCTGTTTCATCTTCAAGAGGGGTGGGTCTTTGTCTTTAGTTTAATGTCTAGTTTTCTAATGTCCCAGAGATATTCAATTTATTTACACCACTGATAAATCAGTCCTGTGATAATACGGTTCCCCAATAATCGATTTAATTATGTACGAGTATCTACTAACTAATGAGAGAAGTTAATTTGAGAACATATTTATATTTACAATATAATACTAAATTATAACTGTATACACTTAAAATAAAATAAAAATGAAAACTCCTAACTAAAATATAGTTTCAAAAAATTCTTCCGCGTCGCTGTCGAACTAACTAACTAATTAAGATTAAGATTCATAGCTTCAGTATGTACCTTTTTTTAAAGTGTAGGATATTTTTATATTTTTTTAAGGTAGGTACAAAGGCGGGCTTCTTACTCATTCTCTGCCAGTCAACCAAGAATGTTGGAGATATAAGCAGGTATGGCAGAAAGGATGGGAGGTGTAATATTTTGTGCGAGTACGCAGAACGATTCGAACGCGATACGGC
The DNA here is from genome assembly GCA_947386135.1 of Melanchra persicariae. Classification (NCBI taxonomy): domain Eukaryota; kingdom Metazoa; phylum Arthropoda; class Insecta; order Lepidoptera; family Noctuidae; genus Melanchra; species Melanchra persicariae. The sequence continues at coordinate 3,557,123 of OX376655.1, read as the reverse complement.
AAACCTATTCAACTGTTTCGCTATACTGCAGTATAAATTATTTCGATACAATGCGGTTAACTACCAATGCAAGGCCTGTCAAGTACCGTTATTACATCCATCATTGTCCTTCATTCACTACCTCCCATTGTATTCGTCTGAAAGAGAACGGACCCGTGTACAGTTGACGACTCAACAATGGCTGAAAACTCCCGTACCTGTGCGTTTTATGTTTCTTTGGCTGTCGTTTACTGGGACACAGCCTTGTAAAATGTAGATCATATAAATAGTGGCTTTGAACATAAAAATTATATTATGACACAGATATTAAAATAATGTATTTAATTGCAAGGGTAAGGGAAAACTCATAATAACTATAGAAACAATTTAAAAGACTATTAATAAAACAAAAAAAATATAAATTAACAACATTTTCATTTAGATCCCCTTCAGTTTCTTCTGACATGCCTACACGCCTATAAACTTAACTGCAATGGGGACTCTGTTCCCCAAATAATTCTAGTAGTCTACCTTTATCTAAATCTATTTAAGACGGCGCAGCATGTATTCTTCTACCATTCATCGCGTTTAGCTGCAATCTCAATAGTCGCCTTGTCAAAAGCTCAAAAAAAGCTCCCGAAATGTAATAAAAGATTAGTAATATATAAGCATATAATAATTAATTAACGTTATGTTTAAATATTTCTTTTTATATTCCATTTCAACATCAATGAGTAGCATGTTAACAGAATTCTTAAGAAATTGTATTTCATCTTAAAATACAGAGTTGTTACTTTTTAATGTCCAATAGGACCAAAAAAATCCCTGTAATGTACCTAATAATTTTATGTTAAAAAAAAAAATTAAAAAAATCATCATCTGCCTAGCCTTTTCTTAACTATATTGGAGTCTATATTGGCTCCGAGTCAAACCGGATTCAGATATCTTATCTGACCTCCAAAACCCATTAACTGGGTAACACGGTACTTCTTGGCAAGACTGGAGTCAGGTTTTCTGGCTTCTGACAATCCGTAACGACGGCCAAAGATCTACAAATGATAGCCGGGACCAACGGCTCAGTATGTTAACATGGTCACCCATCCACAGACCGACCTCGGCAAGCGTTGCTTAACTTTGCAGATCGACCCGTGCGGGTGTTATTAATTAGCCACTAGCTCCTCTATCACTTAGGCTAACAGATAGTTAAACTAATATTAAACTCGACTCGTAGCTAACTTTAGCGCAGACTAAGCTAAGCAGAAGCTTGTATTCCCTTATTATGAGCTCCAGGGTCACGCAAAACTACCAAAGTAATAAGAAATGTTGTCCCGAATAAAATACGTTGTTTTTTCAGAACAAGGACGGATTCAAGTTGTACGTAAGTGTAAGCTAGCCGTACTAATGCTCTCATTTCGAGAAACGTCCTTATTATGAATGCATAACGACATATCCAAGAAATGGTCTATATGTAGACTGACAAACTTCTATAGGGTGGTTCAGAGGTGACTGAGTTGTGAGTGAGAAGGTTTCGAAAAGAAATAACAAACGCGTCAGAAATTAAACGCAAGTGAGTACTGACAATTTCCCCTTGAACCAATCGCAACAACTAGCGTTTGACAATTTGTTACAAGAGGGCCAATTCTACTAACTTTTAAGCAGCGTTGGCATTCGCATGTCAGTTGCAATCTGTCAAAAACGCCTTAATTTCCATACATTTTTGACAGATTACAACTGAGGCCCTAGACAATGTGCCATTCAAATAGCGAATGCGACTGTCGAAATGCCAAAATGTAAGAATTTGATCACGTGACATTTCTATAGCATCTGTCAATCCCATACATTTTTGATGTATTGACAATCGCCTTCGCCACGCTACCATTGACAAAATGTCACTTCTCTTGAGCCCCTGACAAGCGAATGCGAACATTGCTTAAAAATTAGTAGAATTGGCACTAAGATTTTTTGTAACAAGTTTCGTTCTTCAAACTGGACCAGTCTCATTTAATGGAGTTCAGACGGTCACGCCTGTAGCCATCAATCGGCTGCCAGGGTTGCTGATTTAGTTCGAAAGAGTTACCGCGGCCCTGGAAAGCAAAGGGCACTAGGAAGAGCACGGATGGGTTTTAGTCAGTAAGAGTCTGACACTCCCTCTCGCTCCACCCAGAGCGGAAGGGGTCATTTGATGATTTCACATCTATTAAAAAAAAACATCAATCGGGCTCAACTTCCAACTCAAAGCAATGGGAAAAATTAACAACACTCGCCCGAATTCTAGTGAATTAAATCTTATATTTTCGTAAAATCTGTGAAGGTATTAGCTAATAATTTAATACGAATTTTATCTACCTAATAAATTATGCCGAGTAAAACATGATAACATTTTAATACCTCGTGTGAGATGGATTTATACTCATTGCCCACTTTTATAAGATTTATGTCAGTTGACAGATGACAAGCGTTTTCTTTTAACGTTGCTCTAGTTCGGATGATCCTCTATCGTGAGTGCGTTTACATACCTAAATATTACATGTACATAAAATTCGGATTTTAGAAAAAATCATACTGCGCGTACCTATAAACAGATTTAGACAAAATACACACACGTTTGAAGAAAATTACAAACATAATAGTGTACTATGTAAGGAAAAACAAAAAGTAATTTCCTTCGCGCGTGTTGTCTCTAATCAAGGTTTACGGGGTTTGGAATAGAATTAAAAAAAAAATGAAATAGGTATCTTCTCTTCTTATCTCCTATACGAGTAAAATGAATAATTTCGAACAGTTAAACTGTTTCTCCGGGACTCGTCGGACTTCATTGACTCGACGTTTTTCTGGTGGTCCCCATTAGTGGTTCTCGCTCTCAGGAGTTTCAGTGGTTGGAAATAATGTGGCGGGCTAGTCCCAATAAAAAAAATGAGTACATTCGTACAAAATTATGTAACTAGACGATTAAGAAAAATATATATTTCGTCCGGTTAGTGGCAAAAGATTCACACCCTATTAGGTCAGTGTCATACAGTGGCTACATATTTTACAACTCTGCCTAAAGCTTCCAGGGCCACAGGCGTGATACTTGTTCCTCTAAATATTATAAAACAAACTCGTTGTCTACTTGTACCAGTTTCTCGGCTTGCTTCTTCTAAACCACGCAACAGACTTCGATTCGAGGAAGGTTTGTAGATATGATTTACACCTTGAATTACATGTGCATAGGTACCTTTTTTTATTTAAGGATGGCAAATCATCAAATGACTCCTTCCGCTCTGGGCGGTGCGGTAGGGAGTGTCAGACTGGTCAGAATCTTACTGACTAAAACCCATCCGTGTTCTTCATAATGCCCTTTGCATTCCAGGGCCGCTGATGGCCGCGGTGACTCTTTCTAACAAATTCCACAACACGTGTGCATTCACCTACAATTCCAGTGCAGTTGGTGCTGCACATTTCATCAGAACCAAATGCAACATTAAGCCCGTTTCAAAGTCTAGCATCAGGGCGCAAAGACCAACAGAGTCTGCACAAAGCTCTGAGACGTGACTGTCGTGATGGGAAAACTGTAGGGGTTGCGCACACGTGCGACTTTTAATCGCAGCGGAATTATTACCCACCCTGCGTCATGAAAGGGACGCTTTCAATTCAGATATAAATGTAATGAAATTTATTATTTGCTGTAAGTGTCAAGTTTTACAAGACATTTGAACTTCCCGGTCTTAATACGATAAATAAAAAATCGGCCATGTGCGAGTGGGACTCGCATGCAAAGGGTTCCGAACGAATCTCATTTTTGTATGTACCACTCCGATTTTCTTTTAACAGGCTTTATCCACCATAAGAGGTTGGTCTTTAACATTTTCCCTTCCATTTTCTCGCTCATTTACTGGCTTCGGTCTTCCTCTCTCCGTCCATCAGAATTTTCCACACCTTGCGTCTTCGAAAACAAAACCACTTTTAAAAAAAAAGTCGCAACTCTGCTCACTGTGCGGCATCCCCCCGCCTACAATACGACAGCGTTCGGATATCCTGATTGCGTACTTTACCCACAGTATCGGCACGTATCGCGCTCCAGCAAGGGAAACTATACGAATACGACACATAAATACAACAAGAAAAATACGATAACTGTTTTATTAGGTACTATTACCAGAGCTGTTTTACAGATATGCTGGGAAATGTTGTTTTAGTTTAGGATTCGTTCTCGTGTAAGTAAAAAGTTTTTACTTAGTGCCAGAATCTGCCCCCTACTATGACGTGGCAATGGCATCATGGCTTCGTTGTGAAAAAGGGATACTGCTATTGGTCCCGTAAAGCTCCGTCTTTGGGTCACAGAAGTTCCTAAGTGTTTTTTTTTTTAGAATGGGCTGGCTCTTGACCTCGATCACGCCTGTGTTCCAAATTTCAATTGAAATCATCCAGTACATTCTGAGGAAATTGGCTGAGATGGACAGACACACGACTGATCCTATAAGGATTCCGTTTTTTCACGTACGGAACCCTATAAATGCAGCAAAATTTTCTTTACAAAAAATATCGTTCGTTAGGTCATGTGACGTTTGGTCAACCTTTCTACAAGGATAAATAAACATAAATAACGTTCAGGACAGCGGTCAGCGATAAGAGTTGACGATGATGGATGAAGATGACTCCTGAAACGTCCTGAAAGATCGCCCACACTCGCAATTAGGATGAGATTAGTATATCAAGCTTCACCGCGTTTGAAATGTATAAGGTTGGTTAGAAAAACGTTATTTATTGCCGTTATAGAATTCACTAGCTTTAGCCAGAGGCGTTGGCTGGGTGTTGATCGAAATATATCCCAAGGGAATATATTCCCGAGATAAAAATCATTTGTCCTGTTCCAGAAAATGGTCTATCCGTGTGCCAAGTTTTATCCAAATCCGTTGAGCTTTTAAAAGACTTAGGTTGTACTGACCCGTTTGACACCAAATGGAATGTGGTGCCCAAAACATGGCCCACTTGCTGGAGTGCGCCAAGTACCCTTACATATGCACTATTGAGGACCTGGGGCCTAACCACCAACTCTTAAAGCAGTATTACTTCAATATTACTTCCAGTGGGAAAGAGACGGATCTGTACGTCCTTAAAAAGTTGGCCTAGTATTATAGTAGTTATACTTACATAATGTAATCGCTGTGGATACTAACTAGGTTAAGCATTTTATACTGGAGCCAAATCACTGCCGAAACTACATTTGGCATAAGATGTTACACGGAAAGTAGATAAAATTGCACTTGGCTGTGGCAGGTTACCAGCTTGCTATGTTATTGCTTATACACAATAAGTATGGCAATAACTCTTAACCTTGGTGAATGGTCCAGTTCACCAGTTAGTGTATTGCTTCTTGATCTTTTCAATGGCTCATCATAATCATCATTTCAGCTAAAAGACGTCCACTGCTGGATATAGGTATCCCCCAAGTATCGCCACATCAACTGTTTTACGCACCCGCGGCCGTGAACAGGTCATGCCTTTCCAAAATGGATTACTAATCAGCAAAGTCATTATAATGGTAAATTATCACTACTTGAAACACACTTGATATTTCTGTCATAAGTTCGTTAGAGATATGTGGGATGGGAATTCATCAAATGACTCCTCCCGCTCTGAGTGCAGTGGAAAGGAGTGTCAGACTCTTACAGACTAAAACCCACCCGTGTTCCTTCAACTGCTTTTCATTCCAGGGCCGCGGCAACTCTTTCGAACAATCCCAGAACCCTGGCAGATCAGAACCCTGGCAGATATACTTCCACCTATGATTTAATTTTGTACCCAAACAACTTTGTAATAAAATATGTATTTTCAGTAGACTTCCAAAGTTAACATTTCAAAACGTCAGTTTCAACTAGTAATGGAGTTGTTATTGTAAACACGACGAAGGGCGGAGTCGAGCCATCCGTTACAAATGGCGCCTCTCTTAGGAAAACAACGAGATTTACATAAGTACCTTTGTAATGAATTCCTTTAAGGGTTTCACTATTACACTATTACTTGTATTCCCTAGAGTGTGGACAGAGGTTCTGTTCTGTTCTGTTATTAATAGCTGGTTTATAACAATGTTAGACTTCTTAGATAAATAGGTTCTAAGTAAATTGAAAAATTGTAGAGTAGTTTAACAAGACTCGATAAAATGCTTAATGAATGATTTTTAAATTTAATAATTATTCAATAAGGAGTACAGTATTCCCAAATTAATAATGCGCATGCAGATCTTTGCTAATTGTCGTATTCCCGGAAACAGCCGAATCATTGAATCGTAAGAGAATGAAAAATGAATTTAAAAAATGCACTTAACCACTCTCTATAGGTACATATCGTCTTCCGACGCTCGGTGAATACGACCGTTGCCGAACAGTGACGAAGATTTCTATGCGCATTATCGCTTTGGAATACCTGTACTTAGTGTGTTTCAAACCTACTTTTCATAACTATTCATTTGAATTATGGACTGAATTTTCAATCATCATCATTTTTCAATCCAATCAAATTTTCCAAATTCGACTATTGCTTTCGTAATTTTCGTATCGTTTAAAAATTAGTAGAATTGACACTATCACATCGTCTAGGTACGCAAAAGCTGTGTAACAGTCATATTAATTAAATTATTGGAAAATAAATAGCTGACTATTATTGTAGACCGTACCTACACCATTTGTCGCCAATTACCTTTTAGTGACGAATATCTGAATCTAAAATACCTATGTCTCTAGAATAAGCCTGAGTACGATATGATTAAGATCTAACGACCTCTGTAATCATGAAGGTAGGTACATTGATTTTCTCTGAATAACTGTTACTGAATTATCATCGCAATGATATCGGGGTCTGTTCCCCTAATGTGGCTTTCTCACTGAACAGCCGTTTCTGAATTATCATCGCAATGATATCGGGGGCTGTTCCCCGAAAGTGGCCTCCAACCTCCCCTTATAGCCACCCCGAGCCTCGCATCATAATGCTGGTCTGATATGGTCTCATTTCTGAATCTGATCGCTGTTAAAACAATACACACACATCGACAACATTGGAAATCAATATTAAATGAATCTAGTCCATCTGAAGACACGTGCACTGAGATTAAACAGGTTCGCTCACCAATATACTGCTAGCTCCCACCAGCTCCGACCCGCAGGCCCAAGTGAGCCCGGGAGCGCGCGCGCGCTGTCCATCTGCGCTCGCACTGCCCCCTCTCTCTCTCTCTCTCTCTCTCTCTCTCTCCCGCCATCACGCCACCTTTCAACTAGTTATCTGTACCGACCTATAGGCCTATACTATAATTACTTCGCATTCGCGACACTCCCGCCCAAGGGAAAGATAATTGAAAAATTTGATCTATTGACATATAGCTGTTTAATCAAGATCATAATAGGATTACAATAGATACATTTCAGATTGATGACGGGTTATAACTGAGTTCTGTTTACCACGATTGATGATACAATTGATTCCAACTGATTATTTATCCCTAAGTTTCAAATCAACACTGATTATTGAAACAATCTGCTCATCAACTGGGATGTCCACTATTAAACTCTCTCTTTTGCCTTGGCTGCTGATGCCCTGATTGTCTTCTACTGGTGTCTGATATTGACTGAACTATGGGTGCGTCATTGTTAACTGGTTCATCGTCTTGGGTACTTCGAGACTCTTGGTTAAAACTGACTGGATGGTCGCCTTGTACTGATTGTTCCCTCTGAAAATCTTCAGCTGGACTGATTCCGACTGGCGAACCATTCTCCTCATTCGGACGATTCTGTACTTTGATCGTCAATCTCCAATGGGAATAGATGGCTTACTAAACGGGTCAGTGTTTCTCCTGATGATAATTAAACATTGGCTACTCTAATCTGGCCACCCGATCCATAAATCAACTCTGCTATTTTGCCAACTTTCCAATGTGCCCTATTACTATAGCCGACTAAATTTGAACTGTCTCTGCTAACTTTGGGGCCGATTAACAACGACTCCAGGTTGTTTGTGTTTGTCGCTTCATTCACGGAGGCTAGTCAAGTATTGATTTGTGAACATTTTGGCGAATTCTGATATGATGACTTGACCACGTTTCCATCCGTCAATCAGATTCGTCTTGGTTACTGTGGCTGACTCTAAGAAGTCTCGATTTGTAGTTGTCAAAGTTCCGCCTACGCGTAGGAAATCTGAAGGAGTCAATGTTATGCTCTTACTCCGCGCCTGCAGTTGTCAGTGGCCTTGTATAAATTACAGTTTCGAGTTCCTTGAATATTGTGCATATGATTATGGTTTATGAGATGTTTGTCTAAAGTTCTTTTCATACTATGTTTGACTAAATCTACAAGTCGTTCATAAATTCCTCCGAACCATGAAGCCAACTCTGGGATTAATTTCCACCGCTGGTGATTCTGAATGCAATACTCTGCACCTCTGCTGTACCTAAGCTTAAATTGCATAGCATTGCCTGACACGAATAATTGAGATAAACCTCTTAGAGCGACGAATCTCTTAATGGCTAGTAAACATTCTTCTGCTGGACCTCTAAATGTATAGATCCAATTATTAGGCATGTAAATAGGCATACCCAGCGTTTTTTATTAACACCCTCATCCACAAGCAGTGGACCGAAATAATTAAGGCCCGTAAAGGCGTACGGAAGACTAAGGCTGACTTTTCTATTGGTAGATCAGGCATGGGTGGCAATTTAAATGGACTACCTCCGTATTTTATACACTATGGACACTTTCTGATGCAGTTCGTTTATAATTTTGTGCGTAGAAGTAGTATCTAGGCTCGTATTGATTAAATATGTGGCAAAGTAATAAATCTAATTAAGTATCTGAATCTATCTTTACACCTCATAAGTCCTTTTCGTCTTTATATAATTTCAGTGATTTCGATAGGCTGGTTGTAATACATTCAACTTCTTTAGGAAAATGTTTAGCCTGAATTTCTCATATTTTACTCTGTTTTTTGTTTGAATCTTCTACTATCATCGATTCTGGAATGTCTAGATGTGGTCTATTATTATATAAAGGTATTGAATTCGAAAGACCATCCCCGGCAATTGCAATTTCAGTATCTATATTGTGATGAACTTTTTGCCACTAATTTGAGCCAGCTTATAACTGTTTGACTATCAGTCCACAAAAAAATGTGCTATGGTTTGTTTATTTTTTAGTATTAAATTCGTAAAAAAATTGTTACAAAAATTATAAGTCCACATAAGTCTACCGATAAGTACTCCCGGCAATTCTAATCTTGATATCTAATCTGTAAGTCATTTTGGTCCTTTAACGGCACTAATCTAAACTTGCCAATGACAAAGCTGACAATATTATTAGTGCGCAAAGTACCGCTTAAATAAATAATTACTGTTGCATAAGCATGCATAGACAAATTCATAAAAAATGTAGTACATATTCAATTTGCTTCGCGATTTAGTTTTTGTTTAAATCTTGCACAAAATAACGATCAATGTGGAAATTCTTTAGACGTGCAAAATTTGATGCTATTTTTTGCCATCCCATAAAGTAGACCACTCAATTTGACATCCCATTTTACCTTTTCTTTCCATAATTTTTGAAAGAATAGTTTTGTCGGAAGAACTACCGGAACTTCGAAACCACACGGATTATAAATTGAAGCAATGACCTTTGGCTTTAACACGTCTCTTTTTGACACAACTGAGCTTGATTCTGTATTGAAGTTAGATTTCAAATATAACTGATCTTTATTTACGTTCCATATTAAACCGAGAACTTTTATGTGTTCACAGCCTTCTGCTCTAACTTATCTGGTATGGAAGAAACAAGTTCCTTTGAATTTGAATTCCATTTACGCAATGTAATGGACAAGCAATTAAATGATTCTTAAGGAGCACGGTACAGTTCATTTGCTTCTGAAATTGTCTGTGCGCCAGTTAAAATATTGTCTACATCCGCAATTTGTTTCAGAAATATGTTGTTCGATTTACTTAAGTGATAATTATCTGATCGTAGCAAATACTGGTATTCAGCTGAAACCGGTTTGACTGGGAGCCGACCCCAATAAAGTTGGGAAAAAGGCTAGGCAGATTATGATCGTAGCATTCAGTAGGAATGAACTTAATATGACACCCAATGGGACACGACAAAAAACGTAAGTGCAACCACATTATCTGGGTGAACTGTACGGTTTATGTGTTTGAACCAGAGAGATCGTGTTACATCCCTGTTTAAATCTTGTAGACCTAACTGTAAGAAAGCTTTCTTAACCTCTGCAACTATTCCTGTAAAGTGCTCCCAAGACTTAATTAGCAATATGTAAGACTCTCCAACAAAAGTGGACTACTATAATAGACATTCGTTTAAATTTTGATTGTCTGCAGTTTTGACTTACGAGTACTTATTACGTTTGCATGAATAAGACGAGTAAATCCTGTTCGAGTAAACTAAACTAAACTGTACTTTTAATATACTGGACTTATAGTAAGATATGGTTATTTGTTTCCAAATGTAAATATTGACAAAAATATTAATCTTCCGATATAATATGTGCGCTGGCCTACAATTACTAGGGTTGTCTGCAATAGCGAAGTATCATTATACATTATTAGTATGTATGGTATCAGTTGGTACGGATTTCACAGGCTATGTTATCTTAGTCGGACATAATGCTCGATTATGATTGCCGATCTTATTACAGTATCGACATTTCCGCTTAACTCGGCAATTGTCCGCCCTATGGCTTTCACCGAAACAATTATAACAACGGTTTCCTAATTGAGCCTTCCTTTCTTGTAAGGTTTTGTGCACATTACATTCATCGTTGGAATGGTCCTGCTTACAGAATATGCATTTAAGTGATTTCTTTTTAGATGGCTCATCGGACCTATCACCATCATTTTTCTCTTCTGAGAGGGCATTTTATGTTTATTATACTGTCATAGCTAGATTTCTAGACTACTTTCATAGCTAGATTTTCTTTCTAAAGTCTGATTTAAATCTACGCCTTTTATTATCACTAGTTTCTTCCGATCTAACATGTAATGATCCTATTGTAATATTATCAGAAGCCTGTTTGTCATCGATAATTGTTGTATTCTTAGGTTTAGTATCTTCTGCAGTTTTCTTTAATCTATTTGATGTTTCCCTAGCTGAAATTATATACTCCAAGAACTTTCTAATATTATCAATAGATTCATCTTCGTTAGTTATCTTCATCCTTAATTCATAAATGAGGTCCTCGGGGAACTTTTCTAAAATCATTACTCTAAGATGATTGTGATTTACATCTTCGCCTAAGGAACTTAATACTCTTAGATGTCTCTCAATTTCATTTAGAACGTGCCTGCAATCTTTGACCTGACTAGATTCCGCTGATTGAATTCTATAAAGTGCTACATAATGAGCATCAATAATTACGCTAGGTTTGCCATACCGTTCCTTTAATGTGTCGATAGCAATACGATAGTTTTTGTCTGTTGTGTCCAACCCATCAATTGCCTGTTTTGCGTCACCTTCAAGAACCGATTGAAGGTACAACAATTTATCGACATCATTAATATTTCTCTTATCAACGTTAGATGAAAACTGATCCCAAAATTGGTACCACTTTAGAACATCACCATCAAACTTGCTTAATTCCATTTTTGGTAACTTACTAACTGTGTTAACATTGTTGTAATCCTTTGTAAAAAGTGAGCAGTTTCGATTATTCTGCTTAATATTTACATCTATTTCTGCTATTAACTCTTCAGCCTGAATCTGTGTGGACGTATACTGACTAATTTCCTCAATGTTCATTTCTTTTATTAATTTACAATAATTGTGAATTTCCGAAACAAACATCTCATTTATACCTTTTAGTTTAGCACCAATTAATTCTAATTCTTTATATTTCGGATCTTCATCTGATAATAATTCCGTTAGGGCACACTGAGCAGAGCTTATGTTTGATTGTAGGGATTCATAAATAATTTTTAAACGAGATCGGGTAGCGTCTTCCATTATAAAAAGAGTACCAGCTAAATAATATCAAAGTGGACCTTTCTCTTCGTAAATGAATATCCAGAGTATCTAAAACAATATAACGTGATATGAGATTAAGAATCTGAAATGCAATATATCCACAAACCGTAGGTACACATCAAACTAAAGAAGTGAATTTAATTCCATCAAACATAATTATTAGTTTAGGTGAAAGACTGTTAAACTAAATCTAAAAACATTTTAACTGGTTCACTTAATACATTCTATTTACTTAGTAGGAATACTTCTTTGATTACTAAGATTTCATATCAAACGTATAACCATAATTAGCTAATAAACTTTTACTAATTTCGTTGGTCACTACGTAACGTAAAACTGCGTGCGTAAAAAAAATAATTAGATAATAAACTCCATTCGTACGTGCACTCGGGTTTACTAAATAAATGTTTATTATAGTGACTGAATACTGTCCCGCGCATGATAATTATTTCTTGGAATCGACTAGACGCCGGGTAGGCTGGTGCCAAAGACTATTATGGCTGGTACCCAAGCGCAGGCCGTGTAACCTGACAAACTACGTTAAAATCAAACTTCGCTTAGTTTATAGTTTTAAACCCAAAAAAACAGGCATAAACTTAGTAATTACAACATGGAACTAAATAACTTAACACACACAACAGTTGAGAACGTTAAGAGTTTGGCTTAAATTTTGTTGATAATGTTTAAACTATTTCGCATATAATTTGAAACAAATACTGTTCCATTTTTGAAATTAATTGGTGAGTATAGCGGTTATTTGGACACCATGTGAAACTGACCTAGTAATAATTCTTTTAAATGCAGAATAATTTCAATCTACCCGCATTACTTTTCTTTGAACTGAACTGAACAAAACACTATTTTTAAACTATAGTAATGAGATCCCAGCATCTCCACCATGTCGCCAATTACCTTTTAGTGACGAATATCTGAATCTAAAATACCTATGTCTCTAGAATAAGCCTGAGTACGATATGATTAAGATCTAACGACCTCTGTAATCATGAAGGTAGGTACATTGATTTTCTCTGAATAACTGTTACTGAATTATCATCGCAATGATATCGGGGTCTGTTCCCCTAATGTGGCTTTCTCACTGAACAGCCGTTTCTGAATTATCATCGCAATGATATCGGGGGCTGTTCCCCGAAAGTGGCCTCCAACCTCCCCTTATAGCCACCCCGAGCCTCGCATCATAATGCTGGTCTGATATGGTCTCATTTCTGAATCTGATCGCTGTTAAAACAATACACACACATCGACAACATTGGAAATCAATATTAAATGAATCTAGTCCATCTGAAGACACGTGCACTGAGATTAAACAGGTTCGCTCACCAATATACTGCTAGCTCCCACCAGCTCCGACCCGCAGGCCCAAGTGAGCCCGGGAGCGCGCGCGCGCTGTCCATCTGCGCTCGCACTGCCCCCTCTCTCTCTCTCTCTCTCTCTCTCTCTCTCCCGCCATCACGCCACCTTTCAACTAGTTATCTGTACCGACCTATAGGCCTATACTATAATTACTTCGCATTCGCGACACCATTGACCGCGTCTGTAGCTCTCAACGATATTACCGACAGCTTCATCCGCTTAGTGGAAAATAGTTCACATGAAAGAAAACTAGGTCCCAGGTTATTAAGTTCTCGTGAAGATGACTTTGTGTGAGCCTGTACCGCTGATTACGGTCACCATGGCAACGACACACCGGGGCTATGAAAAGGTGATTTATAGGGGTACAGATTGTTGCGGTAGCGTTTAGGAACTTTTCTTGCGAAAAGGGTAGTGTAGCATCTTATGGATGAATCAGTATCAAAGATAGCAGTTTTTAGGACCTAAATACTTTGAAGTATGTTCTCAGGGCCTAGCACGAATGGTTTTGACATGGGCCCATATTCTAAAACGTAAACTCGAACTCCAACTCTATCGGAGCTTGTCATAAATTGAAGTTTTTGTTTATTTTTTGTTTGCTCATCTCTCGAGTATGAAAACGTCAATTAGACAAGCTTTATTGCCCTTTTGTGCTCATTCGAGTTGAGTTGGAGTTTACGTTTTGGAATATGGGCCAGTAACGTGACGTAAAATTTTGCTATAAACTATAAAACTCGTTTCGCACATATTATTTATTTGAAGAGGATACTATATTCATATCTTTGAATGATACAAATTTTGTGTCGCATACAATTATAGTCAAAATACTATGGAGTTGTAGTTTTTTTTTTTATTTAAAATTCACTTACATTATCGATATTGTAACGTTACTATACGTCAAAAAATTCGTGCTAGGCCCTCAGTAATTGAAACCATTGTAAGTAGAAAAGAAAATAATTTGAAATTGAGTAGTAAAATTAATTTGAAAAACAAACCCTAAAGTATGTCTTGGTAGTAATCAGTATTGTTTTGATACCAAATTGAAACAACTGATAGAAAAATAACACTAGCAGCTCAACAATTTGATTGCTTTTCTCGGCCCGAAATACCAATATACTTTCCTAGAAATTCAATTAACACAAAAAAAAACATGAATAAATTGGACCGACAATCTTCTTGACAAACACGAAATATTCATTACCAAACGGCTATTCTCATATTTAAACCAGAGACGAGTCCGAACAAGGTTGACCGTATGGTGACCGTAGCCGCGGTATTTGGCGGGCCGGCGGCAGATCAAAGGGAACCTTGACAAATACCGGCGCAACCTTTTGTCGTGTAGGGGAGCGCTAAATGGTTAAGTATTAAAACCGCACCTATCCCGCGGCCTGCTTTATGTTGCCGAGCCTTTGTTTTTGTTAATTAGGGAAGTATCGTGTTGGTAAACTGAGATTTAAAGTTTGCTTGTCGAGGATAATCAGAAACTTATAAAATAGAATCGAATAGAATACTCTTTATTATGTACACCATATTAGTTACAGAAAAAATACTGGTGTTACTAGGGTTTACAGGATACTGGGGCCTAACCACCGCTCAAGCACAGGCGACACACCGGTGTGTCGCGAATTTAATGTTTATTTACCTATTACGTAAGATTTATTTTTATTTGAGAATTTTCACATGTCAGGGCTGGAGCGGTTAAAGCAGTATTCTTCAATATTACTTCCAGTGGGAAAGAGACGGAGCTATACAGGACGTATAGCTCCGTCCGGACGTGTAAATGGCGTCGTTGAAACACTTAAACAAACGTCCAAACATCTCCACGTACACGTGTATCATATTGAACTGGGTACTGACCAGTGTTACGAGGCATAATGTAACATGTTACAAAGCGAGCATTCGTGTAGTCAGTACGTGGAAACGAGCACGAACATGCGCACGTTACATGCGTATGTGTTTTGTTTTACACGGATTTCAGGACACGGCGTAACATAACATGCTCGCTGCGAATGTAACACCAGTCAGTACCCAGCTTACCAGAAACACTCTTTACCTGACTATTGAGATGCAGAAGTATGGAAGACGACGATATTATTATATGGCGCCGCTCCCAATAACTTGTCATACGGGTAAGAGAATGATGAACTTTAGCGGAGAAGTGAAGGTTATTTCAAGTGAAGGATGCGAAGTGTCATGTGTACCTACTGTCGCTCTATTCTGTCAACATTATTATAATTATTATTTATTTATTCATTGAATTATTATAACAAAACATATACAGTATCCAAGGCGATGTTATTACTGAACAAACGTTACAATATAAAATTATATGTCAGACCTTTTTCGATTAAATTTTGTGCTAATTTAACGAATCTCGGCAGGTTTTGGCAAAATATATCTTCTGATAACACTATCATCATCATCATCATCTCAGCCGAAAGACGTCCACTGCTGGACACAGGCCTTCCCCACGTGTCGCCACAACAACCTGTCCTGTGCGTCTCGCATCCATCGGCTACCAGCGACAACACTATACCCTTAATGAAATTAACGTAGGTAGGTAGGTATAGCTCGTGTCATAGGGGTAAACTTAAGAATCCCTGCCTTACCCTGACCTATTGTGCAAACGATTTTATAGTATGGGGCTGCTGGCTCGCTCTACAGACCAAAATAATACCTAATCAGGAGCCTAACCACCAACTCTTAAAGCAATATTACTTCAATATTACTTTCAGTGGGAAAGAGACGGAGCTATAAAGGACGTATAGCTCCGTCTCTTTCCCACTGGAAGTAATATTAAAGTAATACTTCTTTAAGAGTTGGTGGTTTAGGCCCAGAAAACGTTTTGAAAAGCCGCTACATTTTGTTATTCCAGACAAAATTATGATTTCAAGATTCCGCCAAATTTTGGTATTCCAGACGTATATCGTCCACAAGATTCTTGAGTGACACGCTTGATAACCCAAGTCAAACCGATAGAGAATACCATGTAAGTAACGTGATAACGTGACGTTACATGAATGAACCTCCTCCATTTTGGACCTCAGTTAAAAATATCTCTCACTTCTATATTTTTTAAAGCAAGAAGAGGAGGGTAGGTAATTATTCTATAAGATTAAGGAATTTTTCGCAAGTTTTTGTGAATGTTTCCAACGATTCGTTTTCCTAAATAAGGAAAATTAGTAATGGAAAAACTCCACAACTTACTTATAAGTGTGCTCCAAGTTTAATTTATGTTCGAGAGTTTCATAAAAAAGATTGATTTATTTTGTTCAAATATTATATATATTATGCTCATACATATTGTACAATCAGCTATCAACAACAGTTTAATTAGCCATTGGTTCGTGGTACAATTGGCTTGGATAGTCTCTTCAAAACTTTCAGAATAACGCTTGTATATATTATTATTTATTAGGTGAGCATGTAGCGGCTTCAATGCCGCGACAAAAAACCAACGTAGCAAAATCTACATCGCAACAAAAATAACCGCAACGCCATCTATCCCGCTAGCTGCGAACTAACTGAACGTAATCCAGCATCGCAGTATCAGAGTTTTCCGTGCGATTTGAACATGTACAAACGCCAGAATATCAACTATCGGGCAGTTGACCACCGGAGACAACAAACGTTCGGCCGGAGGATCCTCCCTTTTCAACGGAGGTATGCGGGACTTTATATTCTTTTCAGCATACCTCCAGAATCTAATTAACATTTAGGTACCTGCTTATTTAAAACTAGCTTCTGCCACCGACTTCGCCCGCGTGAATGACTTAATTATCCCAAGGGAACATACTAGCACATAGAATGGGTCTATGTACTATTTCTAGCTTTAATCTATCTCTGTGCCAAATTTCATCCAGATCCGTTCAGCCGTTCTAGCGTATGTATGTAGGTAAAGCGGTGGTACATCGAATGAATGCCACAAGGAATTCTCTACTCAACTAAAAGGATTAAACCGTGCTGTCCAAATAGCATCAGGTGAAATATATCTTTCAGTTTTCAAGAAAATCTCGACAGTGCAAACAAACACTTTGTTTGATTACACCTGCAGTCGCAAAGCTTTATTTATAAATAACATTCATCCATTCTCTCCGTTCAAATGAATGTGATTGAAAATGACTTTGAAGTAGCTCCAACCATTTCCAGTATTCGAAATTAATAATTATTTGAAGGGGTAAAATGGTCTGTTTGTTTATTATGTTTGTAAAGGGAAAATTTCAGAAATTCTGATACGATTACAAGAAATATTTGACTCACGGTTTCAGTATTGCTGAGTGTCATAGACACAGGGAGTTTACTTGTGTCCCGAAAAAAACGCACGGTTCTTGTCTGTCTATTCACAATGCCATTCTGTAAACATGTCACTATGTAAACTTAGGTGGTGGAAGCGTGAAGGGAACTGTCATACCTCCTTAAGCTAGGCGTTGATGCCTCACTACAACTCAGTTTTCACTTTGAGTTTTTAAAGAACAGCACCACTATTCCTGTGTTAAAGGCCGCGGAAGCGAATCCGTGCGAAAAACGATGTTATTTATTTATATTCTGTGAACGTTTTCCGACGGTCTTTGAGAGAAAGAGATGTTGATTTTTGCCGACATGACGATCACTCAACTTCAATAAAAGTATGAAGACAGAAGGTATTGTAGTACGGCAGGTAATGTGCGGTAGTTTTTAGTATATTTGGCGTCTTTATTGCGTTTGTTTATAATCATGTCAGGGTTATTTAAGTAATAATAATAATAATAATATCTTGGGACAACTCACACACGGCCATCTGATCCCAAGCTAAGCAGAGCTTGTGTTATGTGAGTTTTTATTGCAGTTAGCCAAGTTTGTTCTGAATAATGATATCATATCCTCTTGTTATCATAACCTATGTTGGCAGAAGCAGAAGACCCTGACTTTTACTGCCTTGAATAAGTGGATTTAATAAGTGTGAAACTACGTCATTTATTTACCGCTTTTCACGAAACTACTGCAGTGCAATTCTAAAATCATCTCACAGTGTAAGTTTATGTGAAGTGAACATGAAGTGAGATGTCAATCCATACAAACAAACAAAATGGGATGACAGTTCACTTCATGCTCATACCTCCAGTTACCTCCTAAGTGAGAGGTTGTCAGAATAGACCGGCTGATTCGTCTGATTTGGCACGAGTTGAATTACTCAATGCTGCTTTTGACAAAAAAATAGTGTTCTCTTTCCAGCAGGGTATTCTAGTGAAAAATTCTAATGAGTCCGTCAGATAGATTTCCGAAAAATATTGAACACGTTTTTTTTTTCTTTTTTCACGTAGGTAAGCAAAAAGTTACGAAGCTACAGTGCGTTAAAAACTCGCGTGACGTCACTACGACTTAGTACATTTTTTACTAGCGACGTGACTTCAACACCCCTCTCTTGAACTTTGATCTTTATAATTTTTTAGCGATTTGAAATAGCAAAAAATACGTAACAAATATTTTTTGAAAATTTAACGAATGGACTAAATAGAATTAGATATATTTTTTCTACCTATTAGAATACCCTATTTGTATCTGATGGGTACTTGAAGTGACATTGTCATCCTAATTAGTAACTATAGCTACATATACGATTAACATTTTTCACCGAGAACTGATTATTTCCAAGCCATATTTTAAAACGTTTTATAATATTGTATTTTCACTAAATCTTTATACATTTTACTGTTGGTCAATTAAGAATTGACGTCACTAAACCTGGCGATTCGTGTGGAAACGAAAATAACAATGTCACATGTAAAAATAACAATTATTCGAGCACGGTTATAAGTGGAACGTTGAAATCCGTTCTTCAGTATTTTATATTGTCAAGGAATGAGCTCAGAATACATTGTATAAATTCATCGGTGATGTATATTTGTTGGCTGTATATCTTTAAATTGAAATGGGTCAGAGGATTGATGTCTGCTTGACTCGTTATGTGTTTTTGTGTGACTGAAGATAATAAGCAGCATTTATAAATATTTGCCTGCAACGCGAATTTGCTATTTCTGACTTATACAAATCTAGCTTTTCAAGAAAACTTTACTTGAAAAGCACTGTAGGAGAATAGAAAAAAAAATCCTATTTCAACACTATATTCTTTCTAACCCATCAATATTGTATTTAAATTATTGGAACCTTTTGTCACTACTTGGCTAAAAATTCTCCTCCTCCTCCTCCTTTCTCCTCCTTCCTCCTCCTACCTCCTCTTTCTAAAAGTCCCTGAGTTATTTAAGCCTGTAGCCTTGCTTGAGATCACGTCTCATATTAGTCGACAGTATTTATGAAACACACCTTCCATAACAAACTGGTATTTTTGAAATCCATAAAACGGTATTTCTTCAGTTTCTAGTACAAGACTCAAAAGAATTTTCTAAGCCACTTCTCTTAATTGAAATGAAAAACATTTACAAGAAACGAAAGTAACAAATAAAAACAGCTATCAATATGTTCACGAAGCTAACAAGAAAAGCTCTTCATCCATTTATGAAATCCTCAAACTTATTACGGACTAAGTTATATTACAGCGTCTAAACAGTTATTCTGCGTTGCGTGAAATTGATATTGCCCGCGGTTTCATTTTGTGCCAGTTATGCGAGCAGTAACCCATTGTCCTACGTGGGCTATAAACGCGAAGAAATAACGCGATGCGATAATATTAATGGGTCATTAGTTTTTTATACACACAGTAAGTGGTACTAGGTATAGTAGTAGTTCTTTAGGAAGTGTGGTGCCTGAACTTTCTCTTCAATTTGTATTTTTTTCTGTTCTCCGGAATATGTTTTAAAACTGTTGATAGGACGCCTACGGTAATTTTCCCGAACTTTCTTTTAAATAATTATGTCATTTATTCTTTACTAATGAATTTGTAATTTTTAAATTATTGGAATATTAGATTCTAACTAAAATGAGAGTTCAAAGTCGGGCTAATAACATGACGAAGCAAAATGCTCTCATTAAACAATAGGTTAAGTATCACAAATTATCGCAATTCTCCCTCACAAAGAAAATATCTCATGACTTAAACATTCCAACTTATTTTAATTTCACGGACTTACTAAAAGTTAAATAAAGCGATAGTTACGCATGCTTGGACCGAATAAAGCCGTGTCCGTGGTTTGGCCCTGACCCTGGGCTCGTGGCCTTGGTTTGCCTCACATGGCCCAAAGTGGACCCTACAGTAATGGCCATCGCGTATGGGTATCCGTGAAAGGGAGTAGGTACTTATGGTCGACTGAATTTATGTCTTTAGTAATTTTGAAATGTTTTTATCGTTTTTCGGGATTTCTTCAATTAGTTTTTTTAGCTGGGGAATGAATATTATGGTCTATATTATTTTGAATATTGAACGCCCGGGTTTAGAACGAAAAATAAAACAAAATAATAATAATCTATCAAATTGTCAGGGTAGAGTCGTGTGCTCGTGATTGGTTAAATGAATATACAACACTATGGGCTGCGATGATGATGATGATGACCACACCAATCGGATTACTTGACATGCGTATAATGATAACTAGACACATATTAATATTAATTACTAAAACATAACCTTTAAAATACTGGCAGTATTTTGAAAAATGATTTGATTCTGTACTTCATTTTATAATACAATAATATCTCAGGAAGCTTCTTAAATTTATTGCGCACTCATGGTATTCATGAGTGCGCATTGACATTATAATATAATTAATGTGTATTGCGAAGATATTTGCGACGGAAGACGACGGTCATTTACCTCGATATGTGCTCAGAGCATCCTGTTTGTACCAAACTAATCCATAGACTATAAATAACTAAGTTTTCAAGGAAACCATTGTTACCTTGCTTTTATTTGAAAACAGAAAACATGAAAGAAAAATAAAGATATTGAAAACTTTAGAATGAATGGAATTGATCCAATATGTTCTACATTTTGGCAATAGATGTTAATTTGATCACTGTTTTCCATACAGTTTCACTATGAAATCTATTTATTTATTTATTTATTATTATTTATTATATACTTTATTGTACACCGATAATAATATAAAATGAACATTAGGTACTAACTAAAACACATGTACAATGGGCGGCCTTATCGCATTCCGCGATCTCTTCCAGGCAACCTGGAATGGACAGTAATTGTCTGGACAACAAATGGGGCTGTCATCGGTGCGACATTACTTTAAATATAAAATATACACAGATAAATACATATTCTATACTAAATATTTTGGCAATAAATAAATGACGAACATCGATATCACAGCGACAGGTAATGTTCCTTCACGAGCCTTTTGAACACAGGCAACGATTGAGCGCGTCTTACTGGAACCGGCAATGCATTCCACAAACGAGCAGCCTGGACAGTAAAGGATTTATCAACAAAAGTAGTGGAATGCATTGGCATTTTAAGTCGCAGATTATCTGATGACCTCAGGAATTTAGTGTGGGAATCACAGAGAAACTGAAAACGTCTCTTGAGATAAAGAGGGGTAGAAGGGGAAAAGAGCACATTGTATAAAAGGGAAAGAATATGAGCATTCCGGCGAAGGCGAATTGGCAACCACTTGAGCTTCACACGGAATTCGGAAACATGGTCATATTTACGTAAACCGAATATGAACCTTATACAAAAATTTTGAAGCCGCTCAAGTTTGTCGAGTTGTTCTTGAGTCAGGTCAAGATAGCTGGCATCAGCATAATCAAGGATGGGAAGAAGAAGTGACTGTGCAAGCGCAATCTTGGTGGCAATCGGAAGAAAATTACGTAGTCTCCTCAAAGATCCTGCAGATGCAAATAGCTTGCGGTTAACTTCTTGTAGTTGGGCAGTCCAAGAGAAGTTCCTGTCAAAGATTATCCCCAAGTTCTTAACTTTCTCGGAGAAGGGAATAACTGTATTATCGAAAACAACTTGGGGAAGAGTTTCCCAGTCAATTCTTGAAACCATCCTCGAACTGCCCACCACGATAACCTGCGTCTTTATGGGATTGACCATGAGTCCATATCGCATGCTCCATTGACAAATGCGAGCCAGATCTCGATTAATGGTGACGATGGCCTCGGGCAGATTCCCAAAAGGAGCTCGCGAATAAATTTGTAGATCGTCTGCATAAAGATGATAGGAAGAAGTTAGTTCATTGGAAATTGAGTGTATAAAAATTGCGAAAAGTAAAGGGGATAAAACGCCACCCTGTGGTACCCCGGCAGAAGTACAACACCACGAAGACGAGGTATCTCCGATGCATATACGTTGCCGGCGACCGAACAGGAACACAATCTATCTCATTGTTCAGAACATTTTTTAGGTGTTATACAAGCTGTCATATTTTATTATGTTAGGAACGACATCAAATACATGAATATGCATAAATCCACAAGACTTAGACTGCTTGTCCATAGACGCAGAGCGAGGCGGAGCGGAGCAACTGAGTTAGGCCCGGACTCCGCCAAAGCGGAGATGAGCGGAGAAAAAAATAAGAAATTATATTATAAAGAAATTATAATGGTTGTTTAAAAAACATCTCTTCTCCGCTTGTCTCGTCTCCGCTTTGGTGGAGTTTTCCACTGAGGCGGAGCAGAGCAGAGCGGACACGAGCTGTGCCACGATTCACCAATCACATGGCTTGAAATTCACATCTCTTTTCCACTCCACTTGGTTGATTGGTGAATCGCGGCACAGCTCGTCTCCGCTCTGCTCCGCTCCGCCTCAGTGGAAACGCACCCTTATGCCGAGCCAGGTAGTGCGGAGCGGAGTTGCGGACTGAGCGGAGGTCACGTGACGAGTTATTTGGACGGGCAGCCGTTTTTTTCCGCTTCTCCGCTCCGCTGCCTCGTTCCGCTTCCCGGTTTTGTATGATTATTTTAAACTAGTTCACTAATCTCTGTCCACTGAAGCGGAGCGGAGATTTTATGCAATTCCATTGGTTAGGCTGCGGTTCCACTGAGGCGGAGTGGAGCCGCCAATGCTGTTTCCTTTGAAGCGGAGTGGAGAAGAGATGTGGATTTCAAGCCATGTGATTGGTGAATCACAGCACAGCTCGTCTCCACTCTGCTCCGCTCAGCCTCAGTGGAACCGCAGCCTTAATATTAGCACATCTCCACTCCGCTCCTCTCCTCTCCGCCCCAGTGGACAGTCAGACATCAAACAATGTGTGATTAAAATGTATGAATGGAGTTCAAGGATACATACATTATAGAACTTTTTGAAGTAGGTATGTATTAGATAAGACCAAAACTTTGAAGATCACATCACAACCAAACGCGGGAAATTAAAGTTACTATTTGTTTACGTTAACATATAACTGCCGGAATAAACAATATAGGGGTTGTCTCTACTTTGTTTTCCTAATAGAAATCGTGGAGGAATTGTGAGCCAATTTCTCTGCCATAGACATAAACAGTTTAGCTTAGACAGACTGTCGCCAGGCATAAGATTTATTTTTTCAGAAGCTTAAGGACAGACCAAAGATACAGTATAGAATATAATAATACAAAATATTCTTTATTATGTAGGTACACTATAATTAGAAGTTACAGAAACTATAGATGAAGACTCTCTTTTGACCACAAACTCACCTGTTTTTTTTTACTATTGATACGCACGAGTTTGACCACTTTCTCACCTGATGGTAAACGATGATGTGGTCGAAGATGGAGCACGCTTGCCTAGAAGTAACCATATTATTTTATTATTAAATACCCCATGTTGTAGCCATCAGGAAACAGAAACTCTGACAGGGAGTTCTGCTCCTTATACAGGGTGAAAAGTTACAGGTACCTACCCCTAAATATTTATAGGTATGACCTTTCACTCTGTATACATCAGTTTTATCAACACGTACTGATAAATCCATAACATAACTAACAAGGAAATATTACCACAATAGTATGTATTGAAATAACTTACATAAATCATTATAAATCAAAACGAAAGCCAAATCCCAAATCCATGCGTCATCATTAAATCCATAGACCAATCCTTCGTAGATAGGAACCATAAACTAGAGTTAGGAGACTGTGCCTACATTGTGTCAAGGCTGAATAGTTTATGAGACGAAGAAGCGAAGATGTCAGTTCGTCTTTATGGTCTAAAGTCTAGTCATTTACTGCCGACGAGTGTATTACCATTTATACTATTGTTTGGGTCTTTCAAAACATTCTCTGGGTATTGATTTTCAAGGATAATTGTTTGATATTAGGAATGTTTTATAAGTTTAAGTAAGTTTCGGACACTATAGTTGTCAAAAAATAATAGGCCCGTTTTGACAACAGGATAGAACAAAGAGATTTATTTCATGTCTCTTTCATACTTACTAGTAAAGTAATGTTGTATCCTGCTGTCAAAACGGGCCTTTTATTTTTTGACAACTATAATGTCGCTATCCATTGGAATTGGTGTATTATACACATTGTAGCCATATCGTAAAATTGTACATTCCATGATGTGACCTAGATGAAGTTAGGTTTGAGGTGACCATTCCTTGAAGAGGACAGAGTCTGTGTGTCCTGATAGCGACAACCTCGGGGTCTTTAAGTCAACAGTGATTAGGTTACTTCTAGGCAAGCGTGCTCCATCGTCGGCCACATTATCGCTTTTTATCACATGAGATTGTGACCAAACGCAAACCTATTAATTATAAAAAAACATGGATTGTCAGATTAAATAAATGAATGAATGACTAATAACCGTTGTTAAGTTCCTAATCAATCATTCACATTCTTTATAATCTATCTTGATAAATCAATCAATCAACATGTCGTTTTAACCTAGGTAATTCAATTTAATCACCATTAACGAGTTTTGCTACACAAATGTTTTTCGTTTAAGTTTCTAAAATCAATAAACGTTATAAATTATTGGTAGAGCTAGGTATTTAATAGGTTCAATAAAACTACTCCTGAATACCATATTAAAAATATGTAGTAAAGAGGTTTGTTCAAATCCTGGACATAAAGATACAATGTCATCTTTTTGCTTCACATACATCATCTGCCTAGCCTTTTCCCAACTATATTGGGGTCGGCTCCCAGTGAATCCGGATTCATCTGAATACCAGTATTTTACGTGGAGCGGCTGCTTACCAGACCTCCACAACCCTACCGCTTCACGCACGTGGTAGCTAAAACATTGTCGTTGAGATTCCGCCAATATGAATCATACTTATTGCAAGTGAGGAAATCCGTTTCAAGTCGTATCTTAAGCGATTTATTAATGACTGGGTTTCAGTGAGAAATTGTTTTTATATTATAAGTAACCACGTTTTTTTGGGAACTAATTTTACGGGAGAGTACCTACTGTTTCCATTACTTTTGTGTGCTATTTCTCTAAGCACTTAATACCACCAGATTTCTTATATAAAAATAAGAGGCAACGATATTCTACCCTTAAAATAGGACTGCCAGTCAACCTGTTTAAAATTCAACAATTCCACAAATTAACAAGCGACAGCCTTCATAAAGGGACATATCACATTTTACCTCGACTACTAATCTGCCGCTGGCATCCGTCCAGCGAAACTACGTTAAACCAGTGAACAATTACTATACACCTCTCCCTTTTACTTCCAAATTGTTAGACAGAGAGGTAACTTTAGATTTATTTTCGCGAGAATGAGGTGGGTTCACACGATACAGACTTCCTTAGACATCTATAATGCAGACAAATGGTGTGGTAGAAAAGTCAGAGTGTCTTATAAAAGTGGGTCCAAACGATAAAGACTTGTATCTAACAAACCATGAACTCTGAATAAAAAAAAATATCACACCGACATTTTGTCTGCATTGCTTTGTTGCACAGACAAAATTCTATAGAAGTTTATAGAAATCTGTATCATGTGGACCCACCATGAAGTAATGAAAAGTCTGCACAGATATCTGTACATACAAAAGTATGTATCGTGTAGACCCACCTTAATAAACGTACAAATGTCGACAACGCGTTTAGATTGATGAAAGCAGTCCAGATGGCTAATGCTCGCGGCTGTATGAAACATGTTGAAATAACACCATTTAATTTCACGAAATGAAAATGGAAAATAAACAGATGAAAGATTCAGGAAGTATTTTATATTCATTGCTCTTGTTGATGATCTTTCAGCTGTTCAATTTGCAAAGAGGAACTCAACAAGATTTTTTTGTTAATATCTACAGATTTTCAATTTGTCTTTGTCAGTCAGAGGAAATTGAAAAATGTTCACTTCTTTACAGCGTAGTAGGAAAATACTGTTTTTGTAACACGAATGAAAAAAGGGTTATGTTTTTTACCTTTTAATTTATTCCTACACAGTAAATTAATGCTGAAAAAAACTCGTCGATTCCAGATGAAAAAATAATAATAAGTAACTCTAAAAACTAAAATCAAACACATTATATATATGCTCTATTGTAAATAAAATAACAATTAAAAGCACATGTCTTTCGTACACGGTTGAGATCGCGTGACAGCCCCGATACTCCAATAGCCAGCTATTCATTGAGTGGCGCCCAACGTGGGCTAGCGTGGGCTGCCGTAAACACAGTCAAGGTTGCCACTGCAACGTGAAAATATGCCCATAATTTATTGATGCTAACTACCAACCAACTGGGTGAGACGGATGAAACGCACGTGACTGCACGTTAAAATGAGAAGAGAGAAAGATTTTGAACCGACTTCAAAAAAGAGGAGGTTATCAATTCGGATGTTTTTATAAATATTTTTTTTATGCAAGTATGTTCGGGCATAACTCCGATTTTCAAAAATCTTTATTTTTTTGAAAAAAGTTTATTTCGAAATGTTCCCATTAAAATTTCGTAAAGATAGGATGAAAAACTTCGAAGATAGGTATTATAATTAAATTGATATGGAGTGTTTGGAATTTTGGAGGTCGACAGCACTAAAAAGGCAAACATAAAAAACTTATTGGACAAAAAAATACAAGCGACTTCCAAATAATAACCGCTACAAAGTACAAAATAACTTTAATTCTTGGAATTATACGGAATAATAAGGAATAAAATGCTTTAGTAACGGTAAAAGAAAACATCATTAGAACACGCAACCAGCAAGCCTGGTCAGTCCCTGGCCAGTCATTCAATACTCGTTCTTGCAAGAAAATAAGTTTTTAATTAGTTTAATTCAGCGTTTTATTCTGAAGCAGTAGCGGTAGTAGGAAATTATTGGATAGGCTTTAGACATGAAATTTATTATCACTGTATTAGAAGTTATTTTGGCGTACAAATAATAAACCTTTTCTGGAACCAAAATCCCACACTCCCAAAAACCATTCAAATCTATGGTTTCGCTTGACTATGGATGGTTTCGCCAACAAACTTAGTTTCACGTTTATAATTTTAACGCAGGGAAGCCATACATGTTCTAGCACTATTAGGTTTAGGAAAACTAGGGTGGAGCAGTTTTATTATTTCGTTAGTTAGGCCCATTAAAGCCGTTCCCCAGTTATTTGTCATACGCATTTAATGTCCTAACATACATAGGTGTTATTTCCTATTTCCTGGTTCACTTTAACCTTGAACCAACCTGTGTACCTACATATTTGTCAAGAACTTTTACATCGTCCTCTTCTGTACGCTAAGTTCATATTTCTTCCTGTTTTTAGGACCAAAAAGAGATTGCTTTCATCATGGTGGTCATACATCCCTATTTAATAAAACATTATTAAAACCATCATCATATGATTAGTTTGAATAGTATTTAGCAGATTCTAAATTCAAATTATCTATGGAAAAATTGAATTAAGAAGATGAATTTATAGCTAGTATTTATATAGGTAATTTTATATTGTAGAATTTATTTATGAAATAGCCCAACCCTGGTTAAAAAGCACGTTTAGACGGTAATTGTAGATAATCGCAACAAATGTCACATGTCCAGTTAAATATTTAACTAATCGATTCACAGAACTGTTAATCATTTTTATCGATGGTTTAATTCACTGGAAAACATTGATTTAGATTATAAAGGAATGTAAAGCAAAACATGTGCAAGTAAACAAAGATATCGAAACTTGTCTAACACTGTCAGCATGAGGTTTGGAACTAAGACTTCAGTGTCTTCCATATATCACAGAAAGAAAACCATTCAAAAATAAATGTATGCCGTAGACATAATTTTACCATGATCAATATTTTCATCTTAAACCAAGCAGTTCTATATCAGGTTAATGTTCTAGCAACACTCAAGCCATAAACAGAAGAACTAAACGCTCATTCAGTTAAAGTATCAGGTAGAAGTATTTGGCAAGATGAAGTAAATTCTGTAAGTGATATGACTAAACGACAGGTCGATATGAGGGAGGGCAGTAACGAGGCGTCAGTTTGTGGAGCATTGGACATCATCCAAGCTACGACTCGTAAACCAAGAGACAATCTAAAGGCGGGGAATCCACATATTGAAAACAACGAAATGCATAAAATATTATGACTAAGAAATGCGTTGGAACATAAAACAACCGTAAAAATTTTTAGGATATATATGGTAATAATGATCCTATTGAACTGAACCAACAAATATTGTTCTAGTCAACTAAAATAAAGTACTGTCCTACCATGCAACCTTCGTGTTTGTTGGCATGAAATAGCTCGTTGGTGTTTTGAAGGGTCAATTCAACATACAGTAGGTTTTGAATTTGATTAGAAAATGAAAGATTTTAGTCCCTCAGACTTGATGCCGGATCGAAACGCTAATTTATATGCTCTGCGATTTCATTGTAATGAAAAAATATTGAGTCTCACAGGGTACACACAACATAATTCCCCCTGCGTGACAGTACGAGTTTAATGTTAAACAGTCATTATTATTCAATTCACATAGATTTCGGTAAAAGTTATTATTCCTTTACGACCTTGACGCAAAACGTGAGTGAAATTGAAAATATAAATCTATTTATTGTAAGTACCTATCCTTTGATAACTAAGTTCAATGAATATCGTATCGAACGAAAAAATTTAGTCGCGAAGTTTTTCTGAAATAAAGCGAACAAAACAAATTATGGGAGCATGGGTGGAGCAGCGGTGTCGCATTGGTAATGGTTCCGACTTACTAGTAGATCGTGACTTCAAACCCAGCCAGGCGCAATACCTACTTTGTGTAATTTATCTCATCGCCACTATCATGCATTACGCGCAAACGTCTTTGTCGAACGACGAAATGTCCTACAACTAACAATTCTAAATCTTGTGACATCTATCAATCTGCACTGGGCCCGCGTGGTGGTTTACAGCACATTTTTTTTCACAGAAAGGAGTCCTAAGTCAGTGGGAACATCATAGTCTAATTATGTTTATGATGTAACAAAAATCAGTAAAAGAAACTGTAAAAAGAATACACTTAAGCAAACAGCTAAGTCTGTAGACAAAAATAGAATTCTCAAAGTCGTTTTCAGAAATCTGAATGAGATAACGAGAACAATTCATAAAACAGATTCCAATGATAAAGAGCTTAAGATTCCAACAGATTCGGAATCTACTTTATACAATCATATCTCTAATGATAAAGTAGGATCACAGAATAATACAGAAGGTAAGGTCCTTTATAGGCATCAAAGTATAATCGGCCTAACGTTCCCACTGGTAGGACACATGCATTCTTTTTGTAAGAGGGTGGTGGGCTGTGACCCACCTCGCGCACCCATATGCGTTATCCCACATGTCTTAAGTTTTTTCGTTTTACTGGCGTGCTACTTCACGATGTTTTCCTTCACATTTTTGAGAGCAGTGGTGCGACTTAATACACCATGGTGTCACAATTTAAAAAAATGTGGTTTATGCCTGCCCAGTATCCTCACGATATTTTCGTTTACCGTTTTGAGACATACACATAAAGTTAAGTGCCTGCTTTGGTTTGTACCCTAGACTGGTCTGTCACTGCTCTCGAAATTGTTGTGTTTTCTCCCCCCTATGAAGTTGTACTTCTGTTCTCTGCTTCTAAACAGGCTTTGAATAAAAACGTTTTCTGAATGCCTTTGTGGCCAAATCACTTGGTAAGCGATCGTCATTACAATGAATACGATGGATCGCGAAGGTTGGACTTGTTTGAACAGTTAAGCCCCGTTTATGGACAGACACTACAATGAGTCGGCTAGCAAAATAGATTTCGGATTATCTAGTTTTTTGTAACCTAGTCTAGTTTTTCTTTTGGCAGCTGAATAGTTGATGAGAAATAAATTGTTTGTTAACTTTGTGATGTTAAGGGCGTCAAGCCTCGGTATCTTTACCTAAATGACTGACCATGATCATACTGTTGATTCAAACGTCTGCTTCGTTTGCCTAATGGTGCCAAATCGCAGCTACTGAGCATTCCTCCTGGAATCCTGGATCGGACAAAGTGTTAAAACCATTTACCACTAATACATAAAACTTATAGATACTGAATACAAACTAGTAGAAAATATAAAAGTGGAGTAAAAAGGGGGAGGGGAAGAACTCATAGGGCATCGAAAAACTCGTCCACATCGCTGTCAACGGGAAAAGTGCCCAGAACACTGGCTGCATTGCCACATTGAATGGCAATGCTGATTCGTTGGCCAAAAAAAAGGCCGGCCTTTGGGTCACGTGAAGAGTCGACTAACTGCTTGCTGATTTCACGAAAAACCCCCATGGCCCTAGTGTTTCAACCCCAAACGGTTCAAATATATAATTCCCAACAAAGTGTTACAATGTTTTTCGTCTGGAATTACTCAGTAGCGTATAGATGACAATAGTCTCTGTGACATGGAACTTAATCATAACTGGCTAAATTAGTCTGTATTTCAGACCACTACTGCCTAATCCTTCGAGGAATAAAGGCGTGCTGTTTCAAACGCTCATACTTCGTAAACTCTTCACTTTTTTCCGTATCTAGGAACACCGCTATCCGCAGTGCATCCTTGACCCCACTGCCTAACGAGTACCTCTCCAGGTGTTGCTCGAGATTCTTTGACTACATTAATGGTGATTTAAAAAACATGGCAGCATCTGCGTCCATATTCTTTTGCTTACTTAGATTTTTACTTCGCAAATTCTTCCATCGATCCCCGAAATTAAATTCTATCTAAATTTTTTGCCGGTAACTTACGATTTCATTATAAGTTTCAAAGATTAAGGGAACTTTGCTTTTTACTTTGTTACGGTGTTAGAGAACTGGGACCAAGTAATCAAGTTCTTGTCTTTGAAAGATTTTATCTATGTTGAGCACGCACTTAAAATTGATTTAAAATTGAAAATGGCTATTTTAAGAGAAGATACTGGTCGAGACGCTATGATATTTTAAACAGTTTAAAAGTTTGAAAACTGTGATAGATAGACGTTAGCAAATTAAATTAACAAGCTTAAATACACTCACTCCTGAAAGCAAAATGATCGATGCGTCATAAATTAAACGATAGTAGGGGCCAGAATCGTGGTTTCCGTGAGCGAAAATATAAGATCACTGCAAAATTGCATTGCTACGAAAAGTCGAAATTGAATTCTTGACCTTCCTGAGTGGACTGATTTTATGAAAAAAGTCCCTACAATAAAATAAACTTTATTTAAAACACTTTATTATCCATCCCATCATTCATTAGCCATCTCCCATGGGACGAAATAATAAAGGCAAACAATGACAACAGTAATAAAAAAGAGAAGTTGAAATAGTGAGTGATTAGACGAAGCTCGAGGGCTCAAGCACATCTCAACATCTGGACTGCCTGAAAACGTCTGAATTATTTATAACTACTACACCCACGTCTAGAAACAATCAATGAAATAAAACAAAATTTGACTCAACTGTCTATATTTGTTTCTTTTATTGAAGAAAACGGGGGTTTGTTAGGTTATCAGAATGTCAAGGTTTTTTAAAGGGGCATATTTAATTTATCAGCGTTATCAATTTCCGCGTAATTTGCCATGTTTTAGTAGGGTGTTAATCGACTTGACCTTTTCATAACTCGGATATACCTTCCCACAGCTAACTGCCTCAATCAGAGGGGAAAATGCGAAAAAAGAAATATAAAAAACTAGCTTCTCCCATCGGCTTCGCCCGGCTGAATTTCGGAAATTAACCTAAGGGATCACTCTCCTGGGATGGAAAGCTTATGTTCTATTCCAAGACATAGTCTACCCACGAGCCAAGTCTCATCCGAAGCCATTCAGCCGTTAAGACGTGAAGAGATAAGTAACAAACGGACAGATAGAATAACTTTTGCATTTATAGGTGACTAGCTTTTATCATTTGATCATTTGGCTCCCTTAAAAATGGTCGAGCCGAATGGTGCTAGCGTATGCGTCATGTTCGTGAACGGGCGCCGTCAGCTGAGACTGGTCATCTCTCGGCTGCCATGGTCTATTTTAATTATTTCTTTGAATTGTTTCTTTTTTATTCCGGACTATCCTGCACGTCTTTTACATCGTTCTCACATATATGTATAATTTCAATATGAATGATGTAACCATAATTTTGTAACAAAAACTTATTTTTAAAAGAGTGTCCGTGGAGTTTCTTGCACGTTCTTCTCCATAGAGATCTACGCTTTGGAACGTGCAAATAGCTTCATCTTTTTTTTTGACCGACCGACCTTGACAATTCAAAAGTGCCTGTAAATGGTCTAATTGAAATAAATGCTTTGACTTTGACTTTTGCCGGCGGCTCCGCCCGCGTGGATATTGGTTAACGCGTAAAAAAGTAGCCTATGTCCTTCTCCATATCCCAGGCTATATACACGCTAAATTTCATGACGATCCGATCAGCCGTTTTAGCGTGAAACCGATACATACAAACAACCTGACTTTCGCATTTACTATATAAGTTTGGAAGTTAGGTTACTATTAAGTAGTATAGATTTTGTGTACATTATTACTAATATTGAAAAAGCAACGGTGAACGGTAAGAAAAACAATGAAGTTATTTAGTGTGACAAAAATGGACATGGATGCTGATTGGTGTGTTTGTTTTTCTTCCAACCCTGGCCATTGGCCAATGAATGGATATTATCTTTGTCTCTTATAGATTTACGCCCAGCTATAATATATATATAATAATAAAAAATAAAAAAAATATATCATTATCATTGTATTTTGTTTTTTTTTATATCCTAGAAAAAAAGGAGCTACACCTGCCAACAAACTGTTTTGCAGTTTGGCAGAGGTAACAGTTTGCAATGTAAAATGTATTTAAGTGAATAAACACTTTTTTTTTTTTTTTTTTTTTTTTCATTTATAGTAGTGGATTTAGGAGGCATTTGGGGGAACACGGGTAGGTTTTAGTCAGTTAGAGTCTGACACTCTCTTTCACTCGGCCTCAAAAGAAAATGACAATCAAAATCATCTTTTGTAGAATTCTAACACAATGTAAATTGTTTGAGGAAATAAATAAATAAAAAAAAATCATATACAGAACCGACTACCTACTCAATATTCATCTTAATCTTAAATCAACAGTGTACATTTTCATACTTTTCATTGAACCGCGTCGTTTAATCAGCGACCTTATTCACTTGATTGATTTGGCTAGGCAAGTCATTAAAATATATTGTTTAGAAAATAATCAAAATACGTGTTAAGGTAAAAACTAAATGTATTGAATATGCGTTTTACCAGACATGCTACGTTGACGGTCGTGCCGTATAGCGTAACGTAAAATTTTACTATTACTATAATACTCGTTTCGCACATAATATTTTGCATTGGATATTATCATATTTTTGTATGATACAAATTGTGTATTTATGTTGCATTTAATTAAACCAAAATACTACGAATCAGGAATGACGATATCCGCAAGAGAACCAAGGTTACCGTCATAGCTCGAAGGATCGCCAAATTGAAGTGGCAGTGGGCAGGGCACATTGCTCAGAACAGATGGTCGATGGGGCTTAAAAGTTTTGGAGTGGCGACCGCGTACCGGAAGACGCAGCGTTGGAAGGCCTCCCACAAGGTGGACCGATGACCTGGTGAGGGTCGAGGGTAGCCGATGGATGCGAGACGCACAGGAGCGGTTGTTGTGGCGACACTTGGGGGAGGCCTATGTCCAGCAGTGGACGTCTTTCGGCTGATATGATGATGATGATAATGATGAAAATACTATGGGGTTGTAGTTTTTATATTCAAAATTCACTTACTGTAACGTTACTAAATATACGTCATAAAATACTGGACACCCAGTTCACCTAAGTTTACACGGTGAATTGTTTACAGAATCGCACTTCAGTACCCACTTCTAAATAAATCATTACGTAGGTACACGTAAAGCGGTTTACACATGTATTATTAAACGCGTTATACACCGGTGCTAAGCGTTAACTTTGCCTCCCTAGGGGCTTCCCTACCGGACATCCGACATCGCCACTCTAAGCGCATGGCCACCCTTTATTTTATGGGACTATTATGTGTTTTTGTACGGTTAGATAGATCGATACACTCTTTATCGTACACCATAACCTACTTTGGACTGGATGTTTTTAGGGTTACGTACCTAAAGGGTAAAAACGGGGCCCCATTACTAAGACTCCGCTGTGCGTCTGTCTGTCTGTCACCAGGCTGTATCTCATGAACCGTGATAGCTAGACAGTTGAAATTTTTACCGTTACCGCTATAACAATAAATACTAAAAACAAAATAAAATATATATTTAAGTGGGGCTCCCATAAAACCAACGTGATTTTTTTGCCGTTTTTATAGATGTACGGAAAAATGGTACGGAACCCTTTGTGCGCGAGTCCGACTCGCACTTGGCCGGCTTTTTTGCCAAATGGGCATCCTTTACATTCTAACTAACATTAGAGGTATAAATGTGTAAGTGCGTTTGTTACGCTTTCACGCCTTACTTGCTAAACCGAATTTAATTAATTTTAGTACAGAAATAGATGGGTATGCGTATATCTAAATGAACACGAGCGAAACCGCGGGCAAAGCTAGTGCAAAATATTGATATTCAATCTATGATAGGTGCCAGATAAATGTGCAATAACGGTCATTGACCTAAAGGATTTTTTAGTGATGAAAAACGGTTAACAATCTACGAAGGGATATTAGGCAAAGGTTAATGGTGAGTCCATTGCAAATTTATCTGGCGCCTACAATACTAACAACATTGTTTTATCAAGACGAAGAATGTCTAAATCCAAAAAGGAATGCCTCGTCTTTTTATTCGTGGTGGAAATTGAAAACTTTTCCATTATGTTAAGAATTTCTTGTTTTGAGGCTTTTTATTTACACAGTAAAACTGTTTACCTTACCTGATTAAACGAGGTTCTTAAACAAATTCTTAAGATACCATCCTTAGGTAAATTAAAAAAATATATTTATATATTTACTTAAAGGCACACAGCACATACAAGTAGTAAATCATACGGTTAGATTCTAATATATATGCCAATTAAGTACAAGTAAACACAACATTGACAACAAAGATGTCAGATTGCCGCTTAGTTACTAACTTAAGTCTAGGTGGTACAATTGGAAAAAAAAAGTTACGAAATAAAATATTAAAAAAACAAAATAAGTAAATAATAGTGGATTTGCGTTATTAATCAGAAATTCGGACTACGTTTCATTGGTGTTTAGAGAGGCTAAGGTTCTTGATTGAAACTTCACCTTAGAGTCATTATATATATCTGCTTCAGGGGGTCTACTCTCTAAGCCCGAAGTCCGTAGTTTCGGCCCTAATGTCGGGCGTTTTCTACTCCGTATCACCTACGGACTTACGATTAGTCCCGAACCCAACCTAAGAATGAATGACAACAAGATTTGGCAGTTGTTCTTAGTTCGAGATAGGGGGTGATGCGGAGTTGAAAACGCCCGACACTAAGGCCGATACTACGGACTTCGGGCTTAGAGAACACTCTCTGGTACCGACTTATCAAATGAATTAAGGTTGTCACACATCTAAATGAGTGGTGAGTTGAGTCCTATGTTAGTAGAGGTAGTAAGGCGCTTATAACATTGTGGTTATACGAAAGCATGGAAATCTATAGGCGGAACTTTCAATAAAATGCACGACAGCAGTTCACTACAATCTATGCGTATGTATTTGTTTAGCTGTAAGTTTTCCTAAAATAAATAAAATATCTACCGCTTACCGGAAAACGCAGCGTTGGAAGGCATCCCACAAGGTGGACCGATGGCCTGGGGAGGGTCGCTGGTAGCTGATGAATGCGAGACGCACGGGACCGGTTGTTGTGGCGACACTTGGGGGAGGCCTATGTCCAGCAGTGGACGTCTTTCGGCTGATATGATGATGAAATAAAATTAACCAATCAATTTTAAGTTGATATATGAAAGTTACCAAATCCCCATAGAAACAAGATTTCCCATAATCAGTCTCCTATTTATAGAATCATATGGTCAACTTCGCAAGGTTGTAGCACTTACAATTTTACGGTTAGTAGGACTCATACCAAGGTCGACCCCTCCCTTTAAGGCTACCCCAAGGCACTTTAGACTACTTGGCAAATCAACCCCTCCACTCAAAACCCACCCTTATCACCAACCACCAAAGTTCAATTTTCAACACCGAAAATCTGACAGAGTGGACTACTTACTTAAATACACCTGGGTGATGAAATTTTGAGCTTTGTCGCAAAGATTTAAGGTTGAAATTGGAATGGTAAAGAGGGTGAGGTTGATTACTATCAATCAAAAAGGTGACGTAACAAAAATAAAAGTGTGTTGATGTTTCTAATCGCGTTTTGTTTACAGGTGAACATTTGCGTTTTTCTCTGATGACGTGTTTACAATATTATGATTATTAAGAATATTATGATATTATCTATACGGTTTTTTTAATCCAAAGAAAACTTTTATACGAGAAAAAATGGTGGTTTGACTGCTTTTGTTCAAAAAATTGTGTAACTAAAAATAATAGAATAGAATAGTTCTTTATTTGCTCAGAAAGTAGGTACAAGTTAGAGATGTTAAGTTTAAAAATAATCCTTATACTAACTACCTTATCTCAGGCTTGCAAATAGTTAAAGCTATAATAAAAAAAACACTCATTTAATATTATATTACAATACAATTTCAAGATCAAACTCAGTAAATAAACTGAAACAGGCAATGTAATACGTACATAATGTCAAGTTTAATAAAATGGGATGATAAATTCGTCAAGTTCGAGGTCAATACAGTTAGATCAAAATATAAATGATTTAGTACAGGTCAGAAATACAGAGATAAAAAGCAAAAAAAACAGTAAAAAAAAAAGCCAAATAGCCAAATAAATAAAATTGTAACCTCGGAGGAATATTTTTTGTGGCAATATTTTAAATAGCGGTGCACAAAAAAAAATATATATCTCCGGTTAAACAAATTTAATCCAAAGTAATATACATACATAGTTGCTAACGCAGTACAGAAATTTTCGTAGCAGTGCTACGTTCCGTGGAAGGCTCTACGGTTTCGCGCCTACGACGTAGCAATACTTGTAGCAGTCGTAGCAAATCTACAAAACGGATACCTTTTTGTAATTTGCAACGTTTTTTTGTTATTCCGCGTATGGTGCACTTGCAACACAGGGCAGGGCACAGAGTCGTGCAATTCTGAACATTGTATTTAACGCATTAGATTATTAATTCAAATAATAAAATATTTTTTAATAAAGCAGGAATTCTGTTTCGATTTTGGAATTTACTGTCGACCTGAATTATTTGCTAAAGAAAGGAGTACAGAACAATTTATTTTCGAAAACATAGTACGAACTTTTCCATTGCAGAAGTTTATTATTACTTCAATAAAAATAAAAATTATCAAATAATCATTGATTTGTTCACCGGATTTTGTGGCCAGTGTATCAGTATTTGATATGGAGCGACTGCCTTATGTGATCTAAACAACCTAATGATCTAAACAACTGGGTAACACGATACCCTTTTGCAAGACTGCTGTTAGATTTTCTGACTTTAACTATACGCAACGACTGTCAATAATCTACTAATGACGGCCAGAATCAACTGCTTATCGTGCTTTCCAAGGCATGGAGGAGTCTCGGTATGTAAAGTTTGGTCACCCATGCGCGGACCGACCTCAGCAAGCGTTGCCTTAACTTAAATATCAACCCATTTCTTTTTCTAAGGATATCAATCATCAAAGGACTTGTTCCGCTTTGGGTGGAGCGGGAGGGAGTGTCAGACTCTTACTGACTAAAACTCATCCGTGTTCCTCCAAATGCCCTTTGCGTTCCAGCGCCGCGGTGACTCTTTCGAACAAATTCCGCAATAACATCAACCCGGTTGTTACTATGCAGCTTCACTAAAACTTCGCAATATCCTCATAGCATCACAAACTGTCATAATTTCCGACTACCCTCTAACCTTTTTTTTTTTTTGTAATTAATGTTCGTTACACATGCGACTAGCGTATTAACATATCACGGAGCGAATGTAGCCACACCCGAATTCAGCAGTACTTTCAATTGTAATAATTATTTTTAGAAAGCTCGTGTTTTTTAGTAATTTATGAAGGTAGGCGGAGGGGCCTTGGATTATGGGAGCTGAATAAAGTATTGGTATTTCATTTATATGAATATTTTATTTTTTAATAAATATTTATTGTGTGTGGTTTGTTTTTTACCGAGTAGGTATTGTGTGTTGACATCGTTCGGACGTTTATATTTGACCGCTTTATACATTGAAATTTAAAGTTCAATTTGAGCTACGTCGTGGGCGCGTAGCCGTAGAGTCTTATACGGATCGTAGCACCCGCTACAGAATAATTAATTAATTCATATTTGCGGGTAAATTTTAATCGACACTGATTAATTCATTTTTACCGTAAGTATTCATGTTTTGACGTGTACAATAAGACTTAACGCTTCAATAATTGTAGATGATTCAAATAAAGGTCAAAGATTTAGCTATGCTAAAGGTACATTATTCCATCTACTTCTCAATGATGACAGTAGAACGAAGATAGACAATTGAATTGAAGATAAAAATTTCTAATTTTAATTTTAGAAATCAATTTTACTAAAGTTTTAATGTGTTATTACTTACTTTTGTGAATGTTGTATAACCTAGGTTGGCGCCTCTGTAAATCCGAGGCTCTCTGCAATTTATAATATCACTTAGAAGCTGTTGGTAAATCTTTAATTAATAAATACCCATGCCATATTTTTGGCGTCGGGAGTCGCAAGGCGATTCCCGGCCACCGTAGGCTCGAGTCTGCAGACGGCGAGCGTTGGGTGGCTCGCCATCCAATCAAAGACAGGCCCGGGTCGACGACGCGTCGTGTTCCACGCGCGCCTCAAAGAGATGTCAGCATAGTAGACGGGGCCCGTTAGGGCCTGAGCCTGCCAGGATTTTGGATTCTGTTCGAAAGACTTACCGCGGCCCTGGAAAGCAAAGGGCACTACGAGAAGCACGGATGGGTTTTAGTCAAGAGTCTGACACTCCCTCTCGCTCCACCCAGAGCGGCAGGAGTCATCTGATGATTTCCCATCCATAAAAAATGCCATGTTTTCTATCAAATCAGCGTATCGCCAGCCACAGCTACATACAACGTGCAACATCTCCTTTGACTTTTACTAACTACAAAAATTCCTCACAGTCCACATTTTTCCCCCAGTCGCCGGCCACATGGTCAGCTAGTACAAAATACTTACAGTACAAAGGAATGCGAGTCACGTCGCGTAAATTAGCGGCATGCGTGTTTGGCGGCGCGCCAGCACAGTTACCATACAGTTTGTTCCGACGGTTAACTGGCAGGGATCTTAGTTAGATGAGGGTCTGATGAAGTCATGATTAACATAGTAACGTACCTTTTCTCCCAGGGTTACGGAATTTGTTCGAAAGAGTCACCGCAGCCCTGGAACGCAAAGGGCATTTGTAGGAACACGGATGGGTTTTCGTCAGTAGATGCAAAAGGATTACTGATTTCCCATCCTTAAAAAAACGCAGTCGACTTCTGTAGGCTGATGATGACTTCTCAGCCGACGTTGATATTCCGACCATTCAGGTAATGCGTTAATTGGTGGAAGCAGTCCTGAGCGACAAGCCCATGTGCTCTCATGCATTCTACATATAAGTATGACATACACATAAAATATGTGCCAGTTCGCAACAGAACTATGTCATAACATCACATAAAAACATAATAAAATGAACACAAGCAATCCAGAGTTTTTAACTATGCATTTCCTTGTCTTGTTTTATGAGAGAATAGTTATGACTCACATGTATCTGTCGCAATAAAATAGCTTTATCAGCTGTTTCAGTGATAGCCCAGCCTTTTCATTTAAATGTGCCGATTTTTCAGCGACCTAAGCGACATCTTCTGTTTAATATTGTATAATGCATACAATTATAAAACAGTTTCATAAATAAAATAAAATTCGTTTATTTCAAGTAACACGACTTATAAAAAAAAACATAGGTACATAAATGGCTACAGACAGGATAACAAGCACAAACAAACACGAACACTCACAAATTTACAATATGTCTACTGCAGCATTGTCGGATGTAAGGGCAATCAAGTGTATTAATGACTTGCCCATGTCACTTATGTCGCTGATTAAACGGCGCAGTTCAATGAAAAGGCTAGGCTTTTAATGAAACGGCTGATTAAACTAGTTGGCTGCGACATATCTATGTCGAGGAAACAGTTATTGTTTAATTATGAAGAGAATATGATAACCCAGAAACGTTATTATTTCACTAGCACTTCGCCCGCGACTTCATCCGCGCAGATTAAATACAAATGATTTTTCCCCTTTTCACTCCCATAAATGTAGAATTTCCAAAAATCCTTCTCAGTTCCCACCTACATCACTTAAAAAAACCTTGTACAATATTTTATGTTCCAGGGGGCCTACCACAACCTCTTAAAACAATATTACTTTAATATTACTTTGCGTTCCGCTCTGTTGGTTTTTCAACGCTCGGATCAGCGCCGAGAGTTGAAAATGCAACAACAGAAATTACAAAGTAATATTAAAATAATATTGTTTTAAGAGGTTGTGGTAGGCCTCCTGGTCCGATAGATATCACTATATAGTATAAAACAAAGTCGCTGTCGCTGTCTGTCCGTCCCTATGTATGCTTAAATCTTTAAAACTACGCAACGGATTTTGAAGCGGTTATTTGCGCTTACATTGCAAACGCTGG
Organism: Melanchra persicariae; assembly: GCA_947386135.1. Classification (NCBI taxonomy): domain Eukaryota; kingdom Metazoa; phylum Arthropoda; class Insecta; order Lepidoptera; family Noctuidae; genus Melanchra; species Melanchra persicariae. Next base: position 3,515,743 of record OX376655.1, on the reverse strand, counting down.
CTGAACCCCACGAGATAAATCAAAATAATGTACTACAGTATTGTAAAGAAAGAAAGAAAAAGAAAATCCTTTTATTCCGCCAGAAATGACGCACAAACAATAAAAACAAAATTAACTAAGTAAAACAATAAAAACTGTTTCACTTTTGTACACCTTAAAAAGGTCAACAAAAAAGTCCGCGATGGTATATGTCTATCTCTTAAGGATGACCCACAATAACCATTTTTATCCTTTAATTTTACGGGAAAAAATGGCTTATTTACGAAGTGGTTTTAAGCAATACAGTATTAATCCTTATCCAATTAAATTCCTTAAATACATTGTCCATTTAATATAGATCAGTATGACCCCTAACAGCATTTAATTTAAATGAATATTTCCAAAGAACAGATTTAAAATGCAGGGACATAGCGGTGTAGCGGTACCGGCCCGGCCGGCGGCGCGTTGTTTTGTCTAATGACAAAAAAGCTGTAAACGTTGTTTATAAGGACATTCTGTAGTAGGTTAGGTATATTTAGTATCAGCATTGCACATTTGCACCCGTGCGAAGCCGGGGTGGGTCGCTAGTAGATTATAAAGAGAATATTCTGATTACGTATTTTAAGTAACCAAAACTGTCAATATTTTCGATTCGTCATCACTATTATCCATATTTTAATAAGTACTCGTAGATTCAGTTGCCTTAACCAAATCTCTATCTTTGTCGAGGATTCGCACTCTGATCTCCTCGCTCATAAATCCGACACGTTATCCGCTGGGCTATTGTCACCAGATTGGCCGACAGCCAGCTATTGTCGACACTGATATGCGTCCCGGTGTAACGATAACTATTACTGCGACAAGTAACTGTGTCATATCGTGGCTGTATGTTAGTATGTCGGCAAAGTTTGATGACATTCTGTTAACTCGACTTTCGTGTTTGTTCTCGTGGTAAATGAACGATCTATGGCACGTGGTTCACAAACTAGAAGACCGTTTCCTAAGCTTTTATAATGTATCACAATACGGGGTTATTTTTTAATGACCGGCCAAATTTTCACTGGGCAAAAAAAAATCAGCTGTTTCATATATTTTAGTCGAGTAGGTATTGAACTTTTGTATGGAACAGCTGATTTTTTTTTCGTGATTTCAGGGTCGGTCCCATAGTGAAAGTTGTTCATATTCATGGGTAGAACACCCAGTGAAAATTTGGCCGGTCATTAAAAAATAACCCCGTATAAAAGAATACAGTAGCAACATTTTTTGTTTTAATATAAAGGGATAGTCTGCTAGTGGGACATCTATCTATCTATCGGGTATGGTTTCCGCACTTAGTCCTGCTGTGGACCATAGTACGTTAGCCATGGCGGCCGTCATTCAAACCAGCCAACCTCCCTCCAGAAGCAGATCAATCCTCTCAGTGTGTTCAGTATGTCTGTGAGTGAATTAGGTGTCCCTATTGTTTGCCTCCGTATTTCGGTAACGCCTGTGCACTCAAAGAGCACGTGCGATACCGTTTCCTCCTCCTCCATGCAGGCTCTGCACAGAGGACTGTCCGTTACACTTATCTTGTGAAAATGTTTGTTCAGTGAGCAGTGTCCGGTGATGGTCCCCGCCACCATTCGTAGACTTCCCCTATCCAGTAGCAGAAGGCGCCTGGCAAGTTTTTTGTTCAGGGATGGCGTAGCTAGGGTGACATAATACCGGGGTGGAAAGTCTTAAGTCCAAATACAGGAATCCTGAACATGGATGGGCCATGTCCTGGTCCAGGACCTGGTCCACGCGTGTCCCAAGTTTTATACAAATCCGTTCAGTTATGGAGCCGTCATTGATTACAAACCACCAAACACACAGATTTTACATGTTACTATGGTTGTACTCATATAAATACGAATGTTTGGATTGGTGGATGTATGAATGGATGTTTGTTGCTCAATAGGGAATATGCGTGCTTTTTTGTATTTGCTAAATACAACGTGTAACAGAATAAGCGCAATACCTCTTAAGGGGTCATTTTAGATACTCGTCCTTATGAATAACTTTTACAATAGGACCAACACTGACATCGCGAAAAATACGTTTAAAAATATTTTTATCTCGTTTGTTTTTCGTTCAATTTTTATTCTATTTCACTGTTAATATTTTATTTTTTTATATTTCTAGATAAACTGTTGAGATACTTAATACATATGTTGTTTTTTTGGCAGAACCCATTATTCACTATTTGTAATTTCCTGTCTCAAGTTTCATTTTAACATATTTTGCCAGAGCCAACATTAAATTCTGAAGCGTATTAAATTAAAACGTTCTACAACCAACATCATGAACTCTTTAGAAGCTGTGTTATGAATCGCAAACTAAAGTTTTCCTCATTAATATCAATGTAGGAATAGTTGCGCTAAATGAGGGCGTCTAATTTCTGCAGAACGACGCCACGAAATGCTGCTGAGTTCGCGCTTTTTCATGCACACTTTTAATAAGTAGGGTAAAGTACTTAACTAACGTACCACCTAGGTACATATGGCATCCCTAGGTATTCTTGCGACACTCATCTACACTTATATACGAAAAAAATATGGTATTTATTACTATTACCATAAAATATGTGAACGTTTGAGGGTATGTAACTCTTTTACGCAAAAAGTAATAAACGATTTTTACGAAACTTTGCGTTTATGTGAAAGGATATACTTCTCGATTGGTCCCATTGAAATTTCATCACAGTGGTTTGGTTTTTAAATCCAAATAGCTGGAAAAAATATGTCATCCAAGTAAACGAAATTGCGTATTTTGCTTTCCTGTGACTTTTCAGTGGTGTTGTTAGGTGTGTACCTACTTACTGTTTTTTAACTTTTTTGTTTCCCAGAAGTTAGATAAGAAAAAAGTAATTCTATAGCAGAGTCTGAAACCAATCGTTAACACGTAAAGGTAAATACAGTCTTGAGTAAATGGAAATACCTACTCAAACGAAAGTATTTTCAGCTATCTCAATTTAATCCTTTCAACGTATCAATCTGCGTCCTTTGAAATATATGAAAAGTTTTAATATTCGCACCAACACATGGTGCTTAGCTACATCAACGATTAATATTGTCCCAACATATTCAAAAACCGGCCAAGTGCGAGTCGGACTCGCGCACGGAGGGTTCCGTACAAAAATCACGTTTGTTGTATGGGAGCCCCACTTAAATATTTATTTTATTCTGTTTTAGTATTTGTTGTTATAACGGCAACAGAAATACATCATCTGTGGAAATGTCAACTGTCTAGCTATCACGGTTCATGAGATACAGCCTTGTGACAGACAGACAGATGGACAGCGGAGTCTTAGTAGTAGGGTCCCGTTTTTACCTTTTGAGTACGTAACCCTAAAAAACTTTCACATTATCCTCGTATTTGTTCAATGTAGGCACAGACAGACAGACTACAATTTACATAATGTCTTCAGTTTCGTATATTCTTTACTAGCATATAGGTCAAACTTTGTTTGAAAGATAGTCATTCTAATATCTAATGTATTCTTATAAAATGTTGTTTGTTAAGTCAGACTTCAAAATATAGGTCAATTGTACGAGAATCGGGGACAAAAATATGAAATCAGGACGAAATTTAAATAACCGAAGGTTATAAATAAATACCCTGGTTATTCAGTTATTTGGTGAGGAAATAAATAGCTTGTCAAATGAAAAAGTACCTAAGGTCTTCCAGATTGATAAAAACCTGACAAGTGCGAGTCGGCACATGAATGTTATCATCAACTGCAGAGCCTTTTCCCAACTATAATGAGGTCGGCAGTATGTTAATATGGACATGCCCCGGGATCCCGGGAATATGATCACTGATAATAAGTGAGTGTATCTACATCGGGTTGGTTTCCGCAACTCCACGACTAAGCGCGTATTTTGCGTGCAGGTGGGACAAACATTTCATTCGATCCACCCCAGCTCACGGAAGGCCAGTAACGCCTTGGTGTTACTAACTATCTCACAGAGGGTACCTGGGTTTCAGACCTCTGAAACCCAGGTACCCTCTGTGAGATAGTTAAGCAAGTATGAGTAGTGTGTGAGATAGTTATTACAGGGCTAAGTACCTACTTAGCCCTGTAATCGGCTACTACCGGGCAGCTTAGAAGCAGATGTGCTGCTGTCTCATCCTCCTCCATGCAGGCTCTGCAGAGTGGGCTGTCAGTGACTCCTATGACATAGAGGTGTTTATTAAAAGACCCGAGGCCAATTGTGACGGTTGTGACTGTACTGTGTAATAAGTGAGTAGGTATCTGAATAAATATGAAGACACAGTGTTGAAAGGGTTCCCACAAAGTGGATCGATGACCTGGTAAAGAACTGGATGTGAGTTACACGGGATCGGTCTATTCTCACGGGTTCGTCTTTCAATCATCTGGTGAAATTATTTTACTTCTGTCTACTTCAGTCCTTCAGTACTACTTCAGTCATTAACTGAATGGCAATTTAATCAGCGCAGAAAAGAAAAATTAAATACTCATTACATCAGTAAAATCTTTCATCGTGAATCTTCGAGCTACAATTAAGACCATGTAACATGGATTGAGTACCTAATCTGTTTTGATGTCTATCTTTGTAAATGCGATCGTTTGTAACAAGCTTTCTGATTTAAATTAAGCCATTAACAAAGTAGTCTACTTGCCTACTTCACAAATTGCTTTAAAATCAAGCCGTTATATATTGTCGTTTATTTTTGCATCATAAAAGTATATTGGTAAGGGTGTTGAAAACCGATCAATCACTCTGCTAATCAAGCACGTGGCACGTTATAAGGAGTCCTATTATTACTATGATTATACTGTTTCCTGGTAGCTAGACCTGGGGCTATTTAAGTCAAGAGTGAATAGGTAGGCAAGCGTGCTTCACCAACTGCCACATCATCACTATCCACTTAAGAATTAAAATAATTTTATTACAAGAATGAAGTCGGTTAAAAAGTAAGATTACAGAGTGTGATAAGTGTACAAGACGTGCTTTTTTTTAATGATGGGAAATCATCAAATTACTTCTTCCGCTCTGGGTGGAGCGGAACGGAGTGTCAGACTCTTACAGACTAAAACTCATCCGTGTTCCTTCTATTGCGTTCCAGGGCCGCGTTAACTCTTTCGAACAAATTCCGCAACCCTGGCAGGCTCTGGCCCTAGCGGGGTCGTCGTCTTTGCTGACAGCTCTTTCCGGCGTGCGTGGAACACAACTGTTCTGATCGGATGGCGAGCTACCCCTTGCTCGCCGTCCTCAGGCATCAATCACTGCGCTGTGCTCAACGTTTGGTTTTCTTCAAAGACTTCCTGCACTAGGCTAGGCCTGCCCTGCAGGAAACTTTCAAGATGGATAGTGATGATGTAGCTGTCACAGTGAGCTGTGGTCAAACGCGAGCTTATCACAAATGTAAGTAAAGCTAGTCTGTTGATAATAAACTGCAAATCTCTATTCAATGAAAACATAGGTACCAGTTACCACTTAGGACTTTACATTCGTTTTCAGTTGCTATTTCAAGAGTAAATACAGTTGCTATAGGTCGATTCAAACTTAATGAAGTCTGTGAAACTCACTATTTCCCACTCTGCTGTAACATGAATTTGCTACAGCGCAGCAACTCGCGGAGTGTTCTACCTGTAGCAAACACTGGAGTTGTGCTTGAATGCAATATAGGTACTCGTATTTTCCGAATAAAACCATATAGATACCACCTAATAAATACAACACACAAGATGCCGAACATCACAGCACTTAATCTATCAGAAGACTCACAGCAAACAGTTAATGGCCAACACTTGTAGCCAACAAATCTACGAGCAATTACTCTAAAACCAACAAATCAATGGTTACTACCGATATATTCCCCCATCCACTGCCAAGTCGCGACATAAAACATCCCAACGTTTATGTACTGCTATCAATTTAGTGTTTATGGGTAGTCTTACAAGCTACCAACCAGTGGCGGATCCAGGATTGTCGTTTGGGGTGGGCTTGACCTCGCTGAGGGTAGGTTTTTAGCAAAATAAGCAATAAAATTATAAATGTTACTTTAAAATTAGGCTTTTACGTAGCGACCATTTTTAATGTGTCTAATGTTAAAATGAACTTTATTGTTTTGTACTCTTCAAGCCCTTTCGTTTGATGCCCGTATTAAGGGGGTTGAGAAAAAATATGTAATCCGCCATATTGGGGAAGCGGGCGCCCATATTAAAATTATTACAATATTGAGTATTGCACATTGTATTATCACCAGAACTAAAGGTGTGTAGCGGCATTCATGCCGCCACAAAAATCAACGTAGCGGAATCAACATCACAACAAATGAGACTCGCAGCGCCGTCTGTCTCGACAGCTGCGAACTAACAACAAAATCCTAAATCGCGATATCAGAGTTTGCCGTGCGATTGGAACATATGCGGGGCCCGAATATCGGCTCTCGGGCGGTTGCCCACCAGACACAAACAACCGTCTGGTCGGAGGATCCTCCCTTTTCAATGGTGGTTTGCGGGACTTTACTCTCTGTTCCGCTACCTCTAAACTGGTGACTCTCGACATTGAACGTCAGCGCAGCCTTCGTGCAGCTACCTCTTCATGACGTCATCATCATCATCATCACTTCTCCTCATCCTGACCTCAAGCTCTCGAGCAGCGAGTCATACAGCCAGCCAGAACCCTCGGCTTCTACGGGTATCCTCACCACCAGCATGCAGCGGACGCGCATTCCTGGTCAGCATCCTCAGCCTCTATCATCAACCTCATCAGCGACCTTGGCAAGCACACTGCACTTTCGGCCAGTCACATGAAGAGCCTTGAAAAACCTCTCCTGGTCGACGCCAGCAGTCACGTCAGCACGTCGCACAGCTCCGACCCACCATGGCAAGCACACTGCACCTTCGGCCAGTCACATGAAGAGCCTTGAAGAACCTCTCCTGGTCGACGCCAGCAGTCACGCCAGCAGCAGCATCGGGGCACCGCAGATAGTTCCGACTCACCGTGAGCTCTGCGACGCGGACAGTTCCGGCTCACCGAGGGCTCTGCGACTTCCGGTTCCGACTCACTGGAGCCAACCTTCCACTGGCCTGGCAAGCATCATCGGGATGTATGGACGACTCATCCACTATCGGCCTCCGGTCTCCGGAGGGGAGTGATGTAGCGGCATTCATGCCGCTACAAAAATCAACGTAGCGGAATCAACATCACAACAAATGAGACTCGCAGCGCCGTCTGTCTCGACAGCTGCGAACTAACAACAAAATCCTAAATCGCGATATCAGAGTTTGCCGTGCGATTGGAACATATGCGGGGCCCGAATATCGGCTCTCGGGCGGTTGCCCACCAGACACAAACAACCGTCTGGTCGGAGGATCCTCCCTTTTCAATGGAGGTTTGCAGGACTTTACTCTCTGTTCCGCTACCTCTAAAGGTGCATGCAAAATTTCAGCTCAATCGGATACCAACAAATGGTCGAAAAATGGTTTGCAAACGGACAACTTACAAACATACGAACAGTGCAAAATAAGTAAAAGCTTGTTAAACGCATATCATATTTTGCTTAACGCATAACAAGCCTCCTTGGATTACTTTTTATAAATTCTTCAATGTCTTCGTTTGGTTGTAGACTACCAAACATTTCTCGGTCTTTGAGGGGGCTTGACCCCTTTAGCCCCCACCCCTCTGGATCCGCCAGTGCTACCAGTGGTTGAACGGGCCGTTACTCGTTACTACGGCTGGTTTATGGGAGTTGCTCTCGACAAGAACTCGTATCACGTCTTTATGTAGTGTAGTGCAGTGCAGAGTAACATCTCGCCTGTATCCCTCGAGGGGTATAGAAAAGTGATTTGTAAAGGTAGTTATACACACACGTTTTTAGAGTAATGGCTCCCATGACCTAGGTATATTTAATCGAACACAAATACAGACTACTCCAAAGTACCACACTGGTTACTCCTGCCAAAAAAAAACCCAATGACACTGTCATTTGCACCCAGGACCGCACGCTCATTAAATGCGCTTGGGCCGCACGCTCATTAAGTCTTGTGCTCCAGACTTAAGTATATTTCTCTCATAGTAATCATATACAGATTGTTCCAGAAGTACGTGGTCATATTTAAGGATGCTGTTCTGTAGCAGCTATAGAGTAAAGAAAAAATTTCAATTTTTTTTTTGTTCCAAAAAACACGCCTTCGAAATACGACTACCTAGTTTAAAAAAAAACATTTTTCAAGTAGCTTGATGCCGTAGCTAATATCGAATAAGTTACTGAAATAAAAAAACACCAATAACTACATCAGACAGCTTGTTAAGTGAATTTTTCTGCATTCGGTTTTTTTTATAAAAGTCAATATTTTTTTCATTTTGTTACTTTCTCGTAATTGTAGCAGGTACAGATCACCACCCTTAAATATGACTTTTGGAACACCCTGTAGATACTGACTGAAGTACCTACATCTACCAATACGGGAACTTTATGTTCCAAACTTTTAAGTGGACAATAAACATCAAAGTCAAAGCGTTTATTTTAATCAGACCACTTTCATGTTTCTGTATTGTTTGTAAGTAGTTTAGTATAGCGATCTTCGTGTAGAGACTTAAGGAGAATTACAGACATAACTCATACCTACATAGTGGATAAGTTCTAGTAGGTTACAATGTATTCGTGTGGTATTAGAACAGAAACTATGGTCGGGGAGCGTCGGTGCAGTATAAAGTATAAGTTTCCACAAAAGGAATAAAACTGTTAAGTATGAATTTTCGTAATCACCTGCTAATAGGTGGTCATCCATTCCTTTTTGTAGCCACCGGCCATAGAGTCGTCCGTATGGATGGAGGATTTTCAATACCATTGCCTACCGATATAAAAATATATGACGGCGCGCAGCTAAAATAAAAGTAAATCCAAGACTGATTGTGTTATTTGGTTGATTGTGTTATATTGTTAAATTCAACCAAATAACACAATCAGTCTTGGATTTACTTTTAATTTAGCTGCGCGCCGTCATGACGGAATATCAGAATGGGCAGCGGAGCGGTCTTTGTGATAGTCATCCATCATGGGCGTGTTATAGAAGAAACGTTGAAATAATAGCACGTTTGTGATTCATAACAGTCCCTCGTTTTATTCGATTACATTTGTAAACAAAATATACGGTAAAACACAAGATGAAACTAGATTACGAGCCAATAGGTTAGCACGCGTGCACTTCGTACGCTGTTTGTCAAAAGAATGCCAGCTGTCACGGCGTAGACGCAAACTTGCTACCCTATTCGGGGTTACCCGCTCATATTTTATAAATCGCCATTTTTATTCAACCAATTGAAATAAATCACCATTTTAATTTTGAATTTAACAATAATTACTATTCAACCAAATAACACAATCAGTCTTGGATTTACTTTTAATTTAGCTGCGCGCCGTCATATATAAAGACAAAAAAGCTGCCAGTTACCTTCAAAGCCGTCTGTAGTAGGTTCCCTAGAATCTATGAACATCAATCAATACCATTTAAAAGTTCAAAATCAAAATTAAAAGTCATTTATTCAAATTAGGCTGAGCGCCAGCACTTTTTGAACGTCAAATTTTACATAAAGACAGTCGCCCAAAACGCCCACCCGTCACCACTTCCTAGTGGGAAGAAGAAGTGGCGCAACAAACTCCCCAGCAACACATCTGTCTGTAAGGTTTTAAGAACTTCAATTAAACAATAGTACGCAAAGTATTTTAAGACACAGGAACAAAAATAAATATGTATCCAACAACATGGAAATCATAAAATTAAATATTATTTACAACATGTTAGCTAGCACACTCCATTATACGAGTACCATTTAAAAAACGGGCAATGGTAGAATTTAGCGATAGAACTGTGACTCGAACCACAAGTGATAAACCAATAATTTTTAAACATTGTAATGAGTAGAATAAGTCAATAAGTAAATTAAGTCAATAAGTAAAAGACGGATTGACATTCAGTCTAATATATAAAAAAATAATAATATAACTAACTAACTAATAGAGAAAGTTCAAGCTTTTATTCTAGTTAATTCTCAGCCTCTCTCTCAGCTAGACATTTCCTTAATCAATGCGGATATACAAAGTGTACCAGAATAAACGCAATACCTCTTAATTGGGCATTGTACTAATCATTATGAACAAGTTTCATTGTAGGACCAACACTGAAATCGCGAAAGTAAATTCAACTGCCCCATACATTTATATGCGCTTAGCTAGATTTTTTTGACGCTTATATAGCTTAGTGGCGTTGTTCCAATAGTAAAAGGTCCATTAAGAGGCATTGCGTTTATTCTGTTACACGTTGTATAATTATTTTCATTGTTGCCAAGTAAAACCGATTTCCTTCGAAAAGGTGACAGAAGTTATCAGAGCATATCAGCCGTTTAACGATCCAAATTCAACGCTTTGAAGGTAACTGTGGCATTTATGAAGCTTAAAACTGCTACCGTACTTCAAAGTCATTATTTTTTACCATTTTCTAGTGTTTGAAAGTGCAGTCACTATTCGCTGAAATTATATCCACCATCCACCAAACAACTCATCATAAAAACACAAAATTGCGGGCTCCAAGTAAAATTACTGCAACAATTTATTTTAAAATCCAGGTCATAATTTTCGCCATCTTTTTCTCTTGCGTCCAAAAGCAGTAAGTTCTCGATTTCATAGAGAATGTTCGACAGTCTGGACGATGCACTTAGCCTTATTGGCGCTCGTAAGCCGTTAAATGGCCGACACTCAGAAATCAATTAAGATAGAGCCATCTGTTTTGTTTCTGACTAGATTTATCGCCAATGAAACTGGCAGTAGTTTGTATAGTTTTACTGGAGCGGTTCCATTTTTGAGGCTCAAAGCTCTCATAGAATCAACATGCTACGACTTAGAGCCATGTGCAGAGTATTCACTGCCGAATGATGAATCACGTACACATATTGACAGATAAAACATCAAACTTTTTAGATGGAGACTTGCTTTGTATGAGAAATAGCCAAACATCCCTACAGTATATGATTTACGATTCCCTTACTTTATTTTTCCTATCCTATAAGTATGTGATTATGTGTACCATGTATGTTAGTGTCTTATTTATCACTTAGGTCAGATAAACACGTGTAAAGCAATTAACGGCAAAAATGTAACAGATATAAGAATCATAAAAGCGGACTTAACGACGTCCCAACCAAGCCGACCGTAATCTTTACTGGGCCCACCAAATTGACCCATAAACTTACCACTACCATGCGAGTTTATCAGAGAATCCACTCTGATTGTATTAAATAAGTAACTTAGCTAAAGTATACAGAGTTGCAAAACTGTGCTCAAGAAAATGTGACAGTTGTGATTAATTATTTTCTAACAGACATTTTTGAAGATCTACCATAGTCCTCCCTCCTCGTGTCGTATTCCTCATTGCTGAAGGTCGTGAGTCCCCTGATGAGTGGTCAATTTCTGCTTTACAATGTCTCTCCACCAGTGTCTGTCCTTGACATCATGGAGCGCATCATGCAGCTTGATGTTGAGTGTTGAACGGATTTGACGGACCTACCTAAATGGCCAAACATGCTACAATTTCTCGGAAAGTGAAATAAGTATTTAGGTACCTAATATCCAAGTTTGTGATTGCTTCTATAGTGGGTAAACCAGAGCCAGCTTTTTAATTCGAGATAATTTAAATTCATCGCCATCAATTCAAGAATCGACTTTAGAGCTGTTTATTTCATGTTGATTTTCTAGTGTAAGTATTTTTTTTTATTAAAAAGGCCATACAAATTTTGGGGTGCAATGGAATTTCAACTTTGTACTCAACGAATAGTTTGTTTTTCCATTATTTAATAACTAGCTGCCGCTGCGTCTCCGCCCGCGTGAATGTCGAAAATCATCCCAAGGGAACACACTCCCGGGATAAAAAAGTATCCTATGTTATTCCAGACTATAATCTACCTCGTGCCAAATTTCATCAAGATCAATTCAGTAGTTTTTGCGTGAAAGAGTAACAAACATTTACACATCCATACATACAAGCTTTCGCGTTTATAATATTAGTAAGGATAAGGATTATCCCTAATTCGGAATTCAAATACATAAATGAATCCACCAGTAGACTGCGAAAGGCTTATTAGCTGCAAGATCTAAGTAACTGACTATATTTCAGAACATACCTGTACCGTAAGGAACTATTATAGCTGTTAATCTGTACCTGTACCGTCTATACTCGTAGGTACTTGTCGCCTTCAAAAAACTAGTTACGAATGGACCTTTTGGTCAATATTTCTAAGTATTACCTTATCCCCGTCACACGTAAGTAACTTTCTTGCGGTAGACGACAACTTGATATTTACTGGGACCAAACATGGCGGGGGTAAATTATGTACGTAACTTTGTTGGCGTCGGAAGAATACTAATATTATGTCGGGGGAGTATTGATTGACTATAGAAAATATGTTCTAGTCAAAAAGGTTTGAAACTTACAATTTTGTGGGTATCAACAGCTCTGGAAACTCGTGCAGATGTTCCGCAAACCAGAGTGGAAATTCTACTATTTTTAACCGACTTCCCAAAAAGGAGGAGGTTATCAATTCGACTGTATTTTTTTTATTTTTTGTGTTTGTTACCTCATTATCTCCGTCATTTATGAACCGATTTGAGAAATTCTTAGTATTTAGTTGTGTTCTTAGTAACTTCGTATTATGTGAAAGGATATACTTCTCGATTGGTCCCATTTAAATTTTATCAAAATCGGTTAAGCAGTTTGGTTTTTCAAAAATTTTTTGGTTTGGAAAAATATGTGGAAAAATCATCGATGTTTACGAAATTGCGTAGGTATTTTTGCTTTCCTGTGACTTTCAAGTGGTGTTGTTAGGTGTGGGGTAACACTAAAAAGTGAAAAATAAAAAACTTTTTCACAAAAAAAACCGACTACCAAAAAGAACACTACAAAGTACAAAATAACTTTAATTTCGGAAGTCGGTGTCAAATAACTAAGAAGCAACCAAACACCGACTACCGAAATTAAAGTTATTTTGTACTTTGCAGTGTTCTTTTTTTAAAAAACGTTCGCATTCACATGTCGGTCGCAATCTGTCAAAAGTCAAAATTGTATAGAAAATGAGGCTTTTTTTGACAGATTTCGACTGAGATGCGAATGCTAACGTTACGCGTTGCTTGAAAATTAGTAGAATTGACCCTCAGGAATTTTTCATTTTCTTCAGCCTTCTCTGCAAATTCAGTCCAATATCATTACTAAGCAGTGTCTAGGTAAAGAGAACAGAAGGGTCAGGGTGTGACATCATCATCATCATCATATCAGCCGAAAGACGTCCATCGCGCGTGTCGCCACAACAACCGGTCCTGTGCGTCTCGCGTCCATCGGCTACCCGCGAGTCGCGACCCTCACCAGGGCCTCAAGTCTGCTATTACAATAGTGTCAGAATAGTCAATCATTGATTTCATAATTGTTGATTTTGACAAGTTTGGTAATCTACTAATATAAAAGTGTCATTATGACTTTCCAATGGTCAACCTCTGACACTCCTTTGAAAGAAATGGCATACAATGGTAATCTCGTACATAATGACAAATGAATTATGGACGTACCTATGCGGTAATCTGCTAAAATTTTGACAGTTCCTTCGATCAGTGACCTACCATTAGAACGTCATTGTGCAGTCATTGTTTTTCAAAGACATTGAATATTTAGAACCACGAAACTATTACGGGACCATTAACTGACCAATGATCGACCATTATGAATTTAGCAGATTACGAACTTATATCAAAATGACAATGGGATCGTGTTGGGATGACAAATTTATAAAAAATAGCAGACTTGGGGCCCAGGTCATCGGTTCACCTTGTGGGAGGCCTTCCAACGCTGCGTCGCCACTCCAGAACTTTTCGGCCCCATCGACCATCTGTTCTGCGAGCAATGTGCTCTGTCCACTGCTACTTCAATTTGGCGATTCTTCGGGCTATGTTGTAAACTCTTTATGAAGTCAGAGTGATCCAAAGCTTTTTTCTTAAACCATTCATTCTTCATGTCACGACCGCAACGTACCTACGTCATGGTACCATATGTTAAAGAAAATATAAATAGACAGAACGTCGCGTCGTTATGTGAATATTCATCACCTTAGCTATAAACTTCAAGTTTATACAGTTCTTGTTTACATTTCGTGCTAAACATGCAGTCGATTTGGCACAACGACGACTGTAAAATATTTGAGAGCGCGAATATGTTCTGCAACTATTCCAATACTTTGATCTTTGGGACAAACTGCAGGTATTCTTGTCATTCCAGCCAGATGGTAAAAAGATCTAGACAGCTATTATGTAGCTGTCTACCAAGTTTAGTTATCAAAGATGGAGGGTAGGATGATTTTCAGGGTTTCGTACCCAAAGGGTAAAAGCGGGACCCTATTACTAAGACTCCGCTGTCCGTCTGTCTGTCTGTCACCAGGCTGTATATCATAAACCGTGATAGAAGACAAAAAGACAGTTGAAATTTTCAAAGATGATGTATTTGTTTCCTATATTACAACAAATACTAAAAACCGAATAAAATAAATATTTAAGTGCTCCCATAAAACAAACGTGATTTTTTTGTCGTTTTTTATAGATAATGGTACTGAACCGTTCGTGCGCGAGTCCTATCTGCACTTGGCCGGTTTTTTAATAAGCAGCTATCTCGCATTAATTTTAATCGACTGGACGTTAAAATTAATGCTTGAACCACGGCTCAGCTCTATCTAGGAAACATGGAGCTACAAGTAGGCCCGTGTCCAGATAGAATAATGTCTCAGGGCTTATTTCCAGCATCATGCCAGTTATCTCTTAGTTGCGTTTTGCGAAAACCGTTGATCAAAGGAAGGAACGAGAAGCCATACCTTCCCAATCACAAATCATCAAATACTTGTCTACATAAAATATATTAAAACTTAATCGAATTTCTGAAGATCACAATAATATTTGTTATATTTCGTCGCTTCATTCTTCAGATATTTTTTAACCATGTAGTCCCCTTTCCTTGCGCTAGCAACTACGCACGTCTATTTAGAGTTTTTTTTTTTTTTTTTTTTTTATAAACTGGCAACATCGTACCCCACCTCGCCGTGTCGGTCAGTTGTAACCGTCATTCTTTTTTCGTGCGCAGCAACGAACGGACGTCTTCAAAACTAAATAAGTAGTAGGTAAGTTTAAAAGTATATTTACCAAGTATTGTTATATTTAGAGAAAATTGAATTCAAATTCAAAATATTTATTTGTCATATAAAATGTTGACCATTGGTGGAGTAATTTATAATTAAGTGTTTCACTATGTGCTGCCTTGCTGGGCATACAAATGTTGTACAAACAGGTGTAATACTCAAAAAACAACAAGTTAAATCTTTACACATAAAATATAAAACATAAATTGACAGCGGCTTAACAGTACACATGTAAAATTATGCATTACTAGAATAAAATACGAAGGTTAGAAAAGAAGGCTTATCGTCGTCGAATAAGAGGTTTTTCGTCATCAGATTCGGAACAAACTTCAAGTAAGTACATAATATATTTCTCATTGTTGGTGTTTCAAAAGTGATAATAAAAAGTTAAAATACTGCTTGGAGCCTGGAGGTTGCCCGAGATGGTAACAAAATGGCTAAATACATAAGTTACTTTACTAAGTAACCCAATAATACCGGGAGGTTGTCCGCGATGGCAACACGAATGTTTAATGATACCGGGAGGTTATCCGAGATAACACGATGGCTATAAATAGAACAAACATGGTTTCTATGAACTAGAATCACGTGTGAAACTGTTCTTATGTACTCACGAATTCTTTGCCGAGTAAAGTTGTGACTACCCTCATAACTTACGAAAAATGTTAACAGGTCCAAGAGACCCCCCTGAACGGATTACGAAATAAATGTGTGCAATACAGCGTCTATAAGTCTGCCTGGAGGGTAACCGCGAGTTATACACGATGGCTAAACATGACGCAAACAATCTAATCCTGGAGGTTGACCGAGAGTCATACACGAAGGAAAAATAAATGTGTGCAATACAGCGTCTATAAGTCTGCCTGGAGGGTAACCGCGGGTTATACACGATGGCTAGACATGACGCAAACAATCTAAGCCTGGAGGTTGACCGAGAGTCATACACGAAGGAAAAATAAATGTGTGCAATACAGCGTCTATAAGTCTGCCTGGAGGGTAACCGCGAGTTATACACGATGGCTAGACATGACGCAAACAATCTAAGCCTAGAGGTTGACCGAGAGTCATACACGAAGGAAAAATACATATACCTACGTATGTAGATACATTGTGAGCATTTAAAGAATTTAAAAACTCTGTCCCTGAAAATGTGGACACTGGTGGACTTCGAACCAGATTCATCACCACCAGAACCACCAGCGAGCGAAGTGGTTCCTACCCCAGAAGTTGTGACCAATCCACCCAAATATTTTGGCGGCATTAGGCGAAATCACAGACGAGACACCGGAATTTGGCGAGAAAATTCATAAAAATCTCGCTACAATACTTACCATTTATTTTATTAAATATAAGTACCTTTGCTTTAAAAAAAAAGGGTACTTATGACAAAAGAAAATAGAAAGATTCTTTTGAGAAATTACCTCATACTCAAAAACTGCCCGTTATTTCAAGCACCAACGCTTAACCATATGGTTTCTGCGGCCATACCGGAATCTGTTAGATTTCGGGAAAAGAAAATGGCCGAATTTTATCCGACTTGCAACGATTACCTTTCAGAAAAAATTAAAGCCTCTAAGGCTATTGTAAACCAGGGGGGGGGGCGAGGGGGTCACAAACGGTCCAACTACCGAGTCTCCCCCTGCATTCAGCCAGTCGAAGATCAATTACAAACAACTTGCTCCAACACGACGTCATTGACTCAGGTACATGCAGTCAGAGTTAAGTTTTATTATGATTGCTAG
Organism: Melanchra persicariae; assembly: GCA_947386135.1. Lineage (NCBI taxonomy): Eukaryota > Metazoa > Arthropoda > Insecta > Lepidoptera > Noctuidae > Melanchra > Melanchra persicariae. The sequence continues at coordinate 3,498,807 of OX376655.1, read as the reverse complement.
GCAAAAATCACCGATAATATGACAGTTCTTAGATGGATTAGTCAAGGTGTCGATATCCCTTTATCAGATGGAGTACTACAACCCCATAATACAACCAAAACATTTTGGTCTAAACAAGAGAAATGTGATATGGCGATCGCCATTAACAAACTCATAGACCTAGGCGCGGTTAACGTTTGTGAACCTATAAAACACCAGTTTATATCTCACATATTTTTATCACATTAAGCCAGACGGTGAAAAACGATTCATCTTAAATCAAAAATCATTTAATCAGTTCTTCAAAAAATGTCACTTCAAAATGGAAGATCATAGGACCGCCTCTAAACTTATTCCAAAAAATGGTTTCCATGCAACAATAGATCTTAAAGAAGCCTTTTTTAGTGTCAATAATAAAATCATTTAGAAAATACTTGCGTTTTCAATTCGAAAATGAAAAACCGGAAACCATAACATACGAATTTAACACGATGCCATACGGTATTTCCATTGCTACTAGTGTTTACACAAATTATGAAGGAGGTTAAACTACCTTAAGGGACATAAATCGGTCATATACTTAGATGACATCTTATGTATCGGAAAAACCTACACTGAGTGTCTCAGTAATGTTATCGAAATTTTACGTGTTAACTTGTCTCGGTTTTGTGATAAATTATAAAAAGAGCTCATTTATAATACCCCAACAAGAGTGCAAATTCTTAGGTTTCATCTATAATACGACAACCCTTTCGGTTTCCTTACCTAAGGACAAACGTCGTAATATCGCGCAGCTTGTTAAAAAGTTTATTGGTTTACCTCCCTGTACCATAAGAGAATTCGCTCAGTTAGGTAATCGGCGTTCTCACAGCAGCGTGCCCTGCCGTCAAATACGGGTGGCTATATACCAAAACCCTAGAGCACCAAAAATACATTTTAGTGAATAGATTTCATAACGATTATAATTCTAAAATAAGCCTGGAACGACACATACTTAACGATTTAAATTGGTGGTCACAAAATATATTTACATGTTCAAACTTCGTCGACACCCCCGATTTTGAATTGGAAATATTTTCCGATGCTTCGAATACAGGGTGGGGAGCATTTTTTGATGGTAATCGCGCTCATGAATCATGGAAGGAAAGAGAATATCATATAAATGACTTAGAGTTATTAATAATAATAATAATAATAATCATTTATTTCGGAATAAAGACATCCATATTTTGTTAGTACAATTGCGAGCTTAGGTACAACTAGGTTTCAACTGGGTTTCTTAGCACTAAAAAACTTCGCGAAGGAACGACCAAATTGTTCCATATTGTTACGAGTTGACATTAACACAGCGTTGAGTTATATTAATAGAATGGGAGGAGTACAATATCCTCACTAAAACGATCTTGCTTATTAAATTTGGCAATGGTGCGAGAACCGGAATATAACAGGTATATTCGCATCTTATATTAATACCAAACAAAACATCGAAGCTGATATTGAATCAAGAAAAATTAACCCCTATATAGAATGGGGCTTATCAGATCAAGCATTTAAAACTATCATTCGTAAACTAGGTCAACCTGTAATTGATTTGTTCGCTTCTCGCATTAATGAAAAATGTGATTTGTACGCATCCTGGTTTCCTGACCCAGACGCGTCGATTGTCAATGCATTTACAATTAATTGGAAACACAATTTTTTCTACGCTTTTCCCCATTCTCTTTAATTCTTAAGAGTCTTCCGACGTAATATCCCCGTAGAAGCAATAGACCTCATGTTAGCGTCGCTTTCTGATAACACCAAAAAATAATATAGCGTCTCATACAAACTCTGTTGGCAGTTCTGCAAAATTACCAAAATTGATACTTTGAGAGCACGGTAGCAAAGGTATCTCTTTTTTGACAACAGAGTTCAATAAAGGCGCCTCGTATGGATCTTTAAATTCCCACAGATCCGCACTCTCGTTACTATTGGGCAACAACGTCGGTTCTGATGAATGCATCAAGCGGTTGTTAAAAGGAGCCTATAAACTTAAACCTAGCAGGCCAAAATATACATACACACCTGGGATCCGCAATTAATTTTAATCTCGTTTCTAAATGGTACTCGGAACCGAAATTTAGACCTAAGTCAAGTGACCAAAAGATTCGTTATTTTACTGGCTTTATGTACGGAACAGCGAGTCCAAACTCTTAACCTAATAAAACTGGAGAATATCAATATCTCGTCAAATGAAGTAAAAAGTAGTGATAACAGACGCCATCAAGGCTTCTGCTCCAGGAAGAGAACAACCCGTACTTTTTCTGCCCTACTTTTAGAAAATAAAAATATTTGCCCTGCTGCCGGGTACTCACAGATTACATATTTATTACAAAAAATCTTAAGAGCTAAAAATATAAACAACTTAAAACTAACAATTAAAAAACCTAATAAAGCGGCCACAGCTCAAACCGTAAGTACATGGATAAAATTGGTATTATCAAAAGTGGGGTCAATACATCAATATTCAATGCACACAGTACATGACACGCCTCAACTTCTTATGCAAGCTCGACAGGTGTGTGCATTGACACAATACGTAGAAACGCGGGATAGACCAGTCGTTCTCAAACGTTTGTCAAGTTTTGTAAAGTTAATAAAGTTAATGAAGCCGAATTTGCAGAATCAGTATGCTTATAATTGTAACTAGTTGTAAGGAATTGATTGTAAATCAAACGCATAATATCATAACTTAAAAGAACATTCTTTATTTTTTCAATAGGTACCTATGTACTTAAAAGTAAATAATTAATCATTTGAAAAATCCTTGCAATTTATTCAAATGAACCAGCAAATCTCATTATCTCTTAACATCTACATGGTTAAAAAATATCTGAAGAATGAAGCGACGAAATATAATATATGATCAAACGAACTTCCAAGTGAAGTTCGATCATTATTATATGAGTCGCTTCATTCGAAGATATAATTTCCCGACCAACCCTAAAGAACCCTGAAGAGATTTGCAAAAATCATAACTATAATCATCTCTAAAATAATGACGGTTACAACTGACCGACACGGCGAGGTGGGGTACGATGTTGCCAGTTTATAAAAAAAAAAAAAAAAAAAAAAAAAAAAAAAAAAAAAAAAAAAACTCTAAATAGACGTGCGTAGTTGCTAGCGCAAGGAAAGGGGACTACATGGTTAAAAAATATCTTCGAATGAAGCGACTCATATAATAATGATCGAACTTCACTTGGAAGTTCGTTTGATCATATATCCTCTACGTGTCTTGACTGTCATCGAGCAATTTTGTTGGTTTACCTACTCCCGATGATTGATAGCGAGTCTTCTGCATAATAGCTGCGGAATTCATCTTCAGAATCTCATATCATCTAACGCGAAATGAGTAAATATCGAACATTATTTACCTACATTTTCGTCGTTATATGCTAAAAACTTTTTAAACAAATTAATTACCATGTTTTCACATATTCATGCAACTTGCGCCTTTTTCCTATGGAGGTAGGTAGACATTACAGCACGTCACCTGCTATGATCCTTATACATTAGTAATTACTAATTACTCATTTTACATTTTTTTAAATATGTAGGTACCTTTACAATTAAATGAACCAGAGATTAAAAGGTTTATTTGAATGTAACTGCTACTTTTTAGAAGTGTTTCAACTTTCAAGCAATTTAGAATTGAGATACAATATAAGAACCTACAGTGAAAAAAATACAACGAAATACAGATCAAAACGCACGAACAAAAATACATAAGGGAGATACATATTCATAATACCCCCGGATAATCCGCTTGCCGTAATCGGCTTACCAGGCACGAAATAGAACACAATGATCAAATATAGCGAAGTAAACAAAAACGTAACAATACGTCGAGGAAAGGTTTAATAAAATCGATGAAACATCCTGAATATTTCATACAGGCGGACCAACTCAACAAGTTTTTACTTAAAGGTTTCATTTCAGACAATCGCGGCGGTAATGTGACATGGTGACAACAATGCGACAACGCCGGTTCATACAAATTCTCCTTTCTCATCTATGCCTACCCATTTCCCAATAATTATGTATGAGTTGGCTTCCCGGGTAGACGGCGCGTTGTGTTCCACACGCGCTTCAAAGAGATGTTAGCAAAGTTGACGAAGCCCATTAGGGCCAGAGCCTGCCAGGGTTGCGGATTTTGTTCGAAAGAGTCACCGCGGCCCTGGAACGCAAAGGGCAATAGGAGGAGCACGGATGGGTTTTGGTCAGTAAGAGTCTCCCTCCCGCTCCACCCAGAGCGGAAGGAGTCATTTGATGATTTCCCATCCCTAAAAAATAATAGTTCGGTTTCCAGTCTATCCGGATGCAGCTGAGTACCAGTAGACTAGTTTTGCCTATTAGATCTCCACAACCCAGTGTATCTGGGTGACACGATACACCCTGGCAAGACTGTTGTCAGGTATTCTGACTTCTGTATACCCGTAACGACGGTCAAAGATTTCACAAATGACAGCTTAGACCAAAGGCTTAACGTGCTTTCCGAAGCACGGAGGAGTCAGGGTAGGTATTTCTATGAACGATGTGGAATCAACACAGGAATACCGAGAAATTGTTGTTGCCTTCTATCAACCGCCGGCCGTTCATTATAATAATACGATTCGTAGTAAATTGAAGTGACATCAAAGAAATGGGTAAACATGGCGCAGTTAGCAAATTACGATAGGTTTTATATTATGACTCGTTTCTGGTAGCGGCTTCGCCTGTTTGATACGGTACTTCCTGAGGAAAACTACTACAAACAAAACAATTACAGTAAGGAGTGTAGAGTAGACTTATAAAGCCTACCTACTCAGAACCTATAGAAACAAATATTGGAAAACACCGAGAAAATAAAAAATAACTAGTCCGCCATCTTGGGTGTTCCGCCATGTTGGATTTAGGATAACGTCACACAGCTAACCATGCATTGTCATCCAAACTAAACGTGTATACAAAATTTCAGCTCAATCGGTTGAAGATATCTGCTTCAAAATTGAGTTGTAAGAATCCACCCGAAAAAAACATAGTTACGTACATACATACCTAAATTGCAAGGTAAATAATAGCTTGTAATAATTAGAACAAAGTTTGCTAATTTATCACTTTAAGAGTGTACAACTACTTCATGTCTTGTTTGTTTGGTTAGAAGCTCGTTTGATCTCATCAATTGATCTGTTATTCATTCACTCTCAACCGAAAAGAATTCATCAAGCTGCTGCCAACCCAAATAGCATGTTAATGACTCTTTCCTTTGTGAACAGAAAACAAAGAAATTGATTACCTATTCCATTCCAATAAGTTCTTTTTGGCCAATCAAGAGGAAAACGCAATTGTTTCTAAGCTTTCAAACGTTACATCAAACAATTTTGTAAGTATGATTATAATGTTTGGCCCAAATATTTTGATACTGGGGTTACGCTTGTCTATTGGACTACGTCCAACGGTAGTGAGTAGGTAAACTCAAACGATGGCATCTGACGATGATAGTTAACTCTCCAACAACAAAGCTTTAGCATTTAGCAATGTGTTGAACATAACAGGCAGTTTTACTCCAGTAACTTTTAAAAGAACCTCGAAAGCTTTCCCAACGGCTCTCCAGTACTCCATTCACCTCGCATTAGTTAATCTTACCATGCGACCGTTCATTTTAAAGCGGAAATAAAACAAACTAAAACCAGCCGAGCTAAACAGGAGACGTTTGAATATAGCCGGGTTTAATCTTAGCGCGGTAAAGTGAACTAATTACTGTGAGAGACTCCGCGTGAGAGCGGTGTGCACGCATACGGTCACCCATTAGTGCGACAGAGAAGGAAGTGGGCAGTTTTCCAAGATGAATTTGATGTTTCGGAAGAACTTCAGCGGGGAGAAGACCCTCTCGTCGAGCGGGGGCGGGGGGAAGGCGCGGGGCGCGCTCGGTGCAGGGCGGAACGCGAAGCGGCGCGACCGCGAGCGATACTCCTGCATGGAGGAACACCACTACAAGACCCACATATTCTTCTCCGCGGCACCCCGGGCCAGTGCGCAGTACAACGACCTCACAGGTAAACGACGTACGTGACCAGTGACAGTGAACAACCGGAAACTTTTCTTGTGTTTGTGCCTAAACTTTCTTAACAACTTCTCAAAGTTTACTAAGTGCAGTTAAATTTCTCAAAATTGGGTCTTAAAGTATTCTGGAGTTTGCAGTGACCTCGTTAGTTTATGTTAAAAACACACGACATGAAACGCTGTCGCAACTATAAATAAATTCTTTGACAGGTGACGCAGTGTTTAGACGCGAGTTCATTACACATGCTTACTATTAGCAGCAGTTAACGTTGTAACAAGTGCTTTCCATGTAAACAAAGCTTCCCGAAGTTCGGCAAGCTTCAGTGATACAACTCTATTTCTCCAGTCGGATGAAACTGGTGTAAGTCGGTTGAAACTGGTTCAGTTTTGGCGCTAAACACAAACATCCCGAGGTTGCTTCCCGCGTAAGTGTTGTGACACGCATATTATACAATATTTATAATTGGCACGATTTAATCGACTATGTTTATTACTAACCTTCTGAGGGATATCATTTCAATATCTGTTCGAAGTTCATCAGATTAATGTCCAAACGCAAAGGTACAAATTCTTGTTTTGTGTCTAAATTTTGTGTCTAGACCTTGTAGTGTATCTAAAGATCTCAAGATGTTAGAAATAGATAGCCAATAGCGACTGTACTTATGTCACACTTCTAGTAGGTGAGTATTTATTTTCGAGGGTGTATATAGCTAAGTTTTACTCACCCAAAACTCTAGGATACGCCAAGAACTCGTGTCTCTATTGTTTGTAAATAACAGCTTTTTATAAGTTAACAGCAAGCTTGCGAATTTAATTAAATGTGTTTTTGTTTTTACTGTTCCTCTTAGGACTACTTACTTTTTAAAGTTCGCGCAAATAGGATTGTGGTCTTGCATAATTAGATACAATTTGCATAAATAGTATCTACCTATTAAAAATTGCAACGAATCCTGTTTACACGAGTTACCTAGTAAAAGCTTTTCATACAAACTTACAAATCCTTATTTTTCGAAAAAAAAATCGAAAAAGAGTTCAGGAAGGATATAGTGATTTTTCACTTTCTATAGAAAACTTAAAATTGCTCTCTCTCTCCCTCTGAAATATTTTTCAAAAATGTTTTCTGATAACTATTTAGACCTGGATATCTAGCGTATGCATACCAAGTTTCGTTAAAATCGGTTTATTCATTTTGAAGAATAAGGACTTGAATGTTTGTATGAAATGACATACGGCGTACACCCTCTTAAGTCATCCAAGTCAAGGGACTTTGAGACCGCTGAACTTAAACAGAGTGGGTCTATACATTTATCATTGTTGGATCTCTTTATCCCCCGAACTGAACAACCACAAATATAAGCAAGATTTTTCTCTACCACAAGGTATTCTCATAAAGACGACCATGGGAGCCAAATCTAACGAGTTTTTTTTTTGTTTCTTTTTTGTGTGATGAAATGCAGTCTCTGGAGAACGGTGGTTTATGTCGATTGTCAATGCCGAATCCGACGGTGCCGACCACATGTTGGGGCTCGGGATACAAAAATTCGCACGCAGCCTCGACTGATCTAACCAGAAAACTCCCAAAGACTAACATGCCCCCCTCCCTCTCCGCAGAACGATGCGGGCCTGTACTAGGCGGCGGCACGGGGCCGGAGCCCGAGCCGCCGCAGCCGCTGGTGACACGAGAGCCTTCGGTTTCGCTGCTGCGCTGGGACCGCGGCCCTGCTACCGCCACAACGGTGCCCACCACGCACCACCAGCGCCGCACCGAGCCTGTGTCGCTGGCGACGTTACAGAAAGACTGCTTCGTTATTCCTGCCCACGCACTTGATCGGTTCCTGCCGGATGGAGTGCCGGTGAGTATCAACCCTTTACTTACATCCATACTAAATAATATACTAATATTATAAAAGCGATAGTAACTCTGTCTATCTATCTGTCTGTTTGCTACCTCTTCACTTCAACGGCTGAATGGATTTGAATGAAATACAGGTAATCATGGCGCACGGGTAGACCATATCCTGGAATAGGACACAGGATACTTTCATCCTAGGTCTATATGTTCCCTTGGGATAAATTTCGACCTTCAAGCAGGCGAATCTGCCGGGAATATCCGCTAGAACCTACAAAAATTCAGCCTTTTTCCAAGGGCTCAGCAACTACAACAAAAGTCAAGCTGTTAAGCTAAGCTAATGCTAAATGGCTGCCGACAATGGACATCTGCAATACCATATTGGCTTGGCATTGCAGATGTATCATATCATACTTAGTCAGCGGTAGCCACTATACCTACTTGCTGTTGAAGAACTTGATGGGTCCTGTAAAACCAGGCAAGCAAATGCACAACATCACACCACCGTAATAAAGAGTCATCCGAGTGTTGATAGGTAACCATAGATGTCGATATCCATTGTCTTAACCCAGATTGTAGGTACCTAAAGTCTCTTCCTCGTCTTCTTCGCGTCGATGGCACAGCTAAATATTGGCAAAAACTTTGCAATATTCAAGGCGTCGCACGTCGTTGGTGGCAGAGCATAACTCGATGCAGCACAGAGGGCGGTGAAATAGATGGGACATAGTCTGACTTGCTGTCTAATGAAAATAGCATGCCCCAAAATCTGTTGCAATAATAAAAACATCTTATAGAACTTTATTTCTTAGTCGAAAATATTGTCTAAAACAAAACCGCCTATCCAGAAAACTGGTAACTTTCTGCAACCTACAAAACTTAAGACAGAATAATTTATCATAATTAGCGCTGATACAGCGACCGCCATTTACATAGTTGATAGCTTCGCTTAAGCGCCCAAGAATTACAAGCGGCCTAGACGAGAAAATGCCTCTTGTGGACAGCGACAAATCGTGGTCAATTTTTTGTATTGTCTCGACGAAGTTAGGAATTTCTGTAGCCAGGCCTTTAAAACAAATTCTGTTGTAATAAAAAAAAACATCAAGTAATAACGATGAACTTTTCCTCCATTCCAGCTCCCAGTTCCGCCTCCAACGCCAGAAAAAGGAATGACTACAAAGACTGCACAAAACTCCCTTAGCATCCTCGAAATAGCAGACCCCAAACTTTGCATATTGGCCCACCTCATGAGCCCCTTGGAACCAATAGAGCCAATACTGGAATCCCCGCTTGCCAAACCTTTGATAAGACAGAAAGCAGCGGCCGCGGAGCTGCTGAATGAAGTAGCCGTGGCCAATACTGCTGTTGGAGGAATGTTGTTGGCGAATATGGAGAAGAACGCGGAGTTCCCTTTCATATCGTACTATGTGATAAATACGACGCAAACGGACCCTTTGCTCTTCTACAATAACATGAGGTGTGCGTCCTTGAACAAGTTCGACCCGAAGACGATAAGGTACTCGGCGGCGCATACGTTGGATCTTTACAGTGAGGTGGCCATGATCTGCCGACCTCCGTTCAATGACTTGGCTGGTGGACCGAAGAAATCGCACACGTCTAGTACTGGATTCATCATTAGTGTTTATAAGGTATCGTAAAGTTTGATTTTATCATTTATCACAGTTTAAAAAAAGTTTCTAAAAATGTTTGCCCCCTAAATAAGAAGTAAGTAGGTACAGAACTTTACAGCCCTACCTACAACAATTTTTTTTAAGCGCGGTTTCAACATTTCCAATAATGATTACGACGCTGCTTATGAAGATGCATTGCGTAGGCACAAACTAGTGAGTCTTCGTAACAGACGTAAAATGTTCGACATTACTCAATTGTTCAAAATTTTAAACTCGTTGACCGATTCACCATCATCATTACTTAGTAAAATATCTCTAAAAGCTCACGCTCGCCTACCCGTACGCCCCTCACGTACAAAACCACTTTTTGTTCCTCCTCGACTAAATAAAACATACACTCGTAACTCATTTTTGTACCGTTCCATCTTTTTAACATTTCTCTTAATAGCCTGAAACTAATGCTAAAAAGTAGATTTACTTATCACCTAATTAAAACTTACCTTTTTTGCCACTTTGCTCTTACTTTTTAAAAATGATAGTGATGTTTCCGTGAACTCATGTTCTGATACAAAATATATATGTTTATTATACATATATGTATTTCTAACGCGTCTTTCCTATATAGGAGTTTGTTGTACTTATTTTTACCAATAAATCATATTGTCGGCACTATAGGTAAAGAAGGAAGGAAGGAATTATCTTAAGAATTACATTGTTTGTATATGACTGTTTGATGCCAAAATAAATAAAAATAAAAAAGTCCCTATAGGTAGGGACCCTAAGGCCAAGCCCATCATCCAGTCAACAACGCGTAGATTTTTTTCCTATGAACTGAGTTTCTTTCAAAAGTTTTACATACCTAACATTTTAACCTCATTTTCAGGTATTCGAGGGTGACGACGGCGAGCGTTTCGAAAGGAACTGGCTGTACTGGACGGGAGCGAGGATGTTGTACCGACACCTCCCTCACACAGTGGGCATGAGGAAGATAGCTCTGCACAAGTCAGTGGCCTCGCACGGAGACAAGATGTACCTGCTGGTGTGCGAGTGTGCCAACCTCATGGATGACCTGTCCGGAGCCGCCATGCTGGTCACAGCCCTAAGGGCCCGCCTGTGCGGGTACACGGGTCTATACAGGCCGATACAGACTTTCTAGTAGAGGGTCACGGGCCTAAACGGCCTTGAGTGTGTTGTTCTTTAATTTTGCGGACATCGATAGGTTAGGGTAGGTTAGGAGCGTTGGGAAATGAATTCGGAATAAATACCGAAGTATCTCCTGGAGTAGAAAAGATTGAAGGAGATTTAGCTAAATACTCAATAAAGATTGCGAAGATTACCTTGGTATACTGCCCAAATTCATCACCCAACTTAAGTTTGGATCTCTATTTAAGTCGATCTACAGATGTCGTGTCAAAATTGGTCGTTAACAGCACACGTGAACAAAACGGACCAAAGTATTAATATTACATTTAAGATTATCTTAAATGGTGTACAATGTTTGACTGGGTACAGGCGAGTCGAGCCGAAGTGTTCTTGATTTAGATTTAAGAAATTTTAAATATAAACTGAGTGATTTTCTTCAGTAGACGCCATTTTTCTCAACCTTTCACTATACTTTTGATATGATCTACTACGAGACAAATCACCTCACTCTGACAGTCATCTAGATAAAAATCTATGATAAATTATACCAACATGATTTGACAATATTTTGTTACATTTGGGCGAAGTTTTTCATATATTATTATGGTACGTGCTTACATGTTCGATTGATACCGAGATTTAGCTCAATAAAATCCCGTTTTCTATTTTTGCCTAAAATCTTTGAAAGAAATAATTATTTTTCGATTTCCCAGTTTTTCTAACATATCTCGAGATACATATCATGACTCTCATAAGATGTTCAATCGACAATATTTATAGACATTGCCTCTCCGACACACTGTTTAATAATTCTTATTAAATTAGAAACCAAAACTTACACAAAACGTAAAAGGCGAACTACTTAAATAAAACAGTTGCTTAAATTTAAAACGCACAATAATAATATAATAGTAAAATCCCTAAAAGGAATTAACAATAGGTATTATTTTAATAATTTTCCTTTTATTTTCACACACGGCGAAAAAATATCACTTTTTTACGGAAAAACGGTTATTTTTATTATTATTTTTTACATTTTACCTACCTATTCCATTCTCATCTTAACAGTTTAAACGAGTTGCCAATTTCGCGTCAGAAATAATATTGTAGTTTATTGTTCTAAAACTTTATGGAAATAATATTAGATATCTATTATTAATAAATAACATTAGCTTGGTGCACCGATTAAGCTAGGTTTAGACCATGACACAATTTCATAAATTAAAAAGTAATATCCCAAAGAGGTAATTCAAACTTACTGAGAAGCACATGCTATTCAGTCATTTTCGGAGTTCATGCCATCGTGTCGTTGTATGAATCATGTTCAAATTGTTTTAAGCAGGGTTATTAATTACCAATAACTCAGAAAAAAAAATATGCTGCTCTCTTTACTTTTTCCGAGTAACGCGACCAAAAATGTACCAACTGATCAGCTGTTTTTTTATTGTATTTTCGCATTTACCATGTATTTGGTGGATACCTGATGCCCGGAATAAATTGTCCGGTTACATAGAAGGTAAATGCATAATATACCGTGGGATACCACGGTATATTTACCTTCTAAATTATTTTACTACACAGAGCCACCCTTTCTCTACATTAAATTCAACATATATATTTGTAATAACATAATTTATATGACCAAGAAGCCTACCTGATATTGTGATTCATTAAAAGAATAAAATAAGAGTACATGCACAGAGTATATAAACATAGTAAATGGCTTGAGAAGCATCAATATGTATCATTAGGTTTTATAATAGAAAATTAATATCTTATAATTAATTTATGCTTTTATGTAATATAGAATCATTAATATTTAGTTTTAATAAATATTGATTAGATACTAGAAAGTGGGTGTAAATTAGTTATTTGTTTTACGAGAGTGAATAAAAACTTGTAAACGGTTCAAGAAAATTGTAACATAATATAATTTATTTCCTTTAAAATTGTTTCTAGTCGAAACCTAATTATTTTGCTATGGTGCTAAATCTAGTCAGTTTATAGTTAGCAATAAAACAAAGCTTGCAAGTTTGGTCTTCATATTATAAATAACGCTTAAAAATAACCAGTTTTATTTTTTTCTTTAGAACTAAGTTATGTTAAAATTTTAATTAAACCAACTACCTATAGATTTTGCCAACTTAATAATTATGCAAATAAATATTTTTCAAATAAAGTGTTTAAACATTTTGATAACACCAGTTCATTAGAGGTCTCATTTTAGCGTATTATAGAGTTTAATGCAATTTTATAAGGCTTAATAAAGTTATATTAATAAGAATTAATAGAATTATTATAAGGAGTCGAAATGTTCGGGTTGTGTGGTACCAAAAATCTAACTTCTGCAATTAATAAATTGTTATCGAAAGATAAAGGTGAGATTATGAATTAGTATTGAACTATTGAACCAAATACATCTCTGTTCAATAAATATTTTTCATTATCTAAGCTTATTTCTATTTTTAATTGCTTTGATAATACTCATTAGAAGCTTCTCAAAAAATATCCCTACCTTTTAGCGTAAGATCTATTTACAAAATTATGATATCTATCCTGTTTAGTTGGCAAATACCTATTATATGGATTATTAGAGAGTAGGTACCTACTCGTTTATAAAATCGCATAAAATTCAGAACTAAGTTTTATTTATAGTACCCAAAACATACGTTATTTCTCGCCGAATTATCTATATTTCTCACCTAGGTACAAACACTTTGGCTTGTTAAAGGTGAATCAATCCAATATAAAATTGGCATCACTATTTATAAGAAACGTTCAAATTCTAATAATATTATGTTTAAAACGATCGTATTATTGTATAAAAGCAATTTAAAATATTACTGTTTGGCTTGAAAAGCTAGTTATGAGAGTGCAGGCTAAGCTCTGTAGAATGTATAGAGAAATTATTTAATATTTCAATTATTTTTATAATAAAAGTTAAAATTAAATGTTTTGTTTATTTTTCCCGTGTATTCCTGGAGAATTATGACCAGCAAGGGCTTCGCCAAGGGAGGGCAGGGAGAGGCCGCTGTGGGAGCGTATTTAAAAAAAAAATCAACCATAAATATATGCCTAATTTTGTTAAATAAAAAATCCAATTTATAATTTCCGTCCTGCGCGATACAATCTGAAACGCACACCCAATGCGTATACTTGTCATCAGTTCTTTGGAAAATTGGTAAAGAAAATACGCGTTAATGCAATTTTGCCTCCCCCTGGCTCATGGGCTGGCGACGCCCTTGATGACCAGACCACCACCACTAATATATTAGGTATAGGATTCCACCACCAACCCGTAGGTACTGGGCTGGAGTGGTGGATTATGGTCCGCTCCCGTAGAGACTACCTCCACGGTGGTGTGTCTCGCGGGTATATTATCGTCCAGGCACGGCGATATTATCGCGGTATTCGACGAGCAAAACGTCAACGACACGCAGCGCGCTCGCCGCGAGAAGCAACCTCTAGCAGCGCACTAGGCTAAAGTTTTTCAACAAACAAATACCTATGCAATGATTTCTCGTAGAGTTGCGGCAAATCCGTCGCGACTCGCGAAGATACGCTGGCATGGAAATAATCGTCGTTACCCGACGCGATGATGTCAGGTTGGACTCGCGGTTTCTCTCGCTCGTCGAGGTGTCGCCTTACATAGAGAGGCCTGTGACCCTGATTATCCTAATAAGTACCTACCTACACAGGGCAAATTTTTAAAGTGTGCGTGGATGGTCAAATCCGAATCTATGAGGAATATCGAAAAACACTAAAAGGAGTCCCTATCCCGATTATGTATAATTATGTCGCAGCCAACTAGCTGAATCCGCCGTTTCATTAAAAGTCTAGCCTTTTCATTAAGTCATTAAACGATGTTGAACAAAAGATGTCACTTAGGGAAAGATCGGCACATTTAAATGAAAAGGTAGGTAACCAATTGAAAGGCTGATTAAGCTAATTGACTGCGACATATATATTAACAAAATAATAAAACTGCATCATTGGATTTTTGAAAAATCAGTAAGTACTTACCTATTTCTAGCCAGGAATTGAAACGGTTGATTTAAATAAAAAACACCACATATTATTTTTTTTTTCAAAATCAACCAGTTTGATTCCTGATTTTTCAAAAATCTAATGATGCAGGTTTAGTTTTCATCAAAATCTGACTCGAGACTCCTTTCACTAAATCCTCATAGTTTTTGATTCGGCCAGCCAAGCACACTTTAAAAATTCCTGTATAATATTGCAAAGTGATGTAAGAACTCAGTCATTCGCCCACTGTCTGTGACAATACACCTCTCATATCTCGTTAGTACCATCAGGCACCTCACGGCAGTGTCTCAGTTTAACAATAAGCTGGTAGAATATTGAAATCTATCATATTTTTTTTTGAAAAACAAAATGAAGAAAATTGGCAGTCTGATTATGATCTCTCTAGAAGTCTGGAATATACAGAAGTCTTATTTTGTTTCTTGTAAATTGCTAACTAGACTGTACTTAGTTTAATATGAAAAACCTAGGATTAAAAATACTCATCCCATTAAAAACCACATAACTTTCAAGTTTTATTTAACAAATAATGTACATAATACTTTATACATTCAATAAAATTAAAACTATTCCTCTCTAGATAATAAAAATGCTAATGTACATAGCTACATTAGTAACCCTTGTGACCACGAAACCTTCTTCTGTTGTCCAACTGAAAAGAAACAAAACCAAATATTACACAAGGACCAGTAACCAATACAGTAAATATGTAATGTAGAAGCGAGTTTTATGAAACTCAATTGAAAAACACTTTATTTTGTGTAGGAGTGGGAATATCTGTTTGCTGCTGCTCCACCTAAACTTTTTAGTAAATGTCACTTCATTTAATTACTAGTCATTAAATGGAGCTAAAAGAATAAGGCTCAGTAAAAACATGACAGACTCTCTCTCATATGCTTTTAGAGTGGAAAGATGTCTTTCACAAAAAAAGTCCTTTTCAAACACTAATGATGCCCAAAAACCAGGTGTTGAAAACTGTACCTCAATATTTATGTAAGGGTGCTAAGGAGTAGGACACTTAAATTATAACTTACCAATGATCTTTTACATTCAAAGAAGATTTGTCTAAGTTGAGCGCACTCCTCCGGTACCACTCCATCACGAAGGCATTCTCTAGGTGTTTTCTTTTCCTGGAACGGAATAAAATAATTTAATGTAGTCAGCTTAAAAGGAAACTACAGTACAGTTCCTAGTTTATTATTGCTAAGTACGGGATTATTAGAGGATATTGAATGTTATAAAGTTCGAGGAACAAATAATTACACTGGTGGTCCAATCGCTTGCTGTCTGGGATATTCCTTTGATTAAGTAAAACCATAGATTTTAATAACTCAATGTTATGGAATTCATAAATCGATTAGTTTTCTGAAGTAGATATTGAGGTTGTAAAACTACGAAATCTAAATGAAGAATCATGTAAATAATTAACAAAAATGTGTGTTTAAGAATAATTTGTAGTTCGAGACAAATAGTGAATAATTCAGATTTATTTTGTAATGATAACTAACCTTTTTGCAGCAGTCACTTGCAAGTAAACACAGCTTCAGATCTGCCCTGATACCCGCACAAGGTGACTTGTCTGCTAGCCCAATTTCATCAGGAGCAAACGTAACCATCTTTATTTCAAATTGTGGATTATTTCACTGAAAAATGGTAAAAGATTGTTTCCCAATATTATCAACACCGTGTTGATTTATTTGACATTATTCGAAAACAAAGTGACATTGACGTTTATGATAATATAAATAATTTTCCGTTTTATGTATTCGGTCGGCCAACTGGTTGTTTTGTTACTAAATCGATGATTGATTATTAAAAATAATTTATTTAAACATTAGTGTATAGTTTTATTTGTATTCTGTGCGTTACACTATACATAGTCAAAATGTAAATGTGAGTAACAAAAGTATTTTACAACGAATCTTGAGTCCCCAAAACGAAGTATGGAACGTTGCCTTGCCTTTTTGACATCACATCATGACATGTTTCTGTAAATTCTGTGTCCTGTCAGTGTCAGTTCATTGATATCGTGATCAGCTGTCGTGTGATTGCGAGTTCATCAGTTCAGTGCAAGTTCCGTGCCTATTGCCCCCTACCTAGTGGAGTTCCTATTGTCAATGAACTTCAAAGTTGAATAAACAAACATGAGGAAACTGTTCCCTGTAATCTCAAGAAGACTTTCACATGTTTGCAGTTTGAAACCATACAAAGAAACGAGATGGTTGATGCCGAATGGTAATCCGACTGGTGCATATATTTACAACTGTGTCGCAGATCAGAAAGTTCCAGTAATTTTGAATGACCCTCACATCGCCACCTGGTACTCTTGCGGGCCGACAGTGTACGACTCCGCTCACATAGGCCACGCGAGCTGCTACGTCAAGCTGGACATAATTCAGCGAATTATAAAATCATTCTTGAACATAAAACTCGTGACGGCTATGGGCATCACGGATATCGATGACAAAATCATTAGAAAAGGTATCGAAACTGAAACGCACTTTCAAAATATCTCTAAGCAATATGAACATGAGTTTTGGCTTGATATGGCTTCTCTGAACATTGAAAAACCTTTAATAATAACCAGAGTATCAGACCATATCCACTCTATTGAAAGTTTCGTGCAGAAATTGATTGATACAGAGATGGCCTATGTCACAATAGATGGGTCGGTTTATTTTGACACCACCAAGTTTCCTTCTTATGGAAAGTTACAAAAACCTCAACTAGAAGGTGAAACAGCCAATGAAGAGAAAAGAAACAAAACAGACTTTGCCCTGTGGAAAGGTTATAAGCCTGGAGAACCTTCTTGGGATGTGGCTTGGGGTAAAGGTAGACCAGGGTGGCACATAGAGTGCTCTGCCATGGTCAGTAAAGTGTTTGGATCTCAAATCGACTTCCATGCTGGAGGTATTGATCTTCAATTCCCCCATCATGAAAATGAGGAAGCTCAGTCATGTGCTTACCACAACACAAGACAGTGGGCCAACTATTGGATCCATGTCGGTCACCTACATGTGAAAGGAGACTGCAAAATGTCCAAATCTCTCAAGAACACCATATCAATACCTGACCTTCTGAAGGAACACAGCGCAGATGTGTTCAGAATGGCTTGCCTCACATCAAGTTACCGCTACCCAATGGAGTACAGCCATGAAGTTATGAAGACAGCTGAAGAAGTACTAAACAAGTTCAAATTCTTCCTAAAAGATGCATTTATTTATGTCAATAATAATGCAGTGAGTAATGGAGACTACAAAGATAAGATATTGAATGATTTACAGAGAATAGAGGAGGCTAATATTGAGGCTTTGAAGAATGACTTCAACACTGCAGTTTGTATCAATAATCTCCTCACTTTAGTTAGTAATGCAAATAGGGTTATTAGGTTGGATACTACAGAATACTATCCGGTGCCCATTGTATTAATAGCAGAGTATATTACTGATATGTTGACTACATTTGGACTGAAACTGCAAGACTCGGCTCAAGACAGTGTACTGTCAAACTCTTTAATAGATACATTGGTTGAATTTAGGCATACAGTAAGATTGAATGCGTTATCTAGAAAAGATAAAGAGATACTGCAAGCTTGTGATACTGTTAGGGATAAAATGAAGAAAATAAAAATACAGATTAATGATAGCAATAAGACATCTTCTTGGGTGTCTACTCAGTAGGTTTTCTCTAAATGTAAGGCTATTTTGACACAATTATTTGTAAAATGTGATACTAATAAAAATGGATTAGCAATAAATTTACTTTTGTTGTTGTGCTGTCTTCACACTCACCACACCCACTCTAGAGCAAAATGTGATGAATATTATTATGTGTACAGTGATCGGATAATCGGGCACTTATATACCTAAACTTCTTCATGTGAAAGAATAATATGGACATTCCATTCTGAATAAATAAGTAATCCCGGGTTCCCGGGATTGAACAATTTTGTAAAAACAACTATAGCAAACCTAATGAAATTATAGAAGTGGTTATTTTGATTTAGTATCTTTATTTTTAATTATTAAAAACAAATGGAATACCTATAAAAAATTGGCTTTTTAAATTTAAAAAAATTACAATGAGAGTTCATGAGTTCTAACTATATTTTGTATGCGGGCGTGCATTTTTAGCAATCTCAGGAATTTCGAACGATTCCGGGATCCGGGATTCTAAAAAGCATGTCCGTATTATACTTTCGTGGGAATAAAAGTGAAGATTAGGTATATTAGCGCCCGATTATCCGATCACTGGTAATGTATCACCATTTTTTAAATTTTATTTTTTACTAGATTTTGCCCTCGACTTCGTACGCACAGTTCCCATTTTTCCTGTTCCCGTAGGAATTTCGGGACAAATTATACATGACGTGTATTAGAATAAACGCAATACCTCTTAAGGGGTCATTGTACTCATTATAATCACCTTCAGCTGATCAGTACATTTCGTCGACTTATTCGCGCATAAATGTATGGGGCAGTCGATTTTTTTTCTTCGTGATTTTAGTGTTGGGCCCATAGTGAAAATTGTTCATAGTGATGACTACAATGATCCCTTATGAGGTACCTAATGCGTTCACTCTGTCTATTGATGAAAACCGTAGATAAGCGTAGAGACGGCGAAAGCGACTTTGTTTTATACTATGTAAAAGATAAAGATTACCCCACAGCTGGGCAAAGCCCTCCGGGCTGGGCAAAGACCGCCATATCTTTCCAAACACTTGTCTTGTGCCACCTCGAACCAACCTTCGCGGTGTGCATCCAGGACTGTCGGTGGCGAGATGATCAGACTGATCATCTCGCCGTAACACCATATTTTGTAACTCGTATTACGAGCATCAATGCCTTCCAAATGTTTTAACTGTTACTTCTAATAAGTACAATTTATTGTGATAAACTTTATGAAAACAAAAAAATACCTTGATAAACGGTTCTTATCAATCGCTTTTATTTTTGGCTTTACTTTATCACACTTGAATCAATAACTTTGCAGCTATATCAGTGTAAAAATGATTGAATTTGTATATGTTGTAAATAATATAGATAAATTTAACTACAACTCTTTTATGTTACATAAGTACTAATGTTCAAATAAAAGTATATCCACACTGTTCATTCAAGTTTTTATTTTCATAATTTACTTACAAGTCCATTGACTAGACTATCATGAAATGAGATTTCTGGGGTCTATAAAATAGTCATAAAAATATAAACTAAAAAATAAAACTTTACTTCATGGCAAGTATGATATTATATTGTTCAGGGTTAACATTTTGTGTCATATATCTTGTTATTTTGGAATAGATTATTTGGTCGTCTAAACACGTTGCAAATGCGTTTAAAACGTACATACAATGTAGCAATGTATTGTACTATAACCGATCGCCCGTCGAGAAGTAATATTAGACATAATGCTATGCTATACCGAGAGTAATTAATGTTTCTAATATGATATGCAAAGCGAATATATTCACCTCTCATCCAGGACGCGGGTTAAAAAGTATAAAAAAGTAATGGTTTATATACCATCAGTCTTTAAATAAATTTTACATTCAATGCTATGTAACAGTGTTACTTTGTTCAAAAACCGAATACTTATCATAATGAGCGCAGTTCTAAACAATTATTAAGTACAATTGACACAACAATGAGATATTCAACAAATTACAGCATTTAGTGCGACAAGCTTCGTTGTATTAGAGTTCGAATAAATTTTATAATGGAATGTATAATAATAAAGTTGACTAACTTTTACCCAGTTCCTAAAAGAAGCAGCATCGTTTTATTTACCAACTCTTAAGTTATATAAATGTTTGATTTTTAACAGTGCACTGGAAGTATTTTTGTTTATCGATAGATTATGCTAATGAATGGAAGACTTCTATGAAACTATATTGGTCAACACAAGTGACATGGTCAATAAAATAACGATTAGTTATTAGGAACCAGGCAGTCATTTACAAATGATGAAACAATTTAACAAATCATTCTACTTTGACTACTTCATCATCTAACACACCAATATGCACACAATCTCTAAAACTTTAATCAAAAATAATTTTCAACACATTTTTAACCACAACGAACGCGAGAAAACGAAGCTTGCCACCGCGAGTTTTTGAAACAAATTTTGTGCGCGGGATACGTTCACCTTAGGAGCAAAAGGACTTATCTTAGTTGGGGACAGGATGCAACGAGCCGTTTTTATCTTGTATCATATTTTCAGCTTTATAAACCTTCCAGGCGACTAGATAGTCGCGTACCATTTTGAAGAGTGTATAGTAGTTGATGAATAGTAGAATGACTATCGCTAGGAAATTGTGCCACTGTATCGAGCTGAACAGTAGGCACAGTTGGAGTACTATGAGGGAGAGTTGTAGACACAGCATCCCGCATAGTAAGAGCGATGGGTTCGCGAACACCGTCTGTGGGAGAGATGAAAAGGATTTTAGTAAGTAAATGCGACCAAAACAATCGCAGCAAAGTGGGCGAGCACGCGACGTACTCGCGAGCCGAGCGCGACACGCGGGCGCCATGACCCTGACTATGTTATACACTCACATGGAACCTGCAGTGCACGACCGAGGCCGGGTCTGCTGCGGCGGTGGGCGAGCACGCGACGTACTCGCGAGCCGAGCGCGACACGCGGGCGCCATGACCCTGACTATGTTATACACTCACATGGAACCTGCAGTGCACGACCGAGGCCGGGTCTGCTGCGGCGGTGGGCGAGCACGCGACGTACTCGCGAGCCGAGCGCGACACGCGGGCGCCATGACCCTGACTATGTTATACACTCACATGGAACCTGCAGTGCACGACCGAGGCCGGGTCTGCTGCGGCGGTGGGCGAGCACGCGACGTACTCGCGAGCCGAGCGCGACACGCGGGCGCCATGACCCTGACTATGTTATACACTCACATGGAACCTGCAGTGCACGACCGAGGCCGGGTCTGCTGCGGCGGTGGGCGAGCACGCGACGTACTCGCGAGCCGAGCGCGACACGCGGGCGCCATGACCCTGACTATGTTATACACTCACATGGAACCTGCAGTGCACGACCGAGGCCGGGTCTGCTGCGGCGGTGGGCGAGCACGCGACGTACTCGCGAGCCGAGCGCGACACGCGGGCGCCATGACCCTGACTATGTTATACACTCACATGGAACCTGCAGTGCACGACCGAGGCCGGGTCTGCTGCGGCGGTGGGCGAGCACGCGACGTACTCGCGAGCCGAGCGCGACACGCGGGCGCCATGACCCTGACTATGTTATACACTCACATGGAACCTGCAGTGCACGACCGAGGCCGGGTCTGCTGCGGCGGTGGGCGAGCACGCGACGTACTCGCGAGCCGAGCGCGACACGCGGGCGCCATGACCCTGACTATGTTATACACTCACATGGAACCTGCAGTGCACGACCGAGGCCGGGTCTGCTGCGGCGGTGGGCGAGCACGCGACGTACTCGCGAGCCGAGCGCGACACGCGGGCGCCATGACCCTGACTATGTTATACACTCACATGGAACCTGCAGTGCACGACCGAGGCCGGGTCTGCTGCGGCGGTGGGCGAGCACGCGACGTACTCGCGAGCCGAGCGCGACACGCGGGCGCCATGACCCTGACTATGTTATACACTCACATGGAACCTGCAGTGCACGACCGAGGCCGGGTCTGCTGCGGCGGTGGGCGAGCACGCGACGTACTCGCGAGCCGAGCGCGACACGCGGGCGCCATGACCCTGACTATGTTATACACTCACATGGAACCTGCAGTGCACGACCGAGGCCGGGTCTGCTGCGGCGGTGGGCGAGCACGCGACGTACTCGCGAGCCGAGCGCGACACGCGGGCGCCATGACCCTGACTATGTTATACACTCACATGGAACCTGCAGTGCACGACCGAGGCCGGGTCTGCTGCGGCGGTGGGCGAGCACGCGACGTACTCGCGAGCCGAGCGCGACACGCGGGCGCCATGACCCTGACTATGTTATACACTCACATGGAACCTGCAGTGCACGACCGAGGCCGGGTCTGCTGCGGCGGTGGGCGAGCACGCGACGTACTCGCGAGCCGAGCGCGACACGCGGGCGCCATGACCCTGACTATGTTATACACTCACATGGAACCTGCAGTGCACGACCGAGGCCGGGTCTGCTGCGGCGGTGGGCGAGCACGCGACGTACTCGCGAGCCGAGCGCGACACGCGGGCGCCATGACCCTGACTATGTTATACACTCACATGGAACCTGCAGTGCACGACCGAGGCCGGGTCTGCTGCGGCGGTGGGCGAGCACGCGACGTACTCGCGAGCCGAGCGCGACACGCGGGCGCCATGACCCTGACTATGTTATACACTCACATGGAACCTGCAGTGCACGACCGAGGCCGGGTCTGCTGCGGCGGTGGGCGAGCACGCGACGTACTCGCGAGCCGAGCGCGACACGCGGGCGCCATGACCCTGACTATGTTATACACTCACATGGAACCTGCAGTGCACGACCGAGGCCGGGTCTGCTGCGGCGGTGGGCGAGCACGCGACGTACTCGCGAGCCGAGCGCGACACGCGGGCGCCATGACCCTGACTATGTTATACACTCACATGGAACCTGCAGTGCACGACCGAGGCCGGGTCTGCTGCGGCGGTGGGCGAGCACGCGACGTACTCGCGAGCCGAGCGCGACACGCGGGCGCCATGACCCTGACTATGTTATACACTCACATGGAACCTGCAGTGCACGACCGAGGCCGGGTCTGCTGCGGCGGTGGGCGAGCACGCGACGTACTCGCGAGCCGAGCGCGACACGCGGGCGCCATGACCCTGACTATGTTATACACTCACATGGAACCTGCAGTGCACGACCGAGGCCGGGTCTGCTGCGGCGGTGGGCGAGCACGCGACGTACTCGCGAGCCGAGCGCGACACGCGGGCGCCATGACCCTGACTATGTTATACACTCACATGGAACCTGCAGTGCACGACCGAGGCCGGGTCTGCTGCGGCGGTGGGCGAGCACGCGACGTACTCGCGAGCCGAGCGCGACACGCGGGCGCCATGACCCTGACTATGTTATACACTCACATGGAACCTGCAGTGCACGACCGAGGCCGGGTCTGCTGCGGCGGTGGGCGAGCACGCGACGTACTCGCGAGCCGAGCGCGACACGCGGGCGCCATGACCCTGACTATGTTATACACTCACATGGAACCTGCAGTGCACGACCGAGGCCGGGTCTGCTGCGGCGGTGGGCGAGCACGCGACGTACTCGCGAGCCGAGCGCGACACGCGGGCGCCATGACCCTGACTATGTTATACACTCACATGGAACCTGCAGTGCACGACCGAGGCCGGGTCTGCTGCGGCGGTGGGCGAGCACGCGACGTACTCGCGAGCCGAGCGCGACACGCGGGCGCCATGACCCTGACTATGTTATACACTCACATGGAACCTGCAGTGCACGACCGAGGCCGGGTCTGCTGCGGCGGTGGGCGAGCACGCGACGTACTCGCGAGCCGAGCGCGACACGCGGGCGCCATGACCCTGACTATGTTATACACTCACATGGAACCTGCAGTGCACGACCGAGGCCGGGTCTGCTGCGGCGGTGGGCGAGCACGCGACGTACTCGCGAGCCGAGCGCGACACGCGGGCGCCATGACCCTGACTATGTTATACACTCACATGGAACCTGCAGTGCACGACCGAGGCCGGGTCTGCTGCGGCGGTGGGCGAGCACGCGACGTACTCGCGAGCCGAGCGCGACACGCGGGCGCCATGACCCTGACTATGTTATACACTCACATGGAACCTGCAGTGCACGACCGAGGCCGGGTCTGCTGCGGCGGTGGGCGAGCACGCGACGTACTCGCGAGCCGAGCGCGACACGCGGGCGCCATGACCCTGACTATGTTATACACTCACATGGAACCTGCAGTGCACGACCGAGGCCGGGTCTGCTGCGGCGGTGGGCGAGCACGCGACGTACTCGCGAGCCGAGCGCGACACGCGGGCGCCATGACCCTGACTATGTTATACACTCACATGGAACCTGCAGTGCACGACCGAGGCCGGGTCTGCTGCGGCGGTGGGCGAGCACGCGACGTACTCGCGAGCCGAGCGCGACACGCGGGCGCCATGACCCTGACTATGTTATACACTCACATGGAACCTGCAGTGCACGACCGAGGCCGGGTCTGCTGCGGCGGTGGGCGAGCACGCGACGTACTCGCGAGCCGAGCGCGACACGCGGGCGCCATGACCCTGACTATGTTATACACTCACATGGAACCTGCAGTGCACGACCGAGGCCGGGTCTGCTGCGGCGGTGGGCGAGCACGCGACGTACTCGCGAGCCGAGCGCGACACGCGGGCGCCATGACCCTGACTATGTTATACACTCACATGGAACCTGCAGTGCACGACCGAGGCCGGGTCTGCTGCGGCGGTGGGCGAGCACGCGACGTACTCGCGAGCCGAGCGCGACACGCGGGCGCCATGACCCTGACTATGTTATACACTCACATGGAACCTGCAGTGCACGACCGAGGCCGGGT
This sequence comes from Melanchra persicariae, assembly GCA_947386135.1. Taxonomy (NCBI): domain Eukaryota; kingdom Metazoa; phylum Arthropoda; class Insecta; order Lepidoptera; family Noctuidae; genus Melanchra; species Melanchra persicariae. The sequence goes on along the minus strand of OX376655.1, from coordinate 3,473,531 downwards.
CTGCTGCGGCGGTGGGCGAGCACGCGACGTACTCGCGAGCCGAGCGCGACACGCGGGCGCCATGACCCTGACTATGTTATACACTCACATGGAACCTGCAGTGCACGACCGAGGCCGGGTCTGCTGCGGCGGTGGGCGAGCACGCGACGTACTCGCGAGCCGAGCGCGACACGCGGGCGCCATGACCCTGACTATGTTATACACTCACATGGAACCTGCAGTGCACGACCGAGGCCGGGTCTGCTGCGGCGGTGGGCGAGCACGCGACGTACTCGCGAGCCGAGCGCGACACGCGGGCGCCATGACCCTGACTATGTTATACACTCACATGGAACCTGCAGTGCACGACCGAGGCCGGGTCTGCTGCGGCGGTGGGCGAGCACGCGACGTACTCGCGAGCCGAGCGCGACACGCGGGCGCCATGACCCTGACTATGTTATACACTCACATGGAACCTGCAGTGCACGACCGAGGCCGGGTCTGCTGCGGCGGTGGGCGAGCACGCGACGTACTCGCGAGCCGAGCGCGACACGCGGGCGCCATGACCCTGACTATGTTATACACTCACATGGAACCTGCAGTGCACGACCGAGGCCGGGTCTGCTGCGGCGGTGGGCGAGCACGCGACGTACTCGCGAGCCGAGCGCGACACGCGGGCGCCATGACCCTGACTATGTTATACACTCACATGGAACCTGCAGTGCACGACCGAGGCCGGGTCTGCTGCGGCGGTGGGCGAGCACGCGACGTACTCGCGAGCCGAGCGCGACACGCGGGCGCCATGACCCTGACTATGTTATACACTCACATGGAACCTGCAGTGCACGACCGAGGCCGGGTCTGCTGCGGCGGTGGGCGAGCACGCGACGTACTCGCGAGCCGAGCGCGACACGCGGGCGCCATGACCCTGACTATGTTATACACTCACATGGAACCTGCAGTGCACGACCGAGGCCGGGTCTGCTGCGGCGGTGGGCGAGCACGCGACGTACTCGCGAGCCGAGCGCGACACGCGGGCGCCATGACCCTGACTATGTTATACACTCACATGGAACCTGCAGTGCACGACCGAGGCCGGGTCTGCTGCGGCGGTGGGCGAGCACGCGACGTACTCGCGAGCCGAGCGCGACACGCGGGCGCCATGACCCTGACTATGTTATACACTCACATGGAACCTGCAGTGCACGACCGAGGCCGGGTCTGCTGCGGCGGTGGGCGAGCACGCGACGTACTCGCGAGCCGAGCGCGACACGCGGGCGCCATGACCCTGACTATGTTATACACTCACATGGAACCTGCAGTGCACGACCGAGGCCGGGTCTGCTGCGGCGGTGGGCGAGCACGCGACGTACTCGCGAGCCGAGCGCGACACGCGGGCGCCATGACCCTGACTATGTTATACACTCACATGGAACCTGCAGTGCACGACCGAGGCCGGGTCTGCTGCGGCGGTGGGCGAGCACGCGACGTACTCGCGAGCCGAGCGCGACACGCGGGCGCCATGACCCTGACTATGTTATACACTCACATGGAACCTGCAGTGCACGACCGAGGCCGGGTCTGCTGCGGCGGTGGGCGAGCACGCGACGTACTCGCGAGCCGAGCGCGACACGCGGGCGCCATGACCCTGACTATGTTATACACTCACATGGAACCTGCAGTGCACGACCGAGGCCGGGTCTGCTGCGGCGGTGGGCGAGCACGCGACGTACTCGCGAGCCGAGCGCGACACGCGGGCGCCATGACCCTGACTATGTTATACACTCACATGGAACCTGCAGTGCACGACCGAGGCCGGGTCTGCTGCGGCGGTGGGCGAGCACGCGACGTACTCGCGAGCCGAGCGCGACACGCGGGCGCCATGACCCTGACTATGTTATACACTCACATGGAACCTGCAGTGCACGACCGAGGCCGGGTCTGCTGCGGCGGTGGGCGAGCACGCGACGTACTCGCGAGCCGAGCGCGACACGCGGGCGCCATGACCCTGACTATGTTATACACTCACATGGAACCTGCAGTGCACGACCGAGGCCGGGTCTGCTGCGGCGGTGGGCGAGCACGCGACGTACTCGCGAGCCGAGCGCGACACGCGGGCGCCATGACCCTGACTATGTTATACACTCACATGGAACCTGCAGTGCACGACCGAGGCCGGGTCTGCTGCGGCGGTGGGCGAGCACGCGACGTACTCGCGAGCCGAGCGCGACACGCGGGCGCCGCGGGACCACATGCGGTTAGCGCACCATGGTAGCACTTCACTACCTTCTGTGAACCAATTAGGGTTGGTTAAATTAGTTGGTGATATTTCGCAAATTAATTGGTAAAACTTCACATCGTAATTCCACATCAATAAACCTGCTTAGCCTGTTCCCAACTATGTCCCGGATCGGCTTCCAGATTAACCGGATATAGAATATCAAAATTTTACAAGGATCGATGACTTATCTCACCTCCACAACCCAGTGACTGGGTTGTACACGATTCCTCTCGGCTGGTGACAGACCTATTGTCTTCTGACTACCCGTAAGGACTGTCAAAAATCTACTAACAATCCGTAACAAAAAGACATTCTGTTGGGACGCCGCGTGTACCTCGTAGTGTACGTCAGTCACCTGTGCAAGTGTTAGTGTCGACCTTCCAGCGACCGAGGTGCAGCGCGGCGCGGTGCGGCACGTCGCAGTACGAGGCGCTCACCAGCTGGCTCACGTAGCGCGCGAACAGGCCCGCCCACACGAAGGCCGTCTGTTGGGACGCCGCGTGTACCTCGTAGTGTACGTCAGTCACCTGTGCAAGTGTTAGTGTCGACCTTCCAGCGACCGAGGTGCAGCGCGGCGCGGTGCGGCACGTCGCAGTACGAGGCGCTCACCAGCTGGCTCACGTAGCGCGCGAACAGGCCCGCCCACACGAAGGCCGTCTGTTGGGACGCCGCGTGTACCTCGTAGTGTACGTCAGTCACCTGTGCAAGTGTTAGTGTCGACCTTCCAGCGACCGAGGTGCAGCGCGGCGCGGTGCGGCACGTCGCAGTACGAGGCGCTCACCAGCTGGCTCACGTAGCGCGCGAACAGGCCCGCCCACACGAAGGCCGTCTGTTGGGACGCCGCGTGTACCTCGTAGTGTACGTCAGTCACCTGTGCAAGTGTTAGTGTCGACCTTCCAGCGACCGAGGTGCAGCGCGGCGCGGTGCGGCACGTCGCAGTACGAGGCGCTCACCAGCTGGCTCACGTAGCGCGCGAACAGGCCCGCCCACACGAAGGCCGTCTGTTGGGACGCCGCGTGTACCTCGTAGTGTACGTCAGTCACCTGTGCAAGTGTTAGTGTCGACCTTCCAGCGACCGAGGTGCAGCGCGGCGCGGTGCGGCACGTCGCAGTACGAGGCGCTCACCAGCTGGCTCACGTAGCGCGCGAACAGGCCCGCCCACACGAAGGCCGTCTGTTGGGACGCCGCGTGTACCTCGTAGTGTACGTCAGTCACCTGTGCAAGTGTTAGTGTCGACCTTCCAGCGACCGAGGTGCAGCGCGGCGCGGTGCGGCACGTCGCAGTACGAGGCGCTCACCAGCTGGCTCACGTAGCGCGCGAACAGGCCCGCCCACACGAAGGCCGTCTGTTGGGACGCCGCGTGTACCTCGTAGTGTACGTCAGTCACCTGTGCAAGTGTTAGTGTCGACCTTCCAGCGACCGAGGTGCAGCGCGGCGCGGTGCGGCACGTCGCAGTACGAGGCGCTCACCAGCTGGCTCACGTAGCGCGCGAACAGGCCCGCCCACACGAAGGCCGTCTGTTGGGACGCCGCGTGTACCTCGTAGTGTACGTCAGTCACCTGTGCAAGTGTTAGTGTCGACCTTCCAGCGACCGAGGTGCAGCGCGGCGCGGTGCGGCACGTCGCAGTACGAGGCGCTCACCAGCTGGCTCACGTAGCGCGCGAACAGGCCCGCCCACACGAAGGCCGTCTGTTGGGACGCCGCGTATACCTCATAGTACAGATATGACTGGAAAGAAAAACCGAATGTTATACTTGTTTCCCAAATGAAAAGTCAGAGTGACGGTGTAAGTACAACCAGTACATCTATATTTCCCAAGTTTAATCTCATATCACAGGAAACTCTTTAAGCTTTTTCTACCAGTCAGACAAAATCTAGATATTCACTGACTGGTAGAAAATTCCTAAGACATTACATCACCGCTTGTTCATAATACCAACATTACTTTTCCTCACCTGCGCAAAACAGCACGGTATAAAACTAGAATAGTAAGCGCCCACGACAGAGTTGAAGATGATCTTCTTCATCCTCACGTTGAAGTCCTGTCTCAGCGCCTCTACCTCATTGCGGATCTGTACCGCATCGTGCGTGCAGCAGTGCAGCGGGGGGTCGCCGTTGCTGAGTTCGAGGAATGGACTGGCGTGGAAGCCGAACAGCAGGAAGTATATGACGGCGCTGGAAAGGAAGTTGTTTAAAACATTATCCTATCCTAGTAGGTAAGTATGTAACATAATATGTAGGTATGTCGCAGCCAACTAGCTTTATCAGCAGTTTCATTAAAAGCCTAGCCTTTTTATTTAATGCGCCCTTTAATCAGCGACTTAATGTGACACGGGCAAGTCATTAAACGATATTGAAACAATCGGCGCAGTTAAATGAAAAGGCTACAAAATTACAGGCTTTTAATGAAATGGTTACAAAATTAGAAATCGATTCCTGGCCTCCAAATTACAGGGCTCATTTTATATACAAATTCCTCTACATTTTGGCTTTAAATTTTCGTTTTTTTACCTGGGGAGTAATGGCTATTCCAACAATGTTTGTGATTTTTTTACCTGGGGAGTAATGGCTATTCCAACAATGTTTATGAACGAGGAAAAAAAAAATAGGTTTCCCATAAACATAAAGTGTGAGGGATTCGTTAGAAAGTAGAGGTACTTACGGATAGCACAGGTAGAATATTTTCACCAGAGGGTACTTGAGTATTATGAAGTATGTGCACCAAGAGAGAGCACCGAGTACCACACCCAGTATGAACATCCTGAAAGGAAAAAGATATGCTAGAACATCATTGCTACTTTCACCTGTAGGTTGAAATGAAAATTTACAGGCTCAGCAACCATAAAATGGCAGCAGAGAATCATCATCATCCTGCCCCTATCCCCATGTTACTTGGAGTCGGCTTTCCTCCACTCTGTCCTATCAGCCGTCACACTATCACTAACTCCCTTTTCTTTTATACCACTCCTCACGCAATCCATCCATCTTTTCTTTGACGTCCCTCTTTCTCTCCATCCATCTACATATTCAAGCGTTTCATCCCTCCTCTTCACATGACCATACCAGGACAAGCGGTTACCTTTCAACTGTTCCGTCACTGGCGCCACTTTTAAACTACCTCTAGGCTCTTGACAGACGGACCGCATTTCAACTGCAATCCAACCGCAAATTGCAGTTCGGATGCAGTTTAAATGCAGTTGACACGACTACAATAGAACTGCAAACCAAACATGCAGTGCGATTGCAGTTCAATTGCAGTCGGCGTGCAATCTTGTGAACTGCAATCGAACTCTAACCTTGTTTCTACTACTGATTCTTTGCGCGGGGGGACGGAGCGATAAAGTAGTGCGGGCGGGTGGGTATGGTGCAGTTCGGATGCAGTTTAAATGCAGTTGACACGACTGCAATAGAACTGCAAACCAACCGTGCAGTCCTATTGCAGTCGTGTCAACTGCATTCAAACTGCATCCGAACTGCAATTTGAGGTTGGATTGCAGTTGAAATGCGGTCCGTCTGTCTAGAGCCTTACTCCACACATCCATCTCAACATTCTCATCTCTGCTACATGTAATCTATTTTCAGCCGTCTTTTCCACAGCCCAACATTCTGATCCATACCTACAGTACGACAGGTCTTATCACGGACTTATAGATTTTCCCTTTCAACTTGAGGTCGCAAGTTGTTCCAGTGACCTGTCGCACTTTCATCCATCCTGAGTTGATCCGGTGCGTTACGTCTCGGTCTATAACGCCGAGAATATTGGACTTTATTTCTAATAATGTTGATTTCTTAATGAGTACTGGTATTCCTGTTGATATCAGTTCTTCTATTAAAAAGTAAGTCTATGTATGTCACAATAAAATAAGTTTTGACCACATGCTCTGCACTTACTGTTTTCGTATGAATCTCAATCTTTAATATTCTGTAATGAGTCAAATATTATTTCTTACCTAGCAGCAATAGTAGCATGTGGCATAAGTTTGGGAGCGAGTAACCCTCGGAGTACAGCCAGGCTGATGCTGAGCAGTAGTTTGCGGAATATTATCGTCACTATAAACGCCACCAAATGGGGGTCAATCAAATAGAAGTTCTGAAAACAAAACAAAAGTAATTCAAATTTTTTTATTCAAGTTGATTTCGCGAGCAAAGGTTTCCGAACGAATTTCTCGCCCAAAAGTGACCTCATTCTCAAAATATTTATTTACGTTACACGTTTGTGTTTGAGTCACTGTAGTTCATAATTATGTGTACCAAATTAAATATAAATCAGGCCAGTACATTCAGAAAAAAATTATTGAAGAACTGGCAGACACATGATCCTATAGGTAGGGGTTTTTTAAGTGGACTTACGAAAAAGTAAAAAAGATTCCTTAAAGCGCAGAATAACAATTATGAAAATCACTGGTGAACACTGGTATTCAGCTCAGATTGGAAGACAAGCCATATCTACATATTTCAGAAAAGCTAGCTACCAACATGATGATGAACATAAAAAAGTTATGCAATAGCCATTTCTATAACTGATAACTATTAAGCAGTAGAAAACTTATTTAACGACTTAGGTAGCTTTTGCCCGCGACTTCGTAAGCGCATATCCCGTTTTTCCGTGTTCTCGTAGGAATTTCCCATTTCTGTATAGACAATTATAGCTTTCCTCATGCATGTGGTAATCATTATACAAAAAGAATTTTCCAAATCCAACTGGTAAGTAGTTCCAGAGATTAGTGTGTTGTTTTGAAGTATTTTCTAAACTAATATAATAAATACTAACTTAATATTAGTATTGAAAATACTTCAAATTCTATAAATAAGTGTCAATAAAAACATTCTATACAGATAAACCTATTCACCCAAGGTTTGACCTTGAGATACATATCAAAATGTCAATAAAGCCTTAAATTGTTAGTTGTTCATTTTATCTCACCTAATCTATCAGTGAGTCATATGGAAAATGAATCATGACTTACTTAACATAGAAATCAAGGAAGTTTAGAGAGTTACTACACAATCGGTAAAAAAGATTGTACATCAACTGTAAACAATTCACAGATATCCTGAACAAATTGAGAGGACTGATCTGCTTCTGGAGGGAGGTTGGCTGGTTTGAATGACAGCCGCCATGGCTCACGTACAATGGTCCACAAGCAGAACTAAGTGCGGAAACCATACCCAATAGATAGAAGATAGAGCTGTAAACAATAGAGTTAGGTAAACATGTTTTCATGTGTAACTACTTCAATATGTTTTGGCAATAAAAAAAATAAATATATGTGACTCATAAGATAATATGGCAAAAGAAGGTGAGGAAAGATGAAATTAACAGATAGTAGGTCTAAACTGGAGTAGAGGTAACTCTACTCCAGTTTAGACCTACTATCTGTTAATTCCCCTAATCAGTGCCATTCTCACCTGTCACATGTAAATGTGACAGGTGAGAATGGCACTGATTAGGGGAAGGCTGTGTCACAAGGCACACTCAAACTCAAAGAAATCTCGAAATCAAATTCCTACTAATATATTATAATAAATTACGAAAGTAACTCTGTCCTAAGTTTACACACCAAAACAGCTGAACAGATTGTCATGAAATTTAGCAGATATATAGCCTGCGATATGGAGAAGGACATAGGCTACTTTTTTACCTGAAAACTGACATCAATGCGGGCGGAGCCACAGACAAAAGCTAGTTGTAAATACATGTTAAACTGAGTTAACTATCTAGTTTTGGAATAAACGGCTTATTCATATTATAATTATTAACAAGATGAGCTTACCATCGCCTGGTTTGTGTATGAATGTGGCAACCACCAGGCCGTTCTGTACAGATTCAAAAACTGCAGTCCAGTGGCCACCAGAGTAAAAACAAATGTCATGGTTTCAAAGAGAAGAGTTCCATCCTGCGGTATGTAGGGGAATGGTATGTGTTTAGGGGCCACTGGCCCGTCAGCTAGCTTCATGTCTGTGAGACCAACATTTGAGAGAGTGGTGGGTGGGGTACGTGCAGGACGACCCACCCGCTTTCCATTACCATTCATTTCTTCATCGGGGACTGGGAATGATCCCTGAAATTTCAAGGTGATGTTAGAAATACTACAAAATCGTTTAATTTTCAATGCAGTGTTCTTTAAAAAGAAAATTAAAGTTACAGACTTTATAAATAATTAAATAAAACATAGTGTAGCATTACATTAGATCCATTTTAAGCATGTAAATCTCTTTATATTATTACAAGATTTCTCAGAAGTAATTAATTCAACAGGACGTGGTGTTTTTCAGATGGAGGTTGCATTGTTACCTTCTTATTTACACCAGAAGCCTTTTTGGATCCCGGTGGCATCATTTTACAAGCTAGAGGCGGCAGGGGCCGCTTAATAAGCGGATCTTTAATGATTTTTCGCCGCCTGGAGACGGCTGTAGACGAAGTATTGCTAACTTGGGAATTCGCCCAGCGTCTCGCCAGGAGTATGGTCAGGCAGCCAACGACTGCTGGTAAGAAGAACACGACAAAAGGGCCACTTTCATTTTCCGTACAACTCATCACTCACATGTTAAAATGTTTTTTAAATTGTCACAATATTGTTTTATTTCGATTATTTTCGACCAACAACACACTGTAAGACCGACGAATCCAACAGTCAACAGATGTCAAATATGTCAATCAAAGCAGTGAGGGCTGCCAGGTGCAAAGAAATTGTGATCGTACGGCAACTACAAAAAAATCGTATGCAAGGAAATTTTGAAATGAAAAGATCGTACAACCTAGAAGTACAAAATTTTTATTAACCTGTAAGTAAATAACTAAAATTCGTTTAGTTTTAAAAAAGCAATGCAATAAAACTATTTATTGATAAAGATTATACAAATCTGTGGTCATATTGTATAAATTTTCTGTTGTTACTTCCTTTCTCCTCCTCCTTCCTTTAGTGTTTTATAATTTTCAAATTGTTTTTTGATGACGCACCAAAACTCGTCGGTATTCATAGTTAAACCAATTTTCATCTAAAATGTTGGGAAAACTGAGCCATTCGTCATCTATTTTTATTCCCCGAAACTCATACTTGCCACTTGCCAGTGGAGCACACACGTTTCATTATGAAATGTTGCCAGGTATGTAAAAATCGTACATTTTCCGTACGATCTTAGTCTAGCGATCGTACATGAGTAAAAATGCCAAAAAATCGTACATCTGCAGTGAGCACAGACCAGGGCTGCCAGGTGCAAAAAAATTGTGATCGTGCGGCAACTACAAAAAAATCGTATGCCAAGGAGATTTTGAAATGAAAAGATCGTACAACCTAGAAGTACAAAATTTTTATTAACCTGTAAGTAAATGACTAAAATTCGTTTAGTTTTAGAAAAGCAATGCAATAAAACTATTTATTGATAAAGATTATACAAATCTGTGGTCATATTGCTTAACTTTTCTGTTGTTCCCTACTTCCTTTCTCCTCCTCCTTCCTTAAGTGTTTTATAATTTTCGAATTGTTTTTTGACGTACCAAAACTCGTCGGTATTCATAGTTAAACCAATTTTCATCTAAAATGTTGAGAAAACTGCGCCATTCGTCATCTATTTTTATTCCCCGAAATTCATACTTGCCACTTGCCAGTGGAGCACGTTCGTTTCATTATGAAATGTTGCCAGGCATGTAAAAATCGTACATTTTCCGTACGATCTTAATCTAGCGATCGTACATGAGTAAAAATGCTAAAAAATCGTAGGAGTACGATTAAAATCGTACATCTGGCAGCCCTGGCACAGACCAAAGACACAGAACCATGGAGATAATACACTTTCTTTAGCTGAACTGCACAGAACACTAGCTAGGGGAAGGCATCAAGGCACAGAACACATAAACTAGGGAGGTTATAGTGCGTTTCAACAAATAGTACCTATGGCGTTATGATGGCACACCCTGTCTGTCAAAGTCATTGGCACGAGAAGACGCTCCCGCAGATTTTGTTTACTTTCATTTGATTTCCGACTGAAATCATGCCCAAAACTTTGGAAAGTGGTGAAAGAATGATGGTGTTAAAGGTGAAGAACTTTTGTGAACGTGAAAAACGTAATGATGCCTCATTAATTCCTTTAAGATGTGTTCAGGCTCGTGTTGCCGCCCTTACAGGTAAGTGAAAATAGGGTTACCAGTACCAGATAATAAAATTTACAACTTAAAATGCAATTTTCAATTGAATTTATTGGTTTATGTATGATTGTGACAATAAACCGAAATATATGTTTTAGGTGTATCCGAAAAAACCGTGTTTAAAATCACCAAAGAAGGTGAAGTCGCAGCCAGCACGTCGACTAAGGTTTCAACACCTCGCAAAAACGGTCCCCGGCCTAAAAGAATCGAACTAGATGAAGAATGAACTGCAGAATGTGAGCACGTGAAAAAAGTGGAAGAAAAATATTACGCAGATGGTCCAGTTATTGATAGCGAGATGGACAGGTTTATCATTGAAGTGGGAGACGATAGTGACACTTCTGATGACGAGGATGATACGGAAGATGAAGATGACGACGACCGCTCGGGTATAAGTCCGTTGGATGAGCATAACTACTCCAAACACAATTATTTTATCTGAGCATTATTATAATAAAAATAATTAAATTATGCATTTTATTACTGTGCTGATTTTTAATATGATAAGAATAAAAAAAAATGTAAATATGTAAGAATCTAACTAAAAAACATACAAATCAACCTTACTTTGAGGTAGGTTATTATAGGTAATGTGGAAACACTGTAAAACATTGCTGCCAACATAACGCCATAGGTAATATACGATGAAACGCACTATACCAGCATCACAGAACCACAGAATACCTAAACTCTAGGAAGCACAGAATATTTAGATAGAAAAGCACAGAACAGTATTACTCTCCAGTCTACAGCGTATGTATTGTAGGTATCTGTCCACAATACTCTAGGTACGATAGGTCATTGTTTTTTTTCATGATTTTTCTGACCGAAGCAGTCAGTATTTTTATAGGTAACTTTAGGCAACCGTACTGTTTTCATGCTCGCGTAAGTACCAAAAAAATAAATAATATTTCAAAATCTTCCACAAACAAACAGGACTCTAGCTGGTAAAGCAAAAGGCCGAGAACTCATGATGCTTGTGCGAATTTGACGTACCTGTATTTTGACTGACGCAATCAATCGATTTGCCAAATGTGAGGAATAATGTGGTGCCGGCTTTTGCTTACATCCAAAATAATGTAAAATGTTACATGAATATACGAAACATAAATATAAAGGTTGCAGCTATGTCTTTTGCAATACTTTGCTCATTCGTTTTAACATTTTATGTCGTCATATGGTTCTTTGACTCTTTTTTCAAGGTATTATTTTTTAATTTTTATGAAATTATTTCATGTTTTTAACTTCATTGTTAAATGATTTCTTTATTTCAGAGTTGTATGCACTATCCGTATTATGCATTCTTGGAAGGGACCGGACTAAAGATAGGAATACTAAACTTCACATGGACAACAACTGCTTTCAACAGGTTTCTATACAGATGGAGTAAAAACTTGAGCCGTATTCTTCGAAAATGGTTTACATGCGGCTACATATTCACGATATGGATATTCTTACCTTTCGCACTATGGACTCTCCTAACTATTATATTCGAACATTTTCATGAGACCATTCAGATCAGCAACAACATGCCTGAAGTCAAGGCCATGCTGCCTGGTGTAAACATTCCGGCCTCCGATTTCTGGGTATATTTCTTAGCCATAGCATTCAGTACTGTTTTCCATGAATTGGGCCATGCATTAGCTGCAGCGCAAGAAGATGTTCAACTGATATCTGTAGGTGTGTATGTGTTGACCATAATACCAGTAGCATTTGTGCAGATAAATTCTGATCAATTGAATAGCTTGGCTGTCACTAAGAGATTGAGAATATTCTGTGCAGGGATCTGGCACAATGTTGTCACTGCACTTATTGCCCTACTATTGTTCTTTTCAACTCCTATTTTATTTAACATTGCTTATGAAACTGGGATTGGTGTTAAAATAATAGATTTCACAGCAGACTCTCCACTGAAAGATGTCAGAGGGTTAGAGAAAGGCGATATAGTTACAGGAATAACCAGCTGTAATGTCAAAACTGCAAATGATTGGAACTACTGCCTCCATATGGCTCATAATCGGTTTGGAATTTGCACCAGCGCAGAATATGTTGCTCAAAATGATGAAATCATGATGGAAACTATAAAAGAGAATGATGTAGTTGAATGTTGTCGTAAAGACGACTTGTATAGTTTTTGTTTTGAATACATGGAGCCTAAAGTGGTTGCCGACTCACTACTGCCTGGTCAATTTTCCTGTTTAAAACCAAGAGACATGGTCAAAGAAAAGTTCTCAAAGTGCACAGAACATTATGGGTACTCTTGCCCTATAGGAATGCACTGCTTGAAGCCTTCATTGAACAATCACACACATTTGATAATCATTGAAAGAAAGAATAAAAATGCTGTTTTATATTTAGGTTTGCCGTATGATTTACGCAAGACAGTGTTCATTGACCAGTATTTCCCGAAACTGGGACTGTTCTCATTCTTTTCGCCCTCACAGTTTGAGAAACTGCTGAGGTACATATTCATGTTTTCAATGGGCCTAGGGTTTCTGAATGTGATGCCATGTTATGGTGTGGACGGTCATCATATAACAAGAAGTTTGATACAAATATTGGCAAAGCACCTGAATAAAAATGGTGATTTTGTGACATTTTTCACAGTATTTACTTTAGTAGTTGGGACAGGGGTGACAGTGCCTATTGTGATTTATTTGTTCTACCAAGCAATCTATACAGCTGTATAGCTTTAGCCTCTACTTTTTGTTAAAAGCTAATTATTGCTTTGGCAATGTAAAGTCTGATATTCCCTGTGTATGTTTAAGTACATCAGGGAAAAAAAGCACATGAAAAGCCAGACACAGGTTTTTTTTTACAATAAGTTGTAACTTCTGCTAGTTTCTGAGTCAACTCTTACTTTTAATGCCAAAATTGGTTATGTTTAGTGGGTAGGATTGAAAAATAATCAACTTCTAATTTCTTATTCAGACATTGGGAGAATGTGCAATGTAGTTTGGATGCCAGGTAAAGAAAAGGTGGACACCTTAAACTGCCTATCTTTTTTTATTTTAATGGGCATGCTGTAAGCTTACAAGAGATAACTATAATATAAATATAAGCTAACAATAGATGGCTAGGTACCTGCTACCTTTAGTGGCCATTAGTTTGTCATATTTAGAGGAGCTTGTGGCTAAATTATAACAGCCGCACGGACCAATCTTCAAGGTAGCAACGCTTGCCGAGGTTGGTCTGTGGATGGGTGACCATATTAACATACCGAGACTCCTCCGTGCCTCGGAAAGCACATTAAGCCATTGGTCCCGGCTGTCACTTGTAGATATTTGGCAGTTGTTACATATTGTCAGAAGAAAGAAAATCTGACACCAGTCTTACCAAGAAGTACCGTGTTACCCAGTTAATGGGTTGTGGAGGTCTGGTAGGCAGCCGCTCCACGTAAAATACTGGTATTCAGCTGAATCCGGTATGACTGGGAGCCGACCCCAATTTGGTTGGGAAAAGGCTAGGCTGATGATGAGTTTATGTCATATTTTAACCCTGATTAAATACAACAAATGTTTGTATGTGATTTCCTGTTTTTGTAAATTATATATTTTAAATACTAATCTAACTATATAATAAAAACTTAAAATTAAAACACCAAACTAAAATATGGCATCAAAAATTCGTTGGCACCGCTGTCAACTGGAAGTGAGTCCAGAAGACTGGTGGCATTGCCACGTTGTATGGCTATGCTTATCCTCTGTCCTAGGTAAAAGCCAGCCCTTGGGTCATGTGAAGTATCAACTAAGCGTTTAGCAAGTTGTATAGGTAACGCATGAGCAAATAGTTGGACACTAAAGGTAGGACAGCTAGGTGTCCATCTATTGTTAGACATATTAAGCTGTTACAACAGACACACAAACAGTTAGGGCCAGTATACAGAGTCCACCTTTTCTTTACCAGGCTTCCAAACTACAGAGCACATACTCCCAATATCTGAATAAAAAAATTAAGTTGAGTATTTATCAATAGGTAGCTAAATTACTTTCGTAGAATCATAGAATTATTATTTAGTGTTTATTTGATCAAAATGTTTTAGGTATAAACAAGTACTGAATAAAAGTTTTGTATTTACAATTAAAACTTTTTATTTTTAATAAAATATTGTCCTAATTTCAACAGCTAACAAGAGGATCTCTACAAATTAATAATACAATTACTTATGTACCTACTCATAACACTAATTTTTGTTTTTGTACTCAAGTGACTTCAGGTATTTCAAATATAACGTAATCTGTACTAATACTAGGTAATCACAAAACCCATCCAAATTAACTTGATCTACCTACAGGTACATATAGAATCAAACTTTATGGCAGCTTATGGCCTAAACCACCAACTCTTAAAGCAGTATTACTTCCAGTGGGAAAGAGATGGAGCTATAAAGGACGTATAGCTCCGTATCTTTCCCACTGGAAGTAATATTGCTTTAAGAGTTGGTGGTTAGGCCCCAGAACACTCCACAATAGCTGAGCCGTAGCAAATTGATGTGACAGCAGGGGTCAGGTGTGGGGTACTGCGCAGCGAAAAGTGAACTCCAAAGAAGTCATAAAGATTGAATCAACCTGCACCAATACCTACTCATTTTTCCTTAACTTTTACTCAAAGACAAGGACTTTCTCAAATCTCTTAATGATTTCTGTCCATTATGGAGCATGGCTTTGATAGCGGTTTCGTCAGTGTGATGCATATTGTTTCTGAAATCTGCTCTGGCCCATTCCCTTAGATCGGCTTTCGTGGTTTCATCTTGGATTTGTTTCAGAGTCCGAAAGATCTCCCTATAGAGCTTTAGTACCTCTTGGCGTAGAAGGAACTAGAAATAGAGAAAGTGAAGTCTCATTAATAAATAGTCCAGGAGCGTTAGCGTGTGAAGAAGTAATGAGATCTTTGTAAGATGACAAGTAATCAGAAGTTTGTTTCTTTCATTTTAAAACTTAATAGTCAAGTCTGAATCAAAGAGTTAAGTACTTACCTGTTTTAAACTCAAAGTTGTCTTAGGTAGTTTGGAAGACATTATTTTGCCGACCTTATCAAATTAGTTTATTATTAAGAACATACTCTAATTTAAATAATCACTTAATGTTACATTTTGTTCATTGTTAGCTTATTTTTCGAAAATAACATAACCTAAAATTCGTCTCAGCTGTTTTTGACTTTGACAGTAGTGTAGCTCGATCCAATATTGACAGTGACATAAATTGCTGGTCTGTTTGTGAAGTTACTTACAGTGTAAAAGTAAAATAAGGTTTTTTGTTTGTGCATTTCATAACAACGACATTCGTTGGAATCTGAGATTTTTTTTAAACTTTCACTTCATCAGATCATCTGGGCTTTGATTTTATCTTTTAACACACCTGCTTCTCGCTAACTTCTAACTCCACGGGCACCACGGGACATATACAACTCCGCTCTAGCAATGACATTTGAAAATTCCCAAATAAAAAAGAAATCTTACGTAATAAATAATAAACATTAAATTCGCGATGAACTCGCGGCACACCCCGGTGTGCCGGCAGTGCTCGAGCGGTAGCCCAGTTGCCAAGCACCACGGATTACACATTGTCACTAATATTAATGGGTCCTTAATTGTGAGCTACTTTTGATTCCAGTAATAGGTATGGCAAAATCGCTTAAACGCATAGAAGTTTGGTCACCGTAGACGATTACAGGTGAGGAAACTGATGTTCAGATAACGAATACAAATCCCACATTCTTCTTTTCGAGTCGATGGCGGTCAACTCCCTAGATCGTTTCGAACGGCCCAGTAGGTAGCTACGTTAGTTGCAGCTTCGGTGGCATGAATTAAATTCACCAAAGTACAGGTGTTTGGGCACTTGGGGATTTTAACATGTGGCTGATGTCCTGAACAGGAGCATGTGGTTGGCCCCCTGCACTCACATTAACCTAGTATCTGGCGATCAACTCCCGAGATCGTTTCGAACGGCCCAGTAGGTAGCTACGTTAGTTGCAGCTTCGGTGGCATTAATTAAATTCACCAAAGTACAGGTGTTTGGGCACTTGGGCATTTTAACATGTGGCTGATGTCCTGAACAGGAGCTTGTGGTTGGCCCCCTGCACTCACATTTAGTATCCAACGGGTCTATGAAACCCCCATTTCTCCAAGTAGTGTTTGCAGAGGCCTACTTGGGTGCGCAAGCGGTTCAAAGCTTTCTAAACAGGTCACTACAGGAACGACTCACGCTTAACACGTCATGGTAGGGCCGGTGGTCATGTCTCACACATTTTATTATGTAGAAAATATTGTGTTTGAGAAATTTACATAGGGGCTATGGACTCGAAACGTGGTCGCTCACAATGGGCCTCATCAGAAGGCTTAAAGTCACCCAAAGGGCAATGGAGAGGGCAATGCTCGGAGTTTCCTTGCGTGATCGAATCAGGAATGATAATATCCGCAAGAGAACCAAGGTTACCAACATAGCCCGAAGGATCGCCAAATTGAAGTGGCAGTGGGCAGGGTACATTGCTCGCAGAACAGATGGAAAAGTTTTGGAGTGGCAACCGCGTACCGGAAGACGCAGCGTTGGAAGGCCTCCAACAAGGTGGACCGATGACCTGGTGAGGGTCGCGGGTAACCGATGGATGCGAGACGCATAGGACCGCTTGTTGTGGCGACACTTGGGGGAGGCTTATGTCCAGCAGTGGACGTCTTTCGGCTGATATGATGATGATGATGATGACATAGGGGCATTCTTCATTGCAAATGTTGGCCATTACACGTCGACAGCGACCCGAGACTGAAAAAAAAAAGTGTTTTCCCACTTCGTCTTCCAAATAAAAACGTTGGTATTATGGTTGTTTCTTCGTTTGTTGACACCGACTTCCAAAATAAAAGTTATTTTATACTTTGTACTGTTTTTTTATTTGGGAGTCGGTTGTGCTTTTTTGTAAAAACTTATTGGTGGTGATACTCCACAAATAAATTGACATTATTCCCAATAAGCTATTTGCCGATAGGGAGATTTTGCTTTGGGATTGACATAGGTAAACCTAGCAATGTCTTTCTTTACTACATTTTATTGATTTTAAGTTTAGGAGGTTAGCGATAAGGCCGCCCATTGTGTCACCCTATGTAATGTTTTCTTCATATATACTTTCTGTAACTTATATGGTGTACATAATAAAGAGTATTCTATTCTATTCTATTCTATTCTATTCTGGTTTATCTTTGAAGTAGCTATAACAAAACCTAATGCAAAAAACATCAAGATCGGTTAATATAAGATAAGTTATACTTAATACCCGAATAGATAACCCCAAAAACATGGTTGCCTCGCAGGTACACATCTGCGTGCCTCTTTACAGCCACAGCGTACCGACGTGATGTTATGAACTGGTGCAAACAATAAACAGATAAATGTGATTTCAGCAATCCCGGGAGATTTGCTATCATTTATTAAAGAGTTCCGTTGCCTTTCTCCGAAGGTTTGCATCAGATCTTCACCAAATTTAAATGGGAACAGTCCGGGAAAATACTCATTCAAACTAAAAAACAATCATCCAAATCGGTTGACAATTGGCGAAAATATCGCTGAATGATACTTACTTCCAAAAAAAAAGGGGGTGTGTCAGCATCGACGCACGACTACACTTTATTTACTCCACTTCACTTCACTTTACTACACTTCCCTTCACTTCGCTTCACTTCACTTTATAGTAGAAACTCCTCGTACCACCAAAGTCAGAAAAGCTATACAAAGTAACGTAAGGCCTGACTTTTAGTTACCGCTCGATTTTCCTCATAAAATTTTCATGAAAATCGTTTCACATGTAGTAAACTCCAAAAATTGACTTGAAAAGCGGAACTATTTAGTCGTTTTTAGCGCTCGGGTTTTTTGAGTCATTTTTTTATATTTCCTACATTTTAGTGAGTTACATTTTTGGAATCGTCTGCTCGTGCGCTTTATTTTGATACCCGTCTTGATAGGTATTGAGCAAAAACAAGCCGTTTTGAAAATTTATTTATCCTATGTGACTAAGTACCACAATTCTGACGCATTCTACGATACCTCGTATGTCAAAATCCGTCCAGCCGTATGGGCTGTAGGGCGTGCCAAAGAATGGGCCCGACTGCGTCCGAAGGAGGGTAATGTTTTTCGTTACCTAATGTTTGTATATGTAAGTATGTCCATTTCTTTAGCACGCCCTACAGCCCAAACGGCGGGACGGATTTTGTCATGATTTGTCGTTGAATTCGTCAGAATTGTGGTAGTGACACAGGCTTTATAAATTTTCAAAATGGCACCCTCAAAAGAAAAAAAAGTGGGGATAGGTTTGTTTTTTTTCTTACCTTAGCATTAGATATTTGTTCCGTGCGGGAATCGAACCCGCGACACGTAGCGCCGCAACCAATCGCTCAACTACTGCGCCAACCGTGTAGTCAACCAACTATCTAATAAGTATTGGGCATTACTTTGGGCAAAACTTTGCCACCTTATATCAAAATGTAATTAGGTAAACTAAGTATCTATTATTTACATCCCATAACTACCAAGTTAGATAGGGCTTTTGATTTTTTCGTATTTTTACTACACTATTCTTATGCAGTTCATGGAATACCCATTTCTTCCTGTTTCATCGGCTATATCCGAGTAAAATGGTTCTTACTAGTGAAACATTCAGACGGAACGGACGGATGACGAATAGGACGAATCATGAGAACCGTCTTTGTCGTTTAGCTACGGAACTCTAATAAAAATTATGTTTCATGCACATCTCAAACCTTTCTGACTCCACCGCAACAACTTGTGGTTCCCAACCTGTGGTCCGCAAAAACAATAAAAAAGTACCTTTTTTTTTAAATCTGACTTCAAACTGTGTAAGTACGTAAGTGATTTATTTATTTATTTAATAACTAAAAAGGGATTAATAATAGTTTTATCTTCTTAAAATCTAAAGTTAAAACCTACATAAGCCAACCATTTTTTGTACTTAATAAGTAACATTAAGTATGCTCGTTACTTTTGATTTCAAAGATAAATAAACTTACCTATTGTTTTTTAGATTTGCACCGTTTTTTTTATTCTGGGATTCTGGTCCCTGCTAGCTGTCCTAGATCAAAGTAGGTAAGGTTGGGAGCCACTGATCTACCTAAAGACATTGGCAGATTATTTTATACCAGAAAGAATTAAAAAAGGACATGTAGGTACCTACCTAATGTTACTTATTTATTACAAGCATGACATAAACTTTATGTACCTATACTCATTCGTTTGTTGAATTTGACCAATAGTCCGATTTTACTTGCATATTGCACCGACTGCTGACTTTAGTAGTGCCTAACAACCTTTTTTTAAAACATTTTTTTATAGTGACACAAGAGAGCCCCGGTCGCGTATTGCCAAACTGTATACTGACCCAGACCGGGGTTGCTCTGAGTTAGATCGCAGTTTGCCTTTGTAGTTGAAGAGCAAACTGTATACCTATTCAGAGAGTGTCTGAATCAATATACATTTTGCTTTAAAATACTAGAGCAAAATACATACAAGTCCAGACATCCATACTTTGCTGTGTGTTAAAAAAACATAACCACGAAGGTGATGTCTGAGCTCGTATGCACTTTGCTCCAATTTATTTGTGATTTTAATGAGCACGATGTAGTTCAGTACAGACTACGGGTGTCTGGGTCAGTATACAGTTTGGCAATACGCTTCCCGGTCCGACTATCGCCAACGCGAGCATGGTCGAAAAGCTTGTTGTTTCATCCAGCGCTATGTTGTTGCGCAACAAGCAAGTGAGAACGCGAGAAGATTGAACGAGAATAGTGTTTAAAAATTGCATTAAACTTGATCCAAGAAATACCTACGTGTTTTTGAATAAGCCTAACAAGTTTGTGAAATAAATATTATTCATTTAGAATCTTCATTACATGTGCAAGGTTTCTATCAAGATGTTTTCTTTACTTTTATAATTTATGAGTACGTTATGTACGGCCAAAGTTCAGGCAAAATATGTACAAAATAGCAGATTTTTGGAGGCTTATACTGAATGTATTTCTACAAATTTTATTTTTTTACTTGCATTGAAACGTAGATAATTATAGTGCATAAGATACCTTTTAGTTCAAAAAAATCAAAGATAGATAATATTGTGTTACAACGGCATAATCACGTACGAGCATTTGTATGAAAAGTATGACGGGTTGGCCGCTCTTAATGACAATCTTCGATCGGTTAAAAAACACCACAACATTACCAACTAGTCAAAATTTTGGCTGAAATATACCATTACCGTCGCGCCTAGAAGAGTTTTGTCAACGTTAACGATTCGGTACTTACCTGAATTATTACTAGTAAATAAATAAACAAACAACAGCATTTGTTATGTTAATTAAAAAATAAGATTATTATCAACAACTACAATCACCTCTAGGGTAGGCTGACCAAAAGTTTCGTATTTTTCGGGATGAGAGATATATCCCGAAAAATTACTATCGTATTACCATTTAGTAAACTTATAATCTATTTTTTTCTATTTTTTTGTTAAATATATTTAATTTTGAAACTATTTAAATTAATATTGCAATTTTCGTAAACTTTTACAGAAGCATAATGATCTCGCCATAAGTTTCTTGCCTGGGTCGATTTGCCCCAAGCAGTCATACCAGTAGGTAGTAAATCAGTAAATTCCCTTCGTGGAATTTACTCATCAAAGTATGTTTTTTAGGAAAATAACAATATCATTAACAAACGAAAGGGGTATCTTTACATGAAGCTTGAAAGTGGACGAAAGTTAACCGCCCATGCGCTGTGTCCGGCCGTAAGCTCCGCCCTAGGTCCCACAGTTCGCGGGAAAACGAGCTTTTTTCACGGCGCGCAACAAAGCCACCAATCATGGCCGGCCTCAGTCGCGCTGCGATCGCCGCGCGGAGCGTACGTACTGTAACTCTAATGCTGTCACGCGCATAATATAATGTTTACGCGAACGCTAAAGTTAAACAAGAAAAACTTTTAAAAAATCCTGTAAATATTTTTCAAGTGTTATTCTCATTACATAATAAGTTTAGTGACTTTATATTTTTAAGATGGACAGTAAAACACCCACCAATCCCTCGCCACCACCAAGGGCTCAAGTGAAAAAAGAAAATGAAGAAGAAATCAAGGTAAGGTTCAGTTACAAATATTTTCGCCGACATTGACGCGGGTTTCCGTTGGAAAACCATCATCGTGTTACGGTTTCGTCTTATTGGCAAGCGGCCTGTTTCACCCGCTCTCGTAATAGGAGACGACCGAATCGTATTTTTAAATTCGATATTTATTCATCTTGATCTGCGAGGGGACCTCCACAAAGGTTCGCGACTCGGGGTTACGCCGAATAAATTATTCGGTGTTATATTTCGATATTAATTACATTTTGCGATACACAATAAAACGCGTGTAATATCACGTTTTCGAGGCCTTTTCCAGCCATTAAAGTGTGTAACGCGATATCCGAAGCGCGCTCGGATCGCTGTAACCAGAGTCGCTGGATGTTTTGATAATAGATATAGGCGGCGCTGCTGTGTTGGTGTGTACCGACAAGCAGCACGGTAGGTGTGTGCGTGCGGGGTAATTTTAGACGTTCCTTTGCTCAAAACGTAACTCGAGACCGTCCCAGGCCACAAGCCGACGCTTCAATTTATTGTTTTCATCTGTTTATCGTAATTGTGGACGTATGGAAACGTCGCCTGTGCGCGTTATTGTCGCCGATGGTCGCCCGCCCCCGTGGATTCGCGCGCTTTTATTTTGGCGCCACGGAAATAGTTTGAAATGTCAATAACCCCATTGGCGGTGTCCACGCGTCGGTGACGTCACAGGACACACGCGGCGAATTGTTACTAAAATTTGAGGTCGATTTAATTTATTGCATTAGTCGCCTCCCCGTCCTACTTACAAAGGTATATTTTTTGTATTTTTAGTTTTTATTACACAGATCAAAATAGTGGAGACTACATTTGCGCATTATTTTTATGTCGTCTGAGTAGCGCAATACAAGAACTTACATTGATGGCGTTCAACAGTTTGACTGGTACTTTGTTGCGATATTACAAGAACATTCCCACCAGTCGTAAATTAGATAAACACCAAATGATAGGTCTTGTAACATAAAATTATTGAACGGTAGCAATAAACTGAATATAACGATCTGATAAGTTCCAAGTGCCCTCAACCCGTTATTATGGAGCATAAATAGCGAAATGCATTTCACTTCTGAATAACGCGCTTAATCAAGGTATACATGATTATTAGCTGTTCAAGTACCTGTCGCTTATCGTTATTTATGTACTGAAAAAACTAAAAAATACCTGTACAAGCTTTTGTATCGTCAAAGTAAAAACGTTTATTTCAATTAGGCCATTAAACGGCACTATTGAACGTCATCATTTACATTTAAAATAATATAAAGTAACTGTACTGTTCGTTGGCAAAGGTAGATTCTTATGGAGAAGAACGGACAAGTAACTCCATAGTCACTCTTTTCAAATAAATGTTTTACAATATTTGGTATTCAATAATGAACTTAAATATATGTGTATTCTACTTATAGGACAATCTTTCTCTTAAAATCATTTTTCAGATGAATAACACGCACTACTATCGCTAAAGCAGAATTATTATCTTGACACAAAAACGCACACAAGGGAAATCCTAAGCTGCAAAACACTCAACCGTTCAGATTCCCATAATCTTTCGAAGCTCGTAGTACCTAATGTAGTGGGTATGCTGATGTAGTGCCGTGCTATCTTTATCGAAAAATTTGGTGTAGGATATTACAGATAAATAATTATTGTTTACCGCGTTAACGATGCTTGGGTTTTTTCCTATTGGAATTCCAATTGCGTTACCGAAACGTTTTAAGAAACCGCGTAATACCGCGGGAACAAAGCTCATAATAAGTTTTAGTAACTGAGGTCATGGTCTCTTCGGCAATTTTTGATACGCCTTTGAAGCTTCCTTCACAAAAATTGTATTTCCTCTTTTCAAGGCAATGGTTAACTTTTGCGATACTCTGGGCCCAGATAGCGCAGCGGTGGCTGTGTTATAGTAACGTCAGTGGTGCTCATAGGGTCCTCCAACCACCAACACAGTGCAGCTGTATAGGGACTTAAGTCAATCCAGCTTATGTGCCATGTTTTGGACAGGAGCATCGCACTCACAATTAAGCACAATTACTGCACAATCACATTTTTTATAAGACGGGTCTATAAAACCCAAAGTTGAAAGTTCTTTTTGCAAAAAGTGTAAAAATTCCTCGAAACCAGAAATGATATCTAAGCTTCTAAAAAAAAGTAGCGTTCGCCTGATCCGGCCGATCTGGGTTTTATTTTTCATTGTTTTGTACAAAGCCATTTCAGTTGGTATCATGTCGTCCGTATATCGTGATTTAAAACCTTTTATTCAAAATGCCACAGATATCGAATCCTGTTTTCTATCTAAATGCAAATGGTAAATGTAAAATGCATTGCTCTATTACATTATATATCGTGCGTCGAACTGCAATCGCCCGTATCATGTCAGAGTGTAATGGATGTGATAGAAAATTGACGGAAATGCCTCTGGAAAATGAAGGGAACACGCGATGAAGACAGACTGTTATACAATACAGCGATCTGAATAATGCCTGTGACGGCGCTATAAATATGACCTTTTGGGCCCGAATAGTATAGCTATGTGAATGTACCATGGATATGAAAAAAAAGAAGACTCAAAACTCTCACTACTCACTACCAGTTTTAAATGTATAAGCCATAAGGCTCTGCAGACAAATAAAAAAAGCCGGAGCTATAGATTTTAGAATCTTTTGAAACTTTGGCCGAGTTTTCTGCTATATCTTATATAACTTCTTTTCGTGTCGATTTGACTCAAACTTTATCCGACCAACATGTACCGGACAGCTCCGTTATTAGCTTCGTTTAAATTCAGGAAGGTGCAGGTGGATGTGCAATGTGTATGCTAGGCAGGAAAAGAGGAGGATGAAGAATAGGAGATGGTCGAGAATTATACCTCATTTGGTCAGATTAGTTCTACAAGTTTGGCCACATGGGGCTGGTCTAAGCGATGCCCAGGTTTGATATAGCTACTGCAATTCGACTCCAGTATCTTCTGGTGTGATGAAATGCACTGTGTTGGAATGTTGTGTGTCTTATCCTCCAAAGTTCACATGTCTCATCTGCTCCGAAGAGGTGTTACATTTGATGAAGTTGTTACGACTCTTTAAGATTACGGATATTTTTGTTGATACCCGTTTTTCACCGTATAACGCTGTTTCACGCAGCAGGGTCTTGAAAACCTCGATCGACGGTGGTGACCTCTCGCGTCCGGCCCTGGTCTCCATGGTCCGGAGCGAGGAGTAATTAGAAAGTAAAGTAAAAAGTAAGCAGTAATGCTGGTGAAGGAGGAGGCAAGCCACGTGAGGGAGAGACAACCCTCACGCACGCCCCAGCCAACGCAACATAAGTAGACACCTCGGGCGTCGGGAGTCGCAGGGCGATTCCCGGCCGCCGTAGGCGCGGGTCTGTGGACGGCAAAAGTTGGGTAGCTCGCCGTCTGCTTAAAAGCCAGGCCCGGGTCGACGGCGTGTTGTGTTCCACGTGCGCCTCAAAGAGATGTCAGCATAGCAGACGGGGCTCGTTAGGGCCAGAGCCTGTCAGGGTTGCGGATTATGCTCGAAAGAGTTACCGCGGCCCTGGAAAGCAAAGGACACTAGGAGGAGCACGGATGGGTTTTAGTCAGTAAGAGTCTGACACTCCACCCAGAGCGGAAGGAGTCGTTTGTTGATTACCCATCCATAAAAAGGGTGTTGTTAACCTGCCGACTTCAGTACTTAAGCGATATTTTAATAGATATCATATCATTAAGTTTTGGTTTTACTAGTTTTTATCCTTAGTAGTTTATTGGAACAGATTGGACCGTATTTTTTTTATTATTATTATTGATAGGCACGCGCTTGACCATGATTCAAGATATGCTTTGTTGCAATTACATTTAAAATTAATGTGAGAATCTGCAAGCTATAAATGTAGTCTAACTGAACACTTTTTCATATGACTTGCATTTGTGAAGGAAGGAGACATGGTCATGGACACTTCCCTGAAATACATGTTTAAGTTGCAGACAGCTCATCGCATAAGTCTTATGTATGAATCATTTCTGTACAACAGTCTGTTGTACCAATGAAATTGAGACCTGAAAATAACAATGTCTAAAAGAAAATTAAACAAGTTAATCATTAAATCCGACCCGCAGTCATGACACGATGCCCTAGAATCTTTTCCGCAAAACGCTTACGAAACGTCAGATCATAAATATTGCACTTGCAACAAATGCGCTTACGCACATTATTGGGCCAAGGTCGTGAGGGCAGGATTTTATTTGACACCTTATTTCTTTGGCTATAAGGTTTATAATTTAGTAATCTGTTTATGTTCTAACTAACATTGTCGGTGTCGCATCTTATTTATGTAGCGCTTGTGCATTTAGTAACGTATCGTTTGATATAGTCGTAATTTAGTCGGAGAGGTCAGTCGCGGCACGGTCAAGGAAGTGTTTTTGATGAGACATTAACTCGATACATAAAGACGATGACTGTGGGCCACCTATAAACCTAATTGAGGGCATCGACGTATTGCATTTCATTTTTGTAAATGTGTGCAAAGCTGTTTTTACACGTGCTGTCCTTAATTCAATAACGATTTGGGGCTTAGAAAATGTTTTGTCTTGATTTTTTCTGTTTAGTTTATCGCGAATTTAATGTTTATTATTACTGACATGTGAAAATTTCAAAATAAAAAATAAATCTTACGTAATATATTTATTTTTTATTTAGGAATTTTCACATGTCAGGGCTCGAGCGGTTATTGCTACTAAGGCACTAAACGTGTAAAATACACGATATCACTTATTGAAAGTTACCTAATTTATTATTTTGAAATTTATCAAGCACTGTAAATCAGGCCTTATTAACAGGACTATCCGGCCAAAATTCGGATTTATGACTACCCTAGCATATATTTTTCTTAAAAAGTTATTCTGGCAATAAATAAAAAAATCTATACTTTTTCAATCCCTTACGTGTCGTTGCCAGGATTTGAAGTTTCCTCTTCTTTTATTTTTTTGCACATTTTTAACAAAAAGTTAAAAGAATTAAAAATTGGGAAAATATGCACCTACTTACTTAAAAAAATTAATTTCGCCCTTCGATTAAGTACTGATATTAGTAAATTATACTGTGTCTATACGGTGGATGATTGTGGTCAAAACCATCCATCGCAACTGATCATAAATATATTTTCTATGTCCAACATCCTCTAGCATTAACCTACTCGTGTATGACGTCAACGACGATAATATAATAATTACAAGAACATAAAGTAACGAACAAACATGGAAAGTCAACACGGGTGTGATGGTAGTGACACGCGATAGCTTGTTGTAACCGACACCGCGATGCGATGCCTCTGCATTGTACATCTTTCATAGAATAATGTGAGCCGCACTGCCGAGGGGTAGATGCGGCGCGGCGTAGGGGCAGGACGTACCTATAGATGTATGACAAGATGCTTGATGAGGGCTTAATTAGGTTACAATAAGAAAATAGTTAACTAAGATCAATTTTATTTCCACATTTCATTTCCGAGGCTTGTGTTTGCTCTCATTGGGCTCGTCTAAGCTGAAAATATATCTTATTCCCCTTTTGATTGCCTAAAGATGTAAACCAGTATAGGTCTAATCAAACCAATATGTTGATAATTATGTTTGAGAATTTCGCTTTTCGCTGCGCAATACGGCATTACCCCACCCTTTTTATTTTTTTTAAGGACGGGATGTCCACAGCCCACCCATCACCCCAAATATTTTCCAAACCAGCCTAATCAAAATAACAGTGATGATTTTCAAAGAAAAATAAAGTCTTGCACGCTAGTAGAATTGAGCGTCAGGCCGCATTTTTAGTCGCCTGCATGTAAGAACACGGCAATGTTAGACAGTAGATATAATAACAGTATTAGGGGCAGAGAGGAAAATTTTCTAAACCTCAATGTACCATGACGCTCTCGTAGTACCTTTACCTACTTGCCTACCAATAAATCATCAATTGATTAATCAACTGATCAAATCAATGCCGTATCTGCATCCTATCCATAACCTTTGTGAAAAGGGGGTGAATAAACACCACCTCGCGGCACGGGAGGCGTGCGTGCGCGTATCAAGTGTTCGTCCACCATCAGCTACAACCAACCAGCACTTACCCTCTACCTTAACTCCCGAGCAATAAAGACGAAAATCCCTCATCACAGCGATACGACGTAAGTTTGGAGGGGTACAGTCCGATAAATCTAGCTCAGAGCTTGGATTTCTGAATGTTGGTCTTATCTGTTTTATCCTACGTGATGTATTCTGTGTGGAGTACGTGGTTTGAAATATTAATAGGAAACTGAAAAAAAAACAACGGCCTATGTCAGTAGTATTCAGTAGGTAGTATGAAGTCAGAGAAATTAATTGTTTTCTTGGTACTTTTGACAATGATTTCAATAAATAGTAACGGCACTAGTTGAAACTTTTACCTGTTTGCCTTGTCGGTTTTATGGAGGGAAGTGACATTTATTGGTCACTATAAGGTGATGAACTGATGAATGACCAATTTCTCTATCTGTATTACTGTAGTAATTACATGTTTTGGTAGGTAATCATTATATATTTTTTTGCTAAGTAGCTTTTTAACTTTATGCTTTTTATTTTAGCAATCGCAAAGCGATCTTTAAAAAAAACAATGTTGCAAACAAGGTATCAAATCACGAACAATGTTTTTGACATTCTAATTTTAGGGTAACCATGATTTCCCATTTTACGAGACTCACCATTACAACTTTTACTGACTTAAAGCTAATAAATCACAGTTTTTAGTACAAATAAAGCAAGTAAAACGTTCTTATAGATGTTTACTTAACTTCGGGTGACATAAAAACTGCGCCGTATTAAGTTACTGAGATATTCGAGTCGCTCGGATTTAATGTGAAATTCTTAAAAAAAATATTTGTTTACATAAAATAAAATTTAAGTACGATAATCATTTTAAAATAAATGAATGAACTCTGAGATTTCTTGGGATTTCATTATTTAAATCAGTGCTTTTAAGAAATAATTGATAGGGATTTCAGATTTTCGCTGAAAAGATGTTATGGATAGGTGTATTTGTTCTTTATGAGCCAAGATATCAAAAACCACACTAAGCCCGCGATTACGGCCCAGACCTGCTCACAGGAAGGAGGCCTGTGTCCCAGCAGTGGTGGGAACATTACTATGTGGTTTATATGTTTATTAATTTTCCGTTAAGTACATTTATATTTTAAATATTTCTTATTATTCATTATTATGTTATATAAGTATGTATTAAATAACGATACATTCAACACCCTTCACATAGAAATATGTAACACAATACAGTTGAATGATGTGTCTACTAAATTTGGACGGGTCGCTTTTAGTCGAGTGTCGTTTTACAACCGCTTCTCAGATTACTACTTGACCGGACACTACTGAACATTAGTGACGTTCACGCTGCACATTTTTTAAATGCTTAAACTTGTGTTTTGTTTGTTACAAGAAAACACTAAAGGACTGCTAATCGGCAGCCGGTTTTTTTTTAGTAAATGGGGATAAGTTAATCGGTGACATAGACAAACAAGCGTATTTGACAATGACCTGACCTAATTATTTATTGATTAGGATCGTCAACATTGCATACACTGTAAAATTAACTTGGCATTCTATATACATTATTCTAGTGCTGCTGACTTTGAAAAATTATTATCACAAATTATGCTCCTATTCGTTCATATTAAAAGAACGAAAAAGAAAATCAAAATTAACTCTCAAACTTCAAAGCTAACTTTGCTTTTCTCCCTTCATATTCGTACAGACCGGGAGGACTAATTTGAAACGCGATAGCAAGCAAAAAAATATGAAATAAATACCCGTATTGCTCTAACACGCCATTAAAAACGGTACAAAAAATATTCTCTGAAAAGCACAATAATTTTCTTTAGCAAGAGGGCCGTAAGCATTTTTCAATAACTATTAAGTTTCACAAAATTAAAACGAAATATTATTATGATATCGATGAGGTATAATTAAAATATTTTTAATTATATAATTTGAGAACATCGGCGAAGGTTTCAATCGCTCGTTTTAATTATTGTAAGTTCTCGTCTCGACACCCGACGCTCGGTATCGTCGTTAATTTTAGTGTAAAATGAGACGCTGTGTGCCTCCGCTGTTCGACGTTGTGCTACGCGAAAAATAAAAATAACAGTTTTTTTAAATACTGCGATTCATCAGTTTTCATCTGAAGAAATTAATACACTGTTCTTTTATTTAATAACGTACATGAGAGAAAAAGCTTTTGTTTCCATTGGTTTGCTTTTTATTATTCATTCGAATGTAAAAAATATACCACTCTTCATTGGAAACTAAAGCATTTCATGAAAAACTGTTCTTATCGTATTGGAATATTTTCAGTTACGTGTAATTCTAAATCCAGTAAATCCTGTTTTGCGGCACAAAACAGTGCGTGAGCGGAACCCTAAGCGCAGTTGTTGAACATGATCCCGTATAATTAATGCTCGTCTCAGCTAAACCGGCCCTGGCGTCATTTGACTCCATTTTGCGTCACAAGCCCGGCCCGTCAGGCTGACGTTAATTTTCGTGAAACCTGAACCGTCTGGCTTTACTACTTTTTACATCTATAATCTATGATGTGTGTATAGAGTATTGGCTGTCTGTTTGTGTCTAATAGTAGCTAGCTTTGGTGAGATGGGCTAGATAGAAGGGTTCATTTTGACAGCTCAACACAAAGGAGCTTACGTCATATTTCAATATTACGGTAAATTCATCTATGGGTGGTAACAGTTTCAGTTAAAATTTTTACATTTAAATAGGCTCACATATTTTTAAAGTCAACGTTAAAGAAAATTAAAAAAAAAAGTTATTCAAGAACCCCAATTAAACTCAAGTACTTACATCATATCTCGGAATAAGCTCAAAAAGACACTCGTCCGAAATCGTTTACATTTTTTTCGGCCACTTAAAGACGCAGTGGACGTCCATGTTGTCATATCGTAAGATGAAACCGAATGCCGCCACTTAATACCGTCGCATCGCAGTAATATCTTGTAATCAGACACCCACTGACTGGCCGCTTTTTTTTTCGCCCGTCAAGAATGTTTGTTGAAATCCTTTGCCAATTTTGAAAATAAACTTGGAGTTTGGAGTAACCCTTTATTTTAAATGCCTTCTCGTCATATCACATTGTAACTTTATAAATAAGTACATGGATATGTATTTCGTAAAGAAATTCTTCCGTTAATCAGTGACTGATTGAGTGACTGGTAGAAAATGCACAGCCGAAACTGTTGATCGTAGAAAGCTGAAATTTGACATGTAGGCTCCTTGGGGAGTGTAGAGGAGCACTAAGAGGAGGATTCCTCGAAATTAAAATTTCTGGAAAAAACGAGAAATGCGCGCACGAAGTCGCGGACAAGAGCTAGTTAATAATATAACTCATGTCTTGTTGTTGTAAGGGCCGTCTAACCAAAATCTAACCCATCCCACAGAATATTAAATTGTGATCTAACCACAATGATGCTCTGCATGATCAGTAACCCAGTAGGTAGTTTGCAATACCTGATATACCAGTGTATTACCATTGCAAACCCTAAATTCAGCAAACTAGTCGCGTATTATAATACCTACGTGTATTATGCAGTGATTAATGCAGTCTGCCTCGGACCCCTTGTTGTGAACGAACGATGAGGGAGGTATATTATGTTCAATAGTGGACGTTGCCTGTCTGACGTGGATGTATTACATTCTAATTAAGTTCGAAGTCGAAATTATGTACGCACATAAGTACATAATATATGCAGATAGGTATTGAGGCCTTTTCAAATTTCGTGTAAACAGTGTATCAGAATAATTATTATGGGTTATTAACAGGATATTTTAAGATTGGACGGTGAATTTTAGTAACTCAGATTGTCTCAGATACATAATACAAACACAAAATCAGGACTTCTTTCTTTTCTCAAGTAAGAAAAAAGATTGGTTAAGTTTATTTTACTTAAGTGCATAAGTAACAGATAATAATGTTTTTTTTTCCATCACTGTTCCTAAAATGTATCAAATTAAACATGTTTCTGTTTAGATAAAAAACGAAATCATGGGCACCCTATTTTACAAGTGCAGTTTTGTAAGCATTCGTAAAAACATAAGGTGCGTTCAATTCATTGCTATTAATGTCAATAACTTTAGTTTCTCAGTAAAACAGATATTCGTCAAACATATCGGATAGCAATATAAACATAAAGGTTAATTAATACACCTACGGCCTGCGGCACTTCAGTCCGTGTACCATATTGTATGACAAAGAAAATAGGTAGTTATGCATTTGTGTTTGATACCCGTGCGAATTACTAATGATCATAATTTAATGGTAGGTAAGTACTTACCGAATTACAGATATCTAACTACTGTGAAAAAATAAGACTACACTTGGTATGCCTAGGCACCTTGTTACCTTCTAAAGTCGATAGGTGAATTGTTTTTAATAATTCGTGTAACTATTTTTAACCTACTTACCTCAAAAACGAGGAGGTTATGAATTCGGATGTTTGTAGGGTGTTCCAGAAGCGCGTGTAGCTGATAGGTATACATTAAAAATAGCAAAACAAAAAAAAAAAGACCTTTATCAAAAACAAAAGACCGTAAAATCCGACTAGATACCTAAACAGTTAAAAAAAATACTTTTCAAGCATTTACATTTAGTTAGTGGCATTTACTTGTTTAAAATTACAACAGCCGCAGGGATCGATCTTCAAGGATAAGCAATGCTTGCCGAGGTTGGTCTGTAGATGGGTGACCATCTTAACACACCGAGACTCCTCCGTGCCTCGGTTCGTACGTTAAGCCGTTGTCCCGGCTGTCATTTGGAGATCTTTGGCAGTCGTTCGGGATTGTCAGAAGCCAGAAAATCTGACACCATCTGCCTAGAAGTACCGTGTTACCCAGTTAAATGTGTTGTGGAGGTCTGGTAGGCAGCCGCTCCACGTAAAATACTGGTATTCAGCTGAATCCGGTTTGACTGGGAGCCGACCCCAATATACCTAGTTGGGAAAAGGCTAGGCAGATCAAATTTACTTGTTCTCTGCCAAACACTGCATCAGACTGTTTGACAAGTTCGGGTTGTTGAAAAAAGTCGATATTTTTTTTGCTATTATTTCTTTATCGTGTTTCAGATACAGAACGTAACCCTGAAATATGACCACGCACTTCTGAAAAACCTTTGCAAAATTATTTTTTTGATTCGAAAGAGGTTTATTCCGAAACGACAGACATATAGACAGCTAAAGATATATGGACTGGGTGGAATTTTTGGGGGGTAGCACTAAAAAGTGAAAAATAAAACTCTTCTTTACATGAAATTACAAACGACTTCCAAATAAAAACTGCAAAGTACAAAATAACTTTTATTTTAGAAGTCTGTGTCAAAAAGCAAAGAAACCACACGAGAAAAATCGATTTAATAAATTCTTTTTCCAGATTTTCATCTTCAACACAATACCTTTTCGAATTTTGTGAAACAGTAAATGTTATTTTCAGATCACTAAAACTACAATCTTATCATTTATTTATTTTTAAAACATCACTAACAGACAGACAAGCAAAAGAAACACGTTTCGCCCTTGGGTAGCCTCGAGTCGTAATGAGTGAAATCATCGCAGATGTTACAAACACTGCCGTACACCATTCACGTTCTGTGAAGTTTGTTTACGTCACAACATGGAAGCTTCTTTAGAATGCACAGTGCAATGAAGCCCGATTTTCGGACATCTCTTTTTTATCATGACAGAAATGATCATTTAAATGCAAGATTTCGTATCCCCATTTAGCTACCAAGTCTAGTTTCCGAGTTATAATTTTTTGAAAATCGTAATTTTTCATCCGGATATTATGAAAAAAATAAATTACGCTTAAACTAAGCATTGATGGAGTATTTTATGCCGAATATTTTAGTTCGTAAATGAACCTCGCACCATTTAATGGTGCGAGGATCTTTTTCTTATTTTTCTCGAAAATTCCGCCGTTTCGGGAAAAGTTATCTAGTTATACAGAAATGATTCTATTTACTACCCCAATACACCACATAATTATGACATCCCAAATCCATGGAACTTAGAAGTTATTCCAATTTAACTTTTTTTGTTAGGGTTGTCAATTTTTTTATCCTTATTGTGTGAATCAAATTTTTCGTAGAAGTAAAAGTTCCGTAGTCAGAATGACAAACAGAAAGTGAACCAGTTTACTGGCAGCCTACCGGGACCTTTCAGAAATATTTATTTATTTTTTATTATTTGTAACCGCCTTCACCGCGTGGAGGTACTCCCAGCTTATGTTATTGCTATTGCATAATAATGTGGATTTTGCGTGTCATTTAGCAGTATTTAGTACATTTTACAAAAATACTTAAATAACACAAAATGTCTGAATATGCCTTTTAAAGTATATTGATGAATTATATTTTATTTAGATACCAAGCTGGTATCTGCCCGTCTTCACGTCAGATAATCCAAACCACCGATTTTACTACAAGGAGATAGATATATTTTTTGGCAAAGTTATACAAAATCCGGATATAAATAATTATCTGAGTTTTTGACAACCCTAACGACTTAAAATCCGGATAAAACTTAAAATCGTTGTGGTTTCCAAGTTCCATGGAATTGGGATGTGAATTTTTTGTGGTGTGTTGTACTGAAATGATTTCGATAACTTCTCCAGAAATCATTTCAGTATAAATAAATTTTCCCGAAATGGCGGAATTTTCGAGAAAATTAAGAAAAACTGAAACGGAACGTATATAAGAACATCAATCAGCGAATAGTCACTGCTGTTATGAAAACGAAAAGACGACCTTAAATCTTTGAGCCATGATGACAGTTCATGACCATTGACAGACGTGACTCATCGTTCGTTTTCGCGCAAAAATTTAAACTGTCAGTTTAAAACCACAATTTCGGCAATATTTTTTTAACCGACTTCTAAAAAAGGAGGAGGTTCTCAATTCGGATGTTTGTATTTTTTTTTATGTTTGTTCGCGCATAACTCTGTCGCTTGCCAACCGATTTGATAATTTTTTTTTTCGTTGGAAAGGGTATACTTTCCAAATGGTACCATTGAAATTTTATCAAAATCGGTTCTGTTCTTTGGTTTTTAAATCTAGATATCTGGAAAAAGTAAGTGGAAAAATCATCCATGTACCTATACTAAGTTGCGTAATTTTGTTTTCCTGTGACTTTCCAGTGGTGTTGTTAGGTTACCACTAAAAAGTGAAAAATAAAAAACTTTTTCTCAAAAAAAAGAAACCTTGTTTTTTTTGAAAGTCGGTTTCTTTTTTTTATGGAATTCTTTAAAATTAAAGCAAGATGAAAATATTGCATGTATAGAATTCAGACCGAAAAATTGTGGAATTTCATTTAGGTAGGTATTGATTTTTTTACAATGACACTTGACAAACAAACATTTTGTTCAGTGGTCTTCCTTTAACAACTATTAACCGGTCAGGCCCAACATGTGAAAATTCCCTAATATAAAGTAAATCTTATGTAATAGGTAAATAAACATTAAATTCGCGATTAATTCGCGACACACCGGTGTGTCGCCGGGGCCGGACAGGACTAATTTATTATTATAATAGCTACCGACATCAACAAATAAAAACTAAGCATTTTATTAGTTAACAGCAGCTCTACAAGGGACTGTCATGTCATTATGCTCGTATGATGTTACCAGTGAGAACTAAGATGCAATTTGACACCATTCTTAGCTATTTATTACATGGTTGCAAAAATATAATGCCCAAGTGGGTATGTAGGACATAACGCACATGTGCATAAACGGCAGATTACTAACCGCGTTTACACTGACATTGCTTCAGTTACACATAAAAATATTTTATCAATCAGATTATATCAAGCAACAAGCGTGAAGGTACCCATTTCAAATGTGCCATGTAGGTACTTACGCTTATTAATGAATACAATAATATAATAGTTTATTTCTCTCATAAAGGTACATTGTTACAGGAATTTATGTATCCAGTTTTGCTTATGCTTTTTGTTTTTGTTTTTTATGGATGGGAAATCATCAAATGACTTCTTCTTCTCTGGGTGGAGCGGAAGTAAGTGTCAGGCTCTTACTGACTAAAACCCATCCGTGCTCCTCCTAGTGCCCTTGTATGCGAAACAGGGTGTAAAGTCCCACAAACCTCCACAGAAAAGAGAGGATTCTCCCACCAGACGGGTTTTGTGCCTGGTGCGCAACTGCCCGATGGTTGATATTTGAGCTGTTGCACATGTTCAAATCGCACGGAAAACTCTGATACAGCGACGCACGTAGTTCGTTGCTGCCGGTATGGATGGCGCCGCGTTACTTTTTGTAGCGGTACGGATTTCTACGTCGGTTTTTTTGTAGCATCGATGCCATTACAAGTTCACTAGGCTTGCGTAACGAAAGCACGCGCCCGTTTTTTGTCAAGGGAGGCGGACTAGAAGTAACGAAGCGAATTTACCTGTTACTACTTACATATCGTTTGTTTGGGTTAACAGGGTCTTATATCAAAAACATCGGATTTTAACATAGTCGTAATAAAAAAATGCGTAGCTCAATTAAATCATAAAAACCATGAAATGAGTTTATATAAAATCTGTTCTACTTATATTGCATATAAAAGCTAATTGGATAAAACTCTTACTTCCTTAACTTGAATAGTTTCCATAATACCTACTGCGCGTAATTGATAGCTTCATTAAACGAAATAAAACAAGAGGAAAAATAGGGATAATAAAATAACTTGCTTCTATATTTATTTTATCGACATGTTTACAAATCACGAAGAAAACAAACATACCTAATTATTATATTAATTGCTACAAAAACGTATCATGTGTCAATCAGTGTTATTGCAATGCATGCCTTATAATTGGTTGGTTGTAAAGACGACTTTTTGTTATTACATAAAGCATGGTTTCTCCCTTTAATCGGTGGTAGTGGTTTAACGATTGGTATAAGTATAAATGGTAAGTAAGGTAAATGTTGCGGTTTGAGCGAACTGGGAAGAATCTTAATGCTTGGTCCGATTAAGTTGATTAACGAATTTTATAAACAAATAAGAATAACAATGTTTGGAACATAAACCCGTAAAGGTTTGAAAAGGGGCGATGAAATTTTTAAGGGAGGACATTATAGCTGGCTTCAATTAACGTGGAAATTGGTATGAAAAAACTAAAAGTGTGATAACTGAAACAGATCTAACAAATTTTTGCATAAACAACCCCTGACGGGGCGAGCGGGGTGAACAGTTGCGCTGATCCTGAAGCACAGAATCAGCAGCAGAAATGGCTGGGTAATGTAATAATTTTCCAAAACTAACCTTTAAAAGGGGGTAGAGGGGGCGTTGAAGTTTGTGGAGTACCTACTAAATCCGCGCTGACGAAGTCGCGAGCGAAGTGCTAGTATGGTATAATAGTGTTGCGGAATTAGTTCGAAAAAGTCACCGCGGCCCTGGAACGCAAAGGGCACTAGGAGGAACACGGATGGGTTTTAGTCAGTAGGAGTTTGACACTCCCTCCCGCTCCGCCCAGAGCGGAAGGAGTAATTTGATGATTTCCCATCCTTAAAAATGGTACCTATTAGGTACCTATTGACTTCTTTTAGTCTTTTCATCAACTATTTTCTTTCCATTTCATTAATTCGTTGTTTTTTTTCCTTTATTAAACAATTTGTTTGTTTTGTTTTAGTTGCCGAATAACAATAAGGTACGTTAATTTATTTCACTTTATCAACTACGACAAAGGGCTGACACGAGCAGCCACATTGCAGGCATTAAGGCTACACGAAACGCTCTATTATTAATAAAAACTATAAGTAA
Source organism: Melanchra persicariae (assembly GCA_947386135.1). Classification (NCBI taxonomy): domain Eukaryota; kingdom Metazoa; phylum Arthropoda; class Insecta; order Lepidoptera; family Noctuidae; genus Melanchra; species Melanchra persicariae. The sequence continues at coordinate 3,436,146 of OX376655.1, read as the reverse complement.
GTAAGAAACTCGAAACTATTCGCAACAGTAATTAAGCAAATTATGTCACAATTAGAACTCTGTATTCTGAAGCATTATTTTACAAAGGAGCGTTCAAAATGCGCGGCTCGCGAGCTACGCCCGATGTTGCCAGCTAAAACGAGTTTTCCCCGAAAGTGTGGCGTTCCGTTCTCGCATGACCAAAACAGTCGGGTGCCATACTCTCGGGTTGCCAGAAGAGCATTGCACAGCAACCCGACACTCTCTTTGTTTCGTACCCAGACGTTATAATGAGAAACATGTGAAACATAATCGATCTAGGGATATTGGAGACGTAATACTACGCCGTTGCTTTTGTTCGAGCGTTCGCGTTCGCGCTTTGTGTTCTCTATTGCGATGATAGGGTTTTATTTTGAGTCGCTGTGGGAAACTATTCGGTGCATGCGATGTATCGAGTGAAGGATTATAAATCGTGTAACGTAAGAACTTTCTATTCACGGCGAGAGTAATGAAATGACGTCTTGGCGACTTGACGACTTGGGTAATCATTCAGCGACGTATTTTGAAATTGAAACTCATTTACGACTGGTTTCATTGTTGTCGCGTAAGATTGAACGCGTGTTGGAAGTTTGTTTATAATCATTGTGTTATACAAATGAGCGAGGGTCGAACCTGGGAAAGTTTAAGCTAAGGCTGTGACCCGACAAATATCTACCTACATCCTACATATAATATTTTAATATATTATTATAATATTTTTTTGTTCCTACAATATTCAATACTTAGGTAAGTAAGTACCTACCTACCTACCTTTATTAAGTGTTTTTTTTTTGGTCATCATTTAACAACTTAACTGTATCAACATAGAGGTTATTCTTTCTTTCTTTCCACCAAATCTGCAGAATTTCTCTAAGTAGATAAATTAATTTGGCTCTTTATTCCGTAACGTCTTTTGATACCCAGAACAAATTCCCACCTCTATAAATTCCCCAACACTAGCAGTGCTTACGCATACTTAGATAGTCAATTTTAGAATACTGGTGCGTTCTATTCCCGTTCAGTGGCAACAGTACCAACTGCGTGAAACCGTGGCGGAGACTGTGGGGAGGTCTATCGCAACACTAGAACATGGCGGATTCGGTTACGCGCGAATGTAGCTGTGATCCTTATAAATTGTATGTTTTATTAATTTGCAATTATTTTGAGGATAGCTTATAGAATAGTACTGTAGACCACAGGGCTATGGCCTGGGGTCTACTTACCAATTATTATAAATAAAACTCCTGTTTTATCTATATATCAGTATATTGGAGCACCATCGCTCGGAGCTTCGAATTACATCTATCTCTACTTAACCGCTGCGGCCCCGACATGTGAAAATTCCCAAAAAATAATAAATCTTATGTAATAGGTAAATAAACATTAAATTCGCGATTAATTCGCGACACACCGGTGTGTCGTCGGAACAAAAACCGTTCTATTAATAATTCCGAATTCAAATATTCTTATTCTTACCAGCTACTTCCAAAGTAGATATGAACAGCCAGATGCTGCGTAAGGAGGCTCTTACAGTACCTATATTTTATCAAGGTCTGTTGGTAAGCAATTTAAAACATTTTAGTTTGTCAGAAACTTAAAATGTTTCTAACAAACTTCCAACTTCCGAAGCCTTCGGCAAGTCTTCGGCTAGAGTTTTAGAAACATGTTTGGAAATAACGACAAATAAAATTTGATTAGAAAGAGTTATATAGACGACTTATGGTAATTATTATTGTTACCATAGGTATTGTACCTACGTACATTGAATCATCATTATCCCTGCCCTTATCATCCCGCAGGGACGTATTTACCCTATGGCCATCCGGGCCATGGCCCGGGGCGCCAATCCGCCAGGGGCGGCGTAGCTTCAATATAATGTGCAATATCTTTATTGTTTAATACATGATATCTCATAACTAAAAAATAATCATAACCAAGTTTGTTGTGATTTTCATCAGTTAACTGAATTTGATTTAGCTAAAAATCTGTGCAAATATCATCAAAATCGGTCAATTTAAAACTCTATTTCAAAATAAATATATTCTGAAGACTATATTTCAAAACAGACAATTTTTACGGGATTTTTTGTCAGTGTAGCTTTTTGCACTCTTAAAAAGAGCTATAAGTACAACGATGGTACTTAATTTAATTTTAATTGGACATCGGTACCAAACTCCCATCATACTTTCTACGTTATTAAAAATCATTAAAAAAATGTATTTTTTTATTTAAGTTAATCGTTTTTTTTCTTGACTTCTGTGGTGGCGAAACTTGTTGGCCCGGGCGCTAAATTTCTAATTAGGTATACTTTCACGCTGTCACGCTATCATCCACTCCTTTTCCTTTCTTCTCATATCCCACACACAATTCACAATCAACCCGTTTTTCTTTGATCTTCCTCTCCACCTCCATGCATCAACATTTATGTATATTCTTCACCCATTTTAGTAACCTAGATGTAACCTAGATCATCTAAAATAAGCTTAATCATTAGGCAGATAGCTGAGTAAGCAATAAGCATATAGCTAGCCTTGTCCAGTGCGGTAGATCAGGCTGAATGGAACCCTAATTGTTTTCTAAATTGTCATGACGTGAATACCTAAGCCTGCCTTTTGGATTACCTAGCTCTTCATTTGAAGGACAAATATTACAATCTGCTGATTTAATTGGGACGAATTCTTTTCAGCAGCAATTTTAAGGGAACTCCCGTAACTTGAACTTAAAACAAAGTAAGCATTTATTTGAACAATCGAAACTATTATAGGTCATGCTTAGAAATTTTTATCGTTGACGAAATGCTTACCTAATGGTGATGATGAGGCATTTTAAGTAGGACAGGGAAAGACATAGTTTTCTAAAGAAAAAGTTCGTTAGCAAGACTGAGTTAGAATTAGTAAGAGGCTTAATTTATAATATCCGTTTTCTTAAAAACAAAAGAGCATCGATAACAAGCAAATTATTTATAACCTTAGCAAACCTTTTTCAGGTTTTTAGTGTTATATGTATTATGTCGCAGCCAATATGCTTAATTAGTCGTTTAATTGGTTGCCTAGCCTTTTCATTTAAATGTACCGATTTTTCAGAGACTTAAGTGACATCTTTTGTTCAATATCGTGACTTGCCCATGTCACTTATGTCGCTGATTAAACGACACAGTTTAATAAAAAGGCTAGACTTTTAATAAAACGGCGGATTCGGCTAATTGGCTGCGACATATTGTATAATTAAACAAATAGGTAATCACATTCAAATTCTTAACTCAGGGATCGGGTAAAAATATTGAAGAAAGAAAGAAAAAGACTTTATTTGCGCCAAGCATGAATGAATAAGAAAATGTTGAACGTCAGACTTGAGTAACGAACCTAACTCGCACCGCTACCTCGGCCAGTGGATACCAACCATCAACCCGCCTTGCCTTAAAACCCTTCGATCAACAATACAACTAGATAACGGGTCACGTATAAAATCAAAATTCTGTCCGCGTGAGTAGGTACCTACTACAGCTTTTGTTTACCAGCATTCAAATTTGTTTATTATAGCGAACTGAGAAAATAGTTTTATAACAGTTTTTAGTCCTACCGAATTACAACCTTGGCACCTAGTAATAAAGTCACAAATCTTCGCAATATTATCTTACACTTACGATCATTCATCACAAAAAACGAGCAAAGCAATCTGTCACTTAGATATTGAATTTATTTGCGCGTGTATTGCGTGTGTATTGGCCAAACATTTGTGGCGCTTTTTTTTGATAACACATTGTGGCATTGTAAAACGCGTTTACATTGGCTGTTTTTCAAGCAAACTAAACAAAAGAAGAAGCTCACATCTCAAGTGAGGTGTTATTTGCCGAGTCGTTATTTTGGCGTCGACCCGATAATGCCCGATATCTAGTTGTAAGTGTTGATCGAAGCCTTTTCTCAACTATATTGGAGTCGGCATCTAGACTAACCGCTTGCAGCAGCAGCTGTGTACCAGAATTTTCCTGCCAAATCTCCAAAATCCATGCCAATCCCTTATGACTATGACTTCCCACAAATCATCCTATTATAAATGAATATGATAGTTGTTCCGTGTGTCGTCCATATTTGTTTCCACGTACATTAGCACTGCGATCGTTTTACACGGCATTAGGTAAATTATAAGCTCCACTAGTCGCTGCAATACGATATGTTTGCAGTCGGTGCCGTCTCGGCTTCGCCCTCGTCGCAGAGCAGCGGAATACAGTAGGACAACTTAATTATTCGTATTATTGATGTTTTGTTGTCGCGCTGTTCTATATTGTGGTGTTTAGGAAACCTATAAAGTGTCTTATAAAGATTTCATTTTATTTTGAGAAGCTTCCTCATTGACAGCGATATTAACGAAGTACCTACACATACTAACGCGTGCATTTTATAGTCTGTATTTATCATTTTAAGTTTATTTTTATAAATCTTATTAATAAGACACGCACGTTTTCTCTTGCTTTTTTAAATTATTTATATTTATAGATTCGCATTCGATTATAACACTGGCTTCTCAGTGACCCCTTAAAATGTATAAACTCGTATAGGTACCTACAAATTTTCCAATACTAATGGGTCGTATATTTTAAGTGCAATAGATATTTTTGGTAATCAATACACCATAAAATGAAACATTAAGATATAAATGTCATAACACAATTTTATAATTAATGAGTGCTCAAGTTTCACGCATAATCAGCTACCGGCTAACTGCTTAACTGACATTTACAGAAACATTAGTCACTTCACTTCTTTTTATTTTTATTAATTACGGTGTATGATTTTACGAGCACATCTTTGACACTTCATAATTAATATCTTGACGCTAAACTCACGCAGTTATTATTCTTTTTGAAATAAATATATTGTTTCTTTTTTATCTTTTTCTCCGTCCGCATATTAGGTATACAGGTTAATAAATACCTACAGTCAATAGATCAATATACTGGATAACTTTTTTTCCAGTGCGCAAACTTTGAGAACCACTTCTGCCCATGTAAATGAACAACTTTCCCCAAGAAAGCCATAGTCAATTCCTAAAAAAAAATTTGAACTTCCCATACAAAATTGTCATCAACTGACCACAATTTGTATGGGAGACTCAATTTCCTAGTAGGGAGAATATCTTGTTATGTAAATCTCAGAGACTGTCAGAGAGAGACACTCCCTACATTGATATTAATGATTATTCTGTTATTTACGCAGATACTGGACATTGAAACTAATCCAAGTTCAATTTTCCTGATGTTTTGGACACGGGCAAGCGACGCTGAACATTTATTTATGTCAGATTCAAGTTTCTTGGTGACTCCACACATTGCTATTCGATTTCGTGTTTACGTTTTCTATTTTAATACGTTTTTGCTTCCCTTTCCAGCGTATAATTGCGTTTCAAATTTTATATTTAGGAAACAGAAAATATAAATAGATATTTTTCGTGATGACGCGTAGTGGTTCTTTGTTTTCAAACTAAGTTCTTTATGGAATCTTTGTTGATGTGGATAACCCATAGGTACCTGGTGTCAGATCGTCGTGTTCGTGAACGGACGCCATTAATGGAGGCTGACGGTCATCTCTCAGCGGTCACTGGCTTATTTTTAATATTTGATACTTAGAATTGTTTTTCTTTCTTTACAGTTTTCTCACGTATACTGGGTGAGTTTTTTTCCAGTGCGCAAACTTTAAGAATCACTTCTGCCCATGTAAATGATCAACTTTAAACAAGAAGCCATAGTCAATTCCTAAAAAAAAATTTGAACTTTCCATACAAAATTGTTATCAACTGTTCACAATTTGTATGGGAGTCTCATTGTTTTTTTAGCAGGTAATTGACTGTGGCTCTCTTCGGGAAAGTTGTTCATTTACATGGGTAGAAGTGGTCCTTAAAGTTTGCGCACTGGAAAAAAACTCACCCAGTAGATGTAAATGAGAATGAAGCATAATGGAACCAATATTTTTGTAAAACATAAAACGATTTAAAAGAGTGTCGTGAAGTTCCTTGCACTTTCTTTTCCATAGAGATGTACGCTTTGGAACGTGCAATTAGCTTCATGTTTTTGACTGATTGACTTTGACAGTTCAAAAGTACCTGTAAATGACTATTCTAAATTTAAATGCTTTGACTGAGATTTCCTGGCCTCCAACTATCCGTTACGAATGTCAATGATCTAAAAAATAGAGGCGTAACCAACGCCTGAATGCGCTTTCCGATGCACGGAGGAGTCTAGGTACATGTAATAAATAGTCACCCATCCACGTACCGACCTCGGCAAACATTGCTAAACTTGATGATCGGCCCGAGCGGCTTTGTGGGTGGCAGCCACGAGCTCCACTTCTCACAACTTCTTGAGAACCTCTTAAGAATGAATATCACTGGTCAAATTCGATTTTTTATTTCGTAACTGTTCCTGTTTGGTTTTTTATACGATATGCATCGAAACTAAACACCATTATTAAAAACAGTGCTTTCATTTTGATCATAAATATCGGATTTCTTAGCTTATTTATACCTAAATGTAATTTTTCGTTTATTCGTTTTGGATGTAAATGCACTTTGAATATAAAGAGATGTAATATCCGATAACATGGCGAGCTTCGTCAGATTTAGCGGAACTTTTGAAAAATCTGTTCACCTGGAAAACAAAACTGTTATTGAAGTAAAAATATTATTCATTTAAGCTGGATAAAAAATGTTTATTACTTTGGGTGTATTTATAACACATTTTTATAGGCACCCGTTTTGGGTTAACGAGAATAAATATATGTTTGAACTATCCACCTCTATCTCTGCCTACACGTACGTTAATTATTATTTTTATTCCTGAAAACAAAATATTAACGAATACACCGAATCTACAGAAAAATCATAAGAAAAATGACATTTGAGTATACTGTTAAAAGATACTCTATGACACTACCTCGTTCTTCCCTAATGAATGACGTACAGAGGATGCTACTTCGGTCCCCGCCAGTGATTGCGTAGCTTGGATTATTCTTCTGTCGCCCTGGTCACTAAAATGTAACAACATGTGTGTCTTTGAAACTTTTGTCAAAATAGCTCTTTACAAAGGATTTGAGCATAACCAATAAAATGTCTTTATCATACACCTCTATCCCTGCCTACACCTTCGGAAACTAGTGAGATGTTACGTTAATTATTACGAAAAACATGACTAATATTACCCCTCTAGCAACAACACAAAAGCAAGACGAATCTAATCCAAACGATTCCACATACAAAAAATCTGACATTTGAGCACTGTATAAAGTTACTCTGTGACGTTGCCTCCTCCCTAATGAATGACGTACAGAGGATGCTACCTCGGTCCACGCCATTGATTGCGTAGGCTTGATTAGTTCTTTTGTCACCCTGGTCACTGGGTCAAAGAATTAATGGCTTATTACGAAAATAACATCGATACACGTATTGTTCTTCGTCTAGGGTCGAACGTGATCGATGTGTGGAAAATAGAGTGGTGTTGGGTTTCGATTGGGGACTGTTCAGCAGTAAAGGACTGTATTTATTTATACTTATTAGTATTTTGACATGTTTAGAGTAGGTCACAAGTCACAAGTCGATAATATAAGCCTTTTCAGAAGCTCTTCAGTAGGCTTAGTGCGAGTTTTGAAACTGAATAAGCGCCATCTGGTGACACTCACGGACAACCTGTTTTTTTATACAATTTGACATAAGCGAACGTTTACGTTAAAGCGATCGAGTACGTTAAAAAACTCACAGAGATGTCTGTGAAGAGGCTTATCGACTTGTTGTGTATGTCAACGTTTATAATAATGTTAAAATGTAAATGTTGGCATGCTTCTATCAGCAAACTATCCGTAGTTTGCGGATAGAAGCATGCCAACATTTGGTTGCGATTCGATGTTCAGCTTACATTTATTTTTTAAACTTTGCCCCACACTAGGAATTTCTCCTGTACCTATTGTGGGTGCGTTTACAAACATCTAAACTCACATACACAAATAGCCAGACCCGGAACAACTATCTGTAGGCCGTACAAATATTTGTTCCGTGCTGGAATCGAACCCACGACACGCAGCGCAGCAGTCAATCGCACAACCACTGCGCCAACCGTGTCGTCAAACGAAACTTGTACACTTGTACAGTCAACAAAGCTATTTGGTATACAGGCAAAAATATAATTCTTCACTACACTGCTAATATTTATTTCTAATGAGTGTATTATATGTATAATATGTCGCAGCCAATTAGATTAATCAGCCGTTAAATTGGTAGCCTAGCCTTTTCATATTTTTGCGCCGATTTTTCAGCGACCTAAGTGACATCTTTTGTTCAATGTCGTTTAATGACTTGCCATGATTGTGTTGAGTTTAACCTGTCCGGCCCCGGCGACACACCGGTGTGTCGCGAATTAATCGCGAATTTAATGTTTATTTTCACATGTTGGGCCGGAGTGGTTAATAAACAATATTCAAAAGATCTAGCAGTGTGCTACGTTCAATAGTTTTCAGGCTGATCATAGGGCAGTAGATAAGGACGTATGCACTGCGAAGAGGTTCCGTAGTGTAGCAGTCACGTAGGCGTCCTTAGAGAGGCGGCGTAACGTAGTACTAGGTAAACATTACTGTAATTCAATACGAAGTGCACAGTGCGAAATACCTACTGAAAATGTTATGCTGCTAAATGAACGAATTCTTGTTATCAAATGAAAATACGGGGGAAAACATAAAATACTCACTCAACACTGGATTTCCTTACATTACCAGAACTTTCCATGGAATTAACGTTGAAGCGTTTATTTGTAAGCGAGTTGATCCTTGTTTTCGATGCGGATGTCTTTGTTATGATACGGTTATGAATTGAGTATCTGAATTATATAGGTTTCCTACTTTTCTCTTTTCAGTCACTTACCATCAGTTTTTGGAACGAATGTAATCGCCAAATTCTGTAACCAATCCCAATCCCTCAACAATTTGTCACATCCTATCCTATCTAGTATTATAAATACGAAAAAAAAATCGTTTGTTTCTGAAATATTATCGCGAGCGAATCTACGGGCAAAAGTTAGTTTAGTAGGTATGCTATAATTTTCATTCCAAAAACTGGGCAAGGCTGCGCTTTCTTAGGTATCGATGACTAGAAACTCATTAGACGCGAAATCAAACGAGCTTGCAACACTGTAAAACTCATCAAAAAGTTGCTCACCCTCATATCTACTTACAAAAATAAAAACCCGCAATTCCATGTCGTATGTTATTTAAGTACCAAGATATTTTTTAAAAAGAAACCTTGAATACTTATAAAATCGTATAGGTAGTAAATGCTTAAAAATTCTCTTCAACTGCTACTGACTTTTAAGAGTGATCTTAGCCTCGCTGTTTGAAACAACAATTTTCTTTATCATATTTTAATAGGGCTGGCACAATGAACAACTAAAGGTATAAAAAAACCGAAGAAAACACAACATCCTTGAAAAGCAGAAAAGATGCTATAGTTACATAAACTGACATAAAGAAACAAGATACATGAAGTTCTACCGACTCCCTCATGAGAACAACCTAGGTAATTTATTTCCAGGAAAAACGTGTCCTACTTTACAAAACTCTTCAAAAGCAATTTACGTGCACAGCTTTGAGTTTCAATCGCAATATAGGTACCACGTTCAAAGACTGCAACAGTTTAAACAGAGGCGTCAAGTTTTCTGCTCTGGCAACACCGTGCGTAGGTCGCCCCGTCTCGGATTACGAACGCTCCTAAATTTACCTTAGCCAAGCTACTGCCATTAAAAGCATTTATGTTATATTGGATATCACAATATTATCGGGAGTAGAGTTACCACCGCGCTTTGACCGCTCATGGCTTTGTTGCTGGCCTTTTGTGACTTGTCTGGGTAAACCTGTGTTGTGACAGACAAGGTCGAAAATCTAGGTTGTCTCTGGTAGTAAGTAGGGTTTTGTTTCTAGACAGTTAGTTTCATAAAAGTTGTTTGTTCAATATGAGTGTTCGTGTTGATATAGACAGAGGTACCTTACGAAAACACTTATTGTGTTATACATAGATTTACATTAGACGTAAAGAAGTCCGTCATGGGTACTTAATACTTTTTCAAATACCTAAATAGTTAATTTTGCTTTGAAGGGAAATGGGATAGTACCATTATGAACAACTTTCACCATGGAACCAACACTGAAAGCGCGAAATAAAAATGTACTAAATAGCATTTTTTTTTCGCGATTTTGGGGTTGGTCCCATAATAAAAGTTGTTCATAATGATGAGTTTGCATTTATTCTGTTACACGTTGTATACGTGTAACTCCCATACCTAGGTACACTTTTTTGGAGACCTTGTTGAAATTTGAAGAAAAAATTTTCTTTCTCTTTACCGATCATCATTTTCCTATCCTGGTTACTTCTGGTCAGGATAACGCGTATCCTCCTACCATTCTTAGGTTAACCGTCACGCTATCACAAGTTAAAATAAAATAACTAATACTAGCTTTTGCCCACAGCTCCGCCCGCGTGTATGTCGGTTATCGCGTAAAATGTAGCTTATGTCCTTCTCCTTAGCCCAGGCTAAATATCTGCCAAATTTCATGGCGTTCCATTCAGCCGTTTCAACGTGAATGCGTAACAGGCAGACAGAGTTAAACTTTTTCAGAAATCGCATCGCAAATTGTAGAAGTGTGTGAACTGCAACGTTAAGCATCTCAAGCTTATTTTTATACGTACAAATCTGAACAGTATCTTAAATTTTCTCGTGCCACACATGATTAAGCAGTTACAACTAAGATAGATTCGCCAACAATCCGATTTGACAGCAAGTGCAAGGCTGGCAGCGATCAGTCCACTCCAATGATTAATCAAAATCAATCAAACTAGATCAACAATGGAAAAGATTGAGATTCAATGACCTGAATAAACATTTTAATATAATTGAATTGATTTGTACGGTCGACTGCACGTCACTTGAAACTTGAACTGAGAAAAGAATAGCTCAATCATAGTAAAATTTAGATTATGGTTGTGCGGCTGACTGTACTTAGGTATATGATTTTTTTTATTCTGTAATGCAAACACTTACAATGGGACTTAATTTGGAAAACCTGGTATTTTGGTGATTGTAGCAGGACCTATCTAACGAGTTGCTAAGGGATTCTCGATAAATACCTCAAGGTCTGACCAAAAACCGCGATCAATTAACTGTTGGCCAACCGTGGTTTTATGGCGTGGTTTCTATGGCGTAGTTTCTATGGCGTGGTTTCTATGGCGTGGTTTCTATAGAGGTATGCGGAACAGAATCCTGAAAGTCCTGCAACTTCCATTGTAAAAGGAGAATCCTGCGACCAGGCGTGTTGTGTCTGGTGGGCAACTGCCCGAATGGTTGATGTCAGGCGGTGTGATACGTTAAAATCCCCCGGAGAACTTTAATATCGAATCTATGTAAGATGTTTTCGACGTCAAATCAACTTTTTTAGTTAGTAGGTACAAGTTGCGACAAAGTTGAGCTACAGTTTTACTTCTGTTTCAGCTAATCACTGTAGGCTATGTAGTTTTGAAGCCTGAATCAAAACGTCGAGAAAAAAAACTTGCTCTAAACCTAAATAAACTGGTTACAAAGTTTCCTGCACATAATGTCATTCTACGTAAATAAAGCTGTTCACCATCTTGCTTAATTTTCATTGAATAATTACCAGCTGCAGAAAAAACAACATCCAAATACCTACGTTAAATTAATAATTTTAAGTCGAAATTCTGCCAAAACTCGTTAGCAGTTGCATTTAATCCGCCATTAATTAATCGAACTGTCAGTACGTAAAGTCTGCGCGCCTAATTAATATTTCGTAATAAAGATACGATATATTCGTAGTTCCGATAGCGTAAATGTTGAATAATGGCCGTTCAGTTTTACTCGTTCCTTGCTGCATGTTGGGTGCGTTCAGGGTATCGTATTTTCACCGGTGATAATTATTACGCAACGGTACACTAGCAACACTGACGTCGGCCGTAAATTGAAACACGAAAGCTCACGTACGGTGGAGTGTGGTTAGATCATTATTAGAAACCGGATTTATTGATTTATTTACGAATTTGATTCTGTTTAATGATGGTTGATGTTTAGAGTAATAACAAAGGATTTGTGTTTAGACCTATAATGGTGAACTCATTAGCAAATAGGTTTGTAGACTTAGATTAGATTCTAGCTTAATTGGGAAACAATACAATAGTTAGAATTATCGCTCAAGGCGTTTTCTGAAAATCTTTGATTAAACTTGCTACATCGTCAACATCTTTCAATTCTGAAGACACGTAGGTAGATTATTTGTACCACAGTAAAGTCTGTTCGTCTATCACTCTTCCAAATCAAAAATCGTAGATGGTGATCGACGATTTTTGATTTGAAAGAGTGTCCTGCCCTGGAGTTACCTACTTACCTACATGTTCTTCTCCATAGTGATAGAGAAGAACATGAACGTGTCCGGTGAGTACCTGCGTCAGGCGGAAGGTGAGGACGCCGGCGCCTCTCCAGCCACTCCTCAAAGAGGGGTAAAAAACAGACACTCTTTTTCATAAATCATGTGTCACGTTGTGCTTTCGACCGTCGTACCAAAGAAACTGAAAGTATCCCAGCATGGCTCGGGTCATAACTTACCGACGATTAGGTAAAGCCCGGTTATCGTGTAAGATCAGATGTAACCGGACCTCCATGGGAATCGGTAAATAGTTTCATTACGCGTCGACTGCTGGTATTACACAATTGTGCTTTAATGGTTTGTTTGTAGTAAATAAAACGTGGGTTTCTTTGCTTACTAGCTTCTGTTAGAGGCATAAACTCTAAACTAATCCCAAGGAAACATACTCTCAGGATAAAATCCGTTCCGCAGTGTTTCATAAACGACGAAACTAGGTAGGAAGATACGCAAAATAAGTACATGGGTCCAAAAATTTAGAACTTTTTCTAAGAGTTTAAGTTTTCTATAGAAAGTGAAATATCACTGCTTTCCTTCTGATCTCTTTTTAGAAAAATGGCATGCGTCTACCAAGCACTGCGAAAAAAATTCGCCGATAAGAGTTCTACCTATTTGTTCGCTGTTTTCAAATTGCTTGCATTAATAAAGTTCCCCAAAGATATTTTTTTGTAGAGAGACCTAAGTTTCCATAATTTTTCAAATAGGTAATGTTATAATTCTCATTACCAGCCCCATCAAGCCGAGTATAAACACGGACACTATCACCAAACGTCATCCATCCTAGGTTTCTTTCTGTAACTAGAGCCCAATTATCTTGACTAGCGACTGGTCATCTTCCTCTCTGAAATATTAGCCGTCTGGCCAGGACGCGCTACGCTGTCACTAAGGTTTGTGAGCTTGCAAAGCTCAGATTAATTAAAAGCAGGTTATTTTGATACTCGTGTGTCAAAGGGATATGGTTTCACCGTAATGAAGGCATCTTCGTTGCTTTGAGTGTCGCCGATATGTTGTGGCTAACGAGTTTCGGTTCTGTAGGATATCATTTGCGGGGTGGACTGTGGAGGTACTTAGGTGCTTTGACGTCGCCGAAATGGTCGGTGTTGCATCGATATGCCGTAGTAAACTACTAAGTAGAAGGTATTTTCAATATTCGGTACTCACCTAATATTTTTCATAGACCGCTAGAGGGAAAGCTCATCGGCACTGTACCTAACAGGTTTTACCTGCAAAGTAGGTATTTAAGTAAGATTTAATAACCATAAGACCGATTTCTTACATGTAGGGTTGCCTGGTTTTAAAAAATGTAAGCCAAACAGACCAGCTAATTTAGTTAATAAAAAGACAGTCTTATGTCCTATTCAAGATAGTGTCTTCAAAATAACATTTATTAGCATTAATGTAAGTAAATTCAAGCTTTTTGACTCGTCAAAATAAATCCGTTTTGATTTACCTACTTATAACTAAGGAAAAAACAAAATTAGATGAATCAATCTACTTTAATATGAATGTTTAGTGGAAATTTGGCAAAATATTAAATGCCTAACTAAAGCCGGACAGACCGGACACGGTCTAATTTAACCGGGCACTCATCCTAAAAACCTGACTACGTCCGACTTTATCCGGGCGCTTCACAACCCTGCTTACCTACATGACATGAATTGGGTGTATTTAGGTTGATTAGAAAAATATTTTTAATACTATATAAACAAATCTAGTAAGTACCTACTTAAACACACAATTATGCTCCCCTCTACGCACGTAGTAAATTCGCAAAAGAAAGTCTACGAGTTAACTCGAACTGCTACAAACTCTGTATGAGTTTTTTGATCATCTTAGAGAGCAAATTAAATTGTCATTTGCTTAACATAGTGGACTACTTATTTAATAATTTTCATAAAATTAATAAATAGTCCACTAGGTACCTACCTACGAGTATGTTTAATTTATATTTCTGTCTTTCACAAAGCCCTTAGCATTCCTTCAACGTCCGTTCGTAATAAAAACGAAACTACAACATTCTAACGTTGCCAAATTACTACGTATATTTAATGAGAGATGACGAATTACTAACGCGAGTCTTTAGGTTTTATGACACCGATATATTGGAAGTCTTGTGTGCACACCAGAGTCAAAATGGTTTTGTTTGCTGGCCGACCGTAGAAAAAGCTCAGAACAGATTTTCAGTAGCTTTTTACAACTTTGATTAGGAGTTTTTTCTTGTTTCAATTTTGTCCATTATGCACTGTCTTCAGTAATTGAGACATAGCCTATCTAAAATTCTAAATGATAATCTTTCTTGCCTCAGTATGAACACAGCCTAAAAAAGCAAAGCTGGCATAAAACAATCAGAAACCACATTGTTTTTTTCATAAATATTTTTTTTTGACACAGATACCTCTTGAATTACGTGTTGTTGTTAAAAGTGGACGTTATGTATATCCATAACAATTTATTGCCACGATAGCTGGCAGTAACGTTGACTGTAAGGAGGTCATCAACGACATCATTTATTTTATATAAATAGTGTTTTTTTTAAGCATCGATAATAAAAATAGCCCATGTATTTGTGGACGATACGTGGGCAAACATTATGCTCCAAAAATTACATCAGATGTTGGTATAAAATTAAAACGTTTTGCTCCCGATTCAGACGATTTAATGAAGCGACTTATTCCTTGATCACTATCACTAATGAAATGGACAATTAATTGTTTCCTTTTATCTTTCTGTTTTATTAGACAGTAATAAAGGGCCTTAATTAATTAGTCATTAATTTTCTTAAACATTTACGGTTAGGTACGTAACTCAAACTCTGTCTCAGTCTCAACCAAGTTAATTATCGTTCCAGGATTTCGCAGAGACAGCGATGAATGAGCTTCTAGGCTGGTACGGGTACGAAAGGCTGGAGCTACGGAGATGGGCGGCATCTCGGGCCCGGGACGCTTCCAGTCCAGAGCAGACTAGCGAACAGAAAAATAAAGGTATGTACTTCGCAAGAACTTTTTCGGACATAGTTAGACCACCATTGTTGAACTAAGGGTACCTACTATGTGTGTTAAAACTAGTGCAACGCAAAAGGTAATACCTACGACTACGATTTTTCTCAGAAATCGTTTCATAGATTTTTTATACTTAGCTAAATAAAACACGTAAACGCATCGTTGTCACATTGCCACATCGGGGGGTTAGTTTGCGGCTACATTCGCAAATGTGGGGGTGCTTTTACCAAAACACCGAAAACTTCTGGTAATACCAAACTTGTTATGAACTTCACTGATTCCCTAAAATCTTCACGATTGACAAACGGATAGGTTATTAGAAGACGGGAGAACCATCCTTCTGCACATAGTTGTCAATCATTTTTATCCCACACTGCTCTATATATAAATATAGGTAGATCGTGACATGGCTTCCTTCCTCTACTTCTACGAGTTCCGAAAAGGGCGCTTTAATTGTTCCGTTAAATCAGAGTACTAATAGGTAATCTGTGGTAATAGCACTATTAACTAATATATAACTAAAAGACTGTGCTACTACAACGGACTATTAGTTCCCCCAGTTTCTATTACAGTTTATAATATCAAACCAATAAAATCATATTACATTTCTTAGAACAGGAACCCTCTTCCCGTAGCAGCTGTAGTTCTACGAATAGATGTGTTTCCGAACGCAACCCTCGCGCGCTTTCACGATAAAAATGGCGGCAAAAATACGCGGCAAAAAGAAACTCTGCGTGATGCCACAGATAGTAATCTAATTCAGGTCCTACATTATTAAGTTTAATAAACTCATTTTCTCGGAACTGTTTTATGAGGTGTGATATGAATATTATTTCGATAAGTTTAACCAGTAGCGATACCACGAAATACGATAAAGATCACTAAACAAGAAATAGACGGTATACTGAAAGCTTTGTACGTATTATACCACATACATCGATGTTAGCAAACGAACATTATTTACAAATTTGATACCGCAAAGCCGGTTTACTATTCCTAATGAACGCCCCGCGAATACGTAGTATAAACAGGTACCTATGTAGGTGTGCCGCAAGTGAAAATGTAGAACTTTGTGGTTAAATTGTGATGATTAGGAATGTATAACGTTACGATATAAAGTTACATAGACTGCTAAACACACGCGTCAATTTAGAATGAAATAGTTCTCCCACTGAGATATTTCTGGGAATTTAGTCTTTATTCATAAGGAGTTTAATTAGTTAGGTACTGAGAAAGTAGGGATAGCTACGATGTCGATATTAAATTTTGGGTTGCTACCTAGATTAGGTAGGTAGTAAGTAGGTAGCTACATACATCTTTAGGTAGGTACTTAGATAAACGGACTTCGACCACATCATCGCTTAATTACCAACAGGTGAGATATCTAGTGGTCAAGCGCGTGCCTATCAAGAAAAAACATCCTAGGAAACCACCACTCACTACCCATCTTAAATCAATTAAATAGGCAGGCTAAGCAGAATGCAGTGGGACGGTACAGGCAGTGCTTTATTTTCTTAATGACAATTTAAGGAGGGTATTTGTCAGAAAAGTAGGTACATAATCGTCACATTGATAAGGCATAAAGCAGATAATGTTAAAAAGAAAACTGGTCGGATTGTCACTCGTGAAGCCCCGAGTGCCATGGTCAAAACTACCAACGCTAAGGTTGAGGGACAATACGTAAACAGCTATGACTTACCTAAGCCTCTAGAGAAATCACACTGAGTTGATCATTGATCATAATGAATGAGTCTCTATTTCACGGAAATCAAAGTAAAATCATTAGTTTTCCGTTTCATAATCATTCCAAGGTTTGGAAAAACGGAAATTAATATTATAAGGTCTTTAAAGTATAACGAGCTATCATTTACTCGCCCTGTAGAAGGTTTTAAACGAATCGCAGTAATGAGAAAGCCAGTGTTCTGTTTCGCTTTTTTTTTACTCTATTCAATATCATTCACAAATTAATTGGAGATGAAACCCGACCCGAGCTTACTGTGCCCAGAAAAGCATTTTTTATTATTCCAACAAAATGAAATTCACTGTTGCAACCTTTATTTCAATTAGCCAGTTTTTCCGGTATTTTTTTTATCGGATAAATGGATGCATGAGCAGTTTTCTTTTTGACTTCGGATGTGTATTTTCATTTCAGGGAAGTTCATTATACGAGTCCATGCATATTTGATAACAGTTTACAATGGTTGTTTTAAATAATAATTGCATTTAAATAAGTATCCGATATTTTTGTGCTCAGCGCCTGTAGGATTTGTGCCGCAAGTTTTCAGTTTTACAATAGGTATCCGTATCATAAATAGCTAGGTACCTACGCTTTTGTTGATCACTTATCAGACGGAAGATACAGTCATTGAACTGTATGTAGGTAGGTATTAATAATGATAGCAACACATAACCATCTTCGAACTATACCTAAGTACTAACTGCAATGTTTACTTATTTATTTTTAAGTCACAGTTCGCAACTTATTAGCATATTGTATCTGTGCCCATTAGAGTACCACCTACCCTGTTTTACAGTGTAACTATTGCTGGAATGTTGGTATTCCTGTTTTCGATGACCAGGTCAGTTACGACCACTGCTACTGCTGCGCAGCATGTCGAGGTGGAGATTTACCACAATAGATCCGCGATTTATTTGTTTGCCAGCAATGCCAGCCGTGCGCAATCGTGCTTAGGCCGTTTGGGAGCAGTGGAGCGACGCCTTTATTATGGACTTATCCATTTACAATACTTCTGGGGATGGATGACCATGCAGATTCTTGCACGTTATTCTCCATATAGATCTATGTTTTGGAACGTGCAAATTATAGCTTAACATTTCAGACTATCAGACCGACTCCTTGGCACTTCTTAATATTAATGATTTAGTTTAAATAAACCGTATGAGTTTCGCGATAGTTCAGCAATATGAAAGGATGTTCCCAGGTCACCATTAGCTACTTCATTGAGCAAATTGTTTCTTCATAACTCTCACAATCCCTTCTCTTCTATTCCAGCTGACGAATGCTCGTGGTGCAACAAGAGCCTGCCCAGCGAGGGTTCAGCTCTCCAGCACGCGGGGGCCACATTCTGCTCAGAACTGTGCTTCAGTCAGTCCCGACGGGCCAACTTCAAACGAGCCAAGACCTGTGACTGGTGCCGGCATGTAAGGCATACAGTCGCTTATGTGGACTTTCAGGTGAGGATCGAGGTTTTTTGCCAGGTTATAACGCTAAGGGACTGTAGAACTCTGTTTGTGAATAGAATTCGCTTTCTGGGCTGGGAAAGATCCTTTAATTAAGTTCACCGATATTTTGAATATAGGTCGACTTACGTATGGGCTAGGAATGTGACTTAGATAGTAATACATGGTCCTACTGTTAGAAGTCGACATGTGGCTTTCCCATGTCTCTTTCCAAAAGGCAAGGTACGATTGTAGTTTCTAGTGCCAATTTCCATCAACAGTTAGCTACCTACTGTTACTTTTCCCTTGCTATGACCACAATAAACCATTCAGATTTGTATAGGTACCTAATCACCAAAAACTAATCTTCTAATCACCATATATCGTGCAAAATCTAAATAAAGAATCTCAAATTCCAGGACGGTGCCACACAGCTACAGTTCTGTTCAGACAAATGCCTCAACCAGTACAAGATGCACATCTTCTGCCGGGAGACACAAGCGCACCTCGATCTCAACCCGCATTTAGTCAATGCGTCATCGTCATCCAATCTCATCACTCCGGAACTCTGGCTCAAAAACTGCAAAAGCAGATCCGCTTCACCAAATTCCGAACGATCAGGTTCACCTAACCCAGAAAATATGCCCAACAAACCAGCAAACCCAGAAAAGACAGAATTTCAAAAGACACAAAACAGATCTCCGCTTCCCCTGATAACGATCGCTTCAACAGCAAAGCTGATGAAGCAGAAACGACCTTCAGATGAATCGATACCAGTACAGAAGTCACCAGAAACAAAAAAAGATATTAGGAACTCTAA
Source organism: Melanchra persicariae (assembly GCA_947386135.1). NCBI lineage: Eukaryota > Metazoa > Arthropoda > Insecta > Lepidoptera > Noctuidae > Melanchra > Melanchra persicariae. The sequence continues at coordinate 3,416,674 of OX376655.1, read as the reverse complement.
AATGAATTTACGGAAACGAAGAACGTCGAAGTGCTCGGCCACGGTGACGTCGCAAACTGTTCGGCAGCGGACTTCGACCCCGAAAGCGCAGGATCTCCGGATGTGCAGTCCGTCTGACGGCTCGTCGCCAGCGTCCACTGTTGGGAATGCTCTACATTCGCCGCCACACCAGATGAACCCTCACCCGCCGCCACCGCCGTTTCCTCCTAACCCGATGTTCAGTATGCCCCCACCAATGTTTCTGGATAATCATGATCCGAGACACCCGCATAATATGTTCCCACCGAGACTGAACTTTATGCCTCGACCAGGATTCCCAATGGAGCGACCTCGCCTGCCCGGCCTGCCGCCGCCGCTGAGCTTCCCCACACCCATCGGGCAGGCCCCACCGGTCACAGTACTAGTCCCCTACCCGGTGATCCTACCGATACCGCTTCCCATTCCGATTCCGATACCTTTCTCGGCGTTCGTCCAGGCTCACTGTGCGAATAAAGTGAAGACTGAAGCCAAACCTGATGCAGCAGACGTAGAAGGACCTTTAGATTTTACAATGAACAGTGATAAAAATAAAAGGGATGAGGAAGTCATGGAATGCAGTAGCGAGCAGAGTTGTGAGACTGCGTTAGATAAGAATCCAGTGTGTGAACCAACCAACCAGCGAGGGGAGGAAGATAAAATAGAAACAGAAATAAATGAGACTGGAAATCCGGAGCAGACTTTGCCCAAATTCAAGATAACCAGACTAGGGAATAAAATGGCGAAAATAGTCACTAAGAGTAGGGAGCCATCAGAATCCACACGACCGCTACGGAAACGGCGGAGACTTGTCGAGGTGACAACTGATGATGAAGCGCTCATTCCAAAGACGAGGAAAATAGTTGAAGTTTAAACGTAGAGTCCAAATAATCTCATTTTTCTCTGATACATATCACAAACGCATGATAATCCGAACAGAGTTCATTATTCTTTCAGGTTGCTAGTCTTTAATTTTAAGATGCTATTAAATTTATGTATTAGGTTTTAGGGCGCACTGTAAATGTGATATTAGTAACTTATTACTTCAATGTATTTAAAATAAAAAATATTACTACTCTATCGCATTGTTTTATTAACCTGTGATAAATGATAAGTAATCCCTGAAGTGAAATTATTCAACATCGTGTTATCGTGTTTTTGTTTTATCACATGTTTCAAATTGATGGACGAGCCTTTCATCATTTAGATAGTGACGAATAACAACAAACATTTGAAAACACACAGGTCAAACATTGTAGCAAGCTGTTTTATTACTTAGACACATAGAAAACAAAGTAACACGCAATAGACGTAGGTAATCCTAACGTACTGAGGAAATGGGGATCAAGAGGACAAACCTGCATGTAGACAGTCCCATCGGTATTTTATGTCGTTTAGTTATGCCTTAATTTTATACAATTGAGCGTGGCTGTTCATACGGAAAAGGATTGTACCTACTCTGGAAAAGAACTAGGATTTTTCACACGTGATCCAACATTTGCTTACCTATATTCTAGGCCTATGTCGATTGTAAATCACCAATTTAATAAGCATGTGGCTGTATCGCAAGATATTCTCGATCATGTCGTCATTTCAGACAATCTAAAAAACACATGTTAGCTTCAATTCACTGAAAAACAATGAATCATTCATGAATGTAGATTCAGGTGTAAATCACTTGATGAAATCCATAATGTGTGGCGCAATGGAAATAAAAGATATCGTAAAATTTCATAGGCTTTTAATGTCTTGACTTGAAAATCATCGCTAAAAACCAATCGTGGAAAATATTGATTGCTATACTTTAACAACATGTTCTTACAACTAACAGCTAGGCCACACAGAGTGGACTGCACGCCTCTACGTTCAGAAATTTGTACATTTTTGAGATCCAATTATATTTTACATCATTAACATTATTGCATTCTATAAAATTATATCTTCAAATCATTAAAGCGTCTTCAGATGATACACATTAAATGCGTCATAACAATTAAAGGCAATACTGGCATTATTTCAGTGATACTTCAGAGTGAAGTGGGCATGGAATATTTGGAACTTTAGCGATTGTCAACAGGAAACTATATCGCCGCGCTCGACATAACCCGTCGCATCCAGGGGCACATATGAGTAGACTTTATAAACGTTAACTAAATAAGCAAAGTAGATTTAGATAAATCTGTATACATTTGTCTACATTTAAGCCTATTTATTATATTAGTGTACTCATGCGAGACCAGCAAGACTTACAGGCCAGATGCAGTAACATCTCGAAAAAGTACTTTGGCCAATACATTCTAAGTTTGACTAGAATGTAATCGTAAGTATCATAATTCCGATTTTACCGCAATCTGAGCTTGGTAATATACTAAAAACTACAAAAAAAAAAGTTAAATGCTTTACTGTTGTTTGTGATTATACAAATCCCAGAGTGTAATAGCACCATCAAGTCCACCGGCTGCCATTATGTGTGCCTTCCAAAAAGACACCTTCTCAGAAGAATACACAACATCTTGAATGGCTTGCTTGTGCTCTGTCAGCACTACGAGAGGTCTGAGAGAGTACCAAGAGAAGATGCGAATATGGCCATCCCAACCCCCGGAAACAAATACTTTACCATCGGATCGGGTCTGAACTTTATTTATACCTGGGTTTTTAATTGTTATATCCATCTTGTGGGCCAAGCTTAAGTCTTTTCTCCCTATATTAAAGATCTGTATCACATTTGAGGCATTTCCAATCATGCCCCTTTGCTGCTCCAGGTGGAAATCAACAGACATCGGACATTCTGCGGTCTTCAGTTTGCTGATACATTGACTAGTGTTGAGATCCCACAGGAGGAGCCATCCTGCTTCATAGCCAGCCAGCAGGCAGGGCCGGTCACAAGGAAATTCAACATATTTCAAGCACATTGGATCTCCAAGCTTAAGAGATGTGTCGGGCTCCAGACTTCCTACTTTCTCTCCGGAAAAGTTGTAAATGTGAATTTTTGAATCCTTGTCAGGTACATAGAGTGTTTCGAGTTTTGTGTTGGCGTCAAAACGGCAGAAACCAGGGTAATCAATGTCGATGAGTGCGTCTTCCTCATAGCCCTTGTTTGTTAAACTAAATACTTTGAACTTGCCGCCCTTCTCCTGAGTGACGAGGTGATTGTCGGTGTGGATGAGGTGAAGAATGGGAGCTTGACCAACTTGAATCTTCTGTTGCACACGATTTGTCTGGAATTATAAACAATGGCCTATTTAAACAGTGCTGTATCTAAAAGAACAAAGGGCTCACTATTTCATCAGTTATGAATAGGTTTACCAGAAAAAAAATGGGATGAGTTAAAATTATAATTGACGACACGGTTGGCGCAGTGGTTGAGCGGTCGACTGCTGCGCTGCGTGTCACGGTTTCGATTCCCGCATGGAACAAATATTTGTATGGCCTACAGATAGTTGTTCCGGGTCTGGCTGTTTGTGTATGTGAGTTTATATGTTTGTGAGCGCACCCACAATCCAGGAAAAATTCCTAGTGTGGGGCAACATATTTTTTAAATAAAAAAAAAAAAAAACAAATTTCATGTGCTTTCATATTTTCTGCCTACCTTCAAAGGAATTAAGTTAAACGGTATACATAGCAAGTGACACGTCCTATGCCCCGCAATATAAAATTATTATATTAAACGAGTTTATTTAAACAGCATATTATAGTGCCAAGTGAAAAGACATTCAGTGACCCAATAAAATAGCATAAATGCGTATTTGTTTTGATTTGGCAGACGAACCTCTCAATTCTAGGTCGCGAATCGAGGGTAGTAAACAAAAATGTCGCGCATTAAATGGAAGCCATAGGACACGTCATTAACGCCTTCTACGCCGTTGTAACGCTCAATAATGTTTAGAATATATACGTGATCTTACCTGAAGGTTGTATGCATAAACATAGCCGTTTTTTGAGCCGGCTAGTAACCTCTCGAGACCACCAGGCAAAAAGCTGAATGCTAACGAATAAACAGGGACGTTGTCCACATTCCTGATCGTATAAACTGGGTCTGGAGGTAACAGGGCCATCTCTGGTCAAGCTCGGAACGAAATTATTTGTCGGAATTGGTAAAATAAAATAATAACAAAATTAATCAAGCCATCAGAAACTCAACCACAACTACGCACAACACAAAACTGACAGAAAAACAAAAAAGTTCACATCGTAACAATCGGTTGCGTTCGAAACAGTGGTATATTAAATTTTTCACACTCATGTGTGGGAGTTAACAAGAAAAACCAATGCATGTCAATAATCAATGTAGGTAAATAATGAGGTAACTAAAATTTAACAAGATTATGAAACATAAAAAAATTCAGGTAAGTCCATTTCATTGCCAAAATCTCGAGTTTTATCTTCATTTGAAACCAGTTTTTGAACGCGTACGAAAACAGAAAAACTTTATGTCACCATTTATAACCTGTGGTCAAAATAAGGAACGAACACGTAGTGATGTTCGCGTTTCGATTGAGAATTAGGAAAATTTGATTGTAAGAAAACATCCATTTTTAGGTTTGATTGAGGTATATTGTGCAAGTCATTCATACAACAGTGATTTTTCTATGTAGGTATCAGTGAATGAAGACTTTTAGCAGATCTTACTTTTTTCTTTCAAAAACACGATATAAAATCGACAAATATACGTAAAAAAAAATACACATGGACAAACATGTAACCACCTCCTTTTTGAAGTTGGTTTAAAAGAAAATAATTAGTTTGATTTTCAACTTTTTACCTTGAATATTAGGTTCAAGGTTGATTGGAGAAATGTTACAGTTTCGAGTAGCTTGATGTGCTGGCGTCTGTACTATTTTGGAATTTTGATTATTAAGAGAGTTATAGTTGTTTTATCTCACGAGTGCGGGCGAGCCATAGTTGTGTAGGTAAATGTACGTGCACATTGTCTTAGTGTGCGTGAGCTTGTGTCAGTCGCTCTCAAGGTTACGCACACTAAGACAATGTGCACGTACATTTACCTACACAACTATGGCTCGCCCGCACTCGTGAGATAAAACTACTATAACGTGTCGTATTTATGTGTGCGTGCATATTTGCAAGACAAGTTTGCTGTTATTTGCAGCCTTCTTTGTAGCGGCAAAGATACATGACTCGAACAGGCAAAATGAAAATTTAAGAATGAATCAATCACGACACTACATTATTAAAAAAGTGTGTTTCCTTTTTTAACCGACTTCCGAAAAGGAGGAGGTTTTCAATTCGGTTGGTAGTTTTTGAGTGTATGTGTCTTAGCCGTTTCATTATAAGCCCATTTAACTGCACCGTTTAATCAGCGACATAAGTGACATGGGCATGTCCACATGCCATTAAACGATATTGAAATAAAGATGTCACTTAGGACGCTGAAAAATCGGCAAAAAGGCAGACCACTTGTGGCCTATTTTAATAATGTCATTAGAATTCACCACTCAAATGTGAAAAATAAAAAACTTCTAAAGAGTGTGGAACCAAAGACCGAAATACACTTGTAGGTACGATACGACTAAATACAGAAAGCAAAGCTAATAGAAAATCTCTATTCCTAGTCCACACGATTCACCGAAAACTTCGTTGATAGAAAACATTGTGTGTTAAGATCTCGGTCCATAAGAAGCACTGTTGACAGAGATCTCTAGTTACAGTTAACACTTCTTGCCGTAAACTATGTTCATAGAAACCACTATTTCCAGGTACCTTTCGTTCACAGAAAGAGTCTTTGGAGAAGAAACTATTATTATAATACCTAATATAATGTCTGTGTCTAAAAACGTAAACATCGACTTCCAAAATGAAAATTGTTATAAACTTTTCATTTGGAAGTCTGTTGCATTTTTTGTAACAAGTTTTTTAGACTTATGATCGCTGGTGCTAAGTAAATTTGGTTGATAATATTAAAATATTCTTTTTCTTTCGTTGTATTTCGAATTCCTAATATATCATTTCATATTAGTTAATTGTCAAACTACTCGATTCCACGCCCAACACTAGTACTCTTCCAGCCAGCAGCCTGTCAATCACTTCACTGCGTCAGTTTCTCTTCGCAAGCAGTATTATCGTGTTTTATACTTTGATGGATTTTTGAATGAGAATTAATTGATCTTACCTAATAATGGGTGCCATACATAAATTAAGGAGATTAATTTAATCCTCGAAATTACAAATGGCTGCGGAGTCGCTTCTGAAAACGGGCAAGCATTCGAAGTATACATCGTATAGGAAAATCTTGTATCATAGGTTCTTCGTCGGCCTACTCTTGTTTATAGTGGTATCTTTAGTGTTTACTGTGGTGTTTAACGCGTTTTCCGGTAGTTCGCCTCGGATAGATGTGTACCAAGCTGTGAATTTGGATTCGACAAGTGTTGAAGTGGTGAAACTCAGCAGCAGTGCACTGGAGGCGCATCCTCGTGTGGCCAATTGCACTTACTGGGACTGCGTTGATGTGTACAGATGCGGGAAAGGCGGACACAACAAGATAACAATATACATATATCCACTAAAAGATTATCAGACTGAAAATGGGAATTCTATATCACAATTTTCTAAAGAATTTTATATGATATTAGATACTATAAAACGTAGTAAATATTACACGCCGAACCCGGAGGAGGCGTGCCTGCTGGTGCCTAGCATAGATACACTGAATCAACAGAGTTTTTCAAGTAAACATGTCTCCCAAGTGCTACAGTCTCTGCCACAGTAAGTAACAATAGACAAGCTTGTCTATTTGTGCACAAACAGGCTCTTGTTGGGCTCTATTTATAGACAATGAGGTTAAAAGGCATCATTTACGATGTATCTATCTTATTAATTTTCCTCACTGTTACACATAACTTCAAAGCATAACAGAAGAAGTTTGTGTAAAGTTATTCTTATTACTTTTGTACAACAAAAAAAAACTTTATTTAACTTTAAATACTGGTGTTAGCTCATTTAAACAGTAGCCAAACCTAGTCACTGTAATGGTTTCTAATGATAATAATTAAACCTATAGTAAAATATTTTACTGTAAGTTTAATAACAGCTACAGTAGATTACAATGGAACTGTAACTGTGTGTGTGGAAACAAATTAACTTAATGTTTCAAAGTAACTAGATTCTGATTTATTTACACAAAAAAATAATGGCAAAAAGATTTTCCTAGTAAAAACTTTACTGGTTTGAACTGTTAATTCCTAGTTATGAAAAAAATTGGCTTTACAATAAACAGCAATTTCCTAATGAAATAAACATTATCACTAATGAACATGTTTTATTCAACAGTTGGAACCACGGTGAAAACCATCTCATATTCAACATGCTACCTGGTTCTGCACCCAACTACAACACTGTCATGGACCTCAATACCAGCAGAGCCATTATAGCAGGAGCTGGTTTCAACACTTGGACTTTCAGATACAATTTTGATGTATCAATACCAGTGTACAGTTCTGTTGCTGAAACAATTGACAGCACACAACCGGATCAAAAGAAGTACCTTATTATATCAACGCAGCTCAATATACCACACAATTATTTAGAAGAATTACAGAATATTGCGTCTTCGTCCAATGATCTGTTGTTATTGGACAGGTGTAAGACTGAAGAAACTGATTACACAAAAAGATGTGAATACACTACGGGTAGAAAGTTTGCTTATCCAAATGTTTTGAAGCATGGAATGTTCTGTTTAGTAATAAGAAGTGCTAGATTGACGCAAGCTGTCCTGATGGATATTTTAGCTTCTCAGTGCATACCGATAGTGATTGCGGACTCCGTAGTAATGCCGTTTAATTCCCATGTTGATTGGAATAAACTAGCTGTGTTCATACCGGAGGATAATATAAAGAATCTGGTTAAAATAGTGCATTCAGTGAGTAAGGAGCGACGAGGGGAGTTGTTCTGGCAGCTGAGATGGGCATTTGATAGATATTTTGCTAGTATAGAGAAAATAACATTGACTGCTTTAGAGATAATTAATGAGAAAGTGTTTGCGTTGGCCGCCAGGACGTATGAAGAGTGGAATATGCCTGAACACTTGGTAAGAATAACTTTGTTTTTACTTCCTCTATTTGAAACTATTATGATAATTGTTAAATTGTAGTGATAGGGAAACTCTCAGTATCCCTCTACAGTATGTCATGTATGTGTATGACTCATAGAATGAGTTTGCAACATTTAGTTGTGAGCGAATTTTAATGCCCTTTTGCGGTGAGCCGTCTATGTGTTATTAGTGCGGAACCATTAGATACTTCACTAGGGGAAACTGCCCAAAGAACCATTTTACGATGATAGGTACTATTTTGATTTGGCCCTTTCGCGACAGACACTCTCATCGCTACACGTTTTCCCCGCATGCGGTTGCCTTGCGAAAAAAGCGCCTCACGAAACTACAGAGGATGAAACTGTTGGGTGGGCGAATAAAATTCAGGGAACGTCTTACCTTAAGCAGATTCGGTTTCGCCTTGCTATACCTACTCACGTTATGCAGGCGTAAACCTCGAAAGTCACTTGCAGACCCCGGCAGTTTTCTGTTTCAACCTGCACCAGTTACTATCTATCGTCCCCTAGCGACTTTGTGGGCGCCCAACCAACCGCACAAACCTGCGGCATTGTGGCTTTTCAAATAAAACCCACCCAACCGCGATTGCATGCGGGCACGGAAAATTATCGCACCGTGAAAACCTGCGTTCAAATATATTATTATGTGGTTGAAAAACCTACAGGGATAAATTTCGAGAGAAAACCTAATGTTAAAAGCCATTACCGAATATTAAAAAAAACTACAGGCCTAAGCTAAGAGATGACTCCGCAAAAAGTTTCGTTCCAATCCGTTCAGCGATCGACGCATTGAAAAAGAATCGTCGAGTCAGCTCTATTTTAGTCTGTTACCATTCTCAAATAGTACAATGTATTCAATAAGTTTCAGTGATGAATTTCAACAATGCTATTATTCCATTTTTATTGCCAAACTTATCGTCAGATTTCATTTAGTAGTCTTTTCATGTTCTTAAAGTTTTTAGTAGGTAAATGTAGACTATAATGGACCGGTTTCCAGACGATAATTTCGCTCATTTTATAAACAAGTTAATAAAGAACAAAAATACTTTCTACATAATGTTTTAAATTAAACATTTTCTTCAAAGAGAGTCGCTAAAAATGTTTTCATCAACACGAATTCTGTCATACGAAATACGTTTTTGCCTTTCAACTTCTACATTACGTAAAAATAGCTTTACAATATGCTTTGCACGTGGCTTGTGACGTCGCATGCAAATGCATTCAAGTCTGAAGGGGCGGAATGCAATCATCGCGATCTTCGTATTAAGTAAAGTTTCGATCAAAGAGCGCAACTTCTCTCGCATAAAGTGCGACGTCTTCGTCTGTGACACTGATTAGATTTACAAGATTTTATATGACATGAATACGCTACGTAGATATGGATAGCTAACTTGCAGTTCTGTTCTAAGAGATACCGAGGAGAAATTCGAATTTCGAGCAGGTTTATTAAAAAATACTGGTCACTTTTTAATCAACTTGCTCGAAATTCAAATTTTTTGCATGGCAATCAAAATCTTTACGGTTACTTTCCATCCAGCTAGCAACACACACAAAAGAGGGCAATCCTGGCGCGGAGCCGAAGCAAAATCTAGTCAAATACATGAATATTCAATATTTGCTTTTACGGCATAGGTACGTTTTATTCGTACTTTTAAATCCTTGAAAAAGGTCAAGCGTCAACTAATTTGCATAGTGTGTGCTACGGACAGCTTTAATCTCACTTCAATTAAAATTTCTTTCAACTTATTCGAAGCTTGAATAAAGCCGTTGATTTTTCGCGAAAATAGAGCAAATTGCGTTTGAAATGTGCCACATCGCCGAAGATGTGAAAGGTAAAGCTTCAGAAGAATAATCCGTAGGCGATGTGAAAGGTTGAGCTTCAGAAGAATGAAGCCTGGTAATAAATTATTATTTTAAGTACATATTTTATTTCAGTTGAGGCCTGAGCGGTTAATCATTAAAGTAAGCCAGACAAAGTCTGTACCTACGGTTCAATAGTATTATTCCAGACTCTTGCTATAATTGTCATCGATCAAAGAATCCACAGCCATACTAGTGATGTTACCGATCGACAAACATCGTCATTGAAATCAAGGGGATGACGTTTATGTGTCACATTCCGAAGCTTATGTCAATTTAGAATGTTCCATTGACGTTTCATACGTTGATTGTCGTCTTGTCTACGGGCTTGTTGCTCGTTAGCAAAACACATGTCATGTTGTTTTTTTCATAGCTACGGTCGATTTACGAATTCGTTTACTAGTTTTACAAAAGCTAACCTCTTCGCTGCGTCAAAATTTCAGAATAATCTCTTTGTTACGTTATTGGACCTTTTATAGTCATTGCAAAGACTGAGCGTGTACTTACATGTCCAGTTTTAAATAACTACGTAGTGTGCATAATTGCATATCTTATTCGACTCGTCAATATATGCTATGCATCCTCTCGTAAGACTCATCTCCATATTACAACTTGAGAGACATGTTTCAAATCTGGTTTTTCTGACCTTAATAATCTCGTCAGCGTAAGATTCAAGGCAAATGAAAAATAGTCCCCAGAAGAGACAAAGGTGCGTTGAATCGTCCTCATTCTAAAGAAGGCAGTAAAGAGGAACTGCAGCCCTATTCTACTGGCTTTTGCAATATGTTTTCGTGTCACTTCATAATATCCACCTTCGTCATACACCATGAAAGACGAAACTGCTAGAACTAGCGGTCCTTCGAAAGTTGCTAACGAAATAACGTTCGGACCTTCGGAGAAGCCTGCAATTTAAACTAATATTCTAAAGAGGTTTGCTTGATTTTAGAAGCTACCTAACCTCTGAAAGTGCTGATCCCTTTACTAAAATTCTTTCACTGATAGAAATATAAATTATCGCTGTCAAAGGATACTACGCTTACTCTTATCGTAGAAGAATGCACGATTCCTAGGCTTATCATATCACGAGCTAGCTAGCTTGTAGCTGGAAAACACTGGATACAGTGTTGTATGGATTGGTCCTTTTTAATCAATTTACTGTTGGTCCGCGATCTTTATGGAGGTTAAATGCAGGTATCAGTTGTAGGCCCCGTTAAAACCTGTTTCAGATGAGACTGATCGGAATATAATAAACAGGTCAATGCATGCTGACTCAGTCAGGCCTACCCCGAGGAGGAACGGAGTAGGTCCTCCGTGTTTCCTGCAGCTAGTAATTTAGGAATTTTTAAATTTCAAGTAATTATTAAGTAATGCGACACGATTTAGGGTTGTCGTTTTGTCAGATTTGGCCGACAAAACATCTGTCTGTTGTTGTCTGCCTGGCAACAACAGACAGTGACGTTTTGTTGATGTCTTGAATTAATTGCGTATTTATTGGAATATGAACGTTCAGTTCAAAAAGCATAACTTGCAATTCTACAACGACAATCTACATTATGCACAGTCCTAGTATTTTTACTCGTACTATCAACATTCGAAAGGATACATTCCACGAAATACGACAACGCCGGAAATTTCATGTGACAGTGTCTGGAAAACCGGATAAGGTCGAATCACAGACCGAACATTGGTCGAAAGTTCGAAAGCCAGAGTTGTCAACCCTACACTGCGCGAATAAATTTTTAGTGGACTGTTAACTTTTAGCGGGAAAAGTTGTTTAATTGCTTTTAACATTAACGTATAGTAGAAACAATTGTATTAAAGCTTAGCAGCTTAATTATGTTATATTCGCCGCTATTCCTCGTTGGTAAATGTGTTATTTAACATTTTCAAACTTCGAATTAAGGCCAATTATGTCAGAAGTAACGTAATTATGGTGTTTCCATTTATTCTGTTTTTAGACGAAGAAATGACGAACAATTAGGGGAATTAGGTTGCCTTTGTTAATTCGCGTTTCTGTTCAAATGGCCGAATAAAAGTGCTAAACCTTTTTCGCTTTGCCAGTGTTATTTCTCGTCGAAGTTTAGCTAGAATATTCCGGTATTTGGCGTTTTTGGACGATGTCTAGCATTTCAAACTTCAAGCTGCAGATACAGTTTCTGACCTAGATTTCATATCAGACTAGTATGAAACTATTAAACATAACGCGATCGAAACCGCTCGTTAAAGCTGGTTTAAGCAGCATTCCATTATCTAAACAGGGAATGCAAGAATAACAAGTGCAATTGAACCTCTTAGTTATTAGAGATGAGTCACTACTAGGAATGAACTTTAAATGCCTCTATAAAATCGACTCACGCGCTGTTGCTAACTGAAGATTTCCTTCCACCTTCCGGTAGTAAAAACATAGTCCCTGTTTTGTTTCTATAAGGCATAGAATTCTAATAAAGTTCTCGGTGATATCCCAACATATATTCAAATTCAGAAACCCCGGCTTGACAACGAAACGGTGATTTATGTTCGTCAAAATCACAAAAGTGACTTGGTCGGCCATATATCGCAACAAATATTTGCTTGGCCAACAGAAATTTGTTTCGAGTCAGCGTGTGTGCTTAGCGGTCCACGAAAAAGGCAAGTGGATTTGATTCTGAATAAGAATGAGCTTCCCGATCCGCAGCTTTATTTGCCTTCAAACGAGTACCAGAATGAAAAAGTAATGTAAAATGTATAACTTCAAGCAGAAAATGGAGCAATAAGTAATGTCATGTTCGGTCTCATATGGCAGTGTTTTATTAAAACATGTGACTATCTACGTCTGTACTGCAGCCTGTAGTTAGCCAGCCAGATGTATCCACTTCCGCGGGATGTCACGATTTTCTATGATTCAACACCATTCAATGTTTTATCAAAGGATTTCTTTTGCATAATATCCCCATCGGACCAAATAGGCGACATGTGTAAAAGAGGTTTTCTCTAACATATTTTCGAAGTTTTTGGCCATGTGTTTTTATTAGCATAAGAAATGTTCCTAATAAATTGGGTCAAAAGGTACGACATACCCTTGACGCCCTTCATGCCTCCTCGAGTCTACGTCACGTATCGGGAATCAGTCAAAGAGGCGACGTACGGCGCGTGCCTAAATATATGCCCACCTTTATCACAAGAGAGGCTTCAGGAAAAAAACCGTGTTCTTTTAATTTTCCAAATAGCTCTTTGCTTGTTTTAGAAACTGCGACTCGTTTCCTGAATAATGTAACGTAGCCGAGGGAGACGCCGAGATTCAGGCTTTTATCGCAGTGACTAACACTCGAATAAGGAAAAATACTTAACGAGACGGAGATTATTTTGCAAAGGAATATAATAAGCGTTGCGGTGCCCATTGTCTGCACTTGTGTTAGCTATAAACATGTCCAGAAGTATGGCCACTGTTTCGTTCAGTTATAAAAGTACCGCGTATGCATTAAGAATAGCCTGCTAGTAGAATTAATTTGGTCAAGTGCTTTATGGTCATTTAAAAATTGCATTTGTTTTGACAGAGTGTCACAGTCACTTCTATTCCTGTCTACAAATATTTAGATTATCTGGGTGTGGCTGATGTATTAACTGACTCTACGAGCCATGAAGCGGTCTTAATGTGTGTAAAGAACTATCACACGTTAAGGACTTTATTACGAAAACGATCGATCTTCGCTCGAGCCATTAAGTCCCGAGAGCCTCTAGATAAACATCATATAAACAAACTCGCAATCCTCTTTACAATATTGGCAATAGATACCATGAGACATCCAGCGAGTTAGTTCAGGGACATTGTCGTTTGTATGTCGTGTACTAAGCTCCTTTATCCTCTCCGATCCTGTATTGAGTCGGCCTCACGTTCACGTTCTATGAACATATCTATAGCTGTACACTCTCTGGGGCCTCACAGAATAGCACACATTATTAGCCATCACTAGCCCTATCATCTGCTGTGAACGACAGCGCAATTTCCTCGTTTTTATTCAGTCAGGCTCGCGCACCGGTTTCATTTCGTACGCAGTTCCCTGCTTTCAGTTATTCATTTCAACGTAGCCTGCGATTAAAAATCGCTATGAAATTCCAATTTTCATATGAGCACTGAGCACTGAATGTCGGAAGTGGAATAGCTTGTTTGGAAGCTGAATTCGGAATCGAGTTTAATCTCCAAAGACGAGCTTTTACAAACTACTTATTACGGGTTGGACGTGTATGTATGATAGTACGTTTCGGCCTCCTATAGATCTCTTCATAATGGTTCTTTGTTATAAATAAATAATTGTATTAGTGAGCTCTGGGATATTCGATCCTTTTTAGGGACCCGACCAGATGGTACAGAGTGATCGAGTGCGAAATTAGAAGTCGTTATGGCAGTATAATATATTAGTAATTTCTATGTGAATCCTTTCCGTTGATCCTGCTGAGAAGTTTTTGCACCTTTTGTGAAGAATTCTTTACCTCTAGCTTATATATAACATTTCTTAGATTATTTAACCCTAACACCTCTTTATCTTGGCACAGTACGGTCCAGTGAACCCGCTCTTCCTGCCGGTAACCGCGTCCAAAGCTGCCGGCTTCACCGCGGTCATATTGACTTACGACCGGGTCGACAGCCTGTTCGCGCTGGTCACCAAACTGGTGCGGACGCCCAGCCTAGCCAAGATACTAGTCATCTGGAACAACCAGAAGAAGGCGCCGCCACCTTGTGAGTATATCTTTGGTAAATAGTCTTTCACTCTTCCATTTTAACCTTAGCAGAAAGGACCAACGATATCTGGACGACGGAGATTGTTAAATTGTCGTAAAATTTCCATTCCACATGTTTATGAGGTCTTACCCCGACACCGTTTAATCTCAAGATTTTATGAATATTGGAGTGTATCTGGTCTAGCGTCTTCATAAAAATTAATAGCTTTGTTAATAACCCGTGTTTATTTTAGACCTCATATGCAGATTTAGAAACTTATCACCGGTTTATGTTTAAATTAACGAAAAAAGAAGCTTTGTCAGTTTTTTCTTTGAGGATCCACTTTACTCTCCATAAAATCTTGGCAAAGTTGTCTGACGAAGTGCTGACGAACGATCAGCACTTCGTCTTAGTGATAATTTAGAACTCAGCCCAGATTTAGCAGTTAACGTAGACGATCCTAATTCGTGGACACTAAACTAGTCGCAGATATAACGTTTTGTTTGTCATTGTTCCCGTCAGTCGGAGCGTGATTTACTTCATTTAGCTCAGTTTTAACTTTACGACGGTTGTTTACGGTGTCATTCAGAGTTTTTGGGTGTTATTCGTAACAAAGTTGTATTATGTTTTATTGCTGTTGTTTTCGTAATGATATTTGTTAGGTTCACGCGATGTGACTAACCCCTTGTTGCTGATATTATATCAATTTATGTGCCGTGTAACCGCGATATACGAGTTTAGATTGAAAAGTTTTCGGCCTGACACAGATTCAGTCGATTCTTAAAATGAAAACTACAAACATTATTTAGTTCAGTTCGAACTAGTTAACTTTGCGAAGTTCGAAACGTGTACTACTATTTATTTGTCAAGCATTCCGACGCGATTTTCGCAATTATTATTGAGACTGAAAAGCATAACTCTAAGGAAGACTTTTTTTCACCGGTCTGCACGCTTTGCAGGGGAGATGGAAAAAGTGTATTGAACTTGACGGTGATTACGTCCAAAATATAATTAATTTTATACGTATTTGTTTTCTTGGTCAGTATACTTTTCAATACACTGTCATAGCTACTTTCAAAACAGCCACAAAAGATATACATTTCGATGAGCCATTTGAAATATTGTCTTGAAACTATCAACGACCCAACACATAGGTATGCAGCAGTACTTCTTTTTATTCAGTTTTGCCTTAACGCCATTATGGTCAGAGCCTACCTTCCTTAAAACAACTCGTTGGACTTCGCTCAATATAGGAAGTGCACTAACAGCATTCGACCTCGAAGCCGTGTACAAACTTGAAGCTAACTTCTCGTATTTAAATCATTGAATTGTTGAAACATCTCGTTTCAATGAGGGTTTTCAGGAAAATTTACACCACCAGTTGGCGCGACATAGGCGAGAGGTCCTTTTCCTTAAAAGTGTGACTTTGAAGTAAACATTTAGTTAAGCATCAGGTTTAGGCAACTGTTTTAGTCTAAACTTAGTTAGAAGGCGCTGGTGCCTCTAATTCCATTGAATCAGAGGCACCAGCGCCTTCTAACTAAGTTTTAAAGAGTAGGATTGTTGGCCCCTGTACTCATGAAAATCATTATTTTCATGAGTACAGGGGCCAACAATCCTACTCTTTTCTGACGATACCACTTTTTTAACAAGCTAACTGTTTTCTTTCTGATCCTTGTAAAATGTGTATTTTTCTGAAAATGAGACTTGCAGCTCCATCTATCTCGACAGCTGCGAACTAACTTGACAAAATCCTAAATCGCGATATCAGAGTTTATCGTGCGATTCAAACAGAAACAACAGCCCGAATATCAACTGCCGGGCAGTTGCTCACCAGACACAACAACTGTCTGGTCGGAGGATCCTTTTCAACGGAGGTAGGCGGGACTTTACTCTCTGTTCCGCTACTTCCAAACTATCATTGAATTCTATGTGTTCTTTCTCGGATGACTCTAGTCAGAAATCATTGAGATTGTTCCCATTATCATCTATGTTTTGTTGTTTTTATACCTTGGCCTCTTTAGTTAGTCATTCCTGACTTATCATATAACATTCGGCAATTCATTAAATTGCACGAAATTTCCTTTAAAATCCCTGAGTAAAATTACTCTTTCACCAATACTGTTCTTGTTACGTTCTTGTCTAACCAAAATTTTCTTTGTATTACTTTTTGTTATAACTTCTTCGCCTGTTAAACCTCAAGCCGTATTATTTATTACAATGCTATTGTTGTATACGGCCATTATTTTTTTCCGGGCATAAATAATAACGCGAAGTGTTCTTGAAAAACTAAGAAAGCATAATACCTACCTTAATTGTTTTACTTCACGTTAATTGTTCAGCATTTTAACTGGTATTTAATTGTTCTACAATCTAGCTTTTTATTTTGCTTGTTTGTAAATCTATCAACTTCATCATTATCATCATATCAGCCAAAAGACGTCCACTGCTGGACATAAGCCTTCTCCAAATGGGGGATTTGCCATAATCGCCACGCTTGGCAGGCGGGTTGGCGATCTCAGTGAAGCTGTTGTAATGTACAGGGAATGCTGCTGCGCATTCTCTGGTGAGTGCCTTAGTCGCCTCTTATGACACCCACGGGAAGTGATGGGATGGTGCTATTCTTTTATGTCCGACATCATACAGATCAACTCTAGAGATCTCTCAGAGATCTATCAACTTACGTTACAATAATTCCTATTTTCGAATGTTTTCTGCCAGTGTATGTAATGCTTTTCCATTTGTAGCCGCATTGACCAAGTACTAATTCTTTATAGCGGTCAATGAGCCTCTTACAACTTCTTAACTATCTTTATTGCTTATACCAGCTGTAATGTGTGGTCCTAAGGTCGATTTGCCATCGAATGAATCCCTTAGGCTTCTTCGGAGCCAGTGTGTTCGACAAATAATGGCATAATACTGTGAATATAAGATAAGATAGGATAGTATAGATAGTGGTTTCCTCGAATAGCCTTCGGGGTACCTATGCGAATCCCTTAACAGCATCCTCTCGGGAAAAAGAAGAGAAAACGCTTGTAAAGTCTCGGCCTTTATTAAGTTTTTTATATTCACCTCTCCAGGGACCTGGCGAGAAATATAAAAGGAACAATTCCCTCCAGGATTCACCTTTACCCACTTGATGTTTAGATTAAAATTCATAGAAACACATCAACTGTTGTATTAGTTATACAGACACTAATAAAAACTCATTGACTATGGACACGTGCAAATCAGTAGATAAACCAGATATCAATACGCATGCAGTGAAACAAAGTATTGAGAGTAAAATAATAACGCAGTCCATTACCAACCATAAAAACTCTGTAGTAAAGTTCATTTTAATCGGTCTTCTTCTAAGAGAATCTTTATCATTTCATGCGCATTCGACTTTGGACTTAAACTGTGAAGGAAAGGGTTTAATGTGCGTTGCGGTAGTAGTTAGATCTGCATTATTTAATGTATGGCTGCCAATAGTATGTTAACGCGGTCTGATTTTTCTCAATTATGGCACGTTTATTTTCACTTTCTTTTACGTTTCAAAAGGTTAATATACGGAAGTACTCGTTTCTTATTTTGCTCTGAAGTTCTTACTTTATGAGTAGTTTGAATTTTCTTTTCAATGGAAACCTGAGTTTTTATTTTATTTTTCTTTTTAACTCGAGTATTTTCTACCTTCTTTTTAAATGAGCTTTTCACAAAAGCTATTCGTTTGAACGAGCTGCTGAATCTAAGAAAGAAATTGGTCGCGATTTATATCGGAGTCGGAAAGGTTCGTATGTTGCTGTCATCTTGAACAACAAGACTTATGGCTTCTGTACATGACCAGTGTTTGGCGACAAATCAACGTCCACGGCCGGATTACACATTACTATGATGGATATGTGGTTTAAAAACAGTAGATAGACAATGGAGTATATTTTCATAGGAGACCTGGCTTCATGCAATCTGCTCTTAGTGGAAAATCGCACGACTAATGCACGGTTTCTGGAGGTTTGAACGATATTTGTCATAACGCCATTGGTTGGCTTGTTGTCAACGCACAGATAAACGACCGATAAAGTACCTCAGAAACCGCCCAAGTAACACTTAAACTGAGAAAAAAATTCTGGTGTCAAGTGGTTTGAGAATTAAATGAAAAAAAATCTTCATAAGCTCGAGTGTGGCAAAGTAAATGCTGCATTAGGTTGCCATCTCTAAGGACCCGGACAACAAACCTGATAACCCTGGATTCTGGAGCTTGAAACTGTGAATTTTCTATACACTTAGCCAATACAATAAAAAATCGATTAGTGGTTACTATCGGGCTTTTTAGCGCAGTGTCTTGGATCTATCATTTAGTGAAAACAACTTCAAAGCCCGGATTGCACACAAAACCCCGTCCGGACGCCCGTGCCGGTCTAATCCTGGGAAACCCGTATCGATGGCAGTCCTAGATGTAGCTGCACATATTCTTGTCATAATCCTTATGGCAGCTTCTACAAATCTCTCGGTTTAATCCTAGGGAGTCCTGGTTTCTCACCCACCTCACAAACTTAAAAACTAAAAGTATTTATTTCAATCGAACCATTTACCTAAACATACATAACCGAAGTCGGTCAGTTAAAAGAGATGGAAGTTATTTGCACGTTCCAAAGCGTAGATCTCTATGGAGAAGAACGTGCAGGAAACTCCAAGGACACTCTTTTAAATCAATTATTTTTTACAATGATAATTATGGTTACATCATTCGTGTGAAAATTATATAAACATTTATGTGAGAACGATGTAGAAAGACTCACAATCAAGCCTCCGGAGTAAAAAAGCAACAATTCGAAGAACAAATAATTAAAATAAACCGTAGTAGCTGAGAGATGGCCAGTCCTAGCTGACTGCGCTCTGCTGCGCACACACTGCTGCATGCCACAGCAGTTCTTATAAAAATTATATCGTATTTTTTTGTTTCAGCATCCGAATGGCCAGTGATAAACAAGCCACTGAAAGTGATACGAACCAAAGAGAACAAGTTATCAAATAGATTCTTCCCATACGACGAGATTGAGACTGAATGTCAATTGACTATTGACGACGATATCGTTATGCTGACGCCTGATGAGTTGGAGTTTGGGTGAGTTATTTATTTTATTATTATTATCACAATCTTGCCTGGCGGAAAGCGATGATGTTGTGGACGATGAAGCACGCTTGTCTTGAAGTAATCTATTCCCTCTTGACTTAAAGACCGGCAGGCAATTCCACTCCTTAGCTGTACGCACATAAAGTAAGTCATAACAAATGGGTGGGATCTCCACCATACATTAAATAATTTATTACACATGTAGATTGTTACTGGTCATTTTAAATTTTAGTCTACTGGCTACTGCAGGAAGTCTAGCATTACTTACAGAAAATTATGGAGTCTTTTTACCCTTGGTTATTACAAGTTCTCAGTTGTACAACCGAAGTTATCGTAGTTCAAAGTGGCCCGAAAACAAAACGGTAACTTCATAGGTAGGTAGGTGCCAGGGTTGCGGAATTTGTTCGAAAGAGTCACCGCGGCACTAGAACGCAAAGGGCATAAGGAGGAACACGGATGGGTGTGTCAGAACACACCCTCACCTACCCAAGGAGTCATTTGATGATATCCAATCGTTAAAAAAAACGGTAAAAAACTGTACGTCATGTACAGTTTTTTACCGTTTTTTTTAACGATACAGGATAAAGGTACAGTTTTTGACTAGCACCAGCAGTTATTCAGAAAATGAAGATTCTCGTTACGCTTTCTAGGCAGAGACTTCAAGGTACGCTAAAGCAGTCTCAAAGCTTATAATAATAAGCTTGTAGCATAAAGAGTATGAAATACCGTCCTGACATTTCAACAGATGTCACCTACAAGGACTTGTACGCTGTGAAGTGAGGACTTGAAATGCTCGTTTTGTTAATTACAACATACAGTCTCAAGAAGAACTGCAAAAGTAATTTTCGGCGCGCTTTGACGAAAATGTTCCAGCATTTTTTTTCTTTAAGCTTTCACCTCCACCATATTATGAGAATTTTGCTCCACAGAATTTCTGTTCGCCGCAGGTTGAATGTCGTTCTCTACAAATAAAAATATTCCGTGCGTAGGACAAGAAGCTTATTTGTTTTCCGAGTACATATGTTTCTTGTAAGGGGCTTGCAAAAATTAAATTTGCTTGAGGCTACGCAACTTCAAAAGGCAGAATATAATAAATAGACTTCGACTGTTCATATTTGTCGCTAAGCCCACATGCGTAGCGGTCGTTTGCACAGGATTCCATTGGGACTGTTCTTTAAAGAAAACTTTTTAGGAAAAATTGCGAAATGTAATAATGTAACGGCGACATTTGGAAGCCCAAGTAAACTGAGTGTAGTCACTTAGTTAAAATCAACCTTTTCTTTTTCGCCATCCTATTCAGGGAGGCGGTGGCATGTTAGTAAAAATTAATATTACTTTCGCAGTTGGTTTGTCATTTTTTCAATTTTGAATGGGAAACCATCAAATGACTTCTACTACCTCTGGGCGGAGCATAAAGCTCATCCGTGTTCCTTCAAATGCCCTGACGTTCCAAGGCGGTATATCTTTCTAACAATTGCACAACCCTGGCAGACACTGGACCTAGCGAGCTTCAACTATGGGGACATCTATTTGAGGAGCATGTGGAACACATGGCCCCTTCGACCCGGGCCTGGGGGTCGACTCTCTAAGCCCGAAGTCCGTAGTTTCGGCCTTAGTGTCGGGCGTTTTCTACTCCGTATCACCTACGGACTTGCGATTAGTCCCGAACCCGAACTAAGAACAACTATCAAATCGTGTTGTCATTCATTCTTAGTTCGGGTTCACCATCAAAACTCAGGAGTTTTGATGGTGATTTTTACGGAATAGCACTAGTATAGGTGATGAGCGATGACGGTCGTGGCATGATGGCATGAAGTCGCGCCCGCGTGCCGCTTACGTAAATCGCCGTCGCAAGACACATCGTCCGAGTTCGTGAACGTGGCCTAAGCCTCTTTGTTCCACATTATTTAATCTGTGCCACCATTTTACTATGTTACGCCAGTAGTTCAGAACATTTTATTCCTCTTTGAACTCACAATATATTTTTGAGTTGGCCTTTGAAGAACAAAACAAACTAAAACTAGAATTAGGGCGGCCGTGTTTGAGGAAGGCCTGGATTGTTAAGGAAATACTCACAGCAGTGAATTTGCCCGCATTGGGGAAATCAGAATTCGTCAAGCGTGTAAATTCAGTTGAGGTTTCTAGTGTTGTTATTAAATTGGTTTTAAATGGAATGGCCGGCCATTAAGTGGAGTGTAGACAGATTTTGCAAATACTCAGAAATATGCTGTGTAGATTAAGTGTTCCGTATGGTGTCGGACGTAAAAGAATATCACCATCTCATAACTTCCCGTGGGTGTCGTAAGACTAAGGGACAGAGAATGGGCAGTAGCATTCTCTGTACATTGCAACAGCTACACTGCGATTGCCAACCCGCCTGCCTAGCGTGGCGATTATGGTGAAAGGGGGGGCCTTTTGGGAGAGGACTTTGTCCAGCAGTGGACGTAGGTAATTTGGGTGGCCACTCAGGTTTTGGTTCCGGGTGGAACATTTGGGGGTCTCGTAAACTGCGGCTACAGAGAATATTGAACTCGAAAATGATTTGTTCTAGGATATTGGATACCCGTAAAATGTCTTAGAATGGCACATCATTTCGTGCATAAATATTTATTTTAAATGATCATCGACTATAACGTCTGCTCGGAATTATAAGAAATAATCTCTGACAGACCACAGTACCAACTGACATCAATCTTCAAGTAACTTTTACCTTTTTAATTTTTATTTACTTTGAACTTTTTATTTATAAATCTGTAATGTGCGTCTGTTCGACCAGAGCAAACAATCTTTCTTTCTTATTATGTAAATTAATTATCATACTATGTGCTATAAATTACACTTGATAATTTGCTTCATATTTTTTTATCATTCCACGACAGCGGCGCCTTTAGTAAACACTACCGTTTACATGCAACTCTGATTGCTGATGTGGAACTGTTTCGAATAATATCTATTACTAATGTAATTAATGATTTTTGTTAAAGAAACAGAACTGCTGAACATTTCATTTACTTTCGCTGATTTTTTGTTCGTCTGTATTTAGTTATAGCAAGCCCCATTCGATCTTCAGACCGTCTTGTGTTAATTTTTATTTCTAAAGAGGCATTATGGTTGTCACCTTCGAAGGAGCATCTATGACTTTCTGTCATTGTTAAACTTTCTTTGATTTTTTGTTGATATTAATCCGGTGTTGATATCACAATGTTTGTGCGCCATTAGATCTTTAGTCAGATTTTGTGTTTTAGTCTATGGCCTGCCTTCTATCATTGCCAAGCAGCCATAGACGTCCATAGACGTCTTTTAATTAAATGCTGTTTTGTTATTATGAAGACTGTTGAATGGTTGTGTAATAAATTCGCCATATTATACCACTGTGCATGAAGATTTCAATAAACAAATATCTATATTTCTGAAGATATTGCCGTAACTTGAAATGTTGGTTTGGCGATCGAATTTAACATGTTTATTGTTTAACAGTGCGATTCTGGAAACATCGCTAAGCTTATGTGAAGTGAACATGACGTGAGCTGTCAATCCATACAAACAAGATGGAATGACAGTTCACTTCACGCTCATTGCGCCTAAGTGTACACGGTGAGATGTTGACTAATAGACCGACAGTTCGTGTCTCTAAAACATATCTCTGCCACTACTGAGTCAATTCCCAAGTTAGATGTGTATCTAACAAACATTAAACCAATCGGACTAAATACTAAAAACCAATAGTAAATATTCTACTTCATTAAACATACATCAATGTTAATTTTGTAATACTTACTTTGCTGAAAAGTTTTTAGCTAAACAACTTCCACGAACCACTGTGAATATCCATTTCATCACGAAATTCGATGAAATGATAACCCTTTTGATGTTAATGGAAATGAAACAAAAACACAAAATGATAATTGCGCAGTTTGTAGAATACGTTCAGCGAACATTTGGGAAAACACGGACAAAATAATTACACTAGAACCAAATGGGTGTACTGGTGGAATTGTATTTTTTGAAACAACATTGTTTCTGAACTGTGTGATGGATTGTCACGGTTTCAATCAAAATTTATTGACAGTAAAAAAGTAGTGTAAGTACCATCCGAATCGTGTTATCACGTAAAATACGACTAGTTACGATTTGCGGACGATTGAAAGCAAGTGAATTATAGTGTGTCGACACGCCATATCATGCGTTATCTTAGGGGTGCCTCACAAAATGTATATCTTCATAAGTACCTACTATGATCGCATTTAGTATATTATCTTCTATTGTTAATTTATTATTATGAGCCTGGAGTAGGAACTATAGACTTCTTCTCTACAGGCCCTTTCATCTCTATATTTTTTAATATCTTGAGCAATCTGAGCCCAATACACAAGGTATGAGTCAAACTCATCTCGTCATCTCCCTCTGGCCCTACCGCTTCGTCATCGGTACTTAACTGATGGGTCTGTTCCGTATTCGCCTCTCTAGCCCTTAAAAAAATACCTTTTGATTCGGGATGAAAGTTGTGGCGAATGCGGAACAATTCAACTGATGCTTGATACTCAATCTGTGGCTACTTTCGCCGAACCATCCCGAAAAATGTAAATCTTTTCAACTTTCGAAAATCAATTCCAATTGCGTCGTCACAACTGTACATATCAACCAAAAATAAATAAAGCAATTTATAAACTGTCACTTTTCATGGCCATCCAATCATGAAACGTGTACATAGAGCCTTATTAATCTGTAAATATTTTATCATTTTAGTAACTACAGTGTTCTCTGTATACTTAAATTAATGTGATATTTATATCAGCCAGCGGCACCGCCCGCGTCAAAGTCGAAAATTATCCCAAGGGAGCATTATCTTGGGATAAAAGTATCCTATGTTCTATACCAGGACATGGTCTACACGTGCGCCAAGTTTCACCCAAATCCGTTCAGCCCTTAAGACGTGAATAAACAAACAGATAGACAGATTTACTTTTGTATTTGTAGTACTAGCTTTTGCCTGAGGCTCCGCCCGCGTGTATGTCGGTTATCGCGTAAAAAAGTAGCCTATGTCCGTCTCCCAATGGAGACGGACATAGGCTACTTTTTTGGCCAGGCTATTCTGGGTAACTTTTTTTCCAGTGCGCAAACTTTGAGAACCACTTCTGCCCATGTAAATGAACAACTTGCCCCAAGAAAGCCATAGTCAATTCCTAAAAAAAAATTAGAACTTCCCATACAAAATTGTCATCAACTGACCACAGTTTGTATGGGAGACTCTATTTTTTTTTTGGAATGGTCTATGGCTTTCTTGGGTAAAGTTGTTCATTTACATGGGCAGAAGTGGTTCTCAAAGTTTGCGCACTGGAAAAAAAGTTATCCAGTATAATATCGCGAAATTTCATTACACTTTCGCATTTATAATATTAGTTACGATGCATTTATATGACAACCCTATCTGTCATACATTATATAGCACTTTCATTGGCGTTAAATCGCGGTGGGCGGCATGACCGATTAGATAGTCTGTGGTCTGTCGCTACAGTCTTGTTTGGAAAACATCGTATCTAACTACTATCGCAGTATTACAATAGAGGGGAAAGTTTCGCAGAGATAGGCGCAGCCGTCTATCCACGTTGTATCTTGACAGGCGTTGTTAGTGCGAACTCGGGAACCCTCGGGCGTACCTAGGAGCTTGCTGACTTGAAGAACATTTACGGGGCTTATTAGTTTCATTAGTGGTGTCCTTCAAGGAGGTCAGGGGCGTAGCGCCACGTGTGTGAAAGTGGGCGAAGCCAGTGGTGTTGCCATCTGCTTTTTTATACGCTCCTATTTTAACGCCATGCGGCCAAAACTCACCCTGCTTATTATTTATCTAAGCGGAATGAATTTTAAAAGTGAGCGTAAATAGCCCGATCCGAAACTATGAGGAATAGCGAAAAATCCTTAAAGCAGTCTCGGGCTCGATTATGATGAGAATTGGACTCGGTCATTATTTTTGTTTTAATTAATCGGTTTAATTATAATAGGTAACGTAGAAAATTAAAAAGGATTTTGTTTACAATAAAGAATTGCTATTTCCTTTAGTTTGCTATGAGTATTACTTCATAGAATTTGATCCTTATTAGCGGCTCTTTCGGAAGGGGTAATAATAGTATAGTGGGGTAGGTATAGTTTAAAATATCAACGGGTTCGATTTCTGTCTAGTACTATAAATGTTTCAAATATCCAATCAGGCCGTTTCAGTTTTAAACATAACCGGGCCGAAAACTTCATCGAGTTCGACGCCCTCTTGAAAAATTCATACTGTGTAACATTGTAGGTCAGTTTTCTGTAAATCAATTCTCTGTACAGGAGAACGAAATTAGGTCCGACGTTTGGCGGTAGTCTGACACATTCGATCTCAAGTGTTTTGTCCACAACAAGCTTGGTCGACCAAGCTCAGATTGCCAATTTTTGCTTGTCGGTTTCCTAAAGTATATAATACTTTGTTGGTATCTCCCTTTTCTATGAAACTGTTTTATTTTTATTGTGATTAGAGACTACGGAGCCCAAATTATTGCAGATATAATGTCTATTAGATAAACTCAATAATACGAATGTATGTTTTTTAACTTATCAGATCATACATACCTTTTACCCATTTTATTTGAAATAATATTTTCTATGTTTTATGCTCCTGCCATGTTATTCTCCTCCAATCTTGGTTGACTGCTAGAGAAAGCCTGGCATTAATTAAGCCGCCTTTGTTACTTCGTCTTGCAAGAAGATTTAATAAATAAATTAGTTTCGTAGACGAAGCCCTTGATTGGGATTACCTTCTTATTGACTCGTCTAGACACAAATATCTTTCAACCATTTCTTCAAGTTCATCTTCGTTTTAATCGTAGTTGATTTCTACGCATTTTTAACCGACTACCCAAAAAGGAGGAGGTTCTCAATTCGTCTGTATTTTTTTTTTTTGTTTGTTACCTCATATCTCCGTCATTCATGAACCGATTTGAAAAAATCTTGTTTTATGTGAAAGGATATACTTCTCGATTGGTCCCATTTAAATTTTATCAAAATCGGTTCAGCAGTTTGGTTTTTAAATCCAAATTGTTGGAAAAAATATGTGGGAAAATCAAATACGAAATTGCATATTTTTGCTTTCCTGTGACTTTTCAGTGGTGTTTTAGGTGTGGGGTATCACTAAAAGGTGAAAAATAAAAAACTTTTTCCCAAAAAAAACCGACTTCCAAAAAAAACACTACAAAGTACAACATAACTTTAATTTCGGAAGTCGGTGTCAAATAACGAAGAAGCAACCAAAAACACCGACTTCCGAAATTAAAGTTATTTTGTACTTTGTAGTGTTTTTTTTGGAAGTCGGTTTTTTTTGCTAAGATGAGACCCTCATTTATCTAATCTATAGTAACTTAATAAAGAGGTACATTTGTTTGTAAAAGGTAAACTCTAAAAGTTCTGCACCACTTGCGAAAAATTTTTCATTGTTAGAGAGCTTCCTGCGATTGGCTTAGGAGAGTCTTGGGAATCTGTAGGATAGGCTTGTGAGCGATGCCACGGGAAAAACGATTGCTGATTAAAATACAAACTAACATATATGGGCCTTCGAAGCCTGAAATTAAACGATTTTAATTACTTTTTTATTTTTTTTAATGGCAATTTTTGTAGTGTAGCTTTCAGTTTTTCTGCATTAGTTTGAAATTCCCATTTCGAAGAAACCTATTTAATATTTAAGGCTTGTGGGGAATCCAAGGTTGCATATGTAATTGCTATAAGATAAACATAGACAGCTCTAAGCAAGTCTACGTGAAATTAGTTTCGTAGACGAAGCCGTAGATTGAGAACATCTTATTGTCTCGAATGATTGAAATGGATCAAAAGCACATTCAAAAGGTATTGTGTCTGGACAATACCTTTTGAATGTGCTTTTGATCCACTTATTCAAGTAGACTTTCAACTCACCTTGGTTGACCGGTAAATCAACCTATTTATTTCTACGCATTTACTTGTAGAATGCGATCTAAGTAGGGGTCGAATTTAGAAGGACATACAGACCCTGGTTTTCATGAGAAAGGTCTGATGCGTAATACATTGCGGGTCACGATCGAAGGATTGATCACATTATGCCTCGGTAGCTCGCAATGTAATGCAACTTGTATGAATTGATTGCAATTGGAAACGTGGCCTAAGGAACGTACGTTCGTGGAATTTTGTGTTCAGGGATGAGCGAATTTGTTCCGATCATCTGAGTGGGCTGACCCCTAGGACACTTGCCATCGACCTTGCCAATAGCAATTCTAGGTTGTGTCCAACTTTCCTCTGGTAGCTTCGGCCTAACCCCATTAAATAAGTGAAGTATGGAACACATTCATATGAGTATTAATCTTATACAGCCAATAAAGATATGAGAGTAGATACTCAAAGGAATTATGATGAGGTCGTTGACTTATCGTTATCAGTGCGATAATCTGGAGATAGCAGTGAGTTGTGTTGAGGATTTCCGCCGCGCGAACATAATGTATGTCTAATGATAATGACGTAAGGGTGTGTTATCGTGTGTCTGATTGTAAATCTGTGAGCTATCTGATGGTATAGTTACTGAGGAACTCGGTGTCGGAAGCAGTCTAGTGTGTGGGGAATATGTGAAGAATTTGAAATTGATTTCTCGCAGTAGACATGGATTAACTAAATCTACCAGGTGGGAATGAAAGAAATAATAGAAAAAACTTATTTATCTGGCACATACAGATACACACAACGTAAGGTACAAATATCATCATCTGGCAAACCTTTTTCCCAACTATATTGGGGTCGGCCACCAGTTTTTGAAATAAATAATAACGTTTTAATTTTAAACGTAGGTACATCGTGTGCCCCTCGGCTATGCCAAATACACACACTGGCAAAATTAGGGGAACACAAAAATAATACATTAGTTTTTGAGATTTAATGTCTTTTATTTATTGTTTTCGCTTCATTTGACATTGTTTGTTTATTTTATGTAAGAAAAAAAACTAAATTTAGGGTCAGTTGGGAATTAATAAAAAATAAACAATAAAAGTGGTCTAAAGTGAAAAATTTTGATGTTTTCCGTGGCGTAAGGACAGAGCAAAATTAAAAGAAAAAAGTAAAATAAAAAGAATTTATAGCGCGTGTTGCTTCCTCTTGCCCTTATAAGGGCTTGGATACGTCTACCCATGCTCCTTATGACACCTTCAATCATTTCCTGAGGCAAAGTGTCCCATTCTTCAACCAGCGCCAATTTCATCTCTTAAAAAATTCTAGGAGCTGGATTTCTTGCCCGGACCCTTCGTCCAAACATGTCCCAGACATGTTCTATTGGATTCATGTCTGGCGATCGTGCTGGCCAGGCCATCTGGGTTATACCGATCTCATTAAGGTAGTCACACACTATGTGCGCCGTGCGTTATCGTGCATAGACACAAAATTTGATCCTATGAATGGGGCAAAAGGCATAACATGGGGCTCTAGGATCTCAGTTATGTACCTGTGTGCAGTCAGAAAACCGCTATCGATGATGACCAGAGCGGTGCGTGCCGTCAAACTTATACCACCCCACACCATAAAAGACCCTCCACCGTAAGACGTTGTTTTGGAAAAGTTAGCTTGATGGTAACGTTCCCCTCGATATCTCCACATTTTCTCCCTTCCGTCGATGAAATTTACACAAAAACGGCTTTCGTCAGAGAATAAAACTCGACTCCACTCATTGGACCAATTTTGATGCTGACGAGCGAACGCTAATCTTGCTACTCGATGGCTCACCTCAATTTTAGGCGCTTTTGCTGTCACGTATGACTTCAAACCAACTTTATGTAACCTTCTCCTTACTGTTCGTTCACTAACACGTACGTTACGCACTTCTTCCAAAAGATTTCGGGTCTGAACAGCCGTTTGACGACGATTTCTCAAAATTTGCACCCTTATAAAACGGTAATCTACGGCACTGGTTGCACGATTTCTGCCTTGGCCTCGCCTGCGCACGTAAGATCCTGTCTGTCTGTATCGTTGCACATGACGGTGGATCACGGATACTGATACACCCAACGTTCGACTGACTGAACGGTAGGTGTGACCTTCCTCAATCATTGTTACAGCCCTGGCGACTTCAGTTGCTGACAAATCACTCATTCTGTATGCAATACAATGTTAACTCTCCAAACAAAACAATCAAAATGAACTAGGGCCACCATTAACTGCTTAAACCAAATTTCTTATCAAAAACACTCAGAAGCTTAAATTGTAAACAAACGCATAAAAGGATACAATTTATGTTGGAAGGTTGAAAACTGTCAAAAATCCTCTTAATTTTGTATGAAAAAAGGGTAATCATTCAAATAAAAGAACCACTTGTCGAAATACGCACATGTTTTTAAAAAAAGGCACCTTTTTCATGTGTTCCTCTAATTTTGCCGGTGTGTGTAGGTCCAGTTCAGCAAAATGTCGAACTAGACAACACAAAACGATACCTTCCACGTAAAAATACTTACTCGCGCCATTTTTCCATGGCGTATGCAGAAACTACAGAACATTCTCCTTTTCTTTCGTTTACGTTCATATGTTTACGTTGAGTTTTATTGTAAGTACTACGCACCTCGTCTTTCTGAAGCACATACAAACGGGGTGAATAGGAATGCAGGGGTGAATCGGCACAAAACTTTGTAGGGGATTTTTACGTTATTTAAACCTTGTTTGCTGCATTTGCGGTCTCTAGTTTTATTAAATTGATATAAATAAAATAAATTGCTTTGTTATACAACCAATGTTATGATATTAAAGTGAAAAACCTTATCAAAGTTTTGTTTCTATTCACCCCTCCGTTCACATTCACCCCGTTTGAAGGCACGTCAACGATAAGGTGTATGTCCTTTATGCTCGAACATTAAGTTTAATTTCGATTACAATATATTTATATTTGAATTAGCTACGGTTGGACGTTCCTAATTTAAAATAACATCACAGAATTTGTGTTTTATTCCTTTTTCAAGTACATATATCAATCTAATGATAAATTTGAAAACGGAATAAAACACAAATTCTGTTAATCAGTTAGTTAAGTAAACCGGAACTGATCCGGAGCTGGAGTAACGGGACATAAATCTAAATCGAAAAAACCTTTTTACCCAGATAATGGCACACTATAAGCTATTTTTACGTAAACCCGTTTCCTATAATGGTATTGAATAACACGCTTGACAGACTCAATAAGGTTCGGGTTTTCTATTGAGATGGTCCATGGGAGGAAAAGATGCTCTTATTATGATGAGTTGTTAATAAAACTAATGGAGATTCGACAAAAAATTGTTAGTGGCAGAGATTTGTGCCCGTTTGATGGCAAAAACGGTTGAAAATGGATGGTTGGTTGGTTGGTTGGTTGGGTCTGGCTGTTTGTGTATGTGAGTTTGTATGTTTGTAAACGCACCCACGATACATGAGACATTCCTAGTGTGGGGCAACGTTTTTTTAAATAAAATAATGAAATAAAAGAACAAAGAAAATCTTGCCTCATTGTTCGTCTGCAGTCAGAATTTGTACTATTTGATAGCGACAGATTGACTTCATGTTTCTTCCGCGTGTTTTCATTGATGCGTGTGTATTTCTGATGGCAGCACCGCCTCGGAATGATGCGACCTTTGGCGAGAGAAGCTCGAACCTCCTGATTTCTTCATCGAGTCACTTGCGAGCCTTTCACCTGGGCACACCATATCGTAGCCGACCACTAGCCAGAAAACTAACAGACACTGCATATAGGTCGGCCCCAGTAAAGATAACCTCCAGATATTGGTTTTCTGATGGCTCGAATCTTTAGGGTTTGTTTGGCGTCTCTCCGCAGTCCATGGCCCAACTTTCGTCTTGTGCCGCATGCTCTGTCATCTGTAAATGTGAGGATCTTGAGGCACTAGCTGGCGGTATGGTGTTACTGTAGCTAAATACTTACCCAAACCTAATATTTGAAACTGTATTTGCCATCGACAAGCTAAGAAGAAGATGGGATTTTCAACATCATCATCTCCTTTCTGCCATTGCTCCATGTTAGAAAAAAATGCAACACATTTTCTTCGTCCATTCTACTCTGCCAACCGTCACGCTATCATTCCATTCACTCTCAAGTCCTCCAACCACAACCATTTTTTTTTGCGTTTTTCTCTCTCTGCATATAATAACAACAACTTTATTCTAATGTACGTACACATCAACATAAGGTTTAGTTGAAAACCAGCGTCAGGCAGCGCTTATAATAGTTGTCTGGCATTTTGCTGAACTGGACCTATTTGGCGCAGCCGCGGGGCACACAATGTTTTGTTTTAAAATTAATGTTTATTCTTGTTTGTATTGTGTGTATCTGTGTGTGCCAAATAAACTAATTTTCTTTCTTTCTTTCTAATGCCTGTAAGTAATGACAAAACTATTACGACATACTTCTAGAATCACGACTGACACGACAGTGAATAATTTATAATCGTCAACGTTTACTTTACTGTCGACACGACACAGAACGTTTATTTACGGACAATTTTAATCATTTAATAAATAAAATCATCTGACGCACTATCAGAGTAGGTCATCGTGTAGAATTATTATCACTTATCAAGTTATCACACGAGGGACTTATCACAAGACGTAAAGACGTTAACGTCACGTATAAGGGGCGCAACTTAATTAACTAAACTTTTCTCTTTATTGTTTTCCTCAGCTTCGACTGAGTGAAAAAGTTTTCGGATCAAATTATATTTGATACGGTAAATTCTTGAAATGGACGTTCTTGTGCTGCTTATTTTTAAGATCTTGAGTGGCTATTGTGAAAATATTTTCTACGAACTTAAGTTTTATTAAGACTGATAGAAATATCTAAATTCTAGAAATATTTATCTAAATGTCACTGTTTCTTTTATGCAATAGAGATTGTTGGATGATTTGAGATTTGAAAGTGGAACAAATACTCTATTTTGCAATAAAATGTCATTGGTCGAGATACCTCTCGCTCACGTGAAAGTTGTAAGGGTTCATGGTTATAAATTCAATCTATTATTGGACTAATCTCCCGTTAGCTTTAAAATCCAAATCATTTATAAACCCTCCTTCTGTGGCAGAGCACGCTGTGTTATGAGAATCTTGAATGATGCAAAAATGGCTTCGATGGACTCTGGAATTCCCGTTCTGCAAATTGTCAAAGCACATATTAATTAAGTAGCAAAGTCCAATGCAATGAACTACAACCCTAATGTCAATTATATTACGGATAAACGCCCCTTTATTCCCAATAAACTCGATAATAATATAGTACAGTATGTGCGAAGTTTAGGGACGGCTTCGGATGCCAATCGGTCATTAAATCAATCGAGCGGATAATATGGGTGTTATGTTGTCAATGATGAATAGACATGTCAATTGCCGAAAGGACGTACAAATTAGGTGGATATATTCAACCTTTTTAATTCCTGGGCCCGGCTTTTAAGTATGTTTAATTGGATACATGGAAATCACTTACATCGCAGACCAACATGACGGCTAAAAATTCTTGCGCAAGTGGTGTAAAACATAACTTCTAAAATTGACCTATTATAAGAGAGTGTAGTACGCCTCAGGCTGATATTGACATAAATATTTCCACAGCCGATGATAAAACAACTTGTCAAGTTATAAGTACCCATGTAAAGTCTCACAGAAATTCTGACGTCCTAATTGATGCTAAAATAAATGTGGGCAGGGTTTATATCAAGGCAGGGCTGCTCGAAGCACTTTATTAGCAAAATGTACTACTCACAGCGAAGTTTACCCTACCTAGTTACCTCTCCCTTGGCTTTTCCGTGAATGTAAGCATCTTTACCGCGACGCAAGTCATCCGGCAAACTTAGGAGTTATGTAATAATGTCATATAACCGTCGTAGGTTGTCTATAGTACAAGCCTTTCTCAGAGAGACGCTTCACTCGCATGGAATGTTAAGTAGAGGGAATATTTCCGTATATGTGTTACTTTTGTTTAGATGAAATTCTTCCTGGCAATTTCACTCTTGGGGGTGAAAAAAGTATTCGTTGTATTTACTTTTTAAGGACTTCTTTTTCGTGTCAATATGCCAAAGTAAGTGTTTGAGTGTTACGGCTCTGAGCATACTCAACAGTATCAACAAAGGATTGTCATTTTTAATTGTGTCATTGACGGAATTTGCAAAGGGCTTGTCTTTTTCAATGTAGTGTTTCTACCTTTATGGTCTGTTTTATATTATCTTTTTTTTTTTTCATAATACGCTGCTGTTTTGCTCGTATGTGAGGTATATTTTCCTGGTTTATTTTCCACCCCTTCTGTGTTACTTTTTCTTTTTGTTTTTTTTTTTTTAAATAAGTGTGCCATTTTTAGTACATACAAATTCATTATCTTTCTTTCGTTTTTAATGTTTACAGTTCTACGACTTTTGGAGTATGCCTCAGTCGTATTGTGTTTTCTAACAAATAAGAAAATAATATTTCATCCAGAGGGCTCTTATTGTTCAGAAGAGACTTCATTTATTTTAATGTAAGGCTGTCACGCGCACTGTTTGTTTAGCAGTAGTCAGTATTTCTTGCGGCTAGACGATCATCGTACAAAGTACCATCAGAAAGTGAACTTGAGTCCTAGTATTGTCTTCGAGTGACTGAATCATCATTATTTAGCTGGATTTGAGAAATAGTTTTCTGTATTTTCACGTTAACTTAGCTACTTACAGGGTCCAAACAGCAGCGGTTCGAAAAAAGATGCCAAAGGACTCCTATCTTATACATAATCTACATCATTACTTAGGCCTCTCTTTTCCCCTACAGCCATTTACATTAATCCGTCTTTATTTGTAAGTAGTGTAATCGTTTTCGATTTCAGTTTCGACGTGTGGCGTGAGTTCCCCGACCGGATAGTGGGGTTTCCGTCCAGACTACACGTTTGGGATAACACCACCAGCTCGTGGCGATACCACAGCGAGTGGACCAACCAGATCTCTATGGTGAGTAACTGACTACTGACTAGTACTGACTTCTTTATACGGAGATTATTTAGGGTAAGGATTTTACGGTGCGATATTTTCCCTGACCGCATGCGATTGCCGCATACATTTCCAGTCTATTGTGTGTCTTGGCTCAGTGTTACCGCATGCGGGCATGAGAAATTACCTAACCCGGAGAAGTGCTTAGGAGCAAACTCACTCCTAAACGCTTCTTCGAGGAATACTTGAATCTCTTGAGCTCTTGGAGTGTTTTCTATGGAATACAATATTATTGTGCTTGCAGATTTTATTGGAAAATGTTCCTTATTTCCCTGTAACAGCCAGGAGGGGTTACTTAGTATTTTGCTGTGAAATAAATGCTAATTACAAATAAGTTGTTACACGGAAGTGTAGAATATTTCGTGTTGTTTGTGGTTTATGTGTAGGTACTTACGTAATATGCAGGTACGGTCGGTTTATTGGAAGACCGGTGAAAGAAAGTCGAAATAATTAATAATTATAATCAATACTGGATTTGGAGAAAAAATCTATACAAACAAATAACAGAGAAGTGTAAGTTTGTGATATCAAAATATCAGCTATTTTGTAGCTTAATATACGATACTTTACTATCATTTTTATTTTTTTCTCCATCTGTTGGTTCCGCGTAATCTCCGAAACGGCTGGATCGATGTTGACGAGACCTTCGCTGGCAGATAGCTGATGTGATGTGATAAGGATAGGTAACTTAGGCTACTTTTATTATAGATGAAGGGTTAGGGTTCCATACAAAAAAAAACCCTTGAAAAACTTTTGAAGCGGGCGAATCCGCGTGCAGAAGATAGTGTTTAATAAAACTTTATAATAGACCCAAGGTGGACAGATGACCTGGCGGAAGCCGTGGGACACCGCTGGTCTCGCATTCAGCACAGGACTGGTTGATGAGACGATGTTTTCTGGGAGGCAGTTCAGCAATAAACGTATATTTCGGCTGAAATGATGACCGCACGATATTCGGGCACATGATGACACACATTTTGATCCATTAGTGCAATACAATACATGAAACAACTTACATCAAAAGCCATTATTCATCAAACTGCATATTGCAATGCTAATATTATTCATAATTCGGGGAATATTTCCAATATTACAATATCATGCACAAAATAGCAACGTAACAAACACAAATTTTAAACACCATCAATTCGCATGTTTACGAGGTCAGCTAATTACCAAAAACTGGAGTTTTAATCAGTCGCTATTGCGTTTAATTAAAAAATAACGTTTATAATGAGTATTCATTATCAGCTCGGTGATATTTTAAATCGTATTTTGTATGCAAATGGTTTATACTGAGAGTTATCGGCGGTAATCTGAGTGTGGTTATCAATCATGGCCTGGATTGAACAGGTACTGGAAGTTGGAAGCCGGGTTTTTACTGGCTTCGTGACCTGCTTATTGTAGTTTTCTTTACGTTTTCAGTGTAGGCGGCTGAAAAAAATATTTATTAAATTGGACTTAATCTTACTTTATGAACTTACTTGAAAATGCACTTTATTAAGTCACTCGATCCAAAAAAAAACATTACTTAGCGAATAGAAACTTGAACTTATGTAGATATCGCAGCCAACTAGCTTAATCAGCCGTTTAATTGGTACACCCTAGCCTTTTCATTTAACTGCGTCAATTTTTTAGCGACCTAAGTGACATCGTTGGTGCAATATTGCTAAATGACTTGCCCATGTCACTTATGTCGCTGATAGCTAGGCTTTTAATGAAACGGCTGATTTAGCTAGTTGGCTGCGATAGATATTTCGTGTCTAAGCCTGATGAGCCGTATTAAAAAAAGTAACTAGTGAGCCATATTCTAGAAATAAGAATTCAAATTATAGAAAACTAGCTTTTAACCCGCGACTTCACTCACGTTAATAATAGATTTTTGCAAAAAAGATGTTGAGACCTATGTCTGTACCAAAATTCATTAAAATCGGGTCAGTGATTTAGGCGTGAAGGATCTGCTACTCCGTGTTTAAACTAATCCAAGTCAAAGTCCAAGACGATCGTAATACCGACACCAACCAGCCACTCCCTAAGGAAGGGAGTGTCAGACTCTTACTGACTAAAACCCATCCGTGTTCTTCCAAATGCCCTTTGCCTTCCAAGGCTGACTCTTTCGAAAAAATTCCGCAACCCTGGCTGAAGCGCAATCATCCAATTGTCTCAATCACAGTAGCATATAAATATTTATTCGAGCAATCAGCATTTGTTATGACCACTTACCAATGAAGCAATCTTCGTCTTCTTCATCAGGGGTCAGTCACTATCATGTATAATTGAGTGGCGTTGTATTAATTTAAAATACATTCTAGTTTTTTAAATACTGTTTAAAACAGCCGTAATCAACCTTTTTTCTCTCTGGGCCACATTGCGCTTTACTATTGTCAAGATGGGCCGCAATAACCTACAGTAAAATAAAATTCTACATTTAATACTATCTACATGAATGAGACTTTAGAATTTGTGACAAAAGGACCGTTTTCATATGGCATATAGGCCAAGTAGATAGTGGGTGAGGAATAGTCTCAGCACATCGTCAAGGAGTGAGTACAGTAGGTATAGATATGTCGCAGCCAATTAGCTTAATCAGCCGCTTCAATAAAAGCCTAGCCTTTTCATTTAAATGCGCCGATTTTTCAGTGACTTTAGTGAAATTCTTTGTTCAATATCGTTTGATGAGTAGCCCATGTCAGTTGTCACTTATGACGATGATTAAACAGCGCGAAAAGGCTAGGCTTTTAAGGAAACGGCTGATTAAGCTTGTTGGCTGCGACAGATACATGCATATTGATATACAGGGTTATTTGTAAAACACCAGCAACCTTTCAGGGGGTGAAAGTACTCATCATTATAAACAACTTTTGCTATGAGACCAACTCTGAAAAATCTAAAAAAATATCTGCTATTTCATACATTTTCATCGGGTGACTATTGCATTTTGTATGAAACAGCTGATTTAATTTTTGATATTTCAGAGTTGGTCCCATAGTAAAAGTTGTTTATAATGATGAGTACTTTCACCCCCTGAAAGGTTGCTGGTGTTTTACAAATAACCCTGTATAGTCCTCCTGACCGATTTCGGCCATGGCGGCCAATTTCAATCGAGACAAGCCATCGGCGCGGGACATATTATAGTGCAGGCGTGTGTGCGCAGACACAGGTGCACTCCCTCTTCCACCACTCTCATATTCCGATGGCACGGCAACCCGACACGACCGAAGAGAGATCTGGCGCAGGTCCAACGGCTTAACGTACGCACCGAGGCACGGGGTGTCACACCACCAACTTCCAAACTCCAGGCAGTCACAGAGAAATTCGTAATGGAAAAACCCAACGACACTTTTTCCCGACCTGGGAATCGAAACCAGGACTCCACATTCGGCAGTCGCGCTTGCGACCACGAGACCAACGGAGCAGTTAAAAATGTGTGCCACATTGATATACTGACTAAATATAGCATAAATAATGTGCTAGGCTATAGGGCCGCACACAAAAGCTTGTCGGGTCGCAGGTTGAGTACCTATAACAGGTTTAAAACAGGGTTTTGATATTTTTTCAATGGAAACTGTCATGATCACATCGCCATTTTTCTGCAAGGTTCTGTACATAAAGGTGTATATAGTCAAACCAGATTTGATCATAATGAGTTTAAAGTCTGACTGTCTGCGTGTTGGTCTCTCGTAAGATTATACATACATGTAAAGTTCGTTAGTTGTTTAAAACTTAGACAAAGACTTCTAGTCAGACCTGAGGTTTGACTTGATAAACTTGGGAGCTCCGGAGCTCCGATATTTGACTGTAACATAGATATACTTACATAGTTTTTTTTTTAATGATGGGAAATCAGCAAATGACTTCTGACTCCGCTCTGGGAGCGGGAGGGAGAGTCGGACTTAACCTGACTAAAACCCATCCGTGTTCCTCCTATTGCCCATTGCGTTCCAGGACTGCGGTGACTCTTTCGATCAAATTCCGCAGCCCTGGAAGGTATACATACCTCTGAGTTGAGGACACATAATAAATAAAAAAGGGATAATTTAAGGCAATCTATCTCGTGTCATTTTAGGCAACTATGTGTGTGTATATTTTTGGATTTGATAATTCAGAAATTGTTAGTTGAGCAGCTGTACAAACTTATTGTCATAATGGCTCGGAGATTTTACCCTATAGCTAGAAATCGCGGCATGTTACGTATTTATCGGTTTTCCCGGCTTTGGTAGATTTCTTCATTAACCCATGTAAATGCGCCCTGAACCTTCAAGAGTCGAGCGCCATCGGCCATATTGAAAGTATATTCCATGCAAATCAGGTCT
Source organism: Melanchra persicariae (assembly GCA_947386135.1). Lineage (NCBI taxonomy): Eukaryota > Metazoa > Arthropoda > Insecta > Lepidoptera > Noctuidae > Melanchra > Melanchra persicariae. The sequence continues at coordinate 3,377,608 of OX376655.1, read as the reverse complement.
TTAAAAGGCGCTGATGAATACTAAACCCTTTTTAACATTTTTATTCTCTCTCTTTTTTACACTCAACGAAAAAGAGCGGTGACACAATAACGCTTGGATCAAAATAATTATCACTAATCAAAAACTCAAATGACATTTATTTTGTAAATAAGTACCTAGGTTAAACGTAACACGCTAATCTTTTTAGGGTTCCGTACTGGAAGGGTAACCAACGGAACCCTATTACTTAGGCTTCGTCCGTCCGTGCGTCTGTCTGTGTGCCAGCGGGTCGTATCTCAAGAACCGCACTAGGTAGACAATTAAAAGTTAAAGTGTAAAATTCTATTGCCGCTATAACAACAAATAATAAAATTACTTAAATTAAAAATTAAAGGGATACAAGAAACGTGTTTTTTAAGTTTCTGGTACGGAACCCTTCGTGTGAGAGTCCGACTCGCGCTTGGCCGGTTTTTTGGTCATTTAAGCTATTGAGGCCGGTGTTTTCTAGCTGACTACCCTGAGAAGAAACACCGAAACAAACTCAGAGGATCAATACAGTCTATTGTTTACTGATTAGAAGTTTCTTTTGTACCGGAGTTATTTTACATTCTTCGCCAAACTTTTCTTTTGAATATTATTAGGTTGCTAACTTAAGTGACCGAATGTTGCGAATGATAAAACACCTTAGAAAGTCACGTCAAACGAAAGTTGCGTTGCAGTTTCAGAAAATGTTATTGTTGCGGGAAACATGAAATGTTGCATATATGTTGTATACAACATGTTAAAGCCTTAATCCAACTACATATTCTGTTTCCTGATGATCTTTTACCTGAGGGTCTTTAAGTAAAAATAGTAGGTCTAGCTATCACGGTTCATGAGATACAGCCTGGTGACAGAGAGACGGACAGCCGAATCTTAGTAAGTAATAGGGTTTTTACCCTTTGGGTACAGAACCCTAAAAACGTGATTATCAAATAACGAAAGAATTTATTTATTTTTATTTAAGTCTTTATTGCTGAAGAATAAAACAGGTATAATCTAATAGTATTAAAAAACTTAAATCTAGAAACGAAAGAATTTCGTATTTTCAAATCGGTATATCGAATGTTTTATAATGATCGCAGTGTGATGCTTGACATGACCCACTGGCCAGCTATGCGACCTTCGCGTGATTGTTACAACGAGATGTAGTGACCGGATGATGTAGGTACACTGGCATTCATACGGGTTGGATCCGTCCTTAGTTTTGTGCAACAAAAAAAAAACATGATAATGACTTATGAAAATAAGCAAAAGCGTCATACGAATGACGATGTCTTTAAAGACAAAGGACTTTTTATAGAATCTTGAATGGCTAAAAATAACAACACTTCAGTACCTACCAAGAATTCTGGGATAAAAATTCTGATTCCCGGTCTTGATAGATGTTGATCAAAGCTGTACGACGCAAGTATAGGAAATGCGAGGAATATGGTGATGACAGAACTTCTAAACTGGAAAAACTAATCGTTGAGTGATCTTTCGCAGCATTGTGTAAACACGCAGAATTGCCAATCTTCAACCTAATTCATTTCAGGCTAGCGCAACGTAAAGAACATTTAAAATCGAAACTTACTTATAGTGACCTACTTTTTTTTAAGGATGGGAAATCATCAAATGACCCCTTCCGCTCTGGATGGAGCGGGAGGGAGTGTCAGACTTTTACTGACTAAAACCCATCCATGCTCCTCCTAGTGCCTTTTGCGTTCAAGGGCCGCGGCCTACTTAGTGTTATCATTGTCGATGTCATTATCAAAAACAATCATAGACAGAAGACAATGTCAAGCTGACAGAGCACTGTCATCCAGAAATTCAAACCAAGCATCCGACCATCAAAAATTTTATTGAAATTAACACCAAAATCCATAAAAAAACCGCAAGCATGGAAGATCTTTTCAACAAACTGCAAAAGAACGGAAAGAATAGTGTTGAAAACCTTGTTAAGTGGATGAGTGAATCCAGCATAATCGAGGTTGATACGACTAAAGACAGTAAACACAGTGAGTCAAATAATGAAAGTTGCAGTGAAATCGAGAAGCATTTTCGTACACTCTTCGGCGAATCTCGGGAGGACGACAAAGTACCATTAGAGGAGTTCAAAAGCGTTCTAACGAAAATTGCGCAAGATCAGAAGAAAGGGATCGATGAATTGACGCAGCAGCTTGCCAAAGATGGACCGAAAGTGATCAAGGCTGCCATCGCAGGCGCCAGCGCTTTCAAGAAAGAAATTATGAAAGATGACTGAATTGCCTTGCAAACAATAACTGATATTATCAACAAAATATACTTACAGCTCATTCAAATTGTTGGTTGTTTATTGCGCTTACCTATGGGTCATGGAGCCGCTGATATTTTTAGGGAAACATAAGGTAGCAAATAGAAAATTAAGAGACTCACAAACATTTTCAATAATCAAAATAAATAATAGCTTGACGAAAATTCTAAAAACAATTTACTAAGTTTTTAATTAATTATTATTATTGATAAGCTCATATTTGGCCACCATTCAATAGAAAGAGATGACGTGGCCGACGATGGAGCAGCAAAGAGTGACTAGGAGTGGCATTACCTTGCCGGATTCCGGCAAGGAATGCCACTCCTTAGCTGTATCAGACAAAAGGGCATGCACTAACCAAGACTCACTCCCAGCTTTGCGACCTTCGCGTTATTGTTTCAACGAGATACGTCTGGAGGTAGTACACTCGCATACAGATACGAGTTACTGTGCTAAACGTCTTAAATGATAAGAGGATGCGTCAAATCTGTTAATCATAGGATGGTCAAATTTTAAAGCTTTAAGGATAATAGCTGACAATCCATACTAATATTATAAATGCGAAAGTAACATATTTAGTAACTTTGTATCGTATGTCTGTTTGTTCCTCTTCACGTCTAGCTTACCTGATTCTGATGAAACATGACACTCGGGTAGACTGTCCTGGAATAGGACGTAGGATCGGTTTTATCATAAAACTAGCACTTCGCCCGCGACTTCGTCCGCGTGGGGATAGGAGGTACTCCACAAACTGCAACGCCCCTATACATATCCCCTTTTAAAGGTTAGTTTTGGAAAATTAAGCACAACGATTCTCATTATTGGTTCAGCGCAACTGTTCACCCCGTTCAGCCCGTCAGGGGTTCATTATGCTTTTGTTGTTATATTATTAAAAATTGTTAGGTAAATGATCTGTTTCAATTATCTCACTTTTAGTTTGTTCATAGAATTCCGACGTAAATTGAAGCAAGCTATAATTTCCTCCCCTAAAAACTTATTCACCCCTGCTTCACCCCTTATTATGTATGTACCTAGTTGATTTTAGAAAAATCCAAACATTTATTATTCTTATTGTTTTATCGAAAACATTTAAATGCCGTGGTGTTCCAACTTCATCGGACCAAGCATTGATACGATTCTCCCCAGTTCGCTCAAGCCGCGACATTTTTCTTACTCCGAGCATGTTTATTACCGTCGTAACTTTTGAACGAAAGGTCCGATTTTAATGATTTAAACTGTAATTTACACGGACATAATCAACCTTAATTATCAAACCATTTCAATGGATAAGGATTAATATCATGGTACTATAATCACCATTTTTTATTTCACCATGGGATTTGCTTGACTAATTATTAACAAAAAGCGGTCATGGTGACTTATCCATAATAGTTAGACATATGGTATCGCGGACTTTTTTGTAGATATTGATGACCTCTATAAAACTGTAGTACATCACTTTGCTCTATTGTCAATAGATTCCGCAGCGTACGCGATATAAGGATTTTTTCTTACACCTTGGGTCACATTATCGAAGTTTTCATACGGATCCCTAACTTTTTAGAAAATATTCTATAGCCTATGACCATCACCGATAATGTAGGATTCTACTGGTGAAAGAATTTTTCAAATCGGTCCAGTAGTTTCGGAGCCTATTCATTTCAAACAAACAAACAACAAATCTTTCCTCTTTATAATATTAGTGTAGATTATCTTCTGCTTTATCTTTTAGCATAAAGTAACAGCCATTTAATGTCAGTAACTTCGTTATTTTAAGTCATAAATGTATTTTATGATAGGTAGGATAAAACGAAACTCCCAAAATCTTCACAGTCAACAAAAATAAAATCACGCAATCAAAAATTCCCGTCTTAACTACAACGCTTCCATTAGAAACACAAAGCTCTTAACGCCATCAATTTAGACACATACATAAATTAATGAGAACACTCTTCGCTTGATTGTGATTTACGAGCCGACTGTACACTAGGCCACACATTACTTGTAACAAAACCGGGATACAGAATAGACCTGCCGGTCGATTCTGTAAAAATCTAACCGCGACACCTTACGGTGGAAAGCGCCAGGGTAGCCCGCGAAATTAAAATTTTCTTACGTTTTTTTGCAATTTGCAGGTCAGTATCAGGTTGTATGTTGGTCAAAATATGATTCGCGGCCGTAGCAAGTACGTATTTACCGAACTGTAATCATTAAAATCATCAATACAACTCCTTCAGTTAGATTGATGCCAAATGTTATGATTTCATGAAATACTACATTTGGCATCAATTCTATACTCCAGCCGAGTAGGTAGTTAACTAAAGGTAAACAAAAAAACCACGTGACAGGGTTACCCGGCTAAACGTAATACCAGTCACTTAAGTTGCCATGCTACGTCACAGTTGTACTCTTCAATTTAGCAACGTTATTAACAAATAATAACGTTGCTTAATTGAAGAGTACAACTGTAACGTATCATGCCAACTGAATAGACTGGTATTACGATTAGTGAGCTGTCATTCCGATTGATGCTTGGGATTGACAGTTCACTTCATGTTCGTGTCACCTACGTTTTTAAGGTGAGGTTCATGCAGAATAGTTCTACTTGCTTCTATTCGGTCGCAATTCCCGTACTACGCTAGGCAAACTCAATGTGAAAATGTTAGCACAGACTTGCAGTCGACTGTACGATGCTGTGTTAAGTTCAATGAGACAATTGAGTCAGTTTGTCTTGCTGAGAGTTGATACCCAATTGTGATAAGGAATTTTAATAGGATTTGTTTCAGTAAAAAAGTGCTTTGTGCCGCGAAATTATGCTCGATTTACGAGTAAGCGTTGTTGTTACCATTGCTATTCAAAGCTTCGCATATTCGCTCTTGGCCTTTTCCACGAAAGCCCTGCATTTTTCAGGGATAAAAAACGTCCTATGATACTCTATTTTCGTAATCGAAACGCTTGTGTCAGAGATTTACAAACTAAACAAGCAATTCTACCTCACGAATCACGATTATGTTAGTTTAGATAAATATGTGCGTGTTTAATACCTTGAAATTATGATTGACTTCGCCGCTGATAACCGTTGTTATCAGTGTTCAAAGCTTTGGCTATATTATAGACTAGCACTTCGCCCGCGACTTCGTCCGCGTGGGGATAGTAGGTACTCCACAAACTGCGACGCCCCTATACGTATCCCCTTATAACGGTTAGTTTTGGAAAATTAAGCACAACGATTCTCATTCATGGTTCAGCGCAACTGTTCACCCCGTTCAGCCCGTCAGGGGTTGATTATGCAAAAATTGTTAGGTACATGATCTGTTTCAATTATCCCACTTTTAGTTTGTTCATAGAATTCCGACGTAAATTGAAGCAAGCTATAATTTCCTCCCCTAAAAACTTATTCACCCCTGCTTCACCCCTTATTATGTATGTACCTAGTTGATTTTCGAAAAATCCAAACATTTGTTTTTGTTATTGTTTTATCGAAAACATTTAAATGCCGTGGGGTTTCAACTTCATCGGACCAAGCATTGATACGATTCTCCCCAGTTCGCTCAAGCCGCGACATTTTTCTTACTCCGAGCATGTTTATTACCGTCGTAACTTTTGAACGAAAGGTCCGATTTGAATGATTTAAAGTGTAATTTACACGGACATAATCAACCTTAATTATCAAACCAATTAAATGGATAAGGATTAATATCATGGTACTATAATCACCATTTTTTATTTCACCATGGGATTTGCTTGACTAATATTAACAAAAAGCGGTCATGGTGACTTATCCATAATAGTTAGACATATGGTATCGCGGACTTTTTTGTAGATATTGATGACCTCTATAAAACTGTAGTACATCACTTTGCTCTATTGTCAATAGATTCCGCAGCGTACGCGATATAAGGATTTTTTCTCACACCTTGGGTCACATTATCGAAGTTTTCATACGGATCCCTAACTTTTTAGAAAATATTCTATAGCCTATAACCATCACCGATAATGTAGGATTCTACTGGTGAAAGAATTTTTCAAATCGGTCCAGTAGTTTCGAAGCCTATTCATTTCAAACAAACAAATCTTTCCTCTTTATAATATTAGTGTAGACTAGCTGGCCGTCCGCGGCTTCGCCCGCTTGGCATAAGTAATTCCTCCCTTGTGCTGTAAGTGTGTGTAAATTCTGAGGGCCTAGTGCGAATGGTTTTGACGTACATACTAACGAAACGTAAAATTTACTTAACTATAATACTCGTTTCACACATCATATTTATTTGAATTGGATACTATATTCTAAATTCCATTTATTGTAACTTCTACTATATTCTAACTTCCTCTTATAGGGGTTCAGTCTAAATACTCATTAATATAAACAATGTTTATTTATTGATTTTCCTATAAATTATTGTAGGACAAACGTTTATAAAAAAAAACAAGTGTAATTTTATCGCACAGGGCAATCTTTTACAATGAACGAAAGAAGATAGATTTAGGGCTCTCAGTGTACAAACATCATTACGTACTGTAATATTATTTAGTCATAGTAATTTTAAATACAGACAGACAATACTAATAAACATTAGATAATTTTTTACACTATGGGATCGACTCTAAAATAGGAAAAAGTCATATCAGCTGTTCAGTACCTAAGTTCTTCGTATAAATCGACCGTTGAAATTTAAATAAACTAGCCGTAAGTAACACTGAATGGGACTAAAATCAAGCCACATAGCGAACACTTGCAAACAATAGTTGTAACGAGTCAAGACAGCAGACAAAGTCAAATTAAGAAGTTGGAAAGTGACGAACTGCTCAAAGCGAAAAGTTGGAGGATGTAACCTTCAACATAAGTTCTGTTTGAATTCGAGTGGATTCTTGATTTTGAAACTTTTTTATTCAAATGTTCGTCGCACCGGTGACGGTAGGTACCGGCCAAATGAGAGTAATTTATTTTAGGTGCTTAAGGGTGCGTTTCCACCAGAAATGTGCGAAGATGCGTAGCTAGGGATGTTTGTGAGGACCATTGTTATCAGTATTCAAAGCTTTGGCTATATTATAGAATAGCTGCCGTCCGCGGCTTCGCCCGCTTGGAATTAGTACTTCCCCATTTGTGTGGTAATTGTCATATTCTCATGTATTTTTTTATTGAGGAATGGGCTTGCACTTGACCTCAATCACGCCTGATGGAAAGCGATAGACGAGGTCTATGATGGAGCGAGCGTGCCCAGAAGATGCCCGTTCATTCCTGCTTTGGAGGCAGACGGGTTATATGTGGAAAGGAACACAGACGCTGGCAGAGAGTTTCAGACCTTGGTTGTGCGCATAATTAATGTGTAGGAGAAGCGGTGAGTACTACTAATCGGGATATCGACCAAGTGCGAACGGTACCCAGCAGTACGTCTGGTATTCCGGAGGTAAAAGGGCGTATAAGCTATATATAAGGGTAAATGAAGCGATTCTATTGATTCTCACAAACACATCCCTCGCTTGTCATCCTCGCACATCTCTGGTGGAAATGCACCCTAAGGATTTGAGAAAATGTGTGTTATCAGAAGTTTCTTTCATGTTTGATTTTTTTTTGGTTTGGCCATGGTAAGAAGATGGAGGCGCTCGCTCGTGGCTAAATACGAACTAAGCCGTACGGAACAATCTTCAAGTTTAAGTTACGCTTGTCGAAGTTTAACATACCGAAATTCTTCTACGCCTCGGGGTTGCTGAAGTGGGAGTGGGCAGGACACATTCCTCGCAGAATAGATGGTCGATGGGACACAAAAATTGTGTAGTGGTGACCGCGTACCGGAAGACGCAGCGTTGGAAGGCCTTTTTTTTTTTTTTTTTTTTTTTACGGGGGGAAATCCTCATGGATGTCCTCCGCCCTGGGGCGGGCGGAGGGGTCTGTCAGACTCTTACTGACTAAAACCACCCCGGTGTTCCATCTTCCACCTACGCCGGGGATCGCGGGAACATAGCGACTTCCGTAATCCCCGGCTGGTGCCGGCCCGCCTCTGCGGGCCACATCTCGTATGCGGGGGGAGTGAGGTGTTTAACTCCCCCGCGACGTCAGAGGGGCGCACGGGAACACCACGCGCCGCCACCTCGGGTCCGGATGAATGGGGGGCAACGGACATCCCCAAGTCCGCCGCCCCTGGACCCAATTAGGGGGGCCGAAGGAGGGCAGCGTACGCCCTCCTCCGACGCCCGGTGCGCCTGCTGCGGGCCGGGAGAGCACTCGACATCTCCCTCTCCCTTTCCGCAGCCTCCTTCTGCGCGATGACAGTTTCGCAGAAGGAGACCACCGCGTCCCAGGACACCTCACCGCCGACCATAGAATGGACTACAGCCGGAAGCGAGAGGTCACTGCCTACCACAGAGACGAGGGCACGGCGTGGCTCCTCCCAAGCGGCACACTCTGCCAGCGTATGCCGCGCCGTGTCCTCCCGACAGTCGACGCAGTGGTGACACCGAGCGTCCGGTTCCCTGCCTATGCGACACAGGAACCTCCCAAAGCAGCCATGCCCCGTGAGGACCTGTGTCGCACGAAACGACAGGGAGCCGTGCCTTCTCCCGAGCCACAGGTCGAGCACTGGCCGGAGCGTTGGAAGGCCTCCCACAACCTTGTGGGAGGCCGGACCCTCACCAGCCCGCGACCCTCACCAGGTCCACCTGGACCGATGACCTGGTGAGGGTCGCGGGTAGCCGATGGATGCGAGATTCACAGGACAGGTTGTTGTGGCGATACTTGGGGAAGGTCTATGTCCAGCAGTGGACGTCTTTCGGCTGATATGATGATGATGATGATGATGAACTGGGTTGCGGAGTACAGATAGAAAACTGGTACTCAGCTGCATCCGGGTAGACTGGAAGCCGACCCCAATATAGTTGGGACTGTAATCACAGACCTGATTGGTGATGTTCTTCAGAAAGTTCAGTTGCGTTTATTACTCGCAACCGATGTACATGTATTTATCGAATTCATGAACGTAAACAATAGAAGTACTACTGACAGCTCGGCTTTCATAGCATTGCCGAATACAAACGAATGTTGATTTCCATGTCCATCAATTTTAAGATTTATCGTGTAAAATAATTCGAATTCAGAACTAAGTACTTTGTTGTTGTTTTGTTTTAATTTCCGAATGAACTAAAAAAGTACTTAGTTCTGAATCCAAATTATAATACACGATAAATCTAACAATTGATGGACTTGGAAAGTAGCATTCGTTTGTATTCGGAAATGCGATGATTGCCGAGGGACATTAAGAAAAAAGTACTATAAATAAAATAAAAATAAAAAGTTGTGAAGAGCAGGTGACGTTCTGTAATGACCGCCTACTGAAGTCGAGAGTTTATGTAGTACCTATTGCAAGTTTCTTTCAGCATAAGCTGTCATGGTTGGCAAATAAAGATGATGCCGGGACAAATATAGAAGCTTCAACTTTAGTTCTGCGAAGAAAATGATTTGAAGGCAATGTTTATTACTTTAAATTGGATGTCGTCCAATTTTTAAGATTATGATTCCAATTTTGTCTGCTTTTTTCCTTGTGGTGTCAATTTGTAATTTTGATTGGAACAAAACTTTTCTGAGTGAATTGTGGATTCTATATTAGCTTATAAGTACGGGTATGGATGAACTAAACGATAAAGAAGAAAGTCAAAGTCAAAGTCAAAGCATTTATTTCAATTAGACCATTTACAGGCACTTTTGAATTGTCAAGGTCGGTCGGTCAAAAAGATGAAGCTATTTGCACGTTCCAAAGCGTAGATCTCTATGGAGAAGAACGTACAAGAAACTCCATGGACACTCTTTTAAAAATAATATTTTGTTACAAAATTATGGTTACATCATTCATATTGAAATTATACATATATGTGAGAGCGATGTAAAAGACGTGCAGGATAAAAGAGTCCGAAGTAAAAAAGCAACAATTAAAATAAACCATGGCAGCCGAGAGATGACCAGTCTCAGCTGACGGCGCCCGTTCACGAACATGACGCATACGCTAGCACCATTCGGCTCAACCATTTTTAAGGGAGCCAAATGATCCAACGCATGCGCCCACCATCAGCCAGACTTTTGAGTGAGCATGACATCCCCAATCGCCAGGGTACATTCCAAGTCAAAGACCTGCCCAAAATGATCATTATAGTTCAAAGGTACACAGTACTCACACATGTGCATGAAATTATACCACACTAAATAAGTTGAGTCTATACAATGAAAAAGATTTGCATTCTTACAATCTTCAGCCGGTCCAACAATGTTACGAAATGCTAACAGATTAAAGATCGTACAAAACACAATTTATACAAAAATAGGACTTTGTTGGCGTTTGTAGAATAAGATTCTGCAGAATGCAAGATTGAGTGAATAAAGGGAGCTTGAATATAATGACATCCCATTTATGCTTTTGTTGCAAAAAAAAAAAACAAAAAGCATCATCAACTGATCTCGTGATCGCAAGTGCGACTGTTGAGCGTGAGGTTCTGGGTCCGATACCCATGTCGGGCAAAAAAAAATATTGGGTTTATCCATTGGGAATTTATCTTTGACAACCCGGAGTTTGGAAGTTGGTGGTGTAACATCCCCGTGCCTCGGAAAGCACGTTAGACCGTAGATCCTGCCAGATGTCACTCCAGTTGTGTCTCGATTGCCGTTCCATTTGATTATGATAGTGATGGAAGAGGTATAGTGCATCTGTGTTTACGCACACACTTGTGGCCTGTAGTATCTCTCGCAATGACGCCTAGTCTCTGTGGAGATTGGCCGCTACGGTCGAAGTCATTCAGGAAGACTATAAATAACGTATATTAAAACCGAAACCTCTCAATTCCAGGTGCTGACAGGCGCAGCGTTCCACCACAAGATCTGGTCGTGGTACTACACGTACAAGATGCCGGCGGAGATCAGATCCTGGGTGGATGACAACTTCAACTGCGAGGACATCGCCATGAACTTCCTCGTCGCTAATGTCACCAGGAAAGCGCCTATCAAGGTTTGTTGATTATGGGTGGGGGAAAGGATAGATAAGGGAGCTTTTTCAGTGACCGTGTAGCGGCATATATACCGCCACATACGAACTAAAGACCTAATCAAAAACGTCACACAAATTCTACATCGCGGTATAGTGTAGCAGAAATAATGCCGCTACAAGAAAAACTCACGAAGCGAAAAAATTGTACGGCAATAAAAAGAACCGAACGCCATCTATCCCGCCAGCAGCAAACTACTAACGAAATCCTACATCGCAGTATCAAACTTTTCTGTGAGATTGGAACATATTCGTCCAAATGACAACTATCGGGCAGTTGCCCACCGGACATAACAACCGTCCGGTCGGAAGTTCTTCCCTTTTCTATGGAGGTTTGTGGGACTTTACTCTCTGTTCCGCATAACCTCCATAATGTCATAGTAAAGCTTATAGGTAGTAAGTGATAGAAAACGCGGGTTTTCTATCAAGAATTTGGTTCAGCCTAGAAACAGCGGTATTACGGTTCTGTTCGTTCCGTTGTTCTCAGTGGTATTCCAGAGTTAGATTTGTGCCTAGTTATTGACTTGGCCGTTTTTACGGAACATTTTATTTCATCTTTTATTTTGATAGGACGTAAATGTTAATTCAAGTTTATTTATTTTTAAATTCCAGGTGACTCCCCGCAAAAAGTTCAAATGTCCGGAGTGCACGAACACCGAGATGCTGTCAGCGGACGCCCGCCACATGTCGCAGCGCTCGGGCTGCGTGGCCCGCTTCGCGCGGCAGTACGGGCGCATGGCGCTGCAGGCGGTGGAGTTCCGCGCCGACCCGCTGCAGTACCGCGAGGCCGGCGCCGGCGTGCCGCACGCCTACCCCGAGATAGGCTCGCTCTAAGGTAACGTTGGAGGGGCCCTCTTCGTTTTTGTAAACATTACTATCAATTTTGTGGTTTGTACCAGTGGTTTACCAAGTCATTTGGTGGTTTGTACCAGTGGTTTACCAAGTCATTTGGTGGTTTGTACCAGTGGTTTACCAAGTCATTTGGTGGTTTGTACCAGTGGTTTACCAAGTCATTTTGTGGTTTGTACCAGTGGTTTACCAAGTCATTTGGTGGTTTGTACCAGTGGTTTACCAAGTCATTTGGTGGTTTGTACCAGTGGTTTACCAAGTCATTTGGTGGTTTGTACCAGTGGTTTACCAAGTCATTTTGTGGTTTGTACCAGTGGTTTACCAAGTCATTTGGTGGTTTGTACCAGTGGTTTACCAAGTCATTTGGTGGTTTGTACCAGTGGTTTGCCAAGTCATTTGGTGCTTTGTACCAGTGGTTTACCAAGTCATATGGTGGTCTGTACCTATGGTTGGCCAAGTAATATAAAAGGTAGTAATTGCGCTTTTAAATACTGGTTTCTAATAAAAAGAAAAAGTCGATAACCCAACGTCCTAGGTGTTTGTGAATACGATAACGCAGCACGACATCAGGACTGACACACTATCGACATAACAGTGCAGTTTAAGTGCTGAACAAGTCAAGGTTTAAAGTTAATACTGGTAATGCATACGGTTCAAAATCGTTTGACTTTTCACTTCGTTTTGACAAATATTGACCTGCTATAACTCTGTGTGGTTATCCCCAATAATGATCACTGATTCTGAATAAATATTTTTGTAATCGTGATGCGTTATCGCTTTACTCACTCACCTAGGACGATAAGGCTAGTCAATTTATCAAAATAACATTTAAAAATCCATACACAACAGTTTTGCCCGGCAGAATAGTCGTTAGAAACCAAGAGAGATAATGTGACTTATGCACTTGGTGTAAAGTTTAATTTGCAATAGCTAAGCTTAAAACATTTGAATTTCAAAAATGGGTCTATTTGCAATGGTAGTCTTTAGAATACAATAACGCAATACCGTTATAATGAGAAACTTCATTTATTTCTTGCCATTTACTGGCTATATATGATAAACTCTTTTTACAAACCTTGTTTTTACTTTCCAATGTTATTTGTAAGTGTATAGTATTAAGAGGGCCCCAAATGTTAGAATTAAAGGAAAGTAGGTGGTACGGACAATAACAAATTGAATGAAGGCTGTAAGAGAAATAAAAAAAAAATGGGAATTCGTCCCCAATACCAGGGTATGTAGAGTAAAACTGCCATTTCATTAAATTCCCCGATACACCTCTATTTCGTACATTTACGGCAGAATATATCTATACTGTCGGTATTAATTAGCTTTAAAATAAATAAGGATCGATGGTCTTTCAATGATCAACTGATCACAAACGCTATTGCTGTGCATAAGGTCCTGGGTTCGATTCCGGATCGGACGTAGTGTTATTAGTTTTTTTAAATCTGGAATTTCCCAGTATCATTCCAGTATCTGGATTTGAGATATCTAATATATAAAATTCTTTCGTTACTGAGTGACTGACTGAAAACGCCAGCCGAAACTACTGGTCGTAGATAACTGAAATTTGGCTTGCAGGTTCCTTGGGGAGTGTAGGGGAGCACTAAGAGAGGATTTCCTAAAATTCCTAAAGGAACGGAAAAAAAACTGAATATGCGCGTACGAAGTCGCGGGCAAAAATTAGCTAGCTATAATAGAACTAGGGCCTTAGAAATTACTGTTGAAATGTGTCGCTGTAGGTACACTTCTGCCTCACTCTTAGGGGAGTACACGCGAGATGTAATGATATTTAAAATGGACAAATTCATTGCTATCGCAACAAAGTCAAAATGATCACAATTCATCGAACAAGTTTTTCTTACAAAGAACATCGATGTTTGGACTGCATATTGAGATTAATAAAATCACGGTTAGGTTATTTCTACGTTAATTAGAAAATAGGAAAAAGTTAAACGAAAATACTCAATTTACCAAATCTAATTAGTGAACAAAACAAACAGGAATTGTTTAAATATAAATAATACAATTACTTTTAATTGGCATGACTTATTGAGTTGTAGTAGCATTATAAAGCTACTATATTGTTCTATACAACTATTTGGTGTTCTAAATACTTTCAATCATAAAATGACTTCTCCCTGTTCTGGGCGGAGTGGAAGGGAGTGAGAGGAGAGAGAAGGGAGGGAGTGTTCCTTAAAATTTCCTTTACGTTCCAGGGTAGCGGTAACTCTTTCGAACAATTCTGCAAACCTGCCTCATGTAATGTATAGATTTTCTTCCGTAAATGTACAGTCAGCGCGAAAAATATCTACAAACGAGTGCATATTTTTCGTGGTCCAAATTCCCTTTTCCTTATTTTAAGGACTTGCGTTGTGAGCTTAATAATGCCTTCGGATTATTTTGACGTTTTACAATGTCAAATTATAGAGTAACGGATATAGTTTGTGGTTTATTTATTTATTGTTTATATTAACGAGCTTTTATTGGCGTGCGTATCTCTAAGGGATTGCTTTAATTTTTCGTATTTGATTTTTTTAGGAAAATAACTTTTGATTAATTGAATGTTGGTGTTATTTTAATGTAACCCATAATTTTTCAAGTTTTGTACGATTTTTTCACTTTTTTAAGAAACAATCATGATTTCAATCTTTTTTTTCAAAAGGTACAATTTTTTATAATGTATTTATTATAAGGTTTAAATGAATTAAAACAAATCTATAGAGATACAAAACGCTCGAGCTTTTAAAAAACACGGTCCCTGACATAAACGCGTCTTAAAAACTCAGACATATCCCCTTACAGAACATTAGCTAGTATTGTATGTGTGTTTCTAATGATTTCATATTATCTTCTGCCGATATTTATGGGTGCGAATGTACTTTTATGCCAAATTGACGTTATATTTTTGCATTGCCTGTATACATTTAATTTTTAAAATGGTATTAATGATTTAAGAATGAATTGCTTTAATAAGCTTGTTATCACACTAAAATTAATTTAAAATACGAAGTCGTAAATGTGCTCTCTAATTCAGTAAGAATTTATAAGTGCAATATGAATTGAACAACATATTATTTAGAAGTTTTTTTGTGGTTTTGCCTTAATTTATCTATCAACTAATTTTTATTAGGAAAAAATATAGTTATGAAAAGATTTGTAAATCAGATCGTGTCCACAAATATCGGTTTTAAAGATAACCTCGTAACTTGCCATTCCTTTTAACAGTATAAAATAATTTTGTCTATGACAATAAGTTTGTAAGTAGTTAATAAAAATACCCAATTGGTTTTATGTCAATTCTTACTATTTAATATTGATGTATTTTCTAAATGTCTGCCAAAATTGTGCGTAATTTTATTCAAACAAAACAGTACAGTCGGCCACATTGTTTTGTGTCCGACAAAATATTTGCAATTTTTTTGTTTTTTTTCTGTATAAAATTTACTCAATATGTAATAGGGTAGGTACCCCCAATTTTGGCAAACAACTCGGATAAAAAATTAAATGTTTAATTGTAATGCCATCTGTCCTTAGGTGAGTAAAGAAATGATATTCTAAAGAGTTAGTGAAGGTAAAAAATAGTAATATATAGACGTATAGCGAAATAGTCCATCTTAACATATCGGTGCTTGCGCGAAGAAGTAATGTAATTCCTAATAATTTTAAATTGTGTAGATATTATTATATGTATGTAAGAAACGCACGATATATAAGTAGTGAGATATAAATAGTTTTATTAGTGTATAATTTATGCGAATATATGTGTATTTTATTATATTTTTTGTATTAACCGCTTTTTGGTTAAGGCGTAAAACGGGCCTGGGTAGCTAAATTTTGGAGCAATTTTCTAAAGCTATCGAATTGGCGATCCTTTTACGTCTTGTCCTTAAGGTGTCGTGCGACAATTAGTTGAAAATTTAGAATTTTCAACATTAATTTATTAACAATATCATTGTATGTAGAATAAAAATGTCTCATCTTTTTATATCGGGAAGGAATTTAAATGTCTTAGTGGAGACGGACTAGCTATCTTTTAATGAAATTTAATCCAGTGCTTTTACTGTCAAATGCTGTAATTTTTATGTTGTTAACCATTTCTGGGTGTTGCCAACTTTACCCGGGTTGTATCAACAAATGTTGGTGAGAATAACAATTTGATTAACCCTCATTGACTACTTTTATTGAATATTTTATCACAATATATAATATTTTAATCTATATTTTATGTGTGACCATTAAATTAAAAAAATAATTCTACCATTTTTACTTTTATATGAAAACAAAGTTTTCGTGAAAAAAAAAACAGCAATAATAAGTAAGTAAGTACATATTATTAAAATTATTATGGTATGATTCTAAATTTTAATTTTTAACCATGTATAATTTTACAACTTAATTTTGATGTTTTTATTTGTATTTCTTAAACTAGGTACCTATTTGTATAAAAAAATCATATTTTAAACGCAAGTCGTTTAAAACCCTATGTATCTTATCACTAAGTTTATTTTTATTAAAACATTTTTTTGTATCGTGTTTAACATTTCGTGAAATAACGATCAATGTTTATAATAACAAAAAAAATAATTTTGAACAGACTGAATTACAAGCTGCTAGTATTGTAGCTTTTGATTAAATATAAATACATTTTAGGTGTTTTCTTTTAAATGTTAGCCAAAGACCTAAACGACTAGTCGCAGAGATGTATTTATTATTTTCGCATTTAATTATTTTAGTGGATGCTCTTTGTCGTGTTGTGTTGTTACCAAAACTGTCAAGTGTCAGACTGAAGAGTTATGTTTTATATAATAGGAGTTATGCTAGATGCTAGATAATTGGTGACTAGGGGATAATGCTACACTGGTTTAGAGTGACATTGACGAAAATAGCATTTACTTACTATATTTTTCCACCATGTATTATCCTTTTACAGTTCGCATCAAATAACTGTGCCCCTCTGAAGTTGGCTACGAGTAGCTGCGTAGTAGTCAACATTACGAACAAACTGCAACTGCGCATGCGCAAGAGACATAGGGGATGGGATTTTGGCGGCGCGATTTTATGTCTCAGTCTTTCGTTTACGTTCGATGCATGCTTGCGTCCCGCTTGCTCCCTCTACGTGACTGCACCTGCGCGGTCTTTGCAAATGGCTAACTTCAGAGGGGCACAGTTTTTGACGCGAACTGTAACAGTCATAACCGGCAGCCTGATTGCGTAATACAAAAATTAATGTAATCGGCCGCATATGTTTTGAATGTGACATTGCAACCATATATTCATTGCGTGTTTTACGTTGACGAGCTGACGATTTTTAAACATATGCAGCAATGGATCTAGAATTACAATCGATTGTGAATGACATTGCGATTTTATTAGTTACACCATCAGGGTGCGGGTTTAGCATCATACGTTGACGGGGTAATTCGGCCAATACCTGTAAAATCATATTCAGTGACCAGATTCATTCAAATTGTAATAAGGCACTGGGTGGTTTGCTAGAGTTCGCCAAACATGTTCATCTTTTAATTTTATTAATGTTTTATGTCTTTTCTTCCAAACTTTTGGTCAGTGCCACTTCAAGCTAGCGTTTAATGCAAATCGTAGAATGATTACGTTGGCCTACATGAGTGTGACAAATTAAGATGAATAATAATAAGTAATATTATTTTACGACAACATTATTCAATCTCCTATTTGTGCTTTGGAAAATTTCAACCAATGACACAAATAAGTTTTTGATGTAATTTTTAACTTGGATTTGAGATTTTTATTTTGGAAAAATACGTTTAGACATGTTTAGTTATGTCTCGCAGGTCCCAAGTACAGTTGTGTATAAAAACTTTAGTAATTTAATTATACATAGGCAGAGAGATCTAGCAGTTTTAATTAGAATGGTATTTAGAAGAATTAAGGGATAAATGATAAAAAACAAAGTTGTACATATTTTATTGTTGTGTTTCTGACGTTTATTTTTAATTTATAACCTGTGGGACTTTATTATCGAAACTGAAGCAGCTATTTTTATAAATCGCTTTCGTTGATGTACTGTTTAGATTGTAAGAAATAATTGTTTGATTTGTTTCGAATGTACTGGGAATGAATAATGTAAATATATGTTGAGTCCACGGATTACATGCATAAATATGTATAAAGGTATGAATGTGTTGGTTAAGTTTAAGAATAAGTACAGATTTTACTGGATTTCGTCTGTTTGTCCTACTCTTCAAAATAAGATGTGAGGTTTTTTTATCTGAACTCTGCTTTACAATCAATAAAAGCACAGGTTAGACTGCCGTGAAGAAGTCAAGAGTCACTGATCATTTTTGCCTTACAATAGTTTTTGCCTTAAATACAAAAAGATCCACAATGTAGTCTTTTTAACCCAAAGGTTGACTAGTAGAGAATGCCTTGTTGCATTAAGTCCGCCCATGTACCACTATTGTACATAAAGTTTAAATAAATAAATATAGATAAATTCTTGAACAGATTGATTTTCTTGAAGATTCCCAAAATAAGTACAGATTTTTAAAATAAAAAAATAATTTTAAAGTAAAAAAAAAATCTTTAATATTTATGCATGTGAGTGTACCAATGATTTTGTCCATACGATGTTTGTTGACATTTTTGTAATAATTGTGTAGAGAAATGTGTTAGATTAATGTAAGTACTTAATAGATTAATTTGTTGCGATCATGTACAGCATGTAAATAGTACACATATACTGTGAATAAAAGGAGACATATCAATTTGTAGAATATGTTTTATTTTACCTTACTTTGGAGTTGTTTTCCTTCGCCTACACTGAAATGGGAAAACAGCCTTATGTAGCACGTTGCTCGAAGTCTTTCGTGCAGTTATACACGTATATTAATTGGATACGTGCAATAATTACTTCGGAAATTACCTATACGGTGCCACATGAATATTGTTCCGTTTCCTCTATGGATGCCGATTAATACTGGTATTCAGCTGAATCCGGTTTGACTGGTAGCCGACCCCAATATAGTTGGGAAAAAGGCTAGGCAGATGATGATAATGCCGATTAAATCTTGAAGCGACGATAAAAAGATTGTTAGAATTTTTGTAAGTTAAAACTGGCCCATGCTTCTTTCTGCACGAGATTGTACAGACGCCAGCACAACACGCTACCCGAAAGTTTCAAATTTTCCCAATCAACCTTGAACCTAATGTTGTAGCGATAAAGTTGAAAATCTATTAAAGAATTTTGACAGATTGTTGTAGATTGATGTACTGGCGACTGTACTGTCAAAATCCAGACAAGTACCAATGTGACTTTTCTATTAATTATCAAGTTTTATCTAAGACATCGACAAAGGAAACCACCCCACAGAAACTTGAAATCATAATAATTTATGAATAGTCTTAAACTCCTTGAGGAAGAGAGTTGATTAACACTCACGCCTTTTCATTTAAAGAAGCACGAGATCGGGAAAGGAACTGCTATGGTTCTCAGCTACAGGGCTCTAGATAGAGGAATCTCCTAACAATGCGAGCCGTGTTCAGAAATGCTTGTAACCGCTTGGTGACCCAGCCACCTAACGAGAACCTCCTAAAGTGCTGATCGAGGCTCGTGGCTATCAAGCCGTTGGCTAACTCGACTATCGGTACAATGATGACTGAGTCCACATCACACATCGCGAGTCAAGTCAAGATATTTGATTTGGGTTCATGCGCGACGGTTAGGTACCTATGTGTGTGAACAATGATTACCTACACAATAGGCTTTTTTTATGGATGGGAAATCATCAAATGACTCCTGCCGCTCTGGGTGGAGCGGGAGGGAGTTTTATACTCTTACTGACTAAAACCCATCCGTGCTCCTCGTACCCTTTGCATTCCAGGGCCGCGGTAACTCTTTCGAACAAAATCCGCTACCCTGGCAGGATAAGATACACAACAGGCTAGTATTATTATTTTAAAAAACATAACACATTATAGATAGTAACAGTACAAACCTCCACACTGCGAGTACAGCAATGTTCTACAAAAAGGAATCTTAGACAAAAAGTATTTACCTACACAAAGTAAAGACTACCTACTATCGAGCCAGCCAATATTTCTTCCAGCTCAATAATTTAAATTAGGCTCCAATTTTCCTTAAAAACAAAATAAAACTAAAAGTCCTACCGTTCGTACGACAACATGTTATGCAGGGTTCCGCATACAATATTTATTTAGTAGTCCTCAAACAACTTTTCAGAATAACCAACATGGCATTAAATATTTGGGGAAAGTTTGTGAATTGCAAAACTTTTAGCTTGTTATTTGTTTGAATAAATTTATGTATGTGTTCTTTTGCGCCAGCATGCCAGCGCTATAACTACTGTAGTTTTTTTTTTACTTTCTTGTAACTGTCTTGCTTCCTTGATCGCTTGCAAAAAATATTAGTTACAGCGGCATTATACAACACTATTATTTGGTACTACTGATGTCTCCACTACTACGCGGCAGCCTCTCTTTTCTTTTCTCTCTCGTTTTCGATCTCTTTCTTTTACTATTCTCAGTTATAGGCAAAAGTGGATCAGCCCTGTCTACAGCTTTAAGCTCGTCCCTCGTCATCGCCTAGGTCTACGAACCAAACAAAGATTTTTGTATTGTATATCTACGGAACCCCAACAAATAAAAAGCCGTACAGAATCCGCAGCGGGTAGTACGGTCGACAGAAGAATGGAATTCGAAGAACACGGGATTTAGCGTCGGGATGCGCGAAGCATGCCGGGGAATAGTTACAGGCATCGCGGTAATTTTATGTGCCGCGCCGTAATTCAAGGAGCAAGGTGTGTGCAGCTATTGTTGAATACGTTTCACGGATTAGACTTGGGAGCAGTTGAATCTGGTATTTAAATGTGCAGGTAGCTTCCAAAAGTTCTATAGACAGTTCAGAAAGTAGGTATGTATTGGTATAACTAGGTATACCTACACAAATTAATAAACTTTCATTCAAAATTTTAACCTGCTAATAAGTAAATACCTAATAGCTGTGTGTGCTTCGTAATTCCGGGGGCAGAGAGTGTCGGCTGTTGTTGTGAAAACGTTTTACTGATGAGTCTTGAGAGCAGTTGAATGTGGTGTTGTGAATGATAGTGGTGATTATGGGAAGGCAGGCTTCTTCCATTGCTGTTAGGCCTACCTACATATTCATGTTTAAGTATCTACTCACTCAACGTAAAGTTTAGTTGGAAAGCAGTGTCACGCATCACTGGTTATCTGGCATTTCGCTGAATTAGACCTATTGGTTAGAGCAGCCCTGAGGTACACAGTGTTATTGTTTTTAAAATGAAGTCTCCTTATTTCTGTGTGCTACGGTGTTTGTGCCAGATAAACCTGGTTCCTTTCTTATCTCTCTTTATTTCCTAGTGGTGATGCATGGTAGTACCATGCTTCATCTAGGCACGGTTTAAGTCACAATTGCTTAGGTATGTCATACCACTGTCTAAAAATCCGTGCTGATAGATGCGTCTGGTCTCAATGCTAGACATAAAACCATATACCTACCAAAGTACCTAATTCAGGCTTCAACACTTAGGTGTCAGTGCCAGTTTGGGAGTAGATACCTATATTAATATTTGCTTGGGAGGTAGTTATTCACTAAGATTGCTGCAGCCCAGTTGTTGTCATTTCATATTTTCACCCAACTTGTTTTCACCACTTATACCACAATAGGCATCACTCTCCATACGCGTGCCACTTGACTGCTTCATTCACCTATTATGAAATGTAAATAGACCACATTATATCTAACTATGCGCATTTACGCAAGTAGGTACATTGTTTGTGAACAGGGTTTTTCATATTACATCACCGCACAAAACATTCCTCAAAAGGGCTCATCTAGGATCGAAATACTCCTTAATTGGCGCATTAAACCATAGTCAATTAAATAGGAGCGGATCGAGCCATACTGAAACAGAGTTAACGTAATAAATCGAACAAATCCGTACTTAACATTCACTGAGTGCGAAACAAACGTAGTATTCTAAGAGGCGGAACCGATGCGATCTCGTTGTGAACAAAGCTCCGCGTCCCCCATATATCCGAGCTAGTTTACTTACGACTCTGCTAAACGCATTGTCAGCCACGTCGATATATTTAAAGTGTTGGCCGCAAATCGATGCGCGCCTTTGTAGCCCCCGACAAGTCTCGCATTGTACGCACCAGCGCGAAGGTGTTAATGTCAGACCCCACAAATATGTAGCAAGTGAAAAACAAAAGCAAAATGCGTACACGCCACCCGAGGCCGGTCGCGATTTATTTCGCGCGTTACACCAGCCAAACAATTTTAATTAGTATGGTTCAGGTTTAATGAATAGAGACATAAAGCGTGCTGCTGGATTCCGAAAGTTTCGATACCCCATTGGAGCGTTCCTCAATAATTGGCTACTAGATGACGATATTCGTGCGATGTTCGGCATTCGTTCTCTTAGACATTGTTTCGATAAAGGGCCAACTTGTGGCAAGTTATGGGGACCACGTACCGGGAGGCGGTGGCTGTGTGCGGCCATAATAAGGTTCCTTCCATAAAGTTGCATCGTAATGAGGTTCTTAATTTTACAGTAGCGGTAATAGACAGCTGATTAACATTTTTCATAACGGTTACGCTAGTAAATTGTTGGTCATTGGCGGTGTGAAAGAAAACACCATTGGTCGTTAATCTTCTTCTGCTAAAGCTGAAATGAATACGTTATTAGCGCAAAAGTCTTTAGTCTAAAACTCTAAAGTATAAAGGTTCATCAAGAACAAGAGCAAGCGTTTATGAGCCAAGTAGGAACGAACGAACGGCATAAACTGCTGACCTCGCTAAAAACCGTGAGCTGTAGAACTATCCTAAGCCCTGAATAACTCATCTGTGCATTGTTATAGGGATTGCAAAAATTCTGGGATTCCATTCGGTTGAGAATGTTAATTTCCCAGTATTCACCCATTTCACCAAATATAAACATTCAATGTGACAAATGATATGGCACACGCTGCCAAGTGATATCCCAATGGATGACATCACTAATAATGTAGGTACCTACTGAAAGTGTGACTAAATTTACCTTTGTACAGTCATGGAAATCAGATTGTATTCTATGTTTATTTTATACCTATATGGCAAGCAAATTCGATGTCGACTTTTCTGCCAATGGCTAAAGCACGTAAATTGGAGAAGCAAGTGTGCATTATTAATAATACTGACTAAATATCTAGGGAAAATTAATGTGCCTAGATAAAAATTAGATTCTTCGATCGCTGCAGGTGATCCTGTGAACTTGTCGGGTTTTGGGAAGGGAAAATAGAACATTTTTAATTATGGTTGTAAGTATGTCATTTGTACCTACGTACGTCATAAAACATCAATGTATATTCGTATATGTGACAGATAGTTTCTACTTATCTTAATGAATGAAGTATACTAGGATTCGTTGGTAAACAATTTATTTCATTGACTTCTACCCACTCTTCACATCTATAGAGATATAGATTTCTCGAATGATATTGAATTTGATAACATATTGACAGGTCAGGATGGCCGAGCGGTCTAAGGCGCTGCGTTCAGGTCGCAGTCCACTTCTGTGGGCGTGGGTTCGAATCCCACTTCTGACAAAATCTCTTTTTGGATTGTTTATTTTTTTTTCAAAGTGCCGTCGCGGTCGTGAACCCCTGGGTGTCGCGTACCATGGGAGTTGTACCCATGTTGGGATAACTTTATCATATTACTTAATTATTTTTTTCAAGATTAATTAGTATTCAGAGTACCTTCAGCAGTGATTTACGTTACAGTTGGCCACTGTCCCGTTAAACATTATTTTTGTTATATTTATGTCACACAAATCAACCTTGTTGGGAGGTCAAAGGTGAACTTGTTCTGAAGTCAATCTGAACTAAAACCCTGGATGGTTCAGAAGGTGTAGCCGTACATCTACGGAACCTTAGTACCTACCTGTGGTCCGATGCTCTTTCGGCCGGTTTTCAGTTTCCCGAAATGGGCCCAAACTCGAACCCATAGGCTTGCCTGCCCTATTGGTTTTGCGAATGCCGAAATAAATAGGTACCGTCAGCAAAATAAAACTATTTGCCTGCAGGCCCAAAAAAGTTACTGGTGACAAAAACTCTGGTGAAGTGCAAGTCAAAATATATCCAGCTTAAAAAGATAATTGTCAGAAGTAGGATTCGAACCCACGCCCACAGAAGTGGACTGCGACCTGAACGCAGCGCCTTAGACCGCTCGGCCATCCTGACTTGAAGAAACATAGCAAATAGAATCATTCCAAGAAATATCTTCAAGATGGGTACAGGATTAAGACACGGTATTACGGGACGCAACGCCAGTGACTAAAGAAACGGATGGGTTGTGTGATAAATGACATGGCAAGGACAAAAGGTGATTAATAAGATGACGAGAAATAGAGAGAAGTAGAAGATATGCTGCGCCGACCTCAAATTAATTGGGATCAGGGCAGGAGTGTGGTACTAAGGAATCTCGTCAAAATGATGGTGCCTACGTGACACTAGCACCCCGGGTGAACGTAAAGAACGACATAAGCTGTACTTACACTTTTCCCTCTGTCATGAAAAAAATGCTGTCCATGATGCATGTAATCGAATCACACATTTGTCCCACCTGCACGCAAAATACGCGCTTGGTCTTGGTGGAGTTGCGGAAACCAGCCCGAGTTACATACATGTATGCCTGTAATCCAATTATCTCGATCGCAATAATTTTGGTCCGAGAAAAGTCTTATGACAGTTCTTCGATAATCGTAGTCACGCTTCACATACCTTTATATAGTCAGAGTTCGTTACCATTATTTGGCGGTCCTAAAAATAATCCACTCAAGACTACTCAAGAGATAGGCAAAATGTACCTCACCTACCAATAACTGACGCTTGGGAGATGCGTTTTTCGGCTGAAATGATGGACGACGCCGCGCCGTCTACAAAGTATGAATCAGTTTATTATATTAATCATTTAGGTTTTCTTGTTGACTGTACACCACAGTAACGTATATGGACCGAACTCACCATAAAAGTATCAATAAATATGGTTTCAATAGTCAACGATATCTAAAGTCTAGTCCAATGACTCTTGTGTATAAAATTATGTTGTAAACAAATGATGTAAGTAACGCTTAAAATAGCACATTTATTTGGCAATAGGTACATACAATACATCGTGATCGAGACGTTAAAAATAGTAATTTTAATTATTTTAGTTAAGTACCTACATGTTGTTGTTTCCTGCTTTCAACTTTAAATGTTTGTTTTACCTTTTTGTTGTTGATTAATCAGTTAATTTTATTAGTTTCCTCTTCAGGATTTTCCCTCCGAAGATCGATAGGTACTATGAGTGATTTCATTGATTTTTTTATGCCATAAAGTGGTAAACATGCTGGCGGCTAATTTCCATACGTGAAAGTAACTATTTTCAGTATAGTATAATGTACTCTGTGGTAACTATGTAGTCTTAGATCTACCTAAGCATTCATCTTCTTCGATTCGCTGGCACGACAGTTATTTTGATTTGGGTGGTCCA
The DNA here is from genome assembly GCA_947386135.1 of Melanchra persicariae. Lineage (NCBI taxonomy): Eukaryota > Metazoa > Arthropoda > Insecta > Lepidoptera > Noctuidae > Melanchra > Melanchra persicariae. The sequence continues at coordinate 3,351,909 of OX376655.1, read as the reverse complement.
AAACATTGACACTTCCACGGCAACATTGGTGACCCAAGCAATATAGGTACCTACTGAATATGGGATCAACTATGAAAACTGAAAAAAAGCTCTGATTTTCAGAGAACATTTTATGTCGGTGCCATAGCGAAACTTGCTTTTTTTATAATTAGGTACTTACCTATTTTTAAACCTAGAAAGATTTGATGTAGGTAGAAGGTACTGAACTAATGTTAGTTTTAAAACTTATGTGCTTCTAACGACTCTACAAATTAAGCAGGTGAGTAAAAGATTTTTATTTTGGAACATAGAAAGTTGGCTCATTTACAAAGAAAACGATGATAGCAAAAGTATATAAGTGTCGCAGCTATCAACGTCCTTCACGTTCACTTATGTAATGTAACGTAATTAATGAGTTTGTTACCCCACAAAAAAACACTATTATATTACAATCTTGAAACATTAATCTTCAATCAACAAGACATTAAAGTCGCAACACAATATACTTTAATATTAATAATAAATTCATTGATTAGCTGCATAAGGCTGCATACATAAACAGTACATAAGAACAATGACAATAGGTAGGTATTAGCATGTATTGACGCAAAGATTAACATTATATACAGTGCCATAATTCTCGCTGTGAATCAAGCGCAGGTCATCGACACAACTTCTATGACAGCTACCCTGGGTAGGGTGACTAGCTTGGTCGGAAAATTTCGGATTATTCCTAAGGAATAAAGGGTGGAATGTGCTGCCAGAGTCTGTGTTTCAAGTAGTATATAAGTCAAGAGTGAATAGGTTACTTCTAGGCAAGCGTGCTCCATCGTCGACCGCATCATCGCGTATCATCAGGTGAGATAGTAGTCAAACACGACCCTAGGTATCCCTACTAATATTATAAATGCGAAAGTAACTGTCTGTCAGTCTGTAACGCTTTTAAGCTAAAACGGCTGAACAGATGAAATTTGGCAAATATTATAGCCTTGGATATGGAGAAAGACATAAGCTACTTTTTTACGCGACATCCAAAAAAGTTGAGAGCTAAGTCACCACTGTTTACTTTGTGAAATGCAAATGATTGATTAGGTAGTTGGTACAGTGCGATTCTTCTCACCGTGAAAGCTTAGGTGGAGTGAACGACAAGTGAGTTGTAATTCCATCTTGTTTGTACGATTTGACAGCTTACTACTCGTTCACTTCGCCTAAGTTTTCACTTCGACATGTTTACAGAATCACACTGCTGGTTGAATGACAGTTCACTTCATCAACTAAGTTAACAGGGTGAGACGTTGACGGAATAGCCCGCCTGGGCACGGTGTCTGAAGTAGGTACTTAAGTTTTCAAAAATAGGTAGATAACACACGTTACACGAGTTAATAGTAATTTCTAATTAGGAGCAAATAATTAAACTAATCATTTGTCCCGCTCCAAATTCGGAAAGTAAAATAATAATTATTTAATAAACTCTGTACCTTTCTGGTTATTTCGCCAATTAGTTTAGTGGTTTAGTAGGTACCTACTTTAGCCTCCTTGGTAGCAACCTCTTGCAGCCAAGCATCATACCTACTTTGGAAGTGTTCAGTAAGATTAAGTTATTATTCAAATTATGAAATATAGTTAGAACGGTTTTGTCGGTTATCTGATAGATGGAGAGATATAATTTGAACCTTCGAGCCTTGGAGCTCCAATTAAAAATCTGAGTTTTATTTGTAATATTTAATAAGTAGCTCACAGGATCAGCCCTGTAGTGCTACAGTACCTACAGATTGAATGTCAATGTGCGCAAAATCGAGAATCTAGAATCTCGTGTATTTATAACAGGACATGCATGAAACGATATTGTTTCTCGATAAGTCAAAATGTATGGGATTGACCATGACCACGTCGTGCCATTTCGGTAACTCTGAATGTCAATCCCATTCATACTTTTTGGATGTTTGATTGAATTTCACTTTGTCTAGCCTTTTCTGTGGATGGGAAATCATCCTATGACTTCTCCCACCCTCGGCTGAGTGGGAGAGAGTGTCAGACTCTTACTGACTAAAGCCCATCCGTGCTTTTCAAATGCCCTTAGCGTTATGGGACTTTTAGCGCCGTAAATCTTTTGAACAATTCCGCAACCCTGGGCCTGCAGTCTTGATGTGGTAAACGATCGCTTAACGACCGATTTCAGTCATTAAGTCCTAATGCCCCCCGTACACAGTCAATTTGAATGCGATCCACGATCAAAATCAATGATCTGATCGCGTTCAAAATTGACAGTGTACGGCCGGCTTTAGGACTTATCGACCGAATTCGGTCGTTATGCGATCGTTAACAATGTCGAGACTTGCCGCCCTGGCAGTTTATCTATCATAGTGCCTAGTTGCTTACGGTTTATTTATCTATGTGACGATTATTTCCACATTTACTGTGATTAAAATAAATGTTTAATTTTCTGTTAATTAGCGTCAAAAGTGTAAACTAATTTAATTCCTTGACTGAAACTAATATTAATATTTATTATCTTGCATAGTTACCTACTTATTATCGTTAATTATTTTAATATTTGAATAAGTATTTCCAATCTACCCGCAATTTTAAGGTAAACGGAAAGACCGTGATACCGTTTCCTCTCTGATAAATATTGCCCATTAAGGTGACAAGGAAATGCAAGCGATAAGCTGGTCAATTGAAAAGTTTAGGTAAGGCATATAATGAGTATTACACAAATGAATGTAATCAACCGCATATTCTTTAATTTTGTCATTTCAACAGTAGGTACCTATTCATCGTGTGTTTGACGTTGTCGAGCAGACGATATTTTACTTAAAAATCTGCAGCTATGGATCTGGGTGGGAAGTCTCGACATAGTTACCGATAGCCTACCGACCGAATTCGGTTGATAAGTCCTAAGACCGCTCCGTACACAGTCAATCTCAAACGCGACCTACGGATCAAATCATTGATTTTGATCGTCGATCGCATTCGTTTCGATTTGCGAATTTGCGATTTCAGTATGGTCGACGCCAGATAAATTTGCAATAACGGTCATTGACCCGCATGCATTTATTGACATAATTTTATTCCGAAAACAGAAAGAAATATATAAAGCTGTCCTGACACGACTTCTATCGCGATACTTTAACTACATTTTCTAGTAATAAAAAACGATTTGATTGTACCTACGAAGAGATATTAAGGAAAGGGCAATGATCGTTATTGCTATCTGGCTTCGACCATAGTTACGCAATTGGGGTGCCGGTAACAGCTGATATAATACTTAGACTGGTGTTGTGTTTTTGGTAAAGGACGCCGAACAATATGAAGACTCGGTATGGTACTCATAATTATAATTGGGGTAGGTAGTTCATTCAATGGAGTAGAGAAATTCAATGGAAGAATAATTTAATTTGGAATCTTCATCGTAAGTCAGGATGGCCGAGCGGTCTAAGGCGCTGCGTTCAGGTCGCAGTCCACTTCTGTGGGCGTGGGTTCGAATCCCACTTCTGACAAATACTATTTTGTAGACCATTTAACCTGTATTTTTGACATTTAGAACATTTTCTGGGACCCACATTATTCAGTGGTTGATTTAGTCCACAAATCGTTCGAGGTGTGGCAGACGTGTCCGGCCCAGTCCCATTTATTTACAAATTAGATACCTATCGAATTATTTTAGTAATTTAACCATCAACTGATGTACCTACACAAATAATAATAACAAACAGACAGGAAGTTGGATCAGAATTATACGAGTACATAGGCATAAAGGTGAGCTTGCAGTTTACCCATCTCGCTGTAATACTATGTCATCATGACATTTTAAATGTAAGCTTGACATTTTGTAATTCTGCACTTTTATTTGTAAAAATTACATTACCTACATAAAAATAGTTTGTCGGTTTTTGTCGATATAAATTGTGCTGTACTTTTTTTTTGAAGCATTAACCTAAACCTAAAACACTGCCTAATTCAAATCATATTAGAATTTGAATTGTTAGCTGAATATCATAACATCATCCGCCCTCTAAAACTGTTGCCAGAGCCGAATCCCCAGTGTTTCATACTCTAAGGATGCTAACCGCCCTCCTGACTGCCGACCCTGAATGTGATGTGTTTTTTGATGAATGGAGGAATAATGCGTGCTTGTCTGGTGTTCTGTGAGAGACTTTGGAGGAATCGGAACTGAGAGTAAAGTCCCACTTACCTCCATTGAAAAGGGACGATCCTCCGACCGGACACCAGGCAAGTTGATATTTGGGCTGTTGTATCTGTTTGAATCGCACGGTAAACTCTGATATCGCGATTTAGGATTTTGTCAAGTTAGTTTGCAGCTGTCGAGATAGATGGCGCTGCGAGTCTCATTTGTTGATTCTGCTACGTTGATTTTTATGGCGGTATTAATGCCGCTACAAGACAACATGCGAGTGTGTCCAATGTGCCATTATAGTTTGTTATGTTATTTCATTAATTCAATCAATCATTATAATCATGATTAAATTAACTTCTAATTGTAAACTATGACACACACATTATGTATTACATTTTAAGTTTTTGTTTTTTGTAATTCTATGTTAATTAATGTAATTGGACTTGTACCGTTTTAATTAACTATAGGTACCTAAGTACCTAAACAATAAATAAAAAATTAAATAAAAAACATGAATCAATTACACCTACCTAACAATAGGCATAAGTCGGAAACAAACAATTGAATATTAAATATGCCTTATAAGACTATTAATCCACAACTATCCTGTTTTCTTGTTCAAAGTCATGCAGACACTAGCTCATGTGGCATATTGAATGGCGTTGCGTCAACATGTCCATCCCGGGCGCGAATGGTCGCCAGTTTTGGCAAGGAATGTGGCTGCCCTGTACCTTCGTCCTCGCTCGATCGTTTGTTTAGAAAGTTGACGACGACCTGGCTAATGTGTGATGGAGGAAACAGCTGATTGCAGGTTTGTAGGGATCGATTTTTACTGACGAGAGAGAGAGAGTGGAGGAATGGTTTCTTGTTTCAGTTGGGTTATCGTTAACGTCAAAACGACGGTTAAAATAACGGACGATTTAAATAACTAAATGACTTTTGATTTTGATATTACAAAGAGCCCTAACAAAGAAAACTATGTACAAAAAAAAACAATGCAATGAATTGCGCCTACGCGGCTGCAACCGTGCGTCGTCGCCCGCCCGTCGCCGTTGATTTTTTTTATAAATTAGGGCTTCTGTTTAGGAATACCCAAAACCACGTGACTTTTCAGTAGGTACCTACCCATCGCAGGTTTATTATTGGAAATTTTGGTTTGGTAAATATCACTTTGTGTTGGAACTCGTCAGCTATGTAGTGAGGGCTAACTAATCAAAGTGTTCCCAAACTTCAATATTACTGAAAGTTTCTTAACAAACAGCTGACTAACAGTTTATTAAAAATTCTTAGGAAAGTTCTTTACCTGTATAAAAAACAATAGGTACCTATCTATTTTGATTAAAAGTGGTTGCTACTTGCCTAAATTATTAATCACTTTTTATAAAACTGTACCTAACAAATTTTCGCAGTCCCAATATTGACGAAAGTAAGTAGGTAAGTACTTACCTATTTAATAACGCTTTCAGGGAAGGAAGGAAGTTTGTATAGATTGCTCAGCTTACGGTAGCTATTATTAGGTAGGTAACAAGCGAAAAAAGCCCATTAGTTTGACATTTTCCGCATGTCGCGGAGGAGGTGCTCCGAATTAGCCTTTAATAAATTAAATATGGCTTGAGGAATTATTGGCCAAAATTAATTAATTAACGTTCCTGTTTCCTTAGTTACAGGTGATAAAAATTTAAACTGGTCACTGGTCTGGTCATCGGTGTTGCGTCAGAGTACGCTATCAGAACTGCGGAAGGAAACACTGTTTAAGGATCTCTCATTAGGGTCCCTCATTAAACAATCAATGATTACGTCTGTTACGTGAGTGCTGAGTAATCAATTGATAGAGTTTCAGTAATAAATTAGGACTTTTGAAGAGCTGATAAGGCGGTTTAATAATAGGATCATCATATCAGCCGAAAGATGTCCACTGCTGGACATAGGCCTTCCCCAAGTGTCGCCACAACAACCGGTTCTGTACGTCTCACATCCATCGGCTACTCGCGACCCTCACCAGCTCATCGGTCCACCTTGTGGGAGGCCTTTCAACGCTGCGTCTTACGGTGTGCGGTCGCCACTCCAGAAATTATCGGCCTCATCGACCATCTGGTCTGTGAGCAATGTGTCCTACCCACTGCCACTTCAGTTTGGCGATCGATGGGGCTATGTCGGTAACCTTAGTTTTTTTGCGGATATCATCATTCCTGATTCGATCACGCAAGGAAACTTTTTTGATTTTAAGCCTTCTGATGAGGCCCATTGTGAGCGACCACGTTTTAATTCCGTAAGTCATCAATGGCAACACGCATTGGTCATAGACTTTCGGCTTAAGACTCTGTGGTTTATAGAATAATATATTAACCCTGTTATATAACACCTAGAAAACGTGACTTTCTGTCAGAGAAAGTGGTTGTCGAAAAGCCAAAAATTGGCCTTATTTGGAAACAAATTCTCTTCCAACTGATAATACAATGCACCTGCCTGTTATCTCTTCAAAACCGGTGGTGGTCTGGTAAGAATGCATAGGGCAATAAGTCCACATTTGTGCATGAAGCCTAAATAAATGGGATTACATTGAGCTACCGAACTGTCACGTGATCAAGCCCAAGAATTTTCGACAATCGCAATCGCCGACACAATGTTACTCTGTGTAACGCCGCGTTTCCACTTGCACGCAACTCGCATTACAGTGTCGTGTATTTTACGTTGAGCGGCTGCCTATAGCTGACCTCCACAATCCAGTAACTGGGTAACACGGTACTTCTTGGCTAGACTGGTTTCAGATTTTCTGGCTTCTGACAATCCGTAACGACTGCCAAAGATCTCCAAATGACAGTCGGGACCAACGGCTTAAGGTGCTTTCCGAGGCACGGAGGAGCACCCATGCACAGACCAACCTCAGCAAGCGTTGCCTGTGCGGCTGTTATAATTTAGCCACGAGCTCCTCGTTCGAGCGATTGATTACATTATATCTAGATAGCCTGAAATGTAATGCAACTTGCATGAGAGTTGGTTGTAAGTGTAAACGTGGTCTAAGCCACAGGTTTGTAATGTAACCTATTGAAACGATTGATGGATTTTGTGAAAGATCATAAGGCTAGAAAGAAGACGACTGCGCCAACGCCAAATTGAGTGGGATAAGCCATAAGCCTGCCCTGGATGCTGATGCATTTTTTTAAGTATGGGCAATAACCAAATGACTCCATTTGCTCTGGGCGGAGAGGAAGGGAGTGTCAAACTCTTACTGACTAAAACCCATCCGTGTTCCTCCAAATGACCTTTGCGCTCACCATCCACATGAAATGGTACAGCTGTTAAAAGAAAAATAATTACTTATGCTAGGTATATCACCTGATCATTCATATCATTAGGCAATGCGTATGCATTATTCATTAACCTTTAATTTCTGAACAGTACAAAATTTGCAGTTTTAAACCCCGAATCCAAATTCAATAAAGCAATACTTATTAGATGTGATAACAAACATAAAATAAAATAAATTCATCTCAATCGCGTCACAATTCCGGGAGCCGACGTCACACTAACTACTCGGACGCTGGATAACCAATGACTAAAACCCATAATCAGTTGCTACGTGCATCCAAATCATTTTCCTTAAAGTAGTAGGTACATGGGAACAGGAACATTGCTATTAATAGTATCCACAAATCATTTATGAAATGATATTAATTAATTCGCAGAGTTAAGTAATTTAAACTAAAGCGATTGTTTCTACGGGCTGTCCATGCGGTTTGGTGATTCCCATTGCAACAATGATGCAGATGCAGCAAAGTGGAAAACCTGGGAATATTTCGGTATCTTCATTTTAATAATAATTAATAGATGTTACTTTGATTTCTGACCAAACCCAATATATTTTTGACTACAGGGTTGGCGCGATGGTTGAGCGATTAGCTGCTGCGTCGCGTTTCGCGGGTTTGATTCCAGTACCAGTAGTAGTAAAAAAATTGTAAAACCTACATATCGTTGTTCCGGGTCTGGTTGTTTGTGCATGTGAGTTTATATGTTTTTTACAAACACTACTACCCACTTATCCTAAAGACAAAGGAAGAACGAGTTTTCTATCCTAATTTCACCCAAAATATATTATTAGGTACATAATATTGGGTAAGTAGATATGAATCTCCTATGACAGGAAATCAATGTAAGAGGTTAATATCGTTACCATCTGCAAAACCGCTGCTTAACTTTTGATTTAAGTAACATCTATATTTTAATCAACCTGAAATTTAGACACCGAACTTTCAACCAAAAACCCTTATCGAACTCTCAAATCACACGATGCATTCACTTAAAATACGAATCATCAAACAAAAGATTATAAAGCTAGACCATAAAGAAATGTTCCCCCCACTAAAACCACTTATGGAAAACTAGGCCCCGATCCAACGGGATTTGACACTATCGGATATCCGGCCATTAGACAATGCAGCCATAGAGTCATAGACGAGTTTACTATTCACATCATAGACTATCGTCATATGTTTACGAATATATTTATGTCTTACTCGCCATGGGTCACGTATTATAGTTTTATTATTTGTACATATTTTATTGTATTACAGTTAAGCTTGGGAAATAACGCTAGATTTCATCTCAAGTTGTGTTATTCCCATTCTGATATGATTGGGTTACACAGTACACTGCTGTTGGAAAGTCCCTCGTCAGCTAACAGTGTTGCCAGGTTATTATTTTTTTAGTTTGCTGATTTTTGATGATTCCGTGCTTCGGGAGGCACGTATAAACCGGTGGTCCTGGCCGCCAAATGGCGGTCGTCAAACAAACCATGTCAGAGGCCCTTGAGGCAGTTTAGAAACTCTGACACTAGGGTGTGTGGGGTCGGTAGACCTTACTGCCTACACGATAAGACGACACGAGCTGAATGTTAGGCCGAACATAATATATTTAGAACTATATACATCGATAAGTTAACAAGAAGAACGGAATGGATGAAAAATAAAAATCCTAAATCTCAGGCCCATTTGAAAATTCCAAGTGCTAAATTATTATTAGTGTTAATTAATAGTATCCACAAAGTGGGTGCCTGAGGATGGATGGCGCCGCTGAGGTCGGCTCAGAAAGAGATGATGAGACGACCTAGACGCCTAATGGCAGGGTTGCTTGGTTCGAGGTGGCTCGGGACAAAAATATATGGAAGGAGTTGAGGGAGGTCTTTGCCCAGCAGTGGGGCAGTCATCATCTGCCTAGCCTTTTCCCAACCAAATTGGGGTCGGCTCCCAGTCAAACCGGATTCAGCTGAATACCAGTATTTTACGTGGAGCGGCTGCCTACCAGACCTCCACAACCCATTAACTGGGTAACACGGTATTTCTTAGCTCTTCTTGGCTTCTAACAATCCGTAACGACTGCCAAAGATCTATAAATGACAGCCGGGACCAAATGCATAACGTGCTTTCCGAGGCACGGAGAAGTCTCGGTATGTTAATATGGTCACCCATCCACAGACTAACCTCGGCAAGCGTTGCTTAACCTTTAAGATTGGTCCGTGCGGCTGTTATAATTTAGCCACGAGCTCCTCAGCAGTGGGACAGTATAGGCTGAAAAAAATATACCCGACCCTAGCATTGACCACGTTACCAAAGATGATGTTAACCAAAGTTTATAAGTACAGATAGGTTCCCAATTCCCAGGACACATTCTAAACCATGTGTCTGCCAGTGCACACTCTACCAGGTCACGGTTAAATTAGCATATAGGTACTGAAGTATGAATATTTCCTGCTGCATATTTAACTTAATGATAACGACCTGTGTTAGCCTAGGTAACTATCGTTAAACTAATATTCAAATATAAATGTCGTGGTGGCCCCAATTAACTAAATTAAACCAACCTATTTAGAATTATCTACGTTATTCTGGGAAGTGGGAATTCATTAAGATTAGGTAGCATTTTCCTTGTGATTAACCATAAGCTGGTCACGTAGGTACCTTGGGTTGTCCCTAGACCTCATATTGATATCTAAGTACTTAATATCAGGTTATCAATGTGTGGTGACTGAAAAGGTGAAAGGGAAACGATTTTGTCTTCGTAATAAGAGCATGTGTTGACGAGGGCACGGAGAACAGAGTACCAACTGCCAAAAAAGCCTTAATTTTCATAAATTTTTGACAGTTTGCGATTGTGATGCGAATGAGAACGTTGCTTGAAAATAGTAATTAGTAGAATTGGTACTCTGATAGTCGATGGCGTCGGATGGTTCTGGAGTGGCAAGCTTACCGGAAGATGAAGCGCTGAAAGGCCACCCACGAGGTGGACCGATGATCTGGTAAAGGTCGAGGGAATCTGCTAGACGCGAGACGCACATGACCAGTCGATGGGGTGACTCTGGGAAGGGTATGTCCAGCAGTAGACGTCTTTCGGCTGAAATGATGTTGATGATGATGATGAGGGATGGTTAGCATGTAACTAAATCCACTTTTAGTTACCTGCGAATCATACCTCATCAGAGGCTAAAGAAGAGATGAATGGATTGTGTCAGGAATCACATCAATGAAAAAGGAATCCCAGCGTGATGGTTGAAAGGACGACTTGTTTTCTTTTCTGAAGTGAAAACTTCTTTAATGGCGTTGTGCACTTTTTGGGATGGGTAAAAATGTTAAACTCGCGTCAGGACACGTGACCTGATCGAAAATTCGTAAGACGGAGGGAGGTGTTTAAAATATAGAAATTGAACTAAGTGCATGTTCAAGTGTTTACTTCTGCCGGCAATCCCGGAGTGCAATCCGTTGTTTTTTTTTTAGCGTACTTTCTTGTCCCACTGCTAGACAAAGGCCTCCTCGGTCTTTCTCCTTCCAAATCTCTCTGTTTTGGGCGATCTCTGGCCATGACATGATGAGATCGTTAGACCACCTTCGCCGCAGTCGACCTCGACGAGGACGTCCTGCCTCAGGACGAAATGGGGTAAGAAAAAGTGTTGCGACTCAAGTATCATGAGTTAAGCAATGACCGGAAGATGATGAGATTAGGATGATTGTTCTAGTAACGGTATTAGAATTGAAGCAGATTAGCTAAGCAGCAGCTTTTTTCAATTCTATGAAACTTTCTTTGACCACTTTTGATTGTAGATATGTTTTAATTTAAGGGATATTATTTTATTCTAAACACGTAAGTAACTCAAAGACAATTTTAAAACTTTTCCGATTCTAATGTGGCTAAGTTTACTGAACTCTGACTAAGCACAATAAAATACACTAAAAAAGGCGAAACACGGCAATATCGCGGAAAGTGGGCGGCCAGCTGGCGACTGTCGAGAAAATTTACAAATTTCTGCTAATAACGCCATAAATGCGACTAATTTTAATGTTTGCCGTAAATTTTGGAGGCCTATGGGTTAAAAAACACATATTTAATGGTATTGAAAGTTGGAAAATAAACCCATTTTAGGTAAATGATTGAGCTACATCTTGATACGCAGTTTCGCAGCGAGGATATCATTGGTTATTATTATTTTTAAATCCATAGACTGTTAAATGTTTTAATACATGCTAGGTCCTAATAGGATATTTGACTGTTTTTTTTATGTAAATTTCTCAAAACCTAGAGAAAACATATTTAAAAAAAACAACGGGTTGCACTCCGGGAGTGCCGGCAGAAGTGAAAACTTGAATTTGAATATTTTGGAATGGTTAGGGAATGTTTATTTATCAGTATAAAAGTACTGAGTATCATCTAAGTGGTTAAATACAATATTCATTTATTGCGCTATCGTACACAAACATGAAAATTTATATATGTCGTAGAATAATTTGATACTTCGAATCTTCGCGGAAATCCTAGGGGTTTTGCGAAAACGCGGATAATTAGACATAGGCGAAAAATTATCAAATCTTACTGGACAAAGTCTGGATTTTTGCGAAAAAAAAAATAACCACGAAGGTGATGGCGGGGTCTGTTCGCTCGCTACGCTCGCTCACTTGACCCCGCCATCCCCTTCTAACCTAACCTGTCCGAGTCGGGGTGCCCTAATTGATAATTTTTCGCCTATGTCTAATTATCCGCGTTTTCGCAAAACCCCTAGGATTTCCGCGAAGATTCGAAGTATCAAATTATCCTACGACATATACATAATAAGTACCTACATTATACGTCTTACGAATTTTCGATCAGGTCACGTGTCCTGACAGTTTCAACCCCAAACGTATTAGGTACCTATATATGTGTTCTTTGTTTTAATTAACCTACCTGTACCTAGGTCAGTAGGTACTCTGAAAGGCTAGGTACCTACCGTTTTTTAATATAATTTATTCATCAAATATTGCATCAGTTGCAACATAGAATATCGGCATTGAATATTTATATTAAAATTGACCATTCATCACGTATGATGTACATACCTGCATACGTATCAAACTACTAATAAGTTATAATACCTACCTACTGGATGTAGGTACCTTACCTAGATTATTATAGGACCTAGTTTATTGGTACCATAACTGAAGATACAGGTTAGGTACAGTACACATATAAACCCACCTTTATGTACCAACAGTTATTTTGTATGTAAATATAGTACCTACCTATGAACTTAGTTAATAAGTAACAAGATTACAAGACGTGTGCTTTGACGAACTTCCATAGAAACTTAAATAGATAGGTAGAAACCTACTCTATTGAAATCATTGGGACTTTTCAAAAAACCTTCCTTTGTGCTCACCTTCGTTCAAGAATAGAATATAGGTAGCCAGTATACTATTGTAGTCTTTGATAGGTAGGTAGAAATTTATTTTGCGTAACATATGGTATGTACCTGCGTAGATTATCATCTTCCTGCCCTTATCACATGTGACTTGGGGTCGGCGCAACTCGTTTTCTTTCTCCATTCTGTCCTATCTCCCAAAACTATGGTAAGTACTTACTTACATAGTAAATCGTTAAAGGACCCCCTGCACCTTCGATCAAGAATACATGCACATATCACCAGCAAGCTGAAAGCTATGCCACATATGGTTGTTATGTCACAACCAACTAGCTTAATCAGCCGTTTCGTTAAAAGCCTAAGCCTTTTCGTTTAACTGCGCGACGTGGGCACCTTAAGTCGATAAACGATATTGAAACAAAGATGTGACCTCTAGGTTGATTAAACGGCGCAGTTAAATGAAAAGGCTAGGCTTTTAATGACTAATTAAACTAGTTAGCTGCGATTAAAGTTACACCACAGACATTAGGTAATTTGTCTAACCTGCATTCGCATAAGAGATAGGAATCAAAGTTAACCGCTCCAGCCCTTAAGTCTATTTCAAGTTATTTAACTAACTCTTGGTAATTGTACCTAGGTACCTTTTTGATAACTTGGTCACCATAGATTTGCTGCTAGCTGGACTGGTGCTAAAGAATTCACCTATTTTAATAGTTCGGTGGTTCTCGGTAAGACTTCTCTTTTGGATTCATAGAAATAGAAACACATAAGACTGAGTAAACTGATTAGAAAAAGCGAATAAAACTCGATAATGTCAAATAGATCGAGCTACAGAGCTGCCTACAAGTACAACACATTCATATTAAGTAAATGTAATGGGCCATGTCTAGGTAAGTATGTATCATTCAATACCTAGCTGACGTGACAAAGTTTTTAATTATTAGACGTGAAAATCGCCAGGTGCGAGTAGGAGGGATTTCAGTGGCCCCCATTTGACCGTCGATTGCCATATTTGGCACGGCTCGCGTCTAAATATGGCTCTGGCACTGCCCACCGCCCCGCCGCTCGCCCGAGCGCTCCACTTCCGACTCTATTATTTCTATTTACGAAATAAACTCAAAATAAAAGCTCTATTTTAATACGGATTTCGGGCACTGAAACGTTCGCGGGTTCCCGGCGAACGTTCGCTTTTCCTACGGATGTGTCGGGTTACGCCGCGCTTAGCGCTTCCGTCCCCTTCGAGAGATATTGCACGCACCGCGCGAGACAGAGACAGCTAGAGATCGAGGTGCGCGGGACGCAGCCGCGCGAAGTCAGTCGCGGTCGGAGCGGCCGACTCGTCAGTCCCGCCCTCGGCTCTTTCGCGTTTTCGGTTCGAACTTAGTCTCCGTTCGTCGTTCGGACGGTGAGGTGTGTATAGCGCGTCTGCGCACCGGTTACTGTGGCGTACTGCGAGGTTATAATGGACGCGCCCGGCGGAGCGCGGGAGCCCCGCTTCGGGTCGCCGTACGGTATGGGACTCCTCGGCGAGATGCCGGACATGTATGGATCTGGGCGGCCGCCCAGCGCGCTCGGCGGCGGGCTGCGGCCCGGCATGCAGCCGTGCCCCATGCCGCGCGCCGGCGTCAAGAGACCCTCGGACCAGTGCTACGACGAGCGGCCCCCGCAGAGTGTCGGCCTGGACCACTGCCCCATGCCTGACATAGCAGACGACGGCTATGCATCTCTCCAGCCCAAGAAATCGCCACCCTCCAATGGCAAAAAGACCAAGGGTCGTGTGAAGATCAAAATGGAATACATTGACAACAAACTGCGACGGTACACGACATTCTCCAAACGGAAGACTGGGATAATGAAGAAGGTGGGTGTGTGAGACCAGTTTTGGCAATATTCCATATGGGTCGTCAGGGAGCGCTCACTGCTTGCGAGCAGCAGGCGTGTCAGAGTGCATTACTATGTGTAAGTTCATGGCAGTCCTGAGTGAACCGAGCTAATTCAGTGCCTCTTTCCTGCCCAGCTGATGAGAAATATTGTGTATTAAGTTTTGTTTATGTGCGGAGTTGCTCACCTAAAACCTCATTTTGATATAACTAAAAGGATTAATTTATCCAATTTGTAATGTTTGATGATTATAAACTTATAAACAATTTAAGTAAATGGTGTAAATTGTTATAATTTCACACAAATGATGTGGTCTAAACAATATTTACCGTCCCTAATGAAGTCTTATTTTGTTCAAGTTCTTTGATAACTTGTAAACATTTATCTTCCACATAAATGAAAGAGTACACTATAACAAAATATTAGTGTTAATAGTTAAATAATACTTTAAAAAAAATCAATATTAAAATACAAAAATCTAATTTGCTGGGTGATGAATTGGTGCAAGTGAAAACAGTGAAATGTCAAAGTTGAATGTTCTGAAATCTTCTAAAACTAGAAGTTATGATATTAAAACTTTACACAGCACCAACACCTACTATCACATTGATGGTTAAAGGTAAAATAATTACATAAACTAGCTGAAAAACATAAAATTCACTCATTGTTTTGGGCTTAGAGGTTATGATTTTCCCAACACCCAAAACTCATGGAATATTGCTGAAAACTAGTCCAGATGCTTTTTTTCTATCAGTTTTTTACAATTTCTCGTTTGTCGTGGCCGTAAACTCGTGTTTTATGTATATTTACAGTGTTTTTGTGAACATTTGTGATCAAAGTTTTGACAGATGTCAGTTGTTGCAAGGTTATGTTTCGTGAGTATTTTATAGATAATTGCAAGTTTACCGTTACCGTACGACGTAAAATTGAATATATTACAACATAAATTACAAGAAAATGGTTTTAGTGTGTCATAAAAGTGTATATTTTTGTCAAACTTTCTGTAAATAGAAGACAAGACAGCTGTCATAATTAGCTCATATGTTACACCAAGAGATGGCGCTACTGGTATCATTTCGTTCATGAATTTAGAACTTTACACTTTTATAGTTAAGTAGGTACTTTTGAGGAAATTATTATTGAAGATTACTTTTTAAAGTTATACCGTTTACTTAAAAGTTCATAAAATTGTATGCCATGAAAATGCAAGCGATTTGCGAAATGTTAGTGAGGAAGTTAGTTTTGATCGTTGCGTATAGTAAGTACAATAAAATCTATAATCCTCTGCATATTCATATTTATTTAGCGGCAATCTTGTTACCATACTAATTATTGTATAAATATAATTGTAATATTTCTATTTAAGTATGTTAATATTTTCCAATTCGATTAGGATTCGTTTCTATATCGCGTCCTATTGGACGGACGCCCCGTGGTGTCCCGGATTACGCCTGGACTACTTGCATGCATTTGGCGAGTATTACCCAGTGTTCCAATGGCCGACGTCAAGATATTAAACGGAATAAGCAGTGCTTTATTTTGCATAAATATTGTGGCGCGCCTCTCAAAATGATCTGGCCAATAATACGTGTGATTAACGATATAAAAACATGTATTAGTCTTGTTTTATTAAAAGGATCTTCTATCTATCTCTACCTACGTGTAGGTACCTACTTTTGAATCTTCTTGCAATAATTATTAATTGTTAGACTATGTACAAAATTTTTTAAAGGTCACTGAAATTTTTAGAAATCTTGATTCACAAATTAGTAAAAAAAATGCTTGGAAAATCAATAATTTCATTTGTTGTTTTGTTGAGGCTCCAATTAAAGTTTTAGTACTTAGGTACTGCGCACATTAATGTACAGGCAAAAAAAAAGTGAAACACAGAGTAAAAATAATGGTTTTTTTTTTTAATTTTACCTATCCACGAAAAAAAAGTACGTGTTTATGCATTCGTTTTTGAACTCATATTTGGAACATTACGTTGTGAGTGTAGATAAAAGCTTTTAATAAAAAGAAAACTCATACAAAACGAGAAGGTGGCTTTTTGTCGTTGTTAATATGATAATCCGCTTATTAATTCGAAATCGTGTTTTGACTAGGTGGCAATTGTCAGTTGTTTCGAAGACATTATTCTTAACTGGCCATTTTGCGGACCTTAAAAATATTTTAGCCAACATTTACGGGCTTCCGGCTGAAGTGTCAGATCCTTTTCGATGCCATTATTGTCATATTTTGTAGAAATACTACACAGGGGTAGAAATATGATAGCAATAAGGGCGCAACTTTAATATTATTTAAAATTTATGTAGGTAGGTTTAGCTGCTTTTAATACTTGTTTACAAATCTCGACAGTATTAAGATTTTTCACAACAGAAGACAAGAAAGCATCTTTGAACAACTTTAAAGTTACCAATATTAGATGAATTCTAATTTTATTTGGTCTAAAACAGTTACGTACTTACATGACCGAAAATAAAAATCTTCATCTCCAAATCAAATCTTAAAAATACCTACTAAATAAACTTAATTTGAGCTTAACACCAGACCGTGGAGCAGTATTGAAAAGGACTCCTATCTTGTTTATCTAGAACACGCGTAACGAATATAAACGAAGGAATAGATCAATTAGTATAATTAGTGCGCACAGGAGGAATATTAATGTAACGTACGTACCTAGTTGCTCGTTGTAGAAACGCCTAATATCATTGGTGGACTTTTAAATATACTTAAATCCAATGTTACAAGATCGTGGCGCAATTGTTCAAAAGAGTTATGCCATGGGCATTTGAAGGAACGCGGTTGGTTTTAGGCAGTAAGAGTGACTCTCTCTCCCGCTTTGCCCAGAGCGGAAGAAGTCAAGTAATGATTTCTCATCATCTGCTTAGCCTTTCTTCCAGTCAAACCAGATTCAGCTGAATAACAGTATTACCTATTTTACGTGAAGTGAATGCTGGTCTGACCTCCAAAACCCATTAACTGGGTGACTCGATCGATACTTGGCACGACTGATATCAGATTTTCTGGCTTCTGACAATCCGTAACGAATGATTGCCTATCAAAAAAAAAATCTTCTAGGTAAGAAACTTGAATAAAAGTACCACTTATTTCCTATATTCCTCAGAGAAATACCGATCGGTAGCTTCATTAACTGGCAAGACATTGTCAATCTTTGCGTGTAGAAATGTCTGAGCCGGCCGTGTAGTGATGTCCGTCAAATCCCCCATTGAACTGTGATGCAAATTGTGAGCGATGGCGAAGGCATGCGCTAATGCAGGAACTGGACAGGCTTGGGTTTACATGTTAGGAGAAAAATCGATTTTATTAGAATATCTAGTTTAATTGCGCCCTTGCTTTGATGTCTTGGAAAAAAAGCTGGTTTTTACTGGTTTGTAGTTATTCTTATGCGTCAATTTAAATCGTATTTTAATGTGAAACTTAAGTCAGATCTTCTGACATGAATTAGGAGAATTCGTAATTTTTTAAAATATTATTGTATTGCGTATCGGCAAACGTAGTCCTGCGATCCAAAATAGTTATGAGAGAAACGAGTTTTACTATTGTGCTGGATAATATCTTTTGACCGCAACTGCCAAAATTAAAGTTCAAAATATCAATATCGAAAAAAGCTTTAATAGCCTAAAAAAATTACATAATTTCAAAATCTCCATCAATTTTCGGTATTAAAGGCTGTGCTGAATCGCCTCAATCTTGCACCGCATCGGGGTCGCGCGCACGCAAGCGTTCCTGTCGCGCAGCGGGTATCAAAGTCGCCGGCGTGCCCTGTTGTTACTTGTTAGGCGTGCGCCCGCGCATCCGCCCTCGTTATGCGATGTAATGCCCCTTAAAACGTGCAGCCTTACTTGCCTTTGCAATTAAACGTGCTTTACTGAATGACAGCGTTTAAACATTTAAGCAGATGAGTTTTAAGACCAAATTAGGTGGTTGCAGTCTTGGTAAATTGGTGTGGTCTTGCTAAACCGATCAAAATTTTGGCATAAATAAAAGTATTTGCCTATAATTTACAGAACAGTGCTTAAAAACTTCATATGTTATCGTTCTAAAGCCACAACCTAGAATTAGGGCAGATTTGGGGATCTAAAAATCTTACAAATGGCAACAATATTAAGAAGTGAATTTGATTCACTTCTGATGTAAAGTTCTGGTTGTCTTGTTCTGTCCTTTTTGAGCTCCACAAAAAGGGAAAGGGGTCTGACCACATAAATAACTAATATTTACATATCTTAAGCTAATCAATGTAAAGGTCTGCTCATCAATTCGGTGCACCTATCACCTCGTGCAACCGGGACTTTAATTGCGACGCCCCAGGGGCCGTCAAGCCGACACGACGGCATTTTGTTGTCGGCATGCCGTTGTATTGTGCCGACTTTGTCATGAAAATTGCCGACAATATGTTGTTTAGAATCTAACCGCCCAGCCAACTAGCAACTCGCTGTTATTGTTAAAAGCATCACTATGTTTAAACGTAATCCATTAAATAAACATTGACTCATTTCTGCGTAGTTTACCGAGCTCACGTAATTTCCACTTGCTTTTTATGGAAACTTTTATGTCAAATTAAGAAGTGCTCGCCAAAAGTATTACGTCCAAAATCATCATAATTCATAAAAGTATGACAGACAAAAAAAAGGATAGCTTTTCAGCAACGATGATATTATTGCAGTGCATTTATAAATCAAAACGTGCTCTTCTAGAAATGATAATAGCCCTCATTGTTTAGCGCGTTCCTCCAATGCAAGAATAAATTATACAGTCCGATATAGGCGTTCCGATATAGTCCTTAAAGAGGACATTTTAATAAATTTAAAATAACGATTATCGTTGTCTGGCGGAGTCGTGATTTCGTTAGGTTCGTGGTTGGGTCTAGGGCCGGAATAAGTCGTCACGAACGATTACTAAATTAATTAGGACCTAGCTCGGATGTAGATTGCGCTCGAGATTATTTTCCCACACGACTTGACGACGTTTAGATCTTGAGATTTTGTGAAGTATTGTTTAATGTTAGTACATGGACGTAGATATCTGTTAATTGTGTGGCGACAGCTTCTGGTATGGCCGGAATGACTTTGCCAAAATTTTTGTGTTAAATATAAAATGTTTGCAATTTTTTGTGTAGATTCTTGTCGGGGCTAATAGGGCGATTAATATTTTCGCGAACAATTTGCGCAGCAGTGAGAGGGACAGGCGTTACTGAAATGAAACAATTATATATTGCGCCTACACTAATTACGGCGACGCGGCGCGGGCGCGCATCTGCGACCCATATCTCACGGCCCGCAACCGTTTTGTAATGCTAATGCCGCTGCGACCTGTGTGGCGGGCTTTTGTGTTTTGGTGGGTTCTTAAACGCTCCCAAATTAGATGGGGTAATTGTGAGCCGAATAAAAACGGAAGCCTTTATTCCAACGGAGATTAATTTCTCTAAATGCTTGTTGTGGGGTGGAATGGAAGTCCATTTGATTGTTGGGCTTTTAGGCGATTCGAATTTTTTTATTGCCAAAACCTGTACGTCTGGAGTTGGGGCATTTTTTTTTTAATTGAAATATGACACAGTAACTGAAAGATTTTGGTTCATCATTTGCATTGTCGTAAGGTTCCAAGTAGTGTAACTATCATTCTGCGTTGTGCATGTTCATCCATTGCTTATCAAAAAAGACGTAGTATTATTGATGCATTGCTGATTCGCTAGCTTTGCTAGCAGTTTTACTTCACTAGTTTAATTAATTGATTGTTACAAACGTTATCTTTCTTTCTTCCGCATAAATAATATCACGAATTTGTTATTAGACCTAATTTATTTCGGTTTGTGCCTACCAACGGAAATAAATCAGCTTAAATATTTGTCGTAATAATAATAATTATTAAGAACGCGATAATCATCGCATTTGTCAATTTTTCGGGACGTTTTAATCCTCGTCCAAATCTTAAAAAATATAGCAAATAATTGTGGTGACTTCTGTTTAAAAACAAATTAGATTTTTAAAAGTTATTTAAAATAGGGCAAATAAATGCAAGTCAACAATTAAAAATAAATATTTCAAATAAAAATTAAAACAAAGATCACGATTTGTAAATCTCGATTCTTTAAATTATAATTCGTCTCGTCCAACGCCAGTCAGTCCGTTCCGTTGTTACTACGCGTGGACGAAATTTAAGCGCCAAATATGGACTCGAAAATACCAGGAGCGCATTAGTACGAGGAGGTCGCTCATTCCCGGTCGTCCGACATCGTGTGCCATCTTGCGATAAAATGTATCACTACCAACTGACAAAATATTAGGCAGGTGGCGCTTTTATCGCAGTCACAATGGAGTCTTGAAATAAGTGTGAGTTGATTAGATAGAAGTACAGTAAGTTTTCAAATGTATTAAATGTGTAGGTTCCAGGAAAAAAGTTTTATTGTGAAAATAATACATTCTAAGTAAACAGAAAACAATGAGGGCTTTTTGTTTGCTCCTAGTTCGTGGGGCGCCCCCTGCCATATTACGGTGCGTTAGCACCAAGCGCGACCGCGTAACCAACTCACTTACCAGGCGTCCACGACTACGAGAGAGGTTGTCAAACGCGTCCATAATATAATGGTCCCCAGTTAACTAACGCGTTACTCCCTGTTTGTTAGGGAAACGAGCGTCGAGCGGGGAACGGGGTGGATCAATAGCGATTGGGCGGTGGAAAGGGAATGTCTGGCGCGTCGGCCCGCCTCCCAACGACACCTAGTGTGAACGCCTTGTTGTTATGCGCGCCTAGTACTCGGGGGCCATTGCGATGCCTTGCTAAGTTCTGCCACCAGTTGATTGAATTCCGATGAAATCGCGCATTTTCATAAGGGCGAAATAGTTCGTTTTTAATTAATATTCCTTATGATTCTAATTAATAATTGAAAAAAAAAATGATAGCAATAATTCTGATAAGCAAATCACTATGAAATTCAAATCTTGTTTACTAACCGACGTAGATGTCATTGTAAGCTGATTAGTCTGGAGGACGACATCTGTCGGCTTGTTGGACCGACTAATAGTTGGTCTTATCGGTCGGCATAGTTCGTTAGTAGTCGGGCAAACATCAAAGGGATTTTCGAGACTCACGACTGAAACGATCACGATGCGAGTTTTCGAGAAAACCGAGTTATGTGCACGAATATGTGGTAAGTTTTGTCATTAATGTCGGCCAAGATGTAAATACAAGCGATTGTATTCAATTCACATAGAATAATCGCATTGTTAGAATTTGGAATTGTCTAATTTTATGAGTTGGTTGAAATACTTTATAACGTAGTGGGTTTGGTGATAAAACGCCCACAAATAAAGGTTAAAACTAAGTTAATGAAACAGTAGAATCACGGGTTTATTCAACTCGAATTATTCAAATGTTACTTTGTTGTAAAAAAAATCGCATTTCATTGATTCCCATCGCCTTAAGATCTTGCTCTGCTTTATTTATCAAAGCAATTTTGAAGACATCTGAATTCAAGTTGTGAAAGTATACGGTTCTATTTGATCGTGATAGGTTAGTCGTGTTCCTCTCGGCACTTCATTGCTTCCAATTTTCGCTATAATCTGTCTCTAGGTTCGTCAGTGATTTTTTTTCGATCAAAAACCATTTGTTTTTTTCTTTACGTCTAGTGTCTGGCCATTCAACAAATAATAAAATCGGTAGAAAAAAAAAACAACAAAATAAAGTTTCATTATCTCTAATCTGAGGAAGCTATTGTTTTGAAAATTCCTGTGAAGTGTTCTCAGTACTGGTCTATGAAATAATAAGTGGTAAATAAAATAGAATTTTGACGTTTTCTCCTATTCTCAGCATTTTAACCACGATGATGATTTAAAAACGGGTATTTCTAATTTGTCACATGAAGTAACCAATAAATAATGTAATTTTCCTATAATATGGTAATACGGGACTTGAAAATGTTAATAATTATAATGACTGACGTACAATTACCATAAAAGTGCACTATTATTGTTTATGTTATTCAGTAGTACATCTCCGCTAAATTTTACTATGTCCTCATTTTGATTCTATATATAAATCAATGTACAGTATACAAATTGACTGTATTTTTCTCGTAAATTCCTCCACCATGCTAAGCCGTCGTCAGAAGAATTTTTAAAAAACTGTTTCGTATTACTCTTCTTAATTGAATGCATTTTATATATCTCAAGGCGCCAAGCTCAAAACACGAAATGCACCACAAAGTGGTAAATAAGTGTTCCTTTTAACAGTTTTAACCAAATGAATATTTAATAACAGTGAAGAGTACTTGTTGCAATTTGTTAAAAGCTAATTGAAAAGTTAAGGTGTTTAAATTATGTACAGGTGTGAAGCGATACGAATAGCTAGAAATGAATTTATATAGTACTTCCTTTTCTTGGTAGAATAAGTTATCTTCTGTAATCTATCTTGCTTGGAATATTTCTCTCAAATGTTACAAAATGGTAGGTAGTTTTTTTCTGAATTCCAGTTTGGATATTAAAAGTTTAAAAACCATAAATTGTGTTACCACATGTTTCATTATCAATCACCCATAACATTTTCTCTTGAACAGTACAATTTAACAAGCACAAAACAAATAATAGTTAATCATTTCAGCGATGCAGTTGATTAGTCCATAAGATATCATCAGGTCGTGACTGAAGTACTAAAAGATAAAGTATTGTTTCCTGTCGATTGTATTTTTAAGCGTGGCACAATGGCCGCGGTATCGTATTACACTTGCAGATAGATCCAGTCATTATCGCGTGTAATGAGCGCCCTGTGGACAAACAAACGGACTACGACCAAGTTATAGACGATAGCGACTGTTATTATTATTATAAGTCTATGTTGTCTCACTGCAGGGCAAAAGCTTTGCATCTATCTTTTAACTTTTCTTGGTCATCTGCAATTTTGGCCCAGTCCTTTGAGAAGGAGTCCAGTTCATCCCGCCATCTCTATCAGGCTTGCCGCGTTGTCGTTTCCATAGCGACTGTTGTAAGAATACGAACCATTCCGGAAGCCTTACAAATACCTACATATAATATTCTATAGCAAAAATTTCCCCCAGGAGTGAAATATTCTCAAAAAATAAAAATGTTCCTGGATATGCTTGCTGGGTATCATCAAGTCCCGATGGTTAGACGATTTTATGATTATAGTGGAAGATATTAGTTAACAGAACGTTTTTTTATATATATAATGACTGGTTGTGAACAGGACTCATTGGATTAAGACAATAGGTTTCGAAAATAGGCTACAATTTAATAACGCTGTGGTTTAAGAATAATTATATGGATGACATGATTGAAGTAGCATTTCGTAAAATGTTGCTGTTGCTAAAGTGTTTTTCTATACTGTACCAAACGTTGTAACTTTAAAAATTCAAAACGATAATGAATAAAAAACAAATTCTGTTTTCGTAACGCTCAACAAAACATTCGGTTGAAACGAGCGGAATACGAAAATGTTAGATTAGTTTCGAGTTTCAGGTTTAACTCTGAATGTAAAACAATGCGAAAAGTTATTTTGTCGTGGTAAATTTAAAGTTACTTTGTGTTTTAATTTTGAATGAAGTTAAGATGATTTAGTACTTTAACTTAGTCGGAATTGCACTAAGTTTCACTTTACGACTTAGCTTTACTTTAGGCGTTTAAGTTTATATCTTGCACCTTAAGAGCCAGTCACTAAGGAGTTAGTGTGATTACCGATCCGGTTCTTCCAAGAAATGTAGGTCCCATGGGATTTGTAGATAACCGTGGTCTGCGTACTTTGTTAACCATCAGTATGATTTTAAGTATGGTGTTTAATTTTTATTATGATTATCCCGGGGACGTCGCCCGTTGTCATTGTTTTAGAAACTTCTTATAAAGGTTTGCAAGTTATAAACGAGTCTTGGTCTTCTAAGGATAAAACCACAGTTACATTTTCTTCAAGTAACATCAATAATAACTAGGAAGATCAGAGACCAGTTTAATCAATAATAGTGAAGGTAAAATATTTAGGTTTCTTGTTACCAATCTACATGTATTTCTGCTAAAATATACATCAGTCCGAATGTAAGGCATTTGCAATGGATAGAGCATTTGTGCCCTTACCTAACTCAAGTTGACTGGTCCAAGTTTATAGACTTAGAAACGTAAAATGTCGGTAGTGTATAGCAGACAGCTAGTCACTAAGAAGTATTTATTGATCGGTGCTGGAATGTCATAAAACGTCATATTTATTCATCTAGGTTTTTGGTTTCATTTTCTACATTGTTTGTAGCAAACTAGAGTTAAAGCTAAGAGCTTACTGATAATTTATTTAATATTTAATATCTATATTCATATTTTTTAAAGTAAATATTGTCCAATTAAAATAAAGTACTAAATTTGAATTTCCATAAATATAGTAATTGTTAATAAATAGCGTCTAATGCGAGTGTGTTGACCACCCTACACAGCGACACCTGCGCGGTAACGATGCGCTCGCGCAACTGGTTCGACCGAAATAGTTCTTCAGGTGTCCCATCTAAACATGTCGCGATGGTCACCGTAATAAATTGTGATTGTTTACTAAATGTTCCCCTATTTGTAAACGTCTTTTTGCGTTGTGCAAAAATAATTATTAACGCAATTTGTTGCACGGTAATTTTTTGAAATTGAGCTGTTTATTTTTTTATTTATTATTTTATCGGTGACATGGAAACTCCATTCGCACGGCTGCGATCTCCTGTTTAAGATTATTTTTTAATTGACATATAGTTAAGTTTCTTATGATGTGTCGAATCAATGTTTCCATTCCTTACTTGAATATAATGTAATATGTTTCTAAATCCGAAGCTTATCTTTATATTTTCAAAGTTCACTTCATATGAAAATCATGTTTGGTAAGTAATGTATTATTTACATAGTTAAGTGAGTTTGGGGCTGTGGAACGTTTACTGCTTTCGGACATTATTCGACGTCAGATGTTATCGGTCGTTCGAGTCGCGTAAAAACACCGAATGAGATCTGTGGCTACCATAGAGATCGACGATATCTGTCGTTCTGTCAAAATTTCCGAACGCGCCAAGCCAGCAGGACTCCATCCATAATGTATCGGCCTCGAGAATTTCATACATAAAACATTAACGAGTAAGGTTTTTATTTGATTGCGGTTCGCGAGCACGACCACATGCTTTTTTACGCGATCAATTAAAAAAATCGCCAAACATCCAGATTTCGGTGGGAAACCGCACGTTTTGCCGTCGTTTTCATGAAATTGAACAATACTAAAGCTTTTTACCCGCAAAGCTGATTTCGAAAGAATTCAAAATATGTAAGAAAACTGGATCTTGTCGCGCGCTACGGACGGTTTCAAAAACGATGTCGTTTTTGCCAGGCAACCTCGATCGATAAATTGAAGGGTGACTGACAGCTCCAGCTCTAGAACTGTTGCCGAGTTTATCGAACAGAAAACGGCTTTATGGCTTGAGCTTTTAAAGTTGTGCGTTCACTGTTTGATAGTCCGTCAAAATACTATGAGGCAAATCATCCGGCTGAAGGTACCGAACGCGCCCATCGGTGTTAGTGTTGCGGCTGCCGCCCACGCGAGCGGTCGTGCAGTGGCAAGCCACAAAATCACATCGCCGTCACGTGCGCGCCCACGTGACGCCTACCGACGCATAACATTGCGAAAAAAACTAAATCTCTTAACGTAACTCCAGCTATAACCTTGAGATTTAATGCCTTCATTAAATTGCTGCATGTGGGCTAGTTAGGACGTCTCATAAGTTCCTTTCCGATTCTTTTGTTCATTGTATTCAGAGAAATTTAAGGCTTTTGGATTTTCCTACGAAGAGAATTAAGCGCACAACAATGGCGAACCATTTCCAAGATCAATTTTCTCTTTTGAATGTGATTAAGGTCAGGTAAAAGCGTATCGTTTGTTAATCCTCGCTAATAAAAACTGAGAAAAAAGGTACTGATGACGTCCTCGGCCAGGGGTGAACCATTCGGATATTCTCAATAATTCTCGTGTCGCGTGTTAGCTGTTAATTAAGCTATTTGTCAGGTAGCGGCTCAATTTACATTTCTCCGGGTGTCTTGGGGATTCTCCGAGGCTCGGGAGCTTCGCAACGACGTATTATTATCCTTTTAGGGAGGGCGGCATCCTCACACAGGCGCTTGGCGTCCTCCGAACCTTTTATTGGGACCACCTATGTTTGTTTGCTTGGACGTATGAATTGTCCAGTAAATAAGGTTAGCGGAATATTTGCCCGTAGCTGCCTTAATGCTATTTAGTGGCACTGCGATTCATTTGCATAAGGCCGACAGAAATTAGCATTTAACACGGGGTGCATTCTTCGCGATCTAAATCTTCGATTGCATTGAATCGACGTTCGTTCCGAATTAGAAATTCTATCGGGCATCTTAGCAAACGGAACGAGATCATCCACATAAAGCTCAGAGCGATAGCAGATACATTAACATGGAAGCCATCGGTCGCAGGTACACGTTGTCGTACAGAAGTATAAAAATGTCTCGCACGCAACAAAATTCATGGGAACCCGTTCTGGGCTCCGACAGGCCATCAAGTTAGTTCAGTTGCAGGTGAAATGTATTGACAACTGGTCTTCCTTGATGCGTATCGGCGTGATGGTATCGTGGTGGCGGCGCTTCAGTCGCTGCGGCTCCTGTTACCCTCGGACCCGTTGCATTGTGGAGATCACAGATAAAGCTTGTTTATTTAGCGCTAAAATTTATTCAGCCATGAGAGGCCATTAAGAAAAGAATTATTAACAGTTGGACAGGTTTACGTTCATAAGCTCGGGTAATAGCGTGTTGAGTTATGTTTGTTTTTTCGCGTGTTCCAGTAATGAATTGAATGTTAATACATTTAATAAATTCATCTCGTATATCGCTACACAATGTATGCCGTCGCCTTCATTGGTTGCAGCGGCGCGCAATCGATATAATTGGACCAAGATTAGTGGTCGTGCTATATATGAATGAAGTTCATTTATCAAGGTCGAGTTAGCGTCTACAAAATGACATACCACACAAACAACATTCGATAAATGGTAATAATCAAACAGGAAACTTATGGAAGTGTATTGCGCGACACAATAAATTAAGGACACGGACGGTCTACCATTCATAAAGCAATCTCGCATGTTTATGAATGAAACTGGCAAGCAGACTATGAACGTGTAATTACCGACGCCATTGCCGTCGATATCGACGCCCGACACATTTGCATACGGCTCTAGGCTCAATCTTAATATCTATAGAACACCCAACCTGCTTATATTGATTCAAGGATTGCCCATTGTTCTGTGTATTGTGTATTGTTAGCTATAGATCCTATTGTCGCTTGAGATTTGGTCGTTTAATTGAATCTTCCTTATATTGTTCGTCGGATAATAGTGCTCAAATTGCTCAGTGGCTTTTGGTATCTATTTAACAAGCTCGCCCGGCTTTGTCTCTGAATATTCTGCAATAACTTAATACATCGTCGCGTTAACGGAATGTGTCGACAAGTAAAGAAACAGACTTCACCGGTTAAAATACA
Source organism: Melanchra persicariae (assembly GCA_947386135.1). Classification (NCBI taxonomy): domain Eukaryota; kingdom Metazoa; phylum Arthropoda; class Insecta; order Lepidoptera; family Noctuidae; genus Melanchra; species Melanchra persicariae. The sequence goes on along the minus strand of OX376655.1, from coordinate 3,323,713 downwards.
AATTCATTTAAACGGTCATCTTCAATGGCGGTTGTAGATTATCTCCGGCGTTCGAGTCCCGGTGACAAATTGAAACGTTGCGTTATTGGAAATTTTTGCACGGTCTCGGTATTAATCTTGATCGCAATAGTCCCCGCACTACCCGAGTTACACAGCCGATAATACACCGGTTCTCCGTAATCGGTAATTATTGTTTAAGCGTCGTTTAAACTAATCGCCGTAGACGCCGCTAACCCGCCGTCGAGTGCCACTTTGACGCCGTCCAACGTGCAATCTCTTGCTTGAGCTGAATGACAATTTCAATATTGCTGATACAGATTTTTGCTTAATGAACAAGACTAACAACATTCACTTTGTAATTACCGTGATACGTTTTCATTAACAGCTGATTAAAGTCTACTTTGCGCAATTTGCTCCTGTTATTTTTCTGTTTTATTTACACTTGTATGTTGGTGGATGAAGAAGTAAACTTGAAATCAATATCGTCAATGGTGTGGCATACGACAATTGAGCGCATTTATGTGCCTCAACGGTATTCAGAAATATTTTTGCAGCGCTGTTATCTTAAATAACACATTCTCTGTATGCGTAGGTTTTCGTATCAGAATTCTTCTCTGTTGCATCTCCAATGTAATTTACATACTGTACCGCTATTCAAGGAAACATCCGAACGACTGGTTCGTCCTGAATCATTACTTTTTTCTGTAATCAAGTTTTCGGTCACATCTGACGACCTCTCAAAACAAACAAGCCATTTTTTCTCACATACTTATATTTGCTGTGGCTTAAACGATTTTTGTATGGTTTCTTTGGAATCTCTTCTTCGACATAGTTGTCGGTCAGCAGACTGGAATTGGCGTGCTTAGCAGTTCACAAGTAGTCTTAATCGTGATTAAACGTGTGGCTCCCGATTGGATTGCAATGAGAGATAATGAAGCTTGGAACTTTCACTTTTTTATCGTTACGCCGCTGCCGCTGATTACACTGAACTCTGAATTGGCAACCCCCTACAGATCCTCATGATTTATTGTTATGTCCTGTACCGGAATACGAATCATCCTTTTATGTTATTGATTGTATGACCGCTTATTAGTGTCATATAACTGACCGCTTGTTAATGTTTTTGCTGGGACTTTACAGCGGCTAAACCTCTTGCGGTACAATTCAATGAAGTGAACTTTTAGCAAAAACTGGCATGTAAGAAGCAAAACTTGATTACTTTCATCGCTAGCTCGATAGCAACTTATTCATAACTGTGATCCCGTCAGAGGTGAATCAACTTCACGTCCTTACTGCAATGGCATCATCCTTGCCATAAAGGGTGTACGATGACGTAGTGCTGCAGACAAATACAGCCACGTGGAGTGGTACGCTTCGGTAGGCAAAAGACGAACACGGCCCGTTTAAACCTTTTACGACTAATCCAGTCGAGTGCTGCCCACAAATGGCAACCTGGCCTTTCATAACCTGTTTTTGGGGTTTCCTTAGCCCCTTGTTAAGGCTACGTTATTTTTTATTATAGAAAACGCACGTGGCGTGTGACGTACCTGTACCGTTAACAGATTGACGCGTTTTTATCAAAGCTTTTTATCGTATTTGAAAGCGGGTCTTATCAATAGTCACGCGACGTTCGAATCTTATCATTCGGCTTTCACATTTTCGCGTTCTATTTGTTGTGATTGCATGTTCATTTCGCCTTTTTTCAGTGCATGATTTTCAGGAAATTCCTCCATTATCAATCTGTGTTGAATAAAAGTTAGTGATACTGTCGAGAATGTCAGTTCTGCACGATGATCTGGATGTAAAAAGCATCGAATGCTCATCAATATGAATCGGATTTAAAGGAACTCGCTATAATATTATTAACTGCTCTTTGCAAGCCGGTCGTTGATAATGCTGGAGATTATGAATTAGCTACTTTCGCCAACCGATTATTCTAAAACTTCCTTGACTTTGAATTCATAAGCTTACCTATCTAAATACTTAACCTCACATACTTTCCAACTACCGTCTCTATTATATTAAAGTTGTCCACAGTTTCCTGTAAACTAATTAAAGTTAATGTTCAGCGTTTAGCCTTGCCGTCAGTTGAACCTGTCGGCTACTTCATTTCCATATGAATTGCCGTCTAGCCACCGTCGCATGATAATAGGTTAACACCTTAGGCTATAGTGAAAGTGGATCGGTACAGGCTGGTGTGGTTATAGGGAATTCATGGAATTTTATAGCCTGGGCAAAAGCGGGCTGAGTACTGGACCTTGGTGAACACTTAATATTGTAATCGAAATTGATAGTGTTAATGTAGAAGTTTTTGTGAATAATAGTTGTCATATATCTGTTTTAGTATTCTTCTTTTTGTTGTGAATGATGATAATGAATTAGAAAATTGATTACCGTTGAAAAACAATCTGGTTTCGTAGAATTTAAACATTTTTTCATCGCATAGCTTGATGCTTCGTTGAGAAATTAAAGAATGTTAATGAGTTTTATCAATAGAATGACTTACATGTGTATGAATAATTCTTTGATAGTATCGTCTTTCCGTTTAGCGGCGATGTATTTTTAATTTGCTTTTTTGTCACCTTTTGTTAAGGGTTGTGACAAAGTAATGTAATTAAAGCTGAATCGTAAGCTATGTCATATTAATTTGTCATTATTAACAAACTTTTAAAACCTTTCTTAATCGCCACCTATTCAGTTTCTATACTTCTTTACTTAGATATTATAATCGTGATTAATGAAGTACATTTTTAATGTGTAGATCTTAAGAAATAAACTTTGTAAGTTCTAGGCAATGTTAAATATTAATAGTTTTAATACTTTTTGTATTTCATTACCACAAGCTGCATATTTACACTTCCAGTTAAAATTATTGATACTTCCAATTGGAATCTTTAACTTTTTCTGAAAAAAACATGTCAATATCTGCCTCGTAGCTATAAAGTTGTTAAAGTAAAATTGCACCATGATCCAACAGAATGGGCAAAATTGCATTAACCAATAAAATTAAAATGTCATAAAACGACGATTGAGCACCAAAAATCGACACAAGAATCACAGGGTATTCGTAATGTTACGTTATCATTAGCCAGTTATTGCGAGTTTTATGTGTATTCTGGTTTCTCGTTTCCGAGAAATGTTACTTTTAGTGTGACGGGCGGTTTTACCGACGCTGATTTTAACAAGACTGGCTTGCAATTAAGGACTGTTTACCGGGCATTAATTTTTGGCAATAAAAGAGGAGCACGCATGAAATGATCGGTACGCATGCGCGCTCGGATGCTCCGTGGGAACAGCGGCTGCTTTGTACTCCATTGTACTCGCAATTAGCTGCTTTTTTGGCCGACGTTGTCGCGGGTCGCACTTGTCACAGTAATGTCGTATCGCTATGTCTCGGCCCGAATGCTTTCTCCGGTTAATTCGTGAATTTACCACAACTCTTACATCGGCGTAGGGTTTTTTATAAGGAACAAGGAGGGACAAAAATTCGTGACGATCAAATGTGTTTTTTGCAATTCATAAGTGGTTATTCACGTGTGATCGGTCTGAGTGACGTTTTTCATCGTCAGTTGTCCGTTTTAAATTTCTTTTGTTTTTTTTTCTTTATTTAGTTTAATTTGTTCTTTCATTTCTTGGTCCTTTACTGTTCCTTGGAATGTTCAAATGTATTCTACTGTTTCTTTGATGATATGACCGACTTTACACATTTGAACAGTTTTATTAGCATTTGATTAACAGCAGCAATAAGGTGTTCAGTTAACTACTCCATTTCCACGAAATATTTGGTAAACAAAACGTTTGACTACTTAAATTCACCTATTCGCCGCTATCTCAAAATCTCTTAGCACACTAAACTTTCATATTTTTTAAAACATTTCATAAATCGCTGGCACGACATCTTTCCCAGCGTTAACCGGCGATTATCTTGTTTATAGAGCTATTAGTTGGCGTGCTATCGGATTCTGTATCTGATCTCGGCAAAAAGTGTAGTTTTCATCGCCCAGAGTTGGGGCGACAGTTAGGATAGTGCACCGCGAAAACATAGGGCCGCCACCGTGCTGTTGTTATTCCACACACCAGAGATGATGTCCACATATTTGAAGCAACTTTAAAACTAAACAAGACATTATAAAACAGGGAGCATAAACAGAAGCTCTAATCTACCATCCTTTTAATAACAAAAAAGTAGAAGTAGCTTTATTAGTGTTGATAAGTTCACAAAAAAACACGACTATCATACACCTCATGCATACTGTGTGCTTTTAATATCCGACACCTATCACTTAACACTTCCATTTCAAAAACTATCGCGATCCCCATTAAGTTGAAGTAATAACTATTATAATAGATAAAAAACTTCATATCTCGTTATATCGTGTTATGATAAGTGGCGAGCGTAATCATCATTTACTTAGCCGGATTGCGGTGAGTTCGTAATGACTGCCTTTATTATACACATCAGATCCGAAGGTGGTGTACACTTAAATGAGTTTCACAGTTAAATCGTTAGCTTTAAGGATATAAAAGTTGAGGACTTTGTAAGGTTTTCAAGATTTTTTATAGTCTGTGGCAGTAAACGATGGGTTTTATGACAATGTCAATGTTGGTTATTGGAATAAAATCCAACGTTATTAATTTTTTTAAATCCCAAGCTTATCACAATTCTTGCTGCCTATTTCAGCCCTTTTCCTAAATATTAATTCACTGTGCAAGCTTTTTAAAGCAGCGGTTGAAAGTGTTACCCTAACATAAAATGCACAGACTATACCTGACTGCACAGTGTATTTGAGGTGACTTGCAGCAAAGAAAGAGGTTTATTCTTTAGAGGTCTCTATGGTGCTCCAGTCAATTGATCGGCTTAGGTCTTGAGTAAGCTTTGTCCGTGCTTTGGTGCGAGCCATTGTTGTTAGAAGAAATCCTTTACTGCACTTATTTCTGAAATGTGCATTTTGTACAGTTATATCATCAGTAGTGTTATACATATCTCAAACAAGAATACTTAAATAAAGTAAGTAGTCGTTCCACCATTAGGTGAAACGACTGCTCACTAACTTGATCACCATAATATTGGGACCTCACCATCGGGAGTGGTCGAAGTCATGAGCGGGCTCATCAGGGTTAAAAATAATTATTATTCTATAAGGTAGAAATCATTAAATTCTGGGATAGTTATATTGTTCATCTTTACGCAATGCCCTTCTGCAGGAACTGAAATAACCAATTATTTTTTATTCGTCGCTCCTCTCAGTGTAATATTGACATTACACCTTCATGGACTCTATAAATTGTATTTCATGTGTCGGGTAATACGATATTATGTGAAGATCCACGACTTAACTGCGGACAGGTTGTGTCGTTGTTGTGAAATCTAAATCTTGTGTGTAAAAGCTTAGTGTTAATTTTCGGCTTAGTAACTCTTTGTTGAAGTACTTTCTTTAAATCCTCAATGATCCTGACACCTTCGATCACTTTATTAGTGATCTAAGCATGACACTCAATCTCATCCTTTACAACTTCTGTTTTCCCAAAGCTTTCACCCATCGTAGACATGGATCTGATCCTATACAATTATTTCTGCCTCCTAAATCCTCGTTATTTTAGTATGTTGATATTGTTCGAGACAACGTCCTTAACTCCTCACGAACTATTTATACAGCCAATTGTTTGGACAGGTTGCTAAACCATCGCCTACGCACGCGTAATACGCAGGATAAGTGTTCGCTTCAGTCCTAAATTAGCGAGAAAACAATGGAACATGGAATGGAGGAACAGGAACCATTGATTTCTTTTAATAGCCTGCCTTCCTACATAATCGTACGTTAATTCTTAGTTGTCAATTAATGAGAACACTCGCTCCCACATCACTTATCATTACTATCAATTTTGACAAGCTAATTGGCTTTCGTTTCTCAAATTTACCTTCGGAAAGTTTCGGCTGCTTTCGGGCCTATGTCTTGTGCGCACCGGTTTTGCGGATTTTAGTTGCACCTTACTACAATCACTTGTGACTTAACTGGAGCACTTATCCGGACGTTTTTTGCAACATCGCGATCGGTTTGTATAAATACTTATGAACGGATCTGTCAATCTTACTAATGCTGGCGTTGCTGGCTCTTTTTAATTTAAGGATTATATTGTTGTATCATGGGAGGCTTGGCTTTTAAGGGATTATGGTGAAAGTCGTTAATGTGTGCTATTAGAATGTTAGGGCATTCGAGTGTCGTAAATCTGTTGTGTGTTGGCAGTGATATGATCATCAACAACGTCTTTGTCTCATAAATCTGATTTATTATTGGATTTTGTGACCGTTATTGGATTTGGTTAGCAAATTGATCTGCCTAGCCTTTTCCCAAATGTGTTTGGGTCTTTCAATCTAACTGGATCCAGCCCGTAACGACTGTCAATGTTCTTAAAATGACAGCCAGTACAGACTGTAAATATGGTGGAAATATAACCGATATCTATTTTCGTCCTGCCAGCCCTATCGCAGGTCACCGCTAGAGTCAAACAGAGGTTAACCAATTGTTTGCCGGCTAATCATGTTTCAAACTAAGCTATTGGTTTAAACTTCGACAGCGTAATTTGAACGTAACTGTAAAATTGACGTGATAAACCTATTGAGGAACTAGGGGAGAGCGGGGCTGGTTTTAACGGAGGTAAGAATTAACAAGCTGATTCCCGCCAAACGTGAAGTGTTAAAAATATGATACTCGGTTTAGAAACACTATATACACAGCCGAACGTATCCTGACTTCTTAGTTGCCAACCGGCCATCGCTTGTAATAGTTGTACGCAGCGACCTCAGATTGACAGGTAAGCAAACTTTTTGTGCTTTACAGTAAATTGATTTAAGATTTATTTATTCGCTGAATCAAATAATAGTTTATCCTGAATCGAGCTCTATTTTATTGACAGTAACACTATATTATTTGTTTATAATTATTTTAACTAGTTTATTTTCTGTAAATTATGAAGTAAAAAAAGTTACCTTGGGGCTAAAATTAACAAATTGAGTGGGGTAAGTATTAACATGTTAATACCTACCCCGTATGAATTTGGTATTAACCGAGTGTTTTTTACAATAGGTATGTTTTTCTTACAGAATGAAACACTACAAAAGGAAGACTACAAGGGGGTCCACGTCTCAAGAAGTATTTGAGCTGGCAGCTAAGGAAGTTCTGGAAAAAAAACAGAAAATATAGAGATCTTGCTACTGAATACGATATTTCATGTGACACTGTTTAAATACGTTAAGAAAAAAAGGGAGGGAACTTCTATTATTTTATGAAGGTTATAAAAAAACCGTTTAGTTTAAATTCAGAAAAAGAAACTATGATGGCAGATTATTTAATAAAATGTGCCAATATCTATTTTGGATTGCTACCTGATGTCAAGAAATTAGCAGAGCTTGCCATTCGATACAAGATCGAAAATATTTCAGAATCTTGGAAAAGAGACGGAAAGGCTGGCAAAGATTGGTTTGCCGGTTTTGTGAAGCGCAACGCGATATTGTCTATTCGGAGTCCTGAGGCGACCAGCTTAAGCAGGGCAACATCCTTTAACCGTACTAATGTCCATTCATTTTTCGAAAAATAAGTGCTTCAAAGATACAATGTCCCTCCGAGTAGAATCTGGAATGTTGATGACACTGGAGTCACTACGGTGCAAAAGCCCAAGAAAATGGTAGCTCAACGAGGTTCCAAGCAGGTAGGGGCAGTCACATCTGCAGAACGGGGTGACTCTTTATGACTGTTGACACTAAAAAGTTTAGTAACTTTTAAATATTAAGTTAAAAGTATTTGTACAAATTTTTGTAGACTAAAAAACCATAATATTATATGATTGTTAATTAGTGTAGATTTAAAAGAATCTACATACTATATTATTTCAGTCCCTATCATAAAAAGTACTGATTTGTTCATATCAAATAAAAATCTTTAATATGAATGACTTTTATTTAATTATTTGATAGAATTTTAGCCTCTGTTAATAATTGCCCCTTACGTTAATACTTACCCCAGCTCCGTTAATATTTACCCCAGATACGGGGTATGTTTTAACAAATTATTTTTTTGGTTTGGATGACTCTATTTCTGAAAGCACTTACCTTACTGATTGTTTTTGTTACTAATATCATAGCTGAATAACCAAAGCATGCTGTGAATAAAAAAATAAACAAGAAAGTTCATTATCATTAAAAATATAAACCATATCACAAAATTTGTTAGTACCAGCCCCGCTCTCCCCTATTTGTTTTTGTAAACAATGGAAAAGTAAAATTGAGATTTTCACAGGGAAAGATTATTGAGATTAACTAGAATTGCTTGATCGTTTATTGATACGATCTGTTATACTCGAAGTAAACTGTATGACTGTTTTAATAAGACATTGGAACTGGTATTTAAATATGAGTAGCGTACGTTGTATCAACCAAGTATTTAATACCTACGTTACAAGCTAATGTTAGATAAACTAGCTGTCACGCGCAACTTCGTCCGCGTCACATTGCGCACTCCTATTGGTCGTAGCGTAAAGCTATATAACCTAAATCCTCGATAAATGGGCTATCCACCCCTGAAATATTTTTTCAATCCGAACCAGTAGCGCCTGAGATTATCGCGTACAACCAAACAAACTCTTCAGATTTATAATATAAGTATAGACATACTAGATTAACGCTGATCGGGTAAAGAAAATTCTTTCCCTGGTAGAAAGCTAAAATATTGCTAAGTGCCGTCGCCATTTTTGGTCTCCAAAAAATGCACTGTTCTTGTACATTAATTTTATTAAACCAATGGAGTTAGCCGGATTTACTTAGCTAGTATAAGTTGAATGATAGATAATGTTATGAATAATGGTTTATTTAAACGCAAGTTACTGAGACATGGTAACTCTACCACAGTTTATTAATTCATGATCCAATTGAGCTACATTTTGATTTGACCGAATGAATATTTATTTTCGATTTTATCAATGTGAATTCACTTAGCTCCAGTGCAGTAGCGAAAATTTATGTACACATGAAAACGATCATAAAAATCAATTGCGGCAGTAAAGTCGGATCTTTTAATGCAACCCGTTTGTATCGATAATCGTTATTATATTACGTTAACTTTGATATTCTTTACCTGATAAAGAAAAATAGATTGCATAGTAAATGTGTCAAGAGGAAATTATTATTAGTAGAATAGAAGTTATTCAGGCACTTATACTAGTAAAATTGAAGGAGCTCGTATAACAGCCGCACAGGACGATCTTTAAGGTTAAGCAACGCTTGCCGAGGTCGGTCCTTGGATGGGTGACTATCGTTACGGGAACCAGAAACCAGAACAGAAAAAAAGCATAGGTAGGTAAAGTTAGGCAGATTGATAAATAAGAGTAAAATCCGGTTGTTTAAATCTCAATTCCTTTGGAAAAAAAAAATATTTACAGATTCCTTTCAATCAGCAAAGTACCGTCAGAAGTCTCATATTACCCCTGATTAATGACGTAAAAACAACGTAAAAACACGATTCTCCTTATTCAAAAAACCGATCTTTTAAGATTGACCTCGGTACCGATAATTTCAAGTCCACTGAAATTTCACTGAAGCCTCATTAATCATGTATAACAACAAAGCTCATTAAAGGTGCATTTGTAATTGTCAATTTCGGCAGTGTTTTATACCGGTACCAACTAAACTGCGCTGTCAGTAAGAACCTTGCTTGAAAGTTAATAAGAATCATTTTCCAATGACCCAGTTACGAGATTAAGGGTGTCGATGTCAAGATGCAAGCAGTAGGTTCGCTAATTACAGCTTTATCATCAATCACTTCAATGAATGGAGAAGGGAAGTGCAAGTTTTGAGAAAAGAGCGATCACTCAGCTCTTTGTGGTTTAAATAGAATCTTAAAGCAATGGGGATTAAGTTGAGAATTCTAAATCACAGGATTCAATTAACTACAGCTTTGGTTGTCAGAGCCTATTTCCGAGGCTTATTGTCATTGTAATGATACTGTCCAAGTCCATTGATTCTCTTTGACATTTTGAAACACTGGAGTTTGAATTTGGAACAAGGATGGGCTTTAAAGGATATTGCAACGATTTTAACACGATAAACTTTTTTATTTTGGGACTAACTCCTTTCTCATGTCAATCTTGATTTAAATCTCAGTGACCTATGTGATCTTTGAAGTTCGATTACTATTTATTATAAACCATTGACTATTATAATATTTAAATGTTTAGACGGCATAAAACATTCGTGAAAGTAGAACATGAGCTTTGAAACTAGATTTGGGACACCAAAGCTTGGCGGACTTTTAACAAAATCGCAAAAATAAACAAAGGTATCAAAGACGTTTGTAATAAAAGTCAAAATCCAATGCAAAACCAAGTCAATAAAGTGGTAAATAAAATGGTTTACAAATAAAACCGTTACCACGTAACCGATAATTCTAGTGGGCGACCAAGACCAAGACCGCAGACCGATATTATGCAATGGAAAAACCAAATGAGACGCCACACAATCAATTTGCATTGAAATCTCACAGATATCCTTCACACAGTCCTCTATTCCTATAGTACTAAGGCACACAGTGTAGTTAGCATCAATTTGAGAGATGAACATAATACCAGCTACCTGACTTTTGTCAATTGTCCGTGTCAAATTGCTGTTTTAACAATATATTGTCACACGGCTCTTAATGCTTAAGCACTGGGGTCGATATTAGAATGTGCCATTGGTAAATAAACGGTGGTGCAAGTAGGTGTGGGTGGATGGGCGCCAGTGGGTGTGATAATTCGTCTTGCATACACAAAGAGTGCCGTGAGAGAGTGATATGCTCCCGAAAACGAACGCGCGGTGGTTTACATACGAATTAGAGGCGTGGGAGAGGTGAAAGGTCGACGGGGAAACTTTTAGGAGCCGATAACACTGTCCAAGTAAACTTTGAAGCACCGAGCGGCAAATTAGCTCGAGGAGAACTCTCTTATCGTGTTGTTGACGAAACAAACAGTTTTCCCGGTGTAATGGGACAACGGACTAAACATTTCTATGAAAGTGGGCAATGAAAAAAGTAACGTCATTGAAACGGTATAGCTAGAAACTTTCAAGGCTCGCATAACTTGGTTTTAGAGCAGACTAAGAATTTAAATTTTCTAAATATGCTTCAAGATTATTTGAACTAGATTTCGTAAACCCTTTTGTAAGTGTTAAGCAAATGAGGCTTTAGTTAGTTTTGAATCAAAATATGCCAGGAGTTTCCGACAAGGTGGCAATATTAAATGCATTTGACAAGCTTATTGAGCAAATAATCTTTCAGCATAAGTGTTCACAGAATGTTATACAAATATTGGTAAACCATTTTAGTTATAGTATTAAGGGATTGCAGTATTAACGGACTTATTGTTTCTCTTTTCCAGGCATACGAGCTGTCGACCCTGACGGGGACACAAGTGATGTTGCTAGTCGCGTCAGAGACTGGCCACGTGTATACGTTCGCGACGCGGAAGCTGCAGCCGATGATCACGTCAGACTCCGGCAAGCGGCTGATCCAGACGTGCCTGAACTCGCCCGACCCGCCCACCACCAGCGAGCAGCGCATGGCTGCCACGGGCTACGAGGAAACAGAGCTCACGTATAACGTAGTAGACGAGGATATGAAGGTGAGGCAATTGGCGTACGCGGGCTCCGCGCAGTACCCGCTGGAGCACCACCCCGGGCTGGCGCCGTCGCCGCTGCAGCAGTACCACCAGCACCCGCCCTGCCCCTCGCCGCTGCCGCTCAGCTCGCTGGGCCAGCCGTACTCGCACGCGCACCTCTCACACCCGCACATGTCGCATCACCCACAGCGGTAGTTCAGATGGCACTTAGACTAAATCCCGACATCGACGCGCCCCCGAGGCAGTTACGACTGTTTAACGAGATAGTCACGTTCTAGATTAGCTTTTTTAAGATAAGAGAAAGAATAATATACAAGCAATAAACTGTTTTGTTAATATATTTTGTAAATATTTTGACGAGTAGATTGTTTTCGCTGATCACGTCTCTCCAGGTTTGAGTTACGGACGTGTTTATGAAAGTTCTGTTTTTGCGTAATATAATAAAAATGTTCAGTGTATGATGATGGGCGAACGTCTCATAACCGATTGCAAATCGAGATTGACGTATTCATTCAGATCGTTAAAGATAAGAAGAGCCGTGGACGCAAGAAATGAATTATCACGTGGTGGAATTTTACGCTTCCGTTGACGGAGACTTCATCATTTATCACGATTATTTTCTCAGTTATTTTCTTGTTGCTTATAAATAGATTACTGAAATGTATACCTTGTAAAATTTCACCGTGGCCGAAGTTTGGAATTCAATTAAAGTAAGATGATTCAATTACAATCTATCGAAAAATCCTATCAATGAAATTGATGATCTCAGACGCAAAGATTTCGAAACGGATAGATCGGTGTTCGGTAGCGAAATAATCTGATTTAAAATCGGTTTATAATTAACGCCGCGGACCGGTTTATCGTTTAGAGTGACGACTCGGAAGTGGGAGCGGTCGCGCTACTATTGATTCATTATTGTGAATGAATCGGCCTTTCATTCTAGCTCTTTGTAAAGTTCACGTATTCGGAACGGCGCTTAATAGTATTGATTATAGACCAAATCGTAGAGAGATGCTTTAACGACCGTTCTATTAGCATATGTTGTAAAGTTAAATGCGGCCAAAGAAAAAAGAACTGAAAGACTAGACTGTAAAGTACCGTCGGCGGTGAATATTTATGAAATACCAAAGAAAAGAAAGAAATAACTAATAACAAAGTAGGTAGCAGGTGTTATTTGTAACTAGAGACAGTTTCCAATTATCAAGGGAGCGCGCTGTCGCCTCAGGTTCTAAGTCCAGCCGGCCCGTGATCCGGATTATCAAGAAACTTAATTGAAAATTACTTTCGGTGGTACCGCCAGTGATTATTATAAATTCTCCTGTCAAACTCGACGCCGGCCGTCGAGTTACGGGGAAATCAATCCCGAGTAACGCAGTAGCTTTCACGTGCCGACTGGTGTGTATACAGGTCAGCGCGCACTCCCCACATGCCACATCCAGCCAACACAAGCACACGTGGACTATATTCAATTCCGATAGCTATCGCGCCTAATTGTGTTCCGTATCGTCTTGTTCGCGCCAACGGTTAATCAATGAAGGCCGCGACTGATCAAATACAGCCAAATACGGAGCGTTCGACGCGTCAATTCATTGAGCTGCTCGGATTCGATTCGATTCATCCATTAAGCGGGGAGCACACCTTGCGCCGCTAATCGGACACTATTTATTCATCGATTTGTACCCAGTAGCTGATCTCGCTGCCGTCGCCTCGATTGCACCCGACGATTAATTCTCGTACCTAATTTGCATATCGTTTTAATTTCGAACCCATCCGGCGCCCACTGAGCCTTCGCCCCCGACCTCGAATATCGCTTGTCAGCTCCGATATGTTGAAATCGATTACGTCGATTCGTTCGTTTCGCGGGCGGATCGATAAAATCTCTCGTCTTCAGGTGGGTCGTTCTCAGCGCGTCCACGTTTGACGTACGGAAATAATACGTCCGGACTGATATCGATCATTATTGTTCGCGCATCATCGATAAGTTGAATCGATTGAAATATTCACGCGGTAATTACGATTCCCAGAGATAAGCTTGTCCCGCGACCGCGACGAGCGCGCCTGAGATCTCTATCGCGCACTCTTCTATTCGCTGTACATGTTTTCGTGACTTTGTTATGTGTTGGACATACCGTATCTCGTTTTATGTGTCTTAATATTCAAAGGCGGCATTTTTCTCTCCCGCTAGGAACAGTTTCACCTGTCATCACTGTGAAGTCGTTTACATAAATATAATTCTTTACGTATTCTCCGCGTGTAATATGCGTCGTGTGCCTGTTCCGTGAATATAAACTGTATTAGCTGAGCGAGTGTTTGGCGTAACGCTGCCTCGTAGGATGCAGATGCTCTTGTGCATGAATTAGCGGTATAAATGTGGAAGTCGGTCAGTGCCCTCGCCTGCCGTATCCCCTAATCGAGAATACGCATGTTTCGTAACGTAGCATCTCGCGAACTCTTGAGTTTTCGCTTTCGGCGCGCGTGCTTCGTAACATTCCAGCGCCTATGGTTTCTTTCTGTTTCGCATGTCGTTCGCATCTCCCGACTGGTAAAAAAGCGTAGTGGCGACTATAGGAGATGTCGACACGAATTGTAAATTGTTAATGTTTTTTAGTAGTACGAGTTTTGTAGGATGAGGCTTAGGGCGCTTTTCCAAGGCGGCAGTGAGTCACGCCGGCATCACGTATTCCGCGCGGCGCGGGACGCGTGGCGCGCTGGCGTCTATTCTCCACATCGCTCGGTAATCGCTCGTTAGGCGTCTCGCACCTCGCTTTATTAACTTATCAATACTATTGTTTTGATAAACGCTCGGGACGCAATTTCTGTTGACTCATCGTATTGTACCGGCTAATGTGCCTACATAATTGTCTGAGTGTAAGCCGATTGGTCGCCTTGTGCAACTCAAAGGCAACAATAAAGCTAATTTGACTAATAGGTGCGTTGTAATCATCGCCGCGTGTGGCTCTAGGATTACACGACCGCGGCGCCGACTCTCTTCACTGTTCGTATCGCCGGTTAATGAACGTCGTTCTGCGCCTATTGTTTCAGTTTCAGCTTTATTTGTTCTTTTGTCTGAGCCGTATTGATTATCCTCCCGGAGACATATTTGTGTGTAAATTTTAAGGAAGCGGTGCCCACATTGCTGTCGAGGCCCGTGTCTCTGTTTGTGCGATCGTTAATTTATTATTCCTCGCGTGAACGCATCGCCGGTTCAATATTTTAAAAATTATTTAATGTTTGCGAAATTCACGTTAAATGATCGGTTCTCCCCTGTAATTAACGTGGTGCCGCCCGACCACCCGGACGCAAGATCGATGGACTTACAGTCGATCAGCCATAAGGCTAATATTCGTAAACCGCCTTTGCCGTGTCCCCGCACCGGACAAATGAAGAGATCCGTCCAGCGCGTCCGCACAGGAGGCTGCGCAATTTGGTGAAATTTCGACAAGAGCAATGACCGTAATAAATACCATTTGCGCCGTCATTTAGGTAATGGATCGTTGTATTAATCTGCGAGGAAAGTCGCCCGTCATCCGAAGGGTTCCGTCGCGTCTAATGTACCGAGCATCCAGTCCCCAGTGGGGAGCGTCGCTTGCTTAAGATTTGGGAGTGCGTTATTTCGAGAGGCATGGGCTTCTGGTTCAGTTATCCACATTCGCGGTACGTATATTTTAGGAGTTGCGTTGGGCGCACTCCGGGCACTATTACGGCAGCCTGCGCCCGCGCCGCTCTGTTGCATAATTCAGACACGAGCCCCGCCGTTTGCATTCCGATACTTGATATGTGCTTTCACATGTATTTATGGACAAGATTTTGTGTCTCCGTAATGTTTGGCGAATAAATAAATTGTGTTTAAGGCATAAATACAATGGGCGAGCCGGCGGCTCCCCTCGTTACGTCGGCGAATGTAAAGTCCGAGTAGCTTCTTGTGTTGTCGACATGTCAGCCGCTGAGATATCCCCGCGGGTCGCTTGATGCTCGCTTATTTCGTTGTTTAGGTGCTTCGTTACACCGCGGTTTATGTCGGCGCTTACAAATTGGCGAGCCGAGGCGCACCGCGCAGGGCGTCACAAATCCTCCGACGAAATTATGCCCCGACGTTTACATTGTACATCATTCTCGTGTGGCGACGTACCACTGACACGTTTATTAATTCCGCTCTCACATTTATTATCTCCACAACAAACAACCTGCCCGTTTTGACGGGCGACTCGTTGCGATAAATAGTCAGTTCCCTTGGGCTAACCAACAGCGGTGACACTAAATCCTTAAAGCTATGTTATATATGTCAGGTAAACATTCTAGTGGCCGGTGCCAGCTAATCCGAAGTCAACGTCATTATCTAGGAGCTGCATCGGATCTAACAATTCCGCTCACATCTCACTTACCGCAATTCTAATGATTTGCGGCGGAGGTCCCCCTTTGTATGCATCGGACGCGGTCATTCGTATGCACGTTGTTGCGCGACTATCCCGGCTGCATCTCCGCAGGCTTCCGCGAGACGCTCCGATTGCTCTAATTGAAATTTATCCGTACTCCCTGGACGCGCCCCGATTACCTCTAGCTTTTTAATTCCCCCGATTAATGAGTGCAGCCCGCATTGTCTTTCTGTTATGTATTCGTCCGATTATGCGATCTCGTTTACTGGATTGACGCGGGACGCGCCTCATCCATTATAGATTTAGCCGGGAGTGTATCGTCCGACTGGATATGCCCGACGTCTGTGTCATTTCGATAATTGGACCCTCGATTATATGCCACTTGCGCAATTTACAAACATCTGTGCTAGATCCTTTGATTGGCAGCTATTGCGTCATCTGGATTTATACAAGTCCAATTAAGTGTTTGGTTTTTAATTAAATACAATGCACTGTGTCTGGCTGGCCGCATTTATGAGCTTAGGCGTTCATTGGCCCATTGGAATTAGTAGCTAAGCTCAAACAATTCGCTTTCACGTCACCGATGATGTTTGAAATGAGTGGTCGGACGTAACGTATCGAGATCCGACTCGATTAATTCGACGAATCTGAGTCGGCCCACTTCCTAAAACTAGACTGGGAGACGCAGATGGTTAAAATTAGGCCCGCGCCGAGAATAGCGTAAACTGCGAGCGCGCCGCGTCACCGCGCGAGCCGACCTGCTTTAGATATTGTGTTACACTACATCAAATCAAATCGATTCTGTTTCTCAGCCATCACTCCTACTGTATTTACTACACACATGATTTAAGCCATGAATCATACGAACGAAAAAATAGCGAAAATTTCACGTTTTTTTAAACAGAAACCGCATGTTGGGAAATGGTAAAGACAATTGAATTTTTAAAATAGTTAAACTGTACACAAACTGATGCCGATGTGTGTATGAAGGTCATTAAACTGATTGAAATTGAAAATAATC
The DNA here is from genome assembly GCA_947386135.1 of Melanchra persicariae. Lineage (NCBI taxonomy): Eukaryota > Metazoa > Arthropoda > Insecta > Lepidoptera > Noctuidae > Melanchra > Melanchra persicariae. Next base: position 3,306,676 of record OX376655.1, on the reverse strand, counting down.
CGAGCACGCTGAACTAACAACACAGAACTGTCCACGTGGCCGGATAAAAATAAGTTTGGTTATTTCCAATGTTTGACGGGCCGTGTTCCACACAATGAGATGATCAGACAGAATCATCAGGTGGTTTAACAATTGCAATGACTCAAAATATTCGCCAAAGATCATCGGTCATAGCTCTTTATCGCAACATGACAGCATTTTTTTTGTATTTATTGTTCAAACAATGTTTCCTCCTGTTATTGAAAGAACACAGCTTATCGGTCAAGCTTTTGTATAGCGATCTGTGCGCCGTTTCGGCTTCATCACTGGCGAGCTAATATCTGTAGCGTGTAGTACATCTCTGGTTTATCTAGTAATGTCTTCACTAGTGGTCATCTTGAAATGGTATTGGATACGGTGCGGGGCGATGGTTCCGCGTCCATAAATTCAAACTAGCGTCCCAGTTGAGGTTCGACCGTTACCGCGTGGGAAATGATTGGGTCCCGGCCTCGGTCGGTAAGGCTTTGTTAGGACGATTGTCCACTGGAGTGGTGTAGATGCTCCGATAGGCTGTGTATAGTGCGCCTTTGCCCGCGGTGACAGCTACGTGGGAACGTCCACCGGGATTGTGTGTAAACGCTGTGGTTATTTGGATGCAATTGTCATTTTTGTTTTTGAAGATTTATGCTGGCAATTTCATGGCCTGTTGTGCCGATTGAACATTCAACTGTTCACGTTCTATGGCTTTCTGATGAAGTGTATTGGTATGGTTCGGTGTCAACTTTTATCGTTCAGTACTTGTGCTAACGGTCGATCTACAAAAGGCAAACGATTTCAATTTTCAATGCCATTTACGGCGTCAGATACAGCCTCGTATTTTCTATACATATTGTTATATTCTCCTTACTACGGACACTTGTGCACACAGAGTGGAATTGTACTTCCAGATATAATGTATTCAACACGCGTCCGGCGCTAACTCGAATGCCATTCAGTACTGAAAACAAATCCTTAGCTTTTGTGACTGCCGATCCATCATAACACTTTTTCTATAGGCCAGTATCATCGAGCTTTACACAAACAAAACCCTTTCAAATGCAAATTGTCAGTACGTGCGGATTAGTTCCGTTCACACTCGTGGGAAATGTCCTAAACATATAACAAGAACCTTTCAAAAGAGACTAATTGTCGCTTTAAACATTAACCTTATAAGGCCACCTACATAAACGGTGATATAATCGGCGTATTGGCTCATGGTTGCATTAGAATGAGGCGTAGGCGACGTCCTTCCACCGCGAGCGTCGGTCGTGTAATGCCCGCTTTTGCTACACATACGGGCGCGTGCACTCCTGCGCATGATTTATGTATGACCACTGCAGTTGGTTCATTTAACTAGATATGTTCCGGAATTATTGTGTTGCGGACAACTATCGTACCGTTGCGATCGTGTCGTGAATCTCAACTCGTTGATGCGCCTAGAGCAAAGGTGATTTTCCACCAAGCTGCATGTGTTATCTAGCTCGTTTGTGTTTTCATCTTTTGCCGAAATGAGGCTGAATTTAAAGTTGCTCGCCTCATACATAATCCCATTTTATTTAAATAAAATTACCCCAAATTAATTTAGTCGTCAGGAGAGTTGATATGAACACCTCATATCGAAGCCTTGTTTATGGTTCTTTAAATGCGTAATCAATGCCTGTCACCGTCTTCTTAATCAGTCCAGTTACCGAAATTACCTTCATTAACAAAGCGGGCCTTTCTTTTAAAAAAACTGTATCAAAAAAACCTGTTACTGTTTTTTTCTCTAGAATCGAATGTCCCTTTTAAAATCTGTAGCAAATTAAATTGGTTACGTTCAAAAGGAAAGTAAAAATTTTGAAACCTGAATAAACAACTATATATGATTGTCTGGTGTGCAGTTTTCACGAACTTACTTATTTTTTTAAATGGATTTCCTTGTGTTTCAAAATGGGTTATTTAAGATCGATCGATAAAGGAAGTTCTTGTAAGTTCGGCTTGTTCAATTTGCCGGGTGTTAGAGGATAGTGTTGTAATAAATAGTGTGGCGACAGATGTAGGAAGTGTTGGATGCCATTCATAGTTCGGTGCGCTTGCGACGCAGGCTCTGTTCCAGAGATTGGATCGTAAAATCGTGGCGATGTTCTCTGCGTGCCTTTTGATTCTGTAGATCAAGTTGTGAGAAACAGCGGATAGTATAACACAATCGAAGCTTTCATTTTCTTATAAAATGATGAAGATCTAAACAAAGCGATTCGTAGAAAAATAAAAGACTTAAATTATGTATGTTAGCTTAGTGAGCACTTCGATGAGTCAACTGAAATTAAAATAAATCCACCTTGATTAATTAATTCAAAGAAAAGGCGGATAACAGATGTTGATGATTCTAGAAGGAATTAATTCAAAGTATACATTCAAATGTTGTCTTCAAAAATAAAATTGGTTGATTTCCTAGCGTTGCAAGTCTTGTCAATCATGAACGACAGAAGTCCATCTCTTATAACTTGCACCACAATTTAATAGTAGATAAACGATGAAATCGTGTTAGATTCGCCGCTGATCCCGCAAATTTGACGCAAAAACGACAGACACCGGCCAGTTTTATTGCCATAAGTAATCCTTTTGTCTGCCTGTACTTTAGTGGCACTGTAAAACTGTCGGCGAATACTTACAGCTTTTCCTAAAAGTAATTTAGCGTTTAGCAATTTATCTTCTGTTACATCCTATTCACTTCGATTTGTACGAATATTGTGTTGCTAACACGCGTGAAGACACATAATGCTCGGTAATATAACTTTTATTAAGTTATGTCGATAAAAGATTTACTATTATATTTTAACTTCAAAATAATTCTATATCTAGTATAACTAGATTTTCAGATCCATTCAAAGTTATCAATGTTTACGAGTGCCTTTTGTGTAACGGATTACTTTTACTCGTCAAGCCAGGTCCAGCTTTTACCTCGGTGTGTTCATTTTAATGTCTCATTATTTTAAAAAGTTTCAGCCTTGCGAAATGTTGGCTAACTGTATCAAATTAATGTGTAGGTACGTAATCGAGCCGCGGTGGGTTGCCGGCCGGCTGATCGATAACACGCCTGTTTATTTGAACCGTATCAATTCCGAAGCGATTCGCCGTAAAACCAATATTTATTGCAATTTTTTACAAGAGTATTCACGACGAAACGTGACTTGAATATTGTAATTTTTGCAATAAGCACTCGCACGATAATGACCATATTTTTCTCAATGAAAGTCACGCGTACCTACGTAAACTTCGCATTTCAAGATCCGATCGGTTGCATCACACATCTGCACCGAAAGTGGTCGTAAACTGACGAGCCTTGACAGCCTAGTATCGGGTTTTGTGATCTGTGACATTGCGGAATTGTCTATCTACCGTCCTTTTCGCTCTAAGTCGTGTTAATTGTTGTTAGATAAGGATGCAAAAGTCTCCACGTTGACGCTCTCACTTCCGCCCGCCCACGAGCGCGCGCCGCAACCTACGCGACCTAACTTACTTTTTAAATCGCAAGCCGGTGGTCTCGTCGCCACAATTGTTAGTGACTGTTGCCAGATTTAAATCAAAATGAATTCGAATGTTAAAATTTGAATTTTTAAAAGTTTTCTGCCTTCGCGAGTGTGACGTCATTGAGTAGGAGGCGCGCGCGATAAAAAGCGTTCGCGGTACTCTTGGCGTTGCACAACCTTTCGAAATGGCCATCCTCCTTAAATTATGACTTAATTCTGTTCTCTCTTTTGTGCTGTTATACGATATGTTTTGTAATAACGGTACTGCAATATCTACTTTGTGATTCGGAATGACACTATTGCTCTCAGCTTTATAGTTACGGATGTTGTAAAATTCTACATTAAGCCCTGTACCAATAAGATTTTTAAAAGTTTGGTCGAAGGAAATAACTCGGTTAATGATCTCTGTTTTTAGTTTATATGTTCAGAATTCAACACTGAAACATTTTTATTGAATAAGGCTCAAATTCTCAATAAATTATCCTTCAAGTCAAGTGTATGTTAGTCTAATAAGTTAGTAGCAAATGTTCTCCGCGACGTATACACGGCCCGTAACTCAGTTCCTCGCAGATCGAATCATACAAATCAACAAGTCATTAACATAAAACCATCATAAATACTTGATGTATCAAAACGGAATGACGAATAGAAGGTAGCGAGACAAGAGGAAAGACGAACAAACAAACAAACAAACTTACGTGACTCGCTTTACCAAATCACACGAGACGCGAGCCTTAGCATAATAAAACGTTCTGTTCGCTATGTACATTTTGTTCATATATTTTCGCGTTATTTTAACTGTAAGGAAGGTACGGAACAGCAGAAATAAATCTTGCATTTCGCTCAATGTTAGGTAAGTACAATCAGACTCAAAAATAAGCTAGATGCAAGATTTAAATCTGTGACGCAAATCGATTACTGTAAGGTTTACTCTAATGCATTTTACTCATTAATTCTCAGGCCATTAAACGAGTGCCATCCTCTTTATAGTTTTAAGTCCAACGATTACTGAATTTGAATGCATCGAATTAATTTTAAGGACCATTGATCATTCTGTCACAAACTATCCCGTTCCCTCTACATTGGTGCTAAGTGTTGGTGCTGCTGCAGCGACTTCGGTTACATTCAAGGGTGATCTCTTAAAAATTGTTTCATAATAATTTTAATGGTAAAATTCTAATATATATTTTTATAATGTAGTTAGTTAGTGACGAGTCCTTAAGGACCAAGTCCTGTTATTGATACCTGTATGTACGTAACATTCCCAGTGTGCGCTTCAGTGTATATTTTTAACATTGTTTGTGATCCATCCAGAGTAACGAGTTTAATGTAAGGCATGATGTGTGTTTGAGCGACTTTTGAACATTTGGCCGATGCTTTATTACAATATTTTTGTACTTCGTGATATCTGAGTTCGCGTGGGTGACGGCACACGACAGCCAGTCACCGGTGATCAAATTAAGTGGTTTTAGAATGAATGTTAAATTAACAATCAAGTTAGTTTGCACCGACTATGTAATGATCAATCTTACCATTTATTTCTGAACATAATGATTTAGTTGCTATAATACTTATTTATTTTTATTTAGTTTTTAAATTATTCTCAGTCATATTTTAATGAAGCATCAGTCAATTTATAGTTCAATTTTACTAGTATCCAAATTTTTATAAATGGCTAAGTTATAGTAATAAGTAATAAAGTGCTAGTAAAATTGGATCTCGCGATTTTGACGTTGACAATAATAATAATAAATTAATATATTAAGTGTTAAGTAACGTATGTATCCTAACAAGAGATGCGGTTGTTCACTCAGCCACATACATCGCTGGATTGGCGAAAACTTGTAAATATTCGAAAGTACTTAATAAAAATGCAAGTTCGTCAACATTTATAAAAGTTGTTGTTGCTGACTGTACTTATGAAGACTTATCCAAGTGTCTTATTAGTGCCTTATGAACGACCAAGTGAGAAGCCGAAGATTGTACTTAAAATTAAACTTAATGACTGTTTCTCAGTATTATATTACGGAATCTCTGAATATTAGGCCTCTGAAACTGTGGTCGCGGTATTTGAGTTATTGGTACTTAATTATTTTTTGAAGCACTAAGTTAACCAGACGCTAGTCTAGAATTTTGTAAGAGATGATTTTTGATTATTTAAATACTGACAATGATAGTTCAAATACATATTATGTATGTGGAGAGGTGTTGACACTTCACTTGTATTCCGTTCATGCAAGGAGCAACCGTGTAAGGTTTGGTGAAGTGAACATGACGTGAGCTGTCAGTCCTTACGAACAAGATGGAATGACAGTTCACTTCATGCTCACTGCACCTAAGTGTACACGGTGACACGTTGACAGAATAGACCGGTAGATCAGTATTCTCTCTGAAATATGAAATATTACGAGCTTTAATTTAAAAATGCTTGATAAGTAAAAAAGCGATTCCTTATTCATCATTTCAAAACAAAAGAAAAAGGCTATTACTGTAGAATGATACCTTAATTTAGTTCCGACATCTTGTTTTCGGTTCCACCGAGCAAGTGAAGTGTCAATCATGAAATTAGGCACGCCGTTGACAGAAACATTAGCCGAAAGCCGAAAAACAAAGACAAGAACATCGAAAACATATATTTAAATATGAAATTAAGTTTTTCGACGGGCGCTCATTGCTTTCCAAGGCGATTATTCATGTTTCACTGATAAATGTGCGACGTGCAATAATTCCATTCTCGTTTAAAAGCTTGTTCGTGTTAAGGTCTTTACACACACGCGGTAGCTACGTGTATATTTTTGTATAAAATTTATAGCTCTCATTATAATATTTATAGTACATTTTTGACGTGCGACTTTATTGTAGTTCGTGTGTGTGTAATCGCCTGATATACCTACTCTATTGTAACGATGAGTACCTACAGATCAATGTTTGCAAGCTGTAAATGAAAATTAATTACTGACTGTATCATGTGGAAGTGTACATCCAACTTCATAAATTATGTATGTACTCAGTATAAAGCTGTCACAAAATTTTACAATAACCATTAAAAAGATAATGTTGAAAAATGTTAATTAATTCATTTACACCTTGGACATAATTCGGCGGTTTCTGCAACATTGAAATGAATATTATTCAGTGTTATGACAATATTTTTGGGACATTACTCCAATGGTTGTGAAATGGCCGACTGTAATTGAAGTAGAAAGAAAATTACTCGATGATTAAGTTTTTACTATGACGTCACGCAGGGGACGCTACATTTGTCGCCTGCGTGACGCGAATGACAATGTGATAGAAACAATACCTAAAGACGCTAGATCATTGTTACTGTAAAATACATTTTTTTGTAAATATGTACAATAAATAACATAATAAGCGAGGTCTTGTAATACTAGATGCAATGTTGTACAAGTTTTTTCTATTTAAATATTTTTGAAAGATTTAATCTACTCTATTTTTAATAAACTTATTTTATCGTTTCGAGTAATTTATATAATGTGGTTGTACAATGTCGTAGATGAAATCGGAAGAGACATTACAAAAAATATATATATAAAAAATAATAAAACGTTAAAAAATCTAATCAGGTTTTGTATTGTGACTAAGATCTTCCTTCCTCCCCATCCACTGTCGGATAATCCCGGGAACTTGGTCTTCTATGATGTCCTGTGCCGGAACTTGAAGTTTCACCCAGCAAAAACTGAGACGTTTGAAACTTGAGTAAGTAAAGTTCTTTCTTTTTTAAACCCGAGATGGTGGAACTTTAACGACGGCACCGTCAATCGGAAAATGTAAATAGGGGCGGCGACTAAGGGGCCCCAATTAGGGTACAACACTATTTTATCGACATTCGGCACATCATTTAAAGGCCTAAAGTGATGTGTACGCATCCGATTGAATTTTGTTGAACTTTAATTCTAGTCGCCGCCAAACGGACCATAAGGATCATCATCCCTTCGCGGTTCAATTATTAACTTTATTGCAAACATTGTCTAAAACATTCAATCTGACGTTTTTAATTACGTTACAATATTAATATCGGTGTTTTTAAGGGGTGTGTCCGATAGTGTTTGGATTTTATCGATGCTAAAATCCGACCGAATCGAGATGCTCGTTTGTGCACACGTGCGATTAATAAAACGATGCATATTCGATTCTGTCGGCTGATAGTTTTTACTGCGTCGAAGCCAAAAGCTGTATCGCTGTCCCCATAATTACTTTCGCCGTTCAGACGCGAATATTACAATCGTAAACATGCAATAATTGCTCAATGATCCACCTTCGGGTTTGTGAACACCGGCCGTGGAAAGACGTTTCGGACAGCTTTCTTTTGCCTTCGACAAAGTTACGTTTTAATTCTAGAATTTAAGACTGGCCAATTTTTTGCGTCTTGTGAATATTGAAGAAAGAAAACGAAGACTGCAGTAAGGTACGTGGTTTTTCCTTTTATCTACTAGGTGTAAGTTAATTTATTAACGACTAACAATATTGACTTTTGCATTTTGTGTGTATTTTGATGTGCTTTTCAGGTATGATTTACAGGTATCAATAGTTTTGTGATTACAGATGTGTTAAAGTTTTTATATCTATTTCTTCACATTTTTCCACAAAATAGCTGTATGTTTTGTTTAGCAAAAAAACAACATTGGATCATAAAATATTCCAAACTTTCATTCTAGAAATCGTTTTAATAGGTTATGCGCTGATTCATAAATCAGACTTCCAAAACACCATAAACATTCAACTCTCAGCGTACAAGATAAACAACACGAAACATATTAGTTTTTTCGCTTTCTCGCCGACGTATTGTAAGTCATGGCTTTATGCACGATTCTGCATAAAGTAACACCTTATTTTTCCACATTCATTAAATAATATATTAAACTGGACACCAATATTATCTGTGAGGGGTCAGGACTTAATGCATCCGTTTAAAATATTGTGACGCACCATGAATAATCTTTAGTACGTGCGTCGCTTACTACATAATGCCGACCATTTTCATTTGAGCCTACACTTTCGTCTTACGTTTCTCTGTCTGCAAGAAATTCTTATTTTTGTTCGAGGGTAGGTGTATCTTTTTATGCTGGTCGAGTAATTTCACAAGTTGATCGTCATTTCAATGGGGTAAATTTATAGAGGATTCTAGTGCCGTTCGTCTGCTTGCAGACTTTATTTGACCGTCAATCTGCTTGTCCCAATGATTGTAGTATGGAGATTATCCAGCTTATAATAGTACAATGGGCGATTGAGGCCGTGTGTATTGGTAATTGTGTGTGGTCTTTGATTTTAGTTTGATATGTTAATATGTTCAAGTTTATTATGAGTACCGGAACTGCAAAACGCTTCCCATTGTCACTGTAGCTAAAAAGTGAGAGCTTACACAAAAAATCTTATTGACGTGAATTTCCATAATAGGGTAGATGACTAAAAAATGTAATTAGTCCGTCAGATAGATATCCAAAAAATATTGGACACGTCGGGTACCGATTTTTTTTAAATACGTAAACAAAAAATGAAGACGATACAGTGCGTTGAAAACTCGTGTGACGTCACATTTCAGTACACTTTTTATCAGAAAGTTACGTCACAAGCCCCCACTTCTGATGTTTGATAAAACAAAAAATACGTTTCCAATATTTTTCTCTAATCTAACTGAATGACGAACTAAATGAAATCATATTTCAGGCATACAGGCAGGCAGGCATTCCTGTTGTTCAACTTATTTAACTCTCATTTCAAAATAAGACATCAATACGAACATCAATAATGTCTAGAATAAAAAATCTAGTTGGAGAACTTTTGTCAAGTACTACAGTTTCTTGCGTCAAAATCTTCAGAATATATATTACTGTAGCTAAGTGCTCTTACAGTTCGTCAGTTCCTTATGGCATCACAACTTTTCCCATCACGCTAAGCTTTCGTACCTACTTCTACTTATTTTTGCTAAGTTTCTGTCGATTCTATCGACGTACAACTTACCAACTTATCTGAACAACAGTTTTCTTTGACTTTTCTCGTAAGCATCATAATTTCATTGTTTGGAGTGAAAACAATTTGTTTTTTTGTTTTCTTCGGGGTTGGTGGTTCAGAAGTTGGAAAGTTAATGCAAATACAAATTTGCCCGAGTTGCAATAAATTCATTTTGTGTTCAGAAAATGATTTTGTAGAAACAATGCGGTGCAACGTTTGTTGGCTATGAATCAGAGAAGATTTACACATCATATGTATGAATGATATCTAATTCAATAAAACGTGCAGATCTCGTAAATTATTCCAAAGCAACAATTTCTACTTACGATTTCATGCAAGGAAAAAAAAAGAAGAATCGATTTCAGTTTCACAAATAAATGTCCATTGCGTTGTAACGCTCCATAAGTGTTGCGTTATGTTGATGTATGACAGTTGATTGTTACATTATGTAGATGGTGGTCAGTGAGAGCCGTGATAGACGTGCCTGCCGTCATTACCGAGATTCCTACTTAATTACATGTAGGCATTTGAAGGCGAGTCGGTAGGTAGCAGTTTTTGCGCACATCTGACGCATCTGTGGGCTTCAGTTGTTCTAGAACAACAGGATACTTAATCGTTGACTGTTATTCTATTTGTATTTTTAAAATAGAATAGAAGACTCTTTTATTATGTACACGAGGTATATATATTACGGAAAAGATAGAAGAAGAAAACATAACATAAGGTGACAAAATAGGCGGACTTTTAGCTGACTCCGCTAAGTAAGACTTTGTAACAGACGTAAGATCGATCGTTAAAAAAGGGCAGACTACTGACTTACCGTTAAATGAAGCAAATGAAGATGGGGGTGCGGGGGTAAATTATAGCAGATGTTGATCACATTGAAGAAGTAGAGAACGATAGAAGCTCATAGGCAACGCCAAATACTAATGGAGATGAGATTAAAACAACAACAGCGTTACCATCTAAGCCAGAAAAACTTCTTGACCACATTTCGGATATCCAACCAAGCTTTCATTTACAACCTGTGTCCCGTTCCTGCCCATCAAAGTGGCACACGAGGACGCAAGCGATAACGCGGACACGTTATATTAATGCAAATTGCACACCGAGCCACCATCGCGGTGTTATCGAGCATTTTTATACGCGCCGACAGAAATACCACGCTCCACGATGCCATTACTTGGATGCGTTCCGTTGCGTTCACATGCGTGAGAATGATTATATTTAATACTCTTATTGTCTTGTTTACAAATCGATTTCTTTGGTTAATGTTAAGGGATGAAAAAGGTTGAGTTACTGGCGGCGAGCCGGAGTTATGGTTATGGGTTCCGATGGCTGTTGGGTTTGTTGGGGGTTGATTAACTTTTTATTGGATGGCGTGCTTCCAGTGGGTTTGATTTTTGCACCTTTCTTTTTAATCACACTGGTTCTAAGAATACCAAACTGTACAACTTAGAAGTAGTCGTAGCTATAAAAATTAAAGCGGTTAATCTATTAAGTATTTCCCAGAAAAACTACGCCGCTAGAAACTTGATTTACCAGACCAAGATGAGACTCAAAGATTGCAACACTGCATAAATAACAACAAATAGAACATCGCTTGCAAGATTACAATTTTTGAAACACACAAAGAATTTTTGGGTGCGCCTGCCATCGATTAGTCATTAAACATAATTAATACGTATTATAGAAGTGATATTTGTATCAATTTTGTATACTTTCTATCTACCCACGCACTAGAGAATAGCCTGCTATTTACCTGTTTGGAACCATAGAGAATAATTTGTGTAGATAGTCCGATATCCAATATTGTCAGAGAGAATGGGAGCTTAGGAGGGATTAAGCTTAGGGTCAAGCTATTGTAAGTTTGCCAGTTGAGCGGGTGACCTAAATCCGTTACATGCAAGCTTGCCTGGAGGTAGGTCAATTAACCGATTAGTCTCTTGACTAATACTGCTGAATGGCATTGATTGTTGAGACACTTTGAATGCCTCTAATGAAACAGACAGGAGAATGTATGCCCGTTTTGTAACTTGTCTAATTCAATCGAACAGATGGTCTCTGATTGAAAGTCAGAAGGAAATTAAAACATAAAAATGTAACTTATGTGCGTATTGAATGAAACGAACGTTTTTCTCAAGTCTCTCCAATTATTGAAGATGAAGAGTTATGAATCTAAATTTTTTTGTCCTACGTCACCTGCATCAGGTCTTTGGTCTTCGTAAAGCCGGTCCTATCAGATATCAACTGACGCTTTAATATTTACACTTTGTTTTTTTCTACGCTTGGATGAATGATTGGTCATTAAAACTTATATTATGTGCTAACTACTATCATCATTAGGTACTAACTGTCCGAGGTCTGCATTCGCAGAAAAAGCTGTTAGTGTCTCATGGACCTAGCACAACGATTGTAAAGCGCTGGAAACAACGGAAACATAAATCCGAACAAGTACTCGTAGGGTTCTCTTAAATATCACAGAGCTGAGAATTTACTCTCTCAATTCTTTACAAATTACATCTGATTCATGTACCATGAATTCTGTTGAAGTTTTAACAAAAAGTCATCTTATTTTAAACAAAAACGATCAGGGCGTTACTCGGTCAACTTGACCCTACAAACACATAGTAATTTTGGAAAGTACCCTCAAAAAATCAATGCCTTCACTCTTGCATTTTCAATTACCGTCAAAAGACTTGATTTCAATTATATGGTGGGGAAATTGATGGTTGGAACCATCATTTAAATGTTAAGCGTTGTGTAGTCGTATTTGCAGTGCGGCACAGAAATCACATGGCTTATGGGAGTCTGGGTTTCACAGTAAATTATCATTTTTGCTCGTTCACGCAACATTGGGCTGTCGAAATTGCGTAAGTTGATGTTTTTTGTGAGCGCGTGTTATTGTGTGAAAAGTCAGGTCACTTGTTTTGTTTTCTTTTTATTACACAACAGTAAAGAGTGATGCTCTTTTTGTCTTTCTTTTATGAGTATCATCCGTGTGGATTTGAGGGTAAAATACTGAATTAGCTTTTAGTACCCTCCATGTTTGATTATCATGAGTATGCTGAAAGCTTTTAGGGAACGGTTCTGAGCGATTCAAGTTAAATGTGGATTTAAAGATGGCAAAAACTTTCTCGCAGTAAGAATCGGTGGTTTTAATTTAGCTACTTTAGATGAGAGATACCAACATCTCACTTAAGAGTAATTTGATGCAAGGCGAATGTATTCTTTTGAGAAACCTATTCATGGAGCCTCTAATGGCATTCTTTAGAGTAGTTACCCTAAATCGAAGACTACTAATTCATCGTTAGACATTCAGGCACTTTCACGAACGAAAGAATTAATCAGCAACATTGACTTGACTGACACAACTCAGAATACTATGACGTCTTAAAAAATCATGATTCCGGTGTGAGTGAGAGACAGAACTATACAGGATGAAAAGCACTATCCCTTTCTCACAATGGAATCATGATGGCATTGACACTGTACGGCCCCAATAGCTTAGTGGAATAGATATAGTCTGTTCGATTTAGGCCAGGAGATTTATGGCTAAAACTGCCGATGACATAAGCTTCCTATAACTGGGTTTCCTCGGTACATTAACCATTTGGAACACTCCAACGATATACTTCCAGATCCGAGAAAACAAAACACCGATTCAATTACGAAAAAAAATTAAGGTCAATTATTTTTAAATCTTAAGACTCATACGCTGACGCAGACGTTAGTAGGTCGAGCATAAGAAGATTTTAACTCGAACCAACAGAACAAAATAACCAAAACGAGTTTGTCATCAAAGGGAAGATTTTCAATAATTACCTCAAACATTAAGTCTGCAGTTTCATTAAGCCGCTGACATAATCGAGTGAAATTAAAACGTTGGACATCGATTCACATGTTAATACGTATTTAGTAAGAAATTGGATTTTCGATGGTGACATAAATATGGAATATTATGCTTTAATGGGAAGGGATTATGTCGTGTTTTGCGATAAATTAGAGTGTAGCGGTTTTGTAGTCGATTGGGAATTTGGGATGGTGTCATTAGGTCGGCGGGACATTGTAAAGGTCAGGGAATCAGGTGGTAAAAAGTTGCCTGCAGGGTTCCGGAATTTATTCGAAAAAGTCACCGCGGCCCTGGAACGCAAAGGGCTTAAGAGCGTTTAAGCGGTACGGCTTTTCATAAAAACTATCAAATCCTTATTGTTCCAAATTAATGAACCGATTTTAATAAAACTTGGTATGAATAGGCTAGATATCTAGGTCTAAATAGTTATCAGATTTTTTTTTCGGAAAAGGGTTCAGGGGGAAGGATATAGTGATTTTTCAGTTTCTTTAAAAAACATAAAATCACTCTCTCTCTCCCTCTGAAATCTTTTTCAAAAATAATTTCTGATAACTATTTAGAAAATGGAAATCTAGCATATGCATACTAAGTTTCATTAAAATCAGTTCATTCATTTCGAAAAATGCGGATTTGAAAGTTTGTATGAAAAGCCGTACCGCGTAAACGCTCTTAAGGAGGAGCACGGATGGGTTTTAGTCAGTAAGAGTCTGACAATCCCTTCCGCTGCACCCAGAGCGAAAGAAGTCATTTGATTATTTCGCATCCATAAAAAAAACACATGTCCGTAACTTGCACATAAGTGTGTCAAGTAGCTTGCATGCCAGCGACATACACCAATCAGAAACCTTGTTATGGAATAACAATAATGGCATGCTAGGTACTCTCATACTTGTCTGTGAGTTACACTCATGTATATCTGGAGCTTTAAGATTTATCCTATGCGCTTTTGCATGTGTGAAGTTTTAAATAGATATAGACACCTTTTATATTTCGGATTCATATTGAACACAATTAAAAGGAACATTCTAGAAGGATTATTCTCGTAGGATGCAAAACAAAGTTCCTGAGAGTAATGTACTAATGACGCATTACCCGTTGGAAGATTTGGTGATTGCAGGCGGTTGTTATTAATACAGAGGTGAGTTTACTGCAAATAATCTTAATTTAGATACTCTGTTACACGATCTAGGTATTATTAAACTAATATGTAGTCAGCTACGAGGGTCAGTGAATTCAGAAAAGAAAGCACGAATTTTCTTAAACCGAAGTGAAATTAAAATACCTGCGTTACCATAGATATACCACCATGACCAATGATATTCTAGTTAACAAATACGTTATATATGTCGCAGCCAACTAGCTTAATCCGCCGTTTCATTAAAAATCTAGCCTTTTCATTGAATTGTGCCGTTTAATCAGCGACATAAGTGACACGGGCAAGTCATTAAACGATATTGAACAAAAGATGTCACTTAGGTCGCTGAAAAATTGGCACATTTAAATGAAAAGGCTAGGCAACCAATTAAACGGCTAATTAAGCTAATTGGCTGAGACAAATACACGTACAAAACAACCGGAAAAAGTGTTCCGCACAGCAGCGGCAGCACACACACACACTTTTCATTAATTTTACATTTCACTACACGTAGAAATGGTGTAAAAGAGATGGCTAGATAAAACCACCCGATGGCATTTTTTTAATTTTGCTTTTGTCGCAACAAAGCCTATCGCTCGTCGCCATGCGTGACACAGACTAAAGACTATACGACCCAATTGGGATGAATTCGAGTCTTCACTAGCGCGCGCTCTTATCATATCTGTTTAAGTAAGTACTAGAATATCATTGACCATGGTAATCAAACATTCAAAGATTTATAACCAAAATTATACAGGCCAAGCGACGTTTTAAATGCAAAATAACGTAAATGTAAGCACTTAACGGTTTCGGTGTTACCTGGAACACTGCGAAACAATTTGTTTGATGATAATATTCGGGCGTTAATTCGAGGGCCGTCGTCGATAAGATTGACGTACTGCATCATGGCGACGCGTAATAAAAATGTACACAGAATTCTTTTTTTGATTTTTTTTTCTTTTTTTTTTGCAGATGCGCCTTTGTCAGTTGAAAGAGGTTTTAGCCCTTTTAACTGTCTTATTTTTTGTACAAGTTCCTAGTATATATATATTATTAGTATATAACTATCAAGTCTTAACTTAATTTGATCCTTAAAATTATGAGGGGTATGTCTCGAATTAGAAAAGATCACTTTCTAATCTCACTCTGAATCTGTCCAAGCCACCTCCAATTTTCGTAAATATAAAAAAAAATATATATTGATTATCGTCGAGATGGGATAGCGACTTGCAATTTCCACGAACCTTATTTCAGTACGAGAGTGAGACTTGGCCTTCGTGTAAGGAAATCTGAATGGTTCATACACCCCTAATCAAAAGCATTAGTACCTTTAGTTACTCTATTCCTAAAACAGAAATAAATTTGAAGACTGGTTTCGAGGTTTGAGTTTTAAATCAATGGGTAGGTAATTGTTTTAAAACTTTGGGTCGTGAGTAAATGGAGCCAAAAATATACCCTAGAGTAAGATTTAAAATACAACCCAAGTGAGAGTCGGACTCGCGCACGAAGGGTTCCGTACCATTAAATTCGGTACATACAAAAACGCCATTCATTCAAAAAATCATGTTTGTTGTAAGGGAGCCCTTAAATATTTATTTTATTCAATTTTTAGTATTTGTAGTTAATAGCGGCAACAGAAATACTTAATCTGTAAAAATTTAAACAGTCTAGCTATCACGGTTTATGAGATACAGCCTGGTGACAGGCAGACGGACAGCGGAGTTTTAGTAATAGGGTCCCGTTTTTACCCCTTGGGTACGGAACCCTAAAAATCACTGGCGTCTGTAAACCTGTTACCAGTATTACGAATTACGATACCCGGGTGTCCACTACCTAGCGTACCCATTTCATTCACAGACTTAAAAGTTACAAAAGAAAGAAAGAAAGAAAGAAAGAAAGAAACAGAGTCAACATTTAATTATTTTACAACACCAGCATCATCACTATTCACCTGCACCGCAATAAGGACATTAGTCCCAGTTACCCAGTACTGCTCCAAGCCACTATTAATATCTATTATGAAATAAGTTTAAAGACTAGACAAGTGCTTAGCCATTTGTACGTACAAAACTTTTATGCGAGATAGCCAGAGGTCTTAGTTTTATCCGATAAGATATCATGGGTTTTATGCCTTAAGCCTTGTGTAAACATAAATTTCATGGACACGGAGGTTCATAACAATTTATTACAGTTCTCGTCAAATAACTTTGCCCCTCTGAAGTTGGGTACGAGTGGCTGCGCAGTAGTCAAAATTACGAACAAACTGCAACTGCGCATGCGCAAGAGACATGGGGGCGGGGATTAATTTTATGTCTCAGTCGCTCGTTTACGTTCGATGCATGCTTGCGTCCCGCTTGCTCCCGTCTACGTGACTGCACCTGCGCGATTTTTGCAAATGGCTAACTTCAGAGGGGCACAGTTATTTGACGAGAACTGTACGCGTTTGTCTTGTGACATAGGAATGCTAGTTTCTATTTACTCATTTAAAAGGGGCTCAGAGTTTTGATTAAAGTTATGGCTAAAAGAAATCACTCGGCAACTACATTCCCTACCAGAAGAGCTTGAGTCCAGGTCCAGGGAAGGCAATTCTCTATAAACGATTATTTATGAACACAATTATATTTGAACGCGTCTTTAAGATCGAATTTCTACTAAAAACTTACAGCAGTCTTCATAAAAACTATAACCATTACTTAGAGCGGATTTCACCAATGAAACTGAACGCGATCAGTACATCTAAACTGCGTTCAAGAGCTGTCAGTGTAAATATTCCATAGAAAAATAATGACACTGACAGCTCATACACTTTATTCGCTTTATCGATTTATTCGCTGTTCGCGTTCAGTTTCATTGGTGAGATTGGCCCTTAGTTATAATACTGTTATGCAGATTCTTTATTCAAAATTTTCCATGGAGTATTTGAATTTAGAATAATGTTGAACAGTTTTCTAACTTAGTAATGGTTAAAACGTTTTTATGAATAAACCTGTAGATCTGTAGAAATCTGAATGAAAATCCTTAGAATCGAAATTCATGGTTGCAAGTTTCGGCCTAAAATATTCATAAACGCTCCAATATTCAAGCAAACTCTTAACCTAAAACAACCGAGATATTTCACATCAATTTACCTATCAGATTCAATAAATAGAGGCTCAGCACAGCTTACGGGGACTCTCATCATTCTCGATGTATCGAATTTAACACAATAATCGTCGATCATCGCTATCAACTGATTAAAATTGCGGGTCAGACGTTGTTGAACCCGGTTGTGCTTGAGTTTTATAGCTAGCCGGATCTGGTTTAGGGGAAGATTATCCTGAGATGGGAGGTATTTGAATTGGTTTAAAGGATCCCTTAAAAATGTTGGACAGAGTAGAGATGTTTGGTGATAGATGAACATAGACTAATATTCTAAGCACTTTGTCAGGCTGATTTATTGATGATGCATTTCCATTTATGACCTGTGTTTCTGGCCTAGTACAATTTATTGTACAAGTACCTGAAATATATAGGGTGTTACGAGGAAAAGTGTAGAATTATTTTACAGAGGGTAGGGTTACATGGTACTTATGAATATGACTTACCTACTAAGTAAATCTTATTATAAGAAAAAGTTCAAAGTTATTGAATATATCTAGAGAAGACCCTGACTACTGAGATGCCAACTAATTCAATTCAATTCTATTCAATACGTTTATTTCAGACAATAACAATCCATATTTTGTTAGCAGGTAACACTAACTTAACCTATGTTAGCAAGTACACGTAATACATACATAATCACATTATTCATTTTAATAACTGAATAAGAATAAAAATAAACTACAATTCAAACAAAATTAAATTAAACCAAAACTAAATCAAAATTAAATCAAAACTAAATCAAAATTAAATCAAAATCAAATCATAATTAAATCAAATCAAGATTAAGCCAGTGAAAGTTCCGTAAAAATCGATTAAATAATGGAAAAAACCGGCCAAGTGCGAGTCGGACTCGCGCACGGAGGGTTCCGTACCATTATCTATAAAAAAACGGCAAAAAAATCACGTTTGTCTGTTTTTAGTATTTGTTGTTAAAACGGCAAGAGGCCATCAATACATCATCTGTGAAAATCGTATTTATTGTTTTATTTCTATTTTTGTGTGAACATTTTAATGCGGTTTACAGAATACATCTACTTACCAACTTTCAACAGTATAGTTTAAGAACTATCGGTTTCGGAAAAAAGTGGCTGTGACATACGGACGGACAGACAGACAGACAGACATGACGAATCCATAAGGGTACCGTTTTTTGCCATTTGGCTACGGAACCCTAAAAAGGATGTGCTGCGACAACCTCAAACAAGTTGAGATCAGGAAAAGCTAATCATTTGTTAATTGCAACTCTATAGAAATAAACAATTAAATCCTAACACAGAAATAGCGAAAAAGAGACCATTTAATTCTAATTTTAATTCCACACTCCCCAATCACATAATGTAATCTAAATTAGTATGAAAAGGTCCTTATCCTGAGCAATTTATCACGTGTCGCAAACGCATCTTTTAACACGGAAGTGTGCCCAAAAAATGGTGCTTTTAGGTGCGTTTCGTGGTACCCCATCAATTTTATGAAGCTACCCGATTTTTCTGCGAGCGTTGATTGAATCATGCAAATTAGCTTTAACACGTTTTTATAAAATGTTGAGGTTTTTGGCGATGCTATCTGAAAGTGAAACGATAAGTTTAAAAAGCTGTCGTGTGCTTGACAGAAAACCTGAGCAATAGCCGTTCGAATTTCGAATCACACCAGTGACAATAGCGTATTCTAGTAGGTAGAAAAAATACAATTCTATGTATTCCGTGCGTTGGATTTTCAAAAAATATTGGAACCATATTTTATGCCATTTCAAATCGCTTAATAGTAGTTTATGCAACGACCATATAAAAAGGGTTATTAAAACACGAGTGTGGGTTTATCACACGAGGCGTAGCCGAGTGTGATAATAGCATCGCACGAGTGTTTTAATACCTAATTATATGCCGTTGCATACACTATTTTATCTTCACTCATACAGTTGAAATAAAATAAGTCGAAAAATAGTTAATTCCAATATGGCGGATATTCTCATTGCGTATTCGAATGACTGCGCAGCGCGCTCAAACATAGACAAAGATAAAAGCTGGCTCATTGACTTAAGTCAATGAGCCCGCGCCAAAAATTAAAAAGAAAAAGTGTGCTATAAAAATTAACAAGTTATTTTATGATGCAGTTGTTTAAAAATCGAAGGAAAATGTTGAATCGTAATGGTTTTTTTTTTAAATTTTACCTATCCACGAAAAAAAAGTATGTATTTATGCATTCGTTTTTGAACTCATATTTGGAACATTACGTTGTGAGTGTAGATAAAAGTTATAAAGCGCATCAAAGTTCAAGAGAGGGGGCTGCCCGGCTGGTGACGTCGCTAGTAAAAATTGTACTTTTGTAATGACGTCACGCGAGTTTTCAACGCACTGTATCTACGTATTTTTTATTTTACTTGAAAAAAGAAAAAATATGCCCAATATTTTTTGGAAATCTATCTGACGGACTAATTAGATTTTTTCAGTAGAATATTCGTATAATTTGACACTTCTAGGGTGAATGAATGCTATAAGAAAAGGAAAGTTGAATTGATTGTATGAAGATGATATAATACGGCTAGGGTGGAAATTAGCTCAGTGATTATGGTGAAAAAAAACCAGCAAAGTGCGAGTCCTACTCACACACGAAGATTTCTATACCATAACCGAAAAAGCACGTCTCTAATTTGGGAACCCCCTTTATTTTTTTTATTTTATTTTAATCATTGTTGATATAGTGGCAGTAGAATCACAAACGTTTATGAAAATTCTGTCTACCCATTACCTACGGTTAATGAGATACAGCCCGCTGACAGACAGACAGACAGGCGGATAGCGGAGGCTTTGTAATGGGGTTCCGATAAAATTTCGGATGAAAATGTCTGCTTTGAAATTCTTTTAATCTCATAATATCTACTCTTACCTAAACTGGAATATATAGAGGAGAAAGATGATTCTTCTTCTTCTTCGTGTCGCTGGCACGACAGTTAGTCAGATTTGGGTGCCTCAAAACGATGCCACTTCCACAGCATCGTTGGTAACCGCACACATGTCACTCAGGCTGCATGTCTTGGGGCACAGAGGGCAAGATAGGAGGTGACTCATGAGGTCACACATGGTCTGTGACTCGGCTCCACATCCACACCCTACAGTGCAGCGAAAGATGATGATCTATAAGTACCCAAATGTAAGTATGTACACTTTGCTTCAAGTTGGGTACTTAGCAAAGTCGTATCAAAGTGCCAAAAGTTACGAGCAAAGAGGAAAGTTTGGTGGTGGCACTAATTGCCGATTTACTCGAGTTGATACGCTTTTGAAACTGTTCTTGTAGGTACGTCGGTCTCCTATCTTTGTTGAGTGCTTGGTATAATTAATATCAGAGCCATTTTGAACTCTATTTTCATTGAAGAGAAGACTAAACTGCTCATACTTATATTGAGGTTTAACACAGCTATTACAACGGCACCTTTTCGACACCAGTACTATGACGTGCCAATAGGGATGATTCCTGGTTAAAAAATATATGATTCTATTTAGTCCGTCAGTTGATTAAATTATCGAAAAATGTAGGACACGTATTTTTTGCTTTACTTATCAAATCAATGAAAAATTACGAAGATAAAACTCATCAAAGTGGGGGCTCGTGACGTTACGTGTAAGTAAAAAGTGTTCTTACAAGTGACGTCATACGAGTTTTTAACGCACTGTATCGTTTTAATTTTTTGTGTAGGTACGTGGGAAAAGAAAAAATACGTGTCTAATACTTTTTAGAAATCTATCTGACGGACGAATTAGATTTTTTTAGTCATTTAGCCTTTTTTTATCAATTTTCCGTTGTGAAAAAGAGACGGAGCTATATAAGAAGAATAGCACCATCCCTTTTTTACAACGGATTCATGATGGCAATCACACTTTATAGTTAAGGGCTGTCTCGATTAAAAGATGATGAAGACGAATTTATTCTTCAAAATGGCTTCTTCGTGCGCCATAAACAATTACAACTCCGGCCATCAGCCATCGTTTCGCGTATTTATCGTATTCATCATCAACCTGTCACTATCGTATAAGAGACCGTTAGCAGGTGCCTCTAGCTATAACTAGAGCTTGCACATCGATATTGTTGATCCCATTATATCGATACTGGCTTCTGCCAGCGGCTTCGTTTGGAATTCGGAAATTATTCCAAGGGCAAGCATACTCCCAAGGTAAACGTCTTAAGTCCTTCAACAAAGTTCGATCTATTTCTACACCAAAATACTTGAAATTGTATCAGTGGCTTAGACGTGAAAATGTAACAAACTAACAGACATACAGATATAGGTTTTATTTATTTTATGGATGGGTTCAATGGGATGAATCATCAAATGACTTCTTCCGCTCTGGGTGGAGCGGAAGGGAGTGTCAGACTCTTACTGACTAAAACCCATCCGTGTTCCTCCTTATATACAGAGATATACAGAGATAGGTACTTTCCCATTTACCTATACCAGTTTCTGACAGCGGCTTCGCCCGCGTGGAGGAGATTGAAAATTATCCAAATGGAACATACTTTCCTGGTTGAAATGTCTTATAATATCCTATTCCACTACATGCTTTATCCGTGTGCCAAGATTCATCCAAATCTGTTCAGCCGTAAAGACATGAAGGGTTAACAAACAGACAAGTCAAGTCAAGTCAAGTCAAAGCATTTATTTCAATTAAACCATTTACAGGCACTTTTGAATTGTCAAGGTCGGTCGGTCAAAAAGATGAAGCTATTTGCACGTTCCAAGGCGTAGATCTCTATGGAGAAGAACGTGCAAGAAACTCCACGGACACTCTTTTAAAAAAATATATATTTTATTACAAAATTATGGTTACATCATTCATATTAAAATAATACATATGTGAGAACAATGTAAAAGACGTGCAGGATAAAAGAGTCCGGAGTAAAAAGAAACAGGCAGATAGAGTTACTTTTGCATTTATAATATTACTAGCTTTTGCCTGCGGCTCCGCCCGCGTGGATGTCGGTTATCGCATAAAAAGTAGCCTATGTCCTTCTCCATATTCCAGGCTATATATCTGCCGAATTTCATGACGATCCGTTCAGCCGTTTTAGCGTTAAAGCGTAACAGATACACAGAGTTACTTTCGCATTTATAATATTAGTAGAGAAGTAGGGATAGTGGAAGTATAGATTAATTGCTGTTACAAATTTCGAGATAAAAATGTTTACGTCTACTGCGCGCATATCGATAAGATAAAATCGATTGTAGATCCGATTGTATCGATATGAATTGCTGTAAAAACGTCGAAATAAATGCGAATATAATTCGGAGCTAGTTGATTAATGACGATGCTTTTAGATAATATTGATCGGTATAAAGATTATTGTAAATGTTGAGATAGCTGTTGGAGATTGCTCAGTTTATTGACTTAATTACAAGTAAGTAATTATCATGTCTTTTTAATTTTGAGACTAATGATGTCAGTAATTGCAGTAAGCATCTTCTGAAATAGTACTATTCTATTTATTTATTGATTATTTCCGACTGGTACCATTACCGCATACCATATTATCTACATTTCTTAACAGACAAAGTTCTGTCCACTTTGTCATAATAAAAACTTCACCAACATTTGTCGTTAAATGTAATTGCGTTATTATGACGCCATCTTACCTAATACGACCAAGAATAAGAAATAATGCGCAAAACAACCGTTATTTCTAGGTAATTATTATTCTTCACGCACTGACATCTCAAAGGACAAATTATTTTTTATTCCGAAATCGATTTTAATAAAAAATCGGTAGGTGACTCGATTATATCTGCATATGTATGCAGTATTGAACGGTTGATATGTGTATATATGTTGGTTTAATATCTATAGTCAGCTCTGGTAAGTGTTGGAGGCATTTTTATTGTAAACGATAATCGTTCCTGTGTGGACTTTGACGGGATGATTGCATTTTTTCATTCATTTTTGACATTTAATTTGGAGAATGTTCGCTCTTTTATTGTTGGTGTCCTGCTAGACGAATTTGATCCTTACGTTACTTGTTTCAAGGGGAGTTTTCGTTGCGTGGTAGATTTTTCTCAGTGTCGGTCGAAAAAGCTTTCATCAATACGTTAATCGGACTTTTTTTGTTGTGGAAAGTTATTGATTGTTATCGATAATTTTTGCTTATGGTCCCCATCACGTGATATTGTCACGAGATGCTATAGAATACAACTTTTTCAACTGCGATTTATTTCGTCACACTTCGTATGGACCGGAGAGTTTTTATTTTCCAAGATGTTGTCAAGAAATAATGACAATGATAAAATATGGTTTCGTTATCGTTAGTAATATTACTGAAAAATATATAACGGGTTCCAGATCGCTCCATCCGATTGTGAAGGCATACAAACAGCAAACATTTTAGGGCATGTAATTGCAGCATTGCACAGATCCGCGAAAAATTAGAGACAATAGTAGACGACAGTCAACACAGGGTTGGGCCCTGACAGGAGTTGCAGTATTTTATTTGAAGACCCTTTCATGTACTGATGGTGACTACCGCTGCACTGTGGTGGTTTTAGTGCAGTAAGAACAATCCCCAGTCCTATCCTCATTCCAGGGCTCCTTTTGAAAAACAAAAATGAAGGACCATGGATTCGTATCAAGGACCATGTCAATCAATGCATAGCTTTGTATTTGGGGTTTTGCCTGCAATTAACCATTATTATTAGTATATCAGACAGTACCAGAGGACACCAACATAATCAAGCTAACTTAGCTACCAACATAACAAGTCAAAGTCAGACCTACGCTATGGACAGACTGACATTGACCCAATTCAACCTTGTACAAAAATCAGATGTTATGCCACGTGGAAAATACCAAAAACAAAAATATACATACATATACAAATGCTTACCGACCTTTGTAACCGTGTAGGTATAGTCTGACATATAACGCAATTTATAATGAATATTATAGAGTGTATCGATCGTCATGTCGCGGATTTAGCGTAGGCGATACACTTAATTGACTGTTCGTTTAGTTTGGTGCAAGTTGGGAGAGGAGGCGGTTTGGGGTAGAGGTTTGACGGGGACGTCATCTGTTGACGAATTAATGGGAAAGTTACGCAAATAAAAAGGCTCGAGACAAGTAACATTCGGTCAGCGGTAGGATCGAAGGCGTTTATCATAATGTTAAAATGTATGGGATTGACAAACGCTGTCGAAATTACACATGATCAATCCCTTATATTTTGGATTTTTGAGAATCGCCATCGCTAATATAATAAATCTTGTCTAGAGCTTCATGTCGGATTTTATCTAGAAGAAACTTTCAATTACTTATTTTGGTATATACAGAGTGTTCTAGAAGTGCGTGGTCTTATTTAAGGGAGATTTTGTGTAGCTGATTTACATTAAGTAAAAAATACCAAAACATAAAAAAAAAACTTTTTCAAAAAGAAAACGACTGAAAAGTTCCGAAGAAATGACATTTCAAGCATCCTGATGCAGTTGGTGACATCAAATCTGTAATTGAACTAAAGTAAATGCCACCAATTGTAACAAGCTGCTTGAAAAGTCATTTTTCCCGATCTTTTGCTGATTATAATAATATTTTTTTTGTTTTTCATATTTTCATATAAGTAATGAAGAAAATTGAGTAGTCAAGTCAAAAACTATATTCAATCGAAACGGTTATTTAGGGGGATTGGTAAATAAATAGGATAACATCTCAAATGCCGTAAATTCGGCCAGAGTCAATTGATCACGTTACATGTCTGCACATGCTCAAGAATTATCAAAATACTTTTAAACTGGAAGACCCAAATTAATGGCATGGGTTCATATATCTACGTAGTTTATAATCATATCAGAAGCCGATTTCCTTATGTTTAAGGAACGTTTGCATTCTCTTCGCAATCTGCGGAAAGTAACGTGCGATTTTTTAAATATATGTACTCCGATTATTTCGAGGTTTCTGATCCGATTACTGTTATTCTTTTTTAGTTGCGTTGCGGTAAACTTGCCATATGTTCCTGCAAAAATTTAATTCAGTTTGGCTCAGTAGTTTTTATTTTATTAGCATTTTCGCTTATTTGGATGATGTATTTTTTGCGTACTTGGACGATGACGTCGGTCCTTTAACGGCAAATAGCGAAGCACTTTTGAAAATAATGTCAATTTAGTTGTTGGGTATCACTGTAAAAAGTAAAAAAAAATATTTTTAACTATTTATTATTTTAATATTTTGCATTGTTTTTTATTTGGAAGTCGGTTGTATTTTTTTTGTAAAAAGTTTTTTTTAATACTAAAACTGGCCTTCAGGTCCTATAACATCTACACACGACCCTCGCTTCGAAACATACTATGCAGGTATTTCTGTTACTAATATTCATCAAGCATTGCCGCAATCTCTCCTAACTTGGACCACTCAATCCTTGATGCCGCCCGCTTGCTGGGGGCGACACAAAAAGGTGCCGCGCTACAAATATTGTTGTTCTAACAATTTCGCTAACACGCCATATACACAGCTTTGGACATTTGTCATATACATAATTAATACGCCAATAAATAATGATTAACTTACCTTTATGATAGTTTCGACTTTTTAGTACTTTTTGATACATTTCACCGTTAGGTTTCTGAAAAGGGTATTTGTGTCGACGTTCTGAGTCATAGTTACATCACTAGCTTTTGCACACGTCGCTGTTTGGACGTTAACCCTCTTTTCTTCACTATGTAAACATGCTACCACGACGATAAAAGATTCATTCAGTCGTTTGAAAAGCTTGTATGGCCATATTAAGGTTGTTTTGACCATATATAATATTTTATATAGTGAAAATGGATAGCAATTAAGTTGTGAGGTTATTAACTTTGTACTCACGACGTTTTGGCTATTTATTTTTCTTTTCCAGTTTCCGGATAGGTTTGTATCCAGATGCTAAGGTATAATAAAACCATTAATTAGAATCTTGCTAAATAGGCATCGTCTATTAATTAATTAGATAAGCGCCACCTGGTATCATCGCATCTTTGACACGTAGTTGCGTTTCAATACGTAGGGTAAAACCGGGATAGATGCCACACGTTTTGAAATAATTTTATATTTCCCAGTACAAAAATCAAAATATTTTATTTGCAAAACTGGCAAGTACTTTGGTTTTTTATCTACAAATTTATGAAAAGTAAAAAACATTATCTTTTACATTTCCAGAGTATTAGCGATTTTTGCGGACCTCTACATTTTGGGACATCTATCCCATATATGGGATAGACGTTTAGGGTAGACGACCCGCTGAGAAACAGGGCATCTATCCCGAAAAAACTTTGATCGCACTTTTCCTTCCTGTGCAACACAGAGGTATGGACACGGTCCACTTAGTGGTAGTGGAAAGTCTCTCGATAGATAAATAATAAAGCACGCGATTCATCCGCGAAACTAGAGAAATTGCAATTGTGGCACCTATACCACTGGGGCATCTATCTCGGCTTTACTGTATCCTCACCTTCACAGTGTCTGCGAAGACTTTTGCACTGCTTGTGCAGGTAAAGTTAGACTACACATCAGCATTACCTATACCAATCAACTACATAATTCCATTCTAATTCATTTTTTTAATTTTTTAACCCCCGACGCAAAAACGACGGGGTGTTATAAGTTTGTCGTGTCTTTGTGTCCTAAACTCCCGAACGGATGAACCGATTTTGATTTTGATTTTTTTTTTGTTTGAAAGGTGAATTAGTCGGGAATGTTCTTAGCTTTGTTTGATAAAAATTGGTCCAAGGTCGGGGGTTTTTAAATTTTAAATTTATTGGTTTCTGGTTTTAGTAAAAAATAAAATCAATTAATTTTCGAGTTCTTTTTTTAATCTGGGATTTGTTGAAAATCAATAGGCTGATTTTTTTGGGCGCCAATTTGAATCTTCGTGACAGAACAATCATAGATTTCGATTGCGCATGAGTTGCCTACTAGCATATCAGACAATGTAAGGAAGTACGATCAACTAAACCAAACCTGCTTAGTCTATAAACAAACAGATCAATCGCGAGCTGCCCTTTCCCATAATTCTACAAAATCCATATTTATCCGGCACAATCAAATTATTTATGATCCTTCATCAGGTTTTCGCCGAAATGCTCTGAATCTCTGAATATAATCTTATCTTGGATCGGAGATCTTGGCCATCACCCGTCCGTCACCAATAAACATGTCATGCCGTTGACGTATCGGAATAAAGTGAGCAATGGACACAATAGCATAATTTGACGGGGAATCAAAATATGAGCGGTTGTGGGGCAGGGCGGTGAACACACTGGTGGGTTTTGTAGGAAGTTTCATAGGACAATGTGGCTAAAAACTAATCTGGAACTCAAGGCTTTTGAGTGTTTTTACTATTGATATAATAAAGTGACTCAAAAACCTTGAGTTTAAAATAAAAGTTATTGTGATATGTACAAGTGATAGCTGCTGTAAGATGGTGCTGCTTCGTCTCCCTTTCCTCTTCTTCGAGGAAGTGGTGACGCGGGCATTGAGCGGGCTGTCTTATATATTTCGCAGCCCACTAGCTTAATCAGCCGTTCCATTAAAAGCCTAGCCTTTTCATTGAACTGCGTCGTTTAATCAGCGGCATTAGTGACATAGGCAAATCATTTCTTGAACAAAAGATGTCACTTAAGTCGCTGAAAAATCGGCGCATTTGAATGAAAAGGCTAGGCCGCCAATTAAACGGTTATTCAAGCTAATTGGCGGCGACATATATAAAGTGACTAACCAATCAACCTGACCCAAGTTGTTTAAGTCACTAATTTAGTTTTTTTTTGTAATATTATTGATACTTGTCGCAAATATTATTTTTGTATAACGTGTCAAAAAATAAAAGGCCCGTTTTGACAGCAGGATACAACATTACTTTACTAATAAGTATGAAAGAGACATGAAATAAATCTCTTTGTTATATCCTGCTGTCAAAACTTAATTTTTACATTACATTACATCAATAACATCTTAAGTTTTCTGTTTTGAGCTTGTAATAGATTTCTTGGAGAACAATTGTAATTTACTGTTAGATAGGTGTCCTTAGAACATTAAACGGTGAAACAGAAAACATTGATGTTATCATATAAATAAGCTAAATGCCATAGTAATTGTAAAACAAGTACAAATGATTAAACAGAAAATAATATTTAATTGACTGGCCGCTACTATCAGGCTTAAAGATTTCATACCAAGATAAAAACTCAGCCATACTTATTTGTAGTACAAATGACCGTATTGTTTGGAAATAAAAGCAAAAAAACCATGTACTTCATACTTTATTGTTATGATCATACTCATTAGCGCTGGTTTGCAAACATTTTAACTGCCTATTAAAAAGCTTATGACCGTTGATTCGATCTTTATGCATTTTATCTTTGATTAATGATAAAGTCTATATTTAAGAGGTTTTTTGAGTATTCAGCTGGTTCAGCTGTTAAGAGAAAACAGAATAATAATACCTTTGAGCGTCATTATTTTTTGTACCACTGACCTGACCTGACCTGTTCTTCTTTTCTGAAATCTTACTTCACAATATTATTATTATATCAAGCCTGAACCGTTCCACTGCTGGGTCTGCAGGGCAAAGGCCTCCCTCCTCTCCTTCGATTGTTCCCGGTCCTGTGCCTCTCTTTGCCAATTCCCAAGAGCGTCCTGTAGTCGATGAGGTAAATCCTGTCTGTCATCATTACAGCGTCCAGTGATGGTCCAGTCATCGGCTTCCCCCCAGCGTCGCCACATCGACCGGTCTTGTGATTTTCGCATACAACGGATTTCAGCTACCGTCGTTCTGTGCTCATGCTATCCATACTAATATTACCAAGAGGATCATCGGAAATCATAGGCTCGTCGAGTCGAAGCTCCAGTCTTGAGCATCGACGCCGAGTTGCTAGCCTGTTGGTTTTCTATCGGTTGCATATTGGGGAGTGTGCTACGGAATCGCATAGTTTAATTCCACCAAGCCCGTTCCATCATCGAGACCACAAGATGTACGGCGATGCGCCATCAGTAGGTACATGGTGGTGGACATCCCCACCCACACACACAAAACTTTTTGGGAACGCATTCATTGTACGTACAGCTAAGGGGTGGAATTCCCTGCCAGATTCTATGTTTCTTGATAACTACAACCTGGGAGTCTTAAGTCAAGAGTGAATTGGTTACTTCTTAGCAAGCGAGCTTCTTCGACCACATCATCGCTTACCATCAGGTGAGATAGTGGTCTAACGCGTGCCTATAATAGTAAAAAAATATTAACTTTGTCTCTCTCCTTCATGTCGTTGACTAATGAATTTGGATGTGTCCTGGAATTAGGACATAGGTTTATTTTTACCTTGGGAGTATGTTCACTTCGGTTGATTTGACAAACCCTCTGGCAGAAGTTCTCAACAGTGCTTAACAATTTAATTCGGCTTGTATTCGATTTTATCGAAAGTCACTTTGATATTAATATTTGTCTAGGAGGCATCAAATTCGCCTATGTAACGCTGGGTAACATGAAGTTTTATTAGATAAATTATCACTGCAAGGCCAAAGTGCTTTTGTAATAGATGTAATTGTAAGAAAAGTAATCGATAATAATCACCCAGCCGTTAGTTGTCCAGGGCTTCGACTTCAAGTCTTCATAAATGGATTTTGTGGAAGAGTAATTAAAATCCTCGAAGTAGACTATAAAGCTGGCAAGATTAACGATTCCACGAACTCATCTAGGCTTTCAGCTTTTCAAAGATAATCATATACCTAGAAATTATAGGTAGTAATATATAAATATCCTTTCATAGAAAATCCAATTTTGCAATCAAAATTCTTCCTTTTCCTCATAAGCAAGAATAGTTCCTTATGGTAAGCAAGCCAGTTTCTGAACTGCGGAACGTCTTGAGTTACAAAATCCGAATTATTTCCAATCGATTTGATCCCAATCCGATGTATGCCAGCATTGCGATAATTCGATTTTATAACATCATTAGAACTGCCTTAACATTTAAAGAATTGTAATCGCCGCTCATTATTACTTAATAAAATGTAACTGTGTGGATGCAGCACCGGGCCCATGTAATAAAGATCTAAGGAACCTCCCATGAGCTGATCCGGCGAGATAACACTCCTCAGATCATCACTACAGATAACCGCACAGATTTGAAAGTATAAAATGTTTGGACAGCTCTCGTATAAAATCTTTCACGTTCGTAGACGCACGAATATGACGTCATTACACACCAATCAGAAATAAACCTTCATTAACGATCACAAGGCTCCTTTTTGACTGTCCTGTCATCATACGCCGAGTAATGCCCTTAACTGAAGAACAATGAGAAATACATCTTAAATCTTGAGTTGGAAAGATGAGATTCCTGTGGGATATCTTTATCTGGCCCCATCGCTTGACTTTCGCACGATTGATCGATAGTATTTTTTGCGGTCGCCTTTATTTATAAAACAATCGGACGTTCGATAAATGCTCGCCCCTACCAGTGGTAATCGTTCCACGAAAGAAAATTACAAAGGTAAAAAGATAACGTGCTAAATACTCGGTCGTAAATGATCTTCGGTGTCGTCAACCTAGTTGCCATGTGTGGGATTTAGACAAAAGGCAGTCGTTCTCCAGGAACTCAGCTGTTCTAGTCTATGGTATTTGTAGGATAGCGTTGGTTCTCTATTTCCTTAATTCTGAACTCAGCATTTAGAAATTCGGTTAAACTTCTAAAGCTGCTCCTTCAGCTGAAACAATTATCAAAACTGATTTTAATAGGCAAACATTTGCTATAGAAAACTTTGATTTTAATGAGCATCAGGCCGTTAAAACAAATCTAACTGGCATAATTATTAGCAAAACATGTCTTCATCCTACTTAATTCAGGTCTGAAAAAGTCATTGCCTTTCTATCACTGAAAACGATTGTTAAATAGTTGAGAACGTTTAAGAGCGGTCTACGCCGCGCCGTACGGGATTTCATACAAACTTTCAAGTTCCTATCTTTCGAAATGAATGAACCGATTTTAATTAAACTTCCTGCGCATACGCAGAGATTCTTTTTAACCGACTTCCAAAAAAGGAGAAGGTTCTCAATTCGACTGAATTTTTTTTTGTTATTTTTTTTGTATGTTTGTTCAATGATATTTTCGCCAATTGTCGACCGACTTTGATGATTCTTTTTATGTTTGGAAGAGTATCTTCCCGGACTGGTCCCATTTCAATTTGGTGAAGATCTGATGAAGAACTTCGGAGATAGGTAACGAAACTCTTCAATAAATGATAGCAAACCTGTCAGGATTGCTGAAATCGCATGTCTGTTTATTGTTTACACCAGTTCAAAACATATCATCACGCCGGTACCCTTTGAAGGGGTACGCAGATGTGTACAATTCAATCACGGTTTTGGGGTTACCTATTCGGGCATAACTTTATTGTTTATGAACTGATCTTGATGATTCTTTTTGCGTTGGGTTTAGTTAAAGCTAACCACTAAAAAGTGAAAAATAAAAAACTTTTTTACAAAAAAATACAACCGACTTCAAAACAAAACAAAAAACGAAGAAACAACAAAAAACACCGTCTTCCGAAATCATAGTTATTTTATACTTTGAAGTGTTTTTTGTTTTGAAGTCGGTTGTATTTTTTAAAAGTATCAAAAGCTGTGAGAACCTTTGCTAACATAGATATGTCGATGAAAACAAAGTAAGGTAGCGTGCAGCACTTTTATAAACTTGGGAAAAACGTCTTCATATTTTTTTTTTCTAATTAATATCCTTTCTCAAATATATCTTCCAAGTATTGTATTGCATATCAATCACTTCTTTGAAGTTCAAGTTTAAATTTGTTCAGCTGTGCAAAAATATTGCATTATAGAAATGCTTCGCGGACCACTTCAGGTGCTGCCCGGGACGACGGCGACGAGCGGTCCGTGTACCACTACGGTTAAGAACCACTGGTCTAGAGTCTCTTTATGTTCCAATCTAATCAAGAAAGATCCGCCCATTTCAAACGATGATCCATCGAGAACACACAGTATCTCACATCGAGGATCCGTTCCCCAGTGCAGTAAGGTCGCAAGGAATCCGCTTGCTTGTTGCAGGTAATTGTCATTTCATTACAGAAGTATTCACTCAGGTTGTAACGCAGGTATTTGGGCCCAGTTTTTGGCTCGTAACGAAATTACCGATAATCGGACCGATCGATCCGTGATCGATGTTGTATTGTATCGATTTTTGTGTACTACGGACCTGTTGTTAATTTTGAGGGACAGCTGATTGGAGTACGGAGGAATTGTTTTTGTCGATATTGGACAAAAAGTGTCTGGTGCTCGTTTTGTTTTTGTAGTTTTTCAAGTAAGCCTTTCTGTGGATTTCGTAAGCGGTGAGTCATAAACTTGCTCATGTTTGAATTTAACTTATTATAAACAAGCTCCTGCTCGCGGCTTCTCATGTTAAAATAGTTTTATCAAAAGGGAATGATCTACGGGGATAGGAAAGCTCTATCATCATCTTCCTGCCCTTATCCCATGTTACTTGGGGTCAGTGCAACACGTTTTTTTCCTTGCATTCTGTTCTATCAGTCTTCACACTATGACTAACTCCCTTTTCTTTCATATCACTCCTCACACAATACATCCATCTTTTCTGTTGCCTCCCTCTCCCTCGGATTGTTAAACCCTGTGTCTAATAGTAATACAGATCATAGTCGACCCGCGAGAAAAGTTTCATTCAAATCTGTTTAGCCTTCAAACATGTACGAAAGACTTTCACATTTATTGTATTAGTAGAAATCCCTACTAATATTTAAATGCGATAGTAACTCTGTCTGTCTGTCTGGTACGCTTTCATGCTAAAACGGCTGAACGGATCGTCATGAAATTTGGCAGATATACCTATAGCCTGGGATATGGAGAAGAACATTAGTTACTTTTTTACACGATAACCGACATCCACACAGGCGGAGACGCGGGTAATTAAGCTACTTAGTTATAAATAGCAATTGGTACCTAATATTCATGTACTTGGTCAATATTTCTCTAGCTGATTTACTTGAACATTCTGCTCTCTTCAAAATACAATTTTCTTTATTCACAAATTCTTTGAGCGATCCATCCATCGTTACCATTTTGCATTTTTCAATTGCAACCCGATTTATTTGAATAAACTCACTGAATTGCTAAGTTTTCAGTTCAGTAGCAAACTCACTAAAAGCTTTCAAGAAAATAGTCTTTTTAAAACCTCTAGGAAATTGAAGAAGTTTCCATGAGACATGGTTATTGCTTTTCCGTTACATTTTTCTGAAATGGAAGGATTTTCGTCCTAATGATGTTAAATAAAATAAATATAAGGAGCTGGCTTTAGAGTTCTAGTTTACGATAGACTACAAATTTTTAATGTTTTGAAGAGGATCGTTGGTCGATTTGGTATAACAACTCCAAAGTTTAGATTCTTCATTTATTTATTATACTTATAATTAGTTGAACGCCGTAATAACATAAAAGGAAACTTAAAACTAAAACACATGAGCACATGACACACACAGCACACCATGAGCGGCTTTATCGTATTCCGCGATATAATTCTCTCCTAATTACTGTACATTCCAGGAAAACTGGAATGGACAGTAATTAGAATTTAGAATTGATGACTGAATCTAATTATTTTTGTAAAAACCGGCCAAGTGCGAGTCGGACTAGCGCACTAAGGGTTTCGTACCTTATCTATAAAAACCGCAACAATATCACGTTTGTTGTATGGGAGCCCCACTTAAATATTTATTTTATTCTGTTTTTAGTACTTATTTGTTGTTATAACGGCAACAGAAATACATCATCTGTGAAAATTTCAACCGTCTAGCTATCACGGTTCATGAGATACACCCTGGTGACAGACAGACGGACGGCGGAGTCTTAATAATAGGGTCCCGTTTTTACCCTTTGGGTACGGAAACCCTAAAAATATGTAAATTTATCGATAACTCCTTCAGTAGACACATAATACAGGGTTATTTTTTAATGACCGGCCAAATTTTCACAGGGTGTTCTACCCATGAATATGAACAACTTTCACTATGGGACCAACTCTGAAATCACGAAAAAAAAATCAGCTGTTTCATACAAAAGTTCAATACCTACTCGACTAAAATGTATGAAACAGCTGATTTTTTTTTCGTGATTTCAGAGTCGGTCCCATAGTGAAAGTTGTTCATATTCATGGGTAGAACACCCAGTGAAAATTTGACCGGTCATTAAAAAATAACCCTGTATTAATAAATGCCTTTGCATTACACCTAGTAAGATTAAAAATAGAGCACAGTGCCAATTCTATTAATTTTTAAACGTTCGCATTCGCATGTCAGTCGCAAACTGTCAATAAAGCCTCAATTTGCCTACATTTTTGACAGATTGCGAGTATGAAAGTTGCTTAAAAATTTTTAGATTTGGCCCTCTGGTCATACAATAGTTGCCGTTAGCAATAAAATTCTTCGAATCGACCCTACCTCCAATATCTAGGAATGAAACAATCTATCAAACTGTTTGCTTCCACTCTTACAGCAAATGTCATTGGTTGGCAAAACGATGGCCATTTCTCTAAGTTGATCGATTGAGCGGTACCTGCCTACTATGGAAGACACAGTCGTAGTCCTCGACCAAATATTGATGCAGATCTTGCGTGAGAGCTTTAAGAAAAATATTTTTACAGCGTGGAGCTTCTTCAAGATAGCAAAGACCTCGCCGCTTCTTAATACCTTATGACCACAAAAAGCTACCAGAAGAAAGCTCAACTAATTTGAAATATGACTTATTAAAATAACCGATAACAATATGTTACTGCCTCATCGTTTAATCCATAACATAATTTGAGCATCGATCGTAATTTGCAACCATCGACAATTTTTTTTCCGCGAACCTTTCTTTCTATCGTTCTAGAACTTAGTACACAGGCAACGTCATTCAATCATTCAGCCAATAAATATTTCGCCTCATGTTTTCATAATAAACACACATTTTACTCGTAATGTAACATTATGACATGGCGGAGTAATAAAAAGTTTAAACGATGTTCGTTGACTACTGAAGATACGAAATTGATGCGAAGGCTATTCGTCTTTCGGCCTGGCTTAAGGGTTGGGCACACATTTGCTTGGTTTACCGATATAAAAATGGAGCAATTCAAAACTGACATAAACTTTAGTTATATTTAGTTGCCGATACCTTGAAATCGGCTGTGGTTTTCCTTTAAGGAAATTGACTGTCACTGGTGAATATATAGGTACGTTTTAAAAGGCTGCAAAATCTTTATTAGCATAATTAGCAATTACAACAGAATTCAGAAACATCATACGGACACACTTTAAATTCGCGCGAATGTCAAAACATCGTAAAGGAACATTTCGGTTTTGCATTTAACAATCGCTGTCGCTGGTAAAATACCACTTAGTCTAAAGTCTGAATGATTCAGGCTCGCAATTTTTCGTGTAGCAATAATTATATCTGAAGCATCTAAAATATACAATTTAACTTTGCATAGCTTGCATATTCGGGTCCAGTGCTATGAGCAAGTATAAAATTAAGCTACAAGCTAAAAACTTCACCAAATTGACATCTTAAAAGTAAATACTCTGCTTTGTACCTTAAAACCCGATTTCCGTCAGAAAACCTGCCCTTGCGGGACATCCCTATAGGACAGATTCATTTGTCAATGACACGGGCTTATTATGTAACTGGTTGTCAGTGCAACAACTGACAACGCGACTGTCAGGCCACAATGACAATCGCGATTTAGTCAGCAATCGTAAAAACATCAGGTTCTGTAGTCGCAAGTGGGTAGTTAGTACTATGATGTTTTGATGGTCATGTTTCGTGTTGTTAAGTTCAATGTCAAGCTTGAAGGAGAAGGATAGATGAGAATTCTGATGAGTCATTTTAAAGACCGAGAGGTTAAGGATGAAAATAGTACATCATGTCAATGTATTAACTTACAGACGCTAATTTGCGAGGTATATTTACTATCCGAGTTGCAATTCTATTAATTTTCAAGCAACGTTCGCGTTCGTATCTCAGTTGCAATCTGTAAAAATGTATGAAAAATGAGGCTTTTTTGACAGATTGCAACTGACATGTGAATGCGAAAGTTGTTTGAAAATAAATAGATTTGGCCCTCTGGGCCTAAACTGCCAACTCTTAAAGCAGTATTACTTCAATATTACTAGCTCCGTCTCTTTCCTACTGGAAGTAATATGAAAGTAATAAGAGTTGGTGGTTAGGCCCCTGATCAAGGTTATATTTAGACTTGAAATGAGACTGTAAGCTCTGAGTTTTTTGCCGTGTTTTTACTCAAAGTAGTCCCATAGTATTTTTTTTTCTGTTTGACTCATAAATGCACTAAAAAATAACTCAGAGTGAGTTGCCACCGCGAGCGTAAATAACAAATGGGTCCGTGTAAGCAACCTGTGCACCTAATAAAATATAAATCTTATTGGTGCAAGCGAGCCTAACATAATTAATGACATTTATGAGGTAGCCCAATTCATTTGTCAACACTGAATGCGAATGATTAATATACATTGGTCAAAGAAAGTATTCGAGGTCCGATTTTGTCATGATTAAGTAAAACTTGAACTAAACTGCACTTCTCAGTTCTAACTGTATGTTGTTTGACATTAACTCAATCATTATCTAACCATTCGTCAGTGCCAGATGCGAGACATCACTACTTTGCAAAAATTAATTTAAGCCAAATGCGACAACTGTCATTAGAGCAGGACTGCTAGCCTCTAATGACGTAGTTTATCACTGTTTTCAATTCCGTCATTGCGGTCATGTATGACGTATGAGCGTCATACAACTCATGCATTATAAGAGGAAATGCGAATCCAAATCATTTTTCGGTTGTTACATTGGGGTTTCCATAATTCCATATTATTGGCATTATTCCATACTATGCGAAGGATTTAAATGCGGAGTCATCAATAGATAAGGTGATTCAAGAGTAAGGTTTATTGCTTATAGTTTAATATTGTTTTGTGTTAATTTGTTGAAATCATTAGTATCAACATTGCACTTGTGCGAATCCGGGGCAGGTTGCTAGTTAAATTAATATCAATCAATCAATTAAATTCTTTGTTTCGAACTAAGTGTACATAATGTTAAAGATAGTAACAATAGGTACGTTCTTAGAACTTAGTTGCCTGTTAAGGCATTGCAATTTAAAAATAAAGAAATATACAAATTCAAACAGTTACACAGTTTATATTATATTATATTAATTATCATTATTCGTACATTTTATACATTTTATAATCATGCTATTCTTATAATTTATACATTAAATATCACAATCAAATCATTACATTTCTTCAAGGAATTCCTTGACAGAGTAATATGCCTTTTTAATAAGGAAGTCTTTTAGTTTCCTTTTAAAAATACCAATTAAATGCAGGTTCTTAATGTCTATGGGTACTCTTTTATTAAGGTACTGACAAATGATTCTGTTCTCTGTAGCGATTTCTAAGATAATACAATTTAATTTGAGCACTAGCTTTTGCCCGCGACTTCGTACGCGCATCCCGTTTTTTCCCGTTCCCGTAGGAATATCGGGAAATCCTCTCTTAGTGCCAAATTTCAGCTTCCTACGAGCAGCAGTTTCGGCTGTGCGTTGTCTGTCAGTCACTCAATCAGTCAGTAACAGAAGAGTTTTATGAACCATTTTCGTTTTTGGCAAACGTATTCGCGTTTGGTTTCTTATCTAGCTTTCAGTAATACCAACTAGTTTCTCAACATTTAAATAAGTACTATAGACTACCCTCATAACAGAAAACTCTAAACCCGCGAGAAGAGTCAGTTTAGCCCATTCTCGCCGCATTTCTCACTGCAAAAAGCGTATCAAGTAAAACAGAACTATTCATTAGCAGAACTAATTATAATAGGACCCCGTTCAAGTACTAAAGTACCTAACTCATTTAAACTCAACGGCATTCCAAAAATATTACAGGTACCCTCATTTCATTAATAAATTATGTTAATTGAATATTATTAAATAATAACACGCTCGATAAAGACAAAACGCCAAAAGCAATTAACTGGAACTTAACAAAAGTGTTAATAACATAGACTTTTTACAACGGCGTCGCTCGCTTATTAAAAATAAAGCCAATTTAACGCGAATTATAAAGCGCTTGAATGTGATCCAGCGTTTCGCTACATATCAATTACTTGGAGGTTAGCATAAAATGCGTATTAGTTATTGTGGCAAGCGTAAAACCTAGTTCTAGGTACTTGATGGCCATATTTTTCTTGTAGTTTTTTAGTAGGTAAAGGTGGTGAATATAATATTTTGATTAATTTAGAAATTGCAGAACCTTTCATGCTTCCATTTCTTTTAACATGGGTATATGGTCAAGGTGTTGTGAACCTACAAGACATGGTAGTAATGGATGTGTCGCTGTTTACAGGTCATTCCGACACTTGGAGTTTTATAACATAGAAATCCACTAAATCAAGCCGAAGCAGTCGAGGTCCTCTGGCTTGCTGCTTGTCACCAGCCAGACCGATGAGTCAATTATAAACCCTTTTTAGGACCCAATGAACGCGCCTTATTGATTGAAACCCCACTTTCCTGCAGAATTTGAACCTACATAAAGTGCGTCAGCTGAGCAGGAAAACATATCACATCAAGCATCAATGCAATGCCAATAAATCATGTTATGACTTAGAGTCCAATTTAGCCAAGGAAAGTCTAATCCGAGCCGCCGTAACTCAGCTTTCTAGGACTCACTTATTCAATTTACGTTCTACGCCGGACAAGAGTTGGAACAATAAGCGGGAGCTACATGGGCGAGCACTACCGACCATTACGTATTCCGACCACGATCCTATCTCAACCTGAACGCGCAAGCTTACACGAGCCATATTACCCAGCGGACAACTTTCAACGATGCCTTGCTCTCCAACCAAGTTAAATCAACTCAGGTTTATGCAGCAATGGTTGGAGCGCAACGCGATTTTTGGTATCGCATTTTCGCACACCAGCCTCCGCGAAAACGCACCGCGCAAACGTCATTGGCTGATAATTGTCGCTCCCCGGCGCGGCGCCCTTATCGCCCTAGATAACCACGCTTCCATCTTATTGTCCATTTGTTAAGATACCACAATGCACTCGGAATATTACTAATTAGGCTCTGTTTATGAGCCTACCGGCCATTGTTGAAAGAATGAGATAGTTATCTGTTTGTTGTCTGCAAATGAGATTTGCGATGCCGCTTTGTCGGTTGGCAAAATTGTATGAGCTTTGTTTCATCTGAAATATTATCTGTAAACCAGTGTGGTGGACATTGTTTTTGTGGCAGTTAGCAGAGGCCGTACATTCAGGTTGCGCTATCTGATGGCTTAAGCTAAGGCTTCGTTATGTGCTTGCGTGGTGCAGTTATGTTTCGAGTTTTTCGGGATGTGACCCTTGCTCCTGGAATTGCACCGGTATCGTACGCTGGAATGCAATAAAGTGCATTGTTTGCTGCAGTGCTTTCGTGCCTGCTTATATCATCGTGTTTGTCAATCGGTTTGATTGCATAAAGTTCAAAATCAGCACTGTTTTCCATGTTTTTAATGAGTAGCTATGTCCACTGCAACATAACACACGTTGTTTTTCGGGCGGTTCTTTTTATTTTATTTCTGACATATCTTTCGGTTGATGTATTTATTATATCTCCACCTTCCACTCCAATTACTTTTACTATATCGGCGATGAAATGAGCCAATTGGCTTTAAGAATTTATTGCATTTCAGACGCTATTTTTGCCGAAGATTTACAGCTTAACACTTCGAGTACCAGCAAATAAAAAAGTGCATAAAAATTCAATATACTCGTAATGACTATTGAAATATTCACACGGGGATCGTAAAATTCAATTGTGGGGGTGTAAATGTACAATGAAGTTGAAAACTTTAAAATACACACCGTTTTATACTTCGGTTGAAATACGGGCTTCTGATAGTAGCGATTGTTAGCCCAACTTGAGCAAACGTTTGATCAAACTTACGTTATTAGGTGCGATTCATCATCAGAAATCATAAATTAATAATACGCAGCTTGTTTTCTTTTTTTCAAATTTTATTCTCTTTGCCCAACAGGATATTGGAACTCGAAGCGTTAAAAAATAAAATCTATCATCGCAACAAAATCATAAATGTTAAGGCTCTGCAAACATTTGTTCAAACGCCCGAGCTCGAAGGGCTGGCGCAAACAAACCAATATTGGTTTTGTCGAAAAAACACGTCGGTGAATTTTACACCGCCGCGCGCCGTCTTGTCGCTAGATAAAATCGCATTTCGCGTTTATTGCACAATGAATTGTAGCGTTTTATGTTAATAACCAACCCATGTGGGCCGAGAATGTCGAAATACTGACTAATCTGGCCGTGGGTTGCCAGCGGAAAAAAATGGCAATTTTAAATTATACATGCTACCCACATCGGCCTGTACGATATAAGTTCTTTATTAAACACTCCTAGATTTTTAATTACTTAATTATTTATTTTCTTTAGTCCTGTTCGTCGCCTACATTTTTTTGCTAATTTTGTTTGTCTAAATAATAGTCGTGTTGTAAGTGTTGATGTATATTTGCCCATAATTAGCTTTATTTTAGGTGATCATTATTTAGCAGTTTTGTAGCCATATCTCATGTGGCTGATTAAGATGTTTTTGGACTCCTGAACTATTTGTCAAGTATACCGATTTTCTTTATATGGATGGTTACATGATCATCGATAGTTTGGGCTTAAATATGAGTCTCATCTTTTTTAAAACAGTTACTATCGCTTGTTTTATTTAAACAAAAAATTTGCCTAACACAGATTCGTTCAAATCATTTACACGTCGTATAGAAATCGTTGAAATTCTGTCAATACCTAAGATTCACGATTTAATTACCAGTCGATCTATTTCAGCGCCGTTTAAAAGAAACGTGGTCGCTCACAATGGGCCTTATCAGAAGGCTTAAAGTCACCCAAAGGGCAATAGAGAGAGCAATGCTCGGAGTTTCCTTGCGTGATCGAATCAGAAATGACGATATCCGCAAGAGAACCAAGGTAACTGACATAGCCCGAAGGATCGCCAAACTGAAGTGGCAGTGGGCAGGGCACATTGCTCGCAGATCAGATGGTCGATGGGGCCGAAAAGTTCTGTAGTAATAAAACCAAACATAGAATATAAAGTTGCAACTAGCGAATCAGTTACTATTGTACAATATTATACAACTTTGCTTTGGAGCAATGAGAAACATGTGAAGAAAGTTTTGTGTACGAATGTAGATGAATACAAGAGTAGAGGTCAAAGTCAAAGTATTAATAATGTGATTTTTAGTGATACAGTAGATCTTATAATTACATAGGTTATGGTACTAAAAAAATTATACATATAGGAAGACTAATGAACCGAAGGATTGATTGTGTCACAAATTTTATGGCTTGAAACCGGGACTACTGACATGACAGCAAATACATATGTAGGAATTATACAAAGAATACATGCTGTGACTCTAATTAAATTGGGGTACCTAAGGGCAACAGAATAATGATGTAAATCAGCCCAAACCCAAAGTTTGTCAGTAAAGCGCGATAAGAAATTTTCCCAACTATATTGGGGTCGGCTCCCAGACAAACCGGTTTCAGCTGAATACCAGTATTTTACGTGGAGCGGCTGCCTACCAGACCTCCACAACCCATTAACTGGTTAACACGGTACTTCTTGGCAAGACTGGAGTCAAATTTACTGGCTTCTGACAATCCGTAACGACTGCCAAAGATCTACAAATGTCAGCCGGGACCAAAGGCTTAACGGATGAAACTCGGTATGTCAAAAAGGTCATCCATCCTCGGACCAACCTTAGCAAGCGTTGCTTTACCTTGAAGATCGACACGTACGGCTGTTATTCTTTAGCCACGACCTCATGTGTGTACCTACAATAAAGTGCTCTAATATGTAAATTATTGCTTTAGTGATTCTTTCAAACCGCTCTAAAACATCGATACATACGAAAGTGATACGCGTATTGATTACACCAATCGAGGTGAAATCACTAGTGTCGAAAGCTTGACCACCACCCACGTCAATTTCGTCCTCTTATTAAGATGTTGTTCTGTTTCCGAAGCAATTGATGAAAGTTGTTTGTCCTGCTATGTTATTGGTGAGATGTGTAAGAGCCAATATGTTTGATAAGAGAGGATTTTGTGAATTGATTTGGTGAGGGGATGTCGACTGAGATTTACGACGTTATTAAGAGGAATGGATGAGAATGGAATGTCGAAAATATTAATAGAGCTAGCTGCAAATTGCTGATTTGGGGACTTGTTGTTGAGTAAATTTATGACAAAGAGTTTTTTCCTTACTTACCATGCCATCTTCTTGTGTTCCGATTTACTGCAAACCTTGCCTAAACCCACAACTATGGTACAATATTATTCAGAAGCCAGCCATCCCATTGAACCTAACCTATCCGTGTCGGGGTGCCCTAAGCTTCCTCAAACCTTACCTGATTTAACCTCAGCCACATCATGAAATGGCTTTTTTTCTTCAGCTGGCGCATTATTATTAGCTTTTTGTATCGGAATAATTGTCCGCCGCCATGATTCATAACAAAAACAGAACGATATCAGCGCCTCTAACGATGGATAATGTAACTATTTTACGATATGATCACTAATGTTTGACCATAATTATGAAAAAGCCGTGTGTAACTGTTGATATCGACAAACGCTGAGTTATTCATTGATGTGGCCAGACCATGTCATGATGTGGGCAGCGGATATTTTCCATTTCATGAAATGGTCGGCCACATTATGACGTGATCAATTCTATGATCTGACCACGACATATACCTCACATAAACTGTGCATGTTTTTCGTGATTTATCAGTGATAGGAAACTAGGAAGCTCGTTCCTAATTGCCTATCAGTGACGAAATCTAAATTAAATT
The DNA here is from genome assembly GCA_947386135.1 of Melanchra persicariae. Classification (NCBI taxonomy): domain Eukaryota; kingdom Metazoa; phylum Arthropoda; class Insecta; order Lepidoptera; family Noctuidae; genus Melanchra; species Melanchra persicariae. The sequence goes on along the minus strand of OX376655.1, from coordinate 3,263,117 downwards.
CTTCTTCCAGAATTACCTCAACAAGTAGATCTCTTTATAAGCTTAGTTTATTTCAATTAGTGCTCATGCTGTACCATGAACGTACTAAGTACAAAGATGTTAGACCGCGACCACAAGCGACAACCCTCGATGAAAATCCTTTTATCTCCCACCATGAAATGTCAGCCATTTATTTAGTAGATACCAACTTTCACAGTTAACTACAATATCAGTATATGCCAATACGCAGCATACTTACCCACCGCATATTGAAACCACATCCACTTTGGTGGGCAAATATTGAGTTTTACACCCCATACCGGCCCCTATAAAATTGTAAGTTAATATTATTTGACGTATATAGTGTTGTTGACGTCATTATGTTTTTATTTCGTTTTGGTTATTGAAAAGGCTGTCGCCTTACAGTCTAGAGGTAGCCAATATTGGATTATGAGTTTGGATTATGATTGTTGGGAAATACTTCGCCCGGGATGCGTCTTTGATGAGTCAGGGTTTGTTGTGCGTCAACGTGTTCTACCGAAGAATTGCGAACTGCCTTTGACATATTTGTCTGTACGTCTTTAACATTTTATTGAAATAGCAGAGCATTTTCCAACGGGCAGATTTCAATTTGAGTTTTCACCAAAAAATAAAACTGACTAAAAATTTTAAGTTAGGTATTTTGTGTTCTTAATTTTTTTCCACCTTTGTTTGACTGGTAGACAATATGAGGCAGTGATCCACCTTTGTACCTTTGTGTTGCAGGAAGAGTAAAAAATAAATAGCTACAGATCTCTTCTTCTATTGTATATATTAATTCTTCATTTAATTTTATTGTGAGTTCAAAATGATGAAAGTGGTGGAACTAAAAGTTCTTTACCTACCAACGCGGCTCCAGATTATTATCCCAGCACTGTTATGCTACGATCAGTCTAATTTCATAGCCATATATTCAATAACACCTACAATTCTAGATCATTGAGGCCAGGCAAACGACGACTGCTCTAGGCCCTCGCTTGGAGCAGTAATACACCTGAATTTAAGTGCTCTGGTGGCTACTGCTACGGTCATTGATGTAAAATGGCTCCCACTATTTTAATTTAATTTAGATCTAGTTGTGGTTTTTCCAGGCAATCTCATTTATTGTTGGAAATTGGTTTTTATTGTGTCAATATTTTTCTAATTACCTTCTTTCTAATTAACTCCTTTCTACCAAGTTACTGTTTATCATTGACTTCACATTTACATGATTGTTACGTATGTGTTTATTTACTCGTAGCTTAGCTTACACTCAAGCAATGTAAGGTTCAGTTGTAAACCAACGTTAGGCAACTTCCAGTTGTCTGGCGTTTTGCTGAGCTGGACATAATTGGTGAACCTTTGAGTTTTGGGTCACGTCAGCTCTGCTCAAACCTTCTGGGAAGACAGGCATTTCAGGTTTCAGATTGAATGGCTATCTGGTTGTTCATTTATTTCCGCCTCTTTCTATCGTCTTCATGATCATCATTTCAGCTGCATGATGTCCACTGCTGGACCTTCTCCAAGTGTCGCCACATTGATTTATCCTGTGCGTCTTGCATCCAGCACGTTCCCTTGGCCTTCACCAAGTCAACAGCCCACCTTGTGGGAGGCCTTCCAAAGCTACGTCTTTCAGTACGCGGTTGCCACTTCAGAAACTCCCTGTCTTAGTCATAGTATAGTCAAATTAGGCCATTTTTTAATAAAGATTGGAATAAATTCTCCGGAGAGGCAAAAACGTTTCTGATGGTTTTGGTATGAGTGAAAAATTGAGTATAAAAAACAAATTGCATTTAGCACCCCTACGGAAGGGGGTGAAAAACTGTGAAAACTGTTTATTGTTCATAACTAAGCAGAGCATACAGTTGTACTCATCGTAATTTTTTATACGCTTTATTACACCTCAATCTACATTATTAGATTTTATTTATTTTAATCAGACCAACGCAGCGTTAGAAAAAAAATAAAATATCTATAAACATGATTTTTGGTCATTGCGGCTTAGGGGAAAATCGTGTAGTTTTGTAAACTCAGGAAAGAGTTAGTCATTTTGGCGTAAATACATTTTTGATTTTGCACCCTGGTGTGACATACGGAAATTAGTTTTTCACGTTTTTCTGCCGCTGTACTTCGGGGGAAATTTTGGTTGTTTTGAGAATCATCACAATCATATAATTTGGTTTCCTTTATATTTGCACCAAATAAAAAATTAGCATTTTATATGGAACATACATTTTTCGTGTATTGTAGTCATTGCCATTGACCAACTACGCTATGGAAGAGACAAGCGCGCAACACGGAATAATAAACTGACAAGAAGCGCCGTCGCCACGTGCATAAGCGCGTAGTTGTGTTGCGGGATGTGTTTAACGAGGAAGGAGTACTTTCTGATTGTGAATGCTCTGTTTGTAAGTTACAAATCTAAAGATTTTTTTAATGCAAAAGCAGCTTGTTTTTAATCGAAAAATAAAACAGCAGGCAAGCATGTCCTTTATTTCTTTCAAATTAATTATTTGTCTTTCGAGTTATAGACCCTGTGACAGCGCTGATTATCCTACGTCATCAAGTAACGTAGGAATAAGGCTAAGAACTCACGAGATCGCAGTTTTGTGCGGTTCCACAGCAGCTGCCGTTTTCTATGGCCTATTTTCGCCCGCAAACTTGGCGGGCGAGTATCACAAGACGGGCGGTTACTTACGATCAGATTGTTTAGTTGATTTCCAGAGCGCCATGAACACACTTAAAAAACGAGCTGTTACGCGCTGCTGCTTTAGTACTTCAGATTCACAAGTACCAGGAGACCAGAAACATCAAGTACCAGGAGACCAGAAACATGTCATAGTATTTTTGGGCTGGTATAATTATGTAGGTAGGGTAGGTGTAGGGAAGGTGTAGAGTAGGTGTAGGGTAGGTGTAAGGTAGGTGTAGGGTGGGTGTTTCCTGAGTAAAAAAATACAAATATAAAAATCAGGAAACCTTGCTATTTCCGATATTCACGCGGGCGAAACCGCAGCTGGTAACATAATAGGTACTAATAAAATACATATACAAGCTAAAATAATAAAGCAATAAACATGATTTAATATACTAAAATTTCTGATCTGAACTCATAATAATTATGACGAAAACAAACTAAGAATGACAGGCTTTTAAGTAGTGTCTTCGGATTTTACGCTTAAAGGATAATTTGGACTCAGCCTTCTTGATGTCAATGGGATTCCAGAGTTTAATGGTTGAAATAGCGTAGGAATTAGACATAAACCCGGTGCGGTGAGAAGGAATATGAAGGAGTAAGTTTTTGGATGCTCGAAGGTTAAGACTGTGAGAACTGCCCAACACTTTAAAATATTGTTTTAAATAATCAGGAGCACAAGGATCATTCATAATAGTGAAGAGCATGCAGAGGGATCTGAGGGATCTCCTTTGACTGATAGGCAGCCCTTTAAGCTGAGAACGAAATGAAGAAATGTGATCATATTTACGAAGGGCAAAAATGAAACGAATACAGTTGTTAAGTAGTCGATCCAGTTTGTTAAGAAGTTCTTGGGATAGATCAGAGTAGCAAACATCAGCATAATCAATTATAGGAAGCACAAGTGATTGAACCAAAGTGGTTTTAGTGCTAGAAGGAAGAAAATGCTTGAATCTATAGAGAGATCGCAGTGAGTAAGTTTCATTCTGGCTAACCTGAGAAAGCTTATTCCAACTTAACCTGTCATCAATGTTTAGGCCTAAGTCTTTAACGTGTGGCGAGAGAGGGATGACGGCATTGTTGAAAGTAAGCGGCAGTAATTGACTGGTGTCCAAGTTACGTAAAAAATAAGTTCTGCCAATCAGGATAGCCTGGCATTAACTTACATTGAATGTAACCCCAAATCTGCTTGACCAATCACTGATAGCTAGAAGCTAGAAGGTCAGCATTCAGCAATGAGATGCAGTTGTCCAGGTTGTCAGTGTCAGTTTGCGCGTAGACATGTAGATCATCAGCGTACAGATTGTAGGAGCATTTGAGAATAGTGGTAATAGAGTTTATGAAAAGAGAAAATAAAAGTGGAGAGAGTATACCGCCTTGTGGAACGCCAGTTTTCAGGGCGCACCACTCAGAAAAATTCTGATCAGCACGGACCGCTTGCTGGCGACCACGAAGATATGATGAAAACCAATCCCGTGCCGACGAAGAAACCCCAATTTGAGACAGAATAGCCAGGAGGATGTCGTGATCAACGGTGTTAAAAGCATTGGAGAAATCTATTAAAACTAACACTGTTAATCTTGAGTTCTCCAGGCCATTCCTAACGTCTTCTGTAACCTAAAACAAAGCTATGGGTGTGCTGTGGCCAGGCCGAAAACCTGATCGGAAAGGGGATAACAGATTATTCCAAAACACAAAAGTAGATATTTGTTTAAGAGCAACTGCTTCCAGAATCTTAGATAGGAAAGGGAGAATGGAGATTGGTCTGTAGTGATTAAATAAACTGGGGTTGGATATTTTAGGAAGAGGGATTATGATGGCCTTACGCCAGATTGTGGGAAATACTCCAGGTTGTAGGGAGGCATTGATAATGTATGTAATAATAGGGAGAATACTTTTAATTATGAGGGATATCATAGTTCTGCTGACACTGGTTTTGAGGACTTCAGGGTCGGTCACTGGGGAAAAGCGTGGAAGTAATCTCAAGAAGTGTTTTGTTTTTAACGGCATCTACAAGAATATCCGACGATGAAAAATGCTTATTCTAATCACTCAAGGACACGTTAGAAGAAATGACATTTGGGGAAGGACTTTGTTATGCCGAGAGATTTGAGAAACTTCCATATATCAGCCGGTGCAGAGTTAACGACATTTTCACAAATGTATCGGCGTTTATAAGCTTTTACCATCTGGTTACAGTGGTTTCTAGCCACTTGTACAGGTTCCCATTCTCCTCACTGCGATCTCTTCTATATCTTCGAAAGGCCTTGTCACGCCGTCTCATCGCCATACGAACTCCAGGGTTAATCCATGGAGCGGGTGGGCGCTTAACACGGACGGCCCTCAGAGGTGCATGTGTTTCAATAAGGTGAAGAACACACCTATTAAAAATGTCCACTTTCTCATCCACTCAATCAACAGCTCTTGCATAATCCATTTTTCACATTTATTGAACAAACACAGTTAGTGAAATAATATAAAAGGAAATGACAAATAATAAATTTGCGTAACGCACGGATCGCTTCTTGCCACAACTATGATAGTTCAAACTCTACGCTTTGCTCCCGCGCCCGCCCCGCGTCCTGCTTCAACCCCTCGTTCGCCCTGCGAACGCTACGATATAAGAACCACGCTCTCTGTATAAACTTCCCGAGGTATATTTCTTATTTTAATTAGGTGCAAATGTAGTATATGTAGAACACATTATATATTAAAAACATCATGACTACACTCATTTCCCCCGAAGTACAATTTGTAAATATTGTAAAATGCTGGTTTCCAAGGGGTGCTAAAATAACTGGGTGTTAATGATGCTCTAAGAAGCTTATTTTGAGTTTGCACCAACAGACTGAATTTCCCTTTAGCCGCAAATGATTTTTTTAAATTTATTAGTGTTTCATACACCTCACACCTTTTTTGGTGAAAAGTAATTATACAACAAAGGGGTATCTACATATATATAAACATAAAACAGTTAGTTATTAATTAAAATTCAAAATAATGAGACTTTAATGTTAATACCTAACATTAAACGATGTTCCGTACATAACAGAAATGGTGCAAACTCAGAGGAGACTTATATTCATGTTTTCTAATGATTCCATAAAAAATTACAACTACACGAATTAAGTCCAATCTTTTTGCTAATTCGACTACACCATCAACCATAAACCAAGTTCTTCCTATTTACGTACGGTCGATCCGTGTTCTTCCCTGATCATTATGTTATTGAACGTTCCTTGAGACCCACTTTCTTGCAAGACACAAAAAAGTCGACTTGGAACGGTAAATTAAAATATCAACTTTACTCACAATATGATAAATCAATTGTCACATGAGATAAAAAGAAAGAAAAATCAATAAAGCTACCTGCACGTCGCGTCGCATGGGCGTTTCGCGGTTCCGATAAGTAGAAAGCTGCGTGCGCGCAGGTCGTGGCGATTGAATCAATCACGACGGTATCTCGGCGGACTTGTGTTGACAAAACAATATGTCTTAACACGCTGTTATGCGAGGATAATATTTCGTAAATAAATTTTGGAACGAATAAAGTATTAATGTTACTTTTGGGAAAAGACTATTTTCTTTTCAGCTAGTCCTGAAATTTCTCTTGTAGATTTAAAACCACGTTTGTTCTAAAATTACAGTACGAAGTCCTACATAATTTAATTTACACTGCTGAGTATGAGGTCCTGGGTTCAACACCCGCGTTGGTTTTAGTTTTTTTCATCTGGATTTTCTCAATAGCACTATGATGATGTCGATAGGCTCGCCCCTATGTTTCACATAATTGGCTAAATATGGTTACACCCTTCCCGAAACATATTTTTTTTTAAATGCACCACCTCTTATTACTAAAATACTGGAAGCCCTATTTACAAACAACATTGTAGCCATGTGAATAATCTATAAAATGATTAAATTATTTTTTAGCAGTATTTAAACTAAGCAAATTATTGCATTTTTATGAGTTTGCCTATAGATCTTTCTGTCACGTATAATCAAACAACGCTTAGCACTACACCATGCCATGCACACTACTACCATAGATATTCATATTTACAATCTCCATTATAACCAGTTTCTCTTGCTTCCACAATATACACGTTCAAGTGACAGAATCCATGTTTTCCTATCTCATTACATATTTATGTACTTGTAAAGCCTCTGTGCATACATTATTTGTAATTATTTAATTGCCTTTAAGTGTTGTTCATTCATTATGCGAAGCGTAAACAACTTGGTAGATCAGGTATTTGTAGATTCGCAGACCCGGAGCTATAGTTGGCGCCAAATAAACTTGCAATAACGGCCGTTGACCCACGAACATTGTTTGAAATTTCCAATTCCAAAATCGGAAAAAAATACATAATCCTGTCCTGAATCTATATCTATCGAGATCCTGTACATTTTCTAGTAATGATGAACAACCATTGTCAGAAGCCAGAAAATCTGACACCAGTCTTGCCAAGAAGTACCGTGTTACCCAGCAATGGGTTGTGGAGGTCTGGTAGGCAGCCGCTCCACGTAAAATACTGGTATTCAGCTGAATCCGGTTTGACTGGGAGCCGACCCCAATATAGTTGGGAAAAGGCTAGGCAGATGATGATAATGAACAACTATTCATAATTTACTTTTCGGGTACTTACCCTTATATCCCATATAAGGGTAAGGTCCTTAATTGCAAATTTATCTGGTGCCAACCATAGGAGAATGGTGAGGAAATTGTCTTGGAAATATTTGGAAGTAATTAAGCTCATGATTTAAGATTTAAGATGATTATGACCAATTTAACTATAGTGACTGCTCGCCATTATAGATTAGAATGGAAAATTTTTTATTGTAAGTCATACAGAAATAGTGACGACTTTTAGAAGGGCTGAAAGAACCCATATAGAAATTAGCCTTCTTAAATTATTACAGTATTAAAGCATTGTTCTAAGATCAAACTGATGCGATAGCCCAGAAATATTGGGCAATTATATAGGTCTGACTTCTTTGTTTTTTTTTATTTATTTTTTATTATTGATGGGTTTGCTCTTGACTCTAGTCAATGTCAGATATGACAGAGACAAAGTCTACGATGGAGCGAGCTTACCCAGAAGGAGCCTGTTCACTCTAACTTTGAAGAGATTAGGGTTGTAAGCTTTTGGAAACACAGACGCAGGCAGAGAGTTCCACTCCTTTGTGCACAATTTGGACGTAACAAAAATAACATCTCAGGTTATACTTACGATGGACGATAATATTTTCTCAAATACATCTTCAGAAGGGAGGCGCTTTAGGCAAATTCAAGACAACATAGCGGAAAAACCAGTCATTATAAATTCCTTTAGAATTTTCTATAAATATATGTCACTGCCAATTAGCTTAATTAGCCGTTTAATTGGCTGCCTAGCCTTTTCATTGAACTGCGCCGTTTAATCAGCGACATAAGTGACATGGGCAAGTCATTAAATGATATTGAACAAAAGATGTCACTTAGGTCGCTGAAAAATCAGTACTTACATTTAAATGAAAAGGTTAGGGAGCAAATTAAATGGCTGATTAAGCTAATTGGCTTCGACATATAACTTAAGTACGTATACCCTGAGTGTTAAACAGGATCAAGTACATACTAATTATAATTTACTAATAACAGTCAAATCTAACGGTACACAAGTCTTATCAGTTAGTTTACGGTGTCCAGATTGTCATTCAGCACTTACATACACTAATCGCTTATCACTGATAATCACGAACTAGCCTGGTAGTCAGGTTAGGTACAAACCAGGTTTTGAGCCAATCAGAACCCTGCTGCGTGGTTGGTCAGCCAATCTGACGTGTCTAATAAGCGTTACGGTAATCTTAACGTATGTTAGTACTTTAGTAGAATATATTTTCTGGTTGTGAAGGTCAGAAGGCAGCGGGTCTTTGGAAAATACTGTAACTGCTTCTGGTTGGACTGGAAGGCCACCACAATCATAATCCTGCTTTTATAAACGGGAAAGTTTATGAGGATGCACGGTGCCGTTCAAGTAATACGTAAGCAGAATTTTAGTCATTTTTAACCCCCCCTCCCCCTTGTCAGCGATAGTAAGCAAAGCTTTTACCCCCCCGCCCTATGCTTACGTAAACATTGGTAAAAGCGCAGTAGATACTTCCTTACCTTAACTAAATCTTTGAAACTATATAGGAATTAGGAAGGGAACAGGATAATGAGAGAAACAAATGTTGCAGACCCCCCCCCGTCTCCACTGTCATCAAAAATAAGCGAATCAAAGACCCCCCTTTTTTTAAGGATGGGAAATCATCAAATGTCCCCTTCCGCTCTGGGTGGAGCGGCAGGGAGTGTCAGACTTTTACTGACTAAAACCCACCCATGCTCCTCCTAGTGCCTTTTACTTTCCAGGGCCGCGGTAACTCTTTCGAACATATTCCGCGACCCTGGCAGGCTCTGGCCCCGGCGGGCCCCGTCTTCGTTGCTGACTGCTCTTTCCGGCGCACTTGGAACGAAACGCGCCGTCGACTCGGGCCTGTTCTGATCGGACAGCGAGCTACCCATTGCTCGCCGTCCGCAGGCGTCAATCACTGCGCCTTGCTCAGGAGCATCAGTTCCTGAGAGGCGCATTGACTAACATTCGTCTGGAGGAGGCAAAATGGGGCCGTTACTGGCACTCCATTTCAGCCCCCTCCCGATCAAAGACACCCCCCTTTGGTGCTTACGTAACACTTGAACGGTCCCAATGAGGTCTGTCATCCTTCACGCGCAAAAACGACTGATCGGTTTGTGATTAAACTTAACAGTAATAAACATCAGACTAAGAATATAGTTAGGCTACAATTTAAAAACGGGGGAAGTATTAATTCAGCTGCGACTTGTAAAGTTTTTGAAAGGCTGGCAGTGGTTGATAAAACTTGCTATGGATCTCATTAATTGCACAAATTGTCTGCAGCTTTTCTGTTCCTGAAGCGATCCATTTAGCTCGAATAGAAAGAATGAACAAAAGTACCTATGTAGAAACTACATTGGTTTTGTTCTTATTGTTGTAAATCTCATCTAAGGTCTGCCTTTCTGCCAGGGTTGCAGAATTTGTTCGAAAGAGTCACCATGGCCCTGGAACGCAAAGGGCATGAGGAGGAACACGGATGATTTTTAGTGGCTTGACATTTTTTTTTAATGGTTTGACACTCCGCTCCACCCAGAGCGAAAGAAGTAATTTGATGATTTCGCATACAAAAAAAGGTCTGCCTTTCTGGGGGTTGAGCATCAGCGCACAAGTCATTTTAACTCTTCTTTAAGGCAACGACTCTGAAAACCATCTCGCTGTCAGCGTATTATACGAGGCGCTCACCACATTCCACGATGGTCCGAGTTCCTGTCGGTTAAAGCTTCACAGAAAAAACTAACCCAAGAAGACGGTTGAACAAACAACTCGGAAAAACAGACAGCTGTAGAGTTTTTCTTACAAATTACCATGAAAATGTATCATGAATTTAATTAGTTTACTAACTAACCTTTTGTTTCCTCAACATATGCTCAGTGAATGAATATATTAAGTGTAGTAAAGTGACAGGACCACGGTTTCAGCTGTGCCCCCTACTGATATAGCGCAATAATTCAAGTAAATTGTCATCGATCTTACAAACAACTAATAGTAATGAATTTTTACTGTCATTTGAATAGGAATTGTTGACTACAAATTGAAGGCAGTTTGTAGTCAACTTAATTGGTTCTTGTATTGGATAAAAGTTTTAGCTGGTCTTGTGTCACTTATTTATTTCGTCATTAATGTTATTTTATTTGTTTTTGAAGAATAATGTGACGTTAGATATCGTCTTTAAAAATGTCAATGTTATAAACATTTCTGTTTAGCAGAATATAAATTAATATTTTATCTGAATAATCCTATTAATCATATCCTACTTATATTATACTTAAAATATGTAAAAGTTTGTCGGGATGTACGAATGGATGGATGTTTTCTACTCTTGCACGCAAAAACTACTGAATAGATTTTGATGAAACTACATTATTTATAGCTTATACGTCAGAACAGAATAACAGACAGGCTATAATTTATGAAGGGGAGAAATACTAATTACACGCGGACGGATTCGCAGGCAGCATCTAGTTCTATAAACCCTCACTTGAAACAGACAGCTCTATCTCATTATTTTCAAAACAAGGACCATTAAAATCTTCAACATTTTAAATCCGAAAACCACTCAAATTAAAGTCAGAACCGATTCGAAAGTAGTTTTAACCCCAGTACTCAACAACTCAGCGTAAAAAATACACGAAACTGTTTCATCGTCCCATCCCTAGTCGCCATTTAATTAGTAGCTTACACAATCAACTTTCCACAGTTTCACGGAAATAAGATTTCATGGCTAATTATCACTTTTGTGAGTAATATTTTTCTCGCCGACACTATACGTGTCAACGCCATAACTCACGGGGTAATAACACGCCGGCGGTCCGTCCACATTATTCTTACGCGAAGATGCGCAAGAGGGCGATTTTTCAATGTTTGGTGCAAGTTTTGTAAAATGGCGGGCGAGCGTTGCGAATAGAGATGCAAGCGAGCTCCCTTGGCGAACACAGCTTACATGTGATATAGTGGTCAAACGCAAGCTTGTCTATAATAATACAATATATAATCTATATACTAATAATAAAGCTGAAGAATTTGTTTGTTTGAACGTGCTAATCTCTGGAACTACTACGTACGGGATATGCGTACGAAGTCGCGGGCGAAGTGCTAGTATAATATAATAAAGCTGAAGAGTTTGTTCGAACGCGCTAGTCTGGAACTACCAGTCGGATTTGGAAAATTCTTTTTGTACATGACATCTACAATCATGAGGAAGGCTATAGGTTTAAGGGTACGGGAAAAACGGGATATGCGCGTACAAAGTCGCGGGCAAAAGCTAGTCAATAATAAAATAAAAAACATGACTCTTCTTCTGGGGTAGTTGGATAAAAAGCTTTGTTGCAGTTGAAGAACCTTTGTAAAGTGCTTATACATAGAGGTAAAATGCCCGTTACTAAAAATTAAATTATTCATAATAGAATAGCAACAAAATAAACGGCTTATAAACCCGAGACATGGGTTTTTCCAAAAGCTAGACTTGACCCACTGCACTTCATGGCGGGTGGTAAATCATTATGATTGTGAAATGCTATTAAACATCGACATTGTGTAAAAGCAGAAGCTGTTTATCATCGCTTTACCCCAAAATATGGGCATCAATAAAATTAATTTAATCAGATATTAATACCTATTAAATTCAACGTCCCGAAGATTTCAAAGGCATTACTACTTTGTTAGAATGATTTTACTCGAAGTACAATCTCCGCTACAGGTCGTCGCTCACACCGCAGTGTAACGCAACCGTTCATTAACGTACGCGTTTCGGATAATTACGTACTGATAAACCAAGCAAATTGTTCGCGAATTATCTTCTCGGGGCGTGTGTGATGAATATCATCTTGTGTCCCAAAAAATGCTTTTTTTACTGACAAACTGTCACTGTAATTGCGTAGTGTTAATTATACAGTTATTTTGAAAGTTTTATGATGTATTCAATTTGTGCATCATTACGATCGGAGCATGCGAACACCATGACATTAAACATATAATTGGTAGAAATTATTACCGAGTATTTATAATAGCCTTTGTTAAGTTGCATTGAGGATTCGCTGCGGGCCTACACAATTTGAAAGCGCCATCGCTTCCGAGTAAATAAATACTTGTATGTTACTTAACGTTAAGTGTTGGTAAATAAAATCTGAAAATTATTCAATCTTTGATTTACCACAACGATGTCCGAATGATTTCAATCGGCCATTTAATTTAACACGACTGTTTTACATTAACTTTTATTACATTGAACGACATGGTAAAGATAATAAATTTAATCTTCGTAATAACCGTACAATGTGACAGAAACTAAATAAAAATTTGTGATCGATACGTGTACCAATAAAATCTTTTCGCGAAACTGCAAGTAATGGCGGGCCAGCGTCAAAATTACGCGTCAATCATCGACTACTCGTCTCGGAACCAATTATAGTGACACGTTAAAAATCAGGTCGAAAAATCTCTACGTACTTAACAAACATAAACCTGGCTTATTCCCTGAAATTAAAGTTGAAAATTACTTTAGCCTTGTCCATAGCCTCGAGTTGTTTGCACGATAATCATGATCTGATGTTCTTTATGTCCTCTGTTTACTTTAAACCAGCCCACGTTAATTATCGCAACCAATTTAATTTTATGCACTCTCCTGCTTTTGTCCTGTTCTGTCGCTGTTAGTTAGAGTGAGAGGTGAATTGAGGTGATACATTTAAATCGACATTGTAAAATTTTACGATGTAATCGGTGTGCATTCGACAGGTTCGCTACGGTGTGATACAAAGCGTGAACGATTCATGTGTAGGAGTAAATTTAGTTTTTGTTTCAGAACTCGAGGATGGCCTAAATCTGATGTAATGTATTTCATTATCGTGGTGCGAGTATTTGGCAAAGTTATTCAGTACGTAACTGTATCCTTGCAAACTTTCCACAGTTTTATATTAAGCGAAATACCTACTGAAAATGTGTAGGTAGGTATATTCTGCAGAAAATGATTTTGAAACATAAGAACTTGCGGCATTATGTTCATTAAAATGCATCGGAAATCTTACCCCTCGAACCCTGGCATTGTACCGTAAATATAATCAGAACACACTGGCTAGTTGTGCTACCATTTTACCAGAGACCAGCCAAGTTTCTATAACTATTTAACACTTTTAAGGCAACACAATTTAAACTAAAATTACTGCTACCCTATCCATTGTTAGCTCTACCCTAGATCCTTACAATCTATTATTCACTTAAGAATTATCCTCGTTGAAAATACTATTAAATCAGGCGTACAAGCGAATCCGTGTAAAATGGTAGTAATAAATAACAATACAATATTTAGGTGTAGTTACAAATCGTGTCGCTGTGTCGTCCGACGCTTTGTCGCGGTCGCGTCGTGTCGCGTCGCTTTGTTGCGCGTGTATAGCGGCACTTATGATGATAAATGTACGCGGACATATTGTGTGCGTGCTGTGTGGCTTGCGTACTGTACGCATAGAAATTGGACGACTAGGTTGTCGCGGGTTTGTGCGTGAGTATTCTGAGCTTTATTTTTTCTCAAACATCTGACTTCTTCAGCAGTTATTCTAACTCAATCAAGAAGAATATTTCAGTGATATTTTTGATGTTTGCCTTGCCTACGTTGTCTCTGTATTTTCTGATCGTAGAAGAGACAAGCCTCAGCTGCTTATTCATGATATGGATATCAGTAGGAATCTTTCAGTTGACAAGTTGCCACGTTTTGAGGATCAAAATATGAAGTAAAATTTTGATAATAATGGAAATTTCGTCTGCTTTTACCCATGTAACTTTAGGTCCACAAAACGTTTTCTTCCATACTCCTAGTCAATTTAAAAAGTACAGTTGTTAACGTTCATCTCAGATAATTACTAAACTTAATAAAGAGACTCACCTATAATTTATGGTTTCTATTACAATTTATGTTAAAGTTGTTTACTTAGCACCCGCACGTGATAGGTTCATGAATGACATTCCTTACCTCGCTAATGCCATCGAGCTTATGAATGAGCGTGGAAACAAAGAATTCTAACACAAAGGGAATTTGCAATTGCAATGATTTTAATTTATCATTATGTTGAAGAGACTAATTTACTTATCTGTTCTTCTTAGGAATTTCAAAATGTTATGATCATCCTAACTTCTTTTGACTTCATATCAAACACCAGAAAATCTTGTACGAAACCAAATTTTGATTTTCTACTGGGAAAGACCAAGTGAAAAATTACATTTCAAGCGATCTGTTGCAGTTAGTGGTGTTATTTTCAATCACAGATTTGATGCCACCGACGGCATCAAGCTGCTTGAAAACCGATATTTTTTAACTTTTTAGTAGTTTTTCGAGATCGGGTTTCTTGAAAAAGTAAAATATTATATTGTTTCTTTACTCTATAGCAGCTATAGAACACCACCCTTATATGACCACGCTATTCTGGAACACCCATCACTTACTCTAAAACTGGCTCATATTGCCCCTACTGTAAGGGTTTGAATCGGAATCCAATAAATTTGGGAAAAAAAGGCTAGGCTAGTGTTTTATTCACCTTTGGCAAATATTTGAGATCATAATGTACTATTTTTATTTGGTCAAATAAAACACATTTTTTTCCATTACTCAAACAACCTAATCTACATAATAAAGTGTTCTAGATGTTTATGCGAACGGTACGCCACGTGTGAATGGTTATTTTTTTTAAAGTAACAGTGGACAATATGTTTTGGAGGTGACCAGACTTTGTCCGAAAAGCGTCCATCATTCGGCCTAAAGGATGGCGTTATGCAATGTCACGACAATCATTTTATTTTGAGCTTTCAAGTAGAGCAGCTGGATGTTATGTAATATACTTCAAGCTTTATTCAGACTTTTTATTCCGGCACTAATTACATTATTATTCTAGTAACCGGAAACGGAAACAGCTACTTTAATAATTCATCCCACCTAGAAGTGAATAAAGCAATTTATTTCAAGTAATATACGATGTATGTTATTTTGTATTACTTATAATATCCTGTATGGCTCTTATTACATAAATAATCTCGTTGAAGTAATGGCGGATAAATTATATTAGAGCGTTAGGTAAGCTTTTGAAGAGGTAGCTTTTTCATTGAAATTATCTTAAAAAATGAGCTTTAATGTATTTCTAATAATTATTTGTATTTAAAAACATCGTGTTAGCCATGTTACTTTATCTTAACTTTGCACCTGTCTCCATAGTTTAGCACACAAATATGCACCGTAACAAAATTCTCCATGAATTAATAGATTTTATGCAGAAATATTCAAATTGCACGCAAGTGCTTCTTGCAACGTTTAACACATGTCCTGCGCTTGCGACTCTAAGCATTTTACGGACACGCCCTTTTTACGATAAAAAATGTCGGTAAATTGCATGTTTTCATACTGTATGGCTGTATAAATATTGATGAGTCAGTCCTGGACATTGCGATTTAAGGTGACGCACTAATACTTGGTTGTATTCGACATTTTAATAAAAAAGTAGTAGTGGTAGACCGAGTGATCAAAAATGGACAGTTATTAAAAAAAATGCTCCCCTACTTCTCCATATAACTTTACTACGCAAAATCTCAACCTACTCCATGTGCGTGAAAAACGGGGTACTAAGTTTATCTTTACGGATTAATTTATAGCATATATAGATAAAGTATTTGTTTATACATTAAAATAGGGTTACAAGTAAAAAAGGATAGCATAGCCCGAAGTACCGCCAAACTGAAGTGGCAGTGGGCAGGGCAAATTGCTCGCAGAACAGATGGTCGATGGGGCCGAAAAGTTTTGTAGTGGCGACCGCATATCGGAAGACGCAGCGTTGGAAGGCCTCCCACAAGATGGACCGAAGACCTGGTGAGGGTCGCTAGTAGCCGATGTATGCGAGACGCACAGTACCGGTTGTTGTAGCGACATGTCTTGGGGGAGGCCTAAGTCCAGCAGTCTTTCGGCTGTTATGATGATGAAGCAAAAAAGAGAAAAAAATGTTCATGGGGCCCAAAGTGTTCCTGATCCTGATTGGTACAACACATAGTACTGTCTTTTTTGTCTTTAATTTTTTTTTCTACAATTACCCACGGATTCTTGTACCTACAGGCATCATATCAAAATACCGCAAAATTGTACCTACCATTGAAGTCGTAAGTGTGCACTGGCTCTTAGATCCCTACTCGAATATTCAATGGATGCTAATCTGCGCTGTTAAGTACTTAATATCGATGTTATTACTATTCAATATACATGTGATCAGGAATTGGATCAATCAATGATTGGTTCATTATAAGATAGCGTAATCTTATATCGATTAGTATAAAGAAATGAAATAATTGAAACTATGTTTGTGATTTTATTGCGTTAATGTGCGTCTAGTTAGCATGCATAACGAGGGTTGCAGTTTACATAAATTTATATTTTTTTTCATCGATTTTCGTTCCTCGTATTGTAGAAGGTTTAGGAACATTTTATATTAACAGTCAGTATATTTACTATGGTCGACGCCACATAAATTTGCTATAACGGTCATTGACCCACCTACATTTATTGACGTACTTTATTTCGAAAATAGAAATAAAGCTGTCCTGAATCGTCATCTATCGAGAAATTTTCTGGTAATGAAAAATGATTCATCATTTTTTGTCCAGGTATGTATCTAGGAAGAGATATTATTTAGGGCAATGACCGTTATTGCAAATTTATCTGCCTTAAGTTGTTTCGTTTTTGGCAGGGCAATAGAGGACATTGCCATTTTCCCAATAGGTATATCATTAATTAAAGTCACATTTTTCATTAGTAAAAACAAATCACGATACCGGCACATTTATCTTCAAATGTGTTGAATTCATAGTGATCTAACTCCGCCCCTAAGATGACCCACTGACCTAGCCTTTTTAAGGACGGCCTTAGCCTTTTCTTTATTTCCGATTAGTAATTAAGAATAGATTGGGTCAATGATCGCTATAACCACGCTTTAACGCTCTAATTTTTTTTTGTAGATGAAAACAGACGTTTGTTTTCGTAGTACAAAAATATTAAGAGCCTACATAAAAACTTTTTTCTTTCACTTATCTCTGGAAAGTAACATAATTAAACTGTCATTTAGTCCACACTGACAGATGCGCCATTGGCTAAACTACACTGTTTAAGCGAACGCCTGCGCAAGGTTTAAATGTCAGGTTGACAACTCATTACCTGCCAATACACACGTCATTCAAAGAACTGTGCCTTCAGGGCAGTAATTTATATTAATTAAGGAACACTTCCAATTCATGGAGGACTTAGGTTGTCTGCTGATGCTGATACAAAAACTTTGAATATGACGTCCAAATTCTTAATGCTTCTCGTTTAAAGTTCCATGTGTTGTATTTGTCAATTAATGACTTATTGTTGTGACAGAAAGTAAGATAGACTTAACAAGGTATTTAATTAAGTTTACGCCCAGTTTCTGGAAAATAATTATCGACACTTTACAAATTAAACGTAAATTAAGTGCTGCGATTAACTGTTGAAAACTCATTCAACTAAATACAGCTAGATATCGCGCTTGACGATTTAAATAAAAATTATAATAATAATAAAATCTTGCTTATGGCACCATGGGACTTGGTAATGATATTATAATTACACAAGCTGAAATACAAAATATTTGACAATCGCTTATTAAAATATAATAATCATTAAATTCATCAGTAACTAATTTGGTTTGTCACAATAATTTTAGTTATAGGAACTGGGCTTATATGGTCGTATAGGAATTTGGGGTAAGAATGAAAAAAATAAACTTTAAAGTTGGGTCTCTTTGGTCCTGGGTTATAACACATAAAACACTGTGTTACCGTGTTCCTATTGGATAAAAGTTTGGGCCAAATTAACCCAACTTTACAGTATTCATTGTCTATATTCATGGTATTGAGCTTGCCTATGTTGTAATTCGTGATGTCCCATGATAATATATATGTCGTAGGATAATTTGATACTTCGAATCTTCGCGGAAATCCTAGGGGTTTTGCGAAAACGCGGATAATTAGACATAGGCGAAAAATTATCAATTAGGGCACCCCGACTCGGACAGGTTAGGTTAGAAGGGGATGGCGGGGTCAAGTGAGCGAGCGTAGCGAGCGAACAGACCCCGCCATCACCTTCGTGGTTATTTTTTTTTTCGCAAAAATCCTGACTTTGTCCAGTAAGATTTGATAATTTTCCGCCTATGTCTAATTATCCGCGTTTTCGCAAAACCCCTA
This sequence comes from Melanchra persicariae, assembly GCA_947386135.1. NCBI lineage: Eukaryota > Metazoa > Arthropoda > Insecta > Lepidoptera > Noctuidae > Melanchra > Melanchra persicariae. The sequence continues at coordinate 3,244,556 of OX376655.1, read as the reverse complement.
GGATTTCCGCGAAGATTCGAAGTATCAAATTATCCTACGACATATACACCTTTATCATACATGATTTTGTTCGTTAATATGTATTTTATATGGATTTCTTATATTTTCAGGTCTGTATACAACTTTAGTCGCCGCTAAAGGTCGGTTAGCATGAGTGTGTGCTGTTTAGTTGTGTGTTGTATTTCATAGTTTATTTAGTTAATAGGATTAAAATATAAAGGTGTTATTCATGAAAGTTGGCGGAAAACTATTTTTTTTTTTTTTTATAAAAGTGTGTGATCTTTGACAGTCGTTACGGGTAGTCAGAAACCAGTATATCCGACACGTCTTTGACAAAGGGTATTGTGCTACCCAGCTACTAGGTTTGTGGCTGTCACTTCATGTAAAATACTGCTAATCACCTGCATGCTGTTACACTGGAAACCGACTCCAATATAGTTGGGAAAACCTAGGCTGATTATAATACCTATATAAAAGTGTGTGAATTAACCAAGTCCTTGTCAACAGCAGTTTATATTAATTTTAATATTGTAAAGATATTCATATAATTTACGCCGTGGTTCTCTACTGCATACCGCGGTCAGTGTGACACAATTGCATGGGCTCGGTTCACGATTCGCCCTCTTTTCACCCACACAATCCTGCCAGCACTTTTAACTGCTGTTTTGGTAGTTTTTGTGCTCAATATAACGTTTTAAATTTTATTTACTTAGTTTCGCCAAATTAAGAATATTAAAACCTTTCTTTAAGGCGAGCCTGACTTGAGCGCGTAGGCATCTAACGCTTACCCCAGGCCCCGCAAGGAGTAGCAATACGTAATAAGTTACGATGCGCGGGAGACGCGCGCACCAAGCGCACCGCTCGCTCATGAGTTCACGGACTCGGGTAGGTACTAAGTTCCGTCACAGGATAAAGTAATGCAGTAGATCAACTTGAATTGATTAGTATAAGTTTATTTTGTTTTATTTTTCTATTAAGTATTTTTTAAGGTTATAGATGGATTAAGTACGTATTGTACAAACTTGAATCCAATTACTAATCATTAAAAATCAGTAATAATACTTATTTATTTTAGAGTATATGGTGGATTTAAAATCTGACTGACACGAAAATTATGAATACGAGTACGATACAAAAATACGCGTCGCGCGCTATTTGGCTTTGGTGCGATACCTTCGTAAAAATCAAGTAGTAGGTAGGCACACTTACTTTAGGAAAATTATGTTACAATTCTTGAATATTATAATTCAAGAAAGCTTAGAAGTATAAATGGTTTGGAATTTGCCTAGATGCTATTTAAAAAAAAACAAAAACGTTTTTATATTTTTTAATCAAATAGTTAACATAATAAAAGTTACCAATGCAACTGGCTAAAATTCGTTGAACTGTAGCTGTCTCGGTTTGCATGGACCTAGCTGAGTAGATTGACACGGAATATGGTCCTTGGATTTGCTTGGACCTGGCTGCACAGGCTTATCATTAACATTTTCTTTGTTTTCTTTCAATATTATGTCTCGTATTGGCATACCGCGATTTTGGCGCGGATCCACAATCTCTGGCAATATACATTTCAAATAAAAATCTATAATTTTTTTCTCCATATGAACCCGCCAAAATTCGTCATCTCTTGAAATATTTTCTACTACTAGTTTTCACCGAACCATATTCCAAAAATGCATTGGTTCCTTTCTGTTACATGAAGTTGACCCTGCACTTGGTAATACCAATTACTTTTTTTGTTTATAACCCTGGTATGTTTTATTCTATCGAATTTAAATATAATATGTATTTTACTTTCTTCAATAGCAGCATTTCCCTTTTCTAAATGCCGTTATTGGACATTTAATTTCAACAATGGTGTCGTTCCCAACTATACCGTCGGGGGTAACCCCAATAAATGAGTATTATTTTGGAGACAAGTCACGCCCTTCCGCATGCTCTATTGCCCTGTAACGCAAATTTTGATTTTGATTTGTTGGTAATTAACAAGTAAAATTTTAAAAACTTACAAAATATCCCTGTTCAATAAAGATAACGGAGCTACAGTGCCAAAGACAGATACACAGGCACACAGACGCACGTACACAGAAACATAGATAGCAAACCGTTATAAATAAATAGGATAGAATTGTAATATGGTGTGTGTTTAATTTCGTTATGTATTTTATGGTGTTACAATAATGATAATGAGATACTACTTTATTCAAATCTATACTAAATAATATTATAAAGTGGAAGTGCGCTAAGTGCGCTGTGGTAATAGCTAATTATACGTAAGTACCATGTACAACAAAGATATTGTTTTTCATTCGATCTAAAAAAAAGTCCGCGTCGTTACACCTATATCTATCTCTTATAAATATGCCACACTAAGGCATTTTATGTCAAATAATTTATTTAAAAATTAAAGGTGGTTTTTCAGCATTAATATTAGGCAGGCATATTAATCCTTACTAGCGAATTTAAATAGTTACTTCATCATCAAGATAATTTTATGAAGATAAACTTTGTCTTTTACAGCATGTTATTTGAACTCACCGTTTAGGAGATAATGTAAAATTAAAATAATTCAACAATATTATTAAATCGAACGGGCGGTGCGCGAGACGCGGCCACCAAACGAGAACGCGTCGAGCCTGCGTGACTGCGTGCGACGCGGTGCAAGAAATTCTTTTTTGTATTATGATTATGAATTTATGATAGTTGTTACATTCATGGGGAAGGCTGTACGGCTATACGGGAACGGGAATTCCTACGGGAATGAAGAGTTCCGTTACCTGTCTCCGAAGTTCTTCATCAGATCTTCACCAAATTGAAATGGGATCAGTCCGGGAAGATACACTTCCAAAAAAAATAGAATCATCAAAATCGATTGACAATTGGCGAAAATATCGCTGAGCAAACATACAACAAAAAAAAACAGTCGATTTGAGAACCTCTTCTTTTTTGGAAGTCGGTTAATAATATACAATACAATAGTCAATTAAAAACAGTTCAGTGTATGTAATTTATAATTTCTACACATTTTTCCTCTTGCCAATAAACACCGATAAAGTAACGCATTGGATTGGAAAAACTATCCAAACTGACCACATAGTTTTTTGTATGTCTTGTCATAACTAGATACATTGTTAGTAATTAGTAAGAGGATGGACTCTAGTGTACAGCGCATAAATGAGCTGGTCCGGTAGCCTAAACGTTACCAAAAGTATGTTATTATAATATTTTCATAGGAAATGGTCATACTGTAACACTTTTACACTATGGCACGCGACTCACGAGTGCGCTGCGCGTATTGTTTGGCATAGACGAGACCTACACAAACGTTGCGGACACCATAAATATTATTATTTGTTGTGTTGTGGTGGCTGTGAGTAGGTACCCACCTAGCGTATAACTACACTTATATTTCTTCTCTACATGAACACCACAACATTATTGCACCGATATTCAACTCTCATGTAGGAAATACGAGCTATTATTTTTGCATTTGTTTAGGAGTAAGATAAGTGAAAACGGACATTTCTAATAAATAACAAATATTATAAGACTTATACAAACTCTCCGAAACCATCAAGACTAACGTAGCGGGGTGAACTACCTATTTGACATTTGAAAACAGTAAATCATTGTATCATGTGCGCGCGAGGTGGCTTTATGCACTCTGAAATAGGGTTCAAATTCAATTGTTTTACATACTCGATGCGGTTGGTAAATCTATTCCGCGCGAAAACTAAACCACTAAAGCGCACGTCTTTATGCGTACTGAAATAAGGTTTAAATTAAACTGTTTACACACATGTTTGCGGTGTGGAAATTTATCTGTTTCGTGTCGGTACTTACCTAGTTAGTAAAGTAAATTATGTATATACCTTTTTGTTTATTCAGCCAAAGTTTATAAAAAAGTAGTCACCGCTGCAACGAAGAGCCGTGACAACTTTTTTTCCCCCATTTTTTTTTACAAAATTATAGCTACATCTAATAAAAACTAACTATATTACAACTGTTTGAACACTAAATTGTATACAAGTATTATTATTTAACCACTCGACACGTGAAAATTCCAAAATAAAAAATAAATCTTACGTAAATAAACATAAACATTAAATTCGCGGCACACTGGTGTGCCGGCAGTGCTAGAGCGGTAATCAATTTAGGCTTAGCCAGTAACAGAACTTAGCGGGGGTGGCGGGATCGCAAAAATTTGGCACACGTCCGACCTCCAACACGTTCCGCTCGGGACTAAATGACACGGGGCGCGCTCATGAAACGACAAAATCACTTGATTTTGGAATTAGTGGGATACGTATTTTCATATTTCACATTATGACGGCCGATTTATATCACATTTTTTACGACCTTTATTGTGGTATAAGTTTTATTACTCAAAACCTTATATAACTCAAATGAAATGATAATTACATCTTGATTTTGACTTGTCTTTGCGATTTAATTGGATGCAGTAAAGTGCAAGTAATCGTGTATCGCACGGCCGAAATCGCAAGATCGAAGTGTGAAATATGTAATATATTTTTTTCAAAATTTAAATCCGTGTTGTTTACGAATAAAACACAATTTTACACAATGCAAAACAACGTTTTTCCAGAAAACCTGGCCTTAACTGGAGCAAATGTGCATTTAAGTTATGTTTCTCGTAGACTATGTCAGTCACTACTAAATAAAATACAATTATATGGAACTATTGGCTCACTTAACCGGATTTTAAACTATTTTTCAGCATCAGAACTTTAGCATTTAAGTAAAGTTGGACAAGTTCTAAACTTCAAAGTATTGAGTCAAATAGGGTTAGTCAAGTTAGCTTCCTTTTCAATATTTTCCCACCAAACAAATTTCAAGCCTCGTTTACTAGCTTGGACTATGCTATACGATCCTGTTCCAAAACAATGCCGCCAACATTCAAACAATGTGGTCGACTCACATAATTTCTACCAACCGTATCACACACACTATTTTCTCATGTCCCTCGGCCTATTTCCCTCCAATTAGGATAAAATGGCGGGCATTTAAAATGCGCCACTAATGGCGGCGCCTGCGCTTGCGCAGATCAAGGCCCGCAATTACATCGTTATCTGGGTCGCGTCGACGACGTGTGCCAGTGTGATTTACTACGTTTAAACTATTATTTGACTGCGTTTTGGAGAAATGGGTGGGCTTTAACGGTGGTTTAAATGCGTAGAATTCATTGGAGGTAGCAGGATTCTCTTATGTCCACTTTATTTTGAAAGGCTTCGCCGGACGGAACCACAAACAAATACACAACCTTACCAAGTTACAACTCCACAATCACCATTCTCACACACACGAAAGGGCTGTTTTCGCATTTGTCATATTACTTGTCCAGCTTATGAACTTCTGATGTTGCTTTCGATATGAACAACTGGCGTATTCCTGGTACCCATGACACAAGTTTTATCTATCCTTGTGTAGGTACCAGAGTTCTTTGAGCATAGAGTACCTAATCTAAAGTGTTTGATTGTAAAAAATGCTTAGCCCGATAAACAATTAATTAAGCTTTGCTAACTGTAAACCCAGTCAAGAATTATTCACTCATGAAGGATCTTCTGATACACCGCTGTTGTAAAGTATCTGTATACTTTACGGTTACCGTGGGTCCGAGAAAACTGACCTAAGCTTAAGGTAGAGGAGATTTACATTGGTTCAGAGTTTAGTCATGATAAAATTGTTTTTATCTGACGTTTTAATTCAGAGCTTTTGCAATAGGAATACTTTACTAAATTTATATTCAAAGTCAAAGTGTTTATTACTGTGATTTTTGGTAATTCGGTCAAAAATCTACCCATGGGTTACGATTTAACCATCTTAGAATTTAAAATCGATATAACATTCAAATTAACGTTCAAAAAGTGCTGGCACTTTGACGTTCAAAATGTTCTGGCTCTCAGCCTAATTTCAATAAATGACATTTGACTTTGACTTTAAAAAAAAAATTCAATACCTATTTAGAATAAAAAAAATTGTTATAATAACATTTAGAATACAATTAATTATCATACTTAACAAATGTTCAGAACACAATATTAATAAGTCAAGCTTTTGAATTTTCAAGCATGAATACATATTTATAATTCAATTCAATTCAATGAAAATTCAAAATGTAATAAACTAAACAGTTTACTATAATGTAAGTTGGCAAGATATTTTGTGGTGGGAGAAATTCGCGCACGCACAATTTCATACATTTTTACATGCGCGAACTTCCCCCACTATGAATTATCTTGCCAACTTACGTGCCGGTAACTGTACATTTCGTGAAGAAGTAATTCGTCATATTGGTATAGTGGCATTTTTCAATTGAAAAATTATTTAGTCTTATTCTTTAGACAGTAAAGATCTAAAATTGGCACAATTTAAACGGAATTGTGTTAAGTTTAAATCTTTACTGTCATTTGGTATTTTATTGAAAATTTTAGGACCCATGCAGAATTGCAGAAGATGCTTTTTGCATACTCCGTATGTACCACACCCATACGCACAAAACATTTTGGGAACACATTCATTGTGCGTACAGCTAAGGAGTGGAATTCCCTGCCGCTGTCTGTCTCCTGACAACTACAACTTAGGGTCTTTCAATCAAGAATGAATAGGTTACTTCTAGGCGAGTGTGCTGCAACGTTGACCACATCATCGCTTATTATCAGGTGAGATAGTGGTCAAACGTGAGCCAAAATAATAATAACATGGTAGGTACGATTCGAGAACCGTTTAAAGAATTATCTGGATAGACCTTATTATCAGACTTAGATGAATTCGTCATTGGATGTTAGTTATGAGAACCAGGTTACAGATGACATCACTTCGACCAGTCAACTACCTCCCATGCAATCTTAGCTAATTCATATAGATTATCACAAACATACTTCGCGTGTAGGATGTAGATTTACATTGTTGGAAAACCTTATTTAAGTTCTTAAAAGACCCTAATTTGTTCCCCCAAATCTTACTGGATTATGCCCATTAATTCTGACACTTCGCTTAATTTTTTTCAATAAATCCGTACTCACAAGCCGATAAAAATCATATTCGAACTACTTAAGCGTGTTCATCCGAAATTTTCGTGACTGGCTTCAATAAAACAAGGTATATACTGATTGAAGTTACTTTATTAACGTTTTGTGCCATATTTATTGTTGAAGGGGACGATTAATTAATGGTATGGCCGAAATATACATGGTATGAATTGGACTTTATAGCGCATGCAAAGTTTTATTGAAACGATTATCGTTCAAGTGATATATCGAGTTGATTTTGTCTTATAGAATGGTAATATGAACTCTTTTGGTGGTAAATTGAAAGTCGTGGTAGATCATGAAGGTCTGTTTATTGGGTTTAAAGTGATTGACGTTATTGATTAAATCATTTTCGGAACGTTAATTCGGGCACCATTTTTACGGGCAATGTAATTGCTTTGATCATTTCGGTATTTAGAAGAGAGAATATGATCATTTGGTATGTTACCGACTTTCTTTGAAGATTAAGAGTAAGGTAGACTCTGTTGGTACAGGAACTGCAATGTTTTGGACCTGTGTGGCTTCTTATACTCTATTTATTAACTAATAAATATTTAAACAAACTGTTTCTTGTTTTTTTTCCTCTTTCCCCTAAAACTTTTCTTTATTTAAATTACTTGTGCATGCGACTGTAACTTTTCTAATATTGATAAACTAGCACAAATTATCTGATAATTATATTTTGTCGTGAAAGCTTTGTCGTAGCCCGCACGTAGACAATCGCTACGCGTTTGTAACCCATAGGTTTTTTCAGTAACAAAATACTTACTATTGTGATTACATCCAATAGCTACAGTCAGCTACAAAATCGATAAACACTGCGACTTTTCCATATCATCTAAAATCTAAATTGACTTTTTTGGCATTTCATACATACAGTAGCGCATGTTACTCCTGTTCCGATTTTAACTAAAGTTTTTGCTTAAAATGTAGATTGAAAAAAAGTGTCACTTAATCGATTTTTGTCGCTGACTGTCTCTAAAATTATATACTTACTGTACTCTTTGGCTGACTGTGCCTGATTGGGATTTCTTCTTATGCATTTTAAGTAATTATTTAAAGGTTTTGCTGCTTTCACGTTAAAATATTGACAACTGACATTTATATTGTATCTTTGGATGGATCTAACAAACTTCTTTTTTTAACAAAATAATGATCTAATTAATAACAGGACTTTCTGATTTTCTGTGCTTGCCTAACTTTTAACATTTCTCTCTATTTCTCTCAACAGGACCTGGAATCTACGATAAAGAAGAAAATTGCTAAGGTAAGTACTTGATATATTTCTAAACTACCCTTAAAAGCTGCATTTTATATTTTTTATTAGCCGATCTTTAGAAAATATTTATTTGCGAAGAGAGTAATTAGTTTTATCTTATTTTGCAAGTTTAATCTTGATGTAAATATTCAGTAGAAATATTTTAATTATGTAAAATGATATCGTATTTTTTATCAGCATACCTGTTTAATGATGTAGGTAGTATTACCAACCCTAGTTCTGAATCACAGTTGTTTACATTCTTACTTGCGAAATGACATCATGTTCGAGAAAAAATATAAAAGCTATGTACGCGACAATTTAAAGCTGCCACCATACATATATATATTATACGGCTAAAGGTGGGTGTGAACATAAACCTAAGTTTAGCCGGTCATTGGGCACCCCGACTTGGATAGGTTAGGTTAGAAGGGGATGGCAGGGTCTAGTGAGCGAGCGAAGCGAGCAAACACAGACCCCGCCATCCCCTTCGTGGTTATTTTTTTTAAACCACACAGAAATAAGAACTTTAAAGTGTTTTAAATGTTAGGTTAGAACTAGTTGTAGCCGTCTAAAACTAAGTTTAGCCGGCTAATCTTAAGTTTATGTTTATACCCACCTTTAGCCGTAACATATATATCGTTTTTTTAAACGCTCGGCTTCGATTTGTCACTTGACGATTGGTTCTAGCATAATAAGCTTACGCTTCTTTTTACACGTGTAGAAATCAGAAAGGTGAATAAGAATGTCCTGAAGTTTACCCTTTTAATTTATTTATGCCACTGGAAAATTGCAAACTCCATAAGATTGTAATAAATCTTTATTAGATTATAACTTTTCGATATATTATGAAAAAATCGTTTTGTGCACAGTAAATCCCATCTAAATTCAATAGTTTCCATTTAATCCGTCTTAATAAGACAAAATAGTTTACATTTCACGCGATATTTTACAATCTTTTCATGTTTTTTTGTGGTTTTGCGTAGGTATTCCCTTGGAACTATAAATCTAAGTAGTAAAAATCTATATAGATTTTCATATTTATCAGTTTTTTATCTGCTTACTACTATGTCTATGATGTGTCAAAACCATCATGATTCCGTTGCGAATAAGAAATAGTGCTATTCGTTCTATATAGTTATATCTCTCTCCCACAACGGCTCAATATCAACTTCTTTCGTATAGCTAGTTAGACTTAGTTTATAGAAATCACTTGAAATTCCACAACGTGCGCTTTTTAGTGCTTTCAACGCCTTATGTGTGCCTACCCTTAATTCACGTGTTGTTTGTACTTCAACAATTGCACATATTGTGTAATTACATGTATGTGCAATTCAACTGACATGCTAGTACGAGTATAGCATCTCGCTGTGGTTTACGAGAACTTTTTAATTATTATAACTTCCAGTATATATGGTGGAACTCGGTAGGAGCTTCAATTAATTAATTTGGGCATGACATGTGCTGAGTTATTTGAGGGCTGATTTACGTTTTATTATTAAAATTAATTGAATTGGCTACCCGGGTAGCTGATGGATGCGAGACTCAAAGAACCGGTTGTTGTGGCGACACTTGGGGGAGGCCTATGTCCAGCAGTGGACGTCTTTTGGCTGATATGATGATGATGATGATGATGAATTGAATTGATTTTCCACAAATTAATTTTATTTAATTGTTGTCAATTATCGAAATCTTTACATGCGAAATTAGCTCTATCTATTGATTTATTTGTTACGTTTTCATGTCTAATCAGCTGAACCAATTTTCGTATTAAGATATATTAGACTTTGGAGAAGCACTTAGGATACTTTTAATCGCGGGAGTGCGTTGCCTTGGGATAATATCAGACTTTTACGCAGGCGAAGCTGCTGGCTAAAGCTAGTAATAAATAAAGCTTTCATATCTTAAATATCAATCAATACATATTCAATTCTTCCGTTACTGAGTGACTGACAGACAACGCACAGCCGAAACTACTGGTCGTAGAAAGCTGAAATTTGGCATGTCGGTAGGTTCCTTGGAGAGTGTAGGGGAGCACTAAGAGAGGATACCCCGAAATTCCTACGGGGACGGGAAAAAAGATATGCGCGTAGGAAGTAGCAGGCAAGTTTAATGTTATATATTTTTATTTTAAATAAAGATAATTAAATTATATTGTAATTAAATGTATAACAGAGATATGTAATCTGTGAACTCTTACCATAGTTATCATCATCTGCCTAGCCTTTTCCCAACTATATTGGGGTTGGCTCCCAGTCAAACCGGATTCAGCTGAATTTTACCATAGTCCTTCAGTTTAACATTGTTTTTCGAATACGTGGGCATTGGTTTGATTAAAATTTTAAGGATTTCTTGTTTATTTTAACCATATAACTGTTTTTGTCCCCAAATATATATAATAAAAATAGAATATCATCCGAAATAAAGCTCCATAAAAAAAAAAAACTAAAATGTAGCTTTGAAGGTTTCACCCAGAAACCTCTAACATGCTACTCTAAATAAATATTCAACCGTCGTAGATTTACTTTAGGAGGTAAATGACCTATTAGCATTGCTTATCTCTTCTCGAAATTAGTCTGAACTAATAGTCTGATAGTAAACCAGTTCTGACCTACGAGACAGAGACAAACTTTTATAGCCTTGGATAAATATTTACTTGAAGCTAACGGAGTGACAGTTTTATTTATTTAATTAAAGACTAGATTGAGAATTAGGCAAAGGTCCGACTACGTCTAGATTAACTTCGGCTTATGGGGCTGAAAGTCTGTTTTGCTACAAATTAAGCCTCTGTACTGTGTGCGTGAAGTGTTAAATCTTTACTAATATAATAAAGCTGAAGAGTTTGTTTGAACGCGCTAATCTCAGGAGCTACCAGTCGGATTTGAAAAAAATTATTTCATATTTCCATTCATGAAGAAGGGAAGGGAGGGCTGTACGGGAAGCAGAAAAACGGGATTTGCGCGTACGAAGCCGCGGGCAAAAGTTAGTAAATAAATAAATATCAAGAGGTTATTTTAAGCAAGCGTGCTCCATCGTCCACCACATCATCCCTTTCCATTAGGTGATATGGTGGTTATACGAAATCCTATCGATAATATAAAAAGTAATCCCCCGACATTTCAGGGATTCAGAAGAATAGTGATGTAGGAACCTAAACACATTCTTTGTGTTATTTTAAATACAATGCATCGTGTGGCATCAGTGCAGAACCTTGTGAATGCAGAAACTATTTTTTTCACAGGAGACAATCAAAACTGCGTATTTTAAAATAAATTCAATAAGTACTTTTTTACGTTTTTTCGTGATTACTTTTATAGCGATGATATAAATGTTAATTTAAGTTGCAAATCAAAATGATAAATTCTTAAGTCGTTAAAAACGTTTTTGCATTAACAAGGTTTGTTATATATTTACACTACCGCCGACGATTTGTAAAATTTTATTTTCTAAGTTGTTTCTACAGGATTTAGTTTCCCAAATATTTATGTAATTGACGACTCAAATGATATACAGCTAACAGTGATAAGACCACGCATTGTACTGTTTTTGTTTACTCATTGAATATTTTTTGGCGCATTTTCCTCTTAATGACCCCCAGCTCTACATGTAATCTACATTGAAGTAGGCTTATCACACAACATACCTTGCCTGAGCCATAAATAGAACAATATTTGTCCCGTAACGTCACAGTGATATGTCACGTCAGAGAAACAATCGTCACGCGCCGCTTTGATGTCGATAATTGAGAGTTATTGCTGCGCAAGCGCATGGTAGTCTGTATCGCGCCGATTCGCGCCTATTTCGCTTTATAACGCGTGTTGGGGCTCTAAGTTGGCGGTTTCTGATGCATGAAACCTTAATCTTTAGCGTAAATTTCCAGTGTCTTTTATTATTTTATTTTTTCATGCTATCATCTCAGTGTATTTCCAGTCAGTCAGAAAAGATATGATAAGTAGGTAATTGTATGTTTGTTTAATTGATCTCACAAAGTTATTGCCATACAATCTTTTAATTGAAGTTCTTACAAAAAGTTTCAATTTTTTTTTGTTTTTTTTTTTTAATTTTCAAACCGTTTTTATTTTTAAAAAACGTTGCCGCACACTTGGAATTTCTACTGTAGGTATAGTGGGTGCGTTTACAAACACATAAACTCACATACACAAACAGCCAGACACGGAACAACTATCTGTACCCATACAAATCGTGCGGGAATCGAACCCGCGACACGCAGCGCAGCAGTCGATCGCTCAACCACTGCGCCAACCGTGCCGTAAAATTTTAGACATTTTAATAGTGATTTCCAAATATCCTCGTAAATTGAATAACATAACCATAATCCATCCATCACGCGGGCTCCGACCGAGATGGCGGGTATCACGTATCTCTGACATTGTTACACACTACGCAATTATTCAGCATCTCCAATCAACTCAATCAATTATGCAGATCCCTCATCATCACTTCACCGCTCCGCGTATCTCCCCGCTGTTTCTAAGCCCAACACCCTTGTTTCTTCATCTCACAGTACCATGGAAGGATAGCGACGTTACATCATTCCCACAATTTATGACAATGTTAATGTTCTTTACGACTGTTGACTGTACACAGGGATTTTGACTTATCGAGGCTTTGCGAGCCTTACAGGCTTTGCATTTAGTTTTAGTACTATTTATCGTTTGTTGCTGTTTGCTACTGTTTCTCAGTTTTGAGGGTTAGGAGTAAATCAAGTTTAATCCGCCATTGATAGTCCAGTGTTTCGTTGCTAATGATAATTCTGTGTTTACGATTTTGCTTATAAGGAGGTGGTGTAAATGTGGAGCTTTTGGTGCAATCATTGTGGTATTATTATATTAGTGTAGCCACTTACTACTTCTGGTGTTTTATATAAATTAGGCAGTTATATCCCACTGCTGTGCAAAGGCGTCCCTCTCTCTGTTCCGCACATGTGATCTGTCATCTCCCATTGCGGGCCAGTCGTTCTGGTAGGAGTCAAGTTCATCTCTCCAACTTCTTCATGATCAGTCGCGATGTAAGGGTCAAACCTGGTTTGCTTTTGTGTTCCGATTTTCAGTCAATAAAGACAACTTAATTTTTATTATTGATAGGCACGCGCTTGACCACTATCTCACCTGATGGTAAGCGATGATGTGGCCGAAGATGGAGCACGCTTGCTTACAAGTAACCTATTTACTCTTGACTTAAAGACTTCGGGGTTGTAGCTATCAGGAAACAAGCTTTCTTCAATTCACAGCTGGCTATATCATGACTTCTTATGTCCTTTAAATAGACCTAACGAAACAACTTATCAGCTACCATGCTCCACTGCTGGATACAATCCAAATTGTCAATTCTTGCACTCAATCAACAAATCAACATACAGATTCGTTAATAGAATTAAGTCAGTTCATTAAAAGCCGTAGAAGTGGTCGCATCAGGGCGTTTTCCCGCGTGTCCGGCTCGCGACGAGATAATTGTCACCGTAGCGTGCCGTGCCGTGAGTCCTGACAATTTGTTGTCGCGTGTTGACACACTACGCTGCACGCTCGAGCGAGGTTAGTTCGCATTGTTGAGGGCGACTCGTTTTTGAAAAACTAAATGACGGTATGGGGATTGTGTGCCAAATAGATAAAATTTCTCTCTCGCTTGTTTAAATAGTCAGTACCGTAATAACTGTTCTTAATCCTATGTAAATCAAAAATGGAAATCTGAAAAAAATAATCCTTTCAATTGTCTTCAAGTTTTCTCAGATACCGACTTTCGGTAAACTGAAACGAAAGTCTGGCATAAAGCTTTATATTTGACTAGCTCTTGCTCGCGACTTTGTACGCGCATATCCCATTTTTTCCCGTTCTGTAAGAATTTCGACCAGTAGTTTCGGCTGTGCGTTGCCTGTCAGTCACTCAGTCAGTAACAGAAGAATTTTTAAATTAGGATATTATTTTAGCAGTGCCTTTTAATGGTCAAATTAAAATAAACATTTTGATTTGGACGGTATTCTTTCGAAAAATCGTTAAAAAAAAACGAATGTCTCGTCCTACAATGGAAACGCCCATCCTAGTTACCACCTGTACCAATGTATAATTCTAAAAGACACCTACAGCGGTTCACGTCATCGTTTGTATGAGGAGCCAAGTTTATTGCGAGCTTATTCGGCTTGCTTCCGGAAAATCATTCGTTGGGTAAATAAAGGTATCGTTATTGAGATATTTATGATGGGTTTGATAAAATAATACCCGTATAATTGTAGACAATTTAATTGATTAGCATAGAAGACTTTATTATTTACACCATATACGTTTTAGAAAAGACGAGAGAAGAGATGATAAAAAGTTACACAAAATTTGGATGAGTTTATTTATCTGTCGAGAGACTTTCAAATTACCACTCAGCCTAGTAGACCGTTTCTCGTGTCTCTGTGCGATTGCATGGGAAGGCAAAGTGCGATCAAAGTTTTTCTGGGATAGATTCCTCAGCGGGTCGTCTATCCTAAACATGATTTATATGGACTAGGCATCTATCCCATATAAGGAATACATGTCCCAAAATGTAGAGGTCCGCAAAAATCGCTAATTACTCTGGAAATATCAAAGATAATGTTTTTTACTTTTCATAAATTTGTAGCTAAAAAACCATAGTAGTAGGTACTATGGTTTTTTAGCTACAAATTTTTATTGCCAGTTTTGCAAATAAATAAAATATTTTGATTTTTTACTAGGAAATATAGCATGATTTCAAAAAGTGGCATCTATCCCAGATTTACCCTACCACATATACTTTGCTAGCTGCCGTCCGCGGCTCCGCCCGCGTGAATGTCGAAAATTATCCCAAGGGAACATACTCCCGGGATATTAGTTTTCTATGTGTTAATGATAATCTACCTCTGTGCCAAATTTCATCAAGATCCATTGAGTAGTTTTTGCGTGAAAGCGTAACAAACATACAAGCTTTCGCGTTTACAATATAAGTAACGATAAGGATTACCATAAAATAAAAAAGTGGATGATATTTTATTAAATTACGTTGAAAACGACTTTAAGAGCGTTTACGCGGTACGGCTTTTCATACAATCTTTCAAATCCTTATTCTTCAAAGTTAATGAACCGATTTTAACGAAACTTGGTATGCATACGCTAGATATCCAGGTCTAAATAGTTATAAGAAAACATTTTTGAAAAAGATTTCAGAGGGAGAGAGAGAGCGATTTTAAGTTTTCTATAGAAAGTGAAAAATCACTATATCCTTCCCCCTGAACTCTTTTTCAAAAATGTTTTCTTATAACTATTTAGACCTGGATATCTAGCGTATGCATACCAAGTTTCGTTAAAATCGGTTCATTCATTTTGAAGAATAAGGATTTGAAAGATTGTATGAAAAGCCGTACCGCGTAAACGCTCTTAACATAGTTTTCTTGTATCTAAAGATGGCATTTTTTGAAGTTGAATAAAAACTAATGTAAAAGTAGGAATGAAAGAAATAAAGGCAAGAACTGGTACATTTTTACATGAATATGTTTTTAATGTTTAAGTTTTTAGGTTTGAAATGTTGAACATAGGAAATAGTTGGATGTTTTACTCCAGCTGCTTGTAGTTTTACATAGTTTTTATTGCTTAAAGAACATTATTTAACGAAATAGAAAAGTAATATAATAATGTTTTATTTTATCATTTAGCTTGGTGTTCTAAGTACCTACATAGTTTTTACTTTCAAAAGTATTTAATTATTTGGATCTTTAGGTTAGTTAGGAACAAAGTGCTACGTTCCAAAACAAACGCCAACGTCACCCAAAAAAATAGCCAAACTAAAGCGGGACTGGGCCTGACACGTCTCGGACATGTTGAACGGTTCATGAGCTAAAGTTACCGCGATACCCGATGACATCGCGGATGACCCAGGCCAAGTTGGCGGGACGAGCTTGTCGCCTATCGTCAGGATTGGTCCATACTTGCCCAAAGCCAGGAAGAAAGGGAGGCTGTTGACCTGCAGTGGGACACAACAGGCTTAAAAAAAAGTTTTTTATAAATACAAAGCTAGTTGGTTGCGAACAAATTAACTAACGCTTTTTCTTATACGTCGCTAGATTAGTTTCTTGTAGACTCGAGGAATATTTAATTAGGCATAAGAGTTAGTATCTAAGCTTTAAAATCGTGAGAAAATTCGCCTAAAACATCCGCATTTCTAGCGCTTGTTCCCAAATCTTGTCACAGAGAGCTACCGACTACCGACCGACCTACATTAAATCTTAATGTGTTCATAGAAATTAATTAGTTGGAACATTTCTCGCTAAGAGCATTATTTCGCTTGTCACCGACCGTTATACGCAACCAGTCCGTAGATGCATCTTTATAATTAATCTCATCACTTTCAACACCAACTTAACCGCACACTTCATCAACAACTTTCAAAAGGAAATTCAACTCTATGTCAATCACAATAAAAACCATGTCGCTTTTCGGAATGCATTACCATGTTGGCGATGACATTTACAATTTTTTTCTCTGCATATCATGTCAATCTTAATATGAAAGTTGTAAGGTTGAAAATTATAGTTGTCTTAAAATGTTATTCTTGTTTAATTTTATAGATTACAACGATAGAGGAGTCGTAACGTAAATTGTCTGTTTTTAAATATAAATATATGGTGTGTTACGGTAATTTTCGTAATTTAGACATTGCATGAATGTCTGGATGATGTTGTTTTATTACCGTTGTAGGTAAAGTAAAGTAAGTCTTTCATTTTTGCTTTCAAATAACGATTAGACGGGCAATATTTGTCTACTGATTGAAATAGAATAATTGAGTATTGTAGGTACTTTCAGCAATACATGACAAGCTTCCAAAATACAATAAGATTTTTTATAGTCCATAATCAAAGCTGGAAAGCATCAAGAAGATAGTTCCATACTATCTTCTTGATGCTTTCCAGCTTTAGA
This sequence comes from Melanchra persicariae, assembly GCA_947386135.1. NCBI lineage: Eukaryota > Metazoa > Arthropoda > Insecta > Lepidoptera > Noctuidae > Melanchra > Melanchra persicariae. The sequence goes on along the minus strand of OX376655.1, from coordinate 3,227,319 downwards.
CTAACTGTAAAATTGAGTAACTTCTACAAATAGTCTTGATTCTTTAGATAAGAAGTATTTTGCCATCAGCCTGGCTCTAGACAAAGTGACTTTGTTTCAACTATAACAATTGTCAAATGTTAAAAAAAAAATCAAATCACCCACGTCAAATCTTGCAAGAACAACACAATCCCATAAATTATGAACTTTTTAACAATCATTGTCAATAAGTATATAATTTATAAAACACCTTGTCTAGTCCAGTTTAGGTTTATATATGCAGTCGTTTATTAACTCTCCGAATTCCCAACTTTATCCACAACACATCTAAACTCAACCTTTTTAACTTCACACTTGCAGACGGGCAGACGAGCAGATTTCGTCATAACGATATCATCTCACAAAGTATGTGATGCTACTTTCGCGAAACTATAATGCATAAGTTAAAAGATAACGTGTTAAAATAACTGACGCTGAGTTGATGTTATCGGTGTAAACTGGTGTATTGTATTACATGTTCCAACAATCAATATGGCAGGTGGTAATGTTGGCTGGGCATGCTAAAGTGGTAAATCAAAAGTAAAAGGACGATGGGAGAGATATCAGGAATTATTGCAGTGTGTTTTCTTTGTTTTTTTAATTGGGGTTGATGGTGATAGGTTAAGTTTCAGGCCAGTGAGTGCTTTCTTTGTTGCCAAATTGGTTGTCGTAGAAGCAATCCAGCTAGCTTTTATACGATCTATTGGACTGTTTTAAAAATTATTTACGTTAACATTGAAAAATAGTAATAGATAACATTATAGTATGAATGAGCAGCTGCTATCGTTGCATAGGTATCTAACCAAATTTTTAAACTTTTCTATTTTGCACAGAACAGTCTGTAGATAATTTGCTACGCTTCTTTTACCCTTAACGACACCTTAGGACCAAACAATTTCAACTTGATTTTCAAAGTTGACCTTTTATGCAGATTTGTGACAAAAATGTTAAGGTATTTGCTCACCAGCCCGCCCTGGTGTTGCAATTATTTTAATTTTGCACAAAATGTCCAATATATTGCTGCATACCTATATAATTTTGGTTTTTGTGGTATTCCCAGCATTTGATGAAATCTGATTTGAATTCGATGATTTTACTGGCACTTCCATACCATCATCGCCTGCACCACATTTTAATTTTTAGTTTACAAGGTTTGGGAAGCAATTATCTCTCCTCAAAAGATAATTGCATCTCTGCTTGGTTTTCTCTCTGAATCTATGGCTTGCGATCGACCATCGTTGATTGCAAGCCTATCAATAAATTAAATGAAAATAAAACTTTAGAGAGATTCAGAGTACTTTTTTTTTAGATTTAAATATATAAATTGATTAAAACAGAGTGATCTTAATTTATTAAAAGAGAATAGTCTAGTTAAGAAAAGAAGAAGTAAAAGTTTTACCATCTACAATGTATGAAACTGCCAAGCCATACGAACACGCTACCTCTTCCCCGCTGCCACATTAAATAATGTAATTAATGACAACCATCTAATAGTGCACACATTAGTGTATCACACACAGATCTAGTGAATTATAAACAATTACAAGACACCTGTATGTAACCATCGTATAAAAGCCTGAGGCTACGAGCTAAGGGCAGATGGACAGGGCACCCAAACTCAGGGATGGCCAACCAATGGCACGAAGGTCAGTAGTAGTTCGCGGTAAAATTACCTGTAAATCTGTTATGAGACGCACGGAACCGGTTGTTGTGGCTACACTTGGGGTGGGCCTATGTCCAGCAGTGGACGTGTTTCAGCTGTTCATCTAGCATTTAGGTTACTTGTAACAGCAGCAATCGTCTTTGAGTCAAGGGTGAATATGTTGCTTCTAGGCAGGCTTGCTCCATCAACGACCACATTATCGCTTTGTACCAGGTGAGATTGTGTTCAACCGCGAACCTGCATGTCAATGATAAAAACTTTATTTGCAACCCGTTGCAATCAAAGTTTTTAGTTGTGACTCTCTTCCTGCAACATATTTGATGCAACTGGCATCATCATGTGTGTGTGATACAGTGTTCAGTCATGGCTATATTTTTTGTAAATAGAATGTCACTAACCAGTAAATGTTCGCCACCCCTATCCTATCTCACCCATCATCAGGTATCATTACAACGGAAAGGCGTGCGAAAACGCAGTATATGTGTCGTATATGCAAAACTCGATTATTTTTAAACATATTCGTGTAATTGCTTGTTGAAAACAACCGACTGATTCTCGATCCTAGGTATCGATAATGGATCTCGATGCTTTTATTAATGCTCGTTTGTAGATTGAAATTGATGGTGTTGGAGATAGAGGAATAAGGGGTGGATGTTAAAATGCAGCCTTCTTTGTCTATGTCACTGTATAATGCGTGGGGTCCGGTGGCTAATACTGGAGAGTCTATTTGTATCAATTTGAAGGAGGTTGTACTCGATTACCCCTGATGGAGGGTAAAAGGGTAAAAAACGACTAAAATGTTCTAAACGAGTCACTTTTGAGGCAGTCTGATACAGTTGTTGACCTCAAATCTTGGTGATTGAACTAAAATAAATGCCACCAACTGCATTAGACTGCTTGAAAACTTACTTTTATTAGAATTTGATTATTGTTTTGCGGTTGGTTTTTTTTTCTATTAGACACCCTGTTCTCCAGAGAAACTGCCTATAGTAGATTCCAGATAAATGTGCAATAACGGTCATTAACCCACATACATTTATTGACTTTCTTAAAATCAATAACAGAAATAAAGACTTAGAGCAGTCCTGAATCTACTTCTATCGTGATCCTTTATGTTCTCTAGTAATGTAAAATGGTTCATAATGTATTGTTCGGGTATCTACGAAGGGATATTAGGGAAAGGTCAATGTACTTTATTGCAAGTTTATCTGGCACAAAGTATAGTTCTTGATATTTGAAACAATAGAACGAAGATCTTTATGGATGAGTTCATTTAAACTATCGGGAGTCTTTCAAATTATAAAGATCAAATAAAGGAGACAAAGGGTGGGTTTCTGAATTGATTATTTTTACTTAAATACAGCAACTTCTTTAATGCCGAATTTTGACAGGCTTTCAGGCTAAAGTAGAGGTTAAGAAACACTGAATTTGAAACGCTAAATTCAGAAATCGGTGGTAAGTTATAGGCTTCGCTATGCATTTACCTGCTAGTTGCAGAATTTTGTGATACTTTTTTCAAAAAAAAATTTTTTTTTGCAATTATTAAAATCAAATTACTTTGCGGATACTTCAAATTCCTTCATTCCCTCGCATGCAAAACCTCATCTATTTTAAGCAGAACATTTCAATAGTATAATTGCTCGTTGAAGACTAGTAGAGCGATAAGCGATCGTGTCGATTGATAGTATTGCTGATGGTTTAATTATCGATACCTCGCGATATGCTGACAACTGTCTTTTGTAATCGGAATGAAACATCTAGGAATTTACTGTTGATGAAAATGTTAAAGAATTGAGATTAATTTTGAAATCAATGCTGTAATTTTTGATGCTTTTTTTCTTTTTTTTTTGCAATTATTATAATCAAATTACTTTGCGGATACTTCAAATTCCTTCATTCCCTCGCATGCAAAACCTCATCTATTTTAAGCAGAACATTTCAATAGTATAATTGCTCGTTGAAGACTAGTAGAGCGATAAGCGATCGTGTCGATTGATAGTATTGCTGATGGTTTAATTATCGATACCTCGCGATATGCTGACAACTGTCTTTTGTAATCGGAATGAAAAATCTAGGAATTAACTGTTGATGAAAATCTTAAAGAATTGAGATTAATTTTGAAATCAATGCTGCAATTTCTTCTGTCGTTTCTTTTTACGGGTTTAATTTTTATGTTTTTATAAAACTATGTAAAATACTATGCATACCTACATACTCGTACGTTTATATACTTATTGCATATTATAGGTACACCGCAGACTACCCCCTTTTTATTTAAGTTCTTTGAGTCTAACAAAGGGTTATCTGTTAAATTTCGCTGTCAGTGATGAGACAGCCATTGTACCTACTAATATAATTTCTAAGATCAGATTTATTACAAAACTGTTGTGCAACTCTTTTGGTGTACCTACAATATAATAAAGAACATTCTACTCTACTCTATGTTATGTATCAGACTGGAGCTTTTAAATTCTAATTAGCCAATCCGATTTCGTTATTTCCACATCTCTTCTCCGCTTAGCTTATCGGATTGGTTTATTGAACACATCTCCTCTCCTCTCTGCTTTGGTGGAAACTGGGCCTAAGTCCATAAAAATCAAGTGTAGGCGACACAAGCATGACTAACGTCACCAAGATCATAAAAGCAAAGCGCGAAACATCACGTCTCCTACTGTCATATCATCCACCATATTTAGAAAACAACAATTACACCCTTTTGAACGCACCCATCATCATTAAGATACCGTACGCTATTCCTAAAACGCGAGGATGGGTTCGATAAATGCTTTTTTTACTCCCAAGACTGCCCGCTAATTTGCGTCTATATCGTAAACTTCTCGTAGCGTTTAACCCGCGCCGCGCAAGTGGCGACAGAAATGTCGACACATTACCGACGACCTAACGAGCCGACTTGCTACTAGTGACGTGACTTGTTATCGATAAAAAGTGCGCTATGAATATGAATTTATTTCGACGCTTCTGAAATATAATCGGCTGCTATCTTGATGTACAATGTGAATTATTAAACTGCACAGCATGGTTTCGCACGCTACATTTTTATGATTTGCTGTTTGTATGTTGTATGCAGGTATTCGTCCCTTGTTTATGTGAAAGAACAAAGAAAATATGAAAGCATGCAAAAGAATACGACGCATACTTTGTGAAAATTGTATCATTGAATATCACATTGTTTAAATGCACTACATTTTACTCACTACCATTCAAATAAACAGCATTCTCTAGACTAGTGCTCAAAAATGTTTTGTCTTAGTAGAATTCCTTATATTCGTTTGATAATAAAGCTGTAGGTTTAGTAGTATCTCCATCTCTGTAACCCCAGGATAGTTTCCAACAACATCTAATTGCTATCATAAACATTATCCACTACATCATAAAGCTCATAAAATATTTTTGACATAAAAAACATGCTGAAATATTTTAAAATGACTTACAACATAGACCGGTCCACCTATCGTTTCAAGTTGTTAAAATAAACAAAACTTGGTGTACATCGGTCGCTAACAAATCGGCTTGTTATCAGCCGATCGGTGGCTATAAGTCGTGGCGTCGTATCGATAAATATCGATATAAAGTATCGACACCAGTCGCTGACGACACGCGAGCTCGCACAACACTAATTCACAAGTTGACACGCGACTGTCAGGGTGTACTTGCGATATCAGAGTACTTATGTATGTGTGCTTTTAGTTCAGGAGCTGCGCTTGAATCTATGTATCTATAAAGAATTTTATGCATATGAGTAGTCGTGAAAATAAATGTAGTAGTACTGTAGCACTACAGGCCTCGCCCGTGTTACCACTTTAAATGTTATAAAACACCGTTTATGATTAAAATAATACTTATTTAGGCCATCTAGCTACTACATGACTCCATATATATGTCGCAGCCAACTAGCTTAATCAGCCGTTTCATTAAAAGCCTAGCCTTTTCATTGATCTGCGCCGTTAATTCAGCGACATAATTATGTGACATGGACAATTAGTCATTAAACGATATTGAACCAAAGATGTCACTTAGGTCGCTGTAACATCGTCGTATTTAATTGAAAAGGCTAGGCAGCCGGTTAAACGGCTGATTAAGCTAGTTGGCTGTGACATTTTTAACAATCACATTCTTCTTCATTCCTAATTCAAAATACTATTTATATTTCTGCTGGACGCTTCCAAAGTTCCAACGACTAACTAGTCTGCCAGTGACCTGCAGCCAAGGAGTCACGACAGTACCTAGCCGTTCACTACCTTAGAAAACTAGGACTCTGCTTCAACAATATTATCAATTCAATCAATCTGCTTAGCCTTTTTCCAACTATATTGGGGTCCGCTTTTATTTCAACTACTATCAATTCGTGGGAGACTAATTAATCTACAGAGAAATATTAAATCATTACAACATAACACCACGGTTATATTCAGTTCTTTTGTTTATTAATATATGGTATTCAGCTGAATCCGGTTTGGCTGGAAGCCGACCCCAATATAGTTGGGAAAAGGCTAGGCAGATGATGATCACAGTTGTATTTCTCGAAGGTACAAGCAGAGGTGAACCTATCGTACACCCACGATTTTCCCGTAGTTTTTGACAACTGCAGGTATTGGAGCAAATCTATTACCACCAATCTGGCACAAATACAGATAATGGTCAGTCACAAAAAATCCTGATGCAGAAACTCAATAACAATTTTCCCGACTTGGAAATCGAACCCAGGTCCACATGTTCAGCGTCCACAAGATCGGAAAGGCAATCGAAAACATTAGCTTTAAATATTTATTTATTAGCAGACAAAGACACAAAGTCATTTACACAAGAACAATGTTTCATCATCATCTCAGCCGAAAGACGTCTACTGCTGGACATGCCTCCCCCAAGTGTCGGCACAACAACCGGTCCTGTGCGTTTCGCATCCATCGGCTACCAGCGACCCTCACCAGGTCATAGGTCCATCTTGTGGGAGGCCTTCCAACGCTGCGTCTTACCAAATGCTAAATATAATATTCGTTCATCGCGTTGGTTAGTAAGTTATTGAGTGTTTCACTCATCTTAAAACTCTTCTCCTAATCATTAAGAGTCCTTAGAATCAAATAGTTAGAAGAATTTATCATAAAATGTTGAATGGTTATGGGCCTTGTCATCACATGCAAATCATTGCGGTTTATAACAAAAACATTATTGCGATATTTTTAGCCAGTCGATGGTCATTCTTTTGTAACAATAGTGAAACTTGGTGAGTCACAAATTCTAAACTGTATCCAACTGGTGATACAATGACACATGGTTTTTCATGGTCAGATGCTAATTTTTTAAACTTCAAACTAGTTTATGCTATACGCTATGTAAAGCAAGGACATTTTGAAAACTGTTTCCAATTTTCTCTAGATTTTCTTCAATGTTATTAACGTTTGGATAGATCGACCCTTATTTACCTTTGTGTTATCCTAGTTGCATTGGTTCTTTCGTTTACTTTCGTCTCTTTAACCAAGTTCAATTTCGATATTATTCTAGTAACGTATTTTAATAACTTTAAGAGTCATTTCACCCAAGAGTGCTTCATTGAATAATGCAAACAATTTGGGATGCAACATTACAAATCTTGAACAAAGTAAGCCAACGATGTTTATAACCTAGGAGTGGTTGCATCACAATAGGCTCCCAGACCTGACCCCCGACCTCTCGATCGCCATTCAACGCCACCTGAGCACATAAAATATCTCTGACAGAAGCCTAGAATTATAATGCTGCGTAGTCAAAAGGAAACGCGAACTTATTTCATACGAACCCTTCGAAGCGATCACGCTTGCCTCGGAGGTGTCTCGAAGATCTCAGTAGTACCGCTCGCAACTACCGTTCAGTGACGTCATCAGAAAGAGACAAACACAGATCGTCGGCAGAAGTTAGAAAAGGACAGACACAAGATAAAAACAACATACCAAATACGGCGATCACATGTGACTAAATATCCCTATAAGTGACGATACCAAGTAATTATTGGAACGAAAATTTCGCAGTATTATCGTTTTATGTATAGAATTCATTTTAAAGTATGGTCGCGGTAATTTTTCGCAAGGCGTTGCGCAGGAGTGGATGTTTTCGACACATGTGGTTTGCGCCTGTGTGCGTAAGAAGATGTACTGCGTATGTTGTTCTCCGTTAGAGGTTTTTTCGTGAAGAAAACCTACGGGTCGAGTTTTCTAGCTGTGGTCTCGTTATTGTCATAATCTTGTCTAGAAGTCTTCACACTTCTTGTCATTCATTTGTGACAACTCCTTAATTAAGAAATATCTCTTGAGATTTTTCTGTTATGGATTAATTTCATCTACTATTGTCTTCTTCACTTTCTGATTATTGTCTTTAAATCTAGATTTCTAGCGAAAAACGAAAAATGTCTTGTATAGTTTTCTTTGTTATTGTCAGATTTTCTGTTGTCGTAAACTTTTTAGTCTGGTTAGTGGATAATCATGTAATTTTGACTGTCCGTTATTGATTACCTACTTTCGAAATGTAACTCTCACAAGACTGCCATATATTATTATGCCATAATTTATTTTGATTTGTCACCTTTTAATTTTATATGATGTACTGAAGAAATATTAATAGTATATTCTCAGGAAAGCTCAAGGTTATGGGAGTAACTTAGTTATTGGAAAATGTATCTGTGTTACCGTGACAAATCCTAATCAATTCACCGTGAACCCTGGCACTTGGTGCCTCGTTACTCTGATCCTGTAGTTCATGCCATGTTACTTTACTTATTAGTGTTTTAGAACATTTCGCATATTTACTGTTTCTTGAACTTTCCGCTATCTTGGTTCTGTTTCATTTACTGTAGGTATTGGGTAGAATTCACGCAGTTATCGAAGAGGCTTCTCAACGCTGCAAGCGGATCAGGGCTGAGAATGGAATGAAGTTAACATCCATCAGTCATGACAGCCGTTGGTTTGTTGTTCTCCAGCTTCATTTTCTTCATTTCTTTCTTCTCTTTAACTTTTACTTGCCCATAATATTCACACTGCTGCGATACAGGTTTTGTCTTTATGAAAGAGTCCCTTTTCCTTTTTAATTTTAAGATTTTTGTCCTTGTATGGATCAAGTTATTTGTATTATGTTTTGAGTAGAAAAACACTTTCTAGCTTTAAAAGTCTTTATTTGACCAAATAGTCTACTTTTTTACTTTAAAAGGTGCAAATAGTTTAATAATCTCACTCAAAATGTCTATTACAATCGAATATTGCTAATGCAAAGTCAAACACCCTTAACGAACTTATCACGAACTTTAGCAACACCTCTTATCTCAATATAATCTAACTTGTGAAGTTCAAACAAAGCGATGAACATCTTAATAATGATCGTACACAAGTTATAATTGCAGTAGTTCAGTTGAAACAAACAGACGGTTATCTCAAACTATTATCTCAGTTTATAGTCATAAATTGAGATTTTAAATGTTGGGCGGAAGATACACTGGAGCGGTGTTAGCTAGTGTGGAGTTATGTTGGTTACCAACATGTGTTGGAAATCAACGTGAGGTTTTGATACGTGTTGGTAGGTGTCGCGGAAGTTTGATTGAAATGTTTCTTGGGGATTATGTAGTTATTGTGTGGTGTTAAGTTTAGCAGCTTTGTAAATTTTGATACAATCCAGAATTTCTCACCATGAAATCTGTGAATATGTTATGTTATGTGAGTGACCATTAAGTTCGTCATGTAGGATTAAAATGTTCGACGTTTTATTTCATCATCATCTGCCTGGCTCCCAGTCAAACTGGATTCAGCTGAATACCAGTATTTTAAGTGCTGCCTACCAGACCTACTTAGCCCATTAACTTTTTTTTTAACACGCTACTTTTTGGCAGATTTTTTGTCTTCTCACAATCCTTACGGATTGATTCGACGGCCAAAGATCTGTCATTTGTAGATCTATGTTAAAATTGTCCCCCATCCACAGACCAACCTCGGCAAGCGTTGCTTAACCTTGAAGATCAATCCGTGCTGCTGTTATTATTTAGCCGAGACTTCGACGTTTCATTTATTTCATCAAAAATAAAAGTAAGCCTAGCATACTTTGTCGTCGTTATCAGTTAAACACCATCACGTTACACGCATGTTAATTAACTTAATTAGTTCAGAAAACTAAAAGCATAAACAATCGCAATATATTAGTCAGCTGCTTCATATCCATATCAAACACACAACATAAAAACACAAACTTATTGTTATGTTGGCAACATCAAGCGGTGAGTGCGCACCCGGCCTTATGCCATAGGCGCCGTTGCGACCGTATCTTTTAGATCTACGCGCATGCGTACTAACATTAGCACTGTTTATTACTTAGCTCACCGATATCATACTTAGATTTCACTTAGCACTTTGTACTGACAAGCGAATAGTAACCTTAGTCTCCATAATGGTACGTTAAAAATTCATTGGCGACAAATAAAACGTTTAAACATTTTGGCTATCACGTCGAAGCCTATTGATTTAAACAGATAGGATAAAATTGTTTTTGTCCCTTTTCCACGCATTAGTATCAGATACTTGTATCTCTTTCTTCTTAGGAAATCTATTTGCAATGTTCGGATATCTAGGCTCAAATCTTAGTGTCCAAATGTGATTTATTGGTACAAATATGTGAAGGCTGGCGTTTGAATTGCGTTAAAGATCTTTTCTGTTTCACGGTAAATTGTTTTATTATCAGTTTTATGTCGAGTGAATTTTACGTGGAGATATTTGTTTAAGCGTTAGATAAAATCATTACGCGATAGCTTGCAGTCTTATAGAACCTGACATTGTTTTATAATCTACTACTATATCTTCCGTAAGGAAAAGAGCAAGAAATACTAAGGTTTTACATTCCACATCTTCATCATCTTCTGCTACATTTTCCAAGGTCTTCAATAATCTGTTTGCCATCTCAATCTTTTATATTGTCCCCAGCATCCGTCTCTACGTCACTACCTTCCATCCGTTTATCAGCTTCATCATACTCATCAAGTTTCCGATCAGAATCTTACCCTTACATCCCCCAATCAGCGTCAGAAAACGAAACCAGTCCAGTTTAAATATCAATATTGATATTAATAACCAGTGAATAGGAACGGATTGACAGGTACCAGACCCGTTCAGTTATCGCTCAATCGAAGGACAGGTGGCGAAGTGAGGTTACAAGGCTGGCAGCTTTTATTATGTAAGTACTTACATTGGGTGAGACATGATTTAGAGGTTGCATCAATGCATCTAATTAAACGACGAACACTACGAAATAGTCACATCAATCACCTATTTTCGACATTAAAACGTATATTTGGATATATTATAATATATAATAATTACAATGTTTTTGTAGGTTTATTTATACTTTAGTTTAAGGCTTCACATACCCTTTTCTCTTGCTCTTTCTTACACACTATTGTCTACATTTCTTCTATATTTCTCCTTTCGCAGGTCTGCTGGAAGAAATTTCTTAAGAAATAACCAGTACCTTTGTACTTTTAATTTTTATGTTATTTCTGCAACTGTTTTTCTGTGTGTACATAAATTATAAAATAAATAAATTAATTAAAAATTCTAAGGCTCTACAACCATAAATTACAGACTATCAGCAATAACAACGTCAAACTTGACTGTTAAACATGAAATGTGAAGAACAGTTGTTTTGAACCTTTCTGAATAAATAATAATCATAATCAGTTATCAGTGATATGATGTCACTGTGTGTAAGCCCTGTAATGTCAGTTAAAGGCATCCGAGTCGCGCTAGTTCGGCAATGACCGTTTTTTACCCGACTGCCCCAAGGAGGGTAATGTTTTCCGATAAAACTTTTAAGTTGTGTCATACTATACCCGCTGAATTATAATTAAGCAGAATGAAAGTCGTGCTCTGATTGAGGATTTTGGAGAAAGGGACAAAACTGACAGTTTTTATGAAGTATTTTTAAAGTCTGTCAATCAAGTACTGTGTTGCAATCTGACGAATTTTCCTGTTGCTAATTGGAAGTTTCTAAATAGATTATTTGGGAGTCTTTTGTTTTTGTTACTACTAGTCTTTTGTTTTTGTTACTATTAGTCTATTGTTTTTGTCATTTATCTATTTTTTTAAATTGATGCGAAATAGAGAGTAACATTTCTAAATTCTAGAAAAATATCCGAACATTTCTCACATTCTCCCAGATTTAACCTCATAAGGACACCAAGAGTTCTTTCCCCTTTGTGAAATTCATTGCATTCATCTCAAATATTACTTTAAATTCATTATCATACACAAAATAAGTTCGTAAGAGCCGTTAACAGTTTAATGTGTAACGTGCTGGGTCAGAGATCAACTGAATGCAACCATAACGTTTGCCTATGGCATACAAGGGCTTAAAAATAAACAATTCATAACAATAACATGTTCTCAAATACCTGTTCATTTTATCTTTTTTTCCCTGACTGCCTCAGTAAGATTTAAGCGGTCTGATGTAGGTGGTATAGTTATTTAGGTATATTTAAGACGGAACTAAAATAATTGCCACCAATTGTAATGAATGCACTGCTTGAAAAGTGATATTGAATAATACTTTAGTTGTCTTTGTAGTTGGGTTTTTAATAATTTTATCTACACTCACAACGTAATGTTCCAAATATGAGTTCAAAAACGAATGCATAAATACAGACTTTTTTTTCGTGGATAGGTAAAATTTAAAAAAAAAGCCATTACAGTTCAACATTTTCCTTCGATTTTTAAACAACTGCATCATAAAATAACTTTTTCATTTTTATAGCACACTTTTTCTTTTTAATTTTTGGCGCGGGCTCATTGAGCCAGCTTTTATCTTTGTCTATGTTTGAGCGCGCTGCGCAGTCATTCGAATACGCAATGAGAATATCCGCCATATTGGAATTAACTATTTTTCCACTTATTTTATTTCAACTGTATGAGTGAAGATAAAATAGTGTATGCAACGGCATATAATTTTTATATGGTCGTTGCATAAACTACTATTTTAGACTTCTTTTCTTTTGTTTTGCAGTTTAAACTTATCCAGGTTTCGGTAGATTTTCTCATAGCTCCAATACAACTCCCAATTGGATAATTATTTGTGTGCTTAATTTTCATGTTTGCTGTCTGCATCGGTTGTTCCTCTGAAATACTATTTACACCACAATGTGCTTTCGAACATCTAACATCAGCATATATTCTCCGCAGTTAGACATGGATGTTTAGTAGGTACACTGAAGACTTGTGCGAAACAAAAAAAAAAAACAGACAAATCGTAACTCCAGAATGCTTCTTAGAAATTCAAATTGAAAAACACTGTCCAACCTGGAGAATGAACCCAGGGCTCCAAGTTAAGCACATGTTAGCCCAGTCATATTAGGGCTTTCACCTCGGAATGAAAGATAATAAGCTGCAAATTGGTATGAACCTTTGTTTTGTCATTCTAAATGTTGTCTCAAAAGTCACAATCGTTATCGTGTCCGCGTCTCAAGATATTCAAGGTCAAAGGTCACAAAAATCGGTTTTTCGCGAATATCTGGCTTCCTATCGGTTAAATGAGATTTGCATTTATTATAAAAGTTGTAGGCTATAAAATTCCCTACAACTTTTGTTTAAAATTTTTTTTCATACGACCAACCGTTTTGAAGGTAGAGCGCGAAGAGTGCACATCGTACAGTCATATACGGCCTAATGCAAGGTCAAGCGTGAGTTATGGTTATCAGTACGTTATAAAGTCAATTATTTACTTGGAAATTATAATTATTAAACAATGCCTATTATTTATGTACTAACTATTAATTATTTATATTTAATTAAAGAAAGTAACTTGATTATTTATATATAATTATTCATATTTAACTATTTAAGTATAAAATATTATTAATTCTGGATTATATATTTTAGTTTTATTTTAAGTTAAAATGATAGTAAGAGTATATATTTTACACATATTTTTATTTATTATTAAATACGGCATAATATACATTTATCAAAATGTGAGTTCAAATATCAAAAGTATCTTTGTTGATTTTAATTGTAATGAAATTGGAAATGGAAGCTAATTATCTTCTTCTTCTTCGTCGTCTTCTTCTTCTTGTCGCTCAAAAATGTTCGATTCATTGTCATCATCCTCATTATCTGTCATGTTCATCTCCAAACCTTCCAGAATATCGGGATCATATGTATTTTCTTCATCGGGATTACTTGGATACAGTGAAGCGTTGAGGCAAGCTTGTCCGTTGCACTGGCCGCAAGCTAAAGAACATTGTAGCCCTGATTTTCTGCATCCACAGCGGGAACCACAACCATTTTTGCAATTGCAAAATATTACGTTTAGTAGTTCGGCTGGTGCTGGAGGTAATATTTATTCAGTAATATTATATCAGTTAAATACTTTTGTTGTAATTTTGTAATAATTGTCTTATCGTCAGGTATGTATTCCGTAGGGACATCTTTAAGTTCTTTCAAAGTAAATTGAGAATCTTCATTATTTTCTATATAATAAAAAATCTCCTTCATTGCTTGAGTGACTTGATCATCTTGGCGAGGCTTTTTATCTGCAGATGGTACTCGGGTTAAAAAGTTGGTATAGCAAATAGTATGATACTTTGCTTCAGCAGCGATCAAATCATACTCGTAATATATACGTTCCTTTACTAATTCTCCTAAGGAATCGTTTCGTTCTTCTGCTCTCTTAATTACGTTGTCTTTGAATGCAAGAGTACTTACATTACTTATTGTCCGTCTATACTTTAATTTTTTTTTCTTTTCTGCTATTTCATCAGCTTCTTGGCCACAAAATAAGCATAACTTTCCAAAATCAAAGACTTCATTTCGTTTTTTACGAGGTGCACTTGACGTTGAAGGTTCACTCTCATCTGTGCGTCGTTTTGATGCAATAATAACATTTTTACTCGTGTACACTTTTCGACACTCGGAATGCACATTTACAGAACTTAAAGTATTTAAATAGTCTATATGTCCATCATTTCTTTCAATACTTGCAGTTTTTAAAGTTTGTAAACCACGTACGACATTCACAGAAACACCTCCTGAAAGTTTCTTATCACATATAAAACACAAATCAGCCATAGCTCTTAAAACCGTACGTCCGTAGTTGCAACGGTACAATTTCAAACTAACGAATAATCTTGACTCATACAAAGTGGAGAGAGTGGCCTTGAATACTATAGAACATCTGTCCCGGCAATGAATAGAAAAGGGCATAGGGTAGGGACAAGTATTTCCAGGTATATAAGTATTGAGAAATTTACGCGTTTTAAAGAAAAGATATATAATGTCGTGTTAACTTAAAATAAAACTAAAATATATAATCCAGAATTAATAATATTTTATACTTAAATAGTTAAATATGAATAATTATATATAAATAATCAAGTTACTTACTTTAATTAAATATAAATAATTAATAGTTAGTACATAAATAATAGGCATTGTTTAATAATTATAATTTCCAAGTAAATAATTGACTTTATAACGTACTGATAACCATAACTCACGCTTGACCTTGCATTAGGCCGTATATGACTGTACGATGTGCACTCTTCGCGCTCTACCTTCAAAACGGTTGGTCGTATGAAAAAAAATTTTAAACAAAAGTTGTAGGGAATTTTATAGCCTACAACTTTTATAATAAATGCAAATCTCATTTAACCGATAGGAAGCCAGATATTCGCGAAAAACCGATTTTTGTGACCTTTGACCTTGAATATCTTGAGACGCGGACACGATAACGATTGTGACTTTTGAGACAACATTTAGAATGACAAAACAAAGGTTCATACCAATTTGCAGCTTATTATCTTTCATTCCGAGGTTGACCCCTTTTTTTACCTAATATGACTGGGCTATGTTAAAATACATAAAATTGAGCTTTCCGCTGAAAAAAAATTCAACACAAAAACTTGCATCACACAATTCAAATCTCAGAATCTTTTACGCAATGTCAAAAGACAGTCACGTACATACGTGATATGTACGAATGTCCAGTGACCCCTCGGCGGAAAGATATCGATAAATGGGGCACGCGCGGCCGAGATAACGCGGCGGCGGACGGGGCGCGGCGTGACGTCACTTCCTTGTCGGCGCGTGCGCCGCTCTACTAAATGTGGGTGTAAGTTATGAGCTTCTGAGGAGTTTAGGGGTGAGATGGAAGTGAGTTGTGATTTTATGTTCAACTTGTGTTTAAAAAATATGAAGTGCCTCTTATTCTCTATTCGCATTTTCCACAAGTTTTACAGTTCCTTTTAAATCAAACTTCACAACTCTAAATAATCGTCGCGAATCTTTGATTCTATTAAAAGTTACTAGCCACTTGAGTAATTATAGCTTTTAATCGTCACGAAAAAAATATCCACTCTCCATATTTAATGCATAAAAAAATAACAAAAAAAAAAATGTTTTTTTTTTGCAATGGAAACAGTTCTTAAAGATAAGGCAGCAACATCCTTTAGATCTCAACCTTAAAAAGAGCGGTATACCTTCATTCCAAGCACCACTGTATTACCACTAATCTGGAGTTTAGAAGTCTACTTCCTCAAAGCCTCATTCTTCTCTCATCACTTGGACCACACAACCAACGCGAGGCCGCGCCGCTTCCGCCAGTATACCAAACATTGGCACACTACCCTTCAACCTTATCACCTAGTATATAAAGCCTAATATTGAACAGCAAAGTAGCAAACTTAAGATGGCAAAGGTTTTTTTAGCGGCGTCGTTTAAAAGAGTTCAACGGGGTGCTTTGAGGATGTCCGTTTGAGTCTTACGCTAGAATCTGAGTAAACATAGTTGTATGTAGGTATTATACATAGCTACAGTTTGTGGTATTTTATCTTGGTTGTAAAAGAGGATAGTATTTGAGAATTTGGATTCAAGAGAGATTTGAAGGAATTCTTTTTGCTTTGGTTGATTGGGTAAGAAGTTAAGACTTCTTCCTCGCATTTCCCTCGCGCGTCTCCAAGCCATGCGGTCTTCTGCAATGTGGACCGCTCTGTACATGCTGCCTCCAACAGCTTTCTTAATAGCGTCAGAACATCTTGCCGGTGTTCTACCTTGAGCGCGTCTTCCTTCGACCCGGCCCAATATCATGAGCCTTTCCAGACTATGCTTAGATAAACGCATAATATGTCCGGAAAGGCTGAGGGTACGCTCCTGCCGTTTGGTGATGTTGAGTTCTACCACAGTATAAGTTAAGACTAGTGGGAGAAGATTTGGAGGCTTCTTCTGTTTTTTTCGTGTCGCTTTACTCAACTTTTCAAATTATGTCAGACCAGTATGTCGCTTCTTGGAGCTCTGTGATTAGCCACGTTTAGATCCTGGACGAAGCAGGTGGTTGGGCATAAAAGGCAGCAAAGTAGGTGGAGCAAATCCAGCGAAGGGGCTCCACGGGCTCCACAAGTGTACTGTGTTTGGGATGGGTTTAGGATCTATTTGGCCATATTGTTTCTACAGCGGCCAACCTGGGCCCACAATCGGAAGAGATTTCCAGATTGGGGGTCCGAAATAGGAGAATTGACTTCTTTCTGTTATTGGGAGATTCCAGTTTTACTTAGAGCTTTTTTAGGAACATGCCTTTAATTCCTCCTCTTCACATGACCATACCAAGACAGGCGATTCCTTTTCAACTATTCTTTCAATCGCCAAAGCAGTGTTTTCAAAATCATATAATAAACTTGTAGTTTTTCAATTTGTAGTTAAAAGTCTCCACTTGTAACCAGTAGTTTAATTCGTTTCCATCCGAAACGCTTTTGTTCCATTCAGTCGCAGATTGGATTAGGTACATGTACAACGAAAAATTGCATATTGACCCAATACTGATGGATTGGAGTCCGAACATTTTTTCCCTCAATGTCCAAATAGTGTTGTTTGAAAAATTGGGAATCGGAACTATTGTGTGCAAAAATGTATAGCTATAGCTGGGTATAGCTTGCTGTGAAAGTTTTTTCTAACTATAGATGTTTGAAATGGATTGATTGGTTTGACTAACAATGCGCTTCAGAAGCGATCTATACTATAATATAATAAAGCTGAAGAGTTTTTTAAACGCGCGAATCTATGGAACTTTTTTTATATGGATGGGAAAACATTATATGACTCTTTCCACTCTGGGTGGAGCGGGATGGTCAGATTCTTACTGACTAAAACCTATCCGTGCTCCTCCTAGTGCCCTTTGCTTTCTAGGGCCGCGGTGACTCTTTCGAACAAAATCCGCAACCCTGGCAGGAATCTCTGGAATACAAATATACAAATATAATAGCCACATTCATGAAGAAGGCTATATTTAGGCTTTACGGGAACGGAAAAAAAAAACGGGATACCTATGCGCGTACGAAGTCACAGGCAAAAGCTAGTAAAAATATAAAATTGTTCTCATGTGAAATTGGGTCACTATTGACTTATTCTGTTCCTGTAGATTCTACAACGTATAATCG
Source organism: Melanchra persicariae (assembly GCA_947386135.1). Lineage (NCBI taxonomy): Eukaryota > Metazoa > Arthropoda > Insecta > Lepidoptera > Noctuidae > Melanchra > Melanchra persicariae. Next base: position 3,209,197 of record OX376655.1, on the reverse strand, counting down.
TTAAACGATCTTGGTTTTAGCAGCTATGCTTGGGTAACGATTCATGATTTGATTGTCACATTGGGAGACAGTTAAATGGTTGTCTTTTATCGCTCCCCGATCAGAATGTGTTTTCTAATAAGTTTTGGTTGTAAGTTAAAATTATGTTTCTTATTTAGACTGGAACAAACAATGACCATCGTGCAATTGTGAAAATACTAGGGTTAAGTCTTTTGCTGACAGGCGCAACGCGACAATGCGTAACGATGCGTATTCGCGTTTTTTATCTGTAGTAGAAATTGTTTAGTCCGTGTGTCCAATTTCTATGACAAAAGCGCAGACGCATCATAGCAAGTTTTCGATAGCCTTTATGATTTGCCGTGACAGTATCATCATCTTTTTTGCTGCAACACTTCGACACAGAATCCATATTATTTACGTAGAGTTCATGTTTATGAGTGACCGCCCAACGGTTGATGGTGCTTCAATTAAACCGTGGGATATACTGGCCAATTCGGCTGGTGCATTAAAAATCAATTATGGTGGACGCCCGCGGCCTCCTGTGTTCATGATTAATATTGATATGAAAATATACTACTGTGACCTCTTTGACCGACGGCTTGCTAGACTGTTTAAAAAAACATGGCCGAAAGTCTTATGCATAATCAATTACCTTACACTTAGAGTGTCTACTTCTACAGCATAGTTGATGATAGCGTAGCACGGTGGCTATCGATCTGTTTTTTACCCGAATACAGCGAAACAACGGAAGGGCTATGACAGTTCAGCAAAGTGCTTTGGTAGGTATATGTACCTACTATCAAAACAAATATCATTATTTTAAGAATGGGAATTATCAAAATGACTCCGGCGGAATTCGGCGGAATCGGAATTAGAGCGGAATCTAGGCGGAGTTACATCTGTAGTACACGGCGTAACATAACATGCTCGTTGCGAATGTTACATTACGGCCTGTAACACTGGGGTACGGGTACGGGGTACTGACCGGTACCCAGCTTAGGCGCTGGACACACAGAAAAGACGTTAGACGAGGACGGGCGCGGACAGATTATGTCTCTTCTGCGTCCTTTTCATACAAAATGTATAGAAGCGTCGCGACGCAAAACATATAGAAAGGACAGGGCGCGGATACGGGCACGGGCGCGAGCGGGCGAGGGACGGGCGAAAACGGGGGTGCGGGAGGGCGTGCTCGGGTGCCGGGACTCGTACGTCACTGTCACACACAATTACACCACCACAATTTAACCACGTCCCGTTCGTGCCTCGTCTTTTCTATATGTTTTAAGAAGTCGCAACGGTGCCCCGTCTGTGCCCTGTACGCGCCCCGTCCTCTGTCTTACGTCTTTTCTGTGTGTCCAGAGACTTAAAAAGCAAAAGGGTTTCCTTTAACCTCTGGCTACATTCATGAGTTGGCATGCAGTGTTTTCGGCACGTGCATCAAATACCGCTTGGTAGGCATTCAGCTTGCCTCATCGGGTTGCGATCTGTTTCTCAGAATGTTGATGACGCTCCAGATTTTGGAGATATATCATCAGCTTAGGTGTGCTAAACATTTACCTCATTCTTATTAAGAAATACCATAGTTATCCTTACAGGCCTGACCCAGGCATTTTCAGATGTTGCTTGAAGTTATGTGTGAAAAATCATAACCCTCCTTTTTGCTTCGCTGTAGTCGAGTAATCCCCACTGTCCCTACTAATATTATAAATGCGAAAGTAACTCTCTCTGTCTGTTACGCTTTCACGCTAAAACCACTGAACGGATCGTCATGAAATTTGGCAAATGTATAGCCTGAGATATGGAGAAGGACATAGGCTACTTTTTTACGCGATAACCGAACCGAACAGGCGGAGCCGCGGGAAAAAGCTAGTAAATAAATATAAGTTGAATACTTAAATATTTAAAGCTTACGGACTCCACAATTAACTACTGCTCTACAAGTTGGCCTTATTCCATGTTACTTCGGGTCAGCGTAACACATTTTCTTCAATCATTAGAATAGAACACTCTTTATTATGTACCGTTATTATGTACACCGTATAAGTTACAGAAAAGATTGATGAAGAAAAACATTACATAGGGTGACACAATGGGCGGCATTATGGCGCTCTTCATTCTGTCGTATCATCAGTCATGCTATCACATAATGAATAGAATTGTTGATAGGGTAATTAGGTACCTAAAGTTTCGCTTTTAACCTCCTGCATCCTGGTATCTTTCAGTCACCAAGCTATGAGCACACCTCTACAAGACAAACCGGTACCACTTCTTCCTTATGTAAGAGGATTATCTCTGCAAAAAGAAACCGTAAAATTTATCCTCGTTTCATTTAAGAGTTAAATCTTTATAAAATGTTGTCGATCCCGCATGGATCCGCGCAAATCTGAGCCGTGTCCGATTGTATTACAATCAGCGGTCATTATTTTAAACATTTACATTGACAGGTCAAAGTACGGGGCGGCCATCTTGAATGATCTTGATACTTTCACTAGCGGGATGTAGGTACCTCAAATTTGTTTTGTTTATGATGTACTTAGTCATGTTAGCACGAGACTCTTCATCTCTGAGCGTGGACTTTGTCATTCATTGATCTTCAAATTATCTACCGTTTTTGGTACCTACTCTCTACAACATATGGTAAATATATATTTTAGCCAACAGGTTTTTCAAACCAGAATCGAAATGAAGACGTAAGAAAGGCAAGAAATTATGTAATTCATTTTTGAATGAATAAAAATTCATTTAAAAAACATCGCATTACACATCAAGTTTAAAGACACGTTGTTGTCAAAGACTTTTTATGACCACGCAAGTATAAAACGCTCTTTGTACCAGCAAAACATAAACAAAGAAAACAAAAACAATATAAATAAATTACTGGATGTTGTTACTACGGTTTTTCATCGATAACAATTTACTACATGCAGTTGACATCTTGCGGGACACGAGTATTCGTGCAAACTTCAAACTGTCATCGAATGTTTAGTTTCAAAAGTCCAGTAAAAAGAGAATTGCGCTGCCATGCCAATTCGAGCTATCGGTATTAAGTTTTGACAGGTGACACAATTCCCCACGTCCACTGCACATCGACTACCGACTTTCCAAATGGAAAGAGGCAGCATTTAAAATTGAATATCTTTATTTCAATAAAGAAATTTGCATTCATTCGTCCAGCTATCTTGTTTCACCACGTTTCACGTAATAGTCCATGCAATGAAATCTAATCAACTCTATGTAAATTTTATTCGTTTTGACTCTGGAAGACATTTAATTATATCGCATTGGTGAATAAAAAAATGATTCGTCAAATCGAGTTTGGCGGCTGTGAGTGCCGGCTTTTTGCCGGGACTCAATGTTAATTTTATGAAGTTTAATTAAAATTGTATTAACAATTCATGAGTCCGCAGGGAGCCTTTCGTTAAACTTACTGGCTTTAATTTATCCACGAGGCCGGTGTGAGATCCGCAGGCTGGCTGGTCGCGGATCAATTAGACGGTTTACCGGAGAATAGGAATGTCTAACTCTAACGAGACTCGCATTTTTCTCGGTTTTGTAATTATACGCAGTATGAATTGTTTTTACGCTATCGATATCCACAACAGTATGTAGGATGTTTGCGAGAATTCTTGGTCATTTCTGCATGTGATATTCATCATTTTAATTGTTTTGTTTTCGTTTTGCATTGTTTTAAAGAATATCCCGTAGTGTCAAGACTGCTGTGTCACAGTAGGACAGACGCCATTTACTTGCGATTTTTTGTATCAACAATACTTAAAGCATTATTGCGCTTGGGATGCATCATACTCGAATTCGCAAAAATAAAAAGGAATCTACTTAAAACAATTGCCGCATTGTTACGCTCAATCAGCGGAGTACATTATCGAAATTAAAATAATTACGGAAGTTTTTCTCTGTGTCGCAACAATGCCAATCGCTGGAGCTTTTAACCATGACGTACTCTTTTATCGTTAAATTATTTTAACGGTTATTGCACTATGAATATTTATTCAAACTTTGACTTGATTTTTTCTTAATTTAATCGGATTAGATGCGAGAAAGACCTAAAAGGAGGCAGGTGTCGTCAACATTTCGGGAAAATAAAATTTGAATTCAATGTGTCGTGATGATGTAAATTCTCCATTTTGAATTGAAATGTTACTTAGTTGAATATTTATTTGGTAACGAGAAGAGCTTTATTGCTTATGACTTCTGTACACAATGGTTCATGATTATTTCAGGAATTTTTGACGACATGCCATTTCAATACAAATTAGGTACATTTAGGTATGTAACATCACAGAGGTGTATTATTTCATTGATAATAAAACCTACTTTTCACCATTTACCAAAATGTAGTCGATAAATAAAAGTGTCCACATCGTAGATCGTATCTCCCCCACATCGTATTTAAACCTGAAAATAATCGCTGACAGTAGCTGTCAAAAAATTGTCCAACTTCGTGACAGATTGTCAACTCATTGCCAGTCGACTAGAGCCACAGGCAGTTGACAAGAGTACGTCGAATCCTACATCGGTTTAATTAATTGTGTGTGTGACATGGCCCCTACCTTGAGCCGTATTGCCGCAGTGTTGGTATCGCGTGTGTTCATAATGATGCACGCAACACGATGGTACCTAACAGCTGGGCTGTATGTAACTGATAGTACTGAAGTTGGGTTAGTAGGTTAGGTAGTAAACGATGGACTATCTATATCTGTGATGGACATAGATTAGAAGTATATTGATTTCAATATTGTGTTAATCGAATGGATGTGAAGTCTAGCTTTATTGGGCTCAACTACAGACAATTTAAAGTGGTTAAATTAAAGTACGAGGTAGCGCTGGAAAAGATTCCCTGGAACGACCTTTGCCCAGCAGAATGGGCTAATTAAACAAAAAAATAAAATTAAGGAATGGTGTCACGAAAAGAAGAAGAATGGTTTATAGTCTATGGAAATGTTTAGGACTCCTGGGTTCTTGAAGATTTTCTATTAGTATCATTAGTTGGTGTGTTTAATAGATAGGGAAAAGATTTGTAAAAACTTTTAATTTTTTTTGACATAAAGAAACAGATTAATAACATTTAAGTAATTAGATTAATTTGAAGTAAACTTCTGAATATTCGCACCCTTTTAGCAACGACACAACATTCACGATCTCAGTTGCAAAAAAAAAACTTAAAAAAACATCGCATTTCGTATATATCATGCTTATCATTCCCTCACTGCGTAAACTCGAGCTAACTAAACGACATATTACCATAACACAGTGTAAAACCAGTATTTAGTACTTACCTCAGCCCACATAACCAATGAGGATTAAATTTCTACCAATTTGCAGACAATGCTTGCGCTGACTAGCAACATGTATAGGTACTAGGGATGTTACGGAGCTTCGATTTTAACACCGATATGTCGGAGCTTCCGAATGATAATACACCTCCGTCCTCGACTACGGCACAGACATTTTTTAATCGACTTCACAATTTTTGCAGTCAATTAATTTGATTTCATTATTAGCTGACTGTTAATTGAAAATATGATTATCTTTGTTTTGAACGCCGCCACCGTAAGTAGGTTAGAGGAAATTAAAGGGGCTCTCACTGATTCATATTTGATTTTATTTTATAGGGCGTATATTTTATAACACGTCTCTCTTCGGCCACCACCTTCGCCTCTGACTCCGACAAACCAAATTTAAAAACTCCGATGTCAAAATCCAGTTCCGACTCCGACAAACCAAATTTAAAAAGTCCGACTTCAGTTCCGATATAACTACCTCCTTAACACCCCTAATGTATGTCCACACTATGCACCTGTTGTTGGCTCTTCAATTAATGAAGTGTTTCAATCATGAGTGCGCACTTAGCGCATCTAGCAAAGAATTATTTGTGATCCGTGATGTATGTGAGTGATGATTATAATCAATTTTTGTAATGGCCATCTGCGGGTTGTGGATTTTTAGGGGCCAGTTCGGATAAGGATATTCTTAAGCAACGTTCTCTCTCGCATGTCAGTTGCAATCTGTCAAAAATGTATAGAAATTAAGGCTTTTTTGACAGATTGCAATTGACATGCGAATAAGAACGTTTGGCCCTCTGATATCTTTGACTACGACATTAAATTCTCGTCTTTTTAAAGCTTCTTCTTCTTCTTTTCGTGTCGATTGACTCATTTTGTCTGTCCAGTATTAAGCAACTTGTACAGCTCTATCATTTTTAAAGCAGGACTCGGCTTCTAATCGGGTTTTTTTTTAAACTGAATTACTTGGAAGCGTTCCTTTCCCACAAAATTCTGTTTTACGCTAGTACGAACCAGTCAATGAGTGAGAATCGTTGAAGCTTTCTGTGCTTTGATTTCGTACAGTGTACATTTGCCACTACCGTCGAATGCAATTAGAAGTTACTGTCCTGTGCACCGCTACCACACCGTAAAAGTAATCGGGAACAAATTTTTCCGTCTGGATGCGTTCTGGAACAGAAAAAAGACCCATTATCTTCTGTTTAAAAAATTAGCACTTACCTACATTACGGCTCCCACAGACCGTTGTGTCAACTTTTTAAATTTTTTATGAAGAATGTTCGCCGCATAGAACATCGCATTGTGGCATCACTCCTGTCTGTGACAGCCTTAACAAAAAAGTTCGACATACTCGTACACTTGTACCTTACTAATAGTGGTTTACGGTCACGTCCAGCCATCGTTATGTACTATTAATTTTGATGTACAACAACTGTACAGTTTTTGTGCGATATTAAAGATGCAGTTTTTAGTAATTCAAACAATGAACGAATGTTTTGAGAAAAAAATGTTAATCTTGCGTCGTTTTGTATGTGAGTTTTTGCTTCACTGAATAAAAGCGATGAAGAAACTTCTGTGTGCATGTGTTGGTCATAGTACTTTTTTAGGGTGTAACTTTAATTTCGGTTGTCGGTGTTTTGGTTGCTTCTTCGTTATTTGACACCGAAGAAGCAACCAAAACACCGACTACCGAAATTAAAGTTATTTTGAACTTTGTAGTGTTTTTTTGGAAGTCGGTTTCTTTTTTTTGTGAAAAAGTTTTTTTATTTTTCACTTTTTAGTGGTACCCCACACCTAACAACACCACTGGAAAGTTACAGGAAAGCAAAAATACGCAATTTCGTATACATGGATGATTTTTCCACATATTTTTCCAGCTATTTGGATTTAAAAACCAAACTACTGAACCGATTGATAAAATTTCAATGGGATCATTTGGGAAGTATACCCTTTCCAACAAAAAAGAATTTTTAAGTCGGTTGGCAAGCGACGGAGTTATGCCCGAACAAACATAAAAAAAAAAATACAAACATCCGAATTGAGAACCTCCTCCTTTTTTAGAAGTCGGTTAAAAAACAACAAGACCGTCCGTCCGTCCGTCTGTCTGTCAGTCACCAGGCTGTATCTCGTGAACTGTGATAGCTAGACAGTTGAAATTTTCACAGATGATGTATTTCTGTTGCCGCTATAACAACTAATACTAAAAACAAAAAAATAAATATTAATATTCCCATACAACAAACGTGATTTTTTTGCCGTTTTTTTTTATAGATTTTGATACGGAACACTTTGTGCGCGAGTCCGACTCGCACTTGGCCGAACTTTATTAATTGTTCTATCTGACTTTCATATTTATGTACTAGGGAATATAATTGCTAACGAGATTATGGAACAGCAGAATTGAATGACCTGTTTTCCAAATGTAGTAGATAATATGATCGAAAATAGTATTTCTTAATTTAGGTTGGCGATCGCAGTGTAGCTGTTGCAATTTACAGAGAATTCTGTCCATTCTCTGGTGAGTCCCTTAGTCGCCTCTTACGACACCCACGGGAAGTGATGGGATGGTGCTATTCTTTTACGTCCGACACCAAACGAAACTAATACAATATGTAGACAGTTTAAATTTTCAGTAAGTCTGTGTAGGTACTTCTATTGTCGGTATATCAACAAGTAATATGAATTAAATTAAAAATAATAGGGCCCCTGCAGTAAATGTATTTTTCCGGTTTATGAGACGGAACCCCTCGTGTACCAGTTGGACTCCTTGGCCGGCTTTTTATTACAATTTATAGTTTTTTTATTTTTTTATTTTAAGTTTAAATAAACATGTAAGTAACGTATCTTTTACGTCTCTCTTTATTTTTTCCTTGATATTTTTGAAATTGCGCAGCCTCGGACGTTATCGAATATCAGCGTAATGGGAAGAAAAATTTTCGGACATCGTTAGTGAATCGTCGTTATACAATATCTTATCAATTAATTCCGGGAGAACGACCAAAATCAGTGTTACTTGCAAAATCAAAATTATTTGTACCACAGAGTAAGGGTAAACAGTCTAACATTTCCAATTATATCGAGACGTTCCTTTTGTCATTGTTTAGATTTTACACAAATAAACAAAAAGAAAAAAGTAGTCGTAAAGAAATCATATAATTAAGTTTATAAACTCTCCTGAAGCAACAGTGCTGGAAAATATCTTTTAAAATAAGCAGCACCTTTGTACTTTTCTATTTATATTTGTTATTTTATCTTTATAGTTTTTTTGTGTGTACATAAATAAATAAATAGAAATACTCTAATCTTCCTTGAAGTACACCCGCCAACTAACTCGTCGTGTACTTTTATTACTTTGCTGAAACTAAGTTAAAGAAGCAATAATTATATTGATAAAGTAAAACTTTTCTGAAATATAAGTATAAACATATACTTACCGTGGGTACCAAGAACAAACCGTACGATTAAGTTTTCCATCCCACTTCAAACTTTAAAACTCGATACAAGTTAAAAGCATCACCCCACGCGAAAGTTTACTTTTAATATACCGATATTTTTACACTGTGGCGTTCTTCAGTAATAAAGTGCCTTGTCAGTGAGTGAAAGTCCTCAGATTTATACCGCGGTGTGTCGTACCCATCCTTACGTAAGTTCTGCAGTGGGTTAATGGGATTTTATTAACGTACATCTCGCGCCTAGGGGCTAAGGGGCTAGGTTTAATTTTAATTGTACCTAGTACTTTAATGTTATTATGTATGTAAATTAGGGTAGTAGAGGAGTATGAGTTCGATTGAAAGTTTTTATTTTTGGTAAACGCAAGACAAATGCAAACATCTGTCTTGCGTTTCAGGATTCAAGACAGTTGAATCGTTTCTCCGGGCTCTCGGACCCGTCGAGCTTCAGTGACTCGGCTGGTGGTCGCTACTTTTGATTCTGGCTCTCAGGAGTTGCAGTGGCTGGGAACAGGGTGACGAGATTGTCCAGAATAAAAGGCTTGCGTTTGACCTCAGTGTCTCCTGATGGAAAACGATGCCGTGGTCAACGATGGGGCACGCTTGCCTAGCTACCTATGCACTCTTGACATAAGACCTCCAGATTGTAGTTACAACTTGGGGGTCTTTAAGTCAAGAGTGAATACTAACAATGTTTTCCTGATATCTACCAGGAAGTCCACACAACGGAGATAAGTCAAAAGCTGTCAATTTGTGCAGTGGTTTAGAATCTTGCTATGAAAATAAGATTTTCTCAATCTTCTCTTTTACAGTATAGAACCGGGTCAGGCATAGCTTTCTATAGGTACTAGTTAGACCTACCATATGTTTTACTAAACCTAACAGTATCCTAACAAAAATCTCACCACCAAATACAGTCATCAATTGAGATAAAACAAAATGTACACTGTACAATGACGAAACAAAAGCATCTAAGTACGTGACGAATGTATAAACATCACGCTGAGTCAGCGGGTTCCAGGTAGAACTCCAAGTGTCCCGCGGCATTAGCACATCTGTGGCAAGGTTTCCATTGTGTGAACTGTAGTCAAGGTTCTGACCTAGGTTGAAGTTTCAGGGTGAATGGTGTCAGTTTCTGTGACACGAGTAGAGTATTTACAGGCAAGAGTAGTTTAGGTACTGGAGCAATCTTACGTTGTAAAATGAGGCTTAAAACAAGGGCTGCTCCAGGGCTGCGGCATTTGTTCGAAAGAGTCACCGTGGCCCTGAAAAGCAAGGGGCATTAAGAGGAACACGGATGGGTTTTAGTCAGTAAGAGTCACTCCATTCCGCTCCACCCAGAGCGGAAGGAGTCATTTGATGATTTCCCATCCTTTAAGAAATGGCTGCTGCATCTATGCAGATAGATAGATTCCCATGATTATTCATGGGAATATTCCATCCTTAATTTTTACAGTCCATGACAAGCAAAAATGGAATAAAGATCTTTTACTATCATTGATAGGCCGTTGGACCACGATCTCACGTGAAGGACAACGATGATGGGGTAAGCACCCCATCATCCGTATGTCGACAGAATAGACCGGCTGGTTCTATTCTGTCGACATCTCGCCGTGTACACTTAGGTGGAGTGAACGACAAGTGAGGTGTCATTCCATCATGTTTGTATGGTTTGACAGCTCACTTGTCGTTCACTTTGCCTAAATTTTCACTTCGTCGTGTATACACAATCGCACTGCTGTTCACTCTTAACTTAGTAGTTATCAGGCTATTGTTGCAAAGTTTGATTCCATACGCGCATCTGTTCTGAGACTTTCTCAGAAGCTTGGTGAGTTGGATCAGCACTTTTCCGACGCGTTCTATTCTTCAATTTTATTCAAACGTTCCTTTGTTTATCTCACACTCAGCTGTGAACATCTACAGTACCTACTCGTAGATAGATAACTCCCACGGTATCGCTATCGTTAGATTGAAAGATGTATGGCGATAATCGTCCATCGGCGACGCCATTGACTTGCCATCAAAAGGTCGCGGGATCAAATCTTAACCCGTTGGTGAACTGTGTTATCGACTCATGCTTAAATCAGAAGCATTGGTTAACTGGCGGGTTTAACTAAGCTTTGAATTTAAACACATAGGAACCTTTTAGAGGCTTTTCTTAAGGTAATGGTTCATCATCGTTTTCTTGTCTATTTCTTAATTTATTCGAGGTTTACGAATCACGTATTTTTTCTAGGTATATCTTTATCTGCCCTTATCCCAGTGCTCACATCCTCCTTAGCCATACAATCTTTCGCTTTGTTTTTAATTTATACCAAAAAAATCTTTTTTTTTTCAAAACGTTGCCCCACACTAAGAATTTCTCCTGTATCGTGGTGGTATAATTCTATTTAGTCCGTTAATTAGATTATCGAAAAATATTGGATAGCTACCTGCGTATTTTTTGTTTTATCAAATCAATAAAAAATTACGTAGATAAACGTCATGAAAGATCAGGAGTGAGTGGGAGCTTGTGACGTCACTTTCCGATGAAAAATGTATGGGTCTATGACGTCACACGAGTTTTCAACGCACTGTATCGTTTTCATTTTTTATTTACTTGAAAAAAAGAAACAATACGTGTCCAATTGTTTTTGGAAATCTATCTGATGGTTTAATTAGATTTGTTCCCTACCTACCATAAGACGGGGTAACTTTGACTTTAGAGGTAACTTTGACACGTTCCTTTTTTTAACTACCTACTCTAGTTTCTTGACTACTTTAAGTTTCTGTATCTCTCACCCATGCGGACTCGCCCCTAACACGTGTACACCGAATTTTAGGGCTTTATTATAATGAGCCCCAAACACTGTCAAAGTTATCCTTAAAGTCAAAGTAACCCCGTATTACCGGTATTTTATTTTGTCTTTTTGCACAGTTTCCCTCTGTGTGACGTAACCTCAGTATTAAAGACATCTAACAGAAGCGTACTTTAATGATGTCCAATGAAAGTGATCTTCTCATAAAATGCTATTTATACTCAGATGGCTAAACAGCAATTTTAATAGGCAGTATTGATTATAAATAAAGTCTATCTGATGAGTGACTTCCTGTGGCCTGCGATGAGTTAATGTAAATGCTAACGATGTTATAGTATTATCTTGTATTGCAATCTTTGAGATGTGTGTTACTGGTTGGTTGTTAGCGGCGACATAGTCTGCTTGTTTAGTGGTTAGTTAGAATTAGAACTATTATATTCCTAAAGAGGACGAGCTCGAGGCCAATTAATATCAACGGCACGGGTCGATTTCAAAGGTTAAGCAACACTAGCCAAGGTCGATCTGTGGATGGGTGACCATCTTAACATACCGAGACTCCTCCGTGCCTCGGAAAGCAAAGCCGTTAGTCCCGACTGTCATTTGTAGATCTTTGGCAGTCGTTACGGATTATCAGAATCCAGAAAAATCTGACGCTAGTCTTGCCAAGAAGTAGGTACCGTGTTACCCAGTTAATGGCTTGTGGAGGTCTGGTAGTCAGCCACTCCATGTAAAATATTGGTATTCAGCTGAATCCGGTTTGACTGGGAACCGACCCCAATATAGTTGGGAAAGGGCTAATCAGATATTCTTAAAGAGTTTTGGGTAAAACGTTACTTAAATCAGAAGTATAATGTGTTTATACTAAACAAAAAATTATTCACGCACAAACGTTTTTAGGTTAAAATCTATACTATGCAACGTGTAACAGAATAAACGCAATACCTCTTAAGGGGTCATTGTACTCGTCATTATGAACAACTTTTATTATGGGACCAACCCTGAAATCGCGGTACATTTTGTTGAGTTATGCGCACAGAAATGTATGGATAGATAGATAGATAGATAGATAGATAGATAACTCGTTTATTTGGTGCACACACATATGACACATACATAGTAATAAGTACAGAAATTGCAACAAGTTTCCAATACCTACACAGAAAGAAAAAATAAAAATTAAAAATTAAAAAGACATTGTTGTAATGACGGTATTGGCTATAAAATATTTAATGCAAAAAACATACAAAGTGCGGTGGGTGTCTCAAGTCTGCACCAAATGGGAGTCCAGCTCAGCATGTGCCAGGCAAGTATACCTGACGCTGATATTCTGCTGAATCCCTGCAGTGACGTACGGACGCCAAGACGACGCTAGATACAGGAATTAAAAATACCATATATGTATATAAAATTAATATATATAAAAAAATACGCGCTGACAAAAACAAAATAATGCCGTGAAAAAAGTGGAGTGTGTGGAGTGAAATATATAACAGTATGGGGCAGTCGATTTTTTTTTCGCGATTTCAGTGTTGGTCCCATAGTAAAAGTTGTTCATTATGATGAGTACAATGACCCTTTAAGAGGTATTGCGTTTATTCTGTTACACGTTGTATAATATTATAAGTCTGAAGAGTTTGTTTGTTTGGTTGAACGCGCTAAGCTCAGGAACTACTGGTTAAAATTGAAAAATGATTTTAGTGTTGGATAGCCCATTTATCGAGGAAGGTTAAAGGCGATATAGCCTTTGACCTTTTTCGATAGCGTGATGATAGATATATCATCACGCTACAACCAATAGGAGCGGAGCACTAATGAAAGATATAACGCAGACGAAGTTGCGCGGGTCAGCTAGTGCTCTTATAAACCACTAGCTTCGCTCTCGGTAAAGTAGCATATAACCGTATCCAGGACCCTGGATCTACTTCTGTGCCAAAATTCAGCTTTAGGCGCGAAAGCGTGACAAAAAAATAAATTTTGTATTTATAGCCAAGCCAAGCTCTTTTTTTAATGTGGATCTAGTACCTACTTGAAGCAAACATGCCTTTTTTTGCCATGAAAATCCAAAAGTTTGTATTGGCGAAGCTAGAAAAAATAAAATTCCTGCCAATATTCAAAATACTGTAGCTACCTACTCAAATTGCTAACAGGATAATAGGGAAGATGTAAATACAGAATTCATGAAAATGTTGTGATTAAAATGATAAAAAAAGAAGAAAAAAAAAAAAAAAAAGGATTAACCACTAAAAAAAAGGACCACTGCAACGTTTTTATATTATTGATTTTTAACAATAATAACGAATTAAAATAACGTGAAACGGGAAGTTTTTAAGAACAACCTTCAGCATCTAGTGACGTCACAACTGTTATGACAACGAAAAAACGACCTTAAGTCTTTGAGTTATGACAGTTCATGACCAGTGACAGATAGGAGTGACTCATCGTCTTATTTTCGCGCGATCTTAGCAATAAATTGAAGCGTTAATTTTTTTATTCATGTAGGTATGATCTATTTTTAACCGACTTCCCAAAAAGGAGGAGGTTCTCAATAACTTTTTTTTTATTTTTTTTTTATTTTTTTTTGTGTTTGTTACCTCATATCTCCGTCATTTATGAACCGATTTGAAAAAATCTTGTTTTATGTGAAAGGAAATGCTTCTCGATTGGTCCCATTTCAATTTCATCAAAATCGGTTCAGCAGTTTGGTTTTTAAATTCAAATAGCTGGAAAAAATATGCGGAAAAATCATACGAAATTGCATATTTTTGCTTTCCTGTGACTTTCCAGTGGTGTTTTTAGGTGTGGGTGGGTGTGTGTTCCACTAAAAAGTGAAAAATGAAAATATTGCACGTTCCCTGTTAACTTGGCAACGTCTCCAATACTTCTAGCTCAAACCGTCCAAAACATCTGGCCCCACACAATATAATGCCAAACCTCGATACGACCTACATCCTCCATCTTGAATCTGACGATAACTTACCGATGACGTCACGAGTATTGTGTGACAAAAGCTGAAGGCGAACATGCTCCTACGTTAGATAAGTTGGTATCAAACGGACACAGTGTGACCTTTGATTCTGTGGCTCTGGGCCCAACTGGAGTTAGGCGACACAGGCGATGTATAATGTTACTGGTTTTGAGTACGGATGGTATAGAGCGCGTGTGTGAGTGTTGCTACGTTTTTTATTTGATGCTTGAAGTACCTAGCTTGGTAAATTACAAACGGGTTAATAGTTACAAATTTAAAGTAACTAAAATACCAAATTGTTAGTACCGTATCTCCCACATGAAAATATCCCGGTTTAGGTCTGTGTTTTTAAAGTTACAACCTGAGGCTCCAGAAAAAGTGCCATTCTATGAGCGAATGCGATTGTCGCAATTATAAAATATAAGGATTTGATCACGTGACATTTCTCCAGTGATTGTCAATTCTATTTGACGCTTCCGCTCACTGAATGTTACTTGTCTTGTCTGGAGCTTTTTTTGAAGTCATCAAACTCCTTCCGCTCTGGGCGGAGCAAAAGGGATTGTCAGACTCTTACTGACTAAAACCCATCCGTGTTCCTCCAAATGCTCTTTGCGTTACAGGGCCGCGGTAACTCTTTCGAAAGAAATCCGCAATCCTGGCAGGCTCTGACCCTAAAACGCCCTGTCAACTTGGCTGACATCTCTTAGAGGAGCGCGTGGAACACAGCGCGCCATCGACCCGGGTTGTCTAGAGCCTATGAGGGTCTCTAAGTCAAGCACGAATAGGTTACTTTTAGGCAAGCATTACAAGCACATCATCGATTCCCGAGCGTGAGCCTATCAACAAAATGTATAGAAAAGATAGGCCTCGTATTCAGCAAATATTCAATCTTGCAGTCGAGCTAAAGCAATTTTCGGGTTGAGGAAAAGGTTTGGTGACATACCTATGCTTATGCTAATAGCATCTCTCTCTCTCTCTGTCTTTTGTCACAATATGCTCTACAGAAGAAAGAGATGTCAAAAGAGAGATGAGTCTTAAGAAGTCGTCCTAAGATTTCTGTACTGGCTAATGTATACGTAGTTTCGTTAATACCCTTAGGTTGTGGTCTAAAATTATTTAACAAAGGTAAGTCGTGATGCGTAGGAGTTAAGTGGACTTAATGTATCTTTGTTTTACGTCACAACGGTTAACTTGAGGTCAGACTTGAACTTACTAGAGTTTTTTACTTGAAATTTAATGATTCAGGGATAAAAAGTTAAGGCAAAGTTTAAAAAATCTGATAAGGAAAAATTGCAAGCTTTAAAAACCTCTATAGTAGACATCAGATAAATGTGTAATAACGGTCACTGACCCACGTACATTAATTGACTTTTTTAATATCAAAAACAGATATAAAGACATAAAGCTGTACTGAATCGAGTTCCATCGTGATCCTCTCCGGTCTTTAGAAATGAAAAACGGTTGATAATTTATTGTTCGGGTATCTACGAAGGGATATTAGGGAAAGGCCAATCTACTTTATTGCAAGTTTATCTGGCACCTACCATAATCACTTGCGTCAAAACTTTTTGTGGACTGTGATAAAAAGCTTTTCTCTACAATTTTTAAAATCTACCCTAAAGGTTAATTCTAAACTTCAAAACAAACAAAAAACTAAGGCTAGTTTTCATGAAAAAATAACATATAGGCCAGAGGTAATACAGTAGTGTACCTACTAGACGCATAAACAAGACATAAAACCATACACGGGCCATACACGTTATAGTAATTTGATCAAACAGGCTGGTTCAAACTTTTTGATCAAATAATGATACGAAATTTCGTATTTATTCATGCCATTTGACGACTCATTTTTCCCACATACATTCATGCCAATTTGATTAAACCAGCCTGTTTGATCAATTCACTTGAACGTTTACGGCCGCTAAAAAGTACAAAAAGATCAGCTTTTTACTACTAGATAAAAGTATCCCATATCCTTATACAAATTATCAAAACCATTAATGACTTCACTAGCCATGAGCATCATTATAATTAATTCACTCAATCAGAAGTTAAGTACTCGGATAACCATCTGACTGATTACTGATTAAGCAGAAGGAACAAACCGAGTCTTAATCAATTAATTAACGAATAAATCTCGCGGCCAAATAAGCTTAATTTCTCGTATTAAAAGTTTATCAGTGGACGCTGCATCTTGCCCTTGCGTAGCGAATTCTCAGAGATAATAGATAGATGTAAAACAGAAGGTCTAGTTTGTAGAAAACTGCAAAAGCTCAAACACGAAGACTGTAGATGTCAAAAAAAGGAAACGCTTTCCGCTACAAATTCAGAAACATAATTATGTAATGTGATAAGTAATTAGAGATGTGCCAAAAATTATCTTCTTATTTTTATTTTAATTATGAGCCTGTACTGTCCCACTGCAGGGCAGAGGCCTCACTTCCCTCCTTCCACCTTCTCCGGTCTTCTGCCATATTGGGCCAGTTCTTTGAGAAGAAGTCCAGCTCATCTCGCCATCTCTTTATTATTTCAATGCATGATCAAATAAAGCGTGTCATTATTGTGCATGCAACGCCAGGTGAGGTACTGCTATCGCAGTATTTTTGGAGTGTTTTAAAATCGACCGTGATTGTAATGTGCACTGCTTCAAAATGGCAAGGGCAGCCTTGGTAGAGTGATACCTTGGGTTTGAAGGCGATGGTTAGCTTCGATACCATCTTTCCGGCTTGATAATCAGAAACTTTTCATATATAGCTTGTGGGGTACATCGAAACGCGAGAAAATTAATTAGTCCTTTGTGGAATAAGTTAAGAACGTTTTTGGCTCAGCCGTGAAGCACACACTGATTTTTTTATTATGGTCGTTTTTTTTTCCTTTCTTTTTCTATTTACGTTTATGCCATATTCTTGCCATAATATAAGTGGCTCTTCTGACATACTTGCACTTCCGACGTATGATTCACCGGTCGCCGGTCAAGGGTACGTCAGTCCGCGTTAATTTTAACATTACGCTCTTTATGCAAAGGTTGCGCATGAGCAGATTGCGCGACTTTACTCCTTTTGTTGCTATCTTTTGTTTTGAGGACATGCATTGTGTTCTAGATTTCTTGTTTTTTGTTGCTTTAAAGGACAGCTATTGCAAGTATCTTGTTTGTTTGCAAAATGTTCAGACGTATGATCTCAATGCGCAACTAATCCGGGGCTAGTCTTTCAGTAAATAATTTTGGACTCGTAACTCAGAAAGGTTACTATTCTATTAGAATTTAAAGTTAAAAACCGTACATTAATTAAAGGTTTTCTAAAAAAATAAATAATCGTCGAAAAAAAAATATATTTGCGCTTTCATAATTTGAATTCAGGCAAGAACTGAACAGTTTCTACCACATTTTATTTCCTCTTTACTCAACGAGATTCGCAAACACAGCATTTAAATATACATGTAAAACCAACTTTGACCGCACCGACACAAACTAGCTGACACTTTGACCGTTGGCGGCACGTGCAAAACTCGAGCCACAGACACGGAAAATTGTACAATATGCATTTTTATTATTTTTTGTATGGAAGCGGAACTGCGGAACCTTTTTGTAAACGCCACCGCTACAAAGGAATTATGGAACAAGTTTTCCTAACAAGGGAAATAATCTTTGAGGACCGTTTGCAAAGAAAATGGGGTTTTCTATTGTTTGCTTTCTGTTTTGTTGTCGCTACGCGGTAACGGTGAAATGTTACAGTATATATTTTAATAGGATGATATTTCCTACATTGTCTTTCTTAATAAACAAAGAAATTGTTTGATAGTTTTGGTCCTTTGGGTTACCTTACCTGCTAGTTTTCATAAAGTGGCATTTCTTCATCGTAGAAAGGCAAACTAAACACCAGAGGGCCAATTCTAGTAATTTGTAAAAAACCTTCGCATTCCATACATTTTTGACAGATTGAGTCAAAAATGTATGGAATGTGAACGCGATCGTTGCTTAAAAATTAGTAGAATTGACACTAAGATATGTATTCTTATTAGTTTGACATTTTGCGCCAACCCCAAATAATTTGGGAAAAGGACATAAAATGATAAGAATGATCTAGTTTTCTAGAGTCTGTATTCCTGATGTAGCTATCAGGAATACAGACTCTAGAAAACTAAATTAACTAAACCTGGGGGTTTTGTAAGCCAAGAGCGAATAGGTTACTTCTAGGCAAACGTGGTCAACCGTCGACCACATCTTCGCTTTCCAGTTTCCATCTGTCAAGATTGTGGTCAAAGCCTTAATCATTATCATACCAGCCGAAAGACGTCCACTGCTGGACATAGGCCTCCCCGCGCGAGTCGCCACAACAACCGGTCCTCTGCGTCTCGCATCCATCGGCTACCCGCGACCCTCACCAGGTCATCGGTCTACGTTGTGGAAGACCTTCCAACGCTGCGTCTTCTGTAATAAATATGTGGAAGTGACTTTATTTCGTTTTCACACCTAAATCTCTCTCTGTAGATGTACATAACCTGGAGACGGTTGTAAGCTAAGTACTTCTTTGTGAAAATAAAACTTGAACGCAAGCGAAGACAGCAAAAGCTTGGTAGTAATGACTCCCTATTTCCCTTGGTCACGCCATGACTTGAGAACGACTACCAATTTCATTCATCTTTCTGCATTTGATAGCCCAGTTCTTGAGGATGGAAGCCGAGCAGTGGTATACCGCAGGGCACAGCTAGTGGGTTGCGGATTTTTCGAAAGAATTACCGCGGCCCCGGGAACGTAAACGGTTTTAGTCAGTAAGAGTCTGACACTCCCTCCCGCTCCACCCAGAGCGGAAAGGCACAGCTAGTAATTAAAAAAAAACCTTAACCATTTTCCCTTAGCAACATTTTCCCAACGAACATGACTTAACTCCTCTCCCACCAATTACGTTCCCAGTAAAATTAACAAAGAAAGAAAAATGAGAATTACAGGTGTTAATGCTAAAAACAATCATGTTAAAGCTCAAACAGGCTTACAGTGTAAAACAATTACTTCTCGTTTGCCACTTAAGTTGGTTTAACTTACAATTAGCGTATAACGTGGTGACGTGGGCGCAAGGGAAGAGAGGTGGAGACTGAGGGTAGGAACTTGGAGGTGGGATTGGGGAAAGGTTACGCTGCTGTGAGGGATAAAATGTTCTATAGAATTGGGAGTTGTGAGATTATTGAGGTAGAACGTTATATAGCAACTAAAATATGCAGGTTCCAATGTATCCTTATTTGATGTAGAATAAGGAATACTGTCGATGCGAAAATATTTAAAACAGGGAACACCAAGTCTGCCAGTAGGTACTGGTTAACTGCAAGACCCCTATGGGTATTGCAGTAGAACCTATCAAAACTACTTAAAGAATCAGTTGCAATGACTGTCTTATTTATTAGCCATGTTTCTATTCTCTTTCAGTATACAACGTGTAACAGAATAAACGCGATATAAGGGGTCATTGTATCATTATGAACAACTTAAACTGTGGGAACAACACTGAAAACGTGAAAGAAAATCGACTGCCCCATATATATTTCTGTGCGCATCACTCGACGAAATACTGGAACAAATGATTATTTTTCGCGATTTCGGGTTTGGCGTCGTAGTAAAAGTTGTTCATAATGATGAGTACAATGACCTAGAGATATTGCGTTTATTCTGTTACACGTTGTATATGCTGTTTCTTACCGCCTCAGCACCCTGACCGCTCAAATCTCCCAACTTACACCCCCAGCGTTAACCAAGTAACGTAAACCTGGGTTGGTGGCTCTTGGTTCCCATGCCCCGCCCACCGCCTGGCGTTTAGTACTCTCGGCTTAATTAGTGATAACTGGGTAACAGCCAATCGCCACTAGTGTTTGTTTTCCACTTATTTTTCAGTGGCATTGTACCTACTGGTAGGTATGTTCTTTTGTAAATTTAGGGAGCTGTAATTATTTTGTGAATTTTTACCTGCTTGTGGTCTGTGGAATTGAACAGGATAACCAGACCAGCCTTTGTAAATCAAAGGCTGGTTTGGTTATCCTGTTCAATTCCATAAAATCGACTTATTAGGTAAGTACCACCAATACCATGCTATGCTTTTAAAAATCTCACCATGGGCTAAGGTGAATTGAGGTGTCAGTTCATAAATGCTCACTTAACACAACTTTTCTCGTTGACATTTTAACAGAGAAGACTAGCAGGATCGATTACGTTCCCACGTTGGAGGGCCGATTCTATTAATCTATATTTAATCTATAAGTCTATATTTGAATGCTACTCGCTACCTCTTTAGTCTGTAGGAATCTAATCCATAGAATAGGAAGATATCCTCCTTTTTTGAAGTGGGTTAAAAATTACCTGTTAAAGGTTAAAAAACCTCGCAAAC
Source organism: Melanchra persicariae (assembly GCA_947386135.1). Taxonomy (NCBI): domain Eukaryota; kingdom Metazoa; phylum Arthropoda; class Insecta; order Lepidoptera; family Noctuidae; genus Melanchra; species Melanchra persicariae. The sequence continues at coordinate 3,188,311 of OX376655.1, read as the reverse complement.
CATGCATGGGAATAACCTAAATGAAGAAGAACCAAAGTCCAATATCATCATATCAGCCGAAAGACGTTCATGACTGCTGGACATAGGCCTGCCCCAAGTGTCGCCACAACAACCGGTCCTGTGCGTCTCGCATTCATCGGCTACCAGCGACCCTCACCAGGTCATCGGTCCACCTTGTGGGAGGCCTTCCAACGCTTCGTCTTCCGGTACGCGGTCGCCACTCCAGAACTTTGCGGCCCCATAGACCATCTGTTCTGCGAGCAATGTGCCCTGCCCACTGCCACTTCAGTTTGGGGAAGCCCATGGATGGGAAATGAAGATTAACCAAAGTCCAATATACAATTTACAAATATTGCACAACACAATAACGACATTATAAGTCTCAAACACAAACGACCGCCTCTCACTAAAGTTCAGCTGAACGATAAATCTTCAAATGTTAAGTCGGTCTGATCAGTTCTATCTGATTGACAAATGTATGGACACGTGAACAATGTATGAGATTGTATGGTGGAACAATTGCGGTGTTTAAGATGCTCATTAGATTGTGTATCAATTGAGAAATTAATGTTGGATTATTGGCTACTCTTATTTTTGTGAAGTGATTATGACCGATTGGGATGTGAAAGGTCTGAATGACTTAATAAATTAAATGCTTTAGAGTTTTTGTTTCTTAACAAGCTGTTATTTCTATGAAGGTGCTTAGATGTTGGTTCTAAGGTGGTTTAGGTGGTTATCAGGCTCATGCTACGCTTGATTTTTTATGGTGAATCCCTATTATTATCTCAGCCGAAAGACGTCCACTGCTGGATATATGCCTCTCCTAAGCGCTATATCGAGTGTAAGTGTAAGTACGTAGCACGGAGCTGGGTTTTGCATTCCACTCCGCTGTAACGCGCCCTAGTCATCTGCAGTGTCTATGGCCCATAATCCAAAACATAAAATCCGAACTCCAACTCCAACATGAGCACGAAAATGTCAATGAAAGCTTGTCTAATTGACGTTTTCGTACTCGAGAGATGAGCAAACTAATGCAAAAACTTCTATTTGTGACAAGCTCCGATTCAGTTGGAGTTCGAGTTGAGTTGGAGTTCACGTTTTGGAATATGGACCTATGTCAGTGTATTTAGTTTAACAATATGTTCTCAAATCGTTCTTGTTGAATAAATTTAGTTGAAACAAAATGTCATGTGGGAATTCTGTACTTACTCTATCAGCTATGGATCCTTCGTAATCTATGGCCGGTCTACTCCCACTTTTCAACTAACTTACTTAATGGCAATGTCGGTAACACCTGGAAAGTTAGAAGATGTTGTCTTTCCATCAAAGATTCTATTTTGCTAAATCTTATGATCCAGGATGAAAGAAAGAGAAAGAAGGATATGAAAGACTGTCTGGTAGCCTGTCATTAACCTTGCTCTTTCACAGTCTTCAGCCCAACACTTACAAACCTCATTAGATGATATCTTTCGTGAAATTAATGTTACCTCGTTCAACAGACATTGTTGAACACGCGGGAGTCGCATGAGGGCGTTACTGATCTTTATCGATTTGTATTGTTATTTTTTTTTTGTTTCGTTAAATAGGTAGCAAAGTGTTTTTTATGTAGTTGTAGTTTTAATGTGGATTAACGGTATAGGACGAAAAAATAAAAATATTGTTCTATTTTTATCTAACTACTTTATTACTATTATAAATGCGTTTTGATGGATGGATGGATGTTTGTTTTTACTCACAGAGATAGATTATTGTCTGGAATAGCACATAAGCTACTTTTATTTCGGGATTATGTTCCCTTGGGATGATTTCCGACATTCAAGCGGGCAAAGCCGCTGGCAGAAGCTAGTATGGAATAAAAGGAGATAAAAAGTTGTTTTCAAGAAGTTTAAATAATAAAATCAGCATATGTCATTCACCTTTATGGCATAAGAAACAACAAATTTAAATCAAACTTTAGTCTAAAATTTCATCATTCAAAATTTATAACTGACCAATAAATTATTTTCTAACATATGATCTACACATAACCTAGTTAAAACAGTACTAAAAAACTAAGTAAAAACCTTGAGCCAAGTCCCGCCCACGCTGTGGTTATAACCGACTCTAATATGACGTTATTTATTAAGCCACTGTAGGCCCTTATCTGGGTTACCCTTTGTTGCCATAGCAACGTATAAATATCAGACATGAATTAGTTAATATGAACGGGAAGATGGATTGGGGCTATGTGAATGGACTTTGTTGTGTATTGTGACTTGTAAGGCGGTTGTTTGTAAGTGATTTTGTTTTCAGATTTTAAGGTGTGTTTAGGTGCGACATTTTAGACACAATTTTAGGAGAAAAAAGCAGACAAAAGTAGTTGAAAAGAATTTACTTACGCCGCATTAAGTAATGCATAATTTACTAAGTGAAAAAAAAAATCGAAACTAAGTTCCTTAGAAAATTGTAGCCCAAACATTACTAGACTAAAAGTAACCCAAAAATCGCAAGCAAAATCACCACAACTTAAATACATATGATTCATAGCTATGTAAATAAGCAATTTGATGGTCAAACAAGAAAACAAACGGCACAGTCGGGGTCAGGAGGCAGACTTTTGATTTATCACAAAAACAGCAATTTAAACTTGGGACCTTTTTGCGTGACACACCTACGTTCCTCCCACACCTCACTTTGTGTTATTAACAATGTCGAAAACCTGCTTGGAGATTTGAATTTGTTTTGCAGTTAGGTTGTTTAATTTTTTTCTCGTGTTTCTGAGTGTTTTACTTCCGGCGTGTTTAGAGCCAGTTCAAGCGTGTTTTTTTGGGAAATAAGAAGTATGTGTCCTTTTTTGTTATACTAAAAATTAAATGGACTACTTTCATTTTTCTCATAAGATATTGTGTTTGTTTAAAAACAAAAAAGGTTGTATTGATCTGAAGCGTTCAAGCATAATCAATAATATATAGCTCTAACAAAGCCCTGACTTTTCTGATTCCCTCACCCTACTCACAAAACAAAAAAGGCCGCAACAACAAAACCTAAAACATTCACCTCACATTTACATCTATTACAACGAAAACACAAGAAAAACATCAAAACGGCCGGCTCACAATAACAAACCAGATTAATACGATACAAAACGCTCATGCTCGATGCTATCACAGTTTGTCCCGCACTGCACAGTATTCGTTACAGGATGTAAACAGCTGTCTTGTCGTCGCCGTAGCATTGTCCTGTCATAATAATTATGTATCGCAAAGCGTTAAATATCGCATCGGATTTTGCAGTTGCTACTTTATGCGGGAGGAGCGCGTTTGTTTGTTTTTCGGATTATGCGAGTGGTTTTGCGAACTTTGATCTTGCTTGACTTTTATGTCAAAATAGATGGCTAATGGAAAAATTGATAAAATGAGACGCTTTTCGGCTCGAAAAGGCTTAAATAGTGAGATGATGGTTTAAATAAAATTTGAAAAAGCGTGTTGATCAAAGTGAAATCCTGTGTCGACTTAAAATATGTTGAGATAAGAGTAGAAGGATGATGCCGAAAGGTCCCTAATTCTAAGCAAGAGCTTAGGATTATATTTTCGAAAGGGGACGATGCATGATAAAATGTCGTTTGGATTCCCAGAATGCCCCTCTGCTGGGCAAAGGCTTTCCCATACTAACTTTACAGACACTTTCTTCTTGTGACACCTCGAAGCAGCCTTCGTAGTTGGTGAGCCAGGTAGTCTTGTACGACCCCCTATTTTTAAGATCCTTATGTAATTTTTGTATGCTCGGAAAGTATATTAAGCCGTTGGTCCCGGCTGTCCTTCGTAGATCTTTGGCAGTCGTTACGGATTGTCAGAAGCCACTAAATCTGACTCCAGTCTTGCCAAGAATCAGTGTTACCCAGTTAATGGGTGGTCGAGGTCTGGTAGGCAGCCGCTCTACGTAAAATGCTGGTATTCAGCTGAATCCGGTTTGACTGGAAGCCGACCTCAATATGGTTGGGAAAAGGCTAGGCAGATGAAGATGTAATTTTTACATGGTGTAAAAAGGAACATTTCTATTCTATTCTCGACACCGCTTAATGGGCTGTTCTCGATGTCGCCGTCCATCCGTACAAATATGAATTAATGTTGTTTAACCGCTCGAGCACTGACATGTGAAAATTCCAAAATAAAAAAAAATCTTACGTAATAGTAATAATAAACATTAAAATCGCAATTTTCTCGCGGCACACCGGTCTGCGGCATGCAGTGCAAAATCACGACTGTTGTTACTGTTTTCAAAAATTAGTCTGCAGATTTAAACTATTAACATCTATGTAAATTCACGGTTATTAAGACCTTGGAATCGAAGCGGAAAGAATCAAATGAAATCAATTAAGTTAGCGGTGGGTTTCAAATTAAATGAACGAAATCAATTATGTTATCTTTAGATTTGAATTTAATGATGTCAATTTATTGTATAGGCGGCGTTGATTACTTCATTTTGGTTTTGTTAAGTTTTAGCTTAATTAGTGAAATCATTTTGTTTATAAGTATTGGCTAATTTGACGAATTAAGAGTGATCAGTTTCTGATTTTTTGGGTTAACATATTATGTTAGTTGACCAGGCTGGATGTTATTCCTAAGAGATTTTTTCCTTGTGTACTTTTCAATATCACTGTTGCTAGTAACAAGCTTATTTTTAATTTGCCTGATAAAGTTGGAAACTGGAGCAAATAAACTTCTTATCCTGCGTTGAAAATAGAATATGGAAACCACTTTTTGCTTCATTTTATGCAGATGTGATAATTACCGTATCAGTTTCTTATCTTTCTGCATTCCTGGTCTTGTAAACTAATTGATTCTGTTTAATTAGTATAGAGGTAGATAAAAGTGGGAAGGCTAGCCTTCGATTTTTGTTATCTTTTGTTACATCTAAGAATTATTTTGCTAGTATTGTAGTAGCATTGATATTTTGGTCATTCGTAATATTCGTTCATTGAGTTTGTTGTAGGTACACTTTTGCTATTCATCTATGTATGCAATTATCATCACTTACCTGTAGCTTATTTTTGCATCTATGTACTTTGAATTTTCCGAGACTCATAATTGTCATACCTCAGTCCAGGTGTGTATCCTATTAGTTTATTTTGGCGTGTGCCTTTCCCATAATGCGGGAAATGACAAATCACGAAATGATTTTTGCTAGAACAGGCTAGCACAAATCAGATGTGCCATTTTCTGGATAATTTTTCTACACCAAGTTAGAGTGAACAGGCTTATTCTGGGTAAGCTCGCTTCATCGTCGACTTTGTCTCTGTCATCTCTGACTTAGACTAGAGTCAAGAGCAAACCCATCTCAAATAAAAACAATGAATCCTAATCTTATTGTTTTGTGATTTGTCAAATTACAAAACAATAAGATTAGGATTCGTACCTAAATAGGTACATATGTTACAGAAAAACCATTCCAAATCTTAGTCATTTTCTGTATCATTTCGGTTAGTTTCTACACCATTATGTAATATCCTATTCTCGCTAGCTACACTTTGAGATTTGTCATGTCTGTTACAGAAAAACCATTCCGCGTCTCCATTGACGCTTGTATCACTGTCTCAAGTCGCCGCCATGCGCCAGTTCATACAATATCTCAGAGTCAATATTTGACATCCGTGGCGTCTTCCCGCCACACATCCTCGGTTACTCATGTAGGTACTCCGTCACTATGTTTCATTTTAGCCTTCGGGCCTTTTTGGAACCTTGAACTTTTGAGGAGTATTCTTTTTTTAAACTTAGGATGTGGGTGTTGGGTTTGTGCAGTTAACTGTGTGTTTATCTTGATGATTTCTTTGCGAATTTAAATTGACTCAGTTTAGACATGCTTGCTAATTTGAAGACTTGTTGAGCTTTTTCATATCAGTTTAGTTTTTGAATACATACAGAGTTTACAGCATGTTTTATGACTGTTATTTGTAAAATATTGTTTATACTATTGCTTGTCCTTCTGACCGACGAATTAGTTCAAAATAATTTACTATTCCGGAAAGGGCCGCTGTTTCTTTTCCTTTTATCCTTAAACATCTAATAAAGGGTCTTTCCATACATTTGTAAAGTTCTGGATGTCCCTATGTCTCGCTGTGGGTTCACAGATGCATTGCCTACCCTTTCTACAATTCTATTTGAAGCTGGTCACTGCTCCCCTAACTCAGCAAAATCTCAAACAATTACTTCACTCCTCTAATTCGTCGGTCTTCCATCTCAACTCAGCGCTATCAGCACCAGGTGAAAGCGCCTATCTGAGTATCTTGGTCGTGGTGGCGCGCTCGTGCGATGTGGGTAAAGGCGCCGCGCGTTTGAGTGTACCGCCGCGCCGTCGCGCCGCCATGTATGAATACTGTTTGATGTTGAGAGTGATTATGGATTTAGAATGAGGGTGGAATTTTGAGGTTTTTTGATAGTTTAGGGAATAGAGGGACATGTTTCGAAGGCTTTTATTGGAACGAAGTTCTTTATCGCACGGTACGAACTTGGCGGATAGGGACTAGGCGATAAGAAGTGTAAGATTTTTTGTGTAAACGGTTATCTATAGGGTGACACTTGACATGATTCTGTGCGTTCCACGACAATCAGACATTGTTTAGTTGATTGGTCTCTGCCGTTGGCCCTGCTGCCAGATGCTTCATTGAAGAAACTGGTGCTTGTAGTTCGTTTGAACGATAACCGCGGAACTGTACATACTGAGCGTAGGTACATTTTATTCGTATTTCCATTCAGATAAGCTTTATTACCGCCAGTAACTCAGTAAGATAATGAACTTAACTACTGAAGATAATTTACAAATCGAATCAGAAATACAAATAGAGACCATTGCCTGCGATTCTTTACCAATACATGGTCAATATGGTCATACACCATTCGCCACCCAGCCTAGCTACCGCGTGGACAATTTATAAGCCCAGCCACCGACCGCCCACCGATTCAACCGAGAATCGAACCCGCACCCCGCAATTAAACGACGCCTCAGGACCTCTCGGTCATCCGATACTATCTGTATGACCCGGCGCCGCCTGCGGAGATCTCCTTTACTTTTCGTTTATTGTATCAAACATCCTTTCTCGAAAGCCCCTTTACTTGAATCTCAACCTTATTTTCCTCAGCATAGAACTCAATTTCAAACAAATCTTTTCAAGCTATCATCATCGATGAAAATTCTACTCTATCTCTTCTACTTTAAAGTTAAATTTCCTTTCGACTGGGTACTAAGTGACGTTATTATGTAGTATATTTGTTTGGTTACTATCACGAGCGCTGTGACCCCGTCCAGTGGTCATAGTTGAGGTCCACGCTGAAATATCGACTTAAGGAAATCCGTTCGGACCTATAAACTTAGGTTTTAGAACGCCTATCTGTTCTGACGATTTATTATTGTCTTTAGGTAGTTGAATTTATGTTAATTGACCCATTGACACGTCTTTAAAGGGATTGAACTTTGTTTACAAGTCAGAATAACTTAGCTTTTCTCATATTATTCTGATGGTTTTTCAAGATTTTGCCCAAAGTTTTTGTGAATGGTGATTCCGAAAGTTATGGTAGCAGTACCGATTATTCTTGCTTCAGGATTGGTCGAATGATTAAATACTACCAAGAGGTTTTGAATTTAAAATGTCTTTATCATCATCATCATATCAGCCGAAAGACGTCCACTGCTGGACATAGGCCTCCCCCAAGTGTCGCCACAACCACCGGTCCTGTGCGTCTCGCATCCATCGGTTACCAGCGACCCTCACCAGGTGATGACCTGGTGATGGTCGCTGGTCCATTTGAAATGTAATTCATGCTAATATTATAATGCCAAGGTAACTCTATAAGTACCTACTTATGTTTGAAAGTAGATACCACTTCACGGCTTAACCTGAAATAAGACCTAGGATACATTTCATCTCAGCAGTACGTTCCCTTGGAATGATTTCTGACTTCATGGAGTTGAATCCACTGGTCGTGCTAAGGTTATGTCATGTTACGTCATAAATACATAAGCATAACACAGATGTATAAGTAAGTAAATATTTCTGCCAGAATATTTCAAACGCCACTTTCTTCATAAGCACAATTGAAATAAACGTGATAAAGTACTTAATTCGAATGATCATTATCCCAACACAGCACATTCCAGATTCGGCTTCAAATAAAGATATTATCCAATTCAAGGAACTCCGATGCAAATACAACCATCTTAATTTACAAAAACAACATCGCCCACCGAGGCTAATCTCGTTTATAATAAAACAATAGATAGGTTTTCATAAGCATCCCATTTCTTACACAAAATGACTCATCCAGTCCTCTGGCTTTGCATAAATATGTCCTTTTAATTGTGTACTATCATATCGACTAATACGACCAAACAAAACTCAACCTTGTGTCCTGCACACACGTTTGATTTTCAAGTTAAGCACACACGTTTTGATACGTCATTTTTCATAACGTAGTAAATGCAAAATTTCAAGATCGATTTTCAACTTAAAAGTTTAACGGGTAAAGTTGAAAGTAGAATGTGTGTAGGTGTCGTTTTTGTAAGTGCACTGATTCAAACAGCTAGTTTTGACTCCCGGGGTGGCTTGTACATTGTAGGCGCGCGTGACACTGCTCTATTTACGACTGAGTTGGTCGCACGGACCCATAAAGGTGTACCGCGGTTCAGAAAAGGAGGAATATTGAATAAACTTAAAAATAATCGGGTTATTTGGTTTATAGCAATTAATTATCCAGTTTTAGGAGATTTAACTTAAATCTCCTAAACAATCCTAATTTAAATATTTGTCGGTCACCAAAAAAATATCACTATTTAGCTATTTAGCGAAAATAGATGAAATTAAAGGAAGCATCCGTCTTCATTGGGTTTAATTTATTAAAGCAAGCTTTTCAAAATATTAATTTCATCGACAACAGCAAACATGACAGCGCAAAAGTTTGCACAGTTTAACTACTAAAATTTGCGGTTCCCTTTTCAAGAAAACAGGTTGCTAGCACCCAGAGGCGATGCCAAGAATCTGTCACTACACGCACATTATTACGATGTTCCATGTCCAAAACCTTGCTTCGAGCGTCCATACATTTTGGCACACCTGGTTTTATCTCGAAAGGGATGCGTTAAAAACGAGTAGTACTAGTAATTATAGTAAAATCATGTTTCGTATTTATTGCCACCGCAAATAATCCATTATGGCTCATTCTTATACGTAATCTGATGCAATGGCTCCAGTAAATTGCATAATTAAAGCTTAATGAAAGTTTTCTTGAATTGTTGCTTTCTGTTGAGTGTATCAGGTTATATGGAGATGCTTAAGCTTTTACTGTGTTACCTATTCCATTTTCTTACATCTGTTAATTACAATACTTCACATCGAAGGCCACATCTAGCTATACCCGAGTCTGGCAAATTGCTACTGGGTTTTTTCATTTGGAATATTCCAGAAGCGGTCGAGAGTCTGAATTTGCGTGCAATTATTGGCAATAGGCGCCTATAACGAGCGACTTAAACACCAAATGCTGTATTCGTGAAACACAGGATTAATGCCATGTCACGTAAAAATTTCCGGTAGAACATTAACCAAAACTTTCTCCCCCAGATTATTCTTGATACCCATTCCTCTTATTATTTCGTGTACCGCGTCATACTTAACTTAAGCTCATAGTAAAGGCACTGCAGTAGTATTGTGTGCCATGTCCACACTATTAACGGCCGATTTATATGCCCTTAGCAGTCGCCCTCGAAGATTTTGAATAATTACAAAAGATGCGCGCGCGCCATTGCAATTTATGTACACGTTGGCGCGCCGTCTTATTGGCTAATTCAAGTGTCCGTTACGTTTGAATTTTGAAATTGGAAAATAAAGATTTCGGATGGCGTTGTGATTGGTTGATTTATGGTTTATTCGGGGAGATACAATGACCGCAATATTTTGTATACCTTATTATCTTTGCCAATACGTCCCTCATAATCTTAAATAGTTTCATTGCCATGACTTTTTACTTTTAAGGCTTTTTGAGTGGATAACTTGTAAATGTAAGTTTAAAATGCAATTCTTAGAACATTCTGTCATTATGATTAAAGGCCTTAGACTGTGGCATTTAATCAGCGATAAAAATTGTCTAAAAGCGTGATTGAAATGTGTTTTTAGTAAATACCTTACATTTTAGAATTTTGGCAATAGGGTATTTGACTGGATTTTTTAGTAAATTTTTCAAACCTAGAGATAAGATCAGGCGAAGAAAAAAGAATGTTTTTCAAAAATCAACAGAGACAGTACTAATTGCGTGTGACGTCACTCACTAGCATCGCTATTGTGATTTTGCGCCATCAAGTACAGACAACAATTTGCATGACAAGTATAGAAGAATAACGTGATAAGATTGTAACTTCTCTGTTTTGCTATCAATTTTGTTAATTTTTTCACAAATTGTACAATTTTAGTTATAGCTTTTGGATAGGTATTCGATTTTTGATAGTTGTCAAATACCCACCCTATTGTAGTACGGTAAAAGCTTAGCTGAACATTTTATTCAGCTTGCTAAACGTCATCATTACGCGTCATTTCAGTCTCTCTCCAACCTTCGCCTACTTTAACCGGTCATTACCCGTATTCAGGCCACCAGCCGCTAGGAGACAACCAAATTACAGCACCTCAAAAAAAATTCACTTACGTCTTAATTCTGCGGCACCGTTAATACGATTTTAATTTCAAGTAAAATATCGAATTAAATGCTCATCCATTTTAAACATTTTTCCTCGCAAAAAAGACTTAAGTCTTTGAAAAATTATCTGAAGGAAATTCAATCTTATGTCGTTGAAATAAGAGCATTGGAAGGTGAATATTGTCTTTTGTTTTAAGGGAGAGGTCTCGATGGTGGTCCAACGGCAGGTTTGTGACGTAACAAGAAAGTTCACGTATTTGAGAATGCAATGGTTTACTTAATTGCTATAAAAACAAAAAACTTTAATTACGAAGGTAGGTGCTTACTTATTTTATCAAGCAAATGATTTAAGTATGGACTCATAATACATTCATCGTTAAACATTTAATTGTAATTGAATAATTTTTAATTTTGCATATTTGGGAAATCATGAAATTATATACCATGTTGATGTAATTGGTAGGTATGGCTTGGACTTGTTACAATTTTGATTTACTGCTTCATTTCATTAAGTATGTAGGGTCCGTAGGTATGCTCTCGAAATGACCCGTTACTGCAAGCATTGCCCCCAAAGATTTATAATTTCTTAATACGTGTTTCTTGAGAGAAATTCTTGAGAGCCTTTCCCATTCTTACCTTGTCAGAATTACCAGAGATTCTAAACAAAGTGATGTTGTGTAGCTGAATACATTAAGGAAAAAATGTCAAAAGAATTTCGACCAGAAAAAACAACTAAAAAGTTACAGAGAACTGATTTTTCAGGAAGTATGTTACAGTTGGTGGCATTTACTTTAGTTCAAATATAGATTTGATGACACCAACAGACTGCTTGAAAAGTAATTTCTTCGGAAGTTTTTAGTCGTTTTTTATGTTAAGATTTGTTTTTAAAAAATTCTCATTTTTTTTTTGACATTTTTACATCATCCTTAAATATGACCACCCCTTTCTGGAACACCCTGTATAGCAGCGAATATCGATATATATGCCAAATAAGGCATATTCATTATATGGCATTTAATGTGGTTGATCTCATGACATTTCGATAGCGTTTGTCAAACCAAGACAAAACATTTTTGACGTTTTGTCAATTGCCTTTGCCACGCTACCGAACGCTGTCACTTGTCGTGAGCTAAGAACTAAACTGAAAGGATTTCAAATTTTCAGTTCTGAGTTAATTTCTGGGGGGATCCATGAATGAAAAAATCAGTAAGGGAAAACTTCAGTAGAGGGTCTTTTAGTCAAGAATGAATAGGTTACTTCTAGGCAAGCTTGCTCTATCATCGACCACATCATCGCTTACCATCAGGTGAGATAGTGCTAAAACACGAATCAATAATATTGAAGAGAAAGAGTCCAAAACAACGGACAGTTATTCTTGTGACAAATCCTAATGGGTGTATGGTTACACTTCATACTAAGTCCAATTATTACGTCAAGAAATGTAATTCAGAACCTCTTTACTGCCTTTCACAGATACATCCTACATTACGATTAGACAAAACGGCAGTAACATATTATGTGAATGCCACCCAATCCTCCAATTTACTTGCTAGCCCACCATTAACTTACCCTCTTGCGCCTCTCGCAACCAGTAGCGAAAAGACTTGGGTTTTACAACATCGTATAGCCCCCGACAAAGTAATGCTAAACTGGCGTCTAAAGATAAAGTGGAACATCTGCTTTTTATGCAAAACTATTCACGCCCGGCTTCATACTGGTGCTATATTTTAATTTACGGTGAAGTTTCAAGATTTTTTAATACATTCTTCTTCTTCGGCTTTGTCCTAAGAATGACGAACTCAACAAAATTAAATCAGCAAAATTGGTCGAGCCGTTCTCAAACGATGAGCTATCCCACATGCTGCAACCGATTTAGCAATAGAGAGGCAATGAGTTAGTAACACAGAAAGAAAGACAGAAAAAACATTTATTTTATTGAAGGCCATCAGATTTGACATTTTTTTTGACATTGCACACATTATATAGTAAAAAATTGAAAAAAGTAACAGTGTGTATCAAATATTCGGAATCACGAAAACAAACCGCACCTGGTAATATTTTTCAACGAGGCTATTTTTCTTATCGAAACTTTCCTTTTCACTAACCACTTCAGCGTATACGGGGATTGTACTTCCCACTAATATTCTTGCCTTACACGTCTTTTGTTGACTACAATCCCCAAACAACACTGAAATTTAAAGCATAGACGTAGCATCGCTTGCGCGGCTGGGACGCGTAAGCGGCTAAGTAGTGAATATTTTTTGCTGAAAAATGAATTTCTAGAGAAAATTTGGTACTCGTAAGTACGACGAAAAATATCAAGTAAGCATTTTAGATTTTCCCTATTAATTTTCTTTGTTTTATGTGTTCGTAAGATGCGCCTTTTTCCCTCATGGCGGCAGTATACTAATTCCGATTTAACGCGAACCAATCCGGGATAACAGATGACTTCCGTACTTTAGTTTTTATTGCTTTCGGATTAGATTCTCTGGTTATAGCGTGTAGGTATCGAGGTACCTGCTGTAAGTTTACGAATCGTTGCAACGACATCTGCTTGTAAATGATTTAAAAGAAATGTGGGTAGTTTTTCATTGAGCTAGGCCAAGAATGGTCCCCGTCAATGGCCTTTCACGTAAGGTCTTTGTCAGTCGTTTTATAAAATGTTATTACAACATCGATCCCACTTTTCACGAGTAGTTATAGGATTTTTTTTTTCAACTATCGAATTCATATCAGTACCAGGAGCTCCAGACAAGTGACATTCTGTCAACGGTAGCGTGGCGAAGGCGATTGTCAATACGTCAAAAATGTATGGAATTGGCAGATGCCATCGAAATGTCACGTGATCAAATTCCTACATTTTGGCATTTCGACAGTCGCATTCGCTAATTGAATGGCACATTGTCTAGGGCCTCAGGTGACTAGTTATGACTTTTCCAGATACCTAGTACGCTATAAATACCTATAGATTTTGGGTGCCCCAACGGTCAATTAGGTCCTAATAACCCTAAAATCCATCCCTACAGCACGCATCGCTGCTCTCAAATCAAACTCACTCACCAAGAAACAGAACGGCTAATCCTTTTAAAATTCACAAAACGAACACTCAGCGGCATCCTCAATACACGTCCAAGTCTTCCACAAAAGAAAAATCCAATTAAAAGTAAGGGCAATTAGTAAATCAACGAAGCTTTTTGCCGTAGAGCTGAGCCGTTAAAATTCGCACCTCGGTCCAGTGTACCTTCATCGAAAACTCTTGAAGCTTAACGATCCATTGATTCGGATAAAGTTGTTGTCCAAAAACCGCGTAAGTGGGGCCTGCCACTATTGTGGCAGCCACAATGGGCTGTTACGTGTAGTGTGGACTGTCCACTGGGCTGGAGTGAGGTGTGACGAAGAATTTATGGTTTGAATTTTGTTGTTGTCGAGATGTAATGTACCTACTCTTATAAGTTACTATAAAGATTTACTTTAGAAAGTTGAAGTGTCGTTGGTTAAGAATTGTTTAGTAAAGATTAAGTTTAGGCTACTATAACTATTTAAAAGAACCTGAGATACATTACTGCAAACTATTAGAGCTCACACAAAGCATGTAAAACTCGTTACAGCATGTAGGTATAATTGAACCAAAGAAAATTCATCCTAGAAAATACTAACAACAAAATCAAAAATAGACCACCACCAGTGTGCACGGCCCTCAACAAGCTCGATGGTTCGAAAATTGATTAGCCGACAAAAAGCAGGCGACAATCGACTCCGGCCGCACGTGTATATTGTGAATGCGACAAAAAAAAAACGCAACGCGACGCGACACTACGCGCGGATTTTCGAAACGGAATGCAAAAAAATGGCGACCGGAAAAAAAATGGCGATTGAAAATTTTCCAAAGAATTTATAAGCGCAAAAAGCGTGGATTGTTCTATGGTTCGTTTGACTTGTAATATGTTTTACGATTGCTTTTTCTTGTATCACGAAATGTTGAGATTGAGGGGTTTCTCTTGTGATACTTCGAGTGGGCTTATGTTCTAAAAGTTGGCTACGCCACTTGGATCGTCAAGTGTTTGAACTTGCAAAGACCGGCTTGAAAACTATAAAGACGCATTTTTCGGTCCTTGATTTTTAAAACGTTCCTACTGATTTTCTTCTATTTTGAGTATTAAAATCATAAAGCATGGAACGATAGCAACGGGCGTTACGTTCGAAGTTACTAAAAGTTTTTTCATTTATGGGATCTTTTGTTATGAAACTACTCTTCCCTAATCCACGTTGGTACAGCTACTAATCTATTCATATCTAACTTCGTATTTCTCCTATAATAACAAAACATTGCTAATCGTCTAACTCCTACATATGTGTTAAAACAATTAAACTCAAAATGGATCAGACGAAGGCAGTGCCTTTTACGCTGAGGTCCCGGGTTCGAGCCCGTATCGGGAAAATATTTGACCTACAGATTTGTAGCGAGCCCGGATGTTTGCGTACGTGATTTGTTTCTGTTGAGGATTTTATGTAGGGTTGTGATTAAGTATTTCTACTTAAGTAGCTCTTTTTCCATAATCGTCCGTGTGCTGTTAAGTTTGTTTCAAGGTGCGTATGCTAACGTTTGCTCGAAATTTTTGAAAAAAATTTCCACTGATGTCCACAGTTGATGGGCTTATACGAAGTGACATTCTACCTGGCGATAAATAGTTATCGCCTGGTAGAATGTCACTTCGTATAGGCGTATTAGGGCCCATTGCTAGCAGAACAGATGGTCGATGCGGCCGTATAGTTCTGGAGTGGCGACCGCATACCGAAAGACGCTGCGTTTGAAGGCCTCCCACAAGGTGGACCGATGATCTGGTGAGGGTCGCTGGTCGCCGATGGATGCGAAACGCACAGGACCGGTTGTTGTGGCGATACTGGAGGGAGGCCTATGTCCAGCGGTGGACGTCTTTCGGCTGATATGATGATAGGCGTTTAGAATATGGCGTATAGAGCCAAAACGGCCAAAATTGATTGACTGACGAAGTGTCGCGTGGATTGTTTTACACATTTTGGATTTTTGACTCTGTATCGCCGTTGGCATTTTTCTTAGTGTAGAGCCCTTGGTCTTGGCTCGTGCCTTCAGCTATTTTTACCTTTCCTTGAATGATTTGTTCTTTTTGCTACAATTTCATCTTTATAGGTGATACCTGTCAGTGCCTTGCATCACTCTCTTCCTCATTCTGTGAGGGGGTCAGGTAATGCTGGGTGCAGTACCTGACCTCTCATAGAATTCTCAATTCTGCTATTCTAAAACCATCTTGAAAAGGTATGCAGTGTTTTGCTTGTTTGTACCTAAATCTTATCTATGCGACACATTTTTATTTGCCGACAAACAAGCAAACGTAATCCCGAGCACAGTTACAGGGGCTCGAGTCTGCTATTGCAATCGTGTCTCAATGACCGGTCATTGATCGAATATTTGACAACTTTGACAGTTTTTGTATGGGAAATGTGTCATAAGTTTGACGTTATACGTCAAAAATCGATCATTGACCGGTCATTGAGACACGATTGCAATAGCAGACTCGACCCCCTGAACTACTGCAGTTCAAATAGCACAAAGCTTCCTTTGATCTGTGAACTAGGATACATCCTACTAATCTCAACATCTAACGGTATTCAGACCTACAATCCTTATCAACGGGCTGCAGCATCGTTACGAATGGCGTGTAGTGAAACGTGTCGAGATTACGAAACACTAGTCCGCATAATTAGATCGGGTACCTGCTTGTCGCTTAGGAGAATCGTAGTCAGACTACGAGCGATTGAGTTGGATATAATGTAGGTGGGGTAAATCTCTGGGAATTATATTTAAAGGGGAGGTGATGATATGGTCTGTTGCTAAGGACTTTTTGTGGAATTTAGGCAATGATAAATAGAAGCTCTTCTAGATACAGTGACATTCTAGCAGTGGTAACTATTCTCAAAATGTAAGGGACTGACTACATAACATTTCGGAAGTGCTGGTCAATTTAGAGCATTTAGAGCTTTATGAAATCATTATCGTCGATCGAATATCAGTTTGTTTAGAGCCTAAGACATGTTATTGAAGACAGGAGTTCAGAAAAGAGATTTACGGTTTATGAGAACTCCAAAACCAAAAATCTTTATAGCGTTACATGAATTTGGTCAGCATATGACTAACAACTTAACTTGAATTAGTCTAGGAGTCTTAGGTATTACACCTTTGGCTTATCACCCCCCGGTGATACGCCAAAGAGAACGACGACGACCATCATGTTTACAACGGGATCAGTCAAGCAACAAATATGGACCTCAGAAACCGCATATGTCAATCGTTCCGGTAGACAGCAACGCAACATGGTACGCACATTTGTACGTGTTAGAAATCAAATAGATACAAGCGGAAACAAAAAGCGATCGGAGAGTACGCAACCATCGTAAGGGCGAGTACACACTTGCGCGATATCGATCATCAAGCGACGCTCCCACGCTGTCGCGCGACAAAAACCCGCCCTCATTAGAATGCAGCGCGCGACAGACGCGCGTCGCCGCGGCCTGCAGACAATTGCGCTTTTTGACCGCGCACCGCCTTCGCGTATACGAAATTCGAATTATTTTTAAATGAATTGTTTTCAAAAGTGTACGTACCGCGCTTTTTGTTTGCGTATAATGATATTGTGGTCGAATAGTTGTGAGGCGACAATGGGCAGTTACGTAAGGCGAAGAAGTGGAGAATTGACAGCCGGTAAGGTAGAAAATGTTCTTGAGTTGCGCGTTGTCATGTCACCGGAAAACATATTCTAGATTGAAACAACCTGAGTGCCAATTCTCCTAATTAACCGACTTCTAAAAAAGGAGGAGGTTCTCAATTCGGATGTTTTTTTTTATGTTTGTACGGGCATAAATCCGTCGCTTGCCAACCGATTTGAAAAATTCTTTTTTGTTGGAAAGGGTATACTTCCCAAATGGTCCCATTGAAATTTTATCAAAATCGGTTCAGCAGTTTGATTATTAAATCCAAATAGCTGGAAAAAATATGTGGAAAAATCATCTATGTATACGAAATTGCGTATTTTTGCTTTCCTGTGACTTTCCAGTGGTGTTGTTAGGTATGGGGTACCACTACAAAGTTCAAAATAACTTTAATTTCGGAAGTCGGTGTCAAATAACGAAGAAGCAACCAAAAACACCGACTTCCGAAATTAAAGTTATTTTGAACTTTGTAGTGTTTTTTGGAAGTCGGTTTCTTTTTTTTGTTTTCAAGAAACGATCACATTCGCATCTCAATCGCAAACTGTCAAAAACTTATGAAATTTAAGGCTTTTTTGACGGATTGTAACTGACATGCGATTGCGAATGTTGCTTAAAAATTGTTAGAATTGGCTCTATGGTCTTGGGAAGTCTGTTTGTTTTGCTTTTATCTGTCTAGTGATACATCTGCTAGTTCCAGATGATAGGATGAGCTATTTGATTACAAGAATTAGGGCTGATCAGAGGATTTGAAGTCTTTGATAGATTAATTTGATCAGTGATCCATTGAAGACACATCAGTAACTTGAGAATCAATTAATAGAAATTGGTAGCATAATGTACACGACTATTTTACCAAGTCCAAACTTTTTAATTAGGTGTAATTAACCTGTTTATATCACGTACCTATCGTGTTATCCAGTAACTGGGTTGTGGATGATGTGTTTCCCAGTGAAAATTCCCGGTTATTTAACCGGGAATAACCCGGTTACGGGAAGGAACATGCAGTCCTTCCCTATAAAATACTAGTATTCAGCTTTAAGTAGTTGGACTGGAAGCTGAACCCAACCGAGTTGGGAACAAGCTTGGAGAGCTTCACAGGAAAACCACTGCCATACCTGCCTAGTTCCCCCTTCGCAAACAAGTACACATAAACCTAATTACACAATTTGCATCTTAAAAGTACAGTCGCTACAAAAAAATTTCCTATATCACCGATCAAGGTGCTGGTAATAGGTGAATCCGGCCCGCGTCCCGGTATGCCAGTGGTCCATCCGGCAGAGTAATGGCCCAGACCGGGGGGCGCCTGGCTTCGCAGAAACGTACGGGAGACATCCTATTAGACATTATTATGAATGAGACTGTACTTGCGTGTTAGTTGTGCCGATGTCGGAATAATGGATTCATTAGCTTCTAAAATAGTGTAATTAAATTGGTTATGAATTTATGAGACGTACATCTTTTATTGCTAACGCTGGCATAAGCATATAATCAATGACTGAAAAACGTTTACTAACAATTTTGATAAAGTAAGGAGCGGGAATACCTATTGAAGTCCGCAACAAAAAACCATTCTTTTTAGCAAATTAATAGTTTACATTTCTTTTATACTAACGCTTTTGTGTGTCGTTTTAAACTCAGTTAAATACGACTTTATTGAATAAAGCAACGACAAATTGATTCCTGAAACCACTCCTAATCAGGAAAATATTATTGCAATTCAGTTTCTCTTAGAAGTCAAGTGCCGACACTGTTGTTGTCTTGAAGGGGCTAACAATGGCTGTTTCCAGTAGCTCTAGTAAAGTGGCTTTTGTCGCATCATTTTTTTTATTTTTTTTTTATTAAAACATAGGCACGCGCTTGACCACTATCTCACCTGATGGTAAGCGATGATGTGGTAAGATGGAGCAATACAAAACCGTTTTTTGATATTTCGATTTCTTGAAGACATTATAAAACACGTTTAGCCTTTACTCCCCGCTGTCACTTGTAGATCTGTGACAATTGTCGCAGTAGTCAGCACTCTTAGAGAGAATAGAATACAATAGAATACTCTTTATTATGTACAACATATAAGTTACAGAAAATATAGATGAAGAAGACATTACATAGGGTGACACAATGGGCGGCCTTATCGCTGAAAGCGATCTTTTCAAGACAACCTATCTGTCACCACCAGCCTTGTCAAGGGGTTTTACCAGGTGTGGAGATCAGAGGGACAAATATACAAATTTTTAAGCAACATTCGCATTTGCATCTCAGTCGGAATATGTCAAAAAAGCCTCATTTTTTATTCATTTTTGACAGATTGCGTCTGACATGCCCTATATCTGTCCCTCTCGCGAAGACGCCGATATCATGGCAGATGTATAAGCGTCATATTATTTGACGTCAGAGCTCGTATCTGACTTCTCTTTCTAATTGTCATTTTTGAAGCTTTTATAACGGCATGTATTTAACGCGGCGACAAACTAACCTGTTATAGGGTTTTAAAAATAATAAAGATGGGTAGCAAAAATAATAGGTTGGCAGCTACAGTGAAGTAGCATTTTAAGTATAAAGTAGCAGCTTTATATAGAGTTGTGAGCTCTGTTTAAATTTAAATTGGCAGTGATAGGGTTATTAAAACACGAGTGTGGGTTTATCACACGAGTGTTTTAATACCTAATTATATGCCGTTCAGTGATTCTAGTATAAATGAATAAATATTTTTGGGTTGTTTAAAAAAAATAACCACGAAGGGGATGGCGGGGTCTGTTCGCTCGCTTCGGTCGCTCACTTGACCCCGCCATTCCCTTCTAACCTAACCTGTCCGAGTCGGGGTGCCCCAAGTCCCGAGCACGCTTCACTCGCTCTTACACCAATTAAAATACATATACGTATGACATCCCACTGATAATATTAGCATAAGAAGGTATTATAAAAATTATTTCATAATTGATTGAAATTATTTCTAATAAATATTTTATTACATTATATATTGCAAATAAAAAAAATGGATGCCTATTGAAAGTACCACGCATTTATTAGACAAGTTTTTCTTAAACTACCCTCACACCGTGAGAACAACACCGATACTGTTAATTCCAAGCATCCCAGACTTAAGGTTTGATTACCAGAACCCAAGCCAATCATTTGAAATGTTCACTTTTATGTGAGAAAACAGGTATCTGCCTCGTATGGCCATAGATCAGTGAGATACAGTTTATGACGGCTTAATAGAGGTGTCTCGAGTTCTATGACATGGCATGCTCTTATTGCAATTCCCTGAAATGTTAGGTGGTTTGATTGAGCGAGAATGGGCATGATTCCTGAGTAAAAAAAATATGATTTTACATAATTAGGCCGTCAGTTATTAACCGACTTCTAAAAAAAGGGGAGGTTCTCAATTCGGATGTTTGTATTTTTTTATGTTTGTTTGGGCATAACTCCGTCGCTTGCCAACCGATTTGAAAAATTCTTTTTTTGTTGGAAAGTATATACTTTCCAAATGGTCCCATTGAAATTTTATCAAAATCGGTTCAGTAGTTTGGTTATTAAATCCAAATAGCTGGAAAAAATATGTGGAAAAATCATCCATGTATACGAAATTGCGTATTTTTGCTTTCCAGTGGTGTTGTTAGGTGTGGGGTACCACTAAAAAGTGAAATTAAAGTTATTTTGAACTTTGTAGTGTTTTTGGAAGTCGGTTTCTTTTTCTGTGAAAAAGTTTTTTGCTTTATCAAATCTATATATCTAATAAAAACGAAGATAAAACGCATGAAAGATCTGAGGACCAATTCTAATAATTTGTAAGCAACGTTCGCATTCGCTTGTCAGTTGTAATCTAACAAAAATGGATGGAAATTAAGGCTTTTTGACAGATTGCAACTGACATGCGAATGCACTCAAGAGGGGGCTTGTGACGTTACGTCACTTCTATGTTTAAACTGTACCATACCGTGACGTCACACGAGATTTCAACGCACTGTCTCATCTTCATTTTTTGTTAAAAAGAAAAAAATACGTGTCCAATATTTTTTGGAAATCTATCTGACGGACTTGTTAGATTTTTTTAGTCATCTACCCTATTTGTTTTAGATGTTTAGTTTTTGAGCCCGTGATTTCTGGGTTAAGTAATAACTTGATTTCTAGATGAGAGCGAAGTCATCAAGAAAACATGTATTTTATGAATTTATTAATATTATAATAATAAAAATTTATTGAAATAATAATAAGTTTACAAAAGTGTACATATGGTTCAGCAGTATAAATATTAATATTTATGTAAGTATACAACGATTCACAATGGGCATAATATTTTAGGTAGAATGAAATGACGCAAAATATTGCCTAAAGATTTCTAGGCCGAAGAACTATTGGTCGATCGAATGATGTTAATAAAATAAAAATACTACGTAAAGATATAGTTAAATTAGGAAAAATATTTGACGCTGAACTGATTTGGATGAATTTTGGTACAGAGATAGATGACATGATGAATACGATTATAGGCTACTTTTTTGCGAAACTAAAACTTAACGCGAGCAAACCGCGGGGAAAAGCGAGTTTTTTTATAATATCGCCTGATTCCACAAACGTTTAACAAAAATAATCCTGTAGGGTCTTATCCTCTGCAGGGGTTGCAGAATTTGTTCAAAAGAGTTACCGCGGCCCTGGAACGCAAAGGGCATAATGAGGAACACTCCCTTCCGCTCCACCCAGAGCGGAAGGGAGTGTTCCTAACCTTTTTTTAAGGATGGGAAATCATCAAATGACTTCCATTTGATGATTTCCCATCCTTAAAAAAGGTCTTATCCTTTCTACTTAGGTCCAGAACTAAATCTCAACAAACCATCCCATCTATAAATACCTCAGCACTGCACTCTTTTCCCCAAGTCAGCCAACATTCCAACATTCCCTAGCGTGCAAGTTTTTGTTCCGCTGAGTGATGAGTCAGATCATTTCGTTAGTGAGTTAGTATTGATACTTCATGTACGTCATTTCTTAGGTATAAACACATTAAAATTGTTTGTTAAGAGAAGTTGTCTCGGTGTAGGTGTACCTAGTATACCTAGGCTGAGATATTTTTCTAAGGAGATAATCTATGAAATATTTCTGGTATTTTACTTTGACGAAGCAATAGCGCGATTCTGTAAACATGTCGAAGTGAAAACTTAGGCGAAGTGAACGACAAGTGAGCTGTCATACCATACAAACTAGATGGAATGACAGCTCTCTTGTCGTTCACTCCACCTAAGTGTACACGATGAGATGTCGACAAAATAGACCGGCTTGGTTGGCACTAGGTTCAATAGGTACATAAATCAGCGTACAGCGAAGTATTTTTTTTACAATTAGTACTTATACTCATGCAGCTAGGAAAAGTTAGGAAAAGTATTGGCAGTGAATGATGATTTTTCTCGTACAAAAATCTGCACTTACCCCTAATCCCTTAGTAGATTCTTATTCCCAGTATACCCATACTTATTACGAATGCCCTTAATTCAACAAGTACCGTCCCCAAAAAAATATAAAAGTGAAACAATAAAATAATCAGTTGTGGTCGGCGGTCGCGCGTGGTCGTCCGTGGTCGTGCCCACAGTTATGATCGCTTTTTATTCGACCACATCTTTTTGTTATCTGCGATGCACCTACTGTGTAATGATTATGTACGGGTACTGCTCGCAGAAGCAGTAAAAATTGGTTCGTCAATATTTATAAGTTTTTAGGGATTTTTGTTCGATGTAGTTAACTAATCTTATGTGTATGTTGTTTAAGAATATAATGTGTTTTATGAGTATCTTTATTAAATAGTTTATATTTGAAATATGATTTTTAACCCTAACATTGACAGGTAAAGAATGCCTTGGTGCATTAAGTCCGCACCAGTGCTGTACATGAAAAATGTATGGCATAATGCCCCTCAATATTGTTAATTATTTCACAATAGAAACATGTTATATCAATTTACTACTTGTTACTGTTATGTTTTAATAAATATAGTAAACCATATCACTCGGAAATTCTAAGTAAATGAGACAAATAAATAGAAACCTGAATGCATGAAACGAACTAAAAATGAATGAAATATTCGCATGACATCTACGGTCCCCCATATTGAGTTTCCTTTGACCGCCTGCCTGGCCTACATTCTCGTCACCCTTTCTTTTAGATTTGCTGGAGTCGGGTCGCTTGGAAAAAATATTAAACTGCCCGTTTTCAAACTTTTGCAGTCTTCTGCATAGTATTTTTTTAATAATGTTTCGGCAAGGTTTCATATTAGTAGATAGATATGACTAAAAATCAAAAGGCTTAAAGTTTTATTGCGTAAAATTAAAGGTTATGTCAAAGTCAATGTCAAAGCAATCATTTAAAAAAGCCATTTACAGGTAACTTTTGAATTCTCAAAGTCAGTACATTGTTGTCAGAACACACACACGGTAGATAGTTGAATGGTTGTCATTGCATCACTATACTTGAGTACCTACCTAGGTAGGTACTTAGTCTTTCCTAAGTCTACAATTAATAAAACCACGCATTCATATTCAAACAAAACAGTATGTCGTTCAGAAAATTATTAAAAAGTACTCGTAAAATGATCCGTTTACATATTAAAATAAACAGCTCTCCACACGAGTTAATTTAATTGTTAAAATATTTCCATTGTGCAAAGTAAATTGTCGACACCCGTCACGCGTTTACATAATTCCGCGAACGCTCCAGCCTTTTATTTATGAAAAGTCCGTTTTCAGCTTATTTGCTGAAATTAACTCTGAATAAATATTAATGTTTCGTGTGGGCACTTTTCATAGCAGGTGTTTCGTCATTATTTTTTTGCTGTTTGTTTTTTATGGCCGGAGCGGAGGTACATATTGTACCTCCGCTCCGGTTCGAGGGTTTGATATAATTGTTTGTGGAAGTTTGTCACAGTATGCAAGAGACTCACTTTGAGCAACAAAAAAAAATCCACCCACGATATACCTACACATTACCCGGTTTAATTTGCGACATTTGGTGGTTCATATCAAACCACCTAAATCAAATTGATAGTCACAACCGAAACATCCCTAGATCAATAATCCTAATCTGAACGAGCCACATTAGTTTGCTGTCGGTACAAATTAATTAATACAGTATTTACGTGAGTCCCTTTGTCGTGTTTAAAGCAACCCGCCCGGCAGATCATGCCTTAAGGCTAACGTTGTTGCGATAATTCCATTTTGTTATTATCGTTACACAGGGGAAGATTGTTTTCCACTGTGTCGTGGTTGTAACTTAGTGGGGTATGACGTTGATTTTGATCACCCTACGATAGAACCATTTGTGTTGATGTAGGCATAATGCATATTGTGACTAAGTAATCTGGATAAAATGTACGATTGTGTCAAAAATGAGTAATCCGGATGACCATACTCAGGCTTACTAAACCCCGATTTCTAAAATCAGAATTGGAAGTTGAAAAATTTACAAGCTTTGCTAATGCAAACCTTGTCAATTTTTATTATGTAACAGTCTGTCAAGTTAAAGTTCTTAAAACTTGATTGTATAGTTTGACAAGTGCTCAACTGTATAATTTACCGATGACTCTAAAAGTTCGTTTAAACCATTGGTTTTTTAAAAAAGTCACCAAAATTTGGCATATTTTTAAGATGACTTCATAATCATAATCTCCTGTTTAAGTTGGTCGATTCCTCCTAAACCAATAAACGAAGTTCCAAAATTACCAGAAAATAGAAAATTCATGTCCCCGAAATATTTTATGCCAACAATAATTCCAAGTAAGCAATCTTGTCCTTAACAAGTATCAAAATCGTTATCTCTATCTGCACACGAGTTATCTGCTGAATATTAATAATGAGCTTCATTGTATTGTATTATTCCGGTTCGATCTGTACTTTCGGCTATGCTTCGATTTCCCCTCCGTTACTGGGGCTACTTGTTTCATTACGATTCGGGGTTTCTTCTGCCTTGTATTATGTATGATTTCATTTTTTAAGGCCGATTTTATCATGTTTTAATGTTGGAATCTGATGATCTGGTTCTGTATCTGATGTTAAAAGTTACATTATAAATAATTGACTGATTTTATCTGTCTTCAAAGTCAATGTAGCTTCTGTGTTTGTGTTGTAGAAGTATTGTTGCAAAAATCATGTAATTGGTTGCATTGCATCATCATCATCGTCGATTCATACAAAATATGTCTACTACTGAGGCCCCAAGTGTCATCACATCCACAGGTCCTCTGCTTTTTTTATTTAAACGTGTGTTTTATCTTGAATAATTTTCAGTAATGACGACAACATACCGGGGAAACTGAAGTAAAATCAGTCTCATGATCATCGAGGATATTACGGTTATTTCTTCCTCTTAAAAGTATGAAGTTTTCTCCTATCTGCATTATGTTCTTATTCTAAATTTCTAAACTAAAACTTCTCATTATATGTTTTTTTTTTTTAAATAAATCTTGACTACAACTTTAACCTAAGGTCCTGTTGATCGCTGGTCAAGAGTGTAGACAGTACGCTTGAGGCTGTACTGGAAATTGGTGGAGTTGTGCATGGTGTGATGGTGTGTGGATCATTAATTATAATCATCGTCGTTTATGTTTTCATAGATAGATTTGGTAGGTACTTACTAGGACTCCATCATTAACAGAGATACCTACTGGTACTGTCAATATAATTACCACCGTGGAAGCGTACTGGGCCCATAACCTGTTGGAATTAAATAACTTTTATTTTGGATCACTTTAAATTAGTACAGCTCAGTTCAATGTTCCACAGAGTAGAGAGAGCATAGATAAATCAGAAAAAGAAATCAAGTGTAAGGCGCGAAACTCAAATTACAGATCTAGACAAGCGGTAGCGTGTCCAGGCAAGTTCAAAGAAAAAGGAACTGGCGACGCAGCAGTAATGTGTAATATTAAACAAAGCATAAATAGCGATAATCCTCAAAGACTCAGAAAGAACGCTAAGCCGCTCTCATTTGTAGATCTTTGACAGCCGATACGGGTCGTCAAAAACCAGAAAATCTGACACCAAACTTGCCAAGGACTATCGCGTTACCGGTAACGTCAATAGGCTTTCGTTCCAGTTAAAATACTGGTATCTGGTTGCATCTGGGTAGACTGGAAGCTGACTACAACATGGTAAGAAAATGCCAGGCAGATTGATTTATAGAACGTGGTCTATAAGTTGAGTACCTAAGCGAGAAAGCAAGGTATATTTGAGGCACCATTAAAAAAAAAAAACTTTGCCACGTTGATGTAAGATGGGTGATCGTGTCGATATGTCCTTTGCCTCAAAGGACCCTTGCCAATACTTTATCGAACTTTATGGCCTATAGGCCAGAGGCTCCCACGACAATTATACAAATACAAGAAATATGTAAAAAATGCTTTGATTGACTAAGAGGCAATGTTTATAGCTCGGGTGTCACAAAGTAGAGCAAATAAATATAAATTACTGCGTTTAATTTTTTTTATTTTGCGTTGGCGTTTTGGTGTAAGCCATGAGAATAACGCGACTTTGTAGGAACGTTTGAGTTCATTTGAAGCTGTATTTCTATCTAAATGTTTCCCAATGAACCGATGTAATTCAAACTTGCATTGCAGAGCAAATTAAATCACGGGAAGAACTTGACAATTATTTTTGTGTAAAGGTTTCCTCAAATCAGCATTTTCTTTATTTTTTCGAAGGTACCTACACTTTTTATTCTCCGTTTCGTAAAATATTATCTGTCTTATTTATGAAAAGGAATCTTTCCAATCATATGCTTAGATTAAATACTAAGTCTTTATCCAAATTTTCTATGGAGAATTATAATTTACAATCTTCTGATCAAATCATTATTTAAGTTAAGCATACTGTTGAAAAGTTTTATTAATAAGGCTGTATTAATCTTCGTTAGTAGAAATAATGTTTTACGAAATGGGGTACAATGTGGATAGCAAAGATAATCCATGCAGAATCTGCAAAACAAAAAATCTATAAACAAATCGCTGTAACTTCTACATTGGGCCAACATAGCCGGCGCAATGGTCAGTCGAAAGCAGTTTTGTTAACAATTAATGTCCTTTAATTAACAAAAAAACGTACATTTAAACTGTATCAAAATCTCGGCTAATGAATATTGAGAGGCGTGCTACCGCCACTGTTCGAAAGCGCGTAACTTATTGTGAAAGTGTGTTGCAGAAGTACAACTTCGCAGGTTTTCCAAATGGGTTGGTATGTTAAAAAAAAGTGTAAGCCATCTTCAAGTACCTACTGTAATTACTAATCTAGCCTATTTTTTTTTTGGTTGTGTAACTGTCGCGTCGCCTGTTCTCAAAAAGAATTACATTCACTTGTATGAGAAAAAGTTATTTCTAATTAAGATACGAGTACATTATCTTAATTAGAAATGACTTTTTCTCATACAAGTAATTCTCATTCAATGTAATTCTTTTTGAGAAATTTTCTTAAACCATAAAAGTAGGTACCTAAATGTGGAAAATGGATATGATTTTCTCTTTACTGAGTGACTTTGTTTGTATGATTGTCTCGACTAAAAAGTCTAATATTTTGAGCCCGTATTGTATAGCTTTCTCGGCCTTTTGACTATGATCAAAATATAGTTCGTAATGTACCACTGCTGGGCAAGACCTCCTTTTCTTTTCCACTCACGTTTTTCATCTGCCGTAACAGGACCTCCTTTTCTTTAGGATTCAAGTTCGTGGTTCCATCTTCGTCTCAGATTGCCACAATGCGGTCTAGCATTATGGAATCCATTAAGTCGATTTTTAACAGACTTCTGAAAAAGGAGGAGGTTCTCAATTCGGATGCTTGTATTTTTTTTTTATGTTTGTTCGCGCATAACTCCGTCGCTTGCCAACCGATTTGAAAAAATCTTTTTTCGTTGGATAGGGTATACTTCCCAAATGGTCCCATTG
The DNA here is from genome assembly GCA_947386135.1 of Melanchra persicariae. NCBI lineage: Eukaryota > Metazoa > Arthropoda > Insecta > Lepidoptera > Noctuidae > Melanchra > Melanchra persicariae. The sequence goes on along the minus strand of OX376655.1, from coordinate 3,160,006 downwards.
AAACTTTATCAAAATCGGTTCTGTAGGTTGGCTTTTAAATCCAAATACCTATGTGGAAAAATCATCCATGTATACGAAATTGCGTATTTTTGTTTTTCTGTGACTTTCCAGTGGTGGTACCACAAGAAAGTGAAAAATACTTGGAACTTTAGCACAAAAAAAAAGAAACCGACTTCCAAAAAAAACTACAAAGTTCAAAATAACTTTAATTTCGGAAGTCGGTGTCAAATAACGAAGAAGCAACCAAAAACACCGACTGCCGAAATTAAAGTTATTTTGAACTTTGTAGTTTTTATCACACAGTTCCTTCAACCACTCAACTAAATAGTACTGCCAACTAATTTCTGGTCTACTGACCGCATAGGACTGTACAATGCGAGAGTAAATCATCGATTTTAAATTGTTGGCAAGAGTGTTGATCTTTAATTGAGCTGTGATCCCTGATTGAGATTAATTAACCACTAAATAAATCGATTAATAAGAGTTCCGTGTAACCAGTCGACTAAATCGTTTTGTTTTGGTGCAAATACTGTTAATTAGGTAAAATTGCGGGTTGTTTTTGTCTTGTCTTTGCACAAAAAATATTTCTACAAATAAAATGGCACTTTGTTTTACTGCTTTAAAAACGAGTAATGTTATTAATATAAGGCGTGCTTTTTAGGGTTCCGTACTCAAAGGATAAAAACGGAACCCTATTACTAAGACTTCGCTATCCGTCTGTCTGTCACCAGGTTGTATCTCATAAACCGTGATAGCTAGACAGTTGAAATTTTCACAGATGATGTATTTCCGTTGCCGCTATAACAGCAAATACTAAAAACAGAATAAAATAAATATTTAAGTGGGGCTCCTATATAACAAACATGTTTTTTTTGCAGTTTTTTTATAGATAATGGTACGGAACCCTTCGCGCGCGACTCCGACTCGCACTTGGCCGGTTTTTTTTTATTAAGCCTATGCAAAAAAGCGAAATGGAATTACCTGATCACCAAATGTTAATGGACACTTAAACTACTGACATTCTTCTGTCGTTTTCAAAGTGGACAGTCGATTTTGATCTCAGAGATTGATAAATATATTGTGACAGATATTACAGATACTTTAGACAAGCAGCAAGTGACCTTTATGACAATCATTTTTGTTACTTTCGAAATGACGAAAATTTACATATTTAAAAAATAATTATTTGAAATAAAGAAAAGTTGGGGTGCCTTGCAAATTACATAACTGAATTTGAGACAATATTTTAATTAAATTATTCGATTTTTTCTCAAGATCATTGCTATGGCGCCAGATAATCTTGCAATTTTTTTTTTTTTAACAATAAATTATTAAGTAACAGTTTTTCATTACTAGAGAACGTAAATAGAAATCGATTCAGGACAGCTTTATGTCTTTATTTCTTTCTTTGAAATTAAGAAAGTCAATAAATGTATGTGGGTCAATGACCGTTATTGCACATTTATCTGGCGCCTACAATAGTTAAAAGCTTTCTCTGTCTTTCCATATCCTTGCCCTTAACGAATGGTATTATTTGCAAATTAACCATTAATTAGTATTCAAGCCTGTGTTATCTGAACTTCTCCCGAGGCTACGCTCCCGTGGCTCCACAAGATCCGTGATTTTTTCCAAGACAAAAAGTTGCCTATGACAGTTATGTAGCAGCAATCTAACTTTTTAAAAGTGAAATAATTTTTGTAATCCTTTAGTATTTCCTTCAAAGCCCAATCAACTTCTGAAAACAGTTTTTTTTAAAGTGAAAACTTTAGCGGCGTTGTGCACTTTTTGGGATGGATAAAAAAATTTAAACTCGCGTCAGGACACGTGACCTGATAGAAAATTCGTAAGACAGATACCTAATGTAATATAAATTGTCATGGTTGTGTACGATAGCGCAATAAATGAATATTGTATTGAGCCACTTAGATGATAGTATTTTTATACTGATAAAAAAAGCAATTCGTGCGAAATTATTCCCTAACCATTCCAAAATATTCAAAAATACACAACGTTAATGTTCAAGTTTTTACTTCTGCTGGCACTCCCGGAGTGCAACCCGTTATTTTTTTATATGCGGTAACTTATTTTTGAAATGTTGGTTAAACCTATAATTGGCGATTGTATAAGCCTGAGGTTTTTATAACTTATGCTAAGAAACGCTTTATACAGAAGCTGTTGACAAACCTTTTTAAATAAATAAAATAAAAACAAACAAATAATTTGACATAACTACAAAATAAATTTTAAGAATTATATTATATCTTTCATACAATACATATTTATGTAGGAAAACTATAGAAACGTAGACTTTTCGTTGCTTTTTTTATCAACCTCTTCTGTCCCACTGCTGGGCAAAAGCTTTTCTCTTATTCTTGTTTATATTCCATTTCATCTTTTCTCACTAGGTATGCGATGTCATTAAATTAAATGTACTTTAAATACCTTCCAAATCCACTTCAAAATAAAATATTTCTCAACGGTTACGCGGTTCCCAATTAAAGTAAAGCATTTAGTATAATTGGCATAGCAGTTCATCACACAGTTCACCGTCAGATGTGGGGGTCAGATTTGAACTCCCGACCTCGACGGTTGGACGTCGATTGACGCCGACTGATCGTACGGTAGCTGACCACCGCTGTAAGGGAATCTGAATCGTTAATGATGACGTAGCTCGTAGGTCGATAACCATATGGTATATTTGCAATTAAATAGTCTGAGCCTAAATACGATTCTGCGATTTTGATATTTTTGTATTGCTTTAGTTATGAAATCTAATAGATATGACGCAGCCAAATAGCTTAATCAGCCGTTTGATTGGTTGCCTAGCCTTTTTATTTAAATGGGTTGATTTTTCAGCGACCTAAGTGACATCTTTTGTCGTTTAGACTAGCCCATGTCACCTATATAGCTGATTAAACGGCACAATTCAATGAAAAGGCTAGGCTTTTAATGAAACGGCTGATTTAGCTAGTTGGCTGCGACAGATATATGCTCACATACGTACGTAGTGTGTTGCATGACCTAGTGTGTTGCATGACTAATATTTTTATCAAGCGAAGATATAAATGAAGGTTACTTTTGAATTTAAATCTGTTGTCAGTTTAATTGCATTCTTCTTCTCTTATTGCAAACAGACTTTTGCCCCCGACTTCGTACGCGAATATTTTTGAGGGAAGCAAATTAGGTACATTTTTGAATGAATGACAAACGCTCAATGCGAAATCCTTGCCTACAACACGAGTTCTTTACCCCACCACCGTTTCCAAAGTCCCGTTATGAACTATTCATTGACAAATAGTTTTCGATATCTGACCGTCAATTCTGGATCGAGCGGGAATCGAACCCGCTATCTGTGAGTTAGGAGCGAGAATAATTTGGTTAGTGTCGGGGGTCACGGTACATTTTTAGCGGAGCGATAACGCGCGTGGTGGCCTAGGGCGGCGTAGTGATGTGCTTTAGTTCGATAAAATTGTCGATAGACTGGGTAGTATTCATAGCGGGTTCAAAATTGTTATAGACTGGTTTTATTGTTACGCGTTTCAGCAGCACCGTTGGAGCGCGCGCGTTCGGAGATGTAAGGGGTAGTTGCGTTTCAAAGTCGTGCGCTTGAGCAGCGCCGTTCAGCAAACGCGCGCTGTTTGCCGGTGGCGCTGCCGAAACGCGCGCCTCTCTTGCGCTTCTACGGCCAGTATGCGTTTTAGTGTGACGCCGTTGAGACGCGCCGTAACCGCATTAACGTTCATATTGTACACGACTGTCTCACAGCAACGGAACGCGCGGTCGTAATCTCGTTTCACAGTGCACCGCTGTACAAGCGCGCGCTTTTAACAGCGCGCTGCCTAGCGGCGTGAGTATAAAACCAGCCATAATCTTTAGAAAAAATTGCGAAGCTTTTGAGAAGCTGCCCAGGTTCACAGAACTTCTCCATTTTTTGAAGTCGGTTAAAAATAAGCTACTCTTCTGACAATCTTGGCGTTGGACTGACACAAAATTTGATTCAGAAAATTGTCTTTTTTTTTTAAATAAATGTTCTAATTTCTTGTAGTAACTGTTTTTATGCCAACGTATTCAGCGCCCATTACAGGAACTTTGTTTTTTTTTAATCCTCTTTAAGCTTTTGTTGAAGCATATCATAATCCAGTGTCACGACCTACTCTTCCTATAAATTGTTGTTTTTTTTAAATATAATTGTTATTGATTGAGTCTCGCATTTGACCACAATCTCACCTGATGGTAAGCGATGACGTGGTCAACGATAGGCGCCACATTATTCCCAACCACTACTACTCCTGAAAGCCACACAACAGTGGCGATCGAGTCAACGAAGCTCGACGATTATCGATATGGACATGACACATCACTGGCTCAACTATGACGCGCGTAAATCGATGCGCGTGCGCGCCGCTGGGCGACGCGGGCTCGTAATTCGCGCCGCCCCCTCCTTGTTGCGCAGGATTCGAACCCAGGACTACTTATCTATACACTTTACTATGTAACTTACTCTGTGAGAAATACGAACTGACAAGTCTGATTGTTTACGAAATTGTGAGCTGAGAGATCATATTTCAGGTGGGTTTGATTTTATGATTATTGTAATGAATCTGTAGATATTTCGTTGCGAATTCAATAAAAAAATGCCATACAAGATTTTTGAAAGAAGAGGTTAATTGGGTTTTAAATCTCTGGTAGCCGTTCGTTTTACATTAAGATACGTGTAGGATAAGCATTGTAGCCTTTTTTTTAAAGGATGGGATGGGAAATCATCAAATGACTCCTCCCGCTCTGGGTGGAGCGGAAGGGAGTGTCAGACTCTTACTGACTAAAAACCCATCGGAATTCCTCCTAGTGCCCTTTGCGTTCTGAGGCCGCAGTGACTCTTTCAAAAAAATCCGCAAAGATCATGTAACCTAGTAAAAGCAAAATAGTCCCCTACTTGTTGCGCAGGATTCGAACCCAGGTCTATTTTGTCTAAACACTTTACGCACTATGAGAAATATGAACTAACAAGTGTGATTGCTTATGAAATTGTGAGCTGAGAGATCATGTTTCTGATGTATTTGATTTTATGATTATTGGAATATGGATCAGTATTACTTGCCAGGTCAATCAACCTATAAGAAGTGTTTTCTAAATACCTGGTATATATGTTGCATTGTAGTTTTACATGAAACGAAGGGTAGTATATACAAAGTAGCAGCAATCGCAAATTATGATTAAATTGTCAAACTGTACCTTTTAAAACTACCTTGGGCACGTTCAAACAACAAATATAGCTAGATACGTATAAAATTTTACGAAACTTCAGAAATACCGCTACAAAACATTCTCCCCCAAACTTAAAAAAAAAATAAAAAAGCATAAATTAAAACCAAAAACCTCTTTTAATCGGCATACTCCTTAAGTAAGCTTAAGCAACAATATAGCATTATATTTTCAAGCACGTCTCATTGTCCAGCACGCCTTCGCTACGCCCTTAAGAAAAAAAAACAAAGAAAAAATACAAAAAAATCCGCATATGATTATAGCGAGCAATATCCGAAAAGATTACAATCTTATCTCGGGATCGAGACATGAAGCGCATCTTGAGACATTTTCACCTTACGACTTTTTCAGTATATATAAAAAAATACGAATAAAAAGGTCCCTTTCGCTAATTTACACCTAAATAAAGAGCTAGTAAAAGGAGGTCAGACACGCAAAAAAAAGTTTTTTTTTTTAAACCGCTTCTCACCTGTTGCAACATAATAATGTAAAGTTATACGATCTTTGTATCAAAATAATATATTGTTCGTTTATGAGTTTTTTATAATATTTTGTTTCATGAATAACAAAAGTTTATCTTTATTTATTTATTTAAATATATTTTATTGTACTCCAAATTAATAAATACATATAAAAAACCTTAAACTAAAAAAAATCATACGATTGGCGGCCTTATTTATAGCATTTCTTTTCAGCCTTATCAGGCCACAACACCTTCTCATCTGAAGCTGTTTAAATAATAATGTCAAAAGTCAAAATTCATTTATTCAAATTAGGCTGAGAGCCAGCACTTTTTACCCGACTGCGTCAGAAGGAGGGTAATGTTTTTCGAGCGTATGTTTGTATGTATGTTCATTTTTAAACGTCAAATTTTACATAGACAATCCCCCGAAACGCCCGCCCGTCACCACTTACTAGTGTTTTAGCTGGGAAGAAGAAGTCAAAAAGAATGTCAAAGAGCCAACTAAGTTTGAAAAGGGAATATAATACATTTTGAAGGGTCCTCTCTCCAATATCCGTTAAACCGAATCGTGTCGGTTGCAAATCGAATCACGTTGTATAAACGTCACCTTATTAATGCGCTCCTCTGTAATCTGTCTTGTGAAATCCCGCATTGTGTCCACTTTCTTCTGGCCGTTTGCGAAACACCAGCATCGGGCCAGCGCCCAGCGGCCATCTTTTACAAAACGACAAAAAATACTGACGAAAAATTCGTTGCCGACACTTGGGAGCCATCAAGAAGATTTAATTAACGCATTCGAATCAAAATTAGATTCTAAAGTTTCTGAATAAAGTAGGTAGAGAAGTTTTTTTTATCGTCTACGCTTAAGGCTGCATAAAAACTTTAACAATATTGTCTCCTTCGTTCAATTAAGGCGGGTTCAAAAAGAGCTTGTCGAAGAATTTTGCGCGAGCCGCCGCATTGGCCGCGGTCCCCCGTCTTGTCAATAAACTCCATATAAATTGCCTTCCGAAGTGAATTTGAATATAATAGCCTCTATCCTACGAGTCCTTTTTACCCCCTTTCCTTGAAGTCGCAATCTTTGTACGATTATATTGTAAGCAAATTATCTGTTCGGATCTGGCAAGCGGATTGAAGTTGCAAAAAGTTTTTCCTTGATATTTTATTTCGTTTATTAATATCTCTTTAGTGAATGGGTATGGTTTCAATCGATGTTTGAGCTTGTTCGTATGGATTTAAATGTTCAGTTGATATTAGTTTTCCAGTTACTACTCATATAATTTTATATGATGTGCAATTTTCATCGCTTCTCATTATGCTGTCAAAACAGCTAGATCTCTGTGTGTTTTATCAATTTTATTAAGTCATTAAATGTTGTGAGCTCATTGTGTATTGCGGATTATGGTAATCTGTGATTATGATAATTATATCGTTAAGAATTTTAAGAGTCATAGCGATTTTTTATATCTACTGAAATATTAAAATCGAGCTGAATGAATACTTTTTCAAAAGCTATCACTAAAATTGTACGATTTGTGAAAAAATAATTAAAAGTTATAGCAAAATAGAGGAGTTACAAGCTTTTGAAGTTATTCCTCTATCCTTGTCATGCAAATTGTTGTTTTTTCTGGATGGCGCAAATTCACAATGGCGAATTTTAAAACGCTCACAACTCTGTAATTTTTTGAGCTTTATGAAAAAAAAATGCGCCTAATCTTTTCTCGTTGTTTTGAGAAAACGAATAAAATTCAGTCAAATATCCTATCGCGGATGAAAGGCTCCGTTAAGTCATTATGGGCTATATTGCATCACTAAAATCACGTTCACACCTACCTAGGTGTTTTTACCATTTCCATACGAACTGATGGTATTGCAAAAAGCCATAAAGTGCAGAGTATGTTGTCCAATACAGAGGTGAGTACCGTCCACAACCTCAAAAACGAACAAACTCGCTTCCAAAAGCATTTTTTAATAAATTTCGCTACCCGATAAACAGCGACAAGTTGGCAAACCGCGACAACGTTGTCCGTGTCACATGGCGAACTTGTCACACCATGCATTGGCGGCGGCCATTTTCGAAATCGAAATTCGAAACAAAATTGCAATAGTGCGAAATTAAGGGGAAATTATTTTCGAGGGACGAGCTGCGAATGACGTATGATGTGTAACGGGCGTGCAATGGCGGGAAAAGCGTTTAATTTGTTTATTGACGTTGATGTATGGGTGACCATTGTTGGATGGTTCTATTTGATGTATTTGGGCTCCGTTTTGTTAGTGGATTTTAGAGTAATTAGAAGAAAGCCGTATAGCTGTAAGGTTGTTTAATATGCCAATGTAGTTAAAGTTATAGTTTGTTTTTTTTTTAGTTGCATCTTGGAGCTTTAATCATTATGGAAGGACGTTATTGAATCCCACAATAGTGTCAATGCCTGTTACTAAATGTAAGATGGTTGTGGTGGTGGCCTGTTGGTCTAGTGGTTAGTGACCCTGACTGCTAGGACGGAGGTCGTGGGTTCAATTCCCACGCAGGACAAATCTTTGTGCGATGAGTACGATTATTTGTTCTGTATCTGGGTGTGTAATTTATCTATAATATGTATGTATTTAGAAATATATAAGTATGTTTATCAGTTGTGTGATTGCCATAGTACAGGCTCTGCCTAGTTTGGGATCAGATGGCGGTGTGTTGGTAGTCCCAAGATATTATTATTATTATTATCTCCGTCGTTGGTCTTCCAGAAACGGAATATTTAGACTTGTAGGAAAATAAAATTCGATACAGACTAAGGAATTCACACTACATAAATGTAACCGAATTGATTGACCCCGACTCCACCTGTTACGAGTCTGTCCTACCCCTAGAGTGTTTTATAGAACCGGAGGCGCGTAGGGAGAGCAGCCTCCGCCTGCTGTAACAAATCGTAGGTATCAGACGAGCAGCTTCGGCTTGTTGGTCGCCTTCGGCGACCAGCCTCAGCCGCTCCGGCGTAGAGGCTGCTCTTCCCGCAGCGCCGGAGACGTTGTAGTCTCAAAATAGATACAAAAATCCCTCAGAATCAGTCCCCTTATTTGCTCCCAAGGTCCCCCTGGTTTTTTTACAATTATTATTAATTGTAATCCATAAAATGAGGAAAATATCATCAGAATTAAAAACAAAAAAGTCGAAAAGGGGGGGGCTCCGGGGCTTTTCCTTTTAAGGGGGGGGTAGTACCCCTACCCCCCCCGACCCACTACCCTTAATTCGACGGACGTCAATGGAAAGTCGTACCTATACTTTTTTCAAAATATTTCGAATCTATAAAAACCGACTTTTTTTTCTTTTGCTATTTTTTTCTATATGTAGGTATATCAGCTACCCAACATCACCCTTAAATATGACTTCGCTCCTGTGGAACACCCTGTATACTGATGAATGAACTGCTAAATTTTAAGAAGGTTATACTGGCCAATATTTATCTACGGTCTTCGTCAACCAATGCTTCCAAGATCGACAAAAGTAGCGTGTCGCAAAAATTTGCTCCCATTAATTACATTTACAATTAAATATTTTAATACCCAATAAAATAGCGTTCTTTAATGTCAAATAAAATTTTTACATAATTTCCAACGCCGTAAATTATTTTTATCGTTAACTAAATTTTAATTTTAAAAACTCGTTGCATATGATTGCACATTTGGTTGGCTGATAAAAACTAACTGTACGTTGATTTTACTGTTTAAAGTTATTAAACGATTAATTACTATATTATCGGCACTTTAAAAAGGGATATATTATTTGCTAAGTATTGCCACTGGATTTGCCTTCTGTTTTTTTACCAAAAATCTGCAAAAATAACTGCTATTTTTGCAGATTTTTGTTAAATATGATGCTGAAATTTATGTGGTCTACGTGTAGACATAGTGTGGTTTCCTATAATTTCTTGAAACCTTGGCAAAGTAAAATCAGCGTGTGTATATAAATTCGCAAACTATGGTCATTTGTAAGGTGCTTTATTTAGGTGATGAATGAAAAACTCTGTGTCTATCTAAAGCGAGTCAGTACCAACCTAAACATTGACTGAAAGTAGCTGCCAAAATCTTTCTCAATACACAAATTTTTCCTAGCTCGTTAGATTATTTGCACATCTTTCCAATCTCGAATCATTTTATGAACCAACTTTCCACATAAAGCGGCAATATAGACTCTTTTATGTTACAACAAACTCCTACTACCAAACTCTTATTTATAAACATATTGATTTTTAAAAACATCATAAAATCTTCGATTTACGATAAATGAAAGTTACTTCAGTCTGATTTACTCGAGGCGTTCGGAAAAAATTAAATTCGCAGTACCAATTAAAGTTTTTTTTTTAAGTTCAATTAAAACGGTAGCATTTTAGTGTTGCGCAAGAGTCGCGTAATTAACCGACAAATTTACGCAATACGATCGCGTCCGATAGCAGACGGGTTTGTGGTGCGAGGTGGGAGTGGAAGCGAGTCACTTGGAAAATGAGAATTGAAAGCGCGCGAGCGGTTTTAATTTTCAACAGAGATCGTTTAAAAGGACTTTGGGATCTAGAAAATCTTATAGGTACTCTATTAACGATTGCCTAAAGTCCAAAATGTGTGGGATTGTGACATGCAATACTAAAAAGTGAATTGTGCAGTCCTAAATATTTCACGGATTTTGGCAATCGTTAAAACTAATCGAATGTAATTTTGCTTAATGAACCTTTCAGCGGTAAAGTTAGCTTAAAAGCTTTATTTAATAAATACCAAATACATGCAAGACGAGTAATAGAACAATGAGAGAGAGTGTTCCTGTCATCCAGGAGTTGAGAAGAAAACTTTTGAAGCTTTAGATTGTCAAGTACTAAATAGTTTTGTGTCTCATATATATATCTATATCTATTATAAAAAAATCGTTTAAATGTATCACAAAAAACAATATTTTTTAAATTGTTGAATTTTGTTTATGTTTTCCATAAAAAGTTCATAGGTATTATATACTAAAATTGGAACGATATAGAGAAGATTTCGCATTTTCGCTCTGGGCGGAGCGGAAGGGAGTGTCAGACTCTTACTGACTAAAACCCATCCGTGTTCCTCCTATTGCCCTTTGCGTTCCAGGGCCGCGGTGACTCTTTCGAACAAATTCCGCAGCCCTGGCAGGCTCTGGCCCTGCACTTGATATAAAGTTTCTCACTTGTTCAAGTCGCTAACCTCTTATGATTTAGCCCCGTCACTTCCCTGTTACCTAATTATTATTTTTTAAATTTATACCCTTCCTCGTAATCTATCATCTTTAGGTATTATATAAAGTAAAGACCCTTCGTTATTGGAAACCGTAATTATAATTTTAAATCACGAGTATCTTTGTATCGAAATCAAATTCGAAGAATAGTCTTAGATACGATTTTTTGTTGGAATTATTTGAATTTTCTCTACGTACAGACGCCAGCACATCAAGCTAGCCGAAACTGTCAAAATTCCCAATCAACCTTTAACCTAATGCTGTGGCGATAAAGTTGAAAATCAATTGAAGTATGTGTACATATTTTAAAAATGTATTACATATACTGATACTAAGAGTAATGAATATCTTTCGTTTCAATTCATTTTGCATTATTAGACACCGAGTCATATATGCATAAAAGGATAAGTATCAGCTAGCTTTGATTGAGCCATATTTATCTACAGACGTTAAATTACACATCACGTTGCGGAATTTGTTCGAAAGAGTCACCGCGGCCCTGGAACGCAAAGGGCACTTGGAGGAACACGGATGGGTTTTAGTCAGTAAGGGTCCGACACTCCCGCTCCACCCAGAGCGGCCCATACTAAGAAAAAAAGGTAAGCTATCACGAGGCCACTCCAATATTTAGTAGAATTAGTTATAGCTGAGAGAATGGTACTTTGTCTTTGGTAAAAACTGCAACATTTTTCCACAAATCCCAAAACCAAATTCCCACATGAACAAGATCGTGCAAACAGCATCGATTAGCGCTCCTTCCGGGTGTCCTAGACGAGGCTGTGTGGTCCAGCCAGGGTCCGGAGCGCGCCCCGTGGCGACCCATTCATCCACACTCACACTGCACTTTATCTTGCTGGTCCCACCCAGCACATCATTTAGAAACTTAGCTCGTGCTGTTATGTCTCGGTGTTGGGAGAATTGGAGCGGTAGGTACTTGAGGAGCTTCTAAATTGTCAGATTAATGCTTGGTTAAGATTTCTTTAATTTTGGTTCGAAATCTTAAAACTTAATTAGGAAGAACTACGTCGAAACTTACCTGCTAAAAGATAATATCTGAAGACAACAGAAACTGAAGACCATTGCATAATATCCTATAACTTTTTCGATTCGGTCACTCATCTATCACCATTAATTTACTTATTTGTCAAAAGTTAAAAAAAAAAGCTAATGAAATACATCGTGATCAATGGGTCAATCTCATTTATTCTGATATTTGGCAAACGTTACAACTGAAAGAAATTCACTTTGTCTATTTGTGTTTTATTGTAACTATCAGATAATCTCGCATTGCATATTAGTATTAGTAATAAACATCTGAGCTAATTTCAATAATATACGAGTTAATTCTTACGTCGTAATTCAAATGAAACGCCTTACTCCCCGAGGGAATAAGATACTAACAGTCGTACACCCACTATTTTCTGATTACTCTACAGGCACTACCCTATAGGTAGACCTTAATGGTAAGCATAGAGATGTAGACCCTTAACGAGCTACTTCTGTAATATTATTTTTACTATAGGATACTTATATAACAATCCTATCGTTCACCGCTGTCGACGATAAGATTGTTGTATAAGAAAGTTATCTAATACTAGCTTTTCCCGCGACTTCGTACGCGCATATCTCGTTTTTTTCCGTTCTTGTAAGAACTTCCCGTTCCCGTATAGCCTAAGCTCCCGCCCGCGGCTCCTAAAAATTACCCCTAGGGAATATACTCTCGGGATAAAAAGTATCCTATGTGTTATTGCAGACTATAAAATACCTCTGTGCCAAATTTCGTCAAAATCAATTCAGTAGTTTTGACGTGATTGAGTAACAAACATCCATATATCCAAACTTTCACATTTATTAAATTAGTATAGATAAGAAAGAAAATATGTTTATTTGGCACACAATGCAGGAACTGGTATTAAGTTAACTGAATTTTATACAACATCAATGTGTGCCACGGCTGTGCCAAATAGGTCCAGTTCAGCAAAATACCAGATAAATTATTATAATAGAAGAAATAGCAGCTATAGAAATGATTATGGGTACTTAGGCTTTTACTGAGATAATCCTGCACTCGTCTTAACTGGCTTTACCGCGGCTTCGCTTCGGTGGCTTGTCCTACAGGATCCGTGCAATTTACTGGAGTAAAACGACCATTACTATGACACTCAGGAATCTTTCTGTCGGTGTAAGAATTTTCGTAATCAGATCTTACTTATGATCTGACTTATGTAGAACGTTTTACAAACATAAACTCTATGACCTTTTTAAATAATTATCATTTAATAAGAGACTTAAGCTTACTGGGTAATTGCATGTTTCTGTTAAAAATTCGCAACAAAAAATCATCTTCTCACCATTTTTATCAGTATTTTTATCTCCCTACAAGAAGTGTCGACGTTTCACCAAACAAAATATTCATACGAACGAAGTGATGTGTCGACTCGTCGAGGTGCTGAAACTCAAAGTTGCCGGCGACTTTTTAATTTCACCACACAATCAGTGTTCAAGTAAATTAACCAATAAATCAGCGGGCTACAGCACAGAGTAATTGGTTATTTAAATTCGAATCTGCCTGCAGGCGAAACTCTTCAAAGTGAAGCGCTTTTACTCTTATTGCGATGTATTGTTGATTTTCAGTTGTTTGTAAGGAGATAACTGCGGGTTCTGAGTTACGATGTAGAATTGATACATACAACATACGGTACCTACATGGAATACTAATATTATAAAATATGTGAAAGTAGGTATCTCTTTCTGTGTTTGTCGCCTAAACCGTTGAACCAAGTTAAGCATTGTCTGTAACTGTGTATATGTTGCAGTCAAAACTCTTAACCAGTGAATAGTACTTTTGACTGATTAACATCTGTGCTAAGATAGGTCGACGGGACTATTTCTGGGTGGTTTAAAAAAAATAACCCGAGTCGGGGTACTCTGAGTCGGGGTGTTAACCATAATGACGTTTTTAACTCTACTAGCAAAATAAGAGTTCAGTCAAAAGTACTTTTGACTGGTTAAGAGTTTTGACTGCAACATATACATTGTGTGCAATATAATAACTAAATAAATATGGTGTACAAGCTGCACAATTACAAGTTACACATTGGACCTCAATCTTTTTGAAAACCGCATTTATTAATCGTTTGCAAAAATATCTCACGGCCTTCCGCCAGCACATTCCATCCCATACCTCCATGTTATTCAATCACTCCACTGAAAGCAGACCACAATTGCATAAGTAATTAGAGGTACGTATCACAACAATCATAAGTTCTACGATTACAGCCATAGAACATGGAATAGTCGCTCCGGCAGCGACTGGAGTCACCATTACTTTGGTAAAATATTATTGACCGTGCAAAAGGACAAGTTTTAGCTGTCATAGCACCACCGTATCACCGTTATAGTATCACCGTTTCAGTCTGACAGTGACTGCACTGTCAGACTGAAACGGTGATACTCACCTGACCTGCAGTCTGCAGTGCGATTCTGTAATCATCTTGCCGTGAACAAACAAGATGGAATGACAGTTCACTTCACGTTCACTCCAGTTACGTGGACACGGTGAGAGGTTGACAGAACAGACCAGCTGATCTGGGGCTATTATCAATTAAATTGCTTTTTTTCTTAATTTCTTTTTCTTCCTTTTTTCTTTCTCACTCACACGAGTCGAGTTCTGTTTTGATAAAACCGTCTCCATCACTGACCACGGAGCCATCTCGGAGCTCTGCGCTTAAAGCTCTCCCGCGCAATCTGGATCAATTTAGCGTGACGTCATCGTGCGCGTGCGTTTTACCGTGTGTCACAATACGCTTAGTCATGTAATTGTTTCAAGTCACCGCTGTTTTAGTAATCTGTGCTTTTAGTGAGACTAGGGGACACCTGTGGCTTTCGTCATTTTGTTTTAAGATGGTGGGTTTGTGAGTAATTTATCAGCTGCAGTTTGGAAAGTTCAATCATAGTGATGATCAACGAAATCATAACAATGACTACAAAAATAAAAATAAAAAATAATAATAAATAAGGATTTCGACAATCACATTCGCTATTGTATAGGATTTCACTTTGTCTGGAGCCTCTGGGGTCTTTTATCATGACCAAATTGCAGCCGTTGCGGATAAGCTAAGAATGTCTCTTATAAGTCCCCTCCTGTTCCGTATGGTGTCGGACGTAAAATAATAGCACCATCCCATCACTTCCCGTGGGTGTCGTAAGAGGCGACTAAGGGACTCACGAGAGAATGTGCAGCAACATTCTCTGAAAGTACATTGCAACAGCTACACTGCGATCGCCAACCCGCCTGCCAAGCGTGGCGATTATGGCAACCCCTCCCCCATTTGGAGGACGCGGACGCCCAGCAGTGGACGTCTTTCGGAGTCCCCTCCAGCATAGTCACCTATTCATCACTTTGGCACCTTGAATTCCCTTATCATCAATGTCGGTAAGCACACTGATGATGATCAAATGATCATTTACATACACAAATAAAGAAGGCAGCATTAAACCCAACGCTGACAGACATACCAACTTTATTAGGCAAAGTTGTTATGATATTGATCTTGTTATAGCGTGGGCAGATCTAACTTGTTGATTTAAATATTTACTGCTTAAAACATTAAGTAGGTGAACCCCAGAATGGTAGTAACGATGTAGTTATTTATCGATTGTTAGGGGACCTCCTTTTTAAATTGGAGGCAGGTGATCTTTGTAGAACAAAGCAATTTGAAAAGCAAAAGCTGCGTGCGATGCATATTGTGAGGAAGCCAGACATCAATTGTTGACAATTTTGAAGCTGGAATCAGTCAAATTATGTTGAAAGCTGACCTAGCACGTATATTAAATACGTGCTAGGTAAACAATTTACATACACAGACATACGCCCTGGCTGGGGGCCTTAGATTCGTTTGAGGCCACCAAGTTTAATTGGTGGCCTAGCCTTTTCATTAAAATGCGCCGATTTTTCAGCGACCTAAATGACATCTTTTGTTTAATATCGGTTAATGACTTGCCCATGTCACTTATGTCGCTGATTAAACGGCTCAGTTCAATGAAAAGGCTAGGCTTTTAATGGAATGGCTGATTAAGCTAGTTGGCTTTGACATACTTATATAAAGAAGAAAAACACACTATAGTAACCGTCTTTGTATCACAATCAGCAAAAAGAAAGCATATATTTCAGCTTATTTCGAACTGAAAAAGAAGTAGGTACCTACGTAGATACGTTTGTACATATTCATGCAATGGTATTATAGGGCCTTATGTCTTGGGCCCATAACTTACCTCAAAATCTAGGTTTGGCGTCGTCATCTACAACCAAATAAATATTATGTCATCGTCGTCTATAGCTCTGTGATTTTTGAAGATTTTTTAACTCGCTTGACATTAATACACATTTTAACTACCGTATCGGTGTTTTCCTCTTATCCCATTAGTAATCATCAAATATTTTATCTCTCTTTATCAGATGATGGTAAAATAAAACATTTTATAGCATGCCGAATACTTTGTATGAAACAAATCTTGTCGTTAACTCAAGTCCGCCTCCCATCCAATTTGTTTGCAGATAAATTGCTCACCGTATTTGCAGTAAATGAGGTTTGTTGATACCTCCCCTTATTGGTAATGATAGATATGTTTTTATAAAGAAAAGTAATGTTATGTTCCAAATGAGAGAGAGAGAGAGTATGTGAGTATAGTTTTGTTTCACAACACTACTTTGCCTAGATAGTAATATAATCTGTGCATGATCTATTCCCATACAGTTTGTGCTGATTTTATTTTGTCCTAATTCAATCACTGGCTTTGTACTTATCTCACACTGATCTAAATGGAACATCCGATTTTTCCAGCCAGCTGTACAATATCATCCTCTTGAAAAGTGATAATCTCTCGCTCATTCTACGTCCATCTCAAACCTTTGTTTAAGTTTATTGATTAATATTAGTATCGGTGTTTTCTTCGCAACAAACTGTCCCAAGCAGTCTGCTCCTCGACAGATTCCGAGATCCCTTATCAGCACAACATGTAGGTTCTCAAGTCAAGTGTTGTTCTACTTTAGGTAGTCATTTGTGACGTATCTCATGTTATTGGCTGGCACACGCCTGTAGAATTCTGTTTAGCGACCACCAGGGGAGAGCTCGCGTATTCTGGAGAAGGTAGGACTTTCTCAAAACGATATTGTGTGAGTGATTTTATGTATATTTGCTTTTGTAATTGACTACAAAGGTCCCTTTCTAAGTTGTAAACCTACATACGAGTATGTATATCTAATAATTGCTATCTGAATCATCATGATCATTTCAGCCGAGAGAATCTACTGCTGGACATAGACCTCCCTCGAGTGTCACCACATCAACCAATCTGATGACCAGGGCCTAAACCACCAACTCATAAAGCAGTGAATATTACTTCCAGTGGGAAAGAGACTGAGCTATACGTTCTTTATAGCTCCGTCTCTTTCCCACTGGAAGTAATATTCAAGTAATACTGCTTTAGGAGTTGGTGGTTAGGCCCCAGAGGGCCAATTCCAATTCTACAAATTTTTAAGTAACCTTCGCATTCGTATGTCAGTTGCAATCTGTCAAAAATGTATGAAAATTAAGGCTGTTTTGACAGATCGCAACTGAGATATGAACGCTGCTTAAAATTTGTAGAATTGTCACTCTGGTGAAGGCAATCTGAATCCGACAATATATTTATTTGTTAACACAGACAAGCTGCTAATTATCTGATGACGGGTACTCTCTACAAATCACATGATTATCTCTAAAACTCGTCACCTATTTCGTCTATACCTAGATTATCGCAAAAACAAAACCATTTAATTTGAGAAAATTACACCGGCCTTGAAGATCTTCACGATCTAATTTCAAAGTTCAAATGAAGTTACCAAGTTTACCTTCCAAAGGAAAATGGTTCATTAGCTACAGGCCATATTAATACTAGACTTTGCCCTCGGATTTTTTCGCGCTACTATTTCGATAAGATTTTCGTAAAAGTTTCCTACAACCGTCTCTATAGTCCTATCTATCTCTCTTTCATAATTTATTTACAACATAATACTAATTTAACTATGTACACTTAAAATAAAATACAAAAGGAAAACTCCTAACTAAAAGGCGTCAAAAAATTCATCCGTATCGCTGTCGACTGGAAGTGAGCCCAAAAGACTGGCGGCATTGCCACGTTGTATGGCAATGCTTATCCTCTGTCCGAAGTAAAAGCCAGCCCTTGGGTCACGCGAAGTGTCAACTAAGCGTTTACAAAGTTCTTTAAATAACGCATGAGCACTCGGACCCCACGGTCCAAGAGTTTCAACCCCAAACGGCTCGAAAATATAATTGCCAACTAGGTTATTGTATTTCCGCCGTTTGAGGTTCTCAGCAGCCGCAGCGGCAGCGCCAGCACAGCACGACGAGCTAGGAAGATGGGATGGCGCAAGAGTATCAACACAAGTAGACATAATTCATCAAAATTGGTTCAAAGATATTAAAGGCGTGAAAGCATAACAAACTGGCTCAATGCTGGTCCTGCTCCACAGCCACTAGGGCGCACAAATTAGGTATTTAATTGTTTTTTATTTTTATTTTTAGCAGTTGTGAGACCCGCTGAATATTGAAAGAACATAGATTTTTCATTGTATAGACTCGAACTAATTTTGCATTGTATAATTTCATACATGTCAAACTATCATTTTTGGGTAAGACATTAATGTGCCCTGGCTGTTGGGAGTGTCATGCTCACTCAAGTCTCTCTGATGGTGCAGTTTGTGTTTCATTCATCATTTGGCTCCGTTAGCTGGGACTGGTCATCTCTCAACTGCCACGGTTTGTTTTAATTTGTTAGTATTTTGAATTGTTCCTTTTTTGCTTTTGTCGTGCACGTCTTTTTACATCGTTCTCACATGTCTATGAATAATTTCAACAAGAACAATGTAACCACAACTTTGTAATAATTAATTGATTCAAAAGAGTGTCCATGGAGTTTCTTGTACGTTCTTCTCCATAGAGATCTACGCTTTGGAACGTGCAAATAGCTTCACCTCTTTGACTGACCGACCTTGACAATTCAAAAGTGCCTGTAAATGGTTTAATTGAAATAAATGCTTTGACTTTGACTTTGACTTTGAAACAAATTCACTTATTAAAAACGACATTTTTATAATATACACAATACACGTGTTTAGACCGGGTTATTTTTAAAACACTAACAACCTTTCAGTGGGTGAAAGTACTCATGATTAGAAACAACTTTTACTATGGGACCAACTCTGAAATATCAAATAAAATGTCAGCAGTTTCATACAGAATGCAATATTTTTTTAAATTTTTCGGTTTAGTGTCATAGCAAAAGTTGTTTATAATCATGAGTACTTTCACCCACTGAAAGGTTGTTAGTGTTTTACAAATAACCCTGTACAATATAAACACTTTTATGGTGTAGGTGCATATTAAAAGGTATTCTATTCTACAATATCAATTAGGTTTTCAATCAGAAATTCTTCACAATAATCTTAGCGATACAGCATCAAAGCTCCAGAATAGTCCCCCAGCCACAATCTGTCCCAGCAGGGGTTCGAACCAGCGCTATGCGTAATGCATGCGATATTTTTTATAAAAATATGGTATTAAACATGAGCGAACAGTTTTTCTTCGCGTTTCCATTAGTAACTTGCTTGCTAATATAAATCTGTTTTGTGATGAAACGTCGGTACTTGAAAGAAGTCATGAATTAACTGACTTGGTAATGGTTAAAAATGTTAATATGATTTGTAATGAACATAAGTATTTAACATGCTGCTCCTGCCTATCTTAACCGCAACCCAATAACTGGGTAAAACTGTACCTCTTACCAAGACTGGCGATCAGATTTTCTGGTTTTTGATAATCCGTAACGACTGTCAAAGATCTACATATTATAAAATAGCTTTAATACAATTTGTAATGTAAATATATCAAACAGCCATATTTATTGTGAAAAAAATCTGTCTATTGAAATATGGGCCCATATCAAATTATTTTTACCGAAAATTATTGCAAATGAAAGAGAAACAGAAAATCGATCTCTAAAATCAAATTCTAACCTCAAGTTCTCCGAACCTACAAATTTGTTAGCCGGTTAACTTTCATAAACAAACAATAGCCCAGCAAACTCTACATGATACACAAATTAAAATCCTCATACATAATTTCAAATTAAATCTATCACTAACCACTAATATAATTTAGACGAAAATAGAGTAACACGGTAGCATTAAATCGATAGCGCACATAATCGATTAATTTAGTATCGATACAATCGGATCGCGCTGCCGAGATATTTCGCTAATCGAAATCAATTAATCTAGACTAGTCGTTCTCAAAGTGCTGCACCTGAACCCCCGAGGGTCAACAAAAATCTGCAAGGGTTCTATTACTAAGAAAAATAAAAGTGCTCATGTACGAGTATGAGAGGTAAATGGCAAACCACGAAAGCGAATCAGCAGGGTCTAACAATAAAGAATATTCGCCAAGGGGTTCACGATCCAAAAAAGTTTGAGGACCACTGATTTCGACATTGCATCGTCTCGGTTCGTGTAATAGTTGTAATTATTAACAGTTTTGATAAGCAATGAGATTATGGATATCGCGGTATTTCGATTTTTACTCGATTTCGAGTTTGAGAGAGGTGTTTAGCAACCGAGAGTTCTCTGGAATGCCTTATCGCAATGTTGAGCCCAGTTGGAATAAATCTCGGTAATCGAATTAGCTTTTAAGCGGTTTATGTGATTTTCTAGACCACGTTATGCAAGTTACTTGGTACTTGTTAAGTAATCTTAAAAAGGAGGATGGAACTAATTTTCTTAATTAAAAAACACTATGTTTTTTTTCTAAAAAATCCACAATCGATGTGTGTTTACAGGCAGGGATGTACTTACGCCTCTTATACATTATTTAATGATATATTATTGCACAGTAAATATTACGAGGTTTTATCTAATCGTGCACTAGTGTGGCCACGAAAACCGAGAACTCAAATTACAATTCATAGTTCGTAGTCAGTATATTTCGTGTACGTAATGTTCTCATCCTAAACCCATCCATACGTTAGTTAGTCACTTAGTCCGCTAATGGATGTTGCTTCGTACCAAATTATGCAAATTAATGAATACGCATCTGGATTAGTAGCCAGAGAATTAATAGAGCTGGCAACAGCGATAATGCAGTCTGTTATCTACTATATTGCTAATTGTTACACTGCGATAGGTAATCAAGCTGTTTTTAACCGACTTCAAAAATAGGAGGAGGTTCTCAATTTGGTTGTATTTCTTTTTTTTATGTTTGTTATGAACCGATTTTAAAAAATCTTGTTTCATGTGAAAGGATATACATCCCAATTGGTTCCAAAGAAATTCCATCTTCATCGGTTCGGTAGTTTGGTTTTTAAATGAAAATTACTGAAAAAATATTTCATAACAACTTGAGGACTCTTCACGTGACCAGAGGGCTGGGCTTTTTTTGGCCAAAGAATCAGCATTGCAATTCAACGTGGCAATGCTGCCAGTGTTCTGGGCACTTTTGTCATTGACAGCGATGTGGATGAGTTTTTTGATGCCCAATGATTTATTTTGTTTTTTTTACACGTTTGTACATAATTTCATAAGTAATTTTAAGTCCTACTTCTGTCTAATAAGATTCGAATTCTGTTCAAAATTTTCTCTACCCGTGAAAAGCAGATAGAATCATTTTTGTGATGTGCAAAAGCTGCATCACAGTACCCACCGAGACGACAGATATTATGGTTCCTTCTTCCATGATCAATTTAAAATATTTCTACAGCTGGAAAACATGCTTTTACAAGAGTACCCACTGATTGATGTCATGGTCCAGCACAGAAGTGAGGACCCTCAATCCACCACGCCAACTCAGTCGTGTGTCACATGCTTTCGGATTTTTGGTTCTAGGACATACCGATTAGCGCATCGTCATAACATAAAGCTGCGTATCCACTAGGCAACATTAGACTCGCAACATGTTGCTCATCACGTTGAACGGCAACGAGGAACTTTTATTTAGTAACATTGTCACTATAAAGCCGCGTATCCACTAGGCAACAATTGACTCGCAACATGTTGCACAACATATTGAACGGCAACGAGGACCTTTTATTTAGTAACATTGTCACTGTAAAGCCGGGTATCCACTAGGCAACAATTGACGCGCAACATGATGCACAACATGTTGCTCATCATGTTGAACGGCAACGAGGAACTTTTATTTAGTAACATTGTCAATGTTGCGCTCCTGCAGGTAACGTCGCGCGTTGTTGTGCAACGATGCTGATCATGTTGAGCGTCACACGTTGCGCTTCAAATGTTGCCTAGTGGAAACGAGGCTTAGAAGTAGCAACTTTTTTGCTCACCATACTTCGAACAATATTCCACGTACATACTTCTCATTCACATCTCGTAAACAAACTCCATTTTTACGGCCACACCAGATGATATACTCGACTATTACCTCGTCAAAATGCAAGCTCTAGGCGACGTGAAAATGACACAATTTACGAGCTTCAACACGGACCAGCGTAAAAAATGGAATTGCACGCGCGTGACACCGCTGACACTTGTGACACTTGTGACACTTGCCTGGTGCTTGTAGACTAATGTACTGCGTGTCGGAGTTCGGTATTTGTGAGGAGTTTGCTTTTGACTGATACTTACTAGTGAGTTTTCAGTTGCCTTTTATTTTTAATAGTTCTAGCAATGAAGGTTCGAGAGGTGCTCGTGGCTTATGATAGCCACACGGATCGATTTTGAAGGTTAAGCAAGTTTTGGCGAGGTCGGTCTGTGGATAGGTCACCAGCTTTACATACCGTGATACCGCCGTGCTTCGGAAATCACGTTAAACTGTTGGTCCCAGCTGTCATTTATAGATCTTTGAGACGTTTTCGGTTGTAAGAAGTCATACTATTGATACTTATATGTTTGTAATCACATCTAGATAGATGCTTGTTTTGCAAAATATGTATGTCGAAGTCCTTGTTACACATGGAATTTGTCGATGTATTATTGGTATCGGATAACAAAGTGATGCCGAGCTATGATCCGTGATCTGGTGCACATTGCTTTCCATCTACTTATGTTTTATTTACCTTTGTCATGACTTGGGTACCTAAGCACTGACATGTGAAAATTCCAAATTATGTAATAAATCTTACGTAATAGTAATAATAAACATTAAAATCGCGAAAATCTTGCGGCACACCGGTGTGCCGGCTGTGCTTGAGCGGTTACCTGTATATATGTAGGTACATATTGTAGGATTATTTTTCAATGACCATCAAAATTTTTCCTTGGTCTAAGACCGGGAAAAAAACAGCTGATTATTACTTTCTTTTTCTTTTTGGGAGTGTATTTTAAATCGTGTCTTTTATTGATACCTGCGGCCCTACCATGACGTGTTAAAGCGTGAGTCGTTCGAGCGAGAAGGAGGGATGGAGCTATATATCCCTCCATCTCGCTCGAACGACTCATGCTTTAACACGTCATAGTAGGGCCGCTGTGCCCGGATTAAAATGTCTGGTCATTAAAAAAACAACCCTGTACAAGAGCGCAAGCTTTAGCCTACAAGTTCTTGAACGTTATTGGACTAAAGTATACTTTCAATGCTTCAGTCAAGTGCAATTTAAAGACTCCAAATACATTATCGAAAATAAACTTACCTTCCATACACATCGTGAATATGTTAATTACTAACCAGCAATTAGCCCTAATTACCGCATCAAAGTAAATAATGACAACAGCCTTTTAAAACAAAACCAAAATAACCACCCTTAACGTTTTTCATTCATTTCATTGAGCGATCACATCCTCTACTTAAATATTCATCGTATCGATTATCGGAACGAATAAAACGAAATCGATAATTGCATGAGATATCGATCAATAGTCACAAATAGTTCGGATCGATGGATAGTTCGAATCAATTACTTATTAATGATCGTTGGATGTGTAATCATCTTTTCTTATTAGTCATTCAACGAAATTGTTCTATGTGTGGAGGAAGGGATGAACTGTTAGCGGAGTGATTAGACTCTCGCGGGTATACCTAGATGTCAAAAAGGAAAAACATCTACCTGTACTATACACTTGAGCTAGACATGATGATGTACGAGTAAAGATACTCTATAAGTAGTATTTTTAGGTTCTGCATTGTAATAAAAAATTCTAAAAATCTATCTCCCATCACTTGCACCACACCACCCACATATTGAGTCCGTAATAGATTTAAACAAACATTCCTATTACGATCGTCTCGCAGACTAGACGAGACAAAAAATATCATTACACGGATATAAAGAGCAGGTGATAATTTCAGTAATAACTATATTTAGCACCTGTGGTGATGATAGGTCATTTCGGATTAGGGTACCGAGAGCTATTCCCGAATTTTTGAATTGGGACTTTGAAGGGGGCAATTCTAAAATTTTTAAGCAACGTTCGCATTCGCATCTCAGTCGCAAGCTGTCTAAAATGTAGTAAATGTTGTTCCAGTTAAAAAGACCTATCCAATGATATATATGTCGTTGCTATTGGAGATGTGTACCAGCTTCCATACATTTTTGGCCATTGTCCTTTGAGGTGTTTTGCGAACGTTGTTTAAAAATAGTAGCATTTACACTAAGAACGTGTCGAACTTTAGTGTCAAAGTTTGACGGTTTTCATGTTAGAGTTTTACAATTTATCAACTTCAAATTAAATATAAGAAACCGGGGTATAGTTTTAGATGATGAAAACGAACCGAACCTAAAAAAATGTTTTGATGAATCTAAGGAAGATAGTTGTTTCTGAGTCCGTTAGGAAGTACGAGTATGTAAAAAGTTTCAGGGTGCCTGGATAACAGTATTTTTTTTGAGATCCCCAATCAATGTCTAAATCGTTTTAAATACCTGGTGAGGAAATGCAATGTAGTTTTTTTAAATAAATTAAACATTTTGCATAATGTAAAAGAAAACAGAAAATATACTTACTGAATGCGTTTAATAAAATATATTTACTTTGACCAGAAAAGAAACGGATTTTTAAAAGTTCAATCAGTAAATAAAACTTTTCAATTAACTATCAGTAGGTACTTCGCTTCCATGTAAAAATATCAATACAAACTTTTTAAATTAGACATACTTCGCTCTTCGGAGGTAAACAGTAACAGTTTTTTCTTGAATCTCTTTACATTACAAATAAGGACATAAATATATGGACATGATATGATAGATGATAGGACGTGTTACTGGATTTTCTTGTGCTTTTTCTTGGTCCCAAGTGTAACACGTTGCTATGCGATATCAGAATGCCTATTAAAAGTATTGGATAAATAAAGCGATCATTATAATTTTGCTAGTCCTACCACTATTTAGGTATTTATTTATACATTTCTGCGGCCAACTTATTATTGACTATAAAATAAAATGCCTGTACTCATACCTGCCTATTTTTACCATCAGTTTGGTGAGTGTGTGTCATTATGAGGAAAACAGAAATCATTTACTATTAATAAATGCACCTAATAGGTAACGTTAAAGATGATCACTAATGATCAGTTATTGTTAAGTTAACCTCACTTATATTTTTTTGCGTTTACTATGAATCTACAGAACCCACAATTCTTACACTGGTCACGCTTGACCAACTTTTTGTTGCTTACTTTCAAGAAGACGCTTCTAAAAAGAAAGTATACCCAAGTGGAAAAAGACAAGTTATGAGATCGCCCCAGGCGCATGGCGGGACTCGGAAACAAAATGCTCCATTCATAATTATCGACCTCTGTTGTAGTGTTGTCATTATATCGATAACGACAGTTATAAACTAAATGCGTATCATCACGATGAATGACTTTTTTTGAATATTCATGTGGGGGACTGGGTGAGTGATATGAATGAGTTGTCAAATTTGTTTTTTCTTGTTTATAAAAAGCTTCAAAGAAATATGTGCCTAATATATACTTACGAGCGTCATATTATCAAGCAAGCATGTTATTTCGATTCCCAAACATTTTCCCTAACGGGTTTATTTCATGTTCTTGTATATATTCTAAATAGGGACCTACAGGCTCGAATTTATCGATGCACGTTAAATATTACATAGAAACAATTTCATTTATTCATTAGGTATACCATTCAGTCTTCATTTTGATAGTGTGACTGGCGTACAATGCTAAATTATTTATTACAATGCGCTACGTTGCTTTACAGTACAACTATTTATTGGCAAAATCTATCGACACATTCGCATCCCTATTCGCAATTACGGCTGGCGAGCGTGACGTTTACTTAGCGCTCACATCAAACGCGCCGCACCGACCGCCGCCACTCGCCAAAATTTACTTAATCGAACACAATTCTGGCGCACTTTGCACGCGACGTGAATAGTGTGCATTTTTCGGCTAAATTCCTTGAATTTTCGAATTGTTTGGGCTTTTGCTAAAGCGTTATCGCGATTAAATCAGTTTTAATGAAGGCGTGATGTTGGAAACAATTGTTACGTTGTCCTGTAATGTTTTAATTAACTTACCTTAATAATACTTAAATTAAAAGTTTTAGGAGCTCAAGAATAAACTACTTATCATTATATTATCGTTATTTAGATATCAAAAAGCAACAACATCTTTACTTTAACACAAGTACCTGGATGACCGAGTTTTCATCGGTTTTTTTTTGAAACACGGATAAAACGACGTTTTCCAAAAATGAAACTTAGCTAGATCGATTTATCGCCTCCGAAACCCCTTGCATACAAAATTTCATGAAAATCGTTGGAGCCATTTCCGAGATTCAGATTATACATAATAACTCGTTTAAATAAAGGTATTAGATATTTTGTCAGAACTTAAGTTATAACTTTTTAGTAATGTGTTTTTTTTATTTACAGGTAAGTCAAGAACACAATACAATCATCTCCCATCGCCCAGGTAAGGCAATTCTTTTCCATACAAACAATTATCGTAACTTTTACATAAAAGTCATTAATATCGCATACAAAGCGAAATGTAATCGAAACGGTTAATGAAAGACTCGTGCGCCGTTCGTTAGTACGCATGCGCGTCGACATGGTGCGATTTATCGACTGGCCGTACCGCGACAAAGTAATCGATATCGACATGCTAAATCATAACCGTATGGTGCGCAACACTAGTGAGCGAATTTAGCGAATATTATTTCGAGTTTTATTTTTAATGTGATAATTATATTGATGATGCTTCTGTAGTTTATGATGAGTGTTTGTTAATAAATCCAGTGCTGGTCAGAGGTTAATATTCGACGTTATTTGGTTGTTTTAACATGTTGACGTTTGTGTTAGTGAATGTACAGTGGAGTGAAAGATAATGCTTATAAATTTAGTTAGGTTTATTTACTTTGTAGTCTATACTGTCCCTTTGCTGGGCTTAAAACCCCTCCAGGAACTCTTTTCCCGCGACACCTCAAACCTGGCCTTAACACTTAATACTTTTCCTCGTAAATTTGGGTAGTAAACTGTGGATTAAATCTAAGGCTAGAGGAAGACAGCTCACTTCATTTTCATCTCACCTAAGTTTTCAAGGTGGTCAGTCGTCTCGAAACCTATTCCGGTGCCTACCATAGGTTAGGGTAAAAAATTAAGGCTTTCCCTGTAGGTTAATGAAGAAAATAACAGTCATATTAGTAATCCATACTATCTATACTAATATAATAAAGCTGAAGAGTTTGTTTGAACGCACTAATCTCTGGAACTACCAGTCGGATTTGGAAAATTCTTTTTATAGATGATAGCCATATTCATGAGGAAGGCTTATAGGCTATATTGGAATGTACAAATCCTACGAGAACTGGAAAAAACGGGATATACGCGTACAAAGTCGCGGGCAAAAGCTATTAATGTAGATACATTTAATTTAAAAGTGTGCAGTCCAATAGATTAAAGTTTCGTTTCAAGAGAATTTTAGTAATTCTCGTTGAAAAGAACTTGTTTACTTTATATCGTCATCTTAATCATACTCTTCTACGTGATACTTTCATTCACCAGTATCCAAATTATACCTGATGGTTGCGTCTGACCATACTAGCGAACTTTATGACTGTTTCACATGTGCGTAGGCGCCGCTTTTCCAATCCGTACTTTAAAAAACACTCTAGGAACTTTTAAATAAAGTTGAATTTTGCATAAAGCGTTTTTTATCACGACAAAAGTAAGAGTTTAAGACTTTTATGTATTGTAATGACACTTGTTTACAGAGATGCATGTAAATATGATGGAAATTATATGTTCTATAGTTTGTCGCGTTCCTTATGTAGTTATAATACTATATATAATTGGGAGATAAAATTTCTTGGGCCCTAATCAATGATCGTTTAACATTGTACAAGTAACCTCTTGTTTTATGATGTGGCTGTAGATGTTCTAGAATTTCGAGCCTTGTGGGTTTATCAATCTTGGCAGAGAGTCTGTGTTTTCTGATAGCTACAATCTGGTGGTTCTTACGTCGAGAGTGATTAGGTTACTTCTAGGCAAGCGTGCTCCATCGTCGACCACATCATCGTTTACCATCAGGTGAGATAGTGGTCAAACGCAAGCTTATCAATAATAAAAAAGCCGTGATGCTAAAAATAACCACAAATCGTAATCATCGTCTTTCTTCTTTTGTTCTAAGTTACTTAGTATCAAAAAAAAAAATCAAAGCATTTATTTCAATTAGACCATTTGTACTTTTGAATTGTCAAGGTCGGTCGATCAAAAAGATGAAGTTATTTGCACGTTCAAAGCGTAGATCTCTATGGAGAAGAACGTGCAAGAAACTCCACGGACACTCTTTTAAAAATAATATTTTGTTACAAAATTATGGTTACATCATTCATGTTGAAATTATACATATATGTGAGAACGATGTAAAAGTCGTGCAGGATAAAAGAAATAAAAAAGAAACAATTCAAAGAAGTAATTAAAATAAACTATGGCAGCCGAGATATGACCAGTCCCAGCTGACGACACAATATGTTAGCAATATCAACAGATATATTTCATAGAAACTTAAATGCTGACATTTGACGCTTACCTACACCATATAAAATGGATTAGTGTCCAGCGCCGCGCAAACTCCAAAGTGAATTTATTCCTCATCCTCTGATTCAAGCTCTTTTTTCCTTCTCTTCTTTCTTCTCTTCAACGTCAGAAATTGTCTTCTTCCGTTCCGCCCTGTCAACCGTCACGCTATCACGCAGCCCCCTTATCTTTCATATCGTCGGTCTAATTCGTTAACCAGCTAAGTCCATTTTTGCAAACTTTACAGGAGGAAGAAAAAAACGAAATTATATCACTTCATTTTTGCAATAATAATTCTGAAAATCCTGTTGTTGTGTTCCTATAAGATTTAGCAGTATTTCTTTGTGAAGATTTCCTATTGTTTTCGAGCATGGCATTTCTAACGTTTTTAGATTGATATAGTCGCTATAAATTTATCATAAGGTTGGTAATCGTCTGAACTTTTTGGCTGACTTACAAATTAATATTACTCAAAAATGGACTTAGCTGGCTTAAGGAATTAGGCCGACGATATTCGGTCGACAAAGATTCCTACAAACAAAATTCCATAAAACCAAATCTCCAAGATTCATACCACCACAGATACGATACGCAATCTCTTGCGTTCTTTACCGTCCGGAAAACGGTTACTCAGCCACTTAACTGCACAATTAAAACGCACTAAGTTATCACCACCTAGCACTAAGCGAGATAATGGGAAATAGAAAGCAAATAGAAATATTGCATAGCGTTTAATCGCACGAGTGCGGAGCGGCGAGCTTCTGCATCTTAGTTCGCAAAGGTGCCGCGAGATGCCGCCACCAACGCCGATTAGATGCGCATGCGCAAGATTTACTGCCGGGGTGTGTACTATCGCGCACAATAAATTAGAAATTCGTTAGATAGAGACGTTCCTCGTTGCGAATTCCAATTATTCTGTGCTTTGATTTAACTATATTTGTGTTTTTTTCTAATGCGTCGCGTTGTTGCTGGAGGTTTGATGTGGAATAATAGATTCGCGTTTTTTTTAAATAATACATTCAGTTCGATATGAATACCTACTTAAAATCGCAATGGGATCAGGTATTTGGGGTCGAAGCAGCATGCCTTCTGCTTCCATACTATCTCTATTTGCCATAATCTCAATAGTCACTTACTAACTCCGATTGGTATTCAAATCCATATAACCCAACTATATTCTCTGTAAGTACATTGCTACAGCTACACTGCGATCGCCAACCCGCCTGCCAAGCGTGGCGATTATGGCAAACCCCCATTTTAGGGAGGCCATGTCCAGCAGTCGACGTGTTTCGGTTGATATGAACTCTACTATATGCCATTTACGAAATAAGAAATTATCGTTGTTTCTCTATAAAAGTGAATTATAATTATAGGGAAACAATTTGTTATTAATGGCTATTAAATCAGCTTCCTGTCGAACTGCATTTATCTTTATGTTCTCAAAAGAATAATTCTGGCCTTATTAGGTGTGCTTTAAAAATAATGCTTTAGCAAAAAAGATAGTCAAAATTAACTTCCTGTTATAAATGCGAAAGTATAGAAATAGATTGGATCCTGAAGATGTCTAACAGGTTACTTAAACGCAAGCGAGACGTCGAAACGAAAATCGAGTTTAATCATTGAAACATTTTTATTTAAATAGACGTCGTCGCATCTTTGTCGCATTGTCGCGTAGTACCTGCGAGAGCCTTTACGCAATTAGGATGAAAATCCTGACGAGAAGCTGGTCTTCTATATTATATTACATATAAAAAATATGTACTTTCTGTGCATTTGTGTGCACTAATCTTTGTATGAAATTTGTCAGACAGATATTTCATAACCTTATCCCGATAAATGACATTACTTACCGGACTGAGTGATTCACAAGTACCAGGCGACCAAAAACATGCCGAAGTATTTCCGGGGCTGGAAATGTGAGCAGTAAAGATCTCACATTTTTTTTGGGTAAAAAACGATATTACATTACATATTACCCGCTGCGGCCCCGACATGTGAAAATTCCCAAAAAAAAGTAAATCTTATGTAATAGGTAAATAAATATTAAATTCGCGATTAATTCGCGACACACCGCTGTGTCGCCGGGGCCGGAGCGGTTACACTTATCAGTAAGGTATATAAAACAGAATCAATGAAATAACCACAACATTTTCCACACATTAACAAAGAGGTATGCTATGCTAAGGACTCATCAGTAAGCTAGTTACTAAAATTTACATATAAGGAAACATTTTATATCGTTAAAAAACTAACAAACCAAGTCAGTTACCACAAGATGTATCTAAGTCTTTCAGTACATTAAAAACTTTACTTCGAAAAGCATTTTTATTTAGCAGTATATCAATATAACATTATAATAGAATCACACATTTTTAATTCATGTCTAGACCCAGTTCTAAATTTCACGCTGACGAATTTGCGGGCAGAATCTAGTTAGTAATAATACTATAAAAGTTACTTTTCTTCTTAAATTGTCTCAATTCTCCCAAACAAATAAAGACAACAACTTTAATTGGAAAAGTTGCAACTAATTATATAGTTGAGTTCAAAAACAACGGCTCCCTCAATTATTGCGCTAGGTACTTACTGACTCGCTGAAAACTTTCACTTCCTTCAGGTTTTTATTAGTGTCGTTAAAAGATAAGATAGGAAGGAGATGTAACTTTCTGTTTTAGTGAAGGAAGCTATTTGTGTTGATGGGAAATTCAGAAGTTTTCTTAGAGACTCGAGTTATTTGGTGATGTCCGTTTTGGAGTTTAGTCTTTACTGTTTGTCTTTTAATAGGGCAATATTAGAAATGTATCTTCGGAAACTAAATAACATTATGTATTTTAGACTAACTTATCATTCTATTAGTAAGTCTTAATTTCAATAAAACGAATAAAGTTATCTGGTAGATGAATTAATGTATTTCTAGGGTTCCTAGAATGAAAAGACGTATTTTATAAAGTTTTAATTTTCCCACAGTTACCGGAGCTAGTAGAAAACAACCCTAATATCGACTTACCCGATATAGCCCGAAGGATCGCCAAGTTGAAGTGGCAGTGGGCAGGGCACATTGTTCGCAGAACAGATGGT
The DNA here is from genome assembly GCA_947386135.1 of Melanchra persicariae. NCBI lineage: Eukaryota > Metazoa > Arthropoda > Insecta > Lepidoptera > Noctuidae > Melanchra > Melanchra persicariae. The sequence goes on along the minus strand of OX376655.1, from coordinate 3,127,924 downwards.
CGATGGGGCCGAAAAGTTCTGGAGTGGCGACCGCGTACCGGAAGACGCAGCGTTGGAAGGCCTCCCAACGCTGCGTCTCCAAGATAGACCGATGACCTGGTGAGGGTCGCTGGTAGCCGATGGATGCGAGACGCACAGGACCGGTTGTTGTGGCGACACTTGGGGGAGGCCTATGTCCAGCAGTGGACGTCTCTCGGCTGAGATGATGATGATGACAGGGAGCCATTTGCTTTTCATGACACACATGACGCAAAACGAGTTGACAAAACCGTAGATAAGGTAGTTAATTTACTATACCAAGTATTTAAGTACATCTTTGGGCTGTATATTTACACACAGAAGCGTATGACTTATTTCTTTACTAGTTTTTGAACGCGGCTCCGCCCGCGTGAATGTCGGTTATCGCGTAAAAAAGGAGCCTATGTTCCTCTCCATATCCCAGGCTATATATCTGCCAAATTACATGACGATCCGTTAAGCCGTTTTAGCGTGATGCGAAACAGACAGACAGACAAACAGAGTTACTCGCATTTATAATATTCTTAGTAGGGATTTGTAGTAAAACTCGAGGTTTTGATATATCAATATTAAAAAAAAATTAAAATACAATTTTATTTCCTAACAAATTCAAAACCTATTCTAAACATGCATGTTCGTTTAAAAGCAGATTGAATTATTTCCTACCAGCACGCAAACAGTATATCTCTCAATAACTGGAATTCCTGGAATCCATGGGATTTTAACGAAATAGTAAGTTCATAAATTACTTAGTAAATTAGCTTAATTTCTTTCGCCAAGTTCCTTAAGTCTATTAACATGATTATACCTTTAAAAACACTTTCCCACTAAGAAAACTCTACCTACTCACAGATAGTTTTAACTTTAAACTCATTCAACCGCTTATTCACTGACTGAAACATCTAAATTCGGCACTTTAAGACTACTTACCGTGACATAAATGATTAATTAGCAGTTTTCCCGTACTTGTTCATGGAAGTTATAACTCGGCATCAAAAGTAAAGAAGTTTGGAGTAAAATAAACAAAAGTTCGGTTTAATTGGGCAACTTGAATGGGAAACTTGAATTCTCTTTTGATGATTCGCATAATTATAAGTAGAGCAGTTAAGGAGGAATGGTTTAGTAAGCTTCGCACTAAGCGTTTCCAAACGTCTTTTATAATGCGCACAGCAAAGGAGTGGAACTCTCTGCCTGCGTTTGTGTTTCCAAAAGCTTACAACCCTAATCTCTTCAAAGTTAGAGTGAACAAACAGGCTCCTTCTGGGTAAGCTCGCTCCATCGTAGGCTTTGTCTCTGTTATTTCTGACATTGACTAGAGTGAAGAGCAAACCCATCGATAACAAAAAAAAAAGTTAATTTACAAATAGGTAATCACTTTGGTACTTTTTGACTTGGTTTCACAAAACTCATGTTTGTTATTGTTTTAAGTGTGAAGTTAAAGCGTCGTTGTAAGCTACCCAGCGACATCTATTTGTATTGTAATGAATTACTTAATAATTTTCTTATCCTTCCTCGGCTTTTTCACTAATCTTCATGCTACACAATAACTTACACCCTAAATCTGCAATAGAAAGACTAACCATCAAAAGGCAATACGGAGGGAGAGGCCTAATAGATATCCATCACCTGTGGCAGAAACAAATAATTAAACTAAAGAAATTCTTTCATTCTAAATCACAAACAAGTAATATCCACAAAGCCGTAGTAATGAACGATATTAACTTCACCCCTCTTAATCTAAATGAACAGAACACACCCAACGATATCAACAATGACCCACAAAAACAAAAGTATGAAGAATGGAAAAAGAAAGTACTGCACGGACGGCACCCCCACGATCTAGAACAGCCCCACATAGATACAATAGCTTCCAATAAATGGCTTAAGATAGGAAATTTATTCCCGGAAACCGAGGGATTTATGATTGCAATACAGGACCAAATCATAAACACCAAGAACTACAGGAAATTCATTATAAAAGACCCCACTATAACAAATGATAAATGCCGCAAATGTCACAGTCAGCCAGAGACCATCCAACACATCACAGGGGCATGCACAACACTAACACAAACAGATTATACTCACAGACATAATCAACTAGCAAATATCATTCATCAGAACCTAGCATTTAAATATAAACTCATACACGATACGACCACTCCCTACTATAAGTATGCACCACAAACGGTTCTAGAAAATACCACCTACAAACTATACTACGACCGCGCCATACTGACCGACAGGACCGTTCACTACAATAGACCAGATATCACTCTTCAAGACAAAGTCAATAAAGTCACTTACTTGATAGATATAGCCGTCCCTAACACACATAACTTACAAAAAACTATAGGTGAGAAAATCAGTAAATACGCTGAACTGAAAGAAGAAGTTACTAGAATTTGGAGGCAAGAAAAAGTGTTCGTAGTACCCATTGTTGTCTCCACTACTGGTGTCATACCCAATCATCTCCACCATAGCCTCAAACAACTAGACCTGAAAGACTCAAACTACATTACACTTCAGAAAGCGGCAATTCTTAACACCTGCAGAATTGTGAGAAAGTTCATGCAGATAGAAGAAAATCAAATATCTCCTCATAACATCAACCCTACACCTTAAATTTAATTATTCACACGCTACATTGACTTGGCTAGACCCGTTAATGTAGCTTAAAACTAGCCTAGAGCTAAGAAATATTACACGTTTACCCAAAATAATAATAATAATTTATTTATTACGAGTACCAATAAGACTCAAATAGTGTTAGTAACAAACATAAACTTAGAACTATGTTAGTGAAACAATACAACAACACATACAACAAAACAATCATTGCTTCAGCATTCCAGCTGAGATACTGGAGCAACGATTAACGACACAACAGTCAAGCCTGTCAGCGATCATGCCCAGGATGCTGTTGGAACTGGCTCGCACCCTGCGCACCAAGGAGGCACATCTTTTACGCATCAATGCATAAAAGCAATCAATACGCATTTCCGCAAACATCCCTGATGCGCTACAGAAACGAGGCAGCCCCATCAGCACCCTGAAAGCATTATTATACTGAACGCGAAGGGCACTGTACGATCTCTGCGTAAAATCAACATTGATAAATTCTCTTTTTTCAAATAATCATCACAATTCAATAGTAGCTCTAGTTTTTGTTATTTTTCAAAGAAGAGAGATTTTCAACCAATGAAAATAAATAATGACAAATATTGTGTCATGTTACTTGGGGTTGGCGCAACACGTTTTTTTCTTCCATTCTGTCCCGCCGTCACACTATCACTAACACCCTTTTCTTTCATATCGCTCTTTACTCAATCCATCCATCTTTTCTTTGGCCTCACTCTTCCTCTCCATCCATCTACATTTTTATTCTATAACTCTTTTACTTTTAGTTCACATGAGCATACCAAAACAAGCGGAACCCTTTCAACATTTCCTTTACTGGCGCCACTTTTAAACTACCACTAATGTACTCATTTCTCACTTTATCCATTCTCGTTACTCCACACATCCATCTCAACATTCTCATCTCCGCTACATGCAATCGATTTTCATCCGTTTTCTTCACAGCCCAACATTCTGATCTATACAGTACGACAGGTCAGTTACGGACTTATAGATTTTCCCCTTCAACTTGAGGGGCATCCGTGGGTCGCAAGTTGTTCCAGTGACCTGTCGCCATTTCATCCATCCTCATATCTACATTGATAACAACTTTTAATTCGATTTTAATTGCACTGCAAGCAAGAAGCCCAATTTCATATACTTTTGAATTTTACCTAAACATATTACATCTCCTTTCTTTCATCAAGAAGTCAGTCTCAACAGCTGTAAACATACAAACATAGCCCATTTATTATATTACTCAGCAAAGGAACCTGAAACGTGTACCAGACGAGTCAGAGTCGCTGAAAGGTAACTTGTAACTTAGTTACACTTAGTTTGAACTTGTAAGTTTATGCATTAAGTTTATAATTGTCTGCTTCCTTGAGTTCCTTGCTCATCTGGCTGAAATAGAGAGTTTGAGGTTTATTATGTGAAGAGCAAGTTGGGAAATTAGGGCTGGTGGAATACTTTTAAATCTTTTAAAGCAACAGTGAAATTTTGGTGATTAAAATGTAGAAGCCAAAGATTAAGGTGTTAAGAATTCACTAGAGAACTATTTCAGTTATTTTTCTTGAGCAACAAACAGTGCAGATAAAGTAATATTTTATTGTAATCTCCTCGTAAACATACTTTAGATTCAAGATCAATGTTCAAGCAAAAAATAAAAAGTAAAACGATAATTCACTGAAAAAGAAAAACCTCCAGGAATCCAGTATAATCATAGTATCGGCCATAATCATTTATACCAAGTTTTCCTACAATCTGACCATAAAATGGTACCTTAGTTATGGAAAACGAGAAATTAATTTCTCAAGAAAAACTTCAGCCGGATCATTTATCAAAGTGGCATGAATTTCAAACAATCGCAGCGTGCAAGCTCAAAAACACAGTTCATCATTATCCCTAATTGACGTTCCCTCGAACAATGTCGCCAGGACTAGTGAGGTGACCAGCAAAAACTGTAATCTATCGATTCTTTCGTCGCACGTAGCCGCTTTTTATTTCCGAACGCATGCCGATCTCCGTCGAGCTCAAATTGCTTACCAATTATAATATCGACCTTATGTACAGCTCTATAGTTTCTCAAAAAAATTCCGTCTCTTTCAGTCCCACGCCACAGGGTCGCTGGTGCTTCGTTTTATTTTCTGTAATAGTTTTATACGCACTTTACTGCAAAAACGTCATCATGAATTAATCATGAGGTGGGACAAATAGTGTGTGCAAAGGTCAGTAGCTTTATCATGCGGCAGCTCACCTGTTAGATTGGGTATAAAGGTGATCATTCAAGTGTCAAAAACTGGGATCGTGAAATCGCGGGTTAAGTACTGTCTGGTAAAGTTTTGGTCGCGTGGTGGCGTGGTGGCGGCAGGCGAGCGCTGGAAAGCGCGCGGCGGAGTGACATGGAGACGTGGTCGCGCGCGTCACACCCCGCCCCGCCTCCGCCCCGCCCACCGCAGTGTTGCCAACTTCACGCCGGTCTGGGAAAGTGGGAAACTCGCAGCCTAGTGGGGCGAAGGTGCTATGGTCGGCGTGGTGGGGTTCCGACGTGTTGGCGCATTTGTCAATGCCCAACATTTTGATCGATCACGCTCCACCGACGTGCCTCGATAGTCGATACAAACGTTTTTCTGACCCGTAATGTATTAATTTTTTGCGCGTGATGGAACCTGATGATATTGTTTGTGTTAATTCTCTTGCTTAATATTGTATATTTTAACAATAACAGAAACTGTAAGGTTAAATTTAATCATCATTTAGCTGTTGATGTCGAGTCATAAAAATTCAAAAGCCTCTAAGAAAAATGTGAACTTGTTTGTGACTTATCGAGATGCTTCATCTTTTCATAATAGGCACGAATTACTCCGTTCTCCTGAATTGCAAATTCTTACAATACTCATCCATGATAAAAAGGACCAATTTAGCTTTTATTGTACTTTCTTGTAAACAACCAACACACAAAAGATCAAGTGCCTTCGATCAGAAAACCCGCGAAATGTAATTTTATTCGAGTTGCTTTATAAGTGAAAACTTTTTTTGCCCCACATTAGGAACTTCTCCTGTATACTCCTCGAAATACCGTATCATCGAACGGAAAGATGAAGAAACTTAATAAAACCCTCGATTATACAAATAACATGCTTCCCTATCTATCTCCATGCACTGATGTCAACGTTTCAAGACCGAATTATGTGGACCAGCGACTGCATCACGAATATGATCGATGTGCTGTCACTGTCATGTAGGTAAAGACTGACATAACGAGTATTTGCATGTTCTATGGATGCATTTAGACATGAAAATAGTACGTGGACAACCTTTAAAATGGTCTTACCAGGATTCAGATCAAATCAACCGCATTAGATATATCAAAATTACCAAAACTCTATTGTTTTAAAGCCCAAGTGTGCTTAGAAAAAGACATTTTTTCTGAACGCGTCTAGAAAACGAAAGAATGATGAGTGAGATGCGGAGATATTTTTTATTGAGGAATAGGCTTGCTCTTGACCTTGATGGAAAGCGATAGATGAGGTCTATGATGGAGCGAGCGTGCCCAGAAGATGCCTCACTCAAAAATTGCTTTGCAGGCAGATTTTTTTGATAGCTTCTAAAGAATTAAAGTTAAAATGAGAACGCTATGATTCGATTGTGTAACAGTTCTCCCTTTTATTTATTTTTGGAAGGGTCGCGTTTCACTACAATCTCACGCGATGGAAAGCGACGATATAAGATGTAAGACGATTCATCATCTACTTAGCCTTTTCCCAACTATATTGGGGTCGGTTCCCAGTCAAACCGGATTCAGTTGAATACCAGTATTTTATTTGGAGCTGCTGCCTACCAGACCTCCACAACCCATTAACTGGGTAACACGGTACTTCTTGGCAAGACTGGTGTCAGATTTTCTGGCTTCTGACAATCCATAACGACTGCCAAATATCTACAAATGACAGCCGGGACCAACGGTTCAACGTGCTTTCCGAAGCACGGAGGAGTCTTGATACGTTAATATGGTCACCCATCCACAGACCAACCTCGACAAGCGTTGCTTAACCTTGAAGATCGATCTGTGTGGCTGTTATTATTTAGCCACGAGCTCCTCCGTGAAGATGTAAGACTATTAAAACATCGATACTTTTCTTAATAAAAATGACATGCTAAACCGACTGAAATGGTGGCTTTGTCTAAATATTATGTAGGAGTTGAGCGACTGCACCACGGATATTATCGATGTGCTCTCTGCTGGCACTGTCAGGTTTACAGACTGATATTACCTTTATTTGCATGTTCCATATACATGAAAAATTTATGGATACCCGTTACAAAGACCTAACGTTAGATCCTCGCAGGTTCCAAGCAATTTTCCAAAGCTGTTTAGATCCAGTAGCTGTAGCCTCAATTGTAATTTCTCTAGTTTCGCGGATGAATCGCGTGCTATTTCATTTATCTATCGAGAAACTTTCCAACTACCACTAAGTGGACCGTGTCTCATGTCTCTGTGTGATTGCATGGGAAGGCAAAGTGCGATCAAAGTTTTTTCAGGATAGCCTAAACGTGATTTAAATGGACTTGCAAATAAAATATTGTGGTTTTTAACTAGGAGATATAAAATTATTTAAAAAAATGTGTCATCTATTTTAGGTTTTATCCTACATTATGGTAGGTAAATAAAATGATATGATATTATAAAGAAGATCTAGTTGCTTTACGTTAAAAAACCTGCAATGTCAAAAACCTCTAAAATATAGGTAATACATACAGATTCAAATTCAAATTCAAATGTTTATTGCTCAACACAATACATAGTCATACATTTCCAGATGTCAAGTGAATGCGCAGTCCAATGTGTTGTACCAATTCAGGCATGCAAAATTTAGCAATAAAGTTATTAAAATTATTTTAACAATAACCTTATACAATGTCATAAAATTCCAATTAATAACCTATAAAATGTCAAAAATTTAATATTTATACCCTGCACAATTAAAATAATAATAGTAATACCAAATACAATGTCATAAAATCAAATTAATACATTATACAATGTCATAAATTCAAACAGCTAGAAAAGTAATAATTCTTTCGCTTTTACGACAATTTTTCATCCAGTCTCTAAAATGCAAGCGAAAAATTATTAATCCTCGACGTATTCCATATATTTTCATAACCATATTTCAATATGGATGCCTCGCATGAATTTCAAACGTTATTATGTAAAGAAGTGTCTATCTTTCCATCGTATCGGCAAGATTTCCCGGGAGTCTGAGAATCTTGTTTCCCGGTACGTCGTCGTATGGAATATCATTACGCTTCTAAGCTCTTTGGGGCGGATAGGGGGGATTCTTAAGTTTATATCATAGACCTCATCCATCGCTTTCCATCAGGCGTGATCGAGGTCAAGAGCTAGCCCATTCCTTAATAAAAAAAAAATATTGGTCATGGTTATAAAAGTGTAACTAGCAGTTGTAAGGGTAGAAAGTGTGATTTTCTTTCCTACGTAAGCAAGTACCAGGACACATAACATCGAAGTGTGCGCATGCACATCATACATCGCAAAGCTACTAATATATTATTCCACAATAATAAAATTATTCCACACTAACCGGACTTCCTAGCCAGGATAATGGATCGTGGGTGGCCGTCTCATTGTTAGCAAATAGATTATAATTTTCATAATAATTTCCATAGCTCCAGAGGGTCTAGACAAGTGACATTATGTCAGCGGTAGCGTGACGAAGGCGATTGTCAAAAATGTACTACTCGTGCAATTCAACTTGACACTTGGCTCAAACGACGTTTTGACTTTTTAATTACGTATAAAACGCAACGGTAACAGTGATGCTAACTCGTCCATATTGTTTTCATCGAAATCGAATTGTTATAATTAAAATAAAACGTCATTCGAAATGTATCGAGCCATTGCGGAATTTTTTCGAAAGGGTTGCCGTGGCCCTGGAACGCAAAGGGCATTTGGAAGAACACGAATGGGTTGAAATGGAATGTCAGTAAGAGTCTGACACTTCCACTCCACCCAGAGCGGAAGGAGTCATTTGATGATTTCTCATCCTTAAAAAAAATTGTCTAGTTAACTCGCGAGGACCTATTTATGGGATTGAGAATGTCACGTAATTAATTTCATATATTTTTGGTATATGAGATGACAATTTTTGGCTATGACAATCGCATTCTCTAATAGAATTGTACTGTGTAGAGCCTCAGATAGTCATGATTGGAAAGCTATGGATCTTTGTTTGTTCAGGAATTATTCGAGAATCCAGGATTGAATTTCGAGTGAGCGTCAATGGGACTATCAGTTTGCATGGTTTTAGTGGACTGTTAGATTGAATTGATTTATTGTTTTAGGGTAGCGTTAGTTTTGGTGGGATATGAAATAATATTAGTTTACAAATGAACTTTTTTCATTTTATTTTTAACCTTTTTGTCATATGATTAAGAGATAAATTGAGTAACCTATGGAAATAGGTAGGTACTTATCTGATCACGAAAATTATATCACTGATAGAATGCTACATTTTCGATGGGTACATGGCTTTTTGTATCCCGGAAAACTGCACACCACGCCACGGGTCGAGGCTAAAAGAAAGTGTTATTATGTAGATAGTTTTAGGGTATAGCGAACGACCAGTTTCCCAAGCTCATAATAATGCAAATACCGAAAAATGATTTTTTTAACTTTGCCCCACTCTTGGAATTTCTCCAGTATTGTGGGTGCGTTCATATTTCATTAATATCAATCGCGTATAATTATTTTTATTGCACCTACCACTATTCTCTGCATCACCCAAAGGTTGACTGGTAGATAATGCCTATAGCTTTAAGTCGGCCTCTGTACATTTATGTGCTATAGTGTTAAATAAATAAAAAAATATAAATCAGTGTAACACCACCCACTAAAACAACCATTTATTCACAAAAACCCATCCACATCTTCACCTCTGTACAAAGAACAGATACCAATCTTACAGTAGTAAGGACAAACAAACAACACAATACATTAACAGTCTACCACGAGCTCAAACACCCGTACCAAAGAGAAAGTACCCCCAAAAACGGCTAACAATTAATCTAAAACATCATTTTATACCCATTGTAAATTCGTAAGTGGTCCTTTTAAACACAGTAGCTTCCCATAAAAGGTGATATCGTGGAGATTTGGACGAAAATCTCAGATTTAATTGTTGTTTTCTATTTTTGGGGCTAGGAGACGAAAATGTCCTTTTTCGGGGCATGAGTCAATCGCCCACACGGTGACGATTGAATGGACTTAGATATTGTCAAGATGTGGTTTTGTTTACATTTTGTATGACAATTAGGTCCTTTGTTGTTAGTTATAAACTTATAATAAAGGTTTTTAATCATATTAGCTTCAGCCTGTGGAGTCGCCCGCTTGAAAACCGTTTTATTATCCCAAGGGAACGTACTAGTTGTATGAAAAGTATCTTATTCCCTACAATGCAGGTCATAGGTAGTTTTTTTTTTTTTAAAGTTTCACCAAAATTCTTTCAGCGGTATTATAAGCTTATTTCGAAATCAATGGGTTTGTCGTGCAAGGAATATAGTATAAGTAGTGATAATGGCCCAACGATTAAGATGCGGACTGGCGAGCAAAGGGTCGTGCGTTCGATCCCATTCATTGCAATCTTTATGAAAATCATACGCTCCGCATTATCATTTAGCTTATTGCTAATAACCAGTGATCGGAGTAGGTAGATTGAAATGGGGTCATTGATCCGAAACGTATATATTAATATGGACATTCCTCCGGAATTGGTGGATTATTAAAAAAAAACCGGAACTTATGTAGGAATTTTATTCTGCCAGAGTGGAAGGAGTCATTTGATGATTTGCCATCCTCAAAAAAAGGTAGGAATTGTAATAAAATGAGCAATATTATTCTTTATTATTCTTCATATGTTTTTATTATTCAACAGATAAATAATGAATTAATTTAGTTTTGATACCTTCCTTTAAATTTTGAATTGAGTAGGAATAATATCACTACCAACATTAACAATATTTAATTGAATCCGGAAATACCGGAATTACTTTCCGGGAAAATGGCTTATCCATGTTATTCTTTCTGTGTGCATTTATGATACAAGTACCAAAAATCAATCTACCTACTCCGATCACTGCTAATAACAGCGAGGAGACACAGAGTTAGATGGTGAACCTAGTTTTAACCAAAAATGATGATTTATAACAATATTCTGAATATCAGTAATTCAGTAGATATATCGTTCAGTATGCCAAATCTTTACCGTCGCTCTTATAAGGCGTCTAGAGGAGATATTTCTTGTAGTATGCAGCCGACTAAATAACTCCATGATATCAATCTGGGAGGATGTATACGATACAGTTCTAATAAATATTGCATCTATAAACCAACCACTTCTAATTACTCCAATTAGTTGACATTATTCCAAACTAGAGATCGTAAATATCCGTTAAAGGGAATCCTGCATTCACATCCTTACTCCATTTACTACACGACCATAGACTAAGAATGAAGTTGTTAACTCTATAAACTTTATGATTTATCAACATATTCCGTACACCTGTGATATCAATTTATCCGATAAAAACAATTCATAATCGCCACGCGTCAATCAGACTTGTTTTAAATCGTTCATTAATACGATTAATACCATGTTTGGACATTGAAACTAAATCACTTAGATACAACCTCATTCGATTGTAAATCTTAATCGGCGACGTTAAAGATTGAAATCGTTTATAATCTGCGTTTCATTATTAGGAGTTTGTAAGGCAATTTGAAAATGGTATCTGCTTATATGGTAGTAAGGTTGGTATTGGTCGGCGGGGGCGTGACGTCATCGAATCCCGCGCATCCCACACAGACTCTCATTCACAATCTGGTTAAACAGATGATTTATTCATCACGACACATGATAAGAGTCGTGATCCAGATTGCTAAATGGTGGCCTTTCATTGTACTGAGCTTTAGTTACTGAATTTCCTATTAATACATAGATTAAGTCTGAGGTTGGGTTACTATTTCGTAATCGTAATAGTGGAGTATATGTCGCAGCGAACTAGCTAAATCAGCCGTTTCATTAAAAGCCTAGCCTTTTCATTGAACTGCGCCGTTTAATCAGCGACTTAAGTGACTTGGGCAAGTCATTAAACGATATCGAACAAAATACTTAGGTCGCTGAAAAATCTGCGCATTTAAATGAAAAGGCTAGGCAACCAATTAAACGGCTGATTAAGCTAATTGGCTGCTATATAAATACTACATATAAGAATCAATATATTCTGATTTATTGGTGAATAGCTCCGTCAGCCAGCGACTTCGCCCGTTCACAAATTTGTTATTTCTTTAAAAATTTTGGAATATAAATTATATTAACTAATCTAGTAGGTAGTTTTGGGAATTTTATATCACCTGACGGTAATTTTAGCAAAGCATGACTAGACCAATTAAATAGCTATTTGAACGGAATTATTTCTACGAATTGAAAAATATTTCTCGGCTGGGGCAAGATTCTAAAGTTATATTTTAATTAGTCATATCCTAAAGTTATAGTTACTTAAAGTTGGCATTACTTGTTTTTACCTAATATTTAAAAAAAAACCCCAACCCACAACCAGCTATCTATCATAATAATATCACGTACCTACTCAAAAATCGGTCTTTGGATTCGTCACCAAATCGAGGATTCATAAAAAAATAAAGTTTTATAAAAATAAGTAGTATACCTATTTTAATTACATTTATAGGTACCTACCTACTTTTTATTAATCTAATTAAAAATATTATTTTATTTTTTACACCTGCTATGCCATCCATCCTTGGTGATAGCAGTCCACCTCTGTCCCTGTACTTATGTTGCATGTAATTTTAATAAATGATTACAATATAAACCAAATAATCTCATCAAGACCTTCTAAAGACCATCATGACAATACACCACTCAATTCTCAATCATTATCATAAATCTATTTTTTTCCTAGCAAAGAATGAAGCGGATCACGAAGCATAAATAATACCCCTGTTACTGAACTAAGATAAATGTGGCCGTGGTTCGAGCAGGTTCGAGCAGGTTCACAACGGTTCAGCGGGGTCGGTAACGAACTCACGACCTACGCGGAAGGCAACACCTGAGCAGCATGAGTCTTTATTTTCCTAGCTGAGGTATTAACAGGAATTATGAGTGTTTGAAGGAATTTTGGGAAGCTCGATGGATTTATTATTACTGCACTTTGATTAACCACAAATATCACACACTCTGAGTACTTCTAACAGAAGAAGAAGATGTTTGAAAAACTAGTGGATTTTTTTTAATGAATTCTGATAATTAAGTTATCAGAATTCATTAAAAAAAATCAGTAAGCCTTTTTTTTTGGATGGGAAATCATCCGCTCTGGGTGGAGCGGGAGGGAGTATCAGACTCTTACTGACTAAAACCCATCCGTGTTCCTCCCCAAGCCGTTTGCTTTCCAGGGCCGCGGTGCCTCTTTCGAACAGAATCCGCAACCCTGGCAGAACTTAAGTAAGCCTACACACAATGCTTAATCTGCCAAGTTCAAGTCAAAGTCAAAGTCAAAGTCAAAGCAATTTATTTGTTAAACATAGGTAATATGGTACATGGTATAAAAAATTGTGTTGTATCACTATGTTTTACCTTGCAAGGCGTACAAATTAGGCGTAAAAATACCAGCTAAGTAAGTCTATTTCAAACAAGTCGTAAATAATATAGAATAATAAGTGGATCGGACATTTTTATTTTATGCTTCTATCATCTAAAAACTCATTGATCGAGTAGTAAGCCTTTTCAACCAGGAGTTTCTTTAGCTGCGATTTAAAATGGTTTATGTTGGTCATGCTTTTTAAAGTTCTTGGTAATTTATTGTAAATCTTTGGACCCATGCCTAGACAGCTCTTTGAGAAAAGAGCAGTACTGTGTTTTTTGGACTTTAGTGTGCTTTGGTGACGTCTAGTATTAAGTTTTTCAAATTTAGATAGATTCTCCTTAACAAATATTGAAATTTCATAAATATAGAGCGATGGAAGCGTGAGTATTTTTAAATTAACGAAAAATGGTTTGCAACTTTCGGTAGTTTTTAACAAACATATGGCTCGAAGACATTGTTTTTGGGCTTTAAAGGCCATTTCTCTGTTGGTAGAGTTGCCCCAAAATATTATGCCGTAACGAAGAGTTGTGGAGACAAATGCATGATATGCAGTAAGGACAGTATTACGATTTGCAACCTTATTCAAGTTGTGCAAAGCATAGCAAAATTGATGAATTTTTTTAATCATAATCTCCATGTGTGTTTTCCATGTCATGTTTTCGTCTAGCCAAATTCCTAGAAATTTGGTACGTTCCGTCTTAACAATCTTATTTTGGTCATACTTAATGTCAAGAATTTTAGGATTAGTTCTTTGCTTAAATGTCATTATTTGTGTTTTATTAAAATTAATCTGTAAATTGTTATTATTTAGCCATTGAATTATTAGACTTAAGCTACTGTTTATGTCATTTTCATATGAGTCACTATTTTTACCAGAAAATACTATAGTACAATCATCAGCAAATAGGGTCATTGGATGTGGTATGGTTTTCGGAAGATCATTAATATAACACAAAAATAATAAGGGGCCAAGCACACTTCCCTGAGGCACGCCATAGTAAATTTGTCTCTCTCTCGATTGATAATTAATTTCAGTTTTAGTTTGAACATCGACTGCCGTAATACTAGTTACCTGTTTTCTGCCAGTAAGGTATGACTTTATTAAGTTTAAAACTTTGCCTCTAATGCCATATTTATACAGTTTATTTAAAAGGATTCCATGGTCAACAAAATCGAAAGCCTTAGTCATATCCATAAATAAAGCTGTTACAGGTATTTTTTGGTCCATATTTGTAACTATTTCATTGATCAATTCATAAATGGCCATGTTTATATTTTTACACTTTCTAAAACCATACTGCTCTTTAGTTAAAATGCCATTTTTTTCAAGAAACATGTATATACTGTTATAAACAACCTTTTCAATTATTTTGGAAAATATTGAAAGAAGAGCAATAGGTCTGTAGTTGTGTATAATTTGGGGATCATCCTTTTTATGTAAAGGTTTTATTACGGACAGTTTTAAGTCTTCGGGAAAAATGCCATGTTCTATACATAGGTTAGTAATAAAGCTAAAAACCGGTGAAATTTCAACAGCTACGCTTTTTATTATCTTAGTCTCAATGTCGTCAGAGCCAGAGCTATTCGTATTTTTCAGAGTCATAATTATTTTATGAATGTCAATTGGTGCTGTGGGCGATAAGAATAATGAATTTATGTTTGAATTTGTTACTGTTATTTTATGGTCAGAATTTTTTGTTGGCTGTATTTGGTCAATAAAATGATTATTAAATAGTTCTACAATGTCAGTTGGATTTGTAACGTATTTATTGTCAATAAGGAGTTTGTAAGGACTGTTCCTTGGAATATTATTTTTAGATGAGTTTATAACCCTCCAGGTTGCTTTGGTTTTATTTACAGCGTTATTGATAAAATGGCTATTTTGCGATTTTTGGGTCAATTTTATTATTGTTTTTAAACGTTTGGAATAGGAATTATATTTTTGTTTATTGACTACATTTGGATGACGCCTGAAGGTCCATAGCATCTCACGTTTACGTTTGGAGCACAGTTTAATACCTTTTGTGATCCATTTCTGTGGTTTAGTAGTTACATGTTTTATTTTCTTTAAAGGGAAACACAGATCATAAAATAATTTGAATAAGTTATGAAATTCTTTAAAGGCATTGTTTGGATCTTCGCAGCTATATACACTATTAAAAGTAAGACTTTGGAGAGCTTCTTTAAATTTTTTGACATTTTCCTGGCAAAAATCACGTTTATAAGAGAACCAGTGTGAGATCGTGCAAGTCTTTTTGACGGGACATTTTATAATTTGAGCTGTATGGTCAGAGACAGCAAGTTCTAATACCTCACATGCACTTCCTCTTACATTATGTATAATATTGTCGATGCATGTACCGCTATCAAGCCTGGTTGGCTCATGCACACCTACTTTCATATTGAAGCTATGTAAGAGATTTTGAAATTGCGTTGACATTTTCGTGTTTTTTAAAATATCGATGTTAAAGTCGCCGCAAATCAGCACCTTCTTTTTGGAATTGAGACATATTTTCCTCAAGATTCCATCAAAGTTATAGAAAAATGATGTTAAAGAGTCGATATTATTCTTAGGAGATCTATAAATACAAACGATAATTATTTGATGTTCGATTAATTCAATTGCACAAGATTCCAAGATACAAGAACTGCAATATTCTTTTAAGTCGAGAATTTTATACGGATGTTTATTATTTACTACAAGTGTAAGTGTAAGCCTTGATAGGCTTGTGTTTGTCCACTATCTCACTTAATGGAAAGCGATGGTCGATGATGGAGCAGGCTTCCCTAGAAATTACATAATCATAACTTGAACTTGACAGATTAAGCATTGTAGGTTTGTCAAGAATCATTAGAATGTAAGGCGCTGGACACACAGAAAATACGTCAGACGAGGACGGGGCGCGGAAATTATGTCTCTTCCGCTTCCCTTTCATACTAAATGTATAGAAGCGTCGCGATGCAAATCATAATTATATAGGAAGGACAGGGTGCGGACACGAGACGCTTACTCGTCTGCGCCCAATTGTAAAACATACAGAAAGGACGGGTGCTGGGACTCGCGCGTCGCTGTTACACCACCACAATTAACCACGGCACGTCCGTGCCTCGTCTTTTCTATGTTTCAAAAAGTCACGGCGGTGCTCCGTTTATACCCTGTCCGCGCCCCGTCCACTTACGAATTTTCTTTGTATCAAGCGACTAAGATGTAGACTTATTAATAGGAAGGTTCTATTTTTACGGTCCAACATAAAATAGTGAACCACACGTCACCATGGCGCTAAACCATAAAACTAAATCGGTGTCAATGCACTTAAAGAAAAACGTAATATCCTGCGAATCGAAATAGATATTAAAAAAATTCACAATGAGTACTTCCCGGTTTCCGTGCAGACGATGCTTCCGCCTAAAACGGGGCATTGACACCAAGTTAAAAAAAACATTAGGAATGCAGGACCATCACCGAATTACGATTTTTCAAACAACTGTAGGGTGCGTCCCGTTTGACGACTTTTTAGGACAAATGGGACGGTATGTAAAATGATATTTGTCATTTGTGGGATAAATACCTATAGGCTGAATGTCGATGATTTTAGTTTTTTTAGGAAAATTACTTAAATACTTATCGCGTATTACGTAAGGGGTGTGTCGTGTGTTGCAATTTAAAAAATATGTTTAAACAAGTTGCATTACTGACTATGTTTGTACGCGTGTAACTGCTTACTGAATAACATGCATGGCATGCATTATTTTACGTAAAAATAGAGAAACACAGTCGAATATTTTTATAAACTGCCTATCTACCCAATTTATATCAATAATTCAATCATATCTGGCGCTTTCAATCATAATGTTCTTTGTAATTCTTCTTTTGTAATAAAACATAACAAAGATTCACAAACTCATTATAATAAGAAAATTGTGTTCCACGTTATAGTATTATTCAGTGTTTTAATCAGATTGAGACTCCTTCCGGTCTGGGCATAGTGGAAGGGAGTGTCAGACTCTTACTGACTAAAACCCATCCGTGTTCCTCTAAATGCCCTTTCCAGGGTCGTGGTGACTCTTTCTTAAAAATTCCGCAACAGATAGTACCTACCAATAATAAATAATATGTTTTAAGAAAATCCCGCAACAAAGCTAAACGTGGCCACTCGAAACTCACCGAAACTTGGCGGAAATGACCGAACGTGCGGCGAAGTGCGTCACACTTGTTCCTTAGCATAATTACGATTTATTTGTATTATGGTCACCGTATTTTTGTGATTAAGATAAATCTAATAACTGCTTCATAAAACAAATTTTATAATTACCAAGGTAAAATTAAATGTAGGTACTAATTTTATTAGTGAAACTCAGCAAAGTGAGTGGTATTGAAAAAAAAGGTTTTCCGTTATTATCACCAGACGGTACTTATTAAATTTCAATATAATATCGAGAATGTTAAAAAACTCGCAGTATGACCACTGATGGTAAGCGATGATGTGGTCGACGATAAAGCACTCATACCTAGAAATGTCTTATCGGGAAGAAAAAGTAAGTACTTATATTATTTTAAAACAATAAGATTGTATTACGGCAGCGCCAAATACTTAAGTTGGATGCAAATCAGTTTTGTGATGTGTAAATAAATTTTCAACACATTTGCTCAAAAAATGCATTTACGAAGCCTGTATGCATTGTTCGAAAGTTAAAAATTATGCACCACACAATAGAGCGTGCGGCAAAGTAGGTACTCTCACCTAAGTACATATTTTACCGCAAACTCCGTTGTATAGCGCCGTGCGTATTCTTTACGGTTTTTTTTTAATTTCCATAAAAATTAATAAGAATTCCACCAAGGAGTTTCACATCACGAGAATAAATAAGCTAAATAATCGAACCTCCTTGGAAGCGCTTTTGCTGTATACGTTTGTCTCATTTTAATATTATAGAGAAAATGAGAGAAGATAAATAAAAAAAATAAAGTATGTGGTTCTAATTTTCACCACGCGCATGTGGCGCCCTTTGCAAATTTCATATTCGCGCCATTTTCATAGTAGAAACGTCAAAGATTGTTGCGACTTTCCGACTGATTTCTAGAGACAAAAAGTTTGTTTCATTACTTATTGTAATGTTTTCTCGCAAATGTGTCGAAAAACGTTGTATGACACACGTGCGGATTTGGTTTTTACAAACTCGTGACTATGGTAAGCCCTCGACTTCGTCTCGTGCTTACATTCGTCTACTCGTTTGTAAAAACCAACTTACCGCACTAATATCATAAATAACTATTATATTTATCACGTTCCGGATTATTCTTTTCAGAATTTTATTTAAGTCAGAATTTATTTAGTGTAATTAAAGTGGGAAAGTACCTATTATAAGGATATGGACAGGAAATTATAATAGTAGGTAATAAGTTATTCTAATCACCTAAGCCCGATGAAGTCAATCGCGGTTAATAAAAGGATAATTCCCTGAAAAATGCCTTATTTGGTTTTTGGTCGGGGAACTCGAGACCAGGCAGGTACCTGGGGTACATAATCATCTAAAAATATTGCAATTGGAAATACCTAACCTTCATATGTAGGTACCTACATAATATTGGTATCGAATTTACCCGAATGTTGAATGTTTATTTATTTAATAGTTTATGTACACACATGTAACAAATAGACAAGAGTATAGGTACAAAGGTGATGTTTATTTCTAAAGCAATCTCTTCCAGCATACCTGCGAAAGGAAAGTCGAATAAAACAATTTTAAAATATAACAAAAAAAAAAATACATAAATATTAGTAAAATAAATATGACACTAATATGTACTAAATAATATTATATCAATTGGTACATACTTTTATGCAACTATGACGGTAGGTACAGAAAGGTAGTGTTCTTTCACTTTTTTTTAAAAGCTGTAAGAGTTTGGCAGTCCCTAATATCAGGCGGCAGTGAACTCCACGAACGTACCGCGAGCACAGTAAAGAAGTAGGAGGAATTTTGTACGCCCCGGGCGTCGGGAGTCGCAGGGCGATTCCCGACCCCCATAGGCGCGGGTCTGCGGCGGCGATCGTTGGGTGGCTCTCCGTCCGGTTCCACGAGCGCCTCAAAGAGATATCAGCAAAGTAGACAGGGCCCGTTAGGGCCAGAGCCTGCCAGGGTTGCGGATTTTGTTCGAAAGAGTTACCGTGGCCCTGGAACGCAAAGGAGGAGCACGGATGGGTTTAAGTCAGTAAAAGTCTGACACTCTCTCCCGCTCCACCTAGAGCGAAAGGAGTCATTTGATGATACACCATGAATGAAAAAAAGGAGTAATGTTGTGTGTTTCCAGCTACCTATGACACACAAAATTATGGTGTATTGTGGTTAGGATTAGTGATTTCCTCATCACTGATTATTTTTAGGTTAACCGCATACGTTAGGGACGTCATCGTTTTCGTTATTTATTTAAAGGGTTACAAGTAATTCCACTGGCATGGGCTGCTGTTGTTCTTGTCATCACCTGCCTAGCCTTTTCTCAACTTTATTGGAGTCGGCTTCCAGTCAAACCGGATTCAGCTAAATACCAGTATTTTACGTAGAGCGGCTGCCTACCAGACCTCCACAACCCATTAACAGGGTTACACGGTACTTCTTGGCAAGACTGGAGTCAGATTTTCTGGCTTCTAACAATCCGTAACAACTGCCAAAGATCTACAAATGACAGCCAGAACCAACGGCTTAACGTACTACACGGAGGAAACTCAATTATATTAAGATGGTCACCCATCCACAGACCGACTCCGGCAAGCATTGCTTAACCTTGAAGATCCGACCCGCGCGACTGTAATTATTTAGCCACGAGCTTCACCTGCTGTTGTTCTTGAAATAACTAATAAATAGTATTAATTAATACATCGTAGAAACCAATAAATCGGCCAACAATCTGTACGGTAAAGATAACCTCCGGTTTCTCAATTCAAAAACATCCATGTTGAGGAGTTTTGATACTTACTTGCCAAACTTTACTTTAGCAAGATAAATTGCAAAACTTTTGCGTTACAAATAAATAACTGTTAGTTAATACTTAACTATCAAAAAAGATCGCCCTAAGAACAGTAAATTAAACTGACAGCCAATAACAGGTATTCTACTTTTAAAATACAGAATAAAAGTTTTTTCATAACCCGACTACGGTGAAGCCAAAAGGAAGAGTTACGATTTCTTTCTTCAACATCACTGGGTATATTCTTAAGGCACCACATCACGTGCCCATCATTGTCGTTACCTCGTCACGTGCTGCTTGTCCTAATTGTCTTGTTGCGCCATGCATAGGGAATGCTCTCCCCAAATTTATGACCGTTTTATTTTGTTTCCTGGCGCCAATGGTCTGCTCTTCATGGTTCTTTAACCAGTAACATCATCATTTATCAACAATTCATTCAACATTTGCAGAGGCTGATCCGAGGATGGGTGACCTGAACACCAGTTACGTACTGAGACGTGGCCGTGGTCCGGGCTGTCATTTGTACATCTTTAACAGCCATTACGGTTGTCAGAAGCCAACACATCTGGCCCCATTCCTGTCAAGGAACATCGAGTTACTGAGTCATCATCGATCCACCTTGTGGGAGGCCTTCCAACGCTGCGTCTTCCGGTACGCGGTCGCCACTCCAGAACTTTTCTGCCCCATCGACCATCTGTTCTGCGAGCAATGTTCCCTGCTCACTGCCACTTCCGTTGGCGATCCTTCGGGCTATGTCGGTAACGTTGGTTTTGATAAGCAGTCGCTTCATGCTTACTTCTGGTACTGCTGCATCCAGTTCGACTGGAAGCCGACCCCAATTCTATATCTTCAACTCAGTCTTCGGATGGTTACTATCGATGAACTTTCGGTCTTCTGAGTGTCCGATACCACTGCGGATGTACGTATGAGTCTAAAGGTATAATATAACAATAAGTCCAGTTGGATAATATGTGATTTCAAAGCACAAAGTGGTCAAAAGTGCAGACACCTTTACTTCCTCGTTGCCAATGTCCTCCGCATACAAAATGACACCGGACGTATTGTGTGAACTTTCCAAAAGGCAATTTTAAACTTACACTTTACAAAACCATTTATAAAACGACTTTCACCCTTATTTCTAAAGCCGTAAAGTATTGTTTATTTAGAAGTGAAGAGTTGATTTATGTTTTGTTTTGTAACTTTTTCATGTAAAGGAAGCACAGAGTATACATTGATGACATAATAGTTTTGAGCCGTGTCCTACATACACAATGGCTCCATTTCGGTACATGTAAGATCCGAACGAACCTAGAATAGTTATAAGTTAGGTTAAACAATGAACAAAGTCTGCAAAATATTGTTTTACGAGTCGGCGTGATTCAAGTTTGAAGTATAGGATATAATGCATTATTTATGCTAAGCGTTCTTCTGTGCAGTGACGGAAGGCAAAAATTTGCGACTGGCAACATCTGCTTCGTGCATTTTGATCATCTCCATGCCGAAAATATTATTGTAAGCATACTTACACTTCGGTCCTGGATTGAAAATTTGAAGTCTAGAACGTATCAAATCGTAGTTTAATATCGGTAACAGTTTTTTCACGAATTCGAATCAGATGCAATTTGAAAAGCAATATCCGAATTTGGTCGAGTTTTTTATATTCGTTTTTTCACCGATCAAATCTGATGCAATGCTTAACCGTTCTAAGGAAGTTTCACTAAAAATAACAAATTTTGCAGAACTCATTAATTTTCTTGCTTTATTTGAAATTCGAGAGTTACCAAATTAATCCATAAAAGACCACAGTGCCAATTCTTAAAATTTTTAACCGCTCAAGCACCGGCGACACATCGGTGTGTCCCGACTCCCGAATTAATCGCGAATTTAATGTTTATTTACCTATTACATAAGATTTATTTTTTATTGGGGAAATCGTTCACATTCACTTGTCAGTCGGCAATCTGTCAAAAATGTAGGTAAGGAAATTGGGGATTTTTAGACAGATTGCGACTGAGATGAAAGCTTGCGAACATTGCTTAAAAAATAGTAGAATTGGGCCTCAGACCATTGGCGCAAGGAAATAAAACAAAACAGTTATAAATTTGGGGAGTGCATTTCATATTAGCTTAGGTATGGTCTATCAGTCACGTAAGTGAGACTTATCATGCAGATGCATTGTTTATTTCAGAGTAGATATGTAAGAACAACTCAATCCTGTTAGTTGTTATAGACCATAGACATATATATCAAGTATGAGACATTTTCTCTTCTCTGTTTCCTCTATATGGAGGTTCTAAGATGTCTTTAAAATGTTAAGCCTTTTATTTATTATTTATTTATCTTTTATTTCGGGCAACTAAGGCCCATAAATCAAAATACATATACTAATACATATTTTATATACAAAAAAACTGAAAAACTACTGCACACGAAGTGCAGTGCACGGCGTCATGTTACGCTGCGAGGTGTCGCGTAGCCGGCCGCGGAAACGCCGATCAGGGCACCTTTCGGTCAAAATCTTCCTTGAGGAAGGTCACCAAATGATGAGTCGGAACGCACACGACGAACGAATCGACATTGGTGTTTTAATTACCTACACGCTGTGCATCGTGCAGTGTACCGTCATAATGTTTAATTTTCTTGAAGTAAATGACCAGTTTACTAGCCATTTTGTATGAGCCCCCCAAAAAGGCTTTAACAAAAACTGGGCGGAAAGCGATCTATAATAGTTATAATGCAGTTTGTTTAATTATGCCTTAATTACCTTATTAAAACTTCATTTTCCTCCGAAAGCAGATAAATACCTAAGTTTACTATTGACGTTAATTTTTATCAATAAATGCACAATCTTCCTTATATATTAATTGCTAATTTAGCTTGCACAATTTGGGACATGGTTAATTCCTAATTTGAACAGTAGGTATATTGAATTAAGGTAAAAAGTGCAATATTTTATCAAGATTTGCGGTAAGTAACACAAATAATTATGGCAATGAAAACTTTGTATAAAATCGGCAAGGACGACTACAACATTTTTTTTTTTAGCGTCGTTAAGTCCTTCCAAGACTTCTTTCCACGTGTCACCTCGTACCAGCCCTCATGGTACGCGTCCAGGTCGTCTCGATAGCTGTAATGGTAGAAAGTATAGGAAATATTTGAACAAAAATTAAACAAGTAGGTAATTACTTTTCTTTTGAAATTTATCGTTAACTAATCCTACCTACCATATTTTTAAACTTTCCTTGTATTCAGGCGAACTAAAAAAAAATTATACACAATATCTGTTAAGTAGTTCTCAAGTTATGAGCGTAAGTACGCACATTTCGTCGATTCATTTTTATATAAATAGATAAACTTAACTCGAAGTTAGTTGCTAACACGAAGTTGCATAAATAACAATTTTTAACCGACTCTAAAAAAAGGAGAAGGTTCTCAATTCAGTTGTGTGTATTTTTTATAATTTATTACCTCCGTCATTTATGAACCGATTAGAAAAAATCTTCCGACTTCCAAATAAAAAACACTGCAACGTATAATACCTAACTTAAATTTCGGAAGGCGGTGTCAAAAACGAAGAAACAACCAAAAACATGGAGTTCCGAAATTAAATTTTTTTTACACTTTACAGGTCAAGGTTACTTTCCTTGACCTGGAATCAGCAGGATACAGCAATGTCGCTTCCTAATCATTTGTTTTGAAGTTCTATAAAAACAAAGCGATTTTTTGAACGTCTGTTACTTAAATGTCTAGGTAGGGTTGCGGAATACTGCCAGGGTTGCGTAAATACTGCCAGGGTTGCAAAATACTGCCAGGGTTGCGAAATCTGCCAGGGTTGCGGAATTTTTTCGAAAGAGTCACCGCGGCCCCGGAACGCAAAGTGCATTTAAACACACGGATGTATGATTCACCATCCTTAAGAAAAAGGTACAACTGCTCTATATAACCACACTTTATACTCAGATGCAAGAAAGATCCAAGATATATAGGTACTTAAAAAGGACTAATAGTTTTGATAAAGTTTGGGCCCGTTTTCGCAGTGTGCGTACGTGATTTTGTAACACGTGATTACCCATCCTAAATAGGTCGTTTTAGCCTACACCTGCACTGGTATTACTTTATCAAACACGTGACTTAACTAATACCTGGAAAAGGAAAAATAGAATTGCTACGTAAATTCCATACAAAATATTAATTTATTTAAATTAAATAAATTATACATGTACCTATAATAAATTCATAATGCATAAACTCTTGGGATTTCCTGATAAAATGTTTAAAATATTTCTCAATTATGATTTCGTTATTAACGTAATAATACTCAGTAGTATTGTTACATGGTAATAATAATTGAGTTTTAACTCTCAATGTTTCCTTATAAATTTGCTAATATTAAAATAGGATAAGTAATGTAGGTACCTATTTTAATGAGATCATTTACACACCTGTTAGTTAATATACATATTTATATATACAACGTGTAACAGAATAAATGCAATACCTCAGGGGTCATTGTACTCATAATTTTGGACAAAATTTACTATGGGATTGGTCCCATAGTAAAAGTTCGAAATTGCTAAAATAAAATCAGTTGTTCAGTGGATTTTGTCCGAGTTATGCGCACATGGGCCGCGTGAGGGAGAGGCAAACCTCACGCGTGTCACGACGTGACTAATTAACTTTAATTTTGGAGTCGGAGTCAAAAAACGAAGAAACCACTCCAGGAACACCGACTTCCAAAATTAAAGTTATATTGTACTTTGTAGTGGTTTTTATTTGGAAAGTGTTTGTATTTTTTTAAAAAAGTTTTTTTTCTTTAAGGTAAAACATGATGTGACCTGTAATTTTAAGTTTTAACGTTTAATTTATTATTTTAAATGAATATAACCACTATCTAGCCTTGATAAACAGGTTGAACCTAGTTCAGGCAAATAAACTGCGTTCTTTAAAAAAAAAACTGTCAAAAAACCCATTACTTTTGTAAGTTTTTAGTCATTTTTAGCGGTCGGGTTTTTTGACAAAGTTTTTTTTTTATTTCCTAAATTTTGGTGAGTTTTGAAAATTTATATAACCTATGTCACTACCACAATTCTGATGAATTCAACGACATCTCATATGTCAAAATCCGTCCAGCTCTGTGGGCTGTAGGGCGTGCCAAAGAAATGGACATACATACTCTCCAAAACCATTACCCTCCTTCTGACGCAGTCGGGTAAAAATTAAATATATTTTATTGTTAATGTGACCTATTTGATAAATAAACAATATTAATATTATTATATTTATTCATTTTACCTTACATAGGTACTAACTTACATTTTTAAATATTTCTTAAAAAAGCATAAAAAATAACATTTAAAGATATAAAAAGTAGTTTTCCGCCGGTGTCGGGGGCAGGGTCTAAGTTGCTGGTGAATAATCCTGGCTACTTGGTTATGCCTGTGCAAGTATTCGCCGTGAGCCAGACGAGAACAACCATAGATAATATGTCTGATGGACTCACTCGGACTCGTCCACCACTCATATTATTATTATAGATTAATTTCTATGAGAAGTTTTGTTGCATCGCAAGCGCATTGATATTAGGGTGGGGTTCTTGATTCTATCCTCAACAATCCTCGAGGCCAAATAACATCAAAAAGTCTTATAAAATATAATACCAAAAAAAATATGGATCAATATTCGAGACATGGCGCGTCTATAACTTCCGGTGCGAACGTCCCAATCGGAAGTGACGCGCGTCCGAAGATTAACACCCGCCAAATATCGCGTTTAAAAAGTTCACTCACACGCGATGTGTCGTAAATGTGCAATTTGAATTGAAAGCACCCCTTGAATGTCAAGTAGGAGTGTACGATACTTTGTATCCATGCAAGATTTCGTCGTAATAATCCTGGCAGACAGAAATCTGAGAATCTTACCATTATTTAGGATGCATGAAGGAGCCTCCTCGTGTAGCGCAATCTGTTCCATCGGGCACTCTGAACCGAACGCTCGACGCATCCTGGACAGTCTCAGTTAATACTTTACAAGACTGGCCAATCCTTCCCTTCTGGTAGTAGGGTTAACGCCCGCCTGGTTTGCGCATGTGTCGAAGATGCCTCGAGGCACTGGTACTCCACCGGTACCTTAAGGCATCTTCTGGGCACCATCATTTTAGAAATGCTAGTTAACCAGTAATTGCCGACTGTGTAAGTCCAAGTCGTAAAATCGTATACCTAAAGATTTATTGTACACAGAAACTGTTGGTGAACCTTTCTTAATAAATAAATAAATCAAAGATCTCATCCATCGCATATTCATACATCATTAAATATCATTCATCCAAATGAACCGCCACTAGTCCTTAGAAAGGTTCGTTAGAAAACCAGCGTCAGACAGCATCAGTCTGTCTGACAGATCGCTGAAATGAACATTTTTAGTGCAGCCGTGAGACACGCACTTAGTTGTTTGGCATATTACCATTTTTTGTAGTTTTTATGTACCGTGCGTTTTTCGTGTATGTGCTAAATAAACTTTATTCTTTCTCTTCTTTCTTTCTTTTCTATCGCCTTCCATTAGGCGTGATTGTTTTTTTTTATATTTTTTTTTATTTATGAATGGGCTAGCTCTTGACCTCGATCACGCCTGATGGAAAGCGATAGATGAGGTCCATGATGAAGCGAGCGTGCCCAGAAGATGCCCTGAGGCACTGGTACTCCCACGCGTCGACGAAACACAGCAGGCTGCTTGACGCCGAACTCCGGTGGGCCAATCCTCAATAAAAAAAACGTCTAGACTATGTAGCAGCAATACACATCGATCAATCTGCCTAACCCTTTCCAACTAGGTTCCAGTCTAACCGAATGCTGCTACCAGTATTTTATATGGAGCGACTGCCTACCTGACCTCCACAACCCATTAACTGGATTATAACATGAAACCCCTTGACAGACAGGTGTCGAATTTTTCTGGCTCCTGGCTCCCGTAACGACTGTCAAAATCTACAAATGACAGCCAGGACCTACAGCAACACACGTCAATTAAGGAAAAATTGATGACAGTTTTATCGTCTATGGTTAAAGTACTTAAACAGTTAATTAAATGGTTCACTTTACCATTATCATCGTGCTCAATATGGGCATTCTCCATCGATAATAATCGTTTGTCTATTTTTTTTTCAATCAGCCGCGTGGTCTTTCCACGTTTCGCGCCTCATATATAATACTTAATTGGGCGCCAAAATGCGAGGCAGGTGTCATGTCGCTCAAAACATATTGTGAAGCGGATCCTGACAGGTTGCGGGTCGTTGCATCAGGGGTCCAATCTACCCCCCGTCGACACCGAACGGGTTAAAAGCCAAAATTTACATAACATTACATAAGGCTTTTATTGAAGTAAAATTTAATTATTTCACAGGACTTGACTAATTATTGTTAATTGATTTTTTAATTCGTACGGTTCGGATGTCAAAAGGAATTTTTAAGACTTGCCTAATGACGGATGACCTAATTGAGAAACTGGAATGTTGGTGTCGGAATCTGAGTGCCAATTTTTATGGGCCTTAGTAGTCTGAAATAAAGGATAAATAAGTAAATAACCACGTACCGGAAGACGCAGCGTTGGAAGGCCTCCCACAAGATGGACCGATGACCTGGTGAGGGTCGCTGGTAGCCGATGGATGCGAGACGCACAGGACCGGTTGTTGTGGCGACACTTGGGGGAGGCCTTTGTCCAGCAGTGGACGTTTTTCGGCTGATATGATGATGATAATGAAATAAATAAATAACTTTTCAAATGACATACCACAATCCATAGTTGTAAGTATCGAAATTGTTTTCAGCAACGTGCGATGTGGTTCCTGTTTGTCGCTCGCGAGTGTTTATTGCTTACGTACTTTACCCATATTTGTCTGCAGGTCATCTAAAAATGATGAAGATTTAATTTATTTCCGTAAATAACACCTAAACTTGACATGATAAACTAATATTTGAATACGTCAGAATTCCAATTTTGGAGTGAAATATTTTCCTGTTTAATAGTTAATTGACCACAAAACTTATCTCGATGTAAGATAAACTTGCTGTGGCTTCTTGTTTTTTTAGGTAGGTCCAAGTTTTACCCTATTTAGTATTTTCCTAGACAAAAAAGAACCATACCTATATTTTAGACCCGCTGTTAGATTTACAAAAATATTTTTTGCAAGAAAATACTACCGACTTCCAAATAAAAACCACTACAAAGTATAAAATAACTTTAATTTTGGAAGTCGGTGTTTTTGATGTAGTTATTTTTTTCTTTGAATGTTTTTTTATTTCGAAGTCTGTTGTATTTTTTTGTAAAAAAGTTTTTTTTAGTACTGTTACACCCCCAACATTGCAAACATTCCAACCAGTCCATTTTAATTTTATTATCTATCTTTATTATATTAATTATCTATATATTTAAGAAAAAATGGGATTGTTTCTGAATAAACCACATTCGAACAAAAACAATTATTTTGTAAATCCGTTTATACAACGTGTAACAGAATAAACGCAATACCTCTTAGGGGGTCATTGTACTCATCATTATGAACAACTATGGGACCAATCCCACAATCGCGAAAAAAAAATGAGCTGTTTAGTACATTTTGTCGAGTTACGCGTGCAGTGTGCGATTTCAGTGTTGGTCCCATAGTAAAAGTTGTTCATAATGATGGGTACAATGACCCCTTAAGAGGTATTGTGTTTATTCTGTTACACGTTGTATATGACGGAGTTATGCCCGAACATTCATAAAAAGAAAAATAATTTTAATATCCGAATTGATAACCTCTTTCTTTTTTGAAGTCGGTTAAAAGGAAATACTGACCAATTAAATAAAGCATTTCTAAAAGCTCATATTTTTCTTTCTCGTTATACCTCATGATAACCATCATATTATGACATTTAAGGCGGTGTCATTGTATCCTATTTGTTCCATTTGACATTTATATGGAAGCGGTGACCCGTCTGTCTGTTTGTCTGTCATTCAATAATTGCCACATCTAACTGCGGGATACCATCGACAATGGTACCGCTTTTCTATTTAAAAACACTAAAAATTGTCCTCTAGCCCTTTTTGTTTAGGTACTAATTAGTGTTCTTAATGGCTAATTACAATTTTAGACTAATTAATGCACTTGTAGCAGAGTTAATTAGTTATGTGTGACATTTTGTTTTAACTAAGCTGTAATTTATTCGTCGGTTTCGCTTTGTGTGACAAAGTGTGTAAATGACATTATTGAAGTGAAGACTAAGTAACCAACTAGCAGAAATTCAGTTGGAATTGATTAAAAAATTGGAAAGTCTTGTGTGAAATGCTTCATCGGTGCAAGAGAAGTGTGGGTGTTTAAAATATGCATGCATAGGTTACAAACGAAAGTACCACCACCTTTCTAATCACTAAAAACACTTAAGTACATGGTCAGGCCTTTCTACCTATCATTAAATTGTATTTAATTGTATATTCAGATTTTTTTAACACAAAAATATAACGTATTTACGAATACAGGACTTTGAAGTGTGTCAAAAAATATCGTCAAGTTCCGCTCTGGGCGGAGCGGAAGGGAGTGTCAGACTCTTTCTGACTAAAACCCATCCGTGTTACTCCTAATGACCTTTGCGTTCCAGGGCCGCGGTGACTCCTTCGAACAAATTCCGCAACTCTGGACCTTCTCCTGTTTCTGTTTATGCACGTTTATGGCCCAGTTTAGATTTTTGTGGACCCACCTACTTCATGTTAGAGAAAAATATGACTGCAGATGATGGGCAAAACAACAAAATGCTTTTTCTACTTCTGACATTTTGACGAATCGGGAATGTGACATATCGGGAAGTACCCACAAATACACAGTCAGTGAACCAAAAAAAAACTCCAAAGAAAAGTTTTAACATGACGAGCAAAACAAGCCCATACCAAATTCATGATACAATTTACATTTCAGCAATTTCTGAAACGATTTTCCAATTCCCACATGCATGTAGTGAAGAACGATGCATGAAACTTTCCTCATATTTCAGGGAAAACTTTGAAACTCACATTATAATGACGAACGATCACATTAAGGTGGTTTCCTTTCAACTTTTCTACATACTAAATTACACTTTGTCAAATCTAGAATAATTTGTAGCGTTTTTGTTGAAAATATTGTAGTATTGTTAAGAGCTATAATAATTGTAAAAAATTGATAAAATATTTGTTTTTATTTCTTGTCAACTAGTCGGATATTTTTTGTCATATTGATTTGTTATTCGCCAGACACCGAATTACCCGAATTAGCCAGACATGCGAATTTCCAGTGTGTATTTCTTATGCTGCTATAACAACAAATAATACAAAAAATAACTGAATTAAAGGGGGCTAACCTGATTTTTTCAGTTTATGGTTCGGAACCCTTTGTGTACGAGTCCGACTCGCACTTGGCCAGTTTTTATCTATACTTATATTATAAAGAGGTAAAGTTTGTGAGGTTGTAGGGGGTAATCTCTGGATCTACTGAACCGATTTTGAACATTCTTTTTGTTTATGATAGCCACATCCATGAGGAAGGCTATACAGGAACGGGATATACGCGTACGAAGTCACGGGTAAAAGCTAGTATACTATATGCGGAGAGCAGAAAACTATTTTCTTTCAAATCAATAATTCTGCAAGAGAACATCCCCTTAAACACAGAAATCATAACGCATTACCAACCCAAGACACATCGAATTGTTCCACCGTCCCCTTTATTTATCGCCTTGATTAAGTAATTATACAATTAAAAGACATCGTTGGTACACTTTATTCGCTTTTACGGCCTGACATAATGCCGCCGTCAATTATTTTATTTGGGGTCTTCCTGCTTCGGTCGAAGAACGTGAGATATCCGTTTAATTGTTTATTAAAATAACTTGGAATTTGCTGGATTTATCGCCGGTTCAAAAGAGTTTAACTGTGTTTGAGCTGTTGGAGTGATGACGGGTTGATTGCGTATTTGGCTGTTAAGGAGAAAAGGTTTCATTTAGGAAACTCTGATTCTGCTGGAGGAATATTACATTAGAGATAAATGCGTGAGTGTCGTGGAAGACTCGCTTGGAACGAAGTTTCAATCGTAGTATATTATTATAACAAGAGTTATCATTAACCAACAAAAGTGTTTACAAACAATTAGCAAAGAGGTTAAGCAGCTCGTGTTTTGTAAAACAATTCGATGTGTCTTTTTATATGGATGGCAAATCATCAAATGACTCCTGCCGCTCTGGGTGGAGTGGGAGGGAGTGTCAGACTCTTACTGACCAAAACCCGTCCGTGTTACTTCTAGTGCCTATAGTTATTAATCCATGTAATGTTATCTATGTAGATAACATAACATGGCCACTTCTATAAGAAGCCTTCGCCATGTGTCCTGACTAATTTATTTGTTGCCAAAACAATAGGCAAAGCTTATCTTCCTCCAATCAACACGGAAATATTTAGTATTCACACCTCACAGGTCATCAATTTTGCAATAGGCACCGTACAGACATTAATTTATTTATTAGTTCTTTAAAATCTCGCGTGGCGATGTTACTATTTCTTAACGAAATCGATGGTCACAAGTTTGAATTGATTGATATTTAAATTCGATTTCTGTAAGAAAAAAAATCGACCCGTTACAAATCAGACGTAAATCAAGTGTTGCGTTTGGTGTTGAAAACTCATTCAAACAATCACTGCTAGATAATGCGCGTTTGACAATTTGTCCCAATGATTTTTATTCGAGAAATTGGCTCTTAGCCTGATGATCTAGCTCGAAATTCAATAGAAAATATCATGGCTATTACCTAGTATGTGGTTTGCTTTGACAAAACTAAAAATAAATGCGAAAGTGTTTATGTTTCGCCCTCACGTATTGATGAATTATCAGAGATAGATAAGACGGTTAAAGGCTACTTTAAAGCAAGCTAGGAAACACGCAGCCTCATCTAGCTAAAAATTACCAAAAAACATTGACGTGTTAAAGTGTTAAGTATGTTTATCCTACTTAAAAAATGTCATTTATCATTGAGGAGCTCGTGGCTAAATTATAAAAGCCGCACAGGCCGCTTTACGTTTAAGCAATGGTTGCCGAGGTTTGTCTGTAGATGGGTGGGTGACCATCTTAACATACCGAGACTCCTCCGTGCCGCGCAAAGCACGTTAAGCCGTTGGTCCCAGCTGTCATTTGGAGAACTTTGGCAGTCGTTACCGTATGTCAGAAGCCAGAAAATCTGACTCAGTCTTGCCAAGAAGTACCGTGTTACCCAGTTCATGGGTTGTGGAGGTCTGGTAGGCAGCCGCTCCACGTAAAATACTGGTGTTCAGCTGAATCAGGTTTGACTGGGAGCCGACTTTCCAATATGTTGGGAAAAGCCTATTTATCGTTTATCATTTGAAGCCGCGGTCAAAATTCAGATATTGATATTTTTGCCAAGATCTCTGTCGAACAGTAGCTAGCAGACTCATCCTTTCAGCTACTTACTACTACAGACGTCACATAGCATATTTATATGCAAGCACCATTGATTAGTGGATAATGCAACATAAATGTCATTGTTATACCACTTTGTATGCTGAACGTGATCGACATGGCAAAACTTTAGGGTGAGATCACACCGAGTCGCGACGCTATGTTTTTAGAATAGCGATAGAATAAAGAACTTTATCTACACTCACAACGTAATGTTCCAAATATGAGTTCAAAAACGAATGCATAAATACATCCTTTTTTTTCGTGGATAGGTAAAATTTAAAAAAAAAACCATTACAGTTCAACATTTTCCTTCGATTTTTAAACAACTGCATCATAAAATAACTTTTTAATTTTTATAGCACACTTTTTCTTTTTAATTTTTGGCGCGGGCTCATTGACTTAAGTTAATGAGCCAGCTTTTATCTTTGTCTATGTTTGAGCGCGCTGCGCAGTCATTCGAATACGCAATGAGAATATTCGCCATATTGGAATTAACTATTTTTCCACTTATTTTATTTCAACTGTATGAGTGAAGATAAAATAGTGTATGCGACGGCATATAATTAGGTATTAAAAGACTCGTGTGATGCTATTATCACACTCGTGTTCTAATAACCCTTTTTATATGGTCGTTGCATAAACTACTATTATTTTCCAGTGGTGGTGGAAAACACAGAATTTCAAATTGGAATTTATTCGAATTTTGACAATCAAATGTGCAAGTAGGTACCATTTTATGTTGTATACAGGGTTTGCTGGAAAAGTGCGGTCTTATTTTAAAAACTGCTTCTGCCTATGTAGTTCTACAACTTTCTTAAAGGATAATATCACAGACAATTATTATTCCGAAAAAAAATTACCTACCTTACTTACTAATTTTGTTTATTGATGATGTGCACTTTTCAACAACTTTGTATGGTTTTTTCTGGCAATTGATTATGATTTCCTTGAAGTAAATAGAATACCTGTTTGCCTGTTCAAATAAATGGACAGGAGTAGTTTCTAAAATATGACTACACTTTTCCGTTACACCCTGTATAAAGTTCCATATTCCAATTTTAAAACTTGCGCATCGTCACGTCGCCCCGCGAGTCGGTGTGAACTGACCTTTAGGAAAGCGTTACCACTTATAATATTAGTCACTGAATCAAGGACAAACTGCATACTTTTATATATATTGTTATCATGGCAATTTCTTGGAAATATATCGTTTTATAGCGACAGTTCGACGTATGGGACAAATTCGGGGAATGTTAGATAGTGGCGTAGTAAGTGTTTGTATGTTTGTGTTGACTATGAAAGTGATAGTGAATTAGCATGTGTTAACATTTCATGGATGGTGGTTGGTTCGGTATGAAATGTTAACTGATGTTATTTTTTTTCGCTTGAGTCCAACGCTATTATAGGCTATGTTGAGGGGGTGAGTGTCATTTGCCTAAGTCGACTAAGGAGCTCAGCTTATTGTTAGTAAAAGGTTAACATTACATAACTTGAAAACACCAGGGTCACCAGGCACAGAAAAATAATGAGCTTCAACTGTAGCCGTAAGACAGTGATGTCAATCATAAACGAAGACCTGAAGACAAAAACTTGGGTATCTTGACGACCCAAAACAGGCACGTCTGGTGAAGAATAACGAGAAGAGCCGGACTCCAAATTAGGCTTGCCAAAGAGAGAGTGAACATGAAGAGCAAAAGCGTAGCTGTGATCATGGATCGTTATCTTTAAGATATAAGAAAAGCCGTAGTAGCAGTAAGAGAAGAATATTCCAATTTATAAAAACCGGTAAAGAGCGAGTCGGACTCTTACACAGAGAAAAAAAACTCGTTTCTTTTACTCGAGCCGCCTTATATTTTTAACGGACGTCAAAAAACGGAGGAGGTTCTCAATTCGATTGTATTTTTTTTTGTTTTTTTTTACGTTAATATCAAAAAACTTAAAAACTCCGTCATTTATGAACCGATTTGAAAAATTCTTATTTTATGTTAAAGGATATAATTCTCGATTGGTCCCATTTAAATTATATCGAAATCAGTTCAGCAGTTTGATTTTTAAATCCAAATAGCTGGAAAAAATATGTGGAAAATTCATCCTTGTATACGTAATTGCGTTTTTTTTTCCCGTGGCTTTCCAGTGCTGTTGTTAGGTGTGGTACCACTAAAAAGTGAAAAATAAAAAAAGTTTTTCACAAAAAACAAACCGATTTCCAAAAAAAAAACACTACAAAGTACATTTAAAAACATTTTAATTATTCTTTGTTGTTATAGCGGCAATAGAAATACACACTGTAAAAATGTCAACTGTCTAACTGTTACTTCTTGAGATAAAGCTCGCTGACAGACGGACGGACATAGCGGAGGCTTAGTAATAGGGTTCCGTTGGTTACCCTTTGAGGACGGAACCCTCAAAATAATGACAAATGAATCGGTAGTTCGAACCAATAATCCAACTAAATAAACATAATTTAACAAACTAGTAGAGCCGAAGACTAGTAAACAAGGTGATTCCGAAGCCCACACAATAATTAATTATTCAAATGAGATCTAACTGACAAAGTGGGCATAAAATACTGGCCGATTGTCACCGTGAACTTATTATTGTTGTTGTAGAAAAATATTTTACACTATAAACTAAAAAAATAATAATTTCGGAAGACTGTTTTAAAATTATAAAAAAGTTTTTTTCTCACTAAAACAATCGTCACTTACATGAGATCAATAATACTTTTTCAACACATTTGCTCAAAAAATGCATTTACGAAGCCTGTATGCATTGTTCGAAAGTTAAAAATTATGCACCACACAATGGAGCGTGCGGCAAAGTAGGTACTCTCACCTAAGTACATATTTTACCGCAAACTCCGTTGTATAGCGCCGTGCGTATTCTTTACGGTTTTTTTTTTAATTTCCATAAAAAATAATAAGAATTCCACCAAGGAGTTTCACATCACGAGAATAAATAAGCTAAATAATCGAACCTCCTTGGAAGCGCTTTTGCTGTATACGTTTGTCTCATTTTCCGCTCCGGCCCCGGCGACACACCGGTGTGTCGCGAATTAATCGCGAATTTAATGTTTATTTACCTATTACATAAGATTTATTTTTTTTTGGGAATTTTCACATGTCGGGGCCGCAGTGGTTAATATTATAGAGAAAATGAGAGAAGATAAATAAAAAAATAAAGTATGTGGTTCTAATTTTCACCACGCGCATGTGGCGCTTTTTGCAAATTCGCGCCATTTTCATATTAGAAACGTCAAAGATTGTTGCGACTTTCCGACTGATTTCTAGAGACAAAAAGTTTGTTTCATTACTTATTGTAATGTTTTCTCGCAAATGTGTCGAAAAACGTTGTATGACACACGTGCGGATTTGGTTTTTACAAACTCGTGACTATGGTAAGCCCTCGACTTCGTCTCGTGCTTACATTCGTCTACTCGTTTGTAAAAACCAACTTACCGCACTAATATCATAAATAACTATTACTAACTTATAATTTAAAGGTCGTAAACACACTCGCGAAAAACGTCATATTTTTCTTGTTAACTGTAATTTACACAACGTTTAAAGCAAATGGTATTTTCATGACGTACTCAGTTTTCCAATAACTACACTTGCTGCATATAACAGAAAACAAGCAAGTAATCGTTAACTTTCACACCGATCATATCAATACATGAAGACATCATAATATCTTAACCAATTTTAAAACCTTAAAAACACATTTTAACCATTTGAAACCACTTTATTACTATAATTTAGTTGTCATAATCAACGTTGGCGATTGCACACGGTACGACTGTTTATAAACCAATCGATTTTCAACCTTATTTGTTTGATGTTAGATATGAAATAAGGCTGAGCAGTTTTAGAATAAAATCATTTCTGTCCGATCCTTAAAAGGCCACAATAAAATTGAGGTTACATTTTATTTCTATTTTCTTTCTCGCTCTAACGCTTGTGTTTTAATATAGCTGTTTCTGCAATCGTGTAGGTATTGTACCTATACTATCAATTTGTATGCCTAGTTAAGTAAATTGATAAAAAGATATCCAGTTTTATATTGTTGTCTTATACGAGTTTTGTGTTGTTGAGATCTAGATAAGGGTTTATTTAGTAAATATCTTTATTTACCACGGTTTATAACTTTTAATAAGGAATAACTTGTTGCGCCTATCGGTGGCAGCACAAATTGACACGAGAGCCACAGTGTGGTTAAAAAAGAAGCTTTTCAGACCTGTCATCGTGTTTCCGTCAATGTTTCTATTAAATTTAAATAGTTTTTATTATGATTAAAATGATAAAATATGGGTTTCTACTGATAAATAATGATCGTCAGCGTGCCCGGAATATGTCAAAATATTTTTTTTATTATTAATTGTGTTTTAATTGCGATGCAATAATTGCACTCGGTTTATTTATTAGTCTGTTTATTTTTACTTATTTACTGTTATTTTTTTTTTTATTAATTTGATGTTTAGTAAAAAAAAAAGAAAATAAATGATCAAAAGGACTTTTGTGGAATGGTCTTCTGGAAGTGTACATATTTCTTAAACATAAGGATTTCATATAAATACTTAAAGTATGTAATTAGAAGCTATTTTTATGTCTAATAAATTACGATTTATATTTATATTTTAAATATTTACTGTTTTTAAAACCCGATATTTTTTTAAATTATGCCTTTTTCTGTTTGGGAATATAGACTTGATGTTATACCTATTTATTTTATATTGGTTAAACCTACTCAGTTTTAATTGTTTTTGAACACGTCATAAATATCTTTCAATCCATCTTTTTCTCCTCTGAGGTGCTTCCGGTGCCAGGTGGGCCACCATGTAGGAGCTCAATGCACCTCGGAGGTGGACCGCAGCGGTCTATGTTTCCGCTGCGGTCAGCCCGGTCACAGGGCCGGCTCCTGCGACGCCGCGCCGCACTGCGCAGTCTGTGCGGCAGCTGGCAAGCCGGCCGACCACTGGGCTGGGGGTAGGGCCTGCGCCCCACCCACCAAAGCCGGAAACCGGAGAAAGCCCTCCGCCACCGCCGTCTCTGCCGCGACCGCCGCCACCGCCGCCGCTTCCTCCGCCGCCAAAGCCGGTTCCACTGCGGCTGCTGCTACTGCAACAGCCGCAGTAGAGCCCCTACAACGGGCTCCGGAGGGGGCTGAAATGGAGTGCCAGTAATGGCCCCATTTCACCCCCTCCTGTTGAACGTCAGCCACTGCGCCGCCCAGGAACTGATGCTCCTGAGCATGGCGCAGTGACTGATGCCTGTGGACGGCGAGCAATGGGTAGCTCGCCGTCCGATCAGAACAGGCCCGGGTTGACGGCGCGCTGTGTTCTACACGCGCCAAGCCAGCAGTCGTCAGCATGGGTCGGGGCCCGTTAAGGCCAGAGCCTACCAGGGTTGCGGATTTGTTCGAAAGAGTTACCGTGGCCCTGGAACGTAAAGGCACTGAGAGGAGCATGGGTGGGTTTTAGTCAGTAGAAGTCTGACACTCCCTGCCGCTCCACCCAGAGCGGGAGGGGTCATTTGATGATTTCCCATCCAATAAAAAAAAAAAAAAAAAAAAAAAATCCATCTTTTTCTGGTTACCATCTAAATAGGTGATACTTACACTTAAAACATATACAAAAATCTAATTTGTCGTTTCCAAAGCGAATATAAGGTAGTTAAATTATGAACTGTATAAATTGCAATTATTCACATTTTAATCTGTAAATGAACAATTTATTTACAACATGTATGTAAAAATTATGACGAGGTAAATGTAAAATTTAATTATAAACGAAACCGCAGGAGCTGGCAAAGTTAAGTAATTTAATTTAATTTATTTAGAAGGTAAATTGTTGCTATGTATTGCATTATTAATGTTATAAACGTTGGATGGCCTACCACAAAGTAGACCGATGAGCTAGTAAGGGTCACGATTGATGCGAGACGCACAGGACCGGATGCTGTGGCGATACTTGGTAGAGGCCTGTGTCTAGAAGCGGACGTCTTTCGGCTGAAATGATGATGATGAATATTATAAGCCTGGGGGCCTACCACAACCTCTTAAAACAATATTATTTTAATATTACTTTGTAATTTCGGTTGTTGCATTTTCAACTCTCGGCGCTGATCCGAGCGTTGAAAATGCAACAACAGAAATTACAAAGTAATATTAAAATAATATTGTTTTAAGAGGTTGTGGTAGGCCTCCTGAGATTGGAATCTTTTTCCTGAGTGGATTTTTCCGCAATATTGGCCCATGACCCAATTAAATAATTTATCGGTAATGTTAAACTTACATTGATTTTGAATTATTTACGCAAACCTAGTAATGTTGACTATACGTAATTTCGTTTTGATTTAAAAAACCAAACTACTGAACAGATTTTGATGAAATTTCAATGGGACCAATTGGAAAGTAAGTATATTATCCTTTCACATAAAAGAAGAATTTTTCAAATCGGTTCATAAATGACGTAGTTATTAGGTAACACAATCATAAAAAAAATTCAACTGAATTAAGAACCTCCTCCTTTTTTGGAAGTCGTTTAAAAAATCTATCACACCGACATTTATTTATGCAAGAAAATCTGTGTTTGTGAATTTGTTTATTCAGAGTTCAGTCTGCGACAAAAGTCGGTGTCGTGTGGACCCACCATAAGAGTGACGTTTATCTCTTTACCTTCGCCATAGTCCGCCGCGATGTCGCCATTGACCTAATTAGTGATTTCCTCTGCAATGCTGAGCCTATTGCCTAAAGACCACCTGACGTACGCAATTTAAAGCTAGATTTACATTACTGTAAATTGTGTACGACAAGTGGTCTTTACGACATCCAAACGAATCTATTCAGTCCTACGATACATCACATAGAGCTTTGTAGCCAATCAACTGCGTCTAAAGTCGTCACAATACGACACATCACAACATTGTAAACCCGGCTTTATTCTCTATTTCACAAAAATACTAGTATTACGTAGAAACATTGTCACCCTAACTAATATTCAAAATGCGAACGATAGGTTTTTTACGTCTTTATGTCTTAATGGCTGAACGGATTTGTATGAAACTTGGCACGCGGGTAAACCATATCCTGGAATAGTATATAAGATACTTTTAAGAGCTCCGTACCCAAAGGGTAAAACTGGACCCTATTACTAAGACTCCGCTGTCCGTCTGTCTGTCTGTCACCAGGCTGTATCTCATGAACCGTGCTAGACAGTTGAAATTTTCACAGATGATGTTTTTTTGTTGCCACTATAACAACAGTAACTAAAAACAGAATAAAGTAAATATTTAAGTGGGTCTCATACAACAGACGTGTTTTTTTTTGCTTTTTTAAATAGGTAATGGTACAGAACCCTTCGTGCGCGAGTCCGACTCATATTTGGCCGGTTTTTTATCCCGGGAGCCTGTCCCATTGGGATAATGTTCGACTATAACGCGGGTGTTAGTCACTAATACTTAAAAAATAAAAAAAAACCCTGATAGGCAAGTAATAGAGAGATTCCCTTCAACAAAAAACTGACAAGCACTAAGCTGCTTAACACTCTGAGTAAACAAAAACACTGCTATCCGATTACTGGTAGCTTTCATCATAATTACTATTTTACTATCGCTACACTGAGCAAGCAAGACGTGTGAAATTATTATAATGAGACGACTAGCTCATCTCATGTAGGGTGACCATACAAGATGGAAAACGCGGACTAATTGACTTTAAATCACCAACAAAAGCGCTCTCACATCCCACCCACACGCACAAAGCGTTTTGGGAATACATTCATTGTGCGTACCGCTAAGGAGTGGAATTCCCTGCCGGAGTCTGTGTTTCCTGATAGCTACAACCTGGGAGTCTTTAAGTCAAGAATGAAGGTATGAGGTTACTTCTAGGCAAGCGTGCTCCATCTTCGACCACATCGTCGCTTGCCATCAGGTGAGATAGTGGTCAAGCGCGTGCCTATCAATAATAAAAATAAAAAAAAAAAAAAAATTTAGAAAAATTTAAAAAATGCCTGTTTTTTAATTAACGTTTAAATATGAAATGCCAAAACTAAATGAAAGCGTATTAAACATAGTGAAAATGGAAATTTTAATGTCACTGATTTAGCTTTAAAACATATTTTTCTGTTGCAGTCAGATCCAAAATCAGTCAGTTGCAAAAGATTTAGTTTATTTAATTTCAGTTACGACTCCTTTCAACTTTGAAATTAGAACCATCAAAAGGCACCTAAAAATAATCCCTGCGTATTAAAAACCAAGACATATCCTTTGAAAGCGGATCGAGTGGCCACCGGAACATCAGTCATTCTCCCAGTTATTAGTTCTCAGCTAATGAACGGTTTTAAGATAGCGTGATACGCAATCAGAGACGATCATTTTATTTGTGGCCGCTTTTGATTTTTGTTGTTGCCAGTAGGTAATTAATATTTGAAGTGTGATGAAAAGCTTTTATCTATTGTGGGTTTGGTTTCGATGCAGTGAATTAATAATGTTGTTGTTGTTAATGTTCATAAAGATTATAAATGAAACTTTTGTTTATATGTAATATTTTTTAGGAATTAATCAATAAAAACATATTGTTTGATAGATTGTTTTGTTCGTGAAAATCCTAGGATTTTATAGGGAACTAGAATCAGAGGTCTGAACGAGATTCTATTACAATAGGATCTAAAAACGAGATTTAGGGTTCCTTACCCAAGAGTTAACCAACGGAACCCTGTATTAAGCCTCCGTTGTCCGTTCGTCTTGATTCAACTGTCCCACGAATAGTGTCAGGAACAAAATTTAAATGATGCGAAAAAAGGAACAACATTTAAATTACGCTAAATAACAAACGTAAAGATTATACTGTGAATTCAGGTAGCAATCGATCTGATTGTGAAACACCGCAGAAGCAGTAAAGACAGTGTACGGGAAGCTCAACACAACACGAAAGACTTTAAAAGCAAATAATAAAAGAATTCCCAAACATGAGAACTTAAGGACATTAATATAGGCATTGTCAAATG
Source organism: Melanchra persicariae (assembly GCA_947386135.1). Taxonomy (NCBI): domain Eukaryota; kingdom Metazoa; phylum Arthropoda; class Insecta; order Lepidoptera; family Noctuidae; genus Melanchra; species Melanchra persicariae. The sequence continues at coordinate 3,086,164 of OX376655.1, read as the reverse complement.
GAAGTCACAAAAAGGACATTTAAGAGCATCACATTATACAATTTAATGTTTGGTGGTATCCAAAGTTCCTTGCTGCATCCCATGTCCGACATTCGAATTGTATTAATTCGATTTAAAAGGACCCAATTACTGTGTTACTCGATATTTGGATCTCTGTGAAGCGTTTGATTGCGTAGACCTCGCACGAATCGTTGTACTGAGAAGTAATTATTACGTGCTGAAAAGTCAGTTGGAATCGAAGAAATTACGGGTTTATTATTTCAAAACATTGCTTTGTATTGATTTTAAAGCCAGGTTGTGTATTGTGAAGAGTGATTAAAGTTATATCTTTAGTGCTCTAAGCATTGTATAGAGCTAAGGCTTGAATCTTTTATTTATTTTATCTTTCTTACCATTGCATCTTGCGAGATAACCCACAATAGCGTTTTGATGAATGTTGCAATTGCGATTCGTAGATTAATGTCTTAAACTCCCATCAAATAACAGAATTCGAGGATTACCGAGAACATTAAACATAACACTTAAAATTTATACTCAAAGTAATTGAAAACTTTTAAACATGGCGGCTACACCATTCTTTCTTCAATTCATTCATTTTCAACGACTTCAAATTCTTTTCACAAACACTAATAAAAATTCGGCCCATTTTATCGAAATAAATCGATTTTCTTTCCGCTCCCGTTTCGAGAATTGCGGCATCGGCCCGTCATTTCGGATTCGTGCATAAGTAGACAAGTTTGGACATGTCTACAAAAACCCGGGACATGTCCTGGACCGTGTTAGAACCGTGTTCGGGACATTTGCTGTGCAGTTTTTGTGCATATTGTAAACCTGTGTTTCGCTTGTTAGACTTGCTCTGGCATTTTTGGGCCATTTTGTGGTAACCGCTTGAATTAAATTATCTATTTTTACTTGGATATTTTTGTAAAGCGTTTGTCGTGCGGCTGACTTGAGTACCAATGGTTTCATTAGCGCTTGTAAACGTATAATTCAACGGTTTAAGGGTTTAATTCCAATGCCGGTATGTTTGGTTTTTAGTGGAAACAAAAGGTGGGGCATAAGTTTTGGTATATTTACGAACATAAATATTTACCAGATCATCGGAATTGCAGAGTTTGTTCATTGTGATAATGCCTTCTTTCTTCGTAACTATTGTACTAAGTACATCGAATTTAATATTGATAATAATATTATTGGTATGTTTTAGTGTGATCTTAATTTTAGTCACATTTATGAATTGTATGCTTTATTTAAAGTTCATTGTTTTAATTATTTATGTCACTTTTACACACGCTGTCTACATCTCTTTTATTCGACTCTCCTATCGCCGTATGCAAATCAAACCAAATCATTTATTTAAATTTCTTAATTGCTGGAAGAAATTTCTTTATAAATAAGCATCACCTTTGTACCTATTTTTCCGTTTCCTTCATCCTATCTACTTTTTAAAATGTATGTACATAAATAAACTGACAAAAATAAATAAAAAATACCAACTAAATGCTATTGGATTTAAGTCTAAGTAGTCGGCTCGCTTTATCATACCTAACTACGAGATGACATAAGGAATCTTCTACTCTGTGGTTTGCCGAACACCCTGTAACGCAGGTGACATTTACAAACTGTCACACCGACAACATTGAGAAAACAACTCATAATTCACTGCAATTTCCACCCATATTTCAAGCGTCAGCAAAAAAATACAATCAATCACATTAACTCTTCAATGTAACGGTTTATGGCGTCACTATTAAAGTATTTATCTTTAAAAGAAAATACAGTTATTACAGCAATTTATCACCAACAGACTATCTGCCTTAAATAGGCAGGTAATAGGCAACGATGCGTAGTTCTGTAAGCCTCATGGCTCGTGGCTGGTTTGTCAACGCCCTTATAGAGCTCGTCATTAGTGCGGAAATTACTTTTAATTTAATAATATATTACTGGGGTTTACTTTATACTGTAACTAGCTTTTGCCCGCGACTTCGTTCGCTTATATCCGCGCGCGTAGGAACTACGGGAAATCTCTCTTAGTGCTCCCCAAGGAACCTACCTACATGCCAAATTTCAGCTATCTTCTACCAGTAGTTTCGGCTGTGCGTTGTCTGTCAGTCAGTCAATCACTCAGTAACGCAAGCGTTTTATGTCTGTATATTGGTTAATGGTGTTTACTTTATACTGTAATATTATACGCAGGAATGTTAGTGTTCATTAGTAGTTTAATTCGTATTCATTCTTGAAGAACATTATTTGTACAAAAGCTTGAGTCTCGTCGAACCTCGACTTATCCTTGGCATTTTCTGCCGATCCACTTGTATAGTTTTTGTTTGTGCATGTTGCAAGTATATTACTTGTATGCCATAGCTACCTTACTTAATTTCAATGCATCATGCGAAGCCTTGTTGCCACAGGCACGTCATGCATCTGTCTAGCGTAGACACACCTGAGAGGCAATTCTACAAATTTTTAAACAACCTTTATTCTCATACATTTTTGACAGTTTGTGATTGAGATGCGAATGAGAACGAAAACATTTATTGACTCTTAATATCAAAAACAGAAATGAAGACATAAAGCTGTATCTACTGAATCAACTTCAATCGAGATTCTTTACGTTCTCTGGTAATAAAAAAACGTTTCATTATTTATTGTTCGGGTATCTACGAAAGGTTATTAGGGAAAGGTCAATTTACTTTATTGCAATTTTTTAATTGAAATAACGAAATATTAACATAATATTTACTATTTTATGGTCGTGGTTTTCCGTACCTGTACAGAATATAATATTATGTTACAGATAACCTAAAGTACCTAATTTTAAAAAACTTACTTATCAACAACTAATTTATATTCTCACGAAATTATGTACAAAGGCGTATTTATACAAAAAAAATAGGAATAATGCTCAATGTCAATGGGAACAATATCGATTGAATACCACAAGAAAATAGTTTCAATGTAAAGGCTGAAATATTTACAGTAATAATGTGCTCCATCTTCGACCACATCGTCGCTTGCCATCAGGTGAGATAGTGGTCAAGCGCTTGCCTATTAATAATTAAAAAAAAAAAACTACATTTAAAGGCAAGGCCACAACAAACTCCGCTTTTCCGTCCCAAATAAATGAATTGAGTGAGTTTGTGGGCAAAAACTGACCCGTTTTAATAAATCCGAGTATAAAACAAGCAAGTGCAAGAAATTTTATAAAGAACCTTGCATCTTAAGCAAGTGCAAGAAATGTCATAAAGAGCCTTGCACTTTGCACTTTATTTCATTTTAATTTGAAAAGTGCAGGTCAGGAAATTGTAAGAAATTAAATTAAATTAGACTCGGTATAGACGAAGAAGTGGGTGAAGAAAAGTAATATGTAATTGGAATTTTCTTTTAGTTAAGTCAATGTTTTTGGTTTTATACTAACCTTACTGTGTCTATGTACCAAAAAATATTAAAGAAGATGCGACGCCTCTAGTGTCAAAAATGTGAAGCTGTCTAAGAACGACACTTTGACAGTTTTCGTACAGCGTTGCCAATGTGTGGGGAAATTAACATGTCTATCAATAAGTTACTATGCCTATACCCTTTCGTAACTATAGTCTACTATTGGGGTAGATTAAAAGCATGCGGCTGAGAACAAAAATTTTTACATGGATCGACTGTCTATCTGACCTCAGCAACCCAGTAACTGTTAGAGGCATTCAAAGTTACGCTTACACTTAGGTACAAGTACACTTTGAATGCCTCTAACTAAGTCATCTGCCTAGCCTTTTCCCAACTATATTGGGGTCGGCTCTCAGTCAAACCGGATTCAGCTAAATACCATTATTTTACGTGGAGCGGCCTACCAGACCTCCACTACCCATTAACTGGGTAACACGGTACTTCTTGGCAAGACGAGTCAGATTTTTTGGCTTCTGACAATTCGTAACGACTTCCAAAGATCTCCAAATGACAGCCGGAAGCAATGGCTTATAGAGCTTTCTAAAGCACGGAGGAATCTTGATATGTTAAGGTGGTCACCCATCCACAGACCAACCTCGGCAAGCGTTCCTTAACTTTAAAGATCGATCCGTGCCTATAGCTAAGTATTTAACAAAATTGAAATTGTTTCAGTTGTTTGAAACCAAAACCTTTTATAAACTCACATAAACAAAACACGTTTGCAGTGAACCTCCCTTCTATGTTTCGCTAAAAAGTTAATGCAAAACTCAGCGAATGGATTACCGGGACCACCAAAGTTTCCCTAAAACGTCTAACTTTTATCCAATTTCCGTACAAAAACCGGCTAAAATCGCTTATAAGTTGTTGTTTATTCATCGAAAATTGATTAAACAATACGAAAGTTCTCCATTTGTCGTCACAAACTCACAACGTCACCCCCACTGTGATCGACGAGGGAGGTCGCCAGGAAGAAAAAAAACTAAAATTTATTTGTACAAAATCCTTTTATTTCCAACAATTAATTGGAGATATCGGTCGCGACGAAATCATTTCGCTTTGACAGCTCCTAAGCCAATTATTTGGATGTTTTTTTCGCAAACATAATTTTAACTTGCTCCCGTTTCTTATCACGTTGCGGTAAGGTTCATTTTCAGTAATAGTTCTTTATGGATAAATGCAGTTGTAATTTTGTTTTATAAAAAGCGAATCGGTAGGTTTTTTCGGTGAAATGAGTAGGACGAGACCACACAAGATGAGTTCGAAATGTCCGGTGAATCTGTCATGCGTCTTAACTTTCCAACGACAGCACGACACGATATCAAAGTGACAACGAAAGGCTTCACATTGACAAACGTAAGATTGCCGTCATTTGTGTTAAAATAGCAATCAAACAAAATACGTTTAAAAATCATTTTAAGTCACAGTTAGTCATTAGTGTATAGTACCATTATACACTAATGACTGATAGCTTCAAATCTGGGAAGTTTGCTGGAGTTTCTAAATGAATATGTAGTCGAAGTGATAAAAAATGTTTATCAATAAATCGCTCATTTTAAATGGCTATCAAATCCTGAAGTAGTAGTATCCAGTGTAACGAATTAATTTCTTCACAAACACTGAACTCAAACGAATACAAAACAAAACTTACATAACTTTTGTAACCTCTACCTTATATCAACGTGCCTACATGGGAGAAATGTATGTATAATTAATATTTTTTGCATCGCCGGCGATCATGAAAGCTCGACAAAATACTAAATACGTCACAATTGAAGGGAATACGCCTTCCTTCTTGTTTTTGGGAACAAAAAGTATTGTTGAGAAGATGTATGGGTCGAATCAGTCGATCAACTGTGTTTTTATGCAAAATGGAAGTTATCGTAAATCGAGATTTAGAAATACTTCGGTTTTGCAGTGAGGCGTCTTATAAAAGAAATGATGTTCTGCTACGTGGTATTAATAATTGTTTTGTTAAGTTTTTGTTTTTGTTAAAAATTTGTTATTAATAACTTTAATTTTGGGAGTCGGTCAAACAATGAAGAAACCACACGAGGAACACCGACTTCCAAAATTGAAGTTACATACTTTGTAGTGGTTTTTATAAGAAATCGGTTGTATTTTTTTGTAAAAAGTTTTTATTTTTCACTTTTTAGTGCTACCCTCCAAAAATTCCAACCTGCCCCTATTTAGCTGCTTATCTCCGAAATTCTTCGACAGATTTTTACGCAATTTAAATGGGACCATTTCGGAACAAATCTCTTACGAATAAAATAATAACTTTGCAGATCTGTCTATATGACGGAATTATGTCCGAACATACATATTATTATGTAATAATATATATACATCCGAATTGATAACCTCCTCCTTTTTGAAGTCGGTTAAAAATAATAGATCCAACTAAATCTCTAAAAGTAAAAAAATAATCAAATTAATTTTGAGAGAATATTGTTCTGAAAAAACTCCTTAATAACTGGAACAGCAAAAGACGAGAGCAGGCCCAACAAAAACGTACAGTGAATTCCGCCCAGAATCCGTAATACGGTAATAACAAAAACATTTTCCCGTATAATTGATATTGTCCCTTTCCATCTCTCAATAGTTCATAACATCACAATACAATTTAATTCAATTAAAAACATTTCTGTCCGTTTCTCCGTAACTCATAACTGTCGCGTATTTACAACATACAATATTTCCTCACGTAACATAAATTATTACATAAAAAAGCCTATACGATCTCAGACAGCACAATGAAGCTTTCCCTCATAAGTTTTTTAGTTTCCAAATAACGTCTTAATGAGACAGGATGATGTGTGACCCGACGTTTGGTTATGATTGAATTCTGTATAAAACTGAGAAAAAATCATATTGTATACGGTGGTATAAATCAATATGATTCGGTGACGTCTGCTTTGATTCATTGTCTTAATGTTTTAATAGGGGTTGGTAAATACGCGGTTGTGGTGATTCTCAATTGAATTATACTTTGTTGATACATCTGGGGCTCTATTTAATAAAGGTAAGTGGCAAATGACATGTTTTCGCAAAACTTACAGAATTATTACAATTTCGCAACAGGTGCTCTTATTAATAAGCAGAAAATGAATGATGAGTCTAGAAACTATCACCTGTCGGTTTTAAGAAATAGGCCAGCTTCTAAATACATATTAAACATACGGGACCTGCTTAGATAAAAAAAAATAAGAAAATATTTTCTCAAAGTTGATTAAGAAGTTCAGCTATAGACTACAAAAACAGTAACTTTGTCTGTGCAAAACTGACGATAAAACAACCAACACTTTATTGAACATAAACAACAAATTGAAGCCCACATAAAAAATAAAACAAACAACATTATCTATTGAATTTACAATCTATTCACTTCACAGGAAGAAATTACAAGTTCTCAGTTCATAACTCTAGAAAAGGACTTTCTAAATGTAAGTAACAAGTGCATACAGAATACAAACCCGTGACAACACAGGAAAAAATACGACTGTCCCTATTTTACTGAACAAATATCTCGTATCGACATCCATTGAACATTTTCCATAGACAGTATTAAAATAGGTCAGTGTAAAACTGTCAATGGATGGGGTGGACAGCGATGGGAGCTGTGGGACATTTGATCCTAAGTTTATGACTGCGCTTTGGCTCTGCAGGACACAAAAGCTGGCATTCGAAAAACAAGAGCTGGTTGTAGGGTGACCACGTGTTTTGTGGGACAGGCTTTTTTTAAATGGCTGTATGGACTAGTGACTAGTCAACTAGTAATTATTTCGACTATATGTTACACCTAACCCAACCGTAGCTAACAAATTGTATTGGAAAATGATGATGATTGGACACATGTTTTTTTTCTATTGTCACGTACACAAAAAATAAGACGATACAACCCTGGTACATTTTTCACGAGCCCTACTCCTGAACTTGGATGCGCTGTAGATATGTAATTTTAATTGATTTGAAAAAGCAAAAATTCATCTCCATTTTTTTGTGATTATCTAGCTGACGAACCAAATAGAATAATTGACTAAATTATGTTTTTATATGTCCTAATATGTCCTCATACTCAATCCTTATCGTTAAAATCAGGGTAAGATACCTACTATCGTAGGTAAGATACCTACTAACCCGCATTTATGCAAGTTTATATTCAGGTTAGAAGCATGAGTGCAAAAGTCTGCTCCATCAAATAATTATGCCAAACGGTATTCTAATATATAAAGTTTTAAATAATTATGAAGTTTTGAAAGTTGCAAACTGAACTCACAGCATTTATTTAAATATAATATTTTACAGGCATTTTCCAATAGTCAAATAGAAAAATGAATCCAAGACAGGGGGGGACTTTGAATATACAGCCAAAGTCCAAATCTTTGCCAACCTTACGTGGCTTTATGAATGACACAAACACCACACGCCACATATCCCATAAACTTCAAAACGTCTTGTCACAGTGGAGGTCAAGAGGTGAAGTCGGTAGCAGAGATGATACGATCCGATACGCCAAGCTAAAGGTCAGAGCTCCCGTATTGAGGAGTATTGTCTGAAATGTGGCAGCATGGCCTGGCCTGCCTACCATTTTTAATGGCTGCCCAAGAATGTTGTAATGCGTGTTCGATAGCTCGATAGAATGTGCTCAACTTCAAGGGGCATTTAACATGCGATTTGCTATAAGAAATTGACAGGACTGTATCCCAAGAGTGTTCGCATTCTCATTACAGTCGCAATCTGTTAAAATGTAGGGATATTTAGAGAGCTGCTTAAAAATACGGGAATTGCTCCTCGCCCCGGGGCTTGTGAATCAATTCACAAGCCCCGGGGCGAGGAGCAATTCCCGTATTATGTTTTGACCAATTCTTAACTTCAAATTCTCAAGAATTTGAAGTTAAGAATTGGTCAAAACATAATTTTCTTGATCTTATTGTTAGACAAGTGGTCATGCTGTAGAACAGTTTGATAAACTTCAATTTCTGTATTCAGAAATCTTTTTTTTTTGTTTTACTGAATATTCTATATTTCTCTAAAATAACTCGAAGTATGTTTCCTTCATCTAATGTTAAAATATTTTTTTCCTTTAAAATAGAAAAAAAAGAGTCGAACGAATACAGGCTTTCAGTTTTGTCAAGAACAATCTTCAATTATTTTCCTATTTTATGAAATCGTATAAAAAAGCTTTGAAGAACCCCAATCCCATTAGGTATTCCATCTAGTTCAAATTCAAATAAAGAACGATGAAACCAAGATGGCCGACATAAAACATGAAACGCGAAATATTAAAGAAAAGAAAATGTCAGAAACATTAAAATTCAAATCAAATAGGAAGGTTATCATAACAAAATCGCAAATAAAGAATACTTTGGAACATGGGCCATCAAAATGTTATAGCAGAAAACGATTTTTGCGGCGCTATGGAGATTCACCAATAATAATATTAGGTTCCTTTGTGTCCGTCTGTTGACTTATTACATGTTACACAAGATTGAGTTTCATTATTGCTTCTTGTTAGTAGAAAGCAAAATAATAAAATAATTATATTTTCCTTTATTAAATGCTAGAGAAATGTTTTTGTCATTTGTTATTTTCAGGTGCCTAATTAAGTTTGTTAGGTAGGTTGTAGCAGTGTGGGTGTCAGTTGAAACATCTAAAACAAGGAAATGTGGCAAAGACAGCATTTGTAGCTTTTATAGAAAATAATATTTACACACATTATTTTGAGAAAATAAAGGGTTTGTATGCAAATCTTTTAAAATTAATCTCAGGACCAATGCACCAGATAACGCCCTCTGTTATAAGAACAGGAAAATCGCAAGATTCTCACCGGGTTTTAAAATGTAAATAATAGGTACACGAAACATTTTTAAAGGTTGAAAACAATTGAGGAAGAAATGCCAGGTTTTAATCCTAGTCTAAATTATCTTTCGTTCATATCCCAGAAATGTCGTCACAAAAATGATATCGGGCAACATCAAAAATTTCAAAAGACTTCCATTCACTCAAAAATAAATAATTTATCAAATCGAATCGATTCACGTATTAATTCGAATGTTTAATATCGGTCATCAATCATAACCCTCATGCTCACAGGACATTATCACAAAAGTGCATCGCCGAAGAATCGAACCCTATACCTTTGTGTTTCTTGTCAACTCCGAACAACAATTAACTATTGTTTATTGTATTTCAATACGAATTGTATTGAATTGGAATCGCAAAAAGGGTATTTTATACGATACTTAAATAAATTTATTTCTGTGAGAGTAGATAAATTTTACGTTTACCGAAGGGCCTGGGTAGCTACACGACCTATTTTATTGTTCATAAAACGTACAAAGTAATCATCATGATTTTACTTGAGATTTTTGTACACGTAATTATGAGAAAGAGTGCTGTTAAGAATCAGGTTTAATTTTTAAATACGCCCACAATTATAATGACGGAGGTACTTACCTATCTACTTATTCGTTTACAATCTTTTTCTTTTTTCGGTTTGTATTCATATTCCATACATGCTAACCTTTGTATAAAATAGACATATTGTAACACTTACTCCATATTTATTTTAGTTTACGAACGAGTATTGCAAGTACTTGTTTGAAATAGTTTTCAATTTTAATTATTACTATTAAAATTAAACTTTTATTTTATTTTCATTGGGCTTCAAACTTGTAATGAATTAGAATCGTAAAAAAAATATAATTTTAAGAAGTACTTGCTTAAACTTTATGTACCTGGATGACAGAACTTCTCGTTTTTTTTTTTGGAAATACGATGATAATATAAAACGACGTTTTCTAAAAATGATAGCTAGATCAATTTATCCGCCCCCGAAACCTCCTGCATACTAAATTTCATGAAAATCGTTGGAGGCGTTTCCGAGATTCAGATTATTTACATACGAGTATAAGCAAGAATATCTCGTTTAAAGGTAACCACAATCTGTATACAATATTACTATCACTAATAGGAGACGCCTAAGTGACATAATTCCTGTTCCATAGGAAATTACTTGCAAAAGCACAAATTAAGAGCGTTTACGCGGTACGGCTTTTCATACAATCTTTCAAATCCTTATTCTTCAAAATGAATGAACCGATTTTAACGAAACTTGGTATGCATACGCTAGATATCCAGGTCTAAATAGTTATAAGAAAACATTTTTGAAAAAGAGTTCAGGGGGAAGGATATAGTGATTTTTCACTTTCTATAGAAAACTTAAAATCGCTCTCCCTCTCCCTCTGAAATCTTTTTCAAAAATATTTTCTTATAACTATTTAGACCTGGATATCTAGCGTATGCATACCAAGTTTCGTTAAAATCGGTTCATTCATTTTGAAGAATAAGGATTTGAAAGATTGTATGAAAAGCCGTACCGCGTAAACGCTCTTAAGCCAGTACATACTAGAATCTCATAGAAATAATATGTAAATCGAGAAAATATACCTATAATTTGTATAGTATACGCAAGATCCCCCAATAAAATACCGAGCCCATTCAATTCGTACTCAAATAAGCTTAAATAAACCTAAATACATTCACTCTGTCACATTAAGGGGTATAATAAACACAAAAATATACAATCAGATGCCTCCGCCACAAAACATTGAGTTTGTTATAACAAATAAATTCTTCTATGCGTCCGCTGTATAGATCATTATACAATTCTGGTATGTCCGCTGAATCATATTTAGTTTTTTGTGAACGCCAAATGATACTTGTTATATCTTTTGGCGCTTTGTTCGATTTGTAGTATATGTAACATTGTGAGATTAGTTCTGGTTACATTGTTGCACGTATTTATGACTGCAGGTAGGTTAATTTAAAGTTGATAGGAAATAAACATTCGTATTGTAACATAGAGGTCTTTTTCCAATCAATCAAATATATATTGCTATATGAGAGCAGAGTAATACGTCATCCAACTTAGTTAGTTAGTTAGTTCTTAGTTTTTTTTTTAAAGGTGGGAAATCATCTAATGACTCCTGCCGCTCTGGGTGAAGCGGGAGGGAGTGTCAGACTCTGACTAAAACCCATTCGTGCTCCTCCTAGTGCTTTCCAGGGCCGCGGTAACTCTTTCGAACATAATCCGCGATTAGGCCTCTGGTCTACGATATACTTTGAGCTAACTACTTACTTACTCTTTATAAATAAAATAGAAAAGTGAACAAGCAGTAAATATTCCGTGTGTTGCTAAAGTAATTTATTTAGATCAAAAACAAAAGTCAAATGTGAAAAAAGACCTATAACCATTTTAAATGATTTCTATTAAATAGAGTAAAATTAAATATGCTGCATCGAAAAGAGTTCTCGCACTTCAGTTTTGGAAGCGAATGGACACGTATGCGGTTGGTATGGTATGAATTCAATATCAGCTTTAATTAATTGCTTTACATCTAATAAAATTTATGACCTTTGTTATCTCACTCTCAAGAGAAACATTTCATATACCGATGAAAAATTACCTAAGTAGTCTGAAAATTTCCCATATACTGGACAAACATTCTCAAGTCCATCGTATCTAAGGTGCATTTATGATATGAGTTTTTGCGGTATACACGGACTCAGGCGCCGGCTGTTATGGCACCGTGTTATTCGCCTGCTAGTTCAATAACAATTTATTAATAATCCCCTTTTTGCCCCATCCCTTTGGACATAAATATGTCATTATTCGCACTGCTCAATTAGGGAACCTTTAATTTTTTTTTCAGTTCCAAATATTTTTTCCAAAAGATGAATTTGATATGTTATGAATATTACATTGGTTTGAGCTTGAATTTGTGGTCACTGTTGATATTATATTTGGAAGTTATTCTCGTTGATATCTTTTGTTCGACTGGAGAAGGCTCGGTGAATATGGGTCGACTTACTAAGTTAATTTATATCGAACTAAAGAAATTATTTGACTTATTTTGACATCAGGAGGGAGTTTTGATTAAATAATTTACATAAGTCTAGGGATACAAATTTTGACACCCTTGCTGATGTGTGACTTTTGACCTATGAAACATTAATTTGTGACTTTCAATTTGTTACAGGTAAGACACGAGCTTGCAACAACTGGATCGTTGGTATAAGGTATACTAAAATAGGTTCTTTGACATGGTTTATTTCTCATTTAGAATTCCGAAACAACCCTTTTACATAAACGATTGCATTATTTCCGAGTTCTTTAATAGTCAGTGAACTTAAAAATGACCGAAGTGTATAAAGCTCCAACAATATGCATCCAATTTCGAACAAAAAGTCCCTTAATCTGCTATCCAATATTTCAGTTTCACATCTACCAACATTCATCGCGCGTCCGCGTTCACACTGACGCGCCGCGGCCGCCCATTACACCGCGCCGAACATTACGAAAATTATCATTTGTGATAACGCGAGACATCCTCTCTTTAATAGCCACAAGCCAAACAGTTAATTTTTAAAAGCCGACGATACTTATAACTCATTCGTAAGGCGTTATTTTTCGTGCGTTTATCTGTGAATCTGCAGTGTAACAAGCGTGATTAATTCACCGTGTGATCTTTAGTACCGACCCATCTGCCTTCGGGCGGCGGCCATTTAAAATTTACCGTTTTCCTTTGCGAATGTTTATTTGCCGCGTTTTTGAGAGAGGTTTAAGTACGATGTAACAGTTTCCTTTTTAATGGTTACAATTATTATTGATGTTCTCCTCGGGATGTACATGTACTGCTTTTAGTGAGGATGGTGCGTTTTTTAGTTTTGTTGCCAGTCATTTGTTTCGATGTAATTACTAATTAGTTCGTTTAATGACGGCTAATTGAAATATCGGATAGTTGAGTGATTTTATTCGCTTATAATTTTATCTTCGGCTACAAGTCTACAAATGTCATTCTGAGATAAATTAAAATACACTTTAGTTAGCAAAAACTGTCGCACTTAATAGTTAACTTTAAGTTGATGATATTTAAATTAAAATTAAACAGTTCCAAAAAAGGAACCGCAGGCCAAAAGTGGTGATCGAATTCTGATGTTTTATTTCAACTCGTAATTTACTCAAAAAGTATAAAATTTCAAACGAGTGACAAACCCGCTGAGTTTGCACCAAAATCGTATGATTATGGAGGAAAAAAATAAGTAGAACAGACATCCTTCTGTCATGAAAGTCAGATTTACCCAAAGAAACGTTCCACTCCAACAATCCTTAGAATATTTCAGTATTCATTTTATGCATAGTATTATTTCAAAGGAAAAACAAAACACTACTCCTTTGGGAATAATATTGATTTTGATTTGATTTTAATCAGTCTTAAATAATACGGAACATTTTTTTGAACGAACGTTACTGAAAAACATTAGTCATTCATTCCACCAGCGTTCGATAATTACCACTTTCTGGTTGTTCTCTCTTCAATAATTTCTTGTTTCGAAAACAAGTTATAGAAATCTAGAAAATTAAGAGCTTTTTGAAATAAACAAATACATTTATTTTCAATAAATACAGGTTTTGTTTTGCCGTAACTATCATCAGGGTAAAGAGTTAATTAATATCCAATCTGCATTGTGTTTAAGATTCCGTATTAATGACGTAGCAATTTGAAGCTGTGAAAATAACGTGTCCTTACAACATACTCAAAAGCAACACCAACTTACAAATCATTGCATCCTAAAGATTCATTTGTCACTTCATTTTCTTATCCCAATCTCTCTAAATAAAACACAAAACCACCAACACTACAGGCTATGCAAATCGTTCGATATCGCAGCCGTCAACAATAATTAAACCTACAGACCTCTCGATACATATAATCGATTAAACACACACGATTATAATCGTCGAATCGATCATCGTAAGATTTGAGGTCGGCGCGAGTGGGCTGTCAGAGAATTGCACCTTCATTACTATACAGGAGCGGGTAGCAAATCAAGTAGACGGACAGACGGACAGACGAGCCCTGGATACAATAAGATATTTACAAGCGCTTGCGAACGAGTCGATATACGAGTATGCATTGTTGCAACGTTGATCGAAATGTGTGCGGGATTGTAGGGTAATTTTTGTTTTGACAATACAAATGCGTTTTATATCGTTATATCGGTTCGGTTTTTGCGTATTTTGCTGTAGTGTTTCGTAATTTTTAAATTTTAGTTCTTTGTGCCAATAAGAAGGCATGTTGTATCTATAAGCACTCCATATTTGTCTTCTCCTACGAAACCTTTTGATGATTTAAGTGTTTTTGGTCTTTAGCAATTGTTTTTAATCATCCAAAAAATACATGTATTTAAGTTTTGTTGTGTTATTTCTAAATTTTTGAAAGCTTTCAATAAGGCTATGACAAAATTTGAGTTAATCCAGTTCACATTAACCACCCGAACGTCCAAACATCATAACATCAATGTCAAAGATCAGACTTCAATCAAGTCTATGTGACAGTGTCATACGACACACAAACTGTCCACTGTACTCCACAGCCGATATCATTAGGAATCATTAAAATCAATTCACGTGTACCATAGACCAGTTTTTTTGAGTCACGATCGCTCTTAATGATGCACTATTTTCAAATAAATCGTGTTTGCTACGCTAAGAATGTACCGCGGCCTCCCGTGCTGGCCAGCCCTTTTATATACAGAGATAAACTTCGAATGTATTTCTGTTAAAGCCATTTTTATATCGGTGGCTTAGCATGTTGCATTAGTTTGTAAATTAATGCCTTTGACGATTATGTTACACAGTTTTTGTAAAATGTTTCAAGCTAAATTTTCAAGCGTCTTCATAATAACATTTCAATTGAAATTCTTCTATTTTAAAACGACCTAGTTCATAACAATTATCTTTCATCTGTTTATTAGTAATGTAGTTTAATAACATCGCATTAAAGCGAGCTCATAATGCAGCAAATATGAAGACATTAATTAGACTATCACTATTATTGCAACTGTCATTTAACTTACCGCCTGCTTAAAGGTGAACAATATTACAATTGAATTTATATCATTAAGTGCTTCTCTTATGTCGAATTTCAACTCTACTTCTTCGATTTTAGGTCCTGAATTGTTTGAATATTATGTAACTTTTAGGTTGTTGTGGTATTGTTTGAGAACCGTAGTATAGCAGGGTGATCCGAAGTGCAGTGCCCATGTAGGGCAGTCGCGCGCTCAGCGCGTGGCAACGAAACTTCTTCAAACTTTTTAAAAAGGTTAATTGCACGCGAAAAACTGACTGCACCACTCTTGGAATCCCACTGTGTAAGGCCACCACCAAGGTTTTCTGTATACCCATGAATATTGATAGGAGCCAAAATTGTTTAGATTTTTATGTTTTTCCTTCGAAATCTGGTTAGTCCGTGGGTGTTCACATTTTTTCGTGTGACGTGTTTATTGGTGTAAAAAGCGGAGTGGAGTCGTTGGCAGTTTTATTTTCTACCGGAGCGCTATTGTTCTGTGCGGTAATTGAATTATATCTCTTTCTGGAAAAGATTTAAGTCGAAGCTCTGCAGTTTTTATTAGCGTTTTAAAAGCTAAGTACTTCTTCGTAATCATAATGAATCGTTAAAACTCGTCACTGCTTCTTCACATGCTATGAATAATTTTGGAAATAAATTCAAGAGCTGACACTCAAATGTGTTTAATTTAAGCTTGCTCGTATCACTACCAAAGTTTAAGTGCTTTGTTAAACGAGTTAACATGAATACTGAAGCAGTGACCCGTACTGTATATTATGATCCTCGCTTGTAAAGATAGTTTGATCTCCACTTATGTAGGTTGTACCTTGGTTGGAAAGCTTAATGAATTTTAAGGTTATTAAATTAATCAAGAAGGGCATTGATATTGCCATAATCTTTTCAAAACGTAAACGTAAATTACCAAAGAAATTATGTATGGACTGTGAGGAAGATAATATGGCTAGAAAAGAAGCAAGAAGACATGCTGCAAATACCACAGATAAATAGGAATATTTTTCGATCGCGCCTGATGGAAAGCGATGGATGCAGAGGTCTATGGTGGAGCGAGCGTACCTAGATGATGCGTTGAGGCAACTGGTACTCCCACGCCTCGACGAAACAGCAGGCTGATTGACGCCGGACTCCGGTGGGAGGGTGGTCGCGAACGAGGCGGGTGTTAGCCCTACCACCGCAAGGGAAGGTTTGTCCATTCTCATAAGATATTAGGTGAGACTGTCCTGGTTGCGCCAAGCGCTCGGTTCAGTTGAGTGACTGATGCAACAAATTGCGCTACACGAGGAGGCTCCTTCATGCATCCCATAGATAGCCTATCCCGGGAGTACCTATGTTTCCTTACAATAATAATAATAAATAATAATAAATTGTTTATTTATGAAATAGGACACATTTACAATAAATATCTCACAAAATTTAAAGAACACAGTTGCTTATTTGCCTGAACTAGGTTTAACCTGTGTTTCAGGCTAGATTGAGCTTATATCAACTTAAAATAATAAATTAACAATAATGGATCAATTTTATTGCCTATACTTAAAACCTAAAATTAATGGACACGTCATGTTTTATTTACAGACAAAAAGAAGCTCTTCTGTCTCTTTGTAAGAGATGCTTAGTAGATATTGCACAATTGTCTTTTTACAGCTATAATAATTTAACTTATAGATACTTAATTTTCTATTTAACCTATTGTACAGAAATGGACCTAAAAATGTAAAAAAATCTTTTTATAAAAACATATTTTGAGAACGCATTTGAATCGCATACAATATCATTCCGTCGCTTATTAGTATTTTCGGTGTTGTACGAAAGCATGGTGTGCTGTTTTAATACCAAGTGCATAATGAAAAGCTGGCGAACAGTCAGTACGTTACATGATTTGTATAGCAGAACTGTGGGATAAAGAAAGGAATGGAAATTTGCTACTTTTAAAATGGCTCTCTGAGCTCTTTCAAGAGGGAGTAAGTGAGTTTTGAGTGCTCCACCCCATGTAGTGATACAGTACTGGATTACAGATTGACCTAGAGCCAAATAAACTTGTTTGATTAATTTTGAATTCGCAATAGCTCGCAGTTTTTTAAAAACGTATATTAATTTGCGCACTCTTTTGACCAAACTTTCAATATGTGGTCTGAAAGTAAGTGTTTCGTCTATTATTACTCCGAGGTATTTTATGTTGCATGTATGGGAGATAATAGGACAATCACATGTACTGATTGGCTGGAGTCCACATTGATGAGCAAACAGATGAGGATTAGCTATGTTAAATTTAGGCTTACGCATGGAGAAGTGAATACATTTGGTCTTGTCAGCATTTAATGTTAGTAAATTACTTTGAAGCCAATTAGTCACAGTGTTGAAACCTAATTGAGCGTATTCGTACAATTCGTTACTGGTTTTAGCGGTAAATATTAAGGCCGTGTCGTCAGCATATGAAACAATTTTGCCTTGTTTAATGTTTAAATTGCACAAATCGTTAATATAAACCAGGAAGAGGGTTGGGCCCAGTATGCTTCCTTGGGGAACACCAAAACCAGTATTTTTTTGCTCATCGCTCGTAATATTATCTATCCTAACACATTGATATCTGTCGTTTAGGTAATCAGCAAAAAGTTTCAGCGGCGTTCCCCTTATTCCCATAGCCTCTAATTTGTTCAGAAGCATAGAAACAGATACTGTGTCAAAGGCCTTCGCCAGATCAAGGAAGACCCCCAGGGTCTGGTTTCCTTTGCCAAGTTCCTCTGAGACATAATCGGTCAGGTGGTGCACCGCATCGGCTGTGGATAATTTGGCTCTAAATCCAAATTGCGCTGGTGATAATAAATTATTTTTTTCTAAATAGTTAACAACAATACACGGCGTGAGAGTTGGAAATTAACAATAGTTTCCAACTCTCACGCCGGCGAAAAATTTAATAACTACCTCGCTATTTGATTTCTAAACATCCAGTCACTAAAGAAATAATACCGCTGGATTTCCTCAACTATAAAATCCTTTCTTACAAAACTGACTAGGAATCAACTAATCAATAAATCAATACAAAAATAACGACGTGTTACATACTGAAACAGTTTCCTGATTTTTTGTCGCCGTTTAATATGATTTCCATAAGCCAGGAGTGCACAATTAAGCTCAGTCAACAAGTGGACAATCAATGAGGTTTTTATTCAACGATGTCCATATTAGAGCACCTCACCAGGAAGGTTTGATGTAAATATGGCTGTTTAAATATGTAGCGTCAATCGAGGCTGATAAAAAATATCGAGTTAAGCGTGATTCATACTGAGTTGCGTGACCACAATGTTAGTATCGGATCGGATTAGGTCTTCAGGATTTGATTGTTTTTTAGCTGAACTTCTGTGTGAGAGGGCTTCAGGTCTTCTGGCTTAGTTGTTTCGTTCAAAAATGTAGGATCAATATCACAACATGTTGTGTTTTTTAGGTTGAATAATTGTATATGGGCAATATACTATGATTTCGTGCATGTTGTATTCTCCTTTTACTGAAGGAAGACACTTAAATGAACTATTTTTATCATAGTGAATTATGACATTCATAACATAACTGAATGATGTATGTCGTCAAAACTTTTATTCTGAGATAGAACGAATCAATTTGATCGAGTACTAATATTAACTAACAGTTTCACATCAGCAACCACAAACACCACAGCCCAAACTATCTACTAATACCGTGGTCTACATCCCGACAGTGTAGCCCAACCTTGGGATTGCATAAATAAATCAGTCTTCGGCCGGTGCACACTGTTACCTCGTTAGTTTCCACCTCGTCTTTCGGAACATAATGTATGTATAATTATAATTGCGCCGCCCGTACACTGTCAATTTTGAACGCGATCCACGATCAATGATCAAAATCAATGATCTGATCTGTGGATCACATTCAAAATTGTCAGTGTACGGGCGGCTATAGGAGTTAACGACTGAATTCGGTCGGTAGGCGATCGGTAACTATGTTGAAACTTCCCGCCCTGAATTCTTAAGGATTTATTATTTATTTGTTAAGTTAACTGCAAATGTTTCACATTAGCAACCATAAAATAGAACACCATTGTTCCACCATAAATAAGGAATATAGACTGCAAACTAGACCAATCTACTAATACCGTGGTCTACACAACCCGCCAGTGTAGCCCAACCTTGGAATTGCATAATTAAATCAGTCTTAGGTCGGTGCACACTGTTACCTTGTTAGTTAGCGCCTCGTCTCTTGGAACATAATATATGTCGGCTCTTGTCGACACTTGGCAGACGTTAGATTAATTTCAATCTGAATTGTTAAGGCTTTATTGTGGTTATTTGCCTTTTTAGATCGAGTTTTTTGCATTGATTTTTCTGTTACTTTCATGGGGTACTGTTGTTGATTGATTTACGTACGTGCATTGGGAGTGTTAGGTAAGACTACGTCTATTGGTTGCTTAGTAGGAGTGTCGGACAGCAGAGATCTACATTTGTGACGTGCAACTAGCTTTCTGATTAGCTAACCGACTTCTTAGAAATAGGTACAAAAATGCATTTATTGGTTAAGTGCTGATTTTTGACTGAAGAATAAATATGACTAAAATTCAAATTCAAAGTATTTATTTAAAAAAATAATAATTTAATGAAGATAAATTGAATTAAGACAAGAACAACTAAATTTAATTAAATTTATTGGATTAATTTTAATTTAATTTATTGTGGAATAATTTACACCAATTTAATGGAATGATTTGATGCTATTTTCAATTATATTTGTGTAAACCTAGTTATATGTGCATGCTGGTCTCCTATAACGGAAGCAGTACACCTAAATGAACCACTTTGATCACTCTGTGACTTTTGTTGTAACTGTAGAATATGTCCTTTGTTGGAGATCCAAATAAATAAGACAACAAACAAGGTTACACTGCAACTTTAACATGACGTATAAATTATATTATTATAATTATTATATTATATCTAGCCCGAACTGTCCCACTGCTGGACAAAGGCCTCCCTTCATTCTTTCCACCGTTCCCGGTTGTGTGCCCCTTCTTGCCAATTCCCAAGGAAGACATCCAAGTCGTCCTGCCATCTCCTTCGTGGTCTGCCGCGGCCCCGTCTCGCGATTTCAGGGCACCAATGTTGTGTTTCGTGGGCCTACCGCTCGATGAGCATGCGGCAGACATGTCCAACCCAGTGACCTTAGTGTGAGTTTTTTAACGTTCTCGTTAGTGTAAACATCAATTTGTATTGAAACTGAATAAGCGCCGTCTGGTGACACTCACGGACAACCTGTTTTTTTCTATACAATACCACATTCTCGACTAAAATTACATTCAACAAGTCCCTATGCAATGTCAATAAAAATATATAACAAACTACCTGAATTAATAAAAAAAGAAGATAAAATAAACATAATTATTTATAAAAAAGTTAAAACAATTTTTAATAAAAAGATGCTATTATAGTTTAAACGAATTTTTCAATGATAAAATTTAAAGAATCATATGTAGGTAATTAATCCATACTGAAAATGGCAGTAGTGGATCTAGTTCAGATATAAATTTGGCTGATTAAAGCTTCCTCTCTCCTACTATATTTTTAATTCTTTTGCTGTGCCCGACAGGGTCCGTAATGATCACATTTTTTTTTTAACTTACCACCTAATTACACATTGTGGAATGCAAATAAAGTATTGAGTATTGAGTATTGAGTACGTTAAAAAACTACAGTAAGCCTTCAGTTCCATTTAAGCAGGACAGCCTTCTGAGCCACGTCAACGATCTGTGTTTTGGAGCGCAGTATAGTGTTTCTAACGCGTTCCGTTAAAAAAAATATTCTATATGGGTATACTGTTTTTCGGTAGAATAGAATACTTACTCTTTATTATGTACCTTTATTATGTACCTATTTTTGTAGGTGTGTAATATTATTTTCCGAGCTTTTTCAATACCTCTTGTCTTCTTCTTACTACAGTGTTTGATCTCGAGATAAAACACTTACCTACGTGTTAACTTACTATACTACTTATACGTTAACATACTTATAGTTTGTGATTGAGATGCGAATGCGATCGCTGCTTGAAAATTCCCCCCTCCACATCCTTTTTACCGCACTGCTAGAATTACTTTTCCTTAAAATTATTTCCAACTTTCATGGCAAAGCTCGCAGCAAAAGCTAGCAGAAAATAATTACGTTACTGAGTTCCGACGAATTTTATTGATTTACTGATAATTCGTGCACCGAAATGCTTCTCTGATATCAATTTCAGTTAATTTTAATTGCATTAACTTTCACGTTCTGTAAAGTGCGCCGAATTGTGATACTCAATTTTCAATTTAATTAACCTCGAAGTTATCGATATGACTTTAATTGAAATCAATGTACAGAGAAATTGCCTTTATTTAAATTAAAATACTGTAAAGTGGTGTTTTATTAATTGTTTGCAGGTTTTTCTTAATTCATTAATATTACATTTAAATCCAGTTTTTATTTTACTCCGTGTACAGTAGTGGTACATGGGCGAACTTAATGCAACAAGGCATTTTCTACCAGTCAACTTTTGAGTTAAAAAAAGACTACACTGGGTAGGTGTTGGGTACAAAAAAATAAAAAATATGTAATAAAAGAAAATGCGACTACGTGACTATTCTATTATTAAAGACTAGCACTTCGCCCGCGACTACGTCCGCGCGGATTCAGTAGGTAATCCACAAACTTCAACGCCCCCTATACCCCCTTTTAAAGGTTATGATTTTTTTCACACCTTGGGTTACACTATCGAAGTTTTCATACGGATCCCTAACTTTTTTGAAAATATTCTATAGCCTATGTCCATCAGGGATAATGTAGGATTCTACTGGTGAAAGAATTTTTCAAATCGGTCCAGTAGTTTCGGAGCCTATTCATTTCAAACAAACAAATCTTTCCTCTTTATAATATTAGTGTAGATGTAGAAGTTATTTTTACAGCCACAACGCTTCTGCAGCCTCATTAGAAGATGTTACTTTGCTACTTTATCAATAGCTCCTTAATCGTTCTTCGACACACTTCGTCTGTCCGTAACCAAGACAGTAATGGCGACAAATAGTGATTTTAAAACCTACCTTTTTCAGTCCAACGAAATCATTTCAAGGCATCACCTCATGTGCCCACCGTAATGCTGCCTTTCCACCAAAGATGTGGTAAGATGCGTAGCGATGGATGCGTGTGATTTCAACCAATATGTTAGGCGCCAGATAAATGTGCAATAACGGCCATTGACCCACAAAGTAGATTTATTGACTTTCTTAAGAACGCTGTTACAAATGGGTAGTCAAATCATTACTTTTTAACACAAAAGTATGTTATAAAATAAAATGCTTTGCATTCTTAAAATGTTTTTTGAGCGTTTTGTTGATAGATGTGCATGGTACGATTCTGAACTATAAATATAATTTTAGATAGGTACAGTATCTCAATAAATGTACCGAAGTGATTTTTTTTACTTTGGTACATTTATTGAGGTAATGTATTTTTGGCCACGCAAAGATATTTTTCAAAGGTATTATATGAAGTAAGCTTGTTTTACTTCGTTATTCATTTGTTGTTTTCCTGTTCCATTTTCAAATACTTAAAATGTTCTTTCTCTACTACATTTTTGACAGATTGCGATTGAGATGCGAATTCGAATGTTGCTTAAAAATCTGTAAAAATGGCACTCAGGTAGAAATAATCACATTGATTCGGTTTGTAGATCGGGAGGAATGAGTAATATGTCGTGCGTAAAATCTGTTACGCACGACAAAATTTCTCATATGGATGTGGAATAATAATAAGTCAAAAAACACGATGGACTTCTTGAAAGATGGTTTGGCTATTTGTGATGATCGGTAAATAGATGTATGTATTTGGAAGATGAAAACATGTTCTATCGGCCCCAATTAAACTGGAAAAAAGGCCGGAGGATGAAGTTTCGTAGCTCAGCTTCACTGCTTAGCAACATCTCTGATGGAACGACAGTCTTATACCTGGTAATTCTAAGCTATAAATCTATTTTTTCTGCCACCCCAGGGGTCCACACACTGGCTTTATAATCGTCACCATTGAATTGCAGATAGAAGCTTATCATTAGTAACTGTTTGTTTTTATAATTTTCACCCGGTGTGAGACAGACAAAGGAATGCTTGGGATCGTTGGAATATTTTAACGAGAGGATTTTCTTGATAGTATGTTGAAAGGTATTAATTAATTAGAGTTTAGGTATGTAGTTCCTTGTCTAAATTAAAAGGCTGTTTTATATATTAATCGTTTCTTATCGATATTCTTTTGGAATTAGAGTATGTACCTCTAACCTACTCAAGTATTTCAAATAAGCCAGTCAATATTTGAGGTTCCATTGTTAGAGCAGACGAAATTACCTGGTTTATGTTTATAATTTTTTTGGTAATTAAACATACGCAAAATTAAAATCAAACATGCTAAATGATAGATTGCCAGATTCAAGAGCTTCCTCTATTTAATCAACTTTTGTCCGCGGCTTCGCTCGTGTACAGATTTTCGCAATCACAAGCAACCTATAACCGTCTCCTGGGTCCTATCTATCACTGTACCAAAATTCATCAACATCGGTTCAGCGATTTTGGCGTGACAGCGAAACATACAAACAAACTCAGTTTTGCATTTATATATATATATCGTGTTCTCCAAATCTCCATACACACATCTTTATCACAAAATCAGCATCTCCCTGATCACAAAGAGAATATTATAATCAGGGATTGGTAAAATTCCAAATGAATACATTCCAGCACGCGCCGAAAGTCTTGCGATACGTTTCTTGGCCTGCGCAGGCGCATAAACCTGACGAGCGCACGTCAGCGTACAGTATCTGAACTGTATATCTATGTTCGAGGTGCACGGGGGTATTCTGGTTGGAAGGTGGAGATTGGTTCTGAAGTTACATAATTTAATGTTCCGAAACTAATAAAAAAGACCAGCAGTGCTGTAGGCTGATTATGATGATGAAATTGACCGAAGGGCTTTCATTATTATGGTCAGATATACACCGACCAGGCCTCCCTGAAGTAATCTTAACATTGCCTTTTGTATCTTAACTATTTTGTCGAAAATCTCCTTTTAAAATATGAATTTAATTCGTTGTTGACTTTACCTACATTATATAGAATTCCGATCTATGAAATAAGCCTAGCCTTTACTAATCTTGTGTATTGATTTCTTTGGTATTCTCATTAAATATCTCCTGCATAACTCCCCTCATACCATTGATCTCCAGAATAAGTCCATCATGATTGGTGAACAAATATTTCAGCTGGGACATATTTGTGCCGCCACCGAAACAATTTGTTCTCGTTTTTAGTTCAAACCAAATTGTTTGCAGAACTTATAAATTGTACACTTTTTAGTGGTCTGATAACGTATTAAGTTTATCTTGAAATAACTATTCTTAATTTTTACAAAAACTACTGTTTTGAAAGACGAGTTTTTGTTCATATTTTTTGATAATTTTACTTCGTAAGGAAAAAGGCCTTTTCTGATTTCATAAAAAACTGTTTATAATAAAGGAGAATAGGGACCTTTTGACCGCTAAAGTTTATATCTATCTACACACGACTTGGTTGAACTCAACGCTTTTAAAGAAAATGTTCTTCGATGGAAATCCATTTTGCATTTTATCTTATACATTTTATTCCACTTCTTGGAATGAAATTCAATGCGTCTAATATCCACGGAGCAATACTGAGATTTCAGATTGCATGTTCTATTCTTGGTTGGATTTCATCATGCCTTTATACTATTTTGTGAAGTTACAGTATATTAATCGTAAAATTGAGAGTCTCGCGTTTCACCAATACACTTGACTAGAAGTAAACCTTCAGCTATCGGGAAACAAACCTAAGTGCTAGACAAGAGGCGTTCCCTTTCAAAGCAATTTATATCAGTATATCTGTAAGTTTTTTGGTATATCGTTTAGCAGTCTTGTACAGGCTCTGTACACTGGTCCTTCGAGCCGGATAAATAGAATATTTCCATCATCTTTATTGCAGATAGAATGACACTCGGCCTAGGCCCTTGGCCACTCTTTAACAGTATCTTTCTTTCTCTTTTGTCAGCCCTTCATGTCTGACCACGAGATCATTGTGGATTTAAGTTTGGAATGGACTAATTACCTCCATCAGCTTCAATCAGTGACAATATTAGCAACTGTATAAAATATCTAAAATCCTAGCTTCTGCTAGTGGTTTCACCTGCATGAATGTCATACTCCCGGGATAAAAAGTAGCTTTTTTGCTATTCCAGACTCAAATTTCATCCAGATCCATTCAGCCGTCCTGGCGTAATTGACTATAACAAACATCCATAAATCCATCCAAACATTCACAAAATAAAAATAGATCCGAAAATTAGTGTTTTGAACTCCAGCAGCACATCCTTGATCGGTCAGCGTGCAGGCTTGCGACAGCCCTCAACCTGGCATCCCCGTACGTTGCGTACGCACTCGTAGCGTAGACTTTTTGCTGCGCGCGCGACTGGACTCGAATATAAAGCCGATGCGAACTTCCCCCGCCTTTTAAGGCCAGGCCCTTAGTCCGGATTCCACCGGGGGACGTGTCCACACAATAAAAAGATTTATATTTATTTATCGGATAAATAAGAGGACGATCGGACCGCGCGTTCCTTGAAAGTGTTTTAAATTAGTATTTCTTCCGTGCCGCGTGCTATGTGCAGTAAATTGGGCAGTTTTTTTGGGTAGCGTAGCGTAAGTGTAGTACCAGCGTTCAAAATTGTAGTAAGATGCTGCTGGATCGTTCTACCTTTTGACGCTTTGCCGTTGGGTAATCTTTTGATTAGGAACATCTGGCGTTTTAGTATTATTAATATGTATAGCTCTCAATTGCTCAGTCACTTACAAGGTAGAATCATTAAACAGATCGCCTTTTTTGTGGATGGGAAATCATCAAATTACCCCTTCCGCTCTGAGTGTAGCGGGAGGGAGTCTCAGACTCTATGAAAAAAATCCCGTCCATGCTCCTCCTAGTGCCTTTTGCGTTTCAAGGCCGCGGTGACTCTTTCGAACAAAATCCGCAAGTTAACAGATCGCCTAGAAACGTCATGGAAACATACCTTGATGTATATTGGAAACCTATCTACAGATGGTGTCATAGAAATCTATTTACGTATATTATGTTGGACAAATTGTGCAGCCATCCGAAGGATTGATTTATTAAATCAGTTCATAATATTACGGATGCTTCGATCCATATTTCTCAGTAACCAAGACCACATACATACAGAACGTTTTTACATGAAAATTAATTATTAAATTCACGAGAAAATTAATTGATTAAATTAATTTGTAGTAGTTTACTTCTTATTAAAGCCATCGCCCTATTTGGACACTCCATATTTCTTGTACTTGACACAGGATTATAAAAACTTACATCTTATAATTTTTAATATTCCACATCACTTTACAGATCACACTTACTGATACCGATAAAATCATATATTCTGAAAAAACGATTATCGATTATTATTACACGCTAGTTCTTCATAATTTAATATCGATTATAGACATATCCAGGTTCTATGTATAGAAATGCGTAGCTCTTACATACCACTGTTTTATAGTACGGCTATCCTAGTAGAGAGAGGGTGGCATAGTTGGGAGTATCGATAGAATATCGATATCATCCTTACAGTCAAAGAACGCGGCTCTAAAACATTGCCACGGTAAATTAACGGTACTGGGTCTGAATCTGTAATTTGTTTAAAGCTAGGCATATTCAACATTCCGTGCTAAATAAAGCTTTTGTTTGGTTTTCAGTTACCACGAGAGGATAATTATTATCAATTTCATTTAAAAGCATAGAGAAAGTAATTTCACACAGTTGTTGTCAAAAATGATGCATAACCTAAAAAAAACTATCCCTATTGTTTATCACAAACTAGCGACTACCACACAACCAGTCGCATCCCTATGTATTCAAGAAAAACTGCCTCGCGGCTCGTAGCGTATAGTTCCCAGCCACTGTTCCGGGTTTTATTCCCCGTAGCACGTGGGAAAATCGTGTCTATAAATCAACGCCTATATTTTTTACTTGAAACTCCTTTAAAATCATCCAGTGGACACGCAGAGTTATTAGTTGTTGATGTTTTTTTTTTCGGTTGCGATCGCCAGCCGGTTGCAGTCGCGAGATACGCGATAGTATTAATTACTGGTGGTCGTTTGTTTGGTATGTATTGTGCGTTCGTTGGGTTTGTATTGTATCGGATTCTTTGTGAGTTACCAAGGAGTATATTCTGGTAATTGATAATTGGAGTCAGTTTCCTGATAGCTACAACCCGGGAGTCTTTAAGTCAAGAGTGAATGGGTTACTTCTAGGCAAGCTTGCTCCATCTTCAACCACATCATCGCATATCATCAGGTGAGAAAGTGTTCAAGCGCGTGCCTATCAATAATAAAAAGGTTTTATACTGATTTCAAACACGCGTTGACTGTGGTGATTGGTTGAATATATTTTTCAATAGGCAATCGCTTCATTTAACATGCCTTTTAGTGTTGCGTCGCTCGGTAGCTTATTTCTAGGAACAGGGGTTAATGTGTTTGTTTCTATTAGAAAATCAATCTTTAGATCAGAGTACCCATTCTATTAATTTTCAAGCAACGTTCACATTCGCATCTCAATCGCAAACTGTCAAAAATTGATGAAAATTAAGGCTTTTTTGACAGTTTGTGATTGACATGCGAATGCGAATAGTAGAATTGGCCCTGTGTTTAATTTATTTAATAAGAAAGTCCAGCCACGTTGAAACTATGATTGTTAACATTTGAGAAGATCGTATCAGTCGAAATTGAATTTTTATATTTTGAGGTAGGTAAAAATTAAGTATTTACTGCAGTCGTTTTTTTAAAAAATATTTTATGGGTTGAATTCAGTTATGATGATGCATAAGCGTATTTTATTTTATCGCCGAATAAAAGATAGCACTCACTTTTTCACATCAAAAATAATTATAACTTCAGTTTGAAAAATCTAGTATTTTTTGTCGGTTTACCAGAATTTGAATACTTTTCCCCATTATGTTTGTGTGTCAATCAAAGTTATGGTAGAAACCCCTGTGACAAAATTACTAGGAATCAATCGGTTTATCAAATGAAACTTCTAATAAATTAGTGTATAAATAAAAGCTTACAAACAACTGAGTCGTCCCTAGGAATTAAATATTGAAACAAAGTATTTAAGTTATACTTTTACAAACACATTTCTGTTCATTAAAAGCATACATAATACATAAATCATGTGGATGCAACGTAATTAATTTATACACACACAACTTTTTTTATCCTGATTTACATTAAAATTACGTCAGAAAGCTCACGTCCTTTATCTCGAAATGTAAACAAACCCGTATGACATCACATGTTCTATATGTCCATCTATTAAATAAACATGAGTGACCATAGCGTTCCCAGAGACCAGAGGTTACGGCGACATTTTTTTTTAATAACACTGACATTTGAGGTTGACAGATGACGTTTAGTGTCAAAGTGTGATTGATTTTGTCTTTCATTCACTTTTAAGATTCCCAACCTTATTCTTGAAGTTGGAGGGTTCAAATTCGATTAGATAGGATGTCTATCCAATAATAGGTATGCTCCATTTTTGAACATGAATGCATTTTAATTCGATACTATTTTGAAAATGGTGCTTTTGAAGAATGGTGGTCGTTTACGTAGATTGCGTTAGTGAGTGCATTGGAGTGATTGAAGTGGTCTGTTTGAGAACCGAGAGATTCATTTCCTTGTGACACCATGACTTGTTGTGACCCTCGTCTTTCCCTGTGTGTTTTTCTCACAATCAAAACCTTTGGATTTGCCAACGTAGTATCCTCATTTGGTGCACAAAAATGAGGGAGGTACCTGAAAAGTCGACCGAGAGTTTTGAAATTATGCGCATTTTCATGGTTTGATTTTTCTTTCTTCCGCTATTGCCGCCATATTGAAAAAATGGCACCCAAAATCAGTTTTGCACAGTCGGCGCCATCTTTAAGACTCACCAAAAGTTTTATTCAAACAAAATATGAAATTATTCCTCTCAAAAGATTGGCGTTACTTTAATGACTTTCCTTGCAATGGCAAAGTTATTCCTGTTTTGCATAATCCTTGCGATGAGAAACTTCGGAGACATGTTGTACTTGGACAAAAAGTTAGTTGTGAACTGAAAACAATTAATAAGCCGCGGGACTTGGAATCATACTCCGTGTCAAAACCTTTCGCGTGCCATTTAGGATGGAGCCACTAAAATAGCGGGCGAGGATATGAAGCACTGAGGCTTTAGATAATGTGAGTGTAATAATAGTGCCATTATATCAGCGAATGCAATTAAGAAATACCAAAAAGCACAGGATTGGTCACGTGACATTCCGACAGCGTTTGTAAATGACAATTTTTTTAGTGTTTTGATAATCACCTTCGCCACGTCTATAGCCTCTGGGCGACCAATGAAACTATCGTATAAAGTTAGGTAATTTACATCTAGTTTGTTTTAGGTTTAGCAGCCATATAAGTGTTCCCATATTGATAGCTATATTGCCTATATTAGAGCAATAGCCGTGTTCAAATTTGTCGAACTGAACAACGAACAGAGCCGAACATAGAACTAAACACCGCTACAAACATTTTCACGATCACTATAGCGAACGCTCTAGTTTTATGCTCGTCAAAAAATGTATTTTTCACGAAGATGTCAAACATCCATGACAAAATTGCTCGGCTCGGCTAAAAGCTCGAAGCAAATATACTGTCGTTCGCTAGAATGCTCGCTAAAGCCGGATTTACATTACGAAACTAGTGGCATGAAAGTAGTTTCGTGACATTAATTTCACCAACAATTTCACGTGTAAACGTCAAGTTTTACAATGCATGCATCGATTTCACGACACTGAAACAGTTTCGTGATGCGCGCGATTTTTGGATAAAACTAGTGTCATGCAACTAATGTCATCGTATAAACGCGACTCGAAACAAGTGTCGCGAAAGCGCCTGCGCTGATAGGACGTGTATTTATTAGTCGTGCTTGGTTTCTTGCTAGCCAGGCTCGAATCCACCAACATCTTTTCTTTCGAGACAACTTTTCTCAAGTTTTTACTATAACATTTGTATGACAACATTTTGCAATGCAAAATAAAGCTTTGATGTTGGCGGAGCCATGAACACAGACATACTGTGGGTTTCACGACACTATTATTTTTAATGAAACTAGTTTCACAGGTACTGAAAGTAGTGTTATGAAATTAATTTCATCATGCATGAAACTAGTTTCGTAATGTAAATCCGGCTTTAAACGCTCCTGTTTATTTTAAACAAAAGAACATTCGCTACAATGTTCATTACAAGTGAATGTTCAAACCTATTAGCGGCTTATCGTGTTAATACTTTATGAAAGTATTATTCTTAGTACTTCACTATTTTCGTGGCCCACCCTATTGAATGCTGTGTAAAAGTTTAAAAGCTCGCTAAAATATTTTCACGTCAATGTGTAAAGTTCAGCTAAAATCGAATAAAAAAAAAGCATTTTTATCGCTTCCTGTTAACATTTTTAGAATGAAATGTTTGTCCACCATAAAACGTTTAGCTTCACAAAACATAAAAAATACACACAAAAACTCCCAGTTCTTTCTTTATACATTCAACATGCACACAAATGTACAGGTGGACTTAATTTCATAGGCATGTTCTGTTATGATAATAATCATTTATTGGTTAAAAAAGACAGTAATATCGTGGACCAGTATTTCTCTAGTGACGAATGACTTATTTTTTTTCTCAACCTTTTTTTCTGCCTAATCAGCCAGCATCATACCTGTCCAGCCTTACATTCTCGACATTCCTACACCGCTGCCCCCGTGGCCCCATCGTTAATGTTTACTCAGGGGCGGGGCGGAACTCCCCCCTCATCTATATGCTAATGTTGCAATAACCGCTGCAGCCTCGATGACGCCTCGCCAACTATTTACAGCCTATATTCGAAAGATAAAATTGATCCAGATTTTAAAGACGAATATTGAGGTATGTTAAAGTTGAGAGTTTGTTTTGTTTAGGTTTGTTCAATTCAGCATTAGATCTCTTGATTAGTGACAACTGTCAACGGTGGATAAAAAAAACCGGCCTAGTGCGAGCCGGACTCGCGCACGAAGGGTTCCGTACCATTATCTATAAAAAAACGGCAAAAAAATCACGTTTGTTGTATGGGAACCCCACTTAAATATTTATTTTATGCTGTTTTCAGTACCTATTTGTTGTTATAGCGGCAACAGTAATACATCATCTGTGAAAATTTCAACTGTATAGCTATCACGGTTCATGAGATACAGCCTGGTGATAGACAGACGGACAGCGGAGTCTTAGTCATAGGGTCCCGTTTTTGCCCTTTGGGTACGGAACCCTAAAAACAGTGAGTCTTATACTCGCACCTGTCAGTTACCGGTGCTTTTCTAAGTATAGTGGGAACTGGGATCACTACTGCCGTATAAAAAACAAGTAGGTTTCTGAAATGTCTCCAGTCATTTGGGCTGTATTAGGATTTTGAAAAACTAGTAGGTACTCAGCGCTTCTCCTCCACATTTATTATGCGCACAGCCAAAGTGTGGAACTGTCTGCCAGCGTCTGTAATCCTTCCACATTTTCTACCTAACCTAAAGTTACGCGTAAACCGTTCTAAAAAGATTAAACATTCACTGTTTCAAATTCAAAAAAAGCGAACTGTAACTTCAACATCTACCAGCAAAGTACTAAAGTTAAGTATAACCTTAAAAGCCTTCAGAATATTTCATAGGCATCACTAAGCACCGCACATTACAGAAGCTGGGCTAAAGTTCCTATTTTATCTGTGGCGGGTCCAGTTGCTACTAGAGCCACGCCTCCATTAAATAATAATCAGAGCGGACGGCCCGCGAACTAAGTTAGTGATATTAAAATGTAATGTTTACCAGTGATTGCGTGCGGTTTCGTACGCGTTATTATGAACATTGTATGGGCAGTTCGGAATGGATTATTAAATGGATTAACACCGCCTAATTGGGTTTGGTTGGAATTGTAACCAATGAGAAATAGGGATGTTGTTGCTCATGTGAAATATTTAAATCAGTAGTAGCCAGACACTACGCAGGTCCATTGATAGAGATGAGCCTTGTCTAACACCTTGCTGCATAGATATGTTTTTCCTAATTTAAAAGGCCTAAATGGGTCTACTAGTCCGCTCAGAAAACAAAATTAAATGTAGCCTATAGCAGTTTTGAGTTAGTTTGGGGAAGTTTTTTTTGCAACAATTGTGTTATGTTTAGGTTTTAAAACTCCTCACGCCAACAGAATTACAAAAATACCGGGTTATTGCAAACACCGCAAGTTTATAATAAATCGCGTGAGATTGTAAACTCTAAGACGAAGATATGTTGGAAACTATTGAATTTGGATGAGATTGATTGTATTTAGAATAATCTGTTCTTACATTATCGAATAAAGATTTATCGCAATCTTTCGGTGTTTGCGAAAATCCGGTGATACATACAAACACGTACAACCTCATTCACCATTGTATAGTCCAAGAGGTATACACATAGATGCAGCTCATCGGATAATGCGATCCATTAAAACAACACGCTGTGGCTGGACCGATATTGATTTACATCAGCGGACCCTGTAGCGATACAGTTTTAATTGTGTAGCCCTATTTTATTGTGAGCATAAATAAATAGGAGGTCTCTTAGATAAAGATTTAATTAGATCAGATACTAAGACTATACCATTTAAGTTTGCTATGGCAATAGTCGTTCCGTGTACCTTGCCCGCGACTTCGTACGCGCATATCCCGAATTTCCCGTTCTCGTGCAGAACCAAACAATTAGGAAAAGCAGCTCCCGTGGCAATTACGTTATCGCGCTACAACCTTGTTATGTCACAGACAAAACCACGTGCAAAAGTTAGTATTTTTATAGGTAAGTAATGTGTTATTCTGGTACATAAGCTTCAACATTGCCAAGTTTCATCAAAATCCGTTCAGTGGTTTTGATGAACGTCCAAACTTTCGCATTTATTATATTAGTATAGAAGACGGTATAGATTGCGAAGACAAAGCCGTCTCGAATTGATGTGAAGTGATCCTTAGCATTGTTTGTCAATAAAAACTGATAAACAATTTTACCGTATATTCTTTTTTTGTACCAGTCAAGCTTATTGTATTGAAGATGTATTATGGAAAGAGAAATTGCCACTTAAGCCATGCTAAACGAAATAACTATAGTCGCACAGTGATCGAAGGAATGATGAATACTCAGCCTGCTTGTTATTTATTTATCGCTTAAATCTTTGTCACAATGCCGGGTTAGTATAGACTAAATAAGAAAAAAACACGAAGTCTACGAATGTCATCAAAGTTCGTCCACAATTCACATCAAGTTCCTCTTGTCAATGATTTAGCGTAGAAGTGTGGGCCGCGGGCCGGCGGCCTATCACGACCGCGCCTATCTGACACCAGGCAGACACGAGCAAGATCCAGACTCATATTTAAATGTTCTGGACAAGTTTGAGATGGGTGAATGAGGAGGGTTCCGTACAGGCAGTGTGAAAGGGACTTATAATATTTGCCTGATAGGAAAGGGATGATATCAGCAGATGCCGAAAAGAGTTGATTATCTTTATTAAAACTCATACAATGCACTATGGTAACTCTCCGTGCTGTTCTGTTAAATGTAATTTCAATCCTACGCATAATGAACATTGAAAACTTACGTCAAGATAGTACATGGGGCCCGTAAGAGCCAGAGCCAGCAAAGGTTGCGGATTTTGTTCGAAAGAGTTACCGCGGCCCTGGAAAGCAAAGGGCACCAGGAGGAGCACGGATGGGTTTTAATCAGTAAGAGTCTGACACTCCCTCCCTCTCCACCCAGAGCGGAAAGGGTCACTTGATGATTTCCCATCCATAAAAGAAGCTCACTGATCTAGGTGAGGTGAGGTGGGTTTCAAGGTGAGGTGGTGGTGAGGTGATGTTCTCCTGAATCATTCATAATATTGCCATTTTCAACCACAACCCTGTTAACTCGCTATTACCGCAGCCATTTTCGACTTATTCCTAATTGTAGCATTACTTTTTCCAAAAAATAACTTGCCACCTAGAAATCTCTTTGTAACAAACTCACTGAAAACAGATTGACTACCACCAACTACATCTAAAATGTTCCGTTTGGCTTACGGAACACTAAAAGCATTTTGTTTACACTATCTTGCGAAAATGATTTATGAGCTAAAGCAATCAGATTTAGGAAATAAACACAGTTTTAACTGCATATCATCAAGTACCTTTAGTCTTTTAAAGTCAACTGAAAGGAGTTGTCATCATCCTTGGGCTCGAGACAAGTGAGATTCTGTCAACGGTAGCTTGACGAAGGCGATTGTCAATACGTCAAAAATGTATGGGATTGACAGATGCTATCGAAATGTCACGTGATCAAATTCCTCCATTTTGGCATTTCGATAGTCGCATTCGCTAATTGAACGGCACATTGTCTAGAGCCTCTTGTAATGTTATTCTGTAATAATATCACCGTGATAACTTAGGTGTAATGAGCTTCAAGTGAGTTGTCAATCCCTAGCATCAATAGAAATGACAGTTCACCTAACTTTTCTTGGTGAGTTTTTCTCCACAATCGACCGGCCAGTGTATTCTGTTAAATGGTCAAAAACTAAGAGGAAGTGAGCGTGAAGTTAGAATTCCACTTAGTAGTTGTTAAAACCTTTTTACTTTAATAAGCACACCCTGGCAATTGGTTTATGACACTTAGGTTGTTTACTTATTATTCTCTTTCTGTTGTCACCTTCTCTTGTAACTACGTATTCTTTGAATACACGTTTTTTTGTTAAAATGTTTTTTTTTCGAAAACTTCTTTTTTGGGTCAATCAACGCTCTACTATTAATAAAATAAACAAGTGTAGTGCTATTCTGTCTTCATCAAAATTGAATATGAAATGCCAGTTCACTTCAAGCTGAAATGAGCTTCTGTTCTCACGATGAGGATTTCACAGTATATGCCGCTTGTACAGCAAAAGCGATCTTCAACTCAAACACACATAGTCTACCAATGCTAAAGACACACTATTGACACCATTCTAACTGCCATTACAAAACAAAAACAAAACATTAAAAGTACCAAAACAGCTGTTAAAAGAACAAGATTAATTATTTCTCAGTGCCATGGTCCCGTTACGTTTTGTCCTAGCGGGCGGTGACACACGTGACCGTTTTCTTAAACCTGTGACCCGGCGCCGTGTGTGGTCCAATCGTTGATCTTACGCTTCTCAGTATTGATGGGTGATTGGTTAGTGTTTAATGTGAAGGCACTTGGAAAGCGAGTAGTGTGGACGCACAGTTGGTGCTACTGTTTGTAATTGGCCGAATTAAAATTCGTATTTGGTTTGTGATGTTCATTTATTGTTTTGGAGAAAAAGTTGCTTGAATTGGTGACTAATTTTATTTGTTGATCAGAGGTCCAATTATACATTTTTTATTATTATTTCGTTAATTCATTTTATATACATAAATTGATTATATTTTTAATATTCCTTAAAAAAAAACACAAAAAAACATTTAAAAATATAAAAAAATAGTAGTCTGCCGGTGTCGGGCGCGGGGTCCAAGCTACCGGTGGTTAGGGCTCCAGAGAAAGGAACCTCCTCACAATACGAGCCGTATCGAGGAGTACTGCCTTCTGTATCAGGCCCTTTACCCGACTGCGTAACGCCAGCTTCGACAGATGGTCGTCGAAGCTTTTATTATTTTTATTATTGATAGGCACGCGCTTGACTTGGCGCCACTATCTCACCTGATGGTTAGCGATGATGTGGTCGAAGATGGAGCACGCTTTTAAATAACGTTCACATTGGCATCCCAGGCGCAGTATGTCAAAAGTAAATAGAATCTAATTTCTTTACATTTAAAAATATATAGAAATTAGATGTAAGCGGAAAAAATCAAAATAATTTTGCGATTGACAAAGGAAAGACAGGAAATCGGAAGGGAATCAACTTTAACATAGTTCTAAGTAAATCAAGATAACGACGATATTATCTTCAAGATTATTTCCTCTCAATCTAAGTCGATCTCGTGTATCTACGGCACATCAAAACAACAACAAATTGATGACCGTGACGTCTGCGATGTGTTCGTACTTCGTACGGAGATCGCGAGACGCCTGCGGGTTGCGCCTGCGCTGCTCCCACGTGCCGTGGTGTTATTGTGTAGGTTACTGGCAGAGTAGCGGGAAAAAATAATTTACACTCTCAATTCTTTCGCCTGGAACGTAAGCTGAGCTGCAAGTAGAATTGACGATTTTAACCCCTGGAGTATACTCCATACTACCGTATATAAACTACATAAACTTGCAATAAAGTACATTGACTTTTTCTTATAAATGCCTTCGTAGATACACGTACAATAAATTATGAACCGGTAGAAGTCGATTCAGTACAGCTTTATGTCTTTATTTTTTTTTTTGTCTTTACTTTTGTTTTTGATATTAAGAAAATTAATAAATGTACTATGTGGGCCAATGACCGTTATTGCACATTTATCTGGCCCCTACCAGAATAAAACATGTTTCTGCAATTCTCATTTTAGCAGCTCTAGTTTGATAAGGACGTATCGATAAAAAAATAGAATGCTTAAAAAAAACAAAATTTAATTTATTTATTTACACTTTACGCACACAGTTATTCATAGGAAACGAGCTCTAGCCAGTGTAGCTAGGGCTAGTTTATGGAGAACTTGTAGGAACTCCACCCTGCTGTCCATGGCCATTTTATGCCCATTCCTAGATGAATCATCATAGCCGGTAAGAATTCTTGCATTTCATATCCGTAACACTTCATCATCATCATCATATCAAATCCGTAACGACTACCAAAGATCTACAAAAAACAGCCTGGACCAACGGGCTAACGTGCTTTCCGAGGCACGGAGGAGTCTATATGTTAAGATGGTCACCCATCCACCGACCGATCTCGGCAAGCTTTGCTTAACCTTGAAGATCAAACCGTGCGGCTGTTATTACGCCACGAGCTATATAAACCATTATGAAACTCAAATTCTCTCATTAATCTTTAATATTAATTCCCTCTACTTATCTCGTGGTCCCCAGTTACCTACCACACCGCGATCAAGTGTGAACTGTTTATCTGGAGCGTGCTCTATCGCTCAACCGTCTCATTGGTTCGCTTCGTGTCTGACACAGACTCTAGTAACAACACTCTATCATTTTCCTTTTTTACCGACTTCATAAAAGGAGGTTATCAATTCGGATGTTTAATTTTTTTTTTTTCTTAATAAAAAAAAATATTTATGTGTATAGACGGATTTTCAAAATTCTTTTTTTGTTAGAAAGAGTCCTAAATAGTTCCATTTAAATTTCGTAAAGATCTGATGAGAAACTTCGGAGATAGGTAGCTAAATAGATATGGGCTGGTTGGAATTTTTGGCGGTAGCACTAAAAAGTGAAAAATAAAAACCTTTTTACGAAAAAATACAAACTACTTCCTAATAAAAACCACTACAAAGTACGCAATAACTTTACTTTAGGAAACCGGTGTGAAAAAACCACACGAGGAACAAAGACTTCCAAAATCAAAGTTACTTTGTACTTACTGGTTTTTATTTGGAAGTGGATTGTATTTTTTTGTAAAATAGTTTTTAAACGACAAATTGAAAAAAATTCACAGAAGTGTTGTGTTTTTGAGGTTTTTTTCATGACCTAGAGGTTAAACAACGCTCGTTGCTTAACCGAGATTGCTTAATCCTGGATGGGATCATGGGATCCAAAGATCTTCGTGACTTTCCGAGCCTCGAAGGGGTTTTGGTATGCACCTGATGGTCATCTATCCACGGAACCATAGTCAGCAAGCGTTGCTTGTTATTGTTGAACGGCGAGTCTGCTATTATTGATCCGAGCT
This sequence comes from Melanchra persicariae, assembly GCA_947386135.1. Lineage (NCBI taxonomy): Eukaryota > Metazoa > Arthropoda > Insecta > Lepidoptera > Noctuidae > Melanchra > Melanchra persicariae. The sequence continues at coordinate 3,047,813 of OX376655.1, read as the reverse complement.
CCTAAAATTCGTCTAATCCCGGATCTATTTCTTTATTCCAATTTTTCATGCACACTATGCGTTCACCGTCAGCCCTCGCGTCGCCCGGGGCGAACACGACACGCCGATCGGATCGCCTCCGCCCGTCATTTGCGTTAGCCGATGTTTGCAGCATCGATTTGAATTCGTCACGTTCGGACGCAATACCGCTGTGGTGCAAATTTTCGAGGCGTTGCCCGAAACGCTTCGGTGTGAACTGTGTGTTGGGGCTTTTGTAGTTATACAGCGGGTTTTTTTGTTAGAACTAAAGTTAATATGATTATGATATTTGTAATAAAACTAATATACCTAGCGTACTCGTATGATAATCTGTATGTTCTTTGAGACTTTCGTACGTTTTTCGTCTTCGTGCGCTAGTCCGGCTCGCATTTGGCCGGTTTTTTTTATTTTAGAGACCATCAGATATTTCTTGTAGGTATATATTTATATTCAGACTGGCTTTTGCCCGCGACTTCGTACGCGCATATCCCGTTTTCCCCGTTCCCGTTGGAATTTCGAGAAAACCTCTCTTAGTGCTCCCCTACACTCCCCAAGGAACTTACATGCCGAATTTCACCTTTCGACGACCACTAGTTTCGGTTGTGCGTTGTCTGCCAGTCACTCAATCACTCAGTAACGAAAGAATTTTATATAGGTACGTATATTCATTTACTGCCATAACATTTCTGTGTCTACATCCTAAGCTACAATACTTGAATGAAAACAGCCAGCAGTGACTCGTTTGTATTAATACAACGCTAAAGTTGGACCAAGTATTACTTGGAGTAAGCTTTGAGGAACCAGCTGCAGCTCACAAACTGCACGAGACTATATTCTAAGCTCGCAGATGTTACTGCTCGCAGCTACGTCAATTACTCATAAGTACAGTAAGTATATCCTTGTAGTTTATGGTCCAAGTATAGCTGTAACGTTTATGTCCCAAAATATGTTCTGTGTTTTTTAAGTTGTTTACAATAATGTTCCAAATGTAATTTATAAGGAAAAATGAAACTGTAATAATGTGATCATTCTGGTGTTAGTCTATCTGTTTCAGACGTTTTTCTCCTAAACGTAGAAACTTGAAAATTGGATATGTATAGGTATGTATTTTAATGCATAATTTTAGGAATATTGTTATGAAAAATCGATACAGTCTTCAAGAAAAGATATTGATGACACAAAGTGCACTTAAACTGGTTTAATGTACAGTGTAACTGTACTCAGCAATTATTATGTAAATGGTTTCTTGTGATACGTAAAGGACAAGCGTTTATAAATGTATAGGCCGATATCTCAGTGCTATCTTTAAACGAGTAGAACTTGGGACATTTTTTTACCGGTAATGGTTATTTCGGTACATTATACAACTGATATGTACTTTGCAAGGACACATGGGATAATATTTGTTCAAAATGATTATGTCGCTACATCATACATAGGCAACTGGCAGCTATATAATAGTTATTAGGTTAGTACAAGAACAGATTAATAAGTAAGATTTAAAGAGTAAAAACGGGACCTTATTACTAAGACTCTGTTGTCCGTCTGTCCATCTGTCTGTCACGAGGCTGTATCACATGAACTGTGATAGCTAGACAGTTGAAATTTTCACGGATGATGTTTTCTGTTGCCGTTATAACAGCACTTGGTCCGTTTTTTTTAGCCGATAATTTTTTGGGTGTTTATCCTGCTGCATTTAATGAGTTTTGAAGTCGAACTCAACATATTTAATTGGAAAAAATTTCAGCTCAATCGGTTGAAGATATCTGCTTCAAAATTGAGTTGTAAGAATCTTCCCGAACAAACCACATACATACATTGCAAGTTAAATAAAAGCTTTTAAAAAGGCTACGCAGATGGACTAGATATGTCTAATTCTTAAATACTGTCTAATCTTTCTTCTGGAATCCATCTTAATTCATTATTCTCTCGTCATTATTACACACATCCTGTAAATAACGTGGGCGTTGAGCTTGTAGATTCAAAAGTACCGCACTTGTACACAAATATCGCTCCGATGTAGATGTACCAGTCAGAAGTGTTCCGCTGTGATTACTGGAAATAGTGATGTAACTAACAGTACCTTCCTGCTAGGTTGCTTTTCTCGCGCTTGGCGAAGTTGGTCTGTGGATGGGTGACCATCTCAGCATATCGAGATTCCTCCGTGCCTCGGAAAGCACGTTAAGCCGTTGGTCCCGGCTGTCATTTGTAGATCTTTGGCAGTCGTTACGGAAATGTTCAGAAGCCAAAGAATCTGACACCAGTCTTACCAAGAAGTACCGTGCACGGTACTTCTTCTGGTAGGCAACCGCTCCACGTAAAATACTGGTATTCAGCTGAATGTAGTTGGTAAAAGGCTAGGCAGATGATGAATGGCAGTATTTTTACTGACAGCAGTATATCAGCCCACCTCCCACCAACTGAGTTTAAGTACCATTAAATCCGGGAAGATGGAGATAATCATTTGAAGATGACGTCTTCACCAAAGAAGTATACACTGACAGAAACATTACACAAGTTTTACTCAGTTGAAAGATAATGACTAGAGCGTAACTCTTTGTAACCTAAGGACATTAATTATACGATTATGTAGGTATTTATAGTTTAATGATATTTTACACTTTCTCCTAATTCAGGTCAAACATAAGCTTAGGCAACAAATTAGAAAACTGGTTCAGTGTTTTAACAGTCTCCATTGTTTACCTACCTCTACTTAGTGGAACAATTGCTGACCTACCGATGTTCTAAACATTTTAGTCTATTTTTCCATAGGCATTACATACAAAGTGACACTATATCGGGGATTGATTTTCGAAATGACATATTATTATTATTGTTCGGGCTTGACCACGTGACATTTCGGTAACGCATGTCAATCTGAAATCAGAATCGTTGTGTTATTTTTTTTTTAAATATTGCGGCATATGCTGGGGTAGTTTGGCGATCCTTCGGGCTATGTCGGTTACCTTGGTTCTCTTGTGGATAACATCATTCCTACATCAGTCCCGAACTCGAACTAAGAACAACTGTCAAATCGTGTTGTCATTCATTCTTAATTCGGGTTCGGGACTAATCGTAAGTCCGTAAATGATACGGAGTAAAAAACGCCCGACACTAAGGCCGAAACTAGGGACTTCGTGCTTAGAGAGTAGATCCCCTGATTCGATCACGCAAGGAAACTCCGAGCATTGCCCCAGTGACCGATGACCTGGTGAGGGTCGTTGGTAGCCGATGGATGCGAGACGCACAGGACCGGTTGTTGTGGCGACACTTGAGGGAGGCCTATGTCCAGCAGTGGACGTCTTCCGGCTGATATGATGATGATGATGGTGGAGTTGGGGACCTTTTTGAACTCGCACAGATTAAATTCATGCTGTAAGCTTTTGTTCATTAATTTTTATTACTGTTATTTATTTATTATAAGCCCGTAGTGTCCCACTGCAGGGCAAAGGCCTCCCTTCTTTCTTTCCACTTCAATCTGTCTTGAGCAATCTGAGTCCAATCCTTTAGGTAGGAGTCCAGTTCGTCTCGCCACCTCCTTTTGGGTCTACCGCGTCGCCGGTTCCTGATGTTCGGGACCCAATCAGTGGTTACTTTTGCCCAGTTCCCATGTGGCATGCGGCAGATATGGCCCGCCCAGTTCCACTTCAATTTGGCAGCTGTGTTGCCTACATCTGCGATTTGAGTTTTGGAACGAAGTATACTGTTCCTTATACGGTCTGTAACCCTTACTCCGAGGATACTTCGTTCCATTGCTCGCTGGCAGACCCCGAGAGCGGACTTTTGACGTTGCGTTAATGACCATTACTGTTAGTTTTTAATATTTTGTTTGTCTTGTGCGAGCCCCAAATAAACATTTTTCTTTGTTTTTTTCGTTCAATCCATACTTTTTTGTCTTTTCATCAATCATAATTTATTTATTCAAACTATATATGTACTGTAGGTAGTGGTACATTGGTGGACTTAATGCGACAAGGCATTCTCTACCAGTCAATCTTTGGGTTAAGTTAAAAGACTACACTGTGGTAGGGGTACAATAAATAAATAATATTAATAATCGACATAAAATACCTGCCATTATCGCTGATCGAATTTCACTTTGGCTAGAGTATCTTGCCATAGGAAGTCGGTAGGTTAGCTACACTCGTCCTGCACGACCACACGGAAATACCAGTGTGGTCTACAAACATCCTTAACACACAATACCACATCCGCAATAATGGAAAAATATCGGCAAATCTCGATGGTGTGCGATAAGGAGACAACAATGAGCGGCGACCACCATTAGCAGCCATTACGTAACGCATATTAAGTGCGCTTTCATCTCGCCGCCTATTGTGCACTGTGACCGTCGCTACTTCCGTGTGCCTTGTACGAAACGGTCGCCACTGGAAGTGGGATAAGTCAGGAATCGGGATTTTTGAGATGCGAGATATTCCAAATTCAAGTTTTGAATTTTCTTGCACTAAAACTAAAATGCTGTTTCTCCAAAAATTGTGCCATTTTTGCGTTGCTTAGATTCTGGAATTGGATTTGATTATAATATTGACTTGTTTTTTTTGTGCTCTTATTTCATAGCTGCTTTAGGTGCGTTGATCACAGTTATTAATGTTGGGCAACAAAAACATAGCCTTTCACCTATTGAAGATAAGGCACCGTAGGACTTTTTTTTTGTTTTTGTTTTTTATTGAGGAATGGGGTTGCTCTTGACCTCGTTCCCGCCTGATGGAAAGCGATAGATGAGGTCTATGATGGAGCGAGCATCCCCAGAAGATGCCTGTTTACTCTTGCTTTGAAGGCAGACGGGTTACATGTGGAAGGGAACACAGACGCTGGTAGAGTGTTGCACACTATGGCTGTGCGCATAATAAATGTGGAGGAGAATCTTTTAAACATTCCTCATCATCATTTCAGCCAAAAAAAGTCCTTTGCTGAGACCTCCCCCAAAAGTCACCACATCGATCAGTTCTGTGCGCTAAACATTATCCACAAGTAAACAACAAAATTACCCGAATCAATAAAATACTGTATCCATAGATTAACAGTAATCAAACAACCTCAATAAAAAACGAACACCTCAGCAACTTTGAACCCAAACGTGCCGTAAAATAAAACAAAATGCAGACCCGAAATAAAATAACCATATAAACGAAATAACGATTGGAAAAACCAATAACATTGAAGAAGTGAACCTCACTTACTTTTATGCCAATCCCTCGAGTCCTACTAATATAATAAAAAGTCTGCATGTTTGGATGTCTGCTAATATTAATAATCAATCAAATGGTCGACGATGGAGCACGCTTGCCTAGAAGTAACCTATCACTCTTGACTAAAATACCTCTCGGTTCTATCAGAAAACACAGAAACCGTTGAGAAATTAAATAATTCCAGGAGTAGGTTTTTCTTCCTTGGGATAATTCACAATCTTCACGCGGGCGAAGCCGTAGGAAGTAGCTAGTTTAGCAGAAAACTGGGGCTGAAACCACTAGGGCGGAAGGGCGTAAAGTTGGGGTAGTAAAAACATCGGAACACAGACTGAGGATTAAGGCAATTTAGTCAATTACTGAAGCCATGGTTGTAAATAAAAGTAGGTGTTTACTGGCGTTCAAATTAAGTTTACTGGGTAAGCACTGAACTTGGGTAAAAACATATTATACGTATCATTTATCCGAAGAATTGGCTGAGCATCATCCTCATAGATTCTAACTTCTTGTAGAATTCGTGAAATGCTCTCGACATTCTGCAACAATAAATCACTAAGTATGTTTTCTAAATTTTCGTGGCAAATGGGGTGCCTATGTTTAGTAATTAGTCAATTTTCTCAACCTTTTAAAACTTAACTTTTCCTACATTCTTTACACATTATTTGTCGGGATTCTTTATGTAAATTCAGAAATTATTGTAACTTATTTACGATTCTAATCTCTTACCCAATGGATTTAATGGTGTTATTACTTTGATTTTATTACATCCATCTAACAAACTTTTTACGTATTCCGAACCAGATAAATAAAACATAAATATCAACGGTTTCAAATAAATGTTTCCAATTTCGCCGTACTCATCAATTAAGCGGGTGTATTCAACCCTATCGCCTGACCAGTGAGGTGTTGAAACAAGCGCTAACACAGAACAAACAAGCATCCATTGCTGGTTGTTCGTTACACAAAGGAGTTTCATTGTGTAACGATGCATCAATGGACTGTGACACTTCGAAACAACTCCCGTTTTTATAGCAGTTGCCATCGTTTCGTGAAATTTTAATGATTTGTGGGAATTGCAGGGGTTTTACAAGAAAGTTATGATTTTAATTTACATTTTTGTTGAGAATGAATTAATGTCTTAGGCTGTATTTTTTTCTGTCTTTAGTGGTGCTCATTAGGAAAAGCATGAAGCGATTAAATAATAAGCGTATCGCTAATTGAAGAGAATGCAATGTTGCATCCGTTTCCGAGAATTAGACGTATTTCTGCGTTTTACAAATTTTATGTGGATTTATAAAAAAGTGTTTTTTTTTAATAATTTTTTCACAGTCCCAGAAACTAATTTACGATTATGAAATGGTATAGTAACGTAAACCGTTTGCATGCGTTATTGGAATCTACTTTTCTCATTAGTGTTTTTGACTTCATGCACATAGGTTTAAAGGCGAACTTAATGCCCTAGGCATTCTGTACCAGTCGACTAAGGGTGGTGAGAGATGACATGGCAAGTGCATAATGCACCGTGCATTGTTTCACGTTTCTTTGGAGCACTGATTACTATTTTTATTTTCACATTGGCTTCAGTATTATTTTTGTATGCCCTTATAACGAAAATAGCCTACGCAATCATTTCATGGTGAACAATTTAACATCAATAACCAACCAGCATTTTTTTTTTAGAAAAAATAAGAATATTTAAGTAACTCAAAAATCTTAAAACCGCACATAACCCACTTTGCCTTTCACGCTCGCTCCCGTTCTGTTACAATTTCAATCCTAAATAGGTTCCAGTTTGTTATTATGTTATTAACATTAGAAATTACGACATCTCATTGTACTGTAATCGGTAAGCCTTGCCTTTGTATAGATACAGCTACATAGAATGTTACTTCACTTGATTCACATTTCTATGCTAATTTAGAAATAGGGTACTTTGGTGTGTACCTATTGATAGTTTCGTTGAGTACTTAAAGTATAGCATGATTGTACTTTAGGCAGCAGAAAATTATAAATGCTAGGAAAATGTCTCATAATCTTGCAAGATTTTTTTACACTAGGAATTTCTCGTGCTTTAACATTATAAATGTTAATCTTGGTTAGAATCGATGGATGTTTGTTAATCTGTCATGTAAAAACTCCTGAACGGATTTGGTGTTCGTTATCCCGATCTGAGGGTCAATTCTACAAATTTGTACGTTAGCAAAAAAACAAAGAGAGTGAAGAGAAAAAGTCACCGCGGCTCTGGAACGCAAAGGTAATTAGGAGGAACACGGATGGGTTTTAGTCAGTAAGTGTCTGACACTTCCAGCTCTACCCAGAGCGGAAGGAGTCATTTGATCACTTCGCATCCTTAAAAAAACATCCTGTAAAACTGCCATTACTAGACAATCTCCGTACCGTGCAATGCACGACAGTTACAGATATTGTCATAATAATGACATTTGAAATCCTAACATTGACAGTAACGATTATCCCATTGATTGATAATGAAAATCGGATTTGCTTCGTGATTATCATATCAATTCTAACTCTAATCAGGAACCGTCAAGCGTCAACCCTGAAAACGTCCCATCTGACACCCCCATTATCCACCCGTAATTCCGACATCACAATGAAAAAATAAACTCGAAAGTTATTTTCCTATATTATTTTCCTTTTCAACCCAAATATGGGAAGTACACGTATAAAAATATAATCTAAAAGGGACAACAAGTGACATTGACAGCTTATGTGAAGGAAGCCCGTGTCACTGAAAGTAACATGGAAAGTTTGTCACCCCTGCTCGGACGAGAATGGCAGTAAAATAATAAACACTTGCGCGTTCTATTTTATTTTGTTGGCAGGGCTCACGTTGGTAGTAGTTCGATCTGTTAATGTGGGTATTGTTTATTTGATTGTTTTTTCTTTTTCGTGAAGATAATAATTATGCTATTTATGATTAGCAGACGAATTGGTGATGGCATTTTAGTGTCAATGTAGATCAGTGGTTCCCAACCTGTGGTCAGCGGACCACTGTTGGTCGTCTGCTAGGGCCAAATATGGTTCGCGAAAATTTTAAAACAATTTTTTTACCGCAAAATGAATGTCATTGATGCAAACTGGTTTTAAGTTTCTAACAGAATGTTGTGTTTTCTATTACTGTTGATTCTTTGCTACGCTTTAATTTTCTTCTTGATTTCTGGTCTCTGCTAGCAACAAATAAAATCAAAGTGGTCCCGGGTGTAATAAAGGTTGGGAGCCACTGATGGAAGGAAAAGCTGTTCATTCATTTTATAAATTTTAATATTTTATTTAGAAACGCCGCTAGATAGATCGTTCATGTGTAGGTTTTTAGTTATTAAAATAAAGTTCTTTTTTACGACAGGATCAATCATGTTCATGTATCATTATTGTACCTACTTAAAAATTAAATTTTATAATTAGGGGGTAGATATACCTGGGGACCCCGGTTTTTCCTGATGATCACTTGGTTTCCATTGTATTCCAAGATAAACACTGGTTGGACAATCAGTGCTTTCAATCAATCCAAGATTCTGGCAGATATTAACTTAAGCTTATCAGTTACTAATTTCAAACTTCGTACTCTATTTTTTTTCTACTTAAACAGATCTCGAAAAAACCCTTCAACTAAAAAAAACCAAATCTCCATTTAAAAAAATAACCAAAAACCCAAGTAATTGGCACCTGAGCTCGTTTAAAATTCAGGTGTGCCCCGTCAGCCGTTATCTGCGTCGCGCGGAATCGAACCCGCGTACAATGGACATGCGTCAACACCTCTGCGACAGACACGCTTCGATGGTGTGCTCCTATTTGTCTTTTAGTTACAGTTTATGTACATTATATACTTGTATGCGAGTATCTGTGTAGGGATAGAGTGAGAGGTGGTAAACGGTCGGTTTGCTTCTAAAAAGGTTAGAATTATTATTCTGCTTTCTAGGATGGCAGTTCCTTCTGGTATTCGGAGTGCTTTGGCTTTCACGAATAACGAAATTGGCTTCCAATTCAATGGACTTTGAACAGTCAGTTTTGTCAATGCCCTTGCTGGTAGGCTGATGTTTTTCTTTCATCGCAAAGCCAAAAAATATTTTTACATAGAATCTAAAATGATTTGGTGTATGATTGCTGTATGTCGTATTGGGTCAAATGATTCAAAATGTTTGGGGCTCTCCCAAAATCTATCTACTTAGGCGTATAGGGATTGTACTTCCCAGGACGCGTAAGTGGCTATACCAATATTGTAAATACGAAAGTAACTATGTGTGTGTGGTCGTAAGATTGTCATGCCTTAACGACTGTAAATTTAAAACTTGTTACCCGACACCATTGCCTTGGCACCGGTCAATGTGGTGACACTTCGGAGGAGCAGTGGACATCTTTCGGCTGAAATAATAATGGAGAACACGGGTAAACCGTGACTTGGATTAGGACATAGATAGAGATGTTACCCTGGTAGTATCTTCTAATAAAATAAAAAGGTAAAATCTTGAGCTAATATGCTGGTTCCAGCTGGCGCAAGAAAAGAGTGTCTGGAGGGATATGGGGGATGCCTCTGCCCAGCAGGGAAACAATAGCTTGTTTGAAAAAAAAAAAAAAATACATTTTTCACGCAAGCGAAGCAAGCAAAGCTAGCTAGCTAGCTAGTGTTATAGCTAAGCTAGTGTTATAATTATAAATACAATACAGTATATAGTAAGTGCCTCTGCAACCGAACTAGGTAAAAACCTGTATCTCGGTATACAGCGCCAAAGCTCACGGAATATTTGCATACAAAAATTATGCTAACGAGTACACCATTATTTGAATTGTACAAGAAAAAGCTCGCCTTATAATAAGCCAAAAATCGACCGGAACCAAAAATGAAAGTCAGCAGGCAGCAAAATATCACATTTCCCTAAGTCAGCATTACCCAAGGTCCTGTACAGCACAAATCCCCACCTCGTTACTCAGATCGCTATCAGTGCTACACTTCGGACACAAACTGGTAACCGTGTAAGTTTAGTTCTGTATCACAGACCACGGAACATTGCGCCCGGCTGGGCTAAAGTCGCCAAGTTGCAAATATTTATGCAAATTGCCTCTTCTGCCACGCTCGCGTTAAAATAGATTGTATTACATTTATAAATATTATTTTTAATTAGGTCATTATTATTATTTATTATTATCTGACCAGTTTACCTTATATGTATAATAAATATTTCTTTCATACATATTCCCTATTGTCTCAGGCCGTCAATATCCATGAGTAAAATTGACGCCCACTGAAACGCTTGGTTTGCACTTGTATAGAACATTTCGGTTCCGTATGGTGTCGGACGTAAAAGAATAGCACCATCCCATCAGTTCCCGTGGGTGTCGTACGAGGCGACTTAGGGACTCACCAGGGAATGGGCAGCAGCATTCGCTGTAGGTACATTGCTACAGCTAAACTGCGATCGCCAACCCGCCTGCCAAGCGTGGTGATTATGGCAAACTCCAACCCATTTGGGAGAGGCCTATGTCCGTCAGTGGACGTCTTTCGGCTGATATGATGAGAACATTTCGACAATACCGTATCTAGCATGGATGCTGTTCCATTTCCGTGCTCTATGGTCCGTACCTACGGAACCAAGACTCAATGCTACGGATTAGACTAGCTCTGACGTAGTTAGTCTTGTAGCTCGAATGTACATTTTGTACGTTAATCAGATTATTTGTCGTCAGGTGTACGCGGGAAGTTAAATGTGTTACAATTAGTTAGATTGGGACTGTATTTGTTTCGAGTTGATGTCGACAACATTTATCTTAACTACTTGATACTGGGATTCGACTCCAGTCTTGCCAAGAAGTACCGTGTTACCCAGTTAATGGGCTGTGGAGGTCTGGTAGGCAGCCGCTCCACGTAAAGAACTGATATCCAGCTGAATCCGGTTTGACTGAGAGCCGATCCCAATAAAGATGGGAAAAGGCTAGGCAGATGATTGACCTAATACAGGGATTCAGTATCTTTCAAGAAGTGGATAAGTATGTATGAAGGTCTTTGAGTTGGTATTGAGCCAGTGGTGAGTATTCCTTTGATCTGTGAATGCTATTGAAATCGTAATTTCAAAAGCGCTGCTGGGGATAAGCAACGGACATTCAAAATTGGTTGATTTAAAAGTTTAAACAGACTTCTATAGGAGAAGGTTCTCAATCCGGTTGTATTTTTATGCTTGTTACTTCGTAGCTCCGTCATTTATGAATTATGAACCGATTTCAAAAATTCTTCTTTTATGTGAAGGTTATACTTTTCGATTGGTTCCATAGAAATTCGATCAGAATCGGTTCAGAACTTTAGTTTTTAAATCGATATACTTAGCTGAAAAAGTAATGTCATCCAAGTAAAAGAAATTGCGTATTTTGCTTTTCTGTTACTTTCCACTGATGCTTACGAATTATGAAAAATGAAAAAGTACCTACTAAAAAGCGTAAGTTGAAAAAAAACGTGTTTTAGAAAAAAATACAAGTCTCCCGTTTTTTTTTTACATTGATTTTGGCTCAGAAGAATTTGAACGTTTCCAACCCTAACTTCTGTGAATGAATTTCCTTTGTCTACTGCCAAAACAAAGTATTCCATCCCATTACGCCCTAATAAAAAAACCCAAGAAAAAAACTACCACACCAACCCAACACAACAGCCCACTTCAAAACATCTACATACGACCATGACGCCAAAACCACCCGTTTTCACGACCAATAACTTCAGGCCCGACTCCCAGACGTGCATGTGTATGGACGTAACACATACATGCACTTTACCAATTGTGCCTCGGCGGCAACATTAGCGCGATTGACACGAACATGCCCCTTGTTACTGCACTATCGAGATGCGTATCAAACGCCTTTGGGCTACTGTTTTCGTATCTTCGGTGTGGAGTTAAAGTTTTCATGGAAGTGGCAAGAGTGAGAACTCTTCAAAAAAGTAGATATCTTGTTTGTAACAAAATATATACTTTTTTGAGGAGTTCTCTTTATAGAAGTTTGAAATGGCAATAGTAACAGTACCAAATATGTTTATATAGGTTTGATAGGAATGACTGGCTGTCAGTAACTGTGGGCGAGAAAAATAGGTCGGTTCTGTCAATGCCTTAAGGAGATTAATAGAATCCAATCGCAATCGGCTGATTGGTTGAAGACAAGAGAAAAATTGTTCTTGTTTTGTGCGGATGCTGGCAAATAATAACCTGTTTTTTTTTTTAACGAAATTCCTATGTCGTAATTCCTTAGTCACCTTTTATGATGGCCGTAACTGGTGCACCAGTGGCTTTTTCTACTTCTTTATTACACCGCGTCATCATCATCATCATCATCATCATCATCATCATCATATTAGCTGAAAGACGTCCACTGCTGGACATAGGCCTCCCCCAAGTGTCGCCACAACAACCACAATTACCCCGTGTACCTTCAAAAATACATTCAACTCACGAAAAACAATCAATCACGAACTGCCGACTCCAGTCTCATCCAGCGGACCAACATCTCAGTGACCGCTTCTCGGGTGTAAATGGGTGCATAATAAGCGACCATTCAAAATCAAGCAGACGCATTCCGGCCGGTATAATAGGAATTCTTTACTATACACATGTTTGTTAGCTCGTATGTGTGTCCGACATTTGTATGGGGTCCTTGAATAATGATTTACAATGTATTCGGTGGAAATAACGCGAAGCTTTTCGTTGTTATCCGAAGATTTTTATCTGTGAGTCCTGTTTGCAGTATGAAAATCTGGTTTTGGGTTTTTTTGGGTAAAAAGTTGATGTTGTGTATGGAGATGCGATAATTGGTTTATTGTAGGGCTATGAACAGGTTAGCACTAGGTTTTATATATATAATCAAAGTGTTGTTACATTGGAGACACCGTTTCTGGAATAAGTCATCGCAATACCAACATATTATAATAGTGGCAAAAAAAGGGAATGCAGTGGTTATCGTTAAGGATAAGCCAGATTAACCAAACAGTATTTTTGGCAATTAAAATAAAAAGTTCTGAAACCAGTAGCTACGTGTGCATGTTTTGATCATTTCAGTGAAGCTGGCAGTAGCACAACCTCATATTTCACAGTAAATAATACTTAACTGTAACATTATCCAAATTATACGACGTGAACCACAAATTATTCCATTCATCTTTTTCACATTAAACATTTTACCATACAAACTTTTCCAATAATTATCTTGAAGACTATAAATTACGTGTTTAAAATGACACAAAAATCATAGTGTGGTACAAATTCGTGTTATTACGAGCACCCGTATCGTATCGTGCGATCAATGTATCGAACACGATCGATGGCGATACGATCGATCGATTGTGTCGATACGGTGTGCTCTTGGTTCGACGTTTTTGCATTGCATCATGGGGTGGTAATATTTTTCGCTACAGAGGTAGCAATTGTCATTGTCGTGATTTTGCAAATAGGAAATTTGAAAAAAAAAACACACTGGTTTACCAAATATTTCAATCAAAAGTTGCTCGCTTTTGCGCCCCTTTTATTATGCGTGCACTAAGTTAATTAAAGTCAAGAAAAGTTTTATGAATACCTAAATTTATAGTATCTAAAATCAGTTATAAAAATATACATTTTTTCAATAAAGAAAGACATAATCCGCTTTCAGAAATCATGTCATATTAACAATGACGTAAGGCACCTTCCTATAGGATTCGATTACACTTAAACACAGCTGCTTTGAAAAATATATTTTTTCTCAATGGACTCTTACGATTTGCGTAGGCGCAACAGACTTGGTCTGTTTTTCTTTCATTCTCAGTTGAATCCAATTTGGTATGACGTCTCACCGCCTTCCTAGAAACCCATAGTTGGAATTTACTGCGACAGGAAACGTCGAACTGACGTAAGTTCTGAAAAATATTTACAAAGTTAAGAATAAGGAATTGGTGATTTTTTCTATCTTACTAGTATTATGGATGGCTAAGGTTTATGATCACATGCACTACGAGGACTCTATTGGCCTTTCAAAAATATAAAAAATCTTTTGATACTTTTTTTTCATAACAGAAGCTAGAGACATCATGCTGTTCTATCCTTTGTTCTAACATTTTAAATTTGGTTGAGGTCGAAAATTAATACTTATCAGATACTTTCAATTCACTGAACTTCATTCAATATCCATTGATGCCTAACTAATGAAAATGATCGAATTATTGGATCTCTATCCATTAAGCATCCCGAAAATGTAAGCGTAATATTATGTACATATATTTATTGCTACCTACCATATTTATTGATTACGTATACATCATTGTTAAATAAAACACATCCGAGACTGTTTTTTTTCTATTCTAATTTATACTCTAGCACACCAATTCCAAAAATCGCTATATTCCAAACGTCACAATGACGTAAGTTCATGTTCAAAATATTTACGTTACCCAAATAAAAAGTCACGTGACGGGAGCGAACCACGTATCACTTGCGCATACGCACCTGTGCATCCAATATGGCGGTAATGGCGATTTCTGTTCGAACTGTAATATACTTGTGGTGATTTATAACATGTTTCCTGCTTACAGCTATAATAAGTAGTTATTTCTTGAAAGATTTGGTTGGATTTTGAAGTGAAAGAAGTTTTTATTGAAACGTATTTTTATTAAATTGATTGGTGAGGAAAATGATTTGAAGAATCTTCACGCTATATTTGTGGTTATGGACGAGGTTTTCAAGTGTTTTTTATTATTATTATTTCATAAAACACACCCGCAGCAGTTGGCTGATGCGTGTGTTTCAAATAGCTTGAAGATAACTAGTCGGTCCAATTAAGTCCATTTGGTTCTTGAAGCAGTTCTGTGTGGGAACTACCACAACACTTTCCGGGAGCCTATTCCATGCTGTCACGAGTCAGTTGGGCAGGAATTCCTATAAAGGTATATTCCTAGATGAATGTCCCCCATAACTTCCATAACTTTGTCCTCGTAGGTATTTTTGGTGATATATTCAATGTGTCAAATGTATATGTTACGTCTAAAGGTGGGTGTGAACATAAACCTAAGTGTAGCCGGTCATTGGGCACTCCGATTCGGATAGGTTAGGTTAGGTTAGAAGGGGATGGCGGGGTCTAGTGAGCGAGCGAAGCGAGCGAACACAAACCCCTCCATCCCTTTCGTGGTTATTTTTTTTTAAACCACACAGAAATAGGAACTTTAAAGTGTGTGAGGTTAGGTTAGAACTAGTTAAAACCGGCTAAAACTAAGTTTAGTCGGCTAATCTTAAGTTAATGTTCACACCCACCTTTAGCCGTAACATATATTTTGTTCAAAAGTTTTTTTATTGCAAGGCAGTGATTGTTTTAAAGCTCCAACTTGTACTGTACCATTTCAAGAATACCAACATAATTCATCAGTTTAATTACCAATGCATCGCTTTTAATCTTAATTATAATTACATTGAACTGTAATTATGTGATATAGATCTTAAGAACATAATCCTTACTATTAATGGCCAGGTTTTCGTGATTTATTATAATTCGGTACTTTATCTCATGATTTCAGATGTTTCTAAGAATTGAAAGAAATCTGTAGTGATCGAAGTAAATAGTATGCTATTATTTTTGCGTGAAACAATGAGCAAGTGTTGATTTATCATCATCATGATTGCAATATGTGGTGGCTGTTTGTGTATGTGAGTTTATATGTTTGTAAACGCACCCACGATACAGGAGAAATTCCTAGTGTGGGTCAAGACTAGTTTAAAAAAAAAAAGTTAAACGTTAAACCGTTATTTACAATTCGCGTTGCTTTTTCATGGATGGGAAATCATCAAATGACTTCTCCCGCTCTGGGTGGAGCGGAAGGGAGTGTCAGACTCTCACTCACTAAAACCCATCCGTGTTCCTCCTCGTGCCCTTTGCGTTTCAGGGCCGCGGTGACTCTTTCGAATAAATTCCGCAACCCTGGCATATTCGATTCGCTTGACTAGTATTTCAAACTATATACCTATCTGGCCTCTACAACCCAGTAACTGGGTTACACGATACTGGGTAAGATCAGTGTAAGTTTCTTGACTTATTACCTACCCGTAACGACTGCAGTCTAATCGGTTTGCAGCGACTGCCTATCTGGCCTCTACAACCCAGTAACTGGGTTACACGATACTGAGCAAGATGAGAGTTTCTAACCTACCCGTAACGACTGTCAAAGATCTACAAATGACAGCCGGGACCAACAGTTATGTGGTTTGAAAGGCACGGAGAAATCGTGGTATAGCAAGATGGTCGATCGTCTACTGTTAAACAAATCACAGCATTCATTTCTTAAGTCTCGAGCATCGACGCCGAGTTGCTAGCCTGTCGGTTTTCTATCGGTTGCATTTTGGAGAGTGTGCAACGGAATTGCATAGTTTGATTCCGCCAAGCCCGTTCCATCATCGGACCACAAGACCTACGGCGATGCGCCACCTGTACATGGTGGACATCCCACCCACACGCACAAAGCGTTTTGGGAATACATTCATTGTGCGTACAGCTAAGGAGTGGAATTCCCTGCCAGAGTCTGTGTTTCCTGATAGATACAACCTGGGAGTCTTTAACTCAAGAGTGAGTAGGTTACTTCTAGGCAAGCGTGCTCCATCTTCGACCTCATCGTCACTTATCATCAGGTGAGATAGTAGTCAAGCGCGAGCCTATCAATAATAAAAAAAATTAAATCCTTGAAATTGATGTTCTTGCCACCCATTGGTAGCTAGCCTTTGCTATAAAACACCAAAAGAAAGATACTCCATAAGCACCCGTAGTTTCCATAGAGCAAGTTTTAATTCTATTAACAAATGAACATCTAAGTGAACAACACAGTAGTAGTTAATTTACAGTTAGCACAATAATGAGGTAACTGTAGCATTGTGACGTCACAAGCTGGTAAACAAACTGTAGCGTCCAAAAACGGAACAGCGCACCGACCGATTGTAACAGCGGACACTTAATGCCACCCATCGGTACCGTGTGCAGAATAATAAATAAAACTTGATTTTAATATCTAATTACCATTACTCCAGTTTCACCATAGGTTCTCAATAGGAATCCTTTTCTAAAACATCTATTTTTTTTAAATTTGGCTATGGTTTTTAGGGTTCCGTACCCAAAGGGTTAAAAATGGGACCTTATTACTAAGACTCCGCTGTCCGTCTGTCTGTCTGTCTGTCACCAGGCTGTATCTCATGAACCGTGATAGCTAGACAGTTGAAATATTCACAGATGATGTATTCCTGTTGCCGCTATAACATCAAATACTATACATTATATTATAAATACTATACTTTTTAGTAGTATCGCATACAAACATGATTTTTTTACCGTTTTTTTTTAAAGATAATGATACGGAACCCTTCGTACTAAGTCATCTGTAAATATTTTTAGAAATCTGTTGCTAGACAACTAATATCCTTTTTAACCTTTGCGAATTGGAGAATTGGTGTTTCTTTGGTCTGGCTTTGTGATGGATTGCGGCTAAGATTTTTAGTATTATTCTAATCTAATCTAGCCCGTTACGTCCCTATAAAACTCCTTGGTACCTATAAAAGAATAATGTCACTATTATCGAATATCTTCAACAACAGAAACAAAACAACCTCAAACTTAACAATACGACACAGAATACAAGCGTAAAAACGAACACGAAAAATAAAAGTTCCACAATAAATAAATCTTTTTTTTTTCCGACTGTACTAGACTTATCAGATGCACAGAAGAAAGCCGAATGCGTTAAACGGTAGTTAGTTAAGCACAATTATTATTATTTAGTGCGTCGGCGAATAAAGGCAACGCCCACGCGAGCTAGTCGCGCAAGAGTTGTGTGGATACGCCTTTATTGTTAGAATAGAAAATACCTATACGTTTGAATCGGTTAATGTTCAAGTAGGTAAGTTTTCTTCTACCCTAATGAGAAAACATAGAACTATGTGTATGCGTGAGTGTCGTGGAACACGCGGTTGGAACGACGTTCCTATCCTATGGTTTTGGGCATAATTTTAATTTTTTTTTGCTTTGAACTGTCACGATATTCTTTAGATCTTTGGGTATCGGTCTTGGATATCATTTTTTTTGAAGAGTCGAGTCACCCTAAGGATAACTGTCTACACAAAAAAGTCGTGACGGACAATTCTTACACTTTTTCGTACCGTGCATTAAGGAACTTGTTCTGTATGGACGTAAAAGAATAGCACCATCACATCACTTCCCGTGGGTGTCGTAAGAGGCGACTGAAGTTGTCAAAAAATAAAAAAGCCCGTTTTGACAGCAGGATACAACATTACTTTACTAGTAAGTCTATAAAATATGAAATAGTAAGAGACATGAAATAAATCTCTTTGTTGTATCCTACTGTCAAAACGGGCCTTTTATTTTTTGACAACTATAAGGGACTCACCAGAGAATGGGCAGCAGCATTCTCTGTACGTTCGATTGGCAACCCGCTTCCCTTTGGGGAGGCCTATCTCCAGCAGTAGACATATTTTGGCTGATATGATGATAAGGAACTTCATTCCAGAAAAACAATATTTTCCGTCTTATCCTCCCTAATCAAACACAACAGTAACCACGATGATGGTATCTTTGGCCGCGTCCCTGGAAATCATCCAATGTAGGTATTTATTAACAATTGTGCTGCTTTGATGAGACGATACCAACTAATTACTGCCGTGATTTATCTTGTGACGTCATCAGGCCTTGTGTGTACGTAGTGACGTCGAAGTGTGCGTGCGCGCAGGGTAACAATGGCCTATAGTTGCGTGCGTCGTGTTGGATTTTGGATGAGTATGACATAAGTTGTTAAGGTTTTTGATTGGTTGTAAAAATTACAGAATATTTTGGGAAGGTTTATTCTTGGAAATATACAAATAGTAGTCTTGAATGCTGAATAAAAGATAATGATAATCAAAAAGTTGTTGACACGCCCTTCCACAATATCAAGTAGACAATGACATATGTTTTTGACTTTTGACTGACGACGGCCAATTATGCTCATTTTTAAGCAATCTTCACATTCGCATCTCAGTCACAATCTGTCGAAAACACCTTGAGCTCTAGACAAGTGACATTGTGTCAACGGTAGCGTGGCGAAGGCGATTGTCAATACGTCAAAAATGTACGGGATTGACAGATGCTATCGAAATGTCACGTGATCAAATTCCTACATTTTGGCATTTCGACAGTCGCATTCGCTAATTGAATGGCACATTGTCTGAGGTTTGGCAGATTGCGACTGAGATACGATGTGAACGTTGCTTCAAATTAAATAGTAGAATTGGCCCTCAGCTCTGATACGAGTAGAATGTAATTTAATCTGATCCCCTTGTTACATACTGAGACGTATACATGACTTAAAATATCAAATACTGCCTTAAAACTACAAAAACAAAAGTTATTTTTGAGCGAAGCTGCTATAAATTTCATGAAGGTCCTAAACGTTTTTGCCATTTCACTACCTACGTCTCTTCAAAATAGAGATAACCTTAAAGGCTCAAACACATTTTCCTTCACTTTAAGCCCCATTCTATTTAAGTTCCATCGTCTGACACGCGATATAACGCGGTAACTAGCACCAACAGAAGTTTTTACACGCTCGCGCTAAAACGCGGTAAGTGCACAGTTCCAGAGCACCTGTGCCGGATTTAAAGTACGCCTTGTAAAGAGAAAAGTTAAATAAAGGTGAGGTTTTCGCGTTTAATGTAAGATTTTTAGACTAGTAAGTGTAGAAGTTGTTCAACTTTATGGTCCTGACACATTGATCTCGTCAGTTTGATGTATACTTATCTTAGGGTACGATGGGACTGACATAAGCTGCGCTTTATAAAAGTCCCTAAAAATTTTAATAACGAAAAAACAAAAAAAGTGTAGACTGTAGACTAACATCAATTTCTAGGGAGAGACTCTTAATTAAAGTGCTACATAAGTCAAGAGAGGCAATCGGTTTCTAAGAATCTTAAAGTCTGGCAAACATTTACGTACCAAACTAAATGTATCCTTGTAAACCTGGATAGATTAAAAATAGGTAAAGGTGCAAGTATTGCAACTGAGAGGTTAATGAAATTGCAAAATGTTCCCTGAATTTCAAAATTCAATAATCATCTCGACAACAGAATTAACGAACGCGAAAAATAAAAATCAACTGTTGTAAGAAATGAATGGAGCAGTCGATTTTTTTTCGCGATTTAGTTTTGGTCCCCAAATGAAAGTTATTCATAATGATGAGTACAACCCCTGATGAGTCTAAAGAGGTATTGCGTTTATTCTGTAACACGCTGTATACCTAATCTACCTACATCAATAACTCTGTTATTTTTTTGTGTTTATAATTATTGAGACGCTCGTGTTTAACTACAACCTCACCTGATAGAAAGCAATCGATGATTGAGCACGCTTGCCTAGAAGTAACGTATTCACTCTTGACCTAAAGACCTGAGGGTTGTAGTTATCAGGAAACAGACTCCGACAGGGAATTCCACTCCTCAGCTGTACGCACAATATTCATTAAAAAAACATTACAATAAGTGGAAAGTAATTTGTCAAGGCAAATTTTTTCGCTGATCAATCTCGCGATAGGGAGCTGTGACTTTCTTTAATTCGGGAACCGTACACCTGACCAGCTAATTCTGTAATCAATATGCAGATTACACTGTTAAACAATAATAGCACTTCGGCAGGTACTTGTCGATTGATAAATGTCTGTTTTACAATCAAAGTTGCCACCCGAAAGTGGATTCTGCAATAATCACTTGAAAAAGAGAGGTCATAAAAAAACTGGATAAAAAACGAAGAAGTTTGTGCCTTGCAGTAGAACTATTAAGGCTTTGAATGATGGTAATAATTATGATGTTGAAAGTCCCTAAACAATTTATCTATCTTTGTTAAACATAATGGAGATACGTATTTGTTAGTCCCATTAAAATTTTTATATCAGATCAAACCTTACGTCAAGGTTCAAGATATAATGACAACAAAATATTATTTTGGGAACCATTTTTATGATGTCAAAGAATCTCTGAACTGAATACATTTAAAATCCCGAAGTAACAAATGTACTCCAGCTAACGTCACATTTTTTCTTTGTAGGATGAACCAGCATCGTCAGGTGACAGCGGCGACGAGAGCGGCAGTGAACCAGAGTCACCCAGTGAGAAGCTGCTGCAAGTGCACAAACAGGAGTGGACTTGCGACACCAATGAGCGAGAAGTGAAACAGAGGTATGATTTAATTAATTTATACTTCTTTATGTTAGATTGAGATCAAAGAACAGATGGTTGGATCATGTGAGAGCTGAATGATAAAGTAACAGCTGTCAAGGAGAAGAGAAGAGAAAAGATATGGCTCTGACTTTGGAACTGAATAGCCTGTGCCTTAAGGGCCAGTTTCACATGAACACAAAGCCCTTGAACACTCTGCTTTCAGATCATTGGGCCATTAGCATAAGTCAAAACTCAAAAGTATAGCACCCTGTGCAGATATATTGCTTTTTACTGGTAGAAATCTGAAATGAAATCAATGAACTCTAGTCATTTCATTTTTATAGCGCCCTCTTGACAACATCCTCATCATTAATGTCTCTCATCTATCGACTCTTGATCATTTGTTTGTTTACTAATCTATCTACGACGAAGGAGAATATATCCACCAATTGGGGGAGGTGTCCTATGTCCAGCAGTGGACGTCTTTCAGCTGAGATGATGATGATTAAGGAGAATAGTATCAATGATAATTATATCAAAACAATCTTACATTTACAGAGAATCCCATAATGAACCACAAGCATCAACATCCTCGACCACCCAAGAAGCAGACAGCAGCAAGCCTTGCCCATCACTGCCCAAACTCCTGCCCAAGCTTGAGATGCCCGGGGGAGCCATGCTGTACCACTCAGGAGTTCTCGCTGGTCTGGACGGCATCGGCAGCAACCTTGGACTGGGGAACCTGGCTATGGGATATCCTCATGGTTTTATATTGGGACTTGCTAATCAGGGTCAGGAAGGTGGTGAGTTTAATGCATTGTTTTCAATATAATGTCTTCTAGCTTATAATAAAGTATTTTTTATCTATTTATCTACAGGATGTTCGAAAAGTGCGTGGTCATATTTAAGGGTGTAATGGGTAGCTGATTATAATAAAAGAATATCAACACAAACAAATTGACTTTTTTCAAAAAATTCGAACAGTTTAACGACTAAAAATTCCGAACAAATGACTTTTCAAGCAGTATGTAACAGTTAGTGGCATTTACTTTAGTTCAATCACAGATTTGATGTCACCAACTGTATCAGACTGCTTGAAAAGTGATATGTTTGAAGTCAGTAGAGTCACTTTATATTATTTTAAATGTAAATGATGACGTTCAAAAGTGCCGTTTAATGGCCTAATTGAAATAAACGTTTTGACTTTGACTTTGAAACTTTTTAGTCGTCTTTTGTGATAATTTTTTTTTAAACGTCACAATTTTTTGGTTTTGCTATTTTTTCCTTATTGTATATCAGCTACCCAACATCACCCTTAAATATGACCACGCACTTTTCGAACACCCAGTATAATTTGAAGATTTTGTTAGGTACAGCGTCCTATAGTATTCAGAAACTTTACAAAGGCATTCGGGGGAGACTTTTGCCCTGCAGTGAGGCATACTAGGATGGGCCACATTTTTTTAAATAATTTAAGCAAATGCAAACTCAGATCTGATTCATATATAAAGAAATTACTTCATGACATGACAAAGTAAGACTATTCCAAACTTGTAAAAAGGGTATTCTGAAATTGAAAGTACCTTTCGGCCAATTGGAGCTTTCGATAACCCACTAAAATTTCGACTTAAACGCTTGCAGAACATAAAGATTTTAATGACAATTTTATTATTCACTCTCCTTAGCATCATCATCAAACCAGCCGCAGTTCATCACCATCCCGCTTTCGATGGCCATGGCGGCGGCCGCCGGCGGGCCGACGTCCACGGTCACCAACGGCTGCGGAGTCAGCGCCTCTAGCGACGACAGTAGCGAACTACAAGACTTGAGCACCGGCAGGAAGTGACGCGGGAGATAAGGTGAGTAGCTCGTGTTATATGGGCTCTATCTAAACTGGTTAAGGATACCGACATAGCCCGAAGAATCGCCAAGCTTAAGTGGTAGTGGTCTGGACACATCACTCGCAGAATTGGTAGTCGATGGGATCGAAAGGCTTTGGAGTGGCGACAGCGTACCTGAACACAAAGCTTTGGAAGACTTCCCACAAGATGGACCGATGATCTGGGTGGAGGCCACGGGAATCTGCTAGATGCAAGGCGCACTAGACAAATCCATGTGGCGACACTTGGGGAGGCCTATTTCCAGCAGTGGACGTCTTAAGATGATGATGATCTAAATCAATAGAAGATAAGTTTTCTTTCAGCTCAACTTAAAGTATTAAATTATTTATGCCAGATGCAGATTATTGTGAAAAAAGCAGTGTTTGCTGTTGCAGCTGAAGACCCCTGTCTTTGGCTGTTAAATTGGTCCTTTTTCACTGTTGTGACATACTATCCATATTATATACAGGATGTTGCGTGGTCATATTTAAGGGTGATGTTTGGTAGCTGTATACATTAAGAAAAAAATAGAAAAACAAATTAAAAATAACTTTTGTCAAAACATCCGACAGCAAAAACCGATTAAACAGTTCCAAAAAAATCACTTTTCTATCAGCCTGATGCAGTTTGGTGCCATCAAATCTGTGATTGAAATAAAGTAAATTCCACCAACTGTAACAAACTGCTTGCAAAAGTCATTTGTCCGAAACTTATTAGTCGTTTTTCTGTGGTCAAATTTTTCGAAAACTGACACTTCTTTTTGTATATCAGCTACCCAACATCAGCCTTAAATATGACCACGCGTTTTTGGAACACCCTGTATAAGTAGGTAATATTATACTTAATATTGTAAATACGTATAAGTGCGCTGTCTCTTTTTGTTCTTCACTTCATAACGGCTGATCGGATTTGGATGAAATTGCGCACACGGGAAGATGAGAACCCGGGAGTATGTTCCCTTGAGATAGTTTCCGAGTTTCAAAAGCCTATTCTATACCAAACATACTACACATATCGATACGTATTACACATATCGATATAATAGGATTAGTTTTTTGTATTATTTTTAAATTGTACCATTACTAAATTCTTCTTTTGTTTCAGAATCATCGCGTAAAAGCCGGAGTTCGTTATGTATCAATATATAATCAATGATAATAAAAAAAAGTTTAAAAAATTATGTACCAAAGTTTATATTTGGACTTCTAGTAATAAACAGCTATCTAGATTTGTTTGTAGGTAGGTAGACTTAATCAAAAATAAATATATCACATTGCACTTCATACATGTCATTCTTTATTTTTCCATCGTAAGGCGTTGTTCAAATTGTAAGCGAGTAGCGATTTTAATTTAGTTGTAGTAGTTAGTGAACAGTTCCAAAAATCCATACTTACATTATTAATGCTATAGTAACTCGTATCTGTTTGTTACGATTTCAGGCCTTAACTACAAAATCAATTTTGAATAATTTTGGTATAGAGATTGGACCTTGGGGAAGGACACAAAAAACGTTAATTTGGAATAACTGTCGACTGGCAAAAGATAGTTTTAATAATTAGCTTATCTTTAAACCCAGATCTTGATTACTACTGTGTATAAATTACTATTTCAATGATTTATCAATTTTGGTCTAAATAACTAATAAAAACCAGTCCAAAACGTAAAATAACCAAATCAAATTAGGAATGTCTCATGCTTCTTTTTTTTCATTTATCAAATTAGTCATGGACTGAAAACCACGAAAAAAATTGAATGCGAAAAACCCGACTGAATTCGCGACACGAACTTCACGGAACAATTTTGTAAATACTTCACCTTAATTTACGGCGTTATTTTTCGTTCCTTCTATCTTATTTAGTTCCCGAGCTCTGCAAAAAAGTTTACTTAACATGATGAGGTTCCTGTCAAATGGAATGGTACTGTTTATTCGACACTCGTTTGCCATTTCAACTTGGTCTGCTTATAAAATAAAATGGTGATGGAAATTTTAAAATTACTCGTACGTATAGCCTTGCAATGCATGCCCTTGCCAATAGAAAGTCACTTGCAATTTTTAAATAAATAAAATATGTATAAATAGTGACTATGAGAAAAAATGTATCGTGTTAAAAATCAAAAAACCTTAATTTATATTTAAGCATGTAGATATTAATATTGTTTGTATAAAAAAATAACAAAACACGTATTTTTGTACCAAACATTAATACTTCTTAAAAAAACTGATGATTAAAGGTTTTAGAGTAACATTGACTCGTTTAAAACGCATTTTAAATATAATGTGAGTTCTACCGTATTTTAGTTTTATTTTGATTTGTGTAGCATTTTGTTTAATTTTTAGTTTTAATTAAATTTAAACGGAAGCGGGTAGATTTAATTAATATGGTTGAAATGTGTTTCAGACTGGAAAGCTTTAGGAATATCTGCGAGCTTACCTAAACGTTACGTAATGCAATATTATGACTAGATTTTGCTTTTTTTTATTGTATTGGTATAATCAGTAAGGTTGTAGGTTTTATATTTAAAACGCTTAATAGTCCAAATGCTAAAGAGACGGAAAACGTTATTTTTTCGTATCTTTTTAGTCAAGTATAATTTACTCGCTCCCGCTATATCTTAAGCGCCCGCTGTCGGTGGGACCGCGGCCCTATCGTCGTCACTATCATTGAAGCATTTATTATTCTTTTGTTTGTTTTACAGTATTTTTTCAGTAAGATCATAGGCAAACCTTATTCGAAATTCAATATAATTAGATTTGAAATAAACCTAAATACTATAAATTTATACCTAGTAAATAAAAATACTATTTAAACTGTTATCATCCGTCTGTCATAGGAATTGTAAATGCAAGAATACTGGTGAGAGGCATATTAATTGTGAAACTGCCAAAAATGTCGTGAAGCAAATTAGTATTATTCATAAACACAGTATTATACACAAGCTAGTCAAGTGTAAAAAACACCAAACTTGCAAAGTCTTGCCAGATGAGAAAAATCTTTTCTTTTGTGAAATGCTATGGTTGGCGGCAGATAAATTTGAAATAAAGTACATTGACCTTTCCCTGTAATGTAAAGCAAAAGCAAAGCATCACGGTAGATGTCGATTCAGCACAGCTTTCTATCTTTATTTAAGTATTAAAAATTAAGAGTGTCAATAAATGTAGGTGGGTCAATGATCGCTATTGCGAATTTATCTGGTGTCTACCATAGGATCTATCTAATTCTTCGAATTTTACCAAGTTATTTTATTACCTACTGTATGACTTATCTTTCGTCTATTAAAGTTCTTTTTTGTAGTTAGCCTGTGGTCTTCATCTGTACATCGATCAAGTCAATAGATAACAATGGTGTAACTGATTTTTTTCTTATTGTAATAAATGTTCCTTTCGTTTCGATTTTTGTAATAAAATAAATTAAAAATTGTTCTGTGTTTTTGTTATCACCTTATCCACTCTAGAAAATTTTGGTATTTCAATAGTGCGATTCAAAGTGATGTCGCAGTCAACTATCTAAATCAGCCGTTTCGTTAAAAGTTTAGTAGCATTTTCATTGAACTGCGATGTTTAATCTGCGACATAAGTGACATGGGCAAGTCATTAAACGATATTGAACAAAAGATATCACTTAGGGCGCTGAAAAATCGGCATATTTAAATGAAAAGGCTAGCCAACCAATTAAACGGCTGATTAAGCTAATTGGCTGCGACATTAACATCTCACTTATTGGAATTTGTTCGAAAGAGTCACTGCGGCCTTGGAACGCAAAGGGCACTAGGAGGAACACGGATGGGTTTTCGTCAGAATCTCACACTCCCGCTTCGCCCAGATAGGAAGGAGTCGTTTGATGATTTCCTTACCTTAAAAAAAAAGTTTAAATGGTGGGAGAGATAACAGCAAGTGCATAAAAAAAGAACATATGTATGTTTATAGTACACACATACACTCCATCACACACAACATACTCATACTTACCCCAAATAAACATAACCCTTAACACTGTCACACACTTACATATAAATAACAGAATCCCCAATACTTCAGCACCGTACGCTTGTAACACTAAATCATGTTTTTACTTGGCCGAACACTGTCTCTTAAAATACAGGTTATCCTAGTTTAGGAGGCAGGGTTATAAAAATGTTTGTACAGTCTCTTACAACAATTGTATTGTAATATAAGTTTAATCTGTAAGTTTTGTGAATAAATTATTATTATTAAAAAAAAAAAAAAGTAAAATGGGGACACAAGAAAATACACTAAGTTAAAATAAACATGTGTGACGATCTCATCATATTGGCGGGGATAACTTGGCCAGAGATCGCCCAACACTGAGAGATTTATAAGGAGAAAGGGGAGGGTTTTACCCAGCAGTGGGACACAAAAGTAGGCTCTAAAACATGCCTACATGTATATTTATTCTAATAAATATGTGTTTCTATTTAGGCTAATATCAAACCAAACTTATGGCCATCTCTTTGCCTTGTAACTTAAAACGAGCGTAACATATAGGTAATGCAAGTGATAGGTACATTGCTAACTAGATGTCTGAGAATACGATAAAATCTACGACTTTCCTAATTTGATTAAGACAGCTAATTTATTTCACACATACAAGAACATACTTAATATCCTAAAAAAAGAAAATGCTTAAGGCATTAAGTCCGCCTTTGCACAGTGCTTTTACTAGTGCATAAAGTTTTAATAAATAAATAAAATATCGAATCGTACAGAAACAGTCAGAATGAAACCATAAACATTTACGCCATGACACCGATTCAAATATTTAAACAATAAAATTGAAATACAATTAACTCTTCACGAAAAAACGCTTAATCATAGCCAATCCACGATTACAGAAAAAAAAAACTCTGAACTCTATAATAGCGAATCGACTCGCAAAAACTTACAAGCTATTGAAAAAACTTAGTCAAACCAGTTTACAAAGACCTTTGGATCAGTACTGGGATTTCGAAATTCCTTGACCATGACAATACTGATTCGTACTCAGGGTTCAAGCAATATTGGTGATGTTATTTTTCGTAGTTATATAGCATCAGCAATTATTATTCGGTATTTAATAACATCTCAAGTGAATGCTGATTGGTTGTCAGCCAGCCAATCGGCTCGTCCGATTTGTCATGAATATGCTGTTCGATGCTATGAAATAGTGGAGACGCGAAAAAACTACAAACGCCTATTTTATTAGGTATGTATTTTTATTGTTGGCGACCCGTTCTTGAGATGACAGTCGCACGGTAGAAAAAGGTTTATTTTATTAACATTTTATAAGCAATTGTTAATGTCGTGAATTAATAATGTTAATGGCATATATAATTGTATCTTTACTAGTTTTTGTTTGCAGTCTTAGATTTATCAAATTATAAAAATGTTGATTGTTTTAATAATGATATGAAGTTCTCAATCTAGTAATGGCATCCCCTATACCATTACATTATTTTGTTTAGATCTTTCGTATCCCCCACAGTGACCGATGGATAATTAGTCGAATTGGATTCTCTGTTGATGAGTCATTTCATCGGGCCTTAGATCTGATATATCATCATCTGCCTAGCCTTTTCCCAACTATATTGGAATCGGGTCCCAGTCAAACCGGATTCAGCTGAATACCAGTATTTTACGTAGAGCGGCTGCCTATCAGACCTCAGCCCATAAACTGGGTAACACGGTACTTCTTGGCAAGACTGGTGTCAGATTTTCTGGCTTCTGACAATCCGTAACGACTGCCAAAGGATCTCCAAATGACCCATTGGGCCCGGCTAAGCGTGCTTTCCGAGGCACGGAGGAGGCTCGGTATCCCCATCCACAGACCAACCTCGGCAGGCGTTGCTTAACCTTGAAGTTGACCCGTGCGGTTGTTATAATTTAGCCACGTCAGATTTCAAGATTGGTAGATCACTCAGATCCGATATATTCATATATCAACCACTTATTGATAAAATCTTTTTTAAGTGTACATTTAACCAGGGAGGCAATTCGTGGTTTTTTGAGAAGCATTCGTTGAACACTCTGCCTGCTGACATCAGACAAGAAGAGAATAAAGTAAAATTCGCACGCAAACTAAAAAAATATTTGTTAGATAATATGTAAGTGTAGGTGTTAAGAATATGTGTATAGGTTATAGATGTAGATATTTAGTTTATTGTAAAAGACAAAAGACAAAAGACAAAGACAAAGACTCAGCGATCTCACAGTTAAACTGCGTAAGCAGTTTTGTGGGGCAATGTACTTAGTTTTAAGATTTCTTAAGTGAATAAAAATCATTCATTCATTCATTCACATTCGCATCCAGAGTCGCAAACTATCAATAGCACCTGTAATTTCCCTACATGACGTTGACTATCGCTGAGATGATATTGCGTCTTTTCAACGCTTTTTAACCGACTTCAAAAAAAGGACGAGGTTCTAAATTCACTCTCTTTAAAAATTTGATTGAGCTCCGATCTATAACTCAACTACCATAACATCGCGTCTCCACGCCATTTTTGTTCCTGTTCGCATTTGACAAGCTCCCAACATGGCAGGCATTACATATTCAAGTGTAGACGATGGCGGGCTGCGAACATGTGTGCTTGTTAATCACTGGCCGACCAATGAACTGAACAGTTTACTTAGCTAAGAATTAAAATGTTACTTTGTAACTAATAACTAATAAGTTACTGATGTAAGTTGGTTCGATTCGAAGTATTGAGGAGACAGCGGTTCATTTTCAATGTGAAGTTCCTAATATAATAACAAATTATTTCGTTTAGACTGAAACTGCAATATTTATACAATAAACTGCTACCCTAGGGTACTAAGGAACCAGGGTTACGGATTTTGTTTGAAAGAGTTACCGCGACCCTGAAAAGCAAAGGGCACTACAAGGAGTACGGATGGGTTTTAGTCAGTAAGAGTCTGACACTCCCTCCCGCTCCACCCAGAGCGGCAGGAGTTATTTGATGATTTCCCATCCATAAAAAAGAGTTCTAAGGAAAGGTTTAAACTGACTTATTCAAGCTACAGTGGCCTTAAGGCGATTTTTTAACGTATGAGCGCCGTATGGTGACAATAAAGAAGAACCGAACATACCAAAATTCGTCCATGCCTTGGAAAGCATATTTGGCTGTCATTACGGGCAGTCAAAAGCTAAGAAATAAACACCAGTCATTCTAGGGGTTTTTTTTATGGATAGAAAATAATCAAATGACTTCTTCCGCTTTGGGCGGAGCGGAAGGGAGTGTCAGACTAGTACTGACTAAAACCCATCCGTGTTCCTCCAAAGGCCTTTTGCTTTCCAGGGCCGCGGTGCTCTATCGAACAAATTCCGCAACCCTGGATGCCAAGAGGTACTATGGTATCCCGTTACTGGGTTGTGCAGGGGGTCTACTCTCTAAGCCCGAACTCAGAATGGATGCCAACACGATTTGACAGTTGTTCTTAGTTCGTGCTCGGGACTAATCGTAAGTCGTAGGTGATACGGAGTAGAAAACACCCGACACTAAGGCCGAAACTACGGACTTCGGGCTAAGAGAGTAGACTCCTTGGTCAGATAGGCAGTCAACTCTTGATAATACTGGTATTCAGCTGCACCGGTAAGACTGGAACACGACCACAAAATAGTTGGGAGAAAGCTAGACGAACAAACGTATTGACGAGAAGATTAGTAACAGAAACCACGAAAGGCAATAAACCTGCATAATTAGTATTGCCCTCACTAATTTCCACTTAAAAACAGACACTTATTGCTTCCCAGCAAATTATTCCACTTACAGACAAAATAAATTGCGAATACACGAAGAATAGCAAATAAAAGTCGGCTTAGCTAAGCACTAATTGAACGTCGAAGTGCGCCATTGTCATTACAAAGTTTAACATTAGACTTTCTTATTGGTATTTTTAAATGGGCAAACGGTTCGAGGGAAAAATGTACGGCAAAACATCGCTTCCACGTTCCAAAGAGAAAGGCAAATAAAAAATGTTTCAGCTGCCGGAACACTTACGGAGTCGGTTAGAGTGTTTTGAAAAGAGGTGGAATATTGGCTTGGGAGTGAAATCATCTAAAACCTAGTCAAATGATGGTTTTTTTTTTATTTTTTAGAAACGTTGACTTACACTAGGAATTTCTCCTGTATCGTGGGTGCGTTTACAAACATATAAACTCAAATACACAAACAGCCGGACCCGGAACAACTATCTGTAGGCCATACAAATATTTGTACAGTGCGGGAATCGAACCCGCGACACGCAGTGCAGCAGTCGATCGCTCAACCACTGCGCCAACCAAAAGTTGGGTTGCTCTCACGAAGATGAGATATATAAACAGGTTTCTTGTAGTTAGGCACACACTGAGTCTTTTATTTAATTTTATTTTCTTTTTACATACAGGGTGTTTCACAAGGACGTGGTCATATTAAGGGTGGTGTTCTGTATAGCTGCTAGAGAGTAAACAAACAAATTAAAAAAAATAAAATTTCAAAAACCCGACCTTGAAATAGCTTACCATAAAGCCGGATTTACATTACGAAACTAGTGGCATGAAAGTAGTTCCGTGACATTAATTTCACCAACAATTTCACGTGTAAACGTCAAGTTTTACAATGCATGCATCGATTTCACGACACTGAAACAGTTTCGTGATGCGCGCGATTTTTGGATAAAACTAGTGTCATGCAACTAATGTCATCGTATAAACGCGACGTGAAACTAGTGTCACGAAAGCGGCCTGCGTTGATAGGACGTGTGTTTTTAGTCATGCTTGCTTTCTTGCTAGCCAGCCTCGAATCCGCCAACATCTTTTCTTTCGAGACAACCTTTTCTTAATTTTATACAATAACATTTGTATGACAACATTTTGTAACGCTAAATAAAGCTTTGATGTTGGCGGAGCCATGGACACAGACAGACTGTGGGTTCCACGACACTATTATTTTAATGAAACTAGTTTCGCAGTTACTGAAAGTAGTGTTATGAAATTAATTTCACTATGCATGAAACTTGTTTCGTAATGTAAATTCGGCTTATGTCATTTTTTTACGAGCTGCAAAATTCGTGGAAAAGCAATCTAAAACTGGACTGAGATGTCACTGGATTTTTTTTCTGTAATGTAAGTGGATGCTTCACAGACGTTTCCGATCCGGGGCAACCTTCTACCAGTTTTACCTTATCGTTTTTACCTTTCATGCGGAGTTTTTGGAAAATGAACTTCGCTTGGGTGTCGCAAATGGATCTAAATACGCGAATTTCTGGAACATATTATAACACAGTTCCCATTAGGAAATCTAAAGTCGAGTACCTTTGATATTACTGTGAGTAGTGCTAGACCGTATGACATAAAAATGAAACCAAACCACTATTTTTTATGTATGGGAATTCATCAAATTACTCCTTTTGCTTTTTGCGGAGAGGAAGGGAGTGTCAGACTCTTACCCACCCGTGTTCCTCCAAATGCCGCTTCAACTCTTTCGAACAATTCCGCAATAAAATGGCACAACCACTTGGCATTAAATTTTACGATGGATATAAAAATTGAATGTCTGTTCCGGTGCTAAACTTTGACAGGATGATAAGTTCCTATCTGGTTCCTCTCCATATGAAACGGCCACTTGGAAACATGCACCTAGCTTCTGATGGTCCATAAGTATGTGCCCGTGAAGATGAGCGTCAGAGGCCTAGTATGGATAGTCAACCACTGCAATTCTAGATATTTTAATCCTTGCAACCTTCGATACACCAGTCAGCGTGGCGATTATAACAAACCCCCATCCCTTTTGGGAGAGGCCTATGGCCAGCAGTGTACGTCTTTCGGCTTATATGATGATGATGATGAACCTTCGATCTGCCAGAGAAAACAGCAGGAAGAGGTGATGCGCGGGCTTTTTAGGGGACTGTCTCCATTATGAATGAGTTTTTGACGTTCAAAAAGTGCTGATTCTCAGCTAGTTTGAATAAATGAATTTTCATATGATAATATTATTATTTATTTTAACTTCATGTGCAGTGCGGTAACCATAGGCGGTAACTATTCTAGCGATGGAGTTATTGCGTTGATGTGACGCTTATTTTTTTCAACCTTTTTATGGTAGGTATGCGTCATGCTTGACGCAAATTTAAACGCTTTTTCTTCTTTCTTCTTTACTAAACAAAAAACCGGGATTTCAGCTTCAATCCACATTGTCCTCGAACACAAAGCTAGCAATCTAGTTGCCATCAACATACGAGTATTCCGATGTAAACCTGTGTAAGTATCGTATTACTAATGCATTACTGGCAACTGTGCCTACCTCACACGGCTATCTAGTATCAACGAGCCGTCACTCTAGTTTGCAAACCTAATTCTTGTATGTAATACATATAAATAAGTGTTACGGGCGGTCGGTAAATTGTAAGGGTGTAATAATTGGAAAAGTGTTTTTTTTTAGGTTGTATTTTGAATTTATCATGCTGTTGGTAACTTGAATAGCTAAGTTAAATGAAAAACTGCAGATCAGGGGCCTAACCACCAACTCTTAAAGCAGTATTACTTCAATATTCACTGGAAGTAATATTAAAGTAATACTGCTTTAAGAGTTGGTGGTTTAGGCCCTGATTGGATCTGAATGCCAATTCTACAAATTTTTAAAGCAACGTTCGCAGTCCCATGTCAGTTTAGTTGCCAGCTGTCAAAAAAGTCTTAATTTCCATACATTTTTGACAGATTGCAACTGACATGCGAACGTTGCTAGCACTGCCGGCACACGGGTGTGATTTTTGCGATTTTAATGTTTATTATTACTATTACGTAAGATTTATTATTTAAAGTAGTTTCCGTTTGACATTAGTGACATTGACAGATGACAGTTAAGTAATACCTACTAAATGTTGTGTTGTTAACACATGTTTTAATCATAATTTTGCCTGTTATTGCATCGATGCAAAGGCAGAAGCATTCATAATTATCACTATACTTGCTAACTGTGAGTATCTGAGCCGTTTGACTATCATGTATTGAGTTTAATGAAGTAGGTACTGAGAATGTACTACTGTCATATCATGACGTTTTGGACACTTTCTTTGTGCGCACAGCTAAGGAGTGGAAAACCCTGCTAAAGTCAGTTTCCTGATAGCTAACCTGGGGGTATTGAAGTCAAGAGTGAATAGATTACTCTTAGGCAAGCGTGCTCCATCGTCGATCACACACATACATAATTGCTTTCCATCAGGCGAAATTGTTGTTAAACACGACACTATCAATAATAAAACGCGTTTCCCTGTAGCTTAACAGATTTTGGGAACATAACTTTCAAGCACAATCAAAGTAAACTAATGCATATTCAGTTCAGTAGGAACCAATCACATTACAGAACCACTAGTACAAGTACGACCACGTCCAAACTTGTAATTAAATACGAAACAGTGGATTGAAATCAGATAGTTATGAAAAGTTGCAAACGCCGTAAGATTGTAAAATATCGCGTGAAATCGAAATCAATTTTGTCTTAATAAGGAACGGAAATATTGGAAACTATTGAATTTGGATGGCATTTATTGTATACAAAACGTTTTTTTTCATAATATATCGAGAAATTATAATCTAATAAAGATTTATTACAATCTTACGGGGTCTGCAAGTTTCCTGTGGCTTAAATATCGTTTACAAATTCGCTGCCCTTTGCAAAGGCGTACAAACAGACAAGAAGTCATTTTAAAACAGGTATGATTGAGTTTGGTGATGTGTTGAGAAAAATAATGTACTTACTACTGTATTATTATGAGACACAATAAATTAATCTA
This sequence comes from Melanchra persicariae, assembly GCA_947386135.1. Classification (NCBI taxonomy): domain Eukaryota; kingdom Metazoa; phylum Arthropoda; class Insecta; order Lepidoptera; family Noctuidae; genus Melanchra; species Melanchra persicariae. The sequence continues at coordinate 3,012,754 of OX376655.1, read as the reverse complement.
TCGAGCGATTTCCCAACCATGCCGAGTCTAACCGATGCAGCAAAATACGGAAGCGAAGCGAACGAAGGCGGAGCGGAAGGTGAGGTGGAGTGTCAGTCTCTTACTGAGTAAAACCCATCCGTGTTCCTCCAAATGCCCTTTGTGTTCCAGGGCCCGCAGTGACTCTATCGAACAAATTCCGCAAATCTGACCTCCGTAATCCAATAACTGAGTTACATGATACCCCTTTGCCGGTCTGCTGTCAGATTTTCTGGCTTCTGACTATCTTTAACAACTGTTAAAAACTTCCTCTTATTCCCCAGGTGTAAGCTGTCTGGCTATTGATCTTTAATAGCCAGACAGCTTACACCGAAATCGATCCTTACTGAAATATTTACATTATTTGGCTGACTTATACAGACATTCATAAAAAAAATTCTGTGCTTGTCAATTGTTTCCTAAAAGATCAGAAAAATTCTCTTTATATAGACGTTGAATTAATATTTTGTTTAGCAGAGTGCTAAATAATTCTGAGACTTTAATGTGACTAAGAATGTTAATTATAAAAAAAACCGGCCAAGTGCGAGCCGGACTCGCGCACGAAGGGTTCCGTACCATCATCATCATCTTCCTGCCCTTATCCCATGTTACGAAGGGTTCCATACCATTTTCCATAAAAACAGACAAAAAAATTACGTTTGTTGTTTTGGAGCCCCAATTAAATATTTAAATTATTCTGTTTTTAGTAGATATGTTGTTAAAGCGGCAACAGTAATACATCGTCAGTAGTTTTAGCTTGCAGCTAGCTTTGTTGCCTTGGCTGGGGGCCTTAAATTCATTTGAGGCCACCACAGGATAGTCCAGTTAAGCAGTTGAGAGCCCTGGCGTGTTAACTTGCTAGTGGTAATATCGAAAAAAAAAAACAGTAATACATCATCTGTGAAAATTTCAACTGTCTAGCTATCACGATTCATGAGATACAGCCTGGTGACAGACAGACGGACAGCAGAGTCTTAGTTGGGTACGGAATCCTAAAAAGAATGGGTTATTATTATAAACAAAGAACCGTTAACAATCCTAGCACATTGCCAGGACATCTACCGCAAGGATAGCAGCTTCAAGCCAGCAAGGTTTCTTGAAATTAAAATATTTTTCTTGTACACGGCCATCTTGAATAGTTCCTACAAGTCTTTGTTTACGGAAAAATATTATAAACATGAGCCCTATATGGAGATTCCCTTTTTTTTCTATGATTTAATAATTCTATACAATGTTGTAAATTAAATTAGTCTTGTTTCGCATCTTGGCTTTTATATCTCCGGTTTGGTTTGTGAAAGAATCAACATTTGCAACTGCATTGACATGAAAAAAAACATGAAAGATTTTTAATAATACGCAGCGAATTAATGAAACTTAGACGAAGTCCGACGTGACCTTTGATGTTGAAGTCCGGAACAAAATATTGGAAACGTATTTTTTTGCCTCAAGAAAATTATAACAACCAATGAGCTTCCTCATACACAGGGTGGTCGTCACAGCAGAGATGAGAGAATTTTGATCACCATCAGCCGATTTCCCAAATATGTTGGTGCAGTGTTCTAGTCAAACTAAACGTGGCTGATTACCAGTATTATATTACTAGTCATTAGTTTTTTTTTCACGAACCTTTTCTTTCACGAATATCTCAAACAATCATCTATACTAATATTTTACTTTTATGGACGGATGTTTGTTACTCAATCCATCAGAACGGCTGTACGGATCTTGATGAAATTTGGCACAGAGGTAGATTATAGCCTGGAATAACACATAGGATGCTTTTTTGTCCCGCGAGTATATTCCCTTGGGATAATTTTCAACATTTATGCGGGCGGAGCCGCAGGCAGCAGCTAGACACATATATGACAGACTCCCAAGAAGTAAATAACTAGATTTACAGCCGAACTTGATCGTACGGTGGACGTAAAGCGTAATATATCTTTACGATTTTGTTTGTCACCCACTAAGACGATGACGTGAGCCCCATAGAAGTAGGCGAAAATATTTTCTATGTACGTTGTAAAGGGAAAACAGGATCTATGGAGTTGCTTCTAAAAAGGGTAATGACAGCTAGAAGAAAGTTTGGAAGAAGAAAACATATTGAAGACAATTGAGGATTGATGATAGAGTAGCAACCTATCCCATGGTTTGTTACCCGCGTTTCTAAAAGCCTTACAAACTTGACAGCCACAGCAACCTGCGGCCCTACCATGACGTGTTGAAGCGTGAGTAGTTCGTTCGGAGCTATACACCCTATATAGCTCCATCCCTCCTTCTCGCTCGAACTACTCACGCTCTAACACGTCATAGTAGGCCCCTGGCATCCAGCAATTACGATTGTTAAAAAACACCAAAATGCATGGGATAGCCTAGCATTCATAGATATGACAGTGCCCTTAAAAGCGTCACGAGGTCAATCCCAAAAAAATGATGTGGACCACAGGCTTTTCCCTTTGATAACCATTGTCAATGATAGAAGTTACTTCGTCTTGTCTCTCGACAATATAATGAAAAGGAAACCACTGAGGTTTGACTTTCCACCATATTCAATACCTGTGTACATTTATCGTTTGTTATCAACCTTTCATTTCTTCTAAAATATTTATCTTTTACGAAAAAGGAAAAAAGATTTTCCAATCGGCAACCACCCTAAAAACACATTGAAAAACTTCCTGTACAAGTACATACCTGCACATACTCCAAAAAAATTTTCCTCGTATCAACAGACAAAAAAACTCGTTATATTAAAGATTCAATGTTGCCAGCGCATGAATATTTTGCTAATGCTCATTATTCTAATAAATGTACCCGTAATTGGGAATCGCACGTCATTTTTGGTTAGGGTAACCATAATAAAACATCAACGACTGTTGTATTTGCATTGTGTCTAGAGATAATAGATTTTCATGCAAATGTAATGATGAATGAAAATCTGTTAGTAATAAAGTGTCAGCCATTTATAATTTTGATTAGCAAATTAACATCTTTAGAACGCAACTCGTGTTAAAAATAAACCGTACTAATACGAAGCGCATCCAGGTTTCAAACAAAGAGGAGGATTCATACCAAATACAAATAGTTAGTTTAGTGTTTTTTCGCTTTTGTGCAACGGTAAAAGATTATGATTGTTTTGAAGAATAGACAGTCAATAACTGCAAAATAACACAAAGTATTTTCTTGTTACTGCTGTAGTGTTACAAATATCAGCATAACCATAGATATAACATGTAGGTACATAGATATATCTTCGAAAATAAAGAGTCATAAGTTTTTTCTTCTTGCCTCACCGTAGAATTATTTCTATGATCTCAGCCACATCATCACTTTCCATCCGGTGAGTTGGGGTCCAAAGCAATCAATAAAAAAAAATAGACTATGTTGTCCCACAGTTGGGCAAAGGCCTCCCCGACATTTTCTAGCGAAGACCTTAAAAACACTGGCGTATTATTCGGAGCAACTTCTGACAGATTGGTGGGAGGAGGCAGCAAATAAACTTAGCTGGAAAAAAAAATATTATTCTCCATTTATTTTGCACCAAAACAAAAAAATACCAAGTACTCCAAAAATAATGGTCACATGAACAACACATCGCTATGAGCAAGCACGCGCCCGCCTAAATCGTCCGTCCGGTCTCAATATGGCGGCCCATCGGCGTTCAACTCACGCGCATACCCGCCTGAAGGACGGTTTTCACGTGGAAATATCATTGTTTGTTTGTCTATATGTGTGTGGATGTTTGTGGACGTGTGTGTGTGAAGAACAAAGAATACATACCGGTGTTTTTCTGTATGAGGGTTTTCTTGAGGAAAAAAATTGAAGTGCAGTTTGTATTCTGGAATTTAAATTGTAGTTCAACATTAAAATTAATTATTAAAATGGCTATTACCGATTTTATGGTTTCATTTGCTTGTGAAAATTGGTATGTTTCTTTTCAAATTAATGGGACAGAAATAATATAATGTTGTTATATGAGCAGACTTTATTAATTTAGTACTATTGTAGCAATCAAATTATTGTTCGTGAATGCATAGCTAAAGAGGGTTACTTCGGAAACAGTGTTTATTTACGTATATTTTTTATTTTTATTTTGTCGGTTGTGATATTTACTGTCGTCTCTGGTTATGTACAGCGCGGGCTTTACTGACGTGGGGGCGTCGTATGACACCTGTCAGGGAGTGAAGACGTGGTGCATGAACTAGTGAACCGATATTTATGTACTTAATTATCAATATTTAATTATCTAGTGTACATCATAACACTACAGGTTGTATTTTTTTAAAAGAGTGTTTTTTTTTTAAAATACAACCGACCAATTATAAAAAAAATACAAGTACAATATTTAATTTTTTTTAATTAACCAGTACAAAGTACAATATTATTTTGTAAAATAGTTTTTTATTTTTCACTTTAGTGCTGGTACCCAAAAAATTCTAACCAGTCCATATAATTTATTTGTCTATCTCCGAAGTTTTTCATCAAATCCTTACGAAATTTAATTGGGACATGTTCGGAATTAACTTCCTTAAAACAAAAAAAGAACTTTGAAAATCCGTTTAAATATGACGTTTATATAACCTAAAAATAGGACAGAATGGAAGAAAAAAACGTGTGGCGACCGACCCCAAGTAACATGGGATAAGGGCAGGAAGATGATGATATCTATATGATGATGACCTAATAATATATTTATGCCTCTTAGGGGGTCATTGCACTATTCATTATGAACAACTTTCACTAAGGGACCAACAATGAAATCACGAAAAAAAAACGATTAAGTACTACATACATTTATGTGCATACTCGTAACTAGACACAATGTACCTACCGATTTTTTTTTCGCGATTTCCGAGTTGCTTCCATAGTAAAAGTTGTTCATAATGATGAGTACAATGACCCCTTAAGAGGCATTGCGTTAATTCTGTTACACGTTGTGCCTATTTATTGTTTACTGACGACAATGAAATCGTTAGGTGTAGGTTTTTGCCTCTCATAAAAACATAAACGAGTGTCTTATCCACTATTCAAGTATCAGCTGTTGGGCGATTTATATTCTTAGATGTTAAAGATAGCCATTCTTACTAATTGATAGAGCTAACTAAGCGGGGTACACCAGACTATTTTTAATTATCGTCATTAGGTGAGGCCCTTTAAAAAAACCCTAACGTTGAATCAATTTAAAATGATAATTTTCACTTTCTTTGTCGGCTTTCCACGTCATGAATAGATGGATCATCTTGTCAAATAATTAGTTTTAACAGCTCAAAAAAATTAAAGTAATTAATCCTTTAATTAAATAACACGATGAATACGGAAGCAACACCTGACACATATTTTAACACGACCACATAAAACCTTAATTATAATTCCGCAACTATGCGACTTTTTTTTCAGAGGCTGAAAAATGAGTGCCTTTGCCGCACACACCCGGCTTTTGAGCACAAAGTAAACTTTAATTATGCGACATGTTCTGTTTTTTTGAGTCGGTCATTTTGTGCTCGGGTATGGTTTGAATTTGGAATTTTATGAAATTGTCCGTCCTAGTTTTAGAAAATTCTATAGACAATTATTCTAAAGAAATATGAAGTTCGTGAATATTCTTTAGTCGATCCCCGCTGCTGAATATAGGCATCTCTCAAGAAAAGCCATTACACAAACCAAAAAAAAAAAGCGTTACCTAACTGCCAATACCTAGGTTCTGAATTGAGATTCAAAAGTAAGATATTGTCAACAGTAAATCTTTTTACATGTTCTTATGCTCAGTAGACTTTGAAAAGTTGTTGGTAAACCAAATGAGTCATCCTAATGAGGAATTAACAATTACTTTGTTATAATGAGCGCATACAAGGATACTTAATAAAACAGTGGCATACGTGATATGTCTTATCTTAGCCGGGAAATACACGGAAAACATCATGGCGCATTAGTAAATAAACTTCACGTAAGCTGATTACAGAGTAACGAAACGCATAATAGACCAATACCTATATACAAACCAAAAGTCATGAATCCAGTTAAAACTGATAAAAACCTGTAGGTATAGTATTGGGGTAATTTTGTTCTATTCTATTATAAATCCAAGCTTAGGTACCTAATTGCCATGAAATCCATTTTTCGGAGGCAAGAGGCATGGAAAGCAGTCATCTCCTTCAGCGAAGCAGTAATGCTAGTGAAGGAGGAAGCGAGCCGCGTGAAGGAGAGGTTTACCTCACGCCCTAGCCGCCGCAACATAAGAAGACGCTCCGGGCATCGGGAGTCGCACGAGTCCGATCACTATGTTTGGTAAGCAGATCCCTTGGGAAAAGCGAGCCAAATATCTAGGTGTGATATTAGACCATAGACTCACCTTTGCTGAGCACATAAGTGCGGTACGTTCGCGTGCTGCATTCGCTCTGGGTAGACTCCATGCAATGCTGAATGCACGCAGCAAGCTATCACTTAAATGTAAACTGCGCATCTACACTACGTGCATACGACCGATTATGACTTATGCGTGTGCTGTATTCGCACACACAAAGCCAAAGCAAATCCACAGGATGCAAGTAATCCAAAACAGATTTCTCCGAAAAGCCACGGGCGCCCCGTGGTATGTACGGAACGAACGACTTCATGTCGACCTGAAAATCCCGACCCTAAAACAGTTTATGAAACGCCTTACAAAGCGTTTCTTCGAATCCGCTGAAAAGCACCAAAACCCTTTGATTTCAAAGGCAACCCAGTACACTCCCTCTCGCATTAGTAAGATTCGCCGTCCTCGGCATACACTCGTCGAATCCGACGACGAGATCACAAAGATACAGGAAAGCTGTAGGGAAACCAGCACCCTTAGAATAAACAGATACAGACCGCGTTCCGTATACCGACCTCGCCGCCGAGGTCCGTCGCGACGACCCACTCAAAACCCTCCCCGACTTTTGCAAATGAGCCAGCCCGCGCCGCTGAGCCTTTAGCTTTAATAACCCCCAAATAATAAAACGACCCAGCCTGATTGTCCCTTGCTGTCAAACTGACGCCGCTAAGCCGAGGTCGTATTCCACAGGGAATGCCCTTAGTGAGCGGTCAGTAGTGTTTTTAGCTTGTAGCTAGTTTTGTTGCCTTGGCTGGGGGCTTTAAATTCATTTGAAGCCACCACAGGTTAGTCCGGTTAAGCAGTTAATATCCCACGTGTGTTAACTTGCTAGTGGTCATACCTAAAAAAAAAAAAAAAAAAAAAAAAAAAAAAAAAAAAAAAAAAAAAAAAAAAAACGGGAGTCGCAGAGTGATTCTCGGCCACCGTACAGCGAACGTTGGGTGGTTCGCCCTCAGATCAGAACCAGGCCCGGGTAGATGGCGCTCAACGGATGATGTCATTAATAATTATGTGTATTTCAACCTTATCTTTGGAAATCATTCAGGATTCCATTTTTGCTATCTGATCAACTAAATGATGAACTGATAAGCTATTTTTCCTTATTTCTCTACATTTAATCCTTTACTAAAAGTACTGTCAACACCTGAAAGTTTGACAAAGTCAGACTTTGTCGGGCTTTCAGGTGTTGACAACACTTTTAATGTGGAGTAAAACTTCAAGTACGAATCTGATAATCTTTGTTTAAAATAAGGGCCAATTCTACATTTTTTTATGCAACGTTCGCATGTGAATGTCAGTTGCAACTGTCAAAAATGTATGGAAGTTGAGACTTTTTTGACAGATTGCGATTGAGATGCGAATGCGAACTTTGCTAAAATATTAGTAGAATAACCATAGGCCATAAACTTTTGTCTATACCAATCTATCTTACGATAGTCACCTACGGTAGTGTTTCAGAAGGGACGACACATTATAAACATGAGTACACACTAGTACAGGACTGCTATTTGTAGTATGTTGACGAGACTGCGCACTCGCAGTTATGACGGTGGTACCGCTAACTAATGCTACGAGTACGTTTAAATGCTATATATCTGAGTGCGTATTACGTTTAGCGATTTCTATTGATGGGTAAGACAAGGAAGAAGGCCTTATTAATTAGATGGAAAGTGGGTCCTTCTAACGAATTAAGCAAAAAAATTAAAAAATTCAATAGCTTTGGGTCTACGTATATGTTCGGTTAAATATGACTTTCAGACTAGAAAACTTTTTCACAAAAAAAAGAAACCGACTTCCAAAAAACACTACAAAGTTCAAAATAACTTTAAACTTCGGAAGTCAGTGTTTTTGGTTGCTTCTTCGTTATTTGACACCGACTTCCGAAATTAAAGTTATTGTCAAAAATACGCCATTTCGTATACATGGATGATTTTTACACATATTTTTTCCAGCTACTTGGATTTAATAACCAAACTACTGAACCGATTTTGATTAAGTTTCAATGGGATCATTTGGTCTGTATACCCTTTCTAACAAAAAAAGAATGTTTCAAATCGGTTGGCAAGCGACGGAGTTATGCCCGAACAACGTATGCTCCTCTTTTTTTAGAAGTCGGTTAAAAATAATTATGTTCGATTTTGTGACATTAAAATTTGTCATCATTTTAAGTTGTAAAACCAGGATGCGTAGTTGCCAACCATCCTATTGTAACCAGAGACCTATTTCTACTATTTTTTAAGCAACGTTCTCTAAAATGTATGGAAAATGAGTTTTTTTTGACAGATTGCAACTCAGATGCGAACGTTGCTTGAAAATTAGTAGAATTGGCACTACAATAGAATCCTTTAAGTTTATAGCAATAGCAACTGTCAATCATCAACGGCTATCAAACGTAATAGAGCCTCTTCCTTAATAAGGCCAGTACAGGACTGAGGGAGGTAAAAAAGTCTAAAATTATGAGATGGGACGATCGTGTTACGAGTGAGGGCAAAAAGTGCGGTCGGCGCATACGCATCGTACGAGACGAAAGGATCTGGTTGTACGGAGACGGCTTTTAGAGGACACGGTGGGATGTCGGATCGGACACGTGTCGTAGGGACTTGATTCTTTGTGCTGTTGAAAAAGAATAGTTTGAGAGAGAGATCGTGGATTTAGGACGAGGAAGAATGGAGATTATTACCAGAAAATGGTTTCAAATATTGCAGTTTTTTAGGTAGAGATTCATCCATTTAAAATCGTATTTTTCAAGCTAAAAATACATTAAGTGTTATTTTTACCAAAATATTCGAATTAAAGTACGAAAATTGCTGGAAAAAGAGTACCTATCGTTAATTGTTGTTTGTTTCTAATTACTCAAGAAGTCGTGTCGTGAGTATAAAGGAAGTTTATCAATTGTCGATAAGTAGCAGTGAGTAGCAAGTATAGAGGGCGTAGCTCTGTCTCCCGTCGACATCGAACGATGCACACGGGGCGATGTTTGGAAAATACTGAAAATTCCAATTGAATAGTTTCGATTTTGGCGCTGATTTTGACGAGTGGCAGACGTTTAAATAGAGTTTTAGCTTTAGAAATCTGTATTTTATTTTGTGTTGTTATTCAAAACTGTTGAATGAGTGCAAAAGCTGAAAATTTAAATTTTCTATGACATAATTATGTATGTAACCTTTATCATTCAAAAAGTCTGCGTATTACTTTAAAATAAAATCAAAAGCTTTGTTCATCAATGTCAAATCCTGAACAAAACCCATTCCAAAAACAATTCAACGAAAAATGCCCCCGTGTGCGCCCGCGCACTCACGTAGCTTATGATATTCAGCGTACGCGCACACCACAAAAAGCGGACGCAGCCATTTTAGTGGCGCGCGCGCACAACGCGGTTATTACGGGAAATCTTATGTTAATTACTATTATGTACTTCCAGCCCAGCGTCACATACGATACCGAGCAAAAACTCAGATCTTATACAATTTTAATGCGCTCACCGGAATTTACGGGAGATTCCACGTGGGGCTGTGAAAAAACCATGTGTTGTGGAGCGTGTGCGTCGAATTTTGATTCTGTTCGGTTCTAGCGACGCGCGAAGACTTTGTACCGGGTTTCAGGTTTACGGGTTATGTAGATAGCCCCACACTAATTGGTTATTTTGGACCTTGAGGGAGATGGGTCGTTTCGGGTTTTTGGCCCTTGATGATTTTGTTAAAGGTCGATGTTGGATTCCCAGCTGTAGGTACAGTTGTAGGCACCTATGCTTAAAGTACACTTATTTAGTACACTTTTTAATTTCAGAAGGCTAATGCTACTTAATTAAGAATTGGCACTTAGATATTTGTATGCAGATCTAGTCTACAAGTCCTTTTGAGGTCAGTTTAATTAGTCATTACATATTCTTTGAATTAATTTCATCGCTCTGGCATGTCGTTAGACGAAGCGGCGTATTAATTATCATTAGAAAATTGTCGAGCTAATAAAAAGTTTATTAGCATATTTTATTGTAGTTACCTCTTGATTGTAACTTTGCAAAACCAGTTGTTTTAAAGAGGTGGAGTCTTGGCATTACCTGCCCTATTTCTGTCTCAACCCACTCGATTTGTCGACTCAGTAAATACTTATCTTATGTACTATGTAAGAGAATTATCCTAGCTTGAATACTGCCACAAAAACAGGACATTCCCACATGTTGTTGGATCGATGTTATCGGTAACTCTAATGAATAGTCACATTACTTTTATTTTTAATGTTTAAGTGTATTATAGTAATCGGTTCGACATTCGTTGGAAGCCACAGAAATATGAATTGAAATATTTTGATGGTCATATAGGAATTAAAGAAAAAGGATACAGCTGCACATATTCCTAGGAAATTGTCACACGGTAGTGATGGTTTAATTAAAAGGGACTTAATTTAGGTCTTTCGAACTAATTATTCGTGATTATCACATTCGTATCAAGCATGGGAGGTCTATTTCTCGGTACTTCTAAAACCGACACAATTATCGCATTTTCGTTTCATTAAGAATTTACCGTGAAATTGGTTTTTTGTTTTACGTAAAATGGCAATTTGACACTTCTTCAATGTGGCTTGCCCTTGGAAGGTAAACAGCAGTTGACACTAGAAGCTTGAGTTCCTTTGAAGTCAGTTGTAAAAGTCAAAAGTCGGTTTAATTTTAATTACAAGGTGAAAAGCACTTATATGGTAGTTGGTACTTAGTAATTGTTATTAGGTTCTAATACAATGTTGCAACGGTCAAATTAATGTATATTATGTTACATCAGAGGGCCAATTCTACTAATATTCAAGCAACGTCAGCATTCGCATGTCAATCGCAAACTGTCAAAAATGTATGTAAATTAATAGGCTCTTTTGACATTTTGCGATTGACATGCGAATGTGAACATTGCTTGAATATTAGTAGAATTGAGACTCAGTTGTGTATCCTGTTGGTTGGTTATTACATTACATTGTAATATTGTTAGAATTAGGGCCATTTTCACCAAGCCAAACTGATCGCGATCAGCGTATTAACCACGTTTATGAGCTGTCAATGTCACTATTTTTCTATGGAATTTTGACGCTGACAGCTCTTGAACGCAGTTTAGATGTACTGATCGCGTTCAGTTTCATTGGTGAAATCCGCTCTTAGTAGCATTGGCCCTAAGGCCCTGTTTGATATTACTGACAATGCGACAAATTAGTCAATAACTGACACAATTGTTACAATTTCAAACTTGTCTAATTGTCAGATTGTCGCTTGTCACCGGTCAGTTTTTAGGGTTCCGTACCCAAAGGGTAAAAAACGGGACCCTAATTAAGACTCCGCTGTCCGTTTGTCTGTCCGTCTATCTATCTGTCTGTCACCAGGCTGTACCTCATGAACCGTGATAGCTAGACAGTCGAAATTTTCACAGATGATGTATTTCTGTTGCAAGTTAAGTGGGGCTCCCATACAACAATCGTGTTTTTTTTGCTGTTTTGAATAGATTATGGTACGGACCTCTTCGTGCGCGAGTCCGACTCGCACTTTGCCGGTTTTTTTTATTAAATAGGCCCCAGTGCGGCTGTTACTAAGTAGTTGTACTACTACTAAGTAGTTGTTGTTGACTACTAAGTCACGAGCTCCTTTTTAAATAAAAGTCTAAAATGAGTCGCGTTTCTTATAGAAACCAGCTTACGCTGCATTTCCGTAGCGTAATTTTCTGAGTGTCTCACTGTTACTACCTAGGTTAACACTAAAATCGTCCCTTCATTGTCGTCGCTGCGATATTTTCTTGACGACCAAATCTCATTCCGATTTTAAACCAATCCAAATCCTCGACAATTCCACAGTGCCCGTGATATCTGTGTCAAACTCCTACCCCGCCATATAGTCTGTCCTCTCCGGCGACAACATCCGACCAGCTGCCCGTGCGATTAGCAAGCGCCGCACACGGCCCGGGTGCGGCCCGTGCGGCCCTGTATGGCGAAAGAGGCGCTCAGCTTACTTTACTTTCGTCGCCTGCGTCCGCCGGATGGGGACCGTTCGATGCACGCGGGTGGCAGGCTCTTGTCTGGTTATTGCGGTTTTGGGGAATGGTTCATTGATTATATTATTTATTCGATTTAAGACACGTCTTTTTTATAAAATTATAATTTACATTAAAAGCAAGGATACCCAAAATTTTGATGGGTACGATGCACGAACACGAAGAATTATTTCTGGAAAATCTTTGAATCGGGATCTTGATCGAGATTAAATTGTTGTTTTTAAGCTGTATTTTGCATTACTTGTAATGTTGATGGTGTCAGAAATATAAATTGATCTTGGCGCCTCAAACTTATGTGTAAATGTCACACCGAAATATGCACCTGGAAGGCGTAGGTAAATTTTATTTATTTTTCAAATTGAGTATAAATGATATTTAATGGTCTTAATATCTGAGATGATCTTTGAGGAAAGGACCAGACAGTTTTGAGTTGACCTGTCCAGACAGTACATGCTGATAGTATTAGGGTATGTCGTTTTGGGGCCCTTGTAATACGAAGTTGCTGTTTCTTAGCCGAAATTGAACCAGAATGATTTTGAAATAAAATTACTCAACGAAAAATGGGCCAGTTAGAACGGACCCTTGACAGCGCGTGCTCAAATCAAGATGGCGATATTGTTATGCAATTGGCGCGAAAGTAACTGTCAACTACCTTCCTGTGCCACCGGATATTGAAATAAATAAGTTTTAGTGCCATTACAGTGCCAATCACGTGTGTCTGCGTGCCCATGAATATTTGATTGACATTGAAAATTTATATCATTTGGTTTTTGGTATGAAAGTACTATTAGGTGGTGATAGGCTTTTAAGTAGGCTCTTTCTTTGTTTATTAGTGTTTTGATAAGTAAGGATATGACCTGAAAACATTAGCCAATGGCCAGCATTGATACTTCGAGTACAATAAACTAAGCAATAACCTCTCAAAAATTGGTGGTTTTAATTTAAACATTTGGTCGAGCTTGACGCTCCCCAGTAAACTTCGATATCTTTTCATAAGCAAGGTACCTATAATTTCTAATATTTACAGATAAATGATGAATTATATTTATTTCGTAAGTAGGTTAAACATAACACGTCAATCTTTTTTTGTCATTTTAAAACTAGATGAGGCCGGATAAAATGTGTTTGGATAGAGAGGGAGGGCCAGAGGAAAGATGATTGGTTTGATGAGTAATATGAAAACAAGGATGTCAGCGATAGCGTGAGGGTTGACAAGACAGAAAGAAAGAACAAAAAGTGTTGCGCCGACCCCAAGTAACATGGTATAAGGGCAGGAAGATGATGATGATGACAGGTCTGTTGGTCTAGTGGTTAGTGACCCTGACTGCAAAGCCGGCGGTCGTGGGTTCGATTCCCACCCAGGACAAACTTTGTGTGATGAGCATAATTGTTTGTTCTGTGTCTGGGTGTAATTTATCTATAATATGTATGTATTTATAAATTATATAAGTATGTATATCAGTTGTCTGGTTACCATAACACAAGCTCTGCTTAGCTTGGGATCAGATGGCCATGTGTGAGTTGTCCCAAGATATTTATTATTATTATTTTATATGATGATATTTCTTATGGAGCTTAAAAAAGTCTTGTACGAGCTGTTGTGGAGTACCAATAGGTAAAGCAAATAAAGAAAAAGGCTATAACAACAATTTGCATATTTTAAGTAGTTACGAACTCATTTGTTCCCAATACAAAGTCTTTTCGGAAATAACTATGAACTTATTTCTCAGTTAGAGAAACATTTTCCATTCGAAGTGAATCATTTACATATTTACTGTTTCATGGAAACTTCATAGCTTTTTTTACATCTAATCTACAAAGAGAAGTTTAATGTATTCATTTTTCCAGGTAAATAAGCAGACGGGTTTTATTTACATTTTCTCTGTATTTATATTTTCCAACGTTAATCTAAGCCCTGTAAAATCTTATAAGAAAAATAAACATTGGGTATTTATTTGAAAAGATTTAAACGATTGATCACGACAATCCAATGAAATCTCTTTCAAACGACCCCAGAGGATAATTCTTTAATCACCAAGATTGTCTGAGAATTGATGACCACATTGGGTAAACAGGAAACACAGATGCTTATCAAGAAATAAATTCAAAAGAAAATAAAAAAGGTCGATAACGATCTAAAAAAGTCTAAAGACACAGAAGACTGTCTATACCTAGTGGGTTTATAGAGAGGTTGTAAAAAAAAAGTCATCCAGGACAAAAATCGTTTTGCGTGACAGGAATTGAAGAATAAATTACAAAAGCGTATAAGTAATTTCTGAAAAGCATTAAAGTAATTTTTGGTGTGCATTTATCTATAGTGTAAGTAGGACCTGAGTCGGATTGTTTGTTATTTGTTCGTGTGTAGGTACTATAAGTGAAAACTGGTAATTGGCATTAATTAGATTACAATAAGTAAGCTTGCCTTGTAATTAGCTGTAAGTTTTCTGAATATAATAAAATAAATAAGTAGCTAGTACTAAATTTTTCCAACTATTTTATATGTTTTATTTTTAATATTTAAGTATTATTTTAGTAATATCCTAGTAAGTTTTAATACTAGTCAAATTCTGTGAAAATTCACCTTTATACTTACTTATACAATGTGGAGACATCGATACGACAATAAATTAAGAGCGTTTACGCGGTACGGAATCTTTTTCAAAAATATTTTCTTATAACTATTTAGACCTGGATATCTAGCGTATGCATACCAAGTTTCGTTAAAATCGGTTCATTCATTTTGAAGAATAAGGATTTGAAAGATTGTATGAAAAGCCGTACCGCGTAAACGCTCTTAAAACACTGGCAGCACTGGTACATAAGAATATTTTGAAACTATTATAAATCCTGTCACCGACATTAAAAATAAATTTTCCAAGTACAAAACGTCAAAAGAACTCAAATTAGTCAAGGATAGTGACTATTATTCTGACGAAATATTTCAAGCAGTCTGTTGCGTTAGTGACATCAAATCTGTGATAATAAAAGACAACATATTCGAATGAACTAGTATTACCAGTGTATTGATTTATTGTCATATCGTCGTCTCCACCTTGTATAATTCGTATGTATATATATTAGATATAACTTTTAATATTTTGTGGAAAATGTTGTTCATTTATAACTCTTGTCTATTCATAACCTTAGTATAAGATTTTATTGTATAACTGTTAATTTTCCCAAACAAATAAAATAAAATAAAAATAAAATGTAAAATCATATGTCACACAGTCACCTACCGACGGCAAATGTCCTCATTAGGCCTATTTTATTTAAACCAATCAACCGGAATGCAAATTCAATCCTTTCTGAATGATTGATAAATTGATTACAATTGACTTAATAAATCGAAAACTGATCTTTTACGTAGGTTTCAGGAGCAGTCTATCGAAAGTGCAGTTTAGTTAGCGGCTTGTTCAAAAAGCGAGAAAGTTGTGTTTACACCTAACTCTTAGTGTTTTTAGAGTTCCGTACACAAAGGGTAAAAACGGGACCTTATTGCTAAGACTCCGCTGTCCGTCTGTCTGTCTGTCTGTTTGTTTGTATGTCTGTCTGTCACCAGGCTGTATGTCATGAACCGTGATAGCTAGACAGTTGAAATTTTCACAGATGATGTAATTCTGTTGTCGCTATGACAACAAATACAAAAACAGAATAAAATAAATATTTAAGTGGGGCTCCCATACAACAAACGTGATTTTTTTCCCGTTTTTATTGATAATGGTACGGAACCCTTCGTGCGCGAGTCAGACTCGCACTTGACCGGTTTTTTTTTTTTTGAGATGGTTTGCTCTTGACTCTAGTCTAGGATGTGGTATACACAAATAAATGTATGGCTCAGCTAAATGTTGACACATTTTTATAATCGTGCTACAGCAAGTGGCGGTTGGTTGTGTCACCATTGAGTATGGAGCATACTTACTGAATTTGGTTGTTCAACTTTAAACCTTAAGCCCTAAACTTGTGATTCTAGTGAACACTTGTCAGAGGTGAGAGAGACAAAGTTGACGATGCAGTGATCTTAACCAGAAGAAGCCTGTTCAGTCTAACTTAGAAGAGACTAGGGTTGAAAGCGTTAGAAAACACAGACGCAGGCATAGAGTTCAACTCCTTTGCTGTGCGCATTATAAAAGATATTCGGTAGTGTTGTTTTTTAATACCAAATTTTAATAAAGTTATTATTACTAAACTAACCCGTACTGTCCCACTGTTGGGCAAAGATCTCCCTGTATTCTTCCCAACGGTCTAGGATTCGTCTCTGACTTCCAATTTTTAAGGAAGACATCAAAGTCGGACCGCCATCTTCTTCCTTTGCGATTTATCGCGGCCCGTCTCGCTGTTTCAGGAGTTAATTAACTTGACATCAAAACAATATAGGGGTGTGTTATTTAAATGCCAAATTAACAAATTTTCTTTCGTCTCTTTTCTTTCTAATGAAAGAGAACTGGTTACTGGGTATCAGTCCTTTCTTAAAACTGTAATGGTACAATGTTCACTTTAGCAGAATAATTATTTAATAAACAACTTATTTGTTTCGTCATCTTTATTTGACTTGATGATTTGACCAAAGTTCAGAAGGACACTTCAGAAGCGTAAACCAATTTGATATTGAAAATCGTCAACTTTGGAGTGTGAAGTGTTATTGTCAACTAACTGAATTTTATCAACTGTCACGTGTGAACCAATTATAATGTTTACAAGGTGACGGCATTGTGAATAAAAAGCTGCAGTTAAAGTTTCAGCTTTGGTCAGTTACAGCATTTTAACCGACTTCAAAAACGGGGAGGTTCTCAATTCGGTTGTATTTTTTTAAATGTTTATAATGCGTTTCTTTACTTAAATTAAAAAGTTTAAAATATCTGCCTAGCCTTTTCCCACGAGAGCCCGTGGCGTAGCAGCGTGGCGCCCTACCTCATAACTTGGCTTCTGTGGTTCGGGTTCGAACCGCATTGAGGCAGATTTAATTTGGTGTGTTACTTTTAGGGTTGCGGAATATGTTCGAAAGAGTTACCGCGGCCCTGGGAAGAAAGGCACTAGGAGGACTATGGGTGGGTTTTAGTCAGTAAAAGTCTGACACTCCCTGCCGCTCCACCCAGAGCGGGAGGGGTCATTTGATGATTTCCCATCCTAGAAAAAAAAAGCCTTTTCCCACCTTTATTAGTGTTTTTCAAAGAGTGACTGCCGATCTAAGGGCCAATTCTATTTCTGCAGTCGCAATTTGTCAAAAACACCTCTAATTCCCCTATAGTTTTGTCAGATTGCTACTGAGATGCGAATATCAAAATTGGCCCTCTGACGTCAACGATCCAGTAGCTAGGCAGTACGATACCCTTGCCAAGACTGGTGTCCGATTGGTTTTGACTATCAATTTCAATTTCAATTTATATTATTTACTCAAGTAACTAAGACTCATTTGTTAGTAAAAGACTTAATCTATGTTAGTAATAAAAAAAAAATAGGTGTATTGTAAGTGCAGCTGCACTGTCCGACACATCAACGCGGCTGCTCCATTCCATGAGAAATGGCGCAGCAGCGATTCAGGTACGGACAGTCCAGCCTGCTCGAAATTAGAGATAGGATACTGTTGCCGCTGCCCCACACCACACGCACCAGGGACGCACAGCGCTTACGAATAGTGGCAAAGAAACAATCCATACGCTCGTCCGCGAACATCCCCGATGCGCTGTAGCAGCGAGGCAGCCCCAACAGCACCCGAAACGCATTGTTGTACTGCACGCGGAGGGCATTGTACGATTTTTGAGTATATCTAGCCCACAGGCTGCTCGTGTAAAACGCAGTGCAGCAGTACGCTCTGAAAAGAGTAATCTTGACGCTTACCGTACAACGAGCAAACCTGCGAGCCAGCATGTTCGCTCTAACCGACAAGGCCCTCCGCGCCCGCTCAATGTCTTCATCGTCCCTGAGATCAGGGGTAAGTATGTGGCCAAGATACTTAAACTTGTATGCCCTCTCTAACTATCCGAAACGACTGTCAAAGATGTTATACCAAAATCACAGCCGGGAGACCACCGCCTTAACCACCAGCTTACCGAAGAACGGAGGAGTCTCAGGCCCATATTCCAATAGAGTTTACGTTTTGGAATATGGGCCTGAGACTCCTCCATCATTCAACTCAAACTCCAACTCCAACATAAGCACGAAAATGTTAATGAAAGCTTGTCTAATTGACGTTTTCGTACTCGAGAGATACAAAAATGTAAAAACTTCAATTTATGACAAGTTTCGATGGAGTTGGAGTCTGAGTTGAGTTGGAATTTACGTTTTGGATTATGGGTCTCAGTATTTAATAGATAGTCACACATCCACGGACTGACTGTGCGGATGTTATTACTAACCAGGAGCTCCGCCAACGGCTGTAATACTTTATTAAAAAAAAAATGTTACTTAAATGTTAGTGGTGCTCTCCATAGCTAAAGCATATAATCTTCTTAAAATGTGATAGCAGGTGTGTATGTCTTTAGCCAAAATAAAAACAGGCGCCGTACTCTATTTCCAATAGTTCAACAAGCCAAACACTTTACCATTCAGTAAAACAAACAAACTTTCTTATAGAAACATTTGGACAGGCCCATATCTACCACACTTAGCGCTCGCCATATCAAAAGACAAGACAAAAAAACGTGTTTGCACCACAGTTCAGTCCAGTTCATTCATAATGTGACGTAACAACACCTTCCTTTGGAGACCGCAGTCCAAAAGGAAACCCACTGTGCTAAAAAGAGCATCTTTACCCATCACTTTAGGTCCCTGCCTTACTGAGATGGATGGTTAAATATGCTGCGCTAGTGATGTGCCGTAAGCGTGCGATTTTCGATTGTTTTTTTTTAAGTGTATTGTGTGCGAATTTTACGTGAAAGACCTTTCGCTGTCGGAGTTTTGTGTAGAATATGTATGCGTGTGTATTACGTACAATGAAGTTATTTTAAAGACACAATCTCGTGTGGGTTCGTATCTAAAAGCAATTTTTTTTGTCACTGTTCTCAATACCTAATGTTTACGAACGAGACTTACAGGATAATCATTCATTTTGGAATTCCAACGTCAGATTACTCAAATCTTAATTTATTAAGAGATTCAATTTCATTTACACGAGACAGGCGGTTCGTTAAACTTATGCAATAGGTTGTGAAATGTAGTGTTGTTAAAACTCTGAGAGCAATTTGAATAAATTATTTATATACGCAATGAAATGTACATAATTAATTACAAGAGAAATGAGTAAGTAGATGCAAAGTCTTGCCCTTTTTCCAAACATTTTTTGTCAGCAAACCTTCAGAAAAGGTAGGTCTCTGAATAAAATAATAACAAGTCATTGTCACGCATTCAGATTGCTGATGGTTGTTGCCCCGATACTGCAGCGCGTCAGGGACGTTTGCTGAAGCTCACGTAGACTGTTTCTACACAGTGATGCAGAAACGGTGTGCATCCTTGGTGCGTAGGGTGCTGGGCAGAGCGAACAGCATCCTGTCCATGATAGCAAGCAGGTTTGATTCTGCGTTTGTGAATCACTGCTGCAAGGTTTCGGCAGGGCCAACCTTGCAGCAATGATGTTACAATCGTGCTTTTGTCTTTGTAAGTGTATTACTAACATAATTTGTAACACTGTGAGTCTTGTTACTCGAATTAAATGATTTAATAATAATTGTAGTACAATCAGGATTTTCGCACACTCGCACTCGAATCAGCCGCCACTGCCCATCACTAGTCGTTACTCAGTAACAGGAGTAAGTCAGTGACTTCGTTCCCTTGGTTATGGATTGGATCCAAAATTATGGTCCGTTACTAGTATGGAAATGCACGTGGTGTCTCTTGGGTACGTCTGGTCTTTTCCCACTTTGTCTGTTGGCTAGGAACTTAGTCACATGAAGTGTGAAATTAAAAGTGCCTCCCTTAACAGTGTTGAGTAACTTTGTAGATGTTTACATGTCGCTTTTGGATCGAACTTCCTTTAGTTGTGCCGTTTTTTTGTTTATATATGGCGGACTGGATGGCCACTTTCGATCATAGTGGTGTAGTAGTAGGCCTAAGTTGGGATGGTGCAGGTGCTAATGCCATGGCAAGCTATACGTTACATAATGTTTGTTATTATGCCATATATGTGTCGCAGCCAACTAGCTTAATCAGCCGTTTCATTAAAAGCCTAGTCTTTTTATGGAACTGCGCCGTTTAACCAGCGACATAAATGACATGGGCAACTCATTAAACGATATTGAACAAAAGATGCCACTTAGGTCGCTGAAAATTCGGCGCATTTAAATGAAAAGGCTAGGCAGCCAATTAAACGGCTAATTAAGCTAATTGGCTGCGACATATGCATTTGGTATGTTTGTGACATTGGTAGACTAATTTAAGATGTCACTTGTTTTTTTGATACGCCGTTATTAGCAGCGAATTTCAGCTTGTTTTGCTCTAAAAAATACGCACAAAACGTTTTAGGAATATTTCCATTGTGCATATAGCTGAAAAGTGGAATTTCCTGTCAGAGCACAAATGACAGCCGGAACCAACGGCTTAACGTGATCACGATGGTCACCCATCCACATCAATAGGTACTGCTTGGCATGCAAACGTAAATAGAATTAATACGAGTATAACTCACGCCGCCGGCGCCGGCCACGATCCCTACACACTCCTGTTCTTTCATTTACGTTCATACATCCAGTCAGCCAGTTTACTTTCTCTAATAATGAAAAACAGTTCATGGACGATACGGTTGGCGTAGTGGTGGAGCGATTGACTGCTGCGCAGCGTGTCGCAGGTTCGATTCCCGCATGGCACAAATATTTGTATGGCCTGCAGATAGTTGTTCCGGGTCTGGCTGTTTGTGTATGTGAGTTTATATGTTTGTAAAAACACCCACGTTACAGGTTAAATTCCTAGTGTGGGGCAACGTTTATCAAGAAAAAAAAAGAAAAGAATAATTTATTGTTCAGGTATCTACAAAGGGATATTAAGGAAAGGTCAAAGTACTTTATTGCAAGTTTATCTGGCGCCTACCAGAGTTCTATATTTGTACTCTTTAACAAGAATTTCTACTCTACCAATGAATTAAATTAATTCATAACCACAGAAACTAACTTCAGACAGACACAAATTGCAACAATGAACTGCGACTATACTTACTTTCCTCAACTATTTTAACTTCTGAAAATAACTTTAGTTTTTTATCAATTCTTGGAACATGATTGTGCGTAAGTATTAAGGGGTTTTCGTCAACCATTTTCAACGTTGTCTGCTAAATTCAATATTTATTATGTTTTTTGAAACTTTTGCAAGTTTTTTCTTTATTTAAATTTATTTTGCAGCCATTATGTTAGAATAGTAGCTCAAATGGTAAGTGATAAATATAGCTGTACAAAATTATACCTATTTTCCGCAATATCGTCATATTTGCAGCAAATACATAACCTATATTTTTGCGCGAGTTATTAAGAAATTTCTCACATTTGGTACAAAATCAAATTTGTTGATGAATATAAAATACTTTTGTCCTCACTCGAGTGTTAAAAAACGTCGTGTGCGCTTTTGACAAACTGCACACAGTTACTTAGCCACCATTGAATTTCGCGGACTTCATTGATGGATTCCCCTTAACAAAGAGTTTCAATGAATTTTTCACTGGAAACTATCACAATTATTTCGCTGATTCATTCATTGTTTTTTTTTCAAAGAATAGTTTAATTACTTAGTCATGAACGTTGTGATTCATGAATTTCTGATAGTGGACTTTCCCGAATAGTCTATTGCTTCAATTAGTGTGTTAATTTAAAGTACGCTAAAGGTTAGATTATTTTAGTCAAACAATTGTGTAATGGTTAAATGACAGATCACGTTGAATTAATTCCGGTGTCACAAAGCATAAAGCACTTAAAGCTGCCTAGGCAGATGATGACATTATGTATTACTAAGCTAAGCTAAAAGGCTAGCCTTTTCCAAACTATATTGGGATCGGCTTCCAGTCAAACCGGATCCAGCTGAATACCAGACCTCCACAACCCATCCACCAACCACACGGTACTTCTTGGCAAGACTGGAGTCAGATTTACTGGCTTTTGACAATCCGTAACGACTGCCGAAGATCTACGAATAACAGTCGGGACCAACGGCTTCACATACTTTCCGAGACACGGTGGAGACTCGGTATGGTCACCCATCCACAGACCAACCGTGCCAAGCGTTGCTTAACCTTGAAAATCGAACCGTGCAGCTGTTATTCTTTAGCCACGAGCTCCTAACTTATATGTACACGCAATTAACAGAAATCGATAGTAAACTCTGTTGTTACGTTTTTCGCCTAGAATGCACAATTCTCAAATTAGATATATACCTACTAGTATTTTTCCGCGGCTTTGCGTCTGGGCCTAGCACACAAGAGCAGTGCATCTTTACCGAATGAAAATTAGCCTAAATGCCAATCAAGAAAATAAAATTCGTATTCGCATAGAAACTTCCAGAGATTACTTTATTTAAACAAAAGAAGAATTTTACGACGTTATAATATTAACTACTATAGTCTACTATTACTTATTACTGGCGCTGCTGCTGCGGCTGCGGAGAACCTCAAGCGGCGGAAATATAATAAACTTGTAGGTTGTTATATTTTCGAGCCGTTTCGGGTTGAAACTCTCGGCTCGTGGGGTCCGAGTGCTCATTACTTGTTTAACGATCTGTCAAGACGCTTAGTTGACACTTCGCGTGACCCTAGGGCTGGCTTTTACCTCGGACAAAGGATAAGCATTGCCATACAACGTGGCAATGCTGCCAGCCTTTTGGGTACATTACCGGTGGCCTGAGTTTTTTTTATTTAAGTGTATATAGTAATAATTAGTTGTGAAAATAAAGAAAAAGGTTTATTGTTAAAAAAAAGTCTACTTTATAACTACTATAACATAACGAATAACAACAACAACTGCAATAATATTAACTAATATTTACCTACTACATACTTCAACTCGTGCACAGCCGCGGGAATAATTTAGTAAAATATATTTTGAAATGTTGGTTAATCATGAACCATAGCTGTCTCTATTGTAGTGGAGAACTACCTGTGTCATTAAAGTGCATTTGTTATTATTACCTACAAATATCGCGTGTTTCATGTCTATAAAGACACCAATCGATACGGTGACGAACGCTTCATGAAAACTACTATTATTTTTACTTGGAATTGTGACAAAATAACGTTTGTTTGTATTCCGTGACCACGTGTTGACAACGTCAATTAAAAATGCAATTTCCAAAAAATAAACCACTTTACCTAGGTGGTTTATTTGAAAACAAAAACGAATATTTGTTGTTGAACATCACCCCTTGCTACAACACATTATCTGTTACTAGCCAACCGACCCTCCCCAAGTACACCTTTTTTATGGATGGGAAATCATCAGATGTCTTCTTCCGCTCTGGGTGGAGCGGAAGGGAGTGTCAGACTCTTACTGACTAAAGCCCATTCGTGTTCCTCCTTATGCCCTTTGCGTCCCAGGGCCGCGGTGAGGAACACGGATGGATTTTAGTAAATAAGAGTCTGACACAACTTTTGTTCAAATAGATTTTTCCCATCCCAGAAATCAACCCCAGCTTTTCTCGTCCAGCAGTCCCACTTTCTACCAACAGTCCAGACGAGGCACTTAGAAACTTTTTACAATAAAATACAACCGACTTTCAAAATATTACAAAAAAACAATACCTAGGTACACCAACTGCGCGGAATCATACCGCACTACGGGTACTATAGGTACTCAGCGAAATGTTAACAACAGGTGGAGATGAGGAAGGTTTGTTGTTGTGGTTAGTCGAATACACAATTATTTTATTTACTTTATTTAAGATGAATATTTTATTTTTATTTATTTTGTTTACCTATGTATTATGTTGAAGCAAATGAGCCGTCACTCGTCCTATAAAAGGTCCATTAGAAAACCAGTGTCAGACAGCATCAGTCTGTCTGACACAACGCTGAAATGGACCCTTTTAGTGCAGCCGTGAGACACGCCAAATTTTTGGCATAGGTACCTATATATTTTTTATTTCTGTGTACTGTGCGTGTCTCATGTATGTGCTAAATAAATGTTATTCTTTCTTTTTTCTTTCTTTCTTTCTTTAACTTTCGAAAGAAAAGTCATTTTATACTTAGATAAATAACTTTTATTTCAGAAGTTGGTGTCAAAAAACGAAGAAAAAACCAAAAAAGTTTATTTTATTTATCTTACGCTTTTTAGTACTTTATTATTTTTCTTAATCCATATCCATCACTGGAAAGTCACAGGAAAGCAAAATTCGCAATTTCGTTTACTTGGGTGACATATTTTTCCAGATAGTTTTATTTAAAAACCAAACCACTGAACCAATTTTGATGAAATTTCTACGGGACTAATCAGAAAGTTAATCCTTTCATAGAAAAATAATTCAAATCGCTTCATAAATGCCGGAGTTATGTGGTAACAAACAAAAAAAAATACAACCGTATTGAGAAGCTCCTCCTTTTTTTGAAGTCGGTTAAAAACAACTCAACTAGGTACTCAAGTTTTCCAATAACCGTCTCAAACACACCAACATCCTTGACATGACATAACATGTTAAAACTTTAAGATTTGGTCACCAATTCGTGTCACCAAATACGTCACAGTATATTTGAGAACACAATTTGTGATACCTTGTGGTGCCATAAATGGGACGGTACCTTTTTGAGCCGTACCACTAATTTCACTTACAATAATTATGTCTAGTTTTGGTGTATGTTTGTTTGTTCTGTGGTTGACATGGCGTATTTAAGTTATATGTTTGGGTAAGTATGTAATATTTGTGTTATTGTGGTAGTAGTTACTTTACCTACTAACTGGCAATGTGTCGTTCCTTTATGTCTATTGTCGTTTCCGTTTTTTCAGCTCGCTTGTTTTTTTATTTTTCATCATTTCAGCCGAAAGACGTCCACTACTGGACATAGGCCTCCCCCAAGTATCGCCACAACAACCGGTCCTGTGCGTCTCGCATCCATCATCGGTTACCCGCGACCCTCACCAGGTTATCGGTCCACCTTGTGGGAGGCCTTCCAACGCTGCGTCTTCCGGTACGCGGTCGCCACTCCAAAACTTTTCGGCCCCATCGACCATCTGTTCTGCGAGCAATGTCCCCTGCCCACTGCCACTTCAATTTGGCGATCCTTCGGGCTATGTCGGTAACCTTGGTTCTCTTGCGGATATCATCATTCCTGATTCGATCATGCAAGGAAACTCCGAGCATTGCCCTCTCTATTGCCCTTTGGGTGACTTTAAGCCTTCTGATGAGGCCCATTGTGAGCGACCACGTTTCGAGTCCATAGGTCATCACTGGCAACACGCACTGGTCATAGACTTTCGTCTTGAGACACTGTGGTATGTGAGACGAGAAGATACCGCGCAACTTCCCGAACGCCGCCCATCCGAGTCGGATTCGACGGTTGACTTCCTTCTGTCTTCTTAGTCTTCTTTTATTTTTACCAGAGTAGAAAAATATAATGTATTCTCTTGCCGTGTTTAAGAAATTCCTGACTTCCAAAATCTCTGGCAACCTGTGCAAACTTTTTAACTTATTAAAAAAAACATGCCGCTAAAAAGCGCGCGAGATCAAACGCGCATAAGTAGGTAGGTACTATAAAAGCTAAATCGAAAAAATACTTCTAAAAAAGTGAAGTCTACAGAAAAGAAAAAAAAAGCCGTTAGTCTGATCTCATTCCTGGTGTCAAAAACCGATATTGGATGAAAACCGTTATTTACCGATCTAATTTTCCTAAAAAAGCGGTTTTCTCCTGCCATGCGATGTAGAAAACAGTCGTAAATTACCGAAAAAGGGTATCTGTGGCCATTGTTGGAAGTCCAATCAGTAAATTACTACATAGCAATACTGTTTTGGTTATTTTAACGGTTTCTATAAGAAAGTTTGTGAGGTAAAGCGCACAGTTGTCGGTAAACAAAAATTTGTAGACAGTATATAAAATACTGAAAAGAGAAAATGTGTACTTACGATTTGCAAAATGCGTCGGCTCTTGCTGGCCAGACCGTTTGTTTGTTTTCCCGAATAAATAAAATAAAATAAAAAATATTTACAGTCGCCTTTAAAAAAGTCACACTCCTCTACGCTCTTTGCTTACCAACATTGTTCCTAAGAAACTATCATGTCTACAAAAACTAACTGATGATTACATACCATCAGAAATAGCAATAGAATACCAAATAAGCCTATTCGGACTTATGATTATTATAATGTTGTCATTACTTTTGGTAGCGAGCCATAACTGAAGTATATTCATTTTTGTTATCTCAGAAATGAGCATCAATTTTGCTCGTAATAGTAGAATGGGATAGTGTTTCCATAATGATACAGTGTACTTATCGATTTACTAACTCATGATTTCTGAATACGGATTTTTCCTAAATAAAAAAAAACATGAATCTGTTTAAAATATTCGCTAGGGCATGACCTAAAAAAGTTATTGTCACCCATTTTACTTAGAAATATTTTCTTTTTCTTATGCACCAGCTATGGTATCTCTTAATCACCCTTGGATCCTTGGTTGACTGGTAGAGAATGCCTAAGACTTAAAGGACGAAGGTTGCGGAGGTCGTGGAGTATGTTCGAGAGAAGTCCAGCTGGATCTTAAGGGTCGAGAAGTAGGAGTCGCGCCACAACACGAATTTCAAGTCGAGGTGCGAATTCCGAATCATCATATTGAGACCTTCCTCAAGGAAGATTTTTGGTCGAAGGGTGTCGTGTATCGGCGATTCCGTGGAAGGCTATGCGTCACCACGCAGCTCAACATGATGCCGTCATTTCGTGTACGATAGTTTAATATATTTTTGTGGTTATATAAAAATGTATGATAGTCCGCCTTTGAAAGTAAGCCTTTGTACCTGTGTGTTGCAAAAAGTTTTAATATATAAATAAGTAAATGCTCCTGCCTGTTTGCCAACTCCAGTACTCCATATTCATATAATTGTCACAAAACCTATCAATCTAATTTAATATGAGTAGGTTCTCTATCCGGAATCACTCACAGCTGAACTGGTTTGCAGTCCACATGTTTCTGGTATTGGACCAGAAACATGTGGACTGCAAACCAGTTCAGCATAAACATTTTTTTCTAAACTTTATTAAAAACCTCTTTACTAAACGGAGTTTTAATCACCCGCAGTCCTAATACTGCAGTCCTTCAAATAAACTTTGGAGTGTCCTCCATATCCCAGTTACTGCTATCTCAAAGTACTAGGACTGCAGTAGTTCGAAGGAGATGCCAAAGGCAAACATCCCAGTTACGGAACTTCCAGCTCTCAAGGGATGTGACTTGACCAGCTATTAGTAGCGATGAACATTTAAGTGTGAATTATAAATGAAGTCTTCTGTGAGTTAAGTAAATGTATATAGGTACTCGAATGCATCTATATAATATTTCTGACATTCACACATCACCAAGTCTTTATTTGTAAGATAGCTAAGTACACCCAATTTTTTTTTTTTAAAGCAAACATTGCCCCACATTAGGACACTAGGTTTCTCCTGTATCGTGGGTGCGTTCACAAACATACAAAGTCACATACAGCAAATTTGCCTGTGATGTTTAGGTAAACCCATATATTAGGGGCCAAAAATATTTATATCCACTAGGAACAAATCCTGACTCTGGGCTACTAGTTTGCCACTCAGAAACTCCAGATGGAAAACCTAATAACACTTTGTCCGACCCGCGAATCGAACTCAAGACCTCACGACCACTACTTACACCAAAAATCAAATTTAAAAGTTCGTTTGTTTTTAATATTTTTTACCACTTTTTTGTTAGTCCTGTGAACGTATTGTGTGCACATGATATATATTTATTCTTTCCAACAAGGCGGTCAAACAACTACCATTTTCAACTAAATGCAACTTCGAACTTCTCAAAACTAAGAAAGTTTCGCTGCAAACAAACCAGAGTATCCAAGCTCCCACATAAATAAACTAACAAAAATATTAAAAACAGATAATTCGTGACTTCACCCTATTATTGTCGCCGATTCACCGTTTTACATTAGTATTAATAGGCCGTTGACCCCTCGTTTATGCCCACAACCGGGCACTTTACCCCAATCTCTTCCTTTTTCGACAAACGCGTGGTACGTTGTTTGCGGATCCGATTTAGCGAATCGAGTAACCGAGTTTGGATCCGAATCGATTAGATCCGATCGAATACGCTATTGGTTTGCGTATCCCAGTTTTAGTTTTCGTATCCTTTTTGTGAATCGGTTCTTTAATAACTGGCAACGATTTGTGAAATTTTTGGGAGAAACATTACCAGCTGCATTTTTTTCGCAGTTTCTATGATACATGGAACCACAGGGATTGTGCATTTTCTTATATTATCAAAGTTTTTTTAGGTTGTTTGCGGGTATCATAAATACAATCCGCTATGGGCCCGAATATAAAAGGTTTTTTTTTATAATTTTCAAGATAAAAGTAGCCTAAGCGAGAATTTGGTTTTTATAGCTATAAGTTTGTGAAAGAATTTTCGTAATCTGAAGGGCAATTTTATTTTGGTGCTTAAAAAGTTTTTAAATTCTAGTAGCAATATCACCACTATAACAATCTGGTCGGACGAAGCTAGTAGGTATTTTGAAAGTACAGTGCTAACATTACGAATGTACCTATATTTAACAACATATTTTGTTACTAAAAAAATATTATTAAATTATTGACAATTAATTTGATTAAACTATTGATATTACTAAACTATTGATTACCATTGATTATACAGCATTGACTTCTATTTTAAAGTGCAAGTTTTATATGCCTAAAGGCGGGTCATGGATGTAGGTACTTCACTATAAACTGTAACACCATTTTTTTACCTGTGTACCACAATGAACAATTTGAATCTTGAAAAAAAGTAACGTCTGCGAGCTCTGGGATCTTAGACCAATGCGAGAATTTTATTGCCCCTCAGTACTTTCGTAAATTATCTTTCACAAACATTTGAACAAACAAACAACTTTACCTATTAGTTTAGATTAGCTTCGTATTGATAAACTATTATTGGAAGTTAGTTAGTTTTA
This sequence comes from Melanchra persicariae, assembly GCA_947386135.1. Classification (NCBI taxonomy): domain Eukaryota; kingdom Metazoa; phylum Arthropoda; class Insecta; order Lepidoptera; family Noctuidae; genus Melanchra; species Melanchra persicariae. The sequence continues at coordinate 2,983,289 of OX376655.1, read as the reverse complement.
AGTAAATACTCGTTCCTCTCCGTAGCTAAATTAACTAGGTGTCTATGTATATTTACTCCGTATACCTATTTAATATTTTAGTAGAAACTTTCCGATTACTTTCATGCTCAATCAGTTCTCAATTGATTAGGAGCCATGTGGCTATTTTTAGAGTTGGGAGGCGGAAGGGAGCGTCAGACTCTTACTGACTCTTACTCTTAATGTTCTTTGCGTTCCAGGGCCACGGTGACTCTTTCGAACAAATTCCGCAACCAGTTGATGATGCTTTTTTTATGGATGAGAGATCATTAAATGACTCCTCCATTTCTGGGCGGAGCGGAAAGGAGTGTCAAACTCTTACTGACTAAAACCCTTCTGTGCTCCTCCTAGTGCCCTTTGCTTTCTAGGACCGCGGTAACTCTTTCGAACAGAATCCGTAACCCTAGCAAGAATCCGCAACCTTGGCAGGAGTTGATGATGCTAGAAGTCCAATACCTGGACGTCTTTCAGCTTAAAATATGTTGGTGATGATGACAAAACAGTTTTCAACTAAAAAGTTAAAAGAGTTCAATATCTGATCTAGGTACAAAGATGTACGAAAGTATCTAGACAGAAACCCACATTCTCCCTTGAGAAGCTGATTCTAAAACTTCAAACTCTGAAAACATGAGTAGCTTACTTATTTGGCACCTACTCAGTTACTAAATAGGTAGTAGGTAAGTACGTACATTAAAAATATCTTCCAAATTAGTTCCAACCTGGGAATCTTTAAGTCAAGAATGAACAGGTTACCTACTTCTAGGCAAACGTGCTCCATCGTCGACCACATCATTTTTTCCCATCAGGTGAGAGTGTGGTGATCAATAATAAAGCTAAAAAAAGTTCAACTAAAAGTTCAAGTACCTAAGAAAAATTTATTTACAACAAAAATGTAGGTAGCGATCACTATTAGAAAGCGTTACAGTACAGTTCAGGCCGATGAACTGAACTGAACTGTCACGAACCTGAACATGTTATTAGTAGGTACCAAAGTAGTCTAGGTTGTTCAGTTAATTAGACATGTGAAGACGTTGCCAGGGTTGCGGAATTTGATGATTTCGCAAAATTAAAAGAAAAAAAAGCATCATCAACTGCTTGATCAGTGGCAGTTGTAATGTATATTTTTTTTTAAATCATTATCTTTCGCTAACTAATGAAAGGGAAGTCAGTATAAGAAGTATTAAAATCTAATATAAAAGGACTGTACCTAAAATTTGGTAATAACCTATGAACCAACCTTTCTTACTCGCTACTTTGACAAATTAATGAGATTGCTAGGTATATTCCCTAATATACCTAAATAATAAGCTCAATTTGAAACATTTTTGTTAATAACCCCCGTTTGAATTAAATAAAAATCTGTTTTGTATCAAATATCTCCGTACACACCTAGTTTAAAACTGGAATTAAATGTCTCCACAATTGATACAAGTAACGCCATCTATTGACGTTTAGAAGTTATGGAGTTTAATCAATCGATGACCGTGCGCTTTATGAATAGAACAATTCAAGCGGTAGCATGCAAACAGTTCTAACTGTTTTCAATAGATGGCGTTGTTCCACTATACCCTGGACTCTACACAAAACAGGTTTTGACTTTTATTTGCAAAAGAAGATAGTTTAGTGGGAAACCTACTGAGGTAGGTTTTCCACTAAACTATTTAACAATAATGTGTAGTGGTAAGCGTGAGCAGTAATGGGCCTGACATAGGTTCCTCATCGACACACAATGACTAACAAGTAGGGACTTTTCTTTTCCAGGACCGATGGATGGAGTACCTCATTTCAATATTTAAAGCACTTGGCATTTATGATTTTTTTTTTAACTAACTTACCTATACCTCATATATATGTTAAGAATAAACTAACAAGTCTCACCATTCATCAAACCTTCATACAATGGAGAATCGACAGCCAATAACATTTTTCACACAACAAAAAACATTTTCTGCACTAAACGATATATTCATGTTAGGCCTTTGACGTCCATTCCGGTTCAAACTGGGTCAGATCTGGAAAAATCCGGATGAAACCAGATTGAATTCAGATAAAAGTGAGCTATGCGCATTATGAGGGGTTATGGATTTTTAGAATATTTTTAAACGCTTTTAGAACGAGAAATCTGGTACCTAATTTCTTTGAGATGCGTTAGGAAATAATGGTATTTTCAATGACTATACCAATTACAATGACCTTCTTACACCTACATTTTCTCGTCACATTGCTGGCTGCAGGTCTTCTTTTAGCTACTGAAGGTCATGATTGACTTGAAGTCATTTTTGTTTAACTATACCTATTTTGCTATCTGGAGGAGCACGTGCTAATTAAAAACAGCCGCATGGGCCAATCTTTAAAGTTAAGCAAAACTTGTCGAGGCCAGTCCTTGATTGGGCATCCGTGACATACCAAGACGCCGCCGTGTCTCAAATCATGCTAATCCGTTGGTTCGGGTTCGGGCAGTGATTTGTTGATCTTGACATTTGGTTTCCATGTAGTGGATCCATGTGAAATGGTACTGAACTGCATTGGTTATACTGAAATGACCCTAATTACCTTTTTTCCATCTATGAATCATCATTTGTCATTATGAAGTGCATCATATTTTGGGTCCAAATTAAGCGAATTGAGAAGACTTAAAGTCACCCAAACTCCCAACCCAACTGCATGATGCTCTCCATGATACCAAGGACTGTCACTGGTGGAGAGACATTGTAAAGTAGAAATTGACCACTCATCGGAGGACTCACGACCCTTAGCAATGAGGATCACGACGCGAGGAGAAGGAAGAAAGTCACCCAAAGGGCAATGGAGAGGGCAGGGTAATATTATTTTTTTTAATATTTTTTTTTTATATTAGGCTGAATGTCAATCTGTCTTTTACTTATTGACTTAATTTACTTATTGACTTATTCTACTCATTACAATGTTTAAACATTATTGGTTTATCACTTGTGGTTCGAGTCACAGTTCTATCGCAAAATTCTACCATTGCCCGTTTTTTTAATGGTAGTCGTATAATGGAGTGTGCTAGCTAACATGTTGTAAATAATATTTAATTTTATGATTTCCATGTTATTGGATACATATTTATTTTTTGGTCGTGTCTTAAAATACCTTGCGTACTATTGTTTAATTGAAGTTCTTAAAACGTAACAGACAGATGTGTTGCTGGGGAGTTTGTTGCGCCACTTCTTCTTCCCAGCTAAAACACTAGGAAGTGGTGACGGGTGGGCGTTTTGGGGGACTGTCTTTATGTAAAATTTGACGTTCAAAAAGTGCTGGCTATCAGCCTAATTTGATTTTGATTTTGATTTTGAATGCTCGGAGTTTCTTTGCGTGATCGAAACAGGAATAACGATATCTGTAAAAGAACCAAGGTTACCGACATGGTCCGAACGATCGCCAAGTTGAAGTTACAGTGGGTAGGGCACATTGCTCGCAGAACAGATGGTCGATGGGGCCAAGTTGCAGAAGATGCAGCGTTGGAAGGCCTCCCACAAAGTGGACCGATGGCCTGGTGAGGGTCGCGGGTATGCGATGCGAGACGCATAGAATCGGTTGTTGTGCTGACACTTGGGGGAGGAAGATGGAACACCGGGGTGGTTTTAGTCAGTAAGAGTCTGACAGACCCCTCCGCCCACCCCAGGGCGGAGGACATCCACGAGGATTTCTCCCCGTAAAAAAAAAAGCCTATGTCCAGCAGTGGACGTCTTTCGGCTGGTATGATGAATAAGCGAATATGGTTCGACCGTCGCCGACGCCATCGACCCTGCCAGAAAACTTTAGTCCCTCTAGTAAATGTCCATCTTTTCTCGCAAATCCATATTAAAAAGCTGATATAAATAGGACCAGTTTCATTGATCTACAAGAAATTCAGGTAATTATCTGAAAAAAATCAGAACCTACGACCCTGCAATTGGTTAAAAAACACTCAAGTTCAATTGCGAGTCGCGACACACCCACGGGGTCTGACAACCATATAATTATTAAAATCGATCGGAAATTATTGACATGCATACCACAACCGATATATCTTGATCCTTGGCTACACCATTATTCGGTTTCAGACGGATTTGTATTTGGAGCTACAGGGCTCTCGGTCATTGGTCGTTAGGATAATTTGAGGCCATAGGGGGTGGTGTGGGTTGTCTATGCATTATGTAGGGGCAATCAATGGTAGGTGTTGGTGATTGTTCACCCCGATGAGTGACGAGCCCTTTGAGGTGGCGTGGAGTCGATGTTAGAACTCTTTTTTTATAAGCTTTAATTTAACTTGCCTTGTTAGTATCTATGAATCAAATCTTAGAGTTGATTTTTAAAACAGTTATTCCAAATCGATCGAACTAAAATTTTGCGTACACGTTTGGTTTGGCACGATTACCAAGTGACATATAAAAAACTGGCCAAGTGCGTGTCAGACTCGCGCACGAAGGGTTCCGTACGTACGTACCATTTAAATATTCATTTTATTTTGTTTTTAGTATATGTTGTTATAGCGCCAACAGAAATACATCATCTGTAAAAATTTCAACTGTCTAGCTATCACAATTCATGAGATATAGCCTGGTGACAGACAGACAGACAGACAGACAGACGAACAGCGGGGTCTTAGTAATATGCTCCCGTTTTTTACCCTTTGGGTACGGAACCCTAAAAAAGTAAAAAGAAAAGCTTGCTTTAAAAAAAGTTTGTTTACTTATTTTATTTCCAGGTGCTATAGTATGTATATAGTAAAGTTACTGTGCCACATACCTATAGATGCTGCGAGAACACATCAATCGCCTACACTGATACGTTTGTACGAGAATGGGATCGTTACATGTTGCTCTTAAAATCGATTAGGCGTTCATTATTCGTTTTGTAATGTTTTATGTTTCAAAAACAAGTTGCACCTAGTAGCAGCCTATTTAGTGATTTGATACATTCAAAATCTCTTCATTCTTCTTCAAAAAATACAATTACCTACAAATAATTTGTTATTAGTAGGTACTTGTATTTTTTCTCATTATTTATTTGTGGCCTAACTATTTCAGGCATGATGTACTTATTTAAGTTACTCCTTATTAAGTAAGAGTCCTTATTATGTACATTGGAAGAGCACTGATTTCCAAGATACAGGTTTTTACCTAGTTTGGAAATCAGGAGTTCATTTAGGTTAGAAGCCTCTTATATGTTATGTTTTTAGTATGAAACTGTAGTAGGCTAAGTTCTGATTTTGTCCAATAAACGTTATTATTATTCTATTAAATTCTCAATGGGGAGCTGTACAAAAAAATACATTATTTGAGGACTTGAAGGCAGTTTATACGAAGTAATAGCATTTTTTCAACACATTTAATTTAACTACCAAGCTCTAGAGAAATACGAAATAATACGCCTCTTCACCGTAATTAGCTTAAATAAATTCACAGAATTAATCAATAAATTGTATAACGTTACGAGTTCACCACAAACATCATCGCTTTGATTAATATTTTATTCAGGGAAAATTCAGTTTGTAACAAACAGATGGTAATTTTTATAAATCATTGATGTAAAGCCAATATTACATTGCTACAATATTACATAACTTTAATTAAACCCTGTTTTTATGCTTTACTACCGATACCCGTAAAAAACAACAGCGATTTATACATTAATTTTAATTCAGAGCGTTTTCAGTTTGCTATTTTGTGTTTTCTACTTAATGTTGGTTCATATAATTGGTTATTATTCCTTTTTAGTAAAAATGTTAGGTTTTGTTTTAACATTAACCCATTTATTAGTGCTACATAGACGGTCTTAATGCAATAAGGGAATCTCTACCAGTCAACCTTTGGGTTAAAAATACAACACTGTGGTAGCTATGTCGCAGCCAACTAGTTTAATCAGCCGTTTCATTAAAAGCCTAGCCTTTTCATTGAACTACGCCGTTTAATCAGCGACTTAAGTGGCATTGGCAATTCATTTAACGATATTGAATCAAAGATGTCACTTAAAAATCGGCGCAGTTATATGAAAAGGCTAGGCCACCAATTAAATGGCTGATTAAGCTAGTTGGCTGCGACAGCTATATTACAAATAAATAATTAAACTTACTTTTTGTTTTTTTTTACTTTCACTATGGAATTCAAACCTTAAAACTGCAGTAGATACAGACCTAATCAATACAATTTTTTAACGTAATTATTGATTAAAATCACCAAACCGATTTTCCAGCACAGCCTTTTCAAAGGCCTAACAAATATCGGTTGCCTACCAATTCATTTACGAAAATAATAGTCCAAAGAATCAACTACCTGTAAAAACACAACCAACTTGAGGTCTAAAAGATGACCTAAACTATCGTATTATCGACTCCATAGCTTCCTTTACCTAAAACGTAAAAGGGGTTCCACGCGAGCGGTAGTAGCGACGGTAATTTCTATGTAAGCATTGTTACAGTCCTGAAACCGAGTCCTACTACTCAACTTGATACTTGACACACATACCATAGGCTGGTTACTGTGATTTGATTTGCACAAGGAATTGTACCTGTTTATAATTTGTTTAATTTAGCATGTAAGGTGTAATCTTTGTTGGAAATCCAAATAAATACAAATACAAATTTGTTTGCATTTTCTTCTACTTCTATATTCATTTTTAATTGGTTAACTTTTTTTGTGCGTAACTATCTTAATTAGTGAAGGCAGTTTTGGGAATTAGAACCCGTTTGTGCTTTAATTACTGTTTTACACGCTCGCTGATTTTGTGACCAACGATGTTTTGTGACTCTGTCAAAAATAAAATGATGAAAAAACTCTTTTTTTTTAAATCGTAATGTTTTTCTTGCAGATCACGTAATACGTACCTACTGCATTCAGGTTTTATAATACGAACTTAATTTTTTAGGTTAAAAATATAATAGTGAAAATTATAATCTAATTTTCTAATCCCAAAGTATCAAGACGTTTCAATCGTAGCATACGACTACGTACTACGTATATTGGAAAAAGTGTAGTGGTGAGAATAAAATTTGTATTAATCGTGTCTGATAGTAGTGTCGACGATGCGGCCGCGGACGCACGGGTCGCCCGTTCGAGTCCCGGTTGACGTGCACCGAAACTAGGTTAATAATTATGATATGTTCGATGTTTGTCAAAGTGTAATGAAAATAGTATAGTGATATATTATTTTGGTTATTTGAATAAATGTAGCTTTGTGTTTTAACATTGGATTTTCGTAGCAATAGACAACCTTGACTTCAGTGGAACTTCAAAATAACTTAGATACTTAAAGTAAGTATACTAAAGTGCTTCTGCCTGATAATCATCATAAATAACTTAAGCTCATGCTAGGTCATACGTGTCTCCAAGGTGGCATACATATTTAAAATGTTCTCTTACTAATCAGAACAGCTTGTAGACTATTTCAAACATATTTCCTCTGGGATGTACAAAATGAGGACGAGCAAATAAATCAAGCATTTCAGTGACTAATGCGGGCCATACACGTTCAAGTAATTTGATCAAACGGGCAAGTTCTGACTACTAACTGTTTGATGAAATACTCATTTTTAATTAAATTTTCTCACAGACATTTATGACAATTTGATAAAACTGTTTTGAGCCAGCCTGAACGTATATGGCCCTCATTAAGTGTAACAAAAATATTAAACACAGTTAATTATTATTATCGATAGACTTGCTTTTGACCACTATATCACATGATGGAATTTGATGATGTAGTCGAAGATAGAGCACGCTTGCCTAGAAGTAATCTATTCACTCATGAATTAAATACCCCAAGTTGTAGCTATCAGGAAACACAGACTCCGGCAGGGAATTTCATTCTTTGACTGTACGAAGGAATTGCGCACTTTATTAGTAATATTTGTGGTTTCCAAAATAAAACAGTAAACATTTCTGTGTCATTTATGAACGATCAGATCATAGCATACCGAGACCGAGAGTTTATGGCTTGTTATTTGTATTGACATCAATCAAGGGTTTTTTTTTGTTATCATGACGACTGTGTAGATCGGTATTACGGTGGTTTCTTTCAAAAGGGCGTAGAACTTATTCTATTCTATTCATATTTCTATTTGAGAATCAAACTGAACAACATATTGCTCACTCCAAAAAGCATATACAAACAAAATGCAAACGAATTAAGAAGTAAACACAAGTGGCCACAGATTTGGTTTAAAAATGCTCCTCAATTTTTTAAATGCAAACGTAACGAGGCCATACAGCCATTTATGCCTCGAGGCAGCAACCGGCGGAATATAATCAGGAAATATTGCCGGCAATCCATCGCGTTTCCCATCCCAGTCGCGATCGGGGTAAATAGCAACACCGGAGCAGCGGTGTTACCAGATTGAAAAATTGCTAAGCATCCGTTCAACATCCGCTATATTGATTTATTTTTGTTTTTTTTTTTCACTTACGGATGAAGAGATTAATGTTTTTTTTTCAGTTTCCGGGGTTAATGGACTTCCGGTAATACACGAGGTGAATTTGCATAGCCTAAAATAACAGGACACACTTTTCAGGATTGCATCTCGTTCAAGGCCCGGCTTTGGAAGATTTAGTTAAAGATTCAGTATTGGTAGGAGTGATTTGGAATTCTGAAAAAATGTTATTGTAGTTCTCTTATATTTTTGCTGCAAGGCTCGACTTTCGTTTGTTTTTTGGAATAGGAAATATGAATGTATTTTTTTTATTTGCAGAACAAAATACTTATTAGTTTTAGTAAACATTAAGTTATGAAATGAATTGGAAATTGTAAAGCTTCAAAGTTGACAATTAGAAATAGAGAAGTCCGATACGAACCCTGACGTCAAATACCATGTCACATATGTACCAGATAAATGTGCAATAACGGGTATTGACCCACACGCATTTAGTGACTTTTTTATATATCAAACACAGTATAAAGACAAAGCTATCCTGGGCCTAAACCACCAACTCTTAAAGCAGTATTACTTTAATATTACTTCCAGTGGGAAAGAGATGGAGCTATACGCTATACTGCTTTAAGAGTTGGTGGTTAGGCCCCTGAATCGACTTCTACCGTGATCCTTTACGTTCTCTGGTTATGAAAAACGGTTCATAAACTATTGTTCGTGTATCGACGAAGGTATATTAGGGAAAGGTCAATGTACTTTATTGCAAGTTTATCTGACGCCTACCATACCCCTAATGACTGTCAAAGGTCTATAAATGACAGCCGAGACCATAATGCTTAACGTGCTGTCCAGGGCATGGATGAGTCTCGGTATTTCTGAAAACACTCACAGTTAGCGTTGCCTTACCTTGAAATCGGCCCGTGTGGCCTTATTATTCAGCCACAAGCTCCTCTATCACGACCTTTGATGTTTCAATAAAATCAATAGAAAAAATTAAAAGCCAAAGGCAGTGCCTCAATGTCAAGTGATATATATAATTGTGGGAATATAGGCTTGCTAATCCATATTGCGAATAATACTTAATTATCATGTGAGTTTGCGACGGTTTGATTGGTGCGTCAGTATGACGTGGGATTGTGAACGTCTGATTGGTGGACAGCGTGTGCTTTCTGTAGTGTGGTCGTGAGTGGACGCGAGGTTCCAGTTTCCAGTGCGGTTCAAATATTTGTTGGGCTTACTGAGTTGTTGGATAAGGTGTTTGTGTTTGTGAGATTTGTGTCTGTCACCAGGTGAGTTTTGACCAGCCGGTCTATGTGTGTGGTCTACGTGTCTGTGAACGACAAGTAAGCTGTCATTCCATCTTGTTTGTATGGTTTGACAGCACACTTGTCGTTCACTTCGCATAAGTTTTCACGTCGACGTACCTATTTACAGAATCGCTCTGTTTATTTGAAGGACAGTTGGGTGTATCTCACTACTACCAAAATTTTCATTAAATGAATACGTTTTCATCAAATTGAGTGACGTCACACGAAATTAACGCTGTCTCTGTTTGTCAGAGATTTAAAAATGCTCACAACTCTATGTTTTTATGCTTTATGTCTTTCCTCTTTGTTTTGAAACGTAATTAATAGTACATTCAGCACCCAGCCAGTACATCAGCAAATTCCCTAGTCAAATTCCCTGATAGAGAATTTGAAATTGGAATTGAAACCAGTATCCAAACCAAGCACTAACCGAAATCTTTCATGAATATGCCTGCCTATCTCAGGAACGAACATAATTTTTTTTGATGGAAAATCATTAAATGACTTCTGGAACGGGAGGGAGTGTCAGACTCATACTGACTAAAACTCATCCATGTTCCTCCTAGTGCCCTTTGCGTTCCAGGGCCGCGGTGACTCTTTCGAACAAAATCCGTAACCCTGGCAGGGACGAACATTATAGTTTAGACGTTTCTGGGGGTCTACTCTCTAAGCCCAAAGTCCGTATTTCGGCCTTAGTGTCGGGCGTTTTCTACTCCGTATCACCTACGGACTGACAATTAGAGCCGAACCCGAACTAAGAACAAATGTCAAATCGTGTTGTCATTCATTCTTAGTTCGGGTTCGGGACTAATCGTAAGTCTGTACTTAAGGCCGAAACTACGGACTTCGGGCTTAGCGAGTAAGCCCCCTGTTGCGGCCACATCATAGACAAAAACAACATTCACACACACATTGAATATATTGTCACGGCCCTGATAATAATATATATGTGGATTAATCTTAAAAGTTTATTTTACTTTTAAAAGAAAGGTTAATTAATACATTCTTGTACATCGGTGCAAGAATGTAAGTTTTTTTTTTTTTTTTTTTAAAAAAAAACGTTGCCCCACACTAGGAATTTCTCCTGTATCGTGGGTGCGTTCACAAACATATAAACTCACATACACAAACAGCCAGACCCGGAACAACTATCTGTAGGCCATACAAATATTTGTTCCGTGCGGGAATCGAACCCGTGACACGCAGCGCAGCAGTCGACCGCTCAACCACTGTGCCAACCGTGTCGTCAAGTAATCTTTCTTTTTCTTGTATCGAATAAATTCATCAATCATTCATCGAATTTTCCTATTGTTGTAATTCGTTTACCGTGTTCCAATTGCAGTCCAAAAATAAACAAAAAATATTGAATAATCCTTTTTCCTTTCACAAAGTCTACAAGAGATTTGTCGAAGGAAATAGGGCGAAAACAAGAATGCGAAAGATATTAAATTAATTTGAATATTTCGTGACGAATTAACACCAATAAAACTGTCTTTACCCTTCCTATTCAGTATTCGTTCTATAATAATAATCAATCCAGGAGATTACATTTACTCAGTCACAATCAGTGGGAATGGCTTCAATCCCAAAACAAACGGTTCACAGAAACTAATGAGTGCGCATTTCATTTCAAGCTTCAAATCGGATTAGTGTTTCGACCTCAGCCACAGTGTAGGGAAATTGAAAAGACTCACTTGAAAATGTTGCGAAATAAATGTCGTGACAATCTCAAATATGGTGCAATTTTTTTTCAATGTTCTTTTTTGTTAAAATTATGTTCTTTTCTATTAAACTCCTGCTATATACACTACGAAATTATTTGCGAAAATTCTCTATCTTCAAAATGAGTTTACACAAATGCTGCAGAATAGGACCGGTTTTAACTTAGAAACTTTATTATTACTGGATATAATATATTATAGTTGTTTTATCTCACGAGTGCGGGCGAGCCATAGTTGTGTAGGTAAATGTACGTGCACATTGTCTTAGTGTGCGTGAGCTTGTGTCAGTCGCTCTCAAGCTTACGCACACTAAGACAATGTGCACGTACATTTACCTACACAACTATGGCTCGCCCGCACTCGTGAGATAAAACAACTATACATATTATCTATGACGTTGCCAAAATAAAAACTGATACGCAAAAAAAATACAGACGTGAGCAAACCTAGTTTTTGCACCAATATTAAAAAAAAATTGTAAGCTGACATTGTGGTTGCCATTTCTCTGCGACGCAATGCGAATGCAAACTGTCTTTAGAAAAAACGAGAATCTCCGAAAGTAACTTCAAAAGCTTTCAAATATATTCCAAGGCTACGACGACTACGAATTCGTAGCACTTGCTACGCCGTAGCTCTTAAAGCTACGCCAGACTAAACCTTTTGCGTGAACTTTCTTATAAGTAGCCGCGAGCCTTTTAAATGATAAATGACCACCTTTTATCAAGCCAGACACTGTGGGGTTATCAGAAACCCCTTGAAAGGGGGGAGGGAATCTAATTTGATTACTACGCTACGTTAATGGAATCGATTTAAATGGCAATGGGGTTATTAGGTGGCCTTTGGCTAACAATTATTTAGTATGTGGAAATGTCAGGTCGTTGGACGAGGTTGAAGCTGTGTTCGACAGGATGTAGAATAGTAAATGTGTAATAGACTGGCGAGGCGCGGTGATGATAGGTGGAGTAAGGCAGTGAGCGAGTGGCGTCCGCAGACTGGAAGAAAAAGTGTGGGTCGTCCGGCAGCGAGATGGCCAGGCCAAGTGGTCGCCATTGTGGGTAGAACCTAGATAAGGCCGGCGCAAGAACGTGGGGATTGGCACAAGAAAAGAGAGGCCTGTACTCAGCAGTGGGCAAGATTGGGCTGTGGATGATGATGATGATGATGAATAGACTGGTGTCTTTTGACAGCTTTCGGTATTCTTAACATTAATTTTTTTTAGTTGCTTTATTAACTGCTGTTGAAAAAAATAATCAGGAATCCGATTACCGACATCATCATTATACGGACTCACATCAGCCCCGGGCAGACTTAAGAGCCGGAAAAGTTTTCTTCGCTACACACAGGCCATTCAAGACCAACCACCTAACGTGAGAAGCATCTTGTGGGAAGAGCAGCATTCGCCGCCACCCGACTTTCTGACACCTCAGGAACACCTGCCACCTAGACATGAAATGCAGTGGCCTTTATGGAAAGCACTCAATCGCTTGCGCACCCTAGTAGGCTGCTGCAAATACAACTTGGCCAAACGGGGTTTCACTGACCCACTAGACACTAAATGTGAGTGTGGTGCTCCCGTCCAAACCATGGCCCACCTGTTGGAGGGCCCCAAGTGCCCTAACACCTGCACCATTAAAGACCTAATGAGTGCCACAGATACCGCTATAAGTGTGGCCTGCTGGGCACAATATGTTTAAGGGCGCCATCGTCTCTAAAAGAAGAAGAAGACGTTGTTTTATTTTATTTCGGAGACATGTGATATCCCCAAACTATGTCCGCGTGGTAGGTGGTACGCCCCACTTCCATTCAAAAGAGGAAGCCTGTATTCCAGCAGCGGGAACAGGGGCTGACTAGCATCTGCCAACGACCTCGCTCGCGTTAAAGCAGTAAACTCCCTGGATAAGAAAATATTCTAATCCAAGTTATACGGGTAAATTATATTTATACTCCAGAGGCCCTAGACAATGTGCCATTCAATTAGCGAATGCGACTGTCGAAATGCCAAAATGTAGGGATTTGATCACGTGACATTTCGATAGCATCTGTCAATCCCATACATTTTTGACGTATTGACAATCGCCTCCGCCACGCTACCGCTGACAGAATGTCACTTGTCTAGAGCCCCAGGTTATGTTGCCTTAACGACCCGACGAAAAATTGATTAGTCATTACAGTAACAAACTAATGTTAGTATTGATCATTGCTAGAAATAGGCTTAGTACTACTGAGTTCAATGTAGTTCTGTAATTTTCTCTTCACATGTCACCAAGTAACTGGGTTATCGAGGTCAAATGTGTACAGCGATACCTTTCCGTGACTTGAAAAGTTCGTTAAACAGTCATTTGTAGATGTACAGTCATTTCGGATAGTCAGAAACTCGGAACTCTTCACCCAGGATTCACCACCAAACACTGTATTTAGAGAGATAGGCGTCACTATTTTTTTTTGTCGCGAGGTATTTATGTCGTAAAACTCCGTTTGTCGTGTCTGAGCCACACGCTGCATCTCACCAAACAATCAGTATTGCAATTTTGTGTGGCCCAGGCACTTGTATTCTGATCTTAGACTGTAAGCCAATCCCAGCATATTTGAGAAAATGCTGGACAGAGTTCTGATACCCAAAATATCACTAACTAAATCTACATCTGCCAACAACTCACACACAAAATTAAACCTTACAGACTAGACAAAAAAGCTCAACATGGGTTGCGGGTCCTCAACCACAGCAGTTTCTGTAGCCGAGGAGGCAGCTAATGGTGCAGTGAAGACATTCAATGGCGCTGGAATGAAGGCTCATCACGATGATGACCCCGATGACTTGCCTACTGTGGTACTGCCTGATACACCCGTCATACCGAAGCCACGTAAGTGTAGCGCCAGTAAAATCAGCAACTTTTCTATGGACGTAGGTATACCAGAAAAAGATGTCATGTTAAATGCTTCAAAAAAGGAACTTAATAGTAATATTAATTAATAATTAGCAAATCCTTGAACGTAAAACAGCACTGTTGTTTTTGATGACGGCCTCACAAAGATTTGCTAAATGCTTCACAAAATGCAGGCCGGATACCCTTTTAAGCAAAAGGGTATTTTATTTCTTTAAAAACAAGCTTTATACGCTAAAAATAATAATTCTCAGCAAGCCCTTTTATTCGATAACCATATTGTGGGAGTGCATTAAAAATAACTAGTCCGTCATCTTGGGTATTCCGCCATGTTGGATTTAGGATGACGTGACATAGCTAACCATGCATTGTCATCCAAACTAAACGTGTATACAAAATTTCAGCTCAATCGGTTAAAGATATCTTCTCCAGAATTGAGTTGTAAGATTCCACCCGAACAAGTAAAAGCTTGTAAAATTTGTATGTAGTGCATACAAATTTTGTCCATCCAGATCCTAACATGTAGAAGCATTGTCTGAGTTGACGTATCTTGTTATGTACCTATACATACAAGCGCAGGTTGATATGTTGATATTATTGGTAACTAAAGCAACAAGTTCTACAGTTAAATATGGTGATACTAGGACAGCTGGTTAACGAATAATCTATTGTCTAACAGATTGTTGGTTCACATGTCGATAATTCAATCAACCTTTTTATTTTATGCAAAAATGTGCTGACATTTACCTACAGCATAAACTATACCTACTAGAGATTGATGCAACATTGTATCCCTGTAATTACTGTCTTCCTTATAAGTAAAACCTGCAGAGAATAATAAAATAAGTCACCCTTTTGAATTCCCAGCGGTAGCCTTTGAGATCCCAGTCGAGGAGTTCGACGGTACCAAGCGTCCCTCCACACCTCCCCCTCACTTGCAGAGGTTACTGCAGCCAGTGCAGCCGGACATCAGTCTGCCTGACATTGAGGAGAAGCTGGCTGAGGCGGAGCAGAGGAGACAGTCTGTAAGTACAAGCATCCTCCGCCCTCCCCCACACCTGCAGAGGCTACTGCAGCCAGTGCAGCTGGACATCAGTCTGGCTGACATTAAGGAGAAGCTAGCTGAGGCGTAGCGGAGGAGACAGTCTGTAAGAGCACCTTTATAAGGCATACTTTTCTGAGCACATAACTGATGAGGAAAAAATACTTCAACACTCTTCATCTAGTTGTGCAGAACTTAAAAGAACGGTAACCGAACGAAACGAAAGTTAAAAAAAACTGAAGAAACGTTAGATTTTTTAGTTTTTGCACTAGCATTCGACTTGGCCTTTTTGTGGCTCATGCTAACTTTTGTTAGTAGATTTACCAGTAATAAGCACTCTAAAATTACCTTACTTAAAGTCTTTAGTTTGCTCCTAATAAGGGCCGTGCCCAGAACGTGGACTGATCGTGATAAGTCAGAAGCTCAAAAAATATCGGTGCATACAGTTTTATGAACGCGTTCACACACGTCCTGAGTATTCATCATAATTATTGTTCAAAATTCGGATGATACAACCTCGTCTTTTTTTATTTTTTTATTTATGAATGGGCTAGCTCTTGACCTCGATCACGCCTGATGGAAAGCGATATATGAGGTCCATGATGAAAGTGAGCGTACACAGAAGATGCCCTGAGGCACTGGTACTTCCACGGGTCGACGAAACACAGCAGGCTGCTTAACGCCGAACTCCGGTGGGAGGGTGGTCGCGAACCAGGCGGGCGTTAGCCCTACCACCGCAAGGGATGGATTGGTCAGTCTTATAAGGTGTTAGGTGAGACTGTCCAGGATGCGCCGAGCGTTCGGTTCAGTTGAGTGTCTGATGGAACAAATTGCGCTACCCGAGGAGGCTCTTTCATGCATCCCAAAAATCGTCTGAATTTTAAAAGCAATAATTAATTGTCACGAATATTACGTAGGAAGATGATGAATACATGATGATGAAATATAAACGATAAATAATGAGTGTCTAAAACAAATTACAGATACTGCAGGCAAGGGCGGCGTCAGCGCAAAAGAGGGCGCAGAAGGTAATAAAGAACGTGCAGGAGATGGGCAGGCTGGACACAGAACATGTGAGTATCGATAAATGCCTGGCTTTTCTTCAAATCGTAGCAGAATAGCAAAGGTAGAGTAAGACGGTGACTGAGTGGCGTCCGACAGGAAAAAGTTGCTCGTCCGAGAACGAGATGGGTAGACGATATTATTGCCAGAACCCGTATGAGGCTGTCACAGCAATGCGTGAATTGGCACAAGAAAAGCAAGCCTTAAACTCAGCAGTGGGCGAACTAGGGTTATATTAAGACAAGATCTTTTAAGAGCGACCAACTAACGTGTTTTATTTAATTAATATCGAGGTCCTAACTATGATTTCCAATCTTCTCACAATTGGAAGTAACCACGCTGCAGATTGCATCGCTCCAATTATCCAAAAATAAATCTTTCTAATAACAAAGGTTTACATTTACAGGAAAACGCAGAGCCCATGAAACACGTGACGAATAGCCTGACGATCCCTCCAGAGCCAGGCGTGTGCGAAGATAAGAATATTTGATACAACAATTGTTAAATATTGATAAGTTAGCGATAACTATGTTTTACGATTTGGGAACGTGTAAGCACAAGAAAAAAAAAATGATGAGTCTTCTGCGAATTGGACTAAAGAAGTTTTTTTTAATCTTGAGAAAAAAAGGCAAGTCTGCTCCATCATCGGCCATATTATGAATTTAACAATAGTACAATGTAATCTGAAGCTTGGTCAAGGATTTAAATGAAACTTGGTGTGCATACGCTAAATATCCAGTTAGTAGATAACATTTTCGAAAAAGAGTTTAGAGGCAGAGAGAGCGAATTTAAGTTTTCTATATACAGTGAGAAAAATCACTTTATCTTTCCTCCTTATTTTTTTTTAATATGTACTATTTGGACCTGGATATCTAGCATATACATACCAAGTTTCATCAAAATCGGTTAATTCATTTCGAAACAAAATGGACTTGAAGGTTTATAAAAAATGCCGTACAGGGTAAACGCTCTTAAACTCAATAATTGCATGCATACTCCCTATTCACATACTATAAAAACTTGCAAATTCAAAACGTTATCACATCTTACCGTCAATATATTGATTGACATTGGTCAAAAATACAGTAATTGTCCTCTGACTCGGCATAATTATAAAAGCTAAATATTATTGAAAATATTTTATGCCATTATTTCATTCAAGTGCAACTCACTCGTAAAACATAGATGTCGCTAAACACAAACTTTACTCCGTCACTGCACGAAAGTTCTTTCCTTCAGTTAAGGAGAGGACTTTCTGGCAATTTACTTCTGAGATAATGTTTTCTGCATATTGTATTGTTTTTTTTTGCCTATTTTCTATATTTATTTACTTAGATAAATTATTTATTTGGTGTTATTAATACTTATAGTATACGACTGTTTGTATGATAGATAGAAAATAAAATAGTGGCTTAGTGAATTTTGTATGAGGTGTAAGATCGACTTTCAATGCTTAGAGTTTTTATCGATATTAAGGAAATCTAATGTTAAGAAAGTAACTTTTAATAGCGTTTAATCATCACGCTGTATCATACAAATTTTCAGGTTTCTTATTCTTGGAAATGAATAAAGTTTTTCGAAGAAGAGATTAGACGCAGTTTTAAGTTAGTGAGTTAGTTTATAAAGAAATTGAAAAATTCTCTCTCTCTCAATCACTGATCTCTTTTTCTAAAAAGTTCTTAAATCACTTTTTCGACCTAGGTTTTTTTATGGATGGGAAATCATCAAATGACTTCTTCTACTCTGGGTGGAGCGGAAGGGAGTGTCAAATTTTTACTGACTAAAACCCATCCGTGTTCTTCTTTATGCCCTTAGCGTTCCAGGGCCGCGGTGACTCTTTCGAACATACCTTGCGTATTCGTACTCAGTCACATTAAAATCAGTTCGCTCATTCCACGACTAAGAACTTAAAAATTATTATGAAACAC
Source organism: Melanchra persicariae (assembly GCA_947386135.1). Lineage (NCBI taxonomy): Eukaryota > Metazoa > Arthropoda > Insecta > Lepidoptera > Noctuidae > Melanchra > Melanchra persicariae. The sequence continues at coordinate 2,964,961 of OX376655.1, read as the reverse complement.
CGTGATGAGAAAAAACCCCTAATTATATGGTGATACATTTGGTTCCTAAGCTTTTCTTAAGTAAATAACGAACTTGTATTGTAATTTCCCATCACCATCCATGACAGTAAATTAAACAAACTTCACCAGTTTATAAGGTTGAAACAACAAAATGAAACTTACCGTTCACAGCAGCCAGCAATAACGCTACAATAGGTAATATTCGAAAGTAATAAAGAATATTCATAGACATTTTGAGCGATAACTAGAAATGTAACGATCTCATATTTTATACGAGCAATTTCATCCCAACAGCCTTTATAAAGTGCATAAAAATCCTCTAGCAGCGTAATTTTACTGAACGGGGAGTGCTACTAGTAAGGGTTGCCCCACACTTATCGACTCCGGTACTCAATCTGTTAACACATATACAATTTAAGCCAGGTTCACATTCCTGTGTTGGGCACCTTTGTTGCAGTTGATTGGTTACAAACTCATTACGATATTGAATTATGACGTATACGTGTATCCCGCGCCACGGCACGACACATTAATATGCCCGTAGATGTACTACATATATTTCCTTACATAGTCTATTGGTTTGTTTTATAAACTTGATTCTAAAACTGTAACAATGATGAAATTCGGTCTCTGTTTATCAGTTTCATTTTTCTTGTTTTATTTATTTATTTTTTTATTTCATATACATTTCGAATTGTGTTTGAATTTTGTAGCAGGTACATTAATTAATTGATTACAAGTTAAGATAATAAATAATGAATTGTAAACAAGAAATTTAAATAAAAATAATCAATAAGGAATGATAAATAATATGTTATGTCAATAGATTGTATCTATTTATATCTAATCATAGTCAAACAACTAAAATGGCAATTGATGGATCTGCCGGTCGATTCTGTCGACATCTCACGGTGTTCACCTAGTCGGAGTGAACGACAATAGAGCTGTCATTCCATCTTATTTGTATGGTTTGACAACTCACCCGTTCGTGCGCCCCGCCCGGGTGTTCACTTCTACATGTTTACAGAATCGCACTGCAGTTTTCACGACGGAATCAAGATGAGGATCTTGATTTCATCGTGAAAAGGGGGTAGTATTATTCGCCGCTCTACCTTAGAAGGAAATCAGGATAGCAGTAGGGTGGTAATGAGACTTTTCAGTGGCGGAGCGTCATCTAAATGGGCAGGCTTGTATGTAGATATTCATATTTATGATAAAAAATATATTGTTAGAATACTGTTAAATATATTGCTTTTATTATAACTATGGTAGGCACAAGACAAACTTTCAATAAAGTACGTTGACCTTTCCTTTATATCCCATCGTAGATACCCGAACAATAAATTATGTGCGTGGACTGCCTTTCATTTGTAGAGAACGTAAAGCATCACGATAGAAGTCGATTCAGGACAGCTTTATGTCTTTATTTCTGATTTTGATATTAAGAAAGTCAATCAAAGCATGTGGGTCAATGACCTTATTGCACTTTTATCTGGTGCCTACCATATTCGTGCATTAAGTCAACTTTCACGTGATAATTTGTGATTTTCAATTAAAAACTTTACAATATTTTGTTGTTCAATTAGTAATTATCTGAGCTTCCCCCCCTTAAGATAAAGGTCGATTCACACGTCATATTCGGGCATAGTCAGACCGACGTCTATCAGGAGCTCAAAAAACATCGTGCGTTTTTTTTATATGCACTCGGTCACACGTGTCCGTTCTTGAATCGTGCCCGGGACAGGGGGTCGATTCTGCTATTGCAATCGTGTCTCAATGACCGGTCAATGATCGATTTTTGACGTATAACGACAAACTTTTGACACATTTCCCATACAAAAACTGTCAAAGTTGTCAAAAATCGATCACTGACCGGTCATTGAGACACGATTGCAATAGCAGAATCGACCCCCAGGTTAGACGACATTTTGTCGGAACACGGTCCGGCCACATCTCGGAACCGGGCCGATAAGTGTGGATCAACCTTTAACCAAAAAACGATTGTATGTGTTTTAAAGAACTGGCCAATTCTTTGGCATCTATCAAGCAAAAACTACATCTTTGATGAGAATCACATCCCTTTCACCAATAAAGGTAAGGATAATGAAACAAAACTCAATCCAGTATGTTAATTCAAGATATACTTTTAATAATCTACCCCAACTTAACCCCGTTTCCACCCAACAACCTAGCGCAATGAATTAAAAATTCAACCCTCACGTGAAAACAATTTACCCCGCGTGCATATCTCCGGACAAAAGCTCTAACGTAAACTTTATTACTCGCACGTTTTTGCGGGAAACTGGGGTGAAATGGGGGTGAAATGGATTGCTATTCCACGTTTATGTGAACTTTGTGTTCAATAGTTGAGGTTTACGGGGTGATGATGATGATGATATCATTACCCGACAGTAACAGGTGAAATTTGAAAGAAGTTCGGACTTTATTTCAGCGCGTTAACATCTACCTACTTACTGCAGCAGTATTTTAGCAGCTAATAATGATGTAAGTATAGAAGATTCCAAAAATATTATTTATTTATTATTATTTATTATATACTTTCTTTTCTTTTACTTTTTTTTCTTTCATTTTTTTTTTTTTTTTTTTTTCTTTTTTTTTCTTTCTTTTTCTTTTTTTTTACTTTTTTTTCTTTTTTTTTTTTATTTACTTTTTAATATTGGATGGTTTATTCCGTTTTCGCCGCATTTTTTCGCCCACTTTTGGAAAAAAAAAAGAAAATTTCCTTTTTCGCCTCATTCTATATTAAGTTCCGTTTTCGCCCACTTTTCATTTGTTTATCAAAGCACTATCAGTTAAATATGTGTTTTAAAAATTTATCACGGACTAGTCATTGCACGACTGCCCAAAAAAGAAGTGTTATGTTATCTTCTTTATAAAAGGGAAACTGACTGACTGACATATTAACGCACAGCCGAAACTACTGGGACTAGTAACAACAAATTTTGCACAAGGCTTTCTTTTATGATGAAGGTGGACACTAGGAATAAATTTTTGGTAATACAATTTTTAAGAGGGTGAAAAGGGGTAAATCCTTTGTGCTAAACATAAACCTGCGCAAATAAAGTCACGGGCGAAGTTCTACACGTATTTTTTGTTTTAACTAATCAATAAAAAAGGCGAAGATAAAACGCATCAAAGATCAGGAGTGGGGGCTCATGACGTCACGCGTAAGTAAAAAGTGTTCTTACAAGTGACGTCACACGAGTTTTCAAGGCACTGTATCGTTTTCATTATTTGTTTATGTGAAAAAAGAAAAAATACGTGTCTGATATTTCTTGGAAATCTATCTGACGGACTAATTCCATTTTTATTCATTTACCCTAAAAGGGTAAAGAAAGTTGTAATGGTTAAGGTGTCGCCTCATTATTCGGATTTTTGATCGAAGTTTATTTTATGTTAAAGAACATAATTTACCAGAACCCTGAGTTTGTTTCAGTGTTTCTTCTCAGAGTAGTCAGCGCGGAAACACCGGCCTCGTCTATTTTAAACTGACGAAAAAAATTACGTGTTTAAGTTATTTATAACCAACCTGCCAAATGAATATTATTTATTATTAACCCACCCCAACACTTCGAAAGTCAACGATCAATTCTATATACCACTAATATCTCATCAAGGGGTCAACCCTGAAATCGCCACAATGCCACTAGTTGAAATACAAAAACTACAAACACTGCATAGCAACAAATTAATTCTCTTATGTGTGTGTGTTGACAACAACTGAAACTGAAGACTTTTAGAGGCCTTAGTGCAAGTTTTTTAACGTCCTCGATCGCGTTTGCGTAAACTTCAATTTATATTGAAATTGAATAAACGCCGTCTGGCGTTCTTTTTCCATACAATTTGACACAAGCAAACGTTTACGTTAACGCGATCGAGTACGTTAAAAAAGTCGCACTAAGTCCTCAGAATCTAGAAGATTTACCTACACCTAGGGTGGGCAAGGAAAATGTTATTTTTTGCTTAGTGATGGGCTCATTGGCATATAATCATTATCTTAGAACCCAGAAGCGAACTCATTTCATAGTTCCCACAAGCTAACTACCATTGTCAGTCCTACTAATATACTCCACTACTCTGAAACATATTATTACACGTCAGTACGAGTACATAGCCTACTCCGCTGAGATAAATCTCTTAGTTACCGCACATGACAGGCGGGTGAGGTTGCAACCACAGAATATGGAATGAACCAGAAGGCACATTATATATATAGATACAGAAATCCATCTCGGATAGTAACTTAACTTTGTGCCTGAGTCTGTTTCCTGCTACAACGCCGTCTGTCAGTCCGTATCAAATGGTTTTTATTTTTCACAAAATACTGATTAGTATATTCTTTCACGGCAAGATATACTTTTGGTTCTACACAATCTTACGTACTCGATGCGTTTATGCGCTCGTCCGCCTAGCCTTGGCCAGTTTTAGATTGAGTAAACGGAAAAAAACATTTTAGCCAAAAATGAAACAATGTGTATTTTAATTTTTTTTGTATGTTCGGGCATAAACTCCGTCATATAAATAGACGGAGTTGCAAATTTCTTTTATCGTTCGAAAAAAGTTTATTCCGAAATGGTCTCATTAAAATTTGATAAAGATCTGGTGAAGAACTTCGGAGATAGACAATTATTTGTTTATGGACTGGTTGGAATGTGTGGGAATGTAATGGGGTTACACCACTAAAAAGTGAAAAAAAAAACAAAATAAAAAATAATATAAACGACTTCCAAAATGAAAGTTATTTTGTAGGTACTTTGTAGTGGTTTGCCACTACAAAGTACCTACAAAATAACTTTCATTTTGGATGTCGGTGTCAAAAAACAAAGCAACCATACCAGACACACCGACTTCCAAAATTAAATTTATTTTGTGAAAGTCGGTTATATTATTTTGTATAAAAGTTTATATGTTTGACAAAATTATAATCGTCTGCGCCTTCTGTTTTCTTCCATCCTCTATGGTTACTGCATGTAGTAATTAGTTCCCAGGGAGTGCTGTCTTCCGTTGGTGCTGCTATAACGACTTAATTGTTTGCTGCCCTCGTGGTTGTATGTGGCGATGACTTGAGGAAGATGATATCTTGTGCACTGTTGTAAACTTGGTGTGAGTGTGACCGTGGAAAAGTCATCGTCGTGCTATGAAACTATGGTGGAATTGGTGATGATGGTATGATAAACAGAAAAGAAACCATTTTCTGTAGTACTTAATAACTGCACCTACGATGAAAACGGGAAATCTGCGCAATTCGACTGACATTTTGAAATTTTCTCTTGGGATATTCGGAGATCTGGAAAGGATTAGTATTGTGTGACGAAATTGAGGCTTCAATTCGTCACTATTGGTAACGTTGGTCCCTAGATGAAAAATGTGTGGAAATTAAGGCTTTTTTGACGGATTGCAACTGACATGCGAATGCGAATGTTGCTCATTTAGTAGAATTGGCCCTAAGATGTACTTTCAATTTTTGAACGTCATTGTCACATAATTGAATGTGTCCAATGACAGCAAACCGTGTACGCTAACGTCACAAATACATAAATGTGATCAAAAATACGGTGAATTTACGGCTTGGCGTGGGGGGAGGGGTGCGCCGATGCGTCTATGCTCTGGCATGCAAGAGTTGGAAGGAGTTATTAAAAGTCTAAGCATAAATTACTGTGAAGATTAGGTATTAATTTCTGCATAATACCAGTATTTTACGTGAAGTGGCTGCCTACCAGACCTGCACAACCCATTAGGGCCTATGCACACCACGTTTTTTAAACGTGACGTGCACAGACCCTTAATTGGGTAACACGGTACTTCTTGGCAAGACTGGAGTCTGATTGTCTAGCTTTTGACAATCCGTAACGACTGTCAAAGATCTACAAATGACATCCGGAACCAACACGGCTTAATGTGTAGACTGACTTAACGAGGCACGGAGGGGACTCTGTATGTTAAGATGGTCACCCATCCCCATACCGACCTGAGCAAGCGTTGCTTAACCTTGAAGATCGATCTGTGCGGCACAATACTCACAATCTCGTAAAAAGCACAAAACATTTTTTGTAGCTACTACCTGTTACCATAAAAAGTTTTTTTACAATCCTTTCAACGCAGGATACGTTTGTACATTCATAATTAAGTTACTCAAAGCCCCAATGACCATGTAAACAAATAAACTACACACGTTGTAACGGTAATTTCAATGTAGCCAAGTACCTCTGTAAATAAACAATAAGATTCAGAGATCAACCCACTAAGGAATTGGTCAAGGTAATTTCTTTGTCTTGTTTTGTATGTGTTTCGATGACCATTTTCATATAAGATTGGTTTAGCTGAGTATTCTCGTCTCAGCCAGAGGTAACAGGGCCGACTTATTTTTTTGTAGATTTTTGAGTTCGAACCCTGAGAGATAGGTACTTTAGATTGTTGATGTAATTTACATACATATTTCATCACCATGTTGCTCTCAAAACAGCACATGAAAAATCGAGACGGAATCTATCAAACCACACTGGGGCCGCGTGGATTATGAATGATGTTTGCAGCTTCGCAAGGAAGTCTAGAATATTATCAATGTGCCATAAAAGTTCCAGTATCAACTATAGATCTGTCACTCCCATTCATAAATGTAGGTATTAGATTCAAAAATAAGCATATTTTCCAAATATTAATTTTTCCCGATTCTTATTTTTAAGCAACTATAGCGTTCGCATGTCAGTCGCAATCTGTCACAAATGTATGGACATATGGGCTTTTTGACATATTGACACTATGCGAATGTGAACTTTGTTTGAAAATAAGAAGAGTTGGCATTCAGATTACATTGTTATTTTGTTTCGACACATATAATACGCGCCAGTATCTCGAGCGAAAATTTTAATATGTCGTGGACCTGGTGGGAAGTATATAATGAATTTTCATTTTCCAGAACAATAGGGTAGATGACTAAAAAAATCTAACTAGTCCGTCAGATAGATTTCCAAAAAATATTAGACACGACGTATTTAAAAAATTTAATCGATTCCGTGCTTGGAAAACCTGTGTGACGTGACAAGCCCCCACTCCTGATCTTTTTTGCGTTGTATCTTCGTCATTTATTATTGATTTGATAAAGCAAAAAATACATGTCCAATATTTTTCGATAATCTAACTGACGGACTAAACAAAATCATATATTTTCTAACCAGGAATCATCCCTATTATAGACTCGTGGACCTCTGGGAATAACCTAAAATTAACACGTTTTTGTGACAAATTATCAAACGCGCGTTATCTAGATTTTGAATGAGTTTAAAACAGCCATTCACGTCACTTGCGTTTAGTTTGTGATAAGTCTTTACTTTTTCCTAAAAACAGTGGGGTTAGAATCCTATGACGGACATAGAGGTCTTAATTTAAGGGTCAGTCATTCATAGACACGCACCACCATCGATCAACCCACGCACTATGGTAGGCGCCAGATGAACTTGCAATAAAGTACATTGACCTTTCCTTAATATCCCTTCGATGATTATACCCGAACAATAAATTACGAACTATTTTTCATTACAAGAGAACGTAAAGGATCACGATAGAAGTCGATTCAGGACAGCTTTATGAAGAAATAAAGATATTTCTGTTTTTGATATTATTAAAGTTAAATTATAACGGCCGCACGGTCCGATCTCCAAGGTTAAGCAACGCTTGCCGAGGTTGGTCTGTGGATGGGTGACCATCTTAACATATTGAGACTCCTCCATGCGTCGGAAAGCACGTTAAGCCGTTGGTCCCGGCTGTCATTTGGAGATCTTTGGCAGTCGTTACGGATTGTCAGAAGCCAGAAAATCTGACACAAGTCTCGCCAAGAAGTAGGCACCGTGTTACCCAGTTAATGGGTCGTGGAGGTCTGGTAGGCAGCCGCTTCAAGTAAAATACTGGTATTCAGCTGAATCCGGTTTGACTGGAAGCCGACCCCAATATAGTTGGGAAAAGGCTAGGCAGATGATGAAACGTATGTCAATGACCGTTATTGCACATTTATCTGGCGTCTACCATAGCCATCCGTAAGTCTCATTTCCTTCTAAACTGATCTCCACAAATCTCATGCAAGATCACGTCTTCTCATCACCTGCAACTATTCCCACGCGCTACGCTTCAAATATCCATTTTATACAAAAATCTTGTTGAAAGCATTTTTATTTGCTCTTCCTCAGTAATCATTCGGAATGGAAGCGATAAGGGGTCGTTTGCAGTGAACGTGGTTCCGTACCGAATTAATAGTTAACGTGCAACGAGCCGAGCGAGGAAATGAGATGTATTTGAAACCTGGTACAATGTTGTTGGATTTATTGTTGAATATACTTATTGTTAACATATTGTTTGCGCGTTAAATGTGTAGGTAAGTGGGAAAACTATCTCCGCTAAGTGGGTTTAATCAGTGTTAGCGAGTAATGGGCGGACAAATAATAAAATGTACTGGAGTACTCGTGACAATTTCGTAATTTATTTTGAAACGTTACTATGAATTCTCTTATACAGCTATGGTAGCTGGCGCCAGATAAACTTGCAATAAGTACATTTTTAACCAACTTCAAAAAAAAGGAGGAGGTTCTTAATTCGACAATTTTTTTTTGTTTGTTTGGAAGATTATTTTACCAAACTGGTCTCATTTTAATAAAGTTTCTCATTACTAGAGAGCGTAACGGATCACGATAGAAGTCGATTTAGGGCAGCTTTATGTCTTTATTTGTATTTTTAATTATAAGAAAGCCAATAAATATATGTGGATCAGTGACCCTTAATGCACATTTACCTGGTGTTTACCATATAAGTTTTCTTTTCAGTTTATGGGGTAGGTGCAGCGAGTACCTATCGATTGCTAAGGGAAACAAAATCCAACGAACGGCACGAAAGAAAACTACAAACCAGTTTTTCGACGTGGTTCCGTACTACATTAATACATAAATGAGATGTATTGGGTACTACAATATCGCTGAATTGTTGATCATTGAATATATTATTCATCGCATGTTGTAAATAAGGGCGTTACCGAGGTTGTAATGTTTAAAGTGTTGATAGGAAACGCTGATCGGTTTGTTTTCGATTCATTGGAATTAAGAATTGATGAGGCTTAGGCCCATATTCCAAAACGTAAACTCCAACGCAACTCGAACTCCAACTCAAACGAAAGTCGTCATAAATTGAACTTTTTGCATTTGTTTGCTCATCACTCTTGTACGAAAACGCCAATTATACAAGCTTTCATTTGACATTTTTGTGCTCATGTTGGAGTTGAAGTTCGAGTTGAGTTAGACTGCTTAACCGGACTAACCTGTGGTTGCCTCAAATGAATTTAAGGCCAAGCCAAGGTAACAAAACTAGCTACACGCAAATCTACTGACCGCTCGCTAAGGGCATCCCCTGTGGGATACGACCTCGGCTTAGCGGCGTCATTTCGGGACAGCAAGAGACAACAGACTGGGTCATTATATTATTTTTGGGATTTTAGACTAATGGCGGCTCAGCGATGCGGGCTGGCTCGTTAGGCAAAAGACGGGAGGGTTTTGAATAGGTCGTCGCGACGGGCCTCGGCCGCGAGGCCGGAATACGGAGCGCGGTCTTTTTTTCTGTTTTCTAAGCGTGCTGGTTTCCTTAAAGCAGAAGTTTATTGGGATGCATGAAGGAGCCTCTTCGTGTAGCGCAATTTGTTCCATTAGGCACTCAACTGAACCAAGCACTCGGCGCATCCTGGACAGTCTCACCTAACACCTTATAAGACAGGCCAATCCTGCCCTTGCGGTGGTAGGACTAATACCGCCTGCTTCGGCGTCAAGCAGCCTGCTGTGTTTCGTCGACGCGAGGGAGTACTTCTGGGCACGCTCGCACTATCATAGAATAGACTTCACGCATTGCTTTCCATTAGGCGTGATCGATGTAAAGAGCTAGCCCATTCCTCAATAAAAAAAAGGAAGTAAATCACCTTAGCTGTACCTATAATAAACAAATATTTAAAATTTTCAAAATGAGCACATGTAAAAAGTATCGTCTTTAAGCTTATGATTAGGTTTCTAATGCGGACCATACACGTTTTAAAAGTAATTTGATCAAACAGGTTGGTTCAAACAGTTTTATCAAATTGGCATGAATGTTTGTGGGAAAATTTGATTAAAAACATCACAGGACATGAAGTAATATGAAAAACTTAGCCCTGGGTTAGACCGTTAGCACAGTGCTAAGCAGAGTAGCGCAAGCAGACAATAGCTTGCGGCTTATTAATGAAATTCAGTAACATACTTTTCGTCGGACAAATAATAAAATAACACTTCAACCTAACACAATTAAAAATATGCACCACTGTATCAACATACAACCTAATTATCCCATAAGCAGCTCACAGAAGCTTCCTAATTGTATCACGTGTCCGGTTATGCGACACTGGAGATAAACTAAAGCAGTGGTTCCCAACCTCTGGTCCGCAAGGATCAAAATATGGTCCGCCAATGGTTTAAAATTTCATTCTTTTCATCTCAAAAATAACATTGATGCAAACTTATTCTGATTGTTATCTGCCAGGGTTGCGGATTTTGTTCGAAAGAGTTACTGCGGCCCTGGAAAGCAAAGGGCTCTACGAGAAGCACGGATGGGTTTTAGTCAATAAGAGTCTGACACTCCCTTCCGCTCCGCCCAGAGCGGGAGGAGTCATTTGATGATTCCGCATCCAAAAAAAAAAGTGTCATCACTGCCAGCACTTTTAGTTTCAAAGAATAGATATTCTTTAAGTTTTGATATTTCATTGACGCAGCTTGATTTTCCTCTTGGTTTATGAAGGCCAATTCTACTAACTTTAAAGCAACGTTCGCATTCGCATTCCATACATTTTTGACACATTGAAACTGGCACGTGAACACGAAAGTTGCTTAAAAATTTGTGGAATTGGCACTCTGGTCCCTGCTCAAGCAGCAAAGAAATCAATGTGGTCCCGTGTCAATTATAGGTTGAGAACAACTGAACTAATGGGTGCGACCCACCGACGCAACGGGTCAGACTAACGATCCCATCATGACATTATGGGACGATCTCGTTGTACTAAATTTATCATTTTATGGAATTAATGAGACGTACATTTTGGTGAGTGAATTAGTCGCCGTGTTTTGGTTTTGGTTAAAATTGTGAAAATTACCGGTATGGGCGTTTATTTGCACTAGTACGTTAATTTACATTATGTATGTATGTACCTACCTAGTATTTTCTTGCGGCATCACACGTGTTACCTCAGGAATTGTGCATGATTTCGTAGACCTTTTTATCAGCCAAATATTTTTCATAATCTGATGAGAACTTCCAGAGTCTACCTACTCAAGTAGGAAGGAATAATTCTTATTTTTATTAGAGGTGTAATAAACATCACAATTATTCATCACTACTTGAGTCTATTTTCAGTGCGGAGATTTTAAATACTATAACGATTTCCGTTTAATATTTTAGTGAATTTCAACGAACATATATTTTTATACTCTGAAAAAAGCTTCGCCTTTTAGGGAAGAAGGGATTTACCGAACGAACCGCAGTGCTATTCTTTAAGCATCTCAACATTCAAACTTTTCTTGGTAGAATGTCAATCCGTGCATCGTCACTGGTGACTGACAACTCACTTCTAACTCACTTCACCTTTGTTTACTCGGTGACGTTTTTATAGAATCGTCCACCAGGCCGTCATCTCTTTGTTGTTTAAAAATGATAGACGGGTGTAAGGGACAGCCCTCCGAAGGCTGATAGGGTGCATAAGGTCCTTATTTTGAATCACATTCCACCTGAATTTTTCTTAGAAAATGTTTCCTTACTTTTCCTTTCTTTCAATGTAATATTACATTCTTTAGTACGCAGTACTCCATTTTTATAAATAATGCAACTATAATAAAAAAACAGCAATGGATGACGAAATACTCGTAACGATCAACGGATGAAATCAGCTGTTCGGAAGGGCCCCGTAGCGGGGACAGCGGCTGAAAGATAGTTGCGCTTGCCAATAGCTATGCGATTGCGACGGTCACGATACATTGCGTATGAGGTTTTAAAACGAATCAGTTTTATTGGATTCCCATAACGTTCCTGAAACAATTTCATGTACCAGTCTCCTTAATATGGTATACTGAACTCACCCCATCAGTCTGCGGAGGGCTGTCCCTTACACCCTGTATTTTATATGAGGATATGCAGGTACAGATACCGATACTGTTATAGCTGAATTTTGACGAATTAGGTTAAGAATTAAGAAGAGCTCGTGGCTAAATAATAACAGCCGCACAGACCAATCTTCAAGGTTAAGCAACGCTTGCCGAGGTCGGTCTGTGGATGGGTGACCATCTCAACATATCGAGATCCTCCGTGCCTTAAATAGCACGTTAAGCCGTTGGTCCCGGCTGTCATTTGTAGATCTATGGCAGTCGTTACGGATTGTCAGAAACCAGAAAATCTGACACCAGTCTTGCCAGGAAGTCTGTGTTACCCAGATAATGGATTGTGTAAGTCTGGTAGGCAGTCGCTCCACGTAAAATACTGGTACTAAGCTGAATCCGGTTTGACTGGAAGTCGACCACAATATAGTTGGAACATTGCTTGGCAGATGAAGAGGTATAAGATTTTTTCTTTTACCTAAAAAGCTTTGTTTTCTTGTCTAATTCAAAAATATGCCGTCTGAAATACAAGTTAGACCCAAAATCGATGTTGTAAACCGAGGAAAGAGGTCTCCTCCTGATTACAGGCTCTGCTGTAATTAAAACTTTCCGGAACCTTCTCAATTTATTTTGGAAACGAAAAATAATGCTGGGTTTATTAGAATATTCTCTTCCTAAAATGTCCTATTTTAAAAGGAGCGGAGAGGAAGTAATTATAATGGGACGCCATGATAAGCCAGCTTATTAATTTTCTTATTTTTCCAGAAAATCTTTCTGTAATTAAGAACGTGTCAGAATTGACAAAACTGAAAGGTCCGCCATGTTATGCATTGTCTCTGTCACCCAAAGCGTCCTTATGTAGATACAGTACAATTATTTCCATAATGTCTCTTGGCAATCATCGAATTTCCGAATACAAACGAATGATAATTTCCATGTCCATCAATTATTCGATTTATCGTGTTTAGTAATTTGATTTCAGAACTAAGTAGGTACTTTATTGTTGTTTTCTTTAGATTTCCGCGTGGACTATAATTACATACTGACGTTAGTCGATTTAGATATTCAAAATAGCCAGTCATTTAAAAAGGACTGCAAAACTTTCAAATTTACCAGAATCGGCCAACGTTTTTCAATAAACTGAAACGAAAAAAAAGATACCTAATGTGTGAGAAAAATAAAACAAAACAAAAACAGTAGCAGCTAAGAATCATTCGAGAAAACAAAGGAAAAAGGAGCGACTGTACAAAAAGTGAATGTTTTAAGAGGCCGTGCATAAAATTCACTTGTTAGATTCGCTGCAAGGCTATGTTCGTGTGCATCGTTCATGCAGCTACACGCACACGCGCGCAAAAATCGAGCTCAGTGAGCGCTCAAATAATGTTGATCCTTTAGAAGATATTATTTTAAGTTACAAAATTATATAGTAGTAAGGTTTATAAATAAAAATCTGTAACGTCTGTATATTTTATATTTATCACAATTCCCATTAAATTTATTCAATTTTGTGTTTGATGGATGTTGATACATTGAGACATTTAACAAAATGATAAATAAAAAAACGATACAATACAATGATACTTGTTTTTTGTAAAATGGTTGTACAAAAAAACACTTTCCATACAGACATATTTACGAGAATTCTCTTTTATTCTGATATATTGTAATCTTGGTATAAACTACTGTCTAAGATGTTTTTTTGAGGATGGAATCATGCATATTAGAGTAGACATGTTCAGTCAGTGCAACCATTTGTGAAAAATTACTTTGACAAAACAATACAAAGTTGAGGTTGTCGTTAAAAAAGGAAATAAAAAGACTTAAATATACAGGGTTATTTGTGAAACACTAGCAACCTCACCTACAATACTAGCTATTTGGCATTGCCGAGTGTCGCAAACATTATTGAAAACAAAACTGGTCAACTGTTATACATGACTATTAAAAATACGAATTGTGTCGTGTATGACCAAGCAAACTTCATATCGGATTTTCAACAAGCAAGGCGTCATAGTCAAAGGTTCAACTGGGAGGCAAAACGTGAAATCCGGCGAGTTGATAGCAGATGATGATGATGGCAAAGTCACGTATATAACGTTTAAAAAGATATTGGAAGCAGAAAATTAAAGTGAACAGGCCCTTTACCTGCTACGACGGATAAATTCGAAATGGCAATCACCAATCATAAAAGGCTTTACTCGATCGGCAAATGAGTAATAAGGTTTCTAAAAGCGCAGTATTTGTCTCCTTCCGAGCAGATTATAAAAAATAAGTATCTTAAACAGTCCGGTGCATATCTTTGGTTACCACCACGCTTGTAAGAACTATCACTATGCTAAAAATAGAAAAGTAGAAGTTAATATCCTTATAAAACTGCACGGCTCAATTATTATTCATTAAGTAACAACAGAACTAAGCAATTTAATCAATTGCGGCAAAATTAGTACGCGGAAATCGCATAATTATAAAGAAAAAAAATCGTATCCAGCACGCTGTTATATCACAGTTATTTCATTTAATTCTACACGACCTCAGTACGCCATATTTTAAAAAACGAAATTGAACAAGAGTCCAGGTATTCACCATCACTATATCAGGTTTATTGGCTACAATAGACCTGTCAGTAATGATGAGTAATAATAAATAAATAAATAATAAACGTTTATTGGTTCAAATAAATTATTGTTAACATTATGAACACTGTCACTTAAACTAGGTTTAGGTACCTGTGCTATAAGCAACAGTAACAATTCGTGGTTGATCTATTTACTTAAGAAAAAATAGTTTTGTGCAACAATCCGTTATTATTATAAATAAATAAGTTTACTAAGTCTTACTACTTTACTAACTTTACAGTTAGACAACAAAAAATAAAAGCAATTAAAAGTAGAATGTTTGTATGACACGTGTGTGTGTGTGATGGTGTAAGGGTGTGTATTTGAGTGTGTGTATGGCTGTGTGTTTTAAAATGTATATAATATGTGTGTATGTAGGTAGATATACAGGTATGTGACATGTAGATGTAGAAGTTTCTCGTTTTGTAGGTTACCCAGGAACACTTAAAAGATTTTCAGTTTCTTGGTAATTTAACACAACTAGCAAACTTTTAATTACTTTTTTAAATTTAAAATGGCGTATTTTCTTTAGGGACACATTTTTACTCATTTTATTGTAGATATAGGGAACCACTATATAAGGGTATCTTTTTGCAAAAACTGTCTTGTGTGGAATGGTTTTGAATACAATGTCGTTTCTTCTTCTATTATCTGTTTTGGAGCTGTTAGTCGGTAAATGGGTGTGTGCATAAATAAGATTGCGTAAAATAAATAATTGGCGAACAGTGAGGACATCAAATTCCTTGTAAAGTCTTGCAGTAGGGTACAACCTTGGTTTGGACATAAGGACTTTGATAGCCGCTCTTTGAGCTCTTTCAAGCTTAATAAGAAATGTCTTGTGAGACCCTCCCCAGACAGAAATGCCGTATCCCACCTTGATTTGTTTGATTTTGCACCAATTGACAAAGTGAGTAATAAATTATTTTCAGAACATTTAAATCGTCTAAATGGCGTACCTTTTTGAAAATGGGCATTAGTTTTCGAATTCTATCTGTCAAAAGTTCAATGTGGTGATGCCAGTTAAGGTTTTCATTAACCCAGACACCTAGATATTTAAGTCTATCAACTCGATCGAGCTCAGTACAGTGGCACAAAGTGCTGCTGTTACTATGGCAGGTGTGGGCTCTTATTTTTATTTTATCTATTGCTGGCGTTCCTGATTTTGTAATACAAAAGGTGAGATATTTAGTTTTACTAAGGTTAACAGTCAGCGTATTTTTATTGAGCCAGTATAAAATCTGTTTAATGCCACTTTCTGTGCTGTTAGCTACTTCATCCCAAGTTTTCCCGTGAAAGACTATTGCCGTGTCATCTGCAAAACTTACTATTTTAGCATTATGAAGATGAAAGTTGCACAGTTGATTTATGTACATCAAAAACATTGGGGGGCCAAGTACACTTCCCTGTGGGACTCCATATGTTATTTGAGCCTCTTCACTTACATATGAGCCAATTTTTACACGTTGGGTTCTTCCACATAAGTAACTAGTGAAAAAATCTAAGGCTATACCCCGTATTCCCATGTTTTCCATCCTAGCAAGTAGTTTGGGAATAGAGACAGTATCAAATGCCTTCGCAAGGTCCAAGAATACTCCAATACATTTAGATTTATTGTCAAGTGATTTAACAATAGTTTCAGTCAAGGTTCTTAGAGCATCTTCTGCAGATTTACCAGTAATAAATCCAAATTGATTTTTTGACAACAGTTTAAAAGTTCTTAAGAAATTTGTTAATCTTTTGTTCAACTGCTTTTCGAGTATCTTGGACATCGCTGGAAGGATCGATATGGGTCGATAGTTGTTTACACTGTCTCTATTCCCCGACTTAAATATAGGATGTATGAGCGCTGTTTTGAAGAGCTTAGGGAATATTCCCAAGTGGAAACTCAGGTTACATATTATGTATGTAATAACAGGAGTCAGCACACTATTCGCAGCTTTTAATAACCTATTTGAGATACCATCTATTCCTACCGCGCAATCATCTTTCAGGTTCATTATTATAGACCGTACTTCTTCTTCGTCAGTGTCAAGCAAAACAAAGGAATTTGTTGTTTGTTCAGCTAGATCTTGCTTAGATATTTCACTAGTGTCTATGATGTCGATATTTTCAGCTAGTTTCTGTCCCACGGTTGCAAAGAATCTATTGACTACATTAACAGATTCATGGGGGCTTGGGTCAATTTCTAATAGGGATTCATTTTTATCTTTCTGTTTATTTAAGGATGCTATTGTTTTTATTAATTTCTGCCTTTTTGAATTCTAGGTTTTCATATGCACATTTAACTTTTGCAAGAATGGTTTTGCAGAAATTTCTGTATCTGTTGTAAATAAGTTTAATTTCTAAGTTCTTTGGGAAGGGGAGTTGACTGTAGTACAATGTGATATTATCATTTTGGAGAACTAGATCGGGCAAATACCTATAATATGGCACTTCCAATTCCAAACGGCTGTATCTAGAGCAAATTACTGGTATTTAATCCTGGCTACAACGTTGTGTCTATGCAAGTAATCTCCGGTAGTTAGTTATCATCATAAGGTCATCCATAATCCATAGAGTACATCAAAACCAGTATGATCATACGGACAAAGGCACATGGAGAACTAGATCGGGCACATACCTACAATATGGCACTTCCGATCGGAATTTGCTCTAAATTAGAGCCTTGTGGGATCCCACAAGGCTCTAATTTAGAGCAAATTGAGGGAAAATAGTCCTGGCTACAAGGTTGTGTCTATGCAAGTAATCTCCAGAAGTTAATCATCATCATTACTTCATCCCTAATCCAAAGAGTACCTAAACCAAAACCTAAAAAAATCTTAAAATGTTGTGTCCCTCAGTGGCATGGAGCGAGTTTTTCTCGGATCTACTATTTCTGGTAGAAGACAAGTATTGTGACGGACGGACGGACTCACACTACTTTTTTCCATAGCCATAGAAGCTTCTTCTTTACCGGCAGCAATCATACATGATTCAGCCGTAGTCTTCCACCAGTCACACAAGTTGTCGTGACATTTCTGGTAGTTCGATTTGCTAATAAGTGGCAAATTAATGGATGCTGCTAGCTCGTTCAAGTTGGCCCGACCACAACCGATACTAACGAAATGAAGTTATTGTTTATTTATAAAATAAATTTTAGATTCTATTAAAAGGTTAGCTTAAGATTATTGTGCAATTTTTAAATTTTCTTAAAAGTGTTTCTAAGGTATAAAAAAAAATATTTATTTGTATAGATGTTTTCCAAGAATTCCGTTTTTTCAACACTTTTTTTCTGCCATATTTTCTATTCAAGTCAATAATGTTTTCAACGCATCTGATTGTTGACAATACAATGATGGTAGTGACATTTTTTTAAATGTTATAAATCTGTCGTAGTTTTGTGTAAAACGTAACCAAACATCACTCGCTCGTTACTTTTGCGAAAAAAGGGTTTTGAATATGGGTAATTACCATTAATACATACATTATTTTTGAAAAATTCTCAAGCCATCTGAGAGAATAAGAACTTGACTTTTATCATCTAAAACAAGTAGGTTCAAATTCTCCTCATCTTTGTCACAAACGATGTTCAAAAATGTTCAAAATGATTTAATTTCATGCACGGCCTCTTAAAGCGAAGCGGATCTAGCTAGCGCCGGTCCGAAGCGGTTATAACTAGAATTTATTGAATATAGCATTTGGTGAAACTGTTCGTTTCAAGTAGTGTAGCGTTATAATGAGGAAAGAAATGAAATACTCATTACGCTTCGTATACGTATAATTTTGTAAATGAAAAAAAAAAACTAAATTTGATGATAAAAAAAATTGCAAAATTAGTGTATAAAAGTACAAAAAGAATAAGAATTGTATGTTGTCGTGACCGTTAATTTTATAAAACAAAGATCTAGTTTACTGTACGAAAATCATTACATTTTTAATTTGAGATGGTAAAAAAATTTTCTTGACCGAATATCGCGGATAAAAAAATACGGTTGCAACACGTTTTATTTAAAGCCCACCTATTTCTTGGAGTGATTTGAGGAATTATGTAGTGACCACACTGCAGTAGGTTTATCTGCGCAAGTTGATGGACTTAGTGGGTGGTTTTAGATGCTATCGTTTAATCCTAGTTCTCGATTTCAAATTCTTTGTATAGATATCCAAATACCTTGCATTGGATGTTTCTGCGAACTGAAATATGCAAGTAAATTACGAGTGCTTTGCATATAACTATGCACCTACCAGAGAAAAAGTACCTGGTTCGAAAAAGTTTGTCAAACGCTATCTAGTTCATTTTTTTAATCGTTAAACTTCAAACTATTTACCAACATCCTGAAATTCAAAGGAGCAACATGAATATATAAAAGCAAAAATACTGTTAAACGATACGCTGCGCACCATGAAATGTTTTCCGAACCGTTTGCATAAACAAAACGAATGCAGTTTTAAATTCGAACGGAATCCAGTTACGTACGGTTATGACCGGTTATAACCGAATATATCCGGATATTTTAATGCCAATGTTATGTTAATCTGATTAGTGGTACATGGAGAGTTTAAACATTATTATTTGTTGGTTTCAATTTGTCACGGGACTATGGAATTTATTTGTGTTGCGTTTATGACAATTTTTGGTCTAGTTAATTGCTGTTCGGTGAAAATAGTTTTGGTTTTGAATTTGAAATTAGGTTATAAAATTATTTAAGTACCTAATGTTACAAACGAATGCGTTATTTAAGAGTGGACTTTTCCATAATCATTCTCCTACTCTTATCCCATCCCTTTGTGGTCAACAGAAAATACCTTTTTCAGCCATCCTTATTTCCCGTCATCTCTATTGTCTCCTCCTTTCTAGCCATATTAGCTTTTACAAAATCCATCTATCGTTTCTTTTGTCTTTTTCTACCCTACATTAATAAAAAAATCTTTTGAACGCAACATGTTCCTCCACTGGTTTCAGGTTTTGTGCAACACAGTATTTCATGATACACGGTACCCACTTGTAAATAACGAAAATTCAATAATTTTCCGGATTTTCCATTACTTGTGCAGGACTGTCAGATCTCCTAAACCGGGTGAAAATGACGCTGGGTCTTATTGTCTCGATGCGATTTCAAACGGACTATTACTTTTAGCATCTTTCCTACAGTTTGGACGTTTGTGTAGCTAGAGATACAGGCCCCTCTAACTGAAAAGTTGATATATGAGAGTAATTACGTAGTACTCAGTGCGTTGCCGCCTACGCAGGGGGATACAAAAAAAAAATGAAAACGAGTGCGTTCAAAAAATGCGTGACATCGCTATGATGGTACAATTTTTACGAGCAAAGTGACGTCACGCGTGTTTTCAACACGCTGTATTTTTTTCATTTTTTGTTTACGTGAAAAAAAGAAAAATTAAGTGTTTTGGAAATTTATTAAAAAGAAAAAAGCAATCTAATCAGTCTATATAAAATATTCTCGAGAAACACCTGAATAATATTATCTATAAATACCTGAATAATATTTTCCATGTTGAAGAAATGAATATAAATATAATCTATATCCAGCTCTAAAAAAAGAAAGTCTATCGGCACATACATGCATACATATATGCAGTCTATGAAAAAAGTAGCAAATTACCTATAGGTACTTACACCAATGAAAAAGGTACCACACTACCTACTAACAATAGATTATTGCACCAAAATGGGAGTCACACTCATGATTTTTTCAGGCAAATATACCTGACGCTGGTATTCTGCTGGTCCCAGTAGTGATATACGGACCTGGCGCCGAGCGGATGCAGATGTCCGACAAGTGATTCCAATCCGTTTGTCACAAGTTTTGACAATATACAGGCGAATGTTCTGTTGTCCATTCTTCGAGCAAACATACACAATGTATTCAGTAAGGGCTTGTCCACATCACCACGTCACGACGTCGTTAACGTGAAATGGTGCGGTGTCGCGGAGTGCTCAGTTGATGTTTCACTCAGGTTTCATTGCCTTAACTACATGAGATCGAGATGGTTTAGTTGTGCAAAAAAGATGTCAGAATCTGACGTCTGTCCGTCTGATTCTGATTGATTGATATCACTTGTTAAAATAGCAGGAGATGAATGTTTGTCGTGTCCGATCCATATGCTATTTCACAGGTTCGTGAGTGAAAAATATACTGGAATTTTACAAGGCACGACACAGTGTACGTTGCGGCATCGTGACGTGCATTTTTACGATACGGTAACGTAAATTAGCACGTCATGTTAACGTACCGCACCGCGACATGCGACACGGCACAGTTTGACGTTAACAATTTCATGACGTGGTGATGTGGACAAGCCCTTATATGTAGGATACCGTATCAAGGTTATTAAACAAAGAATCGATAATATGTAAATGAATGCATTGAAACGCCAAATACGAAAATTAATTGTTCTATAATTATCTAATTACAGTTAGTTCAGTAGCACACAAAATATTTCGTGAACTTAGAATAACTTTCATGCTTCATCGGCCGTTATTAACGTTTTCCAACCAGACATGTTTTTTACACTGTGTCTATTATAGTGGTAGACATTTCAAGTGTCAATTACATAGTTTTTTGGGTGTACAAATTCGTTTGTACCTACATATTGCTGCAAATTGGCCGAATATGTTAAAAATTGAAAAATGAAAAATCGTAACTATTATGTCAAACAAAATGTCGATTCATAAACTAGATATAAAAAGATACAACGAACGATCGTATTTTTTTTTAAATTTTATATTAAATATTGTTGAATAAGCCGTTTAAGTATTATTTAATTAAAATTCTGTAAAATTAACAATGTTTTGTAAAACATCTCAAAGTTACTAGCACCTTTTTATTGACCGCCGGCCCAAGATATCAGGTATGCGTACATTCAAATTAAGTACTAACACTACTCTATCCCACACACTGGAAAAATGAGTAAGGAAAAGCGTAATGTAACATGTTACAAAGCGAGCATTCGTGCAGTCAGTACGTGAAAACGAGCACAAACGTGACGCGTATGTGTTTTGTTTTACACAGATTTTAAGACACCGCATAACATAACATGCTCGCTGCGAATGTTACATTACAGTCACCGGTCAGTACCCACCTTTAGAGTAAGATCCCAAAGCCGCTAGACCTCACTTTATCCCTGATCATCATCGTATCAGCCGAAACACGTCCACTACTGGACATGGACCCCCCAAATGGGGGGGGGGGCGTTTGCCATAATCGCCACGCTTGGCAGGCGGATTGGCGATCGGAGTGTAGCTGTTGCAATCATAGAGAATGCTGCTGCCTATTCTCTGGTGAGTCCCTTAGTCGCCTCTTACGACACCCACGGGTAGTGATGGGATGGTATTCCTTTACGTCCGACACCATACGGAACCCTTTATCCCTACTTTAATATTTTAAATGTGAAATTAACTCTGTCTGTCTGTTACGGTTTCGCGCTAAAACGTCTGAACGGATCGTCATGAAATTTGGCAGATATATAAGCCTGGGATATGGAGACGGACATAGGCTCCTTTTTTACGCGAAAACCGGCATCCACGCGGACGGAGCCGCGGGCAAAAGGTAGTACTCTCATAATTTAAGGAGTTCAGTCCCGAAGAGGCACAAATTTTGTTACTGAGAAAATAAGTAGGGCCGGGGGGCTCTGGGATCTTACTTTAATACGCTCGTAATTTAAAGAGTTCAATCCCGGAGAGGTACGGACACCCACCTCTCATAAATACCTATGTTCAGCACACAACGTGCATCGTGCAGTCAATCCTGCTACTAATCTTCCTTACGGGCTTATCTTTTTGCCGAGCCATGAACTATTCTGGTACCTACGGGTCTTGTCGACGTGATAAGAGTCTTTCGTTCTACGATTTATTGCAATCTTAATGTTCCATGGGGGCTGAACGGGGAACCGGTCAACTAATAAATGATAGAAAGACTAACTATACTATAGTTAAGGAATTTTAGTTAAGTTTTACAATTTGTATGCATTTGCCGTTCTGTGAGAACAAATACTATTTATTTCTGCTTCTAACCAGCCATTTTTGCCAGAGATTTTATCTGCGTAAAAGTCAAACTATTATCTCACACAAACATTCTACTGGGATAATAAGAACCGGCCAAGTGCGAGTCAGACTCGCGCACGAAGGGTTCCGTACCATTATCTATTAAAAAAAACGGTAAAAAATCATGATGTTTGTTGTATGGGAGCACCACTTAAATATTTATTTTATTCTGGTTTTAGGATTTAATTTTGTTGTTATAGCGACAACAGAATACATCATCTGTGAACATTTTAACTGTCTAGCTATCACGGTTCATGTGATACAGCCTGGTGACAGACAGACGGATAGACAGACAGACGGACAGCGGAGTCTTAGTAATAGGGCCCCGTTTTTAGCCTTTGGGTACGGAACCCTAAAAAGTATAAGCTATCTCCCGATCCATGGTCATGGTCTACCTGTGTGCCAAATCCGTTCAGCTGTTTAGCCCTAAGAGACATTATAGGGTATTTGACAACTATCAAAAATCGAGTTGAATGAATACCTACTTATCCAAAAGCTATCACTAAAGTTGCACGATTTGGGAAAAAATAAATAAATTTGATGGCAGAATAGAGGAGTTACAAGCTTTTAAAGTTACTTTTCTATCGTTGTCGTGCAAAATGTAGTTTGTACTGAGCCCCAAGTCTGCTATTTTTTTTTAAATTAGTCATTCCAACACGATCCAATTGTCATTTTGCTATAAGTTCGTAATCTGCTAAATTCATAATGGTCGATCATTGGTCGGTCAATGGTCTCGTAATAGAATCGTGGTTTAGAACCACATATTCAATATCTTTGAAAAGCAATGCCTGCACAATGACGCTCTAATGGGTCACTGATCGAAGGAACTGTCAAAATTTTAGCAGATTATCGCATACGTCTGTCATTCATTTGTCATTATGTACGAGATTACCATTCTATGCCATTTCTTTCATTGGAGTGTCAGTGGTTGACCATTGGAAAGTCACAATGACGCTTTAATATTACTAGATTACCAAACTTGTCAAAATCAACAATTATGAAATCAATGATGTACCATTCTGACACTATTGTAATAGCAGACTTGAGGCCCTCTGAATGGCGCAAATTCACAATGGCGATGCTAGTGAGTGACGTCATACGTAATTTACTAATTACGTCTCTGTTTATCACAGTGTCATTTTTAGAGTTTTAATTTTTTTTCTTGACAAATTGATAGACTTTTATTACGATTAGTAGGAAAATAAAGCAACATCCAACGATTCCCCACAATTAACGGCATTGATTCATGACGATATTGATTTGAAGTAAACAACAAAAATATTCAAAAGGTGTGAACACAAAATTGCATGATTTATTGACTCGCATCCTTCAAGCAAACTCCTTAATGATTTAATATTGTTTTTTAAACAAATATATGTGAGGAACGCATTATTGGTTGTGAGCAATTTTGTAATAATCGACGTAGGAAACAATAAAGTACAATGGAATCAGTGTGTGATATGATATGTAAACTATTTTAACGTTATTTGCGCACGCAATGTTTTGTTCTGCCTCTGAATAAATACATGATTTGTTGTAATAATTCGTGCAAGTATGTTTTTTTAATGATGAACGGCTTCATTATTGTAAAGCCTAAGCTGCCGTTTACCGGTCATAAATCAAAACTGGGATTTGAATCTAGGCACTGTATTTCGATTCTGAAACCCTGATTTGATTTGATGATAAAACAACAGTATTTTTTTTATACTTTTTTATTGGTGGTCATGTTACTTCACTGGCAGCGCCATCATGGTGATTTTCGTATTGCTAAGTGTAACTTAATTTTATTTTGTTGTTTAAATTTGCGAGTCCCAAATTAAAGATATTTTCTTTCTTTCTGTAGCCAATGATTTCTGCCTTTACCTCCGTGACATAATCTAATCCTGTATGTACAAGTCGAGATGACATTACCTACAGCTTCGAAAAGATATGAATTTTATAAAGACCGTCAAAAAGAAAGGAGGCGATAATTCGTTTAGGTAATTTAAACCCAAGTTGATGTCAACAACAGTGGAATAATACCATGCATTTCCAGAATTAAAATACACATAAACTTACAAAATCAGACGTAGAAACTCGTTAACAGGCATCCGACCAGTTTCTGGATAGCAAACCCTGGCAACTGGCCAGAAAACTGTTACTTAGATGTGGAGGGAATTACATAAACTTAGGATGTTATAGCCGCATGCACTTCCTTAATGCTAATGGCACTTAACACCTATTTAGAGTACACATTGCTATTTTATTTTGTTACCCGACTACGTCAGAAGGAGGGTAATGATTTTTAGATATGATCAACTGATTTCGTAATAATGCCAAAGAGATACGAAAATGGAAGGTGCCATTAAGTTCAGCCCAGAAAGAGGTGGAGAGGCCACACCCGGGAATCGAACCGATTAAAATCTGTAAAAATTACACCCTGTACTTTTATTGCATTGATTGATTTATAAGTCCAGATTTCATCCTTATAATAATTGATCCTAACGATCGATGCCATAAAAGTGGCAAGCGAATTTTTGAAAATCTTTGAATGCAGTTTTCTTTCTATTCAAAAATAAAGAAATGTTTTCTTTGAGTAAAATTTTCTATCTACAGTATTAAGAGTACTTTCCCTTCAGGTCGCATTACGAAATTCCACCCTGTATATCAAACATGGTTACCAATCCTTCAAGTAGCCTCGGTAACCAGCATGCGTGGTTTATTATTCTACAGCGCTGAAACGTATGTAGAATATTTGAGCAAGATCTCTGTTCAGTAAACCACTTTGAGCTGTATACGCCTACTAATATTTATTCGAAAAACCTCTGCCTCATAAAACATCGTGAAAGAAACTTCGTAAATCCCTTATCTCTTCAAAGTTAGAGTGAACAGCCGGTCGATTCTGTCGACATCTCACGGTGTTCACCTAAGCGGAGTGAACGACAAGAGCGCTGTCATTCCATCTTATTTGTATGATTTGGCAACTCACCCGTCGTGCGCCCCGCCCACGTGTTCACTTCGACATGCTTACAGAATCGCACTGCAGGCTCCTTCTGGGTAAGCTCGCTCCATCGTAGACTTTGTCTCTGTCATATCTGACATTGACTAGAGTCAAGAGCAAACCATCACTAACAAAAAAAAAAAAATCCACGCAGGTTTTATTGCACTAAAACGCAGCCAAAAATCCTGTGAATTCACCGTCACTTTAAACCGTTTAGACAACAACAAAGCAATGTCCTAAGTTTGGTTTAAAATTATAGTTAAAAGAAGCTTCCCAAGAAAAACTCTAAAACGAGTTTCTCTACTTAATCTTAAAGTAACCATCTAAATGTCAAAGAGATGAATCGGTCGCCCTTTGTACTGAGTGCTTCGATTCCCGCTCCGAACAAATATTTGTATTGCCTACAGGGGTTCCAGGTATTTGCACGGTCCGTCCGGGTGTTGGCTCTATGCAGGCTTGTGTATTATGCCCTCTACGTTACATGGTGGCCTGGTACTTTGGTGTGGGGTGTGAATTGTTTACCTGTTTGTTTAGTTTTACTGAGAAAGCTAAGGTAACGTTTAGAATTTCTTTGGCCTGTGGCTATCTCCGGATGATTTTAAATAGACCACAACTGCTTCATGTTCTTGAATCTTGGCGCCTACCTTTACCCTGTAAATAAGGCCTATGAAGCACCTACTTATGAGACGCAACAATTCACTAAGGAATTTGAAGATCTATGGCTATGTGTTTCCAAACCACACATTACTGATGACAGGTGATAAATTGCCACTATGAAATCTAATATACCTACATAATACTTTCACAAACTTATCCGCCAAGCACTTATCAATCAAACAAAATGTAGATTCCCAAAATTATTCAACCCAACCAATTTCTAGGAAGCCCTTCAAACCTTCCGCCAACCCAACAAACAATCGAAAACCCTTTTAATAAGGATAAAGGATAATGAATTCATCGTCCCCAATCAGGCAAGGATGCCCAATGCTAATGCCTGACGAAACGCAACGAGTGCGTGCGAAGACAGGCGGTATCCGCTATATTTCAGTGGCGAGCGGATACCCTGCAACTAGTATAAAACGGTGGCCTACTGCATAAACAGGTACACTTCGTCTGAGGTAACCAACCACGATGAACACCTACATAGCTGTAAGTTGATTTGTATATATTTCGTGAGTGTCTTCATGTTTTCGGGCATCATTATCTGCTTATACTTTTCTCGCAACCTTGTTGGTGTCGGTTTCCAGTCTGCAGATGCAGCTGGACACCAGTGTTCCAATACTAATACTTCAAGGATGAGTGCTAAATTTTGGGCTTGATAGCTTGTGCTACCTCACAAATCAAAGTCGAGAGCTCAATTTCATGGAGTTGCAATACTTCATTGAGGAGCTCAAATTAACTCTTCAGGCCAAGTTAAAAAGGAATCGGGTTAAACTGAACCATGCTATAATGAATCCAGTTCAATTTGTGATTGATGAACCGAGACTTAAGCAATTTATATAAACAGTTCGTATGTTGCACATAAATACGCATTTATAGTTCAGAACGATATATCGTTTGCTGTGTTTCGTTTTTCATTTGCAATATTGTAATATTGTTTTTCTTAAATAATAGTCTTATATCGTGTTTTCTTACAGTTGGCTTGCCTTCTGGCTGTCGCTCATGGCAACGCCATCGGTGGATACGGTAAGCATCTCATTTTTAACTATGCCTCTTTTCAAAATGATGATCTAGACCAGCACCATTTGTTACTCTTAAATTGCTTAGTGCATGAAAGTGCTTCTGTTCCTACTCTTTGAAACTTTCAAACCCAAATTATGGTTGGTCGATACCTAAAAAATCGTTTTGGTCAGTCTTTCACGCGTTTTATCTTTGACATGTTTTTATTTAATCAAACAAATAAAAACATGTCTGTTTTTTGATAATCTAACTGACGAACCAAATAAAGTTATGATTGATTTATCAGGAAACATTCCTGCTGACACAAATGAAACAAGTAACTGATATAATTTTCATCTCATTTTTCAGGCCTGGGCTATGGCTACGGAGGCTACGGTGGATACGGCGGCGCCATCCTGGCTCCTGCAGCGATATCCACGGCTAACGTTGTCAAAGCCGCTCCGATTCCCATCATCAAGACTGCTGTAGCTCCGATCGTCACCGCTCCCGTTCTTCGCACCGTCAGTGTACCCGTCAGCGTCGGCTATGGCGGTTACGGCCTAGGAGGCTATGGACTCGGCGGCTACGGCCTGGGCCATGGAATCGGTGGCTATGGACTCGGCGGCTATGGACTCGGTGGCCATGGACTCGGCTGGGGTGGCCTTGGCGGTTGGGGTGGTTGGGGCGCCGGTCTTGGCAAAAATTACGGCTAAGCCTGACATCTTAGACGAAGTTGAAGTTTTCTTTCCAAAATTAAGTCTTCCTTGATTGGCTTTGCACAGTAATAAAGCATTCACTCTTAAGATTTTCTTTTATTTGGTTTTCAAAACAGTTTTTTGCGTATTGTGATTGCTCTATAGTATTTCTATTCTAATCTCATTTGGTTTGAGGTTGGAGGTAGCTGTATTTACATCTTCCTTATTAAAATCTTATGTTTAAATCTCTTTCGTAATTTCAGTTATGTACCTTACACAATGACATCATAACACACTCAAAAATATACATGCGTAAAAGTCCCAAGAATCAGTACTAATTACAAAACGTGTACATGAAATGAAACGTGCTCCAGCAATGAGAGCACATAAATAATAGTCTGTTATCTCGGAGTGCTCGAAGAATGGGCAATCCGTTTGCTCATTAATTAGTGCAAATGAACACCCCTTCTTAGTGTGTATCGCGTTCTGTAGAACAACGGTATTCTGTCAAGACTTGTGGAAATTCGCTTCTATTAGGTACAATAGCATATTATTATAGAGATGGTAGATCTATAAAACGAAGATTACTTGGTTCTCCCCTGTCTTAACGAAGAACCTCCTTTGCCTCTTTTGTCTTCTCTGTATGGTAGGCGCCAGATAAACTTGCAATAGAATTCATTCACCTTTTCCTAATATCTCTTCGATGATATCCGAACAATAAATTATAAACCTTTTTTCATTACTAGAGATCGAAAAGAATAACTATAGAAGTCAATACTCAATACTCAATACTCAATACTTTATTGCATTCCATATGTATTACAAAGATGGCAAATATTGGCAAACAAAGGCAAAAGATCAATATGGACCCTGTCGGGCACAGCAAAATTAGGAGAGAGAGAGAGGAAGTCGATTCAGGACAGCTTTGTCTTTATTTCTATTTGTAGATATTAGAATTTCAATAAATGTATGTGGGTCAATGACCGTTATTGCACATTTATTTGGTGTCTACCATAGATTCTTAAATCTATCTATCTATGTAATTAGCCCGTTATGTCCCACTGCTGGGCAAAGTACTCTCCCTTTTACTTTCTTCTGCCATTGAGAGCCAGTCCTGCCAGTAAGAGTCAAGATATCTCCACGTTCGTCTTGATGTTTTACTCTTCTTCACAATTCTGTTCTTCTTTAATTTACCGTTTAACTTACAAAATGAAAAGTGAATATTGTTTTAATTTGGATCTCAAGATATTGATAATATTCTAACAATATAAGTGCACGACAAGGAAGTCCTCTCAACGAGAGCCTTTGAGCTACCCGAGCTTAAGCACTTGCCAGAGACTACTCTCGTAATCTATGAGCAAGCTCTAGCTTCATTATATCTGTTAATTACAATACAAAGTGATCGATACTTCAACTTCAGAATCATCGCTAATTCCTCTTCAAAATTCAGTGTTATAACTGATGAGGGTTGCTAAAGTTGCCAGCGTACTAAGTCGCTTCGTGCAAATTTGCCGCTAACTACTCGTATATTCTGAACCTCTAATAGTCGGGGATTAGGTGTGTTAGAAATTATGGCTTTACATTGTTTCCATCCAGGAGTTCGTGGCTAAATTATCACAGCCGCACGGGTCGGTCTTCAAGGTTAAGCAACGCTTTCCGAGGTCGGTCTTTGGATGGGTGACCATGTTTACATATCGAGATTCCTCTGTGCCTCGGAAATAACGTTAAGCCGGTGGTACCGGGTGTCATTTGTAGATTGCTAGAAGCCAGAATATCTGACACCAGTCTTGCCAAGAAGTACCGTGCTACCAAGTTAATGGGTTGTAGAGGTCTGGTAGGCAGCCGCTCTACGTAAAATACTGGTATTCAGCTGAATCCAGTTTGACTGGGAATTAACTAATTAAAAAGGCTAGGCATATGATAACAGTGTTTCCATCCTGGATGACTGTCTGAACAGCAAACACGTATGAGTGAGAGAATGAAAATATGATACTCAATTTATCCCCGATTTCTGAATTGAGATTCCGTTTATTTCTATTCAAATAAGCAGCCACTTTGCGGTCTTCTATCTGTATGTTCTTTTTTTTAAAACTGTATTGTGTGTAGGTACATAAAAAAATAAAAAATGTTTTTTTTTTAATCTTCATTGGCCTAAAAACCTGTCAACTTGACACGATCTTAACTCCAAATATTCCCTTTAAAATAAATACACAAACATGTGACCCGCCAAAAAAGAGGCGATGCGTATTTTTATAATGAGCATTTGATGGAACTGGCATAAGGAGATAATTGCCATAGCATCTACTTGTATCGCAGCCTATGTCATTGTGTGCCTTGTTGAAAAGTTTTAATGGTCTAGAACTAACATAACACACTCATCAAATGGAAACAGAAATGCTGCAACACTTTTCCAATGCCTAATGATAACAACTAAGAGCCATTTTCACCAATGAAACTGAACGCGATCAGTACATCTAAACTGCGTTCAAGAGCTGTCAGTGTAAATATTCCATAGGAAAATAATGACACTGACAGCTCATAAACGTGGTTTAATCGCTGATCGCGTTCAGTTTCATTGGTGAAATTGGCCCTAAATCCGATTCGAATTTGTAAAAATACTGATCTAGAGTCTAAAAACCTCGGACCGAATTTGGGTATTGCTTACGCACTAATCCGATCTCTCATCGAAATGAGCTTGCATTTGGATTCAGAGAGAGATTCAGGGGCCATCTTTGGATATGTCCGATTTGAATCCGAGGTAATGCGAAAGTGTTCATACAAACAGTCCTACGGCTACTTTGATCCGTCAATATTTCTTCCGATTATGAGACTCACGGATGACGGAGAAAAATCGGATGACGGAACTCGGATCTAGTGCGTAATTACACTACCATGCAAATAGTTCTATGACTACTTCGTAACGTATTTTCACGAATTCGGATCGGATGCAGTGCGTTACTGCTCTAACTCGTTGACCTATAGGAACACCTAAACGGTGGGGTATTTTTTTTGCTTATTGCGTTTCTGTCGTCAATGTCTGCCCTTTTCCCCTGCTTGATTTAAAGTCGGCCTTCAGTCCAACCAATCCGGACATTTTCAAACTATGATGGAAACTAAATCAAAATAATATCTTTAATACAAAATGGCGGACAATCTCTCAATCCGTACAATGTTAACAGTGAGTAAGAACAAGTACGTCCGCCAGTCGCGACTCGGTCGCAAATGGAATTATAGACGTCTGAGTGTCGGTGGTGCAGGACTTGGCACTGAGAAGGTGGTGCGCAGATGGATGAGTAGGTAGAAAAATAGTAGACTAAAATATCAAGAGAGTTTTTTTTAGTCGGGTTTTAGTTTTTATCTTTGTGTCACTTCAACAAGTTTTTATGAAGCATCTATAAAATTATTCTATTAATTGTTCTCATATCAATAATAATAATTTAGAACTTACTCGATTAAAACACAAAAAATAACATTTATTTTCAGAATATTTTCTAGTTGTGTTGGTCATTTTTGCGCCCATGGAAACGTTAATATATTGATAAATATAGAAAAAAATAGTCATTACTCTTTTCGAGCAATACATTCAGAAAAAATACCAGGGTGTCAAAAACAAACAATAAAAGGGTAAACATTCATATTTCCATTCGACTAAACTAGTCTGACTGTTTCATGAAAACGCTTGGTTCAATTCCCGATGTCACGAAACAATATGAAAAATGACTTAATCCGATTTTTCGCGAAACGAACTTTCATGAAAACATAATTCATCATTACTGTCGAGACATCCAAGCATCTCAAAAAAAGAACCATCTCATCTGCTACATCTCTTCTTTGAACAGTCCATTACGCCTCCACGAATAGGATCCCAAGAGACCCTCCGCCAGCGTTAATTGAAAAAGCAATTAAAACCGCCCCCAGCCCCTTACCCCTGGCACTTCCAAACATCGGCAACTATCCGCCAGATATGCGCCAATCATATTCACTCACTTTAAAATGAGATTCCACAACTTTACCTGCAGATTGTCTTCAAGTATTTTAATTATTTTTAATTGACTCGACTTTTGATTTTACTGCTTTAAAATTCGGTGTTCTGTGAGTTTGGTTTCCGAATTGGAAGAAAAGATATTGTGCTTTAATTAAACTTTAAGAATAATGGAAGAAGATAAGAATAATGGGTTGCAGTGTTGTTGGGCGCCAATGTTCTTGGACGCCAATGTTGTTGGGCGCCAATGTTGTTGGATGCCAGTGTAGTTGGACGCAAGTGTTGTTGGACGCAAATGTTGTTGGGCGCCAATGTTGTTGGACGCCAATGTTGTTGGGCGCCAATGTTATTGGACGCCAATGTTGTTGGGCGCCAATGTTGTTGGGCGCCAATGTTGTTGGACGCCAATATTTTTGATCGCAATTGTTGCAGAATGTCAATCAGTTTTCATTATCATTATGTATTTTTAATAATGTGATGAAGGCACTTTTAAATATACGTTTTTATCATAATATATTTTCCATGTTCCACAGTCTCAAATTAATTTTAGTTTCAATGTTTACATTCTGCATCATTTTCATCAGTGAAAATTTGTTATTTAGTAAAAGCTCCATGTATTTTCCGATGTTAACAGATTTTACACCAAAATTTATAATTATTCCTATAATAGACAAACAGGTTTACCGACAGGAAAGCACAAACTATTTGATTGACAAATTAATTAATGCCAACAAATGAAGCACTACAGATATGCCTGCATGATTTGTTGAGTTTTCGATGATATTGCCAAGGTACTTTTTATCACCAATGTGTACTGGGTCAGGTATATACCATAAATCTTTTAGCTGAGAAAATGTATGAGCGATTTTCTGAAGAAATCTCTGATAAGTCGTCAAATTCGTCAGGAGTTATGATTGGTTTACTTAAAAAACTCTAGAACGTAGGTATTCAATCAATCGACATCTAAACGGATTAAATAAAAATAGCCACAGGAGATTTGATTACTGATAAAATAACAATAGACTTTTGCAATCAGAAGATCGATTCTCGTACGTTGAAACGTTGAAATTCAAGTCGCAAATTAATCTCAGCGTTAATGTTAAAAAATGTAAAGAAATTAGAGATATTCTTGTAAAATTTTGACAGAGCTGCAAAATCGAAAGTTTTAAAAAAATAAAGGTATTTTGCTCCCAAGTTTTTTTTCCGTTTCAGTTGTCAAAAGTGGGTAGGCAGGTAAGTATTGATAATCTTTCGATTCTATAATTTAAATCAATCCAAATCTTCACAAAATCAAAATCAATTAATAATAATTCGAAAAAAGAAATGAAAATGGAAACCCCAAACCTCCAGGATCGCTATCAATCACTCTCAAAGTTTAAGGTGCGCGTCCCAGTTGTCGTCAGTGACAAATTGCAGCAGATTGCGATCGACACTCGCCAGGTAAGTTAATTACCGCCGCGGATGGACGCCAGATAATCAGGGATTGGCAGGATCGGTTCTGATTATGGAAATAAATTTTACAAATCATCTTAATTTGGAATTGACTCTTGTTATCAACATTAAGTGTGAAAATCTGTTTTTTTTTAGTGTAATTTATTTATTAGTAAATCCAAATAAATCGTAATGTAAACAAATATTGTCAATAAACAAATGTTCTCTAAGACAAACGGCTACCACAGGACGTACCTCTAATCTCTAAAAAGCACAAAATAAATTCACTGTCTGCTTCTTAACCTCATACTCAACCACAGCCCGACTTCGCCCACTGCTGAGCATAGCCTCTCTTTTCTTATGTTTCTCAACCTACTTCTTCTAAACCACGCAACTGATTCTGATACGGTTTCCAATAATAGAAAGAGCGATAAGAGAGGAAGGTTTGTGTGTATTATTTGCGGCCGTGCGAAGCCAAAACCTCCGTACACACCTAAATAGGTAGTGCCAGAGAATTTGTCGCAACTTACTTAGTAGTTTAATAACTGAGACACTGCTGTAGTTGACTGCAGCGACAAAACAAGCCTCTTATATTAATAAAAGGCACTATGACAATCTTGTTTATAAGTTTTAATTGATTGAACTGGAGTAAATCGAATAGAATTAAGGAAATAATAATTAGTTAATTTAGATCCGTGCATGTTTTAGATCATGTGTGTTTAAATGAATACAATTAAATCTGCATAAGTGCCTTAATGTACAAAACCTAACTATATACAAACTAGACAAAAAATTGCGAATTATATACAAAAAGTGTAAAAACAAATTGATCATTGGGCATCAAAAAACTCATCCACATCGCTGTCAATGACAAAAGTGCCCAGAACACTGGCAGCATTGCCACGTTGAATGGCAATGCTGATTCTTTGGCCAAAGAAAAGCCCAGCCCTCTGGTCACGTGAACAGTCGACAAGTCGTTTGCTGATGTCCCGAAAGACTCGGTGAGCACTCGGACCCCATGGGCCTAGTGTTTCAACCCCAAACGGCTCAAATATGTAACTCCCAATAAGGTTGTTATATTTGCGCCGTTTGAGATTTTCTGCACCTGCAGCAGCCGCCCCAACGCAGCCCGCCGTGCTAAGAAGATGGGATGGCGCAAGGGTGTCGACACATGTTGCATCCCACACCAAAGGCCTACCCACCTTCCAAGGCATTATTGTCATCCCATCTGGCCTCTTCCCATCGTCACGTGCCAAGCCATTAGGTTCTAAAACAGCTGGCACCCCGGCGGTGACAAGAGCCCGACGGATGATGTCATTAATGCTGGCGTGCCGCGCTAACCGACCAGCGCTCCTACTGCAGGACAGGCCATGGTGTCCGAGGCGGTCGACTGCTTCACCGCATTGACAACGATGTGGAGCTCCGCTAGGAGCACCCAGACGCAGACACGTAGCGATCCGGAAAGTACCGTCACTCAGCGTGGTACCTATGTTGGGTGATCGTAGGGCCTGTAGCCAAAGACCCGACTCCCATTCACCCACAGCCAGCAGGCGGGCACGCTCCGCAGTATTGGTGGACGTATTTATGAGG
The DNA here is from genome assembly GCA_947386135.1 of Melanchra persicariae. Taxonomy (NCBI): domain Eukaryota; kingdom Metazoa; phylum Arthropoda; class Insecta; order Lepidoptera; family Noctuidae; genus Melanchra; species Melanchra persicariae. The sequence continues at coordinate 2,929,807 of OX376655.1, read as the reverse complement.
TTATTCCGTACCAACCTGCAGAGCGGCTCGTCCCATTGTCTTTGGGAAAATGGGTTATCGGGCAACGCCGTGTTCGGGCAAGCCACTTTCCAGGCGCTCACTGCATCGGTCAAGCACGGCACTTCACAGTCAACCAATGATGAATTTAAAATTCTTTTGGTTAACTTTTCAGTGCTGTGGACCGAAGACAGGAACGCCGGTAGGCTAACACTAGAAATTTTGCGGATGCCGAGCCCACCAAAACGAACGGGCAGTGTGGCTTGCAGCCACGCTCGGTCATCCAAAGCCACATTTAAAATAGATGTTAGTGTGCATTGAATGATTTGATCAATTTTGTCCAAAAGATGTGACTGCTTCCATAAAGGGGAAGTGCGGAGGAAATACATAAAATTTGGGCCAAAACAGCAATATCTCATGAGGGTGAAAGCCGAATGTAAATTGATTTTGGATAGTCTTTCCGAAATATCGTTAAAATGTTTAATTTTGACGTCAATGAATGAAGAAAAACTGTCTTCCAATATTGGTGAACCTAGGAGGTGCAGAGAACTCTTTTCTAAAATTTTGATATCTGGGGCTATTGCATTGAATTTCTGAAGAGTCATTTGTGTGTTTATATTCAATTAACATTAAAGTGCTATCAGATTCAGATTTAGGTATAGCTCAGTTTGAAACGGTTTTATATAATTAAACTGTTTGTTAATTACAAATCTATTTGGGTTAGTAAGGCTAATTAAATCTAAAACTAAAATTGTTTGTAAAAGGTAATCTGTGGAAGTGCTGAACTGATTACATTTTGTTTTTACTGTGGACTTACGATACTAATTATTAATAAATGGATTCGTAGAACTTAAGTAAATTTTTGTAAGTTATGTAAACCAGCGTAAAGTTGTTGTTACTTTCTGGAAATTAAGATAATTGAATTGAATACACTATTGCAATATTCATAGGATAAATTTGTCTCACAAAAATGTATGGTTTCTGTTAGTCAGCAAAACTGCGGCAAAAACTAGTAGGTATTCAATAAAACCAATTCTTAACCTCCTCCTCCATCTTAATTACTTCAGCGTACATAAAATACTTTTAATTATGTTTTGGGAGTTTTATTGTGGTGTTGCACAATAAAACTCCCAAAACATACTTAAAAGTGCCGTTAAATTCAAACTTAAAGAAAACACTTAGCTCAAAAAACACAATTTTAAAAAATGTAAAAAGCGTTACGCCTCAAAATGGCGGGAAGTGGACTTTCCTTTCAGTCGTGCCTAGAGCCCATGAAACTCCATGAAGTTCCACGTTAACGTGAAACCAGGAGGACGATAATTGTTGCTCACACCTTACTCAAATTTTTAATACACATTTAGATTTAAACATCGTTGCCGTTAGTTCTTTTTGGTTGTTTGGAGGAAATTTACGCATTTTAAGGAGCATTTATATTGCAGTCACAATGAAATGTTTTTAGGTCCTATTGATTGCTGCTGAGATAATATTATTATTCTGACTATATTTATTGTTATATTAATCTTTACAACTATAACTATATACACACTTAAGTAAAAGACTCAACTAAAACTAAAAATAATTTAAAATATGGCGTCGCAAAATTCCTCCGCATCGCAGGCCACTGGTAATGTACCCAAAAGGCTGGCAGCATTGCTACGTTGTATGGCAATGCTTATCCTTTGTCCGAGGTAAAAGCCAGCCCTAGGGTCACGCGAAGTGTCAACTAAGCGTCGTTGACAGATCTTTAAACAAGTAATGAGCACTCGGACCCCACGACCCGAGAGTTTCAACCCCAAACGGCTCGAAAATATAACTACCTACAAGGTTATTATATTTCCGCCGCTTGAGGTTCTCCGCAGCCGCAGCGGCAGCGCCAAAGCAGCACGAAGAGCTAGGAAGATGGGATGGAGCAAGAGTATCGACACAAGTAGCGTCCCACACTAATGGCCTACCCATCTTCCATGGAAAAAATGACATGGCATCCGGTCTCTTTCCATCGTCACGTGCCAGGCCATTGGGTTCTAATACAGCCGGAACGCCGACGGTGACAAGAGCTCGTCGGATGATGATGTCGCTCGTTAATATTCGCGTGCCGCTTATTCTGACTTGAATTTGAGTGCATTTTAAGTAAGAGAATGAGTCTTCTGCTGTATTTTTTGAGTTATTAAAAGTATATTTATAAAGAGTATTTTTTTAGTTATTAGTATTTATTAAGAGCATTTACACGTCACGGTATTTCATTCAAACTGTGAAGTCCATGCTCTTCGAAATGAGAAATGATTTTAGTGATAGGTACTTATGCAAACGCAAGATTCAAAAGGTCTAGAATTCACTTTTCATATAAAACTTAAAATTCATCATCATCATCATCATCATATCAGCCAAAACACACTTGAAGGAGGCTATGTCCAGCAGTGGTCGCACTGCTGGACATAGCCTCCTCCAAGTGTCGCCACAACAACCGGTCCTGTGCGTCTCGCATCCATCGGCACCAGCGACCCTCACCAGGTCTTAAAATTACTCGTACTTATATATTGCTGTCTTGTATTTTGCGAATCCATGTTAAGTTTCATTGAAATTGGTTTATTTATTTTCAAGAATAAGGACTAAACGCTCCTAAAAAAGAAAAATCTAGCTTATTAACAGTGCGGATGCGTTGAAAGCTTCAAAGGAAATAGAACTTCCCAGCCTTCTTAGCCCAAGAACACATTTTTTAAACGTTTGCTAACTTCAATCACCAAATAAAATCGGCCGACAACAAGAGAGCAACATTTTTCACAAATACTCGACTACCCTCGATGTGGACGACCACGTAAATAGAAGGTGTTTAAAAATAAAACATGAAGGCTCTTTGCACGCCCAACATATGGCAACGTACAGGACTTACAGAGGACGTTCCAGTGGGAATTAAATGTTTTCCTTCAAAGGCAGACGGGCGATACCTGTGCCACTTTGTGGCGATTAATAGTTGCTGATTTTGGCTAAGACTGAATAATTGTGAAAAATATCATAATCACCCACATTTCGTGTCTATGTGTGTTTTAGTAAATGTGTTATTAAAGCATATCTCGTTTTTTACATAGTCTTCTATTTACACCCCACTTAGTTGTCATATACGAGTATATACATAATGTAGATATATAGATAAATACATAATTTATTTGCTTCGGACTTTCTATGCCGCTTTTTATTGAGCTGAAAGTGATAAGAGTTGATCATTCGGTTGACCGTAATTTTAATTCCTTACCGTCATCTCGTAGGTAATAAACGCAGTCAAAACAAACTGTTATAATGCTAAAATTATTATTTTCGTTCCTGAAATGAAGCTAAAGGCTATTTCAGAAATCTTTTTTATTCCCAAAAGAATGCCAACCGGAAATATAGAAAACAGACAATCGTTTTTTCTAAAGCACGCTATTGACGCTCAGCTACAGGCGCAAACAGTAAGAAGCAATTTTATTGCTTTGTATAATATTCTTCATAGCAATTTTGACTGTACAGATTTAAATAATGTACTGTGTTATGCAGTCCCCAGAAGTGCCCATAAAAGGCAAGTGCGCGCAGGCCAACTCTTTGCTGTGGGCTCCTGCCAATCCAACACTGGTCTACGTTTACCAATTCGACAAATGGCGGCAACTTACAATAAAGAGTTCGAACATATTGATGTCGTCACATGCTCAATGAATAAGTTTCGTAGATTACCTACTGTACGAGACACTTTTGGACTAATATTGATGCATAATCTAATTGTTCAAATTAATATTTCTGTTTTGTATTTTATTTTTATACTGGTGTAACTGTGATGCATGTACAGTTTACCCCCAAGCGACTTAAAATTTTAATATCAATACCTGTGAACAGCGCTGTGGGCTACATTATAAATTAAGTTATTGTTATTCCTGTTTGTAATATTATATTATGTAGCTGTTTGTTGTTCCTTTTAAAATAAAATAAAGCAAGTGTGGTGTAAAATCGCTCTTTGTGTCTCGTCTGCTTCGTCACATTTCTACCTACCATTCTCATATGAAGTACTTTTCAAACTTTCGGCTCCAATTTTAAGGATACGGAAGCAGGTGATCGAAGAAAAGCCTCGATGTCTTCAATGAATAACCTTTAAAAGAAAATTGTCAGACGTGAGGGAAAACTCCAACTTTACGAAAAAGTTACGTTCAAAGTAAATTACTTTTGTTCTAGATTCTGGTAATGGATTGATTTATACCTTTAGCTTTGGAAAACCTTTCTTATTTGATTTGCTAGTTTGAAGTTGCTAACGTCAAAGATATCATGATACCTATTCAACAACCTAATTTAAATAATAATTATATTTGATAAAGAACCCAGAGAGCTCTTGACTAAATAATGGCATCCTCACGGGACAAACTTCACGAGTAAGTAACGCTCGCCGAGGTCGGCCATTGGATGGGTGGCAAGTGTGACCTTTGATTGCGTACCGATATCGACTCCTCCGTGAATCGGTTAGCACGTTAAACCGTTGGCCCCGGTTGTCATTTGTAGATATTTGACAGTCCTTACGGTAGACAAAAGCCAGAAAATCTGACACCAGTCTCACCAAGAGGCGCATGTGGTTCATTCATTACTTATATTTGATAAAGTATCCACAAGATAACTAAACGTAAATCAAAATACAACAAATTTTTCTATGGCCACCTCGCCAAAATGCGACAAGCCACAGATAAACAAATGAAGTAAACACAATAGGCAAAGGTCACAACCCATACAGCCTTTATATCCGCAATGTAACAGCACAATTTGCGAATATCGTTGAAAATCAAACACGTAGTGGGACGTGTTTCTCATAGCAATACACGAATTCCCACGCTCTGTTTATTTTAACAATATTTTCTATTTTACATATCGTCAACTCAACGTTTTGTGGAATGGAACAATATTGTTTTAATTTTTGTCCCGATTCGTGAATAGGCTGAATATATATTACCTTTGCCATTTGTATTTTTTATCTGTTGTAATTTCGTATGCAGTCTGTATTTTTATTGTTCTCGAGGGAAATAAACATTGAATTCTGAGTGTTTTATGTATAATGGAAGACTTTTAACTGCTTTTCGCTTTTTACGTTTTAATAAATTAAAGAATAACATCGATAATATAAAACGTCATTCTGTAGGGAGAATATGAATATTGTTACCCATAATTGAGTTTGTTTCACGTGATAATATATGCTGTACCAAATTTGTATTTTTTTGTAGATTTTGTATTGTAGAACTCTTTGGTATTTATGTACCTAATAAAATAAATAAACGCTGATTTGGTTGCCAAGCTTAAAAGATAAAGCCAGATCCACTCGCTTGCCAAACTAACGTACGTCATGATTACAGCCGAAACTAGCTCGATGTTCGTCGTGCTTACCTGTCTAGAACATACTAACGCTTGCGCAAGCATGTAGATCGCGAAGTTTGAAACCCTAAATTTAGCTAAACTTTTGTGGAGGTTTGAAGTTTGCGGCAAGTGCCAAGCGTGTTTTGCATCACGACGGGTTTGACGCATTTGGTGCACATCTCAACTTGTACACCATGCTCAAATGGTGAACTTAGCAACTGGTGCACTTCTCAATTGGTGCACTTCGCAAAAGGAGCACTTTTTAAGATGAGTGGAGATTTGGAAAAATTGTCTAAAAATTAAAGAATCTTTGATTTTGCATAGGTAATTTTCTTAAAAATACAATCAACAAAATACCTTTCAAGTAGGTACACACTTACTTAAACAATTTTCAATAATAATATAAAAAGTCACACGAAAGTAATAAAAAAAATATGTAATACATATGTAATACATGCCTCCCGTTATCGTCCACATTGAACAGTCTTGTGGCACACACCAAGTTTTTATACGAAGCCTATCTACAGTTTTTAAATACGAAATCCCTCCCAACCTTACTTACCAATTACTTAAAAACAAACCTATTTACGTACCCACTTAATTACGAAACTCCCACATCCGCGTATCATTCCGCTCTATAGGAAGTTGCCCTTTACCGGTAGACATGGGCACCTAAGTTCGTCGCCTAAGTTCGCTGCCTAAGTTGGCCTCGCAAGTAGCCCAAGTTTGAGTCGTAAATATCCCGGCGCAATAGATTTATGACTCCGTATACCTCTGGAGGCCTATTCTGAGTTCGGAGTAAATTAGTTTTTAAAAAGTAGCCTTTGTTATTTTGGACGAGGGATCGAAAATTACGTAAGGGAAAAGGAGTTGGTTTTTCCGTGAGAGTGAAACTTTTAAGGGTATTTTTCACTACCTCCGGATACGATCTGATTGAATACCTATCTAGTAAAGTACCTATTTCACATACAAGTTCAAGAATAAAAAATAAAAATTCATTCATTCAAATTAGACTAAGAGCATAAGCCAGCATTTTTAAACCAGTTTCTAGTTTTTTGGCTGGGCAGAAGAAGTGGCGCAATACATCTCAGACTCCCCAGCAACACACCTGTCTGATAATTATATTGTTTAAGACGACGCTCCTGCTAGCTAGATACTATTTAAAGGGACCCATTGAACACTGGACGACATTGTTCCAAATCAAACCTATGGCAGAATGAGCTCGACTCCTACTGAAAGGACTGGTCAGCACTAGCAGAAGACAGAAATGGGTGGAAAACGCAGAGGGAGGCCATGGGCCTGCAGTGGGACAATATTTGTTTTTTTTTTTATGGAAAAGCGTGCCACACTATTCTCTATTTTTGGCATACCTACTTACCATTTTTGTTATATCTATGTACTTACTGTGCGTGTTTGTGCTAAATAATTTATTTTATTCTTTCTTTACCACTGCATCTCCTGTGAACCAGAATTAACAGTGGCCACCAACAGAAAAACGCCGTGTCAATGAAGCTCGACGAGTCCGGAGAAACAATTCAACTGGCTTGGATCTCACAACGAAAGTAATCACAAAAGAACGACGGAGAAACAAAATTTCCACTTTCCTCTTACTCGAGTAGGAGACTAACATAGCTAGGCCAACAGGTACCAAAGGACATTTACACTAGGGTAAGCCCAATTAAAGCTATTTAATAAATCTTAGGTCTATTTACCTCAAATTCCTGAAAATCACCTTACCGGTGCATACGTACTAACGTACTCTTTAAATTTTCCAGTTCTACTGTAAAGCGAAAATTCTGGCCTCATACACCTACCTAGTACATAATTTACAGCCATTAAGTTTCAGCAGCCCACGCACCAAGATACGGGCAATCTCGATAATATTCCCCGGTGATCACATCCGCGCAGGGTTGGCACGCGAACGAATAAAACAGCAGGTAGGTATATTCGGTAAATAGCTGAGAGTGGCCACTTGGTGAAGCGAGCTTGAAGTGAACTGTCATTCCTTTTAAATAAGTTGAATTGATTGCACACTTTATATTCACTTCGCAAAGTTTTCTCGGTGAGTTTTTACAGAATAGCACTACAGGAGCCTCAGCTGTGACGGCGGTTCACGAGCCGCCTCGCCCCTCTGCGTCTACGCGGGCTTAAATTATACTCTAAGGGTAGGGCAGACAAGACTACGTGGAGTCGGTTTTGCAGAGTTTCGTTTCTGTCAATCACTTTTGTAGCACAACATAAGGCTTGTTTCACACGTACCACAACTACACCACACCGTCGCAACAAAAGGTGGTCAAGCTGTAGTTACGTGTGAACAGTGTCGTTGCGGCTTCTGCGGTTGCGTTGTGGTGCCTACAAAATGTGGATGTGTTTGCGATGTGGTCGACCGCTAGTTCGCGGTGTCGCTGGTGGTTGCGACGTGGCTGCGATGTGGTCACACACGCGGTCAACAATGACTGCAAAATGTGCTCCGTGTGAATTCAACTTTTAATTTTCATACAAATTAGCGCCTGCCCACGTGTTGTGGTGTGGTTGTGGTACGTATGAAACAAGCCTAAGGCTGTTTGGAGCCGTTGATCCCGGCTGTCATTTATAGATCTTTCACCACCATTACCAATAATCAGAAGCTAGAAAATCTGACACCAGTCTAACCAAGCGATGTCGTGTTACCCAGTTGGGTTGTGAAGGTCAGATAGGCAGCCGCCTTATTTAAAATACTGGTATTCATCTGCATTCGGTTAGACTGGAAGCTGAACCAATCATAGGTGGAAAAAGACTGGTACGATTTAAGAGTTTACTCCTCACGATATTTAATGCATAGGTAGATACTGGCAAGTCCTAACTCTTGGATTTCATCATCATCATCATCATATCAGCCGAAAGACGTCCACAGCTGGCTATAGGCCTTGGACCAAGTGTCGCCACAACAACCGGTCCTGTACGTCTCGCATTCAGCGGTCTATGCCTTCCTGTGAACCTCACCAAGTCATCGGTCCACCTTGTGGGAGGCCTTCCAACGCTACTACTTTTCGACCCCATCGACTGTTCTGCGAGCAAAGTGACCTGCCTTCTGTCATTTCAGTATGGCGATCCTTCGGGCTATATCTTGGATATGAATAAAACGATTTGAATCAAACTTGGTTATATACGCAAGGGACATTGGTCTTGGTAAGTCTTGGTAAGAACTCGTTCGAAAAGAAATTTAGAGGGACAGGGAGAACAATTTTTAACATCTTTCATTTTCCGTAAGGACTAAACGCTCTTAATGGGCCAATAAAGCATGTTTTTCATTAATTCTTTACGCTTTTACGATCTGACAACCCTCGCGTATTCCGCGCACCGATTCGATCCAATACGATCCGCTTACGGCACGATTAAATTTTCATGCTAAATGTAATTTGGAGGAAGGATCTCAACACATACATACATGATATAGTATATAATACAGCTGGAAACACATAGGTGTATTGCTTTAACACGTGCCTTCGATTAAACAATGAGGAATCAATGAAGGAATCGTTATTAAACTTGTATATTTCCTTTGAAGTAAAAGATAGTAGTAGTAATAATAATATCATCAAGTTAAGCTAGGACATTGCAGGCTTTCTTTTTTTTTTTTTTTTGGATGGGAAATCATCAAATGACCCCTCCCGCTCTGGGTTGAGCGGCAGTGAGTGTCAGACTTCTACTGACTAAAACCCACCCATGCTCCTCTTAGTGCCTTTTACGTTCCAGGGCCGCGGTAACTCTTTCGAACAAATCCGCAACTTGACATTGCAGGCTTGAATCACCTGATTGTCTGATAAAAAGATGATTCCGTGCTTCGGAAGGCACGTATAAGCCGGTGGTCCCGGCCGCCAAACGGCGGTCGTCAAACCACGTCACAGGCCCTTGAGGCGGTTTAGAAACTCTGACACTATGGTGTGTGACGTCGTTAGACCTTACTGCCCACACGATAATGAAAAAAGAAAGAATCAAGTTGAGCTGTATTTAAGATTTTCAAAATCATCTGAGTCCACATAATCCCACTTAAAACTAATTGCGAAAAACCCGGTCAAATGCGATGCAGTCTCGCACATACACGTGTCTTGATGAGTGCTCAATTTTAAATTTGAATATGCTAAAGTGGCAATGGCAAACCCCTTCCTGAAAATCTCAACTGTCTACCTATCATGGACTTAATTATGGATAATGAGGTACACCTGTTGTCAGACAAACAGATGGACAGACGGACAGCGGAGGCTTAGTATTAGGGTTAATGGTGGTTGCTCTTTTACTAACTCACACTACCTTGCCACCCCAAAACATCAGCAGTTATTATGAGTCCAGCACCATCGACGTAAAACTTGAGTGCAGACCGTACGCCTTCTTCATCTCTGTAACGTTCATGTATGGATCGAAAATGGTCCGTACCGTGTCGTAGGTTGTTGGTACAGTCAGTGACAAAAGCCCTTGATAATTTCATTTTAAATGTAATTCGCACAGCTAGATCTAAAGGCAACTAACTCAAAAATAGAGATATTTGAGTAATGCACACCATTGAATTCCTTATTTCGACCTATTTAATAGATTTAAAAACATCTTCAGTACTCGACGCTAGATGGCAAAATTCACCAACACGGGCTAAATTCGAAATATGAAATAATGATACATTGTTAAGCAAAAGGGAAATAACTACAAAAGTCCAATTTATGATAAAACAAATCTATACAGAAAACTCTACTCTAAACTTCCACACAGGGACACAGAAGTCTGTTTTCGCCTTTTTGTGCCTTTTTGAGTTAAACCTGTTCAGATCTAGGTCTGCGATCTGTAAATTATTGCTTTACAAGCAAAATGACAAGTCTTGTAAGTTTATTTTAAAAAAATCTCCTGAAACTTTGGACTGACTTATGTCACTAACTGTACCTAAAGTCCATTGGATATCCTGAATGTCTGTAAACCAATCGGTTTGTTGGGCTTGCTAAATCACTAGCAATTACAAGTTAATCTGTATTTGAAGCTGGCTAGGCGTGCATCTCAATATGCAATCTGAATCTATTTGATTTGAGACGACTAACCTAACCTAACCTATCTACTATATTAGTTTGCAGACAAGGTACATTCGTACATGCATGCTGACTAACTACTAGGACTAAGAAAATAAACTGAAAAATTAAACACAATGAAAGTCTAAAAAAAAATGTTGAAAAAGTTGGTAATAAAGTAAGATTTACACTATTTTTAATTTATTTTTAAATATTTAATTAAAATAAAAGAAATATAAAACAAAACCCACACTCACAAAATAACAAACACAACGTTTTTTTTAGTTAAATTTTTATTGTCTTTGGTTATACAAAAACATTGATTAATTTTTAAAATAACTTACAAAAAACCACATTTATTTATTTCTTTATTAATAAATACATCGTGAATGACTAAACTTGTACATTGATAATAATAAATCCTAAATTTTTAAATTGCAATGTTTTGATTACTTTCGTCACACACTCAAAATCTCTGACAGACGTCTTTATTACACGAACGACAAAGAGTATTTTGGTCGGGTTTTAAAAACAACATGTCTTAAAGACAAAATAACACTTAAATTACTAATAAAAACAATAATACTGCATGTTACATAAAATACGAACGAGCCAGTTAACTTTGAAATAGAAGCATTACAAATATTAATTGAAGTACACAAATAATAATTGGATTCGACTGCGGAATATTTTAACAAAGTCGTTCGCGGGTGTTTGCGTTACACGCCTATTAAACTTCGTAATTATTGTCATCTAACTCCATACTACAAATTGGAAACTTGTTAATTGTTTAGTTAGAATAAGGTGTCAATAATTATGTAGAGCCATTAGAGTGTGTAATATCAAACACCGGTATTTAACAGATTAGTTAATCGAAACGTTGCTGCAACCGAAATACAGTTCGATCTTTAAAATGAAAATGTTTGTAACGCAATATCAACAATTGAACTACTATCAATTGTTGATATTGCGTTACAAAAATTTTCATTTTAAATATCGAAACTTAAAATTGAATCAAGATTGATTTAATCAAGAAGCTGGATAACAAAAATGGATCCTCATTTTCCGCATTAAAAGTACTTACAAGTTAGAAGTTTGAACAGGCCCTTGTTCTCTACGAGCGATTCTCTAAACACTATTGAACGTTTGGATTATATTGGTTCTAGGAATAAAAGGTAGTGGCCGATCCGACCAAGTTGTAAGTTTTAGGAGCACGATCCAGGATAGTTTGTGATCTAGGTTAGCTTAGCACAGCTTCTTTGTCAGTAAGGGAGAGTTTTGATCCGTAGTTTACTGAACCAATGGTTAAAATTGTGGTTAAACTTCGTTAAAACACGTTTTTCGATCAATTATAAGCAATAAAAATAACGATTAATTAAAAACAATTATTTAATAACTGAAACCTGCCTTGGAAAACGCATTTTACATTGACAATGAATCAGAAAACTTTTCCTAAGATGCACGAAAAAGGAGCTAGCCTAGTTCGGAACACGATTAAATGTCTGACATGAAACTCTAGGTTTTACTTTCGACTTTTTATTGTTGACTAATGAAATCAAACCAATGACAAAATGGCTACTGGCTTGGTAGTTCCTATCATGCTATGCTTATGCGTGAGAACCAGTGTCATTTAAGGTCACGAAAGAACGAGATTTATCTTTCAAATTTTTAGAGATGTTCTATGAACGGGATATTTAATCACTTCACAAGTAAATATATTAAAGTTTCTTCCATTCCAAAGCTCTGGCTCATTCAGAAGTAAAAAGATTAGAAACTACAATCAAGAGAAAATTAAAACAATTCAAATTTTCATCACCAAAAGGAAATCAAATATTTTATAAACTTTTTAATATTTCAATACGGTTCCACTGTCTTATTTCATGCAAAATCCCATCGAATCATCATTTTCCATTATTATTTTTTTTTAATTTTATAACACTACAAATATTATATGACGATACTTTTAATTATATTTCAGTTCGTTTTATTCCCTTGTCATTATTTTAATGATTTTACAAAATCGACATCTAAAAATGTTTTATAATAAACACCGGATTCGTTAAAATATAGATACCTCAAATATTTTATATGAAATAATTTTTATAGTAGTTCAAATTCACCCAGTAAATCTAATTTATCTTGTATTTCCTTTGGAATTAATAATTATTTTTAACTGTTATATTGTTATCAAATGGCAGTATTATATTTAATTGCAAACCAATCATTATGATAGTTACTTTTAATTAAAATTTACTTATATTCTTTTATCACCTGCAATTTATTCATCATTTTTTTTTAATTTATATGAAACTTCCATAAAAATGTTAAAGTAGGTATTTAGTAACACAACTAGGTAACATATTTCTATCTAAAATATTTGAGTCACCTATCGCACTTATATTACAAAAAACATGATGAATATTAAGATAAAATACAATTTACATGACATCTATTAAATAAATGAATCACAAAATAACGTTTTCATATAATTTATTGACAGCGGGCGACCGAGTTATGATTCCGGGAAAATAGCAAACGTACGTACCGTATATTACAACTATTAATTTTACTAGCTAGGTACTCATATTAATCATTTGGTTGCTCAAAACGATTTGGCAACGTGAAAAAAAAAATGGCTACTTGTCTGTAAACTACGCACGTTTAGCACATATTGAGCTCGCTTCTTAATTAATACGGTAAACACTGACGCTACGGCACATGTTACTAACTTAAATTTAAGGTCACATCTGATTTCACAAATATTATACCTCATATATGACAAAATTTGCATAATATCTGTAATACAGAATAGGCAAAAAATTTAGAATCTTGTAATTTGCTATCTATTAAGGTTCATTATTAAGGTATTACCTCAATAATTATATTTTATACTAATATGTATGATAGGGTGTTAAATATGACGAATTTAAAATAAGTGTTAATCGCAAAGCAAGGTTGTAAAACTATTATGATTTGAGATATAAAAATTATTAACATCGAGATGTAGTGCTTAATTATTATCTAGTAATATACAAGAAGTCTTTAAGACTCTCCTATGATAGCTGAGTATGCAATTATTTAAAAACATCATGCAGCAAAACAATCACTACCATAGATAATGTAGAGCGACATCATACAAACACACCTACATATTATACATACATCTAATTTAAAAAAAAACAATCGTTGGAAAACTCAAATATTTTTCGTAACATGGATAGATTAATATTCGACAAACTACAAAATATCAACGTTAAAAGTGATTTCCACGAAACAAAATAAAAAATATATGATTATTTATGTTTTAAAGTCAATTGAGCTACATATTTTTGCTATCCATACTTCAGATATGGTGTCGCTCTAGAAAGGGAATGTAGACGTTATGTGGCGGAATGTATGGGTCATCAGGAGCCCAACTTTGTACTGTCAACTATCATAATTTACACAGGGGATAAAACAAAAAGGTGCAATATCAAAAATCAACTAATATGATGAGGATGACAGTTAAGTACTGTTGGCAAAATTATTTAGGTAGGCAATCTTGGAATTATTTTTCTAAAATATATTTTGTTATTTTGTTTTGTGTGTTTTTGTTTTATTAATGTCTGTATTGAATCATCAATTAATATTTTTAATTTGAATTATAATTCATGTATAATGTTACGTCTTCAGGTTTTTGTGTTTTTTTTTTAATATTGCACCTTTCTCGGAATTTTAAAGTATTAACTACTAGATTACCTACAAAACAATTCGGACTAGATATCTAAGTTAAGGGACATCCACAAAAAATAAACTAATTTTACTGTGCGCATTGACAATACGTTTAGGAATTACTACCTACCAAGTGATTACAAATACAATTTATTTATTAATAAAATAAAATCACAAATACTGATTCTGTATTTCATCAGTGAAACACCCTTAAAAATTATTTATAGGATGGCAATTAATAGTTCAGAAGAGTGAATTATTTTTCTGGATCACGACAAAAAGGGTATACAATTGTTATTTTACGGTATTATACAGTAATTAAGGGCCAAAAAATTTAAAAATAAAATAGCAAACAAAAATTTTCATTATTTTGGCGTAAATAATAATCACAACGCTGATTGAATAAAGTTTTTATTAAATAAAACAATGTTTCGCTCAAGTAACTGTATTCAGTTGAAATATTCTGTTGCAATTGTATTTGTAAGTCAAATAGTCTTGTCAGGTTTAATGGTAGAATTACGCATTCTAATGTACTGTTTTGTAAATAAGTAAAGTACTGGAATAATTTAAAGTCCAACAACATTATTGAACCCTTTTTTTCTAAAATGAAGCGACATCTAAATCAAAGCATCATTTAAAACACACACAGGTTGTTACATTTGCAACGCTCGGCTCAGCGCGGAGAGCTGAAAATCCAGCGATAGTATTGAGGCGTTTATTTAGGTGTCGTCTGGTTTATATGAAAATGGGTAGGCGTGAAAAACATTAAAAGTTTATCATCACCCTTTGAAGAGTTTTGCTGTTTTATTTTGGAGGTTAAGTTCTGGAAAATATGCCTGTGTCTAGAAATATATTTATCGAAAAAAAAAATCACACCTTATTGCGTGAAAGAAATCTTTTACTTTTTCTTGTTAATCTGTAATATAATAATGAATAGATAAATATTTTGTAACATATTTTATTAGTTATGTGTAAAAATCTCATCAATATTTGGCACACATTTGGCAACAGTTTTTTTATTATTTATTATAAAAAAAGATATTAGAATTATACGCTTTTACCATTGCTTATGTACATCATAAATAAATTGAAACTTTTAATAAGAAAAATGCGTAATTCTTCTCCATTTTGTATAAAATTTGGTTTTATTCAAATCTAGGACTTAAATGTAAGTTGCGTTGATATATAATAGATTTTCTATGTCTACACATACATATAATTACTAATTAGGTTAATAAAACCTCATTCACAACAAAGGAACGTTGTACAACACTCATAGAATTGATGTATATGTTACATAACCTTATGTAGGTATTTACTTACACACACATTATTTGTATAATACATATAATAATAGCCGATACAAATGTCATAGACTTAATAATATATTGAATGTTGTATTTACAATTACGTTTTATATATTTTAAAATCCATACATATATTTAGAATTCAATGAATATATCTCATTTATCTACGTTGACACATATTTAAATATATTTTAGTTAAACTTTGTCGGGTTAGATTAGCGATGAATTAAAGTTGGCTTATCATTTTAGCTCACTATTCGTTTTTCACAACGTTATCACAATAGTGATAGTAATTACGACATTAAAAGGAATAATAGATTCCGTAATATCCATAAAATTTTCGTAGAAGAGTGAGGTAAAACAATACAGTAGTAAAGGGTCACATTATGATAAAGATCGTTGTATGAATTTTAATAGTACATCGAGATAATGATCATCTCGCATTAATCTTGAATGTCACAGAGTACTCAAGACGAAAAAAAACAAATCTTAACAATTTTTAATATGGTCTCCTTGAAATCTTAAAATTATCATTTAAACATTTAGAATTCTCACAAGAAATAGATTTGAGTATTGCTCAGAAGTTCTATAATTATAAAACTTACTTAAATAAAATACTATACGAAACACACAGTTTATATTTTGAAAAAAGGCTCAGGACTCTCTCTTAATACTGTTCGACATGCAATGATGCATATAGTTGATAAATTCTCACTTACAGGTGCTACGAGTCACTCATGACCACTCTATACATCTAAAACAAACACATTGAATAATTTAAAGCAATAACGTTAGCGTCAGAAGAAAACGAAAAAGGAATGTTCATAGCAAAACCTTTTTGTAAAAGCGAAGAAAAAATTAACAAGGCCCACAAAACTTTGTTCAATGGACAAGAATTTCAAAGATTTGAAGCACTCGACGAAAAAGAAAAATACAAATTAAATAAGTAACCTTTAAAAAATTTCAAACAAAATTTTTCTTGATCTAAATTCGTCGATATTAATCCTAAAAGCTCAAACCTTATCCAGAACACTGTAGAGAATTATCTGACTAGAGTAAGGTACACCTTCAATGTGGACCGATACAAAAATACGAGGCCCGACACCCCGTATTTAATTTTCACCTCACTAGTTTTACTACGTTTATTACAGCTTTATTCGAATTCACGTTTGAATGGTGACGGTTACAATTTAAATTCCGAATCGCAAGTATTCGAAAGTTGAAATTCAATGTCGGGTAATTTACAGCCAACAAAATAAAAATACAATGAATGCATCAAGGAGTGTTCGCATTCGCCCCGCAGTCGCAAACTGTCAAAAACACCACCCACATGTTGACATTGATTTTCGCTGAGAAAATATTGCAAGTTGAATTTAACGAAGTACGAGATTTGGCATTCAAAAGACCTTTATAACCATGTCGGATAGTGTTCTTAACATCTACATTACTGAAAAACAATTGGAGTAAAACAATTGGACATCTATCGCGTTTGATGACTATACAAATGCAACAAAAAAAAAACGCGTTTGAAAACATGTGTTTGAAAATCGAACACTAAATTTTAACTATTGCAAATACAAAATGACGCACTCGCACCTCCGTACCGGTCCCCTGACTAGATTCCTTGATGAACTACCAGTTTTAATACAGCTATAATCAGCTCCCTTGCTCTAACACTAATCACTCTTAAAATACTCATGGCTTTTAATCTTTGCTCTTAAGTTTTGATTTAAAATTAAATCATTCTTCTTCTTATAACAGGAGAAGATTCAGACGTTTTCTGTGGCGTGAACATCTTCGTACGGTTACGTTGATTGTTCTGCAGCAGACATCGATTTGTTTTTCTCTGCACATAAAATAAAGAACAGACTTATATGTTTTTAGTTTGTCTTTCTGCGAATATGATACAGCTGGAACAAGGTTGCTGTTTTATTTCAATCAGTGGGGCTCCCTGGCTGGACATCAGTGAGTCAGGTAATTAATTGAACCTTTTAACAATTTATTTCAAAACTGTAGTTAATATTTCCTATGGGGATTGAAAACGCCAGTAAAAACGAACTCGATTTTATTACCGAAGCTTGTTTCTTACGTCACAAAAAACGTCCGAAATAAAACATTCTCAACAAAAGTAAAATCAAATTAAATGTCATCTAAGTCTACAAATAATATACTATGTATGGACGGGACGGTCAACTCACTAATCGAAATCAAAATTCACAACTAATCGTTTCAATGGACCAAATAAACTTTACTTTACTTAATATGGATGACACCACGTTTTATTAGCAGTCCATTTTAGTTTACTTTTTAGGTAGAATATATGACATTAGGTGTTTTAGTGTCAATGCTGGTAACAGAATCATGTCTTCAAAACTTTGGCACACTTTCTTTCTAACATCACTTGAGCTACAATACTCATTAGGATTCGTTAGAAATCTATGAAACTGCAAAATGTCGTCTGTTCTCCATTACCAGCATTATTTCACTTCAACAACAAATTAAATTAAAACGGTCACCAAAATTGGGCAATTTACATTTTGGCACCGTCCGCAAGACATAATCATTCAATCAATCGAAAGCTCATCACAATTCAGTTGTACACTCCTCTGGTCATCGCTTCCCTATTCCTATTGTGCCACTTGCACGTCAGAATTCGCACATACGTTCTTCTAAAAGTGGCGTTACACAGAGCGTAACACACAGGGTTTATCGTAGAGTTAATGTAACAGAGAGCATAGAAGAAGGACCACAACTCGTCAGGGATGCACTTAGTACACGCGGTCAGAGGTTTCAGCAACACCAGAATGTTGTAAGGCGTCCAAGTGATTATAAAAGATAGAAGGATGGCCGACAACGTTTTTGCTGCTTTCGTCTCCTGCTTTTTCTCCTGTGTTTTCTTTTTTGGCTTTGGCTGTTTTGTTAATCCCTTCCCTGCTAGCTGTTTTGGAATTATCTTGGCATTCAAAGGGATTCTGACATCCTGTATGTGGGATGTTCTTCTCGTCAACGCCTGGTGTCCTGCGGGATGGAGGTTCAGCTCTGAGTCGCCTCTGGTTGGTCGGAAGTGCGGTCTAGCGTTAGAGGGTGGAGACTCTTCAGTGATCATCTTGATCGTTGGTCTCTCGGTGTCGGCATCTGGTAATCTAATAAGGATTGTGTAAACTGAGTCTGCTGATGCAGATTTCGGTGCTGGTGAGGTAGTAGCGTTGATTCTGGTGTTAGGAGGGAGGGAGCGACTGTCTCGAGCCGCGGGCATGTTGGAGGGGGGCTCATAGCTCCGTCGGAGGGGAGAGGTGCCTCCGTCACCCCCTGAACCACTGGAACCACCGCCGCGAGACGCGTAAGGGTCCCTGATGACGTTTAGTGACGTGCATCTGAGGAAGACGACAAACACATAAATATACCACTCATATAAATTGGGTTTTGAAAGTCTGCAGTAACATTCACTCAATTCTCAGTCATTTAAAGTCACCACTCAATTCAAGTCAAGCCTATACAAGACTCATCCGGAATCCCAATTTCGCCAACAATCCTTTGCTCATAAGGGACAAGAGCCTTCATATCCGGAGTTAGTTATTTATTTAATAACATTAGACTGAGTGTCCTCGAGACGTAACCAAGGGTCGCAAGTTATAACCGGTGACCCTCCGTGCATTGGGGAACACCTTTGTATGGTTATCATGACCGTTCAGTTTCTGATGAGTAGTGTTGAGAAAGTACTTGTTTAAATTACAATGGTACTTGTATGAATTGGTCCTGTGTAACCTTTTTAAGTTTGAGTGGCTTAAGTTTTAAGGTGGATTAGCATCCCACCCATTAATTTAAGAACACAAAAAAAAAATGGAACTGTAAATTTTTCAGATCGGTCTCAAAGTTGTCTTTATGACTGGAGAGAGATCAGGCGCAGGTTTATTTATTTATTTATTTATTTATTTATTTATTAGGTTCAACGGCTTTATGTGCTTTCCGAGGCACTGAGTTGTTACATCACCAACTTCCAAAGTCCGGGCTGCAACTGCGCAATTCCTAGTTGAAAAAACCAGTAAAACTTTTTGCCCGACCTGAGAATCGAACCCAGGACCCCACGCCAGGCAGTCGCGTTCGCGACCACCAGGCCAACAGGGTTATTTTCTGGGGTCCTTATTTTTATTACCGTCATAACATATAATTTTATAACATACAAAATTTTCTTTATTTTATCTTCCTCTTAAACTCTTACCTAGACACGGAGCTCTGCAGCGGCGTCTCCACAGATACGGGTGTGGCGTACCCAGGGTCTGAAGGCTCCTCCTCAGGCTCTGTGTCCTCCACGTCCTCCCGGCCGGAGTGCCACCACGCCACGCACCACGCCCGAACAGCTGCCCAGCCCCGGAGAGCCCGACGTGCGTTAGCAGCCTGGGCGGAAAAAAGTGATGGTTAATAATTGTTATACATACATATGAATTGAGCAAAAACAGTCTGTTTGCTGATGTCTTCAATGTTAGTAGGCGTAGTATGACTACTTCTGTATCTAATAGCGATTTTATAACTTTTAAAACATTTTTTTTTGTAATTTTTTGTTTCTTCAATCAGTCTCTTTCTTGCGTTTCTACGGTGATCGTACTACGCATACAGAGGCATTTGCTACTTTATAATATGAATGTTTATATCTTGAGAATTTTACAATTTACGCAAAAAAACATACTATTTGGTTTCTACTATTTTGGTTTATACTATTCTGTTTTATAAACCCAGTTATTATGACGCTTCATTTGATTTATGATTTAAACAGTATGTCTGCTAATGGCTTGGTTAAATTTATGGAAGCAAATCATAACCCTGTGGTTTTAACAAATGGGTTCAACCATTAAGGTTGGGATAACTTATTTAAATTATTTTAATCAAATAACTGAAAACCGTTATGGCTGTTACTATATGGGTTTTGAGAGATAAAAGGGTAAAGATTCTATCTAGTGAATTTTATTAAGCTACGCTAAGTTAAACTTCTGTTGAATATCTTTTGAAATTAAGTCTGACTGCATTCTAAACGACTGTAATTTAGCTTTTCATAGCAAGTTGGCAGCCCATCGTTATGAAGAGCAGTAATAATGTTACCCGCCTTATAACACCGGTTCTCTTAAATAATGCCACTTCTCCGGGCACAGTTTGCATAGTCGCCATTTTGTGATCAACAAGGAAATGAAAAATATAACCAGAGGGAATGAGAACCCTTTTAAAACTGTTTTGTGTATTGCTTAATGCGAATTCTTCAAAGGAATTTTTAAGTCTCTCTTTCCAGAGATTTTATTTTGACGAGAACCGGAACCTTTTATTTTGCTGTAAACAAATCGAATTTTTGATGAGGTGCGAATTTTTCTGTGAACCTGAAATGTACAAAGGGGCTTAATTTCGGGCAATGGAATTTTTTTCAGCGAGCTTTTCGCTGTAAATTGTTTAAATGCTGGTTATTGGTGTGAATGTTAGCCTTTTTCAGTAGAATGTGTGAAATTCGGTTGTTTCAGAATTTTAACATTGGTGTTAATAAATAATATATGCTTTTACGAAAAATTATAAAAGAGAATCGTGTTATAACTGGCTTTTATATTTTTATTGTAGTGTCATTCAACATCTTACCATCCCCTGCCATACCATAATATTTATTTATTTATTTATATTTTATTGCACACCAAAATATAGATACATAAAGAAAACCTTAAACTAAAAAAATATACAATTGGCGGCCTTATCGCATTGCGCGATCTCTTCCAGGCAACCTGGTATGGATAGAGGATGGACATAATAATAAAACCATACCACAGCACGTGTAAAAATCAGTTGCCCTATCCACAGCCTGTCCTTTACAATAAACAGAAGATAAAATCCATAAAATTGTTACGTTGCAATCCCACAGACTCGATATGTATGTAAATTTTCTATCACCGAATAAATTGATGGAAGAGCCAACCTAAAATCGCCTTCCACATCGGTTACAATCGGTTTTGACGTCTCGTGCCAAATAGTCGCCCCCAGTGTTGCACTTGGCACCTACCCAACATCATAAGCTTAGGCCAAGTTATGCATAACACCGGAACACAGCAAAAACAACCTTATTTGTTTACTGCAAAGAAGGACTAATCTGCACGGTATTTTATATGGTCCTTCGAGCCGGATACTGCGTTCGTACAATAGAACCCATTGCGACGCATGGGAATTTCAAACCGCATTCATTCTTGTAGCTTGTTTAAAATCATTTATTTGCGCAGAAATTGGATCAAGGAGTTTTTCGTTAGATACTGCTACAGTGGAACTATTTAGTCAAATATTTTACAACGTCCAAATATTACGTTATCTGGGAAGGTCGTTAAAGTCAGCAAGGGTTGTTAGTAAATTAGTAGTGGCCGGTAATCCATCAGCGGGCAACCTATATTTAACACGGGTAGATAATTTGATTGACCTATAACCCACTATCTTGACAGATGGGTCAGATATACCACACGGAGATGGTTTTGAAACACTGTTTCTAGCACCTTTTTATGGACGGGAAATCATCAAATGACCCCTTCCGCTCTGTGTGAAGCGAGACGGAGTGTCAGACTCTTACTGACTAAAACCCATCCGTGCCCCTTTGCTTTCCAGGGCCGCAGTAACTCTTTCGAACAAAATTCGCAACCCGGGCAGGCTCTGGCCCTAATAGGCCCCGTCTTCTATGCTCAACATATCTTTGAGGCACGCGTGGCACACTACGCGCCGTCGACCTGGGCCTGGCTTTGATCGGACGGCGAGTCACCCAACGCTCGCTGTCCACAGGCTCGTACCTACTGTGGCCGGGAATCACCCTGCGACTCCCGATGCCCGGGGGTTTCCAGCACCTTGGCCGGAAAGATCAAGATCCCCAATATCGGAGGATACTGTTAATCCCAATCCAAAGCATGATTAGAGCGTATACCTTTAGCAATTTCAAATATTCTATAGTAAGTGAAAAACCACTTTCTTTTTCTCTGTTAACTAAATTAATACACTACTAACTTTTCGAGCTAGGTTTCTTACTTATGCGGATTTGAGATTAATTAAAATCGGTTAATTATTTTTTTACATGAAGGACTGGTCGGTTTGAATGAAATACGGTGATGAGTAAGGTAAACGCTCATAGCTTCGCATGTATGAAAGATTCGTCTGCTACATAATGTGAATAGGTATAGGCAACGGCAAATGATGTTGTGAAACCCGGTTCATCGGACAAAAAATAGATATATAAAATTCACCGCTCCAGCCCTGACATGTGAAAATTCCCAAATAAAAAATAAATCTTACGTAATAGTAAATAAACATTAAATTCGCAGCACACCGGTGTGCCGGCAGTGCTCGAGCGGTTCATGCAGCAAAATATCATGAGCTAGTTTGATTTTTTGTTACAATTGTCAATAGCAAATCGCAGCAGATTACGCGTACCTACTTGACAATAGGTCAAATTAATTTTCCGACAATTTTCATTCGATAAACTAGGGGTAAGTATGTTCCGCAATTACCCGCAGAACCAAAAAATACTCATTTACACATACCTATTTATAGTCCCAAACAACTACACCACTAATTTACTATTAACCAATAAACAATAATTTTGACTAATACGACTAATCACTAGCAATTATTGTCGACGTTGCCATCCGTATCATAAATGCAGTTCTACAGCCGCCATCCGATTATTCCGTCTAATGAAACCAGGCTTCATTTATATAATTGGACTGTTTAATTTAGAAAGTTAATTTCATACTATGTTTAACGGCAAAACATCAGTTTACGAAATACACCGAAATTGAGTTAATAATTGATCTTTATGAAATAGTTTGTTTGTTTGTGTTTTTCGAGTAAACAGAGATATAACAATAGTTATTTATGATATTAGTGCGGTAAGTTGGTTTTTACAAACGAGTAGACGAATGTAAGCACGAGACGAAGTCGAGGGCTTACCATAGTCACGAGTTTGTAACAACAAAATCCGAACGTGTGTCACACAACGTTTTTCGACACATTTGCGAGAAAACATTACAATAAGTAATGAAACAAACTTTTTGTCTTTAGAAATCAGTCGGAAAGTCGCAACAATCTTTGACGTTTCTAATATGAAAATGGCGCGAATTTGCAAAGGGCGCCAAATGCGCGTGGTGAAAATTAGAACCACATATTTTATTTTTTTAATTATCTTCTCTCATTTTCTCCATAATATTAAAATGAGACAAACGTATACAGCAAAAGCGCTTCCAAGGAGGTTCGATTATTCAGCTTATTTATTCTCGTGATGTGAAACTCCTTGGTGGAATTCTTATTATTTTTTATGGAAATTTAAAAAAAACCGTAAAGAATACGCACGGCGCTATACAACGGAGTTTGCGGTAAAATATGTACTTAGGTGAGAGTACCTATTTTTCCGCACGTTCCATTGTGTGGTGCATAATTTTTAACTTTCGAACAATGCATACAGGCTTCGTAAATACATTTTTTGAGCAAATGTGTTGAAAAGTTATCGCACCTGTTTTCCTCGACAGAGCAGACACAAGCATACAGAGGGGACTTTGATTGGTAATGTTTCCGGAGTAAAAATACTATTGAATTTAAACAAATTTCACTATGAGGGCAATACTGAAACTTGATAAAAACTGTCAAAGTGTGAGTTGGCGTCGCACACGGAGGGTTCTCTACCACCGTAATTTTATTCCCTGACGAAAAGATAAGTAGCATTGAAGGAAAAACTTTACTTTATAGTTGAATAAATATTTTTCCATACTTGAACACGAGTCTCGGTCAATTCGCTAACTGTGAATGTAAGTTTTATTGCTTTAACTTCGAAGCTTGATTTTTTCAGAATTCCAAACGACCATAGACTTACTTATTGACTATAAGCAATCCTGAACATTATTTTGTTCGCATGCAGGTGATTTTTTAGTGATTTCAGTATTAGTTCCATAGCAAAACTGTATCATATTCGTAAGTACTATCACCCCCTAAAATGTTGACAATGAATTAAAAGTTAACCGGTACGTAGATTGAAGACGTTTCCTTGCCACACTCAATGTCATTTAATACATTTTGTCGTCAGCATCAGCGTTTAACGCTACAGAAAACTGTTTTGTCTATGTCCCCAGGTACTTCTGAAACACCCTGTTTAACTACGAGCATCAGTTCTCCGGAAAGCACGTTTGACGTTTGGTCCCGGCTGTCATTCGGAGATCTTTGTCAGTTGCTACAAGCTGGAAACTCTCAATCAATCTTGCCAAGGTTTATTATGGTATTTATACCTGGGTTGTGAAGGACGAATAGGTATTCACTCCAAATAAAAAACTGGTACATGATGAGTCTATGGCCCACATTCCAAAACGTAAACTCCAACTCAACTCGAACTCAAACTCCATCGGAGCTTGTCATAAATTGAAGTTTTTGCATTTTTATGCTCATCTTTCGAATACCAAAACGTCAATTATACAAGCAAGAATTCATTGACATTTTCGTGCTCATGTTGGAATTGGAGTTCGAGTTGAGATGATGGGCCTATATCTACCTATGTCACAATTTGGCTTATCATTCTCATTTCTCAGCCTAAAAACCCATAGAAACATCCCATAATACAATCATGAAGCCAAGCAACTATCCAATTAGTTCTATACCAATCCAATCACACACAACTTGTTTTTATGAACACACAAATAAATTGAAAACAATTTCCAATCCACTGCCGTTTCTTTTTGAAAATGCTGACCCAGTACCGAAGTAAACAAGCAATCATTAATTCTGTCTAGCCTTTTCCTCACCAGTATTTTACTTGGAGCAACCGCCTATCAATAGAGAGGGCAATGCTCGGAGTTTCCTTGCGTGATCGTAATCAGGAATGACGATATCCGCAAGAGAACCAAGGTTACCGACATAGCCCGAAGGATCGCCAGACTGAAGTGGTAGTGGGCAGGGCACTTAGCTCGCAGAACAGATGGTCGATTGGGCCAAAAAGTTTTGGAACCTCATCCATCGCTTTCCATCAGGCGTGATCGAGGTCAAGAGCTAGCCCATCCTCAATTTAAAAAAAAATGAGACCAACTGTTTAACGTATTTTCAGAGCACGGAGGAATCTCGGTATGTAAAGATGGTCACCCATCCACAGACCGAACCCGGTAAGAGCTGCTTAACAATGAATATCGACCTGTCTAAGCCACGAGCTCCTCGTGTAAACAAGCAATAGATGTTTCATATTTTCTCCCCACAATTTAAAGATTTTATGAGCCATCGTTTAAGGTTAAATGTTTGTTACGAACATTTTAGTGCAATGAAATCACTATTTTTATTCGTTGTTTGCTCATAGCCCAATTTATTAGTTCCCCTGACTTGATGGAGAACAACATACAGCTTTAATTTTGTTTGGAAGTTTTAACTTGGTGCAAGGAAATTGGTGCATTTGTTTAGTGCAAGATGCAAACGTAGCCCACGTTTGCATCTTGCACTAAAAAAATGCACCAAATATGGTGTATAGTGGGAAATAGGTGGGTGATGGAAAGCGATGGATGAGGTCTATGATATGGAGCGGGCTTTTTCAGAAGATGCCTTAAGGCCAGTGCCTTAAGGCAGATGCCTTAAGCCATAAGCGTGCCCAGAAGATTCTGGGCACGCTTATATCGTCGACGCGTACGCGTACCGGTGTACTCGCAAGGGAAAGATTCGCCAGTCTCATGAGGTATTAGGTGAGACTGCCCAGGATGCGCCGAGCGCTTGGGTCAGTTGAGTGTCTGATGGAACAAATCGCGCTACACGAGGCGGCTTCTTCATGAGTCGCAAGTTTCTAATGTCATCATCACTAGAACTTTATTCGCTCCATGTGGAATACTGACTCCCAGCAGCATTCAGTTAGACCGGAAGTCGACCCCAACACAGTTCGGAAAAGCAAAGGTAGATTGATCAGCAGTGCGATTCTGTAAGCATGTCGAAGTGAACACTTGGGCGGGGCGCACAACGGGTGAGTTGTCAAACCATACAAATAAGATGGAATGACAGCGCTCTTGTCGTTCACTCTGCCTAGGTGAACACCGTGAGATGTCGACAGAATCGACCGGCAGTTGTTTTCAACCGACAAGGGGCTCTAGACAAGTGACATTCTGTCAGCGGAAGCGTGGCGAGAGCGATTGTCAATACGTCAAAAATGTATGGGTTTGACAGATGCTATCGAAATGTCACGTGATCAAATTCCTACATTTTGGCATTTCGACAGTCGCATTCGCTAATCGAATGGCACATTGTCTAGGGGCCAGAGAAATGTGATTTGTCTACCACTGTTTCTATGCCATCGCGACTGGTTTTTATCAACTTTAAGGGTTTTACCACACCAATCGATCGATCGTCGATCATGCCATATATCGATGGTAGAATGGATTAGTCTACGTCGATCGATAGTTTCTACTTCTTTCTTCGATCAAGCAAAGCTACCAACACCAATTGATTAACATCGATCGGTTATTTACCACCCGGTATCCGTCGATCAGCCAAAGCTCATAAATCAGTCGACGATAGATCGATTGGTGTAGTAGCACCTAAGAAGCCGTTTTCCCGAATAAGTTATTATGATTTCTAAAACTTAAATCTACCCAGCCATTCCTGAACTACGAGTATGTTGGGCTCGGCTTCCACTCGGCTGCAGCGGAATACCAGTAAACTAGTTTTAAACTCAAATTATTCAACCACAAAAATAACTCCGCTTCCTCATAATTAAAACATAGTATAGTACATACTTTAAATAACGCAGTACCTCAACTCAATTAATCCCGACAGCATTTTCCCAGGAAAGGAAACAATTCGTAAAACAGGCTGAGCGCAAACGATTCAACGCTTTGGGGGAAACCTCATGTTTTCTTAATGAACCTTAGTTCCTCTTAAACATGTAATTCGTTAACATTCTACGGACTACCTACAGTACGTATTTACTTAGTACTTTTGTATTTACAGCGTAGTTTTCCAAAGGGGAAAATTTTTAGCTAACTGACGTGGTCGTTTTTTACAATTCAGTCATTAACAATTTCACAGAATGATGCAAATGTTTTTAAATGTTTTATTGGAACTGTTGTAGGTTTGTTTTGGTATTGCTGTCATGGTTTCTGACCAAACTGCGACTTTGTGAATTAGCTCATCACGGGCATTCACGAGGGAGGGGTATAATAAACCATACTAATAATAAAAATCTCTGTCTGTTTTTTATATTAGTATTTATTTTATATCCCGGGAGTATGTTTCCTTGTAATTATTTTCAATTTTTACGCGAGTGAAGCCGCTGACGGAAGCTAGTTTTAGAAATTATAATTATCGAAGTATGAAAGGATTGTCTAGTCTTCGTCATTCTAGTCTAGAAGTATATTTTTTTCTACAAGAATATATTAGGTTGGGGAAAAAGTCTTTTCGCATTATAGTATGTATGAACTTGTAATAAAATCTCTTTGGCTATACTATTTGTATCTGGCTGATTTTGGTATCATTGCAAGTTAAAATTTTAAAGAACACAATTCCAAATTCAAATTAGGAAAATGTGTGATTTTCATTTGTTTTTCGTACTGTCAAGATGAGTGAATCTAATGAAGAAATTCGATACATTTTAAAATTTTACTACAAAACAGGTAAAAATGCAAAGCAAGCCGCGAAAAAATTTGCGATGTTTATGGACCTAGTGCAGTGTCTGTGAGAGTAGCACAAATTTGGTTTAAGCGTTTTCAATCCGGAAATTTTGATGTCAAAGATGCACGTCGCTCTGGTCGCCCTATTACGGATAAAATGGATGCCATTTTGAAAAAGTGGAGCAAGATCGGCATATCAGTAGTTACGACGTAGCTGAAGAACTGGGAATTCACCACAAAACAGTTTTGGCGCATTTGAAAAAAACTGGGTACACAAAAAAGCTCGATATTTGGGTACCTCACGAGCTCACTGAAATAAACCTAATGAACCGTGTACTCATTTGTGATTCTTTATTACGACGTAATGAAACCGAACCATTTTTGAAGAAGCTGATAACTGGTGATGAAAAGTGGATCACGTACAACAAGAACGTGCAAAAAAGGTCGTGGCCAAAGGCCGGTCAGGCTTCACAGACTGTGGCGAAACCCGGGTTAACTCGCAACTAGGTGATGCTGTGTGTGTGGTGGGATTGGAAGCGCATTATTCATTATGAGCTGTTACCACCAGCCAGGACCATCGATTCTGAACTCTACTGCGAACAACTGATGAGATTAAAGCAAGAAGTTGAGAGAAAGCGGCCGTAATTAATCGACCGGAGGGGTGTGGTTTTTTATCCCGATAACGCTAGACCTCACACATCTTTAGCCACTCAGCAAAAATTAAGTGAGTTTGGCTGGGAGGTGTTAATGCATCCGCCGTATAGTCCGGACCTTGCACCTTCAGATTTCCAGCTGTTTCGGTCTCTTCAGAATTCTTTAGGCAGTGTCAGGTTAACATCACGAGAGGACTGCCAAAACCACTTGTCGCGGTATTTTGATCAGAAGTCCCAAAATTTCTATAGCAATGGGATCATGTCCCTGCCTACAAGATGGCAAAAAGTTATCGAACAAAATGGTACCTACATACTTTAGTTAAATGTAAATAAACTATATTAAAAAATGTTTTGAATTTTCATAAAAATGCGAAGAAACTTTTTCCCCAACCTATTATATGGAATTGTAATCTGTATTTCATGAATAAATCAACAATATGTCATCACCTGTTTTCTAAATACAGTACTGTTTGTCAAGTACATAAGGACCAAAACATTATCTAAACAATAAAATGGTTAAAATCAAAAACCAAGCGACACACACATATCCGAAATTTCTGCAAAACGAGTAACTCACAAATATTCACCCGGCTTGCATTATAAATTGTAGCACGTGTGTATTTTAAGGTTAGGCCAGCAGAAAAGTTTCCATTTAAAATGCAGTAGTATTCACGGCGATAATTCGGCCGAGCAAGTTCTGACACCCGCTATCTCTTCCCGCTCGCTGCTAGCCTGGTACAATTCAATTTATACAGTGTGGATTCACCGTTTTATACACGTCCTATTATTTTAGTTTCAAATCTTACTTCGTGGAAATGTTTTGCTTATTAACTTTTATAGTTCGTTTTATTATGTTTGGTTGGTAAAACAGATGTTCCTGTTCATTTTATTCTCTGCTTACTTTATAAGATATACAGATGGTTCTACAAGTGAGTGGTCATATTTAAGGTTGATGTTGGGTACCTAGCTGATATAAATTAAGGAAAAAATATTAAACAAAAAATGTGTTTTATTTTTTTAAATAGTCCAGGAAAAACAATTAAAAACTTCCGAAGAAATAACTTTCAAGCAGTCTGATGCAGTTGGTGACGTCAAAGCTGTGATTGAACTAAATTAAATGCCACCAACTGTAATAAACTGCTTGAAAAGCCATTTCTTCGGAACTTTTTTTACTTTTATTACTCTTACATATGGCCACGCAATTCTGGAACACCCTGTATATTAAGCTTTCATTTTAATTTCACAAGGTACTTTAGTGGTCGGGCCATCTATTACCATACAGCTCTACATACTAGAACAACAATAGAACTTAATAATAAAAAAACAATGCAATCAGATGAACACTTGCGCTTGGAGAACCTTAACAGGCACAATGATTCCAAGTCATGGGAAAACCATAAGGAAATCAACGTCTCACAAAAACTAAAACTAGTGTAACCTTAAGAGACTCTAAAGACGTAAACAAAGGTTTTAATATTCCTCACCGACTCCCGTATTTTTTTAATAAACGTCGCCGTCGGCCTAATTCGTTTACCAGCTAAGTCCGTTTCTGTATACTTTACAGGAGGAAGAAAAAACGAAATTATATCACTTCGTTTTAGCAATCATCATCATCATCATCATATCAGCCGAAAGACGTCCACGTCCACTGTTGGACATAGGCCTCCCCCAAATGGGGGGTTTGCCATATTCGCCACGCTTGGCAGGCGGGTTGGCGATCACAGTATAGCTGCAGCAATGTACCTACAGAGAGTGCTGTTGCCCATTCTCCGGTGAGTCCCTTAGTCGCCTCTTACGACACCCATGAGAAGTGCTGGTATGGTGCTATTCTTTTACGTCCAACACCATACGGAATTTTAGCAATCATAATTCTAAAAACCCCGTTGGTTCCTATAACATTTAGCAGTATTTCGTTGTGAAGATTTCCTATTGTTCAGGAAGCAGGTTTTCGAGCATGGCATTTCTAACGTTTTTAGATTTATATAGTCGTTATAACTTTATCATAAGGTAGGTAATCGTCTGAACTTTTTGACAGATTTAAAATTGCCCAAAGACAGCTGGTTTACGAAGTAGGACGACGAAGAAGCGTTGACATTCGCTAACTGTCATAAACACTTCTAATCTATCCACATTTTGACAAATTGTCATTGATAGTCCCTGAGATGATATTGCGATTTGAATTTCAAAGGGTCTTACATTCCTCACCTGATTATCCCTCCACCGCTGGTCGTGCAGGGCTCCCCTGACGTGGTACACGGAGTCTGCGTCCCCGGACTCGGAACGAGCGCGACCGTCCGCATCTCTCGTCTCGTCACTGAGGAAAGAAAGAGAATGTTAGTGGACTTGAAGATACTGGTGTGTATTTCAACTGTTACTGTTGAAGTTCTTAGAGACAAACTCAAATGAACCTTCAGAACATCAAAAAATGTAGAATACCTCTAGAAAAAAAAAAATCAACACAAAAAATAATGATAACAAGATATTGCTCAACAATTTACCTCTAGAAAAGAAACATTCAGTTGAATTGAGAACTTCCTCATTTTTTTAAGTCGGTAAAAAAGATAAAACATAAAAACGCACAAGCGAGTAAAAATTGGAACTCATTGGAGTTCCGTTGATATGAAATGGTGTGTTTATGTGTGTATTCATTGACCGCTGACTTAATTCTTTGGCGTTAAAACGTTCAGAGCTCAAGGGTATGCATTACGTTTGTCTTTTATAAATCTATATAGGTACTACAATTTTACGTTGTAATTCGTGAACTCAAAAGATCACAAGAAGTACTCTTACTGAAATTAATACTTAAGGTACATTAAGGTCAATTCACTGTCATACGATACAGACAGGAATAAAACACATCACTAAGATCCAGCCCATAAATAAACCGAAACTCATACATTACCAAAACTACCCGACAATCATACCCGACCCATAACACAGTGGACATAAACAATTTTTTACAAGAGAATACAGTGCGACAATAGTTTATTATCTCATAATACTACGACCATAACAATAACGAGCATAGCAAGGAAACGTTATGTAATTTAATGTCCTCTGTGGTTAATCAAAACCTCGTAAGGAGAAACCGAGAAACCATGTCACTATGAGAGCTTATCCCTGGCAACAAGCCAGTGTGCAGCGATTTAGCTCCCATATGGTATGGTGTAAGTAATAAAGATTCTAACAAAAATAAAAACGTACAGAAGTCAGAAACATGTTGGTTATACGAGTGAAATAAAAACGAAATCATACAATGCTTCCGTTGTAGAAGAAAAATAAAAGAATGTCATAAAATGTTGTTTTCCCTCGAGTCAGATATGAGAATTGCAATATGGTAGAAAATGTTTTATAAAAAGAACGGTGAACGTATCTAAACTTCATATACAGTAAGTGCATGTCTAGAATATAAAACTCCTTCTAGACATATTACTTCACTTTGAATAAAGTTACTGAAATTATTTTCTTGTAAGATGCGAAACGTACAGAGGTTCTAGACGAGTGACATCTTTCTGCGAAACAGCAGTGCGATTCTGTAAACATGTCAAAGTGAACACTTATGGGCGGGGTGCACGACGGGTGAGTTATCAAACCATACAAATAAGATAGAATGAAAGCTCACTTGTCGTTCACTCCGCCTACGTGTACACCGTGAGATGTCGACAGAATCGACCGGCTGTAATGCTAGTGAACGAGAAGGCAAGCCGCGTGAAGGAGAGGCAAACCTTACGCCCCAGCCGCCGCAACAGAAGTAGACGCCCTGGACACCATCGACCCGGACCCGGTGAAGGCCACCGTAGGCGCGGGCGTCCGGTCAGATGGCCCGGGCCATCACCAGGCCCGGGTCGATGGTGTGTTACACGCGCGCCTCAAAGAGAGTCACCAGAGTCACCGCGGCTCTGGAACGCAAAGGGAACTTGGAGGAACACAGATGGGTTTTAGTCAGTAAGAGCCTGTCACTTCCTTACGCTCCGCATGATTTCCCATCATTAAAAAAAAGACGAGTGACATTCTGTCAAAGATAGCATGGCGAATACTTGTGAATAATTGTCAAAACGTCAAAGTTGTATGGACAGACCTTAGCGAAATATCACGTGATCAATCCTTAATAGTTTAGCATTTCAACAATAGCATTCGCTAATATACTGACACTGTCTAGAGCCTAAAGACCGGGTGATGTGGCGACACTTACGGGTGGTATATGTCCAGCAGTACCTCCTTAGCCATCATTAAGCTGAAATGATGATGATAGTGATGAAGCCAAAACTGTGAACAACGACTTCACTACACCACTTCAAAAACCCAACCACAGAAAAGTCTAAACTCGTAACACC
Organism: Melanchra persicariae; assembly: GCA_947386135.1. Classification (NCBI taxonomy): domain Eukaryota; kingdom Metazoa; phylum Arthropoda; class Insecta; order Lepidoptera; family Noctuidae; genus Melanchra; species Melanchra persicariae. The sequence goes on along the minus strand of OX376655.1, from coordinate 2,896,809 downwards.
AAGACAAACAATCCGACGAATACACAAAACTAGATCCCATCTTCACACTCGCCATAAACTTTAAATCAACAAGAATTCCCAACTTAAATTCTACTTACCTCCCGTCTCTTGCACCAAACAGCACAAACCTCCTCTAAGTCTAGCGGAATTGCCACTAAATCGCGTGCAGATTGGCCCACTGTGCAACTTTCATTTGTCCCTGACAGTTGGACTACTTATTTACAGTTTCGAATGCTAGTAAAACTGTCGTTGGCTTTTAATTGAGTTGAACCAATTGGATTTTCTATTGCACCTACTGTGTGGTCGACTTACGCTGTGCTTGCTCGTTATGCTGTCTGCGAAGCGGCTTCTGTTATGTCCTTATGGTTTGATTGGATTTTTATATGTACGTCTTTTGTTTGAACTGTTTTTGTTCTTCTGTTTATGTATGTTTTGACCGGTAAGCTTCTGTAAACTTACTTCTGGAAACTTCTGTGTTATTAGTTCGATATTGTAACTGATATTTGTAAAATTTCTCAAGATAGTTTGGAAAATTGTGTTGTGAATTTAGACATTCTAGTAAACAATATTAACCCAAATAAATAAAACATACTGAAGCTGATGCTTACTTTTCTGGATCTGCTCTTAATGCAACATTTAGGCCTAAATATTGGCACCATAAATCACTAAATGTAAATTATTGTTTAGGTAAGTAACAGTTTTAACGCAAAATCTGAAAAGGTGTAATTTTATTAATTAGTATAACCTATGCTTACAACCCTAATCTCTTCAAAGTTAGAGTGAACAGGCTCCTTCTGGGTAAGCTCGCTCCATCGTAGACTTTGTCTCTGTCATCTCTGACATTGACTAGAGTCAAGAGCAAACCCATCTCTAATAAAAAAAAATAACCAATTTTGGTCCTGGTATACCGTAGTACCAAAATTGAAATCGTGATAAAAACCGGACACTAACATAATTTCAAGTTTTTGTTTATTATCACAAATTGTTATTTTGTAATGTATAGTTTAAGGTTTATTTATTATCTATGGGTTTTTCTAACCTATTATCATTATAGGTTTTCCTGTAATCTAATAGGTCATCTTTGTTTTCAGTTATCTGTATTTTTTAAAAATTTAAGGCTCAATAGTTTCGGAGATAAGGGGGAAATGGTAAATTTTCATCAATTTTCTGTAAGAACTTCGGAATGGAATATTTTGAAATTATAAAAAAATATTTTTGAGACTCTTACGATGACTTTTTTGATTTGTTAAGTCACATGATACAGTTGGAAACCTTTTTTTGTAATTTTCCAATTTTCCCTCCGAAAGTGACCCCATTTTCAAAATTTATTCATAAATCGTTACGCGTCCATGTTTGAGTCACAGGAGGTCACAGGAGAAGAAGGGTTCCGTTTTTTCATACAGAGGTTTGGAACCCTAAAGATTCAAGCGCCGGATTCATTTGGGTGTGCTCAACAGCTTATTTTTCTTTCACGATTTGAGGGTTTTGGTCTCTTAAAAAGTTATCTCATAAAATTTGTTCATAATACTGAGTACAATGACCCCTTTTTCGGTTTATCTGTTACACCTTGTAGAGCCAAACGAGTTAAAAACAATGAGATACCGCCTACTCAATAACGCATACCAGTAATCCTAGTATCATGTTATCCCGATTGATATACTCCACCGTGGTAAGGAAACGCACCAGAGACAAACATCACAAATTATGGGTTGACCATGGTGAGTGTAGGCAGGCCAAGGAGGCACTTCCCTCAATTGATGGCCGTTTCACGAAAAAAGCCCTAAGACTGACTAAACAACAGTTGCGTACAGTCACAGCCGTCACAACTGGCCACGGGTCTTTTAATAAACACCTCTATGTCATAGGAGTCACTGACAGCCCACTCTGCAGAGCCTGCATGGAGGAGGATGAGACAGGAGCACATCTGCTTCTAAGCTGCCCAGTAGTCGCCGATTACAGGGCTAAGTACTTCGGAAACCCAGGTACCCTTTGTGAGATAGTTAGTAACACCAAGGCGTTGCTGGCCTTTCTTGGGGAGCTGGGGTGGATCGAATGAAACATTTGTCCCACCTGCACGCAAAATACGCGCTTAGTCGTGGAGTTGCGGAAACCGGCCCGATTTACATACCTACATACATACATACATATATACTCCACCGTGTTTAATGCTACGCCTTGATTAGTCCCGTATCAGCCGTGCGAGCACATGTGGCGGGCTCGAGCCACATGTGACGGACTCGAGCCACATGTGGCTTGCCTGGCTTACATCGCCACACTGGTTAGTAGCGGTGAGTACTAGGACACAATGTTAAGTAGTTGTAGGTTGTATTAGCGACATGGTATTTACGTGTATCATCTTGTGTCAGTGTTGTATTGTTAGCGAATTTGCTGGTTATTTAGGTAATTTCCATGTCCATGGTTTTTTTTGGCTTACGATACAGATAAGGGGTAACGACTTGAAAGTGTTGAAAAGTAACATTTCGGAAAATGAAATCTCATTCAGTTGAAGACCAAAGTAGCCCAATATTTAACAAAATCCAGAGTTTTAAAATTATGTAGGATGAAGAAAAGACGCAACCAATCTCCCAAAAAACTCCTGATGATATTTTTGCACTATGTTTAGCATAAATTAAGCCTATGTTATCTTAAAAAAATGTAACACTACACGCACAGGCCGAATAGGATAAATTTCTCTTAAGTCTCCTCAAATTTTAAAAAAAGTAACCCCCTGATACTGATACTGCCTAGCCTTTTCCCAACTATATTGGGGTCGGCTCCCAGTCAAACCGGATTCAGCTGAATACCAGTATTTTACGTGGAGCGGCTGCCTACCAGACCTCCACTACCCATTAACTGGGTAACACGTTACTTCTTGGCAAGACTGGTGTCAGATTTTCTGGCTTCTGACAATCCGTAACGACTGCCGAAGATCTACAAATGACAGCCGGGACCAACGGCTTAACGTGCTTTCCGAGGCACGGAGGAGTCTCGGTATGATAATATGGTCACCCATCCACAGACCAACCTCGGCAAGCGTTGCTTAACCTTGAAGACTGGCGCCTGCGGCTGTTATAATTTAGCCACGAAGTCTTCTTAATTCTTAACCGCTCCTCTTATAATTTTTTTTTGTTATCTTTTTATATAATTATTAAAATGTAACCCCCTATTCAACGTCTATTCATTTACGTTCCGGGTCACAGAAGTTCATATTTTTTTCCAAATTACAACTGAATCTGTAAATTCGAAGTAAATTGTCTGTGACAGACAAACACACACACGACTGACCCTATAAGGGTTCCGTTTTTTTTTGAACATACATAATAATATCCCGATTGCGGTTTTTGTTCGAAAGAGTCACCAGCAGTGCGATTCTGTAAGCATGTCGAAGTGAACACTTGGGCGGGACGCACGACGGGTGAGTTGTCAAACCCAACTAATAAGATGGAATGACAGCGCTCTTGTCGTTCACTCCGCCTAGGTGAACACCATGAGATGTCGACAGAATCGACCGGCAGGGCCCTGGAACGCAAAGGGCATTTGGAGGAACACGAAGTCTTAGTCAGTAAGTTTGACACTTCGGGTTTTAGTCAAGAGTCATTTGATGATTTCAGATCATAAACAAAAATGAGAGGGATGCATCATTTCGGACCCTCTCCAGCACACATAAAAAAGGGGAAAAGGCTTATCATCTCTTCTTAGCCCCTCCGAGAATGACGGTTTCAAAGCAAAAAACTTAACAGTTTCGGAATGAGATCATTTCCCTCTCTGAATAAAACATTAATAATATGAAATTGAATTGAAGAACCAAAGCCTTTAAGAGGTTAAACTTCGTCGGGAACAATTACATTGTTTTACATAACCCTCGTAAAAGCTATTGTAATGTGATTAGAGGACAACATTGAATACAAACAAATGTTCCACAATAAGTCACTAAAAGGCCAAAAGGGTCACCAAACTTGAGAATCCAACAATACAACTCGAAACAATGGAAAACAAAGATGCAAAAACATTTAGATGAATCGTCTTATCCGAAAAACGATTTCAGTCTCACTGAAAAACTCTGCCTCCACAACCCGTAATAAAACAAACGCCCTCACCTTCCCAAAGCAAAATATTCTCAAATGCCTTACCAATACGAATGTAAATCGCTTGTACATCAAGAAATAAACAGATCTCACGAAATAGGAGCTTCGTAATAAGTACTCTCGCGGATTCATCTCGAAAGGCACGATCCGAAACGTTAACACTACACGAAAAGCGCCAGGCGATTATGAATCCTCCCTCGTTAACTGTAAGTTGACATTTGATTGTTAAGCTCGTACAACGGGGATTGTTTCATTTTGTAAAAGGTAGTAAGTGGTACTTGGTGCTGTGGGAATTTGAGGTGTATTGTTGGTGAATACAATCGAAAGTGGGTTGGCGGAGAGGTTAATGTTAACTTATTGAGAAAGAAAGCGCCGTCATAAATAGTGTACGGTAGGAGCTTGTACATTTTCCGGAGGGCTGTGTTCCTCTCCCCCTTCCTTTGTACCCTGTAGGGTCCACCCGTTGGGGTAACATGTGGCGGCTGGGGCCGGATAATGGGCGCGGTGCCCGTCACCCAGATAAATTGATAAAGTTGACGTGCGTTAACCTAATTCGTTATTTAGATTTTTTCTGGAGTACCATTTAATGCTGTTATTTAGATCCTGGGCGGCGGGGAGAATGTTTAAGTGGATCATGTTTTATATTGTTTTTTTATGGAAGCATTTTAGATTGGAATAAAGTAGCGTGCGTGGTAATCAATATACGTTCCTTTCGCATGAAAGCTTATGTACAAGAATAATAAAGGCTGATGTTATGATACCGTCTCATTTTACATAAAAAAGAGCAACATCTTGTGCTGTAACATTTTTCTTTGTAAATTCAGCTTGTTTGACGTGGTGGCGAGGGATGAGCTTCTATGAAACCAGCAACTCAACCATTAGGCTACAGACTTTGTGATATTATGGCCAACATTTCTGATGTCACTGTTTGCGATATGGAGGGAAATCAATACTACTATAATTGCTATATGAAGATACATAGATACCGTACTAGTAAATAGATAGCGTCTACCTAAACAATTTTGGTAAAAGGAACCCAGTATCTTGGCTTTTGTCGAATAAGTTTTTATTTCAATACTTACCTAATTCTTATTAATCCACCACAGACTTGGTTTTATAAAATAAGTAAGAAAGATGAGAGAAAAAAGTTCATTTGGGATGTTTATTTCGCAAAAGACCTACTAAAAATTAAAATAAATGAGGTATTGGGTACTTATTGCCAAAATAACAATCAAGTGGAAAAAGTATAGCATAAGTCGAACAAGTCCAGCTCAAGCCAAGGGGCACTTTTACCAGGGTTGTGGAATTTGTAAGAAAGAGTCACCGTGGCCTTGGAACGCAAAAGGCATTAGGAGGAACACGGATGGGTTTTAGTCAGTAAAAGTCTGACACTCCTTTCCGCTCCGCCCAGAACAGAAAAAGTCATTTTTAAAAGAAAAAGAAAAAGAAAGAAAAAAAATAGGTACGTTTATTCCGCCAGAAACGACGCAAAACTAAAAGGAAAAAAAAAATTATTGAATGATGATTTCCCATCCTTAAAAAAGGGGTACTTCCACCCCTATAAACTTCTTGGCCAACATTTAAAAAAACTGTATCGAACGTAACGCAATCCACAAAACCGCACGAATGAAAATAAAGAATTTAAAATAAAAGTCCGTTATTTCAATTACAAACGTCGACAAACCGTTTTTTTTTTCAGATCTCTTTTTCTGTATCGAGAGCTGACGCCCGGACGTAATCCGTACGCGGTTCCGTCGGATCTTTTCTACTCATTATTTATATACCTTCACTTGCAGTTGCCAGCGACAAAATGACATGGACAACATATGGACACACATAAAATAAATGTAGCACACACAAGTAACATAGCATAAAATACTAGCGAAGCTACGTTGGAAATTCTGTTGTCCCTTGCTGTCCCGAACTGATGCCGCTAAGCCGAGGTCATATCCCACAGGGGATGCCCTTAGCGAGCGGTCAGTGGTTTTAGCGTGTAGCTAGTTTTGTTGCCTTGGCTGGGGGCCTTAAATTCATTTGAGGCCACCACAGGTTAGTCCGGTTAAGCAGTTAATAGTCCTTGCGTGTTAACTTGCTAGTGGTGATTCCTAAAAAAAAAAAAATCCAACGTGCAAAATTGTTGTGCACTGAACTTGTTTCAGAAACAAAAAATGAAATAGACAAATTCAATTACAGATGATTGAAATTGACGACTTTGACCTTAGTAATAAGGTTGAAAAGTGGTCCACCACCATTATCCACGGTTGTACCTTTTGTATTTACTTTTCTATGTCAATTAAGATTTTTTCTTTATTACTTAACTTGCTATTTTGTTTTGCGCCTAATTTAAATTTTGGCGCCCAACGTGGGCTGATTGCAGTTGAATTTCCATTTGTCATCAAAAATATTTTGCACCTGTTTTGTTACTCTCCCATTCCAATTAACGTTTCCCACAAACAAACATTTTGTTTGTAATGTATTGTAATGTAACAAACTTACATTTGGCGCCCAACGTGGGCCCATCCGATTCCATCGAAATTCTATTTTAAACCTAATAAAAACTTACGATATTTAGCATTTACTCTCGTTACATCCTTCCAAAACCAGGTTTCCAATAAACTTACTAAGTTTTGTGTGGTATCTTGTGACAAATATGCATTAAATAGCAGGTTTTTATGAATTCCGTTGTACATGTAGTAACTTGTTCCTACAACGCAATATCTAGCATCAAGTCTCGTTATTCCCCTTTTCAAATCCAGGTTTCCTACAACTAAATAAGTTTTATTGTTCTACATCGCATATTCGCCAAACTGTTACCGTCAGCCAAAACTGCGGCCATAATTTCCAACTCAATAGGTATTATTGTCGTACCAAGTTACAAACAAACTGATTTATATTGTCATCTTACTTGCTTTATATCTACACCGATTTTATGTAGCATAAAGAAGTACCTATATTATACCTAACCCGTAAAATGTGATCTCGTTTCAAGTGTAAGAAAAAAACCCGGCCAAGTGCGAGTCGGACTCGCGCACGGAGGGTTCCGTACCATTATCTATAAAAAAAAAATGGCAAAAAAAATCACGTTTGTTGTTCCCATACAACAAACGTGATTTTTTTGCCATTTTTTTTTGCCCCACTTAAATATTTGTCTTATTCTATTTTTAGTACGTGTTGTTATAGTGATAACAGAAATACATGACGGCACGCAGCTAAATTAAAAGTAAATCCAAGATTTAAGATGAGAGACTGATTGTCTTATTTGGTTGAACAGTAATTATTGTTCAATTCAAAATTAAAATGGTGATTTATTTCAATTGGTCGAATATAAATGGTGATTTATAAAATATGAGCGAGTAACCCCGAATAGGGTAGCAAGTTTGCGTCTACGCCGTGACAGCTGGCATTCTTTTGACAGACAGCGTACGAAGTGCATGCGTGCTAACCTATTGGCTCGTAATCTAGTTTCGTCTTGTGTTTTACCGTATATTTTGTTTACAAATGTAATCGAATAAAACGAGTGACTGGTATGAATCACAAACGTGCTATTATTTCAACGTTTCTTCTATAACACGCTCATGATGGATGACTATCACAAAGACCGCTCCGCTGCCCATCCGATATTCCGTTACACATCATCTGTTAAAATTTCAACTGTCTAGCTATCACGGTGCATGAGATACAGCCTGCTGACAGACAGACAGACAGACGGACAACCCTTTGGGTACGGAACCCTAAAACAATGACAATAACCTTAATATTTTGGTCAATTTAAAACCATTTAGCAATTTTTTTAGCTCCATCCGTTGAATTGACATTGAACATGATCATGATACGTTGATACATGATATGATTGAAATAATCTATGACCAATCACCTATCAGACGAAGATCAAATGGTTTATTTTTACCAATTTGTAGCAACTATTTATACAGAAAAATGTGTCACTTACTACAACTTTTGGGTTGGGATTTATAAACTGCGTGTTTCTTTTTTGTGTCCTAACAAATGTATGTTTTTTTAAATAAACAGCAAGGTGTCTTTAAGCAAGATTTCAAAAACGGCTTTATTACGTTTGAAATACTCTAAATAGACATCTAAAAACAAAATTTGTATGAAACCCTAATTAGTCAGCAAAGAGATTCATAGAAGCAAGAAATACTCATAAAAGAAAATATCATCCGTTTTGTAGAATGTTATTCAGAGAAAACTGAGTTTACGCAACCCAACTTTTATATCTGGGTTCTGTTTTCCTAGAAGTTAAGTTTATAATATACATTTCTTTCAGTTAAAATCACAGTTATTGGCGAATACCTATTATTTTAGTTTGCAGAAAGAAATATTCAATGTTTTAAAATACGAGATTCCCCTTCTACGAGACTTTGTTGTAGTCTTTTCGTCATAAGATTGAAGTTCCTAATTAGATATCTCAATTAGTGAAGTTTTTTGGTTACTTAGGACTCGAGGCCAAATTGGCGTGAAAGTTTGCAGGCCCAAGGGCATCAGGCAAGCACGTGTGAAAAGGAATTAAGGTTTAAGTCCACGTACGAGAGCTGAGACGTGATGCGTTGGAGGCCCTACTAATGTAAGAGGATGTTATGATTCGAGGGTCTCTAGAGAAGGTAGGAGTTTGATAATTAAATGGAGCTCAATTACTGTGCAGAAAAAATATTAACTCTCATTTAAATGTTAATATATCACACAGTTGAATTTGTCTTACAAACAACGAATAAAAGGCGCCTAAAGTTTTCTTTACTTAAAGTCAAGTCAAAAAATCTTTGCATAGCAAATGAACAATCGGAAGTTCAAACAAAAGCGAACCGATGTCTATAAATAAAAAGTTCCCGCCGAAAAATAGCAGGTGTCAAATTCACAATTTAGGTTGCCAGCCCATAAAAAACGAACTCCCTGTAAATAATAATGTTGCATGATAGAAAAAACAGAATGAAACAGTATGTCGTAAAACCAACACGGTGTACTAGGCGAGCAGACATAAAAGGAGTTTCCTTTCTGCATACAAAGTTCTAACAATCGAGACGCAACACAATGATACATGTCTGTCCCTTACAATCGTTAGACACGGGTATAAAGCTGTCTCGCTTGCTGACACGTCCTTCCTAAGACTATAATGGACATCGCGAGGGACGGTGGAACTGATAGTATCAGATCTGAGGGTTGTCAGTGGAATTCTATGCTTTCTGAATAGGCTTGGTGTCAATGAATAATATATCTGCATCACTATGTTCTGCTAACACGAGATATGATGTGAAAGGATGGTACGAAATGGTGTATGTTGAAACTGTCATTACTCAGTGAATAGTAGGGAATGATAGTGAAAGAGATAGCATACAAATATTCTGAAACATATGTAGTGTGTGTAAAATTTCAATAATATGTAGTTTTTAACCGACTTCAAAAAAGGAGGTGGTTCTCAATTCGGTTGTATTTTTTTTGTAAAAGAAAATAGGCATTAGTGTCAGTTTAAAAATAGTGTTCCTATAATGGTTCTAAGAAATCGCTCTTTTATGAAAGGTGGAACTAAAGTTTTTATTGAAAAAACTGTAAACTCTACTCTACTTGGAATTTGCTAAATAAACTCTCAAAGAAGCACTAAGCTTGGTCTCAAAGAATATCTGATTGGTTCGAAGAAAGTGTAATAAAGAAATGTATGTAGTTACATTTTACTTAAGAAATACGTAACAATGTGCAGACAGTGTGCATTGTAAAGCCGTTCTAACAACTTTTATACACGTGTAAGATGCTAGCGACTCTCATAAAATAAACACAGATTGAGATGTGAACTAAGTGTAAAGAAACATAGGTAGCGATATTTACAAATACAACTTTTAACAGAGAACGCTGTACTGTATGCCCAATTTCCCGTCACCCTGACCAGTCTTAACTGATCTGAGGGCCTATCACGAATACTTTTGACATATAGTAAGGTAAAGTTTTCCTTATAATTATAATACTCGTACACATAACATTTATTTGAATTTGATAAATACGATATTCATGTTTCGTATGATACAAATTGTGTACCTATGTCGTATAAAAGTAAACTAAAATACAATGGGGTATTAGTTTTTTATACGTAAAAACATTCGTGATAGGCCCTCTGATATATAATTTGCTTGTTGTAAATGCAGCTCACGGTGAAGTACATGTGTATTTAGTTTCTCATTTTACTAAAATGACGGAGCATAGCCGAATGTATCCTACTTCACTGGCACACACTAGCTTCAGTGGGATAGACTCGGATGGGTGGCTGGCAAACAAATGAACCGCACAACTCGAACCGCGTGACAGAAACCGTGTGACATGCCACGTAACAGTAGACGGTCAACGTAAGCGACTATTACAAAGTATGGTGGCATAGATCAGCAGCACAGTAAAAAAGGCAGACAAATTTTGTTCCACAGCCGAGCAAACTAATGTTACCCACTGTGAAAGACTGGCTAAACTTACAACACGTAACACAAATCGGTTGACACGAGACTGACATGGTTATTATGTCACCAAACCCTCGGCAGCGGGTCGGAAAATATGAAAAGAAGTATGTTGCAGGTATATTTACAGGGACTATCTCATACGACATTTCCGCGCGATCCATAACGTCTTACCCAATGAAACTAGATTTATAAAAAACATTACAACCTCAAGCCTAATGAAACAGAACCCCCAACACCGCCAATTCCTCACTCAAAGTATCAACCACGCAAATTACATTTAGAACATTTATTGAATTTGTATAGCTTTCCTTATATCTTCAGATTTACCTCTGTCCCGTCACACACTAAAGGTTTATCTACACATATCAGGGCCGTGCCCGGGACGTGTCCGGGCCGTAGTGCTGTCTGTCTGACACGCCCCGTGCATGGCTCGGACACGGACATCTAAGGGCCAATTCTACTAATTTTAAAGCAACGTTCGCATTTGGATCTCAGTCGCAATCAAAATTCGACCTACATTTTGTCGAACCCTAAGAACGAGTTCATATGAAAGGTAGGCACCGATATTGTTCCTGACGGACCAAGGCTCGGCCACGTCCCGGCAACGATCAGGGCACGGCCCGGACACGGCCCGGATAATGTGTGGATCAACATTTACACCTCACTCCCCGGTCGGCTTGTACCTACCCCAAACACGCTCATATTTTTTCTCTACCCAATAAATAGCTTTGATGTCGACAAAGTTAAGGAAAACGCGGAGCAGTAAACATGTTTTTCTTTATGGAAAGTTTTTCAATGGTTGATAAATTCTGCTAGTTATTCGGGTCTTGATAGAGATTGAAGCAATACTTTCGATAATGTTGTTTGTGAATCTAATTAGCTGAAGTTTGGAGATGCTGTGATCTGGGATATCATACATTCTGTGGCTTTTTAACTTCTTGTTGTTTGCTTGAAATGTGGCTTTAGTATTGAAATGGAAAGTCAGAGGTCACAGTTTTGGTCAAATGAAGGAGCATACAAATTAGTGTCTATTTATATTCGTTTGAGGAAAATAACACGCAAACAAATAACAATAGAGATCGATTTGGAACGTGCATCTCTCTTCATATTTTTGATTGACGACTATTTGACATTTCAAAAGTGCCTGTAAATGGTGTCCTACTTGAAATAAATGAGTTTGATTTGATTTATTCATACCTTATTCTATCTTTCCCATATAATTTTTTCCTCGTCGATATAGTAACAATGATATTTTCCTTCACTCATACCATACACGTGCATCCTGGCAATCAAAAAATCATTCTTATTCCACACACTCCACTCCAAGATAAGGAAAAACATTGAGACTTATTTCTCGAATGTATTCTGATAAAACCCAACGCGGCCCTTACTAAAGGGATTCTCTTTGGAAGAAAAAATACATCCTTCACAAAATTAGATTCCTTTTTACACACTTTATGTATATTTTTTCGCTCCTTATCGAAATTGATCTCTCTCGAAAAGACGAGTGTTCGTATGGTAAGAATTAAATTATTGTAAAAATCTAGGTGAAATATATTTCAAACAATGTAGATCATATAATGGGTTTACATCGTGCTGTGCTGACTTATCAAGGGTGTTCTAGAAGAGCGCGGTCATATTAAAGGATGATGTTGGGTAGCTGATATATGTTTCTCGTAGATGGATGGCACTACTGTGCAACGGAGAGCGCCATTTAACAAATTGCTTCGAAACCTAGTTGGAAACGATCACGTAATCGGAAACGCAAGCGCGTCCTACCGCTTGGACACGATCGTGGGTAGAGGGGACAGCGAGAACTGCCGGGGCTAGGGAGAGGTCACTCTAGCGCTCGAGCACTCTCTACTGAATGCTCCACGCACGTGACTGTTTCCTGTGTAAACTGTCTGAATAAAGTTAATTTAAATTATCTTTCGTTCGAGTGCCTGCGACAGTGTCTACACCCAAAACTATGTCGAATTGTGAAAAAGACCCGGTGCTTCGCGTCTCGGCCACCCATGACGCGACATGTTTATTAAGAAAAAAATATCAAAAGATAAAAAACGTGTCTTGTTTTAAAAACAAATCGACCATAAAAACGACTAGTTTTGCAATTTTTTTCTTAATGTAAGTCAGCTACCCAACATCACATTTATGACCACGCACTTCTGGAACACCCACTTATCTAGAGTTGACTTATTAAATATTTATGTAGTAAGGTCAAGCCGAACCGCACGTTTTTCTGACGCCACAAATAAGCCCGTAATTGGCCCACCACTGGCCTCCTACTATGAATTGCCAATGCCATGATGATTCTGTTGTGAAAAAAATAATGGAGCTTTTCGTTATGTATAGCTCCGTTTCTCTCTCACAGTGATATCATTATGGCATCGGTGTATTTTTGACTATTGCTGAATAGGCTTTTATACAACGAAACTTTTACTTTAACCTCGCCAACTAACAAAGGGTTTTTATAAACGTCAGATTGGGGTAAGGGATAAATAAAATGCATTGAACATAATACTATCGACTTAATAACATAATATATAGATATACATAGATAACGCAATAGCAACTACTTCGCGTGCCCGTTTCGGTGCCCAGCTTACGTACAAAAATCTTAAGCCGCCCACTTTCGCGCTCAGTCTGCATCGGCGTACGCTAGTCGGACTCGGACGTCAGATAGGTGGTTAGGTCAGTTAGGTGCCCCACTTGGCGGCGTCTTTGAATCGATTTGATTTTCCCATCACTTAATAGTACTTGCGTGTGATGTCATAGTAGGTAGTCAAAAAATGGCACGCTTGGTTTTCATACAGATCGTGATACTTGCGTTTTCTGTATCTATCTATATATGTGTTAATAACACACGTGCAGATACATGTGACAATTTTGATTACATGACCCTTGTTAGATCACATCATGGAAGCCTTATCAAGTCTTCAAAGGCTCCACCGATTTCTAACCACAAATGGCGTTCACAGCTCCCTTGGGGAACCCTTCAGTTAGTACCCTTTTCGCCCTTGTCGAGCCCCTTTTTCGACCGATAATGGTACGAACTTGCCGCCACCTGCGACTAACAGCTATGTTCCGTTCTCTTATCAGAAATTCTGTGTTTTGGAGACGAGGTTACAACACTACTGTATGGGTTTGAATATTACTCGGAAAATGTTAGTTAGCGTGGAAGGTGCTGTTAAGTAAATCTTAGTTTGATATTGTTGAAGAGAACTAACACAATAAAGAATTCAAATAATGTTTGATTGTTTGTAAAAGGTAATCACTAGAAGAAAAAAAGCTGATGTAAGTACAGACATTAAAGGAGGAGGTTCTCAATTCGATTTCTTTTTCCTTTTTTTCGCCAGTTTTCAACCGATTTTCATGATTTTTTTTCGGAAGAGTGTATTCTAGACTAGTCCTATTTCAATTTGGTGAAGATCTGATGAAGAACTTCGGAGATAGGTACCTAACGGAACTCTTCAATAAATGATAGCGAATCTCCCAAGATTACTGAAATCGCATGACTGTTTATTGTTTACACCAGTTCATTTTATTTCAAGTTTCAATTTTAGCCAAATCTGATTAGCTGCAGAAAAAATATATATTGAATTTAACTATATTTCCAAGAGCCCTGTTGTTTCCGTAACATGTTTAAAAATAAAATCCTCGATAGAAATGATCGTCAAAGTTAAAAACCCGTATTTCTAGCCTAATTATGCCGGTAAAATTTATAACAAATAATGAATCGAATGTTAATGCAAAACTTTGTTGTTTTAGATTATTAATATCTCAACTTAGTTTTGAGTAATTCAATAAAATGCTTCATATTTGGCAATAAATTGCAAGCATTGTGTCGTCACGCTTTTCTTTCTTTCCTATACAGTCCGAGAGTGATCGAGTTATTGCTATATGGATGTAATTCTGAAATAAAATATTTGATTTGATTTGATTTGATTGCTATGACAGCGCCTTAATGATTCTTTTAGCTATCTTGAATTGGCATTGGACGCGTCTGTACATAGCAAACATGCTAATGGTCCATACCTTTTCATTCTGTACTACCGAAAGGCTATGACACCATTGATAAAGGACCGGATTATGGAGTGCTCGTTAGCAGCCTATCGTCAATACAGTTCTCTCATTGAAAGAGATTCGTTATTTTCCCTGTATCGTGAATGACACGATATACCTATGTTTTCTAGCGGTATTGACGCTTGCAATACAGTGTACGTTCAAATTATTTGTGACGTGTGCTGCCGAGCAGTATAAATAGGCTAGCAGAAGGCTAGCAGTTATGCTGTGTAAAAAAGTATATTCAGCACAAACATAACGCATATTCTTAAATTAAACAGGACACTAGTTAGCTTATTTTTAACCGACTTCAAAAAAAGGAATTGTTGTTTACCTTACAACTCCGTCATTTATGAACCGATTTGAAAAATTATTCTTATATGTGAAAGGATATCTTTTCTGATTGGTCCCATTGAAATTTTATTAAAATCAGTACAGCAGTTTGGTTTCTAAATTCAAATGGATGGAAAAAATATTTCATCCAAGTTTTAATTGTGTATTTTGCTTTCCTGTGACTTTTTGCCGTTTTGTTAGGTGTGGGGTGTAAGTGTAAATATAAATAAAGCAACTTCTTTAATTTCGGAAGGCGGCGGATTTTTTTCCTGTTCTCGTAGGAATTTTCCCGTTCCCGTATAGCCTTTAGCCTTCCTCATGAATGTGGCTATCATGTGCAAAAATAATTTTCCAAATCCGACGGGCAGTTCAAGAGATTAGCGCATTCAATCAAACAAATAAACTCTTCTGCTTTATTATATACCAGCTTTTGACCGTGACTTCTTACGCGGAAAGCCTTCTTCATGAATGTGACTATCATTAAAAAAAAGAATTTTCAAAATCGGTTCAGTAAATCCAGAGATTACCCCCTACAACCTCACAAACTTTACCTCTTTAACATTACGAGCAGTAGTTAGTATAGATTAGTATATAGATATGACACGTCTTAATAATGTGACAGATTTGTAATTATTTGGTAAAAATGTCGTATTTGTCTTTTGGTAATAACTGAGACCATGAGCTATCCCAATTTAATCCATACCATATTGTGCTGGCGCTGCCGCTGCGGCTGCGGAAAACCTCAAGCGGCGTAAATATAGTAACCTCATTGGTAACTATATTTTCGAACCGTTTGGGGTTGAAACCCTTGGGCCGTGGGGCCCTTGTGCTCATAGCCTTTTCAATGAAATTTCGAAACGGCTAGTTGACACTTCCCGTGACCCAAGAGCTGGCTTTTACTTTGGGCAGAGACTAGGCATTGCCATTCAACGTGGCAATGCCGCCAGTCTCTTGGGCACATTACGAGCTGATAGCGTTGAAGACGAATCTTTTGATGCTATATTTTAGTTTGTTGTAAGTTTCGTGTATTTTTAATTTATTTTCATTAAAAGATGTAAATAAACTAATCGAATAAAAATAAAATAAAAAATCCATACCAACATGAGAGAAGTAGAAACTCGCAATAATAGAAACAAATCGCGACACGAAAAACCGTACAAATGCTACTTTATAACATGAACCCTTCTCACTGGAGTATAATCTGCACGAAATTCCCGGGAGGCTCTCGATATATCGAGTGTGAGAATCGGCCGTAATCTCGATATCTCGAGCTGTCGACATCTCGAGTTCTCGAGATCCGAACTCAATGATGCATCAGCCATTTTAGCGGCCAACTTTCAAGACCCTTGACAGCCATTCATGTTTAATTTTTTTTAAATGTCTGAAAACGTAATACCTACTTAGATAATGATTTTGGATAGGTAAGTATGACAAAAAAAGGAACCGACTTCCAAAAAACACTACAAAGTTCAAAATAACTTTAATTTCGGAAGTCGGTGTTTTTGGTTGCTTCTTCGTTATTTGACACCGACTTCCGAAATTGGAACCGATTTTGATAAAATTTCAATGGGACCATTTGGAAAGTATACCCTTTCCAACAAAAAAGAAAAAAGAAAGAATTTTTCAAATCGGTTGGCAAGCGACGGAACATAAAAAAATATACAAACTTCCGAATTGAGAACCTCCTCCTTTTTTAGAAGTCGGTTAAAAATAGGGGAAATTGTTTTTTTGGTGCATGAAATTATTGTCGTGTGAATCGCAGTTTCTGATGGGATGGTGCATCCATCAGAAACTGGGCAGCAGCATTCTCTGTAATACATTGCAACAGCTACACTGCGATCGCCAACCCACCTGCCAAGCGTGGCGATTATGGTAAACCCCAACCTATTTGTGGGAGGCCTATGTCCAACAGTGGACGTCTTTCGGCTGATATGATGATGATGATGAATCGCAATAGCTATAACTGACTACGCAAACTTTAAATTGTGCACTAAGTCAAAATAAGTACTTGCTTTCTCATAGGTTGATATTGAGGATATTGAGAATTTCAGGACACAACACGTGTCTCGTATTGTCCTTACAGATTTTAGTCGTGATGATCGCTTTTTAATAAAATTCTACTCTTAATTCTACACAGCATCAGCTCTTCTTACGAAACAAGATGTATGTACTTTAGTCTCTGTTAAATTCAGGTATTAAATTCCATTTCTCAATGAAAAAAATATCTGTTGGAGGATATTGCTTTTGTCAAACGCGGGGGCAAAGAAAGTGCCTGCATCAGTCCGTCCATCCGCCCGTCTGTTTGTCAGTGGGCTGTATATCAAGAACCTTAATAGATATATACTTGAAATTTTTTACAGAGTGTATTTCTATTGCTGCTATAACAACAAATATCCATCTCCATCCATTCAAGAAACGTGTTTTTTTTTCGGTTAATGGTACGGAACCCTTCCAGCTTTCTCATGATTCAGCTGAATCCAGTTAGACTAGAAGGCGACCCGAATATAGTTAGGAAAAGGCAAGGCAAATGATGATGATGGTACGGAACCCTTCGTGAGAGTCCGACTCGCACTTGACCTGTTTTATATCTTCCTCCGATCATTGTAACAGGGCCCACGCAAGATAAACATGCCCAATTAATACATTAATCCATCTTGTATCCCATCATCATTACACGCGATAAACACGGTAATGCCCACCTAATTCTCCTACTTCCCAACTTAACACTCTCTCACACGTAATCCTTAGGATTACACACTATTATAATAATGACTACTCTACGAACAATAATTGTAAACACTGGATGATGACGCAGTTAAGCATAATATCGTCTGTCATGTCAATTAAGACACGTATATGGGCATAACTAGGGTTGTTACGAATTCTACCAATTCTACTAATTTTTAAGCAACAATCGCATGTCAGTTGCGATCTGTCAAAAAAACCTTAAAGTTGACAGTTTTGATAGCAGGATACAACATTACTTTACTAGTAAGTATAAAAGAGACATGAAATAAATCTCTTTGTTGTATCCTGCTGTCAAAACGGGCCTTTTATTTTTGACAACTATAATTTCCATAAATTTTTGACAGATTGCAACTGACATGCGAATGCGAACATTGCTTAAAAATTTGTAGAATGGCCCTCTGTTCTTACAGAATTTCTGCAAGAAATAGAATCTTCGCATCCGCCTCTTCTAGTTTTTAGCGTACTTGTAACTGAGGCCAAAGTAAAAGTCAAATAAATTTTCAATTAGACCATTAAAGAGGCCTTCAAAACTTATAACGAAATTTATTTATGAGTATATGTAAAGATATGCACGCTGACACCACTCTCGCCAGGGGATATCGTGTTAGCCAGATAATGTGTTGTGGAGGTGTAATAAGCAGCAAGTTATGGTGAATGCTGCATGCGCTTAGACTGGACGCCGACCCCACCATGGTTGGAAAAAGATTGTTTTATTTTCTCCACACCTAACATCCCTTACATAAGGGCATAAACACACAATCAGCGTGACAAAGGCCTCAATGGGTTCATTAAAGTCCCCTAGAGATCGCATGTTGCTTCATTACGTACTCCAATTATACAATTTGCGTACAAAATGTCGTCATAATTAGTGATGGATGGGGTATGGTGTGTTAGCGAGAGAAAATATGTAGGTGTAAACTGCTCACTATGGAATTAATAGACTAGCAATTAGCGGTATTGCGAAATATCGTCCCTTAGCAAGCAACATCGCTCAAGTCATTTCGACTAACTTTACAGTAGAATGAAACTTAATTTAGTGTAGTAAATGTGGGTGCTGTAACAAGTATTTGAATTTTGACTTAGGTTTGATTGATCTTCAAGTGTAATACAAAAGAGTTTGATCCAGTTAAATTAAAAAGTAAAACGGTATTTTTTATGATGTCAAAAAGTGATACTTAAAAATTTGTTTAATCCAGCTCAGCATCATTAAATAAATCATTACTACAGAAGAAGATAACTTTGTTTACTGAAAATTACAGTGACTGACATTTTAAAAACACAATTATATACGGTGAGTGAGTCAAGTTAAGAGAATTTACGCATTTCAAGTCCTTATTTTTCGAAATTAATCAACGGATTTGAATAAAACTTGGTATGCATACGCCAGATGTCCTGGTTTAAATAGTTGGTAGAAAACATTTTTGAAAAAGAGTTCAGAGGGAGAGAGAGAGAGCGATATTAAGTTTTCTATAGAAAATAAAAAATCACTATATCTTTCCCCCTGAACTCTTTTTTCGAAAACGTTCTCCACTTAATAAAACACAGCGCACACCTCTCACTCACTGCGTTGAGTCGGCAAAACACCACAAAAGATTATTACTAACTGACTCTAACTTCCAAAATACGTTTAACTAGGGATGAGTTTTTAACTGATTACAGTCTACCGCCACAGTACTAAACAAACATCAAACAACTATTCTACGAGCGTGTTAGTTTTACAAAACAGGGTGCACGCTGTCAACGCGATGAGTGCTCAGACAGCGTGACAGCCACCACAATGGGTTAATTTCTAATTGACGCAAAATACCAAATTGTATACAGTTGAGTATAGAAATTAACTAGAAACCGACCTACCACTCTCTTAAACAAATAAAGTACTCTACTAGCGTGTTAGAAAAACGAAATCTACTGTCGTTGTCTTTTAATGCGTATTTGGCGTGACGGAGACACCATCAGAACCATCAAGTGAATATTTTCTTCCCCCATTTGCAAACAACTACTCCACAAGCGTGTTAGTTAAACAATACACGGTGCACGCTGTCACCACGATTAGCGCTCAGACAGCGTGACAGCCACCACAATGGGTTAATTTCCCGTGGACACGTATAATAACACACACGGCCGCACGATCATTGTGCTGTTTGCTTTGTCCTTGTGAAGTAAACTAGCCAATGTATACGACGTGAAACAACAAACGGATGACGTGACAATAACGATTGCTCTCCAATTTAATTCGATTTGAATGCGTATAGGAAGATGTATCGAAATTATTAAGTTGAATGTTGTAAATTCATGTTGAGTTTCGCGTTAAAGAGGAATACCAAAAAAAAGCATTGTTTTCTGTCGTATTTTTAATTAGTTTCTCAGGAAAATCGTCTTGAATCAGTTTCGAAATCATTCAGTCAAAATGACAAAAATATCTTTGACTTGAAGGCGATTTTCATGGCAATATTATCCTTAGAATGACGATGCCTTTGTTTTTAGAACTTTCCATGAAATTATACTCGCAGAAACTACAAAAAAAAAAGAATACAATTTCAAGGTTTTGCTCGGAATATCCTTAATAATTTTCAACTTTTACAGTTTCTACTATTTTCAGAATGCAGTATCAATAAGGGTCACATTACTGAAACGGCACGTAAAATGAAACGGTTATCAAAAATAAACACACAAGCCATCACGTTCATACCCTGATTACGTGACAATGGAATATTTTAACACGTCACGTCAACTTGTCGTCACGTCACGCTATAAAATCGCGTAGATCAGCACGAACGAACACTGTCACCGATCATTAACAGTACATTTAAATTACGCTCAAATTGCACAACTGAAAATATTTGCGCTTAATTTTAACTGACAATGGTAGACATTTATATTTTGAATGTGTTGTTGAAAATAATATTTTAAAACTTCGCTCATAAAATTGGATCTTTGTGTGAATTGTTAATCGTTTTTCTGGCCTTTTTTTACAAAGCAATTTCCCAAAAATAAATGTGTTGTTGAGGGGTAGTTCTCGTATTTTAAGGAGCAAGCGTTCGCATTCATCGCAGTCCCTAACTCTCAAAAACTTTCGGAAGTAGGTGTCAAAAAACGATGAAACCACATCAGAAACACCGACTTCCAAAATTAAACTTGATTTTGTACTTGTAGTGGTTTTTTTTGAAGTTGGTTGTATTAATTTCCCTAATTTTAACATTGTATTTCACTGAAATGATTGCGACGTGAATTTTAACGCTTTTTTAAATACAAGAATTGGCCTACAGTTATGTCTCAGAAACTTTAATATATAGTCATGAAACAAAGGACAGCACAATCTTTGGATTTTTGCTAATCTCCTTTGACATTGGCAACCTTACCGAAACTGCATCTGCCTAGCCTTTTCTCAACTATATTGGAGTCGGCTCCCAGTCAAATCAGATTCAGCTGAATACCAGTATTTTACGTAGAGCGGCTACCTACCAGACCTACACAACCCATTAACTTGGTAACACGATACTTCTTGGCAAGAGTAGTGTGAGATTTTCTGGCTTCTGACAATCCATAACGACTGCCTAAGATCTCCTAATGACAGCCGGGATCAACGACTTACCATGCTTTCCGGTGCACAGAGTTTTGGTATGTTGAGATGGTCACCCATCCACAGACCAACCTCGGCAATTTTTGCTTAACCTTGAAGATCGGCTCGTGCGACTGTTATAATTAAGCCACGACCTACTCCGAGATGACCGAAACTCCGTCGCGGGTATTAAAACATCAACTAAAATGGGCAAAGATAAAAATTTTAACAAAGACATTTCAATCGCTTAAAACACGGATGGGTTTCAGTCAGTAAGAGCCTGTTTCTGATGGACCTTCCACTCTGGGTGGAGCGGCAGGGAGCTCCAACTCCACCCAGAGCGGAAGATTAAAATCCCTCAATCGATGATTTCGAATCCAAAAAAAAAAAACTATACGAATTCCTCTATCAAAACACACAACATTGATCCTGTATTCTGTACGGATAAATGTATTACATCCGGTTCGTAGATCCGGCGTCACCGCGGAGTTATTTTTTACGACGTAACTCCGCAAAATCGATAGGCGGAATATGTGCGATAAAACACAGGATAGTCGACAGGACTGACTTGTCAATCGGTGTTTTCGAGCGAATTTGTTTTCTAATCCTTCAATGTTCGTTTAGTTGGTTTTTTTTTTTTTTATTGATAGGCAAGCGCTTGACCACTATCTCACCTGTTGGTAAGCGACGATGTGGTCGAAGATGAAGCACGCTTGCCTAGAAGTAACCTATTCACTCTTGACTTAAAGACTCCCAGGTTGTAGCTATCAGGAAATACAGACCCCGGCAGGGAATTCCACTCCTTAGCTGTACGCACAATGAATGTATTTCCAAAACGCTTTGTGCGTGTGGGTGGGATGTCCACCATGTACCGGTGGCGCATCGCCGTATGTCTTGTGGTCCGATGATAGAACGGGCTAGGCGGAATCAAACTATGCAATTCCGTTGCACACTCTCCTAGTTGGTGGATTTGGCAAATGTTTTAGAGTCAAATAATGCCACATTAGGCTTTGGGCTTCTAGCTGTATGGTTCGCACCGTACAAAGTGAGCCACCGAAAACAATTTAATTGTATTGAGTTTCAAACAATAATGATGTTGTTCACACTTCACACGGTCTCAGAGGCAAATGATTCTGAACTAAGGGACTAATGATCACGTCCTGATTTTATGCCTTAAATATCCAATATTGTGGTTCAGAATATTGACCTTAATTTTGCACATCAGGATAAGAAACGCATTCAGTTTACGCATAAAAGTCTTTTGCTGGTTTGTTACGCGTTTCGGCAGCGCCGATGGAGCGCGCGCGTTCGTAGATGGTTGGAGTTGCGTTTCAAAGTCGCGCGCTTGAGCAGCGCCGTTCAGTAAACGCGCTGTTCGCCGGCGCTGCCGGAGCGCGCGCCGCTCGTGCGCTTCTACAGCCAGTTACATGCATTTTAGTGTGACGCCGTTGAGACGCGCCGTAACCGCATTAACGTTCATATTGTACACGACTGTCTCACAGCAACGGAACGCGCGGTCGTAATCTCGTTTCACAGTGCACCGCTGTACAAGCGCGCGCTGTTAATAGCACGCTGCCCAGCGGCGCGTCTAGCAGCGTGACTATAAAACCAGCCTTAGTTGACATCGGTAGACTACCGGCTACGCGCGTAGACGTACGGCTACGTGCGTAGCAACGATACTGTGCTTCGACTAAGACGGATCAAAATCGCTACGCATTACAAAAATACTTTTACAATTTTAATCGTTCCGTAGGTATTATGGTGCAATTTGGTCATCATAATACTGGGAAAAATTGTTCATTTAAGCAATCTGTCAAAAATTTATGGAAATTGAGGCTTTTTTGACAAATTGAGACTGACATGCAAATACGAACGTTGCGAACCCAAAGTTCACAACCAAACATTACCGCGCTAAACTTTCCCTAAAAACTACTTAAGAAAATAGAACATAAACTTACATAGAAGGCAAATTACACCCACAACGAATGAAGGTAGCTCCTAAGTGCAGCGCCGACAAAGATGGATGATCCTTAATCCCGTGACTTGCGATCCTCCCGCCCTCTACGAATTTATTGGACAAACTCTGTTCTCTTACAAATGCCGATATAAATGTATGGGGAAAGTTTGGTTTAGCACGACTAACATCTGCGTGGACATGAAGGAAGATACATTAACTTTGAGAGTTTACTTTTATTTGTATTTATGTGTCTTAACAAGGGTTGTTGTTAAGGATATCCAGTGTGTGGGAAGACAAAAGATCAATTTGAGTCACATTCGAAATGGTTTTTAAAGAGAGACTCTCTCTCTCTCTTTAAAAACCATTTAGAATGTGACTACAAGAGAGAGAGAGAGAGAGAGTGCCAATTCTACTAATTTTTATCTACACTCACAACGTAATGTTCCAAATATGAGTTCAAAAACGAATGCATAAACACGTACTTTCTTTTCGTGGATAGGTAAAATTAAAAAAAAAAACCATTACAGTTCAACATTTTCCTTCGATTTTTAAACAACTGCATCATAAAATAACTTTTTAATTTTTATAGCACACTTTTTCTTTTTAATTTTTGGCGCGGGCTCATTGACTTAAGTCAATGAGCCAGCTTTTATCTTTGTCTATGGATGAGCGCGCTGCGCAGTCATTCGAATACGCAATGAGAATATCCGCCATATTGGAATAAACTATTTTTCCACTTATTTTATTTCAACTTTATGAGTGAAGATAAAATAGTGTATGCAACGGCATATAATTAGGTATTAAAACACTCGTGTGATGCTATTATCACACTCGGCTACGCCTCGTGTGATAAACCCACACTCGTGTTTTAACAACCCTTTTTATATGGTCGTTGCATAAACTACTATTATCTACACTCACAACGTAATGTTCCAAATATGAGTTCAAAAATGAATGCATAAACACGTACTTTTTTTTCGTGGATAGGTAAAATTTAATAAAAAAACCATGTCAGTTCAACTTTTTTCTTCGATTTTTAAATAACTTTTTAATTTTTATAGCACACTTTTTCTTTTTAATTTTTGGCGCGGGCTCATTGAATTAAGTCAATGAGACAGCTTTTATCTTTGTCTATGGATGAGCGCGCTGTGTACTCATTCGAATACGCAATGAGAATATCCGCCATATTGGATTAAACTATTTTTCCACTTATTTTATTTCAACTGTATGAGTGAAGATAAAATAGTGTATGCAACGACATATAATTAGGTATTAAAACACTCGTGTGATGCTATTATCATAAACCCGCACTCGTGTTTTAATATAATAAATAATAATAAAATAAAAAGCCTTTTATTTCTTACGAAATCACGATTACAGATACATTCTTATCATTTTTTTATGGTTTGATTCAATCAGTATCCTCTATTGTTGTGTTTGTTTCTAATTTATTATTCTTAATTACTAGTTTATTTATATTAATTAATACGATTTATTATTATTACTATTGATTGTTAACAATTTATCTATAATATTACACTCTCTAATATTATGAAATTATTAATCTAATATTACGGAAATATTATTATTATTATTATTATTTATTTAGTTTTAATAACCCCATTTATATGGTCGTTGCATAAACTACTATTAAACAACGCTTGCATTCGCATGTCAGTCGCAAACTGTCAAAATAGCCTCAATTTCCGTACATTTTTGACAGATAGCGATTGAGATGCTAATGAGAACGTTACTTAAATATTAGTCGAATTGGCCCTCTGATTGGTTGCATTATTTTATAGACCGTTATGGTTCATGCCACAAATCACACTCTCGCGTTGTATGACTAGTTTAATTTACAAAAAAAAAACTGAACGCTAGTTAAAGAAATCCACCTAACAGTGAGTAGCTATATAAATTGCGCGGGGCTGCGGGCGGCGAGCGTTGGGTGGCTCGCCGTACAATCAAAGCCAGACCCGGGTCAATGGCGCGTTGTGTTCCACGCGCGCCTCTAAGAGATGTCAGCATAGTAGACGGGGCCTGTTAGTAGGACCAGAGTATGGGTTGCGGATTTTGTTCGAAAGAGTCACCGCGGCCCTGGAAAGCAAAGGGCACTAGGAAGAGCACGGATGAGTTTTAGTCAGTAAGAGTCTGATACTCCCTCCCACTCCACCCAGAGCGGAAGCTTGATGATTTCCCATCCATCAAAAAGCTATGTAATTACCTATAAAAAAGGCGAAAATAAAGTAACAATTGACACTGTCAGCCTGGGGTATTATTATGACGAGTAAATGCCCTCATGATTTCGTTGTAAGAGAAAAACGGAGCTATCACTATCCTTTTTTTGTAACGGACTCCTGCAGATGGCAATGCCACATCATGGTAGGCAGGTTTACTTCTAAAATCAGCTTATCGGGCACCAATAAACGAGATTCTTACACCTCATTTAATATTACATCACAGGGCTCAAGGGCAGTTAAGGGTAAACAAGAGTAAGTTCAGTTTCCACGATTAGGGTTCCGTACCAAAAGTTGCTCTGTTTTTATAAACTCATCATCTTCCTGCCCTTATTTCATGTTACTGACTTATAGATTTTCTATACTATTAACCAAAATTCTGAAGTTTTTAGGATTTCAGAGAGAACAGACAAGAAAGGGACAGATTGCATACATTTTTGGATGGCTACTTGCCCCAAAAAGAATATTTCATGCCATCTTGTATCATGCCAACTTACTTCAAACAGTTTTATATAATGGTGACAATTTATTGATTCAAAAGAGTGAGTTTCTTGCACGTTCTTCTCCATAGAGATCTACGCTTTGGAACGTGCAAATAACTTCACCACTTTGACTGACCGACTTTGACTATTCAAAAGTGCCTGTAAATGGTTTAATTGAAATAAATGCTTTGAGTTTCGAGTTTTTTTCCACTGTCCCTAAAAATATGGTAGATCCGTTTAAAAGGTATATTTTTATTTAGGCGCGAAAGGATCCGGTCCGCTCTATTGATATGAAGTTAATTTAGAATATCGACAGATGTTTGTCCCTTTGAGGAGAGGAATAATGTAAGAAATGCGAGGTCTTTGTGGAAGGTGAGCCTCTCTTTGTGGCGGGCATATTATATATGTTGGTGGGTTCACGAATAAATAAGATGGATGATGTGGAGCGGATTCTATGAGAAATAGATGGAATGGGCTTCGGTTATCTAGTTGTGTTTGAGTGTTATGCAAAGAAATGGTGCGGAAAAAGAGCTTGGACTGAACAGTCCATCATCCACACTAAAAGGTTGCGTAACGAACCGATAACAATTACAAGTTTGTCGCTTTTATATAATAGGTACAAACTTTGGCCCGCGACTTCGTACGCGCGGAACTTACGTGCCAAATAGTTTTCTACGACCAGTAGTTTCGGGTGTGTTGTCAGTCACTTAGTAAAGTAAGAGTTTTATATTTATTGATATACTAGTTATCATTAATGCATGTATGTGGGCATGAACTAGATTAAAACATACAATACCAATAGGAAACCAATAGGAATAGGAATAAGGTTATGAAAAAATGACTTAACAAAGAAATAGACATACAAACGCATGTCGCACTTTCTAAAAAAAATTATTTGTGTCAAAAACCCGACCGAGTTCCACACAAGTCACTTTTCAAGCAGTCTGATGCATGTGGTGGCATTTGTTTTGGTTCAATCACAGATTTAATGCCACCAACTGCATATTACTACACATTTAGGTTTATTTAATAAACACATTACCCTGCTTTGTAAAAACATTAACCATCTACTCGGGCCATCAAATGCAAGGGCATTGTTAGAAAAAGATTCCCGTAAGAAGATTGAATGTGAAGTTTACTATTTATTCTATTGCGTTTTTGTAATAATTAATTATAATAATCACAAATTATGTTATTAAGAATGAATTAATATTTTTTGATCGGCAGTGTTTGTTTTTGTTTAATTCATTAATAAATCTATTTGGCATAACCTTTCAGCATTGTCTCCCAAGTTTGCCGTAAACATAATGATTCACAATTTTCACTAACAATACTATATTTATACCAACCAACCCAAACTGTCAAGCCACCTACACGGCCTCCTTTCTCAACAGAACTTCGGAACAAACTGCAGAAGACAAGACAGACTTGTCTGAAGATATATTTGGGGCCCGACACCCCTCGGTCTCATACGCAGCGAGTTTCCAAAAAGCTATAAAGGGAGGACCATTCTGCTGGCTGTAAACATCGTGTGTTAAATCCTGAAGGTTTGAATTACAATGTAGGATAGTGTTTTGATATGAGGTTAGAAGTGTGAAGGAAAATAATTAATTTACACAAAAATACAACTGACATCCAAATAAAAACCACAACAAAGAACGAAATAACTTTAATTTTGGAAGTCGGTCTTTTTCGTGTTGTTTCTTCGTTTTATCGAAACGCCGAAAACATCGCGTTCCTTGTACACTTTTGTTGTTATAGCGACATCACACAACTTAGTGAAACGTTCTACAAATGTATGGTTCATGATATATAGCCCGCTGACAAACAGACGGATGATAGGACGGGCAACGGAGGCTTAGTAGAAACAGCCACAGGGCTCAGTTGGCTACACTTCGGGTACGGAACTTTAAAAACTGTTAAAGATTTCCTAATATCCCTGCCATGCCATGCCATGCCCGGTTCTAATTTATGACTAAAATATATCAGTTTTTTTTGTATAAAATGTCTAGAGGGTTTTAACTTTTTCGGAGGATGAAAGTACTAATGACAAAAAACTACTTTGAGTACGAGATCAACTCTGAAACATAAAAAAAACATCAGCTACAGGGTACTAATATGTATACGTATAACTCGGCAAGATGAAGGTTTTTGCTAAAAGGCTGGTACTTGAGTAAGTATCTGTTGGACATGGGCCTCCCCCAGATGGGCAGGTTGGCGATCGCAGTGTAGCTGTTGCAATGTACAGAGAATGCTGCAGCCCATTCTCAGGTGAGTCCCTTAGTCGCCTCTTACGAGACCCATGAGAAGTGATGGGATGGTGCTATTCGATTACGTCCGACACCATACGGAACCATTGAGCATGAACTTTAAATAAACAAAAAAATCATTTTTTGTTTTGCACCCCACTAAAATGTTTCCAATGAAGTAAAGTTTTAGTTAACCACGTATCGCTACAAATTTTACCATGTACTTATTTCAACTGAATTAGAATAAAAAATGTCTGAAGCGAGTCATAAATTCCCTACACTCGCAAACCGTACTTACATAATATAATGCAGTACCACAAACTGCTATGTACACTCGTATTGTGATATTATTGTTGAATGCTAACTCATTAGTGAGCTGCCTGTGTTTGATTTTCATTTGTTGATATGAGATATCATTACGCAACGAGCAACCAGACACTTTGTGGGAAATAATAGCACACTTGTTATGAGTATCTACAGTTGATGAAAACCATAAATATATCTATATAACTAGCAGACCCGCGCCACTTCGTCTGAGTCACATTTTTCATGAATGCTCTGCTATTATTGGTCGTAGCCTGATGGTGTATAGCCTTATAACCTTTCTCGATAAATGGGCTATCAAACACTAAAATAATTTTTCAATTCGAACCAGTAAGTAGTTCCTGAGCTTAGCGCGTTCTACCAAACAAACTAAGGGCCTTTTTCACCAAGCCAAACTGATCGCGATCAGCGTATAAACCACGTTTATGAGCTGTCAGTGTCACTATTTTTCTATGGAATATTGACGCTGACAGCTCTTGAACGCAGTTTAGATCGCGATCAGTTTCATTGGTGAAATCCGCTCTAACTCTTCTGCTTTATTATATTATATAGTATAGAAAGGGAAACTAACTGACTGACAACATATCAACAGCCTAGCTTGGGACTAAGGACATGAAATTCTAACACACTCTGCACAAGGCTTCCTTTATAAGACGTAGGTAGATGAGCCTTCGGAATTAATTTATGGAAATTCAACCTTCTAAGGGGTTGAAAAGAGGGAAATTCGTTTGTACTCAATCTACGCAGATGCAGTCGCACGAAAAGTGCTAGTCATGTATGTAACCGTTCTATCTACTCCAATTACGCTGATTGAAACACCCACTCCGGAGAATTTAACTCAAAAACTATCAACAAAATTGACTACCAGCAATTTATTGTTAAAATTCATTCCCAAAGGAGCTTAACGAGGCAATCTCCGCTCTCGTCAGAACATCATTAAACCCACAACAATCAACAATATGAACTTCGCAGAATTAAAATTAAATTGCTTCACAACTCCAACATACAAATATGTATCAACCGACATCGTTGCGCACATAGATCCAGACGCATCCAAGAGTAATGTCTTTCACTTCGCCGTAAAAGGGGGTGGTCCACCCCCAAGCCCCCGTTCACCCCCACGTAAATGCTTGCCTTCCAGAGGTGTACGGTCGATGAAATTTTTAAAGGCTCTTAGACGATAGGTATTTTTATTGGATCTTCGAAGGGGTGAAATATGAGTGCAGGGGTTCAACGTGATTTGTTTAGCTTGTTCTGTGTTTATGTATTGTAGTCGTATTGTTTCGGATTAAAGGACGTACTTTAGCTTGAAGGCTTGGTTATTTATATTTTGATCGACTTATTGTATGACAGGCAATGAGTTAAACCAAACACACATAGAAAAAAAGTTTAAAGAAAGATATCTATTAAGTTTACTATACGATGGGTGCATTATGTGTTGTTTTTTGAAAATAAGGACAGCACAAAAAATGCGGATATAACAAATATATATGCATTATCTGACCCCTTTTAGAATTAAAAAGAAGAAATAAAAAAACCGGCTAAGAGCGAATCGCGCACCGAGGGTTCCGTACCATTATGATGATATCTGAAAAGTGTGCTATTTAGAGAGATCGTTTTATTTTCCCTGTAGTGTACATAAACTTCTCACACATAGAATAATTTCACATTTTTTCTCTATGCAAACTTCGAAGATAATGGGGGGAACAATATTTCTTTTTACATTTTTTGTCAAAAGTCGAAAACCATGCGGCTTAAAAAACAGTTTTTTTTTTGAGAATGTGTAAATAGCGTTCTTTCATCTGATACCCCTAGTAGTCCCACTTCGAATTTTAAGAAAACCTTCCAGTCCCTGTTGCAAAAAAAAAAATATTATAATTTTTTTCCTATTTGCAAAATACTTGGGCAAACGTCATCTAAAACTATTCCAAATTTCAAGTTGATATGCTTAGTAGTTCTTGAGATATCCAGCTGTGACAGACGGACAGACAGACTCAGTCTCACCATAAGGGTTCCTTCTTACCATTTTGGTACGGAACCCTTAAAATAATTGCACTGACTATATGACTACTTATGTTTAAAATGCCAACCAGCTTTATCTATCTCCTGGTAAGTATGTAAAAGATTTGCAATAAAAAATTAAAGCTGTCTTTATAGATGTCTTTTGCTTCAAATCTCTCTCTCCAATCACTCCCCATACATCTAATGTCAAATAATCACCACCCCCATAAACATTCGCAAAGCATCTGATAAACAAACAGGCATGTATACCTATGTAAAATGCAGGGGAGTGACTGCCCCCATTTATCTCCAGACGTTTGACCTGAATTACCGGAACTTTTACCTCGTTTGAAGACTGTACATATTCCCTAGTCACCTAGTACTTAACTTTGAAGTATGAAGAGTTTTGCAGTGCGTAATACAAATGAAAAAAAACCGTGAAATCGGTTGTTTGGTAAGTGTTTTACAATTGTGTTTTTGTTACTATCAAAGCTGTTCTATTTGTTTACATTTAGGTACTTATGTTTTTTAAGTAGTCTATCAACAAAATTTAAATCTTATTTACAATATGATACTAATTTAACTATATAACTTAAAATAAAATAAAAAATGAAAACTCCGAACTAAAATATGGCGTCAAAAAATTCATCCGCATCACTGTCGACTGGAAGTGAGCCCAAAAGACTGGCGGCATTGCTACGTTGCATGGCAATGCTTATCCTCTGTCCGAAGTAAAAGCCAGCCCTTGGGTCACGCGATGTGTCAACTAAGCGTTTAGCAAGTTCTTAAAATAACGCATGAGCACTCGGACCCCACGGTCCAAGAGTTTCAACCCCAAACGGCTCGAAAATATAATTGCCAACTAGGTTATTGTATTTCCGCCGTTTGAGAATCACAGCATCCAGCACAGCACGACGAGCTAGGAAGATGGGAAATTTAAATTGTCCTGAAAGATCGGTTACTTAGTAAACTAGCTTTTACCCGCGACTTCGTACGCGTATATCCCGTTCCCGTATAGCCTATAGCCTTCCTTATGAATGTGGCTATCATATACAAAAAGAATGTTCAAAATCGGCTCAGTAGATGTAGAGATTACCCTCTACAACCTCACAAACTCACAAACTTTACCTCTTTATAATATCAGTATAGAATAGAAGTATAGATAATAAATAAAAAACGTTTCCTTGCTAAAAGTCTAGACCTAGCCTTTTCCCAACTATGTTGGGGTCGGCTCCTAGTCTTACCAGATGCAACTGAGTACCAGTATTTTGTTTGGAACGACTACCTATATAGCCTTCCCAATCCAGTAAATGGGTAACACGATGACCTTTGGTAAGACTGTTGTCAGATTGTACCTACGGCTTCTGACCACCGTACCAGCTGTCAAAGATTTTCAATTGACAGCCGGGACCAACGGCTTAACGTGCTTTCCGAGGCACGGACGCAGGAGTCTTAGTATGAAGTTGATGGTCACCCCCCCATCCTCGGACCGACCTCGGCAAGCGTTGCTTAACCTTGAAGATTTACTTTACCCGTCTGGCTGTTATTTATAACTCAGCCAAGTGCTCTTAGTAGCGGATAGAAATAAAAACTGATCGAATATCTGAACCAAAACCAGTTCTAATATTTTCTCATCGTTGTAACATTTCTCTCCACAACATAATTTGTGTTGCACTTACCAAAAGAAAAACAAGGACATTTTTATGTACTAAAACTACCATTTGTTTCACAAAAAGCGCCGTTCAGATAATTCGAGGCTCAAAAGCCCATCCAGCTTACCCCACTTCATCATATTAAGGATAAAAGTGGCTTGGAGCCAGGCGAGGTACCAGGAGAGCATATGATTACAGCACATATGCAGGGCGTAACGCGGCTAACTGCTGGGCTTAGACAAGATAAACTGCGACAGTTTGATATATGTTGCTGCTTGCGATATTAAGGGATCAGACTTTTATATAATGAGGTTTTGTGTTGCAAAAACATTGTATTGGATTTGACTTGAATCCTCATCAGCATCTTTGATTTAAAGTAACTCAACATTTGTTAGACTCAAGGGACCAAATTAATTTTAAAGCATAATCAATTTAGCCGAAACAAGTCCGCTGCTGGAAATAGGTCTCCCTCAAGTCGCTACATCAAGCTACCAGGAGAGCATATGATTACAGGGCGAGAAGTCTTGACATAATTACCGATCGCCTACCGACCGAATTCGATCGATAAGTACACCGTCAAACTCCATCGCGATCCACGGATCAGATCATTAATTTTGATCGTGAATCGCGTTCAAGCTTAACTGTGTACAGGCCGGGTAGCTTTAGGACTTATCGAACAAAATCGGTCGGCAGCCGATTGTAACTATGTCGAGAGTCCCAGGGCTTAAGCAGCGGCTAACTGCTGCGCTGAGGTGCTCGCGATATTAAGGTACCGCTTGTCAATACTAAGTCAAAGTCAGAGATTTATTTGCATATAAATATGGTTACAGAAGTTCTTACAGTATTATAATAGTAGCTTAACATATTTAATCATAACATAATGACATGCAAATTTTGGTATCTAATAGTTACAATTAGGTCATTATAATTTAAGCTGAAGGAATTCTTTAATAGTATAGAAGGAATTCTCAATTATACAACTGCGTAAAGCCCTTTTGAAGCAGACCATTTGGTTAGGAATCTTATTATAAATCTGAATACACATAGGATAGTAACTTCGCCTATATAGTTCTGTTTTAATTCCAGGAATAATTAATCTATTAGGATATCTAGTTTTGAACTTACAGTTATCTCCCAGGTGTCAGTTTCTCTGGCTTTGAGACCTAACCATTGCTAATTCCACCCCAAAAATCTTAATGAACGTCTGCAATCTTAATGAATCTCTTAATTTACAAGCAAACCTGATACGTATAAGGTCATTTCACACGTGCCTTGTCAAACGTCTCGGCACGGCGGCGGCAGACATTAGTGCACAATGGCGGCAGACACAAAAGACGCATGGCGACGGAATGTACCCGACCGACCGAGTACACCGGCACTTAGAACATCATGCTAGCAGTAGCAGAAGGATAACTGTAACCAAAAGATCAGAAAATTCCTGCCTTTTTCTTGACAAAGGCTGGCAAAATGTTAAAATATGATTAAGTAAGAAACAAATGCTTACAATCGTCATGCCTCCTATATTTTTAGCCTATTCATGATACCTAGACCTCATTATTTCAGCTGGGAGACATTCAATGCCAGACATAACACGCCCTCTAGTGACAGGTCAAACTTGTGTACAAACACTGAAATCTAATTTCTGTGCGCATTACTCGACAAAATTTACTGAATAGCTAATTTTTTTTCGCGATTTCGGGGTTGCTCCCATTATAAACGTTGTTCATAATGATGAGTACAATGACCCCTTAAAGGTATTGCGTTTATTCTATTACAAGTTGTGTAACGGTCAATATAGCGTCACTTGAGGGGGCGTCTTATGTCTCCAGTCACCGGCTCTGTGCCCTTCACAACAAGCGGCTTCGAGCATCGTCATCATCATCATCCACAACCCGACTTCGTCCACTGCTGAGCTATACTCTTGTGATCATCCTGATCCGACGCGATTGCAACAATGACGTCTACCGATCTTTCCGCCAAACGGTTGACACTTCTTCCAGAACATAACTCTCGCCATTTTAAATCATATTGATTCATTGCGATGTTATTTTGGGTGAAAATACTGTCCGTTCGTAACGGCAAGTCTCACATTATTGCAGAAATATCGTGATTACTTACAATATTGAAAAAGAGGCCTATGCTCTGCAATGGAACAATTCCGGCTAGATAGATACATAAAACTGTTTTCTTTCCATGTCGTCTTGGAATCAAAATGAAATCTCGTTCGAGCGAGAAGGAGGGATGGAGCTATATGGGTGTATAGCTCCATCCCTCCTTCTCGCTCGAACGACTCACGCTTTAACACGTCATGGTAGGGCCGCAATTCTGCATTTAAAATAGCATATCTTTTAAGTGAAAGATTTAGAGCTTCTGTCTCCATTTGCCGTGTGCCAACAGTTCAAACTTTTAACAGTAGGTACATAGCTTGTCTGGGGACAAAACTTGCGATATAGTTTCTATGGAACAAATGCAATTTATTGTGTAGAAAAGAAAATAGACGCAGAAAGAATCTAGTGGTTTGTGTGACTCAAAGGAAAATAAATACAATTTCATGGTTGTAAAAGGAAAATAAATATCACTTCATGTCTTGCTTTGTCAGTGGTGAGTTTCTGACTTTTTTTTCTGAAATATTGTTGGCGCTCACGTGTTCTCACAACTGATTGTTTTATCCAGTTTCAGGGTGCGTTTCAATCAGAGATGTACGAGAATGCGTAGCGAGCGATGTGTTTGTTAAGAACCAATAGAATCGCTTCATTTACAGTTCTCGTCAAATAACTTTGCCTCTCTGAAGTTAGCCATTTGCAAAGATCGCGCAGGTGCAGTCACGTAGACGGGAGCAAGTGGGACGCAAGCATGCATCGAACGTAAACGAGCGACTGAGACATAAAATCGCGCCGCAGCCATGCGCAGTTGCAGTTTGTTCATAATTTTGACTACTACGCAGCCACTCGTAGCCAACTTCAGAGGGGCACAGTTATTTGACGCGAACTGTACCTAGCCTCGCTCTTCGCAGCTCCCCGGTTGAAACGGCTTAGCGAGCGATGCATGCGATTGATGTGTGCGAGGGATGTGTGCGAGAGATGTGTGCTAGGGATAGATGCGAGAAACTGAAAAGAGTCCGCTATACTATACATCCTCGCTCCGCTCACATTCACACCGTTTTACACCAACGCTACGCATCCTCGCGCCAGCTACCACGCACATCTATGGTGAAACGTTTACATCGTCTCACAGCTGTGTTACACATCCTCGCGTCGTGGAAACGCACCCTTAGGGATGTATTAGTTCGTCAGGAGGCTTGTGTAGGAGCTTGTGACTAAATTATAACAGCCGCACTGGTGGATCATTAAGATACGAGATGCTTGCCGAGATCAGTCCATGGAGCGGTCACCATCCATTACATAAGCACCGAAGGTCCTCCGTGGACCGGAAAGCACTATAAGCAAAACTGCGGAAAATTCAAAAATGTGCACTGTTGCCAACGGTTGGTACCATTCACATCAGTTTTCCGAACAAAGTGTACAAAACATTTCATTTTCAATAAACTTGAAAGGAAAGTTTGCGTTTCTTAAGTTTACACGTTTCTCTTACTGTTCGGTTATTCGATTCGTGCGTCCTATTTTCTCGATATTCGGGCAAGCGAGAATTTTGAAGCTGTCCAATTTTCGAAGATATAGGAGTGAATATAGTACTTGAGTGTTTGCAATATCGGCACACGTTCTTGCTACCTTGGCGAAAGTAGTCGCAAAAGTAGCGCAATTTTAGAAAAAACATACCCTCCCTTTGGGGCAGTCGGGTAAAAAGTACGTGATAGGGTATTCTACTGAAAAATTTAACTAGTCCATCAGATACATTTCCAAAAAATATTGGACACGTATTTTTTCTTTTTTGACGTACCTAAACATTGACGAGTTGTTGTGGCGACACGCGCGAGGAGGTCTTTCGCTATGTCGAGCAGTGGACGTCTTTCGGCTGATATTCAGCTTCACAACCCAGAACTGAGTGACACTGTAGCAAGACTAATGCAGATTTCTAGCCTTCTGCCTACCAGTAGCGACTGTTAAACATCTAAAAATACCAGCCGGAACCAACAGCGTGCTTTCCAAGGCACGGAGGATTCTTGGCATGAAAAGATAGTCTTCATTACACGAACGAACTTTGAATAACTTTGAAGATCGATCCGTGCGGCCATTATTATTTTGCCATGAGCGCTACTTTCTACCGTCTTGACAAATACCTTCGCCTTTTTACATGTAGAAATATAAGATACTGTCGTACCTCGTCTGAAAATCGCTGGGTTATCTTGTAAGCCCATTTCTCTGTAGCTTTCTGTATCAAAGGATTGTATTGTGATGCACAACAACAAGTTTTCTGCTCCATCACTTACACGCGCTTGGGAGATCCTTTAGCTTTGTCCAACGTTATTGCGTGAGAGAAAGATAACACGAGGTTTCTTTTATTCAGTGCCTAGCTGCAACATTCTTTTAAGTGTTTTGTAAAGGAAAAGTTGTAGTTGGAACATTTTGTGGAACGTTGTGAGGTGTATGTTTCATGAGGTGAATGAATATGTACCATTTTGGCTCAAGGAGACCTTTCTTCAAGTGGCCTACCTCACAGGGACCCTTATTTTTCTAGGATTCGAAATCATCAAATGACTTTCTTCCGCTCTGGGTGGATGGGAAGGGAGTGTCAGACTCTTACTGACTAAAACCCATCCGTGTTCCTCATTATATTCTTTGTGTTCCAGGGCCGCGGTGACTCTTTCTATCTCTCAGGGACCTGGGACCATCTTTTCTTCTAGGATAAAGAGTCTAAATGTTACCTGAGTACCATAGACTTTTTAATAATTCTCTAATTTTCAAACAGTGAATAGCGTATCGTAACCGGATAATACTTCCAGCACTACTAATACCAGCATGATTCCGGTGTGAGAGAGACAAGAGCTATACTGCACGATTAGTACTATCCCATTCTGACAAAGGAATCTTGATGACATTTGCACCTCATGATAGAGGGCAGTACAGTACTCCTAAAACCAAAACAACATTGTTGTGTTGTTCATTTTTAATGAAAGTCGTGACCCAACACCGGATAAAATTGGATGAAGAAGGCTTCAAGTTATACTCATCGAAAAACGACCTACCGTTCCATTTCAGTTTGTTTTCCTCTCAATTTAACATAATCCCTACAATATGTATACGATACCCTACTTCGAGAGTTTTAAACTTAAATCCTACCCAACAAATAAGTCTTTACAAAGGGTCAATATGGGCCTACAAGTGAAAGCTTTTAAAGGCTGGGCGTTTAATTTCAGTTAGTTGGGCAGGTGCTGGACGAATGTATGTCGGCGCGGGCGACGATACATTAATATTAATCGGTGGATGGAGGAATTGAAACTTATGAGGGGTTAGGTCAATTTTACTAGAAAGATCGAGATCGAGGAAGATCGAGTTATCGGAAAGAGTGAATGTTTTTCCTATGGCCAATTCTACTAACTTCATCAACATCTTTGACAGCTTGCGACTGACATGAGAATGCGAACGTTGCTTTAAAAATTAGTAAAATTGACACTCTGTTGGTACCGGTTGTGATTTGAAGATATTAGACACTAATTTCGGATGGTCAAAAACCAGAAAATCTGACATCATTCTTGCGAAGAAGTATCGTACTGTACTTATATTATAGTAATATAACAGTGTTCACAGTTACTGGATTGAGGAGGTCAGACAAGCAGTCAAGCCTTATAAAATACTGGTACTCAGCTCGGATAGACTATTAGGCAGGTTGAAAGGCCATGGTTGCGGAATTTGTTTGAAAGGGTCACCGCCTCCCTGGAACGCAAAAAGTATTAGGAGCAACACGGATGGGTTTTAGTCAGTTAGAGTGTGATACTCCCTCCCGCTCCACACACAGAGGAACACGGAAGGAGTTATTTGATTATTTCCCATCCTTAAAAAAAGCTTGATAGTAGGCTTTAGTTGGACAGGTGCTGGACGAATAAATGTCGGTACGGGCGACGATTCATTGATGGATGGGATGGCGGGACTGTAACTTATGAGGAGTTACGTCGAGTTTACGAGGAGGGACTGTTGGTGATTGAGTTATAGGAAAGAGTGAATGTGGTCCCTCACACCGCTCTGGGTTTATCCGCTCCTCTTTCTTTGTACAGGAGATCTTCCTTTGGAATGCGCTCCCTCTGAACATCAGAACGGCAACAAGTCGGTTGTCCTTCAAGGAGAAGGCACGTGAGCACATTCGCAAGAAGTTAGTAGAATCATCACAGTGTTTATTAATTGGATTCGTTTTTTTTCTCATTAGCTTTGTTTAAGTGTAAGTATGTATGTATCTATGATTTGATTTTTCTCTGTTTGTCTTTCTTTTAAGTTGCACCTGCCATGATCTCTGCACCATCCTAAGATCGACTGGTAGAAATGCCTAAAGCATTAAGTCCGCATTTGTACGGTGTATTTTCCTAGTGCATAAAGTTTTAGTAACAAAATAAAATAAATGTTTTTCTTATAGTGGTTGTTTTTGATGAACCTTGAAGATTTTAGACAAAAGAATGAAATCATGATGCTTTTGTGTTGAAACCTTTATATATAGGGTGGAAGCTTTCAGCGGGGCAGTAAGGGGAAGTACCTTATCCGTTGCAGCTACACGAAAATGGTCTGAGGAGACTATCCATAATTTTTTATGGAATTTTGATCCTCATTTACAGATTTTCAAAAAAATGTCCAGTTAGCAAGAAAATAGCCATTTTACACAAAAACATTTTTTGATGCCAATCGATCCTGTTTCTAATACTGATCAAAAACTTCTATGGGACCAACCATCGTTGGAGTACTCAAAAAGTCACAAATTGCAAAAAACTTTTCCCGTACATTTTGTATGAAAATTTTATGCAAGAGCTTTTTTAGTGACGGTTGAGGTCTTAGAGAGAGTATATGGTTCAAACCTTTCGTCGTCATTCTTAGGTTCTATATTCTCAACATGACGATCTATCAGCGTCTAGATGATCCAGTGAACTTTGTACCACCTAAAATTGATTTGATTGTAACACTTCTTTTCTAAAATAAAATATTGAAAGAGGGCAAGTCGTTTTCAAGTTTTTGGAAGACTGACCCATCAATTGATTTTTATTCACTGTTTCAAGATTTCTATGGCTTTTTCTTAATTTGTATTTTATTTGAATTATTCAGTTCAAAATTAGTTGGTGTTTTTTTATTTTTTTGTGTTGTTGTTTTACTTTTCATTTCATTTTGTTTTCCGAATTAAAAAACTTCGTGCAATGTTATTCTTATTGTATTTTTCTTCTAATTATATATGACGGGGAACGGGCCCCCTTATTATTTTTATAAACGGTGACGTCAGCAATGCTGACGTCACTATTTCCATATCATCATGGTGCTGGTGGTGGTTACTCATTTCGGAAATGAAATACTTGTTTTCAGTATCAAATTATATTCTCGCTGGTGGATAGCACACAAATGGCACACAGTAAATATTCGTCAACAACAAAGAATGACTCACGATATTACGGAGCTCCGCACCGTCCGACGGCTCGACTTAGAATGACTTGTGAACGGTCGGGCGTTCGTATTTATACCCTTCGGTTAGAGTCGTTACAAATCTATCGACTCATGTTTTCTTTATGGTTCGTTTTTAAATTCTTGATTTAATTTTACAAATCATAAAATGAATTTAGGAGTACAAATTAATTAGTTTAATAATTTCTAGTAATCAACTAATAAAGTTAATTAAATAATCGTTTGAGTGACTTTTACCAACTTCAAATAAGCAATCACACAGTATTTGAACTTAGAATAATCAAACTGACGCTCGATTACGCCTTTCCGCCGGCATTCATATTGATTTATTCGACGCTTGATTAAGCCTTCGCGCCGATACGGCCATTCTGACAGGCGGTGCGCGCTCTGCACCAGCCTGAATGTAGCTCTTGATAGTTTTAGTCAAAGTCAAAACGTTCATTTATATTAGGCCATGAAACGGTACTTTTGAACGTCAACATTTCCATTTAAAATAGTACAAAGTGACTCTACCGTCCGTTCACAAAGGTAGATTCTATGGAGAAGAACGGACAAGAAACTCCATAGTTACTCTTTTCAAATAAATGTTTTACAATATTTATTGCGGGTCTCAAACCACGGATTTTCACGGATTAACGGAAACCAATCTCAAAGAGATTAGTATCCGACATCCGTAGTCAACCAATGTTGCACTATGGTTTAAATAATCGGAGGGTCTTGTAGATTTCTCGGAGGGTCTCGCAGATTTCTCGGAGTCTCGTAGATTTCTCGGAGGGTCTCGTAGATTTCTCGGAGGGTCTCGTAGATTTCTCGGAGGGTCTCGTAGATTTAGTCTTCTAATCTGAAACAAGTTATGGTATTTCTTTGAGATTGGTACCTGTAGGCAAATGTTGAACTATGGTTTAAAGATTAGGTGGGTCTCGTAGATTTCTTGGAGGGTCTCGGAGGGTCTCGGAGGGTCTCGAAGATTTCTCGGAGGGTCTCGTAGATTTCTCGGAGGTTCTCGTAGATTTCTCGGAGGGTCTCGTAGATTTCTCGGAGGGTCTCGTAGATTTGGGAAGATGAACAAGGTCGATGCTGTGCTATACACAGAGGCTCTAAATGGTAAAGGATAAGGAGTCGTTATTTCTTTATAAAAGCACTTTGTTACTCGCCTTTTGTTGTGGATGTGTGTTTTCTGTATTTGAGTTTTGTGTTTGCTGCTCTTGCCTTTGTTTGTGAGGTGGAAGGCACTGGTTGTGTTGCCCCAGCTGGCATTGCAGGTTGTTCATCTT
Organism: Melanchra persicariae; assembly: GCA_947386135.1. NCBI lineage: Eukaryota > Metazoa > Arthropoda > Insecta > Lepidoptera > Noctuidae > Melanchra > Melanchra persicariae. The sequence continues at coordinate 2,855,850 of OX376655.1, read as the reverse complement.
CAGCTGCCGATACGGTTGCCTGATCACCTGGTTTTTGGAGCTGCAGCTGATAATGCGCAACCTTTCGTGGTCATCCTCTTTGGAAAGGATGAATCTTTTGGCTGATTGAATCGGTGTCTATCTTGATTCGCAGATGGGGCCATTTTTTGTTGAGCAAGTTGAGTCAGGGCTTCCATATTTATGTTTGGTCATCAATATTAACGAGACTCAGGAGTTCTGGAGGCACACAATGTTTTCGCCAGGTCTTCTTATTCGTGTGGGTAGTAAGGTCTAACGACCCCACACACCCTAGTGTCAGAGTTTCTAAACCGCCTCAAGGGCCTCGGACATGGTTTGACGACCGCCATTTTCGCCAGGTGATGAGAGTGAGTGGAGCTATTCCAGTCACACGCTGAGAAGTACAATTTAAAGCCAACTGCAGTTCTTCGAGAACACTGCCATTGCTCGGCTGACTCCTGGCGCAATATAATGGATGTTCATTCCAAATCGATCACAGTAGTTTTTGAATCCCCCCCAGGAACTCTCTTCTTCCATCAACGATGATTTAGGCCGGTGTACCCAAGAGGTGCACAAGGCGATGCAGAGCAGCGAGAGTGCATTGAGGGCGTTTGTTGTCGGCGTAATAGAACATCACATACTTCATGAAATTATCAATCGTGACAATGACTTATTGATGTTCATTTCCCAGTTTACCTTTAAGGTACTCCACCTCAAAATCGTAATTTTGTAGGAAAGCCCACCAGCGGAGAATCTTTGCGAGGAAGTCCTTTTTGTGTTTCGACGCCTTAAGTGCATCACAGTCCGTTATGACCGTGAACCTTCATCCGTAGAGGTATTGTTGGAAGTTTTTTATGGCGCGAACCACTGCTAGAGTCTCAAGTTCGTATGAGTGGTACTGACGTTCTGCTGCAGTTGTTCTCATACTCATGAAAGCCACAGCTCGTAGTTTTTCATCAATAATTCGGAAAAGTATTGCGCCAAAACCAAGACTACTGGCATCAGTGTACAATTGTATGGGTACTGCCTCTTGAAACAATGTCAGAGCAAGAGTCGATATTTAAGCATTGTATTGAAGTACTTCTTACATCTTCATGTTTCACCCTATTCCCATTTTGCACCTTGTTTTGTTAATTCGTACAGAGGCACCATTATATGGGAAGTTTGGGATGTATTTTCTGAAGTCATCAGCTAAACCGTTGAACTGCCTTACTTGTTTTTGACAGTTTTTTTTTTTTTTTTGGAACTGGTGCCTTGACGAGAGCTTCCACCTTCCTAGGACTTGGTTGCACTGGTCCATCTGAGACAATGTTTCCCAGATATTCGATGGTTTACTTGAAGAAGCTTGATAGAATAGCCAGCTTGCTATAGTGCCATCAGAATGCGTTCAAGGTGTAACAATCCCTCAGCAAAATTTGTACAATTGCTTAGTACATATACTGTGCAAGCATTGCTCAATCCGAATGGAACCGTGAGGTACTCATAAGAGTCCGTCTGGTGTAACGCAGGCAGTCTTCTCAATTGACCCTTTTGCAATTGGTATTTGTTGAAACCGGCTGCCATGTCCAAGCATATATAGAAATGTACGTCGCATGGTTTGTTTTCCTGTAGATTGCACAGCTCTGGGATGATTTGTTCTGGTTGTGGTTGCTTTTGCGTTGAGCAGCTCTATTCGCAAACAAATCGAGATTCCTCTGTGCCTCGAAAAGCACGTCAAGCCGTTGGTCCCGGCCGTCCTTTGTAGATCTTTGGCAGTCGTTACGGATTGTCAGAAGCCAGAAAATTTGACACCAGTCTTGCCAAGAAATACCGTGTTACCCAGTTAATGAATTGTGGAGGTCTGGTAGGCAGCCGCTCCACGTAAAATATTGGTATTTAGAGATTCAGCTAAAGGTCTGACTAGGAGCCGACCCCTATATAGTTGCCCGTTGTCCAGGTTATCCTTCATCACTCTTTTCCAAAGAACCCAAGCACGTGACAAGAACAGCAATGTCCATTGAAGAGTCGTAAACATGCCCTCGGAGCCTGAATGTCTGTTTTCAGGCTCAAGCGTGGTTTTCAGGTTGTTGCGTAGTTCTTCCCATGAAGACGTAACTGCATCATCCAGTCGTCAACCCACACCCTGGCACGTCCTTTGAAAGCGGCATTTTTTTTATACGAACGTCGAAATCGTTCAAATTATTGTCCACAGCCTTGTCTATATGCTGGCACCATTCACGTACGCCAACGTTGGTATCAGGATAATTATGATGGCAGTTAGCCACCCTTAATTCTGATTTTAGATTCTGCTGATGGTGCACATAGACACTCAGACATTTTCTCCATCATTTCCATCATTTGCACGAAGAATTGCGGTGCCCATCACAACCCACCGAAGGATCACGAACCGAGGCGTGAATCATCTCATAATGATATGAGATGGATACCCAACGAAGTGGTGGGTACCAGAATTGGTTCAATTTGTTGAGCAGGAACAGTTTCAGGTTGGTCAGCTGGTGATCGAGCTGATGAGGAGGTGGTTTGGATTGGATTCTGATCAAATCCCACTTCTGATGACGGGGAACGGGCCCCCTTATTATTTTTATAAACGGTGACGTCAGCAATGCTGACGTCACTATTTCCATATCATCATGGTGCTGGTGGTGGTTACTCATTTCGGAAATGAAATACTTGTTTTCAGTATCAAATTATATTCTCGCTGGTGGATAGCACACAAATGGCACACAGTAAATATTCGTCAACAACAAAGAATGACTCACGATATTACGGAGCTCCGCACCGTCCGACGGCTCGACTTAGAATGACTTGTGAACGGTCGGGCGTTCGTATTTATACCCTTCGGTTAGAGTCGTTACAAATCTATCGACTCATGTTTTCTTTATGGTTCGTTTTTAAATTCTTGATTTAATTTTACAAATCATAAAATGAATTTAGGAGTACAAATTAATTAGTTTAATAATTTCTAGTAATCAACTAATAAAGTTAATTAAATAATCGTTTGAGTGACTTTTACCAACTTCAAATAAGCAATCACACAGTATTTGAACTTAGAATAATCAAACTGACGCTCGATGACGCCTTTCCGCCGGCATTCATATTGATTTATTCGACGCTTGATTAAGCCTTCGCGCCGATATATATTATTTTGATTTATTTTAATGGTTTCGTCCTTGACAAACTTGATTTGAAGCCTACCTACATATGAAGTAAATGATGTGATCGCCTAATTGGAAGCGCACACTTGTATTTGTCCCTGTTTGTGTTCACATACATGTGATTATGTACTGTTAGCGATCAAATAAATAAATAAATAACATCCCAAGAACGCTAAAGAACAAAAATGACTCCAACTCGACGTGTTCACGTCAACAACCACCGATAGATTGCAGGCTCCAACTTGACTTGATACAAATAAAAGTATTTATGAATAAAAGTTTCTGTATAACTTCTATTAACTAGGTAACTTTCTGGTAAACTTCTTAGCTAATAATTGTGAGTGTAAATGATCTCAATGAGGAAAGTAGATTCTATGATTTTGTTTCTTCGTAATTTTTGTCAATGTCCCAGAAAATATCCGGCAGCATCGCGGCAGAGCCAGGCGATAATGGCGGGACAAGCTTCACGCCTATCGACAAGATTAGTCTACACTAGCTCAGAGCCGGCAAGAATGGAAGAAAGAGGCCTTCCAGTGGGACGGAATAGGCTTAACCGCTCGGGCCCAACATGTGAAAATTCCCTAAAATAAAATAAATCTTATGTAATAGGTAAATAAACATTAAATTCGCGATTAATTCGCAACACACCGGTGTGTTGCCGGGGCCGGACAGGATTAAAAATTGAATAATTTTCGTCCAGTGAGATTGGCAAAACACGATGAGCAACAAAACTGAAATTGACGATGGAGAATCCGCAATCCGTTTGCCGCTAACTAATATTTAATAAACCAAAATTAAAACATAAAGGGGGGTTTCCTTTATTTTTTTTAACATTCAAGAAACGCGCTCAGGGCGCGCGTTTCCGAAAATGTATGGAGTTTAGCCGCGCGCCCGCGACGCTAAGTATATTTCTCCTCTTCTTTCACCCTGTCTGCTTCGTAGGTATATCAAGTCCCTTATAGTGCGGAGCCAGAATCCGACTCGCACTTGGCTGGTTTTGTTTCTTTATTTCTTGGTTCCAAAATTTAATTTGAGTGAAGCAAGACGAAAAGAAGAAGCAGAAGCCCCTCAGTAAAACTTATTAATGTTCGTAAAAGCCTTTCACATTCTGAAATTTGCCCAAAGATTTCAAAATCTCCCTATACATTTTCATAATCTTATCCAGAATTCAGAAATCATTATATACGTAATCTATAGAATTATCAAAGCATTACCTACTGATTAGTAAATTGATTTACCATGGAGAGTGTTACATGCCCAAATGAGCGGCAAATCGCTGCCGACTGGATCAAACATTGGAATCAGTCCGCTTGGTGACCAGGCATGAGCTGCAGAGCAATGTGATCGGCTTGCGGTTGTCAATTAGTAGGTGTAATTCATCGACCGCCTTAAGATTGCCTGCTTATCGGTCTTCTACAGATTGTACTTCGGTGAGTGTGCCCAAGAACTCCACGACCTCATCCCACCGGCCCCCTTCTACCATCGGACATCCAGACGCACTGCATCTTACCATCCCTACCTTGTAGCTATTCCACCAATTAGCACTAAGCGTTTCCAAACGTCTTTTATAATGCGCACAGCAAAGGAGTGGAACTCTCTACCTGCGTCTGTGTTTCCAAAAGCTTACAGCCCTAATCTCTTCAAAGTTAGAGTGAACAGGCTCCTTCTGGGTAAGCTCGCTCCATCGTAGACTTTGTCTCTGTCATCTCTGACATTGACTAGAGTCAAGAGTAAACCCATCATTAATAAAAAATAAAAAAAAGGCATCGGTAGGTACTGAAATATAACTAACCACGTTTATGAATAGAATATTACCCCGCTCAAATTGTTAGGGGAAAGCCGTGTGGTCGATTCAGCTGAAATAGGAAAACATCATAGACTAGCACACTTTAACTGGAAGATAAGATGAGTGAAAAGGTAATAATAAGCTTGGTTTAGAAATATAAATTTCACAGATATTTAAACGTTTCAGCAAAATAGACAACGGCTTTTCTCGAACATTTTGTATAAGGTCCATTTTAAAATAGGATTTTATTTACTTTTAGGTATACCAACAGCCATTCATACAAAACTATTTGTAGCAAACAATATTATTAATATGTGTTCTAATACGTATGCCTATAACAGGTGTACACAACTCACACCGCATGTACGAAAAATATTAATTATTATTAGTGTCTTTAATAAAAATAGGAAAGTAGGATTTCTACTTTGGTAGTTAAACCAATTAAAAGTAGAACCCCGTCCCCTTTTTTTTAAGGATGGGAAATCATCAAATGACTCCTTCCGCTCTGGGCTGAGCGGGTGGGAGTGTCAGACTCTTACTGACTAAACCCATCCGTGTTCCTCCTCACGCCCTTTGCGTTCCAGGGCCGCGGTGACTCTTTCGAGCAAATTCCGTAACCCTGGCAAGAGAATTCCGTCCCCTACGTACTAAACGTTATGATTTAATATCAGATATTTATGTATGTTGGTCTATTTATTCAAATTGCGTACGCCATAATGATTATTTTAACATTTGCTGAATTGTGTTCACCTACAACTCCAAAAATATTATTGTAAGTAGTGACATTTATATTCGAATAAGGAGAATATTTGCATTGCTAATGAAATCCCACGTTTTTTATGGAAAATATAATATCATTTGTTGTGATAATTACTATAAAATTTCACACGTTAATTAAATCATTGTATTTATGTTTAAATTATTGTAACGAGGTTGAAACCTATAATTTTAACTACGATAGAACAAGTTTTAAACATCATAGTGGATTATTTTGAAGATAATATTCTTCACGTATTCTAATATATTATTAAGCCAATTTTAAAATTTTAAAACGGGCCGCTCTGCTATTATGAAATTAGGGATCAATTTAATAGACAACGCCCATACATTCGACGGGCAATGTTCTAACTTGGATGGGTGCGCAGTTCTGTAACCTAATTGCACACTATTTAGGAATGCATTCCTAAACAGACCGGGACCAGATTATTTTCCAGAAATAATTTCTAATTGAAGAATAAACGGCATTTTGTGTGCGTGTTAAATATAAAATAAATGCCAACATCGCTGCCAAATTCCTATATTATATTTTGTTTTCACAATATTGTTTTCTTCCACATGTCTCTTACGAAACACTCTTCGGAAAAGGGTGCGAATGGTCGTAAAGGGAGAACCTGTCCCTTTACGCGTTACTCGGCTTGTAGAGGATAAGACTGTCGTCTTATAGATATTTATTGACCTATAATGTATATGTTTCACTGCCTTCTTGATTTTATATTTATATAGGTACTTTTGTTTTGATTAACACAGCATATGAGGAACAATTTACGGATAATTGCTGTATTTTTTTTCTATAGTTGATATTTATAGGGGGAAAACGTTAAGGTACCCTAAAAATCTTCCTGAAAAACACTGGTCACACATTCCTAGGTATATTGTAATGAATTTAAAAACTCACCTAGAATTCGATCTCTTGGACGAGTCGTGTTTCTTCCCTCCCTGTAGATTCGGCAGATCCTTCTGCCGTTTCTTCGTTTCCCTCCATATCCTGTAGTACAGTATACACATGACAGTCACTGGCACATAGAACGCGGCTATCGCGGTCCCGAACGTAATGAACTGGTTCGTCTCTATGAACTGAATGTAGCACTCGTGCGGCGGCACCTTGCGCTCGCCGTCGATGTACGGCCACGCGTAGATCCACGGCGGCCACAGTAACAGACTGAACCCCCACGCCCCCCCTATCATCATAGTCGCTCTTCGTGTAGTCCTCTTAGCCCTATACGTCAACGGTCTCGTCACACTGAAGTACCTATCGAAACTTATAATGAGCAGGTTGAGCACTGACGCGTTCGACGCAAGGTAGTCCAGCGCGAGCCACGTGTCGCACACGTGCGGGCCCAGCGGCCAGTACCCGTAGATCGTGAACATGGTGTACAGCGGCATGGAGATCAGGCCCACGGCGAAGTCGGCCACGGCCAGGGAGAACAGGAAGTAGTTGCTGATAGTCTGCAGCTGCTTGTCGATCTTGAAGCTGATCATCACCATGGAGTTGCCTACGACGGTGAGCACCGACAGGACGCTGGCGATAATGGCGATGATGATCTTCTGCGCGAGACTGTAGGGGCTGGTGGGGAGGTCGATGCCGGGCGCCAGCTCAGTGAGGTTGGTGGAGTCATTGAGCGCGATGAGCATGCTGTCAACTGGGCGAGCCTGGGGCCGCGCGGGCCGCCGCGCCCCGCCGCGGGCGCCGCCTCGAGCGCCGACCGAGCGCGCGCTCGCCTGCACACACAAACACACTGCGTTAGGGTCAGCTTACAGTGAGACACAACGCGACGTGACATTAGATAGCGATACAATACCTATAAAACTTTATTTACTACACATTGGAATTAGAAATCGCGTTACATGTCAAAGCATCTCAGGATTCTCAGGCTCGCGAATCAGCGACGCCTGCAAGAGCCCGCTAAACCCGTGTTACACCTCTCGTATATTTTAATTACTCCCCGGGAATAACGGTGCGCCTGCGAAGCCGCAGGCACTACTGTGGCCTTTGTTCGAGTTTTTATAAGAAGGTAATCGATCGCGTTGACGTAAACGTTGATTTCTAATGAAGCTGAATAAGCGCTGTATGGTGACGCGATATCGGCAAAACCTCTTCTTTTCCTATGCAAATTTTATTGACAACTAACATTTGCTAATCAGTTTGTCTTAGTGTAAGTGAAAAATGTGGTGGGTAGTATATTTGTTAAGTCATATGTATAAGACACTTTGTACAGTTTTAGTATACTTACTACTGTTTGTTTTCCCTAAAAAAATAAATAATTAAGGCAACTTTTACGTTAACGCGATCGAGTACCTATGTTTAAAGACTGCCGCTAAGGGTGAGTTTTTAATCCCTGGTTAACTCAACCAATGGTTCAATAACTTGTGGGTAAACTCCGTTAAAGTGAGTTTATCATTCTAAACATAACTTCAATTTTGGAAGTCGGTGTTTCTGGTTGTATCTTCGTATTTTAACACCGACTTCCGAAATCAAAGTTATTTTATACTTTTTAGTATTTTTTAACGAACTTCAAAAAACGAGGAGATTCTCAATTCGGTTGTACATGTTTAATGTTTGTTTATTACCTTATAACTTGTCTTGTTCTAATTTCTCGTTTACAGCTATTTTAATTTAAAAACCAAAATACTGAACCAACGTTGATGAAATTTCTATGGGACCAATCAGAAAGCCTTTAACATAAAAAAATAACTTTCAAATCGGTTCATAAATGACGGAGTTACGAGTTTATGAGGTAACAAACATATAAAAAATTATACAATCGAATTGAGAATCTCCTCCTTTTTTGAAGTCGGTTAAAAAAGTAAACTACATTTTAACCATTGGTTGAGGTAACTTCGGATAAAAAAAAATTCGTCCTCTCAACCACCGTCGCGTCACGTCGCTTCTCAATATGTGATGGATGACCCTAAACACAATATAAACACCATAATGGCTCATTATAAATACTAGTAAGTACAGGAGATTCAACAGATACAACAATACAAGTTCACACGCACACATGGGGACAGGTAATGAACGAGGAAAATTGTTCATGCATGCAATTTCTGCTAACTGCAGGCTTTTCCGTTTAGGTTTCCTAGACCTCGTATCTATACCAATATTATAAAGAGGAAAGATTTATATTTTTGTGTGTGTGTGTATGTAATGAATAAACTCAAAAACTACCGTGCCGATTTTAAAAATACTTTCACCAATGGAAAGCTACATTATTAGGGAGTAACATAGGCTATATTTTATCCACGTATTCCCACGGGAACGGGAACTACGCGGGTGAAACTGCGGCGTGCTGCTAGTGTAAAATGTAATGACTCAAATAGTCGTAAAGACGTAAAGTAGTAGATATTTATACGACTATTTGAGTCATTCCATTTTACCTATGTGCTTCAATGCACGTTAACAACAGGAGACTATCTTTATCAGAGATTGGAAAAGAAATTGGAGTGATGCTGCAGAAATCTGATTGGACTAGAATTTACACTAAATTATCATGAAAGTTTTGGGCAGGACTGAGTATTTTCCTACAGCGGGTAATAATTTGTATGAATTAGATTGTGTGAGAGCCTATAGTTTTACTTTATTATTAGTATTACTAAATTACTTTATATCGAGTTGGTGCCAAATAAGCTTGCAATAGCGGCCATTGACCCACCTACATTTTTTGACATTCTTAATTTCAAAATCAGAAAAAAAGACATAAAGCTGTCCTGAATCTACATCTATCGAGATCCTTTACATTTTCTAGTAATGAAAAACCATTCACAATTTATTTTTCGGCTACCTATGAAGAGACATAAGGGAAAGGTCAATGTCCTTTATTGCAAATTTATCCGGCACCAACCATATGTGTATGTGAATTAGCACGTGAACGTGGCAATGCTGGTAGTCTTCTGGGCACGTTTCCAGATGACAGCGATGTGGAGGATCAGAGTGTCAATTCTCCTAATTTTTAAACAACATTCGCATTCGTTTGTCAGTCGCAAACTGTCAAAAAAGCCTAATTTTCCCTACATTTTGACAGATGACAGACAGAAAAATTAGAAAAATAAAATTATTCCTTAAAACTTCGACCTAAGAAAAAAGATACGTATCTACCTCAATATTTAAGTTACTTGTCTACCTACATATTTTGTTATTTACTTTTACATAAATAAAACTAAATATTGCAGGCTGGTATTGGTAGGTACCTAATGGTTTCTCGATGAACAATGCGCGTTTTGATATGCATTGAACGATGTTACTGTAACGCAGTTTCGGTGGGCAGATCCATCACGTTTCGACAGGCCACGCTGACCCAGTTTGGGGGGCAGTTTTACTCTCTATCACACGAGAAGGGAATTATAGGCGTGTTATGTATTGAAGGAAGAATTCAATATTTCTTGGTCTAAACTCTTCTAAGCGGTCCCCAATGGCGTATTTCTAATGCCGCTGTAACAGCTAATATTTTTTTTTTTTTTACTTTCAAGAAGCGTATTTTATTTTTCGGTTGTGGGCGAGTCTAACTCACACTTGGCTGGACAGCTCACTTTGTGATCACTTCACCCAATCCTTTACTTCGACATTTATAGAGAATCGCACTGCTGTACTGACTCTAGGAACCACCCATATTCGTGATTTCGTTGATAATTCTGTCAAGCCTTAATATTAAGACATTTCTGTTAATGTATAAGAAAAATGGATACACCTATTATACATTCACAAAGGTAGGTGCTTCGACCTCACATATATTAAAATTAATTTTTGTACTCAAAATATTGTAAAACATTGATTTGAAAAGAGTAACTATGGAGTTTCTTGTCCGTTCTTCTCCATAAGAATCTACCCTTGCGAACAGACAGTAGAGTCACTTTATATTGTTGTTGTTTTAAAAAAAACATGAAAGTGCCGTTTAATGGCCTTATTGAAATAAACGTTTTGACTTTGACTTTGACAAATAAAGCGTTAAAGAACAGTTTTCTACAATGACTGATTAAAATCATAAAAATTAATACTGAAAATTAGAAATAATAATATCTAATAATAATAATATCTTGGGACAACTCACACACGGCCATCTGATCCCAAGCTAAGCAGAGCTTGTGTTATGGTAACCAGACAACTGATATACATACTTATATAATTTATAAATACATACATATTATAGATAAATTACATCCAGACACAGAACAAACAATTATGCTCATCACACAAAGTTTGTCCTGGGTGGGAATCGAACCCACGACCTCCGGCTTTGCAGTCAGGGTCACTAACCACTAGACCAACAGCTAAGCGAAAGTTCCAAGCTCGCAATATGACTAGGAACTCGTTTAAAATTCAGGATAAGCGGGAGTCTAATGCTCTATGCGAGAAAAGTGTGGTGTTTTCATTCGTTTTTCTATCGTATCACAAGCTTTGCATTTCCCTCATGGCTGCATTCAATTTTTAACTTTAAAACACAAAGTTAAAAATTCTATATGAAATCAATGATTGAACTAAACTGTCACGAACAGCATCAGACTGCTTGAAAAGTGAGTTGTTTAGAACTATTTGTTTTTTACAGTCGAATTTTTTTTAAATATTATTTTTTGTTCTACATTTTAGTGAGTTATATTTTTGGAATCGCCTCTTCGGACCAAGATTTTGATACCCCACTTTTTAAAAAGAAAAAAAATTCGACGTCGACTTTCATTTTATTCTTTTTCACAATATGGCGTCTGTTTGTCACCATATTGTATTTTGATTACTGTCATGTCTTTAGTAGCTATTGCAAGATTAAGACGAATTAATTGACGCAAGAATGATCAAAATCGGACCACGCGTTTGGTCTCTATACGGCCACAAAGGAACAAACATACATAGGCTGATGAACACATTACCCTCGCTTGCGTTGCGCAGTCGGGTAAAAAATAATACCCCAGTTTCATTTGATTTCTGACTTCCAAAAACTACTGAATCTATTCGCTAAACTTCTATGAAACTTCACATCACCATCAATGAACCGTCAAATACAAAAGATTTTCAACAGAAATTGCACTAAAAACAATCAAAAACATTTTCCACCGTGTCAGATAAAAGGGTGATTTTCAAAATTTTTGTACATATTGTTGTGTGAAAACGTCTACTTGAACATTATCCAAGATAATGCATTGAAGTGATCAAACTGGTATTAATATTCTTGAACAACATTTTTCCCAGATAGGTTTCAATATTTCAGATCATAATAATCAGTAATTTAAAAAAAAAATATGTTTAGTTCTTCAGTCTCATAATATTTTCATACAGCAACCTAATGTCTCTAAGCACAAGAGCGTAACAAAAAAAAACATAATGAAGAAACTACTCACATATTTACATGTCCTAGTTGCACAATATCTTAAGGACTCTAATTATGATGTAAATGATGTGAAATATAAATAAATAACCAAAAGCTTATTATTAATAACATTGTTTAAAAATGTGTCTTGCATTTCGTTCATTTTTGTTATTCTTTATTGTAACATCAATATTAGTAGAAATTTGTGATTTTCAACTGGCAACATTCTCCATTTAAAACCGTCCAATCACAGGACAGCAGAACGTCTGTCCACCAGTTTGACAGCGGGTGCCACCAACAACGAAAGTGTGTTTGTTCCTGTGCAGTGTTTTTTCAACAATAAATTTTTCATTTTAGTTGTTCAGCTCTAAAAACAACGGTAAGGCTTTCTCTAATTATTTTTTTGCAAATTTAAAGAATAATTTTGACCAACCACTAAAAAGAAGCTGGATTATTCCAATAAGGTTATTTCTACCCTCCAAATGTTTGAGGTTGTAATTCAACTCATGGTTTATTTTCATTTTTCTAACGATTTGTTACGTTTTTTTGTTGCGTAACAAAAATGATGTAACAAAAATGAAGTAAAGCTGATTTCATACAGAATTATTATGTTAAATGAGACCATGTGTCATTTTGTACAGGAATACTGATGAGTCCCGCAGAACGACAACGTAAATACAGAGAAAGACTTAAGTTAAACAATCCTGAAAAGTATAATGAAATAAATCAAAAGACCTTAGAAAGGATCAAAAGTAAATATGTCAAAGTTTCCAAACTAACAGAGAGTCAAAAAGCTAAGAAGAAGGAATTGGAGAAGACTGAAGAAAAATCAGAAACAAAAATGTCAAGATATAAATAAACATGAAAAGAAAACAAAATCACGGAAGTTATATTTAAGAAATAACTATAATTTGAAGAAGAGAGTAAAAAAGCAGGCCTGCAAAATAGAAAAACAAAAAAAAACAAATAGCGGCTTTTCCTGATGCAGAAGTTTACGACGGAGAAGAAATTCCTGAACCAATTTTAACACCTGATTCAAAAGTAAATTCAATTATACAAGAATTGAGTATTAACAAAGAAAAAGATAGACATAAAGTAAAGAGAGTTATTTTAGAAAACATGATCTTGAATGAAGCTTTAGCAAAACAATGTAAGGCCGCTAAAAGTAATAAGGAAAAAAATATTTTGAAAAATATCTAGTAATGTTAGAAATAAACAATTTTGAGACTGATTTTATGACTGTAAGTCAACAGACTGATTTTATTACTAATAAATTATTAAAATGCGATTTCGTTGTTTTAATTGTCTTCTGTGAAATAGCCCTAATATTTCCTTTTTGTTATTTTTTTGTGACGTAGTTCATTTTTGTAACGGTATTCGTTTTTGTTTCATTTTTGTAACTGTACAAAAATTTTGAAAATCACCCAAAAACTTCCAGACAATACGCTCGACAAGGTTTTCAAAAACGTTTGCGAGCGGTAAACAAGTCTCGAAACTGGTTCAATAGTTCAAACAAACGGCCAACTTTCAATTTACTTTGCAGGGACAAAGTATGGAGGCGAACAAAGTAAATCCTTACTAATATTATAAACGCGAAAGTTTTTATGTATGGATGTGTGGATGCTTGTTACTCTTTCACGTAAAAACTACAGAATGGATCTCGCTGAAATTTGGCAAAGAGGTAAATAATAGTCTGGAATAACACATAGGATACTTTTTATTTAAGGAGTATGTTCCCTTTTGATAATTTTCGACATTTACGCAGGCGGTGTCGCGGGTGGCAGCTAGTAAACCTATATTATTATAAATTTCCGAAAGTGTCGCTTTTAAAGATCAAATTCTGGGAAGTGCTCATTTTAAAACAAAATACTGACTTTTTTAATTTTCAAAATAAAAATTATCAACTGATATTTTTTTCAATAATCTATGATACAGTATTAGTTTTCATTAAAATTGGGCCCGAGAATTTGCAACTGCATCATCGGATTTTTGAAAAAATATCAGTTACGGTTTAGGTTAGGTTAGGTTAGGTGGAAGATGGAACACCGAGGTGGTTTTAGTCAGCAAGAGTCTGACAGACCCCTCTGCCCGCCCCAGGGCGGAGGACTTCCATGAGGATTTCCCCCGTAAAAAAAAAAAAGGTTAGGTTTAGTCAGAAATATAAAAAGTAATTTGTTAGAAATTTGCGCTTTCCTTTAGTTTGCCATGTGTTATTATTACTTCCCAGAATTTGATCACTATAAGCCATACTTTCTAATGGTGTAATTTTTTTTCAAAATCAACCGGTTCGATAAAAGTCAAAGTCAAAGCATTTATTTCAATTAGACCATTTACAGGTACTTTTGAATTGTCAAGGTCGGTCGATCAAAAAAATTAAGCTATTTGCACGTTCCAAAGCGTAGATCTCTATGGAGAAGAACGTGCAAGAAACTCCACGGACGCTCTTTTAAAAATAATATCTTGTTACAAAAATTATGGTTACATCATTCATAATGAAATTATACATATATGTGAGAACGATGTAAAAGACGTGCAGGATAAAAGAGTCCGAAGTTAAAAAGAAACAATTCAAACAAATAATTAAAATAAACCATGGCAGCCGAAAATCAATTTTTCAAAAATCCAGTGATCCAGTTTTACTTTTCATCACAATCGGTCTCGAGACTCCTTTCAATGTTTTTCGAAATTCCTCATAGTGTCAGATCTGGCTATACACACCGCACACTTTAAAAATTCATGTATGCTTAATACCAACTACAGTTAAACAAAAGGGTGGCACACAAAGGAGTTAGCGCTAGATTTGAATCCGTTTATTCCTGCAACAAGGAACTAGTTCTGGAGTTGTAAATGCATTACGTAACACTCTGCCTTTGATGCTCGCCTAGTACTAATATGCTATGACAAGTATATAAATAATGCATGAGGTTCTCCATAGGTTCTATACAACATGTAACAGAATAAATTTTCATTGTACTCATCATTACCAAAAAAGTTTACTATGGGACCACCACACACCAAAATCGCGAAAAATAAATCGACCTCCCCATACATTTATGTGCGCATAACTCGACAAAATGTACTGAACAGCTGATTTTTAAAGGGATTTTGGTATTGCGTTTATTCTGTTACACGTTTTAAGTAGTAGTAAGGCGGATTTTGTGGCATTAGTATTATCCATCTGTTCCAGTTGGAATTCTGAATAATTAAAAGCAACAACTAAAGAAACTATATCTTCACTCTCGTTAAGTTAACGTTATCTTTGTAAACGTTTTGACTGAGTCTTTTAAGGGAGAATCGGTTACTTCTGGGCTCCATCGTCGACCGCGTCATCGCTTACGATCAAGTACAGATCAAACGCGATCCCTGCAACGACAAAAATATTATGACTAAAAAATCATCGTTTCAAATGTGTTACGTACGGACATGTTTGTCCCACAAGATGTCCGTATTTCGTTGTTTTCCTCAAACCCCCATACAAGACGTCCATATTAGAACGGTAAACAAAGCAATACATTTTAAAAGCAAAAGCTCCGGGAAGAAGTTAGAGTTTGTAAGAAAATCGCAACCGTAAACGCCCTACATCGTACGCGGCAATAATCCTTAACTAGTTCACACCGGCACGTGCCGGATCTAACTGGTTTTAACTAGTTCAAACTGAACAACTTAGCGAATTTTTCGTGTAATATCTTTTGAAATCTGCTGTATTTTATCTACCGTTTTCTTTTGAGTTTGATGCTCGCTATTGAACCTAGAACAAGCATTTTATGTGAGCTATTTAAATGTATTTTAAAATCGAGTAGGATGGTCTCTTTCAGAACAGTAAGATGCAAAGTCATATTTCTGAACGAACTTTTGTTTCTTCTACACACCTCTGTCGGTTTACTTGTAAACACAGTTAACAAGCGACTACCCAGAGCATTAATAATGGTGCTATCAATAATCTAGGTATTGCATATTTAAAAAAAAACTAAGTCCAGAAAAAAAAACTAAATTATTATGTCAGTCCGAGAAATAGTGTATATAGCTATATGTACTCGTAAAGACATAAACGCTAGCCCCAGCGAAGTAACTACACCCTGTACATTGTTGCTACAGCTACTTTGTTTTACAACCGTGTCCTTTATACAGGGTGTTTAAATTAAAAAAAAAAAACAGAAATAGTGACATAAAGATGTCCTGAATTGACTTCTATCGTAATGCTTTACGTTATCTAACAATGAAAAAAGGTTGATAAATTATAGTTCGGGTGATATTAGGGAAAGCTCAATGTACTCTACTGCAAGTTAACTCAGAAATGGCACGACCAAATGATTTTCAACCGACTTTTTGTTGTTTATTCATTTGTGTCTATACCGCGGTGGATTAGGAAAATAAAGTGTTAAATTTAAAAAAAAAAACAAAATGAATATCTTAGGTAGGTATATCTTACATATTGGGGAAAAAATGCGTCGCAGCCGCGCAATCCATATCACTCAGCATATGCTGGAACTCGTGTGCGAGATAGTGCCTGACGGTGCCGTTTCCAACAGTGGCCGCCAACTTATGTCAGTATTCTGTGTATCTTTGTTTTAACCGCAAGAACGAAACTCATTTCACGCGTCAATGAATTTCATTGGTCAACTGGTCAGGCAAATTTCTTTGTCGAAGGATAGACACGAATATGCTAATATCAGCGGGTGTTATAATGGAGAACTTTATAACCATGTAGAAAGAAAAGAATCTTTCAAATCTGCGTAATTAATATTTGTGGGGAAATTGTACTCACGAAATCCCTTCCGCGGAAATAATAATCTTTAAAACCCACAGAAAAAAAATAGATACATAGAAAGGAAAGAAGAAAACGTGTTGCACAGTACAAAAGCAGGAAATTGATAAATTTCTTCTATGTATTTTTCGAGATGTTTACTAAACATAGAGACATACACCGGACGGAAACCTTATCAGACAGACACATGAGTGATCCTAAAAGGATTCCGTCTTTTCATACGGACGTTAAAAACCCTAAAAAGGAGAATATGTAGTATATAGTTACCGCTAGTATAGGTTGTATGAAAAATATTTCGTCGGAACGAAACCCGCGGACGTGGTAAAGTATGCTGCCGACATGAGGGAACATTCCACGTACGGCGCACTATTCATAATGATTAACTTCGAAATTATGCACCCACTGTATAGGTACCGGTCCTTTGGGAATAGGTACCTTTATCCTTATTTTGGGGTAAATTAGTGTTCGCGAGTGCGTTCATATACAGGTCTCCCAAAGGGATAATGCGCATAGAAATCTTCGTCACTGTTCGGCAACGGTCGTATTCCCCGAGCGTCGGAAGACGATATGTATATAGAGTGGCTAAGTGCATTTTTTTATTCATTTTTCATTCTCTTACGATTCAATGATTCGGGTGTTTCCGGGAATAAGACAATTAGCGAAGATCTGCATGCGCGTTATTAATTTGGAAATACTGTACAGGGTGTTCCAGAAAGGTGTGGTCATATTTAAGGGTGATGTTGGGTAGCTGATATACATCATCATCTGCCTAGCCTTTTTCCCAACTATGTTGGGGTCGGCTACCAGTCAAACCGGATTCAGCTGAATACCAGTATTTTACGGGTAGCTGATATTATACATTAAGGAAAAAAAATCAAAACATAAAAAGATATCTTTTAAAAAAAAATCGAACAGATAAAACGACAAAAAAGTTACGAAGAAATGATTTTTCAAGCAGTTTGTTACAGTTGGTGGCATTTACTTTAGTAGATATAATCACAGATTTGATGTCTACAACTGCATCAGACTGCTTGAAAAGTCATTTCTTCGGAAGTTTCTAGTCGTTTTTACTGGTCGTTGTTTTTTGAAAAAAAAAAAACTTTTGTTGTTTTTGTCATTTTTTCCTTCATGTGTATTAGCTACCCAACATCACCCTTAAATATGACCACACCTTTCTGGATTACCCTGTGCAAGGTAAGCCACAAACAAAAAGGCATTCTGTCACCAATAACAGTTGTCAAAAGTGTCGGATTGAATCATAGCTTTTGATACATCAATCGAAGAATTCACTCTAAAATCAGGGGGTCTACTCTCTTTCTCTGAAACGAAACTTCGTAAACGAACGAAATATAAACGAAGTTTCGTTTGTGACCCTACTCTGTTTTGTTTTCGGACACGCAGACGAAGTTCGGATCCATAGACTATTTTCGTGAACGAATGACATGAAAAATATTGTGTGGGTCTTTTATGATGTCATTTAAAGTAAATTCCGGTTTTTACTTCAACTTTAAATTTATAAACTATTTTGAAATTTTACATTTAAAATGTGGTTTAATAAATATTTCTTGTAATATTGATGCAGAAAGAATAATTAAATAGTTTATTTTTATATTTTTGGTGAAATTAACCGGGACACTATAAAACACCCTTTCACGGTCATTGTTAACAGACTAAATTAAAGAGTACTATTTCTTGCCACCAAATGGATTTAATATATGAAAAGGAACCAAAATTGTCTGTATATTCACACTCAATCTAATCACATGTCAACTTACGATTTTTTGTTTGAATTCTTTAAAAAGTTTTCAGTTTGGGTTGGGTTTAGAATCGAGTCCTCTGAATTTGAGGAATCTGCCACTGTGGGGGGGTCAAAGGGGCTTATCTCAAGCGCCCCCATGGAATTTCAGCTGCCGGAGCCGCGTCGAAATATTTTTTTAAAATATTTGAAAATCACTATTTAGTTTTCAGTTTGTTTCTCTAGTACTTACTGTGTACTCCGCCAGAAAGTTTCAAGTCGTATTGTGTCGCAGTCTGCATTTTGGGTCTCCACAAGTTTTATTTTGGATTTAAAAAATTGTAAGTAAATATCTTAAAATATACTGTCGGCGACGAGACCCCGTCCACGTCCCAAGGCGCAAGTAGTGGTAGGGGCGACCATGTGAATAGGGAAATGTTGTCTTAAAGTTTGAAAGAAACTCATTAGAATTTGCTAGATTTTAAATAGTAGTTTAGGTTTAATTATTGTCTAATTAGTTTTATAAGTATTATTTGTGCATGCTAGATCCCATAAAACTCCAATATGATAGTATTTTTAGATTTTGTAAGGAAATTTTTAAGTAGAATTTTTGAAGTAACGAAAAAATTACGTAAGTTGAAAATGAGGTTTTTTGTTTGTAGAGATATCGTTTTGAAATTGATGTCAAAATAAAGGTCTCGACCCAAAACCTATTTTACAAAAAGAATTAAGTCGATAGGACTTGTAGTTTTATAGATATTAAGGAAAATGTATAGTGAAAGTTTGTTATGATGTAAATTTTGCAGTTTTTGTTCTAGAAACTTTTTACTGTGTAAAGTTAGCAATAAAATTTGTATTTTAGGTTATAGAGTAAGGCCTAACGAATCTAAATATATATATATTTTTACATAAAAACAATAAATAAAGGCTCCAAAGGTTTCGGCTCAAAGTAAAAATAACAAGCAAAATGAGTCTAAAAATCACGTAGAGCCGAATTTTGGCTCAATCGCAACCATAGACTCACCTTTGCTGAGCACATTAGTGCGGTACGTTCGCGTGCTGCATTCGCTCTGGGTAGACTCCACTCCATGCTGAATGCACGCAGCAAGCTATCCTTTAAATGTAAACTGCGCATCTACACTACGTACATTCGACCGATAATGACTTATGCGTGTGCTGTATTCGCACACTCAAAGCCAAAGCAAATCCACAGAATGCAAGTAATCCAAAACAGATTTCTCCGAAAAGGCACGGGCGCCCCGTGGTATGTACGGGATGAACGACTTCATGTCGACCTTAAAATCCCTACCTTAAAACAGTTTATGAAGCGCCTTACAAAGCGTTTCTTCGAATCCGCTGAAAAGCACCAAAACCCTTTGATTTCAAAGGCAACCCAGTACACTCCCTCTCGCATTAGTAAGATTCCCCGTCCTCGGCATACACTCGTCGAGTCCGACGACGAGATCAGAAAGATTCAGGAAAGCTGTAGGGAAACCAGCACCCTTAGAATAAACAAATACAGACCGCGTTCCGTATACCGACCTCGCCGCCGAGGTCCGTCGCGACGACCCATTCAAAACCCTCCCCGACTTTTGCCAACGAGCCAGCCCGCGCCGCTGAGCCTTTAGCTTTAATAACCCCTAATTAATGAAACGACCCAGCCTGATTGTCCCTCGCTGTCCCTAACTGACGCCGCTAAGCCGAGGTCGTATTCCACAGGGAATGAACTTAGCGAGCGGTCAGTAGGTAGTTTTTAGCTTGTACCTAGTTTTGTTGCCTTGGCTGGGGGCCTTATATTCATTTGAGGCCACCACAGGGTAGTCCGGTTAAGCAGTTGATATCCCAAGTGTGTTAACTTGCTAGTGGTCATACCTAAAAAAAAAATGGCTCAATCGCAGTTGTCGAGCAGCCGTTGAAGAGGCAACATCAAGAAAAGGAGCCGAAACCTGCGGATCAAGAAACCTCAGGAAGAAGCATTTTTTTTTTATTTCACCTCCTCCCGGCTGTCCGTCTCAGTCTCCCGAGGTCCCAAGAGTTCAAGTAGAAGCACATACGCATTCAGGGGTGCGTGGCGGCGTACGTAACCAGCGCAAGGAAATTCAAGTACGTCGAGCTACGTGGGAGATTGTCCCAGGTCGACAGTGCGGACACTGGTCGTGTCCCTGCCGTCCGAAACATATCAGCTCTTTTCCATGACACCTTGCGTTTGGTGGTAATAAAGGCACTATTTCCTGGCACAACTCCTCGAATAATTGCCAACTGAGTCTGTAATTTCCTACAAACTCTAAGTCGGGAATTTCCTTAATATTTAGTTGATTGCGCAGGCGACGTCGGTTCCTTCTACGCTCTAAACGTTCTTCACGTAGAGCAGCCTCGATTAAGAGCATTCTGGCAGCCATTTCAACCAAATGAATAACAAAATCCACACTGTAGAATGGCAAACGAAAACCAAAAGGTAACACTTTTGGTTTCGTCAATTTGAGGTTAAAATTCCGAACAATCATCTGTCAAATTCAAATTTTCGTTCGCAACATTTATGAATTAGAATAGGTTTGGAGAACGTAAATGTCAAACAGTTTTCGTTCGAACGAAACTTCGGGAACGAAGGGAACTGTAGTAGGAAACACGCGAAGTTTCGATCGAAACTTCGTTTTTCGTTGAATAAGAGTAGACCCCCAGGATTATTATGAAGACTTTGCTTCTTCACTACTTTAGATATTAGCAGAATAGTCAATATCGCCTTTCTATATTGACTAGGAAAAGTTTATTTCTTTGGCAGTTTTTCTACAAGTTAATAGAAGTATTATTTAAACCTATGAACGAAGGACACTTTCGGCAAACAAAAATCTTTCCCATAAACTACGATTGTTCCATGTTATATCAATACGTAAAGACGAAAACAAATATCAATATGAAGACAACAGAAGACGAGTGTTATCAAAACCATATTTATTTGTCTATCCAAGCACAACATATTTGAAACAATAGAAACTACTGTTTATCGAACATACCCGACTGTTTCCGAAAATAGACGAACGGTTTCAACATGGCGGCTTTTGGCAAGTTCTTGAACCCTTTTTCATTCGGGTCCTGGGTACCAGTGCGTTCAGTCGCATAGTACCGCATAACACATGGTGGCCGTCGCTCTAGCGATCAAAGTGCCTTTGAGCTATTGTTTTTTACGTAAATAGAATGTTTAAAATTAATATTATGATAAAATTGATGTTTACTAATTTGGTTTTGCGATACTTTTGAAGTTATTAGCAAGGATTTTAGTTATTATTTTGATTTAAAATTACTTACTTCGATACTTGGTAATTAGGATTAATTAATTTAAAACTATTTCGTCAGTGAAAAGTATTGACTCATAATTCACTGACGAAACAGAGGGAACTTCTGATAAATAAATACAACAGTACCTAAGTAGCGAAAGATCAAAATTACTAAACGAAACTGTAAACCAATATATCAAAATGAAACTTAATCGACCATGTGACAGAAACACCGAAAAGCCATTCCCCTTGAACCGTTTTCAACAAACCCTGCAAGTTATTACAGCAGAGTGTTATGGAAATCACGAAAATAAACAGCAAACTTTTGCACAATACAGAAATTTCGTAGAAATTACCAAATGTGTATAATTAATTAATGTATTTCAGGCAAAGTTTGTGCCAGCGCTGAACGCATTACAATTTTGCTTTGGTCCAAGTTAACGTCGCTAGTTAGGTTTTAATTAATATTCAGAACTGGGTTTTACCTGCGCTTTAATAATAATAGGTTAACTATATCGTGATTTAGGTTCTATCTCCTATGCTTATGTTCACTTTTTACTATTTTCCGAACGAATACTGTTACTCCGGTAATCTTTTACAACGTTTTTATTAAAGTAACAAGTGATATTGTCTACCTCGTAGACTTACCTACAGGCACTTAATTCCAAGATCTTAAAAAGAATTAAACGGTCGATATCCCAACCAGTCGCACTCACCGCTTCTCCTCCACATTTATTATGCGCACAGCCAAAGTGTGGACTCTGTACCAGCGTCTGTGTTCCCTTCCACATATAACCCGACTACTTTCAAAGCAAGAGTGATCAGTGGCCCTACCATGACGTGTTAAAGCGTGAGTCGTTCGAGCGAGAAGAGCGCAGGCATCTTCTGGGCACGCTTGCTCCATCATAGACCTCATCTATCGCTTTCCATCAGGAGTGATCGAGGTCAAGAGCAAGCCCATTCCTCAATAAAAAAAATAAAAAAACAGCTTTAATTTCGCCAACGATGCTGTACACAAACAAGAATATTAACAGGGAGTTTTGCTACAAGAAAAGTCCTACATTTTAGTTATTTCCGCCTTGAAGTGCCTTCCATTTCATGCCCGTTATACCACCAGCAATACCGCATACGGACAAAAATATTCATTTTCTCAAGGAGTTCTGCTACAAGAAAGTCCTGCATTTTAGATATTTTCGCCTTGAAGTACCTTCCATTCCATGCCCGTTGTACAGTAATACCGCATACGGACAAAAATATTCATTTTCTCAAGGAGTTCTGCTACAAGAATGTCCTGCATTTTAGATATTTTCGCCTTGAAGTACCTTCCATTCCATGCCCGTTGTACAGTAATACCGCATACGGACAAAAATATTCATTTTCTCAAGGAGTCCTGCTATAAGAAAAGTCCTACATTTTAGTTTTCTTCGCCTAGAAGTTTCTTCCACGCCCGTGCCGTGCCATTTCTTCAAGCGGAATAAACAGGTTTTCTTTCTTTTTATATCACCAGCAATACTGCACACAGACGCAAATACTTTGTTCCCCTTTCCCAAGGAGTTCCGCTACAAGAAAAGTCTTATATTTTAGTAAGTTCTCCGCTATTTCTCATGCACTGGGTACACGTCTCGCCGCGGACTGGCTCCCCGTCAACCGTTGGCCGCCCGAAACAGTTTGCAATTCAAACGTTCCTTGAATATTCGCCGCACCAAATACCTGTTCCACTGTTATTAAATACCTCGGTCGTGAATTGAGGTAGACAACAGTTAATATCAGATGCATCTGATGTTAGTTTGGTTTTAAGATAGAAATAACTGGCCTTGAGCTAAATCAAACATTGAAGTAGATGCTTTAATGTTAATGGCTTAAGTATTTAAAAGTAAGTGTTCTCAAATATTGGCTCAAAATATTGGATCGAGGACATGCTTAATAAATCTTATAGGAAATTGACAGTGCGACATATTTGGAAAAAAAAAAACAGGTAGGCACGGTTTGATAAATAAATTATCAATATAAATAAAATTATTCCGTTACTGGCGACTGAGCGACTGACAGACAACGCACAGCCGTAACTGCTGGTCGTAGAAAGCTGAAATTTGGCATTTAGGTGCCTTGGGGAGTGTAGGGGACAGGAACGGGAAAAAACGGGATCATGCGCGCACGAAGTTGCGGGCAAAAGCTGGTTAAATCATAAGATTCTCAGATTATCCCCTGTTACTTGCCGACTTATTTAATACGCAAAACTAGTTGGACAGACCTCTACAACAATGACAACAACAATAACAATAATATTACAACAATGATATTTTTGTTAACAAACGTTTTGGTTGATTAATTGGAACTCAAACTGGAATCTGTACCGACTACACCCATCAAGAAACATCTTCTTTGACAACCACTTTTAAAACAAAGACAGTATAATGACAACCAATTGTTAAGCAAATCACGTACGTCCGTCCATCGTTAGTCACTGCGCGCAATTAAACACGAACGAAACATCGGAAGAATATTCCGTGCTCCATATTCAAACAATCCCTTCTGATTGACGGGCGTGACACGACAGCGCCCGGGGACGCCCGACAACATCCGACGTACTTGAATACTGGAACCGTTGCAATGTAAGTTATTTTTAAATGTGGAAAGGGCAGCTCTAGTTTGTATTTGGAATTCCAAAACAATATCGTTTTATGAGTTTTGGTTTATTATGAGAATTATTTACTTGGACATTTATAACATAGTAGGTAATAGTAATAGTGCCTGAAGACACGATAGAAGAGGAGGGATAGGTGGAAGCTTGTAGCAAAACATAGCTAGCCCCGGTTTTTTAAAGACCCACATGAAACACACTTCCTAACTACCTATATTGCGGTCGGCTTCCAGTCAAACCGGATTACTTACGTAAAATACTAGTAGGTCATCATCATCATCTGCCTAGCCTTTTCCCAACTTTATTGGAGTACTCCACGAAAATACTTTTACGTGGAGCAAATGCATAACCAAAATGTATTTTTTTTAAGTCTTACATGAGCAAGCTTAAAATAAACTAACTATAGAAGTTTATTTTAATATCGCCCATGATAGCAAAACCTACTCGTAATTTACATTGTTATGTAGACTTTATACATCCATCACATACATACCTATACATATCAGAAAGCCGCCACAATCCCACATGCTAACGACTCCATACATTGTTATTTGTGCTCGCTGCTGCTCTGCAGATTGCTCGGCTATATAGAATTTATGAAACACTGGCTGGCCACCTCTAAATATGCATGGACATGTTGTTTATGGTTTAGCAATATTGCCTGTCTATGGTATTGTGTCTGATTGGTTACACATAGAGAAAGAGGAGATTGAGGGGGTCGGGGCTCAAGCAATTGTGAGGATAAGGGCCTGCTTATGAGGGTTCAGATATTATAAATCAGAAGGCTCATTCTTGTACTTAAAAATGTATGTTTTTGATAACAGCAAGCAAACGTGAACGCTCCTTAACCGTGACTGACGTGAAAAAAATTACGTGGGCAATGAGTCTGGGTCATCGCTACCCCGACTTCTGCCAGGGTCGCGGATTTTGTTCGAAAGAGTTACCGCGGCCCTGGAACGCAAAAGGCACTAGGAGGAGCATGGGTGGGTTTTAGTCAGTAAGAGTCTGACACTCCCTTCCGCTCCACCCAGAGTGAAAGGGGTCATTTGATGATTTCCAATCCTTAAAAAAAAAAAAAAAACCCCGACTTTGATGGCAATTTTTAGCGAAATCAAAGATGTCACCTAAATTTTTGAAACTGTTTGTTAAAAAAAACTACGACCGAATTGAGAACTTGAAGTCGGTTAAAAAGGGTTCTTGGCGCTTGATATAAAATAAAAATAATGCCACCATATTACAAAAATAAAACTTTTACTAGCTAAAGTAAAATAAATGTAACATTCATACTTTTACAATTTTTAATAAACTATTCTTACAAATAATAGGAATCAAAAATCTTAGGTTACCTATAGATAAGAGATCAAAGAAATTTCTAATATTATAATCATAAAAAATTTGTCGTCTACATCATCATTGATCACGTAAATTAGATATACACCTTCCAGATAATAGAAGTTGTATGCCAGATAAGTTTAATTAAACTTATCTGGCTCTGGCTGCAGTATACCCATCGGGGTATACTGCAGCTAAGTCCGTCTGTTTCTCAAAAGGTTCTCAATAATGTGAGACGTCTTATTATGTCTTTGCAGCTACAAATACACCTTACAATGACAAACTACGACTACGAAAAATTACCTACTAAAGATACATTTAAGAATTCGGTATTAATGTTGCCAGTAGTATAAAACAAACATAATATCATGCAATATTTTCATTGTGTTTTTATTTTGAAGAAATCCATGTAAAATAGATAATAAATAAAAAAAAATGAAACGCTTCAATTTATCGTCAAAATTGCGGTTTAAACTGACAGTTTCAAAATTCGCGCGAAAACGGACAATGAGACTCCTGTCTGAACTTTACTGTCACAACTCATAGATTTAAGGTGGAAGCGCCAGGGCAGCCCGCGAAATTCAAATTTTCTTACGTTTTTTGCAATTTGCAGGTCAGTGTCAGGTTGTATCTTGGTCAAGATATCATTCGTGGTTGTAGCAAGTACGTATTTACAGAACTGTAATCATTAAAATCATCAATACAACTCTCTCAGTTAGAATTGATGCCAAATGTTATGATTTCATTGAAATATCTACTACATTTGACATCAATTCTAACTGAAAGAGTTCAGGAGGAAAGATAGAGTGATTTTTCACTTTCTATAGAAAACTTAAAATCGCTCTCTCTCTCTCTCCCTCTAAACTCTTTTTCGAAAATGTTCTCAACTAACTTTTTAGACCAACCAGGATAGCGTATGCATACCAAGTTTCATTAAAGTCGGCTCATTCATTTCGAAAAATAAGGACTTGAAAGTTTGTATGAAATGCCGTACGGCGTAAACGCTCTTAAGGCGCTTTGAGCAGCAAAGACTGGAATGCTGCAATTGCTGGTTTCCTAACGAAATTTTAGCCAAATTTGATTAGTTTCAAGCTGCAGAAAAAAATACATGTTGAATTTAACTATATTTCCAAGAACCCTGTTGTTTCCGTTACATGTTTAAAAATAAAATCCTCAATAGAAATGATCGTCAAAGTTACCTCTAACTTTGACCTTTGAAAAAAAAAACCCATATTTCTAGCCTAATTATGCCGGTAAAAATTATAGCAAATAATGAATCGAATGTTAATGCAAAACGTTGTTGTTTTTGATTATTTATATCTCAACTTAGTTTTGAGTAAATCAATAAAATGCTTCATATTTGGCAATAAATTACAAGCATTGTGTCATCGCGCTTCTCTTTCTTTTCTATACAGTCCGAGAGTGGCCGAGTTTTTGCTATGACAGCGCCTTAACCCTTCTCGTAGTTACAGACGCTAGCACATCAAGCTACCCGAAACGTCAAATTTTCCCAATCAACCTTGAGCCTAATGCTTTAGCGATAAAGTTGAAAATTGACAGATTGTTGTAGCTTGATGTGCTGGCTGGCGTCTGTACTTAAGGTTGAACTAGTCGCGGGCTCGAACTCGCTGGTAAGCGTGGCCAAAAAGCACGCTGTCTCACCGGGCATCGTGCCTGTCAGAGACAATATCAGTGATGGGCATTTAGATGCTAGTCTAAACGCACAATGTCTAGTTTCCACGCTCAAAACACCGTTCCGAACGAAAACAACGTTAGACGATGCACGAAAAGTTTATTGGAAGGTTGAGTTTTATGAAAAAGCCACTGCATAAATCCATTACAAATATAGTTTATCGAACTCTTCTACAATAGAGGTTTGTCGGTGCCGACTTTGTTTTTGAGATTTTACACTTCTTTGATTACTAATTTACGCCCGAAGTTGTGTTAAAATTGGCAAAAAAAAACAAATCTTTGTCGGCTTATAACTTTTTAATGGCTTTTTATTTTACTATTCTGTTTCCGTACAGACAAAATTAATAATGAGATAAAACGATATCATGCTTGATTTTGAATGTATAATGTCAAACAGTGGAGTAATACCTCCCCGAAATTTGTATGGACAAAATATCGAAGAGTGTGTGACCTTAAAGGCGTTTAAGTAATTCAAGTTCAAGTAATACAAGCCGCAGTATCATTTTAGCGACGATCAATGTAAAAAAATTGTCGTGGTGGGAATTCAAAGATGTTTTTGACAGTTTGTGACTGCTAAGCAAATGCGAACGCTGCTTAAAATACGAGAATAGCCCCTCTAGCTCTTATTCGCCAATGAACGATAAGGCACTTCGTTCCTAAACCTAACACTGATAAGTAAAATAATATTATAAGTATATTAATGAATAATGACTGTCATTCTTATCAATGAGATAGCGTAAATAGGTCGCGTGCAAAAAGTACCTAGCTCCTGACAGTTTGTAGTGTTGAACCAGTATCAAGCAGAAGTATTTTATGTTTTGTGTTAAAACGAATATTTTGTAAGACACGTAAGTACTTTAATAAATAACAATAAAAAATGCGTGAAAGATAGTCGAAAAATATAATATCTAAGTTTCGCTAAAATAACAGTGTTTGCAGAGTTTCAATTTTATAACTTACAAATAGGTTTTTGACCGCGAACGGAGAAGTAGCTTTTACGATTTTCAGATAATCATATTTTACAAAATAAATAATAATAAACAAACATTCACTGACAAAACGTTAGAACGATCTTTAATATTGTCAGTATTTATAATAATAATAATAATAAACCATTTATTTTCAGGTTACAAAGACCCATAGATAAATACCTTAACCTACTATACATATAATAACAATTGTGTTAGTATATAATAACTTAAAACTATGTTAGTATCACTTGGTTGCACTAAGTCTTTATGCGTTCCGGTGGCACTTGTCCGCGAAAGCGGCGGAATACCACATCCTGTGGCCAAAAGCTTTCCTCCATCACCTGATGCAGGTAGCATGTTGGTATGCGCACCACAAACGCCTTACGGGTTACGTTTATAAGGATGACAAGCAAAAAATATTCAGGCAATCTTACGCCAACAATAACAATTACAGTTTTTGCTGCAGATATACATGTCGGTCGACAACTGATGAGCCACAGTAGGTACATGCACGGATCTGCCTTCCAATTAGTGGGCTGCGGTTTGTAAGCTTCGGATTTAGCTTAAATGCCAGTACCCTACACAGATAGGTATCTATCTAGAGGGGAGTACATATGTGGCTAGGATTTAAAAAACCCTGTATGTGGTTTGCTTAGAAATTGTGAGAGCTCAGACCTGCCAACTGGCCAATTCTACTCATTTTTATAACAACGTTCGATTCGCGAAACGAACATTGTTTAAAAAATGATTAGAATTGGCGCCTCTGGCTGGTAATAGGTAATCATTCGAATTAAGAAGTAATCATGAGACGACAGCTGTTGTCTGTCTGTTTGTTGTCTCTTCAGACTCAACGGCTGAAGATATTTGGATGAAACTTGGCACATGGATAGACCATGGCTTGGAATAGGATATAGGATACTTTTCACCCGGGGAGTATGATCGATGTATTTACAAAGTATTAGTTTAAAGGTTTCAGTTTAATCTTGAAAAACAAACAATCACTTAGCCAAACACGAAAAAGATAGCATTTTGTTTACCGATAACAATTATGGGCCAATGACTCGATTACATCACGGTTTTAAATAAAATGTAAAGAAGTTTTTAATACAATAATTTATTAGCCCAGTAAACGAGGACGCCAACGACACAAATATTCCACCTAACGCTTAACCCGGGTGAAGTTAAACTGGTTTAAAATTCAACGTGTATTGTATATCGTTAAAAGATGACCCCTGCATGCACATTCAATTCTGTACCCTAACTATAACACGCACAATAGACTAAATTATGCGATGTTAAACAAGACGACAATACTGTTGGTAGTGGTTGGTTGGTGGACTTGGTTAAGAAACAGTTTATTTTTTTCTCACTTTGGCTCGAAAAATAGGGGGGGAAATGTCACTACTGTCAGAAAGGTTCTTGATATAGCGAAGACTCATCCAGCGGAGATCATTGAGGTCATGCGTCCCCCATCAGCGACATCGTATCCTCGTCATTTGATTGTCGATAATACAAAATTCATGACAATTCGGTAGCGCTTTCTAGTCCCCAATAATTTTCTCTTTATTTACAATCGTTATTTTGAAGTGACAATTCGACGAATTTTTAAACAAACTTAGCATTCGCATGTCAGACGTAAACTGTCAAAAAAAGCCTTATGTTCCCACACATTTTTGTCAGATTGCGAATGAGAAAATAGTAGAATTGACCTTCTGATAGCATGTCACTTTGGCCTTCTTGACTGACTGCTTCATCCATAGTGTCAAAATAGTAGTTTATGCAACGACCATATAAAAAGGGCTATTAAAACACGAGTGTGGGTTTAATAGCAACACACGAGTGTTTTAATACCTAATGATATGCCGTTGCATGCACTATTTTATCTTCACTCGTACAGTTGAAATAAAATAAGTGGAAAAATAGTTTATTCCAATATGGCGGATATTCTCATTGCGTAGGTATTCGAATAACTGCGCAGCGCGCTCATCCATAAACAAAGATAGAAGCTGGCTCATTGACTTAAGTCAATGAGCCCGCGCCAAAAATTAAAAAAAAAAAGTGTGATATAAACATTAAAAAGTTATGTTATGATGCAGTTTTTAAAAATCGAAGAGAAATGTTGAACTGTAATGGTTTTTTTTTTAAATTTTACCTATCCACGAAAAAACAGTACGTGTTCATGCATTCGTTTTTGAACTCATATTTGGAACATTATGTTGTGAGTGTAGATAAAAACATTTTAAAAGTTAAAGCACCTGCTGTTAAATCCAAGAACTAATTTAACTGGAGTACTCGACTAAAAATACAGGTACAAAAAATCTTACTCAGTTTTTCATCGGGGACTATATTTCTTGTCACCAAAATTTATATTTGTCATCAAGTTGCATCACCTAATAAATAGATCTATCGCCACGAAGTATTTTCGTTCTCAGATATATAAAAAGTGTCGCCAGGTATGAATTACCAAATTAATGCCAATATGTATGTAAAATAAGAGATGGATTATCAATAAAATCGTAGTTCATTCCTTGGATAAAACTTTGTTCTCAAAATAATAGGTTTATTCCTTTAACTTCGTACTCAGAAAGGTATATCTGTCACCAAATATTCGAACATAGGGCACAGAGAGCTTAGGGCACCCCGACTCGGACAGGTTAGGTTAGAAGGGGATGGCGGGGTCAAGTGAGCGAGTGTAGCGAGCGAACAGACCCCGCCATCACCTTCGTGGTTATTTTTTTTAATCCACCCAGTAATATGGTTTACTTCCCGTTTTATAATAAATCCCAACCTATTTATTTGATACTTGATAATATATCCCGAGGATTACATGTGATTTATTATGGAATTGCTTTTTACAATTATTTGGCAACTACATTTTGGTGACAGATCCACTATTTTGAGGACAAACCCTATTATTAAAGAAATTCAAAACGAATAAAATTGGCGATAGCTTAAATCATACCCTTTTTCATCTAGTAGATGTGTCAAAAGTATGCGTCATCTTGCAAACAGAGTAAAAATAACCTAATCATTTCAAACTATATGAACATCGCAGTCTGTTGTAAGTGTTTGTAAGGCCTCCCACAAGGTGGACCGATGACCTGGTGAGGGTCGCGGGTAACCGATGGATGCGAGACGCACAGGACCGGTTGTTGTGGCGACACTTGGGGGCCAGGCCTATGTCCAGCAGTGGACGTCTTTCGGCTGATATGATGATGATGATGATGATTGATTATACTAAACTGTCCTTTTACCACCAGTTATTGGTACCTACTAAACTCAACATCATTTCGTCCTCCGCGGCCTAAACTGTTTGATGTGATTAAAGTTATTTTAATAATATTGTACAATGAAAACCGCCTGTACCACAGCGTGCGTATATTAAATGTAATGTTTACACTTTACAGTACAAAGATGGTGCAAGTGATAGTGAGTGAGGGCGTTCTGGAGGGAGAGCTGGTGCAGAACGAGTACGGAGGGACGTACTGTAGCTTCAAGGGCATCCCCTACGCGCAACCGCCAGTAGGAGATCTCCGGTTTAAGGTTAATAAAATTACACCCAGATCTAAACTATCTAATATTACATCAGTGGAAAGACGCTCTTCGGTACTACGCCTTCCCTAAGCGTTGCCGACAGGTCCTGTGCTTTTCACATCCAGCAGAATTAAAAATTTAAAGATTTATTTGTTTATGTGAAAACGGCTTTGTAGACCAATTAGTTTACCAACAAAGTACACCTTTAGGTTCATAACGACAACTTCCCAAAACGTTCACCCTCCCAAAAAGTCCACTTCCCATAATGGTAATTTCCTAAATGTCTATTTCCCATTTCGTCCAGTTACCCAAAACGATCACAAATCTACAATTCCCAAAAAGTCCACTTCCCATAACGTATACATAGAATAAGTATCAAAAAGTCAAAATCAACAAAAAAAAAAAAAACAAAACATAAAATAAGACTTTCACAGAAGCGAAGACAAGCGCACATAACAGTTTTGAGATCATCTGCAAATAGGTCACATTTCGAGTTGGCTTCAGAACGCGAGGAACAGGGGATAAGGCGCGGGCCACCGTTCGAGTTGTGGGCACGGCTAGTAGACGGTGTTTTCGACCGCGGAGATCGGAAGAGACCACGGAACGTAGAGGCAAATCAGCTAATCATGGAGATCAAGGGCATCTGTTTGCTCACTTTATCAGAGTGTAAATGCTAGCAAGACACTTAAATACAACCATTCTAACCCAGACTATCATTATGTTTATGACAGCTGACGTTAAGTCTTGTTCACTTCGCCATAACTAATAAAAACCATACTGTCACAGGGGTTAAAAACCATGCTGTGATTATTACGAGTTAAACCAGGTAGACTTATTAAGCTTAATTAAGTTTCTAAGGTTTTTATGTAACGTCCCGTGACATTAACATTCACCGTGAAGTTTATGGCTGTCTAATATTAGGTTTATTAAATCAGGCATTCAGTTAGTTACCTAATAATTTAAACATTATTATTTTTGCAGGCACCAGAAAGTCCAAAGCCTTGGGATGGTGTACGGAGCGCAAAAAAGTTTGGTCCCGTTAGCTTCCAGTACGATATATTTATGAAAACACATCCCCGTGGTGATGAAGACTGCTTGTACCTCAACGTCTATACACCTGACTTGAAGCCCGGCAAGCCTTTACCAGTAATGTTCTGGATACACGGCGGGGCGTATATCTCTGGTAGTGGCAATGACGAAATGTTTGGCCCAGAATTCCTCGTACGACAAGGTGTGATACTTGTCACAATCAACTATAGACTTGAAGTCATGGGTTTTCTTTGTCTAGATACAGAAGAAGTACCTGGTAACGCAGGTATGAAAGATCAGGTGGCGGCTTTGAGATGGGTCAATCAAAACATTGCATCTTTTGGCGGCGATCCGAACAACATAACCATTTGTGGGGAAAGTGTAGGCGGTGTCAGCATCAGCTATCATTTGGTGTCACCAATGACAAAAAGGCTCTTCAAAAGAGCGATATGCCACAGTGGAACTGCAAATTGTTGGTGGGGAAAAGTAATTGAGCCACGTGAGAGAGCAATCGCGTTGGCTGAGCATATGGGGTATGATCCTGAAACTGATGGGAGCCTCTACGAATACTTCATATCACAACCAAAAGAAGCACTATTTGACGTAACTATACCACTTACATTCTCTGAAGAACAGCGAGCGGGCTTTGAATTAAGTGTTGGTATTGTAAGCGAAAAACAATTCGGTGATAATGAGAGGTTCTTTCATGGTAATATTTATGATCATTTAAAAAATGGCATTCATGAAGGAGTGGAAGTTATAACCGGCTACACTGAAGACGAGGGTGTCATACTTTATGTATTTGCTGAATACGAAAAAATGCTAGCACAAGCTAATCAAATTATTACTTATTTCACTCCTAAACATATAGCATTGCACTGTCCGGTTAAACATCAAATAAAGGTGGCACGAATGATCAAGGACTACTACATGAATGACAATAGTCCAAGAGCTGACTGGGAAAAGTTGGCCCGATTCCATTCTTTTGAAACGCTTAAATATGACATCATTAAGTGGGCCAAGATTTGCGCAAGTGTAAACAAGAACAAAATATACTTTTACAAATTTAGTTGCAAATCTGAAAGAAACCTAGCTAGTCAATTGATGGGGCTAGATGAAGTGACTGGAGGAAAAGAAGTATCATGTCATATTGATGATTTGTTTTATATTTTTGATAGTAGAGCAGCTGAAGCGAAAGTCGATATAAAATCAGAAACATTCAAAATGATTGATAATATGACAAGACTTTGGACTAATTTTGCAAAATATGGGTAAGTTTAAGTCAATAGGGTATGTGGCTATTATCAATAGTCCACATAAATGCAGACACTTAAATAATGCCCACTTTTGTTTCGTGAAAAAACTCCGTAATTTATTAGAGAGAAAAAAATTGCATCTTCTATTTTCTCTTGGTTTTAAAAAATGTAAACTTTAAAAATCTATAAAATACCATACTGAATTTATTCGTATGCCTTTGATATAAATGCTCATTCAGATGTATTTAAAAATACTCGTAAAATTGCACTCATTGTTGTTTTCAGAGACCCGACTCCAAACGATGAACTTGGTGTGAAATGGAATCCTTTCACACTGCAGAAAGAAGAATATTTGGAAATAGGCAACGATTTGCTAATGGGGTCAGCGCCGGATCATGAAGAATTTAAATTCTGGGACACCATCTTTAGGGAATTTGCTTCTAAATATTTTACCCAAGACTGAACTGCTAGTTATAAGGTTTTCTGTTGAAAATTGTTCGAGGTATTTTACATGCAGAGTCATTAATAAAACATTAGTTATTTTGTGGTAAGTCAGATTTTATTTTATATTTTTTAGTATTTGATTATATGTGTAGTAGTCTGACTTCAGCAGATGATGATTTTAATAGAGTTTAGTATTGTGTTCTATTTTTTAAGTTTAGTATTTTAAGTATTAGCCGTAAGTTGATGTTTCAATTTATTTGTTGTGTATGTAAACCACTATTGTATTGGGATATCCTGTAAAGATAGTGTGTGAGTTTAAATAAATAAATAAATAATAATAAAAATTATTAATCTTGCAAGGATGTACTATATGCACATTCGAAAATAGTATTGTTATCAAAATAAAGAAATGGTGTAAATAACAGCATATGTAACTGAATAAAAATATTTTTATACTAGCTTTTGCCCGCGGCTCCGCCCGCGTGGATGGCGGTTATCACGTAAAAAAGTAGCCTCTATCCTTCTCCATATCCCAGGATATATATGAAGTTCATAACGATCCGTTCAGCCGTTTTAGCGTAAAAGCGTAACAGACAGACTGATAGAGTTACTTTCGCGTTTGTAATATTAAATATGAACATTGATTTAATGTTACATGTCGTGGAAAAGGATATCGTTTAATAAGAAGTTGCTGATTTGACTATTATAGTACAGAGGTAGTGGTAAACGCCGTGACGTCAGCTGTTACTTGTAATGGCGGCACGAGGACAGAGTCGTGTTGGAGAGTGAGGACTTTGCGGAGCGCACTTTTGCTCGAGTTACCAACCAGCAGTACACTCCTCCAGAACGAAACTGTCGGTTTACCTATTTTAATTGTACCTACTTTATGATCACAGTTAAGTAAGGTTGTTACTTCATTGAAAATTATTATTCTACAATGTTTTTAACCGTTTGGGTTCGGTGGTATCGGTTGATACCAGCGAACCCAAACGATGACGGCGCTATCGCTCCACCGTCGCTGAATATCAGGGTAAATTTTTAAATTGTGTGTGGATGGCCAAAACCGAAACACTCAAAGGAGTCTCGAGTCCGATTTTGAAAACTAAAACTGCATCATTAAAAATTAGATAAATCGCTATTCTAATGGAAAGAATATTCTTTTAATATTGTGCTCATTTTATAACAAAATACTTTTATTAATTTTCAATAAAAATATCTTCTGATATATTTTTTTCAAAAATCTATGATTCAGTTAAAGTTTTCATCAACATCGGGCCCGAGAATCTACACCTGCATCGTTGGTTTTTTGAAAAATGTCTCCTATGGTTTAGTCAGAAATATAAAGGCTAACTTTCTTTTAGTTTCTTCTTTTTTCTCTAGTTTCTTTCAGTTTCTTTTAGTTTGCCTCATGTTATTACTTCCCAGAATTTTAACCTTACTAGCGACACTTTTGAATGATGTACATACAGGCTGCTTTTTTTCCGAAATCAACCGGTTCGATTCCCGGGTAGGAATAGCGATTTTTCCAAAATCAAATGATGCAGTTTTAGTTTTTATCAAAATCGAGCTCGAGACTCCATCCAGTGTTTTTTGCTATTCCTCATAGTTCCGGATTTGGCCATCCACGCAGACTTTAAAAAATCACCCTGTATATGTATGTATATAAAATATAGTTCCGTATGGTGACGGACAAAACGATCCCATCACTTCCCGTGGGTGTCGTAAGAAGGGACTCACCAGATGGGCAGCAGCATTCTCTATAGGTACATTGCTACAGCTACACTGCAATCGCCAACCCGCCTGCCACGCGTGGCGATTATGGCAAACCCCCCCATTTGGGGGAGGCCTATGTCCAATAGTGGACGTCTTTCGGCTGATATGATAGAGTAGGAATTCTTTAGAGAGAATTCAAGTATTCAACTATTTGAATTAAAACACTTGAAATAATGTTTGCACATCATCACTTTGGAATGTGTCACTGCACTGGGCCTGAACCACCAAATCTTAAAGCAGTATTATTTTAATATTACTTCCAGTGGGAAAGAGACGGAGCTATACGTCCTGTATAGCTCCGTCTCTTTCCCATTGGAAGTAATATTGATGTTATACTGCTTTAAGAACCACCAACTCTTAAAGCAGTATTACGTTAATATTACTTCCAGTGGGAAAGAGACGGAGCTATACAGGACGTATAGCTCCGTCTCTTTCCCATTGGAAGTAATATTGATGTTATACTGCTTTAAGAGTTGGTGGTTAGGCCCCTGAACGTATTATACCTAGGACATTTTATTTTATACTTCAAGACTTTCAAGCGAACAACAATTACAATTTCAAAAATTTTTCTCAATTATTTTTTTCGTACAACAAACTTCCAAATAAAATCGCCCGTCGCTAACAAACGAAACAACATAGTAATGTTTTACCGCTTTTACAACAGTAGGTAACCTATGCAATAAAATATGCCACCAAGATAAAATGCACTACACAGCGTGATACTTAAAATTAGCAACACTGATAAAAATATTTCAGTTGTTCGCAGTGTGTAAGCCCGAACCACACCGTATCGTACGAAATTTTAACTTCAAAAATAAAAAAAAAGTTATCATTTTAGACCTTGAGACCTTTGTATAAGGTCGCATTCTTGACTCAGTAGCCTTTAGTAATTTAGTCTGACTAACGGTAAGAAAGTACCGTAGCTCGAAGAAGGTGTTCAGTACGAGGATGGTGCAAGTGAGAGTGAGTGAGGGCGTGCTGGAGGGAGAGCTGGTGCAGAATGAGTACGGAGGGACGTACTGCAGCTTCAAGGGCATCCCATACGCGCAGCCGCCAGTAGGAGACCTCCGTTTTAAGGTAAATCCATAGAAAATCTACTCTTAGATTGATCTATAGACAATGGACAGCCCTAACCGCTGGGTTTTAGCATAAGAGTTAGGATTTTGACACCGACCACGTTTTATGATTGTTTCTGGCGACGTTAATTTAGTTAATTAACCACATGGGTTAATTAACTTTGAAAAATAAAAATTAACTATAGGTTTTAAATAAGTGGTGGCCAACTTATCTAAGAGCGGTTACGCCCTGCATCCGATCCGAATCCGAGACAATACGGCTATGAAAAACTCGGACCGAATTCGGATATTGCTTTTCGCGCAGCATCCAATTCAAATTCGTGAAAATATGGATCTGGAGTCTAGAAAACTCGGACCAAATTCGGATATTGCTTACCTACGCACTAATCCGATATCTGATCCAAATCCAAGCTATTCAGGAGCCATTTTTGGGTATGTTCGATTTGAATCCGAGGTAATGCGAAAGCGTTTATTCAAACAGTACTTTGGCTACTTTTTTCTTCCGAATTGGAGATTCACGGATGACGGAGAGAAATCGGGTGACGCTGTCGGATCTAGTGCGTAAACTACCACACAAATAGTTCTGTGACTACTTTGAAATGTATTTTCACGGATTCGGGTCGGATGAAGTACGTAACCGCTCTAAGGTAGATACTTTCATTGGTATTACGTATTACACTACCTATTTGCATAGACATCCAGACAGTGAAATCGGCTTTTAAGTCTATTTCTACTCAACTTGTCCAAAAAAAAATGTTTTCTAAAAACAAAAATCTGAAATCTTTTCTATAGGTATGCTACTATTGAAATACCTAAATATGAAATCTATAAAAAAACACTACGCTGTTTGTTATCTCATTGGTGGCATGGGTTGCGCTTGATAATATTTTTTAACCAAAATAAGCTGAAATGGAATTAAGTCTAACATATTATATGAAATGTTCTTCTGAATTGACTATAGGACGCTCATATAGGACCCAAATGATAGTACTGGTCTATACAATTCATAGAGGGAGCTGTCAAACCATACAAACAAGATGGAATGACAGTTCACTTCATGCTCACTGCACCTAAGTTTGCACGGTATGATTATGACAGAATATAGACCGGCTCTCTATGCATTTCAATAATAAAAATTTGGTGTTTAACAGGCTCCACAACCCCCGAAACCATGGCAAGGAGTCCGGAACGCAAACGAGTTCGGTCTAGCGTGCTACCAAGTCGACTTATTGATGAAAACCATTCCTCATTGCAGCGAAGACTGTTTGTTCCTCAATGTTTATACCCCAGACTTAAAACCAAAAGAGCCTTTACTCGTAATGTTCTATATACACGGTGGAGGATTTTACTCCGGTAGTGGCAACGATGATATGTATGCACCAGAGTTCCTGGTCAGAAAAGGAGTTATACTCGTCACAATCAACTACAGACTTGAAGTGCTGGGCTTCCTTTGTCTAGATACAGAGGACGTACCTGGCAATGCAGGTATGAAAGATCAAGTTGCAGCATTAGAATGGGTCAATAAAAATATTGCTAATTTTGGTGGAGATCCCAACAATATCACGATTTTTGGCGAAAGCGCAGGCGCTGCCAGCGTTAGTTGTCATTTAGTGTCACCCATGACAAAAGGACTTTTTAAGAGAGCGATTTGTCAAAGTGGAGCCACAACTTGTTGGTGGGCAAAAGTGTTTGAGCCCCGAAAGAGAGCCCTGGCGCTAGCACGTCAATTAGGATATAACTCGGAAAATGAAGGAGATATCTATGATTTTTTCAAATCTCAACCAGTTGATGCCCTTGTTGGAGTAAAATTGCCACTATCATTCTCAGAAAAACATAGAGCCGGCTTTGAATTACACCTGGGTATTGTCAGTGAAAAACAATTCGGTGATAACAAGACATTCTTTCAAGGCAATATATCTGATTACTTAAAAAATGGTATTCACGAAGGTGTAGAAGTTATAACTGGGTACACTGAAGATGAAGGTGTTCTGCTATTTGTGTTTGGTGAATACACCAAAATGTTTGCACAAGCAAACGATTCGGATAATTACTTTACTCCTAAACATATTGCGTTGAACTGTCCGATGAAAAAGCAAATCGAGGCAGGACAAAGGATCAAAGAGTTCTATATGTGCGACAGAAGCGTCAATACTGATTGGGAGCGATTGGCTCGGTTCCATTCGTTCGAACTGTTTGTATACGGAATCATAAAATGGGCAAAAGTTTGCGCACAAAAGAATAGTATCTATCTCTATAAATTCACTTGCAAATCTGAAAGAAACATTGCAAGCAGGTTGATGGGCCTTAATGCCGTGACTGGTGGTAAAGAAATAGCCTGTCACCTGGATGATTTGTTTTATATTTTCAATAGCAAAGCATCGGAAGGAACAGTCGATATGAAATCTAAAACTTTCGAAATGATTGACAACATGACTACGCTTTGGACAAACTTTGCAAAATATGGGTAAGTGCAGATACGAAAGTTATTCATATCTTGAAAAATAAATTAATTTATGCCTGTTTTACAGAGATCCCACTCCTAATGAAGATCTTAGAGTCAAATGGAATCCGTATACAATAGAAAGAGAAGAATATTTGAACATCGGCAATGATCTGCAAACCGGATCAGCTCCGGATGATGCAGAATTCAAGTTTTGGGAAGATATTTTCAGAGAATTTAGCCCTGAATATGTTGATAAAGAATTTTAATAAATCATTACCTACTTTATCTATGACTACATGATTCAGTTTAACCAATCACTAAGGAGCTTAAGTATGGTGGAGTAAAGACCTTCACAGGGTAGCTGGTGGCAGCTGAATGAGAGTTGCCAAGAATTGAGATGACTGTCGTACGATGGAGAGGCCCAAGTCCATTAGAGTTAAGAGTTCAGAGTTAATTTATTTGTCAGAAACATGAGTATGCACACACAAAGCATGCGAGATGATAAGTACATTGCAGAAAAGATCAGTCATGTTTTACCTTTACGGCGTACAAATATATTAGAGGACTGCTGTAGGCTGAAGATGATGATATTAAATTATTTAAGCATGCTAAAATAATCTTGTGGGTTTCAGTTTATCGCAACGGTCGAGAAAACTATTCATTTATCTTCGCTTTTTTTGGTTCTAACCACATAAATACCGTTTAGATAATATCATTATAATTCTTATCACCTTACTTAAATTTATTTGGGGCCAGCGCATCACATCTTATCTCTTCCTCATATTTTTGTTCGCTGTGATCTCAATAGCCACCTCTTTTCCAGCCACAAAAAAAATCACAGCAATTCATCCATCATTTCTCTCTTCTTCCGTTAATTTATATATCAGATTTATTAAACCACATGTACCTATATAGATGTGGTTTATCGGCATTAAACCCTCCGATGACACAACTGCGCCCATTTTGTGACCTCGCGCCACGGTGACCTAATTTCTATTAAGGTTCCACCATGCTCTTCGATTTTGTAAAAACGTGGTGGTTAAGTAACCATCTTTTTTGCAGTTTGTTTCTGAAGTTGGGGTCATATTTACGTGTGATGTTCTGTATCTGATACATAATAAAGAAAAATTATTATTGCAAAAAAAAAAAAAAAATGCTACAGAAAACGACTGAAACGTTCCAAACAAATCACTTCATTAATTCGGCAACCAACTACATCAGACTGCTTTTTTAAGCAGTCTGATGTAGTTGGTTGCCGAATATCACCGTGACCAAAAAATCGTCCCGACTGAGTTTTGGTCAAGGTGGTCAACTCCAAGAGATATTAACTATAATATTCTTGGCATGCACAAGTGTGTGAGCAACCATAAGTGTGTGAGCAATCACAGATGTGTGAGCAACCACAGGTGCGCTCTCTGTGCCTTCACTCTCATAGGCCAGTTCCAACAGCATCCTGGGCTTGATTTCTGACAGGCCGAACTGTGTCGTAAATTGTTGCTCCAGTATCTGAACTGGTATGCTGAAGCAATGATTCTGTGATTTTGTTGTATGTGTGTGTTGATCTAATTGTATCACTAACATATTTGTAAGCTTATATTATTATAGCCAACACTGTATGAATGTCATTGTTACTCGCAATAAATAATTTATAATAGTATAATAATATATGATAGTCCGATGCAATTCGACTCGACCGGGGAGAAAACAGGCGCAGTACCAAAATATTTTCCCTGCTTTCTAGGGAACAGGGGTACCACGGGGTAACTTCTATAGATGCTACTGAGAAATTCCTTATGGGAAATCCCAATTACATTAAGTATAAAATATATTTATTCATTGAAACAAAACAAAAACAAACAAAATAAGTAATATATAAAAATAAAATACACTCAGGCGTCGAAGTATTCCTCCGCATCGCCGTCATCCGGAAACGTGCCCAGAAGGCTGGCAGCATTACCACGTTGAATGGCAATGCTAATTCTTTGGGCAAAGAAAGAGCCAGCCCTCTGGTCACGCAAAGTGTCGATCAGTCGGCGAGATATATCCTTGAAAAGGAGACGTGCACTCGGACCCCATGACCCAAGCGTTTCGACCCCAAACGGCTCAAAACTGTAATTACCAATAAGGTTACAGTATTTGCGCCGCTTGAGGGCCTCAGCAGTCGCAGCGGCAGCGCCGGCACAGCCTGCCGTACTTGGAACATGTCATTGTGATGGTGTCGACACATGTAGCGTCCCACACCAGAGGCCTACTCACCTTCCACGGCACCAACGTCATACCAACTGTTAAGTATAATGACTTATAGGCGATATGTAAGAAGAAATGTAGCGCCGACCCCAAAATAAATTGGGATAACTACATGGGAATGAAGAGGTTCTAATAAAATGCAGCATGTACTGAAATAGGACAGTTTTATCCCAGGAGTATGTTCCCTTGAGATAATTTTCGACTAACATGCCGTCGAAGTCGCGAACAGAAGCTAGTATATATATTTTTAGACGTCATGGTTAGTGCAAAGTTTCTTATCGAAGTAAAAAATGATAAATGATGTTTATCTACATTCATAACGTAATGTTCTAAATATGATTTCAAAATCGATTGTATAAACACGTACTTTTGTCAATCTTTTTGGTCTTTTTAAACTAGATGAGGCCGGTGTTTCCTAGCTGACTACCCTGAGAAGAAACACCGAAACAAACCCAGAGGTCAAAGTCTCTTTTGAAGTCCATACAATTGTACTGGTCAAATTATATGAGAACTATGTAGGTTGATGTCTGAGGTGGTTTTTTGAGAAAAGTACCACACAGATTTGAGTGGACCTGTCCAGACAGTGCAAGCATTTGTCAGTTATCGTTAAGCTCAAACTTAGAACTTTAAGGAGCCCATTTGACGAACAATATCAAAGTAAGGACATTTGGGTAGGCTGCATAAAAAAAACAATGCTAGACAAACTGAAGCTATCTTCGAGTTTCAACCCTTCATCCTTTTTTGACACAACAGTCTTACATGAGGTAACGTAAACTTTATGCATTTCGTCTTTCTTTCGTTAAGTAGAAGAATATTAACATTAAACCAGTTAACTGCAGTCACAAGAGCACTATATACATTGTCAGTAACCATAAAATTGAGCCCTGGTCCTGGTGGTTGACCAGGGCTCAATTTTAGGTCCCTTCTTGTTTCTCATTTATATCAATGACTTGCTACACCTACCTCATAAAGAATAAACATGAGATAGTGTTGTTTAAAAGATCTTCTGGATCGGTATCCAGAAGATCTTTTACCGTTGACCTCAACTCTCTGAATCCTATCACTCAAGTATGAAGTAAGAAGATCCAGAGAGGCGTACCGGATTCCGTATTAGTGCAATTTCCTGATTAATGTCTCATGAAGAACGCAATCAAACGATTTGGAAAAATCGCAAAAAATGCCCAAAGCATCGCATTTTTTTTCCCATCAGTTGTTGAACGACCCCTTGTAAAACCAATTTTTTTATTATGTAAAAATTTGTGTTTATTAAAATATTTTTTTTAGCATTTGATTAACCGCTCGAGCACTGTTTTCAAAAATGTGACTAATGTAACTATATTTCAAAGCATTTGTTACATGAAATGTAGTGTTCAAAAAGTTCTTTTAGAAAATATAAGCTTACTTGCTGTTGGTTAATTGGACCGTTTTGTGTCATTGTCCTTTTATCCGAATCCGGTGTGCTGGTGAGACGTCATGGACAAACAAACATACAGACTTTCAAATTGTTTGCCATAGGCCCATTTCAAAATTTTGCCAACCAACACGTCAATAAATGACTCAGACATTTCTTTTTCCGATATTCTTATCTAATTAAAGCCAAACAAGAATGATAAAATAGCAGCGTTGAACTTTAAATTTGATTGTATTATTATAGACCGTATTGTTATAGCAATACGGTCGTAAATGGATTAAAAGAAGCATTAGATAAGGGGGTATATTATGAATTATGATAACTATATGCTTTGAGAGACACGTTAGTATTATTGAGGCGTCACTTTATAGCGGACGTTTTATAAAGCTGTGAAGATGGTGCAAGTAACAGTCAGTGAAGGAGTGCTGGAGGGCGAGCTAGTGCAGAATGAGTACGGAGGGACATACTGCAGCTTCAAGGGCATCCCATTCGCGCAGCCGCCTTTAGGAGACCTCCGGTTCAAGGTACAGGAGACGAAATAATCAAAATAAACATGTCTATCTATACAGGGTGTTCCAGAAAAGTGTGGTCATATTTAAGGGTGATGTTGGGTAGCTGATATATACATTAAAGAAGAAATGATTTTTCAAGCAGTCTGATGCAGTTGGTGACATCAAATCTGTGATTGAACTAAAG
The DNA here is from genome assembly GCA_947386135.1 of Melanchra persicariae. NCBI lineage: Eukaryota > Metazoa > Arthropoda > Insecta > Lepidoptera > Noctuidae > Melanchra > Melanchra persicariae. Next base: position 2,811,522 of record OX376655.1, on the reverse strand, counting down.
TAAATGACACCAACTGTGCGAGTAACAAACTGCTTGAAAAATCATTTCTTCGTAACTTATTAGTTGATTTTTCCTGTCGATTTTTTTTTTAAATCTCATTTTTATGTTTTGATATATTAGCTACCCAACATCACCATTAAATACCTTTCTGGAACACCCTGTATAAAATTTTCTTTGGTAAATGATTTTTCTTGAAGTAGGTACTAATCCAATTACATTAATTATTTCACTGATAAAAAGCTGTATTATCACTGAGTATCATTGTTCCGTATGGTGTCGGACGTAAAAAAATAGCACCATCCCATTACTTCCCGTGGATGTCGTAAGAGGCGACTAAGGGACTCACCAGCGAATGGGCAGCCGCATTCTCTGTAGGTACATGCAACAGCTACACTGCGATCGCCGACCCGCCAAGCGTGGTGATTATGGCTAACCCCCCCATTTGGGGGAGACCTATGTCCAACAGTGGACGTCTTTCGGCTGATATGATGATGATCATAGCTCGGATAGACCAGGACTTGAATTTACCGAAAAAATCGCGGTTCCTGTTGGATGGTCCTCCGAAGTGAAGCCGTTGGAAAAAAAAGGTTGTGCCAGTATTAGTTGTTTGTTTGATCAGAGGGCAATTTTCGTATTTTTAACTGACTTCCAAAAAAAGAGGAGGTTCTCAATTCGGTTGTATTTTTATATTTATTTTTGTGTCGTATTTTTTAGCAAAAATATGACATATCTTTGGAAAATTAAAAAAGAAACAATAGTGGGAATTGTTTATTGTTCAGATATTAACATTATTAGAATTAAAAAAATATGAACAGGCGTGCGTTTTGGACTATTCGGTGGTTTGGATTCTGTCGATTATCGGATCGCATTCGTATATTTTCGTGCCCGATAACACTACATCTGTCATCAAAGTAGAATTTGAGATGATACTTGGGGGTCTACTCTCTAAGCCCGAAGTCCGTAGTTTCGGCCTTAGCTTAGTTGGGCGTATTCTACTCCGTATCATCTACGGACTTACGAGTAGTCCCGACTAATCGTAAGTCCGCAGGTGATACGGAGCTGTTTCCACTGCTACCCCAGAAAGGACCTTTTCAAGCCTAAGAAGACTTAAAAACTACTTGCGGAACACAACGAGTGAAAACAGACTGAACGGCGGTTTTAAAAAGAAAAACAGAAGATTAATTTTGTAATATTCTGTGTTTCTGTGAAATAAAATAGAACGATTTTTTATTTAGATTTTTTCTGTACGTATGTAATTTTCACATCTTTAATATTTTTCGTATACGGGGCACGAAAAAAAAATCAGCTGTTTCATACAAAAGTTCAATACCTACTCGACTAAAATGTATGAAACAGCTGATTTTTTTTTCGTGATTTCAGAGTCGGTCCCATAGTGAAAGTTGTTCATATTCATGGGTAGAACACCCAGTGAAAATTTGGCAGGTCATTAAAAAATAACCCCGTATAAGGGGGTTATTTTATGAACTTTTAGTCGTTTTATTTTCTTGAACCCCCCCCCGATACTAAAACCTGGCTACGCCCGTGCTCCACGCATTTGGGACATCCCATCCAGTCTTCCTTCTGGGGGGATCATTCTCACCCTAATCCTTATTCCACCTCATGATGGATTGGATCCACATTTTCGTTTTGGGTGACTTCTTAATGATATTTCTTTGTTTTGATGATTTTCTAACCCCCTTAGAATTTGATTTCGCAAAACTTTTTGGTTAGATCTTCGGTACTTGTTTTAAGATCGATTTTCATCGAGGAAACGTGCGTACTCTTATCGGATGCGTGCTCTTAGACCAGCCTACCCTTAGGGATTTTTTTTTTTTTGGATGGGAAATCATCAAATGACCCCCTCCCGCTCTGGGTTGAGCGGCAGGGAGTGTCAGACTTCTACTGACTAAAACCCACCCATGCTCCTCTTAGTGCCTTTTACGTTCCAGGGCCGCGGTAACTCTTTCGAACAAATCCGCAACCCCGGTAGGCACTGGCCCTAACGGGCCCCTACTCCTATGCTGACATCTCTTTGAGGCGCGCGTGGAACACAACGCGCCGTCGGCTTGGGTCTGGCTTTAATCGGACAGCGAGCCACCCAACGTTCGCCGTCCTCAGACCCGCACCTACGGCGGCCGGGAATCGCCCAGCGACTCCCGACGCCCGGTGCGTCTCCCTATGCCGCGGCGGCTGGGGCGTGAGGGTTGTCTCTCCCTCACGCGGCCCGCCTCCTCCTTCACTAGCATTACTGCTTCGCAGAAGGAGGTGACGGCTTCCCATGCCTCCTCGCTCCGGACCATGGATTGAACCAGGGCCGGACGCGAGAGGTCGCCGCCGCCGATCGCCTCGACGAGGACACGGCGCTGCTCCGCCCATGCGGGGCAGGCCTCCACCGTATGCTCCACCGTGTCCTCCGGGCGATCCTCGCAGTGAAAACACCCGGGCGTTTCCTCCCGCCGAATCCGAAACAGGTACCTACTGAAACAACCATGTCCGGTGAGTACCTGCGTCAGGCGGAAGGTGAGGACGCCGTGGCGCCTCTCCAGCCACTCCTCAAAGAGGGGCACTATCGCCACAATTGTGGCGTGCCCTGCACTGGGTTGCGACAGTCGCTGATTCCATACCGCCATGGTATCTTGCCGGAGCTCCGTCCGCCGCGCAGCGATATGCCGCGGCAGCAAAGTTTCGCCCCGGCGTTGCGCCTCCATGCGCCACGTGTAAACGTGCGCGAGGTACCCTTAGGGATACAAAGATTTATCTCCACGTATGAATATGTATTGATATCTATATTTGTAAACTTACTCAATCACTTTTCTTTAGTAGCAATTACGTTATATCAGAAGTTTCTATTAACATATTTTGCATGTCTAACTTTAATTTTGTTAACAATTGTGTTTGTATTCAATTTTATTATTATGCATACCCAGAATAATTATGTAAATGTTGACCATCATTCCTCACAACTAAATTAACAAAAAATCTTAAAGAAACTGGTTTAGAAGTGTTTGCTATTGAGTCTAAACTTAAGCATAGACAGCTTGATAGTTTCATTTATTTACAGGCACCGCAGCCACCAAAACCATGGGAAGGCGTCCGCGCCGCCAAGGAATTTGGATCGAAATGCTGTCAAAACGACATGTTCACCAAAACTGGAAGGTTAGGCTCAGAGGACTGTCTGTACCTTAACGTATACACACCAGAAGTCAAGCCTGACAAGCCTCTACCTGTCATGTTCTGGGTGCACGGAGGAGGCTTCATCTGCGGCGGCGGTAATGACGATCTCTATGGCCCCGAGTTTCTTGTAAGACAAGGCGTTATCATTGTGAGCATCAACTACAGACTTGAAGTACTTGGTTTTCTTTGCCTTGACACTCCCGAAATACCCGGCAACGCTGGCATGAAGGACCAAGTGCAAGCCCTAAGGTGGGTCAACAAAAATATTGGTAACTTTGGTGGTGATCCCAAAAACATTACCATTTTCGGTGAAAGTGCTGGTGGGGCCAGTATTAGTTATCTGTTAGTGTCTCCAATGTCTAAGGGCTTGTTCAAGAGAGCCATTGCTCAAAGTGGTACTTCACTATGTGATTGGGCACTAACTGTAAAACCTCGCGAGAGAGCTTTAGCGCTCGCGAGACAACTGGGATGCTACTCAGAGGATAATAAGGAATTATATGAATTCTTTAAAAGCCAACCGATTGAGAAACTGGTTGAGGTGGCAGCACCTATCAGATTATCTGAAAACGGCGCAACAGACATTTTCTTTAGTATTTCTGATGAGAAAAAATTTGGTGACAGCGAAAGATTCTTTCATGGAGACATGATCGACGTAGTTTCCAATGGTGTTCACGAAGGAGTAGATATTATGACGGGATTCACCTCAGATGAAGGTCTTATTGGTTAGAGAGTGTGGAAAGTACCAACAAGGCTTTAGGAGCAGCTATAAACTTTCCAGAAATCTTCATACCTAAACACCTGTCATACAAATTACCGATGGATCAACAATTGGTACTTGGAGCGAAAATCAGGAAGTTTTATTTTGACAAGCAGATCAAGATACCTGAGGACTGGGAGAAATGGGTGAAATACCTTTCCATGCAGATGTTCGTATTGCCTACAATACAGTGGATAAAACTCTTTGCTCCAAAAAAGAAGAACAAAGTTTATTTGTACAAGTTTACTTGTAAGTCAGAGAGAAACGTGATCGTCCATGTGAGGGGGATTGCTGAATTGGTTGGTAATAAACCAGTGACCTGCCATGCCGATGATCTTTTATATCTTTTTAACGCCAAAGCGATGAATACAAAGGTGGATACCAGCTCTGAAACGTTCCAACTTATTGAGAGAGTCACTAAACTTTGGACCAATTTTGCAAAATATGGGTAAGTCATCACCACAAATCATATTGTACACTGCCAGATAATTTTCTTGAAAAAACGTAGTATATTGTTAATTTCTCCAACATTAATATATTAGTTGAAATTAAAAATAGTATTTTGAATCATAAAAGACAGTCGAAATTCAACAAGCTACTTAACTCAGAGGAGACAAAACTATATTCCATTAGCAGAACCTAACCATTGTCGAAAGGTCAAAAATGTATTTGATTGATTTATTTGATTTGCATTTTTTTTTTCACTGTTTCTTTTTTGACATGCGCTACCGTGACATTTGTCACGTAGTCAAAGTATTCTAGCATTATGAGTTATGACAGTCGTAATCGCTGATAGAATCCTTTCCACAGAACTGACACAATAATAAACTTCATATTTAACAATTTCAGAAACCCGACTCCGGACGACTCTCTGGGAGCAAAATGGGTGCCTTATACTGTTGAGAAACAAGATTATCTGGACATTGGAAACATGCTCACAACGGGTGTTGCACCTGAAAAGGACGAAGTACAATTCTGGGAAAATATATTGAAAGAATATGAACCCCAATCCTCTCGGCTAAAGAAAAAGAGTGGCATCTTCTCATTTTTAAATTGATACCATTTGACATGTTAACACTACAAAAGATTTATAAACACCTAACTACTGTCCATGCTTTTATTAATTTGCATTCCAACAGAACATTAAACATGTTTTTTTACGTCTTGCAATTTTATTTTTTTGCTGTTGCAAAGCTCGTGTTACATACGTTATGGTAAGCGATTATGTGTTGCTGTATAGACAGGGACTGCATATGAACTCTATGTCAGATACAAAGTTGTCGAAACTGCATCGAAGCTGCCAACCGACTGCGCAGTTCACGAGTGCAGTTCTAATGATATACAGCCTAGCATTTTTCCAAACTGGAACTTTGCAGTTAACGCGCAGTTCATATTAGAAGTTGCCTTCAAAAAAACCTTATAACTTAGGCCATAGTCAGTGTATGTTTAAAACGTATAAAATGTATGTACAGATACGCAAATATATATTAAGCAAAATCACTGCGCATTGCAGATATAAGTATTATCGAACAGTGATAATGTGAGTAATTTCTTTATGATTAGAATCTTTGAACAAAGTCCATTTTCTGTTTGATGCGTTACTTGACTCAGCAAAATTAGACAAGGATTATTTATTGTACTACTGTAGTTTTATCGACAGTCTATCAGCCCGGAATTTGGGAGTTGGGGGCGTGACACACCCGTGCCTCGAAACACCAACCAGCACTTTTCAAAGGAGACCATTCAGGTTTCATACAAAGTTGGGCCCAACATCGAAAGTGTAAATGTAAAATGTACGAGTAAGTGTCCCATCTATAATTATAATTAGCTTTCTTTCATTGAGGGGACTTTATCTATGTGAATTATCGTTACCTTACCCCAATTAAATGAGCTAAGTTGACCGGACTTATTATATAGTTCTTATCTACAATGTTGATTGGTAAACACTTATTCAAATTTTCATTAGTTATTTAGAGATATAGGTAGGTACTTGAGATTTTCTAGGTACTCAACAACAAACAATAATTCCTATACACAATAACAAATTGTTATATTAAGAAACGTGGTACGTTTCGTAACGTTGGGCTAGTGGCCGCAAGGACTACTGTCATTGGGTTCTGTGATCGAAGGTTCTGGGGCAGATTCCCAAAACAAACACAATACCGGGTTCACTATACAGGCCCGCGCCTGTATAGTGAGTCCGGTATTCTGTTTGTTTCGGAGAGAACTTATTCGAAAACGAGTTTAGAGAGAGAGAGAGAGCGATTTTAAGTTTTCTATCGAAAGTGAAAAATCATTCTCTGTTTCCCCGTGAACAGTTTTTTGAAAATGTTCTCTACTTACTATTTATACCTGGATATCTAGCGTATGCATACCAAGTTTCATTAAAAGTTGATTAATTTCAAAAAATAAAGATTTGAAAGTTTGTATGAAATGCCGTAGGGCGTAAATGCTCTAACAGTTTATTTTATGATCACCATAAATAATTCTGGCTGTTGTCATTACTCGGGTCATTAAATCAATTGATGATGAAAATTACGATAAATATTATGAACTCGGCTTTTAAGTAAAATTGTTCTGAAAATTATCACAGAATAGAAAAGGTTTTTAAATTTCGGGTAAAAAAGTATAATATACGCATAATTTACTTCGAATTCTGTTGTTAACTGACTTCAAAACAAGGAGGTTCTCAATCCGTTGAACGTTTTTTTTTTGTATGTTTCGTTCAGCTATACTTTCGCCAATTGTCAACCGATTTCGATAATTATTTTTTGTTGGGAAGAGTATTTTCCCGGACTGGTCTCATTTTAATTTGGTGAAGATCTGATGAAGAACTTTGGAGTTATACAAGGAAACTCTTCAATAAATGATAACATTCTCCCAGGATTACAGGTTTCGTATGTCTGTTTAGTTTATTGTTTACACCACTTCATAACATAACATCACGCCTGTACGCTGTGAAAGGGTACGCAGATTTCTACAGGTCACCCTTGTACATGCTTACCTCGCCAATTATGTTCAATTTATATGTTTTTAGGGTTATCTACTCGGGTATAACTTTATTGTTTACTAGCTTTTTCCCGCAGCTCCGCCCGCGTGGATGCCGGTTATCGGGTAAAAAATGGCTTATGTCCTGCTCCATATCCCAAGCTATATATCTGCCAAGTTTCATGACGACCCGTTCAGCCGTTTTAGCATGAAAGCGTAACAGACAGACCAATTCTCGTACCTACTTTTAAAGCGTTCATTGTCATCTCAGCGAGAATCAATGTCACATCGAATTACTTAAAGGTGTTTTTGACAGTTTACGACTGCAATGCGAATGCTCCTTAAGAATTATTGTCAAGAGGCCCCAGACAATGTGCCATTCAATTAGCGAATGCGACTGTCGAAATGCCATAATGTAGGAATTTGATCACGTGACATTTCGATAGCATCTGTCAATCCCATACATTTTTGACGTATTGACAATCGCCTTTGCCACGCTACCGCTGACAGAATGTCACTTGTCTAGAGCCCAAGTTCTACATCAAATTGTCGAACGATAATTTCACAATAACAAAACGTTTATAGTCGTTTTTTTTCGTTCGAATGACAAACAACCTCACATCAACTACAAAACCAGGAAGCCACCAAATAATGCATTAAATTGTCGTCCGGAACATTTTGTGTGACTATAAACCAAAGCTAAACTAAGTGTTAGCCGCGTTGCGCATTTTAATTGAAAATTCAATCGGTCCCCATCGAGTTGCCGAATATTGGAAATGGGCGCTCCGCCGAATGCCGTGCCAAATTTATGCGAGCTTCAAAGTCTACTCGATGTGAATTTCTCGAATGTGCAACGTTCGAACGTTGTAATTTCTGGTGAAATGTTTCTCATTTTACGTTTTTATTTTTTAGTTGAAGAAAAATATTTGGATGGTTGTTGCGTTATTTTGTTTTTAAACGTTACCATGTTTAATCTGCGGCCTCTTTCAAATGTATCTTTCGTAGCGACGTACCAGTAACGGTGATTTTGGCACTTCAAACATTGTAAAGTAATTGACGTAATCATTAATGACTTGATTCTGCTTCCTGATCCTGATTCCTTCATACACTTACGTCGCGACACTTTTGCTAGAGTAAACCCTGCATAAGAAAAAGTACTAGGCATGCATACATTCAAGATGGTATTCTGTTCACACGTGCTGTGCATTTATTTATTAAAAGTTCACGCAACACGTTGGTACAAAGGCGGACTTAATACCTCAGGCATTCTCTTTCAGTCACCCACGGAGAGATAACATGGCAGCTGCATAAAAAAAACCGGCCAAGTGCGAGTCAGACTCACGCACGGAGGGTTCCGTACTATTAGGTATCTATAAAAAAAACGTACGCAAAAAAATACGTTTATTGTATGGGATATTTATTTTATACTGTTTTTAGCATTTTTTGTTATAACGGCAACAGAAATACATCATCTATGAAAATTTCAACTGTCAAGCTATCACGGTTCATGAGATACAGCCTGGTGACAGACGGACGGACGGATGGACGGACAGCGGAGTCTTAGTAATAGGGTCCCGTTTTTACCCTTTGGGTACGGAACCCTAAAAACGAAAATCATGCAATAAATTCATCCTTGAATGAACCGCCATCATGATCTTGAACATACACAATACAAACAAGTTCAATATTTGGGTTCAAAGAGCATTCAACCTTATTGCTATTTAAAAAGGAATAAACTACACACACACCACTCTGTTCATTTCCTCCATGACTCCATCACTTCTTATCCACTTAGAAACATAAGAATTGGAATTTACAAGCTTCACTTTCCTTCGCCAATTCACATACATTTTGTTGATTAAACTCAGAGCTTCAATGTTTTCAATACAATCTACGAGTGCATCAGGGAGTGAGATAACGTCGCGTACTCCTTTAAAGCCGAGAAAATTATTGTGAGCGGAGAAAGCAATCCACTTAGACATCTGTTCTCGCTGGATATTGCGTTTGTATCGGACGGTGGCAGCCCTTACAGCTATGCCTTCAGCCGACCACCTCGGCCACAAATATTGTTGTCTATGGATATTTTTGCTGGTACTGGAGAATGTTTCTTTCTAATTGGAAAGGAAATGAAATGGCACAGGATTAAACTTCATTTAAAAAAGACAAAAGCCCCATGTTTTGTAGGGTTCCGTACCCAAAGGGTAAAACGGAACCCTATTACTAAGACTCCGCTGTCCGTTCATACGTCCGTCCTTCTGTCACCAGGCTGTATCTCGTGAACCGTGATAGCTTGACAGTTGAAATTTTCACAGATGATGTATTTCTGTTGCTGATATAACAACAAAATACTAAAAACAGAATAAAATAAATATCCCATACAGTAAACGTAATTTTTTTGCCGTTTTTCTATAGATAATGGTACGGAACCCTTCGTGTGCGAGTCCGATTCGCACATGGCCGATTTAAAAAAAAATAATAACACCAATAAACGTGGGTGTGTAAATGGCTGCGCTTGCCACACTAAAACAAAACAACGATTAATTAGTTGACAAAGGAGATTGTACAGAATTTTCCGCCGTCAGCTGCCGTCAGTCCAACCAGTTTAGCTGAATACCAATATATGACATGGAGTGACCACTTCTCTGACCTTAACAACCCAGTAACAGACGGCCTTTTTTATGGATGGGAAATCATCAAATGACTCTTTCCGCTCTGGCTGAGTGCCAGACTCTTACTGACTTTAGCCCATCCACGCTCCTCCTTGCCCTTTGTTTTCCAGGGCCGCGGTGACTCTTTCGAACAAAATTCGCAACAACAATATGTGTGTAAACGGCTGATTAAGCTAGTTAGCCTCGACATATGTAACACAATACTCCTTGCCAAGATTGGTTGTCAGGGTTTCGAGTTTCTGACTAGGTACTTTGCGACTGTCAAAGTTCTAATGGACGGTCACCTATTCACGGTAAGCAAACGTTGCTCAAAATGTAACTGTGCGGGCGATATTAAATAAAATGAAGAAGGTTTACAATAGAATAAAAAAAGAAAGACAAGAAGAAATTAAAAAGAGTTTATTTGCATCAAGCATGACGCATACCAAAAATAAACAAAATTACAAAAGTTATGCTAGTTGGGAAGATATGCATCACATTCGCGCAAAATACAAGTAATCTTTACATTATCATAGCGAGTTGAGAACTACAACAGATGTTCTTACGCCCTTTTTACAACTGAGGTGCCAACGTAAGTACGATCCGAAGTGATTACTTACCCACCCCCTGTGGAAGGACTCGTAATGTATCGTATTCAGAATGAGAGAAAACATACAAAAGGCTCTATGAATATGGACCACTTTCATGAACACAATGCGTGTCTGCGGTACTATTATTTGTTTGAATTAGTTTTCGTTTCTAAAATGTATAACTCCTACTTTTATTGCACACTACGTAAACACATATGAGTGTCTTTGCTCTGGCTTTTAGCGTAGGCGTTGCGTTAGGTATGTCATACTTTTATCCTTGTCAAATATTCAGGGTTTGAAGGTGACCCTGGGTACACTGCTATAAAATGACGTAGCGTTTTCTAATGGACGAGTAGGTATCAAGGTACTAAAACCTAAGGTTCTGAAGTTCAGTTTTTTTTTATTACTATTGATAGGCACGCGCTCGAGCACAATCTCACTTGTTTGTAAGCGATGATCCATACTTTATTTCAAATGACCCCTTCACCTCTGGGTGAAGCGGGAGGGAGTGTCAGACTCTTACTGACTAAAACCCATCCGTGCTCCTCGTAGTGCCCTTTGCGTTCCAGGGCCGCGGTGGCCCTTGGGAACAAAATCCGCAACCCTGGCAACCATACCTGAAGTATCAGTTGACGTAAGGAACATTTACTCAAATTGCCACTTATGTTAATTGCAGTAAGGTTACTGCAATTAGTATAAGTGGCACTTACCAATAATCAGAAATGTCTCTGAAGTGAATTGATGATTCTGGCAACGATAAGATAGGCAGTCACTCCATGGAAAATTCTGGTACTCAATTCCAACCGGTTAGACTGATTCGAGGATACTTTAAAAAGAGCTCGTTGCTAAAGAATAACAGCCGCAGGGGTCGATCTTCAAGGTTAAGCAACGCTTGCCGAGGTCGGTATATGGATGGGTGACCATCTTAACATACTGATGTTCTTTCGTGCCTTGGAAAGTATTTTGAAGATCTTAGGCACGTCGTTTCGGACTCCATTCTTGCCAAGAAGTACCGTGTTACCCAGTTTATGGATTGAGTAAGTCTAGTAGGCAGCCGCTCCACGTAAACTACTGGTATTCGCCTAAATCTGGTTTGAATGGAAGCTGGGCCAAATACAACGTGTATCAGAATAAACGCATTAAGTTAAAAGGGGTCATTGTATTCATCATTATGAAAAATCTGGCCAAGTTCGTGTCACTCTCGCGCACGAAAGGTTCCGTACCACTGTCTAAAAAAAAATCGGCAAAAAAACACGTTTATTGTATGGTAGCCCCACATATTTACTTTATTCTGTTTTTAGTATTTGTTGTTATAGCGGCAACAGAAATACATAATCTGTGAACATTGCAAATGTCTAGTTATAACGGTTCATGAGATACAGCCTGGTGACAGACAGACAGAAAGAAGGACAGATAGACAGACGGACAGCAGAGTCTTAGTTATAGGGTCCCATTTTTACCCTCATCAGTTGTTTGGTACATTTTGTCGAGATATGCGCACTCAAAATTAAATGTATGGGGCAGTCGTTTTTTTTTCGCGAATTCGGGGGTTGTGAAAATTCCCTAATATAAAGTAAATCTTATGTATATGTAAATAAACATTAAATTCGCGATTAATTCGCGACACACCGGTGTGTCGCCGGGGCCGGACCGGTTAAAAGTTGTTCATAATGATGAGTGCAATGACCCCTTTTCAGATATAGCGTTTATTCTGTAACACTTTGTATAGTTGGGAAAAGGCTAGGCAGATCATGACTCCAATTTTGTCCGACCAGTATGTAGCTAGACAGCTTTGTCATCTGAAATGAGAAACTCATGATATAACCATAGACTAAGAAGTGTTACGACATGTACCAACGCATAACGCCAGAATTTCCATGCTCATAGAAGTACACGCTAAAATATATTATGTACTAACAGTAGCTGATAAATATTGAATAAAACAATCTCAAGTCTAGATTATTACTGTCTACTAATAAAAATACAAAACGAATCTCCAACAAACTTCTTGACTCAATAAAAAAGCAACATTAATTTGCTTTAATAAGAAAAAAGAGGCAAAAGAAAATATCCCAGAACACAAATATAGATACTTTAGACGAAGTAAAAGACCGAATCTGAGTCTTTAAAGTAATTAAGGCCGAAATTCAATTAAAAAGGTACAGTCTTGTCTGAACAAAGGCATCGAGTGTTGAATTCAAAGTTGAATATAATTATTCTGTAAGTAAAAGTGACGTATCTAATGAAACGACCGGCTGTCGAGTTCTTTTTGTTGTTTATAGATGAAATTTGATATTTGATTCTTGAATTTCGAGTAAAAAACATCCGTATGGTGTCGAAAGTTAAAGAATAGCACCATCCCATCACATCCCGTGGGTGTCGTAAGAGGCGACTAATGGACTCACCAGAGAATGGGCAGCAAATCAAATCAAATCAAAAGTCATTTATTCAAATTAGGCTGAGAGCCAGCACTTTTGAACGTCAAGCAGCAGCATTCTCTGTAGGTACTGTAGACCACAGGGCTATGACCTGGGGTCTACGCAGCAAATATTATAAATTAAACTCGTATTTTAGTTATATTAGCATATATTGGAGCACCATGGCTCGGAGATTCGAATTACGTCTGTCTCTACTTAAAACAAAAACCGTTTTATTAATATTTCCGAATTCAAATAGTAGCTTATTCGTACCAGCCACTTCCAAAGTAGATACGAACAGCCAGATGCTGCGTAAGGAGGATTTTACAGTACATTGCTACAGCTACACTGCGATACCCAACCCGCCTGCCACGGCTGGCGGTTATGGCAAACCCCCCACTTGGGAGAGGCCTATGTCCAGCAGTGGACGTCTTTCAGCTGAAATGATGATGATGAGCAGAGATCGGAATAGGTACCCTATATTTACCTAGAGTTCGAAGAAGTCACATAGAGTTGATAATACTTCCTCTAAAATCACGGAATCATAAACATCACAATTAAAACCCGAGATTATGAAAACATGAATTGGACTTGAGTACAGTTATAAAAAAAATATTTAAAGAATCATATTCCAATTTTATAGGTATGTAAAACAAAGCTTTATTTTAACAGTTTTAGTACGGAACTCTAAAAACTTATTAATATTCTTCAATATAATAATTTAGTTCAAACTTAAATCCCAGGATTCAGTGGTCATGTTTATGATTCCGGGATTTTAGAGGAGGTATTTTCAAATGCATGTTGCTTACTTCTTCGAATTTTAAGTGAATATAGGCTACCTATTCCGGTCTCTGATGATGAGATAAAGCATTCATCACTGAGCAGCTGATAGACCTTTTTTTAAGGGTGGAAATCATCAAATTACTCCTTCAGCTCTGGGCAGAGAGGAAGGAAGTTTCAGACTCTTACTGTCTAAAACCCATCCGTGTTCCTCCAAATGCCCTTTGTGTTCCAGGGCCGCGGTGACTCTTTCGAACAAATTCCGCAACTATGACTAGCCCTAGCAGGCCTCGTCTGCTAATAGCCGTACGACTTTACTTAAGCTTCATAATGTACCCAAAAAGAGACCTCACACTTGTTTAATATTTATATGAATAAATTCCCGAACGAATTTGAATGATCACTCAAGGCTGTCTGGCGGTCACAGCCATGTTACCGACCCGTGAAACCTAATTTAAAATGGCTACAAGACATATTATGGCTTGGCAGACTTTAGCATTGAAATATCAATCAGCCGAGCCTGTTCCCAGCTATGTTGTAGTCCGCTGTCAGTCTACCCGTTTGCAGCAGAGTACAATGTTTTGAATATTTTGAGTATTTTGCCATATCTATACTAATATTAGAGGAAAGTTTGTAAGTAAGTATGTTTGTAATGAATAAACTCAAAAACTACTGTGCCGATTTCAAAAATTCTTTCACCAATGGAAAGCTACATTATTCGGGAGTAACATGGCTATATTTTATCCACGTATTCCCACGGGAACGGGAGCTACGCGGGTGAAACTGCGGCGTGCTGCTAGTTTTGAATATTTTGCCAAATACGCCAAATAAAGTGTCTTAGAGTCTCCGTGTTTCTTGCATGATCTTCTCCATAGAGATTCATCGTGAGGAACGTGCAAATAGCTTCATGTTTTTTATTGTCCGACCTTGACAATTCAAGTGCCTATAAATGGTTTATTTGAAATAAATGCTTCGCATCATCTGGAATATTTACCTTATGGTACAATATGAGAAAAAAACCATAACTGTACTTTAGAAAAATCTATACTTTCTCTACTATCAAAGTTTTAAACTAGACACGTTACGAAAGGAGTTGGGAAAGTATAAAGTTTGTTTTGTTAAAATTGTTCAGTTGTGTTAGTGTTCAAAGTTAAAGTAATGTTTATGGTCTTGGGTACTTTATTCACAAATTATGTTTCGTCGTTTGAAATATTTATGCGAGACTAAATTAACATCTAAAGCTGGGTACTGACCCTGCCAGGGTTGCGGAATATGTTCGAAAGAGTTACCGCGGCCCTGGGAAGAAAGGCACTAGGAGGACTAAGGGTGGGTTTTAGTCAGTAAAAGTCTGACACTCCCTGCCGCTCCACCCAGAGCGGGAGGGGTCATTTGATGATTTCCCATCCAAAAAAAAAAAAAAAAAAAGCTGGGTACTGACTGGTGTTACAAGCCGTAATGTATATTCGCAGCGAGCAGTTACACCGTGTGTCCTAAAATCCGTGAAAAACAAAACACAAACGCACATGTTCGTGCTCGTTTCCACGCACTGACTGCACGAATGCTCGCTTTGTAACATGTTACATCACGCCCGTGTATACTTAGAATCTGTCAGTGGCCGGTGATCGTCCGGAATCTATTCGTGCCGGTGTGACTGACCCTTGCGAGCGAAATAGTGCATAGTTGGTAGTTTTAAGGTTGATTTGCATAAGAATATTTATATATTAAAAGGCGCTTCTCGCCATCAAACTAATGAGTTTGGCGAGAAAAACTTGTAAAGTGAACAAATGGTGTACCTATGTTTGAGAATAAATATAAAAAAACTTACTAGAACTGATATTGAACAAACAATTCTTCCGTGAGTTATGTTCTATGATGGAATGAACTACTACATTTACTTAGATAATATTGATTTTGTCGCAGAAAAGGAAGGAATAAACATCGCTATAGTCTGTTGTAGCGACGCTACGTATATTCTTCTGAGAAATCTTGTTTTTCTTCGTTGCGATATACCTACAGCTTTGTTCAGGTATTCTGAGCTGGAATAAATTAACTAGGTTTATGTTTATGGTATGGGGTCGGTTGATAGTCGTCTAAAATAAATTAAATATTTTCAGTAATTCTTGATAAATCTTTGGAGTCTTTAAGTCGAGAGTGAATAGGTTACTTCAAGGCAAGCGTGCTCCATCTTCGACCACATCATCGCTTACCATTAGGTGAGATAGTGGTGAAACGTGTGCCTATCAAAAGTAAAAAAAAATATAAATCCTTTAGGATTTTTAGGCTTTCACCCGTTGCAGATACTACTTGTACATTTGTAACATTCAATCTTAATAAAGCCGTGACCCAAGATCTGGCTTTTACTTAGGCCAGAGGGTAAGCATTGCCATTCAATCCATTTTTTATATTGGCCAAAAAAATAAATTACTAATTCTCTGCATCAAGTAAGAAAAATAACGAAAGCAAGAAGAAAAAAATAATTGAAAAACAAAAGAAAGTTGTAAAGCCACATTTTACTTTCTTTGGGTTCAATGTGGTCGAGCCCATTTACTTTATCAAAGCTTGAGTCGAGTGCAAATACAAAAACATTGTTGAAAAGTTACATTTACAAACAAACGTATATTTTTCTCTAAAAACTTCTAAACAAGCAGGAATTTGAGATAAGTTCTTGCACAGTAAATACTTCCTGCGGCAATATTTCAAACGAAGAAATTGCAAAATTAGACGGAACAAAAATGTGAAAATTTTGAGCTTGAGTTAGGTTAGTTATGTTTTGTTTAAACTAACTAAGGTATAGTTAGTTTAAACAAAACATAACTTGTTTAATATTAAACGTAATACTTTAATTTATAACAAGAAAATAATTTTCATCGCTTATTTATCTATACTAATATTATAAAGAGGAAAGATTTGTATTTTTGTGTGTGTGTATGTTTGTAATGAATAAACTCAAAAACGACTGTGCCGATTTCAAAAATCCTTTCACCAATGGTAAGCTACATTATTCGGGAGTAACATAGGCTATATTTTATTCACGTATTCCCACGGGAACGGGAACTACGCGGGTGAAACTGTGGCGTGTTGCTAGTTCTTAATAAAAAGAAAACACGCGCCGCGTTGCATAGACAAAAAAACATGAAAAAATTAAACCATAAACCGCCCTCATAATTTTTCCTTAATCATTCTGAAGCACTCACATTTCAAATACAGTCCCTGGTAAATGTTGTTAGCTCGGAGGGGCGAGCGGGAGTAATCGACAGCGGCTCATCCCGATTTTAATTAAATATCCCAATCGATTCCAGTATTACAAAGAGGCTTTTGTTTATTATTTTCATCGCTCCGTGGTGATTGGCCGTTGACCGTAAAATTTCATTTTACAACCATTTTAATAAATCCGCGCTTTTTCAATGGATGAAAATTGTTGGGTGCAAATTCGTGAATAACATTTTGTTTTCAGTTTATCATTCAGTTAGTACTAACAATATAGGAAACTGGAATAGAGATTTTATATTCATGAAAGAAAAAATGGAATGAAAATGAAGTTGATATTTGAAGGTTTTTCATCTGGAATTCTCAGTAGTAGCTCGGTGTTGATTTTGCCCCTGGCTGATAGAAAACTGCTCTCCTTTTATTACATGGTGCGTTAAAATAACAGGCGAAATGTGAGTGTGGTGTTCTGAATCGACCTCTTCGGCCAATACAGGCGTTATATTATAACGAACAAATTGATTCATAATCGTACTGGTATTGGTCTATCATCACTGATAGGACAATTGTTGCCAGTAAGCCCGATATAGTGGTGATAGACCGATTAGCACGCCATACAATGATAATATAATCGATGTTCCCATCCCACACGACGTGAACCTCGTGAAAGCTGAGAAAGAGAAACAAATCAAGTATCTCGAGCACACAAGGTTGTCGACTTGTGAAATATGTGTACTACTATTTTTAATAATTTTAATGTACTTTTTAAATATATATTTAAAAAAAAAAATACAATTTAGTCAAAAAATAAGGTAGGAACAAGAAGATTGAAACAAGACTAGCCAAATCGCTAAATCTCCCAAAGTACCGTAGTAATCAAATTCTATTTCAGCCATCCCAGTGCACTCATCCTTCATATCATAAAAACATATTACTAGCCCGTAAAGATACCCGTTTGGTGTCAGCAGAACCAATATAGGTAACCTCGTAAATTGTGCGCGCTCGTAAATGCCGAGGTAAGCCGAAGTTTGACGATGGGAGCCGAAGTTTTACGAGCATCGCCAACTCTGATTGGAGTTGGATCACATACTTATGGGCCTACATTTGAGTACTAACTGTAATAAGTAAAATACTGTTGGTTTAATAGGTGAAGAACGTCGGATTTGCAGTTTATTGACTGTTTATTGTCTGTTTTCTGAGGTATTCTCAACCGAAGTTTATCTAGATGACAGTGATGTTGTATCCATATCTTGACTGATTTTATTATTATTTAAGACCTATTTGACCCCAGGGTTTACCGCGGCCCTGGAACGCAAAGGGCACTAGGAGGAGCACGGATAGGTTTTATTCAGTAAGAGTCTGACACTTCCTCCCGCTCCACCCAGAGCGGCTTTTTATGGTTGGGAAGACATCAAATAGCCCCTATTTGATGTCTTCCCAACCATAAAAAAAAAAAAAAAGTTGACGCACTGTGAGGACAGGCCTCCCTTGATTCGGTCCGTTCAATAATCGCTGGTGGGCAAATCCTTAAAAAAGAGTCCAGCTCATCCTGCTATTTCTTCTGGGGTCTGCAGCTTGTCGTTAGTTGCTGTTTGGTTTCCAGTACGTATAAGTTATTTTAGTTGCCATCATTCTGTATCTTTAAAAGAGTTTCTGATAACTTTCATGAGAGCCCCAGAAACCTAGCTTCATTTGATAGGTATACCTAATTGTGCTAACCTATACGACAGGCAAGTAGGTACTGGTACCAACATTTAAGTAACACTGCTATTCTTTCAAACAACTTTAATTATAAAATGAGACACAAAGTTAACGCATTCGAACCTTAATTTAAATTATTAATCTGTAATCACAAAGTTCTGTTCAAAAGTTTAAACAAGTTTTCTTCAATTCACCGGTGATTTAATGCTAATTTTAAAGCAAAGATTTTAATGTTTACAAGTTCAGGTTAGCAAACAAATATTTTGTTTTAATTAAATTGAACTCGAAACGGGAAACGAAAATTTATTTTTTCCCAACTGCCGCAGGAGGGTAATGTTTTAGCTAAGTCGTTTGGAACTTAACTTCTTTACTTAGTAAATTAGTGGAGAAAACAACGGGGAGGTTGTTCTGAATTATCAATAATTTATTTCGAGAAAAGAACTTTGTTTTGTTCCAAAGATCCCAATTCCTTTTTTGAGCAGGTTAGCTGTCTCCAGTCTATTTGAAGGGTTTCAAAACATTTGCATTGCTATTGTGTTTATTGCCTTCAACAGTTTTCTGGTAGACTACATCTAGAGCTTTTTTTATGGATGGGAAATCATCAAATGACTTCTTCCGCTGTGGGTGGAGCGGGAGGGAGTGTAAGACTCTTACTGACTAAAACTCATCCGTGTTCCTCCTTATTCCCTTTACGTTCCAGGGCTGCGGTGACTCTTTCGAACAAAATCCGGAACCCTAGCAGGCTCTGGCCCTGCTCTACTTTGCTGACACCTCTTTGAGGCTCGTGTAGAACACAACGCGCCGTCGACCCGGGCCTGGTTGTGATCGGACAGCAATCCACCCAACGCTACTACGTCTTGTTTCATGTACCATAAAGAAATAAGAATTAAAGAGGTAAAATTGTTTGTTTCTTCATTGGAATTAATACTGCTCTGATGAGGGTTATTTTTTTCTAAATGTACTTACTTTTATTCCTAAATAACATTCTCGAGAGCAGAGCCACAGAAAAAAGCTAGTATTTAATAAGATCTGTTTCCCCTTCTCGTACAGGCTCTATCCCCATGACAACATTATCTCAATATTAAATTAAAAAGTCCACCCCATGGTTTCCATAACAACAGTTACCTTGAAACCTACCTGGCAACACAATAAGGAACGCGTTAAATCAAGCCGGTAATAACATTAACAACGAAAGAAGAATACGACCGTACCGAGCACGGCGAAATACGGCACGGTTCCGGCACGGCTACGGCCCGGTACCGGCACAGCTACGGCATGGCTACGGCACGGCTACGGCACGGTAACGGCATGGATTCCAAATTGAATAACGTTCGTTCTACTCGTGAGACATTCATTTTATTAATATCATACTGTGTTTCTAAATATGTTACGTTGTAGAAGTTGATAACATTTTGATGATAATGTTGGTAGATTATCTTATTTACATGTAGATTTCGTGCAAATTCGAAAGTTAACTAAAATCGCACTGTCCGATAATAATAATCCACAAAAAAATCCAGCCAAGTGCGAGTCGAACTCGCGCACGAAGGGTTCCGTATCACGATTGTTGTATTGGATTGGAGCCCCTTAAATATTTATTTTTATCTGTTTTTAGCATTTTTTGTTATAGCGGCAACAGAAATACATCATCTGTGAAAATTTCAACTGTCTTGCTATCGCGGTTCATGACATACAGCCTGGTGATAGACAGACGGACAGTGGAGTCTTAGTAATAGGGTCCCGTTTTTACCCTAAAAAAATACATTAAACAGATGGATACCAACGGAGGAAAAAATATGAGAATCGCTATCCAATACATAAAAATGTTTAAAACCAAACTTATTGTTTTTGAATTAAAACCATAATGAAATACTTACTTTTCCGCTGTTTCAATTTAGTTACATCTTTTAATAACCAGCAGAACTTCGAGTAAACCTAACCGAACGAAAACCTACTTTCACGGTTCTATCTATATCTATAATCTTAATAATATCAGTAAGAAACAATGTCTTGACATAGCAAAACTTTATGTACAGGTTGGCCCGTTTATAGTGGTGCATTTTTTTTAGCTAGCGGTCGTCGTGATTCATCTTGAATACAAATTAATGAAGCAAAAATGTATGATTTAGAAATTATGATTTTTAAATGTATGATTGAGAGTTAGGTAATTGGCAGGTTAGAAATTTTACAGTTTAAAATAACTCATTAGATTAGCTGAAAAAACTACAAAATCATCTGTAGAGCTAAAAGCATACAGTACAATTTTCAACCTGCCGGATACCTAACTTCTCAACCATTCATTTTAAAATAATAACTTCTAAACTTTATAGTTTTGCGAATATTTTTCCTAAATTACTAATTACGATGAAAAGAGTTCATCGTCATTAGTAATTTAGACTAAGGTAAAAAAAAATTGAACCGCTGTAAACAGCCCACCCTGTATTTACGAGGAGCGAAGCAAATAACGTCGTAACTGCGATATGAGATCTTCACACGCGATATTACCCGACAATGTTAGATTTGCACATTACCGACCTATTTCTGTACAGCGTGTTTTATGATGTTGTTATCTTTGTTCTTTTATGTTGTTTATGTGATGAAGTATGTGAACGTTTCTGTTGGATGGGAAATGCGGTGTGTGGTATGTTTTTTTTTAATACAAGACGCAATGATCAAAGATCTACAACCGTATTCTTATAATGATCTAAGATCTTAGCTTCTAAAACAGATCAGTATTTTTTTAAGAACTAGTTAGTGCTCTAAACAAAGAGTTTGTCAATCAGCGATATACAGGATGAAATTTAATTCATGGGCATCCTTTAAGGGGTCATTGTACTCATCATTATGAACAACTTTTACTATGGGACTAAACCCAAAATCGCGAAAAAAAATCAGCTGTTCTTTGCATTTATGTTCACATAACTCGTCAAAATGTAGGGAAGAGCTGACTTTTTTTCCCGTTTCAGGTTTGGTCCTATAGTAAAAGTTGTTCATAATGATGATTACAATGACCCCTTATAAGGATGCCCATGAATTAAATTTCATCCTGTAGATTAACATACGTTATCGAAATGACACGTGTTCAATCCAATTTAGAATTCAGACAACCGGTATAGCTCTTTTTCAATTTACTTTTGACATTGGCAGAAGAGTCGACATATGCTCTACTTGCCCGTAACAAAAAAATGTATAGGATAGAACCTTTACCACTAATATGGGTAATTAGATCACTTTGGCTGTAGGCCTCTGGCATTTTTTTTTTTAAGGATGGGAAATCATCAAATGACCCCTTCCGCTCTGGGTGAAGCGGGAGGAAGTGTCAGACTCTTACTGACTAAAACCCATCCATGCTCCTCCTTGTGCCTTTTACTTTCCAGGGCCGCGGTAACTCTTTCGAACATATTCCGCGACACGGCCTCTGGCCTACGATATACTTTGAGCTAACTACTTACGTATACTCTTTATAAAAAAATAGAAAAGTGAACAAGCAGTAAATATTCATCTTTTCTTTTCCATTTCTCCATATTTCCACGCACTAATACACATACATCAATCCCTAGCCAGCGTTACGCAACCATTCTCCTTCGTCGTACATAGACGTTAAAACAACCTGCCTTCCCCTCCCGCATATGTCTTCATAAATTTACGCGAATTTTTACGACATGCCCCGAGGACACACGAATGTAAATCTTATTCTGTACGAAGTTATATATGATTTTGCAGTTACACCCCTATGCTTCTTCGTCGCTGATTGAAAAACATAAGTTATCGCGGAAATTTGTTAAAATAAAATGGCTTGGGGGCTTTGGGAGCAGGATGGCCAGGAAATTGAGTGTCAAGCTCTTGTTTTACAAGTTATGAGAATTTTAGTATGTAAATGTTATTTACCCAGTAGATTATTTTTTAGGAAGTTGTATTCCAAAAGTGTCTGATGTCGGGGGTGCCATATTGAATCCCGACCATAATGTCGGATACCTGCAGAGTTACCTCTCGAGCTGAGCGAGGCAGTAATAACATTAGAATCTTAAATGGGCGATAACTTTTGCGAAGTAACCTTTATCTCTGCGTAGACTCAACCTTTCACACTTCATTATCATCATCATATCAGCCGAGAGACGTCCACTGCTGGACATAGGCCTCCCCCAAGTGTCGCCACAACAACCGGTCCTGTGCGTCTCGCATCTATCGGCTACCCGTGACCCTCACCTAGTTATCGGTCTACCTTGTGGGAGGCCTTCCAACGCTGCGTCTTCCGGTACGCGGTCGCCACTCCAGAACTTTTCGGGCGCATCGACCATCTGTTCTGCGAGCAATATGTAATATCCCACCCACTGCCAAGTTTGATGATCCTTCGGCACACTTATTGCGAGATAATTGAAAGCAGTGCTTGCGCTCCACGAGCAGTGGCTTGACCACCACTGAGGTGCAGATCTCTTGGACAACATTTTCATACGAATTATTTGTTGAGATTCCAAATTCAAATCACAATATTGACCAGTTATATTATAAAAATTAGTACAAAATTTTGTGATGGCATATGACTACAAACCATCAGCATTTTTGTATGACGTACAAGAAGTTTTCGAGAAGGTGGTATGATAGATAAGATAAACGAGTACGTACAACTAACCTTTCGGGAAATACAGGCATGATGTTTGCTATCAATTCTTATCGTTCACAATTTCACCAAATAATAATCAGACATGAACCTGCACTTGGAGTAACGCATGACCACCCATGTGACCAACACGAACACGAGTCATCTGTTGTTGAACAAAAATTAATATCGGCTTCGTAATGTTCTGATAATTTGATCTATGTCAGTATCGTTATATATGAAATTAATAGAATAGATAATAGAAGGATAACACTTTACATACAATACTAGCGTCAATAGCTCAACGATCATCCATAGAAACTACACACTCTACAGTGCACGTGTTGCTCACGCACTTATTAAATTGATTAATGTAAATTATGACTTATAATACAACGTCCAAGTTTCAAAATAGAAGAGTACCCGAGGCTCCAGACAAGTGATATTCTGTCGGCGGTAGCTTGGCGGAGGCGATTGTCGAAACGTCAACAATTTATGGGATTGAGAAATACTGTCTAACGGCCGCTTTCTATAACATATCTCAATCCCAATCTTGATCTCGATCCTTGTCTGTAACCAATCAACGGCCGAGTTTGTGTCCTTCACCACACAATCCTCACCTTTGATTGGTTACAGACAAGGATCGGGATCAAGATTGGGATTGAGATATGTTATAGAAAGTGGCCGTTAATGAAACGTGGTCAATGCCTTTCATAAAAACTTTAAAACCATAACTTAGTTAAAATACTTTTTAAGAGATTCTAAATTCAATTTTTTATACAAAATTTTGAATAAAGAATCTGCTTATCAGTATTGCAGCTAAGTAATGGTTATAAAGTTTTTATGAATACGGCTGAAAAGCCCTTCTTCATAAAAACCTTTGCTGCGAGTTCGTTATTTGTATAAAACATTTATGGGTTGTCCTGAACCCGATGAAAAACATCGATGTGAATAGAACATCATTCCTAAAAACCTTAATAACACCGTGGACAAACCAAAACTCGCATAACATTTACCTGAAACTCGAAGTCACTCAAACAAATCTCCCCATAGATTCTCTCGAAACATAATCCGTCGTACATATATTTACAGAGTACTCTCAAAACATTAATTTACGTAATGAATTCCCTTACTTTTTAATGCGAGGCCGACCAAAGACGGCTGGCGGAATATGTATGCCTGGTGGGTACAGTCCAACGGAATAATTCATGATGACACGAATTTCTGATTGCGGGAGTTTGACGTTTGTTTTATGAATGTTCGTTTTTCGTGTCTGTTTTATCAGCCATTTTTGGATTTAGAAACTCCTTTCTAAATCCAAAAATGGCTGAAAAAAATGGCAAAAATGGCTGAATGGCTTTTCGAATTACAGACCACACTGTCCAAATGTTTGGGGACTAAGCACCCCTGGCTACCATTTTAATGAAACAGCTGCACTCTAAACACATTGATAAAATCTTTTTCCATTCATCAGCAAATGGCTTCTCCAGCACAGAACATGGAACATGATGAGTACTTCTGATAGTGTGTGGTGATGTGGTGATGGTGATGATGATATATTTGTTTTTAAACATTGCCCGACACTATGAATTTCTCCTGTATCGCGGGAATCGAACCCGCGACACGCAGCGCAGCAGCCAATCGCTCAACCACTGCGCCAGCAGTGTCGTTAAAAATTCATGTGCTCCTCTTTCTAACTGATAGTGTTTAGATTAGCCTATAGACTGTGTGAGACAAGGAAATTATTCTAACAAAGAAATAAACGTTTTTGTTAATCTCGTCACAACTTGCGTGTTCACCAAAGGTTAATTAATAAGTAGAGCAAACACACTAATATGCCTCGAAAAGCACGTTAAGCCGTTGGTCCCGGCTGTCATTTGGAGATTTTTACGCAGTCTTAACGGATTGTCAGAATCCAGAAAATCTGTCACCAGTCTTGCCAGGAAGTATCGTGTTACCCAGTTAATGGGTTCTGGAGGTCTGGTAGGCAGCCGCTCCACGTAAAATACTGGTTTTCAGCTGAATCTGGTTTGTCTGGGAGCCGACCCCAATATAGTTAGGAAAAGGCAGGTGATGATGAAGCACAAATATTAAATATGTTTTTTTACCATCATCAACCAAATACGAGGCTAATAAATCGCAAGTGGTTTTGATATAAGTTAAGTATGCACTTTATGAAAATCTAAAAGAAATTCAGTGCATTATCCTTTAGTGCCTACTCGTGAGTCAGCATAAAAATCAGTAAACCAAGATCACTGTTAGAAAGGGAGCCGTTTGATGCGATACCAATGAAAAATTATGATAAAGACAGCGCCGGGAGAGCGTTCTGTTCAATCAGCCTTTGACTTACATAGCCATAAAAATCATCTCTTTTTTACGGGTAGAAGAGGCTACAGTGGTGTTATTTTTTATGATGTTTTTACGTGACATGCAGATGTGGGATTTAATTATATTCATTTGAAAAACGTCACCGGTCGCAAAAATAAAAACGTATTGTTCCGAATGCAACGGACCTATTTCTTTTAAAAATGTTATTGTTGAACCAATAAACTATTTCCATTTTTTTTCTTTCGTGACAGATGGACTGACAGGCAGTCAGTCAGTCACACGAGTGCTCCTGAAAGGGTTCCGTGTCATCATTCGGACGTACGGAACCTTCAACTTGTACGTCATCTTTAAAATCCATCAAAAGGTTGTCTTGAAAAGATCGCTTTCAGCGATAAGGCCGCCCATTGTGTCACCCTATGTAATGTTTTCTTCATCTATATTGTTTTGTTACTTATTATAATAAAGAGTATTCTATTCTATTCTATTCTACGCCGTGTACTTGTAAAATGAAAACAAGAAACATAACCAGATTATGCTGATCTGTTACGAATCAGGCAAGTTTCTAAATAGTCTAGTTATTTTTATCTTGTTTTCACACAAAAATAAAGCCGTTATTTATACCTAGTTTCAATCACCAACAATATTTGTTTATCATTCTTTCACAATACTTAATTAACGACATTGTGGTAGTTTCAGCAAGCTATTATAATTTTAGCCTGAAAACTGTTTTATAATGTGTGATATTATATTATCATGTTCAACCAGTCAGTATGTCCGTCCATAACCCGAAACAATCCAGCGAACTATGCTGGAAAATGGATATTAAGTGGTTTTATGGGAAAACATTAATTTCATGCATAAAATCTGATTGGAAAGCTTCGTAACTTTCAGGTTTATTTTGCCGTGGTTAATCTCCTGTGATACTTCATTAAAAGGTCGTATACTTAGTAAAAAATAATTTGTATATTTTTCTTCTTCGTGTCGCTGGCATGACCGTTGGTTAGATTTGGGAGGCCCAAAACGTTGCCAGTTCCACAGCATCGTTGGTAGCAGCACACCCTGGACACCTAGCACTAGGTAAGGCAGATTCTAGGTGACTATAAATCCTTTCACAACGTTGGAACGAACCGGTCTTCCTCGAGACACATCCCAAACGGTTATTTTATGAGCCAATCCCCGGAATTTGGCATCAGCAGCCTTCTGTGTCATTTTAATAAACATAGTATACAACGTAAAAAAAATTACTGCTGCCATACATTTCTGTGCGCATAACTCGACAAAATGTACTGAACAGCTGATTTTTTTTGGTTGATCCCATAGTAAAAGTTGTTCATAATGGTGAGTACAATGACCCCTTAAGAGATATTGCGTTTATTCTGTTACACGTTTTATTTATTAATTGCCACATACAAATGTTTTAACAGTTAACAAAGCTAACTAAAGTAGTCGCAAGTTGCAGAGATACCATTAAAAAATCGATAAAATTAATTGTTTGTTAATATGGGGTAATAAAATACAACTACAATGATGTGTCAAAGCCGTCATGGTTCCGTTGTGAGAGGAAGACAGAGCTACACAAGACGAATAGCTATGTATGTATATCCCTTTTCCTCAGTGTAATCATGACGTTTAACGAGTCAAACTTGGCCAGAAATCGCACAGGGTAAAGAAATATGGAAAGTGAAAGAGGAGGTTTTTCTCCAGCATTGGGACACAAACGCCGTCAAAAAAACTTGCACTAATAAAACCCATCATCATCATATCAGCCGAAAGACGTCCACTGCTGGACATAGGCCTCCCCCAAGTGTCGCCACAACAACCGCTCCTGTGCGTCTCGCATCCATCGGCTACCTGCGAACCTCACCAGGTCATCGGTCTACCCTGTGGGAGGCCTTCCAACACTGCACTATCTATCAGTACTATAGGATACTTTTTATCCTTGAATAAAATCCCAGGTTACTGTGGGATAAGCCAAGTCGAGGTATAAGTTTGTAATAAAAATAATATCAGAATTCACAATAACATGAAACATTAAAAACACGTTTAAGGTGCAATTATTCTAGGGTTTATGTAATAAAATAATATTTCCATTCTCATTTAGCATAAAATTTTACAATTCTAAACTGGTTTGACTGCAGCTGTGAGGAAAAGCCACGTTATTATCATAAATGCATATTTCCGCTACGATACTGCTACGCCGTAGCAGCTCGTAGCCCGTAGCTCGTAGCCACGTAGCACTAACAAAATATATTTGTTTTTGTGAACCACAGAGTTGTGGTTATTTCGTTTTAACTGTTTTAATGTTTTCTTGTCTTTTGTGATTACTTGAACCGTTAACGTTAACGGTTCAAGTAAAGTTCTTGTTTTGTTTCTTTTCTAGTATTGTCAATTTAAAATCCGAGTGTCTTACGATGTCTAATTTTTTTTGCAAGTTTAAAATACCTTCAAGATCATAAGACATCACTGATGTGTTTCTAGCTATATAAATCACTCTTCGTTTTTCAGGTATCATAAAGGTAACCTCTTCCAATAGCCAATCATTTTCGTATTTTTTTTTTCATAGGGTAAAGAGCAAATATTAACCAACACGTTAGTACCATCCCACCCATCCTTAGAAAAATCTCCGCCTTCACAGCGTCAACTACCAATGCACTAATTCCTAATACCATAGAGTTCAGGGAAGAGGCGCCAACACAAATACACGTTATACTTTTTTATCAGCACAGAGACAAATGGAAATGTATAGGGTACATCTTTTTGCGGATGTTGTTAGAAAAAACTCAATAAGTCAATCCGCAACAAGATGATTGACTTCTCCAACACGATTTCATCATCACAAATGACTAAACGTCCTCAACTGTAGAATATTTTTTGTCTTTTTTTAGATGGAAAGCCATCAAATTTCTCCTTCCGCTCTGGGTGGAGCGGGAGCGAGTGTCAGACTCTTACTGACTAAAACCCATCCGTGCTCCTCCTAGTGCCCTTTACGTTCCAAGGCCGCGGTGACTCTTTCGAACAAAATCCGCAACCGTGAGTTCTATCTACCTAACCAGCTCCCGAATAACTATGAAACAAAGTCAGTTAAACTGCTGGGGTTTTAACCATAACGAAGCCAATAATAACCCTATTTCGCAGCTTGAACTACTTTATAAAATTAATGAAAAACTCTTCATCAATGACACACACAAGAATAGCTTTACCCCTTCAAACACAAAGGGAGCACTAGCGATGTTTTTTGCCCCTATTTATAAGCATGACCTATCCGTTGCGTGAAGTAGCCATACCGGTGGACAACTGGGCCAGATAACTATAGTAGCGGTTATAACGTAGCTACGTCAAACGTTATGCGGTGTGAGTATTTTTACGTTTGTTTTGTGCATGGAGTTAGTTAGTACCTAGTACTATGTTACAATAGGGTAGATGACTAAAACAATCTAATAAGTCCAATTAGATTTCCAAACAATATTAGGCACGATTTTTTTTTTTCACTTTAACAAAAAATGAAACCTCATGTGATATCACGTGTAAGTACACTTTTTACATACACGTGACGTCATAAGATCCCACTTCTGATCATTGATGCGTTTTATCTTCGACATTTTTGATTGATTTGACAAAGCAAAAAATACGTATCCAATATTTTTCATTAATCTAACTGTCGGACTTAATAGAATCTTATTTTTTAACCAGGAATCAGCCTTATTCTTCTGATTTTTAATAACGTTCACATTCGCATGTCAGTCGCAAATTCTCAAAAAGCCTTGATTTCCCTACATTTATGTCAGATTGCGAATGAGATGCGAATGTGAATATTGCTTAAAAATAAGTAGAATTGGCCCAATGTTTGACGCTTGAAGTGTACTCAGCGTTGTTGAATTATTTGCCGCGTTGTTACACTTTAAAATGATAACTTTAAAATGACAAATTATTCTATCGAAGATCTGTCAAGACGCTTACTTGACACTTCGCCCAAAGGCTGGCTTTTACCTCGGACAAAAATAAGCATTGCCATACAGCGTGGCAATACTGCCAGCCTTTTGGGCACATTACCAGTGGCTAGCGATGAGGAGGAATTTTTCGACACCATGTTTTAGATTGTTTATACGAGTAGTTAAGAGTTTTTTTATGTAAGTGTATATATAGGTATGGTAATAGTATATAGTTGAGACGTGAAATAGTGTAAAGAATGATATTTTCATACTTCATATTCCTGAAGAATGCTGCTTGCTGGCCCAAGGAACTACCAAGTTTAAAATTTATTCCCAAACAAAATACTTGTGCTGATCCAGATAAAAGATAACTGGTGGAATTTAAATCGATTACCCTTTTTTTCCATGCGGCTAGGCTGAAACTATAAAACGCCTTCTGATCCGATCCTTACATAAAGGAGTAGGTATGTAAGAATCGGATCAGAAGGCGTTTGCTTTTTTCAGTTAAAAAGCATATAACGAAATTCACTACAAAATAAAAATCATCTAAACTGGTTCTCAATTGACGAAAATATCGCTAAACAAACATACAACAAAAAAACATTCACACGAAATGAGAACCTCCTCCTTTTTCGAAGCCGGGTAAAATACACATAACCTAATGCCTTTAATATACTCACAAAGCTTATAACATAATCACGAGCACACAAGAAATAAATCGAACACAAGTAGGTATCATCTCGACAACCCAGAACTATTGCCAAGAGAAACATTAAACAGTGTATATTTATCCCGCGTAACACCCCATCCTTTACTAGCTTCCTGGTACATTTGCCGAAGGACAACGAACTACGCTTTTTATTCATTATTGCAAATCTTTTTCGTAAGGAATCAGATTTAGTATGGCGGTAGGAATTTGGCAGTATAGTTACCGATCGCCTACCAACCGAATTCTGTCTGGATGGGTCCCCATTTTAACATACCGAATGTCCTCCGTGCCTCGAAATCACTCCGTGCAGCAGATGATGATCACCAGTTAAAAGACATAATTTACTGATTTACAAAATCAAGACAAAGGCTCAGAATTTGAAGGAAATTTAAAACAACAGGTAATAATAATAGTGAATTCTAACATTTTTTTGGCATTCTAGAGACAATGAATTTCTATGTAATTAAAAAAACCTTCAGTTATGGATGTTCGCAAGACGATATCTCATACGTCCTCACATTGCCCACTACATTATGCTGCTCGGTCTAATACTCTGCATATAAATGCTATACAAATTACAGAGCGAAATACTTTATCCTATAGGTACTGTTTACACTGTAAAATGGTCATCAAGCACTCTGGTAACAGGTGCATATAGCAAGAGGTTTTCTCCCAATTGCGCTCTTGTATTAATTATAAATTGCCGCTGTCATCACTAAACTATCTAGATATAGTATGTAATGCTTGGCACAAATAAACGCTTTTTCTTTGGTCCTTCTTCTTTTCAAGTCACAAATATGCACTCATCATACATACTCTTGAAGAGTGATTTTATCAAAATACGTTCCAAAATCAAGCAAAGGCTCGACACCGATAACGTTCAGTAAATCGCTCATTAACAAATAAAAATTTCGCTGAACCACCACGCAACGCTCACGCAGAGAATTTAAAGATCAAGGATGAGAGCGTTGGCAAGCTCCATGTACATTATAGAGCAGGCTCACAACGACGGGGACCTCATGAAAGTTTAAACAAACAATAAACTTTACAGCTAGCTTAATGACTTGAGGCGCGAGATAAAACCGTACGTGCTCCGTGCGTGTGTTTGTACTGGCGGCGAAAGAGTTTGGTGAATGAACAAGAGATGTAAATCTTTGATCCACGCAATTGTGTGTCATCACTTGCAGGTATGTTTTATGGTCCTTGTATTGTGTAGGTGCGGTGTTGTCTTGAATCATTATTTTATTACATGTTTTACAAAATAATTAATTGGAAAATGCACTGCACTGCAATTTGCCTGTAATACTAGCAAGCAATTTTAGTTTTAAATTAACTTATTGTAATAGTTTCATTGTGATAGAGGTATTTTCGAAGGGAACGAATTGAAAAGCACAAATACAAAACATGTTACAAATGCCAAGGAACATTGCTACTTTCTGGTTTGCCAGGAATTAGTGCCGATGTCTTCTTACTGTCTAGCTTTATATCTGGGAGGTAAATTATCTACGATGCCTCTGACATTATAGAGGTCTAAATGCTTCGGTGACTTCGGGAGCGAATACTGATATCAAAAATCGATGTCAAAGATTTGTCTAGACCGCCGACAACTAACATAAATAATCGACGTAACTGCCTGCGTACTGATCTCTTATGTCGACTGTACTTTTTATTGATTGTGTGCGTTAAGATGTGGGTGTGTGAGTGGGCATTTTATGTGTCTTGTTTTCATAAGAATGTTGTAAAAGCCTCCTTGACGTTCATTTCCATTCTAATAAGAGTGCTTATTTATTGTACTGCTTGTTTCTCGTCGTCGTTTGTTGAGTTATGGGCAACAACCTTTCTTTAGGTTGAAAATAAAGTTAAATGCATTATAGTCAATACATAATATCCGTTATTTTTGTAAAAATCTATATTAATGTGAGCGAAGTTGCATTCAGACAGACAAAATGATATTCTACCAGCTGTTACGCCGTGTCCTAAAATCCGTGTAAAACAAAACACATAGGTACGCATGTAGCATGCGCATGTTCGTGCTCGTTTCCACGTACTGACTGCACGAATGCTCGCTGTGTAACATGTTACATTACGCCCCGTAACACCAGTCAGTACCCACCTTAACATTTTTTTTTTTCACTCTTTGAAGTCCTAGAGGACCATTCCCATATTTTTAAGGAATGTTTGCATTCTGTCGAAACACCTATGATTTCCCTAATTTTTTTACAGATAACGACTCTAACTTAATCATCAAGAATCTAAGTCCAAAGAAATATGTAAACTAAGTCTGAATAAAGCCCCTTATACTTTAGCTATAAACTTTTTGCTCCATCATGTATGGCTTATTAAGTACCTATGGGAGATTAAAGGATTACACCTTAGCTTACATACATTGCTTTACCTATAGCGGGAGATGTTTGGAAGGGAAAAACTTTTTTTTTACGTTTAAAATAAAAAAAGCATTTTTGAACTTCGAATGTAACTGTAACTCACACGCACACACAGTGCCAATTGTACTTACTTTCAAGGAACGTTCCAATACGCATCATAGTCGTATTCTGTCAAAAGTGTATGAAAAATTAGTTTTTTTTTACAGATTGCAACATTTGCAACTGAGATGCGAATGTGAACGTTGCTGTTGATTCTATTTCATAAGACCGGGCGCCTTTTGAAGGTTTCCCTCGGAAAACAAATAAGAAAGGTATGATCTATATTACCTAATGTTTTTAAAGATCTTAATTTCATGACTTTTAAAAAGAAATTATTTGACTTCCTATTATCTAAGTGTTATTACTCAACAGATGAGTTTTTAAATGAAAAGTTTGACTCTAAATTTAAATTGGACGACGAATTGCCCTTACATTCGTAATGATTGAATTTAATTTGATAACTGTGATATTGTATTGAATAATTCTTAACACTGTATTTGATTAATTTCTGACATTATATTTAGTATTCCTTGACATTATATCTAGATTGCCTTGACATTGTATTTAATAATTCCTGACATATTTAGTATACCGTTAAATTGTATTTAATAACTCTTGACATTCTTATTAGTATGCGTTGACATTGTTTGCAATAATCCCTCCAAATTGTATTTAATATCAGATAATGTTTACCTAGGTTTGCCAATTCATTTTGATTTCATTTAAATTTTTGAAAATATTTGTACGCTGGAAACAGCAGAATATTTTGGACGTAGAATTGTAGTAACACCTTGTAACAACAATATTCTAACAAATAAACTTATTATTATTATTATTATTATCCACCTATTTGGCCATTAACCTTTGAAGACTGATGTAAAGTTACGTTCATAACATAAGCAAAACGTTATACACGAAAGCTGTTCAACATTTCACGTGATCCCTCCCTCAAAAACCTTGTAGCACACCGCCATTAATGATTCCCGAACCCTGTTCGATAACAGCTTTATCACAGATCTTTAACCACTTTCAGATAACCTGGACAATAGAATATATTTGAATATTTTCAACGTTACATGCTCACCACCGCCCATTCATCGTATTCAGAGACCTTTCCCTATAGTGATCCCTATACATCCTTCAGAAAAGGAGACCAGAGAATAGACAACTCGTTTATACATATGTTTTGTACAGGCACGATGAAATAAATCGATCTTTCAACGTTATAGTCGAACAGAATCAGCGAAAACGGTCAAAAGTCACCGTCAATTGTAGATCTTTCGTTGTCGTAAGACTCAAATGTAATGCAGCGGCAAGGTCGTTGCCAAGGGGGCGCAGGGAGGCTGCTGTGCCGCTGCCCCCACCTAGAGTGTATTTTTTTATATCAAATGCCCATTTTGCCTTATTTTTTCAAATGAAAATTCCAATTTATAATTCCCGTCCCGCGCGAAGCAATCTGAAACACACCTATGCGACTATTTGTCATAAGGTTCTTTGTAATATCAGTTTTCTGAAGAAAATAATGCGTCTTTTGCAATTTTGCCTCCCCCTGACTCATCGGCTGGCGACGCCCTTGAGCAGCGGTGTTTTATCTGAAAGGATTTCCAATATCAGTAATAAGACCCAGGTGCCAAATCTAAAACTCATCCATACATCTGACACATTTAAGGTCAAAGACCTCTGTATGACAGATTCGAATACAAACAGTTTCACCCACCAACTCTCAATATAGAAAGTATTAATTCTATAAATATTGTGCTTGTATTAAGATAAAATGTTTTCGAACTGAATTTAGACTGTTTACTATGCAGATATAGGGATCAAATATCACTGCTATTTTTGAGTGTTGCTTGGGACGTCATTACTATCTAATCAGCTTCAGTTTGGAATAAATAATATTCTTTGTTTTAATCCAGGTTATAATATAAACTATCTGTGTGCCATACATCCAAATTCTTTAAGTGGTTTTTCAATCAAAAGTAATTTATTCTTCATTGGGGATGCATGAAGGAACCTCCTCGTGTAACGCAGTTTGTTCCATCAGGCACTCAACTGAACCGAGCGCTCGGCGCATCCTTGACAGTCTCACCTAATACCTTATAAGACTGGACAATTCTTCCCTTTCGGTGGTAGGGCTAACGTGCGCGACCACCCTCCCACCGGCGTCAACCGTCAAGCAGCCTGCTGTGTTTCATCGACACACGCGTCGAGTACCAGTGCCTCAAGGCATCTTCTGGGCACGCTCGCTCCATCATAGACCTCATCCATCGCTTTCCATCAGGCGTGGTCGAAGTCAAAAGCTAGCCCATTCCTCAATAAAAAAATAATTTATAAAATGGAATTTATTCAAACTAGGCTTTTACAGAAAGCGAATAAACTCTTTAAAAGACAGTCCCCCCCCCATAATGCCCACCCAACAACACTTCCTTGTGTTGCCTTGTGAGCAGGGAAGAAGAATTGGCGCACTAAACTCCCGGCCACCCAAGATGGATGGCCAGGATCCTCACTAACTTTCACATTTATAATGTTAGTAGGATCGGATAGTAGGATATACATGGCGGCACAGTCTACACTGAACACAAGTACTGACTACCATATCCATAGCCAGACCTGTCATGGGCCGTTTATTTCTATGAAAAAGGTGACACCCACTGACACACATGATTTATAAAGATCGTCGAAGTGTCTAGAGTATAATCTAACAAGTAATAACCTTGTTCCCGGTAGGATAAAAGATATAACTGCAATTGAAAGCAATCATGCAATGACACTGAGATAATGAGTTGGTGTTTACCTTGGCAAACGTGACATAATGCAGGAATTGCTTTAGTACTATCTTGACAGAACATCTTGTGAATGCGATCATTTATAGCAACCCACCTCTACTTTGCAAGTGTGCAGTATAACATTCAAAATGTTATTTTACACAAACCTTGTCCCGACAATGTACACTATCTTTATACTAATATAATAAAGCTGAAGAGTTTGCTTGTTTGTTAACTCTGAAACTACTAGTCGGATTCGGATAATTGTTTTTGTATATGATAGTCACATTTATGAGAAAGTCTATACGAGGTAGGCTATACGGGAACAGAAGAAACGGAATATACTCGTACAAAATCGCGGAAAAAAGCTTTAATGAATAAAAACACAGCAACACAAATACATACGTACATTTAAATCGGTCGAGCCATTTACGTATAGTATGTAAGCCAGACTAACGCAATCGATTTTTAGTTATATGTAGGTATAGAAAGATTGACCAACCTAAACTGACTGTAAACCCTCAAGATTTATAGCTCTTCCAAATCTTCACAGAACCAACAATTCACAAAGAACACCGTCAAAATACCCTCTTTTTCGTAACTCTATGTCAGCTTTCATGTTTTAATCAACGAGAATTACACAGGGAATATTTTATAACAAGTCTCCGTTACCATAGAAGCTCACGGATAAGGAATACGTACAAAATTCATGGTTTTACTTCATGAGCATAAATTAACATTTTGGGATTTGTATTATCTCTCTCTCTCTCTCTCTGCCGTATTCTTCAACTCATATCCGTATAGTCGTATGTATATCCTTCATTGCACGCTACTTTAATAGCTCACTCATCCAACCCTTAATTTGTAGTAAAATTCCTTGAAAGTTTGATCTCAACTGATCAAGGCGAATTGATAAATCGTATTGCCTATAATGACAATAATCTAGGAAGATTATTGTCATTACTGCTGCCTGCAACATGGCTACCTTTAAATAAAGGGTGTTGTTATAATAGTCGGTGTTTGGTTGCTTCTTAGTTATTTGACACCGACTTCCGAAATTCCGACCGAATTCCGAAAAAGTAATTTTGTACTTTGTAGTGTTTTTTTTGGAAGTCGGTTTTTTTTTTTGTGAAAACGTTTTTTATTTTTCACTTTTTAGTGGTACCCCACACCTAACAACACCACTGGAAAGTCACAGGAAAGCAAAACTAGGCAATTTCGTAAACATCGATGATTTTTCCAAATATTTTTTCCAGCTATTTGAATTTAAAAACCAAACTGCTTAACCGATTTTGATAAAATTTAAATGGGACCAATCGAGAACTATATATATCCTTTCACATAATACAAGAATTTCTCAAATCGGTTCATAAATGACGGAGATACGAGAAAAAAAAAAAAAAAAAATACAGTCGAATTGATAACCTCCTCCTTTTTGGGAAGTCGGTTAAAAATACTTCCGTTACTGACTGAGTGACTGACAGACAACGCACAGTCGAAACTACCTGGTCGTAGAACCAGTACTTTCGGCTATGCGTTGTCTGTCAGCTCTAATTTGGCATGTAGGTTCCTTGGGGAGTATAGGGGAGCACTGAGATAGGATTTCCCGGAACGGGAAAAACGGGACTTGCGCACACGAGCGGGCAAAGCTAGTACTTACTAAAATTATGAATGTAAAAGTGAGTTTGCTTTCGCTCCTAAATCGATGAAACAATTTTAATTAATTTTGATACAGAGACAGATGGGACCATCTGTGTAGAAGCAGTAGGTACTTACGCGAGCAAACCCTCAAGCAAATGGTAGTAGAATTTCAGGTTAGAAAGAAGCTACAATCACCCTGATTTGGCATTTTATATCATTGTATGGCAATGGCCTCTTCTCTAACAAAAGAACGAGCATTGATCCTAATATGACCCAACGCAGTGTTTGATGGTCGCTTAATGTGATTTCAAAATAATTATGTGTATTAAACAATAAAAAAGTCACATTTAAATAACGGAATAACAGTCTTTGTTTAAAAGTAGCCGTTATTTTCTACGACAATATACTCTTATGCGTACGTCCGATATTAAAAACACTTCCAAAACCGAAGTAAGTACTCGATTTCATTATTCGTAAATTCACGGAAAAGTGTTCGCAGTTCGCACTTTTATTTTTATGTAATGCCCAATATAAAACACTCTTCTTCCAACCCGTTAGCACTCCTCCAATTTCCCGCTACAATAAAAACTAACTTCCCATCGTTCGATAACATAACGTAACAAGAAAAACGGTTACAATAAAACAGTTACATAACTCTAAAAAGTAACGTTATTAGCTAAAAATTTATGGGACAAAATTGCTACCGGTTTTTGAAATCAGAAGGGTTAGGTCAACGACATTATGAAGAACGCGCCAACTGAATACAAATGCTGGTTGGTTGGGAAAGCCAATAAAATTATTATTAAACCAGGAAGAAGGTTGTTATGTCCTGACACATGGATCTTTTTGAGTGGGAGGTTGAATTTATTGTGCTGATGTAGGGCAGGTTGGCCCTGAATTATTGCGTCTTTCTTCAGGTAGACGGGAATAAGAGCTTCCGATTTAAAATCAGCATGTGTTGTTTTATGAACGTAACTAGAACGAAACAGTTTCGATGTTTAAGTTAGTTCACAAATGACAGCATAAGTGTTATTCTGACATTTAAAAAGCTTGTATTAGGTACTTACTGTACAGAGACAACAAGTTCCGTTCAGTAGTTTTTGCATTTTCACTCAAGAACAACTGAATTTTCTCTTCCGAATAACAAAATCCATCCACGCATCCTGATAAACTATCGCCTTTATAATAGTTCAGAGGTTTTATCTAAACTCAGACGTAAGTGTCCTCATGGTTGTTCACAGTACTTCACATATCACTTTAAAAACAATCATCAAACTGTTCTTTACTCAGCGACCTCAATATTTTCGAAAACCACAAAAACCCTCTTTCTACCCCACCTCTTCGCATACACACAACACCAGTTTCGTAACACCGCACACTTAAAGAAGGCAACGAAGGGGATCGCTAAAGATACAAACAACACACCCAAGTACCTACACTCAAGCAGATAAATACCCGGCCATTAGCAACGTACGAGGGGCGATACATCTCAATCAATACTCCTTAATTTCTTCCAAGCTCCTCGCCTGGGAACAAATCAATAATGCTAAATAATTCCTAATTAAATAGCCCTACCCTTGCCGGAGTTACTTGAAAAAGGTCAGATTTAAAAGTAAACAGTAGCACGATTATTTTCAGTAACAGCTAGGACGTGAAGAATCATCAGTGGGAAGGATCAGGAATGTTGGACAGAGATAACGGAACCATCGTTGGGTCTCTGTTTTGTAATAATTCTGGCTGGAAAGGATTAAGCTGCTGAGTGACTATGATAAGAATTTGTGACTCTTTTTTCAAAAATGTAAATAAGTCATCTAGTGATTGTAAGTGCGAGAGAGTAGCTTTGCGTAGGATTTGCGTTCCTTGACGTTTCCCGAACTAGGCTTTAAATCAGATGGTCCCATTTTTTGTCTTGCCATGTCTTGCCTCATAACTCCGTCATTTATGAACAGTTTTTATGAACAGATTTGAAAAAATATTTTTTATATGAAAGGATATACCTACTTTCTTTTTACTAATTAATTCCATTGAAATTTCATTAAAATCGGTTCAGCAGTTTAATTTTTAAATTAAAACAGCTGGTAAAAGTATGTCATGCACGTACAAAATTGCGTGACTTTTCAGTGTGGGGTACCACTAAAAAGGAGAAAAGATAACTTAAAAAATACAACCTAATTCCAAATAAAATAAAACTACAAAGCTTTACAAAGTAAATAAATAGTATTTTGAACTATGGTGGCCAAATCGGATGTATACAACTTTGTTTCACTCCCATTTCAATTTTTGGCCAAATTTTGCAGGTTTTTTGTGTCCTTATTTTAGTAAGAGCCGTAATTTAGTTTTGGATAGTTTTTAAGGCAAGGACTAATGTATAAATTAATTTCAGTAATTTAATTCGAAAGTTCACAAAAAAATATTTTTCGGGTGTCTTGTCTCGTTTCGGTGATCAAAATGACTAACAGTGGATGTCTAAGACCAACTTTTTCTAGGCGATTGAGAGAAAGCCTCATCAAATTCAATTTGATTTGACGGATCCTGATTTTTTCATGTAGATATATCTAAAAGGACGTACCTATTGTTGTGTATTTGAAACACTAAACGCAGAATACTTATGTTAATGTTAATGGAATACCTAAAAAAATTTACGAAATTTCATGAAAAACACGACCAGAAGGTCGCATTTTTAGGCAGCAAAAAGGTGAAGAATTGGCAGATAATCACAATATCGCAAAGCCTATGTAATATAATCATGGACAAATATCTGGACATTTTTTGTAAATAAAAAACATAAGTATCACAATTAAAAAAAATATTCATATAATACGTCGGGTTTGGCCACCCTATTTAATATTTTCAAATACCATCTAGCAGACAACAGAAAATCTCTTAACTGACTTCCGAAAAGATGGGGGATATCTGTCTCTTATCGTCGATGACGAACGAAGGACCGCAGACCGATACATAGAGTTTTTTTTTTAATCTAGCTTAACTTTATTACATTACTGATTTGATCACATTACGTGATTTTATTAATGATTTGATTGCATTACTTAACTTTGATTACATTGCGTTAGTGTGCGTATTTTGATCAATATTTTACTTGACCAATGGTCAACTAAATAACTATTTGTAAAATACTATTTTTTAACCAATGAGTAACTACGGATCAAAAACTCGCCATACACTGCCACGCCCAGAAATAAAAATCAAGTTAGACTACTGCGCCTACCCGCGATAGTACACAATAATTATGCCAAAGAAATTAATAATAATGACTTTGCGGTGACTCCCCCACAAACAAAAAAAAAGT
Source organism: Melanchra persicariae (assembly GCA_947386135.1). Classification (NCBI taxonomy): domain Eukaryota; kingdom Metazoa; phylum Arthropoda; class Insecta; order Lepidoptera; family Noctuidae; genus Melanchra; species Melanchra persicariae. The sequence goes on along the minus strand of OX376655.1, from coordinate 2,771,564 downwards.
AACTAAATAAGATACCTCTATGCTTTCCATTTTATAATTATAACCTTTTTGCCTAGGTACCTACATGATTATACATAAGGCTGTATAGTGTAAATTCAGGGTCCCTTACCACACAGTCATTAAAAAAACATGATTAAAACATAAAGCTGTGGTCCGGCTACACGCCCTTTGCGCGCGAGGGTCCCAATTTTCTGGCCCAACGAACATCTTTTTGATGTCTAACATAATAAAGTAGGCCCTAAATTAAATTCCGTTATGGCCTCAAAGACATCTCATTAAAATTTTGACGTCTCTTACTTATGGCGGTCGCGTAATCGAAATTCAGGAGGTATGAACATGAGCTTTTCGACGGTACAGTCTTCTTGTGAAATTGAGACTTAGATGTTTGTTAGGTAAACACTTAAGTGGGTCTCGATTTTACAATGAAAATGTTTGTTTTATTTTCCGGACAATTTGAACGAGTCGTTTCGGGTAGTAAAGTAATTACTTAAAATAAGGAAACGAAGATAAATATAGCTCTACACCGTTGGGAACGTTCTAGTGTTCTTGTTATCTCCACCGTGCTGTACTTCCACGCCTTCATGGAGCAGCCCGACGACGGCAGTGCCGTCATGCTGCGGGAAGGTACGACTGGGGAGTACACGGTTATGATGATTGGGAACCATTTTTTGACGTCCTATTTTCGATCAAGCCATATCATGGGTTTTATTTTGGATATAATATCCGAATAATATGTGATTTCAAAAAGAAGTTTGGCTATTTATATTTATTCTTTACTAGCTTCTACCAGCTGCGGCTTCGCCCGCGTGAATATCGGAAATAGCAAGGTTTCCTGATTTGTATTGTAAATTTTTTACTCAGGAAACACCCACCCTACACCTACCTTACATCTACCTTACACTTACCCTACACCTACTTTACACCTACCCTACACCTACCCTACACCTTCCCTACACCTACCCTGCACCTACCCTACCTACATAATTATTCCAGCCCAAAAATACTATGACATGTTTCTGGTCTCCTGGTACTTGATGTTTCTGGTCTCCTGGTACTTGAAAATCTGAAGTACTAAGGCAGCAGTGGCTCTAGGTTTCCACTTTCTCCTCAGTCTCCATTAATCCATGCCACTTACCGGGATAAAAGTATCCTATTTTTTATTCCAGAATATGAACTATATGTGTGCCAAATTTCATCCAAATCCCTTCAGCCGTTTTTGCCTGATTGTTACTCAAACATACAAACATACAAACATACAAACTTTCACCTTTATAATATTAGTAGGATTTATCATTGAGAGGTAACGATAAAATGGCTAATTAGGTGCCTGTGTGCCATTCTCTTCGATCGTCGCTACCCGAGTTCCATTTAAACATCCAGCAGTAATACAGCCCATTTCAACACAACTAATTCTGAATACCTAAAAAATTAATTAAAACAGGTGACCCCTAGGTCTGGCTTTTACCTCGGACAAAGGATAAGCATTGCCATACAACGTGGCAATGCTGCCAGCCTTTTGGGTACATTACCAGTGGCCTGCGATGCGGAGGAATTTTTCGACGCCATGTTTTAGATTAGTTTTAGTTGAGTATTTTTTTTTAAGTGTGTGTATATAGTTATAGTTGCAATAAACATTAAAACATAAACACTCGTCAATAAGGTGACGTCACATGCTTAGTTTTAATTAGGCAGCCATAATTAAAAGAGGATGGTTACACGAGACAAAGTGATTGTCCCTAACGAGGAAAGATGCGCGAAGCCGGGCGAGACGAAAGAGTCGTTATTTAAAACTTTAATCAACAGACTGAGTTCAGCGGGGAAAGTACAACGGTATGCAATTACGCTTTGCAATCTTTTGTCTGTCATTATTGGGTGGCAATTGGTCTGTGAAACTAGGTCTGCTGTATCGGTGCAGGAATAGATGGTGTTGCTAATGAATTCACTTGCTGTAAATTTATGTTGCCCTAGTCACGGTCCTGGTACCTAGTTGAAATTCTCAACGGCCCTATGCAGTATTCCGTTTCTGATGGCAATTTTTTCGAGTTCGTGGAGTGAATTTTCTTTTCATTTTAATGCAATGTAATGTAATGGTACATCACTGGAGGAATTGATGGTGATGCTAATGAATTCACTTGCTATAGACTTATGAAGCCCTGGTACCTTGTTGAAATTCGCGACAGTCTCATGCAGCATTTGTATCATCCACCTCAGCCTTTTTATCATTATAATTTACTAGCTTCTACCAGCTGCGGCTTCGCCCGCGTGAGTATCGGAAATAGCAAGGTTTCCTGATTTGTATTCTAAATTTTTTACTCAGGAAACACCCACCCTACACCTACCTTAAAACTACCCTACACCTACCTTACACCTACCCTACACCTACCCTACACCTACCTTACACCTACCTTACACCTACCCTACACCTACCCTACACCTACCTTACGCCTACCTTACACCTACCTTACACCTACCTTACACCTACACTACACCTACTTTACACCTACCCTACACCTTCCCCACACCTACCCTTTACCTACCCTACCTACATAATTATACCAGCCCAAAAATACTATGACATGTTTCTGGTCTCCTGGTACTTGATGTTTCTGGTCTCCTGGTATTTGAAAATCTGAAGTACTAAGGCAGCAGCGGCTCTGAGTTTCCACTTCCACCTCAGCCTCCATGCCACTTACCGGGATAAAAAGTAGCCTATTTTTTATTCCAGGATACGAACTACATGTGTGCCAAATTTCATCGAAATCCCTTCAGTGGTTTTTGCCTGATTGTTACACAAACATACAAACATTCACATCCTACTAATATTATAAAACTAGCTTCTACCAGCTGCGGCTTCGCCCGCGTGAATATCGGAAATAGCAAGGTTTCCTGATTTGTATTGTAAATTTTTTACTCAGGAAACACCCACTCTACACCTACCCTACACCTACCCTACACCTACTTTGCACCTGCCCTACACCTTCCCTACACCTACCCTACACCTACCCTACCTACATAATTATACCAGCCCAAAAATACTATGACATGTTTCTGGTCTCCTGGTACTTGATGTTTCTGGTATCCTGGTACTTGAAAATCTGAAGTACTAAGGCAGCAGCGGCTCTGAGTTTCCACTTCCTCCTCAGTCTCCATTAATCCATGCCACTTACCGGGATAAAAAGTAGCCTATTTTTTATTCCAGGTTATGAACTACATGTGTGCCAAATTTCATCCAAATCCCTTCAGCCGTTTTTGCCTGATTGTTACACAAACATACAAACATACAACAAACATTCACCTTTATAATATTAGTAGGATTTAGAGTTAGTGGAGTGTAACTTTGAATTGTCTTTTAATTTTATTACAATGGAGTGCAATTATACGCTTTGCAATCTTTGCGTGTCAGTATCGGGTAGCAATTGGTCTGTGAAACTAGGTCTGCTTTATCGCTGTATGAATGAATGGTGAAGCTAATGAGTTCACTTGCTGTAGATTTATGTAGCCCTGGTATACCTTGTTGAAGTTCTCAACAATCGTATGTAGCATTTTTATATCATCCTCTCCACCTTTCGTTGTCGCAATTTATTTAGAGCTAGTGGAGTTTAACTTTGAATGTTATTACAATGGTATGCAATTGCATGCTTTGAAATCTGTATCTGTCAGTATCGTGTAGTATGTGTGTAGTGTATATAGTTAGGTACCAGCAGTTAGTCTTGGAAACTGATAGTAGAGTTCACTTGCTGCAGATTTATGATGCCCTGGTACCTAGTTAAAATTCTCAACGGTCCCATGTAGCATTTTTAAAGCATCCTCTGCTCCATCCATCTTTCGGTATCGCAATTTCTTTGGAGTTTTTATTGAAATGAGACTTGCATTTTCTTTTAATTTTAAAATTATGACGCTTTACAATCCTTGTCTGTCCTTATTGGATAGCAATTGGTCTGGGAAACTAGGGGCACTGTTTCACTGGAGGAATTCATGGTGATGCTAAAGAGTTGACTTGCTTTAGATTTATGTAGCCCTGGTCATATAGTACCTAGTTGAAATTCTCAACGCATTTCGATTCTTATGGCCTGTGGAGTTACGGTGGATTTTTCCATAGTCAGATAGCAATAGCAGTAGATATATTGAAAGTTTACATTGATGATTGGTCTACCGCATGGTTATCAATAATTAGCTACTTATGTTACCTACATTTCTTTAGAAAATATTAATTCCCTGTTCATTATTAACTCACCGTTTTCCTTCTACTTATTTTTCTATAGCTTTGTTATTATTTATTACTGCATTCACCCTTTCCTTTAGACTTTCTTTAATTGCTTGTTTACCGAAAATAAGTCCTTTCTTGTAATCGAAGTCATTCAACATTACAATTTTAGCAAAATTAATAAATTTTTAACCGTCTCCTTATCATTTAAAAAGACCCGCTAGATAAAAAATCCTATTTTACGAGCTATACAGAAAATGCTATTTCGATCCTAAAATATTAAAAACCTGAAAGTAAGTTCGTTTTAAGGCTTTCAAACCTAAATCACTGAACAGATATTGATGAATTTCGGTAAATACAGAGATAGTTGGGCCCCTGAAATTGAACTTATTTTGCAAAAAACTTTATTAACGCGAGCGAAGTCACAGGCAGTCTACTTAGGTATAAAAGCGATCAGACTCCTAACTGAAAACCTTGGGGCCATCAAATTGAGCACCAATATATCATCCTGGATATAAGGAGACGTGAAATTCGATTCGTCAGATGAAAAGCATGTCACCGGGTATTTATTTTATAGCGAACCTAACTTAAAGTAAGTGTACGATAAATAAAAAATGCGAGAAGGAAATGGCAGGTGACAGTAAACACCTCGTTTCTCTCATCTTTACTTAAACAAGTTTACGCAAAAAAGATCAAGTAACTTCAGTTAAGTTAGAGTCGCTTTCGTGGCTGTTTAAAGTTTTTTTTTAAAGTAAAATAATAATAAAAGTGGTGATATAGTGGTGATAGATTAGTCGGTTGGTAGGTTTAGTGGTGATTATTATTATTTTAGTGGTGATTTCAAAAACGTCAAACCATGTCAGAGGCCCTTGAGGCGGTATAGAAACTCTGATACTAGGGTGAGTGGGATCGTCAGACCTTACTGCCCACACGATGAAGAAGAAGAAAAAAGTGGTGATTTGGTGGTTAGTAACAAATCATCAATAAAATGGGCCGCTGTTCCTTCCGCTCAACTATACAAAATGTGGCAGTATTGCTACCGCTTTGATTACATTGACGGACTTTATAACTTCAAATGATAAACGTATTACCTATAATATTAATTTGATTTTCATTACTAACTTGCTTTTGTATTGTATATCACTGAAAAATTCTGTGCAACTTAATTAAGTTACGTTAATCTAGGCGTAAAATATCTAATTAAACTGCACAGATTGTTTTAATATTTATGTAAAAGTCTCGTATATTTTCTTAAAAAATCTGAACACGAAAATATCCGTGAAAATCTAGAATCTACAGATAATTATAAAAAAAACATCATAAAGTATGCCCAGACTAGCAAAGATCCACAGACTCCGATATCATGACATAACAAGACTCGAGATATCACCCCGACGAATCTTATTCTAAAACTTTTACCGATCCACACAACTTCGCCCTTTATGGGACATAATCCTCGCTGGTACAGTCGTTAACACAATCACTACACGTTATAGATAATGGAAGAACCTTCACAAGAGTGTGATGGGTCCCCAGCCTCCCATCTCTCATACACTTTGACACTGAGGCCCCTGACGATCATTGATTCTCCCCTGTCACCTAATGAGAGCGCACTGAAGGTTTTAATTACCACTAGTCACTACCTTCGGCTTTCAAGTGGTTGTAGGTATAGTTTTCTGTGATTATGAAGAATGGAGCTGAATACAGCTCGAGTCTTAAGTTTTAGAGTAATCTGTATGTAAATCACTTTGAAAAAAGGCGTTTTAGATTTTAGGTTACAATGGTTTGGGGACGATTTTATGTGGTTTTTCTAAAACACAGGGGTAGATTACACAGGTTGGTTTCAACTAACACATCCATTACAACATTTAAGCGACTAAAAACGAGCACTAAAGCACAGAACGTGAGATCCTCACTGGAATCGTCTGCCATTAAGACGTTGGCAGCCACCCCGAGACAGCCACAAGTCGTCTCAGGGTCCTCTGACCAATCAAAATGGCAGCAGATCCAGCATGGTGTGGAAACTGGAGGGTGTCACCAGGGAATTGTTTACGGGGTGACCTTGAAGCCCGGGTAACGCTTACCTACGACGCCGCACATAGTCGGTGGTGGCCGGGCTCCAGCGAGCGCGCGGCCATAGCGACTCTCACGCGCGTACCATCACACTACCACTACGCACAGCACTCAACGTCACTCATATCAGGCTCTGTGGGGTCCGATGTGGTCGGCGGGCGGCAGGCGTGCGCTCCCCGCGGCCGCAGTTCATTCACTGAAAGGCCCGGGCGACGTGCTCGGATTGCGCAGGCTCGGACATGCGTTCAGGGGGCAACTAGCTCCCTCTGTTTTGTTAGTTGGCCACGCACCGTGCCGGGTAGGGCTTGGGCACGCCGATGCCGACTCAGAGGTCACAAGGTCGTAGGTAAATTGATAGCGACACAATTACTGTAAACATTGGCGACGGCGACGTGGGCTTATTTGTGCCATGGACTCGGAGATGATTCATATCGGTTGCAGAGCAAAGTAGTCGCTTTCTTATACCTAGATGTCTATTCGTATTTTCTTACGTTACGATGCGACCCGAATACATTTCCCTCATTTACCTCTTTTGCATTTACAATAGAATGTTTTCCTCCCTTCCTCATTTTTAAATTCGTCCTTATCAGAGTGGAGTTAATTTAGCGTGCAACCATTTTGAGTCAGCAAAATGAACATCCAGCGAAATCTTTAGAAATATTTTGGTAAAGGTATCAAAAATGAACCTAGGACCTCAAGCTTACTGTTTTAGTCGATACTCTGGAAATATAACGAATGCATCAAGAGATACCTGTAGCTAGGTACCTACAACAAAATAAAAACCAAAACTTCCTTAAAGAACCGGCTTTTCTTTCATTCCGTCTGAAGAAAACCCATTCAGGTTCAAGTATTTGACAAATACCAACTCGTTGAACAAGATGCAATATTGTGGCGGAAAGCAGATCATCCGATAGCCGGTAACTCGGTTGGCGGTTGAAGCGAATCGCGATCTGAAACGATTCCGGCGGTTTATGAATGAAACAAAATCTGAAGGAGAGGGAATCGAGTTTCATTCAGCTTGCAGGCGAATGCAGTAGGTCAGGACATTTAAGTAGGCTTTTATGTTAGTAGGAAATGAAACCCTGGTGTAGGAATTACTTGTATTTTTGAAAATCGCATAGAATTTTAAAACTCATGTGGTGTTACGAACGCTTTCGAACCCATATTACTTTTAGAACAGTTGAATGCAATGTTAAGCAAAAAGACATTGTTCGGCGTCTATACATCGTTTGCCTAAGATTAAGAATCAACAGAGACATGAATTTACTTTCTGTGTTCTAAATAATGGATATATTCGATTGAAACTAAATTAAAGTCACGGACACTTCTGTGAATTGTAAAAAATCCAAAACAATTTCAGATTTTGGGGTTTTAATTAGCATACGGTTGGTACGGTTGGTACCGTATGGTGGTTTTACCACCATACGGTAATAACTTAGGGTGCTTCCATACATTACGGGGGTGTTTTAGGGGGAAGGAGATCGAGCCTAATCTCACCCAATCTCACGTGGGGGAGAGGGGGATCTCGGCAAATATCACGCCTTTTTTTATCCGAAAGCACCTGAAGCGACAGTGTCAAATTGCGAGAAAAATGGTCTTTCAACAAACCATTTAAGTAGAAAAGAGATGTTCATGAGCTGCAGAGCACCGCCGGTGTATTTTCCACAGTGCATCAATAATACCACCTGGCAAAGTGCAACCATTGCGGATTGTCACACGTTGAGCTGCTGAACTTCTGTGAGCAAGCGACAACAGTTTAAGAGTGCCTATGATAATGTGTTGATGAGTTAACTGAAAATCACATGCTTACACAATTGTTGGTTCCAGTAATCACTCTTTAAAAAGAGAACACACATGAGTCCCTGTGGACTGAATCTTTTACGAATTTCAATGGTTTTGTGCTGTCCGATTCTCTCACTGTGATTGTTTTGTCCACAATACCCTTTGCCTATTGCAAACGTCAAATTGAAACAAAAAATAATGGCGACGGGGAATAAGACCGAAGAGATTAGTACGTTTTTAAAATGTTTTCGAAATTATGAAGTGTCCGTCATAATGTAATAATTAAAATGTAATTTATAAAAACAACTAGTAATTATGGTAAAGGTTTCACACGTGTTACGGTAGTTCATACCTAGGCCATTTTTTACAATGTTCTTTCTCTATCCTTTTTTGAGAAGCCTATTGCAATATGCATTGCAGCATAAATATAACTGACTGTTTTGCGAATGCAATTAAAAAAAAATGGGGTCTATAAAAGCGATTTCAACTTTTCAAAAAAATAAGATGGTAAGTAGTATGGGTTCGAGCGTTTTTTTATGTTCGTACACCTAGGTAGATACCTACACGGTGTAGGTACAACCCCAGGCCTCAGACCAATTCACAATTCATCCTGAAAATTTGTAGTCTGTATATTTAGATAGTTGTGTGTGTGCCATTTGTAGTCAGTCTGTAAACTCAATGATTTGGTCAAGCTGCGGTAACCTGCATGTCATAATATTTTATGTTGAAAATGAAATCTTCTTTGTATCTGCTCTTCTAGAGACTAGAGGAGAACTAGAGAGTCTCCTAGAAGGTAGTTTATGCTATTAATCAATTAATCAGTCTTATTCGTGAACACAGGTATCACAATAAATAATGTAAACATTTTAGTCGAGCTTTCTAACCTACCAATGAAATTAGTGTAGGTTAGAAAGCCTACAAATATATTATTTTTTTGTAAAAAAGTCTGAATCTATAAGTCAAGTTCGAGTAAGTAAATAACGGTCAATTAAAGGTATTGTTAATAAAAAATTACTATAGAATTATAATTTATTTTTACATGCATGTGAATGGTAAATAATATATTAAAAGGCTATAATAGTAATGTTACGAGCTTAGGGTTCGTGACAATAAAAACAGCCGATAAAATAACCAAAATGACACTTTAATTAATCAACACTAATTACAACTTAAACTCACTAATTATAAATCACAATTGCACCACTGATCACTTTAATTCGCAGTCGAAGTTCGCTCTCGAAGTTGTCGCTTGTATCGCAAATTCAATACTGACTCGGTCGCTTTTTTTTTTTTTTTTTTTCGGTATGACCACTAGCAAGTTAACACGCAAGGGCTAGCAACTGCTCAACCGGACTAACCTGTGGTGGCCTCAAAAGAATTTAAGGCCCCCAGCCAAGGCAACAAATCTAGCTACAAGCTAAACTACTGACCGCTCGCTAAGGGCATTCCCTGTGGAATACGACCTCGGCTTAGCGGCGTCAGTTTGGGACAGCAAGGGACAATCAGGCTGGGTCGTTTTATTATTTAGGGGTTGTTAAAGCTAAGGGCTCAGCGGCGCGGGCTGGCTCGTTTGCAAAAGTCGGGGAGGGTGACTCGGTCGCAGGCTATGCGGTCCTTATATAGGTCGGCAGATAATTCCAGAACCTTCTAGTATAGAAACATCTAGAAAGTTCGAGTACATACCGGCCCCGACTAACCAGATAACGAAAACTCTGGAATGTTCTAGCATCGAAATGTCTAGAAGGTTCTTGACTCTACTAGTTCTGCTACTCGATACTAGATGGCGCTAGTAGTAACTTTCATCGTCATGTACGGGGCATTAATTCTAGCGCGTAACACTGCCCCCTCCTAAGACATGCTCGTCCCGAGCATTATCGGCCCCATAATAACGTGCCAGTCGATCCACATGGACGATCTTAGGAGTACTTCTTGTACCTTTCTGTATGCGGTAGGTTACGTCATTGATTTTCGTCACAATCCGGTACGGCCCGTCCCATTTAGCTTGAAGCTTAGGAGATTTCCCCTTGCTGCGAACTGGATTGTGTAACCACACTAGTGAACCTTCGTCGAATCCTTTATTGTTCATTTTGCGGTCATAACGGGTTGTCATCTTTTCAGACATTTGCTGACCCGATTGTCTGACGTGCTCATAAATGTCATTCATTTTGTTCCGCAAGTCATTCGCATAGTCGGTTATACTGCGTGGGGCATCAGGTGGTATTCCGGTAATCAAGTCTGCAGGCAGCCGTAATTCTCTACCAAAATTTGCGAAAGCTGGTGTCACTGATGTGCTTTCGTGAACAGCACTTCGGTATGACAGCAAAAACGGTTGTATATGCTTGTCCCAATCCCGTTGCCGATTCTCCACCACTTTTGCCAGGTATCTCTCCAATGTCTGATTAAATCGTTCCACCATTCCATCCGATTGTGGGTGGTAAGAAGTAGTTCTCGTTTTATGAGTACCCATAACTCGACAAGTTTCCTGGAATATTTGGGACTCAAAATTCCTTCCTTGGTCGCTGTGAATCTCCAAGGGTACTCCAAAACGACAGAAAACTTCATGAACTAGTTTATCTGCAACTGTTGCAGCTTCTTGATTTGGAATGGCGAAGACTTCTGGCCACTTAGTGAAGTAATCCATTACAACCATGAAATACTTATTACCACTCTCACTTTCCGGAAACGGTCCAGCAACGTCTAGGGCTATCCTTTCCCATGGTGCACCAACATTGTACAACTTCAATGCACCTCTACTACGAGTCTGTGGTCCTTTTACAGCCGCACAAGTTGTACATTTGCGACACCAGTCCTCGACATCGTCACGACAGTGGACCCAGTAAAACCGTTCCCGTACCTTTAGTAGAGTCCGTTTAACTCCCATATGGCCTCCTGAACAACCATTATGGTACAACTCTAGAACATCCGGTACTTTAGCTTTAGGGACAACCATTTGCAAATGACAGCTGTCTCCCCGAGCATTTTCCCATTTACGGCACAGGACTTCATCCTGAATCACTAAGCTGTCCCATTGGGCCCAATAGCTTTTTGTGATCGAACTCATCGCTGAGACGTCGCTCCACGTTGGCTTAGGAACACTGGCCTTCATCCATTCCAGAATCGGCTTAATGTCCGAATCTTCCTGCTGTGCAAGTTGTAGTTTTTCCTTCCACTCGTTGCAGAGCTCTGTCTTGAGCATCCTCACAAGTACGACTTCTTTACCCTCTTGCCTAGTACAATGCTTGCAGAATTCAGGGCAAGGTCTTCTTGACAATTTAACTGCGTTGCCTTGAGATCTACAGCTGCGATGTTCGACTACCAAGTCGTGCTCCTGCAGCTGCTTGGGGCTGCTGTTAGCCACCCTACCTCCGAGAGATCGGCTATCATTCCTTTCTGCAGTTCGCTTAGGGCAACTAGATCGAAGGTGGCCCTTTTCACCACAGCCGTAGCACCTAGGGCTATACCCTTTAAAACGATCACGAACTGCAGTTTCTGTAACCTCCTTGCCACGGTGGGAACGAATATCCTGCCACACAGCTTCTCTTTCTACAGTTCGCTTAGGGCAACTGGATCGAAGGTGGCCCCTTTCACCGCAGCCATAGCACCTAGGGCTGTATCCATTAGAACGGTCGCGAACCATAGCCACTGCAACCTCTCTGACGCGATGGGAACGGTGATCCTGCCGCACAGCTTCCACTTCCAGTGCATGGGCCAAGGCGTCCTTAAGGGTCCCGTGGTGCCCGAGCCTCACAGCAGCTCTTACTTCAAGGTCGCGAATACCGTCGATGAAAACCTGTACCAGGTTCCCATCAATGAGCGCAGGCACAGACCGGTATGCTTTTCGGACCAGCTTTTCCACTTCAAGGGCCCACTGCTGCAGGTTTTCACTGCTACGTTGCACGCGATCCTTGAGCTGCGCACGAAACACGTGTTCCAGATGAGCGTCACCATATCTGGCTTCCAGCGCCTCAAGGAGCTGCTCGTAAGTCACTTCCTTACCGAGAGCTTCCAGGACAGTTAAGGCCTGGTCGCGCAGGCCTAGGGTGAGGGCAGTCATGGCCTGATTTTTATTCCAGCCGTTCGCCTTCATAACAGCCTCAAACTGTATTTTGTAGGCTGACCAGGAAGATGTCCCATCGAAGGGCGGCACTTTGAATCCACGTAGCGAAGGCGTAGCAGCTACGGGAGTTGCAATTCCATCCCCTACTTTAAGGTTGTCCATTGCTTTTTTCATTTCAGCAATCTGGGTTTCAGCTTCTATCAGGCGGTTCTCGTGCTGAACCACCTTCTCTTTTACCACCTTTATTTCTTTGCCGAAAGTGGCATGCAGATCCTTCATGAGGACCATTTGTTCTTCCTGTCGGCGGGCCTGTTCCTCCTTATCATGCTGGAGCTGTTCTTCCAACCGGCGGGCCTGTTCCTCCTGCCGGCGGGCCTGGTCTTCCTGCCGGCGAGCCTGTTCCTGCAGCATCATCATCAGAGCTCCAAAGTCTGGTGCTGCAGATGCTGGAGCTGCTGTGGATGGGCCGGGCTCCATGGTCGGCAACTGGCCCTCCAACGTCTGCGGCGTTGCACCTCCAAAACGCCTCTGGTCCGTCTCTTGCTGGCGTTGACTTCGGGTACGAATACCCTCCGTGTCGTCCTTCGGTAGAATCGGCATAGTTTAAATATCCACTCTTCTGACACCAATTGTTACGAGCTTAGGGTTCGTGACAATAAAAACAGCCGATAAAATAACCAAAATGACACTTTAATTAATCAACACTAATTACAACTTAAACTCACTAATTATAAATCACAATTGCACCACTGATCACTTTAATTCGCAGTCGAAGTTCGCTCTCGAAGTTGTCGCTTATCGCAAATTCAATACTGACTCGGTCGCAGGCTATGCGGTCCTTATATAGGTCGGCAGATAATTCCAGAACCTTCTAGTATAGAAACATCTAGAAAGTTCGAGTACATACCGGCCCCGACTAACCAGATAACGAAAACTCTGGAATGTTCTAGCATCGAAATGTCTAGAAGGTTCTTGACTCTACTAGTTCTGCTACTCGATACTAGATGGCGCTAGTAGTAACTTTCATCGTCATGTACGGGGCATTAATTCTAGCGCGTAACAGTAATATCATTTTTTTTTTTCACACCACTTGATCGAAAACGTCAAATTATACCTATGTCATGCAAACCTAACCTAAAGTGAGTCATTATTGGCCGGGGGCACAGCAGGGCAATAATATTATTGCAAAATTGGTGCAGTTTTATGTCTCAAGTGTCTACGCAACTGGCCAAAATGTGAAATCATTGAAACAGACGCGATCTTTAAAGTGGAGCTGTGAATTTATTGTAATATGACTGTCGCAGCCAATTAGCTTACTCAGCCGTTTAATTGGTGGCCTAGCCTTTTAATTTATTTGCCGATTTTTCAGCGACCTCAGTGACACCTTTTGTTCAATATCGTTTAATGACTTGCCCATGTCACTTATGTCACTGATTTAACGACTCAGTTCCATGAAAAGACTAGGCTTTTAATGCAACGGCTGATTAAATTAGTTGGCTGCGACATGACTACCACAACGAAGCTTGCCGAGACGGCTGACTCAAACGCCTTTGGTCTTTTGACCGTATTGCCTAGTCTTACGTCCTTTTTATAATAATTATCTATGTTTTGCATTGGAAAGCGGGTGTAGTAAGGTAAGTAGGAGTATTTTTGATAACCATATGTGAACATCGTGTTATCTTACTGCAGTGCGATCCTAAACATGTCGAAGTGAAAACTTAGGCGAAATGAACGGCAAGTGAGCTGTCAAACCATGCAAACAAGGTGGAATGACAGCTCACTTCGCGATCATCTTCCTTTACTTCTTTCTTTATCATGTGGGCAGTAAGGTCTAAGGACCCATACACCCTAGTGTCAGAGTTTCTAAACCGCCTCAAGGGCCTCTGACATACTTTGACGACCGCCATTTGGCGGCCAGGACCACCGGCTTAATACGTGAAAAGAAATACAAACTTATTCATGCAGTCAGAATAATCTATATTTTATTAGGTACCAGAACCAACCAATACCACTCACTCCTCACTTACGATGAATACTTACACCACACTTACACGCAGGTGGCAGACCACTTCGCGAGCGCACTACTGTATTTTGTGCCAGTCAGAAAAACAAAATACCACACCTAAACGATAGCTGCAGTGACATTGATTAACACAAAACACCGGCCGGCGATTTTAGATTGACTTGTAGTTACTTGTGTCACTGAAAATAATGTTATGACATACTGATACTGATACTTCATTTTGCGAGCGTACATTCAAAACATATACGTGTCATAAAGGCGCTGCTAATGATGGGCTGTAAAAAGATAACACAATCCGAAAATAAAGGATAAATCATTCGAATTCTTCATCTTAGCTGTAAATTAATTACGTATGCGTAAAAAGAAGCACATTTTATCCCGACGAAAGTTGCCAAGTAATTATAAATCCAAATGTTCAATCTTTATACATTAATTTTTACTTTTTACTTTTATTTTATTTGGCTTTAATGTCTAGTTTTATTTGAGTTCTTATTTCGCAATGTATTCAGTTTTTAAATATTATGTATGTTTTAAATTTTTGATGGGAATACGTTTTGACAGAAACTTTTAGGTTTCTTGAATTGGCAACACTCGTATAATTTCTTTTTATTTCGGTTCTTTGCCCGAGTTGTTCAGGGTACGTTGATAAATCCGTGAAAATCTTGTATTTCTTGCTGTTTTTGTGACTAAAATTGTTATATTGTTAATTTATATTAAATCCAGCATCACAAATGATGGATATTTTCATTTTAGTTATTGTTGTTCATCAAAATAATCGCCGCGGCAACTTGACGTTTAGCACGCAGGAAACAGTAACCTAAACATTTCGTGTGTGAGAAGTAAAACGTGGTATTTTGGGTTTTCAGCGAAGAGCGACAGAATGAAGTACAATAAGCTCGTCACATCCTCGAGGAGGAAAAACAGGAAGAGGCACTTCAGCGCGCCTTCACATATTAGGCGAGTGCTTATGTCTGCACCTCTGTCCAAGGAGTTGAGACAGAAGTTCAACGTCAAGTCTATGCCTATCCGCAAGGATGACGAAGTTCAGGTAAACTAACGTTCTAAATCTCCTTTGTGTCTGATTTGTAGGTTATGTTTGTATGTGCAAATCAATATGATGAAGAATAAACCATTCTTAGACTACGGACGATTGCTACCCTGCTTCCGACGAATTTGAGGTTTTCTCATATGAGTCTTCGGCGCGGTTTGCTAGTCTGTGCCATGGTGGAACTAAGGCTCTGATTCTTTTGCACCACAAACATGATTTGGTTAGGATAATAACGTAAGGCATGCCATGCTCTTTCCATTGTAATATTAGCTAAGTTAATAAATTAGCATGTTCTTGTGTCTTATAAGGTTAGCTTTATCAATAATCTGTTGCATTTACAATGTGCAAGTATCTTCGTAAAATCAAATAGTGTGAAACATTTAAAACGTGTTAGTATTGTTACTAAATCTTTACCCAGTTTATTCCAATATTTGGCAGTATTGTTTCAATAATTTTCCCTTCATTTAAAATATGAATGAACAACAAAGCCAGCTTGGACAAAACAGTAAGTTAATTCTGGTAATTACAGATGAGGGAGTCACCAAGCTACAGTCATAGTTAACTATTCAAACAAATGCTGCCAAATCAATTAGGGTTGGTATTACTCCTATTTTCAGTCATGCTGCTTCATAAACACCACATTTTACAACTCCAATGCTCTCAGTAGGATCCGTCATAGGATATAAAAATGAACATAATTTTAACCAATTTGCTCCATGTTTTAGGTTGTCCGCGGACACTACAAAGGCCAGCAGGTCGGCAAAGTAGTGCAGGTGTACCGTAAGAAGTTTGTTGTCTACATCGAGAGGATCCAGAGGGAGAAGGCTAATGGTGCCAGTGCGTATGTCGGCATCCACCCTTCAAAGGTAAATATGATTTAGCTTTCAAAATCTGCCACATTAGCATGTCAAATTTAAAATTGTTGGCAGGTTTTTCGTTTTGTAATAGATTAATCAACTAATGCTAAACAATTACTAATATTAAATTCAACTAACCTGATAAAACAAAAAAATAACACCACATAATACAATTCCTTCCTCCTCCGAAACATACATATTATGCTTTCTATATTAGACTAAATAAATTAATTAATATGGTTTCATTCATGTTTTGAAAAAGTTTACTACAGTCAATCTTCACAGTGTTTTGGTTATCCATAAGTTTCACAAACAATATTGTATATACATACATATACAATATACTATCTATTGATTAATAATGTTATGGATTAGTAAATCATTAAAGAACCTTAAGTTTAGATGGAATACTTTTATGTATAAGTACATAAAGTAAAAAAAATACTCTTTTTTTGTGCATGGAATATCATCAATTAATGACCTCTGCTGCCATGGGTGTAGTGGGAGGGGGGAGTGTCACTCTTTACTGACTAAAACCCACCTATGTTCCTCCAATACCCTTTCTGTTTGAGGGCTGCGGTAACTCTTTTTCGTGATTCTATAGAAAACTTAGGCAAAGTGAACGACAAGTGAGCTGTCAAACCATACAAACATGATGGAATGACACCTCACTTGTCGTTCACTCCTAAGTATACACGGTGAGATGTCAACAGAATAAACCACCTGGGGGTCGAGTCTGCTATTGCAATCGTGTCTCAATGACCGGTCAATGATCGATTTTTGTATAAAGTCAAACTTATGACATCCCATACAAAAACTGTCAAAGTTGTCAAATATTTGATCAATGACCAGTCATCGAGACACGATTGCAATAGCAGACTCTGAACACAGAAACGGTTTTAGCAAATCATTAATACTTAAAATATTCATAACCATAACCAAGCAACTAACTTTCTACTAACAAACATCTCAAATGATGACAATACTATGTCTCTGAGACTGTGCTTTCATGTCATTCTGAAGCTTTGCAATGCATGGCTGGGGCACGGGTACTGCTGATACACTTCCATGGCTCTGATCTAACTACCTCTCCACTTATTACCACCCTCTCTTATCACCATATTAAAATTTTCTTATGTCATTCCACAGTGCGTGATCGTCAAGCTAAAGATGAACAAGGACCGTAAGTCCATCCTCGACCGCAGAGCGAAGGGAAGGTTGGCCGCCCTCGGCAAGGACAAGGGCAAGTACACAGAGGAAACTGCCACCGCCATGGAGACCTCGTAAATATAGATTTTAAGATAAATAAAAAAGTAAAACTCCTACATTGTTTTTATTTATTTTATAACAAAACCCTTAAAAAGTACTTTGCACAGTGAAAAGTTATCACAAATATTGTTCAGCACTAAACCTAACATTTCCAAATACTGTTTGACAACTGTGAAGTTTTTCACTGTCCAAGTGTAGACCGACCGATTCCTGAAGTGTGGAGGCTCCTTCTGGCTACCGCCTTAACGATATCCGCAGCATGTAGATCCATGTTATGCTGTTAGGGTCCTTTTCGTGTCATGCGTATTTTCGCCAGCGCGCGGATCTGGTCCGCATGCGGGTGATACGCTCCTGGCCACACGCAAAGATTTCGTTTGCCGCTGCAGTGTCGCCAATGACTAAACTCGTGCGTACTAAACCATGCATGCGACCCGCGTCACTTGCATAAACACCGACTTCCATAATTAAAGTTTCGTACTTTTGTAGTGTTTTTTTTTGGAAGTCTTTTTTTTTATAACAAACAAACCCACCTAGGTAGAATACTTGATCCAAATTTGGAGATCTCCCCAGCTCGGCCACCTAGAAACGCTTGTAACTTTTGAACCAGTGACTGACGGATTCTGAAAACGACTCATTAGTGACAAAATTTGGGAGAAAAACGTGTTTCTGACACTGGCACAGCCATCATCATCAAACAATTTGTCGCCAAATACCAGAATACGTCGGTCACTCGTTCAAAACTTTTATAAGGGTTTATAGGTGGCCGATCTGGAGTCTCCCCCGCTTGGCCCAATTTGAATCTCAAAAGGCAAAAGCCCCGTCTGACTCGGCCACCTTATACTTTTGAACCAGTGACGGTCTAAGGGTGCGTTTCCACTGAGGCGGAGCGGAGCAGAGCGTGCCGCGATTCACCAATCAACCAAGCGGAGTGGAAAAGAGATGTGAATTTCAAGCCTTGTGATTGGTAAATCGTGTCACGCTCTGCTCCGCTCCGCCTCAGTGGAAACGCACCCTTATTCTGATATTTGGCGACTAACTAGCGACAATTTTTTTTGTGCGATCAAAATTAAAATCTCTGGTGGTCAGTTAGGGACACGGAGAAAACAGATCTTCGCTAGAACTGGCCAGCCAAGGTGTGCAACACCGCATTTATCGCTATTCCAGTCGTTCTACTTGACTAACTAGAATTCTGGTTGAAGTGCAATACATTATTTTATTAGCAGTTAGCAAAGACTACAATAGTATACTGGCTGCAGTTAGGTAGGTACATAGTGGCAGTGATCTGCGACGGCATGTGAGAAGCATTATAAATCACCACCATTCGATTCGGGATGAAATCGAATGGCAAATAGCTATGCAGATCAGCAGTAACGGCATCAGACAGTGTCATAAACAGGATGGAAGAAGGAACGCTAACATGGGCGGGGTTGGGTCAATTTTCATCCATAAAACCCTGCCTTGAATAGAATAAGTTTACTTTCACCTATTTTCACTAAGCTTGAGAACTAAAGAAAACGGGTGAAGAGGCCGATCGAAGGGAGCTCGAAGTACCTACCTCGCCTCGGATTTCCTAGGTTTTCTTCTATTATGCTTCTTATCGTATGGGTAGTAAGGTCTAACGACCCCACACATCCTAGTGTCAGAGTTTCTAAACCGCCTCAAGGGCCTGACATGGTTTATTTGGCGGCCGGCTTATATGTGCCTTCCGAACCACGGAATCATCTTTTTATCAGGCAATCCTATCCTATTTACCCTTGGAAATCAGAAACTATTCATAATTTACTTGATTAGTGTCAAGTAGCTATATGATGAATCGACATTTACTATGTGGAACTGCCCCGGCCGCGGCGTGCACCCGGTTTTCCACAGCTAGATTGGGCGGGGCGCCGGAGAGTGCTTGCGTTTTTCGACCCGTCACGTTTCCCTGACAAGGTATTGACCCGCACGGATTCATGCGGATCCGGTTACCCTCTGCGGTCGCGTACGGCGACCGTTATTCCTTTAGAAAGGCGCTCCGCCGTCTCGGGCTTTCAGACTGTTCAGGCCACTCCACACATGATGGTGACCGGAGATCGTTCCGCCAAGTACCTAGGCACTTTAGTGACTCCGTCATTATCGGTGGATAGATACAAAACTATTGAGGATCACAACACAAAGTAAAATTACCAATATTCACATTGAGTATGTTTGGTAAGATTAGCTGTTCATGAGAGAGCACCTACAATGAATGTTCATCTGCACCATTAGTCTGATTGATAAGTACCACAGCTGACTGACAAATAAAACTAGTTCTTATGATAGTATAAATTTTAATATAAAAAATGTATGAGCAATAGAGCACCTCATTCATTTTTCAATTAAGACAATCACAACTTACTAATTGGTAAGGGTATATTTTCACAAAAACAAGTTTCAATATGAACAGAAAGGCCTGCCTTATAATAAAACTTATTTTGTAAATATTAAAAATTGTTTTTGTTAAAATATTTAAATCTAAATATGCATGTAATAGTACTGCTGATTATGTTATTCTACAAAGTGTTAAGCAGGCAAAATTGAGTACAAATATCATTTTATAGTCACTTTTGGGACGGTGGCTAGGGCCTAATACAAATCTATTTGGCCAGTATTCATGTATGTATGTGTATATAATTATTGAGAGCACATACTAAATGTTTATGATACTTGAGAATGCTTAGGTTTTCGAAAAATTAGGCTAGTTTACACAAGAAGAGTCTTACTTGAGCTTATGAAAGTAATGGAACTGAACTTTTCAAGTTTAAAACAATGTTATAACTAAATTACATAATTTATTACAATGTAGCTGCTATGAATTTTCAATATATCAATGTATAGTTAAAACAGAAACATTCTGTTATTGAAATGTAGTTCTTCAATAATGTTACTTTATAGACATTCCTTCACATTTTATTGCCATTAATATTAAAAATATACAAATAATTTTACTTCAATTAATGCATAAATATCACAAGTCTTCGATTCCTACACAAGTAGGTTTTCATCACTCCTAGCTTGGCAGTTAGTTACTGCTTAATCCATTTTCAAAATCGTTTAAAAACAAACTTTCCTTGTCTATACTAGCCTGTAACTGGTGCATACATGTAGCTCTTATGTGGCAATCTTGGTGTGTTCCTGAGCTTCTATGGTAGGTTTCGCCATACACTTATATCTTTTCTTCACTTCATTATTTAGGTTCTCTCTGTTTCTTGCTATTTCTATTGCGTAGAACTGGACTCTAGGAACAAGCATTGTGTTAATTTCTGAGTAGTCTCCTTTGGCATCTGCTCTCATAAGAGTACCGAAACTATAGTCTTCAACAATGTTTTTAAACTTCTCGCAGAATATTCTCCATTTTGCTTTGTTCATGCTGTTCTTTATTTCATTTTCATTGACATAGGAAACATCCATGTCGGGGAAGTCCTGCTTGAAATGTGTGTAGATGAGGTCATCGTTTGGAGTCAGCTGCAGCCATCTGGTGTCCACGGAACAAAGCATCTGAAAATATAAAAAAATATATTTAAGAGACTGTTTCTTGTGTTTTATTTTAAATATCCTTTATTTGATTTGGGGTGAATGTCCTTATATACATATTTAGTGGTAGGCAGTGTAATAAAATAGTAGCTCAGTATGATTTTAAATTTGATTACCACCAGTTATCAAAATATTAAAAGTTCCATTACATGAACTCCTTCGCAATAAAATTGATTTTTGCAGCTATTATAAAATTACATTGCATTGATACAATAGATCTTTTGTCATAGATCCATTCTAACTTGCTCATAACAAAGTTTGTTTTAAATTTTGTAATAAGTGTCCTCAGGGCAGATTCCGAACCAAAGTTAAGTGCCACGATAATAAAACAATTCTGCTTAGTTTGCACTAACATGACAAAAGTAATGAACAAAATAATATTTACATTGAAATAGATATCACTGTGCTCCATCGCTTTCGCGGCCCACAACCGCTCCAGCGTTTCATCGTTCCCAAACTCTTCAGCTGGTCGCGACAGCACATCCTAGAAAATACAAAGACTTCGATTAAAATGTCTTAAAAACCTCAACACTTCGCCTATAACGAAAAATTACAGTTGTAGAAACCAGCCCGATCATTGTACAAATTATAGCTGAGTCTAAACAAGCACAAAATGATCGAACCGAACCGTATATTCGTCAATATAAATTTTATTATAATTGCGAAAAACACAAAATGTGCGTTTTCACCGCAACCTAAGTTTAGAAGAGTACGTGAAAATTCACCAACTTATATAATTAGCTATAAACTTACCATATTGGAGATTTTTCAGTTCTATTTAGATTGTTATTTCTGTCACAAAAGCACAATTGAATCTCAATTTTAATTCGTAAATAATGCACATGGGACACTGAAAATGTCTTTAGGCACGTTCCATTACCTATCAATCTGTGTTCTGTTCTCTGATTAATAATGTGCCTTCCAAAGTGCATGCATTCATCCTTTGCTACTCCTCAATGTCGAAAAGAGCAAGCAGTAATTCATTCTTTAATATTCATGCTCAACTAATGGTTAACCACTAGTTTAGTGCTGAAACGCAGACCGCTGTTGTCAAGTGTATGTAATAATAGCACAGCACAGATACAAAATAATATATTCTGATTCGGTGGTGTTTGTTGAAAATTTTATTGTTTACAACCAGACAAGCCTGAGTGCAGTCGCGAGTGACGACGAGTAGGTTCAAAGAACGCAAAGAGCCACTAGGAGGAGCACGGATGGGTTTCAGTCAGTAAGAGTACCTATTCTGTATAACACTCCCTGTCGCTCAACCCAGAGCGGAAGGAGTAATAGGTCCAACAAGGCCAGACAGGAGACAGCCTAGCTGTCGTTCGCATTCATCAGCCCGAAATGTTCAACCTGACTACAAAAACTGAATTTCGGCACAAAAGAGAGGATTAATATTAACTCTCTTTTGTGCCGAAATGATTTAACAAGAACATCTTTGAATCCGATTATTAAATAATAATTCGATTCAAGTACGATTTACGAATATGTCCCAACGTCCTAACATAGATACTTTGAAGAGATAGAACAAATGGGAGAGATAGAACAAATATTTTCACAAGTAAGATGGAAAAGAGCATAGACTCATCAACGAAATTATTCCACACTCAAGCCTCCTCATTCGTCTTCAATCAAATCAGCATCCTCCCTTTGCTCATTACTCTGGCATTGAAGGCATTTACTTACTTTATACGAGTATTACATGTACAGGCAGAGGAAGCATTATTTATAACTTTGTGATTGACTAGCACTTCGCCCGCGACTTCGTCCGCGTGAGGATAGTAGGTACTCCACAAACTGCGACGCCCCTATACATATCCCCTTATAAAGGTTAGTTTTGGAAAATTAAGCACAACGATTCTCATTATTGGTTCAGCGCAACTATTCAGCCCCCCGTTCAGCCCGTCAGGGATTGATTATGCAAAACTTGTTAGGTACATGATCTGTTTCAATTATCCCACTTTTAGTTTGTTCATAGAATTCCGACGTAAATTGAAGCAAGCTATAATTTCCTCCCCTAAAAACTAATTCACCCCTGCTTCACCCCTTATTATGTATGTACCTAGTTGATTTTCGAAAAATCCAAACATTTGTTATTCTTATTGTTTTATCGAAAACATTTAAATGCCGTGGTGTTTCAACTTCATCGGACCAAGCATTGATACGATTCTCCCCAGTTCGCTCAAGCCGCGACATTTTTCTTACTCCGAGCATGTTTATTACCGTCGTAACTTTTGAACGAAAGGTCCGATTTGAATGATTTAAAGTGTAATTTACACGGACATAATCAACCTTAATTATCAAACCATTTAAATGGATAAGGATTAATATCATGGTACTATAATCACCATTTTTTATTTCACCATGGGATTTGCTTGACTAATATTAACAAAAAGCGGTCATGGTGACTTATCCATAATAGTTAGACATATGGTATCGCAGACTTTTTTGTAGATATTGATGACCTCTATAAAACTGTAGTACATCACTTTGCTCTATTGTCAATAGATTCCGCAGCGTACGCGATATAAGGATTTTTTCTCACACCTTGGGTCACATTATCGAAGTTTTCATACGGATCCCTAACTTTTTTGAAAATATTCTATAGCCTATGACCATCGCCGATAATGTAGGATTCTACTGGTGAAAGAATTTTTCAAATCGGTCCAGTAGTTTCGGAGCCTATTCATTTCAAACAAACAAACAAACAAACAAACAAACAAACAAATCTTTCCTCTTTATAATATTAGTGTAGATGTGATGCTTACATTTTATTTAGGTATCCTAATAAAACATATAGGTAACATTATGAGTCTGCGATATATAAACGTTAAGATTTTTTAACTAATTAATGATGTAAGACAAACATTATCTTTATTTGATTTTAAATTTCATACAAAAAGAAATCAATCAAGTTTTTTTTACAAAAAAAACCGTTTTCCAAACTTCAAATTATTATTTTAGTAGAACAAAATGAACGTATCCAAACACGATGAACGTAAAAGTGAGACAGCTTTATTGAAGTAACTCTTGTTAGAAAAGGATAGCGTTTTCGTAAAAATTCGTTTAGGCTTCGTTTCGTCACGGGATTTCATTGGACGAGAATGGAAGAGGGTGGCGCATGCGCGTTATGCCGACGCCATCTCTGCAACTACTGTGCCTATTATGTACTTGTTCTAGAGTAAAGTGAATGCTAATTCGTGGTAAAAAGTGTGAATAAATCATGGAATTACATAGTCGCGAGTGAGATCAAGTGTGTGTTCACAGTGATTGAACAAGACAGTGACATCACGGAGACTTCGCCAACGGCGGGTCATATCTTGCGGAAGTTTCTTGGCTATAGCAACGCATATTTTTTGCGGCTATCTCTGCCGCGGACCGCCACACAGGACTTATTTCATGGGCCTCTCTCGCTTTAACAGCTAGTGGTAACTCCCCAACACTATCTATTGACCGTTCATTAGCGCCACACGTAGAAAGCGGACTCACAAGGCGGCAGATCGGTCCCCGCGTTCTTACGCGCGTACTGCTTATACGTTTATTATGTATGAATTATTGTTGTGGGTCAAAGACATCGCGGTGTGTTAACCTGCTACGAAAACAGTGTCATAAACCCGGCTAACTTTGTGTTTCAGCTTGTGTACGGCCAGGAGGCGAGTTTTAGACGCGTTTGAAATGAATTCTGCTTTAAAGCCGGTGCTGCCCCAGCCGGGAGTGCCGCAGCCGGGTGGACAGGCGAGCCCCGCGAAGGGGAACGTGGCTACTGCGAACCACACCGTAGGGCTCCCGCAGGGCGCTCAGAACTCGCTGCACCACGCCAGCAACAACCTCGTCGGCCAGAACCTGACGCACCACGCGCCCGCGCCACCCATCCCGCACGCGCCGCCCCCCATGGCGCCCGTGTCTGCCAACATGGCGCAGATGGCACAGAACATGAGTCACCATGGCAACCTCTCTCACGTCACCCAGAACTCCGTCGGCCCCTCCAACCTCGTCGCCAGCCCCAGTAAAGGCGGGAACCCGATCACTCCCCTCAGCCTTGTCCAGGACAAAGCTCTAGCCCTCACCAGAACCCCTGAGAAGAATGAACCAGATTCCACTGGTCATGCAAACGGCACTATTGACTCACCTAAGTCTGGATCAAATGCTCCCGCTGTACTAAAGCCTCAGAACCCCGAGGCTAATAAGGACAAACAGGATATTGCCAAGACCTCACCAAGTACACCAAAACCACCTGAAAAGCCATCCAGTGCTTCGAGTACCCCTCAGAAGACCGATGCTGCAAATCCTGTTAGCACAGTTGATGGTGCTGCTGTACCAAAACAGGCTACTGCTAATGAGGTTCCAGAGAAGTCCCCGTCAAAGCCATCAGAATCAAAGCCAGCACCTGCTGCAGATGTGGCACCAACCCAGAGTGACAGCAAGCCTGTACCTGAGTCAGCAAATGACAGTCAATTACAGGAGAAGGCACCAACACCAGTCAAACTAGACCCTCCTCCCACTGAAAGTGCAAAGGTAGAAAGTGTGCCAGAAGCTAAACCAGAACCTGAAAAAGAGAAGAAAGAGGAACTTAAAGTTGAGCAGAAGCCAGCAACTTCAACTGAGGAAAAGAAAGAAGAAGTTGTAGCGGACAAACCAGAGAAAACTGAATCTCCCAAAAAGGAAGAAGTGGTTGAGAAAGTGGTGGAAAAGGTGGAAGAGAAAGAGACAAAGAATGAGGAAAAGAAACCGGAGCCTAAACCTGTTAAGATTGAGACTAAACCGAAATCGACTATGAAGCTGGCAACAGTGACTCCGCCTATGCGAAAGAGGAGGCAGGTGTCTCCGAGCAAGACCAGTGAGGGGCCTGGTCCAGCCAAGAAGCTAGCTGATGGGGAGTCCACACCAGACACAAGAATGAAAAGGAATAGGACTAAGGTATGTACCTATTCTTTACTTTTTATCATTGCAACTGGAGTTACAAAATAGTAGAAATTATCAAAACATGTCTCACTCAAGTAGATTCATTATCAGCATCATCTTATTATTTGGGTGATATAAAAGTGTTTCTGCTATTCTTTTACACTGTTATTTAGACAATTATCAATTTGTGTTATTTACATAGATGCTGTCAAGTGTGGTAAGTTCATAACTGTTAATTCAAACCTGCATACTTAATTAACTTTCAACTTATATTTATTTGTCACTCAGTTCTGCTGATTATTTTTCAAATAGTAAAAACTTTAAATTTTTGTCTTCAAACTTGAAGCATTTAATTACCATTTTGACTATCATCTTCTACTTATGTAATATAATGTCCTCATAAAAGTACAAACTTAAATATTGCAAAACTTAAGTCTTAATTTAATTGTCTCATAATTCTAAAACAATAATTCTCATAAACACTTCCTCAAATTGAAAACAAATTTTGTTTACAAAGCCTACAAGACTAAGTAATTAGTTAATTACCTTGACATTAACTCATTTTACTAAAACATACAACTTTAAACTGAACTTTAAAAGCTTGTGATGCATCAGTTTCACTTGGTTAAAGAAATTGCTAACAAAAGACGTACAAGCTTAAGGCTCGGTCTAATTTACGCGGCGTCGCTTGTTTACCGGCTCG
Organism: Melanchra persicariae; assembly: GCA_947386135.1. Classification (NCBI taxonomy): domain Eukaryota; kingdom Metazoa; phylum Arthropoda; class Insecta; order Lepidoptera; family Noctuidae; genus Melanchra; species Melanchra persicariae. The sequence goes on along the minus strand of OX376655.1, from coordinate 2,745,091 downwards.
TCCAAGCATCCGGAAGTGTCTATACAATTTCTATAACACTTGTCTACAAACGAAACGAAGCAAGAAAGATCTATCTCAGAAGTTCTACGGACGTTTTGACGTAACGAAATGCCCGCAATACCATATTTATGAAAGAGAGTGCGCCGCGCAGTTAGACTTCTGTCAATTTTTTTGTTGTTCGTGTTGGACTAGCTAACTTTTATAATAGATTTATTTTATTGCATGTTAAATAATAATCACCCTTCGTAATTGTAATGACGTTGTATTCGAGTGCCTATTGAGAATTATCATTAGCCTTTGTCAGCGACACTGCTCCCGGTTAAAAGTCGAAAATTATCCCAAGATAACCAAGTTAGAAATGACCGTACGTCTTAATCCAGGTCATGGTCTACCCCTGTGCAGAGTTTCATCCAAATTCGTTCAGCCGATGAGGCGTGATTGATTAACAAACATCTAAACTTACCGACTTTCACATTTCAATAACAGTAAGGCAGGTCAAAAGTTTGAATTCCAGATAGGGATCCTGGGTAACTAACTACTTTCCGTTTTTAGTTTTATAATTTATGGAATTAATCCGAACAGGTTAAAAATCTTTTTGCGTAATTAGTACTAATCCTTATCAGACGCTTATTTGATACTCCGTTTATTTCGTAAAGGAAACGCGGGAATATTATTTTTATTTCCTTAAAATCGTTAAAAGTCCGCGATTTCCTACATACTGTCGAGTTTCCTTCCCTTCCCGTATATACTTGGTGTGGTCAAAGCGCCAAGTGATTTTCAATATTGTTTTATTCAGGGACATGGACCCGCATAAAAATTTGCTCATTAAATATCGTTGTAATCTTTTAGCTTTAAAATGACGCTTTAGTCCTTAAAAGCTTTTCATTAACTTGAAACTTAGAAATGAATAGTTCATAACAGCAATCTTGGCCTTTTAAGTTTGTATTCATAAGTACCCACTTCTTACAATTTCTGAATTTAGGACATTTTTTAAGACAAAGAAAGTCCTATAGTTAATAAAAAAAAAGGAAAATAAATAACAAACATACTATAAAATTAGTCTAAACAAAAGACAACTAAAGTCCCTATGCTCTTCGAAAACAAAAAAAAAACGTTTTTCAAATCGTGACAGGTTTCGAACTTTTCGGTTCGGGACAAAAAAACCATACGCTTCCGTTGTCTCGTCTTGGCCGCACTACCGTGCCACAACCGTGCTCCTAGATCTGCAGTCTTTACTCAACTATATTGGGGTCGGCTTCCAGGCAAACCGGATGCATTTGAATACCAGTATTTACATGGAGCGGCTGCCTACCTGACTTCCACAACCTAGTAACTGGGTAACAAGATACTCGTTGGCAAGACTTCTCAGTTTTTAGGGTTCCGTACCCAAAGGGTAAAACGGGAGCCTATTACTAAGACTCCGCTGTCCGTCCGTCCGTCTGTCACCAGGCTGTATCTCATGAACCGTGATAGCTAGACAGTTGAAATTTTCAGATGATGTTTTTCTGTCGCCGCTATATCAACAAATACTAAAAACAATAAAATAGGTACATATTGAAGTGGGGCCCCCATACAACAAACGTGATTATTTTGCCGTTTTTTTTTATAGATAATGGTACGGAACCCTCGGGCGCGAGTCCGACTCGCACTTGCCCGCTTTTATTTTCTTTTGATAACTCTTATGGGTTACGGCTATTAAAAAAATACTAATGACAGCCGCCGTCCGGGACCAACGCCTTATCGTGATTTCCGAGGCAGGGCGGAACCTCGGTATGTATTAGATGTTCACCCATCCACAGGCCAACCTCGACAGCCGTTGCTTCACCGCGAAGTTAGACCCGGCTTTTCTTAGTCAATCACAAGATCCTCTTTTCGGCTCGAACCGGGAATTCACGCAAAATCTGCGACATATTTGTCACAGTGCGACTGGACTATAAGTAAATACTAGAGGTGCTACCTCAAACAAAGCTCCTGTTAATAACAACATAATGACGTCAGCCCTAGCAACAAGTGATTGTGAAGACCGAATAGTGGAGGACGCGACAGGTTGCCTCCTATCAGACGAAATAATCTATTTCCACAAGTAAGTTGCGAGTAGCACGCGAAGTGAGTTTATAACTCACCGAGACGGGTGGAATAATAAATTAATGCGATGCTTCCGCATATTAAAATAAAATGATAATAATTATCATAGTTAGGACTGTAACTTTTGAAGTGATTTAGATGTTAAGACATTAATTAATTTAAAAAACGTTAACGTATATTAATTAAATCTGGAAGTTAGTCTGCAAATCTATGGTGTGTGTTTTAAAGTTTTAACTAGAAGACAATCGAAAAATACGGAAAAAGAACTTACAAATCTAATTTGATTTAAAAAACACAGTCTCTGAGCGCAACTATAGTTTTTTGTCTCCAGTTTGTGTGTATTTTTTGTACCCTGTGTAGAAGCGAACCAAAAGATTTTTTCTTAGTCTTTCTCCCCTTTTCAAATACTTGGGTGAATGCAAGAACAGGATAGGTACCGTTATTCCTATTATTACGTGCGTCCATTGCAAGATAATTATACCAAATTATAAGAAAAAGCACTTTATTTTTGCGCGGCTATAAAAAGTCCTTAGAGAAGTTTTCCGTTATAAACTTACGGTGTCATTTCTCTCTGCAAAAGGGTAAGGCAGAGGTGTGCTATATTTCCTACACATTTTTGCGTAATATTATGTCCCATGCAAAAGCGGGCGAGACTATTGTCATTACCCGGGCACAAAGTCTTAGCTAATATTATTGTAAAAAAGAAAGGGTGGGTAATTAATAAAAATCGTTGTGCTTAATTTTCCAAATCTAATTTTTAAAAGGGGGTAGAGGGGGAGTTGCTGTTTGTGGAGTATATCCGCACGGACGAAGTCGCGGGCGAAGTGCTAGTACTTAATATTTTGAATGCGATAGTAACTCTGTCCACGGTAAATACACTTCTGGACACACCTATTGGCCCACCTTAGAGTTTAGGTTTCAATGGCCCCTACCGAAATATGATTTCTAGATTGAACAAAAACTGTTGATGCAGTTTTAAACCTGATACATTTTACCATCTTTTTCGATCGTATTGTTTTAAATTTGAATTCAGAATACCATACGACATGGAGCTACGCCTAACAAGTCGGATATGCGCCTTGTTAAAGGCAATTGATTTTTGAATAAAAAACATGTTTTATCAAATAAAGGTTTAATTTAATAACGCGTGTTGCCTCCATGGGCATCTACCACAGCTCTCATACGATTAGGCATAGAGTTTATCAACCGCTCTATGAAATTTTGAGGGATCATCTCCCATTCCTCTTTTATGGCAGTTTTCAACTCCTGCATCGTCTGGGCAACTGGCTGACGAGCCCTAACACGTCTTTTTAGCTCGTCCCACATGTGCTCAATGGGGTTCATATCTGGGCTTCTGGCTGGCCAGTCCATAACTGTGATGTTCACATCCCGAAGATATTCCCTGACGATGCCGGCCGCATGGGCTCTTGCATTATCATGCATAAAAAGGAAATTTGGGCCCGCATAGTCCGCGTATGGTATCACGTGAGGTTCTAAGCACTCACGAATGTACCTTTCAGCATTTAATGTTGGCAGCCGTGGTCCTGTAACAACCTCAAGTTGAGTTTTGCCGCTCGCGGATATACCGCCCCAGACAGTCCATGAGCCACCGCCATAAGCAACCCTCTCTTCAAAGCAGCATTGTGCGAAACGCTCTCCCTTACGTCGGTAGACCTTCTTCCTTCCATCATTGCCATGTAACACAATTTTAGACTCATCAGAAAAGAGTACACGGCTCCAATCTTGCTGTGTCCAATTTAAATGACTGCGTGCGAAATGAAGGCGCGCTGTTCGGTGGGCTCGCGTTAGTTTGGGCCCATTAGCTGGCTTGTGTGGTACCATATCGCCTTCTTTTAACCTTCTCCGAACAGTTCGAGCGCTCACAGATACTCCGTGGAAGTCGCGAAGTTGGTTTTGTATCTCAATGGAGGTAAGGTGACGATTTCTCAAGCTGGTCGTCACGATGAATCGATCCTGCCTTTCAGTTGTGACCCGAGATCGTGGCCTTCCTTGGCGACGAACAAAGCCGCCGGTCTCTAGGTACCTCCGATAAACATTTCGGACCGCAGATCGACTTAAATTAAGTTGAGCACTCACGTTTCTTTGGCTGTGTCCGGCCTGAATAAGTGCCACAGCTTGGGCGGCGACTTCAGGTGAAGTATCCATAGATTATTGATAGAACCTCACCTAAATGTTAAGAATAAGTAATGTTTGTTGCAAAACCAAAGATATCAATCACTTTTTCAAGAATTAAATCCAAGTAAACCAATAAAACCAAGTTATCTTAGTATTCGATTGTTTGATATCAACAAACAGGCTCCAAATTGTCTTTTGTTTCTTTAAATTCTGTGTTCGAAATTCAAAAAAAGACTATTGAATGAAATTGTGAATGTGCCAGGTTCAAAACTGCATAAAAACTTTTTGCTCGACCTAATATAAAATTTTAGCTAGGACCAAACGAAACTGAAAATACAAGGTGGGCCAATAGATGTGTCCAGAAGTGTATATCTATCTATAACACTTAGCCAGAACCTGGAATCGGACCTCATTCAGCAGTAGCGCGCACGATATCTCATGAATATTAGTGAAAATTCAACACTAAAGTCTTTAAATGTCATCATTTCAGCAAGAGAGGTAGGGCATTACTCAATGTACGGCTATTAGAGATTTACTACGCAATAAACTTTAACGATTTATACATGCCTCGGATTTTGTGAGCAGTTTTTGCACGACATTGATTTTGTCATGTGTTTTGGGTAGACGTGTTCTTGAGGCTCCCCCACGAATCGGCAAGCGTAAGGTAGGACACCCTGAGGCTAGGTGCGACGTTCTTAGCCTGGTGGCTTATAGCTAGCAGGTAGATGAGAGTAACTGAGTATCGTATCGTTAAATGAAAGCTCTTTATTATCTACTGGGGGTCTACTCTCTAAGCCCGAAGTTCGTAGTTTCGGCCTTAGTGTCGGGCGTTTTCTACTCCGTATCACCTACGGATTTACGATTAGTCCCGAACCCGAACTAAGAATAACTGTCAAATCGTGTTGTCATTCATCCATTTACATAGGCCGACGATGCGTATTTTCTTTAAAGATCAAAAAATTCTTTGCAATAGTGTTCCAGTTAGAATGCAATGATACTTATAAAAATCGATAGTAATAAGTGGTGAGAACTAGGGCAATCGTTGGCATTGGCCGGCTCAGTAATAATGCAGGCCAAGCGGGGTGGAGGGCCGAAGGGCGCAATGACAACGAAGAGGTAGGTAGAACTTATTTGTATGCAGGCGGAAGGTTAGTTCGATTCGATTGCTGGAAGTTGAACTAAATTCATGTCGTGTCAAGGATGATAGCAAGTTTTGTAGAAAGCCTTACTCATCACATGGTTTAGAAGTATTTTCAGAAATTGAAAGTACGTACGCAACGCAATATAAATTATGTGTAACTGTGTGTAACTTAAAATATCAAAGGTTACCTAAAAAACCGTAGCTAAATTCTCACTTTTGGGACAAAGCCACGCAAGAAAAGTTGAAACCCCTACCTGAGTTGCCAACTTTTTTTAGGAAGAGATAAAGAATATCTGATTTCAAACAGGGTAATTAAAAAGTAAAGTATTTAAAAAAAATTAAAATAAATACTTTTATACTAGGCACTTAACACTTTTAGCAGATGATTTTTTTTGAAATTTTAGAGAAGCCATGTTCCTCTCTTCCTGCCTTTTTACATTCATGACATCATGACAGAAAAGCCTCAGTGAATGCTGAAGTAGCGGAAAAAGAATATTTTACACCTTCATGAAGTACTTAGCTGCCGCCCGCGGCTCCGCCCGCGTGATTGTCGATGATTATCCCAAGGGACTCCTGGGATAAAAAGTATCCTATGTGTTATTCCAGACTATAATCTACTTCTGTGCCAAATTTCATCAAGATCCATTCAGTAGTTTTTTCGTGAAATAGTAACAAACATACATCCATCCATCCTCACAAACTTTCGCATTTATAATATTAGTAGGAAGAAGGATTATAATATTTAGTAGGATATTACAATACTCAGCCCTATACACAGGCTTCGTCTGTGAATGGAGGTTGGTCATACATAATCTTAATGAGTACATAATGAAGCACGAATCCACTAGTGTTCCATTTTTGGACTATAGGATACCAGTCAGTAATGTGTACTGCTTTAGCATTTTTTTGCGTCAGTCCATCTGTTCAGAACTGATGCAAAAAAGATGCTCAATTTACATAATCTTGACTTCTTGACCTACCATTGTTTCCTCCCAACTAGACATGCACCCCATCTACTTAGCTAATTCCTCATAATATTCCAGGTGCAGCTATATCAGTCGCCGACTCCCGAGCTGGCCATGGCAACCAAGCTATCCGCCTCGGCCGGCCGCTCCACGCCGACTAAGCCGAATGATGACAAACTTATCATCATCTACAAGTAAGTATTTAGGACATGTGCATTTATTCCCAGAAACAACAAACTCCAAACATCTGAAAAACCATCCAAATGAACTCATTCTCTCTTCAGAAAGTGGCTCTCTCGTAATATAATCTTTTTCTTTCTTTCTTCTTGTAGTGGTACGTTCATACAAAGTTGATTGGTTAATTTGCCACGGAAAGCGAGATAAGAGCCAGTAGGAGTGAAAATGCCTATCTGGCATGTTTCTGCCATCATAAAGTCAAGAGCATCGACGCCGAGTTGCCAGCCTGTCGGTTTTCTATCAACTGCATTTAGGGGAGTGTGCGACGGAATTACATTGTTTAATTCCGCCAAGCCTATTCCATCATCGGACCACAAGACGTACGGCGATGCGCCACCGGTACATGGTGGACATCCCACCCACAAGCACTAAACGTGTTGGGAACACATTCATTGTGCATACAGCTAAGGAGTGGAATTCCCTGCCAGAGTGTGTTTCCTGATAGCTACAACCCGAAAGTCTTTAAGTCAAGAGTGGACTGGTTACTTCTAGGCAAGCATGCTCCATCTTCAGCCACATCATCGCTTACCATCAGATGAGATAGTGGTCAAGCGCGTACCTGTCAATAATAATAAAAAACAGAATAATGTCGACGGTATTAGGAATTAAGAATGTGCCAAACCGAACTTGAATTCCAAAGTTTGAAAATCTATCAGGCTAAAGTAGAGTTGGACAAATATTCAACTCCTGAGAAATTATTAAAGTCCTCTTATTTCTGCTGCTACTTGGTGAAAATATCGTAAAACATTCTAATTTTGATTCCAATGTTGGCTGGTAACTCTCTGTTAAGTCCCCTAGTGTTGCAAACGGGCTGCATTAAAAAATTAAATCAGTTGAGCCTCCATTAGCTTGTTTGTCGTTTGTTAGTCATCAAATTGTGTCCACATTTATAACTAGGCATAGAACAACAAAAGGTCAGATAGATAAATTGTTCTAAAGTCACCTTGTGACTGAACTTTACAGTACCAAGTTCTGATCAATACTTACCCCGATTTAATAATAGGTTGGGGAAAAAGTTTCTTCGCATTTTTTAAGAAAATTCAAAACATTTTTTAATACCTATAGTTTATTTACATTTAACTAAAGTATGTAGGTACCATTTTGTTCGATAACTTTTTGCCATCTTGTAGGTAGGGACATGATCCCATTGCTATAGAAATTTTGGGACTTCTGATCAAAATACCGCGGCAAGTGGTTTTGGCAGTCCTCTCGTGATGTTAACCTGACACTGCCTAAAGAATTCTGAAGAGACCGAAACAGGTGGAAATCTGAAGGTGCAAGGTCAGGACTATACGGCGGATGCATTAACACCACCTCCCAGCCAAACTCTCTTAATTTTTGCTGAGTGGCTAAAGATGTGTGAGGTCTAGCGTTATCATGATGAAAAACCACACCCCTTCTGTTGATTAATTTTTTCCGGCCGCTTTCCAACTTCTTGCTTTAATCTCATCAGTTGTTCGCAGTATAGTTCAGAATCGATGGTCCTGCCTGGTGGTAACAGGTCATTATGAATAATGCCCTTCCAATCCCACCACACACACAGCATCACCTTGTTGCGTGTTAACCCGGGTTTCGCCACAGTCTGTGAAGCCTGACCGGCCTTTGACCACGACCTTTTTCGCACGTTCTTGTCGAACGTGATCCACTTTTCAAAAATGCTTCTTAAAAAATGGTTCGGTTTCATTACGTCGTAATAAAGGATCACAAATGAGTACACGGTTCATTAGGTTTCTTTCAGTGAGCTCGTGAGGTACCGAAATATCGAGCTTTTTTGTGTACCCAGTTTTTTTCAAATGCGCCAAAACTGTTTTGTGTTCAATTCCCAGTTCTTCAGCTACGGCGTAACTACTGATGCCGATCTTGCTCCACTTTTTCAAAAATGGCATCCATTTAGCCAAAGAGATTTTATTAGAAGTTCATACATACTATAATGCGAAAAGACTTTTTCTCCAACCTAATATTATCTTCAACAGAAACGAGTACTTAGCAGTGCGCAATGCTGAGGGAGGCTTCTACGTGTGCCAAGCGATGCAGAACGTGTACCGCACCACTCGCAAGATCAAGATCCGCTGGCTGTCGCAGGACAAGACCGCCGACCCCGCGGGCGAGACCTATAAGCCGGACTTCTATGACGTCACAGGTAAGAACTTACAAGTTCCTAGACTAAAAGTTGCTAGACAGTGCCAAGGGTGAGTGTTAAGTTTTTAGGTAGATTTAGAAAAGAAAAAGATTTTTTCAAAATTAAAGAAAGTTTCTTAACTTTGACTTTGGAGGTTTCAATAATTTTAGAAGACAAAAGAGTGAATACTTACAGCTGTCCTTTCTTTTTTTATTTAAAAAACCTGGAAATTCCTAGAATTTACGTTAGTTATCACCCTTGCTCGTAAAGCTGATGTAATTCCACCGGTTTTAAATATGTAAAGCGGGTCATAAAAAACGCGTGTTTTACCAAAGCAAATAGTTAAGTTATAGTCCATACCATACAAATTCCATAACAGTGTTAGTCCGGTTAAGCAGTTGATATCCCAAGTGTGTTAACTTGCTAGTGGTCATACCTAAAAAAAAAAAAGTTCTATAACAGTATTATTTGCCATTTCAAATATGGAACTGATCGCCGCCACACGACTCCAGCTAGTGAGCAGCGCGCTGTTGCTATTCAAATTTCGAACTAATCGCCGCGCGGCGCCAGTCAGTCTGGCAGCGCTACCGCGCTGTTAAAATGGCGGGAAACCAATAGAATGCATTCACAGATTTATTTAAAAAATATAAAATGTTTTTTTTCTGTTTCCTCGTAAATGTGTTAAAAATCGTCGTACGATATACGTGCGTATTGGTTATAACATGCTCGGCTCAATTACGCCCTCGCCTTCGGCTCGGGCTGAAATTCCGCCTCGCATGTTATAACCATCTTAATGCACTAATATCGTAATGTACTATTGTGATATCAGTAACTTAAATAAAAACAAAAGACACTAGTACACAGGTGTTGATGTACTCTTCCACTTGACTGCCATCTAGAAGCGTGGCCATGGCAGCATTACCTTTAGCTTAATGATCCCCCCCTCCTACAGACATGGAGTGCGTGCTGACGACGCTGTCGCTGGCGCGCGGGCCGGGCGGCGCACAGCTGCTGCGCGCGGCGGAGGCGGCGCGCGCGCGCTCCATACTGACGCGCGCGCTGCAGGCGGAGGCCACGGGCGAGCGAGCGCCCGCGCAGCTCACGGAGGAGCACCCCGATGGACGTGAGGATAGCTTTTACTTATACCCTATTGCCTGCTGCGCGCTCCATACTGACGCGCGCGCTGCAGGCGGAGGCCACGGGCGAGCGAGCGCCCGCGCAGCTCACGGAGGAGCACCCCGATGGACGTGAGGATAGCTTTTACTTATACCCTATTGCCTGCTGCGCGCGGCGGAGGCCACGGGCGAGCGAGCGCCCGCGCAGCTCACGGAGGAGCACCCCGATGGACGTGAGGATAGCTTTTACTTATACCCTATTGCCTGCTGCGCGCTCCATACTGACGCGCGCGCTGCAGGCGGAGGCCACGGGCGAGCGAGCGCCCGCGCAGCTCACGGAGGAGCACCCCGATGGACGTGAGGATAGCTTTTACTTATACCCTATTGCCTGCTGCGCGCGGCGGAGGCCACGGGCGAGCGAGCGCCCGCGCAGCTCACGGAGGAGCACCCCGATGGACGTGAGGATAGCTTTTACTTATACCCTATTGCCTGCTGCGCGCTCCATACTGACGCGCGCGCTGCAGGCGGAGGCCACGGGCGAGCGAGCGCCCGCGCAGCTCACGGAGGAGCACCCCGATGGACGTGAGGATAGCTTTTACTTATACCCTATTGCCTGCTGCGCGCGGCGGAGGCCACGGGCGAGCGAGCGCCCGCGCAGCTCACGGAGGAGCACCCCGATGGACGTGAGGATAGCTTTTACTTATACCCTATTGCCTGCTGCGCGCTCCATACTGACGCGCGCGCTGCAGGCGGAGGCCACGGGCGAGCGAGCGCCCGCGCAGCTCACGGAGGAGCACCCCGATGGACGTGAGGATAGCTTTTACTTATACCCTATTGCCTGCTGCGCGCTCCATACTGACGCGCGCGCTGCAGGCGGAGGCCACGGGCGAGCGAGCGCCCGCGCAGCTCACGGAGGAGCACCCCGATGGACGTGAGGATAGCTTTTACTTATACCCTATTGCCTGCTGCGCGCTCCATACTGACGCGCGCGCTGCAGGCGGAGGCCACGGGCGAGCGAGCGCCCGCGCAGCTCACGGAGGAGCACCCCGATGGACGTGAGGATAGCTTTTACTTATACCCTATTGCCTGCTGCGCGCTCCATACTGACGCGCGCGCTGCAGGCGGAGGCCACGGGCGAGCGAGCGCCCGCGCAGCTCACGGAGGAGCACCCCGATGGACGTGAGGATAGCTTTTACTTATACCCTATTGCCTGCTGCGCGCTCCATACTGACGCGCGCGCTGCAGGCGGAGGCCACGGGCGAGCGAGCGCCCGCGCAGCTCACGGAGGAGCACCCCGATGGACGTGAGGATAGCTTTTACTTATACCCTATTGCCTGCTGCGCGCTCCATACTGACGCGCGCGCTGCAGGCGGAGGCCACGGGCGAGCGAGCGCCCGCGCAGCTCACGGAGGAGCACCCCGATGGACGTGAGGATAGCTTTTCATTATTTTCATAGATCATTTCCTGACACCCTATTGCCTCGGAAGCACCGTTTGGCCCATATCACGTTTTTAGCGCGCAATAATGAATATATACTTTAATGGCGTTATTATTCTAAGCTTTAATAGTTACCTATTTATAATAATAATTGTGTGTGTTAACAGCTTGTTTCACTAATTTTTGTAAACAACAAAGTAATAATTTATTTGCAATATTAAATATCGAACAAGAAAATGGCTGGACACGACGTGAATTCGAATAAGTAGCTTTTTTTTAATTACGCGCTACGGCGCTTTGATAGTGAAACGCGCGTACATGACAATGTTCTTTTTTTGAAATTCATAAAGATACCACGAATTGAGTAGTGAAAATGTGGCTGTTTGGTGATTCCTTTGCTTTTCGATCCCATTTCAAAAAAGCGAAGGAGTTGCGTAATGAAATTCAGTACAACATTAGAACACTCGCTCGGAAGTTATTGTGGTTAAGACACTAGGTGTTTTAATGTTGGCAATAAGCTAACTGTTTCAGAAACTTTTATAGAGCATGAAGCAAGCATGGAAGTAGAACCAAAACTATTAAGTACCTACTACTAATACTATACCTATTTTAGTTATGAAATTTTAGTTATAGTTTATTATTTTGTGTTTATGTCAGTTCTCGTGACAGTAAATACTTTATCTTTCTTTTTCAATAATCAATTCGATTTTTTTGACGCTGACCCTCTGAGCCCGTATTGTAGTATGCCACCATCAGGGCACAAAATCCAAAAATTAAGTCAATACTTAAACTATTTTTTTTTCCTTTGTTTGTTTTTAACTATGCTGCAATGTGTAACCTAATCTAAAACTTGACTGTAACATTGACGTAGAACATCTGATGTCTACAGTGGACCTCTCGCTGTACAAAGACGAGTCGCAGCTAGAGAAGAAGGGACGCAAACGGAACAGTTCCAAGTCGTCCCCACGGGCCAAGCTGGACGACTCTAATGATACAGAGGTGAGCTCAATTATTCAAGTTTCCTAAACATTTCATTAGGAGAAAGTTTATTTTTTTAGTAGGTTAATAATAACATTCACACGTCAATCTTTTTATTTATTTGTTAAAAAAGGTTTACCAACAGCTTCTGTATAAAGCGTTTCTCTGCATATTATAATGTAATAAAGGCTTACACAGTCGCCAATTACAGGTTAACCAACATTTGAAAAATACAAGTTAACACATATTTTAAAAAATACTCCCATACAAATACCTAACTGTTTTTAAAATAGGAAATAATTATTATTATTTAGGACATAACATTACAAAAAAAATTAAAATAACATACAAATTACAAACAACTACAAAATACAACATACAAACATATTTTGTCGCTTTCGAAAAACCATTTGTAATTATAATACAAAAACACCACCCTCATTTTAGGGTTTTTTGCCACAGTTGAGTTAACCATAATTATGCAGAGAGGGTTCTTATATATCTGTTCTGTTAATGTCTAAGAAGTAAAAATCACATCTGCACCAAACTACCGGAGCATCTTAAAGGGGCTACTTCCTTACTTTTCTTTTTCTTACCAATTATTGCTGTCACAAATACTTAGAAATAGGTGCTTTGTTGTTTTCCACATTGAGCAACTAAAAATCGCCCTTATTTCCACCTAACATGAAACCCCCTTGTTCCAGGAATCGGCGACGCCCGTGAAACGCGCGCGGACGACGCCAAAGCGCAGTCCAAAAAGCGCTCGCAAAACAAAACAGACAAAGTCACAAACAAACAATAAGAGAAAATCGTCAGGTAGTACGCCCACTGTGGCGAGCACAAGCAAGGTAGGCATAGTACAACGGATATATAGAAATGTACGTATCCGCCATCACCAGTCATTTACATTCATGTTCCACAGTGAGTGCGAGTGTGCAACGTGCGTCCCGCTCGCTCGCGCGGCGTGCGTGCGAGCGTGCGAGCGGGACGCACGGTGTCTGTTGGGGTGGCTTCTATTGGTTCTTGAGTTGAGTTGATGACAGACTAGTGGACCAACTTTGGTATGCTGACTACTGAATCATAAATATTATAGATTTAGATTCAAAACTACTTTTTAATAGTTTTTCTCATTACACTCACTTTTGCTAAGAGAAGATTTTTTTGTACTTCTGATACATTCATGAAATTAACTTGTTTTTCAACCTGTTGTCCCAATGCTGGGCAAAGGTCTCCCCGATGGCGTTACACTTTTCGGTGTTTCACCTTCTCTGGCCAACAAACTAATTATTTTATTTTCAAATAGAAAGGATTAAGATAATAACAGAATTTAAACACAGGAAAAGGGACCCTTTACATTCTTCTACTAAAAAAAAACTATCAAACCCATTATTAATATTTTTTAGGCCATGTCTCCTGCTAAGTGTCTAAAGATTCATATCAGCATACCTTAGTACTATAAACTAGAAAAAAATAACCTTTCATAGTCAGTCATAGTTAAGTTGACCCCAGCAGACAGCACAGTGTGTGTTGTATAAGTGAAAGTAATAGTTAGAAGAAAATTGACAGATATCGATGGAGTAATGTTTTATGCATGCGTTAAGGATGTCTACAATTTACCATAGGGTGGTATTTGTCAAATTGTTGATTTAGTTAAACTTTAGGACAGCAAGTAAACGCTAATGTTCAAAGTGCATTATTATTTTAGCTGGCTAGGCTATGTCTCACTCCTGAGAAAAGGCTAAAGAGTATGCAGAACAGGATGTAGTTCTGCAAACCTAAATTGAACAGGAAGGATCCTCCGAGCAGATGGGTGGTGTGTCGGCGACAACTGCCCAATGGTTGTATTGTCGGGCTGTTGAACTTTATCAAATCGTGCGGAGAACTTTGATAGCGCCATGTAGGATTCGTGTGACGTCAGTTCATTTTGTAGTTCGTAGGTGGCGGTATAGATGCCGCTACCAGGCTTCCCTCTACTTTCTTTCCCGAGCTCGCGTGTATTCCTTCCAGTTAGGACGTAAGCTACGAGTATCCAGTTCGTCCCCTATCGACTTGGTGGCAAACCGCAATCCCGCCTACCGTTTCATGGCACCAGTTGTGCTATTTTTAATTTAAAAAAAATTCTTTAGCAACAACAATGTAATAACATTAATGTTTTTTTTTTCGTACAAGTTACTGTAGAACAATTTTGACAGATCTACTCAACTATGGTATATTGTATGATACAAGTTATAATATTCCAGTGGTCCCCCTTATTTTGGGATAATATTCCAGTGTACAGTGGCCCCCCTTATTTTGGGTAAAGGTATTAATTTATTTTAGTTATTATTCATACGTCATTCCACGCATTCAGGACCATTACATACGAAACGATTAGATAACTGTACATTTAATTAAAGTTTAACACGGAAATTTGATTACTTTTTTTTTAAATCTTGGTCTTAAAGACCATAGAGTCAGCCAGTGCCAGTCTTTTGGCTGAATATAAAGTAAAAACTTTTACAAACATTAAAAAAAAAAAAAAGCTTTCCATAGATTAAAAATGTTAGCAAAATAATAATAAAACGTTTATTTAATCATGACTAACCAATATTTAGGTATATAGCTTGTAAAGTATATGGATCTGGGACTGGTATGCATGATGATTGCATGGTTAACTGTGAAGAGTTGATTAAGATTATTATTTGTTATCAAGGGATATACTTACTAAATTACATATAGCCAGTGTGGTTCATAAGGTCATACAATAATTATAATATAAGAATATAAATTACTGCAATAAGATTTTCCAACAAAAAGTAGCAATGCGAATCTGCTATATTATTTTATAGATAGTAATTTCCTGTAGATCTTTCTTTGAAATAAATGAAAAAATATACGAAAAGCATGCACTAACTCAGAAACCCTTCTTAGAACTTTCTCTATTACAAACAAAATAGAAAATCTATTCTCTATAGATATTTACTTATCATATTCGTATTCGTTCATATTCATTCATTTCATCGCTTGCTTATGTGTTGAAAATTAATTTTATTATAATTTCCTCTTTTTTATTTAGCCTGTTTTCTTCTATAATTTGCCTTTTCAATTATATTTGGCATGCGTGTGTTGCATGGGTTTTAATTTATCTATTTAAGAGTGATTAATTTAAATCAAGACAGAAGATTTACCTAAATCTCCTAATTAACTTACTGCAATCAGTATTACAAAATGTATTTGATCTTAAAACTCAAATTCTCGAAGTCAAGAAAATGCTCTACGATCAAGTATCAAACTCAAGCAGTAATATTAATGCATAAAGCGACACAGGCCCCCTGGGAGTTTCCAAACAAACATAAAATGAAGTCGCCTCTTGAGTTTTTGACAAAATTTTCGTTCCCCAAAATTTTCTGTTTACTTATTTTGTCGAAACTAAATAATTGATTGCTTCAATCAGACTGCTACAGCAGTGAGTGAGAAAACTAAAGCGAAGAGTACGCCGACGAAGCGGACGCCGGCCAAACCGAAAGTGGAGACTCCCGTGGCGACGCCGACGCGCAAAGGCAGGAGAACCGGTAAAGGTAACATTATTATTAGTTGATAGACATGGAGAGGTCTGTGACCCAGCTGCGGGAATCTTATACCCCGACTAGCTTCTTTCGGCGACTTCGCCTGCGTGAATGCTGGACATTTATCCCAAGAGAACATATTCCCGGGATTCCAGGCCATAATCTACCTTAGTGCCAAATTTTATCCAGATCTGTTCAGCCGTTGTAGCGTGATTGAATAACAAACATCCTTAGTTATTTATGCAACTGAGATTAACCACTCGGGCCCAACATGTGAAAATTCCCTAATATAAAGTAAATCTTATGCATATGTAAATAAACATTAAATTCGCGATTAATTCGCGACACACCGGTGTGTCGCCGGGGCCGGACAGCACGAATGTGGTTGATAATAGTATCACATGAGTGTTTTAATACCTAATTATGTACAGTTGCATATTATAAGACTTTATCTACACTCACAACGTAATGTTCCAAATATGAGTTCAAAAACGAATGCATAAACACATACTTTTTTTTCGTGGACAGGTAAAATTAAAAAAAAATACCATTACAGTTCAACAGTTTCCTTCGATTTTTAAACAACTGCATCATAAAATAACTTTTTAATTTTTATAGCACACTTTTTCTTTTTAATTTTTGGTGTGGGCTCATTGACTTAAGTCAATGTGCCAGCTTTTAGCTTTGTCTATGTTTGAGCGCGCTGCGCAGTCATTCAAATACGCAATGAGAATATCCGCCATATTGGAATTAACTATTTTTCCACTTATTTTATTTCAACTGTATGAGTGAAGATAAAATAGTGTATGCAACGGCATATAAATAGGTATTAAAACACTCGTGTGATGCTATTATCACACTCGGCTACGCCTCGTGTGATAAAACATAAATATGGTCGTTGCATAAACTACTATTATCTTACACCCATGATATGAATCGTCAATAAAATGTTCTTTCTAATTCATGAAATCTTGGTACTTACGCCTTTCATATTTTTTTCTCGACTTTTCTGGTAATAATTCGAAAAATCTTTTGCTGCATTAGTACTCATTAGAAATATCTGGTGGTGTGTGTTATCAAAGCTCATCATTTTGTAAACAACAAAGTAATACATTTTTGCAATACTAATATAGAACAAAAATGGCGGGATACGACTGAATTCGAATAAACTATAAGTTTTTTTTTTAATTGTGGTCGTGAGACGCGCGTGCATGACAATGTTCTTTTTTGAAATTCATAAAGACACCACGAATTGAGTAGTGAGAATGTGGCTGTTTGATGAGTAAAGTAATTCCTTTGCTTTTTCTATCCCATATCAAAAAAGCGAAGGAGTTGCATACTGTAATTTAGTAACATTATAACACTCGTTTGGGTGATATTATGGTTGAAATGACACTGGTTGTTTTAATGTTTGCAATAAGCTAACTTTTCAGAAACTTAAAGAGGATTTATAGCATGGAAGTAGATAAAGCGGTTTACCCCGTTATACACTTCCAGTTAAAGTATGTCTTTGTGAGTGTTCTATCTAAAGATAAATGGAAGTGTTGTTCGGAAAGTCCTGATTTTTATTTTGGTTCAACACAATCAGGACTTTCCGAAAAGCCTTTCTGTTTATTTAAATGCAATTGAAGGAACACGGGATGGGTTTTAGTCAGTAAGAGTCTGACACTCCCAATCCGGCCAGAGCGGTAGGAGTCATAATATATGATAATTTCTCATGCCTAAAAAAAATATGGTGTGTCATACACCTCAAGCACACGTATTTTATATTACGAGTAGAGAAACTTCCTACAAAGTTGGTGTGTATTTAGTTACACTTTCTTACCATTATTGTTGCAAAATAATAAATCCCGTTTTTCACAAATAAAATCGTTTTTCCAGAAGTAAAAGCGTCGCCAATTGTCCCGACACCTTCCACATCTACGGGTAAGACCACCCGTACGCCGAGAAAACCGCCCGCGAAGAAATAATATATGGTGTGCGACACAGTCGATCATCGACAGTTCAATGCACGAACACTATGACCAAGTACGTATGTTATGTACTTTTAAGTGTCTTAACGGTAATCTTAGGTTCCCAGGCCGTTTTTTGAAATTCGAAGAGGATTGGAATAAAGGATGGTCTGTTTTTTTTTTAATTTTGTTATGCTGTGTTTATGGAATTTGGGTAGCGGGTTTTTCAAAATGATGAGAAGTCGGTTAGCTGGTATTCAACAGATTATGTTATATGTTGGATTTACAGTTTCTCTATTCTATATGACGTAGATGCAAGTTTTGTACGCTACGTCAAATATCCTGAAATATCTGGAAAAAAAAAATCTAAATATCTCTCTCTATACTTTTCTTCAAAGTAAAAATTTCAATAAAATATCTCGTTAGTCAAATGATAATTCTAACAAAATATAGCTACAAATCAATAAGTGTCAATTTTTACAAAAATAATGCAATGAATGTATAACATTGATTCACTATCCAAATTCCATTTGTAGCAAGGATCATAAGTTGTATCTTTTTAATAGATATTTATTAAGGGGTCACCCTTTTGTCTGCATAATCATGGTTTATTGTAACTTTATATTTTGCTGGAATCTGGTTTAATATATACTAAACATTATTCTTTTTATGAAATTAAGTACATTGTAGTGATAACAGACAGCACAATTGTATTTTTGCTTTCAATAAATCTATTTGTTAAGTTACTTGTTTATAAGATTTAAAATAAAAAAGCAATGTTTTAGGTTCTGTAATTTTATGGCAACGAAATCTACAATTTATAACGCGACCAGCTCCGTCATATTTGGCGAAAGAATGGTCTTGAATGTATTTTGACATGAATGAATTTTATTTTTTTAAGAACCCAAACTATGTTGCCATGTTGGGTTGATTATGTATAATTTTATTTTATGTCAAAACCTTTCTGATGTGTGAAACCTGAATCAAAATAAAGCAATAATGAAATTTTGTGCGAACTTACACTACATGACTACGGACTCTCATAGTATGGTGTTTTGAAATTGAGAAGAGATAAAATATTTGAAAGTTTTCTTAGCAATATTTTGCTAACTTTGAGAGATTAGATATAGAATAATGTTCTACCTCGGAATTCGATATATTTAGGGCATTTTAAAATGATGGATTTTTATATTAATTCAAATTTTAGAGGAAATTATAAGAGTAAATCGTGTAGTGTAAGATGGCGATAGAGTAATAGTGAAAGTTCGACATCACAATGTATTGATATTCTACGATTGGATAAGGCAAAAGGAGAGCGAATTAACAGGTTAATATAGTTTACTAACGCGAACTAACTACTAACTGTAAGAAACTTCATTATTTGTAAATATTTACATTTAAGGAAATGTTAACATCATAAGTTTAGGGGATAGCTACATTTATTCTTCAAAGTTTACATTTTGAAATATACTTAACTTTTAACATTTTAAAATAATTGTCTGGATCTATTGTTGTGTTGTACAGATCATGTTAGTAGCATAGCCAAATTATAGTAACATTAATTCAATTAACGTAACTTAAATGTTCTCACAAATGATTCACTTTTTAAAATAGGACAATGTGTCTAAATGTAGTTAATCCCTGATCCGACCCGGGAGGTTTTTTTCGCCTCCTTAAAAATTAGGCAATAGATTTAGAAGTTTCTTTTTTAATAAATAAGATTAGGCTAAAAATTCTAAAGTTTGAGTAGCATTGGATTAGGTATTGCGTCGGAAATCTTGTATATCAGTACAAAGAATTTAAAATTTATCAGATAATGTTTTTATCATTTTGCTGCCTCCGTATCAAAACGTCCTATTCGCAAAATTACATATTAGCAAATCGGCCTATGAGCAAAACGTCTTAAAAACAAGAGAATGGGAAGAGCACAGTCATACCGCACATTAATTTAAGATCTATTTATAAAATAGGGATGTTATTCAATACTAGCTTTTCTGCCCTCGACTTCGTCTGCGTAGAGATCGATAGAATTGGGTTTAGATTGAAATTTAAAAAAAATGTTACTATCTTGTCTTCATCCAGAAGTGTGAGTTTACCACATGATAGTTTCAGACCCAGAAATACCCTATTTATAATTCTGGTCTCCTGGTAGTTACTGAATCTTTACCCGCTGATGTCTACAGCTCTGGAAATACTTCTTCATGATTCCTGGGCTCCAGGTAGTTAACGAGTCTTTGCCGCTCTAGATTTCCTACTTTTGCCACAGTCTCCGTAAACTTCTGTACCTACTTGAAACAAGATTGTATAATTCTGACGACACATGTTGGGCCCACACCAGGGGGTCTACTCTCTAAGGCCTAAACTACGGACTTCTAAAGCTTAGAGAGTAGACCCCCAGATGTTTAAAATAAACTATACAATGAGCCATGACGAAATCCGATAGTCATTTTGCAGCATAACTTTACTTTGACAATAGGTCGTTCTGATAATAGGACAATTTGCTAATAGGTAATTTTGCGAATAGGACGTTTTGAAACCGAGGCGTCGCTTCACATAAAGTATATTTTGATATGATCAGTGTTTATTTTTTGAATTAAGATAGAGAAAGTGTGCCGTCGCGGTTTTGGGAACTCACGATTCAAATTAATCATGACCTAGAAGAAATTTCTAAAATGTCTTCGTCATCGCTCTATGATTTTTTATAAACTGTTTGGACCAATCTTTTAATTGTGACAATTGTGATTATAACAGTAACAGTTGAATGCCAAATGTAATACATTTATTACTACCAGTAAAGAAAAATAACTTGAAATATTAAATGTTTAGCAGTTAAATGAAATATATTTACCGCTAATACAACAATGTCAAGTTTGTCGTTAATGAATAAGCTGGCACAGCTGGTCGATTCTGTCGACATCTCACGGTGTTCACCTAGGCGGAGTGAACGACAAGAGCGCTGTCATTCCATCTTATTTGTATGGTTTGACAACTCACCCGTCGTGCACCGGCCCAAGTGTTCACTTCGACATGTTTACAGCCGGTCGATTCTGTCGACATCTCACGGTGTTCACCCAGGCGTAGTGAACGACAATAGAGCTGTCATTCTATCTTATTTGTATGGTTTAACAACTCACCCGTCATGCACCTCGCTCAAGTTTTCACTTCGACATGTTTACAGAATCGCACTGCAGTTCTGTGGTTGATCACAGATAGTGTACTAACACACTGCTGGAACTTAGCTCTCATAGCAACACGCTGACCCATTGTACGCGGGTTGAAACTACATTTTGTTACTTACATGACTATTTTATGATTGTTTAAACATTGCGGTGAGGTCCCCGTATATTTTTTTGTTAAATTGTTTTCCATTGTACCCTTACGTTGTTATCAATAACTGTGCTCGTCTCGAGCGAGCGTGAGTGTGTGTGAACATTAGGAAATTTTAAGTACCCTACATTTTAGGTGGTATTTTTAAATAGGTTAATTTCTTGAAGAGAAAAGAATAAGCTTAGAATATAAATTATTGTGTGTGTATTTTCTGTTTATAACGTGTACCTACTGAGTGGATCGAATGTTTGCGACATTGTCTTGGCGCTCTGGTACAATAGTTGTAAAACATAATTTTAGCGTTTTATACAAAAAAAATATCAGTTCGAGAGTACTATTGTAACAGAAAGTCCACAAATTTATATGCAATTTAAAATAAATATAATGATTTAAGAAAATTATAAGTGTTTTTATTGTAACCATAGCACAGATTAACTCAGTTCTTTACGGAACAGATAATTCACTCCATATACAATAAGATAGATACCTAACGCGCTATTATTATACCTACAAATATATAACAGGCGTACGTGCGCGCTAAAATGTACCTTACGCTGACGCCCGAAAGTATCTACTCCGTCGTCTGTCGTGATGTCGGGCGATCTCACTTGTCATTGAACGCAACGCTTAGGGTTGTCTATGCTAAGAAATTATTACAAAAAGAATAGGCGACTAAAAAAAAGCAGAGATTTTATTATTTGCTTTAAAATGAAGAAACATGTTGGTTTTGTCCAAGTCTTTTATCAGTTCGGTTCTCAGTAGGGAATGCAATCTCGTACGAGATTTCCGCCTAGCGAGATCTCGCGAGACTCAAAACCCAGTCTCGCGAGATCTCGCAAATTACGGGATCTCGCGAGATTGGGAGAATCGCAATTAAAACATATGCAAATGCTTGTTTTAAGAACTAGTAATTGACATGATATGTAATTAAATAGAAACTGCGTTGCTTAGTTATAAAAATAATGTAAGTTTTATTTTAAAAATCAACAGAGTACTTATTATTTTGTCTCTAACTCTAATAACATTTGTTTATGTCTATAATTATTATACCTACTGTAGCTAATCAGTTCAAATTCTTACAATATTGGTAACAAAACAATAATTATCTATATTTAGTCTTTTGTAAATTATTACTTTAGTTTCAATAATTAAGAGTAATAGGAACATTACTTATGGTAAATAAATACAACAAAACAAAAACTTAACTTCACGAGTTCTTAAATAAATGTTGTGAGATCGTATTAATCAAATAAAAGAAGTTTAAAGTAGAAGTCAGATGAAGTTATCAAGGTACGGAAAGGCAAGTTAGTTTGTCTGAAAATGGCTTCTCAAAAAACACATCATGTCGAGAGTATCATCTGACAGACGACTTCTGATTTTGCATGCCAAATACCCTGCTGCTGAAAAAGCTCGTTCTGCCTCAACACTTGTGGGAACCACAGTTGAGAGGCAGTTATGTACGAAGTTTAAAAGTTCCCCTATTACTCCACCAGCTTCGTACAAATTCATTTCTTTTTTTGTTAAAATGTCTAAAGTATTTGTTGTAGAATTTGTTGAGCGAGCAGTGGGCTGTTTCAGTGCTTTCAGCGATTTTTGCAGCTTTTCATGAAGTGTGATATTTTTTTCCGCGGAGACTGCAGAAAGAGGCATTGTAGTGTCTTCAATATCGAAGCCTTCATCGTCCTCTTGTGCAACCGGTGCAACAACATCGACATCCTGCGTCTGTGAGTTATAATTGTACTGTGTTTTGAAATACACGTCGTCACGCTGCATTTGTCGATCTCGTTATCTCGCGAGATCTCGTACCAAATTTGACGAGATACAATCTCGTAAAATATGGCCGGGATCTCGCGAGATCGGGATCTCGGCGAGACGAGATTGCATTCCCTAGTTCTCAGGTCAGTACCTACTGTTGTTTTTTTAGTGCATTTAAACAATAAATATCCTGCTACGTAGGTTATTGCATTTTCTGTTGGGTGGTCAAAACACAGCCGCCTACACTGCAATATGCTCGAGATTTAGGCGCGGGTGCGGTATGCACTCGAGCAAACGCGTGGTAAGTTCCGACCACCCGGTGTCTGTCGCGCACTTCTGCCACTGCTGCACTGTGACAAATGTGGCGGTAGCGCGCGACAGCCACCGCACCGGTAGCTGTGGTCGGTGGCACGTTTGCGCCGAGATGAGCGTGACTACCGCAGGACCACGAACTCCAATCGCTTCCATATTTGGCTTATTTTGTACTCAAGTGGTACCTACTCGAACAACAAAATTGGTGCCTTAGCTGCTTAGTAGTTTTCGAGAAAATCGACTTTGAAGGTGGTCCTGCGGTAGTCACGCTCCTTTCAGCAGGACAACCATGAGCGCAGAAAAAGGGGGCATGCTACAGCTATTCTAAGTATACAAATAATTAGTACCCTTAAATGTGGTTCATTTCGTAAAAAAACAGAACTGATACATTTGTATTTACCGAGGAATCAACGATGATAACTTTTGTGCAGGCGTTCAGCAGGACCACGACTTTGAATGTCGATTCCAAGTTTCAGGAGCTTGTCGCTTTCCTCGAACCTACATAGAAAATGTTACCCTTCAAAATAGAATTAGTAGGTACCCAAAATTCAAAACTAGTACTCCAGTATTTTACGAGATATACCATGACATTGGTGGGATGGCGGTAGTCACGGTGCTAAATTTTCATTTCAAGATTTCCTTATTAAAAACTCTGTAATTTCTCCCTAAATTTATACAAAATTAGTACTCCTAAAGAAGTCATAGTGGCCAAAATTTCACATTCCTGAGTGTTGTATTATAAGAGAAATCAGCTTTCATTACTTTTCCATTCTAAATCTCCGCGTATAACCCGACCAAATTAAGTTGTCTGACTTCCTTAGGAGTACTAATTTTTGTATAAATTTGGGGAGAAATGACAGTTTTTAATAGGGAAATCTTGAAATGAAAGTTTAACACCATGACTACTGCTACCCCACCAATGTCATGGTATATCTCGTGAACTACTAGAGTACTAGTTTTGAATTCTGGGTACTAATTCTATTTTGAAGGGTAACATTTTCTATGTAGGTTCGAGGAAAGCGACAAGCTCCTGAAACTTGGAATCGACATTCAAAGTCGTGGTCTTGCTGAACGCCCGCACGAAAGTTATCATCGTTCATTCCTCGGTAAATACAAATGTATCAGTTGTTTTTTTACGAAATGAACCACATTTAAGGGTACTAATTATTTGTATACTTAGAATAGCTGTAGCATGCCCCCTTTTTCTGCGCTCATGGTGGTCCTGCTGAAAGGAGCGTGACTACCGCAGGACCTCAAAGTCGATTTTCTCGAAAACTACTGTAGGCGACATTAATACCGCCACAAAAAATCAACGTAGCAGAATTAACAAATGAGACTTGCAGCGCCATCTATCTCGACAGCTGCGAACTAGCTTAACAAAATCCTAAATCGCGATGTTTACCGTGCGATTAGAACATAATTATGCAAAGCCCGAATATCAACTCTCGGGCAGTTGCCTACCAGACACAAACAACCGTCTGGTCGGAGGATCCTCTCTTTCCAGTGGAGGTATGGAGGACTTACTCTGTTCCGCTACCTCCAAACTACTAAGGTACCAATTTTGTTGCTCAAGTACCAATTGAGTACTAATTATTTGCAAAATATGGAAGCGATTGGGGAGTTCGTAGTCCTGCGGTAGTCATGCTCATTGCGCCGAGCCTTTAAGTTTGCAGAGGTTAGACGCGTACTGCTATCTGCTACAAAAATTCAAATTTTGGTTTGGTCTATGTTGTGGTGGATTTGAGCACAACGTATTTAGTCTTTATTGGAAGAAAAAAGCAGTTAGGAAAAATAGGCACCTTTATTGGAAGAAAAAAGCAACTGGGAATAATAGGCACCTTTTTTGGGTTCAAATTAAAAACAACCATATTATGTAGGTACAATGACTGTTAAGTACATTTAATAATCTTCTTAATTCTCTAGTGGGTATTCAGACATATTATGTTCATTTTCTACAAAGCAGTAGGTAGTTAAGTATACAACAATTAATAAGACTGTATAGTAATCTTCTACAGAGTGCTCCAATGGGTATTCATACATAATAAGTATAAGTACTATTATCCATCAAGCAGTATACAATGAATCAGTTACATTTAATCATCTTCTACATAATCCAAAAGGTTTTCAATAATTAACACACTGCCACGCACCACGCAGCGTAGCGCGTGAATGCGTGTTCTAACGTTGCTTGTAAGTATCTCCGTTTGTATAGAAAACACGCACAGTCCAACACACAGAAAATGCATCCACGCGCGTTCATTGTTGACCGTTGACACGCAACATGCAGCGTGATGCGTGGCAGTGTGATAACCGCCTAATTGTCCACAATGCATCTGCAACTAAACTCTCAGGATATGCAGTTATCAGTATCTCCATAGCTGGAGTAAACTTCCTCCATTTCAAGATATGGAACAGTACAAACTATGAATAAGTTACACTTAATCATCTTCTACATACTCCAATATTCAAACTATTTTAGACATTATAAGTCCTCTCAAAAGTTAAGTTAACCTTTCCTCAATAATTTTCTACAGCAACATACTGAAGATATCTGATCAATTTTAATGTCTCTATCAACAAATAAACAAGCAAACTCTTCCTCTAGTTTAAGATAATGGTACTTAGATCACTACCAGTGGCGTAGCTAGCATGGGTGGCACCCGGTGCGGACGTGGTTTCATTTCACAAATTTAATGGACCCCCCCCCCCCCTAAATAATTAGGTATGGGTGGCTACTTTCGTTAATTTTTCGCGGGTGCTGCTGCATTTTCCACGAATCATCTTACATACATCACAGTTTTTAAAGAAAATGTGGACTATATGTCGCAAGTACTGGTCGATGAGAGCATTAGAATTTGTGTGCGAGCTTGAAAATAAAAATTTTCAAGCTCGCACTCCGTCTCGGATAGGTTTCAATGTTTCATCCTCCATACTTAAGTCGAAGTAATTTTGTTTACTTATAAATCAATTTTTTGCGCCCCACTTGCGACAGGTTTCATTGCGTCAACCGTTTAGAGTTGACACCTGACCGTGACAAAAAACAGTAAACGAACGGTCGGGTGTCAACCATAAACGAGCGTCACCCGGGGCGGGCCGACCCCCCGCCTTCCCCTAGCTACGCTACTGATCACTACCATGGTTTCCAAGGAGTTTTCAACAAGATAATATGAGACCTTAGAGTAGAGTAGGGTCTCCATTTTCCGCACTTAGATCCAATTACTATTATAACCTTATTTTAGTTTAGGATTCAAGTTAAAACAATACCTAGTTTTATAGTATGTTACATTGAATAAGTTACACTTAATCATCTTCTACATTCTCCAATGGGTGTTCAGACATTATAAGTCCTCTAGTCCACAATGCATCTGCTAATCTTAACTTTTCTTCAATAGTGGGCAAGTCAAGATTTTCCACGGCAACATACTCAGGATATGTAGTGATCAATGTCTCTATTGCTGGAGCAAACTCTTCTTCTATTTCAAGATATGGCAAATCATTTCCATGGTATTCCAAGGAGTTTTCAACATGAAAGTATAACCTTATTTTATCTTCTGATACCATTCTTAGTATATTTTTGCGCAGTAATCTTATTCTAGTGTCAGGTGCTATTTCCACCCTGTTAATGACAACACCATCATCATTCATTACATCAGAATCTCCAAATACTGTAACTGCTTTCTCCATTTCATTCAAGACAGGTGGTAGTGCTGCATGCTGATAATTCTTGTGCATTTGATCTACAGCATCATCTATCATAGCAGGCAGTGACTCCTTAATCTTGTCAAAAATTGACATAATCATTTCATGTATTTCCTGTTTGCGAGGTGTGTTTGAATCAGAGTGAACTAAACCATAGTGATCATATAAATCAAATGGCAGGCCTTCCCTTAGCTCAATATTTTCACTGATAGCCATCTGTACAGCGGCCGGAATTAATTTTTCAAACAGATCAGCCCAAGAATGCTTCTGGTACATGCTGATTGTAACATGGAGCGAGTGTTCACCATCTATGGTGACACCTTGATGAATATACCCACGGGGGAAGTACAGCAGGTCTCCAGCTTCTAAAACCACTTCTAGTATGGGCGTTCCAATTTCCTTCTGTTCATAATTTTTTGAAGAAACTCGAGGCAGTACCTCTTGTTCATTTAGTGGTTTATAAACACGCCACAGTTTTTTTCCCTCTGTTTGCAATATGAATGCTTCAATATCATCGTAATGTGGTGCAAACCCTTGACTGTCAGGTGGAGTGAGGTAAGCATTGGCACCAACAAACGAGTTGAAGAATTCCTGCATGGTGGCATTCAGTAAATGTAATTTAGGTATGTATGTTTGTGGATTCAACAATCTCAGGCTGCATCCATTCAAGTAGAAGTCCCATACCAGGTGTGGATGTGCTCGGCCCTCTGGATTGTGTGTCTGTCTCTGTCCATCAACATAAGATGTAATATCTATATTTTTGGTGAACTGTATATTTTCAGTGCGCAGCATGTTATCTATAATGGGAATGGTGATGAGGTCTTTGTAATAATTTTTCTTTCCTCTAGAAATGTGCATAGGTTTATTTTCCCAACAATCTTTGAAAAAATCACTTTCATCATAGGGTGCAATCATCCACTTGAACGCTTTTAGTCCTTCTTCAGTGCTGTCTGTTTCTACAGGAGTGAATTCTAAGCTGTCATCTGATCTATCATCGGAATGTGAGGACTCTTCTACTGTTGGACCAAGCCCATTCGTTGTTATTGGTCTAGGTACTGCAACAAGTATTGGTATCTCTTCTTCTTCATCATCAGCGACTAAAGGTTGTCTCCTTTTTGATGGTTTGTTCTCCAAACCATCACCTCTGCTGTGCTTTGATTTATTCTTTTTGTGTTGCTTGTTCTTACTGATGTTCTTTGATTCTTTTAATTTCTTGTTTTTCTTTTTCAGTTTTTGAGCGAGCTCTCTTTGTTTTCTCTCATCAGTCAAATGTGGCGGTAGTGGTTTCGGGGAGATTGCCTGGTTACTCGATTTATTTCTTTTTTTTTGCTTTTTTTCTTTGTTTGCCGAAGTATTGGCTTTGTACATAGCAAAAGCGGACACAAGTGTGTCCATTTTTATATAAAATAAACGATCAAATAAAACCGAACCTCACACGTGAATTAAGTATTTTCTCAGTTTATGATTTTAAATAACTTGGAGTTCAGTAACAATATTAGATCTGCTACGGCACCAAAATGTTTTCTATTTTTACTATGTACCTTTCTATAAAACAGGCCTGCTCAGTAGCAGTGCGCAATAATCGAAAAGTAAGGTTAGAATTTTATTGATTTCCAGACTTGACTTGACAGCACTGACTAGTGTTACCAGAAGTGTTGTTTGTAATATTATAAAGTTGGTCAAAATTATTTTTTTATGGTAAGACCGCACTAGGCGGAACAGCGGAGTGAAAGCCTAGTCCGGACTAGGCTAGTAATTTAGTAGAGTAGAGAGTAATTTTGTGGCTAAATGTGTGTGAACAGGTACGAACCACAAAAAATTAGTCAAGTAATTTAGTGAATGATTTAAGTCGAGTCGATCAATTTTACTCTATTTTTATTGGGCGAGTAGCGTAGCGCCTCCCAGTCCCAGCACGCGTCCGTGCTCACTGGTTCACCGGCTAAACAAGTCCAAACCTGTTGATTAGTCGATAGTCGAGTTCATTAGTGGTCGCAGAAATGTCGTTTCGCTGGAGCGAAAAACAACTTTATTTGTTACCAAATATAGTTTAGTAGAACATGAATGCTTGTGGAATTTAAGTGAACAAACAAATGAAACAATTCGCATACTTGGTTTTAGAAAATACAATGAATATACCCGGATTTGGTGAAAAGGAAATTAAATTGAAAATAAAAAACATGAGGTTAGTGCATAATTTTATTATTCAAGTAGGTATTTCAAAAGCATAATGATTTATTACTATGATACAATAAGCTCCTAATTATTATTCTCTTTATTCAATTTAAAAACACATATTTTATATTTTTAAATATTTAAATAACAAAAAAAAAACATTAAAAAAACATTTAAAAATATAAAAATAGTAGTCCGCCGGTGTCGGTAACTGGGTCCAAGCTACCTGTGGGTAGGGCTCCAGACAGGGCTTTAAATACCGTTAAAAATTTATAACGTTACCTTGCATTGACAAGACTTAACGTTATATTAAAATAACGGTAATAGGTTTAACGTTATTTATGCACCATTTTAACGTTATTCTTTATTAACGTTATTTGTAGTTTAACGTTAATTTTATCGTTATTTTTAAACGGTTATCTCTGTAAGGTGGTGCAGTGTCAGATTGTATCTTGATCAAAATATGATTCACGACAGTAAAAAATATATAAGTAGGTACATAATTATAACCATAATTACGTTTTTTTTCTCTTAGCTAGATTTCGGAAATCTAGTTATTATACACATCAAATCTAAGTTCATGATGATGAGTAAATGATTCATAAGGTTACATCTATGTAAATACATATTTGTTATTGCTGCGCATCACATTTTGATTAAATTACAATATGACACTGACCTTCAAATAGCAAAAAGTACAAGAAAGTTCGCGGGCCCTGGTTTCTTTCTCTGGAGCCAGGGCTTGTTAACGTTACCAAATAACAAAATAATAACCGTTACGTAACGTTAATTTCAATTGTGATACCATAGTAACGTTACAAAATTTACCGGTATTTGATAACATTACCAGTAATATAACGTTAAGTAACATTTAACGTAAAATACGAGAATTATCGTTTTAACGGTAAAATAATTAGTGTTATTATAGTCCGCGAACTTTCTTGTATTTTTTGCTATTTAAAGGTCAGTGTCAGGTTCTAATTTAATCAAAATGTGATGCGCAACAATAACAAATATGTATTTACATAGATGTAACCATAAGAATCATTTACTCATCATCATGAACTTGGATGTGATGTTTATAATAACTAGATTTCCGAAATGTAGCTAAGAGAAAAAAAATGTAATTAAGGTTATAATTATGTACCTACTTGCATATTTTTTTAATTTCTTGAATCATATTTTGATCAAGATACAACCTGACACTGCACCACCTCACAGAGATAACCGTTTAAAAATAACGATAAAATTAACGTTAAACTACAAATAACGTTAATAAAGAATAACGTTAAAATGGTGCATAAATAACGTTAAACCTATTACCGTTATTTTAATATTAACGTTAACTCCTGTCAATGCAAGGTAACGTTATAATTTTTTACCGGTATTTAAAGCCCTGAAAGAAACCTCCTCACAACTCTCTGAAAAGCTGCAACGAGTTGCCTGTGTGGGAATCACTAGCAGTATGAGAACCGCACCTACTGCGGCCCTACAGCAGCTTTCACGAGGTTCTCGTCATGTGGAATGGTAACATCGATTATCATTGTGCGGTGCACTAATCGGTCTATCACCACTATATCGGGCTTATTAGCGATGATAGTCCTATCAGTGATGATAGACCGATCTCAGTACAACGTGACATGGTAATTTTCGAGAACTGGGTCGGGCACATACTTATAATACGGTACTTACCTCAGAATCCACAAGTTTGTATTTCAAAGCAAGTCGCTGGTGAATAATCCTGGCCACTTGGTTATGCCTGTGCAAGTACTCGCCGTTAGCCAGATGAGAACAACCAGAGATAATATGTCTGATGGACTCAAACGTAGCCAGGCCACGGACGCCAGGAAGTCTACGTCGGACCCATAGAGAGCCCGATAGAAGCGCTCGTGAAGCTCCTTGCCTTTCCATACCTCCTTGCGATCATCTGTAGTAAGTATCACAGGTTTGAGCCAGTTCTCTTTAGCCATGAACAACGAAATACTCTTGACGTGCGGTTTTAGTTTTTAGTACGATAGGTAGCGTAATTTTTGTCTTTTTTACGAAGAAAAGTACCTTTAAGATGTAAATAAAAAACGTCAGCAAATTTAGATTTTACCTTACATTTATCAATTAAAACGTATCAAACTCTTATAACAACAGTAGTTTCACACGAAAAACATGATTCAATGAGGACCAACGTTCATTTGTTTTTACAAGGGTGGCCTGCCATATTCTACAGACTCTGCGTGAAAATCCAAGATGGCGCCACAGTACTAATTTTTGAATTTTTGGGGTTTTTGATGTTAAAAATTCGTCGACACCATCGTGGAAGTTGATTTTGAGTCCACATTCGTAATCAGCCACCCCGAAAACCATAAAAATGACACCCATGACGAAAAATTGACAAACTTCACCGGCGCAATCTTGGATGTTGGTTTTGAGCCTATATTCGTTATTACCAATCCCGGAAACCGTATAAACCTATGTACTTCGCGTAAAATTCCATTGCGTGCTAAGTTAGCAACGCGACTGCGACGCGTCACCTTATAGCCGTAAACGCCGTAACACACGCTCGAATTCGGTACGGGCGGACCACGGCTATGCTTCCGAACCATATCCGGCCGTGTGTAGAGTAATCCGTCGAATATTATTATTATTAATTGAGTCCATCGCGGTCCGCTTGTTTGCACATCGGATATGGTCCGCTCCGTACCAAATCCGGACGTGTGTACGGTTTGGCCGTATTATACATAATACGACTAGTCGTGTTCGGAATCGGAACGCCAAGAAGGACGGCCACGCGTGCGCTCATTTGAGGGACTTACCTACATCATGGAGTACATCGTTTCTGAATGCGATATATTAATTGAAGTTTTTCAATGTGGGATTTTTGTTTATAGATGGAAAATCATCAAATGACCCCTTCCGCTCTGAGTGGAGTGGGAGGAAGTGTCAAACTCTTACTCACTAAAACCCATCCGTGCTCCTCCTAGTGCCCTTTGCGTTCCAGGGCCGCGATGACTCTTCCGAACAAAATCCGCGACCCTGGTGTTTGTGGGATACATCTCACGTGCTTTATTGTAACCGAGATGCTCGGAAGCAAGCGTTTACAATCCGATCAAATTTTACGTGGTGGCTGTAACGTTGCTGTTATTGTTGCCGTTACTACCGAAATTTCTGTGTCCAACGATATTATGACAACCCGCGGTGTGCACATGAAGGCGTACGTGAAGCAACTGCAATCCGGCCGTAAGCGGAATTAGTCCGCCGAACCAGATCCGGTCGTATGTAGCGAGATCGAATTTTGTAGGCGGAGTTAGTCCGTCGTCAAATCCGAGCGTTATGGCTATAAATATTTCTTGCAAGTCATAACATTTTGTTTTGTAAAATGAATGAAGAAAATTTAATTGTATTAGTGTGGAAAGAGGACACACCCTCCTGCCCCTCCCTGCCTCCCTATTAAGGCGATTTTTCTCAGAAATGAACTGTCTGTTGTCCCCGTAACGGGTACAACAGAAATACAGGGGTAAGGGGGAATACAGGGGTATGTGCAACACGAACATTTTTGGAACAACGTCAGTATCATCTAGTAGGTAGGTAAATGACAAAATGAAACTTCTTTTTTCAAGCTGATTTATTTAGGAATTACTCTCGATACAGTTTTGTTCTATAATGCGGTTGACCATTGAAGGCATTTTGTGTTTTATATATCTACGCACTACTCTCTATAAGATCTGATACAATAAGTTGTTACGGAGTTGTACGAACATAGAATACCTAGGTTAGCATGCTTAGTTTTACACTTAGAAATATTTTAATTTAATTCTAACATTCAATACATTTGGATTGATAGTTTACATACTTAGTAAGTAGATACTTAGTATTTATTTTCTAAGTGATGTAGTGCTTAAGACTCCCTGTAAATAATTTTCTTAAAAATAAAACTGATAAGTGATTTAGTACCTATTTATTTTTTCGTACATACAAGGGAGAAACGAAAAGTAATATTTAAAATTAATTTATTAAAAGTAGCAAAATAACTTTAGTATGAATAGGTATATCATATCGGTACAAATATTTAATCTTTTCATAAGTTCTGTTTATATTGTCATTCGATTGCATTTCGATTCAAGATGTCTGTTAAAATATAATCAAAAAGTTGGAAAAGCAAAATGAACCATACCCAGTTATAAAAAAGTTTGAAAAATCACAGCCACACAGTAATGTGAAGTTGAAAAAGTAAAAAAATCTGTGGACTACTAACAGCAATGTAAACATCTCTATTTTAATTTTGCAACAATTTCTAAACTAAGTACACACTATAAACATTTTACAATTTTGAATATTGATATTACATAATACATTTATTTATGCACTACCATCCTAGTATAATCAATTTATTTATTTTATTAAGAAAACATTTTATGTTGAAAGTTAATATATATTTGATTTTTTATATCTATAGATATATAAATATTATAAATCCAATGAATCTACTAAGTTATTGGTCATCTATCACACATAATTGATACGTTAAATTTTTATATCTATGCATATTTATTTGATTAATGTAGCATATTATTATATGAGTATCATGCATAGTGACGTCATTGCGCAATCACTCTTAAGAGGGTAGGTGAATATTCACAATAGATTTTTCTTCTTCATGAAACTTGGGTACAGTTTTATGCAGGTCTATCGACGATACAAAGTCTTGATTTTTGTGATATGGCAAGGTGTATTTTATGTTGAATTGGTAAGTCTGATATGCCCTTGATTTAGGTGTTGAAAATGGATTTTACTTTAGAAAAGTTCTTACAATTTAGGAATGTAAAACGTATACATATAGAAGGACATGTTGTTAGTCAGTCTGTTTAGATACTACATTGTTTTCGTCATTTTGTTTCGTAATAGTTCGCAAGGTACACATTAATGCAGGTACAAAACTCTTAAAAATGAATTAGAAAAGTTTGAAAATTTGAAAAACCTCTCAGTCTTATTATCGCAGCTTTAACCAGCAGACATGGGTAATGAAACATTCTCTTTTAAAGATTTAAAATTCAAATTAACGTTTTCGCAAATTTTATAGGACGGTAGTCGACAAAGGGACC
Source organism: Melanchra persicariae (assembly GCA_947386135.1). Taxonomy (NCBI): domain Eukaryota; kingdom Metazoa; phylum Arthropoda; class Insecta; order Lepidoptera; family Noctuidae; genus Melanchra; species Melanchra persicariae. Next base: position 2,711,023 of record OX376655.1, on the reverse strand, counting down.
GATATAAGAAAGTAATAGGTACACAATTGGAAAAATCTGACTTTAACTTATCACTAAATATTAGCAAATTAACTTAAAAACTAAAATTAAAACAATACTACATAACGTAAACTACTTTACAAACAATTTTACCGCGCCTGTTCATCATATTTTTTAAATTTTCATTCCATTTTCAAGGAATTTTGACATGAGCAAACGTCGTTTAGAAACGTTGGCTGCTATTTTTCGAACCCAAAGACAATGTAGAACGGCTGTCAAGTCAATGTATTTTTTTTTACGCTTTCTAATATTGAAACAAGAAAACAAATTTTAATGAAGGTTGAAATCAAGGTTCGTTCTACATTGCTCCATCCAACAGCACCAACTGGCCAACAGAATCACGACCAAGACATTTGGGAGGAAGCAGTTTAGTGGACTCGTATGTCGCGGGCATGCACGGGGGTGGTGTCCTCGGGGCTGGGGCTGTCGTCCAGGTGCGGCCGGATGTGCACCACGGAGCGGCGCTGGTCGTGGTGGTTGTAGTCATCTCGCATCACCAGTCCGCCGATCCCATACCCAGGGCCCATTACTCCGGAACCGCTCAGACGCATCTTTTCTGGGTCATCGTCCAGCTTGATGGATGAGAACACAGTACTCAGGTTCAGTTGCGGAATGTCGTAGAAGACCGTCAGTGTCAGCATCAGGAATGTCAGGCCGATGAGTAGGTAGACTGGAAAAGGGAATAGCAAAACATTACATTCGGATATTCAGTACGAAACACGATATCTGATTGAAAGGTAATCGTGTAATATAATGCTTTAAATATAACTGAGTAGGTAAATGTAATTGCCAAATAAAATATTTACTTAACATTCAAAATAATTTATTTATACAGGGCACTAAAGTTTTTAGCGCTCTTTATAAATACATTATTTTGTACATAATTCGTTAATTGCTTAAAATAAGGGCCTACCCGCGGGCCAAATTTTTTAATTGGTTTAAAGTTACAGACTATTCTTAAAATAATTATTTTAATGATTTTGCTTTGATGTTACCATTAAAAATGTCGACTGGTGCTATCAAACTTTTAAAAGTTATGAAACACGAAATACGCGCCGAGATAATGACATCTGAAAATATTGCCAACCCAAAAAAATACTTACAAGTGGTAGCAACTTTGTAGAGGGGCCGGTAGGGTTGACCGGGTGAATCTCCGGGAATGTAGTCTCCCAGTCCGATGGTGGTTAGCGAGATGAAGCAGTAGTAGAATGAGTCCAGGAAGTCCCAGTCTGGCTCCAGGTATGCGAACACGCTGGCTGGGACGACTAGGAAGAACAGCACTAGGGTTGTCACTGTGAAAAAAAAAAAAGTTTAGCTTCTGTTTTGCACCAATCGTACTTTACTCAGTTACTGGGTTGTGGAGGTCAGATAGGCTGTGCTTCAAGTAAAATAATGTTATTCAGCTGTCTCCGGTGAGACTGGAAGCCGACCCCAAAATAGTTGGGAAACAGCTAGGCCGATCGACTGTGTTTATGTTTCATAATAAAAGTGCCTTTAATTATAACAGCCGCACAGGCCGATCTTCAATGTTAAGCAACGCTTGCTGAGGTTGGTCTGTGGATGGACTCCTCCGTGGCTCGGAAAGCACATTAAACCGTTAGTCCCGGCTGTCATTTGGAGATCTTTGGCAGTTGTTACGGATTATCAGAAGCCAGACAATCTGACACCAGTCTTGCAAAGAAGTTCCTTGTTACCCAGTTAATGGGTTGTGGAGGTCTGGTAGCCAGCCGCTCCACGTAAAATACTGGTATTCAGCTGAATCTGGTTTGACTGGGAACCGACCGAATATAGTTGGGAAAAGGCTAGGTAGACGATGAATTAGTCCGCGTGGTGATTAATAAGAAGGCCATTTATTTTCAACTAGCGCCTTCGATCATTATTAAACGGCAGTAGGTAATAACTAGATGAGTTATTGTAACCCTCTGAAATGTTGGTTTAATATTACCCCGAACATAGAACCTCAAGGTCTCGAGGAGCCTAATGAATATTTGATGGCCACTTCTACCGCTGGTCGCGCCAGACGTCGATTATCTATAATATCTTATTTACCTACGTACTAAAACCTACGCATCATTAGTCTATACTAAATATTAGATATAACTTCTTTCACACAGGTATATATTTTTATTGATGCATATAAACAGTTTTGGCAAAAACTTTAATCAAGTAATCAGCCTAGCCTTTTCTGACATACACATCCCACTGTCTGGGTAATACGGTATGTACCTATTGGCAAGACTGGTGTTAGATTTTCTGGCTTCTGACAATCTGTATCGACTGTCAAACAGCTGTAGGTAATGACAGGGATTAACGGTTTAAGGTCGATTCACACATATCAGTGAAGTCACAGTACCGGCACCGTGATAATTATTCTTTCATATAACTTCTATTAACGCGTCCACACCTGTCAGTGAGAGCACTGTCGTCACTGACACTGACAGGTGTAGACGCGCGATTGTATGAAATAATAATTTATGAGAGACGGGGGAGTCTCGGTTTGTAACGGATAGTAGACTATCCACAGACCTACCTCAGTAAGCATAATTTACCCTTGATCGATCCCTGCGGCTGTTATTGTTTAGCCACAAGATCCTTTGGCAAAATATATAAATATGAAAGAAATATTTCAAAACTACAAAACAAGACACAAAGTGTCTCACGGATTGCACGCAACTGAAAGTGACATGACATGACATACTAATAGAGTATTGCCAAGAGCTCTGGAGATGAAAACAAATGACAATAGCCCACCTATCATCATCAAATGCACCAGTCGGATAGTAAACGGTCGGTACAGGTGGCCCAGAGCTGCGTTTAGAGAGCGTAGCAGAGCGGTCGCCGGCAGCAGGAGTCGCTCCACCAGGGCTGACAGCAGAACCAGCGTCAGCGGGATCCCGAGGAGGGCGTACATCATGCAGAACAGCTTCCCCGGCTTCGACAGGGGTGTGACGTGGCCGTATCCTGTAAGGAAAGGAAGGGAGGGCTAGAAAGTGGTGAATTCGTTTTTAAGGCACCTCGCGCACTACGGCAACGACCACGACCAGCATGATTTCTTTAGTTAATCTGGTCGTTGCGGCCACTGGTCGTGGTCGTGGCCGTCTAGTGCGCAAGGTGCCTTAGTGTAGGTCTTCTTTTCGAGTCGATGGCTAACTCCTTAGATTTGGGCCCAGTACCTAGTTGACTGCGTTAATCGCGGCATCAGTGGCATTAATACAATTAAGTCTCCTAAATTGCAGCTCATAGGGGCACCGCACTTGCATTAGGTACGTATTCCATTTCACCAAGTTGCGTTTGCAGCGGCCTACCTAGTAAAATTGTAAATGTAGGTGCCAGCTTAGAGTGGGCGCCAATGGAAAGCTACGGTCTACATTATTGCCGTGTGTTTCAGGTTGACCTACGATTTTTCTATACGCATTTGGGCGTGAAAGCTTATTAAACTCACTTTGGCATTTATATTATTACTTAAGCTTACAAGGGTCTTGCCCTTGATCTTGAGCTTGACCTTACTGAATCTTGCGAAAGTTTCGGTCTGCCAAAGTTACTTAATGATCCTAATTTATTTACAGTTGATCCCTTCAAATCTGCTTAGGTTTAGTTTAATTATTTTGCTTCAGTTTTTATGGGTATAGGGTTTAGTTTTGTATGACTAATCCCATTGAATTACATAATTTTGTCAGGTAGGCACCTGAAAAAAAAATTGAGTCTCCCATACAAATTGTGGTCAGTTGATGACAATTTTGTATGGGAAGTTCAAATTTTTTTTTAGGAATTGGCTATGGCTTTCTTGAGGAAAGTTGTTCATTTACATGGGCAGAAGTGGTTCTCAAAGTTTGCGCACTGGAAAAAAAGTTATCCAGTATTAACGCCTTGTCCTAAAATCCGTGTAAAACAAAACACATGCGCATGTTACATTTTATATTGATACATTTTCGTGCTCGTTTCCACGTACTGACTGCACGAATGCTCACTTTGTAACATGTTACATTACGCCTCGAAAAAGGGGTCAACAACCACCTTTTGAAGCTGAAATTCAATCATGCTCCTGCGTTCTACGTAACACCCACTCACCCAGTCTTGCCAACTTACCGATGGTGGTAACAACAGTAGACGAGAAGAACAGCGACTGTCCGAAGCTCCAGTTGGGTCCTCCGGTGATATTGCGCGAGGCAGACACGCCGCGGTTAGACGCGCGGACCACCTCGTCCAGGAGCAGCTCCAGATCATCGTCTGAGGAAGACGAGTTAACGGTTAATTGGGGGTAGATAATAATATTATTAGTGGCTTGTATTTGGATTTGATACGTCACTACTTTTTTATCTCAGCTAACACTAGGAAGTGGTGACGGGCGGGTTTTTTGGGGGACTCCTTATGTAAACGTTGACGTACAAAAAGTGCTGGCTAGTAAGTAAAACTAAAATATTTTTGTTTTTTGGCTGGGAATCCTGAGAAGATCAATACTTCCATGTGTTACCTACAAGTTCGATATTAGACCACTATAAAAACTTTTAGAACAATCCAGCATCTATTTTACAGAATAGAGTAGCCACTAATAAGTCGAGGACTGGTGAACGAGTTACCAAATTTTAGCATTAATTAGAAATATTTAATCAATATGAATCTGTCAAAATCTTGAATATGAAATTCTCAGAATAAAGCTTGAAATTAATTTCAGTAAACGAGTTACTTGAAAACGACTCAAAGGCAACATCATTATTCCAATAAATTGAAAAGACAGATGTTTTTGGTCTAATTACTGGTAAATATTCTGCTGAGAGCGTTTGTATAAGATAGAACACTTCTAGACAGTTCTACGAATAACTGGGGTTCATCAATAGAAAACTTTAGCTTATACAGACAAAGCCGGGATCTACATAAAGCCACAGGTTTCAACGAAGAGATTATTCTAAATCCTGACCCGAATCTACCTTTGTTTGGATTTAAATTCAACGCTTTAGAAATTTGACTTTGGTAATTTTTATTAAACGTTGTCAAGATATTTTGATAGAAATCGTCAGTTGACGTTTGAAAAGTAAGTCTTCGTAAGTAAATAAAGTGTCTAAAGTCTTCTTGATAATTTCGTTACGTATTTAAAGTGCTATCAGGCACTAAGATTTGCATCAACGCATGTCGTAATTAAATAGAAATCGGAGTTCGATTTCCACTTCATTAACTAATTATATCAAGATATTTTGTAGGTATGGCACGTAATTGCAAATTTACAATAACATGCCTTAGGTATTTAGCATTATCGTCTGCCAGAGGCTTCGTCTGCGTGATAGTTGAAAATTCTCCTAAAGGAAAATGGCAAATCCTATTCCAATCCAATTCATAATCCACTCTACCCGTGTGGCAAATTCCTTCTACATCGGTTCAGACGTGTAGAGGTATGTACAAACAGACGGTCAGTCTGTCTGTTTTTCGACCGACAAACATGTGTGAATATAAATGTACTAGGTATATTATAAAACTACGAACATAATTTTCAATTAATACAAACCTAAACAAAAGGCTGGCAACCCATCATTCCTTCAAATCCAAATTCAAATTAACGCTCTCCCCATTAATTCCAATTACGCACATTCAAATCGCTGACACGATTCGTTCACAGCCATCATTACATATAATTATTTACGTTTAATTATCCCGTGAATAATAAACAAAACGTAGGCTAAATAAAGCATGTTTTGAAGTTGAACAATGTCGGCAATTTTGCAGCACTTTGTGGCGGGTCCGTTCTCTCGCCAATTGCCGCGAATGTGTATTTCATTCTGTGTGCATGCATTATTCATTTCAGAGCCCGGCCGTTCTGTGCTTTGATGAAAATTAAAGCTGCTTGTAATTTCTGTAATATAGTTTCTTGTTTAGAATAGTGTGGCTGGTAATAAAGGCTTTTCTGTAGTATTAACTGCGATTGCTAGTTGCTGCTGATAATTTTGTAAGCATATTTATAAACTAGTTTTATCAAAATGCATGCTACTATACACCGCTAAATGTTTAGGCTACGCGACAAAAAAGCAGCGCTACGCGGACATAATGGGCTCAGGCTTGGCTACGCGGCTACGCTACGCGACTACGCAGCTACGCGACTTCGTAGCTACGCGACTACGCAGCTACGCGACTACGCAGTTACGCGACTACGCCACACGCGTAGGCTAGATAGCGTAACCCAAGTTATGCCTACTTTTTTACGTTAGGCTATTGGAACGCTGTCTGTCTTCCTACATAATTTGCACACACTTTTGGATATTCAAGCTCTAAATGATAAAACATATTATAACCTTATTAAAGATTGTCAGAACCTTTGAACACATCTAATTCAAAACAGTACTTTTAACCCTAAACCGAGTTACCCAAATAACTTTTACATAGGTAAAATCTTTGTACAACTTCAAAAAAACACGAAATGTCGTACGTGGACGAGATAAAATCTGCTTTTACTTACTTTTTACCACAAACCGAATACGCGCGGATTCCAGTCAGAATCTTTTACTCAAAGGCTACTAATTAAAAGTTACGTACGACTCGAGTCACAGCCGGAATGGGCGGCTTTAGGCCAGTCGGCAGTCACTAGGTATTATTTCATTAAGGGGCTTATTTCTCGTTGGCTGAACACCCCATGCCTTGACCCGGGTCTAAGCATACGAATGAAAAATTCAAGTTATGCCTTCCACTCGGGGTCCATTTTATGTTACATCTCGTGGTCGAGGATTAATTTACTTTATGAAGTTGTAAGTGAAGGTTTCAGCGGAGTAGTTAAATAAATTATTTAATTTGTTTTCAAATCAAATCAAATCAAATACGTTTATTTGTGTACACAGGTGAAAAAGGTGGAACAATTACAAGATTAATGGGTCTCTGTGTCCTGCCACAATTTTAGTTCTTTTTTAAATAATCTTATGTCACTGATTTCTCTAATAGATGCTGGTATTTTATTATATATTTTTGGTGCCATACCGATAATATTTTTGTCATACAAAGCTGTGGTATGACTTAATTTTGTTACGATGACGTCGGCTGGTAAATTTTTCAAAATATTCTGGATGGGACTTGATAAATACTACTAATTCAAATATGTATACAGATGGGAAAGTTAGAATTTTTAGATTTTTAAAGTGTGGTCTGCAACTATTTTCTGTGAGATTAATGAAGTAAATTTTCCGTAATATGTCAGAATTTCTATGTAGGGGTTCTACATGTACATTCACCCCATATTCTTATTTTTCCGTTTCTTACCTCATGTTAAAGACGTGATATTGTTTAGAAGCTGGTGGGAGACATTAAAAGTAACTTTTTATTTATTTATTTATTGTACCATTTACCAAAATTATTAATGACCTACATCTATAGTGCGGCCTCGAGGTCCAGAGCAGATTGGAGACATGTTGGTAAAGACTAGAGAGTGTTGGCCTGAAATTGAGCAGAACCAAAACAACACCTGTTCTGCGATTTCGCCGGTCTCTCCAGTCTATAGCTCTCACCGGAACGCCTATACCAATCTGCTCCGGATAGATAAAATGGCGACAGGTCATTGGAACAACTTGCGACACCCGGATGCCCCTCAAGTTGAAGGGGAAAATCTATAAGTCCGTGATAAGACCTGACGTACTGTATGGATCAGAATGTTGGGCTGTGAAAAAGACGGATGAAAATAGATTGTATGTAGCGGAGATGAGAAAGTTGAGATGGATGTGTGGAGTAACGAGAATGGATAAAGTGAGAAAAGAGTACATTAGAGGTAGTTTAAAAGTGGAGCAATTAACTGACAACTTGAAAGGGAACCGCTTGTTTTGCAATGGTCATGTGAAGAGGAGGGATGAAACGCATGTAACTAAAAGAGTTATGAATATAAATGTGGATGGATGGAGAGGGAGAGGGAGGCCAAAGAAAAGATGGATGGATTGTGTGAGGAGCGATATGAAAGAAAAGGGAATTAGTGATAACGTGACAGCTGAAAGGACAGAACGGAAGAAAAAGACGTGTTGCGCCGACCCCAAGTAACATGGGATATGGGCAGGAAGATGATGATAATTATCTATAGTGGTTCTATGCGGTGCTCCTTTGCTAACCTTACTAACAGATGAATATAACACTAATTCCTTCATCATCTGCCTAGCCTTTTTCCCAACTATATTTGGGTTGGCTATCAGTCCTACCGGATTCAGTTTAATACCAGTATTTTAGGTGAAGCGGCTGCCTACCAGACCTCCACAACCCATTAACTGGGTAACACGGTACTTCTTGGCAAGACTGGTGTAAGATTTTCTAGCTTCTGGAAATCCGTAACGACTGCCAAAGATCTCCAAATGACAGCCGGGACCAACGGCTTAACGTGCTTTCCGAAGCACGGAAGAGTCTCGGTAACACTTATTCCTTATTCCCTAATAAGTAATAAATGTAGGTACCTACTGGAAACACACACAGCAGAAATTGTTACTTAAGGAAAAGTACTACATTGAAAAAATTACCCATTAAACGATTAATCAGGTTTTACAACATAAAACAAAGCGATAACCTGTTGACACTAGATCTCTCCCGACCTCTTCGATACAACAGAAATACTCATACATTGCACTTATTCTTTACAACCCTATAATAATTTCTTCCTTATCTTAATGCTCTACTAAATTATTACAATTAATTGCAAGTTAATTGTAAACACGATGCGCTGTGATCGTCCACTTTTGAGCATCGATCCTGGGGGTACACTCGCGATAGCCTACTGGCTAGGGTCGGTCAATATTATGACATACAGTGCAATGACGTCACGTAGAGAACGTCGGGAAAGTGCGATGCGTTTGCGCACCTTTGACATATCGCACTGAGAAGGCTCGTATATGTCATTACTGGTGATAAGGCTGTGACGGTGATGGTGATAAGCGTGATAACCTTATGTGATCAGTGGGTAAGTTATGGGTAAGTTGTAAGTAGGACCTACTAACTTTCTTTTGTTACTTTTATTTAGTTGTTTTTTTTCCTTATAAATGTCAATTCGATAGTTTATGTACAATATATCCGTGTCTTATCGAGAAAAAGAACTTCTTACTTAGTAGCTGACGCAAATAATAACGTAAGATTGTAAACTCCTTTCTATCAGAATCCTAATAAATAAAATTCTTCCGTTGTTGAGTGCTGTGACTGACAGACAACACACAGCCGAAACTACTGGTCATAGAAAGCTAAAATTTGGCATGTAGGTTCCTTGGGGAGTGTAGGGGAGCACTAAAAGAGGATTATCGAAATTCCTACGGAAAGGGGCACTGGCAAATGCTAGTATATTATAAACTTACGGTGTTTGCAATAATCTGGTGTCATAACCAAATAGACCTGAGGGCCTAGCACGAATTTTTTGACGTAAGTATAGCAACGTTGCAGTATCGTTAACGTAAATCCATAGTACCTAGGTATTTTGATTTAATTTTATGCAATATTTCTTTAATATATATAATTTTATTCACAATTTGTATCATACAAAAGTATATATAGTATCCAATTCAAATAAATATTATGTGCAAAACGAGTAAGTATTAAAGTTATAGTAAAATTTTACGTTACAATACAACACGTCAAAAACATTCGTTATAGGCCCTCAGTACCTACTCGAAAAGCGCACGCACATTTCACCAATGAGAAATTTCATAATATACTTATGGAAAAACCCAATGGTTACACTTTGCCACACCCGGGAATCGAAAGGATTGAACCAACAACGCCTTGGACCTTAGGGCCAATTCTGCTAATTTCTAAACAACATTTCGCATTCGCATGTCAGTGTCAAACTGTCAAATGGGGCCTTAATTTTCATAAATTTTGACAGATTCCGACTGAGATGCAAATGCGAACGTTGCTTGAAAATTATTAAAATTGGCCCTCAGCGGCCCTACCATGACGTGTTAAAGCGTGAGTAGTTCGAGCGAGAAGGAGGGATGGAGCTATACACACTATATAGCTCCATCCTTCCTTCTCGCTAGAACTACTCACGCTTTAACACGTCATGGTAGGGCCACAGGTCAACGGAATGAAAGAAAAGTGCATTTTTTCAATCCAAGAGTTTGTTTATTAATTGTTAGGTATATCAACATGTGACGCGGGACACTAGAGCTATTTTTATAGGTATTTAAGTTTAATTTCTACCCTCTTTGTAGGCAAACGTGCTCCATCATCGTTTTCCATCAGAAGATTGTTATCGAACGCGAGAATAGTCAATAATAAAAAAGTCATTATTTCACTTGTCGATTCAAGGCCAGAGAAAAGTCATTACAATCGAATGCTGCAACAATCAATTTTCTAATCGACGTCGAGTCGTTCTAAAGTCGATTAGAAAATTGGTTGTTGCGGCATTCGATTGTTTCTGAGCTTGACAGCCCTTTCAGCAGCGATCTGCGATTTACTGGGCCGAGAAATCCACACGGTTTCACGATTCTAGAAAGATGTATTAATTACAGATATTGCTCTGTATATAAATACATATCGTATACAGGACAATACCTACTTCCTTAGCATCTTTTGCACATACGTGGTTTTAGGAAGGTTTGAAAGTTATAAAAATAGGGTTTCGGTCATGTTTATATAGAATTTCGGAATATAACCAATTTGACGTGTATCAGTGAACTTCAAATCGATCACTCAAATTGTAGGTTAACAACATTTTCCGGAAAATAATTAGAAAATAGTCCGTTATTTTTGTGTGACCATCTGCAGATGCTAATGTAGTACTTATTAATTTCAAAATCTTTATACAAATACCTCGTTCTGGATTGATTAAACGATGTAACAACGTATGTTTTTCTTTCATTTAAAAAAGCAAGCCTGTTTATTTTCGGAACGATCCTCTCTCTTCATTGATTTTATGTGGCTATGTTTTACAAGATATTGTAAAATAATTAGTTATTTATTCGAAACAGTCACAGCGGGCCCTTCCGCTCCGCCCAGAGAGGAAGAAGTCATTTGAAGATTTCCCATACCTACTTAAAAACAAAGATCATCATACATGTTTTAGTTCAGCATGCCTCTTGGCAAAGGCCTCTCTGTAACTGCTGTAAGTCTTATCTCATCATTATCAAACAGTCGTGCAATGTAAATATGACGTAATAATAAAACAAATAAACCCGCGGTGACTCTTTCGAATAAATTCCGCAACAAGAGATATACCTTTTTTATGGATGGGAAATCATCAAATGACTCCTGCCGCTCTGGGTGGAGCGGGATGTCAGACTATTACTGACTAAAACCCATCCGAACTCCTCGAAGTGCCCTGTGCTTTCCAGTGCCGGTACAAAACGGTAACAAATAAACCCGCGGTAACTCTTTCGAACAAAATCCGCAACCTTGGCAGGCTCTGGCCCTAACGGGCCCCGTCTACTTTGCAGACATCTCTTTGAGGCGCGCGCGGAACACAACGCGCCGTAGACCCGGGCCTGGCTTTGATCGGACGGCGAGCCACCCACCGCTCGCCGTCCGCAGACCCACACGGTGGCCGGAAATCGTCCAGTGCTCCCGACGCCTGAGGCGTCTCCCAATGTTGCGGCGGCTGGGGCGTGAGGGTTGTGTTTCTCTCACGCGGCCCGCCTCCTCCTTCACTAGCATTACTACATCGCAGAAGGAGGCGACGGCTTCCCATGCCTCCTCACTCCGGACCATGGATTGAACCAGGGCGGACGCGAGAGGTCGCCGCCGCCGAGAAGAGATATACCTACTCTCACAAAAACAGAGAAAACTTCTGAATAAAAGAGCTTATAAATATACTTATTAATGTCATCAAAGGACACATTTTCTTGTGTATTTATAATAGTTTTCCTTGAGTGTCACGTCATTTTTTGTTATCTGTTCTATTTGACGCAACTGTGATGAAACTGTATGTTTAAAGAAAGTGAGTTATGCTGTTAGGAAATAATGCAACACTGTTGATATGATACATAAATATTGGTTAAGGTTTCTGTTTTACCTATGTGCTTTCCTCATAGTGGTTAATCGTCACATTTTACAGGACTTTTAAAAAGAAGAAGTTGGTGGTTGGTCTCCTTTTAACCTCAAATTAGGTAAGCACAACTTTACTATTTTAATGTACCTCGCCAATCATCGCCCCATTAAAAACAAAATGTTATATAATTGGCATGTTAATCAATTGTTATCGTGTTTGAATTCAGAACTAAGTAGGTACTTATTTTATTGTTGTTTTGTTTTGATTTCCGTGTGAACAACAAGTACCTACTTCGTTCTACATTCAAACTATACACGATAATCTAATAATTGATGGACAACATGGAAATTAGCATTCGTTTGTATTAGGAAATGCGATGATTGCCGAGGGACATTAAGAAAATACTTGCACGGTAGATACCTTTTCCCGACTTATGATTGTAAGTAGGTAGGTAGGTATGCAGTTCTCGTTCTCGATCCAAGCAAATACTGATTCAAGAGTTATGAATAGGTAAGTGATGTATTTTATTTACCTAACATCTTATCATAGACTTTCAATGATATCTGACGTCATCAAACATCAACCCCCATAAATAAGTACTTACGTACATGTTTATTTGGTAATCTTAAGATAAGAATATGTTGTTTTTATCGCTGTAATTGCATTATGCACTGCATTATGCATAGCTACGCATGCTCCAGTGCCTAATCATCTTAATCTGCCTAGCCTGTTCTCAATGGGGGGGCTACCGTTTTCGTGCTCACCAGTTGGCGCCACTGGTGAGTAAGGTCCTTAAGCATAGCATTCAAGTTGTTTTAACTAATTTATAACGACGTAAAAGTACGATTAAATACAACAAAGAAAGTGCAGTAGCGTTACGCGGACGCATCATGATCGAAAAAAAAGGACACAATACATATTTCCGACACAAAAAAGGTTCAATGTAGTCGGTAGAACCGTAACTTATTCTGCCATAGTTAGGCTGTTTAGTAAAAAAGTCACAATAATTCACAACTTAGTAAATAAACTCTTGTCAAAGTCACAGTGAAATGTGACATTTCGAAGACCTCACGCTACACTAGCGTCTCTAGCGGGATAGCCCTCATCATGTTAGGGTCGGCGTCCAGGCTGACCTGATGCAGCTGTATACCAGTATTTTACATGCAGCGACACCTACACAACCTAGTTAGGTAATGGGTAACACGATATGGCTCTTGGCAATACTGATGTGACCCCTGACGACTGTCAAAGATCTTGAAATAACAGTCGGGAGGCCAAAAAAGGCCTAAACGTGCTTTCCGAGGTAAGAAGGAATCTCTGTACGTTAAGACAGTCACCTATCCACGGATCGCTCTCCTCAAGCGTTGGTTAACCTTAAAGGGTAGATCTACAAGGGTAGATCTAGAGGTTTTATGTATGGGAAATCATAAAATCAAAAATTCGAAGAAGAGAGTGTCAGACTCTTACTGACTAACTGACCCATCGATATTCCTCCAAATGTCCTTTGCGTTCCAGGGCCGCAGTGACTCTTTCGAACAAATTCCGCAACCCTGGCAGAAAGATCTACCCTTGCGGCTGTTAGCCACGAGTATACAGGGTTATTTGTAAAACAACAACAACCTTTCAGAGGGTGAAAGTACTCATGATTATAAACAACTTTTACTATGGGACCAACCCTGAAATATCAAAAAACAAATCGGCTGTTTCATACAAAATGCAATAGTCACCCGACAAAAATGTATGAAACAGTAGATTTTTTTTTCGATTTTTCAGGGTTGATCTCGTCAAAAGTTGTTCATAATCATGAGTAATTTCACCTACTGAAAGGTTGGTGGTGTTTTACCAATAACCCTGTATATTGTCGTAACACTTGAATGAAGTCAGATTTCGAGACAAAATGCGAACCAAAGGATCTTGTGAAACATCAAAAATAATTTTAATTACTTACCTATAAGATAAGAGAATAGAAATGCTACCGCAAATCACTTAACAATATTACTCTATTACCGATCTCATTAAGAGCAAACAATGCCCTGTAACTATACGAGTTATGTCATCAAACAAACCAGATTACTAAACTATTACTACGTATACAACTCGGTCCTAAGGGCATTGCTATCTCATATCACGTGACTTTATCACAATAGTATAAATCAGCGGGTAAGTGAACAATTGTTGCTGTTGTTAGGTAGGTATATTTAGTTTATACTGCGAACAGATGGGGTCGATGCATTTCCCGCTCGATCTGTGCTAACGCTCCCTAGCTAGGTCAACTGAGCTGTGTTATGATGACAGGTGGAGCGGGAGCGGATACCAATCTGGCGAGAAGTGGGTGAAACGCAGGTAGTCATGCTAATTTCTTGCAAGAATTTCTGCTGTAACAATGCTTTGATTTTCTCAGTAACCTATCTACTGTAATAATGCTCTTGGCAGTCTAAGGCGCTGGACACACAGAAAAGACGTAAGACGAGGACGGGGCGCGGTCATAATTATGTTTCTTCCGCGTCCTTGCGCGAGAAGTGGCGCGAGCGGACGAGGGACCGGCGAGAACAGGGGTGCGGGCAGGTGGCGCGGGTGTCCTGTCAAGGACGTGAGTCCGTGCCTTGTCTTTTCTATATGTTTTAAAAAGTCGCGGCGGCGGCGGCGCCCCCTCCTCGTCTTACAACTTTTCTGTGTGACCAGCACTATAGACAATGCTGCTAACTACTAATTATGCAACCCTCCATCCCATTGTGATCATCTCTGTCTTCTTCTTTTTGGGTCGATGGTTATATTGTTTTGGCTACGTTAATTGCAGCATCGGTGGCATTCATTAAATCCTCCAAAGTAAAAGTGAATGAGCACTTGGGGCACTCTAACATGTGGCTCATGCTCTAAATAGAGGAATCGCACTCACTCTAGAGAACGAAACATTATTGCTATTCGATCATCCATGATTATTATATCCATATAAGTATGTCACTTTCTCTGGCATTACTGCTCTAACATTTCTTTTCCATCAGCACTTTTTCATATGGTCCTCTCTTCTACTGGAGGATTGAGGGTGAGCTCATGCAAAAAATGCAACTGCTTTTCCGCTCTTATCCTCGCTACTCTATAACAACATGACCTAACCCTTGTCACGGGATAGTTCTTGAGGTCAGCCAGTGTACGGGGGTGTGGCAGTCGATGCGCGAGATATATTTTGTACCGCGACTTGCGGTCAGGTACCTTCTAACCACCTATGCGCTCCGGTAGATTGAATGAGAATGTGTGGGTGAAACTGGGCCAATAGTGACATTTTGTGGAAAAGAAGTGAAGTTTCTTACTAGGAAAAGGCTTTTTGGGACCAAGAAGCCTTTTCCTAGTAAGAAACTAACTGCAGATGATGATTTCTTGGTATTTGGCTTGCGGTTACCGCCCCAACTGCCAATAATATGCACTCCTGGTAGAAGTCGTAGATTGAAAGAGAATATGTCGGTGAACTGGTCCAGGCAGTGACATTTTGCGAAGAAGGGTCGGCCATTATGGGGCTAAAAAGCCTTGCTTATCACTTGGTAAGGTATACCTGTAATAGTAGATGACGATTCGTTAGTTTTTCAGCTTCCTGACTAATGATTAAGTCCATTTTTCTTACCATGATCTTCCCTTAGCTTTTCCAAACATTTTATAATGTACAGCTGATCTGTACTCCACAACCCAGTTTCTGGCTAACACGATTCCCCTTATAAACTATTAATACGTCTTAAGACAGCCTGTTCTATTATAACCAACTGACACGGGCTCTCAAGTGCTTGATGCACTGCTATTTATCCCATCCATTATCATCATCATATCAGCCAAAAGACGTCCACTGCTGGACATAGGCCGCCCCCAAGTGTCACCACAACAACCGGTCTTGTGCGTCTCACATCCATTGGCGACCCGCGACCCTCACCAGCTCATCGGTTCACCTTGTGGGGCCTTCCAACGCTGCGTCTTCCGGTACGCGGTCGCCACTCCAGAAATTTTGGGCCCTATCGACCATCTGTTCTACGAGCAATGAGCCCTGCCCACTGCCGCTTCAGTTTGATGATCCTTCGGGCTACGTCGGTAACGTTGGCTCTTTTGCGGATATCATCATTCCTGATTCGATCACGTAAGGAAACTCCGAGCTTTGCTCTCTCCATCCCATCTACTTCGTCCAAAATTACTCTACTAAATCATGATCTCTTTGTGCTTGTGTCGTTTAGTAGCCTTTATACAAGTTTATCAGAAGGATCTTTGGTGGGTCAGCGTCACAGCTCAATGAATATTGTTTGGTGAAACCTCATTTTAACAGGAAATAGCGACCCGCCCGGCTTCACATGGGAGCGTATAATAACACTGTTATACTCGTAGTTCAACCATTTTGAACAAAATATTTAGTTTTTTTGCGTGGTTTAGAAGCAGTAAGCGGAGTAACAGTATAAAGCCAGATAGCGCAATAATTTAGTACTATTTAGGAACTAAATCAATATATATAATTTAACTCTTCCGTTACTGACTGATTGAGTGACTGACAGACAACGCATAGCCAAAACTACTGGATGTAGAAAGCTGAAATTTGGCATGTAGGTTTTTATGTTGAACAGTTTTGCATGCTGTAAGGTATACCTATACCTACATTATGAGCAAATAAATGATTTCTATTTCTATTACACTCCGTAGAGGAGGGGAGGGGATCACAACGGGAACGAGAAAAAAACTAGTTTAAAATAAACTTGTGCTCCTATATACCAAGTAAACAATCCCCCGATTACAATAATATTCCAGTTCTATACCTAGACTTAGGTAAAAAAGAAATATAAAAATCTAATAACCCAGTGCTGCCGTCAAAGAGAGACAGGCTCCAAATTAGCTACCCTCGTCAAAGGAATCATTTGCGAGCGATCGGGCTTCTGCCTGAACAACGTACCTATCTGACGTGTGATCTAACTCTTTATGAGGATTTCTACGTAGGTACTAGGTATGCAGGCTATTGTGAGGTAGTTATAGATATGTATAATTAATGAGTTTTCGTTTAATATTGTGTCGTAAATGGTTTTACTAACAGCTGCTCAAACTTTGTCAAGCGCAAGTTCGATTGTCTATGGAGCATCTTTGGGACGGATCTGCCAGATACCAGCTTGATGCCCTTGAGTCAATAGATAAACGAGCCAAGAGTACCAACGGCATTGTCAGGCTCGTCCAGTCAAAGCTCCGAAGTCTTGAGCATCGACGCCAAGTTGCTAGCCTGTCGGTGGTATTTTGGGGAGTGTAAGACGGAATTGCATAGTACAATTCCACCAAGCCCGTTCCATCATCGGACCACAAGACGTACGGCGATGTGCTACCAGTACATGGTGGACATTCCCACACACACGCACAAAACGTTTTGAGAACACTTTCATACTTGCGTACAGCTAAGGAGTGGAATTCCCTGCCAGTCTGTGTTTCCTGATAGCTTTGTCCTGGGAGTCTTTAAGTCAAGAGTGAATAGTTGTTTCTAGGCAAACGTGTCAAACGCGTGCCTATCAATAAAAAAAAAATGGAGTTAGTAGCGATATTAGCTGATAAATCAATAAATCTCATCATCATTTCAGACGAGAGACGTCCACTGCTGGACATAGGTCTAACCCAAGGGCGAGACTTGGGATCACATCGACCGTTCCTGTGAGTATCGCATCCAGCGAACTCCTGCGACCTTCACCAGGGTATCAGTCCACCTTGTGGGAGACGTGCGCCAACGCTGTGTCTTCCAGTACGCGAACTAATAGTGTTTCAGGCATATTCGGACTTTTGAAAGGTTTTAAGATTTGAACATTTATTTGGAAGACAATAGCAGCAAACTGCAAGTCTTATGTGGGTCATACACGTTCAAGCAATTTGATCAAACAGGCTGGTTTAAACAGTTTTATCAAATAGAAATATTTCTTCATGCCATTTGACAACTGATTTTTGATCAAATTTTCTCACAGATTGAGAGAGAGAGACATCATGCCAATTTGATAAAACAGTTTAAACCAGCCTGTTTGATCAAATTACTTGAACTCTCGTAGCACTGTGTAGGACACTGCTGACACTGCTACGAGAAAACAAAAACTACGGTGATACCAATAAAAAACAAGTACACAGACTAAGGCCCATATTTCAAAACGTAAACTCCAACTCAACTCGAACTGCAACTCCAACATGAGCACGAAAATGTCAACGAAAGCTTGTTTGACGTTTTCGTACTCGAGAGATGAGCACACAAATGCAAAAACTTCAATTTATGACAAGCTCCGATTGAGTTGGAGTTCGAGTTGAGTTGGAGTTTACGTTTTGGAATATGGACCTAAGATTAGCTAAATATTACATTTCAAAAGAAGGGAGAGTTGACACAAACTTTATGGTACAAAGATCAAGGTATCAATACTTACAAAGAAAAAGGTTTGTGTACACAAATAAAAACAAAAGAATATGGAGTAAGTATCCATTCAATCAACATAACATTTTCTACGTGAGGAGTTCCATTTGTTTCGCGTGTATAACGATTTGTGTGTAAAGAGAAACATAAGTATCTACTGGATTGAATGAATTTGGTATTTTGATCGAAAAAAATACCGAAATAACGAACGAATCACGGGCTAAACTATGGCTTAGCCTGCTAGGTAGCATGTAGGTCCCGGATAATTTTTGTCGACATGGCAACACAACTAGGCGATGATTTCCAGAAAAAAAATCCCCTTGATAAGTTTAAATACTGACCATATTCAATTAAAATTCTTCATAGAGAATATTTTTTTTTTTAAAAAAACGTTGCCCCACACTCGGAATTTCTCCTGTATCGTGGGTGCGTTTACAAACATACAAATTCACATACACAAACAGCAAATAAATAATCTACTTACCTACTAATCAGTATTTAAAATGGTCAGGTGATATTTTTTAAGAATAGGGCTGTTAATGTTTTGTTCCAGATTTAAATGAAATCATTACATAAATAAGTTTTCATACAAATGTAGACACTACGCAAAAGTTATAACACATTGTTCTATAACGTGATCACGTTCTGCGGGTTAGTTGGGTAAGTACACAGACCCGAACAAACGAGGCGGCTAAATCTATTACCAGAAGTGGGATTACACAGCCCACACTGTTGCCCACGCGTTGGAGGAAAACAGTAGTGAAGTGGCCTTTAGGAGAGCTGGGGGATTCGTTTTTGGGTATACTTGTAAGATTAAAGTTTCAGGCTTGCTAGCTTTTTGTTCTAGTTCGGTAGGTATGTAAAATTGTTCCTTTTTAGGGTTCCGTACCCAAAGGGTAAAATGAGACCCTATTACTAAGACTCCAACATGGAAAATGCTGTTGCGGTATTTGTTGGAAATAGTCACCGCTGCCCTGAAACGTAAAGGGCATTAGGAACAACACGGATGGGTTTTAGTCAAGAGTGTGACACTCCTTTCCGCTCCACTTAGAGCGAAATAAGTCATTTGATGATTTCCCATCCATAAAAAGGGCAGATATAGTTCAAGTTTTTTTCTCTAATGGACCCATGGTCGCAAAGAACTAAACTCTGACAGCACGAAACGGTCCTTCGATTCGAATCTGTCTAGCGTGACATGATACACGCTGGTTTACTTTTGGTAAATATGCAATATGTTAAAAAGAATTGAAATTTAGAAAATAATGAAAGTTTGAAAATAAAAATGCAGGTTTTGTACGACTATAGTCATTGGCCAATCGCCTAAATTAATGTCTCTAGACACAGCAGCAAATTAAAAATAAATGATCACAATAAAACAAAATTAGATTTTAATGAGACATCTGGCGGTGTTTGTGAAACCAGTTGCATTGCAAGATAAGTTTGCACGTAGCAACATGTTGAGCTAATTATAACGTGATATGGTGATACTATGTTATGTAATCGTAGATCAGTGATACTTACCACAGAGCACTAAGACTGCTACAGACGGCATTGACTAGAATTTCCATACAAACCAGCCGTGCGTGCGTGAATGAGCTTCACTCACGAAGACTACTCAAGAAATTGAAAGCTCGAAACAGATTTGACTGTTTTATTTGTGCTCAAACGCGAGTATATCAATAATAAGAAAAATAGGAACCAAATTAAGTACCTAGAGAAAAGTAAGCAGCATTCAAAAAAATATTTAAATATCTCGAAACATTACGGATTTGCGATCACTTATGCGTGACGGGGATAGAAGAATAATTTATTATAAGCTTGTAACTTCTCTATTTTTTTTCATCGATTTTATATATTTTCTCTCAAATCGTATTATTTTAGTAACATGATTTGTAACACCTTATTCTGTCCATGGCCCACGGGCCACGAATATTGTTAGCAAATAGTTGCTGCCGACGCAGCGTTCCGTGGTCTATGGAAGATTACAACATTAAAAAAACAAAACAGTCTAGTGTTTTTCCAGCCAGTCTGTCTTTATAGGTCAGGTGGGCGCTCATTAGAAACAACAAACGTTGGAGGTAGTTTTTAGATAATTGACGCTTGTTTTTTTTATTTTTTAAGCAACATGATCACATTATGATAGCTATCTTAACTAATACCTATAAAAAATAGTGATTTTATTGATATTTTGAAAACTACTTAGAGATTCCGCCATTTTATTTTTACTTCTTTCACGCAAAAGAGAGTTTTGAGGCCTAAATAGGTTTTAATTTATGTAGATACTCCTCATGAAAAAATACGTTTGACGAAAGACACTTTCTTTTTGCGACAAAATAAGACACTTCATTTGTCTTATAATTGAATAAAAATTGGAAGGAAATAAAAGAAGGTCTAGCTGTGAGCTCGATCTGGCTCGATCGCTTACTTAGTTCCGAGTCAATGAGCTGGCAACATGCTACCCACATCGCAGTGTACCGATGCTTTGATACCTCTGCATTCAAGCGTACTCTGTACTAGTTTGTCTGTAAACGGTGAATACTTAGTAGAAATGGTTTATTGCAAGTTGCAACATTGCAGCTTTTGAAAATAGTAATAAAGTATAGATGTAAATGGGGAAATATGTAGTTCCAAGTAACTCTTTTATGCGACGTTATTGTAGTTGTACTGTAGATGAGTCCCATGTTGACCAGCTGAGTTCCCCGAGATGAAACACCGAAACACATTCAGACGTCAAAGTCTCTTTTATCAATATCAATACATAATATAAAACTCTTGCGTTACTGAGTGATTGAGTGACTGACAGAAAACGCAAAGCCGAAACTACTGGTCGTAGAAAGCTGAAATTTGGCATGCAGGTTCCTTCGGGAGTGTAGGGGAGCACTAAGAGGATTTTCCCAAATTCATACAGGAACGGGAAAAACGGGATGTTCGCGTACGAAGTCGCGGGCAAAAGTTAGTGGTCCATACAATGGTAATCATTTAATGGCTAATTTAGTCTTTGAAAGCCCAGGAGTATGGACTGGTGACTGGCTGATGGCAATCGGGTCGCACCAATTACATGAGACTTAAACAAATAATAATTGGAAAAATGTGGGTGTACTATAGGTTCATCATCTGCCTAGCCTTTTCTCAACTATAATGGGGTCAGTTAAACCAGATTCAGCTGACTGCCAGTATTTTACGTGGAGCGGTAGCCTACTAGACCTCCACCCACAACCCATTAACTGGGTAACACGGTACTTCTTGGCAAGACGAGTCAAATTTACTGGCTTCTGATAATCCGTAACGACTGCCAAAAAGATCTACAGATCAGACAGATCAGACAGCCGGGACCAACGGCTTAATGTGCCTTCCGAGGCACGGAGGAGTCCTGGTATGTCAAGATGGTCACCCATTCACAGACCGACCTCGGCAAGCGATGCTTAACCTTGAAGATCGACCCGTGCGGCTGTTATTACGTGTACCTAGGGTACTATAAGGTTACCTCTGCATAATCCTACAGGGCAAAGTATTGAAAAAAAAAACATAATAATGTGCCAAATTAAGGACAGTCGTAATCCGAAAGACACACAAAACCTGTCTTTGTTCCAGTTTTTTTTTTAAACTAACCCACTACGAATTTCTGTATGGTGGGTGCGTTTTCAAACATGTATAAACTCACATACACAAACAGCTAGAACAGCAGACTTATAATATTACAATAAGTTATAGGTAGGTAGGTAGGTAAAGTACCTAAGTAGCGATAAATAAACCGGTTCTGCACCGTTTTTTCGATATCTTTTCCGTTCTATCGATGACATTTGCTCAGGACTTGATTAAGTAGTGCACAATAAAAAAAAACACCCGATCGTCTATTTCTATGTTTTGTTTTTGCTTTTAAAATAGATTTTTGTGTTTTTCCTTGTCTATTTATACACGTAATTATATCGACTGTTTTAAAATGTAATAAGGTCTGCAGAGTATGAATGTGGAGGGCTGGAGAGGAATGGAAGTGGGGTGTTAAGGATGGGGACATCATCAAATGACTCCTACCACTGTAGGCGGAGCGGAAGAGTGTCAGAATCTTACTGAATAAACCCATCCGTGTTCCTCCAAATGCCCTTTGCGTTCCAGGGCCATAGTGACTCTTTTGAACATATTAAGCAACCCTGGCATGCTCTGGTCCTAGCGGGCTTCGACTACTATGCTGACATCTCTTTGAGGCGCGCGTGGAACACAACGCATCGTCAACCCGGACCTGGGGGCTTACCATGAACTCGTATATAGCAGGTCAATTTTAGACGAAAAATAACCTGTCGTGCTAATTTTGTACCATGAGCACGCCTAGTAGCAGGCGAGCCAGCGATCACGTGACCTGAACCGGTAAGCGACCTGGTTCTGATCGGACGGCGACCTACTCCCGACGTCCGGGGGGCATCTTCTTCTGTTGCGGCTAGCCTCCTCCCCCCTGGATCCGTCAATAAGTAGAAGAAGACCAAAACGATGGATGGAATTCGTGAAAGATATGGGAACGAGGTGACTACTAAGTTGACGACTAATTGAGAAGTGCCTATCGAAGACATGGTGCACCAACCACAAATAAATAAATAAATTGGAAAAAAGACAAGGGTATTTTGAGAGTATTATGATAAGGAAAGGCTCGTGGCTAAAAGAATAACAACCACATGGTTCGATTTTCAAGGTTAAGCAAAAGCTTGACCATCTTAACATGCCGAGACTCGTCCGTGCCTCGGAAAGCACGGATTAAGCCTTTGGTCCCGGCTGTCATTTGTAAATCTTTGGCAGTCGTTGCGGATCAAAAGACAGAAAATCTGACACCAGTCTTGCCAAGAAGTACCGTGTTACCCACTTAATGGGTTGTGAAGGCCTGGTAGGCAGACACTCCACGTAAAATAATGGTATTCAGCTGCCCAATATAGTTGGGAAAAGGCTAGGTAGATGATGAAGAGTATTATGATCATAGAGTCTGACTTCTAACAACTTTTTTGTTTTAATTAAATAAGTAGGTACGTGCGTGGTATTTCGGTCATGGGAGTACGATTCAACTTTGTACATAAACTGTCGGTTATTAGTTTCGGGGCCTTGTAATTTGATTACCTATTTATTTATTTTTTTAATTCACTTGTTTTTTGTCTTGTGTACACCACGTTGGATGGTATCTGAAACACTCCATGTGTGTCTACATATAAAATAAAAAGCCAAAATAAATAAGCTGTCTAAACATAGAGGTACAAAACGGGATGGGTGTCGATAGTGATTTTATCTTTCTTAACGTTTTTATTAGAGTACAGTAAGTAGTTAACAGCTGATTACGAGTTCAACGACCGCCGCTGGTGTAGTTAGGTAGGTACTTAAAATTATGTGTTAGGAAAAAAACTATCTAACTCTATCAGACTTGGAATTTTGAAGAAATCATGTTTGCAGATTTGAAACCCAAAATTATTTGACCATATAATTATGTCGGACCTTATAACACTCTTCAGATATCTACATACTTACCTATTACTGACTGATAAATTACTAATTCATAAGCAATTTCCAAATTCCTATACCACAAAATTATTACACAATAATAAATTAACTATGTAGTAAGGTTACTAAACCAGTTTTATTTTAAACAGTTCTACTTGTAAAGTAACGAACATTCGGTTAGATACAGCCTCAAATATTTGATGTAGGCCTATGACCTTATATCTAACGTGTTTGGATGAGGCCTTCTTTGATAAACCTGTTTGTTACTAGTGTGTCTTTAGTTTCTCGATGGTTTTCTATTATTTTAGTCTATTGATAGTTTTGACTCGTGTTTGTAAAATGATAAGTTCATTATTTTGCAAGTAAATAGGTACTTACAAGTAACATAATACTTATTAATTAAATGAGTGCGTAAGGTAATATCTAATCGAGTACAATAGATCGGACAGTTTTCACAGGAAACAAGAATTTTTCAAATCGGTTCATAAATCACGGAGATATGAGGTAGGTAACAAACATAAAAAAATACAATCGAATTGAGAACCTTCTCCTTTTATGCAGTCGGTTAAAAATACCCTTTGTTTTAGGAGAAATCTTTTTATATTTAAATTTTCTTATAAAATCTGCGAAGCAATAACTATTTTTTAGGGTTCCGTACCGGAAGATTAGCCAACGGGACCTTTTTACTTAGCCTCCGCTGTCCGTCCGTCTATCTGTCAGCGGGCTGTATCTCAAGAACCGTAATAGGTAGACAGTTGAAATTTTCACAGAGTGAGTATTTCTATTGCCGCTATAACAACAAATAATAAAAATTAAAGTAAAATTAAAGGGGTTCGCAATTGGCCGGTTTTGTAAGATTTTGTCGAAAAATGGATGACGTATTGAAGCCTAGATTTAAAAAAATACGTGAAACTATATACGAATCTATCAAACAAAGCCAACAAGACATTAGCTTTGAGCACGAGTTTGTTGTGTAATTAAATTGTATACCTAATTGTAATAATGTAGGTAAGTAGGTACCATAGACATATAAAGTACTTAAACAAAATGTGTCAAGAGTCTACCAATGTCATTTGGTAAAATGTATTCATCAAAATATTTAATCATTTTATTTATGTATTTCTATGGTTAATTTTATGACATTTAGACAATAGTTTAATGGGTTCTAAATTATTTTCAAAAATGAAGTGGAAGGATTTTAATTAATTTAGGTATTTCTGAAGATTAAAGTTGTTTTTGGTGAGTCATCAGTTGTCTACAGGATGCCGTCATAATAACAACTTTTAGTTCTTAAATATCTGGTAGGTAATCTGGTTCTCAAAAATTTCCTACGGTGTTACTCGTACTTATTAATTTACTAAAACAAAAAGGACAGGTATGTAGGTAGGTACAGGCGGAAAAGGAGCAATAAATAGTTATTTACTTATCTTTATTAAAATTTGCGATCAGCGCACAATTAACTCCACGGATGTGTATTCTCATATTTTCAAAACTAAATCCGGGTGCCCAAAATCGGAAATACCTAATACCGCCAGCTGCCATACTGATTTTTTAATACAATATCCATAGACAATTTCACCAATGTTTACTAATAACTAATAACGCGCTCGCAACAACGTCATTATAGATCACGATCAATTATATAAAATATCAATATTTATTTTGAAAATAAGTTTATAATAACACTTTTAAACGATAATCATTTTTGGTCAGTTTAAACCAGACGAGAAGACTGTAGCACTGTAGTCTAGTAGAGTAGTAGCACTGTAGTGCAGGCTATCTTTCTGTCTTTTATCAAAAACAGTATAATAGCTTATCTATAAGAACATTATAAACCTAACCTAACCTAAATTATCCTACTTAATATTAGTATAGATACAATGTCTGATTGTCTGACCTACTGCTGCGGTTCTAGATACTAAAATTAGATAAATTAAATGACAGAAACTTTTTATCACGACGTATAACTAAAATAACACAGATATTAAATAGATTCCTCATGTGATATTGTATCTTTCCATGTTATTGAATGATAACATTCTAAAATTAAAAAGATGTTTGTGATACAGATAGGTCAATATATTGAATTGCTGATCAAAGTTTGTAAGATTAACAGTATTGCAGAGCTAAACAATATCCTAAATTAAATATGTTTAAACGTTTATTAATTTAATCTAGTACACACCTGGGGTCTACTCGGCCTTACGATTAGTCCTGAACCCGAACTAAGAACAACTGTCAAATCGTGTTGTCATTCATTCGTAGTTCGGGTTCGGGACTAATCGTAAATCCGTAAGTGATACGGAGTAGGAAGCGCACGTAACTAGGCTGAAACTACGGACTTCGGGTTTAGAGAGTAGACTTCCTGAGTGGCTAAGCGGATTTGGTTTAAACTTTATTCACGGGCAGGCCATGACTTAGATTAGGCGGTACGATAGGCCATCTATAAAGGTAGGAAAGATTGGTTTTAGTCCCGATACATGTGACTGTGACTTTAATGTGCCCTGGCTGTTGAGTGTCATGCTCACTCAAAAGTCTCTCTGATGGTGGAGTTTGTGTTTTATTCATCATTTGGCTCCGGCAGCTGGGACTGGTCATCTCTCAACTACCACGGTTTGTTTTGATTGTTAGTATTTTGAATTGTTCCTTTTTTGCTTTTGTCGTGCACGTCTTTCTACATCGTTCTCACATACCTATGAATAATTTCAACAAGAACAATGTAACCACAACTTTGCAATAATTAATTGATTCAAAAGGGTGTCCATGGAGTTTCTTGTACGTTCTTCTCCATAGAGATCTACGCTTTGGAACGTGCAAATAGCTTCACCTCTTTGACTGACCGACCTTGACAATTCAAAAGTGCCTGTAAATGGTTTAATTGAAATAAATGCTTTGACTTTGACTTGACATGGCATCATTTTGTGTGAAAACACTTTTCACGCGGACGAAGCTGGGAGCTGGAACCTAGGAGGACAAAGCTCAGTATGAGCTTGTAAAAATGCTCCAATTTTTCTCCGTCGCGCGGCGCCCCAGAAGGTGGACATAGATCAAAACTGTGATTAAACTAAAATACAAATGCCACTAATTGCATTTAACACTGCTTGAAAAGAGACTTGTTTGCAACTTTTTAATCGTTTTTATACAAGTCAATAATTTTCGATATCGACCGCGGCGTTAGTAATCTTAAGTTAATTAAAACATTTCTACGATTTCTTTTTCATTTTATTTAGTTAATTAATCATTATCAGAGTCGAGGTGCCTAACCTTTAAAAGTCATTTGGTTTGTAATTATTATAAAAATAAGATTTAATCAAACTGTTTGTCAATGATTTGGGTTAGTTGCAAAGTTGGTTCTCAGTGATATTATTTTTTAACATTTACCAAAGAAGCTTAAATGTCAAGACAAGTTTTATTAAACGCTTAGGGGACTACGTAATAATGTAGGTATACCTACATACCTGTATTGTGTGTGGTTTTCTAGATTTAATAAGATTCTGTAGTAGATAGGGAATAGGTCACTTCTAGGCTAGCGTGCTCCATCTTCGACAAGATCTTCGCTTACCATCAGATGATATAGTGGTCAAACGATTGCCTATCAATAGTAAAAAAAAATCCGACGGATTGAGAAACTTATCCATTTCTGAGTCAATTGAAATGACAGCATTTTTCCATTACCAATAGAAAGAGCAATGAAAGTCGTACAAAACACAGGGAAAGAAAACCAATTTACTGTAATATACAACTAGCTTTAATATGAGAAAAGTATTCAACATTTTTATGCCTTCTTGCTTCGATCAACAAAGCCTTCTTGCAATATTGTTCGTTCGACTCTTTAAAAGTAGAAACCTGCATTCTCCGCCTGTATTGCAGGCATTTCAAATATTTAGCTACTTGCACGATGGCGCTCATTTCTACAATTACTCGCTTTGCGGGTAGTTATACTTAGCAAACGAGCAATAAGTTTCTGTTCCGATACTCATTTCAAAGTTGGAGCTGGTGGGGATCCGTGGTATAACCCTGGAAATTTTTAAAAATTACCTTCAGAACCGTACCCAACGAGTAAAGGCTGAGGAGCACCTAAGTGATGAGGAACCAGTATATTACGGCGTTCCCCAGGGAAGCATCTTGGGCCCAATTTTATTTCAAATTTATGTAAATGACCTATGTAATATGACCCTCACAAACGCCAAGATTTACGCCTACGCCGACGACACGGCAATTATTGTTAACGGACCTAGTTGGGATAGTGTCAAAAATAGCGCAGAGTTAGCATTAGCTAAGATAACAAAATGGTTGAATTCAAATCTATTAACCATAAATCTTAAAAAAACCTGCTACATTCCCTTCGCTTTACGGCAAAACAATCTGCCAGATCACACTTTTTCAATTATAGCTCATACATGCCCACAACTATCAACTTCTTGCCCTTGCTCGAAGCTTACGAGATCTGAGGATGTGAGGTATCTGGGTGTACAAATTGATGCAGGCTTGCGATGGGACAAACAAATTAATGTACTTATTACCAGGACCTTGAGGCTCATCCACACTTTTAAATCCCTTAGAAGCGCCGCTGACCTAGATACATTAAGGATGGTTTATTTCGCCTTGTGCCAATCGATCCTCAGCTATTGCATTGTTGTTTGGGGAGGTGCAACAAAAACCAACTTCCTGAGAATTGAAAGAGCTCAGCGAGCCATCCTCAAGGTAATGACTCGTAAGCCATACCGCTATCCTACTTCTCAACTTTATTTGGACTGTAGGGTTCTAACAGTTCGGCAACTTTATGTGCTTCAATCCATTCTCAGAAGACATCGTTCTGTCCCCCGTTCTAATCCTAACAAGCGCACCAATGTTCCACTGGGTACCAGTCACAAAACAGTCTTTGCTAAACACCAGTATTATATACTAAGTACATACATCTACAAAAAAATTCATAAAATACTAAACATAATAGACCTTAATAAGAATGAACTTAAATCGAAATTAACAAACTGGCTTCTTCAACAGGATTATTCAAAAACAGAATCTTTACTTACATTCATCGCATAAATTTCATCTTAAATCTCCCAAAATACCTAAATGCACAAACACATGCACT
Source organism: Melanchra persicariae (assembly GCA_947386135.1). Taxonomy (NCBI): domain Eukaryota; kingdom Metazoa; phylum Arthropoda; class Insecta; order Lepidoptera; family Noctuidae; genus Melanchra; species Melanchra persicariae. Next base: position 2,682,109 of record OX376655.1, on the reverse strand, counting down.
CGCATACACACGCCCAAATATACTACTAACAAACACACACACGCACACATACACACACCCACACACACACATACATATACACACACACATACACACACAAACGCTTACTGCATGGCTACAATTCTTTTTTTATTTTTACATACTAATCCATTAAACCAGTTTTAACCTGTAAGCATCTATAAACTTAAAGGTAGATCGACACACTCTGCTTGTTGTAAAATTAAAATGTAATAATCTTTAGCCGAACACTGTCTCTTAAGATACAGGATACCCTAGTTTAAGAGGCAGGGTTTATCAGTTTTGTATACAGATTTTTCTAACCTACGCAAGCCCTACCAATTCACCAATTGTTTATAAGATTACTCTGTAATACCTCTACGTAATGGTTATATATCTGTTATTCTTGAAGCAATAAATTTATTATTTATTATTATTATTTATTATTATGTTTTGTTTCCGTAGAAATTTCATTGATTCAAAGATAATCATCTTCTTTTCGTATCGATGACTTTTTTGGCTTTTGGGTAACTCCTTATAATAGTAGTTTATGCAACGACCATATAAAAAGGGTTATTAAAACACGAGTGTGGGTTCATCACACGAGGCGTAGCCGAGTGTGATAATAGCATCACATGAGTGTTTTAATACCTAATTATATGCCGTTGCATACACTATTTTATCTTCACTCATACAGTTAAAATAAAATAAGTGGAAAAATAGTTTATTCCAATATGGCGGATATTCTCATTGCGTATTCGAATGACTACGCAGCGCGCTCATCCATAGGCAAAGATAAAAGCTGGCTCATTGCCTTAAGTCAATGAGCCCGCGCCAAAAATTAAAAAGAAAAAGTGCGCTATAAAAATTAAAAAGTTATTTTATGATGCAGTTGTTTAAAAATCGAAGGAAAATGTTGAACTGAAATGGTTTTTTTTTTAATTTTACCTATCCACGAAAAAAAAGTACGTGTTTACCTATGCATTCGTTTTTGAACTCATATTTGGAACATTACGTTATGAGTGTAGATAAAATTATATTAGTAGCTTTTGGCCGCGGCTCTACCCGCGTGGATTTCGGTTTTCGCGTAAAAATGTCTACCTCTTATGTCCTTATATATCCCAGGCTATATATCTGCCTTTCATGACGATCTGTTCAGCCGTTTTAGCGTGAAAGCGTAACAGACAGACAGACAGAGTTAATTTAACATTTATAATATTAGTAAGAATTATTTGGGCCTAGTAGGTGGCTACGTTGATTGCAGCATCGGTGGTATTCATTAAATCTCCCAAAGTACAGGTGTATGGGCTCTTGAGTCCCTCAAACGAGTGGCTCATGTTGTTGATTAAAGATAATGTTTTTGTTTTATTTGGGTTCAGAGAGGCAATTTCTCGTATTTCAAGAGCATTCGCATCGCAGTCGAAAACTGTCTAAAACATCTCTAATGTCCCTTTGACAAGTTCTTGATATTCATTGTAATTGTATTGTAATCTAATTTAAATTTGAACATCATATTTGTACGTCTCCTGGCATAAAATAGCGCTCTATTTCATCCAAGTTAAGATCTGTATTTGTAAACACCTATGTTAACAAATAACTAAATTATTATGATTATTGTCACTGAGATGTTATTGCGACATGAATTTGATTGCTTTATGTACGAGAATTGGCCTCCAAGAGTCCTGGACCACTATCCACTGCCGATTATAAGCTTGTGTTATGAATGACGCAGGATCTTATAATCAGCAAGGAAGATTATATGTGTCTTCCGATGAGTCGATGACTGCTAGAATTACAGTTAAACATATTTCAAGACGAACCATGCCAGGCCATGACAATTCGTTGGTATTTTGCAGCCACCCATGCATCGGCTGAAAATAACCCTTTTAACTATGAGGAAAGGTAGTTAAAAATGAAATTTACCTATAATATCCGGATAGCGCGCCAGAAAGTCTGTTTTGGCCCTGATGAGTTCCAGCCTTATCTGATTTTCCAAGGGTGCCTCTAGAGCTGAGAACACCAGCGCCCCTGACGCCAAGTAGACCACGTAGAATATGACGTAGATCAACAGCAGGCAAGTGAACCTCGCCTTGCCAAACAATCTAGTCGTTGCTATCAAAGGTTGAAACGGAGGATGTTCTTCTTCATACAATATCTCTCTTTCAACGACCATTTTCTTGTTGTAAGGAAACAACTGGCTGTGAACTGTCATATCATCGTCACTCCTAGAACAGCTCATACTCCCATACGAATGAATCCGCTTATACTTATTTCCACCATTTCCTCCGATACTAACATGTTTTTCCATTTTTAAAAGTTAATGTCTATCAATTTTTACGCGCGAAACCAATCAAAAGTTTTTCTTTTTAATTCATTAAAAAATCAGAATCATTTTTCAAAAACACATTCCAAATTCGAAATAATACCAAAAACAAAACACCAGCACGGTTTTTATCTAGATACGGCTTGTTGGTAGTCCAAACAGTTCCAGAACACAAACCTAAAATCCCGGAACGCAAGGGATTTTGGTCAACTGTACTTGAAAAACCTCTTCGGATGATTAGGTTCAACAAAAAGCGCGAATATTTCCGTCTTTTTAGTATCCCGGCGACAATTTTCAAGTTTAAATATCACCATTTTGATGCATTTTAGAAGCACTTGGGTTGGGTTTAAATATGGCGGAAGCCGTACGAATGCGTTGTGGGTGTACAGTGTGCGTAGCGATCGCGACAGTGACCGGAGGAGACTGGGCGCAAGAGTGGCCGCTCGATAAATTAAAGGAGTGTTCCTATTGGGTGCGTTGCCGCGTCTTGTTTGTCAAGTAGGTACTCAAGATAATGTGATTGTGATAATCACGGTGTACCCACAAACCGTTGTAATAATGTTTTATGTCGTTTAACGATTAGTAACGGTTACCGTTTATTACAACAGAATGATGTTCAATGTAAAAAAACTACTCAGGAAAGCAAAACTTGTAACAATATTGTTTTCAGTATTAAACAAGATATGGGTAGATATAGTTCACGTTTTAGGACTTAATGGTAATTAATTCACGTTATTATTGTAACTTCACACTCATCATTAAATGATTATTTGATTTTTGTTGTGTATGGCTTATAGCAACAAGGCCGCCCATTTTGTCACCGTATTTAATGTTCTTCATCTATCTTTTCTCTAACGTACGTATTCTAAATATTATATTATTTATCTTGCGAAATAATAATTATTTCCTATTTATTTTCTTAATATCACCAGGTAAGTATCCTTATATTTTAAGAGGCACGGCCCCACAAAGAAATGTTTGGTTTCGTTGTGAGACTTCACTTCAACTGAGTAGATACTTACCGGCTTCAAGTTTCAGTTGAGGAGCACGAAAGTAACTTTCTTGAAGTCGGTAAGGAAGATAAATATTAGAAGCTTCAGAATGTCTTGAAGTCGCTCAAGTTTTTCTTGGCTTTCATTATTTTAAGATACCTTGCGTCTGCAAGTAAACTACGCATTCAATTTAATTGGGTAAAGTAAAATCAGGTTCGTATTATCAAATAAAATGGAAGATGGGTAGGCCTTTAGTGTGGGAGGCAACCAGTATCGACACAGGTTGCATCTTCCTAGTTCATCGTGTTGTGCTGGCGCTGCCGCTGCGCTGCGGAAAACCTCAAGCGGCGTAAATATGGTAACCTTATTGGTAACTATATTTTCGAGCTGTTTGGGGTAGAATACTCCGGGCCGTGGGGCCCTTGTGCTCATAACCTTTTCAAAGAAATTTCGAAACGGCTGGTTGACACTTCCCGTGACCCAAGAGCCGGCTTCTACTTTGGGCAGAGACTAAGCATTGCCATTCAACGTGGCAATGCCGCCAGTCTCTTGAGCACATTACCAGCTGACAGCGTTGTTGACGAATTTTTTGATGCTGTATTTTAGTAGTTTGCACGTTGTAGGTTTTGTGTATTTTTAATTTAAGTTATTTTAATAAAATAGTAAACTACCTATGGAGCTACTTAGGTCCAAAAAAAAATTACAAGTTTTCTTCAAATATTGACTTTAAAATAGTGCTTTAACAATAAAAAAAATACTTAGGCCTGTTTGCACTAGCCATACTTAAGATAAATATGGGTGATGGAAATTAGGAAAAATTAAAGAAGATGGAAATTAAAAGAGTAAGTTGTGATTACGTATGAAAGTATTTGTTGTTTAACATCATGTTAGCAACTAACTCTGAGTTAAGTTTTTGGCGTAAATGTGGGCCTTAAACTTCCAAAAACAAAATAAGGGTTATAAATTCACAGGGTTCAGTAAACTCCTAATAGAACTTCACCTTTAAATTAAAAAGCAGAACGCCCTACTTTTTTTAAGGATGGGAAATCATCAAATGACCCATTCACTTCTGGGCGGAGCGTGAGGGAGTGTCAGACTCTTACTGACTGAAACCCATCCGTGCTCTCTAGTGCCCTTTTCTTTCCAGGGCAGCGGTAACTCTTTCGAACAAAATCCGCAACCCTGGCAAAGAATGCCCTACTTACCAACTGAAGAAGTTACGTCAGTCAAGTAAAATCCAGATGGATGATAGCCCTAAGAATAAGCAGTCACGCGCCGACTCGCGACACTTGATACGGTAGAAGTTCATATACCTTGTTACGTATGTACCTACTTAGTTATAGGGGCACTTATGAGACTATTAAGTACCTATCTTTAAGTTATTGACTGGTTTTCCTGTTGATAATAAAGTTGGTACTTGTCAGTCGGTCTGACCAAGGGATATCGTGTCAGACCCAGTTGAACACCTTTTTTTAATAATAGGTCTTTACCTATGAAATTGCCGTTTTGTATGAAAAAATTTAAACGAATTTTTTTTTATGTATTTTTTATTTGTATTGATCGAAGTAATCACCCATGCAATCAATGCATCTTTGCCAACGCAGTGGCAGTTTATTGATGCCCTTCTAAAAGAAATCAGCTGGACGGGAGGCAACAAATTCTTCAAAGGCATTTTGTACTGCCTCTCGGGTATTGAATTTTTTTCCCGCCAAGAAGTTATCCAAATTCTGGAAAAAGTAGTAGTCTGTAGGCGCAAGGTCTGGTGTGTAGGGCGGATGACGGAGAGCTTCCAACCCCAGTTCTTGCAACTTGGAGACCGTCTGCTGTGCAGTATGAGGTCGCGCGTTGTCGTGCAGGAGCAGCGGAGACGAGCGATTGACCAATGCTGGTTGGAGATGTGCCAGCTTCTCCATCATTGTGTTCAGTTCTTCACAGTACACATCTGCAGTAATGTTCACCCGTTTTGGTAAGAAGCTGTGATGAATCACACCGGCGCTAGACCACCAAACAGTGACCATCACTTTTCTAGGGGTAAGTTTTCGTTTAGGGCATTGTTTAGGTGCTGAACCAGGATCCAACCAACTTGCTGAGCGCTTGCGGTTATCAAACAGAATCCATTTTTCATCGCAGGTAACAATGCGGTTCAAAATTCCTTCATTTGTGTGCAATTAAGTTCGTGGGGCACCCATTTGTCAAGCTTTTTTACCTTGCCAATTTGACGCAAATGGACCAATATTGTTTTGACGCTAACGTCGAAAGCTGCTGCTAATTCAGCCGTAGATTGTGTATCATCAGCTTCCACAATCGCCTTTAATTCGTCATTGTCGACCAAAGTCTTCGGACGACCGCGAGGTTCATTTTTCAGGTCGAAATTTCCAGAACGGAAGCGAGCAAACCAATAACAGGTGGTGCGTTGGTTTGTAGTGTTAGCTCCGTAAACATCGTTGATGTTGCGTGCCGCTTGTGCCGCGTTGCTGCCACGACGGTACCTACTCATATTCCATAATTACTCGAATTTTTAACGTATCCATGATGACGAAAAAGATTGAAATGCGATGAAAATGTAACACTAATCAATAAACAAATGACTACTTTTGGGAAAAAAACCATGTTTTTAAAATAACATTAATTTGAAATTAGAATTCTTAGCCAAACAAAAATTATTTTGATTTGAAATGGCCAGTACTGCAGAACGGCAATTTCATAGGTAAAGACCTAATATAAGTGACTGCCAATCTGGGCCTAAACCACCAACTCATTTGTATTTGTATTTATTTGGATCTCCAACAAAGATTACACCTTACATGCTAAATTAAACAAATTATAAACAGGTACAATTCCTTGTGCATCTTCAATTAAAGGAGACCACAACTTGCATTAAAATAGCAAACAAAGAATAGGTAAATCAAATTAAATTAAATTAGACATGTAAAAAGAACAATGAAAATTGAATTAAAAAAATATTGAGGTGGATGGTAAGCCAGGTAGGTCAACAACTCAACACTTACTCAACGTTAAGTTTTGAGTGTAAAAGCAACTTAAATTTACCTAAGGTGTTGGAGAAAATGTCTATGTCGTCGGAGGAACATGATAGAGAGTTGTATTGATTGGACATCCTAACTATTGGCGAGTGTGTACCCAGATTTGTTCTGCATTGAGGGGCTTTCAGTAGTGGACGGGGATACGATACTCATAAAGCAGTATTACTTCAATATTACTTCCAGTGGGAAAGAGACGTAGCTATATAGGACGTATAGCTCTGTCTCTTTCCCACTGGAAGTAATATTTAAGTAATACTGCTTTAAGATTTGGTGGTTAGGCTCCAGATCTGCATCCAGATTGTTGATTGGACTAGCTGACCATATTTGGGTAAAGGCTAGGCAGAATGATTGCTTTTCCCGTGGCTTGGCTCTTGTTTATTATCTTTTTTTTAAGGAATGGCACTGGGAGATCTAGCATGCTAGGGCTGTCAACTGCTTAACTGGACTATCCTGTGGTGACCTCAAATGAATTTAAGGCATGGGAACCGTGGATTTAAACGTAGATTTTTTTAGGATGGGAAATCATCTAATGATACCTTCCGCTCTGGCCGGAGCGGAAGTGTTAGACTCTCACTGACTAAAACCCATCCGTGTTCCTCCTGACCTTTGCGTTCCAGGGCCGCGGTGACTCTTTCGAACAAATTCCACAACCCTGGAGCCCTAAGCATGACACTCACATACTCGTAGTGTAACTTTGTATTAGTGGAAGTATTTTCATATTCGAATCAGTAGGTTCCACGAATAACCTCCTAAGAATCAACGGTTTAAATGATGAAGATGAAACATTAATTAATCGTTTTAAAATTGGCAGTCGTAGTCTTTATGATGCTCCGGTAATGTTCTGCGGAAGGCCTGTTAAAGAATTTCGTTAGATCTAGAAACTAGTTAACACTGACATTTAAAATTTTAATGACTTCAGGTGGGCGATGACCTGCCGACTGAGACACAGCTGCAGCACTGATACACACCCGGAAGGCCAAAACCAGATTTTGAGGCATTACTTGTTAGAATTGGAACTTCGTCCAGAAGATTCCAAAGTAGCGTACTAGTAGTTGTAGAACCAGTACATTGCCCAGGGGGATGTCCCTTGTAATTGAATTCGTTGCTTAAAAATTTGTAGAATTGGCAATGACAGCCGGGAACATCGACTTAACGCCCTTTCCGAGGTACGTGATGCGACTCACGGGAAAACTATATGTTTACATATTTCTGATATACCACAGGTACCTACTGTCTGATCGCCACCGTCCTCAGTGCACCCGTTTAACGTCATCAGTAAACATTACCACGACGGTATCACGTATCAGCCGTTATCAGATGCAAGAGGCCTGTCAATATGTGCAGTGGTTGCAACAAAGTAGGTAGGTACATATGTATGTAGTCTGATAGCTATTAGCTGTTTATAGGTACGGTAGAAACACTGATTGCACTTAGGTTCCGTATTCCTTTGCTTTCTAGTTGGCGTAGGTTATGATTAAACATTTTGTTTTTCAAACTTTTGCTGTCCCATATTTTGAAAAAGTCTTTTTGTTCGTTAAGTTATGATGAACATAATTATTTTATTTTGTAAATATGGGTAGTACAATAACATAAGTATGTCGTGTAAGGGTACAATGTGGGTTCAGCCATATTGCCTTTGTTCCCTTACTTCCTTAATGTATATCACCTACCCAACATCACCCTTAAATATGACCACGTATTTCTGATACACCCTGTATGGCTTCATGTACTTTGTTAGGTACATCCATTAAACTAGATAGCATATAATCTAAAGGTCATGAAGTGATCTCAATATATTGCATTATTGCACTCATTGCACTCACTTGTGCACTGGATCTTTGCAATGGATGTACGGGAAGTACTTGGCTTTACCTTTTATTATTTTTATGTACATACGCCAGCACATCAAGTTCCCCGAAACTGTCAAATTTTCTCAATCAACCTTGAACCTAATGCTGTAGCAATACAGTTGAAAATCTATTAAAGAAAAAAAGAGAAAGTGCTGGCGACTGTTACAGTCGCCAGCACATCAAGATACAAGACCTCGTAGCTAAGTAACAACCGCATGTGTCGATCTCAAGATTCAGAAGCACTTGCTGAGGTTTTTTTGTCTGCCGAACTGTTTTTTATTATTGATAGGCACACGCTTGACCACTATCATCAGGTGAGCTGATGGTAAGCGATGGTGAGCGGTGGTGATGCCTGGTGGTGCTGGTGGTGATGGTGTTTGTTCCGGGCTATCTCCGAAACGGCTGAATTCAATATCGGTCCACCCCTTCGATCAGCAATTGTTGATCGAAGGGCTGGACCGATATTGTATTTTAGAAACGGAATTATTGTACCGCACAAAAAAGAGAATCTCGTAAAGTTTTCATTCGTGCTGTTTTACGAGTTTGACGCGGACAAAGTCGCGGACAAAAGCTAGTAATTAATAAGTTTATTATTTACTAGCTGCTGCCCGCGGCTCTGCCCGCGTGAATGTCGATAGTTATCCCTAGGGAACATACTCCCGGGATAAAAAGTATCCTATGTGTTATTCCAGACTATAATCTACCTCTGTGCCAGAATTTAATCAAGATCCATTCAGCAGTTTTTTCGTGAAAGAGTAACAAACATACCTACATCCAGTCATCCTCACAAACTTTCTCATTTATAATATTATTAGTAGGAAGGATATCTTCGATGTACGTCTGCCTGTTGCAATTAAATATATTTTCTTTCATTCTTTCTAATATTAATTGTCTCTCTACACGTTTGAAATCTTTCCTAAACCCAAGAATTAGCAATGCATAACGGCACACTCACATGGAGACATAATACGTAGTGTTTCACACTGTCAAGAAGTTCTCCTTACATGTTCTTGTTCTCAATATTTATTTCGTGCATGTAGAAAGTAGCTTGTTATGTTATACGAGATGTAATACAAGTCATCCGAGATAAATGGGTGTGTCAACCGACACTCTCTGTAAGATCTCGTCTAGAAGGAGCGTTTTGAACGTTAATACCTTTCACTGCCCTCTAGAACCTAAAGTGCAATAAAGTCTCAACTAAAGTCTAAACTTTTCGTGTTTTACTGTTACTGCACTTAGGCTAGGTAGTTCGGGGTTTTCTCACCCTAAAAAAAATTGACATAGAGTCATAGACGATCCTGTGCTGCCCTGGAAGCTCCATATATGTATAGGATCGCTCGCCACGTATCGGAAGTTTCCAGTATTCCCGACGCTGGGAATGGCTTAGTACCAGGAATTCTAAAATCCAGTTCAGTTCTGGTACTGCGAACCCTATAATAAAGACCAGGGGCGGATCCAGGATTTTCATATGGGGCTTGATGCCGCTGAGGGTAGGTAAATTCCTCAATGACTTCATTAGGTTGTAGACTACAAAAGATTTCTCGGTGTCTTGGGGGATCCAGGCTTGATCCACTTAGCCCTTAAAAATGTAGAGATTGAGGTTTTTTTGACAGATTGCCACTGACATGCGAATGCGACCGTTGGCTAAAAGTTATTAAAATTGGCCCTCTAGAATTCACTACTTGTTTTCATTTCAATCTCACGCGTCTTGTCAAACCCATGTCAAATGAAACTGATTTGATCTGAATTCTCACACGCTTGCCAACGTAAGATGAGTTCTATAGACAACACGTCTAGACAAGATCTATGCTTAGTCCAAGAAGTGTAGACATGGAGACCGAACTGAAAAAAGAGTTTGGAAAGGGATCTCCAGTAATTGTATTTTTCTAGAATTTTGATTGAGCGACATCTCGGCGGCGCACGAGCTCTGTATGCATATTATATGTATGAAGTGTAGTAGAAATATTAAATATATATAGTTTTTAAACAAATCGACGTCTGCCTATATCTGTTGTTCCTCTCGACGCAAAGGTTTTTGAAAAGATATTCATTCAAGAAACAGCGATACTTAGACGAGATAGGTAACCGCGTTTGAAATACTTTGCCATTGAAAATAGAGTCATTAGCCGCAAAGTCGTTTTGACTCTGTCTACACCGTAGTCCATTTTGCAGGGGTATCGCTCAGTCCATTTCCCAAGTCTATGTGCGTGCTAGACGCCACATCTAGTCACTGCCTTAGAATATAAGACAAATGTAGAAGTCTATATTACATCATTGTTTATGAACTTTAGCCTAACACGTTTTGTTGCGCGTGGATTTTGACGCAAGTAAGAGATAGTGTTAATTTATGATAGCTAGGAGAAAATTGCGTATGGCTGAGATAAGGCTAAAACTGTGTCTGTGAAACCTATGGGTTATGACCTATTGGACTCCAGGCGTATGTATACTAATCACCTGAAAAAGCAATTAGAATGGGGAAGATGCAAATACAGAATGTATGAAAATTTTGTGATTAAAATAATAAAAAAAGTTTAAAAGAAATTACGAATTTAATTATCGTGAAACGGGACGTATTTAAGAACAACAATTAGCGTCTAGTGACGTCACTGCTGTTATGACAACGAAAACACGACCTTAAATCTTTGAGTTATGAGACAGTTCATGGCCAGTGACAGACAGGAGTGACTTATCGACCGTTTTCCCGCGAAAATTTAAGCTGTCAGTTTAAAATCGCAATTTTACACCACCAGGCCACGTTCTATCGTCTGCGCAACACTCTGTTGCCATTTTCTCGGTTTATTTATTAATTTTCACCCACATTTATTTATTTTTTGTTTATTTATTTCGTTTTTAATTACTTTGTATGCTGCTCCGACCGAACGGCGACGTCAGTCTGTCAACGCCGGCTGTCGCTGAAAACCAGCGCTGTGGCTCTGTCTTGTACTTGAGTGCCAGCATTATGCTGAGCAATGGCCGTTTTGCGCGAATGTGACGTATATCTTCCCAAAATCCCAACTTGCATAACTTTTTTGTTATGTTTTATTTTTTTGGTATGCGTCATGCTTGGCGCATACCAAAAAACTCTTTTTCTTTCAGTTTAGTGCTCACAAACGTCACAATAAATGGAAGCCTTGTACAAAATGTCATGATCCTCGTCCCAGTAGTTTCGGATGTGCGTTGATATGTCAGCCAGTTAGTGTATATGTAGGTACAGATGCGCCTTTGTTTTATTTAGTTTTCAAATGAATTATGGCACGATTTACATAACGAGCGAAAGTAATTGAAAGGTTTCAGATGCAACGTCGGTACTTGAACTCACCTGTAACACAGGGATGATCTTGAAGGAACTGCGCCTTCAGCTGGTCGAGCTTCTCGCCGATGCTCTCCTCCAGCGGACCTTCGATGGCTTGGAACACTGATGCTCCTGTTGGAAACAATGAGCAAATGTTAGAACAATGATGAAACCTATAATTAGAAATCTTCCCGACCGAACTTTGCTCACAGTGGTCAACCTCAACAGAGATGATCCAAGCCCAAGTGAGCTGGAAATATTATAGTGTATATATCACACTAGCTTTTGCCAACGACTTCACCCACGTTAATTGGCGATGCAAAGATTACCTACGCGCGCGCTTCTTGTTGTGAAATTTAGAAGTTGCCTAAGAACGACACTTGCAGTGTTACCAACACCAATTTGCTCCAAAAATCTAAGTCAATTCAAATTCAATTTCAAATTATTTATTTCAAATAAACCATTCACAGGCACTTTTGAATTGTCAAGGTCGGTCAGTCAAAAAGATGAAGCTATTTGCACGTTCCAAAGCATAGATCTCTATGGAGAAGAACGTGCAAGAAACTCCACGGACACTCTTTTAAATTATTTTTCTTTACAATTTTATGGTTACATCATTCCTGTTGAAATTATACAAACATATATGTGAGAACGATATAAAAAGAAATGCACGTTAAAGTATCCGGAGTAAAAAAAAGTCAGATTCCCTAACTTGAGATTCCCTGCAGTTTGGAGAATACCCCACACGTTGGCAACGCTCTGCGAAAGGTGTCAAAGTGTCGTTCTTAGACAGCTTCACAGTTTTGACACTAGCGGCGCTAAATAGAATTTTTGCATCGCCAATATGTGTAGTTTTTTGCAATGGAAATCTATCTATCTGTACCAAAAAACGTCAAAATCGATTTAGCGACTTAGACGTAAAAGCGTAACAAACAAACAAACTCACTACCGTATTTAAAGTATAAGTTAGGATTGACCTTTTCACTAGCGTCAATTTTTCGACTGTCTAGCCATTGTTTTGACATTTCCTAGCGTGGCCCACAGAGAGAGTGGGGTGACTTTGACATTTGACGGGGCTCACATAAATCGTTCATAAAATTAATGAATATTTAACGAGTCTACCATTAAAACTATGAGTTTAATATGACGATTTGTTTAACCTAGATCGGTTATTTATTTTTTCAACGAATTGGAAACTACATTATATTTTAAACTAGGTTTTGAAACCGGCTTTGCTGCTGTGAAGAGCGATAAAGGAGGAAGGTTTGTGTATGTAATTTGGACCCTTGCAAAACTGGGGTAGTTTATAACATTTAAGTACAAGGATATACATAAAATAGACACAGCACATATTGGTTCGTTCGAAAATTATAATAGCAAATTCTTTAAAACATGACACTAAAAAGCTCTTTCGTATATTTTTAAAAGAATTTGCTATTATAATTTTCGCAGGCGCCAAGAAGACAATCTCTTAAAGCTGTCAATGTATCATTGTTACATGGAATAAATAAATAATATTGGACTAAATAAAATGTGACAAAGTTCGTAGACGTATTAGTAAGGTTGTGACAAGACAATAAGAAAAGTTTTCGGCCTATTCGTAATAGTTGCGGGCCTATCTATTATTTTATTTTGGTTTGATGCCCACCGTCGCCGAATAAAAAGGTAAAAAGTTATGGACCTCTCCATAACTTTGATGGACAGGAAAGGTTGGTATGGACTACATACCTATCTAGCGGGGATGTTTTGTATAATGTCAAATGCAGCAGTCATTATGTATATCTACAGTTTATTTTAGGTCGCCGTTTGGCACCAACGCCAATCACAAAATTATTGTGTTGGCTTTTTGGCTTATAAAGTGAAGAAAGAAAGTCAGATAACTAGTATTAGATAGTTCCTTGATTCCGTCAGTCATTTTAAATTTTGCGCCCAGCTATTTACACACGAGAATATTTTACGCTGCGAATCACACCTGAAAACTTTGACTGTGACTAAACTGTAGAATCTTTTTCTGATATTCTCAAAATAAATTGTTGACAATTTATTGTCTAGGTTTTCTTATAATTTTCGAGTGTCTTTCGAATAAAATAAACTCAATCTGACAGCGACGCGTTCGAATATCGAATCTGTGCGCAAAAGATTACCCGTCAGCCAGTCATCGTTCATTAATTTGAGATAAGCAACAGAATCAAACCACACTCAATCTCGAGCAATCAGCCGAATAAATACGAACTAATACGACTTGACTTTCATTGACCGAGTTGATGCGAAATGTTTTTCTATTTATTGTTATTAAAGTCGACGGCCTGTCATACTTTATTATTGAAAGGACGAATCATGATAAGATCAGACGATCGGCCATCTTGGTTTATTCATTATTTGATTTTGGAGTACAAAATAATACAAATTAAACTATGGAATGAATAATAATTGTACTAAATGGGGAAACAATCGAATAAATATAGGTTTACCTACTTATTACTAGATCTTAGGAAAAAGATAAGTTTTTTTAAGTGATGTATCGTGATCCCTTTTTGCTATGGAAATATTCTTTAGGTCTTCTTGTTAAGAAAAACTGAAGAGAGGCGACTTAGATTACACAAACAAATCAAAAAAGTTTTAACAATGCCTAAAGATTATATTTCTCACAGAGACTTTTTGGCAGCAAATGTTTGATTTTTATTTTTCATTGAACATTCATATTTTATGTACCTACTTACCTGTCTACCTAGTAGGCAGCTACTAATGTAGGTAAACACTTCAGTAAATTAGGTACTGGTATTATATTTTGAATCAAGCGTTGATCGTTCCTTGCGGCTGTTATTATTCAGGTACCTACATGCTCATCAGGGGCCCTATTATGGCGTCTCAATACCATCAGGTTCCAGTGTGGGAGGGAGATGGAGCTATAGGTACACAACGAAATCATGATATTGGCATTGGCACGTCATAGTACGGCTGGTGGGTCGCATGCTTGTGCTTGTTTGTCATAAAAAGTATAGGTACGCTTAGGTTTGCCAGGTCCTAAAACTGGAAAGCCGAACAGACCAGTTAATTTAGCCGGACTGTAAAATTGAACAAAAAGGCCGGACAACTTATCCTAGGTAGGATTGTATGTCTTTAAAATAATATTTAGTAGCAATATTGTAAGTAAATCCAGGCTTTTTGACTTTTCAAAATAAGACCGTTTTAATTTGTAATAAAAACAAAATTAAATGATTAAATCTTCCTTATTATGCAAATTTTAGGGAAAATCTAGTAAAATTGGTAGGTAGGTGGTGGTATTATCACCTTTGTATCTATTTTTCTGTTTCCTTCTTATCTATTTGTTAAATGTGTGTACCTACACACATTTAACCGGCTTTTTAACAGTTTATGTATCTACATCAACTGTTAAAAAACCGGACAATCCGGATACGGTCTAATTTGGCCGGACACACATTCTGAAAGCCTGACTACCTATGCCGGCTTTATCCGGACGACAGGCCACTCTAGGTACCTACGCTGAAGTAATAATTATTGTATTCTACCCGTGTAGGCAATTACAATATTAGATTCAATCTAGCTTTTTCTATTCTGATCCTGTGCCAGTAATACATTACTGACATTAAAATTAAGATATATGAGCTTGCACTCAAGTACCTACCTACATAAAATCTTATGATGTAGGTACACGAACTTCAGTTGCGTCTCGTGCAGATAAAAATTTTCTTGCAGGTAATAACATTTTATTGCATACTATCATTTATCCTGCGACTTCGTTCCCTTGGTGTATTCTAGAAATTTTGCATTTCCTAATTGCGTAATACATAAACAAATGCAATCGATCGCTTATGCTTTCATTAGGCCGCTATCCCACTGGCGTTTTACGAGCGTCGGCGTCTCTCGAACGTCTGCGCAGCGTCAACGTTGCGCAGACGCGACGTTGACGTCGCGTCGTCGCGTGACAAGCATTAACGTCCGCTGAACGCGACGTCAACGTCGCGTCTGCGCAACGTTAACGTCGCATTTGATGGCAACAGGTACAATCACGCCGTCCTGCTGTGTCCGTGTGTGTACGGGCGGGCGGTAAATAGTATCATGTGCGCGACGTTAACGTCGCGTTCAGCGGACGTTAATGCTTGTCACGCACAGACGCGACGTTGACGTCAACGCTCGTAAAACGCCAGTGGGATAACGGCCTTATGTCATTTCAACAGTGTTTTCTAGTAATGGCTTTGTTTGAAACATGAAATAAAAGAAACCATATTGTATGTACCTATATATTTTATGAAACCTACGATAATTGCCTAAAAGCCATTAGTGCTATTGTGCAGACTTACGATCAATATAATAATGGCCAAACGAAAGCCTACTGAAAAATGTAGGTATCTATTACCTATGTATTCTGATTGGTTTTGGGAAAACAATAACCAGGCAAATAAAAATG
Organism: Melanchra persicariae; assembly: GCA_947386135.1. Taxonomy (NCBI): domain Eukaryota; kingdom Metazoa; phylum Arthropoda; class Insecta; order Lepidoptera; family Noctuidae; genus Melanchra; species Melanchra persicariae. The sequence goes on along the minus strand of OX376655.1, from coordinate 2,666,185 downwards.
TAATGTGCGACTATTCATGGTGTAGCGGCATCAATGCTGCCACAAAAAAAAAAAACCAAAGAGCAAGAACTACATCGGAACAAAAATAACCGCAACGCCATCTATTCCACCAGCTGCGAACTAACTGAACGAAGTCCTGCATCGCGGTATCAAAGTTTACCGTGCGATTTGAACATATACAACGGTCCGAATATCAACTATAGGGCACTTGCCCACCGCACACAACAACTGTCTGGTCGGAGGATCCTCCCTTTTCAATGGAGGTATGCGGGACTTTACTCTCTGTGCCGCATCCCTCTATACTGGTGACCCCGACCTGACTATCAGCATACAGCCAACCGATAATTATGTGATAAGTAGGTACTAAAAATAAGTGAAATGAGCTGCTTAGGTTAGAAGGGGATGGCGGAGTCTTTCAGACCCCGCCGTATTGTTTGTATTTTTAGTCCGTCAGTAAGATTATTACAAAGTAGGTACACGTGGGTACACGTATTTATAACTTTGTGAAATCAATAAAAAAATACAAAGATAAAACGCATCAAAATTTAGAAGTGGGGACTTATGACATCACGTCTATGTACGACAACCACGCGGACGGATTCGCGGGTAAAAGCTAGTACCTATATTAAATGCTTCCGTTACTGAGCGTCTGACTGAGTGACTGACAGACAATGCACAGCCGAAACTACTGGTCATAGAAAGCTGAAATTTGGCAAGTAGGTTTCTTGGGAGTGTACGGGAGTACCAAGACAGGATTTTCTGAAATTCCTACGGGAACGGAAAATCACGGGGCATGCGCGTAAGAAGTCGCGACAAAAGCTAGTGTTTTCATGAATCGTAAATATACTTAATCAAAACAATACCTCAAAACATCAAAGAAACTATATGTATGCATAATGGAAGGGCCATTATGCATACTTACAAAACACCGGAGATTTCTTCAAAACAAAACTGAATCCTCAACAAAGAATTGTGAAATCAAAAGGTAATTTACAAAAACAAAAGAAACAATAAAGTCAAACAAGTTTGTAAGTCGAACAGATTTATAACAGTCTACTACACGAAACGAAATTAAAAAAACCAACTCAAGTTTGGTATAAGTTATTTTTAAATCAATCTTGTTAGGATTGTGTTTATAAGAAGGCTGAACTTATAATATTGGCTGAACGTAAAAATATTGCTTAAAATCGTCTCTAATGTAAAACCGGTAAAACCTGACGGATAGTAGGTAAATTTTGATTCAAAGGGTATTTAGATAAGTTTTGTGTATTTTTTAATTTAAGTTATTTCATGTATTATGCAATATATTGTGGCTTCTTGTAACAATTCCTCGCCAAACTGTTTGAAAAAGGGTATTTTACTAAAAAAATCTAATTAGTCCGTCAGATAGATTTCCAAAAAGTATTGGACACGTATTTTTTCTTTGTTTAAAAATTAAGACGAAATGAAAAAAACTACGATGGTACAATTTTCAGCAGCGACGTGTCGTCGGACATGTAAATAACTGACGGACTAATTAGATTTTTCAGTAAAATACCCTCGTGTGTCAATCGAGGGTTTTCCACAAACTGCACTGACTCGAAAAAAATAATATTTGTAGTTTTTTTTCTTGCACTGCTGCCGATTTATATGTTTCTCTAATCTAAAATTCTAGTACTCTAAAATTCACATTTCAAAGTCTGTTCTAACGATGTCACATGTCATGTTATATAAGAAATAATGAAAGTAGGAACAAATTTACCTCTATAATGTGAGGTTTAATTTACCTAATGTAACTTGGATGGAAGTACCTACTTAGGAAAATGAGGTGGCACAGAATGTGTATAAATAAATCCAGACGAGTTTGGAGGATGGACTGATGCTGTAATAAGATTAACTGGGAAACAGAATTTGTTAGAAAACTAGCTTCTGTCGGCGTCGTATATGTTGATAAAAGTATCATATATATGTCCTTATCTAGATGCTAGGCTATGTACCTATGTGTCCTGCCAGGGATGCAGAATTTGTTCGAAAAAAAAAAACTGTAGTAAATGAAAAACTTTTTTCATTTACTTCAGTTCAATCATATATTTGTTGTTATTGGCGACTTTAATACCGCCCCAAAAAGTCAAAGTAGCAGAATCAACAAATGAGACTCGCAGCGCCATCTTTCTCGACAACTGCGAACTAACTGTACAAAATCCTAAATCGTGATATCAGAGTTTAGTGCGATTAGAACATATGCAAAGCCCGAATATCAACTGTCGGGCAGTTGCCCATCAGACTCAACAACTGTCTAGGTGGAGGATCCTCCGTTTTCAACGGAGGTATGCGGGACTTTACTCTCAGTTCCGCTACCTGCAAATTGTCACCATAGATTTGGTTGTCACCAACTGCATCAGACTGCTTAAAAATCATTTCTTCGGAAATTTTTAGTCGTTTTTTGTGATCGATTATTATGCTTTGACATTTTTTCAATGGTGCAACTAAACCTTCCGTGTCCCGGCTGTCGTAGTTCTTTGTCAGTGGGTAGTCAGCAACCAGAAAGTATAACAATCATGTCTTACGTGAATCCTGTTGGGGTAACTAGGTTTACCTATTGAAGTCAAACTATAGAGGTATGGGGAACAGGATGTATAGTCCCGCAAACCTCCATTGAAAAGGGAGGAGCCTCCGACTAGACGGTTGTTGTGTTTGGTGGGCAACTGCCCGATAGTTGATATTCGGACTGTTATATATGTTCAAATCGCACGGAAAACTCTGATACCGCGGTGCAGGATTTCGTTAGTAGTTCGCTGGTGGCTGCAGTATAGATGTCGCTACGTTAGTTTTTTTGTGGCGGTGTCGATGCCGCTACAAAACTAGTATTCTACTGGTATTTCTCTTCCGGTTAGACTGGAAGTCGGCCCCAAAATAGAAGGCAAAATAGATTGATCCAAGCTTTTCGGGTTGGTGCGCGAGGGCCCTGCAAGAGAGAGGCCCTGGGCGATTGCTCTGTTCACCACCCCGTTTTTTAACGATTGAATCATCAAATGATTCCTTCCGCTCTGGGCGGAGCGGAAGGGAGTGTCAGACTCTTACTGACTAAAACCCATCTGTGTTCCTTCAAATGCCCTTTTGCGTTCCAGGGCCTCGGTGACTCTTTCGAACAAAGTCCGCAACCCTGGCAGTCCCAACCCACTGCTTGAAGCCAACCCAAACATAGTGGTGCAAAGGTAGGCAGATTTCAACTTACCCATAGTGAGATAAAGCGCCATAGCTGACGCTAGCACGAAGACGCGCAGCGCCGGGATGCTGCGCGCGTCGGTCACACAGCCGGGCACGACCAGCCTCATGTTGACCGCGGATCAGCTGGGGACAAACGTAAATCATATTAATTTTAAATAATTGCACTGCTTGTTTTAAAATCAAACTTAATAGTGGCTCTGAACACTTCGTGAGTGAGGGGCCGGGTGCTTCGCAGCAAGAGCACAATTCACAGCCGCTATTAAGTTGGAATCGAACTATTCAAAACTTCTCGGTAGATACTTGTCCAGTTATAAAAGCATTGTGGCCTCCTACATCAAAATATACTAAAACTCACGTAACTTGGGAAAAGGCGACTACAACCTACAAGGCATTACAAAAAACTAAGAACTTGATATGGCTTTACTTGCCTGAAACGTGACAAAGTAAATAAGTATAATGATGTCGCCATCATCATCATATCAGCCGAAAGACGTCCACTGTTGGACATAGGCCTCCCCTACATAGAGGGGGGGGGGGGGGGGGCCTGCCATAATCGCTACACTTGGCAGGCGGGTGGATTCTGAGGGTCTCACCAGAGAATGGGCAGCAGCATTTTCTGTAGGTGCTGCTACAGCTACATTGCAATCGCCATAATTAGCTAAGTATATTTTTTTATTGAAACCCAAGAAATCTCAGATTTCATCATTAAACTGGTTGGTACCAAATGTCATTTCATAGGCAAAATGATATTTCTGTTAAATTATATTATTCTTTTCGATTTCAGGTTCTAAAGAATGAAAATTAAAGTCGATATTGAGTTACTAAACCGAGTTCCTAAGGTATGAAAACGGATCACTTTACTGAACAATCGTGGCTTTTTAAAACGCCCAACCTTTGAAAAGATTGTGAAAGTAATTTTACCAGTAAAAGCTTCAAACAGTTGAAAGGGACCCATGCTGATGCTGAGCTATGCAAATTACGCTTTGAATTGAAATTGGGCGAAAATACGGGACTGTTGGTTTTAACAAACTCTCGGAATTGGGATTTCTTTTCACAACGTCCAGTTTGTAAACACCAGTGAGAATGGAACGGAAATTGTTTGAAATTATAAATTTGCCAGACTACCTGTTTCCCGCGGCTCTACCCCCAGTGAAACAGTGCATTTCTTCGAGATAAACGTTGTCCATCTCACTCAGTGATGGACAACGTAGCTTTCTAAACTTATAAAAAAAAATCGTCTTTGGATCAGTTTCAAAGATTACTTCCCACAAACAAATAAAAGTTTATCATCTTTGTTATGTAAGTTAAGATACAATTTTTTACGAGTGAGTGTGTTAAAAATAGACGTTTGATTACACGTGGGCATTTTGTTATTGCAGTCTCTAGCCGAACCCGTCTTACTTCCAAATGACAATGTTTGTCCACTTGTTTAGCTGAACATATTTTGATGAATTTTGGTACAGAGATAGACGGGTCCCTAGAGATGATTATAGGCCAATTTTTTGTAGCGAAGTCGCGTGCAAAAGCTAGTGTACTATAATCGTATATTAAAACAGGCCATTATCTTAATTGACTAAAATATAACAAATATGTATTATCTCCACACAAAGGAAAGTACTTTCAATAATAGTCCCTCCCCTACTAAGGAATAAAAAAAAATCAAACCGAACGAACCACAATCACATATCGGAACAAAGGAGGAAGCAATTTCGTTATCGTCCACATCGCTAGTAATAAAGAAAAAAAGAGATTGCAGTGTTGCCAGCGGACCGGTAACTGCAAGGAGGCTGCATTTATTGCGTGTTCTCTTATGGATTTTAATCTGTCTGAGAGCACAAGTACCATAGAACAAGGAACAACTCCCCGGCAGTGACTATAGGCGCCATTATTTAAAAAATCACTTAAATCCGTATGTATATACACACAATAAGTTGGATTGCTAAAAAATATTGGACATTAATTGTTTTTTCTTTTGTTACGTAAATCAAAAACCAGCCAAGTGCGAATCGGACTCGCGCACGAAGGGTTCCGTACCATTATCTATAAAAAACGGCAAAAAAATCACGTTTGTTGTATTTACTTAAATATTTATTTTATTGTGATTTTAGTATTTGTTGTAATAGCGGCAACAGAAATACATCATCTGTGAAAATTTTAACTGTCTAGCTATCACGGTTCATGAGATACAGCCTGGTGACAGACAGACAGACGGACAGGCAGATAGACAGACGGACAGCAGAGTCTTAGTAATAGGGTCCCGTTTTTACTCTTTTGGTACGGAACCCTAAACGAATACGATGTAGTCAGCGCTTCTCCTCCACATTTATTATGCGCACAGCCAAAGTGTGGAACTCTCTACCAGCGTCTGTGTTCCCTTCCACATTTAACCCGTCTGCGTGTACAGGCATCTTCTGGGCACGCTCGCTCCATCATAGACCTCATCGCTATATCGCTTTTCATCGTAATCGAGGTCAAGAGCAAGCCCATTCCTCAACAAAAAAAAATAAAAAAACAGTGCGTTTTAATTTCGCGTGACGTAACGTCTTGGTACAGGTGGTGTTGGTTTTGGTACATAGTCGTAATGTCATAAGCTTCCCCCCGCTCTTAAACTTTGATGCTTTGTAATTTTTTATTGATTTCAAAAAGCTATTAATTCGTATACCTACGTGTACTCGTGAATACGTAACAGACTTACACAGACAAACTGAGTTACATTCGCCTTTATAATATTAGTATGGATTTAGATTATTGTCACGGGCTGTCAATTTACAATTAAACAGTGACATTCACAGACACGTTTTTTTTATATGGTAAGTTTTGACAATGCCGTATCCAGTCTAGCAGAGGCCGTCGAGGCATTCCATGCTCTATGCTACCTACGGCTCGACGGGGACTCGTAAAGTTCCAGATACTCGTAAGTATAAAATTGCTGTAGCGATTAGTTTCGAAAAAGGTTGTAAACTCATACTTTTGAAACACGCTTATTTTTAAAACAAACATTGCAGTTGCTGCAAAGCTTCGATTTTCGAAAGTTTGTCTCAGCGTAACAAAAGAAAAACTAAATGTTTCGCTCTTTCGTTGTTTAAAATTGAAACTTTTCTTAAACCCTTGTGCAGAAAAAGTTGCATTTGTGGAGAAAATCAGACACTTTTAAGTCAGTATTTTCTTATTGAAGAAATAAACTTAAAAATTGGAGGTCTTGAGATTTCACCACCTGTAGCTCAAATTATCTCAAAACGTTTTTGAATGAAAACGATATCACCTATTTATACCCGCCTTCTTCATTATTCCAATTTGTCAAAGAAAACTCACGTTTTTACAGCACTTCAACATCGTCCTTACCCAACAAAAAACTCTTGAGTCCTGTACCCCAATTACGATTGCAAGTAATACAAACGAAGCACGACTAACGTCACCTGTGCCTATTGAATGAGGCTCAGTAGTCACATTCACATATTATTGATTGTAACACACCGAGGACGGATATATTGTTTGTGACCAAGGCTGAAGTACAGACAGGTGACAGTTGGACGAAGACCTATTTATTATTAAACGATGCTTTGAATTTGCAATGGAAATTGTTGAATGGGTACCGAGAAGGCCCTGATCGCATAACGACTTCTTGCAAAACAGTTTCGGAGCACATGGTGCCTTTTTGTAACTTGTAGGATATTCGGCATTGTATCGACAATACTGAATTCCTGAAAGGTTATTTGGTACAGTTTTTATGTTAGGTCGTAATGTCGCAGAACGGGAACAAAGCTTTTACTGTCACGATAACAGTTCTGTCTACCTATACGCGGAGCTACGACGTAGCTTGTCATGTCCATATAGTAATGTCGATAGTTTCAACACAGATTGACTTAGAAAATTAACAGACCAGAGGGCCATTGCTACTAATTTTTAAACGTTTGCATTGCAAGTCTGTTGCAATCTGTCAAAAATGTATCGAAATTGAGGCTTTTGGGCAGATTGAGACTGAGATGCAAATGCCAACGTTGCTTAAAAAAATGTAGAATTGGCATTCTGATTCGAAGACGAAAATCTACTCATCAATATGAAATTATGAACAAGTTTTACAATGACGAAAAAAATACACAAACCTACATAATAGTAGTTTATGCAACGACCATATAAAATTATATGCCGTTGCATATGTCGTAGGATAATTTGATACTTCGAATCTTCGCGGAAATCCTAGGGGTTTTGCGAAAACGCGGATAATTAGACATAGGCGAAAAATTATCAATTAGGGCACCCCGACTCGGACAGGTTAGGTTAGAAGGGGATGGCGGGGTCAAGTGAGCGAGCGTAGCGAGCGAACAGACCCCGCCATCACCTTCATGGTTATTTTTTTTTTCGCAAAAATCCAGACTTTGTCCAGTAAGATTTGATAATTTTTCGCCTATGTCTAATTATCCGCGTTTTCGCAAAACCCCTAGGATTTCCGCGAAGATTCGTAGTATCAAATTATTCTACGACACATACACTATTTTATTTTCACTCATACAATTGAAATTAAATAAGTGGAAAAATAGTTTAATCCAATATGGCGGATATTCTCATTGCTTATTAGAATGACTGCAAAGCGCGCGCATCCATAGACAAAGATAAAAGCTGGCTCATTGACATATGTCAATGAGCCAGCAATTACAATTGACGTTTACTTTAACTTGCACCATGAACATTCGTGTTTCTATTTTTTTATTGCTAGCCTTCGTTATTATTTACCTACTTAATGTATGTGTGTAAAGAACCAACTTCAGTTTGCCACAATCCCACATACAGGCAGATAGCCATGGCAATCGCGATTAAACCTTCTATCTTTTGCACTTTAATCACTGACACTTATATTTTTTCTTTGTTTTTTTTTGTCATAATCAATTATTAATTAGGAATTACCTCTATAAATAGTTGTACACCTTCGGGTATAACATAGTGCGCTTCTAATTTCTTTGTAACAACTAGGTATTTATTGTACCTATGTTAACAAATGAATATATCACTTATGACTTATGACCATTATAAGGTACTTTTGAATGTCAATATTAACAGTAAAAGAACATCCTTAATAAAATATTATAAACACGAAAGTTTATGTGTATAAATCTGTGTTACTCATTCACGCAAAAACTACTGAATAGATCTTGATGAAATTTGGCACATAGGTATGTAGATTATAGTCTGGAATAACACATAGGGTTTTTTTCCCGGGAGTATGTTCCATTGGGATAATTTTCGACATTCACGCGGGCGGCAGCTAGTACCTACAGTATAAAAATAAAGTGACTCTAGAGTCCATTCTCAAAGGTAGATTCTTATGGAGAAGAACGGACAAGAAACTCCATTACCCTTTTCGAAATAAAAGTTTTACAACAAAAGCCGACCACAGCAATAATACACTATCTACGTTATTTCAATGTTCAATAACATTGGCACTGGGATCTCGGTGTAAAGCCTGTAGATAACACGTCGCTGGTTGACAGCTTATCAATATTATCAGAGTACGGCTACCTGTTACTGAAGTGATCGTTATGTTGTACTGTAGGCTGCCATAGAGCATAGAGTAGACTCGGCGGATAGAGCTCGAGGCGGTTTTGAAAAAAAAAACACTTTTCTTGTAAATATGGTACACATAATACACGTACTAAAAATAAAATTTAAAGAAGGTCCTTTAATAAAAAACGATGACCTCATGAAGACAGAACTAACTACGGCAAAAAGACTAACCTAAGAAGGAGCACAGTTATACAATAATCTACCAAATAATATTAAGGATATCAAATCACTCGCAGTGTTTAAAAGAAGATTTAAAATATATTTACGAAAATATTTACTAGAATTGCCGAGTGTTACTTATAATTATTTAAGCTCATAGTTAAGTAAACTATGTATTCTTCTTTATGAGTAATGAATTCGTTAAACCTGATACTTTTAAGAAATATGCTCTCTGTGAAACAGACGGACGCGTGAGCGGAGGTTTAGTAAAACCAAACCGGATCAGTGCGTGCTATCGTTTACCCGTAGATATTATTGGCTCTTGACAATTTTGAGTAGACTATGAAAGCCGAAACTTGTACTGGGCAGGCTGGCTTTGGGTGGGTTCCATACTCTATGGTACCCACCCATATCCCTACATGTGATGACGTCAGACGCGTGTCGATCGCAAGGCATGTACACAAAGGCTGTCATTTTCACGGGTGTATTTTGATTTTGGCACGTCTGTGTTACAGAGAATTACTTAGTTGGGCTCTGTGTGAAATGGTCTTTAGTTTTCCGAGAACACGTAATACGAACGTATTTTCTGAATTCAGTATTTCGTAGGAAATGCACTTTGAATTCACTCTAGTCTCTAGGTATTTTGTAAATAACATTTCAGGAAATATCTCAAATACGCTTCTAAAGAATGAGCGGATTTTCACTCGACTGCTCCAAAAAGAGGGTAATGTTTTTCGAGAGTATGTATGTTTGTATGTCTATTTCTTTGGCACGCATTGTAGCCTCAACGGCTGCAAAGGTGAAGAATATACGATTCGTCATAAGTGACGTAGTGATAAGCTTTATAAATTTTGAAAAAGAAACATGGCGGCTGCCGTTACGTAAGTGAGATAATAATATATTAATATTGGGTATCAAAATAAAGAGAATAATGAACCAAAAATGATGTCATAATAAGTCATAAGTCATAAGTAATTTATTTCATAACAATAACATATTGTGTCGAAATTTTAACACCACTAAAACATTACGATAGATCATAAATTATAAAATATATAAAAAAAAAAACATTTAATAATGTGTCACAAACAAAAAAAAACTACATCAAATGAATAATGATAAATCTACATTCTGAATTAAATTTGGGATAAACTTTCCTTTATGGGCCGTGGCTTTGGAAGTTCATTTTTTTTTGTGGATAGTACTCATAAATAAAAAGCTTTTTACAAATTTTCAACACCTGGAGAGTCACGGTTATCGAGATATAAATCTTTAAAGTTTCCATAAAAATTGGAAAATAATAGAGGGGGGTAGACCCCCTCCCCCCCCCAAAAACAACTGAACACTTTAACGCGGGAAAAGTTGTTGTTCGTCATTAATTTTGAAGAGTAGTAGGTACTACCCGTACGCGTTAACTTGGCACCTGGCTCGAATTACGTTTTGGCATTTTAATTGAAATTGAACCATTCGATTTCGATGAAAATAATATAAACGCATCTGTAACAGTGATGCCAAGCGTTCATATTGGTTTCATTTAAATAGATTTTTTCAATTTAAATTAAAACCTCAAAACGTCATTCGAAATGTGTCGAGCCAGGTGCCATTATTGCCACGTTAACTCGTACGGGATATACTTATATTTGACAAAATGAATCCAAGAGAAGACAATGAGTGTGATGAATTTCCGCGCATTATTTAAGAAAAGTACTATACAAGCTTTGCCCACAACTAGGCATTGATGAACTTACGTATGTGCGCCTCGGCCCACGTTCGTCCATCAATGCTTCTTTTGCTGGCCGCGGCAGTAATGTACTATAGTTTTACTAAAATACAACTGTCTTCCAAATAAAAACCACTACAGAGTACAAAATAACTCTCGGAATAATCGGTGAGAGTTATCTTCTCGGAGTAATCGGTGTGTATATACAAAAATATACCAATCGATTAGAGACAATCCTCCTTTCTTTAAATCAGTTACAAACTGGCTTACAACAGGTTCCCAAACATCAGGGTCAATCAACAGGGGTACAATTCGTTGATAGGTTAGTATCTAAAACAATGTCGGTGGTGTGGCTCTGTAGCTGCAAATTAAATACTTTTACATTTTGTTTACTCTACTCGCAACCAACGCAAAGAATTCTACGACTCAGAAGAAAATAAAATACGTTGAAACTAAAACTTCTAATAAACTGCACATGTTTATGAGTTTTTACAGCTGTCGTGGGAGTTTGTTGACTTTCAACGTTCACGATATTAATAAATAAATATTCTCAATTCTTACTAAGGTACCTAAGTATAAGTGAGTGGGTATTGTCTATCGTTTCGTTGTTAGAAATCGTCAAATCGTCGTGTTTCCATCAAAAAACTGTCGACCGAGAATTTCCATCTGGAAGCCCAGAGAATCTAAGTTAAATAGCTTATTAGTCATCAAAGGACTTCTTCCGTAAATTCGGAAGAAGTCCTTTGATGACTTCCCATCCATAACAAAAAAAAACGATCTAATCTGCTTTTCTACTACTTATAGGTGCGATGTTAATTAAATATTATAATTATGTTACCATTAGATACTATAGTTTATTATTGTCTTGATAAATACTGTTCCTCGTTAAAACATAGCTCATATGATTCAATTGAAAAATAAACCTAAAATTATTCTAGTTTCAAACTTTTACAAAAGCCAAAATTAAAACTTTTTGTGTGAATAAATTGATGTTTGAAACTAAAAATTGTACCCACATACATTACATATGTTTGTAGGGCAACCAGTGATAATAGAAGTTTGTTTGTTCAAAGGCTATTACTGCCTAAATAACCATTTAGGAAAATCGAAAGGAATATCTTTTATTTTACGTATCTAATGTAGCACCATTTTTTGTTTAATAACTTGTTTGCTGCTGCTTCGACTTAACTAGACCAATAGCCTGCCTCCACACTAATTAAACCTAGTGGATAGCTTTAAAAATCCAGGAAAATTCAAGAAAAACGTCTTGAAAGACCAGGAACCACGATCAAAAGATTACCCTTACCCAACGTTACTGGAGCACAATTCAAGTAGTAACTTAAACATCTTGATTTTACCCACGCATACCCAGAGATATTGTCTTAAACTCTTCAGCCATAAACGTTACGAAAATAACCGTTATTCAAAGTTATAACTGTCTGTTAAATAACGTTATTTTATAACATTACGTGGGTGGATCTCTCACTCACTTTAACAAATGTTTCTTGTTATAAAATGACTGAACGAGTCCTATAACGAATTTACGATTGTTGAGTAAGTAGTACAAGGGAGGAAACAGTATATTTTTTATGTGACATTATCTACTTCAGAAGATAAAGATTGTGGGTGGGAGTTGTAATGTTTTATTTAGTGTGTTTGTGTCGGATCAAAGAGCAATCGGAAAACATGTCAATTTAGGTCTAACAGGAGATAGAATAAACTCGGTAAATGCTCTGTGAATGTTGGAAATTTTCTCAAAGGAAGAGAGTATGTCCCGGGATAAAAAGTAGCCTATGTGCTATTCCAGACTATAGTTTATCTCTGTGCCAAAGGGGATAGAAACTTTGTGGCAAAAAAACCGACTTCCAAAAAAAACACTACAAAGTACAAAATAACTTTAATTTCGGAAGTCGGTGTTTTTGGTTGCTTCTTCGTTATTTGACACCGACTTCCGAAATTAAAGTTATTTTGTACTTTGTAGTGTTTTTTTGGAAGTCGGTTTATTTTTGTGAAAAAGTTTTTTATTTTTCACTTTTTAGTGGTACCCCACACCTAAAACACCACTGAAAGGTCACAGAAAAGCAAAAATATGCAATTTCGTATGATTTTTCCACATATTTTTTCCAGCTATTTGGATTTAAAAACCAAACTGCTGAACCGATTTTGATAAAATTTAAATGGGACCAATCGAGAAGTATATCCTTTCACATAAAACAAGAATTTTTCAAATCGGTTCATAAATGACGGAGATATGAGGTAACAAACACAAAAAAAAAAAATACTGTCGAATTGAGAATTCTTTTTAACCGACTTCCCAAAAAGGAGGAGGTCCTTTTTGGGAAGTCGGCTAAAAAGAAAATAGTCCGTCACTATTTTCTTTCTTTTCTTAGGGCTACCCCTGTCGCTGATGGGGAATTAGTAGCTCCACCTGGGCTGCCAGGGAACGCAAAGGGAATTTGGAGGAACACGGATGGGTTTTAGTCAGTAAGAGTCTGATCTCTTCCGCCCCAAACAGAGCGGTAGGAGTCATTTGATAATCCCATCCTTAAAAAAGAAAAAAAAGTGAAAACAATAGGCTCAATGGAAATATTACATGGGATTGAAATATAACTGCCGTGATAATATCGGTGTGTTCCGTATGGTGTCGAAAGCAAAAGAATAGCACCATCCTATCACTTCACCAGAGAGTGGGCAGCAGCATTCTCTGTAGGTACATTGCAACAGCTACACTGTGATCGCCAACCCGCCTGCCAAGCATGGCGATTATGGCAAACCCCCCCATTTGGTGGAGGCCTTTGTCCCAGCAGTGGACGTCTTTCTCCTGATATGATGATGATGATGATGATAATATCGGTAAGATAGGCACTTAAGGTAGGTGGATAATCTGTAAGATATGCATACTGTATAGGTACTTGTAGGTATATTTGCTAAACACATTTAGCATTTAGACTAGGACATGGTTTTTCTGACCAACATACAATAATTATCAAAATCCCCTCAGTATTGTGCATAAAATCCCCTCAGTATTGTAATGGAATGATTTTATACTATAGAATAAACGCAATACCTCTTAAGGAATTATTGTACTCATCATTACTTAATAAACTTTTTTTGATGTTGGTTAATAATATTATTCTGTTTTTCACCTAGTTTTTATGTACATGCGTGCGGTCGTTTCTAACTTAAGGAGTACATCGATAAATCAATCTAGAAAAAATATCACAAACATCTACGACACAGCCATTTTTCTCGTCCCGTATCAGCAGAGATTACGCCTCATACTCCGTCCGCTCTATTCATCGAAGTTCTGAGAAGGCTTGCCAATCTAAGCCGCCATATTGCAACGTACGTGTATTTTTTAACTATCTCGATAATGTAGGTACAGTCACGGGCATCAAAATGTACGGAACCAGAAAATTGGAAGGAGATGATTTTGTGAAATATCGATTACAACTTTGGCGTAAAACGAATGAAATTTAAAAACGAACTGATTGATGAGATTCGTTTAAACACTGTTTTTTTGTTTGTTTTTATCCCTCTCGCGAAACGTTGTTTTCAATAGCAACTGTAGGCTTCATCATGAGCTTTGTCGTCAGATTTTTTTTATAATTGTTTACTAGGGAAATAAAATAAAACATATGCGTATTCTCTACTGCTAATCATCATCATCATATCAGCCGAAAGACGTCCACTGCTGGACATAGGCCTCCCCCAGTGTCGCCACAACAACCGGTCCTGTGCGTCTCGCTTCCATCGGCTACCTACCAGCGACCCCTCACCAGGTCATCGGTCCATCTTGTGGGAGGCCTTCCAACGCCTCCAGAACTTTTCGGCCCCATCGACCATTTGTTCCGCGAGCATATTTACGTCATCATCATCATCATCATATCAGCCGAAAGACGTCCACTGCTGGACATAGGCCTCCCCCAAGCGTCGCCACAACAACCGGTCCTGTGCGTCTCGCATCGCTGCGTGTGCGTCGTCATATTTACGTCCATGACTGTACATTTATACAAGAGCTGTGTCGTTCGTGGAAACTTGATTATAATAACGATGTCTATGGGAAACACCACGCATGGATAATATTGCCAATCCGATTAGTGTTGCTGCCTAATTAAATGATATTTAATGACGGCATTATGAACAGTTCATGGTACGCAGATTATTATTGTGTTGCGTAACACAAGAGCGAAGCTTATAATGACTAGATCAATTTTAATAGGAACAAATTATATTTATGAAAGTTGCAAGCTAATGGAAAAAATAGAACTGTGATTACCATGGTTCAATTAAACCTATACTCCATCCGAGTAGGTAGTTAACTAAAGGTAAACAAAAAAACCACGTGACAGGGTTACCCGGCTAAACGTAATACCAGTCACTTCAGTTGCCATGCTACGTCACAGTTGTACTCTTCAATTTAGCAACGTTATTAACGAATAATAACGTTGCTAAATTGAAGAGTACAACTGTAACGTATACCTACTACTACCTACTCGGATGGAGTATAAATGACTATATCTTTCATTAGTTTTAGTTAGCGAGGTTTTTGTTGTTGTGTATATTATAATTAGGTATCTATTTATAACAGCCGCATGGATCGATCGTCAAGGTTAAGCAACGCTTACCGGGGTTGGCCTGTGGATGGATGACCATCTTAACATATCGAACTCATTAAGCCGTAAGGCCCGGCTGTCATTTATAGATCTTTGGCAGTCGTTACGGATTGTCAGAAGCCAGAAAATCTATCAACAGATTGTGGAGGACTGGTAGGCAGCCGCTCCACGTAAAATACTGGTATTCAGCTAAATATGGTTTGACTGGGAGCCGACCTCAATGTAGTTGGTAAAAGGCTAGGTAGATCAGTGACAAATGTGTAGTGCAGCTGCTGCGGTTTTGTGCTGCTGGGTCCAAACCAAGAGTTGTTGTTGAATGTTTAGTCCACAGTTTGTGGCCCAAATTCAGAGTCTGTCTGAAGGAAGTTCACTCGACTCAGTCGCCATTACTCGTCATGACAACGGAAAAAACCCTCAACAAATTTCAACTCATAACAAAGACGTTCAAGTAATTTTATCAAACAATACGATCAAACTGCTTGATCAAATAGAAATACGAAAGAAATTTCATATTTCTTCATGCCATTTGACAACTCATTTTTGTTCAATTTTTCCTACAGAAATTCAAATTACTTGAACGTGACCCGCACTGTAAATTGGATGGTTCTGGAATCGAGTTTCGAGTATGACTTTCGAGGATGAAACTGTGTTTGCTAAACAGCTACCCCCTAATTCGTGGGACCTAATACAGCTGGTGACACGAGGTTGCTTATACCTCTCTGCCAAACTTTTCTGAGAATAGTAGTTTATGCAACGACCATATAAAAAGGGTTATTAAAACACGAGTGTGGGTTTATCACACGAGGCGTAGCCGAGTGTGATAATAGCATCACACGAGTGTTTTAATACCTAATTATATGCCGTTGCATACACTATTTTATCTTCACTCATACGGTTGAAATAAAGTAAGTGGAAAAATAGTTTATTCCAATATGGCGGATATTCTCATTGCGTATTCGAATGACTGCGCAGCGCGCTCAAACATAGACAAAGATAAAAGCTGGCTCATTGACGTAAGTCAATGAGCCCGCGCCAAAAATTAAAAAGAAAAAGTGTGCTATAAAAATTAAAAAGTTATTTTATGATGCAGTTGTTTAAAAATCGAAGGAAAATGTTGAACTGTAATGGTTTTTTTTTTAAATTTTACCTATCCACGAAAAAAAAGTATGTGTTTATGCATTCGTTTTTGAACTCATATTTGGAACATTACGTTGTGAGTGTAGATAAAATACTTTTACTGTCAACGGTTATTCCTTTAGCTCGTCTTAACGGATTTTGAAACAGGCAGATTTGTAGGAAATCCCATTTCTAACATCTTAATACTTCACTACGTATAACCCAGATAAATACTCAGTACCAGCAAATATAATAATCCACTACGCCATATAAATCCATATAAAACAGAGCAAGTGCAAACAGGATGTGCAGAGCGTCCGCCGTCGGCATCGGGCGTTATTACCCGGCCGGGTAATCCGGCCCGCTATCTGACCCGGTTGAGCTGACGACATTATACCTACTACGTATTGGATAGACGACCGGGCATTTGTCGTTGATATTTGGATTTTAGTAAGTTTCTTATAATTTGACGATGACGATGCTATGCTAATTTGAACTCTTGTGACTTATTTGATTTCGTTTACCTATTCTATTCCAGATCATACAGTTACTATTATATGCGCCTGGTAATCGGGCCCGCTATCTGACCTGACAACATTACACTACGTATAGCCGGGTATTTATCGTTGACATTGATTGCATGATCTCAAACAGAATAACAATTGAAGTTACAAGACTTTTTTTTAATAATTCTTCACCAGAATTTCAGTCGAACGGCGGGTCATAAGCTCAATCGAATTGATGTGTTTGTACCTATTTAGTATTAAATCATTTGCATCATAGTCAGATCGTCCAATCTCCCTATCTGATCCGGTTGATCTGACGAAATGGTATAGTATGCATGTTAAACAGGGTGAATTTTTAAAGTGTGCGTGGATGGCCAAATACGAAACTATAAGGAATATCGAAAAACTCGGACTCTCGAGCCAGATTTTGATGAAAACTAAAACTGCATCATTGGATTTTGGAAAAATCTACCCAGGAATCGAAACGGTTGATTTTGAAAATAAAACACACAGCTGTATTATTAACCTATCCGAAACGCTAATGCGGTTCAAATACTGGAAAGTAATATCAAATGGCAAACTAAAATAAACAGCTAATTTTTAACAAAATACATTTGGAATTTGAACATTCAAAAAATTCATCGAATTGAAGAGTAAAAATGTTAGTAGATTGATGATAAAACTTAGAAGTTTCAATAAATTATCTACTTCAATATAAATTGCTATAATAATAGTAATTCTTCACAAAAAAGTTCACCAACTTTTTCTTTATTATTCTTGTTGCTGCACATAATTTTAGAAACAAGAGAATAACTACTAACTACACAGTTTTATTTATATGACACTGTATTACAATAAGTGGAGGTATAGGAACTCTTTTCTAAGAAGAACACTGTGACCGCTAACCAAAGTAATTTGCTAACATAATTCATTTGACGATCACAATTTATACCAGTCCTGATATTCATTCACAAATGTCACAGTGGAAATGTTAAATACTGTAATTATTTAAATGATTGTGAACACGCGAAAATGTCGTTGAAACTCGATAAATATGCAAATGTTACGTTTTAATAATTGATACGAAAGTTACAAAGACACTGCGCGTTAACCCTGCCGACTTCGCAACGTGAGGTTGAATATGTGAATTCTGAATGAGTGTAACAACCCTTAGTTTTCCAGCATTGAATTAGGTAAGTAAGCTTTTTTAGGGTTCCGTAGTAAATCAATAAGGAACCTTTATAGTTTCGACAAGTCAACATCATCATATAAGCCGAAAGACGGCCACTGCTGGATATAGGCCTCCCCCAAATGGGGGGAGGGCTTTCCAAAATCGCCACGCTTGGCACCTAGGCGGGTTGGCGATCGCGGTGTAGCTGTATCAATTATTTATTATTTATTTATTATACACTTTATTGTTGTGAGTCCCTTAGTCGCCTCTTACGACACCCACGGGAAGTAATGGGATGTTGCTATTCTTTTACGCCCGACACCATACGGAACAACAAGTAACGAGTATTAATCGATAATAAGTCATGTGTGCAATATTCTTGGTTTTCGGGTTCGCAGAAAAGAAAATGGCCTCGAATTCAAATTCCAAGTTGGGTCCAGTGATGCATATTTCCTGACGTGGGATGAGTGTCACTTTCATAGTTATGGTTGCTACTACCATACCCTATTCTGTTCGTAGAGTTGAATTGTTGAATTATAAAATCGGTTATGAAAATCTTGCCATAATCAACACTCTTGAAGTCTTGTCAGATGCACTGGTTCTGGATGCTGATCTAAATAATTTCTTTATTCTAAGAGTTGTTTCACACGTACCACAACCACACCACGTCGCGACAAAAAGTGGTCAAGCTGTGGTTACGTGTGAATAGTGTCCACAGAGTAGTTTATAATATACTGAAAATAGTCTCGCTGCGGCTTCTTGCACTTGTGTTGCGGTACCTACAAAATATGGATGGATGTGGCCGGCCGTTGGCTCGTGGTGTCAATGGTGGTTACGTTGTTGTTACGATGTGGTTGTGATGTGGTCGATATCACGCATGCGGTCGATATTGATGACAAAATGTGGTACGTGTTAATTTAACTATTAAAATAAAAAAAAAAATAAAAAAGCCATTTATTCCATAATTCTCAACTTAAATTTTTAGTATAGTTAGTGTTCTTCTTTGAAACGTGGACCCTTTTTTGGGTAAAGGGCTTCTCCAACTTTTTCCACAAGTCCCTACCTCGCCTGTATGTGTCCAGTCGTTTCCAAACACCTGGATAATGTCATCAGCCCGTCATTTAACTATTAATATTCATAAAAATTTGCACGTGCTGTGGTTGTGGTGTGGTTGTGGTAAGTGTGAAACAAACCTTAAACATTCTAACATGACTGGATAGGTTCACCTAAGTATTCATGGTTAGGTTTTTACGCAAAAGCACTACAGTTCCAACACATCAAAATTCTATGCAAGAAAAGAGTGTCTGGAAAGATATTGAGAGGCTTTTTCCCAGCAGTGGGACACTACCTATAGGCTGATAAAAACGTATAACTCAAAAACAAGTGTCAAAATAAACCACCTTATAACATAATTTCAAAGCCGAGGCATTCCCTAGAGATTTTCGTCAGTTTTAAAAGCTCTTAAGCAAATTGAAATCGATTTCATCTGAAAATGGACGCACTCACAGTTCGCAGGTATTGTGTGAGTACATGGCGCATAATTTAAATGGATTCGTCCATTACTCGGCTTGTAAAGGAATAAGTACTGTTTTAATAGCTTCGTGAAACGTGCTGACTGAGGTTTTGTTTGTTTTGGGTACTAAAAGATATTTTTAGAGTGAGGTTTTGTTATTTTTTGGGACGGTCTGTGGATTGGTGACCATCTTAATATAACGAGATTCCTCCGTGCCTCGGAAAGCACGTTAAGCCGTTGGTCCCGGCTGTCATTTGTAGATCTTTGACAGTCGTTACGGATTGTCAGAAGCCTGAAAATATGACACCAGTCTTGGCAAAAAGTACCGTGTTAACCAGTTAATGGGTTGTAGAAGTCTGGTAGGCAGCCGCTCCATATAAAATACTGGTATTCAGTTGAATCTGGTTTGACTGGAAGCCGACCCCAATATAGTTGGGTAAATGCTCGGCAGATGATGAAGCTGATGATGTTTTGTTATTTTTGGCTTTGTAGCAGGTTTGAGGGTTTGTAGTTTCAGTGGCAGTGGTGTGATATTTTCTGAAGTTAGGTCTGATAAAGTTTTTTTTTTAATATTTGGCATAAAATTTGGTTCATTCTAACATTAAACTTACACCCATTTCTATTTCAAGTCCGTTCAAATAAAACTTCCTTTATATTCCATTCGACTTCATCCATAATCAGTACCAGGTAATAAGCTGCAACTGTAATTTTGATGGGTAAGTCTCCATAATCTTTCAAGTGGGCTTTGACTCTCTCTGCTGCATCAGATGTCTTTCTTCAATCAAACTTGTACTAGAACTTACACCTACATTTCTTCTCCCTTGCCTCTCTCATTATTCCATCGATATTTTGCCTCATTTATCTACTATCCTTTTATCTGGGCCCATAGGTTGTGCCTTGTACTTAAGAGCGTTTACGCGGTACGGCTTTTCATACAATCTTTCAAATCCTTATTCTTCAAAATGAATGAACCGATTTTAACGAAACTTGGTATGCATACGCTAGATATCCAGGTCTAAATAGTTATAAGAAAATATTTTTGAAAAAGATTTCAGAGGGAGAGAGAGAGCGATTTTAAGTTTTCTATAGAAAGTGAAAAATCACTATATCCTTCCCCCTGAACTCTTTTTCAAAAATGTTTTATTATAACTATTTAGACCTGGATATCTAGCGTATGCATACCAAGTTTCGTTAAAATCGTTTCATTCATTTTGAAGAATAAGGATTTGAAAGATTGTATGAAAAGCCGTACCGCGTAAACGCTCTTAATACTTCAACTAAAAACATTTAAAATAAGACTTATAGATATTGATGTGGGATATAGGGTTCTTCCAATAATAACAGTCCTCAAAATATTTAACGTTTTTTTTTTCTTATGACAATCGTCTTCATGATTCCAAGTAATCTCCATATCAATATGGCGTCCTTCCCAATTTCTTCTTCCTTCCTTCTGTCGTATATTGCTCTCTCCCTCGCACATAGCACACTCACTCTTACTTCCAATTATCTTAACCTAATAACTGCACTTTCCCATCCATCCCTTCTATCAGTCTCCCTTTATACCACACTTCATTCTGCTGTCAATTTCACTCTCATTATTTCAAAATTTCATTTTAATAGCGTCTACAAAGTACGTAACCGATTTATATTGTATTAGAATCGATGTTTCTCGACCTTGGCAAGGTAGACCATTTGTTTGTAATGTTTTATTCATCACAAATCGTTTAGCGTAGTTGTGGTTTCTATGTTCCTTCATGGGACATTGATTGATGGTGAAATTACATGAAAACTAGATGTGAAGATATTCTAACTTTTACATTCTTCTATCTATCTATCGGGGTATGTTTTCCGTACTATTTTTCCTTTTTCTAAATGATAAGTTGGATAGAAGAGGTTGTGGTTAGGGCACATTGCTCTCAGAACAGATGGTCGATGGGGCCGAAAAGTTCTGGAGGCGTTGGAAGGCCTCCCACAAGGTGGATCGATGACCTGGTGAGGGTCGCGGTTAGCTAATGAATGTGAGACACACAGGACCAGTTGTTGTGGCGACACTTGGGGGAGGCCATGACCAACAGTGGACGTCTTTCGGCTGAAATGATGATGATGAAATGATAATAGTCGCACGGTTCGATCTTCGAGGTTAAGCAGCGCTTGCCGTGGTCGGTCTTTGGATGGGTGACCATGTAACCAAGACCATCCATTACAAATGAATCCTTCGTGCCTCGGTAAGCATGACGTGTTCACGTGTCGTTGGTCTCGGCTGTTATTTGTAGATCTTTGGCAGTCGTTACGGATAGTCAGAAGCCAGAAAATCTGACTGCAGTCTTTCCAAGGGTATCGTGTTACCCAGTAACTGGGTTGTGGAGGTCAGATAGGCAGTAATTCAATATAAAATAGACTTGAAGCCGACCTCAATTTAGTTGAGAAAAGGCTAGGCAAATAGACCTGCCGTCTAATGTATCTACACAGAACGAAGAAGCCGATTTTCGACTTTAAGGTGTTTTATTAATGTCGGAAATCGGTTACTTCGTTTTGTGTAGATAAGTCCTTTTTCCTTATGACGGCAGAGATATTATCGGCTGTTTGTCTAAGTGACATATGATCGCTATGGACGATGATAAAAGTATAATGGAGAGTGCGCTGTGACGTATTTTACTTTCCGTCTTTCCCTGGAGGCATGAGTTTATGTTAGCATTTTGGTGTTATTTTATTTTATGCGGCAACAAGTCCTTACCGCTGATTTATCGTAGGTAAGTGACATTTAGCCGAAAATGCGTTTTATATCTTAAATGAAATACTTTAAGATCCAAAACGAGTATTTCGAAAACATAATATCGCTTGCAGTGAGTTGGCAGTAATGGCTCGATATATTTGATGAAGAGTTGTTCCGCCATTATCATTTCAGCCCATAAACGTCCACGTTGAACATGGACCTCTGAATTATATGACACCGTTAACTTTGATGATAGCAGGTAGTCAACATGTATGTATTTTTGTGTATTAACGAGATGAGGAGCGGTCTCATTGTCAAATAAAAGAACCGGCCAAGTGCGAGATGGACGGTGTTGGCCGCCGTCGTCAGGACGGGGGGGTGCTCTGCAGAGGAGGTGAAGGCGGGCACCATCCGTCCTGACAACACGGGCATGCGAACCGTAGTGGTGAGCTGCCCCGTGTCGGCGGCCAAGAAAGTCTCGGAGGGCCGAAGGCTTTTGGTGGGCTGGGTCTCCGCGCAGGTAAAACTGCTGGAGCCCAGACCTCTGAGGTGCTTCCGTTGCCAAGTTGGCAACCACGTGGGAGCACGCTGCACCTCGGAGGTGGACCGCAGTGACCACTGCTTCCGCTGTGGTCAGCCCGGTCACAGGGCCGGCTCGTGCGACGCCGCGCCGCACTGCTTCGCATGTGTGGCAGCTGGCAAGCCGGCCGATCACTGGGCTGGGGGCAAAGCCTGCGGTCCACCCGCCAGGGCCGGGTCGAGGAGAAAACCCTCCTCCACCGCCGCCGCCGCCGCCGTCGCTTCCGCCGCAGCCGCCGCCACCGTCGCCGCCGCTGCAACTGCTCGGGAGGGGGCGAGAATGGAGTGCCAGTAATGGCCCCATTTCGCCTCCTCCAGACGTACGTTAGTCGCTGCGCCTCTCAGGAACTGACGCTCCTGGGCAAGGCGCAGTGACTGACGCCTGCGGACAGCGAGCAATGGGTAGCTCGCTGTCCGATCAGGTCAGGACAGAGTCGACGGCGCGTTCACTCCAAACGCGCCGTCAGCAACGAGCAGTCAGCAACGGAGACGGGGCCCACCAGGGCCAGAGCCTGCCAGGGTTGCGGAATATGTTCGAAAGAGTTACCGCGGCCCTGGGAAGAAAGGCACTAGGAGGACTAAGGGTGGGTTTTAGTCAGTAAAAGTCTGACACTCCCTGCCGCTCCACCCAGAGCGGGAGGGGTCATTTGATGATTTCCCATCCTATAAAAAAAAAAAATTGCGAGATGGACTTGCGCACGAAGGATCCCGTACTATCATCTGCCTAGCTTTTTCCCAACTATATTGGGGTCGACTTCCAGTCAAGCCGGATTCAGCTGAATACCAGTATGTAACGTGGAGCGGCTGCTTACCCGACCTCCACAACCCATTAACAGCAAGCCCATTAATAGTAAGATTGGGTTTCAGATTTACGGACTGAATGACTTCTGACAATCCGTAACGACTTTGCTTTGCTAAAATATACCTACCTATGCATGGGTATCTAGGCATACTTAAGTATATTTCAACAAAGTATTACGCACCTCAAAAAGAAAATAAATATCAAAGGGCCGATAGCGATTACTACCTGTCAAAAGATTGCTCGCCAAAGGTACGACCCAAGATATCGATTCACATCTTTATCAAAGGGACCTCATATCTTTTACTTAATCTGTGCCAATATACAGGGTGTTTTAAAAATGCGTGGTCATATTTAAGACTGATGTTCTGTATCTGAAATACAGTAAATTAACAAGGCTGATTGGTCGTTAAAAATATATGATTCTATTTAGTCCGTCAGTTAGATTGTCAAAAATATTGGACTCGTATTTTTTGCTTTATCGAATCAATAAAAATGACGAAGATAAAACGCATCAAAGATCAGGAGTGGGGGCTCGTGACGTCATGTGTAGGTAAAAAGTGTACTTACAAGTGACGTCACACGAGTTTTCAACGCACTGTGTTGTTTTCATTTTTTGTTTACGTGAAAAAAGAAAAAATACGTGTCTAATATTTTCTGGAAATCTATCTGACCGACTAATTAGTCATCTTACTTCTTTAATAGGGTATTGTTAAAAAACACACACCTGATATTATTATACTTACAGTAAATAAAAATATGCTTGTCAAAAAACCCGAACGCAATAAACGACTAAAAACTTCCAAACATACCACTTTCCAATCAGTCTGATGCAGTTGATTGCATCAAATCTGTGATTGAACTAAAATAAATTCAGACATCTGCATCAGACTGCTTGAAAAATTATTTTTCTTGAACTTGGAACACTCGAACACCCTGCATTAGAGCTTAGAACCGTATAAAGATTCCGATGATACACGATGACTTGCCGAAGTCTGTGTAGTGGGAATAGTCATTAAGAGGATCAAACGCGAACAAAAGTCAATTTATCTCGGTCGGTAAGGCTATGAATATAACATCGCAGGTTTCTGTATAGAACGGTAAAGATGAATTCAAAATATTTTTTTGGACACTGGTGTGTTAATGCTTTTTTGATCGTTATTCATTTTGATATTGCGCCTTTAAAACATTTTCACGCATAACTACCTTACCTACCCAAAATCTTAAATATAACGTGTAAAGAATACACGCAATACCTCTTAAGGGGTCATTGTACTCATCATTGTGAACAACTTTTACTATGGGATCAACCAAAAATTAGCTGTTCAGTACATTTTGTCGAGTTGTGCTCACAGAAATGTATGGAGCAGTAGATATTTTTTACCACCAGCTCTAGTTTTATTTTGTCACTAAAATCAGCTAAAACATCTTTAATATAGTTTTTGGTTCGCAAAATACCTCCTCGAGCACATAGTTAAGCCACAGATTACGTTAAGCTCAGCCTACACAAATTCACTCATCGAAAATCCAAATAAATTCGATAAAGCCCAGTGCACACAAATGGAACCTGTTTGCTGATGACTATGACACGTGTATTCGACGTAGTTCGCAACGTGCGACCTTTGAAACACGAACCGAAAATACGTCGGATTGACGTACTAGTGTGTTTGTTTGTATGGTGTGCAAATTGTAGCGGGCTGCCCCTTGAAAAGGCTTGTTACGGAGTTCCACACATTGATAGCGTAGAGTTTGCAGTTTAAATGCCGTAGATACTATTTTTTTTTTTTAATTTTTAGTCAATGACATTATTTTATTCGGCCAGAAATGACACACAAAAAATACAAACATAAAAGAAAATAACTTAACAATTTCTTATTATTATATATGATCAAACGAACTTCCAAGTGAAGTTCGATCATTATTATATGAGTCGCTTCATTCGAAGATATTTTTTAACCATGTAGTCCCCTTTCCTTGCGCTAGCAACTACGCACGTCTATTTAGAGTTTTTTTTTTTTTTTTTTTTTTATAAACTGGCAACATCGTACCCCACCTCGCCGTGTCGGTCAGTTGTAACCGTCATTATTTTAGAGATGATTGATTCTTGCAAATCTCTTCAGGGTTCTTTAGGGTGGGTCGGGAAATTATATCTTCGAATGAAGCGACTCATATAATAATGATCGAACTTCACTTGGAAGTTCGTTTGATCATATATTATATTTCGTCGCTTCATTCTTCAGATATTTTTTAACCATGTAGATGTTAAGAGATAATGAGATTTGCTGGTTCATTTGAATAAATTGCAAGGATTTTTCAAATGATTAATTATTTACTTTTAAGTACATAGGTACCTATTGAAAAAATAAAGAATGTTCTTTTAAGTTATGATAATAATTATGCGTTTGATTTACAATCAATTCCTTACAGCTAGTTACAATTATAAGCATACTGATTCTGCAAATTCGGCTTCATTAACTTTACAAAACTTGACAAACGTTTGAGAACGACTGGTCTATCCCGCGTTTCTACGTATTGTGTCAATGCACACCTGTCGAGCTTGCAGAAGAAGTTGAGGCGTGTCATGTACTGTGTGCACTGAATATTGATGTATTGACCCCACTTTTGATAATACCAATTTTATCCATGGACTTACGGTTTGAGCTGTGGCCGCTTTATTAGGTTTTTTAATTGTTAGTATTAAGTTGTTTATATTTTTAGCTCTTAAGATTTTTTGTAATAAATATGTAATCTGTGAGTACCCGGCAGCAGGGCAAATATTTTTATTTTCTAAAAGTAGGGCAGAAAAAGTACGGGTTGTTCTCTTCCTGGAGCAGAAGCCTTGATAGCGTCTGTTATCACTACTTTTTACTTCATTTGACGAGATATTGATATTCTCCAGTTTTATTAGGTTAAGAGTTTGGACTCGCTGTTCCGTACATAAAGCCAGTAAAATAACGAATCTTTTGGTCACTTGACTTAGGTCTAAATTTCGGTTCCGAGTACCATTTAGAAACGAGATTAAAATTAATTGCGGATCCCAGGTGTGTATGTATATTTTGGCCTGCTAGGTTTAAGTTTATAGGCTCCTTTTAACAACCGCTTGATGCATTCATCAGAACCGACGTTGTTGCCCAATAGTAACGAGAGTGCGGATCTGTGGGAATTCAAAGATCCATACGAGGCGCCTTTATTGAACTCTGTTGTTAAAAAAGAGATACCTTTGCTACCGTGCTCTCAAAGTATCAATTTTGGTAATTTTGCAGAACTGCCACCAGAGTTTGTATGAGACGCTATATTATTTTTTGGTGTTATCAGAATGCGACGCTAACATGAGGTCTATTGCTTCTACGGGAATATTACGTCGGAAGGCTTTTAAGAATTAAAGAGAATAGGGAAAAGCGTAGAAAAAATTGTGTTTCTAATTAATTGTAAATGCATTGACAAACGACGCGTCTGGGTCAGGAAACCAGGATGCGTACAAATCACATTTTTCATTAATGCGAGAAGCGAACAAATCAATTACAGGTTGACCTAGTTTACGAATGATAGTTTTAAATGCTTGATCTGATAAGCCCCATTCTATATAGGGGTTAATTTTTCTTGATTCAATATCAGCTTCGATGTTTTGTTTGGTATTAATATAAGATGCGAATATCCATATATTCCGGTTCTCGCACCATTGCCAAATTTAATAAGCAAGATCGTTTTAGTGAGGATATTGTACTCCTCCCATTCTATTAATATAACTCAACGCTGTGTTAATGTCAACTCTTAACAATATGGAACAATTTGGTCGTTCCTTCGCGAAGTTTTTTAGTGCTAAGAAACCCAGTTGAAACCTAGTTGTAAGCTCGCAGTTGTACTAACAAAATATGGATGTCTTTATTCCGAAATAAATGATTATTGTTATTATTATTAATAACTCTAAGTCATTTATATGATATTCTCTTTCCTTCCATGATTCATGAGCGCGATTACCATCAAAAAATGCTCCCCACCCTGTATTCGAAGCATCGGAAAATATTTCCAATTCAAAATCGGGGGTGTCGACGAAGTTTGAACATGTAAATATATTTTGTGACTACCAATTTAAATCGTTAAGTATGAGTCGTTCCAGGCTTATTTTAGAATTATAATCGTTATGAAATCTATTCACTAAAATGTATTTTTGGTGCTCTAGGGTTTTGGTATATAGCCACCCGTATTTGACGGCAGGGCACGCTGCTGTGAGAACGCCGATTACATAACTGAGCGAATTCTCTTATGGTACAGGGAGGTAAACCAATAAACTTTTTAACAAGCTGCGCGATATTACGACGTTTGTCCTTAGGTAAGGAAACCGAAAGGGTTGTCGTATTATAGATGAAACCTAAGAATTTGCACTCTTGTTGGGGTATTATAAATGAGCTCTTTTTATAATTTATCACAAAAAACCGAGACAAGTTAACACGTAAAATTTCGATAACATTACTGAGACACTCAGTGTAGGTTTTTCCGATACATAAGATGTCATCTAAGTATATGACCGATTTATGTCCCTTAAGGTAGGTTAACCTCCTTCATAATTTGTGTAAACACTAGTAGCAATGGAAATACCGTATGGCATGGTGTTAAATTCGTATGTTATGGTTTCCGGTTTTTCGTTTTCGAATTGAAAACGCAAGTATTTTCTAAATGATTTTATTATTGAAACTAAAAAAGGCTTCTTTAAGATCTATTGGTGCATGGAAACCATTTTTTGGAATAAGTTTAGAGGCGGTCCTATGATCTTCCATTTTGAAGTGACATTTTTTGAAGAACTGATTAAATGATTTTTGATTTAAGATGAATCGTTTTTCACCGTCTGGCCTATGTGATAAAAATATGTGAGATATAAACTGGTGTTTTATAGGTTCACAAACGTTAACCGCGCCTAGGTCTATGAGTTTGTTAATGGCGATCGCCATATCACATTTCTCTTGTTTAGACCAAAATGTTTTGGTTGTATTATAGGGTTGTAGTACTCCATGTGATAAAGGGATATCGACACCTTGACTAATCCATCTAAGAACTGTCATATTATCGGTGATTTTTGCCCAGCAATCATAATAAAACTTAACTCTGACTGCATGTACCTGAGTCAATGACGTCGTGTTGGAGCAAGTTGTTTGTAGTTGATCTTCGACTGGTTGAATGCAGGGGGAGACTCGGTAGTTGGACCGTTTGTGACCCCCTCGCCCCCCCCCCCCTGGTTTACAATAGCCTTAGAGGCTTTAATTTTTTCTGAAAGGTAATCGTTGCAAGTCGGATAAAATTCGGCCATTTTCTTTTCCCGAAATCTAACAGATTCCGGTATGGCCGCAGAAACCATAATATGGTTTAGCGTTGGTGCTTGAAGTAACGGGCAGTTTTTGAGTATGAGGTAATTTCTCAAAAGAAGTTCCCTATTTTCTTTTGTCATAAGTACCCTTTTTTTTTTTAGCAAAGGTTCTTATATTTAATAAAATAAATGGTAAGTATTGTAGCGAGATTTTTATGAATTTTCTCGCCAAATTCCGGTGTCTCGTCTGTGATTTCGCCTAATGCCGCCAAAATATTTGGGTGGATTGGTCACAACTTCTGGGGTAGGAACCACTTCGCTCGCTGGTGGTTCTGGTGGTGATGAATCTGGTTTGAAGTCCACCAGTGTCCACATTTTCAGGGACAGAGTTTTTAAATTCTTTAAATGCTCACAATGTATCTACATAGGTAGGTATATGTATTTTTCCTTCGTGTATGACTCTCGGTCAACCTCTAAGCTTAGATTGTTTGCGTCATGTCTAGCCATCGTGTATAACTCGCGGTTACCCTCCAGGCAGACTTATAGACGCTGTATTGCACACATTTATTTTTCCTTCGTGTATGACTCTCGGTCAACCTCCAGGCTTAGATTGTTTGCGTCATGTCTAGCCATCGTGTATAACTCGCGGTTACCCTCCAGGCAGACTTATAGACGCTGTATTGCACACATTTATTTTTCCTTCGTGTATGACTCTCGGTCAACCTCCAGGATTAGATTGTTTGCGTCATGTCTAGCCATCGTGTATAACTCGCGGTTACCCTCCAGGCAGACTTATAGACGCTGTATTGCACACATTTATTTCGTAATCCGTTCAGGGGGGTCTCTTGGACCTGTTAACATTTTTCGTAAGTTATGAGGGTAGTCACAACTTTACTCGGCAAAGAATTCGTGAGTACATAAGAACAGTTTCACACGTGATTCTAGTTCATAGAAACCATGTTTGTTCTATTTATAGCCATCGTGTTATCTCGGATAACCTCCCGGTATCATTAAACATTCGTGTTGCCATCGCGGACAACCTCCCGGTATTATTGGGTTACTTAGTAAAGTAACTTATGTATTTAGCCATTTTGTTACCATCTCGGGCAACCTCCAGGCTCCAAGCAGTATTTTAACTTTTTATTATCACTTTTCAAACACGAACAATGAGAAATACATTATGTACTTACTTGAAGTTTGTTCTGAATCTGATGCCGAAAAACCTCTTATTCGACGACGATAAGCCTTGTTTTCTAACCTTCGTATTTTATACTAGTAATGCATAATTTTACATGTGTACTGTTAAGCCGCTGTCAATTTATGTTTTATATTTTATGTGTAAAGATTTAACTTGTTGTTTTTTGAGTATTACACCTGTTTGTACAAACCGTTTGTACAATATTTGTATGCCCAGCAAGGCAGCATATAGTGAAACACTTAATTATAAATTACTCCACCAATGGTCAACATTTTATATGACAAATAAATATTTTGAATTTGAATTCAATTTTCTCTAAATATAACAATACTTGGTAAATATACTTTTAAACTTACCTACTACTTATTTAGTTTTGAAGACGTCCGTTCGTTGCTGCGCACGAAAAAAGAATGACGGTTACAACTGACCGACACGGCGAGGTGGGGTACGATGTTGCCAGTTTATAAAAAAAAAAAAAAAAAACTCTAAATAGACGTGCGTAGTTGCTAGCGCAAGGAAAGGGGACTACATGGTTAAAAAATATCTGAAGAATGAAGCGACGAAATATAATTAATATTATTTCCCTACATTTAGACTTTGATAGTCGCTGAAGAATTGGCCTCAACATGACAAATTGATGATTTTGTGATGGAACAAGACAATGATGCAGTTCAGAGGGCCTAAGCACGCATGTTTCGACATATAGGTAACGTTACCGTATCGTAAGTGAATTTAGAATATAAAAAACTGCAACCCCATAGTATTGAAATTTTAAGTGACACATAATTTGTACTTATCATACAACAATAATAATCCAATTCAAATTATTAATATTTTGTGCGAAAGTTAGTTGCACGAATAGTAACATTTTACGTAACGTTACTATACGTCAAAAACATTCGTGTTATGCCTTTGCTAGGCCCTGTTCCATAAACATTTGAATTATCAATACATACAATACAAATATATAATACTGGCCAGTACCTAGTTGAGCAAAGCGGACTAAAGTTTATTTGATTTCCTGGTAGAATACGTTCCATCCCGTTCTACCTCTATTATGAGGCAATGAGGCTGCTAGCTGCAAATAATTTTGACAATAAAACGAGGGACATTGTTTTTGTCACAATTACTTGTGTTATTTATTTATTTTTAACACCCTTGCTCGTAAAGCTGATGTAATTCCACCGGTTTTAAGCATGTAAAGCGGGTCATAAAAAACGCGTGTGTTACCAAAGCAAATAGTTAAGTTATAGTCCATACAAATTCCATAACAGTATTATTTGCCATTTCAAATATGGAACTGATTGCCGCAGCACGACTCCAGCTAGTGAGCAGCGCGCTGTTGCTATTCAAATTTCGAACTAATCGCCGCGCGGCGTCAGTCAGTAGGCAGCGCGCTGTTAAAATGGCGGGAAAGCAACAGTGTGCATTCACAGATTGACTTTATTTAAAATAAAAAAAAACAGTTTATTCGGTAATTTAAAAACTTGGCTGCATGCTCTAGCGTCTTTGCCAAAATTTTCACGCAGCCACGGCAGAAAATAATCCTCGCGCCATTTTTCTCAAATTTTCTTTTCTTTTCTTTGAATATCTAAAAATGACAACTTTCAATAATGAAGATGCGCAATATTCAATTCTTCAACTCCACCGGATATACTAACAGAAGCGCGAACCGCATGCGACAGCTTGCTGCCGTCAATTGCCAAGGACAGATACATAACCACGTATGAAAATTTCTTGAAGTAGAAAAACATGAAAAATGCCAAGTCATTTTCCGAAAAATGATTATTTTTCTGTTTCCTCGCAAATGTGTTCAAAAACGTCGTACGATATACGTGCGTATTGGTTATAACATGCTCGGCTCAATTACGCCCTCGCCTTCGGCTCGGGCTGAAATTCCGCCTCGCATGTTATAACCATCTTAACGCACTAATATCGTAATGTACTGTTACAAGTTTCTGCCTGTGTCTTCGCGCGTGTGATTGTCGAAAATGATCACAAGGGAGCAATGATTAATGATATTTATTTTTTATGAGTAGGTTAAACATAACACTTTTACACGTAATTTTAAGCTAGTTGAGATTTTTTGAGATCATGATTTTTATTATTATTAATCGGCACGTGCTTGACCACTATCTCACCTGATGTTAAGCGAAAATCTGATTATTATCAGTATTTTAGCCTACGAATAATAAAAGTCAGTGTAAGTAATATTATAAAATTTTTAAGAAAATGGCTGTAGGTCTTGTAGGTTTATTTTTTTTATGATTGCAGGCATATAATCCCTAAAGCAATAATGTAACTACTAATAATATAATAGGTGCAGTTAATCACAGCACGTTTCAAAGTCAAATAATTAGTCTCGAGCAAGTATCAATTTGTGAAACCGAGAAAACATTTCTCTGAAACACACACAGCACACATACTTGCTTTTTTTCCAGTTTATTTGTACTGGCATAAAAAAACCAATGAGTTGACATACTCGCATGATCCAGAAATAGATTAAAGCTTTATTTACTTTACGTAGGTACATAATATGTCATTCCCACATTAAAACCGAACCCAGATACATTTTAAATCAAGCATTACCTACAACCTAAAACTGTCCTCCAGTCTGCCCTGAATTTCAGCGCTGAAATACTGAAATACGAACCAATTTGACAGAGCCTGCGTCAGCGCCAAGAATAAAAGTGTAACCTTTTAGTGAACCAGATAGAGGGGTCAGGTCGCTGCAATTTGTAGATGTGGAGGCTGCCTTCTTGGTTAAAGGAAGACTGAGATATTTTTAAAGGTTAGTTTCTACTTTGGCTGTGGGAGGAGCTTGTGGCTAAATAACAACAGCCGCACGGGTCGATCTTCAAGGTTAAGCAACGCTTGCCGAGGTCGGTCTGTGGATGGGTGACCATTTTAATATATCGAGATTCCCCCGTGTCTCGGAAAGCACGTTAAGCCGTTGGTCTTGACTGCTATTCGTAGTTCTTTGGCAATCGTTATAGACTATCAAAAGCCAAAAAATCTGACACCAGTCTTGCCAAGAAGTACCGTGTAACCGTGTTACCCATATCAATGGATTGTGGATGTATGGTTCTGGTTCTGCCGCTCCACGTAAAACACTGGCCTTCAGCTGGATCCGGTTTGACTGGGAGCCGACCCCAATATAGTTGGGAAAAGGTTAGGTAGATGATTTTACTTTGGTTGTAGATAGATAATATGCTTAGTAACACAACTCTTTTACGTAAAATTAACTCTATGGGTAGAGTGGGGTCTTAATAGCTGACAGCGATCTATCAGACAACCTTTGGATAGGCTGAAAGAACTTTTATTAAGAGGGCGCCGAGCGCACAGTGGCGCCCTCATCGTTTGTTTGGTTAATTCTTTTATTTTAGAATGAAAATGCAGAAAATAAGCACGTTAAGTTTTATTATAATATTGATAACGGAAAATGGTGGCCACTATTTTCCGTTATTAATATTATGACATAAAAGAAATAACAAAACAAACGATGAGGGCGCCACTGCGCGCTCGGCGCCCTCTTAATGTTTTAGAAGATTCTTCGATGGGCTTTGTTCCTTCTGGTCTTACCTAAGTGCAAAATGACATGTTCGTGACATGTTCGGTTTTCGGTTCGGTACCCGATGGGAATCAACAGAACCCTAATGCTAAACCTTCATAGTCCGTTGCAGAATTTGTTCGAAAGAGTCACCGCGGCTGTGGAACGCAAAGGGCATTTAGAGGAACACGGGTGGGTTTAGTCAGTAAGAGTCTGACACTCCCTTCCGCTCCGCCAAGAGCGGATGAATCATTTGATGGTTTCCCATCCAAAATAGTCAAAGCCTTCACTGTTAAAATTTCAGGTTGTATTTCTATTGCCGCTATAAAAACAATTAATGAAAATAAAATAACATACAACCAAACAAGAACCGTGTTTTTTAGGGCTCCGTACGGAACACTATTACCACTATTACTAAGCCTCTGCTGTCCGTCCGTCCGTCTGTCTGTCAGCGGGCTGTATCTTAAGAACCGTAATAAGTAGAAAGCGGTAACAAAAAATTATAAAAAAAAATTAAAGGAGACTCCCATACAATAAACGTGTTTTTTTTCGATTTATGGTAAGGAACCCCTCGTGTGTGAGTCCGACTCGCCCTTGGCCGGTTTTTTTTTATTTCTCTGCAATGTCACTCACACAAGATAGAAAAAAAAAACAAACGCTATGA
This sequence comes from Melanchra persicariae, assembly GCA_947386135.1. Classification (NCBI taxonomy): domain Eukaryota; kingdom Metazoa; phylum Arthropoda; class Insecta; order Lepidoptera; family Noctuidae; genus Melanchra; species Melanchra persicariae. Next base: position 2,631,816 of record OX376655.1, on the reverse strand, counting down.
AACAAACTACTAGAAAAGCGTTAATTAAAATGTACCTACGGACGACCAAACCGTTTCGTAGGAAATATTAATCACACCGATTTCCGATAATTCATTATTTAATGGAAATTTATAAATAACTGAACTATTATGTGTTCCTAAAAATAGCATGAGCTATTAATGGCATGACGTACCTATTAAAAGGCAGCCGCTTCAGGCACACGATCTCAATTTACTGGTAAAATTAAGTTGGTCGATTTTATATTTTAAGCTGTGAGTAAAAAGCTTTAAAAATAGCTGCTGTCTCCACAGCATGGATAGGTGTCATTTATTTTTATGAACCCTGAGGAATTTTTATTTACCTATGCTTGAATTAAAATTTTATTTTGAACATGTAAGTCTCAGAAGCTACATGTTTTAAAATAAAAAAGTAACTCGGTCTGTCTGTTTGTTTTTACCTCTAATTATTTTTTATTTACTGTATAAAAATAAATTAAAAAAACTTTTTTACAAAAACAATAAACCGCCAATAAAACTGAAAAGCAGAAAATAATACTTAAACCTTTTATATTTAACCATAATAACTAAGTTCTTAAACTATTGTAAGTATACCTAAGTAATTTTGCGCCAAACAATCAATGAACAAAGATCACTAAATTACGTTAAATTTAAAGAAATAACCAAATCAATAACAATTCAACGTGAAATCTCCAGCGATAAACATTAACATTCCAAAAAATTCGACCACTCGCAACGACGTGGCCCTTACGAGTGTGCCTGTTCGGGTTGCTGTCTCGCTGACATTAACTTCGTGAACGCTCGGCATTTTCCGGCGAAAGGGCGTTCACGTAATTAATTAATTTGATCGTTTTGATTTCAATGTACCACATTGAAATCAAAACAAGCCAATTAATTAATTACTACGCCCATAGTTAAAGTTCTTCATAATGATGAGTACAATGACCCCTTTAGAGGTATTGCCTTTATTCTGTTACACGTTATTTAAAGATTATTCTTCAAATTAAAAAAGAATGTGTATTCAGTCTAAACATTCTATAAAACAAAGTTTTCTGCTTCGAACAAAACTAGTGAATTTTCTAATGGTTTCATAGAAATCAAGTACCCACGCAAACAATTTCTAAAGGAAACTACTTATCAAGAGAACAGCTAGGAAAGTTGTCTTAATTACTAAGAATAATGAACTTGTGACAATGGATTTAAAATTCATATTTTATTTATACTTATTCTCAGTACCGATCACGTTGCGAGACGTGACACTTCATAATGAGCAATTATTTTTTTTAATTGGATCGCAATCAAGCGGTTGGTCCTGATCGTAATTGGTTACGGACACTATCTGTAGCTAGACACGGTACAGGTAGTTTGAGCAGACAGAGACATAGCCGAAATTAAAATCGAAAGTCATTTGTTTAAATCAGGCCGACAATTACCACATCTGTACTAATACTAGGTTTTGCCCGCGATTTCGTACGCGCATATAACGTTGTTACCCGTACCCGTATAGCCTATAGCCTTCCTTATGAAAGTGGCTATCGTCCCCCAAAGCATCCGCCACAATGTCTTAGGTATATAAGAAAGAAAAGAAAGAAATCTTGTTTATTTGGCACACATAGGTAAACACAATGTACGTATAAAAATTAGGAAGCTTAATTTTGTCCTACGGCTGCGCTAAATAGGTTCAGCTTAACAAAACTGAACCTTACGTTGAAGTGTACGGACGTAAATCAGTTTTCGAAGGTGTTAAATATACAGGTAAATAGATATATGTTAATGTGTGTACCTTTGTCCATGAACTTTAATTAGATTAATTAAAACTTCCCGTACAAGTTCTTTCTCAAATATGCACCAATTTCTTGAGGCTACATTTCCTTTGAATGCCATGACTTATTCCATGACATTTTTAACCTCATTCCCAATAAACCCACCTTAATAATAGAACAGTGGTATTCAATATCACCCGCTGACTAATTTATAAAGTAACTGAATCACGACGCGTCGTGATTCGTGAATACTTGATGGGATTAGCGTCCAATAGCTTCACCAATTTGGGCATGTTTGGAAATACGTGTATTAGGTAAGGTATCGTCTTTGATTACAGTGTGTCAATCACGATGATTATAAAGAAAGACGAGCTGAGAATGGCAATGAGAAAAAAAAACCAGCATAGGATACTCAGACGCAAAAAAGATGGCTGTTGGAGGCAGGACGTACCGAGTCGTACATGAGTACCACTCCAAATTTTGCAGAATGTACATTCTGCAGAAGACCAAAAATTTGGAGTCGCGGAGTATGTAGTCGTGATCCGCAGCAATGAAGGAATAACAAAAAAAAAGAAGAAGTTATGTTTTGTAGGATGGCAACCTTAGCGTCCGTCCAAATACTTTTTCCTGCTGGAAAAAATGTAAAACACCGTAACATTTCGGTCCTGTGCATCTCGCATCCAGCTGAATCACACGATCGTCACCAGGACATCGGTCCAAATTTGTGGGAGGGCTTCCAACGGTACGCCTTCCGACATGCAGAAGCACAGGTCCGGTGTGTGTGGCGACGATTGGTGATATCACCAACAATTGACGTCTTTCAGTTCAAACGATGATATTTATGCGAAAAATATGCTTCATACAGTTTGGCACTGAGATAATAATGCAAATATGGTCTAGAGGGGAAATTCTCGTACTTCTTAGGAACGTGCGCATTCGCATCGCTGTCGCAAACTGCCTAAAACGCCTCCAATTTTCCTTTATGTTGACATATGACTCTCACTGAGATGATATAGATACTTGAAGTATCAGTTCACGTAAGGAACAATTAACCAAAATGCCAAAATATACCTTACAGCAATAAACATAAGTAGCATTTACCAATAATGCAGAAATGTCCCTTACGTTAATTGATACATCTGGAATTGTTATCGCGACATGAATTTGAACGCTTTTTTAGTACAAGAATTGACCCACAGGATTGGTAAAAGATTAAAATTAAAAATGGCCGTTTTCCTAAGGTTGAGGAAGAGAAGCCTCGTTACTTTCTTCGTCCATATAATCCAGTCTTACCAAACTCAGCACTACAACCCTACTTTCCATCCTTTTACAATTCCATCACTGGGTATTTTTCCCTTCAAGTTCGCGAGGCGGTTGTCATGACACCTGAGCACTGCGGCTTAGCACAAATCCCTGGGGCTTACCCTTGTACCCAATACATCACGTTACGACGTTTCTATTGTGCCTACGTTTATAAGAAATAGGATCATGTAGAAGGCTTGCTTGAAGCTCTTCAAATGGGCATTATCAGTCATGCATGGAGTGGAAAGTTAGCAGTGTCAGCGGGTAGTCTTTTTAACAGACTACAAAAATGGAGGAGCTCCGTCATTTATGAACTGATTTGAAAAAATGAAAGGATATACTTTTCGATTGGTCCAAATTTCATCAAAATCGGTTCTGGAGTTCGGTTTTTAAATCGAATTAGCTGAAAAAATATCTCATCCAAGTAAACGAAATTGCGTAGTTTCATTTCTTGTGACTTTCCAGTGGTGTTTACGAAATACGAAAAATGGCGTAAAATCAAAAAACTTTTTGCAAAGAAAAAGAAAGTATAAAATAACTTTAATTTTGGAAGTCGGTGTTTTTGGTTGTATCTTCTTTTTGACACCGACTTCCGAAATCGAAGTTCTTATAACTTTGTAGTGATTTTTATTTGGAATTCGGTTGAATTTTTTTTGTAATTTTTTTAACCCAAATATTGAGTGGTTGAGAATGCCGTGTTGCATTAAGTCCGCCTATGTAGTCCTGACCATAAAATTTAAATGAATAATTAACAAGTTTGGAAATATCTTCAACTTTTTGTCCGACAAACTGACCTTTCTTTTTTATAAGGATGTGAAATTATCAAATAACTCCTTCCGCTCTGGGCGGAGCAGAAGGGAGTATCAGACTTACTGACTAAAACCCATCCGTGTTACTCCAAATGCCCTTTGCGTTCCAGGGCCGCGGTGACTCTTTCGAACAAATTCTGCAACTGGCTAACTTTTACAGGTATGCGGAACAGAGAGTAAAGTCCCGCAAACCTCCATAGAAAAGGGAGGATCCTTCGACTGGACGGTTGTTGTGACCGGTGGGCAACTGCCCGATAGTTGATATTCGGGCTGTTGTACATGTTCCAATCGCAGTTAGTTTGCAGCTGGCGATCCCGCCAGCTAAGAACCACCGAAAAACCGCAGAAAAGAACCGCAACGCCGTTTATCCAAACGGCGTTGCGGTTCTTTTTGTTGCGTTGCAGATTTTGTTACTTTGTTTTATTGTGGCGGCATGCATTGAGCCGCTACAAACTGACCTGATTCCTTGATAATTCAATGGTTTAACTAACTATAAGGATGACTTCGAGTTTAACCCTTGCCCTTGACAGCATTAAAATTGTCTCCGATGGCCTTGCTTTCATCTATTGTAAGAACTGAACCTTCTGTAAGTTCTTTCTCGTTATGTGACGCCTACTAAGTACTTACTCCACAGGTGAAGGTGCGTCTAATGACAAGACCAGTAATTCTGATAAATCATTATAAGACACAGGCGGTTTGTCTGTGTCGTCGTCTTCTTGTTTATTGTTACGTCAGCTGGAGTGGAAATTCGTAGTACTAAATTAATGACAGCTAGGTTAATCCATAATTTTAATGATCGTACTATCATTGCTACAAAGAATCAGGCAAAACAAAACGTTACGTTTTCTAGTAACGTAGGCGTCCATTATACGCTCATGCAAGCGTCATTCAATTCCAAAAGTCATGAATGACGAATGACTTAGAATTCAATTGACATTACCTAAAACTTTAAAAAAATCTTAAATAGATTATACAGGATTCGAAAAAGGACAAGAACCAATTTCAGAAACATAAAAAACAGAACCATTCTCTTAAACATCATGAAATATCCAGATTTTCGTCAATCAATTTCATGCAACCGTCAGTCACCGAATTATTAGACGATAGGGTTATCCGTCAGTCACAGCCTTAACTGTGGTTACACTGAAAGCAAAATCTACCGTGTAATGGACGCCATAGACTACCTACTAGGTTTGGCTTATGGCTCCCCTACACTAGGACAACAGGAGGTCAAACGACGCAGTGTTAGCGTCCTAGTCGACTGACGTAGATCTTAGCCGAAGTCGAATATATTCGGACTCGAGAGAGGTACGGATTTGCTTGTAATCAAACCAAGGGCCTTACTATGGCGTCTTAGTGTAGGGACTCCATTTTCCGCACTAAGGGTCCGTACACATCTGACGGAAGATGCGTCGAGCGTATCAACGGTCGCGTCTATTCGGTATAACGTGGTATAACGTATCATCGGTTGAGTGTGCAAGGTTGAATGTTTTATCATATACATTGTTTGTTTTTTCTGGCGTTACGCGACCGATAATACGCGACGCATTTTCCGTCAGATGTGAACCGACCCTAAGACTCTTATTCGGTTCGTTGCGCGTAGGTGCACTGGCTAAGTTAGCCAGCTTCGCTCCACCCAGAAGCACAGAAGTTTCCTGGGAGCGTCACAGGCTTCGCGGAGCGACCTCACCGTTCCGAGGATTTGTTCACGTTGGGTAGCCACGGCCTCGCATTTCAGGATGACGAGGGCATTATGACGTTTTAAAAACATTACGACGGTGTGTGAGAGAGACGGCGCTATACTGGACGAATAGTACTATCATCCCTTTCTCACAACTGAATCATGATGGCATTGCCACTTCGTAAAACGGCCTATTAGTTTACCTCTGTAGGTATTACCTTATGCCAACTAGTACATAGTATACCTACTCTAGGTGCGTCTTCACGTATAATACCTATATAAAATTAATCAAAGTATGTATACCAAATACTGTAGCAACTATGGAGTTTCTTGTCCGTTCTTCATAAGAATCTTTGCGAATGGACCCTAGAATCGCTTTATTTTTAATTATTTTATTCTTTTAAATGTAAATGTTGACGTTCAAAAGTGCTTTTTATTGGCTTAATTGAAATATAATGTCTAAGTAACGCTTCAACGCAACCACCTTCGGGACGCCAAAGTTGACTGACAACAAATAAGAATCCTAACTAAATCTATGCATTCCTCAGATGCCATTGTCTTATACATAAGTATCTGTTTATTTTTTATATTAAAAAAATAAGGTCACAAAAACCACTTGTGGTTAAAACAATATCCACACGACACATAAAAGAGCCAACTTTTGCACTTAAGGAGCCAGTTAGCGTTCCTCTCGACAGCTCTCACCCCCTTGAGACAAGCCATTCGGAAAGGTATTAGAAGATTTAACGCACAACTGAAGAAAACGTTCTGTTCGAAGAATAACAAAAACTAGGAGTTTTTTCGTACATTTGTCGAGTTTATTCCACGAATAAGATATCCAGGGAATTCTGTTGATGTGCATGGAATGTCGCTTAGTCGACATTGGTAACTAAATCACTTTATTTCAAGCGATTTCAATTATCTATCGTGTAAGGACAATCCTTTTTTTTTCAGCAACTCGTGTCATTTCAATGTTTTTTAATAGACTATCGCGGACACCGATTTATTTAAAACTATGCGATTTATTAATTATGTAAATTACGTGCCGCGCCTACAGTTTACAATCTCGCGAGATTTATAATAAACGGACGGTATTTGCAATTAACTGGTTTTCTTTGCTTTGCTTCAGTTTTTCATACAACACAGAATTCAGATAGAAAAGGCCGCTTGAAACTACCTATGTGGATATATAGTATAACCTATCTCGCTCCACTGTGGACACAAGCGCTAAAATATTATTTTTCATTAAAAATATTTTTTACAAGTTTATTAAGTCAAACATCCATCATATTTAGCAAATATTTAATCTAATTACCTCAATTTTCATTTTTCATAAATAATATTTCGACCAAAAGCAGTCCAGGTTTAAATTAACTTAGAGTCCAGACGAAACTCATCGCACTGCCAATTAAAACGAAGGTGTCGTCTATAAAGCCCGGTCTAAATTAACTCAGATTTTGTACCAAAATAACTTCACTACACAGAACCACTGAAGACACAGAATACATAGGAACACAGAAGTTCGACTTCATACGAGTGGTGTAATCGCACGCGCACAGTCGCTTTTCAATTACAGCGAGTGCAAGCGCGTACGCGACTGGCGTTTATTTTAATTTCAGATTGAGATCTATTATGGAGGAGCTCGTGGATAAATTACCACAGCTGCAGGGTCGATCTTCAAGGTTAAGCAATGCTTGCCGAGGTCGGTCTATGGATGGATGACCATCATTACATACCGAGACTCCTTCGTGCCTCGGACAGCACAAGCTGTTGGTCCCGGCTGTCATTTGTAGATCTTTGGCAGTCGTTACGGATTGTCAGAAGTCAGGAATCTGACTCCATTCTTGCCAAGAAGTACCGTGTTACCCAGTTATTTGGTTGCTTTTTTTGAACACGTAACAAAATCCTGAATCGCGATATCAGAGTTTACCGTGCAATTTGAACAGATGCAACAGTCCGAATATCAACTATCGGGCAGTTGCCCACCGGACACAACAACCGTAACCGTCCGGTCGGAGGATCCTCCCTTTTCAACGGAGGTATGCGGGATTTTACTCTCTGTTCCGAATACTGCTATAAGGCCTCTGTACATATCTAATCACATAACCAAACGGCCTTTCAGTCGATGAGAACTGTTAATACCTACCTACCTACCTACCTTTGAATAATTTATTTGTTTCATATAACCTGGTCTTGCGTAGTTCGAGTCTATAAATATTAAATGTTATTATATTTAATGGAGTTCTATTTTCGTTTAGGTAATGCTTAATAGTTTATTTATAGATGTTACGCAATTTCATAGTTAATTCTGTTAAGTGCCTACGTTTATTATTACTTCAACACGAACCTGAAAAATAACTTTAGCGTGGTAAAACAAAGTGTGTATGTCTGGTAAGCACTGATACCCACATTTTTAATAAATATCCATTTAGAGTTTGGCCACAATCTCACCCAAACCTTGCCTGGAAGTAACCTATTCACTCTTGACTTAAAGACCCCCAGGTTGCCATCAAGGAAAATCCTTAGCTGTATGCACAATTAAAGATTCCTAAAACGTTTGTGGGTATGGGTGGGATGTCCACCATATTCGAGTACTATAGAAAAGAAACAAAAACCGCAATATTCTTTAACAAAAAGGTAGGATTTAGGGCAAAAAATATTGAAGAGCCCGCTAACATAATCCACTTCTAAAAAATGTCGATAAAATGTCCGTAGCTGGAGCATGGAGATAAAATTTAAATAGAATCACTAGCACTCAGTGGAACCATAGACTAAGAATATTTAGAAGCGAAACTACTTCTCAAAACACATTTGGAAAGAGTTCAGTTTTCGGTGGTTAGGAAAGGATTGCTGTGTCATTTTTTTTAAGGATCGGAAATCATCAAATGACTCCTTCCGCTCTGTGTGGAGTGGGAGGGAGTGTCAGACTCTTACTGACTAAAACCCATCCGTGTTCCTCCTCATGCGCTTTGCGTTCCAGGGCCGCGGTGACTCTTTCTAACAAATTCCGCAACCCTGGCAGGCTCTAACGGGATTCGCGAGCTAAAATTTTTGAAAACTTTTAGCTTGGGCGCGGTTGAGCGACTCACGGTCATTGAAGGACTAATAATAGCCATTGGACTAATAATAGCGAATCTTTGAGTGGAAACCACGTCCAACTAGATATTCGTTACCACGCCATGCCAGCGCATGAAACTAGTGCTCAGCAGAGCAGCACTAGATTCGACTGACATAGTCATTGTCGGAATCAAGCTAAGCATGAAGACAAGTGAAACCGTCGAGTCGGTAGTCTGTGGTTTTAATAATCTATGGTAGTACCTACTCAGTAGTCGAGAGCCTAATCTCATTGGTCGCCGTAGTGACACGACCGTGACGTCATTAAAATTAAGAGAGCCGTCTACTTATTCCTCTTTAGTATAAACTTATTGGATACTGCGCACTGTTTTACGGTAGGCTGTCTTTTGTTAGGTTCAACACGGGAGTACGATTCACAATAGGTTAGCCCACTATTATATAAACATCTTTATTTAAGCAACATTTCGGCAACTTCCATACAGGGGCCTAACCACCAACTCTTAAAGCAGTATTACTTCAATATTACTTCTAGTGGGAAAGAGACGGAGCTATACAGAACGTATAGCTCCGTCTCTTTCCCACTGGAAGTAGTATTAAAGTAATACTGCTAGAGTTGGTGGTTTAGGCCCTGGTCAGTAAGCAAAAAAAAAACTCATTCCTATGTTATTTAACTTATATTATATTTACTAGGCTGTTGTTGGAAATGCATCACCTAACAAAGAAGAATCGTACCTTCCCGCTAAGGTCATCAGGATGAAGTTGGAGCTGACCCGCACTCTGCTAAGCAAAGAGGCAGATTTCTGTCTGACGATGGCGTGGAAGCCATCGACGTGTGCTGGTGCAAATATACCTGATGCACTGCAGAAACCCCATCAACATCTTGAATCCGTTATTATACTGGACCCGATAAAACATGTTTGCTACCATAAGAAAAGAAAATACAACACACAAAAGCACGGTGACTTAAATAAAAAAAAAACTTAAATTTAAATAAAGAAAACGGGCACCTCTGCCTTAACCTTTCGACAATAAAGGCGTGATAATATTTAACATTCATTCAATTAAATCCTCTATTTCTGATCAACGTAAACTTTGACTTCAACCAATTCTACCAACGTAAACAAAACTAAACGTAAACAAAAAAGTTTATCCTTCAAAAATCAACATGAAAATTTAACTAGCCACATAAAGCAGTCTGAACATTCATTGAAAAGGTATAGAATGGAGAATATAGAATGAACGGATCGATTCTCTGACGTCATCGTTCAGTACATACCCGTTATAGACAGTGAACATAAATGCGGTACCTACCTATCTGAACGGAATTCATTTGCACGGTCCGGGATGACAGAACAGTATTAGCTCTGTGTTTGCAATTTTGTTTTATTTTTAACCGACTTCTAGCAAAGGAGGAGGTTCTCAATTCGGTTGTTTGTATTTTTTTTTTATGTTTGTTCGGGCATAACCGTCGCTTGCTAACCGATTTGAAAAATTCTTCTTTTGTTGGAAAGGGTATACTTTCCAAATGGTCCCATTGAAATTTTATCAAAATCGGATCAGTAGTTTGGTTATTAAATCCAAATAGCTGGAAAAAATATGTGGAAAAATCATCCATGTATACGAAATTGCGTATTTTTGCTTTCCTGTGACTTTCCAGTGGTGTTGTTAGGTGTGGGGTACCACTAAAAAGTGAAAAATAAAAAACATTTTAACAAAAAAAAGAAACCGACTTCCAAAAAACACTACAAAGTGCAAAATAACTTTGATTTCGGAAGTCGGTGTCAAACAACGAAGAAGCAACCAAAAACACCGACTTCCGAAATTAAAGTTATTTTGCACTTTGTAGTGTTTTTTGGAAGTCGGTTTCTTTTTTTTCCATATTTTTTTTACAGATTGCGACTGACAAGCGAATCCATCCGAACGTTGCTTAAAAATTAATAGAATTGACACACTGGTCCGCTGTGAGCGCATACATTAGAGTTATAAATAGAATTGATGATGTTAACATGACAACAATGAAACGAAATAAAAAAAGTGAAAAGATAGATACCGATTTGTCAACTCTTCCCATTGTTTCAAGCGAGAGAAGTATAAGATAATGTTTCTAACTGAACACCACAGACAAACAATGAAAGCTACTTACCAAAGCACCGAAGATTTAACAAAAATATAACAAAACAAAACATCACGAAACAAAAAAATAAACAAGACGAATATTCCAGCAGTTTCATAAAGTTTCCGTATCTCTTCGGCGACGACCTACATTTTCTTACTAAATAATTCGCGACGGACCTGGGAGCCTTTAAATAGCAATAATATCGATACTTCCAAGTTAGGAACTGACCCAGACAGTTTCTTTAGCGAGAATACTAGAGGAGTTTTTATTTTAAATTTCGTTAGCTCGTATTAGTAGCCCGTTGCCAAAGGTATTTGTAAATTACCTAATAATTATATTATTAAGAAAAACTTATTTAATTTGAACTCCATGGTCAGTAGTGGTACATACCGATTCCAGTAATAGAAATTAACGTTAGCGACATTTTAGAATTGTTGATAAATGCCACTTGAAGTAATCGCTGTAAGGTTCATTTTGGCATTTTGGGTAAATGTCCCTTACGTACTGATACTTCAGGTATCGAGACAAGTCGTTCTCTATCAGTAAACCTAATTTTTTTTTGTCATAACCTCTTATTTTCTTTAAATAAATTTTTAACCACGATTTAAATACGTAGATTTTATTTTTAAAGTAGTAGTTCTCCTCTGTCACATGGGACCTTTAAACGTAACTTAGGAAATGTGTGGGTGTAAGGTTTATCTAATCCTTTAGGGAATAAATACAGGCATTATAATTTGTTGTAGATTGCGTGACGAACAATCAGCCACATTGTGGTTACCGATGCCTATGGACGTCATAAATACCAAGGAAACGTGGTGCATCGTCTCGCCGTACAAAATAGGCCCATGGTACAGCAACGCTGCTTGGCGGGAAGAATTATTGGTATCGTGGTAGTATTGACCGTGGGATATACATATCTTAAGAGCGTTTACGCGGTACGGCTTTTCATACAAACTTTCAAATCCTTTTTTTTCGAAATTAATGAACTGATTTTAATGAAATTGGTATGCATATGCTAGATATCCAGGTCTAAATTTAAACAAAACAAAAACAAACAAAATAAGTAATTTATAAAAATAAAATACACTCAGGTGTCGTATTCCTCCGCATCGCCGTCATCCGGAAACGTGCCCAGAAGGCTGGCAGCATTGCCACGTTGAATGGCAATGCTAATTCTTTGGGCAAAGAAAGAGCAGGTCCAAATAGTTATCATTAACATTCTTGAAAAAGATTTTAGAGGGAGACAGAGAGTGAATTTAAGTTTCCTATAGAAAGTGAAAAATCACGATATCCTTCCCCCTGAACTCTTTTTCGAAAATTATCTCTGATAACTATTTAGACCTAGGTATTTAGCGCATGCATACCAAGTTTTATTAAAATTGATTTGTTAATTTCGAAAAATAAGGATTTGAAAGTTTGTATGAAAACCCGTACCGCGTAAACGCTCTTAAGCTTTCACGCAAACGAAGCCAGTGACAAAGGTCGTCTATAAATACTAGTCCATACTGAGTAGAAGCTTTAGGTAAAATTACTAGACAGGTAAAGACCAATTAGCGTAGGAAGATAAACCCCGATTCACGTACGATCTATTTGCAAATAGAACCTACGTGACGCCCAAATAAAAGTCTAAAATTAGCTCCAGTGGGTCGTGTTGGCTCGAAAGTTTAAATTAACTTACGAGTCTACGTAATAATCTAGTTTGGTCGTAAAAACTGCTGCCATTTGTCTAGGAGACTTCATTTCAGACATACAGGGTGTTTGCAAGAAAGATCGACGCATTTTATTGAGGGAGGCTCAGTGGAGTGTCATTTGCTAGCTTTGATTTATTTTTTGAAACGTTGCCCCACACTAGAAATTTCTCCTGTATCGTGAGTGTGTTTACAAACATATAATCTCACATACTCAAACAGCCAGACCCGGAACAACTATCTGTAGGCCATACAAATATTTTTTCCATGCAGGAATCGAACCCACAACAAGCAGCGCAACAACCAATCTCTCAACCACTGCGCCAACCGTGCCGGTTGTTTGTTGTGAATGTTTTTTAAAACAATTTCGGAAGTGTATAAGTGTTTTCTAAAACCATACGGAACATAAATGTGAACTGCTGATACTATCAAAGATTTATCGATTGCTATAAAAACTCAAACAAAAAGTTATTATAATTTGATGCTGATATTTTTTGTAATTTATTATCTCACCTGTGACCCTTAAAGCTTAAGGTTCTAAATGTGAGAACTAGAATATGACTCTTAGAGACTTGTGGCGGTCCTTCCACCAAACACCCTGAATGAATAATACCTCATTATAAGTTTATAAACGTACTCGATCGCGTTAACGCAAAGTCATTTGTATTGAAACGGGGTAAGCATCGTCTGGTGACAATGACGGAAAACCTCTTTTTAGGGTTCCGGGTTCCCAAAGGGTAAAACGGGACCCTATTACTCAGACTCCGCTGTCCGTCCGTCTGTCACCAGATCGTATCTCATGAACCGTGATAGCTAGACAGTTGAATTTTTTCGGTTGCCGCTACAACAACAAATACTAAAAACAGAATAAAATAAATATTTAAGTTGGGCTCCAATACAACAAACGTGATTTTTTTTGCTGTTTTTATAGGTACGGAACCCTTCGTGCGCGAGCCCGACTCGCACCTGGCCGATTTTTTCAATACGATTAGACAAACGCGATCTAGTAATCATAAAAACTCGAACTACACTATGTAGATTACGAAGTCACGTTTTCTATAAAAAGTTCATAATTTAACATTTGTAAATGTAATAAGGGTCTCACCTAGACGTGCCTACCACTCTAAAGGGGTAGGGCCGGGAGGGGGGAGGGGGCAGGGGGTAATTTATGATGTCTGGTACTCTGGTTACCTGTTGACTAGCTTTGTAAATTAATTCATTAGGAAAGCTGCTACGTGCTACGCGGTTAGGTGCTACGCTGCTACGAGATTCGTAGCAACGGGCTACGCTGCTACGAGGTTTGTAGCAACGAACTGGGTACAAATTATTCTACTAATTTTTAAGCAATGAAGTAGCAATAATGTCAAAAATGTATGGAAATTGAGGCTTTTTGATAGATTGCGACTGAGATACGAATGCGAACGTTGTTTAAACCTTAGTAGAATTGGCACTCACGCACTGTAAGAGTAAATATTAAAAAAGTATTATCCTCCTTGTCCTTTATCCCATTTCAGGACCTAGTCTGGCATCGTCCTGCGCCCCCCGTTAGCGGCGAGTGGGAAGCCCCCCCCCCCCCCCTCAGGCCAGAAAAAGGCGTCATATGCGGCCGCCGTGGCTGCCACACCGGGGTCGTCCGGCCAGGACAAAGGGTCCGGGCCGGCACCCGCGAAGCCGGTGCCGGGAATACCGGACCCGGCCCCGGGAAGGAAGAGGAGGGGTGGGGTTGCTGCGCGGACGGCGAAGGCTCCTGCGCCGTCTGAGCAGCAGCTCCCCCCGGCTTCCTCGCCTTCTGATCCTCCCCCGGCTCAAGCCGAATGGCAAGTGGCCGGGGAGAAGAAGAAGGCGGGCAAGGCAGCCAGGGCGGCCAAGAAGGCGCGAAGCGTCGCGGCTGCGCTGCGCCTCCCGAAAACCGCGGCTGTAGTCCTTACACTGCAGCCGGACGCGGCGAAGAGGGGCGTGACGTACGCGGACGTGCTCACCAAGGCGAAGGAGGCGGTGAACCTTGGTGAGCTAGGCATCGTAGGGGGCCTCCGGCTCCGGGTCACCATGACTGGGGCCCGGATGCTGGAGATCCCCGGGGCAGCCAGCGGTCCAACCGCGGACGCTCTAGCCGAAAGGCTTAGGGCGTCCCTAAGCGCGGACGATGCCCGAGTGTCCCGAGTGGCCGCCGTCGTTAGGACGGGGGGGTGCTCAGCAGAGGAGGTGAAGGCGGGCACCCTACGTCCTGACAACACGGGCATGCGCACCATTGTGGTGAGCTGTCCCGTGTCGGCGGCCAAGACCATCTCGGAGGGCCGTAGGTTTTTGGTGGGTTGGGTTTCCGCGCAGGTCAAACTGCTGGAACCCCGACCTCTGAGGTGCTTCCGGTGCCAGGTGGGCCACCATCTAGGAGTTCAATGCACCTCGGAGGTGGACCGCAGCGGTCTATGTTTCCGCTGCGGTCAGCCCGGTCACAGGGCCGGCTCCTGCGACGCCGCGCCGCACTGCGTAGTTTGTGCGGCAGCTGGCAAGCCGGCCGACCACTGGGCTGGGGGTAGGGCCTGCGCCCCACCCGCCAAAGCCGGAAATAGGAGAAAGCCCTCCGCCACCGCCGTCTCTGCCGCGACCGCCGCCACCGCCGCCGCTTCCTCCGCCGCCATAGCCGGTTCCACTGCGGCTACTGCTACTGCAACAGCCGCAGTAGAGCCCCTACAACGGGCTCCGGAGGGGGCTGAAATGGAGTGCCAGTAATGGCCCCATTTCACCCCCTCCTGTTGAACGTCAGCCACTGCGCCACCCAGGAACTGATGCTCCTGAGCATGGCGCAGTGACTGATGCCTGTGGACGGCGAGCAATGGGTAGCTCGCCGTCCGATCAGAACAGGCCCGGGTTGACGGCGCGCTGTGTTCTACGCGCGCCAAGCCAGCAGTCGTCAGCATGGGTCGGGGCCCGTTAGGGCCAGTGCCTACCAGGGTTGCGGATTTGTTCGAAAGAGTTACCGCGGCCCTGGAACGTAAAAGGCACTAAGAGGAGCATGGGTGGGTTTTAGTCAGTAGAAGTCTGACACTCCCTGCCGCTCCACCCAGAGCGGGAGGGGTCATTTGATGATTTCCCATCAAAAAAAAAAAAAAAAAAAAAAAGCCGTGTACCAAGTGTCATCCACACGCGTTCAGCCCATTAGACGTGAAGAGGTAAAAAAAAACACTTTCGCATTAAATATTAGTCATGATTTATGTTTTTATTTTTGTTACAGCATGAGGTTCTTTTAAAATTAATGATTTAAAACAATGTCCCTCATTAAAGTTTCTCAAAAACCATTAAGATAAAATTAAATTCATAACATTAAAGTATAAAGTTTTTAATGTTCTTTGTACTTTAAAAACATTTTAAGATGATCAGTTCATAAGCATTAAAGGGTGTATTATTTTAAAAGAACGTTATAATTGCCGAAATTTTTATCTAATTTACATAACGACCTTATTATTTAATCTTTCATAAATTGGCCATTTACGAGTTATGTAGGTACTATTACTATTAACTATTTACTTGAAGTTAACGATCGCAGTTATAAATTTAAAGACTGAACCATTCTCATTTGCATTAATCATCAGCCAGATATCGGAATAGGTAGAGTATATTTACCTAAAGTTCGAAGAAGTAAGTAACATAGAGTTGATAATACCTCCTCTAAAATCCCGGAATCATAAACATGACCACTGAGTCCTGGGATTTTAGTTTGAACTAAATTATTATATTGAAGAATCTTATTATGTATTTATAGTTCCGTACACAGATTGTTAAAATAAAGAGCTTTCTTTTACATACTTACCTATAAAATTGGAATATGATTTTTCAAATATTTTTTTAAATTTTTTGTAACTATACTCAAGTCCATTTCATGTTTTCATTATCTCGGGATTTAATCGGGATTTTAGAGGTGGTTATTATCAACTCTATGTTACTTACTTCTTCGAACTTTAGGTAAATATACTATACCTATTCCGATCTCTGATTATCACAGATTAAAAAGAATTAGGTACCTATCAAAGACAAAAAAAATGTCTGACCATTTTAATCTTCAAAGGACTAATGTCAATGGCTAGAGGCCGTCGAACAATGTCCAGTTGTTTGTCTTCAGGCTTTTTATCAGGCCTTTTGTTCTAACCTCTAAGCTTTACTTTTGTTAAGTTCTTACACATATTTACCTAAGAAAAAGTTTGGTACTCTCAATCGCTATTTTCCGATCGGTTTTTCTCCATGAGCTGAAAGCTTGACAAATTTTATTCTAATAGTAAAAGCGACTGTCGTAATGCCAAAGTATAAGGAATAGGGAATCAGCATGCAATTTTTTTATTCGCTAAATCAAATACTTATTAGCTGAAGTAAACAATTTTTAAATAATTTTTAAAATACTTTTATCAGCGGTGAAGTACCACTTACTAGTGTTAAGGTGTATTATATACACGAGTTTACATGACTGCCTATGCCTTTGGGAAATAACAGTGTGATAGTATTATGTTATGTACTTAACTTGTACTACTAGCAATCTTTCGGATTACCGAACGTGTGCTGATAAATATTTCATGGAACAGCAATTCGAACGAAGCCTTTTGTGTAACAAAGTGAGATCTTGTATAAGGTATAACTTTTACTGTAGGTACGTCTTATGTCGCTCGTTCTTACAAATGTCCTGTCTTTGGCATTGGTCGTCGAGTTGTTGAGCTCGTTAGTGGTTCTGAGTTGAGCTACTCGACTACTGATAAACGTTTCATACTACGACTGGTAAAGGCCACTCAAATCAGTGTGGTTTTTTCATTAAAAGACTATTTCAGTCTTCATTAACATATTATGAATGGGAGGATTATGTTGGTCAACTAAAACTAAAAGTAATCTAAAACATGGCGTCGAAAAATTCCTCCGCATCGCAGGCCACCGGTAATGTACCCAAAAGGCTGGCAGCATTGCCACGTTGTATGGCAATGCTTATCCTTTGTCCGAGGTATTAATTAAATAAATATATTTTCCTATTACGGTAGATTAAATGCGGCCTCCCAAATGTCCTAACAGCACTGTCGTCGGATGGTTGAGCTCCATAGACTTCTGAGTTGTGCTGATGAATACTAACAAATGCTTGCAGTCTGAACAGAACCATACAATTATAATTATGGTGCTTTCATCAGACCACCCCAGGCATTCAGGTATGAGGAACAACCGATGTCCGCCCGAAGAAGTTATGATGACATAATCACAATCCAATATGGCGGATGTTAATTTAAACTTGGAAGCTTGGTTATCTCACAGGAATTGTAATGTAAATACCAACTTTATGTTAAACGATTTAGTTTGAATTTAGTCTACATGGTTTCATAAAATGAAAAGAAAATATTCAGTATGTATTTTCCTAATTCCTAAAATAACGCAAGTAGATTTTTTTTATGGGGGGAAATCCTCATGGATGTCCTCCGCCCTGGGCCGGGCAGACGGGTCTGTCAGGCTCTTACTGACTAAAATCACCCCGGTGTTCTATCTTCCACCTACGCCGGGGATCGCGGGAACGTACGCGACTTACGTAATCCTCGGCTGGTGCCGCCACATCTCTCAGCGGCACACTCTACCAGCGTATGCGTCGTGTCCTCCCGACAGTCGACGCAGTGGTGACACCGAGCATCCGGCTCCCTGCCTATGCGACACAGGAACCTCCCGAAGCAGCCATGCCCCGTGAGGACCTGTGTCGCACGAAACGACAGAGAGCCGTGCCTTCTCCCGAGCCAGAGGTGCTCGCACTGGCCGGATGGCCTCGATAGTGACGAGGCCAGCGGTAGGGCGTGAGAGCCTGTTCCGCCATTCCGCCACCAGGACTTCGCGCAGCTGCAACCGACGCAGCTTGAAATGTCGCTGCGTCAGTCGCTCCCCGCGCGACCGCGCGTCCTCGCGCCACCGATGCATTGACGCGGGGAGGCCTATGTCCAGCAGTGGACGTCTTTCGGCTGATATGGTGATGATAATGAGTATTATGTTACTCAGTTACTGGGTGGTGGAGCCAGATAGGCAGTGACTCCATGTGAAATACTGGTTTTCAGCTGCATGCGGACTGAAACCCAACCCCATTAAATTGGTGAAAAGTCTAGTTTAGAATGAAAGAAGACAAAGAACACCTTTTCAACAGACTTCACAAATAGAAGCAGGTTGTCAATTCGGTTGAGGGGAGGTTCTTAATTGGTTATCTTCTCCTTTTATTCTCACCTAGACTGTACACCAATTTTCACTCTGACCACAAGCAACATGGGACATGGGCAAGTAAGGCGCTGAACACACAGAAAAGACGTAAGACGAGGACGGGGCGCGGACATATGTGTTTTCCGCGTCCCTTTCATAAAAAAATGTATAGTTATTAAATAGTAAAACATACAAAAAGGACGGGGCACGGGCGCGAGCGGACGAGGGACGGGCGAGAACGGGGGTGGTCGCGGGTGCTGAGACTCGCGCGTCGCTGTCACTCACAATTACACCACCACAGTTAACCACGTCACGTCCGTGCCTCGTCTTTTCTATATGTTTTAAAATAAAGTCACGACGGCGCCCCGTCTGTGCCCTGTCCGCGCCCCGTCCGCGTCTTACGTCTTTTCTGTGTGTCCAGCGACTAAAACGATAAAGATTATATATTATATATTATAATATATATTTATTATTTCGAGAACATCATCAAAGTCATAATTACAGTTCTAACTGCCTTTTAAACTGAAATGGAATGCATAAATTTTCAACAAGAAACGATTTAATAATAGAGATATTTCTCCTCATAACGAACCACAGGCCGGTAGCTCTCAGAATAATTAATCGACAGAATATTCTACATGCCGTAAATACTTAATAACTAGAATACTCGCTTTGTTTATTTACCTAAAGAGCCTGAAGAAAACTGGGTTTATTTTACGAGGCGATTTTTTCTTAATCTATCTTCATTAGATTACATGACAAGAGTTCAGTTTACGAGTAAATATTTATTATAAACCAGCTTCTGCCGGCGACTTTGTCTGCGAGGATTTCAGAATTAAAATATTATCCTGTAGGTACCTACTCCGAAAAAAATGCGTTTTTTTCATTTTTTCGCGCATTTTTTTCGTTCAGTATTGTGTATTTTTCACTTCATTCTCAAGTATAAAATAACTTTATTTTCAGAAATAGGTCTCAAAAAGCGAAGAAACAACCAAAACACCGATTTCCCAAATTAAAGTTATTTTAAACTTTATGTACTTACAGTTTTTATTTGGAAGTCGGTTGTATTTTTTTGTAAAAAAGTTTTATTGTTATTTTAAACTTATTATTTTTACTTTCTACTTATTATTTTTACTTTCTACTTATTATTTTTTCAAATTCGTAAACACCACTAGAAAGTTACAGGAAAGCAAAATACGCAATTTCGATAACTTGGATGACATATTTTTTCCAGCTATTTTGATTTAAAAACCAAACCACTGAACCGATTAAAAAAACAACCGAAATGAGAACCTCCTCCTTTATTTGAAGTCGGTTAAAAAAATAAATATCGATATTTTACCATCAAGATTCCAAGTTTAGCACAATGTAGACTACCAAAACCTAAACAGTGTAGACACAAAGTAAAAATCTAACCTTTAAAAATATCTTCTAACCAAGAGAGCAGCCTCCACATCTACAAATTTCAGCGACCTGACCCCTCTATTTGGTTCACTAAAAGGTTACACTTCTATTCTAGGCGCTGACGCGGGCTCTGTCCAATTTGTTCGTACCTACTTCCCTAAAAACACTGTAGTTCTAGAGCTATAAGTGCACTGTAAATGATTAAACAAAGAGAGAACCGCTTCGAGGTTTTTCGTTTATTTATTTAAGCTACCGGTCACGGCTCCAGACTGCTCCAGAAAGAGGAACCTCCTAACAATACGAGCAGTGTCCAGAAGTCCCGCCTTCTGAATCAGGCCAAAAAAAATATATTTAACCTTAACTAAAGCCACTTAAAGTATTAAATATAAATTTTGTAATTGTTACAACCGTTTGTCCTGAAAACTTGTTGTGTTCCAAAATCATCATTTTCTACATTGCCTTTTCCCACCTATTTTGGGGTCGGCTCCCAGTCAAACCGGATTCAGCTGAATACCAGTATTTTACGTGGAGCGGCTGCCTACCAGACCTCCACAATCCATTGGTAGCAAGGTACTTCATGGCAAGACTGGAGTCAGATTTACGTTGTGTTCCAAAATGCCGTGATCGAGGTCAAGAGCAAGCCCATTCCTCAATTTAAAAAATAAACGTATTAAATTTCTTTTCTTTCTTTATGCCATCTACATAAATTGTATTTGGTGATCGGTGCCTTGGATATTATAAATTCAAACACACATTATTGTTATCACTAGAAAGGTATAAGAGAAAGCCTCTTACCCTTCGACCTTGACCCTGAACAAAAGGGTCTTATAAACCCCTTTTATGAGAACGTTTGAGGACTGGCTCCATAGCCTTTACAATCATAATTATCTGTTCTTACAGTCCATTGTCGAATAACAATACTTTAGACACCGCCTGTACCTGACTGATTGCCATCTGCGCAAACAAAATAAGGAAAATAATTAAGATTTATTCAAAACGAGACTCAAGTTTTAGTTATTTAGAATTGTAGATGGTTGAACTTACATCTGTTTGTTTTTCTGCACGAAATATGCGGGAGACAACTTAGAACTTTTCAATGAGACACTTAGATTTTAACTAAAAGTGGACGAGTTCTAAACTAAAGTTTATTATTGAAATACTAAAGCCCGCTGTTTTTCAACTTTTGCTGCTAATTCGAGTGTTGAAAGTCAACCACGGGGTCTACTTAGGTATTCAAAGATGGTTTTACGTTTTGGAAATGACTTTTTAAATTATTATTTTTCAGGAGTAGCTTCTGACAGAGATATTTCCCAGGACGAGCAAAGTGGAAGCGGAATTTGTTCGAAAGAGTCGCCGCAGCCCTGGAACGCAAAGGGCATTTGGAGGAACACGAGTGGGTCAGTAAGAGTCTGACACTCTGCCCAGAGCAGAAAGAGTCATTTAATGATTTACCATCCATATTAAAAAAAATAGGACGAGTAGTGTTACCCTATCGTCGTTGTTGTGTATACATTTTTAGAGCTCCGTAATTCAAAAGGAAAAAAAACAGGACCCTTACAAGATCTGATGTTGTCGGTCCGTCCGTCTATTGTCGTTTGTGTTATTCCTGTGCTTGTCCCAAATAAGTATGATTTATTTCATTCTATCGGGTTTTATGATATTATGAATTCTTATAGCCGCCCTGAGTCTGAATTAGTACCAATTAGTACCCTCCCGATGAATCTCTGTTTACCTCACTCTTCGGGGATGATAGGCCTGATATTATGTTTATAATTAAGCTTAATTCTAATTCAATCCAAGTCTTGAATCTAGTCGTGTTAGTAAATTCGACTACTAACAATATATAATTACAATGTCTGATGTAATCCAGGGTTGAATGATAATAATATCTGAGTAAGGCGATCAGTCTAGACATATAATTAGGACTTGCCTGAATAATGGGCATCTTGAAGGACTCAGGCGCTTGACAAAGCAAGAGCTATGATTTGCAGAAAATTTGTTTTTTTTTGGTGCTGTAAAATAAAGTTTACTTTCGAAGCAGTCACAAAAGTTAACGTTTTCAGCCATGGGTCAATTTTAGAGTTCCGTAGTCAACAAGGAACCCTTATAGTTTCGCCATGTCCGTCTGTCTGTCTGTCCGCGGTTTAGCTCAGAGACGCTTAGCACTAGAAAGTTGGAATTTGGTATACATATTAATCAGGCCGACAAATGTAAAATAAAATTAGAAAAAAAATATTTTTGGACCCCACACGTAGTGGCGATGTTTTTTTTTCGTCTATCCCATGGTGTGAGGTGTCGTTGGATAGGTCGTTTAAAAATATTGTGGGTGTGCAATTTTTTCATGACCAATATACGCAGATTTAGAACACGGTTGCAAGTGTTGCAACACGTTTTTTAAAACTGGACAAACGGTTTAAGTAACGAAAATTGAATAGTTTATTTGCCTACAAAATAATAGTGAAATTTTATAAAATTTAAATAACGGTTCACGCGTACGAACGCGAGGTCTATGACAACCCGCCTTGCGAGGGAACTAGTGGTTAGTTGTTTCGTACAAAATCCATTGAAAATAAGTTAGATCATCATCATCATCATATCAGCCGAAAGATGCCCACTGCTGGACATAGGCCTCCCAAGTGTCGCCACAACAACCGGATAAGTGAGATAATCAAAGTTATTAGTTACGTAAAAAATGTTGTCATTTTTAACCGTTAAACCGTGAACTCAATCAATATATTCATAGTGATGTGCGACTATGGAACCATACAGAGCCCGACACGCACTTGACCGGTTTTTTGTTTAGGTGCTATGTGTAGGTAGCGAGCGGTTAATGACCAAGGTTAGCTCAGTTAGTTTATTCAGTTTACAAAAATGAGGTATAGTTACTCGACTGCCCCAATAGGAGGGTAACATTTTGCAAGTGTATTGTAAATTGAGCGCTGGAGATAGGGTCGGTGAGCATGTTTTGCTGCAGAACAACTCGCTGCTCTTGTCACTAGCGCGGCAGAATTAGCTTTGTCTATTTGACGGACAGACTTTGAAAATTTAAAAGTGCCTGTAACTGGTGTATTTGAAATAAAGGATTTTGTATTTGTATTTGCATTAGGGTGAATCTCACCAATGAAACTGACCGCGATCAGCGTATAAACCACATGATCTGTCAGTGTCATTATTTTTCTATGAAATATTGACACTGACAGCTCTTGAACGCAGTTTAGTGATGTACTGACCGCGTTCAGTTTCATTGGTGAAATCCGCTCTTAGTCTGTCTATTAATTTAGCACGCCCATTAGCCCAAACAGCCACGTACTCGTAGATAGATTTGTTTTTATTGTTAAAAATATGTCCACGCAGTCGTTTTGACCGTTGGCACAGTCATTTGTATGAGGCATCATTAAAATCTAAGCTGAGATTCAAAGAGCATTAGAATTAATGTAACTAAGCTTAGCTTTTGCTTCACACTGACTTTCGAAGGAGACAGGGTCAACGTCTTTAGTCAAAGGTCAAAAATTTTGTTGCGTTTTATTGTTGTAACTGTAACGAATTTATACAATGTGTAACAGAATAAACGCAATAGCTCTTAAGGGGTCATAGTACTCATCATTATGAACAAATTGTTTTCGCGATTTCAGTGTTGGTCCCACAGTGAAAGTTGTTCATAATGTTAGAACAATGACCCCTTAAAAGGTATTGCGTTTATTCTGTTCCACGTTGTATACGTTGCAATGTTAAAAAGGATTTTAATATATTTTTGTACATTTTTCGATAAACTGGTGAGAAAACATTTTTTTCATGCATATTACCAATTCGTTGAATCCATTTAGATAACGCTTCGGCTTTTCAACAGCTTTCACAATACCCTGTGCAACATATGAATCTACGAAAGTATTTTATATGTAAATTCGCGTGCTAACGTGAAATAAAATATAAATTGTGTCAGCTGCATATTTTCTCGCGAAACTTGTAAATTTCAGAACTGAAGAGGTGGGAGGGAGAAAGGAGGGCGACTGAGCTGTCGCTGACAAAGTATTCTTGTAGTTTATTGTTTTGTTCTTATAGGTGAAGATTTGTAAATATGTTTTTGGTAGAAGTACACAAACAGTGAGGAAGTTTTATCTTCTAACTGGTTTTTTATGCATTCTTTGCTTAATTCTTAGTAAAAGATAGCATATAAATTATTCAACGCACTAAAGTCCTTATTTTGAGACCAGCCCACATTACTGTCTACCGCTGCAACTCCTCGTGAAAGCCAGAATCAACAATGGTGACCTAAAAGACCGACACACTGAAGCTTGACGAGCCTGAAGAATCAATTAATTAGAAAAGAACAGAAAAGTAAGAAAAAAACAAAACCAAAACCTTATTTTCTCGACCCACCTCCATATCAATCAGTAGACAAAACTGAGATAAACCAACCAATGCAACGTAAGTCTACAGCCCCTTCGTTCAAAGCAATAGATTCATTAATTAATCAAGCTATTGTCGCCTGTCAAACCAGCTGGCAAATGTTCCTATACTGTGACGTCACATGCCATGACGACACCGCCTGACAGACAGACGGAGTCAATTTATCACGGCATATGACATCGAATAGATAGGAACAGAAGGCTTATTCCATGCAAAGAGCGAAAACAGGTGCACGTAAAAAAACCCGGCTAAGTACGATGTCAAAATATATAGAAAAATATCCGTCTCTGTTTTCACAAACAATTTGTGTCAGAGCACATAATTTACATAAGAGCACACATGGAATAAGTATTCGTTCATTGATGCAAACTCTGTGTAAATCCATCTTGGGCTCTAGAAAAAGTGACATCCAATACAAAAGTTCGCAAAAATATATGTCGCAGCAAACTAGCTTAACCAACGTTTAATTGCAGACCTAGCCTTTTCATTGAACAGCGCCGTTTAATTAGCGGCCTACGTGACATCCTTCATTTAATTGAACAGCCACGCAAAGTAGGTACTTGGTTCAATATCGTTTAATGATTTGCCTAGCCAAGTCCTTAAAAAATATCCGAAACAAAATTGCGGCTCTATAACTAAAATAACGACTCCAAAAAACTTCAAGATTTGGCCATAAATTGAAATGCTAGCGAATCTAAGTTATGTGCCTACCCCGTTTTGGCCACCCTATGCTAGCTAGCTCTTGTAATCAAATTCATTTTAGACTTTTTGGGAATCATTATAGCTATTAGAATGTCGCTTTTTTGTAACCTTTTATCACAAATGCCAGTCGCGAGCTTGCTTTTAAGCGTGCGTTTCCGCGCATTGTGAGAAGCCGGCCTTCTGTGTTATCTACTCTGTGATATACCTTGCCCCTGACCTTGTCGTGCGATCGATACGCACTCGTCGCGTCCTGACAGACGATTTGTTGCACGACAACCGACGACCGACGCCCCACGCTAACGTACCCAACTTTTTTTGGGTCTCGTCTTGAGATTATTTTTGTATATTTAGTCATGTATTGGTAAGGCACATTTTTTAGCCATGTACGTTTTTAAATATTAGGCTAAGTTTAAAGCATTGTAAACCTGTAGCATTGTAAAACTTTTACGCACTGAAGTGTATTTGTCTTATTTTTAAGGAGAGTTCGCAAATTGTCAGAAACAACTAATTACCCTACATTTTGACAAGTTGTTGACATTCAAGATGCAATTGCGATTTGAATACTTTTTTAAGTATGGGCCTTCTCATGTTAATTGAAGATTTGAAAGACCAAAAAAAAGAAGAGTAATTGCAATTGCAAGCAAGTTATGACTGTATCTGACCACATGATTTCAAATGATAAGAAAGGGCAATTGAACTACGACAAATTCAATGAGCTCAAAAAAGGATGAAACCATAAAAAAACCTGTTGATTCGAAAAACGGGTTATATAAAACATCTACGTGGAAAACTCTGGCCAGTTAATTACTTTTTTGGTCCCGATTAGCCAAAGGCGGAGTCAGTATAAGTTCCAGGGTCTCATTAAAAAGTCAATTAAGTCACAAATTGCTATGCTGACGTTCATACTCTTTTATCGCCGATAAAATTGCTAAGGCTTAGCTAAGAGATTAATCTTGTTGGGTTTAGGAAAAGTTTGGCTGAAAAAGGTCAGATTTTGTTTTGAAATAAATGAAGGGCGTTTTCTGGAGGAAAGTTATTTCGAGTTCATCGCACCTTAAGCATTATTTGTAAATTACCATGGATTTATTAAATACTCTCATGTCTTTTCTCATTAACTCTAGAAATATAATCATATTTTTATGTACGTTGTTGTTCCGAAAGTGTGATTTGTACGAATGATTGCTCTATCTCTCTAAATATTGCTAATCACACGTACCTAGTTCGTTTAGGATCTCCTAGTAATGACCTGGAGCTCTCCGAATGTG
This sequence comes from Melanchra persicariae, assembly GCA_947386135.1. Lineage (NCBI taxonomy): Eukaryota > Metazoa > Arthropoda > Insecta > Lepidoptera > Noctuidae > Melanchra > Melanchra persicariae. The sequence continues at coordinate 2,605,412 of OX376655.1, read as the reverse complement.
TGTTTGACATTGAGATAAATGTCACCAATTTTGAGTATTACGACATTATGAGTTAAAATTACGCATTTTTATTAATTTTTAATCAACTACTTAAACACATAGAACTTAAAGATACTAAATCCAAACTAGTAGAAAATATACAAGCGGAGTAAAAAGGGGGGAGGGGAAGAACTCATAGGGCATCGAAAAATTCGTCCACATCGCTGCCAACGGGAAAAGTGCGCTGAACACTGGCCGCATTGCCACGTTGAATGGCAATGCTGATTCGTTGGCCAAAGAAAAGGACAGCCCTCTGGTCACGTGAAGAGTAGGAAACAGTCGTGCTTGCTGATTTCACGATAAACTCGATGAGCACTCGGACCCCATGTAAATTAAAATTACGCATGATTATCCTTAGTGACTTGTATGAGTTGAGAATTCGCTTAATTTTTTTTTTTTTTTTTTAATTTTCTCATATAACTGTGTTTGTTTAAATCTAGGAATATTTAAAGTTTTCAATTAAAATAACATATCAATCAATATTTCTAAACAATCTGCGTAAAGTAACTTAACGAAGATTATCTTTCTATATAGGGTTAAACACTAACGCATAAAGCTGGGTACTGACCGATGTTACGAGGTGTAATGTAACATGTTACTAAGCGAGCATTCGTGCAGTCAGTACGAACATGCGCATGTTACATGCGTATGTGTTTTGTTTTACATGGATCTAAGGTCACTGCACCGGGGCGTAACATGCTCGCTACGAATGTTACACTACGGCTTGTAACACCGGTCAGTACCCAGCTTTAGATAATCAAATGACAGTTAACGAAAACTGATAGAATATCAATTTGATAAAAACTACCATAATAGTGACCCGCCCCCAGCATCGCTACTGCATTTTTTTCAAAATTCATTGATTGTTTTTTTTAATAGTGTGTTTGTGAACCGCTGCTGCAAGGCCTCGGCTGGGCCTGTCACCTTGCAGCAAATGATGTCTCAATCTGTTTTAGATTTGTGTTTTTAGTTTTGAGTGCCCAATTGTGTTTTTGTCTTAGTAAGTGTATTACTAACATAGTTTGTTAGTACATTGTTACTAACACTATGAGTCTTGTTACTCGAATAAAATGATTTATTATTGTTATAATATTAACGTTATCAATTACAAACAAACAAAAAAAGTTTAATCGGTCAAGCCGTTCTCGAGTTTTATGGAGACTAACGAACAGTAATTGATTTTTATATAAGATGTCGTATTTAAGGGTATTTAAAATTCGTTGTCATTAAAAGCTACCTCCGTATGAACTTGAAGAATTACTCCCCATAGCACCTCTCGGGAAGTTGCTAACGAGTTGAACACATCGCGAAGTTACGTCGACAACTCGACACTTCAACATGTAACAAGCAACACACAACCCATTTCATATCGAAATTATTTAAATGGCGATAGACTCATCCTTGGGCTCTAGACAAGTGACATTCTGTCAGCGGTAGCGTGACGAAGGCGATCGTCAATACGTCAAAAATGTATGGGATTGACAGATGCCATCGAAATGTCACGTGATCAAATTCCTACATTTTGTCAGTTCGACAGTCGCATTCGCTAATTGAATGACACATTGTCTAGGGCCCTTGTCGCTGTGTCGTAGTGGCGCAAGAAAAGAGTGTCTGCACGATATTGGGGAGGCCTGGTATATTGATTGATTGATGTTTATCAATCAATCATTAATATATTATATAAAACTTTTGGTTCAAACTTAAGTTTTCTTTTAATTAATGAGTAAAGCTAGTCAATGATAAACGAAGACAAACAGTTCACTCACCTCTTTTTGAAAGCATGAAGTTTTCAACATTGCGATTATTTTCACGCAATTCCTAAAAGGTTACTCGTGTGAAAAAACGTTATTTTATTATTGAACTGCCTTCATTTTTCACCTTGAAGGCTCTCTGGAATAAAGAACACGTTCGCAAGCGATATTGACTCATTTGTTATTTCACACTTGTTCTAAGTATAAAAAGATTGGTCTATCGACATTTTGAATTTATGGTTTGAAAGCTTTTGATGTTTACCGAAATAAAAAAGTAACACTCCACGTTTTGTTTCTGCAATGTGAAGTTTCTCTAATTTTATTTTTTAGTAAAACTTTGGAAGGTAGCGGAATAGAGAGTAAAGTCCCGCATACCTCCGTTGAAAAGGGAGGATCCTCCGACCAGACGGTTTTTTGTGTCTGGTGGGCAACTGCCCGAGAGTTGATATTCGGGCTTTTGCATGTGTTCTATTCGCACGGTAAACTTTGATATCGCGATTTAGGATTTTGTAGTTAGTTCGCAGCTTGTCCAGATAGATGGCGCTGCGAGTCTCATATGTTGTGATGTTGATTCTGCTACGTTGATTTTTGTGGCGGCATGAATGCCGCTACATCACTCCCCTCCGGAGACCGGAGGTCGATAGTGGATGAGTCGTCCATACATCTTGAGATGCTTGCCAGGCCAGTGGAAGGTTGGTTCCAGTGAGTCGTAACCGGAAGTCGCAGAGTTCTCGGTGAGTCGGAACTGTCTGCGTCGCAGAGTTCACGGTGAGTCGGAACTGTCTGCGGTGCCCCGATGCTGCTGCTGGCGTGACTGCTGGCGTCGACCAGGAGAGGTTCTTCAAGGCTCTTCATGTGACTGGCCGAAGGTGCAGTGTGCTTGCCAAGGTGGGTCGGAGCTGTGCGACGTGCTGACGTGACTGCTGGCGTCGACCAGGAGAGGTTTTTCAAGGCTCTTCATGTGACTGGCCGAAAGTGCAGTGTGCTTGCCAAGGTCGCTGATGAGGTTGATGATAGAGGCTGAGGATGCTGACCAGGAATGCGAGTCTGCTGCATGCTGGTGGTCAGGATACCCGTAGAAGCCGAGGGTACTGGCTGGCTGTATGACTCGCTGCTCGAGAGCTTGAGGTCACGATGAGGAAGTGATGATGACGTCATGATGAGGTGGCTGCACGAAGGCTGCGCTGACGTTCGATGTCGAGGGTCACCAGTTTGGAGGTAGCGGAACAGAGAGTAAAGTCCCACATACCTCCACTGGAAAGAGAGGATCCTCCGACCAGACGGTTGCTTTGTCTAGTGGGCAACTGCCCAAGAGTTGATATTCGGGCTTTTGCATGTGTTCTATTCGCACGGTAAACTTTGATATCGCGATTTAGGATTTTGTAGTTAGTTCGCAGCTTGTCCAGATAGATGGCGCTGCGAGTCTCATTTGTTGTGATGTTGATTCTGCTACGTTGATTTTTGTGGCGGCATGAATGCCGCTACAAAACTATTACTTTTACGAACAGTGGAGTTGAGTTTAAAAGTAACAGTTAATACTGACTGCAGTATTAACTATTATTATCAATGTTATAGAAAGTCGGCAGGCTCAATCTCATATCAAGCGTTAAATTAAAGTTGCAATATCAACTTAACAAAAATCTGTCAAAATGTATATTAGAAGTGTTTTTTCGAATGAAAAAACAGTTTGCGAACGCTCCTTAAAAATAGCAGAATTGACTCTAATTACATAAAAGACCTAAAACGCCAAAGCATTGCTTTCAAATATTCAAGTATTACACACGCTACCAACATTCAGGGCTCAATACCTTCAGCATCTATTCAAACAAAGAACATAATCCAAAGAGTACAGAGACTGCTAGACTAACGTCACACATCTACCAATCTGCGCCAACAGCACGTTCCACAGAGTGTAAAGCCTTCTTCAACAATTTATTTGTATCACAATTCTAAAGATGGATAAATGAAGCATAAAGTTATTTTCGATGAAATTTGTAATTACTCTATTTATATCAGGATTTATTTGAGAAGATTGCGAAGTCTTAAAATCAACTTTATGAAATATAAAGTTGTCGAAAGATACACTGAGGACGAGTTCGTTAGCGAAGGATTTTAATGACTCAGAAGCGAGTCGCGAGTTCGCGGCTGCGCCCGCGTGGTAAGTATTTTCATGAGTTTTCCTTTTTTTTGCACGGAACCTAATCCAAAATAATTATTCCTTATGGGAAATGAATATGAATAATTTACCTATGATCCTTTCAAAGGCAGCAGAAAAAAACAAAAACATGAAAAATTTATCAGTATTTCAGGAGAATGTTACTTGAATAAACTACAAATGCGCCCTACGTACCCGTCTGATTAATTTATTCCACTATTAGTAAGTAAGTAAGTAAAATTTTATTTGTTTAAACATGGTGTACATGATACATGCAAGATAACAATAAAATACTTACAGAAAAAAAAAGTTCTAACATGTTCAGCCGCATATCGTGGCGTACAAATTTATATATTATTGTAATTAGGCTAGCTTGTTCATTGTTATTTGAATTTTCTGGTCAATAAAAATCGTGCGACACTAGTCATTACTCACAAATATATCGATTAACAGGCAACCAAATATCCATTAGGGTGAGTTTTTTATTCATAGTTCTCAACCAATGCTAAAAAAATTGGGTGTTTAAAAAAAATAAAGCGGTTTTCGACCTATTACTTGACTATTGTTCAAACTAAATATTGATCGAAAATCGCACTATAAAAAAATTTAACCACAATTTTAACCATTGATTGAGTTAACTAGATACGAATCATAAAACAAGCCACATGAAACTAATGAATTTTCCTACAAAGCCAAACGTATCTGCAATACTACCTATGGACTGAGAGTCCATGAGTAGATAATTAAAAAATATCTCGTCGTTCCTCATTCCTCGGGAGGTGAGGAACTCGGCGCGGGACTGACTTAGAATGTCCTTGACCCAATATTTGCTCTCATACAAAATCTAATTAAATGCGGTCCCATTGCTCAGCTGACGAACAAACGGAAGATTACATATTTTAATAGGTTAGGTGTACCTAGGCATTGAAGATGTTTTAGTTGTACTTTACTACGTTATTTATATTTTAACCGACTTCAAAAAGTAGGAGGTTCTATGGCCGACTGCATGTTTTTTTTACTGTTATTTTATTATATTGATAGGCTCAAGTTTGACCACTATCTCACCTGATGGTAAGCGATGATGTGGTTGAAGATGGAGCACGCTTGCCTAGAAGTAACCTATTCACTCTTGACTCCACTTAGCTGTACTGTATACGCACAAAACCACATAATGGAAGTAGGTACTCACGAAGACTATTTTTTTATGGATGGGAAATCATAAAATTACTTCTTCCGCTTCTGAGTAGAGCGGTAGGGAGTGTCAGACTCGTACTGACTAAAACCCATCCGTGCTCCTCGTAGTGCCCTTTGCGTTCCAGGGCCGCGGTGACTCTTTCGAACAAATTCCGCAACAATTACGAAGACCTACACCTTTATAGATTTAGAACCCAGGTTATCTCAGGATCGGCAGGTTCTTAATAGTAGTTTATGCAACGACCATATAAAAGGGGTTATTAAAACACGAGTGTGGGTTTATCACACGAGGCGTAGCCGAGTGTGATAATAGCATCACACGAGTGTTTTAATACCTAATTATATGCCGTTGCATACACTATTTTATCTTCACTCATACAGTTGAAATAAAATAAGTGGAAGAATATTTTATTCCAATATGGCGGATATTCTCATTGCGTATTCGAATGACAGCACAGCGCGCGCATCCATAGACAAAGATAAAAGCTGGCTCATTGACTTAAGTCAATGAGCCCGCACCAAAAATTAAAAAGAAAAAGTGTGCTATAAAAATTAAAAAGTTATTTTATGATGCAGTTGTTTAAAAATCGAAGGAAAATGTTGAACTGTAATGGTTTTTTTTTAAATTTTACCTATTCACGAAAAAAAAGTACGTGTTTATGCATTCGTTTTTGAACTCATATTTGGAACATTACGTTGTGAGTGTAGATAAAAGTAAATAGGTGTAGGTATGTACCTACTTAATCAGTTAAATAATACGCAAAGTTAAAAAAAAAAATCGAACCGATATTAATTTTACGTATCGAAACACAATAATTATCTCATTATTGTATTATTTATTCATTCAGTCCCAGAGGTAAGTGTTCTTTAATATTACAGTTATATTAAAAAGAAAACAAAATGGAAGTTATTTCCGAAATAACGTACCGTCAGCTCGTTAAATATTAAAATGGTGGAAAGGTCCGTCGGATTTTGTGCTCCATCGTTATTTATTCAACCGGTGGTAAGCAAGACATTACAGTACCTACTTAGTTGACATGGTAACACTATTATTAACCATGTATTAAAATGTTCACTGAGACTTTTATGCAACGTGTAACAGAATAAACGCAATACCTCTTAAGGGGTCATTGTACTTATCATTATGAGCAACTTTCACTATGCGACCAAAACTGAAATCGGGAAAAAAAATTAGACTGCCCCATACATTTATGTGCGCATAACTCGAGAAAATGTACTGAACAGCAAAATTTCTGTGTTGGTCCCATAGTGAAAGTTGTTCATAATGATAAGTACAATGACCCCTTAAGAAGTATTGCGTTAATTCTGTTACACGCTGTATAACACTAGCTGACCCGCACAACTTCCTCTTCGTCACATTTTTCATGAATGCTCCGATCCTATTGGTCTTAGCGTAATTTTAAATAGCCTTCCTCGATAAATGGGCTCTCGAACACTAAAATATTTTTCCAGTTCGAACCAGTAGTTCCTGAGATTAGCGCGTTCAACTAACCAAACGTACGTACGTTGTGTTCTTTTAATTTTTGTATTTTTTGTGCGTCATTTCAATACGTGTTTTCTTTCTTTCTTTTGTTTCGAACAAACCAACAAACTCTTCAGCTTTATAATATTAGTATAGATAGCGCATATATTCCCCAAACAGTTAGACAGGGGAATAAATACCTGTATAGTCTACACACCAACATTTTGCCAGTTTTGTTTAAGTCAATCCCAAGTTCTACGAGGCGATCCTGTCACCATGAACTGGGCACATGTCTAGATCCTAGGCTGCTACTGACCAGAGGTACAGAATTGTTCGAAAGAGTCACCGCGGCCCTGGAAAAAAAACAAAGGGCATTTGGAGAAACACGGGTGGGGTTTTAGCCAGTAAGAGTCTGACACTCCCTTCCTCTCCACCCAGTGTGGAAGAAGTCATTTGAAGATTTCGCATCGAAAAAAAAAAAAAGTAGGTGTCATGTAAGAAATGACGAGCCGATTGTCAACAACCGGGCACAAATACAGGCCCTGGTCTACTACGACTGGAGAATTTACCCCAGTATACCACTAGACCAACCACAGGGGCAATAGGGATGATTCCTGGTTAAAAAATATATGATCGAGTGATGGATCACACAATCCATTTGAAATGTTGACTTGTTTGCGAAAAATAAAATAGAAACACAAAAATAAAATAAAAAGTAAATATCGTTGAAAACTTTTTTAATTTTGTGCCAGCCCTTTTAAAGGTGGCGACCTTAGAATAATAACGCCTAGAAACCTAGTACGAGCATCAAAAGTGAAGCAACTCAGACTACTCCATATACGGAGTACTCGGCGCAGCGAGCCGTCAGTGCTCAAGGTCACGCTCTGTTGAATGCACCTCCCGAGAAATATTTAAAAATGACAGTTTGTTGCATAAAAAGATGCTCTAACACACCAGGAAAACAAAAAAAATGTGATAAAATCACGTTTCACAAGTAAGTACTTACATTAAATCCATTATTTTTACGTAAATCGATCTTCAAATTAAAATTTTCATAACCTAATTTATCACAATGTAGTGTTGCCAGTTGTAAAGAAAAATTACCCATAATACAGTAAGCACTACCTGTTGGAGTCTACCTGTATTATGATGCTTATTGTTTAAAGTTGTAAGTATGAAACGAAAGCTAATAATTACGGTTGATTCAAATAATTTGCGCATTTTTTTAAGTGAAAAGTTCTTTAGGCGCGTTGGGCAGTTTTCATATGGGAAAAAACCATAGTCGCGACACGCGGCGACACCGACACCTGTGTATGAGATCGTGTCTTAAAATTGAAATAAAGGAACATCAGACTGGGCGGCCAACCAGGGAGGGGGGCAGGGGGAGGCGGGAGCCTTGTCGGCCCCGCGGGTGCCGACCAGTCTTTCATGGGTGTCATTTTCGCGATCTTTGGGGTCGCTAAAACCGATTATGGGGTCAAAATCGAAATCCAAGATGGCGGCGACGAAATTTGCTAACTTTTCGTCATGGGTGTCAATTTCATGGTTTCTGGAGTCGCTGAAACCAATTATGGGGTCAAAATCGAAATCCAAGATGGCGCTGACGAAATTTGCTAACTTTTCGTCATGGGTGTCATTTTCATGGTTTCTGGAGTCGCTAAAACCAATTATGGGGCCAAAATCGAAATCCAAGATGGTGGCTATGAAATTTGCTAACTTTTCCTTATGGGTGTCAATTTCATGGTTTCTGGAGTCGCTGAAACCGATTATGGGGTCAAAATCGAAAACTTAGTATGCATATGCCATCTAACCAGATCTAAATAGTTAGTTGAGAACATTTTCTAAAAAGAGTTTAGAAGGAGAGAGAGAACGATTTGAAGTTTTCTATAAAAGTGAAAAACCACTATCTTTCCTCCTGATGTTTAAAATGTCATGTCGAAAAGTTAGCAAATTTCGTCGGCGCCATCTTGGATTTCGATTTTGACCCCAAAATCGGGTTTAGCGACTCCAGAAACGATGAAAATGACACCCATGACGAAAAGTTAGCAAATATCGTCGGCGCCATCTTGGATTTCGATTACAATAAGTACATACCGACAAGTTACGTACTTAACATTTTTTTTTATATTGATCTATGATTAGTCCCAAGTATATTAACATTTTTCCCGATTTTAGGGAAAGTGTTCATTCCTAGCAACATTTTTTTACGTCTGTGGCTGTAATTACAAACCGCTCACTCACACATAAGTACGAAAGTAGCTTCATGTTTTGGTAGGGAGCGTGTATGAGACTCTCCTTCTAGGCGTTATTATTCTAAGGTGGCGACCTTTGCCGAATTTTATTTTTAATTCAACGAGGGTTGGCATACCTCGTGCCTGTTTTCACGTCAAGATAATTACGTACTACCAACATTATAATATAAACATCCAGGGTTATTTATGTCTAGGTTACCAGACTGCCCCTACCTGTCTCATCATCTGCCTAGCCATTTTCCCAACAATATTGGGGTTGGCTTTCAGTCAAACCGGATTCAGCTGAATAGCAGTCTTTAACGTGAAGCAGCTGCCTATCAGACCTCCACAACCTATTAACTGGGTAACACGGTACTTCTTGGCGAGACTGGTGTCAGAGTTTCTGGCTTCTGACTATCCGTAACGACTACCAAAGATGACAGCCGAGACCAACGGCTAAACTTGCTTTCCGAGTTATGTTAAGATGGTCACCCATCCACAGACCAACCTCGTCAGGCGATGCTTAACCTCGAAGATCAATCCGTGCGGCTGATATAATTTAGCCACGAACTCCTCTGGCCCTACTTGTCTGTACCTACATAATTTTTTTTATTAGACTAGCTTCATCCAGCGGCTTCGCCCACGTGGATATCGGAAATGACCTCAAGGGAAACTACTCCCGGGATAAGAAGTAGCCTATTTGCCTATTCCAGACTATTACCTTATTTCTGTGCCAGTTCATTTCATCCAGATCGCTTCAGTCGTTCTGGTGTGATTAATTAACAAATACATATCCATTCATCCAAATTATTGCATGTATAAAAATGGGTACTGGACTGGTGGTACGAGGCGTAATGTTACATGTTACAAAGCGAGCATTCATGCAGTCAGTACGTGGAAGCGAGCACGAACATGCGCAAGTTACATGCGTATGTGTTTTGTTTTACACGGATTTTAGGACACGGCATAACATGACATGCTCGTTGCGAATGTTAGGTATTTACGGCCTGTAACACCGTTCAGTACCCAGCTTAATATTCGTAAGATAGGTTCGCGTCTTACCTGAAACCGATTTGGTCGACGATGGAGCACGCTTGCCTAGAAGTTACTTATTAACTTAAAGATCCATGAATCATATAACGAAACTATTGGAAAGCTTTGTGTTACTATTCAACTATTTCTTTATTGAATTGGAAAAGTTTTGACAGCCACAAGCCCTCGACAGTTGAGTGGTCGGCACTGAAGTATGTAGACCAGTGGTTCCCAACCTCTATTTGACCCGGGACCAATTTGACTTCTTCGTTGCTACCAGGGCCCAAAATTAAACTGTCAATCTAAAATTAAAAATCATATCGATATTCAGAACTTGTAGCTTGTTAATAGGTTACTGTTTTGTTTGAAAAAAAAAGTAAAGAGCAGTGTCATAGAAAACACAATATTTCTAATAGAAACTTAAAATCAGAGTGCCAATTACTACTCATTTTTATGCCACGTTCGCATAAGCATGTCAGTCGCAATCTATCAAAAATGTATGGAATTGGCCCTCTGATTGGATCACTGGCATTTTTCCGGTGAGAAGATTGAAATGTTAAACCTTTCGCGGACCATATTTTGATCCTTGCGGACCACCAGTGGCCCGCGGACCACAGGTTGGGAACCACTGATTCAGATAGATCAACTTATAGCTGTTTATGATTTAATCATTCGTAGTCCGAAGTTTCGCAATAGGCCCCAATTGGAGCGTGAACCGTGAGCTACTTTAAGTCCAATAAAGACACAGATTGGGGTCCAGTTCTTAAGTCACCATAGGTCATACTCATTAATTTCAACATGAAAGATATTTAGCACCAGAGTAACAATTCTACTATTTTTTAAGAAACGACGTTCGCGTTCGCATGTCAGTTGCAATCTGTCGAAAATGTATGGAAATTGAGGCTTTTTTGATTGCAACTGAGGTAAGAATGTGAACTTGCTTAAAAGTTAGTAGAATTGGCTCTCACTATGTTGAAAACAATTGAATGCTATACAACGCCGGCTTTTATTCTTCTATGTATGAACTCGAAACATCGAATGGAAAATTCAATAAGTATTTGGGCGTTTTTCCTTTTTCTTCAGTTCAAAGGATGAGTACACATCGGTAAAAGCTGACGCCTTTCAACCTCGTCATTAAACCGTCTAGCGTCTGGTGGCGTTCTAACGCTGCCCTTATTGCTCCTTAATGCGTCGTCTGACTATGAAGGTAAAGTTAGATGGTACTTTAATATTGTTTAATGTGACTTTAATTCTGCGGTAAAATAACCAGAGTCATTTGAAAAAAACTTAACTTAATCGTGTGATAAAGTCATAAATATTTTAATTTACATTAAAATTATTTCCTTGACGACTCCCCATTAATAAAGCTGAAGACTGGGTATGTTAATTGCGTCATAGCTTTTTTCTGATATCTGGGGAAACCTTGAAAAGGCGACTGGTATTTTGTGGAAAAGACCAGGTAATGTGGGACTTTTACTTCACTGAATCTATACTAATATTATAAAGAGGTAAAATTTGTAAGTTTGTATGTAGGGGGTAATCTCTGGAACTAATGATCCAATTCTAAAAATTTTTTCACTGATAGAAAGCTACATTATTCCTGAGTGCTATAGGCTATAAATTATTTTTATAACATGTATATTAACCGAGCTATCACAACTTTTGTCTAGCAAGTCGGAAAGAAATACCTCAATAAAATAGAATTATTTGCATGCATGTATGTGTAGGGTAGTTGTAGGGTAGGTGTAGGGTAGGTGTAGGGTAGGTAGGTAGGTAGCCAGTTGACGGGAGCGAAGCCGCGGGAAACAGCTAGTAATAAATAAAAAAGAAAAATAAACCATGTCAGAGGCCCTTGAGGTGGTTTAGAACCTCTGACACTATGTGGGGTCGTTAGACCTTACTGCCCACATGATAAGAAGAAGGCTTCACTAAACCACCCGGTGATCACAATCAGTACAAAACGGAAGCCCCTTGACCTCTTAAAAACCACCCCAGAACCTGTGCAATGCCTGATAGGTTAAAATACGTACGTAATAGCTACCGTCCCAAGTCCTCCTGAGCGATTTCGTCCATGGCGGCCAATTACAACGGAGACTAGCCATCGGCGTGGGACATTTTATAATGCAGGCGTGTGCGCAAACACAGGTGCACTCCCTCTTCCATCACTCGCATATTCCGATGGCACGGCAACCCGACACGACCGGAGAGAGATCTGGCGCAGGACCAACGGCTTAACGTACGCACGGGGTGTCACACCACCAACTCCCAGACTCCGGGCTGTCACAGGGAATTTCTTATTGGAAAAACCCAATAACTTTTTTTTGCCAGACCTGGGAATCGAACCCAAGACTCCACGCTCGGCAGTCGCGCTTGTAATGGAGCAGTCAAACAGGTACCAGTAGGTAGGCGGTAGGCAGGTATAGTACAACATTATTAAAAAAAAACTCACTATACCAAAACTATGACCTTTCATGTCGACAAAATACCTTATGTACAGGCAAAAATTCGTCAACCCTTGCTACTCTAGTTTGCGGTCGTGCAAATCCTTTGAGAACGCACAGTTAGTTAGTCGTTAGTCGCACAGCTAATTAGTTATAGTTTAAATTGGCACTAGTGACAACTGACTGTAACCTAGCGAGGTTACACGTTACACGGTTACCTTGGCGTAAATAAACTCTTTTTCTTTCTTTTTCTTTTTTTTTTCTCTTCAGCAAAACAGACTAAATTTTTGAGATTTTTCTGTGGACCTTTGAAATTTAAGTTTCGAGAGAAACATGATTAAGAGCCAATTTCACTAATGAAACTGAACGCGATCAGCGAATAAACTATTTTTCTATGGAATATTTACACTGACAGCTCTTGAACGCAGTTTAAATGTACTGATCGAGTTTAATTGGTGAAATACACTGTGTTTACTCCTCACAGTATTCATACAATCTCGCAAGTCCTTAATCTTGAAAATTAATTAAATATTTTCACTCACATGCATAAATAATATATTAATAGTGCTTAATATTTTGTTCTTTAAAATGTAAAACATTTTATATTTCTTTTTTTTTGTTTATACATAATAAGAATGCCTGGAACGCTGTCGTCTCCCCTCTTGGAGGTGGGCGCTAATGACCGCGACACAGTACCCCTATACTAATGCGGTTATTAACGAAAACAATATTTTGTAAAATTGTTTCTTGTTCCAATAAAATATTTTGTATTTTTTTTTGTATTTTTAATTCAACTTTACACGCATACGCAACGCCCGCACACGCAGATCTAAAAAGTTACTTCAGATTTTTTTCAAAAAACGTGTTTCCTAACTCATTCAACCCTAATCTCTTCAAAGTTATAGTGAAAAGGCTTTTTCTGGGTAAGCTCACTCCATCGTCGACTTTGTCTCCGTCACCTCTGATCTAGACTAGAGTCAAGAGCAAACCCATCTCAATTAAAAAAAAACATTGTAGAGAGAGAGACGAGACGTGTATAAGAGTTAATTATTTTTAACCTGTTAACAAATAAATGTAATTTATCATTTATCGCTAACCCGCGCCTTCCATACCGGAACACATTAATATTCCTTGCCGGTATAAATAGGCACGGTGTAGTCCCCAAGAGAATTCTTGACGTGTTTGTCCGCTGTTTTAGTAGGCTACAGTTCAATGTCCCACGGCATATTGCAAACTACTATAATTTAACCTTTGTATACGTACTGACTGAGAAATATAACAATGTTTACGTTGAAAATAGTACAACTAGCCTGTTATTTAGCGGTCACGAACATAGTTTCAAATTCACGATACCCCCGTATCCTATGCCATTTTCTATAACTATTAATCATTCATGGTAAACTAACTGTCGCTTATAATTATCTATGAAGTTGACAGTATAAAATGTTGTTGATGTGGTTTTACATGTGTAGATTACACAGGTGAAACCACAACAAAACATAATGTAATATGTACTTACTGACAACACATTGCCTCAACAGCAAAAGTGTAATGACACTTTTGCTGTTGAGGCAATGTGTTGTCAGATGTGTTGTAGAAATCCTCTGGGAAAACTGATCAATTTTGAGAGGATTTCTAGGTATAGCACACTAGACTAACAAAGGACTTTTTGATCAATCGTCAATCGAAGACAGACGTCTATATTAAAATCGTCACTTTGCACTTTTGCAGGGAATATAGCAAAGCGTTATTCCTGTTACAGTCACACAACTGTCAAAGTCCAAGTACAAAATAGTTTCGGGATGTCTAATAAATAAGTCATTGTGTGCCCCACGGCTGTGCCAAATAGGTCCATTTCAGCAAAATGTCAGACAACCAGGAGTTGCCTGACGCTGGTTTTCAACTGAACCTGACGTTGAAGTATAAGTAGACGAAGTTTTGTGTGGTGTAAAATAAATAAATGTTAATGTACCTACAGTAAACGATAAATACTGCTAATGATTGGTAAGTTTGTACATAAATAAGAAAAAATATTGAAACAATAAGGTTAAAGTTTGAAAGAAATATTAAGGTTTGGTTGTACACATAAGTCTTTAAGCGAGACTAATGTGCGTGGGCCATGGGCATCCAGATGCAGATTAAGCCTAGCAGTTTTCCAAGTTGTCTGTAAGACAGTTCCGTGATCCTAAAGTTTGTTACCGTATTTCGGTGCTCCTTTGCGTTCAAGGAGTAAGTGCGCAACAGTTTCTTCCGCCTCCATGCATGCTCAGAAAAAAAGACTGTCCGTTATGAACAAAACCACTTCAACCATAAGATTGTCCTGTTACGAGTCTGCAAGCCATCATTGTGATAGTCTGTGGTAGATACCAGCTGTTTCTTAGGGTCCTCTAAGTAACAGCTGCTACAGCTCTACCACAGACAATCACACTGGTCAAATATAAACTCGGCTCCTGACATTATCATGACGTCACGGCATAGACAGCAGACGGCGGGCAGCTCATCAATCATTCACGGCCAGCCTGACCCGCCAGCCACTTACGACCTCAATCAACATTGTATTACATAGCAACAGAAGTTTCATGTTGTTTGTATACTCATGGCAACAAGGTTAGCTGGCCTGTCAGTGTGGTTCCCACAGACAAAATGTAGGCACAAAAGAAGTACCTAGCTAGCCCTAGGCCTTTTCACCAGGCCTGCGGACGGCGAGGGGTGGGTGGCACGCCGACAGATAAGGACCAGGCCCAGGTCGATAGCGTGTTTAACTGTCGAGAGAGTGGGAGAAGTCATTTCATGATTTCCAATCCATCAAAAAGGCCCTTTTCAGAAAAGTGAGGAGATTTTCCTAAGCCCTATTAGCACCACGTGGGTGCTAATAGGGTGGTTTCTTAGCTGTTAATTTGTATGTCAGGTGAAAAAGAGACTGAAGGACGCCACAGTCTATCGTTGTTATCGCGGTATTCATTCCCAGGTCAAGAAGAATGATGAAGCTTTTTCTATGCGATTTCTATAAGATTTTTATTGCAATAGATCCGCTCCTATGGAACTTAAACATGCCTAACTGATAAAATGTAAGTGTTAAATACCTACTATATGTTCACTTCTCTGCTCAAATCTTCATCATCATTTCTTTGTAACTACTACAACAAGCAGTACCTAAGACTTCTTTCCTTTTCTATCTCTTGACAAACGTTTATTGATTTTTTTAATTTACTGCCCGTAATTTTTACCACACAACACATTATGTTCACATCACTCGCTTCGCTTTCCATTACGCGTCTAATTCAAAATCCGCCTCCATCGCGTCGAATACATAACTCAATGAAGTGAAAACACGTATGAAGAGTTCATGTAATATTCATCATATATGGCCTTGGTCCAGATTTACATAGAATGAAAATAAAATAAGTATGTTTGTATATCTTAATGCCAAGGTATAATGACCTTCAAATCCCACAGATCACGGTCACTGCTAGACACGACATTGCCAAAAACTTTATCTACAAACAAACGTGTCAGCGTCAACACTAGTAGGTACTCATAGAAATTGCTAAACTTACAAAAATTATTACTTGGAAAAAAAAAACATTTTGGCGTTTAAGTTATGGAGCTGACTAAGACTATGACAGCCAAAATTTGCGGTCAGCAAAATTATCGTATCAGTAAAGTCACATTACTTCGTGTGTGGGTTTTTTATTTGAAGTTCTCTCAAGCCACCCAAATGTTGTCTGGTAGATATCGCAGTCAGGGATAAAACCACCACAGAACCCTAAAATTAAGATTTCTTAAAAAAATATGTAATAAAAAATTAAAAAAAATAAAAGTATGTATGTCGCAGCCAACTAGCTAAATCCGCCGTTTCATTAAAAGTCTAGCCTTTTCATTGAATTGTGCCGTTTAATCAACGACATAAGTGACATAGGCAAGTCACTAAACGATATTGAAAGAAAGATGTCACTTAGGTCTGAAAAATCGGCACATTTAAATGAAAAGACTAGGCAACCAATTAAACGGCTAATTAAGCTAATTGACTGCGACATATTTATATATAATATTTTTTATTCAAGTTTACGGTCTATTCGCTGCCAGCTCAGTAATTCCGTACTCTGTGCCAAATCCTCTCACTCAAAATAGTAAACTTTACCTTTACTATTTTGAGTGAGAGGATTTGGTCGTCCATTAAAAAGTTAGCCTTAATCACTGTCCGCGGCTGTCGACTCGGTTTTAGGTTTTATATGGATTTTTAGTCGGGTTCTGAATAGTAGGTAAAAAGGCTGTTTTAAATGTGTATTTATGTGATAAAATGAGACTTTTATGGAGAGAAAAACAAGAAGTCTAATAGGATTAGATGAGTGCGAAAAAAGTCTAAAATAGAAATGTATATCAGTGTCCACAATAACATAACCTAGTTAGTTAAATGAATTTTTTTTTGAATAAGCCAACGTAAGATACATTGGTTGTTAATTACCAGTTTTGTTACATTGTGCGTACAGCAAAGGAATAGAATTCCTTAATGGAGTATGTTTCCTGATAGCTGCAACCTGGGGGTTATTAAGACAGGAATGAACAGGTTTCTTCTGTAAACGTGCCCCATCTTCGACCATCAGACCATGTCATCGCTTACCATCAGGTGAGGTAGTGGCCAAACGCAAGCCATCAATAAAATATAAAAAGACAAGAAAGATAACTTACTTTCTCTTACTTAAAAAAATATTGAATAGCTTTTAAAGTTTCATACTAACTGTCACAAAATACTTTCAAAGTCCCAAATATTGAATAATCGGTTTCAGGTTATTCAATATTTCATTATCATATTAAATTATTTTGTTTGTCAAAGTATTTATTGTACACGACCCGTAATGGAGGAGCGATTAATATCAATAAGCCATGATATAAAAGGCTTTCAGTGCTAATTGGACGTGAGATGAATGGATCATTAATTAGTTTATACTCGGTGACCTTAGTGACAAACCTATTATGGTAATAGTATGCTCATGTGGCCTGCATATCCAACTTTGACTGAACAACTCCGAGCATAGAACGGGCATGTCAGAATACTATTGAATATATCAGAAATGTCCTGGCTGTCGTTTTTGTAGATCTTTGGCAGGCGTTACGGATTGTCAGAAGCCAGAAAATCTGACTCCAGTCTTGCCAAGAAGTACCGTGTAACCGTGTAATGGGTTGTGGAGGTCTGGTCGAAATGCTAAAATGTAGGAATTTGATCTAGTGACATTTTGACAGCATTTGTCAGTCCCATGCATTGACAAGTGAGACAAGTGAGATTCTGTCAATATGCATTTGTCAGTCCCATGCATTGACAAGTGAGACAAGTGAGATTCTGTCAATATGTATTTTTGCAATTTCGACAATCACATTCGCTGATAGAATGACATTTTGTCTAGGGTCTAAGGCACTTGTAAGTTTAGCGCAATATACACTCTTTTGCAAAAAAAACGGGCACCTAAGGAAATTTACGTTCTAAGGTCGATTTTAGTTAATTAAATGAAATTTATTTCTTTGACGTAGTCTGTATACTTATAATCGTGTAAATTAATGCGCGTGAAGTGAATTCGAGCAATTAAAAGAAAAAAAAATGATGGATTCTTTAAAATCGACGTACACGCCCAAACAATAAGAAGTGGTCGGCAATAAAGACAAGTTTTTTTTTTACTTTTTTTAATTAAATAAAGTTACAAATGAAAAACCTAATAACGAGTGTGACCTCCTCTTGCCAAAATCACAGTTTGAATCCTTCTGGGCATGCTTTCCACGATGTTTTTAATAACGTTTTGAGGAATACGTTCCCACTCTTCTGCAATGACTCTTTTTAGCTCCCTGATGTTTTGTGGAGCAGGTTGCACTGATCTTACCCGTCTTTTTAGAACATCCCACACATGCTCAATTGGATTGAGGTCAGGACTTCGAGCTGGCCAATCTAAACGACGGATCCCAACTTCTTGCATGTACGCTTCCACGTCGCCAGAACGGTGCGGGCGAGAATTATCGTCCATAAAAATGGAATCTTCCCCAAGTGCAGTCAATGTGGGTTGTGCATATGGAATTAGGACTTCCATTATGTACCGGTGTGCATTTAATGTTCCATTTTCTATGAAAATTAACTCCGTACGCTCCGTCGAATTAATTGCTGCCCAAACCATAATGGAGCCTCCGCCATAAGGAGTGATTTCTTCGAAACACACTTCCGCATAGCGTTCCCGTGGTCTTCGCAGCACTCGCCGGCGTCGGTCCTCTCCACACAAAGAGATTCTAGCTTCATCAGAAAACAATACTTTATTCCAGTCCTCCAGAGTCCATGAAGCGCAGTTCCGAGAAAACTGAAGTCGAGCAACACGGTGCTCACGGAGTAATTTAGGGCCCCGAGCTGGGCGGTAACTCTTGATATTGGCAGCCAAAAGCCTCCTCCTGACCGTCCACAAGCTAACTTCTACTCCTCTTACTTCTTCAAGGCTCTTCTTCAGGTCCACACTTGACGCCTTACGATTACGCAACGCCTGACTCACCAAAAAGCGGTCATCTCTTGGTTCTGTGCATCGTTTTCTTCCCGAACCGGGTCTTCTTTTGACCGAACCAGTCTCTAGATACCGTTGCCAAGTCCTCTGGACAGTTGAACGACTCACATTTAGCCGCTGAGACACGTAAGTTTGCGAACAACCTTCTTCAAGTAGGGCTATAATTTTACCGGTCCTTATCGCTTTATCACTCATATCAAAAAGTGGTATTTAATGTAAAAAGAAAGATTAAATTGTTTAATTTGCAGAAAATATCCAAAAAGTTTTAAAATATCGTAATCAGTTAAAAATCGTTTCAGCAATTCGCGCCATTAGTAAAGCAATTTTAGAATAATCCACAATAATCATTATTTTTCTTTTCAAATTTTAAATTTGGAACGTAAAGAATCATGCCAGGATGCTTCAAAAAACATGCCAATACATCGTCAAATTAACAAAACCTATTTCTTGTTCTTCTTTATTGAAGTAGAGAAAAAAATCTAAAGTGCCCGTTTTTTTTGCAAAAGAGTTTATTATCTACATAAAGTATACAAAGCAGACCTACTAAACTATGAATTTATTATCGAATTGTTTTTCAATTCAACATTAAAATTGATACCCTACGATATTATCACTCTTGATTTTTGTCTGAGCATCTCAAACCGAATAATTCCCATAACAAAATAACTACAAGTAATTTTCCCTAATTAAAACTTTCACTTTTCTTTTGCAAGTGGCAGTTTAGACGACACAAACAGTTCTCTTGAACGAGGCCAGTCAACTGCAGCTTTGTGCAGATGGCGTCGTGGGCGGTCTGAGTGTTGCCAGCGTGAAATAATTCCCTACAAACAAGGTGCAATTTTACCCTTTCTTAGGTCTAAGGTATTTTTCATTTTGCTCGGTTAACTGTATTATAATAATACACTTCTGGACACACCTATTGGCCCACCTTAGAGTTTAGGTTTCAATGGCCCCTACCGAAATATGATTTCTAGATTGAACAAAAACTGTTGATGCAGTTTTAAACCTGATACATTTTACCATCTTTTTCGATCGTATTGTTTTAAATTTGAATTCAGAATACCATACGACATGGAGCTACGCCTAACAAGTCGGATATGCGCCTTGTTAAAGGCAATTGATTTTTGAATAAAAAACATGTTTTATCAAATAAAGGTTTAATTTAATAACGCGTGTTGCCTCCATGGGCATCTACCACAGCTCTCATACGATTAGGCATAGAGTTTATCAACCGCTCTATGAAATTTTGAGGGATCATCTCCCATTCCTCTTTTATGGCAGTTTTCAACTCCTGCATCGTCTGGGCAACTGGCTGACGAGCCCTAACACGTCTTTTTAGCTCGTCCCACATGTGCTCAATGGGGTTCATGTCTGGGCTTCTGGCTGGCCAGTCCATAACTGTGATGTTCACATCCCGAAGATATTCCCTGACGATGCCGGCCGCATGGGCTCTTGCATTATCATGCATAAAAAGGAAATTTGGGCCCACATAGTCCGCGTATGGTATCACGTGAGGTTCTAAGCACTCACGAATGTACCTTTCAGCATTTAATGTTGGCAGCCGTGGTCCTGTAACAACCTCAAGTTGAGTTTTGCCGCTCGCGGATATACCGCCCCAGACAGTCCATGAGCCACCGCCATAAGCAACCCTCTCTTCAAAGCAGCATTGTGCGAAACGCTCTCCCTTACGTCGGTAGACCTTCTTCCTTCCATCATTGCCATGTAACACAATTTTAGACTCATCAGAAAAGAGTACACGGCTCCAATCTTGCTGTGTCCAATTTAAATGACTGCGTGCGAAATGAAGGCGTGCTGTTCGGTGGGCTCGCGTTAGTTTGGGCCCATTAGCTGGCTTGTGTGGTACCATATCGCCTTCTTTTAACCTTCTCCGAACAGTTCGAGCGCTCACAGATACTCCGTGGAAGTCGCGAAGTTGGTTTTGTATCTCAATGGAGGTAAGGTGACGATTTCTCAAGCTGGTCGTCACGATGAATCGATCCTGCCTTTCAGTTGTGACCCGAGATCGTGGCCTTCCTTGGCGACGAACAAAGCCGCCAGTCTCTAGGTACCTCCGATAAACATTTCGGACCGCAGATCGACTTAAATTAAGTTGAGCACTCACGTTTCTTTGGCTGTGTCCGGCCTGAATAAGTGCCACAGCTTGGGCGGCGACTTCAGGTGAAGTATCCATAGATTATTGATAGAACCTCACCTTAATGTTAAGAATAAGTAATGTTTGTTGCAAAACCAAAGATATCAATCACTTTTTCAAGAATTAAATCCAAGTAAACCAATAAAACCAAGTTTTCTTAGTATTCGATTGTTTGATATCAACAAACAGGCTCCAAATTGTCTTTTGTTTCTTTAAATTCTGTGTTCGAAATTCAAAAAAAAACTATTGAATGAAATTGTGAATGTGCCAGGTTCAAAACTGCATAAAAACTTTTTGCTCGACCTAATATAAAATTTTAGCTAGGACCAAACAAAACTGAAAATACAAGGTGGGCCAATAGATGTGTCCAGAAGTGTAATAAAATAATAATAATAATAATGTATTATAATAATAATGTTACTAACACTAGTTTATAAGTTACACTGTTACTAACAAATATGGAACTGATTCTGAAATAAATGTTTATTATTATTATTATTAATGGTGATATTTGAAAAAAGAAAACTATAGACTATGTATAAAGGTGCTGTCAATACAAAAATTATCCTTAGTTAGGACGTGTGATTGACTTACTCCCAAAAAACTGTGTTTCCTTCTAGCTACAACCTTCTTCTTCTTCTTATGGTGTGAGTAGTAAGGTCTAACGACCGCCTCAAGGGCCTCTGACATGGTTTATTTGACGACCGCCATTTGGCAGCCGGGACCACCGGCTTATATGTCGTATTCGTATAGCTACAACCTGGGGATCTTGAAGTCAAGAGTGGATAGGTTACTTCTAAGCAAGTGCACTCCATCGTCGACCATCCCACCATGTCATCGCTTACCATCAGGTGAGATAGTTGTCAAACGCGTGCCTATCAATAATTAAAATATAGTTTATTTATTTTTAACTTTGTTATGAAATCCTACTAATTTTGTAAAACGTGTTGTTAGTTTTTTTTTCAATCACGCGCAATCGGCTGAACAAACTTCGATAAATGAGAACACATGTAGCTCATGTCCTGCATTAACACCTAAGATAGGTTTTCAATCGGGTCTAAAATATTTATTCCTTAAAAAATGACTAAAAGAGCGGGCAACAACTAGTATTGAATAAATGAGCACTTAGAAGCTATGAAGATTTGAATAGCAATTGGTTATACTTGAATAGGTATCTAATAACTCATTCAATAAAACCTTTTGTCTTCCCTGACCTTTCAGAAGTCAAAAACTTTGGACGTTTACATACGAAACAATTATAATAAAGTATAAATAGAATTAAATACAAAGCTCTTTGTTATGTACTCCATTTTAATTACAGTTACAACCGATATTTTAAAGACAAAAGTATGAAACATGTTTGAACTTTCCAAAACATTGACCGGGAGTGTATAATCCATATTTATTTTTAACCAACGTTATTTTAATCTAGGGCTGGATGATAAAACTCTGCAAGCAAAAAACGTAGGCGTAGATCACGTTTCTCTTTTAATTTACACAGACGCGGCTGTATGATAATATTATATGACCTTATCGTTCCGTCACGTTTTCTGTTTATCCGTATCTACATAATATTTCATTGAAGTCTGTTTTTAACATACAGACATTTTGTTGAATTAGGAACATCTATTTTGAATGTATGTCGAACTTTCTAGGTGCGTAGGTCCTTAAAAAATTCACAGTAATGATTGTTTTTCTAGAAAGTCCGAGAAATTCCATCGTTACTGGAAAACACAGAGTTATTTCGGATTTCTGCATATACCTATTACCTACAATGTTTCTCGGGTTAAAAATGCGGCACCTTTCTACGGTACCAACGATTTTGTATTATTTTTATGATTTGCCTTTCGCAGATCAACATATGAAGTTGTCATCTGCTTAACCGGACTTGTCTGTGGTGGCCTTAATAAAAATGTTAGCTTCCAGCTAAGTACTAAAACCTTAAAAAGCAACTTAAGGTATCTGGTGAGGTAACGGATATTGAGTTTCCAATGGAAACGATATAAACAGCATCGTGCAAGAATCGTAGATAGTATCTACAAACCTGTAGACTCTGATTATCTCCATTGGGAAAAGGGGGTGAGCATAATTGTTTCAATAATTATATTACAGAAAATCGGTAACCGTGTAAAAATATATCACAATTTCAAATCAAATCATGAACTCCAATCCATTCATATACTTATTCAAGAAAAAGTATCTCTTAGAGGCTTGTCGTCAGCCAGGTAATATGATCTTTTGGAATTTTCTTTCCCATTACTTGTTCTGTCTCATTTGCTGAGTTGTGATAACAAGAGCTCCTGAGTTGTGAGCTGTGACAACAAGAGCTCCTTCCAACAGATAACGAGCAGTCTTCGTTAAGGTCAAGTTGCGCTACTACAGCAGGTTTGTGTTCTGAAATAAGTGGAGTTCGAAGTTATCGGCTCAAGAAGTGGACGAGGTTTTATTTTTAACCATTATTAATTTAGGCAGGTTGTACTCATACATTTGGATAGTTAAGATGGAGCCGTTGGAACGTTTGTTTGTACGAGAAACACGGTATTTTGAATGTCTTGCAAATACTTTCGAACGTAGCTGACCGCTTCGGTATATGTCGGGCCTATTTGTGGTGTCAGATAAACTATAGGTAAAACTAAGGTACCTAATAACCACATGATCCATGGACAAAAAAATACCAATGATGATGAATTAAAAAAGACCAGTGTGACGTGAGAATACGACAACTATACGATGACGGTGTTTTCATACAAATTGTTCTTAAATTACTTTTCAGACAGAAGAATACCTATGAAAACGCATTGTCGCGTCACACATTCTGCGGGATCCTTAATCGTCTCGACATGATAAACCTAGTGATCTATATTGAATAGGTACACAAAGACGACATTGACGAAGCCTTCGTTTTACACCCACCCAAATAACCAAACAAGCGGAAAATAAATACAATTAACAATCTCATCACTGCTCAAGTAAACGTTTTACGAGTCTTCGAAATCCTTTGAAATAACGTTGTTCATCAAAATCTGTTACGAGTCGCGATTAATTGAATCAAAACGAAATCTTCATTAATGTTGCCGACGGACTGGTTAGCATTGCAAATGATGCTCTGGAGTAATTCTTGGCTTAACAAATTGGGGTGAAGACGACTCCTCAGTAATACCTATATTTATCTACCTTTTTAGTAGGTACTTTTCAGAGGCAGCACGGTAGTACTTAGCAGCACGGAGTTTTGAAAGTGCTGTGATACCCCGTGCCTCGGAAAACAAGGTAAGCCATTGATTTTCTGTTAAGTAAATTCAGTAGAAAAACAACAAATTTGATGGGAGGATGAGTAAGAATTACAACGGGCCCTAACTGGAGAAGATTGACTCGTGCTAGAAAACAGTTATAACAGCTAGAGAAGGCCTTTACCAACGGGCATGCAGAATTAAGAGAAAACTTTAACAACAAACAAGGTCATAGAAAATACAGGATAATTTTATCCTGTATTTTCTATGACCTTGTTTGTTGTTAAAGTTAAAATAAAAATAAAAGATTCACGAGGCATGTGTCAATGACTGATTATACTTGGTCGGTCATTGACTTTTGGTTTTGAGGGCATAGTGACTTCTAATTTAGAGTCAAGATATAAATCCGTGCATCTCATTAACTTCTCTTTGTCGCGTTAATTACACCTTAAGCGGGCCAAACGGAATGAGAATAAAGTTTCAAATAAGAGGTCAGGATTGGTTTTGACCGTGGCGACAATTTGATAGTGGCGAGAAATTTTCTTAACCGTTCCTACGCAATTATAAAAAGCCGATACCATAACTCCGAATCTGCAGTTTTAACCCATATCATCATTGTTAAATTTTCGTACCCGAAGGGCAACCAACGGGTTGCGGATTTTGATCGAAAGAGTTACCGCAGCCCTGGAACGTAAAAGGCACTACGAGGAGCATGGATGGGTTTTAGTCAGTAAGAGTCTGACACTCCCTCCCGCTCCACCCAGAGCGGAAGGGGAAAAAGGGCAACTAACGGAACCGTATCACTATAATAAGCCTACACTATACTTATAGGGCACTTGCAGTTGACCTACAACCTTGCAAAAATGAAATCTCGCAAGAACCGAGGTCTCATTTTGGTATCATTCATATGCGACTCCGAATTGCACATGACGGGGTTTTTAAAAAAATAAGGATTTTTTTTTGTCTTGTCCATGCAATTCGTACTTTCCTGCCGCACTTTTAGCGAAAATTCAGCCATTATAACGAGGTTAGACACTTTAGAGACAGACTAGACTTGATGAGACTAGTTCAAAGCACTTCTGACAAAGTTTGGTCAGTTTCTATAGTACTAAGGAGAAGCACTGTCAGTCCTTCAAAACTTCTGAACAGAATTTAAGTAACTAACTCCCAGTTTCACTAATGACTTTTTTATTGATGGGTTTGCGTTTGACCACAATATCATCTGATGGCAAGCGATGATGTGGTCGACGATGAAGCACGCTTGCCTAGAAGTTACCTATTCACTCTTGACATGAAGACCCAGAGAAAATTGATGCGACCAACTGTCAACTCCGTGAACTGCTGCGGTTGGCTGATGACAATAATTCATATACAAAAATCACAACAATTAATGCGCTTTCGATTTTTAAATTTTAGAGAAGAAACTAGACCTTTAGTAGGCCCAGTTTCTGGAACGAAAATTTAGAGTTTTATGATTCGATTTTAACCAATGGTTAAAAATTGTCGGCTTTACTACAAAACGGGTTCTAACTTTAAACCCAGGTTTAAACCAACAAGCCATTTTTGAATTTCGAACTTTATTCCAAATGCCGTAAAGTTCTTGAATGCACATTGACAACATAGGCCGGGATCTAAAGTTTTTGTATTAATAACTTTAAGCTAGTCGGAATATAGTTCAAAATGCAATAACGGGCTTGAAAGTTTAGGCTTGGACTAAAGTTAGAACGCGTTTTGTAGTAAAGCCGTGTGGGTTTAATTTTATTCCATGAAAATACTTTTTTCGATCATTTGGTATTTTGCTTGACCAATGGTCAAATAACTACTAAAATATGTTCGAAAAACTCATTTAAAAGTTACCCATAATTTTTAAACATTGGCTAAGTTCGCCACAAATAAAAAAACTCGCCCTTAGCAATAATTCTAAGTGTAAACGCGTCCTTAAATCGAAAATTAATGTTCGGTAAACTGTTTGGGTGTGTTTTACGATCGATCCATGTTTATTCATAGATCGTCCACGCTGAACAAGTTATAATTGAATGAGCTTTTGTCCCGGTCGGCTATTCAGACATTGATTTGATTTGAAGGTGTATTAATGTTGATTTAACTTGGAAATTGAAACGCGATAGATGGCAAGATATTGGTTTCGTGGCAATCAACAACCGGCGGCGACATAAATAAATACCAATATCGGAATTGATCGCGATATTGGTTATTAGGAGTTTTAACTCATATACCGACCTGGTGGAGGGTTTTCGAGATCTCTAGGCTCGCTCTTGCATTCTCCATTTCCTCCATTAGTAAGTCTTATTCCTTTTGTGTGAATAATCAACACAATAATTTCGTGCTCGATTTGAGGAGATGAAGATGCGCCCTCCTGAATATTATCCTGTCTGGGCCCATGGTGACACGCGTCATCTACTTATGTAGCTTTAAACTGAGATTATTGAATTGTCAACAGCACATGAAGCCATTCCCTATTCTCTTAACATGCGTGATTTATACCTCTTTTAAGTAGGAGTAGATGACCTATTCGTTGATATATGTAAGCCACCAGGTACACCTTTCAATCATCTTGAAAAAAAATATTTTCGAGATGATTTTTGACTATCCTACACCTACCTACATCCTAGCGCTAAACAAAAAAAAGTGACATAATCTTTATCGCAAGCCTCTTGGCAGAATCTTCCATTATCCAAAAATTTTGTACCCATATTACCAAGAAGATATGTATTTTTCTTCATTTCTAACCTATATTTTCTAACGCATCAACAATTATATACATCGAGACACAAAGGTGTCTCGATGTGTAATATATGGTGACCCATCCACATGCCAGCCTCGGCAAGAACTGTTCAATCTCGAAAACCGTAATGTAATAGTAACCACGAGCCTGGAAAGTACGTATATCAAAAAATCCCTGCATTTCTTCCAACCCTTCATTCCTCAACTGAATTACTAACAGGAAAAGAATAAGTGAAATACCTACCCATTTGAAAAAGTCTTAATATGAAGGCAGCGAAGTGAAATCTCGCAGAAAGCCGACACGTCCGTAATAAAACGGAACGTGGCTTGAAAACAACGAGTAGCCTGCCACCTGTCGCGTCGACGCAAGTTATGTCGAGTTGGGTGTGAGATGTGTCGTATTTGGTGTGAGATGTGTCGTGTTTGAAGTGAGTTGTGTCTTGCTTGGTGTAAATTCTGTCACATTTAGTGTGATAATGATAATGATATCAGCCGAAAGATCCACATCGTCATAATCGCCACGCTTGGCAGGCGGGTTGGGTATCGCAGTGTAGCTGTAGCAATGTACCTACAGATAATGCTGCTGCCCATTCTCTGGTGAGTCCCTTAGTCACCTCTTACGACACCCACGGGAAGTGATGGGATGGTGCTACTCTTTTGCGTCCGATCCGTTTGTGAGTTTATTTATTTATTTATTACTTTACGCACACAAATATGGAGAGGCGGACTTCTTAGGCTTTTTCGACCAGTCAAAGTTTTGTTGATGAGCGACACGTTCGTAATAAAACGGAACTGTTGTCAAGCCGACAACAGTTCACAACAGCAACACGAGTTGCTGTCACCTGTCGCGTTGGTGAGAGTTGTGTCTAGTTGGGTGTGAGATGTGTCGCGTTGGGTGTGAGATGTGTCGCGTTGGGTGTGAGATGTGTCGAGTTGGGTGTGAGCCATGTCGTCGTGTAGGGTGTGAGTTGTGTCGTGCTGGCTGTGAGTTGTGTAACTTTGGGTGAGAGTGCAGTTGCAGGATGCTTCTGCATAAGTAATGTCTTATATCTGAGAAGAGCTGGACAAAGGCACAGGACCCGTCAATGTGATCCCCAAGCTTCTCGCATCCAGGGGTCTCCCACAATCTTCCCCTGTCGGTTCAGTTAGGCTGGTGCCTTGCAATTTTTGCAATTGCGTAATACAATTAATGTAATCAAGAGTATACTCTGTTGTCATTTCGACAGTATTCATTGCGTGTTTAACGTTGTCGAGTAGACGATTTTTAACATATAAAGCGCGAATTCGATTGTTTAGAAATATGCTTTATGAGTTATGAAATTGGGGTGCACTGTGCAGGTCATCGGCTCAATAATGATGACAACGAAGTTATGAATAGAGGTACAAAACCCAATCGTATGAAATGGAACCGCCTACCAATTTTGAAAAAGGAAGAAAAGAATAAACAGTGTTTATTTGTTACAGAAAAACTATTTCTACTAAATAATGTATGAAATTAGGATGACGTCCATACCCCGACCCCCACGTAAAGATTAGTTTACTAACAAGTCGTAAAAAGGTCATACTCCGTTGCGGCGAGCATGGGTGAATGTTCTGTACACAGTGAACTCCTCTGGGATTGGCACAGTACGCTAGATTGCCTCGACTGTACATGAAATGAAAATACATAATATAAAAACACACCTGTTTACCCTGAATGGTTACACAGAGCTATACTCAGAAATAGACCTTTCCTATCCTGATCTATGTACAGTTAACCTCATTTCCCAGTTTTTGTCATCAACCGGGCACAAAGCCAGTCTAGCAATTGATTCCTGATGGAATAACTCAATAACACTTTGCCCGACACGTGAATCAAACTCAGGACCTCATTTTCAGACTCAGAGACAACGAAACAGTCACGACAATACATAACTAAATTTTATTATTATTATTATTGAATGCGGATCGCGCTTTACCACAATGTCACTTTATAGAAAGTGAGGATGGGTCGACGAAGGCGCACGCTTGCCTAGAAGTAAACTATTCATACTGACTTAAAAAAAACAACAAAAAGTACAACCGACTTCCAGTTCCAGTCATAAAATTAAGTAACCACACCAGAAACAGTGTAGTTTCTTAATTTTTTGACACCGACTTCCAAAAAAAAGTTTTTTTGTACTTTGTAGTTGATTTTATTTGGGACTTCCAAATAGTTGTATTTTATGACGACACGGTTGGCGCAGTGGTTGAGCGATCGGCTGCTGCACTGCGTGACGCGGGTTCGATACCCGCACGGTACAAATATTTGTATCGCCTACAGATAGTTGTGCCGGGTCTCGCTATTTGTATATGTGAGTTTGTATGTTTGTAAACCCACTCACAATCCAGGAGATATTCCTATTGGGCAGTTTAATTTTTTTTTTTAAGTTTTTTGTTTTTCACTTTTTGCTTCTGCTACCCTCCAAAAATTCCATCCAGTCTATATCTATTTAACTGTCTATCTCCAAAGTTATTCATCAGATCTTTACAAAATTTAAATGGGAACATGTCGAAATAAACCCCCTTCGAATAAAAAGTATGACGGAGTTATGCCCGAACATACATAAAAAAATATATCCGAATTGATTACCTCCTCCTTTTTGAAGTCGGTTAAAAACCCCATGTTGTAGCTATTCATACAGATAGACGTATACACTATTGCCCGGTGACCTCTCACAGATGCTCAGAAAGTTCCATGGAAAGCCGAAACTAGGCATCTCTACAACTACACGACACTGTGTGTCAGCACTACCAACCTCATAAAATACCAACCATGTAGCTATTAGTACGTAGGTACACCTAATTCTAATTCCGGTCTATATCGGACGCAAATCGCGTTATGCCCAGTCAATTTACTTCAAATGGTCCCCCGACTAACCCAAATTGAGTTATGATACGGTATCTTAATATTGACGGTAGTCCCATTAAATTGTGCATTCTGGCGTTACCTATTATGATATTATGTTCCTTCAGTAGTAACTCACATAGGCACACGTAATTATAATAAATAGTAAAACAAAGAGAAGAATATTTGATTTTGATGACAAGCCGGCCAACTGCGTGTTGGACTCGCGCACGAAGGGTTCCGTACCATTATCTATGAAAACGGCAAAAAAATCATGTTTGTTGTATCCCCCTTAAATATTTGTTTTATTTTAATTATTTATTTTTAAAGTGAATATATAACTAAATATTCTGTGAATATTTCAAGCGTCTACCTTGCCGTTATCAATATCGAGCAAAAACGAGCAAAAAAGTCACGTTTCTTGTATGGGAGCCCCCTTAAATATTTATTCTATTCTGTTTTTTAGTATTTGTTGTTATAGCGGCAACAAAAAAATATCATCTGTAATACAGCCTGGTGACAGACGGACGGACGGACGGAGAGACGGACAGCGAAGTCTTAGTAATAGGGTCCCGTTTGGGTACGGAACCCTAAAAAGGACTATCATGCCTTGAATTAAAAGTTTATAAAGGGTAAGTTCTCGTATTTGACATTGATTGTCGCTTGAGATGATATTGCGACATGAATTTGAACACTTTTTACCTAACTGCCTTGAGCAAGCTAATGTGTAATGCTCGTGTTCTGTAGGTACAGCTATCATATTACTAAAAGTCGGTTAACAAAAGTATATGCAACAAATATTTCGGTGAAATCCCTACTTCCCTACTATGTAATATTAATACGAAAGTAACTCTGTCCGTCTGTCTGTTCCGCTTAAAACGGCTGAACGGATCGTCATGATGTTTAGATAATTATATAGCCTGGGATATGAAGAAGGACATAGGCTACTTTTTTACGCGATAACCGACATACGCGGAGCCGTGGCCAAAAGCTAGTTTGGCCATAAAATGGAGTGACTTTCGTCTCTTAGATGAAAATACCAGCGCACCACAACAGGTTCGTAGATGCTGATCAAAATACTCTAAATATAATCATTTATCTGCAATCTAACGTCAAATTGTACTAACTATTTTAGATTTTTATTATTTTTTAAGGATGGGACATCATCAAATAACCCCTTACGCTCTAGGTGGAGCGGGAGGGAGTGTCAGACTCTTACTGAGTAAAACCCATCCATTTTCCTCCTAATGCCTTTTGTGTTCCAGGGCCGCGGTAATTTTTTCGAACAAAATCCGCAGCCCTGGCAGGCTCTGGCCCTAACAGGTCCCTACTCCTATGCTGACATCTCTTTGAGGCGCGCGTGGAACACAACGCGCCGTCGGCCTGGGTCTGGCTTTGATCGGACGGCGAGCCACCCAACGCTCGCCGTCCGCAGACCCGCACCTACGGTGGCCGGGAACCGCCCAGCAAAGTGTATTCTTAACTACAGTGTAGAGATTGACTGGTAGAGAATCACTTCTTGCGTTAAATCCACCTACCACTACCATGTACCATGCACCGCTACCATGCATAAAGTACTTATAAATAAATTACTTTTCAAATGCTTCTATTTTGCATCTTTCTCCGCTAAATTAGTAAATGCTAATAAGAGCTGGCAGTATCTCTAAAAAAAAACATACAGCCAAGTACTTAAAAAAAAAATAAAAGTCACGCAATATATGTGTCGGCAGCCTTATCGTTCGTAATGACACTCATCTATTTGCTCCAACGTGTACGTACGAGTAGTTGTAATGACAGAATCGATCACGGGTTCGAAGCAGCTATCATCGCTCATATCTCCACAAGGCAACGTTTAATATCTTATTAATTCATCATATTCCATTTAGACGGGAACCTTGGAGAAATCTTTTTGTTAAAGCTTTTAGAGGGAAGGGTACAGTCTTCGAAGAAATATGTAATAATTTAAAACGCATTAAGGCTTGGAAGCCACTGAAATTGTTTCTGGAAACATTCAAACATGTTTTTTCAAGACATAAGTAAGTAATGTAACACTTTTTACTGGCGAAAATGGTGCATAGCTACGCTACGGCGTAGCGCGTAGCACCGAAAGCGTAGCTAATTTGCTACGCGCCGTAGACCGTGAAATCTCTGATACGAAGTGACTCCGAAAAGTTCTATAAATGTACTGTATCGCTTTGCCTTCGTTTGTCAGTATTTTCAGCACTTTGTTGAACGAACGTAATTTAAATTTAGGTTACTGATAAATTGAATTTATGCAAAATTATTTAGCTAACTAAAACGTCTAACTTACCTTATACTTACATACTTATTCAAATTAGGTGTTTGTGCTCGATGAAAATCAGACCCTCAAATAATTTTATAAACTTAGAACTAACTTAATATTTATTATAATTTCATCCAAAATTAAATACAAACTAAACTTACCGAGCTTTCCGTAAATATTCTTCAAAGTTCACCAAAGAGTAAAAACAGTCTCGGTCCTCTTTACTAGACCAGCAAAAAGTTAAGTAAAAAAGAAAACAATTAATTTTAAAAAGAAAAAATGTTCGGTATTCGAAAATTGAAATGAAGTTCGCGGCTTATTCCCGTTGCGAGCGCTCGTCCGTTCGGTCGGAGGCAAGAGCGGCATCTGACACAGCCAACATACAGCCTATACTTCATGCCGTCCGAAAGAGGCTGCTTTCAAACTGAAAAGCTCTTTTACATGAAACGAGAACGACACGATAAATTAGGTTATTTAATTATGGATTAACAAGATTATATATACAAGTTTGGAACTCAAAACCTCTTTAACTTTGAGTCCATCTTAAGACTAATTTTATCTAGTGGATGCAAGTACCTACTACTGCTGAGTATAGGATCTCTACATTCGTTTCGATCCCCTAGAGATTTTCCATAAGGATTTCCAGTAGTAGCGGCCTATTATCTGGTTTTTGGCCAGGCTGAAAAGAATAGGCTAGTCTCCTATTTAATGTGACCGTGACGTTCAACTTAAGTTATATATGTGTGTAAGTACCTACTAAGTATAAATACACCCGCCTCCCACTTCGAACCATATAAGTATGGAAAAATAAAGTAGACTTGCCACTGCTGCCCATAAAGAATTTTTCATGTTGATGCAATTTATTACAGATGAAAATTTTGCCTTTAATTAAAAAAATCGTAAAGAACTTTGAATCAATCGTACCAAAATCGTATCGAAAGCTCTTCGCAAGCTCCAAAGCGCCCCACTCTGTATCAATGGTTGTATAAGTGCGCGCATGCGCCTTACGCGCGGATGTGACGCACGGCGCGCCGGTTATCAATGGGACCGCCATCTTGTTGACGTCATAGCAGCTTCACGCCATGTTTGTTTTCATTCCGGTCAATCTATGGAACACCGGCTGTTCGCAGTTATTTCCACGAAATTTTAATTAAAAATGATGGAATTTCGTGGAAATTATTTACCTGAAAAGTTGTTTACCAAAGAAAAATAATAATTGTTGTTGTTGTTGTTGTGAAATTCAAAAGATATATTTTAATACAGGAAAACATGCTTATAGATTCTGGATCAAAGCAATGATGGAACTATGTTTACGATTAACATAGTTCTTTGGTTTTTTGTATGGGTAACCTCATTTCGTTACCAAAAGGAATACTTGAGCAGTTCTTTATAATTCAAAGTTCAGTTAATCTTTTCTTTGTTGACTGTTGTTGTTAGATACAAAACACGTAATAAAAACGCTTCTGAAAGCACGTTAAGCCCGTGTGCCCGGCTGTAATTCAAGATAAGAATCAAGATAACAATGCTTGGAATCATGCTGGTTCGTATCCGTATGGGCACTTGGGGCACTCCTACGAATGGTTCATGTTCTGAACAGGGACACTTAGATCGGGTACCCGACGGGTCTATAAAAGCCCATTTCGTCAAATTGTGTTTGCAGCGGCCTACCTGGGTGCGCAACCAATTAAGTGCTTCCCATTTAAGCCACTTCCGTTGGTAGGTTGACCCATTAAGATTATGGGAGTCGTTTCAAATACCTACACCTTATCTACTGAAGTTTTTTTAACGATGGAAAATCATCAAATGACTCCTTCCGCACTGGGCGGAGCGGGAGGGAGTGTCAGACTCTTACTGACTAAAACCCATCCGTGTTCCTCCAAATGCCCTTTGCGTTGCAGGGCCGCGGTGACTCCTTCGAACACTGACCTACATTGTGAAAGAGAGCAAAACATACAAAGTGATTTGTCACTTTGTCTGCTTAAAGGCAAAACAAACAAAACGAAATCTAATAAAGCTTATGCAATATCGTCTCATTTTATAACTAGCAGTATTTCTGTCTCCACGCACAAAACAATTGAATTATCCTAATACAAACAAACGCAAAGAGCTTCCAAATACAATTAGTTCATGTTTTAGTGGCTTCCTGCACTATATCTAAGGTAACTTGATTACTCTTTCTACGGCGACTCCTGAACTATGAACTTATTAAAAGTGAAGACATTTCTTCGCTATAAAAACAGCTCTGTACGGCTTTTTTAATAAGGGAAATTAAATTGTGAAAAGTAAAAACAGCGGCATGGGTCGAGCTTTAAGGTTGAATGCCATGATTAGGTAATGTTAAGCAATGATAGGCAAAAGCCTGCCGATGGTGGTCCGCGGATGGGTGGCCAATTTTAACCGACTTCTAAAAAAGGAGTAGGTTCTCGTGCCTTGGAAAGCAGCTAAAGTGGTTGGTACATACCGGCTGTCTTTTTAACCGACTTCAAAAAAAGGAGGAGATTCTCAATTCGATTGTGTTTTTTTGTGTTTGTTACCTCATATCTCCGTCATTTGAACCGATTTGAAAAATTCTTGTTTTATGTGAAAGGACCTTCTCGATTGGTCCCATTGAAATTGTATCAAAATCGGTTCAGTAGTTTGGTTTTTTAATCCAAATAGCTGGAAAAAAATATGTGGAAAAATCATCCATGTATACGAAAATGCGTATTTTTGCTTTCCTGTGACTTTCCAATGGTATTGTTAGGTGTCGGTACCACTAAAATATGAAAAATAAAAAACTTTTTTACAAAAAAAAAAAATTGACTTCCAAAAAAAAACACATTAGGTGCAGAGTAGGTACAAAATAACTTTAATTTCGCAAGTCGGTGTCAAATATCGAAGAAGCAACCAAAAACACCGATAACCTACCGAAATTTACGCTATTTTGTACTCTGTAGTGTGTTTTTTTTTTTGGAAGTCGGTTTTTTTATTGTGAAATGTTTTTTATAGATCTTTTTATTACCACCACTATCTATAGTCTATATCACCTGACAGTAAGCGATGATGGGGTCGGAGACGGATAACGCTTGTCTAGAAGTAAAGTAGTCGTTGCATATGGGTAGTCAGAAACGAATAAATCTGATACCATTCGAATCTTGCCAAAGGCAGACGTGATTCCCGGCACTGGGTTATGGAATGCCTATATTTAACAAAGTCTAAATTAATTACTGGAATTCAGCTACATGAGAGGGCCAATTCTACTATTTTTTATCTCAGTTGCAATCGGTCAAAAAAGCCTCAATTTCAATAAAATAATAGAATTGGCACTGAGGTTACTCTCTTGAATTTTGTTGCGGAATCTAAGACAGTTGAATCGTTTCCCCGCGACTCGTCGAGCTTCATTAACTCGGCATTTTCTGTCGGTCGCTCCTGCTGATTCTGGCTCTCCGAAGATACAGTAGTTGGAAGTGGTGGGGCGAGCATGACCATGATATTGAGATTAAAGGGGTCATAGATACCCGAGGCGTGATATGCTTATATTGTAAAGCTTATAATTCCATTTTTTTTATTACTTGCATCACACGTGTTAAGGAACTCGACAAGCTCCGTCGTATTAGCAGCGTGTCTCCCATACTAATGACCTCATGAAGTTCAACTTGCACTCGAAGTGATCATCACACTTATATTAAAAAATATATACACACGTGTGAAAGCTTGTATGTTCGGTTGTTTGTCAATCATTCACGCCTCATCGACTGAATGGAGAGAGGGTAGAACATGACCTGGATAAAGTCATAGAATATGGTAGGCGCCAGATAAACTTGCAATAAAGTACATTGACCTTTCCGTAATATCCCTTCGTAGATACCCGAACAATAAATTATGAACCGTTTTTCATTATTAGAGAACGCAAAGGATCACGATAGAAGTCGATTCAGGACAGCTTATGTCTTTATTTCTGTTTTATTGTATGTGGGTCAGTGACCGTTATTGCACATTTATTTGGGGCCTACCATAGATACTTTTAGGGTTTCGTATCTGGAAGGTAACCAACGGACCCTCATTGCTAAGCCAGTGCTGTATGTCCGTCTGTCTATCAGCGGTGTCATGAACCGTAATAGGTTGTTTAAATTTTCGCAGAGTGTGTATTTCCACATCCAAGAGGGATTTCTCTTCGGTTTATAGTGTTGAACCCTTTATGCACTCGCACTTGGCCGGTTTCGTGCGATAATTCTTAAGTTTATCGTGCTCGAAGCCGGTTTCCCAAGCTGGTGACTTCATAAAGTTCAGCTCCCACACAATCAGACCTCAACATTGCGAAGTAATAACCTGCACTCATACCACTTCAGTGCTTGAACATGCAATATTAAGTGTAATTACTCGTTCTGCTATTAAATAACGTTTTTACGCCGGTTTTAATTGGCTGACCTTGTTTGACAGTAGGTAAGTGAAGCGTGGCTTTCGTTCCACGTGTAGCATCATTGTCAAAATGTAGGCCTTTAATGATTGTGACAATGAAGGTCCTTAATAATTATTGGCATGGCTATGGGGTATGTTGATACAGCTCTTAAATTAGACAATATATGAAGAGGAGAAAGGTTGAAACGATATTACACTTCAGTGCATATAAACAGACAACCCATGAATAATATGCAACTATTATTCTCGTACCTAATTTTTGACAAGTTTTTGACAGTGATCAAACAAACTCAAAAACAAACAAACAAACAAACAATCAAACTTGTCAAACATGTTGGAAAATTAGGGACTTTTTTGAGACAGAGATTAGAATGCAAACGGTCCTTAAAACTACAAGAATTGCCCCTCAATTGTCTTTAGTTTCACAATCGATAACTGTCTAACTAAACCTGTAGTTTTTACACTAAAGTATCGTTAAAAGATTGGGATTACTTTATGAAAGACTATGCTCCCCCTGACCCCTCATTTTGGCGGTAACATAAAGGCTGACCCTTGAGTTCTCACCTCGAGCTTGACCTTACTTAGGTACAACTTGCCCCCAATATTTGCGATATTTTCTTTTATTAGGTAGTGTTGTTTTTTATTAACTCGCGACTCAAATAAAAAAAAATGAGTAACTTGAAATGGTTATAATTAATAGGATATTTATGTAAGTAAGTAAAAAATAGAAAAGCTTGTTTCACAAGCAAGGAATTTCCAGAATATATGTAATTGAACTCATTTAAAAGCTGCCAAAAAAAAAATAATGGTGCCTTTATTTAAAAGAAAGATAACGTCGTTATTTTCTTTTACCTACTGGATGCTGGAGCTTTCGTTTTTGTCCTAGCACTTGTTATTATTACAGATTATAACATATATTTGTTTGGGAGTTATTATTTTTAATGAACTTTAATAACAGTGCAACTTTCACTGATCCCTCTTTTCAAAATATTCATTAAGTACATATAATTAAGTCACATTCCACATACCTAATTTGCAGTATTTTTTAAAATCAAAACACAAAAAACTTTTGACACTCTTTACTGCACCCTAGATTTATTACAAAAGAGGGAGACAACAATACATCAGTGCTTTCGATTTAAAGCTTTTAATGACCACCCTTAATTCGAGGGTCGAGAATCCCTTCCCGCGCTTGCGTGAATCAATAATATACCCGTTACTGTGCTACTATTTGTAAATGTCAAATGTCGTATGAAGATACTGCTTGCGTGTCCATTGATGCTTTTGTACACACGCGTCTACTGGAAAGTTGTGTTTAACCAGCAATGTAAAAAATTTACTCGAATGGGTGGCTGAGTTTGTAGTGGTTAGTAAGCGTCGTGGTACAGTTCCGCGCCTGCGCTCTGCATCCGATGGACCAAATTTTTAGCAAGTGTAATAGGAGAACGGTGTAAAGTGCATCTGTTTTGTGTGAAAACTCTATAAATAATATTAAAAAGTGAGTCTGATTGCCTTTGTTGTGTTTTGCATGTTGCGTAGATCGAGTTTCATTGGTATTCGAAGGAATAAATTGAAGATTTGCGAATGATCATTTTCTTTGTGTAAAATAATTATTTTCTTTTAGCTAGTTTTCTCTGCCGTACCATTTTCTGTTCTAAATTAATATTGTGTGGTGAAATTCTCAAAAATACAGCCGTTTCTTGCCCTTATTAAGGAAATACAGGTGTAGTCTACTGTATTCATTATTTTCTCAAATTAATGTACCTACTTATCTAGATTTAAACTAGTTATGTAGGTAGGTATAGAGTACATACCAGCTATCAAAGCAAACGAGAATGGAGAATCTTAGGATAGGATATTATTGTAAAATGTTAGGTAGTAAAGAGTGAAAATAAGGACAAATTATGTCTATCAAGTAAAATGAATTGCCCAAAAATAACCTACTGAACCGATGATAGTCCTTGTGAGACCCTAATGGTTAACAGCTTTTGCTTTTTTTTCTCAGTTCATTATTTCATGCAGTTGAAATAATTGCTTTTTGGGTGTTTGATATTACCTGATTAGGGTAAATACCAAAAAAAATATTCTGTTCGTGTTATTTATAAGATAGTTTTGTTAAAAATAAATATTTACTTATATACCTACAGAAATAAAACCGAATTGTATTTGTTGTATTAATTCCTTAATTAGGTTTTTTTTCGGTTTTTCTTGTTGTGTAGAACACTTGTCTCAGTAGGTACTAAGTATTCTCATTAGAATTTTACGGTAAAAATGTTTAAGCTAAAATTACAGGATAAAACAACGCCACTTCACAGACACGCCTCTGCCCAACTTTTTAGGAAATCATTTTCATAATATAAATAAAACTGATTTTCTTAGAAGATTTCGACCAATTTGAAGACTTGAAATAATCATATTTAAATACATTATCGCGTGTAACTTAAGTCCATCTTTTTCCATATTCCAGGATGTCATGCGGGGCGGAATGTCTGTCCCTGGGGCCTCCCCCGGACTCGATCCTGCACATGCCCCCTCCCCCGCTGCCAGCCTTCCTGGCCAGTGCCGCCAACCTCACGCCACCCTGTAGGGCTTCCAAGTGCCCTCCTAACAGGAACAACGAGGAGAACTCCCTGTTCCCCGGAGTGGAATACCATGAGCTACCCAGACATGGTGAGATACGTATGTTGTCTTTTGATTTATTTTCCTGTATTTACTTACAGGCTTATTCATAACAAAAAATATAATATAATCATTGCTTATTTGAAATACTGTTTATAATAACATTCTAAATTCAAATTTTCCATAGAAAATTAGGAATAAAAAATCTGCTAACAAAGTCAAAGTCAAAGCATTTATTTCAAATAAACCAATCACAGGTACTTTTGAATTGTCAAAGTCAGTCAGTCAAAAACATGAAGCTATTTGCACGTTCCAAAGCGTAGATCTCTATGGAGAAGAACGTACAAGAAACTCCATGGACACTCTTTTAAACCATTTTATGTTTTACAAAAATCCTGGTTACATCATTACTTGTTGCATCTATATGTGAGAACAATGCAAAGAAAGGAAAAAAATAAAAGTATTCCAAGTATCCAATAAGTATTAAATATAGAAATAAGCCAGTGACAGCTAAGATATGACCAGTCTCCACTGACGGCGCCCGTTCACGAACATGACGCGTGCATCAGCACCATTCAGCTCAACCATTTTGAAGGGAACCGAATGATCAAATACACCCGCCACCATCAGCGAGACATTCTAGCGAGCATGACACACCCTCAACTGCCCCTGCTCACTCATGTCAAACAAGGAAACCATCTATATTATTAACAGTAACCAGTATTTAAACCAAACAATGTTTTAAAAAAAAACTGAATATGATCATTAGTTTCTATTTAGATTGCACATTGTTCCTTACCTCATCATTTCATTTTGTGTTATTTTTCTTTTACCTCCTAGAAAAAAAGTTTCCGAATAAAATCACACTCCTTGTTAATAATTAATATTTTATTTGATCCCCCCAATTTCAAGAATTACCGTGACGTGTGTGATAACGTCAAAGTTGTATTCATCATTTCTATTAATAAGGAAGAATCTGCACTATTTGAATACTTTCAAAAAATTCACCACAATAATAGTAACTTGGACAATATAAGTAAGTATTACAATATATCATGTAAAACTTGTTGCAGAGCCTGCTTCTAACGACGACACATGGTTCCTGGTACTGATTACTTGCTGCATCGCTGTTCTCTGCATAGCCGCCCTACTGGCGTTGTTCCTGCTCAAATGCAGAGAGTGAGTAGTTTGCTATACCTATTCGACGGATGTAGAATAGCAATATTGAAGGTTGACTTGTGAATGCCACCAGCTATCGCGAGATCGCCGGATTCAAACAACCACTAAACTATCTATACTCTTCTCCTTTATTTCGGGCCCACGACCGGGGTCCCCCTGAACTTCTTTCTTCTTAATGCTCATTGTATTTTCTATTTTTCTTGCAGTTGGAAAAAATCTCATGGGTTTTTTCTCGACAGGGCCCGAGGAGGGTGTAAGAGCGGAACTGGTAAAGCTTCCGGATCCAACGCGTTATACGGAGGCGCCGCCATCGACTCGCGGGTCCTTTGGGCCGCGCTGACCCCGCGGGGCACACGGCACTTCGTAGCCGACACCTACCCACACGATGAGACTGAAGACCACCACTACGAGTGCGTCGAACCTCCACTATACAAGCTCGGACCGCCAGAAGACCTAGCCATCCCTCGACACTTCAACGTAGAATACGAAGACCCTGCCCCATTAATCGAAAGTTACAGCGACAGGACTGAAGAGTACTTCCGAAATGGTATGGATACTCTTCGCCGTGGGACCCGACCTCTCGTGTCCTCCCCCACAAGGATCGAGCGCCCGAATCTTCCTCCCCTGAACCTCCAGCCCCGTACTCTGAGGAGGGCCCCTCACTCCCGCCGAGTGAGTGATGCAAACAACCCGGAGAAGTCGGCCATCTGAACCGAGGGTGGCGCGGTATTTTCCGTCGCCGATACTACCGATATCGATTACGATTGGCAGTCGCTCGAGAACTCGAATGTTGATCGTCTCGTTTGAGGACCACTCTTTTCTGACACAACTAGTTCGGATGTTTGGCACCTGGACTCAAGTTTTAAAATCAGCTCTGGACTTTATAATTAGAACGCTTTTATCCGCATCTAGCTCATAATGGGACGTTTACAGAAATAGTGAAATAGAATAAAAAGTTTGCTTACTTCTTTCGATAATGTTACTCACAAGCACAACCACAAAAGTTTTGCCTCAATAAGAAACACAATGCATGT
Organism: Melanchra persicariae; assembly: GCA_947386135.1. Taxonomy (NCBI): domain Eukaryota; kingdom Metazoa; phylum Arthropoda; class Insecta; order Lepidoptera; family Noctuidae; genus Melanchra; species Melanchra persicariae. The sequence goes on along the minus strand of OX376655.1, from coordinate 2,564,055 downwards.
AAGTACACAGTAGATTTTTTAGGTAGATGCCTATTGCTGTTTTAATAAAGTGGGCAAACGTGTCTGTATACACAGAGTGTTTCAAAAGTGCGTGGTCATAATATTGAGGGTTTCGTTCTGTATTTAATTTATAGTAAATAATTAAATAGCAACAATATCGATTTGTTTTCAAAAAATCCGTCTCTTAGACAAGACTAAAACTTCCAAAATATTCACTTGACACTGAAAATTAACTTGTTAGGAACTTTTAGTACCTACCTTTTTTCGATCAGGTTTTATAAAAAAAAACGAAAATAATTTTATTGTTTTTTCTATTGTTTATTTGTTTCTATATTGTATATCAAGTACAGAACGTCACCCTAAAATATGACCACGCACTTCCGAAACACCCTGTATTAAAAACTTGTCGAAAGAAGTCTGAAAACTACAATAATGTAGTCGGTACTAAAGGTGTTAGAACCATGCTTACGAAGTGCATCAGTGTCCATAATACGAATAGCCTGTGTATGCAAACGTAATTGTAACTCGGTAGTCTCTAGTCTATTTCGTGTAAATACCATAGTTTTATATAAATTTTATTTTGTTTATTATGCAATTGTATATTATGCTATAAAGCCTCTAGTCTAATATTACGGTCACAATTTCTAGTCATTCATCACACTACGTGACATGGTACTGTATGTCTATTTTTAATCATTTATCGATAAACTGCTAGCATCTGTTATAACTCTTAGGATGATTTATTTTATACAGTATGTATCACGAATTTTTGTACTTGTCAATAAAATATTATTATTTCTTTAGCCTTTCACTTAATCGATCGAAACTTGAGATATGAACATGCTATTTACAATCACTCGCCATCAAACACAACCCCTGTAAGTTGAGTGTACTGCGGCCTGTCCTCCTGCCAATCCCTGTAGGGTAGTGTTTTGGGTATATAATTTGAAAATTTAATATTGTAACTATTTATTTGTAAAATGAGAAAACGGCGTGATCGAGGTCAAAAGCAAGCCCATTCCTTAATAAAAAAAAATTCCAAAGCCCTGCATTTCCGAACGACCTTCCACCGAAAAATAAACAAAACGTCACTAACGTCACTTTGACTTTGACTTGACGTTGACAGTTGAAATTGACATGACGCAAATCTCATGCAGCTTTGTTTGTTAGCGAAGTTTTTTCCAAAAATATGATAAAACTATCCAATTCCTGATATTTTAATAGTGGCCAAGCGATATTTTTATCTTTATTTAAGCACACGAAGTGTTAAATATAACCAAAATGTCGGAAGAAGTGATAAAACACTCGGTGCACACATTGGTGTTCAGATCTCTGAAGAGGTCTCATGATATGTTTCTATCTAACCAAGGACTGTTGCCGCCAATTGATGAAAAAGCGTGAGTACAAACCAAAATTATACAGATGTAAATAACGATCCGTAAAATAAAAACCTGAAAGAAGTTTGAAACAGTTTTACAGCTCAGTGTAGATTGAACTTTACTTAGCTTAGCCCGTTCTTCAAATCGGGCTGACTGATATGATCGCACATACTTTCCTCTGTGTACGTATTAAGTATACTTATTTCCACAATTCTGGAATTGTGAAACAACATCCACTTCAACCATTTCTCTTTCAATATATTACTGCTATGCTCAATGCAGTATTTTAAATTGCACAACATTAAACTGTCGGCTAAATTGATTATGCTATATTCAAATTATTTCAGAGAGAAAATACTAAAAGGAGTGAAGTCTCGCGACAGCTATGGTCAAGTATTGGATACAGTGCAGCTTGCACAGGCTGTCAAACAACAAGATGCTAGGACACAACCGGACACACCAATGATAATGGAGAATGGTAACATAAATAGAACTATCTCATATTTGTACTGTACCTAATATTTACCATCTAGATGTAACAATCAAAATTTGTTAAAAAGTCTATTACTCATTTAAACTCATGAATTCTCATTAAAATTCACCCAATGGTCTCAATCATAACCATCTAAAAGAAAACATACTTTATAATAATTTTGTTGAAGTGAAATAATTACTAATGAATTCCTAATTCAAATAAAACATAATATTCTTCTTTTATGCAAGGCTTTATTGGCCCAGAAACAAAGGATGAATCTTCATCAAATGGTTTGTGTGTAGCTTGTAAAAAGTGTAACCGTTTAAATATACTCATGTTTTGCATGCCGGTGTAGATTGTAGTACGTTGAGTTAGCTGCTATTGTTTAGTTCATTATGTAATGTTTATCAATGTGTACAGTATTTTTCGCATGCATATCACAGGTTGATCTGAGTAGTTTTAGACACAACTTGTTCTTGTAATAGGGGGTCCTTTTAAGGAGGGTACTACCCCCCCCTTAAAAGGAAAATTTGCGGAGCTCCCCCTTTTCGAGTTTTTTTTTAATTCTGATGTATTTTCTCATTTTATGGTACATTTTCCTCATTTTTTTATTATCTCAATAAATAATAAGTGTCAAAAACCAGGGGGACCCCTTGAGGGGTTCTCCTCTACGAAGGGGGACTGATTCAGAGGGATTTCTGTATCTATTTTGAGACCGCAACGTCTCCGGCGCTGCGGGAAGAGCAGCCTCTACGCCCTTGCGTAACAAATCGCAGGCATTCCTCCTCGCCTTCGCAGCTTCGGCTTGTTGGTCGCCTTCGGCGACCAGCCTCAGCCGCTTCGGCTCGTCCGATACTTACGATTTGTTACAGCAGGCGGAGGCTGCTCTCCCTATAAACACTACACATTTTAATTATAATAGCTCGTAATGAAAATAATGCTGTGATTTCAATATAAACTGAAATATAAACTGTTAAATATATGTGTACATGAAAAGTATTGAAATGAGTACAAAATATAATTATTTACAATTTATATAAAATAAAATGTTACCGACCGTATGACACCTTAACTGTAGGTAAAACGAAACGGAATTCTATATAATCTGTGGTAGGGATTGACATAAATATTGCAAAAATAATTGATTTTCAATAATTTTTTTCTCAAAAAGTACGCGTTTCCGCATGTTGAAACTTTGCGTGTGTGCTTATAATAATGTAAACTTTCTGTAAAAAAAATATCAACTCCCAACTCGGCGGACGTCAATGGAAAGCTGAGCCCAATTTTTCATATAAGTATACATTTTATTGATTGCTACTATCTCAATGAGGGGTTTCTGAAATGACGTACACCTGGTATCAGCACTGAGTCGTCAGGTCCAGGCATCTGTCAAAACGCATATGTTTACCGACACGAGTAAAATTAACGTCAACGTCATCTTTACGTCAGTCACTTTATCAAGGACCTCTCGCCTAAGTGGCGCCAAGGCGCCAACTTGGCGCCACTAAGCGGTAGGTGTAAATTTTCCTGAACCTGGCATGCTTACAAAAAAGTAGTAGTTAGTTTCCTTTGGTAACATAAAACGCAGCACCTTTTTACTCTTCCTTTTTAAGACTTGTATGTTCATGAATAAATAAATATAACTGTATTCCTCAGGAGAATTAGCCGAATCAGCAGCCCTCGGATCAGATGCGGCTCTGTTACCCTTCACGGGCCCCACTCCCACCGCGGCTCCGCCCACTGGCGCCATGGCCGTGCCGAGGAAACCTCCCACCATGCCCAAACCCAAGTGGCACGCACCTTGGAAGCTGTTTCGCGTCATCTCTGGACATTTGGGTTGGGTGCGGTGTGTGGCTGTTGAACCAGGCAATGAATGGTTTGCTACAGGTAAGGATTGTCTTATAACCTTATTTAAGAAGTAAATAATTTATTTAAGAAATCAAAATAAATAATATGTTACACACAAAAGTATCCTTAGTTTAATAGACGTTTGCCATATAGCTCCAGAATATGTAAACCTTCAAACGTGTGTGTATAGAGACATACAAATTGACATGGTCCTTTTTTTCAGGTGCCGCAGACAGAGTGATAAAGATATGGGACTTGGCAAGTGGCAAACTGAAGGTATCACTCACAGGACATGTAAGCACAGTCAGAGGTAAGTTGACAAGCCTTTTGTAAAATAACAGTTTTCTTTCATTTTCTGTAATACAACTATTGAAATGCCAATACAAAATCTTTTATAATTATTTTGCTTCCAGGCCTAGAAGTATCCTCAAGACATCCATACTTATTCAGTTGTGGAGAAGACAGACAAGTCAAATGCTGGGATTTGGAATACAATAAGGTATAGACATAAGTGTTCAATAAAGTATCAGCTAAACATTGTCCACTGTTGGACACTAGTCGCCACCAATTTTCGCCAATTACCTTATTTATTGATGACATTGACATTAAACTCATTATTTCGTTCTTCCCAGGTGATCCGCCACTACCATGGCCACTTATCTGCCGTCTACACAATCTCGCTGCACCCGACCATAGATGTCCTCGTCACAGCGGGCCGAGACGCAACCGCGCGTGTGTGGGACATGAGGACCAAGGCCAACGTGCACACACTGACGGGACACACGGACACCATCGCCTCGCTCGCGTGCCAGGCGTCCGAGCCACAGGTGTGTGTTGTGCAAGAGACCAGTAGGTATAGTACAGACGTGCTAGTGACAGCGGGACATGAGGACCAAGGCCAACGTGCACACACTGACGGGACACACGGACACCATCGCCTCGCTCGCGTGCCAGGCGTCCGAGCCACAGGTGTGTGGTGTGCAAGAGACCAGTAGGTATAGTACAGGCGTGCTAGTGACAGCGGGACATGAGGACCAAGGCCAACGTGCACACACTGACGGGACACACGGACACCATCGCCTCGCTCGCGTGCCAGGCGTCCGAGCCACAGGTGTGTGGTGTGCAAGAGACCAGTAGGTATAGTACAGGCGTGCTAGTGACAGCGGGACATGAGGACCAAGGCCAACGTGCACACACTGACGGGACACACGGACACCATCGCCTCGCTCGCGTGCCAGGCGTCCGAGCCACAGGTGTGTGGTGTGCAAGAGACCAGTAGGTATAGTACAGACGTGCTAGTGACAGCGGGACATGAGGACCAAGGCCAACGTGCACACACTGACGGGACACACGGACACCATCGCCTCGCTCGCGTGCCAGGCGTCCGAGCCACAGGTGTGTGGTGTGCAAGAGACCAGGGGCTCGAGTCTGCTATTGCAATCGTGTCTCAATGACCGGTCATTGATCGAATATTTGACAACTTTGACAGTTTTTGTATGGGAAATGTGTCATAAGTTTGACGTTATACGTCAAAAATCGATCATTGACCGGTCATTGAGACACGATTGCAATAGCAGACTCGACCCCCAGTAGGTATAGTACAGACGTGCTAGTGACAGCGGGACATGAGGACCAAGGCCAACGTGCACACACTGACGGGACACACGGACACTATCGCCTCGCTCGCGTGCCAGGCGTCCGAGCCACAGGTGTGTGGTGTGCAAGAGACCAGTAGGTATAGTACAGGCGTGCTAGTGACAGCGGGACATGAGGACCAAGGCCAACGTGCACACACTGACGGGACACACGGACACCATCGCCTCGCTCGCGTGCCAGGCGTCCGAGCCACAGGTGTGTGTTGTTCAAGAGACCAGTAGGTAAAGTACAGGCATGCTAGTGACAGCGGGACATGAGGACCAAAGCCAACGTGCACACACGGACACCATCGCCTCGCTCGCGTGCCAGGCGTCCGAGCCACAGGTGTGTGTTGTGCAAGAGACCAGTAGGTATAGTACAGGCGTGCTAGTGACAGCGGGACATGAGGACCAAGGCCAACGTGCACACACTGACGGGACACACGGACACCATCGCCTCGCTCGCGTGCCAGGCGTCCGAGCCACAGGTGTGTGGTGTGCAAGAGACCATTAGGTATAGTACAGGCGTGCTAGTGACAGCGGGACATGAGGACCAAGGCCAACGTGCACACACTGACGGGACACACGGACACCATCGCCTCGCTCGCGTGCCAGGCGTCCGAGCCACAGGTGTGTGGTGTGCAAGAGACCAGTAGGTATAGTACAGGCGTGCTAGTGACAGCGGGACATGAGGACCAAGGCCAACGTGCACACACTGACGGGACACACGGACACCATCGCCTCGCTCGCGTGCCAGGCGTCCGAGCCACAGGTGTGTGGTGTGCAAGAGACCAGTAGGTATAGTACAGGCGTGCTAGTGACAGCGGGACATGAGGACCAAGGCCAACGTGCACACACTGACGGGACACACGGACACCATCGCCTCGCTCGCGTGCCAGGCGTCCGAGCCACAGGTGTGTGTTGTTCAAGAGACCAGTAGGTAAAGTACAGGCATGCTAGTGACAGCGGGACATGAGGACCAAAGCCAACGTGCACACACGGACACCATCGCCTCGCTCGCGTGCCAGGCGTCCGAGCCACAGGTGTGTGTTGTGCAAGAGACCAGTAGGTATAGTACAGGCGTGCTAGTGACAGCGGGACATGAGGACCAAGGCCAACGTGCACACACTGACGGGACACACGGACACCATCGCCTCGCTCGCGTGCCAGGCGTCCGAGCCACAGGTGTGTGTTGTTCAAGAGACCAGTAGGTAAAGTACAGGCATGCTAGTGACAGCGGGACATGAGGACCAAAGCCAACGTGCACACACGGACACCATCGCCTCGCTCGCGTGCCAGGCGTCCGAGCCACAGGTGTGTGTTGTGCAAGAGACCAGTAGGTATAGTACAGGCGTGCTAGTGACAGTGGGACATGAGGACCAAGGCCAACGTGCACACACTGACGGGACACACGGACACCATCGCCTCGCTCGCGTGCCAGGCGTCCGAGCCACAGGTGTGTGGTGTGCAAGAGACCAGTAGGTATAGTACAGGCGTGCTAGTGACAGCGGGACATGAGGACCAAGGCCAACGTGCACACACTGACGGGACACACGGACACCATCGCCTCGCTCGCGTGCCAGGCGTCCGAGCCACAGGTGTGTGGTGTGCAAGAGACCAGTAGGTATAGTACAGACGTGCTAGTGACAGCGGGACATGAGGACCAAGGCCAACGTGCACACACTGACGGGACACACGGACACCATCGCCTCGCTCGCGTGCCAGGCGTCCGAGCCACAGGTGTGTGGTGTGCAAGAGACCAGTAGGTATAGTACAGACGTGCTAGTGACAGCGGGACATGAGGACCAAGGCCAACGTGCACACACTGACGGGACACACGGACACCATCGCCTCGCTCGCGTGCCAGGCGTCCGAGCCACAGGTGTGTGGTGTGCAAGAGACCAGTAGGTATAGTACAGACGTGCTAGTGACAGCGGGACATGAGGACCAAGGCCAACGTGCACACACTGACGGGACACACGGACACCATCGCCTCGCTCGCGTGCCAGGCGTCCGAGCCACAGGTGTGTGGTGTGCAAGAGACCAGTAGGTATAGTACAGACGTGCTAGTGACAGCGGGACATGAGGACCAAGGCCAACGTGCACACACTGACGGGACACACGGACACCATCGCCTCGCTCGCGTGCCAGGCGTCCGAGCCACAGGTGTGTGGTGTGCAAGAGACCAGTAGGTATAGTACAGGCGTGCTAGTGACAGCGGGACATGAGGACCAAGGCCAACGTGCACACACTGACGGGACACACGGACACCATCGCCTCGCTCGCGTGCCAGGCTGCTAAAAAATACGTATTGAGTCAATTGAGATTTGTTTCGGTGTTTGTGATATATTTCCGCTGTTTTATGAGGCAGTAACCACTTACAAGCTAGACCACATACTTCTCTTAAACGTAAAAAATCCTGGCATAAAGAAATGATCCAGTATGACTTTATAGTTTTCGTTTTTATGTAGGATAAAACTAGTAAAGGAATAAATGAGAACTTCCTCTTATTTCCAGATTATAACCGGCTCCCACGACTCAACAATCCGCCTGTGGGACCTGGCAGCTGGCAAGTCTATATGCACACTCACAAACCACAAGAAATCCGTCCGGTCCATAGTGGTGCACCCCACACTATACACTTTTGCGTCGGCTTCACCCGACAACATCAAACAGTGGAAGTGCCCGGAGGGCAAGTTTATACAGGTAAAGAAAATTCGCTGATAAGAAAGCCCATTTTGACACCCTTATTATATGGGGTCTATTATTACCTTCGATCAAGAATTCACTAGATTACCTAAAGATCAGAAACAAAATTACGTCGGGAAAGTGTCCATGTTTGTACTATATTTCACACTAGGTAGTTGATATTCAAAACAGGATAAAAACATCAACTACCTCAATTTATTATAAACTTTTATGCTCGAACATTAGGTTTAATTTCCATTACAATATACCTATTTGTATTTTTCCTTGACTTCGGTTGGAAGTTCCTTATTTGAAATAAGACCACAATTTTATTTGTGGTCTTATTTGGTGGTTTTTTTGGTGGTGGTATTTGAACTTCCCATACAAAATTGTCATCAACTGACCACAATTTGTATGGGAGACTCAATTTTTTTTTTAGGAATTGACTATGGCTTTCTTGGGGAAAGTTGTTCATTTACATGGGCAGAAGTGGTTCTTAAAGTTTGCGCACTGGAAAAAAAATTACCCAGTATATTACGTCTGTGAAGATTCGTTATAAATAATCAAACAAACAATATCAAAACCACATGTTATTCTGACTCGTCCCACTGCAGGTCAAAGGACTCCTTTCTGTTTTTTCCACTCTCATCATCTTTTGCAATTTGAGCTTAACCCTTCAATCTTAATAAAGCTCTGCTCAAACTACTACACTACTTACATGGAATAAAGCTTCTGTGTGCGGGCATTTTTTTACCTAGTTATTACACCTAGTTAAAAAAAAAAGCCCGCCTGAATATCACATCTATGAAGTTCCACCATAGACTATATATTTTGACAGAATCTGTCGGGCCACAACGCCATCGTCAACTGCATGGCGGTGAACCCCGAGGGCGTGCTGGTCAGCGGGGGTGATAACGGCACCATGTACTTCTGGGACTGGCGGACGGGCTATAACTTCCAGAGGCTACAGGTAAGATCATTTCATGTTCTCCTATATCTTTTACTCATAGTTTTAGTAGCCATAAAATCATACTAATAGCCCAGATTTTGACTTCTCGTATAAGTATAAAGCGATTGTAGTATGGTTCTGCAGCTAGATTTTGTTATACTGTTAAGTAGGTACTGAGATTATCTATACAACGTGTAACAGAATAAGCACAATACCTCCTCCTCATTTTACTCATCATTATGAACTACTTTTACGATGGGACCAACCCTGAAATCGCGAAAAAAACCAGCTGTTCAGTACATTTTGTAGAGTTATGCGCACAGAAATGTATGGAACAGTCGAGAATTTTTTTCGCGATTTTATTGTTGGTTCCATAGTAAAAGTTGTTCATAATGATGAGTACAATGACCCCTTAAGAAGTATTGCGTATTCAGGTATTCTGTTACACGTTGTGAAGGCAACATTTAATGAAAGTACCCTCCTCTTTCTAAGTTTAGGCATTGACACAATACTGTCCTGTAGTCTGATTCTGCATTCTTGTAGAAGTTACATTGAAGTACAATACCAACCAAGTGTACATAGGCTATTTAATATATAAGACGGACTTTACCCCAGATTGAATATCAAACAACAAATGGTTTGTAATCATTCGATACAAACACATACAATTACAATATACAGCAATGAGTCTCTCCCCTCGCAGGCGGCCGTGCAGCCCGGCTCGATGGACTCGGAGGCCGGTATCTTCGCGATGACGTTCGACAACTCGGGCTCGCGCCTCATCACCACGGAGGCCGACAAGACGATCAAGATCTACCGCGAGGACGACGCGGCGTCCGAGGAGACGCACCCGGTCAACTGGCGCCCCGAGATACTGAAGCGGAGGAAGTTCTAATACTTTATATCATTATGTAATCAATACACGATTTTTGACAAGTCATTTCGATTTTTTATCGCCCTTATTCCTATATACTGAAGATCCCGTTTTCCTAATTCCAATCGAATCCGTTAAACTTTCACACTATAATCATAGGGGCTGAAGTCACAGTAAAATAATACTTCATAGTTCAGTATTTTTTTTTATGTTGTTAAAAAATATTACATAATTATATGTTGAGAATTACAACCTAAAACGTTACAAAGCAAAGATATGTATGTGTATGTGTCCGTCATACATGATGAGTATGTATAGTATACAGCTACGTCTCATCCGCGTGGAATGTCGACAAAATAATGTATTCTGCAGATACAAATGCGTTTTTAATACTTCAGCTGTATAGTTGGTTTTCCAAGAGCTGGCTCTTATGGCTTTAATTAAATACCTAAATGGCTGTTTTGTTTTATTACAAATATTAACTGCGAGCTCTTAGTATACCACCTATACATGCTATAAACACTATCATAATAATCAATAGACAGAAATTAATTCAAAAATATTACAAAAAATTACACCCACATGAGATCGCTTTGTCATTCCATACATTCTTTTGAACAATTTTACACTTTTTAGTGCTAGTTACTTCACATAAAATTTTATTTACCACAAAAATATTTTCCAATAAATGTCTCTCATAATTTTTTTTCACAATCTCGCTCCACAAAAATAGGTAAAATAAAGCATTATTTATTAGATTTTTAAAATCATAATATTAAAGCGTATGTTTATAATATTTAGCCCGCCAGCAAGCTTAATAGTGTTCATATAAAAATATAGTAGCAAAGAGGTTCTATAGATACAATATTATGTTACTAAGCTGCAAGAAACGTAGCTCTTGAGTACAAAACTTGGATGTGTTCTTTTTTTATTGCCTATGCATTTTGGCTTGAATAATGAATGTATTTTTTCTAGTAAAAGTGAAGTTTTATGGCAAAGGGCCGTGGTTTTTTCAATTAGTTGCAGATTTACAGCCATATTCATAAAAACTTTATAACCATTACATAACTAAAATACTGATAAAGTAAATTCTTTATTCAACATTTTCTATGGAGAATTTGAATTTCGAATCTCGTAAACAGTATTTTAACTAAGTAATGGATAAAAAGTTTTTATGAATATGGCTGTTAGTTTCTTCAATTTTTTTTTCTAGTTTTCGGTAGAACAATGGCATAATATTACTGTAGTTTTAATTTTTAACAAATTATCATTTCACAATGAAAACCACAAACAATGAAATAAACCTAACCAAACACGCAGCCTCCTAGTACCCAATATTGTAAGAACCTCCTGACCCCCGCAGTACGTATGTGTGTGTTGGGTGCTCATATCTCGTCGTCCAGGTCGAACTCCTCTTCAGGGTAGTCGCCGACGGTGACGTACACCGGCTTCACGAAGCCGCCGTAATTCGGGGGACATGTGAAGTAGCGCTTGCCGTTTACTCTGTAGAGAAAGGTGAGAGATGTATTTATAGAATACTCTGAAGAGCAGATCAAGGTTCGTTTGATGTTCAGTTCACGCCAAAATTGCTGAACCGATTATGATGAATTTTGCTACAAGGATAGATTGGAGCCTAAAAATTTAACGCTAGCGAAACCGCAACTAAAAGCTAGTATAATTTATAATGACAAGTTGAATAACACAATACTTACGATCCATCATTCTTCCCGCGCGGCTCGTCGTACTGCACCCCGATCCAGAGCCCCTTGGCGCCGTCGAGCGGCCCGTTGTACCGCACCGTGGCCCGGCGCGCCGGCTGCTGCGGCACGCGCACCTCGCATCGAGTGCCCACCAGTACCGCCTCCGCCATCCTGTGAGGAAGAGACGTATCATTGGAACATTACATAACATAATTGTCACTTCGGCTGCATGCATGATGACCGCTGGATAAAAGTCTCCACACAATCGAGTGCCAGTGGATGGAGGTAGGACGACGGACGGCGTCGACGAAACCAGCACAGAAAGCAGTGGCGAGGTAACCTGGACACGCCTGGACCAAGAATACTGCTTCAAGGTGATGCAAGAAAAGAGTGTCTGGAAAAATATCAGAGCCCTTTGCCAAGCAGTGGGTCACTACAAATCCAATAAAAAAAATAACATACTTATTTATTAACAGTATTATAACTTCCAAGATATTTCTGCTTAGTAGGTTCTCGTCATTTATTACACTATCATAACTGGCTAAATAATACTGTTGTACGGATCACCTGCTCTCTGACCCTTTACACATAATGCAGTTACCAACTAGTTAGTCTCCACCATGTTTCAGTTCACTGATCACAGAATATGTCATAAGCATTATATACTGCATAGAAACATCAAATGAGCAGAAAACCAATTCTAGTACTTATAGAATTGGTTTTAGTTTAATAAAGTGTTGCAATGACATCACAGTGACTATCATTGTCATAATTAGAGGTGTTTTGACAATTTGCGACTGCAATGTGAATGCAAACATCCTAAGTACGAAAGTTGCCCCTCTGTGCAAAAACCCAATAATAGGTGCATTAGAATTTCAAAAATTGCTGTGTAAATATGGGTTGAACCCTTTCGAAATCTTAAAAATTTAAATTCATAATTACTTGGCCTCATCTTCAAGTTCCTTCTGCTGCTGCTCCTTGAGTTTGTTCATTTCCTCCTCATTGTACTTGCCCAGTCTGTTGCGCTGTAGGAACGAGCGCAGAGTATCACCTTTCTTCTCATATTCCTCTTCAGATAAACGGAATCTAAAATTGAAGAGGAATTGAAAATTTAGATTGCATTTTTTTCTGTACAAGTCTTGGAGGGATGGAAACCAAGACATCTGAAACTTGGAATACTAGTAGGTAGTTTAGGCCTTACAAAAGTCTCTGAGCTGTTTAGCAACTAACTGCCTTGCAGTTTATTAGTAATAATATAATGGTATTTCTGTTCTTCTTCTTTCTTGTGTGGGCAGTAAGGTATAATGACCCCACACACCTTAGTGTCAGAGTTTCTAAACCGCCTCAAGGGCCTCTGACATGGTTTTATTTGACGACCGCCATTTGGCGGCCAGGACAACCAGCTTGTTTATAATTATGTGCCTTCCAAAGTACGGAATGTAATCAATAGATAACAGTTGCTACAATTTTAAATATTTTGAGATTTTTGGGACCCTGGAGACAGTTATAGGCGAGAGGAGCCACAGGCGAAAGCTAATTTCAACTGAAATAGTTATACTAGTAGACCAGATATGCATAAATTTACCTCTCTGCGCTATCAGAAGATCCAAAATCGTTAAGCAGTGCAAACTTATCGATCACATGTATCCTTGTGCCGTCATCAATAGGGTAGGAGCCGAGCAGGGCCTCTTCATTGTCTATGTCACAAACGTAGTTGTTCTTCTTGTCATATACCTTTATTTTCATTGTAGCAGCGGAACCGCCGGTAACAAGCTCCAATTTTGTCTGTTGTTTAAAATTAAATTATTTTGCTGTGTTACAGAAAATTCAGAACAACTTGGTCTAGAACTTGGTAAATTGGTATTCCGGGCTTTATAAGAATCTTGTACGTAGCCAGTAAAACTAAAATTTCGTATACCTAGTTAATTTGTCTTTGAACTGAACACATAAAAATATTTTTATTATCTTTTGAAGCTTCCCTTTATCAAATCAACAATCAATGTTAGAAGCATGATAATTAACACTTTAAAGAGTGATTTTGAATACTCTGAATCGTCGAAGCAGGATAATTCGGTTTTTTAAGACAGAAATAAAAAAATCTGTGAATCATTGTAACCTTAAACTCGAGTACAGTGATCGCTTTCTTGAATCTCCTTTCGACGGGCGCCGCAGCATCGCTGTCAGACTTCGTGATGTGCACGTTAACATAATCTTGGGTAACTACTTGAATATCTGCCATAATTTTAGAGAAAATTTATACCGATTGATAAAAGAAGAAATTCTGATTCTCACAAACAAAACTGTCAATGTCAAAATGTCAGACGGAATGCTGTGCAGTGTTTTCAGATGTAATGTAGAGTGCAAGAGCGACCGAAGTGAGCTCGAATAATATTGCACACTACTTCTGACAGGTTTGTATATATTATCAAAAAGGTTGGATGTTTGTGCAACAATCACGCAAAAACGGCTGAAGGAATTTGGATGAAAGTATAGTGCACATCTTGGAATAAACCCGACCGTGACAAAAAAAAAGTCAACGAACGGTCGAGTGTCACCCCGAAATGCAGAAATGCTCAAGAACTAATAATTTTTTTTTATAAAATTTTTAAAACTAATAAAATAAAATTTTTGCACGCCTGCTCGGAAAGGTTTAATTTTCTTTTGTTCATTTATACTAAAATAGAAGTAATTTTGTTTATTTATACATAAATACTCTGCTCAATTTAGGCACCCCACCTCCGACATGGGAGGGGGGCTCCTCCTTAACTGCGCTACTCCTTTAGCCGTTAACTATTATTTGAATACAATCTAGGTACCTACCACATTTATGAGCACGTGATTAGTTCATTTATCATTGACATTGTTCTCAATTGGCGACTTTACCTCCAGATATCTCGGTAAAGTGACAATGGGGCACCATGTTGCAAAATTTTTTCCTTTGTTTAAGTAACCTCTACCCATAATTATTTGTATTATCGCGTGACGTTTTTGAAAAAAAAATGGCGACGGGGAGTTAGCCACAAGGATTCTATCCCCATTTAAAACAAAATCCACCGATATTACGCATTCTCACCTTTCCTTAGATAATGTTGAATCAGAAAGTATTGTATAATCCTGAAATCTCCCGTTATTGTTTCTGATGGAGTCTAATATTTACGACGTCGATGGCGAAAAGTGGCCTCAGCTAGCAACACTGATGCAGTGCTCCAATGTCTTGCCTCAGATAAAAACGAAAGTATTAACTCTCATTCTCATGGTTCAAAGTAGAGATAATGAAGCGGAAATGCTAAAGTTCTTCATTAATCGCGCAACATGCAACAGTTCGCGATACTGCGTCAAAGATGACGCAAAAGATGTCCGTGACTATCGCAGGACTACCAACGCCAATCGCTTCCATAATTATTATTTGGTAATTAGTACCTACTCAATTGGTAATAATTAATCCTAGAACAAAATTGGGGGCCTTCGAGAAAATCGACTTTGAAGGTGGTCCAGCTGTAGCATGCCCCTTTTTTCGGCACTCATGGTGGTCCTGCTGAAGGGAGCGTGACTACCGTCGTACCACCTGAAAGTCGATTTACTCGAAAACTAGTACCAATTTTGTTGTTCGAGTACTAATTACTACCAATTGAGTACTAATTATTTCCCAAATATGGAAGCGATTGGCGTTGGTGGTCCTGCGGTAGTCACGGACATACGCATAAGTCAAAATGACAATTTGAGTAGATAATTCGTTACGTTTTACGTAAAAAGGCAACCTAAAATCTAATACTGCTCTTCGTTACTTTCTACTAAAGAATAAGTAACCTTTCTCATTAATATTAATCTATGCTTTCTATGACCGAACGCGCCACTAAAACGAGTCACTATCAAAATATAACCATTCTTTTGTGTGGTAGAATTACAATTTTAGAGGCTTCATCCCCAATATAGCAGTTGCCACTCGCTATGTATTCTAGTAGCTAATATCAGTACCTATAGTTTTTTGTGCGTTAAGCAAAACCTACTTAGATATTTGGTTTAGTAGGTACGTCAGTTTATCCTATCCTATCCTTATTCGATGTTCCATACTAAACCAACGCAGGGCAAACTGTGCATTGCTGACATTGCTCTCATTAATTTCAAGAACGCATTCGTATGCAAAGATAATCTATATAAGACGCAGGGTTACCAGCGTCAGATGTCCAGTCTCACTCCTCCGTCTCTGAATAAAACTCAACAACCAGATTTGGGAACGTACCCATTTTTACACCCCTCCCCCTCCCTCGGTGACCACCCGTAGTATATATGCGAGCTACGTGACGAAAACCGAAGATCCCGCCCCTGTGACCAAGCAATTTTGAAGACACCCCTCCCCCCACCCTCAGAACGGATCACGTAGTATGGGTACAGGTATGGGTAGGTACGTTCCCTTGTCTGATGGATGATGAAAAGGAAGGTCTTTACCTAGTAGTGGGATATAACGGACTTATTTAGATAACGCCTACTTCTGAACTTTGCCTTTGCTAAATTTTTATTTTTTGCGTCTCTGAGGTCAACCTAGGTTGTCATCTGGCGCCAGGGTAGACCGCGAAATTCAAATTTTCTTACGTTTTTTTTTACTTTTGCAGATCAGTATCAGGTTGTATGTTGGTCAAAATATGATTCGCAGCCGTAGCAAGTACGTATTTACAGAACTGTAATCATTAAAATCATCAATACCTACAACTCTCTCAGTTAGAATTGATGCTAAATGTAGTATTTCATGAAATCATATTAACATTTGGCACGCCGCCGTCTTAGTTCTATATAGGTACAGGATGTTCCAGAAGTGCGTGGTCATATTAGGATGGTGTTCGGTAGGTATCTGCTATATAGCCGAGAAATAATAACAAAATTAAAAAATAAAAAAACCACCCTCAAAAAACGACTCTAAAGTTCAATAAAATTACTTTTCAAGCATTTTGATGCCACCTGCACTAAATCTGTGATTGAACTAAAATGAACGCCACAACCTACATATGATTGCTTTACAGTTTTTAGTAGCTATTTTTTATTTTGAAATTTTTCTTAACTTAGGTATAGCAAATACAGAACACCACACCTAAATATGACCACACGGTGTAATTACATTAAGAATACTGGCAACATCGCGACTGCGCGGTTTCAAGACTAATCTACCTATTGGTTTGAGGGAACGAGTACGTAGGTATTTAGGGCGAGTCGATATTCAGTATCCAAGTGGCATTTTGCAACGCAGCCGCAGGAGAATATTTTACTTTACAGGGTATATTTAAAGTAGTACCGTATGCGTTCGCTAGGTGGCGTTAGCCCCGACAGCTCAATTGGAGCGGTGAATGAAACTAGTTTCTGCACCGAGGGTCATAGGTTTGATTCCTGTGTGTGGTTTGTAAGGCCAGATTGTTAAAAATCCTTGAAATGTGTACGATTCAAATTATTGTGAAAGCTGAATCAGATTATGTGAAAGACAGGAACAAGTTATTGGGCAGAAAAGTTGGGCTCAATCCTCACATTGATGTTTGAGGGCCCTTATGTAACAAATAAGCTATGCACATGTCAAAACTTTAAAACAATATAAAACAAAGTACCAAGTCATTGGTAGATCGTAAGATAGATCTGTCGCAGCCAACTAGCTTAATCAGCCATTTCATTAAAAGCCTAGCCTTTTAATTGAACTACTCCGTTTAATCTGAGAAATAAGTGACAAGGGCAAGTCATTAAACGATATTGAACAAAAGATGTCACTTAAGTCGTTGAAAAATCAGCGCATTCAAATGAAAAGTCTAGGCCACCAATTAAACGGCTGATTAAGCTAAGTGGCTGCGACATATCTATATCTATATACTTAACTAGTATAAGTCTGATTGCTTGAACGCGCTAACCTCTTGAACTACCAGTCAGATTTGGAAAATTCTTTTTGTATATGATAGCCGTATGCACAGGGAAGGCTATACGGGAACGGCAATTCCAATTCTCAAAATGTGCAATTTTTTACCCTAACCTCAAAACACTTTAAAGATTAGATGAAAGATGCCTAAAAGGCGTAGTCGGGTTTAAAAAAAATAACCACGAAGAGGATCCCTTTCTAACTTAACCTGTCCGAGTCGGGGTGCCCAAAGTCCCGAGCTCGCTTCGCTCGCTCTTGCATCCTAAGTTCTCCTATTGACAGTAGTAACATTGCTTTTTGTACAAACCTAAAATCAGTTTGAATATTGGACATTCTGCTAATTGGGAATTGGACATTTTGGGAATTGGATGTTTTGAGAATTGGACATTTTGCGATTTGGACATTTTGATAATTGGACATTTTGACCCTGTACCCTAATCGAGATCTGAGCCTGACTTTACAGCCCATTTCTTTTTTTACTGGACTTTCACAAAATTCGATTCCAACTTTCATAATTCTCTAAAAATTATCAAGTATTTTAACAATGTGATACCACATGGACTTGCTTCTTGCTGATATATTTTTTTGGCTTTAATTAGTGTGGTTTTTTTGGGATTTGGAGTCGTCAGTACTTGTGATATTTGTCTGTAAACGCACCTAAGCAAAGCAATATTTTTTTCATAGTAATACTTCAGTTTTTAAAATCATTGACTGCTCAAGAACGAGATGGTTGGCGCTCTTTGGAGGAGGCTTACGTTCAGTAGTGGACGGCATTTGGCTGATATGATTATGACAAAATTGAATTATTTCGCATTGATTAAAATGAAGCAGAAAAAGACAACTAATTTTTAAAAAATCTTCTTTTTTTTAAATACTTTTTCTTTTATCAAGGCGCAGGGTTTAAAAACAAAGATAATAATGAATTTAAAACATTAGTTATACTGGAAGTTATAATATAATTTGTGCAGGCACGTCGTGTAGAAGCTTCTGGTCCGCTGAATTGATTTTCCTGAAGGCTCGGAAAAGCTGTAGCTGTAACGTGAACAAAAACAACGCACAAACTAGTCAATGTGTGCAAAAGGGACCCCCACGTAGACAGAGGACCCACGGAGACATGCTGCACTAGAATACTCTAGAATGTTCCGGAATCTAATCAAACATAGCTCCAATGAATTTTGTAAATTTTTATTCAAGCAAATATGACAAACATTGAAGCATGCATCGAAATTATAATGTTTATCTACATAGCTAAAATATACCTAACATTGAAAAGTTTAAAATGAATGAAGTAGGTAAATCTCAATGATATAATAAGACTCACATCATAATTATTTTATAAAAATATGTTACATATAAACATCGATACTATGAAGCATTACTTAAGAGCGCGGCTGTCGCGCTATGTTCTTCAAAAGTAAAATATACTTATTGCCAGCCTACTATAAGACCTAAATCCATACACAATTTAACTACAGATATAGTGCCTATATAAATTTTATAAAACATGTTCATTACATCTATAAAATAGATTTAAATAGTCGTTAATTTAAAATCCGTTCCCTACCGCCACCAAATTACCTAAGAAATAGAGTCAATTTTAAATCATTTATAGTTTTTAGAAAGTGCGAAATAGTATTAACATGTTTTGGTGGTAATTTTGAGTGAAATTACTGCAACTAGTGTTGCCAAAATAAAAGTATACACATACAATTCGAGTTATCGAAATTAGTAAAGTAAAAAATAAAAGAACTTAATAAGACCGTCATAATGTGGACATAACACAATAGCTAATCACATGAGTGGGTGTCGCCAACACGACACATGAACGAAGAGCTCCTCGTACTGTGGTACCGTGGTGCTGTGGTACCGTGGTGCTGTGGTACCGTGGTACTGTGGTACCGTGGTGCTGTGGTACCGTGGTACTGTGGTACCGCCGCACTCTTCCGTATTCCGTGGCTGATTCGGGTGACGCGGCCGCCGCCGAGGTATTTTGCACACATTGCTAGCGATATAATATGTCGAAATGGGAATCATTTGTATTTAATATACAGGAAAAATAAATTGATCTACTTTATTAGTATTAAGAGAAATTTACTATTTATTATATTGATTCCATTTCGACATTATGCAATAATAAAATAATGACGCCCGCCGAGTACAATTGTGCATATTTCTCACTATTTTAGGAAAGTTCATACTGTTGCAACATGTGGAATCGATTAGTTGGCTAATTTATTGGAAACATTAGATTACTATTTTATCAAAGTTGAATCCGCGGTAGATAAATATTAGTATTTGATTCGAGTTGGTCGAGAACCGCGGACATGTTGCAACATCGCAGTAGTGCAATTGTTCTAGACGCGCGTAACACGAACGTATGAGTAGCGACCGTACCTGGCCCGGGTCGCTCCACTTGAGCGCCCAGGCGCGTTCCTCTGCAAGCCTCGCGTCTCGCGTGCCGCCGATCAAAACAAAACACCACTTTGGTAACCAATAAGGCACTCGTATATTTCAACTTTTGTTTCGTGTATAAAAAAATATCTTTGGCGTCAACGGTTTGGGCGGTCGGTAGAGCGGTAGCTACGCTACGCTGCTGCGAGCGAGGGTAGCTAGCGCTCCGCGGGTCCGTCGGGCCGCAGGCGTCACCCGAATCAAGTCCACTGGAAGTATCCGACGTTCATCTTCCTCCTGCACCGCTGTCAAGCACCTTCCTTGCTCTCCACGCTGCTCTGGGACTCTCCGGCTTCGTTTTCCTGAGAACTTTCACTCTGCTCTCTCTCTGGGCTGAACATGTCGACGGTCTTTGAGACTTCGTCGGCTGGTTCTTCGCTGACCGATTCTCTTTCAATGACAGGAGGAGATGGTGACGGTGACGAGTCTCGTTCCTGTTCCCGTGGCGCGGGCGCGGAGAAGCTGGTGTCCAGACACTCGCCCGCGTCGTACAGCTCGCTGGAGGGCTCGGGCAGCTCGGGCAGCGCGGGCAGCTCCGTCAGCTCGGGCAGCGCGGGCAGCGCGGGCAGCGCGGGCAGCGCGGGCAGCGCGGGCAGCGCGGGCAGCGCGGCCGGCGGCGGCGGGGAGGGCTCGGGCGGAGAGAAGTCGCGCTGGTCGTCCTCGTGGCAGTAGCTGGCGTCCTCGGAGCGGTCCTGCTCGACAGGTGTCTCATTGCTCTCTGCGCTGTCCTCGCGAGGCTCCTCTCGTCTCTCGGACTCTGCTTCCAATGAAGGCAAACTTTCACTCATTTCGGCTTGCACAATTTGTTCGTCTTGACTAGTAGTATTGGTAGGCTCGCTGGGCTCCACGCTCATTGGTTCTCCAGCTGATTCATCTACAGTCGCTTCGCTGGACTCTTGTGGCTTTTCATTATCCCCGTTGCCGGCTGTCTCAGCCTCTTCTGCGGCGCCCCATCTAGATTTTCGGTCTCTTTCTCGCCTATCTTTCCTGTCACTTCTATCGTTCCTTTCTTCTCTTGGCGGTCTGGTTCTATTTTGGTTATCATCACGACGCGCATCGTTGGACCTGTTTTGCTGACTGTCATCGGAGCCGCGCCGAGCCTCGTTGGGCTTGTTCTGGTGCTCGTCACCTCGACGAGCGTCGTTAGGCCTACTCTGTTGGTTATCGTCACCGCGACG
The DNA here is from genome assembly GCA_947386135.1 of Melanchra persicariae. Classification (NCBI taxonomy): domain Eukaryota; kingdom Metazoa; phylum Arthropoda; class Insecta; order Lepidoptera; family Noctuidae; genus Melanchra; species Melanchra persicariae. The sequence continues at coordinate 2,542,992 of OX376655.1, read as the reverse complement.
AGCATCTGTCGGTCTATGCGGTTGGCCGTCATCACCGCGCCGGCTGTCATTAGATCTGTTCGACTGGTTATCTTCACCGCGGCGTGCATCGTTGGGTCTGCTCTGTAGGTTGTCATCGAAGGGTCTCCTCCTGTCCCCGCGCTCCTGCCTGTTGAACCTGTTGTCGTCGTGGTCTCTGCCCTGGCGACGGTCTCTCCGCCTGTCCTCCCAGTCAGGTCGCCTGTCTCCCCAGTCTCGCTCACGTTCTCTGTCTCCACTCCAGCCTCGCTCGTTGTACTGTTCGCGATCATCGAAGCGTCCGCGGGGACGATCGAAGAATTCTGGTGGTCCGTCGAAACGCGGGGGACCGTCGAAGGGTGGGCGGTCGCCTTCGAAGGGAGGACCATCAAAGGGACGTCCTCCGTCGAAAGGCGGCCGCGGCCCCTCGAATGGCGGCCTGGGACCATCGAAAGGCGGCCGCGGCCCATCAAACGGCGGCCGATTCATTCCGTCGAATGACATGCGACCAAACGGTGGTCGTTCAAAGCGTGGACCGCCATCGAACATGGGTGGTCCGTCGAAGGGAGGTCTTGGGCCGTCAAATGGCGGGCGGTTGAAGGGGGGCCCCATGCCGTTGAAGCGGGGCCCGAAGGGGCCCGGGCCTGGCCCGGGGCCGTCCATCCAGGGTCCTGGAATGACAAGAGATGGAATTTTAGGTTTTGTTCAAGTGCGCTGGGCGAGCTTACATAAGAGGTAACCTTGTCCAGCCATACCTGACATCGGGGGTCTAGACGGTCCTCTCATTCTCAACTCTGTAAATGGAAATAGTCTTTAATAGACAGAACTTTTAACTAATTTTGCACATAAATATTTCTTGTTATGTACTGTTTATGAATGCAAACACCAATGAACCAGATACAAATAGAAATAATGAACATTTTTGACTAAATTAAACAAGGGACCCCAAATGAATAGAATGATAAGTCACATTTTGTTAGTGCAGACAGTAAAATAAGATGTTAAAAAATCAACTGCAAGAAAAAGGATTTCTTTAGAATAACAAAAAAAATTAAATACGAATATCTTTTTATCAACATTTAACAGAATAAACGCAATACCACTTAAGAGGGGATGAATACAATGACCCCTTAAGAGGTATTTGGTTTATTCTGTTAACAATCCGTTTCAAAGATATGCAATAGTTTCACTACGCACAAATTTATTGATTATGCGCGTAGGCCGCCGCGACAGCTCCGCAGCACAGTGCACGTAAAAATATTTAAGTGATGATAAAATAACAACGCTCTAATTTTTTATTTGGGATAGCTTTGTTTAGATGATACTTAGCATGTACACTGTATTCTTGCAGTTGATTTTTTAATACCATATACAACGTGTAACAGAATAAACGAAATACCTCTTAAGGGGTGATTGTACTCACCATTATGAACAACTTTTACTATGGGACTAACCCCGAAATCGCCAAAAAAAATCGACTGCTCCATACATTTCTGTGCTCATAACTCGACAAAATGTACTGAAACAGCTGATTTTTTTTTTTCGCGAGAGGTATTGCGTTTATTCTGTTACACGTTGCATGTATATTATAGTATTTCGCTAGCAGCATAACTTGGGAAAAGCTGCGTGTTTCAGGCTAATAAAAAGAGTAAGTAGCATTTTATTTAGTTATTGCTTCAATTATGCGCACGAAGCCTGTGGATGACGTGTTATTTACTTATTCACACCACATTATGTATGCATTGACGCAACTACTGGCTTGTAAATATATCTATAGCAGTTCTGTTGTTTACTCGTCTGAAATACTATTTTATTTAACTAAAAATTTACTCTAGGTTTTTGGTTCGAGTTTGTTTGATTGGTTGAACGCGATAATCTCAGGAACTGCTAGATAGAATTGAAAAAATTGTTTAGTCTTGGATAGCCCATTTATCGAGGAAGGCTATACTGTAACATCACGTTATTTGTTATTGGTTGTAACGTTACGACCAATAGGAGCGCAACATTACTAGAAAATGTGACGCAGGCGATGTTGCGCGGGTCAGCTAGTTGTGAAATATATTTATCTAAATAAATAAAAAATAATAAAGGTCTTAATAACTTTTATTCGATTTTAAAAGAACACTATTTCACTCAAAAGTAAGCTACACTACTAGCTAACCAGATATACTGGTTGCCAAATCTGAGAGCAATTGTGTATTTTATTATTCAAGATAGGAAAAATATATTGTAGATATTATCTTATTCAAGGTGCCGAGGGAGGACAGACAAGGAGAGCGAAGCCACAGGATAAAATTGGAAGAAAATAAAAGTGATTATGTTGATGAAATCATAAAGTGCATAGCGAATGCAGGCGTGTTTAAACATGAGCCATAACAAATGATACATTAAACACTAATGTTCGAAGCAGCCGCGGTCATAAAATGTGGGAACAAGTCGACACTAGACTCAGTACTTATACAGATTTTAGGAATCCCAAAGCAAAATATTTGGCATAAATATTCAGTATAATTATACGTAAGTTTGTTAACTGCGACTGCCACGACTCGATGTTTAGTATAGTTTACATAGAAATGCAACTACGCCAAAATAAATAAGCACTAACTGAAGGATGTTGAATAATTTACGAGTGTGCAGCAAGTCAGCATGCCATTTGATTGCAACAGTATTTATGACGTGGCATGTGTTACAGATAAATGAATAAAAACACAAGGCTTGTTGACTTGAGCGTGCTGGTGTAGAAAACCTACGCAGGAGAGGTAGATGCACGATGTATTCACAAACATTAACGCTCGACATCCTTCCAGTGCTAACTAAAAATTGGTCCAAACATATCAGGGCCGTGCCCGGGACGTGAACGGACAGTGGTCTGTGAGGAGCTCAAATAAAATTAACAGACGTAGGTATGTAAAATGTGCGACCATTTTATATGAACTCGTTCACACACGTTTGTGTCCGGGTCGTGGCAGGCTATAGCCACCTCATCTGAGGCTCTAGACAAAGTTCTAGACTATCAGCAAATGCGATAAGGAACGTGCAAGAAGTGAGCGGCCACACAGAAGTGTCATTATTATACCTACTTAAGTTTCGAAATTGCAACGCCAGATAGCACACTTCGTGTACTTTCCATTAAGGTGAAAGCGCCAGGGTAGCCCGCGAAATTTAAATTTTCTTACGTTTTTTGCAATTTGCAGATCAGTAGTAGTTTGGAATATATGCAAAACATTAGCACTAGATGGTTTAGCCAACGACGTGCACGTTCCCTATTGTCGAATTCTAGAAAAATAAGATATTAATCATGTGACATTTCGACAGCGTTGATCAATCAATTCCATACATTTCTGAAGTTGTGACAATCGCTTTCACCACGCTACAACCGATAGAATTTAACTTGTCTAGAACCGCAGGACAACACACAGGCACAGCCCTGATACATATCGTCGGCGTCAATGTATGACCTTGTAACTGCATACAATTTTTGTTGTAAGTAAATGTTTTCTCAGTTAAAGTTATTAGAGGAAGTATCCATCGAGTATTCGAGTGATAAAACAATGGACTAGCTGGCAAGCATGCTTTGTCGCCAAAACAGTACAATCTAAGTGCCTGTTTGCATTGTTTTGATTGCCTTTGCAAAAAAACCTTTCTTACATTTACAAGGTCCTGTATTGACGCCGACGATATGTGAGCGATCTTAAGCGTGCAGTACACACTACACACTACACAGGCATGTGACGTGTCACGCGCGTATAATGAAGCTAGCTAGGCATCGTACCGGCGCGGAAGTGCGGCGCCATGTGCGGCGGCGGCAGGCGCGGCGGCGCCAGCGACGTCCAGCCGCCCGCGCCGCCCTCGCCGCCTTCCGCTACGGACACAATGTCGAGCGATCAACTAGGGCTTCGTGGCACCGGATATACAGAACGTACTGGACCGATACGGTGGCAACACAGAACGGTCAATGTCAACTACTTTTAACGTAAAAGTTGCAAATTTGCAACACTGGATGGATGGCCCTATTGCAAACACCATAAGATTATAATAAATCGTACAAGATTGACTGTTTCTTCTCAATAAGACAACAAAAGGCGTAACTATCGAATTTGGATGGAATTTATTGTATTTGGAACTAAGTTCTACCAGCGGCATCGCCCGCATGAATGTCGGAAATTATTCCAAGGAAACAAGTATTCCTCGGATGAAAAGTATCCTTTTTTATGGATGGGAAATCATGAAATGACTCCTTCCGCTCTGAGTGGAGCGGGAGGGAGTGTCAGACTCTTACTGACTAAAACCCATCCATACTGTTCTCTTTAGTACCTTTACGTTCCAGGACCGCGGTGACTCTTTCGAACAAAATCCGCAACCGTGACAGGATGAAAAGTATCCTGTCCTATTTCAGGACGTGAATAATAATAATATAATAATAATTTTAACAAACGGTCTATAAAGTTCTTACATCCATTTTGAGAGCAAAGATTAACGAACATATTGAGAGTAATTCAATAATGTCTGCCTCTCAGAATGGATGTAGGAACGGGTCCCGCGGTACTAAGGAGCTGCTCCTCATCGATGTTGCCATTAGCCAACAGGTACGCCGTTCTAGAAAAGATCTGTCGACATGTTGGATAGATTATAAGAAGGCCTATGACTCAGTGCCACAAACATGGCTCATGAAGGTGCTAGAGTTGTATAAAGTTGATGCAGTTCTGCGCACCTTCCTGATGACATGTATGGGGCAGTGAAGGACGGTTCTTCGCTATCCAGGATGTCGACAGACCCAGGCGAACAGCGAACCGATAAGGATAGAGCGTGGCATATTTCAGGGCGACAGTCTGAGTCCACTGTGGTCTTGTCTGGCCCTCAACCCTCTCAGTATACTGCTGGAGGGTTCGAGCCAAGGCTACCGGTTGAGAAGAGGTGGTCAGGTCATATCGCACCTCCTTTACATGGATGACTTGAAACTCTTTGCTCCTAACAATTTGCAACTGATGAAGCTACTAATTTGAAGGTAACAGAAACCTTCAGTAGCGCCATCAGGATGGAATTTGGTATGGACAAATGTGCGGTCATGCATGTAAAGCGAGGGGAGATTATGGAATCCGTGGGAACCCAACTCTCGGATTCCATACACCTTAGGTCCCTCTCCTTAACTGAAACCTACAAGTATTTGGGTATGTCGGAAGCGTTAGGCATCAATGCTGCTGACATGAAACAATCGTTGAAGGAGCGCTTCTTTGGCCGCCTGAACGTACTTAACAGTCTTTTATCAGGCGGAAACAAGGTGCGCGCCTTCAACGGTTGGGTCATGCCGGTATTGATGTACTCTTTCGGCATACTCAAATGGACTCAGACGGAACTTGACGCCCTGGATGGGAGGGTACGCTCACTGCATACCGCAAATCGGATGCATCACCCACGGTCATCGGTGATGAGGCTGTATATCCCGCGGAAGTGCGGGGGTCGTGGCTTCTTAAATGCTAAGACCCTGCACAACCGCGAGGTATGCAGCCTTAGGGACTATTTTCTAGAGGCCGACGTGGGTATGTATCAGGATGTGGTAGCGGTGGACAAAGGCCTTACCGCGCTCTCCTTGGCTAACGAGAACTGGCGCAAACCTGTGGTATTAGATACTAATGACCGCATGGATGTATGGTAGAGCAAGGAGCTTCACGGGCGTTTTTATCGGGTCCTACATGGGCCCGATGTAAACTTTTTAGCGTCCGTAGCCTGGCTGCGTTTTGGTGACCTCTTCGGAGAAACCGAAGGTTTTGACTGTGCGATTATGAACGAAGTTATGATGACGAACAACTACCGGAAATACATTGTGAAGGACGGTACGGTTGACATATGTCGGGCATGTCACCGGCCCGGGGAATCCATCCGCCACATTATTTCCGGTTTTTCTAGTCTGGCTAACGGAGACTATTTGCACAGGCACAACCTTGTTGCCAGGATTATCCATCAGCAACTTGCTCTTCAATACAATTTTGTGGAATCGGAAGTACCGTACTATAGGTATGTGCCAGACCCAGATCACGAAAATGGCAAGCACATTGTATTGGGTCTATCATCACTGACAGGTCTATTGTGGCTAATAAGCCTGATATAGTGGTGATAGACCGACTAGAGCATCGCACAATGATAGTTTATATAGTAGTCCCTCATGACGAGAACCTCGTGAAGTCTGAGAAAGATAAACTAACAAAGTATCTTGACTTGGCTCACGAGGTTGTCGACATGTGGGATGTGAACACAGCAGTCATTGTGCCGATAATCGTCACGGCCAATGGCGTAATTGCCAAGAGCCTCGACCAACATCTCAAGAGGCTCTCGTTCGGCAGTTGGATCAAGGGCTTGATCCAGAAAGCAGTACTCTTGGACACGGCGCGTATCGTTAGGAGGTTCCTCTCTCAGGAGCCCTGACCACCGGTAGCTTGGATTCTGTTCCCGATACCGGTGGGCTACTATTTTTTAAATGTTTTTATTTTTATAGAAATATTTAAAAATGTAAATGATATGTATAGAAAATGAATAAAGGAGATTTTAATAATAATTTATTCAAATAAAAACGTTTACAAAAAATATTAATATTATAGAATGGTAACAGACAGACAGAGTTACTTTCACATTTATGATATTAGTATGGATTATCTGTTTTTATCTGTGTGGTGTGTTCCTTATGGTGTCGGACGTAAAATAACATCACCATCCCATCACTTCCCGTGGGTGTCGTAAGAGGCGACTTATGGACTCACCAGAGAATGAGCAGCAGCATTCTCTGTAGGTACATTGCTACAGCTACACTGCGATCGCCAACCCGCCAAGCGTGGCGGTTATGGCAAATCACCCCTCCATTTGGAGGAGGCCTATGTCCAACAGTGGACGTCTATCGGCTGATATGATGATGATGATCTGTTTATAACAGGAAGAGTTTGTAATCTAATCAAGATTGATTACAATCTTAAGGTGTTTGCAATATATCTATCTGGTGACAATAACCACACACATTTCTGTTTTTATTTCTATTGCTCATCAAATAATTTAATTTATTCGTACGGTTGGAATCCGTTCTCAGTCTTAACTAAGTCTCAAGATATCTAAGTCCACGAGTACGTATCAGAATACCAACAATTTTGATATAATAATATTTAAATCGGGTTTTTTTTTTGAAAATTTCAAACATTGATTTTATTTAAGCAGCATTGGCAGCACAAACTTTCGGTGTTTTAAACTACAGCCATTTAACCATTCGGTATTTTTAACACAGATTTTATTGCTTTAAACATTTAAATTTTCGGCAATCAGATGAGTACCCCATTTCACACTATCCGTTTATTTACTTGACTGTAAATAATTTACTATTATTTTAGCTTCATTGGGTTAATTCCTCCCATCTTTGAGCTTGTAGTCCCAGACCTTTTGAAGGTGTACGAGTGGCTTAAGCTAACTCGCAGAGGTTCCATACTTATCCCTGTACGATACAAGTGAGGTGAACTAGTATAGTGCTGTAGCGGCATTTATACCGCCACAAAAATCAACGTAGCAGAATCAACAAAAATGAGACTCGCAGCGCCATCTATCTCGATAGCTGCGAACTAACTTGACAATATCCTAAATCGCGATATAAGAGTTTACCATGCGATTCGAACGGATACAACAGCCCGAATTTCAACTGTCGGGCAGTTGCCCACCAGACACAACAACCGTCTGGTCGGAGGATCCTCCGTTTTCAACGGAGGTATGCGGGACTTTACTCTCTATACCACTACCTCCAGAGTGCGAACAGGAATAATCCGCAGTTGGTATGGAGATATTGCAGAATATATAATTGGGCTATTTAAATCGCTAAATTCAACCGGTTACCTAAAACTGAGGTAAGACTACCTAGCCTAATATTTTTTATTAAAATACACCGATAAAAGATCGAGGGGGCATTTTTTTTACCCGACACTGTTTCGCATAGCAGCTATTCTAACTAATTTATACAACAATATAAAGAGACACATAGAGTCATGCAAAAATCAATGCTGCAGAAAAAAGCTAAAGCGTAATATAAATAAATTGGACTGGAACATTGAATCATCATCTTATCAACAAATCATGAGACATTCATTCTATTAAGCATTTAAATTGTGTTGCAGAGTGGCATACACAAATGGCACACTGAGCTTTAGAAAAGAGACTATATCAAAGAGTGGTAAAATGCTGTGTAGAACTATAAACAGAGTCGAATTTTGAAAAGGATTCCAGAGTACCATTCAAATTCAGGTGTTTTTTTCGTATTTAAGTTTGCTCGATTCCCAGTTCAAGTGCGTGACTTTTTAAAAATATTTTACTGTTTTAACTTTATCAACAAGAACGAAAATCCAACTCCAACCTAACTCGAGACCTAGGCCCATATTACAAAACGTAAACTCCAACAACTCCATCGGAGCTTGTCATAATTGACGATTTTGCATTTGTTTGCTCATCTCTCGAGTACGAAAACGTCAATCAAGTAGACAAGCTTTCATTGATATTTTCGTGCTCATGTTGAAGTTGGAGTTCGAGTTGAGTTGAGTTTACGTTTTGGAATTTAGGCCTTAAAATAGACTACAACTTCCAATTCTGTATATTGTCGAGACAGGTTAAGAGCTGGCGCATAAAACAAAAAAAAAAACGTAAAGTCGATATGCGACACGGCGCTCCGCATTACACCACAATAAATAATTAATTATCATAATGAATCAAAGCAAATATTCACAAAACTCACCAGCATCCATAGCGGGCGGAGGTCCGTCATGCCTGGCGGGCAGTCTGTCAATGAGCGGCGGCCGCTCGGGCCGCTCCCCGCGCTCGGGCCGCTCTCCGCGCTCGGGCCGCTCGTCGTCCCGCTCGCGCTCGGGGAAGTCGTCGCGCTTGTCGTCCCGCGCGGGCTTGCCGTTGGCCATCTCCCACAGACGCTCTTGTAAGCTCTTCTGGTCTGGGTTGTCGTTACTGGCGGCCGGCCGCGGGGACTTGTCGCGACTGTTTGGCCGGTCTCTGTCAATGGAATGGTTTGTTAGTGTTTGAATTTTTGATAAAGTTTTCTTAAGAAATATTGATTGCGAAAGATGATTAAAATCTAAGCAATACGCAAACAATACTCGAGATTGTTATATGTATGTAGAATAGAATAGAAATTCTCTATATTGTACACCATACCGAATTGAAAAATTTAGGGTGTAACAATAATTTGCATCACATTATTTATCATCCCCCGAGCTGGCTTTTAAATTAGGATGAGGTTGTTCCCATATCGTATTTAATCATTTCACTTCAACACAAAGAAACCTCCAACATAAAAAAGAGCTTTAGGAAAATATTTTTTTTTATTAAAAACCACAAGTCTTCCATTAAAAACAAAAGCTCAATCTCTCTCTTCATCATCATCATACCAGCCTACGACGTTGCAATCTCTCTTTTACGTCATATCATTATTTATATTCAACTTAGTTTCGAACTATAAACCCATTTTAATCTTATCAACCCTAGGTAAGATCTTTAAGTCTATGATGATCTGCCCTCACATTCAAAATCATCTTAAAATTTACTGAAGTGAGGGACAACATGGCTTCGTGAAGTATCGATCCACAAATACTAATCTGACACTTTTTACTGAGTTATTGACGACAGCAATGGACTCTGGCCATCAAGCTAATGTCATATAATTATACAGATTTCAGCAAAGCTTTCGATCGGGTCTCGCATCAAATTCTTATTGACAAATTAAGAATAAGTTCTTAATGGTATTGCTAGAACTTTACTCTTATGGTTGAGTTCGTATCTTGAGAACAGAACTTTCTTTTTAGTAGCTTTCGATCAACCGTCAGACACAAATATCCTCGGGCGTGCGACAAGGGTTTCATTTAGGGCCCGTGTCATTTAACTTTTTATAAGTGATTCCGAACTGCTTTAGCCACTGTCAAATTTTAATGTTTGCGGATGACTTAAAATTCGTTAAAGTACTTAAATCTAAGCATGACGCCTCTGTATTACAAAACGATTTGTCCCTCACATAGATAATATAGTGAAAAAGTCTTCCAAAATGCTGGTTGTTGTTATCAGAAACACAAAACAATTTAAAAGCTGCAGAACAAAAATATCCTTTATAATTGTTTGATTCGAAGCATAATTATTAGTATTGTAGCGTAGTCTGACGGCCACACTATGCTACTCACTCATTGCGTCTTGAATGTGTACAAAAACGTTTTCTAGGGCATTTGGTTTATGCTAGCGGGCTGTCCATAAAAATAAGTTCATATAGTAATAGGGTAAGCGCGCACTACGAAAATAAATCGTTGCGAAGAAAATGCGTCAATCTGTGAACAACAGAAATGTACTACAATCCGCGCACTGCGAAAATAAATCATTTGCTATTTATTTTCGCAGATGCGAAATCATACGTATATTTTGTAGTCTATGAAGCGGCACTAGCTTCGCACATTGCGGAAAAAATCGCAAGCGCAGCGGTAAATTTTTTATCATATTCACGAAGATCGTTATACCGTACGTAAAAAAATCCTTTAGAATGTCTTACTGCTGTCAAAGGATGGACCCAGTAACGTTTATTTATCTGTGTTAGGCACAGTGACTGTCTTGGCCCTGCTTTTGGCTCTGCTATTTCGCAGGCGATAATAAATCGTAGTGCGCGTAGGAATTATTGTCGTTTGCAATTTTATTTCGAACTTTAAAAGTCGCAACGATTTATTTTCGTAGTGCGCGCATACCCATAGGCTCAAACATTTTAATACGGGGTCTCTGGACAAACGTCGACATCAGACTGACGCGATGTTTGTGTGCAAAGTTATGGCCCATAAAACGACTGCCCGAAAATATTAAATAAAGATATAAATAATTTATTACGAACAAGTTTATAGACATAGTAAGCACATTATAAGTCTAAAAGCTCCAAGATTTAATTGAGAAAAAAAAGAAAAGAAAAAAATAATAAAAAACACAAAAATCCTTTGTGTGCAATTGAGTAACCCTAGACCCCACACTAGGATACCCTGTGTCGTGGGATCTAGTAGCCTCGTGGTTGATGACAATAAGTAGACATAGTAGATTACAGTTGGGTTTAAATAAGAACATACAAGCAAAAATAAAGAAATTAAATAAAATTCAAACTTACAAGATTACGTCCATGAAAGTCGTATGTGTGGTGTGATGGTGTGTGTCAAATTCAAATTCAAATTCAAATTATTTATTTCAAATAAACCATTCACAGGCACTTTTGAATTGTCAAGGTCGGTCAGTCAAAAAGATGAAGCTATTTGCACGTTCCAAAGCGTAGATCTCTATGGAGAAGAACGTGCAAGAAACTCCACGGACACTCTTTTAAATTATTTTTCTTTACAATTTTATGGTTACATCATTCCTGTTGAAATTATACAAACATATATGTGAGAACGATGTAAAAAGAAATGCACGTTAAAGTATCCGGAGTAAAAAAATAAAAATCAACAACAAATTAAAATAACAAATCATTAAAATAAACCGTGGCAGCCGAGAGATGACCAGTCCAAACTGACGGCGTCCGTTCACGAACATGACGCACGCGCTAGCACCATTCGGCTCAACCATATTTAAGGGAGCCAAATGACCCAACACATGCGCCACCATCAGGTAGACTTTTGAGTGAGCATGACACTCCCAACCGCCAGGGCAGTCAAGTCAATTAAAAAATAAATAAAAGTAATATAAGGTTCACAGTACTCACACATGTGCCGTTAATTAATGAATTTATACACTGCTAATTACATTGAGTCTATACAATGAAAATATAATGTTTTACAGTCTTCAACGGGTCCAACAATATTTATAAATGCCAAAAGATTAGTTTGTGCGGCCTAGTAACTGTGGAGCTGGACCGGCATTGAGCCAAGCATTATTATCTTCAATATAATCCCCCAACTTATAATATGCTTTCTTGCATAGTGTGCGTTTGATACAAGATTTAAATTTTGTTTCATTCAGTTCTAATATATTAGGAGGTATTTTATTATAACATTTTAAACAGTACCCCATGAAAGATGAGGCTACTTTAGCTAGTCTGAAACTTGGTTGAACTAGTTGATCCCTATTTCTAGTAATATAATTATGTCTGTCGCCTCGTCTACTAAAAGATGGAGATTCTTTCTAACGTACATAATGTTTTCATATATATATTGACAGGGTACCGTCATGATGTTAATATCCTTAAACAGTTCCCTTAGAGAATCACGTCGGCGGAGATTGTATATCGCTCTTATAGCTCTTTTCTGCAGAATAAAAATAGACTCGATGTCTGCAGCCCGTCCCCATAGTAAAATACCATAAGACATGATACTATGAAAGTAACTAAAATATACTAATCTCGCGGTATCAACATCCGTAAATTGGCGGATTTTTCTAACAGCATATGCCGCTGAACTTAGCCGTCCTGCAAGAGATGTTAAATGAGGACCCCATTGTAGCCTAGAGTCAACCGTAATCCCCAGGAAAACTGTTCTATCGACGAATTCCAGTTTCTCCTTGTTCAACACTATGTCACAATCACTACTTTTGACATTTGGTAAGGAAAATCTTATGCACTTAGTTTTTTTCCCATTTAAAACTAAATTATTAGCAGTGAACCAATTTTGGACCTGCAGAAGGGCGTTATTTACGTCCTCAAGACTGTAGGTGTGTGTAGATGTTCTAAAATGGTATGAGTTAGTATGTGATATACAGCCGGTCGACTCTGTCGACACCTCACGGTGTTCACCTAGGCGGAGTGAACGACAACAGAGCTGTCATTCCATCTTATTAGTATGGTTTGACAAGTCACCCGCCGTGCGCCCCGCCCGGGTTCACATACACATGGAGACAGAATCGCACTGCTGCATATGATGTGAGTGAGTGTAGTGATATTGGGTGTCTGTAAGGGTGTGCTTTTTTTTTTTTTGAGGATGGGAAATCATCAAATGACCCCTCCCGCTCTGGGTGGAGCGGCAGGGAGTGTCAGACTTTTACTGACTAAAACCCACCCTTAGTCCACCTAGTGCCTTTCTTTCCAGGGCCGCGGTAACTCTTTCGAACATATTCCGCAACCCTGGCAGGGTAAGGGTGTGCTTGTGTACGTTTATGTGTAGGACATGTGTGTGGATGAGTAATTGCAGATGATTTACATCAGGGGAATCAGGAGAGCTTCAGTTTTCCCATAGTCTTGAGCTGATAGCCATTTCGTAATTTTAGTTTTACAATTATGCTTGGAACAACCAACTAAGTTCAAGATTTTGTTCAATTTTTGATAGATATATGGACCGACATATCTAGGGGATCTTTGGGCAAACTTTGTACGAGTTGCGGGTATGACCCATTTAATCAGTCTACAGGATCTGGAAGATTTAATTTGGGTAAGTAGTGCCTGTTGATGAAAGCGCAATGCTACAGACAGCACGAAGAGTTGTCTAACCCTAAGAACATTACATTCTTCGTACAGACTGTCAGTGGGATACCGATAGGGCTTTCCATAAGCAACCTTGAGGATGCCTCTTTGAGCTCGTTCAAGTTTTATCAAGTAGCTCTTTGCTGCTGTACCCCTATCCCTTTACAGTAATTTAAAATAGACTGGCATAATGCACACACCGGTACAGTGGTCTGCTATGTTCTTTAGCTTTTTAAAAATGAACATTAGTTTCCAGATCCTTGCAGAGACAGCATCTATTTGTTTGGTCCAGGATAATTGGTAGTCTATCAAGACGCCAAGGTATTTAATATTGTCAACTTGTTCTATCTCGACACATTGGCAAATATCACTGTTAGGATTCCTGCAGGAGTGGAGTTTGACATGGAGTGGATTTTCACTCCATGTCAAACTCCACTCCTGCAGGAATTAATAATAATAATAGAATAATTAATAATTACTGGTCAACCGTAATCCCCAGGAAAACTGTTCTATCGACGAATTCCAGTTTCTCCTTGTTCAACACTATGTCACAATCACTACTTTTGACATTTGGTAAGGAAAATCTTATGCACTTAGTTTTTTTCCCATTTAAAACTAAATTATTAGCAGTGAACCAATTTTGGACCTGCAGAAGGGCGTTATTTACGTCCTCAAGACTGTAGGTGTGTGTAGATGTTCTAAAATGGTATGAGTTAGTATGTGATATACAGCCGGTCGACTCTGTCGACACCTCACGGTGTTCACCTAGGCGGAGTGAACGACAACAGAGCTGTCATTCCATCTTATTAGTATGGTTTGACAAGTCACCCGCCGTGCGCCCCGCCCGGGTTCACATACACATGGAGACAGAATCGCACTGCTGCATATGATGTGAGTGAGTGTAGTGATATTGGGTGTCTGTAAGGGTGTGCTTTTTTTTTTTTTGAGGATGGGAAATCATCAAATGACCCCTCCCGCTCTGCTCCGCTCCCTCCGCTCTCGGGTGGAGCGGCAGGGAGTGTCAGACTTTTACTGACTAAAACCCACCCTTAGTCCACCTAGTGCCTTTCTTTCCAGGGCCGCGGTAACTCTTTCGAACATATTCCGCAACCCTGGCAGGGTAAGGGTGTGCTTGTGTACGTTTATGTGTAGGACATGTGTGTGGATGAGTAATTGCAGATGATTTACATCAGGGGAATCAGGAGAGCTTCAGTTTTCCCATAGTCTTGAGCTGATAGCCATTTCGTAATTTTAGTTTTACAATTATGCTTGGAACAACCAACTAAGTTCAAGATTTTGTTCAATTTTTGATAGATATATGGACCGACATATCTAGGGGATCTTTGGGCAAACTTTGTACGAGTTGCGGGTATGACCCATTTAATCAGTCTACAGGATCTGGAAGATTTAATTTGGGTAAGTAGTGCCTGTTGATGAAAGCGCAATGCTACAGACAGCACGAAGAGTTGTCTAACCCTAAGAACATTACATTCTTCGTACAGACTGTCAGTGGGATACCGATAGGGCTTTCCATAAGCAACCTTGAGGATGCCTCTTTGAGCTCGTTCAAGTTTTATCAAGTAGCTCTTTGCTGCTGTACCCCTATCCCTTTACAGTAATTTAAAATAGACTGGCATAATGCACACACCGGTACAGTGGTCTGCTATGTTCTTTAGCTTTTTAAAAATGAACATTAGTTTCCAGATCCTTGCAGAGACAGCATCTATTTGTTTGGTCCAGGATAATTGGTAGTCTATCAAGACGCCAAGGTATTTAATATTGTCAACTTGTTCTATCTCGACACATTGGCAAATATCACTGTTAGGATTCCTGCAGGAGTGGAGTTTGACATGGAGTGGATTTTCACTCTCATAGCGCTTGGCTGTTTTGAATGCTATGTATTTAGTCTTGCTAGCATTTAAGGTGAGTAAGTTTCGCTGTAGCCAGTGCATTACTTGAGCCAGACCCCTCTGATTTGCATCAACGACCCCAGTCCAAGTTTTGTTATGCAATAAAATAGCAGTGTCATCCGCGAAAGTAAGTACTTTTGCATTATCTATTGCTAGATCACAGAGGTCGTTGATGTAGACTAAGAAGAGTCGGCCCAAGCACGCTTCCCTGCGGCACACCATAGTGTATTTCAGAATACTCGCTTGATACTTCACCTTCTTTGGCTTTTATTCTTTGCGATCGGTTTGAAAGGTAAGAATGAAACCAGTTCCGTGCCAATAATTTTAACTTTCGTGCCCTCTCAAGAATTCCTCGAAGTCCTATAACGCCACTCTGCCCTCCGCAGACTAGAGAAGAACGGTTCTGGGTGCAACTTCTCCCTATGCGAGGTTTTGCAGGGTCGTGAACAGTTGCAGTGATCGGATCGACCTCCATTTTGAAGGTTTTGGGAAATTGAAAGCCAGTTTTTATAAGTTTCTTATCTCTCACGGGGCGGGTGAACTAAGGCTACATATTATCATCTTTTTTTTTATTACCTAGTTTTATTTGTTTTTGTAATGTATTTTTATTATTAATTTATTAAGTTTATCTCAGAGCAACTTTGATAATTTTGTCTTTTCATTTTCTATATTATTTGCTTATACCAGTGTATACAATATTGTTAGTAAACCAAATAAATAAATACAGTCAAACAACAGTTTTATGTTGACACATGGCAATGTTACGGAAGGTAAAACTATTGATTCTCACCTGTTATTATCTCTAGAAGAGAACCGCTCCCCCCTTTCTCTGTCCCTATCTCTATCTCTGTCTCTCCTATCTCGCCCACCTCGCTCTCTGTCACGATCCCGACGATCTTCTCTGCCGTCCCTGCGAATAATAAATTACAATTAATATTATAATGGTGTACTTTTTGTTTTTCAAAGGAATTCTAAAAGCTGCTCATCTTGTTTCAAAACTAGGCTTTGATGCAGAGACCGTTTGTTCCTGTTGTACATAACTGTATGCGTAGTGACTCGCGCCCACACATACGGTCGTTGTGGCTACACGCGCGTGGAGGCCTATGTTCAGCAGTGGATGTCTGCAGGCTGATATTATGATGATGATGATGAAGTGTGTGAATAGATGCCGCTACATAACCCATCCCTTTCGCCGCCGCGACTATCTGTCTCTGTCGTCGTGCTGCTAGTGTCAGTATAGCAAACACAATAACTCACCGTTCCCTATCTCTCCCTCGCTCTCTGTCCCTCCTGTCACCTCTCTCCCGCCTGTCTCTGTCTCTCTCTCCTCCACGCCTGTCTCTGTCCCTCTCGCCGCCTCGTCTATCTCTATCTCTGTCCTTCCTCTCGTCGTCCTGCTTGTCGTCGGGTGGGGGTTGGTTCATGTTGAAAGGTGGAGGCTCAGACATGTTGAAGCCCGGTGGAGGTTCTGCCGAGTTGAAGTTTGGTGGTGGTTTTGATAGTAGTGCTTGGATCTGTGTAGAAGAAAAACATGTGGTTAGGGAATTGCTTATTTTGTGTTGGTATAAGATTCTGATTATAAGAGTATGATTTAGGCAGTGATGAATGAACTTTGACAAAACCAAGGTCATGGTAAATACCCACTACTACTACTACACTCGAAGTTGTAGACGAGTACGTCTACCTGGGACAAACGGTCCAGTTAGGTAGGGCTAACTACGAGAAAGAGGTCAACTGTCGAATCCGACTCGGCCGGGTGGCGTTCGGGAAGTTGCGTGATATCTTCTCGTCTCACATACCACAGTGTCTCAAGACAAAAGTCTATGATCACAGCATGTTGCCAGTGATGACCTATGGACTCAAGATGTTGTCACTCACAATGGGCCTCATTAGAAGTCTTAAAGTCACTCAAAGGGCATTGGAGAGGGTAATGCTCCGAGTTTCCTTGCATGATCGAATCAGGAATGATGATATCCGCTAGAGAACCAAGGTAACCGAGATAGCCCCATGAATCGCCACACAGAAGTGGCAGTGGGCAGGCCATTGGTCGCAGAACAGGTGGTCGATGGGGCCGACCTGTTGTGGCGACCGTACCCGTGGGCCGCCAGCTGCGGGCGACTCCATGCCCATGTGCAGCTGTGGACGTCTGCAGGCTTATATGATGATGATTTAGAAAGAGAACTATAATATTATAATGCGGTAGTGAGTTTCTTAGTAACGCTTTCACGTCTACACCGCCGACTCGATTTTGATGAATTTTGGTGCAGGGATCCTGAAGACGTTTAGGATGATCCTTTACGTGTAGCTAGTAATAAATGATGAAGCGACCTGGTCAGGCAGCAGCGCGGGCGCAGCGCCGTCGTGCGCGGGCTCGTCGCCGTGCGCGTCGTCCGGGTCCAGGTCCATGGCGTCGTCGCTGTGCTGCGCCTCGGCGGCTCTCTGGGGATGTTACGGATCTTGAACAACTTGCCTGCACTGGTTCAATCCTTATTTTAATCGAATAGTTGTGAGTAGAGTGGAGTTGCAAAGCCTGCTAACCCCACGATTCCACCTACATTGAAAGTTGTTATACATGCTTTCTTTCTCAAATCTTATGAGAGACTTGAGCAAAACATGTGATTCATCATCAATGTAAATAAGTATTGTCTCAGAACAGGCACTTTTGTTTTTTTAGGTATGACCACTAGCATGTTAACACACTTGGGATATCAACTGCTTAACCGGACTAACCTGTGATGGCCTCAAATGAATTTAAGGCCCCTAGCCAAGGCTCAGAACAGGCACTGGTGAGTTAGTAGGATGTCAAAAATTATTAGAAGTAAGCAGTAATCCGCCCGGTAGGTACTGATCAAACAATTGAAAAATGGAACTAACTAAAAACGTTGTCTATATTCGCCAATGGTTTCGGTCACAACTAGTGCTGTTGGTGGTGGTAGTACTAACTGTTAGTGCTGAGAATAATTGAAATGAAATAAATAAAAAAGCTAGCACTTCAACGGAAAATAGTTGTAAGAACAATAAAACAAAGAGTGAATACTTACAGCAGATTGCGGCACGCTGGGCGGCGGAGTGTCCCTGGCGTGCAGCGCGGCGTGGTGCAGCAGGGGCACTCCGCCCACCAGGCCGCCCACGCCCACTCCCACGCCCAGCAGACCGCTTAGGAAACTGGGTACCATACCTGTGTAAATATATTATTATAGTACACTAGAATCGTATTTCATAGAAAATGGCCACAATAGAAGCTACCATAATTATAGTGCACTTTAAAAAACTTGTTTGTTTAAAACACATGTATAGACTGGAGAGTATTCGATATAAAGAAACATGTATGTTACCGGATTGCGACAAGGGCTGCGGCGGCAACTGCGGCAACTGCGGCAACTGCGGCAACTGCGGCAGGCCGGGCGGGAAGCGCAGCAGCGAGCCCGCGGGCGGCAGGCCGGCCTCGCTCTGGAGCCCTACCCAACACATGGATTAATCAACATGGGCGCTGCTGCTAATTTGGATTTCAATACTGCAGTATTACAAGCTTTTTTTATGAGCCCGTTGTCTTCCTGCAAAGACAGGACGGAGAAGGAACCAGTTGATGTCCTTTGACTCCTTCTCCGTCCTGTCTTTGCAGGAAGACTCCTATCCGTCCGTCCGTCAACTTTAAACTGAATGCCTCACAAAATTTTAAAATCCTATAGTTAGTAACATCAACTGTATACAATCATTTATAATCAGCGTCAGCCCCCAACTATAACCGACCGCCTATGTACCAACTATGTAAAAATAAAATAATAATAGTCCTCCTGACCAATTTCGGTCATGGCGACCAGTCTCAACGGAGTAGCCATTGGTGCAGGAGATATTATAGTGCAGGCGTGTGTGCGCAAACGCAGATGCACTCCATGTTCTATCACTGTCATTGTCCTCAGATACGGCACTCCGGCACCAACAGAGAAGCACCAGAGACACGCGCGCCAGGGGGGGGGGGGAGCACACAACCAACTCTCAAGCTTCGGTCTGTTACGGACAAATTCAATTTGTTCTTAGACCTGGTAATCGAACACACAGCTACTACAGCTCCCCACGCTCGGCAATCGCGCATGCGACTACGACACCTAGGCCCGTATTAATAAACGGCCCTCAAAAACGTACTCAAGTGCGTTATCATTTGATACGCCATTATGACGTCATCAGCATCTCAAGATTATTGCTAATTAATAGACACATAAATACAGTATCTCAGTAACCAAGATCAGCATCTCAAGTAGTTGTACTTGATGGCTTGATCTCGTGAACGATGACGTCACATTGACCGAAGTTTTGAAAATATAGCATCAAAAAATATGAAATTTAAAAAAATATAAGGCTGTAGTGGAAAACAAGGACTCCGATGGTGCGTCGCTAAATAATGAATGAATGAATCGATAAAAATGAGACCTGGAAAATAATAAGTGCAGAATACACCGCTGGTCCGCACGCATCGACCTTGGTAAATAATTACATTATTTTACTCTTATTATTTTTATAGTTCGGTTAAGCAGTTGATAGCCCTTGCGTGTTAACTTGCTAGAGGTCATACCGAAAAGAAAAAAAAAAAAAAAACTAATTATTTTTACATTAGTACTCTTTATTTTACTCTGTTGACCACAAACAAGCTGGTTATTTAAAAAAAAATATCCATGTAAATCAAAAGGATTTGAAGCATCCCTTATATAATCTTTTGGTAATCGAAAACGTAAAGGCCACAAAATATCGTCATAGTAGTCTATTTCATCGTAATAATTAATATTACTTAAAATATTTTCAAACTCCACGTTTCGCGCCACGCTAATCACACCTCAAGTCACGGACTGTCTGCACTCACGATATAGTATCTCAAGAACCCGCACTCGTCGTATACTTAAGGGTCGAGTTTCGTTTATTAATCAGTCCATCACTCGGTCGATGCCGTAAACCTAATCCGCAACTTGAGAACGTCAATAATCACGTTTATTAATACGATCAGGATCTCAACATTCATCTCAAGTGCGATCTCGCGAGCTGAGTAACGTTTATTAATACGGGCCCTAGACACCATGGATTGGGTCACTATGCTTAAAGTCTAAATAGAATGCAACACTTACCAGGCACTCCGCTGGGCATATTGGGCATGTTGGGTAGACTGGGCGGCCTGATGCCGGGCGGCAGGCCTGGGGCCAAGCCGGGAGGCATACCCGCTGTCATACTGTGGACATCAATGACTCTAGATTAAACAGTAAAATAAAACAGATTAGTATAATTTGCACATTTTTTAAGTAAGGTATCTTCTAAATAAGGTTTAACTATTATAGGTATTCAGTAACTTGAAAGTTCAACGTAAGATATCGTCGGCCTAATTCGTTAACCAGCTAAGTCCATTTCTGCAAACTTTACAGGAGGAAGAAAAAACGAAATTAAATCACTTCATTTTAGCAATCATTATTCTGAAAATCTTGTTGGTTCATAGAGGATTTAGCAGTATTTCTTTGTGAAGCTTTCCTATTGTTTAGGAAGCAGGTTTTCGAGCATGGCATATCTAACGTTTTTAGATTGATAAAGTCGTTGTTGTTATAAATTTATCATAAGGTAGGTAATCGTCTGAGCTTTTTGGCAGACTTAAAACAAAATTGCCCATAAAACGGACTTAGCTGGGCTAGCTTAGGTCGACGATATACTCCTGGTGGAGGAAGCGGTGTCCCGGGGCGGGGTGATTGGCGGTGTCCTTGGACATCTCCTTCCCTGCCTTGGAGTTGTATTCGGGAGGCACTACGCTATCATCGAATGCCGCCCTACCTCCGCCGCGTCATTGGGGTTTATTTGGCGGAGAGGTGTGTCACCTATTTGGGACGTGACGGCATACAACAGCACCCCATGTCGTGCGGTGTTCCGCAGGGTTCGGTGTTGGGGCCGCCCCTGTGGAACATCGGGTACGACTGGGGGCTGAGAGGCGAGCTCCAGCCGGGAGTGGACCTGACGTGTTACGCTGACGACACGCTGGTCACTGCCCGGGGGAGCTCGTACAGGGAGGCAGCGTTGCTGGCGCCGGCCGCGGTCCCACAGGTGGTGAGCCGCATACGGCGCCTGGGCCTGCAGGTGGCCCTCAACACGTCGGAGGGCATCGTTTGTCACGGCCCCCGGCGGGATCACACATCGTGGTCGGTGGGACCCGTGTCACTGTCGAGTCCACCATGAATACCTAGAATTGGTGCTCGACAGCCGGTGGGATTTCGGACCCCACTTCCGACAGCTAGTGCCCAAGTTGTTGAGCGCGGCTGGGGCACTGTCAACGCTGCTTTCCAATCTGGGGGACCCGAGCACCATCTGCAGGCGGTTGTACGTGGGGATTGTGCGATCGATGGCCCTGTATGAGGCCTTGATCTGGGCGGCTGACCTGACGGCCAACACCATCTCTATTCTGCGGAAGCTGCAGAGGGTGATGGCCGTCAGAGTCATCAGGGGTTATCGCACGATCTCCTACGAGGCGCTTTGCGCACTGGCCGGATCTCCGCCCTGGGACCTGGAGGCAAAAGTCCTCGCGTCAATGCATCGGTGGCGCGAGGACGCGCGGGCGCGCGGGGAGCGACTGACGCAGCGACATTTCGAGCTGCGTCGGTCGCAACTGCGCAAGGTCCTGGTGGCCGAATGGCGGAACAGGCTTTCACGCCCTACCGCCGGCCTCGTCACTATCGAGGCCATCCGGCCAGTGCGAGCACCTCTGGCTTAGGAGAAGGCACGGCTCCCTGTCATTTCGTGCGACGCAGGTCCTCACGGAGCATGACTGCTTCGGTTCGGTTCCTGTGTCGCATAGGCAGGGAGCCGGACGCTCGGTGTCGCCACTGCGGCGACTGTCGGGAGGACACGGCGCGGCACACGCTGGCAGAGTGCCGCGCGGGAGGAGCCGCGCCGTGCCTGAGTCTCTGTGGTAGGCAGTGACCTCTCGCTTGCCGGCCGTAGTCCGATCTATGGTAGGCGGCGAGGAGTCCTGGGACGCGGTGGTCTCCTTCTGCGAAACAGTCATCACGCAGAAAGAGGCTGCGGAAAGGGAGCGGGAGATGTCGAGTGCTCTTCCGGCCCGCAGCAGGCGCACTGGGTCCAGGGGCGGCGGACTTGGGGATGTCCGTTGCCCCCTATTCATCCGGACCCGAAGTGGCGGCGCATGGTGTTCCCGTGCGCCCCTCTGACGTCGCGGGGGGAGTTAAACACCTCACTCCCCCCGCGTACGAGATGTGGCGGCACCAGACGGGGATTACGGAAGTCACGTACGTTCCCGCGATCCCCGGCGTAGGTGGAAGATGAACGCCGGGGTGGTTTTAGTCAGTAAGAGTCTGACAGACCTCTCTGCCCGCCCCAGGGCGGAGGACATCCATGAGGAATTCCCCACGTAAAAAAAAAGGCCGACGATATATGTTGCCACACTATAAATACTTTGAATTAATAACGTTGGGCATCTTCAACATGATTAAATTGAGTAATTCGGCTGTACAATCGGCTATATCATGTAGGAAATAAAATGTAATAAGTGGTATCAGTCACCCAGGCGGCGGCATCCTCGGCATGTTGATCCCCGGGTTGGCCCCGGGCGGCAGCGAGGGCGGCAGGGAGGGTGGCAAGCTGGGCGGCAGGCTGGGCGGCAGCGAGGTGGGCGGTAGCGCCAGGCCGCCCAGCGGCAGCCCGCCCGCGCCTGGCATGCCCAGCATCGACATATTCTCCATCATGGACTTGGGGAGGATCTGTGGACAACATAGCTGTGTTATTTACGACCTTAAAACAATAAATAAATGTTAAAAAACACTAATAGCGGACGTTGGCCAGACAGTTGCGAGGTTCAAGTGGTTTGGGTTGGTCACATCTGCCGCATGTCTGAGGAGCAATGGGCGAAGATTACCACACAATGTTACCTCTCCTAATTAAGGGTTTGACTTTCCTGATTGAGTTTCAGATGAATTTATCTGTCCACTTACCCTCGGCGGTAACCAGGGTGGCAGCGTGTCCTCGTCGACAGCCCCCCCATCTTCCAGCGCGTCCAGCGACAAGGCGCCCAGCGCCCAGCGC
This sequence comes from Melanchra persicariae, assembly GCA_947386135.1. Taxonomy (NCBI): domain Eukaryota; kingdom Metazoa; phylum Arthropoda; class Insecta; order Lepidoptera; family Noctuidae; genus Melanchra; species Melanchra persicariae. The sequence continues at coordinate 2,519,598 of OX376655.1, read as the reverse complement.
GCCTGCAGCGCCTGCCACGGCAGGTACGACACGCCCAGCTCCGCCTCCCAGTAGTCCTTCCACTCGCGCCCCTTCACGCCCTTACCGGGGGCCCATGCCACCTGTGGACGACCAATAATAAAGAAGCAGGTTTTTAACAGGAATGCAGGAACAATCTCGAATCTCCTAGTACTTTGTTATCTCCCAGGCACACAAGAAGCCGATTTTTTTTTTTCTTGGATGTGAAATCATAAAATGACACCTCCCGCTATGGACGGAGCGGAAGGGAGCGTCAAGACTCTTACAGACTAAAACCCACCCGTGTTCCTCCAAATGCCTTTTGCGTTCCAGGGACGCGGTAACTCTTTCGAAGAATTCCGCAACGCAGGCAGGCACTACCCGTCAATTAAACGCGCCGTCGACCCGGGCCTGGTCCTTATCAGACGGCGAACTACCCATCGCTCGCCGTCCGCAGGCCCGCGCTAACGTTACCCGGAAATCGGCCTGCGAGTACCAACGCCCGCGGCGTTTTCTTCTGCTCTTGAAGCAGGTGACTGCTTCCCATACCCTGTCGCTCCGAACTATGGATTGAACCAGGCCGGACGCGAGAGCTCGCCGCCGATAGCCGCTACGGACACGGCGGTGCCCCGGTCCCGAGCAGGGCACACCTCCAGCGTGTGCTCCGGGCAGTGGTGATCCTCCCGCCGAATCAGAAGCAGGTACCTCCCGAAACAACCATGTCCGTTGAGGATCTACGTCAGGCGAAAGGTGAGGACGCCGTGGCGCTTCCCTAGCCACTCTTCAAAGAGGGGAAATATCGCCACGACAGTGGCGTGCCCAAACAAGCCGATCTACATAATTATGGTTTGACTTTAATTTGACCGAGTCAAGTGCTTTGGAAAAGCCATTTGGCCAGTCCTCAACACCTGGTGGTGATGGCTATCTTGCGCGGATGCGGCGCATATTTTCCCATGTTTATTAATTTTGTTTTTAATGTTTTATGCGCTTTTGCTTTCTTTCTTTTCTATTTCAGTCCATCATCACTTGTGAGTTTGTAAGCATATATGTATAGTTTTCTTAAAAAATAAATAAAGACATTGTAACATGAGCCATGAATAGTGAAGCCTTTTTGGTATGCCTGTCATTACGCAAATCAAGGGACACAGTAACAGATTGGGTAATGAATTAGTCCATAACCAGCAACTTGGTTGGTGGTTAGTTTTAGATAGATATTCTTGAGATTAAAATCACAGATATCTAAAACCTGTATTGAATTTATGGAATAAATTTTTAAAAATATTTATACCACAACTACACTACAACACTACTTATGAACATAATTTTTAATTGTCCACAATAATTTTACCTGGTATTGTAAATAAAAATTCTATTGCCAAATGTAACTCACCGTAATCTCTTTCGAATGCAGCTTATGCTTGTTCAGCTTAGCAATAGCCTTGGCAGCGTCTCTCCGTCGCTCCATGACCACGAAGGCGCATCCTCGAGGAGCCACCACGTCTATGGCTGACACTCCACCAACTCCTCCGAACAGGTCTGATAGTTCTTCAGGAGTTGCCAGCTTGGATAGGTGACCCACCCATAGAGTTGTACTGCAAACTGAGGAAGAGAACCATTTCAATGTATAAAACTCTTCTGTTACCGAGTGATTGAGTGACTGAGACAATGCACAGCCGAAACAGCTGGTCGTAGAAAGCTGAAATTTGGCATGTTGGTTCCTTGGGGAGTGTAGAGGAGCACTAAGAAAGGAATTCTCGAAATTCTTAAGGGAACGGGCAAAAACGTACGAAGTCGCGGGCAAAAGTTAGTTAGTAAAATTGCTTGCATGTGAGATAAGCAGATATTTATAAAAATTAATTAACCTTTATTTTTAGTGCACTTAGACCAAAACCGAGTTGTATAACGTTGTTCAAATTAATAATTCATACAAATTACTTTATTGAATAGAAATTAAGGTTTATTTTACAATGTCATCATAAAATCTTCACATTTTGAATACAAAGTTTATGGACTAAAATAAAACTCACCACTAAGGTTTTCCTTCTTGATCGGCGGCAGACCTTTCTTCTCTCTCTCCCTCTGCTTTTCTCTGTCTGCTTCCCGCTCTTTGTAATTCTTTTCTCTGTCTTTATCCCTATCTCTGTCCTTATCTCTGTTACAGAAAGTATTTAAAATTAGTGATTGTACTTAGTGCAGCTAAAACCGCACTTGCAAAATCTCTTTATTTTGTAATATTCGGTTGAGGCCAGATTTTTCATTTATAAAAAAACTCATTTATGACAAATAAAAACGGCTATTCTGAAAATATGCCAAACCGCTATTTTTCCTTCAAAAAAAAGTTAACCGACTTCAAAAAATTAGCCCTTACAAAAATAAGGTTCCTAGTAATAAAAAATAGACCTTGGCAATAAAATAGATAAAACATTGCTGGCAACATTTACGCGCCACAAAGCAGTTTTTTTTTTCTTTACGTTCCAGGGCGGCAGACAAACCCGCAACCCTGGCAGGCACTGTTAATAGCACGCTCACCTAGAACTAAGTAATTTAATCTTGACTAAAATAGCACGTATCATTCTTAGACACTATGTTTATCACTAGAAAATTTGTCTATAGCTCACTTCTCTCGGTCTCTCTCGCGGTCCCTGCGCCTGCGCGGAGACCTGGAGCGCGAGCGGTGGCGCCGGGACTTACCTCTCTCGGTCTCTCTCGCGGTCCCTGCGCCTGCGCGGAGACCTGGAGCGCGAGCGGTGGCGCCGGGACTTACCTCTCTCGGTCTCTCTCGCGGTCCCTGCGCCTGCGCGGAGACCTGGAGCGCGAGCGGTGGCGCCGGGACTTACCTCTCTCGGTCTCTCTCGCGGTCCCTGCGCCTGCGCGGAGACCTGGAGCGCGAGCGGTGGCGCCGGGACTTACCTCTCTCGGTCTCTCTCGCGGTCCCTGCGCCTGCGCGGAGACCTGGAGCGCGAGCGGTGGCGCCGGGACTTACCTCTCTCGGTCTCTCTCGCGGTCCCTGCGCCTGCGCGGAGACCTGGAGCGCGAGCGGTGGCGCCGGGACTTACCTCTCTCGGTCTCTCTCGCGGTCCCTGCGCCTGCGCGGAGACCTGGAGCGCGAGCGGGAGCCCCTGCGGCGGCGGCGCGGCGACTTGGAGCGCGAGCGGTGGCGCCGGGACTTACCTCTCTCGGTCTCTCTCGCGGTCCCTGCGCCTGCGCGGAGACCTGGAGCGCGAGCGGTGGCGCCGGGACTTACCTCTCTCGGTCTCTCTCGCGGTCCCTGCGCCTGCGCGGAGACCTGGAGCGCGAGCGGTGGCGCCGGGACTTACCTCTCTCGGTCTCTCTCGCGGTCCCTGCGCCTGCGCGGAGACCTGGAGCGCGAGCGGTGGCGCCGGGACTTACCTCTCTCGGTCTCTCTCGCGGTCCCTGCGCCTGCGCGGAGACCTGGAGCGCGAGCGGTGGCGCCGGGACTTACCTCTCTCGGTCTCTCTCGCGGTCCCTGCGCCTGCGCGGAGACCTGGAGCGCGAGCGGTGGCGCCGGGACTTACCTCTCTCGGTCTCTCTCGCGGTCCCTGCGCCTGCGCGGAGACCTGGAGCGCGAGCGGGAGCCCCTGCGGCGGCGGCGCGGCGACTTGGAGCGCGAGCGGTGGCGCCGGGACTTCGGCGACGGACTATTGGGAAACACGCTACATAAATATGTTAGCAGGGTGTTAGTCATGTGGAAGAAGCAGGCATAGTGAAAACATAACTGCTATGCTGGCACTTCACTTGGCGTATTTGTCAAAAGTTCTCGTTGCAATGAGTTTTAGTTTTAATTTCATAAGTGACCCAAACATTTCGACAAATACGCAAAGTGAAATGCCAGCATTACAAAAGTGTCATAACATGGCTTTTGAATGGCATCTTGATTCCAGTGCACGAAGCACTATCCCTATGATCGACGCTAGATAAATTTGCAATGCAATAACGGTCATTGCCTTTTCCTTAATATACAGCGTGTAAGGGACATCGACGCACAAACGGATAACATGAGTCCAGGACATGATTCTGGACCCCCCCGCGTTGGAATTTTTCGTCGGCTTTTTCCTCATTCTTAATTTTTTTTCAGCTGTTTTTTTTACTTTAGACTGTTCATAATCGTTATTCTTACCTAACCCAACGTGATTTTAATTAAAAAAACAATTAACTCACTACTTTCACTAAAAAGAGCAATGTAAATAAAACTAGTTGGGCATCTGCTCAGCTGTTTTGTAAAAAAGGTCAACGCATCCTGCTTAGTTGTAACACACTAACCCGTGTGCATGTGTGTGTAGCGTCAAACATACCGCCTATATAAAACTACCTATATGAAAAAAATACGTATCTGCACAAAGCGGGGTAACCGATTTCCGACATTAACTAAACAACTTAAGGTCGGAAATAGGTTGCTGAGTTTTGTGTCACTAAGAACTTTTTTGTTCGTAGCGCGGCATCCTTTTGAACACAATGCCGCCAAAAGTCGGCGAAGTCAAAGGAATGTTTGAAAAAACATTTCTTTTACATTTAGCCGATTTTAATGGATTTTTATATCAGTTTCTTGAAGACCTTGATAGCGAACGAGTGTGTTATTTTTGCAAAATTCGGGTATTCGGGACGTGACGTGACGTGAGACAATAAGTTTTCGTTTGATACCTACCTAGCAAAACTAATTCTGTGTTTGTGTCTGTTATTGTTTGTTTTTGTGAGTGTGTTTTAAAAATGTAATCTGGATTTAACGATTACTACAGTGCCCAAGAATACGGTAATATGCTAATGTGTTATGTATGGCGAAACACGAGCAAGCAGGCGGCGGGTGGCCAGTTTGAATCCTACCTGTTTAGGGGTGAGTTAGCTAGTTTATTAGTTTTTACCTACATCATTACCAGATCTCAATGTACATACTTAAAACCTTTTTTTATCAATCCTTATCGGAATCGTGATTTAAAGAGACTAAGCTTAAGAGCGGCCAACCCGTCATAATTTTCATACAAACGCTCGTACGTAATTATGCCGTTGTAACACATATATCTTCAAATTTTTTGATGTAATAGGTATCTTGTGCACTATATCTAGGTTTCTATGAAAACAAAAAATAAAAATTTGGAGAAAAAAATTCAGTATAAGCCTCCGAAAATCTGCATTTTGCACAAATTTCACCTGAACTTTGGCCGTTCATAATGTATTTATAAATTGTAAAAGTAAAAAAAACATCATGATAGAAACCTTGCACATGTAATGAAGATTCTAAATGAATAATATTAATTTTAAACACTTGTAAGGCTCATTCAAAAACACGTATTTCCTGGAACTAGTTTTATGAAATTTCCGAACACTATTTTCGTTCCACGTTATCGCGTTCTCACTTTCTTGTTAGTCAAACACATTGCGCTGGATGAAACAACAAGCTTTTAAACCAAGCTCGCGTTGACGATAGATGAACCGGGAAGGGCCCTCTTAAGGCTCCTCCATTTCTCTTAACTTCTGCATAAACAAGTTCCTACCATCAGTAGGTTAGGTATTTCTGAGTGATTAAAATGAGTTTATGTGATATTATTGCAATCGGCGATATTCGTACCTGCATTCAAAGTAGGTTTAGTAGTTCATTAGATAATACCTACGTTACCGGATCTCAATGTAATTCTAAGCTTATCGAAATCCTTATCGGAATTGTGATTATAGGAGACTGAGCTTATGGCTCCTTTTTTTTCTCTTAACTTCTCCTTAAACATGTTCCTACCATCAGTCGGTAGCTATTTCTTAGTGAATAAAATGATTTTATGTGATATTATTGTTGTTGGCAATACGCGATATGCGCAGGTACCTACATTATGCGCAGCGCGGCGCCGACACAGACCTGTGTATGTGTGTTTGCAAGACGTGTAGATGTAGACAGTGACGTACTACGTTAACCACGTACAACGCTCTCGCGCGATTAGATCGCATTGTTCCCAATACATTGCGCGCTCAAAAATGACAATTTCTGTAACCGATCATTAGCGAGGTTAATGACTTCCACAATTTGGTTAATGGCATTAAGTGTAGCCTTTTCGTGAAGTTTGCGTTACGATGTCCCAAACACCCTGTATCTTCGTCGTACATACCTGGACAATAAATTATGAATCGTTTTTCATACTAGTTGATTCAGAACAGTTTTTTTTCTTTATTTATGTTTTCGGAATTAAGTATGACCGTTATTGCAAATTTATCTGGCGTCGAACATAATTAGAACTGAAATCGGGTTGGCCTCTTCATCATATCAACCGAAAGACATGCACTGCTGGACATAAGCCTCCCCCAAAAGGGGGGCGGGATTGCCATAATCGCCAAGCTTGGCAGGGGGGTAGGGTATCGCAGCGTAGCTGTAGCAATGTACCTACAGAGAATGCTGCTGCCCATTCTCTAGTGAGTTCCTTAGTCGCCTCTTACAACACCCACGAGAAGTGATGAGATGGTGTCATGGTGCTATTCTTTAACGTCCAACACCATACGGAACCATACCACCATAGAGAAAGCTGGCTTCTTATTCCATAGAAACTCAGTAACACATTTGGCACGAGCAAGTTAAAACCACTGACTGATATGCAATCGTCTTGATGCGCCAAAATATCTTTCTGAGGTCTTAGTGTGGGTTTCTAAAATTTTTTAAAGTCACGTTAACGCAAACATTCACTTATGTCAACTTGTATAGAAAAAAAACTGATTGCCACCAGACAACGCTTACCCACTTCATTACTAATAATTGACGTATAAATTACGTTTAAAAATTGAAGTAAGGTCACAGTTGTAAATAATTAAACATTTCTTGCTTTTTTATTTTGAAAGAGCTAAATAAATATAGAGCACATGGATAGGAAAGAGAGCTTGAAAAAAAAAGTGTGCAAGAATGATATATTTACCTAGAATCATTAGCATCAGGAATTTCTATGACTTGTGGGCCAGACTCCACAAATTCTATGTCAGATTCAACCATGTCATCCTTAGGGTCATTCTGTTTCTGTGAATCTTGCTGGGAACCCTGAAAATGTATACAAATATTAGTTTTTTTACTAGACTCCTTACTAGCTAATCCTTCTTCAGAAAAAAGTTTAAAAAGTATAGGGGTTTTAAAGAATTTTGTAGGAAAAATCTTACCATGAATGAGAGGCCTTGATTTTGATTCTGTTGCATCTGTAGATCAGACATCATAGGCATCAGATTCTAAAACAATCAAGAGTTAATTTGATTGTTAGATTAATTAAATTACTATTATTATCAAGTATTAAATACAACAGTTATTTAGTTTGAATTATTTTAATATGTTAAGGGTTGTGTTATGAAGGATTGCTAGTAAGAATCTGTGGCTACTGCGCACCGACTTGCCTCGTGTTCCGAGCTGCCATTAAGTTTGAATCATACTGTAGTTAGTTTTAATAAAACAAATAATACTTACAGGTATCTGCATTCCCGTCATCATCTGCATTTGAGCCTGCAAACTTTGCAGCTGCCTCATGATTTCAGGATTAGTTAATATACTGAAACAATAACATAACAACATCATTTTCAAGTAAACACACAGAATGATAAGATAATCCTTTTCACTGATTAGCATAATTGGCCATACATAACTTCAACTACTTTGAAACCACCTGTTGAATGCAACCATCAATAAGGAAACAGCTAAATAAGTCATGCAAATTAGTTTTTAGGTTAGGAAAAAACAAAAAGGTATTTTAAGTACTTTATAAGGTACTAGCTTTAGCCCGCGACTTCGTACGCGCATATCCCGTTTTTTCACGTTCCCGTAAGAATTTCGGGAAGTCATTCCTTAGTGCTCTCCTAAGCTGAAGTTGGCATGTAGGTTCCTTGGCAAGTGCCCCACCTACATGCCAAATTCAGCTCTCTACGACCAGGGGCCATGACGTTTTAAAACGACAGTCGCTCAAGCGAGAAAGAGGGATGGAGCTATATAGGGTGTATAGCTCCATCCCTCTTTCTCGCTCGAACAACTGACAATATTCAACAGTGTCTGCCTATTGATTAACTGCCGACCGCGGCTTTATACTTTTTGCTATTTTTATACTCACAGTATAAAAGTATCCTAACATCCTTTCACATTTACTTCAATCTCACAAAATTAGTAGAGTTCCATTATGACTGAGTGTGATTAATCAAAGTTCAGACTATTCTGTACTCCACAAAGTGCAATACTAAGGACAATATTCAGTTGCGGAATTTGTTCAAAACAGTCACCCTGGCCCTGGAACGCAAAGGGCATTTGGAGGAACATGGATTTGTTTTAGTCAGTAAGAGTCATTTGATGATTTCCCATACATAAAACAGTATAATATTCACCTTCCTAAGGCATCAGCCGGGTTCTGCTGCTGCGGCGCGCTGTGGGCGCTGTGCGGCGGGTGGCCGCTGTGCGCCGAGTGCGAGTGCGAGCCGTGCGAGTGCGAGCCGTGCGTGGGGTGCGAGCCGTGCGAGCTGTGCGCCGCGCCCGCGGGCTCGGGCGGCGCGTCGTCTTCACTCTCGTACTCGAAGTCGTTCAGCAGCTTCCTGTTGAACTTCGCTGGCTGGCTTGATGGTTGATCCTGGAACTGATAGGGTATTTATTAGAGAAATATTGATAAAGGTGAGGTTAGGCTCTTTCATTGTGTTTATTAAAACTGCATTATAGCACAAAGGTACAATTATACTGGGTAAGTTTTTTTCCAGTGCACAAACTTTAAGAACCACTTCTGCCCATGTAAATGAACAACTTTCCCCAAAACCATAGTCAATTCCTAAAAAAAAATAGACACAGAAGTGGTTCTTAAAGTTTGCACACTGGAAAAAACCTTACCTATTGTACATAATTAGTACCTTGTACCATAATATTATACAATACATAATTTGACTTGAAGCCTTAAAAATTCAAGATTCCAAGATTAGAAGTCCTGTCCACACTATTCTAGCTTAGTGCATTAATTTATTTCAGATCAGTCAACTGTTACTATGTTCACTTGTTGCTTTAAAACTAATCTGACTGTAATTATTCCTCAAGATTAACATCCTACTAATCCTTATAAATGCGAAAGTTTGTGAGGATGGATGTATATTTGTTACTCTTTCATGCAAAAACTACTGAATGAATCTTGATGAACTTTGGCACAGAGGTAGATTATAGTCTGGAATAACACATAGGAACTTTTTATCCCGGGAGTATGTTCCCTTGGGATAATTATCGACATACACGCGGGCGGATCCGCGGGCGGATCCACGGGCGACAGCTACTAATATTATAAACATCCCCATTTTATTGGTATTTGGATATACTTTTGCTTAGCATTCTTTTTTAAGTATTTTTCAGTGATTAAATACTTTGATAAGTATTTCAATTACAAATTGTTAAATCTTTTTCATGACATCATGAGTTCACTGAGGTCAAGTAATCTTGATAAGACTGATTTATCAAGTATTACATAGAATGTCTAGTTTCTGTTACAGTTTACAATAATTTTCTCCAAGTTTTGTGGAAGAATTTCTATGTGTTTTCTCATAGGACTTAGTTTCAATTCTTTAAAGGCATTAAATTTTACCAGTACTGAATCTATTCTATTAGGTTGATTTAATTTCTGCGCTTAGCCCTTATGTTGGGTACATGACTGAATCTGTTCGAGGGAAATACTGGCGATGCAAAAATTACGCACGCGCCTCTAGCGGCGAAATTTAGAAGTTGCCTAAGAACTTGCTGTTGCCAACATCAATTTATGAAATTCCCCGAAAATCTAAGTCAAATTCCCCAATGGAGACCAAAATCTACTGATAATCCACAAAATCTCCTCTGGCCCGACATAGCAAATGATAGATTTATGTGAAAAAGGGAGAGGGAGGCCTTTGCCCAGCAGTGTGTCAAAATTGGCTAGATTTAGATTGACTAAAAGAAAAAAGGAGTCATTCAATATTTGTAGATATCGAATGACTCCTTTTTTCTAAATGTAACCTAAAAAACATTTTAAGATAAGTATTTCGATTTCTTGAAAAAGTGTGCTGACTTGGCCTGGACCATCAATATTCAAAATCCCTGTATTTTGCTAAGATAATGCCAATCTCCAATCAACTTGAGATTCCCCGCAGTTTGGGGAATTCCCACAGGCTGGCAATGCTGTACAAAAACTGTCAAGGTGTCATTCTAAGACAGCTTTATAATTTGACACTCGAGGGTTAGAACCTTTGCATCGCCAATAATCCCAATGATGACGATTTTGACACGTTCGAACTGAAAGATGCTATAATGATTTATTACCAATTGACTAAAAATATATGTATAATAAAATTGTATTAATAAATTGATATTTACCTGATCACCCATGGGAGTGGAAGACTGTGGGGTATGAAGAGGAGGTGGGACAGGTGATATCTTGCTGTCCGATGCATTGTGACTGATGTTGAGACTGCTCCCTGTAACAGCATTCAATAATGACAAAGTAATGAAATAATGGAGTATGTTTTCCTTAACAAAATATTTTTATTAAATACAGGTCAATTAAGTTAGCCGTGGAATCCATGTCTCTTGTTTGAATTAGCAACTTTTTTTAGCAAGCCGGAAGCAAAGCAAAACCGGAAGGCACCCGTCTGTTGGTGCAACGACATGGTCCAGTTTACATACAAGTGAATGAGACGACCACGAATAAGTACAAAGCGATCATCGCACAACACTTTAAACTAGGACAACACCTAAGTTTGTCATCAACAATTATTTTTTCAACTGGCTCCCATGAGCCACAAAGTAGGTCATAAATTGTCTAGTCTCATAAATCATAATTTGATAGTAAAAAACATTGATAATACCATTGGCAGTGTTGTTTTGTTGCTGCTGTATCTCTTGATGGAGCGGATGGTTGGGGTCTGCCATGTCCAGCAGCGGCTGGATGACTTGCGGGCTAAACACATTGTTCTTTTGCCACAGATTAAGTACTCTGATGATGTTGCGCTGAAAATTAGAAATGTTGTTTTTTTTATTCAAAGTATTGGGCATAGATTAAATATAGTGGATTAGTAAAGGTTATATTTGTGAATTTGGCAATTTACACAAACAAAAATACTTATTAGATTTGTAACTGAATTAATTGATACAAACATGTTGTAGTTTATTTTATGTAGGAGACATATTTTACTGAATGCACAGTATCATGACTGAAAACATTTTTAAAAACAAAACGCTTTACTTTATCAAAAGCTCAAGTAGCAAAACCAATTCCAACAACATTTTGTTCAATACATAGATAAGAGAGGGACAGATTATAACCTAAAACATTAATTTTATGTAACTAACCTTATCTTCAGGAGGACATCTGAAGAGGTTTGCAAATGTTTGTTGCATGTTTTTTGCAAATCTTGGCGCGAACACATCCTTGTCTTGCCCAAACTGATGCCGCGATTGTCTCACTATTGAATCTATCACGTAAAGACCAGGCACTTTATACTCTGGCTTGCATTTTTGGATGAACTTTTCAACACTGTGCACTACATGTTTATAAAACTTTATGGCCTTTATAGCACCTCTGGTGATTGCACTCATCTTCGCCTTGGATATAGGCGGCTTGTTGTCGTACAACGCGGATAACTGTAAGAAAAATGTTGTTAATAAGATGCCACGGAACAATTTGTTCAATACGAAAACTTGGAAGTAAAAATACCTCCGCGTTGAACGATTTCACTTCCGGCATCTCCATTTTGGTTTCTTAGTCTCCCTCACTATTATAAATATTAAACTACGTCGCCATTACATTTTTTTTGCGAAAAGAAAATCATTCTCGGAGCAGAGAATCAACACGCTCAAAATTACAAAATGGCGTGTACAGAAGACAGAAGATGTTGTCTATGAATGACAATGAGTGGCATGAGTTCTTCTAGCTGGCGTTCAGAAATAAATTTGTTGTTGAAAAAATAATTTTTCGCTTTTACTAAGCTGAAACTTTTACTAGGTGAAACCAAAAATTGGGTAATGGTTTTTCTTCCGTGAAAATAATAAATAGCTAAACAAAGGTCAACAAATATTTTGATAAAAATGGTCGGGCATTCCAGGGTTTTTACTGGCAAACAAAAAAACTCTATGGTGACCATTACTAGATTTACTGGGGCTTGTTAACGTTACCAAATAACAAAATAATAACCGTTACATAACGTTAATTTCAATTGTGATACCATAGTAACGTTACAAAATTTACCGGTATTTGATAACATTACCAGTAATATAACGTTAAGTAACATTTAACGTAAAATACGAGAAATATCGTTTTAACGGTAAAATAATTAGTGTTATTATAGCCCGCGAACTTTCTTGTATTTTTTGCTATTTGAAGGTCAGTGTCAGGTTGTAATTTAATCAAAATGTGATGCGCAACAATAACAAATATGTATTTACATAGATGTAACCATAAGAATCATTTACTCATCATCATGAACTTAGATTTGATGTGTATAATAACTAGATTTCCGAAATCTAGCTAAGAGAAAAAAAATGTAATTATGGTTATAATTATGTACCTACTTACATATTTTTTTCTGTCGTGAATCATATTTTGATCAAGATACAATCTGACATTGCACCACCTCACAGAGATAACCGTTTAAAAATAACGATAAAATTAACGTTAAACTACAAATAACGTTATTAAAGAATAACGTTAAAATGGTGCATAAATAACGTTAAACCTATTACCGTTATTTTAATATAACGTTAACTCCTGTCAATGCAAGGTAACGTTATAAATTTTTACCGGTATTTAAAGCCCTAGATTTAGGTGTAAACAAAAAAGTGGGACTTGAGAGGTTAAAGCAAATTTTTAAAAACTTTATTTGGAGCGTTAAAAAATATTATAAATAAAACTATTCTCTTTATTAATTTTTCCTTACTTGCTAATTTACATTTTTAAATATTTCTTTAAAAAAAACATTTAAAACATAAAAAGCAGTAGTCCGCCGGTGTCGGGAGCACGGTCCAAGCTACCGGTGGTAAGGGCTCCAGAGAAAGTAACCTCCTCACTATACGAGGAGTACTGCCTTCTGTATCAGGCCCTTTGCCCAACTGCGTAACGCCAGCTTCGACAGATGGTCGTCGAAACTTTTGGCCATCAAGCCATTGGCCGTAACGACAATCGGCACAATGACAGCCGAGTCCACATTCCACATGTCGACAAACTCGTGTGCAAAGTAAAGAAGAATAGAAAGAAAGAAAAGGCCTTTATTTGCGCCAAGCATCGAGATACTTAATTTGTTTCTCTTTCTCAGCTTTCACAAGATTCTCGTCATGCATGTGGGATGATAACATCAATTAATTATCATTGTGCGGCGTGCTAATCAGTCTGTTACTACTATATACGGCTTATTGGCAACAATAGTCCTATCAGTGATGATAGACCGATCCCAGTATAAGGTGACATGGTCATTTTCGAGAACGGGTTGGGCACATCCCTGTAATACGGTACCTCAGAATACACAAGTTGTTATTTTAAAGCAAGTTGCTGGTGAATGATCCTGGCCACTTGGTTATGTCTGTCAGTACTCGCCGTTAGCCAGACGAGAACAACCAGAGAAAATATGTCTGATAGACTCACCCGGACGGTGGTATGCCCGACACTCGTCACCGAAACGTAGCCAGGCCACAGACGCCAGGAAATCTACGTCAGACCCATAAAGAGCCCGTGAAGCTCCTTGCCTTTTTATACCTGCTTGCGGTCATCTGTAGTAAGTATCACAGGTTTGCGCCAGGTTTCTTTAACCATGGACTACCGCGTGAGTCCCTTGTCCACTGCGACCACATCTCAGTGCATACCTATATCAGCTTTGAGAAAATATTCTCTGAGACTGCACATCTTGCGGTTGTGGAGAGTCTTAGCATTTGAAAACCTCGACCTCCACACTTCCGCGGGATGTACAGTCTCATCGGCGACGATCGTGGGTGATGCATCCGGTTTGCAGTCTGCAGTGTGCGGGCCTCCTATTCTTTGAGTCCATTTGAGTATGCCGAAAGAGTACATTAATACCGGCATGACACAACCGTTAAAGGCGCACACCTTATTTCTGCCCGACAAAAGGCTGTTTAAAACCTTTTTCGTCGGCCAAAGAAGCGCTCCTCCAGCGATTGCTTCATATCAGTATCGATATTACTCAAATTCTTGTAGGTATTGGTTGAGCTGAGGGATCTAACCTGTATGGAATCCGGGAGTTGAATTCTCTCAGATTCCATTCTCTCCCTTTCTTTGCATGCATGACTCCACATTTGTCCACACCAAATACAAAAAACTTTCAAATAAAACATTTCAAAGTAATATTTTAATTTCGGAAATCGTTATCAAACGACGAACGAATAAACAAAACCAAAAACACCGACTTCTGAAAACAAAGTTATTTTAAACTAAGGCCTAAGGCCGGCAAACATTCGCCTATTCGATTCCTCATGTGGAGCAGTTTAGGTATTTGTTGTACTCATCATTGGAAGGAGGAGGAAGGTATGCGATATTCCCATGCTTGAGGAATCGATGTGATGGCAACGCTTGGTTGGAGAACCTTAGTACCTACAACTTTCAGTTCAAAATTGAAATGCTGATGATATTTATGGAAATACTTGATTTGTCACATCACTAAATTTTATTTTTATAAATGTCATTTGTGTCAAACTGTCAAGTGTCAATCATTATCAATCAATTGCGACTGGCAAAGACACTTTGGTGCACTTTGTTTTGATAATTATTTATTTATTTTCTCGTTGAAGCGCTCAAACGATTTGTTTAAAACCTTTTGAAGATAATAAACTACTTAATTGAGCCTTGCTGTCGCTTGCAGATAACTTGCTATAACTAATAAGAACTAAATAGTCGCAATAGTACCCAGAATCAAATCATCTAGAAAACAAGTTATTGTACCGTGTAGTGTTCTTGGAGTAAGCTAAAGAGTAATTATAATGACTGATGAGTATGCGGCTGTTAAGCGTGGCAAACTGATTTTCAAAGGAGAAAAACCCAAGTAAGTAACTGTACAAGTATCATAACCTATTTTGAAATACTCAATATTTTAGTGTTTTTTTTTTCCTATTTAATTCTGGGCTTGTCAGGAGTTAGATAGCAATTCCCTAGTAATAATAAGTCTATCTACTTTAAAAGCACCTACTCTAGAAAGAAATTAAAATTACTTTTTAAATGTGAAGATTTTTGTCTTTGTATTTGAGGTGGGTTTTGCTCTTAACTCTAGTCTAGGTCAGAGATGACAGAGACTAAGTGGACGATGAAGCGAGCTTACGAAGAAGCTTGTTCACTCATAGTGAAGAGATTAGGGTTGTATGCGTTCGGAAACAGACGCAGGCAGAGTTCTACTTTGCTATGCGCATTATAAAAGACGTTTGGAATCCCTTAGTGCAAATTGGTACAAGATTAGGTAAATACAAAAGAATATCTGTATCTTGTGTTCTATTTGTATCACAATGCATTTTCAGGGCTAAGAAACGTAAGCACAAGAGGAAACAAAACTCGGAAGACTCTAATATAGATGAGGATTCCATAAAGCACGGTGGTTGGTGGAAGGTGGAAAAGGTTGAGGACATAACTGGTTCCATATCCATAGAGTTTGGAAAAAATGCTTACGTATCAGCTTTAGACAATGGTCTATTCACTCTCGGTGCTCCACATGGTGATGGGGAAGGTCCGTCTCCAGAAGAGATCTTTACGGCATTCCCTGCTGGAGAGAACAAGTTTGCTTTGAAGTCAGGATATGGAAAGTATCTTGGTGTTGTGAAGGATACCGTTGTTGGAAGATCTGATGCGGTGGGGGCTATGGAGCAGTGGGAGCCTGTGTGGCAGGAGGGTGAGGAATCTGTTGTACCTATATTTTTTTTTAATCAAGATATGCAAATGGAAGAGGGAAAATGAGGAGCCATTTTAAAATAACATGAGACAAGGGTTAAGTAGGGTGGATTTTCTATTATCCAAGTAACGCAAATATTTAGACAATATGCCAAGTGAAGTGCCACCTTTATTAATCTGAAAATCCTCAGGTAAAACAGCAATCCTGAGCTCCCTGAACAAGTTCATGTCAGTGGACCCTGAAGATGATGCAGTGGTAGCTCGGAGCACGGCCGCTGGAGCTGACGAGTTTTGTAATATCCGGAGCAACAAGACTAAGGAAGTTAACAAGTCTGTACTACCTGATGAGGAGCAGGCTGATCTGTCACAGGTTGAAGTTAATTATGTGTGAGTATTATTTGACATAACAAATGCATAGTTTGGCAAGACCAACACAAATTATCATCAGTCAGTCACACTGATTTTTTGCACCGCATAGCGTACACTGGACTGTTAACATATTTTATTATGAAGAAAGTATATCCTAGTGTAACTTTATCTGATAAATAGGGATGTTTCCTGAAAAATCTAATTAAGTCTGTCAGAAAGATTAAAAAAAAAAATGGGCACTTATTTTTATATCCGTGACTACCGCTGGACCACAAACGCCAGTCGCTTCCATATTTGGTAAATAATTAGTATAGTACTCAATTGATACTCAAACAACATAAAAAACTTTTTCACGAATAAAAACCGACTTCCAAAAAAAACACTACTAAGTACAAAATAACTTTAATTTCGGAAGTCGGTGTTTTTGGTTGCTTTTTCGTTATTTGACGCCGACTTCCGAATTTAAAGTTATTTTGTACTTTGTAGTGTTTTTTTTGGAAGTCGGTTTTTTTTTTGTGAAAAAGTTTTTTATTTTTCACTTTTTAGTGGTACCATACACCTAAAATCACCACTGAAAAGTCACAGGAAAGCAAAAATATGCAATTTCGTATGATTTCCCACATATTTTTTCCAGCTATTTGGATTTAAAAACCAAACTGCTGAACCGATTTTGATAAAATTTAAATGGGACCAATCGAGAAGTATATCCTTTCATATAAAACAAGATTTTTTCAAATCGGTTCATAAATGACGGAGATATGAGGTAAAAAACACACAAAAAAAAATACAGTCGAATTGAGAACCTCCTCCTTTTTGGGAAGTCAGTTAAAAATTGGTACCTCAGTAGTTTTCGAGAAAATCGACTTTGAAGGTGGTCCGAGGTCACGCTCCTTTCAGCAGGACCACCATGAGCGCAGAAAAAGAAGTCATGCTACGGCTAAAAAAATAATTAGTACCCTTATATGTGGTTAATTTCGTAAAAAAACAGAATAAAAACACAAAAAACATCTTTTCATGTTTCAAGATTTCCCTATTAAAAACTGATTTCTCCCCAAATTTATACAACAATTAGTACATCCAAAGAAGTTTCATATTCCTATACAACGTGTAACGGAATAAACGCAATACCTCTTAGGGGGTCATTGTACTCATCATTATGAACAACTTTCACTATGGGCCAACCCCGAAATCGCGAAAAAAAAATCAGCTGTCCCATACATTTATGTGCGGATAATTCGACAAAATGTACTTAACAGCTGATTTTTGACGTATTTTAAGAGAAATTGGCTTTCATTACTTTTCCATACTAAAGCTACCCGACCAAATTAAGTTGTCAATGGTCTTGAGCTGGTGGTTAGATGGTGTGCGTAGTCGCAGCGGAAAAATAAAATTTAAATTTTAGAACGTCAGCTCTTTATACTGCAGCGTCGCTTTTTTGTAGCCAATCAAACTTGGTCGGTTTATCCATGTAATTCGGTTGTTCTGGTATTTTTATTATATCTCTTTAATTTTGCAGTGTAATGAGCTGAAATTTTATATGTGAATACACTAAACATTGGAATTGTTTTATTTTGCTTTTCCCTTAAAAAGTCCTACAATCGGATGTCATAAAATATAGTGGTTCATTCGTAGTAAATTATGCCATAGCTCATTAATTACTAAGCGCACATAAATGAAACTTGGCAAGACATTGCAGATCCTTACAAGATACAAATAAACGTTAACAAGTTAGGCTCGTAAAGTTCTTATTTTAAGAACTTGGACCTAATAACCATATTTTACCTTTACGTGTATATCTCCTAAACGGTATGCTTTTTTCAAAATCTGTTTTCACAAACATTATACACAAATTCATAGCAACGTGCGTCAAAAAATTCAACTCTGCACCTAACCGATTTATATGATTTTCATCAAATAGCAAAACGTCAGCGCAGCGGAAACTTGAATATCTTCGCAGTTTTAAGACACACAAATTTCATTTAAACATACACATTTACCTCTCGTCACACACTAATTATTGCATGTATTTTTGTCTTGTACGTCCATAGGAAAAAAGAAGCGCCCCTGGGATGACGTAGTTCCAGCGGAAACAGTTTTTGTTGAATAACTTCCCAATGGTTGGATGCACAAATTTGTACTTACCATACACATTTACACGACGTCATACACTAAATATCTGCTAAACTGATAAAGAAAATCGACATTTTTCCGCTGGGACTACGCACACGTTTAGATGTACACTGCTACTGTTTTTTTAATTGCCACCTCGATTTTCATCTAGTCTTTGCGGGTACGGTACGGTGCTCGGTGGTATTACCAATACCACCGAGCACAGAAAGCCGCCCTATCAGCTAGAGATTAGACGCCATTGCTTTGTTTCACAAAACATTAAAAAGTAATTTGATTTTTTCAGCAAAAAGTTCCAAAAATTCCAAGACAAGAAGCTTCGATTGAACGAGGGCAGCGTTTCAGAGCTGAAGAAAGCCAAGACTGAAGGCAACCTGCACGAGACATTGTTAGATCGTAGGAGTAAGATGAAAGCCGACAGATACTGTAAATAGCATGTAAAATAATATGTAAATAGAGAATTCTTAGAAAGACATGGTTTTCAATGACCCATGAAAAACAAACTATGCTACAATTAAACATATTCGTTATCATGCTGAATGAATAAAATTAATGACACCACAAATGATAACTACGGATTCAGTAATCAAATCGTTTAATGAGAGCAGAGTTACATAAAGTTACAATCAATAAATCAATGGTAAACAAAACACAAGTCACTTTCAAATGTTTTTATTTATTCCTCATGTAATAACCTCCGGTACAATGGCCTAAACGATTTGCGATAATTTTGATACACGGTATTTTACAGAGAAACCATCCATTTACTTACAATCAGAGAATTTGAATATACTACCTACACGTCTTATATAAAACGATATCTACACCTAAACCTAGTGTTTAGACTAGACATCGAGCTCTAGTCTATTGGAACATGATTTGAAGTGGCCTCAGTAGTCCAGTCTAAAGTTTGTGGTGTATATGGATTTATTTTATTTTAGTTTATGTGAATGTGCAAAACATGTCTAGCGTTAGTCTTCAAGAATCTTAACAAAAATGATAAGGAATTATTCTAAGCACTTGATAACACTAAGGTACTATACATAAATAGCAGATGATTCTATCTAAACAAGTATTATTGCTAAGGACAGAAGAATGTACGAGATTAACGCCAGAGATGTCCATTGCACATTCAAGTTTCAGTTATACTATGCATTGTGTTCAAAATCAGTCGAAAGGCCATCTGAAGTAGATACCAGACAATATTTAAGCATTTTATTGAATCGTAATACATTACACTAATCCCACCAAGGATTGGCTACTGGTTTAAAAATATCCACATATGCTGGTCAAAAGAAAACATTCTCCTTGCTTGTTGTACTGTTCTATTGCAAACATAATAATAACATTCGGTGGGCAAATTAATATAATATTCAATATGTTTCAACAGATTTGATATTATGGTAGGCACCATATAAACTTACAATAAAGTACATTGACCTTCCCTTAATATCCCTTTGTGGATACCCAAACAATAAATTATGAACCCTTTTTCATTACTACAGAATGTAAAGGATCATGATCATGATAGAAGTCAATTCAGGACAGCTTTGTCTTTATTTCTGTTTTTGATAAAAAGAAAGTCAATAAATGTATGTGGGTCAATGACCATAATTGCACATTTATCTGGTGTCTACCATAGAATGAGATTGCGTATTTTATTCTTTAAATTATATACGTGTTATATCAGAGGAGCCTTGCAAAAACATAATATACATACATCTAAAATAAATGCTAAAAATATACACGTAAACTTATGTCTACTAAGTTAATGACAAATAATACATAAAACATAAGATTATATACTGACCATTGAAATATGAAGCTCCTCGGGCGGCCAACCAAAAATTAGCGTAAGTAATTTTATATTTACATAATTTGTTAAATAATGATAATGGAAATAGTGCAGCATGCTTTGCATAAAGAAAGTACATGGATAGTCACAAGGGCGCGTCAAGCAAGACTGTTACAAAGAAAAACTACTGTTGTTATAAACAATACTTGCTTGCTTTATTTATTAACATAAATGGGTACATTTAATTTACAGCATTCTCATGTGTTCTTACGAATTAATAAAAATATTCATATACCAAACACACAAAAATGTTCTCACTCATTTCCACAATTTGGCATAAGTGGCAGAATGCCTTCTTTCTACACTAGCATTGTTAGAAATAAAATAAAATAAATCGATGAGGTGCCATGACAAAGAAAATTAAAATTAATGTTACAACGCTAGAGTAAAAAGCCAGACAAAAGTTCATTTTATACACATAGTTTTTTCTTACAAAACTGTAATGTTTCGAATTTCACAGTAAAGTAACGCAATTATCTCTCGCGATAAATATTACAGACGTAATAATTTAATGTCCCCCTGCTTTCATCACTGTTAATAAATTACATAACAGACCCCGTATGGCTCAAGTATTATATACTAAAGAAATCAGAGAGTGAGTTTGTAATGTTGTTAAATAACACAGTACAGTACGAAAATATCTGGTATATTTTAAGGCTTACAACTGTATAGACATGACACTGATTCAGCAAGTATTTCTATTCAGGATTTGTCACCGCCATCACTACACTATTTCAATACTGTGACGTAAATATCGTGATCCAAAAATAAGTATAAAATTAATCATGGAATCCAAACTCAGCAATACATAAAACCTGCATGTTTTTATTCCTAGCCATACAGAAACATTTTCGACAGACTAACACTGAAAACCATCAAAATCCGCTTAAAAATAAAGCCAAAAGGCGATATAAATAAAATTATTTTCATGTTTTTGTTTAGTATCAATGTCATGTCTACTGAAAGAGGTTCACTGAAGGTTCCGACTTACCGTTGTGTTGTGAGAGAGCGACATTCCTTGTTCTTTCAATAAAGAACATTTCCTAGCCTAGATCTACCATCCCTCTGATTTAGACCCTTCATTCCTAATCAAGTCTTTTTCACTTTGCTTATATTGGCCATTTCATTAAAACCACATTTGAGTCAACCCTGACGATAATGATTATTCCATGGAGTAGTACACAAATGGAGTGCTAATTTTTTTCCAAAATGTTACATGGAGCTTGCATTATCAAAGACAATTTTGTTCGAGAGCAAACGTGATATTGTGCACCTGTTATCTCTACCATATCTACCGCTAACTTGCAGGGCTCTTTATCAGGTGGTGACAGAAAATCTCATGTCTAATTCACAATCTTCTGTGTCTATTAAAAAAATTGTCTACTTTTTTTTGCTTTAATGGCAACTGAGTCGGATCCGAATATTCTGCCAATGTGACGTAGTGACGGCATAACAGAGAGGCAAGCCATCGAACTTTGTACTTCGTGGTAGGTGTTAGTTAGCACTAAACACTCAATTCATATATATTATTATTGAATGTCAAAATGAATGATGACGCAAATACCCCACTGTTAGAGCACTTTGCCGATGGCAGAGGAACTGCAGCTCGTGAGAGAGTCGACACGTCGACAGTAGCTGACGCTTGCAGTTCAATTCACTTTTTCAATGTTATGGCTCCATTGATGAACATTCGATGATTTTGCCAATGTCAAGGTATGAGATGGTAATGGGCGGTTCTCAATTACGATAACTGTCTCGACGACTATTGGTGAGTTTTTGTAGCGATGTCATCCATTATTCACCATGCTAGAAGCCTGCAGTTGTAGCGTACCGCGTCAACCATTTTGTCAGTAGACAGCGAAAACGCGTCGACGGCTGAAGTCGCCGCTGCCGTTGACAACATGACGTTCGTGTATATGGAGCCTTATGCAGTGCACGTACGATCGACTAAACAGTCGATCCGTGACTCAGTATTGTATGACGTAGATTTAGTAAGACTGTATCTAGACTCTCGTCGATTAGACTGTTTAGTCGTCATGAAATCGTCACAACCACACTACTCGACACTAAACAGTTTTGATTTATTTGAAGATTGTTTGTATGCGGCTGGCCTTATGGCGATTCCTACGAGTCCATGTGTGTACTACTCGTCGCCCACTAGTCTCGTCTCTCACAACAGTGTGTGCAGCGCGGGCGCAGCTCGGCCCCCGCGCCCTCAGCTGTGCGCCGGCATGGCGGCGTCGCCCGCGCGCTCCGCTCGCAGCCATTCCACGAATTCGTCTAGCATTACTGGCCCTGGAAGTATGAGTTTAGTTAGTAACTAACATCCATCGGCTACCAGCGACCCTCACCAGGTCATCGGTCCATCTTGTGGACTGCATCTGATAGGTCACTTGCAGGTATTTTATAATATTGGACTGTCGCCACTCTGAAGGGTAAATACAATGTACTAACACGCTCCGTCGGCATCGTACGTGTTGAGCTGCGTGTCCACGGTCCGGCTGAACTCGAGGATGTTGCACCACTGGTCACGGTTGACGACGCGGTAGCGACGCTCGCGCTGCAGGAACTCCGCCAGGGGCGGCCGCAGCGCCCAGCGGGGCAGCAGCACGCCCAGCAGCGCCCGGGCCGTGCAAGTGTCCAGCGAGCGCTGGTCCTTATCCTGGAAATTGGAGAATTTATATTTTAGAAAACATTTATTTGACACAGACACAACACAACAGCAACAAACAATATTATAACAATGTTGATAATATTATATAACACAGTAAAATAGTTCTTAGTAATAGGTTTTTACCCTTTGGGTTTGGAACCCTTAAAATACTGGTTAGACTGGTAGCCGGCCCTAAAATACGTCAAAAAAAAAATTACATGACACCATTTTAGTGCTATATTAATGTTTGGAATATTAAATACTTTGATTTCGTCATTTATTCATAATAGAAACTTTTATGGTATGAACTCACCCTAGCAAAATCATAAGAATATCTGTAAATGGCCTTAAACATATAGGGATCGTTGAGTAAGCTGCGAAGGTGTTCTAGTTTGTTCTGCAATTTGTGCGCACTGTCACATTGTAGCTCCGTTAGTCCTGAAACATTTTGAAGAAAATTGTTAAAAATATGAAACATCATTCAATATAGTTGCTAGCATTCTTCCGACATATCATAGACACTGAAAGATTTCTTATTAGTATAAAAGTAACTGGCTGCCTGTTTTTCCGCTAAGTTCTTCTTCATAAAATGAGCGATAAAGAGGAAAGTTTGTGTTAGGATGCCGTTGAGAGTACAAGTAATCAACCCAATGGCAGCTGGAAACAGTCTGCGAGCAGCTGCGCAGTGGAAAATTAATGTGACAGCGAGTGAGGGGGGGTTAAATGTTATGCCTGTGGCTTGGCTGTTTTCATTCCTTGTTATGGCAAGGAATGAATACAGTCACAAGAAGAAGATAAGATAAGAGAAGATGTATATGTCGCAGCCAATTAGCTTAATCATCCATTTAATTGGTTGCCTAGCCTTTTTGACTTTTAATGAAACGGTGGAGGTAGCTAGTTGGCTGCGACATATACACATCTACAGAACAGCATAATTATGTACCTTTAATCCATTCCTCTTGTGTGAAGTAGCCCATTTGTTTCGCTCCCATTTTGTATGCGATGACCAACATGACGACGTTTTCTGGATCCACACCTATGTCTTCACAAAACTTTTCCATGCCTTCCGGACCTGAAGGAACACGAGCAACTGGTATTCATTTACTGTTGAAAGTGAAATATGTCCTAAATTCTAAGAGTCTTAAGAAAATAGTAGAGCCGTACTGTAGTCTAAATTGCTGGAGAGCGATAAGTAAATGGAGTGGCATTGACTGAAAGAAGGAATGTCTGAAGTCTGGCTGCGAAATAACGTAACGTAAACTGGCATAGCTAGTCGAACCTATATGAGATTGGTGCAACCCAAGAGAGACTAACACAACCCTATACATAAGCTTCTTTTTTGTCTATGACCAACCGTTGTTGGTAAAATCGTGCCATGATTGCTGTGGTTGAAAAATGATGGATCATAAGTAACTCACCCAGTACTTCTGGGTCCAGGGCTGTTGTGTATTCTTTAAACCATGTTAAACATTTCTTTACACTAAAACTGGTATCTTCTGATTTGGAATGTCGGCGTGAACTGAAACAGACCAACAAATTAATTTATTTAAATATTTTTACCAGGACAAAAAAATAGACGCTACTTAAATAAAGCTGTGAAATCGCAGAAATGGCTTAAGATATTATGTACAGCTGAGACAGGAGGCCAGCATCCCAGCATTGGGGACGTTATGGGCCGATTGTGATACGAGACAAGATACGATTGTGATACAAGAAAGGCGGAAGGGAGTAAACCTTACTTCCATTCTCACCAGCTATTTCTGCAAGTTCTTACCTGCTATTTCTAGATCTCTTGTGATGATGGTGATCGTCGATGGCGGTCGCCCCCGGCAGGACTTCGCCCCCGCTCGCGGGAGCGCCGCTCCGTGTGCGTTTACTGCAGCGTGGCATCGCTCTACCACCCTGTCCGATAGGTAACAGGGTATTAAAGCATATAAACAGTTTCAACATACCGCATTCATACAAGAATATTTTAATTTATCTTAAAAGCTTAGAAATATATTTCGCAATTAATGATTTAACAAAGAATAAATCCTGCAATGTATTTCAATTAGTGCTTAATATTCGAAACTTTTATTTCTCATTGGTTGTCAACAAAGGCGATGAAGTGAAGATTTAGAGGAGAGGCAGCAAATTATCTTTAGCACTAGCAGACTTTCATTCCTATCTTGTATGTTTCGAAAGAAAGGATTTGCTGCTGATGATAAGTTGTGTTTATAATTACTATCACTCCATATTTTGTAGATGAATCTGAGATAGTATGCATATCAACTAACCATTAGTCAGCTAGGAAACACCGGCCTCATCTAGTTTAAAACAACCTACTTACAAAATGAATATCATTAATACATTATCATTAGCCTTTTAGCTGCAACTCATATTTTTTTTATGGTTTGGATATCTTCAAATGACTCTTTCCGCTCTTTCTGACTAAAAGCCCAGAACCGTGTTCCTCCTAACGCCGTTTGCGTTCCAGGGATGCGATGGCTCTTTCGAACAAATTCCGCAACCCTGGCAGAGCCGCTACATCCTAATGTATTTGAGGATTTTTACGAGAAGTAATCCAAGGAGTCTTGTTATGCGATAAACTAAATACATTTTTTGTGCTTTTATTTTGTTTCTACTTTGCTTTAAACCTACAAACCTAACCTAACCTTTAGCAGGATCAAGCCCCCCAAGCATCCTTCCGCTGTAACCTTTTCCCAATTATGTTGAAGTTCGCTTCCAGTCTAACGTAAAACTGAACAACAAATAAAAGCAACTTGTTTTTTTCTAAAAAATGTTTGTTTTCTTCTACGCAATACTATGTTTTTCAATGGGCTATTAATCTAAGGTCAAGTCCAAATTTTCAGCTTGTTTGTTTTTTCAATTGAAAACTTTATAATATAAACATTGCAATTGAAAAAACTTTTTGTATCCATGAAACACGTATCCTACTTCAAAATTATTCATTTTATGACAATGCAAAGTAAGAGCCATGAAGGAAGATTTCATAGTATTTGTCAAAAATAATAACAAACATCTCATAAATTAGGTTGGTATCATTTTGACCATAAAATCAAAGCTATAACAATATTTTGCTGTTAATTTTAAATTATTGTGTTATCAAAAGCTGATTTGAATAAGCCTAATAATTAGAATTTTAACATTGGTTTACTTTTATCTTTTCTAAAAACAGTCAGGATAAGGATTGTCCGTTGATTTTCCATTATGTACAACATAGATACATTCTGTACATGTTGAATACAATGTTCCTGAGCTATTCAGTCACATATGCAGTAAATAACTTATTTATATTATTGCCATTGGCCTTGACAATATTGTTGTTTGATGTTTTCATCAAGTGTGAAAGAGCTGCTTTATAATCAGTGTTTATGTATGTATAAATTCATTAACCTGTACAAACTTGAACATTGTAAGTGTTGTTGTTTCTTTGAATATATATTATATTATGGAACAATGAAAAAATGTTGCAGTTATTTTTGTATCAATGCTAGTTGTGGAATGCAAGACTCAGCCATAACAGTGGGGTATGATTTAGCTAAAAAGAAACCGACTTCCAAAAAACACTACAAAGTTCAAAATAACTTTAATTTCGGAAGTCGGTGTTTTTGGTTGCTTCTTCGTTATTTGACAACGACTTCCGAAATTAAAGTTATTTTGAACTTTGTAGTGTTTTTTGGAAGTCGGTTTCTTTTTTTTGTAAACTAAAACTCACCTAACAACACCACTGGAAAGTCACAGGGAAGCAAAAATACGCAATTTCGTATACATGGACGATTTTTCTACATATTTTTTCCAGCTATTTGGATTTAATAACCAAACTACTGAACCGATTTTGATAAAATTTCAATGGGACTATTTGGGAAGTATACCCTTTCCAACAAAAAAAGAATTTTCCAAATCGGTTGGCAAGCAACAGAGGTATGCCTGAACAAACATAAAAAAAAAAAAAAATACAAACATCCGAATTGAGAACCTCCTCCTTTTCTAAGAAGTCGGTTAAAAATAGTGGTTATCCACTTGGAGCGCCCTCGCAGAATATACCCTACTACTAATGCCAGTGCAGTCCAAGTAGCCACATACTGGTTGGACAAAATTACAGAAGTCGAGTCAATCAACACAAAAAGAAAAAGATGGCTACAGAGATTCCTGAGGGCTTCACTTGGCAAGCACACAATGGAACTCTTCATTTCTAGATAGACCAAGAGTATTATCAAGGTAGCTGGAAGAGCAAATGCTCAAAAAATGGACTTTTGTGGCACAATTTGGTCAATACGTTTTTCATAGAATACGATACATTGCCACAATAACCGGTCCTATGCTTTTCACATCCAGGGGAATCCTGTATTCCTCACCAATCCACATCTGGTGGTGTTGAGGCTCACATAATATCATTGAATGCCTTAGCAGATCGTACTTTGTACCCAATGCCAGTTCCAAGATTATCTATTAAGATAAGTACTGAAATCTAAAGGCCATCAAGTTTTTTGGGCAGAAAAATGTTCTTTATTAATAGATTGAATCTTGTAAAGAATAATTATTGCAGCTTAGTATCAAACATTGTTGATTAATAACACAATAATTGCTGAATAATTTATGTAGCTGTATTCATCAGCAGAATAGTTCCTTTCCTTGATAAACATTATGATTGTGACACAGTTGAAGATAAAAGTGATTCAGCAATATTCAGCGCTTTTCAAGTTACAACCTGAATTTATATGACATGTCTAATGATTTTTTTTTAAATGAGCGAAACTTTGATAATAATCTAGTTTAATTTTTTGGCAGAAACTTCTTGTTAATTTTATTATAATACCTACACTGTTTCCAAGTGTTAACTTCACCATTATTCTTTGTGGTCTGGACAGTTTCAATTGTTATTGTTTAAAATTTTACAGATTTTCAGAATTTTGTGATAAAATATGTAAACTCGATAAATATGATTATTCCATGTGTAATGGGCACACTACTTTGTGACTAAATGAGTAACTTAATGTTTTAATTGATTGACATCTTTCAATAAACACTGGTTACTATTCTCACAGTTATTGTTGACAATACAAAGTTTATTTCCACTTATCTTTGCAAGACAATGTACAATACTTCATCAAATGGTGTAACCACTTAGAATTGTCACCCAAATATGTAAAATTTTAATCTAAATCTGACCTTGCGAGGTTTAGATATCTAAACAGCTGGGTGTGACAGAAACATATGATCCAGGATGCATTGTAAGCATTTAGAGGTTATGCACATAATATTCGTGTCTACACTCCAATAATATACAATCTAAAGAAGCAAAGCCGATTATAATGCCAGCAAACACAGTAACATCGACAACTTACAATAATAAGACATCCCTAGCAATGGAATCAGCAAAATGTTTACCTACACACCTCAAAGATCAAATAAAATGCATATAGAGATATAATACTTACTTTTATGGTTCAACTTAATGAAAATTGATATGACTTACTATTGGTGGCAGATTCGATATGAAATTTGAAAACTTAAAGGGGTTCTCGTCTCCTATTTTGCGAATTTTGCAAGTACAGCTTCACGAAAAAAATGTCTTCTTGACAGGTCGATAATAACCTGAAATAAAAAATCAATGTGGGGCAAAAGAGAGCATACATTCAAAACTATTTAATATAATGATATTATAATCAGTATTTTGGTTATTTAATCAAGATCGATAAAATGTTAATACAAGACGAAATGTGAAACGTTATTTTGTGCAAGACTTCCTCTACAATAATTTTGCAAAACATCTTACCTTTTCTGTTAATTTATAGAACAGATATATATTCAAAATTAGTTAATGGCGAATTATAACTAATAACACATTTCCACGATTCTAAAAATTATTAAATTGATCAACCAAACAGCAGACACAGCGGCTGAGAAAACTCATAACGAAGTGAACGTTTAGTTACTGCATTAACTTAGAATAATATTTTTATTTGCAACCATTGTTTCGTAGCTTACTTATAAAAATACACTATAAGATAGAACAAACTGAGAGTTCTATTTATATTATTGTTACTTTTGTGGTATAACTTACTTACTTTAAGTTTATAAAACAATTAAAAACATTCTAAACATTTCATTTTTAGCCACATCGAAGGGCAACTAAACGTAGATGCATTATTTTTTATTAGAGAAATAACTTTTTAATTTTAGTTGTTCCAAGCCGTAGACCACAGACCAACCGTAGACAGAAAACTTCCAAGCAGTTCCAACTTCCAAGAACATAAACCGGCCAAATGCGAGTCGGACTCGCATGCAAAGGGTTTCGAACGAATCTCATTTTTGTATGTAACATGTTACTTTCAAACCATAGACTTCTAAAGGGTCTCCTGTTATTTTTAGGCAAAAAACAAAGTACCTTTAAAGGTGTCTGAATTCTTATAATAATAGACTATAATCTTATAATAGACAGTAGTTTTGGAGAATCTGCTTAGTGATACCTGCCCTGAGTAAAGTTTCTCTCTGCCAAAGAACACCTGTATTTACAATGGTACGAACACATGCAAAGTTAGTTCCGGTTCTGCTTGCACCCCTTCAATCCAACATTCCAACTTATCCGAGGACTATCTCGCCTGGCTGCGTTACGTCGTCGGCCAACAGATGGCACTGATCGATGTTTGGTGAAGCCATGCAACTTACTTGCTAATCGGGTAGGTACTCGGGTGTCTGATGATAGTGATAAGTAAAGGGGTTATTACACTATTCAATTTGTAGGAAATCTAACTAGGAACAGTTAGGAACCTATATTGTTAGCTAGTGATCACACTACACTTAATTGGATTCTAAATCGTGCAGACCATGCATTTATGAAGTAATAACGTATTGGATTGCATGTTTCAAAAAACAGAAGATTGGATCCGATTTAGACTAAATCGGTTCCATTCTGTTCTACTACGATTACATCTTCCGATTTCCTAGTTAGATTTCCTACAAATTGAATAGTGTAATAATACTTAACCCCTTTACCTATGCCTTCATCCTTTTTATAAAAGGGTTCCTACGTAAATAGAAAGACCTACCCTATTAGTCTAATAAAACATACACGTCATAAGCTACCTTTAATCACATAGTACATTATGCTTTTAGTACTCTGACCCGGCCTGGTGAACACAAGTTTTAGGACGCGACTTGTTTATAATTTTATTGGTAAAAAAGTAGGTACCTAATAAAAAATCGGTCACAGGATGCGGGTTGCACGTAGTTACCTCCATTAAAGGTTTAATCCTCAATTTCAGTGGCTAAACTTAATAGTTAATAGCAAAGTTGATTCCCATAAACTTTAAACTTTGATGTAAGAAAAGTCGAAGAACCTTTATTAATTTGACACTTCAAAATCAACCATCATGATGCAAGCAATTAAGTCGAAAAAACAATACACGGCGCTAGTAAGAAAGTTCGCAGTTCAGTAGTCACAAAATATTTGTTTATGTAGGCACTTTCTATAGGTAGCGTCCCTACACTCTTGTAGTATTTAGAATGGGAAACAAAGCACCTAATCTAGTAAGAGGGCGCAATTTACGAGGGTGTACCGCCCCTCGCTAACTGCGGTGCACAACCCCTGACGCGACGCGACGCGCCGTCTAGATTTAGTGGAGGACTCATTATCGATTTTAATTCATTTGAATACTGCTCTTTGGCCCCTAACGTCACATCTCTTGTAAATATTTGGCGGGAATGATTTTTTAAAGTTGGTATGAATGGCGCCACATGATCCCTTCTTTTGTTTCTGTTTTTTTATTGTTGTTTAATTATTGGATTGTTTTAATGGGATTAGAAAATCAGGGTGAGCTTTTACGATAATTTGATGGAGCAGTTATTATTAACATCTACTTATATATAACTTGACTTTTATGATAACTTGGTAGTGTTTATTTTATTTCTATATTAGGTATCTAGTTCCCTATTTAATATTTAAGGTAGGTAAGTAGGTACCTACCTGCTCTTTTTATTGTTGCTTGTTGTAGGTACCAAGTTGTAGTTTTTCTACTTACGTAGATTGATGGTCATTGGTTATAATGGTCATGGATAGGTATAGATTTCACAAACCTTATTAGGAAAAATTGCATCGTAAATGAAATCGAATGTGAATATGTACAAAATGTTAAACCGTAGACACAACACAAGACAGACACACTATCAAAATCAACGCGGCGAGTGCATACAGCAGCGATGCAAACTTTAGAGGTACCAACCTACCTACGATCTTAACGAGGACTAAGAAAAAATATTTCAAAGAATTTAAAGTTCCACTTATGATGTTGATTACCACCGCTCACGCAATGAAGAGTTCAGTACCTACCTACAACATTAGTCGCGACAGCTTGTCAGTAATGTTTGTCAGTCGGGCCCTACTCTGACCTTAATACTCGCATGACTGCCAAGTTCTGTTACAGTCTAACATGGGTGCTAACAAACACGTGCCTATGTTTCTCCAAATATAATTAGGAAAGTTCACTAAGTTCATTTATCATTTGTGTACATTTCCTAGACATTAATAGGATTCCGCTGAGTTCAATCGAAGGTGTAGGAATTAGTGTCTCGTTTTATTCCATACGGTAAGTATTTCATACAAACTGGAACGTCTTTATTCTTTCTGGAAATGAATGCACCGATTTTAATGAAACTTGATAGGTACGCATAGGTACACGAGATATTTACTACCCGTACGCGTTACCTTGGCATCTGGCTCAAATTACGTTTTGACGTTTTAATTAAAATTGAACAATCCGATTTCGATGAAAATAATATAAACGCAACGGTAGCAGTGATGCTAACGAGGTTATATTGTTTTCATCGAACTCAAATTGTTCAACTTAAATTAAAACCTCAAAACGTCATTCGAAAAGTGTCGAGCCAGGTGCCAAGTTAACGCGTACCTACGAAAGTTAGGCAGATAGTATCTTTTTTGAAAAAGAAAAGATTTTTTTCTATATAACAAGTGAAAATACACTGGGTCTTTAATAGGTACTTCAGTATTTTTCAAAAATGAGTATATTATCTAAACTAATTTTCGATGCTCTTACGAGTAGATATTTCCATATAGTATACGAACAATACAAACGAGGGGAATATTCAAAATATGCTCTCAACGACAAAGGTCGTCGACTCAAATGTTTTAGGCACAAGTAATACTTAGAAAACGTTTGAGCTCATAGCCTGAAAGGCTGAATGCCTATTTCCCGCAGTCAAAACTTATTAAACGTACCCATGTCGTCCTCAACTTTGTTATTTTACGCTTCTCAAGTCTCAAAGTCATTATCGTTATCTCCGACATTCGCGTTGTTGGCCAAGAAGAAAACATTCGGAATACCAACCCGTAATAATTAGAGAAACATTCATTGCGAAACGTCGGGGGAGCGTTTCTGTGATCGTCGGACGGAAAACCGTCATGCGTTGCGTAGCCGGCGCGTCCATTCAAGCCAGGTCGGCGGTACGCCCCCGCTTCACCCTATTTTCACCCCAATGCCCGCGTCCCTCGTGGAAACAATCTTCAGTTCGCGATCCACCCGCACTGTGGCCGCTTGTCGCTCGCCGGCTCCGCTGCGAAAACACCGCGATCTTTCCCGAACTAGTGCAATACTCAAAACAATTCGAATTTCAACTTGTGTTCATTTGCTTTTGTTTATCTGATCGTTACGAACCGTTGTTAGTGTTTTTTTTGTTTTTAACGAGTGTCGTATTGTTTGTAATTATATTTTCGGCGTGTGTTGGTGTGTAGTTTGTGGACATCCGCATTTAGCAAACTTACGTAAGTATTTACTGCATTGCGTTTTGATCTGACTTTTATTAACCTTTATAAAAATGTTCTTAGTCATTACGGGCCTTTGAACTTTACCTCGTAACTACAAGCCAATTTATTATAATTGGAAAGATCATAGAATGGCGTCTGACTTTCCGGCTTTCATTGGTAACCTTTGAATATTTTGTGAAGCAAAATAATCGTTGCTTTTAGTGTATTTCAACTGAAAAAACTTAAGTGAGAGCTCTAACAGGCAATTTGTCTGAAGGCCGGCCTGAAGTCGATTCAATTAAGGACGAATTGGGTCGCTGGAGTTGAGTAGTCGTGAGTTACAAGCAGGTTGTATAGCTTACTTATTTAATATCCTTGTTTGTCCCTGTGTGAGGGATCAACAGCCAGTGTGGTGACTGGTGAATGTTTCTTTACCTTTTTTGGTAGAACACATTTTATATCAACTGAGTAAGTAAGAGAAAATTTCGGATATCTCTTAAATCTCATATCGGTGATTTTTTTTAGAACGGTTTGGGATTTCGACCCTTTCACAAAACTCTTAGTATTTCATAAAAGCTTTTAAATTAAACTCCTAAAAAAAGCAGACTTGGATTTCATTACATTAAAAGCTCAAGGTCTCCAAGGAACAAATGAAGCTATAATTTAAAAAGTTTTTCCTCAAGGGCAGGAAGAAAAAACTTTCCTTTAATTGTATCAGAAAGCCTACTTTGTTCTGAAAATGTTGAATTTCCTGTACCTAGCTAAGGAGCGGTGCCATTGCGTTTCTTCATCGGGCGAGACGTTGTAATGCGTTCCGAAACGTTTGGCAGCCATAATGTGACTATTAACGTTGATACTTTACCTTTGAGGATAAGCAGACTTTTCGGAAAGGCGGCTATGGTGTCTGCTACGGCAGTTTGGATCCACCAAATAACGCCATAACACATTTAGGGCCAATCCTTGCCAACTGTTATCATGATCATCAGCTCTGAGTGCTCAAGATATTGAATGCACTTTAGCCTGGCTGTATAAATAGGAGTCACTGTCAGGTAGAGTAGATTTCATGTGGGCAGACTTTGTCATTGCAGCCAAGGCGAAATGGATGCCTGAATCGAAGGTCAGGACGTTCTAGAGCCGAGAAACTGCTATGACCAATGTACGCGTGTATCAAACGACGTTTTTTTTATTAACAATACTTTTAATTATTTGTAAATGTAATGAATGATTATTTTTCGTGGTAAAATTATTGTTAGAAATGGTTCGCGGAATTCTTTTCACCTGCTGCAATGACACAGTGTGCCTATTTGCATCAAAATGTAGGTCTGTATCTATTATTTCGCCGCAAAGTGCACCACGAGGAGCAAGGATGGGTTTTAGTCAGTAAGAGTCTGACACTCCCTCCCGCTCCACCCAGGGCGGCAGGAGTCATTTGATGATTTCCAATGCATAAAAAAAAGGTATCTACTATTTCGCAATTAAATTCGCTACAGAAGTCAGTTAATATTATGTGAAGAAAAAGGGCATAGCTAGTAGGTATACAGAGACAGGCGGATGTCAAAGTTAGTTCATTAGTAAGGTGTTTCAGAATAACCTGTTAGGTACTGTTTTGCCAAATGCCTTAAAAGTTTACAGGGTCTTAGTAGTTTTTCAAGAATTAAGTTCTAGTAATAAGCTACTAAAATCGAAGGATCGAAGGAAAGATACTAAATTCATCTCAGTTGTACCCACCGGGACACAACTGTTAAGAGATGGATTTAACCTTGGGTGTACTTTAATTCTGAAGTCCACGCAGACGAAGTCGCGGTCAGAAAACTAGTTAGTAAATAAAATCACATTTATCTACCACACCAGGGAAAATGTTTTTTTATTGATATGCTCGCTTTTGACCACTATCTCACCTGATAGTAAGCGATGTTTTGGTCGATGATGGAGCACGCTTGCCTAGAAGTAACCTATTTGCTAAACTATACACTTGCACTATGCAGTTTTTAAGTTCACTATCAATGGGCTTAGCCGGTCTTTTCAGACAGTCCTTGCGTCGATGTACAAGTCAGTTTGAAAAAAAAAAGAGACTACAAGAGGCCTTTGGCGTGCACTTTTTTATGGATGCGACGTCATCAAATGACTTCTTTCGCTCTGGGTGGAGCGGAAGGGAGTGTCAGACTCTTACTAACTAAAACCCATGCGTGTTCCTCCTTAATGCCCTTTGCGTTCCAGGGCCGCGGAGACTCCTTCGAACAAATTTCGCAACCGTGAAAGGTTCTGGCCATAACGGGCCCCCTCTACTTTACTGACATCTCTTTGAGGCGCGCGTGGAACACAACGCGTCGTCGACTCGGGCCTGGTTGTGATCGGACAGCGAGCCACCCAATGCTCGCCGTCCGCAGGCCCGCGCTTCGGCGTGCACTGAGACAAAAAATAGGCTGAAGAATTAAATAAATAACCCTGTACTTATTTATTTTATTTTTCAGCTTGCATCTTGCTTGGTGTTTCTGTTATTCCCTCTTCCTCCAAATCTGGCTAGCCCTTTCCTAACTAAGTTATTGTCAGTTTCCAGTCTGATGCAGCTGAATACTAGTACTTTACATGGAGCAACTGCCTATCTCTCTTCGCTCCGTAACTAAAACTATTTTGAAATAAAAATGGATTCTCATTATGGCTCATAGTTTGTTAGCGGCACGGGTTTCCGCATACTCGAAATATTTCACATATTTGACTTGGAAAATTAGTTAACAAACATTAAAATTTATTTTCCATATTAAAATCTAAAATAGTTGTGGGCAGGTCAGGATTACTACCGTAAAAATATTGCTCACCTTCTGGGCCAGTCGGGTAAAATTACGCAAATAACCACTACGGTCTACGACGTAGATCATAGGCTACGAGTTTTCGTAGCGCGTCGTAGCGGGCGCTACGAAAAGTCATCGCAGATATTTTCAGAATCGAGAAGCGTTTATCTAGCTTTTTTAATTAGCCTAGTCTTTGTTCAACTAAAAAATTAAGGTACCTATTTCTTTCAGCCGACCTTTTAAAAGTCGAGCCGAGTGTTACAAAATAACAGTGTTCATTTTATTATTCTTTAATTTTCATTATAAAATTTTCTTTGGTAGAAGATCTAAAGCGTTTGAGCGGGAATTATTACAGGCGGTTTCCTGCGGTTATTACTCATTATCACGCTCCATTTCCTTTTAGCAAGGGTGTGTAAAATTTTAATCTAAACTGCTTGGAGTTAAGACCTATAAACAATGTAGGAACTTGAATCTTGGTCCAATAAGGATGTTTCCTGAAACAGATAGATTTCCAAAAAATATTCGACACGTATTTTTTCTTTTTTCACGTAAAAAAAAAATTAAAACGATACAGTGCGTTGATACCTCTTGTGACGTGACAGACCGATACACTTTTTACCGGGAAGTGACGTCACAGGCCCCCACTTCTAATCTTTGATGCGTTTTATCTTCGTATTTTTTTATTGATTTGATAAAACAAAAAAACGTGTCCAATATTTTTCGATATCTAACTGACGGACTAAATAGATTCATATTTTTTTACTCAGGAAACATCCCTATTTCACCGTCATCGTGTTGATGAAGACTTGTTTTGACTAATGAAGATAGGGTTTGCTTTTTATGTTTTTCTAGGTACAGCGGGATCGATTCCTGGGAAAGGTCTTTACCTTACCTTAACACTTTTGTTATGAGGTTCTCCATCTGGAGTTTGTCAGTAACACCCCGTATTCTGAATATGTGGCGGGTTGATGGCAGTTGCCTCGCCCCCTATTACATATACATAATTATAATTGGCGAAATGTGTATGTGGGTACTAAGTTTAGCTTACGTTATGTTGCTAATATGTAGCGGCATCAATGCTGCCCCAAGTAAAACTAACGAAGCGTTTGTACGACAACAAAAAGAACCGCAACGCCATCTATCCCGCGAGCAGGGAACTACTAATGAAATCCTATATCGCGTATTTCGTTAGTAGTTCGCTGCTTGAGTTTTCCGTGCGATTTGAATATATACAACAGTCCGATTATTAACTATCGGGCAGTTGCCCACCGGACACAAGAACCGTCCGGTCGGAGGATCCTCTCTTTTCGATGGACGTTTGCGGGACTTTACACTCTACGAGTACATCAAATGAGTTTTAAATAAAGCATAGTGTAAATTACGTTTGTCTTACATTCCTTTCTTCCGTTGTACTTTTCTGACTAATTTTGTTTCGGGATCCAAGATAGTTACATCGTTTTAAATCCGGGTCTCGTCGTGCTTTTCGTGGTCGTCACGGTTGATTCTGACCAGAATGCAGTCTTGGGAATTGTGTGGCGGGGGTGGCGGGCTGGTAAATACCAATTTAAAAAAAATGTCTAGCATGAATATAAGGCAATACATCATGGTTATTTTTTCCTATGTTAAACCCGATTCAATAAGCCTTTTTCAAAATTGTTTGTAACTTATTAATAAAAAAAATATAAGGATTATGTTTAATAAGGTCGGTGGTCTGTTTCCAGCCACATTATAATATTAATGAACATTAATCCACTAGTAGGCCGACGTGATTATTATTGATGAGGTAATAACGAATCTAGGACGACACAGACTATTTTTGGGTCTGTGTCATTAGACTATTTTATTATGTATCATTATTAACTTGAACACTGAAAGTAGAACTTCTAAGAGTTATAGTACATTTAACTTTATTTTATCCGATTTTGATTGCTATGGTTTTTGATATGATATAGTTGTCCTGATGATTCTCTATAGGTTAATTTCCAGTACAGGCAAAGTGATATAGGATTTTTCCATTTAGAATTTCTCAGTAATTAGCAGCCTATAGTGTTTGGAAGTTGGTGCATGATTGCCGTCCTAATGGACTACATCAGTGATTAAATAGAGAGTGCACCTATGTATACGCACTCACTGCACAATAATAATTTCTTACGTCTTTGAATGATCTCCGTTGCGATTCACAATGACAGAAATTAGGAGAATTAATAATATAACTTTTCTTGTAATTTGAAAGTTAGCCTTTAAAATACAGCTTTTTTTATGCATGGGAAATCAATAAAATGACTTCTTTCTTTTTGGGTGGAGCCGAAGTGAGTGTCAAACTCTTGCTGACTATAAAACCTATCCGTATGGCACCATAAGCCCTTTGCGTTCCAGGGCCGCGGTGACTCTTTGGAACAAATTCCGCAACTTAAAATACAGCTACAATACTAATTGAAGCCTTAATTTAGGTGTTATAATTAAATTGTGTCAATTAGCTGTCAGATTTCCAGTTAGTCCTTTGTCTACTATTGAAATAATAAATTGTTTTCGTAGTCTCAATTTGCCTTTATTGACCTAGATCTTCAACAAAGACTACGCGAGCAGGACGAGTTTAGACTTTAGAAGAGTCAGAAATATTTGTATCCTTTTGTTTCTCATTCTAAATAAGACATGATGCAATAACCTGTCAAGCATGGTAACATTATTTTAAAGGGACACCCTTTAAAATACAATCATAATATATGATGGTGTATACTAATATACCATCCTTAGTCCTGGCATTCGAAGATCTTCGACAGTCGTCACAGGTCCGAAAGTCTATCAACTAATTTTACAAAAAAATATCGCGTTTACAAGATAAGACATGACAAGATAAGACAATGCATTTATTTGTAGAATGTTGGGTTGTTCAGTAACTAGTTTTATGGAGGTCAGATGGTTATTCGATTTTATTGGACTCTCCTTTCGCAGGTATGCTGGAAGAGATTTCTTTAGAAATAAGCATTACCTTTGTACATGTTTTTCTGTTTCCTTCTTCTTATTTACTTCTTTTTTTTTTGTTTAATGTGTGTACATAAATTGTTAAATAAATAAATCAGGTTCGACTGGTAGCCAACCTCAATATAGTTGGAAAAAAGGGAACGCAGATGATAATGGAAACCAAGAAACTGATAATAAAAGACAGAATCATGTGTATTTCTCTGTATTCAGTTCTTCCATAGTTTTCTTTTCGTCTGTGATAAGAATTGCGAACAAATCCGTAGTGATTGGTTTTATTTGAAGCGTGTTTGTGCTGCAAACGAGAGGCTTTGACG
This sequence comes from Melanchra persicariae, assembly GCA_947386135.1. Classification (NCBI taxonomy): domain Eukaryota; kingdom Metazoa; phylum Arthropoda; class Insecta; order Lepidoptera; family Noctuidae; genus Melanchra; species Melanchra persicariae. Next base: position 2,480,925 of record OX376655.1, on the reverse strand, counting down.
CTCAAAGACGTCAAGCACAAACGCCCTCGGGAAAAATTGAATGCATCTACATAGATTACGAGACGTTACGAGTAACTAGGTGTGTCGGTACGAAGTACGAATAGATGTCAGTAGGCCCTTTGTCCACGCCTTGTCCCTTACAATGGCTCGACTTTCTTAAGGCTAGTTTACTCAGAGCGAGCTGGTGACTAGACTAGACTGTTACTAATTAGGATCGTAGGACGTAAAAGAATAGCACCATCCCATGACTTCCCGTGGGTGTCGTAAGAGGCGACTAAGGGACTCACCAGAGAATGGGCAGCAGCATTCTCTGTAGGTACGTTACATGCCCGTCCATACGATGCACGCTACTGCACTGCAGCTACTCGGCAGGCTGACTCGTACGCTGGCTCGCACTCAGTAAACTAGCCATTAAGAGCGTGTATTCGATTCGTGAGTCGCTGGGAGGGCCCGGTACGAACTGATCGGCAAACGATAGCGTGCGGGGATTTATAGTGTTTTTAAAATAATCGTGTAAAATAAATGAGTACATAAAAAAGACTGAAATAAAATCAGGATATTTAGCAATACCTTTATTTTCTTAAAATAATTATAATATTTATGTTTAATGTTTATAGTAAAACACTGTTAAAAAAAATTGTTAAAGTTAACCGATTTTCTATTTTTTAATTATTTTTTTTAAATACTTATTAGCCATGTTTTCGTAATTGAGCTATATAGTGCACTTTTCGACTACATATTCTGTTGGACAAACGTATTTAATAATATAAAATATTTTAGCACATTACAATGGTTGTATTCGTCCTGAAAGATAACTCTGACGTCTATTTTCGTAAAACGCTATCAGGGGATTGCCTTCTTTTTAAAAAATTGTTAATAAAAATTATATTTTTACAGAGTAGTGTAGTAAATTAAGACTTAATCTTTCCAAAACCGCAATATTCTGTGAATTGCTCACATCATATTACGATTTTGATCTCGAAAAATTAAAAAAAACATGAAGTTTTTGTCGCGAATCGAATACATGCTCTTAATCTTGAGGCGCCATTTATTCCGCTTTTAAGCATCGTTCACTGATAGGTCACATTTCTTCATGTCCTTCTGGAGTTTCGTCATCCATATCGACCGTGGCCTGCCTCTCTCTCACTTTTATGTAGTCATGGAAAGGCAATTTTTAAAAACATTGTCATCGAGTCTTCGCAGCACATGTCTAAACCATCTCAGTCTGGTTTCGATCTCGAATCGATGTCAGTAGGTACGGCAGATTAAATATTAGAACTGGTTGTATACGGTTGAATTAAAAAGGTGCTGCAGGATTATGAACACTACGTTGTGAAGGCGACGATGGGGAAAACTTCCCAAACTATAAAAATACGGTGTTATTAGGTTCTTATACTAACTTAACCACGCTCGCAAATGGAAATGTCATTATTAAAACGAAATACCGACATCAAAAAGTTAAGTATTGCACATCCAAGAGGGATGATTATTTTTCGATTCACTGTGCCGGGCGCTGGGGGTACGACACCTGGGGGTCGAGTCTGCTATTGCAATCGTGTCTCAATGACGGGTCAATGATCGATTTTTGACGTATAACGTCAAACTTATGACACATTTCCCGTACAAAAACTGTCAAAGTTGTCAAATATTCGATCAATGACCGGTCATTGAGACACGATTGCAATAGCAGACTCGAGCCCCAGATTTGAAGTCGGGCGGTTAAAAGTTTAAATTATTGATAGGCAAACGCTTACCCACCATCTCACGATAAGTGAAGATGGAGCACGCTTACCAAGAAGTAACTTATTCACTGTTGACGGGCCCATGCTGTAACTGTTAGCTACACGCACTCTGGCAGGGAATTCCACACCTTAGCTGTACGCACAATGAATGTGTTTCCAAAACGTTTTGTGCGTGTGGGTGGGATGTCCACCATGTACCGGAGGCGCATCGACGTACGTCTTGTGGTCTGATGAAGTTTACGTATAGGTAGTTGGATCAGATTATTGATTGAAGATATTAAATTGAACATGAATCTTAACGTAATAATGACGTTTTATCATTATCTAGATATCACTTGTTTTGCGCTAAGAGCTTTAAAACCAATCTGGGTCATTTTTCCGCCATTAATAGAATGCAGGGTCAATTTAGTCGCCTGTCACGCTCACCCAGTGTAGATATTGATATGTCATACTCTTTACATAAAGTCAAGTCTGTCTTGCGTAGGCATTATCATACAGACGAAAAAAGAATATTGTAAGTGTCTTTTGTCTTTTCCATTTAAGTAATAATTCAAAAAATATTGTTATTGCTAGTTTACTGGTACAACGTAGAACAAATTTGATTAACTTGATTCATCCAACCTATCTAAATAAGTCAAATCTGTTATGTATCTGTCGCAGTAAGATAGATAAAGCCGTAATATAGTTATATCACTAGGGATATAATTATATACCGTAACATAGTTATACGAAAGCGATTCTTTACTATCTCACTAGGAATATAGTTATAAAACCGTCGAAGTTTAGTGATATACTTATATTACTAGATTAAGTTCAGTGTTATAAATATATTAGGGTTTGTCTCAAAAAAGTCATACGAGTATTGTATCATATTGTCATCATATTGCAGTATATTAAAGCTTTTTTGAAAAATTGAAAAAATTTCAAAAGTGTGCCACTTTTTTGAAACAGACCCATTACTTGATTAAGCTTAGTGAAATAGAAATCTACCATATATAATTAAATAAAACAAAATTTTATTGGTTTTATCTTTATTAATAAATCAACTTTATGTATCCTGCAGTTAGTTACAATACTTTGTGACATTAACACGTATTAAAGTAATTATAATTAAAACGATATTTTTTTTAATAATAAAGCATTCAAAATCTTTTAAAGCCAAACAGTTTTGAGATATCTTTATTTCTTATCAACAAGTTGAGATCTCGGTTTCTTTAAAAGTATTAGGTCTTTACCTATGAAATTGCCGTTCTGCAGTACTGGCCATTTCAAATCAAAATAATTTTTGTTTGGTTAAGAATTCTAATTTCAAATTAATTTTATTTTAAAAACATGGTTTTTGTTTTTACCAAAAGAAGTCATTGTTTATTGATTAGTGTTACATTTTCATCGCATTTCAATCTTTTTCGTCATCATGGATACGTTAAAAATTCGAGTAATTATGGAATATGAGTACCGTCGTGGCAGCAACGCGGCACAAGCGGCACGCAACATCAACGACGTTTACGGAGCTAACACTACAAACCAACGCACCACCTGTTATTGGTTTGCTCGCTTCCATTCTGGAAATTTCGACCTGAAAAATGAACCTCACGGTCGTCCGAAGACTTTGGTCGACAATGACGAATTAAAGGCGATTGTGGAAGCTGTCGATGATACACAATCTACGGCTGAATTAGCAGCAGCTTTCGACGTTAGCGTCAGAACAATATTGGTCCATTTGCGTCAAATTGGCAAGGTAAAAAAGCTTGACAAATGGGTGCCCCACGAACTCAATGATCGCCAGCGCGAAGTACCTACGCGTCGAGACGTGCCTTGCACTGCTCAACAGACACACAAATGAAGGAATTTTGAACCGCATTGTTACCTGCGATGAAAAATGGATTCTGTTTGATAACCGTAAGCGCTCAGCAAGTTGGTTGGATCCTGGTTCAGCACCTAAACAATGCCCTAAACGAAAACTTACCCCTAGAAAAGTGATGGTCACTGTTTGGTGGTCTAGCGCCGGTGTGATTCATCACAGCTTCTTACCAAACGGGGTGAGCATTACTGCAGATGTGTACTGTGAAGAACTGAATACAATGATGGAGAAGCTGGCACGTCTCCAACCAGCATTGGTCAATCGCTCGTCTCCGCTGCTCCTGCACGACAACGCGCGCCTGCACAGCAGACGGTCTCCAAGTTGGAAGAACTGGGGTTGGAAGCTCTCCGTCATCCGCCCTACTCACCAGACCTTGCGCCTACAGACTACTACTTTTTCCAGAATTTTGATAACTTCTTGGCGGGAAAAAAATTCAATACCCGAGAGGCAGTACAAAATGACTTTGAAGAATTTGTTGCCTCCCGTCCGGCTGATTTCTTTAAGAAGGGCATCAATAAACTGCCACTGCGTTGGCAAAGATGCATTGATTGCATGGGTGATTACTTCGATTAATACAAATAAAAAATACATGAAAAAAAATCGTTTAAATTTTTTCATACAAAACGGCAATTTCATAGGTAAAGACCTATTATTTTTTATTTTTTGTTCAGACAAGAAGAGGAATCATGACATCTAGAATTACATAGCACTGAATGCTTCTTACAGCTATTTCACTAAACTTAATCTAGTAATATAAGTATATCACTAAACTTGGACCGTTTTATAACTATATTCCTAGTGAGATAGTAAAGAATCGCTTTCGTATAACTATGTTACGGTATATAATTATATCCCTAGGGATATAACTATATTACGGCTGCATCTATCTTACTGCGACATATCTATACTACATTTCCTAATCCTATGTTTAATGCATGCCGTGGCAGCCTGTAATTAAGGCTACACTATAAAATGTACAAATATATTATGTACCTAAACATGTATTCTGGTGTAAGCTTTGTTGGTTGTCCTTAAAATGAATAAATAAATAAGTCATTTCAGCATAAATAGTTGCTGGACATAGGCCTCCCCCAAGAGTCGCCAGATCTCGCAATTGGAGGCCTACCATAATTTTTTTAAAATACTTGCCAAGTGCAAGACATTTCACCACAGCATTTTAACCTGACTGGTTTTGTTTTTGTACTATGAGCATTTCTATCAATAACAACTTTTGACCTGCTAGAGTCCGTCCAACGAAAGAAGTTCCGCAACCGCGGCGCTACTTTCTATGCGACTGTACGCTATCCTCTGACAAATCTTGTTAGTTCCATTTATTTCCGCGGGACTTCTTTCGTTAGACGGACTCTAGTCGCTCACCGGTTCAGGTCACGTGATCGCTGGCTTGCCTGCTCATAGGCGCGCACATGGTACAAACTAGCACCGACAGGTTATTGGTAGGCCCATCTGGTAGATTCCTGCAGCCCTCACCAGGCATCGGTCCATCTTGTCGGAGGCGTAGGTATTATCACTAAGTTATAATTAGTTTTTTACGTAGGTATTAAGTTCTGGTTCTTCCTCGGCCATTTCATAATAAAGTCTTCACAATATCCAGAAAGTTTTCTAGACAACACTTTTATTGATTTCTGTAACGATGGCAAAATATTGTTATGGCATCTACTTAGAAACACTTTCTTTGTTTACGATGCTGATTTTATTTTATTGTGAACTTCAGACAGAATATTTTAAATCAAAGTCAAAGGCAAGCTCATTATTTGATCGTCAACTTGTCAAAAGACTGGAAATTATTCTTTAAATCCATATCAATATTCAAGCCTTTTGTTTTGTTCTCTGGAAGTACTGATTTGGTTACGAAAATCCATCACTGAACATCGTAGGCTACTTTATACCCCGAAAATTATGTACAGATCCCGTAGAACATAGATATAAAACCTAGCTATGTATCAATAATCAAGCCTTTTATATCACTGTCAATCTACATACATACAATATTTATAATATGTGATATTTTTAGCACATTAAAGAGAGAGCTTTCGCTTCACGGTGTCGCGTTTTGACAAAGGGGTGAAGCAGACTGTGACGTATCAACAATTATTATTACGATGTATGTGCATACATATTTATATCACTGTTATTGGAGGTAATGACTATTGTTTCGTGGTGATGGTAAATAATACGGATGTACTGATTGGTTATCGGTATATTTTTATGAAGGGAAGAACACAGAGTTTTTAATTCCGCATGAAACCAGTTTATGGTAGGATTCAACTTTATTTTAGGTTTTTTAAGTTTGGCAACTCCTATATTCTCATCTTCCTGCACTTATCCCATGTTACTTAGGGTCGTCGCAACACGTTTTCTTTTTCCACTCTGTCCTATCATCCGTCACACTATCACTAACTTTTCTTTCATATCGCTCCTCACAGAATCCATCCATCTTTTCTTTGGCCTCTCTCTCCCTCTCCATCCATCCACATTTATATTCATAACCCTTTTAGTTACATGCGTTTCATACATCTTCTTCACATCCCTACATACGAGAAGAAATTATGTTTTTCTTACTCCTATGCTGTACTTTTCTGATTAATTTCGTTATGGGATTCAAGACAGTTAAACCGTTTCAGTAACTCGTCGAGCTTCACCACCACCTTCACCTTCTCAGAGCTGTTGCTTCTGGCTCTCAGGAGTTGTAGTGGTTGGGAATAGTGTGGCGGGCTTGTCTAATAAAAAAACCAGCCAAGTGCGAGTCGGACTCGCGCACGAAGAGTTCCGTACCATTATCTATAAAAAACGGCAAAAACATCACGTTTGTTGTATACATGGGAACACATTTAATTATTTATTTTATTCTATTTTTAGTATTTGTTGTTATAGCGGCAACATAAATACTTTTATCATCTAAAATTTCAACTGTTTAGCTATCACGGTTCATGAGATACAGCCTGGTGACCGACAGACATACGGGCAGTGGAGGCTTAGTAATAGGGTCCCATTTTTACCCTTTTGGTACGGAACTCTAAAAACATATAAAATGCCCACATCATTTTCAGTTAAAGTGTCTACGTCATGTACTACAATGTTATACGTAACATTACTCAAAGACAGTTATCAAAGCTTACGTACCTAGATGTCTATACCTTACGAATACGCAGTCAACTATATCAAGATGCAAACCCACCCACGTGTCCAGTATCTAGCTGACGCAGCAGTCTTTGACGAATAACAGTTCGTCATGGCCATTGGCCGTAAATGTCAGCAGTTCACCGGAGAACTGCACTGCGGTCACTAGCCAAGTGCCACTGCATAAAATGACGTAGTGTCATGCTATGCTTTTCGGATGGTTTCTTCCAGTATTTTTGGGGTAAACTGGAGCATTGAAGGGGAAAGATGTTGAGATGTTACGAGTATTTTAAACACAACGGTTTTATTTTTTCATACTTGAACCGTTTTGAGATCTTTATCAGTGAGAGGGAGTACTTGTATAGTAAAATAAAATAAATGTTGTCTTTCCAAAAGGCAACGGCTCTTATGCGGTTTTCACCATAATTTTAGAGAATATATTCCGAAAGATTTATGTACACAACGTGTAACAGAATTAACGAAATACCTCTTAAGGGGTCATTGTATTCATCATTATGAACAACTTTCACTATGGGATCAACCCCGAAATCGTGAAAAGAAAATCAGCTGTTCACTACATTTTGTCGAGTTATGCGCACAGAAATGTATGGGGCAGTCTATTTTTTTTCCCGATTTCAGTTTTGGTCGCATAGTGAAAGTTGCTCATAATGTTAAGTACAATGGCCCCTTAAGAGGTACTTATTGCGTTTACTCTGTTACACGTTGTATACATAAGTAATACATTTACCTGGATTTATTAATAATAATAATAATAAAGCTTTATTAATTCCACACAATATAAAATAAGAAAAAGATGTAAAATTACAATTTGAAAAACGATTATATTTAAAATTATGGTTGCATGCATTAGGTACTATAATTTTACAATAATTAAAATAACAAATTAATAGAATTGATAGTAAAATTGATAACAGAAATAGTTGATTAATAATAAAAAATACAATAATGATTGGAATTGATACAATTAATTTGAATATAAATAAAATTAATTGATAAATAATTCCACATGCAATAATTCACCATTAATATTAACAATTTAAGAAAAGTTTAGTGTGGACCCCCTTCGGGTAAAAGCCTCCTCCAAAGAATTCCACTTTTCTCTGTCTGAAGCAGTGGCCACCCAGTCATGACCAGCATTCTCCACAATCTCATCCTGCCATCGGGCGCACGGCCGGCCTCTACTTCTGGAACCATTAGGACCTTTCCATTTGGACTTTAAGGACAACAACCAAATGGATTTATTAAACTTTATCATATTAATTAGGTACCTTAAGAAATCTCAAAGTTTATTCTACTCATACTAACTTGAAGCTTGGTCTGATCGCGGGTATTTAATAAAATAGTGAAACACATTTAACCTTCTTGTACTCTCATTATAAACATGGAAACTCCCTGCCTCCGATAAAGTCAGTTGTCCTGACTTTATTTATGTGTTAACAGCGCTCACATACGCAACACGCACTTAAGCTTTAATTAAACAGCCCTATGTAATCTTAACGGACACATAAGTAAACAAACCAAGCATACAGGCTTACGACCCTGGGTTCGCTTGGCAGCCTTTACTTAAGTCAAGGTTCTTGAGAGGATATAGCATTGTATTTGTATGCCCAAAACAGCACATGAAAAACTTCACTTTTTATAACTCCAGCAATGTCCAACATTCTATCTGTGTGTGACAAAATAATATATTTTGAATTTGAATTTGTCACAGTTCTCAGTATTCGAAATTTAAGGGAATTGGTCACATTCAAAGAATTGGTTAACGCAGAGAAGGCTCTAGGAAATCGGTTTGTAAACTTGACACGGGTGACGGCCCATAATAATTTGATAGTGATTAATCCTCGGAAATGCTCAGTAGAATTACAAATTGAACTTCTGGAATTTACAATAGGATGTACCTTACTTAAAAATATTTACTAGTGCACAATACGTCAACAAAAAATTTAGTTGGCATAATTATAGCAAACGCTAAAGCTTAGAATAATAACGCCTAGAAACCTAGTACGAGCATCAAAAGTGAAGCTACTCAGACTACTCCATGTATGGAGTACTAGGCGCAGCGAGCCGTCAGTGCTCAAGGTCACTCTCTGTTGAATGCACCTCCCGAGAAATATTTAAAAATGACAGTTTGTTGTATGAAAAGATGCTCTAACACAACCGGAAAACTGAAAAAATGTGATAAAACTACGTTTCACACCTAAGTACTTACATTAAATCCATTATTTTTACGTAAATCAATCTTCAAATAAAAATTTTCATAACCTAATTTGTCACAATGTATTGTTGCCTGTTGTAAAGAAAAATTACCCATAAGGCACTATGATGGCGTCACCGCCATCTTGGATTTCGATTTTGACCCTATAATCGGTTTTAGCGACCCCAGAAACCATGGCTTATTACAATAAGGACGTACCGACAAGTTACGTACGTAACATTTTTTTATGTTGATCTATGATTAGTCCATTTTTCCCGATTTTAGGTAAAGTGTTCATTCCTAGCAACATTTTTTACGTCTGTGTGCGTGTCTGTGGCTGTAATTACATCTTAGAATAATAACGCCTAGAAACCTAGTACGAGCATTAAAAGTGAAGCTACTCAGACTACTCCATATACGGAGTACTCGGCGCAGCGAGCCGTCAGTGCTCAAGGTCACGCTCTGTTGAATGCACCTCCCGAGAAATATTTAAAAATGACAGTTTGTTGCATAAAAATATGCTCTAACACACCAGGAAAACAAAAAAAAATGTGATAAAATCACGTTTCACAAGTAAGTACTTACATTAAATCCATTATTTTTACGTAAATCGATCTTCAAATTAAAATTTTCATAACCTAATTTATCACAATGTAGTGTTGACAGTTGTAAAGAAAAATTACCCATAATACAGTAAGCACTAACTGTTGGAGTCTACCTGTATTATGATGCTTATTGTTTAAAGTTATAAGTATGAAACGAAAGCTAATAATTACGGTTGATTCAAATAATTTGCGCATTTTTTTAAGTGAAAAGTTCTTTAGGCACGTTGGGCAGTTTTCATATGGGAAAAAACCATAGTCGCGACACGCGGCGACACCGACACCTGTGTATGAGATCGTGTCTTAAAATTGAAATAAAGGAACATCAGACTGGGCGGCCCACCAGGGTGGGGGGGGGCAGGGGGAGGCGGGAGCCTTGTCGGCCCCGCGGGTGCCGACCAGTCTTTCATGGGTGTCATTTTCGCGATCTTTGGGGTCGCTAAAACCGATTATGGGGTCAAAATCGAAATCCAAGATGGCGGCGACGAAATTTGCTAACTTTTCGTCATGGGTGTCAATTTCATGGTTTCTGGAGTCGCTGAAACCATGAAAATGACACCCATGACGAAAAGTTAGCAAATTTCGTCGCCGCCATCTTGGATTTCGATTTTGACCCCATAATTAGTTTTAGCGACTCCAGAAACCATGAAAATTACACCCATGACGAAAAGTTAGCAAATTTCGTCGGCACCATCTTGGATTTCAATTTTGACCCCATAATCGATTTTAGCGACCTTAGAAACCATGAAAATGACACCCATGACGAAAAGTTTGCAAATATCATCGGCGCCATCTTGGATTTCAATTTTAACCCCATAATCGGTTTTAGCGACCCCAGAAACCATGGAAATGACACCCATGACGAAAAGTTAGCAAATTTCGTCGGCGCCATCTTGGATTTCGATTACAATAAGTCCATACCGACAAGTTACGTACTTAACATTTTTTTTTATATTGATCTATGATTAGTCCCAAGTATATTAACATTTTTCCCGATTTTAGGGAAAGTGTTCATTCCTAGCAACATTTTTTTACGTCTGTGGCTGTAATTACATACCGCTCACTCACACATAAGTAAGAAAGTTGCTTCATTTTTTGGTAGGGAGCGTGTATGAGACTCTCCTTCTAGGCGTTATTATTCTAAGAATTACATACTGCTCACTCACACATAAGTACTAAAGTTGCTTCATTTTTTAGTAGGGAGCGTGTATGAGACTTTCCTTCTAGGCGTTTTTATTCAAAGCGCTAAAGCTTAAAAATTCATCCACATCTGTGTAAATGGAAAAAGTTCCCATAACACTGTCAGCATTGCCACGTTGAATGGCAATGCTGATTATTAGTCCGAAGACAAACCGAGGTCACATGAAGAGTTGGCTAGCTGTTTACTGATGTCCAGAAAACTAGAGTACTGGTCTCTATATCTGGTATAGGATATAGAAAAGTCAATTTTCAAAAAAGCGACCGCTGAAAACGATTAAAAAATTCCAAGCTCAAGCTTAAATCACTTTTCAAGCAGTCTGATGCAGCTGGTGGCATTTATTATTATTAATTCATTTATTTCAGACATATTTCATACAATATATAAAAAATAAACAACAATAAATAAAAAACTTTTTTATTATATTAAGTTTACCAAGCTCATCTGAATTAACCTGTATAGCTCGAATAAAGTTGCCAAGTGCAGTTGAAAATTATCTCATGTTGTTTAGCAAATTTGATAGAAATTCGAGCGAGTCTGCAGTGCGATTCTGTAAACATGTCGAAGTGAACACTTGGGCGGGGTGCACGACGGGTGAGTTGTCAAACCATACAAATAAGATGGAATGACAGCTCAGTTGTCGTTCACTCCGCCTAGGTGAACACCGTGAGATGTCGACAGAATCGACCGGCTGGAGCAAAATGGAACAACAGCGATACACTTCCTACTCAATTTAAGGAGCCCTCAGAAACGCAACGCTACAGCATTTCCATGGGCTGCAAATTCTAGGATGGCCTCGGGCCTTTAGACAGAACCTTTTGTTTCTTTTTTAGTATATTTTCTTGCTTCACATCGTTCGTAAACTTGCCTGTGCGATTCCGATCTAAATGTTTTATTATTCTTTTCCTTTAATTGGCACTTTCTGTCATGTAAGGTATTTGTTTCGTCAATCTTTTTCATGTTAACTCTCTTAAGGTAATCTCTGCACTTTTACTGTATTGTTCTATTTATTCTCTTTTAGTCTGTGTTTGTTGCTGTTGTAGCTTTGTCGAATAAAAATTACTTTGTATACCTTTACTTTAATATAGTGATTGGCATTGAATAGTCCTACCGTATCTCTCTGTTTTGTATTCAAATTCAGGGCTGTAAGTCCGAATATATTCAGTAGTTCCTGCTAGTAGGTCAAACGTCCACATATAAGGTCTGAGTGGAAGCTTCAGGTCTTGAAATGCGAGCTTTAGTGCTATTGGGCACCTCCGTGCAGGCTTTGAGCATTCAGTATTTGCAAGGTAAACACTGTTTAGAAATACACTGTTTGGGTGGATCCTATTCTGGCGTTATCACGCTTTGAAAAAAGAAGAAACTGTTTTGGCAGTTTAGCACGTAGTGTTGGCACTTATTCTTGTCTTGTCTCCACGTAAAATTAATAGGCCCCTCTATTTTTCTCTATGATCCCAATTTGGTATCTTGTGCAAATACTAAGTAGAACAACAACAGGACCCTTTGCAGAAAGGGTCTCAAAGTGTCTGTTTGCCGTACACGTACTCGTTTACTTACATATTTGCCAGAATCGGGACTTGCAGATGTGACCACGATCATAAAACAGGAGGCAGAAAGTCACTTTACCAATTAAGTCCAAAATTAAGTATCGTAAATCCTCTTCGTGTTCTCGAAACAATATCCCTTTTGAAGCAAAACCCTAGAATTGAAAAGTCAACAGAAAGTTCGGCTTCGGGAGGACAATTGGAAGGCGGTTAGTCGCCAAATAGATGGAACGATCTCATAAATTCGTCTCGAGCGTTCCGTCACAGATAGCAAGCCGGAAAATTGCTGGAATATTGAAAGAAAGAACCATGATTTAAGTGACAATGAGGGTGATACGTGATTGTAATAATTCTGGTTTGAGTGTGCGATTTAAGCAGAGTCCAAATGTTTCATTTTAGGTTAGACTTATAATTGTTCAGCTGTGGAGCCCGACGGGAAGTAACTAGCCCAAAGCCGAGGTACATTGAATTGGCAAGAGATTATAAGTTCAACTCTGTCAGTAGCATTGTTGATCTAAATAAATCCACTTCTGTTTCGAGCTTACCAGTTGATTCTCGTCATGTACTTAACCTGTCAATAGTAAGTTAGACGTCAGCTTAGATGAACAAGATATTTCAGTGGATTTCGGAGTAGCAAATATTTAGACAGAAATTACCTACCATGAACATAAATTGAAAGGAATGAATTAACATTTCACCACGATTCTGAAATCTTCCATTTCATTTACATACCAGCCCTTAATTGCTAACGCGATACATACCGTACTAAACTGTTATATTATATAACATCCGTACATTTAACAGGCTAACACAATTACTCTGTGTTCTTAGTGAAACGTCAACAAACATGTAATTTGCGATCAGACAAATTAATATCGTGTAGTTTGGGAGACGTGAATGAATGCCGAGATGATGTGTCAATAGAGGATTTGTTAGTGGAATGTTGTTAGCGAATTCCTTAACGTTTATAAGGCCCTGGTACTTTCTTGAGTCTGGATAACGCTTTGTAATAGCAATATTTAGTTTAATTGAATGACTATTGATAGTATAAAGATCTTTCAGGATATCTGTGACTTAGATCTCTTGTGTCTATAAAATCTGAAAGTGTTTCCTCCACCATACACTGTTATTTTAATGAGTGCTTCTAGAGTGCTTCCATTAACACTCTTAAGTACGGTAAAGGTACCAAATCGTTCCATGCATGATGCATGTTGCGAAATGCTTTGGTGGAACACACATGGAATTTCTGTGAATTCAATAGCATACAATTCATAATATCAATATGTGTATTGCTATGATGATTTCGTGGGTGTAACCACTTTACTGCGGACGTGAATCTTTTGTGAGCTTTAGAATGCCTCCTATACCATATAAGTTAGTATATCATTTGCCGCTTGCTTAGCAAAACGCCTAATCCGACCCAAAGAGAAAATATTTCTTTATGCGTAGGTGTACTATAATTTGTCAACCTCAGCAACAGCGTTCCATATCTTTTTTAACTTTTTTTTTTATTTATTTTTAAGAAAGACCCTTGTTGGGTTTTGTTATGCCTCAGTGCTATTCCAATCTCGCGATGTTCGTTGTTACAAAATACGGTAAGGAAGATTTGATTAATGATGAATTTTATGCGGGTTTTTTCGTTGTTGTTTTATAGGTTAGGTTTGTTTTATTTTAGAGATGAATTTGCAAAATATGTCTGTCTATTTTCGGGCCATTTCTGTTTTCATGTTGTCATGTTTATGTCAACATTTACTTGGCCCAATTCGAGTATCTAGCACAAGGTTTTCCTAGACAATAACATATTATCATGGACTAACCTCTAAATTTTCTTGCTAACGTTTTACCTAAAGCTTTTTACTCTCATGACTCTTATTTCCTACGGCAAAGAGTTTTAAGTTGAGTGGCAAAATGACCCATGAATAGCAGCGCCCCTGAATGACCCTTCTCACCTTAAGCGTTCCGTTTTTCATAATTTGTGCGTTAAATAAAAAGCAGCAATTTATTAAACTGTAATCCGAGTGTTGTTGTCGCTTTAAACGATTGCTATTGTCAAGAAAAGTGAGATATTTTCAAAAATTGCAATTTTATTTGTCTTTTGATTAATGTAAACTTGTCATCTATTTGAGTGCTGTTGACGGATTCGATTTTTTCGCTAATATCCGGTGTTATATCTATGAGAAGGCTCCTGCCTGCTTTTAAATTTCCGTCGCTTTTACTGGAAAAATAAAATATAATGAGCCTGAAAATATTGGGCTCAGTCTCTTTCAAATTAAATGCTTCATAAGATTTTGAATTGAACATAAAGTGGAGCTTGTAAAATAACGTATCCAATATCAAAATTCCATCCATGACATGCTATAAAATCGAGTAGCCATACGATCGAGTAACCGTCTGCCTGAAGAGCTATCAAACAATCGTAACACTAGGTTTTTGCCAATCGAAAGCCTATTTTCTGAAGCCTTTGCTATAAAACTTCACGTCATTTGCAGGCTGACAAGTAGACTGTAAAAGAGCGCAAAAAATGCTTTGTTTGGAATTTCCAAAGAAATAATGGATTCTGAGATTTTGTTCAATCTTTGAGAGTCGGGTTTTATTAATAGTGGCCATGACACTGCGAAAAAATGCTTTCGGACAGAGCTGAGGGTGAAATAATAAGGATGTGTTACAGCTCTCGTTATGGTAACTTTAAAAGGGGGTTGAGGGCATTGTGTTGCATTGGCGGCGGTCATTCTGTATATGATCCCTCTGTATTATAACCCCTGCCTATCAGAATCACGTTAAATCGTCGATCTAATCTAACTAAGTGCTGTTAGTTACAACAACTTTGATTTGGCTTTCTGTCACTTTGGTACTTTTGGATACCTATATGTATTTTCAAAGTCAAAGTCTAAGTTTGATAGTGTGGTGTGGTCTGAAGGTCTGTGGTCTCCAACCTCTAAAACTACAAACAAAGTGTGTGAAAGATTTTTCATGAATTAGGTGTAATTCTTGCTTATTAACAAAAAAGCAGCACTACCCTAAAATTGAGAACACAAACACGAAATAAAGAGGGTGCACATTGGTGGAATCAATTTGGTCGGGACAGAGACCGGAGTAGAGTGGCGTTCCAATTAAAAACTACTCTTTATAGTCCAGTGAACACCTGGCCGTTAGCCGGGGGACATAAATACAAGGTGACATATACATACAAGCATATATCATACATAAGCACATGGTTTTGGAAAATGTTACAGACAAAATTCGAGGTACATTGTAGCGTCGTTTGTGGGTATCTCGTTAAAATAACAAGAACACGTGAATGTTATTATGATAATTAGTGAAAAATAGTATTCGGTTGTCGTTGTCACTACAGCCTTCAAGGCTGTAGTGATAAATTAATTATCATTTGCCTAGCCTTTTCCCAATTATAATGGGGTCGGCTCTCAGTCAAACCGGATTCAGCTGAATCCTCCAAAAAATCCAGTATTTTACGTGGAGCGGCTGCCTACCAGACCTCCACAACCCAGCTCAGCTTTCAGTAAAATGAATGCTGCTGAATACCATGTATTTTACATGGAGCCATGCCTATCTGACGTAGAATAACTATTGGGAAGACTGGTGTCTGATTATCAGGTTTGGATGGGAAATCAACAAATTACTCCTTCCAGTCTGGGCGGAGCGGAAGGGAGTGTCAGACTCTCACTGACTAAAACCCATTCGTGTTCCTCCAAATGCACTTTGCGTTCCAGAGCCGTGGTGACTCTTTCGAACAATTTCCGTAACACTTCCAGGACCTATGATGTAGATATTATCTTTCGTTATTATTTAACGTGCCAAGACAACACAATGTTCTTTTTTAAAAGCCTCAATTAAGTACACAGTCGACCCTGGAAGTGCCACGTAAACAGAACCACACTACATCTTCATCGCGTCGCTTCATTAGGACACATTTACTCTCTGTCTGCAGTTTATCACGCCACTTCGTCACACGTTGAACTCCGACCTATAGGAGACCGTGACACATATCGCGATACAAAGACTTTGCGTCCAAGAGACTTGAACTTAAATCCACAAGACTCTTGAACTTTTGTGGCTAACGAAGATTTATATGTAACACATATACTCGCCAGGCGGTTTAAAAGTGGCGCTAGTGACAGTAAAGTTGAAAGAGAATCGTTTGTATGATCATGTGGATGAAATGCATGTTACTAAAAGAGATATGAATGTAAATGTGAATGGATGGAGAGAGAGAGGGAGGCCTAAGAAAAGATGGATGGATTGTGTGAGGATTGATATGAAAGACAAGGGAGCCAGTGAAAGCATGACGGTTGACAGGACAGGATAGAAGAAAAAAACGTGTTGCACCGACCCCAAGTAACATGGGATAAGGTCAGGAAGATGATGATAATAATCTCCAGTCGACACATCCTCGACTCACGCCCATGTTCTTAGTCGTTTTTGCGCTCGCTTCAGCTAGCCTCTTTCAATAAAATCGACAGATCTGGCTTGTTAATTATTGACTTGAACGATATCGAGACGAGAGTTATTTTCCGTTGTCATGGCGAAGCTGAAGAGCGGAGGAAGTTTCCTTCACTGGACCTTAGAGTCTGGACAGATATTGCTCCGGACCCTCAATATTAACTATTTGACATTTAACCAAAACCCATTCCAAATATCAGTTCTAAAACTACCCTATTTACCGATGAACGAGTATTCTTGAGACTTAAAGCATCGATACGATTCAATATTGAGTTTCAATTTACTCTGCAGGGCATTACTCGATAGATTAATTTAGTCGAGGGCCAGATATCCGATAGTGTTGATTCATCGACTTCTAATCGAACCAGTGTAAATGTCGATGTATTTCAAGAGATGTCCCGAACTCCCGATGTACCAACTGTGAGATTCGACATCCTTTGTCATTTGATCAATGATTTGGCTTTGTTGTTGGGGAGACAATTTAACTACGACTTGCTTTACAATATGTCTAAGTTTTAGTGTTTTGGGATCAGGTATTGTTTTTGTTGGGTTGAAAGTGTAATTCTATCTATATTATCTGCCTAGCCTTTTACTAACGACTAGCTGTCTCCCGCGGCTTCGCTTCCGTCGACTGGCTGCCTATACCATCCAGCTACCCTACGCCTACCCTTCACCTACTCTACTTATGTATTTCTTTCCGACTTGCTAGACAAAAGTTGTGATAGCTCGGTTAATATATATGTTATAATTTTTATAGCCTATAGCACTCAGGAATAATGTAGCTTTCTAGCAGTGAAAAAATTTTTAGAATTGGATCATTCGTTCCAGAGATTACCCCCTACATACAAACTTACAAATTTTACCTCTTTATAATATTATAATATTATATTATATATTATTACTAACGATGATGCTGATGATGAAGCTGAAGACCAACATTTTACATGGAGCGACTGCCTAACTGACATTCACAACCTTACTGGGTCACATGTGTCTGTGTGGTTCTTTCCTCACAAGACCATTTCAGACACTGATCTGCATGATCCTCATATCGTATTGTGAATGTAAGGACCATGTAGATCGCTATGTTAGGGGTTCATTTCATGTTAGTCTGTTGGTTTGAGTTTTTTTATGCAGCCTTCCCAAATATCCATACTTTGGTATTGTTCGTCAAATCTCTGAGCTTCTTAAAGTTCTAAGTTTGAGCTAAAATCGCGGAGCAGGAAGAAATTCGTACAATGACCTTTTATTACCTGTCTCCTTCACTCCCACGTAAATATAATGCATCTCGCTCGCACGGACGGCCGTCATTGCATCTGTGCGAGCGAGACGCGTTATATTTACGTGGGAGTGAAGGAGACAGGTAATAAGAGGTCATTGTACGAATTTCTTCCTGCTCCGCGACCGGACTTTACATGATACCTGACAAATGCTTGCACTGGCTGGACCGGCTCACTCAAATCTGTGTGGTACTTTCCTCAAAAGACCACCTCAGACATCAACCTACATAGTTCTCATAAGATTTGACCAGTACAATTGTATGAACTTCAAAAGAGACTTTGACCTCTGAGTTTGTTTCGGTGTTTCTTCTAAGGGTAGTCAGTTAGGAAACACCGGCCTCATCTAGTTTAAAAAGACCAAAAAGATTGACTTGTAAAAGTGTTATTTACATTCTTCTTACAAAATGATGGCACGGCGCAGTGGCGATAGACTGCTGCGCTGCGCGTCGTGGGTTCGATTCCCGCACGGTACAAATATTTGTATGGCCTACAGATAGTTGTTCCAGGCTGTTATATGTTTGTAAACGCACCTACGATACATGAGAAATTCCTAGTGTGGGGCAAAGTTTTTTTAAAATAAAAAATCCACGGACCGACCTTGGCCATCGCTGCTTAACCTTGAAGATCGACGAGTGCGGCTGCTATTATTTATCCACGAACTCCTCTTAAAAGGGTAATTCTAAAAAAAATAGAATCAAAGTCAAAGCAACACTTGGCCCAACGTAAGAGCACACCACTTTTGACGGGTTGCAAGTTTAGTCTTAGTCCGGTTAAGCAGTAGCTATCCCATGTGTGTTAACTTGCTAGTGGTCATTCATAAAAAAAAAACAAAAAAAAAAACGGGTTGCAAGAATTACTTCGCTACGTAGGGGCTACGCGACGCTGCGTAGCCCAGCGTAGCTCGTAGCGCTACGAGTCTGATTATGTCTGACGTTTTACTTATAAGAATAGTCGCAGTGTGTCTACGATAGGAGGTATGGACCTGTTTAATAGGAGTAGGTACATCTGTTGCAGAATTTGTTCAAAAGAGTCGCCGCGGCCCTGGAACGCCAAGGGCATTTGGAGGAACACGGATGGGTTTTAGTCAGTAAGAGTCTTGACACTCGCTTGAAAAAAAAATACAAGGCGTGTGTTATATCTGAGGGACAATTCTACTAATTTTTAAACAGCGATCGCATTCGCCTATCAATCGCAAACTGCCAAAAAAAGCCTCAATCAAAATCAAGCATCTCAGTCACAATCTGTCAAAAATGTATGGACATTGAGGCTTAAAAATGTATGGACCATTTTTAAGCCTCAATGTCCATACATTTTTAAGCCTCAATGTCCATACATTTTTGTCAGATTGCGACTGAGATACGAATGCGAACGTTGCTTAAAAATTGTAGAATTGACATTCAGATTGGATTATGATTTCTACTTCAATATTGACATAGTATTAAGAAAGTAGTTTATTTGAAACCAAACTTTTACATCATCATCATCATATCAGCCGAAAGACGTCCACTGCTGGACATAGA
Source organism: Melanchra persicariae (assembly GCA_947386135.1). NCBI lineage: Eukaryota > Metazoa > Arthropoda > Insecta > Lepidoptera > Noctuidae > Melanchra > Melanchra persicariae. The sequence continues at coordinate 2,461,367 of OX376655.1, read as the reverse complement.
CCTCCCCCAAGTGTCACCACAACAACCGGTCCTGTGCTTCTCGCATCCATCGGCTACCCGCGACCCTCACCAGGTCATCGGTCCATCTTGTGGGAGGCCTTTCAACGCTGCGGTACGCGGTCGCCACTCCAGGACTTTTCGGCCCCATCGACCATCTGTTCTGCGAGCAATAAATAAATAAATAAAAATAAAATTTGTTTATTTCAAGTAACACGACTCATAAAAAAAAACAAAGGTACATAAATGGATACAGACAGGATAACAAGCACAAACAAACACGAACACTCACAAATTTACAATATGTCTACTGCAGCATTGTCGGATGTAAGGGCAATCAAGTCTGTTAGCGATCATCGCCAGGACAGTGTTGGCGCTGCCCCGCACTCTGCGCACCAGAGATGCGCTACGATTGCGCAAAGTCGCGTGAAAGCAGTCGGTGCGCCCCTCCGCAAACATGCCCGAAGCGCTGCAGTAACGGGGCAGCCCCAACACCGCCCTGAATGCAAATTATTGAACTGGACGCGGAGGGCGCTGTATGCCGCATGAGTATACTTTTCCCACAGGCTGCACGTGTAGAGGCCACTGCCACTTCGGTTTGGCGATCCTTTGGGCTATGTCGGTTACCTTGGTTCTCTTGCGGATATCATCATTCCTGATTCGATCACGCAAGGAAACTCCGAGCATTGCCCTCTCCGTTGCCCTTTGGGTGACTTTAAGCTTTTTACATAATGAAATAGAACCTAAAACTAAAATCGTTACAATACACGAGAAAATTACTTCAACATTCTGTGTAAGAGGTATATTCATGCTGGTGACTAGACTACATGTAAAAAAATATTTTATACCCATAAGCAGTTCATGAAAATATCGTTTTTCAATCTCGATAAAAATAAACACAGACTACAAGATCTCTCCCAACGTTACAAAGATAAACCAGCTTGTATTCAGCAAATTAAAGTATAAACTATGTATAAGCTAGGAACTAGAATCCTTCCACATTGATTAGCCTCATCGCTCGCCGTCCGAAGTTCCAGTAAACGTTCGGGACAAGTTCTCCACAATAGTGTGTGAGGGGTCTCAACTCTGTTAGCTGGTACTTGGAAACTTGAAGGTACCTTTGCTGACAAAACATGGGTTGATTTCGTTGGTTACTGAGATATGTATGTGGGATGTTAAATTCAGAACCCATCAAAAATGTAAATGAGTGATGGATGTATGAACGAAGCGATGAGTGAACGAGAGAGTATGTGTGTGAAAGGGAAGGAGGACTGACATTTTTGCGGCGAAAGAAGGAAGATCTAATTACGGAGTTAAGAAGTTTAAAAAAAAAAAGATGGTTTTTAGCAACGAAGAGTCTTTATTTCGGTCTACCACATCCCTACATGTATTTACGATTTTGTCGTTTTGAAAGATCGATATTGCAGGGCGATCTTCAATATTACAGAACTAAACGGTAAAGAATTCCTGCGGTGCGATTCTGTAAACATGTCGAAGTGAAAACTTAGGCGAAGTGAACGACAAGTGAGCTGTCAAACCATACAAACAAGATGGTATGACAGCTCACTTGTCGTTCACTCCACCTATGTGTACACGGTGAGATGTCGACAGAATAGACCGGCTGGTGTCACTTGAATCTTGCCAGGCACACTGAGAGCTACAGCCTGGGGGTCTTTATTTCAAGAGTGAATCTAGGTTACTTCTAGGCGAGTGTGCTCCATCGTCGACCTTATCATCGCTGTAGATCGTGAACGGTAGGTGTAGGGTAGGTAGGTAGGCAGTTGATGGGAGCGCAGCCGCGGGGGACAGTAGTACCTGTATAAAAATCTTGTGCCACGGTATTTGTGATCGCACTCCTCCGAAACGGCTCGACCGATTTTTATGACATTTTTAATGGATATTTGGTAGGTATGAGAATAGGTCGTAAAATATATTTCATACTTGATATGAGCGTACGAAGTACGGACAAAAGCTAGTTTGTTATGTAATTGTGAAAATATTTTAATTACATAATTGTAATTAGAAAATGCGTTATCCATATTAACTTTGTAAGCTTTCTTCAAAATTAAATAAATAAATAAGAACTGTACTGAAGGGAACAAATTGTCGCTTCGAAGGACTCTTAAATCTTCTAAAAATAAAGAGAAAACGGAACAAGATTTACGATTTCAAGTACTCCAATCCACTTTCAAAGACGAAACCCTAGAACTTTATATCCTAATACCAGCAAATACTGGAATGCGCAACTACAAAAGTACGAACATAAAATCAATTTTATGTGTAGACAGTTCCCGTACGTAACACAATTGAAGCCTTATGTCCTTGTAATCAAATATGCCTCCGCGAATGTATTAGTGTAGCGCAGTGGCTCCCAACCTTTGTTTGACCCGGGACCATTTTGAATTCTTTGTTGCTAGCAGGGACCAGAAATCAAGAAGAATATTAAACTATATGTTTACGCGCTTGCGTAGGTTCAGTGTAAGGGAATAAATTAAAGAAATCATTCGTTTGCGTTCCCATCTCAGTTGCAATCTGTCAAAAATGTTGGGAAATTAAGGCTTTTTTGACAGTTTGCAACTGACATGCAAACGCGAACGTTGTATAAAAAATAGTAGAATTGGCACTCAGAGTGCTGACAAGATAAAATGTCAAAGGAACGAAATATACTTACGGCCAAACTCCACATTTGTCATCAAGTTCAAGTCAGTTTGCATAATGACATTTTCAGAGGCGAAAGGAGTGAAATGTTAAACCTTCTGTCCATAGGCTTTTGCGGACCCACATGTTGGGAACCACTGTCGAAGCGAGTAGTGAGGCATCGCTGGGACTTAATAGTATCGGTTTCAAGTGTTATATGTACCGTTATGTAACGTTATAACTATGTCCTATGTAGATACGCTTCTGAAGAGATATTATGTTTAATATTAAGGTGAGATGTAATGTGGTGTTGAAATAATAATGTGCTTTGTTCCTCTAGGAGAAATAGTGCTAATGTATTTGACTTGTCGATATGTTAGTTTTGTAAATAGTCTCTGAAATTGTAAAGATTAGATTGTGGAAAACGTTGACAGATCTATGAAGAATTGGGAAAATGCTTTTAGGACGCAGATGTACCTATCGTATTTAAAGATTAGAAAGACATCTTGGTAGATGATATTTTTTTACGTATAAATATTTTACATTATCTTAATTCTATGAGGTAGGTACAATGGCGGTCTCATCGCTGGTTGGTACGTATACATTTTTCCAACATTGCTGTACCTATCACATATATTTTTATCATAGTTATGGTATGGCATGCCAAGTTATCAAGATGAGTATCGAATCTTAATTTATATTCGACAGTCAATACTTTATTACCCGCTGCTGAGCAAGATGAATGAAGATAACTAAGATTATAATAAGTTTCCGGTTAAATATTGAGTCACCTCAAAATTACACCACTTCAAACGCAGTGCAAGACATGAATATTCTTCGAACCGTTGACAGTTCTTTTAACGCGCAAATTAAAATACATAGGCCAAAATCCACCGTGGCCATTTTTATGACGATCTTCACAACTTGCGGCGACATTAGCGGGCCATATCTACTAATTTTCAAGCAACGTTCACTTTCGCTTGTCAGTGGCAATCTGTCAAAAGTGATATTTTATATATTACGACTGAAATGCGAATGCGAACATCATCTGCTTAGCCTTTTCCCAACCAAATTGGGGTCGGCTCCCAGTCAAACCGGATTCAGCTGAGTACCAGTATTTTACGTGGAGCGGCTGCCTACCCAGACCTCCACAACCCATTAACTGGGTAACACGGTACTTCTTGGCAAGACTGGTGTCAGATTTTCTGGCTTCTGACAATCCGTAACGCCTGCCAAAGATCTACAAATGACAGCCGGGACCAACGGCTTAACGTGCTTTCCGAGGCACGGAGGAGTCTCGGTATGTTGATATGGTCACTCATTCACAGACCAACCTCGGCAAGCGTTGCTTAACCTTAAAGATTGGTCCATGCGGCTGTTATAATTTAGCCACGAGCTCCTCCTGAAATGCGAATGCTAACGTTGCTTAAAAATAGTACGAGTAGAATTTTATTGGCCTTCTGGACATTTATAATAATCAAAGATGCATAACTCCCTCAAGATACAATCGGCCATTTACTTACAAACAAACAACTAAACAGTATTCATGCTAGGACCACAATTAACAGCATGTGGGACTTCTCAGTTCTGTCTCTGGGCACTTAAGTCATTAGGCGAATAACTGCGCGTTATAACTTTATAGTAACCCCTCTGCGGTTACAGAGAGAGTGCTGTGTTTATAGTTGGACAACCTGTCCATTTGCAAGGTTTATTTGGTGTTTATTGCTCATATAATATTATGAAATAGCGGAGAAGACCGTTATTAAACTGTGTACCATAATGTGGTGGAGGTCGTCTTTAGACTTCAGTGTTGACAAGTATAAGAGACTAGCTTTTTTTAGGAAGGAGTCATTTGATGAGTTCCCATCCATTAAAAAAAACCCGGCCAAGTGCGAGTCGGACTCGCGCACGAAGGGTTCCGTACCATTATCTATAAAACAGCAAAAAAACAACGTTTGTTGTATGAGAGCCCCACTTAAATATTCATTTTACTGTTTTTAGTATTTTTTGTTATAGCGGCAACAGAAATACATCATCTGTGATGTTCATGTGAAATTTCAACTGTCTAGCTATTACGGTTCATGAGATACAGCCTGGTGACAGACAAAAGGACAGTGCAGTCTTAGTAATAGGGTCCCTTTTTTAACCTTTGGGTACGGAACCTTACGTTTATGTTCCTCCAAATGCCCTTTGAATTCCGGAGCCGCGAGGATTTTTTTTATTATTGGTTGGCACGCGCTTTACCACTATCTCACCGATGGACTGATGGTAAGCGATGGTGTGGTCGAAGATGGAGCACGCTTGCCTTTTTTTTTTTTTTTTTTTTTTTTTTTTTTTTTTTTTTTTTTTTTTTCTAGGATGGGAAATCATCAAATGACCCCTCCCGCTCTGGGTGGAGCGGCAGGGAGTGTCAGACTTTTACTGACTAAAACCCACCCTTTAGTCCTCCTAGTGCCTTTCTTCCCAGGGCCGCGGTAACTCTTTCGAACAAATCCGCAACCCTGGTAGGCTCTGGCCCTATTGGGCTCCGACCCATGCTGACGTCTGCTGGTTTGGCGCGCGTAGGACACAGCGCGCCGTCAACCCGGGCCTGTTCTGATCGGACGGCGAGCTACCCATTGCTCGCCGTCCACAGGCATCAGTCACTGCGCCATGCTCAGGAGCATCAGTTCCTGGGCGGCGCAGTGGCTGACGTTCAACAGGAGGGGGTGAAATGGGGCCATTACTGGCACTCCATTTCAGCCCCCTCCGGAGCCCTTTGTAGGGGCTCTACTGCGGCCGCTGCAGTAGCAGCAGCCGCAGTGGAACCGGCAATGGCGGTAGAAGAAGCGGCGGCAGCGGCGGCGGTCGCGGCAGAGACGGCGGTGGCGGAGGGCTTCCTCCTGTTTCCGGCTTTGGTGGGTGGGGCGCAGGCCCTACCCCCAGCCCAGTGGTCGGCCGGCTTGCCAGCTGCCGCACAGACTACGCAGTGCGGCGCGGCGACGCAAGAGCCGGCCCTGTGACCGGGCTGACCGCAGCGGAAACAAAGACCGCTGCGGTCCACCTCCGAGGTGCATTGTGCTCCCACATGGTGGCCCACTTGGCACCGGAAGCACCTCAGAGGTCGGGGTTCCAGCAGTTTGACCTGCGCGGAAACCCAACCCACCAAAAACCTTCGGCCCTCCGTGATGGTTTTGGCCGCCGACACGGGGCAGCTCACCACAATGGTGCGCGTGCCCGTGTTGTCAGGACGTAGGGTGCCCGCCTTCACCTCCTCTGCTGAGCACCCCCCCGTCCTAACGACGGCGGCCACCACCTCCGCCTCCGTGACGGAGTCGTCCAGGCCCAAGATGCGCATGTCGATGCGCTTGGTGGGCCTGGACACTCGGGCATCGTCCGCGCTTAGGGACGCCCTAAGCCTTTCGGCTAGAGCGTCCGCGGTTGGGCCGCTGGCTGCCCCGGGGATCTCCAGCATCCGGGCCCCAGTCATGGTGACCCGGAGCCGAAGGCCCCCCACGATGCCTAGCTCACCAAGGTTTATCGCCTCCTTCGCCTTGGTGAGCACGTCCGCGTACGTCACGCCCCTCTTCGCCGCGTCCGGAGCACGCTTGCCTAGAAGTAACCTATTCACTCTTGACTTGAAGACTCCCGGATTGTAGCTATCAGGAAACACAGACTGGCAGGGAATTCTACTTCTTAGCTGTACGCACAATTAATAACCCAAAACGTTTAGTGCGTGTGGGGGTGGCACTTCTTTGAACAATTATGAGAATAGGCTTTAGTTTCGTCTTGTCCTGTGTTTACATTACATGGTGTAGTTGAAAAATCTCAAACCCTCATGTTGGCCATTGCACTTACTTTTTTCCGACAATTTAACTTTTATCCGACAAAACCCCGACATCGCGAAAAAAACGCATAAATCAAAAAAGTATAGGGATCATGTTTTTTTTCATATACCGTGGTCTCATTGGTACGAAGTTTTCAGTTATTTTTATTATACCTTCTATAATTCCAACATCACTGGAATCTAGTGATGACGGAATTAAGTTGCTTAGAATAAAAAAATGGTACTGGGCTTTATTAGCAGAACGATTTATTTATACGTTCGCTGGAAGGCATGCGAGTACTTGTGGAAAGTAGTCAAAGCCTACCCCTTCCCAGTACTAACCCTGTGCCGTCGAAATGCCTAACAGCAGCAATATTGAACCGTGTTTTCATGAACTAGCACAAACTGAAAGTTTCGATTGATGCCGAAAAATTGAATTTCACGCCAATATTCTTCATTTCCACCGTTTTTTTTTCTTTTCTGTCGGAAAAGCTGCTGTGAACGATAAAGCCAGTAACTTCGCGTCTATGGCCGTGGTAATAAAAGGCAATGCGATGTGCGTCATGTCGCTGCGTATGCTCAATTTGTTTTTGAATTTCGAATGTCATTCGATTGGTGGGTACTGGCCAGTACAGTGCGATCACAATTATTTTACCTATGACAGCAACCTTATAACTCCGCGAATAAAGGTCATTGTTGTGCAAAATCAGAGTTAAATAACTTAATGGACTTCAATGGCCATTTCAATTCCAATGTTTAACTAGACGGTTAGTCTTTTTGTTGGCATTTCAATCTTCCTGTCCCTATAACAATTTATTATTCTTTTGGGTTTTGTTATCAGCGCGGGAAGTCTCGACATAGATACCGATTGCCTACCGACCGAATTCGGTCGATAGGTAAGTCCTAAGGCCGCCCGTACACAGTCAACCTCGAACGCGATTCACGATCAACATCAACTATCTGATCCGTGGATCGCGTTCGAGATTGATTGTGTACGGGCGACTTATCGACCGAATTCGGTCGCTAAGCGATTGGTAACTATGTCGAGACATCCCAGCCCAGGCCAGTTGTCGTTGTCAAATTCAAGTCGCAATATCATCTCGGCGTCAATCAATGTTAAAAACTTGTCAAAATTTAGAAATTAAAGGTGTTTTTGACAATGCGAACGCCATTACGAGAATTGCCCCCCTGTTCTTCTGAAAGGATTTCACAATTATCTACTTAGTTTTGAAGGCTGCTTTGTGATTATTGAAAATAATTAATCATTTGCTTTTTTCTTGATTATTTAAATAGCCTATTACAATCCCTGATAAAAAAGTTCAAGTTACAGGTGAGTGGGGTGGTAATATTCAAAACGTTTATTTGCACAATCAGTTAGTTTTCGACAGACTAAGTTGCGTGTTACTGAAACCCCACTAGACTGCCATCGACCTTTGCACCCTAAAGTTAGGCTTAAACTTTCTTTTTAGCCAGTAATCAAATAGAAAACATAAACACACCATTCGTGAAAGGTCAAACCGTGACCCATCACGATAGACCAGGAACAAACAACCCTGAGAATGCATCAACTGACCACTGGCATCCATCATGGAGCCTGACATTCGATTACTCATCTCTGACTCATCTCTGTTGATACTACAAAGTATTACTTAGCTAGTAACCACCTACTTCTTATGAGCTTCTAAGGGAAAATTCTGCTGTCGCATTCGCATTTCAGTCGCAAATGTCAAAAAAACCTCAATTTCTATAGATTTTTGACAGATTGAGACTGACATGCGAATGTGAACGTTGCATTTTACAGAATTGGCGCTATGAGCTGCCAGTGTCATTATTTTTCTAAAGAATATTGACGATGACAGCTCTTGAACGCAGTTTAGATATACTGCCGGTCGATTCTGTCGACATCTCACGGTGTTCACCTAGGCGGGGTGAACGACAACTGAGCTGTCATTCCATCTTATTTGTATGGTTTGACAACTCACCCGTCGTGCAGCCCGCCCAAGTGTTCACTTCGACATGTTTACAGCCGGTCGATTCTGTCGACATCTCACGGTGTTCACCTAGGCGGAGTGAACGACAATAGAGCTGTCATTCCATCTTATTTGTATGGTTTGACAACTCACCCGTCGTGCAGCCCGCCCAAGTGTTCACTTCGACATGTTTACAAAATCGCACTGAATTCGCATTGGTGAAATCCGCTCTTAGTAGTAGCCACATATGTATTTCTTATGGGCTCCTGGTATACGTTGCATTCAATGACTGGCATGCGATTACTGCTCCCTCACTTATTTATGCTTATTTTTGATACTACAAAGTATTACTAAACCTCCTACTCTTTATGAGCTCCTGGTACTTAACTTTGTATATATTGCATTGTTTCGAGCACCATTGTACAAAGTGCAGTCGTAAAAGCAAAAGTCGTAAAAGAAGGAGTATCTAACCAACTCGGCTTCACAAATTTAGATAATTCATTTGATGGTACTCTATTTTGTTGGATTGGATGAATCGTTGGTTTAGTCGTCACAAGTGCTCCTGCTAAATATGAAGTCTTCCTGGGTTCGATTTCCGTGTCAGTATAAGTATTTAGCCTTAAGGGCGCATCTACTGGGCCTACCAGAGTTGCGGATTTTGAAAGCAAAGGGCACAAGGAGGAGCACGGATGGGTTTTAGTCAGTAAGAGTCTGATACTCCCTTCCGGTCCGCCCAGAGCGGAAGGAGTCATTTGATGATTTTTTCATCCATTAAAAAAAGGCATCTTCTGGTCACGCTCGTTCTATCATAGACCTCATCCATCGCTTTCCATCAGGCGTGATCGAAGTCAAGAGCTAGCCCATTCCTCAATAAAAAAGAATCCATTTGGTGCTTGTAAGTAGCACCCCGGAGTTTAGATTCTAACCATAATCGGCAAGGTATGATTGTACTACCCATTATAGACCTGCGAGTGTACAAGCATAAAGAAGTAGAAGTGTGATACAGGCATGATGCTATTTAAAATTATATTATGTTCAGTTTTAAGGCCAGTCCTAATGTTAATTTAATGTCACAAGAGTGTGATTATAAACGATAGCAGAAGTAGTGCTTAATTTAAAAGTGATTGATGAAACCCATTTCGTCAATCACTTTTGAAAATAGAGGTCAATAAAAAATAGTGGGCTATTTTCATGTCCCTTCTTACGAAAATTTCAATAAAGAAAAACTAGCTAAGTGCGAGTCGAACTCGCGTGCAAAGGGATCCGAATGAATCTAATTTATATCCTACACTTCTTATAGGTTTTCCTGTAATCTTCATATAGGTAAAGAACTATAATCTAGCTTTTTTTTAATTTTAGGATTTGTAGTTTCGGAAATAAGCCCCCTTATCTCCGAAACTACAAATCCTGATAAGGAATGATAACTTTTCATTTCTTGAATAACTTCATAACTATTTATTTTTAAATTAGTAAAAAATGTACATAATAAGCCCTTTCATTTGATATACTTACACGATAACTGTACCGCAAAAGTCAACTCCATACTCGAAATTTATTTATTTACGTAATGACGTAAACGTCCGCGTTTGGGTCATAAAAGTTCATATGTGTACTTAATTTCAACAGAATCGGTCAATAGGTTCGGAGAAAATTGGCTGTGACAGACGGACAGACAAACAAACAGACAACAAGTGACCGAATAAGAATTCCGTTTTTTACGGATGTTCGGAACCCTAAAAAAGGAAATACGCAACACTAAACAACAATCTGCCAATCTGTATTACACCAAGCTGCTATTGAAGGACGCCTGTGAATCCATCTACCAGTTGATTTGCAACAAAACCGCACCACCAAAGCGTGCCATAACTAATATGTAGTTAGTCTGATTGGCCAGAAGCCGTCAGCCAACAGGACCGCAGCCGCCAATTTCCCTTACTTGATTATTGCCAACAACGCATCAGTACTTGGGCTTATGACGTCACTAGAAACTATTCGTGTTTGCACTAACTGAAGACGCATTACGGACTAGTTAAGACAATGAATAAATATTTATTTAGTTAGCCCATACTGTCCCACTGCTGGGCAAAGGCCTCCTCCAAGTCATTCCAAGAATTCTTTTCACGCGTCACAATTACAAAATAAAAAATTAATATTAGTTAAGTATAGTTAGTTGTGAAAATAAAATTTAAAAATCCTACTAATATTATCAATGTGAATGTTTGTATGTTTGTATGTTTGCGTAACAATCAGGCAAAAACGGCTGAAGGGATTTGGATGAAATTTGGCACACATGTAGTTCATATCCTGGAATGAGACATATGCTACTTTTTATCCCGGTAAATGGCATGGATGAATGAAGACTGAGGAGGAAGTGGAAATTCAGAGCCGCTGCTGCCTTAGTACTACAGATTCACAAGTACCAGGAGACCAAAAACATCAAGTAGGTACCAGGAGACCAGAAACATGTCATAGTATTTTTTGGGCTGGTTAGGGTAGGTGTAGGGTAGGTGTAGAGTAGGTGTTGGGTAAGTGTAGGGTAGGTGTAGGGTAGGTATAGGGTAAGTGTAGGGTAGGTGTGGGGTAGGGTAGTGTAGGGTAGGGTAGTGTAGGGTAGGGTAGGGTAGTACTAGGGTAGGGTAGGTGTTTCCTGAGTAAAAAATGTACGATACAAATCAGGAAACCTTCCTATTTCCGATATTCACGCGGGCGGAGCCGCTAGTAGAAGCTAGTAAATTATAAATCAAATAATATTAAAGTACAAAACAAGATTTGTTGTGAAGAAACTTCGTAATGACACAATCATTACGCTACTTCTGATTTTTGAATGAAGCAATCATGTTTCAGTGGTTTAGTTCTGATTGAAAATTTGGAACAAAACACACGAGCGTGTTGTCCAGGCTCCAACTAAAATCATAATTTTGTAACAGATAGTAAGAAAGCCTTATAATTAACTAACTTTTTCCCGCGGCACCGCCCGCATGTATGTCGGTTATCCTAAAAAAAGTAGCCTATGTCCTTCTCCATATCCCAGGCTATATATCTGCCAAATTTCATGACGATCCGTTCAGCCGTTTAGCGTGAAAACGTAACAGACAGACAGAAAGACAGACGGACAGACAGAAAGAGTAACTTTCGCATTTGTAATATTAGTGGGCATTGTAGGGATTATCAAGATATTTGTTTACCTTTGATCTACCGACAAAACATGGCTCATAATTATGCAATTAACCCATGGGTCATCCAAAACGGCCCTAAATGCCAGCATTACCCCTAAATTCACCAAATCTTAGCCATTATCCTTCTAAAACACACATTAATACACTCATTTCATTACTTTACATCGCGAAAACGTGCCCCCGAATATGGTTAGTTTACCTTTTACAGGGGAACCTACAAATTTGACGTATTTTCCCTCAAATTACAACCCTTTGCGCAGCTTGTGTCCCTTAGGTAAAGGGATGTTGCGAAGGTGTTTTTATCGGAACCGAAGTTGGAGTTTTTATATTTGGTTTTCTGTCGGAGTCGAACCGGATTCGGAGGTGGTTCCAGAACAGGAATGTGTTAAAGTCGGGCGTAGTAATATAAAATAGTACAAAGATTATTAGGTACATAAAAAATAATAAACCTACATATTTTTATTACATTCCGTAACAGTTAGTGAGCAAATTAAATCAAATGAATTGGCTGCAAAAGTAACGAATTATGCTTCGACCTTTTGATCAAATCCTCCAAATAAAAGGTATCATCATCATATCAGCCGACAAACGTCCACTTTGGACATAGGCCTCCCCAAATGGGGGGGGAGGGTTGCCATAATCGCCACGCCATAATAAAAGGTGTCGGAGCCGAATTAAGAACCAGAGGAAGAATAGGAATCGGAAGTCCTGACTTATCGAAGTCGGAGTCAAAACTCCGTTACATCTCTACTTAGGAGTGTATTTCGGCCTCAATATTACCTTGAATGCTGAAAGGTGAGGCCTCTAGTGTAGTGTGTAGTAAACTATTCATCGCAGTGATTCTTTGTGAAGTGAAAGAAGTTTTCCGTTGCATTGTTATGGAGATGGATATGGGCTATTTGGTTCAGGGGTCGAATGATTAGGGAATGTTATTCTGTCATTAGGTTGTTGAGGAAATGATCAGTAGGGTTCCGTTGTACAAATAAGTTTGAATGGTTTGTAATTGTGGTTGTCAGAACATGGTGTCACTAATATGACCTGGTTCGCGATTCAATGGTTATGTCACCTGAAAATTGCAAACTCCGTAAGATTGTAATAAATCTTCAATACATTATAATTTATCGATTTATTATAAAACAAAATCGTTTTGTATACAAGAAATCCCAGCCAAATTCCATAGTTTCCAATATATCCGTGTCTTATTATTAAAAAATTGTTCAACACTATTTTACTGCGTTTGCAATTTTCCGGTGATAGTTATACCGTGTCTGATTAGCTAACTTTAGTTAACTAACTTAATAGTTAGTTTGGCGAAGTTAAATGTTAATCGCAATATTTGTCTTTACTAACATAATTTAAGTACTTACTACTGTTAAGGAGTTTAAGTTAATTTGTGTGCATGTAAATTTTTTGACACTAAAAACTTTTTCTTTGTTTCTTCTTTCTAACAAGCAAAGTAGATAGATTATTGAATGAAGTTTTTTTGCAACCAGAGGGCCAAATCTACTTATTTTTAAGCAAAGGTTCACAGCATCTCAGTCGCAATCTGTCAAAAACGCCTCAATTTCTATACATTTTTGACAGACTGCGACTGCCATTTGACTTTGCCTAAAAATGAGTAGAATTGGCCCTCAGAGAGTTATTATAGCGTCAACGACGTAAATTTTTTCAACGAGTACCTAAGTTTTAGCGTCAAAAATACTATGAATTATTAGAATCTAATAGAAAACTAGATGGTGAGACACTTCCAAGCTTGTCATTTTTTTGACCCCAAGATTTGAGTTTTGGATCTGGCTAGCAATGGTCTTGTAGGCTTAATAATAATGTTAAGTCATCATTACCAGACCAAAGTCAAAATCTGACGCAAATTGACCCTTTCCAACTCGATCAAAAAATACTCAGAACGAACAGTCTTTAATCAATTCCCAGCGGCCTGACCAGTGACCTTCCACACAAAATTACTCAGTAATGAATCAATCGTTCCGAGAATTTGTTCGAATTACATCAACATTTAACAGTCGGCTTTCTGAAAAGCTATTAATAATCAAAATGGATTGAGTTATTAATTCAATATGAATACAAATGAAACGAATGTTTCCACGAATCTTTTCCAAACTATTTTATAGAGGTCGCAGCCAATTAGTTACTTACTACAGTACTTGCCTAGCCAAGTAGTGGAACATAGGGCACAGGGAGCTTAGGGCACCCCGACACGGATAGGGTAGGTCGAATGAAATGACGGAAGCTAGAGTGAGAGAGCGAAGCGAGCTTACTTAGCTCACTTCATGCCATTCATGTTAGGTTCCTTTAAACCCTGCAGACAAAAATAGGACGTCATCGAGGCTAGAATGTTGAAATTGATTGTTGTTTGTATTGTCCCAAATTTAATATTTCATATATTTTCATCACAGGGTTACCCAATTCTATGAATGGCATTTATGCATCTTGCAGCCTGTTCATTTAATGTTGTATTAGACGCATTGGCTAGATGTTATTTAGACCGCTGATTTAGAGGCGCCGTTCAAAGAAAAGGCTAGGCAGATAATTAAACGGCTGATTAAGCCAGTTGGCTGCGACGTAGACATCAAGCAAGTCAAGTGAGTTATCAAGTCATCATGAAACCGTAGAAAGAAATTTGGCAGATAGATTTGATCTGTGTGTGCCAAATAAATAAATTTTCTTTCTTTTCTTTCTTCTTAGATAGCTTATGTTCAAAACAATCCTTAGTCAAATCATAGTAGGCAAATAATATGATTCCTACTATGACGTGTCATTGCCACCATGATTCCGTTGTGAAAAAAGGTAGTGCTACTCGTCCTGCATAGCTCCGTCTTTCTCTCACAGCGGAATCATGATACGTCACTGGCACTTCATATGAGGGAGTCTTGTCTAATATTTTTCCTTTTGCTGTATGGAAATCGTTACTACTTTCTTATTGTTGATAGACACACGTTATACCACAATCTGACCCGATGGGACCGATGTTGTGCTCGACGATGGAGTACGCTTGCCTAGAAGTAACAAACGTTCTAAGTTAATATTTTACTACTATAATATTAGAAAATAATGTACGGGATACGTCGTCGGTTTAATAAATAATGATCTGTAACTGTGTTAGATATTCTCGGTTGTGTCGATGAAATATGTGATTTTCTGTCAGTGATGAGAAATGGCGGTCTACACCATTTCTTTATTTCTCATGAGGATTAGATGTGACAAATGTCTGCAATTTGAAGACCTTGACCTTAGGTTTGCTACATTGTTACATTTAGGAAATGTTGGTTTCCTTTTTCTTCTAAAAAAGGAGAAGGTTCTCAATTCGGATGGTTGTATTTTTTTTATGTTTGATCGCGCATAACTCCGTCGCTTGCCAACCGATTTGAAAAGTTCTTTTTTTGTTGGAAAGGGTCCCATTGAAATTTTATCAAAATCAGTTCTGTAGTTTGGTTTTTAAATCCAAATGTGTACGAAATTGCGTATTTTTGCTTTCCTGTGACTTTCCAGTGGTGTTGTTAGGTGTGGGGTACCACTAAAAAGTGAAAAATAAAAAACTTTTTCACAAAAAAAAAGAAACCGACTTCCGAAAAAGACTACATTGAACTTTGTAGTCTTTTGTAATTGACTTTGATTGAATTAATTGAAAAGTTATTTCAAAATAACTTTAATTTCGGAAGTCGGTGTCAATTAACGTCAATTAACAACCAAAAACACCGACTACCGAAATTAAAGTTATTTTGAACTTTGTAGTGTTTTTTGGAAGTCGGTTTCTTTCTTTTGTGAAAAAGTTTTTTTATGTGTCAGTTAATTCCCTAAAAATATATATTTCGTAATCATTTCATGAAGAGGTTTTATAATTAGATATTTCACATAATAGTTGGCTACTTGGGTAATCCTATTCGTACCTAACCATTCCATATCGGATGACCTAAGTTCCTTCAAACCTAACCTAAACTGGCTGGACTGGAAAATGGCCAATTCTACGATATGGCTACGACTTTTACATAAAGATTTATACAAAATGGATAATTACACTGGTAGGTATGTGGCCACTATTACATAAATCACAACATAATACACCTATTAACAAATGATGACTTAGTTACTACACAAAAGCGTGATATTTTCACGGTAACGACTACACAAAAATGTGTTTAATCCATTAGGTGTCCACCAATTACTCAAAACACGAATATGATAAGACAGGAATTCATTAAGTACACAATATCATGGTTAGGTTTGACCATAGACATAGATGTTGCATTTTATGGGCACCAGAGGGCGGTTGAGTCGTGATCGTAAATTATAAGGTGTAGCATTGGGCAAACCATAGGTGTAGGGATAAACATGGGGTGGCGATGTAAGGCGCGCTGTTCACTGTGCGACTGATGGCGACTGTTGATTTGCGATACGAGAGACGGGTTTTCATTTTTTTTTAAATCTGTCTTTTTATATTATATTTAACACTAAGGTTGACTGGCAAAGAAAGCCTTGTTGGGTTAGGTCCGCTTATGCACCGCTAAAACACTAACAGGCTTATTCATAAAAACTTTTTATCCATTAATTAGTTAAAATACTGTTTTAGAGATTCTACATTCAAATTCTGTATTTTGAATATAGAATCTGCTTATCAGTATTTTAACTTTGAGTAATTTAAATAAATTAGAGTAGCGATTTGCGTTTTAGCGTTACATGAATAGACACGATATATTCGTTTTAATATAAGGTTCGAATCAGCTCTCGAATTACAGTTGTCGACTGAACTAAGTATATATTAAAAAAAAATGCCGACTGTAAAAACACAAACTTAACCATTAACACACACTAATAAAACGCGGCTTTAATCCATCCCGCCGGACCGACAGTGGGACCCCTTATTAGGGATGAATCAATATTCAGCCCTAAGTTCATAGCGTGACGTGATCGCATTTTGGCGGCGCTCCCGAATCGCTTGCACCACACATACACAATACGTGCAAACACACATACAAACATGACAATTTAGGTAGCTTCGTTAAAGGACAATGACGAAATGCCAGAAAAAAGACCATAAAGGAAAAGAAAAATCCAGTGTCGAAATGCTAGATTTTATTCGACCAGTGTTATTAAAAACAGACTTCGGTTTTATGGAATTTATCCAGTTTTTAAATAAATGGGCGAACTACGTCGTACGAATAATAAAAGTCAGTTTTTTATTTGAATTCAGAATTCGAGATATTGCGTATTTGAAATTCGGAATGCAAATTTGAAAAAAAAAGTGGAACAATAATCTGTACCTACTGCCCGGTTTCTGAGGTTTTTATTCGTCCGTTAACGCAATTTGTGATAACGCCATTGGTTGGTTATTGGTGAACGGATAGACAAACGACCAATAAAGTGCTTCAGAAACCGGGCATACATTACATGTAGTACAATGGTCAAATTCTGCCATGCCTTTTTAACACAAAACGTAACTTTTATACTCATCGCTAGATTCGAAGTTTTAGATGGTTGCGATAAATTAAAATTGAAAGTTCGCACACATGCTACTCTTTCCTTGCCTTGCTACACTCGCGGCCATATGCATTATTTAGTTAGGGGTGCAGTAATTTTTTTAATCGATTGCGGTAGGTCAGCGCTCTATTGATCCAAGCATGTTGGAGCTGAATGATTAAGTTCTGGTCAACAATGGCTAACTGAATTGTGCTCTGAAAGGTGTTGTTACAAAGCTTTGTTCAAGTCATAATTAGATTGATACAGTATTGGAATACTAATTGGGATGTTAAGTTAGGTTAAGTATAGGTAAGTAGGTAGTTGGTTTAATTAATTAAAACAGGCCTATTTATAAAAAAAATTGATGTGCTTAATAATATTGAATATTATTATGGGATTCTTAATGCAAGTTTTTTTATACATTTGAATAAAGAATGTGATAAGTGATAATGAAATTAGAATTGACACCAAGTATAATATGTGGTTAAAATCGTTATATAAAATATGTATTTTTACAAATTCCTACCTACATTTACAAGCTGTGTGTGTGTGTGTGTGACAAAAACTGAACCAATTGAATCCTACAAAATATGCTTTTAAAACTATTCTAATACTATTAGAAATTACAAAATTATTTAACTTTAAACTTCTTGCTAAGCAAATGCTAAAAGTTACAAATTAAAATTACTACAGCCCTATTCTCTAACAAATACGTCTGTCAAAAAAAATCATCAGGTACAAAATGGAGTCCAATTCTCTTGACAAAGCGTCGTAATAACTCAAATTTATAAAACTGTGACTTCTCGTAGCTTGTACTTCGTCTGGAATCACCCTTACAACTAAGGGTGTCCCCTCGTAGGGTTGTCGCGTGACTGATACGTTTTTATTTAATGTAGACAAGATTACAACTAATTTTGTAGCGTGTGTGGAAGAAATAAATGTGGGATTATATTATCTGTTCCGGTTTATTATTTTAATGACATGTGTGGTTTTCTTTTATGAGCGGTGAAAGTTTCGGGAAGCGTAACAAAATGTTTTGGCACTTTACAGTGTTTTTTTTGTGAATAGCATTGTTGACACACTTTCAAGCGACTTTATGTGACCTTGTACAGAAAATTTTGGCACTAGCTAGAATCCGACTATTCAGTTACTAGACATATAACCCTGATTTCTGAATTAAGAATTTGAAGTTAAGTTTTTGTCAAACTTTTTCAAAGTTGGTTAGGGATTGAAGCGTTCGTGACCAGTATGAATAATCTATATGAATTAATACTTATTTGATGGACGGTATTAAAACAGTACGATTGGTGAAAAAATAAATAAAATTGGTGGAAAAACAGAGAAGTTATACGCTTTTGAAGTTATTCTTCTATCCTTGTCACACAAAATGTCGTTTGTACGCTTCAATTCAATATGGTGAGACTGGTGAGTGACGTCACACGCAATTAGTGTTGTCTGTGTTTATCACAGATTTCAAAACGCCGACAACACCGATATTTTTGAGATTTTTTTTAAACAAAATTTTTTTAACTGCGCCTTGTCTGCTATCCAGGTTTTGAGAAATTAAAAAAAAAAACAGTCATAAATATACCCTATTCTGGAGGTCTGGTAGGCAGCTGCTCCACATAAAATACTGGCATTCAGCTGAATCCGGTTTGACTGGAAGCCGACCCCAATAAAGTTGGGAAAAGGCTAGGCAGATGATGAAATATACCCTATTCAAAAAGCGGCGCTTAGTGATAAATAGTGCTCTCCTTTGAGGCTGTACAGTCGATGCTAGAGAGAGAGAACCATTATATCAATCACATTATTCAAAGCAAGAGTGAACAGGCATCTTCTGGGCACGCTTGCTGCATCATAGACCTCATCTATCGCTTTCCATCAGGCGTGACCGAGGTCAAGAGCAGGCCAATTCCTGATTTAAAAAAAATGCCGTTAACGTATACATTTATTTTATGCCCATACAGCATTCATACCATACCAGCATTAAGTTTCATATTTTAGAACATTGATGTTGCCAAGACTTGATTTCCAACTAAGGCCCGGTTTCCACCAAAGCAGAGGGGAGAGGAGAGGTGTTGAATAAACCAATCCGATTTCGTTATTTCCACATCTCTTCTCCGCTTAGCCTACCGGATTGGTTTATTCAACACATCTCCTCTCCTCTCTGCTGCACTTTGGTGGAATCCGGGGCTAACTGGACTAAGAACCGAGTCGAACACTTAGAAAACTAGGCTAATTACGACTTCTCAACTTCACGTTAGTCCAGTAATGTTTCTTTAAACCAATATTAAGTTTATTTTTACTTATATTGCCAACTATTCAATACAGAAAACTTTTCTTCTGTATAAGTAAATGGTTCGATGTTAAAAGTAAAGTTTTTGTTACGCTTGTGGAGTCGAAGCGAGCTGGCCGGGCGTGTTGCCACTTTTAACTTTAACTTATACTAAGAACAAACAAGTTTTTCCTTGTACCCGTTTGACTTGTTTCATATTACTTTATTTGAACTAGTTTCCATATTTCAATGCTGAACTACGTATTTTGGTTAATGTTTTTCCATTTCAGTTGCTCATGTGGAAATAACAGTTTGGTTACGTTAGAATAGTCATATGAATAAGCTGTGGTATATTAGTAACCGCGTACTGGAAGACGCAGCGTTGGAAGGCCTCCCACAAGGTGGACCGATGATCTGGGGAGTGTCGCTGGTAGCCGATGGATGCGAGACGCACAGGACCGGACGTAGTGGTGACCCGCGCGGGGAGGCCTACGCCCAGCAGTGGACGTCTTTCGGCTGATATTAGTTACTCAGCCACTTGGTGCGAACGTTCATAGCATTTACTTTTCTGGATCTGTTTGTTTTCACTGTAACTCTTCCATAATATTTAAGTAAATATGCTAATTATTAATTATGCTTTTTTACTTTTTTCAGATCAAACAGAAGAATATTTCCGTAAGTAAACATAACCAAATAAAAGAACCAGCAACCACATTTAGCCAGCCCTAAAACCGGCGCCTTAATAATTTGCGCGCGACGCCACTCCAGCAAGGGTTGTCAACCATTTTCAACTTCATTATAAAACGGCGAGAGCCCCCTAGCGGCCGTCGCGCGAATTACATCGCAAAAGAAATGATGGACGTTCGTGACGGCAGCTATCGTAAAATTTCTAATGTTATGGCACTTACGGCTTTCGAATAAGGGTGTGATTTGCTTTACAAATTGTGATGATCCGTGAAAATGTTATTTAGGTTCTTTGATCCCCGTTTTCGAGAAATAAATTACGGACGTGTCAAAAATTAAATAAAAGTCAAGTGATGGAATTGTCTGTTGAAAATGGAATCAACCATTCAAAGTTTCTGACAACTTTTCACGTTGTTTTTGAGATCTAAATTACGTTCCCGAAACTGACCCCATAAACCTGTAAACCTTTTCTGATCCTATCTTTTCCTGTATTGATAATAGAACTATTCAAAACACATTTCCCATATCCATCGAAAATGCTAATTAATCGCGCAGTACTGCAAAACTAAACAAGCCGAACGGACAATAAACATCCATTTGGGGATTAAATAAACTCTGGTAATATACTCTAGCCCTAAACAAACCTATCCGACCGATTCTATTCCATATTATTTTAACTCGCTCATAAATATCTAACATTAACTTGTATGCCTATATGCGGTCATTCACCTGTTAATCCACCAACTGGGGACTATTAACAGATGATATTTGATTTGCTCTTTGGAGATAGATAATCCTGCTAATATTATATTACATTCGTTCTCAGATGAAAAAACCTTTACAACAAATCTTCGGCAGTGTTTTATCTGTAACCATAAACGTTCGTTGTTTATCGACGCCATGATTCCCTAATAAACTAATGTTTACGCACACATTCTATATAATTCGATTTTGATGGTGATAGCAACGTTTTCATACCGCACTTTACAGCGGCTCGGCGGTTTGTGTGCCGTAAAATTTTGTGGTTGATTGCCCCGACAGGTGAAACGGGAATTGCAAAATAAACATATCACGAATCCGTCCCACACTTATATCCCGGGATTTTAGCCTTGTATTCACGCGTATACGCACCAATCCCGTATACAACCACATTTTATGTAAAAAGATGTCATAACCGTGTATAGGAATCAGGGCGTTGCGAATTCGTAGCGCGATATATTATATCGCTCGCAGTCGTTGCGGGGGTGCCTTTATCGTCGCACACTTCTCTTCATCTTTATTACGAATTTATTACTACCCCCCCCAAGAAGTAATGCGAATATTTATGGCTCTTGTATTAATGAATTCCCCTAACATTTTTTCCATTACGATTCCATATTTCTCTGAAACACAATTTAGCGCTGAAATAAAAACGCCTGCATAAACAATGAGAGCAAAATTTCTTCGCTTAAAGTTAACTTTCTGTTGTTTTTATGTCAGGCGCTTCCAAATGAACTAACAAAACGGAACGATAAATTGTCGAACAAAGACTTGACTTCATTGGTTTCAAATCGTTCTAGTCGTAATGTGTTGAGATGTTCCCGACAGACGTTCGTTCCATTTACTTTGTGTTCTCTTTGAAGAGCGTTCTTAGAAGGCGAAGTAGAGTTAATTCAAAATGTAGTTCTACGGCCAGCGCTCTTCACCGGACACACCTTGTTCAAGTGGTCGATATCGCTGATTTAGGGGCAGTAAAGAAAAAGTTGAACGCGGGCGACTATCAGACGGATTTGACATATGGAATAGTTCGCTTGGACTGCTTCCACTTTGTGTCGTAACAGATTAGTAAAAAAACGGCCGTCATTTTATTGTAAAAGCTACTTATATTTGTATCATATACAATGTGTGTGGAGTTTTTTTCGGCTGGATGAAAGCAGGTTTATTATTCAGCAGGGTTGTTACGGTTGTAGTAATTTAACGAGTACCTATACAAGGTTCTCGAAACTCATTAGGTACCTTCTGGATACAATGTTACAAAGGAAATTACACAAATAATGAGGCATATGTCTGCAATAAGACTGTATAATCATCACACATTAAAGATCAAAGCAAGTGTGATGAAAAGTCAGTGTAATTTTCGTACAGAATTTTCACCCTCTAACAATTTCACGGTCTTTCTTTAAACGTTTGTCACACGATAAAGATTAGAGGATGGTTTAATTGTTCCCAGCGGATTTGTGGTAAGGGTAGGGCTAAGAAGTAAGCGAGGGCAGACGAAGTAATAAAAGTGGACGGGAGTGAAAAGGGCAACAGATGATTTACCAAATGAACACACAGACTTTATTAGAATGTTACTTTTTTATTGAAACATCCATTGGGGATTAGGAATCTATTGGTGACAGTTTCACAAAAATGTGCAATGGTTTAAAAAAAAACATCAAAGACTATTTCTTATAATGTATTGATAGACTCGTGTTCGACCACATCTGAGGATAGCGATGAGGTATCTCATGATGGAGCACGCTTGCCCAGAATTAACCAATTCACTCTTGACGTAAACCCCAAGTTGTAGCTAAATAGTATTCGTCATAGCGACACAAAACCCAAAAGTGCAGCAATTTATTAACAATTTCAGGAGAATTCCAGGAACTAGATTATCACCATTCTCATCGCATTTCTTCCAGCAGATTTTATAGCCGTTCGTAGTTTCGTACAGTTTTCTAGGAAGTTTCGTGAATGCCCACCGGGTCGCGTGACGAGGTGGAATGACGGAGCAGTTCGTGTGCTCGTCCTTATAATTCATTGCCATGTGGCATGTCCGCCATGTTTGTTGTTTTGCTCAACAGACAAATAAGCTTGGAAAAGAATTGCAGCGCAACGTCTGGTTGAAACTTTCAGGTTATTTCGTGGTTCTTTATATTGAGTTTGTTTTGAAGATTGTGGATAAAGATTGTGTCTTGCAATCTTTAAAGTTGAAAGGTGATGTCGTTTATCCAGGCGAGGTGTCTGAGCATTTTATTTTTTTTCTAGTGCTAGATATGACCGGCGTCGTGTCCTCGTAGTTTAAACTTTTAAAGGGATCATTTCCCTTTCACGGTGGTGAAGTCTTAAAGATAGTGTTACCCTTCCTGTCGTTACGGCGAAACTTCATTGAAAGGTCGTTGACTTGCATTATACATTTTATATTCAGCTTTATTTCTACTAAGTTTAAACTGCATTAATAAAGGCTATGATATTTTCCGACTAAAGCTTACCTGGTCTAGCTTCTAAATGGTTAATTAGGCTTTATTTATACCGGTAAACTAAGTTATTTCTGCGTGCATGCAACTTGGAAATGCATTTAGAAGCATTTGGTAGTAGATGTTTATCAACATAACCTATAATTGCGGTAACTCGTGAGTTATAAAGGCTGTGTGGAGGTTATACAGTGCTTTTAATTATAAGTGAAGGTTGATACAGCAAACAGTCATAAACAGGGCTTTAAAAATGGTGGAGCACGCGACCACTGCCGCTTTGTGCTCATAATATTTTCATAACTGAAAATTTACTAAGTACGAACTTTATTTATGTATGTTTGTGAATGAAAAATGTTGTTAGGTAAAGTATAGTTTAAACTTTGAAGATAATGTGTAACTTTTGTTAATAAATAAGGACGAAAATAAATAGGAAGTAAATAATTTGGGCAGAATGGTTGCCGAATTTCGTCTGAATTAATGCGGTGTTTGGCAAGTGTTTAAAAATGCACTTCTGAACAACCTAAATAAACTGTTTCAACGTAGTTGAATAATTTATACAATAAAATGGTTTAGCCAATCAATCACTTAGGCCCGTTTTCACTTAAATGCATTTACCGCATACAGCCGTAAAAGCATTTAAAAATGTTTGAAGTACTTCTGTGAAACTTTTGAAGGAGCCAGAGTTATGATTTAAATTAGTTTAGTAGTAAATTAATTTAGTAATTTCTAAAAAACATTACTTTAATTTGATGTGACAATTAATAACGTCCGTCCGTCCGTCCGTCCGTTTGTCACCAGGCAGTCTCATGAACCGTGATAGCTAGACAGTTGAAATTTTCACTGATGATGTATTTCTATTGCCGCTATAACAACAAATTTAATAAAATAAAAAAAATAAAACAGAATAAAATAAATATTTAAGTGGGACTTCCATACAACGAACGTAATTTTTTTGCCGTTTTTTTTGTAACTCATGAAAATTACAGAGTCAACGTTCAAGGCCTGGTATTTAATTTAATTGGCTTTTCCTGACATTCATGAAAGGTCATGAATTAATTTACGTATAGGATAAAGTTGTCTGAAATTATGTACATTTAGATGAAGTAATTTGAAGTCTATGAGGTTAACTCCCTCACGGTTAAAAAGCTGTAGGCTTAACTTTACGAAATCTGTAAAAGTAACGAGCTTACACTTCAAGATTTTTAGCGGAGCTGAGACCTTGACAGCTTCAAACAAAATTGAAGAGAAAAAAAAATAAGTTAACAACTCACCTATGGTACTCTGGTATATAAAAACTACAACCGACTTCCAAATAAATACCACTACAAAGTACAAAATTACTTTAATTTTGGAAGTCGTTATTTCTGGTGTGGTTTCTTCGTTTTTTGTTTTATTTGTTTTATTGAAGAATGAAGTATAAAATGGGCTTGCTCTTGACCTCGATCACGCCTGAAGGAAAGCGATAGATGAGGTCTATGATGGAGCGAGCGTGCCCATTTTGCTCTTTTTGAAGTCTGTTAAAAACTAAACTTACAGGTAGTGGTAAGCGAGTGAGCAGTTAAAGTTCTTAACCACTGGCGAATCAATACGCAAGTGTACTGTATGGCTTCAGCTTATCGGTTTATTAGCGACCTTACGTGCGTGTGGGTCGTTGACACCCACAGGTATGTACGCCTAGTTGTTTGTTGGGCTGCCCCGTCATGAACGGGCAGCTTATTTATTTATTTACTTAGGATCTCCAAGAAGGGTTTACACAACTTATTGCAGAAACACAGTAGTTTCTTATTATTAGACAAAGACTGAGAGTTGTATAAACTAGTAGTTTCAGCCAACGAGCTTAAAAAGCCTTAATTCTGTTAGAAGATACGAAACGACTTACCTACTTCTATAGTTTCTCCAATAGTTTGGTACATTTTCAAGTTTTCATTTATTAGGTTTCTGTAAGCACTCGGCGGCACACCGGTGTGCCGCAAGATTTACGCGATTTTAATGTTTATTTATACCTACTAGGTATTACGTAAGATACATTACATAAATTGCAATTTCCACATGTCAGTGCTTGAGAGGGAATAACTAACATAACATCACGACAATATCCGCGAGGGTTTCGTGGTGTACGTATAGAACACGTATTACCCCTATTTCGACAGACTGGTAGTTAGTATAATGAACAAACCCAGACTCAGACGCAGAAAGTTTAGAAGGGAAGGTATCTAATGACTATAATAATTTACTTCCATTAAATTGGAGAATTCATTGTAGAACTTAAAAGTATTTTTCTACAGCTTTGCAAGATTTCTATTAAAGTGTGCACTGACCGGTGTTAGTGTACCAGCAGCGAGCATGTTACGATACGCCGTGTCCTAAAATCCAAGTTACATGCGAAAGTTCGTGCTCGTTTCCACGTACTAACTGCACGAATGCTCGTTTTGTAACATGTTATATCACGCTCCGTAACACTGGTCAGTACCCATGCAAAAATATCCACTGATTCTATTGGTCTGCTATTGATCCAGGAACCTGTGTTTTTATTTGATCTTTTAAAGCACTCAGAAGAATTATTCATTAGCAGTTGCCTCCTCCAACCTTCATTAAATATTGTTTGGTAATTGAACGAGTACTGTGCACCGATCGTGTTTTGTTTTGTTTAATAACATGGAGCTCGGGGCCAACACACCATAGTATCGATCAGGACTTCCTACCTCAGATGGAATACAACGTAGGTACACAAGTAAAATGTTTCTACTGCCATAATTTTTACATTGTATAAACTTCCATGCAAGTCAAAGGTGTTAGAATATTGAAGTATTTTGGAAACTACGTCCAGTTGAAGACACTGGGGAGCATATGAAATGTTCGGTGGAGCGATGAAGGTGGGAAAACTTCTTGAATCTTCTATGTTATTGGGTTTTGATAAATGGCTCATTGTTCGGGTAGTAGTATGTTGACAGTTGAATCGCCTCTCCGGGACTCGTTGAGATTCATTGGGCTGCGGTCTTGTTCTGACAAAGAAGAAATATTATGTCAAAATTGGTCTTTGGTTCTAACCAAACTCATAAAAAAACATTTGTGGTAATTTTTTAATCCTAAAAAAAACTAGATTCCAACAGCAAAATTATTGCAGTGGGAATCCAAACATGATTGAGTTTTCAATACTCAACGTTAAAAGAAAGAAATGCCAGCCAATCCATCGTATCGTTAGAAAACAACGGACGTGTTCCATTTCAAGCAATTTAGCGGCAGAGAAATAACTTTTCACCCCTCGTCACATGTTTGTGTTTCATTATTATTGGAGAGAAGCTTGGACGTTTCATTTTCCGTCCCCACGTAGGTGGACGTAGTGTTAGGTACGAGTATAAAATAATTCTGGGCGCCAATGATGTACGTCATTAATCACAGGGTTGCTATCATACATCATGTTGCCACTTTAGTATTTACATATATTTTTGGAGCTAAATTTTTTGAAATTTCAGCTTTTTTATTAGTTTGAAGTGATGTGACAGTTTTCGTGTGAACGTTATGGTCATGTGGCTAGTAATTTGTCGCTCTTGTTTGTTGTAATTTTGATATTCTATGTGTGCGTTTTGCATCGATACGATGGAGACGTGACAACAGCGCTCGTTGAGAGTCTTCCATTATTTTAAATCCATTTTAACACTTCACTATCTATGAGAAATAATCAACATAACTTTAGGTAATCCAAGTACGGTGAATATCGACACCTTATCCCAGGAATATTGCTATTGGCTTCCAGCCTAACCATATGCGGCTAAATATTAGTATTTCCCTTACCCTTGGAAACCCAATTACTGCGGAATATCGATATCCTTAGGTTAGACTGGAAGTCAGAATGAATATTGCGGATATGTTTAGGGTAGTATCTACGATATAAGTAAGTTTAAATGTGAGTGCAGTGTCCAAAACTTGGCCCACTTGCCAAGTGTCCATACACCTCCACCATTGAGGACTTAATGTAAAAAACAAGGAATGGAAATTTAATGGGCGAAAACTTCATGGTCATCATCGAAAAGAAGAAGATGTTGAATGTCGTCCACTGATGGACACAGGACTACCAAGCTGAAAGTCGTCCACTGATGGACACAGGCCTACCAAGCTGAAAGTCGTCCACTGATGGACACAGGACTACCAAGCTGAAAGTCGTCCACTGATGGACACAGGCCTACCAAGCTGAAAGTCGTCCACTGATGGACACAGGACTACCAAGCTGAAAGTCGTGCACTGATGGACACAGGCCTACCAAGCTGAAAGTCGTCCACTGATGGACACAGGCCTACCAAGCTGAAAGTCGTTCACTGATGGACACAGGCCTACCAAGCTGAAAGTCGTCCACTGATGGACACAGGCCTACCAAACTGAAAGTCGTCCACTTATGGACACAGGCCTACCAAGCATCTTCATTGCCTAAGCTCATTAACATTCAAATCAACAAGTTGGAAATTCGTGTGTGCTGAATTTACTTGATAGAAGTATCTAAGTTCTGTTGTACGGTACAACACTAGGGACCCTGAATGACGTGGCAACAGCTAATATCGATTCCGATGAAGTTACTGAACTTCACTTGTTGACTGTTCCATGGAAACTTGGTCTAGATCGCTGTAGTTAGAGTTTATGAGTTGTGCATGAGATAGCTCGTGAATTTGTGATCCTGTACCGAATGGACCGTCTTGCTTAGAACTTGTAGCGTTGAACAGCAATTTCCATTCATCCGAGAAGGTTATTATGAAAGATATTGATCAGAATTTTATGATGCCGTGTTTCGCGCTGAGAAAGCTCATTTTGTAACTACCAGAATCCTTCGATTTTGTTACAGGTGAATTAACTATTTATGTAAGTATGTAGATACCCAAGCAGGATGTGTTTCTAGTTTGAATTATGAACCGTTTTTATTACTAGAGAACGTAAAGGATCACGATAGACGTCGATTCAGGACAGATTTATGTCTTTATTTCTGTTTTTGATATTCATCATAACATCTTCCTGCCCTTATCCCATGTTACTAGGGGTCGGCGCGAGACGTTTTTTTCTTCCATTCTGTCCTATCAGCCGTCACACTATCACTAACTCCCTTTTCTTTCTGTTTTTGATGTTAAGAATGTCAATAAATGTATGTACCTAGGTCAATGACCGTTATTGCACATTTATCTGGCGCCTACCATAGTTTCAGATCTATCGGCCAAAGTTAATTTTTAGGTTATTTTTGGTGCAATGTACTATAATTCGACCATGCACAAGAACCATTTAAATTTTTTACCTATTCCATATGAAACTGAATAGGTAGAATGAAGTATGTAAGCATCGTCTTCTTCAATAGATAACAATCTGAAGCAACTGGAAAGGAAAATGGCGGAAATAGACTATTACTGTGTTCCATGCGGATGCACTTACCCTTCACTTAAACTTTTACTATCGGAGCACAATTCTATTCTTTTCTATGAATATTATTATGCTGAAAGATATCTTATCAAGGTATTATTCTATTTAAATGGTTGTTTTCTTTTCAATAAGTCACATTATATTAGACAACACAAAATATAGATTATTATGTAAAAGTTCGTAGTTGAAATACGATCACTGTTGGACATATTAACAAACTCGATCTGCCTAAACTTTTCCCAAATACATACAGGATGTTCCAGAAGTGCGTGGTCATATTTAAGGGTGGTTTTGGGTAGCTGATAGACATTAAGGAAAATAGCAAAAGAAAAAACGACTAAAAAGTTCGGAAGAAATGACTTTGTACGTAAGCAGTTTGTTACAGTTGATGGCATTTACGTTAGTTCAATGTCAGATTCTGTAGCACCAACTGCATCAGACTACTACTTGAAAAGTAATTTCTCCGAAGTTTTTTAATCGTTTTTTTTTGCATAAAGTTACTATATTTTTTCCTTAATGTATAGTTTATGCGTAAAACAGTTTGTGTTTAATTTTAAAGTAAACTTTTTTTTTCAGAGCAACACAATATTGTTTATTTGCAATTCCAAAATAATACTACAAATTATTATTGTCTTATAAAACGTCAATTAAAATAATTATTTAAATTGCCAATTCCCTTATTATATCATTTTTATAATAATTAAAATATTCATGTGGTTTTCTACAAGCTTTTCCAACCATTTTGACAGCCATTGTAATTCTTTTACCACGTCATCTCTATGGCGCGTACACACTAGGCTCTCACAAATAAAAATAACTAAAATTATAGAGGATTTCGGTACTTTAAGATGGTCAACCTTCCGACCTTGGCAAGCCTTGCTTGACCTTGAAGATCGTCCTGTGCGGCTGTAATTATTTATCGACGAACTCCTTTGTACTTATTATAAGACTATAACAATATAATTTTACTGTACGGCGGCCCGGCGGCAGCGGCGTAGTCTAACATATACGAGGTGGACAAAAGAGGTCTCAATAGCTGCAGGCTCTCGTTAGGCAGTTTTAGGTCAAGAGCCTGATGTAGAAAGCGGTAGTAACTCTTGGACTCAGTACATACATTGTTTCTGGAAACAATGTATTGTACAACTAGCCACAGTGTGGATCAAGTATGAAGAGTCCAGACTCTTCATACTTGATCCACACTGTGGCTAGTTGTACTGGTATATGGTACAATACGTACAGTAAACAAGGCTATTAATTTTTCCACAGCACTGCCAGTATTTATTTCTAATGCGTGCATTATAACTTTTTGAGCTTATGACATACCCTGTTCTTTATTTTTCAATTAATCTGAGCAACGTATAAATAGGAATGTAAAAGATATACAGTCTCTTAACACGGTATAATTGGTAAAATTAAGTGTATTGGCTCGACCATGTAGGTACACCGTACACCCCCTTTTTAATCCAGAAAAACAGGTAATGAAGTTCTTACTTAAAGGAAAAGCAGACAGAAAAATGATAATTTAAAAAGAAAGCCCAAAGAAAAATCTTGCATAGTTTGAAGTAAATAAAATAACCCTAACAGTTTCTCATCTAAAGGGCTGATGTATCTTACAGTTTCTGCAAGATAGATTTAGATCATGTGTGTATAGTACAGGGTTTACCACAATAGAGGAATATGGTACACGGTCTGATTGGAATACGACCTCTTGCTCGACCGCTTTTGTTAGTTCAGGGATTGTGATATTATATTGTATCGGGATTTCATTATTAATATTATCTGAATATCAATTGGGTCTGGGATGTAATTTACCTACTTATTGACGTCCGTTCAGGTGTAAAATGTTGATCATTTCTCTTGGGTTACTTTTGTTACTTCGATTGGTTAATAAGTTTGTTAGTGTTGTGGCTTCGTCGATATATCTTTCTTTAAAAACGTGGTTCAATAGGGTATTATACTGCAAAAATCTAATTAGTCCGTCAGATTACCGAACTATTTTTGATGATTGATATGATTTTTTCAGTAAAATACCCTATTGTTGTTTGAAAGGAACTTTTCCTTTCATGATGGCCTTTACGAAGCCTTTCTGCAGTCGATTCTGTAAACATGTCGAAGTGAACACTCGGGCGGGGTGCACGACGGGTGACTTGTCAAACCATACAAATAAGATGGAATGACAGCACACACGTCGTTCACTCTGCCTACCGTATACCGTGAGATGTTGACAGAATCGACCGGCTGAAGCCTTTACGAGTAAAAAAAAATACAGTATCCTTTCAGAAGACCAGTAATTAGACATGCTATGATTGCAATGTCTGCCTGCCTTTCAATTCATTACGTACCCTTTACGCAAGATATTTCTATCCCTTAGCAAAGGGCCAAGGTCAAAATCACACGAACACGACGAAAGTAAGACGGAAATCATTGAAAAGCAATTTGGGATGTCATTTCCTGAATTTATTCGGTAATCAACTACCAGACAGGGGTGTGTAGAGGGCAGCACAGCTCGGCTTTCCACATACAAGTTTGCTGGCAATGCAGTGACACTGCCAATCAGAGGCAGCCCAGTGATTTATCTGCGACAAGCGCAGTGTGGACTACAAGTCATGTCGTTGTTTATAGCTCGTCCCAAGTTTGAAGCAGACAGTATTTATATCGAGGGGATAGTGTTCTTGTTGTCCTAGTACGAAGTAAAGAGAAAATGGCGCAACAATTGAATAATCCTGTGGATTAGTCAGCTGAGAGATTGATAGCATTATGTGAGAGTGTTAATCCTTTGACAATGGGCAGGAACGTACCTATATAATTATTTTTGGATACTTAGCCTTTGACCAAAGTCAAAGTCAAGTCATTTGTTCCCCTTTTTTATTTTTTTACCCTATTCTGTCTCACTGCTGGGCAAAGGCCTCCCCCAACTCCTTCCAGATCTTTTTGTCCCGAGCCACCTCGAACCAACCCTCGCTGTAGGCGTCTATGTCGTCTCGCCACCTCTTCCTAACTAACTCAAATTAGAATAATTTATTTCAATTGTACCATAAAAGACACATTTCCATGTCAAGACTTGCATAGTGACTCTAGTTGCCCGTTTGCAACTAAATATCCAGTTTTGCGTTCCGCAAAAGAATTTATTTAGATTTTCCAGAAAAAAAATTCCTGTTTTCCATAGTGAATGGACTTCACAACCAAATAAAGGTCGGTTGACATATTTTGTCGGTTCATCCATTATTATAACTCCGTCTACATTACCCAACGAAGCAGTACGAAGATTATAAATGTAGTTACGAATTCGTACCCATTTCTCAGCCCATTCAACTTCTCGAAGGAAGATATTTTGTATAGAATCGGAAGGAACTATTATAACGACGAGGTCGTCCCCACGAGCCCACAATACTTACTGATTGTTAATATTATAATGGAGACATCATTTTATACAATGTGAGTAAATCTTAGTTAAGATGGATAGCCACTAAACGGCTGGAAGATCAGGCTAGCTTTTTTGCTCTATAAGCCTGTAATAAAGGGGATGATTACTATTTCTTTGGGTCCTTGTAACTGGACTAGTAATGTGTTTGCGTATTAAGTTGTTTGTAATAGATCTTCACAAACCCTAATGTCTTTTCGAGAGGTTTGGGCAGCGTATTTATGATTTAATGCCACTTTCGGAGCTTCATAACAAGAAATTTTCGAGAATAAACAGTTCAATTCAAGTGGTTGGAACTTTCACTTGGTATCTCTGCATGAAACTGGTATCCTGGTACTTTAGTGTTCGGTTGTGACATCATCCTCATTATCATATCAGCCGAAAGACGTCCACTGCTGGACATAGACCTTCCCCAAGTGTCGCCACAATAATCCTGTGCGTCTCGCATCCATCATCCGTCCACCTTGTGGGAGGCCTTCCAACGCTGCGTCTTCCTGTACGCGGTCGTCACTTTTCATCGTCATGGCCCCATCGACCATCTGTTCTGCGAGCAATGTGCCCTGCCCACTGCGACTTCAGTTTGTCGATCCTTCGAGCTATGTCGGTAGCCTTGGTTCTCTTAGGGATATCATAATTTCTCACATAGTCACATAGGCGTTTATAAGGTTTTCGGCTTACATCTTCGTCTGTTATATACCAATTATTAGCTTTTTTTTGCGGGTTTGCTCGTGATAATATAGACTTTTGCAAAAATAAGTTGTCTAAAACGGTATGCAGGGTTCTATCTGTCTCGAAAGCGAAACAAACTCACTTTTGCATTTATAATATTACTTAACTTTTGTCCGCGACTTCGTACGCGCATATCCGGCTTTTTTTGGGAAATCCTCTTTTAGTGCTCCCACACTCCCCAAGGAACCTACATGCAATTTCAGCTTTTGCGACCAGTAGTTTCGGCTGAGCGTTGTCTGTCTGTCAGTCACTCAGTCCTTTACTCAGCATCAGAAGAAGAATTTTGTATATAAGGATAGTGTTTTCACTAGAAATTTGGCCAGTTGAAATTTAGTGCTCAAATAATTTAATCATACTTCACGTTGTCCAGGCAACATAGAAAATGGATAGTATAGTTCAAATTAAATAAATTAAGAGACTCCGATTGAAACTGAACTCCGTTATTGGCTTTTATTCTGTATTTCGAAATCAACGATTTATTTATTAAAATGAAAGTCTAGATTTAAATAAACTAACTACCTATTCAAAACTTTCTAAACATTTATTAGTTCTAAAAAGGTCTGAAATCCATTTATAAATTCTAATACCCGAGACAAAACTTATTTGTAAACTTGTATAGTAACTAATTATTGTATATTATACGAAAACTATATAGTCCAGTCAAATTAGCTTTGAACCTTGCAAAAATTCCTAACTCTGATTTTTTTCTTGAATCGTGTATTTGACCTTAGCTCTTCTAATAGTAACAAAAAATTAAACATTTTCCAGAACCGGATCACGGTCAAAAAAACAAAAACGCGTTTATTTTAATAAAAACTCGGAAAAAAATATTAACTCGAAAATGTTAGTTACAATATGTCGAGAATAGGTAAAGCTAATTCTTTTCTTCAAAATTAAACATTTTCAACCCCGGGATTTTCGAAAAATTAAAAAAATCTAAATTTTTGAATTGTACTTCAAGCAAAAATATTAACTCCGATTTTTTTTCATAAAATTATTTAATAAATACCTTAGTACTCTAAGCAACAAAATTAAACAATTTCTGTTAACGGAAGATATTAATACCTGTTTTTTTGAAATAGCGGCTCAGGAAAAAATGTAACTCAAATAAATTTAGGTTAACTTTAATTTATGGATCATGTCTCACTTAATTACAAGAAAATTAAACACATCCAAGCAAATCGTTAAGAATTTTTAAACAATTAAAGATTGATATTATCTTCCTAATGCGGCCCTGTTGTTTCAAACCCATTTGTCAGATTGGACCGCATTGAGCACATTTTATCACAATATATGTTCAGTCAGAATTTAAATAACTCTATAAAAAATCATCTTGTTCTACAAAATGTGTATCGAAAAGATGTTACCTACCTACCTATTGTGTTTTGTTTTAGTCATAAGTTTATGGATTGCAGACGAGTCTTTCCAAGTGACATCTAATGTCAGATATGAGTGTTTCAACTTCTATGAACAAGACTTCTAAATTAACTGCAGTCATACGTATTTAATAAACAGACATTTTGTTGACCGTCTTCCGTCTTTCTGTATTATTAGGAAACGCAGCCTTATCCTGAGCTGCTATTAGAAATAATGCATTAAAATTGCATTTTGTTGCTAATGCACAAAAAACGGTCAACTTGGAATAATTGCCATATTTGGAATGAGTTTTATGAAAACATACCTTTAATCCCGTTGTCCCCGTATGCCATATCCCCGTCACGGGGACAGCGGGACGTGATTAAATTTATTTCCCGTTGTACCATTGTGTTTGTGTGTATAACGTACATTCGGCTAACGGGGAAAACGGGAAGTAGATCATATTTCTGGATGGTTTAAAAAAAATAACCACGAAGGTGATGGCGGAGTCTGTTCGCTCGCTTCGCTTGCTCACTTGACCTCGCCATCCCCTTCTAACGTAACCTGTCCGAGTTGGGGTGCCCCAAATCCCGAGCTCGCTTCGCTCGCTCTTGCACCAATATAATTTGCAAAGTATATTTAATCATTATAATAAATTAACGGGAACAACGGGAAGTAATTTTTAATTATTTTATTAAATTCTCTTTGCACCCTTTAACGGAGATATGGCCTACGGGGACAACGGGAATATACAAAACATATATTTCCGTTGAATACCCGTTGAATATACTAAAACATGTATTATATGAAAAGAATTCATAGACTTACTAGACGATCTGATGAATACATACTTGTCAAGGTGGCGGATATTATAAAAACAAACAGTTTAATACCGCTCAAGCACTGTCAGCATACCGGTGTACCGCGAGATTTTCGCGATTTTAATGTTTATTATTACTATTACGTAAGATTTATTATACATAATTTGGAATTTTCACATGTCAGTGCTTAAACGGTTAAGCGTCATAAAGTATCGGCAGTAGATTTTTTTTTAAGGATTGGTAATCATCAAATGACTTCTTCCGCTCTGGATGGAGCGGAAGGGAGTGTCAGACTCTTTCTGGTTAAAACCCATTCGTATTCCTTCTATTGCCCTTTGCGTTCCAGGGCCGCTGTAATTCTTTCGAACAAATTCCGCCACCCTGGCAGGCTCTGGCCCTGGCGGGCCCCGTCGTCTTTGCTGACAGCTCTTTCCGGTGCGCGTGGAACACAACGCGCAGTCGACTCAGGCCTGTTCTGATCGTATGGTGAGCTACCCATTGCTCGCCTGCTATTGATGCCTGCGGACGGCGGTCCGCAGGCTTCCTACGTGGCAGAGGAAGCACCTCAGAGGTCTGGGTTCCAGCAGTTTGACCTGCGCAGAAACCCAACCCACCAGGAGCCTTCGGCCCTCCGATATTATCTTAGCCACCGACACAGGGCAGCTTACCACAACGGTTCGCATGCCCGTGTGGTCAGGACGTATGGTGCTTGCCTACACCTCCTCAGAGAAACCCCCCGTCCTGACGACGGCGGCCACCACCTCCTCCTCCATGACAGAGTCATCCAGGCCCAGAATGCGCATGTCCATGCACTTCGCGAGCCTTGACACTCGGCCATCGTCCGCATTTGGCACCTCCTGTAAGCCAGCTTCTTGAAGCCCGGCCAGGTCTGCTCGGAGCTTCGCGTTCTCATTTTGGAGAAGCTCCGTGGCGGCCACCAAGCGGGTGACCTCCGTCCGCAGCTTGGACATTTCGTCCGACGGAGGCCCACCACAATTAGCCTCAGCCGCCAGAGTGGAAACCAACGCCACGCTTATGGCCTTGTTTTTAGAGGCCTGTGTCCTCTTCAAGGCCACATTGCGGACCGCAGCCTCCACGACCTCCGCAAACCTGATCTTACGCTCCTTATCGGAACCGCCAGCGGTATCCGGCTCACCGCCGGAAAAAGCCAAAGGGATAGCCCTTCGACCGGTCGCTCCTGGGTGGTGCCCCTCCCTGGCAAGCTTAGCGGCTCGCTGGGCTGTCTCTTGGGAGGTGAGCACCATCCACTTGCTTCCTTCTCGGCCTTTACCTCGCCTACTGGTGGGGATTTTTCGGGCCAGAGGCCAACTCTTTGTTGGAGGACGAACCCTGGTCATCCTCTAGTCTGGGCCGCCTACGGAAGAGCCCGGAGTTCTCCGCAGCAGCCCCCACTCCCTAATGACGAGAGCTCGCTAAGCTGATGCCAGATACAGAGTATTGCAGAGTCGTCAGAGTCTAACCCCGCACCTGCACGACGCTCAAACGACTTCCAAAACTGGGCGCCTAGACCAGTGCCATATGCTGCGGCAGGTTATACAGAAGACCGAAGAGTATAATCTGCCCCTTTGCCTAGCGTTTGTGGACTACGAGAAAGCCTTCTATTCGATCGAGGCTTGGGCTGTGCTGCAGTCTCTCCAACAGTGCCAGATCGACTGTCGTTACATCGAGGTGCCTAAGTGTTTGTACGAAAACGCCACCATGTCAGTACGACTTCAGGATCAGTCTTCGAAACCTATCCTCCAGCAGCGGGGTGTAAGGCAGGGAGACGTCATTTCTCCGAAACTGTTCACGGCCGCAATGGAGGATGTCTTCAAGGTTTTGGACTGGAGAAGGCTAGGCATTAATGTCAATGGCGAGTACATCACTCACCTTCGATTTGCCGACGTTATAGTCGTCATGTCTAAGACCATGGAGGACCTCAGTACAATGCTCGATGACATCAGTAGAGCTTCCGAAAGAGTGGGTCTTAAAATGAACATGGACAAAACCAAGGTCATGGTATATGTAGCACCCACTCCTATCAAGATCGGAGGCTCTACACTCGAAGTTGTTGACGAGTACGTCTACCTGAGACAAACGGTCCAGTTAGGTAGGGCTAACTTCGAGAAAGGGGTCAACCGTCGAATCCGACTCGGTTGGGCGGCGTTCGGGAAGTTGCGTGATATCTTTTCGTCTCACATACCACAGTGTCTCAAGACGAAAGTCTATGACAAGTGCCTGTTGCCAGTAATGACTTATGGAACTGAAACGTGGTCGCTCACAATGGGTCTTATCAGAAGGCTTAAAGTCACCCAAAGTGCAATAGAGAGGGCAATGTTCGGGGTTTTCTTGCGTGATTAAATCAGGAATTATGAAATCCGCAAAAGAGAACCAAGGTAACCGACATAGCCCGAAGGATCGCCAAGCTGAAGTAGCAGTGGGCAGGGCACATTGCTCGCAGAACAGATGGTCCATGGGGCCGAAAAGAGAGTGGCAACCGCGTACCGGAACACGCAGCGTTGGAAGGCCTCCCACAAGATGTACCGACGACCCGGTGAGGGTCGCTGGTAGCCGATGGATGCGAGTCGCATAGGACCGGTTTTTGTGGCGACACTTGGGGAGGCCTATGTCCAGCAGTGGACGTCTTTCGGGTGAGATGATGATGATGATGCAACTTTAGCAAAACACATCAAATTTGATGTGTTTTGCTAAAGTTGCATGAGTTTAGACGACAGAGTAGTTTGTGAAACTGTGCATAACGAAGTTTCAAAATGTTTTTTTTTATTATTTCATCACAATAATTATGAATTCTTATACAATTATAAACCTCGTTTGACCCTCGTTTGTACTCTCGTTCTGGTTTTTTTTAATAATTTCAGGTAAGTTTGTAACAGTTTATTTATTTATTTATTTAAACTCTATGTACAATAGTGGTACATGGGCAACTACTAATAAAACATCAATGCAGCTCTTTCGTCTTTGCTGAAATAAGACGATTTTGTGAAAAATACCAATTTGCTGCAATCATTTCAAGATATATAAAAAAATGGGTTCGTTGCACCATTTCTAACTCAAGAATGATCTTTTTTTATTTTCCTTCACCCTGAATAGCAGAATAAATATTTAAAAAAATTGGAAGAATACACGAAATCCAAGTTACGAGCAAAATTCATTTTCCCATGCATTTTGTACTCTGACTGATTCTGACACATGAAAGAAACAAAACACGGATGAGCCAATTCTAATAGTTGAACTTAACTGAGTGCGGTAAAAAAATGCCACTTTATTAACAATTAAAGAGATAAATAAATAACGTCTGATTTGTTTAATTTTGATACATTATGGTTTGTGTTTGTACATTTTCCATTATTAAACAACTTTCAGGAGAGTTACATTTTTGCCTGAAAACTTATATGACAATTTCTTACATCTCGGAACCCCGAGGTAGTATTGTTTTAATTTTCTTAATATAAATAAACATGTTAATTAAAATACATTTAGCATTATTTTCGTCAAGTTAATATTTTTGCTTGAAGTACAAAGTCAAAAAATAACATTCTTTAAAAAAAAGTATAGTTCCGTGGATGAAAAACGTTTAATTTTCTTACCTACTTGTACAGCTCAAACAGTTCTACAAATGTCCCAAACTAACATGCCAGTTAATATTTTTTCCCAACGAGTTATTATGAAATTAAATGTTTTGCTAAAAAAAACGAACATCCGGGGGTTAACTTTTCGCGGGATACATTTAAACATACTTCTCTGCTTATACTCTACACATTAATGGCAAAAAATCGGAGTTAAGAATTAATGCTAAGTTTGCCTTATTTTCGGCGTAATTTGACCGGACTAATAGTTTTGTTCAGAAAAACAAAAGCCATCAGCGACAATACTCGTATGCACCCGTGACAGCATACAAATTAGCTAGTGCATTACGCCATTTAACAATGTGTATGTACCTCATTATCCGTTTAGCTTCTTTTAGCAGTAAATATCAACTAAGACTCAGTGTCTGATTTGAGAAGCCAATTTGGAGCTCAGAACGCGTCAAAAAAAATGTTGGTGCTAAAGGTAATTCTCGTAAATACAGGGTTATTTGTAAAACACCAACAACCTTTCAATGGGTGAAAGTACTCATGATTATAAAGAAGTTTTACTATAGGACCAACTCTGAAATATAAAAAAATAAATCAGTTGTTTCATACAAAATGCAATATTCACCCGATGAAAATGTATGAAACAGTCGATTTTTCAGGGTTGGTTTCATAACAAAAGTTGTTTATAATCATGAAATTCACTCACTGAAAGGTGGTTGGTGTTTTACAAATAACCCTGTATAAGGAGCGTTCGCATTTACAAAGTGTGAAAAACACTAACGGAAGGTGCCAAATAAATTTGCGATAACGGTCACCCACCTTCATTTATTGACATTCTTAATTTCAAAACCGGAAATTAAGACATAACGCTGTCCTGAATTATCCGTTGTGATCCTCAACATTCTCCAGTCATGAAAACGATTCATAATATTTTTCTGATACCTGCGAAGAGATATTAGGGAAAGGTCAATGTACTTTACTGTAAAGGAGAAACCCGTTTTTGGGTCCAACTGTTACAGTAATCAGAAATGTAGCAATAAAATCGACTATTTTTCTTAATTAACCCATTAGTGTAGTAGATTTCTAATTTTTGTTTCAAACAACCCTTGTAAATCGTTACGGAACTTATTTCATTATACGTCACTAACTTCACAAACCATGCTTTATCTTATTACAAGTTCTTCAAATTGATTACGAGAATTGGTCTTAACTTTTCATGCAATAGTAGACTCTGTACTTAATATTCTAAATTAAAAAATCCATGTTAAAATGCCACGCGTCATAATACTAAGCTGCTGCGCGCTGGTTTCATACCCTGGCACTGCATAATCCCATCTCATCGATTCCCGTCAAACTCGACATCGTAGTTCACAACGCCTAAATTATGTATGTGCCGACAAAGTAATGGCGATTGCCAGCCGGCTGTCAGACCCTGCCAGACTGACAGGCCATCGCGACCAGACCTCTAATATATTCGAGCCACGAGCCCCATGTTTATGGCACATTGAATTAATATGCCATTCTGCTCGGGAGGCAACACGAGTTATTTACTTAGCAACTTTGAAGGACAAAAATAATTAGGATTATGAAGATTTCTCAGCCAGTCTTGTGGGTTAATAATAAAAAGTTTATTTTGGAACAATAATACAAGACTAAAATATTTGTCCAACAAATAAAACGATGAGAGCTGCATAAATATAAACCGTAGCGCAACTAACAACGCCCTTCTCCAGATACAGAATGGAATGATATTCCATGCCAAAAAATGGTCAATATGTAATTTAGATTTAGTTAATTAACAATAAAACCTAAAATAAGATACAATAAACAGTACAGCACGGTTAAGAATATGGTGGGTATAGTGTAGAACAAGGGTTGAATGTTGAGATGGATGTGTGGAGTAACGAGAATAAATAAAGTTAGAAAAGAGTACATTTGAGGTAGTTTAAAAGTGGCGCCAGTGACGGAAAAGTTGAAAGGTAACTGCTTGTCCTGGTATGGTCATGTGAAGAGGAGGGATGAAACGCATATTACTAAAAAGGTTATGAATATAAATGTGGATGGATGGAGAGGAAGAGAGAGGCCAAAGAAAAGATGAGAGAAAAGGGAAGGGTTTTAGACAGTAAGAGTCTGACAATCTCTTCCGCGCCGCCCAGAGAGGAAGAACTCATTTGATGATTTTCCATCGTTTAATGTAAGCATATAAAATAGTATATTTCGATACAATTTCAAATGCCCACGTGTCTCAAACGATATTTTTCAACACACATAATGTACTAGTGTTGGGCAAAATTTAATTGCAAGGTACAATTAAAAATAACAATTGATTAATTGTTAATTGTGAAATATCAATTAACAATTGATTAATTGTTAACTGTGACGTTTCAATTAAGTATTAATTAATTGTTAACTGTTAGTTTTTCAACTAACAATTAATCAATTGTTAATTGTTCCTGCAATTAACTTTTGTCAAATTTAAATGATTTAAATAGAAATAATATAAGATGGAGGGGTGGCTCTAGTTGACGGATGATCTCGCAAAGTCAGCAGGAAGCCATTGGTTCCAAGCCGCGAGTTATTAGGAGAGGCTTATGTACAGCCAGTGGACGATATGTGATGATGTTTATGTTTCTCGTAAATAGAAAAAAAAGGCCAGTTATATGTAATCAGATAAAAGCCTTAAGTTTGAGCGAGAGCTCGCGGCGAAACAAGATAGATCATTTTATGTGTGGGAGCAGCAATTAAACATGATTATTAATTGTTAGTTTTAATTGTTTCTTACAACAATTAAAAATACTCAGTTGCATTATTTTAATTGTATCTTACAATTAACATGAGTTGATTTAAATAAATTAATTGCAATATGCAACTAATCGATTAATTGCAATTAAATTAATTGTGATTAAATTAATTGCAATTAAATTTTCAATCAATTACTAAGAAGATTAAAATATTAATTGATTAATGCCCACTGTTATGTACTCGAAAGAAAAAATCATAAACATAATATTTCGTAACAAATTATTCTGAAGAATATTAAGCTCCCGGAATTGTTTTCGTGCGATTCGCTCAAAAGTTCGTGAAGGTCGCCTGACCAGTGACAACATTAATTTGCTCATAATCATAATCATTTATTTGTATTTGCTCTTCCTTACTTCTGAATCCTTTCAGCGAGTATTTTAAAACACCTGGGTATGATTAATTACTTTGGTTTTTATGTCAATATAGAAGATATAAAACGGTTTCTATATTACTTTTCACAATTATTCATTCGTTGTTTTGTGTTATCTACATAATAATATACATTTTCAACGATTCGGAAATCCGTACAAAGCGTAGGTACACGAGGTAATAATTGTTCTGCGGCCCTACCATGACGTGTTAAAGCGTGAGTCGTTCGAGCGAGAAGGAGGGATGGAGCTATACAACCTATATAGCTTCATCCCTCCTTCTCGCTCGAACTACTCACGCTTTAACACGTCATGGTAGGGCCCCCTTGGTTTTATTTATTTTCTACTCACTGGGAACAGGGCAGGATGGGTTCCGTGTGTAGGTACACGGAACCCATCGTGGCCTGTTCCCAGTGATATCCGTATACACGCAGAAATATAAAAACTTTTTTTCCGTAACTCAAACCAGCCACTTTAAAAACTTCCCTTTGTTTGATAAATGGGAATTTTCGTATTTATCTTTTCTTGCTGTCGGTACTATAAATGTTTGTTTTAAAACAAGCTTTGTAGTTCCGACTGAGGAAACCGCAAAAAATGAGTTTTAGCCTCCTCTGCGTTATTTTTGCTACCAGCCTGTGGTTGGGTTTTGAAACAGAACTGAATAACAGAATTCACCGGAAGGATGTGTAGGTGTACCAACATATGGTAGGTAGAATCAAAACTCATGTGTGTTCCTGCTGTTTGACAAGCATTTCAGCAAATGTTATTAGGTATAGGCTTCTTAGGGTAGATGACTCAAAATATATAATCACTTCGTCAGATAGTTACACACACGTTTTTTTCTTTTTTCACTTAAAACAAAAAATTAAGATGATAACTCGTGCAATGCGTTGAAAACTCTTATGACGTCACATTTCAGTACACTTTTTACCGGAAAGTGACGTCACAAACCCCCCACTCCTGATCTTTGATGCGTTTTATCTTTGTCAATTTTTATTGATTTGGGAAATAAAAAAATAAGTGTCCAATATTTTTCGATAATATAACTGACAGACTAAATGGAATCATATTTTTTTTACTCAGGAATCATCCCTATTTATTGGCGAGAAAGTAACTTTCTCAGGTAGGATTGATGCCAAGTGTAGTATTTCATGAAATCATAACATTTGGCATTAATTCTAACTGAAGGAGTTGTATTGATGATTTTAATGATTATAATTCTATAAATACATATTTGCTACTGCCGCAAATCATAGTTTGACCAAGATACAACCTGACACAAACCTGCAAACAATGCAAAAAAAATTGGAACGATTTAAATTACACGACAGATATTTTTTTTTATTTTTTTATTTATGAATGGGCTAGCTCTTGACCTCGATCACGCCTGATGGAAAGCGATAGATGAGGTCCATGATGAAAGCGAGCGTGCCCAGAAGATGCCCTGAGGCACTGGTACTCCCACGCGTCGACGAAACACAGCAGGCTGCTTGACGCCGAACTCCGGTGGGAGGGTGGTCGCGAACCAGGCGGGTGTTAGCCCTACCACCGCAAGGGAAGGATTGGTCAGTCTTATAAGGTGTTAGGTGAGACTGTCCAGGATGCGCCGAGCGCTCGGTTCAGTTGAGTGTCTGATGGAACAAATTGCGCTACACGAGGAGGCTCCTTCATGCATCCCAAAAGATATGAGTTTATTATAGTATATTATTTACTGGCCCCTATTATGACGTGTCATTTTTTATCGTAAATCCATTGTGAAATAGGGATAGTGGTATTCGTCCTGTCTCTCCGTCTCTCTCCCACAACGGAATCATGATGGCACGTCATAGGACTGATTGAATGCCGTAGCAAAACTTCGTAAAACATCCTTACTAATATTATAAACGTGAAAGTTTGTATGTATGGATGTCTGTTACTCTTTCACATAAAAACTACTGAATGGATCTTGATGAAATTTGGCACAGAGGTAGATTATAGTTTGGAATAATAGATAGAATACTTTTTATCCCGGGAGTACGTTCCATTGGGATAATTTTCAACATTCACGCGGACGGAGACGCGGGCGGCAGCTAGTAACCTTAATATACTAATGATTCAGAACCCAGTAACTGACTTTTCCTGCTTATTTTCCGCAAAAAAGTGCAGCTCACCATTAAAAACATTATACAATCTAACACAAACCCCAGACATCTTTTCCATTCATCTTGAAAAAGATAAAATAGAATCGGATTCAGCCGTCGGGCTTAACCGCGGAAATCTAATCACATTTACGGTTTTGTACTGTTTTATTTTACAAAACCCGAGGATTTTACTTCATTTTGAATTCGTAAGAATAACGTGAGCGACGATAGTTGGACGCGTATTTATTTTAAATGTGATGATTGTTTCTGTGTTCCATGATGTTGATTTGAGTAGCGGGAAA
Source organism: Melanchra persicariae (assembly GCA_947386135.1). NCBI lineage: Eukaryota > Metazoa > Arthropoda > Insecta > Lepidoptera > Noctuidae > Melanchra > Melanchra persicariae. Next base: position 2,417,230 of record OX376655.1, on the reverse strand, counting down.
ACTGTCTTGCAATTGAAACTTGAGAGGTATTGTTTAGAGGTGTATGTTGAGCTGTAGATGTTTCTGACAATTAGAAATGTGATCCTGATCGGAGATATTCCATTACTTGAGACATCTCAATGGTTTCCTTTTGTTGTTCACTTTTTCTAGAAAATAATATTGTGGAACGTAGAAACGATATTTGTTCCAGAAATGTAAAGTGAACGTGCTCACCTATCGTTTGCAAACATCGTAAAAATCCATTTCTATCATCTGAATCATAATAAAAATGTCAGCACACAACAACCGGTCCATAAAATACTATTTTATTTTCAAATCCAGAAAGCCATAAATACAATTTAATGTCGTCAGCAATCCGATTGCAGTCCAGTCCCACATGAGCCCACTAATCTAGGGTATTTTCAACATTTACGAGTCGGTCAAAAGTACTAGGCTACTAGGGGGACATAAGTTGGGTGGATATCTGTTATGTAAGTAATGCGGTGGCCGGCTCAGGTGACGTCACGGGGTAACGAACCGCTTCGAGATAATAACCTACTTACGGGCAGTATGTCGAGTGGATTCTAGTTATGTAACCGGGGAGGCATGTACGTATAGGAGGATTTGATTTATACTTGTGAATGTATGAGGAATTTCATTTTCCAGTCTGCAATTTTCCAGTCCGTAATTTGTACTGAATACGCGCTCGCTGCGTTTTACTATCCTGAGTAAACAATGCTTTAATTAACATGCTTGGTATGCTAATTAGTCACGTTATTAGAAACGTATCAATACTCGTATATATGTCGCAGCCAATTAGTTTAATCAGCCGTTTAATTGTTGGCCTAGCTATTTCATTTCGATGCCCTAATTTTTCAGCGACCTAAGTAATATCTTTTGTTCAATATCGTTGGATGACTTGCCCGTGTCAGTTATGTCGCTAATTAAACGGCGCAGTTCAATGAAAAGGCTAGGCTTTTAAAGAAATGGCTAATTATGCTAGTTGGCTGCGACATATCTATAACATGGGATTGCGCAAGGAGCGATGAGTTAGCGATGGACACGGAAATTTGTTGGATGATGTACATACATACATAGGTACAAGACGGTCTATGTGGCGATGCTTGCGTCTTTCAGCTGAAATGATGATGATGATGACGTCAAGATTGTTGAATATCATATTTATTAGTTTTTAAAAATAATCATTTTTTGTTTTGAATTTTTTTCCCTTAAATATGACCACACCTTTCTGGAACATCCTGTCCAAAAATAAAATAAATAAGATGTAAAATAGAATTTTGTTTTGGATATTATAATATGAATCTATTTCAAATATTATTTATTTGTTGTACACCTACCACTATGTAGTTTGTTTAACCGACTTCCAAAAAAGGAGGAGGTTCTCAATTCGATTGAATTTTTAACCCAAAGGTTGACTGGTAGAGAATGCCTTGTTACCTACATTAAGTCCGCCCATGTACCACTATGGTAATAAAGTTTAATTAAATAAATAATAATAAAATTGTGATTGTATCCAATGATCAATGTGGAAATAGCTCATTTGAAAGCATTTTGTTTCGTAGACATTTTTCTCGTGTAGCAAACATCGTAGCCAAAAGGATTTGTAGCTCCGAATGCAGAACTAAAATAAATCACAATTGACTACCCTAAACCAAAAGAGCCAACATTGATAAATGTGTCTCCCATCACTGATGAACTAGATACGACTCTAACCACTAGCTTTTAGAAAAAAAAAACAGAAAAAAAGACAGGATTTCCTTTTAATTAGAGCTTGTTTTTTTCCAGTGCAGAGGTTAAAATTCCAGTTCTATTGAACTATTGTGGTATCTATGGGTTCCGTTCTCTTGGCTGCCTTTGTTCAGTTTAACTGTAGTGGAACATTGATGCTGTTTGAAGAATGCGCGTTTATTAAAGTTTTGTGAGTTAGTACCCAGTGCGGGAAGCTGTGTCTATTGTGCAAAGCAAACAGAGTAAGCCTCGGCTAGTGGGATCCGACACGGGTGGATTCAATTGTTTGATTGGATGTTTTCTGGCTTAAACGTATTTAACGGGAAAGAATAATCTAAATGCTGTTCGTATCATCCTATACAGGACGAATTTTCCAAGTTCGCGTGGGTGAAGAATACCGAAAAATATTCAAAGGGATCTTAGATCTTGATGAATTCTAAAACATCGATGGATTTTTGAAAAATCAAACTTTCTTGCCAGGAATCGAATCCGTTGATTTGTAAAAAAACACACTGTATTATTACACCATCCGAGAGTGTCACTAATACGGATCAAATTCTGGGAAGTAACTCAGGCAAATTATATTTACTAGAGCGTACGTTATCATGTAAATAAGCACCCGCGTAGTTGTGGTATGTCTGAAACAAGCCTTACTAAAAAAGTTGTTAGCAAAAGCCAGTCAGGATAAATGACATCTAAAAGGTTTTATCTATGAAAATGCGAACATACCGTCTTACTTTTTATTTAGCCATACCACAGTTAGGCCTAATAAGTAATAACTGTGTTTTATCGTTTGAAACAAAGTTCAGCATTCGTTATATTGGTTTGGATACACATTTTTCAAAGAAAACTAAATTATGTAGGGTATCGTTTTTCAGTTTCCCTTCCGACAAACAGTCCGGACCATTGTAAATGATATAGAAAAGTGTAGCTCGTATATTTGTAGTACCTGTGGACTTCTGTGCGCCTGGTACAAAGGGGAGCCTGCTAGGGGAACAGTTTAAATAATATGTAGCGACTGGACCGAGGGGATGGACTGTCGGGGCGAAAAGTGCAGCGCGCTGGAAATATTGTTAAAATGTTTGTGTAACAAGGTGTATGGATTTTGCAAGCAATAAAGCCATAAGAATAAAACTTTGGTAGATAGTTGTAGTTGGGTACCTTGCTATATACCTACTCAGATTCAATGTTTTTTTTTTATTTACCGATAAATACAGACTACTATTACATAAGCTTATACACATTAGCTTTTATTAAAGAAATCCCTACTAATATTATAAATGCAAAAGTAACTCTGCCTGTCTGTTACGCTTTTACGCTGAAACGGCTGAACGGATCGTCATGAAAGGCAGATATATAGCCTGGGATATGGAGAAGGACATAGGCTACTTTTTTACTGTGTCAATTTAAAGCGTGAATTTACAAGCTTTCGATTCTGTAACTCATGACTAATTAATAGACATTCGAGAAACTTTACGTCTCGTATATAAGATAAGTTATTCGTTATAGACAAGCAATGTAAGAACTTCAATAATGTATGTGTTTTTTTGCAAAGTTAAACCTCATTATTTTTAAAAAATCAGCAGAGTTTTGGTCCGAGAAATCTGTTGGCCTCACTCCAGTTTGCTCATACCTTGTACCTAAAGACAGAAAAGTCTAAAATCTATTTGAGTGAAATATACTACAGACAGAATAAGACATAAATACAATATTGATACGGGGAAATATAGGTTAAAAGAAAACATATGTATGTAAGGCATACGACTGAAATCTTACACACTAACTTAATATGATAATATAATTATTAAAATGATATTATCATACTAAGATTGTGATTCTCAGCTCTTCTAGCCAAATGGTAAAAATTGCAGTAAAATCACGATTGGAACACACGTTTTTATTCTGCCATTGTGGGATAGTCTTCGATTGGAGTCATGTTTGCCATAAACTTGTAACATTTTACTAAAACTTAGTTCGAAAAATCATAACCACACTAAAAAGTTTTTGTTCGCACCTGTACCAAAAATACTTGTCTCATTTCCCTCTCACAGGTACATATATAGGGGACGGCTCATCGATACACCACGGTTACAGTATTGTCACTAATCGAATTGCCTACGTGTGTAATGTGTACCTACTAGAGATGGAGACTAGATGACTTGCCGGGCGGCGGCGGCGCTCAAATCGCCTACTAGTTACCTGGGTGGTTGGTTTTTCAAACTAGTGTTGTGAAGTTGTGAAAGCTACAATCTGGAGGTCTTTAGTTCAAGAGTGAATAGGTTACTCCTAGGCAAGAGTGTTCCATCGTCGACCATAACATAAGCGATGTTGTGGACGACAGATTAATCTTTCAGGTTAGATTCTGGTCAAACGTGAGCCAATATTTAAAAACACTTACTTTTTTTTGTGTTTAATAGTATGCACTACTCTTGTGACACTGATATAATACTTAAAAATTTGAAGCGAATACTAGTTAGTATTGGCAATATATTACTATCAGGTAATTCCGGTTTTTCAGTAGTACATTAAATTGCATCATCTGTAATTTTTTGCCGACTAGCCGCCGACTATAAATATGGCCGAAAAGTCGGCTTTCCGACAAGTCGGTACATCTCTAATGTGTACCTTTTTATTACCGAACACACACTCCTTACGAAGTTGAGGCAAACGGCTAATTAGGGTAGGCTTCTGACCTCTCTTTTACTTATTTATTTTCTGGACTTTTCCTGAAATAGAGTCGATGTGGTTAGCTTATGTTGGTGTTGTGTACGACATGTGCTTATGAGGAAAAGTTGTGTTGTGTACATGGTAAGTTATACGTCATGCGGGTCGGTTGTGTCGCAAAGCGTGAAATTGTTTTGTTTTCGATAAACGGTGAAATCCTTAGATACTTTTGAGGTTTATGAAACTGTAACAGAATACATGACAATAAAGGTTGGTAGGTTACAGCAAATAAGCACAGTTAGACACAATATTTTTAATACGGAGATCAAAACCAGCTCCCAGCTAGCCAGCTGCGTCATCATCATCATCATCATCATCATATCAGCCGAAAGACGTCCACTGCTGGACATAGACCTCCCCCAAGTGTCGCCACAATAACCGGTCATGTGCGTCTGGCATCCATCGGTTACCCGCGACCCTCACCAGGTCATCGGTCCACCTTGTGGAAGGCCTTCCAACGCTGCGTTTTCCGGTACGCGAACGCCACTCCAAAACTTTTCGGCCCCATCGACCATCTGTTCTGCTAGCAGTGTGCCCTGCTCACTGCCACTTCAATTTGGCGATCCTTCGGGCTATGTAGGTTACCTTGGTTCTCTTGCTTCAAATAATATGTTTATACATTCGTCTGATCAACAACTATCAAACAGTCAAAGCACCACTCGAAAATTACTTCCCGCTTCTTTACTTTTCCCGGACTCAACTCGGTCATTTCTTTCCAAAATAATTTTAAATGTATTAGAACGTTGAACAGAGTCTGCACACACAACACACAAATTGCATCTGAAAATTTAATCTTGTTACTACACTTTTAGTTCTCATTCGTTCTCCGTAAATTCGGGAGCTTTCCCAAATGAATGGATACCCCGGAGCCGGCCGTGAAAAGGGAATTCAAATGAAATAGGTACTGTTTATTTAGCGATGTCCTCTGAGATCGTTATTTTTGCATAAACCCGTCGGAATTAATGCGCTGATGAAATATTGTGTAGACAGTTTTCACTGGTACTTTTTTTGTTAGGGTTATATTGAAAGGAAAAAAAAAATCGAGTTGGCTGTATCAGGGACGCAGACGTAGTAGGATGTGGGAAACGTCTTGTGTCTATGTCGCAGCCAATTAGTTGAATCCGCCGTTTTATTAAAAAAGCCTTTTCATTAAACTGTGTCGTTTAATCAGCGACATAAGTGACACGGGCAAGTCATTAAACGATATTGAACAAAAGATGTCATTTAGGTCGCTGAAAAATCAGCACATTAAAATGAAAAGGCTAGGAAACCAATTAAATGGCTGATTAAGCTAATTAGCTGTGACATCAACACAACAGCTCTTTTGGCAAACGTTCCGAATGTATCGTGTTGCGCGCGTTTGCAGCGCCATTTACGGCAGCAACGTACGATGACTTCAATCAAAGTAATAAGCTCTTTGCCATAAGGTATTTTGTAACATAATTATGGTTTTTGAAAGTGGCCCTCACACTGACCGAAATTCAAGACGTTTCATGTCAAAACCAACTTGGGAAATTCTCTTGGTGTTGTAGGATAGTGCAGTGGTAGCAGTGTGTCGGGTAGGCCATAGAACAGATTTTCAAGTTACTTCCGCAGTCCAAATATGTAATAAACGCGTATATAGAAATCAATAATCTAGCTAAACTTTTAGAATAGCGACTGCACCGGAAGATGCAGCGTCGGAAGGTTTCTCTCTAGGTAGACCGATGACCTGGGGCTCGATTCTGCTATTGCAATCGTGTCTCAATGACCGGTCAGTGATCAAATATTTGACAACTTTGACAGTTTTTGTATGGGAAATGTGTCAAAAGTTTGACATTATACGTCAAAAATCGATCATTGACCGGTCATTGAGACACGGTTGCAATAGCAGAATCGACCCCCTGGTGAGAGCCGTGAGAGTCCACTTGATGCGAGAAGCATAGCACTGGTGGATGTGGCCGCAATCGATGTCTTTAGGCTGAAATGATGCTGACAAATAATCCAAGATGCACTGATTTTTCATTATGTCAATAGTGAGGTCTGAAAACCTTTCCAAAAGGTTACTTATCCACTTGTAGCTTGGAAGTCAGTCAGATTTCAGCATGCCTACAGCTCTTCTGTAGATAGCAGGTGTGGCTTCAGCGTTGTTCTCAGTTTCAAACATCATATATTTCATTCAGATTTTGATAGTTCCGTGATGTTGAACTGCACATTCATAGCATTTTCTAATACTCTTAACATGGTTTCTCCTGTGCCACTATGTCGATTCCTGTGCACCTCAATCTGAGTTGGTAGGTAATAAATATAATAAATATTACACTAAGTACATACCCGTATGTTTGCACAAACAACATTTCCCTGTTTATTGTTTTAGTTGTAAAAATAAATTGGGATCGCCGATAGACAACTGATTAATGTTTGCTCAGCAAACAGTGTCAGGTTTGTTTTTCGTTACATTTTGTTTTCAATAACACAAAATGGTAAATTTTATACTTCCCATAATGTCCGTGTGTGCTTTTATGCTTTTGCTGTTTATGAAAATAATACATCAGACATACTTATTTATGTAATCCATAAACAAGCAAATAAAGTAATTTAAATAATTTGATTTTTACAAACGTTTCGCAAAGCAAATTCCATTCGTATGTTTTCCGCAAAGCTCTTTCCCTCCAGAGTCCGTTGAAAATATTTAAATGTAGAATACAATATTTTACAAAATAAGCCCCTCAGCCCTCACCCCTCACTCCACAATCCCCCCTCTGCCGATGCACTCTACGAAAGCATGCGTTTACCAACTAATATGAAATTCCGAGCAAAATGCCAAACACGGCCATTTGTAATTAAGTCTGTGAAGTTGAGCTACAGTTATTTAACTTCGACGCAACTTAAATTATTCATTGTATTTTGTTCGTAGATTAGTACTTACTAAGAAGTTTCTGAATAAATGGATGGATTACATAAATTCGACCATTAAAAGTTTGTTCATCCAAATGGGTTTCTGCTACAACTAAATTGATTTGTAAAAAGTTATTTTAATTGCCAACTTAGATAAAGGCAGAGTGAAGTTCTTCATGCGTAATAATGGTATTTTGCTTTCTGAAATATGAGCAGCTCAGCCGGATTGGGAGAGTACCCTTTATCAAAATTCCTATTGTGTTGCGGTTCTGGCTATAACTTTTAGATAATTCGAAGTAATGAATATTATATCAACGCCAAATAAATTAATCCTTTTTATTCATTCCTTTCCATTTTTGTTTATTTCCATTTTGAACATATTAGATTTAAGTTCATATCTATTTCGGCAAAGTAATCTATGAGTATGCTTTTTATTTGAATAAAGACTTTTCGAATCCATATTTATTTTGCTAATGATTTCTTGTTTGAATGTCGTCCTGGCTGTTAAGATTTATACGAAGGCCATTAAAAAATAATTGGAATGCTCTTTATGATTTAAATTTCGTTTTTTTTGTCTAATCTGGCAAAATAAATAGCATAAAATAAATATGGTAATTTGTAAGCATAATATTTGCAGCTGATGACCATTTAAACTTTACCAAAACAATTTTCATTCGTTAAATCAGGGACAAATAAGTTATATTGCGGATTTTACGCCAAGTTTACGATTTAAAAGTTTTTTCATCAAATACAAAAGTTATTTCAAGTTACATTCGAGTGTTGACTGCCCTATGCAAAGTTCGTTGACTCCTAAGTGCCGAAAACGTAACATTTCCTCAAGATGTCTAAACAACGGACAACTATAACATTTATCTGTGTGTCAGGGGAAACTGGACTTTATCGTTACTCGATAAGGTTTACGTGTATTTTTGCGGGTGCAACAATAGAATAACGCATCTCTAGAGAACTGGGGGGTATAAATTGAACAAACAATGTATTGCAAAATGGCTACGGAATATACGGTGGAGCGAGGTGGGTGGTGCTCAAAGTTTTATGTGTTAATTTGTGTTTAGTAAGTAAACTGTTTTTTGTTTTGATGCAAAGAATTTTTTGTTTACTTTCGTAGTTGGTTTTAGTAAAACTTTGAGTTAGAAACGTGGAAGCTGATACCTATTTGAACAACAGTTGTGTTGTAGGTACATTTTAAAAACACACTGTGTTTTAACGGACGAAATAAAAATGGTTTACATAGCGCAATGAAACATTTTTTTCATAATTATTGGCATGCCAATATTATAATAGTGACAGAGAGCTAAAAAATCAAGTTATTTGATTACCGTTCCTCCTGCAATCTTTATTTTTTCTTTTATTATTCTGAAACAGATATTGTTCTGTAAGTAGTTACTTCAACTGATTTACTAGTACGTATATATTTCCTTTTTATCGTTTTTTACGTAAAATACCTATATGTATAAATTTTAAGTACAACGGATCACAATTAGAAGCAGTAAATAAATTCACCCTTTTAGGCCTAGACATAGATTCACACGTAGATTGGAAATCACATATTCAAAAAGTAAGAACAAAATTATCCAAGTTTTCATACGCTCTCCGAGAAATCAAGAAAACAACAGATCTCAAAACGGCACTAGTAACATATTACGCGTACGCATTTGCATGGCTCAAATATGGAATTGTTTTATGGGGAAATAGTACAGACGCGCCTTCATTATTCACTCTACAGAAAAAAATGATTAGAATTTTAATAAATATCAAAGATACGGACTCCTGTAAAACTCACTTTAAAGACCTAAAAATATTAACCCTGCCCTGCCTCTACATATTTGAAATTTGTAAATTTGTAAAATATCCGCTATTCTATACCAAAAGAGGAGATATCCAAACAAAAATTGCACTTAGACATGAAAGCAGATTAAACATACCCACTTCACGATTAAAAATGCACGCTTCTAGTACATTTGTTGTGTCCATTAAAATTTACAATAAGTTACCGGAATGCATCAAAAATATAAACACAAATAATATCTTTATCAATAAATTAAAACACTTTCTAATAACCAAAAGCTACTACACTATTGACGAATATTTTAACGATAAATTTCAACAAAAATAAAAACGATTTTTAAATAATACGGATTACATAAATAATATTTAGTAATATAATAGTAAGATAATGTAATTTGTGCAATATATAATATAAAATACATAAATATAACTTGAAACCAAATATATAAATACCATAAAAACAAATAATATAATTATTTTAATGAAACTTAAAAAAAAATAGATTAATATTTATTTACTTATTTCCTAACAAAAAGTGCCTTCATCCTCTCTCCAATTGAAAAATTAACTTTGCTGTGCCCGACAGGGTCCATAATTGATTCGATGTTTTAACATACCAACTGTTACATGTACACATTATGGAATGCAATAAAGTATTGAGTATTGAGTACGTATATTATAAAACTACGAACACTAATCTACAGAGGTGGACTTAATGCAATAGTAAATCTCAGCGTACGACATAAAGTCCTTTAGACATAAATTCATCTTTGCGTTTAAGATCCAGGAATTAATACTGAAATAACTTTGAAGAAAGATCAAGTTTTACATACATCTATCTACATTGCTCCGTAAACTTTAACTTGAGATAATAAGTATATCGATTACAAGATCGCTGCCACTTTACAGCTTAGGTTGCTACCAGGGTAGCAGATGCGGGAAGGATATTTTGGCTAGGTACAAATATTACAAGACCTGTCGTACAACCTCAAGCACCCGACATGTCAAAATTCAAAATCCTACTAATATTATAAAGGTGAATGTTTGTATGTTTGTATGTTTGTATGTTTGTGTTTCAATCAGGCAAAAACGGCTGAAGGGATTTGGATGAAATTTGGCACACATGTAGTTCATATCCTGGAATGAGACATATGCTACTTTTTATCCCGGTAAGTGGCATGGATCAATGAAGACTGAGGAGGAAGTGGAAATTCAGAGCCGCTGCTGCCTTAGTACTATAGATTTACAAATACCAGGAGACCAAAAACATCAAGTACCAGGAAACCAGAAACATGTCATAGTATTTTTGGGCTGGTTAGGATAGGTGTAGGGTAGGTGTAGGGTAGGTGCAGGGTAGGTGTAGGGTACGTGTAGTGTAGGTGTAGCGTAGGTGTAGGGTAGGTGTAGGGTAGGTGTAGGGTAGGTGTAGGGTAGGTGTAGAGTAGGTGTAGGTAGGTGTAGGTAGGTGTAGAGTAGGTGTAGTTACAATCCAAATCAAGAAACCTCCCCTATTTCCGATTTTCACTCGGGCGAAGCCGCTGGTAGAAGCTAGTCATTTTATATTTTGCGTTATAGTTATAACTAGCCTACCAGCGGCTTCGCCCGCGTGAAAATCGGAAATAGGGGATGTTTCTTGATTTGTATTGTAACTACACCTACTCTACACCTACCTACTACCTACTACTACTCTGAATTTCCACTTCCTCCTCAGTCTTCATTGATCCATGCCACTTACCGGAATAAAAAGTAGCATATGTTTCATTCCAGGATATGAACTACATGTGTGCCAAATTTCATCCAAATCCCTTCAGCCGTTTTTGCCTGATTGAAACACAAACATACAAACATACAAACATACAAACATACAAACATACAAACATACAAACATACAAACATACAAACATACAAACATACAAACATACAAACATACAAACATACAAACATACAAACATACAAACATACAAACATACAAACATACAAACATACAAACATACAAACATACATACATACAAACATACAAACATACAAACATACAAACATACAAACATACAAACATACAAACATACAAACATACAAACATACAAACATACAAACATTCACCTTTATAATATTAGTAGGATAGATTTTTAAAACTCGTAAATCAGGCGACACACCTTAACCGGTTAAAAAGCGTAAATTAAATTCGCAATATATCTTATCGAAAATGAATGTCAAAGCTTGTCAAAAAATATGCGCTCCTTAAAAATACGAGAATTGCCTCTCAAAAAAGCCTCTTGACAAAGTGATGTACAATCAGAGACATATTTTTTTTTTAATTTAAAAAATGAGAGTCGTTGATGTACTAAAATGTCACGTGATCAATCCGGAAGATTTTGAACTTTGAATAATCGTTATTGCTGTTAAAATATCAGTTGGTCTACCAGAGGGCCAATTCTACAAATTTTTAAACAACGTTCGCATGCGCATGTCAGTCGCAATCTGACAAGTCCATACATTATTGATAGATTGCGACTGACATGCAAATGTTGCTTAAATATTAGTAGAATTGGCACTATAGTTCGGTGGTTTGTGTACTAGGCTAGCAGAAGTGAGGAGGAGATTTTGGATATAAACATAACAGTCGGTCGATTCTGTCGACATCTCATGGTGTTCACCTAGGTGTAGTGAACGACAATAGAGCTGTCATTCCATCTTATTTGTATGGTTTGACAACTCACCCGTCGGGCGCCCCGCCCAAGGGTTCACTTCGACATGTTTACAGAATCGCACTGCTGTACTAGACTCGGTCGGGTCAAGCCAGGGACAAGGCTAGTAGATTAAATTAAGTAAGTAACTAGCTAAAACCTTAGAGTAGTCAATTAAAGTACTTCTGAAGCCCTACGGAATAGAAGATCTTACCATTCTAATTCATTTAAATCAGGGAATTTAGCTAGGCTGGTGATTAAAGTGAAAATTATTGTATGTTTAACTAATGAAAGGCTGAGTAATTAAAATTAACACGCCACGATTTTAAGTGAGGCATTCATGAATTTGTGTCAAAGCAAAGTATTTTTGACATTGTTGTGTCATTTCGACATTTAAAAATCAAATAAAAAATAGACCTGTCATAGATAGCGTCTGTGCCAAGTTGCAATTTTCCGATTTCAACCTTGGGATCTTTAAGTCAAGAATGAATAGATTACTTCTAGGCAAGCGCGCTTTTCATTAGGTGAGCGGTTAAACGCGGCCTTTTTAATCTAAATAAATTAAATAATAACTAATAGGGTATTTGAAAACTATCAAAAACAAGATGAATGAATACTTATCCGAAAGTTATCACTAAAATTTGCCAAAAAAAAATTGATAAGTAGCAAAATAGAGGAGTTGTTACAAGCTTTTGAAGTTATTCTTCTCTCCTTGTCGTGCAAAATGTCGTTTGTACTGGATGGCGAAAATTCACAATGGCGATGCTAGTGAGTGACGTCACACGCCATTAGTACTGTCATTGTTTGTCAGAGATTTCAATACTCACACAACTCTTCAGCGCCTGCTCTTTTCCATCCGGTCTAATACTCTATTCTCCAACTCGCTAAGTCCACCACCATAGGCGCACCATCACAGCACCATACAACTCTGTCGAACTCGCGAGCCACAGCCGCTCGCTCCCAACTTTCATTCCCTCATCTTTGTTGGTTTTGTCTCAGACAATAGTTCGTCGAGGATTAAAATTTAATTACAACAGCCTTCTGTTAGTGACAAGTTCCCACAGTTTTAAGTTTTAAGGGAAACGCTTGAAGAAATGAAGTAATAAAGAGGAACATGGCCGATGCTTTGTGTACGTTTCAGATTTTCTGTTTTGACTGTTTTAAGTGGCGTTTTGTTAATGTTTTGTTGAATTTTAATTAAATTTTGTTTTTGTGTTGTTACTTGGCAATACTTGGTAAGATAAGAGGGGATTAAGACTTCTGTTGATGATGTCTTGTCTCAGTCAGTTTGGGGTGCAGCGATTTCTTTGTTAGCAATAAGCTATTTTCTACCTCTTCAACTGTTCAACTGTTCTACTGACTGCATCACTCAGTCGTATTGGGTTTTCTGAAGTACATAAAGCGAGAGCTATTTCTTTTGTAAATGTATATTTTATTAATGTGTAGTAAACTGCGTTGAATCATGTAATAAAACCAATAATTTACATAATAATACCAAGTTTATGGCAACATGTAACGGACTTAATAGAATCCAACCGTAGCTTGTATTCTATGTCCTCTAGATACTAGAATTTCATTACATTACCTTACTCCCATATATCATCAGAATTCGCATCCACTTCCACATTTATAATTTATAGGTAGTTCGGATCAGGAAAACGAGATAAATCATTCAAAGGTACTCAGATAGCTGGCGACCGCAATGAGATCGAACCCAATCGCTGTTCGCCGAACTGCGGCGCAAACATCCCCGTCACAAGAATGTTAATTAACAGGAATGTTCCATTTATTTTAATTGGTCGTTGATTGAGAAATCAAAATAGTGAAGAAATTATTCTAGGAAACTTCTGTAAGTTTCCTAGAACAATTACTTACGATATTTTGTTAGTTTCTGCTGAAGTGCGCTGAGACAGCTCCACAAATGTCCACCTCAATGTCACCTAATGGTAAGCGATGATGTGGTCGAAGACGGAGAACGCTTGCCTAGAAGTAACCCATTCACTCTTGACTTAAAGGTTGAGATTGGATAATTGCAACTTGGAACAGACGTTTCCCATGATAGCTCCATTTTTAAATATTTTTTTTTACCATTGTCACTATTTTTAACCGACTTCCCAAAAAGGAGGAGGTTCTCAATTTGACTGTTTTTTTTTTTTTTGTGTTTGTTACCTCATGTCTACGTCATTTATGAACCGATTTGAAAAAATCTTGTTTTATGTAAAATGATATACTTCTCGATTGGTTTTTAAATCCAAATAGCTAGAAAAAATATGTGGAAAAATCATACGAAATTGCATATTTTTGCTTTCCTGTGACTTCCCAGTGGTGTTTTTAGATGTGGGGTACCACTTAAAAGTGAAAAATAAAAAACTATTTCACAAAAAAAAAACCGACTTCCAAAAAAAACACTACAAAGTACAAAATAACTTTAATTTCGGAAGTCAGTGTCAAATTAGCAACCAAAAACACCGACTTCCGGAATTAAAGTTATTTTGTACTTTGTAGTGTTTTTTTTCATACATCGAATGATACAATTTTAGTAACAAGTTGTAAATTTTCAGTAAAAAGTTCCGGGAAATATTATTGTGCAACTACTAACTAAACTTTATAAGTTCAATTAAGCCAGGAGGATCCTTTGGTGAAGATCCAGAATTGCCAACGACGATACGCACGTGAACAGGACCGGGGCTACGAAGAAAAAGACGAACTAAGCTTTATCCTAGTTTATCTAGAATTCAGTGACAGCAAAACATTAACCATCTACAATTTTTATATCAATTTTCATATTACAGTATCCAGTTTTATGTACCCTAAAGAACAACTAGGCATATTTCGCCAGTCCGACGATTTACAAAATATAATGTTTCATACATTATATTTGAAAAAAAAATGAAACCAGCATTATTCCAATGTATAAGTCAAAGTCAATTAATTTATTTCAAAAGACCAATAAAAGGCACTTTAGAACGTCAAATTTACATTTTGAAAATAAAATATACTAGTGACTCTAGTTGTCCATTCGCAAAAATAAGATTCGTATGGAGAAGACCGGACAAAGTATTATAATATTTTGCATACATTAATCAATTGATGATATGTGGGGACGATACTAAAAAAACACTACAGTACTAGTAGGTACAAAGTAATACAAGCACAGGTAAAATTAATAAGTTTGCTAGTTACAGACATACTCACATTCATATATTTACAATACATTATTTTCATACCGAGATTCACATCTATCCTTAAGAGCATTTACATGTATTTGCAAAACAATACAGTATTAAAACACATGTACATAAAAATGTGGAGATGTAAAGCTGACAAATTACTTATTTTCCAAGTAGGTTACATCGTATTTGGGAACGAGCTCTAGTTTATTCGGCAGCCTTCTCCATATTTGTTTATCCCGACGAATGTCGTACCTAAATTAACACAGGGTCATGTGTTTAAATATTAGTTCTGGCGTTTCATGTATTCTGGACAGACTCAGATTATTTCCAGGCCGACTGTTTAGCTGGACATTTTATGTAGGATTTAGGTCGGCCATTATGTTGGTCTTTTTATTTTATCATTGTGTCTAACAGAACGCTTGACCGTAATATCTTTTTATTACTTTTCATTCTTCTGTGAATATCATTAATTTTCATTTCAAAAACAATGTCAAGTATTTTTAAATTATATTAAGTCCAACATTACATTACATATTTTTACAAAGTGACCCCAATAAGTCTCAAAATTATTTAGTCCTCAGGCATGTGTCTTTAACAGACACATTTTATCATCGTTCAAAACCATTTCACACACGTGTCACATGCAAACATCATCGAAAAGGATCCCAAAACGATAACGGAACACGAGTCTATCGCCGCGACTATTTTTATGGCAATAGTTTGAGAACCGCTGAGCGATGACCCTCTCAATATTTTACGGGAGATCGCACCCCGGCTATATCCCAGCTATATCCCGGCGTATCCCCGCTGTGGTGTGGTGGACACTCTTTGTGCTTTTTATCACCTTTATTAAGATTGGTTGGATGCCAATGACTTGTGTTTTTTATTTATTAAATCTTCATGCAACACAAAGGTACAAAGGCGGATTTAAAGCCTTAGGCATTATCTTCCAGTCAACCAAGGTTCGTGGACAGATAATGTAACAGTAAAATAAAAGAAAATATGTTTATAGTAAAACGATTTTAGCTTCTGATGTTACAAATATCAAATAATACAGTATGTCTCGTCGGTATCTTTACTGGCAATGACCTCATTAAAATATGATACAGTAACAGTATTGATTCTGGCACCAGATTGTAGATCGAATAGAGGGTGGCAACAAGTGAAGCGAGATCAAAATGAGACGGAGATTTAGAGTGAGAGATAGATTGAACATCGCTTAACTGTTAGAGGGACACAACTACAAACGATAGTGAAGTAGAATTTGCATAAAAACTCTTTGAACTGTGCGGTAATGAAAAAAAAAGACGAAGTGGTAGGCGAATTGCTAGTGACTAAGTTACTAGCAATTCGCCTGCCACTTTGTCATCCTTCGTACAAACGATTTTCCATTTTCTCATACATTTGCAAAAATCAAACATCATACAAGAAAGAGTTGTAAAAAATTTGACGTTACTAGTCCCAGAAGTTTCAGCTGTGGGCTGTGCGTTCATGTCAGTCAGTTAGTTTCCTTTCAAATCATATTATTATCTCCTTGTATTGTATTCACGAACACTGAATGAAATAAATTCCGTTAAAATTAATTCGCACCTACAATTAATATTCCCATTAATGCTACAATCGACTTTTTATGACAGCAACCTAATTAGGAAGAATGGCTTATAGCCGAGCGCAATAAAAAAATAAAATACTCCATTCATTTTTATCTATGAACTGAGGCATAGGGGGCGTTTTTGATGGGGAACACAGTAGAGCACCCTATATGCGCCATAGTGATTTCAAGTGCTATGAAATAACAGTGGTACCTTTAATAATATCTAGAAATAACGTAGCAAATGGAATACAGTCAGTGTTTGTTTGTTGTCTTTTCAGCGGGAGCTGGGAATATTAGATGCTGTCGAATGGCACGAAATGCTGGCGATATTATGTATGCTTTGCTATCCCGAGGGAAAGTTGATAAAATTGATTTTGTTCAAATGGAGAAGTGTGCCTGTCGGTCACTGGGTTTCATACGCTTTTTACGTCCAGTCACGTGTTTGGTGAAGATTTTTAAAACAAGCAGCATATACAAAAGAAAATAACAATAGCATAATTTTAGCATATTATATTCTCCCATTACCGCAGAAAGACCTTCCTAAATCTTTCCATGGCGGCAAGTCTCGACTAGTTACCGATCGCCAAATCAATGATCTGATCTGTGGATCGCGTTCAAATTTGCCTGTGTACGGGGGGCTTTAGGACTTATCGACCAAATTCGGTCGGTAGGCGATCGTTAACTACGTCGAGACTGCAGGCCCTGGTACTTATTATTTTGGGTACTTCCCGATATGTCACATTCCCGGTTCGTCAACATGTCAAAAGTAGAAAAACAAATGAACGCAAGTAGCGTTTGGTCAAGACTATAATTATGCACACGTCAACATCATAATTTCAGCTGAAAGATGTGTCCTATGCAAGACATAGGTCTCCGTCAAGCTTCACCATATCGCCTTCAGCATTTCTTACAGCGGACTCCCTGTTTTTGTATATTTGTATGACATTGCAGTTAGATGCTGAACAAAGTCAAAACGTTTATTTCAATTAGGCCATTAAACGGCACTTTTGAACATAATTTATATTTAAATACTACCTATGTATAAAAAATAAAGTGACTCTACTGTCCACACAGCACAACAGCTATTTCAAACAAAACGTCTACATTGAAAACTATAATATGCTGACACATCTATTGTAATGAATTTATTATAGTTTGACTCATGGCCATTACCATTTACTGATGTCAAATTATCTCGTCATGCCAAGAAGGTCAACATCTATGGTGTATAACATACAATTATGAGCATCAAGAAGTCTTGGTACTATGTTCAATGTTGTAGTAATATTACTACAACATAGTACCAAGACTGTTCAGACATTCAAGTTCACGACACAATGGGACATCCTTAAGTGACATACATTGTCCCCTTACATTAGTCTCTTGGTTATTTGTTTAAGCATTAGGAATCTTATCTCCCATTGTACAAAGTTTAGTTTCAATTTTTGCAAGATGAATTGTTTTGAACTTGTATGATTTGTAGTTCTGTAGTTCTAAAATTGACGTTTTTATTGTGTCCTATGTTGGTTGGTAGAGATGTGATAATATTTGTAGTATGCCTGATATTATGTTACGATACGACGTAACCGTTGCTGTAATCTATGTAAATAAATAGGTAAATGGTTAAATGTCTTGCTAAGCGCAAAACTTGAAATTGGCTGGACCAATTCGGCCATTTTTGATTTCAAATATTCGTTGAAATCCGAGGAAGGTTTTTATGAAAAGAAAAATAGGAAAAATTGTACGAAAACAAAATATTGCACGGGTAAACGTAAAAACCACTGTGGTTCGAAGACAAAAACTAAGGTGTATTTAATTCACACAGACAAAGTCGCGGGCATAAGCAAGTGACAAATAAATCAACGATTTCGAAAATAACAAAATTATTGAAAGACACTTGTAGACATATACAAGTATCTTCCTTAATAATTATCGATTTTGTATGAAAGATTTTTTTAATGAACATTTGTCCATTACTTTATTTCATATGTAGATGATAATATATAATAATGTTGGTTATATTAGTTTGAAGGTCGTGGTTGTCAATTAACAACATTTCTATAGTGCTGGGCGGTCCCCTACCACTATAAATTAATTTGTTAGTCGTTGACGGCATTCGGCTACTTTGATTCCTTTGTTCATCGTATAGCTGTATGTATGTACATTATGTACTCAAGGGTGGATTATAGACGGTTGTTTTTCAATTAACGGCTGCATCATTAAGTTTATGTTGGCTTGTGATAGCAAATTATTGCGGATGTTTTGTGCTGTATCTATAGGCATCATCTTGTACAATTTATTCGGAGACAGTACCATACTCAGGGTCGTCTTTGCCCATTAGAGGCATTGGGCTCAGGATAATGGCCCCCCTATGACAGAGCACTATTTTGTAAAAAAAAAGCAAAAAAAAAACACAGAATTCTAGATTTATTCTACTTTAAATAAAATCATATTTAAAGAAAAGGTAATTAGAATATTATTCGGAAGTGAAACTTATTATTAATCTAAAATTTATAGATAGAGTGAAATAAAAATATATTTTCGTTTGATTTTCTAAAAATTAAAATATTTATGAGGCATCGATAGGTTACCTGACAGAATCCAGGGCCCCCTTCGATCGCGAGGCCCTGTGCACTTGCCATGAGTGCCAGTAGGAAAGACCTGACCATACATTTTAAGGACTCCTGAATGTCTGACAAATTTAGTTTTCTTTTTGTGACATTGGATTTTATTAGTGAGGGCAGATTGGTTGTCACTCCATGAAAAATATTGATGTTCAGCTTTTTCCGGCTTGACTGGAAGCCGATCCCAGCACTCTTCGGAAAAGGATAGGCAGATGAAGACTTTTATGATTTCAAACTATCTTTTTTTCGATTTTCTAAAATTACACTTACTTACATAATTATATTAAATCATCATCATCATATCAGCCGAAAGACGTCCCACTCCACAGCTGGACATATGCCTCACCCAAGTGTCGCCACCTGGTGTCCTACAAGCTACCCGAGACTATCAGCAGGTCATCAGTCCACCTTGTTGCCACAAGACCTTAGCTCAATTCTTAGCCTATAGTAGGTGCCAGATAAACTTGAAAGAAGAAAAAGAAAGAAATAAATAAGTTTATTCCGCCAGAAATGACTTGCATTAAAGTACATTGGCCTTTCCCTAATATACCCGAACAATACATTATCAACCATTTTACATTACTAGAGAACATAAAGGATCACGATAGAAGTAGATTCAGGACTGCTCTAAGTCTTTATTTCTGTTTTTGATTTTAAGAAAGTTAATAAATGTATGTGGGTCAATGACCGTTATTGCACATTTATCTGGAATCTACTTTAGGCCTTAGAGAAAATAGACAATTATTTTATTTATTTATCTTGTAAAATGTTTCTTTTATAGAAAAAAAACATAAATTGAATTTTAAATCTTGTTTCAGGTCTCCAACTTCTTAGCCAGTCAAACGAATAACGGTAAGTTGTTTTTACAAATAAACAGACAACACTATATTTTAATACACTTTGTTAGAAACTCTAACTTTAAATTCTAAATAACTTTGCCACACGACAGCGAAGTAAACAAGCTTCCTTTCTTTACCGTACAAAATATTACCTCCGGAACAATGTTAGAATATTTCAGTTTTACACTTTTAATATAGAGGGTAGTCGTCAAAAGCTCGCGTGCTGTGTTGTGACCACAGAGTAACGAGACACCACAGGCGGCTACTGCTAGATACGGTACTGACAAAAGGAGATGGATACGCTTTTATACAAAGTTGGGGCTGGGTGTAAAAAAATATGCAAGTCGTGTCAATAAATCAATATACAACGTGTTACAGAATAAACGTACTCATCGTTATTCAATGAACAGTTTTTACTATACCTGCCTACCTGCCCGGAAATCGCGAAAAAAAATCAGCAGTAGTGACATTTTGTCGAGGTATGCGCACAGAAATGAACAATCGATTCTTTTTCGCGATTTGAGTGTTGGTCCCATGGTAAAAGTTGTTCGTAATGATGAGTACAATGATCTCCTAGGAGGTATTGCGTTCATTATGTAATACGTTGTATAAACGGAAGTCGCGGGCAAAAGCAAGTAGTTTATAATATACTAGCTTTTGACCGCGACTTTGTATGCGTATATCCCGTTTTACCCCGTTCCCGTAAGAATTTCAGGAAATGCTCTCTTAGTGCTCCCCTACGCTCCTCAAAGAACCTACATACCGAATTTCAGCTTTCTACGACATTCTGCGGGTTTTGTCAATCTGAGAACGTAGTTATAAGAGTGAGTTTACGCTACCAGTCTGAAAGCTATACTTGCTATTTTGTATTAACGGGAAGGCGTTAATAAGAGTAAGTTATCGTTTTGTGTTGAGCGAGAGGACATGACAGTTGTGTCAATGGCAATGGCAGTCGAAACTTGTGCTATAGCACAAAATAGGCGCCAGATAAATGTGTAATAATAACGGTCAATGACCGACACAGATTATTGACTTGATTATATTTAAAAAAAAGCTGAAAAGCTGTCCTGAATCGACTTCTATCGTGATCCATTACGTTCTCTATAGTAATGAAAAACGGTTCATAATTTATTGTTCGGGTATTTACGAATGGATATTAGGGCGCCTACTTTAGAGCGGTCGTGAATTCTACCAATAATATATTTGTACAGCAAGAGTGAACAGGCATCTTTTGGACACGCTCGCTCCATCATAGACCTCATCTATCGCTTTCCATCAGGCGTGATCGAGGTCCAAAGGGCAAGCCCATTCCTCAATAATAAAAAAAACAGCAGCTAAGTGTGAAAAAAATCTGCGTGACTCAAATCGAACAGTTCAAAGCTTCTGACGAATCAGAATCGTCCAGCGGTCCAGACTGCTTAAAGATGGTGTCTGTATCGCTGCCGTCGCGACGTTCCAAGCTCTATGGTTGTGACGTAACATGGTGTGTTTACGATGTGCCCGCAGCTTATGAGACTCACTCGGGGGATTTGGACCTCCTTTTACTGTTTTGCAAGCCTCTTATTAATATATTTTGACAGGTGGATGTGCGGATCCTGGTTTTTCACTTTATAAAGTCATGACTGACTAAACTGGTATTTAGCTACATCCCTTGTAGCTTTGTAAGACTGGAAGTTGACCCCAACACAGTTGGGGTAAGATTAGGCATTTTTATTAAGAATTGTGTGTTGTTACCTGACTGAAATTCAATTGAGATTCATATATGAAACAGCCAATTCGAACCGTGCACTAGATTCTGAAGTTTTAGAAGGGGCGATGGAAGCCTTTTTGTTTTTTTTTAATTTTTATTAGTGGCCCGCCCTGGCTTCATATAAACCTCGTCCTGACAATAATAATTACGATCACAACAAAAACAAACGAATAATTTAAATCGTTATCAAGTTATGGCGTGACCAAGGGAAACAGAGATTCATTTTGAGACATAATTATATAAATATAGTCCATGCAGATTTGTTAATATGTAAATTAGAAACAGTAATTTGTTTCTATTGATTATAAATGTAGTTAATTACGATAACTAAATAAGATTTTTCAATTAGTACTCTATAAGTAGAACTTGTTCTTATTATTATGTAGAATTAATGAAATAGTTTTAAGTGTGACGAATAAAGATTCGTCACACTTAAAACTATTTCATTAATTCTGTGTGTAATTTATAGTTGTCGGTAGATATTATTATACAGTTAGTAATTACTCACTCCTTGTGTTATCTTTACTTACCGAGACTACAAGTCAATCACAAAATTAATTAAGAATTTAAATTAATTTTCATACATTAAGTCCTTTGCGTGTAGCAGTTAATTATTTTCATGCAAAACAAACTTACTAAAGTAAGTAATTACCGAAACTATTGTGTCAGTAATTTTTGTACAAAGAAAGTTATTTTCATAAATTTAATTTAGGTAGTAGTTATTTAAATAATCTGCAACGTTTTAGTTAGTTGATAGTTTATGTAAAAAAAATAATTTATAAATTATAATTTCATAACATTCATTTTAATAAAAATTAATATAAAATGCAGTATTGTAATAATTATCGACAGCACGACTGAAAACATACAGGATATATTAATTTTTCAATTACTACCTGTAATACTCTTAGGTCTCAAGGTCGTTCAGCAGGTAATACCTACCGTCTATCCAGCATTGTACGCCGAGCCAAACAAATTCAACTTAAAATTGAACATAGGTACTGTACGAGTCATACATCGTACATGCGCCTACATGGCACGCGCGCATTTCATATTTACACAAATCATCACTTTTCCGTCGCCTTGCACAAATTATATTGTATCGCGACAGTACGTAATCAATCAGCGTTCATAGTCAGCTGTACTCATTACCGATCATTCACCTTACATTCATATTACAATAGTTACGTGGTAGTTAAAACTATTCAATAAATCAGAAGTTATTTGGCTATCAGTGACTTATCATTTCAAACTATCTACAAGGTGTGTGCGACCCATTCAGCAGCGCATACAGGTACACATTTATTTATAAGCACTATCGACATTTTGAATAAAGGCATCCAACTATTCTTTACGTCTGAAAGCAAAACGAGTTCTATCTAAAATTGGTCCTTAATAAATTCTAGAATTTCTTCAAATCTAAGTAGCGTTACACAAAGGAGTCTTCAGTAAATCAAATCATTCAATAGAACGAAGTATTGTGACAAAGCAATACGATTCTTTGTCTACTATTTCGAATACATTCCCGTACGCGTGAGGGGACATGGGAAAATTGGCGATGTAGTTCGAAGCAGTGTACCGAACTGCTCTGGACAGGTAGGACGACAATTTCTGCGAGCGCATGTCACTTGAATCGTTAGTATTCGTGATGCACTGGAATTGTCTTTTAATGGAGAATGCTTGCGTTTAAATTTATTTTCATAATTTAGCAAACAATTGAAGATCTCAGATAGTCATTCTATCTGAGATCTTCAATTTTACTGTAACGATTATTAATTCAACGATATTAATTCCCTAATTTACGTTTGCAACCAGAGTCAAACGAATTTTTCAAACATTATTGTGAAATAATGGTTGGTAATTTCGTGTGTTTTGCAATATGGTTGTATTTGATAATAAGAGATAAACTTTCTAGTGGATTAAGAATTAGACCTTTTTTGCACCCTACTTCGGAAAGGTTTTATTTTCTTTTGATCATTCATACCAAAATAGAAGTAATTTTGATGGCATAAACAGAAAACCCTATGAAAGAACTATGAGAGCTGTATGCACCCCACTTCCGACAGGTTTTGATTGCGTCAACTGTTTAAGGGTGACAACCGACCGTGTCAACAAATAGTCAGCGAACGATCGGGTCACCCCTTTTTTATGGATGGGAAATCATCAAATGACCCCTTCCACTCTGAGTGGAGCGGAAGGGAGTGTCTCTCGAAGTGACTCTTTCGAACAAAATCCACAACCCTGGCAGGCTGTGGCCCTAACAGGCCCAACAACACGCCGTCGACCCGGTCTTGGCTTTGATCGGCGAGCCACCTAATGCTCGCCGTCCGCAGGTTTGCGCCTACGGATGGCCGGGAATCGCCCTGCGACTCCCGACGCCCGGGGCGTCTCCTTATGTTGCGGCGCTCCGCCCAAGCAGTGCAGACCTCCACCGTATGCTCCACAGTATCCTCCGGGCGATCCTTACAGTGAAAATACCCGGACGTTTCCTCCCCCTGAATCCGCAAACAGGTACCTCCCGAAACAACCGTGTCCGGTGAGTACCTGCGTCAGGCGGAAGGTGAGGACGCCACGGCGTCCTCTCCTCGCCTCTCCAGCCACTCCTCAAAGAGGGGACTTACCGCCGCAATCGGGTGTCACACCTAACGGGTATCACCCGGGGCGGGCCGTACCCCTCGCCCTACTTCTAGCTACGCTACTGTGTGTGCAGAAGGCTAAATTAGAATGCGTTCAAATCGCAATATCAGCTCAGCATTCTCAGCTCCCTACCTCTGGGTGACATAATAAGTTCATCAATAGGTTATCTGAAGGGCGTCAAAATTTTGTGTCATATAAAATACGAGGTGTAACTGGGGCACATATTGTTATATAGAAAAGATACCTTCAGAATAACAATACTAGTAATAATGTGTGTTTAAATATTGGTTCAGTTATTACTCGTTAATAAACTACTAAAGTGTATTTACAGTCTGCTTGTAATTATGTGCAAATAACGATACATTGCAAATACATATAGCAATTATTTTCTATTAGAGTAAATAAGTATAAACTATAATTGAAAATACATTTCACACTTTTTATAGAACAGTTATTTTGATAAATTTTATCGTAGAATGAAATCACATCTAATGTTACAAAACCGTTTGGAATAAATTAAAAGACAACTAGTTTAATGTTTCATGGACCTCATAACTTAAAACCACTCATTATTAATATAGTGACCAGACAAGAGCCTATTAATTATAACATTTAAAACTAATACTTATAAGGAACTATCAAACGCTTGTAGGTAATTCAAAGGAACGGATTTCGCTAGACTGCAGTCTAGCGAAATCCGTTCCTTTGCTTTTTTTCCTTTCCTTGCTTAAAAATAACTATCAATATATACATGCCGTTTAATGGTGGCCTTTTTTATGGATGGGAAATCAACAAATGATTCCTTCCGCTCCGGGTGGAGCGGCAGGGAGTGTCAGACTTTTACTGACTATAACCCATCCATGCTCCTTCTAGTGCCTTTTGCGTTCCAGGGCCGCGGTAACTCTTTCTAACAAAATTCGCAACCCTGGAAGGTTAATTGGTGACCTAGCCTTTTCATTTCACTGCGCCGTTTTTTCACCGACCTAAGTGACATCTTTGGTTCAATAGGTAGAAAGCTGAAATTTGGCATGTATGTTCTTTGTAAGGAAGCACTAAGAGAGGACTTCCCGAAATTCTTACGGGAACTGGGTAAAACGGTGTATGCGAAGTTCCTCTACTGTTTACCAGCTACAGAATACCACTCTTAAATATGAGCACGAAATTCTGGAACAGCCTGTATAAACATACACACATACAAAAATTACTTATTAGTTTAGATTGGGTGGTCAATTAGTCATCTTTATCTTTATTATAGACAAGTCCGTTTTTGTACGTTAGAGCACGATTTATTATGTTAATTTTAGGCTCCAACTGAGTAGAATATAGAGAGCTAATTATGTGCGAATATGACAGTTAGCCTATTCAATAAATCAAAAGAAGGAAATAAATTAAGTTTTTTGTTTAACATTTACCTATAATTTATTATAACGAGTTATTATGGAACTTTCCAACATGGATATTTATATTTATTAAACGCGGAACCGACATACAAAAAACAACGGGAGTGCCGGCAGAAGTGAAAACTTGAACATGCACTTTGTTCAATTTCTATATTTTAAACACCTCCCTCCGTCTTACGAATTTTCGATCAGGTCACGTGTCCTGACGCGAGTTTAACATTTTTACCCATCCCAAAAATTCCATATTTTAAACATCTCCCTCCGTCTTATGAATTTTCGATCAGATCACGTGTCCTGACGCGAGTTTAATGTATTTACCCATCCCAAAAATTCCCTATTTTAAACACCTCCCTCCGTCTTACGAATTTTCGATCAGATCACGTGTCTTGTCGCGAGTTTAATGTATTTACCCATCCCAAAAATTCCATATTTTAAACACCTCCTTCCGTCTTACGAATTTTCGATCAGATCACGTGTCCTGACGCGAGTTTAACGTATTTACCCATCCCAAAAATTCCATATTTTAAACACCTCCCTCCGTTTTACGAATTTTCGATCAGGTCACGTGTCCTGACGCGAGTTGTAACATTTTTTTACCCATCCCAAAAAGTGCACAACGCCGCTAAAGAAGTTTTCACTTCAAAAATCAAAGTCACTTGTAAATTAATTCAGTTTTTAGGCTTCACTAGAAGTTGACTACCCTTCTCACAAAATGTGGAGTCTATTTAACAACCAACAAACAAAGTTGTCCAACTTTTCATTACACGCTGTTTTATCTAGTGCTGAAGATTTAAGGCCATCCATCCACCGTCTATTGAGCTAGAATGTCGTTGGTTTATCTACCCCCCACTCCCCATACCTCCCCGATACTCGTTTACAGTGTAAACAGAGTAAATTGTTCTGCCACCCCAGGTTATTATGCCGGCGCGATATTACCGGTTTACGATGTAAAGATACTGCCACACTATGTACAAATTAAAGTGGGTGTTAACCAAATAGATTGGTAGCATTTCTTATTTTACTTTTTGGTGTTTTTAGTAGTTTGGTGTTGTGGGTTGTAGCTGTAGCAATTTGGTTTTTGAATTTTAAAAGCTTGTAGGGATGTTTCCTGAGTAAAAAAATAAGATTCTATTATATTTAGTCTATCAGTTAGATTATCCAAAAATATTGGAAACGTATTTTTTCTTCTATCAAATCAATATAATTGTCAAAGATAAAACGCATCAAAGATAAGAAGTGGGGGGTTGTGACGTTACTTTCCGTAAAAAGTGTATATGACGTCTTACGAGTTTTCAAAGCAATGTATCGTTTTCATTTTGTTTGTGTGAAAAAAGAAAAAAATACGAGTCTAACATTTTTTTGAAATCTTAGATAGATTTCAAAAAAATGTTAGACCCTATTTTTTTTTTTTTTCGACTAATTAGATTTTATCAGAAAACAAAATTGCAACGAATTTCTATTAAAGTAGGGTTTAGATTCGATTGTTTGATTAGACGTGGAAAAAACGGAACCTATTCTGGGGTTCTAGGCATAGTATAATTCTGTCAACTATAACAACTGTGAAATTGTGCAAAATATATGAGACAGGGATGTGATACCAAAATATAACACCAAATGATCTTAAGTTTTGGCAATTTTACAATAGCTAATAAAAGAGTCGCTTTGTCTAGGCATACTACACCAGAATATTTAGATTGATTAAAACTTAACGGTTAATAGCGCGTTGATCAAATCTCAGGCCATGGCATGCTAAGACAGACAGGGGTCTAATTGTGTGCCTTGTTTAAGAGTAAGGAAAACATTGTATTTATGAATAAATAAATAAATAATTTGCAAAGCATTTACATCATCATCAATCAACAGCGTGACGTAGACTTTCCAATATGAGGTTTTCTCGAAATTACGTTATATCTAAACCTGAAATAAAGTACCATAGAAGTAGTTTACACGTAGCCTGCGCTCAATAAAGGCTACCTCAGACGGGTTTGACAGGACCGAGCGAGCACCCTAAGTCCGCGGAACGCGGGGATTTTACGAAAAATCCCCGTCGTCGTCGCGTTGTGCCTGTGTCCTCAACGCAAGTCGATATCGACACATTCCAACTGCTCACAGCGACTGCACCGTTCCTTTGTCACCATCCAGAGACCAAATCCGCTGACTGCTGCGATAGCAACGACTTTGTCTGCCCATTTCGCTACTGGACGACCAACACTCTTGCCAGAACCAGTCCAGTCCACTACCAGTCCTTGGACGCCGCTCAGACACTGCCTTACTCCGTCTGTCATCACCGCACCTTGTCATGTGGCCTGCCTAACTCCATTAGAGTTCCATAACTCGTTACACAACACTGAACTTAAAAAAAAATCTTTCTTTAAAATCTTTCAAGCTAATAATATATAATTATAAGCTCTGGTGGTCGCCACTGTTGATTCTGGCTTTCAGGAGTTTCAGTGGTTTGGCAATACGTGGCGGGTTTTTCCCAAAAAAAAAAATCCGTTCCTCTTTAAACCGGATGTCCTGCAGAAATTATCGTAGCAAAATCTCGGCTGGAAGCATGGCCGGTTTAAAACGCTTTACTTAGACGGTATCGTGCCCCGTCTCAAAGGTTTTTGATGAATATTTTATGGAGTTTACTTGTAGTCCATTATTATTATCTTGCACATAGAATTTCGGGGACTATTTTCTGTGTTAGCCTTTGTAGGTAAACGTTTGTAAAGCTGGTCTAAAGGAAGGCAGATGAGGTAACTGAGACGGTTCGTTTTACATGCATTAGCAAGTTGATAAAGTTTGAATTTATAAAATGTGTACCTATAGTACCCACACACTACTTATTTACGCTAGCTTTTATAGGATATAATGGAAAGGTGTGGTCATATTTTAAAAACTGCTTCTGCTGACATGAATGACTGTCTTCAAGGAAATCATAGTAATTTTCTAAAATGAATGTTTGTACCTCCAATACTAATTTTGATGTTGAAGCGAAAATACAATTTTTAGTTTTGGGGTTAGAGCATATCACTTTTTCTAGTACCCAAGCACAGAGGGTCCTCATATCTACGTCAAGAGGGAAGAGTAAGAGGGACCATTAACATTCTGTTGGTGTCTACAAAAAAATAATTTTTATACAGTAACGGATATATAAAGACAAGCATCCTAACATACTACGGTCATCAACCAGATTATGTATTCGTTACAATATTAAACTGGAATGCGAGTTGCTTGCTGGTGGAAACGCGCTCTTATAGAAAAATCTGCTTACGCCAGAGTACAGGAACCCAATACCTACAAACATAGTTAAAAAATATGTCACACATAAAAGACATTGGTAGCAGTTTGGTCGTTATTAATCGTTGGTCGTTTCGCCCCCTGGCACAATTACGCGACAATGGTGACGGCTCCGGGCGACCAGCTAACAGATTAAAATACCTATACAATGCTCTAAAATTGTAACTGCAGAAAACGTCTGTTTTTTTGTCATGTGCTGGCTATTTTATGGGTATTGGAACCCCTTAGTCGGCAGGGCTTGTAATGGCAAGTTTACACAGTGCGAGCTGCTGACAAGATAGTAGACAGTTACTCGGGTCGTCTACTCGTATGCCAATAGCTCGGCTCACCTTAGCTGTCTTTAAGGTGATAGTAGCTGCACAGTCTCTTGTAAGGTGCAACACCCAAAATATACAGGTTCCGCTCGCAATAGCCTGGCTGACACTGGCGAGCTACTGCCGAACGCGTCCAAACGATGCGAGTGTTGGCCGAGCTGATGCCATGTGAAAAAAAAAATGTTGAAATAACTCGGATGCGAGCGATAGTAGAGCTGAGCGCTTCCGAGTTACTTCAAACTTTTTTGTTTTCACTGCCTGCTCGCCAACTCGCACTCGTAAGATACGTCCACATAATGCGAGTTACTGCACTGTAGCTCACCTCGGCGGGCTGACTTGCACGCTTGCTCGTAATGTGTAAACTAGCCATGAGTGATGCATTCGGCATTTTTTTTTTGCTACCTGAAATATAAAATTCTTCATAGGTTGGTGTGGAACTGTACTAATAAATAAATAAGTAAATCCATTGCCAATAAAATTATTTACTTTTAAAAGAACAACAGAAAATAATAATAAACTAGTTATTACTGACTATATACCTACACGTAAATCTAACTAAATAGATCCGTAAAACATGGAGTCAAAATATTCCTCCGCATTGCTATGGACTGGAAGTATGCTCAAAGAGTGGCATTGCCACGTTTTATGGCAATGGTTATCCTCTTACCAAGGTTAAAGCCAACCCTAAAGATAAAAATAAAATGTGGCGGTTTGCTAAATCTAAGATAAGTAACTACTTTCTGCAAAATAATTTAGTTTGTATTTCCAAGAAAAAAAAACGAATTATCTAGTCTATTTGAATACTGTTCAATTCAATACAAACTAATATGTGACTTAAGTGTCTCTTAACCCATTACTTGTAACATTAGGCAGTCGTCAGACGGCAAGAATGTTGTTTACAACGGCAACGTCATAAATCAACGAAAACATTGTAACCAGTTTCCCAGACGAGTTACCTAATGTACATACCTACTAACTTTTTGTAGACACTAATTTGCAGCATTGCCGGAACAGTGAATTTTATAAACATACATACACTCGTTCAATATAAATAGACTCGGTCAAAGGACTAATTGGCGAGGTGTTCCGTGTCAAACAAAACTAAATGCGGGATTGTTTGTAACTTTATGTTAAATACGAATGTAACACACGCGGAAAGGGGTTACAGCCAAATTTTTGGTGGCGGGACTTTTGATTTGTAAATTAAAGGTTATTTTGTTCGGCGCGTTGTGTTCCACGCGCGCCTCAAAGTGATGTCAGCAAAGTAGACGGGGCCCGTTAGGGCCAGAGCCTGCCAGGGTTGCGGATTTTGTTCGAAAGAGTTACCGTGGCCTTGGAAAGCAAAGGGCACTGCGGGGGAGCGGAAAAAGGGCGGAGCGGAAGGTAGTGTCAGACTCTTTTTGACTAAAACCCATCCGTGCTCCTCCTAGTACTCTATACAAGAATTGCTTTAGATTACATAAAACATTATTCTAATTCATGTTAAGTGTTGCATTTTAAGTCTTCCAAATATGCAAACTACGCGATTCTAAATAAAATTACACTAAAGAGACATAAAACAAAATTTAATAAGGTATCATTCATTTGTATCACCTGGTTCTTCATAGATTTTATCTGTGGTATTTAGAAACAGAAAAAAAGTTTTTACTGGTTACGTAACCCCGGTCCATGATTAGACTGCTAAGATAACTCTATAATGGAATGATTAAAATTAGAACCTGTTTATTGTCTGGCACTATATTTAGGCAAATACTCCTGATACACGCTCTCCCACAGGTCGTTCTCTTCCCTGTCTGGTGATTGACCAGCAATCAGCTGGTTGCCGATGTCCATGTAGTCCTGAGCAGCCAAGGTGTATGGCTTCCATTTCACGCCTAGGCTCTCGTCTGGAGTTGGGTTTCTAAAACAACGTAGGGATTTTATTTGAAATATACATATTTTATGCATTCGATCGAAGTGTCGATTATGCAGCATGCCCAAAAAAAATGTTTTATTATAATATAGGTCAACGAGAAATTAAGGTATTGTTCTTGGATTCCTTTGTCGAGAATAATTGAATTATACTCTTCCATGACCTCTGAAAACGAATCACAGGTACACTTAGTTTTTAACTTACCCGTATTTGGCGAAATTCGTCCACAGCTTGGTGACCCTATCGATAACTTTGAAAGTTTCAGAATCCTTGCCAACTTTATTACTAAACAGTTGAACTGGGAAGAGGTATGTCAAATCATCACAGTGAGATACCACGGACATATCTTTAGTAAGATGATCGACACCAAACACACCACTGAAACAGTTCCGCTCAGTTTTGCAATTGAACTTGTACAAGTACACCTTATTCTTCCTTGAGTTCAGCTTAGCTGACAACATCACTCCATAAACAAACATATCTACACTTAAAAACTTCATCATTTGGACGTAATTTTTCATCGATACATCGTCATCTTTGTAATAGAATTTCTGTATCTTCCTTGCAGCTTTCAGCTGATCAGTAATATTACAGTTATTCTGAATAAGTTTGGGGGCAAAAAATTCTCGGTAACGTTTAGCTTTAGCTATGATATTCTCTAAAGGACCACCAATGTCTATTGCTATCAGTCCTTCGTCTTGGGTGTACCCTGTCATAATATCAACACCTTCATGTGTTTTGTTACGAATAGCATCAGTGACGTCTCCGAAGAAGAATCTTTCATTTCCAAAATCTTTCTCATTTGCTATACCGAAATGGATTTCATACGGTTTTTGTGCTAGTGTTATTGGTAAATTCAAACCCACGAGAGCCTGAACAGGTTGTTTTTTAAAGAATTCGTACAATTCGTTTTCGTCCTCTGATTCGAATCCTAACTGTTTCGCAAGAAGTAGAGCCTTTTCTCGTGGTTCGAATGCTTGTGACCAAAAGCAAGTGGCTGCTCCACTCTGAGGAATTGCGCGGTTAAAAAGGCCCTTTGACATCGGTGATACCAAATGATAGCAAACACTTCCCGCACCAGCACTCTCACCAAAAATTGTTATGTTTTCAGGATTTCCGCCAAAGTTAGAAATATTTTTTTTCACCCATCTGAGTGCAGCCACTTGGTCCTTCATGCCAGCGTTACCAGGTACGTCTTCGGTTTCCAGACAGAGGAAACCGAGGACCTCAAGTCTGTAGTTTATAGTGACCAGCACTACATTATGACTGATGAGGAATTGTGGTCCATAAAGGTCATCATCGCCACTTCCCCAGACGAAGCCTCCGCCATGAATCCAAACCATAACAGGAAGGGGTTTGTTTGGTTTAACTTCTGGTGTGTAAACGTTGAGGTACAAGCAGTCCTCACTCATATTGCCAAGACTAGGGTTCGTCGAGTTGAACTGGTAACAAACCTGGCCAAATTTGTTTGCCTTGCGCACGCCTTGCCATGGTTTAATTGGTTGGGGAGCCTGAAATAAAAATTGTTTACGTTCTTAAATAATGTAATAAAAATATAGCAAGACAGAGGATGATGATTTGAAATAAACATGATAAATTATATTATTAAATCCCAGGTATCGGATGCTTTTTCGCCAAAAATTATTACAGAGTTCGGTTTTATTGATTTTCGTATTAAGATGAGTGGTGCAGAGGGCAAAGAAATGATTATAAATTATGAAAGATCCATGTGCAAGATTGATTGTTATGATAAAAATGATCGTTGAAGATATAAAATTAATTAACATGCTGATTGTGATGAACACGTACAATATATATATGTATATTTCACTTTATCAGTAATAGAAACTACGTGTTATTTTAAACATGAACTCTCTTACCTTGAACCGGAGATCTCCTACTGGCGGCTGCGCGTAGGGGATGCCCTTGAAGCTGCAGTACGTACCTCCGTACTCGTTCTGCACCAGTTCTCCCTCCAGCTCGCCCTCACTCACTTTCACTTGCACCATCTTTGATACCTTCCAGTAACTTCAGCTCTCAAGTATCTGCCGTGACAATATATTTTTAACTGAATTGAAATCTGGTTGTCGATCCATAAATAGTACACGAGCCACCAAAAAAACGCTCAAACTTGAAATAATTTATTTCCGAATTGTCTAGATTTATGGGCTGTTCTTACCTAATGGGCTCTTGAGCGTTGGACTCTTTACTGACCTCGACTATGTGTATGCGTACTAATTCTAATATTCAATTAACATTAAAAAAAGGGTTAGGGGTTCCGCACTTTAAACTAATAAACATATTAAATAAATTCTTCTATGTATTATTAAAAATTAAAAAGGGCCTCTGAATGTTTTATTGAATTTTTGATTGTAGTATTTGTAGTTTTAGCGACAGTATAAATACTCACTGTGTGAAAATTTCTACCCTGTGGTTTATGTGATACAGCTCGCTAACTGACAAATAGACGGATGGACAGCGATGGCTTAGTAATAAGGTTTCGTTGAATACCCTTTAGGTATGGAACCCTAAAAACAAATTATGGTTATGTATGTTTAAAATATTAATTAAATTTATCACCGTCACGAATCAATTCGATTCTGCGTCCGCTGCAGAGCGAAAAAAAGGTGCTATGTACCACTGACGAAGTTGAAATATTTATGAGGCTGTTAAATACACTTGTTCAGTATTTATGAGTTATGACCCACCTCAATAACAGCTGCTCAGACTACAGACTGCAGTCAACACAGATAATGATGTACTGGCCAACAAAGATAATGCACAACACACGACACAGCTGCTAATCATCCCAGTAAATCCTACGTGTATGTCTGTTTATTTTTTGCAAAATCTTTATTACTGGTTGACTTTGAAATGTGCAGTCACCTTGATATAAATTATGTCATTGTTTACTTAGGCATGTACTCGTATTCTCGATTATGATTGGTTGCTATGTGTCTACGTTAGGTCAGTTTTTTATTAGGGATTGGTTCCCGTTTGACCACTATCTCACCTTGATGGAAAACGATGATGTGGTCGATGATGGGGCACGCTTAGCCAGAAGTTACCGATTCACTCTTGACTTAACGACCCCCAGTTTGTAGCTATCACTCTGGCAAAGAATTTCATTTAGCTGCACAATGAATTTTTTTTCAGAATATATATTTTCATTGGTATTATTTATACTTAGGTGTTGTTAAATAATTTCCTACGTTATGTCTGTGGTCTTCAGCACTACCTATTTATTTTTATGTATATTTTTCATAAGTAGATTTTAATGAGACGCAATCGTTCATTATTCGTAATGAGTGGTAGTTTATTAAAATGAATGAAATACCGAGCGTGATGAATGAATGAGTTCGTTTTCGAGTGGTCTGCGGTCAATTTGACTGTGATTTGATGTGAACTTACATCGTGTTACTCATTTATATTTTATTTAATTTTTGTATGTCGTAAAATATAGAGTATTAATGTCTATTTTATTCCAAAAAAGGGACGATGAGTCGTTGTGTGTCAGTGGTCATGATCTGTCGTATCTCAAAGATTTAAGTTCGTCTTTTCGTTGTCAGAACAGCAGTGACGTCACTAGACGCTGATTTTTTTTAACGTCCCGTTTCACGTAATATTAACTCGTAATTATTGTTGCCTTTTTTTAATACTTAGATATTTATCATTTCAATCACATATTTTTTCCTAAATTCTGTGTTTGCATCTTCGCTATTTCAATACTTGTCAACACGCTATAAATAAATTTAATAAGTGATCGTTGTTTCTTTGTATTAGAGTAGGTAGTATTTTGCATCAAGCTTCATTGCTTTTTGGTGGCCATTTTTGATTCTGGCGCTCAGTAGTTGCAGTTGTTCGGAATAGTGTATCGCGAAAGTGCAAAACACTCGTACTAGGTCTTACAAACACGTTCATTACACAATGGATTTAAATATATTTTTGAAGGCACACATTATTTTGTAGTTTTGTTAATGCTTTCATTGTGCGTCACAGTTAAGTGGTGGAATTCCCTGCCGGTGCCTGTGTTTCCTGATAGCTTCAACCTGGGAGCCTTTAAGTCAAGAGTGCATAGGTTACTTCTAGGCAAGCGTGCTCCATCGTCGACCACATCATAGCTTTCCGTTAGGTGAGATTGTTTAGCTCTACAAATAAATATAGAGGTACCTGTTATTACTATTGTGCCTGTACTCGTACTGATGAGAAGATAAGATTTCTTTGCT
Source organism: Melanchra persicariae (assembly GCA_947386135.1). Lineage (NCBI taxonomy): Eukaryota > Metazoa > Arthropoda > Insecta > Lepidoptera > Noctuidae > Melanchra > Melanchra persicariae. The sequence continues at coordinate 2,381,657 of OX376655.1, read as the reverse complement.
TATTAAAAATACATCATTGTTGACATACACTCATATGTGTATGAATATAATACGGGAGCTGCATCTGCCAACAAACTGCTTTACAGTTTGGCAGAGGTAATGTTTTTATTGTAACAGTTACAAACACAAAAATAAACGCTTTTTATTTTTCAGCTTAAAACATAATTATTATTGTGACTCGACAAAATAAATAAACAAAAGAATTATTGTTAATTTTAATTACTAGTTTCTCAAGTGAATTTGCTGTTGAGATTCATAAATGAGATTAATTGGATTGTGTAACTAAATCACCTTGAATTGAAGACGTAATTATTACTGTGATGATGAAATCTGCAAATCTGTCACTTGCAGCTAGCAGCTAGTCAGCAACTTTAGGCCATTTGTGAGATAAAGCTCAGGAGGGCAATACTTTGGAAGTCTGCCCTGCTTGGGCGGATCACCACCGTGTCCTCGTCGAGGCGATCGGCTGCGGCGACCTTTCGCTTCCAACCCTGGTTCAATCAATGGTCCGGAGCGAGGAGCCATGGGAAGCAGTCACCTACTTCTGCGAAGCAGTAATGCTAGTGAAGAAGGAGGCGGTGCGTGTGAGGGAGAGGCAAACCTCACGCCCGCTGGGGCGTGAGGTTTGGACGCCCCGGGCGTTTGATGTCGCAGGGAGATTACCGGCAGTTTCAATTACAATTGAAATTACTGTCTAGCTATCACGGTTCATGAGATACAGCCTGGTGTCAGACAGACGGACAGACAGACTCACAGACAGACGGACGGCGGAGTCTTAGTAATATGGTCCCGTTTTTACCCTTTGGGTACGGAACCCTAAAAAGGTAAAGTTTCCAGATCTCGCGTGAAAAGTATTTTCATGGGATTTTTTTGCATGTAACCTTAACCTTTTGTTTTCTAAAAGAATAGTAGCCTTAATTACTCCTTATAACATCAGCTGTGTGCCAGCAAAACTCCCGTCAAAATAGGTCCAGTTGTTTCGGTGATTAAGCGGAACAAACAGAGAGACGGGCAGAATAAAACATAAGAAAAATTTTGCTTTTGTTATGAGTATCGAGAGGAAAGATTGTGGTCAAACGCAGGCCTATCAAAATAAAAAAAAAACGCGTATACCTTCATATATTTAATAAAAACCTGTTTTTTATGTTGATATTACAAACAGACACTTCAATAGGGATTGAATCAGGAATACTATGATATCCGTAAGAGAACCAAGGTAACCGACATAGCCCGAAGGATCGCCAAACAGAAGTGGCAACGTGGGCAGGGCACATTGCTCGCAGAACAGATGGTCGATGGGGCCGAAAAGTTCTGGAGTGGCGACCGGGTACCTGAAGACGCAGTGTTGGAAGGTCTCTCACAAGATGGACCGATGACCTGGTGAGGGTCGCTGGTAGCCGATGGATGCGAGACGCACAGGATCGGTTGTTGTGGCGACACTTGGGGGAGGCTTGGACATAGGTCCAGCAGTGGACGTTTTTCTATTTGTCTCAAATATTTTAAATAGGGTTTCTTTTTCCTTAGGTACCTGCATGTTTGTTTTTCCCTTAAACGACCGAGTAAAAAACGATGGACCTCACTTTTTATATTGTTGTAGATGGACCAGCAACAGAAGAAACAAATTATCTTTTTATTTGTAAATATTTGTAGCTATAAATTAGTTTTCAAGGCTAAATCGATCAATTAGTTACATAATAAACAAGATATATTTAAATACATGAATTAACAAGACCCCGACATCGATTACACGGATGTGCACGGGTTTTGGTGTGTTATGTACAGTGATCGAATAATCGGGCGCTTATATACCTAAACTTCTTCACGTTAAAGAATAATATGGACATTCCATTCTGAATAAATAAGTAATCCCGGGTTCCCGGGATTGAACAATTTTGTAAAAACAACTAAGTATAACAAACTTAATGAAATTATAGCAGTGGTTATATTGATTTAGTATCTTAATTTTATACAAAACAAATGGAATACCCATAAATAATCGGCTTTTTAAATTTAAAAAAGTTATAATTAGATTTCATAACGAGTTCTAACTATATTTTGTATGCGGGCATTTTTAGCAATCTCAGGAATTTTGAACGATTCCGGGATCCGGGATTCTGAAAAGCATGTCCGTTACATACTACTTAGATACATACGTTAGATACTTTCGTGGAAATAAAAGTGAAGTTTAGGTATATTAGCGCCCGATTATCCGATCACTGGTATGTACGTTATAATTCATTCTAGAATAGAAATATATACTATATGTGATCGCGACGATAGGTCGTGGTGAAGATAAATTAAAAGAGTAGAGGACTTTATAACATGTATGAATTTAATATAAAGGGAAATAACAAGCGGTACGGTTGGTTTACGTGAAATTATGAAAATGGGAAGCTAATATGCGTGAGCGCAGCCGTGCTTGGAGGCGTGCAACAGCTGACTGGTGTGCCGTGAGGGCGCTCGCTCGGCCGTCGGCCGGCAGGCGAGCCGCTGTCCCCGCACCCCTCTTTCACTGCCGCTGGCGCCATCGCCGCGCGGCGTTGTTGAGATGAATAAACTCAACAATATGCTTAATTATATATTTCAATTAATTTAATTAAATTAAAAAAAAACGGTTCAGAAAATATTTTACAGTATATTTATTCATTTATTTATTAAATAAAAACTATAATTAAAATATATAGAACTCTTCCATTACTGAGTGAGTGACTGACAGAGAACGACAGATTTCTCTTGAAAAAAAACCCACTGTAGCAATTTCTCCTGTCTCGTGGGTGCGTTTACAAACATATAAACTCACATACACAAACAGCCAGACTCGGAACAACTATCTGTAGGCCATACAAATATTTGTACAGTGCGGGAATCGAACCCGCGACACGCAGCGCAGCAGTCAATCGCTAAACCACTGCGCCAACCGTGTCGTAATCAGATTATTCATCCGTTGCCAACATAGCGTAACATCACAGTCCATACAATGAATGAAGAAAGAAAATTGCATTTATTGGCACACTAAAAACACCTTACAAATAGAAAATATAAAAGGTAAAAACAAAAATACAATATTGGACCAAAAAGGCCTCAGCTCAGCATAATGTCAGGTGGCAACACAAGGTATTATTAGGGTAGTTCTTCGAAATTTGATTCTTTGACTGATTCATATGGCCAAAATTTAATTTAACTTTCAGCTCAGTAACACATGTTCATATGAAAATAGGTATGCCAAATAACATATATTTGGATGAGGGACTCGTTTTTAAAAAGTAGTTTTCAAGATGTCGACATTTAAATATTTTATGTCCAGATGAATCAGAATTTGTTACAGATGAATCAGAAACAGAAATAAAATGAAAAACTTTGAATGTAAATGGGCTCTGTATTAACAAAATAATCATAATATTATAATATTCTCTCTGTTTACTTTTGTGTACACACGGCTACAAATCAAGCTATGCTTAACCAGTATTGGCTGACCGTTCATTATGAGAAAATATCATACAAAGTAAGGCCAAGACAAACTGGTTTTGTATAGCTTGACGTGTAGCCGTGTGTACAACTCACTGATCCTATTTATTATACTTATTGACTTACTATAACCTACTTATTAAAATCACAGAAGTGATAATAATAATGGCACTTTTAACATCAGTCTTAGTTAAGCAGTCTTAATTATTAGTTAATTGGAATTATCAACCACGTTAGTGTATTAATAGTTTTCCATCCTTCTTCGTTCTGTGAGTCTCTTTTTCTTCTTCTTTTCTTCTGTTGATAGTGGCATATTGTTGTTACCTGCAATATCAAAATTGCTATTTATTTAGTACTGGATCAATTTTATTACCTACTTTATTGTTAGTAATAAATACACTGTTAGTTAATGATTGTAATTAAGAAATATCAAAAATATTATATAGAACAAGTAAACTCCTGTGACTTTTGAGTTATTTAAATGGTTATTTACATTGCTAAGTAAATATATAACAAATAAGACTAGAACTACTGACTTGTGCTCAGTTAAAAGCAATGACATACACTCTACTGACATGGATAAGGAAAATTACGCAACAAAAGTGCTCCTTTCTTGCTAGAAAAAGGAAAAACTAATTTATTTTCTGATTCATAAGGGGTTTTGAACATATCAATCAGGCACAGATGAATCATGATTTTGCCTAAAATCATGCATAACTCATCACACATACGAGTGTGATACGTGACTTAGAAAAGTGTAACACCGAATAACACGTCCCCGTAAGTTTACGAACACGAAACACTTAACAACGAATGCACGCTACCACGAAAAACTTTACGCCGTAGCAATGCGATCTCGAATAACTAAATCTCTAATTCACTTTTTCGAAACACTTTACAACGAATGCACGCTACCTCGAAAAACTTAACGCCGTAGCCATGCGATCTCGAATAACTAAACCTCTAAAAGTCATCGTAAAAGTCTTTAATCATATAACAATCAACTAAATAGAGAAAAAAAAGTCATAATTATGTGTCAATCAACCAAATCAATAGTTTTTCCATGACAATACAATCAACCAAATCGAACATTTAAAAAAACAAAAAAAAAAACAGCTAACGTTTAAAATAGCACAAGTATGCAAGACCATCTAAAAATGTGGTTAAGTGCATTGTTTTCTTTTTTTCCAAATGTTTTTTAATGTTTTCTTCCCTATTTTCTATTTTCTTTGCTCTTTTGGTTTCTTGAGACTGTGAATTTAATTGTTCAACTATTAATTCTGCATGTTTTTGTTCATTGTTTAAGAGGGCGCCGCGCAAACGCCAGCCGCGCAGTGGCGCCCTCATCGTTTGTTTGGTTATTTCTTTTATTTTAGAATGAAAATGCAGAAAATAAGCACGTTAAGTTGTGCTCCACAAGTTGCCTCCATTGTTTCCGCCTTACATCTGGTCGGTAAATAGCTCGATAGGGACCACTGTTCCAATTACACAAAATGAGGTAATGTAATGTAATCATGGCACAACCGCTGGAACACCGTAATGGGCAGAAAGAAATGGAATTTATATAAAATCATTGAAGAATTAAACAAGGAACAAAACCATGTAGAATGAATAGTTGAAAAATTAAATTCACAGACTCAAGAAACCAAAAGGGCACAGAAAAAAGAAAATAGGGAAGAAAAAATTAAAAAAACATTTGGAAAAAAGAAAACAATGCACTTAACCACATTTTTAGATGGTCTTGCATACTTGTGCTATTTTAAACGTTAGCCTTTTTTTTTAGTTTTTTTTAAATGTTCGATTTGGTTGATTGTATTGTCATGGAAAAACTATTGATTTGGTTGATTGACATGTAATTATGACTTTTTTTTCTCTATTTAGTTGATTGTTATATGATTAAAGACTTTTACGATGACTTTTAGAGGTTTAGTTATTCGAGATCGCATGGCTACGGCGTTAAGTTTTTCGAGGTAGCGTGCATTCGTTGTTAAGTGTTTCGAAAAAGTGAATTAGAGATTTAGTTATTCGAGATCGCATTGCTACGGCGTTAAGTTTTTCGTGGTAGCGTGCATTCGTTGTTAAGTGTTTCGTGTTCGTAAACTTACGAGGACGTGTTATTCGGTGTTACACTTTTCTAAGTCACGTATCACACTCCACACATACAGACTTCAGTATTGTCATTTTTCTACACGAATCTATAACCCAAAAGCATCACACAAAACTCAGATTGAAGTTTTAAAACAACAAAATAAATTTTATAATGTAGGCATTGTAATCAGGAAGCTACCTGAACCAAGCACAGATGAATCAGGTTCACCTTCGTTACACCGGGATCTAAGCCAACCAGCCGCACGTCCGCCTTCCAGCTCGTCGATTGCACGCATGCTATGGCAACTTAGAACAAAATTAAAATTCCATTTTTTTTATTGAAAACAGCGCCATCTAGTTTTTAGTTAAGGGAAACAAATTGCGGTGTTGCTACGGTTAATTTTTTTTTTTTTTCTGGGAATTACTTTGTAACATTAATCAAGAAAAATAATATAGTTTTATGATCTTCTTATATAAAAATAATAGAATATATGAATTAGTACATAATTAGGTTTTTATTATGAGCTTTAATAATGAAGAAGTTATATTTTGACATTTAAACGTGCAAAAGTTTGTTTTTGAATGGCCACATTTGAATTGCAAATGGCTGCGTGAGAGTGTAACTACTCGTGCGCATTTGTTTTCCTTTTGCAATAGAGTTTTTGTTGTTTCGCTAGTGCATCTGCAGGTTGAGTTGTGCTTTCGTTTCTCCATGTTGTTGAGCCGCGTTACAATTCGTTCGTACGTTCGTGTTGTGTTGTGTTGTGTGTGTTGTTGTTGTAAACAACTGGTGCAAAGATATCAATAATGTTCTCACTGGCCAAATAACCTTTTGGAATATTAACGATTCAATGAAAGAAAAGGCTAATCGGCACTACTCTAATCATAAGGGACGAAAAAGGCGAACATTAATTTTTATTGTAAAATGTGTGATGTTTTTCTAAATAAAATGGTTTAATATTCAATTATGTGTTTTTTTTGCTTTATGTAGTACGTATGTTTGTAGTATATAGCGGATACACTCATCTCTCTACCTAATATCATAAAGGATCAGACAGTAGCTATACACCTACGAACCTATACATTTACTTATATAAATTAGTTCCCTTAACTAAAAACTAGATGGCGCTGAGTTCGACCACTTCCTAGTATTAAAAAATAAGGTAGAGTTGCCTGTCTATAGCCAGTATACTATTGTAGTCTTTGATTGCACGACTGGCTTCCCCCGCGCGGGATCCCAGACTCTCATTGTTATTACTCGACCAATTACGGTCAAGCGCAGCTTACTCCACATTAATCAGTATTATACGACGGACACTTCTTTTTCACTTAATTGTAAACACACTAACGTGGTTATAACTAATACATATTTTTTTTGTAAGAGGTCAATTCATTGCCTTTCGATATAACTTTAAGTTATTTTGATGAATCAAAGGGAAAATGCGACATCGACCATTTTGTTCCGGAAAATGGCAAACGGACGCCCTATATGAATCAGGAGAACAAACTTCAAATATTTTAATTTTGTATTTAGACAGCAATTATTATAAAAATATAATTTGTCCCAGTTAGAACTAAAGCTAATTTCTTTAAAAAAAAATATAACATGCCGTTTTGTTAGTTGGTTACAGAAATATACCCACAGACATCGAAAATTTTGTCTCTGAAGAACTACCCATTACCTAACGCTGATTTTCAGCTGAAGCCCCCGGATGCTATCCGGTCGAACGCGCAGTAGACTTAAAAAAAAGAAAAGAAGTGTAGGTGCATGTAAACATAATAAATACAAAGTAAAATCAAAGTGAAGTTGTAATACAATATTTTATTCTACTTCTACACAGGACACAACACAACACAACACACACCGAATTCGGATGTTACTTTTCGCACTGTATCCGATTCCAATTCGTGAAAATTCGGACCTCTGATCCAAATTCAAGCTATTCATGGACCATCTTTGATATCGGATGACGGAAGTCGGATCTAGTGCGTAAACTACCATACAAATAGTTCTATGACTACTTCGGAACATATTTTCACGGATTCAGATCGAATGCAGTGCGTAACCACTCTAAGAATATCCACTTGTTATGATAACTTATTGAGCTTATTATCTATAATAACAATAACCTCTTTATTTTAGGCCACTTCGGCCCATAGATATATTATTTTTTTTCTCTTTATTCATTTTATACACATACATTTTATATTTTAAATATTTAATTTAAAAATATAAAAATAGTAGTCCGCCAGTGTCGGGAGCGGGGTCCAAGCTACCGATGGTTTGGGCTCCAGAGAAAGGAACCTCCTCACTATACGAGTCGTATCGAGAAGTACTGCCTTCTGTATCAGGCCCCTTTACCCAACTGCGTAACGCCAGCTTCGACAGGTGGTCGTCGAAGCTTTTTTATTATTTTATAATTATTTTGAATATAGGTCGTTAACATAATATGACTAGTCTGCCTTAGATTATTCTGTCTGACAGCGGGCCGAGTACTCGAAACGAGCAACAAGCGGCTCGTTGCTCGCGTGTTCGTGCTCGTTTCCACGTACTGACTGCACGACCCAAAACACCGGTCTGCACCCACCTTAATAAGGTCTATTTTTTACATCAGTCCCCGTACTATTAAGTTATATTCAATTTGTTATTATGTGATTAATTCCTAGTTTTTTAAAATGCACGGAAGCTTTGTTTTTCACCTGTAAAGTTTTTCATTTACACTCAAATAAATAAATAATACTCCCATTCTGTTTTTGATGTTCGCATGCGAGCTCAAACAGGACGCACATCCAGACACCAAGCTTCTACCGAAGATTTACAAATAGAAAAACCCAATGACCCTTTATCCCCGGGATGGAACTCAGGATCCCAAGCTCAATAAAGTTATTTATTAATCCAGAACTCCGTCCTACATAATATTATAAATATGGATAGGTTCCTGTCTGTCTGTTTGTTAGCTCGTCTCGTCTTAACAACTGTACAGATTAGGATGAAATTTGGCACACCTGTAGCCCATGTCCAGGATATAGGATTCTTTTTATACCGGGAGTATGTTCCCTTAGGATATTTTTATATCTTTCGAAGGCAGGCGAAACCACTGCCAGAGGATAGTATTCCATAATATTGTTATACGTATTTTATGTTTTATCAAATCAATAAAAACCGATGAAGATAAAACGCATCAAAGATCAGGGGCTTTAGACAACTGATATTCTGTAACCGGTAGCGTGGAATAGGCGATTGTAAATACGTCAAAAATGTATGGGATTGACAGATGCTATCGAAATGTCACGTGATCAAATTCCTACATTTTGGTATTTCGACAGTCGCATTCGCTAATTGAATGTCACATTGTCTTGAGTGTCACTTCGTCACTTTCCGGTAAAAAGTAAACTGAAATGAGACGTCACACGAGTTCTCAACGTACTCCACCGTCTTCATTTATTTGTTTACGGAAAAAAGAAAAAATACAAGTCTAATTTTTTTTAAATCTCTCTGACGGACAAATTAGACTTTTAAGTCATCTATCCTATTCTAGGTAAAGGCAGGGAGGGTCGAGGGTTTCTGTTTGATCAGTTAGGCACATAATTCGGCCTGGATCCTCCTACTGCTACACAAACATATCCTTCGCAAATATTGAAATTGTATTTGCCCGTCAATATTGGTTCCAGAGCTTCGTGATAAGTGTTGCCAATTACCTCGGATATAAGGCCAGGCTAGTTTCATGATGAAGTGTGAATTTTTTGTTCCTGTGAGCAGATTTTTTATAAGTTTTTTTTTTTTTTTTTTTTTGCCCCACACTAGGAATTTCTCCTGTATCGTGGGTGCGTTCACAAACATATAAACTCACATACACAAACAGCCAGACCTGGAACAACTATCTGTAGGCCATACAAATATTTGTTCCGTGCGGGAATCGAACCCGTGACACGCAGCGCAGCAGTCGACCGCTCAACCACTGCGCCAACCGTGTCGTCGTAAGTTAGAATAGGCTCATGGTTAAATAATAACAGCCTCACGGGTCGATTTCAAGGTTAAGCATCGCTTGCCGAGGTCGGTCTGTGGACGGGTATCAATCATAGCATACCGAGATTCTTCCGTGCCTCGGAAGGCACTATTGGTCTCAGCTGTTACATGTACGCAGCGGCATAAATGTTGCCACAAGATAAACTAACGTAGCGTTTATACGGCAACAAAAATAACCGCAACGCCATCTATCCCGCCAGCAGCGAACTACTAACAAAATCCTGCATCGCAGTATCAGAGTTTACCATGCGATTTGAACATATACAACAAGTCCGAATATCAACTATCGGGCAGTTGCCCACCGGACACAAAAACCTGGTCGGAAGATCCTGACTTTTCTATGGAGGTTTGCGGGACTTTACTCTCTGCATCGCATTCCCTCTATAATATCATATACGAGTACATACGCCTTACAGCAACCATCGGGTAGTTGCTCACAAGACACACAACCCAATTGATGGACTTTACACCCTATTCCGCATACCTACCTCTTTAACAGAAAAGACCATGAAAAGCTGCTTAAATGCCATTTTACCAGGAATAAACACATGTATGCATGTAACACTATAATTATGTATGTAGATCTTTGACAGTCGTTACGGGTCGTCAGGAGCCAGTAAAGCAGACACCAATCTTGCTGCGGTTTATCATGTTACCCAGTTACAAGGTTGTGGGGGTCGGACAGGCAGTCGATCCATGTAAAATAAAGCATAGTTGAGCATAGGCTAGGCGAATTGATTGAGACAACAAAAACTTATTTTATAAATAAAAACTTATTAAAAAAACCACCAACAAAACGATTATAAATGTATTGAACATAATACTAATAAAAAAGAGCTTCAAAACGTGTATTGTCACCATTGCCGATTTGTCTCATAAAGGCATTGCTCGGATAGAAAACATATGATCATTAGAAGTCAAAAATAATTCTGGATGCGATACACCAAAAATCAAGCAGAAACTATATAAAACAATAATATTATGGGATATTTTTAAGTGCACATACGCTGTATAATTTTCCAGCACACTAGGTAACCCCAATTTACTGAATGCATACCAGAAAAAAGAATGCTGTGCAAAAAAACCAATTGATTAACTGAACATGTCCTACAAAAAAAACTAAAAAAATCACCCAAAACGAGATGACCTTTTTCATCGAATTCACACCAAAAATGTGGTTCGTACATCGGATAAATGATATATAAAACTAAAATACGAATTGTTTATCAAGAATACTAACTTGCACTCTAAATTGTACTTCCCTGAAATAGCAGGTGGTTATCAAAATAGGTCGAATCTGTCCCAAAACCGAATCGGGGCACCCCGACTCCACGTAGTCTTTTGACTCCCATCCCTGGAGTGTATATAAAAATCCAGAGGCGCGGAAGGAGAGCAGCCCCCGTCCGCTGTAACAAAGCATAGGCACCCGTGCGAGCCGTAGCGGCTGACGCTGCCAGCAAGCCGAAGCTGCGCAGGTGAGGAATTGTTAGATATGTTACGGCTAATAGTAGCCGGTCATTGGGCACCCCGACTCGGACAGGTTAGGTTAGAAGGGGATGGCGGGGTCTAGTGAGCGAGCGAAGCGGGCGAACACAGACCCCGCCATCCCCATCGTGGTTATTTTTTTTTAAACCACACAGAAATAGGAACTTTAAAGTGTTATGAGGTTAGGTTAGAAGTAGTTGTAGCCGGGTTGCACCTAGTTGTAGCCGGTTAAAACTAGGTGTAGCTGCACTTCGGCTATTAGCCGTAACTGATATACTATTTTGATAAAACAGTTCTGCAAATACCATTAAACAGTATATCTAATATGATTTATTTAGTGTGCATAATTTGTGTGCAAGTCAGTATTTTTGATTTAACTTTGAAATATTTTGTTCGAAAAAAGGGAAAATACAGATATCGATTTCATTACATGCCTAATATTGTTAGCACTGAAGCCAGTGAGCTTCAGTGCTAATGCTGGTCAAGTAATACGTCAGTTTTTGTCACTTGAACGTAAACCCTAACTGAACACAGATTTTGCCTCTGAGTATCTTACAAAATAATGTCTTAGAATTCCAGTCCTGCATATTCAAAGATGCTTCTCCAGAAATCAAGAATTTCAGCATCAGGCGCTGTTTTTAGAGTAAGTGTGTCTCCTATCTCCACGTAGGCTTTAGTAGAGTTGTTGTACTCCGGCCAGGTGGTGCCCAGAGAGGAGTCAGGCGTTGGGTTACTGTAAAAAAGAGGTCAAAGTTTGAAACATGTGATAGTCATAGTGTATTTTTCGTATTTTGTATAGAGGGCCAACTAATAACCTATCCAAAATTCCCTACATTTATACCGATAGCGACTAAGGTTCGAATCATCATCATCTGCCTTGCCTTTTTTTTTAGACTAAGGTTCGAATGCCAATGAATTTATTCGGCTACATGTCATCCAGATGTTGAAAGTAAAGTGCTAGCCTGCTAAGTAGGTATGTAACTAAGTTCTGATTATCCCCTGATGAAAAGGGATATGGCGGATTAACCTAAAATATCTTAACACTCACCCATATTTTGCGAAGTTGGTAAACACTGTACACACTAAATTGATCAGTTCATACTCTTTAGTATTTTCCTCAACCTTCAAATTATGTGCTTTTCCGTTAAATAAATACATCAGATCATCTAAATGGGCAGCTCCTTTAATCCCGTATTTTAATCCAGGTCTTGCGTAGATGTTTCTATCAGATACACAAGCAAACTTGTACATATATCTTCGACCATCTCCAACCTTTGGCAAATGAGAAATGAATCTGTTTACGTCGTAGGTGAAATACGCATGACTAGCATAAGTTACAAAATCTTTCATTATTCCGGCTTTGAGAGGTTTTCCTTTGAAGTAATATTCGTGTATCCTGTTTGATACTTCTAAAATAGTTTCCGGAGTGCATTTGTTGAGGATCTTTCTTGGTACTAACAGTTCTGGATAACGGTTGAACTGTTGCAAGACTGATTCTTCCATTTTAGGTATGTCAGCAGCGGCTTCTATATTCGTATATCCAATAAGGACATCCACATCGTTAATTCTTTTATCTTTCAATGCTTCCAAAGGATCATCTGTCAGAAAATGTTCTTTTCCAAAATCTTTTTCTACAACTGGAGTGAAATGGAACAGCTTAAGCATATTATTGTTAAATTCTTCATAAGAGAACACAATTGGATTTGTGTCTATAAGTTTTTCTACAGGAACGCTTTGTAAGAAATCTAGAAGCTCATTAGGATCTGTTGTTTCGAACCCTAGATCTTTACCAAGTAAGAAAGCGCGCTTTTTCGACACGAATGATAATGACCAGTCATTAAACGGTACACCACTTAACGCAGCAGCTTTCTTGAAGAGACCCTTAGACATAGGTGAGATAATATGGAGACAAGTAGATGCACTGCCAGCACTTTCTCCAAAAACTGTGACATTGTCGGAATCTCCTCCAAAGCTTCCAACATTATCTCTCACCCATCTCAGAGCAGCAACTTGGTCTTTTAATCCAGCATTTCCAGGAACTTCTTCGGTGTCTAAGCACAAGAAACCAAGTGCCTCTAATCTGTAGTTAAATGTTACAAGTATTACTCCATGTGAAACTAAGAAATCTGGTCCGTAGTTTTCATCGTTACCAGAGTCACTCTTGAAGCCACCTCCATGGATGAATACCATAACTGGCAATGGAGTTGCGGGCATTATATCTGGGCTGTACACATTAAGGTATAAGCAGTCTTCATTTCCTAGGTCAATAGCGTCCGTGAATATACACTTCTGAGGGCATTTAGGTCCGTGTTCTAGTGCTTTCCGAATACCTTCCCACGGAAGAGGTGGTTGTGGTGCCTGAAAAACACATATTTTTAATTCAGATTTGTTTAACGAGAACAATTTTATAGGATAAACGTTTGCAAGTGATGTAAATATTTGCCATGTTTGCAAATCTGCTCAAGACTTGATTATTTAATTCGTAACGCCAACACGTTCTAAGTTAGCTATAAAACGTGAATGAGCAAATATATCGTACTGATTACTTTGAATCATTTGTGTCGCCTCAGCTTTGTATGTAAAATATAGAAAGTGCTCTTTTGGATTTGAATAGAACCGGCTTTAATTTAGCAGAAGTTTAGTCCGAAATGATAATGCCTAGTATTAATACATGCGTAATATGTCTTTTGGTTTTTGTTTCGCTTTCTGCTTTTTGGAAAGTAGGGAGTTTGTTGTTTCACAGCTCAAACACCTAAATGTGGTGATGGGTGAGCGTTTGGAGGGGCTGTCTCTATGTAAATTCCTACTTTTAAGGAGTGTTGATTCTCAAACTTATTTGAATAAAGGAAATACGATTTTAAAAGGTGACTAGTATAGGCGGGAGGCAGTTATATCGGGGGTTGTGGAACAGCTTGGGAGAGATCTAATACCAGCAGTGGATTAAGATAGACTGCATTGCTTGAAACCGTCTGTGTCTATGTAATAGGTCTGTAGAACCTTATTTGTAATGTTCACAGATTTTTTTTCCGCACTGTAGGTATTATAGATGACTAGTGTTTTGTCATTCATTTGAAAATAAATGTTGCATGCTTACCTTGAATCTCAATTTGCCCAGCGGTGGTTGAGCATAAGGAATGCCTTTAAAGCTGTAGTATTTGCTATCTCCTGTGATGGTCTCCACCACTTCTCCAGACAGCCATCCTTGCTGCACTTTGACTTCTGCCATTGTCACTTAACACTGTAAAATTAACAAATCCTGATTAACTATAAAATAAGTTTTGTGCTGTATCAAACATACTACGCTTTTCATATTTTTTCTCGAGGTTATAAATAGGATCAACGACGTAGATGCAATTGTGACTCAAATCATTAATTGGATCGGCCCACATTAGTCTTTGAACGTTCATGACATGTCCAACCAGAGTTGTACGAAAAACACTTTTTGCATTTACAGGTGATATTTCTGTTGCATGTTTTACAATATTTTTGGCACTATTTTGTTTATTAAAATAGTGCCAAAAACAACTTTATGTAGATTAGTGGTACATTATCAGACTTAATGTAAAAAACATTATCTGCTAAACAACCTTTGGGTTTTCAAGACTTCACTGTTGTTGTAAGTTTAGGTACCTACAGCAAATAAACAATATAATTAGATATATTTAAAATGGTTAATGAAAGTGGTTGTACACGACTGCACTAAATGAATAAAAATTAACAAATAGATAGATATAATGCTCTTAATAAACATTCTTACCGTTTTCTAATTCATTCAGGTCACACAACACCGTTGTTTTAAGTAAATGTACACGGACACTGTCTTCGTTCCAAGATTGACGGGCAACTGCGTGGGTCTACTAAATTCTAAACAAGCTTCCATTCACCTACGTGTTACATAATCGTGATGCAACTCCCAGCAGAGGTGCTTAACCTCTAACTGGCGTGGTGGGGGTCATTTACCAAAAAAACATATTGCTATGGCCCACCAATTGTTTGCCAGTGTCCTTGTAGAAATGCGTGGTTTACAATTGATATTACGTTTATTTATTTATAACGCACTCGTAAAAACATCCTGCACAGGTGGAATATTTTATTTTCTTCTAGTCGAACGTTTTTTATGGAGGGGAAATCATTAATAAACTCCCGCTCTGGGCAGACTGGGAGGACAACTTAACCGTGTTCTTTCGTTGCTATTTGCATTAGTCGGCCTTAGCGTGGAGCTGAGACAGCAGGTGGCGGTTTGTGTGAGGCCTTAGTTGTTATTTATCTCTAGCTCCAGTGTCCTTAAAGGGATATGTGTTACCCAGTACCTAAAGTCCGTGGTCGCACGCCACCATCACAGCACACATGAATGATGTATGTTTCTAACTCCTCTGCTGTTAATTATGGTTGGTTGTTTCCTCAAGAGAGCAGAGGCTAGATGTATAGACGGGCTTGTCATATCGGCAGGGGAATATTTCTTGAGTTTTATTTTCATAAGCGTTTTGTGTAAAGTCTGGAGTAAGTTACTAGCTCAGTATTATGCCGAGAAAATTGCCTATGCACTAGTTATGTCAATGTTATCTATGGCCATGGGTATGTATTTACGGATTTACATAGGTATGTATGTATAGGTTATGCTAATGCGTAATAGAGTAACTTATTTCAAATTATATCAAATTACGAAGTCGCGTTAAATATTATGATTGGTCCATAATATATTTTATCTACACTCACAACGTAATGTTCCAAAATATGAGTTCAAAAACGAATGCATATAACACGTAGGTACTTTTTTTTCGTGGATAGGTAAAATTTAAAAAAAACCATTACAGTTCAACATTTTCCTTTGATTTTAAAACAACTGCATCATAACTTTTTAATTTTTAAAGAACACTTTTACTTTTTAATTTATTGGCGCGGACTCATTGACTTAAGGTGATCGCTTCGAGGCTTCAAATTTTCTTACGTTTTTTGCAATTTGCATTATGTAAGTAAGTATGTATTAATAGAATTACAATCATTATAATCATCAATACAACTCTTTCAGTTACAATTGATGTCAAATTTAGTATTTCATGAAATCATAGCATTTGTCAATCAATTTGAATTTCGCGGGCTATCTCGAAGCGCGCACCTCAAGTCAATGAGCCAGCTTTCATCATTGTATAAAGATGCGCGCGCTGCGCAATCATTCGAATACGCAATGAGAATATCCCCCGTATTGGAATAAACTTTTTTCCACTTATTTTATTTCAACTGTATGAGTGAAGATAAAATAGTGTTGCAACGGCATATAATTAGGTATTAAAACACTCGTGTGATGTTATTTCCACACTAACCCCTTTTATATGATCGTTGCATAAACTACTATTATCTACACTCACAACGTAATGTTCCAAATATGAGTTCAAAAATGATTGTATAAACACGTACTTTTTTTCGTGGATACGTAAAATTAAAAATAAAGAACCATTACAGTTCAACATTTTCCATCGATTTTCAAAAAACTGCATTATTTTTAATTTTTATAGCACACTTAAACTTTTTAATTTATTGGCGCGGGCTCTTTGACTTAAGGTGGAGTGGAAGCTTCAAGGTATCCCGCGAAATTCAAATTTTCTTACGATTTTTGCAATTTGCAGTATGTACCTATTTATAGAATATTATAATTATTAAAATCATCAATACAACTCTTTCAGATAGAATTGACGTCAAATGTAGTATTTCATGAAATCATAACATTTGTCAATCAATTTGAATTTTGCGGGCTACCCACACTCGGGTTTTAATAGCCCCTTTTATATGACCGTTGCATAAACTACTATTTTCTTCAATTTTAGTAGATAAATAAAAATGTTGTTTTATTAACAATTGTATTTGGTATCGCACAAGAAATAAAAATAAAATAGAAAAAAAAACAATAGGTTGTACGAAACCAAAAACTCTCATCATTTATTAGTGATGTTATAGTTAAAAAGAAAAATAAAACATGGAAAAATGAGCTTAATTTCTACTTACCTAACTGTGCACAGAAATCAAAAGATTTGTTCAAACACCACGCGTCAAAAATTCATTAATATCTCAAAGGTCCTTTGGTTTCTGGATCTAGATTTGGTGACTAGAGAAACCAAAGGGTTTTATGGATTGTAGGAACTGTCGTTATGTTATGATTAGTATGTACTAATCATAACATAACAACAGTTCTTATGATCTCAATGTACACCGTTAATCAGCCTTTATGTCTTACAAAATACAGATACTTCATTTTTTTAAAACGCAGAGCATGAAAACACCAGCAGCCGCTGGCGCGTCGAGCGCTCGCTCTTCTGTCATGTACGTCAGTTTCAATTTAAAACTTAATTGGAATACGCGATGAATGATGTGCCATGAAAAGTGTAAACAGTGCCGTCTCTTCCAGAAGCCGCTGCGACATGTCCATGCTCTATGTTTTAAAAGAACTACAAAATCTCTTAAAACTCCAGGCCAGCGTATTCAAAGATGCTCTTCCAGAAGGCTAATGCTTCAGCTTCAGGTGCTGCTTTCGGAGTTAGGGTGTCGCCGATCTCCACATAGGCTTGGGTCGAGTTGTTGTACTCCGGCCAGGTGGTGCCCAGAGAGGAGTCAGGAGTTGGGTTACTGTAAACAAAGAGTTCAAGGTTCTTAATTGTTCCAGGTAAATCAATCTATAGGGCTGTTCGGTCGGCTTGCAGTCTAACCAGATGCAGTCGAATACCTGCATTCTACATGGATCAAGATCCCTATCTGTAACTTGGCAAAGCTAGTGTCAAATTTTCTGGCTTTTGGTTACCCGTGACCACAGTCAAAGTTGTTCAAATGATTGGGTTTCCGGGTGCTTTCCGAGGCACCCATCCTTAAGCTGAAAACTGTGCCAGGTAACTGTGTGTAAATTTATGGTTGAATGTATCCACCATCATTTACGTCCGACACCATACGACATATGTTCCGTATGGTGTCGGAAGTAAAAGAATAGCACCATCCCATCACTTCCCGTGGGTGTTATAAGAGTCGACTAAGGGACTCACCAGAGAATGGACAGCAGCATTCTCTGTAGGTACATTGCTACAGCTACACTGCGATCGCCAACCCGCCTGCCAAGCGTGGCGTTTATGGCAAATCTCCCCGTTTGAGGGAGGCCTATGTGCAGCAGTGGACGTCTTTCGGCTGATATGATGGTGATGATAATGATGATGATGATGTATCCACCATCTATTTTAAGTAAGAGTTATGCAAGTGTTGCAAAGACGAGTTTACCTCGTCCCCTCGTTACCTTATGTAAGAGAAGTAATTAAATGTTTAGCAATTATAAAATTTGGTGAGCCACAAAAAAACAGCATTTAAATAATTTGGACGGCAAACAAAGATTTTGTTTGCAATTAAAAAAACCAGGCAGCATTCCTTGTTCCGCAAATAATTTTGATAATGGTCATAAATTAAATCATAAATAGGCAGCTTACAATAACACGAGTCTGTATAATAAACATTCAGTCCGCAAAATAACTACTTGATCGGCAAATTTCATGATCGATCAGCAGAGAAAACATGTCTATGAGCAATAAGTTTATTTATGGAATTTATAAAAAAAAGGTTAATTAGTAAAAAAAATGTTTAGGTTAGGTTAGAACTGCGACCTCCTACGCACGAGCCGAGCGAGCGAAGCGAGCGGTGCTGCGGTAGCGGCCGGCGAGTGCCAGAAACGACTAGATTATAAAGAAAGAAATATGGGAAAAAAACCTAATGAAACTGAGCTGGTTAGACGAGATTAATAATTTAAAAAATGCCTGTAACTAAAAAAAAAAACGAAATGAATCTCAAAATGATTTTTTTTGCTTACCCTCTGAGTGCTTACCAAAATTTTATTAAACAGAAGCAGCTCATAGCAGCTTATGTAATTTAATATGCTGTACAAAAGTAATTACAGCCATCCAGAATGTCATAAATTGTTGATTGATTTTGGAATGTTTGCTGGCCATGAGTTGCTGATCAATTAGCTATTTCTGCTCACAGATTATTTTTTTCTGCTCACAAAATTACGAATACTATGCTAACCATTTAAATAATACCCTTTATCTTACAGGCTATTATTAGAATCGGAATTGTATGTTGACTTACTCAACCGAATATTTGATAAGCACTTATCTTATTATCCGCTGATAAAAAAACATAACACGAAATAAAAACTATAGTTATCTTATCACTTACCCGTGTTTTGCGAAGTTGGTAAACACGGTACAAACAAAATTAATCAGTTCATACTCTTTAGTATTCTTCTCAACCTGCAAGTTATGTGCATTCGCATTCAATAGATACATCAGGTCATCCAGATGGCCGACTCCTTGAATTCCATACTTCAGTCCTCCACTCGCGTAGACATTTCGGTTTGAAATACAGGAGAACTTGTACATATATCTTCGACCATTACCAACCTTCGGTAAACGTAAAACAAATCTATTGACATCATAGACGAAACACGCATGATTAGCGTAAGTTATAAATTCTCTCATAACCTCGACAGTGAGAGGTTTCCCTTTGAAGTAATATTCATGTATTCTTTTCGATACTTCTAAAACTGTCTCTGGATTGCTTTTCATTAAGATCTTTCTTGGGACCAACAGTTCTGGGAAACGGTTGTAATGCTTCAAAACTGATTGTTCAAACTTTGAGATTCCAATTGCGGCTTCTTCGCTTGTGTATCCAATTAGAACATCGACGTCATTTATTCTTTTGTTTTTCAATGCCTCCAAGGGATCTTCAGTCAAGAAATGTTCCTGGCCAAAATCTTTCTCAATAACTGGCGTAAAATGGTACAGCTTAAGTATATTATTGTTAAATTCTTCGAAAGATAACACAACCGGATTAGTGTGAATTAATTTCTCTACCGGAACGCTTTGTAAGAAATCTAGAAGCTCATTAGGGTTGTTGGTTTCAAAACCAAGATCTTTGCCAAGCATGAATGCTCTCTTTTGTGGTACAAATGGCACAGACCAATCGCAAAGAGGTACACCACTCATTGGGACAGCTCTTTTAAAGAGCCCTTTAGACATTGGTGAGATAATGTGCAGGCTAGTAGACGCACCGCCTGCGCTTTCACCAAAAACTGTGACATTGTTGGGATCTCCGCCGAAGCTCCCAATGTTATCTTGTACCCATCGTAAAGCAGCAACTTGATCTTTTAATCCAGCGTTCCCAGGTACTTCTGGCGTGTCCAGACACAAGAATCCAAAAGCTTCTAATCTGTAGTTTATAGTTACAAGTATTACGCCATGAGGGACAAGGAAATCTGGTCCATAGTTATTGTCGTTTCCAGAGCCACTTTTATAGCCCCCTCCGTGGATGAACACCATTACCGGCAATGGAGAAGCCGGCATTATGTCTGGACTGTACACATTTAGATACAAGCAGTCTTCGCTGCCAAGTATGATGGCGTCTTTGAAAATACACTTCTGAGGGCAGTTAGGTCCGTGTTCTGTAGCTTTTCGTACACCTTCCCATGGAAGAGCTGGTTGGGGTGCCTGGAAAAATAAGTTATTTAATTATTGAATAGCCACACAGTTAAGAATGAGTGGTGCTCGTGGCAGTTGACAGGGCGGTAAAATAAAGAAGTAAACATTTTGGTAATCCCAAGTCTTAAGGAACAAGGTCACAAAGATGATGATGAAGTTTAATTGAAGCGATGAAGTAGAATTATAACAAGATAATTTTCATCACTATACAAATGTTTACAATGAGGATTTTTGTATTCTCAATGCCAAAAACTCATACGACATCCATTTTAAGTAAATGAGCAAATATTACGAATTGTTTACTTTTGATTCATTTGTGTCATCAACTCATAATGATGGTTCAGTATAGAATTATTGTCACCAAAAATAATAATATTGTCTCTGAAATTCACTCCAACACTTCCTAAGCGACAGCCCTTCTCTTGATGTCTTCAAGATGAAAGTTAAAGAGCATTTCTTTTCGGTTTTGACGTAATATTCGTGTTTATATTTAGTTACTAGCAGTGCCCGCGACGTCGTCCGCGTGGGCTTAGATCTATGCTAGCCTACTATTTTAGTTTTTGAAATTCGAAAGTTTGAATGGTTGGGTGTTTGTTACTCAATCACGCTAGTAGGTACGGCTGAATGGATCGGTATGTAATCGCACAGAGATAGACTGTATGAATGAATGAATGAATGATTTTTATTCACTTAAGAAATCTTAAAACTAAGTACATTGCCCCACAAAACTGCTTACGCAGTTTAACTGTGAGATTGCTGAGACTCTTTTACAATAAACTAAATATCTATATCTATAACCTATACACATATTCTTAACACCTACACTTACATATGGGATTATAATGACCACCATAAAATGCTTTGATACCCTTAGTTCTTTTACCAAAAATATATATTTGACACCAGAAAAATGAAGTCTAAAATTACAATAGTACTAGCTATTTTAGTCACGACTGCACCTCAAATTGTATACGAACACCAAATGTAGTAAATGATCACCAAATCCTAGCGAGCTAATCAATGCGCTATTTTTGCCTAAATAAACTACTGTGATTGCCATAAAATGTTAACAATGATTTGTTTGACATTAGTTTGCTTAAACAGGATAGCAAGATGTAAAAACTTTGATTTTAATTTTACATTAAAATGCTGGCATGATTTTGGCGATCATTTACTACTTTTGGGTTAACAATGATTTATTTGGAGTCATTTTGCTTAAATAGGATAGCGAGACGTTAAAATTATGGTTATAATTTTAAATTAAAATGCGTAGTCTGGGATAGCATAGCACACAGGCTGTTTCTTAATTCGGGAGTACCTTGGGAAAGATTCAAGATGAAAATAATTTTGTCCAAATAAACCGTTTACATACACTTTTGAATTGTTAAGGTCAGTTAGTCAAAAACATGAAGCTACGTTCCAAAGAGTAGATCTCTATGGAAAAGAACGTGCAAGAAACTCCACGGGCATTCTTTTAAATCATGAGCCCTGACATGTGAAAATTCCCAATTAAAAAATAAATCTTACGTAATGTAAATAAACAATAAATTCGCGATAAATTCCCGGCACTGCGGAGTGCTCGTGCGGTTAGAAAAATACTGCCGGTCGATTCTGTCGACATCTCACGGTGTTCACCTAAGCGGAGTGAACGACAATAGAGCTGTCATTCCATCTTATTTGTATGGTTTGACAACTCACCCGTCGTGCGCCCCGCCCGGGTGTTCACTTCGACATGTTTACAGAATCGCACTGCTGGTTACATTCTATTCTATTCTATTTTTGTTTATGGCAAAGTCGAACCGTCCAGTTCAGCACTGTTACGACGCAAGAACCAGAATTGTTCAAGACCGACCAAGTCCGACGCCCAAGGCGACACAACTCGATTTGCGTCCGATACTTTACACGAATCACAATTGATCGCGGAGGCTTAGTAATAGGGTCCCGTCACCGTGCTTACGGTACCCTAATAATCGGTAATAGAATAGCCTTTATTCGCAAGTCGAACCGTTCGACCTTTCGAATTTGAATCTATCGCGCAGGCTTAGTAGTAGAATCCCGTTAGCACTTTGGTACGGAACCCTACAGGCCTGGATTCGCCAGTCGAAGCGAACCGTCCAGTTCAGCACTGTTACGACGCAAGAACCAGAATTGTTCAAGACCGAGCAATTCCGACGTCCAAGGCGACAACAACAATCCGAAAAAATCAGAGATTTCCTTTATCAATTTTGGACTCGAAACCCTATCAAAGACTTGAAAGACCTTTTGTGCGACCGAATACCCTAGTGAACGACAATGCTGTTAAAAATCGTGTGAGAGTCATACTCTGACGGAAAATCTTAACACCGTGAATCAGAAAAACGCATCATCAGTGCAATGCCATCTATCGACCATTTGGTAAACTGACAAAATATTTGGCCGAATGAAGACGGTAAATAAGGAGCCCTTATATTTATAAGAATAAGTAACGTTATGGTATTAAAATGTTCACTTTTATTTTACTACTTATTAAAAGTTTCACAAATAACTCAATAATTTGTTTTGATGTTATTTTCATGCTTACCTGCATTTTATCTTTCTCAATAGATGGCGCCTAATAGCCGGTCACCGCAACGCTTAGCGCTGTATGAAGTTCCTTACTAAAATTAAAAATTCAATATCTTTTGATTTTGTGGGTCGATTTTGATGAAATAAACGCTAAATGTTACTCGGGTTAACACTTAATATTTTTAATTACTTAACTTTCGAATCCAATCAGTGGTTTTGGCGTGATGCTGACACAAACAATTGGACAAACAGACAAACCGACAAACAGACAAACAGACAAAAATTTCAAAAATGGCATTTTTGCGTTTTATGCCTTTTTCCTAACATTTCTCAGTTATTTTTATGCGAAAATATTCAATGTACAGACACGGAAAATCTACGATTTTATTATATGTATAGATGTATGTAAGTATATTTACTTATTATAAAATATGTAGTAATGCGCACTGGATCTTACCCTCTATTTTGATCGTTTTATATCAATCAAAGGTTTGTTGGGAGAAAACTCAACTTTGAGTTAAGCTCGCCTTTGTACATTAACGTTTCATCAATGTAAGTATTTAAGCTTTTATGGTGTACCAAAAAGAATTAAGATGGAATAAGATTGACATTTATTTTATGAAATTGATTCGTATTCGATAGCCTTGTGTTCACTAATTTTATGGCAATGATGCACTTGTTTTGTTCAATAGGTTCATTCGAGTTCATTGACTTACTTAACTCAAGGTTTGGCATCAATGGCTTACCTTGAATCTCAGTTTGCCCAGCGGTGGCTTAGCGTAGGGGATGCCTTTGAAGCTGTAGTACTTGCCATCTCCCGTAATGGTCTCCACTATTTCTCCAGACAGCCATCCTTGTTGTACTTTCACTTCTGCCATTATTGTCACTTAGCGCTGTAAAAGTAATATCACAAAGTTCGTTACTTAAAAACATACTTGTTTGGTTTGATATGTTGTTTGGGTGTGAATCTTGATTAATCAACTGGTTTGGAGCCGACAGTGCAAAAATGTTAACCACCTTTCAAGACGTAATATTTTTAAGCATGTTATTCAAAGTCCATGTACTTTCACTGTTTAAAATATCAAACTCAATCGAGAGGAGCTCTGTATTATTAACATAAAATAATAAATTAAATAAAAAATACACAAAACTTACAACAAACTAAAATATAGCGTCAAAGAATTCGTCCTCAACGCTGTCAGCTGGTAATGTGCCCAAGAGACTGGCGGCATTGCCACGTTGAATGGCAATGCTTAGTCAAACTCAATTGAACATCTTTAAATGACTTTAAGTAGTTTGTGGATGCACTTAATCACTTGTTGCATTTACAGAACAAACCAGTTTTGTTTGTATAAAACGACAATAAGTCACGAATTTTAAAAATATTACCAAGCTGGAATAACTGGTATTATTATTAATTTACAACAATAATTTAAAATTAAAAGTAAAGTAAAAATCTTACTTTGGCCCAAGTCCTTGAATTTGTAATACCGAATTGTTTACAAGCAAGCTTCAAGCTTCTTTCTTTCAATAGGACGCCGTATTCGCTCCGAAGTGGAACGGCTACTGGCGCATACGCAGACAACAAATACCGGTTCGCAAAAAAAGTCTATCTATATTATGGCTCAGTTATGTAAGATAAAGACGCGCATGATGATATCAATACAATGATCTGCATTCTACGGAGGAAAACCATAATAATAATTATGTAACTATGACTTGTCTTTTATGTCATTTTTTTTTAGTATTACATGTAAATAAATTATATCAATGCCATTATCATATTGATAGGTACACTATCTTTTAAACGTATAAGTTGTCATGGTCATTTTGAATTGTCACGTTGCTAATTGATCGCGTGTTGGGCTCATGATCCGAGTCCGAAAGTGGTCGGACAAACACGAAATTGATACGTGAGTGATACTGAAAATGTACTCGGTGGAACAGATTTTCATCAACATGACTCCTGCCACTCTGGGTGGAGCGGGAGAAGGTGTCAGACTCTTACTGACAAAAACACTAGGGACAAAACTACAAGGAGCACGGATGGGATCCGTGCTCCTTATAGTGCCGTTCCAGGGCCGCGGTAACTTTTTCGAACAAAATCCGCAACCCAGGCAGTCTCTGGCCCTAACGGGCCCCTAATCCTTTTCTTTTATCGGGGTGGATCTCCTCATGGATGTCCTCCGTCTCGGGGCGGACTAAGGGGTCTGTCAGACTCCTACTGACTAAAACCACCCCGTGTTCCCTCGCACACTTACACCGGGAGCTACGGGAGCACTTAAGCAATCTTCAACGCAGCCCCCGACTGGTGCCGGCCTGCCTCTGCAGGCTCCGTCTCGTTAAGTAGGGGGAGTGAGGTGTTTAACTCCCCCTAAGACATCTAAGAGGGGCGCGCGTGGAACATAACACGCCATCACCTCGGGTCCGAATTGATGGGGGGGGGCGGACGTCCCTGAGTCCGCCGTCCCTGGGACCCAGTTAGGGCGGCCGAAGGAGGGCAGCGTATGCCCTTCTCCGACGCTCGGTGCTCCTGCTGCGGGCCGGGAGAGCACTCGAGATCTCCCTCTCCCTTTCCGCAGCCTCCTTTTGCGATATGACATTCTCACAGAAGGAGATCACCGCGTCCCACGACGCTGCATTGCCGACCATGGAACGAATCACAACCGGCAGCGTCAGTTTGCTTCCCACTTCCGAAACGAGGGCACGGCGTGGCTCTTCCCAAGCTGCGCACTCTGCGAGCGTATGCCGCGCCGTGTCCTCCCGAAAATGGACGCAGTGATGACACCGAGCGTCTGGCTCCCTGCCTATGCGATGCAGGAACTTCCCAAAGCATCCATGCCCCGAGAGTACCTGCGTCGCCCTGAATGACAGGGAGCCGTGCCTCTTCCCGAGCCAGTCGTCGAACACCGGCCGGACCGCCTCGATGGTGATGAGGCCGGCGGTAGGGCGCAGAAGCCTGTCCCGCTACTCCGCCACCAAGACCTGACGGAGTTCGGACCGGCGCAGCATGATCTCCCGCTGCATCAGTACCTCGCCCCGCGTCCGCGCTTCCTCTCGCCACCCATGCAGTGACGCGAGGGCTCTCGCTTCCAGGTCCCATGGCGGGGATCCGGCCAGTGCGCAAGCCGCCTCGTAGGAGATCGTGCGATACCCTCTGATGACTCTGACGGCCATCGCCCTCTGCGGTGCTCGCAAAACTGCGATACTACGGGCCGTCAGATCAGCCGCTCACACTGGGGCCCCGTACAGGGCCATGGATCGCACGATCCCCACGTACAAACGCCTGCAGACTATGCTTGGGGCCCCTAATCCTATGCTGACATCTCTTTGAGGCGCGCGTGGAACACCGACCCGGATCGACCGATCCACGTTGGGTGGCTCGCTGTCCGATCAAAGCCAGGCCGGCTTTGATCGGACAGCGAGCCACCCAACGTTGGCCGTCCGCAGACCCGCACCCGGTGGCCGAGAATCACTCAGCGACTCCCGACGCCCGGTGCATCTCCCAATGTTGCGGCGGCTGGGACCTGAGGGTTGTCTCTCCCTCACGCGACTCGGTTCCTCCTTCACTAGCAGTACTGCTTCGCAGAAGGAGGTGACGGCTTCCCATGCCTCCTCGCTCCGGACCATGGGTCGCACCAGGGCCGGATGCGAGAGGTCGCCGCCGCTGATCACCTCGACGAGGATACGGCGGTACTCCGTCCAAGCAGGGCAGACCTCCACCGTATCCTCCGGGCGATCCTCACAGTGAAAACCCCCAGACGTTTCCTCCCGCCGAATCCGAAACAGGTGAGGACGCCGTGGCGCCTCTCAAGCCACTCCTGTCTCGACCCGCTGCGGGTAGGTTTTAAACACTTAAGCTCATAATTTTATTTTGCAGACCGCAATAACAGGCCTCCTAGGATTACTGTGCGTGAATTCTTCAATGACTTCGTGAGGTTGTAGTTTACTAAAGATATCTGGGTCTTTTGCGGGGGCTTGAGCCTTGAGTATCACTGGCGGATCCAGGGGAAGATCTAAGGATTCGCCAGTGATACTTAGTATGTCTTTAACCACGGCTCCGCTCCTAAGGAGCCAATTCCACCCAGCTCCATCTTTCCGAGGTGTAACCGTGCCGATAACCGACCAACTTGGCCTTCTTAGTGTTACGTTGACATTTATTCTCAATTTTGGCACATTTATAGAGGCATAGGCTCAAGTGGCTGCCAAGAAGTTGGGAATCCTAGCAAAGGTGCGACGGTACTTCACGCCGGAACAGCTGCTCAAACTTTATCAAGCGCAAGTTCGATCGTGTATGGAGTAATGTTCGCATCTTTGGGACAGATCTGCCAGATACCAGCTAGAGCTTGATGCCCTTGCAAGTTGAGTCAAAAGAGAAACGAACCCAGAGGATCATCGGCAATGATAGGCTCGTCGAGTCGAAGCTCCAAAGTCTCGAGCATCGACGCCGAGTTGCTAGCCTGTCGGTTTTCTATCTGTTGCATTTTGGAGAGTGTGATTCCGCCTAGCCCGTTCCATCATCGGACCACAAAACGTACGGCGATGCGCCACCGGTACATGGTGGACATCCCACCCACACGCACAAAGCGTTTTGGGAATACTTTCATTGTGCGTACTGCTAAGGAGTGGAATTCCCTACCGGAGTCTGTGTTTCTTGATAGCTACAACCTGGGAGTCTTTAAGTAAAGAGTGAATAGGTTACTTCTAGGCAAGCGTGCTCGATCTTCGATAACATCGTTGCTTACCATCAGGTGAGATAGTGGTCAAGCGCGTGCCTATCAATAATAAAAAAAGGCCCAGAGGAACTGTGACCAAACCAGGGATAAAATCTAACCAATAACACTCAGCAGTATTACAGATTTCTATCAGTCAAAGATACACTCCTAGTGTATCTTTGACTGATAGAAATCTGTTTTTCAAAGTTGAATTAGAAACCTTATGACGTCTCTCTCTCTCGTCGAGTCGGAGCTATACTTGATGAGAAGCCGTACTCTTTGACCAAGACAGAATCATGATGGCATTGGCACTTCGTAGTACGGCCCTATTACTTACTGAGGATGTTGAAATTGTTTGTTTACTAAACAAAGCATTTTATGACTTATTGATATTACTTAAGAAAGCATTGCATTATGTTGTATAGTAGCTACATAATGCAATGCTTTCTCAAGTAAGTAAATGAATAGGTACGGCCATAAAACGAAGGCAATTGTGAATAGTACTGATTTATTTTAGCCCCGATTCAGCTATCTACAGGCCACCTTGGAAGGACATTGTAAAAAATGGCCTATGAACCAACACGCATGAAATATTTACTATAATTACTAGTTCTTTTAATAATGTACATTAGTTATATTTTAATAGAACGGACACTTTTTAATTTCGAAAACATTTTAAAAAGTATTCACTTTCATCCTTAGCTTCCGTCATAATCCTCGGTGATAGTTCTATTATTTTTTGGTTCAATTTGAGGTTTTTAATAGGCAAAGGTATTATAGCTCATACAGCCAAGTCTTTGTAACAGCACTCTTAATAAGAGTTTGACACAGACAAGCGTCAGTATTCTCAACACTTGATATACGATAATGATTATTAGTAACAAACAGTCCGCTATGATGTCGCGGAACCATAATAAGCCTTATCAAAAAACTCGATTGGAAGTGATGTTTGAAACGAGCAATAATATCGACACTGACAGTTGACGAATTGACAGATGACAACATTTGACATTTGGTAGTAATGTCACTTGGCGCACGCATTCTGTGCTCGATCTGCGTTTGCGTTGGTTGCGTACTGAATTCGTTTCATTTTCTTTCTTTTCCGATTTTATCTAACAACTCCATAAGACTCCCGACTCCTAGAGTTCAATGTCAAGAAGCGCGCATCTGTCGTACTTACATTAGGTAATAAATGCTAAGTTATTGCTACATACCGAATGTTTTTATTGACGTAATTATAACCTCAAAATCCGAAAGTGTTTTGATTTTTTCAGAATTCTCAAAAGTGTCCGTTGTTTTAATTTAGGTTTAATCGAATATGTACATTATCTAAAACCCAAAGAGTAAATACACCTTCCTGTTGGATCTTAGGCGAGCTATGTATGGACGACGAGCAATGTCCTTTAAACATCATAATGATGTTTAAATTGATGATTAAATGTTATTATATCATAGCAGTCATGTAGATACAGATAATTACCAATAAAGGCTATTAAATGTAATAAGTCAAGATAAAGTTATAACAGGGATAACTATAGCACTAAAAGTAAGATTTGTGTACCTGCGTGGCCTAGGTGCACAAATCTTGATTTTACCAATAAAGTTATCCTTGTGATAACTTTATCTTGACTGATTTGATTTAGTAGTAACTTGTTCTGTCTCAGTTTGGCTCAAATGAGGAAATCTACAACAAAAAAAACCACGCAGTTATCAGTAATCTCTACATCATCATCTTTATTCATTTCAGCTCAGTATCACCCACTACTAGCCACTACGCTTTGCTCCTATAAATCAAGTAGATTTATAACCACCCAACTATTATAGCTATTATACTCATTGCTTCATCATAAAACTCATACTTCTAAGAGTGAAGTCGGTGTCTATCTATCTACTGGCACGCCATCTGATCCCATAGCTTTGCTGTCATCATACTAACATACGCCTAAGTATACACTGTTTTCCTACGTCACCCACATCATTAACGGGATCCCAAATAATGGCGTCGGGTCGACGATCTGGCATCTGGGACTCGTTCTCGACAGGCGATGGAGCTTCGTCGAGCACTTCCGACGTTTGGCTCCCAGACGGGCGGGCCGGGGCAATCTGACACCATTCTTGCCAAAAAGTACCGTGTTACCCAGTTGATGGGTTGTGGAGGTCTGGTAGGCAGCTGCTCCACGTAAAATACTGGTATTCATCTGAATCCGGTTTGACTGGGAGCCGACACCAAAACGGTTGGGAAAAGGTAGATGATGACTTTTTCATACTTAGTCAGCACAGTCTGTATCATCTTGAATTCATGTGATGGTATTTCATTCTACTCATGGAACTATTTCATGACTGTTATGTCTAGGGTATAAAAATAAATAAGTCACAACCTTTATTCTCAACTTTTATTAGTTTTAGGAATACACACTTGAATTAATTTTAAACACTTTTTTACGTAAAAGATTATAACAATGCAAACATTAATGTGCATAAATGTTATCGTGTATGTGCTAAATAAATTTTATTCTTTCTTTCTTTCTTTCTTTATCCTAGCTTCTAATATTTTAGTAAGATAAAGCTACTTGACATAATAAAAGACCCATACCCTCTCGAAATGGTTACCTTTCGTATAAACTAGTCTTTGCGACTTGTTAAAAGAAGGTAAAGCTAAAGAAAAATCAAGGTATACCTATCTTCCAAAGTAAATTGCTTCATAATAATAAAGTTTAAACAAGAGAACTTCTAGGTTAAAATTCTAGTCCAGCGTATTCAAAGATGCTCTTCCAGAATGCCACAACTTCAGGTATAGGTGCATTGTGACGAGTTAAAGTATCTCCTATATCCACGTAGGCTTTAGTCGAGTTGTTGTACTCCGGCCAGGTGGTGCCCAGAGAGGAGTCAGGAGTCGGGTTGCTGTAAACAGAAAGATTAATTTATTTAATTGTCGTTTAATGTACAGAGACCGTTTTCACCAGTCGAACTTTTTTTTCTCGTAATGTGTGCTTAAAAAAATTGCTTGCCTTTGATTTGATCTCCATCTCGACTTGGCTAGGTTTTATGCTGTAATAAAAGTATTTTATAAATCAATCACTCACCCATATTTAGCAAAGTTGGTAAATACAGCGCACACTAAGTTAATCAGCTTATCCTCTCTACTATTTTTCTCAGCCTTCAACTTCAGTTTGTTCGGGTTAAACAAATACATCAAGTCATCCAAATGAGAAGCTCCTCGAATCCCGTACTTCAGACCTGGGTTCCCATAGAAATTTCTTTCAGAGCTACAAGAGAACCTGTACATATATCTTCGACCACTACCAACTTTAGGCAAATGCGAAGCGAATCTGATAATGTCGTAGACAAAACACGCGTGACTTTGGAAAGTTACAAATTCTTTCATTAAATCGGCATTCAGAGGTTTTCCTTTGAAATAAAATTCATGAATTCTCTTGGAGACTTCTAGAACGGTCTCCGGAGTGGATTTGATTAGGATCTTTCTGGGTACTACCATCTCCGGGTAGCGGTTGACACGTGCCAAAAGATTTTCAAAAGTAGAGATTGCGTATATAGTTTCTTCGCTGGTGTGACCAATAAGAATATCCACATCGTTTATTCTCTTATTCTTCAGGGCCTCCAAGGGATCTTCAGTCAAAAAGCTTTCTTTGCCAAAATCTTTTTCTACCACTGGACCATAGTGGTACAACTTTATTAAATGATTGTAGTCAAATTCTTCAAAGGATAACACGACTGGAAACGTGTGTATAACTTTATCTACTGGAAGGCTTTGTAAGAAATCTAGAAGCTTATTAGGATCATCAGTTTCGAAGCCTAGCTCTTTACCGAGTAAGAATGCTCGTTTTTGAGGTACAAATGGCGTCGACCAATCGCAAGTAGGTACCCCGCTCATTGGTATGGCTCTTTTAAAAAGACCCTTAGACATAGGTGAGATAATATGTAGACTAGTAGACGAACCACCAGCGCTTTCACCAAATACTGTGACATTATTGGGATCTCCACCAAAGCTCTTAATATTATCTTGTACCCATCGCAAAGCAGCCACCTGGTCTTTTAATGCAGCATTTCCAGGAACTTCTTCGGTGTCCAAACACAAGAAACCAAGTGCTTCTAATCTGTAGTTAATAGTTACAAGTACTACGCCATGCGAGACGAGAAAATCTGGTCCGTACTCGTCATCGTTACCGGAGCCAGATTTGAAACCGCCTCCATGGATGAACACCATAACTGGCAATGGAGAGGGTGGCTTGATTTCTGGGCTGTAAACATTGAGGTACAAGCAATCTTCTTTTCCTTCTACCATCACGTTAGTAAATACGCACCAGTGAGGACATACGGGACCATGTTCTGTTGCTTTCCGTATGCCTTCCCAAGGCAGAGGTGGTTGCGGAGCCTGAAAAATTGCACATTTTTTATATTGCTGAATGAGGTGTTCCTTGTTCACACTACTCTCGCTGTGCAATAATACCGCACATTGTAGACATGTTGTTTATGGTTTGTCTTGTGTTGTGCAAAAGAAATTGGTAAATAAATTATAATAAATGATTCAAAGATTAATTATTTCTACCAAGCATTGTATATTATTACAATTTTTGCACGTAAGCAGAGTGACCATTACGCGTACATTTCTGTGTTTCTTTCGATTTGAAGACTGCATATTTTTTGTGTACTAATATAAAACTAAATATTACCTTGAATCTCAGTTTTCCCACCGGTGGTTGAGCGTAGGGGATACCTTTGAAGCTATAGTACTTCCTATCACGCGTGATGGTCTCCAATAGTTCTCCAGACAACCATCCTTGCTTTACTTTAACTTCAACCATTGTCAGTGAAACCTGTAAAAAACCGGGATGTACTCCATACAAATGGGATCTGACCACTGCAGTCAGACCATGCTGAGCTGAGTTTATAAATAAGTTTGAGTTCGAAACATGTCGAGTCAATAACATCAACCAAGTAGGATAAATGAAGTTGATGAGGCATACTCTGTGTTTCGCATTGACTGGGTAAATAATAAGTAAACCAGAATAACAAGAAAAATGCGAGGTAATGATTGATTAAGGTACCTAGTTAATTAGTAAAAAATCTGTCAGTGGAGGAACTATGGTGAAATAAATAAGTTAAACCAAGTACATCCAACATAATTGAATAATCCTGTCGGAGGACCCATGGGCAGTAAAAGGCCCATTTTTTGGCCGTAGTTACCTTTGTTTCGATTGGTTAAAAATTTTGGACACGTTAAAATGAGTTTTATTTACCATTTGTTAGTTATTAACTAACAGTTATTTATTAGACCATTGGTCAAGCTAAATATCCACAACAGTCCAGCCATTGTTCGCGAAAACATGTTTTTGTGGTTTGACCAATAGCCAAAATAAATATTCCAAATATTTGGAAGTCGGTTTATTGGATTTAAAAATCAAACTACTGAATCGGTTTTGATGAAATTTCAATGGGACCAATTTTTTTCAAGTCGGTACATAATTGACGGAGTTATGAGGAAATAAACATCTTCAAAATCGGTTCTGTAGTTTGGTTTTTAAATCAAAATTGCTGGAAAAACAGCATGTGGACGAAATTGCGTATATTGCTTTCCTGTGACTTTCCAGTGGTATTGCTAAAAAGAAAACTTTTTCACAAAAAAAAGCCGACAGTACAAAATACATAACTATTATTTCGGAAGTCAGTGTTAAATTACGAAGAAACAACCAAAAACACTGACTTCCGAAATTAAAGTTATATTGTACCTACTTTGTAGTGCTATTTTTGGAAGGCGGGTATTTTTTGTGAAAAAGTTTTTTCAAAGGACAAGTCCAAAATTGCAAATGACGGGATAAAAGAACAAGGATGAGAGGCCCTTCAGTACGATAGTACTTGCTTCAAATAAAAGCATCAGCATTATTTCTTGTTTATGCCTAAGTATTTTAATTATAAAAAAAAAGTTTTCTTACCTTTAAAAGTTGTTTACAAACGGGCCAGCTGATGGCACGGGCTTATTAACACTTATTTACTAACGCTATTCATCAGTATATAAAGCAAAGTATTAAATGATAACAATCAGACGCTCTGTCATTAGTACAAAATCTTATCCATTCTGTGAGAACCATAATCTAATATCTAAAACGTAATAATTCCTTGGCATATTTTAATCAAATCAAATCATTCGATTACGAAACATAGGGTGGTCAACTTGAATGTTTATAACTTTTTTTTGGCCAACATTTCAATTTAGGGCTAAGTAGCTTATGTGCCATTCCAGGCTATAATCTATCTCTGTCAAATGTCATCCAGATTCGTTCAGCCGTTTTAATAGTATAATAATATCCGGTTTTAGAGTTCCGTAATAAAACAACAAGGAACCCAGGTTTTGCCAAGTCTAATTTAGAAATTTAATTAAGAAAGTCTTTGTGTTAAGAAGCCGTAATTTTGTATGGTTCGAAAAAGAAATTGATAGATTTGTATAAGAAAATGATTTCAGATTCAGATTCAGATTATTTATTTGTAAACATAGGTTATAGATACACAGGTGTGAGATGTTACATTTTTTTTAAGTGCTCTTTGCTTTGCCATTGGGCGTACAAATGTCAGTATACAATTTACATTTACAAATAGAAATATTATAAAAAGAGCGATAATTATAGCACAGTTGATAAAATTTCAAATTTAAACAAAAAAAAGCTACAATGTCAAAATAAGTACAATAAAAATTAAAGAAAAATCAGGAATGTCAAAAAATAAAAAATACTATGATGTCAATTAATTATGTCAAGAATTTTCAAATAAGCAATAAATCAACTAAAAATGTTTAGAATGTCAACAATAAAATCTAAGACAGTACAAACAGAAAAAAATAAAATAAATAATATAAAGAATTTAATGAATGCAAACAATTAATAGGCAAGTACAACATTAATAAAATATATCCAGAATGTCAATAATGTCAATTAAATAAACACATAATAAAGGCAAGAATGTCTTATTTCTAAATGTCATATGATTGACCTAATGCTTATTATCTGAAGAAGCAATTATAGAACTGTCATCCAAATAGTCCTTTATTGAGTAATAACATTTATCGATTAAAATTTTTATAGGTAGGTACACCTTTGATTGATATAAAGGTTATCTAAGTTCCAAGTTGTAGGTAGGTATATGTACATCCTTCGAGGCGATCGGTGATGGCGACCTCTCGCGTCCGACCCTGGTTCAATCCGTGGTCCGGAGCAAGGAGGCATGGGAAGCCGTATGATTCAGACCTCACGCCCCAGCCGCCGAAACCGGGCGTCGGGAGTCGCAGGGCGATTCCCGGCCACCGTAGGCGCGGGCACGGGGACGGCGAGCGTTGGGTGGCTCGCTGTCCAACATTATCAGGCCCGGGTCGACGCCGACGGCGCGTTGTGTTCCACGCGCGCCTCGGAGAGATGTCAGCAATGTAGACGCGGCCCGTTAGGGCCATGGAATGCAAAGGGCATAAGGTGGGACACAGACGGAACACGGACGGGTTTTCGTCAGTAAGAGTCTGACACTCCCTCCCGCTCCGCCAGCAGCGGAAGGAGTCATTTGATGATTTCCCATCTTAAAAAAAAAGGTATAGGTACATCTTAGTTGGACACTAGTCTCTAGTTGGTAATTAGATATTGAAACTGTGACTTGGATAAATGCCTTTGATTAGTCGAGCAAAAACAAACAATCATGAGGAGTAAATTTCTTTGTTTTTTTTTTGTGCAAAAGGAAATCTCGTGACTACATAATTATATAAGAAGATAAACCGTAGCAAAGTATCGTGTCGACTTGACTAGGCTAGATATTCTGCCAGGGTTGCGGAATTTGTTCAAAAGAGTTATCGCGGCCATAGAACGCAGAGGGTATTTGGAGGAACACGGGTGTGTTTTAGTCAGTAAGAAAGAGTCTGACACAGCCTTCCGCTCCGCCCAGAGGATTCATTTAATGATTTCCCATTAAAAAATAAAGACTGGAAATTTCGAATTTCGAAAGCTTATTTTGCTTGCTTTAAGATGTCTTTCCCTCTATCACACATGGCGGTCCGGATTTGTTTGATTGACACACAGATCAGACCGTGTTCTCTAGAAGTTGGGTGGACGCAGTTCTTCATTTGCATAATATGCCTGTGTTAACCAGCATGTCGTTCTTTACAGTGTTATGCTATACAAATAAATAAAATTGATGTGTCTGTTTGTTATATAAAGATAACAGATTTTTCGTAAATGCTTATGAAATAAAGTACGATACTATTTAAATGCAATTCTTAATTTTTTTATTTGTTTGTCGTTTGTTCGGGCTAATCTTCGAAACAGCTGGACTGGTTGTGACAGAACTTTCACGGGCAGATAGCTGATGTTATAAGGGTAATTTTGGCAACTTTTATTTTTGTATACGGATCAGGGTTCCGTGCAAAAAACCCCTGACATTGTCGGGCACGTAATCGCGTCGCCCGTCGGGGCACCGCAGAACGACAAAGACCGCCCGTCGGGGGTTTTTTAATTTTGAATTAAATTCTCGCCACGTAATGGCAAAAGATAAAATACGCTTCCAATATTTTTCTGTAATCTAACTGACGGACTCAAAATAGTTTTTCAGGAGAATACTCTATTACTCATACAACATCTTTGTTATCTCGTGTCATAATTTCATTATACCTTTTTCACCAGTTTAATCACTTTTTGAAGGAACTTGTGATTACTATTATCGATTCGATTATTGAAACTTATAATGGTATGTAATGTCGATTTAACGATATTTGTTGTCGAATGACAATTGTGTTAACTTTGTGCGTGTGTAGAACTTTTGCTGTTCAAAGATCACAGATTTTCAGACATTCTAAAATGACAAAGGGATAACTTTGCACATCAAAGTGAAAACAATGTCAAAGCACCATCCTGCAGCAACCTGACACCCGAGTGTCAGGTTTCACCCACATCTGTTCAGCCGTGAAGACGTGAAGTAGTAACAAACCCCCCTTTATAATATTAGTATGAACGAAAGTCGAATGATTATTTTCAATTAATTCTTTTGCGGCGAATACATTCGATCCCAACACTAAGTACGATAGAATGCAACTAAATTGACCATACACTAGTGTTTATTTATTTATTTATTGAACACCTTAAAATCTTTACAGGTTGCCCTAATACAATAGTCAAGTGCATACATACCTACTGAGATCAGAACATAACTCTAATAATGAATAAACATGTAAACATAAACACAATTCTTTAACGCTTTTACTACTTTTTTTTTTTAAAGATGGGAAATCATCAAATGGCCTCTTTCGCTCTGGGTGGAGCGGGAGGGAGTGTCAAACTCTTACTGACTAAAACCCATCCGTGCTCCTCGTAGTGCTTTTTACGTTCCATGACTGCGGTAACTCATTCGAACAAAATCCGCAACACGCTTTTACTACTTACCGTCATTAATAAAACCGACTTCCAAAAAAAAACACTACTAATTTCGGAAGTCGGTGTTTTTGGTTGCTTCTTCGTTATTTGACACCGACTTCCGAAATTAAAGTTATTTTGTACTTTGTAGTGTTTTTTTTGGAAGTCGGTTTTTTTTTGTGAAAAAGTTTTTTATTTTTCACTTTTTAGTAGTACCCCATACCTAAAAACACCACTGGAAAGTCACAGGAAAACAAAAATATGCAATTTCGTATGATTTTTCCACATGTTTTTTCCAGCTATTTGGATTTAATAACCAAACTGCTGAACCGATTTTGATACAACTTAAATAGGACCAATTGAGAAGTATATCCTTTCACATAAAACAAGAATTTTTCAAATCGGTTCATAAATGACGGAGATATGAGGTAAAAAACACAAAAAAAAATACAGTCGAATTGAGAACCTCCTCCTTTTTGGGAAGTCAGTTAAAAATAGAGAACAAACATAACAACAAACTTAACTTAATCATCTTTATAACGTAACACTCTAGATGTCGTTCAGTGCACAAGAAAACAAGTCTATTCTCTCAGCCACCGCGTTGAGCGTGCACAGCGCGCGCGTCAGTGGTGCATATGGGCGCGCTACCATAATTTGCAATGATGTTTCTTTTGATCTTGAAGTTGATTTGACTTCCATGTTAAATTGGATCAGTCTTCCGTCTTATTTAAAAAATATTGTAAGGGTTTAAGTTGACCACTTCCTTTTATTTCTTTTAAATATAATATTGCTATATCCTGTCGAATTTATATAGATTTAATTTGACTAGTTCCTTTCAAATTATTTAAAAAGATTGTAACATCCTGTGTGATTTTTATAAGGATTTTATTTGATTACTTCAGTTTTATTTCCTGTTTAAATTATATAGATTCAATTTGACTAGTTCCTTTCAAATTATTTTAAAAGATTGTGACATCCTGTATGGTTTTTATAAGGATTTACTTTGATTACTTTTCCTGTTAAAATTGTATAGATTTAAATTGACAACTTCCTTTCTAAATTATTTAAAGAAATATTAACTTACTGTTGGACTTTTATAAGGATTCAATATGACTTCCGTTCTACATAATTATTTTAAATGTTAATCTACCGCCTGAGTGAATATTATAAGGATTTATTCCTCTTGAATGTTTCCCACCATATTTTTGTTCCGCTGTCAACTTCATGCTTGTAATTTTGTGTATAAAACCGATGTAATACGAATTTAAGGGCATTCTTTGGCTGCTTGTGAAGTAAACACCTTGGACTCAAGTAAAGTATTTCTTTATTGTTTCTTGAAACATTTCCCTGCTATATTTACTGCCTGTGTGTGTATTGCTGAACATTATGTGTGACTTCGACAACGATGGCGACAATGCGCCGACATGCACGTTGGAGTAAGCTGGTGCGCGCGCTCGGCACCACCAGCAACCACGGCTGCCACCGCCTGCTCACATACTCGTCCGGCACACACAGCTGAATTTCATTAATCTCTCCTCTTAATACCTGGAACCAGTACGTGGCCAAGGCTTGTTCCCGCTTAATTTCTAATTTAAAATAACCCACCATATCAAGAATAAATAAGGTTGGATATAGCAGAGGATATCCCGGATAAACGCCAAATAATTTCCTATACATAAATCTAACATATTTGGATGCGCTCTAACATTGTACTATATTAGGCCTCACTAGGACTCCAAATAACCAAGTTGTGCTATATTGTAAATCAGCAGTGAAGCAAATGCCCAGGTTATAAAGGTGTGTCACTTCCATGACACGCTGCAGCGGTTTCCCTTCTATGAGGTTCGGGTACAAGGGCTGTTTTATTTTTTTGACTCCACTCAGTGCCCCTATCTAAATCACGCTGCAGCGTGTCATGATTGGCCTCATCTTTCACAACACGAACCAATTTTAAATCGACCGCAAAAAGTAGGCAAGTAGACTGCGGGTGCCGGTGGACGACCTACCAGAGGTAGTCACCTCCGGTAGATCGTCCGCCACAAGGATAAAAAGGAACGGTCCTAAATTACTTCCTTGGCTGACGCCTGATCTCGTGTGGTATATCTCGGAAGAGCGTCCGCCACAGACGACATATTGACGTCTGTCGCGCAGGTAGTCGGCGAAGAAAATAAGAGTTTTGGGTGTGAAGTTGTGTGAACCCTTATTAGCCAATTTTATCAGAAGTACGTCATTGGCAACTGTGTCGAACGCCTTCCGAAAATGGAGGTAGACTACATCCACCTGTATTCCTGCGTCAACAGCCGGCACTGGTTGCTTCATTAGGTGAAGTAAGTTGCCTGTTGTACTCCGCCCAGCACGGAACCCGAGTTGCACATCGGACAAGTGAGCGTTCACTTAGGTATTTGAAAAATACCTTGGCAGGAGCGCAAAGGACCGCCACCGGCCTATATTCACTTGCTTCCGCGCCTCACCCACCTTTTGGCACTGGCACTACCCGACTAAGCTTTCAACGATCAGGAAACGTTAAATGATAAATGATAAATGATAAATGATAAATGATATTTATTTTGTAAGTAGGTTAAACATAACACTTTTACACGTCAATATTTTTTGGTCATTTTAAGCTAGATGAGGCCGGTGTTTCCTAGCTGACTACCCTGAGAAGAAACACCGAAACAAACTCAGAGGTCACAGTCTCTTTTGAAGTCCATACAAATTGTACTGGTCAAATCATACGAGAACCATGTAGGTTAATGTCTGAGGTGGCCTTTTGAGGAAAGTGCCACACAGATTTGAGTGGACCTGTCCAGACAGTGCAAGCATTTGTCAGTTATTATGGAGCTCAAACTTAGAACTTTAAGGAGCTCAACGATTTGACGAACAATACCAAAGTAAGGACATTTGGGTAGGCCGCATAAAAAAAAATCTCAAACTGCCAGACATTGTTGACTAACATGAAATGAACCCCTATCATAGCGATCTGCATGGTCCCCACATTCACAATACGATATGAGGATCATGCAGATCAGTGTCTGAAATGGTCTTTTGAGGAAAGAACCACACAGATTTGAGTGGACCCGTCCAGTCAGTGCAAGCTTTGGTCAGTAGTCGCGTAGCTCAACTTAGAACCATAAAGGAGCTCAACGAACCGACGAACATGCCAAAGAAAGGACATTTGTGTAGGCCGCATTTAAGTACTCAAACTGCCAGACCTCGTTAAAAATACTTCAAAGAAGAAGTATTTCAAAGAAGAGAAAAATAAGAAGAAAATAACCCACATGGTCCCCATATTCACAAAATGAGTTAAATAATAATAATAATAATAAAAAAAAATAATACTTTACAAAGTAAGTATTCATGTCAAACATAATAAATTTAAAAAAATAAAAATAAAATATATTACTTTACAAAGTAAATATTCCATGTCAAAAATAATAAAATAGAATACTTAATAAAGTAAACATTCATGTCAAAATTTACCAACGAGATGAAAGAAAAGTATACAACAGAACTTAAAAAAAAGAAAAAAGACAATTTCTAAAAATTAAAAAGGTATATAACATTAGGCCATGTACATCATTGAAGCAGCTCAATCCCAAGCCTTTTTGTCTTCAAGATAGTCTTTAATTGTGTAAAAAGCTTTCTGGCATAGCTTACGTTTTATAAATAATTTGAACTTATTCATACTAAGGTCTTGAATAT
The DNA here is from genome assembly GCA_947386135.1 of Melanchra persicariae. Taxonomy (NCBI): domain Eukaryota; kingdom Metazoa; phylum Arthropoda; class Insecta; order Lepidoptera; family Noctuidae; genus Melanchra; species Melanchra persicariae. The sequence goes on along the minus strand of OX376655.1, from coordinate 2,340,733 downwards.
GGCTAGGGAGTTTATTATAAAAACGTATACATTGGCATCTAAATGAACCACCTATTTTTTTGAGCCTGGTTTTAGGAATGACAAAATTGTGTTGATACAGCAACAAAAACATTGAATAGATGTAGTAAGTAAATAAATAAATTAAGGGAAGTATTTCATACTCTGGAACACTAACGTTCTAAGGCTGCAGAAGGAAGCTGTCATCAGCTGCAGTGCGATTCTGTAAACCTTTCACCGTATAAGCATACAATACAAACAAGATGGAACGACAGTTCACTTCATGCTCACCCCACCTTAGTTTGCAGGGTGTGATGTTGACCGGCTGGTGGACAAGGTATCGGTGTACATTAAGTAACGCACGCTCGCGGTTAAAATGTTAGGACATTTTGTAGAAAGCAGGCGTTCTGTCAGGACTTTACGGGTTACTGAAAAGTCCTGACAGCACGCCTGTCTCCAGCAGGCATATTTGTTTACCACAAGGAGCACTCTGTCTTATGCGTTCTCATCAACAAAAATCATGCTATTACGCATGTTCATAGGCACCTCATAAGTAAACGGGGTACTAATATTATGGCGTCATATGCAGGGATCTCCTTTGTCCTCTCAAAATATTTTCTCTACGAGTTTTTCTCATACTGTCGACCTGTTTCACATGAGCTTTTATACAGGTAGAGAAGTCAAGCTCATACACTCTTTTAAAGATTTGAATCAAAAAAATAACATGAATAGATGACTTTCATTTTTAATAATAATTCTTGTCTTAACTGCTAAACATGTTAGTAAATTGATACTTTTTTACTCAAATTATTTTAATAAATAAATAATTAAAGGACATCTTAAAATAACAGCCCATCATATTTAAAGATGCTTCTCCAGAAATCCAGAGCTTCAGCTTCAGGAGCCGTTTTAAGAATTAAGGTGTCTCTTATGTCCACGTAGGCTTGGGTCGAGTTGTTGTATTCCGGCCAGGTTGTGCCCAGAGAGGAGTCAGGCGTTGGTTTACTGTAAACAGAGAAAGCTCGGTTAAAAAAGTGCAAGGCATAGGTAAGTACTAAAGAGTCAGTTGTTACGAATAACCGAAGCACGACAGTCTGCCAACCAGTATATCAAAAAGGTATCGTTTTAAGGCGCTGTGGGAAGCAGATCACACGTCGCAAAGATCTCCATAATGCCACTTCATTTTCAAGCGGAAAAAAGCACCGTGTATAGCCAAGTCTTTAAAGTAGAGCATTTACACAGTCACAGCTTTATTTTCATAATAACTTTTATTAGTTTCAGGAATACACACTTGAATTATTTTAACACTTTTTTACGTAATAAATTATAATATTGTAAACATTAGTGTATAAAATGTTATCCTAGCTTCTAATATTTTAGTTAAAGAAATTTACTTTACCCAATATAATATCCGTACCCTCGAAATGGTTACTTAATGGTTTCTTGAGTCGCTATACGAGTTTTATTTCTAAAATTTTGTATAAACTACTTTTGACGGCTTGTAAAAAGAAGGTATATTCACCTATCTTCCAAAGTAGATTGCTTCAAACAATAAAAAAAAAAACAAAGTTAGTACTTCTTAAAATTCCAGTCCAGCGTATTCATAGATGCTCTTCCAGAATGCCAGAACTTCAGGTATTGGTTCAGTGTGACGAGTCAGAGTGTCTCCTATATCCACGTAGGCTTTGGTTGAGTTGTTGTACTCCGGCCAGGTGGTGCCCAGAGAGGAGTCAGGAGTTGGGTTACTGTAAACAGAGAGATTTTTATTTAATTGTCGTTTAAGGTACAAACACCGTTTTCACCAGCCGAACTTGATATTTTTTCAAATGAAATATGATTAAAAAAAATATTGCATGTCTTTGGTTTGATCTCGATCTCGACTTGGCTAGGTTTTATGCTATGATTTCAACTGTACTATAAGTAGATTTAAAAGCCTTATCTTCACCTCTTTGTTCAAATAATGTCCTTGTGTTACCCTTGTGTATTTTGCTCTCAATTTAATTCTATTTTATTGTCCTTATAATATTATTACTAACTGCATGTACTGTTACTAACAACCCTAGCGATTATAATTGTACATTTTGTCTACCTGTGGGCAACGTTGTGGCTTGCATTATTGCGAAAATTTTAATCTACTTTAACTATTTGTAAGATGTCTTAGTGTAACTGTTAATTGCTCCTTTTTCAATAAAATAAAAATTAAATTAAAGTATTCTATTAAATATTATAATAAATCAATCTCTTACCCATATTTAGCAAAGTTAGTAAATACAGCGCACACTAAGTTAATCAGCTTGTCCTCTCTACTATTTTTCTCAGCCTTCAACTTCAGTTTGTTCGGGTTAAACAAATACATCAAGTCATCCAAGTGGGAAGTTCCTTGAATCCCGTACTTCAGAGCTGGGCTCCCGTAGAAATTTCTTTCAGAGCTACAAGAGAACCTGTACATATATCTTCGACCGCTTCCAACGTTAGGCAAATGCGATGCGAATCTGATAATATCGTAGAAAAAACACGCGTGACTTTTGAGAGTTACAAATTCTTTCAGTTTATCAGCATTAATAGGTTTTCCTTTGAAATAAAATTCATGAATTCTCTTGGAGACTTCTAGAACGGTCCCTGGAGTGGATTTGATTAGGATCTTTCTGGGTACAACCATCTCTGGGTAGCGGTTGGCACGTCCCAGAAGTTTTTCAAAAGTAGGGATTCCGAATATGGTTTCTTTGCTGGTGTGTCCAATAAGAATATCCACATCGTTTATTCTCTTATTCTTCAAGGCCTCCAAAGGATCTTCAGTTAAAAAGCTTTCTTTGCCAAAATCTTTTTCTACCACTGGACCATAGTGGAACAATTTAATTGGATGATTGTACTCAGATTCTTCAAAGGATAACACAACTGGAAACGTGTTTATAACTTTATCTACTGGAAGGCTTTGTAAGAAATCTAGAAGCTTATTAGGATCATCAGTTTCGAAGCCTAGCTCTTTACCGAGTAAGAATGCTCGTTTTTGAGGTACGAATGGCGTCGACCAATCGCAAGTAGGTACCCCGCTCATTGGTATGGCTCTTTTAAAAAGACCTTTAGACATAGGTGAGATAATATGTAGACTAGTAGATGAACCACCAGCGCTTTCACCAAAGACTGTGACATTGGTGGGATCTCCACCAAAGCTCTTAATATTATCTTGTACCCATCGCAAAGCAGCCACTTGGTCTTTTAATGCAGCATTTCCAGGAACTTCTTCGGTGTCCAAACACAAGAAACCAAGTGCTTCTAATCTGTAGTTAATAGTCACAAGTACTACGCCATGTGAGACGAGAAAATCTGGTCCGTACTCGTCATCGTTACCGGAGCCAGATTTGAAACCGCCTCCATGGATGAACACCATAACTGGCAATGGAGAGGGTGCCTTGATTTCTGGGCTGTAAACATTGAGGTACAAGCAATCTTCTTTTCCTTCTACCATCACGTTCGTAAATACGCACCAGTGAGGACATACGGGACCATGTTCTGTTGCTTTCCGTATGCCTACTCAAGGCAGAGGTGGTTGCGGAGCCTGGAAAAATTACATATTTTTTATGTTTCTGAACAAGGAACACTCTACTCTTCCTGTGCGATGATACCGCACATTGTACACATGTTTTTATGGTTTATTCTGTGTTATAATATGACTGTGACTATGACTGTGTTGTGCAAAAGAAATTGTTAATTAAATTATAACGAATGTTTAAAAGATTATTTAATTCTACCACGCATCGTTTATAACTGCAATCTTTACACGTAAGCAGAGTGACCATTATGCGTACATTTCTCTGTTTCTTTCGATTTGAAGAGTAATTAGTTATTTTGTACTAACTTAAATCTAATTCTTACCTTGAATCTCAGTTTGCCCACAGGTGGTTGAGCGTAGGGGATACCTTTGAAGCTATAGTACTTCCTATCACGCGTGATAGTCTCCAATATTTCTCCAGACAACCATCCCTGCTTTACTTTGAGTACAACCATTGTCACTAAAATCAGTAAAAGCCGGATTACCTACTCAAGTACCTTGCAAATGGGATCTGACCACTGCAGTCAGGCCATGCTGTGACACATTTTTTTGTTTAATCTATTCTTTTTAGGGGCTTTATCAAAGATATCTCAGCTACTTATACAGTTTTACTTAGTTATATTACTTAAAAATATGTTGGAATAAATACCATTTTTGCAATAAATTGTTGTGACTTTTTGGGGAAACCTCTGTCTATGATTTATAATAAAAAATTGAGTGCTGGTTGTTTTCCGAAGACTTGGAAAGTAGCACGAGTGGTACCGATTTTTAAGTCTTGGGACAAGTCCACCGCGAATAACTATAGACCAGTATCTATTTTGTCTATTTTTGGAAAGGTGTTCGAAGCTTTAGTATACCCTATACTTTTGTGGCATGTGAAACAAACATTGATGCCTGAACAACACGGTTTCTAACAAAGGCCGTTCTACTGGAACCAATTTTGCGTGCTTTACATCGGATTTAGTCGACGCCGTAGACTGTGGATCAGCTTTAGATGTAATCTACACTGATTTTAGCAAGGCGTTTGACAAGGTGGATCGCAGAATGTAAGTAAAAAATTACACACAATCGGAATTGCAAGTAACTTATTGCAGTGGTATGAGTACTACCTTGTTAAACGCACATCTAAAGTTTTTGTCAACGGTTATTCGTCTAACTTGTTTCTGACACCCTCAAGCGTACCCCAACGCTCCCATCTAGGCCCATTGTTTTTCAATATATTCTCATAAACGACGTGGCATCTTGTTTTGTACACTCAAAGATATACTTATACGCGGATGATCTAAAATATTATAAAACGAATAGAGTGCAATCAGGATTCATATAAACTTCAAGAAAACAGACCGTTTTTCCCAGTGGTGTTTGGACAATGACATGTTACTTAATGCTGACAAATGCAATCACGTTCATATTTCTAAGAAAAAAGGATCGTACATTCGTAATTACAAAATGAATGGCCAAATTATTTACAAGAAAGAAGTAATTCGTGATTGGGGTGTTTATACAATAAGCATCGGTTTAACATTCACGTTGATAAAATTGCTACTAAAGGGTTTAAGATGCTGAGCTTCATTCTGCGTAATTAAATATTTTAAATGCGCCTCAACTAAAATTGCAATCTTTAACTCAATAATCAGGTCAGGCTTAGAATATTGCGGCATAGTTTGGACTCCATACTACGAAATACATAAACGTCGTTTAGAATCAGTGCAGAAAATATTTTTTTGGCACTTGTCATATCAGTGCAATATGGTCAGAAAGACCAATTGTCAGTTTTTAACTAATAGTTATTTATTTGACCATTGGCCAAGCTAAATATTGATTGAAAAACGCACACTAATGAAATTTCGGTGCCCATATTTATTAACCAATGGGAAACTACGGATCGAAAACGCAAACTAACAAAATTTAATTATAGCTTGGAATTTGCATTTCTCATTGAATTTTAAAGATAAACCAGATACCTCCTCAATTTAAAACCAATAAAATCTAGGAAAGTGAGAAATTGTTAGATTTATGTCAATCCCAAAGCAAAGTAGATATTTAACTATGAGCTGGTCTGGACTTCGACTGCACATAAAGTAACTCAACAGCAAATAGCATACATGGGAATAATGTTAATTTAGTACCAATAAAAATTAAAAGTCGGTGCCAAACAACGAAGAAACCACCAAAAACACCGACTTCCGAAATAAAAGTTATTTTATATTTTTAGAAGTCAGTTGTATTTTTGGAAAAAAAGTGTTTTCAAAGAACAAGTCTAAAATTGCAAAAGACGGGAAAGTAAAACAAATATGAGAGGCCCTTCAGTACGACAGTATTTGCTTCTACTAAAAGTTCGGCATTATTTTTTGTTTATGCCTTGCATTCAATTAAAGTACTCTTATTTATAAAAAAAAAAAATGTTTTCTTACCTTTAAAAGTGGTTTACAAACGAGCCAGCCGATAGCACAGGCCCTGTCCGGCCCCGGCGACACACCGGTGTGTCGCGAATTAATCGCGAATTTAATGTTTATTTACATATACATAAGATTTACTTTATATTAGGGAATTTTCACATGTTGGGCCCGAGTGGTTAATAACACTTATTAACGGACGCTACTCAACAGTATTTATAGCTAAGTATTAAATGATTATAGCCAGCCGCCATCAGTACAAAATCCATTCTGTGAAAGAGACAATTTTAAATCTACTAGGTAATTATTACTTGGCATATTTTAATCAAATCTAATCATTCAATCACGAAACATAGGGTAGGCAACTAGAATGTTGATAACTTTAAAAGTTTTAAAAGGGCGATGGTGGGATCAGGTCGTGGAGTTCCTGCGCACATTCACCGAAGTACAGTCTGTAGAAGACCGACAGGCAAGCAACACTACGCCCATGAACCAGGCTGTGAAGCTTAGCCACCAGCGTCTCGTCGCCTATAAGCCTTTTTGCTCTGCGTTCCACCGAGTCCAATGCAGCAAGCAGTTATTTTATACAAGCTTCTGTCAGAGGCTTTGCTCGCGTGAATATCGGAAATTTTCCCAAGGGAACATACTTTCGGGATATAATAGTAGTTTATGCAACGACCATAAAAAAGGGGTTATTAAAACACGAGTGTTTTAATACTTAATTATATGCCGTTGCATACACTATTTTATCTTCACTCATACAGTTCATACAGTTGAAATAAAATAAGTGGAAAAATAGTTTGTTCCAATATGGCGGATATTCTCAATTCTCATTGCGTATTCGAATGACTGCGCAGCGCGCGTATCCATAGATAAAGATAAAAGCTGGCTCATTGACTTAAGGTTGGACAAGCCACGCATTTCTCCATAAATTTTTTTTAGGATGATTACTCCATTGTTTGACATTTTTTGTTCCAAGACGGGCATAATACTGTTTTGTCTTGTTGTGATCTATGCCTGTACCAAAACAGAATTTAAAAATATTTAGTCATTTTAAAGTTATCAGCCTCAAAATTTCCATATTTTAACCCGTAATTTAATGCAACTTTGGACGTAATTAAATAACAGAAGGAGTATGAAATCTCTAAAACTAAATGCGTACAGGAGTAGTTTATTTATTCAAGAATTTACATAACTTTACTTCGAATCAAAAAATTCAGTTATTTTGTCATAAGACACTAATTCTAGAAGCCTACTCATCAATTTTTACGCGCCCGTTTTGCCCGAATTGGTGTACAAAACACGAATTATCGGTCAACCCCCTTAAAACAGAACTAATAATGTTTACCAACAAGAGAGTCCTTGGACCTCATAAACTACCTAAACTCTTCAACACCGAACTAACACTCAAAGAAGAAGTCAAGTACTTAGGAGTGATACTTGATAGCAAATTACTCTGGAACAAGCACCTTGACTACAAATTAAACAAAAGCACAATCACACTTTACCAATGCAAAAAAATGCTAGGAAAAACGTGGGGGCTCTCTCCAAAGATCACGCTGTGGCTCTACACAGCTGTGATCAGACCAATGCTGACCTACGGTGCCTTGGTTTGGTGGACGAGGACTGAACTCTCGACCACCGTCTCTAGGCTCCAGCGGTTCCAAAGGTTAGCCTGTTCCGCTATCACGGGCTGCATGAGGACAACCCCAACTACAGCAATGGAGATAGCCCTACATCTAACTCCCCTCGACATGTACATACAGCAGGAGGCAGCACTAGCAGCCATCAGGCTTATGCACTTAGGCATATGGGGCAAGAACCATACTAGTCCTCACGCTGGCATCCTGGACCGGGCGATCGAGTATCAACCTCTCATCGCTGCCCCGTGTGATAGGACACCGAATAAACTCATGTTTAACAAAAGCTATAGCATACAAACAACAGAGGAAGAGAGGGACCAGTCAGGAGTCAATGAAGTACGCGTCTACACAGACGGCTCAAAAACTCCACAGGGTTCAGGGGCTGGCATACACTCCCTAGACCTCAACATTAACTTTCACTTACCACTAGGCGAACACACCTCGATATTCCAATGCGAGTGTGTCGCCCTAACACAAGCCGCAACAGCCGTAAAGCGTCTAGGGATACACAGCTACGCAATTAGATTCGTATCTGATAGCCTGGCTGTGCTTAAAGCCCTAGAGAACAAACAAACCAACAGTAAACTAATTTTCGAGTGTCACCTCGCCCTAGAGAGTATATCGCTGTCTAACAGGATCACCCTCCAGTGGATCAAGGGACACAGCGGATCCCTAGGCAATGATGCCGCAGAAGAACTTGCGAGGAGAGGTTCCGAGATGGTAGTTTTAGGCCCATACCCACTCCTTCCTCTACCTTTCTCGCAGTTTCGTACATGGATTCGCCAGATATCAACTGAACTCCACAACAACAAATGGTCACGGGCCACAGACTGCAGGCAGTCAAAAATGGCAATGCCATGTCTAAACCCGCGATTAACTAAACGACTACTCAGCCTAAGCAGAAACGACCTTAGAACAATAATAGGGACAATTACGGGCCATTGCCCCCTAAACAAACATCTCTATAACATAGGCGCCACGGACAGCCCACTCTGCAGGGGCTGTTTTGACGCCGAAGAATCAGCTGCCCACGTCATCCTGGAATGCGAGGCTGTGGCTACCCAACGTGAACAAATCCTCGGAACGGTGAGGTCGCTCCGCGAAGCCTGTGAAGCTCCCAGGAAACTTCTGTGCTTCTGGGCGGAGCTAGGCTGGCTAACTTAGCCAGGACATCTACGCACAACGGACCGAATGAGAGTCTAAGTGCGGATAACGGAGTCCCTACTCTACTCTACTCTACTACGCGCCCGTTTCTAACAACAATGACTGTGCATTTCCCTTTCTCGCGAGCCGCTTGATGAAATAGCAAGCGTTTAGGCCACGCCCACCGTTGAGTTCGACCGGGCGGCATGTGTACTCTTAAGTCAATGCACCCACGCCAATAAATTAAAAAGTAAAAGTGTGCTATAAAAATTAAAAAGTTATTTTATGATGCAGTTGCTTAAAAATCGAAGGGAAATGTTGAACTGTAATGGATTTTTTTTTAATTTTACCCATCCACGAAAAAAAAGTACGTGTTTATGCATTCGTTTTTGAACTCATATTTGGAACGTATTACGTTGTGAGTGTACTAGATAAAATAGCTTATGTGTCATTTTAGACTATAATCTATCTCTGTGCCAAAGGAAACAGAACCGCTTTCATAAGTATAATCTTAGGCCTTGATGTAAAAGGATGGGAGTGGTGTTAATAATGGATTATAAACTATCAATCAGTTTCTTACAATTCTGCGGATTTTTGCAATCTGAGAGCAGACTTATAAATTTTCCTATTTATGTCGCAAACAACTTATTCCGCAAATATTTTATTTTAAAACACTCGTTTTATAAACATTTATTTGGCAAACACTTCTTTTTGCAAATGCATGGCATGATATTTAATCATCTAGGTATACATTTTTCATTTCATATTTAGATACATTTGGATAAATCACGTTTTTACTCAATATCATTTTATTACAACACATTTCGCAACAGTGATCATGACGTTATTGTTTTGCATAATTTTATTGAACTACCTTCCACTATTATAAATAAAAATAATTAATTGTTTGTCAAATTACGTTATTATACGGCTGGCTGACACTTCCCGTGACCCAAGAGCTGGCTTTTACTTTGGGCAGAGACTAAGCATTGCCGTTCAACGTGGCATTGCCGCCAGTCTCTTGGGCACATTACCAGCTGACAGCGTCGAGGACGAATTTTTTGATGCTATATTTTACTTTGTTGTAAGTTTTGTGTATTTTTACTAATAAAGTAAATAATTTCGTTATTATATGAATGTATATTGGAGAATTATTTAGCTAACTGAATTATTTAGGAATCTTGTTATTTTATAATAATGAAATGACAAATAACGTTTTTGGCAATCGTTGCTTGTCAAGTTAAAAAAATTGAATTCATTTTTGGTGAACTGACAGGTCACCGCTATAAAATTAAAAAGTTATTTTATGATGCAGTTGTTTGAAAATCGAAGGAAAATGTTGCACTGTAATGGTTTTTTTAGTTTTACGAACCACTAAAAAAAGTACGAAAAAGTACGTTTTAATTCATATTTGGAACATTACGTTGTGAGTGTAGATAAAAGTTTTATTAAAACTAGCTGGCATCATCAACCTGTCTTTTTGAAACATCCACGTCTGGAGGTATCAGGTATATCATGTATATGCCATGATGACACATAATGTTCTGTCATTATGATTCGTCAGTGTTCATCACAAATTAATAATCTGCTTATTTTTCACTAAAGGACAAAAACGTAAATAATACAATAAGTACTATCCGCTTCGTTTTTGCATCATAAAATAGCTTTTTGATTATTGTAACACACTTTTCCTTTTTTAATTTATAGGCGCGTATGGGCTCATTAACAAAATGTAGAAAAATAATGTCATTGTCTATGGATGCGCGCGCTAAATTTTCCGCCATACCACATAGATTTTCCGTGGTTGTGAGTATGGAACACAATGACATACTTAACTCATTTTTCTACTTTTGCTTTATTTCATCTGTATGAATTAAGATAAAATAGTGTATGCCACGGCATATAATTAACTATTATCACACTCGGCTTCGCCTCTTGTAAGGTGCCTAAACAACTAAGGCCAACACTACGGACTTCGGGCTTAGAGAGTAGACCCCCTGGTTCAATCCACGGTCAGGAGCGAGGAGGCATGGGAAGCACACACCTCCGCGAAGCAGTAATGCAAGTGAAAGACGAGGCGGGCCGCGTGAGGGAGAGGCAAACCTCACGCCCCAGCCGCCGCAATAAAAGACGCCCCGGGCGTCGTGAGTCGCAGGGCGATTCCCGGCCACCCGTAGGTACGGGCTTGCGGACGGCGAGCATTGGGTGGGTGGCTTGCCATCCGATAAGAACCAGGGGTGGGTCGACGGCGCGTTGTGATCCACGCGTGCCTTAAAGAGATGTCAGCAAAATAGACGAGGCCGGAACCTACCAGGTTTGCGGAATTTGTTCGAAAGAGTCACCGCGCCCTGAAATGCAAATGGCATTTGGAGGAACATTGATGGGTTTTAGTCAGTAAGAGTCTGCTTGTTCCGCTCCACCAGCAGCGAAAGGAGTCATTTGATGATTTTCCACATTCAAAAACAAAAAGTTATGCATCTTAGTTGGACACCCTGTGTAATATATTATCAGAACATTATAGTCGTAATTAGATATTGAAACTGTGACTTGGATAAATGGCTTTGATTAGTCGAGCAAAAGCAACAATCATGAGGAGTATAGATTTTTGTTTTTTTTGCGTTCTTTATTGTATTCCTTAACTTTTTTATCCAGTAACTAAAGTGCCATATTTTTTTTGTCCTAGTTATCATTTGTCCGAATAATAACTTGCCCGAATTAAATGACTTTTTAAATGATAATGACTTAACAATGTATTGAATAATTTATTATATCGAATAACTTAATGTAATTTAATTAATATTGACATGCGTAATGATCTCATTCTCTCAATTTATATGATTTCTATTCCAATTGTTTTATGTAGATTTTATTTTTATTTTATTTTATGAATTTTCTATGCCGACTATTTTTTGACAGTAAACCTTAATTTAATTAATTTTTAAGTTTCACAATAAATTGCACTAATGTTTGCATGCCTCATGTAAGGTAGATTGTGCATGGTTCGCACATCTTTCTGTAACACCTTATTTTAAGTACCTGCAATCTTAGCAAATAAACTCTACTTTACTTTACGATCTTGTCACCAGAATATCACATACCATAAAATTACATTATTATTGTTATCTATCTTGTATTATTTGTTAGTCATAAATATTTCAATCAATAATATACAAAAAACTTAAAATCGTTGTCAATCAAACTAAAAAATCAAAATAAATTGAAATTATTATCCTAATAATGTTTTTAAAACTAATTTGTTTTTTAAAGCTATTATTTTACCAAATCTACCTGATACAATACACGTAAAAAGTAAAGATGCAAAAGCAATATGGCTTTTGTCACGGCTCCGGTGCTGCATGTCATATATGATTACATAACACTTAATAAAACAGTTGATTGTGAACGGTTTCTGTTTCCCTGTAAGAAGTATGCAAACAAGCATACACTCTGCATGCAACAAGCATGCAGCAAGCACGCAACATGTGGCATACAAACAAGCATGCAGCATGCAACATGCAGTAGGCATGGTTTCTGTCACGGCTCCGGAGCTGCGGGGCTCGGGCGGCGGTTTCACGCGAGCTTATCGTCGCAGATGTTTTAACGCTCACCACCACAGCTTCGTCTTGCCTCAACCGCGGCGGCGGGCGTTACAATCATTTGCTCCTCAAGTTTTTTCGATACGATTCGTTTCTTTAACTAAAACCTAATTTTTAGCAAATGTCCACTGCTGGACATAGGCCTCCCCCAACATGGAGGGGTTTGCCATAATTTGTTTGTGGAGTTATGCGCACATGAATGTACGGGACAGTCCATTTTTTTTTTCACGATTTCACTCTGTCATAATTATGCCTTCTCATGATCAACGAAAATCATGTTATTACGCATGTTTATAGACACCTTACAAGTAAGCTACTAATATAATGGCGTCCTATGCAGGGAGTCTCCTTTTGCCTCTTAAAATATTTTCTCTACGAGTTTTTCTCATTCTGTCAATCTGTTTGACATGAGCTTTACTAGAAGTATAGAAGTCAAGCTCATACAGAACCCTTTTAAAGATTTGCATAAATATACTCCTGCAACAATCATGGGTAATAATAAAAATAACATGAATAGACAACTTTTATTTTCAATAATAATTCATGTCTTTACTGCTAAATATGTTTGTAAATTAATATTTTGTTACTTAAAGTATTTTAATGAATAAATAATTAAAGGTGGATCCTAAAATTCCAGCCCAGCATATTCAAAAATGTTTCTCCAGAAATCCAGAGCTTCAGCTTCAGGTGATGTTTTAAGAATTAAGGTGTCTCTTATGTCCACGTAGGCTTTGGTCGAGTTGTTGTACTCAGGCCAGGTTGTGCCCAGAGAGGAGTCGGGCGTTGGGTTACTGTAAAAAGAGAAAGCTCGGTTAAAAGAGTGCAAGGCATAGGTAAGTGCCTACCAAAGACTACTAAATACTCTATGGTGCCTACTAAAGAGTTAGTCGTTACGAATAACAGAAGCGCACGAAAGACAGTGCACCAGTCCATCCAAAAGGCATCGTGTTAACTGGATTCAAATGGAGGTTAGATGGGCTGTTGTTCCAGGTAAAGCTGCGGCTAGTTGCATCCTGTCAGACTGGAAGCCAAGCCCAATAAAGTTGAGAAAAGTTGTTGATGCTAGTAAAAAGTAAGGATTTTTAGTCGACACTAGTGCTGCTTGTATTTGATTTGATGGACTTTTCAGTAACCAAATCAATATCTTGCTGATGACATTAGACATATTCTGTTCGCTTTGGGTGAATTTACAAGAACAGCTACCTATAGAATTTGCTATGGTAAAAACAGTGGAACTATTTAAATTTTAAGTGTGCTACAATATCGCATTAGGTCTAACCTGTAAGGATATTCGCACGTTTAGAGTGAATAAATAAATAAATTAATAAATCTTTCCGTGGGACAAGCCACTTTGCAGTTTGGTAAAAAAATAACCACATAAATACGTCCACCAATATTGCTGAGTGTTCTTGCCTGCTAGGTGTGAGGAATGGGAGTCGGGCCTTTGATTACATGCACTACTGCCACCATCAGTACTATGTTGACTGACTCCATGTTCTAGATCGCTTCATATCTGCGTTTGGATGCTCCTGGCGGAGCTCCACATTGGTGCTTAAGCGTTCAAGCAGTCGTAAACCTATTTCATATTGGCAAAATAAGCTCAAACTGTGTTACTATTCAAGATTCTTATCAAATTACTCACCCAAATTTAGCGAAGTTAGTAAATACAGTACACACTAAATTTATCAGCTCATACTCTTTACTATTCTTCTCAAGCTTCAAGTTGTGTTTGTTAGCGTTAAATAAATACATGAGGTCGTCCAGATGGGCAGCTCCTTGTATCCCATACCTCAATCCATGGCTTCCGTAGACGTTTCTACCAGAGAAACAGGAAAATTTGTACACATATCTTCGACCATTACCAACCTTCGGTAAATGTAAAATATATCTGAGAACGTCGTAAACGAAATACGAATGACTAGCGTAAGTCACGAATTCTTTCATTATATCAGCATTGAGAGGTTTTCCTTTGAAATAATATTCGTATATCCTATTTGATACTTCTAAAATAGTCTCCGGAGTGCATTCATTGAGGATCTTTCTTGGAACCAACAGTTCTGGGTAGCGGTTGGAACGCTGTAGGTAAGATTGTTCAAACATGGGGATTCCAAGTGCGGCTTCTTCGCTGGTGTATCCTATAAGAACATCCACATCGTTTATTCTTTTGTTCTTTAAAGCTTCAAATGAATCTTCTGTCATAAAATGTTCTTTACCAAAATCTTTTTCTACAACTGGAGTGAAATGATACAACTTCATTATATTATTGTTATATTGTTCAAATGATAGCACTGTAGGGTTTGTGCCTAATAGTTTTTCCACTGGAACACTTTGTAAGAAATCTAGAAGTTCATTAGGGTCATTAGTTTCAAAGCCTAAATCTTTTCCAAGTATGAATGCTCGCTTTTGTGGTACTAATGCGACAGACCAATCGCAAGAAGGTGCGCCACTCATCGATATTGCTTTTTTAAAAAGGCCCTTCGACATGGGTGATGTAACATGGAGACACGTGCTAGCACCGCCAGCACTTTCACCAATAACTGTGACATTGTTGAGATCGCCGCCAAAGCTTCCTATATTATCTCGTATCCATCGCAAAGCAGCCACTTGGTCTTTTAATCCAGCGTTTCCAGGAACGTCTTCGGTGTCCAGACACAAGAATCCAAGTGCTTCTAATCTGTAGTTTATAGTCACAAGTATTACGCCATGGGGGACAAGGAAATCTGGCCCGTAGTTATTGTCGTTTCCAGAGCCGCTTTTATAACCTCCTCCGTGAATAAACATCATCACTGGCAAAGGAGTTGCTGGCTTGATGTCTGGGCTGTAAACGTTTAGGTACAGACAGTCTTCGCTTCCTTGTATAATAGTGTCTGTAAATATGCACATCTGAGGGCAGTTGGGGCCATGTTCTGTGGCTTTTCGTATTCCTTCCCAAGGCAGAGGTGGTAGTGGAGCCTGGAAAAATAATTATAATTGACCAATGTTTAAAAAAAAAAAAAAAAATTGTCGTGTAGGCAAAGTCAACGACATATTCGATGAGTAAGTACGAAGTACCAAAAGTCGTCAACCCCTTAAATGTCATTGGTCACTGAATAGCTTTAGTCACAAAATGCAGTGAAGAGATCAATATTACAAATATCGGTGACTGGACATGAAAACAAAAAGATCTGAACACGCCAATGTTAAAAAAATATATCTGTTTACCGCATTTTGTGACCACTTTCTGTACAGTGACTTTTGGAGCTTTTAAATGCTCATCTTTTTTATTTTTTTATTTATGAATGGGCTAGCTCTTGACCTCGATCACGCCTGATGGAAAGCGATAGATGAGGTCCATGATGAAAGCGAGCGTGCCCAGAAGATGCCTTGAGGCACTGGTACTCCCACGCGTCGACGAAACACAGCAGGCTGTTTGACGCCGAACTCCGGTGGGAGGGTGGTCGCGAACCAGGTGGGCATTAGGAAGGATTGGCCAGTCTTATAAGGTGTTAG
Source organism: Melanchra persicariae (assembly GCA_947386135.1). Lineage (NCBI taxonomy): Eukaryota > Metazoa > Arthropoda > Insecta > Lepidoptera > Noctuidae > Melanchra > Melanchra persicariae. Next base: position 2,324,919 of record OX376655.1, on the reverse strand, counting down.
GTGAGACTGTCCAGGATGCGCCGAGCGCTCGGTTCAGTTGAGTGTCTGATGGAACAAATTGCGCTACTCGAGGAGGCTCCTTCATGCATCCCAAAATCGAATATTATCGCTGATTGTATATTTAAAAACAATACCTTAAATCTCAATTCTCCCAACGGTGGTTGAGCGTAGGGGATGCCTTTAAAGCTGTAATATTTGCTATCCCCTGTAATCGTCTCCACCACTTCTCCAGACAGCCATCCTTGTTGCACTTTTACTTTTACCATTGTCTCTGAGCACTGTAAAATAACATAATCACGTTACTACATATATCAATCATGAATATATAAAATTCTTCCGTTACTGAGTGAGTGACTGACAGATTACGCACAGCCGAAACTATTCGTGGAAAGCTGAAATACAGTGTAGGGGAGCACTAAGAGAGGATTACTCGAAATTCCTACGGGAACGGGAAACGGGAAATGGGATATGTGCGTACGAAGTCGCGGGCAAAAGCTAGCTCTACTATACGTATTATAATAGAGTTAACTACTCGCGAAACAGGTCTTAATATTTCGGGAACTGCATTTTATTCAGCAGCAAATCATAAAATGAGGATGAGTTTGAGAGAAGAAGTCATCATCATCATCATATCAGCTGATAGACGTAAACTGGACATAGGTTTCCCCCAAATGGAGGAGGGGGGAGGGTTTGCCATAATCGCCACGCTTGGCAGGCGGGTTGGCGATCGCAGTGTAGCTGTTGCAATGGACAGAGAATGCTGCTGTCCATTCTCTGGTGAGTCCCTTAGTCGCCTGTTACGACACTCACGGGAAGTGATGGAAGATGGGAGAGAAGAAGTACCAACCCATTAAATACGTTTTGGAATTGAAATAAATACTGAAAGCAAAATAACTTTCGATAAACTAAGTCATGGACTGCTCAGACAGCAGTCCATGACTTACCCCTAGTAACCCGTAAAAGAAAAAAGAAGAGTGCTTGTCTTAGGAGTCTAAGTATAGTCTAAATAATAAAGATTTACACGACAAAATTATCAACGCGCTATGAAGAGAAGCGTTTGAATCATATACTCAAAAAGCAGATAAAAAGTGTGGCCTATGCTAAACAGAGGGTACGTTGGGCTGTGATGATGAAGCCGGCTAATATTCAAATTTAAAAGTATTCTTACCGTATATTTAGTAGTTATAATACACGAAACGAACACGAGTACGTTATCACAATACAGAGATAGCTACTTGCGAAACAGCTCCATATATATCAAAGTTTTGTGAGATAACGGCAATGATCTGCATTATATGTTAGTAATCTATAAATAAAGTAATAAATAGTTAGTATTTTTGTTATATCATCTGTGTCATGATAATTACGAAATATGTTATCTGTACATTTTAATGATTGTCGTAACTGGGTAGGTATAACAGTGACATGGCTACAATACTTTGATTAGCAATGACTATCTACGATTTCTATTTGTGATCGGAACATAGTCGAGAAAACACCTCACCAGTGAGTAAAAAATATCGCGTGAAATTGCATCTATTTTTTATAAATAAGACAACTGATATATTGGAAACCATTGAATTCGGATGGGATTTATATATGTATACAAAACGGTTTTTGGAGAAATTATAATCTTATCAAGATTTATTACAATCTTCGGAATCTGCCATTTTCCGGTGACATATCTACTAATTCTCTGTACATTTGAATGTAAAACCAATGATACCTTTTGAGTCTCAGTCATCATTGTATAGTAATCATAAGCATTATCCTAAAATGATTCGTCTGTTGGAACATAGGACTCCTCTCCACTCTTCTACCATAAAATCTCGCATGCAACTCTGTCCTGTACCTTCTCAAGATCGAAGAATGTCATGTCTGCAGATAGTATGGCAACCGTTGTTGCAAGATCTAGATTTATTCTATGTGGCTTCATTACACTGATTGGATTGTTATCTCATTATTCCCAAAAATATTTCTTTAGAAACTTTCTCCCATTCGGAACCCTTATTTTTAAAGATGCCCTAGATGAAAAATTAATAGTGCATGGGGATTAATGGGGAATCGAATTAAAAAGCAAGAAAAATATACAACTGTAAATAATATAATAAATATACATCTTGTGACTTTGAATTGATCATTTCGACAACTAATGTGTAACTTACAATATATTTAAATTAAAATAACAAAATATTAAAATTCCAGTCCAGCATATTCAAAGATGCTTCTCCAGAATTCCATAGTTTCGGCTTCAGGTGCAGTTTTACGAGTTAGGGTGTCTTCTATCTCCACGTAGGCTTTAGTTGAGTTGTTGTACTCCGGCCAGGTGGTGCCCAGAGAGGAGTCAGGAGTTGGGTTGCTGTAAACAGAAACAGTTTAAGAAAATGCAACCAATGGTCATTAGGACGTCGTTGCAGAAGGGGCACCGAGTTACTTGGGTGGTTAGCGAGGTTGTGGAGGTCAGCTATGACGACGCTCCAGGTATTCTTCGGCATCTTATTGAACTTATTTGGCGAAAGGCTCGACAGGTGTAGGACCAGATCAGTGCTGCTTAAATCACCAGTTTCATGAATCATCTTAGTGATAAAATCAATGACTTATCATTTGGTTTTGCAATTGTAAAACAGTGATGCAGTTGTACGTGCAGCATTGAAGGCATAACATTATTTTGTACTGTTTTCCACGTATGACCACGAACCACTGCCGTTGATTTATCATACAATTAAATACGAAATAGATTTCATAAATATGTCTTATCGAAACGTATCTTATCCAAATACTCACCCGTATTTAGCGAAGTTAGTAAATACAGTACACACTAAGTTAACCAGCTCATACTCTTTAGTATTTTTCTCAAGCTTCAAATTGTGTTTGTTGGCGTTAAATAAATACATGAGGTCATCCAAATGGGAGGCTCCTCGTATTCCGAACTTCTGTCCATGACTGCCGTAGACGTTTCTACCAGAGAAACAGGAGAATTTGTACACATATCTGCGACCATTACCAACCTTCGGTAAATGTAAAATAAATCTGATAATGTCGTAGACGAAATACGTATGACTGGCATAAGTCACAAATTCTTTAATTAAATCGATAGTGAGGGGTTTTCCTTTGAAATAATATTCGTGTATCCTATTTGATACTTCTAAAATAGTCTCCGGAGTGCATTTATTGAGGATCTTTCTCGGAACCAACAGTTCAGGATAGCGGTTGGAGCGCTGAAGGTAAGATTGTTCAAACATGGGGATTCCAAGTGCGGCTTCTTCGCTGGTGTATCCAATAAGAACATCTACATCGTTTATTTTTTTGTTTTTCAAGGCTTCAAATGAATCTTCTGTCATAAAATGTTCTTTACCAAAATCTTTTTCTACAACTGGTGTGAAATGATATAACTTAATCATATTATTATTATATTCTTCATAAGAAAGCACAGTCGGATTAGTATCGACTAGTTTTTCCACTGGAACACTTTGTAAGAAATCTAGAAGTTCATTAGGGTCATTAGTTTCAAAGCCTAAATCTTTTCCAAGTAAGAATGCTCGTTTTTGCGGTACAAATGAGACCGACCAATCGCAAGAAGGTGAACCACTCATTGATATGGCTTTCTTAAAGAGCCCTTTGGACATAGGTGATACAATGTGAAGGCAGGTGGATGACCCGCCAGCGCTTTCACCAAAAACTGTGACATTGTTTGGATCTCCGCCAAAACTTTCAATATTATCGTGCACCCACCGCAGAGCAGCAACTTGGTCTTTTAATCCAGCATTTCCAGGAACTTCTTCGGTGTCCAGACACAAGAAACCAAGTGCTTCTAATCTGTAGTTAAATGTTACAAGTACCACGTCATGGGGGACAAGGAAATCAGGTCCGTAGTTATCGTCGTTACCAGAGCCAACTTTATAACCTCCTCCATGGATGAACAGCATTACTGGTAATGGAGTGGCTGGCTTGATGTTTGGGCTGTACACGTTTAGGTACAGACAGTCCTCACTCCCTACTTCAACGCCGTCAAGCTTCTGAATGCATTTTGGTCCGTGTTCTGTGGCTTTCCGTATACCTTCCCATGGAAGAGCTGGTTGCGGAGCCTGGAAGATAGTATTTGATTTTATTAATATGAGAATTTAACTCATGTCAAAGTAGATTATTCTTCACCAACTGTTGAATCCAAAAACTGTAAAGCTGCTCATAAAATTGCCTAGTTTAAATACCTTTTCATTTGGATGAGAAGGTAAACACATATTTCGTGATTGTTCTATTTGTGTCTACTTAACTGTTCGGGTAATAAAAAGTAAATTGACCTTGACCGTGCCTTTTAGGCTAATGATAGTCTCGTCGTACTATATCGATCACTTACGATGGTGCTCGCAAGCCTCGTTAGTGGAGGTAGAGCACCTCCCATATTTGATGTTATTTCCTCCACTCGACTCAGCCTCGACTCAGCTTCCCTCATGGATATTGGCTGTTCAAGATTATATTTTTTTCTTGATCAAAGTTTTTATTCGTTGTCATAGCGAGTGGAGTGAAGAAATGGTAGGTGTTAGAAAATAGATGTTACAAGTACCTTGTACCTACTAATAGAAGTCATGTCTCACCTTGAATCTCAGTTTTCCCAGCGGTGGCTGGGCGTAGGGGATGCCTTTGAAGCTGTAGTACTTGCTATCACCTGTGATGGTTTTCACCACTTCTCCAGACAGCCATCCTTGCTGTACTTTTACTGTTACCATGGTTACTAAACTGTATACTGTAAGAATATTACAATTATATTTAAAGCAATGCACCTTTTTGTGTACCTACAGCATGAATTGCAAAAACAACTACGTAGAATGATAGTAAAAAAAACGAACTTAAAAACAGGTTTGGCGATTTCTGTTGTGGTTTTGAAGTTATTTGGTAAATATTAAAATTATGCACAGTTTGTCATTGATTGACACATAATGAAAAACATAAATCACTCAGGGTATTCCCGATGAGGGACTTCTACACCTGTTAAGTTTATTTGTGTATTCACATTTGATTTACAATAATCAATTACACTTTTAAATTGTAAACAAACACCTTTCCCTAATCAATTAAAGTCAGTAATATCAACAGAATAGGTATTATCAATTTGTGCACCTTTTGTTAACAAACGGACTGACGCGGTCGGCGTTCCGGAGTGGACTGAACTATTTCGTTAATCGTGATTGGACTGAGTATATTATACGATACGCTAGTCATGCCACTTAGATAATAAATCAAACACAATGATCAGCATGAATGCTGTACTAACGGACATGGACTATTCTGAGGTAACCGTGACATGTTTGTTTATGAATATGGTAATAAAAGATGTATGTCATAGTGATAGGATCATGATAATCACACTATTTTTTAAATAATGATTGCTAATTTATCAACGTATACCTATAATCAAGAAGTAGATTGTAATCTCTGGAATCTTGAGGCTACTAGACATGTGACTTTCTGTCAGCGGTAGGGTGCGAAGGGGATTGTCAAAACTTCAAAAAAGTGATCAATCTCTTATATTTTGGCATTTCGACAATCGCTTTGGCTAATAGAATGGCACTCTGTGTCGCGAATCTAGTGCGATTACTATAATTTTTCCCCCTAAACTCCCCTTACCCATTTCAGAAAGCCAAATGCTACTTTTTACCCCAAAAATATACGGTTCCTTTGGGGTAGATCTCGACTACATTAATACTTACACCCGTTACTTTAAAGTCAAGAGCACGTTGCGAGAAATTAAATTATCTTCTTTCATGCGTGGTTTTATTTTTAAAATTATGAAACAGCTGTATGACCTGTCCAACAGTTAACCACTCGTACACAATCAACCATGCCTATACTTGGTAAACGTGACGTCACAATTTCGTGCAACCGCGTGGTTTAGATGTCAAAACGGCCCCCTCCCCTCTCCCCAGTTTGCGGTGAGCTAGCGCGGGCGTCAGTTGTGTGACACAAAATTTTGTATATTAACGAAAAAAGTTAAAAAAATAACGTGAGTATTTTTTCACTTGCCCTAATTTGGTTTGATTTTACATTAATCATTTTTTGTAGGTGGTGTAGACCGACTAAACACGCTTTATTTGGTATAGGTATTATGTGTGTAATGTCGCTTATTTAAAGTGACGGTTTTGCGAGCAGGGTGGTCTACAATTAACCAAACGCAGTTGGTACACAATTAACCATGGTTGACTGTACCAACCTACGGTTAATTATGTACCTACCTATATAATTTTCTTATGTTTTTTTGTTTGTTTGTTTGTAAACTCTTTAATGTAGGTATAGGTATACAAAGATTACGGAATTTTTATTTTATTTGTATTTTAGATGGGGCGTACTAAACAAAAAGAAAGAAAAAAAGGAGAGCACTCAGCAGACGCTATGAAGAAGGCTATTGTTTTTTTTTTGTTTATACGTAGAATAGGCATCTTATCCTTTAATATTTCATTATGTTTTGTTGATTCCAAAGTTTAAAAAGTCTAAGATTTATAGTTAAAAGACTTTTTATATTTTTATTAAACGTCATAAGACTGATTAAGTGCCATTAATTAATAGTAAGTAGGTTATAATTAAACTAAATTGATCTCCTTGGTTGTATGTGCTGTTAAGCATGAAAATGTTTCAAATATTAGGTCTTTACCTATGAAATTGCCGTTCTGCAGTACTGGCCATTTCAAATCAAAATATTTTTTGTTTGGCTAAGAATTCTAATTTCAAATTAATTTTATTTTAAAAACATGGTTTTTTTTTCCAAAAGTAGTCATTTGTTTATTGATTAGTGTTACATTTTCATCGCATTTCAATCTTTTTCGTCATCATGCATACGTTAAAAATTCGAGTAATTATGGAATATGAGTACCGTCGTGGCAGCAACGCGGCACAAGCGGCACGCAACATCAACGACGTTTACGGAGCTAACACTACAAACCAACGCACCACCTGTTATTGGTTTGCTCGCTTCCGTTCTGGAAATTTCGACCTGAAAAATGAACCTCGCGGTCGTCCGAAGACTTTGGTCGACAATGACGAATTAAAGGCGATTGTGGAAGCTGATGATACACAATCTACGGCTGAATTAGCAGCAGCTTTCGACGTTAGCGTCAAAACAATATTGGTCCATTTGCGTCAAATTGGCAAGGTAAAAAAGCTTGACAAATGGGTGTCCCACGAACTCAATGACCGCCAGCGCGAAGTACGCGTCGAGATGTGCCTTGCACTGCTCAACAGACACACAAATGAAGGAATTTTGAACCGCATTGTTACGTGCGATGAAAAATGGATTCTGTTTGATAACCGCAAGCGCTCAGCAAGTTGGTTGGATCTTGGTTCAGCACCTAAACAATGCCCTAAACGAAAACTTACCCCTAGAAAAGTGATGGTCACTGTTTGGTGGTCTAGCGCCAGTGTGATTCATCACAGCTTCTTACCAAACGGGGTGAGCATTACTGCAGATGTGTACTGTGAAGAACTGAACACAATGATGGAGAAGCTGGCACATCTCCAACCAGCATTGGTCAATCGCTCGTCTCCGCTGCTCCTGCACGACAACACGCGACCTCATACTGCACAGCAGACGGTCTCCAAGTTGCAAGAACTGGGGTTGGAAGCTCTCCGTCATCCGCACTACTCACCAGACCTTGCGCCTAAAGACTACTACTTTATCCAGAATTTGGATAACTTCTTGGCGGGAAAAAAATTCAATACCCGAGAGGCAGTACAAAATGCCTTTGAAGAATTTGTTGCCTCCCGTCCTGCTGATTTCTTTAAGAAGGGCATCAATAAACTGCCACTGCGTTGGCAAAGATACATTGATTGCATGGGTTATTACTTCGATTAATACAAATACGAGAAAAAAAATCGTTTATATTTTTTCATACAAAACGGCAATTTCATAGGTAAAGACCTATTATTATATTTGAGATGTACAAAACTTAATAATTATGTTTCAAATCGAGAAGTCTGATTGATAGTGTTATAAACATGTTAATTTGTTCGTAACTATTATAAGGAAAACATAAATGTTTTGTGTTAATTTTGACAAAATTACTTTTATTAACCAACAAAAGGTCAATTTAATAACATATGGTGTTATTATTTCAAAATAAATCATTTCTCAGATTAAGTGATTAATTGTGTACCCCCATGGTTAACTGTTGCTTACGGCCCGGTTAATAGTGTACTATAGAGTGGTCACAGTTAACCAATTCCCATTTTTATTAAAAACATTTTTTTCTCTAAAATCGTTAGGAAAACGAACAGTCCTTCAATGCCAATATGTAGCTGATGAACCTCCCTTTTGACCAGAATAGAAGTAAACATGTTTTTAATGAACACTTATGAGGTATGGTGGTTTGAATTTTATGTGGTTAACTGTTTAACAGGTCACCTACACATACATAGGTGTATAATTTTTGTCATTTACTTTCGTCAAGCAAACATTCAATAAGTACTTATGGAAAATTATACTATGAGGTAATGACATATTTTCAGATCTTTTGTTATTTCTCTAGGTTTTAATAAACATCTCATCAAAAAAATCTAAACAGTACAGTCAAGTTTCTGCAGATACTATTTAGGCAGCGGCATTGAAATAAAAAAGGGGACTGATATTTTTAAAAAAATAAGTCAATAAACAGCTGGCAGTTTAATCGACACAATGGTGTACCATAATCCCAAATTTGAATTTTCGAATTTTCATCCAATAGATGAATGTTGAGATAGATGTGTTGATAGATAGATGAATTTCTGTATTAAATCACACTTTTTGCAAAAAATATCTTTTTTTAACGTGTTAACTAAGCTCTGTGGGTACTCCCTTTCTTCTCCTAAAATTGTTTGTCCGAAAGTCATTATTCATAATATAAACTTCAGCAACCTTAATCTTCAAAAATATGAAATTTGGTTTTTCTTAGCTGACTTTATTTCTAAAACTATTCTGTAATTTATAATTATAGTACATATTAGTACTTATTATAATAGTACTGGTAAGCTCGCTCCATCGTAGACTTTGTCTCTATCATCTCTGACATTGACTAGAGTCAAGAACAAACCCCGAAAAGCCCCGTAGCGCCAGAGCCGTGACAAAGATCATACCTGCTGCATGTTGCATGCTGCATGCTTGTTTGCATGATACATATTCAAACGCAATAAAAGAGGTTTTACGTTTTAAAATATCGCTCACAAAACACATTTCATATCATGGGTATCTATCCGTAATTATATGAAGGAGCTCTACAAAGCTGCGGCCCTACCATGAAGTGTTAAAGCGTGAGTAGTTCGGGCGAGAAGGAGGGATGGAGCTATACACCCTATATAGCTACATCCCTCCTTCTCGCACGAACTACTCACGCTTTAACACGTCATGGTAGGGCCGCTGAACTTTTTCTTAAACACTGCTCAGTATCAGTCAACAGTAATTTATTCTTTGTAACTACTTCACCCACATTGTGATGTGAATACTGAATACTAGGTACTACTACCGACAAAATATAATTAATTAGGTGTCATCAAATTGTGCAAAAACATCACCATTCTCTTGGATAAGGGATCCAAATTCATTTGGGGTCGGTGCATCATGTAGGTACTCCTCTTCCAAATTTCTCTTTTACGTGTTGTCTCGTTAGCCATGCTTTTTAACCGTACCATTATAAATGATCCTTTTTTTCTTTTTGAAATTATTATGAATTCAAATATTTTGCTTCTTTAAGGGTCACATTACACAGGGCCGGCTCGTGCAACGCCGCGCCGCACTGCTTCGCATGTGCGGCAGCTGGCAAGCCGGCCGATCAGTGGGCTGGGGGCAAAGCCTGCGGTCCACCCGCCAGGGCTGGGATGAGGAGAAAACCCTCCTCCACCGCCGCCGCCTCCGCCGTCGCTTCCGCCGCAGCAGCCGCCACCGTCGCCGCCGCTGCCACTGCTCGGGAGGGGGCTGGAATGGAATGCCAGTAATGGCCCCATTCCGCCACCTCCAGACGAACGTTAGTCACTGCGCCTCTCAGGAACTGACGCTCCTGAGCAAGGCGCAGTGATTGACGCCTGCGGACGGCGAGCAATGGGTAGCTCGCTGTCCGATCAGGTCAGGCCCGAGTCGACGGCGCGTTTCACTCCAAACGCGCCGGAAAGAGTAGTCAGCAACGGACACCGGGCCCGCCAGGGCCAGAGCCTGGGTTGCGGAATATGCTCGAAAGAGTTACCGCGGCCCTGGAAAGAAAGGCACTAGGAGGACAATGGGTGGGTTTTAGTTAGTAGAAGTCTGACACTCCCTGCCGCTCCACCTAGAGCGGGAGGGGTCATTTGATGATTTCCCATCCTCAAAAAAAAAGGGTCACATTATTGTAGTTTCTAAGAAAGTTTCTTAGAAAGTTCATTTCCGTAGATGATATCAAGAATGAACAGCCTCTCATCCTCTAATACCTCTCTAATACCTGTAATATAACAACAGACAATAGTATGCTTTTAGATTAGAGGTATCATTAGTTCTTAACGTTTAGTTACCTATTCATTAAAATAAATAAAATTATATTTTTAAACATTTCAATATAAATTATTAAAAAATATTTAAAAATAAGAACAGTAGTAGCTCACCGGTATCGGGACAGGGTCCAAGCTACCGGCGATCCGATCAAGGCAGCCGTGTCCAGAAGTACAGCTTGCTGAATCCAGCCCTTGATCCAGCCGTCTAACGAGAGCCTCCTAGACCTAAGGAATAGGTCGAGGCTCTTGGCTTTCAAGCTTAGCAACTAACTTAGCAATCATTGTACCGATAGTCGGGTCATGATGATTGCTTGCAATGATTGCTAAGTCCACAATCCACATCGCCAATCTCGCGAGCCAAGTCAAGATATTTGATTTGCTTATTTCGTATTATTATTTATTAATTAATGAATATTTCCCTTCGTTAGCAAAACCGTGCTTACATTAAGAACTTCAACGATGGGATATAAGACTATTATTATACTATCATGTCATTGAAACACAGGTTATTAATATTTTCTATATTTATTAAGTTCTATGGAATGCTATCTTAATTTGAAATAGCTTCTTCACATCGGACAGATGGTAATCTTCTCAAGGGTTTGTGTCATTTTTCGTAAATGTAAAACAGGTGAGAAGTCTATTGTTATCACATCATCAAAATCTACAATTAATATCATCATCATCATACAATTAAGGTACAAATATTGGTACACATTGTTATGATTTACACGTAATATTGATTTATTGATTTGATTGATATGAGATTAGAAAAGTACCTAGCTCCCGGCTTTTGGGAGTCACTTGCTATATTTAAAGTTTATTGTTTCAATTCTACCTTTTTTAACTTTATTGACACACGGTGTATAGATCTCTTTTATTGGACTCTCCTTTCGCAGGTATGCTGGAAGAGATTTCTTTAGAAATAAGCATTACCTTTGTACCTATTTATCTGTTTCCTTCTTCTTATTCACTTTTTTGTGAATGTGTGTACATATATTGTTAAATAAATAATTAACAATTATTGCAATTAATTTATTTACAATTATTATAAAGCTGAAGGACCGTACTATGACATTGAAAAGCCTTCGCTATTCCAGTGTAAGAGAAAGGGATGGCTAGAGATATGGTGCTGTTCGTTCTGCATATTTATAACAAGGTCTGCACGCACGTACAGTCACAAAGCTATTTGGTATGCAGGCAGCTAACTTGCAACTACTTTTAAATAATTTTGGGAGTCTGCTGAGTAGACAATTATTGTACATCACACTTGTACCTAAGTATCTATGTCATAAGCTTATAAAGTTATGATCAGAGATCGGAATAGTTAGACTATATTTCGAAGACCAAAAGTTCGAAGAAGTAAGTAACATAGAGTTGATAATACCTCCTCTAAAATCCCGGAATTATAAATCATAAACATGCCCATTGAATCCTGGAATTTAAGAAATATGAACTAAATTGTTATATTAATTGAAGAATCTTATTACGTTTTTAGAGTTCCGTACTCAAACTGTTAAAATAAAGAGCTTTGTTTTACATACCTATAAAATTGGATTTCTATTTCTACAAATATTTTTTTTGTAACTATACTCAAGTCCAGTTCATGTTTTCATAATATCGGGTTTTAATTGTCATGTTTATTTTAGAGGAGGTATTATCAACTCAATATAACTAACTTCTTCGAACTTTAGGTATAGTCTTCCTATTCCAATTTCTGGTTTATAATGCAAATATAAGAAATAAATATTGGCAGTCCTGTGGAAAAAAAATCGATCTAATAGCTTTGTTGACTGTACATCTTATCTTTGTGAAAAGATAATTATGGCCAATCAATCGGCGGCAACCATTTTTTTTTCCTTTTTATAACTTTATTTATTTTTTGACATGATCATATTTGTAATGTACACACTTTGTATGGAATAAACTATTATTTTCTTTACTTTCTTTCTTACAAAACGGTTAAGTATTAAATTTTTTCTAGAACTTGATGCCAGCGTATTCGAGGATGCCCTTCCAAAACTGGATGTGATCTTCATCAGGCGCGTAACCAACTGTCAGGTTGTCAGCAACGCTCACGTAGGTCAGGTTAGTTGTGTCAAACTGGGGCCAGGTCACCCCCAGCGATGTATCAGGGGTTGGGTTTCTGTAAAAAAGAAATTAAATGAACATGGACGATGGCGCAGGCTGGGCCCAGCACTGCAGCATTTTGTAACCTCTAAGGGTTGTTTTTTGCCTCTAGTAGCATTCCTTGTTTAATTGCAATATGTCTTGGTGAAAGCTGGACATCAAATAAGTTTATATCGTAAGAGTTATTTGGTAACAATAATAAACATTTCATGTATCAGTGTTGTACCTGAAGACAGCTTTGCTTTTGGACTCCGTCTATTCTATTTAACAAAATCTGCGTGCAAATTAAATACTTATCGCGTTAAGAATTCTTAGACAAGAGAATGTCCACAGGTAAATCTGTACTTAGGTACACTATAGATGTGTAAGCTCAAAAAGGTATTGTAAACCTTATGAAGGATTCGGAATTGGGTCGATTTTCAATCTAACGACATGCTGCTGGAAATCAACTAAAATGTGCTTTGGAGCATTGCCATTTTTGACACTAGCTTATCCAGATAATACTGACAAATGTAAAGACACAGTAACAGACAACTGAGGACATCAACATTCAGCTAGAAGTTCAAAAATAAATAAAGGAATAACAATGCTTACCCATATTTAGCGAAGTTAGTGAATATAGTAGATATTTGCTGCACCAATGCGTATTCTCTACTTCCGATCGTCAATGTGAAATTCAGCGATTTCGGGTCGAATATATAAAACAAATCGTCAAAGTGGGAAGCTCCTAACAGCCCATAGGCGGCGCCTTGAAGACCGTAGAAGTTTCTGCTTGAATAACTTTCAAACTTGAATAGATACACGTTTCCAACTTGAGGCCATCGTCTTATAAATCTATGCACATCGTACACCAGACTGGCAAAGCTGGAATAGCTGATAAACTCGGGCATATTGTCAACGCTTATTGTTTTATTGCCAAAATAGTAATCAACAATCTTTTTTGTTAAAATGTAAATGACGTCTGTTTCCTTTTTGATCAACACTTTACTGGGCACCAACAACTCGGGGTATCTCGAGTATCGACTGATGTAAAGATAACTATCATTCGCATAGTATGGAAGCATGATCAGAGTCTCGTACGTGTTGTAACTAAACATTATGTCTACAGTGTTAACATCTCCACAGTCGAGCATTTCAAAAGGATCTTTAGACAAAAATATTTCCTGTCCATAATCTTCTTCAATTACAGGAGTGAATGGGGTGAACTTAAAAATGATATGAGTTACCTCTTCTGAAGCAAATATAAAAGACGTTCTATTAAGTAAAACCTCAACTGGGAGTTCTTGAAGTGCAAGTAGAAGTTCAGTGGCATTATTCGTTGTAATATTCAAAGTTTTTCCAAGCCTAAATGCTCTGTCCACAGGTTTGTATGGAATAAAAGGGTCCATACTAGGCACACCACTTTGTAATATAGCTTTTTGGAACAAGCCTTTTGACATTGGTGAAACCAAATGATAACCAACTGCTGATGCGCCAGCGCTTTCACCGAACATGGTGATGTTAGTGGGGTTCCCTCCAAAGCTTGCAATATTGTCATTTACCCATTTTAACGCGAGCACTTGGTCTCTCATGGCTGCATTTCCAGGTACTTCTTGTGTGCCCAAACATAAGAAACCTAGCGTGTCAAGCCTGTAGTTAATTGTGACTACTACAACCTCTTTGGCGACTAGAAAATCAGGTCCGTAAATGTCATCATTCCCCGACCCGAATTTAAAGCCTCCACCGTGAATGAAGAACATGACTGGCAGAGGAGTTTCGGGGGTAAGAGTGGGGGTGTAAACATTGAGAAACAGACAGTCTTCACTGCCGGGTATGTACACATTGTTAAGTAGATCTACTTGCGGACAGACGGCGCCGTGCGCGGTGGCGTTTCTCACGCCTTCCCATGGCTCGGGTGCCTGTGGAGCCTGCAACAAAACGCTTAGCTATAAGTTGCTTTGACTCAAAAGATAATTAGTTACCAACAAGGCGTGTAACTTTATATTCAAACAGATTTCTATATCTAGCCTAGTGTATGTAACAAGTCCTAACAAACATGGTGCTCGAATTGGTAGTGCAAGAATGAAAAAATACATAGCAACACGCCTTTTTTCCCCGAAGGGCTAAGTTTCTGTTTAACTGATATTCCACTAAATACCTACAGGCAAGAGGCAAGTAAGAGACAGGTAGGAGTATAGGTAGGAACTCACACACATTACGCCAATAAATAAATTAGAGCATTAAAATTATTCTTGCAGTATCAATCCTCTCTCGACCTCGATCAGCCCCAACGCAAAGGCGATGGATGAGGTCTGTAATGGAATGAGCGTACCAAGAACTTGCCTATTCACTTCTACCTTGAAGATGTCTAAAACAAGAATATTTAATAGATATCTCTCTTACTTTAAACCTGAGTGAGCCGATGGGAGGCTTAGCGTAAGGAATGCCTTTGAAACTGTAGTACGTTGATTCTCCGGTGACCGTATTTAGGAGTTCGCCACGTAACTGACCTTGAGTCATATTCACAATGATATCATCACAGGAAATCCTTTGTAGCATGCTGTAAAAATAATGTTATGTGAATGCAAATTAATTAGGCATTAAATATATTAGAAAAAAACATTGGACGAGCCTTTGTACCTACATAAAATTGATAATAACTCTAATTTCGATTTTAATCAAGTTTTATTACAATCACTAAAACGGATGATAGTGGCCACTATTATCCGTTATAGTGATTATAATAAAACTAAACAATTTAAAACTATCGTTTATAATAATATTAACGTATAATCTTGTGGAGCACAACTTAACGTGCGTATTTTCTGCATTTTCATTATAAAATAAAAGAAATAACACCAAACAAACGATGAGGGCGCCACTGCGCGCTCGGCGCCCTCTCAAGTATTCTCTGAAGCAAAGTAGTCTTGCCATCAATTTGAGGACAGAAAGCGAGGCAACCTTGCCTACATGTTACCTACCTACTTTTATGAAAAGCACTGTTAGCTCTACTAAGTGCTTAGTAAAAATCACTAATCTAATTGTGACTTTAGCGCAAAATCTGGGTCTAAGAATAAAATTGCTATCAATAAAATAAAAAAAATTGCTTAAACACGGTGTTAAAACACACACGTACCTAAATATATTACCTATGTGATGCGCGACTAACATGAGGTACCAACTTATATTCAACAAAGAGAGCACACGTAATTAAAACTCTTTTAGTGATAAAAAAAGAAGATTAAAACTTACCTGATAGCAATTATGGCCAAGGACGGAAGGACCCCCATCGTTGCTGTATCAGGTCAGATCTCCACCAACCTCTCCTCAATCTATAATGTGGTCAATCATCGAAGTATACCTACTTATATACTGAGCACGGAAGGGTTACACGTGGAAAGCAAACATACGAGTAACTTAAAAAGAATAACGGCCGCATTCAAAGATATCATTTAATAATATTAAATGATATCTTTGAATTTCCTGATAAAATCTAATTAGCCCGAAGATAGATTTCCAAAAAATATTGGACACGTATGTTTTCTTTTTTCACTTGAACAAAAAAATTAAAACGATACAGTGCGTTGAAAACTCGTGTGCACACCGATAGGTGCACTTTTTACCGGATAGTGACGTCACAAGCCCCCACTCCTGATCTTTGATGATTTTTATCTTCGTCAATTTTTATTGATTTGAGAAAACATAAAATAAGTACTTATCCAATATTTTTTGATAATCTAACTGACGGACTAAATAGAATCATAATTTTTTTTTAGTCAAGAAACATACCTAAACGCTACTTGCGTTCCAGGGCCGGAGTGGAGACTGGTGACGCCACGTCCCTGGTAAAAACGTTGTAGGCACTATCGTAGTGACGTCACGCGAGTTTTCAACGCACTGTACTCAAAGTACAGCTAATTAGATAATTTCAGTAAAATACCTTATTGCCAAAACTTATATTATTCTCTTTAGTGTTAACAAAAGTCTTTGAGTGAGGCTGTAAGACGTGAAAAATACTTGTATTGAAAACTGCCGTAACCGAAACGTGCTCTATGTTTAAACAGCAAATATGTATTTCAAGCAGAAATAATTTAATTGTTATACATAGATTATTAGAATTTTTGATCAACTTGAACGTACGAATAATTTAAGTAATACAATGGCAATTTTGAAGGTCGCTATGTAATAACTGGTTTCCTTCGCATAATTAGGCATTCAGTCTGAACAAAACCTTATTTCACTAATTTGGTTCCTGCCTAGTTTTTTCCCAACTATATTTTTGCACGATGGGTCGTACAAGTGTTCTGGATTGGAGGGTTGAAAGGCGACAAGATACTGTTACTGTGAAGAAGGTGCTACCACGTTGGAAGTATTCAAATGAAAATACTATTTCCACTATCGATAGTAGCGAGTACTGTTCCTGCTGACTGAGCCACGTCCAGTGTCTCGTAGCAGATCTCAAGTCGGAACTAACTTGGAACTATGTCGGGAACTGATTGTGAACTGACTTGTTTGGACCCGCTGGCCTCTTTTATATGGATCTTTGGCGTCAGTTTCACCCCGCTTAGTGGGGGTAGAACGGTACTCGCTACGGCATTGTTTATTCATAAAAATAGAAAACATTTCTGGCACGGGTTACAAATGGTTATTGCCGGCCGTTAAAAAATATTTGAAACAAATACACAATTCTATTAATGGGCACGGACATAAAAACATTTACAAAAATTATAGAAAGCAAGGGATCTTAACTATGGCGCTCGGCCATTACCTAAACAATAACTATATTGACAATGCAACCCAAAAGTTTCTGATCGTCGAAGATTCCCAAACATCTGGCTACTTTCTAAACATATGTTCGTAAGTAAACGGTATTTGTTTCCTAAAAATAACACGTGCCTAACTATTCATTAAAAACCAAAGACTATGTGTGCGGCTGTCCTGCACAATATTAGGGTTGGCTTCCAGTCAAATCGAATTCAGTTGGATATCAGTAGGTATTTTAGGTAGAGCGATCTGGCTATCTGATCTCCACAGCCCAGCAACTGAGGCAGATTTCGTGACTTCTGACTATCTGTTACGACTTCCAAAGATCTACAAAGAATAGCCGGTACATTGGTACCGGCTGTCAGCTTCACTTAGACTTTGATCAGCTTAACTTGCTTTCCGAGGCACGTTGGAATCTCGGTATATTATCACTACAGAACGGATATTGGGATGCATATATTTGCTTAAAGTTAAGATGTTGGCTATTATGACAAGCAATTTTTTGTAGAAATAATCCCGGGATTCCCGGATGACGCCAGGGTTTGTATGAACTTTTGGCCCACTTAAAAATTGCTACGTTAATACATCAGTAGATAGGTGTTTTTGAGATGAACAAAAGTTTCTATGGCGACCAGTTCCAAATGTTAGTCCGTTCCGAGTTATACTTTATTCAAAAATAGCTATTGTAGGGTGGGACCAAAATTGGCATCCTCCTTTAAATGACTCCGTGAGATGTCCCACCCATGACACAAATATCAGATTTCTTATAACAACTTAATAATTATAGTTGCTTTATCCTAAATTAACTGTTAGAAAAAAATATGAGTACGTCTCAAGTTGCGTAAGCGTGACTGTATGAAGTGAGATCTACTTTATTACATTATGTCTTTTTATTTATATTAACAGTATTTAGTTTATATTAACAGTAGTAGATTAGTTATGTTATACCGAAATCTCATGATTTTATTTTTAACAAAAATATTCAAAGAAGTCGCCTCCGTAATAAAATTTTAGCCAAAAATTTACTTCAGGTAAATAGGCATCCGAATATCCGATCTCAAGCTATCACCAATGCGCAGTCTAACTTCGGAAAGCATTGCATAACCTTGAAGATCGACTCATGCGGATGTTGCCTCTGAAATGGTGATCGCGCTCCAGGAGCGTGTCGTCAAAGACACGCATCTGTGTACGGCGCTCCTAGAGCGCGATGACTCATCGACGTTTACTTCAACAATAATATATATAGGTTATTAAGCCACGACAGCCCTCCACAGTGTATTCCAGATTTGGACTGTTTTACTTTACAATAATTAAAAACATTAAATAAAAAGAAAAGAATCAAAGAAAAGTAGTTTATTTGCGCTAAGCACCACCAACATCCTCATCAGAAGGCTTAAAGTCACCCAAAGGGCAATGGAGAGGGCAATGCTCGGAGTTTCCTTGCGTGATCGAAACAGGAATGATGATTTCCGCAAGAGAACCAAGGTTACCGGCATAGCCCGAAGGATCGCCAAATTGAAGTGGCAGTGAGCAAGGCACATTGCTCGCAGAACAGATGGTCGATGGGGCCGAAAAGTTTTGGAGTGGCAACCGCGTACCGGAAGACGCAGCGTTGGAAGGCCTCCCACAAGGTGGACCGATGACCTGGTGAGGGTCGCGGGTAACCGATGGATGCGAGACGCACAGGACCGGTTGTTGTGGCGACACTTGGGGGAGGTCTATGTCCAGCAGTGGACGTCTTTCGGCTGATATGATGATGATGATGACCACCACCACTTTATGGAAACCCTTAATTTTAAGCTCATCACTTCAACTCGACGAGACGAGACGTTCACGACTGGACATAGTTTCTCCATCTTACCGACCCCGAGAAACCATAAAAAGGACACCATAACGCAACTTTGACTTTTAACTTTCGTTGGCGCCATCTTGGATTTTGATTTTGACCTCATATTCCTTATCATCGACTCCGCGTAGGTAACTGTCTTTCAAGCAAATGGGTTCACCCAATTAAGAAGCTTTCGCGCAAGTTTCTTTCGCTTCAGTGTACCGGATCCACTAATTAATTTTAGATATGGCTCGCGGGTTTGTTTTTTCTCGCTTGCTTTGCTTATTTTTATAGGGGGGTAACAGCCGCACGGGATAAGCAATGCTTGCTCAGGTTGGTCCATAGATGGGTGACCATTCATTACTTAACAAGATTCACCCGAGGCCAAGCCGTTGTTGCTCACTCTCACGGCTGTCATTTGAAGATTTTTATGCGGAAATTAACGGGATTTATAATAAAATAAGCAGCAGGCAGAAGATACGTGTATGAGTTTTTAATTAAAGTACTACCTAAGTATTCTAAATCAATTTACAAAACACATGAAAAAAATCATAACTAACTAAAACTAAAAATAATCTAAAACATGGTTTAAGTTTTTTATTGAGACGATAATGACAAGCAAAATTACGTGCAAAAGCGCTTAAAACATGTTATGGTTTAGCACGACAGATAACAACTTATAGCTAATTCCAATTGCGTAGGCGCTCCTACAATCTGTGACAGTCACCTTAGAGCAGATTTCACCAATGAAACTGAACGCGATCAGTACATCAAAACTGCGTTCAAGAGCTGTCAGTGTAAATATTCCATAGAAAAATAGTGACACTGACAGCTTATAAACGTGGTTTATACGCTGATCGCGTTCAGTTTGGCTTGGTGAAAATGGCCCTTAGTCGTCACGGTAATCAGATGCCACGAGGCTTGCCAAAGAGTATAGTAAGCCCGTCACTTGGTTCTAGAGGCAGTCGCTCAAAGAGTTTAATAATAATATGCAGTCGCTCCATGTTAAATACCTACAGGTACTCAGCAGCATCCGGTTTGACTGGAAGCCGACCCCAAAATAGTTGTGAAAAAGCCAGGCAGATTAGCTGACAAGCCTCATTGTTATTATGAGCCTGTACTGTACCACTGCAGGGCAAAGGCCGCCCTTCCTTCTTCCACTGTTGTCTGTCCTTTGCCACATCTGGCCAATCCTTTCGGTAGGAGTCTAATTCATGCCATCTCCTCCTGGGCCTACCGCGTCCCCGGTTCCTGTTTGGAACCCAATCATTTGCCACTTTTTCCCAGTTCTGTTGCGACATACGGCAGATGTGGCCAGCATAGTTGCATTTTAGATTGGCGACTGAGTTGCTTACGTTTGCGATTTATGTTTTGTAACGAAGTATACTGTTTCATAAGCGGTCTTTGATTTTGACTCCAATAATACTTCGTTCCATTTTTCGCTGGCAGACCCCGAGTCATTATTAGGTGGAATACATTGAAGGAATAGGCGGGGTTTACCGCCGCTCGTTTCGCATGAGAGCGGAAATAGAAGACAAAATACACTGCGTTTTTTGCAAGCCTAAAAGCGGTGGAATGGGACGAAGTCGGAGTAAGTGTGTTAAAAATCATTATTTTATTCTTTCTCTGTCCTGTGTTCATACTAAAAGATTTCGAAGTCACTTGCGCTTTCGTGACTTGAAAAGAGTTTTCCAATTATAATTCCATACGAATTTACATTTACAAAAATTGCAATAAAAGACATAAAAAAATAAGTTTTTTACAAAAAAATACAACCATTCGTTTGTATTTTTTTGTAGCTTATGTGTTATTTCAGGATAACTACATGTATGCCAAATTTCATCTAAATTCCTTTCAGCCGTTTTTGCGTCATTTTTATACAAACATACAAACATAAACGTACAAACTTTCACATTGAAATAATATGTAGGATTTCCACCTCAGTATTGCAATAATGAATTGAGTAGGTAGGTATCGAGTTGCGGCTATACTGTAGTTCTGTTGGGTGTAGGTATATATGTTACCGGCAATCTGTGTAACTCAAATAATTATATCTACGATACAATGCCCAGGTAATGTGTACATGTACACTTCCAAAAGATTATATAGAGTACCTGCTGGTCCACTGGCAATTTGTAAATAAAAATAGTGTTTGGGCTGTATTTATCAATGAATATGTCACAGTCAACTAGCATAATTTGCCGTTTAATTAGCGGCCTAGCCTATTTATTGAACGACGCCATTTAATTAGCGGCCTAAATCAATTCCCTGCTTTTTTATATCGAAAACCAATCTTTCAAAATTTTTCTTAACGTCTCCAGGCTGCCTTCAAATTCGAAAGCCTCAACCGATTTCGATTTTAAAGTCAAATTCAAATAAGGTAAGAAAATCGTTAAAGTCAAAATCGACAAATTTAAACGAAATACTTTGGTCTTTTTTTACTCTTTTCAACCGACTTCAAAAAAAGGAGGAGGTTCTCAATTCGGTTGTATTTTTTTATGTTTGTTACTTTATATCTTCATTTTTTATGAACCAATTTGAAATATTCTATCGTTTTATAAATGTGAAAGGATATACTTCTGCAAACAATTCAAGATCAAATAAGGCCAAACAAAATTTAAAATAGAAAATTTTTACTGTATCAAACTTAGAAACTTGACTTAAACTTTAATTAGCTAAGTGTGGTGTATAAATATAACAACTAAATGTACAGAAAACAAGCAAAGTTACATGTTTGTTTGCTACATACATATATTTTGAGTATTCCTATCTATCCATATAGCCTCCAAATAAGTAAAATTTAAGTGTTTGTTTGTAATATCAAAACAACAGTTTTTACTAAATACATGTAATACCTATATACCAAATACAATGCCTATAAAAAAAAATTATATTAAAATCATTTATCTTTCTCGCTGTCTGTTTTTTCCAGCTAATCTCCGAAACGGCTGGACCGATTTTAAAGGGGCTTTTACCTGATAGGTAGCTGATTTGATAAGGAGAAATAAGATTAGCGTTCTGTGCAAAAAAAAATAACCTAATGCGGGCGAAGCCGCGGGCAGAAGTTAGTTAACAAGATATATAATTATGTATTATGAACATGTGCTAGGAGTGGGTTCACATTCACTTTTCATTCGTCAAAACAGGGTGTCCCAATGATAATCAGAGGTTGTTTTTGAAAGAATGTAAAATTATGATTGTCATTTTTTTTTTTATTTAAACTTCTATTCACTTTAACCAAGGTTCATTATCAAACCATTCAAAATGTTAAACAGTGTTTGGTGAAATTCGGTCATATCTCGAGAAATATATAGGTACTCCAGGCCAGCCTACATGTCCAAATCCTTACTTCTCTAATATTTATTTCCGTCATAGATGCTATCCCAAAATCGAACTTCTTCACCGAGAGGATCTTGCTTAACCGTCATCTGGTCGCTGAATTCAACATAGTCCAAGCCTTTCGTTGTGAATTTAGGCCAACAAATGTCCGCATTATAAGATGGGTTGCTGAAACAGTTACATTAACTAAAAAAAATGATACATTAACCTATAAGAAGATGCAGTAAGAAACAGCGGAAGTCAAAGATTTTTCGTACTATTTTGACATATAATACCTATAATAAACAAGAGATTTCGTTGACGTGGAAGATATACAATAAGTACCTTTTTAAAAACAATATTTTACTTCTTCTTATTTTTAGTTTAAAAGTTAAGTTTTTGTTTGTGTGGAACTTTAAATACATACCCTTGTGTGGCGAAGTCTATAATAGTGCCTACGAATTGCTCGATCAGTACGTACTCTTTGCTATCGACGTCTACCGTCATGTTCAGTGGTGTAAGGGGGAACAAATACGCGAGATTATCACCATGAGCAGCTCCCTCGATTCCATACTTAAGACCTTCCCGGCCATATATGTTTCTACTTGAAGTACTCTTGAACTCGAATAAATATGTATCAATAAACTGTGAAATCTTTCTGGCAAATCTGATAGTATCATATATCACTCCTGAAAGACTGTTCATTTGAATAAATTCTTTGATATTCTCAACACTTACAGCTTTGTCTCCGAAATATTTATTCTTGATTTCATCACTTATTCTCTGGACCTCATTAGCAGTTGCTTTGTACAATATTTTATTGGGAACAAACAGTTCTGGAATTTCTCTATAGAGTTTAATTAAGTATTCCTCGGATTCTTTAACGATAATAAGCGCTTCTTTGTCACAGTATCCTATCAAGAGCTCGACCGGGTTCAATGGAGTTCTATCTATAGATGTCATAGGATCCTCCGTTATGAACCTGTCTTGACCAAAATCTTCTTCTACAACCGGCACAAATGCAGTCATTTTTTTAAACAACTGATTTGTTACATTATCTGCTCTAGCCAAAGCATAACTCGAATTTATCAATTGTTCATAAGGGAGTTCTTGAAGTTGAGTTAGCAGTTCTTTTGGATCATTAGTGTCTAAACCAAACTTTTTGCCTAGGTCAAATGATTGTTTCAGGACTTCGTGTGGATATACGGCATCACAAGACGGTACACCACTCATCATAATAGCTCTTTGGAATAAACCAGTTGACATCGGCGACATCATGTGATGATAAATTGAAGATGAGCCAGAACTAATCCCTGCCAGTGTGACACTGTTCGGATCGCCACCAAAGACATGGATATTATTTTTAACCCATTTCAATAGTAAAACCTGGTCTTTCAAAGCAGCATTCCCAGGTGCATCTTTTGTGCCTACATTAAGGAAACCAAACACTTCTTTTCTGTAGTTGAATGTTACTACTACTGTATTTTCAACCAGATAATCGGGTTCATATAGGCCAACAACATCACCATCGAACAAGTACGCAAACACGGAAATGATGACCAGGACTGGTAAATTTCCTTTCATATCAGGAGAATATACGTTACAAGTTAAACAGTCTTCATTGCCTGCGTTGTAAACGTCGGATAAGGGATTGTATTGCGGACACATGGGACCCAGTGCGGTAGCGTCTCTCGTTCCTTCCCATGCTTCTGGCTCTTCAGGTGCCTGCACAAAAGACCATTTAACATCAAAATTTCTTTTTTAATAAATTAGGAGCGAAGTTTACCAATCTGAAATTTCCAAAAATGTGAAGATAATGATTGGTTGCGATTTAATAAAGTGTAGTAATAAACTGCCAAATGCAATAGTTAGAAAATTACACTTTATAAGAACAGACTTGGTGGATTAAGTAAATTAAAGAAAAGAGTTTCAGAACATTATCACATAATTCAATATTGTTCTTCAATATTTGATGGTATTTTAAGACCGTTCACTGTAGCGGGTTACGAACAGAGTACTGAGGGCCCAGCACGAATGTTTTGACGTATAGTTACTTTAGGTACAGTATCGTTCATCATTATCAGCCGAAATACGTCCACTGCTGGACATGGGCCTCCCCCATATGGGGGGGGGGGTTGCTATAATCGCCACGCTCGCAAGCGGGTTGACGATCGCAGTGTAGCTATTGCAATGTACTACAGAGAATGCTGCTGCCCATTATCTGGTGAGTCCCTTAGTCGCCTCTTACGACACGCACGGGAAGTGATGGGATGGTGCTATTCTTTTGCTTTTCTTCTTATGTGTGTGTTCTGTATGGTGTCGGACAGTATCGTTAATGTAAGTGAATTTTGAATATAAAAAACTACAACCGCATGGCATTTTAGTTTAGTTAATTTGATGCAACATACACAATTTGTATCATACGAAAATACGAACCAATTCAAATAAATATTGTGTGCCCATCGAGTATTATAATTATAGTAAAATTTTACGTTACGCTACTATACGTCAGAAACATTCGTGCTAGGCCTTCTGTTCCTTTACTTGCAATGGTAACAGGGGGTCTACTCTCTAAGCTCGAAGTCCGTAGATTCGGTGTTAGTGTCGGGCGTTTTCTACTCCGTCTAACCATTCATTCTTACTTCGGGTTCGGGACTAATCGTAAGCCCGTAGGTGATACAAAGTAGAAAACGTCCGACACTAAGGCTTATAGAGTACACCCCCTGAAGCAAGCTAGTATTTACCTTAAATCTTAGCGATCCAATGGGTGGCTTGGCGTAGGGGATATTTTCGAAACTGTAGAACTGAGTGTTGCCGATGACTGCATCCTGCAGTTTGCCTTGTAACCAGCCTTGCTCCACTTGAACTAAGGTGTCATCGCAGGCGTTCGTTCGTACCGTGCTGTGAAAAAAATAATTGGATTCAATCCTTGCTCGCTCGATATGCTCAGCCGATAAGGCGTGAAGGTCTCACTTTCATAAAAATCAAGGTCCTGAGTCAACACGATAAAAAAGATATGGGCAAATTTAGATTTTCGCGAAAACAATCTATTTATCGGAATTTTTCCTTTACTTGTGCTGTAAGAGCTTAGACCTTAGACGTAAAGATCCACAGGTGAACTACGGTTAGCGACATGGGCCAAAGGATTGCCAAACTTAAGTAGCAGTGGGCGAAACACATTGCAACGGATGATCGATTGGGTCGAAAGTCTCCTCCTACGAGGTACACCTCGACTCGTGATGACTTACTGGAGGTTGAAAAAATACACGTGAATGCGAGGCACACAGTATTGGTCGATTTGGTGGAGCTTGAGGCCTAAATGTCCACAGGCCAGTGCAACTGGCGTGAAATATTGTGGTATTCAAATTAAATCAAATTTGTGTGGACAAATAACTAATAATGTAGGTAATCATACAGCTCCTTGGCTAAAATTACATAGAATCCAATGAAGCATGCTGTAAATAATATCTAACATTTGCAAGAGAGACTGCCACCATGACCTGAAGTAGAGAATCAAAACATAACTATTTTTTTTTACTAAATGCTTTTCAGGTTGCTCATTCAAAGTAAGTTTAACAAGGAAGTTTTGATACACGGCATAAAAATGGAGAAGAAAAACATAGTGGGACACACATATTTTGTCCTTCAGCAGCCATCTTGTTCACGAAACAGACAAAACAAAATACAAAGGATTGGTAAAAAGTTGTAGAAAGTGTTAAAATTTACCAAAAAGCAGCGACGATGAGGTTTAGTATAATCTTCATTTCTGTCAACCCGTAGAATCTGTGACGATGACACTTAATGTTAGAGATACTTGTCACGTCTTTTATACCCGAAAATGATACGAGTATTTTTATGTACAAAGCCTACTATTTGCGCACCTGGAAATAACAACAAAGAAACTACCTATATTTTTTCCAATTTTCAAATGAATCAGTATATAATGTAAAGGAGACAATTACAATAAATTAATATTCATGCTTATACTTATTATCTCAGTATGTTTATTTTGAGTCGTTACTGAAATGCGTCGTATGCCTTACATTTTGAGTCGTTACTGAAATGCGTCGTATGCCTTACATTTTGAGTCGTTACTGAAATGCGTCGTATGCCTTACATTTTGAGTCGTTACTGAAATGCGTTGTATGCCTTACGTTTTTGCTTTCGGTTTTGTTTTAACTTTTGCTTTGTTATTCTTTTTGTTTCTTTCTTTCAAAAATTAAAACCACAAAATACATACAATCCTAATCTAAGTTTAAATAATTGTTTCAAAAATTCTACTTCTGTACAATATAATAGTTTAGAAGTCAAGAGAGTAGTTGTTAGCAACGGTTCACTATTGATAGTAGGATTATATTTCTTTAAGACGAATACGATTACTGATTGCTTAGAGATTTGAGATCTAGTATACCTAAGGACACACACACAGAGACTCCGATACCTTAGAATAGATTAGAATAAAATACTCTTTATTATGTGTACTTTAAAAGTTACAAAACAGATAGATGAAGACAAAGAAATTAAAACATGACATATTAATAAAATGGGCAGCCTTGTCGCTAAAAACGATGTTTTAATCTTAATCCTTGGGATGATTATATTGAAATTAAAGGTACTTATTAAAATCTACTTCACTTACTAAATCATTGAAGTCTATGGATTCTCCAAAATTGCTCTAATGGAAACAGCGCATCTTTTCGGCGAGCTTCCCAACGCTCGCCGTCCGCAGCCCCGCGCTTACGGTGAACGGGATTCGCCCTGCGACTCCCGACGCCCGGGGCGTCTCCCTATGTTGCGGCGGCTGGGACGTGAGGGTTGTCTCGCTCTCACGCGGCCCGCCTCCTCCTTTGCTAGCATTACTGCTTCACAGAAGGAGGTGACGGCTTCCCATGCCTCCTCGCTCCGGACCATTGAACCAGGGCCGGACGCGAGAGGTCGGCGCCGCCGATCGCCGCGACGAGGACACGGCGGTGCTCCACCCAAGCAGAGCAGACCTCCACCGTATGCTCCACCGTGTCCTCCGGGCGATCCTTACAGTTAAAACACCCGGACGTGCCCTCCCACCTTATCCGAAACAGGTACCTCCCAAAACAGCGAAGCAAGTAATATTATGATTATTTTACACAATATTTTGTGAATTATAGTACGCTTGCACAGTTGCATATTATGTGCTTTTGCTAACCAACCGACCAACTTGCACTTATTCAAACAACTACCGAATTGAGTCTGGTCGCTGGTTAACAATAAAAAAAATCGTAATATCGCTTACCTACACAATATTTTTTGTGAGTAGGTACGTTTGCACAATTGCGCATGTGCTGTAGCTGACTAACCAAACAATTTGCACTTAATCAAACAACTGCCGTATTTTCAGCTCATTATCTATGGGACCATGCAAATGATACGATTCTGTAAACATTTCGAAGTGAACACTTGGGCGGGGTGCACGACGGGTGAGTTGTCAAACCATACAAATAAGATGGAATGACAGCTCAATTGTCGTTCACTCCGCCTAGGTGTACACCGTGAGAAGTCGACAGAATCGACCGGCTGGTTACTTCTAGGCATGCGTGCTTCATCGTCGGCCACATTGTCGCTTTCCATCGGGTGAGATTGTGGTCGAACGTGAGCCTATAATAGTGAAAAAACCGGCCAAGTGCGAGTCGGATAAGCGTGCAAAGGGATCCGAACGAAATCTCATTTTTGTAAAATGTAGACTCCATATAAATTTGGCTCAATTGTTTCGGAGATAAGGGCTCCGGCATGGTAATTTGTCATCTAATTTCTTGAATAACTTCAAAACTACTTATTTTAAAATTATTAAAAAAATATAATTAAAACCCTCACAATAAGCCCTTTCATGTCACATGGTAATACAGTTTAAAAAACTTTTATTTTATTTTATAGTATGGAAAAGTGACCTCTATAATCATTATTTATTTTTTAAGTTAAGCGTCCGTGTTTGGGTCTCAGAAACTCATATTATATCAAATTTCAACAAAATCGGTCCAGTAGATTCGGAAAAAATTGGCTGTGACAAACGGACAGACAGATAGACACCCGAGTGATCCTATAAGGGTTCACGTTGTCATATTTCCACAATTTATGCGTAATACGCAATATTACTGTTATATATGTACAGTAAAATTTATTACACGAAGAGAGTTCGGGGACAGTGGACCTCTGTCAGCTGAGGGACAAGCTTTTAGGACATTTATGTAGTGAACACAAAGGGTTAACTAATCAGTATGAAATCCAATACATGAAAATGATATTTTTTCTGAGAATTTAAAGAAAGAATGAAAGAAAAATATTTATTTGGGACTCGCACAAGACAAACAAAAAGTAAAACAATAAAATTTACTGCCGTATTATAGTGTAGTTTGTTATGAGTTCAGTTCAAGGTGTGTCTGCTTGGAGAAACATGGTCGAAAATAACTGGCGGAGCCGCTGATGATGATCAACCTTAACATGAACGAAAATAAATGTGATAGTAGTTAAAGAGTCTTCTAGCTTACGAAATCTTCCCATTAACTTACTTGGCAGATAATTTCATGCAAATTATGTTCCGATCTTACGGTGTTTGTAGTAATCCGGTGACATATGATGGATTGAGCATGACACCATCAGGATTTCTGAACATAAATAAAGTAAGCTAAGTTTATAAAAGAACAACTTTTACGGTTACCGTAGGAAATTGTGCCTCAAAACCACATTTCAGTATCAATACATATTTGTACAATTGGCTGCGTAGGTATTTACTTTACAAATGAAATGACGAAAAAGTCTCATCGAAATAGAGTATTTAAATAGAATTTATTCTATCTACTCATAACAAAAAGTAAAATTTAGGTATTAGTAATAACAAAAAACTATTTATAATTATAAATAGTTTTTTGTCTTCGCTATTGTAGCTAAGACAAAACACTATTACCCTAAAATAAATCTTAACCGTATTATTTTATCATACCAAATACAAAATAGTTTGGGAACTTCCGTTTTCCTTCACAGAGATAGAGGTAACATCTAAGCAAATAATTCAAATGCCTTCACTTACTATGGTAATCAGCAATCCGGCAGACATTGCAGGATTTGTTAGGCCACGCACCTGAGGGAAATAATACATCATTTTGATTTAAGATGGCGCCATCGTGCAATTAACTGTTACATAAATTGTTAAAGGACATTTTGATATCGCAGTCTTCTGTCATTTTTATTTTAATGTTTGTGTTTTCTAGTCTTTCTTTTAGTTTCGTAACAATATTATTGTGTCTAGTGTTTTCTTTCCTAGTACAAAATAAATGTCTTATCTATCGATCTGTGTCGAATGACTGTCTTAGCGAGGTTTTCGTCCTGTTATATTAATTTTAATGTCAGTTATCATCGAGTTTTCTTACGTAATTGGTGTTTATTTTTCGTTGAATAATTTATAGCTCCTCAGGGGTGTTTATTTTCCTAATCTTAAATGTCAAGAACATAATTTGGAATTAAAATATTACTGACTGTGTTCCGGTGCCCAACTTAAAAGCTAAGTATCTCACCATTAGGAAAGTAGTATTTATTTTAAAATAACCAATTAGATAGGGTTGCTATGCAAGATTTGATGTCGATCAACAGACTGACAGAATTCAAATTTAGGATTAAATACAATGTGTTGTTAAGCAGCCCTAACTCCACGTTTATGAAAAAGGTATCTCTAATTAATCTGAGCTTTTCGACAGGGCCAAAAATATGGGTCGTTGTCGCTTGGTGACGCGATGTTATTGATAAAACGAACCTTATCAGAGCAAGGCCGCAGCCCTGGATTACTTGTTGTGATGAAAAGCGCGGTTTAATTATAATGTGTGGGCTTTATACCAAATTTATTGGGATTTAAAAATATATACCGTACTAAAGAGCGAAACAATCTTTGTAGTAAGCAAGTATATTAGCTGGATAACTCATTGTTTACATAGTTACCTTTTTATGAAATTAAATCAAAGATTTTATTTCAAACAACCCATTTAAAGGCACTTTTGAATTGTCTACGTCGCTCGGTCAGTCAAAAACATGAAGCTAGCACGTATCAAAGCGTAGATCTCTATGGAGAAGAACGTGCAGGAAACTCCATATGCACTCTTTTAAATCAGTAAATGTTTACAAAATAATCGTTACATATTGAAATTATTAATGCAAAAAATTATAAAATACTAAAGACATTGAATCTATACAATGCAATTGTTGTAGCCACTAGAGAACCATGTATGTCTATCTAAGGTGGTCTTTTGAGAGGACCTGACAGTGCAATCATTTGTCAGTCGTCGTGCAGCTTAACTCAGAATTTTAAAGAGCTCAGGCTTCCGACGAACAATACCAAATAGGTAGGCCGTTTATTGTACCTACTCAAACTGCCAGACAATCATGAAATGAACCCTACCTACTATAACCATAAGATAACGACCTACATAGTTCTCATAATTGCAGTGTGTCATTTAAGATCCAAGATTAGTGTTTCTTTATATATAGACTAGCTTTCGCTAGTGGCTTCGTCCGTGTGGTACTAGAAAATTAACCCAAGGAAATATGCTCTCGAAGCCGAAAGTTTGGATAAAAATCTAAAAATAAACAGCTGCTGCAAGAACCTTATAGCCTACCATTTGAAAAATATCGGATCCACAAAACATAAAATAAATTCTTTCACATGCCCCGTTTCAAAACAACGTTATTTCAAACCCCTAAGAAAAGAAATAAAGCCCTTTGGGTATTCATAACGAGGGCTGGATAGGTACCTAAACTTTGCAATAATTCTAGAAATATCTTATTCCGTTGTACCATTAAAATGCCGTCTAATTGCCGTGGAGCACTGACGACTATGCTGTTGGATGGTTCGAAGCATAAACTGTAGCGGGAAATGTTGCTGAAAACGTAGTACTATGGTTACATGAAGTATGGTTTGACATTTTCTGCCTAAGTTTAGTTAACAACTAAAATTAAAAATCATATCCTTCAACTTGATTCCATCGACTCCACATTTACACCAGAATAAAGGGCCCTAACCTTAACTTAAAAAAAAATACTATTGCTCTCTGAATTAAGTAGAAGTTGTAGAAAAATTGTAGATGATGATGATGATGATGATGATGTAGAAAAATTGTAGAACCAATCCAAAAATTCTTGACTCATAAATTTCACATGACCCCACCTCGAATCTTCAGTTTCAATTTTCACGGTGACTGACTCCAGAGGAGGTTCTTCAAGTTGACATGAATATTGAGCTTTACATTTCTTAGAACTGAGCAAAAGTGGCACACGGTACAATTTTTATACAATTAGCCGAACTTAGTGTTTTTATAAATTTATCAGACTCTAAGGGCCATTTTCACCAAGCCACCAGCTGATCGCGATCAGCGTGTAAACCACGTTTATGCGCTGTCAGTGTCACTTTTTTTCTATAGAATATTGACGCTGACAGCTCTTAAATGGACTTTAGATGTACTGATCGCGTTCAGTTTCATTAGTGAAATCCGCTCTAAGAAAGTGCTACGGACTTGTGTAAAAGTGCAAATGGACATTATTCTTAGTTTTAAAATAATCTATCACGTAACATACTAAGTTAGATTTTTTTTTTTTTTTTTTTTTTTTTAAATTAGTTAAATTGCTTATTAGTCTTTTAGGCTAGATTGTAATTAATTAATAAGAATTTTGTTCTTACTAATAAAACACAAAAAAAAAATACAACTAGCCTACACAATTTTTAGACGGCGAGACTTGAATATTCACAGGCACATCTCATCGAGTAAATCAGGCTTTATTATTAGCTCATTACAATATGTGCGTGCTCGTTGTGCACATTACTGTAAGTGGATACCCGCGCGTTATTTTGAAGTTACATTAGTGCTTGGATTTGTGTAGTATCGCCTGCTGCATCTATACCTCTTTCATCAGAAACTTCTCCGCCTCTAACTTAGACCACACTCGCTGCTGACCGTCCTTTTAGCATAGTAATGGGAATATCCAGAATAACGCCGTGCTTACCAACGTTAGTTATAACGAGATTTCACTACGCTTCGACGGTCCCATTATAATTAATCGAATCTCTTCGGACAAGGTTTAAGTCAAAATAAACTTGTAGAACTTTGTCTGCTGATTAATTCTAGAATTGATATTTGCCATCGAGCTTCCAGGCGAACGTTAGTCACTGCGCCTCTCATGAACTGTAGTGTGATTCTGTAAACATGTCGAAGTGAACACCCGGGCGGGGTGCGCGACAGGTGACTTGTCAAACCATACAAATAAGATGGACATAAATAAGTAAATAAATAAATAATAAATAAATAAATGACAGCGCTCTTGTCGTTCACTCCGCCTAGGTGAACACCGTGAGATGTCGATAGAATCGACCGGCAGATGCTCCTGAGCATGGCGTAGTGAATGACGCCTGCGGACAGCGAGCAATAGGTAGCTCGCTGTCCGATCAGAACAGGCCCGAGTCGACGGCGCGTTTCGTTCGCGCGCTGGAAAGAGCAGTCAGCAAACGAGACGGGGCCTGCTAGGGCCAGAGCCTGCCAGGACACTCCCTTCCGCTCCACCCAGAGTGGAAGAAGTCATTTGATGATTTCCATCCTTAAAATAAAAAAAGCATCGATCGAGTTTGGAAGATCTTTAAAGTAATATTTTGATTAAAGCATTCGAAAAGGCTAAATAAGCTTCATTATTTTGACCTCCTGGCTTATTACCACTGTAAAAGTGCCTGTAAATGGTTTAAGTAATTGAAATAGATGTATTGAGCTTGAGTTTGATGCCTTTCTTTACTCTGTGATGTCCCGACCATTACCTACTAAATTCGACCTTAGTCGGATTGAAAATAGATTCATATTTTACTATTGTTTAACACACCAGAGCTCGACTTAACAGATGTCGCTTCTATTGTTCTAGTTTTTGTCTGCCCTCCTCCGGGACGAACATCACTTTTACTTTGATCTCTCAAAGGAATGATTCGTGTTTCATGAAGAAACAATCCTGTTTTGCTTCTTTATATTTTTGATAAGCATAATTATACTGTCTCTCTGGAGGGACTTAACTGTTTTCCCGCGTTTGGTTCCCGTCAATTATTTTATTGGAACTCGTAAAATTAAGACAAAACAGAGTGCCACTCATTCAGTACTTGTAAGAATATTTGCTCTATTTTCAGAAGCTATGTATAATGTATATCTCAAATGACGTAACGTTTATATCATCAAACAACATTTTACATAATTTTCACTTAATGTATGTACCTAAAGTGTGTGTTTTTACATACATATTTGTATTTAGTATAACGTTTTTTTCTATCTAATTATCATTATGCATATCTAAAATTTAATTTAACCGCTGAATAAAGAACGAGCCTCGCATCATCATCGTGAGGACCCCATTCATGTTAGGTTCATTTAAACCTTGCAGACAGAAATAGGAGCTCAGCGGGCCTTCATTGATTTTCATAGGTCACGACCGTAATTTAAGCCGAATTTACACTCGGTAACTTATTTAAAATTATCATTAGTTTAAGTGTAGGTATGTTATAATATGTCCACTGAAGCTTATATGAAGAAAGAATATCTCATGGAGGTATATCGTGAGATGTTATAGCAATCGATGATTATAACAAATGAAAATATATAATTCGAAATTATCATTCGTTTTTACTTATATTAAAAATACTTAGACTAAGCAATACACACCCGATAAAAACATAATATCTCATTTGTATTTACCGAACACTTAGTTCGGCAGGAACTACCTATTTGTACATTTACATTTCACCAGTTATGCCTTTTATGATATTTTAGGTGGCTAGCCTATTTGTGAAATAAAAAGATAAATTGTATTAAAACACATCATTTACATTATTTAATTGTTTACCACTGGCAGATTTTCAATGAAAATTTGTTTAAGATACAAACAATTTTATTTAAATTGAAATAAATACACATACTCATTTTTTTATCAAAAATGCTATTGACGTTTCATTTATTTAATGTGTATTCAGTTATACAACGCTTTGTTGCAGAACTATTATTTATTTTATTTTGTTAAAACTGTAAAACGTTTTATTTTATACAAAAGGTCGCGCCAGTCTTTTGATTGTTTGTGAAAATAGTTTTCAAAGAAACAGCTTTGTTCAATGGGTATATTATTATTGTTTATGGTAGGTAGAGTAATTTATCGCGTTTTCGGGGTTGGTCTCATAGAATAAGTTGTTCACAATGATGAGTACAATGACTGTATACTATACAATATATACTGTATGTATACTATACTATAGTAGTGCTGTTTTAGATGTATCATCCTCACATATAATTACTTAATGTATGCGAAGCTTTATAATAGTTTTATTTTGTACAGGATAACTATGTTATTTCTTGTCCGTACTTCTTCATAAGAATTTACCATTGCGAATCAAAAACTTTGTCACCATATTTTTATAACTGAAAATGTAGACGAGAGTTCACAATTAGTGATTAATATAAATAAATTAAATTAAATGACTTTAGCTTTTCTGTAACACTCTGTATTTAGTAGGCAGTACTTTAAGCAAATAAAATAATTGAACCGTTGGCAATAATTCACGCTACTTTACTGTTTAATTTGCTTTATTAGAGGTGCTTACTGCCATAAAGCTTTCTTGGTCACGAACGACTGAAATACTTTTGAAAAAAAAAACTTAAAAAAAATACAACCGACTTCCAATTAAAAAACACTAAATAACTTTAATTTCAAAAGTCGGTGTCAAAAAACGAAGAAACAACCAAAAACACTGACTTCCGAAATTAAAGCTATTTCAAACTTTGTAGTCTTTTTCTCATAATGAGTGGTTGCGCTATTTCCCGTTGAGGAGTTACTTTGTGTGCCTTCGTAGTCCAAGTCCAGACCAGCTCATAGTTAAATATCTACATTGCTTTGGGATTGATACACCTAATAATATCTCAGTTCTAGATATAATTGATTTTAAGTTGAGGAGGTCAACGTCCAATGAAAATCCAATATATTTAACAAAACCCAATGCAAAAAGAAACATTAAGACCGGTTCCAAAATAATAAAGATATGCCCGAATGGATAACCCTAAAAACTTGGTTGACTTGCACCTGGCATTTCTGAAGAACCAATAACAGCTGTGTGTGTCCTTCCAGGGGCTCGAGTCTGCTATTGCAATCGTGTCTCAATGACCGGTCAGTGATCGAATATTTGACAACTTTGACAGTTTTTGTATGGGAAATGTGTCATAAGTTTGACGTTATACGTCAAAAATCGATCATTGACCGGTCATTGAGACACGATTGCAATAGCAGACTCGACCCCCTGGTCATCCCCCGCCGTTTTTGAGTATACACAAGAACTTGAAATATACAAGGAAGACGTGAGTATGGCTTCGCGTATCTCAATTAGAACTGGAGATATAGAGAAAGAAAGCTATGAAAATATAAGCTAAACTAGCTTTGACCTGCGACTTCGTACGCGTATATATCTCGTTGTTTCCCGTATGAATTTCCCGTTCCCGTATAGTCTATAGCCTTCCTGTCCTTCCTGTCTAGCAGTGGACGTCTTTCGGCTGATATGATGATGATGATGATGAAATCGGTTGTATAAAACGGCTGAACGAACTCTTAAATAGATAGATAATTTTAATAAACATTTACCACATTTAACCATAAACATTATAAGTACCTACCTGCGTACTCAGAAACATCAGTAAGATCCACAAAGGGTCGCGAAAGTTATTTTCCTCTCAGCGTATCCTTTCGTCAGAATTTTAATTTACTAATGCGTGTTCTTTGATGCCAGTGATCTGCTTTCAAACGAGTACAGAGCTTTGGTTTAGAGGCTCTTACGTAAACTCTCAAGAGCCATGTTGATTTGAAAGAGGATGGTTTTTCCGCAAAATCGGCACAATATCATATTTTGATGAAATGTTTGTGGAAGAACACATTTGTGTTCTTTGCAACTACGCTACCTGTGCACACCATAAATGTATCAAACCAGTTATCGGATTCAGGTACATTCTGTAAGGTTGGCTTAGAAGAACAGACCCAGAATCTCAGTAATGCATGCGAAGGAAGAGGCGGTACGCGTGAGGGAGAGGCAAAACTCGCGCCCCAGCTGCCTCAGCAGAAGAAATCAGGGGGGTCGACGGCGCCGTTGTGTTCCACGCGCGCCTCAAAGAGATGTCAGCATAATTGACGGGTCCGCTAGAGTCAGGCAATGGAAGCCCGGGTTGTGGAATTGTGCTAAGGAGTTACTGCAATCCTGGAAAGCAAAGGTCATAATTTGGAGGAACACATGTGGGGGTTTTAGTCAGTAAGAGACTGACACTCCCTTCCGCTTTGCCCAGAGCGGGATGATTTTTTTTTTATTGAGTAATGGGCTTGCTCTTGACCTCGATAACGCCTGTTGGAAAGCGATAGATGAGGTCTATGATGGAACGAGCGTGCCCAGAAGATGCCTGTTCACTCTACACTCTACTCTTTTCAACTAGCCTATTGTTTGTTAAGATAGCACAGAGTGTTAAATTCGCAAACAATGTTTCTACATAAAGTTCATAATAAAAAAAATCCAAAATCTCCAAAATTTTCACATTTATTGCATATATTATTTTTATTGCATATAGCCAACAGTGTCCCAAGATATAAAGCCTGCGCTGAATCAAAATCCTTGTAAATCAGACTTCATTTTTTTAAAAAAAACATTAGTCTTTATTTTACTTCAATCTCCCATTGAAGTTTGTGTGTAGAAACAGTTCAAATACTTATTTACCAAGCCGTAGTTATATGTATAGCAGGCGGAGGTTTATCCAACAAAAACAGAAATATATTGTTTTACCATTACCGTATTCAGAAAACACAATCCCACTGTTGTCTACAGGTGTCAAATATCCAGGATTTATGTTAACCCTTTACTGTATACGTTTAGGTACGTACAATATCTCGTGAAGGGTGTCTCGGGGGACCAGTGACCTCTGTCAAGGACCAAGGTTAGCCGCAGAGAGCTTAGGCTTATCTTTTAAGGGACAAAGGAATCATGGAAATGTTCGAAACTTTAACATGGCCATTGTCATGGAGATTTTTCAAAGAAAGAAAAGGAGTTTATTTGCGTCAAAAATGACGCATACCATAAAAAAATAAACAAAAGAAGAACAGTTATACAAGTTGGGAGGCTGCGTCACATTTGCGCAAAACAGCTATCGCTCAGTATGAGGCTGGGATTCGTGTGCAAGAGTTGCGAGACAGAGCCACAGCGCTGGTTTTCAGCGACAGCCAGCATGACAGAAGGACGTCGATTTGAGATATGCGCGGACAAACATACATACACTTATGAAATTTGGCACACATGTTTAGAAGTTGGTATAGACCAACATATACATACAACCGCATTGAGAACATACACAAACATTTTTAACCGACTTCAAAAAAAGGCTGCTCCTTTTTTTGAATTCGTTTAAAAATGTTTGTGAAGCAAATTGTGTAATATTAGGTATATGCAACCTGTGGAGGTTTCCTTTAGAGGTGAATTTCTATTGAAAACAAAACTAAAATATACAGCAGAGTTGTTCAGGTTCGGGCATCGATGACAGATTATAATCTGTTCTAATGCTTACATGCTTGAAATAATATAGAAAACAATCTGTATCTAGAAACAACATCAGTGTTGCGATCACTGCAAGTGTTTGTTCGATACAATGAAAACCGTACATATTTGAATCGTACGTGCCATCGTCTACTATTATCTAAATGTTATAATGAGGCATCATCACAAAGTTATCAAGGGAATCTCACTAATGTTTTTGTGTATACTGCGGTTTCATATCATACATTAATAATAATGCCTTGATATTACATAACAAAACCAAACAAAGGAAGAAAGGAAGTCGTATCTTCATATAACACCAATAGGTATTCCCTCAACCCAAGCAAAATCCTGCGAAATATAAACGCGAAATATTTTTCTTGATATTATCGTTCCAATGTCACGGTTTGAGTTATTTTGTGACGAAAATGCTACGATTGGGATGCCAGGTGGCGACAATTTGCGGGATTAATTCCCGCACCTCGTTTTGTGACGAACCGGCGCCGGCGGAGCTGACGACTCGTAATCTGCAAGACATTATGCTTCCATGACGTATGGACCTGTAAATCATTGCCGTTTTCATTTAACTTTATTATTCTGTTTGAGTCATAAATTGTGATTTCTTTAATTTTCAGCTGAGCCTGAAAATTAAAGAAATCACAATTTATGACAGTGTATTTGAAGGAATAAAAGTGTATTGATAGAATTACTGATCTGAGGATCAATTCTACTAATGCAAATTGTCAAAAATGTATGAAAATTAAGGCTTTTTTGACGGTTTAAATAAAAAAGATACTCTCTCTAGGTACCTACTATAACAACGTAGTTTTAAATCACAACGAAGCAAAAGACAATAAGAGCGATAAACCCAATTGCTCCTTAAAATCACTGTGACACAAAACTATATTTCCGAACTCAGCCAGAAAATAACTGGACAAATTGAATAGTCGGTACTGACTCCAATTACTGTTTCTAGTTGAAATTTAACGCAAGAACACGACTAAAGCTGTGAAACGGGATCAAATTTCGAGTGCTAAGTCTGCAAAGGAACGTCATTCGAGCTTCTAACTGGATATGCCAGTGGTACGACATATCCCATCCAATTTTCCATTTGAGTTCATGCGATTACAGTTTCCAATGGCTGCTGTGTCGTCGATAAACAGACTTGAATATCGGCAGCTTGTGGAGGATTCGGATTTGAAGGTGCATGAAGATTGATATGAACGTACCTAACGTGCCATTTAAAAACTTAAAGTCATGTTAACACGTATAATTTGTTCATTTCTAAAAAGTCTCAGAAATTATAAGAATAGTATAAAAATTTACGTGTAAATTCTCGCATATAAAATTTAGTGAAAATTTACCTATCACCTCTCAAGTTCTGTGTTGTTTTACTTGTCGATCGAACTTAAAAAGAAAAAAATATAACCGGTCAGATTGAAAACTCAAAAAATCTATGACGAAAAGTATTGTAGCAATTTTTTGCTATAAGTAGGTTTTTCTCTTAGAGATCTTTGAAAATTTTTTTTTTCAGAAAATTTTGTTTTCTGACACACCGCACATACTAGGCTTTATCCAGACACATAAAAATAAACTTTCCCGAACAAATGAGACAGATAAACCTTCGACATAAATAACAAGCAACACAGCTCAATAACAAAACTAAAACCTGATCTTAATAATATCAACAAACATAATTATATCGTGAAACAACCTTCCTTCTAAGCCTCTTGGTCATGACATAAATGTCTACGTCTCCCAGGCTAACATCCTATAATTCAATTCCCAAATGTTTCGAGGTACTTTATCCTTTAGAAACTGTCTTCCCTAAGGGCTTTTAGCTCAGTTTAGGAAACTAAAAGGGCCTACATTAAAACTAAGTTGTGCTGACCGGTGACTCTCCGGCAACCGTTAATTTATGAAACACTTTGATTGAACTCCTAATTAAATAGTTTGGTCTCGACATCGGACAGAGTTCGTCAGTTTATTTTGTTTTGGTAATATTATTAATTTAGTTGTTTGCTACTTAAAATATCAAAATTTTGCTTTATGTTCGTGTTGGTTATTACTTATGACTTACAATATCGTCATTTTGATTGGCTGGAGCTTAGTTTATTTTATATTTAAACTAATTTCTGCCCGCGGCTCCGCCCGAGTGAAGTGTTTTGTCTCACCAAGAGACCACACTATCGGAATAAAATGTTTTCTATATCCTAACCCATGCTCACTCAAAAGTCTGGCTGATGGTGGCGCATGCGTTGGATCATTTGGCTCCCTTAAAAATGGTTGAGCCGAATGGTGCTAGCGTATGCGTCATGTTCGTGAACGGGCGCCGTCAGCTGAGACTGGTCATCTCTCGGCTGCCATGGTTTATTTTAATTGTTGCTTTTTTACTCCGGACTCTTTTATCCTGCACGTCTTTTACATCGTTCTCACATATATGTATAATTTCAATATGAATGATGTAACCATAATTTTGTAACAAAATATTATTTTTAAAAGAGTGTCCATGGAGTTTCTTGTACGTTCTTCTCCATAGAGATCTACGCTTTGGAACGTGCAAATAGCTTCATCTTTTTGACCGACCGACCTTGACAATTCAAAAGTACCTGTAAATGGTCTAATTGAAATAAATGTTTTGACTTTGACTTTGACTTTATGGGCTCTCGACAAAATTACCATTCTATAAGCGAATGCTATTGTTGAAATGCCAAAATATAAGAGAGGGCCAATTCCACTAATTTTTAAGCAACGACCTCATTGGCATCTCAGTCGCAATCTGTCAAAAATGTATAGAAATTGAGGCTTTTATGACAGATTGCGACTGAGACGTGAATGACGTCGTTGTTAAAAAAAAATGTAGAATTGGCAGTCTGATTGATCTCCTGACACTTCGACAGCGTTTGTCAATCCTTACGGCTTTACTACAAAACGCGTTCTAACTTTAGTCCAAGCCTAAACTTTCAAGCCCGTTATTGCATTTTGAACTATATTCCGACTTCCTTAAAGTTATTAATACAAAAACCTATTTTAGATCTCGGTCTATGTTGTCAATGTGGATTCAAGAACTTTACGGCATTTAGAATAAAGTTCGAAATTCAAAAATGGCTTGTTGGTTTAAAGTTAGAACGCGTTTTGTAGTAAAGCCGTTAATGTTTTGAAAATTGCTACTGCTGTCAGAATGTTCGAAACCGTTCAGTCAACAAATCGTGACAGGTACTTATCAGAAAAACACAGTAGTTATTGGCACACATACATGTAAATATTTATTTATTTCCGATCAGCTGGCAGTGATCCTTAATATGTTAGTAAACGTAAATATTATGCTAGTAACCAAACTGGGTACAGATACAAAATGACTTGGCGAGGATAGTGTGTTCAAAAAGAAGTATTGTAGACTATGTGTCGATAACGATGTCGTCGATCAACGCCCCAAAGCGTATACATTTTTAACATCTGAATGCCCGAGCGTACTGTTAGATAGCCGTGTGGTAGCCATCGAAGACTGAAACTCATTCTCAATTCTATTTGGTTCGGACGTAAATGGCAGAGTGTTGCCTCAGGGATATACAGGATGTTTCAGAAGTGCTTGGTCATGGGTGATATTCTGTAACTGATTTACAGTAAAGAAACAATTGTAAAAAAAATGTTTTGTATCTGTTGCGGACGACGAGCGTGCTACGTAAAATAAGCGGGTACATAGACGATATGTACAGTGATAGAGACACAAGTGCTAAACACAAACAATAAAACAATCCAGTGAGTTATAGATTAGGTTAAGTTATAATAAGATTGCTTATGTGTTTTAGAATAAGGTTAAGAGTTGTAATGTTCCTATCATGTTTATAAGGTAGCTTAGGTAATTCTAAAGGTAAATTTGTATGATAAATGCCCTTTATGTAATAGTTAATTAGTTAAAAGACGTAAATAAAGTTTTGTGGTCCTCGTTACGGTAACGTAGTCGACATACATTAGCTTAGGCGCTAGAAAGTAGGTAAAATACCAACTTGATTCCTATTGGTCGAGCGCTCCCCACTACGCGATTGTTGCGAAACTGAGTAGTGGTGGGGCGCGCTCGCTGTTAGAAATTGTATAAAAGAAGGGTTTTTTCTGTTTGGAGCCGTGCTCAAGGGAAGGGCTGTTTTTGGGGAACTGTCTTTAGGGACAGGAGCTTAGCTCCCCCCCCCCCCCTCTCAGGATGGACGCCTCGAGCGCCATACCTACTCCTTCCCCATCGGTGGCCACCATTATGGTAAACAGTGCCCCGATCCCCGACCACTCTCTCCCCTCTCCCGGCGTAGCAGATGCCCTTATGGCACTGTGCGCCGCTCTTTGTACAAAGTACAA
Organism: Melanchra persicariae; assembly: GCA_947386135.1. Classification (NCBI taxonomy): domain Eukaryota; kingdom Metazoa; phylum Arthropoda; class Insecta; order Lepidoptera; family Noctuidae; genus Melanchra; species Melanchra persicariae. The sequence goes on along the minus strand of OX376655.1, from coordinate 2,282,497 downwards.
AGACGACCCCGACGTAGCGTTGTTCAACGCTATACTTGAACGTATCCAGGGTGAGATGACCACTGTCCCGTCATCTCCACCTAGGGTGTCAACCCCCCCCCCCTCCATAGTGTTGGCACCTGCAAAACCGTTCCCCCCCCCGCCACCACAAAAGTGCCCCCCCCCCCCCACGACGCTCAGTCGTAGTTCTTCCCCCGCACCCGTTCGGTGCCCCCCTCCCCCCCCCACCCCTGCCCCATCAATGTCTGACATCGCCCAATTCAGCGATGCCTTGGACAGCCAGCTCACTCCCGAGCTGAGCGCCCCCGTCCCCGCCCCCGTCCCCTCCAACACAATGGAGTATGAATCTGGCTCCGAGTCAGACTCGGATGGACACCACTCCTCGAGCTCCTCGGACAGCTTCATAGTTGTCCAGGGCAAGAGGAAGAAGAGGTCAAATGCTGCCCAGTCAGCACCCAAGGCGAAGAAGCCGACCCAAAAGGCCCCCTCAGGCCAATCTTCCCCTCTCCCCTCCCCAGCCCCCTCTCGCCCCGCTTCACGCGCTGGTACCTCCCAGCAACGAAGCCGCTCCCACAGCCCCATGGCCATTGCCACCCCGGCACCCATCGCCCCCCCTAAGATGAAATCCCCACCCCCATTCTTCGTCCACGAAAAAACCATGTGGACCGAAATCTCTGCGGCGTGCGATGCACGCCACATAAAATTCACTCGTGCCCAGACTGTCAATCTGGGCATAAAAGTAACAGTCCCCACGGCCACTGATTACAGAGGCCTACATAAACTCCTCCGGGAAAGGAACATTCCGTTCCATTCCTACTCTTTCGAGGAGGAAAAACAAGTACGTGTGGTCGTACGTAATGTCCCACACGAAATATCCGTCCAGGATATTCTCAGCGACCTTAAGTCGCAAAAAATTCCGGTGGCTGAGGTCCACCGAATGCACCGTCGTGGGGGTAAACCCTACGACATGATCCTGGTCGTTTGCGACCCAGTTGAGGGGTATCACCCCATTTTCAAACTCAGCCAAGTCTGTAGGCTCTCGGGCATTAAAACCGAGAACCCAAATAGGAGTGGCATAGTTGGGCAGTGTCATCGCTGCCAACTCTACGGCCACACTCAGCGTAATTGCTACGCTAAGCCAAGATGCGTCAAGTGCCTGGGTGACCACGGCACCGCTGACTGCACACGCCCTAAGGACCGATCACAATGTGTCGAGCCTCCCAGCTGCGTGCTGTGTGGTGAGACCGGGCACCCGGCAAATTACCGGGGCTGCCCCAGGGCACCAAAATCTTCTTCTCCCTCACTGGCAAAGCGCGGTAACGTCCGCCAGTTTAGGGAACGCCCCACCCAAGCCACCAACACCCCAATGGCTCAAAGCCATCAGCGCCCCAATCCCTGGAGGGCAGCAAACCACAAGGCCCACTTCCCGGCCTTGAGGACCACTACCCCTCAGGCTTCACAGGCCCCTCAGGCCTCCCCTAACGCCTCACCTTCTAAGGCCATCCCCGCCCTTATGGATGTAGCCATCCCCCCATTCTCCCCGCCAACGGCTTCTCGCGCGGCTCTCGCAAAGACGAGGCCCCCCGCACGCCTATCACCACCCTCCCCTCCCCCACCAAAGGCTACTCCCGCAGCTGTCCCAGCTCCCTTAGTCGAGACAGTCGAAAATGTTGATGAGAATCTGTCTCTCATCACTTTCCTGGCCTTTTATTCTGATAGGGCCCTCGCCTTAAGCGCGGCACTCAAATCCAGCGGAGGCAACCATGCCTCAATCTATAAGAACTTCAGTGATGTAAGTCACTATATTTACAAATTCAACTCCATAGTTAATGGATAAGTCCACTAACCGTAGGCTCAAACCGAAGGCCCTCCGGATAGGGCTCTTCAATGCCAATGGCCTTCTGAGCCAGCGTGACGAAATCGCCACATTCCTCCGCGATCATCAAATTGATGTACTTCTGGTCCAAGAGACCTTTCTCAAGCCCCAACATCGAGACCCTAAAATTGCAAACTACCGTTTAGTTCGCAACGATAGGACCCGATGTCACAGGGGAGGTACCCTTATCTATTATAAAAATTCACTCTACTGCATCCCTGTGGATCCTCCCACTCTTGCACAAGTAGAGGTCTCTGTCTGTCGGCTAGGTATGACAGGCCATCAGCCCATCACGGTCATCTCCTCTTACATCCCTCCTCCTAGCGCCAGCAACACGGCGGCTAACACCTCGGAGATAAAAGATGACCTCATTAAACTTCTCGGTTTGAGTGATTCCGTCATTCTGGCGGGTGACCTCAATGCCAAACACCCCTCGTGGAATAGCCTCACGGCCAACCCCAGGGGGAGAGTCGTTTTCGAACTCTCCGGCCCCCTCAACTTTGATGTCATCGCTCCGATGCATCCCACTCACTACCCTCATGACCCCAACTTTCGTCCTGATGTGCTCGACATTGCCCTCTTAAAGAATGTTAGCCTAAGGCTGCATTCTGTGGAGACAATTGACGAGCTAAACTCGGACCACAGGCCCGTTATTCTGGAGCTTGCCCCCAGATCGGGAACCATGGACCCCACTCAACCCCCTCCTTCCCGAGTGATCACTGACTGGAGAAAAGTAAGCGAAAAGCTGAAAATCACCACGTCACCTCACTTGGATAAGATTCCAGATCTCATCGAGTCTGCCGCCGACACGACGGCTGCGGTCGACTCCTTCACGGAACATGTGCGATCCGTCCTGAGCGAATGCTCAAAGGAGGTCCCGGCGATGAGCGATCATCGCTGGAAACTCCCGGACGAGGTGCGTGCTCTGCTGACGGAGAAGAACGCGGCGGTCCGTGCCTACTCTTCCTTTCCCTGCCACAGTAACAAAGTTCACATGCGCTACTTACAGCGTAAAGTAAGTCGCGCCATCGCTGAACTGCGTAGCAGTCGCTGGGAAAAGATGCTTGGCGACCTCGAACCCAATCACCAGGCCTTCTGGGAACTCCAGAGGAAGTTACGCGCCTCTGAGGTTACAACTATGCCTCCCCTCACTCGCCCTGACAATACCATCGCATTTGAAGACGATGAGAAAGCTGAATGCCTGGCCGACAGCCTAGAGTCCCAGTGCTCTCCTAGCTCCTACCCGGTTGACCCAGTTCACCTCGCCAAGGTGGACGCTGAGGTCGAACGTAGGACTTCTCTCCCCCCCGTCGAAGACCCCGAGGACCCCCTCCCCCCCATCACTCCAGATGAGGTGAAGGATATAATCGGGAAACTCAAACCCAGGAAAGCCCCTGGGTCTGACGGTATCACCAATAAGGTGTTCCGTTTTTTCCCAGCTTCCCTTATCATGTTGATGACTGCCATTTTCAACGGCGCTCTGTCCAACAACATGTTCCCACAATCGTGGAAAGAGGCGACCGTTATCGGTATTCCAAAACCGGGAAAGCCAAAGTCCTCCCCTAATAGCTATCGCCCCATCAGTCTGCTCAAGGTCTTAGGTAAAATCTACGAGCGCCTTATTTATAAGCGACTCAGAGACTATGCCGAAGCCAAGGGCCTCCTCCCAAATGAACAGTTTGGCTTTCGAGCTAATCACTCATGTGTCCAACAGGTTTACCGTATCGTTGAACATATCAGCGACCGCACTCAACGCGGTTTAAAAACGGGAGCCGTGTTCTTTGATATAGCGAAAGCTTTCGACAAAGTCTGGCACAATGGCTTAATTTATAAGCTATACAAACTCGGCGTGCCAGACCGTCTCGTGCTCATCATACGAGACTATTTGTCGAATCGCACCTTTCGGTATCGTATCGAAGGTGCGCTTTCCTCCCCCCACCCTATCCGAGCCGGCGTCCCTCAAGGCGGTGTGCTCTCACCCTTATTTTTCACGCTGTTCACAAGCGACATTCCCAGAAATGACAAGACGCAGTTAGCTCTTTTTGCCGATGACACGGCCATCTATTGCTCAGGCAGTAGTGAAAAGTCAATAGCCAAAAATCTCCAGAAGGCGGCCATCGACCTAGGCGATTGGTTTAAATTCTGGAGATTTGAAGTTAATCCCGAGAAAAGCCAGGCGGTCTTGTTTTACAAGCAGCGGGCTAGACTCGTTCCCAAACCACCGAGTCCGATCACCATGTTTGGTAAGCAGATCCCGTGGGAAAAGCAAGCCAAATATCTAGGTGTGATACTAGACCACAGACTCACTTTTGCTGAGCACATAAAAACGGTACGTTCGCGCGCCGCTTTTGCTCTAGGTAGGCTCCACTCCATGCTGAATGCACGCAGCAAGCTGTCCCTTAAATGTAAACTGCGCATTTACACAACGTGCATTCGCCCGATTATGACTTATGCGTGTGCCACATTCGCACACTCAAAGTCAAAGCAAATCCACAGGATGCAAGTAGTCCAAAACCGGTTTCTCCGAAAAGCCACGGGCGCCCCGTGGTTTATTAGGAATGAACGACTTCATGTCGACCTCAAAATCCCGACAATAAAACAATTCATGAAACGTCTTACAAAGCGTTTTATTGAATCAGCTGAGAAACACAGCAACCCTTTGATTTCAAAGGCCTCACAATACACTCCTTCTCGTATTAGCAAGATTCGCCGTCCTCGGCATACACTCGTCGAGTCAGATGACGAGATCACAACGATTCAGGAAAGCTGTAGGGAAACCAGCACTCTTAGAAAAAACAAACACAGACCGCGTTCCGTATTCCGACCTCGCCGCCGAGGTCCGTCGCGACGCCCCATTCAAAACCCTCCCCGACTTTTGCAAACGAGCCAGCCCGCGCCGCTGAGCCCTTAGCTTTAATAACCCCTAAATAATAAAACGACCCAGCCTGATTGTCCCTTGCTGTCCCAAACTGACGCCGCTAAGCCGAGGTCGTATTCCACAGGGAATGCCCTTAGCGAGCGGTCAGTAGTTTAGCTTGTAGCTAGATTTGTTGCCTTGGCTGGGGGCCTTAAATTCTTTTGAGGCCACCACAGGTTAGTCCGGTTAAGCAGTTGCTAGCCCTTGCGTGTTAACTTGCTAGTGGTCATACCGAAAAAAAAAAAAAAAAAAAAAAAAGTTTGGAGCCGCAGTCGGCCTCCGCAACTTTAAAGAAGAATAAACTACAAGGTGATTGAAGACAAGTTTCATTTCTCAAGATCCTACTCCAGACCTCTACTCTACAAATCCACATACAGTCCACTTCAGCCTGGTCCTTCGTTAGCCGGATAAGAACGGAAGAACCAACGACGAGTGTAGTTTATCGGAGCCGACTGCCGAAGAAAGAAGAATCAAGTCTCAACCTGTTACGACGTGTTCTTCGAGTGTGCGAATCTTGTAAGATTCAACTAAAAGGGATCTTTTCAGATCCGACAGATTGTTTCTAACGTTTCCCGTAAGAAGAGGGAATTAAAAGGATCTTCTCAGATCCAACAGATAGTCAAAAAGGGATCTTTTCAGATCCGACAGATTGTCTCTAACGTTTCCCGTAAGAAGAGGGAATTAAAAGGATCTTCTCAGATCCAACAGATAGTCAAAAAGGGATCTTTTCAGATCCGACAGATTGTCTAAAACGTTTCCCACAAGAAAAGGGATTAAAAAAGATCTTTTCAGATCTAGAAGAAAGTCAAGCTACCTACGTGTCCCGCCGCGTGAAGAAACCGTCGAAACCAAGAAACTCGCGTTCTGTGTGAAGAGGATTCGTGCTGAGACGGATCAAGATTCATCGGCCTCACCGAACGGAGGCCCCGTTGGAAAGTGAACTTGAAGCCCGTCGGTCCTCAAGTGCGTGAATTTCAAGATCGTCGGTTTGCGCGGGAAAGTGACAATTAGGCGGGAAAACGGAACGTTTACGCAGGCGCAGTATATTGTGACGGCATAACAAGAGTCGTCAGCCCTGTTGAACGTAGTGCATTATGGTAGTGACAAGAAGTCAAGGAGACGCAGCAGAGATGGAGGAACAGCGCCGCATCCAGGCACAAGAAGCCATTTAGAGGTAGCGGAACAGAGAGTAAAGTCCCGCAAACCTCCATTGAAAAGGGAGGATCCTCCGACCAGACGGTTGTTTGTGTCTGGTGGGCAACTGCCCGAGAGTTGATATTCGGGCTTTGCATATGTTCTAATCGCACGGTAAACTCTGATATCGCGATTTAGGATTTTGTCAGTTAGTTCGCAGCTGTCGAGATAGATGGCGCTGCGAGTCTCATTTGTTGTGATGTTGATTCTGTTACGTTGATTTTTGTGGCGGCATGAATGCCGCTACATCACTCCCCTCCGGAGACCGGAGGTCGATAGTGGATGAGTCGTCCATACATCTTGAGATGCTTGCCAGGCCAGTGGAAGGTTGGTTGCAGTGAGTCGGAACCGGAAGTCGCAGAGTTCTCGGTGAGTCGGAACTGTCTGCGTCGCAGAGTTCACGGTGAGTCGGAACTGTCTGCGGTGCCCCGATGCTGTTGCTGGCGTGACTGCTGGCGTCGACCAGGAGAGGTTCTTCAAGGCTCTTCATGTGACTGGCCGAAGGTGCAGTGTGCTTGCCATGGTGGGTCGGAGCTGTGCGACGTGCTGACGTGACTGCTGGCGTCGACCAGGAGAGGTTTTTTCAAGGCTCTTCATGTGACTGGCCGAAAGTGCAGTGTGCTTGTCAAAGTCGCTGATGACGTTGATGATAGAGGCTGAGGATGCTGACCAGGAATGCGCGTCCGCTGCATGCTGGTGGTCAGGATACCCGTAGAAGCCGAGGGTTCTGGCTGGCTGTATGACTCGCTGCTCGAGAGCTTGAGGTCAGGATGAGGAGAAGTGATGATGACGTCATGATGAGGTAGCTGCACGAAGGCTGCGCTGACGTCCAATGTCGAGGGTCACCAGTTTGGAGGTAGCGGTACAGAGAGTAAAGTCCCACATACCTCCACTGGAAAGAGAGGATCCTCCGACCAGACGGTTGTTTGTCTGGTGGGCAACTGCCCGAGAGTTGATATTCGGGCTTTGCATGTGTTCTAATCGCACGGTAAACTTTGATATCGCGATTTAGGATTTTGTAGTTAGTTCGCAGCTTGTCGAGATAGATGGCGCTGCGAGTCTCATTTGTTGTGATGTTGATTCTGCTACGTTGATTTTTGTGGCGGCATGAATGCCGCTACATCACTCCCCTCCGGAGACCGGAGGTCGATAGTGGATGAGTCGTCCATACATCTTGAGATGCTTGCCAGGCCAGTGGAAGGTTGGTTCCAGTGAGTCGGAACCGGAAGTCGCAGAGTTCTCGGTGAGTCGGAACTGTCTGCGTCGCAGAGTTCACGGTGAGTCGGAACTGTCTGCGGTGCCCCGATGCTGCTGCTGGCGTGACTGCTGGCGTCGACCAGGAGAGGTTCTTCAAGGCTCTTCATGTGACTGGCCGAAAGTGCAGTGTGCTTGTCAAAGTCGCTGATGACGTTGATGATAGAGGCTGAGGATGCTGACCAGGAATGCGCGTCCGCTGCATGCTGGTGGTCAGGATACCCGTAGAAGCCGAGGGTTCTGGCTGGCTGTATGACTCGCTGCTCGAGAGCTTGAGGTCAGGATGAGGAGAAGTGATGATGACGTCATGATGAGGTAGCTGCACGAAGGCTGCGCTGACGTCCAATGTCGAGGGTCACCAGTTTGGAGGTAGCGGTACAGAGAGTAAAGTCCCACATACCTCCACTGGAAAGAGAGGATCCTCCGACCAGACGGTTGTTTGTCTGGTGGGCAACTGCCCGAGAGTTGATATTCGGGCTTTGCATGTGTTCTAATCGCACGGTAAACTTTGATATCGCGATTTAGGATTTTGTAGTTAGTTCGCAGCTTGTCGAGATAGATGGCGCTGCGAGTCTCATTTGTTGTGATGTTGATTCTGCTACGTTGATTTTTGTGGCGGCATGAATGCCGCTACAGCCAAACAAATTGAAAGTGAGCGGCTAAGAAGAATCTCCTTAGAACCGCCGGCGTCACCGTTCTCAAGAATGGCGGAGACCAGTACGGCGGGCCCGTCAAGATTACAAACTGCGGAGGAAAGAAGACGCATCAGGTCGCCAGCGAGGTCAACAAGATCGCAACGGTCGAACACAAGTGTGACAACAAGATTACGGGTTGCTGAGTTGGAGGCGGCGGAGAAACTGGCTACGATACGCAGGCGCGAGCTAGAATTGGATGCCGAGCTTGTGAAGAAACGGTTAGCAGCGGAAGTGTCGGCTATTCGTGATGATGAAAGTGTGCACGAGGAGCAGATAATGGAGCCTCTACCCAGAGAAGAACCACTTCAAAAGGTCGACGAATGGCTGATGCGGCATCCCGTCAACCCACGGGGGGAGGAGGGGCCGCGACGAGAAGAACCAAGGCAACTGCGCTTCGAGGCGGCACGAGCAAGATCACCGACACCTACGCGTGCAAGAAATAGCATCGAGCACCTGGCGGCTACGTTGGAAAGGATGGCGCGACCAAGGCTACGTCACGTCGACTTACCTACCTTCTCCGGCGCGGTCAACGAGTGGCTACCGTTCGTCGCTGCGTATCAAGATTCCAATAAGATGTACGAGATCACCGCTGCTGAGAACCTGCAACGATTGCGAAGCTGTTTTAAGGAGAAGCGAGAGACGTCGTCGCCGCGTTACTACATACCGCGGCGGACCCAGAAGCCATAATCAAGACGTTGGAGCAGTGTTTCGGGCGGCCAGAAGTTATCATCGATAAGGCGCTCGAAGACTTGAAGAGGCTACCGAAACCCAGCGCGGCGGCAGCTGACCTGAATAACTTCGCAATCAAGATACAGAATATCATTTGTGTACTGAGAACGATCGACCGAAAAGGATACCTATTCAACCCAATGTTGACTCGTGAAGTGTTAGAAAAACTTAGCCCGCATTTACGATCAAGATGGTGCGACTACGCCTACGATCAAGAAGGCACGGCGGACCCAGAAATCGTCGTCATGTCCCGGTTCTTAATGAGAGAAGCGGACCGGGCGCTGCGCTATACCTACGCTCCTACAACGTGCGCCGCGAATGTGAAAAAGGAGGCGCGCCCTTTAGTGACTATGAAGAAAAAGGCGACCGTGTATAATACGACAGAAGATAGTGAAGAAATGAAAAGCCCGTGCCCCAAGTGTGATCAAGATCATGTGCTGACGGCGTGCCCCAAGTACAAGGCACTGACGGTGGAACAGCGTTGGCAGCTAGTTCGTGAGAAGGGAGTTTGCTTCAAGTGCGCACAGAAGAGACATCGTCGCAGTAATTGCCGAGCAAAGCCGTGCGGCGTCAACGAGTGTCGTCGCCCGCATCATCAGTCGCTGCACCGTTACGAAGCCAAGACCGAACGCGCCAAGCCAGCTGACCCACCGAAGGAAGAGGCCGTGCTGTCAGTGGCATCAAGACCAGTCGTCGGACGGAAGACAGTGTTTCTGAAAATGTGTCCGGTCGTCGTGTCAGGGCCCCAAGGCGAGAGGAAGACCTTCGCGTTGCTGGACGAAGGGGCCACAGTCACACTCATCGACCAGGAGCTCGCAGCCGGCGTGGGGGCGGAGGGACCGTCGCAACCTCTTCTTCTAAGTGGAGTGAACATGTCACAAAAGGAAGCAGAAAGCCAGCTAGTGAGCATCAAGATTAGGGGCGTCAACGAAGACGATGGATATCAGGTACGTGCGAGAACCATCAAAGACTTGAAGCTGCACCAGCAAACAATACCTGACACCGTGTTAAGATTCGATCATCTCAAGAACTTATGTGAAAACGAAGTGTGCTATGAGTCGGCGCGACCCGGAATATTGGTGGGAACGGATCACTGGGAATGTATCGTTTCAAGAGAGCTGCGAGTGGGCGAGCCAGACCAGCCGGCGGCGTCGAAGACACGGTTGGGATGGGTGGTGCACGGAACGGCGCCACGCAGCGTCATATGTGAAGAAGGAAACGTACTGCACATTTACGAACCCGTCAAGACTGTGTACCCCGGCGACAAGGAGCTGCACGAACAAGTGGAGGCGCACTTCAAGATCGAAGCTCTGGGCGTGCAAGGGAAACCCAGGGTAAGCCAAGAAGATCAGCGTGCCATCAACATAGTCGAACGTACAACGAAGCGGACTGACGCCGGCTACGAGGTGGGGCTGCCGTGGCGCCGAGATGACGTCACCATGCCAGCCAGTTACAGTCAAGCCTTCCGTCGACTGAAGAAAATGGAAGAAAGAATGGACGCTGACCCAACCTTCAAACAAGAGTACTCTCGTCAAATTGAAAACCTGTTGGAAAAGGGTTACGCCGAGCCGTGCGACGGGACGGAGGAAGACAGCCCAATAAAGTGGTTCCTGCCTCACTTTGCAGTGGTGAACCCAAACAAGCCAGGAAAATGCAGACTGGTGTTCGACGCGGCGGCACGCAGCAACGGAGTGAGCTTGAACGACGAGTTACTAGAGGGACCGGACTTGCTGTTATCGCTACCTGGCATAGTATTTCGATTCAGAGAGAAGACAGTCGCTATCACGGCCGACATACAAGAAATGTTTCTACGTGTCAAGATACGAAACCAGGATCAGCCGGCGCAGCAGTTCCTATGGAGAGGTGAAGAACGTGACAAACCTCCACGAAAATTCAAAATGACGAGCATGATTTTCGGCGCCGCGAGCTCTCCGTACATGGCTCACTACGTGCGCAATTATAACGCGGACGTACACGGAAAGGAGTTCCCGCGCGCACTGGAAGCAATAAAGAACGAGCACTACATGGACGACTGGGTGGCGAGCTACGAAAACACAGAGGACGCACGCAAAGCGGTCGAAGAGACAAGGGCGGTACATACACGCGCCGGCTTCACACTGAGAGGATGGAGTTCCAACGACAGGACCGTTCTAAAAGAAGTACCCTCTGACCTGCACGCCACGGCCCCCACGCAACTGGGGGGAGAGCAACCCGAGAGCAAGATACTCGGGTTGTACTGGAACGCTGACCGAGACGAGCTGGGATTCAACACCTCCATGAATCGAGTTCCTGAGGAAGTGAGAGCGAGACAGCGAGCACCGACCAAACGAGAGGCACTCAGCGCCGTCATGTCTATTTATGACCCGCTGGGGCTATTAAGTCACTACACCATCCGCTCCAAGATAATCCTGCAAAGCTTGTGGCGACTTCAGACAGCGTGGGACGAGCAGATTCCAGATGAAGAGAACGGACTCTTCGCATCATGGCTGGCGCAGCTACCGGAGGTAGCGACGCTGCGGCTGCCGCGCTGCTACGCGATGGACGGACACACACGCATAGAACTTCACGTGTTGTGCGACGCGAGCGAGCAGGCGTACGCGACGGCGGCATACTGGCGCATAACGGGACGCGATGGAAGAGTCAAGGTCGTCTTGGTGGCGGCCAAGGCTAAGGTGGCGCCGAGGAAGGCACAGACAATTCCCCGGCTGGAGCTCCAGGCGGCGGTGATCGGCGCGCGGCTAGCTGAGACAGTAAAAAAGGAACATCGAGTTGAAATAGGCCAGACGACATACTGGACGGACTCGTCGACGGTCGTGCACTGGATCAAGAATGACATGCGACGGTACACACCATTCGTCGCGCACCGACTCGGCGAGATCGCTGAGCTCACTCAACAAAAGGAATGGAGATGGCTCCCAACCCAGCATAACGTGGCCGACGACGCCACACGATTGACCAACGCGCCCATTAACTCAACAGACAGGTGGTTTCAAGGGCCTGGATTCCTGTACCTACCAGAAGATCAGTGGCCCGGGACGTCGTCAGAAGAAGAGACAGAAGAAGAAGTCCTGCACACGCAAGAAGAACCGAGGCAAAGCAGCTGGCTGCCAGACCCAGCCCGCTTCTCCAAGTATGAAACCTTAGTGAGAGCTGCAGCCAGAATCCTGGCCTTCGTAGACATCTGCCGACGTCGAGCGACGAGACTAGAACGTCGTCACATCGAGCGAGCTGAAAAGGAACTGATACGGCGGGTACAACAAGACAGCTTCCATGACGAGCTGACACGACTTCAGTCGGGCCGGCCCCTTCCAAGGGCGAGCCGCCTCTACCGACTGGATCCTATATGGGAAAACGGGGTTTTGCGAGTGAGAGGCCGTATTGAAGCCTCCGCCGCACCAAGTGAAACCAAGCGACCAGTCATACTGGACGGTCGCCACCAAATCACCAAACTGCTGGTCCTGCGTGAGCATTGCTCCGCGGGACACGCCAACCGAGAGCGAGTGACCAACGACCTGCGGCAGCGGTACTGGGTCATACACCTGCGACCCACGGTACGCGCCGCAGAGAAGAATTGCGCCCTCTGCCGGAGGCGGCGAGCGACGCCACAGACGCCGGCAACAGGGGACCTGCCACACGCCCGCCTTGACCCGTTCCACCGCCCGTTTACCAATTGCGGGGTGGACTACTTCGGGCCAATGATGGTCAAGATCGGGCGCCGTCGTGAGAAGAGGTGGGGCGCACTCTTCACGTGCCTCACATCCCGCGCCGTGCACCTGGAAATCGTCGCGTCACTATCAACAGACTCAGCTATCATGGCGCTGAGAAGGATGGCCGCACGCAGAGGGTGGCCGCGGCTCATGTACTCAGACAACGGCACCAACTTCCGCGGGGCAGACCACGAGCTCCGCATCGCTTATGAAGAATGGCTCCCAGCCCTGCAAGAAGAAGGGCTGAGGCGCCGCATGGAATGGCGCTTCATCCCTCCTGGCGCGCCCAATCAAGGCGGCGCGTGGGAAAGAATGGTGCGATCAGTCAAGACAGCACTCAGCGCGACCCTGCGTGAGAAGGCGCCACCCGAAGAAGTCCTGCAAACGCTCCTGACCGAGGCGGAGTTCTCCGTCAACGCGCGCCCGCTAACCCACGTGAGCGTGAATCCAGCTGACCCCGAGGCACTGACCCCAAACCACTTCCTGCTGGGGTCATCGACCGGTATGCCCACCACTGGGCCCTGCGACGTGGCTGATCGACGAACATGGCGAGCTAGCATGGCGCTCGCAGACCACTTCTGGAGGCGCTGGCTTCGGGAGTACCTACCTACCTTGGTACCCCGGGGCGAACCGAAGAACGACACGCGCCCCTTGCAAGTTGGAGATGTGGTCCTGATAGTCGACAGCACGCTGCCCCGGAACACCTGGCCTATGGGGCTGGTGGAGCGCGTGCACCCAGGACCAGACGGAGGTGTCAGAGTCGTCGAGGTGCGAACGAGAACCGGCGTCTTCCGGCGACCAGTCAGCAAGCTCGCCGTCGTGTTGAAGGAGGAAGGCTACGCGAGCTGCGCCGGGGGGAGAGCTGTTGCGGACGACGAGCGTGCTACGTAAAATAAGCGGGTACATAGACGATATGTACAGTGATAGAGACACAAGTGCTAAACACAAACAATAAAACAATCCAGTGAGTTATAGATTAGGTTAAGTTATAATAAGATTGCTTATGTGTTTTAGAATAAGGTTAAGAGTTGTAATGTTCCTATCATGTTTATAAGGTAGCTTAGGTAATTCTAAAGGTAAATTTGTATGATAAATGCCCTTTATGTAATAGTTAATTAGTTAAAAGACGTAAATAAAGTTTTGTGGTCCTCGTTACGGTAACGTAGTCGACATACATTAGCTTAGGCGCTAGAAAGTAGGTAAAATACCAACTTGATTCCTATTGGTCGAGCGCTCCCCACTACGCGATTGTTGCGAAACTGAGTAGTGGTGGGGCGCGCTCGCTGTTAGAAATTGTATAAAAGAAGGGTTTTTTCTGTTTGGAGCCGCAGTCGGCCTCCGCAACTTTAAAGAAGAATAAACTACAAGGTGATTGAAGACAAGTTTCATTTCTCAAGATCCTACTCCAGACCTCTACTCTACAAATCCACATACAGTCCACTTCAGTATCAAAACCGACCGCTAAAAACGACTAAAAAGTTTGATATAAATCACTTTGCAAGCAGTTGGCGATCCTTCGTGCTATGTCGGTAACCTTGGTTCTCTTGCGGATATCGTCATTCCTGATTCGATCACGCAAGGAAACTCCGAGCATTTCCCTTTCCATTGCCCTTTTGGTGACTTTAAGCCTTCTGATGAGGCCCATTGTGAGCGACCACAAAAGCATTGTTATTTTATTGACTAGCTTCAGCCAACGGCTTCCCGAGCATGAATGTCGAATTATCCCAAGGGTCCATTCTCGCGGGAAAAAAGGTGACATCAAATCTGTGATTGAATTAAAACAGATACTTCCAACATAAACTCTCCTGCATCAGAAAGCTCGAAAAGTAATTTTGTTTGGAACTTTTTAGGCGTTTTTGCGGTTCAGCACCCTGTATAATGCAAGCGCTATCGATACAGAAGACGGGGTAACTGCAATAGACAGCATACCGTATGCACAAATTTTCCCAGGTTAGTACAGGGTTATGTGCTTTGAAATTTCGTATACCAAATTCGGTGTAGCGCCCGAAAATGGCGTCCGGTCCATGCTGTATTTCATGGATAACAATTTCCAAACATGAGAAGAGAACAACACTGTTTTTGATGCAGTAGAAGTTGTTTTGTAAGGAAAACATTTGAATATGTTTGTTGATGGTGCTCTGAATTACTTGTAAGGGCATCCGCAGTTAACGGTGAAAGAAAATATTATTAATAAATTATTTTGTAAAAATTGCCCTTGGCTTTGCTCGTGTTAATATAGATACTCGCAAATAAATTATGTGACTGCCTATAACCGAATTCAAGGCCCCGTCTATTTCTGTACCAAAATTTATCAAAATCGGATCAATGATTTCGGCGATTGGTTATCGCGTAGTCCTTCTTCCATATCCCAGGCTGACATGACGATCCGTTCAGCCGTTTTAGCGTAAAGTGTAACAGACAGACAAACAGACAGAGTTACTTTCGCATTTATAATATTATATATACAACGTGTAACAGAATAAACGCAATACCTCTTTAGGCGTATCCCTATGAACAACTTTGACTATGGGACCAACAGTGAAATTGCGAAAAAAAAATCAACTGCCCCATACATTTATGTGCTCATAACTCGACAAAATGTACTGAACAGCCGATTTTTTTTTTGCGATTAATGATGATTACAATGACCCGAGAAATTGCGTTTATTCTGTTACACGTTGTATTGTAGGGATTACTAAATGGAAAATTATTATTTCAATTATTTTTTTTTCAACGTAGAAACCAGTCGTCATAACTTAAAATACTTATTTGCAAATCCATTTATGTCGCTTAAACCAATTTTCCTACGCACTTACTTACTTTTAATACTTTGATTACCAAAAATGATCAACTGCCTTTTGAGAAGGGCAACATCGACCAATAATTTCGCCGTTAATAGCTTTGGTCAGCTTTCATTCCCATTTCAGATTATTGTAATTGATTGCTTTTACCCAAAAATATTCACTCATTCTAAATGAGATTTTTTAAACGTTAATAAATATTTTATAATGAGTTATTGTGTGTGTTCTTTCACATTAATTTTATTAGTCCAAACATCTGTAGGTATAAAAGCAATCATCATCATCATCATCATATCAGCCGAAAGACGTCCACTGCTGGACATAGGCCGCCCCCAAGCGTCGCCACAACAACCAGTCCTATGCGTCTCGTATCCATCGGCTACCACCGACCCTCACCAGGTCATCGGTCCATCTTGTTCGAGGCCTTCCAACGCTTCTGGTACGCGGTCGCTTCTCCAGAACTTTTCAGCCCTATCGACCATTTGTTCTGCGAGCAATGTGCCCTGCCCACTGCCACTTCAATTTGGCGATCCTTCGTGCTGTCGGTAACCTTGGTTCTCTTGCGGATATCGTCATTCCTGATTCGATCACGCAAGAAAACTCCGAGCATTGACTTTAAGCCTTCTGATGAGGCCCATTGTGAACGACCACAAAAGCATTGTTATTTTATTGACTAACTTGAGCCAACGGCTTCCCGAGCATGAATGTCGAATTATCCCAAGGGTCCATTCTCCCGGGAAAAAAGGTGACATCAAATCTGTGATTGAACTAAAGTAAATGCCTCCAACTATAACAAACTGCTGGATAAGCCATTTGTTCGGGACTTATTTGTCGTTTTTTGTGATCGATTTTTTTGAAGTAAAAACTTCTCTAGCGGCACGGACACGTGACCGTCAGGACACATGGCATGACCTGATCGAAAATTCGTAAGACGGATAGTGTAATATGTAACATAAATTGTCATGTTTGTGTATGATAGCGCAATAAATGAATATTGTATTGAACCACATAAATTATAGTAGGCTTTTACATTGATAAATAAAGCAATTCGTGCGAAATTATTTCCTAACCATTCCAAAATATTCAAAAATGCACAATGTTAATGTTCCCGTTGTTTTTTTTTTGTTTTTATATTTTATCTTTAATGTTTATCAACTACCCAACATCACCCTTTTATATGAACACGCACTTCTGAACGAACACCCAGATACAGGTGATTGGTACATAAAACGAACTGTAGTAGGTAATACACAATATTTGATATGAAACATTTTGTTTTAAAACAAGGAAATCCTCATCAAACCAAAAATAATAGACCTTAGGCCTCGCGTAAAAGTGAATTTACTGAAATATGCAAATTAATTTCTGGACCAATTATAAAACTAATTAATTTTAACGTAATTTTCATTTTTCACAGATTATATCGGGCGACCGCAGCTTCCGGCGGGTGAGTACCTACGAAATCTTTTTGTACCTAACACTAATTTATATTTATTGATAATTTATTAATTGAACCAGCAATGCAAAGAAGGAAATAAATCCAAATTTGGCATAATTATAGGGATCTTACTTTACAAATTGTCAATACTAGCTGTTCTTGTAGTAAAATCGTAATAAAGACTTAGTTTTTTTGCTCTATGAATTATTACTTAGGTACTTACTTACTTATTACTATGTTAGGCACCAGATAAATGTGCAATAACGGTCATGAACTCATGACCCACATACATTTATTGACTTTCTTATATCATAAACTGAAATAAAGACAAAGCTGTCCTGAATCGACTTCCATCGTGATACTTTACGTTCGGTTCATAATGAAAAACGATTCATAATTTATTGTTAGGGTTTCTACGAACGAACAGATATTAGGGAAAGGTCACTGTACTTTATTGCAAGTTTATCGTGTACCTACCATATAGCAAATTATTGAAACAAAACAATGATTTATCCTAAATGTCCAAGGTGGAAGCGCCAGGGTAACCCGCGAAATTCAAATTTTCTTACGTTTTTTGAAATTTGCAGTTCAGTGTCAGGTTTTATCTTGGTCAATATTTGATTCGCGGCCGTAGCAAGTATGTATTTATAAAATTATAATCATGTAAAAAAATATAGTAAAATAGATACATATACATACAATATACCATAATAAGTATGGATGTAATATTTATATATCTTACTTGACACTAGCGTGTGCGGGTTGTTAGACCTAACTGCCCACACGATAAAGAAAAAAAGAAAGAAAGAAAGACCTTACCTACCTACTTAAGCTTGTGGTCTCGCTCTCTTCCTAAGGCAAATTCTTAATGAAATCCATTTTTATATCAACGGTGGGAAATAATATAATGACTCTTTCTGCTCTGGGTCTTACTGACTAAAACCCATCCGCGTTCCTTCAAATGCCTTTTACGTTTCAGGGCCGCGGTAAATCTTTCGAACAAATTCTGAAACCCTGGTAGACCTTGGCCCTAGCGGGCTGAACACAACACGCCGTCGACCCAGGCCTGGTTCTAATCGGACGGCGAGCTACCCAACGCTCGCCGTCCGCAGGCCCGCGCCTACGGAGGCTGGGAATGACCGACGCCTGGGGCGAATGAACCCCCAATGGAGACTATGACCCATATTCCAAAACGTAAACTCCAACTCAACTCGAACTACCAACTCCATCGGAGCTTGTCATAAATGGAAGTTTTTGCATTTGTTTGCTCATCTCTCGAGTACGAAAACGTTAAATAGACAAGCTTTCATTGACATTTTTGTGCTCATGTTGGAGTTGCAGTTCGAGTTGAGTTGGAGTTTACGTTTTGGAATATGGGCCTATGTTTATGCAAGCATCAATAAGCATGGTCTCGATCCTCAGCAGTGAGGGAACGAAGAAGAAGTTTAGCAAAGACAGTCTTCATAAACTGTATCTATTCAACCACAGGCATACACTGTAACTTAAGTGACTGCATCTGTATTCACGCTGCGTCTTATAAAGGTGTTGTATACGACATTTAACACCCTTTCATTACCGTTTGTATTGTTTACGATGTTAATCCTTTGGTGATGGTTGCTTTATTATGTTTTATGTCGTAAACATATCGGTATGACTTGGCATGTTAGTTAATGTGAGAATTTTGAATTAGTTTTCAATTTGATTATTATAATTTGATAGGTACTCTTAAACTGTTTTTTAGGTTGAATATTAACAGTAAGTAATTTTAAGACAAATATTAATATATAGATGAATCAACTTCGCTTTTAAATGTTTTTGATGATTTCATTAAAGTAATTAAATATTTTCAGTGTTGTTATAATTTTATTGTAAAAATGTCGTTGGTGTGCCTTGATAAATAAAAAAAATATTTACAAGGAGACCCATAAATCAAAATTAAATCATCCACGGTGGCGTGTGTCTAAGACCCCATTTCCACTTGCAAGCAACTCGAATGCAATTTCAATAAAAAATACTGCTGCGTACGACCGAGCTATACCTTGTAGACCGCAATGTCATGCACCTAGCATGCAATGTTTATAACATGTGGAAACGTGGCCTAAGAGGTAATGCATTCTCAGAAATATTCCAAACTTTTAAAAAACCTCACAAACAATTCATCAACGTGCATGTGCATTGTGAAGTAGGTAGGCACTTAGATAAATTTTTCAGAACAAAGCCAAGAGAAGAGCGAACATTTTTAAAATTTGTTATAAAATGAGGAGGAAAAAACATTTTATTTTCCACAATGGTCCTCAAACTTGCGAGTCTGGCTCCTCCACGATAACAATCGTCAGGTTGTTTATTGTTACAAATATAGGCTTTTTATTATCACCAGTTTACCTTAATTTTGTTAGAGATGATAAAAACAAACCTTTAAGAGAAGCGGAAATAAATAAACACACAATTTTTGTGAGATATAGATAATATAAAGTTTTAAAAGGAAAAGATTCTCTCAAGTTTTTACAGACACAACAAAGAATTTCTTATCTATTTAGATCATTACATTTTACGAGTATGTTGTCACAGACAAATCAATAAACAAGCCTTAAGACACAATTTGTCTGGCAAACTTTCAGTAGATTACCAAACAAGACTAAGCAGACCTATCTCTATGAAATATTTATCACGAACGCATTACAAGGTAACTACGAAACCTCTGCATTAATTATCACTAAATTAATTAACTACACGTTCTAATCAGTTATTGATGTCATTCGACCGTCGTCATCAGGTCAATGTCAGTCAACCGCGACGTGACCAGACTGGCGATCGCCGAATATCCTCTATACCGTCCTTATCGCACCATTTATGATAAAACAAAGCACCATAAACCCAACATCATAGTATAAATTGGTCTGGAATATGACGACCAGCATCATTCAACTGCTCAACATCAATCATGAAGTTCCTAGTCCTGTCCTGTGTTGTGATCGGAGCGCTAGCTGAGCTGCCTCGCTTCAGACCAGCGAGGTTCAGGTTCCAGCGCCAAGAGTTAGCTCCAACAACCACTGACTCACCAACGGAACCGACCACGGAGCCATCAGGACCTTACCCTGCTTCAGGATGGAAGCCTGCTGGGGAACCGTTCACCCTGCCCAACGAACAGTCTGAGAAGCCAGCAGACCAATACGGAGCTCCTGATGCTGGGTACCCCGCTTCTGGATGGAAGCCTCAGGGCGAAGCCTTCGAACTGCCGAAACAGACGCCACCAGCGACAAGCTACGGTGTTCCTGACAACACGTATGGAGTTCCTGATTCCACCGAGGTTCCTACCACTGACAACCCTCAGGCCGAAAGATTGGAAGGCCCAGTTGAAGTACAGAAAAGCGTCGGTACCTACTTTGTCTTGCTTCCTAACGGGCAGCTGCAGAAAGTGGAGTTTGTGACGGAAAATGATGTCCAGAACATGAAGTATACTGCAAGACTCCAGCTGCGCAAACCTGCTCCTCTTCTCGTGTTCAGACCTTAATTTGTGATGTTGAAAA
This sequence comes from Melanchra persicariae, assembly GCA_947386135.1. Lineage (NCBI taxonomy): Eukaryota > Metazoa > Arthropoda > Insecta > Lepidoptera > Noctuidae > Melanchra > Melanchra persicariae. The sequence continues at coordinate 2,262,359 of OX376655.1, read as the reverse complement.
GTAATATTTGATTTAATAAAGTGTTTATCATTTAAAGTGAAGACTTTAATTTTCTTTCATCAAGGCAGAAAGGAAGGTAATTTTTAATATTAGAAAGAGAGCACTTTGAATAACAGTAGGTAACATAAAAAAGTAAAAAAAAATAACAGTAATCGTTAAATATTATTCATTTTACGCAATTGATATTCTTTTAATTCTCTTCATATCAATTTGTATTGTAATGTTGGCAGCACTTCGCTTTTGACTTCTCAATGATGAAACATTTTTGGAATATTTTTAATGCAGCAGGCAATTGAAACGGGAATTTATCAATAACTGTACACTTCTACAGTGGTATGAAATAAAGCTTTTTATTACTTAACTTAATTTGCATTGCATTGTGCATTGTGCGTGCACTTGTGAGTGCATTTCAATTGCAAACTTCGTTGAGTTGTGATGCTCATCTAGGCTATTTAAATAGTTGAATTTTGGAGGCTTACATACTCGTACATCATATCAATATTTACCTGTAGTCATAAGACTAATTCTATTTTTAAAAGCCTTTTTACTTAGAAACACAGCTTTTAAAACTGACGAAAGCATTATTCTTAGAAATCTCTATTCGATGTTTATTATTAGTACGGTTGAGTTCACAATTAATTTGATAAATATAAGAATGCCTACTAATGAAATATTGTTATGACTCAATTACTAATTCTGTACGTTCTTCTTTATAATCTTTACATCTTAGAATCACACTTATTTTTCCTCATTTTCTCAAGTAATTCTGTTGCGAGTTTGTTTTATATTTTCGTCAGGTACCGACCGACATTATGAAAGATACACAGTTTCAGACAGGTGACAAAATTCTCACGCGGATTTCATGAATCAACCCAAAGATTTGGGTCATGAGTGTCTCACGAGTATGTTTGGAACTTTACTTGAGTACTACTCTGTATGGTTTCTTTTGAGTAAAAACTGGTAGCATCAATATTTAGGGTAATCTACAACTTTCCATCCTGTAAAATCAATGCCGGTTGTCGCTGAATACCAGCGCTAGGGCTCTGCCTCGCTCATGAGTCCCAGCATTATGCTGAGCGATGGCCGCGTTTTTCCCGCAGACGTGACGCACATTGTTCCAACCTGTATTAGTTACTATGGTAGGCGCCAGATGAACTTGCAATAAAGCACACTGACCTTTCCCTAATATCCCTTCGTAGATACCCGAACAATAAATTATGATCCGTTTTTCATTACTAGAGAACGTAAAGGATCACGATAGAAGTTGATTCAGGGGCCTAACCACCAACTCTTAAAGCAGTATTACTTCAATATTACTTCCAGTGGGAAAAGAGACGGAGCTATACGTCCTGTATAGCTCCGTCTCTTTCCCACTGGAAGTAATATGAAAGTAATACTGCTTTAAGAGTTGGTGGTTTAGGCCCTGGACAGCTTTGTCTTTATTTCTGTTTTTGATATTAGAATGTAAATAAATGTCGATGACCGTTATTGCACATTTATCTGGTGCCTGCCATAATTTTGTTCCTTTTTTATGGTATGCGTCATGTTTGGCGCAAATCGCGTTTTTTTTAATTTTCTTTTCTTTCTTCTAGTGTTTTCACAAGTCATCATGTTAGTTTGCTGTTTGTCTAGACCACGAATCAGCGGCTTTTCTTAAGTTCGTCGTAAAAGGCTGTTATCGCCGGTTTCCCGAAGTCTCAAGACTGGAAACGACCGCTTTGCTTACCACTCGTAAATTTTGGTAATACCTTGTGGGTATTTTACTTGTGAAAGTTTTAGAGGATTAAAAGGTTTTCTGTGCCAAGAAGATACGATAGTATACTCGTATGAGTTAAGAGAACATTTTTGAAAAAAGTTCAGGGGAAAAGATAGTGATTTTTCAGTTTCTATAGAAAACTTAAAATCGCTTTCTCTCCCTCTAAACTCTTTTTCGACAATTTTCTCTACTAACTATTTAAACCTGGACATCTTGCGTAGATACCAAGTTTTATTCAAATCGGTTCATTCATTTCGAAAAATAATAACTTGAAAGTTTGTATGAAATGCCGCACGGCGAACGTCTGCTATACTTATGATCTTGCATTTCACATTATTTGCTTATCTTAATCAATATCTGCTTAGCCTTTTATTTATTTTACCTTTATTTGGCTTAACGTGCTTTCCGAGGCGTGGGGTTGTCATACCACCAACTTCCAAACTCTGGGCTGTCACAGAGAAATTCTTAATGGAAAAACTCATTAACTGGTTTTGCACGACCTCGAGAATCGTACCCAGGACTCCACGCTCGGCAGCTGCTATTGCGACCACGAGACCAACGGAGCAGTTAAAACAGTCATAACCCAGTAACTGGGTAACAAGGTACTTCTGCAAGGCTGGTGTCAAATATGTGGCTTCTGACTCTTCGTATCGACTATCAGAGATCTATCGAAATGACAGCCGGGACCAGTAGGAGGAGTCTCGTTAATTAGTTCATGAAGGGTCACCCATCTACAGATCGACCTCGGGAAGCGTTGCTTTACTTGCTTGAAGGCTGGTCTAGTGTTAAATATAGCTGAAAAGTTTTCATTTTTTGTTGAATTATTGCAAATAGAGTTAGTTTTCGCATACATTTCATTTTGAGGCCAAAATTCGCTTGTTTTGAACACTTAAACTTTGTCAAATTGTAATAAGTAATTGTTTGTCGTCAGCTGTCGTGGTGTTTATTTCTGTAAATAGACTGTCTTGACTTACAATTAGTGTCACTAATTAATTAGTAAGGCTAATTTGGGACTTATTAACAAACGGTGATTGTGATTTGGTAGGCATTTTCCTTGTAAACATTGTTTTGTCTTGAAGTAGAAAGGTAGCACTGTAGTGCTCCTGCCTGGGCTGCGGAATTTGTTCAAAAGAGTCACCGCGGCCCTGGAACGCAAAGGGCAATAGGAGGAACACGGATGGGTTTTAGTCAGTAAGACACTGACACTCCCTTCCGCTCCACCCAGAGCGGAAGGAGTCATTTGATGATTTCCCATCCTTAAAAAAAACACAGTAGTGCTGTGTATTGCAAAGGACTATTTTTTTTGGTAAATTAATTAAACTTCATCCATGACTAGCTTTTCCTTGACACGCAAGTTGGCCGTAGGAGTGGCCGTATTATGCTCATGTGGCCAACCAAAGGAATCGTGCGTGAGTTTTGCGGGATAAAAAGCCAGTACCAACAGTCTGTCAAAATTTAATAAATTTTCAACTTTATCGCTAAAGAATTAAGTTCGAAGTTGATCGGGAAAATTTGACAGTTTCGGATAGCTTGATGTACTGGCAGCTGTTCATAATTATTTCACTGATAGAAAGGTAAGACTATCTCTGACCGGTACTGGCTTTTTATCTCGCACGGTATGTTGTCGGTACAACCTTTTTAACAGACTTCAAAAAAACCCAACGCAAAAAGAATCATCAAGATAGGTTCATAAACAATAAAGTTATTCCTGAATAGGTAACCCCAAAACCATGGTTGAATTGTACACATCTGCGTACCCCTTCAAAGCGTACCGGCGTGATGATATGTTATGAACTGGTGTAAACAATAAACAGACATGCGATTTCAGCAATCCTGACTGGTTTGCTAACATTTATTGAAGAGTTCCGTTACCTATCTCCGAAGTTCTTCATCAGATCTTCACCAAATTGAAATAAGACCAGTCCGGAATGATACTCTTCCAAACAAAAAAGAATCATCAAAATCGGTTGACAATTGGCGAAAATATCGTTGAACAAACATTAAAAAAAAAACAGTCGAATTGAGAACCTCCTCCTTTTTTGGAAGTCGGTTAAAAAGGAGCAGGTTCTCAATTCGAATGTTTTTATTTGATCGTTATTAACTTGCTTCGGTCAAATGTGTGCCCAGTTAAAAATTTGGTAGTAATCCATTTTTCAACCGATTTAGTTTAAACTTGGATTACTTAAAGAACTTTGGAAACAATGAAATCATATTATGGTACTATGGACCTGGTCTGATGATACTGTAGCATAACCGAAAAAAATCCACATCGTGTTTGGGCCCATAACCTACATAAAAGTTTGTTTTAAAAGATTTTTACTGAATTTATTTTTCTAATTGAGTCGAGATAGAAAGATATTAAAATTACCGTTTACAAACATTAGCAATTTTTTTTTCCTATTTTGAATACTAGTGTTGAAAACAAAGATGATGGTCATAGTAGATGAAGTTGTCTTTATTCTGCACCAGCGTCTTTTTATATCCTAACCACGCATGACCATCACTTCAGCTCACTCAAAAGGCCACGCAGACTTCACAATTTTACCGCTATCGCTCTTAAGAAACTACCCCAGCTCCGCTCCATTCATTAAGAGGCGGTAAACGTCGGAATCTCCGCAATAATTATGTCATTTATAATGGAGACGGATTTTAATTGCTCTGCCCGCATTCATCCGCCGGCATTCATTTCCTTTGGCTGTTTCTGTGTGAGTGTCTGCCCTTTTTGAGGAACTGTTTTTGATGTAGGTCACTTGATTTCATTTTGGGTGTTGCTGACTGAGTAAACTTTAATGAGAGATATTTGAGCTGATATCTTACTTCAGCATTTTAAAGCTTTGGTTGTTTACCGAATGAGGTCAAGTGTCTAATAAACATAACAGCTGCTATTACGTACGAGCTGTCAGAAGCGATGGACGTCGATCTTTCTTAACTCTATCAATGCCGTGAAACTCTGGAGATATTTTTCAAGAGCATAGCTATCACTGTGCAGTGTATGCAGACTCTAAGATGCTAGTAACTTTGACACAACTGCATTTGCTGTTCATTGATGATGAGGTAAACATTCATTACTCATGTAAATTAATAATATTATTAATTAATTAATTTTAACTAGATGAGAGCGTTTCCTATCTGGCAGGTCTACCCTGACAAAAAACACCGAAACAAACTCAGAGGTCAAAGTCTCTTTTAAAGTCTATCTCAGTCAGTCAGTCTGGAAGCCAGTTGGTTAAAAAATACCGGGACTAGACTGATGTTACATACTAACTGATACGGCGGAGGTTTTTGATATACCAGATTGGTTTGAGCCTTGAGGTACCTACATGGTAACGATTTTGAGATTCTCTCATATTTTGACAGAGAATACAGACTGACTTCAATCTTGCAAGACTGAAAAGAAGTTACCTAATAATACAATTTCTGTATTCATCAAAACCAACACGTAACACAATAACCCTAAAATGCTTGAACGACAGCAATGACATGACCCCATTTACAGACCACCATAAAAAGGATATTATTATGACCCACCTGTTGTCCTAGCCGTCAATATGACCCCATGCATGTTATCTGGCATATCAGGACATTTGTGGACACTTCCGGACTGTCCCTTATAGTACTAAACACATTGTTTGCATGCCGAATATGTTTTTGGGGAGAAAAAGGTCTTTATTGCAGGTCTATAGGGTTTTTTTTTTGTGTGTATGAGGAAACTCTGTATCAAGGTGTGAAATCTGCTATAAGGAAATATTTTTCTTTGTGACATAGTTTTTCCTGCTTTTTGTCAAGGTCAAGGTTTTGTTTTGTTTTGGTACGAGCGTTTACGTGGTACGGCATTTCATTCTTATTTTTCAAAATGATAGAACCGATTTTAATGAAACTTAGGATGCATATGCTAGATATCCAGGTCTAAATTTGCTTTTCAAAAATGTTCTCCACTGACTATTAAGACCTGACTGTTTTCATGTAAATTTTGACGTTAAAAAAGTGCTAAGTTATTGCTATGATTTAATTTGTGTTTGTAATATTGTCAGGGCGAGGTCCACATGAAAAAAAATTTTGAAAAAATAATACATCTGGTCGAAGTCGGGGCGGGCCACTAGTGAAAAATAAAACTTTATTTAGTATGATTATTATTATTTTATTAAACAGCACATTATTACCTTCTTAGTCCATTCAAAGTTCGTTAAAGGACGATTTTTTAAGTTTCAGTTTGTGCTTCGTGGTCTGCCGTTGTTTCCGACCTAAAATAGATAATATTAGCATGTAAGCTTACTGCAGAAACCAGAAAAAATGTTTACACCCTACGACGTTTCATACAAACTTTCAAGTCCTTGTTTTTAGAAATTCATAAACCGATTTCAATGAAACTTGGTATGCATACTCTAGATATATTCAGGTCTAAATGACTAGTACAGAACATTTTCGAAAAAGAGTTGAAGGAGAGAGAGAGCGATTTAAGTTTTCTATAGAAAGTGAAGAATCACTCTATCTTTCTCTAAGTTTCATTGTAATCGATTCATTCATTTCGAAAAATAAGGACTTGAAAGTTTATATGAAATGCCGTACCGCGTAAATGCTCGTAAGCTTTATCCATTATTTAAGATTTAAGGGATGTGAAAATATTGACACCATCACATGTCTAGTTTAAAAGTCCACCTAGTAAAGTTACATCCACACTAATATCAGAGCCGTGCCCGGAACGTAGACAAACCGTAGTCAGTCAGGAGCTCAAACAAACATAGGTGCGTAAATTTTATATGAACTCGTTCACACTTCAGTGTCCGGGCCGTGACATGGACGTGTGTCAACGAGTTTATCTTTATTTGTATCGTCACTCCACATCCAGGCACGGCCCTGATATATAACGATCTACCTTTAATCGCTAAGTATTTTGATGATTATAATAATATTATTATAGATAGGGTTAATATCCATGCAAGGGAAGATCCTGGGGTTAGCAGATAACTAATAAACGTTAAAACGGATGACCAACTTGAGATCCTAACTTCGGAACTTAGGATGGTCCCTTGAGCATAATGCTTATAACTTATGGGCTCCATAATATAGAAAGCGGTTATGGTAAATTCAAAGACTTGTTCGGCACATACAAGGTTAATACCTTATTATTTTAGAGTTCCATAACCACGTTCAAAATGTTTCGGGAATAAGACCTAGACCCTCAACCTTTTTTATACAAGTACCAATTACAATTGCTTATACTTACGATATCGCTCCAACCCCTCGTAATAGTTATCTTTGATAATCCAAAAGTTGATAACCCACTGCACGATGCCCCTCATGCTGATGTAAGCCAGGAGTACAGATATCCAGGATGTGTCCTCGACATTGACCGCTGCTGGAGTTATCGGCTTCTTGTTCATTGCTCGCAGGTGGCCTTTGAGCGCCAGATGGCGGAGTATTGTAGCTGTGGGATAAAGAAACAAATCATAAATTAAGACGAATGTCACTAATGAAATTGAACGTGATCAGCACATATAATGACGGCACGGTTGGTTGAGCGATCGACTGCTGCGCTGCGTATCGCTGGTTCGATTCCCGCACGGAAAAAATATTTGTATGGATGACAGATAGTTGTTCCGGGTCTGTATGTGAGTTTATATGTTTGTAAACGCACCCACGATACAGTAAAAATTCCAAGTGTGGGGCAAAGTTTATTTAAAAAAAAATAACCGCGTTTTAGTGTGTCTGTCTGTGGCATCTTAGCACATAAACGGATCAACCGATTAAGATTTAATATTTTAGTTTGAAAGGGGACTTGATTGAAAAATAAAATAAATTTCTAAAAAGTAATCAGCTACTTTTTTTGAGCTAGCTGGTTACTTTTGAGAAATTATTTTTTTACTCAGGGTTTTTTGTAATATTTGATTGATTTTTAAGATGTTTTTTGCAAGACTTAACAACTTTTAAGGTGAGTCAAAAACTGAAAAACTAAAAAATGTAATGGCCTTTAGATTTGTTTTGGCATAACTCGACAAAATGTACTGAATAGCAGATTTTTTTCCTGATTTGAGGTTTGGTACCAAAATACAATAGTTGTTGCTTAATTGATAATACTGAGTAAAAAAATATCTTTTGAGGTTTAACGTTTAATTTGTAACACTCCAAATAATTCCACCCTTTTCGAACAGTATCAATTCAAGCCCCAGATCCTTAATCAAAGACTAAAATTCCTATTGAATTTAGGCTAGTCCCACCAGAGTGAGGCGAATAGATAGTTTACTATCCAGTCAACGCGTGCAGATTAAATGGATCCGTATTACAAAGCGGGCAAGCTCTGGAGTGGGATACTGGGCATCAATTACTGAGAGTCATATGCCTGAGTCTTACCAGCTGCCTCCCGCGGCACCGCCTGCGTGAATGTTGAAAATTATCCCAAGGGAATATACTCCCGAGATAAAAAGTATCCTATGTGTTATTCCAGACTATAATTTACCTCTGTGCCAAATTTCACCAAGATCCATTCAGGAGTTTCGGCGTGATTGAGTAACAAACATACATCCAAACATCCAGCTTTTATAATATAAGTATAGATTTAGGATTCATGGCAGTTCTGATGTATGTATGGTCGTACTAGTCCTGACTATAAAGCTTAAGATTTAGTAAGGTTGTGCGGTACCTATTATCATTATGTAGAGTATTATGTTATGGGAAATTTGACGGGATGATGATCACTTGAGCCCAAAGCCTTTTACCATAATTTTGATGGCAATGTAAAAGTTTGTCTCAAAATATTGAAGCACTAGAACAATATGGGTATTTGTGCCACTATGATGATAGACCAGAATCGCCAATTCTCACAAAGTTAAGGAATCATTTTAATTTGTGGGAATTACAGAAAACGTCGCTTAAAATTATATATTATAATAGCGACATTATTATTATTTTGATTTTTTCATTCATTTTTCTCAGGTAAGTATCTCAATGCTCAATACTCAATTTTTATTTGCATTCCACAATGTCAGGCACACACAAGAAAATATATAATTGATAGGGAGCTTTTTTTTAAATACTTAGTTAAAATTATATCCAAACTAAATCCAATAATAACATAATTATTAGGGATTATTTATACCTACATAGGATTCTTTAAACTTTATATTTTAAAGAATCCTAATGTTCTACTCATTTTCAAGCAATGTTCTCATTTTCATCTCAGTCGAAAAATTTATGAAAATTAAGGTTTTTTAGTTTGACACTGACATGTTAATGCGAACGATTTTCAATTAGAGTATGTCCAACGAAAGAAGTTCCGTAACCGCAGCGCTAGTTTCTATGCGACTGTACGCTATCCTATAACAAATCTTGTTAGTTCCATTTATTTCCGCGGGACTTCTTTGGACGGACTCTAGAATGGTGCGAACCAAGGTGGGATCCTAGTTGTTATTATTATTATTTGATGGAAAATTACTCGGTACTTACTGCAGTTTATTATTCCTTATTACATTTTTTCATCAAAAGCTAAAACTTTCAAATTATTCATGAATGATAAATAAATGTCTCAGAACAAAATTTGTCTCAGAATAATCCTACGAAATTGCCTCTCAACTCTATACCTGTTCTAAAGCGCCTGAAAACGAAAGATATACGAGTACCTATGTATTTATTTCATACTATTGCTGCCTTTGATAGGATAATGGAAGTCGGGTATCATTCGGACGCCGCAATGGATCGAGAGGTTGATCCGATATCATTCTACAAAGGGGATTTACTGTTCCGCGTTCGGATTGCGTATGCTTTGTTGTGTATCTCGTTACTCCCTTAAATGCTTTTTGGTTATTGTGTTTACTGTATTAGTCGGGGAAAAGATAAAACAGCGCGGTTTTAATCTAAAATAACGTTACGAAAATGCACGTAAGACTGCATGCTACTTTTTTTTTTTTTTTGGATGGGAAATCATCAAATGACCCCTCCCGCTCTGGGTGGAGCGGCAGGGAGTGTCAGACTTCTACAGACTAAAACCCACCCATGCTCCTCTTAGTGCCTTTTACGTTCCAGGGTCGCGGTAACTCTTTCGAACAAATCCGCAGCCCTGGTAGGCACTGGCCCTAACGGGCCCCTACTCCTATGCTGACATCTCTTTGAGGCGCGCGTGGAACACAACGCGCCGTCGGCTTGGGTCTGGCTTTGATCGGACAGCGAGCCACCCAACGCTCGCCGTCCGCAGACCTACGGGGGCCGGGAATCGCCCAGCGACTCCCGACGCCCACTGCATGCTACTTAGAAATCCTATTTAAACTTTCGCATTTATAAAAAAAAATGCGAAAGTTTGTGAGGATGGATGAATGTATGTTTGTTACTCTTTCACGCAAAAACTACAGAATGGATCTTGATGAAAATTAGCACAGAGGTAGATTATAGCATGGAATAACACATAGAATACTTTTTATCCCGGGAGTATATTCCCTTAGGATAATTATCGATATTCAGGCGGGCAGAGTCGCGGGCGGCAGCTAGTAGACAATAATAAATAGGGACATGTCTAATCCAACTTGCAATCCCTTTGTTTTTTTCAGTCCATTCAAAGGTTGTGTAGAATATATAACTGGACAACGTACTTATAGAATTATGTTAACTACTCAAAATTAGGATGTGTGTGTTAAAATAGTTGTGTAACTGTTTTTGGTGTCCAATGCGAAGTCAAAAGCAGAGAAAAAAAATAAAGTGTATTTTATCTATCAAAGATAAAATACACTTTATTTTATCAATCTAGCTTTTGGCTTCGCATTTTTCAGGTAAACCACTAAGGGCCATTTGTACAAAACATAGTTATCTTTTAAGTTTGGGTTAATTGCTAATTGGGGACTTTATGCAACGTGTAACAGAATAAACGCAAAATCTCTTAAGGGTCATTGTACTCATCATTATGAACAACTTTTACTATGGGACCAACCCCGAAATCTCGACAAAAAATCAGCTGTGCAGTACATTTTGTCGAGTTATGCGCACATAAATGTGTGGAGCAGTCAATTTTTTTTTGTGATTTCAGTGTTGGTCCCGTAGTAGTTGCTCACAATGATGAGTACAATGAACTCTTAAAATGTATTGCGTTTATTCTATTCTGTTACACGTTGTAAGTATATGAAATTTTTGTTCCTCGTATTAGAAACTAAATCTAATTTTGTATTAATTAAAGATCCATCACAAGATCTACTAACATTCGCAGGACGTATATCTGGCATCAACAAGAAACAGTATGGCGTTGATCGTGTCCACCATAAGGATGGTCACGCCCGTGATAGTGAAGGGCAGCAACGTAGCGTAGAAGCTGCAGGACCGTTCCCCCTGCGTCACGTTGATGACGGAAAATAGCGTCCAAACCAGGTGCAGTGACAGCCAGAGCTGGATCTTGCTGGAAAACAAGGAAAACGTCACAGGGTGTTTGATAACCAATAAAAACGTACTTAATAGGTACTATTTTTTTTAAATATCGCAGCTTATGCTGAGATAGGGACCTTTTTGGCCTCGCACAGAACTATGATACTTTTGTTATTTTTATTTTTAATTAATTTTTATTACCTACCTTGTTTGTCTTGTGCGAGTCCCAAATAAATATTTTTCTTTCTTTTCTTTCTTTCTTTCTTACTTATATTAAAATAGTGTAAAAAATACACGCTGTTGAAGTTATTATTCTATTTTTAAACGACTTCAAAAAAAAAGGAGGAAGTTCTCAATTCGGTTGTAATGTTTTTTTATGTTTGTTACCTTGTTACTTCGTAACTCCGTCATTTACGAACCGATCTGAAAAATTCTTCTTTTATGCAAAAGAATAGGTATACTTTCCGATTGGCCCTATAGAAATTTTATCAAAATCGGTTTAGCAGTTTGGTTCTTAAATCAAAATAGCTGAAAAAAAATTATTATTCAAGGAAACGAAGTTGCGTATTTTTTTGTAATTTTCCAGTGGTGTTTACGAATTACGAAAAATGTTAAAGTACTAAAAAGCGCAAAAAAAACTTTTTTACAAAAATATACTATCGACTTCCAAGTCAGTAATATTTTTGTCATGAAAATGTCTACTCTAAATGCCGCGATTGTTACTAAAACATCTAGTGAATTGCCCTATCTCGAAAGCACCACTGATAGAATGACTCATCATCATCACATCATCCTGCTCTTGTCACGTCTTCACCCTTCCCTCTCCTTTTAACCGACTTCAAAAAAAGGAGGAGGTTCTCAATTCGGTTGTATTTTTTTTTCCATTCATCAATATCTTCTAGCCTACTCTTCTTAATCTAAAATTGAACAAGTTTCTCTTGAAATCGAATTCAAACAGTCCTATTTATAAAAAAAACCATTTACATGGTTTAAATACCTACTAATTAACAGATTCTAAATTAAAACTTTCCATAGAAAAAAATAATTAATCAGCCAATCAGTATTTAGACTAAGCACATGGTTAGACATATTTTTGAAGTGAAAACTTCTTTAGCGGCGTTGTGCACTTTTTGGGATGGGTAAAAAAGTTAAACTCGCGTCAGGACATGTGATATGATCGAAAATTCGTAAGACGGATAATGTAATATAAATTGTCATGTTTGTCTACGATGACGCAATAAATGAATATTGTATTAAACCACGTAAATTATAGTACTGTTATACTGATAAATAAAGCAATTCGTGCGAAATTATTCTCCTAACCATTCCAAAATATTCAAAAATGCACATCGTTAATGTTCAAGTTTTCATTTCTGCTAGCACTCCCGGAGTGCAACCCGTTGTTTTTTTTTGAATAAGCATGAATAGATACTTAGTGGTGAAGAGAGTAATGAAAGCTTCGATCAAGAATTCACTATGTAGATTAAGGATCAAGAGCAAAATTACGTCGGGAAAGTGTCCAACGTTTGCACACATATTATGTACATTGTACATTGTTTATATGTTTATTGCATCAACTGAAATTCTAATTCTATTTACAAAAGGAGCATCCTTTTAAGCAAATAGTTTGCTTGTGTTAGGAAGCTCTGCCATTATCTAGGTTATAGTTTTTTATTTGAGACTATGAAATATACAAAACAGGATAAAAACATTTACTACGTTTTATTGTAAATCTTTATGCTCGAACATTAAGTTTAATTTCGATTACAATATATTTGTATTTCTTCTTGGCTATAGTTGGACGTTCCTAATTTGAAATAAGACCACACTATTATTTATGGTCTTATTTCTCTGGCCTTTTTTCAAGTGCTAATTGGACATCTAGTGTATTCTTGATCGAAGCACTAAAGTCAAACGATTACAATGTAAAAATAAGAATGAAGCACGAAAAACTTAAAACTTACGCTCTAAATACTGAAGTGATTTGATTCTCTTGATCGAAGCTCTAAAGTCAAACGATTACAATGGAAAAATAAGAATGAAGCACGAACAACTTAAAACTTACGCTCTAAATTCTGAAGTGATTTGATTCTCTTGATCGAAGCTCTAAAGTCAAACGATTACAATGTAAAAATAAGAATGAAGCACGAAAAACTTAAAACTTACGCTCTAAATACTGAAGTGATTTGATTCTCTTGATCGAAGCACTAAAGTCAAACGATTACAATGGAAAAATAAGAATGAAGCACGAAAAACTTAAAACTTACGCTCTAAATACTGAAGTGATTTCATTCTCTTGATCGAAGCACTAAAGCCAAAGGATTACAATGGAAAAATAAAAATGAAGCACGAAAAACTTAAAACTTACGCTCTAAATGCTGAAGTGATTTGATTCCTGACAGGCCACACCACGCTGGTATAAACCCGCTCTAAACTGAGGATGGAAGTCAGGTTATAGAAGTATACCCTCCCGCAAGCCTCAGGGTCATACAGGTATAGGATCTTTATCAGTGTTATCTCATGAAGCTCTTTTGAATTTGGTTCAAATTGACAGTCCAGGGTCAGCCAGCTGATCACCACGCATAATATTGCTGAAATTATTTATGTTAATAATAATATACACAAAGCATTTATTTCAATTAGACAATTTAAACACTTTTGACTTGTTTGTCGGTCGGTGAAAAAGATGAAGCTATTTGCACGTTCCAAAGCGTAAATCTTTATGGCGAAGAACGTGCAAGAAACTCTACGGACACTATTTTAAAAATAATAAATTGCAACAAAGTTACGAGATAAAAGTGTAAAGTTGGTAAGTCGGTTTTGATAATATCTCCTACTTCCACTTCTTTTTCAGTAGATTAAACAGTTTGTGCCTATTATGTGGCTACGTTATACCTGTCGCAGCCAACTAGCTTAATCAGCCGTTTCATTAAAAGCCCATTTAACTGCGCCGATTTTTCAGCGACCTAAGTGACATCTTTATTTCAATATTGTTTAATGACTTGTCACTTATGTCGCTGATTAAACGGCACGCTAGGCTTTTAATGAAACGGCTGATTAAGCTAGTTGGCTGCGACATACTGATAACATTGGTAATCGTAAAGTCTTCAATGGAACAGGTGTTTCGCTTGGGGTACTCAAACAAGTAAGGTCATGTTTTGAACAGTGGTACCGCACTTATACTTACATTTGCAGCGACCTATCAGTGTGCGCATCTGCGCCACAACTTCCACGTATCAGTGTTGAAAATAGACCAAGAAAATTAATATTATCAAAAGTAACGGTACTTACTTTGGTATAAAATTATCAGCATGCTCCAAAATTCTAATGATCCCATAATTCCGAGTTATTATTGCGACGGTTATTTAATAACCTAAACCTTTTCCGATTCAAGGCCGCACTTCAAACTCGTTACAAAACGTTTTGGAGACAATCTAGAGGGCAAACAAATTTCGAGTGGGCCGCGTACCAATTTGCTGTCACTAAAATGGGTCCGCTCCATGTTTTGATTACAGGTAAAGTCCAGAATTAATGGGCAACGTCTCCCGTCGAGGTGATAATGAAAAATTTAATGGCGTCCTACCAACGTTCGAAATTGAATTCGTTCAAGAACAGAACCGCTTCATTTCATTTCTCGTTACCGGATACCTTTTGGGAAAAATTCATTGCTTGCTAATCCAGATAATAAAAGACATTTATTTTATACTTATGAGGATAGAAATTAAAGGTTATTTTAAGAAAATAAAATGTTTAATTTTATCGTACTTTTAATTAACAGCATAAATACAGTCTATAACTAAATACGTTACTAATCTAATCTAATCTATCAATATTACATAACATTATAAGTTATTATATGTATAGATGACTTATCAACGCCTCAGGCCCTTTGAAATTTCCTGTATGATGTACGTAGTAAAGAAGTATGTTTCTATATTCGAACTATTAAGAGGTGTCAAGGGTTGGAAAAATTTTGTAAGGAACATTTTTGTTTGTGGTCAAATTTACTTGCAACATGGTCGACGCCAGATAAACTTGTAATAAAGGTCATTGTCCTTTCTTTAATATCACTTAGTAGATACCTGGACAATTGCGAAATTTGTTCGAAAGAGTCACCGCGATCCTGGAACGCAAAGGGCTTAGGAGGAACACGGATGGGTTTTAGTCAGTTAGAGTCTGACACTCCCTTCCGCTCCACCCAGAGCGGAAGAAGTCATTTGATGATGTCCCTATCCATTAAGAAAAAGGAACTTGAATTATAAATTATGAATCGTTTTTATTTCTAGAAAATGTAAGGGATCACGATAAATGTCGATTCAGAACAGCTTTATGTTAATAAATATGTCAATAAATGTAAGTGGGTCAATGACCGTTATTACAAATTTATCTGTCGTCGACCATAGTGTTAATGCTCTTTGATATATTGAAACCAACACGTATCTGATCAAGGCATTTTCTTAAAATTACCTTATAAAGCTGTGAAAAACAGTACCAAAGTTTAGTGTTTGTCGGTCAATCACGCCAGAATGGTTGTACAGATTTAGCATTCGGGTAGACCATGATCGGAGTACTTTACATCCACACTTTCCACAACTTGAAGCTGTGGGCAGAAGTTAGTTTCTTATATAAATATGGCGTCCTTTGAAATATTCTTTTTATCCCATTTGCGGCTCCTTTTCTCCAACCCGGTACACAAGAACATCATCATTACCCATTCGAACTTGTTCAGCTTCAGGGAAAGGTTGATAAAGTTCATTGTACAAACCCTTGTGAAAAAGTGCTCTCTTAAGCATTTTCCTCCTAATATACATCATAACTCTGCAGAAGTATAAATTCAATATGAAGATGACGATACCCCGGAGCCAGCAGGCAGAGGCGACAATAGGAAGCCAGCCTGCGAAGTCCTCATAACTGTCCAGGGTCAACTCGGTACTCCATCCGCTGTACCTCAGAATCATGCCTTTGGTTAAGCTTTGCTTGATGTGAGTGACGTAGACAACGGCCATAGACAAGTCGAAGCAGACCATGAAGACGCAGCTGTAGAAGAATACTACCAGTGTGATTTTCAACACGCGCACGTCCGTGCTGTTTTTGATGATGGCTCGGAAAATAACAGCGAGAATGAACCATATAACGTGGAAAGCAAAGGTGAAATGCATGTATCTGCAATAGAAAGTAAAAAAAGTATTACGTAGAGCTTATAAATGGGAAAAAAAAATCATTTAAAAGGGAAAACAACGGACGGCCAGCCCGTGCCGCAGGAGAGCCAGGTGCTGGACCTGGTGCGGCAGGAGATGGCTGCCTTCCAGGCGCGGTTTTCCGTCCTGGAGGGCATCGTCCTGCGCCCCCCGTTAGCGGCGAGTGGGAAGGCTCCAGGCCGGAAGGCGGCGTCGTACGCGGCCGCCGTGGCTGCCACACCGGGGTCGTCCGGCCAGGACAAAGGGTCCGGGCCGGCACCCGCGAAGCCGGTGCCGGGAAAACCGGACCCGGCCCCGGGAAGGAGGAGGAAGGGTGGGGTTGCTGCGCGGACGGCGAAGGCTCCTACGCCGTCTGAGCAGCGGCTCCCCCCGGCTTCCTCGCCTTCAGCTCCTCCCCCGGCTCAAGCCGAATGGCAAGTGGCCGGGGAGAAGAAGAAGGCGGGCAAGGCAGCCAGGGCGGCCAAGAGGCGAGAGAGGAAGCGGCGGCAGAAGGCGCGAAGCGTCGCGGCTGCGCTCCGCCCCCCGAAAACCGCGGCTGTAGTACTCACACTGCAGCCGGACGCGGCGAAGAGGGGCGTGACGTACGCGGACGTGCTCACCAAGGCGAAGGAGGCGGTGAACCTTGGTGAGCTAGGCATCGTGGGGGGCCTTCGGCTCCGGGTCACCATGACTGGGGCCCGGATGCTGGAGATCTCCGGGGCAGCCAGCGGCCCAACCGCGGACGCTCTAGCCGAAAGGCTTAGGGCGTCCCTAAGCGCGGACGATGCCCGAGTGTCCAGGCCCACCAAGCGCATCGACATGCGCATCTTGGGCCTGGACGACTCCGTCACGGAGGCGGAGGTGGTGGCCGCCGTCGTTAGGACGGGGGGGTGCTCAGCAGAGGAGGTGAAGGCGGGCACCCTACGTCCTGACAACACGGGCATGCGCACCATTGTGGTGAGCTGCCCCGTGTCGGCGGCCAAAACCATATCGGAGGGCCGAAGGTTTTTGGTGGGTTGGGTTTCCGCGCAGGTCAAACTGCTGGAACCCCGACCTCTGAGGTGCTTCCGGTGCCAAGTGGGCCACCATGTGGGAGCTCAATGCACCTCGGAGGTGGACCGCAGCGGTCTTTGTTTCCGCTGCGGTCAGCCTGGTCACAGGGCCGGCTCTTGCGTCGCCGCGCCGCACTGCGTAGTCTGTGCGGCAGCTGGCAAGCCGGCCGACCACTGGGCTGGGGGTAGGGCCTGCGCCCCACCCGCCAAAGCCGGAAATCGGAGAAAGCCCTCCGCCACCGCCGTCTCCGCCGCGACCGCCGCCACCGCCGCCGCTTCCTCCGCCGCCAAAGCCGGTTCCACTGCGGCTGCTGCTACTGCAACAGCCGCAGTAGAGCCCCTACAACGGGCTCCGGAGGGGGCTGAAATGGAGTGCCAGTAATGGCCCCATTTCACCCCCTCCTGTTGAACGTCAGCCACTGCGCCGCCCAGGAACTGATGCTCCTGGGCATGGCGCAGTGACTGATGCCTGTGGACGGCGAGCAATGGGTAGCTCGCCGTCCGATCAGAACAGGCCCGGGTTGACGGCGCGCTGTGTTCTACGCGCGCCAAGCCAGCAGTCGTCAGCATGGGTCGGGGCCCGTTAAGGCCAGAGCCTACCAGGGTTGCGGATTTGTTCGAAAGAGTTACCGCGGCCCTGGGAAGAAAGGCACTAGGAGGACTAAAGGGTGGGTTTTAGTCAGTAAAAGTCTGACACTCCCTGCCGCTCCACCCAGAGCGGGAGGGGTCATTTGATGATTTCCCATCCTAGAAAAAAAAAAAAAAAAAAAAAAAAAAAAGGGAAAACAATAAAACCAGAAAACGCAATGTTACATGCATTAAATAGCAATTATTACTAGTACATTTTATTATTTCATTGCCATTATAAAAAATCCTAGATAACAAGTGTCATAATAATGCAAAAACGTATTTTAAAATTCGTTCGAAGCAAAACTTTTCCTATCTCGGAATAACGAAGTCAATTTGAAATAAATATGCAAAACGTCCCGTATAGCGTATGTTCCTCGAACGGTTTCATAAAATATAAAACATATCGGATTGCCTACATGATCCGTCGGGCTGCTATTTACTTCATGTTTTCTCGAATAAATTATTATATCTTAAATTAATTCATTGATAGACAACGTTCTGCCATACACTATTAATAAAAGGGGTGTAAATGCTCGCACAGTAGTTAATAATAATAGCCTAGAGCTAAGAAATACTACACGTTTACCCAAAATAATAATAATATCTTGGGACAATTAACACACCGCCAACTGGTCCCAAACTAGGCAGAACCAGTACTATGGCAACCAGACAACTGATAAACATACTTATATATTTCTAAATACATACATATTCTAGATAAATTACACACCCAGATACA
The DNA here is from genome assembly GCA_947386135.1 of Melanchra persicariae. Lineage (NCBI taxonomy): Eukaryota > Metazoa > Arthropoda > Insecta > Lepidoptera > Noctuidae > Melanchra > Melanchra persicariae. The sequence goes on along the minus strand of OX376655.1, from coordinate 2,243,669 downwards.
GTACAAATAATCGCACAAAGATTTGTCCAGTGTGGGAATCGAACCCATGACCTCCGTCCTAGCAGTCAGGGTCACTAACCACTAGACCAACAGGCCATCAGTTGCTGAAGTAATGAAAATGCGTACTACACAGATTTTTATCAAACTACTAACTGCCCGCCCGCGGCTCCGCCCGCGTGAATGTCGAAAATTGTCCCAAGGGAACATACTCCCGGGCTAAAAATATCCTATGTGCTAATCCAGACTGTAATCTACCTCTGCTGTGCCAGCAGTTTTGGCGTGATTGACTAACAATCATCCATCCAAACATTTAAACTTTCTCATTTATAATATTAATATATAAAATCTAACTGACGGACTAAATAGAATCATATGTTTTTTAACATGGAATCATTCCATGTTAAAAAACATATGATTCTATTTAGTCCGTCAGTTAGATTTTTGAAAAATATTGGACACGTATTTTTGCTAAGTATAACAAAACAATAAAAAATTGCGAAGACAAAACGCATCAAAGATCAGGAGTGGGGGCTCGTGACGTCACGTGTAGGTAAAAAGTGTACTTACAAGTGACGTCACACGAGTTTTCAACGCACTGTAGCGTTTTAATTTTTTCTTAACGTGAAAAAAGAAAAAATACGTGTCTAATATTTCTTAGAAATCTATCTGATGGACTAATTAGATTTTTTTAGTCATCTACCCTATTTTCAGATCTCTTAAATACCTAGGTTAAATAAAATGATTTTGAAGATGCTACCTGGACATATTTTTTTTTTTATTATCAGATGATATGTTGGTTGAAGGTTTTGAGAAAACATACCTTCGCAAAACGGGCTAAGGTTGGAAGTCGTAAATCTACCAACAGAGCAGATAGCTCGAAGGTGTCATATTAATAGTAAGTGATCATCATGCGAATTCGCGATCGTCGCCATAGTTTATTCGGGAAAACCGTAAAGCTCCCCCCTGTCGACTTGATAACCCGTTTGGGTTTGCCATACAAAGGCACGTACAGGCGTGGCGCACGTGAGTACGCGACCAAAGGATCAAGTACCTAAACGCCGAGAGTGCAGCTGCTGGAATCGGCCCGGAAAAAGGAGGCTGGCCGCGTGAGGGAGAGACAACCCTCACGCCCCAGCCGCCGCAACATAGAGAGACGCATCGGGCGTCGGGACTGGGGACGGCAAGCGTTGCGTGGCTCGCCGTCTGGTCAAAGCCAGACTCAGGCCGACGGCTCGTTGTGTTCCACGCGCGCCTCAAAGAGATGTCAGCATAGGAGTAGGGGCCCGTTTGGGCCAGAACCTGCAAGGGTTGCGGATTTTGTTCGAAAGAGTTAGGTACCGCGACCATGGAACGCAAAAGGCATTAGGAGAAGCACGGATGGGTTTTAGTCAGTAAGAGTCTGACACTCCCTCCCGCTCTAACCAGAGCGGAAGGGGTCAATTGATGATTTCCCTTTCTTTAAAAATGGGCTAAAGTAGACTAAAATAAAGAGATTATTATTATTAAATGAAGGCGACGATCGTTTATTCGCACGATCGCTTTCTGTTAGCTTGACGCCGAAGACCGTGTAAATAAGTAGATACTCACTGCCTCGTCTTAGCAGACAGACGAGTAGACACGGAGGTAATCACTGGCAACCATTTGATGGGAAGGATGTCGAGGCCGAAGGTGTCGTTGTTCAGTTGCAGGTTAGCAATCGCTCTAGCCTTCTTTAATTTATACCCGCAGGCTATTGAGTCATACAAGTACATAATACGAGTCAATTTTGCATAGTCTTGGGTGGCATGTTCAGGGGTCCAAAAACAGGCCAGGATTGAGACTGCGCCGATGCAAACGAAAATGCCTGAAAGTAACAATGTAGTCCTATCAATGAGGTGAATTTTGAGCTCAAAAACTAAGATCCTAATCTGTAAACCAGTGAAAGGTATACGACGAAGGCGATTATTATAGCCATCGCTTGATTGGCGTCGTCTCACACCTGTTCTAGTCAAACCTGTGCTTAGGCATTTATAGGTACTGAATCGACATCAATGACTGTTATTGCAAATTTATCTGGCGTCGACCATAGTCAAGCCTGTGTGATATGAACTCCTTGCCTATTTGGAAGATTTATAATAGATTGTCATACTCTATGTTTGTCTATCTGTGTGTATCTGTTCAGTCTGTTGTTTCTGTTGTTGTTTGTTGTTTGTTGTTTTTTTTTATTGTATTTTAATGTTTAATAAAGCCAATATTCTATTTGGTATTGTCTTTTAGCATGTATCACTGTGTTAGGCACACACACGACACACAAAAGCTACAGTTAAATATACCTACATACTTTTCGATACAATTACTTACACTGGAGTACAATCATATCAGCTATGCAGGCACATTTATTCCTATCTTTTGGCAACAATGTAACGGGATTTTCGTCGGCGTCAATCCCATGTGTAAGAATGATACTTGTCATGATGAAAAATATTTAGGTTATCTCTATGCGATCAACTATATAAACAAATATATTCTGAATTCGTGAAATCAGAAAACATAACATAACACTCATACAACACTTGACATGCTATTGTGACGTGCAGATTTAAAAAAAATAAAGTATCATTGGAGTTTTGTGATTTCAATGAAGGTTTAAAGACAATCATAAATCTATCGCTTACATTTTTTATTTCTACATTTTATTTTACTGAAATAAGGTGGGTACATACCGTGCGTTTTTATCTATGTTATAACCAGAGATCGCAATAGGTCTTAGAGCATTTAACCTATGCTCTAAGGAATAGGTAGAGTGTAATATTTACCTAAAGTTCGAAGAAGTCAGTAACATAGAGTTGATAATAAACCTGCTCTGGTTCAATCCATGGTCCGGAGCGAGGAGGCATGGGAAGCAGTCATCTCATTCTGCGAAGCAGTAATACTAGTGAAGGAGGAGGCGGGCCGCGGGATTGGCAAACATCACGCCCCAGCCGCAGCAACAGAAGGAAACGCCCCGGGCGTCGGGAGTCGTAGAGCGATTCTGCGGTCGACGAGCGTTGGGTGGCTGACGGTTCGATCAAAACCAGGCCCGGGTCAACGGCGCGTTGTGTTCCACGCGCGCCTCAAAGAGATGTCAGCATAGTAGACGGAGCCCGCTAGGGCCAGGTGCTTGCCAAGGTTGCAAAATTGGTTCAAAAGAGATTGGTGCAAAGGGCATTTAGAGGAACACGTATGGGTTTCTGACACTTCCCTCTGCTCCACCCATAGCGGAAGGAGTCATTTGATGATTTACCATTCATAAAAAAAAACTGAAAAACATGATTAAACTGAGCTGTTAAACTAAGTTGGGAGCTTCCAAAGAGCTATGTATGAATGTGATCGTCTGGTTAATTAAGTGCGGACAGTTTTATGTCTTCCCAGACGAGCGGTAGCCTGCTGGTGGAATATAGGGGGAGGTAATGGGAACCGGCGCGGACGATTAGGTCTTGACGGTGATTGAGGGAGTCGTTTCCTTTGGCGTTGACAGGTTTTTTTGGATAATTTACATTGTTATTCATGTCTGAGCCAGTGATGTCGTCGACACAAAGGTGAGAACGCTCAGTGCTGCTGCTTTTGTAATAGTATCGTATACACCAGATAAATGCCTTGTTGAATTAAGTCCGCCAATGTACCACTATTGTACATAAAGTTTAAATAAATAAAAATATGTACATAATGGTCATTGACTCACATACATTTATACAAAACCCTAAACAAAAACTGAAATAAAGTCATTCATCTGTCCTGAATCGACTCCTATCGTGATCATTTACGTTCTCTAGTACTGAAAAATTGTACAAAATTTATTGTTCGGGTATCTACGAAGGGATATTAGAGAAAATTTAAAGGTCAATGTAATAGTTGTAAAATGCTGGGTACAAGGTCGTACAGTTATCGTAAATACAGACTATACTAGTATAAAGGACTTTAATAGGTAGGCTGTTAGTCCGGTTAAGCAGTTGATATCCCAAGTTTTTTTTTTTTTTAGGTATGACCACTAGCAAGTTAACACTAACTTGCTAGTGGTCATACCTAAAAAAAAAAAAAGGTAGGCTGTGCATTATAAAATAAGCTGGCAGTGGCATAAACAGTTAGAAGTTGATACGAAAAAAAGCTGTAAGCCAAATCAAGCTGATGATTATGATCATTATGGTAAGAAGCCAGGATATCTCTCAAAGATGCAACAGCACCAGTCTATTACCATACCATACTCGAGTATCAAAAGACTATATAGACCCCGAAAGGATCCTTCACTCACCAAAGGCTTGCTGCAAGCCTGCAATCTTGATTTACGATTAATATGTCAGGTTACGAGGATAATATTACTCGGCTTGTTTGCTTAGCATAATTCGTACAAAATTAATTTCAATCAAGCAATAATCATCGAGTCACTGCAGACACATTGCTACAGCTACACTGGGATCGCCAACCCAGCCAAGCATGGCGATTATGGCTAACACTCCTCCATTTTGGGGAGGCCTATGTCTAACAGTCGATGTCTTTCGGCTGATATGATAATAATGGAATATTTTTTTAATCTACATTCTGGAAGGATTCCGTCTGAAAGCCATATGTTTTCACCAGACCATGTTGAGTTGCATTAAAATGGTAGTTCAGCTGCACTATAACCGTAACTCTGCTAAAAACTTTATGTCTCAAATGTTTTATAACTTTTAATCATTGAAGCATCGCTCTTTGATATCTTAAGAGATTAGCGGAGAATAATGACTGGCTGTAGGAGCACTTTAAAGTTTGTTAAGTACTGTGAACTAAACTTGTTTGTAATAGAGTTCATATTTGTGTAATATGGTCTCCGCGAGTTACGATACTTTTATTAAGCATAGTATGTCAAAGTCAAACCATTTATTTCAATTAGACCATTTCAGGCACTTTTGAATTGTCAAGATCGGTCGGTCAAAAAAAAGATGAAGCTATTTTTATTTAATTAAATGTAATACTTGAAATGTCTGTATCACCCGAAGGTTTGGACAAACGTGAGATATTAATAATAAAAAATAATAATAATTCAATTTATTTCAGACTAGGAAGATTTGAAATTAGGACGATTTTGATACGGAGGCAAACGTGCATCTTTATCTAGTTCACCTACATTTTTGTTGAAGTTCTAAGTAAAAGAAGGTAATCCTATTGCCATCCACCAAACATGAATATGTAAATTCAAAATCTGCGCTGCCACCTAAAACCAGATACAAAAACCGAGTAACTCATTGTCACACTTGGGAACCGAACGGCTAAAAAAACAGAACGCAACCCTTAATTTCTTGTTTTTGCACCCTAGGTGGCGTTTCTTTCTTAATAAAGTATTTAAAGAATAATAGAAATATGTGTACCGTTAGATATTATCGTTTTTGAAAATCTGTCTGAATTTGTTAACATAGTTTTAATAAAAAAAAACGATTAGGTAATCAATGTATTTTCTTTAAACCACGAAAACCTTTTACGAACCCAGGATCTCATACCGACTGGTACAGTGCTGTTAAGATAAAAATACACAAGAAAAAGAAGCTCATATTGTCAAATATGGCCTTCTATTTTATTCTCTACCTTTTTACAGACGCCAGCACATCAAGCTGACAGCTCAACAGTCTGTCTTTCTTAATAGATTTTCAACTTTATCGCTAATCCATTAAGGTTGATTGGAAAAAAATTACAGTTTCGGGTAGCTTGATATCTGTACCACTACCACTGCTTTATAGGTATTTAATGTCTATAATTCCAACTGACAATAATCATTGAAATCATTCTCCATCACAAAGCTTGATAGACGCACAGATAACCATAATACTGGGTCATCTACGAATCCCGTATGTAGATGTGGTTGCGGTGTCCACATGCAATCTCTTAATAACCACAGACCTACAGGAAGTGGGCAAATGACCTATTCCGTGGCTTTGATTACACAGACAACAGAGGCAGTTAGATGTCGTCAATCGATTTTCAGAATAGGGCCTAAGTTAGTGCCTTGCGGTATCCAGTTTGTGAACGGTCAACCTACATCTAGGTTTATTTCATACTAACTTTTGCCCGCGGTTCTGTTTGCGTTCATATATATTTTTGGCAAAAATCTACAAAAAATCTTCCTGCTAGGGTTTCGGAATTTGTTCGAAAGAGTCACCGCGGTCCTGAAACGCAAAGGATATTTGGCGAAACACGGGTGGGTTTTAGTCAGTGAGAGTCTGACACTCCCTTCCACTCCGCCCAGAGCGGAAAAGAGTGTCTTCTCTTTTGATGATTTCACATCCTTAAAAGTTTACAAAAATTTATCTCAATCGGCTTAGGGATTTAGGCATGAAAACGTAACAAAATAAATGCACTTTCGCATAATTATTAATGTTATTCGTTTTAATTGGCTTTATTAGACCTAGCAATGTTGTTGTAGACAATTAGAAACAGAAAAAAAGCTACAGCATTATATTTTTTCTCTTTGCTTGGTTGAGTTCTACGGAATATTTTTCACTTTTTTCTTTATCTCAATCTTATATCTTCATGAACTAAGAGCTATTAGTTTAACAGTATAAGAATATCTTCTGATTTTCGTTCTACAATATAGGGTTGTTAGGAGTATTAAGAACTACTAAAATCATGTTTGTTTTTAAGAAACAATTTATTCATGCTAAAAACGAAATAAATTTCCGACGCCCCTCATAAACTGTAACCAACTCTTACTATAATTACCCTCAATACCATCGATCTACATAACCCAAATTGCCACGAAAGCGTAATTAAAATGAAACGCTACCAGTTAACAAACATACACAGATACGCTCAGATTCGGACGCAATCAATCATGTTTGAACAAGCTTACATATTCTCGGCTTCGGCACGTTGAGGACGCTCAACGGAAGGGATGAGTGTGTGTACCGGTCGTTGAAACATGTCTTAGACTCAGGTCGAGTTGGTTTACAAATGTTGGACAATTGTTAAGTTGAACCTTTATTGGTGTTGGCAAATTGTTTGGCAGTGGAATGGTAGCTGAGGGCCTACTCTCTAGGCCCGAAGTCCGTAGTTTCGGCCTTAGTGTCGGGCGTTATCTGCACGGAGCAGATAACGCCCGACACTAAGGCCGAACTAAGAATGAATGACAACACGATTTGACAGTTCTCCTTTGTTCGGGTTCGGGACTTATCGTAATTCCGTGGGTGATACGGAGTAACACCCGATACTAAGGCCGAAACTACGGACGTCGGGCTTAGAGAGTACACCCCCTGGTCTGATGGTCGGATAACTTCAAATTCTTTAAACTTATCAGACAGATGTGTTGCTAAGGGGTTTGTTGCACCATTTCTTCTTCCCAGGTAAAATACCTACTAATAAATGGTGACGGGTGGACGTTTTTGGGGACTAAAACTTTTACGTTCAAGAAGTGCTAGCTCTCAGCCTAATTTGAAATTATATTTTTTCCTATTACTCCGCTTTCATTTTCTGATTAATTTCGTTGTGGGATCCAAGACAGTTGAATTGTTTCTCCGGGACTCATCGAGCTTTATTGACTCGGCGTTTTTCTGGTGGACGCCACTGTTGATTTTGACTTTCAGGAGTTGCAGTGGTTTGTTAGTTTTTATTAGAGAAAGAAAAAGAAAGGAAATTTGTTCATTTGGCACACAAAGCACATGACATCAGACACAATGTTACATTATATAAGAATACTACATTCGGAACAATTATATTGTGTACCCCACGGCTGCACCAAATAGGTCCAGTTCAGCAAAATGCCAGACAAACAAGGAGTTGCCTGACGCTGGTTTTCAACTGAACCTCATTAAATTCCATCTTCAAAACAAAGTAATCTTTACTTTCAACAAAAATATACATAGATACTTAGTCATCATCATCATATCAGCCGAAAGACGTCCATCGGCTACCCGCGACCCTCAGCAGGTCGTCGGTCCACCCTGTGAGAGGCCTTTCAACGCTGCGTCTTCCGACGCGTTTAGATACTTAGTAATGATAATAAATAATAACTACAATTATAATCTCGAACTAAGACGTTTGAGAATTGGCGCAAAACAAAGTCAGACTTAAGTTTTAATTAGTTGATTTGTGAAAGAAACACTTATTTACTTTCTAAAGCCTTTTTGTTTAGATTTTATTTTTAAAGTATCAAGTATTTTACTGTAACGAAGTTGATTAGTTTAGATACAAAATACATCGAAGGTATTTTATTTTATTTTGGACGTTGTCTCGTCAGTGTCAGTGTCATCACTAGTCCGTAGAAGTCTATAACGGGTTTTATCACTGCAGCAGACCCTTCATTACTTTGGGAGAACCTTGCTATAGTTTTACTATTCTTTTCAAATACGTAGTTAGTCTTGTTTCATCTAAAAGTAAACAGCAAATATCTTAAGTAATGTTTGAGTTCCTTTTTTAGATATATGGACAGAGTATGTTTTATGCAAATAATGATTACTTTACTTCGGACAGAGGATAAGCATTGCCATACAACGTGGCAATGCCGCCAGTCTTTTGGGCTCACTTCCAGTCGACAGCGATGCGGATGAATTTTTTGACGCCTTTTGGTTAGGAGTTTTCCTTTTGTGTTTTATTTTAAGTGTATATAGTTAAATCTTGTAAGTAAATGAATACTTCATTTAAACGTCATCTAAAGGTTCAACATAATTATGTTCTTGTAATATATATCTTAATAAATCATCATCAGCCGAAAGACGTCCACTGCTGGACATAAGCCTCCCCCAAGTGTCGCCACAAGAACTATGTGGCCCCCATGAATCTTTAACCATAGAGTACGGCATTTAATTGATTTCTATTAAGATTCCATGTATTGTTTCATTCCAGAGCTTTGCATTGAGGTGACGGCTTGCTAGGTTGGTGCCTGACGCTCACTTTTTAACGAAGCACGCACTTAATTTATCATTGTTGAGACAGAATCTTGCCGGAATATATATAACTGACTTCGTTTCTTGATACTAACCACATCTTTGCCTCAGTTTAATTGATGGGAATGCTGTTTGACTCTTGTAAAATAATCCGAACTAACAATGTTCTAACCTGCGGTAAGTGAAATAGTTTTAGTCAGGAGATAACTTTCGTCTTCGTTGAACACTAAATTAAATACTTCTGTAACGAGCCTTAAATAACTTTGCTCTCTTAATTATCTGTGAACCTTGTTTTAAATAGTTTCAGAGAAGATGGATTCACTGTCCATGCTTCTATTAAAGGCTATTCTATTTATAATAGAATTCTAAAAATATACATGAATAAATAATGAAAATTATTTGTGAGAAAATGAACAAATCGGTGGAAAACAGAAAAGTTAAGTAAGTACACGCTTTTCTTCTACGAAAAGTTTCGTTTGTACTGGATGGCATTAATTCACAATGGTGTGACTTGCGATAAGTTGTGAGTGACGTCACGCGCTATTAGTGCTGTCTTTGTTTATCTGAGTTTTATGACATTTTTTTTTTATTGCTCTCTCTTTACCTTTTCTCCAGGTGTTCAGAAATGTAACAAAAAAAACCAGTGAAATACTCTATTCCGACAACGTTGCCTGCATTGTAAAACCTGGTTATTGAATTTCCTCTTTCGCACGATTACAAAATTTCAATTAACTTTGTTTAAATCAACAGTTCAAAGGCAGGAGCGTTCTGAAGCGACAAACTTCATTTTTGTTGATTGAATGAAATTAATTGAATACTGGCGTGATGAAAACAATGACAGCTTTGACGTGACGGGAAAAGTGATCATAGAAATAGGGAGTGGTATTGTCACAGTGCTTATTGAAGTAATAACACTAATTACTATCGAAAAATAGTCTATGAAAATGATCTAAGTATGTCATACCAATGATCAAAATAACTTCATTATGTGTAGGTACGGTCTACTGCCCATCAGTGGTAACACTTGCACTACGGAAATCATCTTCTAGTTCAACATAAAGGCGCTGTCAATGTTCAAGTTGTCATCACTGATGGGCGGCTGACGTACCCTCCCTGATCCCACCAGAGAAAACTTTGATGTTGTTGAACTTAAAATGTCGAACTGAAAACTTGGTGGTGTTTGTTATTGAAATTCCCAAAAATACTTAAATATATTACATATTCAAGTATTTTTGGGAATTTCTGAAATTCATTTCCCAAGAAATATTTCTTTAGTTTCGAATATCAACGTTTCATTTTAAAAAAATCTGTACTTATCAGCCCTTTGTTACACCCAACAATTTTTATGCTCCTAATGTATTTTTTGTATAGTGTACAATCAAGTGTTTTTCTATCTTATTCAAATTCTTTATGCTCTTTCCAATATCGAGTATCACCACATCTCTAGTCGGGAGCCCCGAAACAGACATTTAGATCAATTATATAGTACAAGACATCATGCCGGATTTCAGGAAACCGCAGATATGTGGCAACATACCGCTGTAGACCTACTGAATACTGCCGACATATTGAATAGTGGCACATTGAGGAACGGAGCTATTGTTCGCTTAGGTGTAAAAGAATATATTGAGAAGAAGGATGATGAATTTAATTCTTTGTTATCAAAACTGCTCAAGTTGTGTTTGACAATAACACGTAGCATAGGTATGTAATTTCCGGTCTTTGAGCGTTATGCAAACTGACATTATATGTATTAGCGATGAGGATTGTCAAAAATTCTTAGACTTACATGTAAATATAAATGTATGAATCAATAATATGCGGTCCGAAATGTCAATTGGGCTAATCACTTTCAATTTGGACTTTTTATAATCATAATCGCTGATTGGTTGATATTTTTCTAGGTCCTCTTGATGGATAATTATCTCTTAATAGTTTCTAACAGCTCCAAGGATCGGTTTTTAAGGTTAAGCAACGTTTGCCAAAGTCTGTACGGGATGGGTGACCGTTCATTTCTAACTGAGACTCCTCCATGCCTCGGAAAGCACGTTTAGTTGTTGGTCTTAGCTGTTTTTAACCGACTTCCAAAATAGGAGGAGATTCTCAATTTGTTCAGCGATAGTTTCGCCAATCGGAAGGCGCAGCGTTGGAAGGCCTCCCACAAGGTGGACCGATGACCTGGTGAGGGTCGCGGGTAACCGATGGATGCGAGACGCACAGGACCGGTTGTTGTGGCGACACTTGGGGGAGGCCTATGTCCAGCAGTGGACGTCTTTCGGCTGATATGATGATGATGATGATGATGAGTTTCGCCAATTGTCAACCGGTTATAATGATTCTTTTTTTTTTTTGGAAGAGCATCTTCCCGGACTAGTCCCATTTTAATTTGTTGAAGATCTGATGAAGAACTTCGGAGATAGGTAACGGAACTCTTCAATAAATCACAGCCAATCTTGCTTGCTACCGAATGATTGCTAAAATCGCATGTCTGTTTATTGTTTACACCAGTTCATAACATAACATCACGCCGTTACGCTGTGATGGGGTACGCAGATGTGTACAAGTCAAACATGGTTTTGGGATTTTCTATTTAGGCATAACTTTAATGTTTTTAAACTGATTTTTATGATTCTTTTTCTGTTGCGCTTAGTTAACCAATAAAAAGTGAAAAATAAAAACCTTTTTACAAAAAAAAACACAACCGCCTTCGAAACAAAAAACACTACAAAGTATAAAATAACTATAATTTCGGAAGTCGGTGTCAAAAAACGCAGATACAACCAAAAACACCGACTTCCGAAGTTACTACTTCGTAGTGTTTTTTGTTTCGAAGTCGGCTGTTTTTTTGTAGTGTTGACAGTCATTTAGGATCTTGATACGGGGTCTGGTGTTCCCCAATTGCCGTGTTGTGGAGGTCACATAGGCCATGTTAAAAAAATTGGTACTCACATGCAACCGGTCGATTGGAAGACGAACCCAACATAGTTCGGAAAATTATAGGACGATATTTATTTTTTTTTTTTTTTAAACATAGCCCCACATTTCTCCTGTGTCGTGGGTGCGTTTACAGACATACAAAGTCACTTACACAAACAGCCAGACCCGGAACAACTTCTGTAGGTCATACAAATTTTTCCATTGGAATCAGCAATGGTAGGTTGTTCGATTTCTGTCGCCTATCCTGTGGTACCATTTCTATAGCACAAAAGTTTTCAATCCCCAGATTGTGACAAGTCCTTCGCTAACAAATGAATACCACAACAATAGACCTGACCCAAATAGATCCAAAACTAGCATTTTTTCTTACTTCTCTCTCAAACAATGAATACTTGCAAATGTGCATTTTTATGACATAACTGTGGCATAACGAACGGTGTGGTAGGTCTGTAAGTAAAACGGAACGTAATTACCAAATCGGGACATCATTTGTTATGTTAAACCGTCGAAAGTGTTGTCAACATTTTTATTTGTGGCGTTTCAAGAGTTTAACTTGGTTTTGAGATGTTATTGTGTAGAATGGTAGCAAATTTTGTGGCTATGAAGAACTTGGTACCAACAGACGGATGATGTCATTCAAACAAATATATGTTACAATTTAAAAGTAAGTACCTGGATGACCGAGCTTTGTTCGTTTTTTTTTCTAATAATGAAACCTAGCTAGATCGATTTAACGCCCCCAAAACCATACTAAATTTCATTAAAATCGTTGGAGCCGTTTCCGAGATTCAGATTTTATATTATTACAAGGATTGCTCGTTTAAAGGTATTAGAAATGATTTTCTTACATGTGGTGCTCTTTTACCACAATCCTATATTACTTCTTACAAATATTATAAATGTAATGTCATAGTGTGGAAGTCTTATGCTAAGATGGTTGCTAATCAATCACGACTCAATGGTTGAATAGATTGGAACACTGAAAGGTCGTAGCCTGAATTAGCACTTTAGTAAGCACGTTCTTTTAGCACGGCAGTAAGTTGCCGTGGACAAAATATCCAGTAAATTCTTTGTGATCAAAAAAATCAAGCCCGTATTCATTGCACTTAAACGATAAAAAGACTATGCGTCTTTTTATCGTTTAAGTGCAATGAATACGGGCTTGATTTTAAATTGCCTTGACAATTAAATTTTAATAATATAAACAGAAATAAATCTTGCTCTGTAGCATCAGTGAATGCGGGAATAGATGTTCACTTTATTAATTGCCTCTTGATGCAAAGCTCCAATTTACACTACCTGGTTAGTGTACATAATTTGATATCACCGAAAGCAATAAAACTGAATACTTTATTGAATTCAGTTTTCGTTGCACTGAAAATTATTTTTGCTTCTTTTGTGCTTGAGAGATTCTATTGAAAGATTTTATTACTGGTTTTATTCATGTAAAAAAATTAAGAAGCCAAATAGGCTTTAAAGCTCTTGTATTTACCTTTCACGATAAATCCTCCATAGTTAACTCAAGTAGTTGTTATGCTAATCATTTCGATTTGACTCGAAAAAACATGGAAGTCTATCACATCAACCTTTCAAATAGGTACAACAACTCTCATAAAATAGTCAAAACACATCAAATTATGTAAAACAAAGGCATTTATTTACAACATCCCTGAATAAATTACATAAAAATATATTTGCTGCTTATTACCATTTACCGTACTGAAAACGTTTCAGTATAAATATCGGGGTACGACATTGAACAATAAATTCGTTTGAAAAACGGTATATCCGTATCTCTTTATCGGATCTGGTATAATCCTCGCAAATCTAAATTGCATCCGTTTGGGGGTAACATTGGTTGAAAGGGTCTGGAATTAGAATAATTGTACGTAAGCTGCTGACTGGTATTGGGGCACTGTTGTTTGTACGTATGCCGCAGACTGGTATTGGGGCACTGCTGTGTAAACGTAAACTGGGGCACGATCTTCATCCTTGTATTGAAGACGGGCAGTGTACGCCATGTTCCTCGCATCGTTTTGAGTCTGGAACTGCACCCTCTGCAGCTGGGCACCCGGCAGCAGCACATAGTACACACCCTGAGCACTCACTACCTCAGTATCCTTCTGAGACGCGTCTTCAAGATTAGCCTTGTCAGCTTCAGCATTTTCATCCTTTTCCTTGACCTCCTCTTTCTGCTGTTCAGCATCATCTTCTACTTCCTCTTTGTCGTCACCTTCACTCTTTTCAGGAACACCATATTGCGTGTCTGGGGCACCGTATTGCGTTTGAGGAGCAGTGTAAGTCTTCAGAGGAGCACCGTAGCTGTCGTCAGGAACGCCGTATGATGTTGACGGAGGAGAAACTTCCTGGCGAGCTGGCAAGTTGAATTCCTTTGAGGGTCTGAAACCCGCTGGAGCATAGGGAGCGTCTCCGTTTTGAGCCGCGTCGCTCTCAGCGCCAGATTCGATTTCTTGTCTCTGGAACCTGCTTCTGTACTGAGGAGGTTCGGCTGCCACCACAGCTGCGAGCAGAAGTACACACACAAAAGACTTCATATTGAACTGATTGCTTCGACTGACTGAAGACGAATGATGCTGTGGTCACACCGCGCCACGCTTAAATACATTTCCCTTTTTCAATGTTTCCGTGATCACCGGATGTGTCATCTCTGCTCCATGATCGATATTCTGGGCGAGTGGAGCGCGACATTGGCCTCGTAACCGACGATCATTGGTTGTGTAACGGACGATTAGGACCTGTCATTGTGCGTACGTGATTAGCGTACAGTTTGCTTAACAGAAATGTAGTTTTATCAATATTCATGAATGTGGGGTAAACGCTTTTTTTTGGTCGACTAATTAGTGAATATTCGGCTGATTGTGGACGTAATAGGTCGGCTTGTAGTCACCGCCCTACAGGATTGTATTGTTTGGCTGACGTAATGAAGGTGCCGAGGGCAGAATTGTATAGTGTCTTTATTATGCAAATAGCGATTAGCAGGTGGTTGTTACAAAGTGAAATTGTTCTTGTGTTTTCTCTTGTTTGTTCTAGTACCTTTACTTGTATAATTTGTACGAGTTAATAATCAAATTAATAAACTAAATTTAACGAAGCCTTCTAGTTATATTGACTCATTTATATTGAAATAAGCCTTCATTTTCAATAACGTTTATGATGATAGGTAATTATATTAAATGGTTGTACTATTTGATACTAATTTGTATCTACTTACCTAGAATTTAATTAAACTCAAACATGATTATATTAATTTACTATTGTAATTTTCATTGACAGAATTAGTCCTTTTTAATGTATAATTGTATTTAAGTGGAAGTGAAGCATACCGTGTTGATTGAAAATCCCTTTTAAACTGCACAAGATGACGTTCGGGCGCATTTCAAACACCAGTGCATAACACCAAAGTCAAACTTTTATCATCAACAACCAAAATAGCCGAAAACATCATGCAACCGTAACGCAACCACCGCACAACAGTCGCTTGGCTAATTTCTACAATGGCTCCAATTACTGTAACGTCCAACGGCAGGCATGTATTATGCATGGTGCACATCTCCTTGGCAGTCAATTATGGCGTTAGTTGGCATCAGGTGCCAATGTTACTGGCACATGCGTGACCGAATACGAAAACAGTGATTCATTTGGGCTATTGTTTTTGTATTAAGCATATCTGACGTATACAGAGAGTTCTGGTTAGCGGTTGTTGGTCCTGCTACGATGAAGTAGTTGTTGCCAGTGGCTTCAATCGCTGAGATGTCAAAAATTATCCCAAGGAAACATACTTATACTGAGACGAAAGTATCACGTCTACCCATGTGCCAAGTTTTATTTAAATCTGGTCAGCCGTTGAGACGTGAAAAGGTAACAATCAGACATAGATAGACAGACAAACAGAAAGAGTTACTTTAGCATTTTTATTATTTAGTATGGATATCTATAAATTTTGTAAATAATATTAATTATTGGTATTCTGTATTGTTTTATGGTAGTTATGGTAAATTCTACTAAATGCAATGTTATTTTGATGTTAATGTTTATGTTCCATGTAGATTAATTATATTGAAAATACGGGATAAAAAATTGCCTCTTGGAGTCCGAAATCCTGGATGATAATAGGGTTTTACGGCTCCATATTTTCAATACAGTGGCATTTGTAATGTATGTCTAGCCGAAAATGTGAAAATCTTTGTGTATAATCGTGTAAAAGTATCGTATTAGCCTTTTCCAGACAATGAATTTCAGGGGAAACTTCTACATAGATAGGTATGGTTTGTGTCTCGCCAGTTGAATAAAATAAAAAATACAAATAAGCTATGATTTTTAGATTGAATCTATAAATCGAGACAATCAAAGAAACTAGGCTTCAAAAAGTCTTAGATTTTTTTTGTGAAAGCTTGTTCCAAAATTTAAAAACCTCAGAATTCGAATAATAGAATTTTGAAAAAAAACTGCGACATACACTACAAAGTTGAATTTACAAAGCGACCCATACTTTTATAGAATCTTTTTAATATTTAAAAATTGACTTAAAATACACAACACTAAAACCGATATTCCAGGTGGTGGTGATGGATTGAAATTATTATCTCTAATCATATTTCAATTCAAGTATAGAAATATCTGGAAAACCATTTTCGCATTCATTCATAATTCATTCACACATCATAAGCTTCAAAGGGATCCTGAATTAATATTCGATTCGCATCCACGAATAAATATAAAAAGGCGTTAAAACATTTTCGAGCAGCGCGACGCGAGTCCCTCATGCATGTTTATACGCAAAATGGTTGCTTGACGTTTAATTACGCGGGAATATGGCGTCTGGCGGCATATGGCGGGAAAAGTCTGCGCTGATATGACTATTGATATTTTGCTTTAGTTAAACCCCTATGTATGTACATTAGAAAGCGTCTGCAGATGATATTCGCCTTTTTAACTTAAATAAATGGAGGCATTTTCGTAGCACAGGTAAAAAAATGTTCTATGTTTTTTTTACCAAAATGACATGATGGCAGTTGACGTTTAATTAAGGAGTCAAATTCGTTCAGCGCGTTTGACAGTATTTTATCCAACGTAAAAATGTTGCTGAATTTATATGTTTGGGCGCTCGGGAACTACTTTTTATTTAAGCTGATTGTTATTTCTTTCTGAAGCTTTTATTTCAAGAATCAACTTATATCTATAAAAAAGAAACGAAATTAAATAAAAATTCTTTGATTGCCGCGACCGAATATGGCTAACGATACTGAAAGTATTGCTTCAAAAGTTGACTAATGGGCTGATATGAAATTCAAAATGGCTGCCTCTCGTTTAATTACGCGGTCAAACGTCGTCTAGCGATATCACGTGTGTGTGTGACAGGAAAGTAATAAAAACATATATTAATTTGAATACGCTTTTTTTCTGATTTATCACCAACGTGCTACCTACTTTTAAAAAGGATGTTCCAGAAGTGTCATAATCATAATTTAGAGTGGTGTTCTGTACCTATCTTCTACACAGCCAATAATGATAATAATATTTTCAAAATAAAAAAAATTAAAACCCGACCTTAAAAAGCGAATATACAACTCAAAAAAAAACTTTTCTAGCAGTTGATGCACCTGCAACTGCATCAGCAGTTGTTGGCATCAAATCTCCACAAACTGCATCAGTGTAATTTTTTGAGGTCGGGTTTTAAAAAAAAAGTCTATATTTTTTATTTTAATATCATTTCTTGGCTGTTTTTTAATTGTATAGCAGATACAGAATACCACCCTTATAACAACGCACTTCTAGAACACCCTTTAATGGTCATGCTTTTAGTTTTTTCCCGCGGTTTCACTCTAGTGTCCAATCTTATAAGTACCCTGCATTTTCCGGGGATAATGGGTCTATGGCACCCAGCGAGAAATAATTCCAAATCAGATCAGTGCTGCCAGAAATTATACGATGAATGTTTATCGACTTCTTAGTAGATGTTTAATCAAAATGTTATATAAAAATTTGAATTTAAAATCTTCTAATCAGTTACTTAACAGCTCAGATATTTTTTTATAAAGGTCTGTTATGTTTATGTTACCCAATTACTGGATCGCTCCACATAAAATACTAGTAGGTATTCAGCTGAATCCGGTTTTACTGGAAGCTGAAGCCAATATACTCGTAATTAAGAAAAGGCTAGGCAGATGATGATGATTAGATACTAGATACTTTGTTTAAATTCGCAGAAAAATTGATGAAATAAAGATTTAGTACTTACAACCACTGCCACTGTAATGTCGTATTTTCAGAAACGAAATTGAATACTTTTAATGAATAAAGGCCGCATGCGATGAAATTATCCGAAAATGGCTCTAAAACAGCCGAGTTTTTTCGTAACAAATTGGAGAACTCGACGAGTTACGATTGTATTTTATTTTGACTCCCAGTTTTCTAATTTTATGATGAATCCATTTGGGGCTAATAAATCAGATTTGTTATTTCGTGTGTTTTTGATCAAAACTTTTAATTGTATTTTTTTGAATGTTGAATAAAGGGATGTTCCGTTTGGTATTAAATCATGGCGTTCGACGAATTCTGGATTAAAGTGGAAATCTCTTGTTGTTCATTATTTTATTTGGGGCTTTTAAAAATGCTGTTAGTTCAGAATGTACCTATTGGTCGTTTTAAATTGGATTGAATTTATAAGCTTTTCGAGGTATCATAATGGAATGAAAAAATCCTTTTCTACGACTTCGCAGAATTTGTACTGTTTGATATTTTTAACTATATCTATGCAAAGGTTCATCCATGCCAATCAGTTGTTGGAACCTGATTTACTTACAAAATATTGACTGAACTTTTTTATTTATAATAGTAGACAGTATAAAATTCAAAACAGATTTTTTTTTCAAAAATAATTATACATAATCAATGTGTAGTTATAACAGGATTTTCAAGCCAAAATACTTCCAAATCACTTTTCATTGGACGTTAGAGCGTCAAATTGTAGGTGATTGCTCGTCGTTCACGATTTGCATACATCTCCCTGATTTATTACGATTGGCCGCGCGCGATTGTGAACAATGTAGCCACCCTGTGATTGGGGTGCTTGATGATGTCATCATTGTCATATTAATTCGGTAAAGCGTTAAGGTTGTTCCACACATATCCGGGCCATGTTTTAGACGTGGCTGGTCCGTGACCTGAACGTGGCTCGTCGGGAGCTGAAAAACTATCGGTGCGCACATTTTATTTGAACGCGTCAACGTCAGAAAACACTGTGACAGACTACGGCCAAAAAAAAAGGGGTTCTACTCTCTAAGCCCGAAGTCCGTAGTTTCGACCTTAGTATCTGACGTTTTCTACTCCGTATCACCTACGGACTTAAGAATAAATGACAACACGAGTTTCTTCACAGTTGTTCTTAGTTCGGATTTGACACTAAGGCCGAAACTACGGACTTCGGGCTTTGAGAGTAGACTCCCAGATACGTCCCGGTCACGGCCCTAAAATGTGTGGATCAACCTTTATTGGGGCGCCTGATAACTGGGGGACCATCACTGTCATATTAATTCGGTAAAGCGTTAAACGTGTGGCATAGAACTAATGAATTAGTGTCGGTGTAATTATCGCCGGAATTACATTTTCATATTTGATAGTCTGTATTGTGGTCAGTCGGAATTAGATTTTCTGGTGGTGATGTAGAACGGCGATTACTGCACGCCTACTTTCTAGATGGTGATTGGAAGTAAAGTGTCTGTAGCAGACGGACTGACTTTTATTAAGACGCATATAATCCTAAAAAACTACAAGGACAATCATTTTAGGCGCCAGTCAATGAAAAGGATTAAACCAGTTGGCTGCGTATACTCACCGGCGTTTTAACTTTCTAAAATTACTTATCACTACTGGCAAATAAAGACATAGCCACAAAATGGACTTCACAATCGAATCACGATTTTCCCGCACGTACACAGTATAGGACGTAGGCAAAGGTAACATTCCGTTCTTCTCGAAGGCTCACCATGTGAATACTTCCTTTTTGGTAACCTTACGCGTTGGCTCGCGAACTGTGACGTCTTATCTTAAGGCGAAGTCATTCAACAAATACGCAAATATTTATTAAACAAATATTTTGTATAAAAATATTTGTTTAATTTTGTGTTTGTTCAAATGTTTTCAGTTTAAGGATGCACAATAATGTTGGTACATATATATAGTATTCTCTTGAACATATTATTTTTGCGGACCTAACTCGTTTGTTTTTTTTTAAATAGGTTCCTATTTTTTTTAAGAAAACGTGGTTTTTCGATTAGCTTCTATAAGCGGGATCGCCCGTTTGGAAGTCGAAAATTATTTCAATGAAACATACTTATACCCGGGATAAAAAGTATCCGATGTCCTTTACGGCCAGACCATACCCTGGTCTACCCGTGTACCAAGTTCAAGAAGAGAGAGAGGTTAGAGTTACTTCCACTTTTTTTTGTAACTGTTGCTCTCACACTAGGAATGTCTCCTGTATCGTGGGTGCGCTTACAAACAATAAACTCTCATACATAAACAGCCAGATCCGGAACAACTATCTGTACGCCATACAAACATTAATTGTTCTATGCGGGAATTGAACCCGCGACACGTAGCTGAGCAGTCAATCGCTCAACCACTGCGCCAACCGTGCCGTCAAATGCCGTAAAGTTAATCGATAAAATAATATTTCACAATGAATTACAAGTGCTGTGTCATCGCATCGCATATCCCTTTCTTTTCGATGCAGTCTGACAGTGACGTCACTCTAGGCCTTGTCAGTGCCTTAACGTTTTATTTTTATGCATGCACCTTGCGCTTGATGTAATATTTTCCGTGGCATTGGTCATGAGGAAAGTGCTGGAATTGATTTGTTTTTATACTTTCGGTGCTTGTTTTCCTAATGACCTGCCAAGGTTTGTTTATATGAAGGACTAGTCGTGCTTAAAATAATTCAAATGTACTTTTAATTAAATTAAAATAGCCTCTAGCAGCGGCTGAATCTTCCTCCACAATTTGCATGGTGTTCGTATGATTTGACTAAAAAAATTACATTAATAATATGGGCTGTGACCTCCGAGTGCGTTTCGGTGATTTTTCTTAGTAGTCAGCTAAGATACAACGGCCTTATCTAGTTTAATTTGCCAAAAAGATAATAATTGGTGTGTTAATATGTTACTTTTAACTTATTAGTTTGCAAAATAAATATACTTGTTTTACAATTTGCAACCATTTGTGTGAAATACTCTGAATTCTGTAGGTACCTTACGTAGGGACAATAAGAACCAGTTTTCTAGTTAGTGTGTTGAAACAATTATTTGCTATAGCATCCTATTGTAATACATTACAGTATCTAATTTCGTATAATACACAAAAACATAATGTAGTTATTATAGTCTGGCCATAAGTAAATTGTAAATGATGTATTTTCCAAAAGATTAATTTTCATGAAAGAAAATTGTTACAGGTGTATCTATTTACTTAAATAAAAATAAATCACGGGAATAGTTGGAGCAAGCAGTTCGTAATTTTTCTCTTTCACTCAATTACGTTTCGTATTCATTAATCATTTTCTTAGACACCTGAGGTACCGATTTTTCTACTTTATATTAACCAAAATAAATCTCCCCAGTAAATCTTGGAGGTAGGTACTTCTTTAGGATTGTCGCATTTATTACGAGAGAATTGTTACCTTTTTTAAGGATGGGAAATCATCAAATGACTTCTTCTTCTTCTTCTCGCTCTGGGTGGAGTAGAAGGGAATGTCAGACTCTTACTGACTAAAACCCACCCGTGTTCCTCCTCATGCCGCGTTCCAGGGCCGCGGTGACTTTTTCGAACAAATTCCACGACCCTGGAGAGAATTGTTACCTGGGCCTAAACTAAAACTAATACTTCCAGTGGAAAAGAGACTGAGTCCTGTATAGGACGTATAGCTCCGTCTCTTTCCCACTAGAAGTAATATTAAAGTAATACTGCTTTAAGAGTTGGTGATTAGGCCCAAGGGTTTTGTATTTGTGTTCAGTCACTCCAGAATGTGACGTTCATGAAATAATAGTCTTTAGCCTTTTACCGACTATGTTGAGGTCGAGTTCCAGTCGTCGCAGCTGAATACTATCACCGGCTTTTTCCGTAAACCAACTGCTCACCTCCACAACCCAGTTTTCTTACTTCTCCACTGACCTTTAATTAATAAATTATTTGCGGAATTCAAGACTTCTCTGGGACACGTCGAGCTTTTCTTGTGAACGCTACCATTGATTCTAGCTTTCAGAATTTGCAGTGGTTGGGAATAGAATACCATTAACTAGAACAGCTCTGCAGTGCGATTCTGTAAACATGTCGAAGTGAACACCCGGGCGGGGCGCACGACGGGTGAGTTGTCAAACCATACAAATAAGATGGAATGACAACTCTTTTGTCGTTCACTACGCCCAGGTGAAGGTAGCCCGAAGGATCGCCAAATTGAAGTGGCAGTGGGCAGGGCACATTGCTCGCAGAACAGATGGTCGATGGGGCCGAAAAGTTTTGGAGTGGCGACCGCGTACCGGAAGATGCAGCGTTGGAAGGCCTTCCACAAGGTGGACCGATGACCTGGTGAGGGTCGCGGGTAACCGATGGATGCGAGACGCACAGGACCGGTTGTTGTGGCGACACTTGGTAGAGGCCTATGTCCAGCAGTGGACGTCTTTCGGCTGATATGATGATGATGATGACGCCTAGGTGAACACCGTGAGATGTCGACAGAATCGACCGGCTGTATTCTGTAAAACATGTCGAAGTGAAGGCTTGGGTGAAGTGATCACAAATTGAGCTGTCATTATAATAATAAACCAGATGGGTAACTGGTACCTTTAGACATGACGGAAATTTCGAGCTTCCGTCTATCCATCCATATCTAATAAATCAGTATTTAAATTATGTATTATAAATGCAAAGTAACTCTGTTTCTGACGGTCTGGTTGTATGTTTGTTCCCTCTTCACATCTTAAAAGCTGAACAGATTCGGATGAAACTTGGAACATGGTTCGGCTATGTTCTGGATTAGGACAAATAATACTTTTTTTAACCTTCGATACATAATATGCGTAATTGAATGGCTTCCGCTCTCGCATAATGAATCGATCCGTTCAAATCGAGACAAACGCTCCGGGCGTTTGTCTCGATTTGAACGGATCGGTTCATTATGCGAGTCGCGTCTGCTACGTGCTCAATGATAACGCTTAGAAAGTTACGTTTTTATCTTATTTCCTTAACAATGTAGAATATTTATAAAATTATATGACAATCAAATGGCGTTATAAAATTTAAAAAGCGAAGAAACTGCTCTGTAAAAAGTAATGCGTGATCATTAATTTAAAAAATATATTTCCAGTTCGATTTGAAAACCTTCTCCGTCTTAAATTTTCTCATCGGCTAAAAATGTATGTTTTTGTAAACCATAGAATATGTACCTATAACAAAACTGTTTTATAAATAGGTAAGTAACACTTTCTGCGGTCATTTTGGCGAAGAAATTTCGAAAAAAAATGTGGATGCGGGTATACTGATAGAAGAGGAAAAGGATGGATTTATGGTGAGAAAGATGATGTGGCCAGAAAGGAGGAAACTATTGGGATGAATAGAGAGTAGTAGAAAGGGGTAGGAGCAGAAGGATAATGATGGTAATTTTGAAAATTGGTGATTTTCGAAAATTCTTCCTTCACTGACTGACAGACAACGCACAGCCAAAACTACTGGTCGTAGAGAGCTGAAATTTGGCATGTAGGTTCCTTAAAGATTGTAGGGTTCCCGTTGGAATTTAGAGAAATCCTCCTAGTGCTCATTTCTCGAAATTTCAACGGGAACGGGAAAACTCGAAATGTGCGCGTACGAAGTCACAAGCAATAGCTAGTCATTAATAATAATCCTTCGCTCTCATAAAACCGACCAAGTGCGAGTCGGACTCGCATACAAGGGGTTCCGTACCATTGTCTATAAAAAAAACAGCAAAAAAATCACGTTCATTGCATGGGAGCCCCACTTAAATATTTATTTTATTCTGTTTTTAGTATTTGTTGATAAACGCGGCAACAGAAATACATTTTCATTTTATTTTCTTTATATATTTCATCTCATATATATTTCATCTGTCTAACTATCACGGTTCATGAGTTACAGCCTGGTGACAGCCAGATGGACAGACAGACGGATAGACAAACGGACAGCGGAGTCTTAGTAATAATATTTCATCTGTCTAACTATCACGGTTCATGAGTTACAGCCTGGTGACAGCCAGATGGACAGACAGACGGATAAACAAACGGACAGCGGAGTCTTAGTAATAGGGTCCCGTTTTTACCCTTTGGGTACGGTACCCTAAAAATCACAGAAGGTCTTCGGTTTGTGGTGTCAGGTACTAATTGAAGAGCCTATCATCTTGTCTATACTTCATCATCATCACTTGTGTTTTACGACGTCCATTTGATAGTCTGTAAGGTTTTTACGGACAAAAACCTCCAATTTATTACGTACATCTAGAATCGAAACAGCTATAAACCCTCTAGTCTATTATATAGCCCATACTTCACACAAAATGAGGGACATTTACGATCTAATTTCCGAGAAATAGAAATCAAACAGAGATTGCCCGATGGACAATGTTGGCTTACTCATTAACCCTATATGCATACATACTGTGTGGGATATTAAAAGCCTATATGGTTTTAATTATGCTGTTAATTTGCGAGCCCATTTCAATTGTTTGAGTTTCAGGAGTTAATATAGCTATGAATGATGCCACAATAGACACAAAATACACAAAATGTTTCAAAATAAATTGAGTTATTACTAGATTTTTTGTGCTTTGGTGCGTTTTAATACGCTATCAATTAAATACGACGTGTAACAGAATAAAAGTAAACGGTAAAAGTAGTTCATAATGATGAGTACAATAACCCCCTAAGAGGTATTGCGTTTATTCTGTTATACACGTTGTATAAACTATACGCTATATTGGTACTTTATCAAGATTATTCTTGATAAAACTAACCACATGTTTAGTGTAATACTAATAATCAGATTCAAAATTTAAATTATCTATGGAAATTAATAAAGAATCAATCAGTACTTACTTATTTAAACTAAACAATTGGTGAACAGGACTGTAACAGCCGTATTCATAAAACTTTTTATTTAGGAATCAAAACTGACTTACAAAAAATGAACTGAATGAACAGACAAAACAAAATTCAAATATTCGAAATATTCTCACTCAACCGGCTACTCCAATTCAACATCAATTCTCGACTAAGCAATCATGGGACGAAATTACAAACACTAATTACAATTAATATTGTTTTTAGTGCTTAACATTTATTTTAAATTATGCCGGATCAACGCTTCCATTTAATTCTACTAAACAAAATTAAAATCACAGCGCTTAATAAAGCAACAAAGAGAGAATCGCCCAAAAATGTAAATAAAACAATCTTCATTCTCCCCCAACTGTTAGCGGGTAATCGGACCCAAATCGTAACATCGTAAGTCGGTAGATCACAAATAAAGTATCAAATTGATTCCTAAGTCTTCGTGCTTGGGCCGATTCCATTTGAAAGTCAAAAAGGGCTCTGGAAATATTTTCATTGCGCACCCAATATGGTAGAAAACGGCCCGGGCCGTCTGGGTTAAGGGCTGTCAAAAGATCAATGCGTATTATGTGATTGGAGTTACATTTGAGCAAGAAACTTAGAAACGTGAGTTTTTTTTGCTGATGGTAAGCGATGATGTGGTCGAAGATGAAACACGCTTGCCTAGAAGTAACCTATTCACTGTTGACTTAAAGACTCCCAAGTTGTAGCTATTAGGAAACACAGACTCTGACAGGGAATTTCACTCCTTAGCTGTACGCACAATGAATATGTTCCCAAAACGTTTTAACATGGGTTAGGTCAAAAGTCAGTCAAGCCAAAGTTAATAGGTTGCTTGTAGACAAACTTGCTCTATTGTTAACCTCAACATCGCATACTGAGACGAAACACAAGCCTACCAATAAAAACATTACTCTTCTTCTGAAGTAATCGGGTAAAAGTAGACGTGACTGACAATTTTCATTTTAAAAACAACTACTTCAATAAATCGGTAAGCACATCGCAATAAATATTTTTCATTTAGCTACAGCACCTACAAAAAGCAATGGCGCAATCGTCCCTTACTCTTGCAAAACGCACAATTACAACCATGGGACCTATCGGAAGAACCAACGAC
This sequence comes from Melanchra persicariae, assembly GCA_947386135.1. Classification (NCBI taxonomy): domain Eukaryota; kingdom Metazoa; phylum Arthropoda; class Insecta; order Lepidoptera; family Noctuidae; genus Melanchra; species Melanchra persicariae. Next base: position 2,217,618 of record OX376655.1, on the reverse strand, counting down.
TATTAAAACCGTACAAAAAACAGGAAAAAACTGCAAGAAATATCAACAAGTAGAACACAATACGTTCTCGGATGGAATATCAAAGTTACAGACAACCCTGAGCCCTTTCAACCCGTTTGATCCCCTACAAACGGCCCGCCATATTGTATACAAATAAACTGATTTCCTTCTATCACGCATAAACAATTTATTTCGCCAGCTTTTCATATAATTTTATTGAAATTGACAGCAGCTGATGTTTAATTGAAGAGTTAATTTTGAATTGGGACTGTTGGCTTTGGGAATACTTTAATACAGCTAAGGAATGGAATTCTCTGCCGGAGTCTGCGTTTCCTAGCTACAACCTGGGGGTCTTTAAGTCAAGTCAAGAGTGAATAGGTTACCAGGCAGTCGTGCTCCATCGTCATCCACATGATCGCTTTCTATCACGTGAGTTTCTGGTCAAACGAGAGTCTAAGGCGCCCTTGACACGATAGGTTTGCAGTCATTTTAACCGTAGTCAAGGCTATGACTGATGGATTACCTATCGTGTAATGCAATGACTGATGGTTGCATGAAATTAATTGTCAAAAATCTGGATATTCAATTAGTCACTTTTAAATGAATTGGTCTAATTTCATATTAATATGTTTATGGAATGGGTAATAGTTCATTCCTTATCCTTTTTAACCGACTTCTAAAAAAGGAGGAGGTTCTCAATTCGGATGTTTGTATTTTTTTTTTTTTTTTTTTTATGTTTGTTCGGGCATAACTCCGTCGCTTGCGAACCGATTTGAAAAATTCTTTTTTTGATGGAAAGGGTATACTTTCCAAATGGTCCCATTTAAACTTTATCAAAATCGGTTCAGCAGTTTGGTTTTTAAATCCAAATATCTGGAAAAAATATGTGGAAAAATCATTCATTTACACGAAATTGTGTACTTTTGCTTTCCTGTGACTATCCAGTGGTGTTGTTAGGTGTGGGGTACCACTAAAAAGTGAAAAATAAAAAACATTTTCACAAAAAAAAGAAACCGACTTCCAAAAAACACTAAAGTTCAAAATAACTTTAATTTCGGAAGTCGGTGTCAAATAACGAAGAAGCAACCAAAAACACCGACTTCCGAAATTAAAGTTATTTTGAACTTTAGTGTTTTTTGGAAGTCGGTTTTTCGAATCCCGTATATCAGTCAATAATATATCGTCGCATATTTAAGAATGAGCAGCTAATGTCAATTGAATTCCATCACTCATCAGACAATGGTCATTCCTGGCTTTTGGGATTGAGTGATGCTTGCATGAGCGTGTAATGGGCGCCTATCGATATTATAAAAATAAGCAATTGATAGAAGAAGGTAGGTACTATTATTGTGTTCCAGTTAGATTAGCCTGGACAACTGCTCCTTTGTCATAAAACCACCTCTCGGACAAAACCAAAACAGTATGCATTTAATCTGGTTCTTAGACAAAAGCTTACTAGGAGATGTTTTGTATGAATAGATACAACAATACATATATGATATTGAAATAATCTACATATACCTACGTAGTGATAGGTACATATAGGAGGACTCATCTAATATGTACAATATTACTAGAAGACTAACCCAACGAAAAAAAAAAAAATTACTTAAATGTTTAATAATACATAAATGTTTTCATAACTTGACATAATGTTCAACAGCTGTTTTTTTGTGATTGTATCATGGTGGTGGTATTAGTGTTGGTATCATAATAAAATAATTGTTGTTCATGATGTTGAGTACAGTGACCCCTTTCAGGTTTAACGTTTAATACGCCCTGTATTCTACTCGACAATTAAAAGTAAAACAATGGAAAAAAACAACATTTAGCTCTTTCTATATTTATTTGTAGGTGCGCAAAGTGAATTGTTTTTGAATAACAATTAGTGGACGTGTCTCGGCGCGCGTCACCGCCCGCGGTCTCTATTGTGTGAGCCGCTTTGTTATACAATCGTAGTGCTGATGGCTCTTTTATTGTTATGCCTCTGTGATTCAGCAGTTTTTGTAGTATGAACCTACCTAGCCAGAACCTAACTAACCCAGCCATTATACAAAAAGATTAAAAAAATAAAAGATTATTTTGTTGATGACGTTTGACCGCTAACTCACCTGATGGTAATGCGGTAATAAGGTCGACGATGGAGCCCGCATGCCTAGCAGTAGCCTGGACTAACAAGAAGCAGTACACTGAATATGGAAACAAGATTATGCGGGTAACTAAAGAAAAAATCACGAAAAATCAATTCAATTTCGGAAGTCGGTGTCAAAAAACGAAGAAACTACGAAAAACACCGACTTCTGAAATAAAGTTATTAAAAAAACAGTCGAATTGTGTACCTCTTCCTTTTTTTGAAGTCAATTAAAAAAAAACCGTCCAAGTCCGAATCGGACTCATGTGCGAAGTGTTCCAGAAACAATAATATTTTTTTTCCAAAACTCGATTAATCTATGAAGTATGAACAGCAAAATCTGTGTTAATATATATTCAGCGTAATTCCCTGGTAAATTATAACACGGTTGACCTGTCAAAAGCCTTTGATTTTCGCATGCAAATGAAATGACCGATAGTTGTAACCGCAACATCAGAGGATTGGATGATTTTATGAAATGTACGTTCTACGGAACACTGAAAGGTCATACCAGATAATATCTACATAGATTATCGTATTACCATGAAAAGTGAAAATGAATCTCTTAAATGAAGCTCGTGGCTAAATGTGTGACGGCGCGCAGCTAAATTAAAAGTAAATCCAAGATTTAAGATGAGAGACTGATTGTGTTATTTGGTTGAATAGTAATTATTGTTAAATTCAAAATTAAAATGGTGATTTATTTCAATTGGTCGAATATAAATGGCGATTTATAAAATATGAGCGGGTAACCCCGAATAGGGTAGCAAGTTTGCGTCTACGCCGTGACAGCTGGCATTCTTTTGACAGACAGCGTACGAAGTGCACGCGTGCTAACCTATTGGCTCGTAATCTAGTTTCATCTTGTGTTTGCCCGTATATTTTGTTTACAAATGTAATCGAATGAAACGAGGGACTGTTAAGAATCACAAACGTGCTATTATTTCAACGTTTCTTCTACAACACGCCCATGATGGATGACTATCACAAAGATCGCTCCGCTGCCCATTCTGATATTCCGTCATCAGGCGTGGGATGTAACCCACATGGCCCACAAGGAAATTCGTGACAATACTAGTGAAATACGAGGCGTTACGTTTTGAAATGCAAAACACATAGTGACAGTGATAGTGAAAATTGCGGTTCTTTTTGAAACGCGTACGCTAATCCAGAAGTTAAAAACTCAATGTGTGCCGTGAAGTGCCCTGAAATTCGATCCGTTAAACCCAAGTTTGACGCCCGATCATAGTGCGGTATCACGGTGGTATGTTGCGTCGAGGATGCAGTATTGTGCAGTGCAGCTTATTTTTGACCATTAGTAAGGCGCTGAAAAGCTTCGTGCCTTCATGCCTGTCGTAGATAACCTATCTGGGTTCAACGTAGGAAAAATTCAAGGAAAATTACGAGGTCAAGATTTCTTTTTTTCGAGTTTTATGCGACTACCCTCATCAACCTGAACAATGGAAAACCAGTCTAAAACGGAGGCAAGCAACTTCACAGCAACTGGCCAGGTCAAGGAGAAGTGTGTGGGGATATTCACGACAATCTGGTGAGCCATTTTCGTTTAGTTATTGCTGTGGAGGTGAGGTGCTAGTTAGTTAACATTTTTCTGTTTGTTTACGGGTGAACATTTTTATGCTGTGGAGACTGACTCACAGAGGGTTATGGTCTCATGATTGACGACTATCGATATTTGACAGATGACTTGTCGTTTTATTGCTCTACGCTAAAGTGAGGTTGTTATTGTCGTGTTGGCTATCGCTTTAGTGTAGTAGTAGTTTAAGCGCTATAGCTTTGACGTTGACTGGTTAAGCGATGCTCTATATAATGCTCATGAAGCGATATTATTTTGCTATCGCTATTTGAGTAATAGACTTGATTGTTTAGTGTTATTGTTGTTGGGAATATAGTGGCGTAAATACCTCCATGGGACAATAAAGCGATATAGTCTCAATACCGTACCCACCTAACGCTTTTTCTGAAAACTGTGTTATTCGCAAAAGCCATGTTTTGATTTATCATTACCTTCCATTGCCCGGGCTTTGCCCACTGCTGGGCGTGGGCCTCTTTTCTTGTGCCAATGTTTTGTTTAGTTTTCGATTTATTGACTTTATTTATTGACTCCTACTACTACCTGAAAGCTCTATTTTCAGTCACAGCTTTGATAGAACTTGTACTCTCGTAGTGTTTCTCAGTTTTCAGATATCGTATTACGGTGGATGAAGTTAGCAAGAGGCTAGCGGTTCGCATGCTGCTATAACTGCTGAGCAGCTGCAACTTCTGAGCAGTTCTGAGCGTGACAAACCAAAGGTCAACAACCAGTTTGCAGACTGCAGTAGCCGAGCATCTTGTCAACATCTGTGGGGTGTAAAAACGTTCAAAGCTGACTGGAACTGGGTGAGTCGCTCCCATTTTATTTTTATTGTGAGTTTAAAAGTTTCCAAATTCTTCATATGTATTCAGTGGTTGGTTTGATAGTGCAAGGTTATTTTGACATACTTAATACAAAGCGAGTACTTAGTTTTCCCATTGGCGGTAATAGTTTCAACATTTTGTTCAGTGCGAAACTTTAGAATGAGATAGTGCATGGCAAGGTTGCCATAAGGTCATGTTCCGACTTAGACGTTTTTGGGGAAAAATTGGACCCAGGCTTATGTACTAACGTGTCGGCGACAGTTTTCCTTACATACGTTTACATTTACGTACGTTTTCCAACAGTTAGTTATTTCGATAGTAAGTAAACCATCATGAACAGCAACTTGATTTTAATGACAATGATTAAAGGTTTACAGGCATAGAGAAATCATGCTATTAAAATTTCTAAATAGATTTTTCCATTCTCACTACTGGTTTGCCTACCCGGTATGTGAGTTAATACGGGTGAGATTAAAATAAGATTTATTAATTCAAATTGAACAGTGCAGTTATGACCGTGATGTTCGTAGATTAACGTAGAGTAATTCGTGAACGTAGCTCCTTCACATGAACGTTTAACGCAAACATTGTATCTTTTTTGGAAGCTCCAATGTGCATAGCTTATCGGTCGGCATGTTTTAAAATCTCTTTATGGAGAAGAAGACACCCGAGGCAAAGTACCAATAGATGTTGTGAAGTAGATGACGAGTTAGTGGCAATTTAGTTTATGTGAACAGGTTCTGAGTTCTGTGTGTCAGTGACTGTACTAGAGTATCGTAGCAGTATCCCAGAGTGATACAGACGAAGGAGTCTGTAACAGGGTTGCGGTAGTTCTTTGTCGTACAAAATAAAACTTACTTGATATTATTCCCATGGGGAAGAGCGAGTGTAGTAATTGTGTTGTGTTGAGCTATGATATGATAGCTGTTGACTGTGATGAGATACCTGGTCTTTGATTTTCTTTATTCAAATTATTGTGAGTTTGGTGACTTTTACCGGTTTTTGGACTTGGTAATCACGAATCTTGAATCAAACCGCATTTGTTTCAATTAGGTTATATACAGCCGCTCTTGAACTCTCAAACGGCTAACTGACTGACCAACACTAGTTTGTAGACAATTGCCGTAGAATTCAACGACAGCAAATAATGCGTCAAAAATGTTAGACTTCATCTGTAGAGCGTTTGATTTAAGAAACTGCGAGACCCATAATTGATGTTTGGTTATGTAGGTACTGGAGTCGATTAGATGAGGTCCCTGAGATTTCATAACAGGGTTTAAAACGACGCGTGGTATAAGGTAAAGCTCAATTTGATTGTACATAGCAGCTAAAGATTTAGTTTTCTGTTAACGATTTCATGTTATTAGAAGATTATGCGTGAAACCAGATTAGGTACGTAAAATCTTGAATTAAACGATCCATTTAAGGATCATCGAAGGATCATCGAAGGGTTATTTACCTTGATAGATACCGACTAAAGGCGCTTAACTCTTCATGATTGTGCAAGATTGAGGAAGATTCCCGATCACCAAGTATTCTCGTGTATTAGATGTCTTAGTCGAAGACAATGATGATAAAACGAAATCTTGTTAAGAATAGCTTGTCTACTCATACTCGAAGCTCTTGAACGCACCTCAGGTGGTGCCAATGGGTCTGACCGCACCCCATGAGTAACAAACACGTGGCGATAGGCATTTACTGAAGGCTATAATAATAGAGTAGAACCTATAAGTATGCACATGATCGAATACGACCTATGCCAGATTGCTACGTTCCATTGGAGTTGAACGTACATAGGATTGAAGGCCTACTAATAGTGTAGAGTCAGAATGTGCCGATAACGGCGCAGGTGAGTTGTGCAGCTGGATTTACTTGTTTACTGTGAAGGCCTTTGCTAATATTAACCATTGGTCACAATAGCCTGTGTGGCACTAGCCTGTGTGGCACCAGCCTGTGTGGCACCAGCCTGTGTGGCAATAGCCTGTGTGGCACTAGCCTGTGTGGCACCAGCCTGTGTGGCAATAGCCTGTGTGGCAATAGCCTGTGTGGCAATAGCCTGTGTGGCAAGAGCCTGTGTGGCAAGAGCCTGTGTGGCAAGAGCCTGTGTGGCAAGAGCCTGTGTGGCAAGAGCCTGTGTGGCAAGAGCCTGTGTGGCAATAGCCTGTGTGGCACCAGCCTGTGTGGCGATAGCCTGTGTGGCAATAGCCTGTGTGGCACTAGCCTGTGTGGCACTAGCCTGTGTGGCACTAGCCTGTGTGGCACCAGCCTGTGTGGCAATAGCCTGTGTGGCATCAGCCTGTGTGGCAATAGCCTGTGTGGCAATAGCCTGTGTGGCGCAAGCCTGTGTGGCACTAGCCTGTGTGGCACCAGTTTGTTTGGTACTAGCCTGTGTGGCACCAGCCTGTGTGGCATTAGCCTATGTGGTACCAGCCTGTGTGGCAATAGCCTTTGTAGCATTAGCCTGTGTGGCACCAGTCTGTGTGGCACCAGCCTGTGTGGCAATAGCCTATGTGGCAATAGCCTATGTGGCTCCAGCCTGTGTGGCAATAGCCAGTGTGGCGTTGACTGGCCTGTGTGGCGTTGACTAGCCTGTGTGGCATTGACTAGTCTGAGTAGCATTGACTGACCTGTGCGGCATTGACTAGTCTGAGTAGCATTGGCTGACCTGTGTGGCATTGACTAGACTGTGTGGCATTGATTCGCTTGTGTGGCATTGACTAGCCTGTGTGGCATTGACTGACCTGTGTGGCATTGATTAGACTGTGTGGCATTGATTCGCTTGTGTGGCATTGACTAGCCTGTGTGGCATTGACTAGCCTGTGTGGCACTGACTAGCCTGTGTGGTATTGACGAGCCTGTGTGGCGCCAACCAAACTGTATGACATCGAACAGCTTGGTTGGCACTAACTTGCTGTGGTGGCACTGAGATGTGTTATCTCAGATATTTGGTTATCACTAGTATTGAAAATGATAAATAATCAGATTTAGGTGCCTTATAAGTATTGCTTTAAATATGAGTCAGGGTGACCGAATGGAGAATAATGTTAATCATTGTGTCTTTCTGTTTGACCGTCGATAGTGAAGATGAGAGCAATACACACGAGGACGTGTGAAGATGCAGGACGGCCGTGACGGCGCGCAGCTAAATTAAAAGTAAATCCAAGATTTAAGATGAGAGACTGATTGTGTTATTTGGTTGAATAGTAATTATTGTTAAATTTAAAATTAAAATGGTGATTTATTTCAATTGGTCCAATATAAATGGCGATTTATAAAATATGAGCGGGTAACCCCGAATAGGGTAGCAAGTTTGCGTCTACGCCGTGACAGCTGGCATTCTTTTGACAGACAGCGTACGAAGTGCACGCGTGCTAACCTATTGGCTCGTAATCTAGTTTCATCTTGTGTTTGCCCGTATATTTTGTTTACAAATGTAATCGAATGAAACGAGGGACTGTTAAGAATCACAAACGTGCTATTATTTCAACGTTTCTTCTACAACACGCCCATGATGGATGACTATCACAAAGATCGCTCCGCTGCCCATTCTGATATTCCGTCATGTGTAATAACTGCATACGGATCGATCTATAAGGTTAAGCAACGCTTATCGAGGTCGGTCTATAGATGGGTGACCATCTTATCATACCAAGGCTGTTTGTCCCAGCTGACATTTGTAGATGTTTGGCTGTCGTTACGGATTGTCAGCTGTTCTTTGCATTTATGTTCACATCACTCGTCAAAATGTAGGGAAGAGCTGCCCATGAATTAAATTTCATCCTGTATAGTGTGAAAATAAATAGATATGCTTGGCTTAATAAATTACAACGGACATCTCTCGAGAAACATTCAGAAGTTTCCATTTCTTCTTAACATATTATATTGTAACCGTGCACCGTGCCATGAAGTTTTGTGTCTCCCTACGTTTCTACTGCAATTATAAATAACAGCTTTAGGTACTTAAGTAGGATGCAAATAACAAGCATTAGTTATTTAAGTTTAGTTTTCTAATTAATCTTTATGTTTTTTATTTGTATAACTTTCTTCTACTGTTTTTTATTAACAAGTAAGTAGTTATTAATTTGGCCTTTCGTTTTATCTAATAAGTTTATAAACCTTCTTGTTTACAACGGATTCAAATTAGCATCTAACATCCTTCGTTTATATTACTACTAATCGATCTTCTGTTCGCATCGTAATGTAATAAGGAAAAGTTTTAATTACCCATTGTATTAAGTAGCTCTAAGTGTCTACTATTCATTACATAAAGCTCTAATTTACTCTGAATCTAATAAGATTCCAATCTGTATACTAAATTAAGTTTGAACTTAAATAAACAAGCTGCATTCATACGTCCACACTCAACCCGACCAATACTCACTGGCCGCCTATATACGCGCCAACTTTATGAACGACGGGTGCACTCTTTTAGTCCGGTTAAGCAGTTAACTTGCTAGTGGTCATACCTAAAAAAAAACATTCTCAGCGTTCATTCTATCGCCAACCGCCGCCCACGCTACACCTCACTTCACTCTACACCGCAGCTATTGTCAAAAAACGTTGTATTATCATTTCAACTTCCTGGTGTTCCTGGTAATGCAGTCTACAATCAAGAAAGGCATGCTATACGCCTTTTAGCAATCCCATTATTTGAGCTAAATCACTATTCATTATCTATTCCAGTAAAATACTACAAACCATTCACAGTCCAGGTCACCTGATCTAATCTGGAGAACAGATTGGGCCTTTTAATTTGTCAGGCTCGTCGGATCCGGCCGGATCCGATCGCAGCTAACTAATGGAGTGGGAGACAGATAGTCACTCTGTCGCCGTGTCGCTACTGCGACTTGACCATTTGTTTGGCAAAAACCTTTGTTAGATTCGGTTGAAAAACTCGGAGTATCGCTGTTTTTGTGTCGATGCTGCAGCGTTTTTTGTCCGTCAGTGGCATTTGGATCTTCGCAAATCGGAGGTTCCGGTTTTTTCGGAGTGTACTCGTGTTTGAAAATAGTATGTTGGTCTTAGGTTTTAGGTATTTTTAATATTTAGCTCGTGTCTAAATAATAACGGCCACACGGGTTGAACTTTCAGATAAAGTTACCTACGCTTGCTAAAATCGGTCCAATTATTTTTTTTTTATTGATTTATAAAGTACATAGACAACATTACAGAAAGTGACATCCAAAACGTTGTACAGTGCAAATTAAAAAAAGAACTTAAAAGGAAGTTTTATGTAAAAAGGTGAAAAATTAGTAAAACTAAAAAAAATATAAATAAATTGAAATTAAAATAACCTCCTTTTTTGAAGTTAGTTAAAAAGAGATTTAAACACACATTAAAATAAAAAAGAAATGTATAAAAATATAATACAAAGATGGATGGGTGACCATCCATTATATACCCACAAGCGGGGTGAATAGGAACGCAGGGGTGTATCGAAACATAACTTTGAAGAGGATTTTTACGTTATTTTAATCTTGTTTGCAGCACTTATGATCTCTAATATTATTGAATAGACATAAATAAAATAAAAAATGCTATCTTGGAAAACAAATTTTATGCAATTAAACCTTATCAAAGTTTTGTTTCGATTCACCCCTTCGTTTCTATCTGCCTCGTACTTGGTACCGAGTTTCCTCCGTGTCTCGGTGCGCACGCTAAGCCGTTGGTCTCGGCTGTCATTTGAACATCTCTGACAGTCGTTACGGTTAGTCAGAAGCCAGAATATCTGACACCAGTCTTGACAGGTGATATCGTTTTACGCAGTTGCTGGGTTGCGGACGTCAGACACCTACAAACGGGGTAAATAGGAATGCAGGGGTGAATAGACACAAAACTTTGAAGGAGATTTTTACGTTATTTAAAACTTTTTTGCAGCATTTGCGGTCTCCAATTTGATAGAATTTATATAAATAAAGTAAAGTCGCTTTCTTAGACAACCAATATTATGGTATTAAAGTGAAATATCCTTGTCAAAGTTTTATTTCAATTCACCCCTCTGTTCCAATTGACGGTAGTTTGTCGCTCCTTGTAAAATACTAGTAGTCAGCTGCAACCGGTTTACAGCAGGGGAAGAGAGTGTAAGAGTCTTGCTGACTAAAACCCATCCGTGTTCCTCCTAATGCCCTTTGCGTTCCAGGGCCGTGGTGACTCTTCCGAACAATCTCCGCAACGAAGCCGGCCCTTACATGATTGGGAAACAATTGAATTGCAGTTAAAATGTTAAGTACCTTATTTACAATCAGTGATGCTTTGTTTTCAAATTATACAATTTGTCTGTTCCTTCGCAAATCAGTGTAGCCGTATTTAAATTAGGACGGCGCGTAATTGAACAAAATTACCCTTAATTCGTCACTTACGGAGGAGCCAATTAGCCTGTCTCTTTAGACGACTCGCTAAAAATAGTCAGTGACTCACAAAAAGCTGTCTACTTAGTTTAAATTAAATAAGAAAGCAAAACGTCGTCATCAAAACAGACAGAGCTTGAACAGTCAGCCAAAATCTCAACTGATGGAAAGCAATGAAGCACGCTTGCCTAGAAGTAACCTTGAAAAGGTTACTTTACTTACGCTTGAGTTAAACCTGAGAAAGATTGAGAGACGGGCTTTTAAAACGTACATGGTGGAAACCATGTGCATTTTAAAAGTAAAGCGAGTAAGGAATTTTCTGGAATTTTCCCTTAGAGACTGTAATTTCAGTCCTGACCTCTATTCGTTTCCACTGAAACTGTCAATGATTCCATTTTGCAGGAGTGTTAATTTATAGGACTGGTGTTGCGTTTATTTGTTAAGTGTTGGTAGTGATTTAAATTAATCATGACTATCTAGAAATCTATTGATTCACTATTACCCTGCAATACCAGTAACGTATCACAATAACTGAAATATAATTGACTACCATTTAATGGCTAGTTTAAAATGGACAAACGCGCCTAAAAGCGTCCGGAGAACTGATTGGCAGGCCTTTTATTTCATTTTATTTTTAGAAAATAAATCAGCTCTTTTTTTTTTTTTTTTATGAATGAGCTAGCTCTTGACCTCGATCACGCCTGATGGAAAGCGATAGATGAGGTCCATGATGAAGCGAGCGTGCCCAGAAGATGCCTTGAGGCACTGGTACTCCCACACGTCGACGAAACACAGCAGGCTGCTTGACGCCGAACTCCGGTGGGAGGGTGGTCGCGAACCAGGCGGGCGTTAGCTCTACCACCGCAAGGTGGTCTTCTGCTCACTTGAATTTATTGATTGGTACGAACTCGGAACCCTGACCAAAAAGTAGTAAAACTATCTGTTTGCCTGTCTACAGCATCGTAGCTCTCCTAAACCGATTAATAGAAGAAAAAGAAAGAAAGAAAACAAGATTATTCTGCTCGAAATGACGTACAAAAAAATAAAAATAGATACAAAATTAAAAGAGCACAATTTATAAACCAACTAAAAAAAACTAAAACAAGTTTCACTATCATGCCACAGTGAGGGAGGACCGGGCATTAGCCACGACTCTCTGGTCCTGTATATGTGTTCTGTGCTCTGGTCACACCACAGCACAGACAGAACCGATCAACCGAACTCTCATAAACTCGCGAATCGATTTTGGTATAATTTTTCATTAAAGTTTTACCTGAATTTTGATGGACCTAAAGTACATTGACCAGTCATGATTTAATCCACCGATAGTGCTGAGGGGAAATTCTCGTATTTTTAAGAATCATTCCCATCGCATTCGCAAACTGTCAAAATTATCATTACATTTTGACATTAAGTTTCGCAAAATTGTTCCACTTTATAAGTACGAGAATTGACCTTCAAGATATTATACAGATTCCAAATCTAAAATCACGAACACATACTTTTCCACCCTGTATAATCTTCCCATAGACTATAATTGCCCGTGGGTCCGTCTCCGTTCACCCAAACGATGCAGTTAAAATGTTAAACAGAGCTAATATTGCCCAAAGGTGGAGGGATTGGCATAGTAGCTATAACCCTGAAGGGATTAATAGTGGATTTAATACATGTAAGGGATCCTATCCACTTGGGAGGGATGTGGTGACTGAGGCATCCTCCAAAACCCTTACAACCTCACTTTTACAATAAAACATACTCTCGTATTTGAAACTTTGATGTTATCAGTATAAGGTGTCATTTTCTTTGTGGAAAGTGATGTGAAGTGTATGTTGAAGAAGGCTTTAGAGTGACGGAGGAAGGTTTAATATTAAAGAAAGGGGACTCTTGAAAATATGTGGAGAAAATGCAAAATGTGAAGTTATATGGTCATAGTTAAATGTCTTGTGAGGAAGCTGTTTTTATAGGGAACGATATAGAAGAAACATACGAGTAGACCGTATGTATGAAAATGATAATTGAGACTTTCAAAATAAACCCTCTCATTTTTATGGAGTAGGGCCAGTATGTTACATTCTTATCCTGAATGTAATCTTCTAATTTGCAATATGCTTGTATACAAACTGTGCTTTTATATACCTACGAGCTACGTTTTAAATTTTATTTCATTTAGTTGTAATATGTTGCAAGGTATTTTTTGTAACATTTAATAAGCATTTCAGCTAATCTATAAAATGGTTGATCTAATTTATATTTATTTCTAGTTTTAAAAGTCTAACTGTGAAGTAGGTTCATATTTGTAAGTACTCATTTGAATCTGACCTGTAGATTTGCAGCAAAACTTGGACAAACGGACAGACAACCAGCCTGCCAGACTCCACTACCATCAGACACGAGCGATCCTATATGGATTCCACTTTTCCATACGGAATTGCAGAATCCAAAAAAAATAAGAAGTACCAGCCAAATTCTTTTCTCAAAATCAGTGCAATCTCAGCAGTAAATAACAGCAATCTATTCTCACATACTCACAGTGCATAAACACGCCATTTATTTCCACCACGCTCCTGAATTTAATTCACTCGGCTAAAAGCCGGGGTGGAGGAAATAAAATTTTCTTTTGCACATAAATCAAGAATTCAAGAAGTTTAATTACCCGTGGCGTACTGGGATGAGGTGGTTTTGTAAGCGGATAGCGGGAACGGAGAGCTTATGTAATATTGATGCCTGAGTTTGATAAGAAACGCTCCTAAAGTGAAAATTGGAAACCAGTTGTGAAGAAAACATTTTCAAGAATAATCATTATCATAATAATATCAGCCGAAAGACGTCCACTGCTGGACATAGGTTTCCCCGAAATGGGGGGTTTGCCATAGCCGCGCTTGGCAGGCGCGTTGACGATCGCAGTGTAGCTGTTGCAATGTACCTACAGAGAATGCTGCTGCCCATTCATCAAGAATAATAGTCTTGGGCAATATGATACTCGTACCGACAATGTCTTAATATTAAACATCGTAATGCGATAAAAAGGCCTCTATTTTTACCCAAAATAGTTTTTACGGTAAGTAGCTTCCTTTGCTTCCATCAATAGATGAATCTATTTACTATTTATAAACTCATTACGTAAACTTCAGCAGAATTTTCTCCGATCATTACTATAAATCTTCATCGCATATAATCAATTGATTATGCAAACGCTAGTATAAAGACTGCATCCCAACATGTAGGTAGGTACGGTTTGCAAATTATAATAGCTTACGTAACCAAGAAGAATGTGGTGCAAGGACGAAAGTGTTCCCCTGCATTCAACCTGCACTTTTCTTAAACGTAGCGACAGGAAAAATGCTTCAGGTGAGAAAATAAAAGCTAGATGGAAATTGTGAAGAAAACTTAGCATAATGGAAAGCTAACGGAAACTGTAAACGGTGAAAAACGACTTTAGTTTCGGTTGGGGCTAGTTTTTGTTATAATTATTGAGACTTGAGATGACAAAAAAAAACTAATGAATTCTAAACTTACGGTTTTATCCAATAGTTATTTATTTACATAATAGTTTTTTTTTTGTTGAATTTTAACGAAGCTTATCCCAATATTTTAACCATTGATTTAGTTAAGTACGGATCAAAAACTCGCTCTTAGACAGACAATATCTCACAGTAACTAATCATCTAAAAAGTTAACACGAGCGTAAACTCCAAGAAACTCGAAACACCAAATTATCTACACGATAAAGCAGAAATTCAGTTCGATTCATAAAACGGTGTCAGCGAATTGATCCGAACTTTTCAAACTTTAATTAACTAGAAGTTTTTTGCTGACGGTATCCGATGGTGGCTGAAAAGAAGCCATTACTGTCGGTGGCGTGCGCCTTTTGTTTCAGCAAAGCGTGTCACTTCTTAGGCCTTTCAGTTTCAGTACCTTATGTGGGTTTTGAGGATCTTAGAGCACTGAAAACTATGAGGACTGAATGTGTTGTTTTGAAAAGAAAACTGGTTTGTGTGGCACTAGTTGTACGATTTGCGTTTGTGGGTACTTGACGGTTCTAGCATTCTTTAATTTTAAAAATACAAGCTTTTAAAGCATTTTACGGTTTCAGACAGCTGTTTTGTTTAGTTTTTTCTTTTGTCCATGTATTATAAGTATTATACATTTAATTTTCTGGTATTTTTCCGATTGGAAAATACGTCCCACTCTCAGACAAGGCCCAGCCCCAATTTCTTTCAGCTATTCTTTTCCTGGACCACTTCAAAACAGCTCTTAAGGAACCTAAATACTGTATGCATATTCCTTGGCCTCTATCTTGCCACCTCTTCCTAGGCCGGTCTCGGCTGCGCCGGCGCTGTCCATATTCAGTAAAATACCAAGTGAAGACAGAGAAGAAGTTTACTAATTCACATAAATATTTTTTACGCCCAACTTAAAAGTTTTTCTTTGAATACAAAATATTTTAACAATCTGTTTGTGCTGTATGCATCAGCAACTACTTCCCACCGGTTTACCTCTTGACGCACTGGTCAAGACACGTCGGTACCAGGCATGTACCACGGTGCATAAAAAGAAAAAAGGCGTTAATAATTTCCAAGACCACAAACTACCTTCAGAATCGTCACTTCAAACTTCTTAATACTCCTTTACCATCGTCACCCGAACACATGTAACTTCGCCTTCCGACATAACAAGATAATCCTCCACCTACCCTCATCTAGCAGAAACTATAACAGTCATTATAACTTCAACATTATAAGGCACAAGTTTAAAATGTCGTTTACGACGGAGCTCAGCCGGCTTGCTCTAACTTGAATTTAAGTTGCAACTTAGAACTATAGCTTAAAGTAGGCAAGTTTCAATTTACAGTTCGAGAGTTTTTATAGGGTTCATTATGGCGGGTAATGGAGTGTCGTGAGTTTAAGACTGGTGCCGTAGACCTATAAAGGAGCATAGCTGGGTGTTGCTCTCCAGTTTTTGTGAAATGGTAGAACTTTAAATTGGCGACAGCTGTGGTTGGTTTGCTAGTGTATTCCGTTCTGTCTGTAGTGAGTCCATGAAGACGGAGTAAATACGTATTCAGCCTGACTGGGCCTTGAATTGGTTATTATTTTTAGATTTAGTTTTTTTATTACGTTTTAAACTGTCTATAATACTAATTTATCTAATACACTTAAAATAAAAACTATTAAATAAAATATTGCGTCAAAAAATTCGTCCACATTGCTGTCGACTGGAAGTGAGCCCAAAAGACGTGGCATTGCCACGTTGTATTTAGTTTTAAGTTAAGTTGGCGAGTCTTTTCATTTTCTTTTCTTTTTACGTAACTGAACAGCTCAAAATTGTAGTTCTTGTTCTATGTGTTGTTGCTACAATTTTAATGCAAATGTAACTCTGTAGATTGAGCAGGTATCGAGGTACTGCACTTCAAACATGTGCCTTTTTCACAAAAAGTTCGATTTTGTAAACTAAACTATGGGCATTTTAAAAAACCAAATACCTCTTTTCAGCTACTTTTTGGCTTGTGGGTACACGAAGGCAAAGAATAAAGGGTGAGTGACTACTTGTCAACCCGGAAAATTAAAAACTTTTCAAGCGAAAGCGCCGCGGGCACAACTGGTAAGAAAATAATGATAAAATTAATCAACTTTTATAAAGTCATGAATATTTAACTATATTTTCATTAAAATTTCACATTCGTCGTGCAGTAAAATCTGGTAGAAGTGAATCAAGACATACAGCAGTGTGTCAGCCAAGTTCGCAAAGCAAAAGGGCACACACAGGCCATGTGTTATATTACACAAACAATTTCGGTCCTTTATCAACCTTTACTTAAAATCTAATCGACTCCTTATTCAATTGTTAAAATGAATGATACTTGTGAGTAAAAACTTGCCAAGTTACACTATTGACAAGTAGAGAACAACTAATTTTCTTTTAAAGCACTTGCAGAAGGTTGTGCATGACAAGAGCTGTGTTTCTAGGAACTTCAAAAGAACTTTCATAGCTGGGTCTCATGCGTTTACGCTTTGTATATTGTTTCTCACTCGTCACTAAAGATGGCAACATTGCTGAAATGAACCATCTTGGCGCAGCCGTGAGGCACGCACTGTTTTTTTGTGGTTTTAACTGTCACTTCTACTTTTATATTGTGTGTTTCGGATAAATTTGTCGTCAAATGTTTTTTTCTTTCTTTTCACTTCTTTTTGAAGTGAAGCTGTTATAAGAGAACTTGGCATTACTTTACATTAATTATTTTTTTGGGAATGATATTAATATACGCAGCTGACTGCCACAATTAATTCATGAGTCTTTGCTTGCATACGGCTTGTGTACGGAATCTCATGCATACGATTTCGACATGACTGTTGAATTGAGAGAACGTAGCTCTACATACATATAATATATTAAACTGACCACTGGACGTGAAACATTAAGTGCTGCTATGTTTTGAGTTTTGTTTATTCGGTAAAGTACCTACACATAAAAAATATATAAAAATGTCGGTCCATCGATATCGGTAAAAAGGTCGAAGTTATCAAGCTAACGATGGTCAGGGCTCCAAGGAGAGGAATCACCTAACAATTCGAGTAGTAGTTCTTGATCCAGCTGCCTAAGGAAAGTCTCCTATTGGCTTGTGTTAATTGAGTTTTATTATTTATGAACTTTTTTTTTATGGATGGCAATCAGAATCTTACTAACTAAAACCCATCCGTGCTCCTCCTAGTGCCCTTTGAGCTACAAGGCCGCGGTGACTCTTTCGAACAAAATCTGCAACCCTGGCAGGATTATTTTGGAACTTAACTTACTCTCTTAATAATATTTCGGTTTTGAAATTAATTAAGATTTTTTATATTCCCGAAGATTGGTTCCGTTCGGTTTATGTCAAGACATAGGGCATTAGAAAGTACTCTTGGCACTATACATAGAAGGAATCCCAACTAACCTAGGCCAATTTTGTGTTGTGATACGAATGCTTAGACCATCCAGTAACATTTTTTCCTACCTAGAAATCCCACTCGGATTTCGAGAAATGAATTTACGAGTAGGTACGTCACCCCTTAAACATAGACTGACCATTAAACTAAAATGAATAATATTACAATTCATTTAACTTTTTCTTCACCAGCTTAAACACTTTATTTCAAGTGTTAACACCTGGCTCTGTGAAAAGGGAAAACTGAAACTGAAAAGTTCTGGCAAATCGAAAAAGTTGCTAAAACGAGTAAAGGTTTTTCATATTAATGCAGGTTTCTGGAACTCGTACGCTACATTCGTTCATTGGAGTTTTTTTTGCAAAAAAAATCGGTTCAATGCAATGTTCATAAACTTCATAAACTATTAATTCATATTTCTGGGAATTGATTGAAAACATTGTAATTTACAGGTACCAACATACCTCCCTAACAATACCTATCAATTCTCTGTAACATAGTTATCAGTATCATATCAGCCGAAAGACGTCCATTGTTGGATATAGGCATCAATGGGGGGGTTTACCATAATCGCCACGCTTGGCAGGCGGGTTGGGTATTGCAGTGTAGCTGTAGCAATGTACCTACAGAGAATGCTGCTGCCCATTCCCTGGTGAGTCCCTTAGTCACCTCTTACGACACCCACGGGATGTGGTGGGATGGTGATTCTTTGACGTCCGACACCATACAGAACTTTATGTCAGTATTTATTTGATGAAAAATACCAACAAAGGTCCAAAGGTTGCCGTGAACTTTTTGACATATTTATTTTCTTTTTCCGTTGCATCTTTTTGGAATGAAAAACCTGTGATACTCAGCAAGTTTATCTTTATTTATTATCTAAAATATTAATATTATAGAGGTAAAGTTTGTGAGGTTATGGGCGTTATGTCAGACTGTAACTGACTAAAACCCATCCGTGTTTCTCCAAATGCCCTTTGCATTTCAGGGCCGCGGTGACTCTTTCAAACAAATTCCGCAAAATAAAAAAATAATTTCTTCGAAAAACAAACCAAATATTATCCTTGATACCAACTTTGATACATACTCGTAGTTCAGAAACAATCACACACAATCTTCTACCTCACATCAACGTTCGAGGCCCACTCGTACGACTAACATCAATAGAACTCGTTTCCCATTTCAGTACTAATCCTGAAAATCGACGTATTTCTTCGTACTGAACAAAGTAAGACTCGAGAGCATATTAGATGACGAACAAAGGAATCAGTTGACCTTAGCAATATGCTTTCTGACGATACGAGATTTTGAGAAGTGGTTGTGTTTTGTGCTTGCGAATTTAAGGATCAGAAATTTTATTATTTATTAGTGGTCGTGGTCAATACCCAGTTATTTGGAGTTGTAGGTACTAACACTGAAACTGCTGCTGTAGTAGTAGTAGTACGGTACAAGTTTATTTCTGAGAGGTTTCAGTATTATCCATTATATGGGACGGTTGTAGTGTGTGTAAGCAAGTATAGTAAGTATTATTATGTATGTGTGTAACCACACCTTATTCAGGACCTAGGGGTCAAGGTCAACGTGGCCGCAATTATGGATCTTTTAATAGTTATAACCGCCGTGGTTACGGAAGGTCATTTCAGGATTCTTACCGCGGTAGAAATTTCTCAGTAACCACACCTTATTCAGGATTAGCTAAGTAAGCATTATGTTAAGATCGTGTACGCTCAGTCTATGTGATGGGACAATAAATCGAGACGTTACCGAGTGCAAATGTCTTTCATTTACCACGACACTTCATGGCGACCCTGCCATTCAAGGTCACACCGCGAGTGAAAATTTGGACAGTTATAAAAAAAAAACAAGTTTGATTAGAAAAACGGACATTACTCCAAAATAAGTGATTCCATATTACAAATCATGTGTCAATCTACTCAAACGAGAGAAGAGACGATCATCGCGCAAACGGCTGCTGGTAACGGGAAAAATAGTGCAACAACCGAGCAGTTCTACTCCAGCATCAGCACGTCAAATATCCTCCTCACGCTGATTACAATCGTCCTACTGGCGGCGGCAGGCTATGCTGTCTGTAAATGTTACAAGAAGATGCATGTCAAGTGGATGGAGAGGCAAATGAACCGCAGGTCTATACGTCGCAGGCAGACCTCAATGTATTTCAAGAACGCTCCCCGTGATGATGTCCCAGCTCCCGGAATCCCGTGCAAGTAAAATATAAAAAAAAACAGACTAAAATTAAGTTGCCGTGAATTAAATTGTGTTGGTTCAGTAGCTTCAACATGAGAGACTACACAGTGTTAACATGAGGTTGAAACAAAAATGAAGTGCGCTTAATTTTAATACGTGGACTATCATGAAAATAAATACTACGGAACTTTGAATCGATATACATAACGCCAAGTGATGCCACTGTAGGCATATGATTTTAATAAACTTTACCTATGTTTCAAAAATAACGATAGCGTGCGATAAAATATATGTTCGAGTTATTAACAAGTAAGTAATTAGTATAAGGTTTTATTGTAATAATATGTAACAGTTCATAAATCGTGCACGGTGACTCGCCGAACCCGATACCCTGCGCCGTATATGGAATGTTTTCGCATTGCTATCTCTGTTTAGAAGACAGTTCGAAGAAATGTAATGAATATATTTAGTGACTAGAATGATGACATTACATTCCTTAGCTTTATTTTTAGATTATGGCCGATGATTTTAGCAGAATATATGATGATTTAGTGGACATTAGTAAATATTTAATAAAGAAAGGACAAGCTAGATTTAAGGGTTCTATTGCGATAAATAAGTTGAAAGAGGCTAAGAAATTATACAGTGAAGCGCAATTATTATACTCTAAAATATCGCATGATTTAAAACCCGAATTAGTGACACAATTATCTGCCATTTTTGATAATATTAAGAGTATATTTTTAAAGATAAGTAAATTGTGTACTTCCCCTGTTAGTGAAGGTAAAGTAGTAAGAATGGAATTCGACATTCGAACGGCGTGTAACTTGATTCCCCTTATGGATGGTAGGGAGGATACCACAAAACGGTTGATTGATGCAGTGGAAATGTATGCGGATATGTTAGACGATTTAGGACAAAAGCTTTTAATAAAATTCGTAATTAAAGGTCGCCTATCTGAGAACGCTAAGCTCCGTTTATCGGATAACTATGACACCGTTTCTAGTTTAATTCAGGATTTAAGGAAACATTTATTAACTACAAAATCTTTTACCGCTATTCAGTCCCGCCTCCAAAATTTGAACCAAGGTTTTAGGTCAATTGACGAGTACGGTTCTGAATTAGAACAACTTTTTACCGATTTAACCATCTCACAAGCAGACGGCGATTCGTCAAAGTTCGCGATTCTAAAGCCTTTAAATGAGAAAATGGCCATTAAGAGATTTTCAGATGGATTGAAAAGTTCAAGGCTAAGCACCATAGTGACCGCTCGCAACTATAGTAATCTCAAGGACGCCATACAAGGTGCTAAGGACGAGGATGTATCAACGCCTTCTACGTCCTCTAAGCCAGACGTCATGCAGTATTCGAGAAGAGGTCGAGGTAAGTTTACACCTTTTTCAGGACCTAGGGGTCAAGGTCAACGTGGCCGCAATTATGGATCTTTTAATAGTTATAACCGCCGTGGTTACGGAAGGTCATTTCAGGATTCTTACCGCAGTAGAAATTTCTCACAGGCTAAAATAAATTAAAAATTGGGCGTAAATTTGTACCATCATTTGCACAGATAACATTGCCTTTAAATCACTTGTGCAGAAAGAATACAGTTTTCAATTGGACAGCCGAATGTCAACACTCTTTCGAGACCTTAAAACAAAAGTTAATTAGCCCACCCATACTTCAGTACCCAGATTTCTCAGAAGCTAACGAATTCATAATACAGACCGACGCATCAGGTGTAGCGATCGGTGCAGTTTTGTGTAACAGTGACCTAAGACCCGTAGCATACACTAGTAGACCATTAAATAAGGCAGAATTAAACTACCCCACCATACAAAAAGAACTTATTGCTATAGTCTGGGCAATAAAGTACTTTAGGCCGTATATATTCGGTAGGCATTTTACTATAATGACAGATCATAAACCACTCATTTATTTGTTTAGCATGAAAGATCCCTCTAGCAGACTGTTGAAGTTTCGTTTAAAATTAGAGGAGTACGACTTTAAAATAGTGTATGTGCAAGGGAAGGATAATGTAGTCGCGGATGCATTATCTAGAGTAAATGTGACTTCTAGTGAATTAAAAAGTATGAATGAGAAAATTTCGGAAGTAAATGTCATGACTAGAGCACAAAAAAGAATAATGGATGAGAAGAGTAAGAATGAATCACCGCCAATTAGTAAAACCGCCGACGAAGGGTCTGATCAGCCTAGAGTCGTGGAATTACTGAGGAAGCCGAGTGATGTCGTGGAGATGATTTTGCTAGAGAAAGAAAAAGTGGAAAAATATAGAAAAGATAACTTGATAAGTGCTGAAGACGAGTGTCTCGCTTACATCCCTAGTAAAATGTTGTTATGTGTAAACCTCAACTTTACGGCACATTTCTCGCGAGCCGAATTTGTGACTAAGTTAGAGAAGTTTAGCTATAAAATAAAAGTAAAAGAAGTATGCATAGTTAAAAATATTGAAAACGAAGAGTTTATAAAAGGTTTGTGTAGTGAAATACAAACATTAAAAGATTGGACCGGTCCGAAAGTATGCATACTAAGAGGAATAGAAAGAATAGATAACGATAGTGAAAAACAATGTATATTAAATGACTTTCATTTACTACCTACCAGTGGACATGCTGGAGTCCGCAGAATGACTAACAACATCAAGAGACGATACTTCTGGCCAGGTATCGATCAAGATGTTCTTGATTTTGTAAAAAAGTGTTCCACATGTCAGAAGACTAAATATAGTAGGTACACAAAACAGCCGATGACGATCACAACAACAGCGTCGTCAGGTTTTGAAAAAATATTTTTAGATTTAGTAGGTCCTTTAGATAAAGACGAGGATGGAAATTGTTACCTTGTTACAATTCAATGTGAGCTAACTAAATTTATTGAGGCATATCCTATAAAAAATAAAGAAGCCGTAACTGTGGCAAGATCATTTATACAAAATTTTATTTTACGTTTCGGTATACCTAACGTTATAGCTACTGATAGAGGTTCAGAATTTATTTCAAGGACTATGGTTGAAGTTTGCAAATTATTAAAAATAGAAAAATTAACGTCCACAGCATACCACCATCAATCGATCGGTTCTCTCGAAAATGCTCATAAGCATTTAGGCGCTTTTCTAAGGACTTATTCAGGCGATAACGGCTATGACTGGTCACACTGGATACCATTTTGGTGTTTCAGTTATAATAACACCGTCCACTCAGAGACGAAGTACACGCCCTTCGAACTAATTTTCGGCAGGAGATGTAATATTCCTAGTAATATTAAGAATTGTAATAGAATAGAACCATTATATAACCCCAATGATTACTCTTTAGATTTAAGATATAGGCTACAAGTAGCGCTAAAAGAAGCTAAACATAATTTAGACATAAGTAAGCAAAATAGAAAATTAGCTTATGATAAGAAATGTAATCCTGTTACTTATAATAAAAACGATTTAGTTTTAGTCAAAAATGAACAAACAAAGAAATTGGATAATATTTTTGAAGGCCCGTATATTGTGTTAGAGGATATGGGCCCCAACGTCAAAATTCTAAAACAAAATAAAATCGAATTGATTCATAAGGACAGAACTAAAATGTTTCATAGTAAATAAGATATATTTGTATTTTTATTTTAATAGTTGTCGTAATGATATTGTAAAAAAAAAAATTTAAGAGCTCTAATTTTTTTTTTTCTTATACCCCCGGAGGTGTAGTGTGTGTAAGCAAGTATAGTAAGTATTATTATGTATGTGTGTAACCACACCTTATTCAGGATTAGCTAAGTAAGCATTATGTTAAGATCGTGTACGCTCAGTCTATGTGATGGGACAATAAATCGAGACGTTACCGAGTGCAAATGTCTTTCATTTACCACGACACTTCACGGTTGTAATCTTAATGGATAGTCATAAGACAAATATTGTGAAGCTGTACCATTACAATATGGCACTTATGGTGTTTAGGTTACACCGGAGGAGATTCCAATTATACTCTTTGCTCTGCTTTTGATCAGCTAATATCTATCTAGTGTAAACTTGGCTACATATATTTTTATGACTCAAACAAATAAAATTATGAGTCTATCTATCTATACGCTTACGTTGTAAAATGCAATTTTATTAATGCGTTTTTTTGCAACATCTGGCTTCGTATCGCGAGGCAGACGTTTGGCCCGGGGCGTTGGATCCGGGTCGGTCGGAAGTCTGCACGACACTGCACTGCTGCACAAAAGCGTTAAAATATAAATACTTATTGCTGTAGACGGTGTATTCCATGAAATACACGGTAATGTAGACGGTGGACGAAAGTTGGGCTCTTATTTTTACAAGAATTTATTTATTTACAATAAACTTTAATGTGAAAAAGTCACAGGAGCTAGGAAGCGTTAAAGTTCCTAGATGGAAAATTTTTGAACCATATTCTTCAATAAGTAGATTTTGTGTGAACCTTCGAACACTTATTTATTAAAACTTTACGTTTACTTAATGCATAAAGGCATTCTCTATGAATAAATGACCATTGAGAACAGTTGTAAATTCACAGCATATGCTGTACAACTACCTGTAAAGGGTTTTGGCAAAGACACTGCGATTCCTTAAAATTCCCCAAAATTACGACTTCCGAATAGTGTCAAATTCAAAAGCAAATAAGACTTTTTGAACGTCAAATTTTAGATAAGCTGGGAAGAAGAAGTAGCGCAACAAACTCCCATGTAATGCAACAAACTCTCATGTAATGTATCTAAATGTATCAAATGACAATCACTGTTTTTTGACACAATTCGGAATTCGTTATGTTAGGCGAATAATAGGCAAAGGAATCGCAACATTTTGCCAAAACACGTGTTTCTGTCATCGGCAAATTGTATGATTCGTCATTATACTACTACTATTAGACGACGACGTCGTATGTATAAAAATGAATTTTTTCGACGACACGGTTGGCGCAGTGGTTGAGCAGTTGACTGCTGCGCTGTGTGTCGCGGGTTCGATTCCCGCACGGAACAAATATTTGTATTGGCCCGCAGATAGTGGTTCCGGGTCTGGCTGTTTGTGTATGTGAGTTTATATGTTTGTAAACGCACCCACGATACAGGAGAAATTCCTAGTGTGGGGCAACGTTTATTCAAAAAAAAAAAAAAATTCAATATGCCCACGATATTATTATTGCAATTAAGTGCTAGTTCAGACACGGCGGGAACCACGCGGTCTCAAAATTGCGTGGAAACCGCGCGGGTCCTACGCATGTTAATATTTATTAGATCCTTCAGACGTAATCGCGCAGTTACCACCACTCAACCGCTAGAAAATAGAATCGTGCGCCACCCGCGCGATTCTGTTGTTAAGGACCCTATCTAATTGCACATTATGCGATAACAATAAGTACAGCTAATCAAAAAAGAGTTTGGAAAAAATGAGGGCGCCACTATCTCACTTAACGCACCATAATATGGGAAATCAGTAAGAGAATTTAATGAAATCGTTAAAAATAAATGTGGAACAATAAACGTTACACAAAATCTACCACTTGTCGACCAAGTAGTGTCGACATCATAGGTTTCCATTTAGTAAAATACCTATTTAGTTCCACTTGTCACCACATCATACTCTTTTTTGCCAAGCTGTACCTACAGATATGCTTTATCGCTTGACAGTTGACACTCCAGAATTCTCCTTCCATTTCAAATTTTACATAAAAAACACGTTTAAAACGATCCCCTAACATTAAAAGTAGCTCAACAAAGATTACCAGTATCAGATTACGGGATGTCCAATAAAGGAACGATTTTTTATCGATACTCAATCTCGATCGGTAACAATCGTTTAGCGGTCGATTAGACTCGGATGCTGGTAGCGACTGATCGTGTTATGTAGATTTGAGGAACTGAATTGTAGGCTCAAATTGCTTTGGAATTTGTGCTGGGAATCTGTTGCTACTGGAGTGTAGTATGTGAAAATCATGGAGTTATAGTACCTAAGATGGGGGATTTTAATTGGCATGAATAAAATGGGGACCATTTTACAGTCATTTAAAGTTAAACCAAAATTATAAAGTAGTTAAATTGTTTAAAGTAAATACAACCCACTTCCAAATAAAAACACTACAAAGTACCAAAAACTTTTTTTTTGGAGGAGGTTAATGTAACTTGCACAAGCCTTATCTTAACGCTATACAACTAGCGCAAGCCTTATCTTAATGCTATACAACTAGCACAAGCCTTATCTTAACGCTATACAACTAGCGCAAGCCTTATCTTAACGCTATACAACTAGCGCAAGCCTTATCTTAACGCTATTCAACTAGCGCAAGCCTTATCTTAACGCTATACAACTAGCGCAAGCCTTATCTTAACGCTATACAACTAGAGCAAGCCTTTTCAGGGATCTTTTATCAAAGTTAAAGACTTAAACAAGGTTACAGCTTTCATTTGAGGTTGATTCTCTTTTTCGGCTTATTGGAGCGGCCTAAGAGAGCTCACACATACGTGACATCACTATGATGGTACAATTTTACCAGCGAAGTGACGTCACGCGTGTTTCCAACGCAAAAAAAAATACGTGTTTTTGGAAATCTATCTGACAGACTAGATTATTTCAATAAAAACCTACCGTATTATTCCAAACCATAGAGAGCATGTGATATAAATAAAATATCCCATAATTTACCCTGAACGAGAATCCTAACTAATTAGGTCACTTTTTATCATTGACGAAGTCACACGTTAGCCTCGTGATTGATTGATCCACAGGGGCCCTTCGGCAGGCTGCGCTGGGCTAACTTGATTTATTACTTCGTCCCTTGTTGGGATATGTTCCAGAACATTCGATAGTCAATTAAATCAGCCTTCGGTATTAGAACTAAATTAGAACCTCACGGTTGCCTATCAGACCTCCTCAAACCAATAACTGGGTAACACTGTACTTGGCAAGAGAGTCAGATTTACTGACTTCTGAGTTCTGACAATCCGTAATGACTGCCAAAGATCCACAAATGACAGCCGGGATCAAGGACATAACGTGCTTTCCGAGGCACGGAGGAGTCTCGGTATGTAAAGCTGGTCACCCATCCACAGACCGACCTCGGCAAGCAAAGCCGCACGGGTCGATCTTCAAGGTTAAGTAACACCTTGAAGATGGACTCTCGGGCTACGAGTCAAAGGAACAATGTAACAGCGATGACGACTTCCAATTGGTCGTCGCTCGAAAAACTGAGAAATAAAACGTTTTTCGACAATCACTTCAAAATATCACAATAGTTCCTGATGTGTGCATAAATAATTATTTTTTAAACTTACTTAACCCTGAGAAGAATAAGAAATTCTACTTTATTTTAAGTTTTACCTAAATTTATTGTGACTTTACCATAAATACCTCCCTTTTTATAAATATTGTTTTTATTACTACTTACTATCTACATAATAATTGTAATTTTTTATAAAGTTGATTTTAAGCAAACAATAAGGTGTTAGCCGTCATTTTATTCCCACGTATGGTAGTTACCGAATTACATAACAGTGATAAATACAGGCCGAAATCCATTAATTATTATTTTACACATTGCCGGTGGACCAGAAGATACTCTATATTACAATGCCATGGAATTGAATAAATTACCTAGGTAAAATTCATAATGGACAAAAATACTCATTATATTTCAACATTGCCTACATGCCCCAGGTATTCTACACATTACCTAGGTATTGTACAGAATACCTGAATCATACAGATTGCCGGTAACATAATTTTATCTGGAACCAAGTCACGAGGGAAAGAGAGGATGAGCGATATTTTGTTTTTTCGATTAGACAAGGCTGATGGTAACGACTGATCGTGTAATGTACATTAAACAGTATCAGGTCGGTAATGCGAAGTCTATGAGGTGTGTTGATAACAGTTGCTTTTGGTTGTAGAAGCGGTGCACGGTAATAGCAAAATTTTAAAGAATTTTGAGAACGTAATGATAATGCAAATAAGATTGCCTTGTTGTGACTAAGTGACGTTTCGTGTTTGGACACATTTGTGCATTAGGCTCGTTATAGTTCTAAGTTGAGCTACACGATAACTGACAAATACGGGCACTGTTTGGACTGGTCCACTCAGTCATTACCCTATAGTACATGGTTCTCACATGATTTGACCATTAACATGTTTACAAACGTGTTCATGTTTAAAAATGCACATACATACAAACATACTTACATACATTTACACATTACCCTCCTTCTGACGCAGCGAAGCGTCATTCTACCGATTAGTACTGATTTTGCTTGCGCTGCTTTTTAGAGCTTATATGTTGGTAACGCGTCATGACGCGTCTATACAACGTGTAACAGAATAAACGCAATACTTAGGTATTACGTTTATTCTGTTACAGGTTTTATAGATGAAAGGGGTCATTGTACTCATCATTATGAACAACTTTTACATTGGGATTAACACTGAAATCGCCAGCTTCATATTGGTAAAAGAATTTTTAAAATCGGTCTAGTCGTTTTAAAGCCTATTTATTATAAGCAATCATCCAAAACTACAATTTTTTTCTCATTATAATATTAGCTTAGAAATCATCGCCATTGATTCAAAGTTTTTCACAATTTAATAGTATTGACAGCGGAACATGAAAAGAAATAATTAATTTAATAAATAATTTGGCGAAAATGATAAATTATTATGTCTGTCTGTTGTAATTAGTACACAGTTTTAGTTTCATTAGAATTGAAGCGGTTTTAATAGAAAGCTAATTGATGGGTATTGTGGAGTAATACATTGTTCAAAATATCAATTTAATAGGGTTGTGATCAGTTTCAATATAAGCTTATAATTAAACTATATTAGACAGGTTCTCTAGTATATTTGACATAAGAGTTTAGATACATAGTACATATTCTGAAACGAGGAATTTGTTAGCTGTAATTGGTATCATAATATTAGAACCTTTTTTTAATAAAAAGATTCTTTTGACATAAGAGCTTAGAGTGTGTTAAACCTGATTTTGAAATAAAGTAGATCCTATTAGTGGTTTGCTAAGAAAACACTCAGATACAGATTAAGTTGCGATTTGTAGAAGTTGAAAAATACCAAAAATGTCTTCTATTATTTTATTTATCTACTGGCCATTAAATATACCCACTTATGTTTAAATATTTTTTCAAGCATATCTACTTTAATTTTAAAAATGTACAAAAAAATACAAAGTAGCACTCGGTGAATACTAAATTATTTAGGTAGGTACGTACTCTGATGATTATAATTCAAAAACCAGACACAAAGCAAAAATAAAATAAACATAATAAAATTTCGACAAAGAAAAATAATTACTTATTCAACAAATTAGTTCACACTCAACAAAACACATTTTTAATTAACAATAAATTAAACGTTTTATTCTCGCGAGGTTCTGCAATATTAATAAATTAGGGACAAACAGAGAGATAAAATTTGGCTGCCATGACAGTTTGACCTCTAGGCCTTTGGGGCAGGCATATTCAATTACGTACCTACCGGATTTAGGTCTGTGGACCTTCGCTTATCTAATTTGTGTGTGTGCTAACCTTGAGATATGAATTCATAAATTGTATAAAACACTCTGGCAAACGAGTTTCAAAAAGATTTGTGTTTTACTGATTTTCTTCAGTGTAATTTGTGTTACCTACGTTTAGGTTTATGATTGGATTAGGGTGGACAAAAACCTCCCAAATGATCAAATGGAGATGAGTAACTGATGATGAGGTATGGGCCCCCATGTGGAAATATTTTCCGATTCTAAGCATTGCCTGTTCCACATCGCACTAAAATATTGAATAGGTTACTTTTAGGCAAGCGTGTTACATCGTCGACCACATAATTGCTTTTCAATACGTCAAATGCGATTATATCTATACTAATACTAATGTACTAATACTTACTTATATTACTAATTATAAAAATATTATAATAATAAGAATATTAGGTACCTATGTATAAAAAATATATAATTATTTAAGATATGATTTATTTTTATAAATTACATTATTCGTAAAATATTTACTAATAATATAATATGTTATAATATTATAAATGCGAAAGTTTGGATGGATGGATGGATGTTTGATATTCAACCACGACAGAACGGCTGAATGGATATTTATGAAATTTGGCACAGAGGTAGATTATGGTCTGGAATAAGACATATGATACTTTACTCCTGGGAATAGGTTCCCTTGGGATCATTTTAGATATTCACGAGGGCGGAACCGCGGGCGGCAGGTAGTCAGTAATAAAAAAGTTTTCTCAGACAGGGCATTGCAAATGCCGCTATCTGCCGGTTCGTACTAATATGGAGCCTCTGTATTACATAAGCCGTCGAACTAATACGAAAATTATTCAAGACTTATCAACGTTTTCAGGCCAGCTGTATGCAAAAACGAAATGCGAAATAGTAGCCAAGTCCATTGTTCATGTAAGTTGACTTGGCACTTAAAATAATTGGGGTCTAAATAGGAGCCAAATGTAGCTACTAAACTGCTTAACTACTGGTACTAACAATTGGTGCCAACGAGAAAAACTCTAATCACGTTTTGTTAACTTTAAAAAAGAAATGCTCTCGTGAAATCACCAGAATAATAGAAAATCAGTAATAGTAACAGTTTCTACCGATGATTGATTGATAAGTTGAAGTGCTCTTGTTATGTAATCCTAACTATTTTAACTAAAATATTATAAGAGGGGAAAGTGAATTTCTATAAATGGGACCCTTTTTATGGATGGGAAATCATCAAATGACTCCTTTCGCTCTGGGTGGAGCGGGAGGGAGTGTCAAACTCTTACTGACTAAAACCCATCCGTGCTCCTCGTAGTGCCTTTTGCTTTCCAGGGCCACGGTGACTCTTTCGAACAAAATCCGCAACCCTGGTAAATGGGACCCTGAATATGGTTTTTAGATGGAAACCTGGAAAAAGTATACCTTTTTTGCGAAAATAACACTTCATGCGAGCGAAACAGCGAACAGAAGTTAGTGTTATAAAGTTATGTTTTTTTGGCAGGCTACAGCAGTTTGTTGACCTACGTTTATTGACGTTCGTGAATATGTCAGATGACTAAAAAATCTAATTAGTCCGTAAAAAGTATTAAACTCGATTTTTTCACTCAATATTTTTCGATAATCTAATTAACGGACTAAATATAATCATAATTTTTTTAACCAAGAATCATCCCTATTAAAAAACAAAATGAAATGAGGTCATATAGCCGTCGTGAATGTGATCATCAATTTATTTTTCCTAGTGGAAAACGATATCCCGAACGCAAATTCCCAAAAAAAAATTAAATCTTATGTAATTGGTAATAAACATTAAATTCGCGATTAATTCGGCGCACACCGGTGTGTTGCCGGGGCTTGAGCGCTTGGCACCTAGCTCGACACATTTCGAATGCCGTTTTGAGGTTTTAATTTTTATAAACGCGTTAGCATCACTGTTACCGTTGCGTTTATATTATTTTCATCGAAATCAAATTGTTTAATTTGAATTAAAATCATCATCATCATCATCATCATATCAGCCGAAAGACGTCCACTGCTGGACATAGGCCTCCCCCAAGCGTCGCCACAACAACCGGTCCTGTGCGTCTCGCATCCATCGGTTACCCGCGACCCTCACCAGATCATCGGTCCACCTTGTGGGAGGCCTTCCAACGCTGCGTCTTCCGGTACGCGGTCGCCACTCCAAAACTTTTCGGCCCCATCGACCATCTGTTCTGCGAGCAATGTGCCCTGCCCACTGCCACTTCAATTTGGCGATCCTTCGGGCTATGTCGGTAACCTTGGTTCTCTTGCGGATATCATCATTCCTGATTCGATCACGCAAGGAAACTCCGAGCATTGCCCTCTCCATTGCCCTTTGGGTGACTTTAAGCCTTCTGATGAGGCCCATTGTGAGCGACCACGTTTCGAGTCCATAGGTCATCACTGGCAACACGCACTGGTCATAGACTTTCGTCTTGAGACACTGTTGTATGTGAGACGAGAAGATACCGCGCAACTTCCCGAACGCCGCCCAGCCGAGTCGGATTCGACGGTTGACCTCCTTCTCGAAGTTAGCCCTACCTAGCTGGATCGTTTGTCCCAGGTAGACGTACTCATTAACAACTTCGAGTGCAGAGCCTCCAATCTTGATAGGAGTGGGTGCTACATGGGTATTTACCATGACCTTGGTTTTATCCATGTTCATTTTAAGACCCACTCTTTCGGAAGCTCTACTGAGGTCATCGAGCATTGTACTGAGGTCCTCCGTGGTCTCAGCCATGACGACTATATCGTCGGCAAATCGAAGATGAGTGATGTACTCGCCATTTACATTGATGCCTAGCCTTTTGTAGTCCAAAACCTTGAAGACGTCCTCCATTGCGGCCGTGAACAATTTCGGAGAAATTACGTCGCCCTGCCTCACACCCCGCTGCAGGAGCATAGGTTCTGATGTCTGATCCTGAAGTCGGACTGACATGGTGGCGTTTTCATACAAACACTTCAGCACCTCGATGTACCGATAGTCGATCTGGCACCGTTGGAGAGACTGCAGCACAGCCCAAGTCTCGATCGAGTCGAAGGCTTTCTCGTAGTCCACAAACGCTAAGCAGAGGGGCAGATTATACTCTTCGGTCTTCTGTATAACCTACCGCAGCGTGTGTATGTGGTCTACGGTGTTGAAGCCTTTTCAGAATCCGGCTTGTTCGGGAGGCTGGAAGTCGTCAAACTTGCGTGCGAGACATTAAGCAGGGCATTGTCGCCCTTTTTAAAGAAGAGTACCACCACACCTCTGCTCCACGCTTGTGGCGTTTTCCCCTCGAGTATGACGGAATCGAACAGTTTCTGAAGGGCCTTAAGGACTGGTTTTCCACCCGCCTTCAGGAGTTCGGCCGTAATTCCGTCCTCACCCGACGCCTTGTTGTTCTTAAGCTGCTTCAGAGCCATCCTATTCTCATACAGGCTGACGTCCGGGATGTCTTCGGTATAATGCCGGGTCAATCTAGCTCTTGGGTCGTTCGCTAGATTTGCTGCGGGTTTGGTCATTGACGTGTATAACTGTCCATAGAATGTCTCGATCTCCCTCAGAAGCTCCGATTTGGCGGATATGGTTCTGCCATCGTCGGTCTTCAGTTTTGTGAGCTGGCTCTGCCCAATAGACAAATCTCTTGCAAAGACCTTGGAGCCCTTATTCCGCTCTATCGCGTCTTTAATCTTTTCAGTATTAAAGCGGCGGAGGTCGCTTTTCAAGGACTTGGAGATCCGTCTACTGAGCTGCCGGTACTTGCACGTAATAGATTATCCTAACTATAGGTATTGTTATTGTTATCATGAGTATTCCTTTTACTGTTAAAACTTGATAAAATAGTAGGTAATGTTTTGCATAACCTTAAACTTGTAACAAGTATGTAATACCTAATTTACATTATTCAATTCTGCTTTCATTATTTCAGTATGTCTGTAAAAGTACCTACATTAGTAAAAATATTAAGGAATAATGTAGAAAACATATAAAATATTCCAAACGGATACCCACCTTTTATGTTGTTGATATTTTTGATGACGGTAGATAGAAATATTCAAGTTGTTTGTTCACGACTATAAAAGGGGGAGCCCCGAGTGGCTCAGCCCATTCTTGTTCGAGACGTCGAGGTAAAAGTTAAGTAACTTTATTGCTGCTATTATTGTGTATTATAATTCTAACTATGAAGTTCTTATGAATAATGTAATGTAATACTATGTAATATTATGGTTATGTAAGTGTTATGTAATGTTATTATGATGACTGGTGTATTTTAAATACGGGTAATGATAACGTGTTTATTCATTATGGTTGGTATATTATAACGTAACGTTGTGTATGTAGTAACTATGGAGTTTCTTGTCCGTTCTTCTCCATAAGAATCTACCCTTGCGAACGGACAGTAGAGTCACCTTGAAATAAACGTTTTGACTTTGACTTTGGCTTTGACTTTTGTGTCATATACACTACTACGATAGTTATGTAGTTGTTATATACTAAAAGATAAATATAAATTTATTAAGAATTGAATCCTATTGTTTATATTTTCCCTTTGATACAATTATATATTTACATAGGTGTAGATGTATTGGATATATATACCTAGTTATATATCTTCATATATACATAATATCTAACAAATATTTACATAATCTATATGTATTAGATATATATTATATATCTAATATAATATATATCTACTACATATATTATAGACTCTACTGTCCGTTCGCAAGGGTAGATTCTTATGGAGAAGAACGGACAAGAAACTCCATAGTTACTACATACACAACGTTACGTTATAATATACCAACCATAATGAATAAACACGTTATCATTACCCGTATTTAAAATACACCAGTCATCATAATAACATTACATAACACTTACATAACCATAATATTACATAGTATTACATTACATTATTCATAAGAACTTCATAGTTAGAATTATAATACACAATAATAGCAGCAATAAAGTTACTTAACTATTACCTCGACGTCTCGAACAAGAATGGGCTGAGCCACTCGGGGCTCCCCCTTTTATAGTCGTGAACAAACAACTTGAATATTTCTATCTACCGTCATCAAAAATATCAACAACATAAAAGGTGGGTATCCGTTTGGAATATTTTATATGTTTTCTACATTATTCCTTAATATTTTTACTAATGTAGGTACTTTTACAGACATACTGAAATAATGAAAGCAGAATTGAATAATGTAAATTAGGTATTACATACTTGTTACAAGTTTAAGGTTATGCAAAACATTACCTACTATTTTATCAAGTTTTAACAGTAAAAGGAATACTCATGATAACAATAACAATACCTATAGTTAGGATAATCTATTACACGCATCGTCTGAAGACTGCAGAATCATCTCCCGCCTCTCCTTCATGAGCTTGAAAGTTGGATCAGAGAGCCTCTTGGTCTTATCTGTACGGCGAGTCTTGAAGAACTTAGACCCGACCGTATGAACAGTTTCCACGAACCCATCGTTGTATTCGTCCACGGAGCTCCCTAGGCACTCGAAACGATTTTGAAGTTCAAGCTGAAAGCTTTCGGAGTTTTGGATCTAGATCTGTGCTGGACGGAGCGTAGACTTCATCAGTCGAGACCTTTCCAGCTTGATATTTAGATTCAATGTGCCTCTTACCATGCGGTGATCACTTCCGGTTTTCACCGCGTTGATCACGGAGACAAAATGGAATGGAAATAAAATGTCAAAACGTAATTCGAGCCAGGTGCCAAGTTAACGCGTACGGGTTAGTACATAGTTTATTGTTCGGGATCCTTTGAAGAGATAATGTCAAGGAAAGGGCATTGGCCAGTATTTCCATGCTTCAACGCAATAACTCACAACATAACAAACTCAAAATATAAAACACATTTCCTACAATTTCATTCCATACCCAACAAAAGACCGTACAAAAAAACCTCTGACGCAACAGTAACACTTAAGTCTCGTACAAGTATGACGTCACATCCATGACGTCATATCGTGAACAAAGCACTTTCAGCCTAGCTCACAGAGTTGAATTTAATCTGGTCTTAGCTGGCTCTCATCATCTATGCTCTTAATGAATTTCAAGCACACTCGCTTGGGTACACAGATGTTCGGCGGAGCTGAATATGGCAGAGGGGATTCTGATGAAATATGCATTGAAATGCGTTCGTTGAATACCTAGTTTTATAACTATAACAGTGCAAGATTTATTATTCACATTTGGAAACTTTTCGTGACCAAAAATAATGGTTTTTTCTTTGGCTAAAGGATCAGTATTTTCATTTAATGTAGCAATGCTGTCAAGCGTTCTGGCCACTTTTTCCAATGACAGCAAAGTGGATGGATGTTTTGATGCCCATCATCATCATCATCATATCAGCTGAAAGACATCCACTGCTGGACATAGGTCTCCGCAAGTGTCACCACAACAACCGTTCCTGTGCGTCTCGCATCCATCGGCTTCTAGCGACCTTCACCAGGCCAGGCCAGGCCAGGTTTAATGCCCAATCCTGATTGAATACTTTGCAATTATTGGTCTGCTAAACAAAAAAGTAGTAATTTAAAATAAAATTATCCAAAAAATTATTATTTATTAGAGAGAGATATCTCTGTTACCTTTGCTTAAATACAGTCACGTGTTCATTAAAACACACTATTATTCTTCAGTGTTTATAAAAAAGCTCAAATACAATAATTTGTGTACCTAAGTGACTATTGTCCCTTTTTCGTTTTGACCGTTGAGTGCACCAAAGAGACATTTGTCCCTTTTTTCGATACGTTGTCCCACTTGAAGTTTAAGACGTATTGCTTTAAAACTACGTTGTATTTTCACATGCCGTAAATTTAGTTTAGTCCGTTATGGAATTCAGTACGCCGCAAAACTGTATTTCTAAAGCAATTGTTATTTAATGAGACATTTGAAACTATAATATACTTAATTGGTTTCAGCAGTCAAATGCATAGACAGCAAATTGACATGTTAACATGTTAGGTAAGTAATTTCCCCAGCCATTATACACTGGATCTAATATCCTAATAATTCAGAAGGAACCCTATATCGCCTGTCATGAGCTGAAACACTAACGAGTCTGTGAATGACACTAATTGCTAGGCATTCATTACAGACTGATACTCGGCTGAATGTCTCAAGTTATCGTCGAGTCAGGCATGCTCTGAACATTATCGCCTGATATTTAAAATCTGTGTGATATGAATTGGTGTTTTTATTAAAATTAAAAATAAACTTTATGTGAAGTGTATCTATGTAGGTACTGAACATAGATACACTACACATAATGTTTTTTTTGGTACATCGGTAGACTAAATGTAACAAGGCAAGGCAAGGCAAAGGGTCTATCAGGCAATCCTCGGGGTAAAATAGGCTACACTATGGTTGGTGTACAAACCTGTGTGTACAAGTAGTAAATAATGTTTAAAATGTAAATTAATTTCGTTAAGATTACCAGTATTAATAATAAAAATATTTAAATAAAAACCGGCCAAGTGCGAGTCGGACTCTCACACAAGATTTCCGTACCAAAAACAGAAAAAACACGTTTCGTATATGGGAAATCCCTTTTTTAATTTTATGGAATTTTATTATTTGTTGATATAGTAGCAATAGAAATACACACTGCGAAAATTTCAATTAGCTACCTATTATGGTTCTTGAGATACAGCCCGCTGACAGGCAGACGGACAGCGGAGGCTTAGTAATAGGCTTCCGTTGATTACTCTTCGGGTACGGAACCCTAGAAATCAAGTCAGTGGTTCACCACAGGTTTGATTTTTTTTGCTAAGTTTCACATTCTATCGGCGAATTTAATTATAGAAATTATTTGGGATTGACCACGACACATTTCAGTAGCACTAGTCATCGCCATTGATTTTGGGGTTTTTGACCATCATTATTTTCACATTATTATCACAGATAAAACGTGATTTTGTTGAAGTACCCTAGATTAAAAGTGCTGGTAATATCAAGGGGCCTCTTCCCAGCTGTGGGATGATACAAACTGACAGAAACCAACCACCCACCTTTGACACCGCATCAGCAATTCCCTTTGGTGTATGAGGTGTTTTATACGGCTAATAGGTACTTCCTATCTAGCAAGTAGCAAGTTTGCCAATCTTTTGCACAACAGCCGGTCTATTCTGTCGACATTTTACCGTGTACACTTAGGTGGAGTGAAGGACAGGTGAGCTGTCATTTCATCTAGTTTTTATGGTTACTTCGACATGTTTACAGAATCGCACTGCTGAGGCCGTATGAGTGTACTAAGTACAACTCAGCATCGCTAAAACGGTGGCCATTGCCAAAAAACGGCGATAAATATACCCTACGGTAGGTTACATCAATCTGTTTGCACCTACGACGAAACTATATCAGTCTCACCCCTATACGAACCGAATAAACACATCATCTATACCAAACACGTCGGGAAGCCCATGCGTGATGTTTTGCGTGTAGTACGAACGGGTCGCGGTTCACGCTAGACATGTTTGCACGCTACGCAGAGCCAAAACATACATTGATTCAGCGTGTCGCGGGACGCAGTCTGTCCGTGGTTTAGTCGCGAGTTCTATTCGTGCATGACTGTACTTATGTTCGATGTAGAATTTGTTTGGTTAGATTGGTCGTGGTTGGGAATTTTGGTTTGGTTCCGTACTTTATTTGTAGGTAGGTACGTTTGTATTGTAGGCAGACTATCTGCCAGGGTTGCGAATTTTGTTCGAAAGAGTTACCGCGGCTCTGAACGCAAAGGACACTAGGAAGAGCACGAATGGGGTTTAGTCGGGAAGAGTCTGACACTCCCTCCCGCTTCACTCAGAGCGGAAGGGATCATTTGATGATTTCCCATCCATAAAAAAGGTCAGGTATCCGATAAGATAGTAGTCAAGCGCGTGCCTATCAATAACAAAAAAAAGAAGGCATACTTTTCTGCCTATAAATACGCATTTAGGTACATAATATAATATGACTAGATTTAAGCTTACTGGTTAATATTACACCACATCCTCATTAAGGAACATTATATTGGAAGCAGTGTAGGTATTTATTAACAACAAACGTCGTTGTCCTTGAACTATTTTTTTCTATGGCAATCCATAGAAAAAAATTGTTCAACAACAAAGTGTGACGTTATAATTTACTACAAAGGAATGATGCTGGTCGCTGGTAGCCGATGTAATGGATGCAAGACGCACAGGACCGGTTTTTGTGGCGACACGTTGATGTTCAGCAGTGGACGTCTTTCGGCTGATATGATGATGAATGATGCAAATTCCCAAAGACAATTCCAAAACTTCAAAGTGACTGCTCATCATTAATTCAATTTACATGACCATCCCTCAGGAACTCAATTCCACTGTACGAGTATACTTAGCCATTTCGTTCAAAGATAATATTACCATTCAATAAATGACTGTTGCTTTGAAAGGCGCCTACACACTGAAGTTATACTGTCTTTAATAAAGTGCTCTTGAAGCGCCGTCGGTTCCGTTTTGTCGTCAAACTCATTACTGTCCTCTTTACTGACTGTGGAGACCGCTTCCTGGAATGTACTGTTGACTATTGTGTGAGGAGACGTCGAGAGTAAACATTTAGTTAGACTGAACATTTGTAAATTTTATTATTTTAAGTTAATGATGAAGCTAGGAAACGTCTGTGTGAATCTATCAACATGTATAAAAAACAATTAAAAAACTGGAAAATGACTCGACCGATTTGATTTTTTTAGTTCTGCACGCCTCTATACTGGGGTGGTTTCAGGATAAAATCTGACTCTCAGATACATTTTGGATCGTACGAATTTCACCTGATTTTCAACTATATTTAACTTCGATTTTAGAGTTCTCAAATTTTTTTCAGGAGAGATTTGAGAATGTAGAATAATATACATTTCACTACATATTGTCAGACGCCCCACTGAGAGTTAAGCGGGAAATCCCTTAGATGCCTTTTTCCAGTGGTCATAGCTACTATAGGTTTGTCCTAGGTATGGAAGTAGGTATGCCCAATGCCCATGCGCAAGTGTGTCTAGTGAATTTCATCATTATATCATCCCTTATTCGACCACTGCTGATCACGACCCTAACAATGCCAGCTGTTACTATTATAATCTCTACTTAGTAGGTCATCATCCACATTCCGAATTTGCCCACTGCTGGGTATATGCCTCTCATGTTTTGAGTCAATCTGTGCTACCCTCGTCTAGACTCAGTAGATTCTTCAGATCAACATCATCATTTCAGCCAAAAGACGTCCACTGTTATACATTTAAGAGTCGCCACGTCAACTGGTTATGTGCGTCTGTCATCCAGCGGATCCTGCGGCCTTCGACAGGTTATCGGTCCACCTTGTGGGAGGCCTTCCAACGCTTTGTTATCCAGTACGAGGTCGCCACTCCAGGCCCTTTTGACCCCATCGACTATCTGTTTTAGTAGCAACGTGCCCAGATAAACTTCGCCGTACAATTTGCTTCTCCGTATATTTCCATATAATTTGTCGTAAGAAGTCGGCTAATGTTTCCGCCTGTCAAGATGGCAGATCGCGCGATGCTGTTTATCCCGGCGTGCTGTTTGCAGCAAAGACGATTACTGACGCCTCACTCAGTACTGGTACGGTTGGCAGGAAAAGCTACATCAATTATTCAAAAAGCTTACAAGTTCTGTGAGATAGGAGGGGAATAGAACATACAGTTCTCAAATCAAATAACACTCTACCAGTCTGCCTCCCTCCCTTACTTGATGACGATAAGAGATATGGGAAAAAAGATCAAACTTTCAAAAGACCATTCACCATTTGATAAATTCTACCTGAAGAATAAAATGACTGTTTGACAGCTTTCACATAAAAAAACAAATATTATTATTATATTTTTTGTTCAGATTAAAAGTTTATTTGGCCTAAATTGGTTAACGTTCAAGCAAGCCATAATAGTAGGTTAAGAATCCTTTTAGTCAGCAATTACCAAAAAAAAATTGTCGAACCATTTTGTTTGCAGACTGTACAAGTCCGTTTTGTTTTAGAACATAATTGTTTCGTATTCATTCCGGGTAATGTGATTATTCTATTGTGCCCGCGAATTACTGTTAAGATGCTGTTAATTTCAAGCTGTAATGCATTTATTTCATTGAATCACTGCGTTTGGGCTACAATTGTTTTGAATCACAAATTCTTACGTCGAAGTTTTATATAGAGCTAGCTTTTTCGGCTTCACTCGCGTTAATCGCAAAAAAATCGTAGCCCTCTAAAGGGTATTCCAGAAAGGTGTGGTCATATTTAAGGGTGATGTTGGGTAGCTGATATAGATTAAGCCACCCCGCGCACTAGGCAGCCTGGCTGTGGCAGCCAGTCGAACATATGACGGT
Source organism: Melanchra persicariae (assembly GCA_947386135.1). Taxonomy (NCBI): domain Eukaryota; kingdom Metazoa; phylum Arthropoda; class Insecta; order Lepidoptera; family Noctuidae; genus Melanchra; species Melanchra persicariae. Next base: position 2,176,697 of record OX376655.1, on the reverse strand, counting down.
GTATGGGAGCCCGCGCACCTAAGCAGCTACGAACTCCATGTTCGACTGGCTGCCACAGCCTGGCTGGCTGCCTAGTGCGCACAGAGCCAATGGAAATAATGACAAAACGGACCAGAATAAACGAGTAAAAAAGTTTACGAAGAAATAATTTTTCAAGCAGTTTGTTACTGTTGGTGGCATTTACTTCAGTTCAATCATAGATTTGAAGTCACCATCTGTAATAAGGTGTTTTAGTCTTAAGTACCTTGTCTGAATGGGCAGGAATAAAACTAAATTCCCAGAAAACTGAAATAATGTTGTTTTTTCTTGTTTCAGAAACATTACCAGTCGCGCTAAGATTGGGTGAGTTTTATCACGTTTTCTACATTCTTTTCTATTACACACTTATGTCAGTCGATTCTATATTAATTTCTAATAGGCATTAGGCATGTCAGTCACAACACTTGATGGATTTTCAATAGCAGTCAGTCTTGTGGCAATAACGGGAGATAGCTGTCGAATTGCTACGATGTGATGATAGTTTCGTATGTGAACATTGTGAGCATAGTATTAGTTTTATTCACTTCTCGAATTGACGTAAACATAAAACACTCTTTCTTGAAACATACAGTAATTTTTCGGAACGTACTTTTTTATGGATGGGAAATCATCAAATGACTCCTTCTGCTCTGGGTGGAGCGGGAGTGTCAGACTCTTACTGACTAAAACCCATCCGTGCTCCTCCTAGTGCCCTTTGCGTTCCAGGGCCGCGGTGACTCTTTCGAACAAAATCCGCAACCCTGGCTAGCTCTGGCCCTAACGGACCCCGTCTACTATGCTGACATCTCGTTGAGGCGCGCGTGGAACACAACGCGCCGTCAACCCGGGCCTGACTTTGATGGAACGTACTATACGATGTTCATAAAATAAATATTTACATAATCTACCTCTAATCCTTCCAGTCTGTTACCGGTTGTGTAACATAATTATGCCGATGCATGTTAGAAAGTATTTTTGATAGTCTGTTGTATTTTCTGTAAAAAAGTTTTTGGACGTCAATGTTTACATAAACACACAGGCACATTCCCAAAACGTTGCTCGACACCACTTCCTAGTGTATTAGCTGGGAAGAAGCGGCGCAACAAACTCCCCAGCAACACGCCATTTGTCTGTTAAACTGGAATAACTTGAAATTAATACAATCAGAAAAAAGTCCATCCATGAATACAATAGTATCCAAACGTTTTACGTCATCGAAACACATTTTATAGCAAAACCATCTTACACACCACCACAACCATCAAACACGTACCTACGTAACATGTTGCTAAACATATAAAATTACTAATCAATGTGTAAAACGACGATTTCCGTCCTAGGGGTGATTCGTCGCACATCGCACGTCGCAAGGGTGGCGATGGACGGGGAGGCAATCAGGAAGTCGGATGGAATTACATATCAACGTGCGATATTAATGTTATTTCTACGAATTTTCAAATGGATGGAAATGTAAAATAGATGCGAAATGTCGCAGATGTTTAGAATAATTCGCAAATCGGATTTGACAAAACAGCAATGTGAAAGCTGAGTCGTGATTTGAAGAGTGTGGATTAAATACTTGTGTTTAGATATTTAGAGGAAAAAATTCTGTTTGAAATATCTTAAAATAACATAAAAAAACAATCTGTTATTTTTGCAGGAAACTGCATTACGTTTTTACCATTATAAAATCTATGGCATAATTATATTTCAATTTTCAGTCGGAAATTTATTCTGATACTTACAAAATCCATTATAATCTGTTACTAGTTTCATTTTAATTACTTTTGTAAAAAACTAAGTTTTGTATCATGTTTCATTTCATCCGGTCCTTAGTCGACAGTAAATACCGGACCATCCGGGAAAATACCGGACATCCCAAGGGACGTTGACACCCGTTTAATTTACTAAGGAAAATGCAGGACGGCGCCCTCGCACTCTTTATAGGATTGCTTGTAAAACCTCTCTTGAGCAAAGACATTTCCTTTTAAGAAATAAAGAAAATGGAAAATGCGACTAAAGTCTTCTTCGAAACGAACTTGGCTACCCTCCTTTTTTATCTTGACGGTCTTGTAAAGGTGCACCCTCACTTGGAGCATTCGCCTGTAATGTAACGTTAGAGAGTCGGGCATTACATCAATGAAGGAGTAGAACCGTGCATTACAGTTACAGATTCGAGCATCACATTGGTGAGGGGAGAGAACCGAGCATAATCAGTGCGCAACTTGATGAAACAATGTGTAATATTTTGATACAACATGTAACATCAATGCGCACTGCCTGTAATTGTGCGTGTTGCGAAAGCACAGCACGTCCCGCTCAGTGATCAGTGGAATTGTAACGTAATGCTCAAAATCGAATCTGAAATGTTACATTACAGGCAAACGCTCTAGGTGAGGAAGCACCTTTAAAGATTTTTAACAAAATTGTGATGATTAAATCTTTCAAATGATTAGGTTTGCACATGTAGCCAAGCGTGGTGTTAGTTGTAGTGGTTAATGGCTCCAAAATGCCGTGGTCAATTTTAAGCTGCTAATTTAATATTCTGTTTTTGCATGTCATTGCCAATCGGTAAATACTTTTTTAAATGATTAAATTATTAATCGGTACGCGTTTGACTACACGATCGACGATGGACCACGCTAACCTAGAAGCAACCTGTTCAAACGCTTACCTAGTGATTTCACAACATTTATTGCAACTATAACTATATACACACACTTAAAAAAAGACTCAACTAAAACTAATCTAAAACATGGCGTCGAAAAATTCCTCCGCATCGCAGGCCACTGGTAATGTACCCAAAAGGCTGGCAGCATTGCCACGTTGTATGGCAATGCTTATCCTTTGTCCGAGGTAAAAGCCAGCCCTAGGGTCACGCGAAGTGTCAACTAAGCGTCTTGACAGTTGTTTTTTTTTAAACCAGAGGTCTTCTGGCAAGTTCATCATAGGTATTTGTCAAACGTTCATCTTATTTGCAGAGCCCATACAAGTATACAAGAAATTATCTTTGATAAAAGTTGGAATGTTTGCCAAATAAAAGGTAGGCATTTGATCAAAAGGTTCGTCAAACAGACAAAAATCACTTGACAAATATCAGAAATTATTTGCGAAAGAATTCTAATTCAACAAAGGTTGAGTAAATAAAAATGGGTATAATTTACTCGAAAAGGGTCCGGAATTTCAGATGAACGAGCAATGTTAATTTTGACGTGAATTGAGTTTTATGTACCAACACAAAGAAACCGCAAAAAATACAAGTCCAAAGGTTATAAACATTTTTTTTCTGTAAAGATAACAAATTCTACTACGCCTACAGATTTTAAAGAAAAAAACAGGAAAACACTGAAAAATATATGAAGAAAAGAAAACATTCTACGTTGTCCATCTTTGAATAAGAAGAAAACCGTTTTTTTAGTACTGGTTAGCACTCCAAGTATCGCAATTTTAAGGCCTTAATAATATAAATGGTTACTTAAAAATACACAATGCCAAAGTCGATACTTGATGAAGTGACGATGTATTGAAATTATCTCGAATTATGAATACAAGTACGCGTCACGACGGACGATCTATCGAATGTTATTTGGCCAATCGTAAACAATTTGGACCTTAGACAATTATTGTTTGCGATGTTATAATGGCTCTTGACAGCGACATTTAGAACCGAGCTAATGATTTTGTTGATTGAAGTAAGTTATTTAAGATAACTTTTATAACACATGTCCCCTCTATCAAGCGGAAAACGAAACGTTCCCCACCTCCTTTTCCTTTTAAAGGACAACAAACACTCGAGATATCGAAACACATAATGCAATTCACGCGTTATGTTACATTTTACATGCTGGCCGATTGCCAAACGGTCCGCCATTTTATCATCTGCCAATATTTTCATTCGGCGCCGCTGTACTCGCCAAAATTTTTATTATAAATTTACGAAAATTTTAATATTTATATTGTAAAAAATGGCCTTTTATTGTGTTACTAATTTATTAAGAGAGGTGGAAACGTTTTGGGAAATAAATGTAAGTTATTGATTGTGGTGATGCTTAACTTGGCGACATTTCTCGCAGCACATTTCGCCTGTAACATCGTTGTCTCTGAAAGTCAGACCTTTTGTACAGTGAACGATTCGTTGCAGCATGGTGTGTTAATTAGGTACGGTTAAAAAAATATGACATTGTTGTTGACCTGCAAACTTTAAATGAAGGTCTGCCATGGAAGAAATACATCAACAGTAACTCTCATGGCACCATTGTACAGGTACGATGAGACAATGCAATAACGATGCAACGACACTTATTCATTTTTATTTTTTATATTTATTTAACTTTTTTTTTTACAATTTTCTATGTAGAGTCAAGTGCAAGTCACGTCGAAACTGTCCGAGGATTTTTTTCTTTTTTATTTATTTATGAATGGGATGGAAAGCGATAGATGAGGGCCATGATGAAGCGAGCGTGCCCAGAAGATACCGAACTCCGGTGGGCGGGTGGTCGCGAACCAGGCGGGCACTAGCCCTACCACCGCAAGGGAAGTATTGGCCAGTCTTATATGGTGTTCGGTGAGACTGTCCAGGATGCGCCAAACGCTCGGTTCAGTTTAGTGTCTGATGGAACAAATTGCGCTACACGAGGAGGCTTCTTCATGTATCCCACGGTAGTAGCTTTAAATAGGAATCAATTATAATAAATACCTACCTAAGGAGAAATTGAACACTGCAACCGACTACCACGTACAACGTATGCTTCTAAAATATTCATAAAGCGACAGGTGGCAGACATTACTATCGTTCACACAAGCACTTGGAATAGAATATGTTATTACCGCCGTCCCTTGCTTCAGTTTCACTCACTTCCTTCCTATTTGTGAAGTAATACTAACTGCAGTAAGCTGCAGACTGGCTAATCTCTTACATTAAAAGTAAAATAAGTACCTACCTGTCTTTTACCAAAAAAAAAATGAGTAGGATAGATATCTAGGCCTACTTTTTTTTTAGAAATTCTATTTAGTAAGTACTGGAGTTCCAAAAGAGACAAAACAAAGGAATCCACTGGCGAACAATGAATTCGTCTAACATGAAAATACTACTACAATTAATATTGGTAAAGAAATTCAAAATCTAAGGGCCAATATTGTAGTAATTTTTAAGCAACGTGTGCATTCGTATCTCAGTCGCAATCTGTCAGATAAGCCTCATTTTAATACATTTTTGTCAGATTGCGACTGACATGCAAATCCGAACATTGCTTTAAAATGAGGCACTCTTGTGATGGTCAATAACATTTTGAACTTGAGTGTGGAATCTAATATAGAAACATGCTTGTACGATAGGACTGTATACAGAAAGCAGAACTAATATAAATCTCTATTCCTAGACATCACGTTTCGCCGAAAACTTATAGAAAACATTGTGCGTAGCTAGGTCTCGGTCCATAAGAAGGGTCAGGTAGGAACAGCTGTGTCCTTGTGTGTTGGCCTTTCAGATGATTTGAATGGGCGAGCATAAGGGCACAGCGATATTGGCTTTGCTGATTCTCTCTCAGAATATGGTAGGTACCACATAAACTTGCAATAAAGTACATTGACCTTTCCCTAATATCCCTTTATACCTGAACAATAAATTATCATTACCTATAGAGAACGTGGATGAAGTTTTGTGTATTTAATACGTAGGTACATCACAAAAAAAGTAATTTGCATCAAACTGGGGTGGGTCGCTGGTTGTGGTCTATTGCTATCGGCAGACAGCAGGACGAAGCTGATTTGTCTTCTTGACATAATTTACACGATACCGTTCGATATAGGTTCGGTAGAAAGAAAAGAAAACTTGGATTTTGCTTTGAAATCTAAGTTGTTCAATGCTGCAAAGAAAAGAAAAACAAACAGAACAGAAGTGAAAATAGGTAAATATCCTACAGTGGTTATATAAGACACTATTATCACAGTTGATAGCTTGACAAAATAGCTTAAAAGTGTGGCAAGAGACCTACACAAAACGTCCACTTTCCCTAACACACTGGGTCATCGAACGGAAAACAACTCACATTTTATACAGACAATAACTTCAATCAGAGGAGTGCTATATTCTGTCATGTCGTACCCACCCCCATATTATGTCGTGTCGTACCCACCCCTATATTATGTTGTCTCGTCTCGTGCCGCTCCCATAACCACGCCGGACTTATGGGAAACTCGTACGTCGTCGTTCAGATATAGCAGTGATTCCCAACCTTTATTTGACCTGGGACCACTTTTATTTATTTGTTGCTAGCAGGAACTAGACATTGGGAAGAAAATTAAACTGTTTCTTTTTAATCTAAAGTAAACTACACATCGATATTCAAAACTTCTAGCAGAACTATTCTTTGTTATCAAAAGCAAAGAGCATTGTCATAGTGTGTGTGTATTCACAACATTTCTGAGGTAAACTTAAAATCAGTTTGCATCAATGACTTTTTTGAGGTAAAAGTATAGTTTTGGGTGCATGAAGGAGCCTTCTCGTGTAGCGCAATTTGTTCCATTCATCCCTCCCACCGGAGTTCGGCGTCAAGCAGCCTGCTGTGTTTCGTAGACGCTTGGGAGTACCAGTGCCTCAAGGCATCTTCTGGGCACGCTCGCTTCAACATGGACCTCATCGCTTTCCATCAAGCGTGATCGAGGTCAAGAGCTAGCCCATTGAAAAATAAATAAAAAAAAGTATTAAAATTTTACACCTTTCGCGGACCATAATTTGGACCACCAGTGGTCTGCGGGCCACAGCTTGGGAACCACTGAATTATGGGAACGAACTTTCTAAGTCTTCTTTTAGTTTTAACTTTTGATGGTTGGCGAAGTTTGTGTTTATGGTAGTTTTAGCTTTGGGAGAGGGTCGTTATTAAGAGTGGTTAAGGGTAGAAATTACTGAGGTGTAAGGATGGAATTTATAACTTTTATCCATCTTAATATTTTGTTTAACTAACATGATTTAGGTATTACTAAGTTAAGAAATAGTTAAGGTTAATAATTTCTAATCGTCTCAGTTCTGCGACAGTAAATACTTTTTGTTTCATTCTTGGTCATATTTCGAGATCGTGTTTTTTTTTCAGTCAGAAGTCCGAAAGCTTGACAATCAGTATATCCTTGATGTGATTCAGTTAGTGGGTTGTCTAGGTTAGGTAGGTAGTCGTTCCATGTAACTACTATACCTAAGGCGCTGGACACACAGAAAAGACGTAAGACGAGGACTCTTTCATACAAAATGTACAGAAGCGTTGCGATGCAAAACATATAGGAAGGACAGGGTGCGGACACGACGCTTACTCGTCTGCGCCCTATTGTAAAACATACAGAAAGGACGGGGCACGGGTGCGAGCGGATGAGGGACGGGCGAGAGCGGGGGTGCGGGGGCGTGGGCGTCGCTGTCACACACAATTACACCAACACAATTAACCACGTCACGGTCCGACCCTCGTATTTTATGTGTGTCCAGCGACTAAGCAGCATCCGATAGACTGGAAGCTGGCCCCAAAGTAGGTAGTTGAGAAAATGCTAGACATGTTGATTGTTTCTCGATTAATCACGACTAAAACGGACTCAAGTACCTATGTACCAATTAGTGAAAAAATGAGATGAGTAGGTACTTGAACCGTCTAGACCAATTGTCTGCCTTGAGAACGTTTGATTACGATTCGATGTTACGATTTTGATTTATGTGTGTAACTGATTTGCAAATAATTGTTTTATAGAAAGATTTTTTCTTATTCTAGTGCCTATTTTATTTTTACTTTTATAGGTAAGGAAAAAATCTGTTGTGATTTAAATTATTTAAGACCTACGAGAGAGTTTTTTGGAAATACGAAACTAAAACGCTCGAGGGCTTAAATTCGTTTGCAATGTAAATATACAGAGGCTTATGTCCAGTATTGGGTGGTTAAAGGGAGCTTTTCATATTTTTTGCTATTACATTTTTTTCGAACTTCATGTACGTAGTCGGCACATAGGCAGACTTAATGCCACAAAGTATTCTCTTCCAGTCAACCTTTGTCATACTACATTAGTACAAGGATATTGTACAGGACTGGTGCTGTTGTGTTGTGGACAGGTGTGTTGTGTTATTGTTGTTGTCGGAGCTGAAGACATCAGGCTGATAACATCATCATCATCATCGTATAGCATAATCATCTGCCTAGCCTTTTCCCAACTATATTGGGGTCAGCTTCCAGTCAAGATGGATTCAGTTGAATTGAAAGAAAACCAGTATTTTACGTGGAACGACTGCCTATCTGACCTTCACAACCCAGTAACTGGGTAACACGGTACTTCTTGCCAAGACTGATGTCATATTTTGACAATCCGTAACGACTGCCAAAGATCTACAAAGTCCAAACCAGCGACTTTACGTGCTTTCCGAGGCACGGAGGAGTTTCGGTATGTTAAGATGGTCACCCATCCACAGACCAACCTCGGCGAGCGTTGCTTATCCTGGAAGATCGATTCGAGCGGCTGTAAAGATATAACCATGAGCTCCTCCAGTTGTTTAATGTTCTTATAGACTAAGCATAACGATCTGCTAATAGGACGTTTTGATACGGGAGGCATGTTAATAGTGCATAAAAGTTTTTTTAATTTAACAACCAGATTGTACAATTTCATTTAATTTAATGTAAAAAAAACGGCGGGGGCTTCGGTCGCCTGCTTTGCTCGCTCACTCTAGCTCCCGTCATCCGCTTCAATCGTAACGCTCAAATCGTAATCTTATCCGAAATAAACATAATGATATTTGAGCATTTTGATAATATAGCGAAATGAATACTTTGTACTAAATGATCCATTCTCTAGGATTATTTCCATATTACCTATTATGAATTTTCGTTTTAGTTAAATTATATCTGTGTAGGTTTAATTATTTTCCATGGAACAATGGCTAGGTTTGTATTCAACTGAAAATCAGATCTCTCAGAAATATTACTGGCAATGCCGTATAAACGAAACTTTGCTATCGAAACAGTAATTAGTAGGGTTTATTAACGATGATCCGCGAGGTTGGTGTGAGTTTATCGGAAATATAAAACCATTATGGATTGCCCATTACATTGCGGCTTGATTGGTTTTTAATTATGTTGTTATATGTCTTTGTTTACTGTTCGGCTAAAAAATATTTGTACATTTTTATTGGAAATGACTGGTACCTAGTTACCTACTGTTAATAAATTAAAATAAATAAAACGATTTGTTTCAGGGAATTAGATTTTGTTCAACGCGTTTATGTCTTTCTCAGAAGAGAGTAAATAAATACAAATTAAGCCACCTTGTTATTTAAGTTTATTTGAAAAGGTATTCGTAGGTATAATTATTTATAGAAGTAGGTAATTTATTCAATTGAGAATGAGATTCAGCACTTTTTTAAAGCCAAAATTTACATAAACAAAACGACCTCTCATATCACATGCATGTCAACATTTTCTAATGTGTTAGCTGAGTTGTAAACTATAATATGTTGTTATACAAAATGAACGTTTTACTCAGTGAAAATTAAGTAAGAGAAATAAAAATTATGTCATTTGAGCGTTACAGCTTTTAAAATAGAGCAAATTATTCTTATACTATATGAGCGTTACCCGCTGGGAGTGCGTAAATACACCGCAGTCTCCAAAACGTTTATGAGAAACTGAAATTGACCATTTCATTTAACTATCTACATCAAAGAAACAAAACTGACAGGATAAACACACGAAAACAATGCCAACAAATTCCCGAAAAAAAAAAGAAAATAATATTCTAGAATCCGAAATAAGCAGCTTATCTGTTCGAACCAGTCATCAGCTCAAACCAAACGAAACAGGTCAATAGCAATCATAAGCAGTGGAGCAGAAACCAGTAACTATCAGCAGTCGTTTAAACCCGTTCTGTTACTGGTAGATGTACCGGAACGATATCACTGGCGTACAGGAAACATAAACGGAACATTTTATCTTTATGGGTCTCTTTGGCTGTTAGATGGGTTCCCGTTTTGGTATTGTGGCTTGGGGTATGTATATTTTTAGTAACTGTAGTCCTCCACTCCCTCTTCCATCACTTTCATAATCCGATGGGACGGCAACCCGACACGACCGGAGAGAGATCTGGCGCTAACGGCTTAACGTGCTTCCCACCACCAACATCAAAACTCCGAGCTGTCACAGAAAAATTCCAAATGGAAAAACCCAGTAACACTTTTTACATCGAAATCAGGAAATTAATAAGAAAACGGTTCGCAGGAGATACGCGATGATGCCGAAAGATTCTGGAGTAGCAACGACGTACTGGAAGACGCAGCGTTGGAAGGCATGTCACAAGGGTGACCGATGATCTGGTGAAGGCCACGGTTATCCGCTGTATGTGAGACGCACAAGACCGGTCGATGTGGTGATACTCTTGGAGGAGGCCTATGTCCAGCAGTCAGCCGTCTTTCGGCTGAATCGATGATGTTGATGCGCTTTGAACGAAACAGATTGTTAAGGTGTAAAGAGCAACCTATCTGTATCTATTTATCTATATTTAAAAATAGTAGATTATGCACCCAGGGGATAAAGCAGTGTCTTGTGTCACGGGCGTCATATTGAATCTCGAACGCAATGAAGGATTCGGCAGTTACCTCCCGAGCGTAGCGACGGAGTTTAGAGTTTAACTCACGAGCGAAGCGAGGGAGTTAATACGAGAATCCTGAATGCAGCGAGGGATTCAAGCTAGCCCAAGGCAAAGACACCTTTATCCCCGAGGAGGATACTCTACTTTTCACACCTCCTGTGAGAAAATATGAAGCCATAAAACGAAAAACTAAGTATTTTAAATTTACAAACACTAAGTAGAGATATGTATTTAGAACTATACTGTATACCTACTTAAAAAAAGTTAGTTTAATACCATACGGATTTGCATTATCCGCGCCTTTTTTGCGTTCCACTCGGTATACCTACCACATAGCGGCCACGACCAACTCGATTTTCGTTTTTTTTTTACTTCTCTGTGGATAAGTAAATATGTGCAGGCCTATTGTTAGCAACCTAATACAATGTATGTGTACACAAAGCTTTATACAGAGCTTTATATCAGCTGGTAGAATGGGTTCGGACGCTTGGCTGTATGCAATTTGAATTTAGAAAGACATAGGAGATGTTCGAGAAAATAGTTTTTAATTAATAAATCGACTATAAATGGGTTTTAAGTGTTATTCTTATCCTTTTATACAATAATCCGTACATAACCAATTATTCTTATAATATTGTCTTCAATCCGGGACCCTGGTCAATCCTTATGATTTTGTAGAAATTCGAGAATATCATCCCTAAGTAGTAAGAGTATCGAGAATATCTTTCCTCTTTCTGGAACAGAAAGAGAGAGACAGAGACAGAAGGCGTTATAAGTACCTAATATACCGTCAATTGAGCAGACAGATGAGGTTCCAAATTTAAATCACATTATTGACCAGCGGGTTATAATGAAATCCAGTACAATATTATTGCCCGGCTGTGCCACCGGCCAAAAGTGACTCACTTTAGGTTAGGTTGGCATGACATATAATTTGACGTTTTCGACCAGGTGGTGTGAAAAGAGATTTACATACGAGATACGCGCGAAAAACATAACTCTTTCTTGACAGTCGGATAAAAATAAATCCCTATTTCCCTTAATCACACCATGACCTGAGAACGATGTTACCGATCTTATTAATATTTTTGATAGTCCAGTTCTTGAGGAAGATTTTACACTACGACTCTTAAAAGCAGCGGGTAAAACCACAGGGACGCAGCAAGTCTCATCATAACACAATTGCTTTAGGCAAAGTAAACTGACGCTGTTAAAACATTTTAAAACTAACATTAATAGCACACAAAGTCGTTAACAAGCGATATAAGCTCACTAACTACGAGTTCCATAATTTTTGCTCATTTGTGACAAATCCTTTGTCACTACGCCATTAAGTGACGCGGCATTGTCAAAGTTTCGAGACAGCCGCACACAATTTGTTGTCGCCCAAAACTTTCGACGTTCCTTATTCCCGCTTTCCTGAAAAAAGGAAAAGTTTTTATGAACCTCCGGCGTTTTTTTATTTTTTGCGTTTAAACAGTTTCAATTTGTTTGGTGGTTGTTTGTGTAAAGATGTGATATAATAACGTATGTAGATAACTTTTTCGTTTTTGTTTTTGGAGGGACTTTAGTTAATACATAGGTGAAGGAAAGCCGGGAGGCAATCCAGCCTGGATTGACTGGACTGATAATATGTACATACTTTTCGGGACTCTTTGAGAAGGCCTTTGCCCTCTGCTTTCCTTCGCCATACATTCTACTTTCTACTGTATAAACTGTGGCCGTTGGTTGATATTTGGCCACCTGTAGTACGTAGGGATGTCGCATGTGCGCTTGAAAAAAACCAAGAATCCGATACCTGACATCATCTCTACGATCACACAACAGACCCGGGTAGGCTTAACTGCCGGATCAGCTTTCATCGTTGCACAGAGTCCATTCAAAACCGTCTACCAAGTACGAACGTAGAACCAAGCGGTGGGAAAAACGTCATCCAGCACCACCCGACTACTTGCAACCCCAGGAGGCTACTGGTCATCCAGCACCACCCGACTACTTGCAACCCCAGGAACATCTGCCACCTGGACGTGATCTGCAGTGGCCTTTATGGAAAGCACTGAATCGGTTCCGCACTCAGGTAGGCCGCTGCAGACACAACCTGGCAAAATGAGGTTTCAGAGACCCGTCGTATACACAATGTAAGTGCGGCGCTCCGCTCGTTTTTGTCTTGGCCTGCAGCAGGCTTGTTGCTGTTCAGAGCATGACCCACACATTGGAGTGCACCAAGTGCCCATGCACCTGTACTATGAGGGATCTCATGAATGCCACTGACGCAGCAATTGCCGTGGCCACCTACTGGGCCAAAAAACTCTAAGGATAACCCCTTAGATTTTTTGGGCCCAGTAGGCCATCGGCTCGAAAAGAAGAAGAACCAACTAGAGCCACGCGAGAGCATACTGTCATACGCAACAACATTAGCTCCTGATTTAAATGACGTAAAAGAAAACAAATCGCTCATTTCCATATACTACTTCCTCCAGATTCCTGCATAGGTCACGGGAGGGGAACAGCTAATATAATAATAAATTAAATTGAAAGCAATAATTCTACCCACAGCTTGAAAACTTCTTATTTAAAAATCCACTTACAATCTTCTCGAATCAAGGACGAGGATCAGAACAATGAGGCTCATATTTCCACAAAGATTCAATTCGAATCGGGCTATACAGAACCGTTAACTGAATAATATTGTGAACTATCCACTTACTAGGTACTGAATCAAGTATGTATTTGTTTGTTTAAGCTGACTTTTACAGGAGCGACGCGAAAATTCGACAAAAATCTATAATCCCGTTCCAGCTTTTTATATTTAGACGTACTGCGAATTGATTCACACTCATACGCGCAAATCATTTTAGTTTATGCCGAATGCTTTCATTCTGCATACACCAAAGGGGAATTTTCCTACCTGTTTGTTTTTCTTGAAAGCTGGGGGTATTTTAGTCAAAAGAATAGATTGCTTCTAAGCAAGCGTGCTCCGACTTCGACCTCATCATCGCTTACCAACGAGCAAAACAAAACGATCTAACATCCCCTTTTCAAAGAAATTGATCTACAAATACAATATTCGTAGAAATATTACTATTAAAAAAGGGTCGGTGTTCACTGTGGGAGCCGTAAAGCAATACAGGATTAAATTCAAACCGCTCTGTATTGAACCGTAAACAGATTGATAGTGTAGCAACCACTAGATATCAAGCTATTTGTATCCTTGAGCTGACTTTTACTGTCTCGATAGAATTCACATAAAGCTTTAGTGTTCTCTTTTATTATCTATTTCATGAAATCTAATACATGGTCCATATAAACTCTATATTATTATGGGCTAAGTAAGATTTTTTTTATCGCCCGCTATAGTATGGTACAGAGGGCCCTTGAGAGAAAATCTGTGTCGGTGGCCAATCACATCGGAGATGAGCAAAGTACGTAGGAGATAATGTAGTGCACAAATGTGGCAATCTGACGTGCCTGTAATGGCGTCAAGTGCGATCTTGGAGATCAGGCGCAGGAACAAAACAATCAAACAAACTCCGGGCTGCTAATACAAATCAACTGGAAAACCTCGATAACACATTTTGCACGACCAAGGAAGAAACTCGATAACAACGCGTCATATTCCCGTGTAAATAGCAAGGTACATTCTAAATAATGTCATTCAAAACACGCTTCTTTTAATGTTTCGTATTTCTTGCCCACATGGCGTCAAAATTAAATTAATATGCCTCACGCTATTCACTGCAAAACAATTCATTTTCTTTATATTTTCTGCTGTTCTATTTTTGTTAAATAAAGACATTAGTGACGTTTATTTCATGACGTGATACAATTCAGCAGCTGCATTACGTCAAAGCGACGTGAAGCACTGCAGCTGCTTTATATGTAGTAAGCACGACTGCCAAGATGAAGGATTCATGGCTCACTGGGTACGCTGTTCATAATGTGTTATATTTCCTTAGTAATGTCGCTGATGTACGTGTTATTGAAACAATTTCAGTTGTTCTACATAAATAACTAACTTTTTCCTGCGGTTACACTCGCGGGGCCGATCTCAATGAAGCCGTATCCAGGATGTAAATGTTCCGACCGTTTTCCTCAAATACTGCTGGAGATCAAATTCTAAACATATCGACATCCTAGCACCAGAATCTTAGGGACTTGATATACAAATCGGACAGGGCGCTGACAAGATAAAATGTATGGCGTCAAAGGTACGAAATATACATTAGAGTCGCGGGCGCGCGGACAGACGCCATATATTGTCGTCGGTGCGCCGCGCGTCCGGAGAGCTTTGTATATTAAGTCCCTTATCATCACTATAATTTTCTACGTTTGGTTAATAAGATCCGAGATGACACACTCCATGACACACAGCAATAGTGTCCCTTACTATCAATGAAGAGTTTTCGTAATTGGATCAGTGGGCCTATCACAAATGTTTTGACGTATTGTAACGTTACTGTATCGTTAACGTTAGTGAATTTTGGAAATAAAAAACAACAACCCCCATAGTAATTTGGTTTAATGTTACGCGACATACACAATTTGTATCATACAAATTGAAAACGAATATAGTATCCCATTCAAATAAATATGATGTGCGAAACGAGCATTATAATGTTTATACTAATAAACTTTACTTAAGTTAACGATAGTGTTACTGTTTACTAAACATTTGTGCATGGCCCTCAGAACTACCAGATATTACTATTAACAAACTTGTAAAAAACAATTTATCCTCCTTAGAACTTGAAAGAGTTCACTTCCTTATAAAACTGTTCTACATTTTCTAAATCAGATTTATTTACGTAAGAAGTTTCATTTAATGTTAATTCAATTCCTTACAACCGTTTCGAGCGAAACAACGCCGGAAAAGCCGTTTGTAGAAAAAAGCTCAAACAGAAAAGTGTACAGTCGGAAGAAAAATTGTTTCAAACTTGTCCCCTCTCACAAAGGGAAGACAAAAAACAGTGAAAATATTTCCCGATAGTTATATTACTATCGTTATAAAAGCTGTTAGGCAGCTATCATTCTTATTTACGAAGATAAAGGCTCTGACACGTGTACACAAACCTCATATCCATTACTGAAAATACTCCCTTACGGAATATTCGGGAATGAACCCGGAAAACTCACAAACTCATATTTACGGGTATAAAAGAGGAGGTATTAATATTTTTTTCTCTTTAATTTCTTTTTATTGCTTCTAACTTTTGTCTTTTACTGAATTTAATCCCCTGGTGTTCGTTTTGATCAGGCGTTAGGTCGGGTCAGTTCATTATTATGAGACTAAGTAAAGTTTTAATTAATGGGTGGCTATTATCATTTTCTTTGTATCTGTTGTTTTAGGTACCTACACTGTATAATTTTTGAGCAGAATAAAAATACGAAAAGTTTTTTTCACGTGAGGTAAAATAAGGTTTATTTTCTCACATCAAGCGATGGCAATAAAAAAATTCCGGCCAAATATTGCGGCTTTTATGGACACTTTTTCTTGAAGATTTGTAGCCACATTGGCAGCTTGTATTAAAAATAACAGTAGCTTTTCTACTGTTGGAAGTTAGTAATAGAACTACTGTTACACTTAAAAGAGATTTCTGATTTCAGGCTCTTGTGAGACTCAGGTGTGATGTGACAATGCGTCAGCTATATATATGTCGCAGCTAACTTGCTGAATCAGCCGTTGAATTGGTTACTTGGCCTTTTCATTGAAATGTGCCAATTTTTCAGCAATCTAAGTGACATCTTTTGTTCAATATCGTTTAATGACTTGCCCATGTCACTTATGTCGCTGAATAAACAGCGCAGTTGAATTAAAAGACTTTAATGAAATGGTTGATTTAGCTATTTGGCTGCGACATTTACATATCTGTGTGCTGATAACTCTCCCAGTTAAATTACTGGAGCGGATTCAACTAACGAGGTGTCAGTGGATTTGCCGCCATTTTTCGTGTCACATACGAATGTAACTTAATAGCGCGCTAACTTTTACGTGTGTTAATGTAAATTCGCCATTTTGTTAAGTACCACATTTATTATTTCCAGGCTTTTTTATTATATTCAGTTTTTTTTTTGGAAGTCGGATCTAATGCGTAAACTTCCATACAAATAGTTCCATGACTACTTCGGAACGTATTTTCACGGATTCGGATCGGATGCAGTGCGTAACCGCTCTAAATGTTCAAATTTTTTGAGCATGTTATTTCATCTTTCCCCGCTACCGTTTTCATTTATGTAGCCTTTCACATTTCCTGTTTCGCTTATCAAACGTGTTTTGTACTTATTCCTAAAAATAAAAATAAAAGCCATGTTTTAATTACGATAAAAACACGAACGTCCACGTACAGTCAACGATAAAGTTGTATATGCAAAAAACATCTTATAGGGGAGAAAATTGCGTGATTACTAAATTTATAACAAAAGACTGCAGCCAGGCGATTGAAATCAATGACTTGACTACACGCGCAACAAAAGTTAAAAAGTGGTATTTTTATCGCTTTCCTTGCATGTACGCCCTATACATTAAATAACAACGCAATAACAAGACAAAAAACGTTTAATTATGTAACAGTTTGCGTGCAGACTGCATCGATCGACGGCTTCATAATTCATGGCTGGATTTCCATTGACTCATTTTGTGGTGGCCATGAAATTATATGAGACGTCGCACTCGTAAACTTAGCTTTAAAAGTTTTCTTAATGGTATTAAATGTCTGCTGGTAGTGTTGATTTCTAAATATCTGAGTGGACTCTGAATTTGTTCGTGCAAGTTTTATTAATGACTAGCTTTTTCCAGCGACTCTGCCCGCGTGTGTGTCGGTTATCGCATGAAAAGTAGCCCATATTCTTCTCCATATTCCAGTCTATATATCTGCCAAATTTCATGACAATCCGTTCATCCATTTTGGCGTGAAAGCGTAACAGTCAGACAGACAGAGTTACTTTTGCATTTATTATATTAGTAGGGATTTGTGTAGCCTGCTGAGAAGGTAGATTTTTGAAAATACATCATTTCATCATGCCTATGTTGCCGAAAGGTGTAGATGTTGCGATCAAAGACGGAAAATGGTCATTGAACGAAAGATAGCTCGACACGCGTTGTGGTGTTTATCTAAAGGCCACATCGCAAAATTCAGGTCGTAGCACTTTAGAAAACAGCCGCATTGCGTTGTTGTAATGAAGAAAAGCCGTGACACGTTCTGAGCCTTTACTGATGCAACCGCATCGCGAAATAAGTAAAGACAGTCGTTGAAAGTGTCGGGACCCCAGGGTCCCTTTAGAAGACATACAAGGGGCCAAAAAGGTCTTCAGACGAAGAAGTAACAAACAGACAGACGGGGATACTTTCGCGTTATAATATTATAGTACGGATGGGCTAAACCTACATGTTTTTGCATGTCGGCTGACAGGCAAAAAATCGAGTGTCAAATATTCTGTGATATAACTTTATGATATTTGTAGTTTTTTTTCTAGCTCAGTCAGTTAAAGTAATAAAAGAGTTTTAAAACGCGTGAATCGAGTGGCACACCGGGGAGTTAGAAGCGCTTGACCGGTTAAATCCCGTATACAACAATATTATTTTCTACAGTACCAAGATTTTTATTCATACAAAATGATAATGATCCTTATGTGAAACGTATTTTCTTGGTTTCTAATAAAAACTGAAAAGGATACGCTGCTGGCGTAATGAATATCTACGTATGTCATGTGTTTGTTCGTAATAATTTTCTATGAATCGTACTGGTTAAACATGGAGCTTGTACACTCCGTAAGATTGAAATAAATCTTTATTAGATTATAATTTCTCGTAGTGCTAGTTTAAACATAAAAAACACAGGAAGCTTTAATAATAAACACATAATTATTTATTTAACCGTCTACATAATTAAATTAAGTGGAATTCACGGCAGTTTCCAGAAAATTCCCCGCGCGTTCGCGAACATAATAAGAATGTAGAAAACAATTCCAAGAATCGGTTAACGGTGAAGAGATGTCTTTTGTAATCGTAAAATTAAAGTATAACCTTCTGGAGATTTCCATTTTGTTTGAGAATGAATTTGAGCATGATTTTCCTATATCTACCTACATGACTATGCTGCTTCGTGTTTAGTAAACAACCATTTTCTTGGAAAATGTTAAGGAAATGCCAAGAAATTATGTGGGTTTCTTTTGAAGTAGGTTTCACATGTCGCTGGGTAACACTGACCTTGTGCTGGCCTAGCGTAGTATGGTAATTCAATAGAAGAAGAGGCCAGCTCTTAAAGCGAAAGTGACTCGTAGACAACTTGCTTTAACTTCCTTCCCTGAAATAATATATTAACAAGTACCTTTACATTTTTTTATTTACTTTAAACTATATTTTTTTCATTGTAAATGTCAACAGAATAAACAATTTTCTGTCCGTCTTTCTATAATCTAAAATAAAGTACCAAGGAAATAAATAGGTAAGTATAAGGAGGTTTGTAGACAGCAGCAATAAAATAAACCTGAAAGTATTATCTTTGAATATTTCATGGACACCCCAAAATACAACCTGTATTGATAACACCCGTACAGTAACGAATGGTACAATCACGACAAAAACATGTTTCGCTATCTTATTCACGGTACACGTGAATACAAAAGTGTTTCTCGTTGTTCACCCTCTGACACTTACTCTTAATTTTCGAAACGAGCTTTCAGCACACGTAATAAAGCTCAAATTCGAACAACACCTAATAGGTAGTAAAATCGTATTGTTGAGAATAATAGCGTTATAGTAATTTAATTTTAAGTGGATCTTATACAATGTTAATAAGATTTAAATTTGAATAACACAGAAGTAATTAAAGTATCCTATTGTGAAGTAATAATCGTCTAACTAGTGCGTAGGTATATAATTGAGTTTTCGAGGAATTTTCGTGAAATAGGTACAATAATATGTTTGAAGGTTTGGAAAATCTTTTGTTGGAAGTAAATTGTCTATCATAGAATTCAGTAAAATACTTGTATAGATAGATTAACACTGTCTAGGTTTGAATATGTTGTATGGGTAAATGGGTAATTTGTTTCAAACCAAATAGCCCAAGGCAACATAATAGTCTTCAAAATCAAGTTTTTTCTTTCTTTGTTTTTTTCGGACAAAAATTTCCTACTTAAAATACGAGTGGGAGTCAGAATGTTTGTTGATCAATCGCGGCTGACCGGCTTAATATATTTAGATTTTTTTTTAGCACATGAGTATATCAGGATACGATTTTAGGTATTCGTGAAGATTTCTATGGGATAATATCGGATTTACATGCGGACAAAGCGGCTTGCACAAGCAGGTACTTATAATAATTATAGAGGATATGCGAAATAAGGTGTAAAATCCCGCAAGCTTCTATAGAAAAGGCAGGATCATCTGACCAGACGGGTGTTTTGCTTGGTGGGCAACAGCCCGATGGTTCAAATCGCACGGAAAACTCTGATACCGCCATGCAAGATTTGTTTGAAGTAGTTCGTTGCTGGAGGAATACACGTTGCTGCGTTACTTTTTGTCGCAGTATATATTTCGCTACGTTATTTTTTTGTGCCGGTATCCATGCTGCCCGAACCTGTTCACGGCCGCAATGGAGGACGTCTTCAAGGTTTTGGACTGGAGAAGGCTAGGCATTAATGTCAATGGCGAGTACATCTTCGATTTGCCGACGATATAGTCGTCATGGCTGAGACCACGGAGGACCTCAGTACAATGCGCGATGACCTCAGTAGAGCTTCCGAAAGAGTGGGTCTTAAAATGAACATGGACAAAACCAAGGTCATGGTAAATACCCATGTAGCACCCACTTCTATCAAGATTGGAGGCTCTGCACTCGAAGTTGTTGATGAGTACGTCTACCTGGGACAAACGATCCAGTTAGGTAGGGCTAACTTCGACAAAGAGGTCAACCGTCGAATCCGACTCGGCTGGGCGGCGTTCGAGAAGTTGCACGGTATCTTCTCGTCTCACATACCACAGTGTCTCAAGACGAAAGTCTATGACCAGTGCGTGTTGCCAGTGATGACCTATGGACTCGAAACGTGGTCGCTCACAATGGGCCTCATCAGAAGGCTTAAAGTCACCCAAAGGGCAATGGAGAGGGCAATGCTCGGAGTTTCCTTGCGTGATCGAATCAGGAATGATGATATCCGCAAGAGAACCAAGGTTACCGACATAGCCCGAAGGATCGCCAAATTGAAGTGGCAGTGGGCAGGGCACATTGCTCGCAGAACAAATGGTCGATGGGGCCGAAAAGTTTTGGAGTGCCGACCGCGTACCGGAAGACGCAGCGTGGGAAGGCCTCCCACATGGTGGACCGATGACCTGGTGAGGGTCGCGGGTAACCGATGGATGCGAGACGCACATGACCGGTTGTTGTGGCGACACTTGGGGGAGGCCTATGTCCAGCAGTGGACGTCTTTCGGCTGATATGATGATGATGATGATCCATGCTGCTACATAGTAGTTTGTTCAGTGCTTTTAGAACATAATTATAGTAGTGCATTTTTCTGCTCTATCTGCAGGCAACGGCATTATGTTTCTATATAAATACAGCCATTTTATAAACTGCTTAGTTCTTCACTTACATAAAAAAACCTTTTTACAAAAAAATACAACAGACTTTAAAAACTACTAAAAATACAACTGACTTTAAAAACCACTACAAAGTACAAAGTAATTTTAAATTTTTGAAGTTGGTGTCAAAAAACGAAGGACATACTTTATACTTTAACTAAATGAATTGATAACCTCCTCCTTTTTGAAGTCATTTAAAAATCAATAGGGAATAATTTCCCTGTCTTCTCATTCCATCCTCAGTCCACTATACTCGCTCATTTGCCCGACAGACATTAACAAAGTGTCCGAGGAAGCTGGCAGCCAATCAAACTACAAAGGAGTGAGGAAGTCCCGCAAAATTGCTATTGGACTAGAAAAGTAATTCGTTGAGAACGGAGTGAGACTGATTAGCGAAGACGTCCCTTTGAGCGGACCGGTAATTGAGCAAAATGTTTGATTTCGTTTCGATTTATTTATTAACTAGTTTTCGCCAATGGTTTCACGAGCTTGAAATCCTAAAAGAGGGAATATTCCATGAAAAAAAGATTCCCCTGCAATGATTAACAAACGTCAAAACATACAGTTATAATATAATATTAAAGCTAGCTAGATTAGCTATTAGAATGATTTTCCTCACACAATATCATTAAATTCTTGGTATCACTGACATAGGTGAAAAAAATTCGGTAACCCCGGACTGATTAGAACTCTAAAGTCACGACGGCTTGTGCAAGCGACATGATCAACGTGCGTTTTTTGTTTGAAACATACCTTGGGAGCTTTTGCAGGATGGTGATATCATTTAATATTTCACTTATTTTGTTTACCAACCATAGTAAATAGATGGAGTAATGATGAGTATCACCATCCACTGACCGAACTTGGGCAAGCGCTACTTGACCTCGTAGATCGAAACGTGCGGATGTTTTTATTTAGCTACGAACGCCTGCTCGAGTGGTTGTGATCACAGACTACAATATAATCATAGGGGTTGTGATGTATAACACGTCATGTTCATGTCCAATATAATTCTATTTCCATCCACAAAACCATGAAAAAAATCACGACACTTTTTATTAAAATAAACAAAAACGAGACTTCAGTTTCATCAAACACAGCGTTGTAGCTGGAAATTGTAATTTTCTCCCGAAAAATATTACGTGGTATAAAAAACTCCCTTTTCAGTGCGTTCGCAAAAATGAAGGTTGTAATTTAGCATGTCAGATGGTCGTGATAAATGAGTGACGTCACTGAAAGGGGGTGAAAGGGGGAGTGGGGTAATAAATAATTGATTTCTGTAGATCAAAGAATTTTGCTTGCGACTGTACAGCAGGTATCAATTTTTTGGGTTTAAAATCGGAATGAAGAAGGTTCATAGGTACATTTTTAGGCCTTTGATGTTGAGAATAATATTTTTTTATCATAATAGAATTTTTTTTTATATTTTTTGTTCTATGAAAATGTTCTCGTTATCTGTCATATAGTATAATAGTCACGAAATTGAAACATAGTTGTAAATTCAATGTATGATTAAGTTTACATTGCCAATTATGTCAATACCACGTTCAAATTCAACTTCAAACCTATATAATAATCCATTTACATCATAAATTGGCAATTTTCTTTAAAATATTTGTAATCTTCATCCCCTTAGAGAATTTTCAATATTGTTTCACAACTTAAGTATAGATTTTGGAGCCAATCCCCAACGTATTATAAAAAACGAAAATTGATTTCTTTTTACTTATGATTGAAGGGAAATTACTTTGGGGTCTATTAAAATCCTTTTTATTTAAACACTCGAGGGCTGAAAGGTTTTTTGTGCCCCTTCTATATTTTTAGGGGCAAGTTGATCCATTATTATGGATTTCAATTGTTCTTAGAAAAATACTGTTTACAGTTATTTCTTGAAGAAAACCAACATTCTGCACGTTTTCGAAGACTGCGACGAAGAAAAAGTAGCAAAACATTTACTCGAATTGCACATAGATTAGGAAGTTTCAGCAAATTACGGCAAATTCCCCCTTTATATGGCTAAAGACACCACCTGGCAAATAACCACCATCGGCGACGTTAATTCGAAAACAAAACCAAGTCCGAGGAAATTGCAAGAGAATTGGTAATGCACCAAAGTACCCCATTTGTACCCAGAACAAACTCCCCTGAACTACCCTCTGTCTTTCGCCAATTTTCCCCTAGACACCCCTGCGATAAGGGTATGGACACAATACGACATTGTATTACGCCATATTTTTTGTTGCTACTTTAAAATTCTGTTCAAAGCTGAAATAGTAGCAATGAAAATTTAAATATTTGCAGCTGCATTTTCTAAATTATACTGGAGTCGGCAACAAAAAAAAAAGAGGAAAATTATACTTTCACCTTTCAAAAGTTATTATTCTAAATATATATTATCAAGGTATCAAGCTATAAGATATCAAGGTTTTAAGCAATGTTATTTTTTAGCATTAACTACTTTAATTTTTTCTTAGGTTCTCGTTTAACCACAATCTCACCTGATGGGAAGCGATGATGTGGTGAAAGAAGGAGCATGCTTACCTAAAAGTGAAATGACTTGATTTTCTTAATATGCTAGAACAAAAGCTTGTCAACAGTATGTCTCACTCCTAACCCTGGACGTCTAGTGACAAAAATATCAATAAAATAAATGAAATGGTCTCGCCATGCGCCGCGGGGGCTGACACCACAGTTCACTAGTTGAGACGCGCGACGAGCACTGTGACACATGTCGGAATGAGACAGTCTCCGCTGTTATTATGATGACAGAGCAAGATGTAGACGGATGTGATTTTAGTTTCTCGTAAATATTTCGAGGAATTGAGCAGTTTTTAATCCGTTATTTACCACCAACACCTCTTACAACACGTTTCCTTTCCTTAATGAGATATTTGAAGGAGATTTTGTCTGCAGTTTAAGGAGAGATTTTCGCGTTTTCTAGGAGTATTCGCATCGCAGTCGCGAGAGGTCCAAAAAACCAGTAAATCTACAATGTAACAAGTTTTTTTTGAAGTCGGTTAGACTTTTAAAAAAGGAGGTTGTCTTATTGATGATCGCTAAAATATTTTCACTACTTGAATTTGAATGCTTTTAAGTCCGAGAATTGGACTTTACATCTTAGCAATATTCAAGTATAAAATAAAAACGCCATCTAAGCTTTATTGAATTTAATCTAGCCATTCCTAACAAAAACATCAGACCTATTCCACATTGATTTCAAAATAAAACATCAATAATATCTGCAATTTTCTGCAATAGAGTCATCATATCAATTTAAAACATTGATTGAATTCAAAGGCATTATAAAAATGTCATCTTGAACATGAAACCGTTAGTCCAATAGAATAAAAGAAAAAAGCATCAGGTGTAGGAAGCATTTTCTTGTCATTCAATAGCGAAGGGAAGCTATTGCCGAGTTAATGGCTGTTGCATTTTGCCATCAATTCTGCCATAGTAGTTTATCTTTGAGGTGTATGGTCTAAGGGAAAGACGGAAGGAGGTTTGGGGTAAAATCTAAGACGGAACCGATGAAAGTATGGTATGACTTTTTTAAAACTCTGTTTCTTGAAAAAAAAAAAATAATATTTTAGACCTAGGTATCTTGCGGAGTCTTGGGGCGTTTCGCACCACGAGTTATTCGAACCGCGGTCCGAATCGCCCAAGAGCTCTTTTTGAATGTGTCCTTTCGCACCGCGGTTCGAATCGCCCAAGAACTTTTGGTAATGGGTTGATTCGGACCACAATATAGGGAAAAAACATTTCTAATTTTGGATAGGTGAAGTCTGACAGAAGAGATGTAGTTTTTATTGTACATTTCGTACAGTACAACCAGGCACAAAATGATAAAAGATATCGTAGGCCCGCTACATATTAAGTATTGATGCAATTGCATTTTACATTTTTTTTACTTACTAAATATATTGATTGGCTTAAAATGTAGTAAACATACATCAAATACATGAAAAAAGGTGATGGTGTGCACACGCAAGTACATTCCAAGAATCTCAGGTAAAATTTATTATCCCTTTGGTAAAAAGTTGACTTACCGGTCACATAAACAATAGAACAACCCTACAGCAGGAACACTTGTTTCTGATTGGTAGATGCTTCTAGTGTCATTTTGCTTGCACTTTGGTCATTGAAGACGTCACAGTGTCTTATCAACTTTGAGAGTGGTGATGTGACTGAATAATTTGTTATTCAAATGTTGTGATGTGTTGATTTTATATGGTAAGTACAACTACATTTATTGCAAATTCATTATTAAGTAGGTAATAGAAACCATGATAATTTATATACATAACAATATAGAATTTCCATTTTTCTATGTTTTTTATTTAATATCAAATTTGCACCTATATAGTACAATGTAAAACAAATTCATTTAAAAGACATGGTATTGGAAGAAAAAATGTGTTTAAATAGCAATTTTTTATTTAAAAAATAACTAGAAATAAATAAAATGTTTTGTTTTTAATAGATCTTTTGGATGTATCTTTTGGATGTATATATGAAACAAGTGATCGCTATAAAGTAAAATTTAAACACGTTTTTTTCTTAGATTATAATCTATCGAAGTTTGTATAATGAAATAACCAAAAAGCTGCCTGAACTTGATATTACTTCCCAAAGCCTACCAAGTATTGATCAATTGCTAAATCAATTGATATACATTAAGGCTATTGTTCCGTTTCTTTAAATTTATCTTTAAAATGTATAAACTATAATTTGTTTCTTTTATTTAATGCATGATGATGATGACATGCACATTTCACCGTTAAATTGTAAATAATAATTGTAAAGATAATAAATAAATAAGAAATAATAGTTGTAACATAAGAAATAATAGTTGTAAAATAAGAAATAATAGTTGTATTGTAAAATAATTGTTAAGTACATCAAAACTATTATTTTTTTTTAGGTCGCTGTTTCAGTTCTGTAAAAATGTCTGGTCACCCTTCAGCTTCACATGGTGAGCCTAGCACTGTCGTCTTTCAAAAAACAAAGAGAGGGAGGCAAATGCTCTGTCGCGCTGGATATAACTATGTGTTGAAGAGAACAAACAAGGATGGGTCTGACTTATGGAGGTGTACTAATAAAGACTCTAGTAAGTGCAATGCAACACTCAAAGTGAAACCAAATCCATTTATAATACTACATGAGACTTCCCATAACCATCCACCTAGAGGAGAAGCAGACATGGAAATAGATCGAGAGATGTATTTATGTACTGAAACATTGCAAAAGAACATTAATAAACCAGTAACGCAAATTTACGGGGACGCTGTACAAAATCTTATCAATAAAGGAATAGATTTATTAAATCCTTTACCTCAGTTTGATAATATCAAGAAAAAACTTTACAAACTCAGAAATGAATCGCAAGGTGCTAAGAAACTTAACTTCCATAAAGCCTGTGAACTCGAGGTGCCAAAACGGTACGAAGATTTATTGTTTGCGGAATATAAAGAAAAACAGAAGCGAATCCTTATTTTCGCAAAGAAAGAAATGGTCAAATATTTGAAAAAATCGACAAAATATCTCATTGATGGTACATTAAAAATTTGTCCAAAGTGTTTCTGTCAGGTATACACTATTCATGCAGATATCGGCAGCAACCAAGAATATGCCAATGTAGTTCCCGTGCTATATGCGTTGCTTCCCGACAAAACAAGGGCTACATATGAAATTTTATTTCAAATGATAAAAAGCCAAGTTAAAGAATGGCAGCCAACAGAAATTTCAATGGACTTTGAAGTGACTGCGATATTGGCAATAAAAGATTTATTTCCAGAAGTGAAAATACTTGGTTGTTATTTTCACTTTAACCGCTGTTTATGGCGTAAAGCTAAGCAGTTGGGAGTAGTCAAATCAAAACTGGGGGTAATCCATGTGAAACTATGCACACAATTGGCACATCTACCCCCAGACTTTTTGGATGAAGGGTGGCTATATGTGATGAGTGAAAGTCCAAACAATATGGAAGTCACTAAGTTCAATGATTATTTTGTTCAAACATGGCTTGAACATGAGGTACTCTCAAAGACATGGAATATATATAAACAATGTGACAGAACCAATAATATGGTGGAGTCATGGAATGCAAAAATAAAGAAAATCATTCCAGAAAAACCCAATATTGCACAATTCCTTAATGGAATAAAAAAAGACGCCAACTTTTACTTTAGTAAATCAAACAGACCAGGTGACATACAAATTTCAAAAAGAAAAATAGACACCATAGAAATGACCCAAAGAATTCATAATATCATACAACAGTTGTTATCTGGTAGTATAACTGTGGGCCATTGCTTAGAAAAATTAAGATTTTAGTTTAAGTAGTTATACTTTTTTTTTCTTTTTATTGATTTTACAAGTTTCTTTATCTTTGTTGATTTTTGATAAGTAAATTATAATGAATATCATAATCTGTGATTAGCAAGAGTTAGAATTAAGTTATAATGTTGATTAAACTGTGATTTTAAACCATTACCGTCTTACTACAAAAATGTAACCAGTATTAATACATACGGATTAGGTCAGTTTTGGCCGATTCTTTTTTTGTGAATTAGCACTTGTTACACCTGTGATTGCCCTTATTTAACTAATTATAAGTAAATTGTAATGTAAATCTCTGATTAATGAGAGTTAGTTTTAAGTTAAATGTATGATGTTGATCAAACTGTGATTTTAAACCATTACCGTCTAACAAAAAAAAATATAGCTAATATTAATATACACTTGTTATACCATTTGATTGTACATATTTAACTAAGTAGTTATAAGTAAATTACAATGTAAATCATGAAACTGTTAAATGTTGATGAAACTGACTGTATATTAAACATGATTTCTAAATCGCATATTTTTTTACACTTACCACTTTTCTAATCGTCTGTCCAAATGATTAGAAATCTTTAATTATTTCTATGAGTTGAAATCAAGATACACGATATGATTATTAAGTACTTTCGCTCAGTGGTCCGAATCGACCCATTCCAAAAGATACCTTGGGTTATTCGCACCGCTGCAACCACTGTGGTGTGAATCGCCCTATTCAAAAATAGTACTTGGGCGATTCGGACCGCGGTTCGAATAACTCGTGGTGCGAAACGCCCCAAGACTCATCTTGCGCATGCGTTTCAAGTTTCATTAAAATCGTTTTTTTTTGTGTCTTTCTGTGAGGAGTAAACGTTTGTGTTTTTTAATGGTAACAAAATCAGTGGTTGAATATTTTAATGTCGTTTCTTTGAAAAATATGGACAGTAGGATTTCATTCTATTCATTCTATTAATATTTATTTTAAATTTACTAGATTAATAACTTACCTATGTATAAATTGAATATCGTCGCGACATTCACACAAATAAACGGTTTCTCACTTGCTTACTGTAACGGCTGTTCGACATTACTTAACTGAGTTAGTGTAAACCCTACTTTAGCTGAAATCCAAAATACAGAAGTAAAGAGTTGCATAGACACACACACCGCAAAAGCATTTTCCTTGACAACCACAAGTCTGCTTATATTTCCTAAAAACACCTTTCCTCAGTTCACTTAGACCACACTGTTAGCCACAGGGGGAGACTAGACCGAGGGAAGGGGGTGTTTATAAAAGCTTCAATTAATTATAGCACAGGTGAAGCAGCGCGAATAAGCGTGAGGGATTTATGTGAAACTGCGCGGTCTTTCACGTCAAATTGATGCTTCGCCATCTTTGAATTCCATTTATAAATTTGAATTGAATGGCTGATTTGAATTTTTAACGATTGCGAATGTCAGTGCTATAAAGGTTTGGCTTAAAAAATATAGACTTTTAGGCTGGCCGTTGACGTAAAATTTTCCGTTCTCCTAATCCGAACGCGGCTTGTTTTTGATTGGAACGTCAGGTTTATTTCCATTCGGAAAATATACAAACGTGTGCGCCTAGTTGAACATTTTTTATGTAAGGCAAGCATTCTGGTCTCCGAATCTGAAATCCTTATTAGGAAACCGTAGGTACGTATGAGGCCAACCTTACATGATTTAGTATAATGTACTCTGTGGGCTATTCATATAAAATCTAACTCTAAGATAAGTTTAAATACTTAGACAAATTCTATAATCAATCTGTTTATTATAATTTCAATAAAATATCTGCTAATAAGTATACCTACCCATAGGTGTAACCACCTACTTCAAAATCGGACGAAGTTCTCAGTTCGACACTTTCATTGCTATACTTCTAATTTAGAAACCAATATCACTATCACAATTAATTATAGAGTTAATTAAAATCAAATTAGAAAAGCGATTAAAAAAATATTCATAAGTTTTTGGTTACTCTGGAATAGTTTTTTATTAAATTAATAAAACGATCAAAACAAATTAAAGATACCTACGTTTCAATGTGAAGTAGGTACCTAATTATAAGAAAATGTCATAATGGACGAAGCAATTAGTCTCAATTATGGTCTCAATATATAAAATGTTAAGAAATAAAGAAATTTGATATTGTGTGATTGGATTTCAAACAATTGCAAAGGTAAGTTTTAGGTTACATGTGTTTTATGTAACCCAACGAAGGTAATTTTAAGCTGTTTAAAAATACTGGCAACTAAATTCTTAAAACCGTCTTAAAAACGTGTTAAATTCTCGAAAAATAACTAAAAATCTGTCTTTTGTTTGTCAATAATAATATTTATTTATTTATTTAAGAGAGTACTATAATATGTAGTTATTGCCACAACACTCCGATCAACAATGAAGCCACAACATATTTTAAGTTTATTATAATTTCATTTTTTTGGGCCATTTAATATTAAGAAAAAAAAAAAAAATTCTTAGTTCAAAATTCAAATTAAACATCAGAGGGCACTCCTCGAACCCGGGTGCTGTGTGTCTAATTATGATTGTCCTCCTTTCACTCCCTGAGAGAGACCTCTCTTCAGCTAAATTTAATTTACTCCTCAGACCATAATCACGACTTGCGAACGAATTAAAAGGTTTTCAGGGAATGGATTTCTTTTTTTATTTACTTTGAGGCACACGTTTCTTGATTGAATTTAATTTTTGAGAGCATAAAAGTGTTTCAAGGGCTTTTAACATCTGTAGGGTCGTAAGGTAAAAGTAATGGAATTAGAATTTGATAAGAATTTTCTGGTAAAATCTTAATCTGATTTATTTCAATTTTATAAAGCCATTTAAGAAGTAATAAAGATCGTGGGCTACCTCATTAGTTACTCGTACTTTCGATTTTATTATTCAATAGCTTTTGCCCGCGATTTCGTACGCACATATCCCGTTTTCCTGTTGTTTTATTAATCTAAAACTATCTTCGCATAACATTGCCTTTCTAATGAAACCAGTTGGGGCACATCGGTTAGAAGGCTACAATGTCTATAACGGACATGGGTCGAAACAATTTTTGTGTTTTTTATAGATTTCCAGACACGACAATAATTTCCATTAAAGCCAAAACCAGCCAACAATCATCGAAAATATGTTAAGAAATGTATCGCTCATTTTCAAATTCAATTAATTTCTTTTCATTCACTTTAATTAATTTTGCTTAGGCGACTATGGGACTCACCAGACAATGGGCAGCAGCATTCTTTATACAGCTGCACAGCAATTGCCAACTCCCAAGCGTGGCGATTATGGCAAACCACTTTGGAGGTGGCCTATGTCTAGCAGTGTACGTTTTTCAGCTGATATGATGAATCTCTGAACATTTATTTCAATCAATCTGCCTATGTACCTTTTGACAAAATTGGTGTCAGATTTTCTGGCTTCTGACTGTTAAAGGTCTACAAATGATAGCCAACATAGTAACGTGTTTGGATAGTTTTCTCATTCATCATAATCATCATATCAGCCAAAAGACGTCCTCTGCTGGACATAGGCCTCCCCCAATTGTCGCCACAACAACAGGTCCTGTGCGTGGGAGGCCTTTTAACGCTGCATCTTCCGGTACGCGATCGCCACTCCAGAACTTTTCGTCCCCATCGACCATCTGTTCTGCAAACCATGTGCCCTGCCCACTGCCACTTAAGTTTGGCGATCCTTCCTTTTTCTCATTTACTTCAATTTATAACATTTACTTGACAGATGAAACTGCTACTCCTAACCCTATGCGTGATCACGGTGACCTACGCTGAGATACGCTGGGACCCCAGCGGGCAATACCGAATCCTAGTCGACGAGCCCGTTGAAGAAGAGCCGGCAGAATTCAAGATTGAGGCCAAGTCTCTAAAAGAGCTGAAAACTTCCCCCATAATACCTCTTGTCAAGAAGTATAGACTCCTCGACCTTGATGACTACAAGATTGGGTACCCCAGTTACTCAGGTTACCCATATTTCCCTTATCGTTTAATTGATCCAGGATTTTCGCCCTCTTCTTCTTACGTTCTTCGTGGATATAAACCTTTTCATTATGACTACAAAGTCATAAATTGAATGAACGTTGTTGGTGAATAAAATTTGTCAGAACATTTGTTTTGTTTTTTTTTTTGAACATTAGCTACGTCACACATCTATATCTTGAATAGGTATCGATTACAATTTGTTGACGCCATCATCATCATATCAGCCTAAATACGTCCACTGCTGGACATAGGCCTCCCCCAAGTGTCGGCACAACAACCGGTCATGTGCGTCTCGCATCCATCGGCTACCAGCGACTCTCACCAAGTCATCGGTCCATCTTCTGGTAGGCCTTTCAACGCTGCGTCTTCCGGTACGCGGTCGCTACTCCAGAACCTTTCGACCATCTGTTCTGCGAGCAATGTGCCCTGCCCACTGCCACTTCAGTTTGGCGATCCTTCGGGTTATGTCAGTTACCTTTATTTGTTGACGCCTTGCCATCATGATTTCGTTGTGAAAACCGGCCAAGTGCTCGTCGAATTCGCACACAAAGGGGACGTACTTCGGAGGCTTAGTGATGGGGTTCCGTAGGTTACGTTTCGGGTATGTAAATAATGTAGCCTGTAACCCTCTCCAGGGTAACATCTATTATACATAAATTGGTTTTGCGATTTAGTCGTGAAGCGACAAACAAACAAATAAGTGAACTCAATTTCGTATTTATAACATTCAGTTTAGAATTAAGACGCCTTTTTTAGTGATGGGAAATCATCAAATGACTCCTTCCGCTCTAGACAGAGCGGAAAGGAGTGTCAGACTCTTACTGATTAAAACCCATCCGTGTTCCTCCTATTGCCTTTTGCGTGCTAGGGCCGCAGTGACTATTTCGAACAAATTCCGCAGCAAGAACTAAACGTAGACCAAGGCGGTCTACGTTTAGTTCCTACACACATTTTTCCTCAGTGTCGTTATATTTTGTTATTGGAACTAGAGTTTTGATGTTTCTCAGGCACTTATGATAATTATCTAGAATTATTCTAAAATTAAGGTTTAAGTAGTTAAACAAACTTTTGAACAACAGACCAACAATGGACGTCCCTATTAGTGATGATATTGCGTTATTCACGGTGTATTTTCAGTTCTAACTACCTATTCGAACATTCAGCCCGAAATCAAAGAGTAATGAGCTCCACTTTGTTGCCATTCCTCTCAGTTAGTTGAGCGGATCGTCTAATGGAACAGACAAATGTGTTTGTGAATGCTGCCTACTAAACTACACTACCAACGTTATTAGTAGCCGATAATGCACGTTAAGTGCAAATTTTAATATTTTGCTGGAACAGAATTCTACCATCTTTATGAGATAAATTTACTTTTTGACAGGACAAGTATAAACGTAAAGCTTTTAGTTTCATCTAAGTCCTTTGAGTCGTGAAGAGGTGACGAGGTAACAAATGGACAAACAGAACACACTGACCAAGTGACTTTTGCAATTAACATATAAAGTTACATTTATGTATTAGTATCATCAGAGATCGGAATAGGTAGAGGATATTTACCTAAAGTTAGAAGAAGTAAGTGACATAGAGTTGATAATTCATCACATCCACAATTCACACTTCACATTGACATACACGCACATCTCATCCGTCACACACACTGGCACACCTCCACATTATATCCACCACCTGTGCTGACATATACACATCTCATATACCACCCACACTGACACACATTCACATCTCATATATCACCCACACTAAGCCACGTGGCCCTTCAATCATATTGTAATTTTGTTTCATATTAGTATTAAGAAAATAAACTAGAGTAAAATATAATATTGTAAACGGAACGCAGAGCCTGGATCCCACAACACAGGGAATCCTAGTGTGGGATCTAGGGCCTCAACCAACAGAGTAAGTTTTATTTGAGACAATAAACATTTTTTAATTCATTTTCATTTTCATTTAATACCTCTTCTAAAATCCCGGAATCATAAACATGACCATTGAATCCTGGGATTTAAGAAATTTGAACTAATTAAAAATTATAATATTGAAGAATCTTATTATGTTTTTAGAGTTCCGTATTCAAACTGTTAAAATAAAGCTATGTTTTACATACCTATAAAATTGAAATATGATTCTTCAAAAATTTTTTTTACTTTTTGTAACTTTACTCAAGTCCAGTTCATGTTTTCATAATTTCGGGTTTTAGTTGTCATGTTTTTATGATTTCGGGATTTTAGAGGAGGTATTATCAACTCTGTTACTTACTTCTTCGAACTTTAGGTAAATATATTCTACCAATTCCGATCTCTGGTTATCCTTTTCAACGTACCTACAAATGTACGTGTTCACAGGTGCATTTTTCAAAATGTACCTATGACGACTGTGTCAGCGCCACGTTGCGCTTACAAGAATTCTCATATGTGGCCTCATCATTGAAATTCTAACCTTCATAAAAAAAAGTTTTAAATACACCACGTACCTAAAAAAAAACTTTAAATTGGGTCAGTCTACAATGACTTTCTCAGCATAGAATAGGTACCATATGCTCAGTTTCTCTTCCGCAATATTTACGGAGTCTCAATTTCTCATTACTGCTGGCTTCGGTGCTAAGTATAGGATTGTAGGATATCCTCGTATTTATAACACTGCATGAAGAATGGAGTGCTTGCTTAAGCTCCGGATAGATGAAGGCTTATTTAAGTAGAGATTACTAAAGGATTTTTCATGAAAAGTTTATACTTTTCATGAAAAATCCTTTAGTAATCTGTCTGTGCTGTCGAGTTTTACACTGAATTTTGAGTTTTTCCTATGTAATCCAACAATGTTGGAAAATGGGCTACAAGAAGAAAATGTTCTACAACATTGTATTTACATAACGGAGTATCAGGATGGGCAGCGGAGCGGTCTTTGTGATAGTCATCCATCATGGGCGTGTTATAGAAGAAACGTTGAAATAATAGCACGTTTGTGATTCATAACAATCACTCGTTTTATTCGATTACATTTGTAAATAAAATATACGGTAAAACACAAGATGAAACTAGATTACGAGCCAATAGGTTAGCACGCGTGCACCTCGTACGCTGTCTGTCAAAAGAATGCCAGCTGTCACGGCGTAAACGCAAACTTGCTACCCTATTCGGGGTTACCCGCTTATATTTTATAAATCGCTATTTATATTCGACTAATTGAAATAAATCACCATTTTAATCTTGAATTTAACAATAATTACTATTCAACCAAATAACACAATCAGTCTCTCATCTTAAATCTTGGCTTAACTTTTAATTTAGCTGCGCGCCGTCATATAGATTAGAAGGCCGCTTATATTTTTATTTTAATTAATTTATTTGGGAGTTTAAATGAGCATACTTTCTAGATAATAATCAGTAGTTATTCGGAGTAATCGGAAAACAAAATCTTCTCGTGTCCAGAATCTTCTTATTTGTATTTTTTTTTAAGGATCGGAAATCATCGAAACCAATCAGCTGTTATGTCCACATTTTGTTTGGAAAGTCAAAGTTAGAGTACTTTTATACATGGGAAATCATCAAATGACTTCTTCCGCTCTGGGCGGAGCGAGAGGGAGTGTCAGACTCTTACTGACTAAAATCCATCCATGTTCCTCCTAGTGCCCTTTGCGTTCCAGGGCCACGAAGACTCTTTCGAACAAATTCCGCAACCAGATGGGGCTTTTCAAGGAAACAGTATTGCCATTCAGAGTGACAATGCTGCTTGTGTTCTTGGTACTTTTCTTATTGACAGCGACGTGGATGATTGTTTTGATGCCACATGATTTCTTACGCATTTATAGGTACACTAGCTGTCCCCCGCGGCTTCGCTCCCGTCAACTGGCTACCTACCTTACACCTACCCTACACCTACCCTACACCTACCCTACACCTACCCTACACCTACCCTACACCTACCCTACACCTACCCTACACCTACCCTACACGTACATGCATGCAAATAATTCTATTTTATTGAGGTATTTCTTTCCGACTTGCTAGACTAAAGTTGTGATAGCTCGGTTAATATACATGTTATAAAAATAATTTATATGCACTCAGGAATAATGTAGCTTTCTACCATTGAAAAAATTTAAAGAATTGGATCATTAGTTCCAGAGATTACCCCCTACATACAAACTTACAAACTTACAAATTGTACCTCTTTATAATATTAAGTATAGATAATGATAGAGGACATATTCTATTCTCTCTTTTATAAATAGGAAAGTATCAGAGGAAACACGAATCATATTATGTAACATGAACTAAATCAATATTGTTACGCGCCAGAATTAATGCCGGGTACATGACGATGAAAGTTACTACTAGCGCCATCTAGTATCGAGTAGCAGAACTAGTAGAGTCAAGATCCTTCTAGACATTTCGATGCTAGAACATTCTAGAGTATTCTATGTCTGGTTGGTCCGGACCGGTATGTACTCGAACTTTCTAGATGTTTCTATACTAGAAGGTTCTGGAATTATCTGCCGACCTATATAAGGCCCGCATAGCCTCCGACCGAGTCAGTATTGAATTTGCGATACAAGCGACAACTTCGAGAGCGAACTTCGACTGCGAATTAAAGTGATCAGTAGTGCAATTGTGATTTATAATTAGTGAGTTTAAGTTGTAATAAGTGCTGATTAATTAAAGTGTCATTTTGGTTATTTTATCGGCTGTTTTTATTGTCACGAACCCTAAGCTCGTAACAATTGGTGTCAGAAGAGTGGATATTTAAACTATGCCGATTCTACCGAAGGACGACACGGAAGGTATCCGTACCCGAAGTCAACGCCAGCAAGAGACGGACCAGAGGCGTTTTGGAGGTGCAACGCCGCAGACGTTGGAGGGCCAGTTGCCGACCATGGAGCCCGGCCCATCCACAGCAGCTCCAGCATCTGCAGCACCAGATTTTGGAGCTCTGATGATGATGCTGCAGGAACAGGCTCGCCGGCAAGAGGAACAGGCTCGCCGGCAGGAAGAACAGGCCCGAAGGTTGGAAGAACAGCTCCAGCGTGATAAGGAGGAACAGGCCCGCCGACAGGAGGAACAGGTCCAGCGGCAGGAGGAACAGGCCCGTCGGTTAGAAGAACAGCTCCAGCGTGACAAGGAGGAACAGGCCTACCGACAGGAGGAACAGGCGCGCCGCCAGGAAGAACAGATGCTCCTAATGAAGGACCTTCGCGCGGCCTTCGGGAAAGACATGAAGGAGGTGAAGGAGAAGGTTGCTCAGCATGACAACCGCCTGTCAGAAGCTGAAACCCAGATCAGCAAGTTTAATGACGTCATTGCTGATGTTAAGAAAGAGTTGGGCAACCTTAAAGTAGGGGATGGAATTGCAACTCCCGTAGCTACTACACCTTCGCTACGTGGATTCAAAGTGCCGCCCTTCGATGGGACATCTTCCTGGTCGGCCTACAAAATACAGTTTGAGGCTGTTATGAAAGCGAACGGCTGGAATAAAAATCAGGCCATGACTGCCCTCACCCTAGGCCTGCGCGACCAGGCCTTAACTGTCCTGGAAGCTCTCGGTAAGGAAGTGACTTACGAGCAGCTCCTTGAGGCGCTGGAAGCCAGATATGGTGACGCACATCTGGAACACGTGTTTCGTGCGCAGCTCAAGGATCGCGTCCAACGTAGCAGTGAAAACCTACAGCAGTGGGCCCTTGAAGTGGAAAAGCTGGTCCGTAAAGCATATCAGTCTGTACCTGCGCTCATTGAAGGGAACCTGGTGCAGGCATTCATTGATGGCATCCGCGACCTTGAGGTTAGAGCTGCTGTGAGGCTCGGGCACCACGGGACGCTTAAGGACGCCTTGGCTCATGCACTGGAGGTGGAAGCTGTGCGGCAGGATCACCGGTCCCATCGCGTCAGAGAGGTTTCAGCGGCTACAGTTCGCGACCGTGTTAAAGGATACAGCCCTAGGTGCTATGGCTGTGGGGAAAGGGGCCACCTTCGATCCAGTTGCCCTAAGCGAACTGCAGATAGGGAAGATAACCGATCTCCAGAGGGTAGGGCGGCTAACAGCACCACCGCTCAGCAACAGCAGGGAAACGAGTAAAGGCCAGGACTGCGGGGCGGGTGCTGGCTGATAATCAAAGAGCCCCAAGGATTTCGATCTCACAAACCCACGATGGGAATAGCCTGATCATCAAGGGCGAGGTCAACGGAACGCCATGTAAGCTGACTATTGACACTGGAGCCTCACGCACGGTTGTCAGTTCCCAACTTGTAAGTCGGTTCCTTGGGGACTCCGCATACAATCGAGAGCGCATTAATTTGGTAACAGCCACCGGTCAGCGCATACCCGTCCGAGGAGAGAAAGAGATGGAGTTGAAGCTAGGCAACAGAATCTACCTGCATAATGTTGTCGTGGCTGATATAATGGACGATTGCATCCTGGGCCTAGACTTTATGAGGAAGAATTGTTGTGAGATCGACGTTAATCAAGGAGTTTTGAAATGTGGACAAGAGGAACTTTTCATGGAAGGGGCTTTACCAGGAAATGTGTACA
Organism: Melanchra persicariae; assembly: GCA_947386135.1. Taxonomy (NCBI): domain Eukaryota; kingdom Metazoa; phylum Arthropoda; class Insecta; order Lepidoptera; family Noctuidae; genus Melanchra; species Melanchra persicariae. The sequence goes on along the minus strand of OX376655.1, from coordinate 2,138,612 downwards.
ACCTAAAGAAAATTGTCCTTCCTCCGAGATCGGAAACGATTGTGCCGGTCAGTCTTCCTCGGCATCGTGGGCAGACTCATCGTTGTGTACTCGTGGAAAGGGTAAACAATGACCTTCCATGGAAAGTGGCACGAACTTTGGTCAGAGCCACCGACATCTCAGGGGTACGCGTGCTGAACCTTTGTGATACGGAACAGATGATAGAAAAAGGCACGCTGATTGGTACTTGCGAGGAGGTGGATTGGCTGTGTCGATGCCAAAATCTATCGACCGGGACCCTCAGAAAGGATGCACAAACGAGAGTGACCACACTTTTAGAAGACTGTCGCAGCGCTCTGTCTCACAATGAAATGAGCAAGGCGAAGAGGATGTTACTCAAGTACGTCGATGTTTTCTCTTCAAACGATGCTGACATCGGGAAGACTAGCTTAGTTCAACACAAAATAAACACAGGAGAAGAATTGCCTATCCGTCAGCGACCAAGGAGATTGCCGGTAGCACGTGAAAAGGAAGTGGAAACCATGATTGAGGGAATGGTGAAGGATGGTGTCATAGAACCGTCATCAAGCCCATGGTGTTCTCCTGTAGTGCTGGTAAGAAAAAAGGACGGCAGCATGCGGTTTTGTGTTGACTATCGTTGTCTGAATGACGTGACAAAGAAGGACAGCTACCCTTTGCCAAGAATTGACGACACGCTGGACATGCTTACTGGAGTGAAGTGGTTTAGCACACTAGACCTAAAAAGTGGTTACTGGCAAGTTGAAATCGACCCTAAGGACAAGGAGAAAACTGCATTCTCGACAGGAAAAGGTCTGTGGCAATTTAAAGTTATGCCGTTTGGATTGTGCAACGCTCCGGCAACGTTTGAAAGGTTGATGGAACTGGTACTAACCGGGTTAATTGGTGATGCCTGTCTTGTCTACTTGGATGACATCATCATCGTAGGTCGAACGTTTGAAGAACATCTTCAAAACCTGGAACGCGTGCTCATGAAGATCCAGAGTGCCAACCTCAAGTTGAGTCCTAAGAAGTGTTCACTTTTCAAACGGCAAGTTAGCTTTTTGGGATACGTAGTGTCGGAAAAAGGTATCCGCACGGATCCAGAGAAAATTGCCGCTGTCAAGGATTGGCCAGTTCCAAAAGACAAGACGCAGGTCAGAGCATTTTTGGGTTTGTGTTCCTATTATCGGCGATTTGTCAAGAACTTTGCAGATATAGCCAAACCCCTGCACAAGCTAACTGAAGAGAAGCGACATTTCTGCTGGGATGAAAGTTGCGACATCGCGTTCCAAGAGCTAAAAGACAATCTGTGCAAAACACCTATTTTGGGGTATCCTGATACGGCCAAGGAATTCATAGTTGACACAGACGCAAGTGACATAGGACTTGGCGGTGTATTATCTCAACGGAATGGCGATCAAGAAGTTGTGATAGCGTACTTCAGCAAGTCATTGTCGAAACCTGAAAGGAATTATTGTGTAACAAGACGAGAATTGCTTGCTGTAGTAAAGTCATTGCAGCATTTTAGCAAATATTTGCTGGGGCGGAAATTCCACATACGAACTGACCATGCTGCACTTAAATGGCTATTGCAGTTTAAAAATCCAGAGGGACAAGTTGCGAGATGGATTGAACTACTGCAGGAATACGACTTTGAGATTGAACATCGCAGCGGAAGAACTCATGGCAACGCAGATGCATTGTCAAGAAGACCTTGCCCTGAAGACTGCAAGCATTGTACTAGGCAAGAGGGTAAAGAAGGCGTACCTGTGAGAATGCTCAAGACAGATCTCAGCAACGAGTGGAAGGAAAGCCTACAACTTGCACAGCAGGAAGATTCGGACATAAAGCCGATTCTGGAGTGGATGAAGGCCAGTGCTCCTAAGCCAACGTGGAGCGACATCTCAGCGATGAGTTCGATCACAAAAAGCTATTGGGCCCAATGGGACAGCTTAGTGATTCAGGATGAAGTCCTGTGCCGTAAATGGGAAAATGCTCGGGGAGACAGCTGTCATTTGCAAATGGTTGTCCCTAAAGCTAAAGTACCGGATGTTCTAGAGTTGTATCATAATGGTTGTTCAGGAGGCCATATGGGAGTTAAACGGACTCTACTAAAGGTACGGGAACGGTTTTACTGGGTCCACTGTCGTGACGATGTCGAGGACTGGTGTCGCAAATGTACAACTTGTGCGGCTGTAAAAGGACCACAGACTCGTAGTAGAGGTGCATTGAAGTTGTACAATGTTGGTGCACCATGGGAAAGGATAGCCCTAGACGTTGCGGGACCGTTTCCGGAAAGTGAAAGTGGTAATAAGTATTTCATGGTTGTTATGGATTACTTCACTAAGTGGCCGGAAGTCTTCGCCATTCCAAATCAAGAAGCTTCAACAGTTGCTGATAAGCTAGTTCATGAAGTCTTCTGTCGTTTTGGAGTACCCTTGGAGATTCACAGCGATCAAGGAAGGAATTTTGAGTCTCAAATATTCCAGGAAACTTGTCGAGTTATGGGTACTCATAAAACGAGAACAACTTCTTACCACCCACAATCGGATGGAATGGTGGAACGATTTAACCAGACATTGGAGAGATACCTGGCAAAAGTGGTGGAGAAGCGGCAACGGGATTGGGACAAGCATATACAGCCGTTTTTGCTGTCATACCGAAGTGCTGTTCACGAAAGCACATCAGTGACACCAGCTTTCGCAAACTTTGGTAGAGAATTACGGCTGCCTGCAGACCTGATTACCGGAATACCACCTGATGCCCCACGCAGTATAACCGATTACGCGAATGACTTGCGGAACAAAATGAATGACATTTATGAGCACGTCAGATAATCGGGCCAGCAAATGTCTGAAAAGATGAAAACCCGTTATGACCGCAAAATGAACAATAAAGGATTCGACGAAGGTTCACAAGTGTGGTTACACAATCCAGTTCGCAGCAAGGGGAAATCTCCTAAGCTTCAAGCTAAATGGGACGGGCCGTACCGGATTGTGACGAAAATCAATGACGTAACCTACCGCATACAGAAAGGTACAAGAAGTACTCCTAAGATCGTCCATGTGGATCGACTGGCACGTTATTATGGGCTGGGCTGATAATGCTCGGGACGAGCATGTCTTAGGAGGGGGCAGTGTTACGCGCCAGAATTAATGCCGGGTACATGACGATGAAAGTTACTACTAGCGCCATCTAGTATCGAGTAGCAGAACTAGTAGAGTCAAGATCCTTCTAGACATTTCGATGCTAGAACATTCTAGAGTTTTCTATGTCTGGTTGGTCCGGACCGGTATGTACTCGAACTTTCTAGATGTTTCTATACTAGAAGGTTCTGGAATTATCTGCCGACCTATATAAGGCCCGCATAGCCTCCGACCGAGTCAGTATTGAATTTGCGATACAAGCGACAACTTCGAGAGCGAATTTCGACTGCGAATTAAAGTGATCAGTAGTGCAATTGTGATTTATAATTAGTGAGTTTAAGTTGTAATAAGTGCTGATTAATTAAAGTGTCATTTTGGTTATTTTATCGGCTGTTTTTATTGTCACGAACCCTAAGCTCGTAACAATATGATAACAGCTTAAAACGTTTCATCACTTAGTTAATTGTTTCAATAATTTAGAAAACATCTTTATCTGATATATATTTAATAGTTTTTTTATAGACTGCATCTGATATAAAGTGAGTGCTAACATAAAAATTCTTTAGTTTATCTGTGGTTTGGTCAGTTAAGGTTTAAAGACAATAGTTTTCCAAAGACAAGCTATTTTTAAGGTAAGGCATATATTACTCACTAGCACTTAGCAGCCCCGCCCCAGGTTTGCTCGGGTTGGAAAATTAAAATAGCCTAAAGGTGTATACAAACCGGTGTTACGGGCCGTAGTATACAATTTGCAGCTAGCATGTTACAATACGCCTCATCCTAAAATCCGAGTAACATGCGCGTGTTCGGGCTCGTTTCCACGTACTAACTGCACGAATCAGCACAACGTAACGCCGTTCAGTACCCAGCTTTATTTTGATCAGGAATAACTTTTGAATAGTGAAAGAACTTTTCAAAGAGGTGCAGTAGTTCCGGAGATTACCCTCAACATATCCATGCCACATCATTTGCACCATCTCCTAAAACTTAAAGTAAAAAAGGGACCCCGATTTATTAGTCCAAATGGCTTACTTTTGGAAAGCGACAATTTTAACATAATAAGCTATCCGACGTGACAATATACTGTCAAGCGTTTTGGGCATATCACGTTTAAAACAATGCTGTTTTTTTACAAATAGCTTTTTCTCTAATATGTTAAAGTTATTTCTGTATACATGGAAATATAAATTAATAATTTTTAATAACATTATTATTGACACACATAAGAACAGAAAACCAATTTAAATCGTAAAATATCATAACTTCATATTCTTGAACGAAACAATAATAATTTTAATTAAATCCGTCTTTACTTATTTTTAGATGAATTTACTAAGCGTACTTGTGCTGGCAATCATCTACGCGCACGCCGAATGCAGAGGTATCGAATTTAAGGCTGACTATGGCCAATACCCGGTGGCGATCGAGTACCCGTGGTATCGGCAAGTGTACCCGCAGGTTAGGTACGACGTGTACCCGCAGGTCAGGTACGAGTACCCAGTACGGCGATACCGTATCTTAGACAGGTCGTACGACCCGGAATACTTTTACAAACTATACGGACACTATCCTGAACAATGATGGGTAGAATAAAATGATTGATGTTTTTACTTATGATTTGTTTTATTTACTTTTTTTATAAAGTATTATATATATTTAGGTTTTTAATGTGTAGAATTTCAAATACACGAACTATATAAATCTACTAAACCCTAACTACATATAATACAATATGTATGTACAAAAACAAAATGAACTCAGGCGCCGAAACTCGAAGTATTCCTCCGCATTGCTGTCATCCGGAAACGTGCCCAGAAGGCTGGCAGCATTGCCACGTTGAATAGCAATGTTAATTCTTTGGGCAAAGAACGAGCCAGCCCTCTGGTCACGCAAAATGTCGATCAGTCGGCGAGATATGTCTTCAAACAAAAAAAATGTTATTAGTTTATTACTTTTTAACAACATATTAGGTCTTTACCTATGAAATTGCCGTACTGCAGTACTGGCCATTTCAAATCAAAATAATTTTTGTTTGGCTAAGAATTCTAATTTCAAATTAATTTTATTATAAAAACATGTTTTTTTTTTTCCAAAAGTAGTCATTTGTTTATTGATTAGTGTTACATTTTCATCGCATTACAATCTTTTTCGTCATCATGGATACGTTAAAAATTCGAGTAATTATGGAAAATGAGTACCGTCGTGGCAGCAACGCGGCACAAGCGCGGCACGCAACATCAACGACGTTTACGGAGCTAACACTACAAACCAACGCACCACCTGTTATTGGTTTGCTCGCTTCCGTTCTGGAAATTTCGACCTGAAAAATGAACCTCGCGGTCGTCCGAAGACTTTGGTCGACAATGACGAATTAAAGGCGATTGTGGAAGCTGATGATACACAATCTACGGCTGAATTAGCAGCAGCTTTCGACGTTAGCGTCAAATCAATATTGGTCCATTTGCGTCAAATTGGCATGGTAAAAAAGCTTGGCAAATGGGTGCCCCACGAACTCAATGATCGCCAGCGCGAAGTACGCGTCGAGACGTGCCTTGCACTGCTCAATAGACACACAAATGAAGGAATTTTGAACCGCATTGTTACCTGCGATGAAAAATGGATTCTGTTTGATAACCGCAAGCGCTCAGAAAGTTGGTTGAATCCTGGTTCAGCACCTAAACAAAGCCCTAAACGAAAACTTACCCCTAGAAAAGTGATGGTCACTGTTTGGTGATCTAGCGCCGGGTTGATTCATCACAGCTTCTTACAAAACGGGGTGAGCATTACTGCAGATGTGTACTGTGAAGAACTGAACACAATGTTGGAGAAGCTAGCACATCTCCAACCAGCATTGGTCAATCGCTCGTCTCCGCTACTCCTGCACGACAACGCGCGACCTCATACTGCACAGCAGACGGTCTCCAAGTTGCAAGAACTGGGGTTGGAAGCTCTCCGTCATCCGCCCTACTCACCAGACCTTGCGCCTACAGACTACTACTTTTTCCAGAATTTGGATAACTTCTTGGCGGGAAAAAATTCAATACCCGAGAGGCAGTACAAAATGCCTATGAAGAATTTGTTGCCTCCCGTCCAGCTGATTTCTTTAAGAAGGGCATCAATAAACTGCCACTGCGTTGGCAAAGATGCATTGATTGCATGGGTGATTACTTCGATTAATACAAATAAAAAATACATGAAAAAAAATCGTTTAAATTTTTTCATACAAAACGGCAATTTCATTGGTAAAGACCTATTATTAAAAAATATAAACTTAAGTCTTATAGTGTTGACTGATCGTAGAGCACTATTGTTTATTATAGAACGGAAAAAGTATGTACCTAGTACCTTTCTAAAATAGATAGATGAATTAATTTATGTCACGAAGTTTCCCAAGCAATCCAATTCTGGCACACTAAAAGTACCTACAAAATTATTTAGTGCACCAAATAGTTGAGTATTCCGTACCTATCTTTATACCTAGCAAGAAATACCTCACAGCGCTCATTCTTCAAGTCAGACGCCGGTGGAGAAACAACATGCATCTAGGCGCACATACTTGTACAAAACTTTCGCCAACACATATAAATTCTAGCACAAACTGAAATTGCTAGTCTGAAAACTTTTGGTTCTATGCGACTGTTCGTTTAGAATACATTAGAATTCTTTACAGATATGTAATTTTATCCTTTAAAAGTTTGTCATGCAGAATGTCGGGTGCCGGCTGGAATTCAGTTTGGTTTTTACGTTTGGACTGAGTTTGAGAGAACAAATTTTAAAATAAATGGGTTTGTTTTTGAACTGTGTGGGTTTTCTATGACTTTTATTTTAATATTTTCTTTGAATTACTATTTTAACTTGGCTTTGATGTGGTTTTTTGAGCATTGAAAGAATGAACCAATCTATTTCAAATGTAATGTAGTCAATAAAATCCAACGCAATTTTTTGTGTTTTTATTTTCGCTTTTTGCATGTTTTGACTTTATAAAATATTGAGCGATCAAAGAATTTAATATGTCATCAAAATGAGATGATACCCAGAATTATTGGAATGCATTGAAAATATATAGCCAGTCGTTTGTTAACTATTCAAGTGAGTATATTACTTTCAACGGATTTAGAAATAAATGCATACTTTGTTAGAGGTTGGTCTGTGGATGGGTGACCATCTTAACGTATCGAGACTCCTCCATGCCTCGGAAAGCACGTTAAGCCATTGGTCCCGGCTGTCATTTGGAGATCTTTGGCAGTTGTTACGGATTGTCAGAAGCCAGAAAATCTGACACCAGTCTTGCCAAGAAGTACCGTGTTACCCATTTAATGGATTGTGGAAGTTTGGTAGGCAGCCGCTCCACGTAAAGTACTGGTATTCAGCTGATACCGGTTTGACTGGGAGCCGACCCCAATAAAGTTGGGAAAAAAAGCTAGGCAGATGATGACTTTGATAGATAGAAACGTTTTTGAGAATTATTATTCGCAAAAATGCTTTTTAACTTCCGCTAGATTGTGGAAAAACGTTCTTAATAAAAACTGGTCCATCCAATTAATTGCGAACACAGAATAAAACGTTTAGCTAGGTATTTTTTTAGATAGATACTTCTCGATATTTTCATATACAACGTGTAACAGAATAAACACAATACCTCATAATTATGTAGAACTTTCACTATGGGGCCATCTGGCCGCTGAACACGCGAAAAAAAATCGACAGCCTCATACATGTACCTCTGTGCGCATAACTCGACAAAATGCACTGGACAGCTGATTTTTCTTTCACGATTTCAGGGTTAGTCTCACAGTAAAAGTTGTTCATAATGATGAGTACAATGACGATGTAGAAATTTTAGCCAAAAGATTTCTCACATGGCAGATTATTTTGAGAACTATAATTGGAACATGTATGTAGAAATCTGGTTGAAGATAAACTTATAACAAAGAACACTACTAATTAACCTCGCTTAACTATATGATGCGGTAAAACAAAGGAGAGGGGAGGAAAGGGCAAACTTGGAGTTTGTAGTTCGTACCCTAATCTAAATAATGCTGACAGTGGAATTTTAGAAAGATATTCAATAAATTAAGTCAGAAATTTAAAGCAACTTGTTCCTTTCCACACGTGAAGTGATTACGAGAAATTGGTATAACCCTCGTATTCTAAGTCATTTTCTCTACTCAACTCAATCATAGGAGGACCAATCTTCAAGGTTAAGCAACGCTTACCGAGGTTGGTCTTTGGATGGGTGACCATACAAACATACCGAGACTCCTCCGTGCCTCGGAAAGCACGTTAAGCCGTTGGTCCCGGGTGTCATTTGTAGATCTTTGGCAGTCGTTACGGATTGTCAGAAGCCAGAAAATCTGACACCAGTCTTGCCAAGAAGGACCGTGTTACCCAATTAATTGGTTCTGCAGGTCGGGTAGGCAGCCGCTCCACGTAAAATACTGGTATTCAGCTGAATCCGGTTTGACTGGGAGCCGACCCCAATATAGTTGGGAAAAGGCTAGGCAGAAGATAATGAACTCAATCACAATTCAGCTCCCTCATAACTTCCTAATTTCTTCGACTTGTAAGTTTTTTTCGGTTGACATGGCGACTGAGTCGGGTGGAGGTGTGGTGGTGGTGGTCCTTTAAAATTACTTAGAATAGTTTACACATGTGAAAAACGTTTGTCTACATCCATGTTTGATGTTTACTATAGTATTCGCCAGATAAACAAAGAATAACGGTCATTGACCCACCTACATTTATTGACACACTTAATTTTAGAAACAGAAATAATGACATAAAGCTGTCCTGAATCGACATCTATCGTGATCCTTACTGTTCTAGTAATGAATAACGATTCATAATTTACTGTCCGAGAGTACGGGGGTAGCTACGAAGAGATATTAAGGAAAGGTCAATGACCGTTATTGTTATCTGGCGCCTACTATAAAAGCAAATTCGTATCTATACCATTTTAATTGGTAAGAAGTACGAAGATAGTAGACATTCTATACACTTTAAAGCAGAACTTTAATCAAATTAGATAACGGTAGAAGAGCTCCTACGGGTTTGTCTGTGAAATAATATAATACTGTTCAGAACCAATTATGCGATGAGCTCGTGGATAAATAATAACAACCGCACGGGCTGATCTTTAAGGTTAAGCAACGCTTGCCGAGATCGGTCTGTGGATGGGTGACCACCTTAACATACCGAGATTCTTCCGTGCTTCGGCATTTGTAGATCTTTAGCAGTCGTTACAGATTTTCAGAATCCAGAAAATCAGAGTGCCAAATCTACCACTTTGACAGGCCTGTTGGTCTAGTGGTTAGTGACCCTGACTGCAAAGCCGGAGGTCGTGGGTTCGATTCCCACCCAGGACAAACTTTGTGTGATGAGCATAAGTGTTTGTTCTGTGTCTGGGTGTAATTTATCTATAATATGTATGTATTTATAAATTATATAAGTATGTATATCAGTTGTCTGGTTACCATAACACAAGCTCTGCTTAGCTTGGGATCAGATGGCCGTGTGTGAGTTGTCCCAAGATATTTATTTTTTATTTACTATTTTTTAACCGACTTCTAAAAAAGGAGGTTCTCAATTTGGATGGTTGTATTTTTTTTTTGTAATATCTGTTCGCGCATAACTCCGTCGCTTGCCAACCGATTTGAAAAATTATTTTTTTGTTGGAAAGGGTATAGGTACTTCCTTAATCCCATTGGAATTTTATCAAAATCGGTTAAGTAGTTTGGTGTTTAAATCCAAATCGCTAGAAAAAATATGTGGAAAAATAATCCATGTACACGAAATTGCGTATTTTTGCTTTCCTGTGACTTTTCACAAAAAAAAGAAACCGACTTCCAAAAAACACTAAAAAAGTTATTTTGAACTTTGTAGTGTTTTTTGGAAGTCGGTTTCTTTTTTTTGTGAAAAAGTCTTTTATTTTTCACTTTTTTTTTAAGCAACGTTCGCGATCGCATGTCAGTCGCAATCTGTCAAAAAAAGCCTTATTTTTCATACATTTTTGATAAAATGCGATTGATCATGCGAATGCGTTACTAGAAAATTAGTAGAATGGTTACTCTGCCACCAATCTTGTCAAGAAGTACCGTGTTACACAGTTACTGTGTTGTGGAGCTCAGATAGGCAATCGCGTAAAATACTGGTATTCAGCTGTTCTGGTTTAACTGCAAGCAGACTCCAATATACATAATTATGTAGTTGGGAAAGCTTATCAGAAGATTCAAACTAATTATGTGATCTAACTTGTAGGGGAATTTACAAGCAAAATGTACTTAGCTTTGTTGTCAACAAGGTCGAAAGTTACAACCTTGAAGGTTTTGAATGGTGACAGAACCGCCTCCCATCTGGGGCCTGACACCACTAATCTACGAAGCTGCCAGTAGTCACATTCGTGGTCACTTGATTGTGTATTTTGACAGCTTTATTTACAAAAAAACATGTCAAAAGCACAATATCGATACTGACACTTTTATAGATAACTATTATTGAAGCTATGGCCCTAAGTGCCATTTTTTAGCATCGTTTTCTTTCGCATTTCAGTGTCAATTTGTCAAAAATGTATGGAAAATGAAGTTTTTTTTAGAGATTGCGACGCGAACGTAGCTTAAAAATAGTAGAATTGCCACTCAGGGTGGTCAATATACTGGGTAATTTTTTTTCCAGTGCGCAAACTTGAACCACTTCTGCCCATGTAAATGAACAACTTTCCCCAAGAAAGCCATAGTCAATTCCTAAAAAAAAAATTGAGTCTGCCATACAAATTGTGACCAGTTGATGACAATTTTGTATGGGAAGTTCAAATTTTTTTTAAGGAATTGACTATGGCTTTCTTGGGGCAAGTTGTTCATTTACATGGGCAGAAGTGGTTCTCAAAGTTTGCGCACTGGAAAAAAAGTATACCTGTATATTTAAAAAACGATAACAATAAAAGAACCAACCATTTCGTGCTTGTGGCAGAATCTGTTGCAGAAGATCCGTTCGACTTTAAAATCCCAGCTCTTGTCCCACAAACTGAGCATTTTCACGACACGCGAACCATTATAGATTTTCGATTTAGCACTCAAATTAAAGAAACAGGTGAGGGAATTGAATCGTTGCGAACTCAACGAGTTTCACGAAAGTTTTCAGTCTTGCAATCTTGAGTTTGTGAGATTCCGACTTGTTGGTAACGAGACTTTGACGCCGGATTTTTGTTGCACACAAAATTAGAGAACTGCTGGTTAAAGATGGTCCAATCAGAGATAGTTTTTAAACTTTCATCTCTGAAGTACATATCTAGGGTTAATTTTAGTTTGTAGTTTGCAAGAGTTTGTTCAGTAGATAAAGATATGGTGTCGGACGGTTCTGTATGGTATCGGACGTAAAAGAATAGCACTATCCCATCACTTCCCGTGGGTGTCGTAAGAGGCGACTAAGGGACTCACCAGAGAATGGGCAGCAGCATTCTCTGTAGATACATTGCTTCAGCTATACTGCGATCGCCAATCCGCCTGCTTAGCGTGGCGATTATAGCAATCCCCCCATCTGGGGGTAGGCCTATGTCCAACAGTGGACGTCTTTGACATGACATGCTATGAATAAATTGGGGTTAGAACAGAAGAATGATGACGAAAGATTTTCAAGAGCTTTAATCAGCCATATCATCTTAAAACTGTCTTGAGTCTATTGTGAGAGAGAGACGAAGCTGAACAGCATGAATAGCACTATCCTCTTTCATGACGGAATCATGATAATATGATATGATATTGATACTTCGTAGTACGGTCCCTGGTGGTTTGATTTAGTAAACCGCTTTCTATTCAGAGGCTTTTTTATTTCGGTTCATTAATTTTGTTCAACTAGGTCATTGTATTCATTTTACGTTGTTTGTGTTCCAGTTTCATTTAGAGCCTATTAAAATATTACGATTCAATAAATTATTACTTGACTCTCAAACTTAAGTAGTAATAATACATTTTCATTCCCTAAAATAATTGAAACCAAGTTTAACTTGCCAATATTTTTATTAATTCTGTTCAAACGTCTCTGACACACCGGTGTGCCACCCGCATTTACGCGTTTTAAAACTCTATTATTACTACGGCAAGGTATTTTATAGGATGTTGACGTTTGACAGTTCGGGCTCGAACCGGATAATATCCCTATTAATTATTATGATAGTATTGGCATTACCAGCATCTGGGTCTGAGGCGTAGGCCAAATATTAATTCATTATCCCACCGGTCGGATATTACTGAGAACTGTCTTCACTAAGACTAATATTAGGCGGATATTAAAGGGATATTTGGAGTATTAAGAAGCTTTCGCAGTATCAACGATTCTGTTGGGAATTGAAATGTTTTGTTCATGAATTATGGCTTGTAATTATTTATAACAACTTGCTGTTCCCCGAGGGTTACCGCGTTGACCTTTCTGAGGTCCCTTGTGAATCATCTTTTGAATTTGATCAAGCTCAGTTTTTTTTCGAAACAAAGTAGCTAAAAAATAGATGAAAAATCGAGTACTTAAGGTTCCAGGAAAATCAGGGATGAAATTAGATTCTTCAGAAGCTGTTACTAAATCAATTTGTTATTTTAGTGTTTGTGATCGGAAAATAGTATCTTATATTTAAATTACCTACTTCAAGCATATCAGTGGATTATCCTTTTAATACACTTTTTATCACATTTGGTTAGGTAAGCCTATCAAAAAGTAGGATTGTGCAAATGAAATTGATCTGTTCTTCACTATATATTTTTTTTATTAAAACTTACCAACTTTACAGTTGTCTAATATTAATTACTTCGCTCAAAATGCAAAAACGTCGAAAGAAAACCCTATTTTTTATCCACTTACACAACACACGGTAAACCAACACATTTGTGTAATCCCGAACTACACAAGCAAAGTCAGGCGGCAAGGTAGTTAAATACAAACAGAATTAGGGATTGAGCTGAGTGTCCTCCCGGCCCCATTGCCATGGCAGATAAACAACGGACCGTACTTACTTACCGTCAGTAACTGAGCAAACTATCTGTAGTTTGGTTACTGATATTAGGTACTACTACTCGTGTACGAGTATCTTCATTGATTGTGTTTATAGGAATTACGAAACTTGTACCCCTGGATGAGAGTGACAGGAGTTATTGCGACAGGAAAAGAGAGCCCTATTTCCAGCGGTTTGCGAAAGTCGGGCTGTGGATTCGATGATGATGATGATTTATTATTAGTCTTAGTAACATTGAATACCGTGGTCCTCACCAAGGTCCTTATTTTACTAATAGCTTCACAAAAAAAAAAAACACTTTTTGTTACTGTTCTTGACCCACAGCAAAAAGCGTAAACTTTTTTAAACTACTGTCAATAGGATAATTCTACTAAAAAACGCTAATTAGTCCGTTAGATGGATTTTTAAAAATTATTGGACAGGTATTTTTCTTTTTTCACGTAAACAAAAAATGACGAAGTAACAGTACGTTGAAAATTAGCATGACGTCACTACGATAGTAAAAAACTAGCGACGGTCATCATCATCACGTCATCAGCCCCCTCTTGAATTCTGATGCGCTTTATCTTTATCAGTTTTTAGCGATTTGACATGACAAAAAATACGTCCCCAATATTTTTTTGAAAATCTAACGGACGCGGACGGACTAAATAGAATAATATTTTTTCTACCTAGTAGAATACCGTATTGTTATCATTTCATTTTCATTCATGCAAAGAGGAAAATAATTTTATGAGTAACGTATTTCATAAAGCTAGAAGATCGTAACAACAAAAGAAAACACGTCACTGTAGATAACACCGTAAGTATTTTCATCTCAAGGACAGGATAGTCAATAAGACCAGAAATATCTCCTTGAAACACATATGAGATACAATCTCTTTGATTCTCCTGTCAGCTCTTCAGAGACATGTGTCACTATGTATCCGGGTAGATATTGGGATCGTGTTTTCTTTTCTTGCTATTATAGGTTCTACAAATCAGTCTTCCTTGATATTTTGGTGTATTTTTGTAACATTACGATAAAAAAGTAATTTTTATGACGCTCAAAGGAAGTGTTTTCAGTCATGTTAGTGTTCTGGTAGGGTGATGCTAAATGTGGATTTAATCGAGCGTCGCGGAAACCTAGTAGATTTGGTAGATTGGATGATTTGAAGAATAAATGGTCCTTTCATGTTTCCACGTTCAGCGGTGGGGGAAGCGTCTACAGATTTTCAAAGTTGTAAAAAAAAACAATGACATGGAAATACTCAAGCGTGTCAGATATTGATATTATTTGAGCACCAACATGTCTCTGATACGAAATATACAGGGTTATTTGTAAAACACCAGCAACCTTTGAGGTGGTGAAAATGCTCATAATTATAAACAACTTTTGCGTTGAGACCAACCCTGGAAAATCGAAAAGAATATCGCCATCTTGAAATACTCGAGCGCGTCAGATTAACATACTGAAGGTTCATCATGATGTCAGTCATAGTGACCAAAAATCTGATAATTATTTTGAGGGGTATGATAATCTGACAACTTGAACAAAAATGCTTTTTTTATTTTTTTTAAACACGTATGACTGTTGGTCCCGGTTGTCATTTTTAGATCTTGTCAGTCGTTACGTATTGTCAGAAGCCACTAAATTTGACTCCAGTCTTGCCAAGAAGTACCGTGTTACCCAGTTAATGGGTTGTGGTGGCCAGACCACCAGGCAGCTCCTAGCTGGTGTACTGTTACATTTGTGTTCCCTAAAGATACGGCAACACATGAGGCTTATCTTCAAAACACATGCATATAACTACCATCTGTATCCTCCAAGTCCTCAGGATTAAGGCGAGCCGCCAAAATTGTATCCTAATTCCTGAAGTAAACGGCCATTCATATGTTTATGTAAATAAGCCGACGGGTCCGGACTTGAGGTCGCGTTAAGCGCTCTTCGGGGCTAAGCAGGGCTGAAACCTCTTTATACCTTCCTACAGGGATATGCTAGTGATGTACCGATATTATAATATATTTGAAGTTTGGGATTAAGTTGGTTTGAATTTTGTCGTTATTTTTTGTGTGAACTTGGATGTGAAGTGTGAGATATTTCGTTGATTGTATTTAAAATATGAAATATTATTTACCAAAGATTATAAGTATTGTAAACATGTATTACGTCATTACTTGTGACAAGCGCTGCGTTGCAATTTCTTTGTTAGTTAAATAGATCTATCCATTTATCTATTTTACAAAATAATTGGTTTTCTTGTGCCCATGACATGACTCCCAAGGAGTGGGAATGTCAGACTTTTACTGACTAAAACCCATCCGTGTTCCTCCAAATGCCCTTTGTGTTCCAGAGCCCCGGTGAGTCATTCGATATCTACAGGTAAGTAAATAGTATTTTATAAGAAAATACAAAAGGAAAAATTAAATATGTTTCAAGTCATGTAATAATTTTTTCACAAACCAAAAAAGCCAATATAACTTAGCAAAAAAAACGTAAAAAATAAATCAAACAAGGTCAAAACTGACATCCCTAGAGGTCATCCGAATGTTGAGAGACAAAACAGCAGGCGAGTATGTTTGCTTAGGCCGTGTACACACGGTATAATTTTTGTACGATACGATGCGGTTGGCAGGGTGCTTGAGAGCAATTTGGCGAAATTAGTTAGCTTGTTATGGACTCGTATACTTTCTGGTTGTTATGGATGGAGGGATGTGTACCTAATGGATGTTGATTTTGTGTGTTGAAATTATTTACCTTTATTTTTTGTGGATACTATCTTTTAAAGTAAAAATATCAGCAAAAATTAAGTCATGTTAAAATTTAATCATGACCCCGAAATTATATTTTTTTTTTTCTATCTGGATATATCAATAGTAGCACATAAATTGGAATGGTGCCCTGTTGTTGGCAATAGGATCGTCTTTTATAATAGTCGTTTTACGTAAATGTACGTGTACATTGTTTTAGTGTGCGTAAGCTATGGAGTTGCACTATGGCTCGCCCCAACTCATGTGATAAAACAATTTTACATAAAACAGAGGAAGCTGATAAAATGAGAGATTACTAAAGGTTAGGCAGGTAGGATTCAAATCATTTATTAATACAATACAATTGCCCATATTATACAAGATCTGAATGATCCGTAACTTGTCTATTCCCTGTTCTATTTGTTGTAGTTTTGGAAATAATTTATTTATTTATTTATTAGGTTAGCCAACAATTGTTTACACTTAAAAGAATACATTACAATTGGCAAAAAATACATTTACGAGTGTAACAATCACTTAAAGGCCAACACCGCATGTACAATAAACGGCTTAATTTACAAAATTAATTAGTACAAATAATTAACATAAACAATGATTTATGTTAGTTTGTTCTTAATTTAAGGTTAGTTATAACATTCGAATAATAATAAAAATAACATAATTATAACTTAAAAATGCAATAACGTAAATTAATAATGAAACAATATTAAAGAGAGGTGACTTTCATCTAAATGAAAATCTTAGTTCTCTTCACCGATTCTCTATTTTACATAATATTTAGATAATTTAATTATCCTAAGTAACAAAACAAAACTTCTCAATCCAATCTCTGTTCCAACAAGAACACGGAACTAGCATATCAAGTGAATCCTCCACTAAAACAAATGACTCAGCCTGAACTATGATAAACTTCGCTAATAACTGTAGGTCAATCTGCGTTGTCGACCTGAGTGATAGACGAACAGCGATTTGTTATTCTGCTTGCTGGATATATGTTTACTGAATCTTGGGATACTGCCAAAGACCAAATTCAGGAAGTTCTCATGGCAATGGTCACGATTCGTGCATTCATCAAATAACTATGGCAATAAATATCCACTGATTTTTTTCCCCTTTTGGCAACTGAGCCGATGTCGAGCATTCCGTCAGGCAGCGCGGTAAGGCGAGCCATCAAGTTTTGCCGTTTTTTGGTATATATGTCGCAGCCTACTAGCTTAATCAGCCGTTTAATTGTTGGCCTAACCTTTTCATTTAACTGCGCTGATTTTTCAGCGACCTAAGTGACATCTTTGGTTCAATATCGTTAAATGATTTGCTCATGTGACCTATGTCGCTGTTAAAATGGCACAGTTCAATGAAACGGCTGATTTAGCTATGTGGCTGCGAAAGATGTATAAAGTTAGTTGATGAAAAAACAATATAATTGAAAAAAGGCTTCTTAGACAAATATTTCTGCTTTGTGAATGTATTTGTCATCCCACTGTTCAAAATAAGGTGGGAAGATTTCAAAAGACGTTACAAACATAACGGCTGCATCCCTCTTTTCGATAAATCATTGAGTTATTCGCTCATCTTTGTTAGCCTAGCTTTTTCCCAAATATGTCTGCGTGTGCTTCCAGACTTTCTGGATGCAGCCAAATACCAATATTTTACGTGAATCGACTGTTTATCTGACTTCAGAAACCCAGCGCTTGCATGTCAATACAGCCTTTGGTAAGGAATGGACTTTTGACCTTAATACCCGTAACGACTCTCAAAAATCACAAATTATGTAGCTATAATTATATACTTAGCTTCTAAATGTATAATTTGGCCAAGGGATATAGTACTCTTGGGATAAAAATTATCCTACGTCCTATTCTAAGACTTGATCTATACGTGTGCCAAGTTCCATACAAATCCGTTAAGACGGAAGAGGTAGCAAACAGACATACCGACAGATAAGCAAAGTTCGCATCTATAAGAGGCAGAAGTCAGGTACATAAGTTTGGAAATAATTCCCAAAACATTTCCTCTTACCTACTGCTTTTTCAAACGGATTACCCAACCTAATTGTCGAGTACCGGAGGCCTAGGATGGTCACCCAGTAGCAGTACTTGAAGTTTGATCTTAGTGTGTATATAAGTAAGGTCGAGTGTAAATGAAACAACCAATACTACCTATGTATATACTGATCTAATCTAATTTTTGATCTTATATTGAACTTTATTGACATGAGCCTAACTAAACAGCGGAGAATCTTAACACCGACTTCTAACTCGACATCAACGCCATCTAGTTACAAAATTTACAACTCTCATTGAACTAAGGTCTTGGTGAGCGAGTTTCGAACAAGTATGGTTCTTAACACTAATCATAAATTAAAAAATCATAACCCACTAGCTCTCGTCCCTTGCACCACACACCACAGTCTATGAGAAATAGCGTCCACAAATCAGCGCACATCTCGAGGGCAGGCAGAAGTTCAGCCATTACTCAGGGCATCACGGCCGCATCAATAACACACAGCCAGCGTACTTTAAACTGTCTGACGGGTTGGTGCACCGGAATATTACTCTTGAGAGTAGCTATCCAGTTGATTTAGAGGATGGTATGGGAAATTAAAACGGTTTTCAGTGCACTGAAATTTTTAGACTGTGGCCTGGTAATGTTGAATTCTGTTTGTGTGAAACATTTTCTTTTTTTTATGCTATAAGGAATTAATTATTAATTTTCTGTTTGTGTGAAACATATTCTTTTTTTTATGCTATAAGAATTAATAATTGTTAGGCGTTAATTATGCCATCTAGTGTTCCATATTCGAAACTTTAACATTAAGAATCTATATATATAAAAATGAAACCCGTTTCGCGTTGTCACGGCATCACGTGTGAACGGCTGAACCGATTTCGATAATTCTTTTTTTGTTGTGTTTGTTATTGTCAGGAGAAGGTTCTTATGAAAAAAAAAAAAAAAAAAAAAAAAAAAAATTAGAAAATTTAAGAATCCTTAGGGTAGGTGTAGGGTAGGTGTAGGGTAGGTGTAGGGTAGGTGTAGGGTAGGTGTAGGGTAGGTGTAGGGTAGGTGTAGGGTAGGTGTAGGGTAGGTGTAGGGTAGGTGTAGGGTACGTGTAGGGTAGGTGTAGGGTAGGTGTAGGGTAGGTGTAGGGTAGGTGTAGGGTAGGTGTAGGGTAGGTGTAGGGTAGGTGTAGGGTAGGTGTAGGGTAGGTGTAGGGTAGGTGTAGGGTAGGTGTAGGGTAGGTGTAGGGTAGGTGTAGGGTAGGTGTAGGGTAGGTGTAGG
Organism: Melanchra persicariae; assembly: GCA_947386135.1. Lineage (NCBI taxonomy): Eukaryota > Metazoa > Arthropoda > Insecta > Lepidoptera > Noctuidae > Melanchra > Melanchra persicariae. Next base: position 2,119,442 of record OX376655.1, on the reverse strand, counting down.
GTAGGTGTAGGGTAGGTGTAGGGTAGGTGTAGGGTAGGTGTAGGGTAGGTGTAGGGTAGGTGTAGGGTAGGTGTAGGGTAGGTGTAGGGTAGGTGTAGGGTAGGTGTAGGGTAGGTGTAGGGTAGGTGTAGGGTAGGTAGGTAGGTAGCCAGTTGACGGGAGCGAAGCCGCGGGGGACTGCTAGTACTTTAAATAAACGCTTGCGCTGCCTGCCACCTATAGTTCCTGCACGCTCATTGCCAACTTTTTTTTTCCAATATCGTTCATAAAGTTAATACAATTTATCAATTTATTGGAAGAAAGAACACGAGAAATCCACTTTATAATAAACTTTAGAAAGTTATAGGGTTTTACATGAACGGTTAAATCCAGCTGCGAACTATTATTTCATTATAATCTACTATAAGTAAATGATTAATTCATTTTTAATGATTTTCATTGTTCTCACATGATGACTTTACCGCCAAATATCTCAGCAAACGTGACACTTTATGGCATGCTATTAAAATGTTTTGTTTGTTAAGTGTTTTCTACCCCTACACAATGTTCCAGAAAGGTGTGGTCATATAAGGGTGATGTTGGGTAGCTGACATACATTGCAAACAACTGTTTGAAAAATCATTTCTTCGTAACTTTTTAGTCGTTTCTTCTGGTCGAATTTTTTGAAAAAATTCTCCTTTTTATGTTTTGCTATTTTTCCTTAATGCATATCAGCTACCCAACATCACCCTTAAATATGACCACACCTTACTGGAACACCCTGTATAAACGTTTCATCGCGCGCCACGATTTTGATGAAAAAAAAAAACAAAATGGCGGCTGGTTACTATGCCAGCTCCCATAGAAACATGTTCGATACATGTTCTTCTATACTAATATAATAAAGAGGTAAAATTTGTAAGTTTGTATGTAGGGGGTAATCTCTGGAACTAATGATCCAATTCTAAAAATTTCACTGGTAGAAAGCTACATTATTCCTGAGTGCTATAGGCTATAAATTATTTTTATAACATGTATATTAACCGAGCTATCACAACTTTAGTCTAGTAAGTCGGAAAGAAATACCTCAATAAAATAAAATTATTTGCATGCATGTAGGTGTAGGGTAGGTAGGTAGGTAGGTAGGTAGCCAGTTGACGGGAGCGAAGCCGCGGGGGACAGCTAGTTACAAATAAAATCAACTAGTGAACTCCTACAAACACAAACTTTACAAAGTGCAGTACGGAACATAGGTAAATTTAATAACGAGTAGTAAGCGGCTCATTGGCAGAACGTCGATGGAAGCAGTCTGATCAGGGATAAAGCGCTCTTCGTTGGCTGTAACTAGCTTTCAAGCGATTAAGCGACAGAAGGGTGAATGACATGGGGAAATATGAAACTGTAGTTAAATATGTCTTTTACTGTGTTCAAAGTTATAATGGAAGTGCCAGCTCTCCGGAAAAGCGAAAAAATATTAAAAACTGTTGCTCTTGATTTTCTTTTTGGACGCTGTAGAATGCAGTTATCCTGCAGTGCGATTCTGTAAACATGTCGAAGTGAACACCCGGGCGTAGCGCACGACAGGTGAGTTGTCAAACCATACAAATAATATAGAATGACAGCTCTATTGTCGTTCACTACGCCTAGGTGAACACCGTGAGATGTCGACAGAATCGACCGGCTGTTTGCAAATAAATTACCAACTTGCTTTGCGTAAATAAATAGTGAGTTAATACCTGCTGATATAGGTGCATACCAAAAAAAAACGTCTACATATAGCCGAATCCAAGATCCCATCTATCTCGTATGTTATGAACAATTTTTATTATTTATTTATTATTATTAAAGTTCAGTTCGCCGATTTAGGCATGAAAGCGTTACCAAAAAAATCACTTTCGCATTTATAATATTAATTAGTACCATAGTGGTCAAGTGCATGCCTATCAATAATAAAAAAAAAATGAAAAAAAAAACTAGTTTATTTGGCACACACAGAAAAAATATTTTGCTATCCGTCTGTTTGTCATAAGTCACGGTGTTTCTGTGGGAAACATAAATTTCCTTTTTTTTCTCAAACAAAACCGGTCTGCACTACATTGCGACACTGTCTGTGTTGTATTCAATCGCACTTTTACGATATTATAAATTATTTAAATTCAAACCTTGTTTGTGTGCGCGTTTTACAAATTGATTGCTATATTTATGAACCAACTGATGATTACAAAAATGGTAGCCCTCATTGCACTGCCAAAGTCTTTCTATCATAATTTGGTATCTGACAGGCGGTCAGATATCGCGGATATCTCGAAAGAGGATCATAACATTCGACCAGGAAATCTTTTGGGGAAGAATAATTGAATATTACGATAGACGCGTCTTCCCCTACAGTTTTTTTTTATTTCAGTATTGTTTACGAGTTCACGTAGACTTTAACAATCGGGGTGCATTTATAAAAAGATCGAGGATACAGAGGAAGGAGGAATATGTAGATCGTATTGGATTTCTTGACGTTACTTCTGCAAACTCATATTTTTTGGAGCAAAAATATTTGTACTTATTCTATTTTGGTCGTGGTTCTGTTTTTTTTCCTTATTTTTATTTTGCAGGAAATGAAGTGAAAACATCAATACATTTGGAAATTTTTAAAAGTCAATTTTTTTAGTTCTACATTCAGAACAGAACTCAAGGTCGTTGCAGTAATATAATTATATTTTAGATAATGAAGTGGAATGAAAGGGACACAAAAATAATTAAGAATGGCCAAGTACTTATTGATTTCTTTTTCAATATAAAAATAAGGTTGCTCATTCGATGCCAACCGTACCCAAATTATCAAAAATAAAGTTTTGCTAGAACCTCAACACTAGAGAAAGTCATTTTCTGTTAAGAAACAAATTCGAAACTACACCCACTACGCTTGATTGATTCTTAGTAGTTCAGAGGTTGTTCCAAATCAAAACGCACGACATTTTTCAATCTCTTTATTTTCAAACTGTGCCAAATACCAAACACATTGGTATTGGTATTTCTATAAAGAGCACCCATCAGGACCACACGCCATAAGCCGTCAGTTTGACGCGAGAATGGCCGACACTGACGCGACCCCCATCCGACTGACGAGCGGCTGACGCGGCTGGCGAAACAATTTGTCGAATGCCATAGGCTCAGATGGAATGCCGCTGGAATTTATAAGGTTTGGCCACGAAATTTGCTGTCGAAGTTATGAAGATAATTTCATGAGTTGCGTGGCCTTTCTTTAATGTGCATAGGAAAAGCGAGCCTGTGTAGATGTCCTAATTTTCTTTCTGTTTATTTTGGTGTGGATTCAAAGAAACTGTGTTTGATTCAAACGTGAATAATTTAGTTATATGATTGGGGTCCGAATGCTCATGCGTTATAATAACTTGCTAAACGCTTAGTTGACACTTCGCGTGACCCAAGGGCTGGCTTTTACCTCGGACAGAGGATAAGCATTGCCATACAACGTGGCACGATTCGACAGCGATGTGGACGAATTTATGACGTCAAAGATTAGTTAGGAGTTTTATTTTTATTTTAAGTGTGTAATAATATAGTTAAATTAGTATTATGTTATAAATAATATTATTTGATTTACGTATATTACATAAAATTCTTTCGTCGTGTAATGTTAATTACTTTGCTAGTATAAATTCAATTTCTTCTTACTTAACAGATCGTTGTGTTGCTGGGGACATAGTTGCGCTTTCATCTTCTTTCCAGCTAAAACACTAGGAAGTGGTGACGGGCGTTTAGCGGTACTCTCTTTCGTTTACGTAAGGCTTAGTCTAATTTGAATAAATGACCTTTCAATTTTGATTACGTTTAAGGTGCTACATAATATTGATTTTCCTATACTTCTACAAATTTATGCAGAAATCTTTATTAGTGTTAACGAACTACACGTTCTCAAGATTATTATACTTGTACGCGTATATCCCTTTGTTCCCATTCCTGTTGGAATTTCCCGTTCCCTTATATCCTTTACTTCCTCATGAATGTGGTTATCATTTACAAAAATAATTTTCGAAATCGATTCAGTAGATCCAGAGATTTCTCTCTACAACTCACAAACTTTACCTCTTTATAATATTAGTATAGATTAATAGATAAACGAGCAAACATTTCGCTTCGATTTCGCGTTTATCACAAATCTATGAATTTATCTGTAATCAGAAAGTTCCACGTTGCTTTTCCAGTTCAGTGGTCAAGTCATAGATACAAATAATCCTGTATAAATTGATAGCTCGCTAGTTTTGAAGCCTAGCGCAATTATAAGCAAAACCAAATTGGATCAAAGGTAATTAAAACCATATTTAGTGTTTGTTACGTGAACGAATGCAGTCAACCAAAAATATGAGCGCTTGAAATATTTTGCTGTACCTACCTGTTTGAATTCCTAATGACACATTTGCGGCACCATTTCTTGTTTGAATATTTTTAACTTATAAGTACTACAGTTTTCCATTTCCTGCTGTATAACATTTTGTAATTTAAGTTAATCTGTTGGTGCCGGATGTCATTTGTAGATCTTTGGTAGTCGTTACGGAATGTCAGAAAAGTGATTTAAAAGAGTGTTCTTGGAGTTTCTTGCACGTTCTTCTCCATGAAGATCTACGCTTTGGAACGTGCAAATAGCTTCATCTTTTTGACTGACCGACCTTGACAAAAGTGCCTGTAAATGGTTAATTTGAAATAAATCATTTGAATTTCAATTTGAAAAAATTGTCAGAAGCCAGAAAATCTGACTCCAGTCTTGTCAAGAAGTACCGTGTTACCCAGTTGGGTTGTGGTGTGTAGGCAGCCGCTCCACGTTAAATACGAGGTTTGACTGGAACCTTGTTAATGACCTTGAAATTATAGACCTTATAGTCTGAATTAAAGTTTAATTTAATTTAATTTAATAAAGTTGGGAAAAAGCTAGGCAGATAATGATAACATTTTGTAATTTATTAGGTGGGAAACGTGAAATAAGGAAATTTTGACGAAATCATTGTCCTGTTTTGTTCAAGACGACAGCGAATATTTTCCTAAAAAAATTAGGTAGGTACTTTAGGCACTGGGAATCTACTCGAGCCAGAGACGATGTCTATGAATAGACTTCGATGTCTAAAAGCTATGCTTACCTATTAGATATAAGAAGGGCAATCAACCTTCAACGAGAATAAACTAGTACATTATAAAGATAACAAATCTGCCTTGCCGTTCCCAACTATAATGGGGTCGACTTCCACTCCAACCAGAAAATACTGGTACTCAGCTGATACCAGTATTTTACATGGGGTAACTGCCATCTGAGGGCCACTAGGGTCCACTTCTTCTAATTTTAAAACAACGTTCGCATTCACACTTCAGTCGCAATCTATCAAAAAAGCCGCCGGGATCAACAGCTTAACGTGGTTTCTGAGGCACAGAAGAATCTCGGTATATTAAGATGGTCACCCATCCATGGACTGACCTCGGCAAGTGTTGCTTAACCTTAAAGATCAACCCGTGTGGCCGTTATGGTTAAGTCATGAGCTCCTTCACATTACCTACCAGAATAACTTATCTCCCATAGGTAACACCTAATTACATCCACAAGCGTACCTCACAGCCTCACAATTCAACACTCGCTCGCGCCTTGCTCGTCAGCGCGGTCGGTCAACGCTAATCCAGCACGTCTCGCGATGAGATCGAGATCATTTTTAATGCGCTCAAACCAACGTGAGTTGTTGCTACAGTGGCGATGTGGCTGTGAATGGTGGCTTAGTTTTGAAGAAAGAGAAAAGATAGACATAATTAAATAGGTGTATTTGACTATTTATTTAAACTTTATGCACAATAGTGGTACATGGGCGGACTTAATGCAACAAGGCATTCTCCCCATACTACCACCACTAAACCAGGAACACTACCTATCTTTTCCAGCAAAATTTTAGCAAGGAAACATACTTCCTTCCTTTCGGTTTAAAAATTAGCCTATGCGTTGTTCCAAACTATAATCGTTCTCTAAGGGAACGAAGAGGGCATTTGGAGGAACACGGAAGGTTTTCGTCAGGAAGAATCCATGCTGACAAACTTTCCCGTTTATAACAGTAGTATAGGTCTATGCTTGTCTTCTAAAGCTAATGGACGAAACAAAAACAATATTATAGGTACCAAATCGGTCCTGACAGGGTTTCGGATTTTGTTCGAAAGAGTCACAGCGGCCCTGGAACGCAAAGGGCACTAGGAGGACCACGGATGTGTTTTAATCAGTTAGAGTTTTGGGATGCATGAAGGAGCCTCCTCGTTTAGCGCAATTTGTTCCATCTGAGACTAAACTGAACCGAGCGCTCGGCGCATCCTGGACAGTCTCACCTAACAACTTACAAGACTGGCCAATCCTTCCCTTGCGGTGGTAGGGCTAACACCCGCTTGGTTCGCGACCACACCCTCCCACCGGAGTTCGGCGTCAAGCAGCCTTTAGTGTCTCGTCGACGCGTGGGCACTGGTAGTGCCTCAAGGCATCTTCTGGGCACGCTCGCTTCATCATGGATTTCATCTATCGCTTTCCATCAGGCGTGATCGAGGTCAAGAGCTAGCCCATTCATAAATGATAAAAAAAAAAAGAGTCTGACACTCCCCCCCGCTCCAGCTAGAGCGGAAGGGGTCATTATATGATTGCCCATTCATAAAAAAAAAGATACCAAATCGGTTACAAAATCTGTATACAGTATGGATTCCATTATGAATTTGATCGTTAACTATACAACGCTAACAAGCCAACACAACGTCCTTTGTACCAAAAACTTCCTTCATCAGACACACTTCTTGTTCTTAACTCCGAAAACTCTGACATTAACAAAATACGATGTTACGCCCCTTCTGATTTGTTCAGTTTTAGCCAATTTGTGCTCAGAGATTAGGCTTGTTATAAAAAGTATTTATAAATGGCGCCACCGGGCTTTATCCTCGAATACTTTTGTAAAAATCTTCAAGAAAATGAGTTAAAGAGATGTACGCGTGCTTGTGAATATTTTAACTGAAGGAGTTTGTTTAGACGAGCTGTTTGCTTTGTTTTATTTTTATTGTTTAGAGAATGATGTAGAGGAGTGAGGTTTTTGGCTAGAGTTTCTGTTTTTTAAACGACTGTTTCAAATGATATTTGCCATAGATATACCTAGTTGTTTTATCTCTCGAGTACGGGCGATCGTCGTTGCGAAGCTTGTGTCAGACGCTCTTAAGCTTACGCACATTAAAACAATGTGCTAGTTCATTTATCTACACAACTATAGCTCGCCCGCTCTCGTGAGATAAAACAAGTACTTACATCAATAAAAAAAAAAAATTGAACAAAATGAGAAAAAGAAATCGATTGCTATTCATATTATATCTTTTATTCGTTACTAGCTCTTGCCCGTGACTCCGCCAACGTTAAAGTAGGCTACAACCGTCTCAAGAGTCCCACCTATCTCTGCACCAAAACTCATCAAAATATGTTTGGCGATTAAGTCAAGCCTTAATCGCCAAACATATTTTGATGAGTTAAACATATGTTCAACAAACAAACTTACTTTCGCATTTATAAAAAAGAAACTCACAAACATACATACTACATGAACCCTCAAAACATAACACTCCTTTTTTTCAGTCAGCAGGAGTGTAATTAGTTACGAAGTGAATCAGAACATAAGATAGTCATAGAATAAAATAAAAAATGCGAGAAAGGACATCTAAAAAGCCACCAAAAACGTCGACACCGTTTCGCATCATCTGTTCCAGTCCCATCACTAGCACGGACATAAATTCAACTTTATTTTTCCACGTCGACGCGAAGTGCTCGGGCATTGAATTTTTTAATGAACGCTGCCTAAGAAAATCCTCAATTTTATCACGAAGTCTTATTAAAACTATTATTAACAGTGAAATTTACTTGCTTAATTTAAATTGCTCGTTTTGCGTTCACGAAATTCCAGCAGTATTAAATGTAAGACGGGCTCTCATCGCTGTGAAGCGTTTATTTTCCGGAAAATTCCGGTTAGAACCGGTGAGTGCCGCTCTGTACCGGAACATAAATGCGAGACGTGACAAGTGTGTACGTGACTTTAGTGTTGTAATACACGGTTTTAATAATATCAAGTAATAACTAGTTACGACGCGTCGTAAAGGTTCATGGGATGATGTATTAGCTGTTACAGTGGAGGTGGATTTGTTTAATTTATTTGTTATGCAAATTCCGTAAGAGGTGACTTAGGGACTCACCAGAGAGTGGGCAGCTGCATTCTCTGGAGGTACATTGCAACAGCTACAATGCGATCGCCAACCCGCCTGCCAAGCGGGGCAATTATGGCAAAGCCATTTGGGGGAGGCTTATGTCTAGCAGTGGACATCTTTCAGCTGATATGATGATGATTATGATGATGCACATTCTAGAACGATGCAATGTTTAACTGTCTCATAAGTGTAGTGACAGCCTCATAAGGGGGTGAGCAGGAGGATCTGGGTCCAATTCAGGGATCGAACAGTGTTATTGGGTTATTTAAATTTCTCAGTAGCGGCTTCTAGATAGGTATATGCCTGGTTGAAAGCAATAGGCTTCCGCTTATTACATGTGGCTTAAACTTAGTTGGCTAGAAGTAATAAAACGTTAATGTTATTTCAGTAGATAGGTACACAGTTCTCCGCAGATTTAATTTCCCAGAATAGCCCAACAGATTTAAACTTTTGTAGGTCTTTGTGTATCATACACAGGCAGTCAACTAGATACCATTTATATTTTACAACCGCGTGCAGTAAAAGACAAATTCCCAAAAGAAAAGTCAGATTCAACTCTTTCCCGGACTTGAAAATAAATTTTATTTCCTGCTTACAACACCTGTGGGAAATGATGGCTTATCTATGTCGCGTCCAAACTCCATTTCCAAGGGAGTTAGAGAACTGATATATGAAAGATATGTAAGTAACACAACACTCTATATCTTCATGTCAGTGACACGTACAACGAAGCTTTGGAAGATAAAAGAGATGAATGTGTCAATATCTAATCCAATAAGGAAAAATATGACAAAAATCGCACATCTAACGCGCATTGAAATGGTCCCTCATCACGTATAGGAATCACGTTGATTATGCAAATACGTGTACAAACTCCTGCTATATATTATGTAGAATCATATAGTACCTCACCAGTACTTCACGCAACAATGACCCCGAATTACACTGATTGTGTTCCACCAGGCGTAGCTCGTACAAAGGCAGAAAAATCATGAAGCTCCATCTTTCATGTTGTGATCAGAAAGTTTCCCCTTTTGTGAATTAATAGGGAATCAATGGGAATGCCTTTGTCAAACAGCAGGATGACTGACTTGAATAATCAAAGTGACGCGATGCTTTGAAAGAGGCGGTGCTCGGTTGTTACATCGGAAAATTGTACAGTGAACATGGTTTTGGGGTACCGCAGGGAGCTGAACTTGGACCGCTGTTAATCTCAGCATTTTATAACTAGATGTATTATGACACTCCTGAGATGGAAGAAAACGATAAAATAAAATAATAATCTTGGAGTTCGTTTACATTCTTAGAACCAGAAAAACAGAAAGTTTCAATTGAAGTAAATTTTGATAAGTAGCGAAGGTTGAATGTTTTAAGAGCTTGTTTTGATTGTCAGAAAAACAAATCTTGATGATTTAGTTTTCTTTTAGAATATTTACTATGTAAAATAAATAAGCCTGCCAAAACACTGCCAAGTTGTAGACTAAAGTAATAAGTCACTGTTGACCTGCAACTAATTAGACTGAAATATAGGCACTTTTGGTGTAGGCGGGTAGATTTAATGGTTCAACAGGCTTTCAATCCGATTTACTTAGTAACCTTTCAATGTTTTACGGTACTGTTTTCTACATTAGGTTAATTACTGGTATTCTCTTTGTGTAACCCACCATATTATGGCCTGGTAGGGTTTCTATTAATACCGATTTTAAATTGAATGAGAAAGCATATTGTGATAGTAATAATGATCAAATATACGTAATAGTATACAGTTATATACAGAGTTATAGTTTTTAAAAATCTGATTCAGTTTTATCTTTGAATGAATTTTTAAAAAACACCTTAGTTCGATCATCATCATATCAGCCAAAAGACGTCCACAGCTGGCCATATGCCTCCCCCAAAAGGGGTTGCCATAATTGCCACGCTTGGCAGGCGGGTTGGCAATCGCAGTGTAGCTGTTGGAATGTACAAAGAATGCTGCTGCTCATTCTCTGGTGAGTCCCTTAGTCGTCTCTTACGACACTCACGGAAGATAACATTCTTTTACGTCCAAAACCATACGGAACGGAACGGTGTTAGTTCGGTCATTACCGAATAAATTTGGTGTTTCAATAATGTTTTAGTTAGAGTGAACAGTAATACTGCTACTGTAGTAATACTGGTTTAAGAGCTGGTGGTTTCGGCCCAGGCTCCTTCTGGGTAAGCTCGTTCCATCGTAGAATTTGTCTCTGTCATCTCTGACATTGACTAGAGTCAAGAGCAAACCCATCACTAATAAAAAAAAATGTATTTTAATTTGTGCAAGATTGATTTCATATTTAATTTACTATATGAAACAAAGAATGTAATAATAACTTCTTTCAATACAATTACACGAATTATCAAGAAGAATCTACATGTCGACTGAGACGCGAATGAATATCACAGCCACTTTGAAAAAGAAAGAAGATGTGGCATTACCTAGGCCCAGAAGTCGTAACTCAAAAAACTAAGCCTGCTTATTTGCAACAAGAAAAATGAAGACCTGTCATGAAATAGTACTTCCTGAAAAAGTTATAACAAACTTGAATCATTCCAAGTTTTGAAATAAAGAACACAATATCAAGCGGAACCATTGCCTAAAGATACTTCTTTTTTATTTTTTCCTTCAGAACATTGAAGGCTTCGGAATTACGAGAATTTTACAAATAAAGTTCAGTCCACATCGGAGTGGCAAGTTGGATGAAAACTGAATATTTTTCAGTTTTTTAAACCACAGTCGAAATGTGTTGAGTTTGTGATAGTTTTTAACTTGTGTTGTTTGACGCCAGTTGTGTTCAATGCTTGTTCTCAACTCTATTTTCCACTTTGCTAACTATCGTTCACATTTAGCAAATACACAACGGTTTTTGTTTTAATATTGATTGATGAATGTGTAATATGCATAATAGTGGTGATGAGGTTTCATTGAACTTGGTGAGATATTGATTCACTTGAGCTTAAGATTCATAGGCTATCTAGATGTATACTCTGTTCCGTACTCGAATTTCATGTGAACTCCTACGATCTCTTGTTATTTTGTTCATCCAAACATAATGGTTTAGATATATTACGGATTAGGGGTTCCATAGAATGTATCTTCTCTCGTCTTCGGTTCCTCGAAAGTGTAAATCTTTTTACTATTATTAATGCGAATGTTTAGACAAAACTGTTGAACAGATCTGGATGGGCACAATGCTAGAATATAGTCTAGAATACTTGTTATCCCGTTAACACTAATATCGCGAAAAAAATCGATTGCCCCAAACATTTATGTGCGCATAACTCGACAAAATATACTGAACAACTATTTTTTCGTGATTTCGGGTATGGCCCCATAGTACCGACATTCACACCGAAACCGCTGTCACAAGCTAGTTGTAATAATAACATATTAACGTTTGTTTATGGTTGTTTCAGACGAGGCGGCGCGTACGACGGCGGTTTGATGGCGCGGTGACGCAGCATGCGCCGCGTGCCGCTCGCCGCACTGCTGCGGCTTATCATCATAGCAGGTATGTCATTTTATGCTATACAGTGACGAGCAAGTTGCCCGTCTGAAAATTCGAAGCATTTAAATGAAAAGCCTAAGCCATCAATTAAACGGTTGATTAAGCTAATTGGCTGCGACATTCATAATTATCATCATATAAGCCGAAAGACGTCCATTGCTGGGGCCTGCTCCAAATGGGGGGGGGGGGGCGGTTGCCATAATCGCCACGCTTGGCAGGCGGGTTGGCGATCGAAATGTAGCTGTTGCACTGGTAAGGGGACTAAGGAACTCACCAGAGAATAGGTAACAGTATTCTCTGTAGGCAAAAGTTTGAGATTTACTTTAGTTGTCTTTCTGTCAACTTTTGACAATATTACACTTAAAACGGCGAAGATTTCAGTTAGTTTTGAATTTGTAAAACTGACAATTCCTGCAAAACTATCTAATAATATTTAGCCATTGCCAAAATATCTAATTATATCTTTGAACCACGCACACTCGTACAATTATTGGTAATAAGAGGCCAACCCGTTTATATCCAAAAGAAACCTGCGGGCCCTACCATTACGTGATAAAGCGTGAGTCGTTCGAGCGAGAAGGAGGGATGGAGCTATATAGGGTGTATAGCTCCATCCCTCCTTCTCGCTCGAACGACTCACGCTTTAACACGTCATGGTAGGGCCGCTGTTAACTTACGAATTCCGGTCACTACACGAAAGCAATGGCTGCAGCAGGTGTCTAATTATACGTTAAAAGGTATCTGAGCGGATTTTTGGGCAGTAAGCAGGAATAACATAGAAATAAATTTGATTTTAGATCTTAGATCGTTAGGTTACATCTTTCCTTTATTCAGTCTTTGTTAATCTACCAAATTCTAAAAAGTTTAGGTACGTAGTACTTACATAAATGCTAGAAGTAGTTTCATATTTTGCATACTCCCAATAAATTGAAATTAGTGCAAGATAATAGAGAACGATCATCGCTAAATAGTATAAATACAAAGTCATGATTCTGCCTCTGTCAGTTTCTCCACTAACTTCATTTAACCCAGCAACGGACTCTGATTCGGTATTTACTGTTGGAAAGAGCAATAAATTATAGCCTGGAATAACACATTGGATAATTTTTATCCCGGGAGTATAGTCCTTGGGATAACTTTTGATATTCACGCAAGCGGAGCCGCGGGCGGCACCTAGTATATTAATATAGGACCGCGCAATGGCGGCCAATCTCAACAAAGACTAGCCACCGGCGCAGGACATGTCATAGTGCAGGCGTGTGTGCACAAACACACTCTTCCATCACTCTCATAGTCCGATGGGCCGGCAACCCGACACACCTGGAGGGGTCGTACCCGATAGCGTATTGCCAAACTGTATACTGACCAAGACCGGGGTTGCTCTGAGTTCGATCGCAGTTTGCCTTTGTAGTTGAAGAGCAAACTGTATACCTATTCAGAGAGTGTCTGAATCAATATACATTTTGCTTTAAAATACTAGAGCAAAATACATACAAGTCCAGACATCCATACTTTCCTGTGTGTGGTGTAGTATGTAATATGGTTTAAAAAAAAATAACCACGAAGGTGATGTCGGGGTCTGTTCGCTCGCTTCGCTCGCTCACTTGACCCCGCCATCCCCTTCTAACCTAACCTGTCCGAGTCGGGGTGCCCCAAGTCCCGCAACAAATCGCTCGCAACAAATTGGAGTAAAATGCATACATTCTCAGATTGCTCTGAGCTCGTATGTACTTTGCTCCAATTTGTTGCGAGCAAAATGCATACCTTCCCAGATTGCTCTGAGCTCGTATGCACTTTGCTCCAATTTATTTGTGATTTTAATGAGCACGATGTAGTTCAGTACAGACTACGGGTGTCTGGGTCAGTATACAGTTTGGCAATACGCTACCCGATACCATTTGTTAGATTAAGATATTAGCTTTTGCCCGCGGCTCCGCCCGTGTGGATGTCGGTTATCAAGTAGCCTATGTCCTTCTCCAAATCCCTTTATTATAGACCAATCTGCCAAATTTCATGACTATCCGTTCAGCCGTTTTAGCGTGAAAGCGTAATAGATAGACAGACAAGAGTTGCTTTCGCATTTATAATATTAGTAGGGATTATTGTCGGAGGCAGAGTTTGTTTATAGGATATCATGATGCTCCTGAGCATGGCGCAGTGACTGATGCCTGTGGACGGCGAGCAATGGGTAGCCCACAAAACACAACACAACAACAACAACAACAACAACAACAACAACAACAACAACAACAACAACAGCAACAACAACAACAAACAACAACAACAACAACAACAGGCCCGGGTTGACGGCGCGCTGTGTTCTACGCGCGCCAAGCCAGCAGTCGTCAGCATGGGTCGGGGCCCATTAGGGCCAGAGCCTACCAGGGTTGCGGATTTGTTCGAAAGAGCTACCGTGGCCCTGGGAAGAAAGGCACTAGGAGGACTAAAGGGTGGGTTTTAGTCAGTAAAAGTCTGACACTCCCTGCCGCTCCACCCAGAGCGGGAGGGGTCATTTGATGATTTCCCATACTCGAAAAAAAAAAAAAAAAAAAGGCCTGTATGTGAAAGAAACTTTTTTTTTACTATGTACCTATAGTCACGCGTTTGAGCACAATCACATTTGATCTGAAGCGATAATCTAGTCGACGAAAGAACACGCTTGCTTAGAAGTAACCTGTTCACTGCTGATTTAAAGAACCCCAGCTAGTTCGTACAATGACAGTATACCCAAAACGTTTTGAGCCTATGGGTGGGATGCCCACCCTATACCGGTGGCGTATCGTAAGTTTCATTATTTAAGTTTTGATGTTTCTTTTGTTGGGAAATCATCAAATTACTCCTTCTGCTCTGGGTTGAGTGGGAGGGAGAGTGTCAGACTCTTACTCCTCATACCCTTTCCGTTCCAGGGTCGCGGTGACGCTTTCGAACAAATTCCGCAACCCTGGCAAGTTTGGTTCTTAAAATGGCATTAATATTGGTGAAACATCAAAACACTAATTGTAGTTTTGCAGGATCGCCCTTTACTACGTAACAAAGTCAAACAAAACTTGTCGCCAAAGGTTAAATGACACAAACTGATTATGTTTCTCTTAACAATTGCTGTTTCGAGATTCCATACTTTGATACTTTGTTTTCTAAATTGTATCAAAAATAAACTTGAAAACATTTTTACATCTAAACAAATAGCCATACAACTGGAAAGTATTGCGAGAACTCTTCTAAAATGCTGACTTTGGAATTATCATAAATAATTTAAACATTATTAAGTTACTTTTACAGTTCAGATAACATAATATCCTCAATGAACCGTCGCTATACCTTAACAGCAAGTTTATTTTATCAGAAAATAAATACTAAGTAAAACATCTGATTTGTTCTAAACATCGCTGGGTTATCCATTATAGTTTGGTCCCTCACTTTCAACCTTAATTTGTAACGTTTCATACATTTCGTAAAGGCAAAATTAAATACCAAGGGTTCTGTGTAGAGTGGTGGTTGTGGAAGCTGAAGACATCAATTATGGGTCTTATTCAGGAAATGTTAAGAATTCTCGTTTTCTGAGCTAAGTCGAGCTTTTTGTATCCTTGCAGTCTGCTGCTTTTACGATGTTTTTGTTAAGGTTTAGTGTATCAATCTGTTTAGTATATATTGTAGAGTGTAATGTAGAAAGTTAACATAGCCAAATGACGACATAGTTTGGCGTAGCGTTTGATCTGAATAAGAGATAAAAATATTTATTTCCAATTAGCAACGAAACGTTTCCAAATGTCTTTTATAATGCGCACAGCAGAGGAGTGGAACTCTCTGCCTATTTTTTTTAAGGATGGGAGATCATCAAATGACTCATTCCGCTCTGGGCGGAGCGGCGGGGAGTGTCAGACTCTTACTGACCAAAACCCATCCGTGTTCCTCCTAGTGCCATTTGCGTTCCAAAGTCGCGGTGACTTTTTCGAAAAAATTCCGAACCGGAACTCTCTGCCTGCGTCTGTGAACGCATACAACCCTAATCTCTTCAAAGTTAGAGTGAACAGGCTTCTTCTGGGTGAGCTCGTTCCATCGTCGACTTTTTCTCTGTCACCTCTGACCTAGACTAGAGTCAAGAGCAAACCCATCTCAAATAAAAAAACATAATGTTATCTCTGGAAATACTCATCCGATTACGAATATTCTGCGAATCTGAGGGAAAGAAGCTATTTAAAAATATAAAAAAGGTTGAGGTTCTCAATTCGATTGTATTTTTTTATTTATGTTTGTTACCTTATATCTCTGTCATTTATGAACCGATTAGCAAAATTCTTTTTTTAGGAAATAATAATTATTCTTTCAATCGGAACGTTTATCTTTTCCCATAGAAATTTAATTTTTTAGTCTTTTGAGGTCATTTCAATACATTCCCATGTATAGACTTATGTTCTTGCCAAGCACGACATTCATTCAACTGTTCTTTCTTTCCCTATCGACCATAATTTTACAACCCACAATTTTAGTTTCATCTCGTACGACAACAATATCTACAGGCTTGTAACAGACTATCAACGATGTCGTGTCTAGATTAATCAGAGGCCTGCTACATATTGGGTACAACCTCCTCTGGGGAAATACCTCTGAATATTGCGGGCAGGTAACTTTGTTGTCAAGGGCTCGTAAGAATGGAAAGTGATTTTGGTTTACCGGTGTTTTATGGCTGTGATAAGCTGTAACAGGGTACATGTAGTTTTAAAATGTTAATTTTAATATAATTGTTTTTAGGGTTCCGTACTCAAAGGGTAAAAACGGGAACCTATTACTAAGACTCCGCTGTCCGTCTGTCTGTCTGTCCGTCTGTCTGTCTATCTGTCTGTCCGTCACTTGGCTGTATATCATGAACCGTGTAACTAGACAGTTGAAATTTTCACAGATGATGTATTTCTATCGCCGCTATAGCAACAAATACTATACCTAAACAGAACAGAATAAATATTTAAGTAGGGCTCCCATACAACAAACGTGATTTTTTATAGATAATGGTACGGAACCCTTCGTGCGCGTGTCCGACTAGCACTTGGCCGGTTTTTTTTAACTATAGGGTCACAATATAATATATACTTTTGAACTTCAAATAAGGTAAAGAGACTCTTAATTTGAATATTCTTGAAAGATATTACCTATCTCATCTTATGTTTTTATAGTGCAGTTTGGTGCAGTTTTATTTATATTTAACTAGCAACCCTAGCCTCGCACGGGTGCAAGTTATACATAAGTACACGAACTCATCATAAAATGCTGTTGGATAAACAATCTCAACGAACAAAAAACTTAACTTTCTCTCAACTCTCTATTCGCAAACACTACCACTTTTCGCACCGTTTTCTTACTCGACCAGCGTGCAGCGTGAAGTCCTTAACAATACACAATTAAGTTTAATTCAGAGCAGCTCCCCCATTTTAAAAGATTTACAACATCGCCGCATCGTCAGTCCGTTCCGAGGAGAAATTAAATTCGCAATCGTAAAAGATTTTTTTGTTTTCATGGACATAGAGAATGAACTGAGCAGTCTCTGTACACGTATGAAGTAAATATGTACAGAAAAGTATGAAAGATAAATCAATCGATTAGCCTTTACTTGTCTCTTTCTAGATTATTGATTGGACCACGTCATAGGCTTGCGAAGAGCAAATGAGTTCAGAGGCTTTACAGTAGTGCGAGTTTTAATACGGATAACGTTAGTTATACGTTGATTTATGTCAATTTGTAAAGAAAAAAAATGGTTTTCCGTTATTGTCACCAACGGCACTTATCCAGGCTCAGGCAGTCACAGAGACTTATCACTTGAAAGGTAGTCGGTCCATATAAAATATTGGTACTGAGATAAGAGAGACCCTTATAGACTGGTAGCCGAACCCAACATACTCGTATTAGGAAAAAGCTAGGCAGATTGATTGGCACTTATCCCCAGTTTCCAAACAAATTGACTTTTACATTAACAATATTGATAACGATTAAAAACGTGCACTGAGGCCATTGCACATATGCATAGAAAATGTGAAAAGAGACAAAATATATTGGCGGTCACTCTGTTTCTTTCTACAATCTACACAGTGGTCAATTTTGTGAAGGAAATGCTCAGTCCATTCTCTAAGTCCAAGTTTATTTCTCGAGTAAAAACACTCAAGTTCATTATGAATGTTATTCGTTTACGCAAAGGGCTGTAATTAGAGTTGTTGCCAACATAATACGAGGTAAAGCTCCTTTCACGGGCACACCGCGTTAACCCCACATTTGCATTTAATGGCGAAATATATGTAAATTTTGATGTACGATGTATCACGCTTCATGCATTTTGAATATTTTAAACGTTTTTGTTGGTAACGTTTTCCTACAATCATACGTTACACCTATAAGTTGATATTATTGTGATGGTTTTTCTTGTCTGACTAACAGTATTTGTATCTGCATGAAGGTTGACTGGTAGAAACAGGAACTGAAACTGGTAGTAATCCGCCTCTGTACATTTATGTGCGTACATCCTAATCCTAACTAATATATTGATACGAAAGTTACAACGGATGTATGGGTGGATATTTGTAAATCAATCATCACGCCAGAACGGCTGGCCGGATCTTGATGAAATTTGACACAGAGATACAATATAGTCTGGATAACTTCCGACATTCAAGCAGGCAAATCGGGTCGCGGATTTTGTTCGAAAGAGTCACCGCGGCCCTGGAACGCAAAAAGCACTAGGAGGAGCATGGGTGGGTTTTAGTCAGTAAAAGTCTGACACTCCCTGCCGCTCCACCCGGAGCGGAAGGGGTCATTTGATGATTTCCCATCCTTCAAAGAAAAAAAAGCAGGCAAAGTCGCAGGTAGAAACTAGATATTGAATAAATAAAGGAAAACACGACAATTTGCGATCACAATTGTTAATGTCAATGGTGATAATCATTAAGATTTGGAAACTAAGAACACTTTTCGGCAGATTTTCAGAGAAATTTTGTTCAGTTAGAAGTAACTTTTAATATTTTGCAAATTTTTGAACAAATTTGATCCTTTCCTTGGTCTTCCTAGATCTTCAAATCCCTCCGTCGTCATTGATAACATTTTTTTTTTAATATTAATTTAAAATAAGTGCTAAAGACTCCTATTATTATACATCCATTTTTTTCATTTCACTACCTCTCTATATTCTCGTAAATATTATACTACAGGTAATTCGGATTTAACTGAGAACCCATCACCGGCTATTAATGTTTTAAATACTGTTTAAATTTCCCACAGAATAAACGTTATCTTATAACCAATGACGTTAAATTTTAAATAAGCCTGAAAGCACCTCATATGCACTCTGAATAAATTACTGTGAAGCATAATTTTTATATAATTTTAAGTAAAGCTATTTTGCTATTTTTTATAACCAAGTGGTTATAAAAAATAGCAAAAACTTACACAGAGAGATGTATTTTAATTTTCAATCCAGAAATAAATGTTAATTATCCAATTTTATTAAACAGTATTCAAGGAAAAAGAGGGTATTTCCTTTCGAGGAAAACCGTATAATAAAAATGTTTTTCTTAAAAAAATCTCTTGAGTTAACTTGCTCAACGATGACGTAGCACAAACTATTTAGAGATGAATGCTTGAGTTTTAATATGACGCTCGTATTTCTTATTTATTTTCCGCATTTCCAGAATTAAATAACGTTGAAAATAGAATAGTAGTAGTTTAGTATCCCGGGTTTTTTTTTCCCAGGAGACATCAGTCAAAGACACGATTAAATACAAACTTCCTTAATTTCGGAAGTCGGTATTTTTGGTTGTTACATAAATTAAAGTGCGTTCCAAGCCACGGAGATCTCGGTGTTCTGGCTAAATAATAACAGCCGCACGGGTCAATCTTCAAGGTTAAGTAACACTTGCCTAGGTCTGCCTGTGGATGGGTAACAATCTTAAAATATCGAGATTCCTCCATGCCTCAGAAAGCACGTTAAGCCGTTGATCCCGGCTGTCATTTGTAAATCTTTAGCAGTCGTTACGGATTGTCAGAAGACAGAAAATGTGACACTAGTCTTGCCAAGAAGTACCGTTTTACCCAGTTAATGATGCAGATTTGTGGAGGTTTGGTAGGCAACAGCTCCACGTAAAATACTGGTATTCAGCTGAATCCGGTTTGACTGGGAACCGACCCCAGTATAGTTGGGAATAGACTAGGCAGATGATGATGGTAAGTGTCAGTGTGACAAAAGTGTCTGCTTCTCCCTTTCAGGAAAACAAGCGTGTTGTTACGTAATTAAACAATAAAACTATTTATCATCAAAGCATACTTTTGACTTGTTTTCAAAGCTTTTGCAATTAGTACACCTGAAAATAATTGGTTGTTTTCTAGCTTAACTCCTATGTTTGTCCGGTTGTCTGTACTGCAGTAACGTAAAGTGCTTTCGGTTCAAGTTGGCTTAACACGGGATTGGGAACAGTTAGCTAACAAAGTAAAGCCGGAATAACGGTTTTTTTAGGAGTTTTTGTGCTGTCTTGGATTACTAGGTTCCACAGGTCAGTTTTTATGCTGGAAGCCAAAAGTATTATGTCCTTATTTGAGACCAAACCGTTATATAAACATTGTGATTCTATATAACTTGTCTTAAAAGTGGGATGGATTATGTGAGGAGTGATATAAAAGGGAGTCAGTCAGTGGCGTAGCTAGCATGAATGACACGGGGCACCCGGGGCGGATAACCGCGCGGGGTGGTTTCACCCCACAAATGGATATCTCTATCCCCTCCCCAAAATAATTGGGTATGGGTTGCCACTTTCGTTCATTTGTGGGGGGGGGGGGCTGCCGCAATTTTTTTCCAGGAATCTTCTTGCATCATTATTTTTAACCTCTGGACTGTCGCGACACCTAATTTAGCTATGACGCCATTGTTTTACTATTGTGTCTGATGCGTTGACAGCACCCCCGCCACCCCCTCCTAGTTACGCTACTGGAGTCAGGGATAGCGTGACTATTGACAGGATAGAATGGAGGAAAAAACATGTAGCGCCAACCCCAAGTAACATAGAATAAGGGCAGAACGATGACGATAACTTGTCTTTTAACAGCTGTTAAATTTTGTCCCCAGGCGGCGCCAGTTTTGTCAACCCGTACGTGAGTGAAGACCGCGTCGACCTCAACCAAGTATGGGTGGAGATACCATCGACGCTCGTGGCCTTGGGTGGGGACGTCCACATCCGAGTCCACGGTACCTCCGGAGGCGGCCTCAAAGTCCGCATCGCCCGCGAAGACGACGACGGACGAGCTCTCCTTGCCACCATGCCTCTAGCACTCGATGCTGAAAACCGTATGACCCTACCATGCGGATACTTCTCCAGAGGAGGCACTTACTACCTAGAACTAATCTCTGATAAGGATCCTTACTTACCAGATTATGATAACGCTACAGATGTAAAACGTGATTTTGATAATAACCAAGTGAAGAGAGACGTTAGTGAAGGCAGTCTCATGGAGACTGGTGACAGTGTAGTCAAATCTTGGAAATTCGACGTGTTGTGGCCGACGGCAAACTTAGATGTTACCCCTGAACAGATACAAACGTACCCTGAGAGACAGGTGATGGCTATACTGGAGTTCCCGAGGGTGGTGTGCACTCCTATAGAGTCTAGTGCAGACTTTTGGTTGGAGTTGTTATACTGTGGCCATTCGAGCGGAGGAGCGGTGCTGTGCGATGGGAAGAACACCAGCTCACACGCTCATGTTTTATACTCTGAACAGGTAAGGTATAATTTTTCAGTATTTTGATCGTTGCCTAGCGCTGAAATATTAGCTAACGATGGCAGCTTCTAAGTAAAAGCGATGCTAAAAGCAGCTTTTATGAAAACATGAACTTTTGATAAAATAAAAATTCTGTAGGTAGATGCTTATCTCGTGAAATGAAAACCTTTAACGCGAACTTTCTAAAACGTTGTTATTTCGTGTTTATACGAAGAGGACTATATTTTCCTAAATTAACATGATACCTTCTTGGAAATTAAAAAAATCCAATAATAGTAAATCCTAATCATAATAAGTGTTTTTTATGTTATTGTCCCTTCACAATGCAAAAAGGATGCTCAAGAACATAAAATGCTCTCTTTTGCATTGTGGAACTATCGTGCCTTATTTAAAGTCTGATGGTCTCATTTCTGATGGTATTGTTCGCAGATGCACGGCTTCCCAGGTCGACGTACAATGACGCTGCGTTGTGAACTCTTCGGCCAGGCGGGAGACTATGCGCTGACACTGAGGCCAGCCGCGGCAGCTGGCCCGCAGGACCTGGCCACCGCTTTTATTAAAGTTAGTAAAGAAATTCTTCTATAGGTTTATAATTATTTTTACTTGAAAGGAGTAAAGCATGATCCACACATATCCAAGCCATGCCCGGGACGTAGCCGGGCCGTAGTCCATCTGAACCTCAAAAAAATATCGGTGCGTATTATTTTGAGGTTCACATGAAATATTTATAGAGGTGTTCATTAACTCGTTTACACACGTACATGTTCGGGTATGCCCGGGTCTTTTATTATTGGTCTAAAACAATTTTATCAATATCAGCCTGAACTGTCCTACTATTGGGCAAATGTCTTCCTCTATTATTTCCATTCTTCTTTACCTAATCTTCGTATTGGCACTTGATTGTGACCTTTAAAGATTTAAAAAATACTTTTATGTTCAAACATTCGCTGGCCACTGAATTCTTAACATCAAACATAACCCTTTGTGCTTGCAATGGACAGAATTTCGTTTAAAAGTCAACGTTTTTAATTATTTGTGAAAAATGTTTGTTGGAGCCAATCAAAATGGAACCTCGTTTGACTCCACGCTCATAAAAAAGCCTTTTCAAATGAACACCTCTATAAATATTTACACTGGCACTGGTTAGTAGGATAGCTACCACGTTTCCGGAAGTTAAAAGGACTGTCTAAATATTGACCTTTATGAAAATTTACTCCCTTGATATTATGATTAGGTGAAGAAGTGTCGTCCTGTCGAAAGACATGTCATGTCGAGAGACATCCACTGCCAGCAGTGGATGACTTTTGGCTACATAAGCCATAGGCCTCCCCCAAGTGTCGCCACAACAAACGGCCCTGTGCGTCTCGTATCCATCGGCTACCCGCGACCGTCACCAGTTCATCGATCCACCTTGTGGGAGGCCTTCCAACGCTGCGTCTTCCGGTACGCGGTCGCCACTTCAGAACTTTCGGCCCCATCGACCATCTGTTCTGCGCGCACTGCCACTTCAGTTTGGCGATCCTTTGGGCTATGTCGGTAACCTTGTTTCTCTTGAGAAATCATCATTCCTGATTCGATTCGTAAGGAAACTCAAAGCATTGCCCGTTGGGTGACTTTAAGCCTTCTGATGAGGCAATTGTAAGCGATCACGTTTCGGTTCCATACGTTATCACTGCGGCAAGAACTGAAAAATTTATGATTCTGAACGTTTTAGTCGTTTTTTTTGGTCGAATTTTTTGAAAAAGAAACATTTCTTCTTGTTACTTCTTTAATTTTCTTTTTTGATGCTGCCCAACATCACCCCTAATGACCATGCTCTTCTGGAACACCCTGTATAGATCGGTAGATAGATCATTCTCATCAAAATAAATCTACAATTTTTGCAGTACAATTTATTACGTTGTCATTCCCTAGATTATTACAATTATGTCAACGATGCCATTATTCAAAGCCCATTGATTCAGTCAAAATGGTTTACGAAATTCCAGAATACAACACAAATCAAATGTTCCGTTTTAGTACTACACTTTCGTCTACATTTTCCTCTCCAACAATGTGGTGAGTCTATCCCTTCCATATTTTATTGAACACCTGCCGGGAGATGTATAGAGATCGTACATAATTCGCGCCAAACAAACGATGATGAAAGGAAACCCGTTGATAGAGATTGATAACAGTTTGTATAATGTGCTTGATTTTAATACAAGTTTTAATTAAGAATTAAATTTTGCTATAGTCGTTTTATCTTGGCTCCTTGTATAAATGGCGTAAGGAAACTTAAAAGAACTATAATTATTTAAAGGAAACTTTAATTGACTCAGTCGCTTTAATGACAGACAAAACTCATGGTTAATTTCAATGATCATTTATTAATAAATAACAAGCTATCACTGGCAATTCGATTGAGTCGAGTGAAGAACACGAGTAAAGATTAGTGGATTATAATAGAAGTGCCCATATTGTTGTTTACTAGGCTGCCTACCAGACCTCCACAACCCATTGACTGGGTAACACGGTAGTTCTTGGCAAGACTGGTGACAGATTTTCTGGCTTCTGCCAAAGATCTACAAATGACAACCGGGACCAACGGTTTAACATGCTTTTCGAGGCACGGAGGAGTCTCGGTATGTTAAGATGGTCACTCATCCACATACCAACCTCGGCAAGCATTGCTTAACCTTGTAGATCAATTCGTGCGTCTATTATTTAGCCACGAGCTCCGAGAAAACGAAATCTTAGATAGCGTGTGCTTGACACACGCTATCTAAGATTTCGTTTTCTAAACTGCCTTAAAAAACTGCTCGAAGGTCTCATTAATAAAATCATGTCAGCATTGATTTTAAGTTCAACACCCTGAGTTCACTGTCACTGATAAAGTACAAGGAAGATCAAGATAATCAAATTAATATCAAGTCAAAGGCTACGCTTGATCGATCTCAAACACGAGCAAACATCCTATCAAAGTCTTTCAGCAAAAATCTCTCTTATTTCAAGTTTCAAATATACTTTCAAAGTCTTTGTCCTACCAAGTCAGGCTTAAATTAACTCGGGAGGATTTCCGTTTGATCTCAATTGAGAAACAACATTTGAACAATATTGCTCGTTATTTTCTATTTTTTTTTTTAATATGAAGAAGAGTGGAAGAGAAATTATTATGTTTTACAGCGGTCGTTATACAAACTTCGGTGTTACAATGTACATAAAAGTTTATGTGTAATAAATGGGTCCTGGTTTTAAGTGTTGTATTCCATTATTGTGCGTCGACAACATTTTTTATGGTGAAAATTTTATCTGTTCTCGGTGTAATATTTTTGAAACTTCCAAAAGAGATTGTGTATTGAATGTGGAATTTATGTTTAATGTTTTATTTTATTGATGTGGTGGTATTCTAAATTATATGAAGTTCTTTGTGTGATTTCTGTTTATGTGCCTTCAACTTTTCATATTTTTTTAATTCTTGTGCTTTTATAAAGACAGAATGTACTGGTATTTTGGAGTAGTACCTAGTTAGAGAGCAATACAAAAAAATATATTTCGCAATACAACATTTCATAATAATTTTACAATTTCATAGTTAAATTAGTTGAATGAAACATAACTGATTCACCCTGTTTCCCGTACTGGTATAAACTTTATTATGATCGCACAATTTTAGTAGAAGGAATAAAAGAAGGAGGCTTTGGTACAGAAGTGGGACAGTTCAGGCCGATTAAAAAAAACAGCTTAAATTACACGATTAAATAAAGCAGACTATGAAGTCACATTACAACCTTTACGAAATCCAATCAAATTTAAACTTTCAAATCGCTGTAAAACTAAAACTGCAGATAAAAAGATAGTTGGAAAACTTCTTTCGAGCCATTAACCAATAAAGTGGTGTCCATTAGCGTGAGACCACTTTGCGCGAGAAAGTGCAGGAAGGTAATCATGCTTTCTACTTCCACTGCCCAGGAACTGACTGCGATTTACTTTGTAGAATGAGTATTCGTAGTGGTCTTGCATTCAGCTACTATTTCTACAAGAAGCAATAATTTTGAATTTAATTGTTGTAGGTGGAAACAATTACAGATGCTAGGCAGAAGACATAGTTTCATTACGACGAAGACGTGCGGAAATTAATGTGTACTATTTTCTCGCGTGATCTATTTTGCTACAAGCTAGAATGCTGAGTGCTTATCTGGGGTTCAATCTCTGGATCTAATATTTTGACGTAAGTGACACCTCAGGGTTTGAACTTGTGCTCGGATGAAGTGATGGCCCGCTCATCCCGTACAATTATCCGATCAACATTTACGAGATAATAATTTTAATAGCAGCAAGAATAAATGAGAACTATAATAATTAACTACATAATTCTTCTCTTAAAAACTCTTACATAACTTCTCTTTTTTCTTCCCTTTAGGCGGACTGGTCAGAACAATTCGTGCTGAACGTGCACGGTGGCTCGGTGTTCCCTTGCGGTGATGGCGTCAGGGTGCTGTTCCAGTACCCTGAGTGCGTGCTGGAGGGGGCAGACAGGGTCAGGGTTTTCGGGCGAGACGCTGACCGGCTGCGGTACGTTGCAGAGCGCCGGGTTCGCAGGTGAGAATTGGTGGAATGGAATATTCAACGTGTTACATAATTACCGCAATACCTGTTAAGGGAACATAAAACTTATCATTATGATCATCTTTCTTTCTGGGACCAACATACGACATACTATATAAAAATGACTGTTGGTGTCTCATACTAACCCAGCCAGTATTCAAGTGTGACGCGGGCCTGCGGACCGTGAGCGTTGGGTGGCTTGCCGTCCGATCAAAGCCAGGCCCGGTTCGATGCGACGCGTTGTGAGTCACGCGCGCCTCAAAAATATGTCAGCATAGTAGACGGGGCCCGTTAGCACCAGAGCCGGCCAGGGTTGCGGATTTTGTTCGAAAGAATTACCGCGGCACTGGAAAGCAAAGAGCACTAAGTGGAGCACAGCCGGTTTTAGTCAGTAAGAGTCTGACACTCCCTCCCGCTCCACCTAGAGCGGATCAAACGACTCCTCATTTGATGTTTTCCCATCCATAAAAAAAGTATTCAAGTGTAGGTACCATCAATCAAAGAATCTGGGTTTCTGTCGACCAATTGTATTTTTTTTTTACAAAAATGTTCGCTTGCTTTTCCAACCTACTTAAGACATTGGCAGAATAGTCGACCTCGGCTTTGCATGTAAAAATTTAGAATAGAATAGACATTATTGCCATCATTCTCCCGCAAGAACAAGAACTCATCAACAGAAACGACTGATTCATTGTTATCTGCATAATTTCGATGTTGAAATCGACCTTCATATTGCAAACTGTAGGTCAATGCAAAATCAAAATTCAAATCGCAAATTAATTTGAAACCACCATGATTACGAGGAATCCTCATTTAATTGTTCCCTGTTTAATTAATGACAGGTTATTATGAGTGCATGTGGTATGTATACCGACATAGGGTTCTAATTTGCGGCGACTATAATCGGCTTATGTGACCGCATATGACCGGGCTACCATTTTGGTCAATTCTGCTTATACTTGGTATACGTGCCTATTGATGTTCCAGATGAATTACTGATAGATAAGTAGCTAAAACGTTTAATTTTATTATACAAAACTTTACCATTATTACCTTTAAATACTGCTCTGGTCGACATCATACAGAGAACGTCGTTGGTCGCTGAAAATCAGCGTTATCACAGGACCTTTAATTATATAGTATTACCAGTTGTGGCTCATAAAATCATAATGCTCAGAGATGGCCGTTTTGCGCGGATTAGATGCATCTTTTCCCAACATGTATAAATCAATCTTTTTTTTTTTTAAGTGAAAAGTTCTGGCGCGTTGAGCCCTTTTTGGGTGAACAAAAATCATCAACTCAGACATCGTCACCGAACGCTTTCCATGAGCTATATGTGTACTATTTGGGTGAAACTCGCGTCATCGTCACCGCACGTTACCCATGCAAAGACAATACAATATTACTTAGTTTTCACTTCTATCGGCAGTCCCCAAAAACTGACATAGGTAGCTTTTTTTCTGGTATGCGTCATAGGTCTAAATAAACTCTTTTTCTTTCTTTCATTATTTTTTTTTGTTGCTTAATTAAATTAAAACTACCTGCCTGTCCAACACAAGGTGATAGTTCCAGGGGCATCGACGTACAGCCCCTGTACACATTATTATATTATTTTTGTTGACTAGACATAACTGTTCTAAATTAGCAGGCACATATCTATTGTGACACTGTCTCTTGGTTGCTGACTAGACCTGACTAGACCTAACTGTTCTAATTTAGCAGACACATATCTATTGTGACACTGTCTCTTGGTTGCAGGGGTCAGCACACAGCGTCGTTCGACTGCCGATTATTCAGCGAGCGCTACCCGGAGTACTGTTTCGTGTACGTGTCTCAGGCGGTCACGGGGGCCGTCGCCGATGTTAGGATGGACTGCTTGCCCACGCTACCGCTCTCAGGTAAGGAAATATACACGCCAGAGGTCATGTGACATCCACCATCCCACTTGAACCATGAGGTGGACTAGAACTACAACCCAGTCCATCTCACATAGAGTTCTTTGCTCCATTAGTGGGAACGTTACTAAGAGGTCGGTTACCATAAGCATATATTATACAATAAACGCAATACCTCTACGGGGTCATTGTACTCATCATTATGAACAACTTTTACTACGGCACCAACACAGAAATCGCGAAAAAAAATCTGCTGTTCAGTACATTTTGACGAGTTATGCACACAGAAATGTATGGAGCAGTAATTTTTTTTCGCGATTTCAGTTTGGTCCCATAGTAAAAGTTGTTCAATGACCCCATAACTATGAGGTATTGCGTTTCTTCTGTAACACGTTGTATAGTATGTTCGAAAATATAGATAGTAACTTAGCAGATTGGAAATAATTATTATCCAGTAGCCAGTTCTGTTTACCATGCCTGATGCTGTTTGCTTCATTGAAGCATAAACTACTAACAGCGAAGAGGTTGTAAATAATAAATAGTAAACACTGCAACCGCTATGGTAGACAGTACCTAGCTAACAGTAGCAAGACTTGCTCTGTTAAGCGTGAGGTTAATTCAATAACTGATTATGACCGATAATAATTTGGAGGATTTAAGTATTCATGCAAGGTCAACTATACGCAGCGAGTGTACAGGACTCTGCATGTAAAATGTACTCGTAACAACGCGTTTAGGGTGTTGTATGGGCTGCCTCGTTTTTGCAGCACGTCGACTATGTTTGCTGAGGCGCACACTGATTGCTTTTATGCAATCATCCGTAAGCGAAGCGCCTCGCTGCTCTGGGGGTCTACTCTCTAAGCCTGAAGTCCGTAGTTTCGGCCTTAGTGTCGGGCGTTTTCTGCTCCGCATCACCTACAGACTTACGATTAGTCCCGAACCCGAACGAAGAGTAAATGACAACACAATTTGAAAGTTGTTCTTAGTTCGGGTTCGGGAGTAATCGTAAGTCCGTAGGTGATGGTGAAACGAAGTAGAAAACGCCCGACACTAAGGCCGAAACTACGGACTTCGGGCTGAGAGAGTAGACCCCCTAACGCGTGCGTGGCACCGCAAACGGCATCCTGGATGCGTTGGAAAACAGGTGGGATTCTTCACTGTTGAAGCAGTGGATGAATGTTCATGCGAAGGGCGCTCAGCCAATTAAATTAATAACTTGTTCCAACATTAGGCTAAGTTTATTGATACTACCACGTATGGATATTTTTTTTAATCCGAAATAAATAGATTTGATTGATTGATAAATTGTGTTCAGGTAAAAGCCCTCCCGAAGTGCTTTCAGCAACTTTTCTTTCCGGCCATCTCCAACCACCGTATATCTTCAGGCATCTCTTGTGCGTATACTAGAATTAGGCTGCTGGTCTGAGTAACATAACAAGGAACAGAGGGTAGGGGGGGGAGGTTTTAAGGAACAGTTACTTTTATACAGGCGTTTCTATTCGGTGATCGATTTTCGTTTCTCTTCTGTTTTTGAAACTAAAACTAACAAGCCTAAACCAATAAACTCATCGACATTGCTTTCTTAAAAAAAAAAGGAAGTTATTGTGGCTAGAATAGGTAGAATAGAATATTGCATGCTGTGTAGGTGGTGATCAAATAAAGTAACATAGTTTTATTGCCCTCCCCAGCAGACGGCGGCGCAGGCGGCTGGGGGGCGTGGTCACCATGGTCGGCGTGCCCGGCGCCGGCGCACTGCTCCACGCGCACGCGCAGCCGACACCGCTTCTGTGACTCCCCGCCCCCCGCGTACGGCGCTAAGTTCTGTGAGGTAAGTGGTATGACTTTCCTCTTATTTAGTCGAATTCGACACAATCTTAACTACCTTGTTTAAGGCAACGTTTGCACTTACAAACAGCTCATGCATGCCAGTTGCATTACATTGCGGGCTACTGAGATATAATGTGATCAATAACTCGACCATGCCCCACAATGTAAACAAACTTGAATGCTAGTTGCTTGCAGGTGAAAACGCGGCCTAAAGGATACACATCAGAAGCATGAGTCATATTATTATTACCGTCAAGTCTGCGATTAGTTGCTGGTATGTGACTATCTGAGACGCGCCAGTACGTGTGTGTAGTCATGTACTTATTGTACTTCTTCAGCTGCAATCGGAGTGGAAAAGGTTGGCAGAACCTTTTAAACTCACTCAAGAATTGCTTGAGTTTTAAAGAAAAGTTTGAGGCTACGGAAACAATATTTTTATTTGGATAAAATTTCGGAGAGCCTTAATAAAAAATCTTGATATCATGTGTTATCTCAATTACCTTTTTTATGGATGGGAAATTATCAAATGACTCCTTCTGCTCTGGGTGGAGCGAGAGGGAGTGTCAGACTCTTACTTACTAAAACCCATCCGTGTTCCTCCTATTGTCCTTTGCGTTCCAGGATCGCGGTGACTCTTTCGAACAAAATCCGCAACCCTGGTATCTCAAATACCTACCTGCCAACGCATATAGGTTCGTCGGTAAAATTTGTCACAGTAACGATTAATTTAACATAATTTTAGTGGCTCATTTTTACGTAAATTGATTAATTGTTGTTGTTGTGTCATCGTGCATCACTTGCTTTTCTACGCAGTTGAACAACTCACTTACCGCTTGATAGTTATGCAGCCGCCAAAAAGTAATCTATGACAACATTTATAACTCAGGAACGGCTGGACCGATGTTGGTTTGGTTTGTTGGATTTGTCACTGCCATGAATAGCAGAAGCACACAAAAAAATAGGTACGGAGAAAATTAATTTTCATACACTTAACAAAAATTACAAAAATCTAAGAAAATTGTAAGTAGGTATAAGTATTTTTGTTTGCCACAATTTAAGTACTTTTTAACTTAAACTATTCCTTTTAACAAAACTAAAACGTAACTGAGATACTATTAATAATAATGCAAAAACGCAACATGTATGCGTGGCGCTAATTAACTCTTTTTCTTTCTTTTTTTTAAACAGTAATATGTATTATCCTAAATCGCATCTGAAACCCGTTAGGCATTAACCCGGGCCTCTTTTAAATTCTTGCAAACCTTTTTAAAGAATAAAAAGCTAAGAATGGCTGCCACACAAAACAAACAAATCTTGCCTTCCGACATTTCTAGACTATAATGGACCGAAAATCCGAGAAAAATTATGATGACTGTTTGGGCTCATATTTTAAACCCAGAAACATCGACTACAATATTTTCTAGAAGGTTTGAAATTAATTTCCTTACTACTTAATTCATTTAAGTTGTATACAACGCCATCTCTGATACATGACAGAAACAAAACACCAACAAAAATGAATTCTGAAGCAGTACGAAGTTTGCCGACACAGCCAAGTTTGTTATTTGGTTTCCATGACAACGCAGGCCACGGTTGTCAATCGAAAAGAAAGTCAAAAATATTTTCATTGGTCAATATAATCTGTACCTAATTTAGCATGGAAATAATATTTACTAATTAAGTATTGCCAGAAAAAATATATATAGCAATAATGACACAATATCATTGGTGGTAAACATTTGGGATGTATTATATTGCAAAAATGAGATAGTAGTTCAGACTTTGTCCACGCGCTAAAAATTAATTGTAAACTATTATTTTAAAGTAACAAATAAGCACCAACTTTAAAAGAAAAATTAAAAACAAGATGGGTATGTATCACTCGATCTTTACTTAAATGTTGCGGTCTAAGGTCTTGATTTTTGGGTCTAAAAGGCATTGTATCACGAATTCTTATCGAAAACATACTAGTTTGTATCTAGTTGCTTTGAGTTGCTGGGTTACGCGTGCCGTAGCAACGGTTGCGACTAAGCAACCACGTTATTGATTAAATTCACCCTACCTGCAGATTTCACTTTATTTCCTTATTTCGTTTAATATCCTAAGTTATAAAATATTAAAACAATGGCACCTAAGAAGGACAAAGGCAAAAAGGAAGATGAGAAAGGTGGAGCGTTCAATGAAGTGGAAAGAACATTTTTGGAACTTCAGATAGCCGACAGTAACCGGAAGGTAGCGAGGCTCAGGACCGCTGTGGATGAGTACGAAGTACGGCTCGAAGAACTGCAGAAGGCCTACGATAAGTTAGACGAAGACAGGGCAGACATCATTGCTTACCTCAAGAAGACACTCACTGTGAAAAATGAAGAAAATAACGAATTGAAAGAAAAGGTTAGAGGTCTCGAAGAGATCAGAAATATTGAAAATGCCCGTTTCAACGAAACAACAAAACAATTGGAAAAAGACTTCATGATCATGAAGGAACAACTTTCTTCAGAAAACAAGCTGTTGGCCGGAAAACTTAATACTTTAGAAGAGTTCAGAGCGATAAGAGACGATTTGATGAGAAAGTTTGAAAACCAAGAGCAAGAGTTTAAAGATCAAGAAATGAAATATAAGAGACAAATCTACGACACCGAAAAAAAATTCATTGTTGGCAAAGATAATTTGAAAAAAGAAATGGAAGCTCGACTCTTACAACTTGCTCAAGATTTTCAAGATGCAACCGAGTTGAGAGTCGCAGCATCAACGCATAGAGTTATCCGGGAAAATATAACTTTAAACAATGAATTGGAAAACATTTTATCCACTCAAAGAAAATTATCTGAGCAAAACGAACATTTTAAAGAAAGCATGAAAGCAGCTCGAGTATCCCAAGAGTTAGCTGAGGAAGAAAGAGACAAAGCTATTAGTAAAAGCATTGTACAACTTAAGGTTATTGAGCAGTTAACAGCAGCATACGAGACAGTTAATAAAGAAAAATGTTTGTTTGAAAGAAAAAGCTACGACTTTGAAATATTACAGGCAAAACTAAAAAGACTGACTGATGATAACGACAATCTCAGCCAACAAGTTCGTGTTCTAGAGCAAAACTTGCATGCACGGTTGAGCGATCAAAACAAAGCCATCGTGGATGCTGCAAAAATGACCAAAGAGCGCAATAAACTAAGAAACATTTTGAAAGAAGCAGCGTTTGCCATTCAAGCGGCTTTAAAATTAGACGAATGGGCTTCAATGCATGATAAACGAGAGGTTATGGACAGGCATGTTTTATTGTCACATTTACTTGAAATCGTTTCACAGTTTCGTGAACTTGAGCATTCAGATTCATTAGGCACAATAGGTTCATTTAGCAAAGTTTACGAAGAAGGTGATCTTGGTTTTGTACCTAAACCAAAACTGAAGAAATCAGCAGTAGCAGCACTTGCAACCG
The DNA here is from genome assembly GCA_947386135.1 of Melanchra persicariae. Lineage (NCBI taxonomy): Eukaryota > Metazoa > Arthropoda > Insecta > Lepidoptera > Noctuidae > Melanchra > Melanchra persicariae. The sequence goes on along the minus strand of OX376655.1, from coordinate 2,086,194 downwards.
CAGCTATAGCAGCTCCTTCTAAAGAAACCTTACTGGTTGATGTTGAAGTTCCAACTAGTGAGTCGTTGTCACAGTCTTCACATCCCAGTAGCGTGAAAACGATACCCAGTATTAAAGTAATACCGCCAATGTCAAAAAAAGATTTGGTGGCAACAGAAAGTGACGAGTCTTTCATAGCCTCAGCACAAAGCGAGGTTGTTGAAGAGGAAGAAAGTCTTCCAGAAGAAATTAATATCGAGGAGCAATTAGCCGCGAGTAAAATTGAGATGCAAAAATCTTTAATGGATGACTTAATGTATAGTATGCAGTCTCACACGAAGTTACAAACGGGGCAAGAAGGTAAAACAAGATCTCAGTTACGATTACAAAGTGTCGATGACGGGGTATTAAAAAAAACTGAAGAGACTGACATTGAAGAAAAAGAAATTACAGCTGTAACAGAAACTGATGTGGTTGAGAAAGATGGTGACGACAAAGAATCTGAAATATCACAAAGCCTGATTATAACCGAGCAGGAAGATGCTGGTGTGGAGGTAACCGACGATAAAACATCAGACGTCTCTTAAAACTAGCTACCAAAATGAATATTTTTTCTACTAAAGTTATTAACAGATTCTAGAGTATTTTTAGAAGATTTTTTTGAAAGAAGCGTTATTTAATACACACACAATACACAAGACAATAAAATATACAATATTTTTATAACATGTTATTTATATATTTTTTACAATTGCTTTTAAAATAGCAGGTATTTTAGTTGTAATTTTTATGAAAGATTTTTTTATTATTTTCGATAAAACCATTAAAGAAGTGTTTATTTTATTGTGTTCACGATCTGGGACATAATTATTATATGGCGTTAAACTTGTCATAATCATTTTAATATAGAATTACTATTACTTACTTACTTTAAATTTTATAACGCTTACTAACAGCATACGAGTGCATACGAGTAGATTGCTTATTGAAAGGAGCACGCTTATATGATTTTGCTAGGAATGGAATTTTTATGAAAAGATGTGTTGATTTGTAGTCATTTTAAACAAAATAATGATATCAATTACCTACTATTACTTAAGCTTCTAATATTATTTTCACCGAATGCTGTGTTTTGTCAATGATGTCACACTCGTTCAATTAAGTTTTATTTAATTTGAAAACACGAATGAGTGTACGCTGAATGGCTGTATAATAAACTTCACTATGAAAAAATATAAAACTTATTTTATTATTTTGTCCTGGAGTAGTAGACTAACCCCTGACAAACACACAAATATATATGTTCCTTAGATTACACCGTGATCAAACCATTGGTTCTATTGTACTTCTAGTGCCACAAGGAACAAACCTTTTTTTTTACGGAGGAAATCCTCATGGATGTCCGTCCGTGGAGGGGTCCGTCAGACTCTTACTGACTAAAACCAACTCGGTGGATGTTCCATCTCCCACCTACGCCAGGGATCGCGGGAACGTACGCGACTTCCCCGGCTCTCATCAGCGGGGGTAGTGAGGTGTTTGAAACACCTCGCGACGTCAGAGGGGCGCACGGGAACACCACGTGCCACCACCTCGGGTCCGGATGACAAGGAACTAACCTAAACCAACCTATATATTTTTATGGTATGTGTCATGCTTGGCACAAATAAACTCTTTTTCTTTCTTTCTTTTCTTTTCTTTCTAACTGTCAGAAAAACATGAGCGTGTTGCGTAGTGTGCGGTTAGTGGTCGCCTTTGGTTCACGCTATCAGTGTTATCGTCGTGACTGCTGCCGGTCTATTATGTCGATTTCTCACCGTGTACACTAAGGTGGAGTGAACAACAAGTGAGCTATCATTCCATCTTGTTTGTATGGTTTGACAGCTCAATTGTCGTTAACTAAGCCTAAGTTTTCACTTCGTCATGTTTACAGAATCGCACGGCTGGTTACAACGACCATAGAAAACTTAATCACATCAGCAGCCGTCAGCAGATTACATGCTGGTTGCAACATAGACTGGGTTGCTTTTAAAAATAAAAACAATAAAAATTTGGACATGAGTTAAATAAAATCTTATTGAAAACGACGTCTATGTCATGTTGAATCACGAGCTCAACGTGGAATACCTCTTGCCCTAGTGTAATCAGCTCACGGTGGAAACCCTCATTACTGCGGCCCATTGTGTAAACGTATATCGGCAAAGGCACTTCCTTTCGATTTTTGACATCTTAGGTGCGTTACAACAACTTACAAGACCGACTTTTCAGTGCTTGTAAGTATTCCAGTTGCTATGCCATCATCATATCAGCCAAAAGACGTCCACTGCTGAACATAGGCTTCCCTGCGCGTGTCGCCACAACAAGCGATCCTGTGCGTTTCGCATACATCGGCTACCAGCGACCCTCACCAGGTCATCGGTCCATCTTGTGGGAGGCCTTCCAACGGTCGCCACTCCAGAACTTTTCGGCCCCATCTGTACTGCGAGAAATGTGCCATGCGCACTGCCACTTCAGTTATAACTATATAGTACATACTAATTCCATACATAATGTACACGGCTCTTTCACAGTACGGCAGTCGCACGAAAGTTTATTGGCATTATAATAGGGAAGATGCAGATTTATCAATATTTTGTGACTAAAATGTAAAAAAAAAAACACAAAAGATGAACCAGTGCAACGTCAGTTAATATTGATTTTTAACAATAATTACTAATTAAAAGTAACGTGTAAGTAAAATGTAACGTGTTTTAATTCACCAATCAGTGTCTAGTGACGTCACTCTTGAAAATTATTATTAGCCCAAGATTCGGGCTCCTAGACGTTATTTATCGATATGTAACATAGTGATAGTGTAATTTCAACGTGCGCATTATATCTGCTAGCTCGGTCCGACGGCCAAATTTTTTTTTGTAATGGTATAACCGACATACCTATTTCAGAATAAGTCTAGGACTTAGGAGATAGTTTTGCATCCTCCCAAATCCTGGCAGACTTCTGTCTTCATTATTTATACCTAGTAAATAAACTATGCCCAAAGAAGGATGGTCATTTCTGACCCAGAGCATGACAGAATTGGAACCTATCGTAATTTAGAATAACAAACAAAAATTAATCATTTAACATTAATAATATTAATGCTGCCAGCCTTTTGGGTACATTATCAGTGGCTTGCGATGCGGAGGAATATTTCGACGCCATGTTTTAGATTACTTTTTGTTTTAGTTACACTCTTTTATTTAAGTGTGTATATAGTAATAGTCCTAATAATTATACAATAAAGTTTATATGCGAGATTGATAAAAAAAAATTAATAATATTAAATTAAATTTTGTGACAAAATTATACTTTATAACAAAACGGATTGTATAGATAGGTATGCTATATTTTCACAACTCTAAATTTATTGATTATAATTAATTAATTTTTTTACACACAGTGCTTATGAAAATATTTGCTAAATTAAACATCGCTTTTTTTTTTTTTTAATACGTTGTTTAGATCATACCAAGCATGTGCACGAAATCCTTGCAGTAAATTTTTTAACAACTTATTCTAAAATAAAATAAAAAAATAACGCTTTTATAATTTAATCTGAAGGCCAATAATTCTCGTACTTAAAATCGTTCAAATTCAAGTCTAAATATCAATTAGGTTATGATGGGGCTGAAATGTCTTTTATGGATAAAAGTCCCTAAAAAATTAAGAGATTATAAAAAGTCTAAATATCATCTCAGCGACAATCAATGTTAGAAACTTGTTAAAATGTAATGTAATCGAGTTGATTCGGACAGTTTACGACTGCGATGCGTATGCGAATTGCGAACTCCTGAGACATACGAGAATTACACTTCTGATGTTTAAACTGATAGTGCCATAAACTTTTCCGACATATTAGCAAATCCTGTGATTTTTTTCTCACCGCATGCCTCTTGAAGGAAGCATGTAAGAAACGTGCAGGAACTTCAAGTGGCAGCACAGAACTGTCAATGTCAAGTATTGTTAAGTAAAAGTGTCGAATTTCCACAACTACACCATAGTCTACGCCGATGGAGGCCGATGATAAAACTGGAATTATTACATGCATCGAGAAGTTAGTTTTGAAAAATAAGAGTATACGTTATGTACAAAAATTCATTAACAATAAAAGCACCAAAAATTATTCCGACGAAAAGATACGAACGATTGAAGGACATCATTAACTTTATTGCTTTAAAAATATTCTCCAATACTTTGTAATCGCATATTAAAAAAATATAGGTACATTTGCGAGTTTCAAATTTTCGGACATCCAGACGCACAACCTCTCTTTTTTTTTTGAGAATGGGAAATCAACAAATGACCCCTCCCGCTCTGGGTGGAGCGGCAGGGAGTGTCAGACTTTTACTGACTAAAACCCACCCTTTGTCCTCCTAGTGCCTTTCTTTCCAGGGCCGCGGTAACTCTTTCGAACATATTCCGCAACCCTGGCAGGCTCTGGCCCTAACGGGCCCCGACCCATGCTGACTGCTGCTGGTTTGGCGCGCGTAGAACACAGCGCGCCGTCAACCCGGGCCTGTTCTGATCGGACGGCGAGCTACCCATTGCTCGCCGTCCACAGGCATCAGTCACTGCGTCATGCTCAGGAGCATCAGTTCCTGGGCGGCGCAGTGGCTGACGTTCAACAGGAGGGGGTGAAATGGGGCCATTATTGGCACTCCATTTCAGCCCCCTCCAGAGCCCTTTGTAGGGGCTCCACTGCGGCTGCTGCAGTAGCAGCAGCCGCAGTGGAACCGGCAATGGCGGCGGAAGAAGCGGCGGCAGTGGCGGCGGTCGCGGCAGAGACGGCGGTGGCGGAGGGCTTCCTCCTGCTTCCGGCTTTGGCGGGTGGGGCGCAGGCCCTACCCCCAGCCCAGTGGTCGGCCGGCTTGCCAGCTGCCACACAGACTACGCAGTGCGGCGCGGCGTCGTAGGAGCTGGCCCTGTGACCGGGCTGACCGCAGCGGAAACATAGACCGCTGCGGTCCACCTCCGAGGTGCATTGAGCTCCCACATGGTGGCCCACTTGGCACCGGAAGCACCTCAGAGGTCGGGGTTCCAGCAGTTTGACCTGCGCGGAAACCCAACCCACCAAAACCTTCGGCCCTCCGAGATGGTCTTGGCCACCGACACGGGGCAGCTCACCACAATGGTTCACATGCCCGTGTTGTCAGGACGTAGGGTGCCCGCCTTCACCTCCTCTGCTGAGCACCCCCCGGTCCTAACGACGGCGGCCACCACCTCCACCTTCGTGACGGAGTCGTCCAGGCCCAAGATGCGCATGTCAATGCACTTGGTTGGCCTGGACACTCGGGCATCGTCCGCGCTTAGGGACGCCCTGAGCCTTTCGGCTAGAGCGTCCGCGGTTGGGCCGCTGGCTGCCCCGGGGATCTCCAACATCCGGGCCCCAGTCATTGTGACCCTTAGTCGGAGGCCCCCTACGATGCGTAGCTCACCAAGGTTCAACGCCTCCTTCGCCTTGGTGAGCACGTCCGCGTACGTCACGCCCCTCTTCACCGCGTCTGGCTGCAGTGTGAGCACTACAGCCGCGGTTTTCGGGGGGCGGAGCGCAGCCGCGACGCTTCGCGCCTTCTGCCGCCGCTTCATCTCCCGTCTCTTAGCCGCCCTGGCTGCCTTGCCCGCCTTCTTCTTCTCCTCGGCCACTTGCCATTCGGCTTGAGCCGGGGGAGGTTCAGAAGGCGAGGAAGCCGGGGGGAGCTGCTGCACGGGCGGCGCAGGAGCCTTCGCCGTCCACGCAGCCACCCTACCCCTCCTCTTCCAGACGCATTGCCTCTTACCATCCCTACCTTATAGCTATTCCACCAATTCGCACTAAGCGTTTCCGAACATCTTTTAAAATGCGCACAGCAAAGAAGTGGAACTCTCTGCCTGCGTCTGTGTTTCCAAAAGCTTACAACCCTAATCTCTTCAAAGTTAGAGTGAACAGGCTCCTTCTGGGTAAGCTCGCTCCATCGTAGACTTTGTCTCTGTCATCTCTGACTTTCAAAAGAGGCAAGAGCGAACCCATCACTAATAAAAAATAAATAAAAAAAAAGAGTAAAAGAATCTTGACAGACTAACAAACAGACGGACGGATCGACAATCAAGTAAAATTTATATTGATTCCGTATTTTTCTATTTGAGGTACGAAACCCTAAAACCCGAAAAGTACTGAGAAAAAAGTTTTAAACCAAGTTTGTCTTCTTAATAAATTGTTTAAAAAACTCAACCTTGATTTGTACATTTAGCAAAGAGAATATTATTTTGGTCGAAACGTCACGCCAGTTGTCAATGCTTTTGTTTCAAATTACATTTTCTTGGTACAGCTTTTATGTTGAAAATAAATATTCTTTGCCAAATATATTCAACAAGGCATGGCACCCAGAAGGCTTAAGGGAGCAGTGTCAGCAGAACAGGCTAAAGCCGTATTTTCCGAGGTTGAAAAAGCATTTTATGAACTCCAGTTAACAGACCTCAACCGAAAATTAGCTCGCCTCAGACAAGCCGTTGGCGATTATGAAATTCGTAACGAAGAATTGCAAAATGCGTATGATAAACTTGACGAAGATAGAGCTGATATTATTGCATATTTAAAAAAAACTCTCAATACAAAAACTGAAGAAAATGCTGAACTAAAAGAAAAAGTGAAAGGGTTAGAGGAACTAAGAGTGATAGAAACGGCAGAATTTAAACAGACTGTCAATGAATTAGAAAGAAATTTTACCAAAATGAAAGATCAGCTTACTTCAGAAAATAAACTGCTAGCTGGAAAACTAAACACGCTTGAAGAATTTCGAGCTATTAAGGACGATCTCATGAAAAAATTCGATAAACAAGAGCGCGCATATGAAGATCAAGAATTGAAATATAAAAGAATTATATATGACACGGAAAAGAAGTTTGTAATTGGAAAAGACAAACTAAAAAAAGAAATGGAAGAAAGACTTCTTCAGTTAGCACAGGAATTTCAAGATGCTAGTGAATTGAGAATTGCTGCCTCAACACATAGGGTAATTCGAGAAAACATTGCTTTGAATAATCAATTAGATAGTCTATTAATGACTCAAGCAAAAGTAGCTGAGCAAAATGAGAAGTTTAGAGAAGACGAGAGAGCTTCACGCTGTGCCAAGGAAGTAGCAGAAGAAGAAAGAGATAAAGCAATGAATAAAAGCATTGTGCAACTTAAAGTTATTGATCAACTAACGGTAACGTTCGAAGATGTAAAGAAACAAAAAGCATTGTACGAAAAGAAACAGTTTGATACTGAAAAAATTAAAACAAAAATGCGGAAACTGACCACAGATAACGAAAATCTGTTACTGCGTGTGCGTATACTCGAGCAAAACTTGCACGCCACTATGGGTGAACAAAATAAATCCGTGGTAGAAACAGCAAAACTACTTCGAGAACGCGAAACGTTTAAGAATATCCTAAAAGAATCGGCATTTGTAGTACAAGCGGCACTAAAAATGGATCATTGGTCTACTATGAATCCTTCTCGTGAAATCGTGGACAGAGAAATAGTACTTAAAAGAATTCTTGGAGTTATAAGTCAGTATCGTGAAGCTGCTCGAGCTGAATCAATGGAATCTTTAGTTTCGCTTAGTAAGATTTATGAAAAAGGAGATCTTGGATTTGAAGTCAAACCAGTTCCTTCTAAGAAATCGCAAACCAGGGTGAGTGGTTTAGCTGCAACAGTGTCGCTACAATCGTTTGAAGATAAGCGTAGTGCTGTATCGGCATCTTCTATATCAACTTCAAAGGAAAGTATACAAACTATACCAAGTGTTGAGTTGGTGCCTGCAGACGAAGAGTCCCAGCCAACACCAATAGACAGTCTGCCTTCATTTACTGTGACATCATTGCATTCAAGTAGGAGTTCTAGCACAGAGTCTGCAAAAAGTGTGGATAACATATCAAAACTACTAGCTCAAAGTAAAGCTGAAATGCAAAAATCATTAATGGCAGATTTAGCAATAATGTCTAACATATCTCAGCGAAGACCAAGCGTCAGAGGATCTAGGTCAAAGTTAGAGGCTGGTAGCCAAAAATCGGTTTCTGGTAAAGAAGAATCTGGCGATAATGTTAAGGATGAACAACAGAAAACTATTCCTGAAGAAGATGAAAGTGAACCTACAGAAGATACAGATGCAACTACAGAGGGTACAGATGAAGGCACTGAAGATACAGATGAAGCTACTCAAGATACAGATGAACCCATGCAAGAAACTGACACTGCGACTATTGACCAAGAAGGTGACGAAAATGATAAAAGCAAGAAATAAATATTTATTTTTAAGTTTTATAGTGGCTATTTTTCCAAGTAATTTGTGATTTAATGTATTGTAGTGAGTTTCAAGTATTTGTTTATTATATGATTTTAAGTGTTCCAATAAAAAAAAATATTAGGACGATTTTCTCTTTGATAACACCCTTTTTTATTTAAAAATCACTGACAGCAGACATTGCTGTTGATAGTAGATCGATTTGAAGGAACTACCGCTTATGCACCGGCAACACACCGCTGTGCGCCAAATTAATCGCGAATTTAGTGTTTATTTACCAATTACATAAGATTTATTTTCTATTTGGGAATTTTCACATGTCGGAGTCGTTAAAAATCTGCATATTGAAATACTAAGGAATCTATTAATGAGTCCGTTCCGTTCTTTCCAACAGATATGCTAGTATTTCCTTTATATTAATCCAGTAGTTCCATGTAGCTACATAGTTCCACATGGAACTACTGCCGCTCACTAGTTCCGTGTGTGGAACTAGTGGAAGTATTAACAAACTTTGGGCCTTTATTTATTACCCGTTGTCCCATGTAAGTGCTAGTTCCACATGGAACTGTTGCAGCTAGTTTTTTAATTAAAGGAATTGCACGCATTTGTCATCAAGCCTACCGGCCATCCTGCCACAGACTCACTTAAGTCAGCCTTCACAAGTTATTTAAGCGCTATTTCCTCCTGTACATTATTATGATTTCACAGTTTTCTTTTGGTCTAACAACTCTAACATTTGAGCTTTTGCCAACTTAAATTGGTTGAGTTGAAGGGAAGCTGCACGATGCCAATAGAAAACCTAACATTTCAAAGCTAGGCGTCCACTAGACGGCGAACCGAGCCGCATTGCTCGCAATAAATTCGGTAGCAGCGGGTCGACTTCTACACAAAGACGTAATTAATATCTTCCCTTAAAGTTATATTTTCAGCGTATGCATTATAGTGGGTGCAGACCAAGCAACCGAGCAACTGACACCTAATGAATAGCAATATGCGATGGAAACCGCACACTCGATTGTCTTCAATCTGTTGGGTGCAGACCAAGTGACCGTACAAACATCAGTTTATGAAAACAGAAGCTATTATTGAGCAGAATGATAGTGGGCAGGTCTTTCATGGTCTGACCTCTTCTGAGTTGTGGTTTGAGTCCGATCAAATACCAGATCAAAAACTGAACCCGTGGGTAATTCTGGGCGACGGTTTACAGAATAGTGGGAGACAGGTCTAATATTCAAGACTTTATTAAAACAACATAAACCGACAACCACTTTTGATGTGCCCATTCTTAAAAACTAGAAGAGAAAAATTTATCATGGTTCTAAATTTGTTATCAAAACTATTTGAATTCATCCATAGATAATTATTTAACTATAGATATACGTCAAGCCCATAGTCAACTCATTTGTTCAGAACTATAATGTCTTGCTATTACAGCTAGTATTTTTTAAATCATATATATTTTTCTAAGTTGATACATTGTTTATTCTGCAAAACATTCCACCAAAGAAGCCGAGTGTAGCGTAAATATTTTTTGCTAAATATATTCAATAAGTCATGGCACCCAAAAAGATTAAGGGAGCAGTGTCAGCAGAACAGGCTAAAGCCGTATTTTCCGAGGTTGAAAAAGCATTTTATGAACTCCAGTTAACAGACCTCAATCGAAAATTAGCTCGCCTCAGACAAGCCGTTGGCGATTATGAAATCCGTAACGAAGAATTGCAAAATGCGTATGATAAACTTGACGAAGATAGAGCTGATATTATTGCATATTTAAAAAAAACTCTCAATACAAAAACTGAAGAAAATGCTGAACTAAAAGAAAAAGTGAAAGGGTTAGAGGAACTAAGAGTGATAGAAACGGCAGAATTTAAACAGACTGTCAATGAATTAGAAAGAAATTTTACCAAAATGAAAGATCAGCTTACTTCAGAAAATAAACTGCTAGCTGGAAAACTAAACACGCTTGAAGAATTTCGAGCTATTAAGGACGATCTTATGAAAAAATTCGATAAACAAGAGCGCGCATATGAAGATCAAGAAATGAAATATAAAAGAATTATATATGACGCTGAAAAGAAGTTTGTAATTAGTAAGGACAAATTGAAAAAACAAATGGAAGAAAGACTTCTTCAGTTAGCACAGGAATTTCAAGATGCTAGTGAATTGAGAATTGCTGCCTCAACACATAGGGTGATTCGAGAAAACATTGCTTTGAATAACCAATTAGATAGCCTGTTAATGACACAAACAAAAGTAGCTGAGCAAAATGAAAAGTTAAGAGAGGAGGAGAGAGCTTCTCGTTGTGCAAAGGAAGTAGCAGAAGAAGAAAGAGATAAAGCAATGAATAAAAGCATTGTGCAGCTTAAAGTTATTGATCAACTGACAGCAGCGTTCGAAGATGTAAAGAAACAGAAAGCATTGTATGAATTGAAACAGTTTGATACTGAAATAAGTAAAACAAAAATGCTCAAAATGACCAAAAATAATGAAAATCTATTACTGCGAGTACGTATATTGGAGCAAAACTTACATGGGGCTCTGGGTGAACAAAATAAATCGGTAGTAGAAACTGCGAAATTACTTCGAGAACGCGAAATGTTTAAGAATATCCTAAAAGAATCAGTATTTGCAGTACAAGCGGCCCTTAAAATGGATCACTGGTGTACCATAGATCCTACTCGTGAAATCTTGGAAAGAGAAATAGTTCTTAAAAGAATTCTTGGAGTAATAAGTCAGTATCGTGATGCCACGCATTCTGAATCTATGGAATCATTAGTTTCGCTTAGCCAGATTTATGATAAAGGAGATCTAGGCTTTGAAGTTAAAAAAAAAGATTCCAGACGGTTGCAGAGTGGTATAGCTGCAACATCGTCAATACAATCGTTTGAGGATAAACGTAGCATTATTTCGGTCCCCTCTGTGTTATCTTCTTCAAAGGAAAGTTTGAAGACACTACCCAGTGTTGTGTTAGTGCCCGCAAACGAAGAGTCCCAGCCAACACATATTGATAGTTTACCTTCGTTTATCGTGGCATCAATGCATTCAAGTAGGAGTGCTACCATCGAGGAGTCTCCAGAAAGTGTGAATGACATATCCAAACAACTAGCTATTAGTAAAGTTGAAATGCAAAAATCACTGATGGCAGATTTAGCTTTAGTGTCTAACATATCCCAGCGAAGACTGAGCGTCAGAGGATCTAGGTCAAAGTTAGACACAGGTAGCCAAAAATCCATTGCAATTTCTGAAAAAATTGAATCTGATGATAAAATTAAAGACGAACAACATATTTCTGAAGAAGATGAAAGTGAACCAACAAAAGATATAGATACAACGGCAGAAGGGACAGATGAAATAGCTAAAGATGAAGATACAGGTGAAGCCTCGCAAGAAACTGATACTTTGACTATTGAACAAGAAGGTGTAGGAAATGACGAAGAGAAGAAAACTGGCGCGGAATAAATATTGATGAAGTTCTTTTAAGTTTTGTAGTAGTTATTTTTCTAGTGACTTATGATTTAATGTATTTTAGTGAGTTTAATTTATTTATTTGTTATGATTTTAAGTTATACTTTGTGATTAATGTATTTTAGTGAGTTTCATTTATGTATTTTTATGGTTTTAAGTGATTAAATATTTTTGAATCTCAGTTTATACACATTTTATTTAAAAAATACCATGTGTGGCGTACCGAATTAGGTTATTTAGTTTTTTTCTGGTTGTTATTAGTAATACTAGTTTCTATAATTTAGAATACTACCTAGTTAATGAGCTCTTCCTGAAATATAATGTTTTTAATTTTTATATACACAATCTCGTCGATGACAGTTTGCTGTTACAAAATTTTAGCAGATACTGGTATAATAAGACTAATAAGAATTTTAGTAAGAATATTTCTTAAAAATCATGTTAGTGATCTAATTGAGTGTAAAAGCACGCGTTGTAAGGGAAACAATATGTGATATTAAAATTTTTGGCAAAACACTGCTGCGTTTTTATCGGGCTCACCGGATCCTGTCGATTAAAACCGATTGGTAGCCAAATGGTACCGGATTTGCCAGATTACAAGATCCGTCTGATCGGATTGCAATCCATAATCGCAAAGCAATCAAATACGATAAAAAATTATTGCGACATTAACACTGTTCTTCCCAAAATATTCCATCATCATCACTTTGGCGTTTGCATCATGCCGTATACAGAACAAGCGAACTAGCAAACGATGGGTATTGAACGGATCGCCGATGGACACCGCACGCTCCCTCGCTTTCAATCTGCGAGTACAAACCAAACAAGATTTTATATAATAAAACCCAAAGAAACTAATTGTTGAAATATAAGGAGGTTTGCTCTTATAATTTAATACTGGCTGAATCCAAAGCTGAAAGTTGCTAGGTTACCACTTTTGTTTATAATATGACTTTTTTGATTTTTGCCTTGTTATTAAAACTGCTATTTAATATACCTTAATGTTTTTTCATCTATATAAATTCGTGAGAACTTTACTCGTCCTAATTCCACAATAATTAGCACACTCTCATATTTTATAAGAGGTTATGGGCCCAGCACGCTTCCACTGCGCCACTCTGCTAAGCTTCCAGAGATGTTCCTAATCTGTAAAGTCTTAGACACACTCGACGACAGATTCTTCAACTTCAAGTCAAGCTGGCTAATGCTAAAGCAGACTGAGAAAACGATAGACAGTTTAACAAGTAATCTTTGCACATTCGAAAGAGATCTGGGCAGTCAAGGGAGCTCCAAGCAGGAAGCACTAGTGACAACACCAGTAGAGCGAATCGTAAAGCCAAACAAGGACGAGCAGCTGATCTGTAACTACTGTTCTGGTAGAGGGCACAGAGTTCGCAAGTGCAAAAAGTGGATTAAGGATGGAAGGCCACCTAAATCAACTCCAGGCACATCAGCACCCGGCTCGAAATCAAAACAAGTACAGCAGATATCGCTTATGGTAAATGCGTGCTCGGAGAGTCATGCTCAAGACAAAGACCACTGGTTCGTCGATAATGGAGCGACGACACATATTGCAGTGAGCAGAGAATGCTTCAATGAATATCATGAATTTGATTCAGATCATAAAGTGACGACCGCAGATGGGACCTCAATTCCAGCGTTAGGAAAGGGCACAGTCGTGGTAGAATCAAATGTCAATGGCAAGAAGGAGCAGATAATACTCCGAGATGTATGGTTAGTACCATCGCTGACAAAGAATCTGTTCTCGACATTGGCTGCACAAGACAGGATGCAGAATAGCATTTTTACGTCGACGACTAGAGAGTGCAAACTAAACATTGAAGGCACGACTAAAGTTGTAGGCAAGAGAGTTCCTTACGGTGGACTTTACGAATTGAACATGAAGATGGTTATGCCAATAAAGCGAAGATTAATGATAGAGGTCAACGCTATAACTGGCTCTAATCTATTACAACTCTACCATGAACGGTTCGCGCATCGGGACAAAAGACATGTCCGTGATATTGTCAAGAGGGAACTTGGAATTGATTTAAAACCAGACAATTCAAAATGCGAGGGTTGTATTTACGGCAAAACCCATAGAAAAAAGTTTGGAACTAGGGAAAGAGCTACAAAGCCAGGTGAACTGATTCACACAGATGTCTGTGGACCTTTTGCAGAAAGCATCTCAAAGTACAAGTATTTTGTATTATTTAAGGACGACTATTCAAGCTACCGCCTTGTCTACTTCATCAGGCATAAATCTGAAGTAAAAGATAAGCTTCTACAGATGTTGCAAGAAGTAAAAGCAGCTGGCCACGTTATGACGACACTACTTAGTGACAACGGTGGTGAATTTGATAATGACTCCGTTCGAAAGATACTTCAAAAGCACGGTATTCAGCATCGGCTGACAATGCCATACACGCCTGAACAAAATGGCTGCAGTGAGCGAGAAAACCGAACACTTGTTGAAGCTGCGAGATCCATGTTGCATACGAGAGGAGAGATGCCACAAGTGCTTTGGGCAGAGCTCATCAATACTGCTGCATATGTGCTCAACAGAACAGGTCCTACTAGAGTGGTCACAAAAGTACCCTATGAGTTGTGGCATGGAAAGAAACCCAAGATAACTCACTTAAAAATTATCGGGAGTGAATGTTATGCACATGTTCCAAAACAGAGCCGTAAGAAACTGGACAAAAAGGCTATTAAAGGGCTGCTAATAGGATATGAGAACGACGATGGTTTTCGCATCTGGGATGGAAGAAAAACTCTGAGGTCTAGAGACATAACGTTTCAGACTGATGTTGAGTTCCAGATTTCAACCAGTATCCCTATTCTTCCAGAGGGAGCCGAGGATGGCGGTGAAAACGAACGTGTTCTGACTGGAGAGCAAGAGCCTGTAAATTTTGAAATAAACCAAGAACTTGATCTAGAGGGAGAAATTACTGGAGACCAAGTTCAGGATGACGCTATAGCAACAGAGGATGAGGACGTATTTACGGACGCTAATGAACAACTAGAGGTAGTTGAGCCCTTATTGGAGACACGTTATAATTTACGAGACAGGTCAACGATTAAACGTCCTAAACGTCTTGAAGACTTTGTTTGCTTCGTAGGTGTTGAAGATGTACCCGATACTTACAAAGAAGCAATCAACAGGAAAGATAGTGCTGAATGGCAGAAGGCCATGATGAGTGAAATAAACTCACTAGGTGATAACAAAGTTTGGACACTATGCGAGCTACCGTCTAATCGAAAGGCACTACCATGCAAGTGGGTTTTTAGAATTAAACGTAACCCAGATGGAAGTATTGAGAAATATAAAGCTCGTTTAGTTGTCAAAGGCTTCAAACAAAAGAAAGGAATAGACTATGAAGAGACATATAGTCCAGTAGCACGAATGGCAACTATTAGATCGTTGTTGAGTGTAGCTGCTACTGAAAACCTTTATCTTGCTCAGTTTGACGTGACCACGGCTTTCTTGTACGGTGTTCTTAATGAAGAAATCTACATGAAGCAGCCTGAAGGGTTCGAAGATGGCTCAAAAAGAGTTTGCAAATTGATGAGAAGCCTTTATGGATTAAAACAGGCACCCAGATGCTGGAACTATCGTTTTCATCAAGTTTTGAGCGAACTTAACTTCCAGCAGAGTACAGCGGATCCATGTCTCTATGCGAAGAAAGTGGGGAGTAAAAAGATTCTCCTTACGCTGTACGTAGATGATGGATTGATTGCTGCTACAGACCAAAGAGTGGCTGAGGAGTTTTTGAGGGATCTAAAGAGACAATTAAAGATAACTTCGAAGCCTGCTTCCTTTTATTTAGGAATGGAAATTGATCAACGCAGTGATGGCACCATTCATATACATCAAACTTCTTACGCAAAAACAGTGCTAGAAAGATTTGGCATGACAGAATGCAATCCTATTGGAACGCCTATTGATAGAGTATCCAATTCTGAAGATGATGATGATAGCTCAAGTGAGAGCAAGCGGTTTCCATACCGAGAAGCGGTAGGAGCTTTAGCCTACTTGATGGTCGCCACGCGTCCTGATATTGCCTATGCTGTTGGAATTGTATCCAGGTCCTTGGAAAATCCAACGAAAGCAGACTGGCATCGCGTAAAGCGTATATTACGCTATTTGAAAGGGACAACATCCCTTGGGATTATTTTTGGACGCACAGATGATAACAGTCGCATACTTGCATACAGCGATGCAGATCATGGTGGATGCACTGAAACAGGGAGATCCACTAGTGGAATAGTGTGCTGTTACGGAGGAGGACCAGTTTCATGGCAAAGCCAGAGACAAGGCTCAGTTTCAGTATCAACAACTGAAGCAGAAATAGTGGCTGCTAGCGAGGCTACTCGAGAAATTATCTGGCTCAAGAGGATATTTGACGGCATTGTGGATATGGAGAAGACTCCACTACTGATGGTTGACAATGAGGCAGCAGTAAAACTGGCTCACAATCCCGAATTCCACAAACGAACTAAACATATACGTTTACGTCATTTTTTCGTTAGAGAGGCTGTCATGAATGAAGAAATAGAAGTGGAACGAATTGGCACAGAGGCACAAGTAGCTGACATAATGACAAAACCCCTGCCTAAGCCAAGATTCCAAGCTCTGAGATCTACTCTAGCTTTGTATTAGAGGGAGTGTTGAAATATAAGGAGGTTTGCTCTTATAATTTAATACTGGCTGAATCCAAAGCTGAAAGTTGCTAGGTTACCACTTTTGTTTATAATATGACTTTTTTGATTTTTGCCTTGTTATTAAAACTGCTATTTAATATACCTTAATGTTTTTTCATCTATATAAATTCGTGAGAACTTTACTCGTCCTAATTCCACAATAATTAGCACACTCTCATATTTTATAAGACTAATGAACTAAATTTTGAAAAAAGAATAACATGCCTTTATGCCAATATCAAATTCCATTGACTTTGAAATTTCTAGTCAAACCAAAGTAAGTAAATGGGTGCTTCTTCGAGCAAGGCATTCTTTGGTGATTTGCGTGGCAACTTTTAAATTTAATATTTTTTTTAAATCGACATCTGTTTCTTAAAATATACATAAAAGTAATATTTTTTATAGAAGAGGCACCTCAGAGAGTGACATACTTACAAAGATAATCGAGGTTAAAATATTGGAGGCCACGCAAATCACAAAACACCTATTTTTCCTTCAGCTTTCTTTTTATAATATCTCGCCCGGTTTTTGGCCTTGAACTCTTCATTATTTTTAAGCCTCTCTCTTCTTCTTTTTTCAGACTTTTGTATGCACATAAAAATATTAATCTATTTAAAAGATACAGTGATATCCATAACGTAAATACTAGGAACAAACACAATTTTGTCATTCCTAAAACCAGGCTCAAAAAAATAGGTGGTTCATTTAGATGCCAATGTATACGTTTTTATAATAAACTCCCTAGCCATATTCAAGACCTTAGTATGAATAAGTTCAAATTATTTATAAAACGTAAGCTATGCCAGAAAGCTTTTTACACAATTAAAGACTATCTTGAAGACAAAAAGGCTTGGGATTGAGCTGCTTAAATGATGTACATGGCCTAATGTTACATACCTTTTTAATTTTTAGAAATTGTCTTTTTTCTTTTTTTTAAGCTCTGTTGTATACTTTTCTTTCATCTCGTTGGTAAATTTTGACATGAATGTTTACTTTATTAAGTATTCTATTTTATTATTTTGACATGGAATATTTACTTTGTAAAGTAATATATTTTATTTTTTATTTTTTTCAATTTATTAAGTTTGACATGAATACTTACTTTGTAAAGTATTATATTTTTTTTTATTATTATTATTTAACTCATTTTGTGAATATGGGGACCATGTGGGTTATTTTCTTCTTATTTTTCTCTTCTTTGAAATACTTCTTCTTCTTTGAAGTATTTTTAACGAGGTCTGGCAGTTTGAGTACTTAAATGCGGCCTACACAAATGTCCTTTCTTTGGCATGTTCGTCGGTTCGTTGAGCTCCTTTTTGGTTCTAAGTTGAGCTACTCGACTACTGACCAAAGCTTGCACTGACTGGACGGGTCCACTCAAATCTGTGTGGTTATTTCCTCAAAAGACCATTTCAGACACTGATCTGCATGATCCTCATATCGTATTGTGAATGTGGGGACCATGCAGATCGCTATGATAGGGGTTCATTTCATGTTAGTCAACAATGTCTGGCAGTTTGAGATTTTTTTTATGCGGCCTACCCAAATGTCCTTACTTTGGTATTGTTCGTCAAATCGGTTAATTCTCTCCACTCAACCTGTAAAGCACCCTGGTTGCTTCTGTACACTTGGACGAAGCTAGGCCGGCAAACTTAGCCAGGACACCTACGCACAATGGAGTCCATACTCTACTCTATTCGTTGCGGGTTTTTTTTATGGATGGGAAATCATCAAAATGACTTCATCCGCTGTAGATAAACTGGAAGGGAGTGTCAGACTACCCAAATGTCCTTACTTTGGTATTGTTCGTCAAGTCGTTGAGCTCCTTAAAGTTCTAAGTTTGAGCTCCACAATAACTGACAAATGCTTGCATTGTCTGGACAGGTCCACTCAAATCTGTGTGGCACTTTCCTCAAAAGGCCACCTCAGACATTAACCTACATGGTTCTCGTATGATTTGACCAGTACAATTTGTATGGACTTCAAAAGAGACTGTGACCTCTGAGTTTGTTTCGGTGTTTCTTCTCAGGGTCCGATAAAATTACCAAAAAATATTGACGTGTAAAAGTGTTATGTTTAACCTACTTACAAAATAAATATCATTTATCATTTATCATTTATCAGACAACTTCTTTCTTTCTAATTTTCCTCTCTTGTTAATGGCATTTTGGTCTAAAAAATAATTCATTTCAATTTTTGCTAATCTGACACTATTTTTTTTATTAGGTACTTATAGAATCAGCAACCCATCAGCTGTGTCATTTTAAGTTTGATTTAAACGAATTTACATTTGACTAATGTAATAAAAAATATTATTATACAATACTATTACTAAACTAAAAGTTATTTGATTTGCGTGAATCAAAACTACCACGGAAATCAAAATAAATCCTTTATTCTAAAAATATATAAAAACCTTTCAAGCAAATATACTGTGTTTTGAATATACGTTGCGTTACCTTGTATTTGTTCTCTACAATATTTTATTCAATAAACAAAACAGACACCGGAGAAAATTGTACCACGCAAATCAAAGTTTTGAGAAACCATACCCACGAAATGAGGTTCTTACCATAATTTTTCGGAAACTCAACGCGTCATCACACAAGCACTCTGCCCGGCCGTCGGAGCGCGAATCTGTTGTAACGTAAATTAGGATGAAGCAACATCGTGGCGCGAAGTTAAGGATGTGCAAGTGAATTTACAATGATCCACGCAAATCAGTAACTACCCCGGGACAGTTACATTTTTATTTTTTTTAGATAATGTAATCCTTTTAGAACTATGATCTAATTTTTCATAGCATTGTCAACTTTTAAGGACTTAATGTTTTTTTTTTGGTAAGCATGTACCGTTTAGTTTCAAATATATAATTTACTAAGTGACTAGATTGGGGTTTGGGACACTCCACGAAAATCAAATAATGGAGGTTATTTTTTTTTTATGATATTAAATATATAGATAATTGAATAATAATTAATAACCCAAGTAGGAGAGAATTAAAGGTTTAGGTACCCAAAAAAAAAGTGGCTTGCTGACTTTTCGATTTCCATTCTTTTAAAGTGATGCCGCTTAAAAAACGTGTCCAGAAGAATGACCCAAATAATAAATTTTAAATTTCTCATCATTAATAATTAGTACCTGGATGACCGAGCTTTTCGTTTTCCAAAAATGAAACCTAGCTAGATCGATTTATCGCCCCCAAAACCCCCTGCAAACTAAATTTAATGAAAATCGTTAGAACCGTTTATATATAAGTAAATAAACATATATATTACTAGCTTTTGCCCGCGACTTCGTCCGCGTGGAATAATGACTTCCGGAAAAAAACAATTTATCCCCCTTTTCTCCCCGTTGGGAGGGAATTTCCAAAAATCCTCTCTTAGTGGTAGCCTACTCCTCCCAACAAACACACATGCCAAATTTCAGCTCTCTACTGCCAGTAGTTTCGGCTGTGCATTGTCTGTCAGTCACTCAGTAACGGAAGAGTTTTATATATATAGATATAGATAGCTGTGCGACGATATAAGATGTTCTTGGGATTGCACTATACAACATAATTCAGGCGTCAGAATAAGTTTTCCTTGGTGTAGTCGTGGATAGGTACCTTCACCAATCTTTAATAATGTATCGGAAAATTGACGATCATCCAGGTTATCTCCAGTTCTCACTCGCATGTTTATAGTTAAATGTACCGATTGTATATCACTCCACAAATAAGAGCTTTTCAGGCAAGCCCTAACCTCATCAGCTCGGGTTCCCCGTGGTATTACCGGTAAGGTTTGTCGGAAATCACCACAAAATAAAACCGTGAGTCATATCCCTTAAAGTTCTGTCTACCGCTTCTACTCCTTTTCGATGGGCCATCGTACATTCATCCCATATGATTAAATTACAGTCACGTAATACCTTAGCTTTGTCGCTATTTCTTGAAATACTACAGGTTGGACTTTCCGTGCGATCTAAATCAATTGGTATTTTAAACATAGTGTGAGCAGTTTTACCTCCTGGTAGAAATGTTGCAGCTATACCTGATGAAGCCACGGCAAGAGCAATTTTACGCTGATTTCGAACATAAGCTAATATTAATTTAGTCAAAAAGGTTTTCCCAGTTCCTCCAGGTGCATCTAAAAACCATATTGTTCCCGAATTATTCTGAACACTCTCACATACGCGATCATAGACTGAACGTTGTTCTGCAGTCATCATTGGGACACCGTTTTCTAATGTTGCCAACAGTTCCATTGAGTTGTAACCAATCTCTGCGGAATATTCACTATTGGTAACCTGTCCGACTGAGGTTGGTGTTGGCAAACCATATTCAGAGAGTGATTTACCGCCTACTGCTGTTAAGTCTTCCTGAAGAGCTAATAAGCACTGATTTATGGCAAGATCACAGATAATGTATGCCGTACGCGGTCAGCTGTGAGCCGCAATTCTCGTTGTGAAGCAGTTTCAGCTTCTCGGGATAACACATGCTGTTCTCGGTCAATGGTAAGGCTTAGCTCTCGTTGAGAAGAGCTTTGAGACGCCCGTGATGTAGCTCGTCTCGCTCTGTCAGCTGCTAATCGCATTTCTCTCATTGGAGAGCTTTCAAAAATATATAAAAAGGTACATAAACTACGTCTAATATATAAAATAAAACCTACTTCACTTAAAACTAAATACCTATAACTACTATTATTAATAATACCTATACCTACAATTAATAAAAGTACCTACGCTTTTACCTACTTAATATAAAAAAAAACTGAACATAAATTAACCAAAACTTACCTACTACTAACTAACTACTACTAACCTATTACTACTTCACCTAAAAAGAAATAAAATGTAAACTATTAATAATTTGTAATTTGAACGAATATAATACACTGCCAAAATAACTAATACCTATTTTATAAAATAACAACAAAAGAAGACTAAATAAACTAAATTAATTTAAAGACTAAAAGTCGCGCTGATAAACAATATTGTCTGTCAATAAGGTCGAATGCTCGGAACGTCTACTCTGTTACACAAAAATAATCCTTATAGCATGATTCAGTATTCACGCGCGATGGCTTATTAGCGTATTTCATGTATATCTTTGGTGTTTCTGTACCGAATTCTATGATTCTTTTTTTATTAAATTAAATAGGTAATAATGTTAATATTTTTTAATTAGGGATGAGTGAGAGTGTTATAAACGTAAGAGTAGACAAATATAATCAGAAAGCTCCGAACTGCTAAGCTATCTGGAGTTACACGTGTTATTGTGAGTCAATCATAAAAGATAGACATTTGCTGTCGTGGAATATTTTTTATATAATTTTAAGGAGAACATTTCCGTCATACATGATTTCTGTGTAGCTTTAAGGCTGCACACGCGACGGAAGCTTAAAAAATGGAGTAAGTTCTCCTGTTTTCCCAACATTTCCCTTCACTGCTCTGCTCCTATTAATTGTAGCGTAATGAAAAGTATACTATAACCTGCCCAGGAGTATGAAGAACTATTGTACCAAGTTTCGTTGAAATCCGTCGAGTGGTTTTTGTTTCTATAACGAAAATACAGACAGACAGACAGACAAAAATTTTACTGATTGCATTTTTGGCGTCAGTATCGATCACTAATCACCCGCTGATAGTTATTTTAGAAATATATTTCATGTACAGAATTGACCTCTCTACAGATTTATTATAAGTATAGATATAGATTATTCGTAGCATATACACCAGAATTGTTCGTTAAAAGGTATTATATCTACGAATAATAAAAGTCAAGAAATGAATAACTGAAGCTTAAAAATGGAACCACGCTTTTTTTTTAAGGATGGGAAATCATCAAATGACCCCCATCCGCTGTGGCACAGTGTGATAAGAACTCGGTTTTTGTGTCATCGTGTTTTTATTGAATTAATCAATAGAGTCTACAATTTCGACGATTAAAGTAAAACTCCGGGTTCGCTAAGACTTGTACTTTTTTTTTTAAATGTCAATGTTTCGCAATATCCGACTTGAAAAACGAAAAAAAAAATCATTATAATGTAATGGAAGTACTTATTCCAGAATTTATTTATTCTATCGAAAAAAGGTACAATAACCGACCTTTATACCAATTCCTGTTGCTTTAGTATGTATGGGTCGAGCGAGAGATATGATTTTTTTTCTCATTTTTCGTTTTTATTCGTCTAAACCACCATAGTAAGTGGTCATTCCTACATCAAAAAATTGCTGATACTTTCTATTATCTGTAGTATTAATTCCAAAACCAAACTCGATGGTTTCCAGGAGTTATTGGAATTTCAAAATTTTCCTTAGGGTTGTCACCTTCATGTATCCGAAAAAAAACCAACAAGAATATAGGTATTTTATTTGATTAATTCTGGAATAAGTACTTCCATTAAATTATAATGATTTTTTTTTCGTTTTTCAAGAGTCGGATATTGCGAAACTTTGGCATTTTTTTTTTTAAAGTACTAGTCTTAGCGAACCCGGTGTTTTACTCTAATCGTTAGAATTGTAGACTCTATTGATTAATTCAATAAAAACACGATGACACAAAAACCAGGATCTTATCACACTGTGATGTGGGTGGAGCTGGGAGTGTCAGACTCTAACTGACTAAAACTCATCCATGCTCCTCCTACTGCCTTTTGCGTTACAGGGCCGCGGTAACTCTTTCACACAAAATCCGCAACCCTGGCAGGCTCTGGCCCTAACGGGCCCCATCTTCCATGCTGACTTCTCCTTTCGGCGCGCGTGGAACACAGCGCGCCGTCGACCCGGGCCTGTTCGGATCGAACGGCGAGCTACCCATTGCTTGCCGTCCGCAGGCATCATTCACTGCGCCATGCTCAGGAGCTTCAGTTCCTGTGCGGCGCAGTGGCTGACGTTCTTCTGGAGGAGGCAAAATGGGGCCGTTATTGGCACTCCATTTCAGCCCCCTCCCTAGCAGTGGCAGCGGCGGCGACCGTGGCGGCGGCTGCGGTGGAGGCGGCGGCGGCAGCGGTGGCGGAGGAGGGTTTCCTGTTTGCTCCAACCTTGGCGGGTGGAACGCAGGCTTTGCCCCCAGCCTATTGATCGGCCGGCTTGCCAGCTGCCGCACATGCGACGCAGTGCGGCGTGGTGTTGCACAAGCCGGCCCTGTGCGTGACCGGGCTGTCCACAACGGAAGCAAAGATCGCTGCGGTCCACCTCCGAGCTGCAGAGAGCTCCGACGTGTTTGCCAACTTGGCTGTGGAAGCACCTCAGAGGTCTAGGCTCCAGCAGTTTGACCTGCGCAGAAACCCAGCGAACCAAGAGCCTTCGGTCCTTCGAGATTTTTTTGGCCACCGACACGAGGCAGCTCACCACAACGGTTCGCATGCCCGCGTTGTCAGGACGGATGGTGCCCGCCTTCACCTCCTCGGCAGAGCACCCTGTCCTGACGACGGCGGCCAATACCTCCCCTCCGTGACGGAGTCGTCCAGTCCCAAAATGCACATGTCAATGCACTTGGTGGGTCTGGACACTCGGGCATCGTCCGCATTTAAAGACGTAAGCCTTTCGGCTAGAGCGTCTGCGGTCGGGCCGCTGGCTGCCCCGGGGATCCCCAGCATCCGGGCACCAGTCATGGTGACCCTTAGCTGGAGGATGGCACCACGCTTACTGTACCGCAGTAGGCGTTTGCTGAATACTGTACCACGACTTTGGAAAGTGTTATGCAACATGAACGCAAGTAGTAAAAACGATTAGTAGTAAAAACGAAAAATGATGATATGCATTAGTATAATATTTTATATTCTATGTCACAGTTTCCCTAAAAATGAAGTACAGCGACAAAAATGTATAATTGCGGTTCGTTTGGAAAGAAACAAATGACACTTTAAAAGCTCTAAATAAAGCCATCCGATCGACAGCAATCACGATATTATAAAAGTTGTTCAATGCTAAAATTTAAAAAAAAATACTAAACTTTCACTATGAGACCGACTCTGAAACCACGAAAAAAAAATCAGCTGTTTCATACATTTTAGTCGAGTGAAAGTTGTTCATATTCACGGGTAGAATATACATTCTCCGAAGTACAGTCTGTAAAAGACCGACAGGCAAGCAACACTACGCCAATGAGCCAGGCTGTGAAGCTTAGTCACCAGCGTCTCGTCGCCTATAAGCCTTTTTGCTCTGCGTTCCACCGAGTCCAATGCAGTAAGCTGGTATTTCGCTGAGCCATCCCATAAGTGGCTGCAATACTCCATACAGGAACGGACTTTTTTTTTAATATTGATAGGCATGCGCTTGACCACTATCTCACCTGATGGTAAGCAATGATGTGGCCGAAGATGGAACACGCTTGCCTAGAAGTAACCTATTCACTCTTGTGCTTTGTACAGACTTAGAAGCTGTCCAGATGTGAAGTATCGCCTAATTCTATTTAGGGTGCTCAGCTTCTTGGCTGCAGTCTCTGCTTCTGACTCGATGGTTGAGCTGAAGTTCAGTCAGCTCCATGCCTAAAAGCTCCAGGCGATCGGTAACAGGAACAGACGCACCTCGGAAAGTAGGAGGCAACTGAAACGGACCTTTTGGCAGTAAAAAGTCATGCCTGTGTTTTCAGAGTATTGAATTTGACCAGATTGTCATCGCCCCACTGGGAAACGAGATTTAAGGTAGAATTTATTCACTCTACAATGGCTTCTCTAAGAGTAGCTGTTTCCTCCCCGCTGGACCTTGCACTGAATAGATATCTTTCGGAATAGAGTCGCAGAAAGAACAGACCCCTGAGGAACACATCAATAGCCATATGATCCGATGAGCAGCCATCTATGACCACTTTAATCGATCGCTCATTGAGGAAGTCGGAAATCCAGTTGCAAAAGTCAGCAGGGATGCCGTACCCGGGAAGCTTACCCAACAGACTAGCATTCCATTTATTTAGTTTAAAAGTTATTAATTTTAAACCCTTTAGATACTCTACGTCAAAATTATATGAAGAGTTTGAGGTCCTAAATATTCGTCAACTTTACATTAAAAGCATTGTTTTGAGACAACACTTCTGCCAAAGACCTACTAGTCAATCCATTAGAAGATCACATGAAGTTTATAAAGTTCCTTCATGTAAAACTACTTTTACTCAGTGTTTTTCTTACTTCCTGGCCCCGTTGCTTTACAATTGCATAAGTAAGGTTAAGACCTTAAAAGACATGATAAGTTCTAATTGCAGGAGGGCACTGGATGACTTTCTAAGTAGTTTATATTATGAACGGACAGAAAAATTTATACAAATAAGCAAGTAAATTTTATATAATCTTAAATACATAAATAAACAAAGTATAAATTTGTATCTATATCTTACAGTAATCCAATTATTATGTACTAGCTGCTACCAGCGGCTTCGCCCGCGTGAAAATCGGAAATAGGTAGGTTTCTTGATTTGTATTGTAACTACACCTACTCTACACCTACCTACACCTACCCTACACCTACCCTACACCTACCCTACACCTATCCTACACCTACCCTACACCTACCCTACACCTACCCTACACCAAACCTACACCTACCCTGCACCTACCTTACACCTACCCTACACCTACCCTACACCTACACTACACCTACCCTACATCTACCCTGCACCTACCCTACACCTACCCTAGACCTATCCTTACCAGCCCAAAAAATACTATGACATGTTTCTGGTTTCCTGGTACTTCATGTTTTTGGTCTCCTGGTACTTGTAAATCTGTAGTACTAAGGCAGCAGCGGCTCTGAATTTCCACTTCCTCCTCAGTCTTCATTGATCCATGCCACTTACCGGGATAAAAAGTAGCATATGTCTCATTCCAGGATATGAACTACATGTGTGCCAAATTTCATCCAAATCCCTTCAGCCGTTTTTGCCTGATTGAAACACAAACATACAAACATACAAACATACAAACATACAAACATACAAACATTCACATTTATAATATTAGTAGGATATGTACATGTATATCTGTATAATTCAAAGGAGTGGAACTCTCTGCCTGCGTCTGTGTTTCCAAAAGCTTACGACCCTAATATCTTCAAAGTTAGAGTGAACAGGCTCCTTCTTTGTAAGCTCGCTCCAACGTACACTTTGTCTCTGTCATCTCAAATTGACTAGAGTCAAGAGCAAACCCATCGCTAATAAAAAAAAAGAAAAAATCCTACTAATATTATAAATGTGAATGTTTGTATGTTTGTGTTTCAATCAGGCAAAAACGGCTGAAGGGATTTGGATGAAATTTGGCACACATGTAGTTCATATCCTGGAATGAGACATAAATGCTGAATTTATCTCGGTAAGTGGCATGGATTAATGAAGACTGAGGAGGGGGTGGAAATTCAGAGCCGCTGCTGCCTTAGTACTACAGATTTACAAGTACCAGGAGACCAAAAACATCAAGTACCAGGAAACAAGAAACATGTCATAGTATTTTTTGGGCTGGTTAGGATAGGTGTAGGGTAGGTGCAGGGTAGGTGTAAGGTAGGTGTAGTGTAGGTGTAGCGTAGGTGTGGGGTAGGTGTAGGGTAGGTGTAGGGTAGGTGTAGGGTAGGTATAGGGTAGGTGTAGGGTAGGTGTAGAGTAGGTGTAGGTAGGTGTAGGTAGGTGTTGAGTAGGTGTAGTTACAATACAAATCAAGAAACTCCCTATTTCCGATTTTCACGCGGGCGAAGCCGCTGGTAGAAGCTAGTATAATTATAAACATAATATAATGTGTGTGAGTGTAAATACTATACTAGTAATACATCCATGATCTTTAAGAATGTATGTTTTGTGAACTCATTGTAAGTACTTACCTACTTACTTAGTCTTAAGTTGTGGTGTACAATGTAACACTTTCGTTGAAATATATTCTACTAGCTTCTACCAGCTGCGGCTTCGCCCGCGTGAATATCGGAAATAGCAAGGTTTCCTGATTTATATTGTAAATTTTTTACTCAGGAAACACCCACCATACACCTACCCCACACCTACCCTACACCTACCCTACACCTACCCTGCACCTACCTTACACCTACCCTACACCTACTCTACAGTTTCCCTACACCTACCCTACACCTAACCTACACCTACCCTACACCTACCCTACACCTACCCTACACCTACCTTACACCTACCCTACACCTACCCTACCTATATAATTATACCAACCCAAAAATACTATGACATGTTTCTGGTCTCCTGGTACTTGATGTTTCTGGTCTCCTGGTACTTGTGAATTTGAAGTACTAAGGCAGCAGCGGCTCTGAGTTTGCACTTCCTCCTCAGTCTCCATTAATCCATGCCACTTACCGGGATAAACAGTAGCCTATTTTTTATTCCAGGATATGAACTACATGTGTGCCAAATTTCATCCAAATCCCTTCAGCCGTTTTTGCCTGATTGTTACACAAACATACAAACATACAAACATACAAACATACAAACATACAAACATACAAACATACAAACATACAAACATACAAACATTCACCTTTATAATATTAGTAGGATAATACCTTACACCTACCCTACACCTACCCAACACCTACCCTAATCCTACCTTACACCTACCTTACATCTACCTTACCCTTTCTGCATGCCTTGTAAACTTTTCTTTAGTCAACATAGTTTTAAGTGTTTTTCTTTTGTTTTTTATATTTTTGTACGCCTATACCAATACACTAAAAACAAACACAAACAAACACAAGTACATTATATCTCTACTTACACAATACACGCAATCATTTCACACAACTACTAATAACAAACGCAGTACACTGAATTCACTACATCAATTTTTTATACATTTATTTACTTTAATTTCACTGTACTTTTTACATAACATTCACATATTCATCACTAGCCTATGCCCGCGGTTTTACCTACCTGGTACTGGGATAAACGGTAGCCCATGTGTTATTTCAGGTTATAGACTATCTGTGTGCAAAGTTTTCTTCACGGCCGTCCATCCGTTTTCCCGTGAAGGCGTAGCAACCATTCATCCATCTATCCACCCACCCATTGTCGTTTGTTTTCTCATTCTCAATATTAATAACATAACTAAACGGTACTATACATGCTTATTTACATTGTGTTTGTTTAAACTCCTCGTCGATATCATAGATACTAAATTACGTACTAAACACCTAATGATGCCCTATTTTAATTTAAAAGTAATACTGATGAGAATTCTATACTTAGTCCTCTTAGTTTTAAACCGTAAAATTCGATAATGCAAATAATGTTAATGATATGTTAGAAAATTTGGATAAGGTTACTTTTTCAAATGTGATAAAATGCATCCCTGATGAATGTGCCAAGCAAATGCCCTCCAACACGTGTTTGACTATTTTATCCCAAAACATCCGGAGTGTAAATGCTAATTATGCGGGGCTTTTAACTCTGTTGCAGAGAATTGAGGTACCCTGTGACGTGATTATTCTATCAGAATGTTGGCTCTCCCGCAACCCCGTCATTCCGATACTAGAGGGATATATTTCCCATAAGTCATCAAAGACTTTTAATCAGAATGACGGAGTAATTGTTTATGTAGATAGTCTGCTAGCTAACGTGACAGTTAAAGAACCCGTCGTATCAGAAGCGAACTGTTTGACAGTCACGGTTGGAACTGATATAGCCATAATTGCTCTGTACAGGCCCTATGCATTTAGAGACCCCTCAAAATTTATACAATCTATGGAAAGTGTTCTGTGTGACCTTAAATCGTTTAGAAACATAGTGATTATGGGAGACATAAACATTGACATTTCACGCAACAATAAAGATGCTCATGCGCTGAACTATTTGGACTTATTAGCTCATCATGGACTTTTCCCAGGACACGTGTTGGAAACACATGGATCTACATGTCTTGATCACGCCAACATAAAAACTTCTCTCTCTAGCACGGTCATGGTGCTGGAATCCACTCTCACAGATCACTTCTCAGTTTTACTCTCTTTGTCGTTAAGTAAAATAAAAATCCTAGACTCACATCAAATCACAAAAATAAATGAGGAAGAGCTCGCCAATGACATCCGCAACATTTGTTTTGATGCCGTCTATAGAACGAAAGATCCAAATTTGGCTACTAAATATTTAATGGAACCACTTCTTCTAGCCTTAAAAAAGAACACCAAAACTTTCTCAGGCTCACGTAGACGCAGGCCGATTAAGCCCTGGATTACCCAAGGCTTACTCAAATGTATGCGCCATAGAGACAATTTGTATAAAAAGCTTAATACAGACCCGTCAAATGAAGTCCTCGTGGTGACCTACAGACGGTACCGTAATTTTTGTACAAATCTGCTACGAAAAGCAAAAAGGGATTATGAGAGACTGCAATTTGAAAAAGCAGGTAGAAATTCCAAGCAGCTATGGCGTGCTATCAAAAGTGTGACAAACATGGGTCAACAGAAGTCTTCAGCCCATGATCTCATAGCGAATAATCACGATAGGCAGGACACTATAAATCAAATTAATGATTATTTCGCAAACGTAGGGAGAAATCTAGCGGAAAAAATACAAAGAGATCCTCGATCAATTTCGTTACCCGACCCCCAGAAGGAATCCTTTGTCCTACATAGGACAAATGAACAAGAGGTGGAACGCTTAATCCTTTCGCTTAAAAACGATTGTGCAGTCGGCTGGGACGGTATTTCCTCTAGTTTTCTTAAAAAGTATATAAATATTATTGTACCTCCACTGACATATGTTTGCAATCTGTGCCTCGATTCAGGTGTCTTTCCTGACTGGTTTAAGAAAGCTATTCTTCACCCTATTTTTAAGTCTGGCGATCGGGACCGTGTCGAAAACTATAGGCCTATATCAGTTCTCCCCGCGATGTCCAAGGTACTGGAAAAAATAATAAATGCAAGGCTAGTTGCATACCTAGAGGCACGCAATCTTTTGTCGGTTAACCAGTTTGGCTTTCGGAAAAATCTATCCACTGCTGATGCTGTTCACAAATTGGTTAATCATATAGCTCAGGAACTTGACAACGGCAAGAAATGTGTTGCATTGTTCCTGGACCTTGCGAAGGCATTCGACGCGGTCTCGATTCCCATCTTACTATCGAAGCTCGAATGCCTAGGGATACGGGGCGCCCAGCTGTCCCTGTTTCGGAGCTATCTAACAAATAGAACACAGAGCGCCAAAATTGGATCCTACTCCAGCTCGGATTTAAATGTACTTTTCGGTGTGCCGCAGGGCAGTATTCTTGGCCCCAGTTTATTTTTAATCTACGTGAATGATCTGTGTAGCCTCAGTCTAGAAAGCGGCACAATGTTTTCGTATGCAGATGATACAGCACTTGTGTTTGCCTCGGACAGCTGGGAAGATGCATATCGCCTTGCTCAGAAGGGTTTCGATGCGGTCAGCGAATGGCTTAGGAACAACCTGCTTACCCTGAACGTATCGAAAACGAAAATAATAAATTTTTCGATTCGAAATACCGATGTGTCTGCTACAAGATCACTGAACGTTACCGCCCAGTCGACACCGTCTTTAGATTGTAGCGTCGGCACTCGCACCCATGTTCGCTGTGACATTGAACGTGTCACCTCGATAAAGTATCTTGGCATAGTCATTGACTGCAACCTTACATTTAAAGAGTACATAACACACTTATCAAATAGGGTTCGCAAACTAATGTACATCTTTAAACAACTACGCAGTTCTGCAGATGCTGGTGTCATGAAAATGACCTACCAGGCACTGTGTCAGTCAATTTTAGTTTATTGCATCTCGTCCTGGGGCGGTGCAGCCAAATCTAATTTTATCCAGATTGAACGAGCGCAGAGAGCGGTCCTTAAAGTGTGCTGTTCCAAGCCAAGACTTTATCCCACCGTTAAGCTCTACGAATATTGTCAAGTCCTCACGGTTAGGCAATTGTTTGTTCTGGCCACAGCCATTAAACAACACGCCATTTCCAACTATTCCCAGCAAAGAAATCGCCGTAACCATATAGTTGCTCTAAATACGCCTCTTAAAACTTCCTTTAGTCATAGATTCTTTATTTTCCTTGGTCCGTATCTTTACAATAAATTAAATCGAATTCTTTCCCTGCACCCATTGAATAAACATAATTTTCAAATCACTTTACAAGCCTGGCTACAAGGCCAAACATATACTGCCACAGAAGCTCTCTTTGAAGTATTAGTCTAGTTATTTCATGCACTAACACACACCACAACAATATATACACTATACACTGTCACACACACATCATCACAAACACACACCTAAACATTACACTCATAAAAACCTCCCAAATAGGTGTAGGTACTTTTAATTATTTTTATTTCTTTTTCAATTTAATCAAATTTAATCTCACTATAATTTTAAAATGACAATGAAAGTAGTCGGTTATTAACTCACTAATTGCTTGAAACTGCTACTTGCTGTGAAATCAGATGTAAGCTATCAAATGTGTTAATCTATGACTGGGTGGGGACCTGGTGACCTGTATTACAGGTGTTACTACCTACCACAGGCACCAGCGATCCACAACCACAAATTATTAGCTTTTGCTCATGTGTCAATATTGTTTGTACTTTTTGGTTGTGGTGAGAAATAAACGATTTTTATTATTATATTATTATTATTACCTTACACCTACCCTACACCTACCTTACACCTACCTTACACCTACCCTACACCTACCTAACACCTACCCTACACCTACCCTAACACCTACCCTACACCTACCCTTCACCTACCCTACCTACATAATTATACCAGCCCAAAAATACTATGACGTGTTTCTGGTCTCCTGGTACTTGATGTTTCTGGTCTCCTGGTACTTGTGAATCTGAAGTACTAAGGCAGCAGCGGCTCTGAGTTTCCACTTCCTCCTCAGTCTTCATTAATCCATGCCACTTACCGGGATAAAAAGTAGCCTATTTTTTATTCCAGGTTATGAACTACATGTGTGCCAAATTTCATCCAAATCCCTTCAGCCGTTTTTGCCTGATTGTTACACAAACATACAAACATACAAACATACAAACATACAAACATACAAACATACAAACATACAAACATTCACCTTTATAATATTAGTAGGATTCTAATTATATTCTATTCCAGACCCTTTCAAAGTACCAGGAGACCAGAAACATGTCATAGTATTTTTGGGCTGGTATAATTATGTAGGTAGGGTAGGTGTAGGGTAGGTGTACGGTAGGTGTAGGGTAGGTGTAGGGTAGGTGTAGGGTAGGTCTAGGGTAGGTGTAGAGTGGTTGTTTCTTGAGTAAAAAAATTACAATACAAATCAGGAAACCTTGCTATTTCCGATATTCATTTACGTGGGCGAAGCCACAGTAAGTTGGTAGAAGCTAGTCATTAATAATTATGAAAACCATTTTTAATGTGCTCTAACCTTAAAATCGCGAAGAAGAAAAATTTAGTATCGAACAAGGTTGACTTCTTGATTTATTACTTAAAACTCCTTCAATTCATTCACAGATAATTAACTATGGTCATACGGTCATATGTCAAGCCTGAAGTCTACTCACTTGTTTTGAATTTCTAATGTCTTGCTACGACTATATTTTTATAAAATATATTTTTTTGTAAATTGATATAAATAATATTATATTTTATTCTGCAAGGCATGGCGCCGAAAAAAAAAAGCTCAGCACGTGAAAAACTCGTATTTTCCGAAGTTGAAAAAGCATTTTATGAACTACAGTTAGCTGATTGCAATCGAAAAGTAGCTCGCCTCAGAAAATGCGTCGATGACCTTGGAATCCGCAATGAAGAATTACAGAAAGCTTATGATAAACTCGATGAAGACAGGGCTGATATAATAGCTTTCTTAAAAAAAACTATTACTCTAAAAAATGAAGAAAACTCTGAACTGAAGGAAAGGGTTAAAAGTTTAGAGGAACTAAGAGAGACAGAAACAACAAAATTTAATGAAACTGTCTCTGAACTAGAAAGGAATTTTACAAAAATGAAAGATCAGCTCACTTCAGAAAATAAACTACTAGCCGGAAAACTAAATACACTTGAAGAGTTTCGAGCTATCAGGGATGATCTAATGAACAAGTTCGATATCCAACAGCGAGCATATGAAGATCAAGAAATGAAATACAAAAGAATCATATATAATAATGAGAAAAAATTTGTAGTTGGGAAAGACAAATTGAAAAAAGAAATGGAAGAAAGACTTCTTCAGTTAGCACAAGAATTTCAAGATGCTAGTGAAATGAGAATTGCTGCCTCTACACATAGGGTGATTCGAGAAAACATTGCATTGAATAATCAATTAGATAGCCTGTTAACGACACAAACAAAAGTAGCAGAGCAAAATGAAAAGTTAAGAGAGGATGAGAGAGCTGCTCGTTGTGCAATGGAAGTAGCTGAGGAAGAGAGAGATAAAGCTATTAATAAAAGTATTGTGCAGCTCAAAGTTATTGATCAACTGACGAAGGCATTCGAAGATGTGAAGAAACAAAAAGCATTGTATGAAAAGAAAAAATATGATTCCGAAAAAATTGAAACAAAAATGCGGCACCTGACCAAAGAAAATGAAAATCTAATACTGCGTGTACGTATATTGGAGCAAAACTTACACGCTACTCTGGGTGAACAAAATAAATCTGTTGTAGATACATCAAAACTACTACGAGAGCGCGAAACGTTTAAGAACATCCTTAAAGAATCGGCATTTGCAATACAAGCGGCACTTAAAATGGATCACTGGTCTACTGTAGATCCTTCTCGCGAAATTCTAGACAGAGAAATAGTACTTAAACGAATTTTAGACGTTGTAAATCAATATCGTGGTGCAACCCATGCTGAATCAATGGAATCATTAGTTTCTTTAAGTAAAATTTACGAGAAAGGAGATCTTGGCTTTGAAGTTAAAAAAGATTACAGAAAGTCACAGAGTGGTTTAGCTGCAACAGCGTCACTGCAATCGTTTGAGGATAAACGTAGCGATATTTTGCTCTCTTTCTCTTCTGTGTCATCTTCTACAGAAAGTTTGAAGACAATACCAAGTATTGAGGTTATACCAGTAGATGAAGAAGCGTCCCTTCCTACGCCTAAAGATAGTCTGCCATCATTTACTGTGGCCTCATTGCATTCAAGTATGAGTGTTGACACTGTGCAGAAAGACACTGACATGAATGACGTTTCAAAAATGCTAGAAATGAGTAAAATGGATGTGCAACGGTCATTGATAGCAGATTTGGCATTGTCTAACATTTCGCGAACTATAAGTGGGTTAGGGTTATCCGTTAGCGTTATGTCCGATAAAGGAGCGCCCAGCACTATAGGAGAGGAACATCATGAAACTGTACCTACACAAGATGAAATTGAAGCTCCAGAAGCACAGGTTCGCTTCGATGAGACCACACAAGATGCAGAAGAACCCACAAAAGACACAGATGTACCTCCACAAGATAAAGTTAAAGTTCACGATGAAACTGACGAAGAAGAAGAAAATAAAAAAAAAACTAAAGCAGAATAATTTTATATTTAAAATTTAATTTTTTAATGCTCTTTTTCGATGACTTTGTTCTAAATGTATTTTAATTATTCTTGTACGTTTATTTAATGTTTTATAATTATTTGTTTGTTAATTTTCTGTGTATTTGTTTATAATATTTTGATAATTAATGTTTCATTAAATGTTTTCTTTTATAATATTATGCGTGGCATTTTATTATCCGAATATTGTGGTTTTTTTAAGTATGCCCCTGGTCATGTTGCCTCAAAATCACTTAGGGAGTCCAAACTTTTACATATGGACAAACGGAACCCATACAGTATCACTCGGTTGTCTGTCTGCCTGGCCTCCTCTTCGAATCTTTTGGACCGATTCAGTTGAAAGGACCATGGGCAATTTTGTATGAACACGGCCCACTTTTTTTTTAGTTGTGCAACAGTGATGAAATCTATGTCATATGAAAGCTCTTGGCGTGTACTTTATTGCATTATATGGCAGCTAAGTTCAAATCCAGTGCGAAATTGGCGTTTTAGTACATTTTTTAGTAAATTAAAAAAACGCGTAACATGTTTTGTTATGCACATTTTTTTATTGACTTAAAAATAATAGGTAACTTAACTTACTTATTAAAGAATGATAAATATCGACTTAATCTTGTGCAATCTTTTAAGATGTGATTGTGAAGTGGGTGTTCTTATAAATAAAAAATCGACTTCCAAAAAAAACACTACAAAGTACAAAATAACTTTAATTTCGGTTGTCGGTGTTTGGATGCTTCTTAGTTATTTGACACCGACTTCCGAAATTAAGGTTATTTTGTACTTTGTGGTGTTTTTTTTGGAAATCGGTTTTTTTTTGTGAAAAAGTTTTTTACTTTTCACTTTTTAGTGGTACCCCACACCTAACAACACCACTGGAAAGTCACAGGAAAGCAAAAATACGCAATTTCGTAAATATCGATGATTTTTCCACATATTTTTTCCAGCTATTTTTTGGATTTAAAAACCAAACTGCTAAACCGATTTTGATAAAATTTAAATGTGACCAATCGAGAAGTATATCCTTTCACATAATATAAGAATTTTTCAAATCGGTTCATAAATGACGAAGATATGAGGTAATAAACACAAAAAAAAATGCAGTCGAATTGATAACCTCCTCCTTTTTGGGAATTCGGTTAAAAACGAGTTCTTTTTGTTCGATTATATTTCAACATCAATTCTAATATAATAGGCAGATTTTAAAATGCATCTATAATTATATCGTCTTAATGTAATGCTGGTCGATGGAAACCATCCCCATACCTACCTAGTCCCAAATACCATATTATGGATATGACATGGGCACAACTTCCGATAGTGCGTCTTGTATAATGGCGTCTTTGCCTACTTGGTCATGGTCAATTAAGACGTAGGTATAATATATCCTCGATCTTACGTGTCGTGACTGCACACGTCCCCTAAGCAGCCATACATTATTTTGCTGAATATTGCATCGCAGGCAGATCATCTATCCCTCACCAAAGGTGTCTCCACGTTGCCGTCGTGGTGGGGCTTGCATGTCTCAGTGATCTTGGGGGCTTTGCCGGTAGGTCACTCATGCCGGAAGGTCCCAAGTGGGAGATCAGACTAAGAGAGACACGAGAGGGGCACACCGTTCGGAGACTTGAGCAGTGTTCGGGTCTTCGGTGTTCGTTCCATTGGCTTGCTCACTGCTCTCTGGTACGCATCTGCTCATCACACGTGACTGTGAGGGCAGTGAGCAAGTTGTGGGAGAAGGAGAGAGAGAAGGGGAGATAGAGACCTCACCCTCTAAAAGGAAAACATAGATAGTAGCATTGAAAGAGATCTACCCCAGGGCGGTTCGGACTGCACTCTTCACGCGTCAACCCCTCGTATTCTGGGGCAACGATGCTCACTATCCTCCGCTTGCCTATGGCAACAAGGGCCGAGGAGACCTCCGATCCAAGCCGAGAGACCGGACGAGGAGGACAGCCGCCCCGGAGTTACGGCTGGGTTTGCAAAGGTGGTGGAGGCTGCGCTCCGCAATGTGGAAACAAGGCCTGCAGCGCGGCCGCGGCCTCCATCCTGGCGGTGGCGGAGGAGGCGTACCTCCATCGCGGGCCTTCGCCCACGGATGAAATGTCCAGGCTGCGGGCGGAGGTCGCCCGCTTGGCGGCCGCCACTGAGTTTCTCCAAAAGGAGAAAGGGAAGCTCCGCGCAGACCTAACCAGGCTCCGGGGAGCCAGCTCTAAGGCGGCGCAAGAAGGATGGCCAATCCGTGCCGGTGGAGAACCAGGTACTGAACCTGGTGCGGCAGGAGATGGCTGCCTTTCGAGAACGGTTCTCCGTCCTGGAGGGCATCGTTCACCACGGCGGCGTCTTACGCCGTCGTGGCTGCCAAACCGGTGTCGACCGGCCAGGCCAACCCAGGGGCTGGGCCGGCTCCCGCAAAGGCACTAGCAAAGAAGAAAGGTGGGGCGGCTGCACGGGCGGTGAAGGCTCCAGCGCCGGCAGTGCAGCCGCTTGCACAGTCCCCGCCTTCAAAGTCTCCTGCGGCCGAAGCCGAATGGCAAGTGGCTGGGGAGAAGAAGAAGGCGGGCAAGGCAGCCAGGGCGGCCAAGAAGCGAGAGAGGAAGCGGCGGCGCAAAGAAGGAAGCGTCGTGGCGGCGCTCCGCGCACCGAAGACCGCGGCTGTAGTGGTTACACTACAGCCGGACGCGGTGAAGAGGGGCGTGACGTACGCTGACGTGCTCATCAAGGCGAAGGAGGCGGTGAACCTTGGTGAACCAGGCAACGTTGGGGTCCTCCGGCTAAGGGTCACCATGACTGGTTGCCGGATGCTGGAGATACCCGGGGCAGCCAGTGGCCCAACCGCGGACGCTCTAGCCGAAAGGCTCAGGGCGTCTTTAAATGCGGACGATGCCCGAGTGTCCAGGCCCACCAAGTGCATTGTTATGCGCATTTTGGGCCTGGATGACTCCGTCACGGAGGAGGAGGTGTTGGCCGCCGTCGTCAGGACGGGGGTGTGCTCTGCCGAGGAGGTGAAGGCGGGCACCGTCCGTCCTGACAACACGGGCATGCGAACCATTGTGGTGAGCTGCCCCGTGGCGGCGGCCAAGAAAATCTCAGAGATATAGTATATTATTATACAACGAATTATCGCTTACTATCCGGCGAGATAGTGGTCAAACGCGAGCATGTCGCTAAATAAAAAAATATCAAAACAAAACAGATTTAAAAAAAATGCAAAAAAAAAACATTTTTGCGCTAGATTTGAACTTAGCTGCCATAGGATGAAATAAAGTATACAATATGAGCTTTCACATGACATATAATTCATCACTGTTGAACAATTTTGAAAAAGTGGGCCCAAAATGTTGCATGGTCCTTTGCAATTTCAGTTGAACACGTACACGAAATAAAAAAAATATTAATTTGAAAATAGGAAACAAAAATAAATAATTAGGTATATTAATTTGAAAATAGGGTCACTCGGGGGGACAAATTAGATTTTTTTTAAGTTTTTCAAACCACCGTGTTTCATATCGAGGGGGCTCATCGCAAGAGTCTCAAAAGCATTTTTTTAAACTAAAATATTCCATTCCGAAGATATAAAAGAAAATACATGAATCCGAAACTACTGAGCCTACCGTGTGTCCTAACGAATGAAATGACTCATCGTAAGACCGTAAGTCTCAAAAGTATTTTTACACTTAACTAAGTATAATATTCCATTCTGTAGTTCTCTAAGGATAATAGGTTTTTATCTATAAATTACAGAACAGAATTATTATAGTTTCAAAGTAACATGTAAAAAAATATTATTCGTTTGGAACCCCTCGAGCCTGACTCGCTTGGCCGGTTTTTTTCGAGTTTATACAAAAAATCGGTTCAGCCCGTCACCAGTGATGCTTACCAAAGAACAGCATTACATTTTATTTATATTGATTGTTTGGTATCTTGATAGGGTCAGGCAGTAGAGCTAGCAGCGTGTGAGTGCGCCGCGCGGCCGTGGGCGGGTGACTCGTCCATGGTGGTTGCAGAAGTTGGCGCTGGCTGTCGCTGCGGCTGCGTGCTGCACCTCGCACCCGCCGCGAGGCTGCTGGCGGGCTCGGCGAGAGCTTGCCCATCCAGGTCCTTCTGGCTACTTCAGGTTGGTTATTTTATAGCTTTTTAGCAAGGGTTTATTGACAACATAGTTTTAGGTCATCCAGTTTCTACCCGGGATGACACAAGAAAATGAAGGCTTACCATTTTGCACGCACAGCAGTGGGTGAAGTTAGGTTGTGAATGATGAAAAACTCGCTGAAAAGTGCGACGCGACGGCGTGATAACGATTGCACACCTCGTAATCATTAATATTCTACCAGAAATATATTTAAAAAAAAAATAATTGGTGGTTGCATTGTCTTTCCAGTTACACTTATGTGCTTGCATAACTTACAGTTATGTGCTTGAGTTCCTACTACACACTGCTATTCGAAGTACACAAGTCGCAACAGTCTTTTTCTGATAGCCACTTTTTCTTACAAATCAACGGACACCAGCATCTATGCTCGTATTAGGGAATATCACATCATCGCTTACCATCAGGTGAGATAGTGGTCAAGCGCGTGCCTATCAATAATAAAAAAAAAAACAAATAAAAATTATGCATGAATTTTTTTATTTACAAAGCAGTTATGAAATATTTTTAAAATAACTTCATTATGAAGTTATAAAGCTTCAAAGTTTACAATTAGAAAAAGAAGTCCGATATGGACTTTGACGTCAAAGTCCATGACGCGTATACAGCTGCTATACAAAATTGCGTTTTCGTGAGAGGGACAGAAATATTTATTTATCTCGTTGGCTTTTCGATTAATTTTGATTATATTTTCACTGTTAGTATAATATTGTTGTATATAGGTATTTTGAGATAAACTGTGTCGATAAAAAATATTTTTTTCATGCATAAGTACTCCTTATTCCTTCAAACATTTTCACTTCATCAGCTTCATTTACAAGGCCCTCGGGTGTTGTACAGTCTGACGACTGAGTCGCCGTCGCATTAAATAAACTTTTGTTTTAAAACTTTTGTCAGTACTTCATTCGCAAAAATATCACGCTCTCCGGAACTTTGTTGAACTACAGAAGCAGTTAGTTCCAAGAGAATATAATGTAGCTTGTTTTGTCGAGAGATGCTTATATTGTTTTAATTTAACTGACAGAGCTACGCCACAGTGAATTATGTGAGGGCTAATCAAATTGGGCGTGTTTAGACGTCTACAATACCGATTAGCAGGCTATAAATAACTGTAAAATAGCAGCACTTCAGCCACCATGCCATACGTATCGGAGACCCTGGTTTCACAACGGGATTCTCGAATAAATGGAAGGAAGCCTTTATCAAACTGTGGGTAATAATGCTGACAACGATGATAGTAATGTGATTGCTATTCAAAGGAACACAACAGTACACCGAGCCAATAAATTACAGAAATTAAGGTGTTCTCTTACTGGTACGTGAGCTTACCCAAAGCTTGATATACAAAGCGGACAGGGCGCGCGACGTGTAACAAGATAAAATGTGTCAATAGAATGAAATATACTCAGGGCCCTATTTCACTAGGACACTATGGTAGCGGCCACCCGGTCGTGCCACCAACCAAATGAATGCAGTTGTATAAAAGGTATATCACCCGGTATCTGTTGCCGGCAGCCAAATCACCCGCTGGTGGCAACACACTGCATACAATTTGTTGGTGGTGCGACTGGGTAGCGCCACCATGGTGTCTTAGTGAGATAGCGCCCTTAGCGTCGCGGTTGCGTGGCCAGACGCCATACATTTTCATCATAGCGTCTTTGACGCGCGCCCGGTACGCTTTATATATCACGTCCCGAAATGTATAAAACTGATGTATAATCATTTTTGCAACGCAAGCAACTCGTCACAAAATGCGCTGCGATTAATACTCTAGTTGAACTTCTCATACTTCAATACTGTACAATACCCATGACAGCAAAACTTAAAGGTCATACGACTACAGGAACTAACCCGTCCCTTCATACCCTAACTTTCCTTGTATTTAACCCCGGAAGCACCCCATGGTCACGGAACTGCGCCATATTGTCAAACGTTACAACAAACTTGTATAAAGCTGTCACTTTCCCGTATGACGGTCCATTACGACTTTCATAGAGGTTTAACATGCGGGAGCGTTTGATATGGGGAGTGGACTTGACAGTTGTCATTGTGTACGAGTATGTTGAGATAGTATTTACTAGAACTGAAAAAAAAAAAGTTTTTATTGGGTTGTATTATTGTAATTATATGAGAGCCTATCGTTTGATGGTCCGGGACTCGACGCGCTTCATTACCTTAGTATTTTTTTAATAATCACTACGGTTCTTATTCTTGCTTTCAGAAGTTGTAGTGGTTGGGAATACCTCCCGTGGTGGACTAGTCCCATAAAAAGGAAAATATCGTTAGAACAAACAGCATAAAAATTTTGACTAGCCAAAATGAGTTCATGAGCTGCATTTTTTTAGCTATCCTAATACAGTAATTCATATTACTTAGCTGGGTATGGATACTAGTTTTTATGTACTTCAGGGTTCGTTACTTGCAATTCCACAATTTCTCAAAATGACTTCGAGAGATTAAGATTATCAAATGGTGCGTTTAAAAGTATTCCAAATGTTTGTTTATAATCTTACGTAGTCACATACAAACATCGATGATATACTTCACTGCACCTACTAGCCAATCAGCTTGCCAAACCAACCGAACCTAATCTAAACGCAGCACTGTTGAATTTGTATCGCCCGCCGTGAAGTCATTAAAACTTCCATTTTGGAAGTAAGGTCGCTTTGCCGATAGCTGCCAGTTTAACAAACTAATATTGTTCCGGATACAGTTTACGGGACGTCCAAGTTACTGCCGACAAGCAATTAACTCTCAATATGCTGGTTTAATGAAATTATTTGTCAATCGTTCAGAAAGTTTACGTTTGGTGAGTATTATCGGCAAGCCTCCGTGAAACAAATAGATCGCAGGAAGTCAAAATTCATAACAACTGATCGAATTTTAAGCAAGTATCAATTTAACTCTTCAACATTTTTCAACATGAGGAGCTCGTGGCTTTAATAGTAACAGCCGCACGGGTTAATCTTCAAGGTTAAGCAACACTTGCCGAGGACGGTCTATGGAGCACGTTAAGCCGTTGGTCCCGGCTGTCATTTGTAGATCTTTGGCAGTCGTTACGGAAGTCGGGAAGTCTCGACATAGTTCATAGCAGTATTGCCAAGGTACCGTGTGACCCAGTTAATGGGTTGTGGAGGTCTGGTAGGCAGCCGCTCCACGTAAAGAACTGGTATCAAGCTGAATCCAGTTTGACTGGGAGTGAAGAGAAGCAGTTGGGAAAAGATTAGGCAGACGATTTTGATGTTGAAACTATTTTTTTCATCGAGGTATGGTCTAGCTCTTTATCTCGTTTACAATTGATGGAAAGCGATGGATGAGGTATATGATAGAGTGAGCATGCCCAGAAGCCTTCAGGAACTGATAATAGATAATTATTCAAACATATATGTGCAAATAATTATCTTTTTGTGGCTGTATAATTTGTATAAGTACGTCGTAGGCTACATGCTACTAAATGGGAATGTACAATCTAAATAAACAAGAATGAAAATAAATTATTCCTTCAATGTATATACAATCTAGATGGAGATTTAGTCGCCTTTACAAAGGAGTCTGGAACTTCTTCATAAGCAACTCGAACTATTTGTACAAAGGTCCGAAATGATCTTTTGAAACGGTGAATCTAAATTCTTTGCAAAGATTCTAGAAGTTTTAACAGCTACTATTCAATGTAAAACAAAGGCTGTATAAGTTTGAGAACTCAATTTTTTTTTAAATCTGCGAAGAAACTAAGGCATTGGGTGAGAAATTAAGAAAACCGGCCAAGTGCGAGTCGGACTCGCGCACGAAGAGTTCCGTTCCCTTTTGTAAAAAAAACAGCAAAAAAATTTGTTTGTTGTATGGGAGCCCCACTTAAATATTTATTTTATTCTGTTTTTATCGCTTTCTTAGTACCAATTCAACTAATTATTAATAAGCAACGTCAAAAATGTGGAAATTAACAACCGAAATGCAATGTGAACGTTGCTTAAAAATTAGTACAATTGGCGCTCTGTGAGCACGAAGCCTTAATTAAACATTTCTCACTTTACCTAGCGTAGCTAAGTGAGAAATGTTTCAGTTCACTTCA
Source organism: Melanchra persicariae (assembly GCA_947386135.1). Taxonomy (NCBI): domain Eukaryota; kingdom Metazoa; phylum Arthropoda; class Insecta; order Lepidoptera; family Noctuidae; genus Melanchra; species Melanchra persicariae. The sequence goes on along the minus strand of OX376655.1, from coordinate 2,043,061 downwards.
CAGTGAAACCTTACAGAAGTCTTACAGCGTGAAAACTTTTGATTGAAAGCGCTCAGCACTTCACAAATGTCGATTTGAACTTGCCATAACAAGTTGCTTCAAACCGCTCAAGTTTCTTTCGTAAGAGTCATGTTACGGCTACTGACATAAACTTTAAACAATAATTAATTAAATGACTGAAAGCTTAATTTGCTGTACAGTTTTGTTCCAGAAGAGAAAATTCCCAGCCCTGTGACAAACAGACGGACGGCTTTAACCATTATTTTTTCTCTCTCATCTTTGCACATCACTTTCTCTCTACGCGGAACAATTTGTTGAATGGTTTCTGTTGAACTTGATCTGTGCTAGTTATATTTCAATCAAAAGTTACTGTTTATTCACCGAAATCAATGTTCAGAAATGTATTGTTAATTTTAGAGACGCTGTACCTAGATTTATTGTATTTTAATTTAAAATCTTTTTGTGAATTTTCGATTGTTTGCCATTATTGATAAATAAAACATTTATTCGGTGCAAGAATAGAAAACACAGCACAGAAAAGCAGAGTGATGACATTATAGTCATCATAACAGCCGCACGGGTCGATATTCATGGTTAAGTAACGCATGCTAAGATCGGTCTGCGGATGGGTGATTATGTATCGAGATTCCTCCATGCCTCGGAAAGCACGTAACTTTGAGAGTCGTTTCGAGTAGTCGAAGCTAAGACATCTTACACCAATCTTACCAAGGAGTATAGTGTTACCCAGTTACTGGGTTTTGGAGGTCAGATGAAAAGTCTCTGAATCCGGTTAGACTGTAAGCCGACACCAAAAAAGATAGGCATATTGATTGTCTTTACAGTCATCAGACTACCAATGCACTGGTGGAATTATTAATCTCGAATATTGCGTCGGAGCCATCATTTACATAAATCTATTTAATTCACGGTTTCATCGTAAACACACGTTTGCCACAACGGTCATCGGTTTCACGGAATATTAATGGCCAGTTCGTCCCAAAGAAACCAGATTTTGATTCATACTTTAGTAGGTACTTTTAACAACAATGACCGCACAACCGAGCTGATGGGTGCGAGACGCACAGGACCGATTATTGTGGCGACACTTGGGGGAGGCCTATGTCCAGCAGTGGACGTCTTTCGGCTGATATGATGATGATGATGAACAACAATCGTGAATTAATTTTGAGTAGCAACATATGTATTGTAGCAACAATGATATGTTATTTTAATAAATAATCTCTTTTTTTATTTTCGTAGGCTGAAGAAGGTCTGGTAGTCAGACTGCGCATGGAAGCGGTGCGGTTACCATGCGCCGGACAGTCGCTCCGTGCCAGAGATGGTGACTCACTGGGCTCACCCCTGCTGGCCTCCTGGGATGGACCTGATAGTACTGCCGTGGTAAGTGGGTCTGTTAATGTTGGAGAAGATGCTGTTAATAAATAAGGGGCATCTAAGTAAACCTACAAATACTGAAGGAAGGAAATATAATATTTATCAGCTGCGTGATTTGTTCCCATCACAGAGAGAATGCTCGTATTCCAGCTTTGGTAACATTGTAGGCTGAATAAACTCTCGCCATCAATCGTAAAACTTTGGCGGGTTTAATTTATGTACATAACACCTCTGTATTAAAAAAAAAACTGTGATAAAATTTAAATAGATAAGACATAATGTTTTATCTATCATTTATTTTTTTTATGGTGGAGCAACTTTCGAAATTAACTGATGATGATGATTAAGCCTTCATTCAGACACGACATTGTTATTTTCATTGTTGTTCATAGATCCTTCTTTTGTTCCATTTTTGTGTGTCTATTTGCCAGGTGGCAAAGGCCTCCTCCAATCTTCTCCATTCTGACCTTTCTATGGCCACTCTACCCCATGTTGTTCCAGCGACTTGTCTAATGTCATCATCCCACCTTTTCTGTGGTCTGCCTCTTTTTCTTTTCCATCCCTTGGGTACCACTCTGTGGTTATTTTACTCAATTTATTATTTCCTCTGATCATGTGGCTCGCCCATTTCCACTGTTGTCTTCGTATTTTCCGGGTTATGTCCTGGACCTTAGTCTTACTTCTGATGTTGCTATTCCTTACTTTGTCTTTCCTTTTGAGGCTATCATACTCCTTTCCATGGCATGTTTACATATTGAGAGTTTGTTTGTTACGTTTTTTGTCAAAGCCCATGTTTCGAAAATGTATCTAACAGAATAGTTTTATTTTAATAAAAATCAACATTCTACCTATGTATCCCACGACTTTGATCTTTAGAGTTTTTCATTTTACGATGAGTATTTTCTATAGACTTCCGGAGACGTGGAAACCACGACAGATGGCAGTGGCGTGATGGAGATCGCTGGTGGGCGCCACATCCTCGTGGAACTGCGCTCCGGAGACACCAGCGACCGATGTGCTGGCGGTTTCCTGGCGCATGCCACTCAGATGGGTAAGAAATAATTTTCTCCATTGTAAATTCCTAAGTTGTTCAAACTGCTTGTAATATGTAGAAATTGGTGACGGTAGATTCAACTCCCTAATAACGGCGCTACCTAACAGTTACCAAAGGGGTTGGAACATTTTTGTTTGGGAGTTGACATACCTGTCACCATTTTAATTTTTTTTCTAAGTCACGGTGCGCGATGATGCGGGTGTAATATCGAGGACACTCAAACAAAAAGTCATTGTTCTCACATGCCAACTTTACCTCCAAATATCTCAACAACATGACACTTTGCGGTACCATTCTGCTCACATTTATGTTTGTATACTCTACCTATTAATACCAGTTTCATCGTGTGCCGCGACTTTGTAAAAAAATCAAAATGGCGGCCGGATAGCTATGCATATGCCCCTATAATGTAGGTATGTAAAGTTGAATGCAAGCAAGAAACTATTATTACAATTATTTTTTTTCATTTAATTTAAACATTAATAACCTCCTCCTTTTTTAAGTCGGTAAATGAATACGGCAACATTAATCAACAACTCTATAATTTATCTTTCAAACAGAGCCCATCCGCAACGCCTCCGCCGCCTGGGCGTCAGTCAGCGGCAGAATGTGGTGGCGCACCGGAGGAGGTGCGCGAGAAGCGGCCGTGGCTCTCGCAGCTGCTGCGGCGCTGGCGGCGTTGTGCCTAGCGCTACATTCAGCGCACCGGACCAGGGCGTATCAGCGGGCGGCGGATAAGGAGTCGCTTACTGACAGTGATGGTAAGAGCATTGTTTAGCTTTAGTAAAGGAATAAAATAGGGTTATTTCAACCTCAACTGATGACGGTGCGCGTGACGCTATGTGCACCAGACCAGGGCGTACCAGCGGGCGACGCATAAAGGGTCGCTAACAGAAAGTGATAATGCAGTAGTATCTGTCCTCTCTGTAAGTAAATAAATAAAATAGGGTTACCTACTAAAACCCTCAACCTGATTGCATCGTTGATCTTAAGCCCTTAATACACATGCCAGAATTACTTAGTACCAGGCTCAACAGTTGGGCTTGCAAAATTCTCTTGCTATTGGAGATCAATACCAATAATAGCGACTAGGTTTTGCCCGCGACTTCATACGCGCATATACCTTTTTTCCCAGTTCTGGTATAGCCGATAGCCATCCTCGTGAATGTGGCTATCATATACAAACATAATTTTCCAAATCCAACTGGTAGTTCCTGAGATAATCGCGTTCAGCTTTATTATATTAGTATATGGATTGTGTTAGTATACATAAATTAGTACAGATACCACCTCGAAGACTCAAAGAAATATTGATCTTACTTAAAAGATCTCAAACGCCCTTTCTGTGTGTACAGTTAAGCTAGTAGGTAATTGCTGGCAGCCCCTTACATTCTCAGGGCCAATTTCACTAATGAAACTGAACGTGATCAGCGAATAAACCACGTTTATGACCTGTCAGTGTCATTATTTTTCTATGGAATATTTACACTGACAGCTCTTGAACGCAGTTTAGATGTACTGATCGCGTTCAGTTTCATTGTTGAAATTCGTTTATAATAGCTAAATATAGACATCAGTTCTTATAAGGTCAACCATGTGTCAGCAGGCAAAATTGACCTATTAAGTTATTTCCTACGTCTAGATATCTTTTTATCTTTGGTGAAAACAGACGTAGACCAAACCTTCCTGCTAAAAGTTTATCTTCTTTTGCAGCGTGTTCAGCATCACTTGAACTGGGTGGAGCACCATCAGGCTCCCGAAGTACATTACTATCAGAGGTTGTAGGCGGTGGAGTGTCATTGCGAAGACTGCTGCCTTCAGGGAAGACCAGACACACTCGGCTAAGGGACTCGGATAGAAGCTCTGAAAATGTTGAGCAGAGGTAAGGGAATATTAATGTTTTTGTGTATATTGTAAAGATCTGTATGGTAATAGAATTTATTTAGGACACATTTTACTGATTCAGTATTGGATTCATCAGATGATGGTGTGCTGTAACAAATTCAGTATAAATCTTCATAATTAATTAATTATGGCGTAAACCACGTCAAAATCAATTGTGTGCTTGAAATACTTAGCGGCCACAAATATGTTTATTTTTCATACTTCTTATGTTATTTCAGTAAAAATTCAAATCAGGCTGAGTGCCGGCACTTTTTCAACATCAACCTTTACTTAACAATCTGTATACGTATTATTAAAATCTATACCGATTTAAAATTTTTAAATTTTTATTATTTTGTCTTGTGAACACACTGTAGACTGAGAACCAAAATTCAAAAACTCCAAACCTTTCAATGAAGACCCCTCGAAATGCTCAAAGAGAACCCTTCAATGGAGAGAGGAGAAAGAATAATTAATTAACAAACACTTGTCGCTTTGGAAGTACGTTGTTAACTGCGAGTCTATTGTTCGAGCACGTATCGTATAGCAAAATAAATGGCAGTACAGTCAGGTACAGTTGTTTGATGAAGTTGATAGGCATCTTTGTTGTTTTTGAAGCAACTTAATTGGTGATTATTTTTAAATTATTACTATTACGTAAATCTAATGACTGCAAAAATATTGAAAATTGAATGAACAATGTAATGCTATTGATTTTATTCTTCCCAGTGTAATTCATATCACAGAGATCTGTCATCTGTTACAGACAAAATTGAAAGAAATTTTTTTTTTAATGGAACTGAATTATATTATATAAAGCTAACAAAGAGAACTTTTTGGTATCTGTGAACTCTTACCACATTCCTTCACTCCTCATTATTTTGTGAATATGTGGACATTGGTGTGGGACATGTTTGTGATTTTAATATTAAGAATTTCTTGTTTATTTTGAACATGTGACTGTTTTATGTCCCCAATAAATAAATTTAAAAAGTGTAGGCAATTAACATATGGCATTACAGATGTTCATTGGTGGTGGTAGCCACGCACCATCGGGTGTGGCGCTTGCTTCTGATGGCACCAAGACTTTTGTTTAACGTATGGAAAAATCATCAAGGAAACGTCATAGAATTCATACTATTCTCAAAAACCACACCTCACCCTACCTTTACTTGGCTTTTCTTTCTCCTTCGTTTTAAAGTGTTAAAAAAGACTGTATGAAAGCCTTCTTGGTAAATTTTCCACGGGTTTACATAAATAACATTTACCAAACGGGACCACAGTCTTGTTATAGGTACTGGCAGTATGTTCACTTGTAACAAGGAAAAAATTTTCACGCGGAAGCAACCGCAGAGGGCATAAGCTACAAAAGTCCGGTCGCGGAGCAGAAACAATTTCGACCACGTCACGCTCGCACGGACGGCCGTCATTTTATCTGTGCGAGAGTCACGCATTATATTTACGTGGGAGTGAAGGAGACAGGTAATAAGAGGTCATTGTACGAAATTGTTTCTGCTCCGCGACCGGACTTTAGCCTACCTTCATAAAACCTTCCTTGAAAAAAAAACGAAAAAAAGAACATACAGTATCAATTTGTCATCTTAATTCAAAAAAAAATTAATAAAGTACCTACATTCAAATTAATTCTTTTTTTTTATCGTCATTGTAATAAGCACTAACATTATCACCACAGGGACGAAGAAGACTCAGTAACTGATAACGAAGCCGACGTCGGCGACAACACGAGCGTCGCCAGCGCAGAAAGTGTTGCCAGCCAAGCGACCGTCACGCCCGAGACCGTGTCATCTAGCAGCGCGCCTGTCACTGGCAACATTCCGCCCTCGCCGCTGAGGAGGTCTCATACGGTGTCTGTGACCAATGTCACGGTGCAACAGGTCAGTTTTTACAGTGTTATAGGTTATCCAACTGGCTGATAGACTCTTTACAATTCATGTTGGTAATGGCCTATTACCAACCCAGATGACCCACAAAACAATACAATCGTAGGTATAGCTGAATCCTTGTCAAACTTTGAAATGAAATAAATTGTTTAGTGCTCATCAGAAGGCTTAAAGTCACCCAAAGGGCAATGGAGAGGGCAATGCTCGGAGTTTCCTTGCGTGATCGAATCAGGAATGATGATATCCGCAAGAGAACCAAGGTTACCGACATAGCCCGTAGGATCGCCAAATTGAAGTGGCAGTGAGCAAGGCACATTGCTCGCAGAACAGATGGTCGATGGGGCCGAAAAGTTTTGGAGTGGCGACCGAAGGCCTCCCACAAGGTGGACCGATAACCTGGTGAGGGTCGCGGGTAACCGATGGATGCGAGACGCACAGGACCGGTTGTTGTGGCGACACTTGGGGGAGGCCTATGTCCAGCTGTGACGTCTTTCGGCTGATATGATGATGATGATGATGATGTTTAGTGCAAGGTTCATCCTAGGCCCTACAAGGCTACGATGCCTTTATGACAAACGACAAGGACCAAGGACGTATTCAACCCTATTCAACCTTACAGATTTTTAACTGTTGCTGCAGGCAAGCTATGCTGGTGGAATAACAGATGTACTTGGGTCATAGTAGTAATTTTAATGACTCGTAAGTCGTATACCTTGATATTCTAAATAATCATGACCTACAAAGTATTGGTTTAAATCGGGATGCTTCCACTTAAATATCTGGTGAACTATCGACCTATGGGCTAATTCTACTAAGTTTCAAGTAAGTACCTAACGGTCGCAATCGCATTTTTTTTTGCAAAACAAACAAAACGTTGCCTCACACTAGGAATTTCTCCTGTATCGTGGGTGCGTTTACAAACATCTAAACTCTCATACACAAATAGCCAGACCCGGAACAACTATCTGTAGGCCATAAAAATATTTGTTCCGTCCGGGAATCGAACCCACCATTGTAGTCGCAATCTGTCAAAAATTTAGGAAAATTGAGGGGTTATTTACAGATTGCGACTTTAGATTTATGGGCTCTATGTCTATAGCTTCTCATTCTTATCCAGAATATCTTACCATAAAATCTGATTATTTGTTCAGGTACCTTCACCACCGCAGTCGACAACCGACTCAATGGTGGTCGAAATGAGTGCCAGCATGAGCAGTGCGAGCGAAAGAGACAGCTGCAGCGAGAAGGACAGGGACAGTATGTGGGAGAAAGACCGAAGCGCGAGTCGAGCGTCTTCGTCTACGTCCGCTGCGACGCTAACCAACGTGAGTGTAGTGTGAAGTCATCGTTGTGTGAAAGAGACGTACTGCTGTAGCGAGAAGGACAGGGACAACATGTGAGAGAAGGACTGAAGCGTGAGCTGAGCGTCTTTTTCTACGTTGGCTGCGTCGCTAACAAACGTGGAAAACAACTAAAGTCCCGCAAACCATTATTGAATAGAGGACAGTCGGGTGTTGTGTCTGGTAGGCAACTGCCCGATGGTTCATATTATATGGAGAGAGGGAGAGAACTTTGATACCGCGGTATAGGATTTCTGTTACGTCAAGTGTTTAGTTCGTATGTAGCGCGTTTGTGTGTGGTGGTATAGATGCCGCTGGACGAGAGCCGAGCATGTTAGTCTACGTCAGCTGCAACAATGCAAACCAAAGTGAGTGGTGGCGTGACGTCATTGTTGAGGTTACAGCTGTGGTGAAACAGAGAAAAAATCCGCGAGGGACGTGGAGACAAAGGGAATAGAACCTTTGTGGCATACAGAAACTTTGTGGCATAGCCCTAACTTGGAAAAAAAAATCAAAATGGCAGCGGGGCATGGATGCCAACCTATTTTAATAACGGAAACTCAAAAGATTTACGAAACCCTAGGGCGTAAATTAACAAAACCAAAAACACTGGTCAGGGCGGATGTTGAATCCAGGATTCCATATTCAGAAATCCTTTTAAAAGAATCGTTCAGTATACACTTAATTTTCTAAAAAAACAACCAGCCAAATATAATAGATATACGAGAGATCATAGATGGGTTCTGATGCTTTAGAAAGTTTGGCACCACCAAGACATCATTATGACTGGTTTTAATATTGTCTTTTTTCTTCTCAGGGTTGGTACTCACCAGCTCTCAGCGGGGTATCCGCAGCCAGGATCCGCGACAACCCGAAGCACACGAAGGAGTCCTGCAACCGTCGCCTGCTGAAATCCGACCTCAGCCTCACCTCGCATCCCGAGATGGAGATAGACTACTACGATTATGAAGTTAATAATGCTGGTAAGGTGTTCACTATAATTCGTAATATGTATTTTGATAGATGTAACGCTCCATCTTCGAGTAAATCTTGCGACTATTCTAAGGCCGCGTTTACACTTGCGAGCAGTTTAATTACTTTTCGGTTTACGATTGATCACATTGCGTGCGGTTGCAGGTGGGAACGTGGTCTAATACTCGTCATACTATCTCGGAGTGTCAGACACTCCGAGTTGAAGAAGAAGAAGTTGAAGTGAAAAGTTAAAAGTTGTGAGTGTCAGAAAAGGCATCTCCTCGGAGTGAGAGAGTGTCGAAAGACAGAAAAAAAAAAACTCATTCTATAAGTAACGTTTTATTCATAGAAAACCATTTTTTTCCATTCTAGTAAGAAATCGTCTGAAGAAATTAATATTTAACATAGTCAGAGTTAGCTGAACTTGTCGTGTTATGTGCTGAAATTATTTTATTCATAATTAATTTATGTCGTAAAAAGATCGTAAACCTAAGTTCTAAAAACAACTTTGTTGGAGCAAAACTCTTAAACTTTTTACTACTACTAGACTAGTTTAGTCTTCTCACAATGTAACGAGTGGGTACTCGTACATACGATATAGTAGGGTTACTTAGAGATAAAATAAATAAACTTAACTTTGCGTGCTCCATCGTCGCCCACAACATCCCTTTCCATCAGGGACCTATTTAATAACCGACAGGCGACAAGTTATAAGCGACAATCTGACAATTCGACAATTTTTCAAGTTTATTCCGTATTCGACTTGGGACCCTAGACAAAAAACTTTTCTGTAACATTAAACGCTGACGCTGACGACAAAATGTATGGGAATTACATTAGGTGCTGACGTTTCCTTTCCACACCTAATGTCATTCCCATACATTTTGTCGTCAGCGCCAGCGTTTAATGCTACACAAAAGATTTTTTTTCTAGGCCCCCTGATATACAAAGCGGACAGGGAGCTGACAAGATAAAATGTATGGCGTCAAAGGAACGAAATATACTTAGCATTACGGGCGCGCGCCAAACTCCATACATTTTAGTCGCCGCGCGTCCGGAGCACTTTGTATATCAAGTCCCTAAATTCTCTGCTTTGTAATATCTGTCAAGAAATTGTAACAAATATGCCAGTTTTTGACAATGTCGCATTATCAGTCATATTAAACATGGCCCAAATAAGTTGGTGGCCATACGCGAGCCTATCAATAATAAAATATGAAACCAAAGTTAAAATTAGCCTTTGAAATTAATTAAAAAGAAACTGAATTGTCATTTGTCACAGGATCAGTTCCCGGCTCGTACTTGGGAATGGATCCGGCTTTCCTGGTCTGGATCCCACCGCTCGAAGACGGAGATATTCTGAAGGAGATCGATGAAAATAAGGCGCCAATATATGAGGTAAGTCAATCCTGTTACTTATGCGTATATTCTCCATATTGCCCCTTTTTATGGATAGGAAATCATCAAATGACTTCTTCCGCTCTAAGTGGAGCGGGAGGGAGTGTCAGACTCTTACTGACTAAAAACCATCCGTGCTCCTCCTAGTGCCTTTTGCTTTCCAGGGTCGTGGTAACTTGGTAACTTTTTCAAACAAAATCCGCAACTCTGGTCCATATTGCCCCTACCACTATGTCTCAGCATCATCGGTTGACTGGTAGAAAATTCCTGTGGCATTAAGTCCGTCTTTGTACTTTTGTGTGCGTAAAATGTTAAATAATGTATTGTATTCTTTTTCATCGTAAGGGTTTACGTATTAGTCGGAATTTGAAAGAAAATGAATAGATTTTATAAAACAAGAAGTGCAAAATTACATAAAAGATAAAACAAATTTTGCCAAATGACTGTCTGCATAGTGACGGATGGTAGTGTTAGGTACTTCCATCTAACACTGGTTGTCTGTAACAACCTACAAAATATAACGTTCTTATCACGAGACTAACAGATATCTCCTTTACAGGAGATTCTTCCAAAGGAACTTCACCCAGATCCCGGCAGCAACACAGAATCTCCCGAAGACAGACCATCATCAAGTACCCTCAAAAGAAACCCGGACAACCGTCTCAACAGATCCAACGAGTCCATCAAAACCTTTCGCAAAGTCATGGAGAAAGGGAACATAATACACCCCCTGAACTTCAGCATTACTGATCTGCAAAATTCACCCAAAATGTCAAAGAGAAGCAAGAAGAAGAAGGCTGAAAGTCCCGTGACGATACAAATGAAAGACTTGACGCTCACACGATCCCCAGTGAGAGTGCACAGGAAAGAGAATCGAAGCGACTTCGACACGTCGACGTTGAAAAGAGTTAACGAAACAAAAGAAAAAGATGCAGAGACTCTAAAAAGAAATGATTTCGCTGACATAAGGTTCGCTGACGAAAATTCCGATTCTTCGAATGAAATAAAATTCGCCGACGATTCGCCAGATAGCAATAGGATTGTTGATAAATATAATGTTAAAGCCTAGGATACTTCGTTTCGGAGACAGTACATTCTTGATGTTTTGAACCCGGTAGATAACTTACTATTCGTGTACCCCTCATAAAATTATACCAGATTACCCCTTCTTTCTGAAGTTTAGCTACTGGAAATTATAATCAGCGAAAGATATGTATGTCGTGTTATAAAAAATACGGGAAGTGAAAAAAATCTTGACGCCCTGCAGAATACTTTCAAGAATAAGATTCACTATAACAAGCCATTACTTATGTCAAATTAAAAAAGGGGTAATGTTTTAATTTCATAACAAGATATTTCCATTTCCATTAGTTGAGTGTAAGGACCAATCTGTGAATAAACCCAACATATAGTTCTCATATCATCATAACATATTTTTCAATATCATTGTACCATTTATCACAATGTAAGGTAGTCACACATTTAGTCATAGAATTTTATAATCAAAGCTAATCGTTAGAAGTATCGTAGAATTCACTTGGCCGTCACTTAGAGGTAAAAACCCAATTGGAATGTAGAAAGGAAAATTCAGACAATAGCATGTTCGAAAAAATCGCAAAAATGCGACTAAATAAATAAAAATACAGCTTGTTTGCGTTAAGCATGACACATCATCATCTGCCTAGCCTTTTCCCAACCAAATTGGGGTCGGCTCCCAGTCAAACCGGATTCAGCTGAATACCAGTATTTTACGTGGAACGGCTGCCTACCAGACCTCCACAACCCATTCTGGGTAACACGGTACTTCTTGGCAAGACTGGTGTCAATTTTTTTGCCTTCTGACAATCCGTAACGACTGCCAACATTATTTGCAAGATAATAACACCTATATTTTTTCCAAATAGATATAACAAAATAATTCTTGAGAAAAGTATCATAGTTTCTACATTTCAAGAAGGTAAATCTATTTTACAAACATTGTATAAAAATACCATTACATTTTCTGATTGTTCTCATGTGTAACATTTATTTAGTTTTTATTAATAAAACAAATACTAATTAACATCGCTGTGCCCACGCTGCCAAAGTGTAGTTTATGTAATTTCTTAAGTTTCAGTCAATCAATAATTTTAATATTTATTAGAAGACTGACTTTCGGGCAGTGCAATAATTTCTAATTAAAAATAATCGACTGTATTTGAGATCTCTGAAAAATCTAGTCATATTGTGTCAAAGAAGCGATTTAAATTATGTATGTTAAAACAAAGACTTTTACGGATTATTACGAAAAACGCAATCAATTAAGAAATAAATGACTTTTATAATTAGGTACTTAATTACGTACCTAAAATATTAATAAAATATGACTAAATTAATGTTGAAAAGTAGGTAATCCGTAAAATCATTTATAAACAGTCACGTAAATAAGGCTTATTTTTGCATGTCGCAAACTATTTATTGCATTTATTTATTTAAGAAACCTAGCAGTAAGTCTATGAGCGTATTGTTTTTAATTTAATATGATTAGTTGTTTATTTAAATAAGTCCTCACGTTTAAATGGATACGTTGTTTTAATGTTTTATTTGTGGAAGCTCCATTAAAGACATTTTAATTTTGTAATTTGATATTGTTGTTTTATTTAATACACAAAAACCCTTAATATAATTTAACCAGCTTTTACCCGCGTCTTTGAGCGCGTTCCAATTTTATTTTAAAAAAGTAGCCTATAAATGTCTCCATGGTTCCATCTGTTTCTATACCAATATTTTTTCAAAATCGGTTCAGTGACGTACCGTGAAAGGGTAACTAACAAATTTAGTCACTTTTTCATTTATAATAGTAGCTTTTGCACGCGGAAGCGCCCGCGTGGTTGTCGGTTATCGCGTAAAAAAGAATATCTTCCTATGTTCTTCATATCCCAAGCTATATATCTGCCAAATTTCATGAGTATCCGTTCAGCCGCTTTAGCGTGAAAGCGTAACAGACAGATAGAGAAAAAAGGTTTTGAAGCACCTATGTACTTAAATATTTTTTTTTTCACTTATCCTAGAGTTCATCAAAAGGATGGACCCTAATCTTATTACAATCTAGCCTTGTTTATAGACTAATAAGTAATTTAATTTAAAACCTAAACTGTTAAATTGTCTTTACTAAGAATGTGTCCAATAGCACTTTTCTTAATGTCTCTATTAAGGCGAATACACTTCGTTCTTGTATTTATTTGGTAACACTTGTGCTAGATAACACTATTTACTTTCACTAACACTAAACACTAACTCGAACGGTTTTGTTCTTTTTAGTCTTCTCACTATGTCCGTGTGGTCGAGAAGCTGGATCGCCTCGACGTTCACATGCTGATGAAGTCTCTGTTCGTGAGCTTCTGCAAATTTTTGTATCACTTTTTCAATGAACTCAACCTTTAGGTCCCGATGGAGGTCATCATTTCGTATGTACCAGGGTGCATTTACAATTTCCCGTAGTACTTTGTTCTGGAATCGTTGGATGATTAATACATTGGTCTGTTTGGTGCAGCCCCACAGCTGAATACCATAAGTCCAAACTGGCATCAGGACTTGTCTGTATAACAACAATTTGTTTTGCACGGACAGCACGGAGTTCCTTCCAAGTAGCCAATACAATTTTTTGAACCGCAGGTCGAGTTCATCTTTTTCTTCTTGACGTGGGCTTTCCATCGTAGCTTTGCATCAAGGGTCATACCGAGATACTTGGCTGTGTTCTCGTAAGGGATTTGTTTGCCATTAATATGAACTGGAAAATGCTGTTGCTTTTTGTTTGTAAAGTCTATGTGTACAGATTTGGATTCATTTAATTTAATTCTTCATTTTTTGGTCCAGTCATAAACTTGATTAACAGCCATTTGAACCTTTTCTACTGCTTCTTCGTGGCTGTTTCCAACGGCCATTATGGCTGTATCATCAGCAAAGGTCCCAATGGTATTGTGTTCTGATTCAGGAATATCGCAAGTATATAGTAGGTACAGGACCGGACCTAACACACTTCCTTGCGGTACGCCAGCTTTTATTTGTTTTAGTTCTGAATAAGCGTCTTCTTGTCTTATTCTAAATACTCTGTTTAGAATGTAGGATTCTAATATATCTGCAAACTGTTTTGGTAGGAGTTTCTTCAGTTTATGTATAAGACCTTCATGCCATACTTTGTCAAACGCTTGAGCTACGTCTAGAAAAACAGTAGAACAAACTTTTTTGTTTTCTAACGCGTTTTCTATTACGTTTGTGATTCTGTGCACTTGGTCGATCGTTGAATGTTGTTCTCGAAAACCAAACTGGTGCTCTGGGATAATGTTCCTGTTTTCTATTATTGGTTTAAGCCGTTTGAGTAGAAGCTTTTCAAACAGCTTTGACATAATTGGTAGCAGAGAAATCGGTCTATATGATGTCGTTTCGTGAGCCGGTTTCCCAGGCTTTGCTATCATTATTACTTCAGCAACTTTCCATAAGTCTGGTACATATTTAAGCCTCAGTGCGGCATTAATAAGGGTTGTTAACTTAACCAGACCCTTTCTTGGTAAGTTATGAAGAATTTCCCCTGTTATTAAATCATAACCTGGTGATTTTCGTGGGTTTATTTTATGTTTTATTTCTTGTAAGACTTCTTTCGGTGTTACTAGTTTGATCGCTTCTACATGATCTGGCATCACTATATTACTCAGGGTGCGGTCTTCAATTATGTCACCCTCGTTTGGTTGAAATATATTTTCTAGGTGCTCTGCAAATCTCACAGCTTTTTGCTCATTAGTAAGTGCCCATTGTCCGTTTTCACATTTGATGGGAGGGATTTGGGCTATCGGCCTCTTTAGATGCTTAGTAGCCTTCCAAAGGGAGTAGTCTGTCCTTCGGTCGTTACTTAGTTTCAGCAGGTAGGTTTTGGTTGAGTCATCTTTATAGTCCTGGATTAGTCTTCTTACTTTTTTTGTAAGTTTGTTTAGTTTTCGTTTGTCATCTGGACACCTAGATTGATGCCACGTTTTTCTCTGTCTTCTTTTCTCCATGATGAGCTGCTTGATTCTGAGGGGGTAAATATTTCCCTTCGTCTTTTTGTTGAAGTCAGGTGTATTTTCCCACGCTGCTTGCTGGATGTGCGTTATAAACTTTTCAACTTCGATATTTAGATGTTCGGTGGTTTTTAATGGAGCTTTAAGGTCTATTTGATCATTCAATCTGGCCTTAAAGCTTTCCCAGTCCGTACACTTATTGACAAGAGTGAGACTGTTTTCTTTGTTTAAAGTACTCTCGCTAATTTCTAAGTAAATTGCAGAGTGATCTGAGTTCAAGTCATAACTTTGTTCCGACTTAGTATAACTAGTTGATAGACCCTTGGTTACGAAAAAATCGATTAAGTTCGGTATTTTATTTGGATCTGTTGGCCAATATATGGGCTTTCCAGTAGATATAACGTCACATTTTAGCTCTTTTATGGCACTCAGTAGTTCTTTGCCTTTAGTAGTAGTGAGTCTGGAACCCCAATACGTATTTTTAGCATTGAAGTCACCTCCTAAGATAAATCTATTACCAAGGTGGGCTAGAAAACACATATAGTGGTCTTTTTTTATCATGTAACGTGGTGGACAGTAGATGGCACACACTGTTAAGGGGTATTTTTTGGTTTGTAGACAAATTGCCACTGCTTGAATATCTCTCTCTTCGTATTTAAACACTTCGTAGTGCTGCAGGTTTTCTTTAACAATAACGGCACTTCCGCCTCTTGCAGTATTGTCTGGGTGTAGTGCATGGTATATTTTGTATCCTTTAAACTTTATATGACATTGCTTTGTGAAGTGCGTTTCTGATATCAGGCACACATCAATTTTCTCTATTTCTAAAACTACTTGTAACTCATTCTGATGTTTTTGTAACCCATTTGAGTTCCACGCCATAAGTTTAAGTGTATTATTCATTTTTTTGTTTTAGAAGTAGCAGTTTTGTTGCTATTTTCAATTTTTTTTAATCTTTCGTCGAATTTAAGACACACATTAACTTTAAGATTTCATCTAACTTTTTGTTGCTGTTCATATCAGCCAAACGCGCTTTCGCTATGCCTCTTGTAGTTACTTGAGCGTATGAGATGTTTTTACTCGTAGTTTGCATCGTGCTTTGACTTGGTTTGAACTGGCTGTCTTCACCTCTTCCGGTAGGTGCACTTTGTTGAGGGTTCATATTATTTTTTTTCGATTTTTTCAATCGTATCTGTTGTATTTCCTTGGCTACAATACATCCCCTGTAGTTAGCCGGATGTGGGGCTCCGCAGTGAACGCATTTTGGCTTCTCTTCTTTTGGTTTTCTGCAATCCTTGGTGAGATGTTTACCTGTGCATTTTACGCACCTCGGTTCTTTGGAGCAGTACTTTTGCGTATGGCCGTATGCCTGGCATCTTTTGCACTGAGGTACTAGTTCTGTGGATTTTAACGGTTGTATCTCCACGTTACATCCTAATATGTGTTTAATGTTGAATATTTTATTAGTTTCCTCATCATTTGAGAATGTCAGCATGAACATATTGAGTGGCTCTTTGGTTTTCCAACTCAATTTGTTGACTGCTTCTAGAATCTTGTAGCCTTTGCTGCGCAAGTCTTCGACTACTCTTTCCGGGATGCATGTGGAATGCAATTTTTTTGCCATAACTCTTATTGGCCTCTCTTGCTTGTTTTCATATGAGTGCCAAAGGCAATTGTTATCTGAAAGGGCTTTTGAAATTGCTTTGTACGATTCTTCTTTTTTGGCATTTACTTTCACGGTATCTCCATTCATCATTTTGATGCTGAACGCGTCAGCTGATTGACTCTCACATAGAAAATCAAAGAATTTTTGGTAATTCTGGACACCATCTACAACAATGGGTGGTGGCAAAGGAGTTTTGATGGTTTTTTCATTACCATTATTCACGTCTCTTCCGTGCTCATTTTGGGTATGTTGGGCAGGAGAGGTGTTCAATTTTCTTTTCTTCCTGCTCTTTTGTCGTATCCACCCTGTTTCTCGAGCGAGTTCTTCTTCGTCCGTTGTATATTCAACAGGCGGTGAAGAAATCTCAGTGGCGGTTGTTGCTGATTTCGGTGTGTTTTCTGTTTGAAGTTTCAGCTGTTGCTGGAGGCTTTCTATTTGACTTTTTAAGTCATTTAGGTTCTGTTGGAGCTTCAGACGCTCATTTTTTTCTTCACAATAATACTTGTACAGCAGATGTTCCGTCTCTGTTTTTAAGCTCACTCTGGTATCACCCAGTGTATCCTTTTTCAAATCCATTGTAAGATTTAAACGAGTATTAACTTCGCCTTAACAATAATATTCGCCGTCAGCCGCCAGCATAACGCAATAACTAGGTCATTGCGATGCAGCCGACTTGACGGCGTTATTTTGATGCGTAAGCACTTAGTACTGTGATACGCGCGATCGCATGCAACACAACTGCTCTCAGCGAAAATCGAACCGACCTTACCGACCGACTTAAATAAATAATAACAATGTTGTCCAGACAAACCTATTATTAACAGTTTTTAATGTACTTTGTTTTATATGTTCCAAAAACTAACATCACGTGATCTAGTACTATTTACCCACCCTACAGAAAACACGAAGAAAAACTGTCCTTACATCAAGTAGGCACTTGTACTCCGTAAGTTCAAGAGTCAGCCGAGGAACTTCACCCAACTTAGTTGTTACAAATCCAAGAAAAACTTGGGGTTTACTTCTGAGAACTAAGTTACAGTATATAGTCGTGTAGGAGTAGTTTTTAACCAACTTCAAAAAGGAGAAGGTTCTATGTTTGACTGTATTTAGGTAGTTTTTTTTGTATTAGTTAAGCTAAAAACGTGGAATACCCTGCCAGAGTCTGTGTCTCCTGATAGCTACAACCTGGGACTCTTAAAGTCAAGAGTGAATAGGTTACTTCTAGGCAAGCGTGCTCCATCTTCGACCACATCGTCGCTTACCATCAGGTGAGATAGTGGTCAAGCGCGTGCCTAACAATAATAATAAAAATAATAACGTAGGGATGGTTTTAGGTAAATATTTTTAATTTTTTATTACTTTAAAAAGGACGGGCATTATTCAGATACTCATCTTGAATTATACAACATGTAGGTAACAGAATAAACGCAATACTTCTTATGGGGTTATTGTTTTCATCATTATGAACTACTTTCACTTTATGACCAACACACAACGTGCGCACAACTCGACAAAATGTACTGAACAGCATCAGCTGTTCAGTACATTTTGTCGAGTTGTGAAAAAAAAAATCATTTTTTTTTTGCGATTTCGGGTTTGGTCCCATAGTAAAAGTAGTTCATAATGATGAATACAATGACCCCCTATGAGTTATTGCGTTTATTTTGTTACACGTTGCATAGGGTGATTTGTAATTAAGTGCGTTCCTTGAAATGGGTTATACTAGAGCTGATCCGATCGACCAGAGAGATACAAACAGATATTAGGAAAATCCACAATAAGCAAGGCGTACATCGAAAAATGTGTTCTTCCAAGGGCCATCACAAGAGTTACGCGGGGACACGATACCTTTTCGTAAGACTGGTGGTTAGAATTCCGGGGTTTTGACTACCAAACTTCTACTAAACTAAAGGACTACCAAAGAAACAAAAACGACAGACTGGGCCAACGGCATAATTCAAGTTTCCTAAGTGTTTATGAAGCCAAAAGGGAAAAAGCTGGAGATTGCAGTGGCCATCTAATGGCCGCTAGCTACAAAGATGGTCAAATCCTTAAGATGGTCACTATATATGGTAACTCTATGAATGACATGCATGACAACGTTCTGTTTTAAATTATAATTGTTACGAAATGATCTAATTATACTCGACGCCAAAATCGAAATTTGTTTTAGTAGCGATGAATTGAATTTTCTCCAATTTATTCTAGTATGTATTATGAAGGAGCTCGTGGCTAAATCATAACAGAGGCACAGGCCGCTTCAAGGTTAAGCAGCGCTTGCCAAGGTTGGTCTGTGGATGGTTGACCATCATAACATATAGAGACTCCTCCGTGCCTCGGAAAGCACGTTAAGCCGTTAGTCCTGGCTTTCATTTGGAGATCTTTGGCAGTCGTTACGGATTGTCAGAAGCCAGAAAATCTGACACCAGTCTTGCCAAAAAGTACCGTCGGACCCATTTAATGGGTTGTGAAGGTCTGGCAGGCAGCTGCTCCTCGTAAAATACTGGTATTCAGCTGAATCCGATTAGTTTGCGAGCTAACGCCAACAAAGCTAGGAAAAAGGCAGATTATTCTAGTATGTATAAGTTTAAGGAAAATCGAAATGCAAGATCTAGGAAACGACATCTCAACAAGTTATAGCTCACCTAAGTTCCTCAAATCACAGGATTCCAAACAGGTGGTATTCTAATATAAGTAATTCCAATCTCGCAATGAGATAGCATCTCAAGTTTATGAGAGTTTACAACGTAACCCTTCGCGTCCCAGTTGCATAACTTTAGTAGAACTATTAGTTGCTCGATATTGCGAAGCGGGCCCGCGACTAATTGCTCTGAATCACATGATGGAATTCTAGTAATATGCCTTGAAATGGTGGCGGTGCAATGCTTGGTATGTATGATTGAAGCATGATATTAATTCCGTAATAATTTGCATGTATTTTTGGATTTGTAAACTTCAGTAAACAATATTATGAAAGATTGTTTTTCAATATCTTCCATATCGATAATGCCGTTAGTGAAAGAAGTCCAAATTAGCCTGTGATAGCAAAACAGAGAAAACAGAATCAAAATTGATCTAAAAACAAACGACTAAACGAGTTATTTTTTGGACAATTTTAAACGAATATAATTTATCCCTTTTGTGAAAACGGTGTCCCCGTTTTAAATTATATTCGTTTAAAATTGTCCAAAAAATAACTCGTTTAGTCGTTTGTTTTTAGATCAATTTTGATTCTGTTTTCTCTGTTAGTAAGTATTACATTTTGCATATTTTCGACACACTGGAAGATAAAAAATAATGCATAAGGAATTTGCATGATTTTGGGAATATGCATTATTAGTACATGGTAATGTTATTATGTGGAGTAATGACACAGGGACATTTCTTGAATAATACCTACCAAATGAGTTTAAAAAAAAATAGAATAATATTGTGAAAAAAAGTATTTTTGAATAAATACTGACACATTTAAGTTTAAGTTAATGAGTCTGTGAAACTCGAAATGAAAATATTATTATTTATTATTTTGAAAAAAAAAACATACTTACTGTGCCAACGGTTCTACCAAAAATGTTGATTTCTGCAGTGTTGCCAGACAGATGCTGTCTGAAACTGGTATTCCAATAAATTTTGAGTTGCCAGTGACGGTGCAAACGGTTTCAAACACGGATTAAAGTAACTCAAAAACAAACTCAGGATTAGAATTCCCAAAACCAAATCTCGAATCACTACATCACCTAGCTACCCCGAATAATTCAAGCCCAAAATAACGCGAACCCAAATCACTCCACCCTAATGAACGCTGAGGCAAATATCTCCACAACATGTTAACACGTGAAAATCTAATAAATACAGGCTATCCGTCTCATACGGATTGCTCCACGTTATTTTCATCTAGGCAAGAATTTAATATCTTGGTGATAGGACAGCGAGCAATTAGGTTGCATGCCTTGCTCGGGCTATGAGGCTGTGTGTCGAGCATAATGGGTTTACTAATTAATTATGTAATTGGGGCGACAACGGAAGATTATTATCAATCAGGCATAGAGCTAATCATTTGATGCGACGTGTTAGATTTTTATACGGGTAGTACTAGAATGAAAGAATAGGAAGGGTTCTTAAACACGCTCGCTTCATCATGGACCTCATCTTTCGCTTTCCATCAGGTGTGATCGCGGACAAGAGCTAGCCCATTCATAAATAAATTTAAAAAAAGACGACAGATAAACTTGCAACAAAGTACATTGACCTTTCCCTAATATCCCTTCGTAGATACCCGAACAATAAATAATGAACCGTTTTTCATTACTAGAAAACGTAATGGATCACGATAGAAGTTGATTCAGGACAGCTTTGTCTTTATTTCTGTTTTTGTTATTAGGACTGTCAATAAATGTATGTGGGTCAATGACCGTTATAGCACATTCATCTGGCGCCTACCTACCTATTGTATAAAACAATGTCTTTTTCTGTTTGTTTGTCCAGTACTTTTAAATCATGCGACGAAACGACGGTTTGCAAGAGATGTATAATAAGTATAAATCACTCCAAAATCAATAGGTACCAGGTTCCTCAGTTTCAGCAGTTGGCAACACTGTGCCTGTGTCGATAAATTGTAGCCATGCAAAGCTTGGGTGGAACGTTAGTGAAGTACATAATATTAAAAGTAAAGAAGGCCAGGGTTTTATTCTGTAACTTTTGTTCAATGAACTTTGACTGGTCTATTAAAAAGATAACTCGATCTCTGTTCAGATAAATAAAATACAAAGAAAATACGTTTTATTGCTTCTAATTCAAATTAACATGGGTCTAAGAGATGGTTCTCGATATCGGAATTTGCTGGTAATGTGCTCAAAGAGACTGGCGGCATTGCTACGTTGGCAATGCTTAGTCTCTGCCCAAAGTAAAAGCCAGCTCTTGGGTCACGGGAAGTGTCAACCAACCATTATCTTTTCAAGCAGTTCTAGCAATCTAAGACAGTTAATTTCATTGCCTTTAAAACTGCGAAAGTAGAAAAATAAATCGTGCAACAAAAAACAAATCTACAATCAATAGAAACATTTCTCTGTAACTGCATTACTTTAACTGCACTCGTAAATACGGAAACAATAAAGATTACTCGACTAACGCCTTGTTAGTAGTAAGTAGTTAGTAGATAGTTAGCTATTTACACGGGATGTTAATTTAGTTCGAATCTCTTGGGAATGACGCGACGGATTCTACTCTAAGTGGAATTTTGTGCCAATGTTGTGTTGTTGCTAGTTTGCTCCTGATTGCTTTCGAAGATTCGAAACAAGTTTGTTGAACTGGGACCTTACAAGTTGTGCAACGTAGAACTCGAACGGGATGTTTTTTAGAAATATTATTTTCTATAGGGACACATGTCATGCCAAACTGTAACGTTACGGAAAACGTACGTATATATGGAGGAGTTCCTCATGTCCCGTATTCTGGAATCGTAGAATTCAGGTTCGAATCCGGAATTCAGATACGTCATGGTGTACATGGCGTTTTGTCAGTGAGTGTATACATCGGCCATCTTGAAGAACGCCACAGACGCTGCTATTAATATAGCCAGGTACAAGGTCCAAAAATAGACACCATAGAGTAGGTACATACGGGTGAAGACCAACTGAACCTTGAGGGTGGAGAAGTTGGAGGCCCGCCATAACACCAATTTCAAGTCGTCCGTGATGCGCGTTCCGACTCATCATTTGGCGACCTTCCTCAAGGAAGAGTTTTGCCTGAATGGTGTGCTGTATAAGCACATCAGCGTTTCCGCGGCCGGCTACGCGACACCTCGCAGCGTAACACGACGCCGTCACTTCGTGTGCAGTACTTTTTATAAAATATGTATTAGTTTAAAGTTATTGTTTTTATACTTATATGTTTTGTTTATAGACCTTAGTTTCCTGAAGTAAAGGATAAAGATATCCATCGACTTATGCCACATAGCTCTTGTAACTAAAGGAAAATAGGTGTGCACTGTCAATAAACTTGCCCAGCCTTTTTCCAACTACATATTATGTGTTAGGGTCGGTCCACTACCCAGATGCAACTGAATACCAGTACCTATTTTACTTGAACCGACCTCCGAGTGTCGGTACGTTAAGATGGTCACCCATCCATAGACTGACCTCGGCAAGCGTTGCTTAACCTTGAAAATTGATCTGTGCGGCTGTTATTATTTAGCCACACGAGCTCCTTAAAAAACGCCAGGTCCACATATCTAGCAAGATAACAATCGGCTTCAGAACAAGAAAAAGCTTAGCATTCTGTGGAGTGGTATCGGTCCCAATTTACAAGCCGTAGCTTTTGAAACCCAGAGAAGTAGGTATTCACTATCAATAACTAGCCTAAAGTCAATCCAGAAGGTTTAAAGTCACCCAAAGAGCAATGGAGAAGGCAATGCACGGAGTTTCCTTGCGTGATCCAATCAGGACTGATGATATCCGCAAGAGAATCAAGGTAACCGACATAAACCGAAGGAACGCCAAACTGAAGTGGCAGTGGGCAGGGCATTACTCGCAGAACAGATTGTCGATGGGGCCGAAATGTTCTGGAGTGGCGACCGCGTACCGGAAGACGCACCATTGGAAGGCCTCCCGCAAGATGGACCGATGACCTGGTGAGGGTCGCTGGTAGCCGATGGATGTGAGACGCACAGGACCGGCTGTTGTGGCGACATTTGGGGGAGGCCATGTCCAGCAGTGGACGTCTTTTGGCTTAGATGATGATGATGATTATGAACTAGCCCAGCCTAGCCTTTTTTCGACTATGTTATGGTCGGTCTCACAACCCAGTAATTGGGTAAATAATGTCCCTTGGCAAGACCTTTATTAGGTTACCAATATACTTTGTGCAATTTGCTCCGTTACCATTGCTCTGAAAACGGTGAAAGAAAACATGAAGAAACCCGACTCAGTTTAGTATTCCACTGCAGGGTAAAAAGCTTTATACAGAAAAATGAGAAACAGGAAAATGCTGCACGATAAAAGACGTCTTTAGCTTCATAAAGCCTGGTTTAAAATAGGTTATGTGTGGTTTGCGAAGCACATTACTCGTTTATGAGTGACCTACAAAGAAAACGAAATGCAAAATGGAAAAACGTAAAGAATAAGGAACATTATATCCTAGCAAAAGCTTCCCAAAGCCTTGCTTATGAGCAGTAAATTACAGTTTTCATAGAAAATGCACAACAGCATATTTTAAAGAAGTTTGCACAAACAAGTATCTAGAAAATAATAAAGGAAAGCCTGAAGAATGGATTATTTATTTAAAACAAAGTGCAAAGTTTGGCTTTTTCTCCCGCTGCTCGACGAAACTATTCGAGATCCTCTGTGCTTATGCTTTAATTTGTATTTTGATATTTTTCTCCTTCCAATAAAAAAATAAATAATGTTTGTTATTTAGGGTTCCGTACCCAAAGGGTAAAAACGGGACTCTATTACTAAGACTCCGCTGTCCGTCTGTCTATCACTAGGCTGTATCTGATGAACCGTGATAGCTAGACAGATGAAATTTTCACAGATAATGTATTCTTTTGCCGCTATGACAACAAATACTAAAACCAGAATAAAATATATATTTAAATGGGGCTCCCCCTCCCATACAACTAACGTGATTTTTTGCCGATTTTTATAGATGGAGGTGCGCGAGTCTGACTCGCACTTGGCCGGTTTATTTTTTTAATAAATTACATATTTTGAACACTATGCCAATCACCACCTAATTAGCTACCCTAAAGTACTTACGAGTAAATTTCTTACAAATGTAATTACCTAGTGATTGAGGTAAGCCCATATGCTACCGGCCTTCATCAATCCAACCCTTTCAGGGTCCAGTTGCCGGTCCATATGCGCAGAGAGGCAGAAACCTACCCATCTGTTAGCCGAGGCGTATAAAACAGTTCACTTAGTGGAGCTCCATACAATTTGTGCCGGAAAGCGGAGCGGTACGTGGGTTGTAGCGAAGTTCTGGAACTGTGATTCTGTGTACCATAGCTATACGAAGATGTATGAGGTACTTGAGCAAAGGAAACGATGTGCAGCCTTAGATAGCTCCTTCTTCCAATTTCTTGGTAGTAAGACCTCACTCCCCTCAGGCTACGTTACCAACTGCAACAAGCTCGCGTGCAGGCATTACATTGCGGGCTATCGAGGGGTAATGTGATCAATCGCTTGTTCATGCCCCGTAATGAGAGTTGCTTGCAGATACAAAACGCGGCATAAGCCCCTTTCAACCGGAGCTGTGTTATGTGGAACTATTATAGTTTTTTCTTCGGTCAACGCTCTGCTTCCTCGCAGAGTGCCAACAAAGATGTCCAAGGATGCTCAGGAAGCCATATGGTTGTTTAAACGCGACCAATAATAAGTATCGCATTTATAGTCTGAGCAGATGATATTTGTAAGTATATATTTTAACGATCGCAGTGTAGCTGTTGCAATGAACAGATATTGGGCAGCAGCCGGCAGGCGGGTTGGCGATCGCAGTGTAGCTGTAGCAATGAGCAGAGAATGGGCAGCAGCCGGCAGGCGGGTTGGCGATCGCAGTGTAGCTGTAGCAATGAGCAGAGAATAGGCAGCAGCCGGCAGGCGGGTTGGCGAGAATTGCTCATTGCTACAGCTACACTGCGATCGCCAACCCGCCTGCCGGCTGCTGCCCATTCTCTGCTCATTGCTACAGCTACACTGCGATCGCCAACCCGCCTGCCAAGCGTGGCCATTATGGAAAAACCCCCCTTTTGGGGGAGGCCTATGTCCAGCAGTGGACGTCTTTCGGCAGACATGATGATGATGATGTTATAAAAAAACAACTTGTAAAAAAGTTGTTTTTTTCATTAGTAACGTTTGTAACCACAACATATCCTTATCTATAGATATAGTGATGGTGATGATTCAAGAAGTCTATTCAGCCACCTGAACCAACTTTTTGAATCATCACCATAATGGTTGAACCAAAATTCTATGGACAGTCCATGCCATAAAATCAATATTGATTGATTACAAGTTATAACAAATTCCTCGCAACGCATCCTCGCTCATCTCTCGTAAAACCATCCTAAGTCCCTTTACCATTCAATCTGCTTGGTCGTCGAGGGATCAGTACTCAATTAACCTCGTGAAATTGCCTTCGGAGCTCGGCAGGACTTTGAATAAGTTAGGCCCGTGTTAAATGTTCATCGGCCCATCATGGATAATGTAGTGCCTGAACTACGATATTGCGTTCAATTTCATTTTAGTTTCATATTTTAGGATGCTGAGTGGATGATGTGAATGGTTTTTAAGAATTTTCAATGTATGTGTCTGAGTTGGTAATCTCATGAATAGCCACATTCATGAGGAAGGCTATAAGGGAACGGGAAAAAACGAGATATGCACGTACGAAGTCGCGGGCAAAAGCTAGTATACTGAAAAACAAAGTAGTAGTTAACCATATTGTTATGAAGATGTCATTGATCTATGAAGACTATGGTTGCAAATTAGCTTCATCATTAGGAATGAGATAGATGAATTCTGATTGTAGAATCGGTTATCATGGAAGGGTCATATGATGTGGAAGAATGAAAAAAATGACGTGAAAAAACCCAAGAGAACTCAAAAAAAGGGATGAAGGTAGGTACTGAGATAACAACTGGTACACAAGTATGGAAGAAGCTACGTCGTGGTAGCAAATAGGAATAAGGGCAAGAGGTTGATGATGACATAAAATCTGAACAAAGATTTTTAGGGTACAAAACCTTTGTCCAGATTTTAAGTTATCATCAACTTAAGTAGATAGTACTTCAGAACAATCAAGTAACATAAGCATCGAACAAGTTTTGAATAAGGAGGAAAGCACTTAAAACCAACATTAAAAGTATAGTTTAGCAGTATTATGTTACTTTCTAACTAATGTGTGTTGGTTTGTTCGTATTGTCGAACAGATATTGATAAATTTTCGTACAAAGGTTTCACGCGAGCGAAATTACGGCCAGAAGCTAGTTAAATATAAAGAGATTTGCATCAATAAACCATTCAACAAAACTACTAAAACCAACCACAAACTCATACCATGTGTGGATACTGATTGAAAAGAAGAAGAAAAAATGAAATTCTCGAATAAAACCCAACATGCAGGCAGATTAGCTACAGCGTGGCTGCCAGTGTGTAATCTCCTTTGCGACGAGCAACGCTAATGTATTTTGCGACATCTTTTGCATAAATAATAAGAAGTTCCTCGAATTTGTGTGGGAAAAACTAAACGCGTAAGTTCTTCTATAAGACTTGTTTTTATGTAATGGTCTTTAATATTATGTGACAAAGATCTTTATCATCATACTTGCGGATGGATTCATAATTATGATAGAATTTTATTTTTATTAAGCTGACAATGTACCAAGATAAAAAAGTCATTTATTCAAACTAGGCTCAAAATCAGCACTTTTTGAACGTCAAAATTTACATGAAGATAGTCCCCCAAATTGCCCAGCCCGTCACCACTTTCTAGTGTTTTAGCTGGGAAGAAGAAGTGGCGCAACAAACTCCAGAACTTGAATTTATACAATGATATAGTCAAAAAAAATATAAAACACTAGAAAATTACATTAAATTTATGTAATTAAATTAAATGACAATAATAAAAATAAATACATGGGTAATTAAAACAAGCAAATTCAAGCAATCAAAAGTGAGCCTCCAGGCATGACTACAATATTTTTTTATGGATGGTAATGACTAATGAGTCTTTCCGCTCTGGGTGAAGCGGGAAAAAAAAAAAATATTCTAAGTAGCCGCTTACACAATATTTTAGCCAAAAATAATTTGAGGTTAATATGGATGCGATTGTCCGATCTCTCTATTTATCACACAGAACAATCTCTTCCAGACAACCTTTAAATGGACAGAACAAAATGAGATAGATTAAAGGCTTTCATTGTAAAACAATCATATTTCAATAACAATAAACTCAAAATCCATTTAACCTACCTTTATAACGCAACCTAAATCATCAAGAAACGCAAACTTTCCATGCAATTCAAGTTTCCTACATCGAAAATGAAATTATTTAAACCGGGCTCCCAAGCTATGCATGCAGTGGGTTATATAATAACACTTCGCTGTCTGTAGTAACGTGGATAGAAAGCACAGAGCATTAAAACTGTCCTAGAGGTGACACTGTAAAAAAATCCATACAAACCAAGCGTGACACTGTCTTATCATTTGAAATCATCAAATGACTTCTTCCGCTCTAGGTTGAGCGGAAGGGAATGTTAGACTCTTACTGACTAAAACCCATCCGTGTTCCTCCATCAATGCCCTTTGCGTTCCAGGGCCGCGGTGACTCTTTTGAACAAATTCCGCAACAATTTTGACAGCTGGGGTTGCGCTGGTGAAGCCACGCAGTGGCAATTTATCGCCATAAGACTACTATCAAAAATCTACATGAATTATACTCATTCGAAAGATATCACTAAAATAGTACAATTTAGTTTCGAAATCATTGAAAAAATAGAAAATTGCCCCTTTTAAAGTTATTCTTATCTCTTCTTCACACATAACGTCGTTTGCATTAGATGGAGCAAATTCACTACTTGGTCTGTGTTCACTACGTTGTGACTTGCGAGTGACGTCATACGCAATGAGTGCTGTTCCTATTTATCATAGATTTTAAAACGCTCCATCTTTAGAAATTTTTGTTTCTTTTTTTAAATTTTACTTGTCTTTTTTCTAGGTGTTCTTGAAAACTGAAATTCTTACACATTGCTATACTCGTATATTGCGTCCATTAATGTTTCTCTCTTCGTCTTGGCCTCTTTGGTCGTTTTCTGTGTTCTCTGGTAGAATGGCACAGGGATCATACCCGAGTTTATTTCTTATTAAACATTTTCGATGAATATGCATGCATCGTCTATTCTAGACATTTCTACGATAGTTTATTTTGTTATACTTAGGTATTATAATAATATCTAGCCTGAACTGTCCTACTGCTGGGCAAAGATTTCCCTACATTCCTTCCATTGATACTAATTATATGTCACTTGTCAATTCCTCAGGATGACGTCAACGACCTTCCAGTATCTCTTTCGTGGTCTACCGCTGCGCCGTCTCGTGGTTTCAGGGCGACATCCCACCGCTCGATGGGCACGCGGCACACATGTCTAGCACTGTCCCATTTAAGCCGTGCTGCGTTCTGAGCTACGTCAACGATCTGTGTTTTGGAGCGTAGTATAGTGTTTCTAATGTGTTACCTGTATACTGTGCTCATTAGCAAACTTGAGTATGCACTTTTAATTATTAATAAGTGGTATTATAAACTTTATTTAATAGAACAGTATAGGTAAAAGACACAAGTATTCTGGACTAAAAAACGACCATCTTTGTCTGCTGCAAAGCAGCATTATCCATGTTCACTTTGTATGCGATCAATGCGGTGACGGGCACATGAGACGTTATTTATTTGAAAATGATTATTATGAATTTGCTTACAATAGACCTAAAAGGTGACCTAAAAGGTGACCTAAAGTATGATGAGGTTATAGAGTAGGTAGGAGTAGAGTATACGTAGCGAGCCTTTAGAACCCTGCGCACTCAGTATAACAATGCCGTGGCGTGGGGCTGCTGTGCCTCAGGCAGGTTTGCGGAGACACACGTGGACGGGTTTAAAGCCATCATTCGCAAATAAAAACAGCCTCCCTGATGCAGCGCCTTCGGAACAGCGGCAACAGCATTCTTAAAGTCACTTCTGCACGTTATGACTGCAGCCCTTTCCAGAATCATTGGATAAGGGCATTAGGCAGGAGTAGGGGCCCGTTAGGGCCTGAGCCTGCCAGGGTTGCGGATTTTGTTCGAAAGAGTTACCGCGGCTCTGGAAAGCAAAGGGCACTACGAGGAGCACGGATGGGTTTTAGTCAATAAGAGTCTGACACTTCCTCCCAGAGCTCCACCCAGAGTGGCAGGAATCATTTGATGATTTCCCATCCAAAAAAAAAGGGGGTAGGTACTAGGCGCCATTTAGCTAGTTTTAAGTAAATTAGGTTAAATAAATTGTGTAATGTGTATAGAAACTTTGGTCTGAAAATAAAGGTTATTATTATTATACACCTAAGCTCTAGTATTTTAGGTACGTAAGTAATAAGTTCCAGTGACTTTAATCCAAAAATATGAGGAACAAAAACATTTTCAACGCTTAGAAATCCTATTTCATTCTCTATTCTACTCCAGCAGTTACCAAGCCACAAAATATCCATTTAAAGAGGTCCTCGTATAATAAGTTCTGCAGTAAGTAGTTAGTTTAATTCCGCATGTGACCGGTGGTCGCGCGAGGAACTAATTCGCGCCGGGTTCCGGAATGAACTGCCTGCCGGTAATGAATGGTGCTGAGAGTCACAGATATTGAATGGATAGAAGAGGCTTATAAAAACTTCTCTTTAATATACACATAGAGGTATATGCAATAGAGATGTGTCCGGGATAAAAAAATATAATTCCACTAAGTCCGTCAGTATCAAAAAACATTGGACACAATCTTTTTTGGTTCTTTTTTAGGTGCAAACAACCAAGTCGTGAAGCCACGCGAAATTTCAGCGCACTTAATAATTTGCTTTTGTTTTCTTGACAAAAGAAGAGTGTGTCCAATATTTTATGTTAATCTGAGTGATTTAGGAATTTAGCTAACTTAGTTTCGAACTTTCTGGAAGCATAGACTTTAAATAAAATATTAGAGAGCCGTTTCTTTTTGCGGCAGAGCCTAAAATAACGTTTATTTAGTAAACTTTATAGAAATAAACAATACTATCAACGTCAGTTTTTGTCTAAATTGAAAACATTAGTACTTATATATTTCATGACGCTGAAAGGAAAAACTATAAATAAAGAAATGGGGTTATAGACTTTATGTGAACAATGACCATCATCACACTAAATGCAGTCGTTTAGTTCTAACTTCAGAGCCACTTCTAGTAATGAGTGTACATTAAAATTCTCTTTGTCCCCACCGCCAATTGAAGACCCTTCATTTGTTATACTCAATGTAGTTTTTGTTACATTAATCATTATAAATATTAATTAAGGAACATTTATTCGTTGGCCGTTTTTAGCTAAGAAAATCTAGGGTAACGTGAATTATGCCCGGTTTCTGAGGTTTCTATTGGTTGTTTACGCTATTTTTCATAACGCCATTGGTTGGTTAGAGGTTAACGAACAGATAAAAAACCTCAGAAAACGGGGATTAACATTTTGGTATTTTTTGTCTGGACTACCTCATTAGTGTTGTTGTGGCAAGTGCTACTACGGAAATCCTGGGTTCGATTACAGTGTTAGTGGACTGTTCCAGTTAAAATAATGCCTCGGTAGCAGCCCGAACTGCCGTGGTCGAATGGTTTAGGCGTTTGCCTTGTGACCCGGTGGTCGTGGGTTCTATTCCCACGGGAAGCATACTTTGTAAAGTTGTTTCCAGTTTGCCATTGCAGGCTTGAATCACCTGATTGTCTACTAAAAAGATGATTCCGTGCTTCGGAAGGCACGTATAAGCCGGTGTTCCTGACCGCCAAATGGCGGTCGTCAAACTGTCAGGGGCTCTTGAGGCGGTTGAGGTAGGGACGTATTTTGAATTTTGGCGCCCCGGGTCAATAAGTTTCGCCGCTCCAGAAGTCAAGGAAAAAAAAGATTTTAATAAAAAAAAGAATTATTTTTTAATAACGTCTAAGTACATTTTTTTGCGGGGTGTACAAAGGAAGATGAATCCGCCCCTGGGTTGAGGTCGTTAGACCCTACTACCCACACGAAGAAGAAGAAGAAGTCCAAATTAAAATGGCAATGTGCATTAAAAATGGTAACGTTTGACCTCAATCTCACCTGATGGAAAGCGACGATGTGATCGTCGATGGAGCATACTTGCCTACAAGTTACCTGTTCACTCTTGACTTAAAGGTTCCCAGGTTGTAGCTATCAGGAAACACAGACTACGGCAGGGAATTCCTTAGCTGTACGCACAATTTAAGTAGGTATGCTTCCTGAAAAAATATTTAATTAATCCGTCAGATAGATTTCCAAAATATTGGTCATATATTTTTTATTTTCACTTAAATCTACACTTCTACACTAATCTACACTAATATTATAAAGAGGAAAGATTTGTTTGTTTGTTTGTTTGAAATGAATAGGCTCCGAAACTACTGGACCGATTTGAAAAACTCTTTCACCAGTAGAATCCTACATTATAGGTGATGGACATAGGCTATGAAATATTTTCAAAAAAGTTAGGGATCCGTATGAAAACTTCGATAATGTAACCCAAGGTGTGAGAAAAAATCCTTATATCGCGTACGCTGCGGAATCTATTGACAATAGAGCAAAGTGATGTACTACAGTTTTATAGAGGTCATCAATGTCTACAAAAAAGTCCGCAATACCCATATGTCTAACTATTATGGTTAAGTCACCATGACCGCTTTTTATTCAAATTATTCATATATCATAGCAAATCCTTGGTGATATGAAAAAATGGTGATTTCGGTATTATGATATTAATCCTTATCCATTTAACTGGTTTGATAATTAAGGTTGATTATGTCCGTGTAAATTACACTATAAATTATTTAAATCGGACCTTTCGTTCAAAAGTTACGACGGTAATAAACATGCTCGGAGTAAGAAAAATGTCGCGGCTTGAGCGAACTGGGAAGAATCATAACAATGCTTGGTCCGATGAAGTTGAAAATGATTTTGATAAAACAATGAGAATAACAAATGTTTGGATTTTTCGCAAATAAACTACATACATAATAAGGGGTGAAGCAGGGGTTGCAGCAAGTTTTTAGGGGAGGGCATTATTGCTTGCTTTAATTTACGTCCGTATGCTATGAACGAACTAAAAATGGGATTATTGAAACAGATGTACCTAACAATTATTGCATAATCCTGACGGGGTGAACGGGGTGAACAGTTGCGCTGAACCTGAGACTATAGAAGGAGAAATGGCTAAGTTATAAATGTAATTAATGAAAATCGTTGTGCTTAATTTTCCAAAACTAACTTTTATAAGGGGGTATAGGGGGGGCGTTGAAGTTTGTGGAGTACCTACTAAAACCGCGCGGACGAAGTCGCGGGCGAAGTGCTAGTAAAAAAATAAAACGATATAGTGCGTTGAAATCTCGTGTGACGTCACAGACAGATACTCTTTTTACCGGAAATTGACGTCACTAGCATCCAGTCCTGATGTTTGATGTGTTTTTTTCGATAATCTAACTTAATTTTCTTAAATCATATTTTTTACTCACAAAACATTCCTATTTCCAAAACATTTTATGCGTATGCGTGAGACTACTCACTACTATACTTCTGCTAATACTACCGCGTTTAATTAATAATTTATATAAACCTCTTAACTGTAAATACTATATAATAATTGCTGAAACTTTGATGCAAGTGCAACCTAAACCTAGTACTATACAAGCGCTGTAAGCCTCTTACATGTTCTAATCTGATATGGATACCTGTACTTAAGTACACACAAACACAGACGAAATATTTTACAGAATGATACACTTCGCATACAGTGAGTGCAAGTGCACATACGACTATGAGACGTCAGATAAATGTGCAATGACTACATTGGGCAAGACATTATTGCACTTTAATGGAGGGGTCACTACCACATACATTTGTTGACTTTTTTAATATGAAAAACAGAAATAAAAACATGAAACTGTCCTCAATCGACTTCTATCGTGATCCTTTACGTTCTCTAGTAACAAAAAACGGTTCATAATTTCGGTTGTTCAGGAATCTGCGAAGGGATTAATGATGAATAATGAATGAAGAATGACAAATGACGAATGACGACCAATGATGTCCGATGAATGATGACCGATGAATGCTGAATGATGAATGAAGAAATAATAATGATAAATGATGAATGATTAATGATGAATGATGAATGATGGACGATGACTGATGAATGATAAATGATGAATGATTAATGATGAATGATGAATGATGGACGATGACTGATGAATGATGAATGATGAATGATGAATGATGGATGATGGATGATGGATGATGGATGATGAATGATGAATGATAAATGATGAATGATGGATGATGGATGATGGATGATGGATGATGGATGATGAATGATGGATGATGGATGATGGATCATAAATGATAGATGATGGATTATGTATTATGGATGATGGTTCATGGATGATGGTTTATGATCGATGAACTAAAAATGATACATGATGGATGATGGATGATGGATGATGGATGATGGTTGATGGATTATGATCCTTCAACAAAAAATTATTAATGATGAATGATGAATGATGAATGATGAATGATGAATGATGGACGATGACTGATGAATGATGAATGATGAATGATGAATGATGAATGATAGATGATGGATGATGGATGATGGATGATGAATGATAAATGATGAATAATGAATGATGGATGATGGATGATGAATGATGAATGATGAATGATGAATGATGGATGATGGATGATGAGTGATGAATGATGAATGATGAATGATGAATGATGGATGATGGAATATGGATGATGGATGATGAATGATGAACTATGAAAGATGAACGATGAATGATGAATGATGAATGATGGATGATGGATGATGGATGATGGATGATGAATGATGAACTATGAAAGATGAACGATGAATGATGAATGATGAATGATGGATGATGGATGATGGATGATGAATGATGGATGATGGATGATGGATGATGGATGATAAAGGATGAATGTGAATGATAAATGAAGAATGATGAATGGTGACCGATGTATGGTTAACGGTGAATGATGAATGATGAATGTTGAATGATGAATAACGACATATAAACGATGAATGATGAATGATGAATGATGAATGATGAATAATGGATGATGAATAACGGATGATAATTGATGAATGATGGATCATTGATGATGGATGATGGATGATGAATGATGAATGATGAATGATGAATAATGGATGATGAATAACGGATGATAATTGATGAATGATGGATCATTGATGATGGATGATGGATGATGAATGATAGATGATGAATGATGGATGATGAATGATAAATTATGAACTATGAAAGATAAACGATGAATGATGAATGATGGTTGATGGATGATGGATGATGTATGATGAATGATGAATGATGAACTATGAAAGATGAACGATGAATGATGAATGATGAACTATGAAAGATGAACGATGAATGATGAATGATGAATGATGAATGATGAATGATAAATGATGGATGATGGATGATGGATGATAGTTGATGGATTATGATCCTTGAGCAAAAAAATTATTAATGATGGAAGATGGATGATGGATGATGGATGATGGATGATGGATGATGGATGATGAATGATGAATGATAAATGATGAGTGTTGAATGATGAATGATGAACGATGAACGATGAATGATGAACGATGAACGATGAACAACGAAAAATGAACGATGAATGATTCTATATAATGGATGATGAATGTTGAATGTTTAATGATGAATGATGAATCATGAATGATGAAAGATGGGTGATGGATGATGGATTATGGATTATACATGATGGATGATGGATTATGGATTATGGATGATGGTTCATGGAAATTGGTTTATGATCGATGAACTAAAAATGATACATGATGATGATGGATAATGGATGATGTATGATGGTGGAAGGATTATGATCCTTAAACAAAAAATGATTAATGATGGAAGATGGATGATGGATGATGGATGATGGATGATGGATGATAGATGATGGATGATGGATGATGGATGATGGATGATGAATGATAAATGATGAGTGATGAATGATGAATGATGAACGATGAATATGTATGATGAATGATAAAGAATGAATGATGAATGTGAATGATCAATGAAGAATGATAAATGGTGACCGATGTATGGTTAACAGTGAATTATGAATTATGAATTACGAATGAAGAATGGTGAATGATGAATGATGAATGTTGAATGATGAATTGTGATCGATGAATGATGAAAGCTGAATGATGAATGATGAAGGATGAATGATGAATGATGATAGACGGATGATGGATGTTGGATGATAGATGATGAATGATTGATGATGGATGATGGATGATGGATGACGAACTATGAAAGATGAACGATGAATGATTAATGATGGGTGATGTATGATAAATGATGAACTTTGAAAGAAAACGATGAATGATAAATGATAGATGATGAATGATGGATGATGGATGGTGGTTAATGGATGATGTATGATAAAGAATGAATGATGAATGTGAATGATAAATGAAGAGTGATGAATGGTGACTGATGTATGGTTAACGGTGAATGATGAATGATGAATTATGAATGAAAAATGATGAATGATGAATTAAGACTGATGAATGATGATACCTGAATGATGAATGATGAATGATGAAGGATGAATGATGAATGATGAATGACGGATGATGGATAATGGATGATGGATGATGGATGATGGATGATGGATGATAGATGACGAACTATGAAAGATGAACGATGAATGATTAATGATGGGTGATGTATGATAAATGATGAACTATGAAAGAAAACGATGAATGATGAATGATGAATGATGAACTATGAAAGATGAAATATGAACGATGAATGATTAATGATCGATGATGAATGATGGATGATGGATGGTGGTTAATGGATGATGAATGATAAAGAATGAATAATGAATGTAATTGATTAATGAAGAATGATGAATGGTGA
Source organism: Melanchra persicariae (assembly GCA_947386135.1). Taxonomy (NCBI): domain Eukaryota; kingdom Metazoa; phylum Arthropoda; class Insecta; order Lepidoptera; family Noctuidae; genus Melanchra; species Melanchra persicariae. The sequence continues at coordinate 2,006,677 of OX376655.1, read as the reverse complement.
CCGATGTATGGTTAACGGTGAATGATGATGATGAATTATGAATGATGAATGATGAATGTTGAATGATGAACTTTGACTGATGAATGATGAACGATGAATGATGAGTGATGATTGATGGATGATGGATGATGGATGATGAATGATGGATGATGGATGATGGATGATGAATGATGGATGATGGATGGTGGTTAATGGATGATGGATGATGAATGATGGATGATGGATGGTAGTTAATGGATGTTGGATGATGGATGATTGATAATGAATGATGGAAGATGGATGATAGATGTTGGATGATGGATAATGAATGATGAATGATGAATGATGAACGATGATTGATGAATGATGAATGATGAATTATGAATGATGAATGATGGATGATGGATGATGGATGATGAATTATGATCCTTAAACAAAAAATGATTTATGATGGAAGATGGATGATGGATGATGTATGATGGTGATGGATTATGAATGATGAATGATGAATGATGAATGATAAATGATGGATGATGGATGATGGATGATGAATGATGGATGATGGATGGTGGTTAATGGATGATGGATGATGGATGATGAATGATGGGTGATGAATGATGGATGATGGATGGTAGTTAATGGATGTTGGATGATGGATGATAGATTATGGATTATGGATGATGGTTCATGCATGATGGTTTATGATCGATGAACTAAAAATGACAGATGATGAATGATGGATAATGGATGGTGGTTAATGGATGATGTATGATAAAGGATGAATGTGAATGATAAATGAAGTGTTCAGGCGTAAACGCCTGTTCGAAATAAATAGCAGAAAGTTGTAAAAACACTGAATTATTTAAATTTGCATAGGCGTTGCGGCACGTATTAGTAACATTCAATGTCATCGTTCACTTGCCTGACAACCGTTGTACGTGTAACTTCTAATTAGTATATTAAACCTGATTTCGCTAATTTTCGGAGTTTTTTCTTTACTTTGATTGGCACCATTACATCCTCTTAAGTTGTAACATGGTGGCCCATGAGGGGAACTAGTAAAAATCGCGACTATTCAATGTAAATCTACGAAATAACGACTTGGATTGGGGCATCGCGACAACGCGTGCGCGGCAGCAACCTCAAGATTTGAAGCCTGTTGTAGAAGATCAGAGTCCAGCGTGTGGGGAATTGCTGTCTGGACAATTGAAGAAGCCAGCCTCCGAGCCAGTGGTGCCGCTACAGCATCACCTCGTGTGGAGCGTCAACGTGTCGTACCAAAGTTGAGTGTCCATCCTTTTATGAAATGAAATTATTTGAAATATTGACTATTGCATTCCATTTGTGTGAATCAAGGTATATTCGAGTAAATTAAGTATTACAAATTTTCTAAATATTCCGTTAATTGCGAAATTATACCGAACTATTTTTTTTTTCATGTACCGTCAATAAAAATAAAATCTTATAGAAGTTGCATCAGATCAATTAAAACGATTCTAATAATACCTAAAATTTATATATGCTACTGTTTCCAAATAATATCTATCCCTTTTATTCAAAAAAATATATAAAATTCATAAATTCTTTTAATATACTGTATCTTTTTCGTTCCGTTCACAATAAAAATAGGAACATTATAACAGCATTAGTTTTTACTCTAAGTTAAGCGAGATTTGCCGACTATTTCAGATCTAACCGCGAGTGCGAGAACACAGACCGCGTGGGTCTGTTGCGGGGTCAAAGGCCTCCGCAGCTCACTAGCAGCGTTAGCGGCTGAGCGTGCTCGCCCAGCTTCTCTGCTTCTCAGGTGACACCGAAACGAGGAACGTGAGCCCATTCCATTTATTACTTAGTCAATCTTAATTTTTTTCCTTTATTTGCAATGGCTGAAAATAAGCGTTCTAAAGAACTTTTTACGAAGAGGGCGTCCGCCAAAGGACAAATCACTAAATTTAAAAAATACCTCAGTAGTATTTCAAGCGAAAGCGAGTTAAATGAAATTCAATTGACAGAGTTGAACATAAAGCTTACTAAGTTTGAAGCTTTATCAGTCAGGATTGACGATTTGCAGAGTGAAATAGAGGTTCTGGATCCTGATAACATTGATGCTGAAATTGACGAACGTGATAATATTGAACAGGATATAGTGATTAATATAGCTACTGCTAAGAATTTAATATCCAAATTTTCTAGAAAGGCTGAACTCGAATTAAGACGTCATTCCGTTCATAATACTACATGCTGTTCTGAAGATCATCCTAGTTTAGGTTTGAAGCTTCCGCAAATCCAAATTCAACGATTTAATGGTGATCATTTCCGCTGGCTTGAATTCAAAGATACATTTGAAAGTTTGATACACAATAATGATCGTATTCCAGATATTAATAAATATTATTATTTAAACTCATATTTACAAGGCGATGCAGCTCGAATCCTTTCTAATCTCGAGATCTCATCTAAGAATTATAGTGAAGCATGGAAGTTGCTTTGCAATCGTTACGATAATAATGACATATTAATTAATCATCATCTCAATTCTTTATTGAATATAAAGCAGCTTCCACGCGAGTCAGAACGTTCTTTGAGGTACTTAGTCGATCACATCACCAAGAATTTACGTGCGTTGGTTAGTTTAGGTCAGCCAACGGATAATTGGGATGTCTTGATTATATTCATTTTATCAGCAAAGTTGGATGGTCACACTCTATTAAAATGGGAAGAGTATCGTACCAGTAATGTAAGCGGAAGACCGAAATTAGAGCATTTCTTTAAATTCATGACAGATCGTGCCAATGTGCTCGAGTCAGCACACCGAAATAATAATCATGTTGATAATATAATGGGCTCTAAGACGCCTCAGCGTTCTACTCCTAACAATAACCAAACACATAAACATGGTCAAAATAAAACGCCAAGTAATACGGTTAAGTCTTTTGCAAGCACTAGTAGTAATGTTAAGCATAAGGAACCAAAGGGTTTCACATGCATTGTTTGTGACGGCTGCCATCGTATCTACGATTGCCCAGCCTTCAAGGCTAAGAGCATTGATGAGCGAATGTCAGACGTGACAAGGTATAAACTGTGCATTAACTGTCTCAGACAAGGTCATGCTGTTAATAACTGTCGCTTTAGGTCATGTCAAGAGCCTGAATGCAACGAAAGGCATAATAGCTTGCTACACCGTCCGCCAACGTTGACAACTCAGACTGCACACGTTGAGGAATCAGATGAGATAGTAGCTAGTTATTGCAATAAAAACACAAGTTATCTTTTATTATCTACTGCCATGGTCGAGGTATCGAACCCATTTGATCAGAAAAAGGTCAAAGTTCGTGCGTTGTTAGACTGAGGCAGTCAGTCTTCTTTTGTAACCGCATCCCTAAAGATAAGGTTATCTTTAAAGTCCCATCATATTCACTCGCTAAAGGTCATTGGTATAGGCAACACACAAGCAAATAATGTCACTGAAAGCTGCAACATTATATTGCAATCATTAAATAATAAATTTAATATAAATTGTTCGTGCTTCGTTTTAAAGGAACTGACGGGTCGTTTACCGAGAATTCCCGTCGATATTAGTGCCCTAAAAGTACCAGAAAATATCCAATTGGCTGATTCTATGTTCAATCAGCCTGCCGACATTGATGTTTTGATAGGTGCCGACATATTTTGGGATATTTTAGGGAACGAACAGATTTCTTTGGGAACCAATAATCCTAAGCTACGAAACTCGCAATTAGGTTGGATAGTATCCGGTCCCATTAACTCAACAACACCGCATCAAATCGTACACTGTAACCATAGCGTAGTGTCTAAAAAGAACGATGGTACTCAGGGTTTTGAAAAAATGCTTGGTAGATTTTGGGAATTAGAAGAAGTACCCAAAAAATCTATTATGAGTGATGGATGATGGTTGATGGATTATGATCCTTTTACAAAAAATGATTAATGATGGAAGATGGATGATGGATGATGGATGATAGATGATGGATGATGGATGATGGATGATGGATGATGAATGATGGATGATGGATGATGGATAATGAATAATAGGTGATGAATTATGGATGACAGATGATGGATGATGGATGATGAATGATAGATTATGGATGATAGATGATGAATGATGGATTATGGATGATGGATAACGGATGATTAATGATGAATGATGGATGATTGATGATGGATGATGGATGATGAATGATAGGTGATGAATTATGGATGATGAATGATGGATGATGGATGATGTATGATGGATGATGAATGATGGACGATGGACGATGAATGATTAATGATGAATGGTGAATTATGGTTGATGGATGATGAATGATGAATGATGAATGATGAATGATGGATAATGGATGATTAATGATGAATGATGGATGATTGATGATGGATGATGGATGATGGATGATGGATGATGAATGATGGATGATGGATGATGGATAATGAATAATAGGTGATGAATTATGGATGACAGATGATGGATGATGGATCATGAATGATAGATTATGGATGATAGATGATGAATGATGGATAATGGATGATGGATAACGGATGATTAATGATGAATGATGGATTATGGATGATGGATCATAAATGAAGGATGATGGATGATGAATGATGAATGATGAATGATGAATGATGAATGATGAATGATGGATAATGGATGATTAATGATGAATGTTGGATGATGGATGATGGATAATGAATAATAGGTGATGAATTATGGATGACAGATGATGGATGATGGATGATGAATGATAGATTATGGATGATAGATGATGAATGATGGATTATGGATGATGGATAACGGATGATTAATGATGAATGATGGATTATGGATGATGGATCATACATGAAGGATGATGGATGATGGATGATGGATGATGAATGATGGATGATGGATGATGGATCATAAATGATGGATGATAGATGATGGATCATAAATGATGGATGATGGATATTGGATGATGGTTCATGGATGATGGTTTATGATTGATGAACTAAATACATGATGGATGATGGATGATGGATGATGGATGATGGTTGATGGATTATGATCCTTGAACAAAAAATGATTAATGATGGAAGATGGATGATGGTTAATTGATGATGGTTGATGGATGATATATGATGGATGATGGATGATGAATGATGAATGACGGATGACGGATGATGGATAATCGATGATGAATGATGAGTGATGAACTATGAACTATGAAAGTTAAACGATGAATAATTAATGATAGGTGATGTATGATAAATGATAAACTATGAAAGAATACGATGAATGATGAATGATGGATGATGAATTATGAATTATGAATGATGGATGATTTTTGATGGATTATGATCCTTGTACAAAAAATGATTAATGATGGAAGATGGATGATGGATGACGGATGATAGATGATGGATGATGGATGATGAATGATGAATGATAAATGATGTGTGTTGAATAATGAATGATGAATGTTGAATGATGAATGATGAATTATGAATTATGAATGATGGATGATGGATGATGGATTATGGATGATGGATGATGGTTGATGGATGATGGATGATGGATGATGGATGATGGATCATAAATGATGGATGATGGATTATTGATGATGGTTCATGGATGATGGTTTATGATCAATGAACTAAAAATGATACATGATGGATGATGGATGATGGAAAAGATGATGGTTGATGGATTATGATCCTTGTGCAAAAAATGATTAATGATGGAAGATGGATGATGGTTAATTGATGATGGTTGATGGATGATATATGATGGATGATGGATGATGAATGATGAATGACGGATGACGGATGATGGATAATCGATTATGAATGATGAGTGATGAACTATGAACTATGAAAGTAAAACGATGAATGATTAATGATAGGTGATGAATGATAAATGATAAACTATGAAAGAATACGATGAATGATGAATGATGGATGATGGATGGTGGATGATGGATGATGGATGATGGTTGATGGATTATGATCCTTGTACAAAAAATGATTAAGGATGGAAGATGGATGTTGTATGATGGATGATAGATGATGGATGATGGATGATGAATGATGAATGATAAATGATGTGTGTTGAATAATGAATGATGAATGTTGAACTATGAACGATGAACGATGAATGATGAATGATGAATGATGAATGATGAATGATGAATTATGAATGATGGATGATGGATGATGGATGATGGATTATGGATGATAGATGATGGATGATGGATGATGGATGATGGATCATAAATGATGGATGATGGATTATTGATGATGGTTCATGGATGATGATTTATGATCGATGAACTAAAAATGATACATGATGGATGATGGATGATGGAAAAGATGATGGTTGATGGATTATGATCCTTGTACAAAAAATGATTAATGATGGAAGATGGATGATGGATGATGGATGATGGATGATGGATGATAGATGATGGATGATGGATGATGGATGATGAATGATGAATGATAAATGATGAATGATGAATGATAATTGATGAGTGTTGAATGATGAATGATGAATGTTGAACGATGAACGATGAACGATAAATGATGAATGATGAATGATGAATGATGAATGATGAATGATGAATGATGAATGATGAATTATAAATTACGAATGATGGATGATGGATGATGGATGATGGATAATGGATGATGGATGATGAATGATGGATGATGGATGATAGTTGATAGATTATGATCTTTGAACAAAAAATGATGAATGATGGAAGATGGATGATGGATGATGGATGATGGATGATGGATGATAGATGATGGATGATGGATGATAAATGATGAGTGATAAATGATTATTGTTGAATGATGAATGATGAACGATGAATGATGAATGATGAATAATGAATTATGAATGATGGATGATTGATGATGGATGATGGATGATGAACTAAAAATGATAAATGATTGATAATGATAGATGAACGATGAACGATGAACAACGAAAATGAACGATGAATGATGATAGATAATGGATGATGAATGTTAAATGTTTAATGATGAATGATGACCTATGAATGATGAAAGCTCAATGATGAATGATAAATGAAGGATGATGAATGATGAATCATGAATGATGAAAGATGGGTGATGGATGATGGATTATGGATTATACATGATGGATGATGGATTATGGATTATGGATTATGGATGATGGATGATGGTTTATTGATTATGATCCTTGTACAAAAAATGATTAATGATGGAAGATGGATGATGGATGATGGATGATAGATGATGGATGATGGATGGTGGTTAATGGATGATGGATTAGTTATTATTAGTAACAATTAATGTCATCGTTCACTTGCCTGACACCCGTTGTACGTGTAACTTCTAATTAGTATGACGGAGAGGCCGCATTATTAGCATCATCATCCGACATAGTGGGCGTATAAAGTGGGTAATCGAGCAATGAGACAACGAATTACACAACAAGATTTAATACACTGAACACAAATCACAAATTAAATCACACTGTACAACGAAACGTGAGGAACAGTTCCTAGCTTTGTGGAGAACTTGTCTCCAAGACGACCCAATGGAATCTCTGTCTTGGTCCGACACCCCTCCACTAGGTAGGCTCTGTTGTAGCACGAAGTTAGTTGTAAGACGGCGACGGTGCTGCCATCTACCGGAACTCGTGCTTCGTTTCGTTATCGGTCGGTATTAATATCCGTCTCCGACACGGCCATCCTGCGCCGACACACGACCCCGTGTGTTTATTCTGTAACAAGGATAACGTAGCACTGTATATCGTTCGGTCACTCCTGACAGAAATTTTTAAGACGATTAAAGTTTTAAGCTCCCTTAGTTCTCTAAGGCTTAAAAAGAAACTAAAAACAAACTTTCTATCATAATCATTTAAAATTTACCTTAATCCTTTATCAAATTAATCATTTAAATCTAAAATTAAGTTAATGCATGAGAGACCAAGTACCAATGTCATATGGACATGCCATTAGCAGTTATCGTTAAAGTTATAACGAAACAATAACACAAAGTGTGAATCAAATTCGTGGCCTGTGGCTTTTCACTAAGCCCTCACACACTATTGCATTCCCTTGAATGCCGAGTCCCACGGACTCTTTGGTCTTCGCAAGACCCGACCTCCGCCAGAGCCACCCGCGCACCGCGCATCCACGGATTACATAAAGCAAATACCGACTTCTAACGGACTACGGCTACGAAATGGCTACTGGTACGGTCCGACCAGCCGAACTAAGATTCACCACTATCAATCAACTCAAACTCTTCTACTTCAAGGGGTACTTGGCCCTCAGGCACTCTCCTTAACCTATCATGCGTGTACCTACTTGTAAGTGCGTCTAGAATTTAAAGCTCTCAATATATAACGATCGCCATCTAACACTTCTAACACTTTAAATGGTTCTTTAAATTTAGGGTCAAGCTTAGCTTGGTTACGTTCTTCATTTTGAAGTGACACAAAGTCACCCATAGCCATGTACCATCGTTATCCACAACTATAATCACCTTAATCACAACAAAGCCTCGGGGAACCACTCACACAAGTAAACAACTCTTACACCACGGCTCTCATAGCCGATCCACGGTCACTACAGACCACGAGCAGCAATCACACCATTGCTCTCGAAATACGTGCCTCCACACACATGTGGACCACAACCACTACGGTCACAACAGAGAACCCTACTCGCGTGTTCCCCGCCTCGGCTTGCTTGTCACCACTGTGACATCTCTCACTTCTACCATCTACTTTGACTGGTACATGACTTTGGCATCTTTTTTTTTTCACCCTTCCATGAGCTCACCCAAAATAGTTCAGAACTTACAACGAGAGATTACCATCCAAAACTTCAGCTACTTTAAACGGACCTTTTAACTTCCATCTTATTAAGTCTGATTACGATCTTCGTTTCCTAATTATACAAAATCACTGGTAGAAAACTTTGTTTAAGCTATCATTCTATTATTAAATCGAGCTTTAACATATTCTCCAGATCGTTTAATGTTCAGTGTCACTATCTAACCTAATTTACTCCTACTCTATAGAAGTCTCATGTCTCTGAACATTTTTATTCTAAATACAAAATTCTGTAACATCATTGAAATTACACAGTGACTGACCATTGCTGAAAGATCTTCATGTACAACTCGATGTAAAAGTAGCTAAGTCATCCCTGTGACTACAAGTGTTCAGTGGTAGTCATCCCTGTGACTCCAAATTATCAGTCAGTCAACCCTGTGACCTCAATGATTCAGTCATCCCTGTGACTAATCAATCAATCTTATTTTAATCTCATTCGCATCAACTTACGTAGGTACCTATTTTAACATTGTAATAGCTCAAAATTCTCTGTACTCGTAAAGTTTTAATCAAAACTAACAGCCGGTCGATTCTGTCGACATCTCACGGTGTTCACTTAGGCAGAGTGAACGACATTAGAGCTGTCACTCTATCTTATTTGTATGGTTTGATAACTCACCCGTCGTGCGCCCCGCCCGGGTGTTCACTTCGACATGTTTACAGAATCGCACTGCTGTTGTTATAAAAGGAAAACTGTCCCCGACACGTTAACACAAAAGCCGAGTTCCAATTTTTCACTAAAAACGTCTAAAGTCGGAACATGACATTGTGGCAACCTTACCATGCAATATCTGTCAATGGTAAAATTCTTTAGGTACTCGCTTTGTACAAAGTATGTAAAAATTACCAAGCACTATTAATTCAATCACTGAATTGATGTAAACAACTTTCAAGCTTTGAAAGTCACAATCAAAATTAAATGGAAGCGACTCACTCGATATTCCAGTCAGCCTTGAATGCTCTTGTCCCCACAGATGTTGACATGATGCTCGGCTATTGCAGCCTGAAAACTGCTAGCTGACCTTCGGTCTGTCACGCTCAGAACCGCTCAGGAATTGCAGCTGCACAGCAATTATAGCAGCATGCGGACCGCTAGCCTCCTGCTGGCTTCATCCACCGATATACGATATCTGAAACTGAGAAACACTGCGAGAGTACAAGTCCAATCAAAGCTGTGGTGGAAATAATGGTTTCAGGTTAGCGCAGTAACCACATTATCAAAGTCAATCAAAATCTAAAACTAATCAGAACATTGACACAAGAAAGAGGCCTATGCCCAGCAGTGGGCAAAGTCTGGCTATGGTTGGTGATCATAAATCAAAATATTGCTTTTGCAATTATCCTAATTTTCAATAAAGTGGGTACGGTGTAATGTTGTGACTATTCAATAATATCGCTCTTATGTCCAAACAACAATAGCTTTGAACTGGCACTGCACTTCATTACTCAACCTGCGATAGCAGGATATTACCGCTTCATTAGCATTATTTAAAATGCCATTGCTTAACCAGCAACACCAAAGCTATCGCGCCTAAACTACTACTACTCTGTTTACAGTAAAGCGATAGTCAACATGAAAATAACAACCTCACTTTAGCATAGAGCATTAAAGCTACAAGTCAATTATCAAACTTCGATAACCGCCGTTCATGAGATCGTAGCCCTTTGTAAATCAGTCTCCATCTCCACAGCATTAAAATGTTCACTCGTAAACAAAATAGAAAAATAACCAACGAGCACCTCTGCTTCACAGCAATAACAAAACGGAAATGGCTCACCAGATTGACGAAAAGAACCTCACGGACATTCACGCACTTCTCCTTGACCTGGCCAGCTGTTATGAAGCTGTTCGCCTCTGTTCTGGACTGGTTTTTCATTTTTCAGGTTGATGAGGGTAGTCGCAAAAAACTCGACAAGAAGAAATCTTGACCTCGGAATTTTCCTTGAATTGGTCCCACGTTGAACACAGATAGGTAACCTATCTAGGTACGACCGGCATGTAGGCGCAAAGCTCTTCGTCGCCTTACTTATGGTCAAAAATATGCTGCACTGCATTCTCGACCAAACATACCTACGCGGTACGTTTAGTGCTTGTATAAGTGCGCGCATTTGCTCGTTCTGCATTTCAAACATCCTTCGCCACTGTGCGGTATCTAGGTTATCGCCACGTATTTTTTCATTTGCTCGATTAGATCCCACGTCTGATGACGGAGAGGCCGCATTATTAGCATCATCATCCGACATAGTGGGCGTATAAAGTGGGTAATCGAGCAATGAGACAACGAATTACACAACAAGATTTAATACACTGAACACAAATCACAAATTAAATCACACTGTACAACGAAACGTGAGGAACAGTTCCTAGCTTTGTGGAGAACTTGTCTCCAAGACGACCCAATGGAATCTCTGTCTTGGTCCGACACCCCTCCACTAGGTAGGCTCTGTTGTAGCACGAAGTTAGTTGTAAGACGGCGACGGTGCTGCCATCTACCGGAACTCGTGCTTCGTTTCGTTATCGGTCGGTATTAATATCCGTCTCCGACAAGTATATTAAACCTGATTTCGCTAATTTTCGGAGTTTTTCTTTACTTTGATTGGCACCATTACATCCTCTAAAGTTGTAACATGAAGAATGATGAATGGTGACCGATGTATGGTTAACGGTGAATGATGAATGATGAATGTTGAATGATGAATAACGAAATATGAACGATGAATGAAGAATGATGAATGATGAATGATGAATGATGAATAATGGATGATGGATAACGGATGATAATTTATGAATGATGGATGATTGATGATGGATGATGGATGCTGAATGATAAATGATGAATGATGGATGATGAATGTTAAATGATGAACTTTGAAAGATAAACGATGAATGATGGTTGATGGATGATGGATGATGGATGATGAATGATGAATGATGAACTATGAAAGATGAACGATGAATGATGAATGATGAACTATGAAAGATGAACGATGAATGATGAATGATGAATGATGAATGATAAATGATGGATGATGGGTGATGGATGATGGATGATGGATGATGGATGATGGATGATGAATGATGGATGATGGATGATAGTTGATGGATTATAATCCTTGAACAAAAAATTATTAATGATGGAAGATGGATGATGGATGATGGATGATAGATGATGGATGATGGATGATGAATGATAAATGATTAGTGTTGAATGATGAATGATGAACGATAAATGATGAATGATGAATTATGAATGATTGATGATGGATGATGGATGATGAACTAAACATGATAAATGATTGATGATGATAGATGAACGATGAACGATGAACGATAAACAACGAAAAATGAACGATGAATGATGATAGATAATGGATGATGAATGTTGAATGTTTAATGATGAATGATGACCTATGAATGATGAAAGCTGAATAATGAATGATGAATGATGGATGATGAATGATGAATCATGAATGATGAAAGATGGGTGATGGATGATGGATTATGGATTATGGATGATGGTTCATGGAAATTGGTTTATAATCGATGAACTAAAATGATACATGATGATGATGGATAATGGATGATGTATGATGGTGGATGGATTATGATCCTTGAACAAAAAATGATTAATGATGGAAGATGGATGATGGATGATGGATGATGGATGATAGATAATGGATGATGGATGATGATCGATGAACTATGAAAGATGAACGATGAATGATGAATGATGAATGATAAATGATGGATGATGGATGATGGATGATGGATGATGGATGATGGATGATGGATGATGGATGATGGATGATGGATGATGAATGATGGATGATGGATGATAGTTGATGGATTATGATCCTTGAACAAAAATGATTAATGATGGAAGATGGATGATGGATGATGGATGATGGATGATAGATGATGGATGATGGATGATGGATGATGGATGATAGATGATGGATGATGGATGATGAATGATAAATGATTAGTGTTGAATGATGAATGATGAACGATGAATGATGAATGATGAATTTTGAATGATTGATGATGATAGATGAACGATGAACGATGAACAACGAAAAATGAACGATGAATGATGATAGATAATGGATGATGAATGTTGAATGTTTAATGATGAATGATGACCTATGAATGATGAAAGCTGAATGATGAATGATGAATGATGGATGATGAATGATGAATCATGAATGATGAAAGATGGGTGATGGATGTTGGATTATGGATTATACATGATGGATGATGGATGATGGATTATGGATTATGGATGATGGTTCATGGAAATTGGTTTATGATCGATGAACTAAAATGATACATGATGATGATGGATAATGGATGATGTATGATGGTGGATGGATTATGATCCTTGAACAAAAAATGATTAACGATGGAAGATGGATGATGGATGATGGATGATGGATGATAGATGATGGATGATGGATGATGAATGATAAATGATGAGTGATAAATGATGAATGTTGAACGATGAATATGTATGATGAATGATAAAGAATGAATGATGAATGTGAATGATCAATGAAGAATGATGAATGGTGACCGATGTATGGTTAACGGTGTATGATGAATGATGAATTATGAATGAAGAATGGTGAATGATGAATGATGAATGTTGAATGATGAATTGTGATCGATGAATGATGAAAGCTGAATGATGAATGATGAAGGATGAATGATGAATGATGATAGACGGATGATGGATGTTGGATGATAGATGATGAATGATGGATGATGGATGATGGATGACGAACTATGAAAGATGACCGATGAATGATTAATGATGGGTGATGTATGATAAATGATGAACTATGAAAGAAAACGATGAATGATAAATGATAGATGATGAATGATGGATGATGGATGGTGGTTAATGGATGATGGATGATAAAGAATGAATGATGAATGTGAATGATAAATGAAGAGTGATGAATGGTGACCGATGTATGGTTAACGGTGAATGATGAATGATGAATTATGAATGAAAAATGATTAATGATGAATGTTGAATGATGAATTAAGACTGATGTATGATGAAAGCGAATGATGAATGATGAATGATGAAGGATGAATGGTGAATGATGAATGACGGATGATGGATAATGGATGATGGATGATGGATGATGGATGATGGATGACGAACTATGAAAGATGAACGATGAATGATTAATGATGGGTGATGTATGATAAATGATGAACTATGAAAGAAAACGATGAATGATGAATGATGACCTATGAAAGATGAAAGATGAACGATGAATGATGAATGATAGATGATGAATGATGGATGGTGGATGGTGGTTAATGGATGATGGATGATGGATGATAAAGAATGAATAATGAATGTGAATGATTAATGAAGAATGATGAATGGTGACCGATGTATGGTTAACGGTGAATGATGATGATGAATTATGAATGAAGAATGATGAATGATGAATGTTGAATGATGAATTATGACTGATGAATGATGAAAGCTGAATGATGAATGATGAATAATGAACGATGAATGATGAATGATGAATGATTGATGATGGATGATGGATGGATGATGATGGATGATGGATGATGGATGATGGATGATGGATGATGGATGATGGATGATGGATGATGGATGATTGATGATGAATGATGAACTATGAATGATGAATGATGAATGATGAATGATGAATGATGAATGATGGATGATGGATGATGGATGATGGATGATGAATGATGGATGATGGATGATGGATGATGGATGATGAATGATGGATGATGGATGATGGAGGATGAATGATTGATGATGGATGATGGATGATGGATGATGGATGATGGATGATGGATGATGAACTATGAGGATGAACGATGAATGATGAATGAAAAAAACGTACGTACGCCCGATTTCACTCGATTTATGGAAATTTTGAAATTTTTTATATTCCAAAACGCAAACTCTAACTCAACTCGAACTCCAACTCCAACATGAGCACGAAAATGTTAATGAAAGCTTGTTTAATTGACGTTTTCGAGATGAGAAAACAAATGCAAGAACTTCAATTTATGAGAAGCTCCGATGAGTTTGAGTTTACGTTTTGGAATATGGGCCTTTTAATTAAAAAATTCCATAAATCGAGTGAAACCGGGCGTACGTACGTTTTTTTTTTTTAAACGTTGCCCCTCACTAGGAATTTCTCCTGTATCGTGGGTGCGTTCACAAACATATACTCACATACACAAACAGCCAGACCCGGAACAACTATCTGTAGGCCATACAAATATTTGTTCCGTGCGGGAATCGAACCCGTGACACGCAGCGCAGCAGTCGATCGCTCAACCACTGCGCCAATCGTGTCGTCAATAAAAATTAATATGGGCCATAGTCTTCTGTATAGATACTATTCTGTGACATTTATTTCCCTACTAGAACAGGTAAACACTAATGGATGTAGTTTGCAGTAATGCATACACGATTGGCCTGTGATCGGGATCTAAGTTGCTGGTTCCAGTTTGATTAAAGTTAGACATTCGCTTTGCATTTCATTATTTGTAAATAGTGGGATTACTTAGAGAAGTGGAGCAAGAGGGAGGCACCCACCGGCACTATAATTATGTCCCGCGTCAATGACTAGTCTCCGTTGAGATTGACTTCCATGGCACGAAATCAGTCAAGAGAACTATACAAATTGTAACAGAATAAACGCAATACTTCTGAAGGGGTCATTGTACTCATCATTATGAACGATTTTTACTATGGGACCAACTATGAAATCACGAAATAGTGAGGAGATAAAGTATGACGTAACTAATATGGATCAGGAGACGGGCGTTGGTAGCTGCGCCACGGCTTTATCTATCACCAACATTGTTTTTTCTTCCTGTAAATATTTCAGTTTCAAATAAACGATCATTATTATTATCTACGTATAGTTCAAACAAAAATAGCTCATCAAACCACAATACTCCCACTCAACATACAAAAAGACATTCAAAATTTTCCACGACGTTTCACTTGGAAGCAAATCGTTTCCTAGAGGATGCCGACGATGCCGACGGAGCCGACGACGTCAGGAAGCGTTTAGACAAGGGGTAGGTAATGGCATCCCTCACCTGGCCGTAATTACAAGGAACGGGGGATTATGGCGGATCCAGGATGCCAGGCTAGGATAATGGCGCGACGGATTTATGCATGAGGACCGTAGTGTGGAGAAAATTGTGGGTGAAGATGGATTGACGGAGGTCGCGTGTTGAGGTAGGTTGTAGAAGTGTTTGTGAATTATATTTAGGACTTTCAGTTGTGCGTGATCATATAAAGGTGAGGTTGGGTAGCTGACGAATACATTAAATAAATAACACCAAAACACCAAAAAAACTTTTAGAAAATCTAACAAATCACTTTTCAAGCAGTCTATTTACAAATAAACCATTTTTGCTTGAATCTAAGGCCGTTGGATCATTTTTTCTCGAACTCGTCGAGCTTCATTGTCCCGTCGTTTTTCCGGTGGACGCCTTTGTTGATTTTGGCTTTCAGGATTTGCTGTGGTTGGTAGTGAGGCGAGCTTCTAAATGACATTAGGTATATTGATTGTGAAAATAATACTCGTGGAACTATAATATAATATAAGACTTTTTTCGTTTGTAACTGTATTGAATTAGGGGACTAAGTAAATGCGAACATAGTGAATTTGAAACTATTGCAATTTATCCTGTGTACTTGTGGTTCTCAACCTCATTTCGGATAGATTTCACAACATGCAACGTCCGCAATAAATTTTTTCATTTTCCACAGATTATGAAAGCAATTTCCTCTACAGTTGCTAATTTCCTATAATAAACCGGTATTCCGTGCAGCGTTTGCGGATAATACCGGTTCGATCCGGATTGAACTGCATTCATTAATTTTCTCTTCCTTTACATCGCGTTTTGTAGTTTCTTTTTGATTTAGTTTGAAATTGAATTACTCTAGTCGTTATTAGATTTATTAAGCTGTAAAAATGTGTGCGTTTTCTCTTATAATAGATAAAGTGGTTCTGTTACTAAATTAACTATGTAAGATAGCAACTTTGGTTGAATTTTATAAATTAAGTACTCGGAATCGACGCATGTATTTACATGCTTATTAATAAATACCTTTGTAATACAAGGCATGCGTGAGCCGGTTCATATTTGCTCGAATTTTCATAGTCAGCATAACAAATGAGTGTTGCTATAAGGCGAATGTTGCCAATGCCATTATACAATCTTGTCTACTACAGTCTATTTCAGGTGTACCTTCCTATCCGATGCGGTTTTCATCATTAACTTTTACTCTATCTGAAACATTAAAATCTCGATTCTCATCTATCCTATTTTAAGGCAGAATCGCCAAGTAATTAATACATGCTAGCACTAAACTCATCGATAGGTTTGAAAGTTAGTTCGCAGTTACAAAGTGCCGACTAAGGCTGTTTAGCCTGATTGAATTTTCAACGTTCGAACTTTTGGAATTGATTATACCGTCATGTGGAATTACGGGAAGTATGGATTTCAGTTTGTGTTTAGTGGTTTTTGTGGTTTGTTCTGTTTAGGAAATAATTAGCAAGTTTCAGATTAATTTGTAAAGGGATTGATGGGTTGGGTACTTGATATACAAAGCGGACAACAAGATAAATGGCATGGCAAAGGAACGAAATATACTTAGCATCGCGGGCGCGCGGCCTAACTCCATACATTTTCAGCTATAACTCACAACATGAGAAGGCTACTTCATGCCTAACGCTACAACAAAGCATAAAGCGCTGACTACGGTTCGCTGTTTAGGCTTGAGCTGTCAGCTGCAAGTTGTGAAGTGTTAAAGCTTAAAGCGCTTGAATTTCGTCTACACACGATCTTGCTTTTATTGCCAACTGGGCCGGGATGTTTGATATTTTTGGGATAAAATATTGACCAAGAGCTTTTTGCCGTGAAAATATATATTAAGTATATAGATTTTCGCAATAATAGTAGGCGAAAATTGTCCCCAGGGTTCTATCAATATCTGTACTAAATTTCATCAAAATCGGTTCAGCGATTTAGTCATGAAATCCTAACTCACAAACTTACTACTCGTGCGAGTTACCTTGAAACCGAGCATGAAAGACGTTTTTGTCGTTTTAATTTAAATTGAACAATTCGATTTCAGTCGCACGTATCGACCTTCAAGGTTAAGCAACGCTTGTCGGGGACGGTCTGTGAATGGGTGACCATCTAAACATAGGTATCGAGTTTCCTCGGTGCCTCGGAAAGCACGTTAAGCCGTTGGTCCCGGCTGTCATTTGTAGATCTTTGGCAGTCGTTACGGATTGTCAGAAATCAGAAAATCTGACTCCAGTCTTGTCAAGAAATACCGTGTTACCCTGTTAATGGGTTATGGAGGTCTGGTAGGCAGCAGCTCCACGTAAAATACTGGTATTCAGCTGAATCCGGTTTGACTGGAAGCCGACCCCAATAAAGTTGGGAAAAGGCTAGGCAGATGATGATGTTAAATAATCATGCACAGTTGAAGGATTCAGTCACATTATGCCAAAGAAAAGTTAGGAATGAGCGAAATTGAATGAACTTAGATAACGTAGTACATGTCTTATATGACTAGGTACTTTTTTTTTAATTTACGAATTTCGACTCGAGACCCATCAGAGACATGTAAGATTTTATGAGACCGAACGTTAGAACCCTTGCGAACAACAATGGTGCTAAAAATCGTGTGAGAGTCATAATCTGACGGAAAATCTTTATACCGCGATGCATTGCTTTCGATGCAATATATCGCAACGGTTACAGTGAAGCTAACGCGTTTACAATGTTTTCATCGAAAGCGGCTGTTACTATTTAGCCACCAGCTCTTCAATATTTTTCAAACAGCTCATCGTAAAAATCCATGCCCCTATATCTCTTACTTACGGCCGCTTTCTACAACATATCTCAATCCCAATCTTGATCCCGATCCTTGTCTGTAACCAATCAACGGCCGAGTTTGTGTCCTTCACCACACAATCCTCACCTTTGATTGGTTACAGACAAGGATCGGGATCAAGATTGGGATTGAGATATATTATAGAAAGCGGCTTTGGAGAATAGCATGAGAGTACCTAATACGGTTTCCGCTTAGTGGTTTAATTAGTAAGAAAGTTGAAGATGAAAGTTTAAGCGAGACTCGGTGTTGCGGCTGCGTCGATGCGGTACTTACATGCCAGAAGTTTTCAGCGCTGAACTTCTTTAAGAGAGATAATTGGATCTAGTAGTAGGTAGGAATATTGCTACAAATAGTATTCTTCTTGAACATGAGCCTGCAAAGCAACCTCAACATATTTGGGAAAATGTTAGGCAGATTGATTGAGTTCGAAAATCAGTAATAAAGGCATAGTGTGTTTTTCAAGCCAATTGGTCCTTAGGGACTTGATATACAAAGCGGACAGGGCGCGCGCCAAGGGCGCTGACAAGATAAAATGTATGGCGTCAACGGAACGAAATATACTTAGGGTCGCGGACATGCGGCCAGACGCCATACATTTTTCGCGCGCGCGGTGTGCTTTGCATAACAAATTCCATACAGTGAAGGGAGATATAGCGAGGATACTGGATTTCCTAGTATGAAAACGTAAACAGTCAAAAATGCTTTGCATGGAAACTGTTTTAATAAATACATAACTAGATATACACTAGAAATAAAAACTAACTAAGTTAACCCTAAAATATGGCGTCAAATTATTCATTATTTTTTTCTTTGCATTATCAATTTAATAGAATACAACGTGAATCCCTACATAATAAATAATATTTTTACGTAGAGACCAGGAGAAGGTAAACCTGCAAAAGGCATGCATGGCATGAATCACAAGAAAATAAAAGCTGCAATATACTTTATTCATCATGAAACAAATAAACGTCTATCTTCAACAAAAAGAAATATCTCGAACACCAAAATTATCTTTGCGACTCGAGCAACGAAAGTCATTTTGCAAAATTACTGAAATTAGTTCACACTCAATTTCCTCTTTACTCATGACCGGGCAACGTTTTAAAATAAATTGCACTTTTGACTTTACGTTAGTAATCAACCAAGTATTATTCAACAGTGAAATGGCCTCCGCTTTTTGAAATAAATTTAATTTTCATCGGTTGAATGTTGTATGAATTTTACTTTTCGAGTTCATTGAATTGTACTACTGAATAGAAATGGAGGTATCTAGCTAAAGAGTACAATACTAATAAATAAAGAAAGATAAACAGTCGTTTTAATAAATACTTATCTAACTATTACTAAAAATAAAAAATAAATTCTCCTAAAAAAACCCTAAATCCTAAAATATGGCATCAAAAAATTATTCATCCGCATCGCTGTCGACTGGAAGTGTGCCCAAAAGACTGACGGCATTGCCAAGTTGTATGAAAGGATAAGCATTGCCATAGAACGTGGCAATACCGCCAATTGCCACGTTCTGTGGCAATGCTTATCCTTTGTCAAAGGTAAAAGCCAGCCCTTGGGTCACGCGAAGTGTCAACTAAGCGTTGAATAATTAATAAAGTTGAAAGAAAAATATCAGCGCTTTTAAAATTCATTCCTACCCGATGCGATGCAAGCTGTTTGGTGGAAATCATCCTTTAGTCTCTACATATTGCATCGTTGGACTAGTAGTCGTAAGTACAAATCACTGCTAAGCATGAGTTGTAACGTTCCATTCCCACGACGCGTCGTCGGGCAAGAAGTGTTTTGGTGTTAAAAATGTTTACATTAATTTAAATATTTTCACTACGTACATATTTATGGACTAGCTGCCGCCAGCGGCTTCGCCCGCGTGAATGTCGAAAATTGTCCCAAAGGAACATATTCCCGGGATAAAAAGTGTTCTATATTATTATTCCAGACTATAATCTACCTGTGTGTCCAATTTCATTATGATCCATTCAGTAGTTTTGGAGTGATTGAGTAGCAAACATCCATCCATACATACATCCATCCATACATCTAAACTTTCGCATTTATAATATTAGTATAGATAAGTAAGGATAAGGATTATGCGCACTGTACTCCGCGTAGGCCGCCATATCTGCCCGGGTGCATGCCAACCCTGCAGTACAGTGCACATAAAAATAATACTTAGCAAAATTATTTTTATGTGTGAAAAAATAACAAACTTTAAATTTTTTTTGGATGATATGTACAGTACATGCATGTACAGTTATTTTTTTAACACCTTATATAACTGGTGAAATATACGTGGAACTATAAAAAGTATACCTCTGCCTAACACTTTAAGGATAGAGGAGGGATATCACATAATTATTACGTATTTAATTTGTTGTTTGTTTTATTGTAATTCGTGACAGTATAAGAGTGTTTTAAATTGTGTCACGTATCACGAAATACCGATAAAAGTAATTAATAAACATGTACTCACATCATTTATCTATTTATGTTAAGTAAATGGTACATATTTACATAGTATTTTTTTTAATAGTGGTAGATAATATTTGCGCTCCTAGTTGTGTGTACATTTATTTTCTTTTGTAATGTTTACTTTAGTAATAAATTAAAAATGTTTCTGATTCCATTACTCTTTCTGGCTGTGGTAAGTTAGGTTAAATATTGTTATTTAGTAACTGTCCTAACTTACAAAAATTAAACTCGACTGAAACATCGCTTTTTAAAAAAACTGGCAACATAATTTTGGAGTTGCACTTGTCAAATTAAATTGGATTAAAAAACGAACTTTATTATATTTACATCACCAAATGCCGAGCGTGGAGTCACGGGTTCGATTCCCAGGTCGGGAAAAATCATTACTGAGTTTATATTAGGAATTTTACAGTAGCAACCCGAGGTTTGGTGGCGTAAAGCCATTGATCCTCACCTGATCTCTTTATCAGTCTATGAGAGTTAAGGAACAGAGAGTGCTTCCGTGCCTACTACTATAATATCTCCTGCGTATACGGGGTGTTCTAGAAGTGTGTGATCATAATTAAGGAAAGAACAAATTATAAAAAAAAAACAGAAAAAAAGTCACTTTCTTTTCGTACACCCTGTATAATTTAACACTGAACTAGAAGTAGGGTTTTATTTCAGAGCTACGCAAATGCACATTTCGTCGTAGTAGAAGTGGAACAAGGGACATTGAAAGGTGTGATCTTGCATAGATCCACTGGCAACGGGAAGTATTGCAGTTTCAAGGGAATTCCTTATGCAGCCCCACCCGTTGGCGACCTACGGTTTAGGGTAAGTGTGGTTTGGTAAGTTATGGCTCGCATTCAACTCATATGTGGCTGATTTTTTAAGCTAGGTTTTTTGTAGGAAATCATCAAATGACGGCGATTTCTACTCCGTATCACCTACGGACTGACGATTAGTCCCGAACCCGAACTAAGAATGAATGAAAACAGGTTCTCAGTTCTGAAACTACGGACTTCGAGGAACGCAACGGGCATTAGGAGAACCCGGATGGGTTTCTCTACTCCCTTCGGCTCCGCTCAGAGTGGAGGGAGTCATTTGATAATTTCCCATTCTTAAAAAAGGGGGTCTCTCAGACTCTTACTTACCCAAATCCTGCAGAATAACGTGTGTAGTCCTGCAGATACCTTTGGCAGGGTGCTAGAGCACATGTTGATTTTTAGAAATGAGTAGCAGTGGTAGCGACTCCACAGCTGCCCGTTCATGCACTACTACAGTCTTACGATTTATTCTATTAATTTATTTCTAGGATCCTCAACCCCCGTTACCATGGACAGGTGTACGAAACGCACTGCTTCACGGCGCCATATGTCCTCAGATAGATATAGGCACAAACCAGTACATATATGGAGCCGATGAGGACTGCCTTTTCCTCAACGTCTATACTCCTTCAGTTAACTCGAAGGTTCCTCTACCAGTAATGTTCTACATCCACGGAGGCTTCTTCACGATAGGTTCAGGAAATTCGGACCAACTTGGACCAGATTTTCTTCTCGATCATGATGTTGTTCTTGTCACGATCAACTTCAGACTAGGATCCCTAGGTTTCCTCTCTTTAGACATAGAAGAAGCACCAGGAAATGCTGGATTGAAAGACCAGGTAGCAGCCTTAAAATGGGTGAAGCGAAATATTGCACAGTTTGGAGGAGACCCAGATAATGTGACGATTTTTGGACTAAGTTCTGGTGGATCTGCAGTTACTCTTCATTTGTTGTCACCTATGTCAAAAGGACTTTTCAAAAGAGCTATAGCGTTGAGTGGCGTGTTTTTCAAAGATGTTGATTTACCTTTTGAACATAAGAGACGTGCTTTTCTATTGACGCAGCAATTAGGATTTTACACTAAGGATCCAAAAGAAGCTGTTCAGTTTCTCAAAGCAGCACCTGTCAAATATCTGGTGAAAGCAAAACCATTTGTACTGTATTCTGAAAAACCAAGAAGGGATATGCTTGAGTTATTCAATTTTAGACCTATTGTTGAGGTTGAGATAAAGAGTAATTATTGTGGTACTCAACCATTTTTGTCGGAAGACCCACAGAAATTGCTGAATGAAAATAAAACTAACACTGCAGATTTAATTCTTGGGCATACTACCGAAGAAGGGATTAATAGAGCATTCACTCAAAGAAAAGCTCTTCTGAAATACTTACCCTTTTACAAAGAATTTTTCGTGCCTTCGAAAATAACATACAAGCTGAACTCAACTGAGGTTTTAAAATTGGGCGATCGCATTCAGGAACATTATTTTGGCAACAAAGAAGTATGTGAAGGGTCTTTTAGAGAAATAATTAAATTCTATTCCTACTTCAACTACGTTTATAATATTCATAGATTCTTAGAGTTGTGGGTTAAAACTGGCAACAAAGCATACTTCTATGAATTCAGTTGCTTTAGTGAGAGAAATATTTATGGCAAAAATGGAATTAAGTATGGTCTACGTAGGGCAACACATGCTGATGATCTACCATATTTATTTGATGGATCGAAATTCCAATTGTTGCTGAACAAAAAGAGTCCTTCGTATAAAATGATTGTGCAAACTTGCACTTTGTACACGAATTTCGCTAAATATGGGTGAGTATCAATTTGTTCATCATTATGTTGCCTTTATCCCAATTTATTTGGGGTCGACGCAACCTGTACGTATTCTTCTTCCATAATTCTTTCTCTATTAGTATTCATCTCAGTAGTCACCCTTTTTCTAGGCATTTCATATTACTCGCATGACAGTCCATCCATCGTTTCTTTGGTCTTCCTCAACTCACGACATTTTCCTCAAATAGCTTAGAGATATCTAGTCTGTCTAATCGGTTCTTGAAGCAGTTCAATGAGACAGGTCGAGCAACACTTTCCGGGAGTCAATTTTATGCTGTTACATTATTGTAACAGCAATTGACTAATGGGCTATCGCCTTTGAATTCGCCGCTAGAGGCGCTAGTGTAGCGTGAGGTCCTCGAAATGTCAAATCTCACTGTTGGTTGGCTTTTGATGAGAGTTTGTTTACTAATTTGTTGTAATTATAATGATTATTAAACTAAAACAGCCTGATTATGGCACATTAAGTTTAATGCTATGCTTGAAGACCTTACTAGCTAGTGGCGCCAACACCAGTAGGCGACAAAAACGTCTGTCATGCAAATAATACTATTAGTACCTTCGAAAGCTCATTACTTCTTTTTATTCACAGTATCCCAACTACATCTTGTTGTCCTACTACTTGGATGGATTACAGTAAGAACAAGAGTTACTTAGAGATTGGCTACAAATTGATACCGAAAACAGCTGACAAACAGCCTGAGATCGACTTCTGGAGAGACATCTATGAATATGCTGGGCTGCAGTTCTCCTAATTCTTTATTATAGCTGTAGTTTTGTATAAAATGAAGTTTTGCGTCGATGATGTTTCTCAGATGGTTATCAAAATCCTCACCCACCTTTTAAAACATTATTTTTTTCGACTTCATGCAAAAATATAGTGGAACTCTCTGCCTGCGTCTGTGTTTCCAGAAGCTTACAACCCTAATCTCTTCAAAGTTAGAGTGAACAGGCTCCTTCTGGGTAAGCTCGCTCCATCGTAGACTTTGTCTCTGTCATCTCTGATTTTGACTAGAGTCAAGAGCAAACCCATCACTAATACAAAAAAAAAATATATATATATACCAAGGCGGACCAGTCAACCAAGGGTGGAAAGAAACATACGCTTGAAATACATTACCCTCCTTCTGACGCAGTCGGGTAAAAAGAAACATGGCAGATAATTAGTGGATAAACAAAAAATATGTCATAATTTAAAAATCTACTGGGCAGGTAATATATTGGGCTTTAAAAAAAAAAAACTAACGAGGTGATTAGTTGAAATACTGATTTGAAAATTATAAATTCATATTCTCTAGCCAGGTTTCTGAGGTACTTTATCGGTTGTTTATCTGTTTGTTAACCTCTAACCAACCAAAGATATTTTGACTAAATTTGCTATCGAACATTATAAACGAGCGATAAAGTACCTCAGAAACCGGGCAATAATCAGTAAGTATTACGAATCATAAGGTTAAATTTTTTGTATAAAATATAACCGAATTAAGAACCTCCTCCTTTTTTTCAAAGTCGGTTAGAAAAACTGAAGGTTTGCAATAAATACTCAAATGTGGAGTACATTTGAGTATCTATTGCAAGCCTTTTATCTATTGTCTTGAAATTATCTCATTTCCATTATCATCGATGTTGTCATACCCTGATCATGGTGTTAATAAAATAGCCTAATCATAGTTGAAAGTACCATCAGTCATAGCCATACAACTATATTTCTTTAAAAATCCAATATTCGCATTAAAAATATTCAAAATCTCTTACTTAAAACAATATTAATGAGCCCCAACAATGTACGGGCGTGCTAAGTCCATCCCTACGTCTACACCATTCGCACTTAAGTATGACGTCCCAGTGGAGCTGAGGGCGCCGAGTAAGGGACACGAAGGGTCAACGTAACGTCTTAACTGATAAAGTGTAGAATTATTTAGATGGTTTTGTTAAAGAGGAGTGATAAATGGATAGCGAGTTGGATACAGACCACGGAATCGCCAAGTCGGTAGTGAATAGAGACTTTATTACTAGTTACATTCGTCTCAAGTCAGTTTGAAGGACCTGGGCGGGAAGTCTCGACATAGTTACCGATCGCCTACCGACCGAATACGGTCGATAAGTCCTAACGCCGCCGCCAGTAACCCGCCGGCATAACTTCGATTAAGGGCCTGAGTTTTGGGTGTTGGTACCGGCCACAGACTACAATATAATAATGGTACCGACTATTATTTGCTGATATTTGAAAGCTGTTACGGGTAGCCAGAAGTCAGAAAATCTGACACCAGTCTTGCCAACATGATAGTGTTAACCAGTTCAGTGCTGTGAAGGTCAGATACGCAGTCAGCCAGTAAAATACTGGTATTCGGCTGCATCTGCTGTGCGATTCTGTAAAGCGAAGGCTTGGGTGAATTAAAAACACTTCACTTCGTTATCACTTCACACAAGCCTTCGCTTCGACATGTTTACAGAATCGACCGGCTGGTATTCAGCAACATTAATTAATTTATTCTACTTACATACTTCTACAACAGAATCCCTAATGCCTCCATCTGTGAGATGTATCTCAGTCGTTTTGATAACAGCGTCTGGACAGGCATCATTACTCGTACTTTAAGCTTGTATTAAAATTCTTGGCCAGCTAAGTACTTGAAAGCTTTGCAAATGATCCTGCTATGACACTCAGCCTCATTAAGTGTTCCAGTGATAAGTAATGCTAAGTTTACTTTAAAGAAAGGGTCGTTTCTTTGAAGCAAACTTTTCTGGGAGTTATTTTAGTGGAATTTGGGTCACTAGTAACTTTGTTATACTAATGATAGCTGATTCAGTATGGGATTGACTCATAGCATACCAAAGGGTCAATTCGCAGCTGGTGGGATAGATGGCGTCTCGGTTCTTTTTGTTGCGATGTAGATTTTGTTACGTTGGTTTTTGTGGCGGTATTGATGCCGCCAAATGTAACCTTAACGTTATGGGATACCAAAAGGAACACGTATATCTAGAGGTTTTTGATAGTTACTAACGTCATGGATAAGACAAATATCTTATGAGTGCATCTTAAGGCTTCGTTTACGGAGACGCGGGGCGTTGCGCATCATGTGCGATGTGGCGTCTCGCGCCGCGTAGGACGTTTTTTCCGTTTACACGTGCCCACCGCAGACGACCGTCTCGTCCGCGGTGGCGGGTATCGCCGTGTGTTCGTATAGCCGCGGGCTCCACCTGCATCTCAAGCAAACACGTGTAAAATTGCTTCTCCGTAAACGAATCAACGCCATTTATATTTGAATTTAGTGCGGCTCGCGTCGCTGAACGCACCACGTCTCCGTAAACGAGGCCTTAGAACTAAAGCATCAATATAACCGAACTATAGTAATAGCGAAACTACTACGCTAATCAATATTCAATTTACTACACCCTAACTAAGCCTATTATCACTACAGGAACACAAAGTAGGTACACATAATATAATGTACTATTAGCCTAATTATACAGGGTTATTTTTTAATGACCGGCTTAATTTTCACAGGGTGTTCTACCAATGAATATGAACAACTTTCACTATGGGACCAACTCTGAAATCACGAAAAAAAATGAGCTGTTTCATACAAAAGTTCAATACCTACTCGACTAAAATGTATGAAACAGCTGATTTTTTTTTCGTGATTTCAGAGTCGGTCCCATAGTGAAAGTTGTTCATATTCATGGGTAGAACACCCAGTGAAAATTTGGCCAGTCATTAAAAAATAACCCCGTATATTATAATCATACCTTCATAATTATGAGCATAGCTGTAATGAGACAGACAGTGCATAATTTAAAAGATATCTAAGTGCATGTGTATGATGAGATTCATGTACTGTGACGTTGTCCTAGTTTCCTTATTAATATTACAAATGAGTGCCTCAAAAACTACAGTGTTAAATTCCTTCTTCTTAGAGTCGCCAGAAAACTGTGCTATTCTTAAAGCATTGTCACTGGTAGTGCATAGGTCATTCTTAAATCTTAGCGTGTCGATGTCAAAAACATTAAATGTTGTTACCATCGACACGCTAGGCTTTGGCCCAGAACTCAGCTAAGATACGGATAAGGTCCTCACATGTACCAGGTGACAGGGCATGCGGCACAAGACGAAAGGTGGACCATAGACTGCGTATAGACGCCACAAAAACACTGAAGATCGTAGACATCCGTACCCCCTCCTGATGAGGATGTCTTTACTGCGGCCGACCTGAGTGCGGAGTCTCTTTAGAGTTATCCAGGTCAGTTTAGTCAGATGGTAACGCGTATCGGTCAGTTGGGCTTCATGATTTGGGGCACAGGGAGCAGGACAATAAGAGTGTTAAAAGCGGAGTGGTAGTTGTAAACTATGGCGGTTTACAACTCTGCTCAACATCCACACCCTGCTGTCGTTTCATACAGAGTAGTCTCACTTTACGAGGGTGAAATTTCACCTTCCGACATGGGTTTTACAGCGGTTTAGGGACTTCCAAGTGAACCACGGAAGGTAAGACCATGCGGAACCACGCTGATGAAACTTGGCAAACGGTAGGTCATGTCTTTGACTACGAAATAAGATATAAGTTTCACACGTTTTTGTAATTTGCGTTTTTCTTTGAAAACCGCTTAAAAAATATGAATACAAATACACGAGAAAGGAATGGTTTGTTGAAATAAATAATAAACCTGATTTATCAGAAAATTATGTTATTACAGCAAATAAATCTAGCTATCAAGTCTGACGTTCAATTCGCCAGCCTCCATCGGCGGAAGTATAAAATATCATAAAATATGCGTGGGTTCGCAGCCGGTGACAAATAATATGTAGCTACATGTATGCGTGTGTTGTGACTAGACGGATGGGTTGCACCGTCGACTAACGAAACGTTTAATCAGTAGTTTAAGTCAGTGTGAAAGTACCTACAGTTTTATTGCTTAAAAAAACTAGAAGCCTTGTTGTCCTTACTGCATTTAATCAAACCGGGATGACAACGTAATGTTCAATTGTATACAGGATGTTCCAGAATTGCGTGGTCATATGAGGGTCATGTAAGGTAGCTCATATAAATTAAGGAAAAAATAGCAACCAAAAAAAAACGTGACTTTTTCAAAAAAATACCGTAAAATTCGATTCACTTTTCAAGCAGTCTGAAGCAGTTGGTGACATCAAATCTGAAATGAACTAAATTAAATGACATTAACTGTAACACACTGCTTGAAAGTCATTTGATCGAAACTTTACAGTCGCTATTTGTGATCGATTTTTTTAAATAGGTAGTCACTTTTTTTTGTTTTTTTTTCCTTAATGTCCATATCAGCTGCCTAACAACTCTTATATGACCATACACTTCTGAAACACCTTGTAATGTATGATTCGAAATGGGCAAGGGATTCTTAAAGTTGTAGTTATTTCAAAACGGAAAATCATACTCATATTACAAGAAAGAGAGAAATAGTGAATGTTCGTTACTCTTTTACGCAAAAACTACTGAACGTATTTCGATTTTAATGCATAATATTATCCTTCCTACTTATCCTGCTTAATATTATAAATGCGAAAGTTTGTGAGGATAGATGGATGTATCTTTGTTACTTTCACGCAAAAACTACAAAATGGATCTTGATGAAATTTGGCACAGAGGTAGATTATAGTCTGGAATAACATATAGGATACTTTTTATTATCCCGAGTATGTTCCCTTGGGACAAATATCGACATTCACGCGGGCGGTGCCGCGGGTGGCAGCTAGTACTTTATAAGCTGAGTTAACACAAAAATTACTTTTTATCCCCAGTCCACGTAGACAAAGTCGTAGGCAGAAGCTAGTAATAGATATAAAATGCCTTATTGTATTAAGTCCGCCCATGTACTACTATTGTACATAAAGTTTAAATAAATAAATTCTGTTGAAACTTTCAAACTGGTGCAATTAAGTAACAACCTAGTTCTAACCAAAGTTTAACCAACAGTGCCACCGACTTTTATCTATAAGAAATAGAACAATCCTGCTGAATCCAAAGGGAACGTGCTCAGACATAACCTAGCACATAACTAGATTTCTATACTCTACCGCCATTCGATACACACTCCACAGTTTGTGTATTTTTTATGTCTGCATACGTGCTCCAGGTAAAATGGAGGTGCCTATGTTTCCAGACCTTTTCAGATTGTTAACACAGAAACTTGCAAACTTTATCAAAAAAGCCTGTGCGAAGGAGTTTATGGTATAATCAGACTCCACAGCTGGGACACACGCCTCCTCTTTATAAGAGGGAATGATGCCTTCGCGAACCCAGACATCTGCCTAGCCTTTTCTTATCCATATTGGGGTCGGCTTTCAGTCAAACCAGATTCAGCTAAATACCTGTATTTTACGTTAAGCGGCTGCCTACTAGACCTCCGCAACCCAATAACTGGGTAACACTACAACCTTCGGCTTTCAGGCTTCTGAATCTTCTTCTTTCTGGTATTACGTTTACTCTGTTGTAACAGACTAAACGCACTACCTCTTAAGGGGTTGTATACATATTTATTTTTTTAGGACTTGTCGGTTTTCTTACGAAATTTTCCACCGCCGTATTCAGAGTACAAATAACCAGCAAGGACGCATAATTTTTTCCAAAAATCTTAAAAAATCTGTCAAGATTTCGCATCTTATTTAGGTACCAAAAATAAACAAAAATTACTTTCATCTATATCGATGTAATATTAACACCCAAAGCAAAACACAAAATCTTTTTCATGCCCAATACTTTTAAAAGTAAAAGATATAATAAAAGTGAAAGCACTCACATCCCCTGAAAAGCACCCGAAGGGTTATTCACATTTCCCGAATTCCCGACCCATCCTAACCTAATAGCTGTAAGAAAGAAAGAAAGAAAAGATAGCACTATCTGCCATATATCTTCACGAGCCGTAAAAGTCAATTGAAAGTCGACTAGAACTCAAATAAAGGACCCACCCTTTAGTTAAGGGGTGTTGCCTTACAGCTGATACATTGCGTGTTTTTCCTCTAATTCCCCAATGAGTACTAGATGGTAATTCAGGGAGTGATGTATAGTGTCCGTTTATTTCTTTTTGTAAGTGGGAACTTCGATAGGGCTCGACTTTCGTGTCCGACTCCTCATGCTTTGGCAAGTTTGAACTTCCCTATTCGTCACAGCTAGTGATAAAGAACAGACTGTTTATCCCTCGTTAAATAGAAATAGGTACAGTAGAACTGCAAATCTAGTCTTTAATTTTGTATGGCAAGCAAAGCCGACGTTGACTATTCTTCCAATTGGTGGGAGACAAAATGTATTTTTAAATCGTTTGTCGATTGAATTGAAGTACTCGTATATCAGTATATCAGCATGATATCATGAATTCACAGCTGGGACACACACGTCTTCTATATGTATAAGAGGGAATGATCATTTCGCGAACCCATTCATCTGCCTAGCTTTTTCCCATCCATATTGGGGTCGGCTTACAGTCAAATCGGATTCAGCTGAATACCAGTATTTTACGTTCAGCGGCTGCCTATCAGTCCTCCACAACTCACATGGTACTTCTTGGCAAGACTGGAGTCAGATTTACTGACTTCTGACAATCCGCAATCACTGCCAAAGATCTCCAAATGGCAGCCGGGACCAACAGCTTAACGTCATATCTTAGGCACGGAGGAAACTCGGTAAGTATAACTGTTTATGCGCGTTTTGGGAAATAAAATAGTATTTATGAATAGGTCTTAGTATTATTAGAATAATGTTCTGTACACTGTGTGTATGTACTTGACTATCATTTTAGATTAGAACGAAAATTCCTCCACATCGCGGGACAATAGTAATGTGCCCAAAAGGCTGGCAGCAACGCCACGCTTTTTGACAATGCCTATCCTATGTCCGAGGTAAAAGCCAGCCTTTGGGTTTTAACAGATCTTTAAACAAGTTATGAGTTGTAAAATAAATAAATAAGTTGACAAGAACATTTAGTTTAAAAGAACCAAAAACTTTCAAACAAAAATATTCAGGCAAACATCTTGTACGTAATAATTTGACACGTCCATTTTAAACACATTCACAACTGCATCTGACAGCAACTGAAACCGCTGGAGCGCTGCACAAAGTTACCGAACATGTGTCGAAGTTCTGCTGCCAAGTCTTTTGGTAAGCGCTGAAGCGGCTGCATTGGCATGATCGTGAGGTGGAATTTATTGGTAGGTACGGTAAAACCGGTATAGATGCCCCAGCAGTATTCCCCAATTGTAATTTCTCTAATTTTGCGGATGAATTTCGTGCTATTTTATTTATCTATCGAGAAACTTTTCAACTACCACTTAGTGGACCGTGTCTCATTTCTCTATGCGATTGCATGGGAAGGCAAAGTGCGATCAAAGTTATTTCGGGATAGATAGATGCCCTCGTACAACAGACTGTTCAAAATGATCTCAATAATTAAGAAAATTAAACTTTATCTCAATTGGATAAAGTTCTTGCCAGAACGACAGTTGTCGTGTACTGTCTTTAGTCTGTGAAACACTCCTTGTGTTATTGAGTTCTTCTTCTTCTTCGTGTCGATGGCACGACAGTTGGTCAGATTTGGGTGGCCCAAAACGTTGCCACCTCCACAGCATCGTTGGTAGCCGCACACAGGTCACTAAGGCTGCATGTCTTGGGGCACAGGGGGCAAGATAGCAGGTGGAGCATGGTCTGTGACTCCGCTCCACATCCACACCCTGCTGTTGATGTTATTGAGTTAATATTTAATTATCGTAGTTTTTTAATTACATAATTTTTTACTTTCTTTTCGTACCTATTGACGTTGACTGTACCTTCAAAAACTCAATACTTGCTTCTGCCAGCGGCTTCGCCCACGCTTATGTCGGAACATTCTAAAATATAAAAGGAGCCTGTGTCCTTCTTCAAGGTCTAATCTAACTCTATACCAAATTTCATGAACATCGGCTAAGTGGTTTTTACGTGAAAGTCAGACAGGCAGAGTTACTTTCTCATTTACAATGTCAAAGTCAAAGGTAACATTTACCAAAAAGTTTTAACCCATTTTTATGCTAAAACACGGCGGAATGCCTAAAACATTTACCCAGAACCTGAGACTTATCTAATATTCAACACGAAAGTAACATTAGTTCTTAGCGAAGTCATTTTAATTATTCTTACAAATCCGTTCCGGGGGAAACTTGCTCCAGCCAGATGGCACCGGTATGATCCGGATTACTGCGGTAAATGAACGTATAACTTGACGCTGTTGCAGGAAGATAATGCCTTTTACAGCTTGTTAAAACATTGAAGGTGAGTATGTAAGGAATAAAATGAAAATATGAATGATATTTATAAAAACTTCACTTTTTCTTCTCATCTTATTAAGCCGTTATAACCCTCTGCTGGGAAAAGGGCTTTTTTTAGGATCGGATATCATCAAATGACTTCTTCTCTTAGTGGAGCAAAGGAGTGGAACTCTCTGCCTGCGTCTCTGTTTCCAAAAGCTTACAACCCTAATCTCTTCACAGAGTGAACAGGCTCCTTCTGGGTAAGCTCGCTCCATCGTAGACTTTGTCTCTGTCATCTCTGACATTGACTAGAGTCAAGAGCAAACCCATAAATAATAAAAAAGGGAGTGCCAGACTATTACTGACCAAACACACACGTATCACGTACGTACGTACAAACGTATTTCTCAGAATGCTCTTTAGGTTCCAGGGCCACGATGACTCTTTCGAACAAATTCAAGCAGGATTTCTTGAACATCTTTGCAGTATTCGTATGCATTCCACTTCCTTCTTTGGCAAATCTTTCAGTAGGATACAAGCAGCTCGTTTGTGGAATGCATTACTCATAGTTGCTGTAGCTGAGGCGGAGGTACTCAAACACTACCAACGTTTAAAAAATTGGTGAAGAAGCTTTACTTTTCACTTTTTCCGCTTTTTTTCATATTAATTGGTCAAAATTTTCTTTCATACAAACCTCGCTCTGACAATTACGAACACAAAAAAATATGGCGTGACTAAGGGAAATAGGGATTTATTTTTATATACAAATAGTTTTCAAGTTTACATTATTCCTACATCTTTTCTTAGTACTTAATAAGAGACCTAGAGAGAGAGAGCTTTATTTTTTTTTTGGGTAACCACCCCAACAATAATAACTTTTATTGTTTTTATATGTATCGTTCGTTAACAATGTTTCGATTTAGCGTTAATCCTTCGGTTTTATTTGATTAATTTTCGTTTTGTTTGATTAAGCTTATTACTCAAGGAAAAATCTTATTACTTCCTGCATCAATCGTTAAATGACTACTAAAAATTTGGTTAAAACCATTGAGGTAGCGCTATTCCCGGGATTTAGTGACCTTTATCTTCACATGGATATGCCTTCTGAATCCTGGGACCCGTAAGTGATATGGCAATGAGACCACGTGAGACCAGCTTATTCCGAAAATGAATAGTTTGATATGTCGTCGTGCGTACTGTGGACCACAGGAATATGTCCTGCGGTCT
Organism: Melanchra persicariae; assembly: GCA_947386135.1. Taxonomy (NCBI): domain Eukaryota; kingdom Metazoa; phylum Arthropoda; class Insecta; order Lepidoptera; family Noctuidae; genus Melanchra; species Melanchra persicariae. The sequence goes on along the minus strand of OX376655.1, from coordinate 1,972,263 downwards.
ACTTATCAAATATTACCAAATAAAACCCGTTTTAGGGGTAAAAGCAGTATAATAGAGCACCTTGGCTCGGAGAGTCCAATAACATCTGAATGCTTAAACAAAAACCGTTCTACCATATTCAAATATTCTAATTATTACCAGCCACGTCCAAAGGAGGTATGTACAGCCAGATGCTGCGCAAAGAGGCTCTTACATTAGCTACGCCCCTTCGAATAGAGGAAACGTAGTCAACCTCTCGTTAACGTCTATTCAGCCTTTGGAAGAGTCAAGTATGACCTGCCTAACCTAACACAATTTCCCTACCTACAGGGGGAACAGGGTGAACAGGGGTGCGTATACTTCTATAGAAGCAGCCTAGGTCATGACCAGCGATTAAAATATTTAGTAAATCAATTAATTAAAATTACTATGCGCCACCTGCGCTGATCAATTACGCGGTCATGCCGAAGCCCCGCCGGAGCAAAACCCCCTGAGAAAAACTCCGGTCACATCGCATTATATAAATAATTAATGCGTCAATTCACATTAATCCTTAAGGGATTTACAGCTATATTTTACATCATCATAACATTAATTTCCTCGGACGCTATTGTGTTTCGAGAAAAAGAAGGTCATAATCAGATAAAATATCATCCTATCTTTGAACCTACTCCAGCGATTATCATGTATGAATAAAATTCATCAAAGTTTATCTTTACCATCATTAACCATGAACTGTGGGCCACTCAACGTTTGCTGAACCACTGGTGACAACGGGTCCCCTATGTTGTTTCGAACGCCGTTGTTGCGACACACGCTGTTGCGAATTATTTTTCACTGCCTCACAGGTTCGAAAACTCATGGACTCGAATGAAGTAGTCGCGAAAGAGGCTGTTTCGAAAAACATTTTCACTGCCTCATACCCTCGAATGCTTGTGATTTCGATTTATTTAGTCATAAAGTGTACAGAAAAATATTTAAACAGTAATAAATAAAATCAACAAATTCGGTGTCAACATCATCATTTAATATTAAAAATAACAATCAAAAATATTAGTACCTCTACTGTACATTTTTTTCTATCGAGTACTTAACACAAAATCTAAGACTGATCTGTGGGTACATCTAAAATTGTATTTAGAAAACCATATACTTTGTGGTGGCCACCTACCCTCACATTTTGGAATATTAAATGATGATGTCGACGCCGAATTTGTTGATTTTATTTATTACCGTTTAAATATTTTTCAATACACTTTATGACTAAACAAATCGAAATCACAAGCATTCGAGGGTATGAGGCAGTGAAAATGTTTTTCGAAACAGTCTCCTTCGCGACTACTTCATTCGAGTCCATGAGTTTTCGAACCTGTGAGGCAGTGAAAAATAATTCGCAACAGCGTGTGTCGCAACAACGGCGTTCGAAACAACATAGGGGACCCGGTGACAACCTGCCACCCTTTGCAAAGGCTATGCCTCGTGAGCAAAGTTGGAACCAAACTTTGTTGTGCGAACCACTCCCCTCCTTTCAGGGTGGACCATAGTTTCAAAAAAAACTTAAGTATTATATCGCCCTGGAGTAACTTCATCCTACCAAATTCTTAAATATTTCACACTATGCCGTTCTTGTACAAGTGACCTTCTCCTTCTCGCCCGGCTGCGTCCCTCAGACACGTACATGTCCGTTTTCATTGTCCACATGAAACAAATAAGCTTTTTAATAAACTATATAAAACGTTTCATTAAAATAATGTCTTGTTTACATGAAATAATGACACACAACTGACATACATTGACATCTTATTTTTTTTCTACTTGATTATTCTAACGTTTTAAGTATTACAATTAAAAAGTTTTAACTACAAACTAATATAAAATGGTATCAACCTATTTGCATGTACTATTTATTAATCTAGTCAAAACCTCCCTTGACTACAAGACACATCAAGACAGATGTCATATGACATGACTTTTCCTACCATGACAACTATGAAAACTATACTATTAAAATCATTCGTGCGTCGTCATGTTTAAAAATGTTACATAACTATCATGTCCTGCTTATCTCCCTAAACTAACTAAAATTATCTAACAATACTAACAAGGACATGATATATAAAAGAAAATGACGAAAGCTTACGAAATCCTCAACATTAATCGCTTCCTACTTTTTAAATTTTATACAGTTGTATCAAATTTCTTTCTAAAAGATTTCCAAATTTTATACTTAGTGATGGACAACCGTTTGATCAAATCATTTATAGAATATTTTTTATGATTTGACTTGTATGGTTTCTTTTTAGGTGTATAAGTTTGTATGTGTATAACATCCTTTCTAAACTTTCTTCTTACCCTTCTATACATTTTATTACGGGCAAGGAAAGAAATCTTACGATATTCAAACCTACTCAGAGTTTTGTGTGCGTGTGTGGCATTACCTACGTTCTCCCATGTTAGCCCTAACATGTAAAATCAAGCCCCTAGGTTTTATATTTACGCTATACTTTGTTTCCACGGCCTTATCCTTCTTAACTTCAGGGTTGTGAATACGAGACGACACGTGAGGTTTAGCCTCTATCAGGACCGTCTCCTTCAGCTCGGCTTGTACTGATACAGCTCGTTCAACTTCAATGTCCTCCATCATGATAGCTTCCTCGGCTTGGACCTCAACAAGCTCTTCACCGCTTTCCAAATGATCATTGAGATCACACACTGATTCTGTCAATAGTATAATTTGTTGTTCTGGAATTAAAGCAGAGTTAGGAATTGGAATGAACACACCCACTTCTATGTCTTCATCCGTCGTGTTCTCTTCCGTTGGTTTCTCAGGTTCTTCCTGGATTGGGCTGCATTCCACTTGCTCGTGGCTTGGGTCGGTCTCCCGGCAGCTCTGTTCGTCGTTGTCATCATTACGGTCATCATCGCTTATTAGTATTTGTGGGACATCCGTCACCACGCTAGAATTTAAAACTGTATTATCATCTACATTTTTATCATCTTGCCGTCCGCATTCGTCGGATACATCGGCGGTTGTTTGTTCCACATGTAACAGAGCTTTTAGTGCACGTATTTTACATGAAATGCACTTGCAGGGAAATTCATTCCTTATTATATCGCACAGCAACTTAAAATCAATACCCTCGTGGTATGTGTAGTTATAAAAATGTTTAGCTGCACCATGCAAAAATGCACCCAATATCAACGAATAATCGTTCTCTCGCCATTCACTCTCAGTGGCAACGAGTTTGAATTCACTTATGAACTCTTCAAAACATACTCGGTCTACGCCGGAAAACATATACATTTTGACGTTTTCAAACAAAATCACACATTAAAACATTCGCCATCTAATTAAAAAAAACCACTTAGCGCTTTATTCCACTAGGCGTCGATACATCGCCTGACATCAACATCAAAATACTCCTCTGGTACGCTCTTACGTAGCTTTGGGGGTTTTACCAGCCCATATACTTTTTTACTTCTTCGTGCAATGTTTCACGCCTTGCACACGCGTTTTTTTTCACGGCTTTTCGTATACGCGGCGTTTCGTACACGGCGCCTCCACCAATTGTGGACCACAGGAATATGTCCTGCGGTCTACTTATCAAATATTACCAAATAAAACCCGTTTTAGGGGTAAAAGCAGTATAATAGAGCACCGTGGCTCGGAGAGTCCAATAACATCTGAATGCTTAAACAAAAACCGTTCTACCATATTCAAATATTCTAATTATTACCAGCCACGTCCAAAGGAGGTATGTACAGCCAGATGCTGCGCAAAGAGGCTCTTACAGTACTAATGATATCTTGAACAGTTTAACTTCATTTAGTACATCTAAATTCAGAAAAATATTCCCGGGAATCCTGGGGCATGTCCATATTAACATTGTCATTCAGGTTCATTGACCCAAAATAGCACTACCTACCTACGCCGATCCCTAGTTATAACAGATCATTAAAAATACTATTTTGCACAGATATTACACACATTTTCGCAAATAATCTAGGTACAGTTATGAACACGAGGATCATTCACTTAGAAATTGCGTCAATTTTTTTTTTGAATAAAAAGGCAATTGAAAACTCACATACACAAACCGCCAAACCCGGAACAACTATCTGTAGGCCATACAAATATTTGTTCCGTGCAGGAATCGAGCCCGCGACACACAGCGTAGCAGCCAATCGCTCAACCACTGCACCGACTGTGTCGTCCTTTATGTGAAAGTAAAAGTATTTTATTTTATTTCTGAGTGTAATCAAGAAAAAGGTTGTTTGATTGAAAGAAATCAAAAAATTAACAAGTCTTCGTTTGAAATTAATATTCCAAGAACCCATAAACTCCCCATCATAAAAGAGCACTCTTCAAATAAGTCCCACAAAACTCAACCGGAGAAGTCCAGTTCACACCGGCTTGATCCGGATAAATGCGGCTAAATGATCTCTCGACTTTCCCACCGTCATTATGGCACCACCAAGTTAAGAGCAGCGTTTTTTTTTTTGCTGTTAATTTAAGGCAGTGGTTTCAACCCGTGGTCCGTGGACCATTGATGGTCCGCAAGGTTCAAAACTTGGTCCGCAAACGGTTTAAAATTTTAATTTCATTTTCTGTTCACGAGTTCTCTGTACACAAGTTTTTATCAGACACGTTGTGTCTTCTATGTTAATCCTCTAAACTATGTAACTATGTATGTTTTGATAACAGTGATATTCAAATAACAGAAAATATGACGTGAATACAAGCCAAATCAAAATCATTCCAAGTGCCACGCAAAACTAACTTTTATGGCAGGCGTACCGCTTCTTTCACAATACCCAATTTACTAAACCAGATACCTGTGGACATTAGAGACTCAATGAACAGTACAAACATAAAGCGCAAGCTGAAAGAACATTACATCAACCTGATTACAACTTAACGGTTAATAGCGCGTTGATCAAATCTCAGGCCATGGCATGCTAAGACAGACCCCAGGGGTCTAATTGTGCTCGTGCGACGAAGCCGGCCGATCACTGGGCTGGGGGCAAAGCCTGCGGTCCACCCGCCAGGGCCGGATCGAGGAGAAAACCCTCCTCCACCGCCGCCGCCGCCGCCGTCGCTTCCGCCGCAGCCGCCGCCACCGTCGCCGCCGCTGCCACTGCTCGGGAGGGGGCTGAAATGGAGTGCCAGTAATGGCCCCATTCCGCCTCCTCCAGACGTACGTTAGTCGCTGCGCTTCTCAGGAACTGACGCTCCTGGGCAAGGCGCAGTGACTGACGCCTGCGGACAGCGAGCAATGGGTAGCTCGCTGTCCGATCAGGTCAGGCCAGAGTCGACGGCGCGTTTCACTCCAAACGCGCCGTCAGCAACGGAGACGGGGCCCGCCAGGGCCAGAGCCTGCCAGGGTTGCGGAATATGTTCGAAAGAGTTACCGTGGCCCTGGGAAGAAAGGCACTAGGAGGACTAAGGGTGGGTTTTAGTCAGTAAAAGTCTGACACTCCCTGCCGCTCCACCCAGAGCGGGAGGGGTCATTTGATGATTTCCCATCCTATAAAAAAAAAAAAAAAAAAAAGGGGTCTAATTGTGTGCCTTGTTTAAGAATAATAAAAACATTGTATTTATAAATAAATAAATAATAAAATGTCACCGGGAAATTGCAAACTCCGTAAGATTGTAATTCATCTTTTTTAGATTCTAATTTCTCGATATTTATTATGAAATAATATTTTCAATGCAATAAATCCCCTCCAAATGCAGTTTCCATTAGATCCGTGTCTTATTGAGAAAAATAGTTAACAATTTCTCGCGATATTTTACAAACTTACGGTGGTGTTTGATATTTTCCCGTGACATAAATGATATTATAAGTTTATTTTTAGCTAAACACCGCTTAATTTTCTTCTTGATTTCTGTTCCTTGCCAGCAACAAATAAATCAAAGCGGTCCAAAAGGTTGATAACCACTGATTTGAGGCGAGTTATTAAAGGCCATGGTTTATAAGGTTTATGTTAAGAGTGGCTCCTGATTGTAATCTTTTTATGGTGTTGTTTTTGAGGTTATAATCTTGTTTGTTTGCTGTGTTAATTTAGCATCTCTCTTGGTTTCGGGTTTGAGAACCTATTTTGATGATTATTTTTAAAGAGATAGATGGAACTCTGGACACGGTTAAAGGCGAAAATATATATTGTGAAGCGGCGGGAAAAATTTAGATATTAATAAGTAATGGTTATGGATATAAAAAAAATCTATATATCATAACATTATGAAAAAATAATGGATATCAATATGGGAATTATTTGAGGTTTACAAAAATAGTATCAATGATTGTATGAGAGGTCCATTAGTATTTTTTTCTAATCAAATTGAATTAATATGGGCTCCCATATGACAGGTGACCTACAATGGTATTTTTTTGCGCAAAACGTCTTTCGGCTGATATAATGATGATGATGATGATGAATGTTGTAACATGTTTTTTTACTAGCATAAGATAAGATGTTACCACCCAACTTTTGAGAGCAATAGTAGTCGTTTTTGTGATTTTGTTACTCCAACAGGTGAAGTCCGACTTTTTGCTGAAACCACCCACCAAACCAAACTTTTTTTTGTGGCTTCTGCTGGCTCACAGTTAACCGAACCATGTAAAACTTTAAAACGTCAAAATATTCCGTTCGTTTCTCGTGAAAAATACACGAAACTCATTTGTAAACCTGACAGATAATATCAAACGAAAAAAAAATCCTGTTTACAGTTTTGCAGTATCACGCTTTTTTCCTGGCAGGACCAATGATATAACGTGTACCCAGAATAAACGCAATACCTCTTCTCGAAGTATATTTCGTTTCCTTGACGCCATACATTTTATCTTGTCAGCGCCTTGTCCGCTTTGTATTTCAAGTCCCTTAAAAATATTAACATTTTTGCAAATGCAAAAAAAAAATATAACCATCAGAATTAATAATCTCCTCCTTTTTGAAGTCGATTAAAAATGGTTCTTAATTCGGTTGTATTTTTTTAATGTTTGTTACCATAAATCTCCGTCATTTATAAATACTTATATTTGAAAAATTATTTAATGTGAAAGGATACATTGTATTTTCCGATTGGTCCCATTTTATTATCAAAGTTGTTTCATAAGTTTGGTTTTTAAATCAAAATATCTAGAAAAAATATTTCATCCGAGTTCCTGTGACTTTCCAGTGGTGTTTACGAATTACGAAAAATGATAAAGTACTAACTTACCTACTAAAAAGCGTAAAATGAAAAACTTTTTCATTTACAAAAAATATAACCAACAATTGAAAAAAAAAATTCAAAGTATAAAATAACTTTCTACGAATTCGAATCGGATGCAGTGCGAAAAGCAATATCCGAATTCGGTCCGAGTTTTTGTATTCGTATTTTCACGGATTCGGATCGGATGCAGTGCGTTACGGTACCGCTCTTATTCCTGTTTTAAGTTTGCGTGAGATAATTTTCAAGTTTCAAGCGGACGAAGTGCAGATAAAACCTAGTCTCTGTAGGTACCAGTACCTACAGAGACTAGGTTTTATCTGCGGTTCAACAACGAGCGGTTTATAATATAGTGGATTAGTGATGGGAGATTACTACTACAACTAATCGAATCAGTCGATTGTTCAGTTTAGTCGATAAAAGTCGATAACAATCGCTGTTAGTCGATTGTTATCGACTAACGGCGTGCGGCGAGAGACAATGACTGACTCGGTTACCGCGTCAACTTTAACTACTAATTAGTAACGCAGCGCACCCGTTAATATACCTACGCGTGCGTACTACCTGCCTCGTACTACTAACTACTAAATAAGTAATTACAAAAGATGGTGCAGCGGGCGTGCGCTGCGCTACAAATCAATAGTTAAAAGTCCGTGCGCCACTACTTACATTATAAATAACCCGCGCAAAAACCAACTAAAGCAAACAAATTGAACTAATAATACTTACAAATGACTAAGCATAAACAATTGACGCAACATCGTATGTCGATTGTTATTCGAATAATAATGGTGAGGGACTACTATATCGACAATCGAATGAGCAGTAGTACAATTTCCGATTCAATCGATTGTTTTTTTTTTGCAACAGTCGCCCATCGCTATAGTGGATTGCATTTTATTGAGTAACCTCGAGAGAGCTCATGGAACATCGTGGTTTTACAATTCCTAGAACAACGAAAGAGGAATTTTGTTTCGATTTATTTTTCTTGTTGAAATGTTTAGTTTTCTATATGAATTGCCTTTGTAAATGTTTCTGCATTTCCGTAGGTAAACTTGAGGTTGAGCTTTTTTGTGTTTTGAGCATCCATAGCTCAATAAAATAATTTATGTAAGTCACTGAAAAATGTACCTATCAGTAAGATGAATTACGCCAATGCCATTAAAACAGTTAATCATAGATAATAAATCGATTTGCTTGAGAAAAGTCCCTCATTGGCTTAAAGCTAAAATACTCAAGAACATTTTTTCATGAATTTTCCAGCAACGGATAGCTAGAAGGGAATCCAACATTGTTTAAAACCCAGTAGCCCACTAAAAGCTGGTTTTTATTAACATTGAAGTCTGCTCTGCAAGTAGTTCCGACAAAGCGCAGTTAATTGCTGTAAACGTACGCTTTAAAGCGCTTTAAGCTGTGTGCAGCGGGAGATGTTCGAAATAGGGATGTTAAGGAGCTCTGCAACCGTAACTGAAACTATCGGATATTTCTGAAATATAAATCTAACCGTAACCAAATCCGAATTCCGATATAAAAGCTTTGGATAGTTTCGGATAGAGGCGGAGTTTAAATGAGACTAGATATGACAAGTTTTCTGGCCGGCCAAGCCGACACACAAGCCGATTTTGTGTTTCACTTTTACAATTTCTTAAAAATCTAATAGCCGTAAACGAAACTATCGTATACTCCGAAATAATTCCTTTCCTTAAATATAATCGATCCGTATTCAGATTCAAAATTCCATATCCATATCATTCCTTTCAATCATCAAATGACTCCTTCCGCTCTGGGTGGAGCGAGAGGGAGTGTCAGAATCTTACTGGCTAAAACCCATCCGTGTTCCTTCTAATTGCATTTGCGTTCCAGGGCCGCGGTGACTCTTTCGAACAAATTCCGTAACGACATCCCTGGTTGGAACATTTTATTATATTGGCTTAAAGTTCGTGGAGATTTGGGAATTATGTGGGGATTTAAATATACTGCGACTTGATTACAGTGACATATAAGTAGTATTGCACCATTATTGTCGTAATATACTGGTAGGTTCGCATCAGACCACAATCTTACCAGAGAGCCAATATATATAACTTTTAGGCAACGGCCGCATTCGCAAGTCAGTCGCAATATGTCAAAAATGTATGGAGATTGAGGTTTTTTAACGGACGGACAGACGGACGGACGGACAGCGGACGCTTAGTACTAGGGTTCCGTAGATTACCCTTCGGGTACGGAAACCTAAAAAACAAAAGTTAAAATGATTTTCCCGTGACCAATTTTATTTATAATCCAAACCGTCTCTCACGAGACCCAAACAGAACAAACCAATTTGACCGATGTCTTTAGAGTAACATTCCACATTTCCACAAATTAGTCGCAAGATAAATGTCCTCTCTTTATCCCACGCCCAGCGTTGGACAATTACAACAGAACTGTGTGATGCGGGTCCTCGCAGTAATTTGTTTGCGAAACAAACAATTGTTTGACGTTTTTGTTTGAAACGAGAACGAGACGCGTTTTGTAGCATTTTGTTCTATAAGAGATGTTTTCACTTGTATTTGTGTTTCTGATGGAGGTGTAGTGAAATGGTTGTTATGAATTGGTATTAAAATTAGTGCAGTTATCGTTTTTTTAGGTAAGTTTATCAGTGATAGGCTAGTTATGACTGCTCTTTTAACGTGTTTTTAAAATATGAAAAAGCTCAAAAATTTATGAATAGGCTATTTTGACAGTTTGCGATTGAAATGCGAATGCGAACGATGTTAAATTAGTAGAATTGGCCCACTGGGAGTCTTTAAGTCAAGAGTGAATAGATTACTTCTAGGCAAGAGTGCTCCTCTTACCAATATTAAAAAATAAAAAATTGTCTATTTTTTATGGGCAATTACTTACAAACAAACTGAAAAGATGACATTAAAAAGAATAATACGATCATATTCGTAGAATTCTAGGCGCAATCGTGTCGCGACACAATTTCCGTTGCAACCCGACGGGATATTGGTTATAACGTAGCATTCTATGCTCCCTGGAAATAAATATTTGTACGCTTTCTTTCTACTATTGCTATCGAATCAAGAGAAAAATGAAATATATTTGTTTTTTTTTTTTTTTTTATTTGATTAAAGGGCTTTATCGCTTAGCGACCACATCGCCCAATACAGAAAAATCAAAAAATATTACAATCTACCTTAAGACTAACTCATACAGTTGTTTAGCATTCTCCGACATTGGACAAGCGAGTAGGTATTGTGTTACAGATACCAATATTATAAGATTTACAGCGCCCAAAACATTGATCCTCGTATTTTCATTCCGGACAAATGGAATATTTTATTTTTCTTAGCTTTGTAAATTTTTTATTATATAATTTTAACTTATTGTAACTTATTTTATTGTGATTTACGAGTAAGTTATTTGAATTATTTTATTGTAATTTTAGGATTTCTTTGAAGCGCGTAATTAATATTGCCTAGACCTGTTTTCTGTGAATAACGCTGTTGATTACATAATTATTGTTAATTTTACATTAGAATTTTATTTATATTATAAATTATATAATTGTTAGTTAAGTATTCCAAATAAATAACTAAATAAAAAAAGAAAAGGCAATCGATTCTTATGAGACTTAAGGCGTCTCAGGTGCGCTTTCTACACACATAAAACCATCTATGGAAATCCTTCTTTTTGTGGCGTGCGTTATGGTATAGGCATGATGTAGGTCCCGCTTCTTCTTATTTGTGTGCTTCATTGCTGTGCAAAGTTATGGCGGAGACGAGCTGCTTCCTGGCCACACTGCCTTTGGCTTTCGGTCTGTGGTCACAGTGAGTCCTGGTATCGCCTTGGCCTAAACTGAAGAGAGATGATTCCTGGCTAAAAAATATAATTATGAATCTGTTTAGTCCGTCAGTTAGATTATCGAAAAATATTGGACATATAATATTTTTTGCTTTATCAAATCAATAATAAAAGACGAAGATAAAACGCATCAAAGATCAGGAGTGAGGGCTTGTGACGTCATGTGTAGGTAAAAAGTGTACTTACACGTGACGTCATATAATATCAGTCTTCATATTAGTTTTCACCAGGAGTTAGCGAAACCAGCCATTAGCCACTCAGTTGGACTGTTACTCAAAATTATATTAAATACCTGCATTTTTTATCTGAATTAAAGTAAACCACATAAAAAAAGAAAATAAAGCTCTTTCACAAACTTAGAACCACAATATTTTCCACTAAAAATGCCAAGCCACTCTTCAGCTGTAAGTACGTTTCAACTCCGCGAGTTTTATTTCAAACAAGGTTTTATTTCGATGCCCACTGGTGCGTGACTCCTCATAAGAAAGCTCTTTACTAAATGAAATACTATAATATACCTACTAGTAATACGTTGATTTTTATTATGTGGAAGTACAGTTACGTACAACTATTTTCTTAATGTCCCTCGGAAATTATCGTGTAAGTATAATAATTTGAATTCAGAATAACTAGGTAGTGCACCTAGATAGTGTTATAATAATAATATAGTTCACACGGAAATCAAAACAAAGCAACATTATAGTACCTCAAATTATTTTACTCGATAAATCTAATTATTGATGGACATGGAACTTAGCATTCGTTTGTATTCGGAAATGCGATGATTGCCGAGAAGAAAATAGTTGTACTTGTATTAGTTGTTTGTTAGACATTTTATTTTGTGTATGTCATGACTAAATAATATCTGCCACATGGGTCAACCTTTGAGGTTAAGCAACGCTTTCTGAGGTCGAACTGTGGATGGGTGACCATCCATTACATACCAAAACACGATTTCTGACGCATTCTTAATGCCTCTGAAAGCACTTGAAGCCGTTGGTCCCAGCTGTCATTTGAAGATCATTGACAGTCGTTGCAGATATTTAGAAACCAGAAAATCTGACACCATTCTTGCCAAGAGGTATCCAGATACCCAATTTGGAAGTCGTATGGGAATATAATTTCCGTCACATGGTTACCCTATTCTATGAACGGTCTAAGCATCTGCCAGCACGTTCATCAAATGTTGTATTAGACGCATTGGCTGAATGTCACTTAGGGCGCTGATTAAACGGCGTAGTTCAATGAAAAGCCTAGGTAGCCAATTAAACGGCCGAATAAGCCAGTTGGCTGCGACAGATACAACATTAATCCGAGATAACTCTAGATGAGATTAAACAATACAAACCAAACCCAGCAACATCGCAGACACAAAATAAATTCAATTCAGAACAGTAATTTATATTAAAATTTACACATTCGTAAATTGCACCCCGTTGCACCCCTTTCTGGGAACGTTCACAATGCACGAACGCCACAAATTCTACAAAATTATTATTCCAATAAGCTTCAGTAATTCAAAATTTAATTCAGGCAGGACAACTAAGGGAGGCAGGCTTAGTGCTAATTTACATACCTAGTAGGTACGGGTAGTACGGGTACCCGGGTACCCGGCCTGTCTAGACATGCTAACTCATTACTAAAACCCGTTTAAGTACCCACTTGAAGTATGGACGACGAGGAAAACTGTGGAGACGATTTTTTTGGATTATTTTATTTGGTTTGTTGTTTTCTTTTCTCTAAATCTGTATGATCGGGTGTACTAGAACTACTAGAGATCCTTAGGTGATACCAAAAAGATACATTTACAATTTACCAAAAGAGTCATGGCAGGTTACCCATCCGTTGTCTCTCTGAAACTGAAAAACCTAGGCTGTCTTAAAATAGAACAATATTTACGGCGCTAATGAGAGTCAAGAAGAAAAACTTTTCTGAGTGGTAGATAAAATCTTTGTGGTCCTGTAAGTAAGACCAAAGAGAAATAAAAAACTCCATACCATTAGCTAGCTAGATTTAACAATACTAATCATGAAGGCAAAGCAAAGTAAATAAAGCAAAATTAAAAATTACTTTGTAAAAAAACCCGACCGCTAAAAAGTTCCAAACAAGTCGCTTTTCAAGCAGTCTAATGCAGTTTGTGGCCTCAGATCTGTGATTGAATTACATCAGACTGCTTGAAAAACGACTTGTTTGGAACTTTTTAGTCGTTTTTAGCGGTAGGGTTTGTCGACAGTCTTTTTTTTTATTTCCTATAACCTCCTTCTGACACAGTCAGGTAAAAAACGACGCGTGTCTATAGAAACAAAAATAAAGTGCAGCTTCTCCATTGAATTCTTGTTCCAATTATGGTCACGTAAGTTCACAAAGTCCAGGTATATTGCCAACCCATCTACAAACTGACCATAGAAGTTGACGACTTGGGGAAATGGGGAGCTTCTAGAATATTCTGCGGCTTACATTTTTATATCTGACAGTAAGTTATTAAGTTTTCATCGTCAGAAATGGCTCTGGCATTTTTCTAAATTAAGTACATTCTATCATGTTGGACGTGACGATTGCTCTTGTGTTTTTAGCTAGTGAATCGTCTCAATTTTCTAGAGAAAAACGCAAACTTCAAATCAATAATATTATGTTTTTATAGCAAGACCATGATCATCAACTTTTCGGACAAGTTAAGTTGATTTATATCTCAGAGACGGTGATAAGAATTAAATTGGATTGAATTGATTGATTGTCCTTTGCAACGACTTATAAAAGTTCGCTGGGGACTTTTGGAAACAAAATTTGTTAAATCCCTACTAATTAAATGCGAAAATAACTCTGTCTACTTCACGCTGTACGTTTTTACGTTAAAACGGCTGAACGGATCGTCATTAAAGGCAATTTTACAAGTCTGGGATTTATGGAGAATGACATAAGCTACTTTTTAACGCGATAACCGACATCCACGCGAGCGGAGCCGCGGTCCACAGCTAGTACCTACTATTATAAAGGCAAAAGACGTTACTTGATAGAAAAATGACCATATTCGACAATAAAATCTGCCAAGCCTTTTATCAACTATATTGGTTTTGAGTTTCAGTCAAAGCCAGTTTAACAACTATAAGTAATACTAATAACTACCAGTATTCTACGTGCCTTAAAATCGAGGGCCGTGAGTTTCTGCGTGATTGCGTGGAGTCACTTTATTATGTTTTTTAATTATTAATTTGTTTAAACTTTATGTACATGGGCGGACTTAATGTAACAAGGCATTCTCTACCTTACCTTTTGACTGTTAAGGTTGATATTCAAAAGTGCCATAATGGCAAATAATTTGACGTTTTGACTTTGAAAAAAAAAAGTGTCAAAATATATGACTACGAAATGGGTGCCTTCTTCTGTAGAGAAAAACAAAGGGGCGGCACTTGTATATTAGTCAGAAAAGGATAAGTATCGTGTATTGACCATATCCTAAGCAACATTCCCGATGCAACTGCAACCGTTCTACCTTTACATCTTTCAGACCATGACACTGCACAAATATTAAGCTTTCCTACTAAATACTAATCACATAAAGCAACAATATACTATATTCGTAGAAGAGATTTCGACTTAGACAATATCCGGAAATTCAAAGAATGCATGCAAAACCTCTATTGGTCTGACATATATAGAACTACTGATACAAATTCCGCATTCAATAAGTTTCATGAACTCTTGTGCCTATTTTACAACCTCTGCTTCCCCAAGGTAAGAGTAAGGATAAACTCTAATAATGCAAACAGGCAAAAGTGGATAAGCAAATGACTTAGACGAAGTTGTAAAACCAAAAGGAAACTACGCTACCAATATTACAAAAATAAAAATTCATTTAATAAAACTAAATATACCAATTATTCTTATCTTCTAAAAAAATGTATTTATGGCTCAAAAAAGAACGCGAACATAAAATATATTAATGCACATGATAACAAATGTAAAGCCACTTGGACTGTCATTAAAAACGAAATAAATAATAGAAGCCTCAAAGACAACATAGAAACCATAAAATTAGATGATAGTGTAATTACGGATCCTGCAGAAATGGCTTCTGCATTCAACAACCATTATGTAAATTTAACGCATATACCTACGCAACTAAGTCCTGGACAAAGCTTTGAGAAAAATACTTGTGTCAACTCGATTTTCCTCAAACCAATGTTGGAAAGTGAGGTTCGACAAGAAATAATGTCTCTGTCCGATACTAGATCGGAGGGCTATGATGAAAATAAGCACCAAAATCATAAAAACCTGTTGTTATGAACTGAGTGGTATTTTGACTCACCTAATTAATATGTCATTCTCAGCCGGAACTTTTCCTGAGAATCTAAAGCTATCGATCATAAAGCCAATATTCAAAAAGGGAGATAAGAGTGAAATCAGTAATTACAGGCCTATTACCTTAATACCAATCTTGTCTAAAATTTATGAACAATGCATGTATAGAAGACTTATAGATTTCTGCAACAAATTTCTTATAATAAGTAACGAACAATTTGGATTCCAAAGAAACAAATCCACTTCATTGGCCGTCTTCTCTCTTATAAAGTCAATACTTACAAATATCAACAATAATAATCTAACTACTGGGCTTTTCTATGATTTATCAAAAGCCTTTGATGTGGTATCACATGACATATTAATAGGTAAATTAGAGTCAATTGGGATTAGACCTGCTCTTCAGTGGATAGCATCCTATTGGAGTAACAGGCAACAATGTGTCGTTATCAATAAAGTTAACAAAAATAAAGATATGATACCCTACACGTCAGAGTATAGGCATAATAGATATGGCGTTCCGCAAGGAAGCGTATTAGGTCCAGTATTATTTCTTATATACATAATTATAATAACAATGTCAGTCTGAATATTAATAAAATTAAACAGGTTACACATACAAGGTTTTTTGGCGTTATAATAGACAAAGATATCAATTGGAAGGAACACGTAGATAATTTAAGCACTAGGATTAATAAGTTTGTATATGCACTCAAACAACTTAGAAATGTTACTAACATAAAAACTGCAGTAACATCATACCATGCATACGTGGAATCATTGCTACGCTATGGCCTTGTGATGTGGGGTAATAGTGTCAATCTGAATAGAGCATTTGTGGCTCAAAAAAAGTACATTAGGGCTATGTATGGACTACAACCGGATGACTCGTGTCGACCTATATTTAAAAAACTTGACTTGCTACCGTTGCCCTCTCTATGTATTTATGAGACATGTATATTCGTAGCTAGAAATAAAAATCTTTTCAAGACAGCAAATGATGTATGTCCTCGCAACAGACGAGATCCCTATAAATTGGTTTTTCATGATTTACCAAGAATAACCAAGTACAATAGAAACTGCTTAGCAATGTGTGTACGTATCTATAACCACATGCCTAGCCATTTTAAGTCTCTAGATATAAGGTCGCTAAAGCTTAAATTGTATAAGTGGTTAAGTGAACGTAGTTATTATAATTTGAAAGAGTTTATGGATGCTAAATGTTGATAAGTTTCGTTATTATTAGATTTGCAAAAAAAAAAATGACATGCTATAACATAGCAAAACATGTTTGTACTTTTTATTTTAATTAACACCATTTTATACCATGTTTTATGCAAATAAATGATTTATTATAATTGTTGAAAAATAGTAACCGGGTATATAGACCAATTTTGGTTTGCGTCTTTCTGTTTTAGGTACCAATATAAAAAATTAAAACTCCTTATTATGTATAGAAATCTTTATTCACCAAATCGAACATTATTTTACTTTCCAACATTCCACACATCAACATCTCTCAGAACACAATACCAGTGAGTGAATGCAGATTGCAGATTTGAAATCGTCCGCGACCTCCTCACGTTCAGACAAGAGACAGCGCTTCCCTTTCGCTTCCCCTCGGGAGACACAGCGCTGTAAAGCGCACGCTGATTGCTCGAGAAACGACTTGCGGGGACAAAGAATATTGAAAAGTGGAAACCGTGTTGAAGTTCGATTATTTTTTGGTTTACTTTTTTATAGGGAATTTGATGTTCAGTTTGTCTGTGGAAATCAGGTAAGTAGGTACTCAGCTTACTATTTCATCAACTAATTGAATGTTGATGTTACCAAACATGAGTAGGCACAGGTGCTCAAGGCTAAGTAGCAGCCAGGTGTAGCCTAATGACTGCAATTACAAATGCCCACTTGTCTCAAACGACGTTTTTCAACACGCTTACTCGAAAAACTAATAAAATTTCATATGCACAATATTTAGTCTTCATAAAAATTAATCTTCTGTGGTATGATAAGTGCACGTGTGATTCCAGCTGGCTGGGCAGGCAGGATGTAATTTGGCATGGTTATAGATATTAATCACGCCAACAGAATAATTGTAAATTTAAATCTGGTTTTTTTTTTTAAAGGTATGTACCTCAGATACAGGTATAGGTGTTGATGGAAGGATGATGTTTTTTAGGGTTCAATAAAGCTGAAATGAATATAGAATACTCAAACCTGCTACCTCTTGGAGCAGTGAAAAAATCAAACTTCTAAGTCACTGCAAACTAAAGATAAGTTGTTTTTGCGCTCGCAAGGGAATCAAAAAAAATAAAAACTTTATCGGATTTACTACAAAACGAGTTCTAACTTTAGTCCAAGCCTAAACTTTCAAGCCCGTTATTGCATTTTGAACTATATTCCGACTCCCATAAAGTTACAAAAACCTATTTTAGACCTCGGTCTATGTTGTCAATGTGCATTCAAGAACTTTACGGCATTTGGAATAAAGTTCAAAATTCAAAAATGGCTTGTTGGTTTAAACCTGGGTTTAAAGTTAGAACGCGTTTTGTAGTAAAGCCGTATAACTTTAATTCTTTTCAATTGAAGGTAGTTAACTGAGTAAATCCTAGGTGGCGCTGTCGTCGGTGCGTTGCTCAAAATTTTTGAATTTCCTCTTTTATTTCATAAACAGCACTATATTCATATTTTTATAAATAGCATTTTAATAAACAAAATACTATTTGCTAACACTAATGTTTAATAATAGCAAAAAGTAAAACAGTGGTGTTGTATTTCTTAAAAGTTCTACATCGCGCAAGTAAAGTTTTCTTGCGAGAAAAGATGTGTACAATAATTTTGATGTATCTGATGTACTTGCTTCGGCAGTACATATACTAAAATTGGAACGATACAGAGAAGATTAGCATGGCCCCTGCGCAAGGATGACACGCAAAATCGTGAAGCGTTCCACATTTTTTGGACAGTTTTACATAAATTTTGAATTAAGTATTATAATTATGTACCTACATATATTTTTTTTTATATATTTTTTTTCAATTATTTTGCATTTTACGACGTGAAAAAAGGACAGATGCCAGAGCTTTTGAAACATGGGTACCTATATGATAATATATTTACTGAAAATATAGCTGTTAAAGTACCTACACCGAAAATACCATACGTATTAAACAAATTTAAAGTATATAGCAAAACTAAGCATAAATTATTTATTGCAACCTTAAAGCTTAAAAAAAAAAAAACTTGTTCATATTCTTTCACTAGGTATTTTAAATGGCGTCTCCAAATCTACTGTACCGATTATAATGGAATTTGATACATGAACATCCTGTAACCCAAACACGTACCTACGCGCGAGTTAAGGAACCCCAACCTACCAATATTAGCTTTGTCAGACAATAAGTATTTACTAGATTATTATTTCTCAATTTCCCCACTGCGCGATCAGCATTTATAATTATCTAGAACATGCGTCAATCTGATCACGCTGTGGATGTACTACGTTAGCAATTAAGTTAGTATATAAGATCAATATCTTGTTAGATGAATTCAATTACTGTTTCGCTGTAACTCTGTCGGAATAAAGTTATTTTTTAACACTTCCGTTGTCGCTTACTTAATTCGCGCATTATTTAATAAAAAAAATGTACCGAGGTATGGGGACATTATTTAATTGGGGGACAAAATAGAAAATTAATATAAAAAAGTTTTCCAATCTGTACCTACCTAAGTACTTACATTTTTTTTTTCAATATTTTAAGGAATTCAAGTTTTTATTCATGAAATTAGATAAAAAATGACCAATCGTATAGTTATCTCCGAAACTAAAGAAAAAATTTGATAAAAAATTCGAAAAGTAGGTACCTACCTACCTAATAGGTTCTTACCTAAGTCTATATATATAAAAATGAAACCCGTTTTCCTTGGTCACGGCATCACGCGTGAATGGCTGGACCGATTTCACTAATTCTTTTTTTGTTGTATTTATTATTATTAGGAGAAGGTTCTTATGACAGAAAAAATTAAAAAAAAAAAAAAAAAAAATTGGCCGGAAAATTAGAAAATTTAAGGGTAGGTGTAGGGTAGGTGTAGGGTAGGTGTAGGGTAGGTGTAGGGTAGGTGTAGGGTAGGTGTAGGGTAGGTGTAGGGTAGGTGTAGGGTAGGTGTAGGGTAGGTGTAGGGTAGGTGTAGGGTAGGTGTAGGGAAGGTGTAGGGTAGGTGTAGGGTAGGTGTAGGGTAGGTGTAGGGTAGGTGTAGGGTAGGTGTAGGGTAGGTGTAGGGTAGGTGTAGGGTAGGTGTAGGGTAGGTGTAGGGTAGGTGTAGGGTAGGTGTAGGGTAGGTGTAGGGTAGGTGTAGGGTAGGTGTAGGGTAGGTGTAGGGTAGGTGTAGGGTAGGTGTAGGGTAGGTGTAGGGTAGGTGTAGGGTAGGTGTAGGGTAGGTGTAGGGTAGGTGTAGGGTAGGTGTAGGGTAGGTGTAGGGTAGGTAGGTAGGTAGCCAGTTGACGGGAGCGAAGCCGCGGGGGACAGCTAGTACTTTATAGATTACAGAATATAGATCATATGTCTATGATTTTATAGAGAACAAAACTGAGATTCATTCAGAGCCCTTTACACACGAATCGGACACGCACTTGGCCGGTTTTTACTTATGCTATCAGACGGTGAAAACAGTACCAAACGCATATGTACCTAATGCACTGTTACTTAGGTATGTCTATTGTTCCTTACCACTGACACGCTTGTCCCCCGCAACACACCCCGCATGCACGCTTTTAGGTACAACTTTCTTAGGAACAATAGACATAAGTAACAGTACCTAATATGCACGTCTAAGGAACGTGATTTTAATTAAGACACAAGTTTGATTGCAGCAGCTTAAAGGCAGCTCAAAACAATACGTACCTTATTTAGCGAGATGTACTTATGCGAGAAACGAAAAATCTTCCGTCTGCCTCTGCCACTAACCCACCCCTATTTACACCTACCTATCTGTGGATGTCTAGGTACGTACGACCAACTTCTGAGAGGCGTGCTTCCTCATATTACGTGCCTCTACAAGGCTGGATCTAGACTAAAAGGATTAGTCTGTATGAAGTTAGTGCTTGAAAGAAACTTGTGAAAGACGTAAAGAGCTATTATTTAATAATATCAGGTTATCTACCTACATATTTTTTTTACTCACTACTCAAAATTTTATTGCATTAGTAAAAGATCAATTATATATGTGTTATAAACTGGCTTATGTATTGTCCTAATGTATTCAAAATTATTTTAATCATTCTATGTAACCAGGTTACGGATACTTCAAATATAAACAAACATGAAGTCCACGTCTTTTCTTATTTTACTAATAAAATGTTACAACAATATGGACCCTGTCGGGCACAGCTAAATTTGAAGAAA
Source organism: Melanchra persicariae (assembly GCA_947386135.1). NCBI lineage: Eukaryota > Metazoa > Arthropoda > Insecta > Lepidoptera > Noctuidae > Melanchra > Melanchra persicariae. The sequence goes on along the minus strand of OX376655.1, from coordinate 1,951,521 downwards.
GAAAGAGGGCTAAGTAGCAATTCAAGGAATTCGATAACTAAGAACTATGTAGGTACATAATACAGTGTAAAAACTACAGTAGGTAGATAGCTAATTATCTAAATACCCAACAATATCAGTAAGGGTAATGGAAAAATGATGCAACACATTTTTCACTTGTTAAAACCAAAAATGAAGTCAAATGTAAATCGTCCAAAAAATGTGGAACGCTTCACGATTTTGCGTGTCATCCTTGCGCAGGGGCCATGCTAATCTTCTCTGTATCGTTCCAATTTTAGTATATGTACTGCCGAAGCAAGTACATCAGATTCATCAAAATTATTGTACACATCTTTTCTCGCAAGAAAACTTTACTTGCGCGATGTAGAACTTGTAAGAAATACAACACCACTGTTTTACTTTTTGCTATTATTAAACATTAGTGTTAGCAAATAGTATTTGTTTATTAAAATGCAATTTATAAAAATATAAATATAGTGCTGTTTATGAAATAAAAGAGGAAATTAAAAAAATTGAGCAACGAACCGACGACAGCGCCACCTAGGATTTACTCTGTTAACTACCTTCAATTGAAAAGAATTAAAGTTATAAAGTTTTTATTTTTTAGGGATAATTAAGTTTAGCGTAAAAGGAATTTCTTTACAGTACAATATTTTTACTTTTTGCTATCAAAAAGCTATATTAATTCTCCTTTTTGTTAAAAAGCAAGAACAGTTTCATCCTATCCTACAAAGATGGCGGTAGGAATGTTGATGAGAGCGCCATCTATGGAAATCAAGAAGTACTATTATAATGGTCGCGGATCAGTCAACTGACAGCGTTGACAACTAGGACTGATATTCGTTCAGCAGTTCCATTGTAGATGTCGCTTTAAAATTTCTGTTGTCCCAACCACAGCTTGGAGGGTTAGGAATTTACTGCACTTTTAATATTGCTGCCAGCTTTAGAAAAATATTGTGGAGTTTTAGTTTAGCATGCATGCCTACAAGGTTTTCAAAACTAGGTATCTGAATTTGGGCTAGAAAGGAACCTTTTCAAATCTTTATTGCACTAAAAGAAAAAAAAAAACTTTTCTTTGGATAAAATAAACCTAAACCCCAACATTTCAACAGACAAAAGATCTTAATCATTCACGTAGCTATTCCGGGCACGTTTTCTGGAGATTTGCCCTAAAAACGACGGTAATGACCGGCACAAACCCGCCATCAGTCATTAGTAAGTACACGCGAGTTATAAACAATGATAATAGCCGTGATATACTGAAACACATCAACGTTAAGTGGAACTAGTGTTGGGATGTGTCCCGGGATTTGATGGGGAGTTTTCTGGGATACTTAGACTGGGTATTGAGGTGCTTATTTTTTGAAGTAGGTAAGTAGGTACAACAAAAAGCAAATCTTTGAAATATTTAACTTACTATAATAATTACATTACGCTTAAAATAAAAACTTCTAACAAAGTAAAGTTAAGAAAATGGCGTCACAAAGATATCCGCAACGCTGTGGTCGATCTTTGGCAGTCGCTACGGATTGTCAGAAGCCAGAAAATCTGACTCCAGTCTTACCAAGAAGTACCGTACCGTGTTACCCGTTAATGGGTTGTGGAGGTCTGGTAGCAGCTCGACTTAAAATACTGGTACTAAGCTGATTCTGGTTTGACTGGAAGCCAACCCCAATAAAGTTGGGAAAAGTCGAGGCAGATGATGATCGCTGTGGTCTGAATGTGTGCCCAAAACACTGACAGCAATGCCATGTTGAATGGCAATGCTTATCGTCCAAGATTCATACTCAGGAGAACAACACATAAGCCTAGGAACCAAGGTTCCTACTTTTTGAGTGAGTTGAGGCAATACTTTGAGGTTTGATAATGCCAGAGCGTTTACGACGTAGATACGGCATTTCATACAAACTTTCAAGTCCTTATTTTTCAAAATGAATGAATCGATTTAAATGAAACTTCCTACGCATAAACAATATACGTAGGGCTAAAATTATATCACAGAACATTTTCTAACATTGTCTAATTAAAAAAAACCGGCCAAGTGCGAATCGGACTTGCGCACGGAGGGTTCCGTACCATTGTCTAATCATCTGTGAAAATTTCAACTGTCTAGCTATCACGGTTCATGAGATACAGCCTGGTGACAGACGGACGGACAGCGGAGTTTTAGTATATAGGTCCCGTTTTACCCTTTTGGTACGGAACCCTAAAAAGATAGTCGGAAATCTCGATTTCTATGGAAAATATCAAATCGGTCGAATTTTGCTGTACCTACCGACTATTTTTCGAACGTGTTCTCTGATGGTTTCATTAAAATCGGTCTATTCATTTTGAAAAACAAGGACTGGAAAGTTAAATGAAATGCCGTACGTCGTAAACTACCTACCTACTTAAAGCGACACGTCTGCCATACCTCAACAAACCGTCACAAATCCAGACGTATGAATAGATAGGGAGTTTGAGTGTAGGTTTGCAAGTGCTTGTGCTAGCCGATCCGATCGAGTGTCGTTTTTTGGCACAAATCAAAGGAGATTTGCTGCAAGCTTTTTTGTTTTAATAAAAATACGTTAAACTAAAGGTTATAGCCGACAATAGCCCGATTTCCGATGCTTGCCTGCCGGTCCAAAATATAGTAACGTGTAAGCGTGTGTATGGCGATGTTTGATAAGTTGCAGTCAAACCTTTGTGGAGGTTTGAAGTTTGCGGCAAGTGCCGAGCGTGTGGCTCCAACCGAAGGCATTTTTCTAGGTATCGTGTTTGTGTTATTTTTTTTCGTGAATTGAGGTTACCTACTTACTCATTCTGGACATAATGTCTCTTTCGCGTCCCTTTCATACAAAGTGTATAGCAGCGTCGCGATGCAAAATATAATAGGAAGGACAGGGCGCGGACACGACGCTTACTCGTCTGCACCCTATTGTAAAACACACAGAAAGGACGGGGCACGGGCGCGAGCGGACGAGAGACGGGCGAGATCGGGGGGGTGGGCGCGGGTGCCGGGACTCGCGCGTAGTTGTCACACACAATTACACCACCACGTTACGTCCGTGCCTCGTCCGCGCCTCGTCCTTGTCTTACGTCTTTTCTATATGTCCAGCGACTTAGAAAAGAAAAGTCAACACAGATTTTAATTCAACATGAATCCACCAAATAAAATACAATGGAGTACAAATTGCAATATCCTGTCTTACCTGAACGTCTTCATACATCCCGGTTTCACTTTAAATCTCAATTAAAAGTTCTGTGATACCCACACCGACTGTTGTTTTAATGAATTTAAAACTCGCCAGCAGACTTGAGTTGATTTACAACTTTCAGCCGTATTTGCTTAATTTTATGGACTAGTATCTAAGAATTACGAAATAATATTATTATGTAGGTACCTACAGTCAAGTAATCTATTTGGTATATAGGCAAAAATATTAATTTTTCCACTGCACGGCCAATATTTGTTTCTAATGTGTGCAATAAAACTTTTTAAGCTTATGACATAGGTACACCGAGTGTGGTGTACAATAATTGTCTGCTCAGCACACTCACAACATTGTTTAAAAGTAGGTGCCGTTAGGGCCAGAGCCTGCCAGGGTTGCGGAATTCGTTCGAAAGACTTACCGCGGCCCTGGAAAGCAAAAGGCACTATGAGGAGCACGGATAGGTTTTAGTCAGTACGAGTCTGACACTCCCTCCCGCTCCACCCAGAGCGGCAGGAGTCATTCGATGATTTCCCAGTTATAAAAAAAGGTATCTGCCTGCATACCAAATAGCTTTGTCGACTGTAGGTACATTGGTATTTTGCTCCCCCCCCAAAATGAAGACGATTCAGCGCGTTGAAAACGTGACGTCACTATGAAGGTACAATTTTGACCAGCTACGTGACAACACGCGTGTCTTCAACGCACTGTATCGTCTTCACTTGATGAAACAGAGAATCTCCTTCATCCTATTAAATAACGAACATAACGTATTTACAAACGCAGATACACACGCACACATACACCTACACACATATACAAACGCAAAACTCACACACACAAATAACCACTCCCCCACTTACACAACCTTAGTTTACTACTAGTTCAAGCGATTCTTATCTTTGTTTTGTTTTCCATATTAATAACTAAATGTATTATCATTGTCTCGGCAACCTCATCTAACATGTCAGCATGAATATTATGAACTGCTTACACTTTGTCACTTAAGGGCAGCTGGTACTTATAGCTCAGGGTTTCCTTTTTTAAGTACCAGCAGTACATCATCTGTTCATTCTTGCACATAAATCTGTACTAAACATGTATATCACCTAGTTTGTGAAACAATAAATACATTATTACTAGTACATTATTACTAGTACTTTTATACCTACCGTATCGACATCCCACCTCTTCAGTGTACGAACTGGCTGGAGTATTGTCTGTGAGAAAGATATTCACCTATGAAATGCTACGAAGATACCACAAACAAGTTGTTCCTAACCTACCCATATCCAAAAAACGCGTGGAAAGATGCCCTGTTCCCCGTACTAGATCAGCATTTGCTAGAAGACACTATAATTTTCTTGCTCCGCATACCTATAATAAATTAATCAAAATCCAGAAAGTAAGCAAATTGAATAGCAACAAATTCAAAATAATTCTATTTACATGGCTAAAGTCAATGGACTATACTGTTAATAATAATAATAAACGTTTATTTCTCACCACAACTCTCTCATACTGATGTAGAAAATCTCATAAAAACATAACCCATTCTGCACAACACACGAACACACACATACACACCCACACATACACAAACACACCCGTATACACACACACATACACACAAACACGGTAGCACGTTTGTTAACTTTAGGTTTATATAAAAAAAAAAAAAAAATTGTTTCTGTTCTTTTAATTTATTCTGTCTGACGTAAATTGTGTCACTTTATTAAGGGGAAGACACTAACACCTGCAACACAGTTTTGACTAGCGCAGGTGCTAGGGAATCCTATAATCCAAATTGTATTCATTATGTCAATAAAGAATTATTATTATTATTATTATTATTATTATTATACTTTTTGTTTACGTAAAAAAAAGAAAAATAAATGTCAAATATTTTTTTGGAAATCTAAGTGTCGCACTAATTAGATGTTTTCAGTAAAATACCCTATTGTAGGTCCCTATAATCTTAGGTCACCTACACAATAATTTATGAAAATCCTAACCTAGAATTAACAGATCACATAAATTACTGAACTACGACAAAATATTCAGAATTTACATCCATTCCCGTTTTTTGGTTGTAAATCCCGGGGCTACAAGTTGTCAGCACTATTTGTATGGCTTGAGCCCGGGAACATTACTCTGCACTGAATCCCTGTGCTTAGTTTCGAAACATATCGCATTTTGGGATATATTGGGCTGTTCTTATGAACGTAGGTATATAATATTAGTATGTAGGTAATAGGTTGTTTTAGTGGAGGACGTGGATAATAAGGGTTGGTTATTATTATAGGTTTTCATTTATATTGACTCATCAAAAGGCTAATTCACATACTTAAAAAACTTTTTTACTTTTCGTTTTTTAGTGGTTGGTCAAAGTCGAAGCATTTATTTCAATTGGACTATTTACAGGAACTCTTGAATTGTCAAGGTCGGCCGGTCAAAAAGATGAAGTTATTTGCACGGTCCAAAGCGTAGATCTCTATGGAGAAGAACGTGCAAGAAACTCCACGGACATTCTTTTAAAAATAATACCTGTTACAAAATTATGGTTACTTCATGCATATTGAAATTATGCATATATGTGAGAACGATGTAAAAGACGTGCAGGATAAAAGAGTCCGGAATAAAAAAGAAACAATTCAACGAAATAATTAAATGGTACCCCCAAGACCTTCAGATCTTAACCAAATTTAAATGGGACCATTTCGAAATAAACCTCTTACGTCTCTTTAGTCTATACGGAGTTATGCCCGAACAAACATAAAAAAATATATATATGTAAACATAAACATCCGAATTGATAACCTCCTCCTTTCAGAATTCAAATTCAAGCCGTAATATCATTTCAGCGACAATTTAATCAATGTCAAAATGAATGGAAATTCGAGGTGTCCTTGGGCTCGAGACAAGTGAGATCCTGTCAACAGTAGCATGGCGAAGGCGATTGTCAATACGTCAAAAATGTATGGGGTTGACAGATGCCATCGAAATGTCACGTGATCAAATTCCTACATTTTGCCATTTCGACAGTCACATTCGCTAATCGAATGGCACATTGTCTAAGGCCTCTTGACAGTTGGCGACTGCGATGCGAATGCGACTGAGGCCGACTGTCCACTGGTTCGGAGAGGAGAGGAGCGGGGTGGAGCTGTGCCAATATTAACCAATAGATTTACATTAAATCTCTGCTCTGCGTCAGTGGACAAGGATTTGCCAACTATGTAGTTTAAAAATTCATACAAGACCGGCCGTGCGCTCAAATTAACTACTCTTGAACTCTTACCTCACTCCGCATTGACAATGGACAGACACGGTCCGCAACTCTGCTTCGCATTGGGCCCGGTTTCTATCAAGGCAGAGAGGAGCGGAGACGAGAGATGTGTTTGAATAAACCAATCCGATTTGTATTTCCACCACTCTTCTCCGTTAACGAAATCGGATGGGTTTATTCTTAAACATCTCTCGTCTCAGCTACTCTCTGCTTTGGTGGAAACCGGGCCTAAGGGTGCGGTCCCGCTGAGGCGGAGTGGAGACGAGCTGTGCCGCCATTCACTAATCAACCAAGCGGAGTGGAAAAGAGATTTGAATTTCAAGCCATGTGACCACTACCGAGTCAGTTAGCATGACATGACGTGGAGTGAGGTGATGCAGAGCGGTGTTGTGGACGCGGAGTAACCAGTTCAAGAGTAGTTTATTAGAACGGGCGGCCGGTTTTGTATAAATTTTTAAACTACATAGATGAAAAATCCCTGTCCACTGAAGCAGAGCGGAGATTTAATGTTTTTCCATTGGTTAACATTGGCACAGCTCCACCCCGCTTCTCTCCTCTACTGCTACTTCAGATTGATATATTGATAGTAATAAATGTTATAAATTCAAAAACATACACCATTATTTTTGCAATTTTCCTTACATTGTTATTATTGAACACATCAACGTACCTAACTGATAGGCAGCCATTAATAAAGTAAGTATTAACCTCGCACAAAAATACTTTAATAATAGTTTACCTATCAGATAATGGACTGTATAACAATCAACCCTCACTAACACCCCTTACTTACTGCGTAGCAAACTTCGTGAACGCACACGATCGGCACGTGTCGAAGTAAATATTAGTAACGACATTAAATATAACAACGCTTGCAAATATTCTGTAAAGAGGCAGGCAGATATGGATGGGTTCGTTGTAGAGGTGATTTTTAAGGATGGCAAATTATCAAATGACTTCTTCCGCTCTGGGTGGAGCGAAAGGGAGTGTCAGATCAGACTCTTACCAACTAAAACCCATCCGTGTTCTTCCTTATGCCCTTTGCGTTCCAGGGCCGCGGTGACACTTTCGAACAAATTCCGCAACATCTTTTCTACCTAAACTTACATTTCTTCAGTCACTATTACCATTAACGGGGCAAACATTCTGACTCCGAGTTGCTAGCGAGTTCTTGAAATCAATCCCTAGACCCCACGTGCAATAGTTTTGCAACAACGAGGTAATCCTTTGCTTTGTCAACACACATGATCGGCACGTGTCGAAGTAAAATACAGCTCTTAGTAATTTAATATGACATCAGGTGCGGATTCCATTAAGAGGTAGGAAGAGGTGTATTATACTATTGTATGATTATAAAGCTGGGTGCATTTCATCAGTCACTCATCTATACCTTGGACGTAGTTAAATGGACACCTAGATATAAGGTTAATTAAATGCAAAACGTTTCTACGAGATTGTCTTAATCATTTTTAATAAACGATTGCTAACTGTAGATAATATGTAGATTTTTTTTATATATTATTATGAACGGGAATGAGATCACGGCGACAAGGCGACATTTTGGCAATGTCACGATTTGTTCAAAAACAAACATGGTTACGTAACTTACTAATACCCAATCTCTTGCTAGTGACTGTGCTCAAAGTGGCAGTCTCCAAAGCTTGATGTGTCCTACTAATATTAATGGTGCGTGCTCAATCTTTGTCTATTTTTAAAACTATCGTTAAAAATCCTTATCTCTCTGTTTAAACGTTTTTACTTGGATTCTCTGCTTTTTTTTCATAATAATTATTGTATTGTATGTAGGTATTTATCTATTATATATTTATTATATTTTTTGTATTTACTGTCTTTTCTTCACCCTTAAAAATCCATCCAAAGGTTGAAAGACCGAAGCCGCCCACTGTACTGTGTGTAAAAGATAGATGAAGAAAACATTACACTGGTAATGTTTTCTTCATCTATCTTTTCCCTAACTTATATGGTGTATGTGTATATGTTACGGCTAATAGCCGAAGTGCGGCTACACCTAGTTTTAGCCGGGTCATTGGGCACCCCGACTCGGACACGGGACAGGTTAGGTTAGAAGGGGATGGCGGGGTCTAGTGAGCGGGCGAAGCGAGCGAACACAGACCCCGCCATCCCCTTCGTGGTTATTTTTTTTAAACCACACAGAAATAGGAATTTTAAAGTGTTTTGAGGTTAGGTTATAACTTGTTGTAGCCGGGTTGCACCTAGCTGTAGCCGGCTAAAACTAGGTGTAGCCGCACTTCGGCTATTAGCCGTAACATATATAATAAAGCGAATTCTATTCTGTTCTATTCTATTCTATTAACGCCCGCGCGGATGTGTATATAGTGTTCTATGCAAAATCTCAAAAGTAAACAACTCAGTGAGAATTTTTATCTCACGCGGGATTACTATAATTTTTTTGACCTGCACATGACACAACACCCCGAGGTTAGGATTGGATCATCTCATAATTATAACTATACAAACACACTAATAACTTTATTTACGTTCATAAAGCTGTGTTTTACTTCGACACGTGCCGGACGTGTGTGAAGTGCGTTTACGGAGTTCGATATTGGGGGTGGATTTCTTCGTTGGTCTAGTGGTAGCAAATGCCAACCAGTGAATGGGTGGTATTGGTTTCGTTTCCACAAGTATTTTCTTAGTAACAGATCATTCGTGTTTTTCGGCGCGTCTTTTCGGGAGCCTTAACTAAATGTATTATATTTTTGGCCTACTATTTAACTTTTATACCCGCGTGTTACTGGAAAGTTTGACGTGCCACTTCTTCTTCTAAGCTAAAACAGCATTTTATTAGTCTTATCGTAATTTTGACATTCAAAATGTACAAATTCTCAGTCTATTTATATTAACTTCATTGTACACAAAGAAAAAGGACATGAAGGAAATTAAAATTCATACAACGGGCGTCTTTATCGCTTGCAGCCAACCTGGAATGAATAGAAATAATCTGGTCACGAAATGTGTTTGCACTTGATGCAAATATGAAGTTTTACAATAGTTGTATTTTCATACTTAACACGAAAACATAAGGTTAATATTCAAAGCGTAGATATATATAAATTCCTACATCCTTATCTTTCCTGTAGGTCTTTATAGGTACACTCTTTTGCAAAAAAAACGGGCACCTAAGGAAATTTACGTTCTAAGGTCGATTTTAGTTAATTAAATGAAATTTATTTCTTTGACGTAGTCAGCAGTGCGATTCTGTAAACATGTCGAAGTGAACACTTGGGCTGGGTGCACGACGGGTGAGTTGTCAAACCATACAAATAAGATGGAATGACAGCTCAATTGTCGTTCACTCCGCCTAGGTGATGTCGATAGAATCGACCGGCTGTATACTTATAATCGTGTAAATTAATGCGCGTGAAGTGAATTCGAGCAATTAAAAGAAAAAAAAACGATGGATTCTTTAAAATCGACGTACACGCCCAAACAATAAGAAGTGGTCGGCAATAAAGACAAGTTTTTTTTTTACTTTTTTTAATTAAATAAAGTTACAAATGTAAAAACCTAATAACGAGTGTGACCTCCTCTTGCCAAAATCACAGTTTGAATCCTTCTGGGCATGCTTTCCACGATGTTTTTAATAACGTTTTGAGGAATACGTTCCCACTCTTCTGCAATGACTCTTTTTAGCTCCCTGATGTTTTGTGGAGCAGGTTGCACTGATCTTACCCGTCTTTTTAGAACATCCCACACATGCTCAATTGGATTGAGGTCAGGACTTCGAGCTGGCCAATCTAAACGACGGATCCCAACTTCTTGCATGTACGCTTCCACGTCGCCAGAACGGTGCGGGCAAGAATTATCGTCCATAAAAATGGAGTCTTCCCCAAGTGCAGTCAATGTGGGTTGTGCATATGGAATTAGGACTTCCATTATGTACCGGTGTGCATTTAATGTTCCATTTTCTATGAAAATTAACTCCGTACGCTCCGTCGAATTAATTGCTGCCCAAACCATAACGGAGCCTCCGCCATAAGGAGTGATTTCTTCGAAACACACTTCCGCATAGCGTTCCCGTGGTCTTCGCAGCACTCGCCGGCGTCGGTCCTCTCCACACAAAGAGATTCTAGCTTCATCAGAAAACAATACTTTATTCCAGTCCTCCAGAGTCCATGAAGCGCAGTTCCGAGAAAACTGAAGTCGAGCAACACGGTGCTCACGGAGTAATTTAGGGCCCCGAGCTGGGCGGTAACTCTTGATATTGGCAGCCAAAAGCCTCCTCCTGACCGTCCACAAGCTAACTTCTACTCCTCTTACTTCTTCAAGGCTCTTCTTCAGGTCCACACTTGACGCCTTACGATTACGCAACGCCTGACTCACCAAAAAGCGGTCATCTCTTGGTTCTGTGCATCGTTTTCTTCCCGAACCGGGTCTTCTTTTGACCGAACCAGTCTCTAGATACCGTTGCCAAGTCCTCTGGACAGTTGAACGACTCACATTTAGCCGCTGAGACATGTAAGTTTGCGAACAACCTTCTTCAAGTAGGGCTATAATTTTACCGGTCCTTATCGCTTTATCACTCATATCAAAAAGTGGTATTTAATGTAAAAAGAAAGATTAAATTGTTTAATTTGCAGAAAATATCCAAAAAGTTTTAAAATATCGTAATCAGTTAAAAATCGTTTCAGCAATTCGCGCCATTAGTAAAGCAATTTTAGAATAATCCACAATAATCATTATTTTTCTTTTCAAATTTTAAATTTGGAACGTAAAGAATCATGCCAGGATGCTTCAAAAAACATGCCAATACATCGTCAAATTAACAAAACCTATTTCTTGTTCTTCTTCATTGAAGTAGAGAAAAAAATCTAAAGTGCCCGTTTTTTTTGCAAAAGAGTTTATTTAGGTACTGACCCTCACAAAAAAAAAAACCGGCCAAGTGCGAGTCGGACTTGTGCACAAAGGGTTCCGTACCATTATCTATAAAAAACGGCAGCACAATCACGTTTGTTGTATGGGAGCCTCACTTAAACATTTATTTTATTCTGTTTTAATGTATGTGGTGTTATAGTGGCAACATAAATACATCATCTGTGAAAATTTCAACTGTTTAACTATCACGGTTCATGAGATACAGCCTGGTGACAGATAGACGGACAGACAGACGGACAGCAGAGTCTTAGTAATAGGGTCCCGTTGTTACCCTTTGGGTACGGAACCATAAAACCACACGACACACTAACCTATCTTCTACGAGCACAAGTATCAATAAAAATCATTTTAGTAAAGTCAGCAGTCGTTTCAGCTCTATATACACAAGTGAAAATCTTATTGGATTCGGATCATAAAGTCGACTGGAAGTAGGTGACACGGGTGATGTGAGTTCCCTTTATGTGAAAGGTCTCTCACCTGGATTTTGTTGAGTGTAAATTGGAATTAAACGGGTCTACATGTTTTTTTATGTGGGGATTAGGGTAACGTGCTTTTTCGAGACTTGAATATTATTATTTTTTGTTTGGGTAAGCTGTAAGCTGATGTTTTATTAGATTTCAGAGCCTGCCAGAGTTGCGGAATACGTTCGAAAGAGCTAGTACCGTTGCTCTGGAATGCAAAGGGCAATGGAAGGAACACGGATGGGTTTTAGTCAGTAAGAGTCTGACACTCCCTTCCACTCCACCCAGAGCGGAAGAAGTCATTTGATGATTTCCTATCCAAAAAAAAAGCCTGATGGTTTATTAGATATGATAACGTTGATTTTACTGGAGTTTACTATAATAAAATAAATTCATTGAATAAGGTAGGTACCTACTTGCTCTTATTCGTGACGCCTTGTTGCTGAGAAAAGTAGGGCCATAGTTCGAACTTTGCAATTTTTGTTTATCGAGATAATGTTTTCGTATGGTGTATTATTTCTTGTTGAATACTACTTCATTTTTGGTACAGCCAACACCATTTATACAGGGTGTACCGCGTGAATGTCGAAAATTATCCAAAGGAAACATACTACCGGGATAAAAAGTATCCAGTGTGTTATTCCAGACTATAATCTACCTCTACCAAAAAAGTACCAAATTTCATCAAGATCCGATCAGCCATTCTGACGTGATTGAGTTACAATCATCCAAACATCCAAACTTTCGCATTTATAATATTACTAGCTTTTTCCTGCGACTTTCGTACGCACACATCAAGTATGAAATATACTTTACGACCTATTCTCATACCTACCAAATACACACAAAAATTTTCATAATAATCGGTCGAGCCGTTTCGGAAGAGTGCGACCACAAACACCGTGACACGAGATTTTTATATGTATAGAAGTATAGATCAGCATTCAAAGGAAATCATTACACCCTCGAACACGTTATGGGGTAGACAGACACAATTTCACGGTGACTGCGCCAACAGGTGACTTCGTTCAGCCATGAAATACTCATCAATGTTATTGTTAATATCGATGACCGATGCATTTTTATATTAAGTGATTTGCAACGTATCGTGGACATTGACATAGTTTTTAACGGCTTTTAAGTTTTTTATTATGTGGGGTCCAGTGTGAACTTGTGAAGTGTTGGTCATTTCCTTAGTGAAATATATTGTTGTTTATTGGACTGGTTTACGAGCTTTTGGTGCATTTTAGGATAAGATTGAAAGTGGTAGATTAGTTGGTAATTTAACGGTGTTTTTTTCTCCGCTTGGCCTAAGTTAAAAAAACATGGATAGTGGTATTCCCCTTGGAATTTCCCGTTCTTGTATATCCTATAGCCTTCCTCATAAATGTGGCTATCATATACAAAAATTACTTTCAAAATCGATTCAGTAGATCCAGAGATACCTACAAACTCACAAACTTTACCTCTCTATAATATTAGTATAAATGTGCAAGTCTTTAAGTCTCAATAGTCACTTAATGTCTGAACGGATTTAGATGAAATAAGGGTCAAAAGTAGATCATAACATGGACAATTTACGACTTTCTTGCGGGCAGAGCCGCTGCCAAAACCTAAAAAAAATATCAATTCTAATAATGCCTACATTAACCTTGTTAATTATTACAAACCGGAATTAAATTCCATAGACACCAACTTGATCAACTTAAAATGTTGGAGCCTTCCAAAAAGAACTTCTTATAACCCGTCAAAGAACAACACGGTCTGTGGTTCAACAATATGTTGTTAGAAAACACATTCTCTTAAAACTTGCTGTTAATATAATAGGAACTTCTTCTAACTCACGGAATTCATTTTGGGAGGAACGTGAACTTTAAGATCATATTTTTGGAGATACTTTGATGTAAGTTATTATATCAGTTTGTTATTTTTCTACTTCAGGAAAAAGGCCTCTCGTATATAACAGGAAATTGATTAAACAATTAAATCGTTTAAGGTTACTACACGCTAACCTATTTTCATTCATATTGTTAACCTGCTGGTTATAATGTGCATGTTATGGTCTCCTATAACTGAAGGAGCATACCTAAATGAACCAATTTTATCACTGTGACTTCTGGGGGCTTATTTTCTAAGCCCGAAGTCCGTAGTTTCGGCCGTTTTCTACTCAGTATCACCTACGGACTTAAGATTAGTCCCGAACCCGAACTAAGAATAACTAACATAATCTTAGTTCGGGTTTAAAAAAATAACCACGAAGGGAATGGTGGGGCCTGAGTTCGCTCGCTTAGCTCGCTCACTACACCCCGCCATCCCCTTCTAACCTAACCTGTCCGAATCGGGGTGCCCTAAGTCCAGAGCTCGCTTCGCTCGCTCTTGCATCTTAAGTTCTCCCAGGATCATTGGATTATATCATTTTTTAACTGTAATTTTCGGTACGAGTATTAATGTTACTGTTTCAGTAAAACGATATTTGGTGAGCATTTATCAATTTTGGGAAGCAAATAGAATTTATATGAAGCTAATAATAGAGAGGAGCTCGTGGCTAAATTATAACAGCCGCACAGGTCGCTTCAAGGTTAAGCAGCGCTTGCCGAGGTTGGTCTGTGGATGGGTGACCATCTTAACATATCGAGACTTCTCCATGCCACGGAAAGCACGTTAAGCCGTTGGTCCCGGCTGTCATTTGGTGATCTTTGGCAGTCGTTACGGATTGTCAGAAGCCAGAAAATCTGACACCAGTCTTGCCATGAAGTACGTGTTACCCATTTCATGGATTGTGGAGGTCTGGTCGGCAGCCGCTCCACGTAAAATACTGGTATTCAGCTGAATCCGGTTTGACTGGGAGCCGACCCCAATAAAGTTGGGAGAATAGGGTAGGCAGATAATAATATTTTACTTGGTACTTAGTGTTAGGGTTCAAAAATTATTTTGCTTTTTAGTAGTCACTTAAAATGCACGTATTTTTGTACATTTTTCTTGCGTTGGTGGCAATGAATGGATTGCATTTATTCACGGAATAGAAAATGCATTTATTCCAGTTTTTTTTTATCAGCTTCTATACCACTGCTGGGCAAAGATCCCCCCAACTCCTTCCAGATATTTTGATCCCTAGTCATTAAACATTAATCTTAAAAAAATACTCGACGCTTTATTTTATCTTTTGTATACCAGGATTACAGAAAATACTAAGCATTCTCGAATTGGTGTAATACTCAGCAGACACGACTTTAAACGGCTTTTTCACGACTTAATAAGGATTAAACAATTAACCGGCCGCGGCTGATTTAGGTAACGTGGATTTAATTAATTTAAAACAATGTTTTGTTAGGATCGCTGTGATATTACTTCATTTTATTAATCCTTGAAGTCGGGATTTGTAGTTTAAAATTTATGATAGATAATATTGTGTGAATTATATCTTGGTTTTAGATGATGTTTTTACCCTATTGGTTTTATAAGAGTTTAAGCCATATTGCTTTAGTATTACGTAGTATTTTCACTTGCCGTGAATTTCTAATTGACGTTTTCGTACTCGAGAGATGAGCAAACAAATGCTAAATCTTCATTATTTATGACAAGCTCCGATGGAGTTCGAGTTGAATTGGAGTTTACGTTTTGGAATATGGGCCTGAGTGAATGGCAGGCAACGCACAGCCGAAACTAGAAGTTTTAGAAAGCTGAAATTTGGCATGTTGCATTTGGCTGATGTTTGGCAAAATTCCTAGGGGAAAAAACGGGATATACGCGTACGAAGTCGCGGGCAAAAGCTAGTGTACTAATAAGAATCCGAAGTCGGATATCTCATAGCGCCGAGCAAAAGTTTTAACTGTCATAGCCATAGACAGAATTGTCACGGGCGGGTGACAATTCACTACAGGGTGTTTCAGAAGTGCGTCGTTATATCAAAATAAAAATATATATTCATTTTTTTAATCAGGTTTTATTAAACGACTAAAAAGCAGACAGCAGCCAAGCAGTCTGATGGAGTTGGTGACATCGAATCTGTGATTGAACTAAAATAAATGCCTCCAAACGTATCAGACTGCTTTACAAGTTTTTTTTTTTTTCAACTTTTTAGTCGTTTTTTCCGGTCGGGTATTTTGAAAAAGTATTTTTTTTATCAGTTTTTTTTTTTTGTACTCATTACTGTATAGTAGATACAGAACACCACCCTTAAATATGGCCATGCACTTCTGAAACACCCTGTATAAGAAAACAGTGACACTGACGCTTGGTTAGTATGGTAAGTTTTACAATACCATTTCTATCAGTGACCGCTTACGCATCTCCGTGCTCTGTGGCAGATTTGTTATTCTAAATTCCGTGCATCGATTTGATTCGATTATTCATTGGGTCGCGATGTAATAATCGAATGCATCTTGTTTGCAATTCGGTTCATAAATATGCAAGTTGGACTGGTGGATCAATACGATTGGAATTTGGAATATCTCTAGACTTAGGAGATACACCTGTTCGGGATTTTTAAATTAGGGATTGATTTCGTTTTAATTTAAAATGTTTGATTGTTAAGTACTTAAGAAATTCTTGTTTTAAATTAGGTCATGAAAAATAATACGTCGTGATACGTAATACACCATATTACGTATCACGACGTATTTTTTTACGGACAAGAGTTTTTTTGAATGCTAAATAGGTATTTATCATTTTATGAATTATACCTTACCAAATACCGTCAAACAGGGTGATAAACGGAGCGGTGAATAGAAAAAAAAAACTTGATAAGGTTTTTTTATAATAATATTGGTTGTCTTCTTAGACAGCCAATATAATGATTTTAAAGAAAAAAAAGACGCTTTCTTATTTTATTCCCAATTCATTATACAATAAAATATTTATATACTAAAATTGCAACAGTCTGGAATAACACATAGGATACT
Organism: Melanchra persicariae; assembly: GCA_947386135.1. NCBI lineage: Eukaryota > Metazoa > Arthropoda > Insecta > Lepidoptera > Noctuidae > Melanchra > Melanchra persicariae. Next base: position 1,934,765 of record OX376655.1, on the reverse strand, counting down.
TTTTATCACGGGAGTATGTTCCCTTGGGATAATTTTTGACATTAACGCGGGCGGAGCCGCGGGAGGCAGCTAGTAGGTAATGGAATATTTTTAAGCATTATAAGACTGAGTTTTATTAGTGACTGACTATCGGTACATCGAGATGCTGAAGTGTTTGTATGAAAACGCCACCATGTCAGTCCGACTTCAGGATCAGACATCAGAACCTATCCTCCTGCAGCGGGGTGTGAGGCAGGGAGACGTAATTTCTCCGAAACTGTTCACGGCCGCAATGGAGGACATCTTCAAGGTTTTGGACTGGAAAAGGCTAGGCATAAAATGTCAATGGCGAGTACATCACTCATCTTCGATTTGCTGACGACATAGTCGTCATGGCTGAGACCACGGAGGACCTCAGTACAATGCTCGATGACCTCAGTAGAGCTTCCGAAAGAGTGGGTCTTAAAATGAACATGGACAAAACCAAGGTCATGGTAAATACCCATGTAGCACCCACTCCTATCAAGATTGGAGGCTCTGCACTCGAAGTTGTTGATGAGTACGTCTACCTGGGACAAACGATCCAGCTAGGTAGGGCTAACTTCGAGAAGGAAGTCAACCGTCGAATCCGACTCGGATGGGCGGCGTTCGGGAAGTTGCGCGGTATCTTCTCGTCTCACATACCACAGTGTCTCAAGACGAAAGTCTATGTCCAGTGCGTGTTGCCAGTGATGACCTATGGACTCGAAACGTGGTCGCTCACAATGGGCCTCATCAAAAGGCTTAAAGTCACCCAAAGGGCAATGGAGAGGGCAATGCTCGGAGTTTCCTTGCGTGATCGAATCAGGAATGATGATATCCGCAAGAGAACCAAGGTTACCGACATAGCCCGAAGCATCGCCAAATTGAAGAGGCAGTGGGCAGGGCTCATTGCTCGCAGAACAGATGGTCGATGGGGCCGAAAAGTTTTGGAGTGGCGACCGCGTACCGGAAGACGCAGTGTTGGAAGGCCTCCCACAAGGTGGACCGATGACCTGGTGAGGGTCGCGGGTAACCGATGGATGCGAGACGCACAGGACCGGTGGTTGTGGCGACACTTGGGGGAGGCCTATGTCCAGCAGTGGACGTCTTTCGGCTGATATGATGATGATGATGATGATGATAAGACTGAGCGCTCATCAATATTTCACAGATTAATAACTTTCGTTGAATAGCTTACCTTTTAAAATGAGTATTTCCTCATAACGTTGTTCTAATCGACAATAAGAAATTGTAAATTACGGAGCAAATATCCTTCCGACAAACCTTTCCCTACACAAGTAGCTATAATAGACCTTAGACTTTGCATTTAGAGTTTAAATTACGATAACAGCGATTGAGGATGGAATGTAATTGAATAAACTAGGAACATAATAGGGCGGGAAATAAAATTGCGAAAATGTGAATAAGTAATTTTTATTCCAACAAATTTTTAGTGGGCAGTTTAATGTTGTATTTTTTTTAAATATTTATAATGAATTTGTTTTTCTCATGGTTTCATTTAATAACACGATTTAATTTAAGGACTAAAAATGTAAATGGATGATTATCAAATCTGAAATAAAATGTATTAAGTAATAATTATTATTCACTGAAGAATACTTTTATTTCTTGTAATGTAAATATTAATAGTAGGTAACTATGCAATTTGCGTGAAAAGAAAAGACAGGTTACGCACATTGATTATTCCATGCTAATAGCCATTTATCAAAATTTCATGACAAATACTGATACGAACATACCAAAAAACCGGCCAACTACGAGTCGGATTCGCGCACGCAGGGTTCCGTATGGGAGTCCCACTTTAATATTTATTTTATTCTGTTTTTAGTATTTGTTGTTATGGCAGCAACAGAAATACATCATCTATGAAAATTTCAATTGTATGTATCACGGTTCATGAGATACAGCCTGGTGACAGACAGACGGACAGCGGAGTCTTAGTAAAAAAGTACATGAATGAATATTTACCAATTTGAAAGATATATAAAAAACTTTTAGGTACTCTCCATGCCGAGCCGAGCAATTGTGAACTGACATAAACTCGAATGCTGGTTTGACGAAACTCCTGGTCAGTGCAGAATTATTTCTAGAATGGCAGATGTCGAAAATTACAAAGAACATTAGGTACTTTAGATTCACACCAAGTAGGTCCTACTTCAAAACTGAATACAAGACAAAAACACATTTAAAAAATAAAACACCATAAAATTATTTTCGAGTATTCCAGTGACGACCATTGAATTCAACCCTCTTATATTTTCCGCGCAATTTCTCAATCTTGCACACTTCAGATACAAGATGTTACAAAAGACATAAGTACTGGTTACACAATAGAACAATTCCATACAAAAGTATACAAGTTGTATGACGAATCACCGATTGTGAGAGCCCTTCATTCATGGGATCCACTTGGTTCATACATCGTCAGCCATATTGATCGAGGATCTATGGATCGGTGTGAAATAATGGTTAATTTATGTCAACCCGTGACGAATTGGCTATCATTGTGTTTGTGGGCTGTTACGTCGGTTGATTGAGGGTTAACGTGTTACAGTTAATCGATGGTAGTCGTTTATTATGTCGATAAATGTTATTGTAGTGTCTAGCAGTGACAGTAATGGAATTACTTGGGGAGATTTCATAAGTGATGTAGGCAAAAACTACTAATATTTTCTATAGTCTCAGTGATTCATCTTTCTTAAGTATATTACATACTGACGTAGTTGACTTGATTTCTGTAAGCTACCAATGGCACTGGCGAGTTCAACTCATAAAAATCTCAAATTCGAGAGAGGACTAGCTGACTTGGCTACAATTTTAACTATTGGTTTCGAACTCAGAACACGATTACCAAACTTGGCCACGAGCTTAGCTATACAGCGGACGCATTGACCTGGAGAAATTAGCTATATTATGTATGTATGTATGTAAATCGGGCCGGTTTCCGCAACTCCACGACTAAGCGCGTATTTTGCGTGCAGGTGGGACAAATGTTTCATTCGATCCACCCCAGCTCCCCAAGAAAGGCCAGCAACGCCTTGGTGTTACTAACTATCTCACAAAGGGTACCTGGGTTTCCGAAGTACTTAGCCCTGTAATCGGCGACTACCGGGCAGCTTAGAAGCAGATGTGCTGCTGTCTCATCCTCCTCCATGCAGGCTCTGCAGAGTGGGCTGTCAGTGACTCCTATGACATAGAGGTGTTTATTAAAAGACCCGTGGCCAGTTGTGACGGCTGTGACTGTACGCAACTGTTGTTTAGTCAGTCTTAGGGCTTTTTTCGTGAAACGGCCATCAATTGAGGGAAGTGCCTCCTTGGCCTGCCTACACTCACCATGGTCAACCCATAATTTGTGATGTTTGTCTCTGGTGCGTTTCCTTACCAGGTTGCGTAGGTAACCGAAAGGGAGTGGCACGAAGGGTTCAGGACCTATCGCTGCCATACTCGAGCCCCTTCTGGCGAGTTCGTCCGCTGCATCGTTGCCTCGGGATTCGCTGTGTCCCTTAATCCATTGAATGGTTACTGTGGACCACAGGAATATGTCCTGCGGTCTACTTATCAAATATTGTAAATAAAACCCGATTTAGGGATAAAAGCAGTATAATAGAGCACCGTGGCTCGGAGAGTCCAATAACATCTGAATGCTTAAACAAAAACCGTTCTACCATATTCAAATATTCTAATTATTACCAGCCACGTCCAAAGGAGGTATGTACAGCCAGATGCTGCGCAAAGAGGCTCTTACATTAGCTACGCCCCTTCGAATAGAGGAAACGTAGTCAACCTCTCGTTAACATCTATTCAGCCTTTGGAAGAGTCAAGTATGACCTGCCTAACCTAACACAATTTCCCTACCTACAGGGGGAACAGGATGAACAGGGGTGCGTATACTTCTATAGAAGCAGCCTAGGTCATGACCAGCGATTAAAATATTTAGTAAATCAATTAATTAAAATTACTATGCGCCACCTGCGCTGATCAATTACGCGGTCATGCCGAAGCCCCGCCGGAGCAAAACCCCCTGAGAAAAACTCCGGTCGCATCGCATTATATAAATAATTGATGCGTCAATTCACATTAATCCTTAAGGGATTTACAGCTATATTTTACATCATCATAACATTAATTTCCTCGGACGCTATTGTGTTTCGAGAAAAAGAAGGTCATAATCAGATAAAATATCATCCTATCTTTGAACCTACTCCAGCGATTATCATGTATGAATAAAATTCATCAAAGTTTATCTTTACCATATTTAACCATGAACTGTGGGCCACTCAACGTTTGCTGAACCACTGGTGACAACCTGCCACCCTTTGCAAAGGCTATGCCTCGTGAGCAAAGTTGGAACCAAACTTTGTTGTGCGAACCACTCCCCTCCTTTCAGGGTGGACCATAGTTTCAAAAAAAAACTTAAGTATTACATCGCCCTGGAGTAACTTCATCCTACCAAATTCTTAAATATTTCACACTATGCCGTTCTTGTACAAGTGACCTTCTCCTTCTCGCCCGGCTGCGTCCCTCAGACACGTACATGTCCGTTTTCATTGTCCACATGAAACAAATAAGCTTATTAATAAACTATATAAAATATTTCACTAAAATAATGTCTTGTTTACATGAAATGCACTTGCAGGGAAATTCATTCCTTATTATATCGCACAGCAAATCAAAATTAATACCCTCGTGGTATGTGTAGTTATAAAAATGCTTAGCCGCGCTATGTAAAAATGCACCCAATATCAACGAATAATCGCTCTCTCGCCATTCACTTTCAGTGGCAACGAGTTTGAATTCAGTTATGAATTCTTCAAAACATACTCGGTCTACGCCGGAAAACATATACATTTTGACGTTTTCAAACAAAATCACACATTAAAACATTCGCCATCTAATTAAAAAAAACCACTTAGCGCTTTATTCCACTTGGCGTCGATACATCGCCTGACATCAACATCAAAATACTCCTCTGGTACGCTTTTATGTAGCTTTTGGGGGTTTTACCAGCCCATATACTTTTTTACTTCTTCGTGCAATGTTTCACGCCTTGCACACGCGTTTTTTTCACGGCTTTTCGTATACGCGGCGTTTCGTACGCGGCGCCTCCACCAATTGTGGACCACAGGAATATGTCCTGCGGTCTACTTATCAAATATTGTAAATAAAACCCGATTTAGGGATAAAAGCAGTATAATAGAGCACCGTGGCTCGGAGAGTCCAATAACATCTGAATGCTTAAACAAAAACCGTTCTACCATATTCAAATATTCTAATTATTACCAGCCACGTCCAAAGGAGGTATGTACAGCCAGATGCTGCGCAAAGAGGCTCTTACATTACTTTGTTGTATCTACCAACCTGGTTCAGACGTTGGTGACACTCGAGGATCAGCCCGGAGTTAACTGTGTGGCTGTTCAGTGCTTGCAGGACGGCCATGCTGTCCGAAAGTATGCGTATTGAGTGGTCCTTAACTAATTAGCTATATTAGCCCCTATACGGAATATTCCAGAAGTGCTGATGCAGTCGATGACATCAAATTTGTGATTGAACTAAAATAAATCCCACCAACTGTAACAAACTGCTTGAAAAGTCATGTCTTCGAAACTTTTTAGTCATTTGACTGGTCGAATTAAATTTATTTTTTTATGTTTTGCAATTTTTTCCTTAATGAATATCAGCGAAATAATGAATATGATGGGTACATCATCACCCTAAAAAATGACCACGCAAATCTGGAACAAACTGTACATCGCGAATGGGATGATTTTCTATAACTCGTGCTTGTAAGGCTTACAAGCTGTAACTTGGATATAGAGGCTTGTACCGCAGACGTGGCATCGGCTCCCTGTCCTAAGCACCAGCTTTCTCAGCCTTCCTTGCCTTGGCCCAAGCTTAGCTCTGGATACCCCACACAGTTTCAGCTAAGCCTAGCCTATCTAACTTTTGCTAAGAAGCTTATGACGCATACGCCATTACTGGACTACAATCACGACCAATTTTGAAGACAGATGCATTCACTCTGCACCTGGGTGATTTCATTGAGTATCTAATACGCACGTATCCTACCTATACGTGTGTACCTATATAGGTATTAGCAATAAACAGGTGGGCAGCCAAATTGATAAGGTGTTCAATGTGGCGTAAAATTACTGCGGTGTTGCCATTAATGATAATATCCATATTATTGTATTGGCAATGAAGTTTGTTTATATTTTTATTATAAGTTAAGGTAGTGATGGGTGATTATTAAATTTATAATAATTATTATTAATCTTTATTGAAGACCACACAAGGTCCTGGACGGTATTTTTTTGTTTTTTAATATTGATAGGCACGCGCTTGACCACCATCTCACCTGATGGTAAGCGATGATGTGGTCAAAGATGGAGCACGCTTGCCTAGAAGTAACCTATTCATTCTTAAAAGACTCCCAGGTTGTAGCTCATATTTATAGTGAAGAGCTAATTTTGGTATCAGCTGTTTGAAAATAATAACGCGAATTCACTAAGCTACTCGTAAATATGAGAAGCACAGATGGTATATTTTGTAAACATCTCACCGTGTAAACTTAGTTGGAGTGAGCATGAAGTCAGCTGTCATTCCATCTTGTTAGTATGGATTGACAGCTTACTTCATTAAAAGCTTTTATTTAACTTGACTTGTATGTATGTTGACAAATCTTGCAAGTTTAATTTGACCCACTTTCCGGTATCTGATTGAGCTGAAATTTTGCATGCTGGTCCAGAATCGATGACAATGCATGTTAATCATAAACGTGACCTGATGCTGCTGCCAGGATCGGCTCCGTACAAGAGATCTCTTCAGCGGTAAATAGCAGGGACACGAAATTTTGTATACGCATTCGCCACATCCAGGTTAGTCTTCGAAATATGGAAATCCTCAATATTCAACTGCTGGGACTTGAAATTTTGAATACGAATTCGTTTATGATAGGCAGCTGGTAGGCCCACCATGAAATACATGCCACGTCCAGGGTTGTCTTCGAACTATGGAACTCCTCAATATTCAATTGCTGGGACTTGAATTTTGTATATGCATTCGTTTATGATAGGCAGTTGGTAGGCCCACCATGAAATAGATGCCACATCCAGGGGTAATATTTTTCCCCGTTCCTTAAGTTTTTCTGTTGAATGACTCTCCGTTTTATAGATGGACTTTCGTATTGATCGATAACTATCGATTGAAACTAAAAAATATAAAATAAAATAATGATAAAAAAACTTTTAAAAAAAGCTTTTATTTAAGTGCCCTAAAAAGATCAAAATAAAATTTTATATCACATTCATTTATGACTTTACAGAATTGAAATTATAATAAAAGCTTGTCGCGATAATTTCAATTTTTAATTAAAATTTTATAATTAGGAATAATATTTGTATGGCCTACATATACTTGTTCATAGTTGTTCCAGGTCTGGCTATATGTGCATGTGAATTTATATGTTTGTTAACGCACCCACGATACAGGAGAAATTCCTAGTGTGGGGCAACGTTTTAAAAAAAAAAAAACTCCAGAAAATAACTACCTCAATGAAACTAATTAGTCGTATTGTTACCCTCTCCCGATAGACAGAAGGACACTTTTAAACAATTTCATCATCAACATTCGTCATTTATCAACCGTCGCGAATCGAATACGAAATGTTTTGCATACAGATTTAAAATATCTATCAACAATCAAACTGGTTTTTAGGGTTCCGTACCCAAAGGGTAAAAACGGGACTCTATTACTAAGACTCCGCTGTCCGTCTGTCTGTCACCAGGCTGTATCTTATGAAACGTGATAGCTAGACAGTTGAAATTTTCACAGATGATGTATTGCTGTGGCTGCTATAACAACAAATAGGTACTAAAAACAGAATAAAATAAATATTTAAGTGGGGCTTCCATACAACAAACGTGATATTTTTTATAGATAATGGTACGGAACCCTTTGAGCACGAGTCCGACTCGCACTTGGTCGGTGTTTTTCTTTATTGTCAGGGAAATAATATAAAACAGAGTAATAGTCTGAAGTTCTGAACAAAATAATTTGCGTAAACACATCTCTAAAGTATGGACTGGTTTCTGAATTGAGTAGCTACACAAACTTAGCTCGTAGCTAAATAATAACAGCTGCGCGGGTCGATAATCAAGGTAAAGCATCGCTTGCCGGGTTCGGTCTGTGGATGGGTGACCATATTAACATGCCGAGACTCCTCCGTGCCTCGGAATTGGCATTCATTACGGATTTTCAGAAGCCAGTTAATGAGTTGTGGAGGTCTGGTAGGCAGCTGCTCCACGTAAAATGCTGGTTTTCATCTGAATTCGGTTTGACTGGAAGCCGACCTCAATGAAGTTGGGATAAGCTAGGCAGAGATAAAGTTAAGAATGTGTCGAACCAACTTTAATGCCAAAGTTTGACAGATTTACAGGCAAAAAATACCTAATTTATTTATTGTTAACCTACATACTAGTAGATTAACAAAAGTTTAAGTCCCACAAGAAATCATATTAACAGGACACAATAAACAATAACAAAATTCATTGAGGCCACTGCAGTTGTACCACATCAAGAAAAAATAGACTTTCGATGCTTAGTTATTGAGTTTATAATCATTTGGCAGTAGAAAAAAAGGGGGTCATAATAATGGTTACCTACCTATTATCAAAGCATACGGTTGTCAACGTGATGGGATTTATTGGACTACTAGAGAAGCGTTTCGAATGACATGCAAATGTGTTCGCTTGTCATTTGTTACCGAATCATTCGTTATTGTTAGTTGCGAATTTTGCGATACGATGCTCCGTTGGTTTGATAATAGGGTAAGTATTTTTCTCATGGGTAAGTAGCAATGGGAAGTTAAAGTTTCAGAATTTTTGATGCTAAGAAAAATCATGAGTTCCCAATATAAGTGTTCTCTGTACCACTCAAATTACAAAATAAAATTGGGAGAAAATTACTTTGGGATAAGTAAGCTCGCCTGAGTATTTCTATGGATTATTTAAAGTAAATTATTTTTTGTACCCAGGCTCAAAAAGCTAAGAATTTAAGAGCAGATTTCACCAATGAAACTGAACGCGATCAGTACATCTAAACTGCGTTCAAGAGATGTCAGCGTCAATATTCCATAGAAAAATAGTCACACTGACAGCTCTTAAACGTGGTATATACGCTGATCACAATCAGTTTGGCTTGGTGAAAATGGCCCTAAGAAAACTATTACCTACTGACTCAGTAAGTACCTACAGTATACGTCTATGCTTTTGAACTTTAAACCTGTAATCAAAAGACAAGAGCAAGCAAATACTACGATGAACTTCAAGTTTAACCTAAAGTATAAAAAACCAAGCTCCGTCTAAAAAGAAATAAATCATGTCTAATCATGACTTTCAAGATTACTTTATCATGACCACGTTGTAAACAAAATTCGTTAACTTTTTTTTAGAATACAATCTTTTTACTAAGTTCTTCTTAATGTCTTTTTCATTTTTCTTCAGAATTTTAAGTACGGAAACGTTACTTGAATAAAGGTTAAAAGGTATTCAGCCTACGTGATTTTTTATTTTGTTTTGGTAACTTTTTACCGAGGTTGAATTTATCAAGCATTAAATAAAAATTATCTAATGAAAAGTAAACCAAGTTTAATGATACTAACGTAATACTATCAACAAATAATCAATTTCCCACCCTAATTGCGGACCAAAAATCTCATAGACAAATAAATCAAATTGACAAAAGGGAACGCACTTGATGACAGTCCAATCGTAAACGGGAACCGGCTGATGAAAAACAAATTCCGAATTTGAAGTTCGAAATTCAAATAGATACCAATGAAAAGATGCCGCGTGGCGGACTGTACGGCACCAGTTTTATTTTACAGTTTGAAAATAGAAGAACATTCGAATGTGAACTTTGTCAGTTCACAATAGAATTCAATGACCTGATTTTTGACAGCAAAATTATTTGGTCATGTTTTGAGAGTGTGATGAAGGACAAAAATATTTTTGCATTTTTCAAACGAAAATCAAAAACAAATGGGCTTTATTACGTTGAATTAAAGTCTAAATTTGAAAAAACTATCTATTTTGAGCAGTAAAAAGGGTCGAGTGTTCTAATATGGCTGCCACGCGGCAACGCGTCCCTTCGTAGATAATAAATGCTTTTGGCAAATAATTACGTTATTTGATTTTAGATGGATGATGGTCGGTGGGCAAACATTAGGAATCCGTACGTGGGAGATTTATTAAGCGTGTTGCATTGCGTTTTAGGGTTTTAATTTTACTGTGTGTTTTTTGAATATCTTGCCATGTAGGCACAAGGGTAACTAAAAAGTACCTAAGTTAAATACTTACTTACACAAAAAAATTTTAAAAATAGGGCTGGTTTTTATTAGGTGCAGGTAGCAAAAAAATAGACTGACTTTTTCAAATCTTGATTATTCAGCGAAATATTTGATAAAAATTGGAATAGAAGTTTTTACAAATGAATTCAATGCTAAAAAGCGTAATGCTTATCATGTAGTCATTTTGTAACTTCCAATGATACCTACCTATGTTAAAGTAAGAATCAGTATTAGCCGACTTTTGCAAATGCTAAATTAATTTAATTTTATTATTTGGCAACGTTCGCATTTGTATCTGTTACAATCTGTCAAAAATGCCTTATTCCATTAATTTTTGACAGATTCCGACAGACATGCGAATGCGTAAGTTACTTAAAAATCAGTAAAATTGACACTCTGATATCTCTATTAAAATAGAAATGAGTGAAAATATACTTTTCAACACATTTGCTCAAAAAATGCATTTACGAAGCCTGTATGCATTGTTCGAAAGTTAAAAATTATGCACCACACAATGGAGCGTGCGGCAAAGTAGGTACTCTCACCTAAGTACGTATTTTACCGCAAACTCCGTTGTATAGCGCAGTGCGTATTCTTTACGGTTTTTTTTTAATTTCCATAAAAATTAATAAGAATTCCACCAAGGAGTTTCACATCACGAGAATAAATAAGCTGAATGATCGAACCTCCTTGGAAGCGCTTTTGCTGTATACGTTTGTCTCATTTTAATATTATAGAGAAAATGAGAGAAGAGAAATAAAAAAAATAAAGTATGTGGTTCTAATTTTCACCACGCGCATGTGGCGCCCTTTGCAAATTCGCGCCATTTTCATATTAGAAACGTCAAAGATTGTTGCGACTTTCCGACTGATTTCTAGAGACAAAAAGTTTGTTTCAATACTTATTGTAATGTTTTCTCGCAAATGTGTCGAAAAACGTTGTATGACACACGTGCGGATTTGGTTTTTACAAACTCGTGACTGTGGTAAGCCCTCGACTTCGTCTCGTGCTTACATTCGTCTACTCGTTTGTAAAAACCAACTTACCGCACTAATATCATAAATAACTATAATTTAGGCCAAAATATTGAATCACCCCAATCATTAATAAAGCCACATCTCAAAGTATATCTTGATTCATTTGAACAACATTCCAATAACTTGTCAAACTAATTTATCAAGATACCTTAAAATTGAATAACTCAATTTATAATACCCACCTCTGAGCAATTCAATATTCTAATAAATGACACAGACCGCTCAATGAGTAAAGCTGGTGATTTAAATAGGGGACACAGAGTAAGTATGATCAGAAGGGTTAGTTTGATCAACATACCATTTCTTCGTATGTAACTTTAACCAGTAGGTACACGTTTGGCAAGTACACAATTATTCCTCGCCCGCTGCTCCGTGCTGCTCGTACCGCATGTGTTTTGCCTGGAGTAATGTAACTTTTCACGTTATCATTATTTGGCGGGGTCCGTTTGTCTCAAAAATTACTTTATATTGATTCCTGTTTAAAATAAAACTGTCTGTCTGAGATCTTTGAAAGAAGTCACCTTGTGGTTATGAATTAAATTTAAAAGGTAATATGATTTCAAGACAGTTTGAAAGAAAGCCTGTTTTCACCATGACAATGGAAAAAGAATCCTTAATGACAATAAATAACAAGCCATAATTTTCAATTTGATGTTTCGAGGTGGAGTCGAGATGAAGGACGTGAATTTTAAAATGGGCCTCAGTCACTGTCTAAAATGTTGTTTGTACAATAATGTTGGCCTTCTGAACTTTTCTGTTGTGCGGTAACAGTGGAGTGGACTGGAAAACACAACCGGGACCCAGATTTTAAGGAATTAAGTAGATACTGTGCAGGCTCGCTGCATACAAATTATACTGGAATATTCATTTCTGTGACGTAAGAATGGTTTACGGTTTCAGTTTTCAATTCAGAGTACAATTATTTGTTTATTCGATCACCTCTAGAATCATCAGTTTCTTTTGAAACGCTTTTAAATTACTCGAGAGGTTTCATTATAAGTAATTATCTAACTTGTAGATGGAGCGTAATATACTTTATTTAAAACTGTTGGTTTCTATTACTTCTGACAGTACCTACAAACGGGGTGAATAGGTATGCAGGGGTCGGCACAAAACTTTGAAGGGAATTTTTCCTGGTTTCCTGGTTTAAGAACTTTATTTCCTCATAAGAATTAACAATAATTCACTTTAATGAGAAAGATTTACAATTTTGATTTTTTAAAAAACAAGAGTACAGAAAAAAAAATTGGCTGGTAGGCAATGCACACATGACAAGACATAACACAATAATAAATATCACCGACCAAGCAAACACGGATACAAATGTAAAAGATAAAACAAACTGGATATGGCATACAAAGCAGCGTACTGACTTACTGATTATGCTTATTTTATTTTTACGTTATTTAAATCTTGTTTGCAACATTTGCGGTCTACAATTTAATTGAACTGACATAAATAAAATAAAGATGCTTTCTTAGGCAACCACATTACGATATTAAAGTGAAAAACCTTACCAAATGTTTGCTTCCATTTACCCCTCCGTTCCTTTTCACCCCGTTTGAGGGTACCATTCAGAGCCCTTTGACTGACATCAGCTAATATCGACGGCGAAGTGCCAATAACACATAATTATCATTACTAAGCAGCATGAGCAAAGTGAGAGCATTGGTGGGCCAGTAGTATCGTCCGCGATCCCGACGTATGTTTTAGGTCGTGGGAACCTACCTACATGTACTGCCACTCTATTTTGACTACTGCTCTAAAAACTGGCTTATCCCGGCCCGGAGCGGCTTATCCCGGAGCCAAATTTGATGACATGTGACGTCCGCCATTACGGCCCACTCCTTCTCACCGAAAGACTTGTATCCCAAATATACTGGTAACATTATGTATACTGTTAATATTCTACTAAATACCTTAAAACAAGGAATAGGCCGAATTGAACCCCTATTGTTTTCTCTTACCCAAACAAGAAGACAACACAACTTTGATTATTTCTGTTCCCCGAGTAATTTGAACGTCAAACTAGTTGCCAGCCTTGCCAGTGTTAGCACTGTTGCCAGTCGCAAACTACAAATGACTTTGGTTGATTAATTTATTTTGTATTGGAACGGAACTAATGCTGGGCGCAACTAAATTCTTCGGTTTAGTTTGGTTTCTGGGTATTTTGGGTGTGTTTACGTGAAGTTGTAAACGGTTTTATATGTATAGTATTTTTTTAAATAAAACTTATTTCTAAATGTTATAGGTTTGGTTTAGAATAAGTCTAAGTTGAACTCTTGATTGCAAACCATGTCCTCTAACGCGGCCAACGCGGGTCGTCAATGTTCATAAGGATCATCATCTGCCGAGTCTTTTCCCAACAATATTGGGGTCGGCTCCCAGTCAATCCGGATTCAGCTGAATACCAGTATTTTACGTGGAGCAGCTGCCTACCAGACCTCCACAACCCGTTAACTGGGTAACACGGTAAGGCTGATGTTAGATTTTTTCTGGCTTCTGATAATCTGTAATGACTGCCAAAGATCTACAAATGACAGCCGGAACCAATAGCTTAACGTGCTTTTCGAGTCACGGAAGAGTCGCGATATGTTAAGATGGTCACCCATCCACAGACCAACTTTGGCATGCGTAGCTTATCCTATAACGTCCACCCGTGTGACTGTAATTATTTAGGCACGAGCTCCTTAATGTTCATAAGGATCAATATTTAAATAAAAAGCTATGAAAATATGAAAAGTCATGTCTGCGCTAGACCTGACGCGCGAAGTTGCTGCTGTGCGTGGTTCTCCTTTCTGTATAATACAATTTTATACTCTCCTTCTCATTAAGGTTTAACTTTTACTGGAGAATTTCTAAACGTTGTATACATAATAGCTGTGGCCCTCTGAATATAAGTTTTACTATCGCAGACAAGATTTTTTTTCTTGGTCTGCGCCGAAGCAGTGTACACAGTTCATGTGTAGAAACGACACAAATTCTTGTATAAAAAAATAAAAATAGAAAAATATAGACCCAGCGTTTTGTCTTAGCGTGTACAAGCGGCTTTAAGGTTATTTTTAATGTGAGATTATCAGCAGCAGCTACATCTATGTCAAATTACAAAAAATGTCTTCTGAAATATTCCAAGCAGACAATCCAATAAGATACTTTTTGTTGACAATTGCATAGTATACCTGCAAATCTTGTCTGATAATAAATCACGTAGTTTTGCATTCTCTGTAGTACATTGCAACAGCTACACTGCGCGATCGCCAACCCGCCTGCCAAGCGTGGCGATTATGGCCTATGTCCAGTAGTGGACGTCTTTTGGCTGAGATGATGATGATGATGATGAAGTTTTCAAGATTAATTACGTGACGATGACGTTTTTAAGTTTAAGTTCTATGTGCTTTTGTTACATGTATGTGCTAAATACTTTTACTTTCTTGATCATTGATTTTGTGGTAATGTCTTCTCTGTCTCAAAGAGATGTCAGCAGAGTATACACCCGACTCTGTGGGCCTGAGAGCCTGCCAGGGTTGCGGATTTTGTTCAAAACTGTCACCGCGGCCCTGGAACGCAAAGGGTACTAGGAGGAGCACGGATGGGTTTTAGTCAGTAAGTCTGACGAGTGTCAGACTTACTGACTAAAACAAATCCGTGCTCAAATCGTGGATGGGAAATCATCAAATGACCCCTTCCGCTCCGGGTGAAGCGGGAGGGAGTCCTCCCGCTTCACCAGGAGCGGAAGGGGTCATTTGATGATTTCCCATCCATAAAAAAAACATGTCTTTAATTCTCAATATTGATCATCGTCTTAGTTGCAATCTTTCTAATCAATGTTCGCATGAAAATGGAAAGTGTCATACCTAACGAAGCCCGTAAGAATATAATAAGTTTTCCTTGCAATACTGTATTATAATACAATACCAAAAGTATCATAGTTTCGAAGCATTTCAGTTGAAATAAGTACTGTAGCGAACTGAAAACAAAACTGGGCCAAGATCGATTTATTTTCATTTCTCTTGTTTTCAGTGTTGCTAACTTGAATTGTGTTTTCATTTCCATTGTTTTGCCGACTCTATGGCGATGTTGATGTAATATTCATCGTCTTTGAGTTTCAGTGGATAGTTTGCATGTAAATTGTTAAATTATAATTATACTAGCTTTTGCCCGCGACTTCGGACGCGTATGTACCGTTTCTTCCTGTCCCCGTATAGCCTATAGTTTTCCTTATGAATGTGGCTATCATATGCAAAAATAATTAGTATTAGTAGTTCCAGAGAATAGCGTTCCAACAAAGTCAAAGTCAAAGTCAAAGTCAAAGCATTTATTTCAATTAGACCATTTACAGGCACTTTTGAATTGTCAAGGTCGGTCGGTCAAAAAGATGAAACTATTTGCACGTTCCAAAGCGTAGATCTCTATGGAGAAGAACGTGCAAGAAACTCCACGGACACTCTTTTAAAAATGATATTTTGTTACAAACAAACAAACAAACTATAAATACTGTATAGATTGTTGTGAATGAGTCTGAATAATTTTTTGACAAGCAAAGGGTGTCATTTTTATTTATGTTGCAGATACGGTGTATATCTGGAACATGTAAAAAGATATAAAGAGAGAAAATAGTATTAGTATACAGATTATTTTATACTTACGTAATGTACCTATAGAGCACTGGTAGCCCAGTTACGGACTTTTGAGTTGAAGGTTGTGGGTTCAAACCCAGGTGCTTTACTATATGTAACTAGCTGACGCCTGCAGCTCCGCCCGCGTGAATGTCGAAAATTATTCCAAGGACATATATTACCGGAATAAAATTTTATTCTATGTGTTATTTTAGACTATAATCTACCTCTGTGCCTATCTATATCTTCGGTTCACGGCACTGATAAATTAATCAGGAATATTCTAGCTTCCACACTGATTGATTTTGATGTGCCGTGCTTCACCGAGGCTGTGGAGGCCTGGAGACTCGCTTGCCCGAATTCAAATCCGCCCGACTACCCTTCATCCCAGAGACGGTGGGATGAGCCTCTCTGCAGAGAAATTCAGGTAAACCTTATTGCTACATCATCTACTACTGCAGAGCGTGCGCGCCTGCTGACTGTGGGTGAGTGGGAGTCGGGTCTCTGGCTTCACGCACTACCGTCGTCAAACATTGGCACCTTGTTCGACGACACTACTTTCCGCCTCGCTGCCTGCCTGCGTCTTGGCGCTCCTTGTTGTTCTCCTCATCGCTGCCACTGTGGCGAAGTTGTCAACAGCCTTGGACACCACGGCCTGTCATGCAGCCGTAGCGCGGGCCGCATAGCGCGGCACGCGAATATTAACGACATCATCCGACGAGCTCTTGTCACCGTCGGCGTTCCGGCTGTATTAGAACCCAGTGGCCTGGCACGCGACGATGGCAAGCGACCGGACGGTATGTCTTTATTTCCGTGGAAGATGGGTAGGCCTTTAGTATGGGACGCTACTTGTGTCGATACTCTTGCGCCATCCCATCTTCCTAGATCTTCGTGCTGTGCTGGTGCTGCCGCTGCGGCTGGTGAGAACCTCAAGCGGCGGAAATATAACAACCTCGTTGGTAGTTATATTTTCGAGCCGTTTGGGGTTGAAACTCTCGGGTCGTGGGGTCCGAGTGCTCATGCGTTTTTTAAAGAACTTGCTAAACGCTTAGTTGACACTTCGCGTGACCCAAGGGCTGGCTTTTACCTTGGACAAAGGATAAGCATTGCCATACAACGTGGCAATGCCGCCAGTCTTTTGGGCACTCTTCCAGTCGACAGCGATGCGGATGAATTTTTTGACGCCATCTTTTAGGGTTAACTTAGTTAGGATATTTGATTTGTATTATTAGTTAGTTTAGTGTTTTATTATTGCTGTCTCTATTAAATGTGTTTCCTCTGTGCCAAATTTCATCAAGATCCGTTCAGCCGTTCTGACGTGATTGAGTAACAAACATCCAAACAAATTTTCAAATTTTCTCATTTATTATAATAGATACAGACTTAGATTTATATTTTGGAAGTCGGTGTCAAAAAACGAAGAAACAACACGAGAAACACCGGCTTCTAAAATTAAAGTAATTTTGTACTTTACTTTTTATTTTATTTCGAAGTAGGTTGTATTTTTTTTTTAAATCTTTTTACCAATTTATTTGAGATCGACGCAACTTGTCTTCTTAAATTCTTCTCTGTTAGCATCATCGCAGTAATAGTCTTAGGAGACGATGTGAATGATTGTATCGCAACAAAGTACTTATACAATCTTTCGCGTAGTCCACTTATTATTTCTATAGCTTCCTCATCCATTATGCAACATTCTGGTCTGCCTGCCTAGCCACGTATAACTTTCGCTCAAACCACACAAAGGTATTATTATATTCTGTAGTTACTAAATATATATTTAAGTTCATTAATTTCAACGTACATTTAAATTTAATTTTAAACTTTCACCTGCTTTATATAGGTATAATTGTGGCTAATTTAATTTATGTTGGTTAGTCTAGCTTTTGTCAGCGGCTACGCCTGCGTAAAACTGGACAATATTTCCAGGAGTACGGTATAAAGGTAATCTAGCTATGATTAGTATATCAATTTATCTGTAGGCCATGGTCTATGTTCCAAATTGCATCCGAATCCGTTCAGCCGTTGATGAGCAAATATACACATTTGGAGATTTATGATATTATTAGTTTCTGCTGGTGGCTTCGCCCGCGTGACAAGTATTTCCATTGACTTTTTATTTGTACCCTATTTTTTTCTAAAATTTAAATAGTTGCATAAGTAACTCCTCAACATTGTCATCAGCTATCTGCCAGTGTACCTCTCATCCAGTCCAGCCATGTCGGAGAGTACACTGACAGACCGAAACAAACAGACAGACAAAAAATGTTGGAAGGCGTTGGAAGGCCTCCCACAAGATGGACCGATGACCTGGTGAGGGTCGCTGGTAGCCGATGGATGTGAGACGCACAGGACCGCCGGTTGTTGTGGTGACACGCGCGGAGATTATGTCCTTCAGTAGTACGGTTTTCGGCTGATATGATGATGATGATGATGATGATCGTAAATAATCGTAAAAAAAAGAATGTTGAAAGCTTTTGTTTTGATATTAAAAACAGACAATTTACTTTTAGTAGTAAGTACAAAGTGAATATAAACAGTTTTAAGCACATACAGTACATTAAAAAACATTTAGTGAAAATGCGGTTTTTGTGGTATTTGCCATGTGAGGTTTTAAGTGTCAATGCGATATTTAATTAAAAGCGATTAAAATGCGTGTGATTCATGCATTAAAATCTGATAAGAGCATTACTTTACTTTGTGTATAACTGTGGTCAAATATTTATCATTTGACAGCAGTATAGTGACAAAGTCACAGTCAAGACAAAGGAAAATATACATAATACAAAAGAAATGTCATGGTTGTGTATGTCAGTGTATGATAATAAAAACAGTAAGAGGTATATTTACCAGACCATTTTATTAAGTGTAGTTATAAAAATGTTCTTAAATAATATTTTTTACAAACACGAAGGAGTATTTTTTAAATATTTCAGGGTGTCACCCTAAAATACTTCAAAAAATCCAGCAATATTCTAACACAGTATTAAAATTAATTAAAAATACACACACTGCTAAAATTCTCCCTAACATTCCAGTCACCAAACCCTCACTTGCGTTATTAGAGGTCCAAACATAAATGTGTCCCCTACATTCTTTGGTGCTCTTTAAATTCTTCGCTCTTAATGAAATCACCATGTAGTTTGTGCTCTTGTATGACAAAACTCGCTGTGCTTAACTGTGTATAGTTTTGTAGTGTAATAATGCGACAATAACAGTTTTTTTTTTAAGTTTTGTCCCGTGTTACTGGCAGTCAGCTATGGGGTTTTTCTATCAGTAAGAGTGTTTTTCAAATAGGATATACTTACCAAGATGATTTGTTACAAACAATCAATTTTACCCTTAGTCACTTGTAATAGAACTGTTTTTTTAAAGTTACACTGTTCATTTTCAATATCAGTACTTCACTGCGAAAAAAAAAATGATTTGTTTAAAATAGCCCCCAGGAATGGCTTTCATCACTTGACGAGAGTTTAATTTCGTCACAACAACCGGTCCTGTGCATCTTGCATCCATCGGCTATCAGAGACCTTCATCAGTACATCGGTACGCGGCCGCCACTCCAGAACATCTCGGCCCCTTCGACCATCTGTACTTCGACCAATGTATGGAAATTAAGGTTTTTTTGACAGATCGCAACTGACATGCGACGTTGCTTATAAATTAGTAGAATTCAGCGAGCACTGTGCCCTGCCCACTGTCACTTCAGTTTGGCGATCCTTCGGGCCATGTCGGTTATCTTGGTTCTCTTGCGGATATCATCATTTACGATTTCATCACGCAAGGCAACTCCGAGCCTCTCCATTGTGAGTTCCGCAGTTGGTCACTTACTATGTAAAAAATCAAGATTTACTTCTATGCAGACTTATGATATGGTTAGGTTTAACAACGGTTTATATATTTTAGAATATAAATAGCTGCAACCTGCGGCTCCATGTATCTTTATGTGTTATGTATTGTCTCTGTGTGTTTCTGTGTTTTAGTAAATACTAAATCCCATTTGGTAGTTAGTTGTAAAAGAGAATATCAATCTATGAGTTTATATAAGTCGTATGAATGATTGCAATAGGTTCGACCCATGTTACATGGGAATAAAACGTAATGTGCGAGAATTGGGTATAATATAGGAATACCTCTGCCTTACCCTCTTTTTTAGGATGGGACATCATCAAATGACTCTTTGTGAGTGTCAGACACTTACTGACTAAAACCCTTTCATGTTCCTCCTAATGTCCTTTGCGTTCCAGGGCCGCGATGACTTTTTCGAACAAAATCCGCAACCCTGGACCTCTGCCTTACCCTAAATACTACAACTGTGATGATGATAATAATGTAGGTACCTAATTTGTTATGAATACCTTACTCATATTTTAATTTGTAATTTGAAAACAAGTATAGTCTGTGGTGTGAGTGATGATAAAGTCTAAGTAATGACGAATACATAAACTTCTGAAATTAATGTTTTTGTAATCGATATACTATATACTTAATTTAACAGCTGTTTCGTAATAAGAAATCGGGAAAATTAAGTTAAAAGCCAATTCATTTCAGTTCGTACAATTTTATTATACTTACACTAACAAATTGTAAAGTTTTATCAAAATATATTTCCTTTATATCAAATCGTAGTTCATAAATTATTATTTACATTATTAACAGTATACAAATATTTTACAAGAGCGCCTTACTTAATTTGAACTTAGACATAACTTACCATCTAGAAGTTACAAAGATAAGTGTAATTATTATCACAATAAAATGTCGTTAAATGTTGAAATATGAATTTAAATTGTGCAAACTGTTTTAATTAAACTAGTAATTTTAGCTGCAAATTAAAATGACAAAATATTCAATATTTATTAATTGAATATCGATTATATTTAACTTCTGATATAATTAAGCAGATCCTAACATTATATTCGAAGCAATTAAAAGTTTCAAAACTTAAGATTAAATGTAGCCAGCAAACACGATATATAATTATTACATTCTGCAAAAATCGGTGTAGTCTCACAACCTTAACATTGGCACTTTAGAATTTCACACACATTTCACAAAGCAGATATCAAACACTTCTAAACATTGTCAATCAAGTTAACAATCGTAAAATCTTTCTACAAAAGGCTTTTTTCAGCCTTGGATTCAATCCTGAAACCTGCGATATGAAATACAAAATTCAGTTCAAAATATTCACAACTCCACTACCTACTCAAGAGTACTGAGAAAGGTTTTGAGCCTCGTAACTGTTATCGTGGTCACTGACAACATCAATCTGTTCTTGATCACAAGGTTCCTGGTCTTTTGAGGAGCAGGTACTCTTTGCACAACAGCACTTCTTAGACCGAGGGTCAGAAGACATCGGAGACTCCTCCTTCTTCAACTTCACACGACGGTTTTGGAACCAGATCTTCACTTGCTTCTCTGACAACTTCAGCCTCGAAGCAATCTCTATTCTTCTTAATCGTGAGAGGTACATGTTCATGGAAAACTCTCTCTCTAACTCCAGGAGTTGAGTTCCTGTGAAGGCGGTCCTGATTCTCTTGCTAGAGTCTTCTTTTAATGGCATGCGTTTCAAATCTTTCGAGTATCCTGGTAGAAGTTCTTCTGGATGACCCAGGGGAGGGCTGGGAGTTCCATTTCGGCTTTCACTTGATAGCGAAGGAGAACGTTGTCCTTGACTCTTCGATGGAGACGTGGTCACCTTGTAGGGATGGTGCAAATACGGAGAAACAGACTTCTTTCTTCTGTTTACAAAGTTGACGGGCTCCTGATCTTCAGTTTTCAAGTATCCTTCAAAAGGCTTAGCTTCTGTCTGAGCTTCATAAAAATCAGGACGAGGCAGCTGGTGCAGTAAAGGATACCGAAAGTTCAGCTGCTCCAAAAACGGCCTGAACAGATCCGGGGACCGTTGCTGATGCAGACCAATGTTCAGAAGATTGTTCAAGTTCCCTGGATAAGGGTACGGTAGGTACTTCGAACGCGGATCCAAATGATGACCGATCAACGCGTAAGGATGTATAGGCTCACTAGACAATTCATTTTTCTTGCAATCTTTCGTATCACTGATCAGAGCGTCGACTAAGAATGACCGAGACATGTTGATGTGTTGTTCTTTCGAACTACAGTTCACTACTGAATATGGGGTGCGTGGCTCCTAAAAGTAACAATTACAAAAACTACCCCCACTTAGTGCACCCTATTGTAAACACACACAATGGACCTCGAAGCGTTTTGGCAATTATTTGGCCCGGCCCACCCCTTTGTCGGTGAGACGTCAACCCCAGTGTAACTTGGTGAAAAAAAACTTTGAATGGAGCATTTTAGTAGCTATGAATAATTTTGTATGGCACGAAACATCCCTAATATCTGTCTCATTAAATCCAATTTGGTTACTGTTTTGAATGCGTGTGTGGATGCGTACGTTGAGATTTTGTTGCTAAATTATTCAGGTTTTTTAAAAGGAGATATAAAAGTGTTGCTATTATTTATTACGTCTTAACGTCTTTTGGGGATTGAAATACATTTTGGTGTTTACATAAAATATGTTTTGTAACGAAATTTTATGGCAATTTTTAGAATATTAACATAAGAAGCATTATTTAAGCCTCATTTCGAAGGCCTAGCCAATTTTATAGCTGGCACATAGAACTAACCCAGTTTTAAGGAACCAAAATAGCTAGATGAGGAAAACAAAAAGAAAACTAAAAGCATACCAAAAATAAATCACAACAACACAAATTTTATACGCAACGATCAAAACCTTTCGCTTGAACTACAGCGCACCATATTAATTAAATATGAATACCCCATAATTGAATCCTTACGTTGCACGCGTGATCCTTGCAAAAGAAACCCTACAAATCGGGGAGGGCATTCTAAAGCCCCGCCTTTCGTAACCCGGCCAAACTAGTTTATGAAATATTAAAAGCACCCCAATATTCGTCAGCATAATAATTGAGAACCAATTCATGTTATTATCATGTCAGTATTAATTTGTGAAGTAACATTTTCTTTTGTGTGCATAAGTGGTTTCAGATGGGATATTTTGATGTAAGTAAATATTCGGAGTTTGCTTTCTTTCGACGGTTATTTGTTTGGTATCTGTGTCATGTTTCGTTTAGCACGGTATTAAATCTAGAATCAGAATAATGTTTAAAAATATTCATAATATAATATTTTGCATTTGGACAGAAACTCGGAATTTAGGTTTTGGAACATACCCACTAACAAAGGTTAAAGCTAACTTCAAAGTAGGCCTGAACTGGCGTCTTTTGGTTACAAGTACCAGGTATTATTCTGAATAAGACTTATCAAAACAAAATATTTGAGACTTAGCAAATTGGTAAAGAAACATTTGGCTTCGTCTTTGACTCCCACCCTGCCAAAATAGAATTTCTAAGACTTCGCAATTCAATTTACTCAAATTTGTCAAAGGGTTCAAAGGACCAAAATTAAACAAAAGCAGACGGCTGCTTCCTGGGTCATTGTCTTTTGAGAAACATCGAAATCAAGTGAGAACCTCCTCTCAAGTAAAGGATGCGTTCAGGCCTAAGGCAGTAGAAGAAAAAAGTAGCAAAAGTACACACAAACTTCAAATCAGACGGTATCATCAGCAAATATTTTTTGCAACACATTTTTGTTCCTTTTGTTACAAAAATCTGACGGCACTGAATTCGATCACGAAATCGCGCCAGCCAAACAATAGGACGAAAATAACAATGTTTGGGCAAACATCACTTGGTTACTGAACGTATCTGATCCTGGTAAATTTCGTAGACAATTTTCGCCCTTTATGATGAATGGAATAGAGGTGAATTTTGTGTAGGATATCGAGAATCTAACTCCCCCACATATCAGATAGATATAAAGGGTTATTATCGAATAAAACCGAGGGTATCCTCCTAATTGTGTGTACGTCAAACTACACCAGGTGGCGTATGACACGGTAATGATAATTCAGGAGAGTTACACAATGGAAAATATGGCAAATTAGGTAACTGTTTTCAAATAAAAGAGGTTTTGTAACTGGATGTTTTGACGCGATTGTCTATTGATAGTTGGATGATTTTAATTCGTATTACTTCAGCATCAATTATTTCGTTCATTTTATTATTTTTCGAGACATTCACTAAAGCTTTATTTGAGAGTTGCATTTACTGTTGAAAGCAAAACTTCAAACGAACTTCGAGTTAAATTACTTATTTCTATCCCTAGACAGTTTATGAACTTTTCAACCGGTTATCTACTTGATATAGACATTTCTAAGTCTGCCTTGAGTGTTTGATTTCACGTTTGGCTGAATTAACTGAAATACTGAAATCTGTGTAAAAAAATATTTCGTGCACGGTGCATGGATCCATGAAGCACGACACGCTCGAAGCTTCACTCAGGCTTTGTATTACTGAATTTAGCTTACCAGGTCGGACATTTCCATATAGACTATAGAATTGTTTTATGTATGAGGACGTCAATAGCACCCGACTCTCATGGTTTAAAAAAGATGTCGTTATTCTCTTGCCTTTATTCATATCTATTGATCCCGAAGTAAACATTGAAATGTATATGGATTGACTGAATAGGTAGGTAATTTTTCTGCAGGGTTACGGAATTTCTTCGAAAGAGTCACTGCGGCCCTGGAACGCATAAGCCATTTTAAGGAACACGGATGGGTTTTAGTCAGTAAGAGTCTGACGATTTTTGATGATTTAACGTTCCTAAAAAAATGTAGGTTATTTTGATATAGACTTACTACCAGGGGATGACATCTCCAGGGACCGTGTCGATGGGATTCAAATAAAACAGTAACGTCTCGACTCTAAAGCTGTTTATTCTACAATAAGTCATTACAATTTCACGCCTAGAACAAACCTTACCCGAACTAAACAATCAATATGTTCTACCGTTAATTGGAAACTGATTTAAAAGCGTGAATGATCAAATCACGCATGCTGTAAGAATCCCTTCAGCAACCAAACTTTACAATACCTACACCTTATGATGCATAAACACTTTTGAAACCAAGTTCCTGTTTAGCAACTTTAATTATGAGTACAGGGTCTAATTTATTTCAAATTAACACTCCAAAATACAAAAAAGAACCATTTCTAATTACCGGACAACGGACCTTCATTCATCTCCAATCTTCCTAAATCTTCAAAAGGCTTCATTTAAAACGCAATCACAAACGGAAATGAATTTGGAAGAGACATTTAATGACCACCTGCGCATTGTCCGTTAAAATCCAAGATGGCGTCATTCTTAGAATATTGCTTTTAAATTGTTTAACAAAACTGTCGCCTGTTCGTCTGAGAGTCACTACGGGGTCCACTTGTCCGGTTCATTCATAAATTCATTGATTCTAACGTTCATTCATGTTTTTAGCTACGGTTATGAATGGAGTATCGGTTCTATTGTAATTTTTACTCTATTGTGCTTGCCGATAAGTTTGCGGGACAGGTATCGATTGGCTGCCAACTTTATTTTAGCTTCCATCTCAGTTAGCATAACGTCTATTCCGTTCATATAAGGATCAAAGTCCTTCAAATTGTTGTTATCCGATGGCAAATTGATAATTTGGTAAATATTTGAGTCTTGTACCAGTGTAGTGTTGATCTCATTTTTCGCGTCTATTGTACCATTTTTAAGTTCATTAATGTCACAATGCGTTTTTGTAACTTTACGAATGTTTGTGAAAAAAGTTTTTTTGTTCAGTGAATGTGTGGTGGATTTCAAGAATATAAAGGCGTGGGCAGTTTTGTGTCACTACTGGGACCTTTTATTTAAGTATCACTTTCCTTAAGCGGTCAGTGAGAAGTGCTGACTAAGTTTTTACGCACTGGTGTCTTTTCACATCTTTCCTTTTCATAGTTGGTGTGATATAAGTGTCTGGTTGACATTGATACATACAGTCATACACGCAAGCTTTTCTTTCCTTTCATTTCGAATTGAGAGTACCTATATTTTTTGATCATTGAAAACGTTTCCTGAAAGATACTATGTATCTCTTCAGCTTTTTGTCAGCGCCAGTCGCTGTCCGATCCCACAACTAATCACGGACAAATTGGTAAAACAAAATCTTGAAATAAAAAACAGAACTCGAACTCGAAAACTGGTGTTATTTTTTGCGCAATTGGCCGGATTTTTAATTTTTTGGCTGAGAAACTTTTGTTTCTTTTTTGAGCGTTTTTCATCACACTCTTTTAAATAAAAGATTTGACTCGTGTCTTGGACACGAGACCCTCTCAAGTAACTGAGAGGGTCTCGTGTCCAAGACAAGGCTGAGATTGCTTAAGTTGATTGATTGAGCATCATATTATTATGAATTGACAACATTGCCCCAGTTTAACTCGGAAATTATACCAACATCACCTCAATACTAAACACTTGATGTAATGTTGCAGTAAAATTATGAACGCCAGAAAATCTCCGGAAATTGTGAACAGTTTTACGGAAAAGTTAATTTCTTTGGGAATCATACAATCGATAAAGACCCAAAAAACAATAAACAAGAAGAAACAGTGGTCCAAGACGTATCGGGATTTCATCGGTATCTGGGGGTATACTCTCTAAGCCCGAAACCCGTACTTTTGCCCTTCGTGTCGGGTGTTTCCTACTCCGTATCACCTACAGACTTACGATTAGTCCCAAACCCGAACTAAGAACAACTGTCAAATCGTGTTGTCATTCATTCTTAGTTCGGGTTCGAGACTAATCCGTAAGTCCCTAGGTAATATGGAGTAGAAAACGCCCGACACTAAGGCCGAAACTACGGACTTCGGGCTTAGAGAGTAGACCCCCTGTATTGATTTCCCCTAATAAAACATAAAAAAAATTGAAATATTTGAAAAGATTTTATAACTAACCACAAGCAACTCGTCGAGCCGAAAAAAATGGCAAACAAGCGCTACTAATATGAGTATTGAATAACACTCAAAACAATTAAACTAGATGAACTTCGTTTCCCCATTCATCAATAATTCCTATTTACCGATTTAGAATTCTTCAGGTTCTGACCTTAGTATGAAAACGAAACTTTAAGAAGACCACTTTTGTCTGTCTCTCACCGAGGTAATTCTCAAGATCTGTGAAATTTTATGCTTGTTGCTGTTACAATTATGTATTTGTTCACTAGCAATGTTTCTGCTATCTTAGGTAATGTGCTTACCGACGCTTTTAGAAATATTTGGAATCACATCAAAAGTGTGTTATTATTTCTCTTACAACCATAAACTTTAGGTTCATTAGAAAATCAGCGTCAGACAGCATCCCCACCAACCGTGTCTCCACGTTGTCGTCGTGGTGGGGCTTGCGTGTCTCAATGATCTTGGGGGCTTTGCCGGTAGAGCCACTCATGCCGGAAGGTCCCAAGTGAGAGACCAGACCAAGAGAGACACAAGAGGGGCACACCGTTCGGAGACTTGAGCAGTGTTCGGGTCCTCGGACGGTGTGCGTCTCATTGGCTTGCTCGCTGCTCTCTGGTACGCGTCTGATCATCAGACGTGACTGTAAGGGCAGCGAGCAGGCAGTGAGAGAGAGGGAGAGAGGAGGGGAGATAGGGACCGCACCCTTTAAAAGGACAACAATGGACAGTTCTGCTAAACAGAAACTACCCCAGGGCGGTACGGACTGCACAGCGGTCCGAGAATCCGCCACGCCTCGTGCGTCAAGCCCCTCGTATTCTGGGGGGGGCAACAGGGCTGTCCACCAACCGTTTGCCGATGGCAACAAGGGCCGAGGAGGCCCCCGATCCGAACCATCCGAGGAGGACCCGATCGGTTTTAGTTTTGGCTCGCCCGACAGAGTGTCGGTCGGGCGGAGCGCGGCAAGAGGCGCGCTATATTGGAGGAGGGGCTCGCCTGAGCGTCACCCGGGTGCAGAGTCGGAGTCCGAGTTGGACTCCGACGACCTGGTGACAGTTAGCTCGGCGAGCTCTGAACCCGAGGGGGCAGGGACTGCAGCGGAGGACTCGAGGTCCTTCCGCAAGCGGCCTAGGCCGGAAGACGACCGGGGGTCGTCTTGTAGCGAAGAGGTGGCCTCGGCCCGTAAGATCTCCACCAGCAGGCGGGGTAAGGGCCGAGAGGGAGGCAAGGGCAGAGTCCTTGCCTCCAAGGATGCTGGACGACCCCCTGAAGATGGTGGTCGTGGGGCTCATGGCTCGGAGTCCTCCGGCGGCGAGCCGGATGACCGGAGGGCCGGGTTTGCGGAGGTGGTGGAGGCCGCGCTTCGCGATGTGGCCTTGAAGAGGAAGCTTTCCTCTAAGAACAAGGCCATAAGCGAGGCGATGGCCTCCATTCTGGCGGCAGCGGAGGTTACCAGGGGTGGGCCTCTGCCGGACGAGATGTCCGAGCTGCGGGCGGAGGTCGCCCGCTTAGCTGCCGCCACGGAGCGTCTCCGAAAGGAGAACGAGGGGCTCCGCGCAGACCTGGCCAGGCTCCGGGGAGCCGGCCCACAGGGGGCGCCGCAGGGGGGGCGCAAGAAGGACGGCCAGCCCGTGCCGCAGGAGAGCCAGGTGCTGGACCTGGTGCGGCAGGAGATGGCTGCCTTCCAGGCGCGGTTTTCCGTCCTGGAGGGCATCGTCCTGCGCCCCCCGTTAGCGGCGAGTGGGAAGGCTCCAGGCCGGAAGGCGGCGTCGTACGCGGCCGCCGTGGCTGCCACACCGGGGTCGTCCGGCCAGGACAAAGGGTCCGGGCCGGCACCTGCGAAGCCGGTGTCGGGAAAACCGGACCCGGCCCCGGGAAGGAAGAGAAAGGGTGGGGTTGCTGCGCGGACGGCGAAGGCTCCTGCGCCGTCTGAGCAGCAGCTCCCCCCGGCTTCCTCGCCTTCAGCTCCTCCCCCGGCTCAAGCCGAATGGCAAGTTGCCGGGGAGAAGAAGAAGGCGGGAAAGGCAGCCAGGGCGGCAAAGAGGCGGGAAAGAAGGCGGCGGCAGCGAGCGCGAGGCGTCGCGGCTGCGCTCCGCGCCCCGAAGACCGCGGCTGTAGTCTTAACGCTGCAGCCGGACGCGGTGAAGAGGGGCGTGACGTATGCCAATACGCTCACCAAGGCCAAGGAGGCCATCAACCTCGGTGAGCTTGGCATCGTCGGGGGTCTCCGGCTCAGGGTCACCATGACCGGGGCCAGGATGCTCGAGATCCCTGGAGCAGGCAGCGGTCCGGCCGCGGACGCTCTAGCCGAAAGGCTTAGGGCGTCCTTGGGCGCGGATGACGTCCGAGTGTCCAGGCCCACGAAGTGCATAGATATGCGCATCTTGGGCCTGGACGACTCCGTCACGGAGGAGGAGGTGTTGGCCGCCGTCGTCAGGACGGGGGGGTGCTCTGCAGAGGAGGTGAAGGCGGGCACCATCCGTCCTGACAACACGGGCATGCGAACCGTAGTGGTGAGCTGCCCCGTGTCGGCGGCCAAGAAAGTCTCGGAGGGCCGAAGGCTTTTGGTGGGCTGGGTCTCCGCGCAGGTAAAACTGCTGGAGCCCAGACCTCTGAGGTGCTTCCGTTGCCAAGTTGGCAACCACGTGGGAGTACGCTGCACCTCGGAGGTGGACCGCAGTGACCACTGCTTCCGCTGTGGTCAGCCCGGTCACAGGGCCGGCTCGTGCGACGCCGCGCCGCACTGCTTCGCATGTGCGGCAGCTGGCAAGCCGGCCGATCACTGGGCTGGGGGCAAAGCCTGCGGTCCACCCGCCAGGGCCGGGTCGAGGAGAAAACCCTCCTCCACCGCCGCCGCCGCCGCCGTCGCTTCCGCCGCAGCCGCCGCCACCGTCGCCGCCGCTGCCACTGCTCGGGAGGGGGCCGAAATGGAGTGCCAGTAATGGCCCCATTTCGCCTCCTCCAGACGAACGTCAGTCGCTGCGCCTCTCAGGAACTGACGCTCCTGGGTAAGGCGCAGTGACTGACGCCTGCGGACAGCGAGCAATGGGTAGCTCGCTGTCCGATCAGGTCAGGCCAGAGTCGACGGCGCGTTCACTCCAAACGCGCCGTCAGCAACGAGCAGTCAGCAACGGAGACGGGGCCCGCCAGGGCCAGAGCCTGCCAGGGTTGCGGAATTGTTCGAAAGAGTTACCGCGGCCCTGGGAAGAAAGGCACTAGGAGGACTAAGGGTGGGTTTTAGTCAGTAAAAGTCTGACACTCCCTGCCGCTCCACCCAGAGCGGGAGGGGTCATTTGATGATTTCCCATCCTATAAAAAAAAAAAAAAAAAAAAAAAGCGTCAGACAGCATCATTCTGTCTGACATATCGCTGAAATGAACTTTTCTAGTGCTACCGTGAGACACACACAAATTTTTGGGATACCTGTATTTTTTCTTATTTCTATGTATCGTGCGTGTTTAATTTATGTGCTAAATAAATATTATTCTTTCTTTCTTTCTTTAATCGGACTCTTACAAAATAAGGTGGTTTAATTGCCTTTTCATGTATTTCTAGAATATTTCACTTACAACAACAACCCAACTTTCACAGCAACACATACATGCTATAATAAACACAAGACCCGGTAGGATTGATGAGCGGCGCGCGGTGGCGGCAGATAAGACGGTGATCCATCTAGACGTCCAACTTGTTCGTAATTTTGTTTAGACTCAAACTACCGAGTACAGAGACTGGGAGTTAGTTCATGTGCTCTTGTTATGTTGTAACCCTGTTACAGTTAGAGCGTGATTTTGTGTTTGTTATGAAGGGTTAAAAGTGTTGTTCGTCTGTAATCTTTGGATGTACGAGTAGTACAAGTATTTTCTTAATGTCCTTCGGCAATCATCGCATTTCCGAATACAAACGAATGCTAATTTCCATGTCCATCAATTATTAGATTTATCGTGTACAGTAATTTGAATTCAGAATTAAGTAGTTTAATTGTGTTTTGTTTTATTTCCGTGTGAACTTTATAACTGTATGGCTATGATATAAAAGTTTGTGGCAAAGATATTATCAACTTTATAAAAACAAACTGTATTTTGTAACTCCGTCCCATTAAACATCTGACTTAATGTAGCTTTTAACGGAAAATAAGAGAGGGGTGCGATTTAAAAAAAACGAAAGTCACTCCTATGCTATGGTACATTTTGAGATCAAAGCGAAAAGTTAATGGACACGAGCCGTTGGGTTCTAGCAGAAAGGGTGGGGGGCTTCTTTATTTTTTAATTCAGTTTGTGTTCGTTTTTTAAAATTATATTTTTTTTTTGTGTTTCCCACCTTCATGGTATGTGGTTTTTATTATTGATAGACTCGCCTATGACCTCAATCTCACCTGGTGGAAAGCGAGGATGTGGTCGACGATGGAGCACGCTTAGCCAGAAGTACTACCTGTACACTCTTGGCATAAAAACCCCCTCTTATTCTTCATCTTCTTGTTTTATTTAAAAAAAATTACTTTAAACTACATGAAACATTCTCTTCTTGAAAAATCATTCATTCATTCATTTCGTTCCATTAAAGACCTTATTCATTGCTTTCCATCACGCGAGATGAAGGTCAAGAGGTTGTTTAGCATCAGCTGCAACTGGTACGGCTAGAAGGAAGCCAGAAAACATACCTTCATGGCGAAAGAGGTTTATTTAGAGAAAATCATCTTGACTAAACAAAATCCTGTAAAAATTTCTCCAAATCTGAATTTATTAGTAGCCTATAACTATGTACACAAACCAAGAGATAATTTCTTAGCCGACTACACAAAAAATGTAATTTTCAGTCCGCAACACAAAAACAAATCAAGTTAAAACACAAAATGAAACGGGTACAACACTAGTCAATTAATAATTCAAGTATAACACAATAACAACAACGTTTTAAAGTTAATAAAAAGCAGCCGGGAAAGCTTTTAGCGTTGCGTCGACATTATTACAGGGCACGCGTACTTGTACTATTAGTAGCGTGTATTATTGCAGTACTTAGTATATTAT
Source organism: Melanchra persicariae (assembly GCA_947386135.1). Classification (NCBI taxonomy): domain Eukaryota; kingdom Metazoa; phylum Arthropoda; class Insecta; order Lepidoptera; family Noctuidae; genus Melanchra; species Melanchra persicariae. Next base: position 1,902,860 of record OX376655.1, on the reverse strand, counting down.
TTTAGTTTGTTAGTTTGGAAGTTTTAAAGGGGCAAAATGTTCGAGAAGAAAGCCTCACCAAGTTTATTAAATCAAATTTTTAGTTGAAATTGTAATTGAATTTTTTTGGCAAAAAAAAATAAAATAAAAAGTTATCTATTTAAATAAAAAAAATCTTTATTTCCAATTCTACAACTTACAAATACATAGGTCATAACACAAATGTGATCAATTACTTAGACCTCTAACACCCAAGCTAAGATTCAACTTGTGTTATGGAAGTCAGGGCTCTCTGACTTGACTAAGGACAATTTTTAAACCATTGGTTAATGGTTAAAAATTATAGACACTTAGATTTCGTTAAATACGTTAAGATAAGATAAAGATTTATTTGTTTAAACATGTTGTACATGATACAGTGCATGCAATATAACAGAGAAAACACACACACAAATTGGTCAAAATTTTGCTTGACCATGGGTCAAATTAATAATTATGAGTAAATAACGAAAAATTCATATACAAACGCATTTTGTTGAAATTTTAACCATTTCTTGAGTTAACTACGGATCAAAAAACTGGCCCTAAAACAATACATCAAAATTTTATACTGAAAAGTTATTGACGTATCGATGAGAAATTTATCGTACACTTCTTCCTATACTTAAGAGGGCGCCGACCAAACGTCGACCGCGCAGTGGCGCCCTCATCGTTTGTTTGGTTACTTCTTTTATTTTAGAATGAAAATGCAGAAAATATGCAATTTAAGTTGTGCTCCACAAGATTATACGTTAATATTATTATAAACGGTAGTTTTAAATTGTTCAGTTTTATTATAATCACTAAAACGGAAAATAGTGGCCACTATTATCCGTTTTAGTGATTATTTTCATTCTAAAATAAAAGAAATAACGAAACAAACGATGATTTGGTCGGCGCCCTCTTAAATTGTTTGCTACAGTAACACCGTTTGCTGATGCAGTCATAAGGTACTCATGTTTGCGGGTGACTTGGCATGAGGCGCAAGATGAAATGTGGGCAATGGCGTACCATTGCCTACCTTCATAAAAAAAACATTTTAGGTAGGTACTATTTGAGACTCCCGATCTGCGGAGATTGTCTTTGCTGCGGTCAACATGAGTGCGGGTGGAGTATTTTTTTTTGCGAGATTTTTTTTTTTTTTTTTTTTTATTGTTATTCTCAAAGACAGTTACAGTTATCTTCACTAATTTTACTCGCCAAACTTATTAGTTTGATGGCGAGAAGCGCCTGTTAATATAAACAAATAGGTACCTTTATGAACACCAACCTTAAAACTACCAACTATGCATTACCTCTCAAGGATCAGTCACACCGGCACGAGCAGATGCAACGTTGGTAGCTTTTTACCAACATCTAGGTTAAAACCTACCAACGTTGTAACTCGAAAACAGACTAACCGATCCAACAAATACCTCAACACAATTTATTTAAAACAAATCAAACCATTGTTGGCAAACTTCGAAGCAAACTTCATTATTATTAAAGTTATTTTAATTACAGCAATATTTCAACAAAATTAGACAACAAATTTGTAAAACGGCTTACCTTTCAATTTTCACAGTTATTTTAATTTAAAGTCGCACAACTTTAAATTGCTTTCCTGTAATTTACTGTTTAAGTTTTCTGTTAGTCCCAGAATTTTATTGAAAGAAAATTAATTTTATGCTGATTCTATTTTACAATCGGTAATTCAATAGTAGAGACATGGATGGAAAGTCCTTAAAAGGGTTTGGTGGATTTTTATTTGCGTAATCATCCAAACAAAGTCAGCTTTGTATGTTTGAAATGGTGACCAGTCCGGGAAAATACTCTTCCAAACAAAAAAACAGAATCATCAAAATCTGTTGACAATTGGCGAAAATATCGCTGAACAAACAAAAAACTAATTTTAAAAAAATTAGTCGAATTAGTCGAGTTAGTCCATTTTTATTGACCTTTAAAAATGGACGTCGCAACGTGGTTTCCTTTTTTGGTTGCTCCTGTTTGTATTCCTTACTAAGTCCACAATGTGTGATTTTTCAATAAATTTGATTCAAAATAAGTACCAAAATTATAAACACAAAATTACCATCGAAATTACTCAAGATTACCAAGTATTATTTATGACCCTTCAATAACTTGCGCGCAATATTTAGCCTCTGCTTAAAGGCAAGTCCAATGGAAGCATATTTTTCTCACGACACTCGTGTTTAAAGCACGTATTAATTGCAGCACAAAGTACGAACAAAGATTTCTTGCTAAGTGGCTAGTGAAGCTGACAAATCGCTGAGTATTGAGTTGGGGTGTGGTGCAAGTGATAAGAATACTGTGTCAGTTTTCAGTGACTTACGGACGGTTATTACTTTGTAAATATTTTATAAAATCTTTATCTAATACAAACTAGTGAAGATAAGGGGCAGTGATGTGACTTAAAGTACAGTAGAGTCACTTTATTTTTTTATCCATAGTATTTTAATGTAAATGATGATTTTCAAAAGTGCCATTTAATGGTCTAATTGAAATAAACGTTTTGATTTTGACTTTGACTTTGACTAAAGCCATCATGATTTCGTAGCAAAAGTTGACCGAACTATCGGTAATGTATTGCTATGTCTCTCTCTTTCGCAATAGAATGATTCCATGCCACAGTTTAAATACGACAACGACATACACGTTAATTAACGCTTTATAACTTTATATAAGACAGTCTAAACTTATCACAAATGCTCGTTAGTTTTTATCTTTGCTAATAATCTTTCATCAAATCTTGAGGTTCCATAATGGCAAGGTACCAAGTTCTAAGGGGTGCGTTTTGTTAGAACTTGTGACAGAACACACCATATACCGCAAAAAGTTCATACCTTGCACCACACACCAACAATTGAGAGCTCGCCACAAAATGCAATCACAAATGCTATTCGCTATTGTACAAGTCTTTTTACCAATAAATACATGAAGCGCTTTTACGCTTTGTGCAGCGCCGACGTTTTTTATATAACATCGCTTTATGCTTCATTCAGGTCTTTTGTGCCCTTTCTTTGACGGAGTGCTTTTTTGTTTATTTTATTGGTCTTGGCTACCTTAGGTGACAAAGTTTTGTTAACTTTGAACTTATGTATTGAATAATAAATCAATTATTAGTAATTGAATGAATCAATTGTGTTAGTAATTGAATGAATCAATTATGTTAGTAATTGAGAAGGTTGTGTAAAATTGAAATCAAAACCTGCTTAAGTTTTTATTGTGTTTGATGTGGCAGTAGAAAAGGGTTATTAATACTATAGTGTTTTACCTATGCAAAATGTTGTTCGATTTTGTGCTAGGTAATTTAGGGTGATTGAAATTTTTATTATTTTTAACGTTTACTTATTTTTTAACGTTCGGAACTTAAATGACTTTTGGTTCTTCGAGTCGGGTAGGTATATAGGCATCAGCTGATATAGATTTCTATTCTATACCATTACAATTTTTTCGGTCACTGAGTCGTCTTAGGGGTTCTGTTGAGTTCACAAGATTTCCAATAAATTGTTTCTGTGGTATAAATTTACATTTATGTTCGAACTTCTGAAGCCCTTTGTATTAAACAACCAGGGGTTTTAAAGTTGCTTTCACATGAACTAGCATTATTAAAAAAATTACTTGAGAGATTTTTTGAGTAGACTTAATAATTGATTTGCCTACTTTTAACACTGTAATAAGTAGCTTCAATATTAAGTTATATTAATCGTGGTTATATTAGTCCCTTTTAGTGGACGATCACCAGTGATCAGATAATCGGGCGCTGATTATATGGCACCTGATTTATTTAGATCAATAAATCAGGTGTGGGCAAAGTCGGGTTGTGGATCATTATGATGATGACAAAATGGCGGACCCGATAGGATTGTGCAAACTGAATAGTATATCTTAAGTAAATATATAAATATACTAATGTACAACGCGTAACAGAATACTGTTACATGTTGTACATTAGTATATTTGTCACGTTGTACATTATTTTTTTTACGCAATACCTCGTACTCATTGTGGCTGAAGTGGATTTTTTTTCGCAATGTCAGTGTTCGTCCCATTATGCAAGTTTTTCATAGTTATGAGTACAATGACCCCTTAAAAGGTATTGCTTTTATCCTTTTACACGTTGTATAATTATTATGTACATATACCAATGCTACCTAGCGTAAAGAGTCACATTGTAAAAGTGTCAGCCGTTTAAAAAAAAAAGTTAACTTATTTCTTTTTACTCTTGATTAATATTTGTTCATTTATCTATTGTATTGATTATATCTTTCAACAAAGACTGCACCCATAGACATTCCAAGTTCGTAGTTAATTAATATTTTTAACCATTAGACTTGCAAACGAGTCCCTTAGTATTCCCTCGGCGGCGATACAGAATGTATTTTTATGATTTATCGTTCAAGTTCAAGATATTAGATCTTCGCTAACATACACTTGGGGAATTATTTGATCTATTACTTTTGGTCCTTTTGGGTGCAGTTTATTATTAAAGTAGGTATGGTTTTAGCAATCTTATTTGTGCTACGTTGTTATGTTATGATTTTTCTCACTTTTGGTTGATTTTGTTGTTGACTATTGGGTAGTCTGAAGATTTTTTATGAGGAACTTAGCTTCTGCCAGTGGTTTTGCTCGCATGATGCGAGAAGGGCTAACAAACAAAATGTATAGTTACGTGGGGTTTCGTATCGTTGAAGTACATGTCTATTTTGGCCAAAAAATATATGGGCAACCCCATATTCTTTCTTTCATATGGGGAACCCTATTTATTTCTTAAAGAGAAAAATATGAATGCAATATGATGGTAGAAAAATACAAACTTTTATAAACCCAGTAAAAACCTCTGAAACCGAAATCAACAATGTTAGTTGTCAGCAGTATCTGTAGTAGATAATGTATTTTATATGAAGAAAAGAAAGAAAGAAAAATAATTACATTTAAAATTAACGGTAGGTAAAACATAAATTATTAAATTATAACAAAAGCATGTAATTAAACTGTGTGTGTGTAAGTTACATTTAAGCATAACTTAAATATATTTTTTTAATCTTGCAACATTCTGTTCAGCTGCATCTTCACACTTACATCACCGTGAAAACTTTAATTTAATAAAAACTAAATTAATTCTCCGTTTGCAACACAGTATAAACTTCACATTAGCTACGAGTATCATTAGAACTAATGTGTCCACACGTGTCTGTAAATAAATACGGACGAAAGGGTGACAACGTTTGTTGTAAAATATCAATTAGTCTCGCTTTGACTTAAGGGATTGTCCTGATCGTTGAGTGGTGTTGATAGGTCCCTGTTTGCTTTGTAGTTTAGTTAGAGTAGGATTATTAGGTCCCTTGACAAGGTTGATTAGTATGTACTGAACAGTTTGATTGGATATCAAAGGGATAGTGTGACATATATTTTAATGAAAAGCTGCAGGTGAGATGTTTTGTTTCATTGAAAGGTGATTTTATTGTTCTTTTTGTTTAATTACACGACTGCCCAAAAAAGGAGTGTTATGTTTTAATTGTTAAATCTCGCGTTTGACTTCAATCTCACTTGATGGGGAGCGATGATGTGGTCGACGATGGAGCATGCCAGCCTATAAATATTCAGTCTTGACTTAAAACCCCAGGTTGTAGCTTATAGGATTTCCTTCGTTTGACCACTTAGCTACGTTTCTTACCGTTTTTAATTTTGTTAAATGAAAACATACCTTTTCTAAAAATTCGAATGTCCCGTCTATAATTAGGCTAATTACAGAATTTTTTGTTTAAAATTAAAAACCCATAGTTAAAACGTGTTTTTCGGTTTCTTAACTGAAACAGTTGAAGTTGATTTGGGACACTTATTGCGAACAAAAATATTGTATTTTATATTTTGACTAGTTATTTGTCAGGCCAACTAACGAACTGCCAATCCAACACCAAAAACTGCACGTCAACATTATTATTACTTCAAACTCGAAGCCCGAAAACGTATGGTAATCAAATGCCATATCAAATCTCCACCATACGTAGAGGGGCCATAATGAAATAGCTGATGTTCCACGCCAAAACACGATTAGTTCTGCGCACTCGGCCCTGTTATTGCATTGTCATTGTTGGGAGCTAAGGGGACCAGTTTTATTAGCTTTGCGAATGTCCGTACAGAAGTCGCTGCATGGTCACTGTAGTGAAGATGCTAGGTTTTTTGTTTGGTATTTTTGTACTAGCACGTTCTACGTTTTCTTTAGGTACGTCGTTTTCTATAAAACTTGTCTCTGCAAGTACCGATCTGTGGATTTTTGTGGGCCTTAGGCTACGGGAGTCAAGAGACATTGTGCCTGAAGAAAATGTAAACCACATAAGTATTACTCAAATCTCACATCTCAACTGTCAAAAAATACCTTTATTTTATAGACTAATATTTGTATTTATTTATTCAAAAAAACAAATTACAAGCTGCCACTTACTCTGGCATATTACAGAGACTCATACCATTTGTAACACCTACATTGTATCTGTGTGCACAAATAAAATTATTTGTTTGATTTGATTAAAAAAAGGCCAAATTTTTTGGTTACCGATTGATTTGGTCTATTGTTCGGCAGACAATAGTTACCTTCTCTATGTTTTTCCGTTAAAGCCTTGACTGAAACTCATCCATTTCCACCCTCGACATTGATCTTCGAGTTGCGATCTCCTTGAGTGATGGGCTCCTTAACTTGACTTACTTTCCTTAACTTTGTGATCCGCGAAATGTAGTTACAAAGTTTTGTCTACCTACGAACAAAGGGAGGTTTTTTATTTATTTTATTTTACGAGCTCGTGGCTAAATTATAACAGGCGCAAGCCGCTTTAAGGTTAAGCAACGCTTGCCAAGGTTGGTCTGTGGATGGGTGACCATCTTAATATACCGAAACTCCTCCGTGCCTCGGAAAGTACGTTAAGCCGTTGGCTCTAGCTGTCATTTGGAGATCATAGGCAGTCGTTACGGATTGTCAGAAGCCAGAAAATCTGACTTAACAAAAAGTACTGTGTTACCTAGTTAATGAGTTGTGGAGGTCTGGTAGGCAGCAGCTCCACGTAAAATACTGGTATTAAGAATATATTATATGCCCGAAATAAATTGAAAATCCTTCTTGTTTCATCTTACAATACTGTCGCACATCTAAAACAGTGGTCCACACATAAAATCTAAATGTATTCATGAAAAAAAAGAAACCAAGCCTATATTGCAAAAACTTTATCCGAATAGATATATTCAAACTGACCATTGACAGGCTTGCATTCGGATACAAATAAGTGAAGGGTTAACTGGACAGTCCCTTCCGGTCCTTTGGACCGATTGTGTTGGCTTTATAAGTTTTTGAATACAGTGTGACGGAAGCATTGAAAGGGTTGACTTCGATGGGTTGTGGTTGTATTTTGTGAAAAGGATTTTGGGATATCGATGGCAGAGAGTAACGGTTGTGAGTTGTGAATAGTATTTTTAGTTTGTGTGGTATATTGATCGTGTTTATGAATGGACTTGAAGATCATTCATAAATTCACGACCTTAATTGATGCTAATGGGACTGTTTTCTTTTTATGATCTACTTTTTGGGCATTTTTGTAAATTAACAAATTAATTATTTACATTTTTTAATTATTAATTACTTTTAAAATTAACTAACTTTTGCCCGCGGCTCCGCCCGCGTTGCTATCGGTTATCGCGTAAAAAAGTATGTCCTTCACCATATCACAGGCTATTATATCTGCCAAATTTCATGACGTTTAGCCGGTTTAGCGTGAAAGCGTAACAGACAGACAGACAGACAGAGTAACTTTCGCATTTAGTATATTAGTATAGTAATTTCATTATGTAATATGCACAGCAGTAAGTATGTAGTGGTAACGGTAGACTGAAATTCAGTGATAACTAAACCACGCTATCCACCAGTTCAGGTATAAACTGTAACCACCTACATCAATCAACTGACATAGCCCGAAAGATCGCCAAACTGAAGTGGCAGTGGGCACTGGGCAGGGCACATTGCTCGCAGAACAGATAGTCGATGGGGCCGAACAGTTCTGGAGTGGCGACCGCGTACCAGAAGACGCAGCGTTAGAAGGCCTCCCACAAGATGGACCAATGACCTGGTGAGGGTGGCGGGTAGCCGATGGATGCGAGACGCACAGGACCGGTTGTTGTGGTGACACTTGGGGGACCTATGTCCATCAGTGGACATCTATCGAGATGAGATGATGATGATGATCATGACCTAAATCAAGCTCAAAGCATTAATTCAACTACAACATTTACAGGCAAAATTGAATTGTAATGACATCGGTCTATTAAATTAGACCGTACATAAGTCGTGTTCAAATTCCGTAGGCACAAACAGAAATATAATACTTCAGTTACAAGTTGATTATTTTCCTACCAACCATCCATCTGCCTAGCCTTTTCCCAACTATCTTGGGGTCGGTTTCCAGTCAAACCGGATTCAGCTGAATACCAGTATTTTACGTAGAGCGGCTGCCTACCAGACCTCCACAACCAATTAACTGGGTAACACGGTACTTCTTGGCAAGACTGATGTCAGATTTTTTGGCTTCTGACAATCCGTAACGACTGCCAAAGACCTACAAATGACAGCCGGGACTAACGGCTTAACGTGCTTTCCGAGGCACGGAGGAGTCTCGGTATGTTAATATGGTCACCCATCCACAGACCAACCTCGGCAAGCATTGCTTAACCTTGAAGATTGGTCCGTGCGGCTGTTATAATTTAGCCACGAGCTCCTCAATTATCTTCCTACCAACTGTAACCAGTAAAAACGCTTTAATATCTCTACAATTTCACCAAATTACATTTCCATTCAACCATAACCTCAAAACACATTTTAAATGTTCTAATCAAATAACCGTTGCGTTAATATTAAAACAAACGTTGGGAAAAACCAATAGCCTGTTAAATTTCCCAATTAATTTTAAATATGGCGGCAAATTGAACTGCGACGCACTTCCGGCTGAGCGACGCCGGCGCCGCGTGCCGGACACATTTCACGTCACATCCTGTATTTTATTATTACAGGAAGCCGGGATGCCGTTAGTATTAAATGGTGCTATTTGATAATAGTGCGAATAAATGGGATTTTGTGAGGGTGTGAGTGTAATCGAAAAGATTTCTGATATAAAAACACACAGCTACAATTACAATTTGCAATTACAATCACACAACACAGTTACAATTTGCGTTATAAAACGTTTTGCGCTCAAATACAAAGCGTAGGTATATTTCAATAAAACCATTTACAGGCAGTTTTATTATCAAGAAGTCGAACAGGCAGAAAAATAAAACTAATGATTAGATCCACGCTAACGCCGCTCCACGCCACGCTAACGTTATCTTGGATTCAGACGTGCAAAAAAATACATGGACTCATAATCAACAATTATGTAGTTTTTCCGTGTCTAACCCTACAAGAAAACAGGCGAGATAATTCTTAAATGTTATAATACAATTTTACATTATGTGAAATACACAGCATAATATGTTATTGCAAACTTTTCAATGACACAAATGCTTTGCTTTTCAAACGAGATATTTTTAGAATACCAAATTCAATTGATTTCAAGTACTTTATTTGCCAACTTTGCTACAATTTATTCTTCCTCTACACATTCACGAACATTTGAACTACAATCGTCGGTACTAACACAAGGTTAACATGCCAAAAGACATAATATACCATCTATTACTGTCATTACAGTATTCACTAGCTCCAATTTTTTTCCTCCAACTCCAACTACAAATCGATCTTCATTCATAAAGAGTATATGAACCAACTATTACAATTTTGGTCCTTAGATACGGTCACTTGACAAAATTCCATTCATTCATGTTCCTTCTAAGTGTGATAATGATAATACATGAGCCCATTCATTTGAGTTGTGAATGTGTTCTAAAATGTTGTGCGGCGTTATTCGGGTGTAAAATGTCACCGTGTTTAGGTAGCGGTATCTTTGAGACGTGTGCGCAGGCTTTGTCAAAGATGTGTGAAGATTGTGGGGGTACGAAGGTCGCGGGTTGCGAAGAGGAAGCGAGAGCGAGTCGAGAATTTTGAGGTGTAATTTATTTTATACTGTTACCAATGATTTAGGTCGATTTTTCAATGGTCTGATAATCTGGTTCTTCTGGAAAAAAATATGGTATTTTGGCATTTTTTTTTGTTCAAAAGCTGTAACCTCCATATTTATACTTCAGATAATCATTGAAAGCTTAGCCCCAAATCGCTGTCATAACTCATAAGTTAGGAATTGATGTTAAAAATGTTAATAAAATACTGTTGTACCTACAAGCACAGTCAACCTACGTCTATCTTCAGCTCAGCTAAAAATGTTACATTAAGCTTAATAAATTACTGACGCCTAAAAGCCATTGTTCCAAACCAGACTGGTTTGAAATAATGACTTGAAACTATTTTCTTGAAATGGATAAAATATCTAAATGAGATCAAGAGTAAAGTCGCACAGATAGACTGAATGGCCTTTTAGGAAAATTGATCCAGGTGGCTAAACGAAATGCCTACCTATAAAAGCTCTCATTTTCAAAATAGGGAGTGAATGACACCTGAAGCACTTCAGACCAAAGTTCTTTATGACAGCTCTAAAACTTTACACTCAATGTAAAATTAATAAACTCTTACATTAAATTAATACTTATCGTTTCACTTGAAAATTTTCCCAAAAGCTATTCGCCATTATGACTTGACTATTTTAATAAACTTGAAAACATTTTATCTGTTCCCTTCTCAACAAAGACAAAATTTAATAAAAGCAGCCTAAAACTCTTTATCAGTTTGTAAAAATTATAAATTCAATTTAAACTTTTCTCGGTTTCGGGGCCACTAAACACCTCAGGGTGTTGGGTTCCTTAAGGGAGACTTACGGGGTACCGCCCACTCTAATTGATTGCATAACTGCCGCCTATAACTCCTATTCATTCTTCCATTCATTCAGACTCCGTTCATTCAAGCAATCATTTGACATCGGCGACAAATCGGCTCCAAAGTTACCATTGTTGATTTCTACCAAGTTACAATTCCCTGTTCGGTTCGAAATTGTATCGATTTTCAGTCTTATGACTTTGGTGTTACATTCATTTGTCATATCATCGATTGTAAATCCATCTTGTTTGCAAGATTCTTGTTGAAAAACTGCATAAGTTTTAGCAGTTATGTCATAGATATATAGGTTATATTCCCTTGCGTTATCAAAAGAATTGCCAGCAAGTTATCGTATTATAGTTATAATGTATTATAGAAAGGAATTTCACGCATGCCTCTGGCTTTTTTCTTCGTCGAAGTCAGACCTTTTGTCGCCATTATAAAATTCTGAGTGCTACTTGTGATTCTTATGAATAGAATAAAAATTAGTTATGGTGAACGATTATCTATGATTTAGCGATTTTTATTTGGGCATTTAGCGTTTGATATGTTGTGTATGACCTTTTGGACAGCTGTTGGGTAAAAGCTGGTATTCTATTTGAGATGACACGGGACAAGAAAAAGGAAACTTTACGCTCGAATTAACTTTTTCGAAGAGAATGATACTGTAAACGGGAAATGAACAAACTGAAATGATATTGATAAAGATGGCTTCAAAAAGTTAATTCTGAGAAGATTTCTTATTAACGTCTAAAGTTTTATGAATTTGGTCAGCTTGGCCAAGTTTAAATTTAATAAAATACTTTATCTTTAGGATTTGATGAAGGTTTCAACGAATCGTCAACTCCTGTTGATGTTTTAGACTATGTTATATATTTATTAGCTTCCCTTTGTAAGTCTTCGTTTTAAGTTTATCGTGAATATGGGGTAAAGCCGAGATAGATGCCCAAGTGATATATCTATACCACTGGAGCATCTATTTCGGCTTTACCCCATATTCACGATTAACCACGAATTGTATTCCGCGGATGAATCAAGTGCCGTTTTATTTATCTATGAAGAGACTTTCCAACTACAACTAAGTGGACCGTGTTTCATTGTCTCTGTGCGATTGCGAAAGTAAATTGGGAAAGTAAATTGCGTTAAAAGTTTTTTCGGGATAAGATGCCCTGTTTTTCAAGGAGTCGTCTATCCTAAACGTGATTTATATGGACTAGGCAACTATCCCATATTATGGAATCCTCCCAAAATATAGAGGTCCACAAAAATCGCTAATAATCTGGAAATATTAACGATAATGTTTTTTACTATTCATAAATTTGTAGATAAAAAACCAAAACACTTGCCAGTTTTGCAAATAAATAATTTAGATTTTTGAACTGGGAGATATAAAATGATTTCAAAAAGTGTGGCCCACTGGCATCCACCCCGGCTTTACCCTACATAAACGAAGTATTTCCAAAACCACTCAAATTACTCAAGTTTATCCAAGGTACAAAGCCAGGAAGTACTTACAGCTGGCAGCGGAAAGTTGATAAGAATTTTCATACTTTTCCGCACTCACAGAAGTTTGTTGAATAAATTAGAACTTTATCCTCGTAATATTATATACCGTGTAATATTCATACTTATGGAAGTTTTACATCTGGAACACTTGGATTTTCTTATTTTTTTAACGGTGAAGTTCTGTATGAGGATGATGAAGCCACAAACGTTCTAGGGTCTGGGTGGTTCGAAATAAGCTCTTAAGTTTTGTTATTTGAATGTCGTATAAGACCTAGCTTTTTATATAGCGTTTGGTGCTTATCGTTAAAAAATCAAAGCTAAGTCCACACCTACCTACATGCTGGTAGTTCATTCTAGCAAAAGCGAACACAATATGGACTTTTATAACTTAGAACTTTTTGATGGAATGCATGAAGGAGCCTCCTCGTGTAGCGCAATTTGTTCCATCAGACCTTCAACTTAACCGAGCGCTCGGCGCATCCTGGACAGTCTCACCTAACACCTAAGACTGGCCAGTCCTTCCCTTGCTAACACCCGCCTGGTTCGCGACCACCCTCCCACCGGAGTTCGGCGTCAAGCAGCCTGCTGTGTTTCGTCGACGCGTGGGAGTACCAGTGCTTCAAGGCATCTTCTGGGCACGCTCGCTTCAATATGGACCTCATCTATCGCTTTCCATCAGGAGTGATCGAGGTCAAGAGCAAGCCCATTCATAAATATAAAAAAAGGAAGCAAGACGTCACGTGGTTTATTTTTTTTTTGACGATACTTGCTCAATTTATGTGTAGAACCGCTATACATTACCTAACAGAAGTTATTGAAAGAACTCAATTAAAGTTAGCAAACCAATTTCTCAGAAAATAAGTGTTAGATAGTCTAGACCTAAGCCTACCCTTATCTACAAGATTTAATCACACACCTTGTAATCCTGGCTCTACACTTCTCCAGTTTCTAACATTAACGGTTTTATATCTATCCCAAAATTACCTAAAATTCATACCCATAACCATGGCATTCGATCCCATTCATCCTCCGATACAGCATCAATAATTCACAATTTATCAACAATAAATAGCGTAATATGTCCACAATACATCCCTTACAAAAATCCCGATCGGCTCGTGCAAAAACATCTGCCGTATCTACCAGAGACTGCCATTTGACGGGTCATTAAATATCTTCCACGCGTTCCACTTATTATCCATTTTTATATCATTTCTATAATAAATTTTATGCCAAATAAAATTCTTGGCCACGCCTCTTTCTAATAAATTATACGAAAAAGACAAATCTGAAGTTGTATAGTCGCTTTTTGCTGTATTTCGTTTGAATGGTTCACAGTTTGCGTAAAATTATAGATAATGCTTTGAAGGGCTTTTAGTGATAAAATTGTGGTGAATATATATGTTTTTTATTCATGTTTCGTGGTTAGGGTGGGCATAGTTTTAATGGGATGTCCTCGTATTAATGTAAGTGCGGTGATGTGTGACATTGAGTGTTTGGCCACTCAAAATAATTGATAGGTTTGCTGTCTTTTTGTTATTTTAGGAAATAAAGGATACTTTGTGGTTTATGGTAGTGTTTTTGAGTGGTTTATTGAGTTATTATTTAAGTTTTCTATTGTTAGGGTTGTAATTTGGTAAAAAAGGTGGTTTAGTTCAACATTCTAAAGTACCGGATTATTAGAAACAATAATGGTTTTTACAGATATGTTTACTAATCTATATAATTAAAAATCTCGTGTCACGGTGTTTGTGGTCGCGCACCTCTGAAACGGCTTGACCGATTTTTTTATTTTTTTATTGTATTTTTGGTAGGTATAAGAATAGGTCATAATAGTAGATTATGCACCCTGCTTTATCCCTAAAGCAGTGTCTTGTGTCACGGGCATTATATTGAATCTCGAATGCAATGAAGGATTCGGGAGTTAACTCACGAGCGCAGCGAGGGAGTTCATACAAGAATCCTGAATGCAGCGAGGGATTCAAGCTAGCCCAAGGCAAAGACACCTTTATCCCCGAGGAGGATACTCTACTTTTCACACCTCCTGTGAGAAAATAAGAAGCCATAATACGAAAAACAAAGTATTTTAAGTTTACAAACACTAAGTAGAGATATGTATTTAGAATTATATACCTACTTAAAAAAAGTTAGTTTAATACCGTAAGGATTTGCATAATCCGCGCCTTTTTTGCGTTCCACTCGGTATACCTACCACATAGCGGTCACGACCAACTCGATTTTCGTTTTTTTTTTACTTCTCTGTGGGTTTTAAATATGTGCAGGCCTATTGTTAGCAACCTAATATACATAGTTTAAGAAATTTGTGTACACAAAGCTTTATACAGAGCTTTATATCAGCTGGTAGAATGGGTTTCGGACGCTTGGCTGTATGCAATTTGAATTTAGAACGTCATAGGAGATGCTCGAGAAAATAGTTTTAAATTAAAAAAATCGACTATAAATGGGTAATAAGTGTTATTCTTATCCTTTTATACAATGATCCGTACATAACCAATTATTCTTACAATATTGTCTTCAATCTTGGTCAATCCTTCTTATGATTCTGTAGAAATTCGAGAATATCATCCCTAAGTAGTAATAGTATCGAGAATATCTTTCCTCTTTCTGGAACAGAGAGACAGAGACAGAGGGCGTTGTAAGTACCTAATATACCGCCAATTTAGCAGACAAATGAGGTTCCAAATTTAAATCACATTATTGGTATGTGGGACTTTACTCTCTGTTCCGCTACCTCTAAAACACCATAACCCGCCGGGTTATAATGAAATCCAGTACAACATTAGCCCAACAGCATTGCCCAGCAGTGCCACCAGCCAAAAATGACTCACTTTAGGTTAGATTGGCATGACATATAATTTGACGTTTTCGATCAGGTGGTGTGAAAAGTATATTTTACACTTGACATGAGCGTACGAAGTCACGGGCGAAAACTAGTAAAGATATATTTTTCTGTGTGAATATATTATAGGTATGCAAATTCGAAAGAATTTTGGCAATACAAATAAACTCTTCCTCATTTTCTCTACACTTTGAAGATACAACTTCAGCAATATCTTACTGACTGACTCTTTGAAATTTAGTAAGTGACAAAAGGCAATCAACAGATTGCACGATTGTTTGTAAAAAGCACTCATTCAAAATCCATGGCTTATAATTAAATATCAAATATACAGCGTGTTCCAGAACTGCGTAGGGTTAAGGGTGATGTTGGGTAGCTGATCTATATTAATGAAAATATTGCAAAACAAACAGTTGAGTCAAATCAAAGAATCGAGATTTTCAAGCAGTTTGTTACAGTTGGTGGCATTAACTTTATTTCATTCACAGACTTGATGTCACCAACTTCATCAGATTGCTTAAAAAGTTATTTCTTCGGATTTTTTTTATGTTTTGATATTTTTTCCTTTTTGTATACCTGCTACTCAACATCATTCTTAAATATGACCACGTACTTCCTGGAAACAGCCTGTATAATACCTACAATTAACAGACATTTATCTCCTCGCCATTCCTCCCTCCGGGCTGCCCTAACGAGAGCCTTGTGTCCGCCACGTGGCCTTTGTCTGTCCAGGATTACTCCTAATTACTACGTCAGCTTGTTTACTTGTTTACAATAAGATAATATTATTATTTGAGTGTAAACAGATCGGGATGGAATACGGTTATTGGATTTGGGAAGCGATGTTTGGTGTTGACAGCGTTTTTTTCCAAATATTATTTTATTACAAATTTTAATAATGCAGTGTTAAAGTTGTATCTAATCTTGCATTAGATAGCTGTATGATCAACATTTGAGGACAATAACCTCATGATATTGTTGACATTTATAAAGATTGGAAGAAGGATAGGCATATGATGCTGGGAGAAAACTCAACTTCGAGGTTAAATAATTTTGAGTTAAGCAAGTAACAACTTTGTTTCATAAAATTTAGTATCACCGTTTTATGAATTGTTTTGGTATTCAATTAAGAGTTCTTAACTCCAAATAAATAGGACAAGAGCTAGAAGATGATGAAATGAGATATATAGATCATAAGTAGACAAAATGAAGCAATAATTAAAACAAAATAAGGTGAACTGTAGAACCATCCAGTTAAAATAACGTAAACCTTCGTAGAATTTTTACTGTAGACTCAACTATTGACCAATCAGATGCAGAATAATGAGCCAGATAAAAAAACAGGTAATAGGGTTGACAAAACCCCACTACCACTTGAAATTATACTTGTTCTAAAGCCGACAAAGGACGTTCTGACAAGTTTTATAATTCAAGTAACTCTTAAACTGTAATACGCTTTTACAATACAAATAATGATTTTAATGAAACAAATCTAAGTACCCAATTATAAAAGCGGACTTTTTACTCTAACCACAATGACATACAATTATTTGTATTCATACACCCTTTGTATTTTATAAGCTTTTTATACTATTCAAGTATTGCGCATATGTTTTGTATGAAACTGTTGTATTGTTGCAATTTTATTAATAACATTCCCAAAGTAAATCTTATTGTCATTACTTTTAGACGTAATTTCGTTTGTGCCCTGCTCAGGATTTAAATCTTTTTGAAATCTGGATGTGCAAACCCTATTGCAAAAACAATTTGATGTAGCAATAACGACGTTGCTCTTGTTAAAATAAAGCATGTTATTTTGAAACATCAACGAAACTTATGATGTTCTTTTATGTGGTACTCTAGCCCTTGAAGTATTTAGACAAGCAAAATTGCAGTTGCAAAATCATGTGTTATTCAATTTAAGAATCAATGTTCTGAGCAATAAGGATCTTTGTCAACTTTAGCAGCTGCATTCAATTGTTTATTATAAAACGACCATTTTGACGTGGTGTGACGAATGCAGCCAGTTGGTGTGTTTGAATTAAACATTTAATTTGTTTTCTTTATTCTGTTTGGGATTTATTAAGTGGCAATGTACTGTGACAATAGTCATGATTCGATGTGCTGACGTCATTATTGTAATGAACGGCTGGAGCGTTGAGGGTACGACATATTGCGTTGATGAGGATTGCATAGAATTGTATTGGTTGATTACTTCACGCTTCCAAGTTTTGACGTAATTAGCATAATTTAATCGTTCTGAATACGTCATGTAATGATACGAGAAAAATATGTTGGTCCATAGTAGTAAAATGTTTGGTCCTATTAATATTTCAGCAAGTAATATTTTATGACAATAATTTATACTATTTAAATATTATTTAATTTTTCTCTCTGATTGTTTTCTATTTTTAAGGTCTTCAAGTCCATGTATGCTAGGCTATATCTACGCAAGCGTGCTCTACCGTCGACCATATCAAGACTTACTATAAGTGAGATAGTGGTTAAAGACAACCCTGTTTAAATAGGTACTAAAGAAAAAATACGAAGAGAACAAATGGGAATCAGCAATCGTTTATAATCCTTTTCTTATTCAGTAATTTGAGCAAAAGACTGTGGTCAGACCATTGTCGGAGCAGTTGGAGATACTGTTCAGCGCCGCAATCCACTAGGCTAAAGATCGAAACAGAGTAGAAAAACCGTTGACAAGTTGAAACTGAGTCACATTTCTCAGAAGTTAAAAAATGTATTTACTAGGGACTAAAAAAGCAGTTAAATGGCAAACATAATAAATTGGCAAACATATTTATAACCCACACCATTGTCCATGGATTAATAATATTATGTGAACTACTAGAAAACAAAAGAGTTTTGTTCATCAAGTTAATTGCCAAAGTTAATAGCCAGATATTAATTGTTTTTTTACTAGAAAGAGAGAACATATCTACGTGTATAAATTGTGTGATATAGGTTTCCAAAAGCTGACGAAGACGCACTCGCACAGTCGCAGCACCCCGTTGGCGTTTGTCCTTCATGATCCACATGGAACAACCAGGGCACGCGGGCCGCCCGTCATTTCAGGGTCAGTACCCTGTAACTTATTTGTGATTTTAATACAATCGAATCTATTGTTACACAAACCATGAAGCATCAAGGCCACCAGAAGAGGCTGAGACTCTAGACATTAATCATCATCATATCAGCCGAAAGACGTCCACTGCTGGACATAGGCCTCCCCAAGGGTCGCCACAACAACCGGTCTTGTGCGTCTCGCATCCATCGGCCACCAGCGATCCTCACCAGGTCATCGGTCTATCTTGACGGAGGCCTTCCAACGCTGCGTCTTCCGGTACGCGGTCACCACTCCAGAACTTTTCAGCCCCATCGACCATCTGTTCTGCGAGCAATGTGCCCTACCCACTGCCACTTCAGTTTGGCGATTCTTCGGGCTACGTCGGCTACCTTGGTTCTCTTGCGGATATCATCATTCCCGATTCGATCACGCAAGGAAACTCCGAGCATTGCCCTCTCTATTGCCCTTTGGGTGACTTTAAGCCTTCTGTTGAGGCCCATTGTGCACTCTAGACATTATATTGCTGTAATAATTGTTTGTAGGGAATCTTTGAATGATAACATTAATAGTTCATTTTGCGTAGAAAACGCACAAATGATGAAGAACGTGTCATCATCATCATCATATCAGCCGAAAGACGTCCAATGCTGGACATAGGCCTCCCCCAAGTGTCGCCACAACAACCGGTCCTGTGCGTCACGCATCCATCGGTTACCCGCGACCCTCACCAGGTCATCGGTCCACCTTGTGGGAGGCCTTCCAACGCTCCGTCTTCCGGTACGCGGTCGCCACTCCAGAACTTTTCAGCCCCATCGACCATCTGTTCTGCGAGCAATGTGCCCTGCCCACTGCCACTTCAGTTTGGCGATCCTTCGGGCTATGTCGATAACCTTGGTACTCTTGCGGATATCATCATTCCTGATTCGATCACGCAAGGAAACTCCGAGTATTGCCCTCTCCATTGCCCTTTGGGTGACTTTAAACCTTCTGTTGAGGCCCATTGCGAACTCTAGATATTGTATTACTGTAATAATTGTTTGTTTACATTTATAGTTCATTGTGCGTAGAAAACGCACAAATGATGAAGAACGTGTGGAGTTTTTAAATCTAAGGATGTGATATAAGGTAAAAATGATTATCCACAATGCCTATACTAAATAGAAACACATAAACTCCACAAAATAAAAGAAAAGATAGAAAGGAAGGGTCTAGAAACAGTAAACAATAATGTACTAGCAATGATGTGATTGTGTGGAACATTGTGCGTCGCGCGTCGGATCTCAATGCTAACGCTTGATTAGTACTGGCGCGGACAACGTAAATTCTACCCTCTGTCAAGATTACGGTATACTAGGATGTTGGGTTCAGTTGATGTGGTAAGCTTGATTTTCTTTTCCAACTTGTTAGTACTAAACTTGCATCACAGGTAAGTTATCTTTGCAGAATCGCTATTCTGGAAGAAGAATGCATGTAAACAAATCTATTTCGTGTGCAAAATAAGTTCAAGTTTGAATAAGGACCAAACACAAATAAGCTTCAAATTGTTGCTTTGGTACGTATGCATTTATGAACAAAGACGGACGGACGCATTTAGTCGTTGATTTTTTTTTCATAAACTTAGAATTTAAATCCGAAAAAAACCGAATTTTCAATAAAATATCGGTTTTTTGTTTATAAGTAGGTACTAACGTAAATATCTAGCTCTCTTGTCCGTTTTCCGAATGATTTTCATCCACTCCAGTCGCTACTTACTGGTCAAACGAAATTCAGAATTGCGTTTTTTATCTTTGGCAATTGTTTATTTACTGTTATCTGATACAAATCATCACCCTTATATTTATGACCACGCACTTCTAAACGTTCAACCTGTATATGCCATCGACTCTAAAAGAAAAAATAATTCATCATGTACACTGTAAGTACCACTTTTTTTTCATGATCATCATCATCATCATAACAGCCGAAGCACGTCCACTGCTGGACAAAGGCCTCCCCCAAGTGTAGCCACAACAAGCGGTCCTGTGCGTCTCGCATCCATCGGCTACCAGCGACCCTTACCTTTTTACCCGACTGTGCGACGTAAGGGAGGGATTGTCTTCATCAACCTATGTATGTATGTATGTTTGTTCCTTTGTGGCACTATTTACAGAGAACAAACGCGTGGGCCGATTCTGATCATTCTTACGTTAATTAATTCTAATTTCAAATACAATGTGGCGACAAACAGACGCCATATTGTGAAAAAACAACAAACAACTTTTCAATCACTCTGATGCAGTTGGTGGCAGTTCAGTTCAAATATTGATTACATGCCACCAACTGCATCAGACTGCTTGAAAAGTGACTTGTTTGGAACTTTTTTTATATACTGAACTAAAACTACCTCCTCCAAATTCCCATAGAATTATCTTGTAACCTAAGTGTTATTTGTACCAGTTTTAGTGGCTCCCCATTAGGTGCCGACTTGTTCGGCTCTTTGTCGGCTGCCGGAATTTATCGGCGAACCCTATTGTCTTGTCTACTTGATTAACTGGTTGATTAACTTTACAAGTGCTCCTATTTATTTTTTGGGAAGAAAAAGAACCAAATAGAAACCTGAACTCAATTTGGGTAATAACTTACGCTTTCATCTACAGTATATTATTTAGTGAAAATACCGCTTCAGTGGACAGAGATTCGAAAACTAGTTTAAATTTTTTCACAAAAAAAAGAAACCGACTTCCAAAAAAACACTACAAAGTTCAAAATAACGTTAATTTCGGTAGTCGGTATTTTTGGTTGCTTCTTCGTTATTTGACACCGACTTCCGAAATTAAAGTTATTTTGAACTTTGTAGTGTTTTTTGGAAGTCGGTTTCATTTTTTGGGAAAAAGTTTTTTATTTTTCACTTTTTAGTGGTAGGTACCCCACACCTAACAACACCACTGGAAAGCCACAGGAATGCAAAAATACGCAATTTCGTATACATGCATGATTTTTCCACATTATTTTTTCCAGCTATTTGGATTTAAAAACCGAATTGCTTAACCGATTTTGATAAAATTTAAATGGAACCAATCGAGAAGTATATCCTTTCACATAAAACAAGAATTTTTCAAATCGGTTTATAAATGACGGAGATATGAGGTAACAAATACAATAAAAAAATACAGTCGAATTGAAAACCTCTCCTTTTTTGGACGTGGTTGAAAATCATACAAAACCGGTTAGTGGAGTGAAGCATCGGAGCGGGAAAGCGGAGTGGGAAAGCGGAGCGAAGAAGTGAAAATAACCGCCTGCCCGGTCAAATAACTCGTGTTAACACGGCCTAGCACTGTCACTCCGCTTCGCACTATCAGGGCGTCTACTCTCTAAGCCCGAAGTCCGTAGTTTCAGCCTTAGTGTCGGGCGTTTTCTGCTACGAATCACCTATGGACTTACGATTAGTACCCGAACCCGAACTAAGAACAACTGTCAAATCGTGTGGTCATTCATTCTTAGTGCGGTTTCGGGGCGAATCGTAAGTCCGTAGGTGATACGGAGTACAAAACGCCCGACACTAAGGCTGAAACTACGGACTTCGGGCTTAGAGAGTAGACCCCCAGACACAGTCCAAACTCCGCTCCGTGTTACACACTTCGCTCCGCCCGCGCCGCCACGCTGCGCGACAATGGACAGGCAGCCTAAGGAATTGATTTTCTTTTGAAAGAACTGTCTGTTCATGCAGTTGTGAAAATATTACATGAGTAGCTAGATACAGAGTTCTATTAGCAATAAAATTGATTGAATAATTACATAGCCCTTTAGGGTAACTCACTGGTTAACCTGAACAAAGGATTAGCCATCACGATCTTTATCGATGAATTGCGTGTTTTTTACCAATAACGCATTAGAAGACCTGCCCACACTCATCCACACTTGATACAGGCAAGATAATCGATGTTTTCTATCGTTAAAAAGAAGAAAATGTCTTTTTAATTCGTGATATGCACGCGATACACTTATTTGCTGTAATTTTATAGCTGGTCGTTTTGTGTAATTTTTTTTGTCTGGTATTGTCCTGGACTGTACCTAGTACGATTGGAAGATTATAAAGAGCTATATTAACTGTAAATATTTAGAACAGCAATTAGCCAACAATATCTGCTAAGTAAAATCTAATATTACTAGTAATACTTCATCGTCTAGCCGTATTTATTTATGGTATTAATTATTTTTTAATCTTAGTTTTTTTTTAATGTGATTTTGGGGCTGTAGTTTCAAAAATATACCTCTTGTCATGGAGTAGGCAGAAGCTAATAAATGCCACCAAAAATAAGTAAGTTGTAAGGTCCTTACGTCTACAGGATGTTCCAGAAGTGGGTGTTCATATTTCAGAGTGGTGTTCTGTAGCTGCTTAGATACAGTAAACAAAAAATATATAAAAAAATCTTGACATTTTAACTACGGAAAAGTTGCGAAAAAAAACACTATTCTAGCAGTATTATACAGTTGTTGGCATCGAATCTGTGATTGAACTCAGTGATTTTTTGGAACTTTGAAGTCGTTAATTGAGTTCGGATTTTTTGAAAAAAAAGTCCGTTTTTTTCATTTTGGTAATGTTTCTTTACTGTATAGCAGATACAGAATACTTACCCTGAGATATGACCTCACACTTCTGGCACAGCCTGTATAATCCCTTTGCATTGTTTAAATATTCTACAGTTTATACCTGTCACAAAACAAACGGCTTGACAATATTTTTATATATTTAGGAACCTTACAACGATATAACACTAAATAATATTTACCGTCAAGTTCTTACATACAACCTAAACCTTATACAAAGTATAGCACATACCTACATACGTATTTAACACAAAAAACTCTCAGTTGTCCTTACTTCGACTCGTGTCGCACACCTGGCTTCGCCCGTGGCTATTTATAAAACTAAATTAACCTTACAGAACCACGCCTCTTGGCACCCGATGTAAGAAACACGTGCATTTGAAACATTTCATATATTAAATGTCGAAGAGAATGAGTTATCGATTTGTTGGCTATTGTAAAAGAATGTCATGTACTTTATGCTCTCAAAATAATGCACCAGATAAGTTTACTTTATTTGTATCTGTCACTGAAAGATTCCAACCCGCGCGCCGTAAGATTGTAAAATATCGCGTGAAATTGAAAACTCATTTTTCTCAATAAGGCACGGACATATTGGAAACAATTGAATTTGGATGGGAATTGAGAACCTACTCCTTTTTTAGAAGTCGGTTAAAAAAATTAATATCGTAGGTACTTACTAACATTTTTTTTTGGTTCCGTAAACATGAAATCAAGACGATACACTGCGCGTGACGTACGCCTTGGTACACTTTTGACTTTGATGTGCTATTTCTTTGTCAATCTACATATATTGATTTGATATCCACTGAAACGTCTTCAAGAATACATGAAGAATATAATATCAAGAATACATGGCTACACAATATTTTACAATTAATATCAACATAACTATTAAAGGTTCAAAATAACCTCTATGATAGTCGCCAGATATACTTGCAAATCGTAAATATCCGAACAAAAAAATTATGAATAATTTTAATTTTAATTTTAATTTTAATTTTAATTTTAATTTTAATTTTAATTTTAATTTTAATTTTAATTTTAATTTTAATTTTAATTTTAATTTTATTTACATCTCCAACAAAGAATACACCATACATGCTACATTTTATAGTACAAGAACAAAAATTAAAACACACAACAACAACAAACAAACAACAACACAACAACAAAAACAACAACAACAAACAACAACACATACACACACACACATTTAAACTTATTTACGTACCAACTTCAAGAGTGACTTTTAAACTATCAATTTAAAAGTACATTGGCTCTATACAAGATTACATTGTGATAAATAGTTTCATCAAGGCACAAATCCCAGTAGGGTCTGCAATAACACGTCCTGACTAGCCACGATGAGCTGCTCAAGATTAAGTCCTTCAGTGGTTAGTTAGTAGTAGCGTCAGCCTAAGAAGCTTACAAACCAGTCGAGACAGAAAAATCTTTGTTGATTTATGTACACTAAAGGGAGCATAATAGCAGGTCTGTTTCACGCACTTGAACCAAAAATGGTCTTAACAGGTTCCGAAAAGTCCAAAATTGTGTCCAAAATTGCGATGCCGAAATTTCTCTTTTTAAAGATACCTTAACCTGAGTCAATCCAGGTCGATCAAATTGTTGGAGAAGCATGTTTGCACATCATCGCTCACCACCAGGTGAGATAGTGGTCAATCGCGGTCCTAAATAATAAGAAAAAAAAAATTAGTGACTATCGTCTACTGAAGTTTGCTTTGTAATATTACTTATTTTAGTAACAAGTAGTTAATGCAATTTTTCAAGAAACGATTAATCAAAAAAGTTAGTTGTTATCGCTCAATCTAACATGCTTAAATGGGTAGAGGACTCACGCGCGAGCACGTGATTACTTATTTTTTTTTATTTTTTTATTTTTTTTATGAATGGGCTAGCTCTTGACCTCGATCACGCCTGATTGAAAGCGATAGATGAGGTCCATGATGAAGCGGGCGTGCCCAGAAGATGCCTTGAAGCACTGGTACCCCACGCGTCGACAAAACACAGCAGACTGCTTGACGCCGAACTCCGGTGGAAGGGTGGGTGGTCGTGAACCAGGCGGGTGTTAGCCCTACCACCCGCAAGGGAAGGATTGGCCATTCTTATAAGGTGTTAGGTGAGACTGTCCAGGGACCAGGATGCGCCGAGTGCTCGGTTCAGTTGAGTGTCTGATGGAACAAATTGCGCTACACGAGGAGGCTCCTTCGTGCATCCCAAAATCCCGACGACACGGTTGGCGCAGTGGTTGAGCGGTCGACTGCTGCGCTGCGTGTCACGGGTTCGATTCCCGCACGGAACAAATATTTGTATGGCCTACAGATAGTTGTTCCGGGTCTGGCTGTTTGTGTATGTGAGTTTATATGTTTGTGAACGCACCCACGATACAGGAGAAATTCCTAGTGTGGGGCAAAGTTTTTAAAAAAAAAAAAAAAAAAAAAAATCTTTTAATGATTTTCATTGTTCTCACATTGCGACTTTGTGTCCTGTACTTTGTGTCCTCTACCATATAATTCATCGTGCGACGCAATTTAAAAAAAAAAACAAAATGGCGGCGGGGGCTATGCCAGCTCTTACAGAAAAATGTTCGAACCCCTTTAGCTATTCGATTTCAAGAGCTGTCTTTTTCCTTGCTCTCACTTTTCTCACAAACACTATGTAGTTGTGACAGTTCCGTTTCTAGTATTGATCACTACGATGTCTCAGTTGGTTCTCTATGATTTGATACAGTATAATAATTTCAGTGCTTTCTCTCAGCCCACTTTTCTGCCAACGCTACATACAAGGTAGTGCGCCGGGTGGCAGATTGCCGCGGGCGCCGTCTAAACGCAATAATGTAACGCAATGTAACACTTAGCACACACTGTAATATTGTGCGCTCGAACCACAAGTTAGCTATCAGGATGTTCATAAAAATGGAACGTTGTGTGACCATTTTTATTGCTTGCAAACTAACTAATTTCCGATCTTAAACTATTATCTTAATGTCGGAAATCGGTTACTTCGTTTTGTGTAATTACGTCCTCTTTTCTTATGATGACTGCAACATCTTTAACACCTGTTATGGGTAGCCAGAAGAAAGGAAATCTTACTCCAGTCTTACCTCTCTTAAAGAGTATCGTGTAACCAAATTACTGGGTTGTGGAAGTCAGATATGCAGTCCGTCTTCGACTTTGCTTCGACTTCGCATGCCCGCCCAGCTAACGTACAAAAATCATAAGCCGCCACTTTCGCGCTCAGTCTGCATCAGTGTGCCTCGCCAGTCGTACGTCAGCTAGGTGGTTAGGTCAGTTAGGTGCCACACGCGGCGGCGTCTTAGCATCAATTCGATTTTCTCATCACTACATAGTGCTTATGACGTCAAGGTAGGTAGTCAAAAAATGCCACGCTTGGTTTTCATACAGATTGTGATACTTGCGTTATCGATGTCTATCTGTGGATTGGAAATTGAGACGATTATTTTACGAGTATATTTCGGAATTATTTCATAGAACAAGACAGATCGTTTCTCTACCATGTAACATTACTAGATTATTTTACAGGGCAGGATGTATGCACACTGATGAATCTAATACTCCGATGACCCAGTTTCTATGAAGATGCAGGCGCTGTACCTACCCTTATATAATACGGCACAAGATAGAGGAAATTGGAACTGAAGATAAGGTTGGTCTGTTTTTGTTCTTGGAATAATTAGGATGGCCTGATCATCATAATCATCATCATATTAGCCGAAAGACGTCCACTGCCAGATGGGGATGAGGGGATTTCCATAATCGCCACAGTTGCAATGTACTCTATCAATGCCGGTCCAGCTCCACAGTTACTAGGTCGCACATACTAATCTTTTGGCATTTACAAACATTGTTGGACCCGTTGAAGACTGTAAAAAATTATATTTTAATTGTATAGACTCAATGTAATTAGCATTGTATAAATTCATTAATTAACGGCACATGTGTGAGTACTGTGAACCTTATACTACTTTTATCTAGTCTACGAGGACTCGACCTTCATCGGTCGAGCCCTATGTTATCAGAATCCCTGGATCGACATCAAGAGGTGGGTAGTGCTGCACGCCGAGAAGCAGAGGGCATGTTGGTTCGTGGTGGTATCCCCGAGGACCAGGTTCCGACCCTGATGAACTCCGAGCGCCGACTCTCCATTGGAGTGGGAGCGGTGTACGTGAAGTTCCAGGGTCCAAACGGCAGGTTCGTCGACGTCCCTCGGGGGTGGGACCCAACTACGAAGCAGATGCTGGACGCAGGGGTGACCATTCCCCCGCTAAACAACCCGGAAGCAACCGCGGCTGATCCTGCTGTAGCAGCAGAGTCGGCAGCCCCTGCCGCCACCGTGGATGCCGTCCTGTCATCGGGGGGAGAGCCGGACGACATAATGTTGTCTCCGGCTTCGGACCCGGGAGGGGACGGTTTCGACGAGGGCGACTTGTTTGCCGGGCTGCGACTGGAAGGAGACGAGGAGGGTCTTGCCTGCGATGGCGTCCCTTTCGTCGGCCTGTAAAGTCGTGCAGGCAAACCTCCACCACAGCCAGACCGCGACGGCTCAACTACGCAAGTGGCTGGAGGTTCAACACACGGCCATTGCCCTGATCCAAGAGCCGTGGATTAGGGGCGGCCACATACGAGGACTCTCCAATCTTGGCGGTAAGCTCCTTGTTACTACGGATCATGATCACCCTAGATCGTGCATCTATGTCACAGGTAACCTTAAAGCACAGCTCTTAAACGACTTCTGTTGCAGAGATATCTCTGCAGCTAAGCTGACTATGCAGCGTGGCGTCAATGTGATGACGATCGTCTTCGCCTCGGTCTACATGCCTGAGGCAGAGGAACCGCCCTCACATGACCTTGTCCGTCTCGTCACCCACTGTGAAAGCAGCGGGGACGAAGTTGTCATCGGGACCGACGCAAATGCACACCACCCGCTGTGGGGAATGGACAGGCAAAACGCAAGGGGTAAGGCATTAGTTGATTTCTTGTTCACAACTAACCTATCCCTACTAAACATAGGCTCAGAACCGACCTTCGTAACCAGACGTAGTCGCACTATCATTGATCTCACTCTGGCAACGGAGGGCGCAGCGGAACTCACAACGGGTTGGCAGGTCTCCGACGAGGCTTCCTGCTCTGACCACAGGTGGATCCGCTTCGACATCCAGGTCTGTATACCACCGAAACAGCCTCGACGTATTCCGCGCAACACGGATATAGAGGCATACAAGCGCAGCCTTGTTTCAAGACTTGAGTCACCAGGCGATTCGAGTCCCCCTGGGGACACGACACAGATCGATGCGCAAGTAACACAGCTCACCGAATCACTTATAAACAGTTACCAGACCGCCTGCCCGGAAACGTTACCGCGTAGCACACCAGGAAAACAACCCTGGTGGGGCGCGGAACTGGAGCGTAAACGCGGTAAGGTAAGGAAGGCGCTTAACAGGGCCATGAATACATGTAGGGATGAGGACTGGGACGCTTATTACGCGGCCAAATCCAGCTACAAGAAATGCATCAGATCCAGAAGTACTACTGGATGGCGAAAATTCTGTGATAACATTGAATCGTGCCAACAAGCAAACAGGGTAAGGAAAATACTGGCGCAACAGAACACACCTGAAGCTGCCACGCTCCGAAAACCCGACAACACGTTGACCACGTCACCTGAAGAAACGAGACGCGTCCTAGTAGAGACTCACTTCCCGGGAAGCGTATTCGCGCAGGTAACAGAATGGCTAGACGTTATCCAAACACCAACAGAAGATGATTGGCTTTATGCAGGAAAAATGATCACGCTGGAAAAAGTTCAGTGGGCCATTAGCAGCTTCCAACCTTTCAAGGCACCAGGTCCTGATGGAGTGTTTCCTGCCTTGCTGCAGTGGGGAGGAACCCCCGTTGCAGTCAGACTGGTGCCATTAATGAGAGCGTGCCTGGCTTTTAGATACGTTCCTAAGGGATGGAGGGAAGTGAAAGTCATATTCATTCCAAAGCCAGGTAAGAGTGACTACACAAACGCCAAATCCTATCGACCCATCAGTCTAACCTCCTTTCTGCTGAAGACAATGGAGAGACTGTGCGAAAGAGAATTACGGGATGGCGCTTTAAAAGCACTACCATTGCATGGTAACCAACATGCATACAGCTCAGGTAAGTCGACAGAGTCTGCTCTTCATCTGGTGGTGAGCCAGATAGAGGAAGCGATTCATCAGAAAGGTTCCTGCCTGGGCACGTTCATAGACATCGAAGGAGCTTTCGACAAAACAAACTTCTCCAGCATAAGCGCCGCCCTCTCCAAGCACGGTGTTAAACAGGTACTTACTGACTGGATTACTAATATGTTAAGCAAACGAGTGGTTAAACTTGAGGAAGAGCAGAAGTTGGCTTTGATAGCCAGAGGCTGCCCGCAAGGAGGAGTGCTCTCCCCACTTCTGTGGAATCTGGTGATAAATGACCTTATCACCAAACTCAACGCACATCGTTACTACACAATAGGTTATGCAGACGACCTCGCAATCCTAGTACCTGGGAAGGTGACTGGAACGATCTGCACTGGAGTAATCACATAGACTACAAACTAAACAGGGCATGCATCACCTTCTGGCAATGCAGGAAAATGATAGGTAAGAAGTGGGGCCTATCTCCCAGAATAATACTATGGCTGTACAGCGCGGTAATTCGTCCCATGATCACCTACGGGGCCGTGGTGTGGTGGACCCGCACAAAGCTAGTTACAGCCGTAAACAAACTACAACACATGCAAAGGCTGGCCTGCATGGCGACGACGGGCTGCATGAGGACTACTCCGACTGCGGCGCTGGAAGCCATACTAGGACTGCCCCCGCTCCACCTGTTCATACAGCAGGAAGCGACGATGGCAGCAGTCCGCCTTAAAACACTGGATCTCTGGGGTAAGAGAGTAACACAACACACCGCTCTGCTTGAGGAGCTCAACAATGAACTCCCCATAACAAAAGCTCTCAACGACCGGGTACCCAAACAATTTATCTTTGATAAAAAATACAAAATCCAATTGCATGAGGATCACCGCTGCGAAGGGCTATGCCCTACGGAGCTGCGGATTTTCACCGATGGATCAAAAACAGGTACTGGCACAGGTGCGGGAATCTTCTCAGAGGACCTCAACATTCACATAGCCACACCATTGGGGGTCTTTATCACAGTCTTTCAAGCCGAGTGCATGGGAATTTCCCTGGCGGCTTTAGCCATCCTAAATAGGGAAGTTAAGGACCACTCAATACGCATACTTTCGGACAGCATGGCCGTCCTGCAAGCTCTAAACAGCCACACAGTTAGCTCTGGGCTGATCTTGGAGTGTCACCAACGACTGAACCAGGTTGGTAGATACAACAAAGTAACCATTCAATGGATCAAAGGACACAGCGAATCCCGAGGCAACGATGCAGCGGACGAACTCGCCAGAAGGGGTTCAAGTATGGCAACGATAGGTCCTGAACCCTTTGTGCCAGTTCCCTTCGGTTACCTACGCAACCTGGTAAGGAAACGCACCAGAGACAAACATCACAAACTATGGGCTGCCCATGGTGAGTGTAGGCAGGCCAAAGAGGCACTTCCCTCCATTGATGGCCGTTTTACGAAACAAGCCCTAAGACTGACCAAACAACAGTTGCGTACAGTCACAGCCGTCACAACTGGCCACGGGAGTTTTAATAAACACCTCTATGTCATAGGAGTCACTGACAGCCCACTCTGCAGGGCCTGCATGGAGGAGGATGAACCAGCAGCACACCTGCTTCTAAGCTGCCCGGTAGTCGCCGATTACAGGGCTAAGTACTTCGGAAACCCAGGTACCCTTTGTGACATAGTTAGTAACACCAAGGCGTTACTGGCCTTCCTTGGGGAGCTGGGGTGGATCGAATGAAACATTTGTCCCACCTGCACGCAAAATACGCGCTTAGTCGTGGAGTTGCGGAAACCAGCCCGATTTACAATACAATACAATACAAAATACTACTTTTATTTATTTTTTAATTGACTTGACTGCCCTGGCGGTTGGGAGTGTCATGCTCACTCAAAAGTCTACCTGATGGTGGCGCATGTGTTGGGTCATTTGGCTCCCTTAAATATGGTTGAGCCGAATGGTGCTAGCGCGTGCGTCATGATCGTGAACGGACGCCGTCAGTTTGGACTGGTCATCTCTCGGCTGCCACGGTTTATTTTAATGATTTGTTATTTAAATTGTTGTTTATTTTTATTTTTTTACTGACGATGTAGAAAGAAATGCATGTTAAAGTATCCGGATACTTTAACATGCATTTCTTTCTACATCGTTCTCACATAATTATATGTTTGTATAATTTCAACAGGAATGATGTAACCACAAAATTGTAAAGAAAAATGATTTAAAAGAGTGTCCGTGGAGTTTCTTGCACGTTCTTCTCCATAGAGATCTACGCTTTGGAACGTGCAAATAGCTTCATCTTTTTGACTGACCGACCTTGACAATTCAAAATAATTTGAATTTGAATTTGAATTCTACAGAGAATGCAGCAGCATTACGAGTTACGACACCCACGGGAAGTGATGGAATGGTGCTATTCTTTTACGTTCGACACCATACGGAACATATGGATGGTACATAAGAGTGAATTTCAACAGGTCCTATAAAATCTTCATTTCCGTGTATTTTTTTATCTTAAGGTTTTTAAAAAAAAAAAAACGCTTTTATTAAAGTTTTTGAAAATGTATTGTATTCTTGCTTAATGTCTAGCAGATAACTTAAAAAACTAACGAGATATACAGGATTAAAAATTCCGTGCCACGGCGATGAAACATGCGTGCACGGCAATGAAACAAGCGTCCACGGCAATGAAAAAACTGTGCCATGGGAATGAAAGAATCAATCCATGGAAATGAAAAAACATTATATCTCTCCGTCTCCGAGGGGGAAAGGCAAACCCAGACAAATTGTGTATGGGAGTAAGATTTGGATAGATAATATATTACAAAAGGAAGAATGGGAGTATGTATAAGAATAAAGGCTGTAGTATTGAAATCTCTAAATAGTGTTGCGAGTGTAATTCAACAGTCTTTCTTTACTTATTGTACTCTCATTCTTCTTTTGTAATATTTCCTTGCCCAAATTTTACTCCCACACAAGTGTTGGAATCAAGACCTTATCCTCCTATAATATTGTGAAGTCATTGCATTTCAAGGAAGAACTACTCCTGCAGCCTTCTTTTTAAGATATCGTTCTCTTTCTTTTCTTAGATACTCCTCTCTTAATACAGGGTCGCTTCTTAATTTTTGACGTCGCTTTTCTTCCGCCAATCTTTTCCTCTCCTTTCTCGCCTCTTTAGATAATTTTGGTTTAGGCATCTTGGCATCCTAAAAATATAAACAATCCATTATTAAAATCAGACTGTAGTATGTGGGGGCGCATGCGTGTGTGAGGGTATATTATACGTGTGATAGAGTACCAAATGTTACATCATTTTGTTAGGTTACCATGAAAAAATCTTTTTGTAGTTGACTGTACAGTAAAAACTCATCAAGTCTATCCTTAAATGTTTTATCGCATTGCAGAGAGAGTTAACTTGACGAGTCCTGTAATGTCAGTAATCGGTATTACCTGTATAACAGATAAAAGGTGATAAAGATATTTTCTTTGCCTAATCATACCATGGCGATGAAAACACAAGTCACGGAAATGAAATACCTGGCCACAGCAATGAAAATAAATTGTTTTACAAGGCATGGCAATGAATTTTTTTTCATTGCCGTGTCTTTTTTTTCATTGCCATAGCAAATTTCGCGCACAAACACCACGGCAATGAAAGCACGGTGATGAAAATCAAGGCAAAAAATATAAATAACAAAAAATCTATTAACTATTTAAAGAAATAAACACTTCACAAATAAACATAAAAGAAATGGCGTTCTATCTAATGCTTACACAAGAAGACAAACTTAATTCAAAATGAGGTTATACCTATCCACGGCGATGAAAGAAAAAATGTCCAGTAACATAAAAATTGAATAACTTACATTATAGCTCGAAAACGCAGGCACGTGTGTACGTCCTTCCACGTCGAGCACTTAGGCAGCACTAATACGAAACGTTTAGCGCACCGCGGGGGGGACGCAAGTCATTAGGTAAAACAATATCCTTGAACATGATTAGGACACGGCGATGAACGGTAGTTCTGGGACAAATGAATTTTTATTAACCATTCGTTGTATTGTTGAAATATTTGAATAAATATATTCCGTAACAATACTTTAACTATTCATGTATCAAATAAAACTAGGTTTTAATATAAATAACCAATAGATTTTTATCAATGAGGAATAATACACAACAAGGTGACGTGTGGACAAACACGGCAATGAAATATTTCGAGGTTTAATTAATTATTTTGGAGTATCCATTAATCCTATTAATAAAATATTTAGTGCTACACGTGGATTTCCATTTCACCTAACCGGAAAAAAATGTTAGAACATTATAACTTTGTTTTTTAGTACCAATTTCATTGATGCCACGCAATTTTTGGTCCCGGGAAATTCACTCATAAAAGAAAAAAAAGGGTAGGCAGACCGAAGAGAAGGTGCAGGAAACGATTGGCAGAATATTGCAAGTGAAAGTGACAAATGGATAAAATACTGGAGGGCCTTCACCCATGGAGGGGCCCATATAACGTAAAAAGTACTTACTTGGATTACAAGAAAAAAATACTAACAAAATATATTTATTTATTTATTATATACTTTATTGTACACCTCACATCAATCACAAGTAAAAATTTTATAAAAACAAGTGTACAATGGGCGGTCTTATCGCACAGGGCAATCTCTTACAGACAACCTTAGGATGGACTGAACGAAAGAAGTTAGATTTAGGGCGGTCAGTGTACAAACATCATAAATAATATTAATTAGACATAATAATATAAAATAAATATATACAATACTAAAAAAAATATACTAATAAATATCTATATATAATTGGGAAAGGAGAAAAAAAGTAGTAAAATATACTAACATTTCAAATGATACATTAAGGGAAATGGGAA
The DNA here is from genome assembly GCA_947386135.1 of Melanchra persicariae. Lineage (NCBI taxonomy): Eukaryota > Metazoa > Arthropoda > Insecta > Lepidoptera > Noctuidae > Melanchra > Melanchra persicariae. Next base: position 1,868,818 of record OX376655.1, on the reverse strand, counting down.
ATAAAGGCTTATTTTTTATAATAGCTTTAGTAACAGTAAAGCATTCCTTAAGTATATTGTAGAAGATAGGAAGATCTGAGGAGGGGGAAGACCTATATAAGGCGGTGCAGCACTAGCACCGGCCCTTTTTTCACTTGGATCGTCGTGGGAGCAACATCGTGAGAACGTCACTCTGTCGGTTATATTTTTATGTGTGTCATTCATTATTTGTGTCTTAAATGTTATTTTCAGTTAGGAGTGTATTTCTTTTGTTTAGTTATTTTGTTATTAGGTTCTTGATATTAAATTGTTGTCTGTTTGGTTAATTTATTTGAATTGTTTTCTGTAGGTATTCCTACAATTCTTTTTAAAAAAGTCTTTTCTGGTCAAATTCCCTATATCAGAAGTGGGATTCTTCCCATTTCCATTGCCCACTGTTCGTTTGTTTTAATCACAAATACCCCCATTTCTTATATTTTTGTCCCGATAATTTTTCTGTTGTTGTGGTCGTAGTGGTTGCATTATTTTACTTGTGTTGAGTTTTTACTACTGACATACGTTTGTTAGTCGATTGGTTTATTGTTTTCAGTTATCTTGAATAAGGAAATTAGGATGGCAGAACGCGATCGTAGTCGCAGTCGCTGCGGCAGCCGCGATAATAGTTCGCGTCGCGAATATAGTCCTCATCACGAGCGTCGTCGCGACTCGTGTCGCAATAGCCAGAGGCGGCAAAATAGTGTGTACCGTGAGCAATCCCCTAATGAAAACGACAAGTTAAGGCTGGAGATACAAGCGATGATGTCTCGCCTTAAAACGTTAGAAGACAAAACTAGGGCTTCACCCTTGCCGGTGCGTTCGTGTGACCGTGATAAAAATTTAGTGTCTGATAGTGTTCGTGGCCGACGGGCATTGCGGCGCCCGCAAACACCATCGCTGGACCATAACAGGTTACGGTCGCCAGGTCGAAGAGAATCTTGTAACGTGCGTCATTCGTCACCACCGGAGCGTCGTCGCCGCCGTTTAGTCTCACCTTTACCTATAGAGACAGCAGTGTCTCAACATATGTCACCGACTCGCGGATATAACTACCGTCGTCATTCGCGTTCTCGCTCCAGAACACCGCCGTTACGAGTATCGAGTTGTGTATCTGAGCAGGCGTCGGTGCATGTGTCGGACCGTTCAATTAGGAATGTAAACGGTAATTCGAGTCCAGCACAACCCTCGGTAACTGATCGTATTGTGGATGCTATTCGATCAATTAATACTGCGGGTAGATCTCAGCATTTTTACATTTCAAACTTTGATCCTACCTTACACAATATTAATGATTGGTGTGCGGAGGTTGATCGCGCTAAAGTCTTAAACAATTGGAGTGATTTAGAATGCTTGTCACGTATTGGTAATTGCTTGAAAGGTGACTCTCGATCATGGCTTAATGAATGGGTTACTAATGACCGATCGTGGACCAACTTCAAAAAAGAATTTAAACCTTTGTGCCCTAGAGTACCGGACGTCGCAAATATTTTATATGATGTTATGACCAAAAATTCCGATAGCTATTCCACGTATGCGGATTACGTGCGTCGTTCATTACTCCGTTTACGAATAGTGCGGGGACTTAGCGACGAGCTAATTTCGGCGATAATAGTCCGCGGTATCACTGACCCCAACATAAGAGCGTCGGCGACTAACGCTAAGCTGTTGCCCAATGATTTAGTTGAATACTTTTCAATCTTCGTAAAATCTAACAATACTAGTACGTCTAAAGGTGCCGCGTTTCGTTCTGTGAAAGATAAACAAAACGTAGATCTTTCTCGAAAGCGTAATCTAAACGACGTTAAGTGTTATTCTTGCGGTGAATTAGGACATAGACAGGCAATGTGTACTAAGAAGCCGAAAACTGATCAACCGCCAAGCGGTTCCTCAAATAATTCTACGACTAATCCTACATCCACTTTTGTACCGACTAGGTCCGAAACTTGTAGTTTTTGTAAGAAACCCGGTCATAAAGCCGAAAGTTGTTTCGCCAAGCAGCGATCGGAAGCTGCAAACAAAAGTAGTGTTAACTTCTGCAACGAGTTTGTAAACACCAAGAATAGCGATGTGGTTGTAGCAATTATACAGGATGTAGCGGTCGACGTTTTGATTGATAGTGGGTCCACTATATCTTTAATTTCGTCTTCGATACTTAAGCATTTTAATTGTTCACGTAAGCCAGCGCTCCGTATTTTGAAGGGGTTAGGTACCCAAGAGGTAGAGAGTACAAGCTACGTGACACTATCTATTGAATTTGACGGCTTGACCCTCGAGGTAGATCTGTTTGTTGTGTCTGCCGAATATATGAACATGCCGGTCATAGTAGGAACAGATGTTCTTAATAGGGACGGTGTTAGGTACGTTCGCACTAGAGATTGTCAGTCACTTACAAGAAGCGTTAATAATTTGCATAAGATAATGAACATACAATCCGAGACTTCAATTCCAATTAATACACCCCTAGTTGACGGTAATTTGGATAAGTTGTTGGAAATAATTAATAATTTCTCTCAGTATTTTATTTCCGGTACTGCAATATCAACTGTAAATACAGGGTGTATGTCCATTAAGCTTAATACCAACACTCCTGTTTACTATCGGCCATACCAACTTTCTCACGCTGAGACTCTTCGTGTCCGTGACATAATTAAAGACTTGTTAGATAAAGGAATCATAGAGGAATCGGAGTCTGATTATGCGAGCCCGATTCTTTTAGTCAAAAAGAAAGACGGCACGGATAGGATGTGCGTGGACTTTCGTAAATTAAACGAGGTCACAATCAAAGATCGTTTTCCGTTGCCACGTATAGATGACTATATAGACCGTTTAGGGCATAACAAATACTTCAGTTCCCTTGACATGGCAACCGGATTCCATCAGATTCCACTGGATTGGGGCTCAGTTCCGCTTACGGGTTTTGTCACACCAGAGGGGCATTATCAATATTTGAAGATGCCATATGGTTTGGCGAATGCCCCAGTAGTTTATCAACGAATAATCACAAAAACACTTCGCGAACTGATTGAGTCCGGTGATATCCTGGTGTACATCGACGACATACTAATCATGAGTCATAGCATTGACCAGGGCCTTGTTCTGCTACAAAGGGTTCTTGACATATTGACTAAAGCTGGGTTTTCTATCAATTTGAAAAAGTGTTCGTTCTTGGCTACAGAGATCGAATATTTGGGTAGATCAATTTCTGAAGGTCAGGTTAGGCCGAGTCATGAAAAAGTGAAGGCTTTGATTGACTCAGCCGAACCACAAAATGTAAAGCAGGTTCGCCAATTTATGGGCTTAGCTAGCTATTTCAGGAGGTATATAGCTGGATTTGCCCAGAGAACTGCGTGCATTGCAGCACTTACTAAAAAGGGAGTACATTTTAATTGGGGAGACGAACAACGGGCTGCTCGTAAGTACATTGTGGAATGTCTAACGAGCGAGCCAGTACTTGCAATTTATGACCCTTCATTACCCATAGAAGTCCATACAGACGCGAGTTCTATTGGGTATGGAGCGGTCTTGATGCAAGTGCATGAAGGAAATCGTAAGCGAGTGGTGTCCTATTTTAGTAGGCTTACTCAAGGAGCTGAAAGAAGATACCACTCATATGAGCTTGAGACTCTTGCGGTGGTAAAAGCTCTACAGCATTTCAGGCATTATCTTGTAGGTATAAAATTCACCGTAGTCACCGACTGTAACGCCTTGAAACTTACACAGCGTAAGAAAGATTTGTTGCCAAGGGTGGCTCGGTGGTGGGTATACCTCCAGGATTTCGACTTCAGTCTGGATTATAGAAAAGGTAGCCTTCTGTCCCATGCCGATTATCTTAGTCGGAATCCCGTCAATGTGTGCACGGTTCAGAAACCCCTGAATTGGGCGCGAATTGCTCAGGCTTCTGATGAGGAGACTCTGTCTCTTATTCAAAAATTGACGGATGGCCAATTAGACTGCAGCCGTTATATTCTTAAAAACAACATCCTGTATGTAAAATTTGCACCTACTGGTGAAAATCCCAAATTCCTTTGTTATATCCCGAAAGGCCATAGACTTAGCCTTTTAAGAATTTTCCATGATGAACATGATCATCCCGGTGTCGATAAGACCGTTGATCTTATCATGAAACACTTCTGGTTTCCAGGGCTGAGGGCATTTGTGCAGAAATATATAACACACTGTTTAGTGTGCCTCTCCCATAAAAAAGTTCCCCGAGCCCCTCTACAGCCCATTCACTCTTGGGAAAAACCGGATTTACCTTTCGAAACTGTCCATTTAGATTCCTTAGGTCCTCTTCCCGAAGCCGACGGTTATCGTCATGTTCTTATAATTGTAGATGCGTTTTCCAAATTTTGTTTGTTATACCCTATGTACCGACAAGACACTGACGAATTAAAACGCCATTTTACCAACATGATCTCCCTCTTTGGAACTCCCAAGTTAATAGTAGCCGATAGAGGTCGCATGTTTCAGAGTACTGAATTTTTAAATTGGGTCAAAAACATGGGCTGTGACACTCATCTTATAACTCCTGAAATGCATCAGTCGAATGGACAGGTGGAAAGATACTGTCGCACTGTACTTAACATGGTGCGTATTGAGTGCAACCATCGACAGGAAAAGTGGCCAAGTGTTATGTGGAAACTGCAGTTGATTCTCAATATCACAAAGCACAGAACAACTCAGTATTCAGCTTTGAACCTACTGATAGGTATTGACGCTGCGACGCCACTTATTCGTAGCTTGGTTCGCGATGTGGCCTTTGAAGGTTCAAGCCCAAATCGGGAAGCTCTTCGCGAAATGAGTCGTCAAAGAGTATCTGAACGTCTCCGTTCAAACCAAGCACAACAGGACGCCTATGTAAATCAAGGGCGAAAGCCACCCCGTGTTTTTGAATTGAATTCTTTAGTTTTTGTGAGAAAACAGGCACAATGTACTGGGAAGCTGGATTCGTGCATGCGAGGGCCTTATCGTGTGGCGAAGGTACTCCCACATGGTCGCTATGAGTTGCATCTCTTGGCTGGCTCGTATGGCAAGTCAACACAAGCAGCCGCGGAATACATGATCCCGTGGCAAGGGGAATGGACTCCCGACGTGTGTTCTGCTTTCTTTAATGGTGAGTGATTTCTTTGTGGAATGAGTTTTACTTATTTCTATATCAGCTTTACTGAATCTGACCTATTTGGTTTAATAGTGTGCTTACTTGTTGGTATTGATAATGCTGAGCAATGTTGAAGGGAAGTAGAGTCTTGCAATTTGAAATGGGCCTCTGTCTTGGAGTGCATCGGACATGCTATCTCAAATTGACGGATACACTTCAAGTGAGGTACGGTTCCATTTTATTGGGTGGGCCATCTGTCTTGGAGTGCATCGGACATGCTACTAGTATATGGAACATACCTGGGAACAGCTCACAAAGGGATACTGTCTTGGAGTAGCCTTATCGGACTTATGGTCTTGGAGTAGCCGTATCGGACCTGTGTGGTCTTGGAGTAGCCTTATCGGACCTGTGGTCTTGGAGTGGTGTTCTCGGACATGTTATCCTAGAGCTGCGGTACACGTAGGGTTGGGCCATGTGTTGGTCTCTGACTATCGTGTGTAGTGGGAAATTGTGCTTGTTCATAGGCATTGTATGTAGCGTGATATGTTTACGATTGGTTTGAAACATGCTTATAAGTGAACCTATTCACACACGCAAAGTTATGCCTCACGTAGGTCTCTAACGAGTCGTGAGGTGGCGATCTTCCGACAAGTCCCGCCCCGGGTGGTTGGTTTGGATATTTGTATGTTTCACACCTTTGTGCGAGGTTATGCTAGGCTAGCCCAAAGTTATTATACTGCAGAAATCAGTGTTGTCGAAAAGAGCTATTTCATCAGCAGCTATTTTGTTAACAATAGCTGTTTTGTTAATTTACAAAATTGATTCTGTGCTGGCTATTCGTTTCTTTACAGAATTGGACAATGACAATGAGGAGTCTGAGCAGGCTATTGACGAGCCTGAGCCAGTTGATGAAGAACCAGAGCCCTGTACTTCTGGCACGCAGAAGCAGATGGAGAAGCCCATCAGCACTTCACCTACAAGCAGTGAAGACTCGGGACCTTCTATGCCAACACTGGAGACAAATCTTCAGAGCTAGAAGATATAGGAGTCCGAGGACGGTCTCCTGTCAGGAAAGGCCGTGTAGAAGATAGGAAGATCTGAGGAGGGGGAAGACCTATATAAGGCGGTGCAGCACTAGCACCGGCCCTTTTTTCACTTGGATCGTCGTGGGAGCAACATCGTGAGAACGTCACTCTGTCGGTTATATTTTTATGTGTGTCATTCATTATTTGTGTCTTAAATGTTATTTTCAGTTAGGAGTGTATTTCTTTTGTTTAGTTATTTTGTTATTAGGTTCTTGATATTAAATTGTTGTCTGTTTGGTTAATTTATTTGAATTGTTTTCTGTAGGTATTCCTACAATTCTTTTTAAAAAAGTCTTTTCTGGTCAAATTCCCTATAATATCATATTTTCAAGACCGCTGCCGTAATTTCATGTTTTAAGAACCTGAAGACGATAGGAAGAATGATTGTAAATTTATACCACAGTGCAACAACAAAAAAAATGGGTTGACGTCCCGTTATGGCATCATCATCACGTTTGCGAGAGCCATAACATGTATCTTCAGTAGAATAACGACCACCCTAGCACAGCCTTACGCGCAGCAGCAAAACAACGCTGAAAGTAACAATAAAACGCTTGAGCCGAGAAGAATCGTTAAGTTTAACGTTCCATAGAAAACAGCCCCATTAATTTATAAACGTTTATGTCATAATAACAATCCCGTTGACACATTAAAAACTCTTTTAATACCCTCCATTATTCTTACCTTCGTAAAATAGGTGTTTAAAAAGTTCAAATTACCTTTTCATACTTAAATATGATTACTGAATTGTATGAACTCAATTGCTGGTCTATAAAATGGCTATATAAGGCTATAATTTGTTCGCAATTCGGTGCTAATATAAGGTTACAAAACGGGGCCGATAAAATGCCACACCCTTTGTCGCGCTCAGTTAGTATAACTCGTTTAGACAGTTTTAGGCGCTCCGAGTGTAGTTAGTTTCATCTTTTAGGCTGATGAGGGTTACATATTTTACATAATGGTTGACGTTAGGCTTTCTCACAAAACTATGTTCCATCTAATGTGATTAGCTTTCGTTTATTTTGCTCTATAGAGATTTTGAATTGCATCTATTTTGACTAAACGCCATTTACATTATGTAGTAAAGAGGGCCACAAATTGGCCTTCAATTTTTTCCTCGTCGAGACCGAAATGAACTTGCCACGCAGTCGGCAATCTTCGGGAATGGTCGTGTACATCAGACATTAAAAATCCCGTGATCGTTGTATAGTGAACGCGTACAAGCTAATGTTCGGACGATCCTATAATTATTTAAGTACAATTAAATATATTCAAAACACTTTTTATTTCTGACTCAATCAATGTGAAGTTTATGAATAATGTCAGTAGTTATAAGCACAAAATTACACAGTATTATATAGCATTACTCACGAAAAATACCAACACGAAGGGACGAAACCAAACCAGTCAACTAACACCAATCTCAATATTCTACAGTTTCGTGTTACAAATATTATGCCGACATTTTAAATCACAATGCTCAGGTCCAATTACACCATATTATATTGTATTGTAGCGGCAATCGTCACTTCATAAGTTCATACCGATTATAAGATCTGAGATAAAGTGATTTTTATCGTTTTTTATTGTGTCGGTTGCGAGGTATTTAATTTAAGTTGCCGAGTTACAGTGATGTGTATATAATAATATGGTGTTATGCGACGCCGTTGTAAGGTTATTTTGTTATTTCGTATTATGAGGACTTACTCGTTTTATGAGTACGTCGTATAGCTTCGTTTTTAAGGCCATATGAACGTCCGTTAAAGTGAAAATACTTTCGTTTTACGAAAAAGGCACAAAAACAAGCAGTTTGCATTGCTTAGGATCAGTGTTGTAAATGATGTAAATTGTCGCAGCGATCTAGCATCAGCCGTTACATTAAAAGCCTAGCCTTTTCAATGAACTGCGCCGTTAAATCAGCGACATAAGTGACATGGGCAAGTCATTAAACGATATTGAACAAAATATGTCACTTAGGCCACTGAAAAATAGGCTCATTAAAATGAAAAGGCTAGGCCACCAATTAATCGGATGATTAAGCTGGTTTGCTGCGACATAAATACTTAAATATGTTAGATTGGATTAGATATGATATTTGAAAACTCACCTATTATGTTTAGGGGATTTTATCACACTGTATGACACTGACTGTGTCTTTTTATGGCTAAATCCAGAGGTTAATTCAAGGCAAGCGCTTACCACATTATCGCTTAATATCAGAGTGCCCATCTACTAATTTTTAAACGATCGAACGTTGCTTAAAAGTTAGTAGAATTAACTTTCTGGTGAGATAGAAGTGAGGACGCAAGCAATTATTACCACATAACTCACTTGATGTTAAGCATTGATGATTTTATCAATAATAATTGACTACAAAAAGTAAGTGAAATCAAACTAATAAACTTAATCTGAACACATTTCCAAATAATGTAACTATTCGCCAGCAACTCCAGCCAAACCGTTCCCACTAGTCATTCAAAACCACAATGCGTGGTGCTTTTAGTGGAAATCGGTGACAACTGTGCTGACCACAGTGACCACATCCGTGCGATTTTGACTGGTTGAACAAACTCGAATTCACTCGGTTAATGTATTTTATGTATTAAAGACGACTCGTCGCTGTGGATATAATGATATCCCTGGGTGTTAGACCGTACTTTTTTATGGATTCTCTGATATCCTTGGACACTTGAGTGGTATGAAGTAGGTTTCACTATTTTATAACTACTTGAAATAAGACGATGTAAATGTGAACTAACCTAAGTGTGATTTGACCCATAAAATAATTACAGTATAATTAATTACAAAAAAAAAAAAAATAGTTTTAACCAACTAAGTAGTCAAAGCCCTCTTCCTCTCTCCTACTTTTGCTGTGCCCGACAGGGTCCACAATTATTAAATTTTTTGTAAAACCTACCACCTAAGTTCACATTTTGGGATGCATGAAGGTGCCTCCTCGTGTAGCGCAATTTGTTCCATCAGACACTCAACTGAACCGAGCGCTCGGTGCATCCTGGACAGTCTCACCTAACACCTTATAAGACTGGCCAATCCTTCCCTTGCGGTGGTAGGGCTAACGCCCGCCTGGTTCGCGACCACACTCCCACCGGAGTTCGGCGTCAAGCAGCCTGCTGTGTTTCGTCGACGCGTGGGAATACCAGTGCCGCAGGGCATCTTCTGGGCACGCTCGCTTTCATCATGGACCTCATCTATCGCTTTCCATCAGGCGTGATCGAGGTCAAGAGCTAGCCCATTCATAAATAAAAAAAAAAAACATGTGGAAGCAATAAATATATTGAGATTGTAAATCGCATAAATACCTCCGATGTCTGGATACGGCAACACGTTTAAATGGAATTTGAGCAGTACTATTGAAATACAGAGTACAGTTCTCGTCAAATAACTTTGCCCCTCTGAAGTTGTGTCGAGTGGCTGCGTAGTAGTAAAATTACGAACACACCGCAACTGCGCATGCGGCAAGAAACATGGGGGCGGGGCGCGATTTTATGTCTCAGTCGCTCGTTTACGTTCGATGCATGCTTGCGTCCCGCTTGCTCCCGTCTACGTGACTGCACCTGCGCGATCTTTGCAAATGGCTAACTTCAGAGGGGAAACGTTATTTGACGATAACTGTACGTTTGTGGTTTTATAATAAACTAGCAACCCGCAACTTTGTACGTGCATAGCCCGTTCCCGTATAACCTTCCTCATGAATGTGGCTTTCATATGCAAAAAGAATTTTTAAAATCGATTCAGTAGATCCAAAGATTACCCCCTACAACCTCACAAACTCACAAACTTTTACCTCTTTGAAATATTAGGTCTTTACCTGTGAAATTGCCGGTCTGCAGTACTGGCCATTTCAAATCAAAATAATTTTTGTTTGGCTAAGAATTCTATTTTCAAATTAATTTTATTTTAAAAACATGTTTTTTTTTTCCAAAAGTAGTCATTTGTTTATTGATTAGTGTTACATTTTCATTGCATTTCAATCTTTTTCGTCATCATGGATACGTTACAAATTCGAGTAATTATGGAATATAAGTACCGTCGTGGCAGCAACGCGGCACAAGCGGCACGCAACATCAACGACGTTTACGGAGCTAACACTACAAACCCACGCACCACCTGTTATTGGTTTGCTCGCTTCCGTTCTGGGAATTTCGACCTGAAAAATGAACCTCGCGCTCGTCCGAAGACTTTGGTCGACAATGACGAATTAAAGGCGATTGTGGAAGCTGATGATACACAATCTACGGCTGAATTAGCAGCAGCTTTCGACATTGTTTTGTCAGCGTCAAAACAATATTGGTCCATTTGCGTCAAATTGGCAAGGTAAAAAAGCTTGACAAATGGGTTCCCCACGAACTCAATGATCGCCAGCGCGAAGTACGTGTCGAGACGTGCCTTGCACTGCTCAACAGACACACAAATGAAGGAATTTTGAACCGCATTGTTACCTGCGATAAAAAATGGATTCTGTTTGATAACCGCAAGCGCTCAGCAAGTTGGTTGGATACCAATTGATAAAACTTTAGCACCTAAACAATGCCCTAAACGAAAACTTACCCCTACAAAAGTGATGGTCACTGTTTGGTGCTTCTTACCAAACGGGGTGAACATTACTGCAGATGTGTACTGTGAAGAACTGAACACAATGATGGAGAAGCTGGCACATCTCCAACCAGCATTGGTCAATCGCTCGTCTCCGCTGCTCCTGCACGACAACGCGCGACCTCATACTGCACAGCAGACGGTCTCCAAGTTGCAAGAACTTGGGTTGGAAGCTCTCCATCATCCGCCCTACTCACCAGACCTTGCGCTTACAGACTACTACTTTTTCCAGAATTTGGATAACATCTTGGCGGGAAAAAAATTCAATACCCGAGAGGCAGTACAAAATGCCTTTGAAGAATTTGTTGCCTCCCGTCCAGCTGATTTCTTTAAGAAGGGCATCAATAAACTGCCACTGCGTTGGCAAAGATGCATTGATTGCATGGGTGATTACTTCGATTAATACAAATAAAAAATACATGAAAAAAAATCGTTTAAATTTTTTCATACAAAACGGCAATTTCATAGGTAATGACCTATTATCTATACATATAATAATATAATATAATACATATAATAAAACAGTAACGAAAGAAAAACTGTACATTGAGAATATTCGAGAAAAAATAAGTGGCTTTTGTTAGAAAAACGTAACTGATGACAAAAAGTGACTTTGTAGAATTTTTGTCTGTATGTCTGTTTGTCTGTTTGTATGTGTGTATGGTACGGCTTCACGCCAAAACTACTGGATAGACTGAATTGAAATTCAGCAAAAATGTTCTTTGTAAACCAAGGAAAACTTTAGGCTACGTATTATCACGCCGTATGTTAAGGGAGGTAAGCAATATTGATTATAAAAGGTTTTTGTTCGTAATTGAATGCACAAAATGACATGTTAGTTAGTTACAAAACCATTTAGATAATTTTTACACATAAACCTGATAGGAATTATAGCAATCTAGAAGAAATCAACTTATTATCTACATAATTCAGATACTCGTAATGCCATCTGTTGACCGAAAAAATACTAACTATCAAAAGCATGAGAATTACACCAAAACATATTTTTTAGTTACTAATGGTACTTTTAAAACGTCATAAACAGTGATTTTTTTGATACAAAACTTACCGTTATGCATTTGAAGCTTAACATAAAAAAAAATTTGGTCTGATTGCTCCACTGACGTTATTTTTAATTTTTTTTTGAACGGTTAATTCTCTCCACTCAACCTGTAAAGCACCCTGGTTGCTTCTGTACACTTGGACGGAGCTAGGCCGGCAAACTTAGCGAGGACACCTACGCACAACGGAGTCCATACTCTACTCTATCCGTTGCGGGGTTTTTTTTTATGGATGGGAAATCATCAAAATGACTTCTTCCGCTCTGGTTAGACTGGAAGGGAGTGTCAGACTCTTACTGACTAAAACCCATCCGTGTTTCTCCTTACGATCTTTGCGTTCCAGGGTCACGGTGACTCTTTCGAACAAATTCCACAACCCTAGCAGGCTCTGGCCCTAACGGGCCCCGTCTACTTAGCTGACATCTCTTGGAGGCGCGCATGGAACACAACGCTACGTCGACCCGGACCAGTGGCGCTATATAGGAAAGAAAGAAAGAAAGAAAAATATTTATTTGGGACTCGCACAAGACAAACAAAAAGTAAAACAATAAAATAAAATTAACGATAAGTACCTATACATTCTGTACTACTAAACGTACCAACTGTTTTAATAGCACGAAAAGGCGGTGACAGGTCGTTCCAGCAACGAGAAGCTGCGAATTTAAAACTTCCACGGAATGCAGCAGTATATATAGGGTGTATAGCTCCATCCCTTCTGTCTCGCTCGAACGACTCACGCTTTAACACGTCATGGTAGGGCCGCTGGTTGTTATCGGGCCGCGAGCCACCCAACGCTCGCCGTCCTCAGGCCCGTGCCTACGGCGGCCGAGAATCGCCCTGCGACTCCTGACGCCCGGGGCGTCTTCTTCGGTTTCGGCGGCTAAGGCGTGACGTTTGTCTCTCCTTCACGCGGCCCGCCCCTTCCTTTACTAGCATTACTGTTTCGCAAAAGGAGGTGACGGCTTCCCACGCCTCCGCGCTCTGGACCATGGAGTGAACCAGAGCCGGTAGCGAGAGGTCGCCGTCGCTGATCGCCTCGACGAGGACACGGCGGTGCTCCGCCCAAGCAGGGCAGACCTTCACCATATGCTCCGCCGTGTCCTCTGCGGGGGTTGACTTCTCTTCTGGTTGGTTTTCCCATGGACAACTTTATGTAGCTCTATCACGTGTTAACAAACTTTCATCAACATCGTGTATCATCATCATTATCCACAGTCCAACTTCGCTCACTGCTGAGCATAGGCCTCTCTTTTCGTGTGCCAATCCCCACGTTCCTGTGCCAGCCTCATCCAGGTTCTACCCACGATGGCAACAATATCGTCAGCCCATCTCGCCGCCGGTCGACCAATACTTTTTCTTCCAGTCCTCGGACGCCACTCAGTCACTGCCTTACTCCACTTATCATCACCGCGCCTTGCCAAGTGTCCTGCCCAGCTCCACTTTAATTCTACAATTCGTTTTCCGATGTTGATAACCTTCGTACGTCTTCGGATCTCGACGACGTACCTCTACCAAGCATGGAACGCTCCATGGCTCTCTGTGCAACTATCAGTCTACACAGACTCCTGCGTGAGCGTCCATGTAAGTAAGTAAGTCATGGTGGGAAAAGCACACTGGTTATAAAGGCGGGAATTCAGACATTGCGGAATTTTGGAAGGCTTCAGAATGTCGTCCATTTTGATAAAAGCGGCCCATCCAAGGTGTGTTCCTCTCGATACCTCCGTTTGTTGATTTTCTTTGCCAATTGAAAGGATATGGCCAAGATAAAGATATCGGTTAATCATCTCCAACGATTCATTTCCAGATTTGAATCGCTGAAGGTGTTTGCCACCCTCTCAGGAACTGACGCTCCTGAGCAAGGCGCAGTGACTGACGCCTGCGGACAGCGAGCAATGGGTAGCTCGCTGTCCGATCAGGTCAGGCCAGAGTCGACGGCGCGTTTTACTCCGAACGCGCCGGAAAGAGCAGTCAGCAACGGAGACGGGGCCCGCCAGGGCCAGAGCCTGCCAGGGTTGCGGAATTGTTCGAAAGAGTTACCGCGGCCCTGGGAAGAAAGGCACTAGGAGGACTAAGGGTGGGTTTTAGTCAGTAAAAGTCTGACACTCCCTGCCGCTCCACCCAGAGCGGGAGGGGTCATTTGATGATTTCCCATCCTATAAAAAAAAAAAAAAAAAAAAGGTGTTTGCCATAACCTTCGTCTTGGTCATATTCATCCGAAGACCCAACTTAAAAGAAGCATCTCAAAGATTTTGAAGCATTTTCTGGGGTCATCGAAGTTCTCAGTGAAAACCACAAAGTCATCTGCAAATCTAAAAAAAAAAATCTAAATCTAAAACCGCTATAGTCCCAATCTATACCCACATTTTTAACGACATCTTCTAGGACTGCTGTGAATAGTTTCGATGAAATGAAAGAAGCATTATCATTACAACGTTTCTCACGAAAAATTATTTGAACAGAAGAGGTGATACTCGACGGCGTGTTGTGTTCCACGCGCTAGGGCCAGTGCCTGCCAGGGTTGCGGAATTTGTAGGAGGAACACATATGGGTTGTAGTCAGTAAGAGTCTGACACTCCCTTCCATTCCGCCCAGAGCGAAAGGAGTCATTTGATGTTTTCCCATACATAAAAAGAGGCAAGCAATGATAGATATTGACTGTTCGTATTAGATATACGAACACATTGGTCTTACCTAGCCACATCATTTTACAATACATACACGCGAACGAAGTCGCGTGCAACAGCTAGTAAATAATAAATTTTAAAAAAAGTGAGAAAGCGTTGTTCTCAAGCCTTGATTTTAAACCATAAAAACTTCAGAAGGTTTCACAAATTATGATGATCTCTACGCGTTTTGATAAACCAACCATCCAAATCACCTTATTTAATTTAATACCCTTTCCAATATCGCTACATATTTGGGAAAAAATGCACTACGCATATCTTCCCATTGGGGGAATGGGGACTATGTGGGACTCCCCGGGCTGACCCAGTATACCCACTAAAACAACCCAGCGGCATACTAGTAATACATTTCGCCAAACAAGCAAGCCCGCCGCACCGCACGACATCCGGACAAGTCCCTGAGGACGGCCAGATAGACGGACTTGCATTAGCTTCGAGAATTGTTTGTAGTCTCATACCCATCAGATTTGTTAATACAAGTACGTGTGCTCAGGGTCTAGACAAAGCTAACAGACAGATTTTGACAAAGAAAAATTAGTAGAATTGGCACCATGAAGACTGCATAATGCAAAGATGTTTAATTTTTGACCGCTTGCCAAACTTGTTACGAATGTGTACCTGGCAAGAGCTTTTAAATATTATTGCGTGTTGGAGCCAATCGTTGTGGTGTCACTGTGGAAAGGCTAACACAAGCAGTGAGTAAGCTGGTAGCATTATATTTATTTTGTAAATAGTTAAAATGTAAAACTTTTACAGGACAATCTTTTTGGGAAGTTTAAAATGGATGAGGCCAGTGGTGCCTCGCGCTGAGAAGCAATAAAACAAAATTAATAGTGAAAGGATTTTATTTACGTTTTCGAGCTCAGACTAAAACTATCCAAACTTCAAAAGTTTCACCATACGTAGCTAAAGTCTGTAAAAAATAGATACAACAATGTTTTCAAAACCTTTTCGAAGTGCTACGCCTGCTAAGGAATTCATTTCAGCACCTCCACTGCTAGATATGCCTCCAAAGCATGTAAAGAAATGCTAGTAAACAACTGTGATTCGAAAATCCCTGTACTAGAAACTAGGCTATAGTTTCTAGTTTCATCTTTGACCATTCATCGGAAGTCCAATATCCAGTCTTGCTTCTCTGACCCTCCCAATCGAAACAGCATCTATAATTTAAAATCAAATCGAATCTGTAAGCAAACTGGACCACTACTCAAATCTCAGCGGAGGTACACGGCTTGGAGGTTGTAGCATGTTTGAACGTTGAATCGCTGTCGTATTTAATGTTTGTTAGAACGAATATATATGGGCTCAGGCTTGTTCTCTGGCTGTGTTTGATATAGAGGTTTGGGAGCATTTTTTATATTTTGATCTTGGTGGAATTGTTGTAATCTATTTAGTATTTTGTGTGCACATTCATCTATGTTACACAGAACAGCTAATTTTTAGGGTTCGTACCCAAAGGGTAAAAACGGGATGCTATTACAAAGACTCCGCTATCCGTCTGTCTGTCACCAGGCTGTCTCATGAACCGTGATAGCTAGACAGTTGAAATTTTCACAAATGATGTATTTCTGTTGCCGCTATAACAACAAATATTAAAAAAGAACAAAAAATAAATAAATAAGGGGGCTCCCACACAACAAACGTTTATGATTGATACGGAACCCTTCGTGCGGGAGTCCGACTCGCACTTTTCCGGTTTTATGTTTAAAAACCATTAATTAGTAAAGGGAAAACTGTAGACCCTTTTATAAGTAGAATGCAGACTAGGAGGAGTGTGAGATTGGTCATTTAATATTTATATTATTATTTCTATATCAGAGGGTTTAGTGTGAGTTTTTTAACGTACTCGATTGCTTGAACGTAAACGTTCGCGTATGTCAAATTGTATAGAAATAAAAAAGTTGTCCCGTTGTTCGTGAGTGTCACCAGACGGCGCTTATACAGTTTCAATTCAATACAAACTGACGTTTACGCTAACGACTAAGGTCACAGATAAAGTGGCCATACTTTATCATTGCATTCGAGGCGGTATTGACGTCCGAGCAGAAGGCGAGACCGTTGTGGAGCCGGCAAAAGACAGCAAAAACTATTAAATGATATTTTTTTTAATGAATTACGGTTGATTTTAAGCCCCTTGGCGACCACTAGTACAAATTAAAATGCTTTGCAGACAAGTATACTACAATATGCTTTTGGCAATCTAATTTAGTTATAGCATCAAGGGTTAATATAATAATAACTTCACAGGTTAGTAAAATTTAACTTTGTGATATGTTCGTACTAAAATCCAGCTTAAAACGTTTACTAAAAAACGTTTTGTATCAATTTCATCTTTAACAAAGTTATAATTTTTATCTCACGATACATCAAGGAAGCTTTCAACAAAAGCATCCGTTTCGCCGACTCACGCGCATCTGTCTACCCCTTCCATAGGGGGCGGGGCTTGACGCCATGACAACTGTTAACCCCGCCTACTAATATGCATATGGTGATTTTGACTTTACATGATTATCTTATCAAAATCGTTACAAACAGTAACGATTTTTAGAGACTGTCTCTGAATCGCAGCGTAGGTAACCTTTCTTCTTGTATTAAATAGATGTACTGCAATATTGGAAGAGCAAATGTTACATGGGAAATGCTAGGAAGTACCGTATAAACACTTTCATTTTCCCGTGACTTTGCACCCGTAAAATATCGTACAGGAACCGTGCTGTTTTTCCGTGATAAAAAGTCTGTGCTATATACTCAGCTCCGTGATATATCGCACTGAAAACGTGCTGTTTTTCCCGGATAAAAAATCTATGCTACTCAGCTCGAGTTTAAAAGAGTTTTCGTAAACAGATCAATCGAAATAACTAGGTAGTGGTCCAATTACTTCGAAGTAAACTTTTATACCTCATTCTAATATAGGTACCGTCAAGTGGGGTAAATAGGAACAGAGGTGTGAAAACTTTGATAAGGTTTTTCAATTTAACATCATCATCAAAACGTTGCCCCACACTAGGAATTTCTCCTATATCGTGGGTGCGTTTACAAACGTATATAAACTCACATACACAAACAGCCAGACCTGGAACAACTATCTGTAGGCCATACAAATATTTCTTCCGTGAATCGCACACGCAGCGCAGCAGTCAATCCCTCAATCACTGCGCCAACTCTACCGTCAATATGAGGCTTCCGGCGACTGGGACCGCAATTAACTAGGACCGCGGTCCCAGTCACCGGATCCGTAAAAAATAAATATTTTTCTTCCGGCGACTGGGACCACTCATAAATGATAACTGAAATCAAAAAATGTACAGTCATTCGAACAATTTTTAGATGTAATAATTGAAGAAAAATCCTTTTTGATTTTAAAAATTTTTTCGTTTGACTGTACCGATTTTGGCTTGAATTATAGATTTTTTTAAGTTATCTATGAGTGGTCCCAGTCGCCGGAAGAAAAATATTTATTTTTTACAGATCCGGCGACTGGGACCGCGGTCCGTGTTAATTGCGGTCCCAGTCGCCGGAAGCCTCTCAATATTGGTTTTATAAGAAAGCAACTTTTTTATTCGTAGGTATCAATCCTATGAAATTGAAGACCGTAAAATGCTGCAAACAAGATTAAAAAAACGTAAAAATCCACTTTAAAGTTTTGTTTCATTCTGCATTCCAATTCACCCCGTTTGTAGGTAAGTTTAGATTTACACGAATTGCACTAACAATCTCCGTTCTACAGTACGTCTACTCGTCTTCATCTTCCATGCAGATTAAAATGTCAACTCCCAATTTAAAGTAGGCTAAAATGACAAAAACTTGAAACACTTGCATCTTCCCGTTTTCTTTATGCCCAGAGACTGTGCTCAGAATAATAATGCGGAATTAAGTCAGACGCGGGATTATGCCCGCTGCAAGATTTAGCCCCGTGCGGGAATTAACCCGTCGATCGACGGGATGAGAACGGATTTGTTTTACGTTCCGTAATCTTTCGTCGTGCGTCCGGAATATGCAGTGGAGGGTTTTATTTTTCTCTGATGTCAGTGGGACATTGCTAAGACGCACGTAATACCTACTAGTTCAGTCAGAAACACCTTTTTTGTTTTGTGGGAAATTATAAAAAAGACTCCTTATCGCCTCCCTCCCTCCAGTATACTGACTAAAACCCATCCGTGTTCCTCCAAATGCCCTTTGCGCTCGAGGGTTCGTGGTGGTCTTTCAAACAAATACCGCAGCCCTGGTAGTATTTAGTAAGTACTATCTACTAGTTTCATTTCTGTGTAGAATTGGAGAAATTTGTCCAACTGAATACATTTGGGATCAAAAAATTTAATAACCGCCGGTTTCTGAATTAAAAAAACAAATTCGGTAATACATAGGTAGGTGGTAGGTGGTGTGGTATGTAGGTGGTGGTGCTAGTAAAACTTTTCTTTAATGCTATAGTTGACAAATTCTCAAGCAACCTTTAAGCGACCGATGAGACCGATTAAGAAAACGAGGACAATTCTATTTTGGCGACAATGACAGACTTAGTATTAAATTAAAATCCAGTCAAAATGCGAATTGGACTCATAAATGAAGGCTTCCGTTTTGTCAAGGAGTAGCTCAGTTAGAAAAATGAAGCTTTTTGCACGTTCCAAAGCAGTGATCTAAAAGTATAAAGATGAAAGTGCAATAAGCTCGATGGACATACTTCTTCTTCTTCAGTAGTTATAATCATAAAAGTATTTTATATTGACAATAATAATAATTTAATTCATTTTAAAGACTACATAAAAAGGTTCAATGGTTAGTTAGAACTTATCATCTAATTGTTAGTAAAATTTAAAAGACAATAATTCGATGTTAATTACAATAATTCAAATTCCTAACACTATATAGAATAGTGTTAGGAATATTATTAAGCATCCATATTTGATGCTTCAGAACAGGACAGTCAGCAATGCATGCCATTGCCGCTAGCACGAATCCTGCTTAACAAGGAGGTGAAATTTTTGCGCAAAATGGCTGCGAATTTAATCTGGAGATCCTCATCTTGATCAATGACGTAACCACTGCACTAGACCGTCCCCAAACCAGTAACCATCAAAAATCTCAAACATTTCTAGGAGCAAGAAAAAATAATATAATATGATATCTGAGTAGATTGGTTGCGTCGCGAGTAGTGGATAAATTTCCCAGAGGTACCACTGAGAACATTGCTGTCCACCAACTCGCGAGGTCAACCAAGACATATTAGATAATATTAGTATTTTGTTCGTTTTGTCTTGAGAAAGCTTATGATTGCAGATGCTGTGTGGAAGAGAGTTTTGAGATTATCATAGGCCAATTCTTGCACTGAAAGAGACAGAGCAGAGCGGAAGGGGTTATTTGATGATTTACCATCCTTAAAAAAAAGGAAGTTGGAGGTGATTTTCACCATTTGCAACTGCGACGCGAATGCCAACGCTCTTTAAAAATATGAAACAGATCCCTCTCATGCATTTGGTACAAAAGTTTCGTAACAGCCTAAATACAGACTGTACTGAAAGTGTTAAAAAATCGGATCAGCAGTTTAGGCGCTATGGTAGGACATACCTACACACACATACATACATACATAGACTGCTTAAATGATAACCCTTCCTTTTGGCTTTGCCGTAGTCGGGTAAAAAATGGGCGATTACAGTACATTTTGTCGAGTTATACGCACAGATATGTATGGGGCAGTGGATTTCCCATCATTAAAAAAAAGTCGGTAAATTGTGACGTGCAATTACGGAACCCTAGACTACGCGTGGCCCGACACGCAATTGGCTGGTTTTTTTAATACGGATGTTCGGAACCCTATTATCCGATAGGTACTGAAAAGTTTATGACGAATTCTTCAGACATTGGTCTAAGATACCTTTTTATCAGGTTCAAAATTGGAGCAATTTTATTCAGAAAATATTCCAAAAATCGCAGACAATGGCCCATATTCTAAAACGTAAACTCAAACTCAACTCGAACTCCAACTCCAACATGAGCACGAAAATGTCAATGACAGCTGTCTAATTGACGTTTTCGTACTCGAGAGATGAGCACACAAATGCAAAAACTTCAATTTATGACAAGCTCCGATGGAGTTGGAGTTCAAGTTTACGTTTTGGAATATAGGCCTATGTTCACACAAAAAAGTACCTACTGAAAAAGAACTTAAAGCATTTTATCAAAACAAATGACAGCACCAAAACTCAGTAACATTATAATTTGACCGCAAGCTCATCTGGTACACGAATAATGGAAATAAAATGACAATACCTACGGTTTAATAAAAATCCCTAACGGTACGCGTACGGCGAGTACGGCTGTACGCATCCGATACAATGACGAGTTGATCACGTTGTTTGTGGCTTGTCCCAAGTTATGGGATAAGCGATTTTTAAGGTAGCAAAATGTTGAAGAATAGGTACTGAGAAAAATGCTTCTTGTAAATATGAAGTCCTGTCCTGAATACAACACGATATTATAACCTATACCTTTACCAGACTTAGAGGTTTTCGTAGTTCTTTAAATTGTTTGTGGAAAAAGTTAAAACTGAACAGCCCTCAGTCACGTTTAAAATTAACATAGTATGGTAAGGTTTTTAGATGCCCATAAGTAGGTACGTTTCGGCGATATCAATTAAACATTTTCGTACTGAAATTTAAATGACTGGTTATTGACCGGTATGGTATTTTACATTAGGAATGAGGATTCTATCCTTATGTAAACATCGATTAAAATCCATAACTAGTAAATAATGAATGTTTCGCTTTCATTATTTATTAGTTATGGATTTTAATTATATAAGTAACTCTGTTCGCCTGTTACTTTTTCGAGTTTATTCTGCCACAGATGACGCACAAAAAACACAAAATGAAAAGAAAATAACTTATCAAATAAAAACAAACAAAAATCTGTTCGATTATCCAGCTATGTCTGTTATAGGATGTACTCGTATATTATAGAATATTGCTATCACGGTGTACTATGTTTTCTAGCTGGCATTGCTTTTAGTATGTTTTTTTTTCAAAAGCAAGTGATTCTATGAAAAAAAAATATAGATTCACTTGTTTTCAACTCATTTTTGCAACTGCGCATTTAATACATCATCCCGCATAATCGTTTAACACATTGCGGGACACTTGACTATTTTGCAAATGTCATGATATGACACTTCAAAATCCCATACATTTTATCATACCGTCTATAGCCGTACTACCGTATTACATATATTTTAAATATTTGATACGACAAATACGGCCACAGACGTTGACGCCTAAGGGCGGAACGTCATACCATGACTAACTATGAGCAATAAAATGTGATGAGAGATGTGATGAGAGATGTCTCAGGTTCCTGAGAGCCCATTAATCCATCTTCCACGCCGTTTTCTATAACAGACAGGTCATTGCAAGACCTATCATCTACTTCCTGGTGCGATATTGAATTGTCTTCACTTGAACTCGAATCCCTGGACCGAAGTGGGCTTTCACTAATCTTAGTGGAATGCATAAAAGCCTAACTTTTCTCGTACTGAAAATCTCATATTCTGATTCACTAGTTTCGCCTTCTTGAGCACCATCTGGTTCATAATTTGTATCAGAGCCGAACTGACCCTCTACGTCACTGTTAGGGTCATGCCGGCTTTCATCTGCATCGTCTTCAGCAGCAAACAGACTTGGACGGTTACTACATGCTAGTTTCTTCCGTTTAGACGCCATCTGCGAAACAATATAGATAAATAGTCACAATAAAAGCAGTTAGCAAGAAGCTAAAATAGTAGATAAATAGCATTTGAACACCACGTTTTCGTGTAAGTAATAGTTTCTTATTTTTGCATCATGTCACAAGTAAAAAACAGCAGTACTGTATGATACAACACCTAAAATTAATAAAACTCAATTAGATAATATATAAATAAGCTTTATTTACCTTGTTTTTGCTGACAAAAATCACAAACTACTCCTAGCAATGCGACGACACGTCGGTGTTGCACACGCCGTGACACTAAATATCAACATCACTGTACTTGTATGGCTCAGTCTACGCCTGTCGACGGTGTGAATGTGTTGTTTTGGTGCATAAGCAATGCGTATGTGTGTGTTGAAAGATGACTCAAAAAGAGTTTGCCGTGACACCTACGAACGAATGAAGTCGCGTGATGTGACACTAGATTATGTGCTTCCTAGAAATGTTATGGGCAAGCAACGGCTATCGACGGTTTGCCAAATGACATGAAATAAAGTTCACCGCCTTTAGCCGTACTGTCACGTAATGTTAGACTGAGATAACGTTGAGAGGCGGTTTGTCCCGCAACGTGTTAACTTGCACCACACCCTAACCCTAATTTGAATAATTCCTCGTCACGGGTTACGAATAATTGCTTCTCTCTCCGTACCTGCTGTAATTGCGATTTATAACCTGTTTTATATCAAACAAAAATAAACTCTACGCTCCCGTTACAAAGTTGAAACTCTATTGCGCTATAATTATCTTAGTATTATTTTCAGTGTCACTTAATTACTTGCTATTATTGGTTCGGATTTTTTATTTATTTTATAGAAGAATAGTTTAATTTGTTTTTATAATTGCCGTAGAATGATTTAGCGGCGTTATTTTTCATTTTAGCATGAATTAATGTTTTATTTTTAAAGATTTTTTTAGTTATTAAAATTTGTTTCGAACAATTGTATTTTTAAACCGCCTTTAATGATAAATGAAAGGACAATGGGGCTTTTGTATTTTTTTACTCAATCGTAAGTCGTTATTTACGTTTTTAGGGTTCCGTACCCAAAGGGTAAAACGGGACCCTATTATTAAGGCTCCGCCGGCGCCGTCCATCCGTCCGTCTGTCCGTCCGTCCGTCCGTCCGTCTGTCCGTCCGTCCGTCCGTCCGTCTGCCACCAGACTGTACCTCATGAACCATGATAGCTAGACAGTTGAAATTTTTACAGATGATGATTTCTGTTGCCGCTATAACAAAAAATACTAAAAACATAATAAAATAAATAATATTTAAGTTGGGCTCCCATACAGCAAACGTGATTTTTTCGCCATTTTTATAGATAATGGCACGGAACCCTCCGTGCGCGAGTCCGACTCGCACTTGGCCGGTTTTTTTATTTTGATTTAGTTTTCTTGTTTTTGCTTACTAAGTTCTTCTGTTTTTTTAGTTGCTATGGATGTTTGTTACTCTACACAAAACTACTGAATGGATCTTAATGAAATTTGGCACAGAGAGAGGTCTGGAATAACACGTAGGATACTTTTTATCCTGGGAGTATGTTCCCTTGGGATGATTCACGCGGGCGGCAGCTAGTATTCTATAAATTAGTTACATTTACTATGGCTTTATCATAAAATACCAACCTGCGGCTTTTTAATATTTTCTAAAATGGTCATGTAACGACTTTACTAAACCTGTTCCTGTTATTTCTGATTCTCGATCACTGAATCAATGAAATTAAAATTTCACTTTAATTGGCACAGTAACTCCGTTATAAGAGCCGTATAATTATAATCTCAAATCTCGTTTATTTTGTTAATACAATACCTACAGCTAATGAGGGTTGGTTAATTTCTGAAAGCTTCATTTCTCTTCAAAAAGCTAACAAATTCAATTTCAAATACACACAGCCAGTTAGCTAGTATTGTGAAGTCCCAAGCCATGTTAATTGGCTTACTCAATTCTTACTTCAAACACGAATAAATAGGGTTACCAGATCAGAAAAACATAATTCCGGAGAATATCCTTGACATTATGCGTAAATTCCGATCCTTATTGTGTAATAATTAAATATTAATATGTCGGTTTATGTATTAACAGCAATTGAGAGTGATTCAAATTTTTCGCTCAAATTATTAACCGAGTTGATTTTGATTTAAAAACAAGAGATTTATTTGTGTTTTAACGTTTTGTTGTAAAAACAGACGGCATAGTATTCCCCCTCATTACGGACGAAGACTAGACCAATAAATACTCCCTAAAATATCCAGAACATTCTATAGGTATAGCAACCCTGCGCCTAATTCAATTTGACTCCACAATTCCAGGAGAACTTTTGTCAAAACTTGCGGCAAACACAAACGAATACTCCGGCACTCGAGTCACTCGAGTAAACGAATCGATCATGTCATCGATTATCAGATTAAACTTCTCGATAAAGCGGAAAATGTCAGTGAAGTGCCGAAGAAGCACGTTTGTTGGTACGAAATTTACTACAAAAAATCGCATTGATGTGCCGACGGCTAGCGAAGAATGAATATCGAGTGTGTTTGATGGAGTTTAGATATAAAGGGGTTTTGAATAAAAAGCGTCATAGGAGCTTGTGAATAGATGGTAACAGCCGCAAGGTTCGATCTTCCAAGTTAAGCAGCGCTTGCCAAAATGACCAACACATAACAAGACTCTTCCGAAACCTCGGAAAGTAAGTAAAACCATTCGTCCCAGGTATCATTTGTAGATATTTCACAGTTAGAAGAAAGAGCCAGACAATCTGGCACCAGTCTTGTAAAGGGGTACCGTATTAAACAGTTACTAGGCCCATGTTAAATACTGGTACTCCCGACCTCTGAGGCTTTTGAATATAGGCACGTTAGTCTTATTATATGCCAGAACATCGTACAGAATCTACAAAACCTTATTATAACAAAGAAAGCGATCAAATTCGTAATACCACAGTTCGCTCTAAAAGAGGGATCGCCAATGTGGGCAACAAATCTGCCAGGCTGAAGTGGGATTGAGTGGGTCATGTAGGATGCATTAGGATAGATGGGCCAGAGTTGTTATGCAGTGGGAGCCTGAGGACGGGCGATGTCGCCGAGGAAAGCATAAAAAACGTTGCCGTGACGACTTTGAAGCGTTCATGACGCATTGGTCGTAAAGAGCAACACACCGGGAAGAGTGAAAGGCTATGGGGGAGACCTCTTTGTCCAGCAGACACCATATCCTTGTAGTTCACCTGTCGTGGATGCACACAATCGTCAAATATGTCTGACTGTCTTGACAGAGCAAGATGAAGAGTGAGCTATCGTCTATGAAGACATACCACACAATCACTGAAGATCCGAATCATTGGAGAACACTCACCTGTGTAAGACTGTTAGTATTGTTAATGGTATCTAATTGGCCTTGCGGTCGCCAAAGCACTTGTGAAGTTTAATGACGCAAGAGACTAATTTCACTTAAAACGTCTCAGGGCTCTCTCAGGATAGTCTGAATTGTTTGTGAAGCTACAAGATCACTCTATTTAGGTTCAAAGTATTTTACTGCCAACTGTAGTATTTAATTAACCACTTAATTAGTTAGGTTACAAGTTAGGGTTAATGTGATTCAATGATAAGATTAACTGGGCCATCTTATGATAAGGGTGTAGGCAAGAATAATCACCATAAATTGTAATTAAAATAGATGGACTTTTAACACAGCGCTCAGTACCAAAGATGACGAAGCTAAAAAAACAGTGATTTTATTTTGACCTAAAATAATAAATCCCCGTGCGCGTGTCAGAATTATGGGATAACAAAGACTTGGATGTGTTTATGCATTGAGTAACCAACATGTTTAGTGCATTTTCGATAGCTGTTTTTTTTTCTTGTAAGTATCTATACTTTGTGCCAGATAAACTTGCAATAAAGTACATTGACCTTTCACTAATATCCCTGCGTAGATACCCGAACAATACATTATGAACCATTTTACATTACTAGAGAACATAAAGGATCACGATAGAAGTAGATTCAGGACTGCTCTAAGTCTTTATTTCTGTTTTTGATTTTAAGAAAGTCAATAAATGTATGTGGGTCAATTACCGTTATTGCACATTTATCTGGAATCTACTATACTGCGTTTATCTTATTATTTTTTACACCATTGTTGTTATTTTGGTGGTCTGAATGATTTATAAGTTTGTCCATCTGTTTTAATGGGATCTTAATATTTGATTCTGATAAATGTTTTTTTTTTTTGCTTATCGTTGGAATGACTAATCGCATCCGTAGAGTTTCACTAGCTATTTTTATTTAAACCCGTTGAGTCGTAATAGCTTATTCTTAACAATTTTTATAAATTCCAGAACCATTTCTTCATATCTTTGAAAAATCGTTTGCTGTACAACGTAAAACACACAATGACTACTTTTGAATTGAAAAAAAAAAACAAATATTATGCGATTTATACCATGAATCAAATGACACGCAATTAGACTGCTAGTTGCTAAGACTATATCACAATAAAACTTATGGTTTATCTGTTTACAATAAATATATCTCGTCAACTTCTTTGTGATGTAGTAGGGTAGGTGTACACTGTACGTAGTAGTTACTCAATAAACGCGTCAATAACAACGCAAACATTACCAGTAAAACATTTACAGTAAACAATACAGCAAACAGAAAATCTTTGATGGTCATATCATAGCCATGTTTGTTCAGACAACAAATCCCATTCTATAGGAAATTGGAGAAAAATAGCGAGCAGTCGAAACGACTAGGCTTTTGCGACATTTGTAAAGGCTTGTTCAGACCTACGCGGTATTCGTTACCGAGAGCTTTATCGAAAGTGAGAGTGGGTATGCGGTAATACTATTGTTCAAACCAAAGCGTATATCGCTACTGCTATTAGTAGCAAAACTTACTTGAGTAACAATTTTACGTATGCTGCCATGCATGAACCTGCAGTGCTGTTTTAAAAACACATCTCTTCGAGAAAACTTGGGTGAAGTTAGCCGTCAAATCATAGCTCCACAGTAAAATGACAGTTCACACTGACACTTTACCAGAATAGACTAGCTGTTCCGCAAAGCAAACGAAAAAAACCCATTTACATGGGCGGCATGGTTTCGGCTGTTTTGCTTTAGCCGTGGAACTCCATAAAATACCCGGCGGGATACCTCGCGATACTTAACGCTACCGCTCTGGGTCAGCGCATACTGTGTAGGTCTGAACAAGCCCTTATGGCTACAATTTAAAAGATATGAGGACAATGATGTATCGTTGACATTACGAGAAGACGTTTGTTTTGACGCGAAAACAATTTGGTTTTATGTCATTTATGAGACTGTTGTGCGTCGTTTTTCTCAACGTTAAAGAAAAGTCAATGGAATTATATTTCGTAAGTAATCGAAGTCGGCAGAGACTCCTCTGTGACTCGGATAGCACGTTAAGTCATTGGTTTCGGCTATCATTTGAACATCTTTGATGTGATTACGGATCCAGAAGTCAGAAAATCTGACACCAGTCTTGCCGAGGGGTTTTCGGTTAGACTGAAAGTCTCCAGTCATTATCATCGTCATCATCATCATCTTGATCACTGCTGGACATAGCGAGAGCGCAGGGCGTTGTCGGTTAGAGCAAACATGTTGGCTCGCAGGTTTGCACGATGCTCACTTCCAGTCAGTCACGCTCTTTCGAGCGTTACTGTACTTCTTTATACCCGTGCAGCCTGTGGGCTAGATGTACGCAAAGATCGTACAGTGCTCTCCGCGTTCAGTACACTAACGCGTTTACGATACTGTTGGGCTGCCCCGCTTCTGTAGTGCGTCGCGGATGTTCGCTAATGCGCATGTGGATTGTTTTTACGCAACAATGCGTAAAAGGTAAGCTTCCCTGGTGTGCAGGGTGTGGCACAGCACCAACAGTATCCTAAGCATGATTGCAAGTCGCCTGGACTGTGTTTATGTGGGTCGCTGTCGTGCAATTACTCATGGGTTGTCGCAGCAGTGATCAGCACCTTAATTTGTCGTGTTGTTTTGTTTTTATCAGTCCTTACTAACATAGTTGTAAGTTTTACTAATAGTTTTGTTTTAACCACGGATGCTTGAATAAAGAGAAATTTTATTCTTTTCTATAGCCGGGGTGTCGCCACAACAACCGGTCCTGTGCGTCTCGCAGCTACCCGCTAGTCTACCGTCTCTAGGCTAGCCGACACCAATATAGTTGGGAAAAAGTTGGCAGGGCAGAGTGATTGAAGTCAGCTATGCGAACGTGTAACAGAATAAACGCAATACCTCTTAAGGGGTCATTGTACTCATCATTATCAACAACTTTTACGATGGGACCAACGCTGACATTGTGAAAACAAATAGCTGTTTAGTACATTTTTTTCGAGTTATATGCACAGAAATGTATGGGGCAGTCGATTCTTTTTTGCAATTTCAGTATTGGTCCCATAGTGAAATTTGTTCTATAATGATAGAATAGAATATTCTGTAACACGTTGTGTTGACTTATTGAAACTTATCAAATATGTATCGATAGACCAATTTATTGTTGTCAGGCTAGAACTTTATAGTCTATAATTCAAGCGAAAATGTAAGTTTGTAGGGGTTGACTTGTTGAACTGTGGCGCAACTTTGAGCAAGTAATGTATTTCAAGAACACAGAGTACCTACCAACTCGTACTTAAGTAAGTTTTTTTATGTAGTTTCTTAATTCTTTATTGTACACCATAGCAACTAATATATTTTACCGTGAAGAAAATATCATGAAAACATAACACTCCTTTTTTCGGGCAGTCGTGTAACAATGGCGAGCTTAACTCAAAGTTGAGTTTTCTAACAGCAAACCTTATAGCAAATTTATTAGGAAGAACAAAATTCTTAGTAACAAGCAATTTAACTGTAACTTAATATTTAACGTGATAGATTATGTTGAAACTAAGAATAGTGTCCATTTTTGCTTTTTTACACAAGTTCGTAGCAATTTCTTAGAGTCTGATATAATTTATAAAAAAAAAGTAAAGTAAGTGATCAATAGTTCTGTTAGCATACTGTCAATGTTATAAAGCATAACTTTATTCCTATAACAGCGACATAGTCAGAAGTCAGATATTTTACGACGAAATATGAAACATTACTTAAAGCCATAGACACCAAAAATCTCACAAATTATGGCAGGCTCGTCCACTGAGATTACAGAGTTTTTATGTCGTACCTAAGCCTGAAGTAAATTACCTACAACTTACGACACATTTTTAAGACCATCTAATTGCAGTGGTTTTCAACCTTTATTTAACCGGGAACCACTTCGATTAATTTGTTGCTAGCAGGAGGGGGGCAACAAATGACACAGAAAATTAATTCTAATCTAAAAATACCTAAGTATATAGTCATCCTAGCCTAGTAGTTCTTGGCAAGACTGGAGTCAGATTTACTGGCTTCTAACAATCCATAACGAATGTCAAAGTTCGACAAATGGCAGCCGGGACCAACAGCTTAACGTGCTTTCCGAGGCACGGAGGAAACTCGGTGTGTTAAGATGGTCACCCATCCACAGACCAACCTTGGCAAGCGTTGCCTAACCTTGAAGATCGACCCATTTTTTTATAGATGGGAAATCATCAAATGTCTTCCCTCGCTCTGGGCGGAGCGGGAGGGGGAGTGTCAGACTCTTACTGACTAAAACCCATCCGTGCTCCTCCTAGTGCCCTTTGCTTTCCAGGGCCGCGGTAAATCTTTCGAGCATAATCAGCAACTCTGGCAGGCTAAGATTGACCCATGCGGCTGGTATTCTTTAACCATAAGCTCCTCTTAAAAATAAACCTATGTAGTTAAAATATTCAAAACTTGTAGCATGCCTAATGTTTGTTATCAAAAGAAAAGAGCACTGTCCTATAAAACACAATATTTCTGATGGAAACTGAAAATCAGTTTGGATCATTGACATTTTTGAGGTGAAAAAATTGAAGGTGTACCACCAGCAGAGGTCCACAGGTTGGGAACCACTGATCAGTAACATTATCTCACGACCAAATTCCGTCTATTTTAGTTCACAGTGATTACATAGAGAGGACAACGGTCGCTCGTCTATATTTATGTTACAACTTAATATGTTTCGAGACTAGTAATGCTAGCAAGTCTAGATTTAGCTTGAGAAAACTCTTGAGTGGCCTCTTGAATTTTTACACATATGTCTTCTGTTTTAGGTCAAAGTCAAAAGTCAAAGTCAAGGCATTAATTTCCCCCACCAACCGTGTCTCCACGTTGCCGTCGTGGTGGGGCTTGCGTGTCTCAATGATCTTGGGGGCTTTGCCGGTAGAGCCACTCATGCCAGAAGGTCCCAAGTGAGAGACCAGACCAAGAGAGACACAAGAGGGGCACACCGTTCGGAGACTTGAGCAGTGTTCGGGTCCTCGGACGGTGTGCGTCTCATTGGCTTGCTTGCTGCTCTCTGGTACGCGTCTGATCATCAGACGTGACTGTGAGGGCAGCGAGCAAGCAGTGAGAGAGAGAGAGAGAGGAGGGGAGAAAGGGACCGCACCCTCAAAAAGGAAACTATGGATAAAGGCACTGAAAGAGAAGTTGTACCCCAGGGCGGTCCGGACTGCACAGCAGAAAGGGAATCCGCCACGCTTTACGCGTCAAGCCCCTCGTATTCTGGGGGGGGCAACAGTGCTCTTTATTCTCCGCTTGCCAAGTGCAACAGTGGCCGAGGAGGCCCCCGATCCAAGCCGTCCTTTCAGGACTTGATCAGGTTTAGTTTTAGTTCGTTTAACAAAGCGTCGGCCGGACGGAGCGCGGGCAGAGGCTCGCTTGAGCGTCGCGCGGGTGCAGAGTCGGAGTCCGAGTTGGACTCCGACGACCTGGTGACGGTAAGCTCGGCGAGCTCTGGACCCGAGGGGGCAGGGACTGCAGCGGAGGACTCTAGGTCCTTCCGCAAGCGGCCTAGACCGGAGGACGACCGGGGGTCGTCCTGCAGCGAGGAGGTGGCCTCGGCCCGAAAAATCCCCACCAGTAGACGGGGTAAGGGCCGAGAGGGAGGCAAGGGGAGATTGCCCGCCTTCAAGGTGGCTGGCCAGCGAGCCGAGGAGCTCGTCGCTGACGGACGACCCCCCGGAGAGGGCGGTCGCGGGGCTCCTGGTTCGGAGTCCTCCGGCGGTGAGCCGGATGACCGGAGGGCCGGGTTTGCGAAGGTGGTGGAGGCCGCGCTTCGCGATGTGGCCTTGAAGAGGAAGCTTTCCTCAAAGAACAAGGCCATAAGCGAGGCGATGGCCTCCATTCTGGCGGCAGCGGAGGCTAACCGAGGTGGGCCTCCGCGGGACGAGATGTCCAAGCTGCGGGCGGAGGTCGCTCGCTTGGCTGCCGCCACGGAGCGTCTCCAGAAGGAGAACGAGGGGCTCCGCGCAGACCTGGCCAGGCTCCGGGGAGCCGGCCCACAGGGGGCGCCTCAAAGGGGGCGCAGAGAGGACAGCTGTCCCGTGCCGCAGGAGAGCCAGGTGCTGGACCTGGTGCGGCAGGAGATGGCTGCCTTCCAGGCGCGGTTCTCCGTCCTGGAGGGCATCGTCCTGCGCCCCCCGCTAGCGATTGCGGCGAGTGGGAAGGCCCCCCCAGGCCGGAAAAAGGCGGGGACATATGCGGCCGCCGTGGCTGCCACACCGGGGTCGTCCGGCCAGGACAAAGGGTCCGGGCCGGCACCCGCGAAGCCGGTGTCGGGAAAACCGGACCCGGCCCCGGGAAGGAAGAGGAAGAGTGGGGTGGCTGCACGGACGGCGAAGGCTCCTGCGCCAGCCGTGCAGCAGCTCCCCCCGGCTTCCTCGCCTTCTGAACCTCCCCCGGCTCAAGCCGAATGGCAAGTGGCCGGGGAGAAGAAGAGGGCGGGAAAGGCAGCCAGGGCGGCAAAGAGGCGGGAGAGAAGGCGGCGGCAGAGAGCGCGAGGCGTCGCGGCTGCGCTCCGCGCCCCGAAGACCGCGGCTGTAGTGATAACGCTGCAGCCGGACGCGGTGAAGAGGGGCGTGACGTATGCCAACACGCTCACCAAAGCCAAGGAGGCCATCAACCTCGGTGAGCTTGGCATCGTCGGGGGTCTCCGGCTCAGGGTCACCATGACCGGGGCCAGGATGCTAGAGATCCCTGGAGCAGACAGCGGTCCGGCCGCGGACGCTCTAGCCGAAAGGCTTAGGGCGTCCTTGGGCGCGGATGACGTCCGAGTGTCCAGGCCCACGAAGTGCCATGCGCATTTTGGGCCTGGACGACTCCGTCACGGAGGGGGAGGTGTTGGCCGCCGTCGTCAGGACGGGGGGGTGCTCTACAGAGGAGGTGAAGGTGGGCACCATCCGTCCTGACAACACGGGCATGCGAACCGTAGTGGTGAGCTGCCCCGTGTCGGCGGCCAAGAAAGTTTCGGAGGGCCGAAGGCTCTTGGTGGGCTGGGTCTCCGCGCAGGTGAAACTGCTGGAGCCCAGACCTCTGAGGTGCTTCCGTTGCCAGGTTGGCAACCACGTCGGAGCACTCTGCACCTCGGAGGTGGACCGCAGTGACCACTGCTTCCGCTGTGGTCAGCCCGGTCACAGGGCCGGCTCGTGCGACGCCGCGCCGCACTGCTTCGCATGTGCGGCAGCTGGCAAGCCGGCCGATCACTGGGCTGGGGGCAAAGCCTGCGGTCCACCCGCCAGGGCCGGGTCGAGGAGAAAACCCTCCTCCACCGCCGCCGCCGCCGCCGTCGCTTCCGCCGCAGCCGCCGCCACCGTCGCCGCCGCTGCCACTGCTCGGGAGGGGGCCGAAATGGAGTGCCAGTAATGGCCCCATTTCGCCTCCTCCAGACGAACGTTAGTCGCTGCGCCTCTCAGGAACTGACGCTCCTGAGCAAGGCGCAGTGACTGACGCCTGCGGACAGCGAGCAATGGGTAGCTCGCTGTCCGATCAGGTCAGGCCAGAGTCGACGGCGCGTTTCACTCCGAACGTGCCGGAAAGAGCAGTCAGCAACGGAGACGGGGCCCGCCAGGGCCAGAGCCTGCCAGGGTTGCGGAATATGTTCGAAAGAGTTACCGCGGCCCTGGGAAGAGAAGAAAGGCACTAGGAGGACTAAAGGGTGGGTTTTAGTCAGTAAAAGTCTGACACTCCCTGCCACTCCACCCAGAGCGGGAGGGGTCATTTGATGATTTCCCATCCTGTAAAAAAAAAAAAAAAAAAAAAAAAAAAAAAAAAAAAAAAAAAAAAAAAAAGGCATTAATTTCAAATAAACCATTTACAGGTACTTTTGATTTGTCAAAGTCAGTTAGCCAAAAAGTTGATGCTATATTTTGCACGTTCCAAAGCGTAGATCTCTATGGAGAAGAACGTGCTAGACGGACACTTTTGAAACATTTTCAGTGTTACCACAAATAATCAGTTAGACAATATTTTAAATCATGTTTACTTAAACACTGTTTCAGAAACACTGTTTAAAATGTTGTACCACAATTTGCTATTTAAGCTAAGCTAAGTTTTAAGCATTCACTCACATTCAGTCCAGTCACACAGTTCATTCATTACGTTTTGTGCTAAGCAGGTTGCATTCTACACCCAGAGGAATTTATCAAAAAAAAAAATTTAAAATGAATGATTTCATTCAATAATGCAATATAATAAATTTTTAATATTAATTATGAAATGATACATAATATGAAAAACAATAATCAAAGATGATTATAATGAAAAATCGATGAAAAATAACCTTTTCTGTTGACATAAGCTTCACTGGCATCACCTCCAACTGTTTTATTTTTTTATATGTGTGCAATCGATTGCACCAATGATGCTAGGGAAACCTGCAATGCTACGGAATTCTCTGATAATACATTCTTCTTCTAATAATGTGATGGGCATTGAAATATAGCTACATGCTATTTTCGCGAGAGCAATTGCTACATTCTTACACAATTTGCTGACCATTTGTTGTGAAATGCCATGAAGGTCTGCAGTATCAGTCTGAATCTGGAAGAAAATCATAAGGTTTTTTGACAAATGTAGGTAGGTTTTGACAATAGTTGTAGGTATTTAATGTGGATCTAGTTTTGTGTATTTGGTAACTAACATTTATTACAATAAGTACCTAGATTCAGTTAGAATACAAACTTACTTCGTGCCGAGCCCAACAACGTAAAGCACTTGCGACTTGTGTTTGTGGGCTGATCAGGGCAAATAGATCCACCTTGACGTGACTTTGAAAGGTCATCCTTTACCAAGTCAACAATTTTAAAAGCAAATCTGTTTGAAAACCTATATTTAGCTTTAAAATCATCATCACTGTATTCAATAAAAGGATTCATCCTCATGCGATATCTTGCGTTAATGTCTAACAAATCTATTGCAAAATCATCCATTTACGACAAAAAATAATAAAACACGCTAACACACACAAAAGCACTATTTCACCACACAACCACAACCTGCCAAATTGAAATTATTTTTGAGGTTAAACACTAGTTAAACTAGGGGGTCAGCGTGTTTAACTTGAACAATGTTTTAAACAGTGTTTTAAAGTGCGTTTAACGCTAAACATGGATTTGTGGTAGACATTTTCTTAGACACTTGTTAAACAGTGTCTAAAACCTAGTCTAAATCTTTTGTGGTAAGGCTGTTTATGTTTTACAAAAATCCTTATTGCTTCTATATGAATGAATAATGTAAAGAAAGAAAAAAAAAAGTTTCAAATATTAAAATAAGCCAGTGATAGCTAAGAGATGACCAGTCTCCACTTTCACGAACATGACGCTAGGTTTGATTAAAAGTACTGTTTCAACTTGTGAAGCATAAAAATAAAATTCCCCTAACTGGAATCCTCATATCTCCTCTTATATCTCCTTTCGATAAGAGGTAGTGGGGTATTATCCACCACACGCCTTGGGCCGATGGATGTCTTCTTTTTGTTTCTTTTGGATCAGTGGGAATGAAAAACAACTACACAAAATGAAGTGCCTATAAATATGAAGCCCTATGAGTCAAGGCCTCTCTTTGGATCATTCCGTGATTACTTAAATTCAATTTATTGCGTTAATAAACTTGGAACAAACTTAGTTTATCTCATGTGCAATATGCATGTTTTCAGTATAACTTGATTGAGATTCGCATAGACCAAAGAAGCATGGCAGTAAGAAGCAATGCTGCTTTTTATGTAGCCCGTAATATCTCCGTGCTGAGCAACAGTCTCTTTTTCTCTGTCTGCTTAGAGCTGTTCATGCTGCATTGTAGAAGAACCAGACATTATCAACACTAGGTACTTCCCAATACGTCCCCTTTTACAGATAAATCAGTCAACATTCTACAATCACCTCCGTCGCAGAAACTTCGCTATAACCAACAAATATTTACCACAAGTCAAAAGTGCCATTTGCTTCGTCAAGATAAGGAACTTTGCTAGTAAACTGTAACTTAGTTGGTAAACAAGCTGATTGTTTTAGTTGCAAGAAGTCCTGCAAGTTTTACTATCGATCTGTTGTGGCTTTTATCGTCGAGGAGTATCGGTTAATGCGTGGAACTAGGGGGATTGAATTCTGTCTCCTTGCAAGGGTTGCCTTGCAGTGGCAGTAACGCAAGCGTAGCTTCGCTTTAGCTTACGTCTAAAAAAGAAACAATTGGCAATAGTGTGTTACCAACGTTACCAACACACAATTGCCAATTGTTTCTTTTTCGAGCCGTTTGGTATTGAAACTCTTTTTCCTTAAGTACCAAATGTTCCTAACCTATTAATTATAAAAATTATTCAAACGTCTAGTTGAAAGTTGTGACCCATGAGCTGATTTTTACCTTGGAAAGAGGATAAGCATTGCCATACAACTATACTCGTGTTTTATTTTAAATTCTAAAATGTGTAGTCTTCAATTTATCCAGAACTTTCTCAACCAAATAAAACTAACAAAAGCGGCCTATCAAACGCTGGCAGGTAAACAAAAAAAAAACCCTAGACAAGAAAAAAATTGGTTTCAAATCGCAAAATGAACGACGCCAGACTGTCTGCGCCGACCATTCATTCATTCTACGTTCATTGAGTTCATTCATCGAAACGGTTTTCAAATTTTGAATGAGTTCTATTGTTACCGCCTTTAAAACTCTTGTTTGTGGTAAAAATCCGAACAGAATCAGATAATTTATTACTGTGATTGTATTCTTTTGAATATTTTGTGAATGAATTGCTTTTGACTTGATTTTGCGTGTTAAATACCATTGTGTGTGTAGTGGCTATTGGATATG
This sequence comes from Melanchra persicariae, assembly GCA_947386135.1. NCBI lineage: Eukaryota > Metazoa > Arthropoda > Insecta > Lepidoptera > Noctuidae > Melanchra > Melanchra persicariae. The sequence continues at coordinate 1,832,326 of OX376655.1, read as the reverse complement.
GTGCTTCAAATTGTCGTTACTTGAGGCTTGCAATGTAAGTCAAGGTTGAAGTGGTTTAAAATTTGCGAAAGGACCACACACTTGCAGGTCTATAAGTTATGTGGCTTATCTACAATGACAGTAGGTATGGCATGAGGTATATTCTAAAACTATTAAATTGTATGAAAGTTGTGTGGTGAGTATGTGGTTAATGATCAGCAAATAACATATGCGTTTATTTAACTGTACTTAATCAGTTCTGTTCCTGAGAAAATAAATCAAATACAGCTTGTAAAATTGGCCAGCGATATGAAAAGTTATAGTAGGCGAATGAATGTAGAGATTTTATCAAGACATAATTAAATTGTTCTTTTATATTGCCCTACAAAACAATTTATGAAAAAAAAATATGAAGCTTTACACATTGTCGTCAGGCATCTTTCATTTTAAATTTTAATTAGTATCATCAGCATCATTAATTTTCACCGACGATAAGCCGCTTCATCTGATATGATCATACCATCAATTAGGTAAACCTCATAGAAAGATTTCAATATCATTGCCCAATCCATCTACGACATCAACACGCTACAACGCTTCCCTGACTCTCTCTCCCGCCACGTGCTCGCCCCGCCCCCATCATCTCCAGTCTCTGATCGTGACGTCACCCTCGCGTCTCATGCACTGATCGTCTCATGTTTCTAATGGATTTCCATTCACACTATATGATTATGACGTTACGTCATATATCACAAGGTGTCAATTGCAATGTGAAAGTGGTGAGAAGTTTTGATTATTTGGAAAGTAATTTTTGTTTTTAGTTGTAAGGTTAGGGTTGGTTGATACAGATCGGTAGGAAAATAAAAAAAAATATTTAAAAAGAAAATAATCTTTTCAAAACAAGCTTTAATTGCGACTGAGATGTAAATGCTTACGTTGCTTTAGAATTAGCCATCAAATAGCGGGAAGTGCTTGAAAAATGTATTACTAAAATCCTATCGGAAAGAGAGTTAACATACAGACGCACTGCATCTTACCATCCCTACCTTGTAGCTATTCCACCAATTCGCACTAAGCGATTCCGAACGTCTTTTATAATGCGCACAGCAAAGGAGTGGAACTCTCTGCCTGCGTCTGTGTTTCCAAAAGCTTACAACCCTAATTTCTTCAAAGTTAGAGCGACAGGCTCCTTCTGGGTTAGCGCGCTCCATCGTAGACTTTGTCTCTGTCATCTCTGACTTTGACTAGAGTCAAGAGCAAACCCATCACTATTAAAAAAAAAAATAGCTTATAAAAAGAGAAATCTTGATGTCCGTTTGTCAATACCATTTTCTCAGGAATAGTTCGTAGTAGATATTAAGTTAAATCAAATACAAATAATATACATATTTGCGGTTCTGTGGTTGGTCATTGCTATCAAGAGATACAGCTTTTAGCATCTACTCACTTTTCAAAACATAGGGTTTTCACTTTTAATGTGTGATTGTTTCGTTGGACAGTATGTACTTCATTTTGTACTAGGTAAACAATCAACTTCAAATCGTATTAGAAAAACCAAATCAAAAGCGTCAAACACAGCTAAAATGATTTTTTAATCTGTTGGTATTCGACTGCGACCTATCACCATGCCTCTCAGTAATCCTGCTAAGCTAAATGGATGAAAACGAACCATTGGCATGAAGGATGGACTGAGCATTTCTTAATCGGGTATGAAATAGATACGGGTTGAAAAGTTTGAGGGAGATGAAGCGATCGTGATGACAGTCTGCAGTTGACTTTTTGAAACTTCCCAGGTGGCTATTCGTTTTTGAATATGACAAGAATTGGGAGTGAAAGAATTCTATGCTATAAAGCTTTGTAGCATAGCTACTCAGCCGCCATTTTGATATTATTTCGAAATCGCGGCGCACAGTGAAACATGTAGTATTTTCGCTAATCCGCATAGTTTTGGATTTGGCCATCCACGGACACTTTCTATACGGAGTGGTCGATTTTGTTAGTATATTGGTCAGTCCATTCTCTATGTTTATGACAACGACCCAGTACCTACCCCCCCTGTATGCTGCCCCCACCCCGCTGTTATTTTGTTGAATCAAATAAAACGTTTTCCGATTTGCGGATTTGTATGGATATTGTTATGATTTTGGTTGGTGTTATGTGTTGTATAATTATGATTTTGTTTTATACAGTTGGTTCAGAATTTCAACAAAATTTTATTACGAGTATAATGTCATTAACAATTTAATGACGTCGGAAATTACTTAGTTGCTCTAAGCCCAAAACTATACGAAGCACACATACTAGAATCGACTAGTTTTTAAGCTCTATTAAATTAAGAAAAAATTGACCAATATATTATTGTCGACAAAACCAAATAATAGTATCGTAACTGCTATAGTAACTGGCCACTCACAACAAAAGAGGTAGAAACAAGGTTATGCAAGCAAGTCCATGAATGTAAAGGACAAAAAATATTCCTGTATCAGATACAGGAATATTTTTTTGTTATACTTAGCAGTTACGATAGGTTTCAGAGAGCTCTGCAATCCTCCATTTTTTTATGCGTCGGCAGGGACTTAAGATGAAATCGCAATATTTTAAATATGGAATGCACCAGATAAATGTGCAATAACGGAAACAAAAATCTACACTTAATATTTTAAAGTTGAAGAGTTTGATTGAACGCGCTAATCTCTGGAACTAAGTCCGATTTGAGAAAATGATTTGTATATACACACATAAGGAAGGCTGTAAGGGAACGAGAAATTCCTACGAGAACGGGAAAACATATGCGCGAAGTCGGTGCAAAAAGCTAGTAAAGACATAAAGCTTGTCTAAATCGACTTCTACCGTTCATAATAAGGTTCATAATAAATGCATTGTTCGGGTATCTACTAAAGGGTTGCAGGGAAAGGTCAATGTATTTTATTGCAAGTTTATCAGGCGCCTACCATTTTGCCGGCGACTTCGTCCGCGTCAAACTCGTTATTTGAAATTATTCATGTTCCATCTCGACAATCTCTGTCGCGCTAACAAACGACGCGGACGATATTACTTTAAATATTTTTTTTGTATTATTGTTCTTGTCAGATTTTAATGAAAAATGTGGGTTTTTGTCGTTCAGTATATTATGTTGAAATATTATTGTCAGTCAAGTTATGTAAGACTTTTGTTTTTGTTGTGACAAATTGTTTTGTGAATAGAAGCAGATGAATTTGATAATTAGAGATTAGACTCAATATTTTTTTAAATACAGACAGAATCTCAATTCGAATTTGAGTAGCAGAAACCCAAACATTAATTAGCAGGCCTAAGCATTATCTATCAATCAACTTCAATGGGTTTTTATTAAATTTTTTCAGTATTTACATTGAAAAAAATACCTTACTATATGGGTTTTTTTTTCATAAATTTGGTTATTTACCGTCAATATTTACTCAACGACACATCATATCATTTCACATATTAACTTAAATATTGTATTTAACCAGCTAGCCGGGTACATTTTCCTGAAAAAATGTACCCCAGCCTCAGAGCTTCCCCCAACGATATACCACGGAAGCTGTATCGCAGTCTCAGCGATCCTTATCTGAAGTTGACACCGACCTTGACATTCGCCGCTCAATACCGTGATAAGGGTGCTCCTGAACCTACGCCATGTTATACACCTCGAGTACTGTGAAGAGCGGTGGCGACGGCGGGCGGCGGGCGTTACAATATCAAACGTAAATGTGCGAATTGGCGAATTTTGACAAAATATTAGCGTCTCTTGGATAATCGAAAATATACCCTGACAAAACAGTGATAAAGTTCATTTTTTGTACATGCGAAGTGAGATGCCAACAAACGTTGTCTAATAGAAAGCTATCGTTGCGTTCATTTGTTTGGCAAAACCAAAATTAATTCGAATTCTGAAGGATTTTTGAATGATATTCGAACTTACTCACTGAACCTTCTTTATCTTCCATATTCAAACAAGACATTAGCGGCGTTAACGGGACGTGTCCAGACGTCCGGACCGTGGTCCGTCACAACGTGGTTTAACACGTCCCGGTCACGGCCCGGACACCAACAATATTGTTTTGAGTTTCCAAAATTGTGCCACGTCCGGGGCACGGCCTAGAAATGTGTGGATCTACCTTAAAACAATTCCTGATGCACTGTGATGTGACCACATAATCGTGCCCGCTACCGCTTCCGCCCTTGTCCCCGCTCACACTATGGACATGGCCACATGGTTATACCCACGAAGTGTTATACCCGACCAGAATATAAAGGGAGGGTTTCTGTACTGAATTGTATTTTTGTTTTTGTTTGTTTTTAGACAGATTTGTTTTTGTTTTCATTGTTAACAAAATCATAACATTGTCGTGATTGTATTTTCCTGAAAAGGTAAGGATGTAAGACATTTCGCAAGATAAGCATGTTGTCGTGGGAGTATTATTTCAGGTATGTTCTGAACAGGATTTTGATGATAAACCAGCTATTAGATCACCCCATATAACGTGGGCAGTAATGCCGATGGCTTATACAGGGTGTTAGGTATAAAAATGCGATTTAATGTTTAACCGGGTGACCTTCATGAAATCCGTGCTTGAACCAAAATAAATGCCATCAACTTCTTAAGAAGTGTTTTTTTTAAACTTTTTATTCGTTTTTAGGGTTACAAGCCTCTTTGGAAAAACAAAACCCCTATAGGATCACTCGGTTGCCTGTCGGTTTGTCAGTCACAGTCGATTTACTCCGAATTTACTGGACGATTCAGGTGAAATTTGGTACACAAAATTATTATTTTCTGTATTCTAAACACAGCCATTTAAAAAAAGAAATAAATATTAAAACCGGCCAAGTGCGAGTCGGACTTGCGCACGACGGATTCCGTATAATTATCTATTAAAAACCGATCAAAAAAAGAGATTTTTCGTCTGTACCGAGTGACATATCAAATGAGATCCATCATTCACCGAATGACATATCAAATGAGATTATCAGTATTGTGAGGGTTCCGAATATTTGTATTTTTTTTTTATATTTTAAAATTAATGGTTTTGAAGTTATTCAAGAAATTAGATGAAAATTGACCGCGCACTTCAGAAATATTCTGTATGAAATAACACATCAGCACAATACTACGTTTAAGCATCATTTTATAAGCGCATTGATTAAACAACGCTTACCGAGTTAGGTCCGTGTAGGGGTGACATTTGTAAATCTTTGACAGTCGTTACGGGGAGTCAGAAGCAAAGAAGTCTGACACTAGTCTTTCAAAGGGGTATCATGTTATTCATTAAGTGCTTTGAGGAGGTGGAAATAGGCCCTCACTACACTAGAAAGAAAGAAAGAAAGAAAACAGCACTTCTGGAACACCCTGTGTATTATACAGGGTGTTCACGAAGTCGTAAGATTCAAATTCATTTCAGTTCTCTAGATAGGCATATTAAAAGGTCTCTGCCTTGAACTGAAATGATTTTTTTGTTCTGAATTTCTTTTGCGAAAGAAAAGCCCCTATTTTAGTTATTCTCAATTCTCAATACTCAATATTTTATTTGCTTTCCTTTAGTGCAGACTTATAAAAATCAATAGAGATTGTTTCAGACTAGAAAATTTATATTTGAAATTATAGTTCATTGACTTATATCAAACCATATTATACCAAGTGAGTGGTTCAGTGTTTTCTAGTGAATATGATAATCAGATCTTTTCCAACGTAATGCACACCAAAGACATCTAAGAATTACTCGCAAAACATATCAAGGTTATTTTCTGTGAAATAAATTAAATGTATAGTTCAGTGCTCTTAATATTTGTATGTCCATCAAAATAACATCAAAACGGATGTAAAAATATTTAAAAAAATAATAAGAATATTTTCAAAGACAAAATCAACGTTGAGCTGCAAAATTCGGTGTTGAGCTACACGATAACTGATAAATGCTCGCACTGTCTAGACAGGATCACTCAAATCTGTGTGGTGCTTTCCTCAAAAGACACTCCTAAGACATTAACCTACATGAATCCCATGAATTGACCAATAAGGACTCTAAAAGGTATTCGACCTTTAAGTTTGTTTCTGTATTTTTTCTCAAGGTCAGCTAGGAAGCACCGGCTTCATCTATATTAATTAATATTTTAGTTAACAAGAGATATTAATTTGTAAAAGTGATGTCTGACTTAATAAAAAGGTACTTTAACGTAAAAAAATACCTATATTTTGAACGACCCAACTGGTGGTTAGTGTCAATTTTTTTTTGTGTTACCTTGATCTCCAATGCTAAGGCTAACTATACAGGTTAAGTAAAACTCTGTTATTCAATGGTTACTGCTCTAATGAAACCATAATTTTAAACACAAAAGCTAATTTAATGCATAAATAATGGAAATTACATTCCCAAATGACCTCTTTTGGAAAAGAGCTCAACAACTAGATACTGTTACTAATTCGATAGAAAACCGCCAGGTCCAAAAGCATTACAAACAGCACTAGACAGGCAGGAAAATTAATTAAAGTGAGGAACACTTTAGTCGCTCTGGACTGCAGAGAGTACAATCGCGGTCACAATAGAGTGTCCAATTATGATTGTCCGCAAGTGTAGTGCACAATGGTTTGAAATGTGATTAGAAGGACGGTAGGATTTGTGTGATTAAGTTTATACGACTTTCATATGGTATGTTTAGCCAAAGAGTAGACTAATGTTGACACAGTTATTATTACTTGTCTTTATCTTTGAAGTTTACACCCTATTCCGCATACCTTTATAGTTTGGCCAGAAGTAATTGGTTGGTAAATTAGAATAAAATTTAATGATTTTGTTTTAGCCTTGGGTTCACATGGCAGTTTTTTTTGTTATTATAACGCATCAGACGCAATAGTAAAACAATGGCGTCATGGCTAAATTATGTATCGCGACAGTCCAGAGGAACGACTGATTAGCAGAGAGCAAGCATAGAGCCAGCGTAGAACACTCATATCACGAGTATTAGAACTAAAGAGAATTTGAATTTAGAATCTACTAATCGAATGCTTAGAGGATCAAATACCTTAATTTAATTTTGAAATTTAATAATGGATGATCACAAAACATTGTAAGGAAACCAAAGAGCCTAGAGCTCTAAAAAAGGTGACAATCTATCAGAGACCTGAAATACGTTGCTAGGTTTTGTGAGCCAAATCTCCAAAGATACTTCAGTAGGTACTTAAGTTTTCATAAACTGTCATTTGTTTTTCCGTTGAAGAAAAAATCTTAAATGTCTTCGTTTTTTAAATAAAAAAACACTCCTTTCATTGGCTTGTATCTCAGTAAAAACGCTAGTATAAAGTCCCATGATTCAATATCGTGCTAAATAATATGATCACTAGGAAAACAGCGCAGCGCACCGTGGATGTCGCACAAACACAATTTTCAAGTCGACTGGCCACCCGCTTCATAGGAAATCCTATTATTTTATACGCAGCCTGCAAAACGGGTTTTATGTTTTGTTTTTGTTTAATCCGATTTTTGTGATGTGGATTAAAAAGCAGTGAGAATTGTTTTAAATAAAACATTGTTTTGGAACAATATTTTATTAAATACGTTTTTAGGCTACAAAATTTTAATTTCTTCATTCCAAAAAAGGCTTACCAAATTACAAAAACTGCTGCTGTATTTCGTCGACGCGTGGGAGTACCAGTGCCTCAAGGCATCTTTTGGGCACGCTCGCTCCATCACAGACCTCATCCATCAGGCGTGATCGAGGTCAAGAGCTAGCCCATTCAACAATTTAAAAAAAATCATAATTTATCATTTCGGTCTTATACAACGTGTAACAGAATAAACGCAATACCTCTTAGAGGTCATCATAATGAACAACTTTCACTCACAAATCTCCGTGGTCGAGTGGTTTCTTAGGCATTTGACTTGTGATTCCCACGGGAAGCATATTTTGTAAAGCTGTTTCCAGTTTGGCTAGGACATTGCAGGCTTGAATCACCTGATTGTCTGATAAAAAGATGTTTCCGTGCTTCGGAAGGCACGTATAAGCCGGTGGTCCCAGCCGCTAAATGGCGGTCGTCAAACCATGTCAGAGGCCCTTGAGGCGGTTTTGAAACTCTGACACTAGGGTGTGTGGGGTCGTTAGACCTTACTACTCACAAGAAGAACTCACAAATCGCGATATATTACCCTATATTAGCAAATAAATGATTATGATTATGATGATTGATGATAAAAATCAGCTGTTCAGTAGGTACATTTGGTCGAGATATTCGCACATAATGTATGGGGCAGTCGATTTTTTTTCTTCGCGATGTCAGTGTTGGTCCCATAGTAAAAGTTGTTCATAATGATGTGTACAATGACCCACACGTTGTATATATATGTACATATAGCGATCAGTGTTTATCATGTCTATTATTTACTGTTATCATATCTATTAGTGGTACTATTCTGTAAAAAACTCAGCGTGGGAACTTAAGTGAAGTGATCATGACGCGAGTTGTCAATCCATACAACTAATTTGAAATTAAAGACTTCATCTCACTCCACATAACTTTTCACGGGGACATGTTTACGAAATATACCAGCTATAGGTCCACCTCCAAAGTTCATTGCTCTCATCACTAGGCGAGACAGCAGTGTGTAGGTATATACTTACCTTATTAATTTAATTGTCTAGACTAGTTGATTTACTATGAAATAATATTGTTTTCATGACCAAATATTTGTTTTCAAATATAATAATTTGTTATTACCTGCTACAATTGAGAAGGTCTCATTAGGTTTTTTTTGCAAATTTTTAATGTTTGTTTTTGCAAAAAGAAGAGGATTTAGTAAGGAAATTAAAGTTATTATTAATTAATTTAATAAGCACTTAATCAAGTAATACATTAGCAAGACGCTCTTTTAAATCATCTACTACGTTTCTTATAGGATGTAATCTCAGCCTCACCAATCACGGAGTTCTTTTCAATATTGTAAGAAGGACTTGGGGAGGCCTTTTTCAGCAATGTTTTCTCATATTTGTGGTTTAACTGATTTAAAAACAGCTCGTTTAGAATACTAAAATTATTTTCACAGTGCCATATCATACGGCATTGTGTTGTGCGGAAATGCCGCCAATATCCAAACAGTATTTGTTATGCTATTCGAGCAATTTATTTGAAAACAAATAAATTAATTTAATTTAGTTAATTTTTAATAATTTTCATTGTTCTCACATGGTGAATTTACCTCCAAATATTTCGGAAAGGTGACACTTTAGGGTACCATGTTGCGAACTCTATTTGTTTGTTTTAGTTTGCTTCCATTAGATATGTTGCGGCTGATTAGCCGAAGTGCGGCTACACCAAGTTTTAGCCGGCTACAACTAGCCACACCGACTCGGACAGGTTCGGTTAGAAGGGAATAAACCACGAAGAGGATGGCGGGGTCTGAAAAACCCCGTCATCCTATTCGTGGTTTTTTTTTAAACCCTTGAACTGACTCCGACTTCGCCTTTAGGCAACTTTAAAGTGTTTTTTAGGTTAGGTTAGAACTAGTTGTAGGCGGGTTGCACCTAGTAGTAGCCGACTAAAAATAAGTGTAGCTGCACTTCGGCTATTAGCCCTAAAATAAACATGTTTCATCATGCGTTGTGATTTTGAAAAAAAAAAACAAAATGACTACCCCCTTTTAACAGAACCAGTCCTGTAGATTTGGAAAAAAAATGTCTGTAACAGACAGATATACAGACCGACACATAAGTGATCCTTAGGGTTCCATTTTTTACGGATAGTCGGAACCCTAAAAAGAACAAAATCAAGCAAGTGTCGTTTCACTCGTTTATAATTTTGGATATTCTATGTACCAGGACTCTATGTACGGTAGTTAAAGAAAATGGTTTTTCCTCAATTATGAAAGAAAAATGACACGGAAAAAATGACAAAAAAAACAACCAGTTCTTTTGATCAGCGTACGATATTCAGTTGCAAATAGTAACGAGTTTGTTTGACACCCGACTATTTAGTTTTCATGTGCCTTCTATTTTGAACTCTATACACACGATGACAATTCATATCCAGTGTAACCTGATCTCGCATTTTACAGGGTTTCCGAATAATGCGAAGTCAATTCATACTGGAAAAGTATTGCTAGCGTACATACGAGTCCAAATGGGTATTTGTTTTATACGAATGCTACTGACCGGAAAATTGAGACCTAGTTTTTCAGGTAGAACTAAAATTGCGGTGGCTTAGAATGGATCAGCTTTTCGGGACAAAAAAGCTGGTCTAAACTTGGAATAATACCAAGCAATGACTAACTGTAGTTTCTTGCACGTTCTTCTCCATAGAGATCTACGCTTTGGAACGTGCAAATAGCTTCATCTTTTTGACTGACCGACCTTGACAATTCAAAAGTGCCTGTGAATGGTTTATTTGAAATAAATAATTTGATTTTTTTTTTGAATTTTGTAATGACCATATCTAACTTATAACTTACTAGCAGCACGCCGCAGTTTCACCCGCGTAGTTCCCGTTCCCGTCGGAATACGTGGATAAAATATAGCCTATGTTCCTCCCTAATAATGTAGCTTTCCATTGGTGTAAGATTTTTTAAATCGGCACAGTAGTTTTTGAGTTTATTCATTACAAACATACACACACACACCATTAATTGTACAGACATCCATACGAGGACTATAGCTGTAAGTCACCATCCGAGGACCTTCTAGAAAACCAGGTTAACGACGACTTACGACTTTATTAACAAGACAGAAAGAAAGAGAAAACAATATTTAGGTTGATGAGCCTATTCTTATAGTGCTATCTCAATCTTTTTTTGGTATGACTTCCTATGAATAATGCGAGGACCTAATTTAACACACGTTTTCTCATTTCTTGTACAATGTGAGGACGCAGTATTAGACTTTTCATGTACAGTACGAGGACGTTTTTCCGAGTAGACGGTGTACAAAGCGAGGACCTTTTGAAAATTTCCAGTACAAACTTTCTACACACTTATAATTTTACCGTAACAATATTTGAATTATCTTGATGTAGGCAATTCTATTCATACACATCAATTTCTTGATGTAAGTACCATCAGAGGACCTTATTTGATTTTAACTGACAAACGTTCAATATGTAAGTGTGATGTAACAATATTATAATCATGGTGATTTTATGAAGTTTTGCTGGAATTGTCTCCTCAACGGTTACTTGTATCCTCAACGGTTACTTGTATCGTCTTGAAACTTTGTGTGCTATTTGTTGAAATTAAATTTCATAGTAATACATCTGTTATGGTGATGTTATTGTAGCTACTGCTGAAATTGTCTCCATGTGAGACAACTCTTCATCGGTTTCTTGTAGCGTCTTGAAACTCTGTGTGCTTTTTGTTGATATTTCATAGCAATACTTAGTCATGGTGATGTTATGTAGCTGCTGCTCAAACGGAGATGAGAACTACTGCTACCATAATTCTGGAGCTCAATAGACAATATTGTTCAAACGCACCCCCGACTAGCATCGTCGCACACCATCACCTAATGTGGCTGATTCAACGACCGCAGCAGCACAAACTCCCATAAAAGGCATACACGTAACTGAGAAATATGAGATTAGGGAATTTGTCAGCTAGGAGCAGAATAAAACACGTAGCGTCTCGATAGCACAGCGTATATTCGCAGACTGGCGCGGCGGTAGTTACAATAATAAGTTATGACTAATTACCCACTTATTCTAAATATTAACATACATCACACCTCCCTTCTTAAATTACAATAGGTTTATTAAATACTAAGTTTAAACTTTCATGTATAGGTAAATCGGATAACCGGTTTTCGTGTTCGCTTCGGGCACTCGGCTTGCTGCTGAAGTGATGACCCTGGTGATTGATTGGATGGTGGGTCATTATCAACACCTCCTACCTCGTCATTCATTTCTTGTTTTGACTTATGTTCTTCACTCACACTCTCCTTGCAATCATCCTCATCCATCAAATTGTCGTCAGTCTGCGCCAGGGAGCTCTCACCTTCCATCGTACCTTCGTCCTCGGTATTCGGTCCGCCAACCGATGCCCGAGTCCTACGCCGTATCTGATCCACGTGTCTTTTAATTAATTGACCGTTATCCCTTGCTACAATGTACCGACGAGAGCTATCCACGTTTGTGATCGAGCCTTTTACCCATTTGTTTGGAGAATTGTATTCCCTCATCCAAACGGGGTCACCCTCGTTGAATGATCGCGAAATCCCACCTGCTGAATCGATTTGTCTCTGCTGTGCATTTTGCACTCTGGTACCTACTGATCGTTCCGTTCGTAACAAATCTAGCCTAGAACGTAGTGTTCGTTTCTGCAACAGCATAGCAGGCGTCTCACCTGTAGTGCTGTGTCTTGTGTTTCTGTATGCTAGGAGGAATGTTTGTATGGCTGTGTCTACGTCCACACGATCCCTAATCGCCTTTTTGATCGCGCGTTTACAAATGTTAACTGCATTTTCTGCCGCTCCGTTGGAAGACGGATGATAAGCGGGTGAAAAATACTGCCTAATACCATTTTTCATGAGAAAGTCTTTAAACTCTGCACTCGTAAAAGGTGGTCCCTGATCTGATACTAACTGTTCTGGTAAACCAAATCTCGCGAAAGTCGAACGCAACACTTTAATTACGTTAGATGCGTTCGTTCGTGACATTTCGAATATCTCTAACCATTTTGAAGTCGAATCTACCAATACCAAGAACGTCATACCTCGGTATGGACCTAAAAAATCAATGTGAAGTCTCGTCCACGGTTGAGTATAATACGGCCATGGGTGGATAGTGGATCGCGGGGGCGCGCTTGCTTCTGCCGCACATGTCTCACACCTTTTTACCATGTCTTCGATGTCTTTATCAATGTTGGGCCACCAAACGTAACTCCTAGCCAAGCTTTTCAATTTTACAATCCCCATATGACTGCTATGCAATTGTTGTAATATTTGGCATTGTAACGCATGCGGGATTATCATACAATAGCCCCACATCATGCATCCACATTCTACATATAATTCGTTTCTCCTAGCAAAGAACGGTTTAACCTCTTCACTGGGACAAACCGACGGCCATCCTGATTGTATGTATAACATCACCCTACTAAGTATCCTATCCTTAGATATCACACGCCTGATATCATTGCTAGTGATAGGTAAGAAATTTTCTACAAAGTTGACATATGTACTTTCTGTTTTTGGCTTACCCGAAGAATTACTGTTACACGGCAGTCGTGATAACGCATCCGCGCTGTTCCTACTCGACGTGATGTACTCAATCTTGTAACTATAACCCGATAGCAGTACCGCCCACCGTTGTAGTCGTGAAGCGGCCATCACCGGAATACCCGTCTTATCACCAAAAATGTGTGTCAAGGGTTTATGATCTGTCCGTAGTGTAAAGTGACGACCGTATAAGTATTGGTGAAACTTTCGAATACCGAATACAATTCCAAGAGCTTCCCTATCTATTTGCGCATAAGCTCGCTCAGTTGGTGAGAGCGACCGCGACGCATACGCCACCGGGCGCTCACCCTCCGCCGTAACATGCGAAATTACCGCACCGACCCCCACGCTACTCGCATCCGTGGTCAAAATCAGTGGTAGCTCTGGATTGTAATGAACTAGTACTTCACCATCCGCTAACAGACGCTTCACTCTTTTAAATGCGCTCCGACAATCTTCATTCCAATTATACTTAGCACCTGACTTTAACAGATTGTATAACGGTGCTAGAACTGTACTAATATTTCTAATGAATTTCGCATAATACATGACTAAACCTATAAAAGCTCTTAATTCGGTGATATTGGTAGGCGCCGGCGTCTCCATCACGGCCTTTACTTTCTCCGGGCACGTGTGTACGCCCTCTTTGCTAATGATGTGACCTAAATAAGAAACTGACTTTACAAAAAAAACGCATTTTTCCTTCTTTACCCTAAGTCCGTAGTCTTGCAAACGCTGAAAGACTTTATGTAAATTCGTTATATGGTCGGCCTTCGTAATACCTGTCACGATTATATCGTCTAAGAAAACACCTACCCTCGGCATGTCGGCAAATAATTGTTCTATTCTCCTTTGAAAAATACCCGGGCTAGACGCTAAACCATACACTAATCTGTTATACATGTACAACCCCTTGTGGGTATTTATTACTGTATATTTCTTTGTGTCATCGAGCTCAAATTGTGCGTATGCTTGCGACAAATCGATTTTACTGTAATGTTCACCACCTCTGAGACGAATTAGCAAATCTTCTACCCTAGGCAGCGGATAACGGTCAATCTCTATTACCTTGTTTAAGGTCAGTTTGTAATCGGCACAGATACGAATGGTACCATCCTTCTTTACCACTGGGACTATCGGCGTGGCCCAGTCAGAGCGCTCCACCGGGGTGAGAACTCCGTCGCGCACGAACTGATCCAGCGCGCGCTCCACCGGCTCGCGCAGTGCGTACGCCAGCGGGCGCGCGCGCATGAACACCGGGCGCGCGCCTTCTCGCACGTGTATGCTCACTGCGCCGCCCGTGAAGCGCCCGAGACCCTCCGCGAACACGTTACAATATTTGGAACTGAAATAGGAAACATTATACTCCTTATTTTCCTCCATTCTATGCACATCATATCTTAAATCAGGTAGCTGTATTTTTAATGCCGCTATCCAATGTCGACCCAATAGCACAGTTTTTCCTTTTTCGATAACAAGTAATTCTAAAAATTCACTTTTATCGTTATATTTAACTAAGGGTTTTATTATACCTAACGGTTTGACAGTCTCTCCAGTATAATATCTCAATGTTAATTTACAAGGTTGTAAAGGAAGGTCGCTAAATAGTCCATCGTAACACTCGCGACTAATACAAGACACTGCACTACCCGTGTCACATTCCATAGCAATATGTTTATTATGGACGTTCAGTGTAATATAAATTGGTTTACAACTTTCTATCGACAACCGACAAACATCTACAAAAATTACCTCGTCACTGTCCACCTCTTCGTCTCTGCCCGTGGTTTTCACGTCTACCTGATACTGTTCCACAATATTGGGACACACCCGTCGCAGGTGCCCTTGCCGGTTACACACTCTACACACGTAACTTGCGAACTTGCACGTCGATTCATTGTGGTTAGCGCCACAAACACGACACGGCCGCTGCAGCCGAGCTCGCTCCCCCGGCCGAGCCCGCTCACCCGGCCCCGACTCGTGGCCCGCACGCCGCCGGAATTCACGTCGTTCGCGCCCATAACGCTCGCCGCGCTCCGCACCGCTCGCTGTGTGCCGTCTTGTCGTCACCGCTTGACACGTCACCGTCGCCGCCGTGGTGTCCGTTCCCGTTGACGATTTAGGCCCTTCCACTATAGCGGCGTCCTTCTCCGCTGATTCCATGCTGGCGGCCAATTTATACGCCTTGGCAAAATCCAATTTAGACTCTGCGAATAACCTTTGCCTAATATTCTCGCTCGCAACTCCCGAATTCACAGGTCTTTGACATTTTTTTAAGCGCCGCTACGTACTCGGATATGGTTTCACCGTCCTTTTGTTTCCTATGTCGGAATTTATACCTTTCGGCGAGTTCACTAGGTTTTGGTTGTAAATGTTTGCACATAATTTCCGATAACTGCTCAAATGTCTTTGTTTTTGGTTTATTCGGTGTACACAGATTGACCAGCAACTCGTAGCTCTCTGCACCCATAACGGTAATCAGGGTTGGTACATGTAAATCCTCCTTTATCTCGTTCACAACGAAGTACTGTTCTAACCGTTCAACGTACAATTTCCAGTCGTCTTTGTGTACGTTAAACTCGGCTATTTTTCCGATCGTCATCGTCACACTTATTTTCACACGCGCAAAGTTCAATCCTCGTCGCCACTGAGAAATATGAGATTAGGGAATTTGTCAGCTAGGAGCAGAATAAAACACGTAGCGTCTCGATAGCACAGCGTATATTCGCAGACTGGCGCGGCGGTAGTTACAATAATAAGTTATGACTAATTACCCACTTATTCTAAATATTAACATACATCACAGTAACATATTGCTCAATGGTGCTTTGGGCCTCACTGGTCAGGCAACGACTCCGCCCAAAGTTCAACGCCCCTTTCCTCATGATATCCCGTCCTCATGGTGCCCGGAGATCGTTGAACTCCCGTCGACGCGGCTGCCTTTCTGGTGCAGGTGGAGTGAGAGGTATGCTCTCTTTCCCTCTCAGACGTCTCCTTTGAATGTATCTTTGACGGCATTCCACGAAGACGGAAGCGATACACCCGACACCCGACCACCCCCAGCGTCCTCGCTGAACGTTCCTACAGCGTATGCTGCACGGTGTCCTCGGGAAAGTCCACGCATTGGTGACAAACGGGCATCCGCTTCCGACTCATGCGACGCAGGTAGTTCCCAAAGCATCCGGATCCAGTAAACACCTGAGTCAGCTGGAAACTGAGATCACCATGTCGCCTATCCAGTCACTCATGTACCTAATAACCACCGCTTTCTGCGGTCTTCGCAGTGCCACCGCGTTTCGGGCTATTAGGTTTACCGCCCACACGGGCGCCCCATAAATGGCAGGCGGGCGGCCAATGGACCGCACGATCCCCACATAGTCTCCTGCAGAAAGCGTTCGGCCCTGCCAAATTGGGTACAAGCCACGAAAGACCAGCTACAATGCACATAAACCTGGGGACCAGCCGCTGAATGTGCGGCTCAAAGTCACCTCGGCTATCGAGGACGAGTCCTAGGTACTTCGTCATCAGCTCGATACTGATGTGAACGCCACCGACCACTATAATGTGAATCCCGAGGTAGCTTGTTCCTAGGTTTCCATGGGGAAACAGAGGGCTTCGGACTTATGCAAAGCCACTTCGAGACTCAAACGCCGCATTCTTCCGACGACCTGCATAACCCCTGCCGTGGCCAGTATTATCGATTGCCAATGTCATTGTCCCCGGGCCGCCACCAGGGTATCATCAGCGTAACATATCTCATCGACACCGTCGAGAAGTGCAGTGCCCAGTTATACAGGGTTACTGGTAATTCGACGTATATCCGTCAGGGGCTGATAAGGGGGCCAAAATGCAACAAATTGAACCCCCCATATGTATGGCCGAAATTCAATAGTTTTCGAGATATTTGAATTTTAAGGGTTTTTCGAAATTTACCCAAAATTTGACATTTAATTCCAAATAAAAAAACCCACATACCCATTCAAGGGTACCATTAAAAATGATGTTGTAGCTGGCACTTCAATTAAGCTATGGGCATCATTAAAACTACTTAATTTAACAAAATAATTAAAATAATGAGCGAAGTAAGAATTATATCTCACCAATATTTTCATTTTACGCTTTAAAAATGTTGTCTCGTCAAAAAAAAATCTATGACATTAATCGTACAAATAACTAAAACAACTTGCCTATTCTGTAGGCTTTCCAAAAAGGTATAAAAGTCAATTTTAAAATACATAATTCGTGGCATGGCATGTGTTTGAACCGGCGCGGGGAGAGAAATCATCTGTGTTCTTAGTTTATCATCCTCGCTAAAACAACCGATTTTACTGGCGAAATTCTTCCTGATGGGGCGAGGTGTGCGGGTACTCCCCTACACGGCGTTTGCTGCGCTCGCGTCGCCTTCCTTAGTACAGTTCGCGTCAAATAACTATGCCCCTCTGAAGTTAGCCATTTGCAAAGATCGCGTAGGTGCAGTCACGTAGACGGGAGCAAGCGGGACGCAAGCATGCATCGAACGTAAACGAGCGACTGAGACATAAAATCGCGCCGTCATAATCCCCGCCCGCGCATGTGCAGTTGCAATTTGTTCGTTTTTTACAGTTCGTGTCAAATAACTGTGCCCCTCTGAAGTTCGCTACGAGTGGCTGCGTAGTAGTCAAAATTATGAACAAACTGCAACTGCGCATGCGCGGGGCGGAGATTATGACGGCGCGATTTTATGTCTCAGTCGCTCGTTTACGTTCGATGCATGCTTGCGTCCCGCTTGCTCCCGTCTACGTGACTGCACCTACGCGATCTTTGCAAATGGCTAACTTCAGAGGGGCATAGTTATTTGACGCGAACTGTACTAAGGAAGGCGACGCGAGCGCAGCAAACGCCGTGTAGGGGAGTACCCGCACACCTCGCCCCATCAGGAAGAATTTCGCCAGTAAAATCGGTTGTTTTAGCGAGGATGATAAACTAAGAACACAGATGATTTCTCTCCCCGCGCCGGTTCAAACACATGCCATGCCACGAATTATGTATTTTAAAATTGACTTTTATACCTTTTTGGAAAGCCTACAGAATAGGCAAGTTGTTTTAGTTATTTGTACGATTAATGTCATAGAATTTTTTTTGACGAGACAACATTTTTAAAGCGTAAAATGAAAATATTGGTAAGATATTATTCTTACTTCGGTCATTATTTTAATTATTTTGTTAAATTAAGTAGTTTTAATTATGCCCATAGCTTAATTGAAGTGCCAGCTACAACATCATTTTTAATGGTACCCTTGAATGGGTATGTGGGTTCTTTTATTTGGAATTAAATGTCAAATTTTGGGTAAATTTCGAAAAACCCTTAAAATTCAAATATCTCGAAAACTATTGAATTTCGGCCATACATATGGGGGGTTCAATTTGTTGCATTTTGGCCCCCTTATCAGCCCTTGACGGATATACGTCGAATTACCAGTAACCCTGTATACAGTTCAATGTTCCACAGCGGTAGCTCTAGGACCGAGCCCTGTTGTTTCTGGCCAGCCATAAGGATGATGGTTGAATAAATGTCGTAGTGTTGTAACAGTGATTACAGCTGTACAGCCAAGTTGAGGGCGGTTAAAAAAATTAAGCCAAAAAAAAAATTTACGTACACACTTGCGCGATCTCATAATGGTTTGGAATAGGTCAGGTCCTCACCGGACACGGTACGACCGTAATAGCGACACGGTAACGCATGCGATGGAGGTCTGTCCTTGTAGCGGCGATCGGCGGTGGTGACCTCTCGTGTTCGGCCCTGGTCCAATCCATGATCCGGAGTGAGAGGGCATGGGAAACAGTCACCTCCTTCTGCAAAACAGAAATGCAAGCGAAGGAGGAGGCGAGATGGGTGAGGAAGAGGCAATCCTCACGTCCCAGCCGTCGAAGGAGACGCCCTGTGCGTCAGCAGTCGCCCTCAAGCTCCGCCCAGAGCGAAAGAAATCATTTGATGATTTCACATCCAAAGGAAAATGGGTATTTATTGTCTCGTACTGTAAATATGACGTACTTCCATGCAAATGGTCATGCCCAATTTCACCATCATAGGACGACAGTTTAAAAAATTACCCAATTTAATTGTTACGTAGTTTAAGGCCTCTGTAGATTGATTTGTTTTTGATCACTCGAGAAGGAAGTGATTTTATAACATTAGACAATTTTGAAACAATTAAAAGCCAATACACATGGAAATCTATCCAAATGGGGACCTGAATACACATGTTCGGAAAAGCTATCAATATGAGGACCTTTTAAACACACTGCGTGGAAAAACTTCCATCCGAGGACATATGTGTGAAAAATAACACATAAGTCCCCGCAAGGTACTTAAAATATGAATGAAGTGTAAATTTAGTGTGTTAAAAATTCATGAGAGCTCACACACGTTCGGAATGTGAACATGAATTTCCGCGATCAAACCGAGGTCCACCAAGGTCGACATCAAGTTTCCCTTATTAAGTATATAGAAAGGCTCAAAATCGGATGGAGAATACGATGAATTGGTCGGGTCAATCCGAGGACGTACGAAAAGGTCCTCGGATTGAAAATGTCCTCGGATGTGCCTTGTGTATTCAGGTGCATGTCCTCGCATCGTACTTAAAACAAACACACAAAAATACAAATCTTTCCTCTTTATAATATTTACTATTATTTATTAGTATTACATACAGACGTCATATAAAACTAATTTCAGCTCCCATGTCTATTATCAGCTTTGTCTAGCTTCATCTTTTTGACCGACCGACCTTGACAATTCAAAAGTGCCTGTAAATGGTCTAATTGAAATAAATGCTTTGACTTTGACTTTGACTTTGACTTTTGACTTTATGTAATACGTTTATTTGCGTTTATAGCAGTCAAAAATATTGGTAAAAAAAATAATAGAATGTTTAAACGCTTATAAGTTGAATAACCTTGGTTTTTAGGGTTCTGTACCCAAAGAGTAAAAACGGGACCCTATTATTAACACTAAAATATAAGCTGTTTAAAATACTAACAAAATATGGATCACGGTTGTCCGAAATAAATGAATTTTAATTTTAATTTTATTTAATTACTAAGACTCCGCTGACCGTCTGTCTGTCTGTCTGTCACCAGGCTCATAAACCGTGATAGCTAGACAGTTGAAATTTTCACAGATGAAGTATTTCTGTTGCCGCTATAACAAGAAATACTAAAACAGAATAAAATAAATATTGTAGTGGGACTCCCAAACAAACGTGATTTTTTTTTGCCGTTTTTTTATTAAGAATGGTACGGAACCTTTCATGCACGAGTCCGACTCGCACTTGTTTTAATACTTTTTGTTGATATTGTCAGTTTTGATTAAAATTTTTAAATAAAATTCATAAATCCTCCTTTTAAGGAGTCAAAGGGACAAATGGGAATAAAAATCTACAGTGAGTCGTTGTCTCAGTATTTACAAACTTATCAACCAATTCCCTGTGTACTATCGGCAAAATGTTTTAGTAGGTACCTACATATTCAAATGGCGTCATATCATTAAGATGACAGGAACTAGTTGTCTCTGTCTCCATCATCTGCCTAGCCTTTCCCAACTAAACTCTTTTGCAAAAAAAACGGGCACTTTAGATTTTTTTCTCTACTTCAATGAAGAAGAACAAGAAATAGGTTTTGTTAATTTGACGATGTATTGGCATGTTTTTTGAAGCATCCTGGCATGATTCTTTACGTTCCAAATTTAAAATTTGAAAAGAAAAATAATGATTATTGTGGATTATTCTAAAATTGTTTTACTAATGGCGCGAATTGCTGAAACGATTTTTAACTGATTACGATATTTTAAAACTTTTTGGATATTTTCTGCAAATTAAACAATTTAATCATTCTTTTTACATTAAATACCACTTTTTGATATGAGTGATAAAGCGATAAGGACCGGTAAAATTATAGCCCTACTTAAAGAAGGTTGTTCGCAAACTTACGTGTCTCAGCGGCTAAATGTGAGTCGTTCAACTGTCCAGAGGACTTGGCAACGGTATCTAGAGACTGGTTCGGGAAGAAAACGATGCACAGAACCAAGAGATGACCGCTTTTTGGTGAGTCAGGCGTTGCGTAATCGTAAGGCGTCAAGTGTGGACCTGAAGAAGAGCCTTGAAGAAGTAAGAGGAGTAGAAGTTAGCTTGTGGACGGTCAGGAGGAGGCTTTTGGCTGCCAATATCAAGAGTTACCGCCCAGCTCGGGGCCCTAAATTACTCCGTGAGCACCGTGTTGCTCGACTTCAGTTTTCTCGGAACTGCGCTTCATGGACTCTGGAGGACTGGAATAAAGTATTGTTTTCTGATGAAGCTAGAATCTCTTTGTGTGGAGAGGACCGACGCCGGCGAGTGCTGCGAAGACCACGGGAACGCTATGCGGAAGTGTGTTTCGAAGAAATCACTCCTTATGGCGGAGGCTCCGTTATGGTTTGGGCAGCAATTAATTCGACGGAGCGTACGGAGTTAATTTTCATAGAAAATGGAACATTAAATGCACACCGGTACATAATGGAAGTCCTAATTCCATATGCACAACCCACATTGACTGCACTTGGGGAAGATTCCATTTTTATGGACGATAATTCTCGCCCGCACCGTTCTGGCGACGTGGAAGCGTACATGCAAGAAGTTGGGATCCGTCGTTTAGATTGGCCAGCTCGAAGTCCTGACCTCAATCCAATTGAGCATGTGTGGGATGTTCTAAAAAGACGGGTAAGATCAGTGCAACCTGCTCCACAAAACATCAGGGAGCTAAAAAGAGTCATTGCAGAAGAGTGGGAACGTATTCCTCAAAACGTTATTAAAAACATCGTGGAAAGCATGCCCAGAAGGATTCAAACTGTGATTTTGGCAAGAGGAGGTCACACTCGTTATTAGGTTTTTACATTTGTAACTTTATTTAATTAAAAAAAGTAAAAAAAAAACTTGTCTTTATTGCCGACCACTTCTTATTGTTTGGGCGTGTACGTCGATTTTAAAGAATCCATCGTTTTTTTTTCTTTTAATTGCTCGAATTCACTTCACGCGCATTAATTTACACGATTATAAGTATACAGACTACGTCAAAGAAATAAATTTCATTTAATTAACTAAAATCGACCTTAGAACGTAAATTTCCTCAGGTGCCCGTTTTTTTTGCAAAAGAGTGTATATTGGAGTCGGCTTCCAGTCAAACCAGATTCAGCTGAATTTCAGTGTTTTACGTGGAGCGACCGCCTATCTGACCTCCACAACCGTAACTGGGTAACACGGAACTTCTTGGCAAGACTGGAGTCAGATTTTCTGGCTTCTGACAATCTGTAACGACTGCCAAAGATCTACAAATGACAACCAGGACTAACGTCTTGACTAACGATCGTCGGGGACCGTTAATAATAGGTATACTTAGTAATTATACAAAAGTTTACGGTCTCCCGAGGTGAAGACGCTAGGCCTAAATAATCGTACGTAAGTATATTAAACTAAAAGGATCACACATATTATTTTTTACTTTTGAAAGATTTTTTATCGGACGTTTTTATTTATTAAAACTTTTAAAGAAAAATACACTTACAGGGGGCCTACCACAACCTCTTAAAACAATATTATTTTAATATTACTGTGTAATTTCTGTTGTTGCATTTTCAACTCTCGGATCAGCGCCGAGAGTTGAAAATGCAACAACAGAAATTACAATGTAATATTAAAATAATATTGTTTTAAGAGGTTGTGGTAGGCCCCCTGGTCAAAGATTTAGCCAATAGTACTTGCACACAAATTGAGTTATTTCTTGGAAGTCGATTGACAGCTTACGAGCATCTGCTATAAAAATGTAAACATGGTGAAAATATCTGGTTCGGCCAATATAACAAATAGGCCATTGTCCTTTGTTCAAAGCTGTTTTATTGACACATGAGCGACCAAAGCTATGATAATATCCATTTCAGAAATATATTGAAACAAGAAAAAACACTAAAAGCAAAAAGGATTAACGATCAAACCAAAAAGAGTGATCAAGTCACAAAGAAAAAACATTGCAAATATCAAACAGAACTTTGATCTCCTTTACAATAAAGAGGTCGCAAAAACTGTGCCAAAGGGCATATAACCTTTATAAAAATAAAAATGGCGATAGGGATGAACAAATATCCGCTGGATTGTGCCCCGTATCCGCTCGCGATTTATGATCCTATCAATTCATATTTATTTGATGTTCTCACACTTAGAGTTTGTTTTATTAAGCGTGGTTCTAAAACCAGCGGGCAGGTGAGCGGGTTACAGAAGCGGAAAACCGTGAATTGTGATTGTAACACTATACAGAAAGCTGGTTTATTAAAACTTCATGCACGTAGACACAAATGCGGACTTAGTACGCTAGGCAGCGTCTATTAGTCAACCAAGTGTGGTGCAAAGATAACATGGCAGGTGCATTTCTGTAATACTTATCAGTTACAAGAGAAAAATTTGTCAACATCATTTACATTTGGCACGCGGTTCAAGACTCGGGTATTGGACTTTTTGTTATGACTTTATATTTATAGGCCGTCAAAATATAGATTTTTTTTTAATAAGGGATATTATGAAGCTTGATCTTGAATCTGTTATATTACTTTGGTAAACTTTATTATAGGCATGTTACTTACGATATAGTAGTATCTGAATAATATTGCATAGGTTTAGAAATCGCTCCCATCATGATGTATGTATGAGGTTGTGTGAATGAGCTGGATAACGTTTTTGTTATTATCACGAATTTCTATAAAAATCGCTTCTACGAGTCACCTCATGCAAAGTCGCGCGTTTCCTGACCCCACATTGCATACCAGTATTTTAAACTCAACAGTTCAATACGGCTCCCCATTTAATTTATAATATCCTTTGAATTATTACAAGTATTTTATAATACGTTAATACAGAAATATTGCTGTACAAACATTGTAAATAAAGTACGTTTTAGTGATAATGCAGTGATGATAATACACGGCTTATATTGCAGCTTAGGAGTTGATAAATCTTGTTCTGTTATGCTGGGTTATAAGTTTATTTTTTTAGAGATAATAATAATTTGGTTGATTTTAAACTATGTTGAGTTAAGGTATAAATTGAGGCAAGTATATTTCGCAGGATTTTTATGATTTTGAACTCTGCAAAAGCATAAAAAGATAGTAGTTATATCATAATCAAACTTATTCTACAGTCACTTGACTTATAATGTAGAAGATCAGCTCCAACATTTCTAATGTCATCTGTCTATCTTTTTGCCTGTCTGACTCGTTTCCTTTTATCATCACGTGGTTGCCATTCTGTTATCATTTTTGTCCGTTTTGTCCTACTGTCTCTTGTCATGTGTCTTGTCCATCTCCATTTTAACTGTCTTACCTACTTTCTTAATTATATTTTCCACCTTGGTTACCTTATTCCTTCTGCTCTTAGCCGAGACCAACGGCTTAACGTGCTTTCCAAGGCATGGAGGAGTCTCGAAATGATAAGTTGGTCACCCATCCACAGACCAACCTCTTATAGGGTTGCTTAACCTTGAAGATCGACCCGTGCGATTGTTAATATTTAGCCATGAGCTATAAAATCCTGGCGTCATCCATTAAGTTTATCTCAAATCAATGCGTCACCATTAGGTAAGAGAAGGCAATATGGCGGCGTGGAAATTTAAATTAATGGTGCTGAAACTTAGCAGCTCGCTGATTCATATTAATGGTGGCTGTTGTTTTGCTGAACAACTTGAGATTGTTTAAGATGCTTTAAAAGGAAACATAATGTTTTAGGTACAAGGCCGATTTCGTAACAAGGCATAGTTGGTTTTTGTTGTACCTAAGAACTGATGATAACACTGATGACAGAACGAAAACTGATATAAGAAGTGGGAGTCAGATATAATTTTAATAGGACATCAAAATACCAAGTCATTGAAAATATTAAGTCGGATTGAGAACCTCGTTATCCCGGTTAAAAAGCTTTTTTGTTTACATCAAGATTTTATAACAACTTTTGTAAGAGCTCGAATCTTGAAATGGTTTGGGATCTGTACGAAATCTCCTACCTCACATCTTGTTAAATTAGAATAGCAAATTCACTCACGTGGGAAGCTATAGGTCAAAGAATCTCTGGACAGTTATCCCCGCTACAAATCACGCTGAATAGCTCGTCTTGGACTTGAGGTAACAGAAGCAAATTAAATCACACAAATTAAAGACCCAACATTTATAAAACCGTACCATCCGATCATAATCAAAGCATTTAAAGGAATCATTTTTTATCAGCACATGTTTCACGAAACACCGCGACCATTGTTACCTAATAAAGCGGACATTGTAAAGGATTGCGTATATTTTGGGACGCACGATACACATCTTTGGCAAAAGGGGAACAGAAATCCGAAGATGTTTTTGCTAACACCGCCAAAAGGTTTTTTAGACGTTCACGAAACGTTTATTTACATTTGGTTGAGTAGTTTCTCGTTTTTGATGACGTGATAAGGATTATTGGCTGAAGTTCTGATTTGAAAAACGTTATTTTTGTTGTGTAGGTAATTTTTTAAATTATTAAAATCTCCACTGACAGAAAACATTATCATCATCCTATCAGCCAAATTAAGGATGTAATCTAGTTTAGGTTACGTAGGGGTTCTCATGTCCATGGAGACAAATGCCGCTAAATAAATAAAGATTGAAAAAAGAAATATCATATCAGCCAATAGATGTCCACTGATGGACATAGGCCTCCCCCAAGTCTAGTGTCGCCCACAACAACCGGTCCTGTTCGTCTCGCATCCATCGGCTACCCGCGACCCTCACCAGGTCATCGATCCACCTTGTGGAAGACCTTCCAACGCTGCGTCTTCCGGTACGTGGTCGCCACTCCAGAACTTTACGGCCCCATCGACCATCTGTTCTGCGAGCAATGTGCTCTGCCCACTGCGACTTCAGTTTGGCGATCCTTCGAGCTACGTCGGTTACTTTGGTTCTCTTGCGGATATCATTATTCCTGATTCGATCACGCAGGGAAACTCCGAGCATTGCCCTCTCCATTGCCCTTTGGGCAGTGACTCGTTTTCCACCGCATATAAATATACTTACAACAACATACACCAAACACCGAAAGGCTAGGCCACATAACACAAACGAATAAATATTAAAGCAATTTCACACCGACGTGCAATAATTCTTGCTGGCTAATTCACTCCAACCGCTCCACACACTTACTTTAGCCAATTAACTAAATGGCTACAAGAAACACATAACGACTTGCTAAGGTTAAAAGAAGGGCTTGAGTTTGTAATTAGAAGTTGTAGGGACATGTGAACTTAGATGGCTTCTGTAATGTTTTTTTTTGGTTCAAGAGCGTTTGCGCCTTAAATATGGTGAGTAGGTACTAGATATTAATAGTTTAATCTGAAAAGGTTTTTTTAATTAGTTTTATTCCTCAGACGACTTTGGCTCTGCAATATCATTTTAATATATTTAAAAAAACCTTTTCAGATTAAACTATTAATAACTAGTACTCACCAGACTTGAATTCCGTACGTCAAGTTTTAGGCCATCATTGAAAATCAGGGCCTTAACGTCAATCTTATAAGTATCTGAGTCCGCCCGCGGCACAGCAAAATGCTGCCTTCGGGCCTGCAGATGGCGAGCGTTGAGTGGCTCGCCGCGTCCGATCAAAGCCAGGCCCGGGTCGACTGTGTTTTGTGTTCTACGCGCGCCTCAAAGAGATGTCAGCATAGTAAACGGCGCACGTTAGGCCTAGAGTTAGCCAGGGTTGCGTATTTTGTTCGAAAGAGTCACCGCGGCCCTGGAACGCCTATGGCACTAGGAGCACGGATGGGTTTTAGTAAGAAAGAGAATGACACTCCCTCCCGCTTCATTCAGACTGGAAGGGGTCATTTGATGATTTCCCATCCATGAAAAAAGAAAGTGGGAGCCCCCTTGTCATGATCGCGAAAAGTATCTGCCTTGTTCCTGGTCTCTCCCTTTTCTTTCTTTGGTTTTCAGTTAAATGTTAATTTTAATATTTATCCTTAGTGCTTCAACCCCGACAATTAAATTTCATAGTCTAACTAGGCATAAAAAAAAACGCTGGCAAAACTGCAAAACCAATTAGAGATCACTTATACATTCCAAAAGATCCAATTCCAACAAGAAACAGCAGTCTCGAACGCTTTCAGTAATAATGTGCTAAGCACAGAGCACTAACATCCTTGGTGGCCACCACTAGACTAGACCGCATTGTCCATACAAATCAAGGGTAGACTTTTTTTGTATTTACTGGTCAATGACACCGTTTATTTATGTAAAGAAATTGACGGCTTGGTACAATAAATTCTGGCTAGAGCTATGACACAGCCAAAACTTGTGCACGTGTTATGAAATGATAGTCAAAACTTGTGCGCGTGTTTTGATAGTCAAAACTTGATGATTATTAAAAAGATTGATGTTCAAAAAGACCTGTCACTCAGTCTAATTTGAATGAATGAGTTTTGGTTTCTCAATTATCTACCAATAAAAATATTTTTTCGAATGAGATTTGTATTAGTTTTTACTATGTTCGACTTTGAGGCGTTCATGATGGATTGATTGGAGCAACGAGGGGAGGTCTCCCCCATACCGAGGAAGGGGCTACCTTTGCCAAGCAGTTGGACAATATAGGTTGATCAAACAGATTAGTATTTCTGGGTTTTGCCAAATAATATCCCCTATTTAATTTACATGGCGTCTCTAGTCGTTCCCAGCTCTGTGGCGCCAACCAATGCCTGAACTGTGAACATCGAACTGTCTGCCAACTGTTCGCGCCACGAACTCGCCAACACCAAGTGTCCGGAGTTTGTTGCACTTTCTTCCTAACCGTTTGTCAATTAGTAGGTACGGAATTCCGATTGGTATTGGTCGTAGATCCAGATACAGCGGTTAATATGTTTATTAAACATATTGTGTGCGTTTTGCTTACATGGCGGTCTGGTAGAAGGGAACACAGACGCTCTGGTAAAATAGTTTATGATATAGTTTAAATTATCGTTATCTCTTTCACTCCTATTTTTTTTTATGAATGTGAACTCATCTAATGACCACTTCCGCTCTGGGTGGAGCGGAAGGTAGTGTCAGACTCTTACTGACTAAAACCCATCCGTGCTCCTGCTAGTGCCTATTGCTTTCCAGGGCCGCGGTAACTCTTTCGAACAAAATCCGCAACCCTCTTTCACTCTTACAAATACGTGGTTCTAGATTTCTAAGCCTTGATTTATGATATTTACGGCCTGTTACATTGATTTGAAAATGATTGGTCTAGCAAACTTGGTTTCCGAACTATGGTAACTTTATTCGTTACGTTTTGCGTCTTCAGATTAGGGTTGCCATCACCTACCTATCTTGTGGAAATGTACAGAATGGATTTTTAGACTAAAAATGGTATACTAGTCATTTGCTTCAATGTCAATGTCAAATCATTCATGGTCATTTGACCATTTAACGGCACTTTTAGACATCAATATGAATGGTTGACTTTGACCATTTCAAATTGTTGTCTTTTGTTTAAAACCAAAAAAAACTTATTGTTAGAACAACTAAAGAATGATTTCTAATTAATATTACCTGCTATTTCTATCTTTATTTATTCACCTTAACTTGTCCACAAAGGCCTCCACTTTTTAGTCCTGGTCAGGTCACAATTTGACCTCATCTCAAGTTATCTCCTTGAACAAAAACATTACAATTCCAAATATGTTCTAAATCCAATTCCAATTTCGAAATATTAATAATATTTTAATATTTTTATAATAATAATAATAATAATAATATTTATTTATTGTACAGAAATATAGCGAAAGTACAGAGAAGTGTCTTAAGAGTAAGTTGTACAACAGTGACAAAAGTTCAAAGTCGAACGTCTGACCTCTAAACTAGGCAATAAGCCTGTATCTTAGAAGCCAATGTTCCCCGAAATAACAATGACATACAACTATTTATATGATACACGTGCAAGTACTTCTATAATATTAACAAAGAAAGAAAACAATCTTATGTGCATACAGCATTTAACTATTTAGATATTTTGAGAAGATTTTCAGTTTCATCGTATGATAACCTTTGCAACCACTTGGTGAGAATGTTCTTAACCTCATATTTTGTGCGAATATATATGGACAAAATTTTATTTATTTTATTATAAAGTCGAGAGCTTGTAGCGAGAAACTGTCGACTAGCGAATGCGGTACGACATTTGACAGTATCACTGACAGGAAATTGCTTGCGTCTTAAGAGAACACTTGGCGTTATAGGTAGCATGGAGTGTCTACGCAGAACGGCACGGAGAATAAAGAGCTGCCTAACTGTCAAAACTTGTGCCTCGGAATACAGTTGGGCTGAAGAGAAGTCTTTGCGTTTAAAATACATTAACTTTAGGATAGTTCGTTGAGAACGTTCAACGGTAAGTAAAGATGTTTTGTAGGTTCCACCCCAGGCTGAGATGCAGTACGAGATAAGGGACTGACAAAGACTCTGGTATACTAAAAGCATTAATTCTCGATCAGCAGAATGCCTAAGCTCCTTGAAGATATAAATCAGTTTCCTGATCCGGGTACATAAGGCTTCAATATGGGGTTGCCAACTTAGCCTATAGTCTATGAAGACTCCCAGATATTTTATGTCATGAACCAGAGATAGGGCTGAACAGTTGCAGTCATTAGTACTATCTGCGCAAGTATGAGCTATAACTAATCCTGATTCCGGGGGAGGACTTGTAGTGTTAGGTAAGGAAAAGCGGATAATTTTCGTTTTTGAGATATTAAGGGTCAAGAGATTTTCTGAAAGCCATTCCATTACCAAGCGAAGCGCGCATTGAGCTCTTTGTTTTGCCTTAATCCAATCGACGTCGTAAACTATCAATGCCGTGTCGTCAGCATAAGTAAATATATCACAATTCGGAACCTGAGCTTGACACAGATCGTTGATATATAGAAGGAAGAGCGTGGGCCCAAGTATGCTTCCTTGTGGGACACCGAAATTGATAGTTTTATGATCACTTGTTAAAGATTCGATTTTTACACACTGCGTACGATTGGATAAATAGTCTCTAAAGATATTCAACGTTGATCCACGCACTCCTATTTGCTCAAGCTTCGTGACAAGAGCGGGAACAGATACCGTATCGAATGCTTTGGATAGGTCAAGGAAAATGCCGTAGCATTTCATTTTCCTATCCAATTTATCAACCAGTGTTTTTGTAACGTCAACTACTGCATCCTCAGTTGATATACCAGCTCTGAATCCATATTGGTTACACGCAATGAGTTTGTGCTTATTCAGGAAATTTATTAAACAATTGCTGAGGATTCTTTCAAGGATCTTTGATAAAGAACTCAATACGGAAATAGGCCGATAGTTTGTAATACTAGCCCTGTCGCCACCCTTAAAAATGGGATGCACAACAGCTTTCTTAAAAGCGTCAGGGAAGACGCCGGAATCAATGGCTCGGTTACAGATATGTGCTATTGGCACAGCCAAAGTGAGACTCGACTGCTTGAGCACCTTAGCTGGGATATTATCGTAACCTGTGGCACAGTCGCTACGTAAGGAGTCGATAAGGCTTTTTACGTGATCTACATCAACTGGCAGTATAACGAGTGAGTTACAACTAGTTGAACGTTCAGTTTCCACTTTGTCGCGTCCTATAAGTGGTGTTATGTTTGAAGCTAAAGTTTGCCCTATGTTGACGAAGAAGTTATTGACATCATTTATTGAGGTTTTTGGATCGTTGGCTATTTGAAGTAATTCTCGGGGGGACTGCGGTTGGGAACATGTATTTGTAATTTGTTTAATAGCTTTCCATGTAGCTTTTGGATTATTCTTAGCCTTAGACAGCTCATTTTTATCATGGGTTCGCTTCATCCTTTTTAGTAACGAATTTAGGAAATTACGATACCGCGTGTAGGTGACTTTAAAAATGTTATTACATGGATTCCTAGTTACTTTTTTATGCATCATGTCTCTATTTCGTATACAACGGACCAAGCCTTGGGTCATCCACGGTTTGAGAACACGGACCTTTCTATGGATTTGTATACGTTGTGCATGTTTCATAATAATCTCTTGCGTCAATATAATTAATAATTCAGCTGCCAGACTTGGATCTGGCTCTTCCAAGACTGGTTTAAAATCGGTCATATCTATTTCATTTTTTATTGCAGCATAATTATATCGATAGGATGTGTTGGAACTACTGTTCGTCATAATGCCTTTGGTCTTTAGACACAAAATGACGGGAATGTGATCAGTAATGTAGGATTCTAGTAATATGACGCGTGCTATTCCCCTAGTTTTTAATAGAACGTGGTCTAAACAGTTTCCTGACCTCGTAGGTCGTAAGTGAGCAGGGAGTAGTCCCAGTGAGGCGGTCATGGTAAGATAATCGTTTGCGTGCTGGTCATTGTTGTTCGATTTTATGTCAATATTCAAATCTCCAATGACAACTATGTTATTATATTGTTTCAGGGTATTTATTAGGCTGTTTAGACTATGATAGAATTGATCCAGATTATGATATGAGGGAGAGCGGTATATACATATAATAGCAGTATTTTCTACGATACAAACAAGGCAATTTGCATCAAGATACGGGGGTTCGTGTGTTGCACTTGGTATGGATGCTTTAGAATATACTACGACTCCATCATTTTGTGACCTATTGTTGACAGTGGCATGACAATTGTATCCTTGGATCACTGGCAAGGGTCCGGATACTTTGAGCCAGCACTCAGTGAATATGACAAAATCAAATGTAGTTTTCGTAGTAGCCAACATCGCTATAAACTGGTCAAAATTTTTTTTTATACTTCTTATGTTTACATGAATTATTTTAAGATTTTCGTTTGGTTGAACAATAAAATCACTGCAAAGATAGGGAGAACATTCATGGACGCTGGCTAGAGAGAAGTCATCAATATCCCTTGATACATCATTAATTACAGGCATTTCTAATTATGAGCACCATAAGCAGGGATGGAAACATGTCATGACTTTGTAACTTTAGGTCTATCTCGAGACTTTCTATGCCTAAGGCCATTTTTTTTAAATTACATCGTAAACTGATTAGAGATTTTGTAAACAGTGTGCAGTTACGAAAATAAATTAATATTATGTTGCAATAGTTGATCTTAATACTTTCGAAAATAAATAATGTGTAAGAGAATGCTTGTAAATATACTGTATGACATAGAAATATTAAATAAACATGCAATAATATAGAACAAAATAGTAGCTTTAGCAAAAGGGCAGTTAACAAATTTGGAATAAACAAAAATTGGGTAAATAATAAAAGAAACAAAAATGTAAAAGAAAAGTTAAACGAACAATGTACTGGATATTTCTCGTTAAGAGACGTATACGGAAGAGTAATTTTAATATAAAGTCATTGTTTTTTAATCAAGGCTAACAGACACTTCGGTGATTTAATTTGAGTAGGTTTCTCATTTGGGTCTTTAGGATCTTTCCGCAGGAGAATCCTTCCATAAGAGTTCCAGCAGGAGAAGTTATTAGCTTTCGCATATGTGCGGGCATCGTAGAACAACTTCTTCTTTGATGGTGTCAGATGCTCATCAACATAAATTGGTTTCTTTTCCCCAGGTGCGCCAATCGAATGGGAGTTCAGCTTGTCAGCAACTGGACGTTCTTTATTATAGCGCCGCACATTCGAGAGAAATTCATTCCTTTTCGGAACTGATATAAACTCTGCCACAGTAGGTCTAGGACTTCCAGACGTTCCCGGTAGACGATAGAGATCACGTAAATTTGACGCCTGAATTTCTACGTTAACCACTTTTCCCACAGCTGACACCATGGCTAAGAGATCCTCTGAGCTTTCTTTAGCTTTTTGCGGAAGGTTCCTGAATTCAAGGGTTGCAGGTCGTGATTGGAGTTGCAGGTCCTGGATATATTGTTCCAGCTGGTAGATGCGATCGTCACTTTCTTTCTTATGGTTTTCCATGCCGGCTACTCTGCTTTTTATATCCTCATAGCACGAATTCACAAACTCCATACCGCGGTCTAGTTGAAGGTGGGATTCCCGAATCTCCGAAATTTGAATTTTCAGATCACTCAAATCTTTAGTAAGTCTTGATAATACCGCATCATGCTCAGATTTCCAGTTTGCGAGACGGTCATCATTCTCTGTCTTCCAAGAGGTAAGCATTTGCATAATTTCTTTTTTGAAATCATTGAATGTCTGCGTGAATTGGTTTGTTTCACAATTGGGAGAATCATCGATACGCTGGCGTTTGTTTCTCACAGTAATATTACCAACTTGCTTTCCTTCCGATTCTACAGTAGATGTTAGATCCGATTCGGACAATGATTGCCCAGTTCGAAGTGTTTTTGTTGAAGGCGGTGTTCGTTGAATACTCATATTAGAAACCAAACAATAGACTTGTTGATGGTTTACCGAAGTCAAATAATACTGTTAACTTATTAATTCGTATTATAAGTTACTCGGGTCGCTCAAACAAACCACAAAAACAGCTAACACAATTTGTCCGACAGTGGATTGGAACCTGCGACGTTGATCTCCTCAGTCCAACGCTCAGACCGCAAGACTGTATCGACTTGTTCCAATGAGCCAAAAATTACGTTCGTTATGGTCCGCAAGTGACACAAACTTTGTGGAGGGGTGACCTTTGTAGCTACTCAATGTCACGGTACTAACGAACAATCACTGGCACCCACGTTGTATTAATTAAGTTATTTAGTTATCCTGCTTGCAAAAGTCACTCAACACTAGCAGATTTTTACACACTAGGACAGATAAGAGTAATCACATACTTTGACTGTATTTAGAGTACTTTTGTGCACTTCAATCCATTTATAATAATTTGTAAACACAGCGATGGCACAAATACGTCTGACTCGCACGGGCGCGCGCGGGGGGATATTAAATGTGACAGCTGTTATTTATTTCTATAAGTTTTTTTTTATAAGCGATTGATTGCCAGGATTATAGCCTCATTACAGTTTTTTGTATTTTTTCGTACTTTTTGGATTTGTTTGCGTTTATATCGAAATTATTCGTCACGGTATAAAAGCTGTCATACCAACACGCTTATTAGGGAATGATTGACGTGTCCCTCTATTATATGTCACGCTAAACACGTCATTATCGGATGATTGTCAGCCGCACGCGCTCAACAATAGGACGCGGGTTCGAATCCCGTTTTGGGTATTTTTACCCGTTTTTAGGGAATCTCGGAATAATCCGCTTTGTTGCTCTTTTTTGGTTATTAACAGATTAGAGGATAAGTATAATTTGATAGATTTTTGACCGATATTGTCCTTTTGTACAGATAAAATTGTCCCCTCAGTATCTTTTGTGGGATTATCTTTCGAAAAAACTAAATTGTCTAGAGCTAGTGATTTATCAGTATACATTATTGCTATGCTATTACTTGAGTTTATAAAAGACAATAGGTACATTGATTTTTTAAGATCTTAACTAACAACTAAAATACATCACTCGATCGATTCGGCCTACCGCGGACCACTTATGAACATAGGCCACTCAAAACCTCCGCCACAATGCCGGTCCTCTAGTTTCCATATCCAGTCCGTCCCAGCCACCTTTTAAAGACCTCGGGTTCACCATTCTAGGGTAAAGTAAAACATTAGGTACCCACAGACGTCGCAGATGACGCCCTGGGCGTCGCAGGGCGATTCCCGGCCACCGTAGGCGCGGGCCTGCGGACGGTGAGCTGCACATCGCTGACCTAGATGGCCCAATGAGGACCAGGGGGTTTACTCTCTAAGCCGGAAGTCCGTAGTTTTGGCCTCGGTGTCGGGCGTTTTCTACTCCGTATCACCTACGGACTTACGACTAGTCCCGAACCCAAACTAAGAACTACTATCAAATCGTGTTGTCATTCGTTCCTAGTACAGGCTCGGGTTCGAGACTAATCGTAAGTCCATAGATAACGGATACAGAGTAGAAAATGTCCGATGGTAAGGCCAAAACTACGGACTTCGGGCTTAGAGAGTAGGCCTCCAGGCCCGGGTCGACGGCGCGTAATGTTCCACGTGCGCCTCAAAGAAATGTCAGCATAGTTGGCGAGCCAGTGCCCGCCATGGTTGTAGAATTGTTAGAAAGAGTTACCGCGGCCCTGGAACGAAAAAGGCATTTGAAGTAACATGGATGGGTTTTAGTCAGTAAGAGTCTGACACTCATTCCCAGAGAGAGAAGTTATTTTATGATGTCAAATTCATAGAACAAAAAAAATGTTCCCCCCGACGATGAGACCCGCATACAAACGCGGTCATTTGTGGTGACAAAAGAATGAGTCACGCGTTAATTAGTAGGTAATCTAATCCTTGATAAAGATGGCTATACTCGTGCCAACTGTAACTGAGTACATAAGTACTAGGTCTGACCTCTGTAACCTCATTACGAAAGTAATCTAGCACCATCCCATTTGTGAGTGACGTTTAATTATAAGTGGGGACACCGTAACAGTTGACTTACATTACATGGAACAGCTGCTGCATGGATTTAAAAATGTCTGAATATGGATCAGTAGATACTCCCATTGAAGGTAAATTAAATTTAGAAATATCAGGAAAACTGTAGGACTGATATTTCATATCAAAGACTGATTGATAGGTAGTCGTAGAAGTAGTAGAAGTTGGAGGATTACATTCAAGATAAGAATGCTTGGAAAAATGCTGGTCCTGCTCCATAGGACAATCAAGGGTGTAGTGTAGGCAAAATCAAATTGGTCAATTTATATATTCACTTTACAGATGTAAAAGAGTTTTTATTTTTCTGTTAACACACTCTGTTCCAAGATTGAATGAATAGAATGGTTCCAAGATTTGTAAATATGTGAGTACCATGTACTATGATCCTATAAGTAGTATACTCTAGGTGCATCGACCTCACATATATTAAAATTAATTTTTGTACTCAAAATATTGTAAATCATTGATTTGAAAAGAGTAACTATGGAGTTTCTTGTCCGTTCTTCTCCATAAGAATCTACCCTTTCGAACGGACAGTAGAGACAGTAGAGTCACTTTGTATTATTTTAAATGTAAATGATGACGTTCAAAAGTGCCGTTTAATGGCCTAATTGAAATAAACGTTTTGACTTTGACTTTGACTTTGAGTCTCATGTACATAATTATGTATGTTTTAAAATTAGTAGAATTGGCCCTTAAGTCCTTCTAAGGGTCAATTCTACTAATTTTTAATCAACGTTCGCAATTGCATTTTAGTCTAAAAATATTGGGAAATCTGTGTTTGACAGATCGCGACTGAGACTCACTGATTTTGCATTTTCCATAAGTTAGCTTTATGGTCGACGCCAGATGAATTTGAAATAACGGTCATTGACCCAACTGAATTTATTGACATAAGTACTTAATACCGAAAACAGAAATAAAGACATAAAGCTGTCCTAAATCGACATCTATCGAGATCCTTTACATTTTCTAGTGATGAAAACAATTCTTTTATTTATTGTCCAGGCATCAAGCGTTTACGGCATTTGATACAAATTTTCAGGTCCTTATTTTTCGAAATAAATGAACCGATTTTAATGAAACTTGGTATGCATACGCTAGATATCCAAGGCGAAATAGTAAGTAACTGGAGAACAATTGGAAAAAGAATTTAGAGAGAGAAAGAGAGTGATTTTAAGTTTTCTGTAGAAAGTGAAAATCACTCTATATTTCCCCCTGAACTCTTTTTCAAAAATGTTCTATACTATTTCGACCGGGTTATCTAGCGTATGCATACCAAGTTTCATTAAAATCGGTACATTCATTTCGAAAAATAAGGACTTGGAAATTTGTATGAAATGCCGTACGGCGTAAACGCTCTTGATGCTTGGTCAATAAATAAAGAATTGTTTTTACACTTTTAGGGAAAGAGCAATGACGGTTATTGGAAATTTATCTGGCGTCGACAAAGTCATACTCGGGCCAACTAACTACAGCGCGATTCTATAAACATGTCGAAGTGAAGGCTTGGGTGAAGTGATCACGAAGTGAGCTGTCAATCCATGTAATCAAGATGAAATGACAGCTCACCTCGTGATCACTTCACCCAAGCCTTCACTTCGACTAGTTTACAGAATCGACCGGCTGAGTACGTAGGTACTAAGTGTGACCTCTGTAACCTCATTATAAAACTAATCTAGCACTATCTCATTTTTGGGTGACGTTTAATTATAAGTCTCGTTATTCGTGTTTAATTAACTGTCTATACTAACAAAACATTTTAATATTATGTATGCGTATAATATGTCAAATATAATTAAACTTGCTTCTGCCCGCGACTTCGTCTGCGTAGACTTTAAAGCTTTAGCATTTAATTTTTTAGCTAGCTTCTTAATTTTTGAAATCGGCACACGCACAAGTACAAATCTTTCCTCTTTATAATATTTGTATAGATAAAGTACAGATTCGTATTGAAAAAGCCAAGCATTTTAGGACAACAATAAAGATTTCCAAAAGTGAACGTAGGTCAAAACCTAAGTTAAGAGCTACAATGACTAACGATACTTGATGAAAGTTAAAGCGACGAAGACGAATTAATGGATCTCTTTCACTCAACGAAGAGCATGTCACTGCTTCAGTAAGAACCTAATGGAAAGCAATGATGATCAGCAATTGAGATAACTGGCTATTCTTTTGTGGTTCTAATGTATTCTGAGATCTAGGTCGAGCTGGAATGGAAGCTTAAATTGCGGGTACAACATCTGGCAGGCGCTGTAATGATGACGAATTATTCCATCTTGCTTGCCCGTTGTTCGTTGCTAAAGTCTTTTGAAATTTACTTATAGTTTATGAAATCGTCTGTGGTCTCACTGAACACAAAGTGAAAGCATTCATTTCTAATTAGCCATTCACAGCCACTATTCAAGGAGTCGTTTAGTCAGAAAAATTAAGCTAATTGCATGTTCTATTACAGTAATTTTGTAATTGATGTGCATGTCAAATAAGTGGAAATATTTTTTTTCATTTCTTGAATCTCTGAGTTCTTCTCCATACTGATCCATAAACTCCATGGACACTCTTTTCTATCAATCATATTATTTGTGTTATAACCAGAACATAATAGGTAAGCTTTCTGATCAGTGCTCGATCCTTCGATGTACAAAAAGAAACATTTTCCTTATAAATAGGGCTCACTAATGAAGACAAGAAAGAAAAAATGCAGCAGTTCTATGGAGAAAGGTCAACAAGAGGTCACACACTTGTTTTAACTTAGTTCACATCTCGCGACCAAGTGTGAGAATTATGCCAAATAGCAGGGTAGCCAGATGAAGCTTTCTCCGGTCTGACATTCTCATCAAATTACCCTTATCTAAACATGGAGTTATGTGAGATCTAGGAGGGACATTAAAGCAAAATCTCGCACAAGCATTTTGTACCCGCTGGATCAGCCTTTTGTTCTTTCCAAGAAATCAAGCCCCATACACAGCCCCATACCTCAGAACGTAAGACGTTATGTACTCCATAAAATCTGGAGCAGAATTAGTAAAAATACATTCCCAAAATATCCAAAGAAAATGACACAATGAACAAAGATATAACATCCCTATTACGCGCTCTACGAGGATCATATTTTGCAGGTCTCATTAATAATTTGTTCGTTTTCACGCCAACCTAGGCCCGTGACGGCGCCTGAATAATGAATGTTCAGACAGTTGAATATTACATGTCCCGCGACGAACCAGCTCGCAATGTCGAGTTACGCAAAACTGTGTCATAACCTGGCAATTTAGAGAAAGAGACGCGTGTATTTAAGGTGAAAGAGACGACGGCGTAAAAATGGATAATTATATTTTATTTTTATATTTGTGGAGTATCTTATATGTTCTTCTTCATAGAGATCTACGCATTGAAATGTCCAATTAGCTTAATCTTTATGTCTGACCGACTTCTCGACGATTCAAAAGCCTGTAAATGGTTTGATTGAAATAAATATTATTTAATTTTAAAAACATTAAAAATGTTCATCTTAGCTATGCTGTGTAATTAACAAGTTTTATTACAATTTTAGACAGTTTACAATTTTGTCGGAAATAAGGCAGATTGGTATCTTCATACTTCAAAGCATTTTGTAACATTTTACCAAAAACATTTTCAAGAACGTCAAGTCTGAAAACTCCCATTTTCCTGTACAATAGAGACAGATATAATAAAAATGTAATAAATGTGAAAATCTCGTTTAAGTCAGTTTTGCTCAAACATGTCTCAGGAGACGACACGCTGGCAGTTCCATACATTCTTTGTGCGACAACTTTGAGCTGAACGCTTTGTCCAATTGCATTTTGAAGTCCTCTGATACTTTAGAAGAAATCCTTTTAAAATAGAAATGTATACATGAGATATTTCTTCAATTTCTTAGAGGAGAATATGAAAATTGAAACGAAATATTTACTTTTGGACAACAGTTTTGTGAAGGAAACACTAATAATTTGGAAAAAGGGGATGAAAGAGATGGACATTTTTATTTATTGAAATACTATGCAAGACTTTCAGATAACATAAACGGTTAAAGAACAGTAAATAAAACTGACCAACTAATTACAGGTTTTCACTTGTACAATAAAATCTAGGAATATTCTCACCAAGTTACTGAGTAACTGAAATTGTAGTAAGTATTTCAGTTACTACGTAACCTGGTGTGAATGCTTAACTACAATCATGCTCGCATTCCATAGCAATAATGCATGCTTGCATGAATAAAAAATTAAATTACTTTCTTTTACACGATTTGCAAGGTGCAATGCAATTACAATTGCACCGATTCTGCCACAATAGCAAAGATTTTGGCATGTTACAGACTTAATCTTCCTTACACCACATGTTTAGCAATAAATGTTATTAAAAAGATCGTTCTGTTCCCGTTTATCGTTTAAAGACGACGAAAACAAATAATGGCCACATACAAGGCGCAAGCGAGCCTTAGATAACAAAACTGCAGTTCATCAATAACACGTAACATTACAATATCTCACTCCAGTAGTTTTATAGGTTATCTCAGGTCTGTCCCAAATAATTTTCTGCATTTCTGCCTCCGTTGCATTCCGGTCTCTTGTCAGCAACCACTTCACATGACCTCTCAAGGAACACTGCCAGAACAGCATGTACTTATCGTTGACACGCTTGTAAACATAGACCTCGTACCCGTCCAGGTTGCTCCTCATCACAGAGTGAGGGTCTATGATGTACGTCTTTGCTTCTGAGTTTCCAAGAACCAGACCTTTGATGTAGCCCCTGTCAACCACCACAGAATCATCGCCTATTTCATGAGGAAGGTCTACAGCACGGAATTTATCTCTATACTCTCTTATTTCATCTTCAGTTGGTCTGGTAATTGTCACATTAGGACATGAGCAAGTAGGATATGGACCAAGATGATGGAACTCGTATATTTTGAACCACGTTCCCAGTAGATAGTCGTTTGATGTTGTGCCATTGTTCTTTGCTATGCAGTCCGTGTTTACATCGGAAAGGGCGAGAACTGTTACTGTTATACTTAGGACAGTAAACCAAATACTGTTTTTAAAGTACGATGAATACAAGAGATTCATCTTTATACTGTCTCAAATATTTTCCTGCGTCTGTTTGATATAGGGCTCTTGATAGAATGTTTTGCCTTACTGCTCCGGTGTTGTTTTCAAATTAAATTCGTCGAGAGATCCGAGATTGCTGGATCATTTCTCCCTGAATCTTCACGCTTTATTGCCTCAATCTTTTCTGGTGGTTTCCACTGTTGATCCTGGCTTCTAGGAGTTTCATTTATTGGTTGAGGAGTGGCTGATTTGTCTCAAATATATATATTTTTATTTGAATTATTTTTACTTTTCTTATAATAATATACTCTATCCGTACAAATACTTCAAAGTCGGTTACTAGTCACCAGATAAATAAATGGATACGAGCACATTACACCGTATTTATGGAGCTCTTAGGAACCTTATCCAGTTACCACAAGTTACTTATATTTTGTTTCGATAGTTTAACGTGCAAAGAGCATGTCACTGATAACTTTTTAATCACCGACGCGTGTTTGTCTGCTGGTTCTTATCTCGGGAAGTGCTTGTCCGATTAAAGTAAAGTCTAGCGCACTCTGTTGGTAGCAGTTTGACCTTTCAATTATGCCATTAAGTGCAATTTTCGTGAAGCAAGTGTTACCACTGAAGGATGGACTGTACAACAAACGAATTCCATTAGAATGATAACACGCTTATTTTTTTAAATATTTCTGTAGTTAGAAAGGCCAGAAACAAAACAGTTCGTTGGGCCAGAATATGGGATTATTGTTTCAATGGCTTGTGCACGATAAAGTCAGAAATCGTCCCAAGAGAACATATTTCCCGGATAAAAAGTATCTATTACAGAACATGGTCTACCCGTGTGCCAAGTTTCACTCAAATCCGATCAACTGAATACGATATGAAGAGGTATCAAGAGGCCCGAGGCAATGTGCCATTTAATTAGCGAAGGCGACTGTCGAAATGCCAAAACGTAGGTATTTGATCACGTGACATTTCGATAGCATCTTTCAATCATATATTTATGACGTATTGACAATCACCTTCGTCACGCTACGTTTGACAGAATCTCACTTGTTTTGAGCCCAAAGCGAAAGATAGACAGAGCAACCTACTTTTGCATGTATATGTCGCAGCCAGCTAGCTGAATCCGCCGTTTCATTAAAAGTCTAGCCTTTTCATTAAACTGTGCCGTTTAATTAGCGACATAAGTGGCATGTTATTAAACGATATTGAACAAAAGATGTCACTTAAGTCACTGAAAAATCGGCACATTTAAATGAAAAAGCTAGGCAACCGATTAAACGGCTGATTTAGCTAATTGGCTGCGACATATATAACGTGGAACATAATAAACGGATGTATTACGTTTATAATGGTACACGTTGTACCTTTACGTATTATTAGTTTGGACTAGTATGGATGTCGTAGTTACTTTTTTTTTTTTTTTTTTTCCTAGCCTACTTTTGTGTCCCACTGCTGAGCAAAGGCCTCCCCCTTCTCCTTCCAAACCTCTCTGTCTTGGGCGATCTCTGGCCAAGCTTTCCCCGCAAACATGATGAGATCGTCACACCACCTTCGCCGCGGTCGACCTCGACGACGACGTCCTTCCTCAGGCGTCCAGTGAGTACTTACTTACTAGTAGTTACTTACTTACCTTATATTATTAATTATGTTTAACCCCAGGAGAAAAGTTGTAGAGATGCGTACCTACCTACCTATGCAAATTAAGATGTGAAATATTTAGCATGCGGCGTCATATGCGGTAAGCAGAGACCCCTAAAGGCCCATGAAATGGAAGAATGAACTTCCGCTATACATTAGCAGTTTTGATGGTTTGCAGTTGTAAACTCATGATGGATGATGAGACTCACGAAATTTTAATGCCTTTTGTGATATTATGCAAAAAATAAAATGATGACT
Organism: Melanchra persicariae; assembly: GCA_947386135.1. Classification (NCBI taxonomy): domain Eukaryota; kingdom Metazoa; phylum Arthropoda; class Insecta; order Lepidoptera; family Noctuidae; genus Melanchra; species Melanchra persicariae. The sequence goes on along the minus strand of OX376655.1, from coordinate 1,789,663 downwards.
GTATCTTTTGGGGTATGTAGTTTTGTAAAAAAAATATACACAATTCGAATTGGATCACCCTGATGTTTCACCTTGAGAAAATTAAAAAGCAAATTATTTAAATATTTAACAAAACCGGACAAGTGCGAGTTAGACTCGCGCACCGAGGGTTCCGATCGAATTTTCAGTTTATCCTATTATACATTACCTACGGAAGTATTAAAACTATGAAAGCACTCTCATTACTATGACAAAAATATAGCAGACCGATTGAAGGACAAACTTAACTTTTTTGTTATATAAATGTTCTTCCATACTTACATCAATGTACGTCACGCCGTCACGGTCAATTCTTCAACCAAAAATATAAGTTTGTTATCGCAAAAACTGTTTTTGTATGATAAAACTACAAATTCTTAATTTTCAGACTTTTATCAATATCTATTTGTACTGTAGCATCTATCTTCTTGCCAAATTTCATGACTCTAGGTCAACGGGAAGTACCTAATAAGTTTTGATTCCCTTGCGAGCATCAAAACATGCGCCATAAACTGAGCATAAACGACCTTATCTTTAGATTGCGTTGACTTAGATGTTTGATTTTATCACTGCTCCAAGGGGTAGCAGACTTGAGTATTTGATATTAATTTTAGCTTGATTTCTCCACGCGTTCCTGAGAAAAGGGTCTTAAAATACAGACAGACAGACATATGGACAACAAGATGATCCTTTATGCGTTCCGTTTTTCCGACTGATATACGGAACCCTACAAAATTGCATCCGCATAAATCATCGTTTTCTTACCCTTTAGCCAAATTATTTGGAGTTTTTTTAAAGACGTTGCCCCACACTAAGAATTTCTCCTGTATCGTGGGTGCGTTTACAAACATACAAAGTCACATACACAAACAGCCAGACCCGGAACAACTATCTGTAGGCCATACAAATATTTGCTCCTTGCGGGAATCGAACCCGCGACACGCAGCGCAGCAGCCGAACGCTCTACCACTGCACCAACCGTGTCTTGATGCTGCATGTCTTTTTCTTAGAATTTTCTCTAGTAGGTTGTCGACATTTCATCATTATACGACTTCAAAAAAGGTCAATACCACAAAAAATTAAAAAAAAAAAACTTTTTCACAAAAAAACCAAAATAAGAAAGTACAGAATTCGTTTTGTCTAAATTTAGTCAGTTTTTTTTTGTGAAAAAGTTTTATTTTTACTACACCTGTCAATATTTACTCTCAAAGTATGTTAAAAACTATAAAATCCCCAAGTTAATAATGTTATCATCAAAAATCTACTTTTTTTACATAAAACGGCTCATAATTAATTTGAAAAACACCTCTGAAATAACCTCGTCTAAAACAAGACACATAATTGCGCGTTAATATCGTCCTTTCAATACGCTACACCTTTACATTTGTATACCTTGTAATTAGCACGCACTGCGCTTGAGACGGTTCATTAGCGCCCGGATTGTTTTAAATTATTTCCAAACAAACATCATTAAGCTTCCCGCTACATCCCGCGGTTTGGCTACGAAAATTTTGCTTAAAAGTCAATGTAACTACATGTTTTCTGGGTTTATTTCATTTAAAAATTGGCCATAGAATTATTATAGAGCTAGGTACCTCTGTAAGTCAGTCAGTCACGTGAAATGTTCACAGCTAGTCCATGAGTAAAAGCATATTAAGGATTATGCTGTCACCTTCCGAAACATCTTTCAAAATCAGATTTTCTGGCTTCTGACAATCCGTAACGACTGCCAGAAATCTACTAATCACAGCCGTGACCAACGACTTAACGTGCTTTCCGAGGCATGGAGGAATCTCGATTTGTTAAGTAAGATGGTCACCCATCCACATAGGTACCGACCTTGGCAAGTTTTGCTTAACCTTGAAGATTGAACCCGTGCGGCTGTTATTATTTAGACACGAAAAGTTTCAAAATTTTCAATAGCACAAATTCAAACGTAGATTGTCTTGAGTTTTTTTTTAGTATTTAAACTAATACTTTTAAAAACTAATTTAAAAATAAAATGTTTTTTTTTATGAATAATAATGTAAGTAGCTCTTGTTTACTGTAATTGCATTATGTACCTACTTGTTATAGGTACCTAATCAGAACGACTTATTTGATTGAAAAAAAAAGAAAGTGTTAATATGCACAACATATGACACATTCCATAAAAAAAAACTAATTTAGGAACTGAAATAGGTTGGGAGAATCACACCAATATGTAGGCCAACGCTCAGCATAATGCTGAGGCACGTGTGTGAGACAGAGATTTCCAACCCCGCTGATTTCCTAGCCCTCCTAGCCCCCAGCGAGAGACAAACGATGTTTACTCCGATCTGGAATAAAACAAACGAACACGCCCACCAGCATGTTTTATCCACCTTTTTCTCTTAACACTATATTTTATCTTTCGGATATTTTGCCTGGATTGCGATAAGCCTGAGGCCATGTTTGTTTTCTATTCGACAAATATAACAATTCCCTGAAGAAATACCTTCTTACGTGCGTTCTTATTTATTTGACTGGTCATGCGAATTAATTGGAACTTATTTCTAGGGCAGTAAGGGCTATTAGCGGTGATGTCGTTTGCGTCGTTTGAGAACTCAGGTGTGTCTTGTGTGGGTTTCGTTCAATGCGTGTGTAAGAATATATTTATCATAACATGGCAAATATTTTTTCTGTTACGTGTAAGTAATTTAAGAGGTGTTTGAAACTACTGAAGAGTTTCTTTCTTCTTTATTATGTGGGCAGTAAGGTCTAACGACCACACTAGTGTCAGAGTTTACCGCCTCAAAGGCCTCTGACATGGTTTGACAACCGCTATTTGGCGGCCAGGACCACTGGCTTATACGTGTTGCGGCATTGATGCCGCCAAAAATCAGCGCAGCAGAATCAACATCACAACAAATGAGACTCGCAGCGCCATCTATCTCGACAGCTGCGATCTAACTTGACAAAATCCTAAATCACGATATCAGAGTTTACCATGCGATTAGAACATCAAAGCCCGAGTATCAATTGTCGGGCAGTTGCCTACCAGACACAACATCCGTCTGGTTGGAGGATCCTCCCTTTTCAACGGAGGTATGCGAGATTTTACTCTCTGTTCCGTTACCTCCAAATACGTGCCTTCCGAAGTACGGAATCATCTTTTTACCAGACAAGACGACAAGGTGATTCAAGCCTGCAATGTCCTAGCCAAACTGGAAACAACTTTACAAAGTATACTTCTCGTGGGAATCGAACCTACGACCACCTGATCACAAGGCAAACGCCTGAACCACTCGACCACGGAGGCAGAGCAGAAGAGCTAATCGCTATATAATAACAGCCACACGGGACTATCTTCAAAGTTAAGCAACTCTTATCGAGGTCAGTGCGTGGATAGATGACAATCCGTTGATCCTGGCTGTCATTTTAAGATCTTTGACCGTTTTTACGGATAGTCAGAAGCCAGAAAATCTGGCAGCAATCTTGTCAAAGGGTTTCTGTTACGCTTAATATGATCTAGATATTTAACTTAGTTCTGCCCGCGACTTCGTCTGCGTGGAGTTCAGATTTTTTTAATTTTTTTTAGGTATGACCACTGGCAGTCATGCAAGGCTAAACCGGACTATAATACAAAATTAAAATACATCTTAACGTTAAGTACATCTTAGTTGTATTCCGGTGGTTTTTATGTTTTTCCGTACCTACATTACATTTTTGTGCAATTTTTCAAAAAATCTCTTCATAAGATTAACCTTCCTCGAACTTCAAGGAATATTTAAAGAAAAATGCTAAATTAATCTAGCCGTTCTCTAGTTTTGCGCTTAGCAACACATGATAGCGATTCATTTTAAGGGTTCCGTAACCAAAGTGTAAAAACGGGACCGGCTGTATCTCATGAACCGTGATAACCAGAAATTGAAATTTTCACAGATGATGTATTTCTGTTGTCGCTATAACAACAAAATTAAATACAAAAAAACAGAATAAAATAAATATTTAAGTGGGGCTCCCATACAACAAACGTGATTTTTTTGCCGTTTTTTATACATAATGGTACGGAACCCTTCGTGCGTGAGTCCGACTGGCAGTTGGCCGGTTTTTATTATTTATATTGATTATATTTAAGACCATCCTTATAGTATATAATTGTGATTTCCAAGACAGGATTTAAAATACAATAATTATCTATCTCTCTTTACTGCATAATAGAAGAAACTTGCGTATTTATACGAGATTAGAATTAAGCGAAATCAATGCGAAAATCTGTCACAACCAACCGATGTCAAAATTCCTATCGGATTTCAGCCCCCTAATATCTGTAGCGAACGTTATTCCAATTAGTGCTGCTAGCTAATTGTAACAGGTTAAACCGTGGCCGGTCGGAATCTAATCAGCCTCGATCACGAAATATCAGATAATTTATGACTGAATAGTGTATGGGCCTCATCAGAAGGCTTAAAGTCACCCAAAGGGCAATGGAGAGGGCAATGCTCGGAGTTTCCCTGCGTGATCGAATCAGGAATACGATATAACGATATAACGATATCCGCAAGAGAACCAAGGTTACCGACATAGCCCGAAGGATCGCCAAATTGAAGTGGCAGTGGGCAGGGCACATTGCTCGCAGAACAGATGGTCGATGGGGCCGAAAAGTTCTGGAGTGGCGACCGCATACCGGAAGACACAGCGTTGGAAGGCCTCCCACAAGGTGGACCGGTGACCTGGTGAGGGTCGCGGGTAGCCGATGGATACGAGACGCACAGGACCGGTTGTTGTGGCGACACTTGGGGGAGGCCTATGTCCAACAGTGGACGTCTTTCGACTGATATGATTATGTGTGTATAAGTGATAGTGTATGTATATGTGTGTGCTGGGATATTTAATTCAGGAACAGTGATGAAACATCATGTTTGTGATTACGAATTATGACGATGAGTCGTGGAACAAATGGATATGGTTATATATATAACTGATTTTTTGGAAATGTGGTGTTTGTGGTCTTTTATTCCTTTTTTTTAGAAGGCAAAGGAAAGCAGAAACCTAAGTTATTTATTAGTACTTCGTTGACTTGAATTAACTTCATAAATTCACGTTTTTATAAGTAGGTGTTTTGATACAGATAAATAAATAATCAGAATTTAAAGAGCTAAAGCTATCAGCTAAAGTGTTGTTTGTGCCTCTAGGCCAATGAGCCATTTCAAAAGTAAAGTACTGTATGGGTAAAATGGGTCATTTGAACAAGCCATACCTTTTTTTATGGATTGGAAATCATCAAATAACTCCTGCCGCTCTGGGTGGAGCGGAAAGAAGTGTCGAACTCTTACTGACTAAAACCCATCCGTGCTCCTCCTAGTGCCCTTTGCGTTCCAGGGCCGCGGTAAATCTTTCGAACAAAATATCCGCCACTCTGGCAGGCTTTGGCACTAACGGGCCCCTTCTATTATGCTGACATCTCTTTGAGGCGCGCGTGGAACACAACGCGCCGTCGACCAACATGACATAGGTACCTACCACATAAGCCCACTCCAGTACAACAGCGTATGAGCAGGAGAATAAGTTGTTCTGTTTGCTTGTCACGTTCATACCAACACAATTAAATGCTCGGGCTCGGCTTGCTCCAGTTCCAGAGTTGAGAAACTTCTGGTCTTGATAGGACGGAAATAATACTTTTTAGTAATACCTATATTTGAGGAGCTCGTGGCTCAATAATAATAGCCGCATGGGTCGATCTTCAAGGTGAAGCAACGCTTGCCGGGGTCGGTCTGTGGATGGGTTACCATCTTAATATACCGAGATTCCTCTGTACTCCGGAAAGCACGTTTAAGATTTTGGTCCCGGCTGTCATTTGTAGATCTTTGGCAGTCGTTACGGATTGTCAGAAGCCAGAAAATCTGACTCCAGTCTTGCCAAAAAGTGCCGTGATACCCAGTAAATGGGTTGTGGAGGTCTGGTAGGCAGCCGCTCCACGTAAAATTCAGCTGAATTTGGTTTGACTGGAAGCCGACCGCAATGTAGTTAGGTTATAATGAAAAACACATATAATAATGTGTAAATATACCTACATCAAACAGCTAAAATTTCTCACAAACAAAGTTAAGTTAGCTCTTTCCACATATTAGATTTATCCATTTGACCACAAGCCGACATTATTACTTAATACACGAACTCCTTATAGATAATAAAACTTCAAAACCTTCGCGTCTCGAGGTGTCGTTTAATATCACTCGACAATGATGGTCAGAAGCTATACTCCTTAATCATTTATTTGAAATTACTCGTAGGTCACACATCTTCAAGAAAACCGTTTCAAATTCCATCCATAACTCTCACAAAATAATGCTAGTTGTTATCATCTATGATAACATTACTCTATGACAACTCTCAACTCTCTCTCAACTCGAGGATATCTCTCTGATATCCTCGTTGGTCAATGTATATGCAATAATGCGTAAGAAAACCATGTCTGTTGTGCACAGTGAGGGGGAGCCGTAACGGCATCCTGAAAATGATAGCGGACAGATTGGACTCGGCTGTCATGCGTCGATTCACTGACCTGCATGTTAAAGGTGCAGGTTAGTGAAGTTGGCAGATGGCACACGCTTTTTAATCCATTGACTTTTACCCTAGTCTTATTTAATTTATTTATTTCTCACCACAATATATAAGGTACATTTAACATGGTATTGTAGGTATTAGTCCACCAAATAAAACTCCAAAAGTCACTAACAACGGTTATATTCTAGTTTTTAAGTTTATATCGGTTACACAAGAGTAGGAAGCACGTTGCACTTTAGAAAGACAGTTTGAAAGACAGAAGAATATAAAGACAGATGGAAGATTAACAAGCAGAGCAAATTTAGCAACAGGAAAAAGACTTAGATGTTACGAGCGGGGGCGCGGTAAGCTAGTGCGGAGGCAAGCGAGCGCGTGAGTGCCTTGCGCGACGGCGAACAATGGACTGGCGCGTGAGTTGGCGACGAAACCGAACGGCGTGCGCGGCGCGGCGGAGACAGCCGAAGGTTCCCGACCAGTGACTCGGGTCGCTTCGTTGTGTGGCGGTGGCGCCGCCACAGTAGCCCCCCGGCGAGACCGTGACTACGGTCGATAGAAGTCTGGAAAGCGTACTCTTCTTCCGCTGCGTGTGCGTGTCTCTGGCTCAACGGTAGATGATGATGACGAGTCACTTGGAGGTGTGCTGGTTGGACTTGAGGTTGAGTTATCCTTGTGACTGTCTTGCGTGACGTAAGCTGGTTTCATGCGATCTAGGGATATGTTGGTGCTCTTGCCTTTTACCTCAACTTCATAGTACTTAGGTTTCCTCTTAAGCACCTTGTAGGGACCAGCATACGGTGGCTCCAATGACTTTCGCACGTAATCTAGCCTCACAAAGACATGGGTACAGTGCTGCATGTCTTTGGGTATGTAAAAGGTATTGTTTCTGTGCCACTTAGTTGGCCTCGGAGACAAGCTAGCCATATGTCTTGCTAGGCGTGTAGCAAAGCTGGTGATGTCTTCGACGGTGTGGTTGTCTGATGGCGACAGGAACTGGCCGGGTAATCGTATAGGCTCACCGTAAACCAACTCGGCTGAGGATGCTTGGACGTCATCTTTCCAGGAACTGCGTATGCCGAGCAGAACGATAGGTAAAACCTCTGTCCATCGTGTGTTGTTGTGACACATGATACCTGCTTTGAGTTGTCGATGCAGCCTCTCAACCATCCCATTTGATGCAGGATGATAGGCTGTGGTGCGATAGTGACGTGCGCCGAGCAGAGATGACAGGGCCTTAAACAGGCTGGACTCGAACTGCCGGCCGCGATCTGTGGTGATCTGCGAGGGGCAACCGAACCTCGATATCCACCCGGATACCAAGGCGGCCGCGCAGGTTTCGGCAGTGATATCTCTGAGTGGTATCGCCTCAGGCCATCGTGTGAACCGGTCAACGATGGTGAGGCAATATCTGTAATCAGAAGAAGGTATTAGAGGCCCTATCAGGTCGAGATGGATGTGATGGAATCTCGACGAGGTTGAAGGGAAATGGGAAAGAGGAGCGGATGTGTGACGGGTAACTTTACAGCGCTGGCAGTGAAGACAGCATCTGCACCACTCTCTACAGTCCTTACGAATCCCTGGCCAGACAAAACTTTGCGTGACCAGTCGCACGGTAGCTGTACGTCCAGGGTGGCTCAGACCGTGAAGGGCGTCAAACACTTGCTTGCGCAGTTCAGGTGTGACGTAGGGTCTTGGTGGTTGTGTTGAAACGTCACAGTAGAGATTGGTGTCTGAGCCAGCCAGAGTTATCTTTTTCAGTTCTAGCGATGATCCTTTTTCCAATAGCAACTGAAGTTCGGGGTCTGACTCTTGAGATTGGGCTAGGGCGCTGTAATCAATCGTCCTTGCAACTTCTTCGATACGTGACAGTGCGTCAGCTACGACATTTTCAGTACCTGGTATGTAGCGTATGTCTGTAGTAAACTGAGCAATATAATCAAAGTACCTGTATTGACGTGGCGAGCAATTTTCTCTTGAATTCTTGTAGGCGTATGTAAGTGGGCGGTGGTCGGTGAAGATGACAAATTCCCGGGCTTCCAGCATATGCCGGAAATATTTGATTGCCTCATAGGCGGCTAGCAGCTCGCGATCGTAGGGGCTGTACTTGCGTTGAGCTTGGTTCAATTTCTTGGAGAAGAACGCGAGTGGCTCCCACTGTGTACCGACGCGTTGTTGTAAGACAGCTCCTATGGAAACATCAGATGCGTCAGTTAGTATAGAGAGCTCTGCCTGTTCCCTTGGGTGAGCAAGGAGCGTAGCGTTTGACAGCGTTCTTTTGCATTCTTCAAACGCTTCCAGCTGGAACTGCGACATCTTGACCGGGTCTGAGCCCTTGACCTTTTCTCCACACAACATCGAGTTCAGTGGCGCTTGGCTTTTTGCAGCATCGGGTACGAATCTTCTATAAAAGTTTAGCATGCCAAGGAATCTCCGTAACTCCTTCACCGTGCGTGGAACTGGAAAGTCCTGTATCGCCTGGACTTTCGTGCTGAGAGGTTTAGTACCAGCAGTTGTTACCTGGTATCCAAGGAAAGTCACCTCGGGCTGGCCCCACACACATTTTGCTGCGTTGATGAGAACACCGTATTCTTGCAAGCGTGACAGCAGCTGGCGCAGGTGAAGTTTGTGCTGGTCTGGAGAAGAAGAATAAATTAAAATGTCGTCGAGGAATCCGAAGCAGAAGTCGTCAAAGCCGGTAAGTACTTCGTCTATAAAACGTTGAAAGGTTTGAGCTGCATTCCTAAGGCCAAACGTCATAAAGGGAAACTCAAACAATCCGAATGGCGTCGTGATGGCCGTCTTTGGTATGTCCGCTTCATTTACCGGTATTTGATTATATGCTTTGATCAAATCAATTTTTGTGAATATAGTGGAGCCAGAAAGTCGCTGTGAGAAGTCCTGGATATGGCGTATGGGGTAGCGGTCAGGCACAGTACGAGCATTTAGGGCACGGTAGTCACCGCACGGGCGCCACCCATCATCCTTCTTCCTCACCAGGTGCAGTGCTGAAGACCACGGGCTTTCGGAGCGCCTTGCAGTTCCGCTGGTCATCATGTCATCGAACTCTTTCCTTGCGATCTTCAATCTTTCTGGATCCAGGCGCCTAGGTCTGCTTGCAACGGGTGGTCCAGGAGTAGTCTTAATAAAGTGCACCGTATTATGTTTTGGTTTGTTCCGATTCACAGTACCTGCAGGGCGGGTAACCTCTGGAAACTCACGCAGCAGCTGGTGAAACTCAGTCTCTCCGGTGACAGTTTTGATAGATGCCACATCATCTGGAACCCGCTGCGGGGACGCCGCCACGAAGAGTAAAGTGGTGCCATCTATGAGCCTGTGGTTGCGGCAATCTATAAGCAGATTATAATAAATTAGAAAATCCACCCCTATAATTGGCTTTGACACGTCGGCTATGGTGAATTTCCAAGTAAATGTACGGCGGAGACCTAGGTTGAGATTGAGTTGCACTGGTCCATAGGTATTAATAATACTTCCATTGGCAGCTGTTAAACTAAACTTTGCTATATTGCAGGGCGTCCTAATTGCCGACCGAGGGTAGACGCACAAATCGGAGCCTGTATCGACAAGAAATAGTATTTTAGAATAGCGGTCAGATACAAAAAGTCGGCCTGATGCTGATGGGCAGTCGTAGGCCGCTAATTCGGGCTGCCTTTTGAGTTTTCCGACCTCCATGAACAAGGCTGTGTGCATTTCTTTGCCCGGACGCCGTATGTGAAATGATAGAAACAATGCGGGTGGTTTTCTGGTGGCTGTCGTGGCCTGGATTTGGATCTGCTTCGCCAGTTGCCACTTTTAGAATGTGAACGAGAACGACCACGTACCTGCCTTTGGTTATCCACTCTAGTAGATAGTGCACTCACTTGCCTAGTTAATTCCGCTATCTGGCTCGCCATTTCTTTTATGAGGGTAGTTGTACCTGCCTCCGCGACACTTGCCACTTGCATGGGCCCCGCCGGCGCAATCTCGTTAACCGTGTCCGCCAGCTCAGCCAATTTGTCCAAAGTAAGGTCAGGTTGCGACGCTATTACCGTCTGTAGGTTGGTCGGTAACCGATTCGACCACAATGTCCTAAGAAAGTCTTCCGGTACTGACGGTCCTGCAAGATGCTGTAAGTGACGTAAAAACTGTGATGGTTTACGGTCACCCAGCTCCTCGTGCATTAGTAATTGCTTAACTTTCCGTTCCCGCGAGGCTGACAACCGTTTGATAAGTTCCGTCTTTAATTTCTCATATTTATTCACCGCTGGTGGGTTGGTGATTATATCTTTCACCTCAGTGGCATACCGGTGCTCCAGCGCTGACACGACCTGATAATACTTAGTTAGGTCGACGGTAACGTTCGCCAACGCGAACTGACACTCCATCTGCGCGAACCACATCTCTGGGTCATCAGGCCAAAATGGTGGTGGACGAACGCCTACACGCGACGTTTCCGCGGTCAATTGATCTCCTTTAGGCGTTATCACGTCGGGGTCACCAATATGTAGGTATTAGTCCACCAAATAAAACTCCAAAAGTCACTAACAACGGTTATATTCTAGTTTTTAAGTTTATATCGGTTACACAAGAGTAGGAAGCACGTTGCACTTTAGAAAGACAGTTTGAAAGATAGAAGAATATAAAGACAGATGGAAGATTAACAAGCAGAGCAAATTTAGCAACAGGAAAAAGACTTAGATGTTACGAGCGGGGGCGCGGTAAGCTAGTGCGGAGGCAAGCGAGCGCGTGAGTGCCTTGCGCGACGGCGAACAATGGACTGGCGCGTGAGTTGGCGACGAAACCGAACGGCGTGCGCGGCGCGGCGGAGACAGCCGAAGGTTCCCGACCAGTGACTCGGGTCGCTTCGTTGTGTGGCGGTGGCGCCGCCACAGTATCAAGAACAATACGTAACAACTACAGTTTAATCATTATTATATTGTGGGAGACTGATGCCTAAGCTAGACGTAAGGCCTGTATTTCAGGACACCAGGACCCCATTCGGAGATGGTAACATTTTGTAGATGCAATACATATTACACAATACATATTATACAACGTGTAACAGAATAAACGCATAAACTCTTTTTTTTCAATGGGAAATCATCATAATTATGACTCCTTCCGCTTTTGCCCATCCGTGCTCCTCCTAGTGCCCTTTGCGTTCCAGGGCCGCGGTGACTCTTTCATTCGATGATGTCATTTGATGATTTCCCATGGTAAAAAAAATATGGTAGGTAATTATAAAATTAAATGAAATAAAGTAAATTAATAAAATGATCTCCTGCCCAAGTTTATCACAATAAACTGATTTTCTTCTAAGACTGGACTTTCTCCTTTTTCTTCTACAATGTAATAGAATACTGGCGAGGTTATCAGGTCACCCACTTGACCGGTCATCGACTCTGGCTTGCATCGAGTACCGCTATATGGGTCAATGAATAATGTCGAGATACTGTTGCTGTCTGTGTATTGTTATTGTGTTGAGTTGTATTGGAAATCATGTTGTTTTAATTGAAGGGTAGTTTGATGAGTACGAGGCACTGATTGCAGGTTTTTTTACGCTTGAGTTTATTGCAATTATAACGTCTAGACAACTACCACGATGAGTGGATTCGATAACTAACAAAGTTCCGGTTCTAGCACGATAATTTTAGTAAAAATAAAGTGACAAATGAAATAGTAAAAGGCATGTTACACTGTGAGTATTTTTACCCCTCTCCTGCCCGTCGGCGATCAACAGTAGTATATTATTATGCCAAGATCCCTCGAAAATCACCTATTCTGGTAAAACAGTAGGTATGTTTATAGTAATGAAACATCAAACTTTAGGACTAAAGTTTACGGCTATATTCTCTTGTTTCATACAGTTTATGTTTTTATATAAATTATTTTGGGGTTTAAATTTAGAAATTTATCTAAAACTTATAATTTGAATTGTGCTAAGTAGTTAAGCCCATTAGTTTGATACCCAACACGACCACATTAATAAAAAATAAAAATAAGTTCATGTTTTAATGCGCCCTAGAGGGCGCCACATACAATTTATTGCGACATAACCTAGCCTATAACCAGTGGACAATTTAGACGCTTCCAATGACACCTCAATAGTCAAATTATGATAAATGGTTTAGAAGTTATGCTGGAACAGATGAACATACATACATACAAACCGGTCAAATACATAACCCTCTTTTTTGCTTCGCCGTAGTTGAGAAAAAAATATGGTTTTAAGTTCTTTTTTGCAAACTTTCGATTAACAAAATTGCGTCAGTAACTAATGTGATAATTATCTGTTATAAGTTGTACGAATTTTCAACAGCCAATCACTTCACTTCAACTGCGTTTAATTTGTGACGCATTGACAGTGTATTTCCTAAAATCGGTTGTAAGTATCATCTTCATTTCAGCCGAAAATCGTCCACTGCTGGACATAGGCCTGCCTTAAGTGTCGCATCGACGAGCCCTGTGTATCACGCAACCAGTGGATTTCCACGTCCTTCACCAGGTTATCAGTCAACATTGGGAGGCCTTCCAACGCTGCGTTTTCCATCTACATCGCCTATCAGTTCCTATAAGTATCATATGCCTGTAATTTCACCGATATAAACCATTCCGGTTTCTACAATCAAGATGCATTACGGGGTTCCGCATTTTTCGCCAGTGCAAGCACACATAATATGCTTGAACTTTGTCGATTTCGCCTTTGACTTCAAAAGCTGGCAATCCACTTTAGAAATCGACGATATTGCAGCATCACTGCCTGTAATTTGCCGCATTTGCTGCCCGCTATGCCCCAGTCTGATAGACTTGGAAAACAGCAGAAAGTGTTAGCATTATCAATCAGCCTGTTAACGCTTTCACTCTTAGGACACAGACCTCCTGTCTGTGAGAAAAGCTTTGAAAGATCTTCAAAAAATTAACACTTTGGAGCTCGTGGCTTCAAAATACCAGCAGTATAGCTCGATCTTCAAAGGACAATCATCATCTGCCTGGCCGGCTTCCAGTCAAATCGGATTCAGCTGATCCGGCTGCCATTTGTAGATCTTTGACAGTCATTACGGATGTTCGAAGCCAAGATCTGACAGCAATCTTGCCATGGACTATCGCCTTACCCAGTTACTGGCTTGTCCACCACAATCAAATAGACAGTTACTTCATGTAAAATGCTGGTACTCAGCAGCATCTGATTAGACTGGAAGATGACCCCAACGTAGTTGCGACAAGGGTACGCAGATTGACTGTACATCTTAAACAAGAAGTACCTAGCTGCCGTGTGAAACCAACGCTTACTAGCGTAAACAGCTCTGAAATCTCAGTTATAATTTAATAGCTTTTGCCCGCAACCTTGTGCGTGCATATTCCGTTTTTCCTGTTCCCCTATAGCCTATAGCTTTCCGCATGAATATTGTTTTTATATGTAAAAATAATTTTCCAAATCCGACTGGTAGTTCCAGAGATTAGCACGTTCAAACAAACTCTTCAGCTTTATTATATTAAGTAAGTATAGACATAACGACCAAAACAAGATTCCAAACGATTTTCTTTCACAACTTCAAGACACCATTTACGAAACCTTTGCATATCAAGTAACAAGAAACATCTTTCTGTCAATCAAGCCTTTGAAATGAAAGTATTGGCGACGACCTGTGTATGTACGTCCTTCAGGCAGACATGATAGAATTCCCTTGACGACGCATCAATCAGGGAGATCGATGTCTAAGTAAAAGGCTTTGCATTGCAATGAAATCTACACAAGTAAGAGAGTATGTCAACGTATGAATTTAAGTGGAGCAATGAAAATATTTTTCACTATGAGTATGGTAATATTTTTCCTGAATCGTGATTGAGTTTACAGGAACATAAATCATGCAATAACCTTCACATTACGTGGATGTGCCAAATAAACTTGCAATAAAGTACATTGACCTTTTAAAGTACATTCCCTAGTATCCCTTCGTAGATACCCGAAAAATAAATAATGGAACCGTTTTTCATTGCTAAAGAACGTAACGGATAACGGTAGAAGTCGATTCAGAACAGCTTTATGTTTGTTTCTTTTTTTGAAATTAAGAAAGTCAATAAATCTATGTGGGTCAGTGACCGTTATTGCACATTTATCTGGTGTCTACCATAGGTTCTTTTTTATTTTTAGTTTTAGAAAACCGCTATGTGTGCGAGTCTTTTCCTTTGAAATATAATAAACACTTATCATAATACCTTTCCATTTTTGGTTAGGTGATTAATAAGTGCTCGATGCAAATTAAGTGCTGTAGGTATACAGTGTATATAATGTGTAACATCATATCGCAAAATGCTCTTGTTATTGTAGACTTGGCGCGATGGCAAGTCTACAATAACAATAGCATCATGTTCATCATCTGCACAATCCACATGAAGCAGTAACCTCAAACTAAGATTTGACGGTACATATAATTAACCTAAGTTAGTAAGCAAAAGTAATATTCATACGAAAATGTCTTCTTGGCCGAAAATCCAGGATTTTGGGGCAAACATTAAATATTTGTAGAAGACACAGCACAGCCATTCGTCTCAGAATTTCGTATGCTGGAGCGCCTGAAAAATTTGCATTTCAAAACACACACAGGGGTTGGTCGAGAAACTGGATAAAAGTTTAATATATTACGAATTCAGTTTGTTAGAAAACACTGGAAATATCTGTATTGCTCTGATATTTTGAGAACTGACTTTCAAGATGTAGTGACTTTTTGTTGAAATTGAATGGAGTTAAGACGCAAATCAAATCAAATAAAATGCCCATTTTGAGAGCAGGATCCAACAAAGAGATATTTATTTCATGTCTCTTTCATACTTACTAGTGAAGTAATGTTGTATACTGCTGTCAAAAAGGAACTTTTATTTTTTGACAACTTTATCTATACTAATAATTTAAGCTGAAGAGTTTGTTTGTTTGTTTGTTTGAACCCGCTAAACTCTGAGTTCCAGAGATTGAAGTCGGATTTGGAAAATTCTTTTTTGTATATGATAGCCACATTCATAAGGAAGGCTACAATAGGCTATACGGGAACGAGAATTTTCTACGGAAATAGGAAAAAACAGGATATGCGCGTACGAAGTCGCGGTGTCTATAGATGTACTACGTAGAACAAAGGACGACGAAGACCTTAGGTACAGAAAAGTGACTAATATACCAAGCAGTAGTTTGTTGCAATAGCAAATTATTGATTGATTGATTTGATGAAGGGTATGTATATAATATATTTATTTATTAAACATATATTTGTATATAATAATTACAATATTTATGTAGGTTTATTAATACTTTAGTTTGAGGCTTAACATACCCTTTTCTCTTGCTCTTTCTTACACACTATTGTCTACATTTCTTCTATATTTCTCCTTTCGCAGGTCTGCTGCAAGAAATTTCTTAAGAAATAAGCAGTACCTTTTTACTATTATTTTTTATGATATTTCTGAAACTGTTTTTCTGTGTGTACATAAATTATAAAATAAATAAATAAAGGGTGTAATCAATATTTTGAAGCAGTAAAATTGTTTCGGCATCTTTGAAGGAGCTAAACGAACCCCATAAAATACAATTCTTATACGAAACACCACGGGAGCTAATTTGCGGGAAAAAGATAGTAAATAAATAAATGAAGATCTCCGATAAACAGAGAAACAATTCTACTAATTTTTGGGCAACGTTCACAATCGCATGTCAGTTGCAATCAGACAAAAAAGCCTTATTTTCCATACATTTTACAAATGCGAACGTTGCTCAAAAATTTGTAGAATTCGCACTCAGATTGGCGTTAACAATTTTGTTATGTTATCGACAGGAGAACAATTGAATTCAGTAGCTAAGTATAATTTAAAAGTCACCTTAACGCTACTAAGGGCAGGAAAAGCCCTAGTTTCCCACGAAAAAACACTGATTTCCACTTGTTCATAAAATAGGTATTTTATTTCACCCGACACCAACCCACTGGTAATAACGATTCATGAAAGAACTCAGTAAATTGAAGAGAAAAAGATAGTGTTACGGGATTTTATTAGGGTCCACGATAATGGTGAATGTCGTGGGTACGTTTTCGCCCTAGATAACCGTTTACGAGGAAGTGAGTCCTTGGTAGTAGGTTAAGATAGGGTGTAATAGGTGTAATAGAAATAACTCAAAACCTTTTTTTTTTATTATTATTATTGATAGGCACGCGCTTGACCACTATCTCACCTGATGGTAAGCGACGATGTGGTCGAAGATGGAGCACGCTTGCCTAGAAGTAACCTATTCACTCTTGACTTAAAGTCTCCCAGGTTGAAGCTATCAGGAAACACAGACTCCGGCAAGGAATTCCACTCCTTAGCGGTACGCACAATGAATGTATTCCCAAAACGCTTTGTGCGTGTGGGTGGGATGTCCACCATGTACCGGTGGCGCATCGCCGTACGTCTTGTGGTCCGATGATGGAACGGGCTAGGCGGAATCAAACTATGCAACCTGAAAAGGGGTCATTGTACTCAATCAGTATATAAAACTACTTTTAGCATGGGAATTGTACTTACTCGTCATTATGAACAACTTTTACAATTTTTTTTTAATTTATTTATTTAGAGACATTTTTATCGCAATGCGTAGGTATGTCAGCCCCATCGTACCCTAAATACACATTAGTCATATCTGGCCATGAACCTAAACAGACTCTTCGCATCCTCGCCATTTGGTAGAGCCAGGATTTTATGAAATTGTCGGGAGGACACGGCGCGGCATACGCTGGCAGAGTTTGCCGCGCGGGAGGAGCCGCGCCGTGCCCTCGTCTCTGTGGTAGGCAGTGACCTCGGCGGCGAGGAGTCCTGGGACGCGGTGGACTCCTTCTGCGAAACAGTTATCGCGCAGAAGGAGGCTGCGAAAAGGGAGAGGGAGATGTCGAGTCCCGGCCCGCAGCAGGCGCACCGGGCGTCGGAGAAGGGCATACGCTGCCCTCCTTCTACCCCCCTAACTGGGTCCAGGGGTGGCGGACTTGGGGACGTCCGTCGCCCCCCATTCATCCGGACCCGAGGTGGCGGCGCGTGGTGTTCCCGTGCGCCCCTCTGACGTCGCGGGGGGAGTTAAACACCTCACTCCTCCCGCTTAAAGATGTGGCCCGCGGAGGCGGGCCGGCACCAGCCGGGGATTACGGAAGTCGCATACGTTCCCGCGATCCCCGGCGTAGGTGGAAGATGGAACACCAGGGTGGTTTTAGTCAGTAAGAGTCTGACAGACCCCTCTGCCCGCCCCAGGGCGGAGGATATCCATAAGGATTTCACCCCGTAAAAAAAGAGGATTTTATGGAATGTAATTCTAATGATGTCAAAACAAGCAGTGGTGCTATTATAAAAATATCAATATGATAATTAAAGTGAAGTGAGCGTGTAGGACCGGTTGTTGTGGCGACACTTGGGGGAGGCCTATGTCCAGCCTGCAGTGGACGTCTTTCGGCTGATATGATGTTGATGATGATGATGATGAGCGTGTAGTGAGCTTTCATTCCACCTAGGTGCTGAGATTGACAGCTTACTTTGAGATCACTTCACTTAAGTTTTCACGTCGATATTTTACAGAATCTACAGTCTGGTCGTTACCTTCGTGAGTAATCAGATAACACCAAGACATCTAAATTACAAGTATACTAGATATTTGTGTCACGTATCTCACGTACCTTTGAGTGATTTATCTGCCATCTGGATCCTATAGAGGCATTTAAATTATTATTTGGATCGTCCTCGAAAAGTGACACTTTAGTACTGAAGTAGATCTGATATCCGCTAAAGCTATGAATTTTTATTAGGAGTACAGTTTGAGATGTAACTTAATCGAAATCATTGGAACGAGTTACGTGTGAAAGTCATATTTTGAATTTATTTTCTGGGTTAATAGCATGGCAACAGAAAAACAACAGGTTCTTGTACAAATAAATGGTAACTAACGAGCTTTGTATAAAAGTATTTCTTTTAAATTATGCCATGGTGGTGCGGACTGAGAGTTGATGAGCTCAGAATATTATGTTTGTACGCCAACAGCCATTCAGCCCATGTTAAGGTTGTATAAAAGACAAGACCGCATTATACACTTGTGGATGTTTCTATAATGGTTTCCTGTGCTTATTATGATGATGATTATGAGATTTGATAAACAAAGTCGCTTTCGCCGTCTGTACAATCAATAGACAGCGTGATTCAAGAGGAAGGTTTATTTTGTATAATTCGGCCTGAAATTCCTACGGGAAAGGGAAAAATGGGATGCGCGGACGAAGTCGCGGGAAAAAGCTAGTAGGTATATAAAAATAAATAAAATCCTTATGAATCAAACACCACAGCCTCTATACTTCTATAGATAAACAGGCTCTTATAAATGCCCAAAGCCCTCTACACATTTGAATACACTACACCAATCGATCGATCGTCGATAATGCTATCGATCGACATCGATCGACGTTGATCGATAGGTGTGGTTGCTTTGGCGGATCGAAATATACTGGGCGATAAACAATTGATCGACCGCCGATCGATGCCATCGATGGAAGAAAGAAGTCGACGACGATCGACGTGGACTAATTAATTCTGGCATCAATCATCGATCGACAATCGATCGATTGGTGTGGAAGAAACTATTTATCGACGTCGAATAATCCATTCTACCATCGATAGATAGAATCGATCGATTGGAGTGGTAACACCCTTACAATTCAGAATTTTTAATCCAATTTTAACACGAAACAACTGAATTATCTCATACGAGTACTTAGTCAGGTATGTGGTAGGGTAAATAAATAAACAGGTTGGTTCGTTGGTTGTGAATAGCTTATCAATAACTTATCATACTAAAAATACATGAATCATTTTTGAAATAAATGTTTTAGGTACCTACTTATTTATCCTTTAAATAGGTGAATAAGTAAGCATCAACGAGTTATACTCACATTACAAAGCCATAAAAATACCACAATAATAATACACGTAATACATTATTCATACAGTTTCTTGAATCCGAGTTCAATGAATTGAGAAAACATGATATTATTCTGAACATGGCGGTATGGAAATAAACTTCGGTGTGAAAATATTCAGGAGATGTGAAATGGGCCCCTCGTGGTTGTGACCTTAAAGGGTTATTTAGGGGCAGGTATTTTGGAACTCAATATTGAAATTGTGCTTAAAATATTAAATCATACCTACCTACCTAACTATAAAAAAGAGTTTATTTGCGCCAAGCATGATGCGTACCAAAAATAACTGCCAGGGTTGCGGATTTTGTTCGTAAGTGCCACCGCGGCCCTGAAAAGCAAAGGGCACTAGGAGGAGCACGGATGGATCAGTAAGAGTCTGACACTCATCAAATCATCAAATGACCCCTCCCGCATTGGTGGAGCAGGAGGGGTCATTTGATGATTTCCCATCCATAAAAAAATTAAAAAAATACAAAATTACAAAATTTATGTAAGTTGGGAAGATATGCGTCACATTCGCACAAAACGGCCATCGCTCAGCATAATGCTGGGACTCGTGTGCGAGACATAGCCACAACGCTGGTTTTCAGCCTTAAAAGTTATGTAATTATTCTCTCTTTGAATAATGTAGTATTTCAGAACAAAGTTAGGCCCGTTAGGCCCCATGAATGTAGTAACGACCCAAAACAAAACAAGTGAAATAAATTTTCTTCTACAGTAAAAGTACCATGACATAATTATGTTATCAAACCTATATCATCATGTAAATGAGACATAACATAGGTACCTAATATTCGAACAAGGAAAGATAATAATTTGATGGCGCCCCAGTCCCCAATGAATTTCATTGTGGTAATACTCGTAACTCCACGATGCGGTGCCCAAACGACTCTTTAACCATTCCATTGTACTTGCTGAATAAGTCATGACTCCGATCTTTCGTACCAATCTACAAATTGAATTATATTTAGGTATATAAAACTAGAATACCTACTACGAATTTAAGATCATTTACAATATAATACACTAAAAAATGAAAAGTCCTAACTATAATATGGCTTAAAAAATGAATCCGCGTCGCTGTCGGCTGGAAGTGAGCCCAAAAAACTGGCGGCATTGCCACGTTTTAAGGCAAAAAGCCAGCCCTTGGGTCACGCGAAGTGTCAACTAAGCGTTTAGCAAGTTCTTTAAATAACGCATGAGCACTCGGACCCCACGGTTCAAGAGTTTCAATCCCAAACGGCTCGAAAATATAATTGCCAACTAAGTTATTGTATTTCCGCCGTTTGAGGTTCTCAGCAGCCGCAGCGGCAGCACCACCAGATCGTTATATCTAACATTATCGCATAACACGAACGTAAACAATAAATTCGTAATGTTATAAAGAAGAAAATAACACTTATTATACTAAGACGAAAACCCAAATATCAACTTAGTGAGTAAGTAATAAAAATAACACTCTAAAAAAGCTCCATCGCAAAACTGTACTAGCATGAAGTTTTACTAGCGCAAAATTTTGCTAAGTTTTTTTAAGTAGGCGTCGGCAAACTTAACAAAAGTATAACAATATTTTCTTATAAAACGTGTCTGTAAGTTCCCAAAGGCTTATTATCAAGTTAAAAAGAAGTTTATTTTCTTCGCTCTTCGTGCGATATGTATTAAAATATTTATTTAAGTAAGTACTTACCGATATTTAAACGCGAAACGCTTCAAGAAAACTCACGATGTATGAAGCGCCATCATCTTTTGTTAATAATTTTCATTGCTTGGCAACAATGCGACATAGATGCAAAACAACTGTAAGTTGTTTTATGTTTTTCTTAGAGAAAACCCTTTTCTACAATACGACTTATACACATACACGTATACGTATCGAACGAGCCGAGTTTGTATTAAAACATTAACGTGTCACTTCCTCTTATTATTTACTGTAGGCACCTGCATTATCAAATTAACGGTTTAAAACTGTATACCAGTCCTCGACACAGGTAAACCGTTAGTAGAAGTTAAGGCTGCCATCAGACGGACTGCATCGCAGCAACTGCACGTAGTCGATATATTCAACTGCATGCAGTTGTACGTTCGACTTCGAACAGTCGTGATATCAACTTCACGCAGTTGTACGTTCGACTTCAAACAGTCGTAATATCAACTTCACGCGGTTAGCTGCAGTCGTGTGGAGTCGATATTAACTGCATAAAGTCGCAACTTGATGTGGTCGGCTACAGTCGTGTGGTGTCGACGCACGCTGTCCATCGCTAACCGCATACAGTTAGTGTGCAGTTAGTCAAAGAACAGAGGGCTTAGTGTGAGTTTTTTAACGTACTCGATCGCGTTAACGTAAACGTTCGCTTATGTCAAATTGTATAGAAAAAAACAGGTTGTCCGTAAGTGTCACCAGACAGCGCTTATGAGGTTTCAATACAAATTGACGTTTACGCTAACGCGATCGAGAACGTTAAAAAAACTCACACTAAGGCCACAGAACGCGCGTCGGTCGCGTCGAAAGTTTAAGTTGGATAGTGAATCCTATTTCGAGTACATAGAGTCGTTAAAGAACGTTAGGCTGCCACGCCATCAGATGGACTGCAACTGCATGCAGTTGAATATATCGACTACGTGCAGTTGCTGCGGTGCAGTCCGTCTGATGGCAGCCTAATACGTTACATAAAAAAAACACAGGTTTTTATGAAACCAACTCATTGTTCCAATGCACATTACACATTTCATAACTATAACAAAATCGAATCGTAATCGTATCGCCTGCAGTAAACACCCTCAAACTCCTAAGTACCCATTGGAGTCTCTAAGTCGTGACAGTCTACGTCGCAGCGTTCTATCACTGAGCACTGAGACGAAAGTACGACACTAAGGCTGAATGTCTGTTGGAGTGGAGCGAGCTATCTGAGAAGGACGAGGAAGATGAGCTGAGCGATTTGGTTTTAGAGTAACAAGGCATAAGTAGGTTTATACGTTCGTTGTTCATGAATGGAATTAGACTTTTATTCACTCTAAGGGTGTTATTACACTAATCGATCTATCGTCGATTGATGGCATCGATCGACATCGATCGACGTTTGGTGCGGTAGCTTTGACTGATCGACGGATACCGGGTGATAAACAATTGATCCACCGCCAACTGATGCGATGGCATCGACGTTGATTAATTCCTGTAGTTTTGGCTGATTGAAGAAAGAAGTAGAAAATATCGATCGACGTCGACTATTTCATTCTACCATCGATCGATGATCGATCGATTGGTATGGTAACACCCTAAAATGGACCGATGTCCTGCCAGTCTATTCTCACAGTTCACTAAGGGTGAAGTAAATTGTCATTTCAACTGGTGCTAGGTACTGAAAGCTCATTTTAAAAGCTCTCGTCACATATGTGTGATTGTTACAGCCCGTGTATCCTAACATATCACCGTGACAGTTAAGTTACAGACCGTCAGTGACAGTTCACTTCAAACTCATTCCACCTTTTTTTTTAAGGATTGGAATTCATCAAATGACTTCGTCCGCTGTGGGTGGAGCGGAAGGGAGTGTCAGACTCTTACTGACTAAAACCCATCCGTGTTCCTTCTATTGCCCTTGCGTTCCAGGGCCGCGGTAACACTTTCGAACATATTCCGCAACCCTGGCAAGCTCTGGCCCTAGCGAGCCCAGTCTCGTTTGCTGACTGCTCTTTCAGGCGCGAGTGGAACGAAACGCGCCGTCGACTCTGACCTGTTCTGTACTCATTCCACCTAAGTTTTCATAGACTAGCTCTACTGATGAGGTGGTAGCAAACCATGCCACTAGATACGAATGTCAAACCGGTTATTGTCGCAATGCTTTGAAGAGACCTTTTTATACATACATCGGTCTCTGTTATAATATGTATAATGGTGAAGATTTGACCATCATCATTCATGAATGTTTTATTAGTCTATTGTATTAATTGAAGTTCTTCAAACTTACCGTACAGATGTGATCAGGTGGGGACTTTGTTATTGAGCGTGTTGCTCCATTTCTTCTTCCCAATTAAAATACTAGAAAGTACATTTTTAACGTTAAATGAAACCTAGCTCAGCCAAAAAAAAGACTTCTGTAGCTCTGTGCCGCTCCGTTCCTCTCCGCTTCTACTTACAAGCAACCTAACTTCGAATCATTATGTCGCGAGTAGTTGACATCTTTACATTTACACTGTGTAATGAGGCGAACACTTTAAGCTTCATAAATCATAATATCAGACCGCAGACTCTCATAATGAAGGATCGTGGAGAATAGTGATTTGCTTCACGATGCTTGACGAACGAAGTTTGTTCACTGATAAAACTTTAGGATCTTTATATTTTATTTTTTTATGATGAAAAATCATCAAATGACTCCTTCCGCTCCACCCAGAGTGGAAGAAGAGGATTCTAGCGATATCAGCGAGGAGACATCTGATGCATTACGGTACCTTACGGGTGGCGCGGAAACGTAGAACACAACTTTTTCAACTTTTTGCATCGCTATATCTCCGAAATTGTGGTTCTTAGGAAAAAATCGAAGAACAACTTATATAGACAACCAATTTTTGTCTCATCTATTTTTATGATAAAACTTACGATTTAACTGAAAAATGCAAAAAAAACGATTCTAATAATATTTGACATTAGAGAACGTAAAGGATCACGACAAAAGTCGATTCAGGACAGCTTTATGTCTTTATTTTTCTTTTTGATATTAGGATAGTCAATAAATGTATGTGGGTCAATGACCGTTACTGCACATTTATCTGGAACTAACCATAGTTTGTAAAGAGCGTGGATGTTAGGACAGCAAAGATTTAGTTTTTATTAACTGCAATAACGTAATATCGTTGAACTATAAAAGTTAACGAGGTTAGAAACAGTGCTTGTAACTGCTTCACATAGCAAGAAGTTATGGAACTATGTAATATCACGGTTATTATTATTATATATAGACACTCAAAACAAGAAACAAAGTATCTGCTATTCGTTACTTTCTTTAATAATGGCCATTCTTTGAGGCTAGTAAAACCTCATTTGTGTCTCACTGCTTCTTCAAGGTTAAGCAACGCTTGCCGGGGTCGATCTGTAGATGAGTGACCATCTTCTGTGGATGGTTGACCATCTTAACATACCGAGATTCCTCCGTGCCTCGGAAAGCATGTTGAACCGTCGGTCCCAGCTGTCATTTGTATACCTTTGGCAGTTGTTACGGATTGTCAGAAGCCAGAAAAACTGACTCCAGTCTTGGCAAGAAGTACCGTGTTACCCAGTTAATGGGTTGCGGGAGTCTGGTAGGCAGCCGCTCTACGTAAAACAACTCGTGTGTGGAATTGAGAGTGAAAATAAGAAAATGCGTTCAATGGCGGCCGTAACCATACCGTATAGTACCTAAGTATACCCCTCGTTATACATATTAGGACAGTTGTGGTTCTCAAGGTTTTCCTTATAGGCTTACCCTTACAGGTACTCCATAATTGATACTTTCCTTAGCTTTATTATAAGATTCGCTTTTGCTGGGAACGTGTGGCTTGGTGTGTTGCCGTGTGTTCTTTGAATCAAGCAGTGTCTGGTGTCCGCGGCTCGTCCGAATTTTATTCGTGCCGATGTGATCCTTGAGCGAAATAGTGCATAGTTGGTAGTTTTAAGGTTGATTTGCATAAGAATGTTTATCTATTAATAGGCGTTTAATGCCATCAAACTAATAAGTATGGCGAGTAAAACTATAAAGTGAACAAATAGTGCATGTTTGAGAATAATAAAATAAAAGTTAAAGGCCACTACTGAATGTTAAACTGTAACGATTTTACATTCAGCATGTCATCAGCATAACACTTACTGAAAGTACATCTGATCTACACAATGAAGGTTAGTTATATTGGTTTACTGAGAATTTAATTCTATACACGAAACAAACCACCCATTCTTATGCCTAGTTTACACAGTGCGAGTCAGCCAGCCGAGTAGCTGCAGTGCAGTAACTCGCATCGTATGGACGTATCTTACGTGATACTGCTACGTGCGATTTGGATAGTAGCTCGCATCTGAGTCACTTCAACAATTTATGCACATAACTTTATTAACCCGCACATGACTTCAGCTCGGACATCACTCGCATCGTTCGGACGCGTTTCGCCAGAGTTAGCCAGGCAGTTGCGAGTTGAACCTGTATTTTTTATGTGCTGCGCCTCGCAAGGGGCTCTGGGCAGTAACTATCATCGTGAAGACAACTAAAGCGAGCTACTGGCATACGAGTAGGCCATCCGAGTATCTGTCTACTGTCTGGTCAGCCGCTCGCACTGTGTAAACTTGCCATAACTTAATAAAAGGCGAGGTAACCAGAAGCAAATCTGAACTCCGGGCTACTTATGAGAGTTTCCAGATGGGAACACATAATCCAACCTGGGAATCGAGCCAGGACCTCATGAACCGCAAAAGCGCTTGCAATCACTAGATCACCGAGGTAATTAGTTAAATATCTACTTATTTATTTGCAGGGGTCTAGTACCTACCTACCCAATGACATTTTATCGATTTCGTATGAAATTGATTAAAAGGACTCGATGGCTTTCCGATCATAACAGCCAAAGTGATTAGCAGATAAGCTTCTAAGACAAACGGGTCTTAGAAGCTTATCTGCTAATCACTTTGCAAACACTCTTAAAAAAAACTGATGCACCGTAATCTTTTTCTTCATAATTCATTGTCTGTCTGAAATTTCGCTGAAAGACGATATTCCTATTTCTGTGAACCGTGACTTGATTAATGTATGTGCTAAATACACTTTACTCTTTCTTTTTCTGTATTTTCCCTGACTCCCAAACAGATATAATATCAAGGTATTTGAACGGATATCTTAATTTCAGCGCAACGACATACTTGCCAAGCGAGCTACGGAAAATTACATTCCTGAGGCTCTGCCAGTGTTGAATACGTGCAGGTATTTTATATCCCTTTCTGAACTCAGGAAAGCTGTGGACTCGGTGATAAAATTGATATTTACTGCGTTTTTCGATGTAAAATGTTCAGGGATTTCGGAAAAGATTTCAGAGAGATTTTGAAAAGTCTTTTGTGTGAGGTTTTGTGCTCTCTGTAAAGACTATAATAGTATAGTCGGAGTTCGAAAATTTTTAACCGACTTCAAAAAAAGGAGCAAGTTCTCAATTCGGTTGCAATTTATGTTTATTAGTACCTCATAACTCCGTTATATATGATATGATTTTTTTTTGCTTTTTTATGTGATAGGATGTACTTCTCGATTGATCCCTGCATTTTATCAAAATCGGTTCAGTAGTTTGGTTTTTAAATCAAAATAGCAGAAAAAAATATGTCATCCAAGTAAAAGAAATTGCGTATTTTTGATTTCCTGTGACTTTTCAGTGGTATTGTTAGTTAAAGATTTTATTTAAACAAGATCTAAAAACTTTTTTACAAGAAAAACCCACTTTCCAAATAAAAAAACTCTACAAAATGTAAAATAACTTTAATTTCGGAAGTTAGTGTTTTTTTATTTGAAAGAATTCGATTGTACTTACGTTGTTTTTTTATATTATGAATGTTTTAAGATTTTTTTTTCATCAATTAATATGGTAAAATCCATATGAATTATTGAGATGGTAGAAATCTTAGAGTATCTTGGATAAAGTCAGTATGACTCGGTGACACAGAATTCGGTTACTGTTTTAATGGAATATTATTTATTTAAACTTTATGTACAATAGTGGTACATGGGCGGACTTAATGCAACAAGGCATTCTCTACCAGTCAACCTTTGGAATATCCAAATCGGGCATCGTTTGTACCAGACTTGTCTCATCTCCATACTTGTCTTCATTTCAGAAATTAAATAAAAAAAAACATTGATTGATATGAACCAATCACAAATGAAAAGGCTAAGATTCAACAATCGTTATCGCTGAAAACTCATAACAAACTGTCACTTTATTTCAGTTTTTAACAATTTTATTTAATGTAGCCAGTCTCCGACAATTTCACAGAGCACCGTAAATCATTCGTAGGTAGTAAAATTGTCCCTCACACGTGTCGCGAAAACTAAATAATTCAGATTAAGTTTCAAGTAAGTAACTGGGATTCGTACAAGATAAGCCCTCACTCCTTAGCTTGCGTACCTGTTAATGGTCTAAGCCGATTTACCGTTTGGAAGGTTGACCAATCCTAGCTTTTGCATTTATCCATTAGGATCTAAAATACTTGGAAAATCTTCGGGATTTCGGTTCTTGGAAACAGATTTTATAGTATCTTAAATTCATAATGGACTAACGCTAAGATTAAAACTATATCTAGCTTGGTTTTATAACCACTGAGGCTGGCTGGTGACACAAAACAAGAGCAGAAACCAAAAAATTGTTCAGATTTGCGCTGAGCGCGGCCATTTTTTTTTTTTTTTTTGAGGATGGTAAATCATCAAATGACCCCTCCCGCTCTGGGTGGAGTGGCAGGGAGTGTCAGACTTCTACTGACTAAAATCCACCCATGCTCCTCCTAGTGCCTTTTACGTTCCAGGGCCGCGGTAACTCTTTCGAACAAAATCCGCAACCCTGGTTGAGCGCGGCCATGCCGGAAGAGTTACCGTCTCAGCATTTGCTGGGCATAAGACACCTCGCTGGTTTTCAGTTGGCACTCCGCAGTGACGAAGTGGTTTAATAACGTTTATAAATATCTGCCTAACCTAACCTAACAACGTAGACCAATGACGTGGCGAGGGCCATGGGTTGGATTGAAAAAAGAGGCCGGTAAATGTTCCGCCTGGGGGAGGCTTATGTTATACAGAAGTGGATGTTTTTCCGTTGAAAGCATTTTTTTTATTGATAGGCACGCGCTTGCCCACTATTTTACCTGATGGTAAGCGATGACGTTGTCGAAGATGGAGTATGCTTGCCTAGAAGTAACCTATTCACTCTTGACTTAAAGACTCCCGGGTTGTAGCTATCAGGAAACACAGACTCTGGCAGGGAATTCCACTCCTTAGCCCAATGAATGTGTTCCCTAAACGCTTTGTGGGTGTGGGCGGGATGTCCACCATGTAGTACCATGATGATGACGATGAAGCATAATATTGTAACAATGGTAAAAATTAACAAAATACTTAATGTAGGTTAGTATGGCTGTTTTTATTCCTGGCAAAAATAATCGACACCAGGGGGTCTACTCTCTAAGCCCGAAGTTCGTAGTTTCGGCTTTAGTGTCAGGCGTTTTCTACTCCGTATCCCCTACGGACTCACGATTAGTCCCGAACACGAACTCAAAATGAATGACAAGACGATTTGACAGTACCTAATTGATCTTAGTTCGGATTCGGGACTAATCGTGAGTCCGTAGGTGATACGGAATAGAAAACGCCCGACACTAAGGCCAGAACTACGGCTTTCGGGCATAGAGTGTAGACCCCCTGGCTTTAGGCGGTCACGAAAATGGAGATTTAATTTCATAATCCTCTAAATCACCCACGCTTACATCTATAAAGCCAAAGGTATTTATATTCCGCTCCGGAACTCCCATTGAATATAACCTTTACACTTAAACATTATGAAACACAATAGCACGCAGAGGAAAGTCCTTCGTGTAAAATTAATTTCACTAAAGGTCTCCGTAGCAAATAATTCGTAAGATTATTGCTTCCTGAGATCGTGAAATAAGTTTGATATTACCTAGGTACAGTTTTATTATTCTTTTAATTTTATTTTTTGGTGTCGGTGTTCCGTATGGTGTCGGACGTAAAAAATAGCACCATCCTATCACTTCCCGTGGGTGTCGTAAGAGGCGACTAAGGGACTCACCAGAGAGTGGGCAGCAGCATTCTCTGTACGTACATTGCAACAGCTACACTGCGATCGCCAACTCGCCTACCAAGCGTGGCGATTATGGCAAACCACAATGGCATACCTTATTATGGCCTAATTATGGTATACCAGCAAGCAATAACAATGTGTCCAAAATAGTCCACTGTTTCGAATGTGTAGACAG
The DNA here is from genome assembly GCA_947386135.1 of Melanchra persicariae. Classification (NCBI taxonomy): domain Eukaryota; kingdom Metazoa; phylum Arthropoda; class Insecta; order Lepidoptera; family Noctuidae; genus Melanchra; species Melanchra persicariae. The sequence continues at coordinate 1,760,176 of OX376655.1, read as the reverse complement.
TATAACGATATTTGCACTCATGTTGATCTATTTGTGGATAGTCACTTTGTCACGACAGGTTCATGGAATCCTTGCGAAAATTGAATACACTTTAATACAATTATTGTTTAATGTTAATGTGCTATCTTGGCTTATTTGTAACTTCTTTTATTTTTTGTAGCCTTCACTTACATCTTAAAGGCTGTTTAAATCTTGAATGCTGTGTACAGTCATAATTGGAGTGCAGATTTAAAAATGTTATCTTGTAAAAATAATCCTTATCACAACTTGGACTGTATTCTGTAACTGTACCTTATGTAAATAAATAAATAAACCCCCCCATTTGGGGGAGGCCTATGTCCAGCAGTGGACGTCCTTTGGCTGATATGCTGCTGATGATGATGATTATTCCCAAATTATATTCCACTCCTAAATGCAAATTGCCGACGTGAAGTGGGAAAGGGCAGGCCATGTCTGCCGAATGCCGTCAAAGCTATGGCGTATATCGAAAGAATGAAGCCCTGATATAGCTAGTCAGGGTCGAGCCAGACCGAGGAGAAGATGGTGGAACGCCTTGGATAACAAGAATAAATCCAGCAATGAAAGCCTGAAGCCAGAAGTAAATCCAGACAACAAAATATCTTTCAGTAACATCTGGGTTAAGTCCTCATGGGTGGATGTTGTTGGGCACGATGGACAGGAGAGTAGATGCGGCATATCTTGCATGGAAGATCCACATGTTTTCTTTACTTTTACAATCTCATCATCATCATATCAGCCGAAAGACATCCACTGCTGGACATAGGCCTCCCCCAAGTGTCGCCACAACAACCGGTCCTGTTCCAGGACCCTCACCAGGTCATCGGTCCACCTTGTGCGAGGCCTTCCAACGCTGCGTCTTCCGGTACGCGATCGCCACTCCAGAACTTTTCGGCCCCATCGACCAATCTGTTCTACGAGCAATCTGCCCTGCCCACTGCCACTTCAATTTTGCAATCCTTCGGGCTATGTTGGTAATCTTGGTTCTCTTATGGATATCGTCATTCTTGATTCGATCACGCAAGATAGCTCCGAGCATTGCCCTCTCCATTGCCCTTTGGGTTACTTGAAGCCTTTTGATGATGCCCGTTGTGAGCGACCACGTTTCAAGTCCATAGGTTGTCACTGGCAACACGCACGGGTCATAGACTTTCGTCTTGAGACACTGTGGTATGTGAGACGACAAGATACCGCGCAGCTTCCCAAACGCCGCCATCCGAGTCGGATTCGACGGTTGGCCTCTTTCTCGAAGTTAGCCCTACCTAACTGGACTATTTGTCCCAGGTACTCGTCTACAACTACGAGTGTAGAGCCTCCAATCTTGATAGGAGTGGGATAATGAACGGTCATAATTCAGGTAAAAGGGCAAAACAGCAGATTTTTCGAGGCTTAAACTGAATTTGTTTCTCCAAATTTTTATGTTTTGACGAGTTTTACACTCTCTTTCCCTCTCATAGCAACATTTTCCGTCGAATACCATCCTTTGCCAGCCACAGAACTCCAATGTCTTCGCAACAAAACGTCTCATCTTCCATTACATTTTTCCTTTCATAATTTATAAAGAAATACAATTTTCCCTTGACCACTCGCGTTGGGTGTCGCACCGTATTTCTTATTCAGCCACAATATCGTCTCGTCGCGTCGAGTAAGTTAGCTTAACTAAGTTATTAAAAGTTGTCGCTCTTAAGATTTTCTCTTAATTAAAATTATGACGGCGGGTGACTCTAGTCAAGTTCTAATAATGATGTGGTGGAAGTTATGAGAGGTGGATGGTTTTTTGGCCTTTCATTATGATTGAAGAGTTACAGCTATTGACCTTGAGCAGGGCCTCAAGTCTGCTATTACAATAGTGTCAGAATGGTCTATCATTGATTTCATAATTGTTGATTTTGACAAGTTTAGTAATCTACTAATATAAAAGCGTCATTATCACTTTCCAATGGTCAACCACTGACACTCCATTGAAAGAAATGGCTTAAAATGGTAATCTTGTACATTATGACAAATTAATGACAGACGTATGCAGTTATCTGCTAAAATTTTGACAGTTCCTTCGATCAGTTACCTACCATTAGAACGTTATTGTGCAGTCATTGCTTTTCAAAGATATTGAATATTTAAAACAACGATTCTATTACGCGACCATTGACCGACCTATGATCGACCATTATGAATTTAGCAGATTACGAACTTATAGCAAAATAACAATGGGATCGTGTTGGAATGACGAATTTATAAAAATAGCAGACTTGGGGCCCAGGGTCTAGCGGTATATTGTGTTACATTTGAGTAACCCCTGATTTTTAAATTAAGCTTATAACGTTGAGTATTTGTTAAACACTATTTTAGCCCAAGAATCGGCCATTTGGCATTCAGAAACCTGCCTTTTGAGCTTCTTCTTCTTTTCGTCTCGATAGACTCAGAACAAATTTTGTCTGACCAGAATTGAGCAACTTGTACAGCTCTATCATTGGCCTCGTTCAAATCTTGGATGGTGCAGGTGGTTGTGCACGACGGGCTATCAAAAGGATTCATGGATTGAAGGTGGAATCATAAACTGATAACTTTACAGGCCATTCCAAATCTGTTTTTTCTTTCATACCAACTTTTATCTATTTGTTTATCATTGCATTTTTTTCTTTTTTAACTAACTTCAATGCCTTCGTAATCTTGACCTAAATATTTTAGTTCACAAATCAGAAACAAATATTGTGCAGTTTTTTAAGCTATTGCATAGCTTCTATCGCGGGCCTTGAGCGTGAAGACCGAATCCAGAAATTCCGTAACGAAAATAACCTAACACCCCCCACTCCGACCGGCACAGCGGTGATACTTTTTGTTTCTATGACGATCTGTGTTCTTAATTTGAAAGTTTTGTTTTTTTGAAATTATTTTTATAAGTTGCGAGTGGCATTTTTGAGCTGTCAAATGCAATGTGACCTCTTTTGAACTTTTTGAGGTTGGTGCCCTATTTATTAGTATTGCTACTTTCCCGCGGTTTTGCTTGTTTTTTCAATGGCTTCTATGTTACCAAACTTTAACACCAATAAGAAATTATGACATCGCTTCCGCCTTTAACTTAGAACAATTTTATGCAAAAATATAAAAGCCGACGATTCAGGTAGCTTTCAACTTTGCTATTCTGGAAACTTGTTCTAATTAATAATTTTGATCTTACTCGATTGCCTTGATTACGACATTGACTAACTCATTAGCTGATTGTGTTAATGAGAGCAAGCATATTGTGTTATTAGCAGTTTTAAATCCATCAACCAATATTCTGAAACCCTTGTTATGTTTTCCCGGCAAACTAGCTGTAGCATTTGTGATGAACATTGTTATTGAGATCAATAGAATCATAAAATAGGACCTTGGAGAAGATCATAGGATCCTTCCTGTGGTTTCAGCGGCGCAAAAGTCGCAGGAACTTTACTCTCGGAACTAAAATTATTCCTTGTTCTTAGAATACAGGACATAGCACACACACCCTATCCGCGTGTCAAATTTCATCTAACTCCGTTCAGCCATTTAGAGATGAAAAGGTAACAAACAGACATACTGACGGAGTTGCTTTTGCATTTATAATACTAATTCAAATTGATATTGGTCACGATAACTCGGCTTTATGGTTTTCATTTATTTTTATTGCGGAATGGGCTAGCTCTTGACCTCGATCACGTCTGATGGAAAGCGGTCTATGAGGTTTATGATAGAACGAGCGTGCCCAGAAGATGCCTTGAGGCACTGGTACTCCCACGCGTCGACGTAACGCAGCAGGCTGCTTGACGCGACTCCGGTATTAGGGTGGTCGCGAACCAGGCGAGCGCTAGCCCTACCACCGCAAGGGAAGGATTGGTCAGTCTTATAAGGTTTTTGGTGAGACTGTCCAGGATGCGCCGAGCGCTCGGTTCATTTGAGTGTCTGATGGAACCAATTGTGCTGTACGAGGAGGCTTCTTCATGTCAACCCAGTGTATGTACAAAGCTACAAAACGAAAATAAATCAAAGTTCACACTAAAAACATAGACATCCGTTTCGCGTGACTACATTATCACCACCATACAATGTTCAGCGATTGTAAACCTTACTTAGTCGACCCCACATTAAAAGTAACAGCCTGTTTGTATTATGTGTATGGTAATGTTACACTAAAAGTTTATTGTTTTATGTCGGAAGAACACCAAGGAAATGAATGTGTTTATTGACTGGCTTACATTTGTTTTTATAAACTTTGATGTTTATTAGGTTTTTGAAATACGAAACTATTGTGCGTAGGCGGGTAGGTCTAAATTTATCATCATTTGTCATGGCAAGAACTGCAGTGACCTACATGGAAAGCTCTAAAATGGTTGCGTAGCCAAGTGGGCCATTGCTAATATAATCTAACGAAATTGGGGATGATTGATTTAGTCCAGCAATTGGGACATAGCGCGGTTCAGACTATGTTCCAATTGCTGCAGTGTCACAGGTGTAGTGCAGTGTAAGGAACTCAGATTCAGAGACCTGAATTCTTGCCATACATACAAAATGTGAATGGAAAAAGCTGACAATCTTTTCAAGCTTATACGATCCGTGTGTTCGGTTCAGAAGAACAGAAAATCGAACGTCTCTCGGAATTCCGAATCTGAATTCCTAATCGGAAAACGCCAGCCATATAGAGATTGTTCTCTCCAATATTGAGTTCCGCATCGGCCCGCACGGGTCCGGATCAACTTCCCGTGTAGGCTGCTCCAGAAATATTACGTGTTTATAAGAGTAATTTTAAGGACTGTCTTTTGGCAAGGGACTGAAAAGTAAGTTATTTTAACTTTAAAATATAACGGTGTTTTTTGAAGATAAGTAAAACAACGTAAAACCCAACTTAGGGCCTTTATGAATGCGTTTTTGGACCAAATAGAAGTGACCCATAAGTTAATTTGGCCCAACGAGTTCGAAATTAAATGACACTAAAAACTGAGGATCAAGAATTTTTGAACGTCAAAAGTCACTATGGACTGTTCTCCAAAGCGCCGGTCAGTTACTGCTTTATATATAGAAATAAAACCACGTCACAAAGTTTCCGCAACACGTAATGCTAGCAGTGGGAATGAGCGAGAAACTCTAAAATTTCTATAGTAAGTGAAAAAATCAGTCTCCCTTTCTGTCAGAACACTTTTAAGAAAAAGTTCTTGACTAACTTTTTAGACCTTGTTTAGTATCTACTTTAACCGCTCCGGCCCCGGCGACACACCGGTGTGTCGCGAATTAATCGCGAATTTAATGTTTATTTACCTATTAAATAAGATTTTTTTTTTTTGGGAATTTTCCCATGTCGGGGCCGCAGCGGTTAACTTCATTAAAATCGGTTTATTAATTTCTAAAAGTAAGGACTTAATTTTTTATAAAGACCATGATGACTAGAACTTAAACGTAGGTGCTGATGTACCAGGGTTGCAGAATCCAGGGTTGTTGAATTTGTTCGAAAGAGTCACCGCGGCCCTGGAACGCCAAGAGTATTTCAAGGAACACGGATGGGTTTTAGTCAGTAATAGTCTGACACACCCTTCCGCTCCGCCTAGAGAGGAAGGAGTAATTTGATGATTTCCCAGCGTAAATAAAAAGCTGCTGATGTAAGGCTAAACAATCTTTATTTTCTCACAAGGACACGATACAGTTTACTAACAACTAGCGGTTTCTTTCCTGTTCCACAAACAACGCAGTTTTCTAGCATAAAACTAATAAACCCTAGCATGCAACCCCCACTAACCTAGAAATCAGATTACCTGCTAAAGTGCCCCTAAACGGTTCAACGTTGCATCAAAGGGCAGCAAATAAAAGTAAATATGCATCGTCCGGGAAGCGAACTCGCGTCGCAACGGTGCATTACCGCGCTGCACGTAATTGCATTTTGACATGACGCGAGCAAAAGCGCTTGGTGTGGGGCCTTGAAAATAGCTATAACTTTTTTTGATATTTTGTGTGAGACAGCATTTTTTTTTTGCTTGTAATCGTACTATCGCTTCTTTTTAAAATAGCTACTTGCAATTTCAGTCCCTAATCCAAGTTTATTTGGCTAATGATGTAGTTGACGATGACGCAACTGAAAAAGAACTTTTTGGAACACTAAAGTTTGTGTATAATAAAGCTCAAGTAACTCAACTGGGGTGTACTAATCAATGGGGCTTGTCGTGCATAATACCCACAACAACAACTTAATGTGTGCGACAGCGTTTATCTACACTACCATTTTGTTTCAAATAAGTTAAAGATAAATCTTGCTATAACAATAGGTCATCCTCTGACCAAGTTTCGGTCACGAAGGCCAATCTCTCTACGCAAGACATAATTATAATGCAAAAGTTTTTGCACTGTACACTGAGACCAACCAGGTAGTCAAGTTAAGTTTCCAAATAACTAATTGATACAGCTCATATATTTTTTGAGGATGAATCATGAAATGGTTTTTCCGGCTTTGGGCGGAGCGGGAAGGAGTGTCAGACTCATACTGACGAAAACCTACCCTTGTTCCTGCAAATGCCAATTTCATTCCAGGGCCTCGGTAACTCTTTCGAACAATTCCACAAACCTGGCAAATCCGTAAAAATCCAGAGTTTAAAAACTGACCCCAATACGCCTGTTTCGCAGCCCCATCCTAATTGCGACCCCCGTGCACCTTTACCGTTCGTGCTAAGTACACCAGTGTCGCTCCCAGTAGTTTTATTGCGCTCACTCTCATCTGCCACAGATTAAATACGAGTATTCGTTTGTTGAGGGTAGTATGAAAATTATGTTTGAAAACGGTTCTGTGGTCCCACGGTGGGCGCCAATTGGGTTGTTTCATTCTCTTATGGGTTATTTGAGTATAATTTATTTAGTTACCTGTCTAATCATGATGAATATGGTTAGAGAATTTTCCGAAATAGATTTAAATGTGACTTCGCAAAAGAAGGTCAGTCAATTCTCCATTTTCTTTGCCCCATCCTAATTGCAACCCCCATGCACTTTTACCGTTCGTGCTTAGTACACTGGTGTCGCTTCGGTTAATTTTATTGCGCTCGCTCTTGATTGCCGCTGTTTAAATACGAGTATTCGTTCGTAGAGGGTAGTTTGAAAATTTTGTAATGAAATCGATTGTGGTCCCACGGTGGGTGCCAATTTGGTTGCCGTGTTGCAATTTATTCGACATCATTGCTTAAATTCAAACATAAATCGATTGGCAAGTTTATTCCTAACAAGGAAACTCTCAGAACGTTCATAATATCGACCCGTCATCTTTGAATCCAATTAATTGGAATCGACAGCTTGCAGTTGACTTCGAGTTACTGTGGGACAGTTACGAAACTGCTACGAAGTTCTACGAAAACGCTACGGAGCTACGCTGTCGTAGCGGTATTGAAATAGTAAATTTTTCGCCATTGCAATGCTTAAAACATTTTTATTTGGCGAACATGAGCGACGACTTTATAAAAATTCTTTAAAGTATAATCAATAAAACATTATTAATTGATGGATGAATCTAGCAGTACTGATTCGAATATAAAATTCTTTTGCTGATAGTGAGCTACGATGTCAATGAGAAAAAAAAGGCAGAGTTTTTAATGTACCACAAAAGTGAAGCCGGAAAAGAAGTGATTACGCGAGTGTAAAAGAAAACTTATGAAACACAAAAATATGTCAAAAAATTGATAGTTTAGTACGATATAAAACTTAAAGATACTTTTGATCGAGCGAATAAACATGACCCAGTCACCCAGTTTGCTAAGAGGTAGTGATTTGGCACAGATTACATCTCTGCTCGTCAAACTAATGCTGCATAATATGACGGTTCATATTTGAATGCTGCACGACTTACTAAGTCCGGAATAAAATATTAGAATAGTAATTGACTCTGTTAACCTAGATAGACTTTCTACACGACTTTGGCGAGAAGATATAAGATATATTTATTTATCTACGCTCACAACGTAATGTTCCAAATATGAGTTCAAAAACGAATGCATAAACACGTACTTTTTTTTCGTGAATAGGTAAAATTTAAAAAAAAAACCATTACAGTTCAACATTTTCCTTCGATTTTTAAACAACTGCATCATAAAATAACTTTTTAATTTTTATAGCACACTTTTACTTTTTAATTTATTGGCGAGCCAGCTTTTATCTTTGTCTATGGGAGCGCGCGCTGCGCAGTCATTCGAATACGCAATGAGAATATATTATATATATTAGCTATATTGAAATAAACTATTTTTCCACTTATTTTATTTCAACTGTATGAGTGAAGATAAAATAGTGTATGCAAAGGCATATAATTAGGTATTAAAACACTCGTGTGATGCTATTATCACACGAGTGTTTATCTTCTCTCGGCTACGCCTCGTGTGATAAACCCACACTCGTGTTTTAATAACCCCTTTTATATGGTCGTTGCATAAACTACTATTTTAGTTTAGGTATATGGTTTGTAAGAAAATTTTCATTAATCCAACGCCGATTACGTGGATTCGGAAATAAAGCCATAAACATTAAAAATTGTATGGCCTAACAGAGCCACAGAATCCTTTTGCCCTTACTTATTAATGAACGACTCCAAATAACAAGTGAAGTTTTTTAAAACCTAATAAATAATTCGGATGACTAATATTTTTGGTTTTAGTCTTGCAAGTTCATAATATAAGGTTTTGTTCAAACCACGCACGTTTGCTATTTTAAAAACCGTGATTATGTAACGTTTTTCTTGTAAAAACGTATTATTTTTGGTACTTCAAGACAGTTCCTCGTCAAAGATCTGATTATTTTGATCCAGCATCTTTTCCCTCCTCATAATCTTAAATTCTCCTTATTATTACGGTAACCTATTAGAGTGGTAATGGAAGTGTCACATTATGAGCAGCATTGTTACATTGGAAATAACCCACGACTGCGACGCGAGAGAACCGCATACCGAAGTACTTCGCATTTACATACCCGGACAAATGTATTCCTAGCAATCGTGTAATGTGTGGTAGAATTCTTTGACATGTCGGAGCTGATTTGTAATACTATTTGATTAGGCTCCCGCTTGACCACAACCTGATGGAAAGAGATGATGTGCTTGACGATGCAGCACGCTTGCCTAGGAAAATATCCTATTCACGAATGACTTAAATACTTACTCGGCCGTAGCTATCAGGAAACACAGACTCCGGCAGAAAATTCCAAAATCAGGCCCAAAACTAGATACTTTGAATATTTTTCACTATTCCTCAATGTTCACCATTTTCGCTTGAGCCAACACAATCTAGATAAAATTACTGAATATTAAAAAACAATAAACATGTTTAATAAAACCATGCCAAAGCTGATTTATAATGCTGATGAATAAACTTTTGATGAATATTTACAACGATGCGAGCACTTTGGGGTATTCACCGTAACTGCATACGAATGAATGAATACTTCTCTCAATCCCTTCCCGACAAGGTAATATGAATAGGAAACATTTTCTGCGTGTATACGTAATATCATGTTTCCGTACAGTTTATCGTTTTTCAGATTCCGTGGGTGTGAAAGCGGACCCTTGTGTTTCAAAGTTTCAAGATATTCATTACAAGGATTTTTTTATCGATGAGTAATTTTACTCTTTGATTAAAATATCATATTTTACCCACAATCAAGAGTTAAGCACCATTCTACAACTTCTTCTATAAAAATCGTTTTTTTATTAATTTCATACTTTACTTTTTTATGTTTTTTTTGTATCGGTGGCATTTATTAAATCCCCAAAAGCAAAGGCGTTTGGACACTCTGGTCTCACCAACGTGTGACCCATGTTCTGAACAGGGAACAGCACCAACATTGGGTAGCTAACGGGTCGAGAAAACTCCATTTCACAAAGTTGTGTTAATTCCTTCTTCAAAATTACGCTCAATATTCCTTAAAATTATTTATTTCGAAACGAAATGAAAAATTTTTGAACACAATATCTCCAAATAAAACTGCGCAAAAAAAGCTATTTAACCTTTCAACTTTCAAGCATCGCCAATTCCTGAGCTACCTACTTAAAAATATTCCCTATCACAAGTTTAATGAATAAATTAAACAAGTCTCTAAGTGCGTGCGAAGTTTTAAAAAGCCTCAATATTGATAAGACCGGGAACTTTTCATTTTGCCGATACATTATTTGTCATCGTAATATCGTAAATATTTACGTGTTATGAACTTGGTCGTAACTTTCATTTTACTAAGGAGTCTTTATTGTTGATATCATCGTAGAATTACGTGAAATTGAAGGCATGAAGGTGAACTGTTTGTGGTCGTGTTCAATTTATAGGTATACTGGCCATTTTTTCCCATTCCTGTATAGCCTATAGCCTTCCTCATTAATGGTTATCATTAACAAAAATAATTTTCCAAGTTTAGGGACACCTATGTCCAGCAGTGGACATTTTTCGGCTGAAATGATGAAGATGATGCTCCATCTTCGACCACATCATCGCTTACCATCAGGTGAGATAGAGGTCAAGCGCGTGCCTATCAATAATAATATATAAAAAAAAGATGAAATAATACTCTGAAATCCAAAATTGAAACATATTCATTGAGCCGTTCAGGGACTCCATGGCACTCAAGACCATGGAGACCGAGTGCTCATCGAGTTTTTCGTCACAATATTAGTCGACTCATCGCGTAACCAGAGTTGCCTTTTTCGGCCAAAGAATCAGCTGCCAATGTTTTGTGTATTTTTCCCGTTGAAAGCGATGAGAAAGAATTTTTCGACACCAAATGAGATTTTCCCCTTTCCTATTTATCCTTTCTATAAAGTAATCAATTCTAGACAGCAAACTGATCCTATAGCCAAAAACAGTCAAAATTACAATCTCAACCGTTAACTGCTACAAGGAAACACAATGAGTTTCACTACACTACAAAGGAACACAATGAGTTTAACTACAAAAATCCCAGGCGTAACTAAATTAGATGAATTAACATTTCAAAGCGCAGCATGTTTACAGATTGTCAGCGAGCACTGTTTACATCGCTGGAGCTCATTGTAATTGCAGCTAAAGCGCGCCAAATGAGCCGGAGTTCGCAGAGAACGAGCTTCATTAGCGAAACGCGCGCGTTTGCGTTTGGGTTGGGACTAGTAAGCTCGCGGACAAGTCTCGTTGGGTACGCAGCTGAGAATGAGTCAAGGCATATTTTAGTATTCGTTTTAGTGTGGATCAATGCTACCAGTAAACTGAAGCCAATATCTTATACTAACATTACAGGGCATTCCAGAAGAGCGCTATGCAATTAGGAAAAAAATATCTAAATAAAAAACGTGTCCAATATTTTTTGGTAATCTATGTGACGGAGTTTTGTTATTACTTAGTTTTTTTTTTGTAAAACATTGCGTTGTGTTCCAATCATCTGCCTGTACCCTTTAAATATTGACTCTGTCATGAGCTACTGCCGCGCAATTATTTGCAAAACAGGGATTAAAATCTGTTGTGATTTATAGAGGCAGGATTCATCCGTTGTGATTTCATTAATTAATCGCAGAGATTAATTATAGATTTTATGATTTAATCGAGCTTGACACGAGATATTGGGTTAATTTGTTATTGGAATTGTTTTGACAGCTAGGGCACAGATAGCTTGGAGGACAGCCACACGGGTCGATTTTCAAGATTAAGCAGTACTTGCTGAAGTCAGTCTTTGTATGGGTGACCATCTTAGATTCCTTGTTGTTGGTCCAGGTTTTTTTTTGGGACAAGCTCGCCACACATTCATTCACACAACAACTGCAACTCCTGACAGCCAGAATCAACAGTGGTGACCACCAGTAAACGCCGAGTCAATGAAGCTCGACGAGTCCCGGAGAAACGATTCAACTGTCTTGGATCCCGTAACGAAATTAATCAGAAAATAACAGCGGAGGAGTTGAAAAATTATAATTTCTACTTCCCTACTTATCAAGTCCCCGGCCCGGCTGGTCCCGGCTATTACTTGTAGATCCTTTTTTTTTGGATGGCAAATCATCAAATGACTCCTCCCGCTCTGGGTGGAGCGGAAGGGAGTGAGAGTGGGAGTGGGAGTGTGTCACATCCGTGCTCCTCGTGGTGCCCTTTGCTTTCCAGGGCCGCGGTAACTTTTTCGAACAAAATCCGCAACCCTGACAGTACTTGTAGATCCTTGACGGTAAATTTGGGTAATCAGAAAGCAAGAAATGCAACGACATATTGTCAAAGGGTGTCGTGTTGTTACTAGGTTGAAATAATCAGATTGAAAGTCGCTCCATTTATCAGTACCCAGCTACATCGATGCAGACTGGAAGCCGATGACAACAAATGTCATGCACTCTTTAGCATATTGAAAATTGATCAACTGAACTTCATGACAACAACTCTATATCCGCGATTAATAAAAAGATTACTCAGCCTAAGTAAGAAAAACCTCAGAACAATAATGGGGACAATTACGGGCCATGGCCCCCTAAACAAACATCTCTTTAACATAGGTGCCACGGACAGCCCACTCAGCAGGGACTGATTTGACACAGAAGAATCAGCCGCCCGCGTCATCCTGGAATGCGAGGCCATGGCTACCTATTTGAACAAATCTTGAATGGGAGTCTAAGTGCAAATAGAGTCTCTACTCTACTCTACTGTATTGAAAAAAACAGTATGACACGTTTAGATAATTCGCCAGCTTAGCCAATACTTTATGCCTTGAAAAACAGCATAGTTTTTCTACCAACACCCTGCCTTACAGCCACTAGATTAAGATTCAGATTCAGATTCATTTATTTATTGTAAAACATAGGTACATTATAAGTTCTTTTGGTAATACATTGAGAGCGCTATGTTTTGCCTCTAGGGTGTACGAAAGTAGTCATACATGGAATTCGAATATAATTAAAACAAGAAATTAATATAGAAATAGGAACCACCTTATCCACTTCCACTAACACAAAATAATCAAGTAAAAAAAAAAAATTGGTCATCTATCTCATTGCGAATTTTAAATCACACAATTGAACAATGTCGATGAGATAATAAGATACATTATGTGTAGTGAGAAAAAAAAATTAATGAAATTAAAAAAATAAATGTCAGCAGCTATTGTAATAAAATAAAAATTATCAGCACTTACTTATTTAAAGAACTTGAATGATGTCATGAATGTCAATAATTTAGGAATAAAAGAAAACTGACACGAACATCCTAATTCACACCCCAAACCTAAAAAAAATAAACCAAAGGAAGGAACTGGATTACTCCCACACACCATCAACACAACATAAATATACCATAGAGAACATGGTTACATGCTGAGCCATTTCCTTAACTTCCTACCAAAACAAATAAGTTCGAGGTAACGTAACGCGCAAAGTTACGTAACGTTTGGTAACTTCCTAACACAAGTTTGGGCTCAGTTGAAACCTTATACAGCTTATAATCTTGTATGATTTAACGTAATTAAATATGTTGGTAATTATGTCGTTGACAATAATTTTATGAAAACTTGTTCTAATGTGTGAGAAATGTTACAAACTCTTTTATTTTAAAAGACTCTCGAGGAATACAGTAGGTACTCTCGACTTTGTACATATAATAGCTAATTCGTAAATTATTTTATACTGTTCAGTTAGGCAATTAATCGAGGAGCTCGTGGCTAAATTATAACAGCCGCACGGACCAATCTTCAAGGTTAAGCAACACTTGCCGAGGTTGGTCTGTGGATGGGTGACCATATTAACATACCGAGACTCCTCCGTGCCTCGGAAAGCACGTTCAGCCGTTGGCCCCGGTCGTCATTTGTAGATCTTTGGCAGTCGTCACGGATTGTCAGAAGCCAGAAAATCTGACACCAGTTTTGCCAAGAAGTACCGTGTTACCCAGTAATGGGTTGTGGAGGTCTGGTAGGCAGCCGCTCCACGTAAAATACTGGTATTCAGCTGAATCCGGTTTGACTGGGAGCCGACCCCAATATATAGTTGGGAAAAGGCTAGACAGATCAGTTAGGCAATTAATCGCTATTTTTGTTTATCTGTATTCCCACTTACATATTTTAATCCATCAGTATTTCAAGGCATTAAATGGGAACCTTAGTTTTAAAAGTTAGCTAAGAACGTTTTAGAAAACGGTTTAAGAGAGACGGATAGCAATGTCTAGTTGTCTATAAAAATCAATCACAGTTTCACTTTAAACTCAAACCATTGAATGTGTTTTTTCATTTCCTAGATCAAATACTCACAAGTTTATACAACCATAATGCCGATTTAAATGTCCTTCTAGAGATCAAAATATCAATTTCAACATCTCTGCCCTTTGCCCTTTCCACTCCACAGAGGGACAACAGCGTGATCCTTTATTTTTCATGCCATTGTATTCTACAAAGAAATAGAAAATTTACCAACAGTCGTTGAAAGGTCAAATGTCATACAAACAAAAGTAATTGCTGAGGTAACAGCGTGTTTAAATAAGATCGCGTATTTTTAGAGCAGTGAGCCGAGAAATAATGCTATGTTCTAGAGAACGGTTTCAATCTAAATAGTTCTTATATATTTGTTAGTGGTAGATAGAGAAAAGAAAACTTCAATGACGCACGTGCATCAGTGAGCCAATTCTACAAATTTTCGAGCCGATTCTACAAGTCAGTTGCAAACTGTCAAAAAAGCCTTACAATTTCATTTATTTTTGACGGATTACGTTTGAGATGCAGATGTGAAAATTGTTAGAAAATAAGTAGAATAAATTGGCACTCAGAAATAGAAAGGATTCACTTAGGGACTTGACATACAAAGCCCACTGGGTGCGCGGCCCGGGCGCTGTGATGAAAATGTATGGCGTCAGGCCGCGCGCCCGCGACGCTATGTATATTTTGGTTCCTTTGACGCCATACATTTTATCTTGTCAGCGTACTGGCCGCGCGCCCTGTCCGCTTTGTATACCAAATCCTTTAAGTTTTATACAAAATAAATATTGGACTCAAAATCATGTCACGACTGTCTTTCTGACCTTCATAACCCAGTGTCTGGGTAACACGCTGCCTTTTGGCATAGTGTTCCTTGGTGTGCTTGGTGTTCCAGATGCCCCCTGGTGTCAGACTTTTTGGTTAAGACAACTCGTGACGCACACAACAACACTCACTCCCCCACTCACTCACTCACTCACTCAACTCAACAACGACTAAACATGCTTTCCGAGTCACCACAGACCGACTTTAGCCAGACTTGCTAGGAAATCGGATTGAACACAAATAGTCAAAACATGGAAAAGCAGTTGTTGTTAATAATTAAATAATAGGACGATTATAAGAATAAGAAAAACAAAAAAAAATACTACCTATGTCTAAAAAACCGACCGCTTAAGACGACTGAGTTCCAAACAAGTCACTTTCAAGCAATCTGATGCGGTTTGTGGCCTCAGATCTGTGATTGAACTGCTGCAGACTGCTTGAAACGCGACTTTGTTTTGCACTTTTTAGTCGTTTTTAGCGGTCGGGTTTTTTGATAAAGGATTTTTTTTATTCCTACATTTTAGTGAGTTACATTTTTTTTTTCCTTTGCGGGCGCCATTTTGTAAATTTATGTAACCTATATCACTACCACAATTCAACGACACCTCATATGTAAAATTCCGTCCAGCCGTTTGGGCTGTAGGGCGTGCCAAAGAAATGGACATACTTACATACATACGCTCGAAAAACATTACCCTCCTTCTGACACAGTCGGGTAAAAATAAGAATATTGTTAGTCTACTGCAGCGACATTAAAACCAATGAATTCGTATTTTCTTATCTTCCTGCGGCTGAAAACTGTTTCCCAAAATACAAGCTCAAGCTTAGTTTGGGAATCAGTAGCAGTACTTTTTGTGCAATTCATTAATACGATGCATATGCAAGATTAAGATAAAACGAATGACATTCATTGATTACAATAAAGAATTCATTTAAATTTTGTTTACGAATTCTTGACCTACTTTTGCATGAATTGCTGACTGTATTCCGAATAATTATCAACAATGTCGACTGTTCTTCGTAGCTGAATATTTCATGAAACCAGAACACAATTTGGTGAATAATATCAGTACTTACTATTGTTTTTTGACGTACACTCGTCACTCTGATGTTCACTAGAAAAGTACTCTTCAAATCTGTTAAGACACCTGAGACATCATAATTTTCCTACCCACACAGTCACACATCTCTCCACACACGCATAAGCAGACGCACACACTAATGACACCTCATTCCCACAACTAGAGCACATTAGCGACTGTCGCATTGTCGCAGATCCGCACTTATGTGCGAGCAATATCTTTTTATAGCCGCCATTTTATGCGTCGGTCGATAAATTCTTTATGCGTCAACGTATGTGCGTACTTATTTAGATTATTTTATTCGATTGGGTGTTTATACAAGTGCTTTGCGTAATATTTGGGCGTTTTTTGTAAATTCTGGGTGTTTCTTGAAGACTTTTCAAGTGTCTAATGTGATTTGTATTTTGTACATGAATAATTCGTCGAGGTTTACCTATCTACCTGATTTGAAATAAATTAAACCTCATTTCAGGTTTCATTATACTTATTATATTGCAGAGATATAATTTATATACCAGGGAATGAACCTTTAATTGAGAAAAAAGAATTTGCTGTTCAACAAGTCGAGGAGCTTGTACCCAAAAAAGTAATTAGTTAAAAATGTAAAAAAAGTAATTCAAAACTGTACTTAGTTTAATTAATAACTAAAACAGGGAGAAATAAAAGCTTTTTCTTATAACAAAGTTAAAGTAAATCCAACTATTTTTTGAGGTCGGTACCAGCCTTTATATTTGGAACTAGCACATCGCCCGCGACTTCATCCGCGTAGATTCACCCCCCGAACGAAAATAAAATATAGCATATTTTATATAATTAGCTTATTTTAAATCTTTCGCTGACTCGAAAATAACCCAATAGGGTTGTGGTTACTGGGAAAAAAATCGTTGCAAATCAGCTTAATCAATTGAAATTATCAGCTTGATTAATTTGAATCAGTCAGCTTGTACCTAAGGCGTACCCATGCAATAAGAAGACAACACATTTTTGAATCGCTATAACACTCAGACCTGGTGATTCATAGGAAAAAAGTGTAATTTTTTTTTTTAGATAATTGCATGATGTACCTACAATGTTTGTCTGATCTGTGTAGATCCCATTTTAGTAAATTCCTTGAATATCTTTTTGCAAATGTCGGATCGGTGGGGACTTCTCAGAATCCATTGTTAATGGCGTCTCCAATATCCATACAAATTATAGTAACCTTGAATGTCTATTTTGACCGAACTTCTATATTGCATTTGGTAGGATAGGGATACGGCAGATATCTCTATAATCACCGATCTAATCCTCTCCAATTGCATCGCAATGCCCCTAATGTGTCCATCAGGCATAGTTCTAACCTAATGTTCTACATAGTACATCACATGCACACTGCAACATTTGATTACTCAGCTATTTCCCAAGAATGTATTCTGAGGAGCATCGTTCCTCTAATATTAACGGCTCATTGCACTTGGCTGAGCTCTCGAGGCTGTTGCACCAATATATAATGGCTATGGCAAATTATTTCTCGTGAGGCTACAAAATGTAGGGCAGAATTGATAGTAAATTGTTGAAGGGGCTGTGGGGATCATTTTCCGGGATGTTACATCTGATGAGGATTTTTGATATATCGGTAAGGGATGTTGCGGTAAGCCCAGACGAAGGTGGTGGGCAGCCTTTAGCATTGATTGGTCCTTGGTAGCTCTGGACATAAAGTGTTTGCAGAACTGTATGGAGGTCGAGCAATGAAGTCTAACGGGTTCGAGCTGCTATTTGTCGACTTTCGCTTAAGAGGGCGCCGACCAAACGCCGACCGCGCAGTGGCGCCCTCTTCGTTTGTTTGGTTATTTCAATACTCAATACTCAATATTTTATTTGCATTCCACAATGTGAACTTAGGTGGTAGGTACATTTTAAGATATACATAATTTTAGGTCATTGTGGACCCTGTCGGGCACAGCAAGATAGGATAGAGGAAGAGGGCTACTATCATAATTAATTGCTCCACAAGATTATACGTTAATATTATTAGTAACTGTAGTTTCAAATCAAGAAACGGAAAATAGTGGCCACTATTATGAATATATATAATAATATATGTATTTTCATTCTAAAATAAATGAAATAACCAAACAAACGATGAGGGTGCCACTGCGCGGTCGGCGTTTGGTCGGCGCCCTCATGTGAAAAAACACTACCTCTTTTTTTGTTGTACACTCATCTTTGACGTATTGACAATCGCCTTCGCCACGCTACCGCTGACAGAATGTCACTTGCCTAGAGCCCAAGGTCTAACAGTGTGCCAAGTTTCATAGAAATCCGTCCAGCCCTTAAGACATGAAGAGGTACCTAACAAACAGACATACAAATGGACATAGGTACTTTCATATTTATCACCGACGAGAAATATTTTTTTTATCTTTGTAAACGTTACCTAAAGTAAATATGCCAACTATTTTGTGGTCGGTGCCAGCTTTTACATTTGGAATTAACGTTGTCGTATGTCGTATGTATATTGGTATGCCCCGCCAACCACAGTTAGGATGGCACTGACCTTAAAAAAATAGTTAGCATAATTACTTTAGGTTCTTAAAAAGATTTAACTTGTATTTTTCTTTTAAGTCATTAATTAAAATAATTACAATTTTTTTATATTGTCATAGGTGTGACAGCTAAGTAACAAATCTGAAGACATAGTCCGAGTGTTTACCTGAAATTCAGATAGCAGGTTTTTGGGAGACAAAAACCTTAGCACTACGTCAACGACCTGGTAATTCGAAGGTCGATCTAGAAATTATTTGTACAGAATCAGACGCGTTCAGTAATTGGTTACCCCACTTTCTAAGGAATCGCCGAATTGGTATGCATGAACGGTTTCCCAATTAATGTAGACGTCGGTAATTTTGTCGTGAGCCCGATTTACCAAAAGGTATAAACAGAAATAGATACTTATTAGTGAATACTATTCACCAAAATTAATAAACAGAAATAGGTACGAATTAGGTTTTGTCAGTGGTTACGCCCGCGTTTAAGACGAAAATAATTCCACAAGAACTCCTTAAACACTGCGTTCGTACTATAAAACATGTCCTTAATTTTTGTCTAAAACGACTGAATGGATCGTCATGAATGCTCCGCCCGCGTGGTAGTCAGTTATCACGTAAAAAAGCCTATGTCCTTCTCCATATCCCTATAGGCTATAGATCTGTCAAATTTCATGACGATCCGTTCAGCCGTGAAAGTTTATCGTGAAAGCATAACAGATAGACAGACAGAGTATCTTTCGCATTTATAATATAATTTTTAAAGGGGCAAGTACTAATTAAACGCGGACGGATCCGCGGGCGGCAGATAGTTCATAATTATTACAGTTGCAACTTACAAATAGGGTAGTATAAAATTAGTTATTTCTCAGATGCTTACCTGTTAACGCTAGGTTTATTGAAGTGTATTTACTTACAGCTATTCTCGAACGGATATCACACGTGATTGAACACGGATATTACCAATCAATACCAATCAGTAATCCTTATAGGTCGCAATCAGTTTAATGAATTTGCTTGATTGATCTCTGAGGTTTTCTGTTGGTAATTGGGGTACTATCTATTTGTCGAGACAGATGTGTTTATTCATATCGAAATTAATCAAGATATTGATTGATTTATTGTGATTGATTGAAAGACAGGATTGTATCATGTTTTTCTACGAATAATAAAACTCAGGAAGCATAACACTGACCAAATCCACTTTGCTTGTAAATCATTTATAAACAGACTACCCAGTCCATTTCTCCCTCCAAATGTCACGGTCACTTTTAAATAAAATTAAGATGATTAACACCAACACCAAATTAAACACAATTAGGGCGACATCAGACAGTTTACGAGATAAACACGGCAATACATGTTCCACTCAGAGATCTAATCTCTCTGTGAACTCCAAATGGTGCTAAACACGGGTTTAACCTCCGTTTGGGAAAGTCTGGAACGCTCCAATAACCGCCGAGAGAGCTTAAGGCCTTGTTCACAGAGATCATGCAGAGCGGGCGTGATTAGGAAGGATGAGTAAAAAAGCAAGCAAGCAAGGTAGGCCGATGACCTGGTAAAGGCTGCGGTATGGGAGTCACACAGGAACGGTCGATGGTACAACACTTAGGGGAGGCCTACGTTGGCTGATATGATGATGATGATGACGAGTGTATCGCAACTTTTTGTACCGGGGGCAAAACAGAGTAACAATTCTTTGAATTTTTCGTAATTGCATGTCAGACGCAATCTGTCAAAGACGTATGAAGATTGACAGAGTGCGACTGAGATGCTAATGTTGTTTTAAAATTAGTAGAATTGGTCTTCAGACAGGCTTTCCCACGGTAAAAAACAATAGACGATCGCTTCGCTAGTGAGGTTATACTCTTCACTTCAGTATGGACGCAAACAACGGTTTCAAAATGTGATGCTTGCCTTGCCTTAGCACCCGCTTAAGCCCCTTACCCTGTCCGCGGCCTCAGTGCTGTAAATACAGCCAGGCTGCGCTTGTGTATACTTGGTTCGTGCTTGGCCAATTATGATGTTAGCAGCTTTCTATTATTTTACTGTGAACTTGCTTTTCATGTGTACTAGATCTTTTATTATGGTTGCTACTCGTATTGGAAACATTGCCTGATGAAACCTTACTTATAGAGATTATCTTTAACAAACATTCGTTTAGAAAAAGGTATTAAAATACCAGATAAATACCAAAAGCCTGATGGAGCTCCTTAGTCACGTTCTACATGACCCACTCCAATTTCGGCGAAGAGTTTACGAAACTCCTTCCACATACTCGTAAAAATTTACATAATTTTCGGGAAAAACTGAGTGAAAAGCTTGCAATTTACGAAAATCGCTGTGCCCCTAATTTGACGACATAATATGAAGGGTGCTTCAACCGTTTTTCCTATGGAATTAGGAACAGATGGGTTTGCTCGTTCCCTCCTGACTTTTATTCGGGCATTATGCAAATAGCCCACCACTTGGAATACAAATGATTAACTAATATTTTTTTCATGTTTTTCCTTTATGCTTATGGCAGATAATCTTCTGGGAAACAGTATAATCGTGATAGAATTAAACCGAGCAGGTTGTCGAAAAAGTTATATTTTGCGTTATACTTTCGCTTGCTTGAGATAACGTTCTATACAGAACGTTCTATAAAGAGTGGAAGTGGGTCCTTCCGCTCTGGGTAGAGCGGGAGGGAGTGTCAGACTCTTACTGACTAAAACCCATCCGTGTTCCTCTTTATGCCCTTTGCGTTTCAGGGCCGCGGTGACTCTTTCGAACAAATTCCACAACCCTGGCAGGATCTAGCCCTAACGGGCCGGCCCTCTACTTTGCTAACATCTCTTTAAGGCGCGCGTGGAACACAGTGCGCTGTCGATCCGGGCCTGGTTCTGATCGGACAGCCATTGCTCGTCGTCCGCAGGCCCGCGCCTACTGTGGCCGGGAATCAGCCTGTGACTCCCGACGACGCATGGGGCGTCTTCTTCTGTTGCGGCGGCTGGGGCGTGAGGTTTGTCTCTCCTTCCTTATTCATTAGCATTACTGCGCAGAAGGAGGTGACGGCTTCCCATGCCTCCTCGCTGCGTACGAGGACACGGCAGTGTTCCGCCTAAGCAGGGCAGACCTCCATCTTATGCTCCACCATATCCTCCGGGCGATCCTCACAATGGTAACACCTGGACGTGTCGTCCTGTCGAATTTGAAACAGATCGCTACCGAAACAACCGTGTTCAGTGAGTACCTGCTTCAGGCGGAAGATGAGGACGCAGTGGCGCCTCTCTAACTACTCTTCGAAAGACTTATCGCCACAATAGTGGCGTTCCCAAAAGTCACATACAAACATAATTTTATTTGTGTTAAAATTCGTAGCTAGATGAAAATGTTTCTTGGGTCTTCTCGTAGAATTAAAAGATTAAGCAAAATAAATAGTATCTCAAGCTGAAACTAACAACAAATCCAACAGTTTCAGAGACGTAATCATTCTAAGAACTCTGAAGTCCCCTGGGAGGCCACAAAACCACAATATAATCCTACTATACTGCCCTAATAAACAGAAAACCATTACATTACTATAAATGTGAAATTATGTACGTTTGGACACACGTCTAAACAAGTGACCTACAGGCTACACAATTTGTATCATACAGAAATATGAATAATGTTTCCAATTCAAAGTAATATTATGTGCGAAACGAGTATCATATATAGTAAGATTTTACGTTACATACGTCAAAAACATTAGTGCTTGGCCCTCTGTTATATGCCCTCGGAGTGACGGCCTGGATTAGAGTTAATTAGAAATCTTTTTATCCCGGGAAGACTGCTGTCTTCGATCGCTTCTGTCGCAGCGTTTACCATGTCATCGGCTTAGGAGGCCCCCCAACGCTGCGTTTTCTGGTACACGGTTCCTTTGGTATTAATTGTTGACGCAGGCAAAACCACTCGCTGGTAAATTCTATTTAAAAAAAAAATACCATCTTCTGAGACATTAACACCCCACTTACTCTGACCAAGAAACACTTAAATGACTTACATTAAAACTTCACTGACGACCTAGTAATAAAGTTCAGGCAGCTATTAACTATTCATTGTGGACGTCATGCTCTGCCTATATATTGTTATTAAAACCGAACTTCAGAAACTTCGTCAAACGATCGTACTTATAAACGTTTATTAGCGTTTTACTCGGCGGAGACTTAATAGGGGCTGTGCTTATGAGTTGGTAGGTCATTTTGGTTCTGCTAGGGTTGCGAAATTCGTTCAAAAGAGTTACCGCAGCCCTGGAACGAAAAAGACATAAGGAAGAACACGGATGGTTTTTAGTCAGTAAGAGTCTGACACTCCGTTCCGCTCCACCCAGAGCGGAAGAATTCATTTGATTATATCCCATCCATAAAAAGGTAATTTTAGGAGCTTAATTTGTGTTATTGCTCAGATTTCTTCCTACACAGCTGCATGAATTATATAATACCTTCCTCTGCTGAACAAAGGCGTCCCCTGAATCCCTCCAGGTATTATGTTTCCGAGCCATCTCAAATCAGCACTTGCAGTGGACCTCTAGATCGTCTCGCCACGACTTGTTCCTAGGCCTCTGCGCCGCTATCCACCTTGAGGCACCAACTTTGTGGAGGAGACTATTACCCAAAGGTCTGGTGACCAGGGGTGTCGTGAAAAATGTTAATTGTTTCGAAGAACTGCCTCATCACCCATTACGAAAAGTCTAGGCTGATAAATAGTATAGTAGGCACTTTCATTTTCAAAATGATGTTACATAATATCAAAAGCATCTTGAAATGTTGAAGAAACAACAGTTTGTCTACCTACACCCTTACCTTCATTATGAATTTGTAAGTAGAGAAAAGCAATAGGAAATGGGCCGACAATGTTTTGATGAAAGCGAGTACCAATTTAAAGGCACGGGTGAACGAGTTCTCACAAATAACGAAAATTCGTCTCAGTAACTTTGTTAAGATTAAAGGCGGCTAAGATGGGCCTGTATTTGTTTCGTCTTAACGAAGTACTTCCAAATGCTTTGAATTATCGGTACACGGGTATATTTCATTGACGTTGCTTTGAAAAACGCATAAAGCAAAGTTAACCTAATAGGTACAAAGCGAGTTCTTTTACACCTACTTTTTTTTCAATGAAAGGCTTCGTATATAATAAAATTACATAGGCACATGCATAATGCTCACGCCTTTTATCCTTGGTGGTTGGCAGAAACTACAACATACCACTTGAAACGATCCTTAATATTAACTTTGATTCGTTTACGTTCATTTACACACGTCGAAGCTGGTATTCGATGACTAATGAGCATTAATTTCACTTCACGGATGTGTCGTGGTCATATAATAATAATAATAATAATTTTATATCTTTGTATTTTAATATTTAAAAATGTATTTTATATGTATGTACCTTAAATAAAGGAAATAATAATAATAATAATAAAGCCGTTTATTCCATAACCCTTAGTTTTACATTTCAAATTTTGTTAGTATTTTATAGATGTAGGTACCTATTAGCTAGTGTTAGTTTAAGATAATTAAATTAAATAAATTAAATCTAATTAGTGCAGGATATGGACCCCATTTTGGGTATAGGCCTCCCCCAACTTTTTCCACCTTTCTCTATCCTTGCCCTTGTGTCGTGGTCATACGCTAGTCAATGCAATAGGGTATTTTACTGAAAAAATCTAATTAGGCTGTGACTCGTGAGTTAGGTTTCCAAAAACAATTGGACATGTATTTATTATTTTTTCACGTAAACAAATATGAAGACGATACAGTGCGATGCAAACACGCGTGACGTCATGATGCTGGTAAAAATTGTACCATCATAGTGACGTCACGCGTGCGTTCAAAGCACTGTATTGTCTTAATTTTTTGTTTTCGTGAAAAAAGAAAAAATACATTACTAATATTTTTTGGAAATCTATCTGACGGACTAGTTACATTTTTTCAGTAAAATACCCTATGTTACTGGTTAAAATTGTCTGGCATCATAAAACAGCACCAAAATGTTTGAATATATAACTTACTACCATAGCTTAAAAACCAGGCTCGTGTAACCTAGCAATAAAAGTCTTGAAGTTGCAGCTTGATCTTCCAAAACCATGCAAAGTATCGTGTCACTAAACGCTTTACGATATTCTAGTACAAAAGATGAGCTCAAAGTTTCCTAAGCCAAATAGAATAGAATAGAATAGAATAGAATAGAATTTAATGTATCTTGTAAACAGTACACCAGTAGTATAAACATTAAAACGTATTACAACTAAAGTACTTACATAGTTTTTAGGTTTTTAAAGTCGGTACACTCACTAAGTTTATAAGGTACACTTGAACAATTACACAGACTAGAATAAAACTATATAAAAACTAAACTATAGACTAAACAGAGAACGAAGCTATATAGATAAAACTTAGATAGTAATTATTAAGTGTAACAAAATGCCATCGCAACTATGCAAATAAACTTGCATACTAATAGCATAAACGAATGATAAATGTTCACTGACGGTATACATGAATAAAGTTCTTAACCTTCCGCGCTAGTTAAAACTGTGTTACGGCAAGGTTAGATTCTCGTTCGATGATTAACTTTCAATCGTATCGTAATGAACACAAATACCATTTTGCTAATAGTTTTTTCCTTACAATGAGAAATAGACTCCGATGACAACTTATAAGTTTAACGTAAACGAGTAGTATATGTAAAATAACTAGACAAGCATGATGAATATTGATGAGTAATAAAATAAATACGATATTAGATTCAAATGTGAATACTAGAATAAATATAGTTTAGTAATGAACATTTTGTGTATGTATATGTATGATAAGTTTGTAATACTTAAGGTTTTTTTTTTTATATTTATTTTATTATTATTTTATTTATTTTTATTTTATTTACATTATATGTATATAAATAGGTAGGTACTTATGTAATATTTTGTTTTGTCATGCATTATTATTATAATAAATAATGATAATAAAATAATGTGTATCTGCACTTATATTTGTATAATTATGTTTTATAGATATATTGATATGATTCACATTAAACAAGGAAGTAATTAAAATAATAAATTTCCAAATTTTAGCATATAAGGGTATAAAATAAATAAAATAGCATATATATCTCATGTACATATTTTTATGAATTTTTCAGTCTTTTCGTAATCCAAATTACCCAGAAACTCATCCAGTGCCTTTCTACAAACATAATTAGTCATATCTTTTAGGGGTTTTATTTTACTTACCCGATTGTACAAAAACGGAGCCAGGAAAAAAGAGAAACTCTGTGCAAATGTTGTTTTACAAGCTGGGACAACGAACACCTCATGTGATCTTCTGGTAGATTTATTAGTTGGTCTTTCACGGATATGTTGTTTTAGAACTATATTCTGTATAAATAGTTGACGAACGTTTAGGACTTCGAATTCTTTGTAAAGTGCAGTCGTTGGATACCTAAATCCTTTGAAATTAATAACTTTCAGAATACATCGGTGTACCCTTTCTATTTTTATGATACTGCTTTTCTTAGCACCACCCCAAGCAGAGATACCGTATGAAAGTATTGATCGACACAGTGTATAGTAAACAGTTCTGTTAGTAGTTTTATCTTTTAAATTTCTTATTTTTTTGAAAATTGGTATCAGTTTACGTATTCGAGATTTCAAATTACTAATATGCTGTTTCCAATTTAAATTTTTGTCGATTTCAATGACTGAAAATAACTTGACAGTAGTAATTCATATAATTACGTATCAACCTGCTTACCCTATCTATATATTGGTATGGTTTCCGCACTTAGTCCTGATGTTGGACCATTGTGAGTGAGCCATTGCGGCCGTCATTCCGACCAGACAATCTCCCTCCAGAAGCAGATCAGTCCTCTCAGTGTGTTCAGGATATCTGTAAGCAAATTCGGTGTCCCTATTCCTTGCCTTCGTATTTCTGCGACGCCTGTGCACTCAAGGAGCACATGCGATACCGTCTCCTTCTCCTCCATGCATGCTCTGCACAAAGAACTTATTATTTTGGATATTTTATTTTCAAAACTGGCAAGTACTTTGGTTTTTTATCTACAAATTTATGAAAAGTAAAGAAACATATTTGATATTTCTAGATTATTAGCAATTTATGCGGACCTCTACATTTACCTCTAGATTAGGACATCTATCTCATATATGGGATATTTGCCTAGTCCATAATAAATCAAGTTTAGGATAGCCGACCTGGTGATAAACAGGGCATCCCGAAAAAACTTTGATCGCACTTTACCTTCCCATGCAATCGCACAGAGACATGAGACACGGTCCACTTAGTGGTAGTTGGAAAGTCTCTCGATAGATAAATAAAAAAGCACGAAATTCATCCGCGAAACTAGAGAAATTACAATTGGGCACCTATACTACTGAGGCATCTATCTCGGTTTTACCCTAGCATGGATATAGTATGGATCTGCTTAGCTTTTTCCTAACTACATTGTTCTCGGTTTCCAGTCTGACCAGATGCAGCTGATGAACGTGATCTCCACAACTTAGTAACTGGTTATAACGCTACTCCTTGGCAAGACCGCTTTTAGATTTCCTGTCTTGTGACTATCAAAGGGCAGCCGGGATCAACGAGTTATGGAGGAGTTTAAGTATGAAGTGGTTACTCCCATCCACGGACCTCGGCGAGGGTCTATTGGTCTAGAAGATCATGCGGCTGTTAATATTTAGTTACAAGCTCCTCTATATTATCATGTATATAAGTATGTGTGGCGGAAATAATAATGATTATCCTCTTAGTAATACACAAAGCTTACGTTGGCTTTGATGTGGCTGTTTATGATAATCAGTGATAATGAGTGAAGCCGTAGGGAATGCGGTTGTTGACTTGTCGTCTGTTTGAAACGGAATCCGTGAAGATCTAGGTCTTCTTGGTAATTTCCCCGCGGTTTTCCTCAAATTTTAATAAATCTATAACTATATATATTATTTTATTGGATGAAACCAATACAATGTCTGCCTCAGATTTACTTAGTCATTTTTCTTTGATTCACACAAAATAGTTAATACTTCGTACAGAATGGGTCGATGTGGCCATACTTTGGGGAGGTTTATGTCCAGCAGTGGACATTTATCGGATTAAAAGATAAAAACGATGATAATGAGAACATTACTTTTGATTGGGAAGGTACCTTTATAGTTTTTCTAATCAAAACCAAGTTTTCTATTATTCAAGGATAACAATTGGTGTGAATTATTCTTAAGATTATACGCTACCCATACGAAACAGAATATTTCGGCCGATAAACGAATTAGGTCAAGACTGTTCCACCAGATATTGAAACTCGGTGTTCTATAGATTACGTTGACATTATATTACTCACAAAATGTTGAAAAAAATAAAGAAAGAAATACGATAATCCCTGGTGAAATCATAAAAAGAAGACATCTTTTAAATAAAAAGCATCAGCATTCAAAACGCTCAAGCCATGCGAACTAGGCTACTTACAGACAATACCTACAAAATAGCTCCTAAAGAATATCTACAACAACAGCTATAGAGGAGCTATGTCTAGCTATATAGCATTTTATAGCGTTGTCCCGCCACTGCACTCAGGGCATTAGGCAAGCGCTGAGCAGCCATTAGACGTAATTGTGAAGCGGCTGGATTTTATCGTTCTAAACCTAGTTCCACTTACACGTGTCACTTTGTCGGTTTCAACTCTGCGCTTTAAAGCGTGAAATAGTTTAAAATAAGTTGGTCAAAAGAATTATTGTTTATGGAGGTGTGTTTATGAATGTTTGACAAACTATGCGATTAACTGAAAGGTCGGAGTGCCAATCTACAAATTTTGTAGAATTTGTTAGTTTGTTCTAAAAATGTGTGGAAAATGAGGCTTTTTTAACAAATTGCAACTGAGATGCAAATACTAACGTTGCCTAAACATTAGTAGTATTGGCCCCCATTTTCTATTCTGGTTAACTTTTTTTATTCTGGTCAAATTTTGTCGTTTACAGCTTGACATAGGTCTTCCCAAGTGTTTTCACATCGACCTGTCCTGATCGTCCCGCATCCAGTGGATTCACCAGCTTCGGTCTACCTTGTGGGAGGCCTTCCTACGCTGTGTTTTCGTTTTTCGACCTCATCGTCCATCTGTCTGCTTTCAGAGCAAGAGTGAACAGGCATCTTCTGGGCACGCTTGCTCTATCATAGACCTCATCTATCGCTTTCCATCAGGCGTGATCGAGGTCAAGAGCTAGCCCTTTCCTCAAATAAAAAAATCTGTTCTGTGAGCATTGTGCCTGGCGACTGCCACTTAAGTTAAGCGATTCTTCGGGCTACATCGGTAACCTTGGTTTTCCTGCGGATGCCTTTACTTAGCAGTAAGACGAAATGAACTAAATAGCTAGATAGATTTTTTAAACATTTTAGGTAGCCATGTTATACGCTCTTTTACTAAACAATGAATAACAACCACTATCGGCACGTTACACCTTCCTTCAGACTTCAGTCGACCTAACCCTTAGATTTTATCGCTGGAAAGTTTTCAATTGTTCTAGAGCAGCTCGTTGACGTGCCACTTCACAATTAATGGATGCTTTCCGTCTCTCCGTCTCGAGCCGTTTGTAATGAAGAATGATCCCAGCTGTACAGCTAGCTGAACGTATTATTTTTATTGTGAGTGGTAATTAACTTTTTTTATGGATGGGTAATCATCAAATGACTTCTTCCGCTCTGGGTGGAGCGAAAGGGTGACTCTTACTGATTAAAATCCTAACGTGTTCTTCCAAATGCCCTTTTCGTTCAGGTCCACGGTGACTCTTTCAAACAAAATCCGCAACCCTGGCAGGCTCTGGCCCGTTAGGCCCAGAGCCTACCAGGATTGCGGATTGTCACTGACACTGTCCTCTTTTGGAGGTATGCGGTACAAAGAGTAAAGTCCCGCATACCTTCATTGAAAAGGGAGGATCCTCCGACCGGACGGTTGTTGTGTCCGGTGGGTAACTGCCCAACAGTTGATATTCGGTTGTTTTACATGTTCTAATCGCACGGTAAACTCTGATATCACGATTTAGAATTTTGTCAAGTTAGTTCGCAGCTGTCGCGATAGATGGCGCTGCGAGTCTCATTTGTTGATTCTGCTACGTTGATTTTTGTGGCGGTAACCGGCTACAGTCTATGCTGAGATCTCTTTGAGGCGGGCGTGGAACACAACGCACCTTAAATCTGTACATGTACTGAATGTATTCATACAAGTACCTGAGAATTTCTTTTCAGTTTCTTTTTTCTTAGTACAGTAGAATATTCTTTATTGTACACCAAAATAGAAACTAAACTGATTTATAACAAATCATAAATTTAAGGATACAGTGGTAGTATAAGAAAATATAGGTCTATGCTCAACAGTGGGCAAAGTCAGGCTATAAGTTGATGATTATGATGATGGCGGTCTTGTCGCTAACAGCGATATCTATCAGACAACTTTTGGGTTGACTGAAAGAACTTCTTGGTTCGATTTTAGTTCATTTTTTATGAGACAGAGGATTATTGAAAATACCTAAGATTTTGCATCTTTTCTGCTTGGCTTTGCTCCAAGTAACCAACTTTAGACAGCATCGATGGTATTATTTTTGATAAATAGAAACAGCAATTAAACTTGTCAATTTTAATAGGGACATCAATACAAAATATGTTTTCTAACACAAAAAACAACAACCTAAGTATGAGTTCCAGGACTTTAAACTACAGACCTCACCACAGCCAAACCACCAATGAGCGTCCATCGAATTCCGACTTCGATAACTGCTAATCAATCGAATAGCTCCGAGCCTCTCCGAGTCTGGCGCCGGAGGTACTGGCGGTCAATTGTTCGTGAAATTGGACTCCTCCATCATAGACGGACGTTACAACGTCGGTCGTTGATATACCACACGATATATAAGTACAGAAGATCAGCTTCTTACCATTAACGTAAATGCACGCATACATAATATATTATATTGATCAGCTATTCGTGTAGTAAGTTTAAGTATACACCTATACTCACGACTGGCGTTGGCTCGAGACTTTCGTCTGGCGCACTCGCGACCTAATTTTTTTTATCGTTGTAGGTATGCGTCTACGTGTTCATCTGTATTCGCTCACTGTTCGGAGTCGACCTTCTGTATCTTTTCTGTGCATGTATATTGTTCAATACAGTGAAATCGTGACGATATTCCCGAATAGTCAGTTGCAACGTCATTGTATTTAGATGCTGATATGGACTAACGAGTTATATGAAATGTGCAGACATTGATACATGATGCCTCATTGGTGATCGCAACCGCTTCTGCTGAACATGGTATAGAGTACCTACTGGATAAAATTCCCGGGTTGGGCAAAAAAAGAGGAAAAATAAAGAAAAATCCTCCTAAATAGACGCACATTTCTGATTTTGAAAATATACTTAGATTTAAAAAAAAAAATAAAAGGTAAAAATTGCTTACTGAGAAACAACTCCGTGCATGAAAGCCCCAGACTGATGCTCAGCCCAAACACCAATCAGCAGATTCACTATTCTTTCCAAAGCATTTTTGGGTTTTTTCATAATGGATATTCGCAGTAAATACTAATCATCTGGATGTTTGCCCGGCTGATGACAATAGAGGGGAGCTAATGCTACCTATATCCAGCAGAGGATATCTTTCGGCTGAAATTATGATGGCGATGATGATGGTAATAAGCAAATGTAAAATGTGTGTATAGGTTCATTAGAACTTCTGCGGAACCCTTCGTACAATACAGGCTGGATGGTGGTTATATATTGTTATTTCGTTTATTCAATATTTTTTAACTTATTTCGTACATTTTAAAATATTTATTAAAAATACAAAAACAAAAAAAAACATTACAAAACATAAAAAAAATAGTAGCCCACCGGTATCGGGAACAGGGTCCAAGCTACCGGCGGTCAGAGTTCTAGGGAGAGGAACCTCCTAACAATGCGAGCCGTGTCCAGAAGTACTGCTTTCTGAAGCAAGCCCTTGATCCAGCTGCCTAACGAGAGCCTCCTAAAGTGTTGATCGAGGCTCGTGGCTATTATGCCGTTGGCTCACGCGACTATCAGTACAATGATTGCCGAGTTCACATACATGCCGCGTCAGAGGTGGCCGAGACGCGAAGCGCCGGTTCTTTTTTCACAATCCGACATAGTTTTGGGTGTGTACACTGTCGCAGGCACTCGAACGAAAGAATTTAAATTAACTTTATTCAGACTAACAGTTTACACAGGAAACAGTCACGTGCGTGGTTGAGTATTCAGCCGAGTCTGCCCGAGCGCTAGAGCAACCACCTCTAGCCCCACCCGTACTCACTGTCCCCTCTACCGACGATCGTGTCCAAGTGGTAGGGCGCGCTTGCGTTTCCGATCACGTGATTATTAGGTTTCGAAACAATTTGTTAGACGGCGCTGTCCGTAGTCCCACAGTAGCGCCATAATTCTACGACATACATATTATTATTATGTCGTCCTGCCAACCTTCACGCTTTTCTTTCTACCTTTATATTGGCTGTATGAGAAATCTTTTAGCTATTTTAGTCGTTGTTCAATTATAATTACAAATAGTACACACAAATAGTAACTAGTATACTAAAGTCTCAGCTGGCAATTCTACTCAAGATATTACAAGAAATATCAAGGTCTTACAATGCCACCTTCTCCCCAAGGTCTAGCGTGACAATACGTTACATTACGTCAATCATACGAGTGTCTGAGCGACGTCCAATATATTCACGACACTCCAGATGATTACAGGTTACAATAATGTTGTACATGAGGCCGCAAGTAACAAGACCAGTATAAACTGGTCGCGTTTTTTATTGAAACTCCTTAATAAGCTTGGGAAAGTCAAGGTCAAAAGTGACAAGAGGTCGACTTTACCAACGCATAAAACACTGAAAAATTACATGTAGAAGCATTTACACCGCCACAAAAACCAACGTCCCAGAATCAAAAAATAAGACTCGCAGCGCCACCTATCTCGACAGCTGCGAACTAACTTGACAAAATCCTAAATCGTGACATCAGAGTTTACCGTGCAATTAAAACAAGTACATCAGCCCGAATATCAACTGTCGGACAGTTGCCCACCAGACACAAAAACCGACTGGTTGGAGGATCCTCCCTTTTCAACGGTAAGTATGTGAGACTTTACTCTCTGTTCCGCTACCTCCGAACACATATAAGGTTTTTCTTAGTTTATTCGGTTAGTAAGAATCTTAATCTACATTAATATGCTCAAAATCAATGAAATTGTAGAAGGAATTTAGAGCAATATTTTTGTATTTATGTAAACGTTGTGATATGACAGTTCTGGCTAGTTTTTACCGAGGTCAATACAACCGAAGCGAAGTTAGTAACATCTTTATGAACAGCATCAGAACACGGGTCTTAAATACCTACACGTCTACTTCATCAATCCAAACATGTCACAAAAGCTAAAGCCATGTCCCAACCACCGGTCACTAGCATTGATTCTATCAACAGAACATGTACGACAAAGTCAAGTGAATATAGGACAGTCCCCCGAGGGCGAGGTGACCCGGCCATCACACGAGCCGACGTAAATCAAATCCGACTTATTTCTATTGAAATACTTACACTGTTCTATCGCTGTTTGATGTTCAAGTGGAAGATTTAAAGCTGTACGGTGGTTTTGCCCGTGTTTTTGTTCGCGTGAATGTCAAAAACTATTTCTTATCAATATACACTATCGCTCAAAAGTATTTGGCCATATGCATTTACGATTGTTTTCAAAAAAGAAATGTTTAGATATACATATTTTTAAATTTACCTGTCGCAGCCAATAAGCTTAATCAGCCATTTAATTGGTTGCCTAGCCTTTTCTTTTAAATGTGCCGATTTTTCAGCGACCTATGTGATATCTTTTGTTCAATATCGTTTAATGACTTGCCCATGTTACTTATGTCGCTGATGAAACGGCACAGTTTAATCAAAGAAAATTATAGTTCAAGGTACACAGTACTCATACGTGTGCTCAACGGCACACCATGTGCATGCATGAAATTATCCAGTGATTATCGACTGAAATGTGTTAGTTTTCAATTCATTTATGTGGATTTTCAACTCTTTCAACTAGAAAATGCCAATACTAAAATTATTACCATCCGATTTCACAGATGAATTGATATTATTCAAAACATGTTGCCGAATAGTTCACTCGGTTCCAGAACCATTCTGTAAAATTAAATTAAATTTAAAAATATATCGACGATGAAAAAATCAAAACATTTTTCATTAACGTTCTTGTAGCATTCAATAACTACATTACAGAAATTTCTGACACGTAGGTAACTGAAATATAGGTATAGATTATTCGATCAAGAATACACTCTATTTATGGCCGATTGGCACTGGAAAAACAGCCAGAGAAATAAGACCACAAAATAAAAGGGTGGTCTTATTTCAAATTAGGGACGTCCAACCGTAGCCAAGAAGAAAATTAAATACAAATATATTGTAATCGAAATTAAACTTAATATTCGAGCAGGTTTATAATAATATTAGGTAGTCTATGCTTTTATCCTGTTTTGTATATTTCATAGTGTCAAATATACATTTATGTGTGCAAACGTGAACACTTCCCGAAGTAATTTTGTTCCTGATCCTTAATCTAGTGAATTCTTGATCGAAGTATAGATTAGTAAAACCACTCGATCTCAACTCTTCCACAATTGAATAACTGTTCCGAAAACTGTTTTTTCATAAAATTATCTGACACTTAGGCTCGCTACAAAAAGCAGAAAATGTAGGCTGAATTTCCAATGTTATTTTCATTTTTAACCACCCCAAAATTATGTATACCGATACTCGAAACTTAATTCATCATAATCAAAGATGAAACCAATACTAAATATTCAGCGATATTTTTCACCGAGGCAATCTCTCATTCATGTTTGTCAAAGGTTTGCGAACAGCTTTAAAAATGAAGAGAGGAACATTCAAAGAGGGATAAAAAACTGTCCTTTAGGAGTTTCCGGATAATTAAGCAGTGTTTAACGCTTCAGCTGTGTTCCGATTGTTAGCTAAGAGTCCCGGATTCTCCTGGGATCGTAGAGAATTTATTTTTACTGCGGTATTTTTTTTTATTTTTTATTCAGGTATATTTCTAGGTCGGGAAGAGTGTTACTGGATTTTTTCATCATGAGATTCTTAGCAGCAGGCTGATGGTAGTTTCATCCCTATTTATAGCACAACATTTTGGGAAAAATAAGCGTCAAGTATGAATAAGTTTCTGATATTTATTAGTTCTGTTATTCTAGAATTTTTATTCGGAGGTCTGGTAAACTGTGTTACATGTGCCAGATTTACAAATAGTTAAGCGAGTAAAGTACGAACTCTCAGCTAGTGAGAAGAGCTTCTTTGGGACCATTTTAAAATTGAAGAGCTTTTGTAGATCTATGATTGAAGGTTCCGCTGATAGCTCAAATGCGAAAATGCGACACCGATGCGACGACCATTTTTCAAATAAATAGTTCTCGAAGTATACACAAGTAACATTATCCGTTCTGTAAGAGTGGTTACGCACTGCATCCGATCCGAATTTGTAAAAATACGGATGTAAAAACTCGGACCGAATTTGGATATTGCTTTGCGCACTATATCCGATTCGAATTCGTAAAAATAAGGATCTAGAGTCTAAAACGCTAGGACCGATTCGGATATTGCTTACGCACTAATCCTATCTCTGATCCAAATCTAAGCTGTTCAGGAGCCAACTTTGGATATTATGTCCGATTTGAATCCGAGGTAATGCGAAAGCGTTCATACAAAATAGTACTACGGCTACTTCGTTAATATTTCTTCCGAATTGGAGAAAACTACCATACAAATAATTCTATGACTACTTCGGAACATATTTTCACGAATTCAGATCGGATGCAGTGCCCGCTCTAAGCCTTTGTGGGGCCGAAGTTTTATCCGAGCGACAATTGTATACCTACAGGTAGAGATAAATCTTATTTCCAAACAACCTTAGACAAACACAAAGGAAAAATAAAAGCTTGTAAAGTCTCCGTCTTCATTAACGACACCCACGGGAGCTACCTAACATTTTTAGAAATTCTGGACAACACAATTTTGGCACACGCGAGTGAACCAAATATTTCGGCGAAAAAACGTTGAAAATAATATTCCTACAACCCTCAGACGACATTAAAAAAAGTCCTTTGTGTCCCAAAATCACTTGAGCTTTGCGAGACCCTTTAATTTTGTCGGCCTTGCAAGCGTCTTGTGGCGTGATAGATGGCACTTGATACCTCTACCTACCCCTAGTTTATTGCGAGACGAGAAAATTATTAAGAAACCATACTTGGTGAAAAAGAGGAGCTCGTGGCTAAAAAAGAACAGCCGCATGGGTCGATCTTCAAGGTTAAGCAACGCTTGCCGAGGTCGGTCTGTGGATGGGTGACCATGTTAATGACAATCCTACGTGCCTCGGAAATCATGTTAAGCCGTTGGTCCCGACTGTCATTTTTAGATCTTTGGCAGTCGTTACGGATTGTCAGAAGCCAGAAAATCTGACTCGAGTCTTGCCAAGAAGTACCGTGTTACCCAGTTAATGGGCTGTGGAGGTCTGGTAGGCAGCCGCTCCACATAAAATACTGGTATTCAGCTGAATCCGGTTTAACTGGAAGCCGATCCCAATATAGTTGGGAAAGGGCTAGGCAGATGATGACTTGGTAAAAAAGAAAGGGCTTAGGTACATGCGTTTCTGAGGCTAGTGGTAACGTTTCGTTGCAAAAGTATTTTTATTCTGACACTAAATTGAACACTATAGTTTCAGTAGTCCTATGCGCCAACGGTACCTGGTGGTGGAATATCGAAATATACACAATACGTTTTGGTAATACTTTCATTGTTCGTACAGCCATGGAGTGGATTCCACAACCTGACAATCAAGAGTGAAAAGATGACTTCTAGGCAAACGTGCTCCTTCGTCGACCACATCATCGCTTACCATCAGGTAAGCGATGATGTGGTCGACGAAGGAGCAACAACCAACAACAACACAACAACACCAAATTACAACAACAATTTCACCTGATTGAAATTGTGGTCAAACAAGAGCCTATCAATAAATTAAAAAACCGGTCAAGAGCGAGTCTGACTCGAGCACCGAGGGTTCCGTACAATCATGATGATTTTGAAAAAGTGTGCTATTTAGAGACATCGTTTTATTTTTCCTGTAATCTTTACATAATCTTCCATCACATAGATTAATTTCAGTTCTCTATGCAAACTTCGGATATAAGGGGAATATTATTTTCTTTTTCGTTTGCCGGAAACTATGCGGCCTCAAAAAAAAAGAAAACATGTTTGAGAAAGTGCAAATTGCGCCCTAACATAATGATACCCCGTGCCCTAGTAGCCCCACTTCGATTTTTTATTTATTTATGTTAAAGTTAGATATAGTCTGTGGTAAACTTCGCGCCTTTTCATATGTTGTCTATGGTCGCTCTCTACTCCGTGAACATTACTGATGTATTTTGTTGTAATCTACAAACTCTTTTAATTACAGTAATCTCGTGTGAATCCGACTTTCATTGATTAATTGCAACAGGTTATTGGCCCAGTTGCCTTATTAAATGTGAACACAGTGTAAAAACAGTGCATAAAGCAAAAACATTACATGCCGGTTTAAGCATAACCTCAAAGTGTGCGTCGGTTTTTCAGACTGTGAAATAACATTCAGTTCGTCAAAATATCGCTCAAGAAATGTCGTCAAGTAATCCTCTCGTGATGATCGAAAAGTTAACTGGTCGGGAAAACTATTCCACATGGAGATTTGCAGTTAAAACATATCTCCAACATGAGGAACTGTGGGACTGTGTCGAACCTGTGCCCGGCGTAACTGTCGACTCCAAACGGGACATAAAAGCAAAATCCAAAATAATTTTGCTTGTGGACTCAGTAAACTATGTCCACATACAGGATGCAACGTCTGCAAAGGAGGTGTGGGACTGCTTGACACACGCTTTTGATGACTCGGGGCTTACACGCCGTGTGGGTTTATTACGAGACTTATGCACAACTAATCTCGCCGGATGTTCAAACGTAGAAGAATACGTGAGCAAGATCATGACCACGGCTCACAAACTTCGCAATATCGGTTTTAAAGTAGATGACGAGTGGCTCGGGACCCTGCTCCTCTCCGGTCTACCTGAAATATACAAACCTATGATCATTGCCATAGAAAGTTCAGGAATGAAAATAAGTGCAGACTCTGTAAAATCAAAAATCCTTCAAGATGTTAAAATGAGTGAAAGTGACACATCTGCTTTTGCTGCAAAACATAAAAATAAAGGGAATACGGGTTCCAAGAAACAGTTTAAAAAGGGACCACGTTGCTATAGTTGCAATAAATATGGCCATGTCGCTGCTGAGTGCAAGTCAAATCCCAAAAAGAAGAACCAAGAAAGTTCAAGCTTTGCGGCTGCTTTCATAGCTTCTACAACAAACCCTTACGAAGATCCGTGGTATATAGACTCTGGTGCTTCAGTGCACATGACCAAACATAAGAATTTATTGCAAGATGAGACAGTTCCACTTATCAAGACAATCAAAGTAGCAAATGACAAGTCATTATCAGTTCATAGTACTGGACAGTTGATTTTAGATGTGTGCAATAATAAAGGTCAGTACAATAAAATTCTGTTTCAAAATGTATTGTATATACCAGAGCTGGCAACCAATCTGTTGTCAGTCAGTCAGATCATAAAAAATGGAGGTCAAGTAAAATTTAACAGTAAAGGCTGTTTGTTATTAAACAAAAACAATGTGGTTGTTGCAACGGCAAGCTTAGTCAACAATATGTACAGGCTGGATGTGAAAAGTGAACATGCATACATATCTGATGTTGATGAGCAAGATACATACCTCTGGCATCAACGCATGGGCCATTTAAATTTTCAAGATCTGGAAAAATTAGCAGATTACACTGAAGGTGTAAAACTTACAAAGAAAAATGATAAATTAACATGTGTAACATGCTTGCAAGGTAAACAAACACGCTTACCTTTGAAACAAAGTGTAACTCAATCCTCAAAGTTACTTGAACTGGTGCATTCCGACATCTGTGGTCCGATGGAGACAAGTTCGCTAGGTGGTGCAAAATATTTTATGAGTCTAATTGATGACTACTCTAAGAAAGTTTTTGTTTATTTTTTGCTGAAGAAATCTGATGCTCTAGATAAATTCAAAGAATTTAAAAGTCAAGTGGAGAAACAACTAGAATGCAACATAAAGTGTCTTCGCTCTGACAATGGCCTTGAGTATGTTAACTATGACTTTTCTGAGTTCCTTAAAAGTGCTGGTATAGTTCACCAAACCACCACCCCATACACTCCCGAACAAAATGGAGTTGCTGAGCGAATGAACAGAACATTGGTGGAGAAAGCTAAGTGTCTGTTGCTTAACGCCGACCTACCTAAACAGTACTGGGCTGAAGCAATTCACTCCGCTGCCTATCTCATCAACCGAACTCCAACAAGATCACTTAAATACAAAACACCAGAAGAGATGTGGTCCGGGCAGAAACCATCTGTCAAACATTTAAAAGTATTTGGATGCGAAGCAATGATGCATCTCCCAAAACAAAAGAGAAGAAAATGGGATGCAAAAGCACAGAAAGCAATATTCATTGGTTATTGTGATAATACAAAAGGATATAGATTTGTAATGACTGGTTCCAGAACAATAATAAAGAGTAGAGACGCAGTTTTCCTTGAATCTACAGTTAAAAGAAACTATGTTCCGGTGGACTTAATACAAGACAGCTCAATGTGTGACTCATCATCTGTACCAATTGACAAGCATACATCAGAGAGCTCTGACGCTAATAATGACACATTACAATCCACAAACACTGACTATTTCTCTGAACCAGATAACAGTACAGACAGTGAATACTTACCAAGTGAGAACATTAGAACACCATCTCCATCACATATAACTCTGAGACCTAGAAATAAAGACAAATTTTCTAAGTATAAAGATAATCAGGGAAAAGGTTACCTGTGCTGCAGTGAAGATACTCTTGTACCTTTGAATTACAATGAGGCTATAACATCAGCTGATTCTGAAAAATGGAAAATATCAATAGAGAAAGAACTGGAATCTCATCAGAAAAATGAAACTTGGATATTGGTAGAGAAACCTCAGAATGCCAAGCCAATTGGAAGCAAATGGGTTTTCCGGATCAAAGACGAACCCACAGGTCTTCGTTACAAAGCCCGATTGTGTGCTAAAGGTTATGCACAGAAAGAAGGCATTGACTTTGATGAGACATTCTCACCAACAGTGAGGTACGACTCCATTAGGTTATTATTATCCATTTCAGCTCAAGAGAACTTAGAAATAATCCAATTTGATGTAACCACTGCTTTCCTATATGGTGAATTGAAGGAAAACATATTGATGACAGTACCTGAGGGACTAGACTGCAAGCCTAACATGGTATGTAAACTTGTTAAATCACTATACGGTCTAAAACAGGCACCCAGGTGTTGGAACACAAAATTTAGTTCAGTCCTTAATAAATTTGGCTTTGTGAAAAGTAAAGCAGATCAGTGTGTTTATATTGGAACAATAAATGGTTTCAAATGTTATCTGTGTCTGTATGTTGATGATGGACTTATGCTTTGTAAAGATAAATCCACCATGATGGAAGTAATTAACGATCTAAAAACAAACTTTGAAATAAAAGTATGTCCTGTATTAACCAATTTTATTGGTATGCGAATTGAAAAGAATGAAAACTGTATTTTTGTACATCAGACAAAATACATTGATCAATTGTTGAGGAAATTCAACATGCATGATGCCAACCCTAACTGTGTTCCTGCTGATCCAAATGTGAAGTTGCAGAAGGCTGATGATGCTCTGAAGAAAAACTATCCTTACAGAGAAGCAGTAGGATCACTAATACATGCAGCTACTGTAAGCAGACCTGATATTATGTTTGCTGTTAGTCAGGTGAGTCGATACTTACATTCATATGATGACTCCCACTGGAATGCTGTAAAGAAAATATTAAAATACCTGAAAGAGACAAGAAGTTATGGATTATGCTACACATCCAACTGTGACAGTACTGAGCTAATTGGATATAGCGATGCTGATTTTGCAAATGACATAGTAACCAGACGTTCAATAACTGGCTATGTATTCCTTAAGAATGGTGGTGCTGTCACCTGGTCATCCCAACGTCAGCAAACTGTTGCCTTGTCCACAACAGAAGCCGAATTCATGGCTGCCTGTGCAGCTACTAAAGAAGCTATGTGGTTGAGACAGTTACTTAGTGATATCAGTAAGTTCAATCAAAAATCTGTGTGCATTAACATTGACAATCAAAGCGCCATAAATGTAATTAAAAATAGTGAATTTCATAAGAGATGTAAACACATAGATATTAAGTACAATTTTGTTAAAGAAAAATATCAGAATAATATTATTAGTTTGAACTATGTACACACTGATAGTCAGTATGCAGATATTTTCACAAAGGCGTTGCCTAGAGACAAGTTTAGATTTCTAAGAAATAGTATTGGGATGTCAAAACTTGATAACTAACTTGTATTATTGTTTGTACCAATGTAAAAGTTTAAAAGTTGAGTTTATTAGTTTATTGTAGTAACTGTTTTTACTATTCAAATAATTAATGTTAATTTAAAACTTTATATGGTCTATAGCGAAGGCTCGAATTTGGTAGGAGTGTTAAAGTTAGATATAGTCTGTGGTAAACTTCGCGCCTTTTCATATGTTGTCTATGGTCGCTCTCTACTCCGTGAACATTACTGATGTATTTTGTTGTAATCTACAAACTCTTTTAATTACAGTAATCTCGTGTGAATCCGACTTTCATTGATTAATTGCAACAATTTAAAATATAAATTTATATTTTTCGTCCCCGTTGCAAAAAAAATAATTAATTTTTTATTTCTTTCTTAAAGTTGTGAAATAGTTGGGCAAACGTCGTCTAAAACTATTTCAAGTTGATAGCATTAGTAGTTTTGGAGATATCCAGCTGTGACAGACGGACAGATAGACTATGTCGCACCATAAGGGTTTCTTTTTACCATTTTGGCACGCAACCCTAAAAAAAAGATAGGAATTACAGTTATAGATTTATCAGTATGGCTTTAGATTATTACATACGATGACATTGATAACCTACAGATCAAAATAATTGTAGCAGCTGAGTGTCTGAAAAAAACTTATGATAATATTCTAGATGCCTAGACTTCATGTAGCTAAAGTTTAGATGTAAGGGCCTACCACGAATAATTTGACGTACAATAACGTTACAGTATCGTTAACGTAAGTGAATTTTGAATATTACCCCATAGTTTAAAATTATCCATAGTACCCAATTCAAAAAATATTATGTGCGAAATGAGTAATATATTTTGATAGTTAAAGTAAAATTTTACGTAACGTTAAAACATTCGTGCTAGGCACTATTAACGACAATCACTTTTGTTTCATATAAATTAAAGCCAAGTACATACATAATTAAGCCCAACATTGATATCACATGCAACAGGCGTTTCGCTTCTATCGAACTAAATTCCATTGCTGCCATGGAATTCCAAACCTTGGGTAACTATGTGAAGATCGCAGGTATTACATGCTGCATTGGATATTTGCTTTGAACATATAATTGTGAGACCCTCTAATAATACATTTAAATTTGAAAGTTTAAATGTTTGTTGAATTGTTGATCAATCGCGCCATGACGGCCGAAAGGACTTTAATGAAATACGGGTAAACCTGAGTAGCAAAAAATCTATAGTTAATAGGTTACTTCTAGGTAAGCGTGCTCCATCTTCGGCCACATCATCGCTTACCATCAGGTGAGATAGTGGTCAAGCGCGTGCCTATCAATAATAATAAAAAAAAATCTATGCCTTTCATGTTACATAACGAGAAACCTCCGAAAGTGTGAACAAACCGTTGGCAGTCATTACAGATAGTGAGAAGCCAGAAAATTTGACACTAGTCTACCAGGGGTGTCATGTGCCTGTATCGATTGCCTATCTGCTACCCAGAAACTGGGTACAGTTACTGAGTAGCAGATAGGCAAACGTTCCATGTAAAAATCTGGTACTCAGCTGAATCTGGTTAGACTGGAAACCGACCCCAATCTTGATTGATTGGATTAATAAGTTCTACAAATTGCTTTGTACTGCAACAGAAAGTAGGTACGTTTTCCAATGAGGGCTGTCCCGTTTAAATTCGCCGCTAG
Source organism: Melanchra persicariae (assembly GCA_947386135.1). Taxonomy (NCBI): domain Eukaryota; kingdom Metazoa; phylum Arthropoda; class Insecta; order Lepidoptera; family Noctuidae; genus Melanchra; species Melanchra persicariae. The sequence goes on along the minus strand of OX376655.1, from coordinate 1,717,283 downwards.
AGGCGTGAGTGTGTGAGTGTTGCAAATATAATTTTTCACTGTTGGTTGATTTTTGAGTTGATTTACTAATTTGTGAATATTTTATTACAACAGCTTGACTATGGCATATTATGTCCTTCTTTTTTTTCGATTATGATGAGTCCGCGTAACACTGCTGCACTGTCTATGTTGAATTTAATCGCAAGTTTACGGCATTATAAAATATTTTCTTTGTAACCGCTCAGGCCCAACATGTGAAAATTCCCTAAAATAAAATAAATCTTATGTAATAGGTAAATAAACATTAAATTCGCGATTAATTCGCGACACACCGGTGTGTTGCCGGGGCCGGACAGGGTAATTTTGTTCACATGCGCGTAATAACAACTTTAATGCTATGCTTATGGACCTTACTCGCCAGTGGCGCCAACTGGTGAGCATAAAAATGGTAGCCTCCATTGTGTTATTGTGAAATAATTTTTGTTAGTCACGCGAGTGAAGCCGTTGGCGAGAGCATAAGGTATAAAATCGTAGACAGGTTGAGTCAAGGTTACACGATAATTCGAGCGTGTAGAAAGTCAAAGTGCGTTAAAGTCAGCGAAGTGACAAGAGACGTGTCACAGATGTTGAATCTCAGAAAATACTGGTGACATTTTTCAGCACTTTTTCAGTGGGCGCCACTTTTAACCCATTGTTTTGTGAGAGAATCATATAACAGGACTCTTTTTTTATTTTTTATGGAGTGTATTAACACGGCTAGTTAAATGAAAATACCCAAAACGTAGGCCTAATTCGTTAAACAGCTAAGTCCATTTTTTGGCTAATTTTAATTTTTAAGTCTGCCAAATAGTTCAGACGGTTACCTACCTTATGATAAATTTATAACAACTATATCTATTATCTGACAAATGCTTTCAACTTTTAACGTTTTCACGTTTTACTGATTAAAATATTTAAGTAATAAAGAGCACAATCCAGATCGACAGTCGGTACCGGATGTCATGCCATAGACAACTGTTACAGTTATGCTTTGTCTATGGCGTGACCACTGACCAAAGACTCGTGGTAGTTAATTTCCGGTCCTGACATAGATTGGCAGTGAGACAGATTTTATTGTTTTTGGTTAGTTTTTAATTATTTATTGTTTGTGCGTCACTTCTGGCGGAATAAACGGATTTTCTTTCTTACAAATTTTTACTACTGTGACCACTTTCGTAAATCTTTACGAAAGTGGTCAAAGTAAAGTATTATAGTAAGTATAGGATTTACTGCGAGCGATACTGAGTTTCAAGATTTCTTACTCAATTGTGCAACTAATTAAATGGAAAAAGACACTCAAACCTTTGAGGAATTTTTCGCTTTTTTCTATCTTAAAATATTAAGAGCTGATTTTTCAATGTTCATATATTTTTATATGACGTATTTTACGTCGAAATATGTAAGTACAACTTCATTTTTCATACGTTTCTGACAGGTTGCGACTGAGATGTGAATGCGGACGTTGCTTGAAAAACCGGTCAAGTGCAGGACAGACTCGCGTACAAAGGGTTCCGAACGCATAATATACTTTTAATTTTGTGTGTTGTGTAATGTTTCTTAAAAAGACATACTTCTTAAAGGTTTTGCTGTAATCTATAGGTAAAAAACTTCGAGCTGTATTTTTTTCAAAATTTTAGGCACAGTAGTTTTGGAAATAACGGTGCGGAATTGGTAAATTTTCAACATTTGGTCAACTTCGGAATGGAATATTTTAAAATTATGAAAAAATACCCTGTCATTTGACATGTGACAAGGTACAGTCAAAAAACTATTTTTTTAAATTTTGTCATTAAACTCCAAAAAGCCTCAAAACTCCAAAACGAAAATAAATTAATATTAAAATGGGTGACCCCATTTTAATATTAATTTATTTTCGTTACGGGCCCGTGTTTGGGTCACAGAAGATTATACATACACCTATGTGTATCAACAGCTGTGACAGGAGGCCAGACAACCGAGTGATCCTATAAGGGTTGCGTTTCTCCATACAGAGGTTCGGAATCCTAAAAATGAGTAGAATTGGCAGAAAGCTGACAAATCACGATTTGTATTCTTTAGATAATAGATATCTGACTACTGAAATATCAGCCCATAAAGAAGAAAAAATAAATAGGACACCAACACAATTCCCAAGTACAAGGCAATTCCTAGGTAAATCTATACAGCAGTCTTTCAGCATTTATTTATTTTCCTGTAAATGTGAACGCTTTCCGATGTACTGTTGAATTTACTCGCTGTGTTTTCTCTGTTCCTTCCTGTTCGTGGGTGTTTCCTCTTCAGAGAAAAGTGGAGATTAGCCGACTATCCTATCGATGTAGTTGATAGCGTGGATGGAGTTAAAATTGGCTTGAGATTAAAGGATCCACGTGTACGCTAGATACTGAAGATCATGTTTATTTGAGGGTTTCTGAAAGTAGAATAGAATACTCTTTTTTAAGTTACAAAAGAAGGAAACATTACAAATTGCGACACAATGGGTGGCCTCATTGCTGACGAGCATGCAAGTTTGTAATAGGATATTTCCAGTAAATTGAAAAAAAAACAGGCCAAGTGCGAGTCGGACTCGCGCACAAAGGGTTCCGTACCATTATCTATAAAAAATGGCAAAAAAGTCACGTTTGTTGTATAGGAGCCCACTCACATATTTATTTTATTCTGTTTTTAGTATTTGTTATTAAAGCGGCAACAGAAATACATCATAATCTGTGAAAATTTCAACTGTCTAGCTATCACGGTTCATGAATTACAGACGGACAGACAGACAGACGAACCGACAGACAGACGGACAGACGGATGGACAGACGGACAGTGGATCAGTACCTTGGGGTACGGAACCCTAAAAAAAAAAAGAAAACTACCGTTACTGGTGAGTGACTGAGTGACTGACAGACAACGCACAGCCGAAACTGGTCGTAGAAAGCTGAAATTTGGCATGTAGGTGGCATGTAGGTGGCCTTGGCGAGTGTAAGGGAGCACTATGAGAGGATTTCCCAAAATTAAAATACTTTATTTATAAAAAAAATATTTTTGCCCGCAACTTCATACGCGCATATACCGTTTTTTCGTAAGAATTTTTATGAAGTTTCTGGAACACCCTGTATATGCGGAAGTAGAGATTTAAAAAAAAAAAATATTTCTTTTGTAATGATAGGAATTAGGGAAAGAATTTACTAAAGGTCGACACACAAAGCTAGGAAACTCTGGCCTTGACTAGTTTAAACTGACTAAATACCAGTATTTTTTTTACCTATTAACAAAGAAAAATCTAGTATCATTTAAAAGACTTGTTTTGTTATTAACCTTTAGTATAAACTGTTCGACAGAACATTTCTTTTTTGCATAAAATTCAGCAAAGATTTCTTCTCTGCCAAAATACAATCGGCCCACGCATCAATCTTGAAAATTGAAAATAGGTACTTTGCAAGTGACTTAAGGCCCCGGAAATGAAACGTTCAAATAAATTCAGCCTGTCGCAACGTAATCGTCTGTAGACGGAAGATTGTTCAGATCAGAGTATGAATAATGAATGAAAAGGTTTCTAAAACGTATCCTGTGTAAGTATATTTTCAGACAGAGATAATACTCTTATAGAGAAATATTTATTGTACACATGTAGGGGGTATATGGTAGACCGAAATAAAGACTATTTGTTGCTAGCAACCTTTTTTTTATTAAAAAAAAATTCTTAACTCCGTAATTATTGTACATCTTCCGTCTTCGTCGTAAAAATGTCAGTCCTCCTTCCCTATCACACACATACTCTCTCGTTCACTCATCACTGCGTTCATAGTTCATACATCCATCACTTGTTTATAATTTTGATGCGTTCTCAATTTAACATCCCACATGTACTTTATTGTACACCAAAATATAGACACATAAAGACACACCCCATCTCCCTCCTTTCAACCTGCTGTAATGCCGCTACACCCTTGTTGTCTGGTGGGCAACTGCCCGATGGTTGACATCGGGCTGTTGTACTAAGTAGGTACGAGATGTTTATTATGTACAAATCGCTTGGAGAGCTTTGGTAGTGCAATGTAGGATTTTTATGACGTCAGGTCTATTTTATTAGTTCGTAAATGGCGTACACTCTTTATTGGTTGTATTAATTATGACCAGATGCCAACGATTGGCATTGAATAGAATCTTATCGCAATTGGTACTTAATTGTAGAACTCAAATTCCAGTTCCTCGATAGTCTAGTTTCGTTTTCAGACCGAGTGGTACAAAATGTTAGGTATTGGGGTTTTCTGAAATTTCTCAATAGTCGACCTTTTTTAAGGATGGGAAATCATCAAATGACTCCTTCTTTTCGTTCTAGGCGCAGCAGAAGGGCTAACTGACTAAAAGCTATCCGTGTTCCTCCAAATGCTCTTTGCGTTCCAGGGCCGCGATAACTCTTTCGAACAAATTCCGCAACCCTGGTAGGCACTGGCCCTAGCGGGGCCCGTCTATTACCTGGCCCCGTCTGCTAGCGGGCCCCATCTATTAGCGGGCCCCATCTATTAGCGGGCCCCGTCTATTCAATAGCGGCCCTGAGTCCAGATATGTGCCTGGTTGATGGCAATAGGGTCGACCCCAATATTAGTAGTTAACAACATTACTTACTGGCGAAAGGTTGATGTTATGTTATGTTATGTTCATCCAATCATTTGTCTTCAAATCATACCGTACATAAATTTTGTTTTGTTTAAGCTTACCAAATGAAGCACTAAATTGGTAGTATCTTTGGATGAATATAATTAGGGAAGCACGGCACTTTACTAGTAATTATTAAGATATAGTATAATTGCTTAGTAAGGTTGCAAAAATCTGCATAAAATAAAACCTATTAGAGAATATTTTCCTTTGGCAGTAGCCAAGTGTGAGCATGCCAGCGATAGAAGCTAATTCTCAGTGCAATTTGCGGCAGATTGGCGGCAGCGTTGGGTTTTGTTCATTTCATGCTCGGTTGGGCTTTGAAAGCCACTGGTTTCGAGTACTCGCCTCGAGTCGAGCTGAAAACAAAAATAATTATTGGAAGAAGGCATTGACTGGCTATTGAGAGGTTGTGAACCCGATCAACCTATTGGAAACCATTTTTGTAAAGGTTATTAATACCTCAATTCAAGTTTTTTTTTAAAGGTTTCGTTTAGCGATGTTTTTTATTTATATCTTAGAAAATGTCATAGCAGTATCAAAACTATACATAGAGTGCCTTGCCGACTGATCAAAAGTTTTCGTGACCAGAGGGCTGGGTCGTACTTAGCCCAAAGAATTAGCATTGCTATTCAACGTGGCAATGCTGCCAGTCTTCTAGGCACGTTACCGGATGACATCGATGCGGAGGAATACTTCGACGCCTAAGTGTATTTTGTCTTTGTGTATTCATATGCCTTAAAGTTGAATTTTCACCTGGGTGTGTTTGTTGTTTACGTTTTTTCAAATGTCATTATGTACAAAAGAAAATCTAGAAGAACATTATCAGCCGTTTTTGGCAGGTCAGGTTCGCAGTACTCACGATCGGCGACGTCTACAATCAACCCCTTCTACTATGATGTGCTATTGCCATCATGAATCGGTTGTAAGAAAGGCATTATTATTTGTCCGAGCACCGGCTCTCTCTCACAACGGAATCGTGATGCCATTGGAATGCCATCTAAAGGCTTAGTGAGTGAGTTTCTTTATCGTACTCGATCGCGTTAACGTAAACGTTCGCTTATGTCAAATTGAATAGAAAAAAACAGGTTGTCCGTGAGTGTCACCAGACGGCGCTTATTCAGTTTCAAAACAAACTGACGTTTACGCTAACGCGATCGAGAAAAGTTAAAAAAACTCGTACTAAGGCCACTGTAGGGGTCTGAGTATCTAACGTTTGAAAGTAAACGAATTAAAAGGAGTATGCAATGATCATAGAACATAGCGTTTTATAGACCTCGTTTTAATACCTACCTATATTTTAATTCAAATATCGTATCGAACTAACTTGAACAATATTTGTCAACCAAGAACAAAATCAAAAAGAAAAGTATCACAAAACCTTTTCTCCCAGTTAGCGATAAGGGTGGGTGTAGATTGAACAAAGCACGGATCTTGTTACGCTACCATCCGTCACTTTGAAACCAAACGCGCGCCATCTATCGGCAAACAATACGGACTATTCAAAGGCTTTTAGGACTCCGTTCTTTTCTACAAGCATTGTGCAGAGCAGTGTCTTGTGTTTGTAAAAGAATTTTGTGATATTAGAGTAATTCCAAGTTAAATATTTGTGGGTACATACTTCACATCAGAATATTCGATGTCATGGTTTCGCACGGGTCGATCTTCAAGGTTAGGCATTGCTTGCCAAGGTCGGCCCGCAGATGGGTGGATATCCATTTTAGTACCGATATTCCGTTGTGTTTTGGCAAGTACGTTAAGCTGTTGGCACCGGCCGTAATTTGTAGAACTTGCTTGAACGTAACTAAAGAAAATGTACTAAATAAATACATTAAATATATAATACATAATAGATACATTTCGTTCTCACAGATTTGCGACTAATGTCATCGGTAGTCATGTCAGTCGATGACAGGTCTATTAGAGCCTTTATTTCCTTCACTAACTGGCAACACTGCGGCAATATCAAAGACCCAACTATCAAATTTTCTACAAATTAAGTTTTGGTGGCTCAGACAGGCGTGCATGCTGCTTGAGCTCTTTCGATTAGCTGGCGACCAAAGATAAGGCAATCAAAATGAAATGTAGTTTGCGAAACTCGTTTGACTAGTAGGCGACAGTGTGGCAGCTCGCTTTCTGCTGACTAATTGCTTTTTGTAAAGTCTTCATCAGGTCAATTTGATTTTGTGCTTCATTCTGAAAAAAACACTCCGCCACAAAGGTTTTAGTAATTCTACAGGGTTATTTCACCCTGTTAGCTGCTAGCAAAGTAATGACGTTTAACATTATAATATTAAAGGATAGTAGTAAGAAGTATTTAGAATTTCAATTCATCCTTGGTTAACTGTGAAGTGCTGTGCTTGACTGATGCAGTGAGCGCCTGGAAAGTGGCTTGCCCGAACACGGCGTTGCCCGATAACCCATTTTCTCAGAGACAATGGGACGAGCCGCTCTGCAGGTTGGTACGGAATAACCTCATAAATACGTCCACCAATACTACGGAGCATGCCCGCCTGCTGGCTGTGGGTGAATGGGAGTCGGGTCTTTGGCTACAAGCACTACCGTCACCCAACATAGGTACCATGCTGAGTGACGGTACTTTCCGGATCGCTACGTGTCTGCGTCTGGGTGCTCCTAGCGGAGCTCCACATCGTTGTCAATGCGGTGAAGCAGTCGACCGCCTCGGACACCATGGCCTGTCCTGCAGTAGGAGCGCTGGTCGGTTAGCGCGGCACGCCAGCATTAATGACATCATTCGTCGGGCTCTTGTCATCGCCGGAGTGCCAGCTGTTTTAGAACCTAATGGCCTGGCACGTGACGATGGGAAGAGGCCAGATGGGATGACAATAATGCCTTGGAAGGTGGGTAGGCCTTTGGTGTGGGATGCAACATGTGTCGACACCCTTGCGCCATCCCATCTTCTTAGCACGGCGGGCTGCGCTGGGGCGGCTGCTGCAGGTGTGGAAAATCTCAAACGGCGCAAATATAACAACCTCATTGGGAGTTATATATTTGAGCCGTTTGGGGTTGAAACTTTAGGCCCATGGGGTCCGAGTGCTCACCGAGTTTTTCGGGACATCAGCAAACGACTTGTCGACTGTTCACGTGACCAGAGGGCTGGGCATTTCTTTGGCCAAAGAATCAGCATTGCCATTAAACGTGGCAATGCTGCGAGTGTTCTGGGCACTTTTGTCTTTGACAGCGATGTGGATGAGTTTTTTGATGCCCAATGATTTATTTTGTTTTTTACACGTTTGTACATAATTTTGCAATTTTATGTAGTCTAGTTTGTATATAGTTAGGTTTAGTAGATATAAACAGTTAAGTTCGTTATGTACATTTATTGGTTACCTAAAAGGAAAGATATGTATTTTAGTTATTAAATAAGTAAGAAGTAAGATGTATCAACGATAATTTTATTTTAATGTCACAGAGTAATCAATTAACCTACAAGAGACTCAAAATTAACATCGCATATTCAATAGACTGTGCCTCTATAATCAAAATGAACTGCCTAATAAACAAGCCCTAATCTTGGTCTACTGCGATCCCCAAAATTATCTACGCTGTGACCTTCTTACTAGAGATGGGCCGGCGTTTAAATGACCGACTGATCTGCTGACTAGTCGCCGATTGTAAATTGGTCGGATAGTCGGCTTTCTCGTCCTGTCGGTTCACTTCCTTTTTGTTTTTAATAGTTTGATAAAACACACTATTCTTGTTAGGCTAATAAACATTTTAAAATGTGAAAAGTACAGTTGTAGTACGCGGCTTCTCCTTGCGTTAGTATAGATTTTAGCAAAAAGTAGATTGTAACCGTGTGCAGGGTTCCACAGGTTGCGAATTTTGTTCAAAAGAGTCACCGCGGCCTCGGAACGCAAAGGGCACTAGGAGGAGCACGGTTTTAGTCAGTCTGACACTCCTTCCTGCTCCACCCAGAGCGGAAGAAGTCATTTGATGATTTCCTGTCCATAAAAAAAGAGTCCCACACGTCTTTAAAAAACAAACAAAACTACTTCGCATTTATAATATTAGGTTAGGATACTGCTGATTTGTATCCTGTTTTTTGTAACTCATTTCGTGCCGACTAATTGCCGACTAGTCGGAGACCACAAATAAATACAAATAGTCAGCTTTTCCGACTAGTAGCCTCATCTCTACAGGTAACCTAATTCCGGACGTTGAGGTTGTGACAAACGGCGAATCTGCCCTTGAGGATAGTGTGCCTTCGCCCTTAATGATGCATTGAAAGGGCCTCGATAAGGCAAGGTAAGGGCTAGGTTAGACAGAATGAGTGTTTATGCATATTATGCTGGGTTTATAGCTATACGCTATGGCTAGACATATTGATCAGAAGATTGGTTTCAAATAAAAATAGAGGTGGCTATTTTTATGCGTTTGTTTTATGATCTACGTACATACCTAGTTTCATCTAAATTCGTTCAGCAATTAAGATATGAAGAGTATTAAAATCTAATAAACATGAAGTTAGTATGTTATTGATGTTAATGAAAAGTTATCTGAATAGTGAAAATTCCGTCCACATATAAAAAATATTGATAATTTGTGCAGTCATTAGTAAAAAAAAAAATTTTTTTTTAGCATCGTTTATTCACTGAAACTGAAGATTTTAATAAAAATATTTGCAAAAATGTTTGCGGACAAAAAATACAAATCTTTTATGAATTTGACTATAATTGGGTTCACTGGCTTTAATAATTCACAATGTTATTTAATTTACCCTTTCAGCAGAAAATCTAATATACAGTATTCTTAAACGTTAGCTCATCTACACACGCACCTTTTTTATGGATAGGAAATCATCAAATGACCCCTTCCGCTCTGGGTGGAGCGGGAGGGAGTGTCAGACTCTTACTGACTAAAACATCCGTGTTACTCGTAGTGCCCTTTGCGTTCCAGGGCTGCGGTAAATCTTTCGAAAAAAATCCGCAACCCTGGCTCTGGCCCTAAAGGGCCCCATCTACTATACTGACATTACTGATAAAACTTTTGCTCTGGAATCATCATTGACGTGTTAAAAGTGTTATCTCTAGATATAATATAATAAAATGAAACAAAGTCACTTTCAGCCTGTCTGTTTCTCTGCTCACTTCCAAAGCACACAACAGAATATTGATACAGTTTTCACTTATAGAAAAAGTATAGTCCATCTTCCTAGCTCTTCGTGCTGCGCTGGCGCTGCGGCTGCGGAGAACCTCGAGCGGCGGAAACATTTATTAATAATCCCGAAAATTAATAAAATATATTAATTTTCGAGCGTTTAGGGTTGAAACTCTGGGGTCGTGGGGTCCGAGTGCTCATTACTTGTTTAAAGATCTGTCAAGACGCTTAGTTGACACTTCGCGTGACCCTAGGGCTGGCTTTTACCTCGGACAAAGGATAAGCATTGCCATACAACGTGGCAATGGCAGCATTGCCACGTTGTAGCCTTTTGGGTACATTACCAGTGGCCTGCGATGCGGAGGAATTTTTCAACGCCATGTTTTAGATTACTTTTAGTTTTAGTTGAGTCTTTTATTTAAGTGTGTGTATATAGAAAAAGTGACGACGACGTGACGACGATGATGGTTCTGTGTATATAACTTGCACCCGAACAAAGCCGGCGCGGGACAAAAGTTTGTAATAAAACAAACTAAATATAATTTACCTATTATCTTGTTAGCCAGTGCTTGCTTCAAGCTGCGACTGCATAGTGCAACTACAGTCTTCTATTTGCATACATAAATGGAACCGCTCGAGCACTTGCGAGTGCTCCGGGCGGTCAGTAGCACGACGTCGCGCAGTTATCCTCTGCTCGCGCTCTTCACGAATGATATAGCAGTTGAAACCGAATGCTGCAGCAGTTATCAATGGCAGCTTCAAGCTGTTGACTGTGACTGCACGATCCGGTCCGTGTATTTTGATCACTGGCTAACTGCTCGAGCAGCTCGTGTATGGGCGGCCTTACTCTAATGAATAAAAAATCACCCTGTAGAAATTCGTAACTCACGAACTTAACAAGCTACGATTTTTACTCAATTACCAAAAATACCGGATCGGAACAAACAAACCGGTTATCCGGTTCGTGCGGCCACAAGTACGTTTCATTAGCCGGAATCGCTTTGCACGGAATTATAAGTGCTCGATATAGGTACGGACCCGTATAGCTAAATTCCTGGGTTAGTATTTTAGAAATTCTTAATTTAGAGTTTTTGCTTGGTTGGAAGAAACTAAGGCTGACTATGGTTTTTTAATAGTTGAGGTGAATGGTATAATGAATGCGTCATTGTCTTGAACGAGTGTCATAATTCTGGACTGGTCATCTTTTAACTGCCAGACTTACCTTTAATATCTTGACTGTTCACCAGATCGACTGAGTGGTAAGTTAACAATTTAAAGCTTTTAAAAAGTTCAGAATAAAATAATGCGCACTATTTGTGGAAATTCACATAAGTCAATTATAATAAACTAGCTGACCTGCGCAACTTTGCTGCGTAACATTTTTCATGAATGCTCCGCTCCGATTGGCCTTAGCGTCATGTTATATAGCTTTCCTCGATAAATGAGCTATCCAACACTAAAATATTTTTTCAATTTGACGACACAGTTGGCCCAGTGGTTGAGCGATGGACTGCTGCGATGCGTGTCGCGGGTTCGATTCCCGCACGGAACAAATATTTGTATGGCCTACCGATAGTAGCTCCGGCTGGCTGTTTGTGTATTTGAGTTTATATGTTTGTAAACGCACCCACGATACAGCAGAAATTCTTAGTGTGGGGCAAAGATTAAAAAACAAAACAAAATAATCGAACCAGTAGTTCCTCGCTTTCAACCATAAACAAACAAACTCTTCAGTTTTTAGTTCAGTTCTCTTTATAATATTAAGTACCTACTAGCTGTGCCCGCGACTTCGTTCGCGCGTGCATTTCGTATTTAGGAAGATATTAAGTACACAAACTCACTAAATGTATGTATGTACTCATCATGATTATGACACGACTTACAAAATTACGAAGAACGAACGAACATTAACACTTAAAAAATTTCTTCGTAAAAAATATTACTTGTATTGTGTGTATGTGCTATTCATCAGTAAGTATAAACAGGCTTTGCGCGCTGCTTACTTGTGACAAAGCGACATACCAGCTGACCGTGCGAGAAACAGGACTTCCGCAGATCCACACCAACACGACTAATAGTATTAAGTATAGATTACTAGCATCTACTAGCAACCCCACCCGCGTGTAAACGAAAATCATGCCACGGGAACGTACCACGATAAAAAAGTATTTAATGACATAGGTCAGACCGCCCATGTCACGATACTACACGATAGTGTCAAACCATAGCATTCAGTAGAGTTTTTCGGAAAATGGAAAGCCAATATGGTGTAGAATAATTCTGCGGTCAACGCAAAAGCAGCTTAATCCTTTTTATCTACACTCACAACGTAATGTTCTAAATATGAGTTCAAAAACGAATGCATAAATACATACTTTTTTTTCGTGGATAGGTAAAATTTAAAAAAAAAACCATTACAGTTCAACATTTTCCTTCGATTTTTAAACAACTGCATCATAAAATAACTTTTTAATTTTTATAGCACACTTTTTCTTTTTAATTTTTGGCGCGGGCTCATTGACTTAAGTCAATGAGCCAGCTTTTATCTTTGTCTATGTTTGAGCGCGCTGCGCAGTCATTCGAATACGCAATGAGAATATCCGCCATATTGGAATTAACTATTTTTCCACTTATTTTATTTCAACTGTATGAGTGCAGATAAAATAGTGTATGCAACGGCATATAATTATGTATTAAAACACTCGTGTGGTGCTATTATTACACTCGTGTTTTAATAACCCTTTTTATATGGTCGTTGCATAAACTACTATTGCCGTGTTTTCTTAAAATTTTTGCAATATTATTTAGGTATCCCATTAAATAATAACATAATTATATTCTCCTTTTAGAATTTTTAATAAACCACAGTGGGTGGGTCCCTTTAGATACCTCTATGGAAAAATCAGTACCTACCTGTCGAATCTGTTGTGCCGAATGCTGTTGTATTTGGCCATAAATTGAAATGTGGGCGAAATAAAGTTCAACAAACCTCCATCCGATTTGGCCACTCTATAGAACGCGTTACATTATATTAAAATATATAATTACAGAATTATATATTTTAATGAGGAGCTCATGGCTAAATTATAACAGCTGCACGGACCAATCTTCAAGGTTAACCAACGCTTGCCGAGGTTGGTCTGCGGATGGGTGACCATATTAACATACCGAGACTCCTCCGTGCCTCGGAAAGCACGTTAAGCCGTTGGTCCCGGCTGTCATTTGTAGATCTTTGGGAGTCGTTACGGATTGTCAGAAGCCAGAAAATCTGACACCAGTCTTGCCAAGAAGTACCGTGTTACCCAGTTAATGGGTTGTGGAGGCCTGGTGGGCAGCCGCTCCACGTAAAATACTGGTATTCAGCTGAATCCGGTTTGACTGGGAGCCGACCCCAATTTGGTTGGGAAAAGGCTAGGCAAATGAAATGATAATTATAGAACTAAGTACATACTAAAGCGTGAACTCAAGTAACGCGTATAAAGCACTCCGTCACGTTCCACACCACGCACTCCTACTCATCGGAGACTGATCGATGACGTCACGGTTCGCGCATTCGGTTTCAATCATCATCAACTTGAGTAGAGGTATAGCGGTGAACTTAATTGATTTGGAGTGTTACGTTTACCAACGTTAATGTACATTAAACGATTTACAATATTATTCAATTAAAAACCATACCAATCTAGCTGGTTCAGCTCCTCCCAACTATTTTGATGTTGACTTGCAGTCTACCGGATGCAGCTGAATACCAGTATTTCCCAAAGAATGCCTGTCAACCTGATGACCCGTCTAACTTTCCTTTTTTTATGGATGGGAAATCATTAAATGTTTTCTTCCGCTCTGGGGGGAGCGGAAGGGAGTGTCAAACTCTTACTAACTAAAACCCATCCATGCTACTCGTAGTGTCTTTTACGTTCCAGCGCCGCGATGACTCTTTCGAACAAAATCCGCAACCCAGACAAGCTCTGGCCCTCACGGGCCACGTCTACTTTGCTAACACCTCTTTGAGGCGCGCGTGGAACACAACGCGCCGTCGACCCGGGCTTGGTTATAAATGGACAGCGAGCCACACCAGCTCGCCGTCCGCAGGCCCGCGCCTACGGTTGCCGGGAAACGCCCTGCGACTCTCGACGCACGGGGCGTCTTCTTCTTGTACGGCGGCTGGGGCGTGAGGTTTGCCTCACCCTCAAGCGGCCCACTTGTTCTTTCACTAGCATTACTGCTTCGCAGAAGGCTTCATTAGCATTGCTGCTTCGCAGAAGGACGTCACATTCCTGCAGTAGAATGTGAGTAGCGTGTGGCATAAGAAACACGATTTCATATTACTCTTAATTAAGTACACGCCATTGGCTTGCTCCATAGCTGAGACCTGGCTCACCCCAAGTCTTAGCTTTCATGTGCCACATCTTAACATCCTCAGATGTGATAGATCCGATGCGTACGAAAGGTCGGCTGTCTTCGTAAATAATCGGGTCCCACTTTCTCCCTTATATTTACCCCCACTCGAGGGTAATTTAAGTATATATTATAAACGACTGGCTTTGTGTTTTATGAAACAAGGTAGTATATCGACGTAATGAATGTTCACCCATCCACAGACCAAACTCAGAAAACGTTGCGTTATTACATAGTCACGTACCCTCCCCTTAAAAAATCACACTTATTTAAAAATTTCAAATTTCACCACAGATTTCAGTTGAATAGATAACATTACTTTTAAAGCCAAGTTTCTTGTAACAATCATCTATAAATTAACTCAAACAGACATTAGAGGCGTGTTTTTCTTGCCGTATAACAAACGGCGAGACGAAGCCTTAAATTCAGCGTAATCAGCCGGTCGATTCTGTTGACATCTCATGATGTTCACCTAGGCGGAGTGAACGACAATAGAGCTGTCATTCCGTCTTATTTGTATGGTTTGACAAATCACCCGTCGTGCGCCCCGCCCGTGTGTTCACTTCGACGTGTTTACAGAATCGCACTGCTGTTGTTCCGAGTTCCGGTGACTGCGCACGCAAACTTTCGTTATATGCTTACCTGGTACCTCTACTTTAATCATGTTTGCCTAGTACTACTTTTCAACTTGTCGGAACAAAAACAATGAAAAGAGGAAATTAGAATCTTCCTGATTATTAAAACTTGAAGGAGCTTCTAAAAATTAAAGTTGAAACGTTACTTTTGGAAACAGTTGCCTCCAAGATCTAACGTTTAGGACTCCCACAAGATGGACCAATGACCTGGTAAGGGTCGCTGGTAGGCCTATGTCCAGCAGTGGACGTCTTTTGGCTGATATGATGATAATGATGATGAATTATTTCATAAGGGACTTAATGACTAGTAGAAGTCACTTCTGAGAATATTGACCGTGCCCTACAATGTAGTACTTTAACTCAGATCGCCATTTCTCTGGGTACAAATGAGTTAAATTTCAGTTACATCTGGCAGGCCCAAAACACAACTGGTAGTAGTAAAGATGCTTAGAACTGCCGAGAAAAAATGAAATTAAATATTTAAATACTCTTAATTTTTTCATTCTTCAACCATCGACGTAGGGTCGGAAAATGAAGTACCTTTTACAAAATTTCATCGAATAAAATTCCGTAGTGACCGGACTTGAGAACACCCCAGATCCGTATTTCAGTAATTGGCCCAAACTCGAAAAATATTTTGCGAACATTTTTTTTGTGAGGGTAATCCTTCCTCTAATTATAATATTTTTATGGAACGCCTTGTAAATACATTTTGGCCTACATGAGTAATTGGATTGTGGATGTCGTATATGCAAATCTTTTCGATGAATCTCGAGTGAAGAGATTGTTAATCTATATCCTGCGACTCGCAACGAACCCGAATGGAAAGTCGTTTACCCAGACTTGGCGTTGCCCGAGAACCTATTTTCGCAGAGACATCGGGATAAGACGCTCAGTGCAGACCGTTCCCGCCTGCGGGCTGTGACGGTAGCCAGACCTCTGGCGAACGTCACCGTTGGGTTAGTAGACAAGTAATAAGTGTTATCCTACTATAGTATGCGCCAGATAAACGAAGAATAATGGTCATTGACCCACCTATTGACACACTTAATTTCAAAAACAGAAATAATGACATAGAGCTGTCCTGAATCGACATCTATTGTGATCCTTAGTGTTCTAGTAATGAAAAACGATTAATAATTTACTGTCCGGGGATACCTACGATGAGATATTAAGAAAAGGTCAATGACCGTTATTCTTCATTTATCTGGCGCCTACTATAATACTCAGTACTTTGTAATTAAATGTCTTTTGGAAGAGTCACCTTGCAGTTACATAGAAAATAAGGTCGACAAAATGATGTTGCTTAGTATTTCTAAGACGACACATTTTAACGTTATAATAATATCTACTTCTTATGATACCGCAATGTGACGAAATATTAAATTTCTAAAGATAAAATGAATAGTCATGCTTTATCAAAGGCATTTAAAGAATCCTTTTGTATGTTTATCAAAAGCTGGATTATTGGGTGGAAAGTTCTTGACATAATTCACATATCTTAGAATAGATAGCTTCTGATAACATTGTAAGTGTGCGTCATTCAGATAATAAGAAATTTATCAATATTATTTATGATCATAAAAGATAACAAAGATAGCATAATTTCTTGTAAAGTAATCCTACTAATATTATAAAGGTGAAAGTTTGTATGTTTGTGTAACAATCAGGCAAAAACGGCTGAAGGGATTTGGATGAAATTTGGGACACATGTAGTTCATATCCTGGAAAAAAAAATAGGCTACTTTTTATCCCCGTAAGCGGCATGTATTAATGGAGACTGAGGAAGAAGTGGAAAATCAAAGCCGTTGCTGTCTTAGTACTTCAGATTCACAAGTACCAGGAGACCAGAAACATCAAGTACCAGGAGACCAGAAACATGTCATAGTATTTTTGGGCCTACTATCCTATTAATATTATAAAGGTGAAAGTTTGTATGTTTGTGTAACAGTCAGGCAAAAACGGCTGAAGGGATTTGGATGAAATTTGGCACACATGTAGTTCATATCCTGGAATAAAAAATAGGCTACTTTTTATCCCAGTAAGTGGCATGGATTAATGGAGACTGAGGAGGAAGTGGAAACTTAGAGCCGCTGCTGCCTTAGTGCTTCAGATTCACAAGTACCAGGAGACCAGAAACATGTCATAGTATTTTTGGGCTGGTATAATTATGTAGGTAGGGTAGGGGTAGGGTATGTGTAGGGAAGGTGTAGGGTAGGTGTATGGTAGGTGTAGAGTAGGTGTAAGGTAGGTGTAGGGTAGGTGTAAGGTAGGTGTACGGTAGGTGTACGGTAGGTGTACGGTAGGTGTACGGTAGGTGTACGGTAGGTGTAGGGTAGGTGTAGGGTGGGTGTTTCCTGAGTAAAAAATTTACAATACAAATCAAGAAACCTTGCTATTTCCGATATTCACGCGGGCGAAGCCGCAGCTGGTAGAAGCTAGTTATCTATAAAATTGTTACATGACATGCCATTAATTATTATTATTATTTTTTTTTTTTTTAATTATTTATAATTATGTTTATGACAAATATTTTATTTATAATCTGAACCATTATTAATCTGTTGTGCCTAACTAGAAAGATAATTTATAAAATGACGAAATTTAAAATTAGTGATATATCACAGAGTTTCGTTTTTGGCCGTGTGTATACGTTTTTTTGTTTGTTAACATTACATTAAACTAGAATAGGGATGAATTTCGGTTAAAAAAAGCTTTTATAAATATATATGATTCTATTTAGTCAATCAGTTAAATTATCGAAAAATATTAGACACGCATTTTTTGCTTTATCAAATCAATAAAAAAGACGAAGATAAAACGCATCGAAGATCAGGAGTGGGGGCTTGTGACGTAACATGTAGGTAAAAAGTTTTACTCGTGACGTCACACGAGTTTTCAACGCACTGTATCGTTTCTATTTTTTGTTTACACGAGAAAAGAAAAATACGTGTCAAATATTTTTGGGTATCTGACGGACTTCTTAAATTTTTTTAGTCATCTACCCTGTAATTTCTATTGGTACGTGTAAAAATATATCATCCTCCCAACTGAGTCCCGATCATGGTGGCAAACCTTAACGTGGATCATTCAAGTACGCAGAAGATTATAGTGTACAAGTGTGTGCGCAAACACAGGTGCACTCTCTGTCCTGTTACTCTGATAATACGCTAGGACCACAATTCAACACGTCATGGTAGGGCCGCTGGAGAGAGATCCAGGCGCAGGACAACGGGTTTATTTGCTTTCTGAGAAAGTCGGGGTGTGACACCCCCGACTTCCAAACTTCGGCGCTATACTGAAAAGTTCCTAATGGAAAAACCTAACAACACGTTGCCCTACCTGAGAATCGTATTCAGGAGCTTAGGCTCAGCAGTCGATACTTACGACTACTACACCCATGAGCATATGCCCGGAAATGTCTTTCTGATTAATTTATTTCCTCCTTACGTATCTTTTCCTAGTTCTTCCATAACATTAGATATTTACATTAACATGAATATTATCTAATCCAATTGAATTATCAGTTTTGACTTAAAGATAAAAGTATAATCTATCTGTATGAATATGTTTACAGTTGATTGATATCAAGGGCTTTGGCGCTATTGTCCAGATAATCTGGTTTTTGTTAGTTATTTACGGCCCTGAAGATATACTAATAAATACCTACTTGCTTTTATTCTTCCGGCTGATTACTCTAGACTTACTTTTTTAAAGGTTATTTTTTTAAAAAATAGCGCTTTCCTTTAGTTTTCCATGTGTTATTACTTCCCAGAATTATCAAATTCTGGGAAGTAATAACACATGGAAGAATCATTCTTAGTAGTGACACTTTCGGAAAGTGTAATAATACAGTGTTTTTTTTTCGAAATCAACCGGTTCGATTCCTGGCCAGAAATAGGCCGATTTTTCAAAAATCCAATGATGCAATTTTATTTTTTTTTCATTAAAATCGGGCTCGGGACTCGTTTCAGTGTTTTTCGATATTCCTCATAGTTTTGGATTTGGCCATCCACGCACACTTTAAAATTTCACACTGTATACTTAAATAGAAATTAATGGTTAAATGTGTTGCTAAACGCAAAACACGAAAACGGCGCGACAAATTCATAAAAAACGTAAACCGTAACTCGAAGGAAAAAATATGGAGCATTCCCATCTGTCCCCAAATGCTGGATCCCGAATGGGGACAAATGAGAATTTTTTTGTCATTCGTCGACGAAAATTCCCATTTGTCCCCCCCCCATTCGGGGGCAGACATTCGGGGACAGATGGAAATACTCCAAAAATATTAACATGTTTGTATAGAGCATTTTATAGAATAAATCGAGTTTCACAAGTAGGTCAGTAAATTAGACATCTTTAATCTATGCAAATAATCGTATTTTTTGAGTTTCTAATTCAAGCTATAAAATAACTACTTTATTTTCATAAAATGACTTAATTAAATATCTTAATTCTTTAACCAGCCAAATTAAATATTGTCTGTTAGCGCAAGATATTAATACCTACCAGTTTTTACGATAACGATACAGGAAAAAAAATAACAAAATAAAATTGGGTTTCATTTTGATTTATAGGCCATATCTGACAAAAATAAAAAAAAAAAAAAATACGTAATGTTTTCTTCAAAATTGCGTATTAATTTTTTAACAACTTTTCTTGAGGCGAAAATATTTATGAAAATCAATGATTATGTAACTATTCATTATTGTCTTGTAATCATTGAGTTTTGTTTATTAATTTTGATTGTGTACTATTTTTACCAATGATTAATTAGAAATTATAATCAGAATATTTTGTACACCGTTGATGGCAAGACATAGTTTTCATTTTATTAATATTGACATTTACCTTTTTTTACCTATGTAATACAAATAAAAAAAAAAATTGAATATGAATTCGAGTAAAGATTAGTAATTATGATGATGAGCAGATAATGTAATTAATTAAGAGCTGATTATATGTTATTAATGTTTCAGGTACCTATGCGTCTGCGTCGGTGAGAATGCTTTCAAGAAGCAAATACTGATTAAGATTTTCAGATACAATTGACTGATAATATCAGTCAATTATGAAAAAAATCCACCATTTATTGTTTCACAATGGGTAACACATGGCATCCACAACTAAACTCAGGTCTTTTCTCATGGATATATGCTGAAATAACAGACTGTTCGCCAACTGATGAAAAAGATAAATCTTTTTGGTGGCACATATGTGTTATAATGTGTTTATCTTTTTAGGGAGTTTCCTCCCAGAATTTAAATTCACATCAATATTTGTTGCCACTATCTTAAAAATATATTTATTGAAAAAGAAAAACAATTATAATCTAGTATACAACAATTATGTAATTGGTATAAAGAAGGAAAATAGTTTTCTTGCATCGCGGGAAAACCCTACAATCCTCACATACTTTTCATTAATTAAATCATACTTTTAAAAATTATCTGCCAGTCTGTACATTTGCCTGTGAAAAATCTTTTTAAATATTAATCAATCAATCAATGAATATCACAGGAAACACTAATTACCATTTAGATTAAGATAAGTGACAAATAAAATAGAAAACAGGATTAAAGTGTACGGACAAGACAAAACACTACATACTTATTTTCATTATCAGCGCAAAGATCATTAAAAGTTTCAAAGGGTCATGTGATAACCGTAATGCGTGCAATGACTGAACAAAAAAATTAATCCCCATAAAGTATTAATAAATGCTTAAGCCTCCAGACACGATGATAGACGGCGAGAATTAATAGTACAGTTTATCAGTAGTTTATTATAAAAAAGATAAAATGTTTATAAAACCGGTATTCTGCACACTGTTCGGAGTGCACGCGCAAGTGGCTGGCGTGGTAGGAAAAGAGTCAAAAACAAAATGCCGGATTCACAGAAAAATCGGAACATAGATGGGGACTCTCCAGTCCTCCCGCCAGAAGTTGAGCGTGAAGTAGAACTAGACACGATTCTAGTAGAAGAGATTGGACAATTCGGGAAGTACCAGTTGAGGACTTTCTTATTGTCTGTGGTCTTGGTGCTTTTCATCGCATGGAGTGCTGTAGAATATGTGTTCACTACTTCTAGAATCAGTACCAGGTAACTTTTATTTTTTTATCTTCCTACATTTTACCCAGTTTGTTTAAAATTAGTTTGGGCCAAGAATGCCATAAACATAATTTTCGTTTTTTTTTATGGCAGACATTCACTTTGTCTATAAGCAATCGATTTTCAAACAGTTCTATGTATGACACCTCGTTGTTTTGTTATCTTTTCTAGATAACTGAAGTACGCTTTCAAGTCATCACATGCAGCTTTTCGAAGCCCTTCAATCACTATTGAATGGCTGACCTGAAAGCGCTTACTAAATCGTCGAAAAAACCGTCTTTGGACGATTTAGTTAGTTCAATTTTGCTCAATTATTTAACTAAGCTTAATGCGGGCATATACGTTCAAAAAATGTGATCAAACAGTACCATCAAACTGTTTGATCAAATATAAATACGAAATTTCATATTACTTCGTGCCATTTATTTATTTATTTATCCTATATTTCAGGCAACTAAGGCCCATAAAAACACAATACATATATGGGTATAAAAACAATAACTAATACATATTTTACATACAAAAAAACCTAAAAACTACTGCACACGAAGTGACGGCGTAATGTTACGCTGCGAGGTGTCGCGTAGCCGGCCGCGGACACGCCGATACAGCACACTTTTCGGCCAAAACTCTTCCTTGAGGAAGGTCACCAAATGATGAGTCGGAACGCGCACCACGAATGACTTGAAGTTCGTGTTATGGCGCGCCTCCAACTTCTCCACCCTCAAGGTCCAGTTGGTCTTCACCCGTATGTTCTCTACGATGTCCTCAGTCTTCGTAGAGTGGTGCATTTTTGATCAAAATTTCCCACAGACATTCATGCCAATTTGATAAAACTGTGTGATGAAATAGAAACACGAATTTTTTTTTTTTTTATATTTATTCATGCCAATTAACAACTAATTTTTTATCGAAATATATCCTACAGACAATCATGCCAATTTTATAAAACTGTTTGAACCAGCCCATTTGACCAAATTACTTGAACGTCTAAACCCGCAAACGCCTGCTTCGGATTAGCTATTCGTATATTATCGCGTCTCGTAGCACTTTGTATTTACGTCGGTTACGGAACCCTAAAATAGAAATACTGTCTATTTCCATTTTAGGGTTCTGTAACCGACGGGTAACCAACGGAGCCCTATTTCTAAACCTCCGCTGTCCATCCGTCCGTCCAACCGGTCGTCTGTCTGTCAGCGGGCTGTAACTCTAGAACTGTAATACGTAGACATGTGAAATGACATGTATATTTGCCGCTATAATAACAAATAATAAAAATTAAATCCATTTAAAAAAATTAAGAAACGTTTTTTTTCGGTTTACGGTGGAGAGTCTGACTCACGCGGTTATTTTTTAAATACACATAAATATTAATAATTACCACACTACATCATCCTCTAGTTTATTAGCCAACCTTTTAATTATTTGTGGTCTCTTCCAGGTGTCTAATCCCTGAGTGTGAAGGCGAGCCAACATCTTTTTTTCCGTACTGGTTGGCAAACGCAGTGCCACAGGGTGCCAGTCAGGGCTCCTTTGACAATTGCGAACGATTCGAGAGCGTGAACGCTACGCTTCGGATCGTCGACAGCAACACTTGTCCTGCCACACTCTTCGATCGCAACAGACGCGTGCAATGTGAAGACTTCGTGTATGAGAACACACACTCTGTGGTCTACGATGTAAGTTCTCCATATTTATACATTTAATGTTAAACAATACTGCGACTCAAAAAATGCGAATAGAAATAATTTATTTTCTTGCACAAGTATGTATTGCATCTAATAAGAGTCCCAGGGTTGTGGATTTTCTTCGAAAGAGTCACCGCGGCCCTGGAACGCAAAGGGCACAAGGAGGAACACGGATGGGTTTTAGTCAGTAAGAGTCTGACACTCCCTTCCGCTCCACCCAGAGCGGAAGAAGTCATTTTGGTGATTTACATCCATAACAAAAATAAACTAATTCATATGAGTCACCACCGATTTAGTAGGTACAGAAAAAGTTCACGCCGAAAATTAAGCTAACTTTGCAATAATTCCTCATTCAGATTTTTGTCTCTAACGTGCAGGGTAAAACCAGAACTAAGTATGTTTAAATGTCACCCAAAAATTAAACATAGTTAACTTTTGAAGTTAACTATGTTTAATTTTTTAATAAAACATCTAATTTAAATTTAACTCCATCGATAATACATATTTAGTTGGCACGCTTTCTTCTTGCATTCTTAGAAGAGATTGTAAAACATAATGAAAAAAAAAAAGTTTCAACCTCACAATATATACTAAATTATTGTGAGGTTTAAACTTTATTTATCGACCTATTTATATCTATGCGTTACAGCTTCTTTCAACATGTATTCAAACCAGAACTAACAATGCTAAACGGCAAAATTATTCGTTTAAAAATATTGATATCCAACGTTTCTTGTCCACATGTAAGTACGGGCTGGCTTGTGACGAATGGCGACGTTCCCTAATCGGCACGGTCCGAACATTCGGTACCCTGACCGCATTACCCATTACCGGGTTTGTGTCTGACCGATGGGGACGCAAGCTTGCACTCACTATCAACGCATTCAACACCGCCTGGCTTGGCGTCACGAGGTACTGGGCGGACACTTACCTCGGTTTCATGCTCTCCGAGTTCATTGAAGCCACTTTTGGATCTGGAGGGTTTTCCTGCGTTTATATTTTGAGTAAGTACTTTCTCTTATTACGATTTACTTATTTTTATCTGTTAGGACGGAAGAGGTTAAGACGCTGACAACAGCAAAAGCTCGGTCACTCTCGGACTGTATAGAAAAGAAAGAAAAGCGCGACGACTAAATGCCTGCAATTTACTGCCAAATATGAAGCATTTTATCGATTTCCTCAAAATTAAGTTGATCTATTAAAAATCTAAAACAAACAAAAGTTTTGCAATAAGATTCGATTCATTATTTGGTATATTTTTTATCGGCATAAGTAGGCTAGTAATATGGGATTTTTTTTTCTAAGGTCAAAGTTAGAGGTAACTTTGACGATCATTACTATCGAAGATTTTATTTTAAAACATGTTTCGGAAACAACAGTGTTCTTTGAAATATAGTTAAAATTAATATATATTTTTTCTGCGGCTTTAAACTAAACAGATTTGGATAACATTGCGTGAGGAAACCAGCAATTTTCTAGTTTTTGCTGTTCAAAGTGCCTTAACATCATCGCAAGCTCTGTCCGCGGAATTACCGCGGGCAGAGCTTGCGATGGTATAGATTTACGCAAACGAAAGCGATTGAGCGATACCGTAACAAACAAAACACTTTTTTACAAACACAATAGGAATGCTTATGTTCAAAAGCCAGCCTAACTAGAATTGTTTCCCAAAAAACTACAGTTTGATAGAGACTTAGCATACTGACTCATTTATAAATGAGTCAGTATGCTAAGTGTACAACAAAATTACATAAAATGACCTAATATTTAAATTCTAGCTTTTAAATAGACGAAATGAATATTTGTATTAGGTACATCTAATATATCAAACACAATCTAAAAAGAAACAAAAATACATACAAGTTATTCTATAGTTTTAGAAATAATAAGTGTAAACAGTTCAAATTACAACTATAAAAAAATTGCAGTAGACTCTGATACGCATTCTACACAATACGCAACTTAAGCCGGACCAGATAAATTCAATTAACAATTATAATCTTGTGAGAAAGTGTGCAAAAGATAATATTAGCATGTAAATTAGTCGTATAGCGTGTGCAAATACGTTTGATATCAATACATGATAGATTGGCCCATAAACTTTATGACCTGCGATTGTGATAGCAATGTTTTGTTTATACGATCGCGTGCCGTGCATCAAATAATTTTCATTGTATCACGTGCAACACTCATAAATATTTGTATTATCCACTTTTTTTATGGAAATCTAGATTTAATAACTTACGTCATTCATGAATCAACATGTAATATTATTAATGAAATTAAGTATGTTTGATTTAATGTTAATGGATACTCATATAGAAAGTTATCTTTTTCCTTTACGATTGTGCTAGACAAATGTCGGAATTATTTTGAAGCTTAATTAAGCTTAATTTTATTCACGAATCTATTTTTTTTTGCTTAGCTGCCAATGCCATCATCATTAGCTCTTAGATCAACAGCTGTATATCTTTATAATCATGTTACTTTGTAATACAATAACCCTTGGTAATAAGGACTACCATTCCCATCTAATACATCAATAATATTGTGACAGTTATGGAGCTGGTTGGCCCGAAGTTCCGCGTAGCGGCTGGAGCAGCGATGAACACTTGCTTCGCACTAGGACAAGTGACGATGGGTCTCATTGCGTGGGGCGTGCCCAACTGGAGAATGCTCACTCTCACCCTCTACATTCCACAGTTCCTCACCATCTTCTACTACTGGCTCATCAGTGAATCCGTACGATGGTACATGAGTAAAGGACGTTTTGATGAATCTGAGGCTTTGCTGAGAAAGGTGGCAAGGGTCAATGGAAAGAAACTATCTGAGAAGTCTCTGGAACAGTTGCGACTAACAGCACAGAAGAAGCTGAGAGTCAGTGCAGAAGAGGCAGAAAAACGCGGTGGTGAACCTTGGCTGGTAGTTAAAGTGTTCCAGCACAAGAAAATTTTGATTCGTGTTCTCATCTCCCCCATCTGGTGGATCACCACCACGTTCATCTACTACGGCCTGTCGCTCAACGCTGTCAACATGTCTGGCAATAGATACTTGAACTATGTGGCTGTGGCGGCCATTGAAATTCCCGGCTTTTGGATCTCATATTTCCTAATGGATAGGATTGGAAGAAAGCCGATATTGACTGGAGCGTTTTGGTTGTGTGCTGCATGCCAGATTGCGTACATATTTATTCCTACAGGTTAGTCATTTCTTTAAAATGTACATTTTAGATGGTTTCCAGATTAGTATTTTACATGGATGGCTCCATGTAAAATCTTTCTAACTTTTTTATAATACTGATACATTTTTTTTCTGCAGATTTATACGCAGTATCTCTGACAGTCTACCTAATTGCGAAGATGGCGATAGCAATGGTAATGACGGCAGTGTACGTATACACTGCGGAGCTGTACCCTACGAAACATCGACACAGTCTGTTCGCTTTCTCGTCCATGATGGGAAGGATTGGCTCCATGGTAGCACCACTCACTCCCGCATTTGTAAGTTTCGTTTGGACATTAGTAAGGCTTTTGACTGTATTGATATACTACTAACAATAATCAACGTAGGAGTTAATAAAAGTACAAACGAGTTTCAGTCTCACTAATATGGATTGAAGCAGTTGTTTTGAAGAACTGCAAGTAAACTGCATGACGAATTCAAAAAAGGATACCACAAGGATCTATTTTCGGTCCTCTTGACATCTAGTGAAACAGTGTTATTCAATCTTGTTTTAAATTTAGACATTATTTTGTGGTTGATGATTATTTATCAACACAGATAATGTTAGTGTAATAAAAGAATAATGTGATTAACTTACTTTTATAATGTTTGCGAAACATGTATCATTTCTTAACTTTTTATTATTTTTACTGATGTTGTATTATGTGTTTCTAAATGGAATATTTATTTGGTTTCAGGGTGCCCAATGGTTTGAAGAGCTGCCATTCGTACTATTTGGTTCTTTCGCCTTGTTGTCTGGTCTTCTGATCTTCCTAACACCGGAGACCTTAGGGCACACCTTACCAGACACCTTCGAGCAAGCAGAACAGATCGGCCTCAAAGACAAGTCGAAAAAATGACCAGATAACGGACACCATCTAACTAGTAATAATTTAGTCTATGAAAAATCTCGTACTGTAATATTTTTAAGAATAGTTAAGAATAAATCTAAACGTGGCTTTAATGTATTTTATTGACACCTACACTTAAACTGTAACATAGATATGGTAAACGAAGAGGAAGCCTATATCTCGCAGGGGATAATTCCTAACTAAAATGATAAAGTAAAGAGGATTTAAGATCTGTAGGTAAATATCTAGTGAGCCTGTTGATTAATGTATTTTGCATAAGCATGAGTTTTGTAAATTATTAATTTGTAGTTTCAACCTTATTGTGATTCTCCAAGTAATGCGAATACCTACAGTTTATGCTTTTTAGGGTTCCAAACGGAACCCTTGTACTAAAGGGTTTCGTTTTGTCATATAGACGAACCATGCCTGCAACTAAATTTATTGCCATATGACGTATGTCATTTGGTCAGCTCCAGTTTATAAACTTTTTTGTAAACAGACATGTTTACAAAAATCCATTCAACCGTTTTTGCATGGTTGAAACACAAACAAAAAAAATAGCACTTTAAAGCTTCATATTTCCCGAACGGATCCTTGGAGGGAAAAACAGTTTAAGCGTGCCCTTAATATTTATTTTTAAACGACCTATCAAACAACACCCCTCATCATGGGGTTGACGATAAAAGAAAAAAAAATCAAGATTTTGTTTAATCACTTTTTCGACGTGATTAATATGTATACCCATACCAAATTCCAACTTTCTAGTACTAAGCGTCTCTGAGCTAAACAACGGACAGACAGACAGATATAGACAGTCAGAACACACATGGTAAAATTGATAGGGTTCCTTGTTGTCTACAGAACCCTAAAATTTAATCCCCATAAAATATTAACAAATGCTTAAGCTGCTAGACACGATGATAGATGGCCGGAATTAATATAAATATTATAGTTTATCAGAAGTTTATTACAAGATAAAGATAAAATGTTTATAAATTCGATATCCTGAACATTGGTGGGAGTATACGCGCAAGGGGCTGGCGTTGTCGTGGTAGGAGCTAAAAACAAAATGGCGGATTTACAAAAAAATCGGAACACAGACGGGGACTCTGCAGTCCTCCCGCCAGAAGCTGAGCGTGAAGTAGAACTAGACACTATTCTTGTAGAAGAAATAGGACAGTTTGGGATGTACCAGTTGAGGACTTTCTTATTGGCTGTGGTCTTGGTGCTTTTCATCGCATGGAGTTCTCTAGAATATGTGTTTACTACTTCTAGAATTAGTACCAGGTAAATCTAAATCGACCTTATTTGAAATATTGTTTATCACCCCTCTATCCAGTATTTATTTTTACTACTTCCCACTCATGATTATTATTTTTCTTAGGCCTAAACGGTTTCGAACTTTTTTCTATCAATCGAGTTGAGAACCTCCTCCTTTTTTTGAAGTCGGTTAAAATCATTCACTTAATTTTTCTCAATCAAGCAGGGAACTATTTTTTTTATTAAATCTAATGCATATCACTTAACTAAGTAATTTTTAATAGTAGTGATTGGTGTCTGCCTCGAAATATCTCGGTAACGTCATGGCAACGTCACAGTTTTGGCCGCCATAACCCTAACTGTTTTTGGTTGTTGAAGTGCCTTCTACCCAAATATGCATTGTATGCTGTGTCCAGATCTCGCAAACCACTCGCTAGCTGCTCGTGCATTGCAAGCGTGCAGTTCTTGCAATTGTTTGGTGCGCCTCTTTAGCGCAACTCACGCAAGTCTTGCACAGAGAGCGCGCGCGCTGCTGATAAAAGATAAAAGAAAACAGTTTGCTGCGACATGTTCATAGTCGCTTCCCATTTTTGCAGCAATTTCTTTCCATGCATAATTTTTTTAGATACTTTATTTAATACGAGTAATGTGGATCTTCCGGATCCCACAAAACGGGGAATCTTTTACCTATAGGTACGTTTCGATGAAACGCAAACAATTTTCATCTGTCCACTTCATGACAAGACGTATTCAGCCTCTAGCAATCAGAAACGAACTGAGCGGGTGAGCGGGCGGGAGAATATATTTGCAGCGAGCGACGCGCAGGTGGCGGCGGCGCAGGAACCTCGTGTGAACTTGAAATGCACGTACGTAGCTCTTGAGCGGTTCGCGACCGTTTTGTGAGCGGCGCACTCGCTAGATATGGACAAACCCTTAGGTCGTGCGCCACAACTTTGAAAAGAAAAATCTTTAGAAAAATTTTGTGTCCCCTTTCTCATAACTTTAATTTTATTAATTAGTAGCACTTCGCCCGGGACTTCGTCCGCGCGGATTTAGTGGGTACTTTTGAAATTTCATCGCCCGTCAAGGGGGATATACTTAAACGGGTAGTTTTTGAAAATTTATCGAAACAGTTTATAGTAATAATTTAGCTAACCATGTTTGCTGCTATAATATAATGGATTTATATTATAGCAGCAAACATGCATATAATGGATTTCCAAACAGTCAAAGTTTGGAGATCAACCCGTTCATCTGCTGCCTTTTTTGGATATTTGAAGTACGTTTTCAAGCCGTCCAGCTTTTTCAAACGCTGCAATAGTGACGTCCCCCGTTTTTCGACGTGAGTCTTTTTGGTCAGTTTTGCTCCAGATAATTTAATTATGGAGTTTCTTGTCCTTTCTTCTCCATAAGAATCTACCTTTGCGAACGGACAGTAGAGTCACTTTATATTATTTTTATTTTTAAATGTTAATGATGACGTTCAAAAGTTTTAATGGTCTAATTGAAAAAATACGTTTCGACTTTGACTTTGAAGTATGGTCCGATTAAGCCTTCTTCAGATAAGCACACATATTTCACACATTGGCTGTTCACGTCTTAACGTATCTTGAAGAATTCTATATTTTTTTAGAGTTTATTTCCAAATTGCCACGCTACATCGCGCATCGCCCTCTAAGTAACTAGTTAACCTTGTAATGACTTGTGTGTTCTCTTCCAGATGTCTTATCCCGGAGTGCGAAGGAGAACCAACGTATTTCTCTCCTTACTGGTTGGCGAACGCAGTGCCACAGGGTGCTAGTCAGGGTTCTTTTGACAACTGCGAACGATTCGAGAGCGTGAACGCTACGCTTCGGATCGTCGACAGCAACACTTGTCCTGCCACACTCTTCGATCGCAACAGTCGCGTGCAGTGTGATGACTTCGTGTATGAGAACACACACTCTGTGGTCTACGATGTGAGTTCTCTTTTTAGTACCCGTCACAAAAAGAGAAGGCTGTTATAAGTTTAACTTGTCTGTCTGTGTATCTGTCTGTTGTAGCTCTCAAACGGATGAACCGATTTTCGTTTAATTTTGTTTTGTGTTTTTATTCTTAGCCATCTTTCATGAAAATCTGTTCAGCCGTTTGAAGAACATCAGCTCTTTTCTAGTTGATGAGGGCATCTGACTAACTTCCTGATATCCGATCGATTCGAAATTTGGTACCGTGTTACTACGTATGGCTACTCGATTAAACGCTTCACGTTTAATATATTGCCCTATAGGCTAGTTTAGTTTAAAAAGCTTTTAAAATAAAAATTTTATTTAATTTTTTAAGGTTGACATAAAGAACGCCTTCAATTCAGTAAACAGGGACACCTTGTTGGCAGAAACTAAAAAGGAATTACCCCAAATTTATAGTTTTCTTTGCTACATACACCCATCCAAATTACTTATCGGGACAACCTTTTGGAATCTGCTGTTGGCTTTCAACAAGGTGATCCCCTCGGGCCTGTGATTTTTAGTTTAGCCATTCACCCAATTGTTCGAAAGCTAAATTCTAAATTTAACGTTTGGAATCTTGACGACGGAACCCTGGGAGGCGAAGTAGAATCTGTTTTAGATGACCTAAGTTTCTAAAAAAATTAACTCCATTCCAATGGCCTTGATCGAACCTTTCAAAATGTGAATTATTTTTAGCGGACCATACTGTCAGACAACTGACACTTTAAAAATTTAACGCAATAGCTTCGGGAATCCAAATTATTGAAAAAAGCTCTCTTCGTCTCCTGGGATATCCAATCTTTGAGACTTCGTTTCCCGATTTTATTGCAGAAAAAATTAAAAAAATCGATGACGTTTCGGAAAGATTGCTCCAAATCAACATGCATTCAGCTATCACTATAATTCGTTTCTGCTGTTTCGGCCCTAAATTGATATATTTTCTTCGTGCTTCCCATTTATGGAATCACACTCTTCTTTTAGACCAAATGGATCAAAATATCCGACGAACTTTGTCATTAATTTTGAATGTAGCCTTGGACGACCGAGCTTGGGTACAAGCTTCTCTTCCCACCCGCATGGGAGGACTTGGCGTCCGCAAAATTTCTTGTATAAGTTTACCGGCTTTCATATCTTCGGTCCACGGCGCCAAGAAATTAATCAGGAATATCCTGGCTTCCACACTGGTTGATTTTGATGTGCCATGCTTCACCAATGCTATCGATGCCTGGCAACTAGCTTGCCCGAATACTGACCTACCTGATAAACCATCTTTCCAGAGGCAGTGGGACGAACCGCTCTGCAGAGTAGTTCAGAACAACTTACTGACCACGTTTGCTACTGCTGAACGTGCGCGCCTGCTGGCTGTGGGAAAATGGGAGTCGGGTCTTTGGCTTCAAGTACTACCGTCGTCGAACCTAGGCACTTTGTTCGACGACACCACTTTCCGCCTCGCCGTTTCTTTATGTTTAGGAGCCCCATGTTGTTCTCCTCATCGCTGTCACTGTGGTGAAGTTGTCAACCGCCTCGGGCACCACGGCCTTTCTTGTAGCCGCAGTGTGGGCCGTTTTGCCCGACACGCCAATTTAAACGACATTATCCGACGACCTCTCGTCACCGTCGGCGTTCCAGCCGTAGTAGAACCCAATGGCTTGGTTCGTGACGATGGCAAAAGACCGGACGGAAGGTCTTTGTTTCCATGGAAGATGGGTAGGCCTTTAGTGTGGAACGCAACCTGTGTCGATACTCTTGCGCCATCCCATCTTCCTAGTTCATCGTGTTGTACTGACGCTGCCGCTGCGGGAAAATATAATAGTAAATATAGTAACCTCATTGGTAACTATATTTTCGAACCGTTTGGGGTTGAAACCCTTGGCCCTTGTGCCTTTTCAATGAAATTTGGAAACGGCTAGTTGACACTTCCCGTGACCCAAGAGCAGGCTTTTTCTTTGGGCAGAGACTAAGCATTGCCATTCAACGTGGCAATTCCGCCAGTCTCTTGGGCACATTACCAGCTGACAGCGTTGAGGACGAATTTTTTGATGCTATATGTTGTATGTTTGTTGTAAGTGTCGTGTATTTTTAATTTAAGTCTTGTTATTTTTTTTGTCATTATTTAATGCCAAAGAATCCGACGACTGATGTGGTGTTATAGGCTCACCGGTGATTATAATTATAGATGTCAATAATACGGGAAGCGTCGAAGATGCGTTATTAAACTAGGACGAAGATATAATGTTTAAGGTTCCCGTGTCAACAGCGGAACCTGTATTCAAACCAAAACAGACAGAGCAGGATCCCAGACCCCCAGACCTTATTAATTTTCTGATAAACAAAATATGTGGGATAAGTTGTGTGTATGTTCTTTAAACGTATGCAGAGATTGGGCAGACGACCAATTTACCGGTACCAGGATCTGAAGTTAAAAAAGAATAATAGTTTTCTTAAAGTCCGAGTGCTAATTTTTAAGTTGTGTTTTACAGATATTGTTAAATATTTTTAAATTTTAACGCCTAATTAGACATTATAATAGACTAAGGGCCATTTTCACCAAACCAAACTGATCGCGATCAGCGCATAAACCACATTTACGAG
Source organism: Melanchra persicariae (assembly GCA_947386135.1). Taxonomy (NCBI): domain Eukaryota; kingdom Metazoa; phylum Arthropoda; class Insecta; order Lepidoptera; family Noctuidae; genus Melanchra; species Melanchra persicariae. The sequence continues at coordinate 1,684,761 of OX376655.1, read as the reverse complement.
TATGAGCTGTCAGTGTCACTATTTTTCTATGGAATATTGACGCTGACAGCTCTTGAACGCAGTTTAGATGTACTGATCGCGTTCAGTTTCATTGGTGAAATCCGCTCTAAGAACTGGTCACAAGACTGAAATTTGCAAAGTTGTAGTATTTTCCATTACGAAAACTAAAGTCTGCTAGAATTTGGGAGGGCACGAAACTACCTCCTTGACTTTTGAAATATATTTAATTTAAATTTTTTTCACCATAAAAAAATTTACTGTCGGCCCAAGCTAGCAGGAATACGCTCGTTCAAAGTAAATGCTACTTAGTGGCAGAAACAGATATCAGTTGAAAAAATATTATTGACCAACATTTAATAAACTACAACGTGGCAGGCCCAGAAAGAGATGGCAAGATGAGCTGGACTCCTTCTCAAGGGACTGACCTAAAATTGCTAAAGACCGGGAAAAGTGGAAGGAGGAAAGAGAGGCCTTTGCCCTGTTGTGTGTCAGCATAGGCTCCTACATAACATTTCTTGTCCACATGTAAGTACGGGCTGGCCTGCGACGAATGGCGACGTACCCTGATCGGTACGGTGCGAACATTCGGTACCCTGACAGCGCTGCCCATCATTGGCTTCGTGTCTGATCGATGGGGGCGCAGATTCGTGCTCACCATCACCGCATTCAACACCGCCTGGCTTGGCGTCACGAGGTACTGGGCTAACACCTATCTCGGCTTCATGCTCTCCGAGTTCCTTGAGGCTTTCTTCGGATGTGGAGGGTTTTCCTGCGTTTATATTTTGCGTAAGTCATTTCTCCTAATAGTTCTTATTTTTTACTAGCTTATGACCGTTCTGACGTTGCAAAATGGTAATTGTTGACGGCTCGCGACATCTCTTATGATTAAATGATTGTCAGTATTGACATCTCTCGTATTTCAATGATAAGCTAATAGATGGCGCTTGAGTCGTAAAAAATAAGGGAATAAATAAAGTCAATTACAACCAACCAACCAATTGTCACCCGGCCCGTTGGGTATGAAACACACTTAACCGTGCTACAGTCTGAAAGAGAGGTATGACTGTGTGGAATGAATTAAAAATTGGGGAGGGTTAAGCCCGGATAGGAGGAAGTTTGTAGGTAGAAGATGTTTCTGGGCAGCTGGTTTTTAGGGTTGGTTTTTACTTTTGGTTGGACAATTTTTTTTACTTGCTTTTAAACTTTCAGTTTAATAGTAGGTACCTTTCCATTTAGGTATTCTTTGCGATTTTGCTAATTCCTTTTGGTAGTGTTAACACCGCGGGCGGTGTGCGGTTTCTCGCATTCGCAAAAACCTTTTTGTGAGAAAGGGGGCATTGTGACGTTGCAAAATGGTAATTGTTGACGGCTAGCGACATTCGTACGTGCATATCTCGTTTAAAGAACGTGTAAACGCGTGCTATGCATGTAGATGCGTGCTTTAACATCACTTTTGATGTGTGTATGGATCTGTTAAAATTTTATAATAATCCAATGAGTTTTTATTATATATATAAATAAACATCATTTTATTTATTATAAAATGATGTTTATTTTATAATAAATAAAATAAACTAAACTTTACGACCTGCGATTATGATATCGAATTTTTGTTTATACGATCGCGTGCCGTGTATCAAAATATAATTGTCATTCTAACACTACGTGCAACACTCATAAATACTTTTACTATCAATTTTTTTATGGAGATCTAGATGAAATACCTACGTCACTTATGAATCAACATGCAACATTTTCAATGTTTTTTTTTTTTATTTGATGTTGGTAGATGCACACTATTAATACTACAAAATTCATGTAACATTTTTCTTATGCGATTGTGCTAGATATAATAACTTCATTATATTAGAAGCTGCTTTCATGAATAGGTAACCATTCACCGAACTGATTTTTTTTTGCTAAGCTGTCAATCTTACCATCGTCATCAGCCTTTTCGCAGCTCCTTTTTGTGGTCTGCTTCCAGGCCACTACTTTATTTAGCCGTCGTGTAGGCCAGTTACGTTCATAGGAACGTAACTGGCCTACACACACCTCTCGGTATTACTGATGGTCATTCCTATCTAATACATAAATCATTATGTTGGCAGTTATGGAGCTAGTTGGCCCAAAATTTCGTGTGGCAGCTGGAGCAGCGATAAGCACTTCCTTCGCGCTAGGACAAGTGACATTGGGTCTGATTGCGTGGGCCGTACCCAACTGGAGAATGCTGACTTTAACCCTCTACATTCCACAGTTACTCACCATCTTCTACTACTGGCTCATCAGTGAATCCGTACGATGGTACATGAGTAAAGGTCGTTTCGATGAATCTGAAGCTTTGCTGAGAAAGGTGGCAAGAGTCAATGGAAAGAAACTATCTGAGAAGTCTCTGGAACAGTTGCGACTAACAGCACAGAAGAGGTTGAGAGTCAGTGCTGAAGAGGCAGCAAAACGCGATGGTGAACCTTGGCTGGCAGTCAAAGTGTTCCAGCACAAGAAAATATTGATCCGTGTTCTCATCTCCCCCATTTGGTGGATCACCACCACGTTCATCTACTACGGCCTGTCGCTCAACGCTGTCAACATGTCTGGCAATAGATACTTGAACTATATGGCTGTAGCGGCCATTGAAATTCCCGGCTTTTGGATTTCATATTTCCTAATGGACAAGATTGGAAGGAAACCGGTACTGACTGGAGCGTTTTGGTTGTGTGCTGCATGCCAGATTGCGTACATATTTATTCCTACAGGTTGGTATTATGACTATTTGTATAATGTATTTTTGAATGGCTTATAATCTCAATAGATTCTGCTGAAAATTAATAGTTTGTTTCTACTTTCTATCTTACCTCCAAAGCCAGGTTTTCAATAGCACGAAGCCTCTTGGTAACTTTTAATAATACTATTATCATCTGCCTAGCCTTTTCCCTACTATATTGGGGTCGGCTTCTACTCAAACTGGATTCAGCTGAATACTAGTAATTTACGTAGAGTGGCTGCCTGCTAGACCTCCACATAGCGATAACAGGGTAACACGGTACTTCTTGGCAACACTGGTGTCAGATTTCGTAACGATTCCGTAACGACTGCCAAAGGTCTCCAAATGACAGCGTTTTTTTTAATAACACTATAAAATACTATATTACTGATTCCTACTTCGTTTTCTGCAGATTTATATGCAGTATCCCTGACGGTCTACCTGATCGCAAAGATGTCGATAGCAATGGTGTCGACGTCAGTATACGTATACACTGCGGAGCTGTACCCTACGAAACATCGACACAGTCTGTTCGCTTTCTCGTCCATGATGGGAAGGATTGGCTCCATGGTAGCGCCGCTCACTCCCGCATTTGTAAGTTTCGTTTGGACATTAGTAAGGCTTTTGACTGTATTGATAGACAATTAACAATAATCAACGTAGGAGTTAATTAAAGTACAAACGAGTTTCAGTCTCACTAATATGTTTTAAAGCAGTTATCCTGAAAACCTGTAAGGAAACTGCATGACGAATTCAAATAAGGGTACCACAAGGATATTTTTTTGGTCCTCTTATCTTATCCTCCAGCGAAACGATATTATTTAATGTTTTCAATTTACATATTATATTGTAGTTGATGATATAATTGATTATGCTGATGTTTGCTACTCTGATCTATCCCAAGAACTTCTTAACAAACTGGATCGACTTCTTAAGAACTGTATTCGATTCTGCTTTGGCCTTCGTAAATATGATAACATTTCTTCATTTCGTTCTCAGCTTAAATGGCTGCCTATCCGTCAAAAGAGATCCCTCCGATCCCTCTGCATGCTCTTCACTATTATATATGATCCTTGTGCTCCTGATTATTTAAAACAATTTTTAATGTGTTGGGCAGTTCTCACAGTCTTAACCTTCGTACATCCAAAAACTTACTCCTTCATATTCCTTCTCACCGCACCGGGTTTATGTCTAATTCCTACGCCATCTCAACCATAAAACTCTGGAATATGCTACCCCTTGACATCAAGAAGGCTGAGTCCAAGTTTTCCTTTAAGCGTAAAATCCGAAAACACTACTTAAAAGCTTGTGATTCTTAGTTTGATCTTCGTCATAATTATTATGAGTTCTCTCAATCAGAAAGATTAATATGTAACATCATATTTATTAATTTATTATTTTATCATATATAGGTATTATATTAGTATTTTATATATTATTGTTTATTATTTCCAAAACAAAATTCTATTTTAAATCTTGTTTATTTGATTTCAGGGTGCCCAATGGTTTGAAGAGCTGCCATTTATACTATTCGGTTCCTTCGCGCTGTTGTCTGGTTTTCTGATCTTCCTAACACCGGAGACCTTAGGCCACACCTTACCAGACACTTTTGAGCAAGCAGAACAGATCGGCCTCAAAGAGAAGCCGAAATAATGACCAGACAACGGACAGGACAGCATTTAACTGTTTAGTTTAATCTATGAAAAATCTCGTGTTCTTATATTTTAAGCTAAGCTAAGAATAAATTAAAACGTGGCTTTAATGTATTGCGTTACCTAGAAAGTAGAATCTACTCTGAAACAGTGCAATATATATAACGAAGAAGAACAAGGGGTCACTATACCCACCAGTGGATAATTCCGAACTGAAATAATAAAATATAGAGGATTTAACATAGGTAAACAGAGCGCCTATTATTGATGAACGAAAGGCATAAGCATTAGGCATGAGTAAAGATTAAGGCGATTCTTCAAGTTCCAGGAGTAATTTAAATGCTTTTTAGAGTCCCGAACGTCCATATGAAAAAACGGAACGCATATAGGGTCACTTATGTGTCTGACTGTTAAACAGTTTTTGTCTCCTAAAGATACTTTATTTATTACAACGAGATCTAAACCTGCATAAATATACCACGTTATTAGCACCTAGCTCAACAGCTTGCCGAATCAAATGATGTATCGTATGCTGGTACCTAACGAACCTTGCCTGGCGGCTAAATTGATTGCCTAACGACGTATGTCACTTTGTCAGCTCCAGTGGTAGAGGCTAAATTAATATAGGTGAGGTGGGAAAGCGAGAAACAGGCGCGGATTAATTTTGAGCTAGCCAGATCGAGATCGTAATGGAGTCAGTGCTGCTGCCTGCCATCTTAGTACTTGATGACAAAAACATTTATATTTTTTAACCCACAAATGAAAATTTTCGATTAGAAAAGATGGAAGCATACAACGTGTCACAGAATAAACGCAATACCTCTTAAAGGGTCACTGTACTAGCATTATGAACAACTTCTATGGGACCAACCCAAAAACCCGCTTGGATGCAGGCGGGCGGACGCGCGCGTAGTGACGTGGTGCCGTGCTTTTAGGTTTATAGCCATAAACTGAATCGATCACGGATTTCGCGCCAAATTCACGCAAACAATGCTACACCTAATCTTACCAATTCAAATGTTGTTAAGATTTGCGCATTAGGGTAAGTAATACCGATCTACCGATTACTTACAATAAAAAATTGTGGATAATTACAAATAATATCCGTAAAAATCGAAAATCCGAAAAAACCGAATTTGAGTCCTAAAACCCGGACTTAAAAAAGTCAAGAAAATCCGGATTTTTCAGTTATTTTCGCATTTCGAAGAATCCGGATTGCAATCCCTATGTAATACAATATGCATATGCATTCAATGTGGATGATTGAATTATTGGCAGAAGAAAAGAAAGGTTTACGTTCAGCAGTGGAAGAACTTATATGCTACAACTAGCTCCTAGCAACTAGCAAAATTCATCAAAATCAGTTTTGCAAATTAATCGTGAAAGTTTGGGGTCTGCGGACGGTGAGCGATGGGTAACTCGCAGTCCGATAAGGAACCGGGTAGACGACGCGTTGTGTTCAACGCGCGCCTCAAAGAGATGTCAGCATAATAGACGGGACCCGCAAGAACCAGCCAGGGTTGCGGAATTGTTCGAAAGAGATACCGCAGTCCTCGAGCGCAAAAGGCATTTGAAGGAGCGAAGGAGCACGAGTGGGTTCCAGTCAGTAAGAGTCTGACTCTCCTACCCGCTCTGCCCAGAGCGGGAGATATGATTTGATGATTTCCTATCGTCATCAAAAAAAACAACGGGTTGCACTATGGGAGTGCCGGCAGAAGTGAAAACTTGAACAAAACGTTGTGCATTTTTGAATATTTTGGAATGGTTAGGGAATAATTTCGCACGAATTGCTTTATTTATTAGTATAAGTAAGTAAGTATCATTTATGTGGTTCAATACAATATTCATATATTGCGCTTTCGTACACAAACATGACTTTACATATTACATTTTCCGTCTTACGAATATTCGATCAGGTCACGTGTCCTGACGGTCACGTGTCCTGATGCGAGTTTAACATTTTACACTCATCCCAAAAAGAGCACAACGCCGCTAAAGAAGTTTTTACTTCAAAAATCGCGTTTGAGTGAAACGAACTAATAAGTTCAATTTCGCATTTATAATATTAAGTTAAGATAAGAACTATTCATCTGCCTAGCCTTTTTACCAACTATACTGGGGTCGGCTCCCAGTCAAACCAGATTCAGCTCAATACCAGTATTTTACGTGGAGCGGCTGCCTACCAGACCTCCACAACCCATTAACTGGGTACTTCTTGGCAAGACTGGTGTCAGATTTTCTGGCTTCTGACAATCCGTAACGACTGCCAAAGATCTACAAATGACAGCCGGGACCAACGGCTTAACGTGCTTTCCGAGGCACGGAGGAGGCTCGGTATGTTAATATGGTTACCCATCCACAGGCCAACCTCAGCAAGCGATGCTTTACCTTGAAGATTGGTCCGTGCGACTGTTATAATTTACTCACGAGCTTCTCCTAAGATAAGAACTATAATAAAGATAATAAAAAAATTCTTGAGTAGTAAACGATGACCGACGAGCATAAAAACTATTTCACAAAAAAATGAAACCGACTTCCAAAAAACACCACAAAGTTCAAAATAAAATATGTGTTTTTGGTTGCTTCTTCGTTATTTGACTTCACTTTTTAGTGGTACCCCACACCTAACAACACCACTGCAAAGTCAGAGGAAAGCAAAAATACGCAATTTCATATACATGGATAATCATCCATGTATACGAAATTGCGTATTTTTGCTTTCCTCTCCAAAATCCAAATAGCTGGAAAAAATATGTGGAAAAATCTTTCCACATATTTTTCCAGCTATTTGGATTTTAACAACCAAACTACTATTTTTTTGTTGGAAAGGGTATACTTCCCTTGATGAAATTTCAATGGGACCACCATTGAAATTTCATCAAAATAGATGAAATTTCAATGGTGGTCCCATTGAAATTTCATCAAGGGAAGTATACCCTTTCCAACAAAAAAATATTTCTTCAAATCGGTTGGCAAGCAACGGAGCTATGCGCGAACAATCATAAAAAAATACAAACATCCGAATTGAGAACCTCCTCCTTTTTTTAGAAGTCGGTTAAAAAGCCGTGTCTTATGTAAATTCGATGTAAAACTACTAGAATACGAAATCCAGCTTCAAAGCAACGCTATAAAATAACGGTACGTAGAATCACGTAATAGTAATGTCGTCATAAATCATAAGAAAGAACACGTACACGTAGTTTGTGACCCGAATTCATAACGTTTACGTTTCATGTTCACGTAAAACCGTGTTACTAAAATATTTACGATTTGTTTATGAACCTTTCTTCACTGAATTTGTGTAAACTAATATTTGTTGAAAGCCTTGAACTTTTATAAGTTGTGTCTAATTTTAATCTTGATGAACTAGAAATGAAGTCGAGTGCGGATGTTATGATTTTAATTTTGATAGTGTTTTCGTTAAACATTTTTAAGGAAAACTTGGTTTTGAGGGAGACTTTCTTCTGCAGTCTCAAAAATTCAAGAGAAATATAAATTTTACTATACTGGGTAATTTTTTTTCCAATGCGCAAACTTTAAGAACCACTTCTGCCCATGTAAATGAACAACTTTCCCCAAGAAAGCCATAGTCAATTCCTAAAAAAAAATTGAGTCTCCAATACAAATTGTGGTCAGTTGATGACAATTTATGCATATTTGGAATGTAAAGTCTTTTCAACACCAGGATAAACTTTCAGATCTAACTTACAAATATGACGATCATTACTAGAAATATTGTACTGCTGGTATTGTGAATATCTTCATAGAAAATGCATGAGAAATTAAGCTCTTAGAACGATGGTTTTCAATTTGAGTCTGCGAAATGCGAATTCTTAACATTTGCATAACAAACATGGTGGTTTCTATAAAACAAATTAGGTCTTAAATCAGAAATTGGTTAACATTGCAAACGTTTCATTACTTCATCCACACATCTCTTTATCTTCTAAAGGGTGTCCCAAAATTAACGCAAGATTTAATTTAGCTAGAAAACAGTATTTCGTTTTAAAATTGTTATTTTGCATTAAATCATAAAGATCACACGATAGCGCTATGTATGGAATAGCCTATCGGGTAAATGGTTTCCAAGGCTTTACACACATACGTACCAACTTTTCATCGAAATGTTTTATTCCTATTTTGCCTTTAAGTGGCTTAATTTCGTTGATTTAGCGTCGAATCTCCTCCTTCAATACACTGGTATTTATGAGCTTGTTTGCTGAACTTTGATTTCTATAATTACTCCAAAAATAGAAATCTAGTGGTGTTAAATCAGCGCGGCAGCGGTATCAGTAAACTATTTTTTTTCTATTGTTCAGAAAAAACATTGTTCTCTTCTGTAGTACTCCATTTTCACAAACTCTAACCGAAAACGTACGGTAACCCCAAAAATATAAGTTTGATAACGGATCAAAATGAGCGGTAAATTCAAATCTTGAGTTAAATTTTTGGGACACTCATTAGAAATAAATAAAAAAATAAACTCATTCAGTGTTCTTGAAGTTCTTCGTTTAATAGTGTTTACAAACTTTATGTTTTAAACACCATTTCAGAGTAAAAAAAATTAGAAACCCAAAAAAACATGAAACTAATCGTCATTAATCCGTCACGCTATACGCACGCTAAACATTTTGCTTAGCGTGCATGGGGCGTAAAATGCTTTGATTATAATAACGCATTAATAATTGTACCGTTAAGTATCCAATTAAGCACAGTGTTTTAGACACGTAACGTTATTGTTATTGATTTTACTAAAATAGCCCCATCTTTACTAATATCAATAACAATGAAGATTCATATATCTTAATGCAGAACTTGGTTATAGAAATAGCAAGCGTTACATCATGCGTTTCTTTCTATCTTAGCAATAAATGAAAAATATTTATCTGGTCTATTTAATCTCACTGCTGGGCAAAAACCGTCTTATCGCTTTTCCACACAACTCCATCTTTTGCTAGTTCGGGTCAGTCTTTTTCGGTAGAAATCAAGCTTTCCTGCCATCTTCACTGCCGTGATGTCTTCTATTATTTAATACGACGCATTCGGTGGACCTTTTTGCACATTATTCGTTTACATGCGTCTGACATGTTGGGCCCTATCCCACTTAATAAAACCCTTAATTTAAAGCATAAAGTGTTCACTTGATTGACCATGAAAAACACTAGAAACTAAACTAAAAGAAAATAAACTGACAGTCGCCAATCTATCACGCTATACCCATGCATGTTAAGCAAAAAGTTTTCATTATAATAACGTATTAATTACAATGGTATCGCTAAGTACCCAATTAGGCACAGTGTTGTAGACTCGAAAAGGGACTATTTTAGTCTATATCCGCTTAGCTTTACTTATAAGAGTAGCGTTAGGTATATAAATTAGTACTGACTTGTGCTAGGTAATTAGAAGAGAAAGCTAGACTAGAAACAAGGTCAATTCTCGTACTTGATATCGTTCAATTTCAAGTCAGTGTCAAATCAATGTCAAAATTTTGGCAAGTCATAGGTGTTTTTGGCAGTTTGCGACCGCGATGTGAATGCAAAGGTTCCTTCGAAGTACAAGAATTGCCCCTCTGATATTTGAACTTTTAAGTGCGTAATTTTTAACCGATTTAAAAAAAGGAGGAGGATCTGAATTCGGTTGTAGTTTTTTTGTTTGTTGCCTCATAACTCAGATATTTTCTAGTAGGTAATCTCCTCACAAGTAAAAATTATTTTGTTGAAATAATTACTTTCCGATTGGTCCCTCCCATTCATTCCAATTTATTCATTCATGAAAATCGGTTTAGAAGTTTGGTTGTTAAATTGAGGAATAAAATTGACGTATGAGAATTGTATGAAAAAGAATCAAAAATTAAAAATATTCCATTGATTAAGATGCTCTTTACTCAATTTTCAACCTACCAAAAACGTGAGTGCAGTCTTCAACAAGAATAGAGCAAATTGAATAGAAAAGACTATTCTTTGAAAAAGACCAACTTCTTAGATGGAATAAAACTCTGATCTTCAATTCTAATAACTTTTCTTTTTGTCTAGAAGCATAAATAACGTTCAAAAGTACTTTCAAAGGATCTATTTTCCTAAACCTGACTATCATAATCGTCGGTCATTCGGAAGTTTCACTATTCAACAGAAAACTTTTCAGACCAGATTAAAAACTGTACCCTTGCAAACGAAAACCAACTGTATCTCGATAACCTACGATTGAAATTAGATAATTGTGATTAGAGGTTAAATGTTCAGTATTATTCCGTTGAATGAGCCGTATTTGGACCGATTTAACATAGGCCTGTGACTTTGGGGTCTCGGGACGTTTGACTAATTACAAAAAGGCGACACGTGGGCGATCGTAATAAGGCGAAACTTCTAGCAAAGTCGCTCTGTTTTTGTGGAAATATATGGACAAATGTTTTGTACGGGACAGTGGAGGTTTCAATGGGGTAGCAACAGGAATGGCTATCTACCACAAAAAGTGACATCGCGTCGCTGCGGCGCGGGAGCCAGCAGCGTCTAGAGATGCCAGTACTAATTAAATACACTTCTGGACACATCTATTGGCCCACCTTAGAGTTTTGGTTTCGATAGCCCCTACCGAAATATGATTGCTAGATTGAACAAAAACTGTTGATGCAGTTTTAAACCTGATACATTTTACCATCTTTTTCGATCGTATTGTTTTAAATTTGAATTCAGAATACCATACGACATGGAGCTACGCCTAACAAGTCGGATATACGCCTTGTTAAAGGCAATTGATTTTTGAATATAAAACATGTTTTATCAAATAAAGGTTTAATTTAATAACGCGTGTTGCCTCCATGGGCATCTACCACAGCTTACATACAATTAGGCATAGAGTTTATCAACCGCTCTATGAAATTTTGAGAAATGAAGTTTTGAGAAAATTTTCATCTCCCATTCCTCTTCTATGGCAGTTTTCAACTCCTGCATCGTCTGGGCAACTGGCTGACGAGCCCTAACACGTCTTTTTAGCTCGTCCCACATGTGCTCAATGGGGTTCATGTCTGGGCTTCTGGCTGGCCAGTCCATAACTGTGATGTTCACATCCCGAAGATATTCCCTGACGATGCCGGCCGCATGGGCTCTTGCATTATCATGCATAAAAAGGAAATTTGGGCCCACATAGTCCGCGTATGGTATCACGTGAGGTTCTAAGCACTCACGAATGTACCTTTCAGCATTTAATGTTGGCAGCCGTGGTCCTGTAACAACCTCAAGTTGAGTTTTGCCGCTCGCGGATATACCACCCCAGACAGTCCATGAGCCACCGCCATAAGCAACCCTCTCTTCAAAGCAGCATTGTGCGAAACGCTCTCCCTTACGTCGGTAGACCTTCATCCTTCCATCATTGCCATGTAACACAGTTTTAGACTCATCAGAAAAGAGTACACGGCTCCAATCTTGCTGTGTCCTATTTAAATGACTGCGTGCGAAATGAAGGCGCGCTGTTCGGTGGGCTCGCGTTAGTTTGGGCCCATTAGCTGGCTTGTGTGGTACCATATCGCGTTCTTTTAACCTTCTCCGAACAGTTCGAGCGCTCACAGATACTCCGTGGAAGTCGCGAAGTTGGTTTTGTATCTCAATGGAGGTAAGGTGACGATTTCTCAAGCTGGTCGTCACGATGAATCGATCCTGCCTTTCAGTTGTGACCCGAGATCGTGGCCTTCCTTGGCGACGAACAAAGCCGCCAGTCTCTAGGTACCTCCGATAAACATTTCGGACCGCAGATCGACTTAAATTAAGTTGAGCACTCACGTTTCTTTGGCTGTGTCCGGCCTGAATAAGTGCCACGGTTTGGGCGGCGACTTCAGGTGAAGTATCCATAGATTATTGATAGAACCTCACCTTAATGTTAAGAATAAGTAATGTTTGTTGCAAAACCAAAGATATCAATCACTTTTTCAAGAATTAAATCCAAGTAAACCAATAAAACCAAGTTTTCTTAGTATTCGATTGTTTGATATCAACAAACAGGCTCCAAATTGTCTTTTGTTTCTTTAAATTCTGTGTTCGAAATTCAAAAAAAGGCTATTGAATGAAATCGTGAATGTGCCAGGTTCAAAACTGCATAAAAACTTTTTGCTCGACCTAATATAAAATTTTAGCTAGGACCAAACGAAACTGAAAATACAAGGTGGGCCAATAGATGTGTCCAGAAGTGTATATTCATGCCCACGCAATGTGAGCTTTAGGCAACTTTACTTTGTCAAACATGTCACGGGCTCTCAACTTCTGTGGAAAAAAAGTAAATGACACACAATGCTTTTTTACATGAAATTGGTGACAATCTCGAGGAGTTTTTGGTGGGACCGTAAAATCAGGTATGATTACCTGGATGGTACTTTTTGAAAATATTCACGGGCCCTTCTATGACGTCTTCAACCATAATGATTCCAGTGTGAGAGATAGACAGAGCTACACAAGACATATAGCACTATTCCTTTTTCACAAGCGGGATCATGTCGGGCATTAGCGCATCAGCGCCAATTTTTTTTTAAGGATGGCAAATCATCAAATGACTCCTTCCGCTCTGGGCGGAAGGGAGTATCAGATTCTTACTGACTAAACCCATTCGTGTTCCTCCTAATGTCTATCACGTTCCAGGGCCGCGGTGCTCTTTCGAACAAATTTTAGTAAATCTGGCTGCGTGCCATCAACGCAAAAATGCAGGTATCAATTTATGATTCCATTTTGTAGATGGTTCTTGATCAAAATAGCTGGATAAAATGTATGAATTGAATTGCATTTTTGGTGTCACAGAGGAAAACATTTTCCTAGAAAATATAAGAAGAAGATACACCTGCGTTTCTCTCCGGGATATTTATATTTCTGAGAAGCGTCAATACTGCAAATAGAAACATTGGATGTCGAGGCAATGGAAATAAATCGACAACGCAGTCTTTTGTTGATTTATGAAAATGTTGTTGTGTTTATAAAGAATAAGATGTGAATAAAAAATATTTTTGAAGCGTTTATTCTTCAAGATGTGGACGGAAGAAAGTGGTGACGGGCTGGACGATTTGAGGAACTGACTTCATGTGAATTTTGACGTTCAAAAGTGCTAATTTTCAGCTTAGTTTGAATAAATGACTTTTAACTTTGGTGTTTCATATAAATAATAAAAAAAATATTCTATAAACAGTTAGGGAAGGGAAAGATAGAGCAATTTTAGCATAGGTACTATGGAAAGCGAAAACTCCCTTTTTCTTTCCCTCTAAACTCTTTTTCGAATTAACTAAGTTTTTAGACCTAGGTCTAAAAAGTTAGCATAGGCGTACCAAGTTTTAATTGATCAATTAATTGTCAAAAATAAGGACTTGAGATTTTGTACGGAATACCGCCAGGATAGCACTACATTGTTAAACATTCTAATCTGCCATCCCAGATATTTTGAATATTTCGTCAAGCGTTAGCGTTAGTCGACTGTCACTTTGTTTGAACCCTGGCCTCAAACCATGAAGGCTGGTTTGAGGTGGTGTTAGAAAAAAGTGTCCGGAAAGATAAAAGGAAAGGCCCAAAAACTGTGGGACAATATGAAGTCAGGCAAAAGATTTTTCACTCACTTAAGAGTAGGTAAAAGCTTATATATCTAAAATGAAACAGAAACCTGTAAACTTTGCGCAACAAAAACTTTATTCAGTTTTCAGCATCCCACATTCAGTTAGCCAATGTTGTGCACCATTTCATAATGAAGTCGCCTGCAGGCGTCAAACTTTAGTTCAAACAGTCTCAGTGACTTTTGCAGGTGTTGCCAAAACAGGCGCGTGCAGCACAGAAGTGACAATGTCAAGTCAGTCAAGTATTTAATTATACAGGGTGGAATTTTCATCCTTATAAATTGATCCTAACGACCAATGCAATAAAAGTACAGGGTGTAATTTTTACAGATTTTAGTCGGTTCGATTCCCGGGTGTGGCAAGCGAATTTTCGAAAATCTATTAATGCAGTTTTCTTTCTATTCAAAAATAAAAGAATGTTTTCTTTGAGTAAAATTTTCTATCTATAATATTAAGAGTACTTTCCCTTCAGGTGGCATTAAAAAATTCCACCCTGTATGATAAAAGTTCCTAATTAAAGACACAAGAGGGCCAATTCTACAAACAAGCGACGTTCGCATATGCATCTGTCGCAATCTGTCAAAAATGTATTAAAATTAATAAGGCCATTTTGACAGTTTGCGACTGACATGCGAATGTGAACGTTGTTTTAAAAAAAATTGAATTGGCCCTCTGACAGCACAGTGGTCGCTGTGAATGTTCACTTACAGGGAACGTGTAGGTGCCAGCACACAAACGTCAATGTCAAATGAGTATTTTTGGGATGCATGAAGGAGCCTCCTCGTGTAGCGCAATTTGTTCCATCTGACACTCAACTGAACCGAGCGCTCGGCGCATCCTGGACAGTCTCACCTAACACCTTATTAGACTGGCCGATCCTTCCCTTGCGGTGGTAGGGCTAACACCCGCCTGGTTCGCGACCACCCTCCCACCGGAGTTCGGCGTCAAGCAGCCTGCTGTGTTTCGTTGACGCGTGGGAGTACCAGTGCCTCAAGGCATCTTCTGGGCACGCTCGCTTTCATCATGGACCTCATCTATCGCTTTCCATCAGGCGTGATCGAGGTCAAGAGCTAGCCCATTCATAAATAAGAATAAGGAGTATTTATACGGAAACAGTTTCGAATTTGCAACACTACATTTTTTTAACTATTAGTATTGAAAGGCGTTTCGTCTCACCTGATATAAATCGACGGTGGAGCACGCTTGCCTAGAAGTAGGTAAGTACCTAACCTGTTCACTCTCGACTTAAAATAAATAAATAATTTAATTTATTTCAGACAAGGTTGTCCTGTCCATAGAGAGTTATTAATACACTGAAACTTAAGAACTATTTTAGTAATACAAACAAAAACAAACTATAATTATAATAATTATCCTATACGTAGGCGAACCTAACATTTCCAGATAGGACTCTCAATATGTTTAGCAATGACCCTCAGGTAGCTAAAAGATCCCAGGGTTTTAGCTACCAGGAAGTACAGATACGGGCAGGGAATTTCATTCCTTAGCTATACGCACAATAAAACGTTTTGTCCGTATGAGTAGAATGTCCACCGTACAACGTCTTGAAGTCTGATGACGGAACGGGCTAAGCGGAGCTAAATAGAGATGATTCCTGGTTAAAAAATATGTGATTCTATTTAGTCGGTGAGTTAGAATATCGAAAAATATTGGACACGTATTTTTTTCTTTATCAAATTAATTAAAAATGACGAAGATAAAACGCAACAAAGATCAGGAGTGGGGGCTCGTGACGTCACCACGTGTACGTAAAAGCGTACTTACAAGTGACGTCACACGAGTTTTCAACGTGATGTTTCTTTTTCATTTTTTGTTTACGTAAAAAAAGAAAAAAATACTTGTCTAATATTTTTTGGAAATCTATCCGACGGACTAATTAGATATTTTTAGTCAGTACAGTCATCGCCGTCCACTTTCTCTATGTTATCCCGTATAATTAAACATCCCAGAAACGTAATTATATATCGGAACTCCCGACGTGGCGTTACCGCAGCGGTCCGTACCGGTTCGCAACCGCCACGCATAATTCGAGGCCA
Source organism: Melanchra persicariae (assembly GCA_947386135.1). Lineage (NCBI taxonomy): Eukaryota > Metazoa > Arthropoda > Insecta > Lepidoptera > Noctuidae > Melanchra > Melanchra persicariae. The sequence goes on along the minus strand of OX376655.1, from coordinate 1,668,720 downwards.
TGGGTCAGGTAGACCCTCCAAAACAATTAATTTGCATATTTTTCTTTCAACGAAATTAATTTAAAATTTGCGAGGGTTAATTAAGGGATTAAAGCTTGCCTTACTTTATTTTCCGTTGGTGATGGAATATTTTGATGATTGACATGTTTTTTCAGGGTTAGATTTTGTGGGAACAATGTTTTTTTGTGATCAACCTTTTAATCACTTTGACGACTTATTCTAAGTTCAATAAGACATGCTAAAATTGCATGTGTGTCAGGTCAAGTAGATTTTAAGTTATTGAGGGGTCGAAATAGTTCGTGTAATGTAACTTGGCTGACACACTGCCACGTATCAAAATTATTAAAAAAATATCTGAATCAAAACAGTTCAACTTTTCCAATTAATTTTACTCAGAGCACATTCTTCAGTGTCAAAACTGCCCAAGATAATTATTCAATACCACTTTTGAGCCGTTTGGGGTTGAAACATTAGGCCCATGGGGTCCCAGTGCTCATGGAGTCTTTCGGGACATCAGCAGCTGGGCTTTTCTTCGGCCAAAGGATCAACATCGCCATTCAACGCGGCAATGCTGCCAGAGTCCTGGGCACTTTTGTCATTGACAGCGATGTGGATGAATTTTTGATAACCAATGATTTATTTTGTGTTTATACACGTTTATATATAATTTTGTGATAATTATTCTAATTGTTATTTAGTAATTACTTTAAGTTACTCGTACATATTATAAGTTCGTTAAATGTAATTATAATAATGTAATGCAGCGTAAGAAGGCCTCCCACAAAATGGACCGATGACCTGCTGAGGGTCACTGGTAGCCGATAGATGCGAGACGCACAGGACCGGTGGTTGTGGCGACACTTAGGGGAGGCCTATGTCCAGCAGTGGACGTCTTTTGGCTGATATGATGATGATGATAAAATGTATTTTTTTTAAACGTTGCCCCACACTAGGCGTTTCTCCTGTATCGTGGGTGTGTTTACAAACGTACAAACTCACATACACAAACAGACAGACCCGGAACAACTATCTGTAGGCCATAAAAATATTTGTTCCGTGCGGGAATCCCGCGACATGCAGCGCAGCAGTCAACTGGTCAACCACTGCGCCAACCGTGTCGTTTATTTACTAAATCAAATTTAATAAATAGACGACACGGTAATTATATCACACAAAAATTATTATACCAAACATGACCTTTAGGTTAATAAACCGCATAATAAAAGCAACCAGTACACGAGTTATAGAACAAATATATCCCCTTATCCTTCATCATACAAGTACCTCTACATATAAACGATTTACATGAGAGTTGTATTGTGGAGGGCACTCGAGCTCAGTCAAGGTCGCAGGCGAGACACTTGACTATCGTATTTATCAAACCCGACATTCGGGAAACTTCCAGCTTTTATGTAAAAGATAGGACTTGAATGATGAAAAACGTTCGAATAAAAGAACCTTTTGTTGTATTCATGATTCAAGTTAATATAATGTGTGCTAGAAGATTTTCTCATTACCTCTTGTTGATGCATGATTTTTAAAAGTGTGCGTCAATGGCCAAATCTGAAACTATGAGGAATATCGAAAACCACTGAAAGGAGTCTCGAGCTCGATTTTGATGTAAACTAAAACCGCATCATTGGATTTTTAAAAAATTGGTATTCCAAGCAAGGAGTCGAACCGGTTGCTTTTAAAAAAAACACACCCTTTATTATTACACCATTTGAAAGTGTTGCTAATAAGGATCACATTCTGGAAATAACATCATGACCTCTTTAAAAGTTCGAGACAAACATGATACTGAAACGTATATCAAGCCTTGAAGCGGAATCATATAAAGCTCACAATACAATTCCACCAATAATTTTCGGAAATGTAGCGAACAGATTGCAAACACCAGCAGCCCCCTCGACGAGCTGGTTGGTAGTGTACCCGGATTAGAGTATGAGAAGCTCACCGATACTATAGACTTAACTGGGGATAGTACAGTTACTAAATGTCCTGTTATAGCAAGACATAACAAAATCAATAAATACAAATAGTAAAAACAACCAGAAACAAATTTGAAACATTGGTTCTCAGATAGGAACCCACGACCGCAAGCAAAGTCAGGCGAAACTTTAATAATTGCGCCATGACAAGCTCCCACAACATTTAATATCCTAAATCCCTACTTTATTATTATAAATGCGAAAGTAACTCTGTCTGTCTGTCTGTTACGCTTTTGAGCTAAAATGGCTGAACGGATCGTCATGAAATTTGGCAGATATATAGCCTGGGATATGGAGAAGGACATAGGCTATTTTACGCGATAACAGACATCCACGCGGGCGGAGCCGCGGGCAAAAGCTATTCACTATATTCATTAAAATATGGTGATACTAAAAATAAATAATATAGGTACCACTGTTACATGATTGTACATCATCCACATATTGCTTACCATGGATTTGCAAATAAATGTTCTTGTCTTTGTCTTTACAATAAGCCGAATTAGTCGACACGTAATCATACTGAAAAGTGTGCACTGTGGTCTAAAATAATCCTGACACATTAATGTTGAAAATTATTTAATCAAATAAGCGAAAATGAGGTTTCATATTTTCTGAGCAAATACTTACCAACTGACGTATTATTTTATCTTCAAAAACAATTTGTCATACTAAGCATTTCACTAAACATTGTTAGAAACTAAAATGACGCAGGATTTATGAGACGTCTGAATTAAAAGTAATGTTACGCGCCAGAATTAATGCCAGGTACATAACGATAAAAGTTACTACTGGCGCCATCTAGTATCGAGTAGCAGAACTAGTAGAGTCAAGATCTTTCTAGACTTTTCTATACTAGAACATTCTAGAGTTTTCGATGTCTGGTTGGTCCGGACCGGTATGTGCTCGAACTTTCTAGATGTTTCTATACTAGAAGGTTCTGGAATTGTCTGCCGACCTATATAAGGCCCGGATAGCCTGCGACCGGGTCAGTATTGAATTTGCGATACAAGCGACAACTTCCAGAGCGAACTTCGACTGCGAATTAAAGTGATCAGTAGTGCAATTGTGATTTATAATTAGTGAGTTTAAGTTGTAATTAGTGTTGATTAATTAAAGTGTCATTTTGGTTATTTTATCGGCTGTTTTTATTGTCACGAACCCTAAGCTCGTAACAATTGGTGTCAGAAGAGTGGATATTTAAACTATGCCGATTCTACCGAAGGACGACACGGAGGGTATTCGTACCCGAAGTCAACGCCAGCAAGAGACGGACCAGAGGCGTTTTGGAGGTGCAACGTCGCAGACGTTGGAGGGCCAGTTGCCGACCATGGAGCCCGGCCCATCCACAACAGCTCCAGCATCTGCAGCACCAGACTTTGGAGCTCTGATGATGATGCTGCAGGAACAGGCTCGCCGGCAGGAAGAACAGGCCCGAAGGTTGGAAGAACAGCTCCAGCGTGACAAGGAGGAACAGGCCCGCCGGCAGGAGGAACAGGCCCGCCGGCAGGAGGAACAGGCCCGCCGGTTGGAAGAACAGCTCCAGCATGATAAGGAGGAACAGGCCCGCCGACAGGAGGCACAGGCCCGCCGACAGGAGGAACAGGCCCGTCGGTTGGAAGAACAGCTCCAGCGTGACAAGGAAGAGCAGGCGCGCCGCCAGGAAGAACAAATGGTCCTCATGAAGGATCTGCATGCCACTTTCGGCAAAGAAATAAAGGTGGTAAAAGAGAAGGTGGTTCAGCACGAGAACCGCCTGATAGAAGCTGAAACCCAGATTGCTGAAATGAAAAAAGCAATGCACAACCTTAAAGTAGGGGATGGAATTGCAACTCCCGTAGCTACTACACCTTCGCTACGCGGGTTCAAAGTGCCACCGTTTGATGGGACATCTTCCTGGTCGGCCTACAAAATACAGTTTGAGGCTGTTATGAAGGCGAACGGCTGGAATAAAAATCAGGCCATGACTGCCCTCACCTTAGGCCTGCGCGACCAGGCGTTAACTGTCCTGGAAGCTCTCGGTAAGGAAGTGACTTACGAGCAGCTCCTTGAGGCGTTGGAAGCCCGGTATGGCGACGCTCATCTGGAACACGTTTTTCGTGCGCAGCTCAAGGATCGCGTGCAACGTAGCAGTGAAAACCTGCAGCAGTGGGCCCTTGAAGTGGAAAAGCTGGTTCGAAAAGCATACCAGTCTGTACCTGCGCTCATTGAAGGGAACCTGGTGCAGGCATTCATCGACGGCATCCGCGACCTTGAGGTTAGAGCTGCTGTGAGGCTTGGGCACCACGGGACGCTTAAGGACGCCTTAGCTCATGCACTGGAGGTGGAAGCTGTGCGGCAGGATTACCGTTCCCATCGCGTCAGAGAAGTTGCAGCGGCTGCAGTTCGCGACCGTGTTAAAGGATACAGCCCTAGGTGCTATGGCTGTGGGGAAAGGGGCCACCTTCGATCCAGTTGCCCTAAGCGAACTGCAGATAGGGAAGATAACCGATCTCCAGAAGGTAGGGCGGCTAACAGCACCGCCCAGCAACAGCAGGGAAACGAGTAAAAGCCAGGACTGCGGGGCGGGTGCTGGCTGATGTTCAAAGAGCCCCAAGGATTTCGATCTCACAAACCCACGATGGGAATAGCCTAATCATCAAGAGCGAGGTCAACGGAACGCCATGTAAGCTGACTATAGACACTGGAGCCTCACGCACGGTTGTCAGTTCCCAACTTGTAAATCGGTTCCTTGGGGACTCCGCATACAATCGAGAGCGCATACATTTGGTAACAGCCACCGGTCAGCGCATACCCGTCCGAGGAGAGAAAGAGATGGAGTTGAAGTTAGGCAACAGAACATACCTGCATAATGTTGTCGTGGCTGACATAATGGACGATTGCATCCTGGGCCTAGACTTTATGAGGAAGAATTGTTGTGAGATCGACGTTAAGCAAGGAGTTTTGAAATGTGGACAAGAGGAACTTTTCATGGAAGGGGCTTTACCAGGAAATGTATACAGCTTGAAGAAGATTGTTCTTCCTCCGAGATCGGAAACGATTGTGCCGGTTAGTCTTCCTCGGAATCCTGGGCAGACTCATCGTTGTGTACTCGTGGAAAGGGTTGACAATGATCTTCCATGGAAAGTGGCACGAACTTTGGTCAGAGACACTGAAATCTCAAAGGTACGTGTGCTGAACCTTTGTGATACGGAACAGATGATAGAAAAAGGCTCGCTGATTGGTACTTGCGAGGAAGTGGATTGGTTGCGTCAATGCCAATATCAATCAACTGGGACCATTACTAGCAAGGAGGCACAAACAAAAGTGACCTCACTTTTAGAAGACTGTCGCAGTGCTCTGTCTCACAATGAAATGATCAAGGCGAAGAGGATGTTATTCAAGTACGCCGATGTTTTCTCTACAAACGATGCTGACATCGGAAAGACTGGCTTAGTTCAACACAAAATAAACACAGGAGAAGAATTGCCTATCCGTCAGCGGCCAAGAAGATTACCGGTAGCACGTGAAAAGGAAGTGGAAACCATGATTGAGGGAATGGTGAAGGACGGTGTCATAGAACCTTCAGCAAGTCCATGGTGTTCTCCTGTAGTGCTGGTGAGAAAGAAGGACGGCAGCATGCGGTTTTGTGTTGACTATCGTCGTCTGAACGACGTGACAAAGAAGGACAGCTACCCTTTGCCAAGAATTGATGACACGCTGGACATGCTTACTGGAGTGAAGTGGTTAAGCACGCTAGACCTAAAAAGTGGCTACTGGCAAGTTGAAATCGACCCTAAGGATAAAGAGAAAACTGCATTCTCGACAGGAAAGGGTCTGTGGCAATTTAAAGTTATGCCGTTTGGATTGTGTAACGCTCCGGCAACGTTTGAAAGGTTGATGGAACTTGTACTAACCGGGTTAATTGGTGATGCCTGTCTTGTCTACTTGGATGACATCATCATCGTAGGTCGTACGTTTGAAGAACATCTTCAAAACCTGGAACGTGTGCTCATGAAGATCCAGAGTGCCAACCTCAAGTTGAGTCCTAAGAAGTGTTCACTTTTCAAACGGCAAGTTAGCTTTTTGGGATACGTCGTGTCGGAAGAAGGTATCCGCACGGATCCAGAGAAAATTGCCGCTGTCAAGGATTGGCCAGTTCCAAAAGACAAGACGCAGGTCAGAGCATTTTTGGGTTTGTGCTCCTATTATCGGCGATTTGTCAAGAACTTTGCAGATATAGCCAAACCCCTGCACAAGCTAACCGAGGAGAAGCGACATTTCTGCTGGGATGAAAGTTGCGACATCGCCTTCCAGGAGCTAAAGGCCCGTCTGTGCAAAACACCTATTTTGGGGTATCCTGATACGGGCAAGGAATTTATAGTTGACACAGACGCAAGTGACATAGGACTTGGCGGGGTATTATCTCAACGGAATGGTGATCAAGAGGTTGTGATAGCGTACTTCAGCAAGTCGTTGTCGAAACCTGAAAGGAATTATTGTGTAACAAGACGAGAATTGCTTGCTGTAGTAAAGTCATTGCAGCATTTTAGCAAATATCTGCTAGGTCGGAAGTTCCACTTGCGAACTGACCATGCTGCACTGAAATGGCTATTGCAGTTTAAAAATCCAGAGGGACAAGTTGCGAGATGGATCGAACTACTGCAGGAATACGACTTTGAGATTGAACATCGCAGCGGAAGAACTCATGGCAACGCAGATGCATTGTCAAGAAGACCTTGCCCTGAAGACTGCAAGCATTGTACTAGGCAAGAGGGTAAAGAAGTCGTACCTGTGAGAATGCTCAAGACAGATCTCTGCAACGAGTGGAAGGAAAGCCTACAACTTGCACAGCAGGAAGATTTGGACATTAAGCCGATTCTGGAATGGATGAAGGCCAGTGCTCCTAAGCCAACGTGGAGCGACGTCTCAGCGATGAGTTCGATCACAAAAAGCTATTGGGCCCAATGGGACAGCTTAGTGATTCAGGATGGAGTCCTGTGCCGTAAATGGGAAAATGCTCGGGGAGACAACTGTCATTTGCAAATGGTTGTCCCTAAAGCTAAAGTACCGGATGTTCTAGAGTTGTACCATAATGGTTGTTCAGGAGGCCATATGGGAGTTAAACGGACTCTACTAAAGATACGGGAACGGTTTTACTGGGTCCACTGTCGTGACGATGTCGAGGACTGGTGTCGTAAATGTACAACTTGTGCGGCTGTAAAAGGACCACAGACTCGTAGTAGAGGTGCATTGAAGTTGTACAATGTTGGTGCACCATGGGAAAGGATAGCCCTAGACGTTGCGGGACCGTTTCCGGGAAGTGAAAGTGGTACCAAGTATTTCATGGTTGTAATGGATTACTTCACTAAGTGGCCGGAAGTCTTCGCCATTCCAAACCAAGAAGCTTCAACAGTTGCAGATAAACTAGTTCATGAAGTCTTCTGTCGTTTTGGAGTACCCTTGGAGATTCACAGCGACCAAGGAAGGAATTTTGAGTCCCAAATATTCCAGGAAACTTGTCGAGTTATGGGTACTCATAAAACGAGAACAACTTCTTACCACCCACAATCGGATGGAATGGTGGAACGATTTAATCAGACATTGGAGAGATACCTGGCAAAAGTGGTGGAGAATCGGCAACGGGATTGGGACAAGCATATACAACCGTTTTTGCTGTCATACCGAAGTGCTGTTCAAGAAAGCACATCAGTGACACCAGCTTTCGCAAATTTTGGTAGAGAATTACGGCTGCCTGCAGACCTGATTACCGGAATACCACCTGATGCCCCACGCAGTATAACCGATTATGCGAACGACTTGCGGCACAAAATGAATGACATCTATGAGCACGTCAGACAATCGGGTCAGCAAATGTCTGAAAAGATGAAAACCCGTTATGACCGCAAAATGAACAATAAAGGATTCGATGAAGGTTCACTAGTGTGGTTGCACAATCCAGTTCGCAGCAAAGGGAAATCTCCTAAGCTTCAAGCTAAATGGGACGGGCCGTACCGGATTGTGACAAAAATCAATGACGTAACCTACCGCATACAGAAAGGTATAAGAAGTGCTCCTAAGATCGTCCATGTGGATCGACTGGCGCGTTATTATGGGACCGATAATGCTCGGGACGAGCATGTCTTAGGAGGGGGCAGTGTTACGCGCCAGAATTAATGCCAGGTACATAACGATAAAAGTTACTACTGGCGCCATCTAGTATCGAGTAGCAGAACTAGTAGAGTCAAGATCTTTCTAGACTTTTCTATACTAGAACATTCTAGAGTTTTCGATGTCTGGTTGGTCCGGACCGGTATGTGCTCGAACTTTCTAGATGTTTCTATACTAGAAGGTTCTGGAATTGTCTGCCGACCTATATAAGGCCCGGATAGCCTGCGACCGGGTCAGTATTGAATTTGCGATACAAGCGACAACTTCGAGAGCGAACTTCGACTGCGAATTAAAGTGATCAGTAGTGCAATTGTGATTTATAATTAGTGAGTTTAAGTTGTAATTAGTGTTGATTAATTAAAGTGTCATTTTGGTTATTTTATCGGCTGTTTTTATTGTCACGAACCCTAAGCTCGCAACAGTAATATTTTTATCTAAATTGTACCAAAAAAGAACATACGAAAAAATCGAAATAAAAATGAAACCATTGATAGGGTTTTTTTAATTAATTCAGATTATTTAATGATAATCATATAAATAATTGAAGTTTAGAAATATTTTTACATTCACCTACAGGTTTGAATGTTTATTATTAAAATGAAACAAGTAAATGAAATATTTAAACAAGTAAATGTATGGCGCGAGAAAGGAGGTTTATATTTTCTGAGAAAATACTTATCAACTCGCGCATTATTTATCTTTCACAACAGTTTGTCATACTTAGCGTTTGTATACACATCGTTATGTAATACACTCAGACAGGCTTCAAAAGACATCTATAAACGTAAACATAAACAGCAGGAATATTTTGACTCAACTGCGTCAGAAAAAGGTTTTTATTTTTACCAATCTTCCATCTATATCTCAAAACAAAATGTATTTTGTTTTAGAAGATCAAATAGGTCTACTTTATACTTTACACACAAACATGAAAATTGTGACTTAAGTTTTTAGGTATCCACGGGAAGCCTTGCAAGGTTTTTCTGTTTTTTGTGTTTATAAGAAGTAATGTCAGAAAGTAATGATGCCATTAACCAACGAGACTGACACCGCTATAACAAGCTTGTGGCCTATATTTTTGTTAATATAGAGTTGCCGCGCTGGAGATAGGGTCGGTGAGCGTGTTTTGCTGCAGAACAACTTGCTGCTCCTGGTACTAGCTTTATCTGACAGACCTTGACAATTCAAAAGTGCCTGTAACTGGTCTGTTTGAAATAAAGGATTTTGTATTTGTATTTGTATTTTCTGCCAGGATCGTACTAAAGAAGCAGAAAATGAATCAACTTTTTTAGGTTACCAATAAACAGTGCCATGAGAAAATAGTGAAAACTAAAGTATCTGAAACTCACCCATTCCCTGTAACAAAAGAACAGTAAAGTTTTATAAATTCTCGAGGGTGAGATAAAATATTTATATGAAGTTGGGAGTTTGGGATCGAGTGGCGATTCAACGCTATGACTCCTCAGGGATGAACGTGTGAACTGATATAGTGCTGGAAAAATCTGGAAGGTTTGAGGTCAACGAACTTCATGTGGGACAAGTTTTGACAGGAGTTCGGGAGTTTGTAAATTGGACTCGTGGTGACTCGTTGGCCGGTGTTATTTATTTTATGCTAGTTTTTTCTTTCGACTTTGGTACCGTATTCTACAAGAACCACCATCCCATAAAATGTATCCTAGACGTAAAACGATGATTTGCTATAGCTAACATTAAAAAAAAATAGAAATAAGAATCGGTTTTGTATATCCAGAAGTTGTACATTTTCTTACAAATAAACCATTTTACTTTTTTATTAATAAGTAATGTAAGAAAAAATACGCGAAAATATAACACAATAAAATATATTCTAGTAGGTACTCGTAGGATGCAATATACCAAATTCTCATTTCAGTTCTGTCAAAAGCTTATTGGTATTCTACAGACTCACTAGAGTTTTTTGAGCCAAACTTACCAAATTGTTGGTAAAACGAAAGAACATTATAAAACATGCTATGAAAACGAACTGATTATTATTCAGTATTCATAAATGACATCATTTTATACCAGAGTCCCTCCATACACTAGCAAATCATATTAACAATTTCATTCACAATACTTTTCAAAGCACGTACGACACACCAATTTTTCCAGTTATTGTACCAGGTCACCGAATATAAATACTGAATCAGAAAGGGCCGGTCACGTACACCGACCCCTTTCCTATAACCTACCTGAACAGAGTACATATTGAACAGTAGAGCAACTACGAACAATAATTTGAATTGAAATCGTGTCTGTAGAATAGGGTAGATGACTAAAAAAAATTAATTAGGTAGTCCGTCAGACAGATTTCCAAAAAATATTAGACACGTATTTTTTCTTTTTTCACGTAAAACAAAATGAAAACGATACAGAGCGTTGAAAACTCGTGTAAAGTCACTTGTAAGTAAACTTTTACCGTACACGTGACGTCACCACTCCCCACTCCTGATCTTTGATGCGTTTTATCGGGTATTTAGTCTGAACGGCCCAAAGCGAATGGACCGCGGGCCATTCGACCGTAACCAAAAATCGTCTACGTTCCAAAGGACCGGTGATAAAATGATTTCAAAATTAATTTAAAGGGACAGTCGCATACATTGTAATAGTCGCTTAGTTTATGAATTTTAAATGTTTAAATATTAAATAATTTGAAATCACCTTAATAAACAAAATACATCTAGCTAGCTCAACAATGACCTTTTTACTAAATCTTATTGTTTAATTGTAATTTTTTATATTTTGTTGATTTGTTTCTTTAAAATACGACTGATTTTTAATTAAAAGTTGTTTAGTAACCAAATTTAATTTTTGTTAACATTTTATATTATTGTTGATTGTTTTTTTAAGGAAGATAATACAAATCTAAGAAAAAAAATCAAACTTTTATTTCAACTTTTTAACTTTTGCACCCGAATGTACTTGATGTAGTTTATGACACTGAATTTGTTTACCAATTTTTATCACCGGTCCTTTGGAACGTAGACAATTTTTTTACGGTCGAATGGCGCGAGGGCCATTCGGTTTGGGCCGTTCAGACTAAATACCCTTTTATCTTCGTCTTTTTTATTGATTTGATAAAAAAAAACACGTGTTCAATATTGTTCGATAATCTAACTGAGGGACTAAATAGAATCATATATTTTTTGACCAAGAATCATCTCTATTGATGCATTTACAAATTGTGAATATTTAGATGATACCTATGCAATTTGTCAGTGACTGTTGCATCATGACACAGGTGGTGGGTGTTGGTTAAAAATTATGAATTTAAAACATTGGTATGATTCGTTCGCTAAATATCTGAATTAAGCGATTGTGACACAACGTTGCGCAAAACGAGAAGACGAATCTCACGTTACAATGGCTTTTACATTATTCTTTGATGTCTAACACACGTACACCGCCCTATCTGTACGGACGAGTGGCCCTCGCGCTTCCTCCACCTGTACTGGTCTGTGGCCTGTACTGCACGTCACTTGGTCCAAGAAATCCCACATAACAGTGCAAATCACTGTGGGAAAGGGGTGTGTTGCCGCTTTTTGAAATTAGATGTCAATATTCTCTTTGAACCGCTGCGGCCCCGACATGTGAAAATTCCCAAAAAAAAAAATCTTATGTAATAGGTAAATAAACATTAAATTCGCGACACACCGGTGTTTTGCGGGGGCCGGAGCGGTGAATTACTTTGTAATAACCAAATTGCTGCTGTCACCTCTGTGTCCATTATTTTCAAAGTCTGCGATTGGACTGAACTACTGATCAAACAGGCAAGCAAACTCATCGCCTCTCCGTGTGCCGCTGCCGGTGTTGTATAAAAACCACGGAGAGAGAGAGAGAGAAAGAAAAATAATATGAGTGATAGCAAGTTTGCGCGAATTAAATGCAAAATATGGCCATTTTTGTGCTTTGTTTTCTACTTTTCTGAGTCTTATTTTTAATAAACTCATTTTATTTATATTTGTTTTGTTTTTTTCTGGCCTTTTACGCAGATAAAAAATAGCTTTGACAAAGATTCATAAAAATAATCAGTTGAACTACTGCTTCCTATTTCCACTGTGGCAGTAACCTACCTGCGAACACCTATACGTTTGATCTTTTAACTTTGAAGGTAGAAGGTAGAAAGCTAAATTGAATTTCCTTAGCTATCGCGTAACTGAGTTAAAGCTGAATTAAACTAACTGATATTAAGTGTTGTTTACAACGGGGTTGCTTATAACCGAGATAAAGTTTATGCGTTTTATGTAAGTAATAACCTAAATTAGGCGATGCATTTTAGTACTTTAACACCTATTTAGTTCCTTTCTTGACCAGCTTTAAAAGTCTTTTTAGCAGTGGTTTATATGCAATGTTATCTATTTTTATAAGAACAAGAACAAATTAATTACATGAAAAAATAACATTAAGTATAGAGTGTGATAATTGTACAAGAACGCTTGGTTTAAGGAATAGAAATAATAATAAAGAAATTATTAATTCATTTTGTGTTTCCTTCTTTCACACATCTCAGTTTGTCGTCATATCAGACGCCAAAATTCTCACACCAGTCTAACACCAATATTTGCCAAGAAGTTACCCAGTTATTTGGTTGTGAGTCAGATAGATTCCGTATGGTGTCGGACGTAAAAGAGTAGCACCATTCCATCACTTCCCGTGGGTGTCGTAAGAGGCGACTAAGGGACCCACCAGAGAATGGGCAGCAGCATTCTCTGTAGGTACATTGCTACAGCTACATTGCGATCGCTAACCGGCCTGCCATGCGTGGTGATTATGGCAAACCCCCATTTGGGGGAGGCCTAGGTATGTCCAACAGTGGACGTCTTTCGGCTAATATGATGATGATGATGATGTTAAGAAACAGATAGGCAGTCGAAGCATGTTAAAAAAATACGAACGAATTGAGAACCTCCTCCTTTTTTTGAAGTCGGATAAAAATACACCAGTATTTTACATGGTTTGACTGCCTATCTGACTTTAGATCTGACTTCCCGACTTACCGAATGCAGTTAATTACCAAAGCTGCATTCAGTAAGTCAGTTCGGTAAGTCAGGAAGTCGATCCAAACATATTTTTCCTGACTAAGGAGATTGAAGGGCAAGAAAAAGATGAGTACATTCCCGCAAATAACACAGAAAAAGTACCAGATTTATTTCCCTAGAACTACTAAAGATAAAGACAATATAAACACAATTGACAGTTTTATTTTCGTACTAAATTATTACAATATTTTTATACATTTATTAATAACATCTCCCTTAGTACACTCATGGAAAATAATGAAACACCCACATCCCGCGTGGGTTTATTTCACGGACCAAGGTAACAAGACCATATTAATAGTATTATATATTATCATAAGGAAAACTCGTAAACATTATTGTAGCAGTTTAAAAATAGTTTTGTTCTCGGAAAGCGGCTTATAAAGGAAAGTATGATGCAAAGGTATTATGCTTCATTAAAGTTAAAATGCGGGAAGATAATTCATCATGTTAATATCTAGTAAACAGTAGGTATTTACAGGAATTTGAATAAATATCACCAGCCTATATTATTGTAGGGTGATGAGGTGTAGCGTTATGAGCTTCATCAATCAAATATTTGATAAGGAATTACTCGCCACAATAGATGGACTATTGTGGCGAGTAATTCCTTATCGAATATTTAGCAACAAAGTTAGCTTTCAATTTACGTACTAATTGGAACCAAAATTGATATAATACGAACTAAAATCTCAGCAGTTTTCATTATTTAGAAATTCTGTTGAATTTTGTATACCTAGTCAAAATAGATACTTACAGAGATTAATTACAACTATGGTCAATCCTATTTTTAATAGGAGTACTCAAGCGTCTATCTGTGGCTTTGCACTTGTGAAAAGTTTAATACCAAACAAAAAGACAGAATTATGTACTTTCGAATTTATAATATTACTAGCTTCAGACCAGTGCGTGTTGCTAGTGATAACTTATGGAATCGGATCGTGGTCGCAATGGGCCTCATCAAAAGGCTTATAGTCACCCAAAGGGCAATGGAGAGGACAATGCTTGGAGTTTCCTTGCGTGATTGAATCAGGAATGATGATGTCCGTAAGAGAACCAAGATTACCGACATAGCCCGAAGGATCGCCAAACTGAAGTGGCAGTGGGCACATTGATCGCAGAACAGTCAAACTGTATGTGCAGTTTTGCGGGAGTGTGCGTAGCTTATAAGTCTACTCTGTATTTTTTTAATAATAAATAAATAAATAAATAATAAATAGATGGTCGATGGGTAAAAAGTTCTGGAGTGGCGACCGCGTAACGGAAGACGCAGCGTTGGAAGGCCTCAAAGAAGTTGGACCGATGACCTGGTGAGGGTCGCGGGTAGCAGATATATAGGAGGTATGCGGTAAAGACAGTAAAGTCGATCAAACATCCATTGAAAAGGGAGGATCCTCCGACCGGACGGTTGTTGCGTCCGGTGGGCAACTGCCCGATAATTGATTTTCAACTGTTGTATATGTTCAAATCGCACAGTAAACTCTGATACCGCGATGCAGGATTTTGTTCAGTTAGTTCGCAACAGGCGGGATAGATGGTGTTGCGGTTATTTTTATTGCGATGTATATTTTGGCTACGTTGGTTTTTTGTGGCGGCATTTATGCAGCTCCACACACAGACTATGCGAGACACACAGGACCGGTTGTTGTGACGATACCTGGGAGAGGCTTGGGGGACGTCTATCGGCTTATATGAAAACTAGTTTCTGTCAGCGACTTTGCCTGCGTAAATGTCGAAAATGATCCGAATTTTTTTTTTTTTAGAAATTTTGCCCCACACTAGGAATTTCTCCTGTATCGTGGGTGCGTTTACAAACATACAAAGTCACATACACAAACAGCCAGACCGGAACAACTATCTGTAGGCCATACAAATATTTGTTCCGTGCGAGAATGGAACCCGCGACACGCAGCGCAGCAGCCGATCGCTCAACCACTGCGCCAACCGTGTCGAAATAAAAGTATATTAGTCCTATTTCAAGTCATGGTCTACCTTTGTGTCATGTTTTATCTAAATCGGTTCAGCAGTTAAAACGTGAGAGGTAATAGTAGTTTATGCAACGACCATATAAAAAGGGTTATTAAAACACGAGTGTGTGTTTATCACACGAGGCGTAGCCGAGTGTGATAATAGCATCACGCGAGTGTTTTAATACCTAATTATATGCCGTTGCATACACTATTTTATCTTCACTCATACAGTTGAAATAAAATAAGTGGAAAAATAGTTAATTCCAATATGGCGGATATTCTCATTGCGTATTCGAATGACTGCGCAGCGCGCTCTAACATAGACAAAGATAAAAGCTGGCTCATTGACTTAAGTCAATGAGCCCGCGCCAAAAATTAAAAAGAAAAAGTAGAATATATGTAAAGCGACATGGAAGGTAATAAATAAAAATAATAATAAACATAATTTGCCAGGCGAAACCATAACAAAAATAAAATCTAATGATAAAATCTTAACTAATCCACTTGCAATTGCATAAGCTTTTAACGATTACTTTGTAGATCAAATTAAGCCAATAACCAATTCAGACATTAATAGTAATAAACATAAAATAAGCAGTAACATTACTTCCATGTTTATGTCGCCTACGGTACCACAAGAAATTCACCAAATTATTATGTCACTAAAGAATACGTCTAGCACTGGGTATGACGATATAAGAACAAATATTATAAAACAGGTATCTACAAAAATTGCTCCTGTGTTGAGTCATCTTATCAATATGTGCATATACCATGGCTACTTTCCAAAGGAATTAAAAATAACAATTATAAAACCTCTCTTCAAGAAAGATAACAGAGAAGATATGTCTTGTTACAGACCTCCGATCCCTTACGATTTTTTCAAAAGTATTCGAAAAAGCAATATATAATCAACTTACTTCATACTTTGAGAAAAATTGTCTTTTCGTTGATAACCAGAAAGGTTTTAGGAAAAACAGATCTATTGACATGGCCATCTACGATTTTTTACAAATGGTTACCAGTAGAGTGGATAAGAGGCTACCAACTGTGGCACTTTATATGGACATGTCAAAAGCTTTTGATCGCGTAGACCATTCATTATTAATAAATAAACTTAACGCATACGGAATAAGAGGAAATATATCAAATCTAATAAAATCGTATCTATCTGATAGACAACAAATAACGTCCATAAGTAGAATTTCAAAAAAAAACGAAATAACATATAAATCCAGTCAAAGAGTGGTAAATTATGGAGTACCACAAGGTAGTGTACTCGGACCGCCCCTATTTATTATTTATATTAATGACTTTCCAACAGCATCAACATATCCTATGACAATGTTTGCAGATGACAGCACTTTACTTTTTAATAGTGACGAGGTAAGTACATTGGAGGCTGAGATTAATTCTACTTTATTATCGGTTGTGAATTGGCTGCAGAATAATAATTTGATTATAAATCTTGATAAAACAGTATTAATGACATTTCAACAAAGAATAAATTACAATCTGGACTTAAATATTAAATACAAAGACAAAACTATTAATGAAGCAAACGTGACTAAATTCCTTGGACTAAACATAGAAAACACTTTAAAATGGAGTTCCCAAATTGACAAAGTATGCAGTAAGCTAAACCAGTATTCCTATGCTTTGCACATGTTAAGTAAAACGGCCAATCGAGCAACAGTCTTAACGGCGTATCATGGTCTAGTAGCTTCAACATTGAGATACGGAATTATATTTTGGGGCAATGCCACGGGTAAAGATATGGTATTTAAGTGCCAAAAAAAGATGCATAAGAGCTATTTATAATTTGCAGACAACAGACAGCTGCAAACCGTTTTTTAAAAATGCAAAAATATTAACTATGCCGTCGTTATATATCTATGAAACGTCTATGTTCGTGAAAAATAATTTACATAAATTTGCTCGAGTAACTAGTCAGCGCCGTTGTGATCGGTTGCAAACAGTCGGATCTAGTACTGCACTATACAGAAACAGTATTTTTGTAATGGCTCCAAGGGTCTATAATAAAATACCAAAATGTATAAGGAGTGAAGATAATGTCCGCAAATTCAAGAGTAAATTGCATTCATTCCTAATAGATCAGACTTATTACTCTATCGAAGAATTCTTAAATGATAAAATATGACATTACCAGCCCTCTAATGTAATTTAATTTATTTTCTTCATTAATAATATATTTCATTGACATTATCTCCAATATTACAAAAGACATTACTAACATTCTTTAAAATTTACCGTTGACATGCATGAAAAATAAATTATAATTGTTTCATAATTGATTAATAATACTTACATTTGATTTGAATTTGTATTGTATAGATCCAGACATTATTAAAAATATTTGTACACCAATTTCATTGGTAGGACACAGAGCTCAACTAAAATGTATGAATAAGACCTTATTTTAATACCTGTGTTTCACAAATAAAGATGATTTGATTTGATTTGATTTGATTTGAAAGTGTGCTATAAAAATTAAAAAGTTATTTTATGATGCAGTTGTTTAAAAATCGAAGGAAAGTGTTGAACTGTAATGGTTTTTTTTTTAAATTTTACCTATCCACGAAAAAAAAGTATGTGTTTATGCATTCGTTTTTGAACTCATATTTGGAACATTACGTTGTGAGTGTAGATAAAAGAAAATAAGTGCCAAATGTGGTTTCAACTCTCGCAGTTTTCTGTGTCGTTTACTATCCGGCTATATAAATTATCTGACGCAATATTCAACAGCACAGTTGATTCACAATGTCTCGTGAAATTACACGTTCCTTCCATGCCTTTGTCGAAGCAATTATAGTAATTAAAAACAGCTTAGCGTTAGTTGTTCTCATACTATTATATTCTTGCACGGTTGGCCTAATTGCTGCCTTTATGCTACATTATCTGCTGTAATGCTATCATTTAGTTGTGATTGTGACCGATCAGTGTTTTTGGTTTTTTCTTCGTTTTTGACACCGTCTTCCGAAATTAAAGTTATTTTATACTTTGTAATGTAAAAATTAGAAGTTTTTGGTTCTACTTTTGTAAAAAAGTTTTGTCCTTCTTTTTACTTCAAATTTTTCTTAATTCGTAATTAAGCAAAATACTCAATTTCGTTAACATGGATGAAATATTTTTTCCATTTACGTAAAAAAGAATTTTTCAAATCGATTTATGAAAGGAGAAAGTTGTTCATTTACATGGGCAGAAGTGGTTCTCAAAGTTTGCGCATTGGAAAAAACATTACCCAGTATATTACATCAAACTAGCATAGACTCTGTAGGCGTAGGGACGTTTGGGACCTTCTTTTGTCCCAACATATGTAGTCACTCAAACACAAACACTACCACACTTTATCAGCACACAATTCTAAATAACAAATTTTATACCATCCTCTTTAAACAACCCTAGATTACTACATAACAGCCGGCTGTTAAAACGTTATACAGCCATAATGTGTCTCTATTGCGTCAGAGAGAAATGCAGCTATACCACGTGTATATCACCATCTCTGTCTGACAATGGATAATGGCAGCACTTACATTACGTAAGGAGGTAAACACTCGCCGTTTGGTTCCGTTTCAAGGAATTGTTTAGGATATTAGTTCGCTATGTAGTGATAATCAAATGTTGGAGTTGTTGTTTCATTACTTTGGTTTGGGACGTGAACGAAATCGGAAATCGTGCAACAACTAGGAATTTAGGATGAGACTTATACTGCATTTGAAGGCTTTTGTTTTAAGACTCATAAAGACATTTAGACACAATATATAATATACATAATTGTCTATTTAATGTATGAAATGACAGTAGCTAAAAATGAAACAATTTTTTTAGACGTTGCCCCACGCTAGGAATTTCTCCTTTGTCGTGGGTGAATCATTTTTATAATCATCATATCAGTAGAAAGACGTCCACTGCTGGACATAGGCCTCCCCCAAGTGTCGCCACAACAACCGTTCCTGTGCGTCTCGCATCCATCGGCTACCAGCGACCCTCACCAGGTCATCGGTCCATCTTGCCTTCCAACGCTGCTTTTTCCGGTACGCAGTTGCCACTCCAGAACTTTTCGGCACCATCGACCATCTGTTTTGCGAGCAATGTGCCCTGCTACTTCAGTTTGGCGATCCTTCGGGCTATGTCGGTTACCTTGGTTCTCTTGCGTATATCATCATTCCTGATTCGATCACGCAAGGAAACTCCGAGCATGGCCCTCTCCATTGCCCTTTGGGTGACTTTAAGTCGATTCTGAGAGACCACGTTTCGATTCCATAAGTCAACACTTTTATATTAATCACTGAATTGCGTGCAGCTTTGATAGTGTTAAAGTAGCATAAATCAAAAACTCTGTAAATAAACTAAAAAAAAGTCACAAAATGCATCAGATTGCCTCAACAGTGATTTTCTTTAACTTTCTAGTCGTGTTTTGAGGTTGGGTTTTTTTATATGAAAATATTTTTTTTTTTTACTTTTTTATTTTCATATTTTTTTCTTAACTTTTTACCAGATACAGAACACCTTTCGTCGAAACGACAAAAATTGAATGGATTGACAAACGCTCTTTAGTAACCGCCAGATAAATATGGAATCACGGTCATTGACCCACCTACATTTATTGACACACTTAATTTTATAAACAGAAATAATGGCATAAAGCTGTCCTGAATCGACATCTGTCGTGATTCTCACTGTTCTAGTAATGAAAAACGATTCATAATTTACTGTCCGGGGGTACCTAAGAAGAGATATTAAGGAAAGGTCAATGTACTTTATTCCACATTTATCTGGCGCCTACCATAGAAATGTCACGTGATCATTTCCTTTTATTTTGGAATTTCGAAAATCGCGTTAGCGAATAGAATAGCAGTTACCGGTCATTGACCCACATACGTTTTTTGACTTTCTTCAAAAACAGAAATGAAGACATAAAGCTGTCTTAAATCGACGTCTATCGTAATCCTTTACGTTCTCTAGTAATAAAAACGGTTAATAATTCATTGTTCGGGTATCTACGAAGGGATATTAGGGAAAGGTCAATGTACAGTCGCAAGGATATAAACCTACAACATACTGTCAAATGTCTCTAAGATTGACTGGGAAAATTGGACAATTTCGGGTAGCTTGACGTGTTGGCATCTGTACTTTATCGCAAGTTTATCTGGCACCCACCATAAAGCCTCTTTAGCCACACACATAGCTTTGTAGTAAATTCTCAAACATTACTCGTGTTAGTCGTCTCACAAAACGCAAACCCGCAATTCGTTGGTAACTCAAAACGGTCGGTATAACGGATCGTTCGCATTTTACACTATGACATTAAGATATGAGATGCTGTCTCAGTTTACTTGTGACTTAGATGTTGAAGACCTCTGAATATGGTCAGGGAATAGAAATGCATTTCAAAGGAACTTTGCTACGTGTTTGAAGTAAAGTTGTCTTAAGGAGATACTTTTTAACCGACGAAAAAACGGAGGAGGTTCTCAAGTCGACGCGTATTTTGTACGCATAACTTTTTACAGAGTAGTCCGATTTTGATAATTATTTTTTTATTGAATAGGGAAGTTGGTCCCATACAAATTTGGATTGATTTTATTTTTTTAAATTAAGGTAATTTAGTGATTTTTGTTCATTGATTCTTTGGCGCCGACTCAAAATTTCTTATGTATACCTACTTACATTAGTTTAATAACTTAGTTATTAACATCAACCAACAAATTCTTAGGTCGGAAAATGTTTTTGTGTTTCTTCGTCTACCATTAATTATATTATTATTATTTTCGATGAACGACAGCAACAGTAACACAGACTTAAAGAAATAAAACCCCGTTCCTCTGAAAACAGAATTCAATCAAGTTCAAGGAACATTTTATTAGGCAAATGCTATAAAGTTTCGATGGTAAAATACGTGTAGACAGGATTAGTAAAATAAAATCCTTTACATCACACCCACGAGCTGATCCCGGGCTCTTTGATTCAGACAGTAGGATTATACGTGATGTGAGTGTGTATGAGATACTTCTTTTTAACCAAAAACAACGAACAAGGAGTTATTGGAAAATAAAGCGAGATTTTTTCACTACTCCCTCAAGATGGACCGATGACCTAGTGTCACTGGTAGCCGATAGTTGCGAGACGCACAGGACCTGTTGTTGTGGTGACACTTGGGGGAGGCCTATGTCCAGCATTGGTCGTCTTTCGGCTGATATGATGATGATGAAGATAGCGAGATTTCTGTTCCTGAAAACTGGTTTCGGTTTAGGCTGAAAGAAAATTAACAAAACTGTAGTGCTTTTTCGTGCACTCCCTTACCGTTTTGCGGAAATAACTTACTATAAATAAAAAAACATGACTATCAAAAAAGCCAACCGCTAAAAACGACTGAAAGAAAAGTTCACGGAAGTGCATGAATCGATTGTTTACACAATTTTACATACATACATACACTCAAAAACATTACTCCCCTCCTGACGCAGTCGGGTAATAATTGTAGGTACACCAACTGATTTCATGTACTTTAACACGAATCAATCAACCCACCGAATGTCGTAACCAGCAAGTTGATGAGATAGTAAGCTGGAGTCTAACCAGATTAATACTACCAGCGTTGTGTACTTAGCCTACTTCCCAACTTGAGGACTCAACATATTTGTCCCAAGTTTCCTCAACGCAAACTCTCCAAGCAAACGTCTTCAACCGAAACTTCACGAATATGACGTATTTTTCTTTGACATGACTTGTTTGATTCGAGAATTCGGGTTCCTGTCAATAATGAAACTTGGGCTTGAAGATGCCCCGAAATTTTCCCGATACCGGATTTATTTCCTTTTTGGAAACTGAAAAGGTTCAGACAAAATATCATTTCTACTTCTAAGGGTGGTCGTGCATAAGGGTTTTCAGGAAAATTCACGCCACCCGTTGGCGCCCTTTGAACACGGTACCTGATAACAATAACATGACGTTAACATTAAAATAAGTTGATGAATTTCCAACGATTATGTCACGAAAAAATACAACTTTACTGACTTTAAAACGGCAGCCATCTTGTTTATTTTTCAAAATTTTAATAACCTATTTTACTTCGGTACTGAGACGAATTGCTTTCTAATGATACCTCATTTTTTTTTAATCTCTCGAAATCTTAAAATGTAGGATCATTTTAATATTTCGAGAGTGCCAATTAGATAGATAGACAAACAAACAAACACACATACATAATTACTCTCGAAAAATACTAGCTTCCTTTTGGGGCAGTCGTGTATTTAAACTAAGCTTTAACAGAAAAGCTGCCAGTGTGTTACTGCCCTTTAAGTAACAGACTTGACCCCTTTAGCAAGGAACGTTGCGAACATTTTTCAAACCAAGTTCATTTGTTCTGTCCAGTTGTAGGTAGGTACTCCGTCGACTAAGCAATGGTTCCTTTGCTCAAGTTTCATCCCCGGTATGAAATGGAGTTCCATTTCGCAAGTTTAGTACTTTTATTTACCTGCTAGTTGGACGTTCAGTTTTAAGATAAATTCAAGACGAAAATGTTCTAGAATATACAGGGTGAAATTTAATTCATGGGCATCCTTTTAAGAGGTCGTTGTACTCATCATAAAAAACAACTTTTACTATGCGACTAAACCTAAAATCGCGAAAAAAAATCAGCTGTTCTTTGCATTTGTTCACATAACTCGTCAAAATGTAGGGAAGAGCTGATTTTTTTCCCCGGTTACAGGTTTGGTCCTATAGTAAAAGTTGTTCATAATGATGATTAAAATGACCCCTTAAAAGGATGCCCATGAATTCAATTTCATCCTGTATACTGCGTTAGACTTAATGTAAAGTTTTTAGGTTCCATCCGAATTGAGTTTAACTTATTTAAGCTAGGCTAAAGTTTAATTAATTATGAATAATATTTCCTTTGGGAAATTGGGACATAATTTAATTTACGAGTTATTTCGTGCTCTGAATTGAGTTTGGTGTCTGTTTTACGTACTACGCAAAATTGGCTGCCTATTGGCGGGTCCAAAAAACGAACGTCGCGACTTTCAGATTGACTGGCAGACAGCTAAGTGAATTTCAGTGTTCTGTTTTCCAATTTTGTGCGTATCACTAAAAACCGGGTTGTTTGGCGAAAAATAGAGAAAGATTGATGAAATTAAATTATGTTTTATGAATATTCGATTCTTTTGCTGTTTACTACAAAATTATTCGCATAGTGATAACTTAATACAATTTACTACTTTCCGTGACACATTTTTTTTAAGGACGAGACATCATCATATGACTCCTTCCACTCCGGAGCGGAAGGCAGTGTCAGACTCTTTCTTTTTTTTTTAACGATGGGAAATCATCAAATGACCCCTTCCGCTTTTACTGACTAAAACCCATCCATTCTTCTCCTAGTGCCTTTTACGTTCTAACGTTCCAGGGCCGCGGTAACTCTTTCGAACATAATTCGCGACAGTGTCAGACTCTTACTGATTAAAACCCATCCGTGTTCCTCTTCATGCCCTTTGCGTTCCAGGGCCGCGGTGACTCTTTCGAACAAATTCCACAACCCTGGCAGGCACTGGCCCTAGCGGGCTCCGTCTTCTATGCACTTTCTATGATACTAGAATATTGCTATTTGCGTGAGTTTAATAAATTAAATTTCTAAACACAGACATTGTAGTACAATGAGGTCAATTAAAATTTACAAGTATATGTTTTCCTACTATGGTCTCCTATTAAAATTGCATATTTAGGTACTAAATGAGCTTGTCCAAATATTGTACCGTTTTTATGGATGGAGTGGAAGGGAGTGCCAGACTCTTACTGACAAAAACCCATCCGTGTTTCTTCTAATGCCCTTTGCGTTGCCGCAGGGCCACGGTGACTCTTTATACTTTGTAGTGTTTTTGTTTTGAAGTCGATTGTACTTTTTTAGTAAAAAGTTTTTTTTATTTTGCACTTTTTAGTGGTTAGCTTTAACTAAACCAATTGCAAAAATTATCACCAAGATCGGTTCATAAACAATAAAGTTATTTCTGAATAGATAACCCCAAAACAATGGTAGAATTGTACACAAATCTGCGTACCCTTTCACAGCGTACCGCCGTGATGTTCAGTTATGAACTGGTGTAAACAATAAACAGACATGCTATTTTAGCAATCCCGGGAGGTTTGCTATCATTTATTGAAGAGTTCCGTCACCTATCTCCGAAGTTCTTCATCAGGTCTTCACCAAATTGAAATGGGACCAGTCCGGGAGGATATTCTTCCAAACAAAAAAGAATCATCAAAATCGGTTGACAATTGGCGAAAATAGTACTGAACAACATACAAAAAAAAACAGTCGAAATGAGAACCTCCTGCTTTTTTGGAAGTCGGTTAAAAATTAGTTCTAAATTGGCGCCAATTCCGTTCTGCATATTCTTTCAATATTTCCCTTAACGTCATACAATCTATTTCCCCACTCTACGGTCACACGCATGTTGATATAAATTCTATAGCAAGACCGCTTTCATCCAATTTGAATATATTCGTTTCCACCCCTACACATATGGATATCTACAGGATGTTTGAGAAGTGTGGACATGGCAAGGCGATGTTTTGTACGAGTATTTTATGTTATCATCTGCCGAGCCTTTTCCCAACTATATTGGGGTCGGCTTCCAGTCAAACCGAATTCAACTGAATACCAGTATTTTACGTGGAGTGGCTGCCTACTAGACCTCCACAACCCATTAACTAGGTAACACAGTACTTCTTGGCAAGACTGGTGTCAGATTTTTTGGCTTCTGACAGTCCGTAACGACTGCCAAAGATCTACAAATGACAGCCGGGCCTAACGGCGGAGTTCATACCGAGCTCTGCCGTCACCCATCCACAAACCAACCTAGGCCAGCGTTGCTTAACTTTGAAGATCGACCCATGTGGCTGTTATTGTTGAGCCTATAGAGTATTTGATATACAATTAAGAAATAATTGCTAAAATAAAAACATATGTGTAAACTTGACTTTTATTACAAAACATGATCGTAAAAATGCAGTTAGTAACTAAAATAAAAGCTAGCAACTGCATCAGTCATGTTGATATGTTGATGAAAGTCTAGGGAATGTGCATGCAATTTCTTTATTTACAAAATGAAATACTTTGACGTCAAAGTCCATGACGCCTATACAGCTGTCGTACAAAACAGCATACTCGCGAGAGAGACGGATAATTATGTTTGTTTAAAATTGTTATATCTCGTTGATTTTTCGATCAATTTTGATTCTATTTCTACTGTTATATTTTCGTGTATTTTGAGATAAACTGTGTAAATATATTTTTCATACACATTTTCTATTGTTTCTTAATTCTTAAATATGTTCACGCACTTTAAGAACATCCTGAAGAATAGGGGCGTTACAGAAATAGATAAACGGCTTGAACACGCATACAGCCCGATTATTGTTGGTATACACGATAGTGCGACTTTCTTAGCATTTTGTCGCAGTTTTGGGTAACTTGATGTGTTTTTCATTGTGTTTGAAAGTAGTTAATAAACCTATCCTATTAATTTTGCATGTTTAAGGATTTTTTTTTGATTTGGGAACTGATAAATGAAACTATTGTGAAGTCTTTGCTTTAATAGGTATGTGAAAACATTTGCACAACGGGAATTACTTCACAGTGCGTTTGTTTCAATATTTATTGGTATGCTAGTCTTTCAGTGTCCCCGATTCTATCAACTAGAAAGAACGAAGATAGAAAAACTGTTTATTTATGTGAAAGTGACGCACATCAGACGCACATACACAAAATTGTTAAGCATAGGCATGACAATCAAAACAAAATCAGGTCAAACTGCAAATTTCGCTACATTTTCTTTGTTCAAGAAAAATGAGATTTTCGAAAACTCAAAAGATTTCTTATTTACCTAGTTAAAATAAAAAATATATTCAACAGAGACATTCCAATGTTACTTTATGGAAATTAAAAATAATTTAAGTTAATTGAATATAGCTGCATTCATACACCCTTATTCATAAAAACTTTTCCGCCATTACTTAGTTAAAATACTGTTTAAGAGATTCTAAATTCAAATTTTCCATAGAAAATTTTGAATTAAGAGTCTGCTTATCGGTATTTTAGCTAAATAACGGTTATAAAGTTTTTATGAATAAGGCTGATAGATTTCAAAGGTGTATTATATAGTAGCCATAAGCCATACATCTTCCCACATAAGTCACTTGTAATACTATAAATTCTCTACTAGGAACCAATTTGCCCATACCTCCCAGGTAGCTCAATATTTTACATCCTCATCTGCCTAGCCTTTTCCCAACCAAATTGGGGTCGGCTCCCAGTCAAACTGAATTCAGCTGAATACCAGTAATTTACGTGGAGTGGCTGCCTACCCAAGCCTCCACAACTCAATAACTGGGTAACACGGTCCTTCTTGGCAAGACTGGTGTCAGATTTTTCTGGCTTCTGACAATCCGTAACAACTGCCAAAGATCTACAAATGACAGCCGGGACCAACGGCTTAACGTGCTTTCCGAGGCACGGAGGAGTTTCGGTATGTTAATATGGTCACCCATCCACAGACGAACCTCGGCAAGCGTTGCTTAACTTTGAAGATTGGTCCGACTGGCGGCTGTTATAATTTAGCCCTTAGATCAATATTTTACATACCACTGCAATAAAACGGGAGACCCAATTCCATTTTTAAATAGAATGCAACTTTCTAATTCTGAGAATTTCCCCATCTCGTGTTTAATTTCGGAAGTCGGTGTCAAATAACGAAGAAGCAACCAAAAACACCGACTTCCGAAATTAAAGTTATTTTGTACTTTGTAGTGTTTTTTTTGGAAGTCGGTTTTTTTGGTATTAAGTGCCTAATCAATAAGCATCTTCAATCAAATGAATCATTTTTTAAAACCCAACGAAAGAAAAGACCGTGTATTTTAAACAAAAACAGCAATATTTATGTACACTTTGTGTCTATAGCATCATAAGAAACTGATGCCTAGCAGTTCTTTACACCGTAAAGTTTTACCTCAGTTTGTGCACTAGTACAGAAATAGCTCTCCCAAGCATTGCTGAGGTAAGGTATCCGCGAAACCTTTAATATAGCCCGGGCTGATTGCTCGACGGTCTTCAAGGAGGCAATAACGCGAGATGGGGAAATTCTCAGAATTAGAAAGTTGCATTCTATTTAAAAATGGAATTGGGTCTCCCGTTTTATTGCAGTGGTATGTAAAATATTGATCTAAGGGCTAAATTATAACAGCCGCCAGTCGGACCAATCTTCAAAGTTAAGCAACGCTTGCCGAGGTTCGTCTGTGGATGGGTGACCATATTAACATACCGAAACTCCTCCGTGCCTCGGAAAGCACGTTAAGCCGTTGGTCCCGGCTGTCATTTGTAGATCTTTGGCAGTTGTTACGGATTGTCAGAAGCCAGAAAAATCTGACACCAGTCTTGCCAAGAAGTACCGTGTTACCCAGTTATTGAGTTGTGGAGGCTTGGGTAGGCAGCCACTCCACGTAAATTACTGGTATTCAGCTGAATTCAGTTTGACTGGGAGCCGACCCCAATTTGGTTGGGAAAAGGCTAGGCAGATGAGGATGTAAAATATTGAGCTACCTGGGAGGTATGGGCAAATTGATTCCTAGTAGAGAATTTATAGTATTACAAGTGACTTATGTGGGAAGATGTATGGCTTATGGCTACTATATAATACACCTTTGAAATCTATCAGCCTTATTCATAAAAACTTTATAACCGTTATTTAGCTAAAATACCGATAAGCAGACTCTTAATTCAAAATTTTCTATGGAAAATTTGAATTTAGAATCTCTTAAACAGTATTTTAACTAAGTAATGGCGGAAAAGTTTTTATGAATAAGGGTGTATGAATGCAGCTATATTCAATTAACTTAAATTATTTTTAATTTCCATAAAGTAACATTGGAATGTCTCTGTTGAATATATTTTTTATTTTAACTAGGTAAATAAGAAATCTTTTGAGTTTTCGAAAATCTCATTTTTCTTGAACAAAGAAAATGTAGCGAAATTTGCAGTTTGACCTGATTTTGTTTTGATTTTCATGCCTATGCTTAACAATTTTGTGTATGTGCGTCTGATGTGCGTCACTTTCACATAAATAA
Source organism: Melanchra persicariae (assembly GCA_947386135.1). NCBI lineage: Eukaryota > Metazoa > Arthropoda > Insecta > Lepidoptera > Noctuidae > Melanchra > Melanchra persicariae. The sequence continues at coordinate 1,640,412 of OX376655.1, read as the reverse complement.
ACAGTTTTTCTATCTTCGTTCTTTCTAGTTGATAGAATCGGGGACACTGAAAGACTAGCATACCAATAAATATTGAAACAAACGCACTGTGAAAATTTGTTAGACAGAGTGAAGTAATTCCCGTTGTGCAAATGTTTTCACATACCTATTAAAGCAAAGACTTCACAATAGTTTCATTTATCAGTTCCCAAATCAAAAAAAATTCCTTAAACATGCAAAATTAATAGGATAGGTTTATTAACTACTTTCAAACACAATGAAAAACACATCAAGTTACCCAAAACTGCGACAAAATGCTAAGAAAGTCGCACTATCGTGTATACCAACAATAATCGGGCTGTATGCGTGTTCAAGCCGTTTATCTATTTCTGTAACGCCCCTATTCTTCAGGATGTTCTTAAAGTGCGTGAACATATTTAAGAATTAAGAAACAATAGAAAATGTGTATGAAAAATATATTTACACAGTTTATCTCAAAATACACGAAAATATAACAGTAGAAATAGAATCAAAATTGATCGAAAAATCAACGAGATATAACAATTTTAAACAAACATAATTATCCGTCTCTCTCGCGAGTATGCTGTTTTGTACGACAGCTGTATAGGCGTCATGGACTTTGACGTCAAAGTATTTCATTTTGTAAATAAAGAAATTGCATGCACATTCCCTAGACTTTCATCAACATATCAACATGACTGATGCAGTTGCTAGCTTTTATTTTAGTTACTAACTGCATTTTTACGATCATGTTTTGTAATAAAAGTCAAGTTTACACATATGTTTTTATTTTAGCAATTATTTCTTAATTGTATATCAAATACTCTATAGGCTCAACAATAACAGCCACATGGGTCGATCTTCAAAGTTAAGCAACGCTGGCCTATTGAAGATGCTTATTGATTAGGCACTTAATACCAAAAAAACCGACTTCACTTTAATTTCGGAAGTCGGTGTCAAATAACGAAGAAGCAACCAAAAACACCGACTTCCGAAATTAAAGTTATTTTGTACTTTGTAGTGTTTTTTTTGGAAGTCGGTTTTTTTTTTGTGAAAAAGTTTTTTTATTTTTCACTTTTTAGTGATACCCCACACCTAAAAACACCACTGGAAAGTCACAGGAAAGCAAAAATATGCAATTTCGTATGATTTTTGTCATATTTCATGTTCATATTTTTTCCAGCTATTTGGATTTAAAAACCAAACTGCTGAACCGATTTTGATAAAATTGAAATGGGACCAATCGAGAAGTATATCCTTTCGTAATTATAAAACAAGAATTTTTCAAATCGGTCCATAAATGACGGAGATATGAGGTAACAAACACAAAAAAAATCCTTTTTGGGAAGTCGGTTAAAAAATAGATACATTTATATTATTATATCTAGCCCGAGCTGTCCCACTGCTGGGCAAAAGACCTCCCTCCATTCTTTCCACAGTTCCCGGTTATTTAATTCTTTATTTATTTAACAATTTATGTACACACATTTAATGAAAGATAAGAAGAAGTAAACAGAAATGCAGGTACCCGGTCCCCAGCGGTGTCCGGTTCTGTGCTTCTTCTTGTCATTTCCCAAGGAAGACATCCAAGTCGTCCAGTCATCTCGAGGAGACAAATATAGAGAGGCCCATGTCCAGCAGTGGACTGCTATAAGCATGATGATGATGATGATGAGATAGTACACACTACCTGAAGTCGATAGCGAGATTTCTCCAAAGACAAAATAGCAGAGAACAAACTGCTTCAAGAGATAAATAAATTTATCTTCAAACAAATAATAGCTCCCTTGTTTAATTCTTCACCTACACATTTATCTGTCGAAACCAATAATTGCTGGAACCGTTTTAGTAAAACATTTACCGCTCACCGCACCCACGCAATAAAACTCCTACAATTTATCGCTTTCCCTTGTCTAGATCGGTTCTAGGTAAACCTAGTATATCCCTTTACTAAGTATTGTGTAGGAGAGGTGATGATTAAACCTTATACATGAACAGTTAAATGAAGGCTATGTAAATCCGATGGTTTTCTCCAAAGAATATGGCTCTTGACTTTGTTACACACTGCGTTCACTTTTTTTCTGTAGGGTACAATAACCGGCCAAGTGCAAGTTGGAATCTCATACGAAGGGCTCCGTACCTAAAACCGAAATAAAAGCAATTTTCTTCACTAAAATTTTTAAATTAATTCTTTTTTTTTTATTATTTTTTGTTATTGCGGCAATATTACGGGTCTTGAGATACAGCCCGCCGACAGACAGACGGACGGACGGATGGACGGACTGACAGCGGAGGCTTAGTAATAGGGTTACCTTTCGGGTACGGAACCCTAAAAAGAAAATCTAAGCAATGAAGCCATTTCTCACAAATATTTTGATACTAACAAAATGTTGTGATTAAATTTTATTTATTCTTTTTTGAGTAAATGTGTTGAAAAACGTCGTGTGATCCACATGGCCATATATTCCACCTTGGCTGCAATTATAAAGTTTGACAACTTGCACCAATTTTTACAATCTCAGGCACATAAAATATCTTTGTAAAATGCAATGATAGCATTAAAAGCCACATTAAAACCATTTTAATGTTTCCCGCTAGACCAATGTTCAAGGAAACATCTAAATGGTACACAGATATTTCCGTCTTCCATTCTTTCTGGCAACTCCTTTATACCACCGTGATTAATTTTGCTTTGTATATTTTTTACAGTGACATTTTCCAGGTTCTTCATAATTATTATGAATGTGCTGGTTAAAAGGTGGAGATAAACCAGTAGGTTCTGAAACAGGTACAGAGTTCCTAGACAATGTGCTATTCGATTAGCGAATGCGACTGTCGAAATGCCAAAATGTAGGAATTTGATCACGTGACATTTCGATAGCATCTGTCAATCCCATACATTTTTCACGTATTGACAATCGCCTGCGCCACGCTACCGCTGACAGAATGTCACTTGTCTAGAGCCCCAGGAGTCGCTAATTATGTCGTCGCATCGCGTCGGTAAGGCTGGAGCTAAACATTGGCAGGTTCTTCTGTTTTATTTAAAGCAGAGGTAGACATGCGCGACGCGACAAGAGCAGACAACATCAAAGCGAAAAAAAGTTTTTTTTTTGTCAAAATGGCTAGGTACGAGTTATTGCTAATTAAAATAAATATCACATATAAATTTCTATAAAAGCTTTCTCCAATTGTCATGTTGCATTCATCTGCGGGAGCTTTAATTGTGGATTTAGGTGTCTTTAAAAAAAAAGTAGATTTGAAAAACACATTTATTTACTCATGTCATCACAATAAATACACGCAATACAATCTTTACAGTTGTTTAAATAATCATATATTATAATAATACCTATAGGTCATGCTTCCAGCGGTTTACAATATAATATCTAAAACATAGGAGACATCTACAAAATAGTCTTTATATAATTGTAATCCACTTTATACGCTAACGTAAATACGGCTATTTATATGATTATGTAACCTATAGTGTAGGATATAAAGTGGACATTGATATGGGGTTCTAATTTCGAGGATATATTTTGTGGTCATCAAATGTCGCGTTTTCATTTCCATAAAAAGAAAAAAAAATCTTGTGAAGAAAGAAGAGTACATCATTTTAAAATTAAAAACATTTTGTACAAATTTGTGACAAAAAAAAAAGAGTTGACTGAATATTGTCATGTTATAAAACATGAAACAAAACCTAAAATATGAGACACTGAAAACGGGACTCCAAAAGCTTACTTTTAGGCACTAATCATAATACAATACCTAAGGTCACTAACGCTAGAAATTTTCTCAAAATTCAGTGTTTATTACAAAAATACAGAGAAGAAAGCAACATAGGAAACCTATGTTTTGATTTTAATATTAATGTTCCCAAAACCCAATGTTGTTAGGATATTCCAAAGTATGAAATAAATATGAATGGAAATGGAGTCGAGCTTTAAGGAAAGGAAGGAAGGTCGAAGCCGAAGGTCAAGGTCAAGAGGATTTATCGAGACATTCCAAAGCAATATCACCTTCATAAATATAAGAGTGCATCTTTAATATTTAGTATTATGATTTAGTATTTGACTGACAATCGAGGTAGGTACATAATTTAAAAGGTCAGTTCTGAAAGATCTTGAAAGAATTGCAGAAATTCGATTTGTTTTCATTTCATTCTTTTTTTTAAATTGTATTGTTATTGTATATTATTTTAAAGTTCGTCGAAAAACAAAGATTTGATTTCAAATTCTTTTTTTGCGTTTATATTTTTGGAAAAGTTACGTACTTTTTACTAAACTAGGATCAATTTATTAATTCTACAAAAAATGGGATACAGTCAACTATGTTACATGTTTCGATACAATTCCTGACCAGCATATCCTAGTAGTTTTTATGCAATCTTTATCTAATAGGTTTTATTTCCGTGCCTCGGAAAGCACGTTATGCCGTTGGTCCCGGCTGTCATTTGTAGATCACTGGCAGTCGTTAAGGACAATCAGAAGCCAGAAAATCTGACTCCAGCCTTGCCAAAAAATACCGTGCTACCCAGTTAATGGGGTGTGGATGTCTGGTAGGCAGCCGCTCCACGTGAAATACTGGTATTCAGCTAAATCCGGTTTGACTGGAAGCTGTCCCAATAAAGTTGGGAAAAGGCTAGGCAGATGATGACTATGTAGGTTTATAATGTACAGTACATATTTTTAAGTATAGACTTTTTTTTGCATACCACACAATTAGATATTTTTAAGACTAAATAGGTTTATTCAAAAAGGATCTATTCATTAAATAGACATGATATATCCAAGATTATAGGGATGTGATTAAAATTTTACATTTTCTTCTATACAAAAATAACTACAAAGTCATCTATGTTCCCAAATCCAGTAGGTACTATAAATTCCTAATACTTTTAACACTAGGGAAAGTCTTATTTCACAGTTTAACTGCGACGTCTGAAAATCCTGTAATCGTTTTCTTTCTCATAATATGGTTTAGCAGTTAAGCTATGAATAAGGTTTTTAAATGAATATTTTTTATTATTCTATAAGTTTTAGTAGTTTCTGACCATTCATATATTTTATGGTCGACTATACTTATCATCTAAAGGAATTCAATTCTATAACGCATTGCCAATTTTTTAAATTTAATTTTTTGTGTTTTTTTTATTTAATATCCAAAGCACCGTCAGAAAATGATGTTCCTGAATAAATATTGTTCAGCAAATATTTTGTAAAAAAAAAATTTTCAAAAATACTGTAAAAAGCATTGTTTTGATTAAAAATTGGTCTATAAGAGGGACGTCTTATCAGTGTAGGACGAATTTTGCAATAATACAGGGTTTTATATTAGGCCAGCTGTCCACTAAAGAGTTTTCGAAAAAAAAATGATACGCCAGTGTTCACACTTTAGCAGTCCAGTTTTCAAGCGAAACCTAAGCACTCGAGTCATTTCAGTAATCCAAGGCCGACTCAAGGTAGTCATTGCTATAATTGAAAATTTCACGATCTCGCAATCGAATTTCGACATAATTCCCACAGCTATCGACAAACGATGAGGGAAGGACATTTTATCTTTTTCTACCCTTTTTATTTTAGCCTTCGGGAATTACTACCGACAGTTATGATTATTCTGAGAGAAAGGTCGGCACGTACAGAAAATCGGAACTTACGTTGACTTTTTGCGGTACCCTAAGCCACAGAATTTCTTTTTTCCTAACACCACGAGATAGAAGTAATTTGGTTGTAACTTTTTGCAAGGTCCAGCTTAAATTTGTGTAACTTTTTGTAAAAGAAAAAATTAAATGCACAACGCTTAGAGTGCTTTTACGAGTCTTTCTTTTTTTACAGCGAACGTTTGCTGCATAAGTAAGGAGATGAGATTGCGGCTGAACGAATTTGAACTGTAAATTAGCAAGATATTACGGCTATATTTCTTTGTGGTTTTCTGCTCCATGAGAAAGACGTGTAAATTTTAATAATCTTATGTGGCGTTACATTTGATGCAAAAAAATTTGGAAATCTTTACACACGGAAGATTTAGCAAGGTACTCAACATAAAACAACTTTAGTTTTTGCTATTTATTTATTTTGTTTCTTTTTTTAAAGAGAGGTTTAAATTGCTTCTAACCTACAGCAACTTTTTGTTCGATGTACTTGGTTTTGAAGGTAAAAAATACTTGTTTAAAATCGACACTTCCGATTACAATGAATAACCATACCCATTACTTCTAGGCGTAACACTTTAGTGGACACCGTACCTTAAGCTAATTACTCTAATTTGTTGGCATTTTTTTACTTTTTTAATTTTAAATTTTTAAACAATGCCGCAAGTTCTTATAATTTTATAATTTTCAAATTGTTAGTACTTGACTTTTATTTCATACCATTTTAATAGCAGTCTATGATCTAAAAGTTATGAAATACCTAAAATACGTGAATTATCTGTTTAACTATAGAAAGTAATTTGTTGGCGAGACAAAAAAAAAATTAGTAAAAGTAGCTTACAGATTTTTTGAGAAATTGTATAAGTCAAAACTTGATAATATATTCAGGCTATTTATGTTTTTAAAACTCAGTTTACGAGACCGTCCACATGCCAAAAACAAACTAAACTAACTCAATTTTATTAATTTAATTTTTTTTAGTTAATTTATTATTAAAAACTGATTGTAAACGCCTACAAAAATGGTACAGAATCCATTTAGAGAGATAATTTAGTTGATTTAAAATAAAAATTAATGCATGCTGAAGCATTGGAAGTCGAAGTAAATATGCAGTATATTATACAGTACATTTGCCTGACTGATTCCCAATTTTACCTAAAAGCACATTGATACGAATATTATATAAGACATGTTTTATATTTTTCTCTTCTATAAAAATATGATTTCACATAAAATCTCTATTAAAGCCTGTTCCATGCAGTTTCCGTGATCACTTTGTATCGAAACTTGGGACTTTATAAAATTCGGAAACAAATTTTCCATTCTTTTGTGTGTCATTGTTTCCTTTGTATCAAGCTGAAAATGACTTTTTAGTTATCCAGGAAAAAAAATTGACAGCGTGGTTTTTAATATTTTGTCCTCAATAATTGTGATTGTATAATTACATGACTGCCAAAAAAAGAGTGTTGTTTTAAACTTAATATTTTGTCCTCAATTGTATAATTACACGACTGCCAAAAAAGGAGTGTTGTTTTAAACTTAATATTTTGTCCTCAATTGTATAATTACACAACTGTCAAAAAAGGAGTGTTGTTTTAAACTTAATATTTTTTCCTCAATTGTATAATTACACGACTGCCAAAAAAGGAGTGTTGTTTTAAACTTAATATTTTGTCCCCAATTGTATAATTACACGACTGCCAAAAAAGGAGTGTTGTTTTAAACTTCATAATGTCTCAAGTTTCGTCACATGGGTATCACATACGATAATCAGACATTTAGTACAATTTAAAATTATCGATATTAGGTGCACACAAAATATTAGTTATTTATACAATCTAAGTTATAAATGGTGTTTATTTGTATACGTTTATATCACCCGAGGAACGTTAGAATGGGACAGTGGTATATGAACGTGAGATAGCAATGCTTGTGACGTCACAGCAGACGTTGATTCCCATCGTCAACATTGTAGGTTCTATGTTACTCAGGGCAATAAGGATCAACAAGACTTATGTTAACATACATGATGAAATTGTTAAATCTAGCATAAACCAGCTAGTTTTATTTTTCATACGCTTCGAATAAATAAGGCTGAATATTCGCAATGTCATGTGAGAATTTCTAGATATTTTTCCCTTCATTTACGAGTCGTGACAGCCGCCAAAAGCAATCCACTTTATCCCACTCAATTCGTTCCCGGATTACACTTAATAATAACACTCTAAAGGATATGTATTCTACAATATGTCAGCTGATATGATATACCTACATTACTGATTACAATCCCAATATTTACAATATAATATAAAAAGCACTAATATCTAATAAATATTCGTTGTATCTTAACGATAAAGAAACAGCACATATACCACTTTAAAGACAACAGAATGATATGAAATTATAACTACTATCACATACTCGTACATAATATACTATTTTAATAAATTTAATGCAAAATTTTAGATATACTATGTTAGAAATATAGATATAATACAGCGGTTTGAGCACGAACTCGAAAAGCAGTGACAGTCAAGCAACGGTACACTGGCGAGCATAAATATCGAACGACATCTAAATACTAGAAAATTTATTCAAATTTTATCCTCGTAGATGAAGCGATAGTATATCTATAATTTTTTATCCCAAAGGTCTGACCTAAGCTAAGATTCCAAATGTCAGTCACAGTGAGATTCCCTTTAGCTTTTATTTAGATTGTAGGTCAAGAAGTTTTAAAAGGTTCTCTAATGTACCAACACTTTTGAAACGGATAAGAGTTTTGCTTTTACTTCAGAATAATAATATTCTCTTAAGTAAGTTTTTGGAAACGATTCGTGGTCCTTACAATAACACTATCAACTTTTACGATAATATTTCTGAATAAAATAAATGTTCAAAATCTTCTCTTACAATTTTCAATTGATAAATCGTTAATGATTGTACTGATTCATTAATTTAACATAATGTGATGTCACTATAAATCTTTTACTTTTTCATAAAAACTTGGTTCGACATTTAGCTCGGCAGCAATAAAATTGTCCATAGCAATTCAGAAGTAATATATCTTATCTGTTGCTTCGAAATGTACATGCTTTTTACCGTGCGGGGGCAGCACGACGAACAACCATCAGGCAGGGCTGCCCTTCCGAGGATTCTTCATAGTCACCACGTCGCAGCTTCTTACCTCACTACTCTTACCATTAGCACTTTTCTCATAGTATTTTCTACTAGCATTGTCATTAACACTTTTCTCTATATGTACACTTTTAGTATTGCCTGTATTGGTAGGACTTTTCACTTCATCGTCTCTGTCACTTGGTTCATTTATCTCTGGTATTGTGTTTTTGTGTTTAGGGCCGTCTGTTTGATTGTCTGCCTGCGTGAGCACCTCCTGGACGTGGATGGTGAGCTCAGGGCGGACGACTTGGGTGAAGGGCAGCAGGGCGCCGGCCACGTCCATGGTGTTGTTGATGTTCCTGTGCCATAGCTCTAGCACGACGCTGCGCCGTTGCTACTTGTATCTCGGCGGCCCCAACCAGCCGCAGCCGAACACCTACATAAGATCATTTAATTAATGAATTCACATTGAGTAACCTTCTTTCATCTCCTATGAAACCTCTAAAGCCTTAAGATATCAAGTATTTAGTACGTTAATAAAGACTCCTCGTAAACCACAAATTGTGTGGTTTACGATAGGTCTTTACTTAGCATAGTCTAAAAAGTTTGTTACCTATTTGCAGAGGCAATGTTCGTACCCAATTTTCTTGAACCCTTTTATCTGTGCTAACTTTCAGAATTTTAATATGTAAAGTATTCATAAAACTTATTTTAAGCCTTTAATACGGTTTCTCAATAATAATGAGTTAAGTGTAAGTTCTGATCTCGAAATTCTTAGATCCCATATAATTTTTAGCAACTTTAGGTTCCATTTGGTAGGTAGGTATCTAGACCGTAGCGTATCGTGGTGTAGTTACATGTCGAACGATTTCTGTCCTTTAGTAATTGAGCAAGGCAAAAAATCAGAACTTCGTATCGATAGTGGATGCCTGCGTAGTATTCGAAGAATATTCTTTAGTTGCTTAGTTACTGCTCTCCTTAATGCAAAAATTCATGTTTGATAACTATCATCTTTATATCGCTATCTACCAAGCCTTTTTCGTTGTAGGTATCGGCTTCCAGTCTAAACGGCTGCTAAAACACTAGAATACGATATAAAATCTACCATAGCTAATCTTATAAACATTCATAGTATACCTGAGCCATTACCTGACAAACGGCAAGAGCCAGCAGTAACAGCAGGATCAGCGCCATCAGCCCCCAGACCACTCCCAGCTGGGTAAGTGAGAACACATACAATGTTCTGTGGCACCACTTGTTGGGCTCGAACAGGGTGGGAGCGTAGTCCGGCCACATGATTCCCAGAGTCCAGTAGTTGCCAACGGCGAACCTGTTGGGGGTTGTGGGTTTAGTCGTGAAGGATATAATCGGGTTAAAGATATAGTTGACAATGGCGATTTAGTCATATCCAGGTACAGAAGATCTGCCAGGGTTGCAGAATTTGTTAGAAAAAGTTACCGCGGCCCTGAAACTATCAGTAAGCTGACTAAAACTCATCCGTGTTCCTCCTCATGCCCTTTGCGTTCCAGGGCCGCGGTAACTCTTTCTAACAAATTCCGCAGCCCTGGCAGTGGGTGGGTAAACATCCACTCATATAAAAGTCTCACTATTTCGCACCAGTTTGTGTATTATTATTGTTACACACCTACAAAGCTTGAGATGTTTGAAAAGTTTGACAGTCCCCACCACCCAGAGCGGAAGAAGTCATTTGATGCTATCCCATCAAAAATAAAAAACCGGCCAAGTGCGAGTCGGACTCGCGAACGGAGGGTTTCATACCATTATCTATGAAAAACGAATAAAAATCACGTTTCTTGCATGGGAGCCCCACTTAAATATTTGTTTTACTCTGTTTTTAGTATTTTTTGTAATAGCGGCAACAGAAATACATAATCTGTGAAAATTTCAATTGTCTAGCTGACACGGTTCATGAGATACAGCCTGGTGACGGACAGACGGACGGACAGCGGAGTCTAAGTAATAAGTTCCCGTTTTACCCTTTGGGTACGGAACCCTAAAAAGGTACAAAAGATCACTACATTATTCAACCACTGCTACTTCTAAAAGCAAGAATCACAGTAGCCACCACGAGATTTCCTTGAGAACTTATTCAATGGTCTTGGATACTGCTAAAGGAGAACAGCGATGGAGTAAGAAAGAAAATAATTTTCATTTCCCTCCAAGCAGGAGACAGTTCAAAGCTAGCCAATCTTTATAAGCCCAGTCAATCATTTAGCTGTACCTAGATGATTGACTGTGAGGTGTAGAATCTAGGCTCATTAACTTTAAACAAATAAACAAAGACCAGTGTTCATACCTGACCAGACCATGTTCAAATCAGGAGAGTATTGCAATTGCTCTACAGATGGTGGAACAAAACTGCCAATGATGATAATTTTGTTCCAACTATTTTCTTTTCTTCGCTTCTGTACCTCGCTCTTAACAATATCATTTGTCAAACGTGATTACAGCACCAAAATGAATAGGTCGTTACAGAAAATAAAGTTTTCAGAATTGAAAATCTGTCTGACATTGATTGGAATTAATCTTTTCAGTCGTACGAATCTGATAGTACTGTTGAGTCTTGTCTCGCTTGCATGATTGATCTTTAGAAATATCAATCTTTGAAAGACCTTTAATCTGACTCGTAAAAACGAAATCCGAGTTTTCAAATAGGTTGGAAACATTATATTTTAAATTTCACAGATGTTTCCAATGCGTTCAATGTTAATAATTTTGTATTTAATTAAAAGCTGTTTCACAACTTTATGGTCGTGGTATCACATTTTGTTAATTTTAGCGTCAAGCTATAAAATGTTTTAAGGAACGGATGGGTTATGATTTCATTATGAAAACCCGTGCCCCAAAGTCATATTAAACAATTAATTTGTTTTACGGAGTAATACTGATTTAAACATTTTTCAAGCTATCTTACAATATGAAGTTACTATAAATATAATAATTATAAAGTCAACATGAACAAAACCATTTAATTTCATAAAACTTGTTTTAAACCTTATCGCCAAATCAATGGGAACAACAGACAAGTAATAAAACTAGTTGGCAACTTCATTCTCATTCAAAATAGGTAACAAGACAAAACGAACAAAACCAATTTGACAAAATAAATTGCATTTGCAAATTTTTCGCATTAAAACATAATCTGAACTCCACAAACTATTCGAAACAAATAACGACATTGTTAGCTACACTTGCGAGCAAAAAAATATCAACTCTGCACGTAGTATGTGAAAAGGAGTTTTTCAACCATATTTTATAGTGATCTACACAACAAAAGGCATGTTTTGTATTGTATCACCTTTAAGATAACAGAAAAATATTGTTTAAAAAACAAAAAAAAACATTGTTTTGTAACAAACTTTAAATATCGATATTGAACTAGCGATTCCCCGCCACCACCGCAAGAAAACTGGCTTTCTAGTGGCTAGTCTTCTTTAATCATTATTTTGCTGTTATTATGTTTAAAAACTTGGACTGATTTTACTGCATGGTTTTTTAAAACCTAAGGATGATGTTTTAGAAAATGCTTTTAGTCATTCGTTAAAATTGAAGATCAATATCATGCAATTTTTTTTTTCCACGTGCATTTGTTCCATTATGTTCAAATTAAATGTTTTTAATGTTCCTTACCAGCAGGGCCAATGTTTTTACACGCGAGTGTAGTTCGGTGTGATATAAATAAAACAAACTTCCAACTGCTATTAAACTACTTGAGCATTAAATAAAGTACCGCAAGTTTGCTGTTTCCACAAACGTGATATTTTACTACAATTTTATTTTAGTCGTATTTTCATGACTTCCCCTTATAAGTTCAAAATGAGTTATTTCATTGGTTTCCAATTTTCCAGAGGACATTTATGCGGTTATTAAAGCAACAACTGAATGTGAGTTTTATTTTTAAAGCTTTCAATCACCTGACTGGTTTTATCAAAAGCATATTAATATTTTAACAGAATTGATGCCAGCGTAGAAAAGTAACTTGACATTTGGTAAAAAATGAATTAACACACATCAAAACCATCGAACATTTTTCAAGCTCATTCCATTGTTGAATTTACTCATTATTTTACTCGATATTTATTTTTTTAAGTATCGCAGAATACGAGATATGGAATTTGGCCCTGACAGATTCATTCCATGCTGTTAGCTTTAATATGTTAATTAATTTTAATTTGTTTTAGGGACCAAATAAATATTTTTATTCTTTCTTTCTCATTAAGTGTCATACATGACTGATTGAAAATGCCTCAAGCATTAAGGCTGTGACTGAATTTTATAAATGAAATCAATCACAGCTTTGCATATATACACATAATGATATACACATTTGGATAACAAGATAAAAGGAATCAAATATCCATACATTTATGTTTACATAACCTGAAGCTGTTTTATTTTTGGCGATTTATGGTCTGGTCTCATACTTATAATTACTCGTAATGATAATGCTTTGCTTTATTTCGATTACATCTTGTATAGTCAATCTTAATACAATAAAATTCTTCCGTTACCGATGAGTGACTGACTGAGTTCCTGACAGACAACGCACAGCCGCAGCTACTGGTCGTAGAAAGCTGGCATGGCATGCAGGTTCATTGAAGTGTGTAAGGGAGTACTAAGAAGGGATTTCCCAAAAATCCTACGGAAATGGGAAAAATCAGGATATACGCTTACGAAGTCGCGGGCAAAAGCTATTATAGTTATAATTATTACTCAATAGGTATTTACCAAGCCATCAGAAACAAAATGAGCAGGTAGGCGAGGATCCTCTCGGGCACGCTGGCCGAGGAGTTGGAGTTCCTTCCCACGAGCTGGTTGAAGATCAGCCAGGCGAGCCCAGCGCCTCCCGCCGCTCCGCCCACGATCAGGTAAACCGGGATCCGGGCCTCGGCTGGACAGTCTCGCATGTGGTGGACACCTGGGGAAATGAAATACTGGTAAAAGATTATAGATAACAGATTGTGTCTGACAGTTGTAAAATTTGTACATTACTATCGGAATAAAAAGTATCCAGTACAAAGGTATGCCATACATCATACGATTGGACCAGATTTAATCCACAAAGGTTTTCAGGATTCATTACCTCAATAAACAGGCTTTCATAGATCTAACATTAGTAAAAAAGCCCGGCCAAGTGCGAATCAGACTCGGGTACGAAGGGTTCCGTACCATTATCTACAAAAAAACGTAAAAAAATTACTCCCCACAGGGATCTCCACATAATTATATAATTTATTCTATTTTTAGTATTTGTTGTTATAGCGGCAACAGAAATACATCATCTGTGAAAATTCCAACTGTCACGGTTCATGAGATACAGCCTAGTGACAGACAGACGGACAGCGGAGTCTTAATAATAGGGTTCTGTTTTTACTCTTTGGGTACGGAACCCTAAAAAGAAGGACAGAATTTCGGCCTGGAGTGTAACGTTTTGTACTATGTTCTGCATGCCTCGACACATTCAGGGTGTTCCAGAAGTACATGGTGATATTTAAGGGTGGTGTTCTGTATCTGCTATACAGCCAAGAAATAATTGAAAACAAAAATATATTTACGATGACTATAAACTTCCAAAAAAATTGAATGGAGTCGATTTACACCCACCTAGATAATTACGTAGGTACAAAATCTCGTTACACTTGGACCACAAAAGTTTAATCAACAGGTTCAAACATAACATCATATTCAATATCCTGCTTGACTGTCTTATCTTAATATAATCCTTTGATAAACCTTGTCATTTATACAGGAAGAGTTGACGAAGTTGACCTAATTTAGTTTGGCGGCACGAGGAATGTTTAAATATAGAATCTTCACAAAGAGGAAAAACATCTGAAGGCACATTCTCGTAGCCTTAAAAAACGTTGATATTCAAGTAGCAATCTTATCTTGGCGACAATTAATGTCAAAAAATTGCTATTATTTTTGGAATTTAGAGTTATTTTAGATAAACTTGTGAACTTTAATAAAATACAGGATTTGCCTTGCCAGCGTCAACTTTTTTAGTAAATCTAGAGCCAGTTTACGATACCTGTAATCTTACTACTAATAAAAATAACAAGTCTGCCATCTTGGGTATTCCACCAACTTAGATTTAGTTGGTTGTCACACAGCTAACCATGCATTGGCATCCAAACTAAACGTGTATACAAAATTTCAGATCAATCGGTTTAAGATATCTGCTTCAAATTGAATTGTAAGATTCCTCCCGAACAAACATGGTTAAATACATACATTGCAAGGTCAATAAAAGCTTGTAAAATAGGACAGTTTGATGGAAAAATGGACGGATGTTTGTTACTAAATCGCACCAGAATAATTGAACATATTTGGATGAAATTTGGCACAGAGATAGATTATAGTCTGGAATAGCACATAGGCTTTTTATTCAGGGAGTAAGTTTCCTTGGGATAATTTCCGAAAATCACGCAGGCGAAGTCGCTGGCAGAAGCATTATGTTATATAAGCTAATATAATATTGATATCTACCTATATCTCCGTTTCCAATTCCAGATTTTAGGAAGAAGGTTCAGTCTACCGAGGATTAGTATGCTAGTCAGAACTGGGTCAAAGTTCACCGGATCCATGCACAAGCAACAAGCATCCGATAATGTGTCGCTGACCTATTTCCGTGGCCGGACCAGCACAGAACCGGATTAAACCAGTACGCACCGGATTTGTATATCAACGCGTTGATTAAACTGTGCCTGACTGTACAAATATTAGCTCGAGTACAAATCGATTACGGTTCAACATCGAATGATCGTTTTTTATTCGGTTTTATTAGCGAACCATACAAGAAAAATGAGGATCGAATTGTTATAATTTTGGTGAAGGTTTGACCTAAAAAGTCGGGTTTATCGTGCAATGTGACTATGTGTTGCCGTTTTTGTGGTGTGAAGTGTAAATTGGAAGAGTAGTTTTGTTTATGTATTCGTCCTTGTAAATATGAGGGTCGTAGGGTCAAAGGTTATTCCCGTTCAGAAGATGAACATGAATTAATATAATGGAGTAAGTGACTGCGTTATAGCAAAAAAAATGAATTTGTCAGCACGGTTGACACAGTGGTTGAGCTATCGACTGCTGTGCCGCGTGTCGTGGGTTCGATTCGCGCACAGAACAAATATTTGTATGGCGTACAGATAGTTGTTCCGGGTCTGGCTGTTTGTGTATGTGAGTTTACATGTTTGTAAACGCACCCACGATACAGGAGAAATTCTTAGTGTGGAGGAATGTTTAAAAAAAAAATATTTTGAATAATTTCGGCTGGTACCTAACTACCATATGTATATGTCGCAGCCAACTAGCTGAATCCGCCGTTTCATTAAAACTGTAGCCTTTTCTTTGAACTGTGCCGTATAATCAGCGACATAAGTGGCATGGGCAAGTCATGAAATGATATTAAACAAAAGATGTCACTTAGGTCGCTGAAAAATCGTCACATTTAAATGAAATGGCTAGGCAACCAATTAAACGGCTGATTAAGCTAATTGGCTGCGACATATACAATTACATGTTATATATAGGTAACTGTTTCATTTAAGCATAGCAACAGCGATTGAGTTATTAATATTTTTTAGAACTAGTTAAACCCCTGAACCGATATTTACCTACTTATCATTTTTACTAATGAATGATGAATTCGAGTTCGTAGCTACTAATTTTGAAAACCGTGATTGCAGTTTTAAACCCCGTTTTAACAGGTTTGCACTGAAAATCCAGCAAATGTACAAAGTTCTTCCAAGGAAAGCTTTTCTTTACCCCATCCACGTAGCGAACACAAAGGGTTATTCAATATAATTACCCTGTCAGGTACCATATCGGTACAAAGTAATAAGCGACTCTGCTCCAAAGTTATTGGAGCGGGTACAATCAAGTGAAACAGCTCAATCAGCTGGCTACTAATTAATTTGAATATTCATGAGCGACTCCACGGGAACGAACTTATGTGGTGAATTTGTTATCAGTACTGTGAGTGAGAATTTCGGGCAGTTTCAGTTGAAAACCAGCGTCAGGACAGTTGTCTGGCATAGGTTTATGTTTAACTAGACCTGTTTTGAACGTGTTGTGTGCCTTTGAAGTGAAGTTTGTACAAGGTTGTGATGAGTTTGTTTCTAGACTTTTTTTTAGTAAAATATTGTAGGGAAACATAGATCTCAGACATCAATTTCTATATAATTATATTCTTATTACACAAAAGTTAACGTTATATTTAGGTAAATGATACAATAATATGAAGCTACATAAAGATAACAAATCTCTTAATTTTTTTTGCCTATACAGTCTCATAGCAGTCTATATTTTTCACGAAGTCAAAGACATACCTTTCCTAACTCCATTCAATTCACCAACCAGCTAATAGATTGACGCCATTTTTCTTACGCTCAAACTAAGTCAAACTTGTCCAAACTTTGTAACTTCACTAAAAATACTAAGAGTTCCTTGACGACCGTCCATTAAAACCTACTTTTAATCAATAAACTTATTTACAAACTTTTTTCTGACGCCATTTTGTGGTGTCTGTCAGTCAGTAATTTCATTACGGTGGAATCTCGTCCGGACGGGCTTATCAGATTTATGTCAACTTTGGTTTAAGCTTTATCTCGGTGTCTGTACACGAGGTACTGGTTGCTAATGACTTTTGGTAGACTACAGAAAAGAGGAAAATTGTTTTTGTTTAAAAAGAACTGTCTGGTATTGTTTTGGAATTTTTGTCGGTCATCGTGTCTTTTGAAAATTATTTTACAATACACAAAAATGGTAGCCGATGGATGCGAGACGCATAGGGCCGGTTGTTGTGGCGACACTTGAAGGAGGCCTATAATCCAGCAGTGGACGTCTTTCGGCTGATATAATGATGATAACACAAAAACGTTACCTATTTATTTATGTTTTTATTTATTTACATGCAAATAGGCACGCGGACTTGATGACCCAGGCATTCTCTACCAATCAATGAAGGGTGATTAAGACATAACATGGCAGATGCATTGTTTAATCAATTTATAGGAGAAAAAAGACACGACAGTTAAAAATGCAGTTACTAATAAGTAAATAATCCTTATCAATTTATTTATTAGTTGATGGCACACATAAAATTGTCAATTTCATGTCTGTAGATTACTTGGAGCGTTACGTGCTTGCCCTCTTTTAATCACCATGGTCATAAAGATCCGTAACATTACGACCTTCAGTAACCGGACCACACATCGATAAAATTACACACTTAAAGTAAGAGGTCAGACTTTTTCAATCAAGCAGAAACTTTCTATAGAATGAAACCACTTCAAGTCAAGAGTGAACCGGTTAGTTCTAGGCAAGCGTGCTCCATCGTTGAACACATCATTGCTTTCCATCAGGTGAGGTGGTGGGTGATTCCAAACAACAAGGACCGGCGACGCGAAGCCAGGAGGAGATGGCGTGATGAATTAGACTCCTACCGAAAGGATTGGCCAGATGTGGCAAAGGACAGAGAATAGTGGAAGAAAGGAAGGGAGACATTTGCCCTGCAGTGTGACAGTACATGCTCATAATAATAAGAAAGGAGGAGGTAATCATCAAGTGACTTCTTCCACTCTGGGTGGAGCGGAAGGGAGTTTTTTTTTTTGGGACAAGCCCACCACACCACATTCCAAAGCCACTGCAACTTCTGAAAGTCAGAATCAACATTGGCAACCACCAGAAAAAACGCCAAATCAATGAAACTCGATGAGTCCCGGAGAAATCATTCAACTGTCTTGGATCCCGCAACGAAATTAATCAGAAAATAACAGCGGAGGAGTAGGAAACAAAATATTATATAATAAGCGGAAGGGAGTGTCAAACTTTTACTATAAAACCCATCCATGTCGCTCCTAATGCCCTTTACGTTCCAGGGCCGCGGTGACTCTTTCAATCAAATTCCGCAGCCCTGGTAGGCTTTACCCACCCACTCATATAAAAGTCTGAGTATTTCGCACAAGTGTATTATTTATTTCACATCTGCAAAGCTTGAAATATGCTGGAAACTGAAACGTTACCCACACACTCATACAATAAAAGTCTGAGTATTTCGCACAAGTCTGAGTATTATTATTGTTACACACCTACAAAGCTTGAAATATGCTTGAAACTGAAACGTTCGCAGATAAATTCGGTTATATCTTGTAATGGCGTCGTTTTCTGTAAAAGTGTTGTTTTTGCACTATTGCGTCGTTATCGCGGTCTCGTTGAGATGTAAATATTTCTTACAGGCGTATCAGAGCATGCATGTTTGACGTGACATGTGCTGGCTCAAACCAAATCAAATATAATAAGTGCTTCTTCGAATAGTGAAATTCACTGGAAGAAAATACACCTTGATTTTTTTTCTATTTTTCTTGATATATTCTCAAGATTTTTTGGCAATAGGCTGCTTCGAAGTTTTAACACTACATTATTGTTCTGTTACATTGCTCGCAGAACGGACGACCGATGGGGCCGAAATGTTCCGGAGTAGCGACCGCGTACTGGAAGACGCTGCGTTGGAAGGCCTCCCACAAGGTGGACCGATGACCTGGTGAGGGTCACAGGAAGCCGATGGATGCGAGACGCATAGGATCGGTTGTTGTGGCGATACTTGGGGAGAACCTATGTCCAGCAGTGGACGTCTTTCGGCTGATATGATAATGACATAATATTATGAGGAACGGAGATTTAAGTATTATTTATTTACTACAAGTTTTAAACACAACTTAGCCAGACATAGACCTATCAGGAAGGATTATTGTGGAGATAACGTTTGGGGGAAAAAGCGTAACGATATTGTCATTTTTGGTTTTTGTATTATGTAGTTTGTTATGTGAGACACAATGAAGTGGTGACGGGAGGGCGATTTGAGAGATTGTATTTATGTATACGTTGAAATTCAAAAGCGCCCACACGTCCTAATGTCAATAAATGCCTTTTGATTTTGAAGTATAATATTGTTAAAAAAAAAAACAGGGAAAGTTACATGAAGGCCATTTTCATTTACTCCTTCTGGGTAAGCTCGCTCCATTGAAGACTTTGTCTCTGTCATATCTGACATTGACTAGAGTCAAGAGCAAACCCATCACTAATAAAAAAAAAAAAAAAACACTAACATACCTCTATAGAAAAAGAACTATAAGTATAATTATCGATTATTAAAAACTTACCCATAATCATCATTATAATAGGTAGAGTAGACAGGAAAATCAGGAACACAGTCATGAGTACTGAAACAAAAGGCTTCCATTTAGTG
Source organism: Melanchra persicariae (assembly GCA_947386135.1). NCBI lineage: Eukaryota > Metazoa > Arthropoda > Insecta > Lepidoptera > Noctuidae > Melanchra > Melanchra persicariae. The sequence goes on along the minus strand of OX376655.1, from coordinate 1,620,379 downwards.
GAACAATAGACTATCGCTTATTAAATCTTTTTGTTCGTGTAGTGAAGTTGTGTCCAACGCGACACATGGACATGACTGGCCGTTCTGTTTCATTCTTTGAGAGTTGATGTTAGTATATCTATGGATTGTGGATTAGTTCCAATGTTTTTTGCAACTTTCATATTATGCAAAGGCTCAGTTACTGGATCGATTATATACTCAAAATTTTTGAATTTTTAATAGCGAGTTAATGTAGTGACAAATGAATTTTCAACAGTCCAATTTTGCCGTAAATAATGCCTGTGATGCACTATGCAAGTAGCTTGCATGCCATTCTGCCACACCAAATTCTGATTGATGAATGTCACTTTTGCATTCAAGCTACTCGCATACTTTTGTGTTTACTTTGTACACTATATTTATACATCAATATTTTTTTTAAATTTTGGCTAAGTAAACTTAAAATGGACCCAGGCCAGACGTGTGGACCAATACTTAGAAATTCGAATTAAAAACTGTTTGTAAAAGAAAATAAATCAATGTCTTTATAAAATTCCGTCTGAAACAAGATACCAATTAGAGCAGAACTACAATTTGTGAAAAAGTTTTAGAGATTTAAAAACCAAAACATCATTTTTAATGATTATTGTTAACATGATACTCTTAAGATATATTTTTTTTTCAGAAACAATAATATTAACAAAAGCGTTCTTGAATACGGGTTTTTTTTATTAACGCTAACTTTCAGTGCACATGAATAAACAACGTTCAACCAACCCTAAAATATCGAAAAATAAATCAGCTGTTTCTTAATAATAATGTTTATCGAATGAAAATGTATGAACCAGCAGATTATGTTTATAGAATTATCATAATTGGTCCCATAGTAAAAGTCATTTATAATCATGAGTACTTTTACCCACCGAAAGATTGTTAGTATCTTACAAATAATACTGCATAATCCATAATCCATTGCCTAAGCCAAATAATTCTAATAAATCTAGAAACAAGTACATACTTGTCCTCTTCATAATCTTGGCGGCACGGCAGACAAAGTCGACAGTCCCCGAGGCTTCCATATTAGCGTCCTTCAGCTGGTAGGCCACTGAGCCGTAGGTGGTGAGTCCCATGCCGAGGCCCAGGCCAGTTCGGTCGCTGTACTTGGCCTGCTCGCCGCACAGACGCCGCTGTTCGTCACCTGATACCTGTGTAAGTGAGGGGTTTAGTAGTATTTCAAAAAAAATGTTTATTACACACTAAACAATCGTCTCGGTGATGTAGCAAGACACGTTTGGCAAAGAAAGGTGGAACGGTGACCAAAAAAGAGATAGGTACAATTTTTTAATTGAGAAATCCAATAATTAATGTATTACTGTGTGTGTGTGTATTGTTATGTGTTTTCTGATAAGTACCATACAGTGGGCTTAAAGTCAAAATGGAAAGGTCTGCAAAACTTCTAGGCAAGCCTGCTCAATCGCCGAACATAAATAATCGCTTTCCATCAGGTGGTGAATCAATAATAAAAAATGTATGTAAATGTACAATGAAATTCCAGTCACAGTAACCTTTGAATATTCAACCGTAAATTGTGGCAACTTAGCCTGAAGGCAACCAATTTGGTTTACCTCACTCAAATATCAATGCCTTTGAACTACAGGACCTACTGCCCATACCACCTTTAAATTCATCACTATGCTAACATAAAATATTCACAAAATAACCTTTAGTATGCCCCAGGGTTATAAAAACCCTAAATACAATTTTGTTCGACTTTCGAGATTAGACCTCCATTTCTTTGCGTGTTTACCGAAGGTATCTAATATCGCTAAAAGGATTTGATCGATTGCCCAGTTACTGTATCCGAAAATAAATCTTTTACTTTGGTCTTGACCGTAAACTCTTTTATAAAAAGGGTTGTACTGTGTTGCTATTGTAGACTCCGTAGCAATTCGTAGCTGTCGTAGACCCTCTACGCTTGCTACGGTGCTACGCCGTAGCACGGACATTGTATTGTTTGTTTGAAATCCGAATCGCTGTGATTCTACAGTAATGAAAAAGCTTTTACTTTAAAAACACATTTAAAATTAATAAAAGCTTGTTGTTACTTGAACACTTAATTGCAGTCTAGATTAACTATTAAAGCAGTGTTAGTTGCATGCAAAGTTTAGTGACTAACATGTGTTTGTAAAAGCACTTATAATTAACACCATTATTGGTCGTTCACCTTCATGTTTTTGTGTAAGTTTCACGATTTTGTATTTATAGTTTGTTAACCTGATCGTGTTAATGAAGAAATTAAAATATTTTAATGACAGTATTGCTCTTTGAATTTTTAAGGAGCTCATGGCTAAATAATACCAGCCACACGGGCCAATCTTCATGGTTAAGCAACCTTGCTGGTGTCGGTCTGTGGATGGGACCATCTTAACATACCGAGATTCCTCCGTGCCTCGGAAAGCAAGCAAATCAGATAGTAAAATTCCTTAGGTGTCAGCCTCTAAAACTGCATCTCATAAAACCTGGTCATAACACACCAAGCCATCGAAATAACTTCGCTTTATGCTTTTAACGCGAGCTTTGAAAAGCTTCCCTGTTCCCGATATTACGCGTTGAACTATTGTGATTTTATAGGAATATTTCAGTCACATTTCATGACTCCGTAAATGTTATGAGATGGAAGTAAAACTGTTTATTTTATGCGTTCCAGTTCAGTTTAATAGTATGTTATAAGAATACTATCATTTCTGTTTTAAAGTGGCAGTTATTGAAAACTTTCACTTTTAAATGCTTAGTATTATTAAAAGTACGCTAGTTGACTCCACTGATAAATACTACTAATATTATAAAGGTGAAAGTTTGTATGTTTGTATGTTTGTATGTTTGTATGTTTGTATGTTTGTATGTTTGTATGTTTGTATGTTTGTATGTTTGTATGTTTGTATGTTTTTATGTTTGTATGTTTGTATGTTTGTGTAACAATCAGGCAAAAACGGCCGAAGGGATTTGGATGAAATTTAGCACACATGTAGTTCATATCCTGGAATAAAAAATAGGCTACTTTTTATCCCGGTAAGTGGCATGGATTAATGGAGACTGAGGAGGAAGTGGAAACTCAGAGCCGCTGCTGCCTTAGTACTTCAGATTCACAAGTACCAGGAGACCAGAAACATGTCATAGTATTTTTGGGCTGGTATAATTATATAGATAGGGTATAGTTATAGATGTCTGTATAACCTGTAATATCATATCATATATATCTCTGTAAGAAATACCTGTTCTAGAATTTGTGTTTTTGCATTTTAGTTTCACGTTTCATTAGTTTATTATTAAGTTGCAAAAGCAAGCTGCAGCCTCCTGTAATTGAAAGAGTGCACTAATCTAAAAATTGATCTCCTCAAATTGTAATTTGATGTGTATTGTTTTTTACGAGGTCCTTTATTTCCTACTAATATTATAAATGTGATTGTTGTATATAAATGTGCATGCTTGGATGTTTGTGCCTCAATTACGCAAACATGACTGAATTGATTTGAATAAAATTTTGCACACATAATCCTACTAATATTATAAATGTGAATGTTTGTATGTTTGTATATTTGTATGTTTGTATGTTTGTATGTTTGTGTTTCAATCAGGCAAAAACGGCTGAAGGGATTTGGATGAAATTTGGCACACATGTAGTTCATATCCTGGAATGAGACATATGCTACTTTTTATCCCGGTAAGTGGCATGGATCAATGAAGACTGAGGAGGAAGTGGAAATTCAGAGCCGCTGCTGCCTTAGTACTACAGATTTACAAGTACCAGGAGACCAAAAACATTAAGTACCAGGAAACCAGAAACATGTCATAGTATTTTTTGGGCTGGTTGGGATAGGTGTAGGGTAGGTAGGTGCAGGGTAGGTGTAGGGTAGGTGTAGTGTAGGTGTAGCGTAGGTGTAGGGTAGGTGTAGGGTAGGTGTAGGGTAGGTGTAGGGTAGGTGTAGAGTAGGTGTAGGTAGGTGTAGGTAGGTGTAGAGTAGGTGTAATTACAATACAAATCAAGAAACCTTATTTCCGATTTTCACGCGGGCGAAGCCGCTGGTAGAAGCTAGTAGTTCATATCTTGGAAACACACAAACGCTACTTTTTGACATAGCTTAATGAAGACTGAGGAGGAAGTGGAACTTCAGAGCCGCTGCTGGCTTAGCGCTAAAGATTCACAAGTACCAGGAGACCAGACACGTGTCGTGTCGAAGTATTTCCGACGCTGGAATTGTTAGCGGTCAAGATTCATAAGTACCAGGACCAAACCAAACCCGGAGCAGATAGATCATTGACGCCAACAACACGCTCACTATGTGGTGTCCCAGCGAACTGCTGAGATGACAGTACTGTCAGTATGGTTAAAAAAAAAATAATTTCTCTTTGGAGCCAGCTCTAAAGTTCATTCGCGGGCAAAAGCTAGTAAATAAATAAATTAGTCTCTTAGTTTCAAAGCATTGAATATCTTCTACCTACTTCCTCCAAAGTCACAAAGTGAACAGTCATCTTCTGGGCACGCTCGCTTTATCATAAACCTCATCTATCGCTTTCCATCAGGCGTGATTGAGGTCAAGAGCAAGCCCATTCCTCAGTAAAAAAAAAGATTTTTCCTTTTTCTGCCAATGCTTAATCGAAATTCTTACAAGCCCTGAAGTTCTTGACATATGGCTACAGCACTTAAATGATACGTAATGATAGTTCACTATTTACCTGACTGACAGAGCTCGAGGCTCGTCGAGAGCCGGTGTCAGAGGGAGCTCCTGTCCCGGTCTGTCTGCCAGCCACTGAAGCCCTGTAGGGAGACACGCTTCTGCCTCGGGTACCTGAATAGAAAACGTATGACGTTGACAGACTTGTCTGAGAGGCAATGGAGGTTTTAGTCCTGCCTAAATTACTAAAACTTAGTCGCTGGACATACATAAAGACGTAAGACGAGGACGGGGCACGGACAGGGTACAGACGGGGTGCCGTCGCGACTTTTTAAAACATATTATAGAAAAAAAGAGGCACAGACGAGGCACGGACGTAACGTGGTTAATTGTGATGGTGTAATTGCGTGTGATAACGACGCGCGAATTCCGGCACCCACGCCCACCCCCCCGCACCCCCGTTCTCGTCCGTCCCTCGTCCGCTCACGTCCGTGCCCCGTCCTTTCAGTATGTTTTACAAAAAGGCACAGACAAGTAAGTGTCGTGTCCGCGCTCTGTACTTCCTATATGTTTTGCATCGCGACGCTTCTATACATTTTGTATAAGAAGGACGCGAAAGAGACATATGTTTGCGCCCAGTCCTCGTCTTACGTCTTTTCTGTATGTCCAGCGCCTTAGCTGATTTTATTAATATTTATCAATATTAGTCAGCTTCCCCATTTAAACCGGTTTTTTAGTTGAGTTTTTTTGTCTAGTCGTTGCTACCTCACTACTGGACAAAGGCCTCTCAAGCCCTTCAAGACATTCTTCCCCCGCGCCGTCTCAAACCAGTTTAAAACGCCCCGACCTCCAAAAGCTTTGTTGTACATATCGATGGAGCTGATTTGTGACTATTTTAGAACTAGAAGTTTCATAAAATTGTTTGGTTTTAATATTTAAGAAAACTGTGTTCTTGTTAAATAAACAAGTATACTAGAAGCGGGTATTAGATTGGCTTGTAGACTAAAGCTCCCAAAATAGCACTCAATTCAAGTCACCACAAGCTGTCAAAATAGAGATTATTCGGAGAAATCCGTCAAGCCACTTAATTTAAATACGACTAGGATTTCGGGTGTAATAATTTTAATAGGGCTGGCGCCAATGTTGACCTTAATTTTGTCTCGTAAATATTTAGTCACCCTATTAATCGTGATAATTGAGGGATATATACGGGTCATTTGTCGCAAAGGTACAATAATTAATAGATGGACTTACCCGCGGTCTGGCTGTCTTCACTCGGTCGACGTTCCCGTGAAACCAATGGCTCTTGAAATGTCAGCGTCAGGCTTCCCCTCGGGCTCACCCTATTTGGTTCCGCGGCCCCTTCACCCGTCACTAGACTGCCCCTTGCGCTCCTCTCTGATGGCGCAATACTTCCCCGAGGACTCCTTTGTGAATCAGGAATCAACGACCCCCTTGGACTCCTATTCATTTCCGGCATTTCTTTCTTCATAGGAGCTTCTACACTGCCTCTTGGGCTGGTCCGAGGACTCGGACCCAAGTCCTTTTGACTTCGCGCCGGGTCTATTTGAATACTTGCTACAGAATGTCGTGGGCTCCTACCAACATCTGGTACCAAGGAGTTTCGTGGCTGATTCCATGACGTACCTTCAGGAACCAAGCTTCGTCGTGGACTCCTCGCAGTAGCATCTGGTGTAATACTGTTTCTTGGACTTCGGTTGAAATCTTGGGGATTTAGACTAAGCCTCGATCCGTAGTTCATATCAACTGCTAAATTATTTCTCGATGGTGCCAAAGTATTTCTGGTTGGTGGAGCTGTATCTGGTGTTATGGAGTTTCTGGCTGATCTGACCTCGGGAACCAGGGAGTGTCGTGGACTGCGATGGTAGCCGTCTAGTGCTGCGTCTGGTGCGAGGCTTGCTCGAGGGCTTCTCTGTGGGGGTGGAGTTGGTTCCATTTCTTCATCAGTCTCGGTAGCAGCTAACGAGGCTCTTCTAGAGGGCTGAGCTGATGCTCTCGGGGACCTCGCTTGAGGAGACGTGGCAGCACTCCTAGAGGCGCGCCGTCGTCTCGAGGATGATGTTCTGTGAAGCATTTTGACGTTTTCTCACATCCAATCACAGCTGACTACTCCGCTTCTCCCGACCGATCCATCATTTTATCTGAAACAAAAAACCTGAATTTAGTAACGAAACTTTTCGATCGCGTTTCGGGGTTTAGTATTGTTTACGCTTTTACTGTGAAACTAAGTTCATAATCCGATTGTAAAGCCGCAATTTCAACTTCTTTGTTTACAGTCTCGGGCCATGAATCGTAATGCTGTTTAAGTAAAATGAGCTGAGAGGTATAATCTCGTATAATTTATCATGGAGCCTGCGTCGTCTGATATTTCGCTTGTCAGACAACGGCATGATATTTATTTCTGCTTCCAACGCTTCGTCTTAATGTAGCTTACAGTAATTATGATGATTCATAACAAAATTAGGCCTGTTGCCTCTCTGTGGTACACGGAAAATACATCAAGTAATTAAGTCTTTTGAGTAGTGTTAGACCTGTGTTAAGTAATAATGGATGGGTGATGTGTTCACCTGAAAGAGTGGTTTCTAGATTTCTACCTTGTGAACATCCCGAAATATCGTTTTAGTTGTTATTGATATGTTTGCGATGATGTTGACTATTTAAGTTTTAATCGACCCTTCTCAGAAAAAACATAATTTATGTAGTCCTTATCACAGTCACCAAGCCACAGTCTAAGAAGATTATGTGTGCATTTCGTTCAATTAATTTTGATATCATAATAAATTACTGTTAGGGCGCGTTGTTTATCCTTAGTTAACTCAATCAAGACTTCAAGAACAGTGACAGATTTTAAGCAATAAGTAACATTTATAAATAGATCAATAACTCGAAGTTCAGTAGGTATACCTACCAATAAAAGTAATTTGTAAAAGCCCTTTAATCCGTAACAGTCTAATTACGCGCTCGGTTTGCTCGGACTAACCCTGTCAATAACTTTTCAGAAACTACCAAATCCGGCCCGGTCAGTTTAGTACCAACTGAAATGTTTCATTGTTACTTAGCAATGACGTCAGGGTTATGCAACCTCCCACTGTGGGTTACAAAGGACAAATCCAGGGCAATTTGGAGGCTGTCATTCATCTTGGTACCATAAGCCTGCCACTTGAAGATTTGAACATTGTTTATAGAGTTTATGTGGTATTTCATACCTTTGAGATGTAGGGGGTTTCAAAGGTTGAGAGATTTTCTCTTGTTTTCTTAGTAAGTAATTGTCTTTTTCAGGAAATATATTTATAGTATGGGTGTCCCGTATAAGCGATGCCCAGTGGTGAAAATCCACATTAGTGTCTATTCTATACACACAAAAATTTTCTAAAAAGTTTTGGAAACCATTTTTATTTTCAATGATTTTTTTATTATTACCGAGCTGAGACGTCAAAGTTATGCAACCTCCCATTGTGAGCTACTAAGGATAAATTTTGGGCAATTCGGAGGCTGTCAGGGTATAATCTTGGCCAAATAAACCTGCCAATTGAAGATTTTATGGAGCTTTATTTTAGGGGTTTCTGTGTTATGTATTTGTTCGAGTAGTGTGGAAGTTTATGTGTATGTATATGATGGTATGAGAACAACATAGGATATCCAATTTAATTGTCTAAAAAATAGGAAATAATTGTGATTATTCATGAATAGTAAATTACAGAAAATGATAACCGAACGAAAATTTTTTTATGCAGCACTTATGAGAAACTTCAATAAAATAACCAGTACTAGCTACCACCTAAATGTTTCAAATAAAACAGGAGTACCAATTTACCTAAACTAAATCAAATATTGCTCCACAAATCTATCCAAATTCTAACCTAACCAATCCTGATCCTAACAGAACCAGTAGCTGTAAACTATTCAGTCAGTAAATAGTTAGTAATAAGCGCTGCAGTACTTGCCAAAAAGGGAACCAACCGCATAGTATGACTATGGAACATTTTAACTGCAGTGCAGTTTGTCGCGCTGATTTTCAACTAAGCCTCCTAGCTCGGACGTTGGACGGTTGATTTTAATTGTATTATTTCGTGGTTTGTTTAACTTGAAATTTGTACATGCAAAACCGTGGGCAAAACTAGTTTAGTTCCGATTTAAACGTTTGTAAACTGACTGGCGCGTGGGTTTATTTTGTTTGTAAAATCAACATCTAGGTACCTATTCTATTAATGTACCTTTGTTTACAATTCCGTCAATCAATCGTATGTCTTGATTTAGTCACAAATGATGGGTGAATTTCAAATAGATTTAGACCATTGCTTAACTATTATACCTACAAGATTAACAATCCCTAAGTGTGATGGTGTCCCATGAGCTTAGTTTCATTGTACGTACAACTACATAGGGGTATAATTTCCTACTGGAGTCTGTGTTTCGTGAATACTACAACAAGGGGGTTTATCAGTCAAGACTGAATAGGTTACTTCTCATAACATCGTGTGTCATCAAGTCATCAAGTGCAATTGTGGTCGAATGCAAACCACTACTGCATACAAAAAAAAAACAAAAACATTTTTCTCATATCTACAAGGTGTTCCAGACAGACCACACGGTCATATTAAATTTATGGGTGATGTTAGGTAGCTCTCTGATATAAATTAAGGAAAATATGTCAAAACTTATAAAAAAATGTGTTTTTTTTTTCAAAAATTCGACCAAAACACGATTAAAAACTTACGAAGAAATAACTATTCTTTTTTTTTAAATCTGATGCAGTTGGTAACATCAAATCTGGAGCATTATTCTCGTATAACGTTTAACACCCAAATGCAGCCGGAAAGGTGGGTGAGGATCGTCACTCACTGGACGCCTGAGGAAGGACGTCGTCGTCGAGGTCGACCGCGGCGAAGGTGGTGTGACGATCTCATCATGGTTGCGTGGAAAGCTTGGCCAGAGATCGCCCAAGACAGAGAGTGTTGGAAGGAGGAGGGGGAGGACTTTGCCCAGCAGTGGGACACAAAAGTAGGCTAGTAAAAAAAAAGAAAACGTTTATTTATTTATTTAAACTTTATGTACAATAGTGGTACATCAAGTTAATGGTTTAACACCTACTGATACAAAAGTAGACTTGAAATAGATTCCTAAAGGCTTTAAAACTATTGTCTAATACAATCCAAAATATTGTCACTAAAACCTTGTTATTGGTTCCCAGAACAGCCTCATTTTACTTCACCTCCTAACAATAACAGTTCAAAGAAATGTTAACGAAAATTAAATTCTAATAATACGAGGCGAGGCAAAGTAATACCGAAATATTTAAGGCGCAAATAATTCAAGGCAATTTCGCCACTAACTTTCCGATGCCCATTTCAATTTCTAATTACTAAAATAGAAATAAATGACTGTATTATGTAGTAGGGTTGTAAACAAATGCTTCCGCATCCGCAAATGCAGGACTTCCACAAAAATAGGTACTTTTCAAAGATTGGTTGATAATGTTACAAGCTTGGGGTTCGTGACAATAAAAACAGCCGATAAAATAACCAAAATGACACTTCAATTAATCACACTAATTTCAACTTTAAACACACTGATTATAAAACACAATTTGCACTATTGATCGCAGTTAAAGATCGCTATCGAAGTTATCGTTTGTATCGCAAATCCATTACTGACCCGGTCGCGGGTTATGCGGCCCTTCTATAGTTTGGCAGATAATTCCAGAACCTTCTACTATAGTAACATCTAGAAAGTTCGCGTACAGACCGGTCTCGACTTACCAGATGTCGAAATAGAAAAGTCTAGAAGGATCTTCACTCTACTAGTTCTGCTACGCGATACTAGATGGCGCCAGTAGTAACTAATATCGTTATGTACCCGGCATTAATTCTGGCGCGTAGCAATAATAATCTAATCCATTATTTGACACTTCTTTCATCTTTATACGTCCGGGTCCAAGATTGTATGAAAGCCCATCCGCCTCCTTTATAGCAGAGTTATAGAGGAGGCATAATTGGCTTAGACTAAGCTATTGACCAATGTAGTAGATTTCTGAAAGTTGTAAGTTTTTTAACACCGCCACCTGGTTCAGTACTCATCTGCCTAGCCTTTTCCCAACTATATTGGGGTCGGCTCCCAGTCAAACGTGTCAGTCCCAGTATTTTACGTGGAGCGGCTGCCTACCAAACCTCCTAAACCCACTTACTGGGTAACACGATACTTCGATCCGTAACGACTGCCAAAGATCTACAAATGACAGCCGGGACCAACGGCTTAACGTGCTTTCCGAGGCACGGAGGAGTCTCGGTATGTTAATATGGTCACCCATCCACCTGGTTCAGTACTAAGAGTGAAATAGTTTAATGGAACTGTTGGTCGATTCTGTAAGAAACCTCAGCGCAAATTAGGTCAAGTGAGCAAAAAGTAAGCTGACATTCCGATTGATGCTAGGATTTGAAAACTCACGTCAAGAGTAGCAATTCTACAATTTTTTAAGCTTTTGCATTCGCTGGTCAGCTGCAATCTGTCAAAAATGTATGGAAATTAAGGCTTTTTTGACAGATTGCAACTGACATGTGAATGCGAATATTGCTTAAAAATAAGTAGAATTGGCACTAAGTTCACCGTCAAAGTTATCACGATGACATTGTTGCTCAATAGCTCTGCTCATACAAAAAATAGCCTAGAAGGTGGCAAAGCCGAAAATATTTTACAGTGTATTACAAAAAATCAAACGATTTCTTCTTCAATAATTGGTTTATGAGTTTTTAACTATTGTAGTTTTGTTTATTTTTGGAATGCGTCATGCTTAGCGCAAATAAAGTCTTTTTCTGTCTTTATTATTTACTTTATTTTTCCACCTTCAACTTTGTTTCCAAGGAGACCAATCTCTCCGCCTCCGTAAGATGCCATTATTACACAGTATTTGCGAAGGAGAAAGCTTCTTCACGATTTTTCACGCAATCCGACAAATTGAAACGTGGGTCCCTGAAATATTGACCGTATTTGGCTGAAGCCGAAACGCTCTCACTTAGATTTATTAACAATTTGCCGTTTTTAGGGTTCCGTAGTCGACAAGGAACCCTTATAGTTTCGCTATGTTCGTCTGTCTGTCCGTCCGCGGTTTAGCTCGAGACGCTTAACGCTAGAAAGTTGAAATTTGATATAACATATTGATAACGCCAACAAAGTAATAAAATAAAATTTTGATTTTTTTTTTTAGGGTACACTTAAAGTGGCGATGTGTTTTTTTTTTCGTTTACGCCATGTTGTTATGTGTCGTTGGTTAAGTCGTTTAAAATATCGAGGGTTTGCTGAAATCACTTTTCTATCTCAGAATTCGTTTGCGAAATATTAAGCTTTAAAGTACAAATTTTTGATAGAGTGTGTGTCCCCTCTGCCAGCTAAAAGGTTGTTTATGGAGACTTGAAAAAATTGGTGGCAGTATTAGGTATATAACATAGGTAACAAATTTAAAAAAAAAACTTTTGCAGCTAAGTAGGCTTTACAAGTTAACGAGTATTAGTCAACCAACTTATAAAATGTAATTGATTAGAAAAAAAATATTTGAGTACCTATATTGTACTGCTTAATTTCTGTTTGTTGTTTTTTTTTTCTGTATGTTAACTTTATATTTGCACCAAGTGCAACCCCATTTCGTGTCCAGGCTATCTCTATCCTTTCCATGTTGCCTAGAAGAGATCGCAGAATGCGATAAGGCCGCCATTTGTATGTTTTTTAGTTTAAGATTTCCTGTGTATTTTTAAATTTGGTGTACAATAAAGAATATATAAATAAATAAATAAATTTCGTAGTAACCCCATAAAAAATTACTTAAAACATAACTTTTGTAATGTCATAGTAAAATTTGCTATTTTTTGTCATGGCTTACGGGACGGGCAACTACAGAACCCTACACTGTGCATGGCCCGACACGCACTGGCCGTTTTTTTTTTTATCTCCAAGGTCCTATTGTGTTTTAATTTGAGAAATAGCTCGACTTGAAATCTGTTTTGTTCAGAATACTTGACTTACGTAAATTTTGTCTGGACTTTTTTCGGCAGAAGCTTAGCCTGATATATTAGGGGTTTACACGCTAGACGTTTTTGTAGACTAATGTAGGACAGAAATGGGTACATTTATTTTTGGGAAAATTAGTATTTATAGAAGGCATTATCGTTTATTTGTTGTAATTGAAACATTTTTCTTGTTTGAGCCTCTAATGGTGGCTCTTATTTGATAATGTAATATAAGTCTAGTATACTCTCTAATGTCTACTATTCATATCATTATCCTAATAGAACAAGGTCCCATTGCAGCTTTGAGCGTTTATAAATACTTACAAATGATTTTTCATTAATAATGAATTACTTAAATTGCTTTTAGTGTCTCTCTCGCTCGCGGCTAAATTATATTAGGTCTTTACCTATGAAATTGCCGTTTTGCAGTACTAGCCATTACAAATCAAATCATTTTTTGTTTGGCTAAGAATTCTAATTTCAAATTAATTTTATTTTAAAAACATGGTTTTTTTTTCCAAAAGTAGTCATTTGTTTATTGATTAGTGTTACATTTTCATCACATTTCAATCTTTTTCGTCATCATGGATACGTTAAAAATTCGAGTAATTATGGAATATGAGTACCGTCGTGGCAGCAACGCGGCACAAGCGGCACGCAACATCAACGACGTTTACGGAGCTAACACTACAAACCAACGCACCACCTGTTATTGGTTTGCTCGCTTCCGTTCTGGAAATTTCGACCTGAAAAATGAACCTCGCGGTCGTCCGAAGACTGGTCGACAATGACGAATTAAAGGCGATTGTGGAAGCTGATGATACACAATCTACGGCTGAACTAGCAGCAGCTTTCGACGTTAGCGTCAAAACAATATTGGTCCATTTGCGTCAAATTGGCAAGGTAAAAAAGCTTGACAAATGGGTGCCCCACGAACTCAATGATCGCCAGCGCGAAGTACGCGTCGAGACGTGCCTTGCACTGCTCAACAGATACACAAATGAAGGAATTTTGAACCGCATTGTTACCTGCGATGAAAAATGGATTCTGTTTGATAACCGCAAGCGCTCAGCAAGTTGGTTGGATCCTGGTTCAGCACCTAAACAATGCCCTAAATGAAAACTTACCCCTAGAAAAGTGATGGTCACTATTTGGTGGTCTAGCGCCGGTGTGATTCATCACAGCTTCTTACCAAACGGGGTGAGCATTACTGCAGATGTGTACTGTGAAGAACTGAACACAATGATGGAGAAGCTGGCACATCTCCAACCAGCATTGGTCAATCGCTCGTCTCCGCTGCTCCTGCACGACAACGCGCGACCTCATACTGCACAGCAGACGGTCTCCAAGTTGCAAGAACTGGGGTTGGAAGCTCTCCGTCATCCGCCCTACTCACCAGACCTTGCGCCTACAGACTACTACTTTTTCAAGAATTTGGATAACTTCTTGGCGGGAAAAAAATCAATACCCGAGAGGCAGTACAAAATGCCTTTGAAGAATTTGTTGCCTCCCGTCCAGCTGATTTCTTTAAGAAGGGCATCAATAAACTGCCACTGCGTTGGCAAAGATGCATTGATTGCATGGGTGATTACTTCGATTAATAAAAATAAAAAATACATGAAAAAAATTCGTTTAAATTTTTTCATACAAAACGGCAATTTCATAGGTAAAGACCTATTTTTAGCCGCATGAGTCAATATTTAAGGTTAAGCATCCATAATATACCGAGACTCCTCCATGCTTCAGATAGCAGGTCAATTTGTTGGTTCCGGCTGTCATTTGTCGATCTTTGACTGACACGAAATCTGACACCGTCTTGTGAAAACGTTTTAAGTTACCGGTACCTAATTACTGGCCGCTCAATGTAAAATACTAGTGTTAAGCATCCAGTTTGATTGAAAGCCGACTCCAATAGATAAAGTGTTTCTGTAAAGTGTTTTTCAAAAAGTTCTGAAGTTCTTTTTAGACGTAGATATCATGGCAGATTGGCTAGCTCGTGGCAAAATTGTAACTGCCGCATGGACCAATCTTCAAGGATAAGCAACGCTTGCCGAGGTTGGTCTGTGGATGGGTTATATATGGGCATACCGAGACTCCTCCGTGCCTCGGAAAACACGTTAAGCCGTTGGTCCCGGCTGTCATTTGGAGATCTCTGGCAGTCGTTACGGATTGTCAGAAGCCAGAAAATCTGACACCAGTCTTGCCTAGAAGTTCGTGTTACCCAGTTAAATGGGTAGTGGAGGTCTGGTAGGCAACCGCTCCACGTAAAATACTGGTATTCAGTTGAGTCCGGTTTGACTGGGAGCCGACCCCAATATAGTTGGGATAAGGCTAGGCAGATGATGATGATCTTGCGTATGCGTATCAAGTTTAATTTAAATCGGTTCATTCATTTCAAATAATAAATATACTTGCCAGTTTGAAACACCATGAAGAGCAGATGCTCTTAACAAACCCTGTCAATAGCAAACTTAATGATAGCAAAAACTACAACAGCTCAGACTAATATCTGTTCGAACTCCGAACACGCCCTGACAATGACAAACTGAGGCAACTAACCATTTTCTTTGAAACCCCACGTTTTGAGGTAAAGGCGAAAAACTTTCCGCCAACACTTGAACGTTAAGATGGCGCCCGCACATCCGTTTGACACGATTACGCGGGAAACACGTCGGAAATTGCAGAACCGTTCTCTGACTTTAAGAACGCACTTCGGTGATATTTGATGTGTTTAACGTACCTACGTATGTATAATTTGTCAAGAGAATGTCGTTCGTAAGTTTTTGGTTGATAAGCCTTCAACATATTGATAAATGTCTCTAGGTGCTGACATATTGATTCGACTTTGACTATGGTTAGGCTGGCCTGATAAGGAATTCAGATTCGGAGCCATGAATGCTTCCAGACAAAATGTTCAACTAGGCGCACATGTTTGTATATTATCCAAATACGAAAAAAAAACCGACGTTCCTTTTGAAACAAGCAGTGCGATCAGGTCAGAAGATGGATTATCGGACATCTGCGCTAGGCTCACGGAATCCCGAATCTGAATTCACAATCAGAAAACCGTAGGCGTATGCGGCCAGCCTAAGAAAATAAAGAATCTACGGAGACCAAAGTCTCAGTAATCAAGGTACGATTTCCTGTCGATTGTACACGATAAGTACAATCTTGTGTGGCTTGCGCAATTCATCATCATCATCATATCAGCTGAAAGACGTCCACTGCTAGACATATACGCATCCCCCAGTGACGCCACAACAACCGGTCCTGTGCGCCTTGCATCCATCGGTAAACCGCGACCCTCATCAGGTCACCTTGTGGGTGGCCTTCCAACGCTACGTCTTCCGGTACGCGATCACCACTCCAAAACTTTTCGGCCCCATCGACAGATGGTCACCAAGGCAAGCCAAGATGCCAAGGTTACCAACCTAGCCTACAGGCTAAGTCGGTAACCTTGGCTTGCGCAATTATTCAATTTAATTTAAATCAAACAAGTCGGTATGAATTTGAGTCTGAAAAAAGTTCTGCCTTTAATAAGGCGCTCAACTAACTAGCTCAGCCATTTCCCAAGTACAGTGTGGTCGGTTTCCAGTCTAACCGGAGGCAGCTTAATAGTGACTTCTGCATGTAAAAAACTATTTTACAAAAAAATACAACTGACTTCCAAAATAAAACCACTACAAAGTACAAATAACTTTCATTTTGGAAGTCGGTGTTGCAAAATTCTTTTTTTATTCGAAAAAAGTTTATTGCAAAATGGTGCCGTTTATTTAAATTTCGTAAACAGCAGGCTGATGAAGAACTTCGGAGATAGACAGCTAAATATATAGAGACTGGTTGGAAATTTTGGGGTAGCACAAAAAAAAGAAAAAAAACTTTGATTTTGGAAGTCAGTGTCAAAAAACAAGAAACCACACCAGAAACACAGACTTTCGAAATTAAAGTTAATTGTACTTTGTAGTGGTTTTTATTAATTGGAAGTCGGTTGTATTTTTTTGTAAAAAGTTTTAAAGCCTAGCTAGGTACATAAAACCTCCCAAATGTTGTCCTAAATATTCTGTAGCGTCATTAAAAATGGGTAGGTAAATCTGGAGTTCCTGAAGCGTGAAACTGTTAACTCCAGTCTTTCAGCTAAAGTACCCATTAAAGCATTTTTCGGAATGTTGTCTGAAGCCATTAGTGAATGAAATGGGGCACAATAAGTATCTAGTAGAGATTATGGACTTATGAAGCATATTTTATTTAGCTTTTTGTTTTATTTTTTTATTGGGGGACGGGCTTGCTCTTGACCTCGATCACGCCTGATGGTAAGCGATAGATGAGGTCTGTGATGGAGCGAGCGTGCCCAGAAGATGCCTGTTCAGTCTTGCTTTGAAGGTAGACAGGTTATATAGGTTATAATATATTTTGTTTTGTAGGAAAATTGGAGGACTGTGATTAATTCTGCTACAGTCTTCAGCCTTTTGGGTTCTTAAAAATACGAGAAATGGCCGTAAGATGTTGTCACCTTGTATGTATGTAGGTATGAAAATCGGGCTGGTTTCCGCAATTCCACGACTAAGCGCGTATTTTGCGTGTAAGTGGGACAAATGTTTCATTCGATCCACCCCAGCTCCCCAAGAAAGGCCAGTAACGCCTTGGTGTTACTAACTATCTCACAAAGGGTACCTGGGTTTCCGAAGTACTTACCCCTGTAATCGGCGACTACCGGGCAGCTTAGAAGCAGATGTGCTGCTGTCTCATCCTCCTCCATGCAGGCTCTGCAGAGTGGGCTGTCAGTGACTCCTATGATAAAGAGGTGTTTATTAAAAGACCCGTGGCCAGTTGTGACGGCTGTGACTGTACGCAGCTGTTGTTTAGTCAGTCTTAGGGCTTTTTTCGTGAAACGGCCATCAATTGAGGGAATTGCCTCCTTGGCCTGCCTACACTTACCATGGTCAACCCATTATTTGTAATGTTTGTCTCTGGTGCGTTTCCTTACCAGGTTGCGTAGGTAACCGAAAGGGAGTGGCACGAAGGGTTCAGGACCTATCGCTGCCATACTCGAGCCCCTTCTGGCGAGTTCGTCCGCTGCATCGTTGCCTCGGGATTCGCTGTGTCCCTTAATCCATTGAATGGTTACTTTGTTGTATCTACCAACCTGGTTCAGACGTTGGTGACACTCGAGGATCAGCCCGGAGTTAACTGTATGGCTGTTCTGTGCTTGCAGGACAGCCATGCTGTCCGACAGTATGTGTATTGAGTGGTCCATAACTTCCCTGTTTAGGATGGCTAAAGCCGCCAAGGAATTTTATTTTATATTTTTTTATTAGTGATGGGTTTGCTCTTGACTCTAGTCAATGTCAGATATGACAGAGACAAAGTCTACGATGGAGCGAGCTTACCCAGAAGGAGCCTGTTCACTATAACTTTGAAGAGATTAGGGCTGTAAGCTTTTGGAAACACAGACGCAGGCAGAGAGTTCCACTCCTTTGCTGTGCGCATTATAAAAGACGTTTGGAAACGCTTAGTGCGAATTGGTGGAATAGCTACAAGGTAGGGATGGTAAGATGCAGTGCGTCTGGATGTCCGATGGTAGAAGGGGGCCGGTGGGATGAGGTCGTGGAGTTCTTGGGCACACTCACCGAAGTACAATCTGTAGAGGACCGATAACCAGGCAACAAATGCCCATGCATTCAGCTTGAAACACTGTTGTCACCTTATATACGGCCAATTTTCGTATTTTTAATAACTACGATACGAATGTGAATGCATCGTAGTTACAAACTGTTAAAACACCTTTAATATCACTACATTTTAACTACACTAAGTTTTTATATTGATGCCGGTCGCCGCAATGATATTGTGACTGGAATCTGAACGTTATTTAAGTAGGAGAATCGGCCTTCTGTCCAAGGCGAGTTGGTGATTAGAAGTATCCTTCGCGGATGTCAGTTATACCCAAGGTTAGCTATACTGTTAACATTGGTGTTCGTGTTTCTCCTTACTTGAATTCCCTCTGTGATTGTTATAGCCAGGACAAAAACACAAGAGTAAATAAATAATCCCATGCCTGTAACGTGTTAAATCCCATCCTAATAAAATGTACCTAATGAAAGTGTGAAATCTTGTTTTTTACAATTTTTTCAGTAACATTTTCACAACTAAAGCTCTTATGAACCTCTCGATTGACACGCGACGGTATTGAGAACATTCTATTGTCAAGGTTCACGTCGAGTCGTGTCGATCGAGCGACATATTGGATTCGAGGCGTCACGGTGTCGTTCAGAGTAATACAAATCAATGTCACGTCACATGTTCAAATGAAAAGTACAATAAATGCCTCTTCTGTTACATTTTTAGGGTTTCGTACCCAAAGGGTAAAAACGGGATCCTTTTACTAAGACTCCGCAGTCTGTCTGTCTGTCTGTCACCAGGCTGCATCTCATGAACCGTGATAGCTAGACAGTGTAGAAATTTTCATAGATGATGTATTTCTGTTGCCGCTATAACAACAAATACTAAAAACTAAAAATATTTTAGTGGGGCTCCATACAACAAACGTGAATTTTTTGCCCTTTTTATAGATAATAGTACGGAACCCTTCGTGTTCTTATGTTCTATAAGCCGTGCACCCGGTGGTATTTTTTTGAGATTTACAAAAAAACTGGATTCAACCCCTTTAGGGGATAAAACAAAAAATATTCCTTGGTTTCTATTATTTATTATCAGTGTGCAACTCCTGTAACTCACATATAAAAT
Organism: Melanchra persicariae; assembly: GCA_947386135.1. Lineage (NCBI taxonomy): Eukaryota > Metazoa > Arthropoda > Insecta > Lepidoptera > Noctuidae > Melanchra > Melanchra persicariae. Next base: position 1,600,965 of record OX376655.1, on the reverse strand, counting down.
CTAAAAACGTAGAAGTTTTCATCAAAATTTTAGCATAGTTTTCAACGAAAGAGATCTTTCACCTTATCTTTTAGAAAGATATTAGGTAAAATCGCTTTTAGTTTTAGCAAAGAATTAACCTTTTCAAAGACAAAACGTTCAATTCTTGGTAACAGTTGGTCATTTCATTCATCAACTTTGTGTGATGAGCATTATTGTTTGTTCTGTGTCTGGGTGTAATTTATCTATAATATGTATGTATTTATAAATTATATAAGTATGTATATCAGTTGTCTGGTTACCATAACACAAGCTCTGCTTAGCTTGGGATCAGATGGCCGTGTGTGAGTTGTCCCAAGATATTTATTTATTATTATTATTATTTATTTATTTAAATATTACGATTGGGGACGAATTCCCAGACCTGAGCCCTATGAAATAGTTATAAAAGAAGCGAGGGGGAGATAATACAAAAATAATCATGGTTACAAAGATAAGCAGCAATCTTGTGAGACCAAATTCTCAATAGGTGAGGTCCTCAAAGAGAGCCTGGAGTTCCTTGTCCGTTCTCAGAATCTACCTTTGCGAATAGATAGTAGTCACTTTATTGAATTTTTATACATATTATTTTATGTAAATGATGACGTTCAAAAGTGCCGTTTAATGGCCTAAGTGAAATAAATGTTTTGACTCTGATTTTGGCCACGGGAGTCTGCTACTGATTGATATCATAGAGGCACGTGGGTGAGGCTTCTCTGTCCAGCAATACACATGTTTCGACCGAACCTTACTGTTGCTTTTTCAGACCGCATAGCTCTTTTTTTATGGATGGGAAATCATCAAATGACTCCTCCCGCTCTGGGCAGAGCGAAACTGAGTGTTAGACTCTTACTAACTAAAAACCATCCGTGCTCCTCCTAGTGCCCTTTGCTTTCCAGGGCCGCGGTAACTCTTTCAAAAAGAATCCTCAAGCCTGGCAGAACACAGCCTTAGTTTCATTTTGCATAGTTGGTTCTACGCATTATATGATGTCCATAAAAGAGAACCTAGGGTCGGATGTTCAATGATGAAAGTAGAGACAGTAGAGTCACAGTAGTCTCTTTATTTTTTTAAACAAAGTATTTTAATGCAAATGATGACGTTCAAAAGTGCCGTTTACTGGCCTAATTGAAATAAAAATTTTGACTTTGACTTTGAAAAACTTGCCTCTCGAAAACCCTTTCTCTGCAATTTTTAAAGATTTTTTTTCAGTCTATTAAGCCTTAGCGCATAAAACCAAGCACTTATCCCCATAACCCGATCGGGTCATAAATGAATAATTAAACAACTAAGTAGGTACTTTTTCGCAACCTTGCCAACTCGTTCCAACAAATGAGATTTTATTCGCTTCATTTTGTCGCTGAAGTATAAGTAAGGAAAATAAAAATGTAATATTCTTTAAGCGAGCTACCATTTTTTTTTTTTTATTTATATTGTTCAACGTCTTTTACTTTGGCTCGTCAGCAATTGTTTATCGTCCGATGAGAAAATTGTACTTATTTGTTTTCTAGAGTTTTTTTGTTGTAATAATGTGAAATAAGGTTTATTATGTCTATCGTTTTTTGGCTTTTTTTGTAACCTTTATCAGAGAAACTAGGTTTGTGTCTAATAAAGAAAGCTACCTATTTTATTTTCTTTGTTCCGCGGGTTGACGAGTTTTTTATAGAATTACGAGTCAGACTGCTATTTCTTTAGAGATGAACAAACTTGTTTTCCAATTATTAACAATTAGCTTTTACCTAAGGCTTTCGTACCCTTGGTTTATTCCACGAAAACAACTTTTTTTTCATGATAAATGTTGCTGATGGCACTTGACAACAGTAGCTTTATATTAGTGAAATAATGTTTTAAATCAGATAAGTATTTTTAGCAATTACCTACCAAAATTTACTTAGTACGTAATAGTTATTATAACAATCAAATCAATTATCATTAAAAACTACATACTGCATCATCATCTGCCTAGCCTTTTCCTAACTATATTCGGGTCGGCTCCCAGTCAAACCGTATTCAGCTGATTAGGTATTAATTTTACGTGTAGCGGCGAATGGGTTGTGGAGGTCTGGTAGGCAGCCGCTGGTGTAGCTTACATGGTACTTCTAAGCAAGACTGGTGGACTGGCCGGAAATACTTACTGCAAAGGTGATATATTCAAATAACCTTATGAATGATTTTGCGGAAGCACTCAAGCTTCATATTATTTAAGCTCTCTTGAAACACAAATTAAATAAGCTCATCTCAAAATCTTCATTTCCGTGCCAAATTAATGATTTAATATTACACAATCCAAATCTGTTATTAAACTTCGTCGGACAATTTCAATTCGGTGGAGTACTTAATTCAATTAAATTCAAAAGTACAATTTGATAAATATTTCATTTTCAAACTTGAGATTTTCAGCAAAGGAATGACAGTCTATTAAAACTTTTATTGCTCAAACGATTAAGTTGATTTTTGAATGATACTGGTAAAAAAATGGTGCTTTGTCCATGAAATAAGGATTTCGTACTTATTTTCTTTCTTATGAAAATTCCGTAACAAATCTTTGAATAGCCATTGTCTCACAATTAAAGCTTTTCTACGTGTTATTTACAGAATTTATTAATATACCAGCGAGCAATGAAACGAAGTATCCTAGGAGTCAGGATTACAGACCGTATCAAATCGCAGATGTAGGCAACACTGCTGCCAAATTGAAGTGTAACTGGACAGGCCATAATAATATCTGCCGCGTGCCACATGAGAACTGAGCAAAATTAACCACAGATTGGGTTCCGAAAATCAGGAACGAGCTGGACTCCTTACCTAAAGGATTGGACTCAAATTCTTCAAGATAGATTGGGGTGGAAAGAAGGAAGGGAGGCCTTTGCCCTGCAGTGGGACACTACGGGCTTACAATTATAGAATAGCACCATCCCACCACTTCCCGTGGGTGTCGTATGAGGCGACTAGGACTCACCAGAGAATGGGCAGCAGAATTCTTTCGGTACATTGCAACAGCTACACTGCGATCGTCAACCCGCCTGCCAAGCGTGGCGATTATGGCAAACCCCCCCCCAAATGGTGAGCACAATCATAAAATGGCCCCTAGTGCCCAGCAGCGCGTCTACCCTTGACTCCGGTAGTGGTCAAGGTTATGACGATGAGAGAATACGGCTACCGTAAAAAACACCGACGCAGCGTTGAAAGGCCTCCCACAAGGTGGACCGATGACCTGGTGATGGTCGCGGGTAACCGATGGATGCGAGACGCACAGGAGCGGTTGTTGTGGCGACACTTGGGGGAGGCGTATGTCCAGCAGTGGACGTCTTTCGGCTGATATGATGATGATGATGAATTCGGAAATATTCGGTTGTAGCTCTTTGATCTTGAAAAATTGGGCCCATGAGGCATGAGCATGACATTAGTAAATAATTAGTCAACTCTTTACGTGATGAGAAGACCGGCCTTTTAATCAAGCAGTGAATCAGCTTTACGATTCAAAGTAGCAATGCTGCCAGTGTTTTGAGCATTTCCCATTGACAGTGATATTGACGAATTTTAGCCCAACGCATTTTTCCCTGTCCTCTTTTAAAATACGCTTGTAAATAATTAATTATTTGCTTCATCTATGTAGCTCTTTCTACGAAAACAATTCCGATCAATATTGTATCAACTATCCATAACTTATAATGACGTAGGTTCTAAGGCAGTAATTATTGCCCGTAATTACTCGCTCGGGTGTATAATTACAATTATTAGAGTATCCTCCATGCTTTTCATAACCTGGAATAGAAATGGTAGATAACACAACAGATTTGACTTTCAATTACTCACAAACTAATTAGAATTTCTGCTTTTAAGGTAGACCCCATTATCGATCGATCAATATTTTCTAATACTAATGAAATTATTTTAAGATTTCACTGCTCCGTTGGTCTCAATTAAGGATGATCTCTCTGATCGAGCTGGCGACGGGCTTCTGGGGGACCGTCTCTATGTAAAATTTGACGTCCAAAAAGTGTTGGCTCTCACCCTAATTTAAATAAATGATTTTTGGTCAAGACCGAGACTAACGAGGATCCTATGAGTTCGATTCCCAAGTCGGACAAAAAGTCTACCTATTGGAAAATTACTCTGTAGCAGCCTGGAGTTGGTGGTCTGTTATTAGGTATATGTAAATACAAAAATATTTCCCGAAGTGATTTTGTACTTAAGCAATCATTCGATACTAACATCTGTTCAATTTTTATTTCTATGCTTATAAGAACCAAGTTTTCCATTTTGCCGATTCATCTTTGGGGTCGGTCTTCCTCGTAAATCTTCTGCTTTCATTTCTGTCATTATAATTTTATTGGCCTTAGATACTTAATATCGTGTTTTCATTTTAATATTTCACCTTCAACCCTTAAACATCTGGTAAAGACTTAAACATCCCCAATATCAGAGACACCACCGCATTAATTTCCCGTTTTAATATACAAAATTAATTATTTCCCTTGAGAAACTCTGATCAAAGGACCCCGAAGATTGCCGAATTGTGGCGAAATGTTACGATTCGTAATTTATTATGTTTTGATCGGTGTAAGTACCTATGGATATTCGGGTAACTGAGATGTTGGTAAAGGAATCTTGAAATAATTGAACACAAGAAAGAATGAAATCAAAAGAAGGATTATCGAAATCAAAAGAGATTTATTCTTACAAACGACGAACTTTGACATTTCTGAAGTGGCTCAAATAGGATACTGTGGCGATACTTGCCAGGCCAGTGGAAGGTTGGTTCCAGTGTGTCGGAACCGAAAGTCGCAGAGTTCACGGTGAGTCGGAACTGTCTGCGGTGCCCCAGTGAGTCGGGGTGATGATATCTCAGTGAGTCGGGGTGATGATATCTCAGTGTGTCGGGATGATGATATCTCAGTGAGTCGGGGTGATGATATCTCAGTGAGTCGGGGTGATGATATTTCAGTGAGTCGGGGTGATAATATCTCAGTGAGTCAGGGTGCGAGTTGCGACGTAGTGACGTGACTGTTGGCGTCGACCAGGAGAGGTTCTTTAAGGCTCTTCATGTGTCTGGCCGAAGGTGCAGTGTCGTTCCACCCAGAGCGGAAGAAGTCATTTGATGATTTCCAGTCCATAAAAAAGGGATGTGATTGTTGAGAACTAATAGAATTACTTGCGAACTTGGTCATATTGGGTAAGACAACGAAAATCTGACTTAAAAAAAAAAACTTTAGTGACATCAACTGTGTGATTGAACCAAATTAAATACCTCCAACTGAAACAAACTGCTTAAAACGTCATTTGTTCGGAACTTTTTAGTCATTGTTTTGGTTTTTCTTGAAAAACTACTTTTTTTTCAAATCAACAAAAATTAACAAATCTAAAGCAAATCAAAGTTCAGGAGTAGAGCTGGTGACGTCACTGGTTAGTAAAAAGTAAAGCAAGGCGTGACCACTGTTTCTGTTCCCGTGATAAAATAAAAAAACATGCTCTATACTTTTGGTCATCTCTAAATGACAAACCAAAAAGATTTTTTTTAAATACCCTTTTCTATACTTAAATGATTTAGGTACTCATAGGTATCGTAGGTCCTATTTTTAATCAAAAGTAAACACTTAGATAAAAATATCCTCGAAGACAACCTTTTATAACTTATCTTACATAATTGAATGTAGGCATGTGATGTAAAAAATTGTTTTTTAGGTATAGATCTTTCTAAAAAATTAAGTTACAATACCATACTCAACAATATCTTACTTGTGCTGACTTGCACAACATTAGCTTACCCATAAAATATTATTTCCCAAGTTATAGGGAAAAAAAATAAAAAATGGCAACCCTTCGAGACACACATAGATAAAAAGATGGCTTCATCTTTGATGTTCGCAGTGCGCTGTCTACCTTTTTTTGTTGGTCTGAGCTCGAAGATTAAATAAAGAATTAGACGAAGATGGAAAGCCTAAGTAAAGATACAGAAACCTGTCCATTCATGATCTCCTTAGAGACGTCACGAAACAACGAGCTGTCTGTTCCTTTTCTCCGCGACATTAATACTGGTTGCTAAAGAGGATTGTTTCATTATTTGTGTCCGACACATAGTAGAGGAGACGTTGGAGATCGACCTTCATCCATCTGATAACCAGATGAGACATGCTTTTTCAAATTTTATTTTTATTAAACACGCCTAGGATAGCTTGCCTATCGAAAATTGTTGATGGCTATTTTTATTTACTTAATTTTAGTACAGTTTTCTCAAACTCTCCCAGAGGCGTCGTAAACCAGCACAGAATACAATTGAGGTTACGATCCAGTGTAAAATGCATCCATTGATAAAAATTATATACCCAACCAAGTATACAAATTTTATTTTGTTTTTATACACGTTTGTACATAATTTGGCAATTTTTAGTCTAGTCTTTTATGGTTATTTTATATTTAAATTAAGTCATGAATTTTGTCAGTATAATACTTCTAGTATACAAATATATAAATATACCAATATTATGAAATTAGAGTTACTTAAAATATAACAGAGGTTAAAGCTACTGGAGTTCATTTGTGGAGTGGAGGAATCTGATAGCGTTTACCACCAATGAGCTGGTTTGTGATTTTAATTGATAATGCAATCATACTTCAATCGAAGTAGATTAAGTTGTTAATAAGGTACCGGAACATAATCACACGAACTTCTGCCAGTACCTGCACCCGTGTGAACTAAAATCATCACAAGGGAATGTACTCCCGGGATGATATCTATTTTCTATTGCAGGACAGTTTGCCATTGTGTCAAGCTTAATTCTAATGCATTTTCATCTTCTAAGAAAAATCCAGACTCCAAAGTACCAATTCTACTTATTCTAATACTTATACTTTATTTTAATTTTTAAACAACGTTCGCATTTGCTGTCAGTCGCAAACTGTCAAAATTACCCTACATTTTTGCCCTCAGAGTACTATCAAATAATCCAGAGAGAAAATTCAAACTTTTATCGACTCGGAATTGAATCCAGAAATCTCATGCTCATCAGTAGTACTTACGACTACTAGACCAAAGAGGCAGCAAATTTAGCAGTTAGTCGACTCTTCACGTGACCAGAGGGCTGGCCTTTTCTTTGGCCAACGAATCAGCATTGCCTTTCAACGTGGCAATGCGGCCAGTGTTCTGGGCACTTTTCCCGTTGACAGCGATGATGACAAATTTTTCGATGCCCTATGAGTTCTTCCCCTTCCTTTTTTACTCCGCTTTTATATTTTCTACTAGTTTGTTTTCAGTATCTATAAGTTTTATGTATTAGTAGTAACTAGTTTTAAAATTGATAAATAAATGTAATAAATAAATCAAACTTCAAAAACATTATAAATTTAACTCTGAAACGTTTGTCGAAGTTACATAACAGGGAATGCACATGAACAAGGTATATTAGTCCGCATAAATATTCCATTCTGGCCTTTAAGACAAACTAATAGATACGCTAACGCCTTCCCACGGCCCAAAGTTTTCTCATAATTTGCACCCTGGTCTGGAAACAATAACAGTCGTATATAATTATTGACATTTTGATCCGCATGCTCGTAGTAATCAATTCTCTCGAACATCCAAGGGCGTAAATACAAACTAATTACATTTAAGTGTCTCTCGGAAATTACAGCTTTTCACAAAATACTAAAACTAATAGATAATCTTATTTTAGAAAAAGTATTAGGGTTCCGCGTGAAAAATTAAATCCCATGATATTAAGACCAAAGTGATGTCTTTGGTCTCAATTTTGGTATACTGTTTAATGAGCTTGACGCGGACGAAGTCGCGGGCAATAACTAGTATCCTATGCCAGCGGACTTCATCGCGGAATTGGTTGTAACTATGTCAGAAATAAAGATAAGTAAGTCTGAAATCGCCGGCCATCATTTAGCAAACTTGTTGCTTTCTAAGTGTATTTGAGAAGAGGTTGGCCCTGCAATAGCACTGGCAGGCTGACTGGCTGGTAAATAAAGATATTATTATAAAAAATACTCAAGTTCAATAAAGCCTTTTCAAAAAGGAAATCGGCAAAATAACAAGAATAATGAATAAAACAAGATTCTCTGGAAGCGTACCTAACAAGACAGAATATCATCAAAACAATTTCCATTCGAACCCAGATAACGAGAACTTAACACTTATAAATAAATATATCTTCTTTGATAAACCTAAAATGAAATCACTGTAACCTTTCCTCAACGAATTTCTAACGTAGTTCGCACCTGAATAATTTCGAAAATAAACAAATACATAATCCGTATCCAAATTCTACTGAACAGCTAAAATGAACCGAGCTGTATATTTTATTAAATAAGAGTTGATCCGGGACGAAAGGTCGTATGATAATATGTATAGATGTATGTATAAGCCGCTTATTTTCAAACAGATTGAAAAATGGAAGAATATAAAACAGACGCTAAAGGCTGGCCACAGACAGGTGTACGCGACAATACGACAACGCAATTTCATGGAAGTTGTTTAAAAATTGCCAGAGGACGTTTGGCGATGCGCCATCGCTACACGGACATCCCATCCATAAGCACAGAACATTTTAGGAATTCTTGCAATATTCGTACTGTAAAGCAGAGGAATTCCCTGAGTCTGTAATTCCTGATAGCTACTTTGGGTCTTTAAGCCAATATTCAATAGGTAAGTTACTTCTAGGCAAGTGTGCTTCTTTGTCGACCATGTCATTACTTTCCACTAGGTGAGACTGTGGTCAAAAGCGCTACTAACAGTAACATAAAAACACGTTGTCACATCGTTGTCGCGTTGTCGCGTTGCATCCGTCTGCGGGAACCTTGAAGCTTATTCAATTTTAAACGTTATTTATGTACATTGAATGTTTTACAATAGATGTTTATAACAAAGGACAGTGCTGGACAATGGTGTATACAGCTGTGGGTGTCTCGAAAATAAACAAAAAGATTCTATGACAGATGGCGATAATACCTTTATAAAAGCACCCGTGTAAAAAGAAAACGATTCTCATGTAAGTACCTACTTAGAATCGTTATATTATTGTGGAATGTTTTTAAAGTGTTAATATTTCTGAAACTACGGGCTCTGAATCTTATAATTTCAGACAGTAATTTAATTCAATTTCTATGCCAAAATCATTTAAAGCACAAATACATGAAAGATTCCAAAACAAAGTTTAATAATGGTACTGGAGAGTTATTTTTAAAGTCTTTTAAAATAAAATTAAAAACAAATGTCAAAGGAGTGATTACTGTGATTTAAACCTACATTTCATATTGTATTTCCATCAGATTTTCAGCCAACCCTGTATACCTTCTCAATGCACTACACAAGTGTTGCACTCCGTACAAACCAATTGACGTGACGTCAGAGCCACGGAAGTAAATCCAGAAACAACAATAACTTCAAGTTATACTTGTTGCTATTGTGTAGAAGTAAGCGACCTCACTAGTGAATGAATACACAATCAGAATGCCAATTCTGCTAATTTTGATTATTCAAATATATTTGATTAATTCCTTCGTGAACAGAAATAACAATTATAATATGTATACAGGGTGTTAGGGACATCGTAACGCAAACTTCACGAAAAGGCTACACTTAATGCCATTAACCAAATTGTAGAAATCATTAATCTCGCTAATGATCGGTTTACAGACCACATATGAAAAATGTCTTTTCTAGACGGTATGTTAGACGCTACACACACATGGGTTAGTTAGTGTTTTGCTATTAGGCAGGATGCGTTGACCTTTTGCAACAAAACAGCTGAGCAGATGCCTAATTCTAGTTTTATTTACATTGCTTTTTTTAGTGAAAGTAGTGATTTAACAATTTTTTTATAAAAAATCACATTGGGTTGGGTAAGAATAACGATTATGAACAGTCTAAAGTAAAAAAACCCTAAAAAAAATGAAAAAATGAGGAAAAAGCCGACGAAAAATTCCAACGCGGGGGGGTCCAGAATCATGTCCTGTATCTATGGTATTCGTTTGTGCGTCGATGTCCCTTACACGCTGTATGTGTTAGTTATTCAACGACTAACCGTGATAAAAACAGGTTACTTAGGACTTACTTCGTTAAAGTGCCTAAAACAGCACAAAATACTGAAGAGCAGACAGATAAAGTAGCACGAAGAAAACTTTCCTTCAGCAAACTATTCATTAATTGTAAGGAACATGAGAACGCTTTCCGAAAACAAAGCAAAAACTTGTGGAACGTTCGGGAACCTTTTTGTTATGGACGGACGTCTCTGTGAAAATAAATGGTTAATTTGTACAAATGTGGGTTACTGGTCTTGCAGAGTTTTTTGTGGATATAGGTACTACAAAAGTCATCATCATCATCATCATCAAATCAGCCGAAAGACGTTCACTGCTGGACATAGGCCTCCCCCAAGTATCGCCACAACAACCAGTCATGTGCGTCTCGCATCCATCGGCTACCAGCACCCTCACCAGGTCATCGGTCCATCTTGTGGGAGCCCTTCTAATGCTGCGTCTTCTGTTACGCGGTCGCCACTCCAGAACTTTCGGCCTCATCGACCATCTGTTATGTAATGTGCCCTGCCACTTCAGTTTGGCGATCCTTCGGGCTATGTCGGTTACCTTGGTTACAGAAGTACTCGTAGGTAGTGGGAAACAAGTAACTGTCATCATCATCATCATCATATCAGCCGGAAGACGTCTACTGCTGGACATAGGCCTCCCCCAACTGTGATACTCAATAATTTTGAGAACTTGAGTCTAGTTAGGCTACAAAACGTACGGTGCTGCATCATCGTTACATGGTGAAAATTTCATAACCACAAAACCTTTTTGGAAGACGATCATAGTGCATTCAACTAGTGTGGAATTCCCCGTCGAAGTCTTTTTAGTTAAGTGTTAGGTTACTTCTAAGGAAGCGTGCTTCATCGTCGACAACATCATTGCTTTCCATCAGGTGAGATTGTGGTTAAACGCGACAATATCAATAAAAAAACCATAGCTTCGTTTCTCTTATTTAATGAAACCGCGACAGCAAAAAACTGTAAATATTCAAAATCAAACAGATGTCTTGAAAATATTTTTTTTCTTCTCTGAAAATACATCTAAATATATCCATCAAGATTTTTTGATCTTACCATTACTATTTAAAGAGCCTATTCGATCACTATCGTAAAAGAGTTGTAGCGGCACTAATACCGCCACAAAAATCAACGTAGCAGAATCAACAAATGAGACTCGCAGTGCCATCTATCTCGACAGCTGCGAACTAACATGACAAAATCTTAAATCGCTGTATCAGAGTTTACTGTGCGATTCTAACAGATACAGCAGCCCGAATATTAACTGTCGGGCAGTTGTCCACCAGACAACAACCGTCTAGTCGGAGGATCCTCCCTTTTCAATGGAGGTATGTGGGACTTTACTCTCTGTTCAATACCTCCAAAGAATCAATATCGTCACTCTACGATAGCTCAAGCGTATCCATAATTACCTAAAATAAACCTAAGAGTACGAGTACCACACACAACGTATATAAAAAAAAACATAAAAACAAAAAGCAATTGGAACTGCAATTAAAACAGTCCACTCAAATGATTTTATACACAACCGTTTTAATTTTTACAGCCATTTTGAACGGCCGGGCGTTCAAAATGGCGGCGTCATCAAGCGTGGTAGATTTAATTTGGTTTCATACATTACGCGTATAATGGACGCTTTTAAAAGAGGAATTGTCGAGAATACTGAGAATTTAATATTGCAGAACATTCTTGTACGCAATAGCATGATTTTAAGATTATTTCATTATAAGTTTTGAACGAAAATCAACCTTTTATGAGTGCTTGCTTCATGCTTAAAGTTTTTACGACCTTAGAAAACAAGTTTAGAATTAGTAAGGACTTGTTAGCAATGTAGGTACATTAATGTTAACAAGAAGGGTCGATGTTTGAATTTTAAATGAACACCAATTTAAAATCTCGGTTAACATTTTACGGTATCTACCGCAGCTTCGGTTGGATTCGGTACCTTTTTCCGGGATATAAAAGTAGCCTATGATATTCGTCGATACTGTTATAATATGTAATAATAATAATACATATATTTCCACAGACAGAGTCCACAATTGTTAGTTACAAAAAAATATCTTACAAATTATGTTAATAAAGACATATTACAAAAGGTTTGGATATGCCACCGGAAAATGGCAAACACCGTTAGATTGTAAACTATCGCGTGAAATAGTTAACAATTTTGTCTAAATTAGATACGGATACCTATACTGAAAAATATTGAATTTGGATGGGATTTTTACTGTAGGTTTCATAATAATATTGAGAATCATGATCTAATCAATATTTATTATAATCTTCCGGAGTCGGGAATTTTCCGGTGACATAAATATGTATAAAATATGCTGAGAGAGACCCACCAGACAATCACTATCACTACATAGTATAATAAAACAAAGCTCGCTGTCGCTGTCTGTCCGTCCCTATGTATGCTTAAATCTTTAAAACTACGCAAATGGATTTTGAAGCGGTTCTTTTTAATAGATAGAGTGATTCAAGAGGAAGGTTTACATGTATAATACATGCATAATATTGTAGAGAAACACTGATAAATTTAGAGGTTTCTAATATGATGTCGTAAATAAACACATTTTTTTGCGCTTACATTGCAAACGCTGACTCAACCCTACGAGATAAATCAAAATAATGTACTACAGTATTGTACACCTTAAAAAGGTCAACAAAAAAGTCAGCAATGGTATATGTCTATCTCTTAAGGATAACCCACAATAAGCATTTTTTATCCTTTACATTTTACGGGAAAAAGTGGATTATTTACGAAGTGATTTTAAGCAATACAGCATTAATCCTTAAGTACCTTAAATACATTGTCCATTTAATATAGATTAATATGGCCCTTTACAATATTTAATTTAAATGAATATTTCCGAAGATATTATAGATTTAAAATGAAGGGACATAGCGGTGCAGCGGTACCGGCCCGGCTGGCGGCGTGTTGTATTGTCTAATGATATAAAAGCTATTTAATAAACGTTGTTTATAAGGATTCTGTAGTAGGTAGGTATATTTAGTATCAGCATTGCACATTTAAACCCGTGCGAAGCCGGGGCGGGTCGCTAGTTATTAAAAATAAAACAAAGAAATTTTAATTTAAACAAAACACGAACACAACTTCTAATAACTAACTAAAGTTCATTAAAACCTTCTATCAAAATGCAGTTCCAAACCATAGTTGCCCTTACATCCGACAATGCTGCAGTAGACATTATGTAAATTTGTTAGTGTTCGTGTTTGTTTGTGCTTGTTATCCTGTCTGTATCCATTTATGTACCTATGTTTTTTCCTTTTATTTTTTATGAGTCGTGTTACTAAAATAAACGAATTTTATTTATTTATAGTACCTATAAACTCATAACACAAAATGTAAAGAAAACGTTCCCGTAAACCGCAGATACTGTCCTGAAACTAAGTAATAGCGGGAATTACTTAGCTCTTAAACAGGACTACTTTGTACAAGCGGAGAGAAATTAAAAAAAAAAAGAATCCATGGATGAAACACATGTAATTAAAAGAGTTGTGAATATATATGAAAATGGATGGAGAGGAAGAGGACTCGCGCACGAAGTGTTCCGTACCATTATCTATTAAAACTGCAAAAAAATCACGTTTGTTGTATGGGAGGGGCCTACTTAAATATTTATTTTATTCTGTTTTTAGTATTTTGTCGTTGAAAATTTAAAGCCTTCTATGTTTTTAAAGCAAATTGTCAAGAAAAAAATAAAAACTTCCTGTAAAATGTAGGTTGATCGATTTATTATATTAAGAACTCACAGTCACATGGGAATTTTTGCTAAGATAGGTATTCAAAACCATATTTATTTCAAATAACTGCATAGTTCATTTTCGACAAAAAATGCTACATAGGAAATTTTAAATTTGCAACAATGATTTATTGTCATAGCGACAATAGAAACACATCATCTGTGAAAATTTAAACTGTTTATCTATCACGGTTCATGAGATACAGCTTCGTGACAGTTAGACAGACAGACGGACAGACAGCGGAGTCTTAGTAATAGGGTCCCGTTTTTATCCTTTGGGTACGGAACCCTAAAAATGGATGGATGGACTGTATGATGAGTGATATGACAGAAAGGGAATGATAGCGTGACGGCTAACAAGGCATGAATCGGTAAAAAAAACATGTTGCGCCAACCCCAAGTAACATGGGATAAGAGGCCCTAGACAATGTGCCATTCAATTAGCGAAAACGGCTGTCGTAATGCCAAAATGTAGGAATTTGATCACGTGACATTTCGATCACATCTGTCAATCTCATACATTTTTGACGTATTGACAATCGCCTTCGCCACGCTACCGCTGACAGAATGTCACTTGTCTAGAGCCCAGGGGCAGGAAAATAATAATATTAGGTAATCTCTCTTACAATCAGTACGAACTACACTACTATCCTCTCACAATTAGAAGTTGATTCAAAGAGAAATTTATCCAAGTCAAGTCGTATTCAGTTCTTATTCTTTTCAGAATCGCTGCCTGAGCTTACACCATTTAAACGTATCAGCTCATAACGTCAACTTCGCAAAATGTCAACCGGTCGCAAAACGTCCACTTCTCACAATGTCAACTTCTTAGAATGTCAAATTCGCATAATGTCAACTTCTCAAAATGTCCATTTCTCACAATGTCAACTTCTTAAAATGACAAATTCGCTTAATGACAACTCCACGTAGTTTCTACTTTATAAAGATAATTTAAATGTTATTTATCTACACTAATATTATAAAGAGGAAAGATTTGTTTGTTTGTTTGTTTGTTTGGACTATAGAATATTGATGGACATAGGCTATAGAATATTTTCAAAAAAGTTAGGGATCCGTATGAAAAATTCGATAATGTGACCCAAGGTGTGAGAAAAAATCCTTATATCGCGCACGCTGCGGAATCTATTGACAATAGAGCAAAGTGGTGTACTACATGATAAATGATAAATGGTATTTATTTTGTAAGTAGGTTAAACATAACACTTTTACACGTCAATATTTTTTGGTCATTTTAAGCTAGATGAGGCCGGTGTTTCCTAGCTGACTACCCTGAGAAGAAACACCGAAACAAACTCAGAGGTCACAGTCTCTTTTGAAGTCCATACAAATTGTACTGGTCAAATCATACGAGAACCATGTAGGTTAATGTCTGAGGTGGCCTTTTGAGGAAAGTGCCACACAGATTTGAGTGGACCTGTCCAGACAGTGCAAGCATTTGTCAGTTATTATGGAGCTCAAACTTAGAACTTTAAGGAGCTCAACGATTTGACGAACAATACCAAAGTAAGGACTTTTGGTTAGGCCGCATAAAAAAAATCTCAAACTGCCAGACATTGTTGACTAACATGAAATTAACCCCTATCATAGCGATCTGCATGGTCCCCACATTCACAATACGATATGAGGATCATGCAGATCAGTGTCTGAAATGGTCTTTTCAGGAAAGAACCACACAGATTTGAGTGGACCCGTCCAGTCAGTGCAAGCTTTGGTCAGTAGTCGAGTAGCTCAACTTAGAACCAAAAAGGAGCTCAACGGACCGACGAACATGCCAAAGAAAGGACATTTGTGTAGGCCGCATTTAAAGTACTCAAACTGCCAGACCTCGTTAAAAATACTTCAAAGAAGAAGAAGTATTTCAAAGAAGAGAAAAATCGGAAGAAAATAACCCACATGGTCTCCATATTCACAAAATAAATATATTACTTTACAAAATAAATATTCCATGTCAAAAATAAAAAAAATTGAATACTTAATAAAGTAAACATTCATGTCAAAATTTACCAACGAGATGAAAGAAAAGTAGGGAGAGAGCTTAAAAAAAAAAAGACAATTTCTAAAAATTAAAAAGGTATGTAACATTAGGCCATGTACATCATTGAAGCAGCTCAATCCCAAGCCTTTTTGTCTTCAAGATAGTCTTTAATTGTGTAAAAAGCTTTCTGGCATAGCTTACGTTTTATAAATAATTTGAACTTATTCATACTAAGGTCTTGAATATGGCTAGGGAGTTTATTATAAAAACGTATACATTGGCATCTAAATGAACAGTTTTATAGAAGTCATCAATATCTACAAAAAAGTCCGTGATACCATATGTCTGACTATTATGGATAAGTCACCATGACCGCTTTTTGTTAATATTAGTCAAGCAAATCCCATGGTGAAATAAAAATGGTGATTTTAGTACCATGATATTAGTCCTTATCCATTTAAATGGTTTGATAATTAAGGTTGATTATGTCCGTGTAAATTACACGTTAAATTATTCAAATCGGACCTTTCGTTCAAAAGTTACGACGGTAATAAACATGCTCGGAGTAAGAAAAATGTCGTGGCTTGAGCGAACTGGGGAGAATCGTATCAATGCTTGGTCCGATGAAGTTGAAACACCACGGCATTTAAATGTTTTCGATAAAACAATAAGAATAACAAATGTTTGGATTTTTCGAAAATCAACTAGGTACATACATAATAAGGGGTGAATAAGTTTTTAGGGGAGGAAATTATAGCTTGCTTCAATTTACGTCGGAATTCTATGAACAAACTAAAAGTGGGATAATTGAAACAGATCATGTAGGTACCTAACAATTTTTGCATAATCAACCCCTGACGGGCTGAACGGGGTGAACAGTTGCGCTGAACCAATAGTGAGAATCGTTGTGCTTAATTTTCCAAAACTAACCTTTATAAGGGGATATGTATAGGGGGCGTTGCAGTTTGTGGAGTACCTACTATCCCCACGCGGACGAAGTCGCGGGCGAAGTGCTAGTAATAGTTATACATAATTTATACTAAAGGGTATATGAAGATATGCATCTGAGGACTTTGATAATGAAATATCAAAATTTATAATCAAACAACTGTAATAGGGTGTGTCACCTTAAAAAATACGACGAAAAAAATAACATAATACAAACTAAAAAATAATTTTGATTCTCTATGAGAATAAAAAAAAAATGTTGTCAACTCCAACGAATTTTGCCGCGAATAGAATCCATAGAGTATGTTCTGTGGTAGGATCAGCACAACCAAAGTTTTATATTGGAACGTTTCACCGCGATGCGGACAGATAGCGCTGAAAGAGTTAATTTATGAAAAGTAAATTATAAACTTTTTTTTTAAATAATTATCTTGTTAAAGTAGAAACCTACGTAGAGTTGTCATTAAGAGAATTTGTCATTTTAAGAAGTTGACATTGTGAGAAATGGACATTTTGAGAAGTTGACATTATGCGAATTTGACATTCTAAGAAGTTGTCATTGTGAGAAGTGGACGTTTTGCGACCGGTTGACATTTTGCGAAGTTGACGTTATGAGCTGATACGCATTTAAATTGTACGACGAACTGAAATACGATGGTCATTTGACTACGAGAAAGTTTGACAATACAACGTTGTACAAAGGCAGCAATAGATTAAATTATGTAGGCAGGTATATTTCAAGAGTTTTCCAAGCTATAGATGGTATGTTTTCCTTTACAATTTTGTTTAGAAGTCATTTGTAGGGAAGTTCATTCACGATATGGACGTACATGGAGCAATTGAAGTTTTATGTGGAATTCCTTAGGTAGAAATGCTTTTGTTCGGTTCTGAGTACGGTCAGGCAATTCAATATGGATTATTGAGATTTTAGATTTCAGGAAATATAGAAGGTGAATCTTGAAGTTTTATAGAAACGCATAAATTCTTAATTACGAGGACTTGTAGAGGAATATATAAATACTGGTCTAATATCAATTGTTAAATATTATTAATTGTTCGCACATGACGACTTTACCTTCAAATATCTCGACAGCGTGACACTTTAGGGCATCATTTTGCTATCATTTTATGTTATTTTAGTATCCATAATACCCGTTTCATTGAGCATCGCGATTTTGAAACAAAAATGGCGACGTGTGCAAAGATTCTACATGACTTAGGTTATGAGTAACGTGATAATTTTTTTTTAATTTCAAAACGGGGCTTTCATCAAATTACCGCGACGTTCGTTTTTCTTTCTTGACCACCAATATTGACAGCTTTTGTCAAAACAGATTTTGCGTTCTTAATTTTCTATGATAATTTTTTAAGGTCTCGGATAACATTTTATTTTCACATAGTACTTCACGATATTTCGACGCTTTTAGAGTTAGACTCTTTCATTAGGTATGGGTGCTTAGTGTATCATTTAGAAAATGAAAAAACAAATGCTTTTTAATTACTATCAGCATTTTTCTGTCACTGAAAACGGGACTATTCTGTGTCTCGAAGCTTTTCTCGGGGACACCGGGACAAAGTAGCGAATAAAGGAATAGTCCCGTTCAAAACGGGACGTATGGTCACGATAGTTATGAGTAACCGTGGGTTAGAATAAGTTCGAATTAAACATTGGCAAATCTGATGGCATATAGTCAGCTATAAATGTGATTATTAAGTTACAGGAGACAATGTTGTGCGTTACAAAATTAGCAGTACTATCAACACTGGGTATGTAAACTAAAAGCATATTTAATCATTCAATGTAAGACAAGCCACCAAAACCTCTTGTTTTCATTACACTATCAGTATAGAAATCATTCACTCAAATTAAAACAAACAGTTTCTTGTATTTAAATAGTGGTTTTCACGCTTAAGAATCATCAACATCGATACATTTTAGTGCACGCTAACTTCGTCTTTACAGACGTAACAATAAAGTTTATGTTAGTGTGAGCATTACAGCGGCTGCGTTTCATTACCTTAGTGAATATAGTGAGACTAGTGATTAAGTCAATTTGTTCGTGGTTTGGTGTCGTGTTTATTTGAACGGCTTATGTGAACGTGCGATGGAAATAATTTGGTTCAGAAGAGGCTTTAGAAACGTAAAGGGCCGCAATTGGCAGCAGAAACAGGAATGGTGGTCGACAAGAACGAATTGCAACAATTTTAATCGAATAATATAGCCTCATTTTAACAACTTAATTATATCTGATATTAAAACAATTATTTAGCCAACGCACAAAAACCATGTGTTGAAGAAACATTTTACAAAAAATACAACCGACTTCCAAATAAAAAACACTAGTTACAAAATATTATAAAATAACTTTTATTTCCGAAGAAGGTGTTTTTGGTTGTTTTTTACGATTTTTGACACCGACATATTTTTTTATTTGGAAGTCGGTTGTATTTTTTTGTAAAAGTTTTTTATTTTTCACTTTTTAGTGGTTATCTACAGCTAAATTGACATTATTCCCATTATGAGTGGTTACGCTGTAAGAGTTACTTTGTGTGCCTTCGCAGTCCAGATCAGCGGCCCTACCATGACGTGTTACAGCGTGAGTCGTTCGAACGAGAAGGAGGGATGGAGCTAAATAGGGTGTATAGCTCCATCTACAGTTAAATATCTCACTTTATTAGATTTTATTAATTTTAAGTTGAGGAGGTCACTGGTTTATCTCTGAAGTTTAATGTCAACTTAACACAATGCAAAAAGAATCATGAAGATCGCTTCTTAAACAAAAAAGTTATGGCCAAATAGATAACCACAAAACATAGAAATTTAAAATAATGGATGTACCAGTTTGACTTGTGCACATTTGCGCACCCCGTCACAGCGTACCACGGCGTGATGTTATGTCATGAACTGGTTTAAAAAATAAACAAATACGATTTCAGCAATCCCAGGAGATTTGCTATCATTGACTTGAGTTCCGTTGCCTACCTCCGAAAAAATTCATAAGAATTTAACCAAATATCCAAATCGGTTGACAAATTGGCGAAAATATCGCTGAAAATCGTTGGAATTGCCTAGAAAATTCTTAAACTGCTGATAGTAATTAAATGTACAAACATGCCAAATAATGAACATTAATTGATTAAATAAAAAACCACTACACTTTGATTATGAGATAGTTTTGAGGCAAATCGGAATAATTCGGATAAAAAGGTACCTTAAACTATAGAAGCCTGTCAAACTAGTCGTCCAGGGACTCGAGACAAGTGAGATTTGGTCAATTGTGGCGTGGCGTAGGCCATTGTCAATACGTCAAAAATGTATGGGATTGCCAGATGCTATCGAAATGTCACGTGATCAAATTCCTACATTTTGGCTTTTGACAATCGCATTCGCTAATTGAAATTTGTGGGAAAATCACACAGACAAAGTCACAGTCTAAAGCCAGTTGTCCTTTATTTAGTTAGCAACGGATATTACCTCTAGTGGTACAATAATGGCATCTCCCATCCCCCAAGTGAATAGGTACCTACACGAGGAAAATGTATTTAAACCTCGAACAAGCTCGTCGAAGTTATTTACGTGGCTCAATTCAATTGGTGTCGCATTGAATTGCCGTTTTCTATTTGTGAATAATATGGAACGATTTCTGTAGATATTTTGGCTACGTTCCATTTTGGCGTTGTGGTTTTGTACTTATCTATTTTGGTATTTATATTAATTCTGGTCAAAGATTCAAACCTACAGACGAATATAGAACCTCCGCTTTTATGTAAAGTCGACTAAAAATAGACATTCATGTATTCCTCTGATTTTGTGAAAATTAAAAGTGGCTCAAACCGCAAGATTTTATTGTGTGCTGTACACATTTCTATTTGTTTGTTTAATTTATTTAGGTACGCATAGAAATGTCGTTCATTTTTAAGTAGAACAAAAAAATGAACGACAATTTTAGATGCGTTCTTTTTTTTTGGAGTTCGTGGTTAAATTATAACAGCCACACAGGCCGCTTCAAAGCTAAGCAACGCTTGCCGAGGTTGCTCTGTAGATGGTTGACCATTTTAACATAACGAGAATCCTCCGTGCCTCGGAAAGCACGTTAATTCGTTGGTCCCGACTGTCATTTGGCTGTCGTCACGGATTGTCAGAAGCAGCGCAGTGGGCAGCAACAGCTGGACAGAGGGACGAGAAATTCACGTATTGAACACGAATCAAATACGAACCATTTTAGACAACGGATTAATACATCGATATTTTTCAATTGATTATAATTATTTAATTGACATAGTCTGTCGTCTGGCAACATTCAGGTTAAGTTTTAATGGTGAAACTGGGCGTAACTGACTTAAATTCAATTAAATAAAAATTAACTATGTTATCTAATGCCAGGGTAAAAGAAATGTTCATAAAATAAACTTAACCAAGTAAAAATACGACGTAATTTTAGAGAAGTAAAAATCTTCTTGACACGGCATCAAAAATAAGGGGCCCCATTTGGTTGTCATGCTCTTTTCTCGATAATTATAAATTATTATTGGAAAGACGAGGGTGTATGAATGATGAGTCACCACGTCCCTGGAACGCAAAGGGCATAAGGAGGAACACGGATAGGTTGTCAGTAAGAGTCTGACACTCCCTCTCGCTCCACCCAGAGCGGAAGAAGTCATTTGATGATTTCCCGTCCCCTCAAAAAAAAGAAAAATGATTACATTTTTTTGTGCAGTTTACACAGTTTTTCATTTCTTTTATTCCTTTCCGTTTCATGTAGAGATAGTTACAATCGTCACAAATAACACAGTAGATATTAGTCAGAACCTGAGTCGGTTCTGACTCTATGGTTCTGACTAATACTGTCTTGCCAAAACTCGATTAATACAGCCTCAATACACAGACTGTTCCTAATTAGTGTATTGTGGCTAATTCATGATGTTTCTACCTTTGTAAGCCAGAGGTCATTGGCTCGCGGTATCTACGGTTATAATCTGGGTTATGTAAATGTTTGGCTACCTGGGGCCTAACCACCAACTCTTAAAGCCGTATTACTTATTTTATTTTATTTTATTTTATTTTATTAGGGACAACAAACAGCAGTATATTAAATATTACACATGATTGGAGTACTAAAATAATAGAAATAACAAATACACTACTCACGACGTTATCCACAGATTACCATATAAAATACTTAGCATAGGTACCTACTGTTAATAATAACAATAAGGGCAAACTTAAAGGTACACATTACAAAGTTAAAATTATTACTCGATTTGTCATTAAAATGTATCTCGGAGAACATAAAATAAAGTGAAAAAGTCTAATAATATCTGAATCTTAATACTAGGGACAAATATAAAGGTTTGGAGTCAAATAAAATCGGCATGTAAAAAACAAGAGAAAAAAAAAGGACAAACTTAAAGCTACATAAATGCATGAGGTGAGGGAATCAAAATTAAGTAACATCAAAAATTATTATGGCTGTTCCTTTAAAGTGGAAATAATTTGTTTTTTGAACCTATTCTTATTCAGAAATATAATATCAATTGATCCAAACTTTTTATTATAAGTGTCGACCAATCGGTACAGCGGTGAGCGTGCGCCTGAGTTGGTACGACAGAAATTAGTGGCAAACAAACATCGTGAACGTACTTCTCTACTCTGTACTGTGCGAGGGACCAGGTAGCACAAACTTTTCACAAGATCAGAACAATCAAACTTGTTGCGGCATATACTAAACAGGGTCATCATTTCAAGGAGTGTGCGTCTAGATTGTAGGGTCAGGATATTGTATTTTTCGAGCAATGATTGGTAGGAAACCTTTTTACGAAAGCATCTATAGTGCACAGAGCGAAGGTATTTACGTTGGACTAACTCCAATATTTCTATATATTTTTTATAAAAAGGATTCCAAATAGGGACTGCGTACTCTAATTGTGGTCGGATTAACGACTTGTACAAATGCAAATAAGTGGAAGGGCGATGGAATTCTCTAGAGGTGCGCATTACGAAGCCAAACATTTGATAAGCTTTATTGACAATATTATTCACATGCGCATCGAGATGGAGCTTGGAGTCTAACTGAACACCAAGATCGCGGAGACAAGTAACACTATTTAAGACAGTGTTGCCTAAACGATAACTAAATTTGATAACCAATTTCTTTTTGGTGAACGTAATACTATGACATTTAGAGTAACTAAGCTGAAGTTTGTTAGAAGAACAGTATTCTAAGAAACGATCAAGGTCCTTCTGAAAATCTATACAGTCAGATTGATTGGTGATATTTTGATATATCTTTAAGTCATCCGCATATAGGAGAAATTTCGAAGATTGAAAACAATTCTTAACGTCGTTAATAAATAAAATGAATAATAA
The DNA here is from genome assembly GCA_947386135.1 of Melanchra persicariae. Taxonomy (NCBI): domain Eukaryota; kingdom Metazoa; phylum Arthropoda; class Insecta; order Lepidoptera; family Noctuidae; genus Melanchra; species Melanchra persicariae. Next base: position 1,577,817 of record OX376655.1, on the reverse strand, counting down.
TGGACCTAGAATGGATCCTTGCGGGACTCCAGATGTGACTTGAATGGGGCTAGACTCATAGCCGTTTATCACCACTTTTTGAGTCCTATCAGTGACGTAAGAAACAAACCAGCGAAGCAGATTACCTCTGATGCCGTTGAATGCAATTTTGTCTAGTAGTATCTTGTGATCCACTTTGTCGAAAGCTTTTTGGAAATCAGTATATACCGCATCAATTTGCTCTCTATTATCGAGGCTTTCAAATAACTGCGATGTAAAAATGAGGAGGTTACTCACGCAGGACCTATCTTTTACAAACCCATGCTGTTCTTTTAATATCACGTGGCGTAGAACGGGGTAGATCTCGCTATGAACGAGTTTTTCAAAAAGTTTAGAGAGCGCCGACAGCAAAGAGATTGGGCGGTATGTAGACACATCATTTTTAGAGCCGCTTTTGTGGACCGGAACAATGTTAGCTCGTTTCCAGATCTCTGGGAATACGCCATTAGTAATGCATTTATTAAATAGTAAGAATAGAGGAAAGCACAGTGTGTCGCAGGTGTTTTTTAAGAAGATAGAGGGAATACCGTCAGGGCCCGGCCCCTTTGATGCATCTAAAGACTTAAGTTCACTTTGTATCTTGTCCTTGGAAAAGTGTAAATTGCAAAGGTTAATATCATTATCAGGAGTAGGGGGCGGTGGTTCCCATGAATTATGATCAAACGTAGAGGGTTCATATACCGAATGGAAAAATGTGGAGAATAAATTACAAGTAGTAGTGGGATCATTGGAAGACTGTTGTTGGTAGTAGACTGTGGAGGGGATACTGTTACTGGATTTACGACTGGAGACATACGACCAAAATGCCTTGATATTGACAGACACGCTATCTTCCACTGTATTTATATATTTTTTATAGCATATGTCGACGTCTTTTTTAAATTTCGCTCTATAAATGGAAAATACTTCATAGTCGCTAATATTTCCGTATTTTTTCCACTTCGTCCATGCTTGTGATTTCTTTCTGTATGTATGCAAAAGTGATTTAGTAAACCAATTCGGAAAATTACAGCTTTTGGGTTTGTGCGTGGGAGTGTGTCGCTTAATGATATCATAGATCTTTTCGTAGAAAATTGAAACTGCTTCCTCAGGAGATAATTCTTCTAGAAGGCTAAGCCAGTCAACGGCTTGAATTTCGGAATTAATCTCAACATAGTTAGATTTATAATAATTAAGTGGAATTCGGTTTACATATTTTGATATAAAAGAAGGTTTTCTAAATGGTATTAATGCATAGAAGACTGGATGGTGGGAATCAATGGGCAAAAGAGAAACATTAGGAGTATGAGTCACTACATGTGTGTTACAGAAGAATAAGTCCAGGATGCGCCCGTTTTCGTTAGTAATACTGTTATATTGGTTCATATCCAACAGTGAGCAAAAACTCAATAGATGACGACTAACATTGGAATAAGTGCTGCTCGCGGCGCACGCCATATGAGTTTTAGAACTAATCCAATTAAGCTCAGGTAAATTAAAATCACCTCCTAAAACGACGTACTCTATGGAGGGATCGTCAATTAAAATAGCCAGTGAATCAATAAAGTTAACATAAATATCTTCTGCTGTATTAGGAGGTATATAAGTGGCGCAAAGTAGTAAATATTTATTATCATGAAAGGGGATTTTAATTATTTTATGTTCCGGTAAAATTAATGGAGGAGACAATGTGAGACATGACGAATTAAGGGCCTTGGAGATCGCTACTAGGACGCCTCCTCCATCTTTCTTATTAGAGACGCAACGATTACGGTCACACCTGTATACTGAATAGCGGTCATCAATAAATTCATTTTCTGAAATATCCGGCGTCAACCAAGTTTCGGTTAAAATAATGATATCGTAAGAGTGAGACAATATGTTAATATACAGTGTATTCAGTTTGGTCCTGATCCCTCGGCAGTTCTGATAGTAAATACATAAATTATTATTATCTTCAGCCATTATAAAAGCGTGGAAAGTGTAGTGTGAAAGCGTAGTTATAAAGTATAGCATTCAGTTTCAAATGGAAAATAATTGATTGTTTACAAAACAAAAAGGTATTCAGGTGTACAATAACGGCTTTAAAGACTAACAGCACAGTAATCAGCCGACACATGATAATATAATACGCATATGAACATTTAAAAACTAGATATAAACAATTGAAAACAATATTTTGTGTTAAGTAAGCAAGTATGAAATAATCATAAACAAAAATAAAACTTAAGTGTCCCACACAAGACAAAGTATACCCAGAACATAAATACCTAACGTAAAACGTAACATACCCACTTATAACTAAAAACTTAACCCTATCAACAAGTAGCGACAAGCTCGAACAGACATTAGTTAACAATATTAGGATCTGAAGGGTGAAAATTTGGCTTAATCTTACTGGATATTTCATCTTCCGTGCGAATGGCGAAAGTAGAAGAGTCTTCAGATTCTTTGACCAGGACAGTCGCATTCCTAACCCACACGAACTTGAATTTCTTGAGTTTGGCTGCTTCGCGACATTTGCGAAATAAATCTTTGTTACGCAAAGTCAAATGTTCATTTAGGTAGATGCGACACGAAATCCCTGAGAGGCTGATGCGGTCAGTAGTAAGTCCCTTTGATAGCCGGAACGCACTAAGAAGATTATCCCTCATTATCCGGGTAGTAAATTTAACTATAATGTTCTTAGGTCGATTATTTTGTGCATGTGCATGTGGGACACGGTGGATTGATATGATGTCACTTGAGGCTATTGACATATTGACTGCCGAACCAATTGACTCTAATATAGACATCAGGTTCTCACCACGTTTTTCAGGCATATTCGCAATTTCTATATTACATTGTCTCGCCTGTTGCTCCAATGTATCGATTTTTCCTTCCAATAATCTAATATTAGTGATCGTGGAACTACTACTTTGCGATTCCAATTCCTTCAGGCGTTTTACGCAGTCTGTATAATTGTCTGAATTAAAGTTAACCGAAGATTTTAAATCGGTCACATCCTTCGACATTTCGGTATGTTGCATTCTTAAGTCCGATATATCTTTTTCCATACGGGAATATTCCGCGCGCAGTTCCTTAACCTCACTCTGAATCTGAGAAGAAGTAGCTGATAATGTATTTAAATCATCACGAAGGTTGTTAATACATGTATTTACATTTAAAAATTGGTTATTCATGTCGGTTCGAAGATCTAAAATGGCCTTCTTCAACTCTGCAGATAACGAGTTTATGGCCTGAGTAAGTTCACAATCTGGTTGCTTCCGCTTTCTCATGGTAACATTGGGACCAGGTTCGACACTAGAGTGTAGGTCTGGATTCGACTGGCATTTATTCTCCGGTGAACGCAACACTGACATGGCGTATAGAGATATCACCTGTACGTATAGCCTCTTAGTATAGAAGTATTAAGTAGTACCGTAATTCGCCGCGCTGTCCTCACTCGCAGTTAGCTCAGTGACTTAAGGCGCCGCCTTTACCCGCCACTACGCGACGCGTCGCCGGTTCGAGCCCAACGATCTGCACAACTTTGTGTGTTTCTTCAAAAATCAGCTCCACGCTGTCAGGCAGGCTTGAGCGACAGGGACACCGCACTACAAGTTTTAAGATGGCGCAGGCAGTTTATGGCACTTCACACAAGATAGTACGAGAGGGTCCGATAAAGTAGGAAATCCAAAATCCGAGTATATAAACAAATCAACAGCGCGTCCACCCACAGCTAATTCTCGAAATGAACTGAGGGAAAGAGACGAAGCTATACAGGACGTATAGCTCCGTCTCTTTCCCACTGGAAGTAATATTAAAGTAATACTGCTTTAAGAGTTGGTGGTTTAGGCTCTGGTAACTTTACTGCGTATTGCTAAATGGTGGATGGCCTTTGAGTCGTTGACCAATAATATGAATTATTAATTTATTGATAGTTCTCGATGACCTGGTGAGGGTCGCGGGTAACCGATGGATGCGAGACACACAGGACCGGTTGTTGAGGCGACGCTTGGGGGAGGCCTATATTCAGCAGTGGACGTCTTTCGGCTCTGATATGATGATGATGATGATGATAGTTCTAGGTTGACGTTTACCTAACGAGACAATTTAAAGTCTCAGTTTCATGACCTAGAATCAAAGATTCTATAATTCATAGCTATCAAAACCTTTGGTAGGTACTATATTTGTATTTGTGAGAATATGTATGTACAATACAAAGTGTAAGTGTACAATACCATGACTTGCCAATGCCTACATGATTCCGTCGAGAAAAAGGTATAGTGATAGGCTTCTTGTAAAGCTCTGACTCCTTCCCACACAGGAATTATGATGGTATTAGAGCGTCATAGGCCAGTATTTCAAAACGTTAAACTCTAACTCAACTCGAACCATCACAAACTATCCCTGCCAGGGTTGCGTATTCTGTTCAGAAAGAGTTACCGCGGCCCTGGAACGCAAGAGCAATGGAAGGAACACGGATGGGTTTTAGTCAGTAAGAGTCTGATACTCCCTTCCGCTCCACCCAGAGCGGAAGAAGTCATTTGATGATAACCCATACTTAAAAAAAAAACGACCATCGGATCTTGTCACAAATTAAATTTTTCGTGCTCAAGATAATGTGTTTTAGCTAAACAAGCGCGTTTACGCATTTGCTTGCTCATCTCTCGAGTACGAAAACGTCAATAAGACAAGCTGTCATTGACATTTTCGTGTTCATATTAGAGTTGGAGTTTATGTTTTAGAATATGGGCCTTAGTCAGTCAGTCAGTCCCTCATTATGCAAACTAACAATAAGTGTGTGAAATCACTGTTCTGTGACCAGCTATTAAGGCTATGATTTTACGATTCCAAGGTACGCAATATAGGTTTCCTTTTAGCTACTATTTCTTACTTGGAGAATATCAAATTATGTAAGTAATTTAAGCAAATATTCAATGTGATATTGTACTGAGGTAAATACTAAAACAATTATCGTATATGGCGATGTGAAATTAAAAACATTGTACCTATTGCATGACTTCTTTGTTTCGTAATTAAAAGTGAAGATTCCCGAGAACTACAAAGGTTTAATAAAAAAAACAGTAAAATTATTTTTACTGTTTTTTTTATTAAACCTTTGTAGTTCGTTTTTGGTAGTTTGTGGCTGCACACTTAAACGATTTATTTATATAAATCGTTTAAGTGTGCAGCCAGTGAACAAAAGTGTTCGTTCGGCATAATGCAGCAACATTGCCAAGCTAGAATGCTGGTATTTTAATAAAATGAAATTAAGAAACGTTAATATAAAATGGTACACAGCTGTGGCAAACAGTAAATAAGCAAAAGAAAGAATGTAAAATAATGAAAAGCATAATAATTCTACAAGACAAGAAAATAAATAAAAATGGCCATGATGAAAATCTCGTTGACAAGGATTCATAAGACTCGTAATGAAGATTCGGACTTTGTTTTATTAATTTTTGAAAGAAGGATACCTTCAAAGAATAACATTGTTGTCCATTTGAATGTCCGTTAAATGTTTCTGAAGCGAGGTTTCATTTTTTCATTTTGGTCCTAAAAATGTTTTGATAAAACATGAAACTCTTGACGAGCAGCCTATTGTTATTAATAAATACGAATTTTTATTAGTAAAACGTTGAACTGGCAGAATCACGCTTTAACTTGATACTTTTGTATTTTCCTATTTACCTATATTTAACTAGCTTTTGCCCGCGACTTCGCCCGCGACTTTGCCCGCGAGGATGTCGGTTATCGCGTAAAAAAGTCTATGTCCTTCTCCATAATCTGCCATACATATTTGATTTTATTATTAGGTATTTATTTCATTAATCTCCTAATGTTATTTGTTGTGCTGTAAAATAAAGAGTTTTCTTATAAACTTGGTATGCGCAAGATATACAGTTCTAAATAGTTAGTAGAGAACATTTTTGAAAAAGAGTTCAGGGGGACAGATAGACTGATTTTTCACTTTCTATAGAAAACCTAATATCGCTCTAAACTGTTTTTCAAAAATGACCTCTATTAACTTTTTAGAACTGTATATCTTGCGTATGCATACCAAGTTTCATTAAAATCGGTTCATTCATTTCGAAAAATAAGGACTTGAAAGTTTGTATGAAATGCCATGAGGCGTAAACGCTCTTAATTGATGTTCTATACACAAAACTTGCCATTTCAAGAACAAAATACCACGCCAAAACGCGTCAAACCGCATGATCAGAAAATTTCACTAGCAGCAGGATTATGCTTCCCTTTCTATGAATAATTTCACGCACGTCAACCGCCATGTTGTCCCCTGGTGATAAACAATCACAGTTGGTAATTAGTGTGAAATCATTAATTTATAATAGTCTCTGTTTGTACGCACGAGTGGACGGACGATGAATGTTGGTTCAGCTTCGTGGTGTGCCTCGGAGTTAGCAACGAGGGCGATATGACTGATAAGAGTTTTTATTAATGTCGCATACAATTAGCTAAACCAGCCGTTTAATTGGTGGCCTAGCCTTTTCATTTAAATACGCCAATTTTTCAGCGACCTAAGTGACATCTTGTGTTAAAGATCGTTTAATGACTTGCCCATGTTACTTATGTCGCTAATTGAACGGCGCAAATCATTGAAAAGGCTAGGTTTTTAATGAAATGGCTGATAAAACTAGTTGACTGTGACATTAATATTATGACTTTGTCTCTGTCATATCTGACATTGACTAGAGTCAAGAGCAAACCCATCACTAATAAAAAAAAAAAAAACAATTAATGATTGCAAAGATCATAGGTTTGTTTCATAATAACATTAGCTTGTAATAAAAAACTTTTTTGTTCAAAATAAACAACAAAGGCCTCATGAAAGGAGATCTACCAATTTTCCCCTAAGCAACTGAACTGAGAATGAACGTAAAACCTAAGAACGGGTCGTTGCAGTCATCATGAACAACTTTTACTGTAGGACCAACCCCGAAATCGCGAACACATTGTATTAACGCAAATTAATGGACATTTTGTCTTCTATTTATCCTTATACAGGTGCAGCGCAAAACCTTGGTTTTTGACAGTTCAGGAGTTCCAAAAATAAAATAAATAAGACCCTTTCAGAATCAATCAAAAGCACAGAATAATTGTTTACAGTGGCATGTGTGCTGTTTTCGGGAAAAGGCTAGACCAAACTAAAATAAAAAAAACCAATTGGTAACACACGGTACTCAAGAAGCTAAACCTTCTCTTTGAGGTTTTAAATAAACCACACCTAAATTTTCTCGTCCGCTCACGCAAGAGGTTGTGTGCAGACTGCGAGTTGCACAGAGAACCATGGAACGTTACATGCTTGGCATACGTCTAATAAATCGAGTTCCAAACGGCGAGATCCGAAGATGTACGAAGGTTATCGAAATCGGAAAATGAATTGCGGAACTAAAATGGAGCTGGGCAGGGCACCCGGCAAGAATAGGTTGGATGATAGATATGAGAGAGGATTGGAAGTAGAAGTGTTGGTCGGCCGGTGGCGAGATGGCCGGACGAAATTGTTGCCATCGCGGGTAGAACCTGAATGAGGCTGGCACAGGAAGGTGACGATTGGCACAAAAAAAGAGGCCTATGCTCAACAGTGGTTGAAGTCGGGCTGTGCATGATGATGAAAGTGTCTCAGGCAAAAATAGAACTGAAAATCAACTGGCTACATTATAGACGGTCGCCCTGAGATCAAACAAACCACAAAACCTGCAGTGGCTGCTACATTTGCACCGGACTAATGAAGTGGTTACAAAGTAAACGGCTCGTGGTCGGGAATTAGCTAGATGTGGCCAGTGAGTAGTGTTGGGACAATCTCTCTGCCGACTTGAATTTATTTCTGATTTTTATTTTTTATTTCTGCATGGTTCAAAGATATGGCTTATGATTCCTACTAATATTATAAATGCGAAAGTAACTCTGTCTGTCTGTCTGCCGTTAACGCTATAACGGCTGAACGAATCATCATGAAATTTGGCAGAAGAATATGGAGAAGGACATAGGGTACTTTTTTACGCGATAACAGACATCCTCAATATTCTCAAACGACCTATCCTACGACACCCCACACCGTGGGATAGATCATTGCATCCAAACCTAGATAAGAACTTTATAAACTTCTTAGAAACCAGAACCTCCAGTCCTAATTGCAATTTTAAACAAAACAATCCTCTCTGCAAACAACACATAAAGCACATAATCGAATAAACTATTTAACTTCCACATTGTAACTAGCACAGACCACAACAAACGAACTGGACTGGTGCTATGTACACTGAAACTAATTTACACCACCATTAATTAATAACCGCGACCTCACCAAGCACTCTAATTATGATATAATTATTGTGGCTGGCCTTTTTTTCTAGCCAGAGTCAGCATTTGATTGCCATTCAATGTGGCAATACCGCTGCCGTTGGGGCTCTTTTGCCATTCACTGCGATGTTTTTTTATTTTATTTTCGAATGGGCTAGCTCTTGACCTCAATCACGCCTGATGGAAAGCTATGGATGTGGTATACGATGGAGCGAGCGAGGCTAGAACATAACTTAACTTTGGATAAAATAACTCATCCTTATTAGATTACACTGACAAATCACAGATTACAGGAGTGGAACTCTCTGCCTGCGTCTGTGTTTCCAAAAGCTTACAACCTTAATCTCTTCAAAGTTAGAGTGAACAGGCTCCTTCTGGGTAAGCTCGCTCCATCGTAGACTTTGTCTCTGTCATCTCTGATATTGGCTAGAGTCAAGAGCAAACCCATCACTAATAAAAAAAAAAACACTAATTACATAATCTTTAAAACTCAAAAGCTTAAATTAATAATTATTTGTCTAATTGTAGTACCACAGAAAGTGAAAACAATAAATAAATACACTCATTTCCATTAAAAACAAATAATCTCTATAGTCCATCCCACTGCCCAAAATATGAACATTACAACATCCACGAAATAATTAATAAAGTTCATAATCCAGCATTAACATAAAATCTATAATCCGTATCGAAACCGAATCATAATACCCAATTAAAAAACAACTCAAACGGTCGCACAATATCGGATAAAACTCATTACGTTAGAAGTTTCAGCCATTAATTGAAACATTTGGAAACACAATTTTGCGATTGGTTTCATTCCGTGGACATGAATTCATGGGACAACCAACTCTATGTCACAGAAAAGCTCAAATTCATTTTTTTAAGACCTTTCGTAATGCAAATAAAATACAAAACTGCAGTACCAGTCGATACTTCAGTTGGTGGCGACGAATTGAAATTATCTCGAATTCTGAAGTCTACATCGTTGTGGTGATTGGAACAGTCCCCGCAGAATTGCTAATGCATTCTCATTGGTTGGCCGCGTCGGTTGACATCGTGTCATGTCGGTTCATTCGATATTGAAATTTGAATTAGCTACGAGCTTCGAAATGAAATGTTCGTTAAGTTTTTTTCGTTCAAGTCGATTACTTTATTGCTATGATTGCTATTGGATTCATATCAAAGGAAAAATGGCAGTGAATGATATTCATTGATGTTTGATATTTGTGACAATGTTACTCTTACGTCGTTTCTTTGCGAACTGGCATAACAAATATATCCAGACTTTGAATTTACCCAACCTTATAAAATGTAGGTAACCTAACTCATGTACAAAAAATATCAAGTAACTTTAGTACCAAACAGATTCTTTAAGGACCATATAATATTAAATCAAGAAACTATTTGTCGTACAGTATTTAACAGAGCGTAAAGGACACATTTTATTATAATGTACTTATTCAAAGCAGTCAAGACCTCTTCAGAATTACACAGACTTTGATATTTCCAATCCACTTAGCAAGAAACCCAATTTCAAGAGCTCCCGAGAATAGCAACATCACTAATTTCACAAGTACCTCCCTACATAAAAATTCAATCAACTTTGTCGGCATTATCATTTATTTAGGCTTCTTAAAATTCAATTGTAACTCTGTTTCTCATTAGTCAGAACTCAAAAGTGAACTGACATTGGAACTTTCCAAATCACCTGAGCGCTTGCTCCATTAGCCATTCATTCATTCACTCACTCAAGTTCGGAATGAACGATCGTTACGTTTAAATAGATCGTTATGAACGAACTCACGCGATGTTGAGGTGACTTGAACATTTTTTTCTGAATTGAATCTTTATTAATTTCAATGACTTGGTTGATTTGAAATTTTCGTGATGAATGAGTTTGTTGAAAATATTTTTGCATAAACGCTTCGAGGCTCCGGATTGGAAATAAATTGACGCGTATTTTTATACTGTGATTATTTCGCCGTTGAAAATGTTTATTCATGTGCAGATTTTATGTCGTGAATGAGAATGTTTCTGACATCCAAACCAAACATTTTAATAGGACATCAATTACGTTTGGAAAAACAAATCAAGCGACAAAACAAGTCGATTATAGTCACAATTTAAAAAAAACCAGGTATGTGCGAGTCCAACGAAGAAGACTTCACACGAAGGGTTCTGAATCACCTGCCAGGGTTGCGGATTTTGTTCGAAAGAGTCACCGCGGCCCTGGAAAGCCTTTGCTTTCCAGGGCCGCGGTGACTCTACGAGAAGCACGGATAAGTTTTAGTCAGTAAGAGTCTGACACTCCCTTCCGCTCCGCCCAGAGCGGGAGTAGTCATTTGATGATTTCCCATCCAAAAAAAAACAGCTTTCTTTGTGCTTCCGTTTTTTATAAGCGGCAATACACATACATTTATTGTGAAAACAACTGTCTACGTAATACATCCTGCTAACAGACAGACGGACGGACAACGGAGACTCAGTAGGTAGGTAATAGGGCTCCTTTGGTGACCCTTCGAGTAGGTACGGAACCCTACAAACAATTATTTCGTTTAGAAATCACTTTGAATATACAAGGTAATAAGGAGGGAAGTGGAAATTATATTTTTTCCTACTCCTCCGCTGCTATTATCTGATTAATTTCGTTGCGGGATCCAAGACCGTTGAATTTTTAGGGACTCGTCGAGCTTCATTGACTCGGCGTTTTTCTGGTGGTCGCCACTGTTGATTCTGGCTTTCAGGAGTTGCAGTGGTTTGGGAATGTGTGGCAGGCTTGTCATATCTACACGTCTAGTATAGCTCCGTTTTCCTGCTACATCAGACTCTTACTGACTAAAACCCATCCGTGTTCCTCCAAATTCCCTTTGCATTGGGCCAGGGCCGCAGTGACTCTTTCGAACAAATTCGCAACATCAGGATGGTCTTAGGTGTCATACATTTTTTGTCACAAATTAATTTTTATAACGGCATCTCGTACAAACTTTCAAGTCCTTTTTTTTCGAATTGAAAGAAACAATTTTAATAAAACTTGGTATACATACGCGAGATATCCAGGTCTAAATAGTTCGTAGAGAACATTTTCGAAAAAGAAATCATCTTCGTATGAAATTCCGTTGGGCGCAAACGCTCTTAAGCGGACCGCTTAAGAACCTTTCTCAAGAATCTCGTTTCGGAAGATACAGACCGATGACCTGGTGAAGGGTGCGAGAATCCATTGGATGAGAGCCGCATAGGACCACCGGTCGTTGTGGCGATTCTTAGGGAAGTCTTAAGTCTAGCAGTGGAAGTCTAACGTTAGTCGATGGACTACAGCCGGAGTAGGTACTTATTAATTTCCTAATCTAATTTATAAAGCATGTCTTACGTAATGACGCTGGGAATCTTGTAAATGATGCTTTTAAATTAACGTAATCTACAGTCTTAAAGACGTACTGAGGCGTGAACTCCCGGCAGACGTGGCGATAATTCCGACAAGGACATAAAAAAATGGGAAAACTGGTAAATTTTGAGCAAAATATTAAAAAAGAGACATAGAACGAATTGCTAGTAATTAAATTCGTGTTAGAAAATTAAATGATCTGTTACCGCACAATACGTACCTATACAACGTGTAACTGAATAAACGCAATACCTCTTGGGGTCATTGTATTGATCATCATGAACAACTTCTCTTCTCTATGAAACCACTGAAATCGCCAAAAAAAAAACAGCTGATTTATTTTTCGCGATTTCGGGTTTGATCCTATTGCAAAGTAAAAGTTGTTCATAATGATCCCCTTAAGAGGTATTGCATTTATTCTGTTACACGTTGGCTATACGCTTACGCATTGTGGAGCTTAACTCCCTTTAGAAATGTTAAGTAGATATTAAAACATTCACGGAACTAATTGAAATTACCTCAGCCGTGTCCATACTGGGAAAATGATCAAAAATTCGATTAAGTATTTAGGACAGTGAAACGAACTGCCCTTCCTGGTAATAGGTGTGACCGATGGCCCAGTTTTCAGAAATATTGGAAAATAACGAGAGGCCAGTCGGGTCTATTGTACCTTCGTCAGCTTTCAAATCGACGTCCGTATGTCACTATAAGGATCCAGCAGAATACCAGCGTCAGGTATATTTGCCTGACACATGCTGAGCTGGACTTCCATTTGGTGCAACTTGGAGACACGCACCGCACAATTTGTTTTAAATTCCATTTTTAAATAAAATTATTAAAGTAAGTAGGTATTTTGGCACTTCTGCCATAGATTCATAGATGTTCATAGTGCTTTATTTTTTTTTTTGTTTGTTATTTTTTTGTTTAATATTTGTACCTAACTCTTTTTTGTGTGCTGTGTTTTCTGTTCTTGCACCAAATAAATGCTTTATCTATCTATCTTTCAAATATTTTCTTTATCAATTCAGGACAGTCATTTAAATGATCACATTCTGAAGTTACTCACTGAGCAGATCAAAACAAGTAGGTAAATATTTTTTTTATTTAACCTTCTACTTTTTTCCCAATTTATCTGAGAAAACTACGTATATTTAAAAATAAAATTTTCGTCACTTTATTCTAAGAATAAACATTTCACCATTTCTAGTGCTATACCTATTGTCCATTTTAGAAATTATAAATACAATCGGTTTTAAATAATTAATAAAATTATGTAACAGAATAACGTTTGACTGTCACGTTAACACTATCACAATACGAGTTGGTAAAACAGATTTCAACGTAAACAGAGAAAACCAAAACAAACCTTTAAGAGGGCGCCGACCAAACGTCGACCGCGCAGTGGCGCCCTCATCGTTTGTTTGGTTATTTCTTTTATTTTAGAATGAAAATGCAGAAAATATGCCATTTAAGTTGTGCTCCACAAGATTATACGTTAATATTATTATAAGCGGTAGTTTTAAATTGTTCAGTTTTATTATAATCACTAAAACGGAAAATAGTGGCCACTTTTATCCGTTTATATCCGCATAGCGCTAATGCTGAGAATACTTTCCACGCGTTCCAAGATTTGGTTACCGGGGTGGGTAGTGTTTTTGTGTTTCTCCACCTGGATTTTTTCAGCATCAGTCCGGAGTCTGCATTTCTACTTGGTTTGCAATAGGGTCATTCCCTATTACATGCGGCTTTAACATAACTGGCAAAACTGCCAATTTTGGTTCCACCCTCCAATAGCTACATGCAATACATCGTTGGGTAGGTAGGTTTTGACCTGAGCAAAAGTTTCTATTACGCCAAGTTTCAAATGTTAGTCAGTTCCGAGTTATGATTTATTTTATTAAACATGTCAGTTTAAGAAAACATATGTACCTACTAGCTGTGCCTGCGACGTCGTCCGCGTGGGCTTAGATCTATGCTAGCCTACTATCTATCGGGTATGGTTTCCGCACTTAGTCCTGCTGTGGACCATTGTACGTGAGCCATGTCGGCCGTCATTCCAACCAGCCGGTTGGCTGGTTGGAATGACACCCTGAATACACTGAGTAGACTGATCTGCTTCTAGAGGGAGGTTTCCCTCTAGAAGCAGATCAGTCTACTCAGTGTATTCAGGGTGTCTGTGAGTGAATTAGGTGTCCCTATTGTTTGCCTCCGTATTTCAGTAACGCCTGTGCACTCAAGGAGCACATGCGATACCGTTTCCTCCTCCTCCATGCATGCTCTGCATAGATGTCTGTCTGTTATACCTATCGTGTGGAAGTGTTTGTTCAGTGAGCAGTGTCCGGTGATGGTCCCCGCCACCATTCGCAGGCTGCCACTATCCAGTCGCAGGAGGCGCCTGGTAAGTTTCCTGTCTAGTCCTGGCATAGCCTCCTTGGACTGCCTGCAGCCTGGTGCCAAGGTCCACCAGCGCTCTGCTTGTGTGTGGGTGTGTTCTTGTAGCCACGTTCGCAGCTGGGTGAAAGGGAGCTAGCTAGCCTACTATTTTAGTTCTTGAAATTCGAAAGTTTGAATGGTTGGATGTTTGTTACTCAATCACGCTAGTACGGCTGAATGGATCGGTATGAAACTTCGCACAGAGATAGATTGTAGTCTGGGATAGCATAGCACACAGACTGTTTCTTAATTCGGGAGTACCTTGGGAAAGATTCAAGATGAAAATCATTTTGTCCAAATAACTCGTTTACACCGTTTACTTTTGAATTGTTAAGGTCAGTTAGTAAAAAACATGAAGCTACGTTCCAAAGCGTAGATCTCTATGGAACGTGCAAGAAACTCCACGGCCATTCTTTTAAATCATCAGCCCTGACATGTGAAAATTCCCAATTAAAAAATAAATCTTACGTAATGTAAATAAACATTAAATTCGCGGCACAGCGGAGTGCTCGTGCGGTTAGAAAAATACTGGTTACATTCTATTCTATTCTATTTTTGTTTATGGCAAAGTCGAACCGTCCAGTTCAGCACTGTTACGACGCAAGAAAGTTTAATATCTTTTGATTTTGTGGGTCGATTTTGATGAAATCGCTAAATGTTACTCGGGTTAATACCTAATATTTTAAATATCTTAACTTTCGAATCCAATCAGTGGTTTTTGCGTGATGCTGACACAAACAATTGGACAAACAGACAAACAGACAAAAATGCGAAAATATTCAATGTACAGACACGGCAAATCTACGATTTTATTATATGTATAGATATACATTGTTATCAATAGGTACATATGTTTTCTTAAACTGACATGTTTCGACTGTGTTACCGACTTCAAAAAGGAGGAGTTTATACTCCTCCTTTTTGAAGTCGGTTAAAAACTGTATCAACATCAATTGCGTTGTTTAGAATAATAAAACGGAAAAACAGGCAGAGGTAGACTGCAACTTTATTTTATACTATAATTAAGCCCACTTCCACGAGCCAGAGTTTATCTCTAAACTCTTAATTAGCTGCTAACACGGGGCCATTATGTGTGAAATATTAATTATTTAAGAGCGTTTATGCCGTACGGGATTTCATACAAACTTTCAAGTCCTTATTTTTCGAAATTAATGAACCGATTTTAATGAATGTTAGTATACACACGCTCGATATCCAGGTAAATAGTTAGTAGAGAACATTTTCGAAAAAGAGTTCAGGGGAAAGACAGAGTGATTTTTCACTTTCTATAGAAAACTTAAAATCCCTCTCTCCCTCTAGACTTTTTTTCAGTTCATTTATTTCGAAAAATAAGCACTTGAAAGTTTGTATGAAATGCCATCATTCCATCTTTATAACATGGACTAACAGCTCACTTTGTGATTTGTGATCACTTCACCCAAGCCTTCACTTCAAAATGTTTACAGAATCGCACTGCAGAATCATAAGTGCTTGATAACAGTTAAAGGCAGTAGGTACCTCTCTTTTACAAAGAACTGATTTCCTTCAATGACAATCCAAATAGTTTTTTTTTTCATTTTATTAAGTACAGTGACAGACTACAGACCAAGACAATTCATCATAGCTATGACAACATACAGTATGTAAATCTGAATCCAATTATTACTGTACACAGCGTTCAATGTTTACTAAGCTTAACAAAGAGGTATTCTCGCTTGACCTTTTAATTCAGTAGTATTTTTACAACGATCGTATCCTAAGTACATTTTGACCTTTACCCCGATACCCATTTAAAGTCAAATTTCAAAGCGACGTTGGAATTAAGCGTCATTATGAGAACAATTATCTGACCCGTGTCAAGTGTCATAATACAGGGTTTGACGTCACATGTCAGTACAAATGGATGATAATACTATCGGCTTGGTTAGGCCGTGGCTAAAAATAGAATTACTTAATACTTACTTACGTCACCTTAGAAGTTGGAGACTTAATTAGGTTCTTACTTTTATTTTATTTAGGTACGAGGTGCAGACGTATTTAGAACATCGTCTAGTCTTAATGGAAACGTTTTCTATAACTTGGATATTCGATTATGAATTAAAAGCAAGAGCTCAGCAGTGACGTATTAGCGCAGACACTACCGGTACTAGTCGGTAACATTATAGATAAAATTATACGCGCACGGGTTATGGATAGGGTCGCAGATGTTTTTATGTTGCCATTAGAGAGCCCGGAAAACGCATTTATAGTTTATATATAATTGGCCTATAGGTAAGTACCTGTTATTTTGAAGCTACATTGTTGAGTTTATTCACATTTTCCTGCTTTTAGTTAGTCTGAAATGTAACAATAAATTCTACAGTGTAACAGATTAAACGCAAAACCTGAAAAGTTGTACTCATTATATTGAACAACTTTTATTATGGGAAAATTCAAGTGATCATAACATTTTGTCGCGTAGGTGCTCCCTCACTACGGTCTGAATTATACAGAAAAGTCGTAGTGAAGACGCGGCGAAGACGCGGCGCTGGCGTCAATTATATACAAACGGCGCGGCGCCGGCACGCCGCTCGCCTGTGTTGCGTCGTTTGTGTATAATCCACAACGTGTCGCTTACCCATATTTTGTGTTTTTATAGCGTACATATTTTATAAACCTTCACCATTTCACCTTGTATCTTACAGGTAAATCGAACTACTGTCGCAATATACCTGCAAATAAATATCTAATCTTCCCAAACAATACTCCATTCTAATCGTGCGTCTAACACCGAAACTAACTTCAACTAAGATTGGATTAACCGCACACTTTGTAATCCAGTTAGTTTTGACGCCGGATAGCATAATGCTGTTAACTTTAGCGTAATGCTGTTATCTTTGATGAGGGTTTAATGTTAAGTATGTTATTGTTGGTAACAATATCATTTTCAATGACAGTTATTTGGTCTATTATTAGAACGTTGACCATTGACCTTACTATTTTTAGCATGGGCTGGGTTTTTGTATCAAGTTACGGATACCTAGTTATTTTTATACCATTTGTAACAAGTAAGTTGACTGGTAGAGAATACCTTATACGTTCATCTATGAATTTTATTGTGAAGTATGATTTCGCTGATTTATATTACGAAACTAGTTAGATGCATACCTTAATATATGGTGTGTATAGTAACTAATCCATGAATCATGTCTTTTAAAGTGCATAGTTTTCACATTGGACGTCATATTAAAACAATACGATTTTACTTATATTTTATACAAAAAGGCTTAAAAATATGGCAAAGACTTAAATTATACAAAGCTAATTTTAATTTAGACCCAATTAAAATTAAAACCGTAAGAAATCAAGGTGGCCCGATAAATAAAACAGCAATTTCACATGTTTCACTTAATACAATAACAACGTACCAAAAACTAACTTCAAGTGACTTATTACTTTCTAAACCTCCGTTTCCGCTCCGTGTCGTCCTAAATCACGAACCAAAAATCCAACCTTACCAGCACACTATTATACTAACTACCAATACAAAAGCAACTTATTTTGCTACTGAAACTCCTCTAGAAAAACTTCCCGTACCGCGTTCCGTGTACCCAAATAGTTTTTGTAACAATTGCACGAGACAGCCACGTAGGGAATTGAACTGCACGTGGAACCGAGTTTGTCTACCTTTCACATCACTAGGCGCATAGAGATGTGTGTTTTGAACTGCCTGTAGTGTACTATATAGGATAGCGTAAAAACTAGTGATGCGATTGCTATGTTTAAGTGCAAGTTTTTGTTGGTGTTTCAAGCTTTGTTTTACGAGCCAAGTACTCAAGTATTCAGGTTGGACTTTGAGGATTTAAAAAATAAGTTTTTGAAAAATTAAACTCGCACTGATTTTGAGGCTTACTTATAAAAAAATATAACCATAATAATGATTAGTTTAAATATATAGAATAACAAAATCTTCTAAGCTTCAGAAGATTCTCAATCACCGTTTGGTCTTCTGCGAACTAGAATATGATAAATCAGTATTCGAATTTATCATATTATTATGGTGAGATTTTTCTATAAATTAGAAGTCGGTTATAAATTGCTCATTTATGTTTTTATTTGTTCTTGACAAACCGAAAAACTCTGCAAAATTTTAACACACATCATTGTTATGCTTTTTAATATCAATATCTACAGATACTTGCCTGAAAACGCAGTAAAACATATTGTAACCACGAAGAGATAAAATCTGAACTCTCACGCATACAAGATAATTCTTTTATACCAACAAAGAAATATTGTGTTATTGAGTACTAGCTTTTTTCCGCGGCTCCGCTCGCATCGATGTCGGTTATCGCGTAAGAAGTAGCCTAATATGTGCTATTTGCAAAATTTCATGACGATCCGTTCAGTCGTTTTAGCGTGCAAACGTAACAGACAGACAGACAGAGTTACCTTCGCATTTATAATATTAGTAGGGATTATCTAGGATCCAGTTGAGTCTAATATTCGATTAATTCCAAAAACTGTTTTAGAAAAAAATATGATCTTCAACTTACAAAGGATTTCCTGTTAGCTCCCACGATGTAATCTGAAAGAAGCAAACAAATATTCATGAGTCCATTGTAATCTTTTAAGTGATAAATGCATACAAAAAGAAATATTAATTTAAATCCGACAGAGTGCAGGTGCTGAATACAGATTTCTGCTGGTCCGTGACAATGCTTGCATAAATATTCATAGACTAGCTCAGCCAAACACAATCAAAATGGGAAGTCTTGCTGTAAAACATGTACCTACAGACTGACAGAGGGATTATGTTTAGCATGTATAAATGCCCTACGGCATTTCATACAAACTTTCAAGTCCTTATTTTTCGAAATGAATAAACTGATTTTCATGAAACTTCGTATGCATACGCTAGATATACAGGTCGAAATAGTTAGTAGAGAACATTTTCCAAAAAGAGTTTAGAGGGAGAGAGAGAGTGATTTTAAGTTTTCTATAGTAAGTGTAAAATCACTCTATCTTTCAGCCTGAACTTATTTTCGAAAATGTTCTCTGGTCAGGTCAGGTCAGGTCAAAGACATGGGACCCTAAGGTTTTGGAGAGGTGTCACCTCTCCAAAACTTTAGGGTCCCATGTCTGTTTCATAAGCCTTAAAAATAGCAAAAGTATTAATACCATTATACAATTAATTCACACAAACTTATCTTAAGGCTGATTTATTTAGATAATTGCTAACTTAGGAATTAAAATGGTCGTTTGACAGATTTTGCATAGGAAGTGCGTCAAATCGCCATATTTATTCTAACAGTTACGTGACTATTGAAAAATCGACACTTAGTAAAAAAAAAAACTCGGAAGTTAAAAAGTCAAAATGGGCATCGAGCCCATTTAGTTCCCAAAACGCGGAACCTACCCTGCTCAATAACAGACGAACTAGTCAGTGCTTGCAGTGAAACCAATCTACTCCGCGTTTTAAATCCTCGGGCCTGAGAGGCACACGGAGCCGATGAGCCGGAAAATAGGGTGCTCGAACTAATTGATATGTACCCATTCGTGTGCTCGAAAAGTCGTTTGTGGTACTGGAATTGCAGAAATGGTCGTGTAGGTTTTTTCCTATACCAAGGTGTAACTATGAACTACGTACAAATATTTCGTGTAAAGGCACTGCACTAACTCATTTAATTTCATATTAGATATTTGAAGTAGTATAAAAGAGGCGCCAGTGACGGAAAAGTCGAAAGGGAACCGCTTGTCTTGGTATGGTCATGTGAAGAGGAAGGATTAAAAGAGTTATGAATATGAATGTGGATGGATGGAGAGAGAGAGGAAGGCCAAAGAATAAGAATGACAAAACAATAGCATAAGCTAGTTCCCATATATTTTGAAATAGATTTTTGCCGAGAAGACTTAAATTAGAACGTTTTTAAGTTTTATGAAGACTTGAATTAGAATTTAATTGGATTTTATATAATTAAAGAACTTTGTATAGCAAAGCACTAACCTCGTACAGCCACTAAACTTGTTACAAATACTTTCCGTTTATCCCCGTGTACTGCAAAATATACTGTTTCGCAAACGTCCAAGTTCCACCGTAACGGAAATCCAAGATAAGTGCACCATAATGGTTTATAGAGGTAGTTTCTCGCGTCTAGTGTTTATTTTATCCAGTGCTTGTTTGCAAATCGTTAGCTATCTAGGGAAAAACAAAGGATCGTAGATATTTTTGTTTGGTAAATGCGATATTATTTGCTCTTGGCATGTTGTCGTAACTGGGTTTGGAAATCCAGGACCTCGATTCGGGATTATCGGTCAAAGGTTTTTGTTACTTAAAGAGGCTACCGTTATTTTTAAACTCGTAGACCCTTGTAGAGATGATGGACGCAGACGCCATCCTGGCGTCGTCCTTATTTGCTAGTGATTGTACGAGTTAACGATGCGATTTAGTTGCGCTATGAAAATGATCCGATGATTTGCAAGCTTCAATTAGGATCACTTAAAAAAAAATGTGTGTGTGTTAATCTCGTCGTAATGAAATCACATCGTTAACTCGTACTATCGTTAGCCAATTAATTCGATGCCAGACTTTGAGACAAAAAAAAAAACACCAACAATGTTTAAAAGAAAAAATGGACCAAAAAAAACGAGCAGTTTTTTCAAGCAGTTTGTGGCATTTACTTTAGTTCAATGACAGATTTGATGTCACCGACTGCATCAGACTGCTTGAAAAGTCATTTCTTCGAAACTTTTTAGTCGTTTTTTGTGGTCATTTTTTTTTAAGTAAAATTTTTATGTTTTGATATTTTTCCTAAATGTATTTCAGAGTATCAATTCTACACACACACAGATTTCGACTGAGATGCGAATGTGAACGTTTCTTATAAATTAGACATCACCCATAAAATAATAAGACCACGCACTGCTGGAACACCCTTTATACCTACACTTTCATATTTAATACTCGTAATAGTTCAAGTTCCTTATTTCTAAGCTTTATAAATAAACCACACATAGCTCATTAAATAATCCTAAACACTAATAACAAAACGCAGGTACATAACAAACACTGTCGAACTTTCTCGAAAACTCGACGATCGGAGTTTCTCAGTAACAGAAAAGCGAAATAAGTGGTCCAGTGTCATCGGAACTTTTACACATCCGTGCACACACATGCACCCAGCTCGAACCATTTACATGTGTGTTTTATTTACTTTGTCAATTAGAATTGGGTCAGCTGGTCAGCAATATGAACTAGTTAATACTCTAGGGAAATGTTCTGACGAATTTAGTTATGTTTTAGTGTGACAAGACATTGTTTATTTGGCCGAAACTATTCAGTATATATTCTGTGCATAACTAAGAAACATTGGCGACTGCGTTCTAGACAAAAATCCTACGAGAATATAATTTGTCCGTAATAATTATTGTTAAGGCGATTGATTTTGGAAAGAAAAAAAGAAGAAACACTTATTTCACGACAGTGCACACACACAAAAAGTAAAATATAAAAGTGAAAACCATTAGAAAAACAGTGTGTGCACCTCAAGGTTTTTTTTTTTTAACCGCTCTGGATGGAGCGGCAGGGAGTGTCAGACTTTTACTGGCTAAAACCCACCCGTGCTCCTCCTAGTGCCTTTTGCGTTCCAGGGCCGCGGTAACTCTTTCGAACAAAATCCGCGACCCTGGGAGCCTCAAGGCTTCATTTTCATTTTTTTTATTGAAAAATGAGCTTGCTCTTGACCTTGATCACAATACCTTTTAAGAAAGATAGTAGAGTTATGTATGTACATATAAATATAAACAAAGGTAACCAAATCGTGTAAGAATTTAATAAATCCGTTTCCTGCCATCGCTTCACTGGAACAGTTACACATCAGTGCATACGAGAAACTAGCTCGCAGTAACAAGTATTTGCATTTATTCAGTGTTTCCATGCAAAATGAAGGTGCTTCTGGCGAGCTTGAACAAACAAGGATTTCTTCGTAGAAATCTCTGGTATTGGAAACCACTTTCAAATAGTATTCATGAATATTCACCGACTTACATGTACTAACATGTTCTTATTTGTACGCGTGCTATTCTGTGGGTAGTTACTGAATATTTTATATAAATATTTAATATTTATTTGCACCTAGAAACAGTTCCAGTGATCAACTAATGTAGGAATAACTTTATGAACAAAAGCTCATCATATTCATAAGTCAATAGCAATTCTCTGCTGAATAAAAGCTCACTGTGCCATATGGTTTCATCTCAAATTGATTCTAAAGGAGAAGTGTTTGCCCAGCGGTGATTTCAAGAAATAATTTGGCGATGAAATAATTCATCACTACTCTAAGAAGCCATATAAATAACATAAAAAAATATAAATATTGCTTCATAAGTCTGATACGTGACAATACATAACATCGATAATTTTCCGTCTCGGTGATAAAACACAATTATTAAAACAAAATACAATACATTGAAAATTTAATTAAAATTTAACAATGAACACAATATAAACGTTCAGTATATTATAATAGAAAAGTTCAATATAATATAATAGTAATGTCCAATTTATTATAGTACTGCTGTCAAAACGATGAAAATTCGAAGACATGTGACTAGGCCTAAGTGGTGGAGTACGGTCCACTCCCTCTCACAAAGAGAAAGCTTTTATCTCTATTAAAGCTGACTGCAGTGGCCGCATTCTAGACTGATTTTTCTATGCTAATGCACTATAATAGTTCATCATCATCTTAATCATCATATCAGCCGAAAGACGTCCACTGCTGGGCCCCCAAGTGTAGCCACAACAACCGGTCCTGTGCGTCTCGCATCCATCGGCTACCCGCGACCCTTACCAGGTCATCGGTCCACCTTGTGCCTTTCCAATGCTGCGTCTTCCGGTACGCGGTCGCCACTCCAGAACTTTTCGACTCCATTGACCAGATTGTTCTGTTCATTTATTGTTCCACTTAATTTATAAATACAGTAGATACTCTAAAACCAATAACCACGCACTAAAACAAGTTAAAACCGGAATGAACCGGTGGGCGAACAAACAGAGGTGGCACGACGCACGACCCTACGATAAATATTGGTTTGCAAGCAATCTGTTAGTAGCGACTAAACAAATGGCTCCGTACGCAATAAAAACGGCATTACTTTGATCTAGCTTTGTTTAGCTATCGGGGAAGTGAATTAAATGTGCGTTAAGACCGCGTCTGTGTAAAGGTTGGTTCGCAAGGTGGGTCAATATTTTTGTCCGGAGATACACAATGCTGGATAGGACTTAGTGAATCGAAGTTCAATATTGGTAAAGTTTCCATCTGTTATTTAATGTTATTATTGAGAGATAAAATTGTAGAAAGTTTTGTAAGAAATAATTACTATAGTAGATTCCAGATAAATGTGCAATAACGGTCATTGACCCACATACATTTATTGACTTTCTTAAAATCAAAAACAGAAATAAAGAATTAGAGCAGTCCTGAATCTACTTCTATCGTGATCCTTTATGTTCTCCAGTAATGTAAAATGGTTCGTAATGTATTTTTCGGGTATCTACGAAGGGATATTATTGAAAGGTCAATGTACTTTATTGCAAGTTTATCTGGCACAAAGTATAGGTACAATAAAGCTACAATAATGTTGGGAGCCATATTTTTATCCCACAAGGTGGACCGATGACCTGGTGAGGGTCGCGGGTGAGCCATTAATGCCTATGACCATCAGTGGACGTATTTCGACTCATATGATGCTGATATTTTTGACCATTCTAGTCGTTTAAGTAAGACGAAATGAATTATTTTTCATTAAAGTTAGCTAGTTGCACGAAAGCAACAAATATTTCTCATCCACATTTGTTTTCTTTAGTTTATCCTGTTCACCTTAGAACTCCTGATCAGATCTTTCCTATAAATCGATTTGGAAACTTTTGCTATAATTGAAATAATATGCTTCCGAATTGGTCTCATTTTATCAAAATCCAGTTCTGCTGACGGGATCCATAAGGAGTTGAGGAACTACTCAAACATTATAGCTTATATATACATTAAGTGACTTTGATATTTTCATAAACAAGTCAACAAGCATTTGCATTCAGAAAGTATAATTTGATGAAGTGGAACTGATGAACAAGAACCACAGATGACAAACGGAACTCCTCAAAAGTTAGCATTGCACGTGTATATTTTTTTATTCATTTCTTAATAATAATGTGGCACTCCAACGATTAGTTCACACAAACATTTGCAACAAATATTTACCTTAGTTTATAATATTACAGTGAAATCTTCACTTAAAGGTGTTCACAGCACTTACACACTTTGCTATGTAATAGGTTATATGAGTTCATATATATATATATATTTTATATTATTTTTTTTTATATTAGACTGAATGTCAATCTGTCTTTTACTTATTGACTTAATTTACTTATTGACTTATTCTACTCATTACAATGTTTAAAAATTATTGGTTTATCACTTGTGGTTCGAGTCACAGTTCTATCGCAAAATTCTACCATAGTCCGTTTTTTTAATGGTACTCGTATAATGGAGTGTGCTAGCTAACATGTTGTAAATAATATTTAATTTCATGATTTCCATGTTGTTGGATACATATTTATTTTTGTTCGTGTCTTAAAATACTTTGCGTACTATTGTTTAATTGAAGTTCTTAAAACGTAACAAACAGATGTGTTGCTGGGGAGTTTGTTGCGCCACTTCTTCTTCTCAGCTAAAACACTAGGAAGTGGTGACGGGTGGGCGTCTTAGGGGACTGTCTTTATGTAAAATTTGACGTTCAAAAAGTGCTGGCTCTCAGCCTAATTTGAATAAATGACTTTTGATTTTGATTTTAATATAAATTAATTGATTAATTGAATCGATTCTTTATTTCTATTTCTGATTCGACCTACGCTTTGGAACGTGCAAATAGCTTCACCTCTTTGACTGACCGACCTTGAAAATTATTCGAAAGTGCCTGTAAATAGTTTAATTAAAATAAATGCTTTGAATTTTGAGTATAAGAAATTAAACATTCTTTTAGATTACTCTACATATTAATTGTTACTTAATCGCCATCTTTCAACAATCTGTCACATTATTTTTGGGTATCAAAGCAAGCAAACACGAAAAAATAAAGTAACTCAACAGAAATCACCCCATGAATTCAGAGGTAGCCCGACCCATCCATAAATATCGGTTTGCTCGCAATTTGTTGAAGCTGGCAAACAAAATGGCCGACTGGGCAATAAAGACCGTATTAGTTTGATGTACGACTCGTGTTTCGGTTGTGTTGAGGAACTGGTGAATCAAATGTGGTTGGAATTACCTGTGGTTTGGTTTTGAGGTCTAATGTAGTCGATGTACTGATGGCCTAGCACAAATGTTTTGACGTAGGTATAGTAACGTTAATGTAAGTCAATTTTGAATATAAAAAAAAAGAAACCGACTTCCAAAAAAAGGGAAAAATAAAAAACTTTTTCATCAAAAAAAGAAACCGACTTCTATTTTTCACTTTTTAGTGGTACCCCACACCTAACAACACCACTAGAAAGTCACAGGAAAGCAAAAATACGCAATTTCGTACATGGATGATTTTTCCACATATTTTTTCCAGCTATTTGGATTTAATAACCAAACTACTGAACCGATTTTGATAAAATTCAATGGGACCATTTGGAAAGTATACCCTTTCCAACAAAAAAAGAATTTTTCAAATCGGTTGGCAAGCGACGAAGTTATGCCCGAACAAACATAAAAGAAAAAAAATACAAACATCCGAATTGAGAACCTCCTCCTTTTTTAGAAGTCGGTTAAAAAACTAAAAAAACCCATAATATTTTGATACAATTATATGTAATAATAATAATTTATTTACCAAACACAGTTTACACGTAATTATACATTTAAGTACCTCCAAGAAATAGTTACTAACAGCTAACAGTGCCGTATAATGTGACGTACACAATTATTTGTACCATACACAAATATGAAGAAAGTATCCAACTCAAATCTATCTAATGTAATACCTTTAAACGGGCAATTCTGTATATATGTATAGATATAA
Source organism: Melanchra persicariae (assembly GCA_947386135.1). Lineage (NCBI taxonomy): Eukaryota > Metazoa > Arthropoda > Insecta > Lepidoptera > Noctuidae > Melanchra > Melanchra persicariae. The sequence goes on along the minus strand of OX376655.1, from coordinate 1,551,632 downwards.
TCTGAATCTCGGAAACAGCTCAAACGATTTTCATGAAATTTAGTACCAGGGGTTTTGGGGGCGATAAATCGATCTAGCTAGGTTTCATTTTTAGAAAACGCAGTTTTATCCGTGTTTCCAAAAAAAACCCGGTCATCCAGCTACTAAATATAATGTGGGAAACGAGTATTATAGTGCTAGTAAAATTTTACGTTACCTTACTTACTATACGTCAAAAACATTCGTGCAAGCCTCTTTTTTTTTTTTTTTGTGGATAGGAAATCATCAAATGACCCCTCCCGCTCTGGGTGGAGCGGCAGGGAGTGTCAGACTTTTACTGACTAAAACCCACCCATTGTCCTCCTAGTGCCTTTCTTTCCAGGGCCGCGGTAACTCTTTCGAACATATTCCGCAACCCTGGCAGGCTCTGGCCCTGGCGGGCCCCGTCTCCGCTGCTGACTACTCTTTCCGGCGCGTTTGTAGTGAAACGCGCCGTCGACTCGGGCCTGACCTGATCAGACAGCGAGCTACCCATTGCTCGCTGTCCGCAGGCGTCAGTCACTGCGCCTTGCTCAGGAGCGTCAGTTCCTGAGAGGCCGCAGTGACTAATGTTCGTCTGGAGGAGGCGAAATGGGGCCATTACTGGCACTCCATTCCAGCCCCCTCCCGAGCAGTGGCAGCGGCGGCGACGGTAGCGGCGGCTGCGGCGGAAGCCACGGCGGCGGCGGCGGCGGTGGAGGAGGGTTTTCTCCACATCCCGGCCCTGGCGGGTGGACCGCAAGCTTTGCCCCCAGCCCAGTGATCGGCCGGCTTGCCAGCTGCCGCACATGCGAAGCAGTGCGGCGCGGCGTTGCACGAGCCGGCCCTGTGACCGGGCTGACCACAGCGGAAGCAGTGGTCACTGCGGTCCACCTCCGAGGTCCAGAGTGCTCCGACGTGGTTGCCAACTTGGCAACGGAAGCACCTCAGAGGTCTGGGCTCCAGCAGTTTCACCTGCGCGGGGACCTTCTTACAATAACACACTAATATAACCAGATCAGATAAAATGATGATAAGCTTATGCCTAAGTTACTTTATCCAAGATTCTTCTCTACAGATTAGCATTACTGTTTATAATATACGGGGTTATTTTTTAATGAGTGCCAAATTTTCACTGGGTGTTCCACCCATGAATATGAACAACTTTTACTATGGGACGGACTCTGAAATCACGAAAAAAAAATCAGCTGTTTCACACATTTTAGTCGAGTAGGTATTAAACTTTTGTATGAAACAGCTGATTTTTTTTTCGTGATTTCAGAGTCGGTCCCATAGTGAAAGTTGTTCATATTCATGGGTAGAACACCCAGTGAAAATTTGGCCGGTCATTAAAAAATAACCCCGTATTATGTTGATAAGAAACGTTTGATTCTTAAACTCCTAAAGATATCCCAACCTAATCCGACTCAAAAGATTATATTTTAACACACTACCTTCATCTCGTACAGGCTGTACGAGATGAAGGTAGTGTGTTAAAATATAATCTATCGTCCATATTGTCCTGACATATGACGTCACATGACATAGTATTACACTTGACACGGGTCAGATAATTGTTGTCATAATGTCGCTTAATTCGGACGCCATTTTGAATTCTGACAAATGGTAATCAGTGTTTAAGTGGCATGATCCTGTCACAATGCCAACCGAAAATGAGAAGGTTTAATTCAGTTGTAAGTCAATGTTTTACCTACACTTTACCGAATGTGTTTTAACAAACAAGTATTTTTTGTTGAAAAGTAGCAATATTATATTGAAAACTAGCAAAATTCCGTGTCTTCGCTTACGTTAAATTAGTATATAAACATCTCCAGGGTCCGATCTATATCTGTACCAATTTTCATCGAAATCAGTTCGGGGATTTGGGCGTGAAAGCTAAAACAAACCATTTTTACTTTTCCGTTGATTGTTATAAGGTTGGTATTATTAATGGTAAGGTTTAATTGTGCTGTTTTAGGTTTATGAATGACATTTCCTTCAAGACAACCATTCGCCGGATGCGAGAAGCACATGACTGGTCTAAATGGCGATGCTTGGGGTGGCAGGCTGCTTGAGGGAGAGGTAAACCTTACGCCCCAGCCGTCGCAACTGAAGACGCCCGGGCATCGGTAGTCGCAGGTAATTCCCGGCCACCGTAGGCGCGGGCCTACGGACGACGAGGATTGGGAGGCTCGCCGTCCGATCAGAACCAGGCCCGGGTTGACGGCGCATTGGGCCCGCTAGGGCCAGTGCCTGCCAGGGTTGCGGAATTAGTTCGCAAGAATCCGGCACTCACTTCTGCTCCGTCCAGAGCAGAAGGGGTAATTTAATGAGTTCCAAGCCTAAAAAGGGAACTTCTTTCAACTGAAATGATGATGCAGTCAGTCATAAAAACTGGTCTTAACATTTCGTCAGGTTAATTGAGGAAAGCTCTTCTTGAGCTCTCTCGAGTCAATACAATTATTGAGTTCCACCAGACTCGAACTCGAGAAATTCTTCAGCTCCCCTCGTGCGCACTTAATCGATGTATTTACTGCGCAAACTATGTTAGCATTTCGTAGAACTTCAACTGGTGTTTCTGAAACACGTTAACACTTGAAACCTTAACGCCTGAATAAACACCAGTTTGCACAGAGTGCTTGGAGAAGCTTCTAGGTACTCGGAGATACTCGGGGATATTCGGAGGTGCTCGGCTGTATTGAACCGTTCAAGCGATTAAAGTTGCTAGTAAATCTTGAACGAAGATACAATTTGGTTGAGTTCATTGGAAGCTGGATTTGTGTTTGTTTATACAGTTGAGAAAATACAAGTGAGCATAGTAAGTAGGTACGTTAGTATTGCGTTGAAGTTTCCCAAATAAAGCATGAATAATAACAGAATGGAGACAGAGTTATTAGCCAAAAGTATTGGTTCGTCGAGGAATGATTGAGAAAAAATGGACAAAATGACAGTAACAGACATTTACAAGAGACAACAGAAAAATAGCGTGTTGTGCCTATTCCCAGTAACATGAAAAAATGAAAATAAAACATCATCATCTTCCTGCCCTTATCCCATGTTCCTTGGGGTCGGTGCAACACGTTTTGTTCTTCCATTCTGTCCTATCAGCCGTCACACTATCACTAACTCCCTTCTCTTTCATATCGCTCCTCACACAATCCATCCATCTTTTCTTTGGCCTCTCTCTTCCTCTTCATCCATCCACATTTATACTCATAACCCTTTTAGTTACATGCGTTTCATCCCTCCTCTTCACATGACCATACCAGAACAAGCGGTTACCTAAAATGTTGATTTAAAATTACATGTTGATTGAACACATGTTGATTTAAAATTATAAATATGTAATCTACAATCATTTTCAATTTCAAACTGAAGGAACCGAATTAGATTGTTATTCGATCTCTTTCAGATCGTCATCGTCTTCTTCTTCTTCTGTGACGTTCCCTCACTGCTAAGGATCGCGACCACATACGACGCGTCTCCAAGCCATGCGGTCTTCTGCAATGTGGACCGATCTGTACATGCTCCCTCCAACATCGTCATCGTCAAAGTAACAAAATTAATTAATTTAAAAAACCCAATTAATTTCCTATGAGGTAATTAATGTTCCTTGGAATGCCAAGTATGGAAAGGTAGTAAAAAAGTATTAATATTTCAACTTTACATTGGTTATGCAGTCCAAACTGTTAATGTCCTTAATTTTTTCTTTGGAACTGTATGTTAACACCATAACACTGCCACAATAATGAAAACACGCTCATCGCCTCTCTATTTTCTTCTATTTTATCGCCTTTAAAAACTTCACACTCGTTTACAAAAGCGTTTGATATAAAAAAAAAATTACATCAATCCGCGGGACAAAGATGGCGTCGGATATGAATCGGAAATTGATTCCAACCTCAGTCTTTTTACTGTGGAGATGAGAAATTATTGTTGTATCGAGCTATTGTGAATGTTCGAGAATAGTAACGATGTTATCCGAACATGTTTGTATTGTTATTCTCTACAATTTTTTGGCGATTTTTGGCAATTCAAGGTTGGACAGTTGGCTGAAAAGTTAGTGTTGATGAAAAAGATAATAAAGGCTATGAATTGATTTTAGTAAAGATGGCAGCGTCTTATTGTTTAAAAAATAGAAATTGTGGTGATTGTTTAACTTCAAACAATAAATCTTTCATAGTGAAATTTTGTGGTTGTACCTATTATTATTTTTAGCCATGTTTGGTCTAAAAGTAATAGATCTAATAGATCATTGGATCCCCGTTTTTAAATATACGAAACTTTAAACGATAGCGTGTATTTATATATTAAAAATAAGCCATATTTGTTAAAACTAATCCATATTTATTTCTATCTTTGAGCGATACTAGAAAAAGAACTTCAAGTTTGAGATCTGACTACCAAAACTCCTTATATACTGGTGCATATATAAGACATCACTGTTGAGCAAAAGTTTTATTTGTATAGCACCTATTGTAATAATAAAAATCCTAACAATATTAAAGAGCAAAAGAATACTTAAAAACATCTTACAAAATTACTTAGTAAAATTACATAGTTTTAAAATAATTATAGTGCCTAGTTTTTTTTTTACTAACAAAAAATGCTATTTTTTTCTGAGAATTGGTTTAAATTAAATATATTTAAAACCTGATGAGGGGCTAGTGCTCAAAATTTCTCTTTATATTGCTTTTAAAGTTAAAATGATTTTAACAGTCCCAATAAGAAAACGAAACCATTAGCAAAATGTAACAAATGTCGCAAACTAGACGAGACATTTCTAATTCGCAACTTTATAATCAAGTGATAAAACTCTGACACATTTAAAAAGATATCAAATGGTCGAGGTATTATAGCGTTTAAGCATAACATATACTAATATTATATTGAGGTAAAGTTTGTAAGTTTGTGAGGTTCTAAGGAGTAATCTCTGGATCTGCTGAACCAATTTTGAAAAATATATTAAGAAGGCTATAGGCTATACGGGAACGAGAAATACCAACGGGAACAGGAAACAACGGGATATATACGCGACCGAAGTCGCAGGTAAAAGCTAGTGTGCAGTATAAAGGAAGTCTTTGAAAATCTTTTTTGTAAACTTTTAAAGAAAACCAAACGTTCTTGTACAATTATTATCACTTTGTTTTCTTATTTTTAATTGTTATAAATTTATTCTTATTCTTAAAGACTTCTAGACTTTAGAGTAGGCACTTACACGATCTATCTTTCACTTAGGAATTGCGTAGAATTTAAAGCGAGTCAACATCCAGTCCTCTTGTGGTGAGTGATCACAGGTTTGTGAGGGTCAAGGGCATTATAAGAAGTAAAAAAATAAGGCAAAAAAGTTTTAACATCGCTAGGACTTATTTGTGCCAACAGAAGGTTTCGTTTTCTTTCGTATTAACACGAAGTTAGATTATTTTATTTATACACTATCTACCTCTGCGCCAAATCTCATCAAAATCCGTTCAGCGGTTCTGATGTGATTGAGTAACAAACATACATTCATCCAAACATCTAAACTTTCGCATTCAGAATATTAGTATAGATAAGAATGTAGATTGGTAAAAAATACTTGTCGTGCACCAACCCGGTAAGGCGTAAAGCTGGAGAATTTAATTGTGTACCACTTAAAGGGTTTTGAATATTCGTGTGAAAAATACCGAACCCTATATACCACATGAAAACCTGTAATAAAACCCTCGCAATGACAATGGACGAACATTAACAAAAATAAATCCTATTTTTTTTAAAACATTGCCCCACACAGTCTAGGAATTTCTCCTGTATCGTGGGTGCTTTTACAAACACAAACTCTCATACACAAACAAACAACCAGACCCGGAACAACTATCTGTAGCCCATACAAATATTTGTTCCGTGCGGGAATCGGACCCGCGACATGCAGCGCAGCAGTCGATCGCTCAACCACTGCGCCAACCGTGCCATCAAATATAGTTAAATAATGTAAAGTGTCTTCGTTCTAAATACAACGTAAAGCAGCTGAATCAATTCAAACACACGTTATATTCGCTGACTGCGCTCAAATATCACATGAAGCAGCTGAATCAATTTGAAATGCGTCGTTGTATTTGCTACCCTTACTTTTCTCTCTCAGACTCGAATATCAAATAACTTAATCAGATGCTTCTAGATCGTTCTAGCGTAAAGAGCGACGTACTTGTCTAGCTTCAAGTTTTCTCGTTAGACTTATTGCAATAACTTAAGTTCACGCTTACTCACAGTTGACTAATGATATGAATTTTTAGAAAGGTCAGAATAATGTTACTTGTTGAAGTGATCAGTAAGAAAATTCCATTTATTAGGAAAAATGGCTTTTCTATTTTATCATTTCCCGAGAGCAACATTAGAGCTAGATCCGGCTAAGTGATTGGGTAAGTAAGTAGGTACTAGTAGCTTAGGAAAGAAAAAGATATAAGAAAAGAGCTGTATTAAAAAACTGTTAAGTAAGTGATTCATCATCTGCCTAGCCTTTTCACAACTATATGGGGTTGGCTCCCAGTCAAATCGGTTTCAGCTAAATACCAGTATTTTACGCGAAGCGACTGCCTACCAGACCTCCACGACCCAATTGGGTAACACGGTACTTCTTGGCAAGACTGGTGTCAGATTTTCTGGTTTCTGAGTGATTATTATACAGTAATAGTTCATAGTATACCTACGCACTTGAAAATACTGTTTACAACAGAAAACATTGGACGGATCCACTTATATCTGTGTGGTTTTCCTCAAAATACCATATCCGACATTACTGTGGTCGTCTTTATGACCAATAAATGTAATGTCCGAACTTTAAAAGAAACAATTTTGACAATTTTGTGTACGTGCGTCACTTTCAGTTTTTCTTTCTTTCTTTCAAGCATTTTGTTTCTACTCGGAGTAGTGGCATGGAAAACGCCAACACCATGCACTATTATTCAAACATTTTTTTTATTATTTTTGACGTATAAAAATCATTTAGGTCGTCTTTATGACCAAGAAATGTAATGTCCGAACTTTAAAAGAAACAATTTTGTGTATGTGCGTCACTTTCACGTAAATAAACAGTTTTCTTGCTTTCTTTCTTTCTTTCAAGCATTTTGTTTCTACTCGGAGTAGTCGCATGGAAAACGCCAACACCATGCACTTTTATTCAAACATTTTTTTTTATTATTTTTGACGTATAAAAATCATTTAGACAAATTGAGCACCTCCTTTTTTTAAATCGGTCAAAATGATCATTTTCATTTCACCTGAACGCAAACCTTGTCAGGAAAACGATTTTGAGATGAAACTTGGTATCAACAAACAGGCGATCATGATGGCGTTACAGTTATAGTTTAAGCCTGGACCTGCCACTTAGTGTTTAATTGAATGAGATAATTATAATAAAAGTAAGTAATAAAATAGTGAAGAATAAGAGTGAGTAATAAAAGTAAGTAATTCCAAAACTAAATTCTATTTTAAATCTTATTTATTTGTTGTTGGTTGACTGGTAGAGAATGCCTTGTTGCATTAAGTCCGCCCATGTACCACTATTGTACATAAAGTTTAAATAAATAAATAAATAATAAATAAAAGTTATTGTAAGTATATTATTAAACTCTTTAGTATTATTTTTATTACATTATGCTTGGAAATCAATTAATTATTATGAACACTAGTATGTAAGCTTGCAAATCTACTAACAAGTATGGATGTAAACTTAGGAAGAAACTGAAATAAGTGATGATTTATTATTTATTTTCAAAGTCAATGAAAGTCTACTTCTATACGTACAGGTACCTAAATGTAGTTTTACTTCTATGTTGTTACCAAAGAAGGTCTAGATAAAACCGGCCAGGTGCGAGCAAAACACACTCACCGACCTTGGGGCCTACCACAACCTCTTAAAACAATATTACTTTAATATTACTTTGCGTTCCGCTCTGTTGGATTTTCAACGCTCGGATCAGCGCCGAGAGTTGAAAATGCAACAACAGAAATTACAAAGTAATATTAAAATAATATTGTTTTAAGAGGTTGTGGTAGGCCTCCTGATCTCCAGCGCGGCAGTTGCACGTTCCAAAGAGGAGATCCTATGGAGAAGAACGTGCAAGAAACTCCATGGACACTCTTTTAAACCAGTGTTAACAAAATCATGGTTACATTCATTTTAAAATAATTAATTATAATGAATGTTTTATTTCTTACTTGAAAGTTTCGAGGGGAATTTTTGAACAATTTTCTCATCTGAAAATTACAAATCTGTGTGAGACAGAACTCTGACTTTGAAAACATTTTACGGAACCGATTCAGACCAAAAATTCAGAGTCCAACAGCTTAACGAGTTTTGCGAAGCATGAAAAAGCCTCGGTGTGAATTTTATGGTCACCCATCCACATACTGGCATCGGCAGGCGTTCCTTAACCTTGAAAATCGAGACGCGCGGTTATCATTTAACCACGAGCTCCTCCAAATCGATATCTACCCCACTAACACAACCTACATTCCACACAACCTACTTACGAAATCATCTGGCAATGAAGACGTGTGCTGAAATTGGTTAAATTGTAATAAATTACATTTACTCCACAGCTGGGAGCCCCGAGGTAGTTCTACCTGAAACGAATGTGTCTACATCTAGACTTGTAGTACACAAGGCTAATCAATAGTTGGACGCACTGTTAGGCATAGGATAGGTAGGTACTGGTGTTCGTGGCAACAGCGTTAATAAATAAATCGGAGGTGGAAAGTCAAGTTTCACGCTTCTTGATTTGAACCTTATAAGCTTTTCATTAACTTGCTTCGTTCGTATGTGTGTCTGGTTACAAATTAGTTATTTAATTTTTAAATACATAAATACAGTGTGTATTTTTCCTGTAGTCTTTACATAAACTTCTATCACAGAATTGATTTTTCTCCATGCAAACTGGGGGAAAGGTATTTTAAATGTTTCGTGAAAAAACGAAAACAAAAAACTAAAAAATGTTTGAGATTGTGCAAATAGCGTTCTTTCAAATGTTACCTCAGATGCCCTAGTAGCTTCCACTTCGAATTTTTAAGACCCCCTTTCAGACACTGTAGCAAAAAAAAAATCTTAATATTTGCAGGATAGTTGGGCAAACATTAAGATTAAAACTATTCCAAATTTCAAGTTGATAGCATTAGTAGTTCTTGAGAAATCCAGCTGTAACAAACAGACATACAGACCGAGTCCCACCATAAAAGTTCTTTTTTACCTTTTTGGTACGGAACCCTAAAAACGACCACAACAAATGGCTAAAAAGTTCCGAAGAAATGACTTTTCAAGCAGTCTGATGCACGAAAAAGGTATGCCTACCTTTTCCATGTACCATGAAACCTTTGTATATGGGGGCGGTAAGAAGCATTCATAATTTCATTAAGTACCATATGAGTTCAATAACAAAAATAGTGAACTACAACAGATTAGGAACAACAGTTACGCAAAAACGACCTTGCGATCTAAAACTATTTACCTATTTATAAAAGAAGCAACTAATCGTGCTTTCCGAAATTAGTCCACGACCGATTTCTCAAGCAAAGAAGACCTTTAATAGCTCAGAAACACGCCAGCAATATAGACCTTACCAAAAACCTCCATAAAACCAAGTCAATATTCTAAGCGCTTCCTTTCCTTTTAAGAATTTATTTCCCTATGAAGATAGCTTGGCCACAAAAAAGATAAGTACAGAAGGTCGTCCACAAGCAATTTGTAAAAACGTTTTATCTACAACGCGTGCAAGTGCACTCTGGAGCGTCATTTGCTTGAGGTGGCCTTACGCAAACGTGTTTTTATTATTATTTAAAGGATTCCGTTTGACCACAATCTCATCTGATAGACAGCGATGATGAGGTCGACGATGGAGCACACTTGTCTCGAAGTTACCTTCGACTAGTATTGACTTAAAGACCCCCGGTTTCGGATAACTGGCTAGCTAGCTTCTGCGTGCAATATGAAACTATTTTCAACACGTTTTGTGAAGGATGGGGTAAGTAATGGACAAGCCTGTCGCATTATTCTAAACCACTGCAACTCCTGAAAGCCAGAGTCAACAGTCGTGACCACCAAATAAGCACCGACGTTAACGCAGATCGGCACGATGCACCAGGCTGTAGGCAATCCAAGGAGACTGTGCCATCCCTAAACAGGAAAATAACCAGGCCCCTTCTGCGACTCGATAGGGGCAGCCTCACCGGACACTGCTCACTGAACAAACATTTCCACACGATAAGTATAACGGACAGTTCTCTATGCAGAGCATGCATGGAGGAGGAGGAAACGGTATTGCACGTGATCCTTGAGTGCACAGGCGTTACCGGAATACGGAGACAACAATAGGGACACTTAATTCACCAGGGAACATACTGAGAGGACTGATCTGCTTCTGGAGGGAGGTTGGCTGGTTATAATGACGGCCGCCATGGCTCACGTAGAATGGTCTACAACAGGACTAAGTGCGGAAACCATACCCAATAGATAGATAGATAGAACGAAGCTCGACGAGTCCCGTAGTAATGATTGAACTGTACGTCCTATGTGTCTGTTCTGTCTGGGTATCTAAAATTGACTTTATCTACACTCACAACGTAATGTTCCAAATATGAGTTCAAAAACGAATGCATAAATGCATACTTTTTTTTCGTGGATAGGTAAAATTTAAAAAAAAAACCATTACAGTTCAACATTTTCCTTCGATTTTTAAACAACTGCATCATTTAATAACTTTTTAATTTTTAAAGCACACTTTTTCTTTCTAATTTTTGGCGCGGGCTCATTGACTTAGTCAATGAGCCAGCTTTTATCTTTGTCTATGTTTGAGCGCGCTGCGCAGTCATTCGAATACGCAATGAGAATATCCGCCATATTGGAATTAACTATTATTCCAATAAAATTATTTTATTTCAACTGTATGAGTGAAGATAAAATAGTGTATGCAACGGCATATAATTAGGTATTAAAACACTCGTGTGATGCTATTATCACACTCGGCTACGCCTCGTGTGATAAACCCACACTCGTGTTTTAATAACCCTTTTTATATGGTCGTTGCATAAACTACTATTCTGTTCTTACCTATTTGATGGCATGCTTCTACTGCGTATCGGCGACTAATAACGATCGATATGATACCGCCATTACTAACCTACCATTAGTCCGAAAATAAATGTCCACAGTTGAGTAACTGTGCCATTAGAGCCGAGCGAGGAATGAGCTGTGTTTGCTATGACATTAGCATGGTTGAAAGTTGTTTGTGTACATGAAGTAGGTCTTTATGTCAGTAGGACATATTTTTTAGGGTTCCGTATCCAAAGGGTAAAAATGGGACCCTACTACTAAGACTCCGCTCTCCGTCTATCTGTCCGTCTGTCTGTCACCAGGTTTTATCTCATGACCGACTCTCAAGACCGAGAAGGAGTTGACGAGTCGAGCTGCAGTGTAATTTTGTAAACATGTCGAAGTGAAGACTCGGGTGCAGTGATCACGAAGTGAGCTGTCAATCCGTGTAATCAAGATGGAATTCAAATGACAAACACATAAATATAATTATCACTTATCTTTTATGATGTCCATAAAATCAACATATTAAGTGGCTACAAATTTGACATCGCAACCAAGTCTTATCATAATACCTTCTACACTTCTGCATACTTGAAAATAAGCGAGAAATAAGCTAAGCTGAAGTTAGTCACTTAATAACTCACTGAAAGAGTGACGTTCTCCCACGTCATGCGCTCCTGGTATTCGAACGTAGCGCTGTCTTAGGCATGAACTGCATACAAATAAGTTGAACTATCGGTAACTGTGTGAACGAAAACGAAAAAAGCATTAAAATTACACTAAGGTCACTATAAAAAGCATGTTTTTTATTTCTTAATATATAATTGAGAAGGTAAAATTTATTTTTATTTAAAGTGAAAATTGTGCAGCGTATTTCCAGGGAATTAATCTGGGCCCAAAAAAGTGCATATCTATCTTGTCATTATCTAGCCCTGTATGAATATAATAAATTGATGTGTAACGTATAACTTTATCGTTGTCGAAATTTTCAAATTTTGACACTTTTTCAAGAACTTATGTAGTACAAAAATGGCAAAATAGTTTCCATACAGGAATACATTATTTCTTTTAAAAAATACCCTTTTAAACAGATACATTTCGCACTTTTTCTAATTATATCCGCACTACTTAAGGTCTTTCCATCAATTTATGTGTGCTGGCTTCTTATAGCTCATCACAGCGTTAATTACTTCCTTTGAATGATGATGAACGAGAAGAGCCGTTCGACTAGCGCACCCTTAAGTAAAAGTAGGTAGTTGGCTCTTATTACGTCCGTACGATCAGGATTAGAGATGAGTTAAAACTCTGCTAACTCTAAAGCTTTTTGTTAGGTTTCGTCTGAGGTTCAAGTCAATTAAAGCCGAGTAATTTAATCTCTGAACCGTAAAAACTTCAAAGAAAAATTGATTGGTACCTACTCATATTTATAGAAAAGAGTAGGCGTCGTGCATATTTATAGCTTATCCGTTTTGAAGAAAAATCTCTCCAATAGATTGTGCATCAGTGCGCTGCAAAGGAAATTTAATCTTGCCTCTTCGGAAATAGGTTTTAAAATGTATTGCCGTGGTGTGGCGGCCTTGGTGTGGAAAAGGTACCGATATAAACAAACGTTTTGTATAAATAATGTATTCGTTTAAGTAACTTTTCCTGTTTGCTTTTACCTTGATAACGTAAAGATGTGAATGTTGTCAGCCGGAGACACATCGGCTATTCTTGAGTGTTTTTATTTGGGACGTTAAAAGGGGAAACGGGAGAATGGATTTCTTTAATATTTAAAATATATCCAGAAAACATAACGTGTCAAATTGACTATTAAAATGTGTGAAGTCAACAAACTAGAGCATCTCGTAAGTATAAGGAGATTTCGCATTCGAGTGGCAAACTGCCAACACTTCTATTTTGCCTACACTTTTAAATTAATTGACGGTTGCTGAGATGATATTGTGATTTGTATTTGAATTAGCCTTCTGAAAACCAACTCAAAAATTAGTGGAATTGGCAATCAGAGACCCTAGACAATGTCCATTCAATTAGCTAATGCGACTGCCGAAAAGCCAAAATGTAGGAATTTGATCTCGTGACATTTTGATAGCGTTTGTCAATCCCGTACATTTTTGACGTATTGACAATCACCTTCGCCATGCTTCGAACCCCGTTGACAGAATCGCTAAAGTCGCTGCGCATTAGCTAATAAGCTAATTAGCTAGCTAGTTTAGCTAATGCGCAGCGACTTCAGCGATTGATTTCAGTAGTAGTGATGGTAGGGGATGGGGTACTACGCTGTGACAAGCGACCTTCACAGATGTCGTTAAATTCGAATCGAACTACACATATTATTATGTAGGTAGTACCTACATACACCCACATTTACCCTTTTACTTGAGCAATAATGTATGTCACATTGACTCCCTCGCTCACATTTCAACAACAAGAAACCCTTTTTCCGCATTACCAACTAAAACACATAGAACAACTCGCGAATTTCGTCCCGAAACTATGGAATTGTTCATGCGAAGAAAAGATCTTGTCTACAAACCCGTATCCAATGATATAAAATGTAACCTACATAATACGTCTGTCTGTACGTCATTGCCCGTATCAGAATATCTTACTTTGTGAAAGTTTTTGACTGGGTCTTGTGTCTATGGTTCAAGTGAGATCACTGGGCTTGGGGTGTTCTGATTGAAAAACTTACTTTTAAAAAACCCGTTGTGACGATCCGATTTCAACTTTCCAATTGCTATAAATTGACTTTAAAAAAAAAGTAGCTTAAAACTTATATAGTAGCTTAACTTAAAGACTTATGTTAAATATAAATTAATAATTGTAATTGAAACTTTTAACAAGTTATGAATTACCTCCAAAACCACGACAAGCTGTTGGTCCCAGTTGTGATTTGAATATCTGTGACATTTGTTGACAGTCAGAAGCCAGAAAATCAGACACCAGTCTTGACAAGGAACATCATGTTACCCCGTTGCTGGGTCGTAGAGGTCTTATCGTCTTGGAGGGGTCACTACCGTGCTCCCAAATTAGGCTATTTACATCTAGATAAACTAGAAGTGGACTCTAAAATAGCAAGCAAAGAGATTGGACAGGCCAGAACACATGAGATAGGACCTTTTCTAAATATACTATAATGGCCACTAACCAGCAAATTTAATCAATGAATCAGTTTTTAGGGTTCCGTACCCAAAGGGTAAAAATGGGACCCTATTACTAAGACTCCGCTGTCCGTCTGTCTATCCCTTCTGTTTGTCACCAGACTGTATCTCATGAACCGTGATAGCTAGACAGTTGAAATTTTCACAGATGATGTATGGCTGTTGCCGCTATAACAACAAATACTAAAAACAGAATAAAATAATTATTTGAGTGGGGCTCCATACATCAAACGTGATTTGTACGCCGTTTTTATAAATAATGATACGGAACCCTTCGTGCGCGAGTCCGACTCGCACTTGGCCGGTTTTTTTTATAAGTTTAACGGTGGCCGTATCCCTCTCCCAATTGCGCCACAAAATCCGGTACTTCGCAACCACTAGCAATTCTACCTTTTAACTTACGTAGGTAACAACAAAATGTTTAAATAATTTATTAATTTATATAAATAAAGAACACGGGAACACTTCTAAGGCCATTGGTGACTCGACAGAGCGTCGCAGATGCAATTGAGATAATGGTGCGCACGTCACGTATAGCTCCTACCCTGATAGAAATTACAAATTCACTTCAGACTGTCTCATCTAGGCGTCCGCGGGGACGTTTTAAAGCGATACTGTTGGAGAATTAAATTGTTCAATTTTTTTGAAGTGGAAATTTCTATAGATGCCTTGAGCACGTTTTGGGTGAACAAAAATCACGGAACTCGTGTCATCGTCTCCGCTCGCTTCCCATGCACTGCAGATAATACAATATTACTTAGTTTTCACTCCTATCGGCAGTCCCCAAAGACTGATAAGACTTTTTTTGTGTGAATTAAATGATGGCAGATGTGGCTAAAAGTTTCGAGAGTATCGACCGCGTTGAAAGGCATCCTACAAAGTTGTATGATGACCTGGGGCTCGAGACAAGTGACATTCTGTCAGCGGTAGCGTGGCGAAGGCGATTGTCAATACGTCAAAAATGTATGGGATTGATAGATGCCATCGAAATGTCACGTGATCAAATGCCTACATTTTAGCATTTCGACAGTCGCATTCGCTAATTGAATGGCACATTGTCTAGGGGCCCTACCATGACGTGTTAAAGCGTGAGTCGTTCGAGCGAGAAGGAGGGATGGAGCTATATAGGGTGTATAGCTAATTCGAGAAGTACGGCCTATACATTATAATAATTTTTTTTTTTTTTTATTCGCAAAATTCAATTTTGACACACATGTAACATTACACTTCATTGTCACTAACATACATATATGCAGCAGCGGTCGACTGAAATTTATAGTTCTCCTGACCGACTTAGACCATGGTGGTCAATCTCAACGGGGTCTAGCCATCGGCGCGGGACATATTATAGTGCAGGCGTGTGTGCGCAGACACAGGTGCACTCCCTCTTCCATCACTCTCATACTCCGATGAGACGAAAGTGTTATTGAATATATAATAAATTAAATAGGAATTTCTACGTGACAGCCCGGAGTTTGGAAGTTTGTGATGTGACGCTCCCGTGCCTCGGAAGGCACGTTAAGCCGAATGAAATTATAATGATGATGCTGAGCGCTTGTTAGCTAATAAATATGCCAATCGTCGAATTAAATGTCTTAATACTTTTTGCTGGCGGTATTTTTTAAGCCCGGGCTCTGCAAGCAGCTGAATTTATAAAGAAAGTAATTTTTAAATAAAATAAATCAGTTTGATCAGAAACAAACTTAGTAAATATCTTTTTGTTGTTATTCAAGCATGATTTTTTACAACTGTCCCCAAGCAGACAAAAATTAATTACGATACTGAGCTTGTTAATCTGTTTATTTTTCAAAGTACAACAAAATTTTCTCTTGAAAATAGAAATATGTTTGTTGTACTGTGAAAAACAAAATCTTATCCTAAAAATATCTTCTAAAATTACATTTTACTAAAAGCAAACAGCTCATCCAAGTAGCCCCGCGGACAGCTATTAAGAACATAAAATTTTATTATCTCATCTCTATTCGCACCTTGTGGCTTAAACGAGGATCTTTCTTCAGGCTATTTTCAACACCAACTTTATTTAAACATAGCCAATTACAGAAACCTGTATATTGTTTTCGTTTTCTTGGAATTTATTTTCGAATCGAAAAAATTT
This sequence comes from Melanchra persicariae, assembly GCA_947386135.1. Lineage (NCBI taxonomy): Eukaryota > Metazoa > Arthropoda > Insecta > Lepidoptera > Noctuidae > Melanchra > Melanchra persicariae. The sequence continues at coordinate 1,535,290 of OX376655.1, read as the reverse complement.
ATTTATATAAACTTTGATGAAATGGTTTCTGAAGCTTGTAACTTCAGAAAATATCAATATCTCCGCTATTAATATTTTTTACTTATTTATTATCCAATCTACAATTGTTACACTGTTTATCCTAATAATACACCTATTACCGACATAGCCCGAAGGATCGCCAAACTGAGGTGGCAGTGGGCAGGGCACATTGCTCGCAGAACAGATAGTCGATGGGGCTGAAAAGTTCTGGAGTGGCGACCGCGTACCAGAAGACGCAGTGTTGGAAGGCCTCCCACAAGATGGACCGATGACCTGGTGAGGGTCGCTGGTAGCCGATGGATGCGAGACGCACAGGACCGGTTGTTGTGGCGACACTTGGGGGAAGCATATGTCTGGCAGTAGACGTCTTTCGGCTTAAATGATGATGATGATGATGACACCTATTACAACCCACCCCTTACAACTGTTGTAATGCGATAGACATAGCTAGCATGGATGCATGCAGCATGCATTTTTCGCAACTATTTAAGGCTGCCACCATCCGTCTAACGGGATGCTAATTACCAGTATTCATCATGGAACAACTGTATATCTGACATTCACAATCCAGTAATTGGGTAGTACGATATCTAACAGCTTCACAGGTTTTCAGACTTTCTGACTTCGAACTACCGATAATAATCTGAGACTACAAATGACAAAGGATACCAACGGCTTAAAGTGCGTTCCAGCACACGGAGGGGTCTGTGCGTCTCGATATTATTGTTTGCCCATCCACTGACCAACCTCGGCAAGCGTTGCTTAACCTTGAAGATCGACCCATACGGCTTATACCTGAGATACCCAAAAGGCTCTTTTATAATGTACTTCAATGCCGAAGGTAATAAAGGAATTAAAATAATAACAAAGATCTGACACAATTATGCAAAATTCAATGAGTCTTTGATTTAATTAATTAATTAAATGGCCAGAAACTCAAGATTTTATATTCAAATGAAGCACTCCAAATTGCTTTTATACTTCCCTTTTTCCTTGTTTCTCATTACTAAGTGGAGGTCAGATATCAATTTAAATTTTGGAATATTTGAACTTAACATTGATTTAGGTAAACATTTCTAACTACTTCGGTATTTATTACTGACTCGTTTTAACATAAAATACTTACTAATATTATAAATGCTTAAGTGAGTTTGTTACCCTTTCAAGCCTAAATTGCGGAACCTGGAGACAGTTATGGGCGGCGAAAGTAACATTTGAACGTGAGCAAAGCCTCAGGAAAAAGCTAGTAACGTTATAAAGAAGTAAATTGTTTGTTCCAATGAGAGAAAACTACACTATTAATCGTTTAATGTCATTAGGTTACTTTTTATCCTGTGAAAAATACAAGTGCAGATTTAGCTTGCTACGATCGCGTAGCCCGTAACTATCGTAGCATGTTGCTACGGCGTAGCAGCTGCGTAGACGTCTTGCATACTTTGAAGAATATTTGAATTTCACTTACCTACTAACTTTAAAAAACTTGAGGACCATTGCTTTAAATAACATGACAGCATGATTCGATGATCGAGGTTAAGCAACGCTTGCCGAGGTCGGAACGTGGATGGGTGACCATCCATTACGTACCAAAACTCTTCCGAGCTTCGGTACGGTAAGCCAGTAGTGTCGGCTGCCATTTGTAGACACACCAATCGATCGATCCTATGGATTGTAGAATGGATCAGTCAAAATCGATAGATAGTTTTTACTACCCCAAGCGATCGATCGTTAATCGATGCCATCGATCGATGGTTTTTACTTCTTTCTTCTATCAGCCAAAGCTACGACACCAATCGATCAACCTCGATCGATGGCATCTTTCCACGATCTGTCAAAGGATTGGAGGTTTTCTTAACACCTTTACGGATAAGTCAGAAGCCAGAAAATCGGACACCAGTCTTGCCAAGATGTACCATGTAACCAAATTGGGTATTGTATTGGGTTGTGGTGGGTTGATAAGCAGTAGCTCCATGTAAATAATTGGTGCTCAGCTGCATGCGAAACTGAATGCTGACAACTCTTAAGGGGTCATTGTACTCATCATTATGATCAACTTTCACTGAGGGACCAACACTGAAATCGCCAAAAAGTCGACTGCCTCACACACTCGACATTTATAGGCGCATTTATAACTCGACAAAATATATGTTCAGTATATTTTTTATTATTATTATTTATTCATGAAAAAGACAACTTTTGGTCCACAGTAGGTGTTAGTAGCACTTAATACCATGTTAGTTATGTTTATAAATATGATAGTCTCTTATACGAAATAAATTGAATTTAATTATGGATTAAAAATTTAAATTATTTAAAATTGACAATTAATAAAATAAAATTGTTAAAAATAATTAATTAATTTTGTCGAGTTAATTTTTTCGGGATTTTGGTGTTCGTCCCATAATAAAAGTTGTTCATTATGATGAGTACAATAAACCCTTAAGAGGTATTGCGTTTACTCTGTTACACGTTGTATAAAGTAAAATTGAAGTAAATCACTCAATTCCAAACAGCTCTTTAATTTCTCTCCGCTTGTACAAAGTAGTCCTGTTTAAGAGCTAAGTAATTTCCGCTATTACTTAGTTTTAGGACAGTATCTACGGTTCACGAGAAAGTTTTCTGTACATTTATGAGTTTACTTATTTTGCTGTGGTTTGAAGTTGCATTTTGGAAGAAGCTAACTATTTTTTTTACGTAGAAACGCAAAAAATTGTTAGGTACCGACTGATTGGAAGTTGTGTTCGTGTTTTGTTTAATTGAAATTTCGTTGTTTTGTTTTTTAATTGTCTAGTGGGTGGATTGCTGTAAAAGTCTTGTGTGCTGGATTTGATGATTATCATAGAGTTAGGGTAAGCACAGTGATATTCTATCAGCTACAATGATTGTAAAAAATTACGACAATAAAATACATAATTGACAAGCGCTGCCGAAATGTGTTCAATTACGCTTTGGACTCCAGACAAATTAAGCAGGGCAAAACCTACATTTTCACGAAGCGTTTTCTCTTTGTCTGGAGTCCTTGAAGTCAAGACCTGACTCTGAATAAACGTTTTTCATGGAATCACTTATCTACCTCAACCTTTTTTATTTTTTTTCGGATGGGAAATCATTAAATGACTCCTTCCGCTCTGGGTGGAGTGGAAGGGAGTATCAGACTCTTACTAAAACCCATCCGTGTTCCTCCTAATGACCTTTGCGTTCCATGGCCGCGGTGACTCTTTCAAACAAATTCCGCAACCCTGTCAGACCTACCTACCCCTGAACTAATATCATATCCTGAAATCACATACCTATCACGATTGATCAAGTTTAATGTTTACGTAGTGTGTCACATTACCGTATTAGTGTACAATCTGTAAAGCCATAAGCACTAATGTGTTTACTTGATAGCCATCACGTGTCGCTATTAGACAGCATGGAGACTACATCGGTATTACCAAGTGATCGAGTTGTGTAGGTCAGTTAACAGTTGCGATGAGAAAATACTGATGTTACCGGCTACCGTTACAGTCTGAGTCGTGAAAGAATAAGTCAGCTAGACTCTGCGTTACCGAGTGCTAGCTGTGCGACGGGCGTTTAGAATCGCAATACGATATTTTTAACGCTGCTCCGCTTGGGAGGCTCCTTTCATGCATGAAAGGAGCCTCCCAAGCGGAGCGGCGGCCCGGCATTACATCTACCTCTTGGATGTGAACTGTATTCAAGCCAATCTGGAAATCATTAACCGATTGCGGACCCAGGTAGGCCGCTGTATAACTAATCTGGCCAAATGGGGCAATCTTCAGCCATCCCAAACGCAGTGCCAGTGTGGAGTACCATCACAGGACATGGGCCACCTCTTTAGTTGCCCGTCGTGCACATCCACCTGCACTAAACTCCAAGATCTAAATGAGGCCAATGAGCTGTACAGGTTGCTCAATACAGCCGGTCGATTCCGTCGACATGTCACGGTGTTCACCTAGGCGGAGTGAACGACAAGAGTGCTGTCATTCCATCTTATTTGTATGGTTTGACAACTCACCCGTCGTGCGCTCTGCCCAAGTATTCACTTCGACATGCTTACAGCCGGTCGATTCTGTCGACATGTCACGGTGTTCACCTAGGCGGACTGAACGACAATAGAGCTGTCATTCTATCTTATTTGTATGGTTTGACAACTCACCCGTCGTGCGCTCTGCCCAAGTATTCACTTCGACATGCTTACAGAAACGCACTGCTGGTCAGACAAAGTTTAACACGAGTCGGTCAAAAGATCGGTTACCGGCCAGGCAGAATGTCGCATCCTACATTTTGACTATACCTATGACCAATATTATAAAAGTGAAAGAGACTCTTCAGTCTGTCAGATTGTTACTTACCTCTTTATTGACCGACTTCGAAAAAGGAGGTTCTGTATTCGATCCGTATGTATCTGTGTATAATGTATGTCTGCAATGTTCTCAAAAACTACTGATCCGATTTGAATGGGGTTCCGTTATATAAATGCATATTTTTCAGGGAAGGCTTAGGTATATAACATATAAGGATCTAATGAAGATCTTCGAAGAAAAGCTGTGGAACTCTTCGATAACTAACAGCAAATGCGTTTGCTGCGATCTTATGTCTATGTCTTGTTGTCACCATGCCATAAAAATAATATCACGCCTGTACGCTTTGAAAGGGTAGACAGATGTATAGAGTACAACCTTAGATTGTCGACAATGCTGCTCCGATTTGGATGGGGCTTTAGCTACTCGACTACATAATTTGTAGAAAAAAAGAAAATGAGGCACTAAAAAGTACTTGAAAAAGAAAGTAAAAAATAATACAACTTACATTTCGGAAGTCGGTGTTAAAAATGAAGAGATCAGACCAAAACACTGACTTTCGAAATTAAAGTATTATGTTTTGCTTTTGACTTCGTTTTTTTTAAAGGATATTTAAATCTCGTAAGCATGTTCCCTTGGGATGATTTTCGAGTTACACTAAAAAAAAATTGAAAAAACTGTTTTCTATTCATAAAATTATAAAACACTCAAGGCCAAACTAAAGCTAATTTAATACAAGTTCACTTCATCATGTGAACAGGCTTTATTCTAGAAAATCTAATTTTGTCCCCGTTAGCGTCATGGAGATAAAATTAAAAAGAAATCTGACTCATTGAGTGCGGTACCATGGAGCCAGTCTATAAATAAACTTTAATTTTAGAATTAACACGCTTCACAGCTTAATTTGCATCAAAAATAGAATTTATTTTGTGACCTTTTTTACTATTTACAAATGAAATTAATTTTATTTTTCTCAAAGGTTACTGTAGTGTAGGCTGTGAATACATTATTTTCGATTAATGACAAATAAAAAGCTGCATGGAAAACTTTTAATATGATTTCCTCCCACGTCTTTATTTGTTATCAAAGTCAACCGTAATGTGTTTGTATAACCTATAAATGCCGATTGTATTTGACAAATACATTTGTTAAGTGTCGTTGGCGTATGATGTGTGACAATGACATTTTTGTACAAGGGACGACAGTATTTGATTGGTAGATTGAAGATAATGTTAATTCGATAGTTAATGTAAGTTCAATAGTTTTTTCTTCATTTTAGCTTCCACCCGCTTAAAAAGTGTTTTATTGTATTTATGAAACTTAATATCAAGATGAAATGTTCCTTCTCCTAACCCAGGTCATCTTGTTTTTCTTTTTAGGGTTCAATACCTCAGTTGGCAAAAAAGGAGCCCTTTTATTCAATTTTTTTTTCAATTCAATTTCTTTATTTTGATCAACAGTTGGATCATATGTTAACTTTAGGTACATCAAGTAAAAATTATTAAAAAAATAAGACAAAACACAACACACAATTCCATTACTACATGTATACTTACAAATTAAATTGGCAATGTCAATAAATATAAAACTTTTAGGATCACTTTGTTGTCCGTCTGTCGTCTGTCAAGACCCTTTGTCTCAAGAACGCGTGGACTTCTTAATAAACGCAATCTAAATATAACCCCCACTGGAGTTCGGCGTCAAGCAGCCTGTTGTGTTTCGTAGACGCGTGGGAGTACCAGTGCCTTAAGGCATCTTCTGGGCACGCTTGCTTCATCATGGACCTCATCTATCGCTTTCCATCAGGCGTGATCGAGGTCAAGAGCAAGCTTAATCATAAATAAAAAAATAAAAGCCGTTTATGATCCGATTATGGCGCATGTTTTGATGCTCGCAAGGGAATCAAAAACTATAGGGTACTTACCGTTGACCTAGACTCCTAGAGTCATGAAATTCGGCAATTATTCAAAACGTTTTATGTACCAAATTAATTGCTACAAGACTAAAACAGAAGGTTCAAAACTATTTCATCATCATCAACATGACAGCTGACAGCCACTGCTGGCCTGGCGTGCTGTGCCATCACCATCATCACTGCTGGCGTCGTCACATCAACCGGTCCTGTGCTTTCGCATTCAACCGGCCCGGGCCGGCCGGGGCGGCTCAATGGGTAGTCAAAATTTGGCCTCGCGACCGATTTCGGCCATATGGCGGCCAATCTCGACGGAGACTAGTCATCGAGGGAGGTATTATAATATGTAGAGAGAGATATTGATATAAATTGTGTGCGCAAACATAGGTAGGTACACTCTCACATCCATCACTTGAGATGGCAATGCAACACGGCCGAAGAGAGATCGGCCGCAGAAACAAAGGCTTAAAGCACTTTCCGAGGCACGGAGGTTATCAAAACTTAATAGATACTGTTTTAATAGCAGATAATTTAACTACGTTTATAGACCCAACCCTACCTGCATTCAAAGTTTCAAGAAACTGAATCGTTTGCACTTCCACAACCTCGTATTTCTAGATTCAGTCATTTATGATGATGATTAAAAGCACTAAAGTGTGCCATTTCCCATCAAATTTACCGTGAGCAATATAAAGTGGATCGGTGTCATGGCATAAACACATAAAAACGCGATTGATCGTAAGGCTTATGGCGGACTTTGAGTTTCAATCGCAATATCATAGAGACGTAATTGATCCATCGTTTTTATAACGGTAACAGTACCCATATCGAGACATTACACATCGAAAATTGGTTGGCTCTTTTCTTGCCTATTAACTAATGTTTACGATTTGATGGGTGATATAAAACACAGGTAACTGACAAGCCCGAAGGATCGCCAAACGAAGTGGCAGTGGGCAGGGCACATTGCTCGCACAACAGATGGTCGATGGGGCCGAAAAGTTCTGGAGTGGCGACCGCGTATCGGAAGACGCAGCGTTGGAAGGCCTCCCACAAGATGGACCGAAGACCTTGTGAGGGTCGCTGGTAGTCGATGGATGCGAGACGCACAGAACTGGTTGTTGTGGCGACACTTGGGGGAGGCCTATGTCCAGCAGTGGACGTTTTTCGCCTGAGATGATGATGGTGATGATAATGTTAAAACACAGGGTACGGAAACAACCAGGATAACCCCTCCCTGAATCTTGCCTAACAAGACAGCCCGCGTCGCGTAAATAATGAAACGATCCAGCCTGTCCCTTGCTACCCCGTCCGAACTGATGCCGCTAAGCTGAGGACCGTATCCCTGGCTGGGGGCCTTAAATTCATTTTAGTCACCACAGGATATTCCGGTTAAGCGGTTTACCACTTACAGATATAGCACGCTAGGGCTATCCCTAGCGTGCTAGATCTGTAAGTGGTAAACCTAAAAAAAAAAACGACCAGTGTATGGCCTACTACTCTATTATAAAGTATGCGAGGATGGATGAATGGACGTTTGGTACTCTTTCACGCAAACAAACTGAACGGATTTCAATGAAACTTTACAGATATATATGTAGCTTATACATCATAGTAACAGATTATGCTATCTATACTTATATTATAAATAGGTAAAGTTTGTGAGTTAGTGAGGTTGTAGGGGGTAATATCTGGATCGACTGAACCGATTTTGAACACTATTTTGTAAATGATAGCCACATTCATGAGGACGGCTATAGGCTATACGGGAACAGAAAATTCCAACAAGAACGGGAAACAACGGGATATACGCGAGCGAAGTCGCGGGTAAAAGCTAGTAATTTAAAAAGGGGAAAAGTGTAATACCATGCGGGTAAAGCCACCCTTTGGAATGCATTGACTATGCCATATCTAGCAGCGGCCGTCTCGCCTAGACGGTAACAGTGCCGATATATTGGCAATGTGATTGAAAATTGGTTGGTTCTTAGGTTTAGTTCAACTCGGAGTCAATGACCGCGGCAAGCTTTACCGCTCGCTCGGAAGAACTTTGGTAATTATCGCTCTTTGCAGACGGATTTCTAATAGTAGTTTGATATTAGTAGCTGACTTGGACGTTATTTACGCGCTACTACATCACACGTGTATACCTCAAAGGGCTTGTAGAAAATAAAAAAAAGGAGAACAAAATTAATGCAATACCTGACAAAGGGTAATTGTGAACGAACAAAAAACAGCTGTTCAGTACTTTTGTCGAGTTATGCGTATGAGGCAGTTGATTTTCCTGGCGTGAACCTAGTAAAAGTTGTTCATAATGAGGAGTCTAATGAGCCCCTTTTCAGGTATAGGTTACACGTTGTATTGGACACCAAAGCTACGACCGAAGCTACTTCCCCAGCCGTAAACCTAATAGGCACGTCTCCGGACCCCCCCACTACCTCCGACCCATCAGACAACGGACCTAGGGGAGACTCAACGCTAAAAGCTCTGGCGAATAGGTTGGCGATCTCATTAGGGTCACTAAGACCCTCAACACTCACGAGCAGACTCGACTTGGGATTCAAACTGTTCGTGGCTTTCCAAAAACTACCAAAATTCTTCGTGTCATAGCAGTTTAGCAAACGGTAACATTGAATCTTGTCCAAAAGGTCTTCTGAACTACTCTTCGATCAGAACTACTTTAGGAGCGAATCCGACAAAATCTCCTCTTAAATTCCCTCTAAGCAGGCATGTTAACAGAACTTATACATTTTATATTTTTCCTCCTCACTCGGTCTCCAGAGATATGTAACAAAAGGCGGTTCTCAATAACTTGACAGTTTATTGTCCTGAGCAGCCGCGCATGTAGACTCCTTCTCGAGCACTTGTTCGTATAAATATATTTGAAGGAGAAAATAATTGTGCAGACTCAGACTATAAATTTGGGAATTATCATATCAGTCAAAAGACGTCCACTGCTGGACGTAGGCCTCTCCCGAAAGGGGGTTCCCCACCTGGATTGAAATGTAGGAATGACTTTATGTAACAGAAATAGGTATTCATGTTTTCTATTTAGTCATTTCTTAGAAGTGTTAAATTGTATGTATATTCTAATTAAAAGTTAGGTACTACCGATGAAATGACACTTAGGGTACAGGCTAAATGTTTATTTAATTTTTCGTTTACTTAATGTGCATTCTTGGTTTATTGTACATGTAAAAGTTACTTTGATTAGTAACTTTCATGTTGTCTAGTATGTTTAAGGACATTTTTTTTTTATATTCTACTCTTTTACAAATGGACATAGTCAGGTATCTCGTGTAACATTTGAAAATTCATGATAAGTTACCTATAGGTTTTAAAATTGTACTGTATACTTAATGCCTTGGTTTTTTATCCTGTAATGTTTTGCATAGCTACACAAAAAAAATACATATTAAAAACAATGTTTAAAAATTTATAATTCTAGATTATTACTCACATTGATATCTTCACTGCTCAATTATCTGAAAAATACAAAAAAAAAGTTTTAGTAGACTTTTCACTACTATTTATTATTTTAAACTACTTTCACAACATTTCATTACAGGTGCACAGTGTCGCTCAAACGGACGGTTTTTTAGTTTATTTGTACAATTCATAACAAGCACACGTGCGAGCAGGATTAACAAATAAAACTGGAATGTTGAAATATGTAGTTTTAACGAATACAAATTCAGCCATCAGAAAAAAACTAGTTTATTTACTTATATAAATGTTACATTGATAAAAATATTGGAACACAAACCATTGCAAACAAATGCGTTTGCATACATTTCAACGCAAGCTTACCAAAGATAAAATCATCTGCATCTTCTGGGCACACTGGCTCTATCATAGACCTCATCTATCGCTTTCCATCAGGCGTGATCGAGGCCAAAAGCAAGCCCATTACGCAATAAAAAAATAAATCAAGGGCACGTCGGGCTAGCGTACAAAAGGTCCCGTACCATTCCACAATTTATTCTTGCTAACTTTCATGATTATACGTGGCATTGCGAAATCTTGATTCGCTAATCGCTTGCACTTGACCAGTTTTTAATACACTTTACGTGGTAGGCAATGGACCACAAAAACCAGATATTCGTTCAGTCAAAGATCCCAAAAAAAGTGCACAATGAATTTATACTTTTATACGATTATTTTTAAGTAAACTATCTAATATTTAAATCTACCACTATATCTCACACGAAAATCCTTTTCCAATATTCTCAAACATGTCATGAGTATCTTTTCCCAGTCCACGCGCATACAGTACATGCTTTGAACCCAGTGACCCACAAACTGACTCACACTTATTGCATTGTGAGGTAACTCCGCGAAAACGAAGCAGTGTTGCCGCATTCGAAAATACTTTCAAACTAGATTTTCTCTGAACGAGATCACAGTTAGGAAAAATTCTCATGCAGTATTCCTAAGAGTTCTTTTGTAAAACTCAACTGAGCATGTTACATCTCAAACTACAAAATATAAAATCCTTTATTTCAAATAGACCAGTTACATGCACTTTTGCATTGTCAAGGTATATCAGTTAAATAGATAAAGCTAGTTCTGCCGCGCTAGCGACAAGAGAAGTAAGTTGTTCTGCAACAAAACACGCTCATCGACCCTATCTCCAGCGCGACAGTTGCACGTTCCAAAGAGTAGATCCTATGGAGATGAACGTGCAAGAATCTCCATGGACATTTACAAAATTAGGTTACATTCGTTTTGAAATAATGATTGCTTGAAATTATACCAATGCTAAAGAGATTGAGTCTATACAATGCAAATATGGTCTTACAATCTTCAGCAGGTCCAACAATGTTTGCACGTCTTAATCAAAGTTTGGGCGTTTTAGTCGCTGTGGAGCGAATCACATTTTTGTGTCCACGTCTTTACCATGATGGTAGAGAATGTCTTGTACCAACATACCTACTTAAACAAATTATCAAAAAAAATGTACTGCTGCGTTTCTGCAATTTGTAAATTGTCTGCGATAATACAAGTAACTATTATAATAAATTAATACCTGAAACAAATATAAAAATATGATAAACGAATCGAACTAAGCCTACAACATTCATGAAGCCATAGTTTCGTGAACATTACAAAGTGCTCGACCTTTGAAACAAAAACAAATATGTACATAATATACCTATAATAAAGATACATAGGCTTCATATCGCCCACGCTTTGTGGATATCGTTCCAGCGTCGAAGTTCAAGGCTATTCCGAATAATAGGAAGTGTCTTCGTAGGGGTTAGAAATGTTAGAATGTACTGAAACGTAGAGGTATGCAATGCATTATGTCTATACGAACACAGAACAGAACGTATTTGGTTCATTCTCATATTTCATTATTGATTTCAGATTGTACAGAAAAGTGAACGTAAGCTTTGCCCTGCAGGAAGAGCTCATCATTCCGTCATCATACATTATAGGCTAGTTAGAATAGTCGCATTGGTTTTTTCAAAGTTAAGCAACACTTGCCGATGACGGTTCGTGGATCTTAACATATCAATATTCCTGATTGTCATTTGTAGATCTTTGGGAGTCGTTACACGTTGTCAGAAAGCATCCGTCACTCGAAGTCGACCCCAACATAGATGGTACAAACACAAAAAAAAATACAATTGAATTGAAAACCTCTTCCTTTTTTTGAAGTCGGTAAAAAGTTAAGGCACATTGATCGAGACTAGTTAGAATAGTTCCCCCTTAAGTCCACGCACTTGTGAACACCCTGTGTAATGATACAGGGTGTTCACAAGTGCGTGGACTTAAGGGTAATGTTGGGAAGCTAAAATGCATTAAGGAAAATATATAAAAAATACATTCAAATCATTAATAATTGTAAAGCGCAAACTTTGCCAAAAAGATTTTTAAAATGTAAAAGATTATCTTGCAAGATAAACGCTTGGGATTGAGCTGCTCCAAATAAGCACAGCAAATGTTGTAAACTTTTTAAACAATTTTTTTTATTTTTTTCTATAGGTAAGTACACTTTATTAACTATACACATTGACATTATAAAATAACTTTGTAAATTAATTGCATTGTAATTCAATCGCTTTCGTATTACATAATTATTATGAATGAATAATTTCAATATGTAACCATTATTTTGTAACTATTTACTTATTTAAAAGAGTGTGCAAGGAGTTTCTTGCACGTTCTTTTCCATTGAGATCTACGCTTTGGAACGTGCTTCATAATGTACACAAGACACTTCTAAATTGTCGAGGTCAGTCAAATGAAACTTGAAATAAAAGCTTTGACTTGACTTTGACATGACATACCTACTGTAGGTCTAATGGAAGTTTGACGGAAGGCAAAGGTTAGTATGCCACTGATCGATAAACCGCTTAGTCGATGTAACGCCTAGTTGATACGAGCCTACCTGTACTATCTATCTTTTGATTTTTATGTTAGATCTATTAAAACTTCCAAAAACACTACAAAGTTCAAAATAACTTTAATTTCGGTAGTCGATGTTTTTGGTTGCTTCTTCGTTATTTGACACCGACTTCCGAAATTAAAGTTATTTTGAACTTTGTAGTGTTTTTGGAAGTCGGTTTCTTTTTTTTTGTGAAAAAGTTTTTTATTTTTAACTTTTTAGTGGTACCCCACATCTAACAACACCACTGGAAAGTCACAGGAAAGCAAAAATACGCAATTTCGTTTACATGCATGATTTTTTCCAGCTATTTAGATTTAAAAACCAAACTACTGAACCGATTTTGATAAAATTTCAAGGGGACCATTTGGGAGGTTATACCCTTTCCAACAAAAAAAAAAATTCAAATCGGTTGGCAAGCGGAGTTATGCCCGAACAAACATAAAAAAAAAATACAAACATCCGAATTGAAAACTTCCTCCATTTTTTTAGAAATCGGTTAAAAACCTCGCTTGCTCTAAATCCCATCTGAACAACAGAGGGACAATTCTCGTATTTTTAGAAGCGTTCACATTTGCATCTCAATAATTCAAGAAAGGAAGCACTTGACGGGGTCCATAATTGTTACACTTTATTAATATTTACCACTGTGCTTTATCGATTGCGATAGCCGCTCGCTTGCTTCTGGCAATGAGGTTGTAGTAGTGAATTGTGCAATGGCGTGTGGATTCTTTTATTTCTTTAATGAAGATTTTCTACCGCAATCGTTATTGTTTCTTGTTTAATAGTACAAATAACTATTCTAGTTTATACCAGTGATGAAAAAGTATTAACTTATCGCGCAATTTTTTCACAATTCCACGTTATTCGACTGAAACCGGCAAAATATACTCGACCTTTTGTCAAAATAGTAAACGTTACTTTTTTCCTTAACTTATCGTCTACACAAAACATCTTAACGTATCGAGACTCCTCCGTGCCTCGGAAAGCACGTTAAGCCGTTGGTCCCGGCTGTCATTTGTAGATCTTTGGCAGTCGTTACGGATTATCAGAAGCCAGAAAATTTGACTCCAGTCTTGCCAAGAAGTACCGTGTTACTCAGTTAATGGGTTGCGAAGGTCTGGTAGGCAGCCGCTCCTCATAAAATACTGGTATTCAGCTGAATCCGGTTTGACTGGAAGCCGACCCCAATAAAGTTGGGAAAAGGATAGGCAGATGGTGATCGTCAACACAAAACAGTAAACACAATGACGCTAGGCCACTCGGATCGATTGTAAATCAAGTTACAATGAGGGCGGCCGCGATGAGTCTATAATGCCAAATTTCATGAAAAGAGTAACTATGGAGTTTCTTGTCCGTTCTTCTCCATAAGAATGTACCCTTGCGAGCGGACAGTAGAGTCACTTTATATTATTTTAAATGTAAATGATGACGTTCAAAAGTGCCGTTTAATGGCCTAATTGAAATAAACGTTTTGACTTTGACATAAGCAAAGTTCGACGGTCTTTTAGGGTGCCATACCCAAAGGGTAAAAACGGGACCCTATTACGGCTATTTAAAGACTCCGCTGTCGTATGTCTGTCACTAGGCTGTATCTCATGAACCGTGATAGCTAGACAGTTGAAATTTTCATAGATTGATTGTATTTCTGTTGCCTTTATAACAACAACTACTAAAAACAGAATAAAATAAATATTTAAGTGGGGCTCCCATACAACAAACGTGATTTTTAGCCGTTTTTTTTAAATAATGGTACGGAACCCTTCGTGCGCGAGTCCGACTCGCACTTCGCTGGTTTATTAAAATCGAAAGCAAGCAAGCGGATATGTTAAGGATTTGAGGTTTGACCGTACCTAACCTCTACTTCTGTATCTATAGAAACATCGGTTCATTGTGTACATCGCAAGAAAACAACATCGAGTTACTAACATCAATAGACTTGTACATAAAAGCTAAACTCGACAATATTGGAATATCCTGCGAGCACTAACGGTAGTGTCGATTGACCTCAGTTAACCTTTACAGTTTGTATAGACGTTGATCGGCAAGACGGCAATTGTAAGTAGTTCTGAAGAAGTTAAAGTACACAATTCGAGTATGAAATTATGTTACCGGCTTCCGATATTTCGAGTTCGAATGAGTGAAGTATTTGAATTTGTGTTTTTCTTTTGTAGTTTTTTGCTCGGGTATTTTTAGTAGTTCTGGCAAATAACTGCAATGTTGGTACGAAGTCCAGAGTCAAGTAATGGCTGGTGATGATGGGAGGATAAAAGTGGCCTTGAATTTTCGCTGCTGCTACTGCTTATAAAATAAATTGCAGCAACCAAAAACAAAAGCAGCCAAAAACCTTTCTTTCTTTCTTTTCCTTAGCAAACTAGGAGCCTTCAGGTGATTTCTTGACGGCTAAAAAGTGAACCAAAAATTAGTTTAGCTGGAGTGAAAGCGTCACTTCTACTATACCATGAAACACCATTAAAAAAAAAACTTTTAATTCACGCATCGAGGCACTAGTACTACAAATACGTAAACTATTGAGCACAACAATATTGGAAACAAACATATCACAATTACGGCAATGTTTATCAAGCACCATATCTGACATAATAATAAATCAATCCGTTGTAGGCCCTGCCAGCCTTTCTGAAAACCTTTAGACAATAAAACACCTGGACGAGTTCACAAATCTACATAAACAGATTTTCTAGCCCGATAATATTAAGTTGTTATCCAGCAACACTAGGTAGGTACAGATCGATAGCAACCAGTGGGTAATGTCAACAAACTCCAAACTGAAGCAAAACAAATGCTCGAAGTCTACCGTGATGTAACTGAGTAGAACGTGTTACCATAGAAGAGGAACATACAGAAGTACCACTAGTGTATGTACAGTGTACACAACTGGCTTTGTCCATGGAGTTTCTTGCACGTTCTTCTCCATAGAGATCTACGCTTTGGGACGTTCAACTAGCATCACGTTCTTGAGTGATCGACCTCGACGAATGAAAAGTTCATTTAAATGGCTTATTTGAAATTAGGTTGTCTATAGCACAGGATCTGAAAACAATAAGCTCTCGTCTCAGTAGTTCTTCGACGGAGGAACATGAGTCGCAGCTATGTAAGTACGTATCGTCGTTGCAAATTTAAAATCTCATAATGTGTAACAATTTTGTCGAAAATGAGATACGCAAATATTTTAAAAGCGATTTTGAATACCTACATATACCTACTTAGCAAAAACTTCCGTGTGACTGTGATCTATCAAGCATCTTTTATTATTAAAAAACCTGAAGTGTCAACCTACATTTTACAGGAAGTTTTTATTTTTTATTTCTATCTCGAAAACTTTCTTTACTTAAACACATAGAGAGGTTTTAAATTTGCAACGATGATATTATTTATGTAAATCTGATTTTAAAACAACGGATATATGATGAAGTGGCAACGATTCATCATATATCCGTTGTTTGTCGCAAAACAATGGCTTAAGCTAAGTGATTATAGTAAAAAGACCCTGACTTCTATACTAGGTAATAACCTGTATCTTAGAAGTCAAGATGTGGCTAGTTCGAGTTCTAAAGATTTGTATGGAGAAGAATTTGCATGAAACTCTCAATGTTGATCTTGAGTCATTCTGTTTTTTTGTGGGTGTAAATGTTAGAGAAAAGAGACGTAAGCCAGTCGCTTAAGTACAACAAGAATAATACCACATAGAGATTATTTTATTAACAAAACAACCAAGACTGGGTCTTCTGTTTTTTCCTTTAATGGAGCAAAGTAAACACTCACGTGACCGTTTTTATCAATATTTGTGTCAGATCGACCGGTGGGCGTGGGTGACTGTTACCTTCTATGCCACCTCCATCCATAGCAGACAGGAACTGTGATTGACGATGAGAAATAAACGCTCTTACCCTGATTACACGTGTCTAATTCTTGTCGATACAATCACCTTAGGAAAATATTGTTCTTTTTGGGCTTATGTCA
Organism: Melanchra persicariae; assembly: GCA_947386135.1. Classification (NCBI taxonomy): domain Eukaryota; kingdom Metazoa; phylum Arthropoda; class Insecta; order Lepidoptera; family Noctuidae; genus Melanchra; species Melanchra persicariae. Next base: position 1,518,678 of record OX376655.1, on the reverse strand, counting down.
CGATGACACATGTCGCTGTCTATAGCATTGTGATCTACCATGACCTCAAAAATCGTAATTTAATATTTTATTACTGAACACTATGCTACGACATACAAAAACATACAAACAGTTTTATCAAACTGTTTGTATGTTTTTGAAAGGTAGAAAATCGCGGGAACTTAGTATGATCCAATGATGAAAACTGTCTTACTAGAAAGCGAGAAAAGCCTAGTTTTTCCCGAAATATTGCACTGATCCAGTTAGATATACACACACAGGGATATATACACACATTAAAGTAGCGTAGAATATTCTTGAATGTACATCAAAATAGCAACAAAACTGTTTTTCAAGATGTTTTATGGATACAATGGCGGTCTTATGGACTTGATATACAAAGCGCTGCGGGCTCGCAGCCAGGGTGCTGTGACGAAAATGTATGGGGTCTATCCACGCGCCCGCGACGCTAAGTATAATTATGTCGTTTTTTTGACGCCATACATTTTATCTTGTCAGCGCCCTGTCCGCGCGCCCTGTCTGCTTTTTATATCAAGTCTTTTATCGCTGACAGCAATAGCTACCAGACAACTTTTGCATGGATTTAAAGAACATAAAATAAATAGGAGAAGGAACTAAGAAAGTCTACAAGAAACGATAGCAATTTGGAACAAAGTAGAAGTAGGCAAAACGCCAAGAAAACTGGCACAAACGTTACGTGGACGACGATTCATATCAGAGTGAAATGAATATGCATTAGGTAAGCTGGTTACGTGTCTATAGTTGGCAGACATAATAGACTGTTTACGCATCAGGTTTTTATTTTTTAAGCCTTTTAACTGTGCTTATTCCCATTTCTGTGAGTTTTGCCCATGAAATAAAAATATCAAGTTAACAACAAAGAACGAAGGTTTTATCGACAAACATTCTAAAATGAAAATCTTCCTAAAGCAATTCGAAAAACGACTAAAACTTAGATCTAACAGAGTTCCGCGGTCTACTAAAACGCGCCGTAGTTCGAAAGTATGAATATTTCATATTAGTTTATTATTCAAGTGGGGTGCATGGAACGTTAGGACTAGACAAATGGCGACTTCCCACGGAGGCATGGAATGTCTTCTGAGCCTTTTATAACTTAGGTTCGACTTTGTGAACTACATGATTTTGTAAAACAGTACTTTCAGTAACTGTACTGTGGGTCAAGTTCTACTGTTGAGCTCATACTCAAAAGTACAGGTGTGATTTTATGTGTATTTTTATCCGACTACCCCAAAAGGAGGGTTATGTTTTTCGAGAGTATGTATGTATGTGTATCTATTTTTTGACACGCCTGAGACATATATAATGAGGTGTATTTCGATGCGTGTTCTAAATCGAAGTGACATAAGCTTTTTTTTTTGCAGCCGTTTTTTTGGAAAAACAGGGTTTCCCCTTAAAAGAAATTGTTATTGCATTGTCTAAATAACCATAGCTTTTCCGAACAAAACTGGTAGAAGCATGTAATATCAAATCTCTGAAAGTGCTTTCCAATGTTATAATGCCTTGTCTTTATTGCCTGATGGGGACAAGTCTCAGACATTACCCTGCGTGTTCCTTTACGACTTTTACTACCTTTCAACCAACCATACCAGTAGACAGGTGCGACGCAACAATAAGACCGCGCTTTTTCGTAAATTTTTCATGTATCCAGACAGTAACAATCCATATTATTTTCGTAAACAACATTAGTTTAGTAACTTAAGTCATAAAAAATCCCTACTTCCCTACTAATATTATTATAAATGCAAAAGTAACTCTGTCTGTCAGTAACGCTTTCACGCTAAAAGGGCTGAACGGATCGTCATGAAATTTGTCAGATATATAGCCTGGGATATGGAGAAGGACATAGGCTACTGTTTTACGCGATAACCGACATACACGCGGGCGGAGCCGCGGGCAAAACCTAGTAAACAGTAAATAATTCACACACACACACACAATAGAATTGAAATTATAACATTTAATATGTACGTCAAAATTATTAAAATAACTAAAAAAAAAAGTAAATCTTTGAATACACGGCATTTATCATCAAAAAAAAAATCTCCCTGACGCATCTTTCGATGGATACCTATTAATAAGTCATTTTTGAATATCAAATAGAACGATTTCTATGAAAACGGGCGTTAAGGGTAAAATTACATGTCGCACTGTCGCGTTGCGCCTGTCTCAGTAAACCTTAACACACCTAGCTTACAGGTAAACACCAAGGGGTAAGGGATTCCAGTAAAACTTCGGTAATGCTCAGTTCTCCTTACTACTTTCTATTCCTCTGACGATAAGCACGGACCTCGGCTAAATCTCTCGCTAAGTTTCTTTGAAATACCGTTCTAATGTTAAGTACCTATTTATGGAAGATCAGTGACCGTTAAGGCTGTTTGTTATATATTTTATTTTGGAGCTTTCTCGTTGGTATCTATGTAGAGAGTAATGAGAAAGATTTGCAATTGTCTGTGAAATTGTGAGAAAAAGTAAGTTACTTTTTTTTTATTGAGGAATAAATAGCTCTTGACCTCGATCACGTATGATGGAAAGCAATTTTCTTTTGTATAAGGGACTATGGATGGAAAGCGATGGATGAGGTCTATGATGAAGCGAGCGTGCCCAGAAAATGCCTTGAGGCACTGGTACTCCCACGCGTCGACTAATGTAGTAATGTATATCAGCTACCCAACATTTAGTCTAAAAAACTTTATATGAAAGATTTACTTTATATTAGGGAATTTTCACATGTTGGGCCCGAGTGGTTAAATATGACCACGCAATTCTGGAACGCCCTGTATATTACGGTTCATATGAAACACGCACTGACAGATAGATATGCGGACGGACAGCAGAGGCTTACTTATAGGTTTCTATTAGTATCCATTGGGCTACAAAACCCTAAAAAGTAGTTTAGCATTTTTTTTAAACATATGGTCGATGGGCCCGAAAAATTCTGGAGTGGCGACCGCGTACCGGAAGACGCAGCGCTGGAAGGCCTCCCACCAGATGGACCGATGACCTGGTGAGGGCCACGGGTAACCGATGGATGCGAGACGCATAGGACCGTTTGTTGTGGCGACACTTGCGGGAGGCCTATGTCCTCCCCAAGTGATGATGATGATGATGATTGCTATTTATATGTGTAAGGATACCTACCACGAAATAGTAAAGTTTAAAAGTTCAATGTGGCAATATACCCTTAGGTATTACTAATTCAGAACAGCAAAACTGCGCTATTTTCATCCCACAACGAATGAATTTGAACTCAGGTGTCTCATTACACTAATTAGAAGTTTTTTCAAAACTTTTATTTAATTAAATAAAAGTCTGATTCATTTAATAAAAACTTTTAGAGGTGGCTGTACCGTATAAAACATTTAATTATATACTTTTGTCATACAGAAGCAGCAACGCTCCCTGGCAAAGTTGCAAGTTTTTAAATTAAAAACTGAGAATTACAATTTTTATTTGCACAACAAAGTTGGTTTATTAAAACGAGTATATTAACCCCTAATCATGAAAGTACGTGCATTTGAACCGAAATATTTAAAATAACAATACACTTGAACCCTCTGACCGCAATAAGGTTTAAATAGGAAAATACAAGCGTTAGTTATCTAATATTTTGATTGTTATCGCCGGAGCAATCTGGAAAGTTAATTTGACCTACATTTTACAGTTTGTTGATCGGAGAAAATTATATTGATGTTGCTACAAAATGGTTTAATTTTCATTGTATTACAGTGGATTAGCAAAATTATCATGCTTTCCACATTTCGTTTTTGAAAGTACGCAAATAAGAACTTGGAATTGTGATATGCGGTAACAAAATGTCACGTGGATTTTTTAACGATTGGTTGAACTTTCGTCATGCTTGATAGAATGTAATTTTCTGTAAGCTCTCAGAAGTGTCCTAGAAATATTCTGAAACTATTAAAAAGGAGAGAAAAATCCATAATTATGAAGTATGGATTTTTTTTTCCTTTTTTTATTAAGCACGATGTCAGTACCAATTTACTTCGTTGATTTTAGGAGGACAATATTCAACAGTCTTTCCAAAAATATCACAGCAGGGTTCTATACTTTCATCATCTTGATTCAAACAGTTGGATTTGATACTGACCAGAAATTTGGAAAAGAAAAAAAAGAGACAAGGCATAATGTAGGGCTGTTTTCATTACTATCAGTCATTCCCCTGACAGTTAAAGTCCGTCCCTTCATCAAAATACCCTCGATCCTTGGAGACTAACCCTGATAGGTCCCTTCCGTTTTTTAATAACTTACAGTGACAATAGATTGAAATGTTGTGGTAAAAATAACTACTATAACATTTTGTTTTCACATCATTTATTTTAATCATACAAATATTGATCTAAACATGCTTATGCTCAGCGATTCTACTTATTTTTAGGACCCTACTTGTATAATCAGTTTAACAGAATACTAAAGATCTATTGTCTAAGTTATAATAGGTGTAATTTACTAGTTCAGGAATATTTAGCAAAACAGAATTATGCAGACACGGAAAAACTTCTAGAAATTGTAAAATAAAGCCTCTTTTCTAATGTAATTAACTTTAATTAATTATTAAGTCTCCACTTTATTGGCTACAATATTGTTCGTAAATTTGTTTAAATATAATATCATACTTAATCTAGTTTAAAATAATATTACTCAACATGTTACTTTTAAGTCATTGAAAATATTGTCTTCTTTTCTTTTATTATTTTGCATCCATTTCATTTTGTTTTTCATTTAAATGTTTGATCTAAATAGATGGCCTGAAACACAGGTTTTTTTATTAACCTAGATCAGGCAGGTCTACATTACAGTTAGAACTAAAAACATTCTCAATTGTAATTCATGTAAATCACAATTGTACTAACTTTTTACTTGAATAAATTATTATTATTATTATTGATGATTAGATGATTTGTTCCGCATGCGCCCCAGTTGTTGACCCTTATTTCATAAGGATTTTTTTCAAGAGTGGTGCGAAAAGTTCGAGCGAATGCGGAATAAACATAATAGACTGTATTTTTCGAAGGATTATGAAAGAGCGACCCTACAGTACGCCCTTCTCCTGTTAGTTTAGGTCCAAAGTTATACGAGCCTTTTTTACATAAACAGCCAGACCCGGAACAACTGTCTGTAGGCCATAGAAATATTTGTTCCGTGCGGGAATCGAACCCGTGACACGCAGCGCACCAGCCAATCGCTCAACCACTGTGCCAACCGTGTCGTCAAAGGATGATGGATTTTGGGATGTAACTGAGGAAATCTAGATGCAGATAAACCGAATTATTACTTAGCTGGATTCATGTATCGAACCCAGGACCTCATGCTCAGCAGAAGAGCTTGTGACTGCTAGTCAAAAGCGGAACGTTCTGATTTCTGCCCCAATGTACTATGACGTGTCAATGGTATCATAATTCCGCTTGAAAAAAACGATAATACCTACTATTCGTTCCATAGCTCCGTCACTCTCACGCAGTATCGTCATGATATAAGCACGTAATATTAAGGGAATAGTTCTTTTTCGAAATACCTACGTTTCAAAAGTCATACAAACTTTGATTTCCGTTATTTGGAACAGCCTTGAACTTCGACAATTGGAACGATATCAATAAAGCGCGGGTGGATTACGACCCTTTTATTTTCTGTACTATGTACAAATATTTGTTTTTCTTGAAGGAGCAAAAAACAAGCAAATAAAGCAAACAAAGTCAGTAATATTTACGAAACTGTGGCTTCATGTTCAATCAACATTAGGTTTCTTGCTCGTTTTAACTTGCAATGTGTTTTTGTTTTATATAATTATTAGCTTTTGCACGCGTCTCCACCTGCGTGGATATAGGAAAAATATCCTATGTCCTTCTCCATATTATTCCAGGCTATATCTGCCAAATTTCATGACGATCCGTTCAGCATTTTTAGCGTGAAAGCGTAACAGACAGACAGAGTTACTTTCGCATTTATATTATTAGCAGGGAAGTAGGGACTAGCTCCTACCAATAACTTCGCCCGCGTGAAAGTCGATAAATTATCCCAAGTGAACTGTGTACTCTCAGGATAAAACGATTCTTATGTCCTAGCCAGCCGAGACCAACGGCTTAAAGTGTTTTCTGGGGAACGGAAAAGTGTCGGAATTTGTTAATGGTCACCTATCGCTTAACCTCGAAATTGCACCCGTGTGGATGTTATTATTAGCCACGAGCTTCTCAACTTCTATTTTCCTAGAATACATCATCAGAATACCTATAACTTCAGTACAGCACTGCACGTAGGAGTTATTGGACGGTAATAGGCTCAAAGCAATTTTGAGCCTATTACCGTCCAATAACCCCTACGTGCAATCAGTTTGGCTTGACCATTGTTTTTCCACCACTAAAAAGGGAAACATATATTTTTTTAAATACGAAGAAACAAGCAAAAACACCGACTTCCGAATTTAAAATTATTTTATACTTTGTGGTGATTTGTTATTTGATTTTTACTACTTATTTTACACTACCTGTTAAGAAAAAGTTTGCATGTTTGGTTATTAATCACGTTTCAACGGCTGAGTGAATTTTGATAAGACTTGGAACACGGCTAATATGACATGGGTCATGGGTTAAATTTTATCGGGCTTTCAAATTCCCTTTGGAAAATATCTGACCTGCACTTGGGCTGAGCCAATATTTAATTTAACATTTCACTCGGCCATCATTTTAAGACAGAACAAATTTATATTCATTTTACTTTTCAATACAATTCATTACAAAATATTTGCCCTTAATTTCGACCGAAAGAACCTGACATAATAATTGTACCTAATATTATGGTTTTGTCATAACAAAACAATGTTACCTACAAAACAACAATAATTACTTATAATAATTGTTTTACAATGCTGCCGTCCATAGAAATATAAACAACTTGTTGATTATATCTATGCTGCCGTCATAGGCCTCTCACAAGGTAGACCAATGACAAGCAGTGCGATTCTGTAAACATGTCGAAGTGAACACTTGAGCGGGGTGCACGACGGGTGAGTTGTCAAACCATACAAATAATATGGAATGGCAGCTTACTTGTCGTTCACTCCGCCCAGGTGAACCGTGAGATGACGACAGAATCGACCGGCTGGTGAGGGTTGCGGTAGCCGATGAATGCGAGACCCACAGGACCGATAGTTGTGGCCCACGCGCGGGGAGGCCTATGTCCAGCAGTGGACGTCTTTCAGCTGATATAATGATGACAATCGTCATATAGGCAAAAGCGGTATCTCAGTGAAACAACAGCTTAACGTGCTATCCGAGGCACGGTATGTTAAGATGGCCACCCATATACGGAACGACTGCGGCATGCAGATCGATTTAGCCACGAGCTCCTGTACAGACGCCAGCACATTAAGCTACCCGAAACTGTCCAATTTTCTCAATCAACCTTGAACCTAATGCTTTAGCGATAAAGTTGAAAATATTATAATAAAGACATTTGACAGATTTTTGTAGCTCGATGTGCTGGCGACGACTGTACATTAAAACACTAATCATAAAAAAACTAACTTGGAACACAGTTAGTCCATTCATCCTCATTTGTAGTTGTCAGACGCAGTCAGACGGTACTGGAGAGCCTCAGGGAGCAGTCGCGTCGCTGCCAATTTAGGTCCAAGCTGCAATCGACTAGGATTAGTTTCACTGTACTTTAACTTCTTTACTGTGCGATGTACGATGGAGTTTTTTAAAAGAAAATACGTAGGTTTTTGCTGATTATTTATTGGAAAAGACTGTTTGTGCCTGTGAATTGTTTTAATAAATACTAAACTAACTATAGGTACTAAAAATTAAAAAATCCTTACTAAGTTAACCCTAAAATATGTCGTTAAAAAATCCATCCGCTTCGCTGTCGACTGGAAGTGTAGGTACCCAAAAGACTGGCGGGCTTGCCATCGTCGCGTGCCGGGCCATTGGGTTCTAATACAGCCGGAACGCCGACGGTAAAAAGAGCTCGTCGGATGATGTCGTTAATATTCGCGTGCCGCGCTATGCGGCCCACGCTATGGTTGCATGACAGGCTGTGGTGTCCGAGGCGGTTGGCAACTTCACCACAGTGGCAGCGATGAGGAGAATAACAAGGAGCGCCAAGTCGCAAATTGATCAAAATAATTTTTTTTACAAGATACTAATATTATATTAAAATGTTTCCTATTCGAATACTGTGACACCGAAACAAACTCAGAGGTCAGTCTCTTTTTGTTAAATCGAGATCATTGAAGATTAGAAATTCTTTTGAATGTATTGTATGTGGGTTTTAAAATAAAACAAACATATTGGTATGCTTGTATTGAGAGATTCGTATTTGTAAACACACCCACGTTATCGGAAAAATCGTAATAACGGTTTTCGAGTAAACTGAAAAAGCGTAGGTGCAGTTAAATATGAATAAAAAAGCCCCGTGTAATAGGGACAAACATAAATAAACAATTGAAATAAGCCCACCCAAATGTTCTTATAGTTTCTATGGCGAACTTAAAGTTCTCAGCTAACTATAACAGTTTATAAAAATAAAACTAAAAATACCTATAATATGGCGTCAAAAAGTTCCTCCGCATCGCTGGCCACTGGTAATGTGCCCAAAAGGCTGGCAGCATTGCCATGTTGAATGGCAATGTATCCTTGTATCCTTTGTCCAAGGTATATCTGGTACCCATTGATCGTCAAATCGTTGAGCGCCTTTACAGTTCTAAGTTGAAGTACACTATAACTGACAAATGACTGCACTGTCTGGCTGGATCTATCAAATCCGTGTGATGCTAGCTATACTCAAAAGACCACCGCAGATATTACTAACATGGTTTTCAAAGATTTGAACAGTACAGACTACATGGACGTTAAAAGAGACTTTGACCTCTGAGTTTATTTAGGTGTTTTTCCTCAGCGTAGTCAACTAAGGCCTCGTTTAAGGAGACGCGGGGCGTCGCGCGTCGCGTCATACGTTTTTTTCCGTTAACAGTCAGGCGGTGCGTGCAAACACAAACATATATGGCAATGTACGATGTTGTTTATGAAGATGCGGGGTGTGACGCGACGTATGGTACGGGCGTGAAGAGTAGCGGTGGCCGTGGGCTCGGCCTGCATCTCAAGCAAACGCTTGTAAAATTGCTGCTCCATAAACGTCGCTGAACGCACCACGCGACGCCCCGCGTCTCCGTAATGCTCTCCCAGGGTTGTGCCCCAACAGACGTTGTATAGAGGATTCCTAGGCGGTATTTTAAGAGATCACGGGACTATTTCCATTTGCCGATGATGATCACCAGAAGGTTCACACTCCCCGGTCTTTTCCCCTTAAGTCCTGGCGCCTTTTAAAGGTTTTCCCCAATAAAATGGATGCGTGCTACATCGTCAACCAGCTTCATAACAGGTTAAATAGTGGTCCTATCAATAAAGAAAGTATTTATAAAAATACAACCATTATTATTTATGATTAAAAAAAACTTTGCAATTCAAAAAACGCTTGAAATTCACAACGTTATATAAACCACAAACTTATCTTTTAAAGGATCTAGTTTCATTTTAATTAGCACTTGAAAGACGCAAGCTTCGTGATTTTTATTACTTGAATAGCTTCACTGGAAAGCTTTTCTTTATTTTGAGTACCTAATTATATTATTAATTCACTCTAGTTTCTTCAAACCAACTAGTTCAAATGTGATCACGGCTTTGTCTCAATACTCAACAGTTTTAATAACGAGTCCACTAGAGTCACTTTACATTGCATGCCTTCGGGTAAGTTCATTAGTGAATATAACTGCTGTTTTAGAACCTAACTGCTAGATTATTAAATTGAGACTTTGATTTATTCCAGGTTTTTTTTTACATAGATACAATCTTGCGGATATCATCATTCCTGATTCGATCACGCAAGGAAACTCCGAGCATTGCCCTCTCCATTGCCCTTTGGGTGACTTGATCATCATTTCATTTCATTGAATCAGGAATGATGATATCCGCAAGAGAACCAAGGTTACCGACATAGCCCGAAGGATCGCCAAATTGAAGTGGCAGTGGGCAGGGCACATTGCTCGCAGAACAGATGGTCGATGGGGCCGAAAAGTTTTGGAGTGGCGACCGCGTACCGGAAGACGCAGTGTTGGAAGGCCTCCCACAAGGTGGACCGATGACCTGGTGAGGGTCGCGGGTAACCGATGGATGCGAGACGCACAGGACCGGTGGTTGTGGCGACACAACCAGCAACGCCTTGCTGTTAAATCCAGCATAATCGACATATATATTGTTTTTGGCCTGTGTTAAAATTATCCCAAGAGAACATACTACCGGAGTAAAAAGTATCAAGTGGACCTTTCCAGGACACACAATATTAGTAGGTATGGATATAAGAAAACGTCAACTGATCCAGTTTGGATTAACAATATGACCTAAGTAGATATCGAGTACCTCTCACAATAGGGATGTCCTGAAAAAAATCTAATAAGTTCGACAGACAGATTTCCAATATTGAACACATTATTTTTTCACGTAAACAAAAAGTCAAAACAATGCAGTGCATTGAAAACTCGTGTGACGTCACAGACCGATACACTTTTTATCGGAAAGTGACGTCATAAGCCCACTCCAGGAAGCCTACCACAACCTCTTAAAACAATATTATTTTAATATTACTTTGTAATTTCTGTTGTTGCATTTTCAACTCTCGGCGCTGATCCGAGCGTTGAAAATCCAACAGAGCGGAACGCAAAGTAATATTAAAGTAATATTGTTTTAAGAGGTTGTGGTAGGCCCCCTGATCTTTGAAGCGTTTTATCTTCGTCATTTTTTATTGATGAAACATGTATCCAATATTTTTCGATAGTCTTTTGGGCACACTTCAAGTCGACAGAGCGATGCGAATGAATTTTTTGACGCCATATTTTAGGGTTAACTTAGGATTTTTGATTTTTATTTTTAGTGGAAGTATGTAGTTAGTTAAGTATTTATTAAAACAACTGTTAATATCTATTCCTAAATAAAAGTAGTATTAATAAATATTTTTCGATAATCTAACTAACGGACTAAATAGCATCATATTTTTTTACTCAGGAAACATCCCTATTCTCGTTATTTCGGGCATCTTGTGCAAATATGCCATTCATGGTGCCAGAAATATTCGTCATTGACCCATATTCGCCTGTATTACCGGATCTATAAGCGTCCCCACGTAGGGTCACTGACATACCGACGTCCCTATATAGGGTCACCGATATAGCTTGATTGCGTCTCATTATTTATTCATTAACTTGTGTATCGCCGCAATTAGTGAAGGGTTTAAAGTGGATATAAGTGTTGATTACAGTATTTTTATTGGCAGTTGTATAGTTCTAATACTAAATAACGTGTTTACGTGATATTGAAGGTAGTAAAATCAGGACGCCACGTCAGTTTTATACCAATCACATAACCGGGACTTGTGTGGGTCTTTTTTCAGAAGACCATAATAGACCAATAAAATTAAATCTACATGGTCTAGGTACATAAATATGACCCAACTATGATAATGTCTAGAATTTAATAGAGACTGAGACCAATGTATGAGTTTGTTTTTTTTTAACACTTAACGCACAAAAATGTACAGTTGCGAGACTGAATGCCATAGGCATTCTCAACACCAGTCGCCGTTTGGGTGATGCAGAGACAAAATAATATGACAAATGTGTTTCTTCTCACAGTAATCGAATAAGAAACCGCTCTCGTTTTTATTTGACTTTTAAAAGTGTCGGTTTACCTTAACTTAATAAAATAAATGCGTATACTGACGTAGAAGTTCTATGAAAAAGGCTGCGTTGATAACTAACTTTCATGTACAAAATAATAGTACTTATTGAATAAGCATAATAAAGCTAATACTTACAATTTATTGTTTTATCATAAAAATTCTAGTTATTGCTATTGTACACAAATTCACGACATCGTGTCGTCACCGTAGAACATATTATTTTTCGACGAAACATGCGCTGTATACAATGTATAATTATAATATTATTTTCATTCACTTCGCCCACTGGTAGGCTTTTAAGGGCGCCCACGCAAATTGTAGCACTCAGCGTGTTAATAAATTGTTAATAAATTAATGTTTCACGGAATTTTTCATATTGAAAACGGCTGTTTGTAGTGGTACGTTTGGCTTTCAGTAATGAATTGTGAGTTTGATTTTTTGTCACGTATTTTGTCAATGACAATTTGTAGGTATATAATGAGATAGTAAGATTTGTATATGTGACATTTTATATCATGCCTAAATGCGTGACGTAGAATACGATTTTATTTTAATGTATAATATATTATTTAATAATACAGTGATTTTTAATTCTTTAGCAATTATTATGAAGTCTGTGAATTCTCCAGAAAAAATCAGCTCGATTTTTTTCGTCATAATTATGTCAAAGTTGATTCCATAGTGTCAGTTGTTCATATTCACAATTCACCACCACTTTCACCCCCTGAGATATTGCCAGTGAATTAAAAGTCATTCTGCTCTGTATAGAAAGAAAAATAACATTTAAATCAACAGCTTATTCCAAATAGTTCTTGTCATTAATTTTGCAATCAATCATTGTTCTCCAACTTATTAAATCTTTATTCCCAAACGAATAAAAAGTTTTAAACAGACGACTTTGACAAAACAATTAGTTCAGACTTGTCAATAACAATGTTCTCTTCATAACTAATATTGTAAGTTTAAAACAGACTCATATTGGACTACAAAGCTTTATAAGTAGAATAGGTACTTCAACAAACACTTGAAGTTTTTAATTATGGAGCTAAATGAGCTATACTTTTTGAAATAAAACTTTTTGTTAATACCTGTCTGCTATTCTTAAGAGCTGTGGGCTTAAATAACCATTTATTGGGTCCCATTAAATGCTAGGCGACGTCGTGGCAGACAAGAGTGAAGGGAACTTGATATATAAACCAGACAGGGCGCGGGGCCAAGGCGCTAACAAGATAAAATGTATGGCGTCAATGGAACGAAATATACTTAGCGTTGCGGGCGCGTGGCCAGACGCCATACATTTTCGTCACAGCGCCCTGGCCGCGCGCCTGGAGCGCTTTGTATATCCCTTAGCGGAGGGACTGACCCACAATGCTAGAGGAGGCCTTTGCCCAGCTGTGGGACATAACAGGCTGATTAGATTAGATGGGCTGGGAATTGTACACCAATTTCACTATTTCAGTTGTAGGCTTGTGCAAATTATGAGCCAAGTATAAACTATTATTACCAACAAAGTCATCGGTTTTTTTAACCTACTTCAAAAAAGTTCATTTAGTCGGATATTTATTTAAGACAATTTTTACATTTGTTCGGGTTTAACTTCGTTGTTTTGAGACGGATATGCAGAAATATTTCGATAGTCTCACTTGAATTTCGTAAAAATCTGATAAAGAAATTCGAAGACAGACAGCTAAATAGAGAGCTGGTTGGAATTTTTGAGGGGTAGCAATACACAGTGAAAAATAAACAACTTTATTACGAAAAAATACAACCGGCTTCCAAATAGAAATCTCTAAAAATAAAAAAATAATTTTAATATTGAAAGTCGGTGTTTCTCGTGTGGTTCCTTGATAGTATTTTGACATAGACTTCCAAAATTAAAATATTTTTGTACTTTGTAGAGGTTTTTATTTGGAAGTCGGTTGTATTTTTTCGTAATAAAGTTTTTTATTTGTTTCAAGGACCATCTGTGATCTGAATACAAAAACGATTTCATTTATAGATAGCTACAATATTTTCATTTATCATGAGTTACTTTTCTCCTAGAAAAATAGCTAGTGCAAAATATATTCCCGTCTCTTTTTTTGGTTCAGAATAAAGTTGTAAAAAAATGCCTTTACGTGGGCTCCTTTTCCTGAAACATTTCCAAGCAAAAGGCCACAAAAAAATACACGAGCAAGGCAGGAAATTGTAATAATATTGCCTAATGATTGTACAGGATGTTCGATGATGTAGCAATTTGTAGGCAATTATCGAAGCCTCCAGCTATTCCGTGAAGGTTTCTGTAATAACACTAATTGAGATGGGAACGAGGACGAACATCTGTGTTAGGGTGCGTTCCCACTGAGGCGGAGCGGAGCAGAGCGGAGACGAGCTGTGCCGCGATTCACCAATCAACCAAGCGAAGTGGAAAAGAGATGTGAATTTCAAGCCATGTGATTGGTGAATCGTGGCACAGCTCGTCTCCGCTCTGCTCTGCTCTGCCTCAGTGGAAACGCACCCTTACGCTTACGCTTGTTAAAACAGCGCTTTATGCTTGATTTCTCTATGTTATATGGATTTTTAATGAAAAAAAAACGTGTTGCGTCGACCAAAAGTAACATGGTATAAGGGCAGGAAGATGATGATTTTATTTTTTAACTCATGGTTAAATAATAACAGCCGCATGGGTCAATCCTCAAGGTTAAGCAACGCTTGCCGGGGTCGGTCTGTGGATGGGTGACCATCTTAACATACCGAGATTCCTCGTAGGTACTCGTAAATATAAACATCTTACATCTATAAACATGGTCACATTTCATTATACGCAAAGGTCGTACAGTGCCCATTGCGTTCAGTATACTAATGCTTTTAGGGTGTTGATGGCCCCTCGCTTCTGTAGCGCATCAGGGATGTTTGCGGAAATGCGCGTTGATTACTTTTATGCATTGATGCGTAAATGATGTGCGTTCTTGGTGAGCAGGGTGCGAGTTCCAACAGCGTCCTGAGCATGATTGCTCACAGGCTGGTCTCCTGTATCGTAAATCGTTGCTCCAGTGTCTTAGCTGGAATGCTGAAGCAATGATAATTTTGTTGTGTGTGCTGATGTTATTCATCACTGACATAGTTCTTAGTTTATTTATGGTAACTAACACTATTAATTTGAACAGATGGTCGATGGGGCCGAAAATTTCTGGAGTGGCGACCGCGTACCGGAAGACGTAGCGTTGGAAGGCCTCCCACAAGATGGACCGATGACCTGGTGAGGGTCGCTGGTAGCCGATGGATGCGAGACGCACAGGACCGGTTGTTGTGGCGACACTTGGGGGAGGCCTATGTCCAGTAGTGGACGTCTTTCGGCTGATATGATGATGATGATGACTAACACTATATGAGTCTCATTGTTACTCGCAGTCGCTATAAAGAATTTATTATTATGGGTTACATTTCAGAGTTGTTCCAAAAGTGGAAGTTGTTCAGGTTCATGAGTACTATCACGTTCTGAAAAATTAGTAATCGAGTTTAAAGTGAACTTGTTTAGTCCTTATTTCAAAGATGAATTTAAAACAAAGCAAGCTTATAAATCTCTGCCGTGTAACAAACCAAATTTAACACAGTCTGAGCTAGGTATTTTATTTTCAACTTGGGACCATCCAACCAGCTTCTACAGTAATCATTATTTATACATTCGATCCAGGCTGCCAACCAATCTTTAAAGAAATACGATATTTAATCCCTACAGATCATAGGATTTTCAAGAATTACATTTTCTGTTTTAGCGCATTATTTTAATCTAATCTAGAATCTGGTGATAAAAATTTTAAAAATACTCGCTTTGGTAGGAGACACCAAAGCGAGTATTTTTAAAATTTTTATCACCATTTTTATCAGTGAAAAATTTGTAAAAACTGTCCGAATATAAATTATGTCTGCTTTGTTTTCTGTCAGCATTTGAGTCAACGAACTGCATAAATATTTTCATAACAAGTTATAATAACCGTCTCGTTAAGGACCAAAATTATTCTAAATTATTCGAAGCCATCACTAGGGACAGAGTTAAAATTAGAAGAGGTGGTGAGGGTTGAGCTAAAACTTATTATGGGTGACGATTTTAGAAGTCTATTGGTGTTAAAGGTATGTACTACAGGAGCCCGTTGCTAAATAATAACGAGAAATAATAAGTCTAGCCTCACTTTTATTTTATTAGCCACGTGATCAAACTTCTCATTTTATAACTAAGCAACGGGAAAATGTGATAGCCTCTAATAAACTAATTCGTCTTTTTTACAACGCCAACTAAATATTCTAAGGAAAACGTCAAGTAAAGATCAACAATTATATTAACTTGACCTTTTTATTTATACATTGCCACCTAATTACTAACTCAGCCACGGAATTTATATCTCATCACCATTTTACAGCGAGTTCGGGATTTGGGGCACCCCGACTCGGACAGGTTAGGTTAGAAGTCGATGGCGGGGTCAAGTGAGTGATCGAAGCGAGCGAACAGATACCGCCATCCCCTTCGTGGTTATTTTTTTTGTGATACTAATGAAATAGAAGCTTATAGAATATATTTTTTGATGTCATTTATTATATATATTTATGTTACAAATTTAGATGCTGAAAAATAACCACCATGCTGAGTTGTATTTAGAGTGGCTTGCATAGAAGATAACTAGTGGCTAAGATAGTATCATTCAGACGTTCGTTAATTGTGGCTGACTTAGTAATTTAGAAGGCAATGTAGATTTTTAGAGGCAAATAATGCTATTAAAAAGATGTCTGTTTAATTAGCACCCAATAATAACAGCCGCACGGATCGATTTTCAGGATTAATCAAAGCTTGCCGAGGTTGGTCTGTGGATGGGTGACCATCTTAACATGTCGAGGTTCCTCAGAGCCTCGGAAAGCACGTTAAGCCGTTGGTCCCGGCTGTCATTTGTAGATCTTTGGCAGTTGTTACGGATTGTCAAAAGCCAACAAATCTCGCACCAGTCTTGCCAAGAAGTACCGTGTTACCCAGTTAATGGGTTCTGGAGGTCTGGAGGGCAGCCCCTCCTCGTAAAATACTGGTATTCAGCTGAATCCGGTTTGACTGGGAGCCGACCCCAATATAGTTGGGAAAAGGCTAGATGGTGTCAAAGTTACTTCGACAGCGAATTTAAAAACTGTTCCCTAGGACGTGAATGTGGTTCTCCATCTCTCAAAAAAATGTCGTGATTATTATTAATGTTCAGAATGGAATGATTATTAAGTGGTTATGAATATCATCGACGTCGAACGAAGCGTATTTTTTAAATTAAATACTGCTGATCAAAATATACGCAACTTCTTTTTTGGGCCCATTCATTAAGAGCGTGTACGCCGTATGTCACTTCATACAAACTTTCAAAGCCTTATTCTTCAAAATGAATGAACCAATTTTAACGAAACTTGGTATGCATACGCCAGATATCCAGGTCTAAATAGTTATCAAAAAACATTTTTGAAAAAGAGTTCAGGGGGAAGGATATAGTGATTTTTCACTTTCTATAGAAAACTTAAAATCGCTCTCTCTCTCCCTCTGAAATCTTTTTCAAAAATATTTTCTGATAACTATTTAGACCTGGATATCTAGCGTATGCATACCAATTTCGTTAAAATCGGTTCATTCATTTTGAAGAATAAGGATTTGAAAGTTTGTATGAAAAGCCGTACCGCGTAAACGCTCTTAAGTCCCTTAAAATAGCGGGGGTTCACCAACGTATGGCTCATGTTACATACAGGGTTACCGCACTTAAACTGAGTACCCGACAGGTCTATAAAAATCATTTCTCAAACCCTGACAGTCAGATTAGCCTAACACAAAAATCAAACTAATTTAATCAACGAAAATAAAGAGCAAATACTAATAAAAAAGATTAGTTAATTCGCTTCCCACTTCCCAAAGAAATATCTTCGAAGGCGAGTAAATATCGTCACGATTTAATTTCCTCAACGAAGGAAAAAACCCTTCTCTCGCCCTCCGTCCTTCGAAGCCTGAAATACATTAATTGAATACCGGGCTCGCTGCAGAATGCTTAACTTGAAGAAGGACTAACATTTTATTGAATGGAAGGTGTAAAAATAGATCCACAGTACGAGCAAAAAGGTAAACGTTTCTAGTTTGATCTGTGATTTGAATTTCGATTCAGGGTGACTTTTCAATTCAATTCATTTATTCCATTATGTATGATTACATCATACATATTATTGGTTTTAGGGTTCCGTACCCAAAGGGTAAAACGGGACCAAATTACTAAGACTTCGCTGTCCGTCCGTCTGTCACCTGAACTGTTGACACCTGAGCTGTATCTCATGAACCGTGATAGCTAAAAAATTTTAGGATGGCTTTCTTGGGGAAAATTGCTCATTTTCATGGTCAAAAGTGGTTCTTAAAGTTTGAGAAGTGGGAAAAACTTACCCAGTATATGTATTTGTTGTTTCCGTATTATATAATTAAAAAAAAAACCGGCCAAATGCGAGTTGGGCTCGCGCACAAAAGGTTCCGTACCATTATCTATAAAAAACGGCAAAAAAATAGCATTTATTTATTTATTTGTTGGGAACTCCACTTAAATATTTATTTTATTCTGTTTTTAATATTTGTTGTTATAGCGGCAACAGAAATACATCACCTGTGAAAATTTAAATTGTCTAGCTATCACGGTTCATAAAATACAGCCTAGTGATAGACAGACGGACAGAGGAGTCTTAGTAATAGGGTCCCATTTTTGGGTGTGTAACGATTGACATAATAACAAAATATCTAACGTTCACTTGACATAATTTCAGTAAACATAATTTTGTTTAACATAACGATCAGTTGACATAATGAATTGTTGATATAATTTCATTTTACCTAATTTCATATGACACAGTGAACATTTCCTATAATGCACATTTCACATAATATTCATTTAGCATATTATTCGTTTACTATAATATTCATAATCTCTAAGTAACTTTTAATATAATTTAGGAAATCAGGAGAAACTGGATGCAATCTGGACTTTAGGGCACCCCGACTCGGATAGGTTAGGTTAGAAGATCCCCTTCTAACCTAACCTATCCAAGTCGGGGTGCGGGGTCGTGTGAGCGAGCGAAGCGAGCGAATAGACCCCGCCATCCCCTTTGTGGTTATTTTTTTATAAACCACCCAGAAGTAGGAGCCCTGCGAAGCGGGGCTCCGTCGACCAAGCCCATCCTCGACCATGCACAGAATATTTTAAGGTTTGGTTAAGTGCCATTTGAGTTAGGCTAGAACTGTGCCCATTAAACATGAATTTTAGGTCAAATGTACGTTATATTAAAAGAAAATTATACATATTGAAAATTATATAAAATGAACGTTATACTTAATGTTACTATGTTAAATGAATATGATATGAAACATTAGGTCATATGAATTTATGTCATTTGTTATTATGTCATATGAAAATTATGTCATATGAACGTTAGTTCAAGTGAAATTAGAGCATTTATTATTATGCCAAACATTACACACCCCCCGTTTTTACACTTTGGGTACGGAAACCTAAAAACTGCTGTTCAGTACATTTATGCGCGCGATAAAGCAAATCAACAATTTCCTACGTTTTGATCGTAGAACATTGTTGATTAGCTTACGAATGCTACCATGATTCTACTGTGAGATGGATATGGCACTGTACAGGACAAATAGCACTATCTCTTTGTCCCGAAGAAAAATCATGATGGCATTGCCACGTCGTAGTAGAAAGAGTTGTTGACTAAAACGATATTTGAAATATTTTGAGTCCTTTCACCCCGATAGATTGCCAGCGCGTCAATAGTCCCCCTGTATTGCTCATCGTTTGACGAATTCCAAGTATTTTTTCTGCTTCAACGGTTTCATATCAAAACTTTTCAAACGTGTGGGCTGTTTCACCGAATTACCTTTATAGTTTCTACCTAAAATTTGGTTCAGGTTTTTGTAAACAAACATTATGTAGATATAATATATTTACAATTCACGTTTCGGGAAATCAATCAAAGTCAAAAGCTATTTATTTAAATTAGGCTGAGTGCCAGCGCTTTTTGAACGTCAACGTTTACAAAAAGACAGTCTACCAAAAACGCCCCGCCCGTCACCACTTCCTATGTTTTAGCTGGGAAGTGGCGCAAGAAACTCCCCAGCAGCACAGCTGTCTGTTGAATTAGAAGAACTAGCATTTATACAATAGTATGCAAAGTATTGATACAAAGAATCTAAAACTAAATTCAATGACCGCTTTACAAAAACAAAACATAATTTCTTAAGTTAATGCAATTCTGCCTCATGTAAATAATATTGTGTTTCAGAAAGCCGCTCATAAAATTAGACTCAAGGCTTCACTTTACAATTAAATTCCCTATGGGGTTATTCTACTGAACAAATCTAATTAGTCCTTCAGCTAATTTTCCAAAAAAAATATTGGACACGTATTTTTTTTTTCCACGTAAACAAAAAAATTACGAAGATACAGTGCGTTGAAAACTCCGTGACGTCACTACGATATAGTACAATTTTTACTAGTGACGTGACGACACTGGCCCCTTCCCATATATTATTAGAAGTGAACCAATTGCTAATAAACGGGCAGAAATCTAAACTTCGGGCTGCTATTGAGTAATTACTAAAGCAAAGTTATCTGATCTCAAAATCCAAACCAGAGTTTTTCTACTAAGCTAAATAATAACTATCAAGAAATTCAACTATGACCTCATTTAAATAGAAAATACGTTTGCTACGGAAAACGTATTTTCTATTTAAATGAGGTTCAGGTCAAGAAATGCCTGGATAAATTGGTCCTTTGGTACGCCAAAGGACCAATTTATCCAGGCATTTCTTATTAATATCGAACGCAAGCAAACAGATTAAAAACGTCTTCATGTCGCGACCAGGGCGTGACTCTATTAAAGTGGAAATATTTTTCTAATAAATTGGCCTCTTCAAACTCCCCATAGACCAGTGGTTCCCAACCTGTGGTCCGCAAGGACCAAAACGTGGTCCGCGAAAGGTTTAAAATTTTACTCTTTTTACCTCAAAAATGTCATTGACGCGAACTGATTCTAAGTTTCTATCAGAAATGTTGTGTTTTCTAAAACAGTACTTTTTACTTTAGATTTCACAGAATAGCTAATAAGTGTTGAATATCTATATGATATAAGTTTATATTTAGATTAACAGTTTAATTTTATTCTTGATTCCTGTGCCCGACTATTAGCAACAAAGAAATCAAAGTGATCACGGGTCAAATAAAGGTTGGGAGCCGCTGCGATAGACTTATGTCTGGCAATCACCCGTCCTTTAGGGAAATTAGCTTCGACCAGCTTCGACCCATATTTTTTCAAGTTAAGTGATGGCTTCAGAAGTGGATGGTATCAGGAAATTGATAAAATAAAGTCTTCCTTATATTTTTATGACTTTTTATGTTAATTGAGAATGGTTCGGTAAATAAAAGTTGACTGGGGGCTCTTTGGGTTACACAGGAGTACCTACATCGGAGACAGTGCGCATTTTTCTTCTATGCAGTCGGTAATAAAATCATATTACTTTAGATTATTAAAATTCACCCACTTTAACCCTATAATTGTGTTGAGTTGTGTCTTCTTTAATAAAATATTCTCGGACAAAAACTATACATCATTAAAATCTTTTAACCGAACGCTTATTTAAAAAGTGATTGAATGCATTATTCACCAAATTTTACCAAAATTTTAAAAACAGAGTTTTTCTGATGTGTCCTTGATTTTTCCATTTAATGATAAGTATCTGAGGTTACGACAGCATTCTCATTAATATTAAAATCAAAATCCTTTTACTTTACCTTGTTATATTTTAGTTTTTTGTTACTTTTAATTTTTTTTATATAACGTGTAACACTGTGTCTCAAGACGAAAGTCTATGACCAGTGCGTGTTGCCAGTGATGACCTATGGACTCGAAATGTGGTCGCTCACAATGGGCCTCATCAGAAGGCTTAATGTCACCCAAAGGGCAATGGAGAGGGCAATGCTCGGAGTTTCCTTGCGTGATCGAATCAGGAATGATGATATCCGCAAGAGAACCAAGGTTACCGACATAGCCCGAAGGATCGCCAAACTGAAGTGGCAGTGGGCAGGGCACATTGCTCGCAGAACAGATGGTCGATGGGGCCGGAAAGTTTTGGAGTGGCGACCGCGTACCGGAAGACGCAGTGTTGGAAGGCCTCCCACAAGGTGGACCGATGACCTGGTGAGGGTCGCGGGTAACCGATGGATGCGAGACGCACAGGACCGGTGGTTGTGGCGACACTTAGGGGAGGCCTATGTCCAGCAGTGGACGTCTTTCGGCTGATATGATGATGATGATGATGAACGTGTAACAGAATAAACGCAGTACCTCTTAAGAGCGTTTACGCGGTACGGCTTTTCACACAAACTTTCAAATCCTTATTTTTAAGTTCTCAATCAGTATATAATCAGCTGTTCAGTACATTTTCCTGAATCTCGATATCAGAGTTTACCGTGCAATTTGAACAAATACAACAGCCCGAATAACAACTATCGGGCAGTTGCCCACCGGATACAACAACCGTCCGGTCGGAGGATCCTCTCTTTTCAACGGAGGTATGCGGGTCTTTACTCTTTTCTGCTGTCTCTAAACTATTCTTTTATTTTCTAATATTAAATTGTACGTTTCACACTAACAATCTGGTTAGTTAGCTCTTACTGCCCACATGATAAGAAGACTAAAAACATGAAGAAATTCCCTGTTCTTCCTTCGAAGGAAGAACAGAGCGATTGGCAGCCATCTTATCGTTTGTACCCACCGTCTTAAATATTCACGCAATCCTATTTGTTAGCGCGTGGTTAATCTATGTGTAAGCTAATTAGAAGTAATTGTATTACTACGCTAATTTTAGTGAAACATTCATAATGAAGGCAAACCTTATGTTTAGGTATTTTATTTACAGAAACAAACGAAAGCACTGGTATTCAGCTGAATCCGGTTTGACTGGAAGCCGATCCCAATATAGTTGAGAAAAGGCTAGGCAGATGATGAATTACGGAAACGGCCTTCCGCAAGGTGGACCGATGATCTGCAACCCCCCCCCCCTCCCCTATTGGGACCTGCCAATCCCATTGTGTTTCCTCTGTGAGAGAGGGAGCCATACAGGACGCAATGACATTTCATAGGACGGCCGGTGAGAGTAGCGACAGTACACTGAATACGAGATGCACAGGACCGATAATGACTTCGTCTAGTTTACGAATAATATCTGTAAGGGTCGATATTTCAATAGTCAGGTAAATTTTATACGAAGAATAAATAAGACTGTTTAAGACAATTTTCTACACAAAAACTAGGTACTATTTTTATGATTGAAAAATTAGCCTACGATCAGCGAAAACCTAACTTTTCTGTCGTTTTCATCTACATTAAACTTAAACTCCATATTCCCAAAGCTGAATAAAAAACAACATAACAGCTATAATACAGAAACTAACATAGTTAAATAAATGAATAACTATTCCTAGAGGATTCATTGCACGACCTTTTTATTTCTTAGCTACATTGGAAATAGCGCTCATACAATATTCAACAATGATTCAATGTTCAAGATGTAGGGAACCAAAATATAAACCAAATTACTTGTTAGTCGAACCGAGATCTAATCTCTTATAAGAAATTTAATGAGTTTCGTTTAATATGGATGGGCGTTCTTACTTGTAGAGAAAAATGTGGAATGTAGGCCAACGGTATCTAGGTAAAGTGTGCTCTAGAAGTCTAGATTCCGCGATTTGATCATAAAATTTGATAAAAATGCAGCTGCGACGGAGACTTAAAAATTTTGTTCGAATGAAAAGGCTTTTATCTACACTCACAACTTAATGTTCCAAATATTAGTTCAAAAACGAATGCATAAACACGTGCTTTTTTTTCGTGGATAGGTAAAATTTAAAAAAAAAACCATTACAGTTCCACATTTCCCTTCGATTTTTAAACAACTGCATCATAAAATAACTTTTTAATTTTTATAGCACACTTTTACTTTTTAATTTATTGGCGCGGGCTCATTGACTTTTCAATGAGCCAGCTTTTATCTTTGTCTATGGATGCGCGCGTTGCGCAGTCATTCGAATACGCAATGAGAATATCCGCCATATTGGAATAAACTATTTTTCCACTTATTTTATTTCAACTGTATGAGTGAAGATAAAATAGTGTATGCAACGGCATATAATTAGGTATTAAAACACTCGTGTGATGCTATTGTCACACTCGGCTACGCCTCGTGTGATAAACCCACACTCATGTTTTAATAACCCCTTTTATATGGTCGTTGCATAAACTACTATTTTGTGGATGGGAACTCATTAAATGACTCCTGCCGCTCTGGGTGGAGCGGGAGGGAGTGTCAGACTCTTACTGACTAAAAACCATCCATGCTCCTCATAGTGCCCTTTGCTTTCCAGGACCACGGTGACTCTTTCGAATATAATCCGCAACTCGTACAAAAAGGATTGGTTTCATTCATTGTGCGTACAGCTAAGGAGTGGAATTCTATGCCAGAATCTGTGTTTCATGTTAACTACAACCTGGGAGTCTTTAAGTCAACAGTGAATAGGTTACTTCTAGGCAAGCGTGCTTCATCTTCGACCACATCATCGCTTACCATTAGGTGAGGTAGTGAGTCTATTGAAATTGAGTCTATTGCTGGTTCGTAGAATGTCATAATAAACATGCCTGTAACTTGCACAAAAGTTGCTTCTTTTGTTGCGATGGCTAGGGCGCGAGGTTTGCCTCGCCATCACGCGGCCCACCTCCTCCTTCAATAGCATTACTGCTTCGCAGAAGGAGGTGACGGCTTCCCATGCCTCCTCGCTCCGAACCATTAATTGAACTAGGGTCTGAAGCGAGAGGTCACCGCACCACATATCCCCTACATTTATATTAGTAAACAATACTTTCCCGCGGCTTCGCCCGCGTGGTATGTGGATAAAAAGTATGTTCTTCTCGAGCTGCCTGTTCAATCTACGTTAAGCAATAAGACTGCTTTCCGGGCTTAGATGTGAAAAGAAAACATAGCAAATAGCAATATACTATATTTCTAATTCTAATCCTAATTTTTAACGTCACACTCTGTCAATCAAAAACAAATAAGTGCGTCTAAGTCCCAGTTCTTAATAATTGCTGATAGTGATGTCACTATGAACTAATTGCATGTTTGTCAATTTTATATCCACGTGTACGAGTATGTCCGATGTAATCGTTATGGGGAGGCTCTGGGGATTCCGGTCCGGACTATAAGCGTTGGTGCAGACGTGCCACAACTGCTACTTAATTTTAGCGGTGGAATGTCGCCTGCTGTCGCGGAAAAACCACTCGAATGCTAGGGTAAATGGTGTAGCTACGTGTCGTTGCGCTGTGGCAACCTCAATTGTGTTTTGGGGTTCGTCGAAATTTAATGCAATGCAATGTGTTGTAGTTTATACTTTTTTTTCTTTTTATGGCCGACATGCGTTATGCTGCAACGTATTTTCACATTTTTTTCTAACTGCAGAGCAATTTTTAGAATAATTTCCATGAAATTGCGGTGCCGTCTAATCTTGTCTCACTTTTGCATCTCATCTGGCTTCCGCAGAGCCTTTATTTGTGATAATTTTGAGTGGCAACATTTTTAACCGCAATGTCGTTGGTACTGGCCACAGTGTCGCGACAAAAATAAAAGACGAAAGACAAAGGCAGATTGTTCGTGTGAATAGAACCTCCACGATCTCAAACATTTTTAAGAAGACATTGTGGTCCGTGCCGGCCACATTTTTGTCGCTACAGTGTAGTTGAATTGTGGTGCGTCTGGACAAACCCTACCAATGTTACACCATCGTCAGCACTTTGAACGTGATGTACTCCGCCGGTGCGTCCCTAACCTTGTTATGGTAGAAATAAAAGCATTTCGCTCAGTTCCCATTTTTGTGACACTGTAGAGTAATGAATTTTCAGCCACTTCGTGTAAAGTTTCAGGTGTACCTTCTGTGTATAGTGTTACTAGCTTATTACTTGCGCTAAGTATATATTAGTTTTACGATATTATGGATATTTTTATCTTACCGTACTGTCGAAACCTTAGTGTGAATCTGAAGATAGATCTTGATTGCCAGGCCAGAAGATAATTAAATGATTTCCAGAACAAGGATGACCTCAAATGGCAAAATACAAGCAGTGGCAAGATCAAAACAATTTGTTAATACACTGTTTTATTTACTGACAATAATATTTCCACTATCTTTTCTTACATACTTTTCTATATTATTTTTATGAATATAAATAAACAGCTTCTGTTTGTAGTTCTTACATTTTATTTCATTTCTATTCTATAAATAAACGAACAACTTATTCTTGATATTTTACTCCGCGGAATGTTTATTACAGTTCACAACAATTTTCTTAATAAAAACTTGAACGTGACTCGTCGTAGAAGTAAGACCTGGAGGCCTACCACAACCTCTTAAAACAATATTATTTTAATATTACTTTGTAATTTCTGTTGTTGCATTTTCAACTCTCGGCGCTGATCCGAGCGTTGAAAATCCAACAGAGCGGAACGCAAAGTAATATTAAAGTAATATTGTTTTAAGAGGTTGTGGTAGGCCCCCTGTCTTCACGCAAACTCCTTCACAAATATATTGAAATAAAAATAATAAACTTGTAACATTTTCACCCAAAATTAATATTGTTGCTAGCTGTACCTACTGTCTATGAAACAAAGATGAAAATAAAAGAATCAAAGAATCTTATTCGACATTTAAATTTTCAAATCATTCGATCGAATGGCTCTTCGAATCGGATTCAAATTAACGGTTTTTGCAACAGCTGGTGCATTCTAAGTTTCAAATGTAATTAGAGAAACTATGCAGTCATTTTCAGTTTAAATTAAATTGAAAGTATTCTCGTCTGGTAGTCAGTGCAACTAAACTAATTACGAGTATGCTTGTGTCAAGGGGTATACTATTCAAAAGATTTGAACTATGACTTTTCCGTTGGCATATAACACCTTCTAATTATGAATATGAAATTAACTTAGAATAATAACGCCTAGAAACCTAGTACAAGCATCAAAACTGAAGCAACTCAGACTACTCCATATACGGAGTACTCGGCGCAGCGAGCCGTCAGTGCTCAAGGTCACGCTCTGTTGAATGCACCTCCCGAGAAATATTTAAAAATGACAGTTTGTTGCATAAAAAGATGCTCTAACACACCAGGAAAACAAAAAAAATGTGATAAAATCACGTTTCACAAGTAAGTACTTACATTAAATCCATTATTTTTACGTAAATCGATCTTCAAATTAAAATTTTCATAACCTAATTTATCACAATGTAGTGTTGCCAGTTGTAAAGAAAAATTACCCATAATACAGTAAGCACTAGGTAACTGTTGGAGTCTACCTGTATTATGATGCTTATTGTTTAAAGTTGTAAGTATGAAACGAAAGCTAATAATTACGGTTGATTCAAATAATTTGCGCATTTTTTTAAGTGAAAAGTTCTTTAGGCGCGTTGGGCAGTTTTCATATGGAAAAAAACCATAGTCGCGACACGCGGCGACACTAACACCTGTGTATGAGATCGTGTCTTAAAATTGAAATAAAGGAACATCAGACTGGGCGGCCAACCAGGGGGGGGGGGCAGGGGGAGGCGGGAGCCTTGTCGGCCCGCGGGTGCCGACCAGTCTTTCATGGGTGTCATTTTCGCGATCTTTGGGGTCGCTAAAACCGATTATGGGGTCAAAATCGAAATCCAAGATGGCGGCGACGAAATTTGCTAACTTTTCCTCATGGGTGTCAATTTCATGGTTTCTGGAGTCGCTGAAACCAATTATGGGGTCAAAATCGAAATCCAAGATGGCGCTGACGAAATTTGCTAACTTTTCGTCATGGGTGTCATTTTCATGGTTTCTGGAGTCGCTAAAACCAATTATGGGGCCAAAATCGAAATCCAAGATGGTGGCGATGAAATTTGCTAACTTTTCCTTATGGGTGTCAATTTCATGGTTTCTGGAGTCGCTGAAACCGATTATGGGGTCAAAATCGAAAACTTAGTATGCATACGCCATCTAACCAGGTCTAAATAGTTAGTTGAGAACATTTTCTAAAAAGAGTTTAGAAGGAGAGAGAGAACGATTTGAAGTTTTCTATAAAAGTGAAAAACCACTATCTTTCCTCCTGATGTTTAAAATGTCATGTCGAAAAGTTAGCAAATTTCGTCGGCGCCATCTTGGATTTCGATGTTGACCCCAAAATCGGGTTTAGCGACTCCGGAAACCATGAAAATGACACCCATGACGAAAAGTTAGCAAATTTCGTCGGCACCATCTTGGATTTCAATTTTGACCCCATAATCGATTTTAGCGACCTCAGAAACCATGAAAATGACACCCATGACGAAAAGTTAGCAAATTTCGTCGCCGCCATCTTGGATTTCTTTTTTGACCCCAAAATCGGGTTTAGCGACTCCAGAAACCATGAAAATTACACCCATGACGAAAAGTTAGCAAATTTCGTCGGCACCATCTTGGATTTCAATTTTGACCCCATAATCGATTTTAGCGACCTTAGAAACCATGAAAATGACACCCATGACGAAAAGTTAGCAAATATCGTCGGCGCCATCTTGGATTTCAATTTTAACCCCATAATCGGTTTAAGCGACCCCAGAAACCATGGCAATGACACCCATGACGAAAAGTTAGCTAGTTTCGTCGGCGCCATCTTGGATTTCGATTACAATAAGTACATACCGACAAGTTACGTACTTAACATTTTTTTTTATATTGATCTATGATTAGTCCCAAGTATATTAACATTTTTCCCGATTTTAGGGAAAGTGTTCATTCCTAGCAACATTTTTTTACGTCTGTGGCTGTAATTACATACCGCTCACTCACACATAAGTACGAAAGTTGCTTCATTTTTTGGTAGGGAGCGTGTATGAGACTCTCCTTCTAGGCGTTATTATTCTAAGGAAATTAATTTGAGAAAATGGACAATTAAAAATAGTGGAAAATTAACATTCATACTACGTGTAACAGAATAAACGCAATACCTCTTATGCGGACCTTGTAATCATCATTATGAACAACTTTTACTATGGGACCAACATCACACTGAAGTTGCGAAAAAGAAATCGACTGCCCCACATATAACTCGACAAAATGTACTTAACTGCTGTTATTATTTTCGCGATTTCGGGGTTGGTCCCATAGTAAAAGTTGTTCATAATTATGAGTACAATGAATGACCCATATTATGTATTGCGTTTATTGCGTTATATTCTTTTTAATAAGTTTTTATTATACCTAACAGCCGCGAAACGCTAGCGGAGGTTGCCATGTGGATGGGCCACCATTTTAACATATCTTCTTCTCCGTGCCTCGGTACGCACGCTTAGCCGTTGGTTCCAGTTGTCATCTGTAGATCATTGACAGTAGCTACCGGTGGCCAGAAGCTAGGAAATCTGATAACAGTCCTGCCAATGGGTACCATGTTACCCAGTTAATGGCACTCAGCTGCTTTCGGGTTGACTAGAAGCCGAACCCTTTAAGGTTAGGAAAAGGCTAAGGCAGATTGATAGGTTTTTAAAATGTCCTAACTAAAAGTCCTAACTAAAAATTCCTAACTAAAAAGTCTTAACTAAAAAAGTCCTAACAAAAAAAATCCTAACTAAACATCAAATTGTTATAAAAACTAAAAAATCAACTGTGTACTTTTCCCAGTTCTCGAATTAACCGGGCAATCCACAGCTTAGACGGTCTATTCACAAAATAAACCGATCGAACGTTTTAATGATCGGAGCCCGGATTGTAACTTGTATAATTGACGTCAGCAACTTTTACCAGCCAGTCCGTTTTGTCTACCTGACCACTGAATATGAACTCTATGAAGTTCGAAATAAAGTTGATTTATGTATAAAGTTAATCTGCTTGCACGTTTGTGTTCACGCACGAACATTGTGGGTAACTTTTTTAATTAATGGACCTTCGAGTCGAGCTGTCTTAACTCGGTTTCGATTGGCGGAGGGTCGGAGACTACACAGCGAATACCAAGTTGTTTTTTTATTAGGTTCTTTTTGTTCCTAACTTTGTCTGCGGCTTTCAATATGATGGATGGCTTCAGCTTTTAAGCTGTTTTCTTTCGAAGAGTTTTCTGATGTTTTGATTTTTTTGCTCATTACGAATTTTATTATTGTTGTTTTTGAGGTTTTCTTTTTCGTTGAAGAATGAAGGAAAGAGGAAGGAAAATCAATGTTGCAACATTGAAGTTCAAAGTAGGCGGATTGTATATAGAAAAACTCTAACAGGCTGTAACTAAAAATCAAGCAAGAGAAGGTAATATAAAGAGAGAAAAAATATCTTTCTATTCCTGCGAGTTAACTTGACACCTGGCTCGACTAATTTCGAATGACGTTTTGACGTTTTAATTGAAATTGAACAATTCGATTTCGATGATGATATAATACAAACACAACGTTAACAGTGATGCGTTTATATTGTTTTTCGTTATTTGAGCCGCTCACACGAGTGTTATGATATTTTCCAGTTGGTGAGCTAAGTTACTGAGCAGGTCTCATGCATGCAAAAAAAGGCTTAAAAGAATTTACTCCTGATAGTCTTTTAAATAAGCTCCCAAGTTCTTATAGTTGGGAATGAAGGAACCGATTTTAATTAAACTTGATTCACAAAGAATTTGCAGATTATGAGAGAATGAATTTTCATCTTCCAAAGACAACAGTACCATACAAAATTGTATGTCTAAAATCTTTTTCAGAAATATTTTACTGACTTTTTAATAAGTGTACCACGTTTTCATTAAATTCCTAGAATAAAGACTTGCAAGTTTGTACTTACATAATTTTAATTAGACATACAGGGCGTTTTACAAGTGCGTGTTCAAATTTTAGGGTGGTGTTTTGTATCTACACATAATAATATTACAAAGAAGAAGGATTGGTTTGTTTGTTTGAAATGAATAGGCTCCGAATCTACTGGACCGATTTGAAAAATTCTTTCACCATTATCCGTGATGGACATAGGCTATAGAATATTAAAAAAAAAGTTAGGGATCCGTATGAAAACTTCGATAATCTAACCCAGGTGTGAAAAAATCCTTATATCGCGTACGCTGCGGAATCTATTGACAATAGAGCAAAGTGATGTACTATAGTTTGATAGAAGTCATCAATATCTACAAAAATAGTCCGCGATACCATATTACTAACTAGGTATTATGGTTAAGTCACCATGACCGCTTTTTGTTCAAATTATTCAAGCAAATCCCGGGTGAAATAGAAAAATTGAGATTTTTGTATCATGATATTAATCCTTATCCATTTAAATGGTTTGAAAATTAAGGTTGATTATGTCCGCGTAAATTACACTTTAAATTATACATATCGGACCTTTCGTTCAAAAATTACGACGGTTATAAACATGCTCGAAGTAAGAAAAATGTCGCGGCCTGTGCGAATTGGGGAGAATCGTATCAATGCTTGGTCCGATGAAACTGAAACATGGCATTTAAATGATTTCGATAAGACAATAAGAATAACAAATGTTTGGATTTTCCGAAAATAAACTACACACGTAATAAGGGGTGAAGCAGGAGTGATTAAGTTTTTAGGGGGGGACATTATTGCTTGCTTAAATTTACATGGGAATGCTATGAACAAACTAAAAGTGAGATAATTGAAACAGATGTACCTAACAATTATTGCATAATCAACCCCTGACGGGCTGAACGGGGTGAACAGTTGCGCTAAACCTGGGCTCGAGACAAGTGAGATTCTGTCAACTATGGCGTGGCGTAGGCGATTGTCAATACGTCAAAAATGTATGGGATTGGCAGATGCTATCGAAATGCCACGTAATCAAACTCCTACATTTTGGCATTTTGACAGTCGCATTCGCTAAATAAATGGTACATTGTCTAGGGCCTCTTGAGACCATAGAATAAGTAGATATGGCTAAGTAATTAATGAAAATCGTTGTGCTTAATTTTCCAAAACTAACCTTTATAAGGAGGTATAGGGGGCGTTGAAGTTTGTGTAGTACCTACTAAATCCGCGCGGACGAAGTGCTAGTCTGTTATAAAATTAGGAAAAACATAAAAAACAAATATACGAGTACGTAGGTAGAATAACTACAAAATAATACAGGGTAATAGTTATTTACGTAAGAGGAATTGAGTCAACAGTTTGAACATAACTCCATTTAACACAAAACCAACACCAGTCAATCTTCATTCACATACAAATTTTTTAGCTCTCCAGTTACGCAATCCTATTCCTAACGGTTCACAGATGGAAAAATTGTTCTAGTTTTTAGATGGATTGAGGATTAATCTGGACCAGATTGATGGCTCCAATATTTCTGACAGATGATTCGCTTTTAGCTTTATTTCGACTTAGTCTTCCCATTCCAATATGATGAATAACATTTTTCGTTTCTCTCATCATGTCATCATCATCTGCCTAACCTTTTCCCAACCAAATTGGGGTCGGCTCCCAGTCAAACCGGATTCAGCTGTATACCAGTATTTTACGTGAAGCGGCTGCCTACCAGACCTCCTCAACCCATTAACTGGGTAACACGGTACTTCTTGGCAAGACTGGTGTCAGATTTTCTGGCTTCTTACAATCCGTAAGATCTACAAATGACAACCGGGACCAACGGCTTAACGTGCTTTCCGAGGCACGGAGGAGTCTCGGTATGTTTATATGGTCACCCATCCACAGACCAACCTCGGCAAGCGTTGCTTAACCTTGAAGATTGGTCTGTGTGGCTGTTATAATTTTGCCACCAACTTCTTCCATCATGTATTTGCACTTTACTACTTCATCATCGTTGTCATTGGTCACCTAGTTCAACGCACTGCTGATTGGTGTCCTCCCTTTCGTGCCATGCTTTGTTTGTTTTTGCAACTCTCGGCCAGAGTGGTAATTCTACAAATTTTTGAGTAGCAACAGTTGCAATCTGTCAAAAAAAGCCTTAATTTCCATAAATTTTTGACAGATTGCAACTGACATACGAATTTGAACGTTGCTTAAAAATTAGTAGAATTGGCCCTCTGGTCTTTTTTTTGTCTACCGAAATAACTTTAATGAGAAATTTGCAGATAGATGTTTAAGTGCCTGAAGGAAGAATGTGAGGCAATTTTCATTCGGAAAACGTAAAAGATACCTCTTATGAGCAGAGCTGCATATTCCTGAAGTTAGTAGCTTAGGATATTTTAAATCTATCCTCTTTTAAGTAGATCGTCAGACGCTGCATGCTTAAAGCAGTAAGCTCCAACTGGTTTACACTCGTGACTTACGAATCGTCAAGTTTAAAAAAAAAAGTATTTTGTCGAACACCTACAATTCTGAACGGTCAATATAAAACTACAGTATCTATAGTTAAAGCATAAAATCCCACAAAAAAGATAAAATTAAAAAAGCCAAGGTCATTCTTCGCTAATGAGCACCAACGTAGTTACAAAATAATAACCATCGTCCTCGACAGAGAAGAAAAGTGTAGCGATGAATTTTAATATCCCTTACGAGAAAAGGAGGCAACATTATCCAGCCAGACTCAATTACCTGCCTTTATGTCCTGTCTATGCTCCACATACCGGCACAAAATAAGATAAAAAACCGGCCAAGTGTGAGTCGGACTCGCGCACGAGGAGTTCCGTACCAAAAAAAAAACTTTAAAAAAAATCACGTCTGTTTTATGGGAACCCCACTTAAATATTTATTTTATTTTTTGTTATAGCGTCAATAGAAATACATCATCTGTGAAAATTTCAACTGTCTAGCTATCTCGGTTCATGAGATACAGCCTGGTGACAAACAGACAGAAGGACAGACAAACAGACAGACAGACGGACAGCGGAGTCTTAGTAATAGGGTCCCGTTTTTACCCTATGGGTATGGAACCCTAAAAAGATGGCCGACCATGCCATTAAACTCACTCCAGCATTTAGAACACTGAATGGACGAATGCACTCCGCAGTACGACCTGATGTATTTTTTTATTAGTTGGCATATTTTGTTGGATTTTAGTTGGTGGCATTTATTTTAATCACACATTGATGCCACGAACTGCATCAGACTGCCTAAAAAGTGTTTTTTTTTTAATTTTTAGTAGTTTTTTTAGGGTCGGAGTTTTTAAAAAAAGTCATTATTATTTTATTTTGATATTTTTTCTGTAATATACCTACAGCAGCTGTAGCTGCTGTAGGTATATTAAGAACTAGGAACAAAGAAGAATTAGGAACACGACCCTTAAAATATGACTACGCACTACACCCTGTAAAATGATGGTCCAAATCATTATTTTTGTTAGTTCTGTTAGTCCTAAAAGACGAATTCGTGACATTATTCAGTGATGAATTTTTGACTGCTAAACCGAATTGAATCCTAATTCAGAAGAACTACAAAACAGCCATTACTCGACTACTTCTGTTCTCAACCTGTAAAACACATAGGTCTAACACATTCAACAACCTACTGAACTACACCTTGAACTTGACCTTCCATTGATTTTCCGTGACCTTTCAAAGACAATTAATGACCATGAGACTGCGGTTTTGTCCTGTTACGGTTTTTATCGCCGACTTCATCGCTTACAAGCGCGGTAAAGAATGCTAGATGATTTTTGTTTGAGATTAGAAAAACCTTTCGGTGGCAGCGGAAAGCTAGCCTAGCTAGTAAAAACCTTACATTTATGAACGACGAACAAGGAACGAAATATTCTTTCTACTAGTTGTTTTATAGCCAGATAAATTTTTACAAGTCCTTTATCGAATAAGGAAAAAATACTAGTAAAGTTTATTGTAAACATGGAATTTGCATTATTCATATCGATTAAAATCATTGTTGATTATATTTATAGACCTTCTAACACATCTAGTTTGGTTAAAAGTATTAAGAAAGTACTTGTGTAATTTTGCAAAAATATAGCTTTAAATTGTCTTACGAAAATAATAATACTTTAAATATCTTCTCCAATTAATGTAATAACGAATGACAGCATTTACAAACATAAACTGATGCGGATCTGAAAACTATTTGAACCTACACCAAAAAAAATACCATTGAAAGTTCAAGGCCAAAATTCGCAAAAATTCTGCTAAAAATATCTCGTGAAAACCCTCAAGCCCTCGGAGTAAATGTGTCAATATGACGTCGGGATCCTGTGGCACAGGATAATGGAAATGGCTCCAGAGATTTCCACTGAACGCCATCTTCATTTAGATGTTACATTTTTAGGGTTCCCCGAGTGGTTTACAAAATGGAACCGTAAACGTTCCGAATTTGAATTGAAAATATGGAAGCATTTTACGACTAAAGTAGGTTTTTTTAGGGACATCACCCGCGTGATTGATGCGTAGAATAAAATAGAATATTCTTTAATCTGTACACCGTATAGGTGATTATGATCTAGGAGTACTTAGCCTTTTCCCACTATATTGGGGTCAGCTTCCAGTCAAACCGGATTTAGTATTTTACGTGCCTATCTGATGTCCAAAACCCAGGTACTGGGTAACACGGTACTTCTTGGCAAGACTGGTGTTAGATTTTCTGGCTTCTGGCAATCTGTAACGACTGCCAAAGATCTCCTAATGACAGCCGGGAGCAACGGCTTAACGTGATTTCCGAGGCACGGGAGAATTTCGATATGTCAAGATGGTTACCCATCCACAGACTGACCTCAGCAAGCGTTGCTTAACCTTGAAAATTGACATGTGTGGCTGTTAGTATTTAGCTACGAGCACCTCTTGTACAATGTACACCATATAGGTGGTAAGTTCCAGAAAGATAAATGCAGAAAACTTACCCTTATACCTTACCTTATAGAGTCCTTCTACTTTAAATTAGTGTCTCGCGAAGAAGACGTTAAGTACCTATCTATCTGATGCTCCTACCTATTAGTCAACCAAGGTTTCTAAGGCTGTATAAATTGAATAGTAGTATAAGTAACTAGAAAAAAAAAATCACGGAATTTCACAACCACTGCAATTCATTCTATCTTCTTTAACCTGACCAAGGTTTTTAATGAGAAGCCAGAATCAACAGTGGCGACCACCAGGAAAACGCTGAGTCAATGACGCTCAATGAGTCCTGGACAAACGATTCAACTGTCTTGGTTCCCGCAATGAAATAAATCAGAAAATAACAGCGGAGAAGTAGAAAAAAAAAACCACTTCGAGATTCGCCCCTGGAGACGGATTGCGGACAAAAGCTATAGCAATAAAATAAAAACTACAATCAGACAATTTCATAAAATTAAGTTAAATTTAAACAAAAACGAATTAAATTAAATGTAACTAGGCAGTACTGAGTAGTCACAGGATAGGAATATTTAATTTACAAAATTGTTTTCGTAAACACGAAACAGAATCATTGGTATTGGGGATTCCAGGTATAAACTGATTGACCCACTAAATGTATTGGTCAGGGCTGAATTGGAACTATACGAAACTCTCGCTGCGTATTCCATTCGTAGAGTAACAGTTTTTTTCTGACATGGAATATTTTTGTTTTCGTAAAGGTGGGTCGGAACGGTTCAATTTTCTTATTTTTCTATTTTCAGAGGTGAAACCGAAGGACTTGATAGC
Organism: Melanchra persicariae; assembly: GCA_947386135.1. Lineage (NCBI taxonomy): Eukaryota > Metazoa > Arthropoda > Insecta > Lepidoptera > Noctuidae > Melanchra > Melanchra persicariae. The sequence goes on along the minus strand of OX376655.1, from coordinate 1,482,275 downwards.
TAAAAGATACGTGTTTTCATCATAACAGCAGCATTTCCCTAGGGGACTATATGTTTATTTTGGTGGGGAAGATGTTTGTAACTCAGCTTACGATATAGGTACCTACGTAGATAATCGAATTAGATATTATAATATTCGTAGTTATAGCAAATCATATTATACAACTTGTAACAGAATAAATGCAATACCTCATAAGGGATTGTTTTACTAATCATTATGAACAACTTTCACTATGGGACCAGCCGGTCGATTCTGTCGACATCTCACAGTGTTCACCTAGGCGGAGTGAACGACAATAGAGCTGTCATTCCATCTTATTTGTATGGTTTGACAACTCACCCGTCGTGCGCCCCGCCCGGGCGTTAACTTCGACATGTTTACAGAACAGCACTGAAATCGCGAAATATTTATTTTACGCGATTTCGGGGTTGGTCCCATAGTTTTGCGGATAATAAACATAAAATTCACTACTCTATGGTTACCAAAAAATGCATCTGCTATAGGTACGTTTTCTTTTTTAATCCAGTTATTTTCGAATACATACAATGAACCAACGATGAGAATCAAACAGACACATTACTCAAAACATAATAGAAAGGGTGCCAAAGGAATTCTAAAACGAAATCCCATTCTAGACTTACTTTAATCCCTGAAAGGGCAGATGTCCTTTACGATAACTAAACAAAAGTCTATCAAACAAATGTCAGTCTACACTCAACTCTGATAGAAGCTGAATTGAAATGGTTTCAGCTGTTTTCACCACGGAGTAAAGAGACGTCACTGCTAGAGAGGGATTATTATTTTTAGACTCGTGATTGACCACAATTTCACCTGATGGTAAGCGACGATGTGGCTGACGATGGAACACGCTTGCCTAGATGTAACCAATTCACTCTTGAATTCAAAACACCCAGACTGTAGCTACTAGGAAACACAGTCTCCGGCAGGGAATGTCACTCCTTAGCTATTGTCAAAATTTTCCATAGGTACATACAAAACGTATCAGTGAGCGTAACATCGGCGTGCCATCGTTTGCTCAAAGAAATTGACCACTCATGACAAATTCTAGCCTTGGTTTAACCAGCTGATACGTGTATTCAGCGCAAGAGCCCGGGCACAAGTTATTTTCAGTAAATATCTTCCGCCAGGGACCGTACGTCCGGGTTAATAAGGGTTTCCTATGTTCGTCTCTAAGGTCTAATTGGACCTAGTTATGCATAGCGGCCATGTCGGGAAAAAGTACAAAAATAAATAATTATGAGCATTTTTCTGTCGATTTCTGTCGGTAAGTGTCCTTCGGTTGTTTATCGATTTTCTGATTATTTTATGGTTGAACAATAATTCATTATTATGTGTAAAATATATTTATGAAATGTAATTTTAATTTTTTCTTTCGTATCTCGCATTTTTGTTTCGTAGGGCATGTCACATTTTTTTTTTTTGAGGATGGGAAATCATCAACAATGAAAACGCGGAAAAAAAAATTGACTGCCCCATACATTTTTGTGACAGCTGTTTTTTTTTCGCGATTTCAGGGTTGGTCCCATAGTAAAAGTTGTTCACAATGATGAGTACAATGACTCCTTAAGAAGTTTTGCGTTTATTCTGTTACACGTTGTATAAAGGAGATATTGGGTAACTGATAGACAAAGGAAAAAATGTCAAACTAAAAAAAATGTTTTCTTTTTCAAAAAATTCTACCAGAAAAAACGACTAAAAAGTTACGAAGATATGATTTTTCAAGTAGTTTGATACAGTTGGTGGCATTTACCTTAGTTCAATCACAGATTTAATGTCACCTTCTGAACCAAAAATATGACCACACCTTTCTGGAACATCCCGTATAGTATAACCGAGTCCTAGGTTACATTCGAACCCTTTTAGAGGTTTAAGCGTGAAACTTTAACAAACAGATAGACACCGTTAATTTGGAACTTATAATGTTCATGTGAATGGATGTCGTCTCTACTGGCTCCCGATGGAACTTTCCTTACTCTGTGGTTTCCACTTCGGAGCCAGTTCCCTACTAATAGGATTATGACTTCACACTGCCATAGTTCCTGATCATGTGTTGGCTCGCTGCCTATGTTTGGGGTGAATGACTATTATGCTCTTCATAGTGTATTCTAATAATTGTTCTAATAGAAACAATTATTTTTTTTTTTTTCTTGAAATACCCAGCATGCGGTCAGGTTTGTAGATAAAAGGTAATGATACTGTACTTGCTAACCTGATTTTCTGTTGTCTATTCTGTCCACCTCTCACCGTGTACACTTAGGTGAAGTGAACGACAAGTGAGCTGTCATTCCATCTTGTTTGTACGGTCTGACAGCTCACTTGTCGTTCACTTCGCCTATGTTTTCACTTCGACATGTTTACAGAAACTTCTAAAATATTTATCAAATTGTGTGCTTAATTAAGGTCGATAAGTGTTCGACCAATATCAATTTATTGCAAACTTGGCTTCAGATCAGATCTTCAACAGATTTTGCCTTCAGAAAGACTTTCAAAATAAGACACTCCCATTTTATTAGCCAATTGCAGCATTTGCGGTTCATTTCCGTGGCGGTTTGTGACGCCTCTGGGAAAAGACTGCGACGCCCCGGGGAGTCGCGACGCACAGTTTGGGAACCCCTGCCTTACAATGTAAATATGTAACACAGTAAAGAGTACAACGATGTCACTCCAACATAACAACGCGAACGCCCTTAACTTTACGACTCCACCTAGGAATTCTATAACATTTCTATATTACTCAGTAGTGTTTAATAACAACAGAGATAAGTAGGTAGCTTTATAAAAACAGCTAAATTTCAACCCAATTCCATTGTTGCTATGTTACAACATAGACTGTACGTAGTAATTTTATACTTAAATAGATAGCCATTTTGCTGGCAGTATTGAGTCACATTCATGGCTTGACGCTACATGTCCAGACCCCTTTCAATCATTCCCTGTGCCTATGAATATGAAGGTATGTAGTCGTAAAATCCTGAAACACGCATAAGGTACTACCGGCCCCATAAACACACAGACATGCGTGTTGGCTACGACCGAACCGAATGAACTTCAACTTCATCACGAATTGGAAATTACGTTTTACACATTGAAAAGCTCTTACTTTGCCCTTCAAAATCTGGGTTACACTTCCTTTGGATTACGGAAAACATAACCGTAATATTTATAGGTACATAGCGTAAGAAATTGGCTTCTTTTGATGTGAAAATTTGGTGTAAGGAAGTCAAGGAAGCCCTTCGAAATCACACATGTTTAATTTGGTTAAAGAAAATGAGGATGACATACAAAATATTTGTTTCAGACCCACATAAATATTGACATATTTGTCTTCTTTGAAAGAAGCTCAAGTCTAAATACTGCCGCACGAGTGAATCTTCAAGGTTATGCTTGAATGATCGTGGATGGGTGGCTATTTATTGCATACTGAGACTTCTCCATGCCTCGGAAAGTACGTTAAGCCGTTGGTCGCGGCTGTCATTTCACCATTTTGACAGTCAGAAGCCAGAAAATCTGACACTAGTAGCAAGGAGTATCGGGTTACCCAATTAGGTACCTACTGGGTTGTGGACGTCTGATATGCAGTCATTTTATTTGTCAACAAATACTAGCACTTCGCCCGCGACTTCGTCCGCGCGGATTTAGTAGGTCTCCAAAATTTTCACAGATGATGTATTTCTGTAGCAACAAATACTAAAAACATAATAAAATAAATATTTAACAAACGATATAAGAAACGTGATTTTTTTGCCGTATTTTACAGATAATCGCACTTGGCCGGTTTTTTATTATTAGTCCAAACACATAATGTTTGGGACTGGGCAGGAGCCACTGCTGCCGTGGTATCTGCAGCCTCTTTCCATGAATATTCCTATTCTAAGTATTCCCATGAACGCAGCGTTTGGAAGCGACCATGATCGAACTTAGAAGATGTATCAATGAACTGAAGATTGATCTTCTCAAGAGCTGCCCTCTTGGTGTGCGAGCGCAGGCACTTTCTCAGAGTAATAACACACATAGTTCCACTAACTCAATGTAATATTCATGCAAACGAACCACCCATACATTATCGTGTTATCACGTGATTGAAATCGATTTTCAATTAGAATTTGATATGGGTTTGTTAACACTTTTTGTTTGCAAATTGATATTTAGGTCTCCTCAGGAGTTGGTAGGTAACTAATCGAATATGTATGAGGCTTTTTGCGTCACATATTGAGTTTGCCTCTGAGAGCAAGTTAATTAGTCTGTCATTTGGAGGTCTTTGACAGTCGTTGCTGTTTAATAAACAACCAGAGGGCCTATTCTACTAATTTTTAAGCAACGTTTGCATCACATCTCAGTTGCAATCTCTAAAAAATAAATATGGAATTTTTTACAGGATAAAAATTCGTAAAATTAGCCCCCAGGTGTTCAGCTACACCCATTTAGACAGGAAGCTGTCGCAACATAAATGTGTAGTTGGAAAAAGCAGTCAGATTGCTTATTGATTCTGATTGTGAAGCTGTCGCTTTCCTTTACCTGAGATCTTTAAAGATTCATCTTCCTTCTAGTGCCTGGTCAGGAAACTTACTTACATAATTCTATATCTTCTTTTTGTTTTTTTTTAAGGATAGGAAATCATCAAATGACTGCTTCGACTCTAAGCGGAGCGGAAGAGAGTGACAGAATCTTACTGACTAAAACCCATCCGTGTTTCTCATACGGCCTTTTGCGTTCCAGGGCCGAGGTGACTCTTTCGAACAAATTCCATAACCCTGGCAGGCCTTAACGGGCCTCGTCTACTATGCTGACATCTCTTTGGGGCGCGCGTGGAACACAACGCGCCGTCGACCCGGAGCTGGTTCTTATCGGACAGCGTGCCACCCAACGCTCGTCGTCCGCAGGCCCGTTCTACGTCAGCATCGAATAATATTTTGTTCAAAAACGCTACACTATTTAAAAAAATATTTCAAATTACACTATCTTATACGTCCCTCACTCAAACCATGCGGGCACAGCACACAACGCAATACACAAGATAGTCCCATATTGTAGTGTCGAACAATGCACCGGCCATTCTATAGACTAGCTTGTCCTACGGGCAACGGGCTAACAATGGTCTGGTCAAGACGTGCCCCAGCAAGATATGGACTAATTTCGTTCCTACATACTCGTACATACGCTGCTCATTAGTGTGTTTGTTATAGTTGGAATTGTGTTGAACAAAATATGAGGTGGTCAGTCTTTAGTTTTGTTTCGGATCGCACAAAATCGAAACTATAATGGTTATACCCGAAAAGTGGTGAAATGAGGGATTATTAGTTTATCCAATAGACAGTGCGAGCGCTGTGCTCCTGATCAAATTACATATTTGTACCATGTGTGGAGGGTTCCAAAATGTCAAATCACCTGCACCTTCGATGATCTCAAAGACCCGCTATAAACGTGGCCACTTGGCCCAAATAATATACCTATTCTTCTTCTTCTTCTTCGTGTGGGTAGTAAGGTCTAACGACCCCACACACCCTAGTGTCAGAGTTTCTAAACCGCCTCAAGGGCCTCTGACATGGTTTGACGACCGCCATCTGGCGGCCGGGACCACTGGCTTATACGTGCCTTCCGAAACACGGAATCATCTTTTTATCAGACAATCAGGTGATTCAAGCCTGCAATGTCCTAGCCAAACTGGAAACAACTTTACAAAGTATGCTTCCCGTGGGAATCGAACCCACGACCACCGGGTCACAAGGCAAACGCCTAAACCACTTGACCACGGAGGCAGTTAAATATACCTATTTAAATGTACCGTTGTGGGTGACATTAAACCGCCACAAAGAATCAACGTAGCAGAATCAACAAATGAGACTCGCAGCGCCATCTATCTCGACAGCTGCGAACTAGCTTGACAAAATCCTAAATCGCGATATCAGAGTTTACCGTGCGATTAGAACATATGCAAATCCCGAATATCAACTGTCGGGCAGTTGCCCACCAAACATCAACAACCGTCCGGTCGTAGGATCCTCCCTTTTCAACGGAGGTATGCGGGACTTTACTCTCTGTTCCGCTACCTCCATACCGTCAACACAAACAGAAAGAAGGAAGGCCTGTAAATAGTCTGTTAGTTTATTTAATAGGTATTGGACGAACTGCAAAGTATGAGTATGCAGGTAATTTGTGTAGTGATGAACCTACAGCAAAGTTGTTCTTTTCTTAACAAATGGGTGAAAGAAAAACTTGTAGTTCGTAATACACTTACAAAGTTTTACCAAGTAATCAATATTGTTGAAAATGAAAAGAAATATTAACCTACTAAAATCTTCAATTCACTGACCCAAGTTAAGAGACACCATACTTCTCTAAAACACCGCCATACCTCTTTAAAAGCCAATCAGACTGTAATATTACTAAAGCATGATAACACTCATTAATACATTTTAATAATGGCTATTCAGAACTAAAATCCTCTCACAGTACTCCATTTATTCCTATAGCATCGGACATACAATGACAGAGTATCAACGTAGTACCTACCAACCAACGCACCGAATATTAGATTGAAATGGAATTTAAATCCCAGCTCTCAAATACCACTCAATACGCAGTTATTTTAGTACAACCACCGAAGGGAATTTCAGATCATATTTCAGGCTTCATTCACATTTTGATTCAGTTCAATGAAGCTTTAAAAAACTTGATTGCCCAAGAAAATCCTACGGCTCGTATTCGTTCGTAATGAATATTGTAACCGTACAAATGACATGCAACCTAAATAGGTTCTTTACCTTTGATATTTTCAGTCAAAAGGTTTTTTGTTGTTGTAGGAATCCTGATGAGTTCAGTTTTATTAATTAGACTTTTTGTGATTTACTGAAAGAGCTTTATTGATAAAATGTTGAAAGACTTTGTGGGGTCTCGGCTAGTTCTTGAAATGGATTTTAAAGTATCCCTGATTTTTCTTTCGTCTGTTAGTTTTTATACGAAGTAATAAAAATGGCAGCTAGTTGGCTTTTGTCTTGGATTGCCATCAGCCCAAAATAAATTATTATTAACTCTTGATGCGCCCCCACTAAGCACGATTTTAACGATTCGATGTTCTTTGTAGCGAAAAATTATGATTGCATAAAATGATATCTAAACTACAAAATGTTGTAAACTGATATCGTACCTGTTGGTCTAGTGGTTAGTGACCCTGACTGCTAGGATGGAGGTCGTGGGTTCGATTCCCACACAGGACAAATCTTTGTGCGATGAGTACGATTATTTGTTCTGTATCTGGGTGTGTAATATCTATTATATGTATGTATATAGAAATATATAAGTATGTTTATCAGTTGTCTGGTTGCCATAGTACAGGCTCTGCCTAGTTTGGGATCAGATGGCGGTGTGTTGGTTGTCCCAAGATATTATTATTATTATTATTATTATTATTATCTGTCAGACAATATCGAACTCATATGAACATCGGTTCACATGAGTTCGATATTGTCTGGCATGATGTACGGCGGTTTCGGTCACACTATACCGTGGGGCAATACATGTATCGTTTGACCGGGACCGCTGACATAATATTTTGGCAGGTAAACAAATTTCACACACATTTGGCAATTTTTCAGAGGCTATTTTCGCCAAATTATTAATGATGCGAGGGCCTGCCAGCTAATAATAAAAACATAATAATATATACCTATGCTCTTACGCTACCTTCATTCGCTGAGTGAGTTTTGTTGTCAACTAATTTGAACTTGTCCAAGGCAAAGGCGCCGAGTGCTCGGGACTTTGTTTTTCTCAATACTTCAATTTAAAAGGTTTTGCAGTTGAGATTTATTTTCTTTTTACTTTTTATAGACATCTGTTTGTTTACCTCTACTTCTTTAAAATGTTTTCTTAAGTTATTGAACTTGATTTTTAGATTATTTATGACCTTTAATTTATTTGTTAGCTTTAAATTGAGGGTGACCGAAAGTGCTCTTTTATTCTCGATTTAGGTACTTAATTCAATATCGTTCTATTATTAAGTGAAGTTGGAAGGCTTCCCACAAAGTGGACCGATGACTTGGTGCCCTCACTAAGTCATCGTCCATCTTGTGGGCCCTTTCCTGAATTTGATCCTTATTAGCAATACTTTCGGATGGTGTAATAATACAGGATTTTTCAAAAGTAACCGGTTCGATTCCTGGCAAGGAAAACACATTTTTCAAAAATCCAATAATGCAGATTTAGGTTTCATCAAAATCGGGCTCGTGGCTCCTTTCAGTGTTTTTCGATATTCCTCATAGTTTTGGATTTGGCTTTCCACGCATATTTTAAAAATTCACCCTGTATAATATTACACCTATTTTACATTATTTTCTTTGTAATAATACGTTGCATGTAGAAGTGCTAGTTCTTCTAACTCAACAGACAGATGTGTTGCTGGGGAGTTTGTTGCACCACTTCTGCTTCCCAGTTAAAACACTAGGAAGTGGTGACGGGCGGGGCGTTTTTGGGGACTGTATTTTTATAAACGTTGACCTTCCAATAACTTTAATAAATAACTTTCGACTTTGACTTTGATTTTGACTTTGACTTTGACTTTGACTTTGACTATGACTATGACTTTGACTATTATTTGTGAGTTTATATCACCGTTGAAGCCTATAATGGTCTCCAGAGTCCCATCTATCTCTGTACCAAAATTTCACAAAAATCGGTTTGGAGATTTAGGCGTTATTGCGTAAAAAAAACTCACTTTCGCATTTATTATATTTGGATTATGACTTTCCTGCTTTTTAGTATAATATTTACCTATACACACGGTTGTTGTATCAACAAAACACTTTTCTTTCCCTTACTAACCATTAAAACTGCATCCACAATTCCTTGAAGAAAGTAAGCAGGTTATACATTACATACATCAACGAAAGAAACGTCGATCGATGTCGGAACATCTAATTACCTACTATCGATTTACTTGGCGACCCGGCCAGCTCACTCACCTCACCGATACGAATAAATTATTAGATGAAAACTCCTCGCTGTAATGTTGACATAACTAACTTTATCAACTTTTTAAATTATCGACTTTTACTTACGTTTTTCCTTTTTTTATATAGCCAATGTTTTGGAGATATTCGAGGGTTGATAAAACTTCGCGAAAATGACTAATTTTTATTTAGATATTTCGTTGAAGTTTTAATCGACTTTTCCTGAAGGAGAAAAATAATTGATAAAATAACATTAGCCGAAGGTCTCCACTTTGCATACTAGAAGCAAAACCATTTATTATTATGAATGTATAGAAACAACAAATTAATTGTTTTATACTACCTACAATTGTGTTAGTTATCGCTCTGAAGGTCAAGTTTATTATTAAATAAATAACGTGTACGTTATAAGGCAAGTGTGATCGATCGTGTTCGTTCTATCACGCGTTGCCATATAAATTCACTTTTGAAAACGTTAGTCACAGTAATTTCCTACCTATGCTTCTCTTAGGAAACACTCATTATAATTTTGACTAAGCTAATAATAGCGACTACTTCTAAGCCGAATACCGGAAGACAGCGTTGGAAGGCCTCCCACGAGGTGGACCGATGACCTGGTGAGGGTCGCGAGTAGCCGATGGATGCGAGACGCACAGGACCGGTTTTTGTGGCAACACTTGGGGAGGCCTATGTCCAGCAGTGGACGTCTTTAAGTAAAAATTGTACTATAGTGATGTCGAGTGATTTTTCAAGGCATTGTATCATCGTTATTTTTTGTACACCTGACGGACTAATTCGTTTTTTTCAGTAGAATACCCTATTTTTAATCCAAATTTACTGTTTTTCTTTTTAATGGCGCAACAATTTTTCTTCCATACATCACTATTTGTAACAAATTTAACTTCCTATAGCCATATCATCATGCATTAAGTCGAAGCCATTTCATTCAAATGCGCCGATTTTTGAGCGACCTAAGCGACATCTTTTGTTTAATATCGTTTAATGACTTGCCCATGTCACTTACGTCGCTGATTAAACGGCGCAGTTCAATGAAAAGGTTAGGCTTTTAATGAAACGGCTGATTAAGCTAGTTGCGACACATACATCGTTTCTTTAAAATTCCTGTATCATTACCTCTTAATACCTAAATAAACTCCAGCAGGCCCACCCAGCTCCCTAATTAAGCCATCCGTCATTGCATGCACTCTATACGCCGTACATAATAATATGTTGTACATTATATACCGCTATGAATGTTCAGCTCGCCTGCCAAGAGAGCACTGAGAATTGCTTAGGGCTGTCTCACTTCAAGATGATTCTTAACTAGAATAAGTTGTAAGTTATTTTCAGTCCACTAATGTTGTAATAATGTTCACTCTGTCATAAATAATAGCACCCTTATACATAAAGCACTTTAGGTATACTTTCATTGTGCGTACAGGTTAGGAGTGGAATTCCCTGCCGGACTCTGTGTTTCCTGATAGCTACCACCTGGGTTTAAGTCAAGAGCGTGTAGCGCAATTTGTTCCATCAGGCTCTCAACTGAACCGACCGCTCGGCGCATCCTAGACAGTCACACCTAACACCTTATAAGACTGGCCAATTATTCCCTTGCGGTGGAAGGGCTAACGCCCGCCTGGTTCGCAACCATCACCCTCACACCGGAGTTCAGCGCCAAGCAACCTGCTGTGTTTCGTCGACGCGTGGAAGTACCAGTACTTTAAAAGTTTATAGCATCTTCTGGGCAAGCTCGCTCTATCATAGAACTCATCCATCACTTTCCATTACGCGTGATCGAGATTAAAAGCTAGCCCATTCCTCAATAAATAAAAAAAAGCTTGCATCATCACCGATGATCGATGATGAGCATCGATCGTTTGGTTTTTAAGTAAATATAGCTGAAAAAAAATGACATCCATGTAAACGAAATTGCGTATTTTGCTTTCCTGTGACTTTCCAGTGGTGTTTACGAATTACGATAAATGATAAAGTACGAAAAAGCGAAAACATACTTTTAGGTACCAAAAAATACAACCGATTAACGACTTCCAAATAAGAAAACACTACAAAGTATAAAATAACTTTAATTTCGGAAGTCGGTGTCAGAAACAACCAAAAACACCGACTTCTGAAATTAAAATGATTTTATACTTTTTAGTGGTTTTTTGTTATTAAATAATTGGTTTAATAATTAAGTAATTACTTACATGAAGTTAAATCTAAGAAGCATTTAACCAAGAACTTTAAATGTCCAACCGAATATGCTATTACCAAATAATCTTAACACGGAACTAACCTTCATACTACACATACATTTTTCGAGGCTACAGATTGGCTTGATTTTATTTAGCGTTTACTAAAAGAAATTATAAGGTTTAGAAGAATCTACTTCTGTCCAATTTATTACTTAATTTGTTTATGTATTTTTGTGTGGCAACCCTAGCCGAGTGGGATAACGAACTGGCCCGTTACAGTGTTGCATAAAATACCCTTAAAGTATAACGAAGATATGAGGTTAAGGGCTTTCTCGAGAAGAAGCTGAAACTCACACTATGTTGAAAGAAGCGTTGTATCTTCAATTACGAGTATCTTATTCTTTTAAAGGAGTATAATAATGTCATGAAATTCACGGAAGATTTTGTAGTACTTAAGTATTTTAAGTTTGTGTTTGAAAGCAGAGCAGCAGAAAATTCTGATGTTTTTTTTGCCACAGTTTGGCTGTAAGGCAGCTTGCCAGAAATATGTAGCTTCTTAAGTTAGTTACGAGTGCAAAGACCAGTGAATAAGGAAACATTACATAAGTAAGACAAAGTATAATGTTACTTAACATCAAGCCTGCATTTTCCGTAGACAGAGGTACATTCAGTTCACGACCCACATTTCAGTAATTACGGTTTATAAATTCCATTCAAACCGTAACATGGCGAAAGAACTAAAGTTGATCTGGCAAATTGAGGTATTTATTATCGATCCACCACCCAGTACGAGTTCCTGATTAAACACTGTCTTGATTACTGAAGTGTCCTAAATGACCGTTCACTTGCACCTTTTTTATGGATGGGAAATCATCAAATAATAATAATAATAATCTTTATTGAATCAAGCGTTAGTACAATACATTATTATACACGTTTTATATCACTAGGCCTAGATACAAAAAAAAGAACAATATATCACTGGCCCCCACACTAGGATACCCTGTGTCGTGAGGTCCAGTTCCTTCCGTTTTAGATTAAGATTAATACAAATAAAAAAAAAATAGTGCATTTATTGTGTATATTCATTGTTTATGTAAATGACTCATCCCGCTCTGGGCGGAGCGGGAGGGAGTTTCAGACTTTTACTGACTAAAACCCATCCGTGCTCCTCCTAGTACTCTTTGCGTTCCAGGGCCGCGGTAACTCTTTCGAACAAAATCCGCAACCCAGACAGGCTCTGGCCCTAACGAGCCCCGTCTACTATGCTGACATATCTTTGAGGCGCGCGTGGCAACGAGCCGTCGACCCGGGCCTGGCTTTGATCGGACGGCGAGTCAACCAACGCTCGCCATCCGCAGGCGTTTCATCTGCACCCTTGATGGTCGATTTTGCAGTGCGATTCTGTCAAACTTCGTTAAAGTGAGCTGTCAAACCATAAAAATAAGATGGAATGACAGTTCACTTCATGCTCACTCCACCTTAGTTTACACAGAGTGAGATGTTATCAGAATTTGAAAACTTGGTTAGAGTGAACTGTCATACCCCTTTGATTTCATGGATTGACCATAATATAATAACGTGGCCACCTAACGGTTCAAAGCATCATCTGCCTAGCCTTTTCCCAACTTTATTGGGGTCGGCTTCCAGTCAAACCGGATTCAGCTGAATACCAGTATTTTACGTGGAGCGGCTGCCTACCACACCTCTACAACCCATTAACTGGGTAACACGGTACTTCCTGGCAAGACTGGAGTCAGTTTTCTGGCTTCTAACAATCCTTAACGACTGCCAAAGATCTACAAATGACAGCCGGGACCAACGGCTTAACGTGCTTTCCGAAGCACGAAGGAAACTCAAAATGTGAAGATCGTCACCCATCCACAGACCGACCTCGCAAAGCGTTGCTTAAACTTGAAGGTCGACCCGTGCGACTGTAATTATTCAGCCGCGAGCTCTTTTAACGATCCAAAGCAATACAAACAATTTACAGGTACATAATATAGCTACACCTTCGATGCGGTTAGAACCATAACAGAATATAGATAGGAGAAGAATAAATACAGAAGATATAGAAGCCATAAATACCCATAAACAAAAACAAATCATGTCCAAAGACCATTTATTACACAACCATAATGATGTACAAAGCACATGTCATCATTATCCTAATGATAACATGTCAAGCAGTGTGGCACACGTAATTTGTAACTCAATATATTTACCGCTAGGGGGCTCTCGTCAATCGAACTCAGCAATTAAGTACAGAATGGGTCAGGCTAGTGCATAGACCACGGAATGCTGCGCCATTGCGCTGGGCACATAGTCAAAGAAGCTGGACTCTGGAACTTTTATTATTCAAGAATGAAGTGTGTGAGAGATAAAGCTACTGGGAGATCAGTTAAGAAGTTGCTTTTTTCTATAACTATTTTCTGACATGCCCGCGTGGTACTTGAAAATCATTCCAGGAGAACAGACTCTTGGTAGATCTTAGACAAATTACTTTCGCATTTAAAATATTGACATGGAAAGTATGAATTCTGATTGGGCCACGCTACAGGCTTTAAATGTCACCTTCGTCACTAAGACTTACCTACCTCCCGCGCCTACGGTGGCCGGGAATTGCTCTGCCACTCCCAACGCTCTGAGCGTCTTCTTCTGTCGCGGCGGCAATCGCGTGAGGTTTGCCTCTCCCTCACGTCGCTCACCTCCTCCTTCGCTTGCATTACCGCTTCGCAGAAGGAGGTGACTGCTTTCTATGCCCAGGCCTGGACGCGAGAGGTCGCCGCCGCCGATCGCTTCGAAGAGGACACGGTGGTGCTCCGCCCAAACAATGCGGAATCCACTGTATGCCCAACCGTGTCTTCCGGGCGATCCACACAGTGGTGACACCCTGGCGTGTCCTCCCGCCAAATCCGAAACAGGTACCTCCCAAAACAACCGTGTCCGGTGAGTACCTGCGTCAGGCGGAAGGTGAGGACACCGTGACGCCTCCTTAACCACTCCTCAAAGAGGGGACTTATCGCCACAATAGTCCTATGCCCAAATATGATACGCTTGGTTTGTATGGAAAGTTTTCACAATGCCGTCGGGGTGGGTCGGTACTCTGTGGCGCAGTAATAGGTGCTATTATGATTGTGTTGTGGTTTGAATTGAGGAAAGTCGTTAACCTTCTACCCTATTGTAAGTTTTACGGGTTTCTTTTCTTTTGAATGTCAATGGCAAGACCTCTTTCCCGTTCTGTAGTTTATTGAGTAGGTACTTGCTTTAATTTGTATAGCAGGAACAGTCTCTATTCAGATTAGGTGCCTACTAGGAACGAATCCGACTAGCTGTTTTTCGTGTGGTACAAGAAATTATCATTGAAGCATGTCACGAAATGTTTCTTTCTTAACGAAAGAAACTTTTCATGACGACGTTCCTTCGATTGGAGAAGGAGAATGAGGAGAGAAGTGAATTACAAAATCAATTTTTAAACTCGCACGAAAAATACGTCTACAACTCGTCATGCTGCAGCCAGCCCGATTTTTATTTATTCCATTTTAATGGATTTTCTAATTTTCAGTATTTTTCTGGACAACATCGAAAAGAAAACGGAACCATTGTGCATCTTGCATCGTTAACTCCGTCAGTCACAGGCAGTGTTCCCGAAAACGAGGTAACGGGGGAATTTTTAAGGCATGAAACACATTTATACTGGATAACTTTTTTTTTTTGTAAGACTCACTAACAGATCAAAGATTTGGATCACATTTTTATCATAATCATTACAGCCGAAAGACGTTCACTACCGGGAAAAGGTCTCCCCAGTTGTTAAAATAAATAAATCATCAAATAACTTCTCCCGCTCTGGGTGGAGTGGAAGGGACTCTTACTGACTAAAACCCTTCCGCGTTCCACCTCCTCATGCCCGTTCCAGGGCCGCGGTGACTCTTTCGAACAAATTCCAAAACCCTAGCAGGCTCTGGTCCTAACGGGATCGACCAGTCCTGCGTTTCATATCCAGCGGATTTCCGCGGACTCCACCAGGGCATTGGGAGGTCTACCAACGCTTCGTCTTACGGAACGCGGTCGCCACACCAGCATATTTTGACCCAATCGACTAGCTATCTGTTCAATGTACCCAATACCTCTTAAGTTTTACGATTCTCCCGCTATGTCGGTAACCTCGGTTCTCCTGCAATTATCTTCATTTCTGTTTCGATCACTCTTCACAGTTTATTTAATAAAATGTCCGACTGTAATTGAATTAAAACACACCAACCGGTACTAAACTGGAAGCCTTCATTTTATCTTTTATCTTTCTATCAACCTTTCGATGTGAATTCAATCGTAATTACAAACGCTTAGGTTTAATATCGCCTGTCATTGAAGCCACCCCCTAAAGGGATGAGCAACTTGACCATAATTACGGGTTGACAGGGTCATCGCTGATAAGATGCTATCAGAAATTATTTCCGGGTAGTTGTAAAAAATGGGCCTCACATGGGTACCTTACTAAACTTTTTATTACTTTGTAGAGAGAGACTCATGGGACAAGATTGTTTTTGTTTTATAAGACCGTTTACGACGTACGACATTTCATGCAAACTTTCAAAGAGAACATTTTCGAAAAATAATGTTACAGCTAAATTCGACCGATTTTAATTTATTTTATTGATGAATGGGCTAGCTCTTGACCTCGGTCACGCCTGATGGAAAGTGATGAATGAGGTTTATAATGGAGTTAGGGTGCCCAGAAGATGCCTTGAGGCTCTGGTACTCCCACGCGTCGACGAAATACAGCAGGCTGCTTGACGCCGGACTCCGGTGGGAGGTGGTCGCGAACCAGGCGGGCGTTAGCCCTACCACCGCAAAGGAAGGATTGGCCAGTCTTATACGGTGTCACGTGAGACTGTCCAGGATGCGCCGAGGGCTCGGTTCGGTTGAGTGTCCGATGGAACAAATTGCGCTAAACGAGGAGGCTCTTTCATGCATCCCAAAATTTCCATTTCGACAATCACATTCGCTAACAGAATAGCACTTTATCTAGAACCCAAGAAATCATAACGTTCGGTACTCTTGAAGCATCAAAATACTTACCTTAAGGACATTTTGATTGTTAAGATCTAAATATTTTTTACCATACAATCACTAATAGAACATTATTCAGCGATAAACCTTACAGTTTCAGGAAAGCACACTCCCATCGATTTTCACTAGCAATTCTTCTCACGATTCAAGGAAAACGCGTATAAATAAATAATAGAAGCTTGATCTGGTCACGGCCGATAGCAAATTGCTAGCAATTATGTGCAAACGAGGTTAAAAAGCGGTATTCTTGTAGGAACTAGCGAGATCCGACACTAATTGAAGCTAGACAAACTTATCTATTGTATCTACTTTTAAAGGGAGGAGATAGAGGTGCCTTTGAAGGGAAAACTTGGTGCTATAGACGGAAATGTCCTAATTCTCCTTCCCCTTAAATCTTGTTTGGTCAAATAAGACAAACCATAGATGCATAGGGTCGTGGCTTACGAATTACAGTCATAGACAAAATCATGAACTCAAACTCAAAGCTTTTATTTCAAAAGAGACATTTAAAGGCACTTTAGATATGTCCGGGCCTAACCACCAACTCTTAAAGCAGTATTACTTCAATATTACTTCCAGTGGGAAAGAGACGGAGCTATACAGGACGTATAGCTCCGTCTCTTTCCCACTGGAAATAATAGTAAAATAATACTGCTTTAAGAGTTGGTGGTTTAGGCCCAGGTCGGTCAGTCAAAAACATGAAGCCAGTTGCACGGTCCAAAGAGTAGATCTCTCTCTTCTATCTATTGGCTATGGTTTCCGCTCTTAGTCCTGATGTTGGACCATTGTGCGTGAGCCATGGCGACCGTCATTCCAACCAGCCCACCTCCCTCCAGAAGCAGATCAGTCCTCTTAGTGTGTTCAGGATAACTGCGTGAATGTGTCCCTATTGTTTGCCTTTGCGGTAACGCCTGTGAACTCAAGGAGCACGTGCGATACCGTTTCCTCCTCTTCCATACATGAGACCATGTATGGAAGAGGAGGAAACGGTATCGCACGTCGTTGCATAGATAACTGTCCGTTATACCTCATCTATCGTGTTACACCCTACCTAAGTGGGTTACAGAAGTAAGATATCAGATAGGCAGTCACTACGCTTAAAATACTGGTATTCAGACCACAACATGGTTTGAAAAATGCTACAAAAAAAACGATAACAAATCACAGACTAGGCACTTAGTTTTGTATTTACTAAAACTCATGTGCCTTCAATCAATCAAAATTATGTCAGTACCTATTTAACTAGATCTAAGTTATATCTAACTTATTTATTTATTTATTTATGAATGAGCTAGCTCTTGACCTCGATCACGCCTGATGGAAAGCGATAGATGAGGTCCATGATGAAGCGAGCGTGCCCAGAAGATGCCTTGAGGCATTGGTACTCCCACGCGTCGACGAAACAACTGATATTTCTACAATAAAACTCTAGTATAAAACATACCTACGAGTATATTGTGTGTAACGCAATTTATATGGTTTCTCTGATTTGAATGGATGTGCCTATCAACAGCTAATCCGATGTCGACCTTAGGAAAATTACCTGCTTCAAATATCATAGATATTTTAGACTACACGTATCCTAATACAAGGCGGCCACATCGACTCCCTCATAGTTTACGGTAGGTACTTATACAAGATGAGGCTGATAATAAGTATACTAAATTGAATGTTTAGTATACTAGTTCAACTGCCAGGTTCCGAGTGGTGTCGGACGTAAAATAATAGCACCATCCTATCACTTCCCATGGGTGTCGTAAGACTAAGGGACTCACCAGAGAATGGGCAGCAACATTCTCTGTAGGTATATTTCAACAGCTACACTGCGTTCGCGAACCCGCCTGCCAAGCCCAAGGCCTATGACCAGCAGTGGACGTCTTTCGGCTGATATGATGTACTGATATTGTTTAGTACATTGACTTTTTATTCCGGGAGTATGCTCCCTTGGTATATTTTCGACATTCACGCGGGTGGAGCCGCGGCCCACAGCTGTATGTTCATAACCAGCCTCAATCCGGGTTTGGGGCTGGCTGGTAAAATCCCGACACTATTCTTTTAGCACCTTTGTAACCTTTCCAAGCATCTAGTCTATCTATTTTTACTATAGGCACACGTTTGACCACTATTTCAGCTGATGGTGAACGATTATGTGGTTGAAGATGGAGCACGCGTGCCTAGAAGTAATCCATTCACTCTTGACTTATAGACTCCCAGGTTGTAGCTATCAGGAAACACATACTCTGGCAGGGAATTCCACTCGATCTGTAGGCACAATTAATGCGTTCCCAAACAGTTTCGTGCGTGTGGGTGGGATGTCCACCATGTAGATAGCGTATCGCCGTACGTCTTGTGGAACGGGCTTGGCGGTATTAAACCATAGAGTATGGTAATTAAACTATGCAATTTATAACAAGAGAAAGTCGAAACCTGTTTTTCTCACAAAAACCACAGCTCGATAAAAGAAAATAAAGTTAGTATCTCTCTCGTTGAGTACCTTCTTGTATTTAATTTTATTCGTGGAGCATGCTGAAACTCTTTTATAGCTGTAAGTAGTCAAAGAGTTAGCTTCACTTAATTTTGGCAGCTTGTACTGGCAATCTTGTTCGTTAGCAGTAGTTAGTATAAGGGCTAGTTCTAAGATGTCGTTTTTGTATGAAAGATGTTACTCCGAATGTAATTAAGGAAAGTTTTAACGGCTTTAATATCAATTCAATAAAACCGAAATGCATTAAAAACTAAGCAGAATAAAGTATAACAAACAAAGGTGTTCCAATAAATGCAAAACAGAAAGACAGAATTTCCCATTAATGTCCTCAGAACAGCACAATTTCCGATAATTGTCCTCCATACAGCACAAGAGAATGGACCTTTTTTATAGGACAATATAATGACATTTAATGACCGGTTTATTTGTTATTTTATCAGCTCGTTTCCATCAGCCGGTGCAAAATGGCCGACATACGACGTACGATGTACTAATTGATCATAACAATTAATGATTTACAGGGTTATTATTACGTTATAATTGCGCTTCGCACTCTAATACACTACCACACTACACTACTCACTCCACAACTAGGTATTCAATATTTATTTATTCTAATTATCTCTTCAGCAGTTACTCCATATCCCGGAGATGGGACGCCATTGTTTTATTATTGGGTCTGCTGATTGAGTAATTTTTTACACGCTATTTAAATTTTAAACTATATAATTGTTAAGGATATGTGTGTATTATTTTTTAGCTTTACATATTTACGTTTCTTTCTGTTTCTACCATTTTTTCTTTTTATTTTTGACATTCGACCATAGCCTCCTGCGCTCGCGCGTTCCGTCATTTGTCTATGCGATCGACAAATGAAACTGGAGCACTGGGCTATTGAGCTTTGGTCAAGTATGTGTATTATTGTGTATGTACCTTTTTCACATTTATGTATGTAAGTTGTTCATATTTACGTTTATTTATAATAATCATTATTTTATTTGTATATTTTATTTTTATTTTAATAAGTACCTATGTGTTCCGTAAGTGTATCCGTGGCATCACAGGGCCCTATCGGAACACCAGCGCCGTGATATTTTATTATAAGTATCGCAGCATAATGCTGAGATAGGGACCTTTTTTGGCCTCGCCTTGCTTGTGTAGGTACCTTTTGTTACTTTTATTAATGTTACTTATTTTTTTTTTTATTATTATTAATTATTATTTTTTTACTTTTTGTGTCTTGTGCGAGGTACAAAATAAATATTTTTCTTTCTTTCTTTCTTTCTAATAGCTGATCGGTGTAATTATAATAATGGTTGTGGAGATCTTGTAGGCAGCCGCTCCACCTAAAATACTGATATTCAGGTGAATCCGGTTTGACTGGGAGCCGACCCCGATATAGTTGGGAAAAGGCACGGCAGATGATGATGATGTGAATAAATAAATAGTTTTCTTCATCATTCTGCCTAGCCATCTTCAACTATGTCGGTTGTCAGTAAAACCAGATTCGACAGAAGTCAGATTTTCTGGCTTCTGACAATCCGTAATGACTGCCAAAGAACAACAAATGAAAGCCGGGACCAACGGCTTAACGTGCTTTCCGAGGCACGGAGGAGTCTCGGCATGTTAAGATGGTCACCCATCCACAGACCGACCTTGGCAAGCTTTGCTTAACCTTGAAGATCAACCCAAGCGGCTGTTATTATAACAGAATGTTATTACTAAATTCCTACTAATTAACATCAAGACTAATAAATATCTTAGTTTAGACAAACTTATAATTTTATCGAGTATAAAAGAAATCGCCAAATTGATTGTAGTTGCCAACGAGGCAGCCACAGTCAAAGTCAATTTATTTATTTTAATGAGACCATTAAAAGCTCCTTTTGATCGTCAACATTTACAGTTAAAAAAAAATAAACTGACTGTAGTTGGCCATTCGCCTTACGTAAAAGAACGTACAAGAAACTCCATAGTTACTCATTTCAAATAAAAGTTTTTCATGATTATTTATCTGTGAAGAGGATGCATGAAGAATAACTCTAATAGGTAGTCTTCTATGAGCATCGGCAATACCAGAATATCAAAACTGCTTTAACTCCCAAGAAACGAAATTCGAATGTCTAAGTTAACGTGGGACGCAAAATCGCTTAGACGCAAAAATACTTATGGTCGTGTTACCTCCCCGGAAGAGCTCCTTTACAAAGGTAGCATACCTCCTACCTACACACCTAACTATAGGTATGTAGGTAACATTGGAATGGAATTGCGTATGGGATTAAAGGATATTCCTGCTATGATGGGCAACTCATAAAATATATCTCTTGCTTCAACATAACATATACGTAATCTAGCTTTTTCTGATGGATGGGATATCATCAAATGACTTCTCCCGCTTTGGGCAGAGCGGAAGGAAGTGTCAGACTCTTACTGACTAAAACCCATCCGTGCTCCTCCTAGTGCCTTTTGCCTTCCAGGGCCGCGGTAACTCTTACGAACATATCCGCAACACACGTAATCTAGCTACTGCCAGAATCAAAAGTATCTCACAATTTAGGATCTATTAGTATTAGTATTAATGTATTTTTGTGTTCATAATCACCATATTTGGCCTAGCTCTGTTCTGTCTTCTGCTTGATATGGAGGGAAGTGGACATTATATTTTTTCCTACTCCTCCGCTCTTATTTTCTGATTAATTTCGTTGCGGGATACAAGACAGTTGAATCGTTTTTCCAGGACTCGTCGAGCTTCATTGACTCGGCGTTTTCTGGTGGTCGCCACTGTTGATTCTGGCTTTCAGGAGTTGCAGTGGTTTGGAAATGTGTGGCGGGCGTATAAAAAATTGGCTACTGCCGGCAGATTCGTCGGCGTGAATTTCAAAAATTATCCGCCGAAGAGAACATACTACCGGATTAAAAAGCTAGCTTAAATATGTGCTATGCTAGACTATAATCTATGTCTGTGCCCTCCCCAATCAATTCAGACCTTCCGGCGTAATTAAGTTTCAAACCTCCATCCATGCAAACTTTCGTATCTAAAATAGTAGTAAAATATTTTTTTTTTTTTTATTAAAAAATGGGCTTTCTCTTGACCTCGACCACGCCTGATGGAGAGCGATAGATGAGGTCTAAGATGGTGCGAGCGAGGCCTGAAGATGCCTGTAATGTACGTCACCGCATTAAGAGCACGTTTACTCTCTAAGGTATTTCATATAAATTTTAACATTTGTATGAAATGAATACCTTTCAGAATAAACGCGCTATATTCTTGGAAATTAATGAAGCGATCTTAGTAAAACTTGTTACGCAAACGCAAGTTGGGCCTCGAAAAAGGGTTTAGAAAGAAAGTGAGCGCAATTTTAAGTTTTTATACGGAGTGAAAAATTACTCCCATGTATTTCCAAAAGTATGGACATACACAAATTCCAAGTTTTTTAAAATGAGAATTCGCCAGGACTAAACGTTTGTAACAAAAACTCATCTAGAAATTTAAAGTCATGTCCGTGATGCCTACACCAACATTAAAAACTTAAATCATTAATTTGAAGTACAAGACAGCCTCATTGGTTTAAAGGTCTCTATCGTGGCTGCTGAACTAGAGGTCCTAGGTTTGATCAGGTGATTTTGCTAAATGATTTTTCCACTTTGCCCCACCAAGTACTGGGCCTAAACCACCAACTCTTAAAGCAGTATTACTTTAATATTACTTCCAGTGGGAAAGAGACGGAGCTATACGTCCTGTATCGCTCCATCTCTTTCTCACTGGAAGTAATATTGAAACAATACTGCTTTAAGAGTTGGTGGTTAGGCCCCTGGTGGGTGAAAAGAGAAATTTTATTTTAGGTAGGTACTAAGATCGTCAGGCTTCCTAAATACCGTCGACATTTACGTTTGACATATTTCCTCGACTAAATTTGTTTAATCACGTGTTTCTTAAGAACGAAGTTATTCACTAAGACCCTGAACTTTTAGGGAATCGAAATAAAACTGACTTAATGTATTGTATTTGACCCAAACAACGCTGTGATGTGATGAAGTGGTGTTTGAATTTGGCTTCGACCGAAAGTGGAAAAATCCAGGAATATGTAAAAAATATACCTATTAAAATTGATCTTTTAAATTACCGAAATCATTTTCTAAATAACACACGTTTTTTTCCACGGAACGATACTTACGTTTTTGTGAAAAGCCCTTTTTCCAGTTACCCTCAGTAGGCCCTTATCGGGTCACAGGACAATGGCTTCTTGGAGGGCCATAAGTGGGTACTCGAATCTGGGACCTTTCGAGAACCCACGTAGGTATACCTATGGTATTCCCAGGATATTGCAGCGATTTTAGTAGAAAAGAAGTTGGGAAAGTGCCTATTATACGTTTAAAAAATACCAAATTTTTAACTTAAAAGTAGTAAAAAAGTTTAGGAAATAAAAAAATAAATATCTCTGAAACATTAAAATCTCGTCAACAAAATATGGACTTACCCGTGTCAAAAATTCCAACTCCTCAGCCAACCAATAAAAAGTTCACTCTTCTACAAAATAAAACTGACAAGTCCTCTAATTCTTTAACACCGTCCGCGAAGGAAACTCGACAAAATAAATAGATTCTGACAAATATTTGTTCAACCGGCTGAACAAATGTACTAGGGTCGCAGAAGCACAGAAGATATTATAAACTCGAATCAGTCCATACTCGGAATATCTGAGGACGCGTAGCCGTAGACGTCCGTAGCCGAGCGTCCTCGAAGCGCCACTGCTACGCCGCGTAGGCCGCTACGAGCCGTCTGACGGGCGTAGCACAGATGTGTACAGAAGGTTCGCTGTTAACAGCGCATGATAAGGATTTTTCACTTGAGATATTATAGTACTGGTAAAATGGAAGTAACTAAAAATTATACCAGATCTCACCTTTATAATATTAGTAGGATTACGTGCTTTACAGTGCTAATTTTTGTTAAAGCCAAGGATTTGGAAGTCGGTTTTTTTTTTTTTGTAAAAACCTTTTTATTTTTACTAATGCAACTAGTCACATGTACAAAAAAATAAATAGAAAGACGTAAACCGTTATCGGCGTTGTGGAATTTGTTCGAAAGAGTCACCGCTGCCCAAGAGCTGGAACGCAAAGGGCATTTAGAGGATCACGGATAGGTTTTAGTAAGTAAGAGTCTGACACTCCCTCCCGCTCCACCCAGAGCGGTAGGAGTCATTTGATGATTTCCCAATCATAAAAAACACGAATATTCTACAACTACAGTATGAGCTAGAGAAGAATACACATCAAATTATAATTTTATTAATCTTCTGCACACAATTAAAAGTCCAACAGATTATCGAGCACTTTTTATAAACCAATTAATCTGCTTTTATTACTTCAACAGCGATGGCCTCAAGAATAATATTATGTTTCAATTTTGATTAATTCTAGCCATTAAGTCCAAGAGCAATTTATTAATTGTATCTTAGAACTATTTGTCGAATATTGAAATACTTAGATAAGGTCAAACGCTGAGCTATTGTATCTCGTAATATTATTAATTAAATCTTCTCCAATTAATTTTAGGGGATGGTAGGATTAGCATATTATTGTTTTAGGTACTTGCTTTGTTCTTGTCAAGTTGTTGTAAGCGGATTTCTTGAATGACACACTTTTTTTTAAGTTCGCGAAAACTTGGTCGAGCATTTTCTCTCACCAATAACTCAAAAAACGTCCACTGCTGGAGCCTCCCGAGTCTCGCCTTATTGATCGGTCCTGAGGGTCTAAAAAAGTGTGTGAGGGTATAAAATCTAACTCCAGTCTTGCCAAGAAATACCGTGTTACCCAGTTAATGGGTTGTGGAGGTTTGACTGGATGCCAACCCCAATATAGTTGGGAAAAGGCTAGGCAGATGATGGAGATCACGTGACATTTTGAAAGCATTTGTCAATCCCATACATTTTGAATTTCTGACAATCTGCTTGGCCACGTCACCACTGACAGAATGTGACTTGTCAAGAGCCTCTGAGTAACAATTCTACAAATTTTCAAGCAACGTTCTCATGTCAGTCGCAATCTGTCAGATATTTATGAAAAACACTACTTGCTACTGAGATGCGAATGCGAACGTTGCTTATAAATAAGTAAAACTGACCGTCTGATGTCCAGCACCCAGCGGATTGCCGCGGCCTTCACCAGGGGCCTAACCACCAACTCTTAAAGCAGTTATATATAGAAAGAGACGGAGCTATACGTCCTGTATAGCTCCATCTCTTTCCCACTGGAAGTAATATTGAAGTAATACTGCTTTAAGAGTTGGTGGTTTAGGCCCAGGTTGTTTAATATACCTGATAATGCAACAAATTAGTCAAAAACTGATATAATTATCATTATTTCGCGACAGGTGTTGTACAATACACATAGGTTTGACCGGCGGTCTGGTTTTACGTGCAACATCCGCCACAACGGCGGCCATTTTGCCGGCGAGGCCGCCGGCACATGGCACGCTACTGTTCCCCCGCTGGGAACAGATCGTTCATGGCTTTCGGTGAGAGCCGCACTTGCCGGCTTCTGCCGGTGGAGGCTTTGCTTGTGGTCAAGACGCCGGCCGGCAGTGCCGCCGGGCTGTGTTGATCCACCTTCTTAATAAACTTACAACATTTTCGAAATGTCAGATTGTCGCTTGTCACTAGTCGCCATCGACTTTATTAAATAGGCCCCAGTAGGTCAATTCTTTTGATTTTAAAGCAAGGTTTGAATTCGCATGTCAGTCGCAATCAGTCAAAACACCTCAAATTCTCGAATGAGCCCTCAGATCATCGGGCCTGCCAACACTGCGCCTTCCAGTATGCGGGCGTCATTCTCTAACATCAGAGTGCCATTTCTACTTTTCAAGAAACGATCGCATTCGAATGAAACGAAAACATTTTTTATTTTGTTTATTTGTAAACACATCACTCATAAATATGTGATTGATTAATTCAATTGCTTTTGAAATGCGATAGCTGAAAATTTGATTGATTGTTATGAAAACGTTAAATAATTAAATGTATGCGATCAGAATTATGCGCATATCAATGAGTATATAAACATATTATTTATAAGTACCTAGAATCAACTCCAGTGGGGTTATTTATTTTATATGAATTCTCAATAAATATCGATGGAATCTCCACGTTTGCGAATAAACATTTGGAACCATTTTTTATTGAAAAAGACGCTGAAGAGTCCCTTTTAACGATCAAATAGAAATAAATGATTTTACTTTAACATTAATATCGATCAATCTACTAGGTTTTGTTATAATATGAAACTAGACGGCAAATAGCTACATTTGAAAACAATTTCTCAATGCTATCTAAAAGTTTCAAACAGTTGAAAATTTCACTTTAATCCATACATTACCACCCTTTCGTTGCCAAAACAATGCAACAGCATTTTAACAGATGTTAGTCTGGAATAGGACCATTTATTAAAGCTAGGGAGATATTTCCCGGTCGGAGACTTCATCTGTTGTCTAGACAGATCTAGACGTCTCTAGACTGGATTACAGTAATCTCTATATATAAAATGCTTTGTCCTGATTGATGGATCAACGCGCAGCCTTAACCTCTGGTCATAGGGAGGGTCATAGGGGAGCATTGAAATTTGGAGGACGTATTCATTATCTACAACGTGTAACAGAATAAATGCAATACCTCAGGGTCATCCTTCCAGGGTTTGCGGAATTTGGTCGAAAGAGTCACCGCGGCCCTGGAACGCGAACGAATTAAAAATATCGAACGAATGAAAAAGTAACAAAAAATTTACATATTGTAAATTTTTTGTTACTTTTTCATTCGTTCGCGTATAAATAAACTAAAATATTACCTAATCCATAATTCCAATAGAGTCAAGAGCAAACCCATCCCTAATAAAAAAAAAAAAAATAAATAAAAACCAAAGTCGAAGTGAGTAGTATAAAAACCATTTATATTTTACTATTTTCAATTATTATATTAATTATAATAATAGCCCTCTTCCTCTATCCTATCTTGCTGTGCCCGACAGGCTCCACAATGACCTAAAATTATGTATAATAATATGTTATAATATACCTACCACCAAAGTTTACATTGTGGAATGCAAATAAAATATTGAGTATTGAACGCGAGGAGAAACACGGATGGGTTTTACTCAGTAAGAGTGTGACACTTCGAAAGGAGTCTTGATCATTTCCCACCCTTAAAAAAAATGTTAAAGGGATCCAGACGAATTTACTGGACGTCTGTTTTTGAAGGAACACTGAAAAATTGTATGTCGTAGCTGGATTTGTTCTCGAATGTGGAGATTTTCATAATTAAGGTTGTTGATGATTTTATCCTGTTTTGAATATGTCATAGTGTCAAATATAGATGTACAAAATAATGTGTGCAAACGTGGACACTTTACCGACATAATTTTGTTCCTGATCCTTAATCTAGTGAATTCTTGATCGAAGGCTTCAAGGCACCGCTCGCCTACGTATTTGATATTAATTTCAACCCTAATAGACTGACAGACAAACTCAAAACGAAGTGATCATACACGAGTTCCGTTTGAGGTACGAAAAAGGCCTAAAAGTTTTCCTGAGAACGATTGCAAGTAGGGTCCATTGGTAGCTGTCGCGACTTACGACCGAGTTGTAGGTACTCGTACTTATTAACTTTCTGGAAATTAACTCATCACAACTTCTCTCAAACAGGTTTTGGAAAAGATCTCAAGAAAACCGACATGTGCTAGAACCAAAAACTCGAAGACGTTAGAGGGGCAATTCCCGTATTTTTATTGGAGTGCATTTGACATTACGAGTTAAAAAATGCTTTGTAAGTACCACAATTGACCTTCTGAGAGCCACTTCTACTAATTTTTGAGTAACGTTCGCAGTCGTATGTCAGTTGCAATCTGTCAAAAATAAGGCTTTTTGACAGATTGCAACATGACATGCAATTACGTTGCTTAAAAAATAGTAGAATTGGCTCTCTGGTATCTACCAAGTACCTAAACTTACGGGGTCCGAATAGTGAATTATGGCTCCCTCACACAGAGAAGAGACCGGTGTACGAATAATTTGGGAAAACTAACAAAACAAAAAAAATGCTTAGAAAAAAACGACTAAAATGTTCCGAAGAATGACTTTTCAAGCAGTTTGTAACAGTTGGTGGCATTTACTTTAGTTCAATCACAGATGAGATGGCACCAACTGCATGAGACTGCTTGAAAAGTAATTTGTTCGGTACTTTTTAATCGATTTTATTTTTAAGTTTTTTTTTTTTTTGCTATTTTTACATAATGTATAGCAGCTACCCAACAACACCCTTAAATATGACCACGCACTGTAGATAAGCTAATTATTATGCTGACATCGGCTGGGCAACTAGTGAACCATGATAACTAAGGTCATTGGTATACATCCTCTCGAGTTTTAGTTAGCTCAAAGACGCCCTCGCTATAAGAGTGGGCGGTCAACTCTGTACTACGAATCCATACATATTAATGTTAGTAAAACTTTCACTAGAATAATGTTTTCGCACTGTGTGATTAATTCAGTAGGAGCTTCTGCCAAGACATTATCATTATTTTTAGCTCGCCTGTACTGTGCCACTGTTGTGCAAAGTTCTCCCTTCAATATTTCCATCGTTCCCGTCTTGTGCTATTTATTTCCAATCCCTAGAGAGGCATTCAAGTCTTCCTCTACAGTTTAGCAACACTAGCAACAACAATGGTCCGTACGTTCATATGTTTTTGTATAAGTTATTTTAAACCCACAGACTGCTTATACCTAAGTAGATTTCTATTTTTTTTCAAGTTTAAGTTATATTATCGCACTTATATAATTTTATCTAAAGATACCAAACAAAACAAACACATTTTCTGTGGCGACTTTCTACATAATGACAATTTCACCAATCAAGTTCCGCGTATTTTTTTGTTTGTCGATAGAACTTTAAAAGTTTAAGAAAAACTTTATTCCCAACCAGCCAGACTGCTTTCTCAAAAAGTTTTGTGGCGTATAACGTTGCAACGTGTACTCTCTAATTATTACCATGCATAATTATAAACATACAGCAAACTCACATGTTTCAACAAGTACAACATAGCAAGCAGCTTCCCAGTTTCTAGAGGTTTGCAAACACGGAACAAAAACTTTTATTTACTTCCATTTCTAATATTTTAATTTGCTACAACTCGTTTGCAGGTTCCCGTGTCCAATTTAAAAATGGTTGCAACTTACATTTTCACTTTGAAAAGAATAATTAATAATGTGGAAAGTAATTCAGTTAATGATATAATTTATAGCTCAGTTAAATTAAAAGGCTGGATGAACAAAAAGTACGTAAGGAAGGGCGGAGCAATTAACGGACGGACGATAATTTGTTACTTCACCCTACTTGGTGAAATTGAGAGGCGGAATGTAAGAACCGGTGAATAAAAGTTGCGCAAGCTTAGTTATGTAAGAGAATGTATAGTTAACAATTTTATTAAACGAGCAGCTCGAATTTTTTAGATTGCGTACAAAAAGGTTACAGGTACATAATTATTATGGTGGGAGAAAACAAAACCTAGAGATATGTAGTTTTTTTTTTAATACATGTTATATACATGACATATACTTATTTGAATTGAAAATTTCAAAGACCGACTGAAGCTATGACAGTTCATTGTGACTGAAATTAAACTTTTTTACGAAAAAATACAACCGACTTCCAAATAAAAAAAACACTACAAAGTGTAAAATAATTTAAATTTCGGAAGTCTGGTTGTTTCTTCGTTTTTGACACTGACTTCCGAAATTAAAGTTATTTTAAACTTTGTTGTGTTTTTTTATTGGGAAGTTAGTTGTATTTTTTAAATATTTTTTTTTATTTTATCATTTTTCGTAATTTGTAAACACCACTGGAAAGTCACAAGAAAACCAAATACGCAATTTCGATTATTTGGATGACATATTTTGTTTAGCTATTTTGATTAAATAACCAAACCATAGAACAGATTTTGATGAAATTTCTGTGAAACCAATCGGGAAGTATATCCTTTCACATAAAAGAAGAAATTTTCAAATCGGGCCATTTGTTAAGTAAGGGTGGTAAACTGCTGACCTATCGATTTTGACGAAATTTCCATCGAACCAATCGGAAAAATCTCTTCAAAGTTAGAGTGAACAGGCTCCTTCTGGGTAAGCTCGCTCCATCGTAGACTTTGTCTCTTTTCATCTCTGACATAGACTAGAGTCAAGAGCAAACCCATCACAAAAAAAAAAAAAATATCCTTTCAAATAAAACAAAAGATTTTTTCACATTAGATGAGGTAACAACACAAAAACAAAAAAAAACTACAACCGAATTGAGATCCTCCTCCTTTTTAATTTGAAGTCAGTTAAAAATGGCAATTTCATAGGTAAAATGATTGTAAAAGACTAAACTGTTTGAGCTGCTTTCTGAATATTTGAAGTAAAGATGTCGAAGTGAAGGCTTGGGGAAGTGATCACGAGGTAGGTAAGCATCTCACTGTGATTACATGGTTCATTTCGACTTGTACAAAATCAACCTGCAGCTGACTTCGACATGTTTACAGAATCGCACTGCTGTAGTAAGGTATTTAGACAACTTTAAATTATTAAATTAAGGAATCTGGCGTAAATAATTTAGTATTCGCTAAGCATTCCAAATCATCATTACCCATCCAACCACCATTTCTGTTCAAATACTCTGCACTGTAACTGTTGTAAACATAAAATATAACACAAAATAGCAATAGCCAGCAGTTTCTCATTCACGTTCTCACGTTATAGGGCACTCACTGTGGGCTATCTATCAAACAATTCAAGAACCGCCTGCAGCTAATTCCATCACCGTGCCACGTCCAACACCTCGTAGGTAAACAAAATCAAAACGTATAACAAACGTACAGTCAGTGAACATCTCACGCCCACACAAAACACTTTATAGCTACCAAACAGATGTGAATTCTTGTATAGAGAAATGCAGAAGGTTTGCAGGAGTTAACATGGTGTTTTAGAGGTGTTAGCTTTTACCCGCGACGTTTCCCATTCCCGTTGGAATCTCCCGTTCCCTTATAGCCTATAACCTTTCTCATGAATGTGGTTATCATATACAAGAATAATTTTCAAAATCGGTTCAATAGTTTCAGAGATTACCCCCTACAACTTCACAAACTCACACACTTTACGTAGTAGTTATTTAGTAGTCAATTAGCTTAATCAGCCGTTTAATCGGTGGCCTAGCTTTTTCATTTCAATGCGCCGATTTTTCAGCGACCCAAGTGACATCTTTTGTTCAATATCGTTTGATGACTTGCTCTTTATGACATAAGTCGCTATATAAGGCGCAATTCAATGAAAAGACTAGACTTTTAATTAAACGGCTGATTAAGCTAGTTGGCTGCGACATGGATAGAGGAAGCCAAGAATGAATAGGTTACTTCTAGGCAAGCGTGCACCTGTTACGCAGATACCCAATTTAATTTGTCTGGAGCCCTTTAAAAAATGGGAGAGAGCTCGTGGCTTAATAATATCAGCCACACGAGTCGATTTTCAAGGTTAAGCAACGCTTGCCGAGGTCGGTCTGTGGATGGGTGACCATCTTAACATACCGAGACTCCTCTGTGCCTCAGAAAGCCCGTTAAGCCGTTGGTCCTAGTTGTCATTTGTAGATCTTTGGGCAGTCGTAACGGATTTTCAAAAACCAGAAAATCTGACTCCAGTCCTTCCAAGAAGTACCGTTTTTCCAGTTACTGAGATGTGGAGGTCAGATAGTTGTCACTCTACATAAAATACTAGTATTCAGCTGAATCCGGCTTGCCTGGAAGCCGACCCCTATAAAATTTGGAAAAGGCTAGGCAGATGATGACCAGGCCTTAACAAAGTCAAAGTCAAAAGTCAAAAACGTTTATTGCGAATTAAGTGTACAATGTTGATGTTATGTTATGTTAGTAGGTACTCATGACTCAGCAGCCTTTTACAAGCATTGCAATATTATCATTCGCCTGCCCTTATTATCCTAAATCCCTTATTATCATTTAACATTATTATACAAATATCGAGCGTGTGTAGAACACGAGCTGCGCGCAGCAAGTTGTGATGGTAGCATAGTAATTGGATGTTTGTTACAACTTGTCCTTCTACATTTATATTCCAAGAGTAAACTATGAACAATATCCTTTCAGTTATTCATTGCGAGAAGCGAGACCATAAAGAGTAACGGTTGTTTTATGGGGCTCTGTTTAAAACGAGATGGCTACAATTGTACTATGCTGAGTAATGGCATATATCAAGTGTCTATATGTTTAATTTTGTATGTTTATTGATGTTTTTTTCTCTTACGACTCGTTTTTGCAAAGAAAATAACTGATTTGTGGGAGGTAAGATGTGTCTAGCCAGACTTGAATACTTAGTAATTCTTATAAGGTGGGTATCTAGATGTAAAAGCCAGCACTTAGCCACGAATTTGAGTTATTTGTTAGATATTATAGATAAATTCTTCATCAAAAAGTCACGTTTTAGAAAGTGCAACTAGCTTTAACGTTCTGTCTACCTGACCGATACCTTGAAAGTTCAAAATGAAAAACTGCCAAGCTTGGTATCTAAAAAAACATCATAATTCATCGGCGACAGCTGTTGTCACAAGTCCAAAATGCGGTACTGAAACGTCACTTTCGTATAGGTTATCGCTGAAAGACTGCCAATTTGTCTGGGCCCAAAGTCAAAGTCAAAGTCAAAGTCAAAACGTTTATTGCAATTAGGCCATTAAACGGCACTTTTGAACGTCATCATTTACATTAAAAATAATATAAAGTGACTCTACTGTCCGTTCGCAAGGGTAGATTCTTATGGAGAAGAACGGACCAGAAACTCCATAGTTACTCTTTTCAAATCAATGTTTTACAATATTTTGAGTACAAAAATTAATTTTAATATATGTGAGGTCGATGCACCTAGAGTATACTACTTATAGGATCATAGTACATGGTACTCACATATTTACAAATCTTGGAACCATTAATAAAACAGAGTGTGTTAACAGAAAAATAAAAACTTTTTTACATCTGTAAAGTTAATATATAAATTGACCAGTTTGATTTTGCCTACACTATACCCTTGATTGTCCTATGGAGCAGGACCAGCATGTTTCCAAGCATTCTTATCTTGAATGTAATCCTCCAACGTGTAATATGCTTGTTTACAAAGTGTGCTTTTTACATACGTTTTAATTTTTTTTTTCATTTAATTCTAATATGTCACAAGGTATTTTGTTGTAACATTTAACACAGTACCCCATGAAAGATGTGTGTACTTTAGCCCAGCGTACAGCGTGTCGTTACACAGCCAAATTGTGTGCGAAATGGTTCACAGTCTTTTTTTCGTACGTTGTTCGTTACACGGGGGGCTGACTGGCCACCAGTGAGTGGTAGCAGCCTACCGACTAGTGTGATATAATAATTGTATAGATAGGAAAAGTGTTAGCAACCACATTGTGAGCCTAAGCGTTGGGGGAGCCAGTATTCGAGTATGTTAGAAACTGTTTAGTTTCTACTAAACAGTTTCCAACATACTCGAATACTGGCTCCAATCGAATACTCGAATACTGGCTATTTTTTTTATGCTTTTAGTTTTTTTTTTTAATTTTAGGATTCTTCCTAAAATTAAAAAAAAAATAAAACTAAAAGCAAAAAACATTAAAAGTTCAAAACATCCTTTACGCATCCCCCTTGTTGGTTGGTTGACTTAGCAGAATGTATTTGGAGGAGTCTCGGTATGTTAGGATGGTCACCCATCCAAAAACTGATCCCGGCAAGCGTTGCTTAACCTTGAAGATTGACTCGTGCGGATGTTATTATTTAGCCTCTCACCAGAATTGAATAATTTCTTGTGTTGGTGGAAGGAATATCAAACTGGTGAATGTTAATATTATTCTACTTTCTAGTACCATTTTACGTACCTAAGTAACTAGATGTTATCTGCTGGAAAATCCTAGTACGGTCACTAAAGTTGTCCTTTCGAAACTGAAAACTAATCTAGCCTTTTCCCGACTGTTGCGGTCGAGCTCGTGGCTAAATTATAACAGCCGCACGGACTAATCTTCAAGGTTAAGCAACACTTGCCGAGGTTGGTCTGTAGATGGGTGACCATATTAACATACCGAGACTCCTCCGTGCCTCGGAAAGCACGTTAAGCCGTTGGTCCCGGCTGTCATTTGTAGATCTTTGGCAGTCGTTACAGATTGTAAGAAGCCAGAAAATCTGACACCAGTCTTGCCAAAACCGTGTTACCCAGTTAATGGGTTGTGGAGGTCTGGTAGGCAGCCGCTCAACGTAAAATACTGGTATTCAGCTGAATCCGGTTTGACTGGGAGCCGACCCCAATATAGTTGGGAAAAGGCTCGGCAGATGATGATGTGGTCGGCTTTCAGTCCAAACGGATGCCGTTCAGTACCAGCGACTGCATAAATAACTTCCACAACTCATATAACACGTTCCGATTGCCTTATCAAGACTGGCAACGCCCAACCGAGACCAAAGGCCGTGCTTTCCGGTTGCGGAATAGGCATGATTCCTGAAAAAATCAAATCAGTCCGTCAGATAGATTTCCAAAAAGTTTTGGACACGTTTTTTTTTCTTTATTTACGTAAACAGAAAATGAAGACGTCATAGTGCGTTGAAAAGTCGTGTGACGGCACAGACCGATACACATTTTACCGGAAAGTGACATCACAAGCCCCTACTCCTGATTTTTTGATGCGTTTTAACTTCGTATTTTTTTATTGATTTGATAAAACAAAATATACGTGTCCAATATTTTTCAATAATCTTACTGATGGACTAAATACTAGTAGAATCATATTTTTTTTACTCAGGAAACTTCCCTATTTGTTCGAAAGAGTCCCTGTTTCCCTGGAACGCAATAAAAGGCATTAATTAGGAGGAACACGGATGGTTTTTATTCAGTTAAAGTCTGACACTCCACCCTGAGCGGAAGGAGTCATTTGATGATTTCCCGTCTTTGAAATAAAAAAGGTGCTTTCCGAGGCACGGAGGAGTCTCAGTATGTAAGATGGTCACCGGTAACCCATTCACGTACCATCCTCGGCAAGCATTGCTTAACCTTGAAGATCAAACCTTACGGCTGTTATAACATTTGTCATGAGCTCATGAATGAAAAAGTCCGTATTTTTTAACGATGAGAAATCATCAAATGACTACGATATGATACGTATGTTACACGCACGCTACACACAAATAACAATAAAAACCAGACAAGTGCGAGTCTGACTTGCGCATCGAGGATTCCGTACAAACTCGTATGTAGATATAATGCGTCTCGATTTCTTCTGAGTATACATATTATACATTACCTACTGAAGTATAAACTAATGAAACGATATGCGCGATTGAAGGACAAACTTAACATTTTACCTAGTTGAAAAAAAAATATCAACGTATTTGTAATTACAATGTGATACCTCCACGAGTTACTGAGAAAAAGGATCGTGACAGACCGACAGACGGACATCGAAGTGATCCGATAAGGGTTCCGTACCCAGAGGGTAAAAACGGGACCGTATTACTAAGACTCCGCTGTCCGTCTGTCTGTCACTAGGCTGTATCTCATGAACCGTAATAGCTAGACAGTTGAAATTTTCACAGATGATGTATTTCTGTTGCCGCTATAACAACAAATACTAATAACAGAATAAAATAAATATTTAAGTGAGACTCCCATACAACAAACGTGATTTTTTGCCGTCTTTTTATGGATAATGGTACGGAACCCTTCGTGCGCGAGTCCGACTCGCACTTGGCTGGTTTTTTACTTTTGAGGTGCGGAACCCTAAAAATGTGTGCATGCAGTACCACATGGAAAACAGCACTTGTTACGTGTACTTTTTTTAATTACTATTTCTCCATAATATTCCTGTTAAACGAGATTGAACACGAAAACACGAAGCATCACAATAAAATACCCTCAATCACAGCCATCTCCATAAGGGACCTCACTCAAATATAAAAACAATAACCCGTGACCTTTTAAATAAAATCTAGGTTAACTGGCGAATTTATCGCGGTCCACATAAAGAGGCGCGAGAGCGATAAAGCTGATTGCAGCATACCGTAGTTACCAAGCACGGAATAATACAGTAGTTCTGTTCAGTAAAAACATGAAAAACTTAGGGGAAGTGACTTGAAGTCAACCCCTGGCATCACAGCTTGCTTGTTTAACAGCTTTATAGTAGCTACTGCAGTGCTATCCTGACAAAATGTCGCCGTATTTAGGTGAAGTGAGATGTCAATCAAGGCTTAAAGTCACCCAAAGCGCAATGGAGAGTGCAATGGTTTCCTTGCGTGATCGAATCAGGAATGATGATATCCACAAGAGAACCAAGGTAACCGACATAGCCCGGAGGATCGCCAAACTGGAGTGGGGCAGGGCAGGACACATTGCTCGCAGAGCAGATGTTCGATGGGGCCGTAAAGTTCTAGAGTGGCGACCGCGTATCGGAAGACGCAGCGTTGGAAGGTTTTCCACAAGACGGACCGGTGAGGGTCGCAGGTAGCCGATGGATGCGGGACGCACAGGACCGGTTGTTAGCGACACTTGGGGGAGGCCTATGTCTAGCAGTGGACGTCTTTCGCTGGTATGGTGATGATGATGAGATGTCAATCCATCTAATCAAGGTGGAATGACAGTAGTGCTATTCTGTAACAGTCACCTTGATAACTTAGGTACCTAACGTGAGTTTGAGCTGTTAATCCCTAGCATCAATTGGAATGACAGCTCACTAGACTTCGGTTTAAAGACATTTATTTCTCAAAGAACAAATTACAGTTCACTTATAGAGAAACTTAACAAATTAACAAAATAGGTTGTAGTTTACATTCCGACGCTCAAGCCATCCAAGAAGCAGTGCGACTCCGCAAACATGTCGAAGTGAACACCCGGGCGGGGCGCACGACAGGTGATTTGTCAAACCATACAAATAAGATGGAATGACAACTCTATTGTCGCCCACTCCGCCCAGGTGAACACCGTGAGATGTCGACAGAATCGACCGGCCGCAGTGCGACTCCGCAAACATGTCGAAGTGGACAGAATCGCAAATAAAATACAAAATAGTTGAGGCCAAACTTATTTTAAAGAGCTAAGGTGTGTCTAATATAAAATTCCTCAGGCCTTTTTTAAATGTTGGTATACTTGTACACTCTCTGATTTTTTTAGGCAGTTTATTGTATAACCGAGTCCCCTCATACTGTATAGTTTTCCTGCCGTACAGGGTTCTCACTCTTGGTACTTCTAGGTCGTCTTGATTACGGGTATTATATTTATGAGTCTTTTGTTTGAATGAAATATTGGTGTGTATGTTGGTCTTAAGGATTTTCCGGATAGTCATGCATGTATGGTATGTGTACAATTGTTGTAGGTTGAATAATTTTGTTTTTTTGTAGAGTAATTCTGTAGGAGTGTCGTAGTTATAATTGAAGAGGACTTTGATGATTTTATTTTGTGTTCGTTGTAAGTATTGTTGATTCGTTTTAGCAGCTTGTCCCCATATTTGGATCAGATATTCCAGATGTGGCTTGACAAGTGTGTTGTAAATAGTATGTCTTAGGTTGTAGGGTACGCATTTTGCAATGTTACGTATGGCTCCGGTTAGTGGGAGTATTCGAGATCTTACATAGTCAATATGAGGTCTGAATGTCAACTTACTGTCCACAATCAGGCCCAAATACTTTTCATGCGTGGATTTTCGTAACGGTTGATTGCTTATTGTAAGATTTGGAAAGGATTGTATTTTTTTATTTTTTGCTGCGAAAATTATGTAAGCTGTTTTATTAACATTCATAGTCAGAAGGTTTTGACTAAGCCACACATTCACCGCATTAAGATCTTTCTGTGCTTCTGAGATAATATCCGTGATGGAATTGCCAAAATAAAAAAGACATGTGTCATCTACATACAGTGACACATGTCCAGTCAGTCCAGCGGTGCTAATGTCGTTAATATATATGAGGAAGAGCAATGGACCCAGGACTGATCCCTGAGGTACTCCGCACTGTATGTTGGCCGGGGCACTTGCAAATTTATCAAGTTTGACTATCTGTTGCCGATTAGTAAGATAAGACTCAAACATTTTGTAGGCTGTAGAAGTAATTCCTATGATTTTTAGCTTTCTCAGAAGGATAAAATGGCTAACAGTATCAAATGCCTTTTTTAGGTCAATAAAAACACCTAGACCTAGTTGTTTTTTGTCTATATTATCTTTTATTTTAGTAATTAAATCAACAGTAGCCGAAAGTGTATTCGAGTGTGGACGAAAACCATATTGGTGCGAGTAAAGAAACTTAGTATCGATTAAGTGTTTCGATAAGCGCGTGTGTAAAGCTTTTTCAAATATTTTGGAAATAACAGGCAACACTGAAATTGGTCGGTAGTTTCCGGGGTCAGTCCTAGTTCCAGACTTGTATATAGGGGTTACTTTAGCTATTTTAAGACTGTCCGGAAACACGCCATTGTCAAAGCAACTGTTTATGCAATTGGTTAGGTCAGTTAAGATTAGGTTCTTAATACACTTTATAGATTTTGTTGTAATTCCATCAATTCCACAGCTGGTATCATTGTCCAAATTATCTATAATTTTGGATATCTCTTCCTCAGTGCAATGTTCTAAGGTGGTAAGTTGAATGTCTATATCTGTCTTATTTAATGTAGTTTGTGAGTTGGAATTAGTTTGTGTTATACTCTGGGCCAACAGAGAGCCAATAGTAGCAAAATAGTTATTAAAAGCGTTGCAGATTTCTGTGCCTTTTGTTATTTCTTTGCCATCAAGCGTGAGTTTAGGAAGAGTACATACATCGTTTGCCTTATTTTTAGCTAGGGTGTTTATCAATTTCCACATTTTTTTGGGGTTCTTACTACATCTTGAAAAAGCGTCATAATAGTAATTCTTTTTATCTTCTTTTATTTTACATTCTACTCTTTTTCTAGCAGCTTTATATTTAGATTGCAATTGTACATTTTCTTGATTTGTCAAACAACCATGCCATAATTGATTTCGTTCATTAATACAGTTAATTATTGTTTTATTTATCCAGTCCTTTTGTGGTAGGTTAAGTATTTTGTATTTTTTTATTTTCGAGTCATTTATATTCTTCATCTAACTATTCACAATGAGTTTTTTTTCCAGAATCTACCAGCAGTTCACTTTGAGCTCACTCCATGTTAGTTTTCCCGGTGATGTGTTCATAGGGGTATGCGGTATGGAGAGTAAAGTCCCGCAAACCTCCGTTGAAAAGGGAGGATCCACCGATCGGACGGTTATTGTGTCCGTTGAGCAACTGCCTGATAGTTGATATTCAGACTGTTGTACATGTTCAAATCGCACGGAAAACTCATGATACCGCGATACAGGATCTCGTTCTGTAGTTCGTCACTGGTGGGGTAGATGGCGATGCGTTTCTTTTTATACATTACTTATTTCGTTACTTGTTTTTTTTTTTGTGGCGTCGCGCGACATTGAAACATGTTATTGGGCTCTAAACAAGTGACATTCTGTCAGCGGTAGCGTGGCGAAGGCGATTGTCAATACGTCAAAAATGTATGGGATTGACAGATGCTATCGAAATGTCACGTGATCAAATTCCTACATTTTAGCATTTCGATAGTCGCATTCGCTATTTGAATGGCACATTGTCTAGGGCCTCTTATAGTTCGACTTTTAAATTGTATCTAGTAACTTGACAGTCCAACTATCAGATTTTGACAAAAGAAGATTGTGAGTTGAATTTGAATTAACTTTATTCATGCAAACTTTTTATTTTAAAAATAAATTGTCTTGAGAACACGAAATACACCATTAAAAAAATCTTTGAACTGTCAACAATTTAAAAGTCGAATTAGAAAATAGACCGAATGAGTCTGTTCACTGTCTCACTGTGAAAATAAAAGTGAAGTGAGCTTTAACTTCACCTTAGTTTACGGCACAGAGTAGGTACATTTTCACGGTGAGATACTTAGGTACAGTAAGTATATCACTGATGTTACGCTGCTAATGCTATTTAGTAGAACCGACTAATGCTGGTTCATGCTAGGGGTTCAGATCACGTCTTCAATTGCTGCAATTCCGTGGTTCGTGAAGCCAACCTTCTGCACTATTCTATACAGCAAGTGTAGGCAGTTGGTGTCGTTATGTGCTTGTTATACGACAGCGTTTATGTCTGCCATGTATCGACTGGCTTTGTTACAAGTGTTACATGGAAAGCTAAGAAAAGGGAATGTTAACTTAAACCAATTTATAGAAAAGATTTACAGAAAATTATATAGGTAATTTCATTTTTAACCGACTTCCAAAAAGGAGAACCTCCTCCTTTGTAAAATAAAAACTGCTGAGGCGAACTGAATTAAATTTTTACGGGACCAAATAGCAAGTATACACCATCGAACATGCAACGAACTGAAAAAGAATCACAGAAATGGGATCAGAAACCTCGGAGTAATTGATGTACATACCTATAACCTATAACTTCTGCCCACCTTGGATCCTGCACCTTCCTATACCTGACTATAGTTACCTACGTACCCTCCTACCTATTTAAATCTGTAGATAGGTGCTCTCAAAACTGTAAAGGACACAAGTTAACCGGTTTCAATGATATCATAAGTGTTGTTCAAGGGTACCTACTCAGACTGGAGGGCTCGAAAATTCTTATTCATCAGCAGATTCATTGTAAGGGGACCCTTTGTACTTTTTCAAGATTTTTCTTGAACTTACCTACCTAGTTATAGATAGATAGCTGCCTTGAAATGGACCTGCATAGTAGATACGTAGATATACTGACTCCTAAGTTTAAGGAAAATACTCGTAACTACCACAAGATGACCTGACCTGACCAATGACCTGGTGAGGGTCGCGGGTAGCCGATGGATGCGAGACGCACAGGACCAGTTGTTGTGATGACACTTAGGGGAGGCCTATGTCCAGCAGTGGACGTCTTTCGACTGATATGATGATGATGACGACTCGTACCTACATCTAGTTCAGGAGTCATGTAATAAGAGTATTCAACAACTGCCGTTGGTTATTTAAGGGCGATTTTTTGAATTGAGTACTTCAGAGCGTTTACACCGTTGGTACAGCATTTCATACAAACTTTCAAGTCCTTATTTTTTTTAGGCCTTATTTTTCGAAATGACTGAACCGATTTTAATGAAACTTGGTATGCATGCGCTAATTATCTAGGTCTAAATATTTAGTATTTTTGAAAAAGAGTTAATGGAGAAAGATAATAGTATTTTTTTACTTTCTATAGAAAACTTAAAATTGCTCTCTCTATCATCCTCTACTCTTTTTCGAAAATGTTCTCTACTAACTATTTAGACCTAGATATTTAGCGTAGGTACGCATACCAAGTTTCGTTTCAAATCGGTTCAGTCATTTCGAAAAATAAGGACTTGAAAGTTTGTATGAAATGCCTCAGGGCGTAAACGGTCTTAAGTTAAACCCTAGTACTCGTATAATGCCAAATTTGACAGGTTTTCAGTCTCAAGTAAAGTTTGAAAAATACTCAACTTCAACTAATGCTTAACTGACCATAAAGGATGTCGTGAAATCTGGCTTATGGTGTAAAAAAATAGGTACCTAGAACCTACCATACTATACCTATCCTACACAAATGTTTCATTAAGAATTTATTACACGAACGTGTTCGAAAAGCCATTTATCTTGGATTTAATTCCGGATGTCTTGAAGCGATTTCCGGATTATCCTTTTACGAATAAGACAAAAACCCGACTAAGGAATGTTACGCGTTCGAAAAAGGTTTTGCTTTCCATTTATTTCTAAGAGAGACTGATTTATTTCCACGCACTGTTTTCTTGGTTCGTTGGGCAGAAACTTGGGATATATTCGGGGTACAAATACCTGCCTATGCTTGAAAAAATATTCTTACATTGGTGCTACTGAGAGGAGTGAAGCCCGAATCACCATACCCTTCAATGGTTTAACACCTTCGCTGTTTTGTTTTTGTAACAATGAGTAGAAATAATATGGGTTTATCCAACCTCGTCTTCGAAGGCTCCTTACTGGTGTAAGCCGGGGGACGGAATGAAGATCTCCAGTCGTATAGTAATGAACTTCTAAAAGCTATTTATATTTGGGTGCTAATTAAACAGACATCTTTTTAATAGCATTATTTGCCTCTAAAAATCTACATTGCCTTCTAAATTCAGTCAGCCACAATTAACGAACGTCTGAATGATACTATCTTAGCCACTAGTTATCTTCTATGCAAGCCACTCTAAATACAACTCAGCATGGTGGTTATTTTTCAGCATCTAAATTTGTAACATGCATTCAAGCAGTAAACTTCTAAAATACTATTAAATGACATCAAAAAATATATTCTATTAGCTTCTATTTCATTAGTATCATAAAAAAAAAACCACGAAGGGGATGGCGGGGCATCCCTTTCTAACCTAACCTGTCCGAGTCGGGGTGCCCCAAATCCCGAACTCGCTGTAAAATGGTGATGAGATATAAATTCCGTGGCTGAGTTAGTAATTAGGTGGCAATGTATAAATAAAAAGGTCAAGTTAATATAATTGTTGATCTTTACTTGACGTTTTCCTTAGAATATTTAGTTGGCGTTGTAAAAAAGACGAAGTAGTTTATTAGAGGCTATCACATTTTCCCGTTGCTTAGTTATAAAATGAGAAGTTTGATCACGTGGCTAATAAAATAAAAGTGTGGCTAGACTTATTATTTCTCTTTATATTTTCAAAACACATTGACTCACGGAGTATACTTACAGATCGGTTTATTTACAAAGATCACTAACAAAACAAATTAGGCCAGTCAAATTAGCTTTGAACCTTGCAATAATAAAAAAGAAAAGTACTATGTGTCTACAAATGAATTGTTGTTGGAATTGTTCGAAAGCAGAGAACAGGCAATGAATGCAAAAGACAAATTGAAGAAACACGGATTAAAGTCAGTAAGAGTTTGAAACTCCCTCCCACTTCGCCCAGAGCGGGAGAAGTAATTTGATGGATGATGGATTTGAAAAAGGGTAGTATTTAAACGAGTGACTGTAAATTAATGTTTTAAGTGACAAAAATAATTAATTTACGTTATAGTACCTATTACTAAGTGAGCGACTGACAGCGAGTGACGAGAAATCAACAGAACAGCAACTTACAAACATTAATAAATGAGAAGCTTTATAATATTTGAGCGACCTAATATTTGTTTGAGTGTCAACGTTACGTCCTGC
This sequence comes from Melanchra persicariae, assembly GCA_947386135.1. Classification (NCBI taxonomy): domain Eukaryota; kingdom Metazoa; phylum Arthropoda; class Insecta; order Lepidoptera; family Noctuidae; genus Melanchra; species Melanchra persicariae. Next base: position 1,439,289 of record OX376655.1, on the reverse strand, counting down.
ATTTTTTAAAATATTTCTCTCCTTCTAACCTAACCTGTCCAAGTCGGGGGCCCCAAATCCCGAGCTCGCATTACTCGCTCTTGCGCACCAAATAACATATTTGGTGCGCAAGAGCGAGTGATGCGAGCAAAATGTTAAAACCTCAATTGGAAAAATCGTCTCTATCTTAATATTGAAGTTGCCCTTTCTGTATTTCTAGTCGCTCACTTAGTAATTTAGTCGCACGGGTAGAATTTTAATATCTGAAATGGATTAATCACAACCCACTTTTTGTAAGCTCGTTCTGGATTTTATTATTAATCAATATTCGTCGTTAGTTTAGTTAATTTTTCGCTTACTCAAATTCATACCGCTCAAGTTATTAAAACAGTATCTCATCATCAGTCGCTACGTTATTATTTTATTCGATCGTTTTATAATTTCCCTTTGAAAAATAGGTGTAACTAAGTCAAATAGTAGATAGGTAAATGTATAAAACCCTATATTATTGTAGGTAAGTAGTTATACTTATATAATAAATTAAAAATGGTGGTGGTAGCGGTGGTTTATTTTATGATGACCTACTATTGTACATATTAAAGAGTAAGTGTTCTATTCTATTCAAGTTCTTCAAACATAACAGACAGATGTGTTGCCGAGAACTCCTCAGCAACACATCTGTCTGTTATGTTTGCGCCATCTGTTTGTTCGTAGCGCCACTTCTTCTCACCTAAAACACTTGGAAATGGTGTCGGGCGGGAATTTTGGGGATTACCTTTAGGTATGTAAAACTGGCGTATAAAAAGTGTTGGCTTTCAGCAATTTTTTTTAATACTAACTGACTTTTGATTTTGAATGGGTTTTTCATTTTGAAATTTCTCAGAAGCAGCCCAGACTCTGGATGCGTGCATAGTTTGGTACCTATTCACTTTTTTGGCGACAGACTTGTCACCTACTTATAATATAATGGGAATAGAACATTACTGGTGCAATGTGTGTTCGGTTTTCTCCATTTTAAAAATTCCTTCACTGAACGTTCAATAAATCGCTGTAAACATTAAGAGGGCGCCGACCAAACGTCGACCGCGCAGTGGCGCCCTCATCGTTTGTTTGGTTATTTCTTTTATTTTAGAATGAAAATGCAGAAAATATGACATTTAAGTTGTGCTCCACAAGATTATACGTTAATATTATTATAAACGGTAAATTGTTCAGTTTTATTATAATCACTAAAACGGAAAATAGTGGCCACTTTTATCCGTTTTAGTGATTATAATAAAACTGAACAATTTAAAACTACCGTTGCGGGCGCCACTGCGCGGTCGACGTTTGGTCGGCGCCCTCTTAATCAAAAGTAATCTATTCCTACTAATATAATAAAGAGCTTGTTTGTTTGTTTGAACGCGCTAATCTCTGGAACTACCAGTTGGATTTGGAAAATTATTTTTGTATAAGTATAATGATTCATGCGGAAGGCCTATTCGGGAACGGGAAGTTCCTACGGGAATGGGAACAAACGAGATATGCGCATACGAAAAACCAAAACCTACCTTTAACCTACCTTTTTTATGGATGGGAAATCATCAAATGACCCCTTCCGCTCTGGGTGGAGCGCGAGGGAGTTTCAGACTCTTATTATACTGACTAAAACCCATCCTTACTCCTCCTAGTGCCTTTTGCTTTCCAGGGCTGCAGTAACCCTTTCCAACAAAATCTGCAACCCTGGCAGTGATATTACGGCTTGGCGTTTATATTTACTTATGTGGATTTTACGTTCTCCAAGCGTCTTCTTCAGAAGATAAACTAACTTTTTTGACGCAAAAAGCTTGGATGATTTAATTAAAAATAAAATAACCTTTTTAAAGTCAGTACCTATTCGTAGTTGCATTTAAACCAAACCTGCCCTTTCCTGAATAGCTAATTAACAGAATAATTTCCTAAAATAAGACAGTGACTTCCAACCTTTTCCACCTGAGTTAGATGTATCCCGTCGTGCATAACTAAAATACTAATTCAGATATTCAAAATACCATTTCGAATCCTACTCACGCACCTACCTAATTTAGTGAACAAGGTAGCAAGGCAAAACCGTCCTTATTCACATCGACTTAGGTTAATAATAGGTACCTAGTTAACGTTACCGACTTGAATCTGCGACAGTTCGTGTTTTATTTGAAACTACTGCTGAGTTTGAATACTGCTAATTAGGGTGTAAGTTGGAATTCAATGAGGGGCGTTAGTGGGAATCGTGAATAAACAGTATTTTGTAAATTGGCGGGTATTGGAAGTGATCTTGTTCATGATAGGTACTTACTCACTTGTTGGTTTCCTTTACTTTTAATGGTAGATCTAAGTAGAATTATTCATAAAATATCAACATTATTCTTTTTTAATAGGTACTTACCTACTTTAATACCTAGTTATACAGGGTTATTTGTAAAACACCAACAACCTTTCAGTGGGTGGACAACTTTTTTTAAGAGACCAACCCTGAAAAATCGAAAAAAAAAATCTACTGTTTCGTACATTTTCATCGTGAGTGAAGATAAAATAGTGTATGCAACGGCATATTATAATTGAGTGTTAATTATATGCCGTTTCATACACTATAAGTATTTTATCTTCACTCATGATGAAAATTGTATTTCGTATAATAAATCGGATGTTTCGGATTTTTTTGAAAAGTTGTATATAATCATGAGTACTTTCACCCACTGAAAGGTTGTTGGTGTTGTGCAACAAATAACCCTGTATAGCCTAATATGGAGAAGGAAAGAAGATACTTTTTTACGGGATAACGCATCCACGCGGGCGGAGCCGCAGGCAAACGCTAGTATAATTAAATAAAAAAATAAAAGGGTTCTTTCATTTTCCGAAAAAGGGCGAATTCTCAACTATTGAATTCACTCATTCTCAAATCCGCGGAAGGTCTTCTGAGCCTTTGGTGTACCTACGACACCGGTTGAAGGGATTCAGTCTGCCTGCTGAGGCGGCTTAATGTGTGCGTCAGGTATTGAATCTATCTGTCTGTATGTTTGTTACGTCTTAACAAATGAACTATTTGGGTGAAACTTGGTACTTAGGTAAACCGTGACCTGGAATAGGACTTACGTTAATTCTCGACTTTTGCTGACGATGCCGCTGGCAGAAACTGGTAAATAAATTAATCAAGGGCTGAAGTTCAGCTGAGATACACAGAGAATATTTGATGAGGTTCCCTAATTAGTGATTTTTAAAGCCTAGGATAACATAAGCAGATGATATGATAAATTCCTGACTGCTTTTAACAAATTCTACTACAGATAATATAGATAGACATAGATAACGTAAGACCAACTCCGCGTGCCCGTTTCGGTGCCCAGCTTACGTACAAAAATCGTAAGCCGCCATTTTCGCGCTCAGTCTGAATCGGTGTACGCTAGTGGGACGTCAGTTGGGTGTAACACGCGGCGGCGTCTTTGAATCGATTTCATTTTCCCACCAACTATTATTTTGCTTGTGACGTAGGTAGTCAAAAATGGCACGCTTATACTTGCGTTCTCTATGTCTATCTATATCTGTGACTTCTAAAGATACATTACTTACATACCGTACTAAGTCAAAAAAATAACACACTTTGGTCTCAATAAAGTTTATTATTTACAAAATACACAAAATATTTACAATAACTTAAATAAAACGTATCGATTTACGGATAACAGAACTTATTACTATTGACAATGTTCTCAAAATAACGTTAGAAAAATATAATATATCTTCAAGTGACCATCTGATCATTTTCTATACATAAACTTATTACAATTTAATACGAGTTTCAACAGCATTTCTTTATTTAATAAGTTCAAGATGGCAGTCGCTAAGGATCAATTAATTTGCAAAAAATACATAATTATGTATTATCTATGAATCATGATCATCTCCTAAGGCGTAGACAGAAGACATTGTTTTACGATTGAATCAATAAAATTTTGTGGTATTTGTTGTACTATGAGGAAGCTTTTTGGTGTCCTAGAACTAATTATATTTGATTACGACTTACATCCGGGTGGAACCAATATTGGTTTCAGTATATTGCAAATTGATTTTTACTTAAATTCCACGTTTTTTAGGGTTTATTTTGATTTGTTTATCTATACTAATATTATAAGAGAGAAGTTTGTGAGGTTGTAGGGGGTAATCTCTGGATCTACTGAACCGATTTTGAAAATTCTTTTTGTATAGGATAGCCACATTCATGAGGAAGGCTATAGGCTATATATAGGAACGGGAAGCAACGGGATATACGCGTACGAAGTCGCGGGTAAAAACTAGTATTTTCATAAAATTGTTTCCCCCAAACGATAGAGGTTAAAATATTAACTATCTTTATTTTAATATTGTTTCATTATAATCTCCACATACTATTGTCATATTGCGCTGTCAAATATAAAGGAATTTTTTTACAAAAAATATAAAAATGTAATTTATTATTCTTTTTGCCAGCTTTTTCAATTATCGTGTTGACTGTTAAATGCTAAATAATTCCTCATAAAAGGCATTTGTAAGTTTTCTATCACACAATTAGTAGTGTTCTCGTCAGAATCCTAGTTTCAGCAATCAGTCACTTGATTCTTGGGTACAAAACTGAAATGTTACACCAGTTTGACAACATAATCAGTTATAACTGACTTTTTTCTACAAAACTTAACTAATTTCACAGTTTTAGCCTTCACTCTTAGTCTACACAGCGCTTTGAAAAAAGTCAGTGATCGCTTGAAGCGGCTGCGCCTGCGTCTGTCCGCTCGAGTGACGCAACTTGTCGACTCAATCAGAATGGATCTCATCCGCCACTTGCTGCCACTTCGCCACTAAGTTTGATACTGATTTGTGCTTCAGTCCCATTGCTGCTGATATTTTTACCTGAAACAATTTAATTTTCACATGAAATTCTCAATCAGTCAAAGAAGAATATGGTATGATTAACACAGCATAATCAACCGGTTATGTTTCGACATCATCATCATATTAGCCGAAAGACGTCCACTGCTGGACATAAGCCTCCCCCAATATGAGAGGGGTTTGCCATAATCGCCACCCTTGGCAGGCGGGTTGGGTATCGCAGTGTAGCTGTAGCAATGTACCTACAGAGAATGCTGCTGCCCATTCTCTGGTGAGTCTCTTAGTCGCCTCTTACGACACCCACGGGGAGTGATGGGATGGTGCTATTCTTTTACGTTCGACACCATACGGAACTCCGATACCATACAGACAGATGGGACATAGGCAGCGGTTATGTGAAAGGGATCATGCCGTAATGGAAACTGTACAATAATCTAGGCAGTAGGGTTTTCACTCGCATTACCATGCGAATGAAAATCCTACTGCCTATATTATTGTACAGATCTTGCAAAAGGTCGCCTACTTTTATTTTTTTGAAGAGGGAAAGAAATCGGATCGTATCAAAAAACTTGACAAGCTAATTTGAACCAAACTCTGTGACAAATAGAGTTTTACACATTGGCCGTTTTACAGTCCGGCGAGGCGGTGCGTTTTTCACGTGATCATCCGACAAATAGGCAAGATTTATATAATTTCATCGTCCAGATGTTTAACATTTCACTTTTTTATCAGTCTGAACTGTTTCACTCTGGTTCTCCCTATTTCTTCAATTTCTCTACAATGCTGAACTCCGGAACGCAAGTTGCCGACGTAATTCGAAATGTAGTAAGTCTTTAACACTCCCTTTTGCCCCACCCAGTAGTCATTTGATGATTTCCCAACCTTTAAAAAAGGGCCCTACCATATCTATACGGCGCCGGCGTTGCGGCCGACCGAAAATGTACCGGGTCGCCTTGGACGGCTTCCTCGAGAATTGATGACGAAAAATGACTTCTTAAATATTCAAACATGACTTACTTTAGGCTTCTTCTTAACCACTTTAACCTCCTTATCTTTATCCTTGTCCTTGTCTCTCTCCCTGTCCCGCCACCTGTCCGCGGCGCGCTCGTGCTCGGGCGAGCTGGCCGCCGTGTGCGGGCCCGACGAGTGCTTCTCCAGCTCCGCTATGTCGCTGTAGAACGACGCCAGCTCGTCGCCGATCTCCTGTTTTGGTTCAGGCTGTAAATATAATGAATATATTATGTTCACGGATAAATTGCTGCAGCGATAGCTTAATGATCAAGGTGCGGACTGTCGACCGGATTCCCGAGTACGTTCCCATTTATACTGACATTAATTTGTTTCTAAGAATACCAAAATGTATTTGTTCTGCTATTTTTTTCTGTCCGTACATGATTTTACAAAAAAAAAAATACATTTTGTTTCCTGCAAGTGTCACTGCGTTATGTTGGGTTATGGCTACAACTCAACTCAAAGCATTTATTTCAATAAAAAACTTTTGAATTGTCAAGATCAGTCAGTCAAAAGAGATGAAGCTATTTGCAGTTTCAAAGCATAGATCTCTATGGAGAAGAACTTGCAAGAAACTCCATGGACTCTCTTTTAAATCAATATTTTTTTTATAATGATATGGTTAACGATGTAGAAAGACTTGCACAATCATGACCAGTCCTAGCTGCGCTAGCACCAATCAGCTCAACCACTGTGAAGGCTGCCAAATGATCCAACATGCGCCACCACCAGCCAGACTCCTGAGTGAGCATGACACTCCCAAACCACCAGGGCACAATCAAGTCAAAGTAAATTATAGTTTCAAGTACACAGTACTCACACATGTGCCGTTAATGCATGAAATTATACAATGGTAAATTAATTTAATCTATACAATGAAAATGAAATGAAAATTATGTTCTTACAATATTACAATGTTCAGCGGGTTTAACTGCTAAAAAATTAGTTTGTGCACCCTAGTGGCCAATGTAATCTACCAACTTATAACGTTACAATAAAATACCTCCCCAGATATTAGAACGAAATGAAACAAAATTTAAATCTTGTATTAAATGCACACTACGCAACGTACATGATGTTTTCATAGATTTATTGACAAGGTACCGTCATGATGTTAATATTCTTAAACAGTTCCCTTAGAGAATCGCGCCGGCAGAGATTAATATATGAGATAAGAGCCATATATACATACGGCTCTTATGTTTTTTGCAGAATGAAAATAGACTCGATGTCTGCAGCCCGTCCCCAAAGTAAGATACCGTAAGACATGATACTATGAAAATAACTAAAATAGACCAGTCTCGTGGTATCCGTAAACTGGCGAATTTTAGCATATGCTGTCGAGCTAAGCCTTCCTTGCAAGAGATGCTAAATGTGGACCCCATTGTAGCTTTGAGTCAAGCGTAATCCCCAGGAAAACCATTTAATCGACGAATTACAGTTTCTCCCTGTTCAACACTATGTCCAATCACTACTTTAGACATTTGGTAAGGCAAATCTTATACACTTCGATTTTTTCCCATTTAAAAATTATTAGCAGTGAACCAATTTTGGACCTGCAGAAGGGCGTTATTTATTATGTCTTTTGGTCCTGTTTGTTTTATTATTTATAATTTTACCAACCGTCTTTATTTTATTTTCTGCTGATTTACTTTGATTGACGACTGTCGTGGATAACTGGATACACCTACGTAGATAGGTTATTTTCGACAAATTAATGACATGTTAAATCTCTTTCTGTTTTCAAAAAGCCAAGTCACGGTAATACTAAGGGGCTATGTAAAATAAGGGGCTTGAGCTAAACAGCGAGCTCTTCACAAAAAAATGAAATAAAATGTTTCTATAGTCGGATCTTGTACTCACGTGTGTCACTTTAGCAGGCAGCGACGGCAGGTCATCGCAGCCCGGCGGCGGAGGGTCCGCCCACACGGGGGGCGGGGGGGTGCGCGCGCGGGGCCACGCGGGCAGCGCGGGCGGCGGGGGGGGCGAGGGGGGCCACGCGGGCGGCGGGGAGGGCGCCGGCGGCGGCGGCGGGCTGGGCGGCAGGGGAGGGGCTAGCTCGTCCTGGAAAATATTAATACAGGTGTTGGTTATCTGGCAAAGAAGATCAGAGTAATGTGAAAATTTCGGTAACTACAGGAGCCCGTCTATTCCCATTTGTCCCGCCGACTTTGTCCGGGCTAGCCGAATGTCCGAGATCTTCTGCGACGCGTTCACGTGGCGGGCTGGTCGCCGCCGTAGACATGGCGCTACACAGGAGCTCCGTCAAGGCCACGGATCGCACGAGCCTCGCGTAGAGCCTCCGGCAGGTGGCGTTTGGACCCCTTAAATTGGGCAGGAGGCGTCTGGACCTCTTAGATTTGGCAGTAGGCGTTTGGACTCCTTATATTGGGCAGAGCCCCTTGAAGGCAGCCCCGACCCGCCCCAATTTAGGAAGTTCCACCGACTTTCGAGGACGAGCTCCAAGTTCTTCATCGTTGACCCGACGCCGGTCGATGAACCTCTCTTAATGTTGTTCGGGATCCCAGTAGTAGCGCGTCCGAGGACCATGAAAACACATGGCCTCTGACCGGTTGAGTGCCACCTCGAGACCCAATCGGCAGCCCTCGGACCTGCACAGCACATGACAGCTCACCTTGGCCTCGATCCCAGGATGCGGCGGCGTGGTACAGATCTCCATGTCGGTGTGCGTGCTGGCAGGGTATTCCCACTGAACCAGGCCGTCCGCCTCGCGCCGGTAGCAGTAGCGGCCCTCGGACCTGCGGTGCACAAACGAGCAGTAGAGGTATGGGCCGTGGAGGGGGGCAAGTGGCCCGGTAGGTTTAGATGGGGGGGTGGCCTTGATTTTAATACTTTGAAAGATTTGTTTAAAGTTCTCTGTTTTGGGTTGGTCAAAATAGCAAGAGATAATGAAAACAAGTTTGTTTGTGCCTAGAATAAATGGGAAGAAAAGGAATTTATATGCGTCACATCCGCGCAAAAACTGCCATTTGATAATGCTGGTACAAGCGAGATAGACCTGGTCGGGAGACGCACAAAAACGTGGATTATATTATACCCAGTATTGGTGATTCCGTGACTATAATTCTATTGATAAAGAACTGTGCGTGAAATAAACCTGTTTTATGACATGTTGCCAAATAAAATTATTAAAATTCCCGCTGAATTTGTCCGTGAAATGAACGAGGTTTGATGACATAATTATTGTCTTGAAGTAGAAAGGACTGCAGTGACATCTGGCAAACTGCAGTCCAAAAATATGAAACTAAGTAAAGAGGCAAAACTAAGAATGAGGAAAGCTGTTTCTGGAAGACCAGCAGAAGTATTTTATGGCTATAAAACAACGCGAATGTAAAACTTTGTTTAATAAAATACAAAACTTAAGACCACAACACCATCTAAAAGTATGGGGCAAACTTAACTAATGACAAATAAAACCATATACTTTAACCCGTGCTCCGGATTTGTGCCCGCCGGACAATTAACAAAAAAAAACAAACGAAAACGTTCCAAAATGGCGGACACAAGGAATCCCCAAAATCCTTTACACGACGGTCTCTCGCCAGCCAGCATTCTGGAAAAGACCAAAGCGTATTACTCTTGAAATTATGAAAAATATCAGCAAAGAGTTTTGTAATCTCACCAACTCCGAAGATGCGCAGAGTCCATCGCGCAGCAGCCACCAGTCTTCTGTCTTCGTCGCACTTATAACTAAGGTGTTTTGTCTCTTTTTTTACAATAATCGGGATTTCAAAGCATTAAAAAACTCATGTTAAATATGAAGTTTTTATTCTTAATTTATTATCACAGGTGTATCACAGCTTTGTTGCAAATAATTACATTTTTGTTTGTAGTACGGCATTTCATACAAATTTCAAGTCGTTATTTTTGGTTTTTTCGAAATTAATGAACCGATTTTAATGAAACTTCCTACGCATTAGCAGGATGCATACCTAGGTCTAAAAAGTTATCAGAGAGCATTTTCGAAATGTCTTATTTAAAAAAAAGATGATTGGAAATCTGTTTCTATGGAAAAAAAATTAAATGGTCGAATTTAGCTTTAATACATTTTTTTGAAAATCTTCTGTAACTTTTTAGACCTATGTATCCTGAATATGCGAAGGAAGTTTCATTAAAATCGGTTCATTCATTTTGAAAAACAAGGACTTGAAAGTTTGTAGGAAATGCCGTACGGCGTAAACGCTCTTGTATATTGAGAAGTTTTAGCGCTCTTACCTTGAAATTACAATAAATATTTAATACTTTATCAATATTGCGTGAGAAATATTTAATACAACCAGTAAAAAATATAGAGAAACCTCCAGTTTCCCCTTGGACTAGACAAAAAATACATTCGTGGGGAAGTATTTTCTGCAAATAAATTCAAGAAATACAAAGTTCAGGGTCATTGTCAGTTGTTCAGATAGTAAACACACATTTATTAGGTCCATAGTCCACTGTTTCTCTTTATCCTAGGAGTGGGTCCAAGTCCTCACTCAGCAGGATAGCAATAGTCCAATACCTTGTCCCATCACAGTTTAGCCTGAGCTGACTTGAACGAGATAGCTCGACCAAGATAAGCCTGATTATAACGACCCAAGAGTCCAGGGTATTTGTTGACATTTTTAGGATCCCAACGCTGTCACCAATATCCAATACCCATACCAATAGTCAGCATCATATTTCACGGCGAAATATTGATGGCAATCTTTGGAAAGCTGCAATTTTTTTATTATAAAATGTCTGATTAATTCATGCCGATATTTCGCCGCGAAATTTCGAGACAACACTCGATCCTTATGATTTTTGACCGAAATCGGTCTTTCCAAGTGTACCTTGTGTCCAAGCCTTCAGTTTCAGTTTCAGTTGACCAAACGTGAAGGATAAAAGAACAAGGCAAGTACACGAATAATATACACAACATAAACCGGAAGATAAAAGGTCCATAGAGTTCATTTAGTCCGGTGAGGTCGCACCATCGAGAACACTGAAGTTCCGTTCCATAAACAAAGACTCCACTATAGACAGCGCAGTTTTAATAAGATGTCATAGATGAACAAGGATTTATCAGACGAAAAAACATTAGTTTTATCAAGCCCAGGCGACAGTCAAGATATAAATTAATTGAAAAAATACTGTGTAAATCGAGAGAAGTACTCAATATACCAAACAAATTAATAGTGTTGTGCCAATTTCTGACATCATTATCTAAATATAATATGTTAAATTGTTAGCAGGTAATAAAATAATCTGGAAAGGTCGGAGTATCGATTGTCCCGGAATGATGCGAACACTCCACGGGAACGAATCTGCGTAATAATAATGCTAATGTTGAATAAGAATTTGCTCCAAATAGTTGATTTTAATACATCACCCTCGTTTGCGTCGCGCAGTCGGGTAAAGACTTCTGAATGTTTTGATTCAGATGCTTGTGAGTAGTTCTCCATGGAGTTTAAGCCACTTGGGTGACTTAAATTTGAACGTTTTTAAGTACGTTTGAGAATGCTAATTATTGGACAGAAAAAGCATAAATCATCGAAAAGAAAACGAAGAAAACGTAGTGTATCTTGCGTCGCCTGGTGCGCTGAGTACATGAGTACGTATGCACTCAAAGACATCTAAATCCTTGTTCCCCGTAGGGTGGCGCTGCTCGTGAGGCGTGTGCGGCGTGTAAGGCTCGTGAGGCCTCCCGGTCAGGAGAGCCGGTCGGCGTGGGGGAGTACCTCTGGAAGGCGGTGCTCCAGCCGGGCGGCGCCGCGCGCGCCTCGTGCGCCTGCAGCGAGCGCGCCGCCGCGCAGGCCCAGCGCCGCCAGTAGCGCACGGGCAGCGCGCCCGCGCGGAACGCCGACACCAGCGTCTGCGCACGGGGATACACGTCTTCACCGAGGCAATAGAACCAGAGTCCAGCCGGTCGATTCTGTCGTCATCTCACGGTTCACCTGGGCGGAGTGAACGACAATAGAGCTGTCATTCCATCTTATTTGTATGGTTTGACAACTCACCCGTCGTGCACCCCGCCCAAGTGTTCACTTCGATATGTTTACAGAATCGCACCGCAGTACAAATAGGGAATACGCATGCATTTTTTTAATTTACAATATGAAATACTTATTAGCTTTAGAAAGCACATAAGAAATCATTTTTAAAATAACTCTATTAAGCTTCAACGTTGACAATTAGAAAAAGAAGTCCGATATGGACTTTGACGTCCAAGTCCATGACGCCTATACTGCGGTCATACAAAACAGCGTATTCGCGAGAGGGACAGATGTATTTGTTTAAAATAGTTATATCTCGTTAGTTTTTCGACCAATTTTGATTATATTTCCACTGTTAGTATTATATTTTTGTATATTTTGAGATGAACTGTGTAGATAACAAATATTTTTTTCATGCATATTCCCTATTGGCAGGGAACTTCGTAAGGGCTTAAGTAAGGTCCTAGACCAGTGTCTTAACCTCAGATCGCGACCTAAAATTGGATCGCTGGTGGTTCGGATGGGTCGCAAAAAGAATTGCTTGAATTGCAAGGTGATGGAGTTCCAAAAGAAAGATTTGCCCTAATGTGTTTCACAAAATTTCGAACAGAATTATCTGGGAAGCCTATTCTTCGCAATGAAGCTGAAAAGGCCCTGCTATCATTTCCAACTATGTACTTATTTGTGTGAAGCAGAATTTTCGTGCCTTGGTTAAGAAAGTTATTTTATTTATATTTTATAATAACATCAATTTTATCAAACCACGAGCTTATACAACGTGTAACAGAATAAACGCAATACCTACCGCGATTGGTCTGCGGCGATGTCTTCTGGCATTTAATGAGACTTATTTGTTGATTATTTTTGCCAAATCAAAAACGGTAATGCAGTAAGATTTTTTTCACATTTTTGTAGCAATCTTTACATTAGTTGGACTTTGTTGTACTGTGCTTATCATTATAAAAATCTATGTACATAGTACAAACAGTCTTTTCAAAGTGATAACAATAATAGTACCTAACTTTATTTGATCTTTATTCTGAAACAGCACTTGTGTCAAAGACAAAGTTTGCCACTTTTCATCAAAAATTTAGATTGTTTACCCTTACTATAGAACAGGTGTCTTCTTTAACAAGATAAATCAACATTTTCTCTCAATTCTACATCCACACATGTGTATAAATATGGAAACATGTGAAATTACTTTCAAAACTAAGTCAATTGCGTATTCCACATACCTGCATCTGTATCATCATCTCCTGCACGGGTGTCAACACACACGGTTGCAACTGGTTCAGATACTTCAGCTTGGCCTCCAAAAGATCTGTCAGATCGTCCAAGTCTTCATCTTTCTTCTCTTCATTCAACGTCTCCCCTTTAGTAAACATCAACCCGTTCCCATAACTAATTGTATTCTTTGGACTTTCTACCCCATCTTCCTCCTTACTGAAACCTAAACCGGTTCTCTCGTTTGAAAAACCTTCTATGAACTGAGAATATTTTGTTGTGTAAGCTGGTTCCTCGCCTTTTTTGCGGTCTGTCAGCAAAACAGAGTTTGATATCCTCAACTTTTTCTTTACAACATTTTCTCTTCTCTCTTCTATATCTAACAGGTATAAATTAGCGCCTTTCTTTTCGGTTACATCGACTTTCTTCTCCTCGTTTTCCACTTCTGCAAGAGGTGGGGTGGGCGGTACCGATGGTGGAGTGGCTGGAAGATCGTCTATGTATTTGCTACTTGGGAACAAAGGTCTTGGCTCTGCAGGTGGTGTTGTATCACCGCTTGGCAGGCTTTTGGCACTGATTGCGTCATTTGATCTTTGCTCGTCAAATACATCAAGATTCTTAATCTTGGTGACTTTAGGCAGTTCCTTCTTCTCAATCTCTTCTAACAAATCATCAATGTTAGCGGTTTTGGTACTTAAAATTTCTGTTTTTGGTGTATTGCCACCGGATCTGGGATTTTCTTCAATCATTCTTTGTAAATCTCTTGGTATTTCGCCGCCTAGTTTTTCTAGGAGTTTTGCCTTGTTTTTTAGTCTTAGTAATAGCGCACTTTCGTCTTGACTGTCTTCGTCTCTGTCTGACTTTTTGTCCTTTGTTTTTTAAAAGGAAACAAAAATATTAACTAAATTAAATACCTAACAATTCTATGCTTATTGTTCATATTCCTATCATAAGTACCTCAGATTGAAAACTTTAAACCCATCACATTGCATGATAACGATTCAAAAGCATTGAGAAATTAATAGATCAAACTCAAACTAGTGACATATTTTGTTTATATAAAATATTCCAGAAGTATTATGAATTAGATCAATAGGAACCATGTGAAATCATCTCCTATGATAAGTTATCATAAAGATTATTTCAAATGGTTCTGAAACTCTAGAATTAAGATTAGTTTTATTAAAATGATGATAAAAGCATATTTCTCAACCCATTGAAAAGTTATTCTTCAGCATTTATCAGGTGCAGAATGTCATCATAGGCACATTTTAAAGTTGATTATGTTTTTGATTTCGCTAACTATATAAGTGTCCATAAGACACCCTCAAAGACAGAACGCACGACAATGATGTGATGACCATTTTTCAAAGAAATTGTTTTGTGGAATCACATAGTGTTTCAAAAATAACGCAAAACCTGAAAACAGGTCATACTAAACATCATTGCAAACAACTTGTACTATAGGAGCAACCCTGTCTGAAATCGCGAGTTTTACAAACATAAATGTATGGGGAAGTTGATTTGTTGTTAATGTAGTTTGCCTTTTCAGGTTTTGCAGTTTTCAGGTTATTTCTGTTACACCCAGATAGTCGTCGTATCGATGTCGCGTCGCGCTTGTCTTCGAGAGCTTTAAAATATGCAAGTGTTTGTAAAAGACACAAATGACCTTAACAAGATGTAGATTCTCAAATAATTAAACAATTTTATGTCATGCATACCTCTTTCCCCGAATCATTATCAACCTTATTCACAGGAGGTTTAGATACGTTATTCACCAAATCATGAGGTAGTTCGGGTCCAATTGGCACATTATAGTTCAGGCTGGGAGGTAATGCAGGTCCGTACTCCAAGGGCTTCGTTTTTGGCTTCTTGTGGGGAACTGTTGGTTTTGCTGGAATTTTTGGAAGTGGTGGTGCAGATGGTTTCGTTGGAGTTTCTGCTTCATCATTCGATTCAGAATCTGAATTGTGATATGATGTTATTAGTTCTATTTTTCTGTAAAATAAAACAAAAAAAAAATATTTTTAAGACATGACATGATACTCAACAATTTCATATAAATTACATAATTCCAACTCCAAGCATTTCCTCTCCACCTAAATTCATTGGCATAATTAGTACCCTATTTCTAAAACCTGAGTTCTACGTTTCATCAGAAATCCATCACTTTTAAGATTTAATTAAATTTAAGATTGATTAACAAATATCTAAAAATTGACATTTATGATTAAGTAATAAAAGAAATGGTTGGAAAAAGTTGGCATCAAAATGAATCCCCACTCAAGATACAGGTTTGCCTAGTTTTAGACCAATGTGAGTCTTAAATGTTCATATAGATAGTAAATATTACAAACTACTTAAATACTTACTCATCCTCATCATCACTGTGTCCCCGTTTCTTACCGGTCTTGCCCGTCTTCTCTTTCAACCCGTTGCTGGTCCGGTCACTCTTCTTGGAAGTTTTAATGGAAGACTTGGTTACAGCTTTGCTGTTCTGCGTGTTTTGTTTCTCAGCTAATGCTTGCTGGTACAGTTGCCATTCTTCAGCTGATACTTCTGCTGTACCTGAGAAATTAGTGCAAAAGCATTCAATTCTAATCAAAAACATTCATTTCATTCAGACCTTTTACAGGCACTTATGAATTGTCACGGTCGGTCAGTCAAAAAGATAAACTAGTTCTGCTGCACTACTGACAAGAGCAGCAAGTTTATTCTGCAGTAAAACAAACTCTTCCTTCCATTGCCTGTGCGGCAGAGTTGCACATGGAGGCACTGTTTATAAACTGTAACTGTAAGGCTGTTTCAAATATCTCTTTTGTAGGCCTGCATAGAATTTGGCAATGAAGAACTTGTTATTAGGCAAGAGTAAACTAAATCTCTGATCCAAATGCTGCTTAAAACATGTTAAGAAATGGCTGAGTGTTTGCTTGAGTTTTGTGTTGCCTCAATCTGTTGATACTGATGAACCAGATTCGACTTTTCTGAGTTACTTAGGTAGTTTATTGTGTCATCCAAACATGTATTTAGAACTAATTGAATTAATATTTACCTGCTATATGCAGCTGCTGCTGGGCTAACTTGAGCGCTAGTAGGTATTCAGGCGGTGCTTCCCATGTCACAGCATTGGTTTGCTGGTTCCAGTAGTAAGTGAAGCCACTGGTCTCATCGTAACATGCTGACCAAGCTGTGGAAATGTTACATTGATTGAGTGTTACTCTAGTACCTACTCAGGTGTTAAAAACTGACAACAATGCATGAAAATCATCACAATAGTTTATAATTTTCCCACAGGCGGGACACAGGTGTTGTTGGGTGATGTCCTGTCTTAGAATTTCTTGTTCTAGGACATACCAGTAACCTCACAATGTTTTTCCTTATCTTTAAAAAGAAATGCTGATGAAATAATTTACACAAATTAGGTTGTTTGCTTGCTTAGATTTGAATATATAATACAAGTAAATCAGGACCTTTTTGACTGGACCACCACTGCTCTACTTTGACAGTGCTCATCATAAATTCAAATAATGTAATAGCCATCAAACCATGTCTCACGTTTGTGGTCATTCATTGAAGAACCCTATTAAGAGTAACTGTGACTTTTTATCAGCAACATAAGTGACATGGGTTAGTCATTAAACGATATTGAACAAAAGATGTCACCTAGGTCGCTGAAAAATCGGCACATTTAAATGAAAAGGCTAGGCAATCAATTAAGTTGCTGATTAAGCTAATTGGCTGCAATATGTACACATTCATAAAGTGATTCAGATGTTTTAATTTTAACCTACATTATGAAGTAATAAGGTTGAAAGCTCCTTGATGTTTATTCAGTCTTTAGGAAGGCTATTATCATGGTCAATAATAGCTAATTACAATGAAAATAATAATGAGTATGATGAGTTTATGTTTCATTTTCTATAACATTAACTGTTATAGAAAATGAAACATAAACTCATCATCAAAACATTCTCAGCAGAGGTTGGTTTCATAGATCTCTACTTATAATCTTCATTCTATTTTATTATCATTGACGTATAAAGTAAGGACCGCAGTCCGCCCTGGACTGCACATTTTACTGATGCCATAATGGAACTCTCCATGCAGTCAGCATTTGATGGAAATCATCATGTGCGTGAGACAATTAAAACGCTGCGTTACTAATAATGGTGAATGCCTTACAAACATTTTGACAGCCCGATCTATACTATTTAATTCCATGTGTTAAATTTGAATTGACTTCAACAAACTCATTAACGTGGCTCGAAAATCATTTTGTGAATTGGGTATTTTAGATTTACTTACATATTACACCAACTGCAAGCAAAAGTGTAGAAAACAGTCATAAGATTACCAATTTCAATATATCTAAGGCAATTTCAAGTAAAACAAAATACCATGAGTTGAACAGAGATCAATTATAAATTGCTCTCTGATTGTTTATAATTGCCATAAACACAATCCATTGAATAGTAATTTTTCCTCATAGCAAATTCTCAGGAATAACAATGTACCTACTTACTTAATGATATGAAAGTTGTTAACTAATTGAACATAAAATGCAATACCTAGAAGTAACAGTCATCCGACTGCAAAATACGACATAGTGGTAGGTAATTGCTGGTAGAACCTGGATGAGACTGGCACAGGAATGTGGAGATAGGCACAAGTTAAGAAAGGCCGGCACTCAGCAGTGACCAAGTCGGACTGTGGATGATAATGATGATGAAAACGCAATAATAGTGGACATAACTTACGGCAATGGGGTATCGGCGCTGGATGAACGGCGCCAGATGCCTTCGCCGTAGCAGTCACATTTGGATAAGGTTTTCCAGGCAAAGGCGCCGTTAGACCCTTCCTAGTATCCGGCCCGGGTGGCAAAGGCGGGGCACGCACTCCGTCATCAGAGTCCTCATCAGAATCGCCGTAATTTGCTAGCAAACCAGCCAGCGGATTCGCTTTACTCATAGCGAAACAACTTTATGTTCCGAACACAGAAAAACACCTTTTTTTGTATCTTGTTCTGAATAAATATTAAAATACTACATATAGGGAATAGTTGTCTACGATAATATACGTCTGGTTTAACTTATAAAAGGCGTTCACTAATAAAACATTTTTAGCACGCTCACTCGTATTAGCACGTTTGACACTTTGGTCGCCATTTTGAGCGAAAAATCTAATTGACGTTTGAACTTTGACAAATCCATTCTGCAGTGTTGCCAGATGAGTCGAGCCCCAAGTTGCCCAAAATTGCGTCCCACCCAACTTCACCAACCAAGTACCTAGTTCGCCCAATTAAAATGCAAAGTAGCCTAAACACGTAGCCTAAAATTTTAAAGCTTATCACATTTTTTTACATTCAGATTACAAAAGCGCTTAAAAATTTAATTCGATTAATTTCCACAATAATAATTTTTAATCATTTTATTTTAAAAAAAACCTAGTTGTTTTTGTAAAAAGTTTGTATTAAAACCTTCAACATTTTAATCTACCTACTCAAAAAATCAACCCCACAAAGAAATCAGTTCAGTTCTAGTTCAATTAAGTTTTTAATATTTCATTTTAGGAGCATCTATGAAGATTTGCTTATTCAAACCAAGGCTGGGTATTAAAATGAGTAATTTGCAAGTCATGCGTGCGTGACACAAAAAAAGAAACAAGGAAAAAAACTGTTTCTAATAATTGTTTTACAACAAATATCTGATCTAAATGAACCACCATTTTTCCCATTTGTCCCTGTATTGTTTCTTGAAAATACACGACGACCATAAAAAGACTACGAGATATAAAATAGACATCATAATGATAAATGCTTCGTTTTAACGTACGTAGCTAACTTAAAAGAAAATTTATTGTAAATGTACGAACATCATAATTTTCCTAGCCTTTTCCCAACTATATTGGGGTCGGCTCCAAGTCAAACCGGATTCAGCTGAATACCAGTATTTTACGTGGAGCGGCTACCTACCTGACCTCCACAACCCATTACTGGATAACACGGTACCACGGAAGGAAACGAAAAAACCAAATTCATGAATGCATAGCTTAGCAGAGTATCTATAATACACTACAAGCCAATGACAACTTTATTTCGTTACACACATGAATCATTGTTAGTTCTGCGCAACGCAACGCATTTTTATTACTAATCATAGTCATCGTTCCTTATATAACGTGTAACAGAATAAACGCAATACCTCCTAAGCGGTTATTGTACGCATCATTATGAACAACTTTTACTAGTGGGACCAACACTGAAAATATCTACATAATAATTAAATAAATATACATATTAGCCTAAATGGCGAATAGTCGCCTGATCTGGCAGCACTGCCATTCTGTTACATGCAGAGTAAATAATGAAATTGAAATTTCTACACAAGAAATTAAAGGACAATTTTACCTAAATTGTCCTACCGTAATCTTCCTATTTTTTTACCATAGCAACAGGATTTCAGACACATGGGCAAGTGTGCACATACCGCCATCTACCGTTAATTATAATAACGATCGTCGAGTTCCTCTTTGAGTTTTATTTCGTAACAAAATAGATGACGCCACGAGTCACGCTGTTGAAGACTATAACCAAATCATGCAGTAGGTGGTCCGAAAAAGTCACCGCGGCCCTGGAACGCAAAGGCACTGATGGGTTTTAGTCAGTAAGAGTCTGACACTCCCTCCCGCCCCACCCAGAGCGAAAGGAGTCATTTGATGATTTCCCATCCATAAAAAAGGTAGTCATGAGTAGTTAAGTTTTTGCACTCACAAACACCATTTATGTTTTATCATAGGCGTTTATAGGGGGCGGGTGGGCTGTGTTCACCCCAGGACGGTCTGGTGCATACCCGAGAACTTGGGAACTGATGCGTTAACCTACGCTGGACACAGTCACATAAGAACTGTATATTCTACTACCGAGAAACCTACAAATTTCTTGGGATATTGTTCGCTTAAGTAAATGCCAATAGTGTAGGGACATTGTGCTCGGAAAACGGAGTAAAGGACTTTGTCTGGGTCCGACTGACCATACATCCGAGATGGCGTTTGCCTGCAAGGTCTACCTTGCGGGGCTTGCTAAAAGGCAGGCTCTAGGTAGGGTAGGGGGCTCGCCATAGACATAATAAACAGTTTTTTTATATTTCTATGGGTCCCGCGCAGCCTAGGACCCGGCTCTTACCGATGACTGTTACATACAACTGAGCTCGCTCTGGCATTCTACACTTTCTAAGTTCTTAGGCGTTCCTGCTTTAGTTGAAAATAGTTTCTTCATTTAAGAAAAATCTAAGGTAGGTAGTGTGCAAAACTTTTCGAACTCGCTTCTCTCGCTCTTCAATTTTAGTCTCTCATAGTGTCTCTTTAAAAATCCTGTACGAGTCAGGAAGCCTCTTCTATTGGCTAAGAGAAAATGGTCAGAAGAATATCAAAGCTACTCGAAGTGGAGAACAGAAAATCAAAGCTTTTCGAGGTGGAGTTCAAAAATGTTCGAGCTTGCTACGCTCGCTCGTGAATTCACACGTACAGTCTCTCAGTTCTTGAGTTTTCCTGTAGCTATAAGTCAAAAAGTCACTTCTATTTAACTATGAATGTCTAAAAGAAAATCAAACCTATCCGAGATGGGGTGCAAACATTTCCGTGCTCGCTGCGCTCGCTCTTGCATTCTATAAGTTCTTGGTCTTGCATTATTCAAGAAAGTTACATCAAACCTATCCGATAGGTATAAAGTGACATTTGCCAGCTCGCTCTTGCATTGTACTATTAATTTAAAGCTTCCTGAATCAGTTAACAAATTGACTTCTATTTTTAAACGTAAATAATGAAAAAAAAAACAATCCGAGGTGGTGTGCAAACATTTCTATTCCCCTATAAAAATGGTAACCCTACTAACAATTTAGTTAATCATTTTTATATTCATTTACTGATAATATCATTGTACCACCCTGGGCCGCGGGTTTGCGTTGAGCAACACGGGCCCTTCCTGCCCAGTCCGAACCTGAACAGGTTCTGGACCAAGTGCTGCCCAGGAGTGAATGTAGCTTTACTAATAAAAACGCTTTTTGTTGCTAATTCATTGTTTTTTGTTAATCATAATTTTGATGTTTTATTTTGTGCTCACCGACTGTGCCTATTTATGGCATCACATCTTAGGTAAGGGGCCATGTCCCCTCTGGAAATAAATTGTAGATACGCGGTACGCCACTGGTTTTTTCTAAGGATGCCTTTAGGTTTCCGTTTTTTTATTAAGTATCACACCTTATTAATAAAACAAACTACCCAGTTTTCATTAATTTTACTTTATTATTACAAAACTAGCTTAATTATGTATGTATAGGCACGTGTATAAAAATATAAATATTATCTACTCTACAACTACTTATTTGTTATTTATACATAACCTATTTACTAGATTTTTACAGTTTTATAAGTACTTAGATATGGTAACTATGTATTTTGTATGATAGGTAGGTACAGATCAATTATAAGTAGAAACTATTTAATAAGTATTAGTTGCTCATTGGTCATGAAATATTTACCTAATAATCATACTCGACACCCAAACAAATGGGCAAGACGCAGAGAAAGTAGAACCTAGTCAATTCTAAATTAATAGGTTTTATTTTCTAGTTAGGTAAATATCCAAGACAAATAAATTATCATAGCTTTAAAAACAAAAGCACGTTTTAAATAACGTACAACACATCTTTAGAACAAAAGGAGGTTGACGATAAAATAGGTTTTTTTTTTTATCTATATTCTGTCTGGGGCAGTCGCGTAAAAAGAGGACATATATGTTGCAGTCAAAACTCTTAACCGGTCAAAAGTACTTTTGACTGATTAACACCTGTGAGCTGTGCTAAGATAGGTCGACGGAGGCCCGCTTCGCGAGGCTCCTTTTTCTGGGTGGTTTGAAAAAAAAACCACGAAGGCTAACCTATCCGAATCGGGGTACTCTGAGTCGGGGTGTTAACCATAATGACGTTTTTAACTCTACTAGCAAAATCAGTCAAAAGTACTTTTGACTGGTTAAGAGTTTTGACTGAAGCATATACAACACTACAGTTTCAGCAGTTTAGCATTTGGTATATTTCGTCCCAACAACACTTACGTATTGAGTTGTGATTTAGTAACATACATACAAGATTATTAGGAAGGTACCTACAATGAACTAATTTAGGTGAGTTAACACAGTGATCAGTATGAATTGGATGGTTATAACCTAAAATAAAGGTTTTACTTTTGGTACTTATTCCCATTTCATAACAAAGGTAGGTAGGTAAGTATTTAAATATATCTTTACATTAATTTTCTTTTAAGAAAATTGTAGAAACCTACATCGATCATTTCTGTAGTATTTTGTAACAATATGGCTTTTATCAACTAAAATATAACAGAGTTAATAACTTAATAAATTGTAAGAAGAAATGAAAAATAATGTAAAATTCATTTCCCCTATTGTAGGTAAACGAGTCAACAATACAGAACGAGCAACGCATTTAAAATATCTATATTTCTTCGGTGACAGTTAACGGACTTAAAGTTAAGACTACGTTTAATTTGTTACCGTTTGACGATGCAAGGTTCACAAGTACCCTCTTTTAAGTATGCGGGGTGGCACTGAGGGCATTTGGGGTTCTCCCCAAAGCTTTGCCTCCCAGGCCTTGCTACCTTGACTTGAAACGATGTCTCAGCGTTATCACTCTCATAACCTGGATGTGCCTTATCTAAAGGAAACACATAGTCAGGGACGAAGTACGAACTGATGTTGTACTCTGTGTTACTCGGTTCAGGAGTGGTCGTCTTTGGTTCAGGCCTGGTCACACTGCTGAATGGACTCTTGCCTTGTATCGACCTGGTTTGATGTATATTATTCGTACTGTTGGTCCTGTTGCCTTCCTTAGGAGGCACCAGGTCAAAGGCAGGGACCGCCCATTTCCATTCATAGTAAATTGGGGGACCGACCGTTGTCGATGGGATTAAAGCAGAGTCAACCTTTGGTGGGAGTAGGACTCTCTCAGGTTCAGGGATGTCTTTGTCGTTTCCTCGTGTTAGTGGCAATTCTTCGGCAGCAGCCTTGGGTTTGGTGTTGACGGAATCAAACCTCGTGCCTTCAGAGAATGACTTGTCATTATCAGTTCCTAAGGTATTAAAGCCGCTACCGAAATTCTTATGTTTTCTAGGAGTTCTGTCTTCTTCCGAATTAGCTGGCCCAACCGGTAAGTGGCCATTCAGATCAATTATTTCGGATTTAGACATCGCAGTCTGATGCACATCAGGGGAAGTTGGATCAAAGCGTTTGATGAACTTAAAGACGGGATCTGCAGAAGGTTCCACGCTCGAATCTTCTCGTCTTGTCTCCTGTGTAGGAGCTGGAGGAGGTAGGAGCTCTATAGACGGTGGAGTGACACTTGGTAGCGGAATGTTTTGTGTGAAGTTGGTGCTGGGTGTTGGCCTGAATGATGCCTCAGGTTCCTGTGAGGCAGCTTCATCGAGGTGGTCAGTGTTTCTGTTGGACCCAAAGTGGATGTTGGAGTTGACGTTGGCTTTGGCCCTGCTGCGGAACTTGCGGCCAGTTGACCAACCAGTAGGGGGCCTGTAGTTCTGCTTGCCGCTGTCCAGGTCATTGTTGTCGACGTCAGATATGGAGTCAGCTACGCCGACGATGCTGTTGCCAGGATGGACAGGGAACTGGAATGAAAATGTTTAGTAAATTATTAAGAGATAAGTTTTTTTTTACTTGTGTTTGCCCTTGACTCTTGTTTATGTCAGAGGTGACAGAGACAAAGTTGACGATGGAGTGAGCTTACCAAGAAGTATCCTGTTCACTCTAACTTTGAAGAGATTAGGGTTGAATACGTTCGGAAACACAGACGCAGGTAGTGTTCCACTCCTTTTTTGCTGTACGCATTATAAAAGACGTTTGGAAACCAGCTTTTTGGCCGCAGTTTGGGCTTTATACTCGATAGTGAAGAATATTATCAGTTTGAGGTATAATTAGGTAAAGATCATGATGTTCATCGCACTAAATGGGCTACGAAGGAAGACGGAAAGTGAATGGATCGTATCAGCTTACGCACGAGTTGGCCGTCTAATTAGACCTTAATTATTAAGTAGGTATGACCTTAACCATAGTAAGGAAATGTTTATTTTACTATAAAATGTACCTATCTCATCATCATCATCATCATCATCATATCAGCCGAAAGACGTCCACTGCTGGACATAGGCCTCCCCCAAGCGTCGCCACAACAACCGGTCCTGTGCGTCTCGCATCCATCGGTTACCCGCGACCCTCACTAGGTCATCGGTCCACCTTGTGGGAGGCCTTCCAACGCTGCGTCTTCCGGTACGCGGTCGCCACTCCAAAACTTTTCGGCCCCATCGACCATCTGTTCTGCGAGCAATGTGCCCCGCCCACTACCACTTCAATTTGGCGATCCTTCGGGCTATGTCGGTAACCTTGGTTCTCTTGCGGATATCATCATTCTTGATTCGATCACGCAAGGAAACTCCGAGCATTGCCCTCTCCATTGCCCTTTGGGTGACTTTAAGCCTTCTGATGAGGCCCATTGTGAGCGACCACGTTTCGAGTCCATAGGTCATCACTGGCAACACGCACTGGTCATAGACTTTCGTCTTGAGACACTGTGGTATGTGAGACGAGAAGATACCGCGCAACTTCCCGAACGCCGCCCAGCCGAGTCGGATTCGACGGTTGACTTCCTTCTCGAAGTTAGCCCTACCTAGCTGGATCGTTTGTCCCAGGTAGACGTACTCATCAACAACTTCGAGTGCAGAGCCTCCAATCTTGATAGGAGTGGGTGCTACATGGGTATTTACCATGACCTTGGTTTTGTCCATGTTCATTTTAAGACCCACTCTTTCGGAAGCTCTACTGAGGTCATCGAGCATTGTACTGAGGTCCTCCGTGGTCTCAGCCATGACGACTATATCGTCGGCAAATCGAAGATGAGTGATGTACTCGCCATTTACATTGATGCCTAGCCTTTTCCAGTCCAAAACCTTGAAGACGTCCTCCATTGCGGCCGTGAACAGTTTCGGAGAAATTACGTCTCCCTGCCTCACACCCCGCTGCAGGAGGATAGGTTCTGATGTCTGATCCTGAAGTCGGACTGACATGGTGGCGTTTTCATACAAACACTTCAGCACCTCGATGTACCGATAGTCGATCTGGCACCGTTGGAGAGACTGCAGCACAGCCCAAGTCTCGATCGAATCGAAGGCTTTCTCGTAGTCCACAAACGCTAAGCAGAGGGGCAGATTATACTCTTCGGTCTTCTGTATAACCTGCCGCAGCGTGTGTATGTGGTCTACGGTGCTGAAGCCTTTTCGGAATCCGGCTTGTTCGGGAGGCTGGAAGTCGTCAAACCTGCGTGCGAGACGGTTTGTGATGACTCTGGAAAACAGCTTGTAGACATGACTCAAAAGTGAGATGGGCCTGTAGTTCTTAAGCAGGGCACTGTCGCCCTTTTTAAAGAAGAGTACCACCACACCTCTGCCCCACGCTTGTGGCGTTTTCCCCTCGAGTATGACGGAATCGAACAGTTTCTGAAGGGCCTTAAGGACTGGTTTTCCACCCGCCTTCAGGAGTTCGGCCGTAATTCCGTCCTCACCCGACGCCTTGTTGTTCTTAAGCTGCTTCAGAGCCATCCTAATCTCATACAGACTGACGTCCGGGATGTCTTCGGTATAATGCCGGGTCAATCTAGCTCTTGGGTCGTTCGCTAGATTTGCTGCGGGTTTGGTCATTGACGTGTATAACTGTCCATAGAATGTCTCGATCTCCCTCAGAAGCTCCGATTTGGCGGATATGGTTCTGCCATCGTCGGTCTTCAGTTTTGTGAGCTGGCTCTGCCCAATAGACAAATCCCTTGCAAAGACCTTGGAGCCCTTATTCCGCTCTATCGCGTCTTTAATCGTTTCAGTATTAAAGCGGCGGAGGTCGCTTTTCAAGGACTTGGAGATCCGTCTATTGAGCTGCCGGTACTTGCACGCATCGTCTGAAGACTGCAGAATCATCTCCCGCCTCTCCTTCATGAGCTTGAGAGTTGGATCAGAGAGCCTCTTGGTCTTATCTGTACGGCGAGTCTTGAAGAACTTAGACCCGACCGTATGAACAGTTTCCACGAACCCATCGTTGTATTCGTCCACGGAGCTCCCTAGGCACTCGAAACGATTTTGAAGTTCGAGCTGAAAGCTTTCGGAGTTTTGGATCTGGATCTGTGCTGGACGGAGCGTTGACTTCATCAGTCGAGACCTTTCCAGCTTGATATTTAGATTCAATGTGCCTCTTACCATGCGGTGATCACTTCCGGTTTTCACCGCGTTGATCACGGAGACATCATTGAATATCTGCTTCTTCGTCGACATGATGAAGTCAATCTCATTTTTAGTTGCACCGTCGGGGCTCTGCCAGGTCCACTTCCTGTGCTCACGTTTTCTGAAGAAGGAGTTCATCATATAGAGGCCCTCCTTCTCCATAAAACTGGCCAGTAGGTGTCCCCGGTGGTTCCGACGTCCATATCCAAATTGCCCCACTCGCAGCTCGTCACCGTCACGTTTGCCCAATTTCGCGTTAAAGTCCCCCATGACCACGGTGAAATGAGTTTTATGACCATGCATGGCTCTGGATATATCCTCATACATGGTCTCTATTTCGTCGTCGGGGTGTGTTGAGGTTGGGGCGTAAACCTGTACGACCTTCAACGAATATCTTGACGATATTCTGAGTATAAGGTACGCCACCCTGGTCGACACACTCTCGATCCTCACCACATTGGACACGAGGGACCTGTGGACAAAAAACCCGACACCACCCTGGGACTTCTGGTCACCCTCCCGGAAATAGAACAGGTTGCCGGATTTGAGAATTGTCGTGTCCTCCCCCTCTCTTCGGACTTCAGACAATCCCACAACACTCCATCGCAACCTGCTCAATTCCTCCTCAAGTTCGGTGATCTTCTCGTCGGTCCGGAGTGTTCTCGTGTTTAATGTTGCCAGGTCCAGTCGTCGGTGTTTTTTACGGTAGCCGTATCCACTCCGGGGATTCTTAGCACCCCTTGCATCGTCATAACCTTGACCGCTACCGGAGTCAAGGGTAGACGCGCTGCCGGGCACTAGGGGCCATTTTTTTGTTGTGCTCATCATTTGGGGGGGGTTTGCCCTAATCGCCACGCTTGGCAGGCGGGTTGGCGATCGCAGTATAGCTGTTGCAATGTACCGAAAGAATGCTGCTGCCCATTCTCTGGTGAGTCCCTTAGTCGCCTCATACGACACCCACAGGAAGCGATGGGATGGTGCTATTCTTTTTGCGCCCCGGCACCATACGGGTCAACCTATCTAATCTAATTATTTTTCTTATCGGTGATCTATCTATTAATTAATTTATTTATTTATACAGGGTGACTGGTAATTTGCGATGTAAAGATTCTAACTAGCGCCTCTAGTGTTAAATTGTGAAGCTGTCTAAGCACTTTGACAGTTTTCGTACAATGTTACTTAGCCTACAAATTGCATAGATAATTAGGTACCTACTTACGTAGTTTTTTAACCACAAACACCAACATAAAAAAGTGCAATTTACAGATGTCATAAATACAAACGTGTGAATCGTTATATATACTCTGTAGATGCACTAACACCTATGTACTTATTTACTGTGAAGCCACAGGTCACAGGCCAGGGGTCGCGCAGACCAAGCAATCACTACTAACACGGAAATATTAGTGTTTTTATTACGAGCTATGATTGTGACACAAGTAATTTAAGTTATGACTAGTCCACACAGATTGTCTACATTTTGTATATTGATATGCTAGTTAATTCGTTATTTTGTAACGTTTCAGGACATCTGGGAACGCAAAAATGATATGTATCTTTCTTTAACGTGGGGTAGTTCAGAAAAGATGCATATTTTTTGCGGAATGTTCATAGTTCTCGACGCTTTTAATAAAAATTCAATCATCACCTACTTCCTAATTTCCCATACCTAACGAGGATGTCAAGACTTCAAGAGTAACAGAGAGGGTGATTTCAGTCGACCTGCTTCGGTGGAACATCCATGAAACTGTAGCGGCATTAATACCACCACAAAAATCAACGTAGCAGAATCTACATCGCAACAATGAGACTCGCAGCGCCATCTATTTCGACAGATGCGAACTAATAACGAAATCCTAAATCGCGATATCAGAGTTTACCGTGCGATTCGAACAGATACAACAGCCCGAATATCAACTATCGGGCAGTTGCCCACCAGACACAATAACCGTTTGGTCGGAGGATCCTCCCTTTTCAACGAAGGTATGCGGCACTGCCTCTCTGTACCGCATACCTCTATACTGGTGATCATCGACATTGATTCGTAGGTAGTTTCATTCGAAGACCATCCTTCTTTTCATTTCGTCAGCTTCCCTTCCAAGTAACTCGGATGCAGCTGAGTATCAGTATTTGGATTGACTGCCTGACTGACTGACCTATAAAGCACAATTACTGGGTAACATCAACCACTATGGTTCCGGTGTGTGAGAGAGACGGAGCTCTAACGGACGATTAGCACTGTCTCTTTTTCACGACGATATCATGATGACAATGTAATATGGCCCCTGTGGTTCTTGCATTCAGCGCATTCCTATAACCCTCACAGGTCATCGGTCGACCTTGTGGCCAGCTTGATTATAATAATCATACTTGATAGAACTCCATACCTTAGTCTCAGCCTCCCTCAGTATGTCGTAGTAGGGGTTGTACGGCGGCGCGGACAAGATGTCGGGGCGTGGTGTGCGCAGGCGCATCTCATCGTCCGACACGAACGGCTTGTCGCGCTGACCTGGAAACAGGGGTAAATGGGTTAGAGGGCATTGTTAAAAAAACTGGCCTCCACGGTATCATAATCCTAATTTCGGTCGAGTGGCATCCAGCGTTTGATATAGGCTCCTCGGAGTGCTGCCATATCGACCGGACTTCAGTCGGAACTGCCTTTCGTTTCGGTCTATCTGGATGCAGAGGAAATTGTTGTTGGATTTTAGTCCAATCTGATCTACACCATTCAATTGCTGGGAACACCAGATTGGAACTGGTACTCGTTGTCAGACCTTACGGGTTCTAACTGCAATGAATACCTGTAGCGATGATCAAAGATTTATGAAATAAGGATGATTCCTGATTAAAAAATTAATGATTCTATTTAGTCCGTCAGCTAGATTATCGAAGAATGTTTGACACGTATTTTTTGCTTTATTAAATCCATAAATAATGACGCAAATAAAACGCATCAAAGATCAGGAGTGGGGGCTCGTGACGTCATGTGTAAGTAAAAAGTGTACTTACAAGTGACGTCACACGAGTTTTCAACGCACTGTATCGTTTTCATTTGTGTTAACGTGAAAAAAGAAAAAAACGTGTCTAATATTTTTATGAAATATATCTGACGGACTAATTCGATTTTTTTAGTCATCTACCCTACAGCCCCCCTAGACAAAAAACTTTTCTGTAGCGTTAACGTCAGACGCTCACGACAAAATGTATGGGAATGACATTAGGTGATGACGTTTCCTTTCCACACCTAATGTCATTCCCATACATTTTGTCGACAGCGTCTGACGTTAACGCTACAGAAAAGTTTTTTGTCTAGGCCCCCAGGAAGGCTTACTTAGCGTGTTCTCCGAAGACTCTCTTTGTCTCAGTTTAAACAATATACCTAACAGCATCATTAGGTATGCCTCCTACAAAGAGCAAACTAGCAGAAATAATTATAATGATTATAAAAAACAATAACTGTTATAAGTAACGAGTACAATGAGTGCTAAATGGCCATTGTTTTGCGGTTGCTGACTGCCGCCGGTGACCGCAACCAACCTGAAAACCTGTTCATTATTATTTGATGTAAGCGTTTGTGGTTTTCGGTTACCTCGGTTAAGTATATCTACAGTTCTCGTCAAATAACTGTGCCCCTCTGAAGTTGGCTACGAGTGGCTGCGTAGTAGTCAAAATTACGAACAAACTGCAACTGCGCATGCGCAAGAGACATAGGGGCAGGGATTATGGCGGCGCGGTTTTATGTCTCAATCGCTCGTTTACGTTCGACGCATGCTTGCGTCCCGCTTGCTCCCGTCTACGTGACCGCACCTGCGCGATCTTTGCAAATGGCTAACTTCAGAGGGGCAAAGTTATTTGACGAGAACTGTATTTAGCGTGATTTTCGGATCACGGTTTGACCAACAGATACTAAAACAAGATTATGTAGGTACACTGGTACAGTTTGAATACCCTATATGTACCTAAGAGGCCCTAGACAATGTGCCATTCAAAGCGAATGCGACTGTCGAAATGCCAAAATGTAGTAATTTGATCACGTGACATTTCGATAGCATCTGTCAATCCCATACATTTTTGACGTATTGACGATCGCCTTCGCCACGCTACCGTTGACAGAATCTCACTTGTCTCGAGCCCAAGGTGTTTCTATTTGGCCAGTCTTATAAATTGAAACGAGTTTTAACAGCCGATTAAATTGGATTTGAGAAACCGTTGCGGTTGAAGTGTTCGGTCTAATAGTAATAGGTATAACCAAGATATCAGACCGTAAAGTTTTAAGTACTGCTTTAACTCAGAGTAGATTTTTTCCGAGACTTTACTCCTGAGGCTGCGGCCTGTCCCTAGGAACGTGAATGTCCCAATATAAAAGCCGCCGCAACATAAGAAGACGCCCCGGGCCTCGAGAGTCGCAGGGCGATACCCGGCCACCGTAGGCGCCTGCCTGCGGACTACGAGCCACCCAACACTACCAGAACCAGGCCCGGGTCGACGACGGCGCGTTGTCAAAGATGTGAGACTACTATGCTGAATAAGTGAATACGGATGGGTTTTAGTCAGTAAGAGTCTGACACTCCCATTCGCTCCGCCCAGAGCGGAAGGAGTCATTTGATTGATTTCCCATCCTTAAAAAAAAGGCTTTCCATGAGTAAAATGTTTTCGTCATTGGATCAGTGCGTTACTTCCAGAGATTGCCTTTTAAAAACTTATTGCCTAACAATCAATTTAGGCCACTTTTACGCCAGAATCGCTGAACCGATTCTGATTAATATTGGTACAGAGATAGATGGGACCCTGTAGACGGTTGTAGGCTACTCTTTACCGAAAATATATATTTATTGAAGCGAGTGAAGCTAATATTACTTGAACAAAATTCTCTCATGGGTCTCCCGGTGTCCAAATGGCAAATAAATTGGCGCACTTATTGCAAACTTGAAAGGTTATCGTAATTTATTTTCTATTAGCAGACAGGAAGATGCTGCTACTCATATAACTCATAAGTAGCTACTATATTGACTCATTGTATATAATCAGCTTATTTGCTTTATAACCGACTAAAAAAGGAGAAGTTTGGTACTTCATATTTTTTTTTGTTACCTCACAACGTCACAACATTTTGTAAAACCGATTTGGAAAATTCAATTTGAGGAGTCGGTATTTCTGGTTTATTTCGATTTCCAAAATTGAAGTTATGTACTTTGCAGTGTTTTTTATTTGGAAGTCGGCAATTTTTTTTGTAAAAAGTTTTTTTAGCACAACCGATGACTCCAATGGAAAGCTCTGTCCTAACTCATAATAATAAATTCAATGTTAGCGTCTACCTACTAAATTATTGAAAATAATCAACAGTACATAACGCCTACTATTTATTTATTTTTTATTTATTAAAACTTTATGCACTAGTAAAACACTGTACAAAGGCGGACTTAATGCCATAGGCATTTTCTACCAGTCGACCTTTGGGTGGTGCAGAGACAACATGGCAGGTGCAACTTAAGGAAAAACAGAGGGAAAAAAATACGATCATACATACATAGATACATACATACATAAAATTGACAAAGGTATTAAGAAAAACGAATTCAACGAATTAACAATGTGATGATTCAACCAACTTCTTGCGAATATGCTCACGTGCCTTCACTTTAAAGGACAACCGACTGGTTGCCGTCCTGATGGTCCGAGGGAGCGCATTCCAAAGGAAGATTGCTTGGACAAAGAAAGAGGAGCGGATAAACCCAGAGCGGTGTGAGGGACATCGTAGAAGACGGTTATTGGAAGAGCGAAGATTTTTACTGTGGGCAGAGCAAAGGAAATGAATTTGTGAAGTTAGATAAGAGGGAGACGAAGGATTATTGAGAAAAGAAAACAGACTAGTCAAGGCCCTTAGCGCTCTACGCTGACGAATGGGTAACCATTTTAATAGTGATCGATGCGCGGACACGTGATCATACTTACGGAGGTTGAAGACAAATCGAATGCAGTTATTTAGAAGACGGTCAAGTTTATTGAGGATATCTGCATTCAGGTCGTAGTAGCACACATCACCATAGTCAATAATGGGGAAAATTAGGGACTGTACAAACATTGCCTTTATGTGAGCTGGGAGAAGATTTTTCAGTCGATACAGCGACCGCAACGTTCCGGTAACTTTTCGACTGACACTCGAGACCTGCTTTCGCCAGTCAAGACGGGTGTCAACATGCAGACCAAGATCCTTAACCTCGGAGCCAAACGGAATGACTGTGTTGTCAAAGATTAGGGGTGGTACAGTTAAGCCATTTAGCTTTCTCAAGCTATGGGGACTCCCAACTATGATGGCCTGACATTTTAAAGGGTTAACTGCCACCCCGAATCGGTCCGACCAGCTTTTAATCGATCTCAAATCCCGGTTGAGCTCCTCAATCGCATCCGATAAGTTATCAACACCAGCCTGACAATAGAGCTGTAGATCGTCAGCATAGAGATGATACGCACACTGAAGCTCAGTAGTTAGTAGATTATTAAAAATGGAGAACAAAAGAGGAGATAAAATACCGCCTTGAGGGACGCCAGCTGCAAGTTCACACCACCCGGACGAAGAGTCTCCTGCAAGAACTGACTGCTGACGCCCTCGAAGATAAGAGGAAAACCATTCCAGTACCTCAGGAGAGACCATAAGATATGAAAGGATGGACAAGAGGATTTCGTGACTGACAGTATTAAACGCGTTGGAGAAGTCGATTAAAACTAAAGTAGTAACTTTAGTGTCTTCCATTCCCCGCCGCATATCGTCAGTCACTTTAAGGAGAGCTGTCACGGTACTGTGCCCGGGCCTGAAACCAGATTGAAATGGGCTGATGAGGGAGTTTCGGTAAATATAATCGGACAACTGCTTATGAACACAGGCCTCGAGTACTTTGGACAGAAACGGAAGGATGGAAATTGGACGAAAGTGACTGGGAATAGTGGGATTGGGAGTCTTAGGAAGTATATAATCATTAAGATATTAACTCAAATCCTGATAGAAGCTGCAATATTATTATACATCCATTACCTCATACATTAGATGTTCATTAACCACACACGTAATTAGACCGACCGTGTACGAGCAATACGAGCAATGACGGAAACATCCGAGCGAGGCTAGGCATTAGTGATGTGACTATGTGAATTTAGAGTTCGAGATAATTCAAAGGAGACGATTCAGGTTCCATACAAAACCGAGGCTCGGCGTAAACGTTTTGTATCTGAAATGTTAGATTTAAAAAAAAATTCTTTGATCAACTCTCATCTCTGAAACGGGTAGTTAATAAGTTTTTTTGTGGCCAGAAGCAGTATCGCGCATCATGAAAAAATGTCCATGGCTAAGGAAAATGGCTGTCTCCACGAACTAGTGCACTATTGACCGCGATCGTGAGAAGTTATAAAAATGCCGCGTTTTTCAGTGGTATCTTGCAAAACCCTAAGCCAAAACAAAGAAAAGACTCTTCTTACTCTACAATGTGAGAGATAAATCATTAGCGCTGCTAGGTTAATATTGTACTGTCTCACAAGCACAAGTAAGATCAAATTATTACTCATATATCCTCCTCCTCGCGTCGTATTCCTCATTGCTGAGGGTCGTGAGTCCCCCGCTGAGTGGTCAATTTCTGCTTTACAATGTCTCTCCACCAGTGTATGTCCTTGGCATCATGGAGCGCATCATACAGCTATTAAATAGTTAGAATGAATAATATTTTTCGAACTTTCCTTCTTTTCGGCAGTTTCCTTTTCAAATTCAACAAGAATTCACTCAGGTTAACCCAGCAACTATATTATTCTCGAATTAAGCATAAGTAGTCACTAGAATATTGCAAACTTATGTCTATTTAGGTTGATACCTACTTAACAATCCTAACACGTTCCCTGTTCTCAATTCCTCACTAAGATGACTAGTTTTTTTTGTTCTTTGTATTGGTGGTGTGTACAACACTATTTTTTTAAACTTGTCTATGTCAAGGGCATTATGATTACGAGTAGGTTACTGATGCAAAATTATCACGCTTGTCTGCTTCCTCACACTTTCCAGTGATTGCGTATGAGTGTAACCGCGTATACCTTGTCATCAACAAAAGACATAATTATAGGTACTTTGATTCTGACTTGTTCTGAACCAGCTGTGAAGAATTAGTAAAAGCAGGTACTTACAAGAATCGTCGGAAGAGACTTCACTTATTTACTGTACATAAATGTTGGCTGCCTTTTAATATTCTAATTTAAATAAATGTTTTTGACTTTAACTATTCTAGTCAAATCGAAATGTCTACCTCGGTTTAGAAAACAAACTTTCTTATACCTACCTAATTTTTAAAACCTGCACTGGGTAATTTATTATTAACACAGTAATTAATTTATCGAAAGTACATTACCTATACTTTTTATTTTGGTATCCTTTGATCCCACTGATGGGCGTAGTTGATCACGATTTAGATGATTTACAGAGTATATTATTTTAATTACCGAAGCACTAACCGTTGAACTTGAAAATTTTGATAAATGTTGCAAATAAATTATTAGAATCTAGCACTTCAGCCGCGACTTCGCCCGCGTGGATTTAGTGTAATTAACATGTAGGTACATAATCAACCTTAATTATTAAACCGTTTAGATGGATAAGGATTAATGTCATGATACCAATATCATCACTATTCCATTTCATCCGGGTTTTAATTGAGAAGTTTTTCCTCTCTTATAAAATTAAAATAAGTTTAGATCAATTTGTATTATTATTAAATTCCATGATACATTGACCCCTTAATCGAAGATGCATAAAGATCTAAATTATTAAAAGTGTAGGTAACTCAAATTTGTTTCTACCTCGGCCTCGCAATAAAATTAATTTATATGCAAAGAAACTTCAATTTACCTGCACTTTAAGAAGAAGTCTATAATCATGGAAGTAATTAGTTTTGTATCAATCACGCGTCAAGTTCATAGACATAATGAATTAAGTTAAAAATATATAATCATGCGGACATCAGAGCCTTCAAGAAAATTAACTTTGTAAATTACGATGCTTGAGAATTATAAACTTATTTATCATTACCACCCAAGAACATGATAATCTCTTTAAAAATAAATCGTCGAACAAAATCCTTCCCAGTTTACAAAAGCCACCAGCCAAAGAAATAGATTTTTCGAATTAATCTTCCATTGGTTTTCCTGAAAACTGTGAAATTTTTCGACTTATGTACATATTAGACTATTATTATTGTAACAATGGGTGTTTTGGGTTACATAACCAAAGGAACGGTAACGGGTAACAGAACCCCATTACTAAGCCTTCGCTGTCTGTTTGTCTGTCAGCGTTCTGTCTCCCATGAATCGTAAAAGGCAGACAGTTGAAATTTTCGTACGTGTATTTCTAAGTATAACCACTATAACAAAGAATAAATTAAAAACACAACTTAGAATACAAATATAAATAAATTACCTACCAATAGAAGTAGGTACCTAGGTAGGTAGGTTATGCACTACAGTCAAAATAAGATAAGATGTAACTTTATTTTGGCAGACACTAGGTAGATTCACAAGGTCCGCGGATAATTTTCAAAGCGTACACAATCACAACATGTAATTTTAAAGGACCTTCAAACTACCGACATCTATATATATATATTGGAACCAGTCTAATACCTAACTCCTATTAACATGACTTGAATACTATTCAAATTCAATACCACTTCGGAATTTAGAACATCTGTTACCGAACAACCGACAGCAAGGCTTGATCCTTGCGTGATTTTATTTAATTTGATATTGGAGATTGGAGACTTAGCTGTTGCAAGCGACTTCGTTCACGAAAAACTCAAATAACAACACAAATGATTGAATTTTTAAGAGCTGTAGCCTAAATTCTTTCATTTTCTTAAATAAGAGTGCCCTGAGCTATAACATCATTTCTACATTGCTAGTGTATTATCAGCCAGTGAAGGTCCCATCGAAATCGCTCTAGCCGTTTCGGAGATTAGCCGGCACAAACAGACGTAGTAGCATACAATCAAATTCATTTAGTAAAAAGCTGTTAGCAGTGATTTTGATACTAGACTGTATACATACAGACGCTTCATTTGTATTTATTTGCATGTCTATATAATTTCATGTGATTGACGGCGCGTAGGCATAGACTCAATAAAGATGCGATTTACTACTTGATTATGACCACAATAGTTCTAAATAAGGTGTGATGCACGAGCTATAATTTTCTCGAAATATCCTGTGTCTGTTTATGGTCGTGATTCTTGAGTATCTGATGTTAAAGACGTGAGTGTGATTGTTAAAAAAGTGAGCCGTAAAATGTAGCAGAACATTTAATTATGCTGGCTGGTTGGAATGACGGCCGCCATGGCTCACGTACAATGGTCCACAGCAGGATTAAGTGCGGAAACCATACCCTATAGATAGATAGGTATACCTACTGACGACCAGAAAATTGATGCTTTTATTATTATTATTATTATTATGAGCCTGTACTGTCCCACTGCAGGGCAAAGGCCTCCCTTCCTTGCTTCCACTACTAACTAAGTTCACTTACTCCTACGCGGTATGAGATTCCATTTCCAAAGAAGGCCTTTTGGGTAAAGATGGTATATGCCTTCGACACCTCTATCTGCAGCCCACCTGACATGCAACCCACAGTTCCAACACAGATCAAGGTCCCCTCAGTAATTCAGAGAGCAGCATCTCCTTGGCCCAGCTATCATGATGCAGGTGACGTAGTAAACCGCCTATTATGTAATCTGGTCATCTAATTTAGAAACTTGTTATAGTACCGACCAATAAATGTTCGTGTTTGAATAATAACAAAGACGGCACTTCGATCATAGAGGTATTTTATGGGGCTACAAACCTTTGAAAGATTGATGTTGAATAGAACTACAAAGAAGTCTTGATTGGCATTTTGACTTGAGGATAATCCAACAAAAGTCCTAAGCAGTGTTGTCACTATTGTGTTTTTCTTCCTCGAGACTCAAAATTCGCCTCGTAAACTTATTTAAAGGTATTTTCCTGATCAAAATCAGTTTTTGCTACGGTCAAAAAACCTGCCTAATTCTAAGTCATGTAGCACAGTTTTAGGTGATAACTTGATACAAATCATTTTTGGAGTTCAAAGAGGTTATTTCAACCTAATCTAATAAACTCATGCTCTGGATGAGATTTCCACCGGATACGAGTACCTAACCAGAACTACTAAGGTACTAGCTTTTAGTAGGTACCCCCGCGACTTAGTACCCTGTCCACTGTCCTATCACTGAACCAAAATTCATCAAAGTAGATTTGGTGATTCAGGAGTGACAGCGTTAAACTTATTTTCACATCTCTATACTAATATAATTAAGCTGAAGAGTTTGTTTGAACGCGATAATCTCTGGAACTAGCAGTCGGGTTTGGAAAATTCTTTTTGCATATGAAAGCCACATTCATGAAGATGGCTATATAAGCTATACGCTATACGGGAACGAGAGAAAACGGGATATGAGCTTACGAAGTCGCGGGCAAAAGCTAGTATTATTAATATTATAAACCTGAAGAGTTTGTTTGTTTGGTTGGTTGTACGCGCTTATCTCAGGAACTGCAGTATCGAATTGAAAAAATATTTTAGTGTTGGACAGCCCATTTATCGAGTGAGGCTTTATAATATCACGCTACAACCAATAGGTGCGTAGCATTAATAAAAAAATGTCGAAGACTGTTGAGTTGCGGGGGTCAGCTGGTTTATTATAATAAATTGGGATTATGATTAAAACAAAGACTCACCTATAAGTAAGTTAGCAGTATAATCCCGCTCAGACATGGAGCAGTTGACCATGTACCAATGGTCACAGATGAGCATTCGTTGCTGGAACAGCGTCATGTTCGGACACTTGTAGCTGAACTGACGACCCAGCCCGTCGCACATGTGGTACACCTGGAAAAAGGAGAAGACATGGATATGAGATATTGATATCCGAATACATTAATACAGATCAAGACAACAACATCATCATTACAACCGAAGAACGTCCAGTGCTGAAAATAGGCCTCGCCCAAGTGTCGCGCCGCCACATCGATCGGTTCTGTGCGTCTCGCTTCCAGCGGATTTCTACGACCCTCACCAGGTCAACGGTCCACCTTGTTGGGAGGCCTTCCAACGCTTCGTCTTCCAGTGCGTGCTCGCCATTTCAAAACCTTTCGACCCCATCATTGAAAAAATTAGTTTCTACCTATAAGTAACTCGCATGCAAGTATATAGTAACATTGTCGGACACGATCGAGCGATTGATCGCATTGTACCTCGGTAGCCCGCAATGGCATTCGGGGTGATCGCAGGTAGAAACGTGGCCTTTATGGGAGCCAATGTATGAGATTGGGACGTCACCGATAGAAAATCACAAAGTTCTAGTCGAATGAAGCTTTGAATCAAACCACCGTACCAGCATGCAATATGGTCATGCATAAGTAGTTTTTTTTTTTTTTTTTTTAAAAAACATTGCCCCACCCTAGGAATTTCTCCTGTATCGTGGGTGCGTTTACAAACATGCAAAGTCACATACACAAACAGCCAGACACGGAACAACTATCTGTAGGCCATACAAATATTTGTTCCGTGCGGGAATCGAACCCGCGACACGCAGCGCAGCAGCCGATCGCTCAACCACTGCGCCAACCGTGTCGTCGAGTTGCCATGCGCCCCTTTATAATGACAATAAAGTCAGTACATATATATATAGGTAAACGGATATTACTAAACAAACACTGGCTATTCCCAATTCTGCTCTAAATTAATAACATAAACATCAAGATATGCTAGATGTAAATCAGAAAGAATTTGGTTAAGCCAACATCCAAACAGTAGCACCGAATACAGACAGGCTTAAGAATACAAAGATTGTGAGGTACATCAATTATCACCAATCTGCCCACATATTATTTGAGTTCACTTAGCGTGTGGTCGTTATGGGCATTCAGAAACATCCGTGATCTGAGCATGATTTGAGGTGTCAAATTGTGCTTATAGACCGAGTACACATTGAAAGAAGAATGTAAGAAACATAGAAGGAAAGTGGCTATGCCTATAAGATAGCTAATAGCTCGACTATTGCCAGAAGATGGGATCTTTCACTGGAAGAACCATGAATTGGCATTTGATTAATAGAGCAGACGATTTGAAAGGATCCAATTGGACCATTGCAATGATCACTAGAAAAGCAATCAATAAATTCATTAAAGGCTAGGCAGATGCCTAGCCTTTTCCCTTGACTATGTTGCTGAATACCAGTATTCCACGTAAAGCGGCTGCCTACCAGACCTCCACAACCCAATAACTGGATATCACGGTCTTCTAGGCAAGACTGGAGTCAAGATTTTCTATCTTCTGACCATCCGTAACGACTATCAAATCACTACATTTAATCAAGATGGTTTCCTTATCCACACTCAATCATTAAGTCATTAGCATCCACGATTAACAAAACATGTTTGGACTTAAAATAATTAACACTACACAGAAAAACTTAGGAAGCGACAATTACATCTCAATTTAGTTCTATTTCTAAACAATACGTGCACACATGGTCGGACGGTCGCTTCCGACAAACCGCTCATCAGGAAGTTTAGATAATGCTGTTAAACTCTTTGTGCTACCGTTTATCGAAACCTCTAGACCATGGCCGTTTAGCTTAATTATTATAAACATATTAATAGGTGTTTTTAGTCTTTATAAATATGAGATTTAAGGAAGTCTATAAGTCGTCACTTATTAGCTATGGACTATTACGGCACTGAACAAAGATTCATTAAACTAACACTAGATAAGTTCATTCAAAAATGTCTGTCACATGAGAAGACTTAAAATATTGGTATGATAATTCAGTCCTCAATGGAGATTAACGAAGTAGTAGGCAAATAGGATATAATTATAGTACATAAGCGTGTGCGCAAATACAGGTGCCATCTTTGTCCTTTTACTTTCATAGTCAGATGAGCCGGCAATCCGAATCGACCAGGGAGAGAAGGCGCAGGACGTGCTTGCTGAGGCACGGGATTGTCACACCTCCAACTTCCAAATTCCAACTGTCCCAGTTGCGATGTCCGACCTGTGAATCGAACCCAAGACCCCTCGCTCAGCACTCACGGTTGCAACCACGATATCAACGGGGTAGTTTAAAGTAGGTACTAAAGAGGTCACTGATCATAGACAAACGTGAAGCTAAAAACATCTATGCCAAACGTGATCCAAGTGTTTAAACACTAATTTATAGATTTACATGAAACTTAACAAAACCTTAGGCTTAAACTCGTGATCATACGTCAATTGATAGACACATAATCGGGCGAGCTGACATAACAATGAAGTAACGAATAACGTGAAGTTCAACCGTAGCTAAAATGTTTTGAAGATGAGTCATACATAGCACTAACATCACATATGTACGCAAACGGATTCCTCATAC
Source organism: Melanchra persicariae (assembly GCA_947386135.1). Classification (NCBI taxonomy): domain Eukaryota; kingdom Metazoa; phylum Arthropoda; class Insecta; order Lepidoptera; family Noctuidae; genus Melanchra; species Melanchra persicariae. The sequence continues at coordinate 1,398,431 of OX376655.1, read as the reverse complement.
GGAAATTAGTAGAACAATATCGCTAAAGGAAACCACGGACGGTTTTTTTGGTAATTTGTCAGAGTGTTAACAAAAAAATTGAACTTGGTAAAAATAAGAGGTCTGATTGAGAGGTGAATTGTGTTTTTGTTGCGATTAACACATTAATCCACATACCATGGGTCTTCCGCGTAGTCTTTGATGGTCTTTGAGCAGTAAGCAGAAGATAAATTTTTGGTACAATACTTCTAGGTACTTTATTGAAAAAATCTTTTGATGAAGTTAAACACTGATTGCTAGATTCTCAAATATTTTTGTTGAATATAATTAGAATTTAGAATCCGTTCATCAGTGTCACATGTTTGTGAGCTTTTTTAAAGTTTATTTAAGGTTACATATAATATACCTGACAAAGATATAAATTTACTTTATTTAAATACAACAAACTTAAAATTCTAACCTTAGTATAATAACTTTATATACACTTAAATAAATCAAAGTAAATCTTCTGGTTTGCCAGCTTGAACTATCGCTAAGCTTACATCGAAACCAAGCCTTACGGCGCTTCAAGTGTAATTAGCGATCTAAACGGCAATTGACTATTAGCAGTTGTAAATAACCTTTTATAAAAACCAATAGATCACAAAAACAATAAAACTTCCAAGAAGAACTATTTTGATAACTATTATCTCTGTAACACAACATTTATAAACATGGGTTCGTTGATAAACATCGTCAGTTGTTTTTTCCGCAATTAGTTCAGTTTTTTGAGAATCTTAAAATGTTATATATCCATACTAGCCATTTATTCCTGTTCCCGTAGCAATTTCGGGAAATCCTCTCTTATTGTTCTCTTATTCTCCCCAAGGAACATGCCAAAGTTTAGCTTTCTACGACCAGTACTTTCAGCTGTGCGTTGTCTGTCAGTCACTTAGTCACTCAATCAATCAGTCATTCACGCACGTTACCTATAATTTGTATTGTGTTTTTGAGGTTAATTATAAAGTAAACGTTGTCGTACTATCAATCAGTAACGGAAGAGTTTTTAACAATATATATTGATGATTTACACTATGCCTCAAACGGCACTGCTCTCTATGATACCTGCATTACAATTACCGTCTACTCTGGTGGGAGCATATTGACTGTGTGAAAGAAAATTGGGTAAATCTGGATAAAATTTGCACAAGAAATGAAATGCCTGTCTCCAGTACCTAAAGAGAGAAGTCGGGTTGTAGATGATGATGGTGAAGTGAAGGACGAGCTGTCGGAAGACTCTGAAGGAAAACTACTTTGGAAAAGTTCCACAATGATACAGCTGATAATATAATGGACCCAGAAATACACAGGTCAAGATTGTTACCCACGCAATCAAAGCATCAACCTTGTTGAAGCATCACCTAATCTCTAACAAGAGAAGAAACATGAAGAACACACATGTAAGGCATTAAATACACTTATTATTTCTCAAAATCTAGCCTTGCTTTAAAGTTTGTGAAACAATCCTAATCGTCGACGTGATTGCGTTTCAATTGTTTTTGTTCATGTTATAATTTGTGGCAATTACTCTTCAGTATCACTGGCCAATACTGTCGGAGACTATTGTCGAGTAACGCCGGTGTATCAAAGTAGGCAGTTAGGTCACTGTGTTAGGCTAATGTGTCAAGATCTGAACATGAATCTAGCTTTATAATTACTGTGTTTTGTCTACAAAATAATGTTTACATGACGTAAGATACAGAAATAGATGATGACGTGATTTTCAAAATAGCAATTTTTCAAAGGCCTCTCCTTTTCTGGGATAAATGGCAACTACAAATATACTCGTAAGTGACTGGATTAGGACCTGCTTTCATTATCACAATAACTAAAACAAAAAGTCAACAGGTTCGGAAATTTTTACTATTGTAAGTATACTATTTTATATGTGAAAGTTTGAATGACTGGATGAATGTTTGTTATCCTGTCATGCCGGAACGGCTGAACGGATCTGGATAAGAGTTCAAAGTCAAAAGTCGTTTAACTCCGGGGCTAAGACGCGGGCGAAGCCGCCGTCAGGAGCTTGTTGTTGCAGTGAAAGCTATCACGAAGTGATCTGTTAATCCATGTAATCAAAATGGAATGACAGCTCACTTCGTGATCACTTCACCCAAGCCTTCACTTCATCATGTTTACAAAATCCACCGATTGATTCCATTACGAAAAATCTTTCACTGATGGAATACGGTACTATTGTTTAGAGTCATAATCTACTTTTGGTCACGAAAAATGCGCAGTATTTTATGTGAAACAGGCCATGGCAGCGAGCGCCGCGGTTAAAGGGTAGTATAATAATATTTTAGCTCAAGCAGCCCTAGAATTTAATAAAAAGTATTTCAACCTAGAACCAAGCTGACCATGACCAGCCTCACATCAAACATCTACATCAGCCTTGCACAAACTCATTCCTATATGTCATCTCAATAACACATCCAACAAAGCCCTAATGAATCTTCTCTGTACACCGACCACAATAGCCAATTACGCAGAGGTCACAGCAGCAACCACATCAGTACAGGTCCTACTGGCTACCAGGGTTACTGGAGCCGTTTGAGTTCAATGGTATCTGTTTAACTATTTGAGTGATTGTGTTTGTTCATTTAACGCACGAATGTGCTTTGTTTTATTTGCTTTTGTTATGATTATTGTTTGTTTTAGGCTTTGCCGCTAAAACCTTGCACGTAGGTATATGTCATTATTTTTAATGTTATCAACATAATTATGAAATAAATAACATGTACCTACTATTTAAAAAGAAATGTACTTAAATGCATATTTAAAAACAATTTTTGCTATGTTTAATTAAAGTTTTTTTAAATTTAAGGTAAATCCTTCCTTTTTGTAATAGCTGGTGCATCTGTTATGGAAGTTAAAGAAGGACATACAAAGTATTTTCTTAGAAAAAATAATGATCATCTTAACCGACAGTTATGTGTAAAACAATGCGTTAATTTACCAATTGACATAATTACATTGGCTCACGCAATTCAAACACGACTGAATAATTTCCTTCATTCGTGCCTAATTATGGCTTTTGTTATGATGTTTTTAGGTTATGGTTTCTGCCTATTTAAGGTTAAAACAAATAAATTACATAAATACTCAATTGTAGTAGGTAGCCTCACGATTTTGTGTTTTGATTGACTTGCAATTAAAGTTTTGTAATAATTATATTAGATAAAGTGAAGACTTATGTAATTGCATTATCGAGTATTACAAAATATACAAATTCATTACTGAGATTGATTAGTAAATTGCTTTTCAAATTTATGTTTAGGTTAATATATGAGTATGAATTACTTATCTTAGCTTCATAAACAATTCATCGAAAGCTTTTGACATTGTAATACCACTTGCTTAATAAAGAGTACCTATCTTGTCAATACTACTGCATAGTCTTTAATTATTCTGAAATTCATTAGAATAGGATCACTCCATATTAGTCACAAATATTACGTAATTATCTTGATATAAAGTTAAAAAAATGGGGTCCCACAAGGTAATATTTTTAGTCTTATGCTGCCAGCATACAAGTTACACATTACAGGAAAAATAAAATTACTAATATAGTAGCAAAAATCTTTACAGCATGTTTATTTTAGGAGCTATCACAATCATTTCTTTTAGAATCCATTTTATTTTATGCTGTGTTTGTTTATTTATTTTTTTGCATTGCGTGCTTATATTTTATAACATTCTTGCATACAACCTACTCATTACAGCATACATTGTGAGTACAAAAGAACTTCATAATAATGTTAACACGTTTTATCAGTTCCTGAAGGTTACCACATAATTGTGTGTACATAGGATAATTATATTAACGTAAAAACTATGATAAATGAGTATCTATACGCCTTGGCCCTTGGGTGTCGGTGATCATAAAACAATACGGAATAACTAGATAACTCTGTATTTATGATCTTTTTGTTCATATATCGGTCGAGGTATTTCAGTGTGTAAAATAGTGAATTTGATTGTTATCCTAATGTTAGTCTAATAGTTCGATTTACAGAACACGTAAAATAAGAAAAATATAATAATTTCAAAATTATGTTTGAATCTTATAACTGCGTTGGTGACAGTGGAGACGAAACATCAAGCATTAAATGCCAGACAAGAATTAAGAACACGGGTGGGTTTTAGTAAGGAAGAGTCTGACACTCCCTCCCGCTCCGCCCAGAGCAGGAGAATTCATTTGATAAATGATTTCCCATAAAAAGGCATATTAAAAAAAAATCTATTTCTGTTTAATAGCTGCCTATCAGTCAGTCGTTTTTTCTTGGCCATTTGACACCTCCAAGTAGCTTTGATTTGCATGTTTTGTTTGCATACAATATAACGTTTGAGAAGTAATTGTTTTTTTTTCTCAAAGATCCCTCAAGTGATGAGTTAAGTTGTGATCGTGATGGGTAGCCATCAGATCAACAAAGAAAGATAACAAATTGAGTACTTTACACAACATGAGATGAGATCAAACAGTCAGACATTTGTCAGTCACGGTGGTAACAATGGTCAGGTCAAGGTTGAAGCTCTTCCTCATTCCGAGAGCTAAATGTAGTGTCACGATCGGTACACGGATGTCAGAATGTCAGGTGTGTTTGAAGAGGACAGTTTGGGTATCAGTTGAAGCTCGTACCTACTGAAGCCTCAAAATGACTCCGATTGTGTTAACCGTATCATGAAGAACTTGTATTGTGATTTAAACTTACACTATTTAGTTACAGATAACATCTGTAATGCTTAACATCAGTCTATCAGTTTCTAGAGACAGCTTTAATAGAATATGAGGAAAGACATTTACAATCAATGATCAATTGAGATGGAAGAAAACTTTGCAGAGTTTGCGAAAACCGTCAGTTGATCTAGTGCAAGCTGCAATAGTGTTTATAAATATAAAAGACGTAACGAAACAACCTGATTATAATAAAGGGACCTCTGTAGAGGATCATACAGACCATGATGATGTTCGAAAATCCATTTTTAAAAGCAGTGTATCTAAATGTTGAATGAGTTGTTTTCATCATTGATGATGATGTTTATGTTGAAGATATAAACAACAATACTGACAAAGCCAATTTGACACAGATAATAACGCAATTTTTGAAACACGGATGTCGATGTTAACTCAAAAACAAGCAAAAAAAGTATTTAATGCAAATCAGTGTATTTTTGCTCACAATTTTATTACAGTACTTCACTTCCTTATTCGTTAGAACTGCTAGCATTTGATAAATTACTGTTTTAGTTTGATAATTTATCGTATTATTTTGATATATTATGATAATTTTAGATACAAGTAGATCACCTTGCTGTAATTAATGGATATCGTCTGGTAAATCACAATATTATTATGATTAATTTATAAATATTTATTAAGTTGACAGGTGTTGGAAATTCATTAATAGAAATGCTCATTAATGAAATTTTAATACCTTCCTTTATTTTAAACAATGAATTAACTTACGCACCCGCAACTATTAAACTACGTATGATCTACGAAAACAAAAGTTTTGTTTAACTTCGATCGTAGTTCGTTTTTTTTTCTTTACTTATGATTGACTAGCTGCCGCCCGCGGCTACGCCCGCGTGAATGTCGATAATTATCCCAAGGGAACATACTCTCGGGATAAAAAGTATCCTATGTGTTATTCCAGACTAAAATCTACCTCTGTGCCACATTTCATCAAGATCCATTCAGTAGGTTTTGCGTGAAAGAGTAACAAACATACATCCATCCATCCTCACAAACTTTCGCTTTTATAATATTAAGTAGGATATAAAAAAAGTAGGATAGTGGGATAGGATATAAGTAGGATAGCATTACCTTCTTAGTTTAGTCGTCCCACACAAGCGCTAAAGGCGACACTTTACTTGGAGTTTTTGTCCAAGTATTCACGTAACTTGGAAAATAGTAAATTTTACACGTTAATTTTTAACGAATAAAATAGGTGAATATTTAGGTAAATACGCCAAGTGAAGTACCAGCATAATGCCAATCATGTGGTCCTACATGGGTTTGAATCCTGTAAGCGGCAAAATTTTATTGAGTTTTTACAAAAAATAAACTCAGTGACCGCCCAAAGTCTCAATTTGTCTGTTTGCCATTAGGTACACGGACCCTCCGTATAACTTGGCGAAATGCAGGAGCCTTATAGGAACGCGTCTACCGAACCCCTCGGGTATCACGAGCGATATGTTTCACATCATTAACGAATACGTTTTTCCCCAAAATTTTCAAGAATTATATTATCAACTACTGAACTAAAAAATACCAACTAGTAAATAAGTACAAAAAATCCGAGGAACAGAGAAAAACAAAATGTAGTTTTAAAAAGTACGTCATATTTTTGAATAGCGCCTATATTATCAATTTGCCATGGTTTTATTAAATCGATAAATCATTTAATTCGATTCAGTCACATTCGAGAATTATGAATCGATTGTTAAATTATAATCGAACAATGTGATAATTGTTGTCATTAGGCTGATTGTTAAGGATGGCGCCTAATTTAACCTATTTTGGGTTCAAACAAACCACTTAAGTTTTTGTTGGATTTTCCAAATCGAAATGCTTCAAGCAATTACGTAGGTAATTAGTATTTTTGGAACGTTTTATATATTGGGTTATTGACCTTAAATAGGCACAACAAAATACTAGTCATAGCCGGATATTTGATCAACAACTAGTGATTACCTTTTGCGAATGGATCTCTAAAAAAAATTATATTTATTGTTTATTGAAACTGTTATTTTTTACATTCAAAAGTGCACTTAATGGTGCACTTATGTATTGGTGTAATTGAAATAAATGATGTGACTTTGACGGAAAGTTTATTTTTAACCATTTAGACATATGTTTTGCATTTAAAAAAAATTAAGAGCAATTTTTTATTTTTAACCGTATAGAAACGTTTACTTACATAAAATTTAATTGATCTACCAAAATCCAACACAATAACTACAATAAAACACCTAATCTTAAATAACTCTTTCCCGTTTACAAGAGCTTTTTTTAGGGCGTCATGTGCAAGCGCAACAATTTGCCTATTTGACGCACCTTGACCTAACGCATAGGGTGTCCATTATTTCTGACACTATTGGGACAACTATTGTCAAACTAACACGTTTTCCACTTTTTGTTATATTGCTAATATTTAACGTAAAAGGTTAATGAAATCTTGTTGGCGCTGAAAAAGTATTTCATTGACAGTTTTTGTTGTAAAAGTAAATTGGAGTTCCATTAATAGGTTTTTTCTATGCCGGCAAAAAATTATCAAACGTGTCTATTAAAAATCTTTTTTTCAAGCTTAACATGCAGTTGTTAGGTTCTGTGAAGATTACATCCAGTACGGAAGAAATAAAAAAAAAACGAACTACGTTAAAACCAAGGGCAAAAACCTCCCATTATATCACTAGTGCGGTAAATTAAGACCACCAGTGACTACCACGCCCATTTATGCAGCGTTGGAGACCAACGGTAAAGGCGGTCAACTTTTGATCAAAACCAGTTTGTTCTATAAGGCATAACATACATAATCGGCGTTTCATTCACGAAAGTGCAAGTTTTACTTTCGCTCTCAGTTATAAAGGTGACGCTATGTTCATGAGCGCAGCGACAGCGGGCACACGTACGTCTATGATATTGGAAGGGCGTTTTCATTGATTTGCAGAGTAGCTTTAGTGGGCAATATTTGGAAAACTCTGTAGAACTAGCATTATTACAGGCAGAGAGAAGCAAATTTTGCTAAAAAATATAATGAAATAATTATTTTATTTCATATTTTGCTCGATTATAGTAGATAGTAATGTGGGTTACTATCTACTATAATCGAGCAAAATGAGCCAGCTGTTCTTAAGTAAGTTCTGAGACATTCTTGCTAAGCCTACCGGTGTTACATTTACCTACTAAGTTTTTAGTTACAAAAAATAAAGTGATAGATTGGTTAAAGAAAAAAGCCCAGCATGACGCATACCATAAAAAAGAAACAAATTAGTGACTTAGGTACACATATTGGCTCTATGTATTATAATATACAATTGTTATTCATCTGATAAAGCTGTTGGTTCTCCTACGATTAAATAAATAAATAAATATTGGGAAAATATGCGAAACGGCCATGGATAAACATAGTGATGGAACTTATTTGTGAGACAGAGCCTCAGCGATGTTTCAATCGTTCCGCTTATCGCTGTAGGCGCTACCTTTTATTGTTAGTACGTATAAGGTCAAGGTGAACGAACTGGTTCAGTGGATCACTGCCGCTTTAGACTTGATGCGTATCGTCTATCTGATGGACCTTTAGCAGACGAGATCTGAGGTTGCAGTGATTGAGGACTAGAAGCAAATCAAGTTTACCTATGTTTTTTTTTTTTATATTGAATTTAGATTTACAAATGTCACAATTTGCCAGACTTCACAACTGTTTGTTAGTTGCGAGGTCGCTAGGCGCTTTCCATTGCTTCAATCTGCAAAAAAGCCTCAACTTTCCTGCATTTTTGGCAAATTGCATGCAAACGTTGTTTAAAAAATAGTAGAATTGGCACTCAGGTGAGATTGTGCTCAAACATGAGCCTATAAATAATAATAAAAAAAGCTTGAGCTCGTTTGAAATATTGTCCTATTATTTTTCAAATATAAGCGTATCCTCCGATCAACTTTTGTTTTATTTATAATCATAATAATATAATTATTTAGGTACTTAGAATTACCAATAGAGAGTGTTACTAAACCGCGGTGAACTTCCGTGCGATTACCGCTGGGCGCTGTGCGGGTGTAACTGACAAAGTTCAAGGTGAAGCGAAGTGACTGGTTCAGTTCAGTCGGTCGTGAATGAGAGTGAAGCGAGTGAACCGGTGCAGTGAGAGTTTGTGTGGGAATGTTTGTTTACGGAATGTAAGTTGAGTTTGAGCGCTGGGCAATAATGAATTAAGAGCGTTTACAGCATTTCATACAAACTTCCAAGTCCTTAGTTTTCGAAATGAATGAACCGATTTTAATGAAACTTGGTATGCATAAGCAAGATATCCAGGTCTAAATAGTTAGTACAGAACATTTAAAAAAAAGAGTTCAGGGGGATAGATAGTGATTTTTCACTTTCAAAACTTCTAGAACGCTCTCAAGTTTATCTGGCGCCTACTCATGGTAAAATGAAGCTTGTTACCTTGTTACCCAGTTACTGGGTTGTGGAGGTCAGATAGGAAGCCGCTCCACGTAAAATACTACTGGTACCCAGCAGCATGCGGTGAGACTGGAAGCTGACCCCAACGTGCTTGGGAAAAGGCTTTTTTTTTTTGAGGATAGAAAATCATCAAATGACCCCTCCCGCTCTGGTTGGAGCGGCAGGGAGTGTCAAAATTTTACTGACTAAAACTCACCCATTGTCCTCCTAGTGCCTTTCTTTCCAGGGCCGCGGTAACTCTTTCGAACATATTCCGCAACCCCGGCAGTTGGGAAAAGGCTAGGCAGACATTTGTGCTTAACAATAAATAAGTTATTAATCGTAAAATGTACAGATGATTAATCTTTGTTTTGATGCCGTAACCAGTCCAGGTTTGGAAGAGTTGCAAAAATTTTTTAAAACAAGATGTCGATCTATTTACGACGTTTTTTTTTAAGATGGGAAATCATCGAATCATTTCTTCTGCTCTGGGTGGAGCGGAAGGGAGTATCAGCCTCTTACTGACGAAAACTTATCTGCGTTCCTCCAAATGCCTTTTGCGATCCAGGGCCGCGGTGACCCTTTCCAACGAATTCCGCAACCCTGGCAGGCTGACATCTCTTTGAGACGAGCGTAACACAACGCGCGTCGACCCGGGCCTGGTTCTGATCGGACCACTCAACGCTCGCCATTCTCAGGCACGCGCCTACGGTGGCCGGGAATCGCCCTGCACCTCCCGACGCCCGGGTTGTCTTCTTCTGTTGCAGCGGCTGGGGCGTGACTGTGCTAATGCCATCATGATTAAGTAGTGAAAAAAAGATAGTGCTCTCTGGTATACATCCGTCTCCCGTGCCTGGGGGTCTACTCTCTGAGTCCGAAGTCCGTAGTTTCGGCCTTAGTGTCGGGCGTTTTCTACTCCGTATCACCTACGGACTTACTATAATTCCCAAACCCGAAGTAATAATTAATGACAACACTATTTGACAGTAGTTCGGGTTTGGGACTAATCGTAAGTCCGTAGGTGATACGGAGTAGAAAACGCCCGACACTAAGGCCGAAACTACGGACTTCGTGCTTAGAGAGTAGCCCCCCTCGAATCACGAAAGTTATAGTCTTCAAACTATAAACACATTATTCTTCAAGCTCAAGATACAAAACCACAATTATTCACAATACAGCCTGTCCTCTGTTTTACCAGTGAAGCTTATCTCTGATCGACTCCCGTTTGAGACTCACAAGCGACACGCAAACCCATTGTTATGAGTTTATTGTGGTAACAGTAGCGTTTGGCAATCACTATGAAATGAGCGGTGACACCTGCGTTTTTGTGTTGCACTACTGCGGAAACAATGAGTTGATGGAGAGGTGTAAGTTGTAAGAGAAGAGCGGATAATTCGTATCTTCGTGGACCTCATAGAGATGAGGAACAACCCTGTCCTACTATCCTAATATAAAAGTTCCTATACTAAAGTTTGTGAGGATGTGACGGGTGGCAGTTTGTTACTATTTCACGCAAAATCTTTTCAAAGGGTTTTACTCAAACTTCATAGTAATATAGCTTAAACATCAGAGGGCCAATATTCTACAAATTTTTAAGCAACTTTTGCATTCGCATTTCCGTCGCAATCTGTCGAAAAAGCCTCAATTTCCCTACATTTTCGACAGATTACGACTGACATACGAATGCGAACTTTGCTTAAAAATTAGTAGAATTTGGCACACTGATTTAACTTGTCACAGATATTTAACAAACCGCTGTCGCTTATAAAATAGAGACCATCGTAATTGTACTCAATGTACTGTGAGAGATATTTTTTTGTACATAATAATCCTAATGTCAGTTCGGTTACAAAATACCTATGCGTAGGTACGAAATCTGAATTGCAAAATGTATTTTATGGCTACTTAAACTAATGTTGTGGGCGAGGAACACCTAAAATAAATACACCTAATGGTTTGAACAAATTGATTTGTTCAGATTGCCTCAGGGGACCTATGAGAGTCCTATATGTACTTGGAACATTATTTGTAAGATATTTGTTGGTCAAAATCATCATTAAGAAACGTGTCCGTGGATCTGTTTGAAGTGAAGGTGGAATTCCTTTTGGAAGACTAATGGACGTCGTGTTAACTACTTCTAAATATATATAAGTACGTGTGTAAGATGTTTGAACGTTAAACTAAGTTAATATTTGATCCAACAAGAAGTCCCTGTCATTATTTACAACAGCCTCCACAAGCGATGGACGATACCGAGATAAGAGCAGTTGAATGACTGCTTTCAACTCTTAGATTCTGTAAGCCAATTTTGTACAGCATAAAACTATTCTTGAATGGCCAAAATCACTTACCTACTTGAGAAGAAAATCACTTCACTTCACATGGAAGAGTTTACACAGAAAACGGATCCATATTTTTCAGACTAAGTTATTGAGGGTCGAAGTTGGGTCAAGCTCACACTATTTCACATCGCTGCAACTACTGATGGCCAAAATCAACATGGGTGACCAGAAAAGCGCCGAGTCAATGATGAGATGAGTCTCGGAGAAACGATTCAACTGTCTAGAATACCGCAATGAAATTTATCAGGAAATAACAGCGGAAGAGTAAGAAAAACATAATTTTCACTAATTTCACTGCCCTCTTTATCAAGCGGAAAATAAAATAGCGCTAGGCCAACAGACACCAAGGGTCTTATACAACTGGACTTTACCCATTTGCCAAGCACCACCACCAATCTGCTCAGCCTGTTCCCAAGTATATTGGGGTCGGCTCCCAGTCTAACTGGATGCACAATACCATCAAGCAGTTTCCAAGCACCATGGATTGAAATAAACACTAATATTAAAATATATGCACAAAATAAATTCATTAATTGCCCTACTAAAGCCAGTCACATTTCCTCGAACAAGGCTAAAACGTTTACTCTCACAGCATCGCTCTTCGCGCGACATCGCTCGGTATGCTCGCGTCTGTATAGGTCAGGGCTGCCACTGGGACCGTTTGCTGATCCCATAGAGCATGGTAAAGACTCGGCGGCCGCTGATAGAGATGGCAACTTTTTCCTTACAAAAGAATTGTGTCAGTGAAAGATAGAATATACTGTTTTGTACACCAAGAATAGTTACACAACTCATTTACACAAACTTAGTTCTTCGGGGACAGTGGTGAACTTATCGTTGATAGCGATGTCTACCAGACAAACAGATAGAATAGTTAAGTCTTAACCGACTTCAAAAAAGGAAGAGGTTCTCAGTTCGGTTGTATTAAAAAAAAAAACAACAGAAATATCATCAAAATCAGTTCAGTAGTTTGGTTTTTAACCGACTTCTAAAAAAGGAGGAGGTTCTCAATTCGGATGTTTGTATTTTTTTTTATGGTTGTTCGCGCATAACTCCGTCGCTTATTCCCAAATGGTCCCATGAAAATTTTATTAGAATCGGTTCAGTGGTTTGGTTTTTAAATTGTTTGGAAAAAATAAATGGAAAATCATCCATGTATACGAAATTGCGTACTTTTGTTTTCCTGTGACTTTGCAGTGGTGTTAGTAGGTGTGGGGTACCACTAAAAAGTGAAAAATAAATAAAACTTTTTCACAAAAAAACCGACTTCCAAAAAAACACTACAAAATAACTTTAATTTCGGAAGTCGGTGGTAATTAACTAAGAAGCAACCAAACACCGACTACCGGAAGTCGGTTTTTTTTTTGTGAAAAAGTTTTTTTACTCAAAATAGCTCGAAAAAATATGTCATCCAAGTAAACGAAATTGCGTATTTTGCTTTCCTGTGACACACCAGTGGTGGTTTACGAAGAATGATAAAAAATGAAAAAAACATTTTTTCATCGACCGACTCTTAACCGATTGCGCCCACGTAACCCAGTTTCCGCTGTAGAAATAATTAGCCCATACGGGGTTTCTTTGACGCATCCCTAGCACGGTGCCAGTGGAGTGGTCCTTGGCTACAGGATTGCGCCAATGCCGAGCATGCCAAAACGAAGAAGAAGACCCATGGAAACTGACAGCTCGTGATAATTCGAATAGGAACTTGCACTCAATGCGACTTGCGCTCACTTCTCCTTAGTCAAATAAACCCCATACTTAATTTATTTCTTTGGTCCAATATTCAGCTATAGTATCACTGTTTGCTGAAGCAGCGAGTCCTCGCGAGTGAAGATGGCTGCGGCGCGGTGGGCCATAGTATGTGAAAAGACGCAGCATGAACATGGAGATTGTCTTTGCTGCAGTCGACCTAAGTGCGGAGTTTGTTTAAAGACTTCCAGGCTGGCCAAGACAACTGTTTCAGCTTTTTTTTGTAGTATCTAAGATGCTGCCGGAACTGTGGTTCCATGTTCTGTGGGGCTGCCACTGGAGCCGTTTGCTTGTCCCCGTGTAACAGTGGCGTGTGAACCCTATTGTGTGGACGCATGCCTTTAAAGATTTACGCCAGTATCTCATGTACTCGTTGACTGATTATAATTAATTAATTGTGCTAGTAACACGCTGTTTTTTCGAGCTGCGAGTTGAGTCGAGGTGTGTTGTCTGTTGGCAGGTAAGATGACATAGAGAGGGCAGTTCTGGTAAGGAAACAACCGTGGGTATGAACATGAGCTAAGTAGATAACAATGTGAACACATGCAGTAGAACAGATGCTTTATTCAGAAGGTAGCTTTTTCCCGCAAATTTGCTCACTTTTATTAAATATAGATTTCCAAAAAAAAATAGCATTATAACCATCTCTACGGATCTATCTCTGAACTCATCAGAATCGGTTCAGCGATTTTGACGTAAAAGCGAAAGAAACTCACTTTTGCATTAATTATAATATATAGTTAGGATGTAGTAGGTCATCATATTCACATAATTGCAATGCACTTTTATAGAAAGGGGACAAATCGCACTGCTTGAAAATCTGTAAACAAACATCTTACTAAAATTTTACCTCGTTTCAAAATAAAAAGAATGCAATTGCCTCGCATCAAAACAAAAAGAAAAAAAAGCAAGTCTTAATTAATTTGCCGAGCTATTAAAGTAAATGAAGGCTCTATTTCAAAGCTCACCGCGCATTGAATTCTGTCTGGCTGTTAATTGTTAAAATGTTAATTAGGATCGTCGAACGAGTTTAACGTCTGTGCTTGAAAAAGTTGTTGATATTGTAATATTGTCGCTTATATACGCATTGATGTATAAAACTATAGTTATAATGTTCAGAGCTAAAATTGTTTCTTAACATTTTTTGTTTCTTCATTGTAATTAACCCTTATTTATAAAAAAAAATCATTGGACCGCCGCGCCGGTTAGCGATTGATTAACAGATTCGTAATTAATTTACTACACTTTCATTTTTTTTTGTCTACTTATGTTTAGTTTTTTAAACATCGTATTTATTAGTTTTCTTTTTTATTTTAGCATATTTATTTATTTCCTTTATTGCATTAAGTCCGCTCAAGTACCACTATTTTAAATAGAATTTAAATAAATAAATAAATGCTTGAATTTGGAATATGCTCATCAGGCATTGGTAGTCAGTTGCTAGAAAGCATTTGCTGCAGCAGATTAAAAAAAAAAAGGCCTATGATTGTAAAAGGTAATCTCTGGATTCAAATTTTAAAGCTAAAGTTTAAAATTTATTTTAATATTGTCATTTTTTTGCATAAACGGGCGGAATAAACGTGTTTTCTTTCTTCTAAACCATCCCTGAGTTCCATTTATTTTTTATCCTGACGAAATGAGGGAGCGAGACTTGCGTGTTGCGATAAAACTAGTCTTTTTATAATACTTAATGGTCGCTTCAAGCCAAGGCAAAGATTGGGTACTGACCTACGAAATTCATCATCGTTTGCAATCAAGACGAATGCATGAGAAGTTTTTTCGTTTCTAAATCTGCATGTTTTATTTACTATTTCATCTTTGTGAATTTTAACTTTAAGTAATAAGTAATTAATTTAATGAATTCAAATTAATAAATCATTAAACACCTGTCGTGAACAAAATAACTTGAATTCTCGATTCATATCTTTGTGCATCATATCCTGTGTTTATATAATAAATGGATTAAGTGAAGAACCGGTCGATTTAAACTAATCCTAATGTCATGTTAGCAATTAAAATTACAAACAATTGCATTTACCTGTCTTGATAAAATATAGTCTGTCATCCTTGAGCTTAAAGGACTATATTATTAACTGCATATTATTATGACTTATAAAATGGTGAAGGCACCTGGCCTTTCTAAAGAACATCACCTATTAAATCTATATAAATATGACCTTTTAGGGCTTCCTCCTGGTATTTTCACTCACGTACTCCTGACTAGTAAATACATACCTTTTGCTAGTCGCCTTTCATTCAACCTCTCAAGCTTTTCTGCTAATAGGCATAATTTTAGATAACATAGTCGCGTCCCTGTTTGATGTCTAGAATAAATCACGGAAGACGATCTATGAATATCTAAATATTAAACAGTGACCTTCTAAATAGACTAAAAATAACACTATAGGATGTAGACTAGGTGGTAAACTGGCAACACAGTATCAATGTCGATTTGATTGTGATAATCATAATGTCCTCTCGTGACGAATTCGTCTCTGACGAAGAGTGACTGTGACTGACGGAACCAAAGGGCCAGATTGGGTGCACAACTATACAGACATCGCTATATTTTTTTAAATGTTTTTCCTGATAGCTACAACCCGGGAGTCTTTAAGTCAAGAGTGAATAGGTTACTTCTAGGCCAGCGTGCTCCATCTTCGACCACATCATTACTTACCATCAGCTGAGATTCTGGTCAAGCGCGTGCCTATATATAAAAAAATATCTGTGTGACTTCTGTAAAGTGTTAGATATACCTCATCTACGTCAAGTATTGATTTTATCATTATATTGATATTTTAGTATTAATTGTGTTTTTTTTATTGGTTATCTGTAAGCTGAGATTTATTCGATTTTTAGTGTTTCGTATTTCAAAAGGACAAACGGAACATTATAGAATCACTTCGTTGACCGTCCGTCTGTCTGTTTGTTTTCTGATAGAAAGATACAGAATCGTTACTGAGAATAACTTTGTACCCTGGAAACTGCACGGTTCCTGTGGGTCACGACAAAACTATATTTGATTCCAGAATTCGAGATAGTTATCAAAGGAACATCAAACTCAATTTCAATGAGTACTATGTTAAAGTTCAAATTCTAATGCAACCCCTATTTTTTTAGTGCATCTAAAATACAAATGGTCACCTAAAATACACTTTAAAAACAGTCTCGAATTATAAATTGTTTTATAGTATGGTTTATATTAAACATAGTTGGTTTTATAAAAGTTCAAGGAGTAAAACATTCGATCTTCAAAGCCTTACATTCTCTCCATAACCCTTCAAACATTATCTAAAGTAGATAATTAAACATCGATTAATTTGCACGTCAAAACATTTTAATAACTTCAGTAGCTTGCGGGCGATTTATAAAACCAATCAATCAACTGACAGTTTTAAAAGGTAGACATTGTACGAATTCTTGGACAAACTCTTTTAATCGGCCCTTGCTATTATTTAGATGTTAGTGAAGGATTATAATATTATAATTTGACAATGAAACGTATTCACGAATGTTTGTAAGTGTTATTAAGATAACTGAATCTAAATAATTATGAATTTAAATTATATGTCATTTACAGATTGTCCAGCTTGAATTTTTAGGTCGGACATTTAAGTGTTATAAACGCAAATTAAATAACATTACCCAAATAATTTTATTTCATTTGCGTAAAAAATATGAAAAACTAGTTTGTTTTGCGGTTCTACTCTCGTAACTTTTCTGTATAAAACAATGTTTTTTTTAAATAGTCATAGGTAATAAATTTTCAGTGAAAAAAGCGTTTTATCTTCACCGAACCGAAGTACGTAGCTACTTAAAATTCTTGGAAGCCCATTATTTTACCAACAAAAGTAGAAATAGGTCGATTAAACTCAATGACATTTGTAAAATTCCCTTTTCGCTACAGATTACCCCACCCCTCACCCCTGCTGTCACATGAAGTGGCTACCGCACAGCGACTCACGGAGTGTTTCCAGTCGCCATTAGCTTTGATTCTATACTTGTACCACAATGATGTGTACCAAAGACCCCGCCACATATAGGAAAATAAACTACCGTTATAATCCACCTGAACAACGCGTAAAAGAATTAACGGAATAGCTCTTAAGGGGTCATTGTACTCATCATTATGAACAACGAAAAATAATCAGCTGTTCAGAACATTTTGTCGAGTTATGAGCACCGAAATGTATGGGTCAGTCGATTTTTTTAAGCGAATTCGATTTTGGTCACATAGTTAAAGTTGTTCATAATGATGAGAACAAAGACACCATATTATATTATTGCGTTTATTCTGTTACACGTTGTATAATATTAATTACCTCACAATATGTAACACGTCTACCCTTGACACTACCCGATGAAAATGTTAACAACAATTACTTTTGGTTCGAAACATTAACGATATAATTACTTTATTAAAGTAATAATATGTTTGAGAGCGAATAATGTCTGATATCAACTGCAGTTGCCTAAGTTTTGTCGCTGTTATGTAGAGGTCGTTAAATAGGAATGTTTCCTAGTTTTAAAAATAAACGATTCTATTTAGTCCGTCAGTCAGATTATCGAAAAATTTTAGACACGTATTTTTTGCTTTATCAAATCAATAAAAAAAGGCGAAGATAAAAATGCATCAAAGATCATGAGTGGAGGGTTTGTGACGTCACACGAGTTTCTTTTTTTATTTTAAAACGTTGCCCCACACTAATAATTTCTCCTGTATCGTGGGTGCGTTTACAAACATGTTAACTCACTTACACAAACAGCCAGGCCCGGAACAACTATCTGTACGCCATACAAATATTTCTTCCGTGCGCGAATCAAACCAGCAACACGCAACACAGCAGTCAATCGCTCAACCACTGTGCCAACCGTGTCGTCAATGGCTCAACGCACTGTACCGTTTTCATTTTTTGATAACGTGAAAAAAGAAAAAATACGTGTCTAATTTTTTTTGGAAATTATCTGACGGACTTATTAGATTATTTCAGTAATTTATTTTGAAACTGATTTGGTAAAAAATAATTAAAGGATAAGGTAGTCGAAGTCCAATCTGCTTAGCCTATTTCCAATTACGTTGGGCCAGCTGTCTTCTTCAGCGGTTGGAGGCAGCTGAATACGTATCAGCATTTCACATAGAGCGACAAAGCTTTGTCCAAAACATTCCTGATTTTGAAATTCTAATCAGGCCACACATTTTTTTTATGGATGGGAAATCATCAAATGACTTCTTCCGCTCTGGGTGGAGCGGAAGGGAGTGTCAGACCCTTACTGACTAAAACCCTTCCGTACTGCACTTATAATATACTACCTATAAAACTTGTTATACACTTATTGTTTTGACTTCTGTTCTCAAAGCCACTGTTTTATTTTTATTTGTTTTTTCTATTTTGTTTATTTATTTGTTTTTGTTGTGTGCCTCTTACTGTGGCCAATAAATGTATTTTCTTTCTTTCTTAATAATATTTCTTAATTAAATTCAATAGCTTTCCAGATCAATTATAGTATGTGCCAGATAAACAAAGAATAAAGGTCATTGACCAACCTACATTTATTGACACACTTAATTTCAAAAACAGAAATAATGACATAAAGCTGTCCTGAATCGACATCTATCGTGATCCTTACTGTTCTAGTAATGAATAACGATTCATAATTTACTACCTACAAAGAGATATTAAGGAAAGGTCAATGACCGTTATTCTTCACTTATCTGGCACATACTATAGTTGCTTACTAACTTCTTCATGCTTGTGACCATATTTCCCGTCTAGTCTTTCAGCTGTTACTCAATAGGTATTGAACCAATTATTTTCTAAAATCTTAAAGGTTGAAGACACGCGTCTATTATTTTTGTATTAAGTACAGTTCTTGTCAAATAACTTTGCCTCTCTGAAGTTGTGTCGAGTGGCTGCGTAGTAGTCAAAATTACGAACACACTGCAACTGCGCATGCGTAAGAGACATGGGGGCGGGGCGCGATTTTATGTCTCAGTCGCTCGTTTACGTTCGATGCATGCTTGCGTCCCGCTTGCTCCCGTGTACGTGACTGCACCTGCGCGAACTTTGCAAATGGCTAACTTCAGAGGGGCAAAGTTATTTGACGAGAACTGTAGTGAAGTTTGTGTTCTCCATTCTCTGACAAAACCATTCAATGAGATCATCTGATTATCGCCCACCAATGACCGATTAAATATTTTGTCTTACAAAATATCAAGCATGGAGGCGTTTTATAGTTAGTTTTATAACACAAAACAAACACTTATGAAGTCTAAATCAATAAAAATCGACGTTTTATTATTCAAAGTATCAATTAACATGTCGAAGTTAGAAGGTATATTTTTAGTATAAAATCTTTACGAGAAGATTACACAATCTTAGAATTTTAATTTATTTTATTAAAATTGACAAAGTTAAATACAGAAAGAACATTTGTCTTTTTTACGAATATTGATAAATCTGTAATTAAAACAAATTATAGATTTGTCAATATGCCAAAAACACAGTTCATCAAACAAAAATCAGATATCCAAAACGTGAATGATGCAAAATGTGACATTTTCGATTTACCGCCATTTCATCACTGTACAAATATTGTCACGCTTAAAGTCCCATAAATAAGCCATTTTTCAAGGGTCCCTTATTACTGAGCCTTGATGTTGCGAAAAGTAATTTATCAGAAGCTATAAATCTCTTGAATTCGGAGGTTTCAGAGGCCACAGTCATGATTTTAAGTCTTTAAATGCAGCTTCGGTAATTATATTATTATGTCGTAAAAGTTGCGACATTGGAACACTGGATATATTGTACTGGATGCATGAAGGAGCCTCCTCGTGTAGCGCAATTTGTTCCATCAGACACTCAACTGAACCGAGCGCTCGGCGCATCCTGGACAGTCTCACCTAACACCTTATAAGACTGACCAATCCTTCCCTTGCGGTGGTAGGGCTAACACCCGCCTGGTTCGCGACCACCCTCCCACCGGAGTTCGGCGTCAAGCAGCCTGCTGTGTTTCGTCGACGCGTGGAAGTACCAGTGCCTCAGGGCATCTTCTGGGCACGCTCGCTTTCATCATGGACCTCATCTATCGCTTTCCATCAGGCGTGATCGAGGTCAAGAGCTAGCCCATTCATAAATAAAAAAAAAAAAAAAAAAAAAATATTGAGTCATATTTTGACAGCTGCTAAAATTGATTCTATATGCTATTATGAATTATTTTGCTAGTAATAGTTTAAATCCTTCAACAGATGAGAAGATTGACGATTGATGCGCACGCTGCCATTGATCCCAATCGATTAAATTAAAATTATCTAAGATGAGTCTATAGATTCGTTCGGTAGGTCTACTTCATTCTGTCGCAATCTTTTAAACCAACAATGTATTCAAAAGACCAGTAGGCCAGTAAAAATAATGAGCTTTGAACCTTACAGCTTGAAGTACAAAATCCAAAAATAGCTTAGTTATAATCAAAGTCAAAGTCAAAACGTTTATTCCAATTAGGCCATTTAACGGCACTTTTGAACGTCATCATTTACACTTAAAATAATATAAAGTGACTCTACTGTCTAATGATAGTTGAACGGATTAACAATGATTAATTTGCTGACCCACTTGTAAAACTCGATCTTTTCTACAAATGTTCCAAACAAACATGACAGTTAATATTTTTTCCCACCAAGTGAATTGAAATTAGATCTTTTATTTAAAAAAAACGAAAATCTGGGTGTTAACTTTTCGCGGGACACATTTTAACATACTTCCCTGCCTATACACTACACGTTAACGACAGAAAAATCAAAGTTAAGAACAGTTAGTGTCATTTTCAGAGTAATTTGACGGGCTTACAGCCAATATGTTGAAAATGGTGACTCTCACAAATGTGTTTGGTTAGGTTCTAAAGACTGATGACTTTCAGAGAATTAGGGAGCATCTAGATGACCCTGGCCGTCTCAGCAATTTCAAAACCAGCGACCGCTGATAATACGTCTATCTTTATGATGATCAAAGACTACAATGATGATGATGATGACTTTGACAAACATCAGCAGCATTTTGGCCTTTTACGTACACAAAAGACCAATTCAAAAGAAAATAAAACGTGCCTAATATACGCAATTACCCGTAGTTACAGTAATAGTCGAGAATCAAATTAACGCAATAGATTTTGCATAATAATCATTTTGACTGTGGGAGGATGCACTGTTCATCGTAATAAATCAAAATGGAGGCCATTGATTGAAAGTTTGATTAATCTACGACTTTTACGATAGTTTACATTTGCGTAGTATTTTAAACTGTATCAAAAATACTTGATCGTCATCATCATATCAGTCGATAGACGTCCACTGTTGGACATAGGCCTGCCCCAAATGGGGTTTGCCCCAATCGCCACGCTTGAAAGGCGGGTACTTCGCCAAATACTTGATTGTATTATTAAATAGACGGACACATCCAAAACTATAACTAATAATTGATTTGTCAGTACATAAGAATGATGTATTGAACATCTGACAGTCAAAATTACCCAATTTACGCATTACGTTTTCCTCCTACTCAGTACACCAAGCCGTAAATAACAGAATTCTCAGATATTGAATCTGGGCACTCAAGGACCACCGGACACCTAAAATAAATCAACAAGTTAAAGTCCTCGCTGGCTTATAAATCAGTTGGAGTCAGTTCCAGGCAAATGAGTGAAGCTGTTTCATCTCGTAACGGAGGACCAATTAAAGGTAAAAAGTTACGTCATCGATATTGAGGTGTCATAAGATGTGCCCTTTTACGGCTTGGTCACCTTTGAGCTGTGGGCGAAAATACATCCTATAGGCAAGGAGACGGTCGAAGATAATTTTATTAACGTTTAATATAGAGTTTATTGAAGTTTAGTTAAAAAACACATACCTACCAAACAAAAATATATTTTTCAGATAATACTAGTACCGCTTATTTTTTGCACATAAATTAGTTACTACCGATACCTATAAACAAGTGTGACTGAGGATTAATAACTTAACAAAAAGTAAGTGTGTGTTGCATTATTGATCCATTATATTTATGATTGCACAACAGCTTTTAAACTTCTTTATGATTATTTTTTGTGTTCCGATAAATGGTTAATTGAATTGTATTCACAAAAAAGGTCACAGAAAAAGTGTAGGTGAGATATGATTTCCGAGGAAAAACTAATAACATAAGCAAAAATATCTACTTAAACTGATAGACAGAAATAATTATGTATAATTTTCAAAGAATAACGGTAGACGCATAAGCCAGAAAATCTGACGACAGTCTTGTCAAGTGGTATCGAATTACCTATTTGCTAGGTTGTGGAGGTCAGAAAATACTGGTATTCAGCTGCATGCGGTTAGATTTAAAGCCGACCTCGAGAAAGTTCGGAAAAGGCTAGTTAGATTGATTAAACGGTAGACGGGTTCAGATGAAAAGTTATACTTTATGGACTGTCGATATGTAGAATATGGCCTGAAACCAGTTCAGCATAGTTACCAGGTATTCAAACTCACGTAAATAAAGCGTTTTTCGAATAAAAAAAAAATCTTAAAAAAAATCTACGATACTTTAAAACAACATGACCCTGTCTCCCTGCCTACATTGTCCACCAAGCATGTATTTACGACGGTATGGATGGATTCGCTTGTAAAATTAAATGGCATGTATGACATTGTATGGGTTGTATGAGCGGCGGCGGCGTTGACAGACAAAGAGTATTTAAGCTTTTTGTTTCAGAGTATGTTGCACCTATAAGTGTCGGGTCGTTTGTTTATCAGTATGTCTTGCAGATGGTTGATGGGGCCGCACAAGGTGGACCGATGACCTGGTGAGGGTCGCGGGTAGCCGATGGATGCGAGACGCACAGGACCGGTTGTTGTGGCGACACTTGGGGGAGGCCTATGTCCAGCAGTGGACGTCTTTCAGCTGATATGATGATGATGATGGTGACTTGCATAGTGTATGTGGGTGGTTCTGTGTTTTGGGTATTAGTTGTCAGTTGTTTTTTTATGGTTTGCATGAAGCATAGGTAACCTTAGGTTCCAGAATAAGTGCCTTTTATTTGCGAATGCAATTGTCGAAATGCCAAAATATAAGGGGTATATCAAGTGACATTTGGCCGTTACGCTACCACTGACAGAATGTCACTTTTCTGTATCAACTCTTGATTCCATGATTATCCAGGATAAACCAAGAAAACATTATGCGTTTATAAACACGGGCCTTGCTTGAACTTTCTTGTAATAATAATAATAATAATATCTTGGGACAACTCACACACGGCCATCTGATCCCAAGCTAAGCAGAGCTTGTGTTATGGTAACCAGACAACTGATATACATACTTATATAATTTATAAATACATACATATTATAGATACATTACACCCAGACACAGAACAAACAATAATGCTCATCACACAAAGTTTGTCCTGGGTGGGAATCGAACCCACGACCTCCGGCTTTGCAGTCAGGGTCACTAACCACTAGACCAACAGGCCAGTCAAGATGGCCAGTCAAGTTGTAAGAAAAGGCGTTGTCGATGAGGGTGCGTAATGGTACTAATAAGTACCTATAACTACTAATTATGAAAGACTATAAGATCCATGACCCATCAATATAAATCATCCCATGAATCGGTACTAACGACGATACGAGCACATATACCTACATACAATCTCGTAATCGTACCACATTTTTCAATAATCTTTGTCACGGTTCACAACATCATTAACATCAATTATAATCTCCTCGTTTCAATCAGTGACCATATCGGTGCTTGTCCATAACAGCGTAGGTATGTGTGAATCAACGCATCTCATCCGGTAGCCAATTACCAACTATTACCATGTCTAATGGCGTTATCACTTTGCCACAGAGTAGATAAATACAGAAGGTCGGATTCATACAACGCACGAATTCAAGCACGCTTCACGAATAGCGCACTTATTCTTGCTGCTCTTGTCGTTACAGTAGCACAACTAGCTTCATCTTTTTGACAATTCAAAAGTGCCTGTAATTGGTATATTTTAAATACCTAAAGGATTTTGATTTTACTCGTGACCGGCATTTGTTGGAAAACTTTAAGTCAATGACAATATTTACAGGAGGTAAAAGCATTAATGAGTGTGAAAAACTTTTGGCGACGGACTACTATTTAATTTAAAGAACTGCTGTTGAATTATTATTTAATTTAAAAACTGCTGTTGAGTGCATTTATGTCAGCATAACTCGATCAAAGTGGTTGATTTCTTCACACGATTTTAATTCTGGAAGAATTCTGAATTTTGTATTCGTTTAATAAATTGTAAAATTTGTATTCGTGAGTAGTCAAGTCAAAGTCAAAGTCAAAGTCAAAGCATTTATTTCAATTAGACCATTTACAGGCACTTTTGAATTGTCAAGGTCGGTCGGTCAAAAAGATGAAGCTATTTGCACGTTCCAAAGCGTAGATCTCTATGGAGAAGAACGTACAAGAAACTCCATGGACACTCTTTTAAAAATAATAATTTGTTACAAAATTATGGTTACATCATTCATATTGAAATTATACATATATGTGAGAACGATGTAAAAGACGTGCAGGATAAAAGAGTCCGGAGTAAAAAAGCAACATTTAAAATAAACCATGGCAGCCGAGAGATGACCAGTCTCAGCTGACGGCGCCCGTTCACGAACATGACGCATACGCTAGCACCATTCGGCTCAACCATTTTTAAGGGAGCCAAATGATCCAACGCATGCGCCACCATCAGCCAGACTTTTGAGTGAGAATGACATCCCCAATCGCCAGGGTACATTCCAAGTCAAAGACCTGCCCAAAATGATCATTATAGTTCAAAGGTACACAGTACTCACACATGTGCATGAAATTATACAACACTAAATAAGTTGAGTCTATACAATGAAAAAGATTTGCATTCTTACAATCTTCAGCCGGTCCAACAATGTTACGAAATGCTAACAGATTATTTTGAGTCCTTAGTGGTTACTTAGTGGCGTTGTGGAGCAGGACCAGCATTGAGCCAAGCATTTTTATCTTCAATATACTCCCCTAACTTATAATATGCTTGCCTGCATAGTGTGCGTTTAATACAAGATTTAAATTTTGTTTCATTCAGTTCTAATATACGGGGAGGTATTTTATTATAACATTTTAAACAGTACCCCATGAAAGATGTTGCTACTTTAGCAAGTCTGAAACCTGGTTGAACTAATTGGTTCCTATTTCTAGTGACATAGTTATGTCTGTCACCTCGTTTACTAAAAAGATGCAGATTCTTTCTAACGTACATGATATTTTCATAGATATATTGACAAGGCACCGTCATGATGTTAATTTCTTTAAACAGTTCCCTTAGAGAATCGCGCCGGCGGAGATTGTAAATGGATCTGATGGCTCTTTTCTGCAGAATGAAAATAGACTCAATGTCAGCAGCCCGTCCCCATAGTAAGATACAGTAAGACATTATACTATGAAAGTAACTAAAATAGACTAGTCTCGCGGTTTCAACATCTGTAAATTGGCGGATTTTCCTAACAGCATATGCTGCCGAACTTAGCCTTCCTGCAAGAGATGTCAAATGAGGGCCCCATTGTAGCCTTGAGTCAAGCGTAATCCCCAGGAAAACTGTTTCATTGACGAATTTCAGTTTCTCCCTGTTCAATACTATGTCACAATCACTACTTTTGACATTTGGTAAAGTAAATCGAATGCACTTCGTTTTTTTTCCATTTAATACTAAATTATTAGCAGTGAACCAATCATGTACCTGCATTAGGGCGTTATTTATATCGTCAAGATTGTTAACATGTCTATTTATTTTAAAAATTAAAGATGTGTCGTCAGCAAATAACACCATATTAAGTTTATTTTGTAAAATATAGGGCAAATCATTTATATAAACTAGAAACAAAAAAGGACCTAAAATTGAGCCCTGAGGTACCCCCATTTTAACGTTTAATCCTGTTGAATTGTTGCCGTTTATATGAACTAGCTGCTGTCTATCATTCAAATACGATTTTACTAAGTTCAAGGCTGTTTTGCCTAGTCCGTAATGCTTCAGTTTCAGGAGTAATGTTTCATGGCTTACACAATCAAACGCCTTCGACAGGTCGCAGAAGATACCTATGGCATCTTGCGCCTCTTCCCACGCATTATAGATATGTTTTAGTAACGTTACACCAGCGTCAGTTGTACAACGTCCCCTGGTGAAACCGTATTGTTTATCGTGTAAGATGTTATTCGCGTTAAAGTGACTGAGCATTTGATTAAGCATTACCTTTTCAAACACCTTGCTAAAAACTGGCAATACAGATACGGGTCTATAGTTATTGGTATCTTTACTGTCCCCGGATTTGAATAAAGGAATTACCTTACTGTATTTCATCAGGTCCGGGAAAACCCCTTGATCCACACACAGATTGAATATAAAAGCTAAATACGGCGCGATAGTGTCAATAATGGAGGTACAAACCTTTACAGACATACCCCAAAGATCTTCGGTCAATTTGATCTTGATTTGCTTAAATGCTTTAATAGTAGTAGTCTAGTTAATTGCCTGAAATATTATTAATAAATTAATTCACCTATTATACGAGCGTGCATCAGCTTCCCTTTCTTGTTATTCTTCTGCATCCTTCTATTCAGTGAAGCTAATGACCGTTATTAATCTATTGACTTCGTGACTCGAATCCTCTCGTTACGTAAGGTCGTGTAACTGAATTATGAACAATTTTTATCGTTCCTTTGACCTAGTGATAATACGATAATACTAGACTTAGTTAGTTCCTAACTAAGTAAATTAAATACATAGCAGGTATAGGTCAAGAACGCTACTGGCTTTATGTATGCATCGGGATATTACGGTTATTATACAGGGTTATATTTCAACGACCAGCAATAAATATATTTAAATGCCTCCGTGGTCGAGTGGTTTGGGCGTTTGCCTTGTGACCCGGTAGTCGTGGGTTCGTTTCCCACGGGAAGCATACTTTGCTAAATTGCTTTCAGTTTGGCTAAGACATTGCAGACTTGAATATCACCCGATTGTCTGATAAAAAGATGATTCCGTGCTTTGGAAGGCACGTATACGTCGTTGGTCCCGGCCGCCAAATGGCGGTCGTCAAACCATGTCAGAGGCCCTTGAGGCGGTTTAGAAACTCTGACACTAGGGTGTGTAGGGCCGTTAGACCTTACTGCCCACACGATAAAGAAGAAGAAGAATAAATATGATTTATGTAAAAATCAACTTCCGAAAAAAAAAACAGGTGATCAGTACATAAATTATGTTCTTTATAACTCGGCAAAGCAGCAGGGTTTCTTGCGAGTTTTTTTAATTGCTTGTCATTGAAAAGCAACCTGTATTATAGACTAGCGGCCGCTTTCTATAACATATCTCAATCCCAATCTTGATCCCGATCCTTGTCTGTAACCAATCAAAGATGAGGATTGTGTGGTGAAGGACACAAACTCGGCCGTTGATTGGTTACAGACGATCGGGATCAAGATTGGGATTGAGATATGTTATAGAAAGCGGCCGTAGGAGGACACTGTAATGTTAAGGTCTTATATCAAAAGGTAGTTTTCTTTTGCAGTACCTACCGATTAGAAATAAATTGGTGTTTTTCCAAGAACCATACTTTATATTTTAAATACTTTCTTGTCAAACTTGCTTGTCTATATTGCATATCAGGATGTACCTTGCTAATTTATTTAACCTAAACCATATATTCATATGGTTCTCGTGAGATGTGGCCCATTTCTGCACCTAATTTAAAGTATTATTGTCAGTAAAAACGGGCAGAAGTCAGTCTCAGTGAATTGTTGCGTTCAGCTTGTTGGTTCAATTTGATTACCTAATGAAAATTTTAGTTAATTCTTACCTGACAGCCAGTGTCGACGTCTGCATAGTACCCTGAGCCTCTTCCTTGGCATGTGAACCTCGTCAGCGGAACCTTAGGCTTCTGACCAGTCTGAAACAAAGAAAGTCTTCATTAGGAACAGATCATCAGAACAGAAATGGGGAATGTGTGAGATGTTTTGGTAAATGTATATGTCGCAGCCAAATAGCTTAATCAGCCGTTTTATTGGTTGCCTAGCCTTTTCATTTAAATGGGTCGATTTTTCAGTGACTTAAGTGACATCTTTTGTTCAGTATCGTTTAACGACTTGCCCATGTCACTTATGTCGCGATTAAACGGCACGTATCTATGAAAAGGCTAGACTTTTAATGAAACAGCTGATTAAGCTAGTTGGCTGCGACATATACAACGTGTAACAGAATAAACGCAATGGGGTCACTTTACTTATCATTATAAACAACTTTTACTATGGGACCAAACCCGAAACCGCGAAAAAAATATCAGCTGTTCAGTACATTTTGTCGAGTCATGCGCACAGAAATGGATCTCAGTGTCGGTCCCTTAATGCAAGTTGTTCATAATGATGAGTACAATGCCCCATTAAGAGGTATTGCGTTTATTATGTAACACGTTGTATTTCTTTTTTTATGTCTATCAAAATGTTTTTTTATTATTTACGTTAAAACATTCATTAACAGTAGTGTTGTTTTGCAAAAATCTATGTACCTACCTATATTGCGAAACTGCGGGCAAAAGCTAGTATGATTATAATTAAAGACATGCAAATATTTGATACAGACGCTAAGGTCTTAATGATAGCGAAGTATTAAATGTCAGTGATTAAAAGTATTCCACACAGATTGGCTTTTATTATACTAGTAAATGGTAAATAACGATCATAACATGGCAATTACCACGTATTCAGTCCTTCTTAATAGGGATGATCGCAATAAAACAACATAATTATTTATTAAATTGAGCAAGAATCTTTATACAGGGTGTAAGGGACAGCCCTCCGCAGGCTGATAGGGTGCATTAAGTTCCTTATTTTGAATCATATTCCACCGGAATTTTTCTCAGGATTTTTTTTAACCGTTTTTTCAGTTACTTTTCCGTTTTTCCAATTTAAAATTACATTCTTTCTTTGTACGCAGCACTCCATTTTTATAAATAATACAGCTTAAATCAAAAATCCAGCAATGGATGTTGAAATACTCGTAACAATCGATGCATGAAATCAGCCTGCTGTTCGGAAGGGCCCCGTAGCGGGGACGCGCGGCTGAAAGCTAGTTGCGCTTGCCGATTGCTATACGATTGCCACGGTCACGATACATTGCGTATGAGGTTTTAAAACAAATCTGGGGCCTAACCACCAACTCTTAAAGCAGTTTTACTTTAATATTACTTCCAGTGGGAAAGAGACGGAGCTATACGTCCTGTATAGCTCCGTCTCTTTAAGAGTTGGTGGTTAAGGCCTAGCTTTATTGGATTCCCATAACGTTCCAGTTTTCATGTACCAGTACCACTTAGTATGATATACTGAATGCACCCCATCAGTCTGCGGAGGGCTGTCTCTTACACCCTGCATAAAGGTTTATATTTTTTTGTGACAGTACTGAATTATTATTTTTTATTAAAATAAAAATCTCATTGAGTTAGTTAGAATAACAACTATGAACAGTCTAAAGTAAAAAAAAACTCCTAAAAAAATTAGGAAAAAGCCGACGACAAATTCCAACGCGGGGGGATCCAGAATCATGTCCTGGATCCATGGTATTCGTTTGTGCATCGATGTCCATTACACCCTGTATAATAATATACCAAGTCAAATTAAACCTCGCAGCATGTATGAAGGACTTGGGAGCCGCCTTTGACCAGCTCTGGGATAGTATTGCCCAAAATAATTTAAAAAGTTTATTTTTCAAATCCATTGAGTTTTAGATACAAACATAAACTAAGCATGTACCCACCTACATTTTATTATAAAACACAGTTATTCACACACTAAAATACGTAGGTAATAGAGCCAAAATACCCATAATAGCGACCTCTCAAAATACATTATTGGTACATAAATAAAACTCTCGCTCTCGCTCGCAAATGGATGCATTAGCAGAGAAATAACTTTGAATGTACTTATGAAGGTATCTAATTAATTGAAACACCTTTTATTGCAATAAGACATAAAAACAGTCAAGAAAACATTGCGTGTCGAAGACTCCGTACCAATATATGCTAATTATTAGGTAGGTACCCGGTCACCTCTAATAAGATTAGTACAGAGAGGATTCCGGGATAGTCTTTAAAAGGTCATGGAGTTTCTGCTATGTGCTGATGATGATTACCGGGGTGGTTTTAGTGAGGTGAAAGTCCTATAATCTCTGGTCTTTTCCTCAAAAGTCCAGGCGCCTGTTGAAGCAAACAGACGACAAAATATACCGACAGCAAAAATAAAGTACTTTGTGTTAATCCCATACTAAAAGTTGTTCATATTGATGAGTACAATGACACCTTAAGAAGTATTGCGTTTATTCTGTTAGACGTTGTATTGCGGCTCAAACTGGAAATACAGATGTTTCATGGCGATGACTTGGTGAGGGTCGCGGGTAGTCGATGGATGCGAGACGCACTCGACCGGTTGTTGTGGCGACATCTGGGGGAGGCCTATGTCCAGCAGTGGACCTCTTTCGTTCCTTGTAAAGACTAGTTGTCAGACTTCCAGGCTTCTTATTGTGTACCCGTAATGACTGTCGAAGGTCTAAAAATGGCAGCCGAACAGATCAAATTACTCAACGGCTTTTCCAGGCACGGTGCGGTCTCATTTATTATGGTAATACGATCAAGCAAGCAGAAATCACAAGCTGACAGAACCTTTAGTACTACGTAACAATAAAAGATGTCATTTCAGCACGACTGGCCATTTAAAACGAATTTAATCACTGACGATGGGTCAGTGGGCACTTGGGCCAGTTATAAGCTCTGCCATTTAATGACGAAATTCATCTGTAATGTGTGTAATGCAAATTATTGCGCAGCTTTTAATTGGTGTTATGAAAACGTTTATTTTATTTCACGATCGTTTACTAATGGCTTTGTTTTGTTTGTTTGTTTGTTAAATTAGATTTTAGGATGCGTTCCAAATTAGGTAATGTTTTGGAATTTTATTTTTCATTGAAATTTTATAAGACAAGGCTCAACGCGACAATTTCACAAAAGCGCGCAAATATTATTTTTCTTTGTATAGAACCTTTTTTGGAAAAAAATGCATTGTTGAATTGTAGCTTAGCGACTGTCTGCAACCTTAATGGTCACTTGTTTTTTATTCCTTGATGATCATGATTATCATCTGCCTAGCCTTAGCTCCCAGTCAAACCGGATTCAGCTGAATACCAGTATTTCAAGTGAAGTGGCTGCCTACCAGACTTCCACAGCCCATTAACTGGGTAACACGGTACTTCTTGGCAAGACTGGTGTCAGATTTTCTGGCTTCCGACAATCCGTAAGATCTACAAATGGCAGCCGGGACCAAGGGCTTATCGTGCTTTCTGAGGCACGGATGAGTCTCGGTTTGTTAAGGTGGTCACTGTTATAATTAAGCCACGAGCTCTTTCGTTCCTTGAAAACGCAATAAATTAAGGTAAAATCTGAAAATATTTCTTCTTATACTTTCATTCAAAACGCCACCAAAGTTCAAAGGACCACAATAATAAACCAGCTATTTATGGAACTGTTTACAACTCCAAAGTATCTAAAATCTACAAAGTTCAAGTAGTACATTAATAAAACAGTCACCTTCAAAAGCAAAGTTTGCAGCTCGTAATCTACGTAAGTGAGCAAAAGTACCTATGTGTTGTCCACAGAGCAAGGAGGTGTCTCAGCGGCCACTGCTGGACCAGAATAGCGTGTCCGACTGTCCGTCAGAGTCACCGTAACTGTTATAGAAATGGATGGCCCGTGACCATTAATTGGGTATTTGATTGTTTTTATATCTGCATTGTTCGAAACCTATAGGAATAGACGCGTAGCTGAGTTGTGGTCCTTTTTAAATCTACGATAAATGGAGACGGCACTAATTGGGTATGACGTCAGTCGCTAAACAGACCATGATAGTGAATTTGCAAACGACGATTTTCGTAACAAGAAGTGAACTTAAAAAGCGTGTAGGCATCTTCTTTATTTTTTCAACGATTTTATTTATTTATTTACTTATTTATGTACACACAATAAACTTAAAAAAGAAAATTCCATACAGATAAAAGAGCACAAAGGTACTGCTTATTTCAAAAGAAATTTCAACATACTTCCTACTTTAGTAGCAAATCAAGTACTTATTAATTCTTGATTTTTTTTCTGTCTGGGCCACATTGCGCTTCTACTATTGTCATGATAGGCCGAAATAACCAACAGTAAAATAAAATTCTACATTTGATAGTACAATTATCTACATGAATGGAACTTTAGAATTTGTTACAAAAGGGCAGTTTTCATACGGCATAGGCCAACTTTTTCACGTTGATAGTGGGTGAGGAGTAGTCTCAGCACATTGCCAAGGAGTAAATCAGTACAGTATAGATACATACACATTGATACACTGACTAAATATAGCATCAAAAATTTGCTATATTTGGTCGATGATGATGATCGAGCTGATGTAAATGTTTGATAGCAGTCAAATAACCAAGTCTGAGTATGGTTATGACAATCGAAACTTGTGCTTAGGGTACTAATATTTTAGAGGAGACGCGCCAATTCTGTGCTCTGTGGTGTTACCCAACATCTCTGAATAAAGCCTGCATGCGCAAATCTATTCAAGATGGCTATAACAAGTTTAGGTAATGCGTGGATAAAGAATGAAACTATTTAGAAATAGTGAGAATTTTGTCTTAACACAGGAGCAGCAGGAGGTAGATAGTTAAAGGTATCTATTCGTATGATTACATCAATGCTAAAACACGTGATGTAATAATTTTCCGACTCTGATAGTGTATTAATAAAAATTGTTCCCTTACCCCCGGGATCTAGAATGTATTGACTTATTACAAAATTAACGCAAGTCTAAGAATAATTAATGTTGAAATGGGATTAGCTGTTGAAAACTTATTCAACCAATAACAGCCGCATTTGACGATTCGTCACATTGATTTTTCCTTCGTTCCAGAAACCGGGCTTTAGTAAGTCTTTTAGAATTTGATATACAAAGCGGACAGGGTGGGCGGCCAGGGCGCTGACAAGATAAAATGTATGGCGTCAAAGGAATAAAATATATTTAGCGTCGCGGGCGCGCAGCCAGACGCCATAACATTTCAAGTCCCTTAGTTGCCTGTGTGTAAATTAAACAATTATACTGCGAAACTGAACCTAGATTTCCATTCATGTTCAAAACCATATTCAATTGTTTCACCCCAAAGAGCATGTCTATTGTCCTAAACGTATTCATGCATCTATCTATTGAAACCATGCGTTGCACCATCACTGACTTACTGACGCGCACTCCTCATAAAGATGTCCTGATAAACTGCTATTGTCGTGTTTATAGCACCACAGCCATTGTTCAAGTGTAAAACAAAACCAACTTACATTTGCAGCCACCATACAACACACATTTTCATTGTGCTACATAGAAAAAATCACATAAATTGTTCTGCGTTTGGTTTATCGAGCTGCAAAGTAAAGTTGGGTAGATTTCTGTAAGGCTCTCTTGGGATTTTTTCTCTCGTCCATTTGTATGGGTTTCGTAAACTTGGTACATCTTCATTAAATTGCTTTGTTTAGTCCGGTTGTGCTCTAATTATTAAGTTTGGACTTTAAACAATACGTTTAGCTTCACTAGACTTGAATACCCTCAGAATCCCCGCATGATGGAATTATCACAAAATCAATCTCAATAATCTAACCTTGGGTTTAAAGATTCTTTATGTATTCTAAAGGAACATGCATTGCTCACTTAGCGAATAAATACATAACTAAGGTAAGTGTAGTCCAGTAGCTAATAGTTATATTTTCTTTAATATAGGTAGGTAGGCCTTCGAACCAATATCACAGGTTATCAATATTACTGATAAGTATTTTTAAGTTCGATGTGAAGTAGCGCTTCTCTCTCCTCTCATCATTACGAACCATTTTTACTATTCCTGTAGTCAAAATACTTGACATTTAAAAAATATATATGAATAATGATTAACCATGACCCCTTTTCCAGGTTTTACGTCGAATCTATTAGACTATAATATTTTTATCCTGAAAAATGCAGGGTTCCTATAGCAAATGTCAAGAGAGCAAAGCCTCGGTAAAAGCTAGTACATTTAACAATAAAATTTAACGTATTGTCTATCGAAGGTAATACAAACAGATATCGACTATCATCGTTGTTCGAAATCTTCACAAATCATTATTGTTTGCGACTCTACACTATAACTGTAAGCTAAAAAGTGCGCCATTCATCCTCCCAGCTCTCGGAAATACTAACCTATTCAGCGAGCATACCTCTGAACTCCTAGATAAGATCGAGAATATAGCTAAATAAAGCTATTCGTAATAGATCTAGATACAAGATTTCGAACACAATAGCCATCACGTTAAGATGTGGGAAGTGTTGGCAGGTTCATTTTGTCTGACCATTGTTTGGGCAACAAGACCATTAATCTTTTGACCTTACCTAATAAATTCTATCCAGATTCAGATTCCATCAGGTCAGAGCTTCTTACTTCCCTGTTTCCATTATTTGGGATCGGGTCTCCTCACTTTTCCGCGTCAAGTGGTTCTACCTTGGGTTGTCAACTCTGGCAATTGGTTTGAGGTGTCCTCAATATTAGACATTTTGATGGACGACCTCTACCTCTTTTTTGGTCTAACCTAACCTAACTAGTAGTATAACCTAACTTTCAGATATTCAAAAAGAATAAGAAGTTAAAACTAGGTTTATAGTTATGAGTAGTATGGACCCAAGGACCAAAGCTGCAAAAATGCCTTCAAACATTATGAAGCAGATATTTTAAAGAAGTTTTGGAGTGCACTAAATTACCTTCGTTTCATCAAAGGAGCAGTCATATCCAGTTGTTGGTCGAGGCTTCTATAATTATTTCATTACCTCTACTCTCAAAACAGTGAGAGAGAACATCATGAGGAAACCGGCATCTCCTAGAACTGACCATACGAAAACCTCTGATAGCCATTATTCCGCACTATGTCCGCGTGGTCGCTCACAATGAGCCTCATCAGAAGGCTTAAAGTCATCCAAAGGGCAATGGAGAGAGCAATGCTCGGAGTTTCCTTGCGTGATCGAATTAGGAATGATGATATCCGCAAGAGAACCAAGGAAACCGACATAGCCCGAAGGATCGCCAAACTGAAGAGACAGTGGGCAGGATACATCGCTCGCTGAATAGATGGTCGATGAGGCCGAAGAGTTCTGGAGTTTGAAGGCCTCCCACAAGATGGACCGATGACCTGGTGAGGATAGCGAGTAGCCTATGCATGCGAGACGCACAGGACCGGTTGTTGTGGCGACACTTGGGGGAGGCCTATGTCCAGCAGTGGATGTCTTTCGGCTGATATGACGATGATGATGTCCGCGTGGCGGTGTAAGACCCGCTCCACTTTCAGAAAAGAGCTCTGAGTCGCGGCACTGGGAACATGAGGCGGATTAAGCTTAATCAAAAGTCTAGTTGCTCTATTCAAAACGTAATGATACCAATAAAAACCGATTCTTATCCGATCAAGATACGAATGCAAGATCTGTCAGACAATGGTCTTATTGCCTACTTACGCAATGTCAGGAAGGGTCCGCGATTCGCACGTAATGCAACCGCTCGTTGTGTGTAATTGCACATAAATTGCTACCAATTTGTGTAATAAGACATCTGAAGATTTGGATCGAGAGAAATGGAGAGGAGCTGGGTTGTTAGTGTTACAGACTTCCTATATGCCTTGATTCAACTGAACTGTCATCATATCTGGCGCAGTTAGGGCAATAAGGTTGCGGTTGTTCGAAAGAGTTGACACGGGTGGGTTTTAGTCAGTAAGAGTATGAGACTCCCTTGATTGATGATTTCCCATCCAACAAAAAAACAGGTAGGGCAATAAACTAAACAAGCGTAGGTATAAATCAAATAATTTAGCATTATCAGAAAGAAATGTCTTA
This sequence comes from Melanchra persicariae, assembly GCA_947386135.1. Taxonomy (NCBI): domain Eukaryota; kingdom Metazoa; phylum Arthropoda; class Insecta; order Lepidoptera; family Noctuidae; genus Melanchra; species Melanchra persicariae. The sequence goes on along the minus strand of OX376655.1, from coordinate 1,362,152 downwards.
TGAAATAAGAAGTACCTTTGTGCTCTTCTATCTGTATTTGTTCTTTTCTTTTTTAAGTATCTAGGGGGTACATAAATAAATAACATCACGGTTGTGTTTTCCAAAGGGTCAAGCAAAGGTGTATCGTACTAGTCTGTTCTACCTATCTACATTATACTTATATTTCGTCCGTTTTATTTGAGTTCTAAGTAATAGGGGAGTATATTGCCATCAATCAGGCACAAACAAAGACTCTGAGCTACTACTGAAAAATCCTTGATGGAAAAACCCGATATCACCCGACCCGGGAATAGTACCCCGGAACCTCATGCTCAGAAGTAGCGCTTGCAACCACTTGCCCGCGACTTCGTTCGCGCAAATCTCGTTTTTCCCGTTCCCGTAGGAATTTCTGGAAATCCTCAAGAAACCTGCATGCCAAACTTCAACTTTCTACGACCAGTAGTTTCGGCTGTACGTTGTCTGTCAATCACTCAATCACTCAGTAACGGAATAATTCGAAATAAATTGATAGATAAATCGGCAGAAAAGTTAATGATGGTTTGCTGTGTACCAGTTAGAAGGTCCATCGTAATATAACGTGATTCACCACATCATACTGACTAAAACCTACAGTGAGATCGCTCCATACAAGCAATGCAACCAAATGGTACAACTATACAAGTTTTACTGTTTGGTACTTTTGTGGGTTAATCGCATGGTGATTTTTTTGTCAGGCATCAGTTAATAATATATGTTCAGTTAAATTCAGCCAGTTGTAAAAATCGTTTTTAAAGTATTGCTTTGTTGTACATACATAAATAGCTTCTCCTTAACATTATTATAAATGGGGAAGTGAGTTTATTTCATTTGTTAAGTTTCACGCCTCAATCGCTGAACTTTCTATGATCAATTTTAGTAACTACAGACATAGGTGGGAGCCTGGAGACTACTTTTTCAGGTTATAGGCGAAGCCGCGGGCAAAACCTAGTACTTACTTAGTAAAATATGTGTACTGACAATCAATTGTACAGGAAATAACACATTATAAAATATTTAAACAAATTGGTTATTAATGACAGCGTCACTATAAATATAGTTTTATTTTAAGTAGGCAAATATCATACATTATTATATTTACTTAAAATAAAATTATATTTACTTTACTGTGTAAAACGTATCATAGTTCTCTCAATGTCAGAAGTCAGCTGATCGTAGGCCTGCAACTGTTTGCTACAAATGATGGGTTTTGTGCAATATTTGTTCAAATATTGTTTAAGTCAATCTTGTGTTAAAAGTACCTTTACATACTCTGTTGTAATGTGTTGTTTGTTTTGTAGACACTAACGATTTGACGTACATAAACTAACGTAACGTAAAATTTTAAGTATAACTATAATATTCGTTTCGCACATAATATTTATATGAATTGGTTACTATAGGTATTCAATTAGATAATATTTATTTGAATTGGATAGGTACTATATTCAATTATTGTATAATGCAAACTGTGTGTGTCGCATTAAATTAAACCAAAATACTATGGGGTTGCAGTTTTTTTTATTTTAAATTCACTAACGTTAATGTTCCTATACGGCAAAACATTCGTGCTAATATTTTGAAAGATTTAATAATCATTATTAAATCTTTCAAAAGAGGATTTGAATTTAGTTTCCGCTAATTAGTATTTAAACTAATCATAGGTATTCTTTGACTTTTCTTGTAAAAAAACCTGAAAATCCACATAAAAATAAGAAAGTAGTAGTTTAGTTGCTCGCAAAATTAAAATAATGATTTGATTTCAAATGACAACTTTTAAGAATTGGGTCATTTTATGTCGATATCACTTAGTCGATCATTCTCAATCAATGATTTATTCATTTTGAATATTAGTAATCGTAGAAAGATACATAGAATGCCTCGGTCTAGAATTATAGATTACTAACTGACGTCAAACATTTCTACTCAGTACATTAATTATAATTTTAAGCATTAGCGAGATGACCCATCCGAAATTTAAATAATAAACATAATATTCTATCTGACACATTTCTTTTTTTACCTTCTTTAAACCTGCCTACATTTTTCTCAACAATTGATACAGCCATTGAGAAACCAAACACAGACCACACTCAATCAATCAAAATGCCATAAATTCGAAATTTTAGCAACCAAACTATAGACAATAGAATGAAAATGGCAACCGTCGACATAAGTTTATGTTACCTTACATAACCTGTATCTATGACTCAGGCTTAGATTTGTTACGAGTTACCTAACTGAAGTGGCTACTTTACTGGGTGACCTCTGAAGTTGGTCCTCAGAGTCGCAGATGTTGAAAACATTCGTATGAAGGTATTGTTTCACTGTCATTATTGGTGACCTGAATTGCGTTGTTGCATTGTTGAAAATGAAGCCCAATTCGCCGTCCACAATGTCAATTGTAGAGAGCAATGGACACAGAAGGCCCTGTAATTAAAAATGTGCAAATTTCTGAGCGCCAATTCTACAAATTTTTAAGCAACCCATTCGCATGTCAATCGCAATTTGTCAAAAATGTATGAAAATTAAGGCTTTTTTGACAGTTTGCGACTGACATGCGAATGCGAACATTGTTGATAAATTATAAATAAATATTTTTTTTTTTCAAAAGTTCACATAAGTATCAATTATATAGAAGTTACATAATTACAAAGTTACATATTAATATTATGACGAAAACATTAAACTATGCCTAAAATAAATCTAGTGTATAACTTATGTTATATCGGTTAAAGGGCTACTGAATTCAATAATAGCGACCTGCCTGATGTAGGTTTATTCAAACCTGTGTTTCAGGCCATCACTTAACAACGCTGCGGGTTTTAGTGAACTATTATGTTGCTGTACATAGAGCTAGCATTGATAAATAATAATTATAATTTTAACTAAAAATTGACTTAACATTAGTAAACTTATTGCATTACTTCTAGCAATTTTTCAGTGTCTGAGTAATTAAATGTCGCTAAGTATTCACTCAACATTTCACTACATTTTTTACAATTTTCACTATATATATACTTAGAGACTTATTGATTTTATTATATAAGAACGGACCTTAAAATACATAAAACTTATTTATAGAAGTAGGTATATCTTGTTTTAAAAGTTTGAGGCTTTTAAAAGTTAGTAGAGTTGGTTGACAATCGCTGTCAAAAACCTGTCAAAATATTAGATTAGTAATAAAAGTATATTTAGCTTGAGTTATTTAAAAAGACTATGTCGAATGGGAATGCAACCGTTCTTCTTAAAAATATTTATGGAATGACGACACCATCACAAATGTCCTTTCTTGATACCTCTGTTAGTTTTCAACAAGAACATTTAATAGCAAAGTTTAAAGCTCCTTTAACGAGATCGAAACGGATGCCCAACTCACTACTGATCGTCGAGCCAAATAAGGATGTCTATTGCGTGTAACAGGCTTACTACAACCTTCTTGGTAAAGTATACCTTCTACAAATCAATCAGAATAATCCGTCCTGATTGAATATACTCATAAGTCACTCATAACCATAACACAAGCTTTGTAAGACCATCTTAACAAACTAAGAAGTAATCAGGATTATACGGAAGCCTCAGTTAGTGCCAAGACTAACAATGTTCGAGGGGATTATTTTACATTTTGCAATACTAGCCTACTTTCTATTCTTAGGCCCATATTCCAAAACGTAAACTCCAACTCAACTCGAACTCCATCGGAGCTTGTCATAATTGAAGTTTTTGCGTTTGTTTGCTCATCTCTCGAGTACGAAAACGTCAATTAGACAGCTGTCATTGACATTTTCGTGCTCATGTTGGAATTGGAGTTTGAGTTGAGTTGGAGTTTACGTTTTGTAATATGAGCCATAGTGCTCTGAACATTAGTCAAGATTGCCCGGTGTTCTGTTTTGTGTTCGTTTTAAGTCAGGAATTTGATTAAGAAACGATTCATTAATTCCTGAAATACTTGGAAGTAGGAAATTAATAAGAATGAGAGTATCAGAGAGACAGGCACCTATACATACAGGGTGATTTTTTAAAGTGTGCGTGGATGGCCAAATCCGAATCTATGAGGATTAGCGAAAAACACTGAGAGGAGCCTCGAACCCAAATTTGATGAAAACTAATACTGCATCATAGGATTTTAGAAAAATCTAAATTCCTAGCCAGGATATCGAACCGGTTGATTTTGATAAAATAAATCCTGTTATTACACCATCCGAAAGTGTCGCTAATAAGGATCAAATACTGGGATATAATAACACATGGCGTGTAATTTTTTATCAAGCTTTTGACACAAGGCAAATGACTAGATGTATCAAGTACAGCCTTTTACCTAAATAGGCCAAACCCCTCTTGGTACTCTTCTATGGGCAATTCTTGACAAAGAAATACTAAACAGTGAAATTCGACAAGCAGTACAAAATGCATCTTCAGCTATCACCTTACATCTAACGCACGTGCCATTTGTGATTCTAGGCCCTCGTACAATATAGTCACACTGTTAGGTGTCTAGACATGGTAATAAAACAAACATTGCATTCTGACATTTTGAACTCTGTTTTGTATGCGTTAGAGTGCATGAACAACAGTGTTTATTGTCGTTGCGTAGGTACCTTTACAAGTAAGTTTCGAAGTGAGTAATAAAGTATTACTTAATTGATTCTTTGGTCGATTGGTGCAGGTGCGTTTAGTGTTCCTGGTTTCTAAGATCAGGTTAAACTTAACTATAAATTTATTGGATAAAGGAACACAGGCGAGTGTTAAAATAGCGTGGTTGATAATACAACTTAATTTCGAAAACATAACCTTTACAATCTGAATGCATGTATCGTGTTCTTGTTACCGCCTTAATTAGGCGGTAACTCCCTTTCCATGTATTTTGCCTGGAGCGCCTACAGGTACTGAGCTTGTTACAATGTCCATCACATAAGAACATTCAGTACATTTGCGGACACTATTCTGTCTGATCTCTTAAAAGAGCTACAACTTATTCCAGTTATAGCTACAACTTATCCCCAGTTATAGCTGCAACATATCCCCAGTTATAGCTACAACTTGTCCCCAGTTATAGCTACAACTTATTCCCAGTTATAGCTACAACTTGTCCCCAGTTATAGCTACAACTTGTCCCCAGTTATAGCTACAACTTGTCCCCAGTTATAGCTACAACTTATTCCCAGTTATAGCTACAACTTGTCCCCAGTTATAGCTACAACTTGTCCCCAGTTATAGCTACAACTTGTCCCCAGTTATAGCTACAACTTATCCCCAGTTATAGCTACAACTTATTCCCAGTTATAGCTACAACTTGTCCCCAGTTATAGCTACAACTTGTCCCCAGTTATAGCTACAAATTGTCCCCAGTTATAGCTACAACTTATCCCCAGTTATAGCTGCAACATATCCCCAGTTATAGCTACAACTTGTCCCCAGTTATAGCCACAACTTATCCAAAGTTAAAGCTACAATTTATCCCCAGTTATAGCTACAACTTGTCCCCAGTTATAGCTACAACTTGTCCCCAGTTATAGCTACAACTTGTCCCCAGTTATAGCTACAACTTATCCCCAGTTATAGCTACAACTTGTCCCCAGTTATAGCTACAACTTATCCCCAGTTATAGCTACAACTTGTCCCCAGTTATAGCTACAACTTGTCCCCAGTTATAGCTACAACTTGTCCCCAGTTATAGCTACAACTTATCCCCAGTTATAGCTACAACTTGTCCCCAGTTATAGCTACAACATATCCCCAGTTATAGCTACAACTTGTCCCCAGTTATAGCTACAACTTATCCCCAGTTATAGCTACAACTTATCCAAAGTTAAAGCTACAATTTATCCCCAGTTACAGCTACAACTTATCCCCAGTTACAGCTACAACTTATCCCCAGTTATAGCTACAACTTATCCAAAGTTAAAGCTACAATTTATCCCCAGTTATAGCTACAACTTGTCCCCAGTTATAGCTACAACTTGTCCCCAGTTATAGCTACAACTTGTCCCCAGTTATAGCTACAACTTGTCCCCAGTTATAGCTACAACTTATCCCCAGTTATAGCTACAACTTGTCCCCAGTTATAGCTACAACATATCCCCAGTTATAGCTACAACTTGTCCCCAGTTATAGCTACAACTTATCCCCAGTTATAGCTACAACTTATCCAAAGTTAAAGCTACAATTTATCCCCAGTTACAGCTACAACTTATCCCCAGTTACAGCTACAACTTATCCCCAGTTATAGCTACAACTTATCCAAAGTTAAAGCTACAATTTATCCCCAGTTATAGCTACAACTTGTCCCCAGTTATAGCTACAACTTGTCCCCAGTTATAGCTACAACTTGTCCCCAGTTATAGCTACAACTTGTCCCCAGTTATAGCTACAACTTGTCCCCAGTTACAGCTACAACTTATCCCCAGTTATAGCTACAACATATCCCCAGTTATAGCTACAACTTGTCCCCAGTTATAGCTACAACTTGTCCCCAGTTATAGCTACAACTTGTCCCCAGTTATAGCTACAACTTGTTCCCAGTTATAGCTACAACTTGTCCCCAGTTACAGCTACAACTTATCCCCAGTTATAGCTACAACATATCCCCAGTTATAGCTACAACTTGTCCCCAGTTATAGCTACAATTTGACCCATTACTACTAGGGAAGGTTACAACTAAGAAAGAGTCTTTCATTGTCGACTACATCATCGCTTTCTATCTCATATGAGATTGTAGTCAAACGCAAACCCATCATAAAAAATCTCTTCATCCAGCCAAAGGAGCTAAACTTTGAATAAAATTTTCACAAACTATACAGAAAGAAACTCCGAAGCAGAAAAGCGGCACCAATATACTCAGAACCTCATGGTTCTGACTATCGAACTTTGGCGACGCACTTTGAAAAGAAAACTTCTCCAAACGATTCGAAACAGTGTATCATTAAAACACTGTAATTTATGTTGCAATTAACAAAGCTACTGGGCCCAAAGAAGTTTACCATCGACAAGAAGAGAAGAAGTAATGCTTCATTAATGCATGCACACAACGAACTCATGATTTACCTACCTACAAATAGGTAGACAGATACCTCAGTCACATGTTTGCTTCATTCAACAAACGACTGTGTGAAATTTCGCACTCACAAGTCACAATAATAAGATAGACTACACAATACACAATCTTCCGACAGCGTGTGCGAAAAATTAGCGTTTTCGATAATATGTCGACTTCGACACTTTGAAGAAAAACTATACATTGCAAAGCAAAGAGTAATTGTGTGAGTAAGCAAATGACATGCAGGATGCAGGTTAGACCGGCTCAAGGCTTGCTGTTGGAAAGTTCAGGAATTTGTCGTTGATTGTTACTACTAACATTGTAGATAAATGGCTGGCTAAATTCTTTGCGTGAGCGCTATTAATTATTTGTAAAGGAAATGTTTTTCATAGTGAACTTTTAAAGCTACGCAGGAAGAGCTAAACTTTAACAAACAATGGTCCACACACACTAGCTCGTGGCTAAATAATAACAGCCGCACGGGACGATCTTCAAGGTTAAGCAACGCTAGCCGAGGTCGGTCTCTGGATGGGTGACCATTTTACATACCGAGACTCCTCCGTGCCTCGGAAAGGATGTTAAGATGTTAGCTGTCGCTATACGGAAACTAATCACGAATGCACTCCTTTAAAGCTTCTAAAATACCAACTATGAAAAATTTGTTTTTAAAGAAAACCTCATAATAATAAATCAATAACCAATAAAAAAGTAATCGCTGTATTAATAAGCAATTAATAACAAAAATTGAGGTAGGTACCTTTAAATCAAGAAGATTCCTCGAATCTGACATTGTAGGTATAATAATGACTTGATAACAAGCTGCATCCGACTGTCTGTCAACATATAATTATCGTGTCATTTCAGGCAAAATACAATGTTATAAAATTAAATAGGTACTACTTTTGCCATTTTATTGTAGTTGAGTAGGTGGGTGATACTGATTAACCACTAGACAACTTAAAAAAAAAACTCGAAACCAAGTCCTTTCGGTTTTTTTTTAAATATTTATCCCGTGTTTGTTTTAATTGTCTTGTTCATTTTATTCAGAATTTAAAGGTTTTATGATATCTACCAATATTGCAAGATCCATTATGTAACGAAAATATATCAAATAAAATTAATAAACATCATAGACTCAAATATTTTATAAAACACACGACAACTGCTACAAACTTTTTATATCGATAAAACACCTATCACAAGACAAAACTGCCAATTAATCACTAGCAATAGATATACACCAAGAAAAGGCAAAGACAATTTTTTGCTAAGCCTTTGTGAATCACTTCATTATTTCGACTGTATGACATAAGATGGCTGTCACACTGGGCCAGTATAATGGTCCATTACCTACCACGCGCCTGGCAACCGAATATAGTCATCAAGATGGACAGACGGACATACCAATGACGATACAGTTTAGGCAACTTTTAGGTATCATGTGACAAAGAGTGGGATTCATAATGGAACTAGTATAGCCAAAATCTGGCTTATCGTAAAAACCGGCCAAGTGCGAGTCGGACTGGCGCACGAAGGGTTCCGTACCATTATCTAAAAATAAAACGGCAAAAAAATCACGTTTGTTGTATGATTTATTTTATTCTGTTTTTAGTATTTGTTGTTAAAACGGCAACAGAAATACATCATCTGTCTAATTTCAACTGTCTGACTAGCACGATTCATGAGATACAGCCTGGTGATAGACAGACGAACAGCGCAGTCTTAATAATAGGTTCCCGATTTTACCCTTTGGGTACGGAACCCTAAAAAGGACAAATATTCATATATAATTATGTACCTAAGTAAAATTAGTGAATCTCGCTTCACTGATGATAATAGCCTTCGAAATGGGAACTCTCTAGCTTTTAAATCTTCTCAAGGTTCCTTTGACAAGCCATTTTTTGTGGTATAATGATGTTAAACTTTGTCTATTTTTCCACAGAATCTTATTTACGTGCAAAATATCCAAAAACACATGACTGATTACTTACAAGACGACATGTTTGTTGAGGTCACCCGAAATGTCATAAGACGACAAACTTCAACATAAAATATGCTGAACATTCAGTTTCCTATCGAATAATGTAAATATATGCTAATCATTTACTAGTACCTACTTTACATTAGATTACTACTTGAAAGTCAAGGTACTCGTATATATTAGAAAACCTAGGTACAGCTAAATTAGATACACCATATAATTCTACCCCACTGATAAACTCAAAGATTTCAAATCAAAACTTCCTGGACATTATTTAAACAGTTGCGGAAAAGAATGATCTAAAAATAAATGTTACGGTCAAAAGCAGTCTGTTACTGTGAACGGTGAAATATCTTTAAAATTGACAATAATACTACCCTTTTTTATGGATGGGAAATCATCAAATGACTTCTTCCACTCTGGGTGGAGCAGATGGGATGCATGAAGGAGCCTCCTCGTGTAGCGCAATTTGTTCCATCAGACACTCAACTAACCTCTCGCTCGGCGCATCCTGGACAGTCACACCTAACACCTTATAAGACTGGTCAATCCTTCCCTTGCGGTGGTAGGGCTAACACCCGCCTGGTTCGCGACCACCCTCCCACCGGAGTTCGGCGTCAAGCAGCTTGCTGTGTTTCGTCGAAGCGTGGGAGTACCAGTGCCTCAAGGCATCTTCTGGGCACGCTCGCTTCATCATGGACCTCATCTAACGCTTTCCATCAGGCGTGATCGAAGTCAAGAGCTAGCCCATTCATTAATAAAAAAAAAGAAGGGAGTGTCAGACTCTTTCTGACTAAAACTCATCCTTTGCGTTCCAGGGCCGCGGTAACTCTCTCGAACATATTCCGCAACCCTGGCAGGATACTACTGACCCTGAGATGAGGATTTGGAACTTGTTGGTTTTAATAAATTGATCATTGGTTTGGTCAAGCAGATTGGTACAGTGTCAATGACTCACGGCGATATCAATCAATGGGGAGTCTTACTGCCACCACACATAGTTCCTTAGCTCAGTTTTTATTCGTATTCAGAATACCATCATCATCATCATCATCATATCATCCGAAAGACGTCCACTGTTGGACATAGGCCTCCCACAAATGAGGGGGTTTGCCATAATTGCCACGCTTGGCAGGCGGGTTGGCGATCGCAGTGTAGCTGTTGCAATGTACCTACAGAGAATGCTGCCGCCCATTCCCTGGTGAGTCCCTTAGTCGCCTCTTACGACACCCATGGGAAGTTATGGGATGGTGCTATTCTTTTACGTCCGACACCATACGAAACAATGAATACCAATTGGTCGGACTCTCGGTTCGGATTCGGAAATCTAACTCCAGTCTTGCCTAGAAGTACCGTGTTAGGTGTTACCCAGTTAATGGGTACTGGAGGTCTGGTAGGCAGCCGCTTCACGTAATATACTGGTAGCTGAATCAAGTTTCACATAGTTGGGAAAAGCTAGGTGGATGATGATTCAGAATAGCCAAGCGTGTTCCTCGCTGAAGTCTTCGTCATGACTTCTGGAGACAGCGCTACGTATTTTCATTTATCATTTCAAGATGATTTTTAGCACTCTGCGCTCCCTTGCGAAATCTTCAAGCGAGCAACCTCAATTGTAGCATCAGGAGATAGATTGTTAACATAACAAGTGAAGAGGGAAGATAGTCCGTGTGAGCATATCAGTAACCAATCGTAGTAATTTACGAGCTCGGTAACAAGGCAGTTTCCCTCGATTGTTTCAGCGGAATCGTACGAGTTCTTACAGATAAGTGCACTCTACTAAACTACACATGCACTTACTTTCCATACTGATTAACTGGTAATCTGAGATCAGCATGTAACAGAATGTAATGTAATTTGTAATCCTGTCCGGCCCCGGCGACACACCGGTGTGTCGCGAATTAATCGCGAATTTAATGTTTATTTACATATACATAAGATTTACTTTATATTAGGGAATTTTCACATGTTGGGCCCGAGTGGTTAAAGCAGTATGTAAGTTACCCTACTACTTCTACTAATATGATAAATGTGAAAGTTTGTGAGAATGGATGAATGTTTGTTACACTTTCACGCAAAAAGTACAGAACGGATTACCAAGAAACTTTACAATCATCTACATCAGAATAAAGGCGCAGACCCATTGCGCGCGGAGAGGCCACGCACGTGTGTTCAGCTTCGCTTTGCAAGAAAATGTATGAGATTGTGTCCACTGCAACCCACGGACACGCTACGCATCAATCCACGAATATGTACAACTGTATCGCTTGATCAGCGGTTTAATTTGTGGCCTAGCCTTTTCATTTAAATGCGCCGATTTTTCTCGCCGTCCGCAGGCCCGCGCCTATGGTGGCCGGGAATCGCCCTGCGACCCCCGACGCCCGGGGATGGTTTCGTCTGCGGGTCCGATTCGCACGTGGCCGTTTTTTATTTCCCTAGTTACAAAAATTGCAACACTTTTCACCACCATAATCAATGTCTTTGTAAGTTTAAAGTATTCATAAACAAAATATTGCACTTATGAAAAATCATTTATTTTCGCTTTCGTCACCAACTCACCACGATGATATACAAATCCGTAACATCAATCTACCAACATACACAAGGTCGTTTCTTTTCACCAAAACCAACAGGTTTCGACAACAATATTATTATAATCTGTGTATAATTAGATTTCCTAGTGACAACATGTACCGGGTATTTCTAGATTTTTTGCATTGAAGTCAATGTATCTGGGGTAAAACTAAGTAGTTTTTATTTTTATTGTTTTATAGCGGTTGTTACTTAAGGAGCTTGACTTAACTGTTGATAAGTTGTGCAATACCACATTCTCAGGTCTAGAAAAAGAAAAAAAAAACGTTCAAGAGCGAGGTGGACTCGCACGCAAAGGTTTCCGTACCATAAACCGAAAAAATCTATATTTAAATTACAAATCACTTTAATTTGTAATTTTATTAATTTTGTTATAGCGTCAATATAAATACACGTGATTTAATTTACAACTGTCTTCCTATTACGGTTCATAAGATACAGCCCGTTGACAGATAGACGGACGGACCGACGAACAGCACAGGTTTAGTAAGTGGGTTCCGTTAGTTACTTTTCGGGTTCGCAACCCTAGAAAAGTGTCGTCTGATTAGATCCTATCTAATACACTAATCTTAAATAATTATGTTTGCAAGCAAACGCTCTCTATCATGGGAATCTCTCAAGGGATCGTAAAACAACATTTTATAAGATACCAAACTAACCGCATTAATTATTTCAAACAAAGTTTTCCATTCCCAGGGAGTAGGTCTGTGTCCCAGCAGTGGGAACTTTACATATAGGCTGATTATTATACTTATGCTTTTCTAATTAGAACAAAAAATAATCTTCCTATAATGCGAAAGTTTAGATGTAGAACCAGCCAGAACGGCTATACGGATCTTGATGAAATTTTGCACAGAGATAGATTATAGTCTGGAATAGCACATGGATATGAGAAAATATATTCCTTGGGATAATTGCCGACTATCGCGAGCGATGCCGTTGGCAGAAGCTAGTTATACTAAATGCGATGGCAGTGATTCCAAATGGAATGCTCAATTGCTCATGTCCACAAGTCTTGTCCCACATTAATTATTATAATTATAAATATGTACATAATTAAATTATGTAGAATGAATGTGCATACTCAATTACTGTAATAGTACTGGTTTCTTTTATAATTAATTCGTAATTTATGGCAAGTAGTGGGAAGATGGCTAACTAAGTACTTATAATAAATTAATAACTGTCATCATGAGATTCCTGGCTCACCATTACATAAATGTCACCTAGTCATTTTCTTGTCTACTTACTTTTCTGTGAAGATTAACTTGTGTGCAAGTGTTACAAGGTATTTTAATTAACTTGCACCCAGTCAGCCATTTTGGTACCCGTTTGCTGCAATGACGTTCAAATACTTGAATTAGTAAGTTTCAGTTTCTGCAACGAACAGCTGCATTGTGGTTCAAATACTTCAATCATATTATGTGCAGTATTGCAGCGAAAATTTTACTATCGCAACTGATCGCAACACAACTATGTGAAAAATTGTCAAACGCGCATTGACTTATTTGCTTGTTGTATTTGTTATGGTGTACAAAAAAATACCTATTCCAAAATATCTAGCTACTTTGATTGGTTGAACGAACACTGGCCAGCCAATCATTTGACGTACGTTCAGTTCAAAACGCCTCAACCTGCGGCGTATCAAAAGCCAAAATTTTTGAAATTTTACTGTGTCATATTCTACAACGAGGTTAAACATCCAAGTTAGTAAAATAAAAAAATACATGAACTCTTCTATAAATAGAAGACAAGCACAAAAGGAACATTCATTTATTTTGATGTGTAATACACACACAAATATGCATATCTTGTCTTCGTTTTGAGGTTGAAACAACCATTTTTCCTTATTTAAATCACATACAAACAAATAAAAGTTCCCACTAAAGTTCGTCATGGTTCTTATGAAAGCTTCTTGTGACAGCATTTATTCATTATTCAAGGTAATAATGACCAAATAGGTTACTTCTAGGCAGGCGTCATCCATTTTCGACCACATCATCGCTTACTATCAGATGAGAAAGTAGCCAAACGTAAGCCCGTCAGAAAAAAAAATACCCTTTGTAACGTTTTCCCCCTTAGACGACCGCCTGACTAATACCAATACTTGCGCGCTATAAGTGCCTACCGAACAGCCGAGCGGTCTCGGTCCGCCGGCGGATCAAATTCAGTGCGGTTTTCGCAAGCAAAGCGCGCGCACGCCGTTCAATTTTAATAGTGCTGTTCGTTCGTACGCGTATTACGATTACGATACGATACGATATGATAAATTATTTCTTACGGCTTAGTGCTTTATTTGAAGTCGGTTCTCTTTTTTTAAGGCTTTTTTTTCATTTCTAGTGAACATCTCCGAAGATCATCATCAAACTAAGAAGTATTGTACTTATTTTAAAACGTTCTCCTAAATGTAAGAAATCCTTTTCTGAAAACCGCATCGATATCGGTTAAGCCAAACGCGAGATTATCGCGCACAAACATACATACCTACAAACCATACAAGTCAAACTTCTCAGTTTGGCCTGTATGTCTGATCACCTCCTTTTTTTTAAGTTGGTTAAATATTTTATAAATGATTCAGTAATCTGTGCTAATACTTATTTATTTTGACTATTGGTCAAGCTATATATTGATCGGAGAAATCACTAACGGTACCCATAATTAACCAATGGTTAACTACGGATCATAAAACTCGCCCTATGATCTAAGATTAATGTTATAATATCTTTTAGGAAAGGTACTGTCTCAATTGGAGCATCTCGCAAAGCAAGACAATTATGATCTAATACTGTTATTTTTCAGCTAATTATAATTACAGACATATTCCAAAGATTATTCTCTTAATCCATGTTTTAGAATAATTGTATCGATGCGTTAGTGTCCCCACGAGATGTTCTTAATTAACATTGACTAATTAATTATAATCAAGCGACGACTTGACCGGTCTCCTATGAAACTTGTTTAGAAAATAATTATCATATTGGACTAGTCTTCAATGCATTTACGTTTATTTTTAGTATTTTAGACTGTTCACGTTCAGAGAGGATATTTAAAACAATAATATGTTCTATTCAATCTTACAATTCATAATAATTAAAAATACAAAGTGTTTCAAAAGCACATCTTAATGATAAAATGTTATTTCCATTCAGACCTTTCATACTTGACACAAAGATCTATTAGAATCATGAGCCGAACTGAAGACAGGGTGTCTTCTGACAAAGAAGTTTAAACCCTAGAAAATTAAAGGTACATGAAAACATATACAACGTGTAACAGAATAAACGCAATACCTCTTAAGGGGTCATTGTAATCATCATTATGAACAACTTTTACTATTGGACCAACCCCGAAATCACGAAAAAAACAAGCTGTTCAGTATATTTTGTCGAGATCAACATCGGTGAAAGGTCAAACTTGGACAAAAAAACACACTAAAATAATAAGCCAACCATATTAATAATGTGTGTCAATCCAGCACGTGGATTCCAGCACTCTACGATTAAATAATAATTACTAATGCAGTTAACCATAAAACCGTAGGTCCACTTTTCAATCTATCGTGTTTACATGCAGATAATCACGTTTGACTCCAAGTGTATCTGCTGATATTTTCAATATTTCGACATTTACATGCTAATACCGTGGCGACATATTCATAGATATTATAATATTGCTATTGATATAACTAGAAGTGATAGTTTTATTTCAATATCTAATTAAAAATATGAGTAGTGTACAACTGCAGGTTTTTTTAGGCTCACATTTGACCACACAGTCTCATCATAAGGAAAGCGATGACGTGGTCGACGATGGAGCAGACCTGCCTAGAAGTAACCTATTCAAGTATTCACTCTTGACTTAAAGACCCCCAGAAGGCCTAGCCAAATACTTTTCTGTAGCGTTAACGTCACACGCTGACGTCAAAATGTATGGGAATGACATTAGGTGATGGCGTTTCCTTTCCACACCTAATGTCATTCCCATACATTTTATCGTCAGCGTCTGATATACGTTAACGCTACAGAAAAGTTTTTTGTTTTGGCTCCCAGTTTTCAAATCTTAAACCTGAATCCTAGATCTGAATCAGTTTCAGTCATGTGATAGAATTTCTAGTATTTTTTTTTGCTTAATTACAATTTCTTCTGTTCATTTTGTGACAAAACACAGTGCGATTCTTTAAACATGTCGAAGTGAACACCCGGGCGGGGCGCACGACAGGTGAGTTGTCAAACCATATAAATAAGATGGAATGACAGCTCTAATGTCGTTCACTCCACCTAGGTGAACACCGTGAGATGTCGACAGAATCGACCGGCTGTTCCCCCGTTCCCTTCTACAATGTCCTCTTCTTCTGCTTGTCCTTATCCGATTTTACTCGGGGTCGGCGCAACACGTTTATTTTTCTAAACTCTGTCCTACAAACCTCATGCTGTCACTCCCTTTTCTTTTATTTCAATCCACACGTTATCCCTCTCCATCCCTTCTACAATGACTATCTGTTAAAACTGTTTTCTTCCTTAGCTACACCATTTTTAAACACCTTCTCCGTGACGACCCTGTCCTAGCTACACCATTCATAATAATGTTGATTAATTTAATCGGCATAAGCACCAGTCATCCACTAACATGTTTATATGCATTCTAATCATATTCGACCAGATACATGCGCGCACGCATTTCGTAATGTGTGCATCATCACGATTTGCATCTATCACTGTCTAAATTGTTTTAGTTAGATGCACCGCGATTTGTTCGAAGGTCTTGGGTTGACAATGGCAGTGCATTATCAGGTGCAATATTCAACTGTGCTAACGAGCCAATTTTCATAATAGGAGCCGTGATTGCTAAATTTTGAGATGATATTATTATTTAGAAAATGTGACTTGATACTTCACTGGGCTTAATATTTGAATATTCTAAGACAACGTTGTTGTCTATCTGTGGGTAGTTTAACTTTGACGGCACGGTTGGCGCATTGGTTGAGCGGTCGACTGCTGCGTGTCACGGATTCGATTTCCGCACTGAACGAGAATCGAACGAGACCTTGGTAAGACTGGCCGTCAAATTTTTTTTTTAATTTTTGTTTTTTATCTGGTTTTGTAAAAGTATTCTAATTTATGCTGGCCTATAACTTGTGTTGTTTTTGTCATCGGTTTGCAGACTCCGTAAGATCATTGTAGCTTGATTAGATTATAATTTCTCGATATATTTTGAAAGTGAATATACAATAAATGCCATCCAGATTCAATAGTTTCCATTATTTCCGTGTCTAAATTAGAAAAAATAGTTTACAATTTCACGCGATATTTTACAACCTTTGCGTTTGCTATTTTCCAGTGACATTTTAATATAAGTTGGTAATAAGAGATCATGAGTAAATACATAAAACTTCGGAAAATCGGTACGACAGTTGGGTATACATCACCGTGTACCTATATTGTATTTGGTCCCCTTTAGCCCCAGGCAAAAGACTTGTTCAGACGTAATAATTATACTTGCCATTGAAGGTCTATATCATCTTCGAATATAAACAGACAGATATTAGTATTTATTAACAATATTTACATAATCGATGTCTGATTATTAGATAATACATATTTTTCTAATTAATCAAACCTGCTTTTTTTGATACTAGCGATTCTTGCGGCTTCAATATACGATCAAGTAGGGTATAATTTAAAAAAAAAACAAAGTAACTATCGATATCCTTCTCGAGTGTCATGTTTCGTCTCCTTCAAATATGTTGTACTAAACAAACAGACATACAGAAAAAACATCACGTTATACCGAGTCGTTCTGTTAGGGGTAGGGCCAGTTGTTCTATCCGTAGTTAACCAATGGTTAACAATTATGGACACCTAAATTTCGATAGTGCACGTTTTTAGGGTTTCGTACCCAAAGGGTAAAAACGGGACCCTATTACTAAGACTCCGAAATTACTCTGAAATAATTCCACAGATGATATATTTCTATTGCCGCTATAAAAACAATATACAAAAAACAGAACAACAAACGTGTTTTTTTGCCGTTTTTTATAGAAAATGGTACGGTACCCTTCGTGCGCGAGTCCGACTCGCACTTGGCCTGTTTTTTATCAATATTTAGTTTGACTAATGGTCAAATATATAAATGTTAGTTGAAAACTATTAGTTATAGCTTAATAACAATTTTATTGATCGCCAATCCCATTTTTACGAAATTTTTAACCCAACCTTAATCCATTGGTTGAGTTACCTACGGATAGAAAAACTCGCACTAATCTTCTGTCACGTTCATTGATTGGCTGACCAAAACAACGCCCACCAATCAAAAGAATTGACGTAAGATTTGACAACAGCCTTTAAAAAGTAGGGGTCAGTGTCGCGCTTTTGATAAAATTGTAATTAGAGTCAGGTTTATCATGATTCAGCAAGTGTTGTGAAATTAACGATACATAGGTAAGTGATTGATCATAACATGCACTGTACTTCACTGATATGTTACGAAATTGTTGACATTTAATTTATTCAATGCATCATGTTTTGACAGAGGCAAGTGCATGTTAATTCTAATTGATAGTTTAGTCCTACTTTATGCTCTTCAAATAAATATGCATATAAAATCTAAAGACGTTATTGGTTTTTAGAAAGGAAACAAAATTATTAATTTCGAATCATTGGTATTCCATGTTTACTCATTTTTAAATATGCTACATATTTTAATATTTAAATATAAATCATCCTGCAATCAAAAAATCAATTCATTAGAATGCTTAGCTTTAGAATTAATAAAAAACAATATCGTCAAATTAATTATAACAATCACCTGTGTCTAAATTGAAAACTGGTTGAAAAAAATATGACCTTAATTTGCATTCATTCGAGCTTTATGCTTTGCATCACGTGTTTGTTCTAGAGAACCTGTACACCAGTTTTAAAAAACCAGATTTTTCTGTAGCCATTTTTAATTTTAATCTTTAAAATCTGGTCGCAAAATTAATGCGCCAAATAATATTGTAAAACGCGCGTTAACTGCTGTTAGTTCAAATTTTATAGGCACATTTATTGATAATGAAACAATAATTATGAAGAAACAATAATTATTACATGAAAAAATATCCGGTTCACAATTTATTTTTTGAAACGACAATTCAGTGAAACGAAACGTAAAAGGGACGCTCCCGTAAAATCAATAGATTCGCACATGCGTACTAACAAAATATGGTACGCGGGGATCCGCGGGACGCATGCGTTAAAAAACCAGTAAGTATATAATAAGTACGTATTGTGAACTTGATTCTCTTTACATCAGCCAGCCCGATCCTTGATCTGGCTGGCTGATGTAAAGAGAATCAACTATTTTATAAAAACCATTCAGTGTTGAATGCTTGGTATGTTTGTAATCTCTGGAAGAATCCGATTAGGATGATTCTTTCTCTGATAAAATCCTACCATATCATATATAACCATCAATATCATCATTATTTCACATACAGAATATAATCACAGCCATCACAACTGGCCACAGGTCTTTTAATAAACACCTCTATGTCATAGGAGTCACTGACAGCCCACTCTGCAGAGCCTGCATGGAGGAGGATGAGACAGCAGCACATCTGCTTCTAAGCTACCCGGTAGTCGCCAATTACAGGGTTAAGTACTTCGGAAACCCAGGTACACTCTGTGAGATAGTTTGTAACACCAAGGCGTCGCTGGCCTTTCTTGAGGAGCTGGGGTGGATCGAATAAAACATTTTCCCACCTGCACGCAAAATACGCGCTTAGTCGTGGAGTTGCGGAAACCAGCCCGATTTACATACATTCATACATCATCATTTTAGCCGAAGGACATCCATTGCGTCTCCAAGTGTTGTCACCATCAACTGGTCTTCAATCCTGTGCGTACGGCATCCAGCGGGTTCCCATAGCCCTCAGTAGGTCATAGGTCCACCTTGTGGGAAGTCTTCCAACGCTGCTTCTACCAATACTTGACCGCCACAAAGTACCGCAATACGCAGCGTTCTGACTCATTAAGAAAGAAAAGATCGTAGCTTATATGGAAAATGTAAATAATAGAGTAATCTGTGTAATAAATACTCTTTGTGTTATATTCTGTATTAGATTATTAAAATAAAATTCGTTTGAGTGACCTTCATTTAATAACAGGTATCTTGATTCTGGTATACAGGGTTCATTTGCATAACTCTCATGTCACGGAGACAGTGTACTCAAAAAAAGTTCTATCTCGTGTTAGCAAATTAATGGGTTTTAGAACTTGTTGTTCTGTACCACACGTGCAGATGGTGTAGTCGTTGGTTCATTGACCTTGGTAATATGGAAGAAGCTCAGATTAGCTAGAAAAATATTGATCGATTGATCATAAAACCCACTCTTTTTGAAGAGTAGAGTTTAAAAATAGTGGTGTTGTAATGGCGGTGCACTGAGTCGTCGGTTCCAAACTCATCTAGTTTTGAAATAACTAAACCAACGTCTGTAGGTGTATAACACTAAATAATCGCCATTTATTATTATCCTAATTAATATTTTAAATGCAACAGTGAGTTCGTTTCTAACGCATTCACGCCTACATCGCTGAACTAATTTCGATGAATTTTAGTAAAGATGTAGATGAGTCCTCGACCGCCTTAATCTATATTAACGCGAGCGAAGCCACAGGTAAAGTTAGCCATTTAAAATTTTAGATTGATTGCTACCAATAAGGTGAATTTGATGCCATGCAAAACTAAACACCAATTAATATAAAATTCTTCGATTACTGGGTGATTGAGTGACTGACAGACAACGCACAGCCGAAACTATTGGTCGTAAAAAGCTGAAATTTGGCGTGTAGGTTGGTCCTTGGGGAGTGTTGGGGAGCACTAAGAAAGTATATCCCGAAATACGTACGAAAACGGAATAAAACGGGATAGGCGCGCACGAAGCCGCGGACTAAAGCTAGTTTTAAAATAAAATCATTAAACTCAACATGTCATGCCGAAGACATGGCATAGACACAAACAGTTCAGTTCCGAATTACATGATCGACTTGAAATAAATCAAAATGTCGATGACAAACAATTAAAATGTCAACTGAAAGCAAAAGTCAAGATTATGCAATACAGTCCTGAAGCCTTTTAGCCAACTGTCAAGTGATCAAAAGAAACTTCGCGAAAGAATCGATGACCTTTGCAATCGAGATAAAGAAATATCAATAATGACACAAAAAATACTTTACGACACAGCAAGGGAATAAGATGACCCGTATCGATTACATCGAACAATTCTCGGTCACGAGTCGATCGTAACTCGATTTTTCTATCGAATTAGTTACGATTAGAGATGTCATTCCGCTATTACGTGGACGAAAAATTTCAACAAAGTTGTGACTAATGTGACCGCACACGAATCGTAAAATCGTAGTAAAGTTGCGCTTTTACGTACCTGTGACTCGGTAAGTACTGTTTTGTAAGACATTCAATTTGTCTACGCATTTGTGTTGTATTGCAAATGGTGCACTTTTTTTGGTTCATGCGGTGCGTGTAACTTCATATTAACGAAAGCCCAAGCCAACACGTGTATATTAGCCCAAGCCAACACGTGTATATTAGCCCAAGCCAACACGTGTATATTAGCCCATGTCAACACGTAAAGGTGCTCCTGTCTATCATCTTTCTTCTTTGCTCATCATTATTTTGATTTAGTATATTGGTCTGAGGGGAAAGTGGTGCTCAAAGGGCTAGCGAGGTAATATAGAATTAAAGAACCCAGATAAAAATAAATGTCAAAATGCAGTCTTCATTTGTGTTACACAACTCGATTAATCCCTTATAGATCGGAATCTAAATTGCAATCCAAAACAGGTTGTGAAGAGCACTTGAAAATGTGAATTAGCATTAAATCAAAGGCAACATGAACATAGAATAGTATTTAAAGTGTGAGGACAAAGGTTACAATCGTTCGTGAGTGTGTCGTGCAAGCCACAGGATGCTAATCTTAGAATTAGGTGAGGAGGCACACGCTGATAAACTTTTAGCTGATTAAGGAGGTAAAGTCAGTTGATCCTTGTACAATAGTGATATCCAGCAACCGGTTAGACTGCAATGAGACCAATATATAGTTGAGAAAGGCTAGGCAAAATAAGGAGGTAACGCAAACATATAGATCATACAACCTATGACTGGAAAAGACACAAGTTTAGTTTTTACTGCTTCCGTGGTCGAAGGGTCTAGGCGTCTTATAAAAGTCTCTAAATCTTAAAACAGTACCACACTATCTATACAGGAACTTGAGTTAAAACCAAATTACATTACCAACGCATACTATTAACCCCTCTGTAACATACGTAGCTGCTTATTGTACACGACAAAACTAAAAACATTAATATTCCACGAGATATAAAGCAATGTCGTCCTTTCATGTCACCACATGAAACGCATCTATTTTGCTGAACGTACATACCGTACTGATCACGACTGACTGCATTCATTTGCATCAGTCAGTATTATCGCTAACAAATTGTTTGAGTTGTGACAGTCTAGTATTACTAAAGTAATTTTAGGGTTGAACTTAATATTAAATTATAACGCAATAAGTATTGAAATCATGTGCTGAAGCGTTAGTAAATGTCTACATACGTCTAGATAAAGATCTATCTCTGGTCTTGGAGTCACGATTTTTTCACAGCTAAATATTTTTAAATTGCATAACTTATTTTGTATATGTTCCTGTGACAGTAAAATGCCAGAAGTTCCCCGAAGGAAGGGAGATAGTTACCGGAGTGAGCGAGACAGTCATAGGAGTGCATTAACCCTCTCAATTATTTATGTTGCTGTGAACTAAAATGGATGTGCACTGTTTCTATACCAAGTCGATCGACTAATCAAGATATTAAGTCCGTGTCTTGAAAAAACAAATGACTGGCAGTTTCATTTGTTTTTTTTAACATTATTTGAACTTACTTCAAGACACAAACATCTCGAGTGCCAATTTTACTCATTTTTAGGCAACGTGTGAACGTTGCCTAAAATCGCAAAATAAAAAAAGTAAAATCGCATGTCAGTCGCATCTGTTAAAAAAGTATGGAAATTAAAGTTTTTTGACAAATTCCGATTGAGATGCGAATGCTAACATTGCTTAAGAAATAGTAGAATTAGGGCCATACAAATTTGACTACTATAATACTCGTTTCGCACATACTAAGGTTTATTTGAATTGGATCCTATAGTCATATTTTGTATGATAATAAATTTAAATTTATAAATTTTGTTATTGTCTATTTAGGTAATTTTTTTTCAATTATTTGTTATCACATCCAATGTTACATAATCTCTCTCTCTCTCTCTCTCTCTCTCTCTATGTCGCACAAAATGAAACCAAAATACTACCCTGGCTCTTGTACTAAGAGATCCTGTATCACAAAAGCCAGCACTTAAGAAGTCTTATACCCCACCGCCATCGAGATGGACTCGTATCCGTGCCCAAGGACCACCCATTCATAACCCCTCGCTAATAAGCACCTTCTCCAAGATCACGATCGCCGACAGCCAACATTTGCATAAGGCGACGTATCATTATCACATCGCTCGTGTCGTGTTGGTCTAGCTCTGGCAGCATCCCTGCAATTTGAGCTGAACCCGTTATTATGTTATGCAACGTGAATTGTGAGCCTTGTGGATGTAATCGGTAATGCTGTGTTCCAGTGCGAGGCTGGAGAAAGCTTAGCGATAGAAATAAGGAAATAGTGGCGTATGTAACTCTTTTACACAAATTATTAATTGTATGATTTTCTACCCATAGAATTAACTGGCGGATTTTCGCTGGCAGCGTTACTATCCAAATAACCTTCGGATGGACTGAAAGAACTTAAAAACAGAAAGGAAGATAGTCTGCTCCTGTGTATTCCTCGTCAATTAGTTAGTAATAATAATATATTTATTGCTACACAAGAGCAGATGTACAAAATGACAAGGAATATCTTCATAAATCTACACAGATCATGTAACCCTGTCTCCTAAACTAGGTTGTCCTGTATCTTAGGAGACAGCAATTAAACTTATAATTTTGACTTTTAATAATTATATATTATCCCTATTCAAACATTTTTGTTTTTCGGTTGTTCAACTTTTCATTAAACAATCAGTTTTCCCGCGGAGTGAAATGCAAGCCATTGAAAAATGCACGGTACCCTTGAGTTGGTCCGCCTAGTTGCCGGTCATAAACCCTCTTCGAGAAATAATTGATTACAATCGTCGACAGAATGTAGGCAATTTGTTGCCGTGAATAGGAGATCGTGCGACCGCCCGTCGACTATAGCTCGGATCGGAATGCTACCTTCTCAGAAACATAGCTCATGGTGGACATCTGCCATTGAGGATTCTGCCCAAGGGCTTTCATGATTGCTATTCAGAGCATCGAAGTAAGTGTTTTAAAGTGTACTAGAAAACGGATAAATTGTAAACAAAAGCCTTGAAGAGTAGCGCCAGTAATAGAAATGAATCAGTTCGATTTAGACCATAAAAATATAGTAAAACTCTTTAAAAAGTAGAAAATGAATGCGGGCAAAGCTTCCATAAGTACCATCTAAACCAGTCTTCGTCCATAACTAATAGATTAGTATTAGTTATGGATTATTTAGTTAGTTTAATAGTAGGTGTAGACACAATGTAATATACCTAATATCGACAAGTTGTTTCTGTTGTTTGTGTCTTACACTCCCTCAATAAACCTACACTCCCTCAATAAACGCTACGAGCTAACCATTTCATGCAGTCTAGCAGTTGCATTGCAGTCACGAGACGCCAATTGACGACATGGTTGGCGCAGTGGTTGAGCGATTGACTGCTGCGCTGCGTGTCGCGGGTTCGATTCCCGCACGGAACAAATATTTGTATGGCCTACAGATAGTTGTTCCGGGTCTGGCTGTTTGTGTATGTTAGTTTATATGTTTGTCAACGCACCCACGATACAGGAGAAATTCCTAGTGTGGGGCAACGTTTTTAAAAAATCTACTAATTTCAAAGCAACGTCGCATTCGCATGTCAGTTGCAATCTCTCAAAATTGTATGGAAATTGAGCATTTTTTGACAGATTGCGACTGAGATACAAACACGAACGTTGCTTAAAACTCAGTAGAATTGGCACTCTGAACCCAAAACGACAGTTAAATCGACAAAGGTGGCCAAAGTTGACCTTTAGTGTTACAGGCCACTGAGCACCAAGTATCCACAAACTTGTGCAAGTACCTAGTACAGTATATCTCCAAAAAAATAATTAAAACCACAACCTTTTCGTACAAGGTCGAGCGAGCGTTTGATAACCTTTAGTGCGTGTGCAACGTTTGATGTGTCCTAACTCCTAAATCGACAAATTGTTGTGTTAAACTCTTTGACATCGTCTTGTACAAGCGTGGCGAATGAATTAATTGCTGAGCCCGTTTTCGAGTTACGAGTTATGAAACTTCCTATGTTTTAAGTAGGTAGGTACGTTTTTCATTGAAGATTAAATTGCAAGTTACTACTTTCTTTCAATTCTTATGTCAACTATTGTTGTGTGTGGTCAATTAAATCACTTAAAATATTCAATTGATTAGCTTTCAAGACGGACACACTGTGACTCTGTCTTAGTAGGAAACTGAATGGCCGACTGTTCTTGACAGTGATATTTTAGTCCTCCTCGTTAATCGCTTTATCATAATTTCTACAGATGATGGACATAATAATGACCGATTAAAGTTTTTGTCGATTTACATAATTGAAATACTACTTCCTACTGTTCTTATCACCATCATCATGTCAGCCGAAAGACGTCCACTGCTGGACATATGCCTCCCCCAATATGAGGGGGCCATAATCGCCACGCTTGGCAGGCGGGTTGGCGATCGCAGTGTAGCTGTTGCAATGTACAGAGAATGCTGCTCCCCATTCTCTGGTGAGTCTTTTAGTCGCTTCTTACGACATCCACCTTCCTTATAAATGTGAAATTTTATGAAGTTTTTCACACAATAACTGTCTGAAGTCCACGCAGATGAAGTCTTGTGCAGGAGCTAGCAGAAATATAATACTAAACGTGAAAATATAATCAAAATTGATCGAAAAACCAACGAGATATAATAATAATAAATTCTATATATAACTATTTTAAACAAATATATCTGTCCCTCTCGCGAAAACGCTGTTTTGTATGGCAGCTGTACAGGCGTCATGGACTTTCTTTGACGTCAAAGTCCATATCGGACTTCTTTTTCTAATTGTCAACTTTGAAAATTTTTAATTTCATCGCCGATGAAGTTATATTATTTTTAAAATTATTTAATAAGTGCTTTCTAAAGCTAATAAGTATTTCATTTTCCAAATAAAAAAAAATCATGCATATTCCATATTGTACCGTCATCACAAGTTTACTCAAAACCCAAAATCCGCATGACATAACCGCTCATTTTCAAAATTCGCCAGCCGGTCCCTTCCTGAATGTCAGGGTGTTACCGACACCACTGACACAATGACACGCAACTGACGCCTCGTTGCACAATACACAGTTATGACACGTGCATCTTGCATGCATGTGTAATCAAATAATTGAATGGATTGAATGTCTGTCGTGTGCGAATCTCTCAAGTGTGTCGGTCTCAATTCGGCGACTAGATTGTAATTATGGCTTTGAATTGTGTTTACTTTAATTTGTGTTGTGTTGTGTAAGTTGAGGATAAATATTATCTAAAAGCATATATGCTACATACTTATTTACTTACTTTGCTATACCTAACTAATGATTTATAGCAAATAATGAAAAATATATTGGAGAAGAGACAAGATTGTAATAATTCATTTGTAAAGGCATACAAGACAATCCTATGCTTTCCCAACTATTGTTTAAATGGCACTTCTTCTTCTTTATCGTGTGGGCAAAAAAGCTTTCAAGAGACAGAATTCACTAGAATGAGTCAAAATAAATAATATATAGGACTAACAAGAATACGTAACACTGGTTGAACTTTTTATATAAATATAGATACTTAGCAACAATAAAAGAATGAGTTTGTAATTAAATATTAGCACGAGGACTGATTAGCTAGGCATTCACTTGAAGTACTTTTAGCTAATCTTGGTTATATTTCGTGTCATCCATCATCACTCGTTCATTAAACTTATTCAGTTAACTTACCTACTTACGTAATTTACGTTGCTTCCTAGTTAATTTTACTTGAAAGTCTTTCTAAGGCTGTAGTCAGACCTGGCTTGGGCTGGCTCCTTTCTCTCGAAGCATCTACGGTAAGATATTTTTGAAGGTCTGTTATTTAGCTGAGTGACTTTGAGATGCAGACCTATTATTTTTGACCAAATTTACCATCACTTACAAATATTTTGTCTTTTTCAAGCTAGTCTGCAAAATTTGCATTATATAAATTTGCATGAAATAATTATACAACTTCTTTAACTGTATTTTCATCGTTAAGCACTTTCCTTAAGCCCCTACAAGATATAAAAGGTCCTATCCTTTTATATCTTGTAGGAGGTAAAGTTCACCTGCCATATTATCTCCGCACCACCCTTGGTAGTGAAGAATGCCTAGTCTACATTTGTCATGATGTCTAAATAAATAATAAAGACTGAAGCTTTAGTAGGACTGTTATTAATTTATTATATGACTACATTATTGTATACCTCATTACATGAGCAGGACAAACATTTTTAAAAACAAGTGCACAAAGGGCGGTCTTATCGCACAAGGCAATCTCTAACATACAACCTTTGAATGGACAGTTATGAGGCTGCTGTACTTTTTCTTGCTCAAGAATAAGTTGTTGGACATCGTCTTTAGGACCCCTTTCTCATTATACACACGCCCAAAATATCAAAACTTACGTACATACGAGTCTGTAAATAATATTGTAGTTCCTACCAGTGAGTCATATCATTCTGTTCGTAGCCTAAGCTGACAAAGTTGTCAGCTATGTTGACATATAACTTGAACAAGATTTCTAGTTATGCAAAGTACAATCATGTCATCGTTTGCTCTATAATTTAAATATTACCGTCATGTTATATTGTGATGTATTTTTGTCTCTGAATAATATACTTTATATTGTATTTTTATTTATATGTGTATTATAACATAACACATAACAACAACATGATCATAACATGTGTATTATATATAATGACTTTTTCATTTAATTGTGATCTTTTTTCTCTGTTTTGTTAGAGTAGACTCGTATCTCCTAATCAAGCATGTATCTACTCAAGGCAGCTGTTTTCATAAAATCCAATTAGTTATACTTCTGAATTAAAAAACTTTCTGAAAATACGCAGTACATATAGGTCTGGTCATAAAAATCGAATAATCCTAAGATATCCGAAAGTATAAAAATGTATAAGTAGTTTGTCTAGGTAAATCACCGTTCTATACTTGTATTGTAATTTACCATCACCACTTCAAAAACCTATTGCAAAGACACCTACAATAAATCCTAACACACATACACATAATAATATCATAGAATATTCCTTTCGATTTTTCTGAAGCACGCGTAGGCACGGGCTATGAGTCAGTGGTTGATATCGACAAGACATTAGTGACGCCTACTACTACACTAATCATAACTTCATAAGACAAGCTGTAGTGGCGCCTAACGCGAGGTTAACAGCTTACTACAGAAGTTATTTAATAACTTACAACGTGGGCTTTGTTTAAATGATAATTACGTGTACGTCATTTTATGTTCTGGAGTCAGTACTTAATGGTTTTTTCGTAGACATTCCATGCATCTCAGCGAGATTACTATCACGAATTAAGTTGCGCAAAACATGCCTTGTGTAGGTATACACCATATGGGCCTGCCAGGGTTGCAGATTTTGTTCGGAAGAGTCACCGCGGCCCTGGAACGCAAAGGGCACTAGGAGGAGCACGCCGAGCACGGATGGGTTTTAGTCAGTAGGAGCATGACACTCCCTCCCGCTCCACCCAGAGTGGAAAGAGTCACTTGAAGATTTCCCATCCAGAAAAATAAAGGTAATCACTATATACCTACTAATATTACACATTTGAAAGTAATTCTGTTTGTCTGTCTGTTACCTCTTCACTTGTCATCAACTAAACAGGTAGGAAGCTAGTCACTTTAGATAATTCTAAGTGTTTACAATCAAAATGAGAGACTGACTCTTTTTTTATACGATTGGAGATCATCAAATGACTCCTTCTGCCCTGGGCGGAGCGGAAAAGAGTGTCAGACTCTTACAGACTAGAACCCATCCGTGTTCCTCCAAATACCCTTTGCTTTCACCTCGGTGACTCTTTCGAACAAATTCCGCAATCCTGGCAGGCTTGACTCCTGCTTAAGGACTTTTGAGACCGGATTCAGTATTTACTCTAGGTGCAACGATCTCACATACGAGTATATTAAACTTTGTATTCCAAATATTGTAAAACATTTATTTGAAAAGAGTAACTATGGAGTTCTCGTCCGTTCTTCTCCATAAGAATCTACCTTTGTGAACGGACAGTTGAGTCACCTTATTTTTATACATAATATTTTAATGTAAATGATGACGTTCAAAAGTTCCGTTTACAGGCCTAATTGAAGTAAACGTTTTGACTTTGACTTTGTCTCACAAACAGTAAGTTCTGGATTAAATGCTAACATTTTAAACTACAAAGTCCAAAAGATAATTAGATAGGTAGAATCTCTCCGTTAGTAGAAAGTCACTTAACAACCTGATATCTACTTAGCCACAAAAAGACCGTTCGTTTTCTAGTTGATTTATAGTTCAATTAAAGCTATTGACCAAAAGAAAGAACAAAGTTCAAAAGATGCGACATGTTTCAATTAAGCCATTAAGCCCATTATGTCGTAACACAAAAAGTCCATTGTTCACAATAGTTCGACACAATGCCAGTAATTGGCGAGACGGAACGATTATTCTGTAATTATTGTGCAAGACGAAGCATGCTGATCTTGCATATCATTAGACATTGTTCTGGGTAAGCGAATTTTTTAAGTTTTTTTTTTAGTTCAATCACGGGTCGGTCTTTTCAGCAGTCTACTAGGTGACTCTGCGTTATGAGTCTGCACGCACTACAAAATTGTTTAGTGAGAATACATTAGTAAAAATTGCTTGATGCTGATAAGTATGTATTGTAAAATGTGTGTTTTTCAATTTAAGTGGACCAAGCTTAGCTACCAACGTGACTTAACAGAACAGACAGATGTATAGCGGGAGAGTTTGTTGTTCCACTTCTTCTTCCCAGCTGAAACTCTAGGAAGTGATGACGGCGGGCGTTTTGACTGGTTTGGACTGTCTTTTGTCATTTTGCATTTACAAAAAGTACTGATTCTCAGACCAGTTAGAATAAATCATGATTTGACATTCACCGCAATAAGCATTTCAACAGAAAGTGTTCTGGCATAACTTTTTATCATAAAGGCTTTATAGCCGAGCACTCAAACGAAAGTGACATAACTTTAGTCACGAAATAACATCAAGTACAATGACCCCAACATTTAGATGATCTAGATCAAATTCTAGACTCTCACTCGACAGAAAATAATGACGAAACTTACTGAGGATGTTCATATTATGCAAACGATCACAGTCATCAAATGAATGGATGGACGATAAAACTAAAGATTATTGCACGGTAAGACTAAAATTAACATTACCGGTACTACACAGGATGTTCCAGAAATGCGTGGGTATATTTTAAGGGGTATGTTCTGTATCCTTACTTTAATATTATAACGCGAAAGTTTGTAACTATGTATGGATGTTTGTTAATCTTTCACGCAAGAACTACTGAATGGACTCGATGAAATTTGGCACAGAGGTAGATTATAGTTTGGAATAACACATAGGATATTATATATTATATATAATATTTATTAATATTTAATATTTTATCCCGGGAGTATGTTCCCTTGGGATGATTTTTGACATTCACGCGGGCGGAGCTGCGGGCGGCAGCTAGTCTGCTATATACATAGTAACGGCCTAGGTATAACAAAATAATGAAAAAAAAAACAAAAAACCCGTCATCAAAAATGTCAAAAAAAGGTCTAAACAAACACTTTTAATGCAGTACGATATACAGTTGGTGGCATCGAGCCGGTGATTGAACTAAAATAATCGCCACGTCCGAACAAGCTAGATCGAAACAAAAAGTCTATATATTTTTTATTTGATATGGTTTCTGGACTGTGCTATACAGTTAAGAAACCACCCTTAAATTATATGGCCAGTCACTTCTGGAACACCCTGTAGTACCGGTAAAGTTAATTTTGTTACCTAATTCAGATTATGCCCGCGGGCATTCCGGTTGCGTGACTTGGAAGGCGGAACAGGATTTTGTCGGAATGGCTAGTTCCCTGTGCGCTATGGTGACATTATACAGTTGTATATGTCACCGGAAAATCGTAAGATTATAATAAATCTATATTAGATTATAATTTCTCGATATATTATGAAAAAATCGTTTTTTTTACAATAAATCGCATCCAGATTCAATAGTTGCCTATAAATATCCGTGTCTTATTCAGAAGAAAAACACAGCCGGATTGAGAACCTCCTCCTTTTTTTGAAGTCGGTTAAAAAAAGTTTACAATTTCACGCGATATTTTACAATCTTACGACGATGCCATTTTCCGGTGACATATAAATTGGAGAAATGTGGTTTCCACATTCATTATTGGAATATCAGTGGCAAACAAAAAATCTTAATTACAATCATTAACTAAAAATATGCCTAAGTATTATTAGAAATAATTATTTTATTTTCAGGTACTTCTCAGAGTGCGTGATTTTAAGAATAATCTGCATATTATGATAAAAATAAAATAAAACAAAAATGTGTAATAAATCTAACCAATGTAGACAGGTATGAAGACAGTGAAAGGGACCCCAAATGATACTAGTTTTCCTTGATTTTAGAAGTTTATTGTCATGTTCGACTTGTTTCTTAGTTTTAGAAACATAGTGGCTGCCTCATACATTGGTACGTTATTACCTATCTATTATTTATTGCAATCTAGCTTCTGTCTACGGAACACACAATATGCTGTTCACATACCAAGGGAACATGGACCAGGAATGAAAATATACCATGTCGTAATCCAGGATGGTCTTCTCAGCCAGTCAGCTTAGGCGTTTGCAATAACCAGATATCAACCTCAATCATCTGAAATGGTGCCTGAAGATTAGACACCGCGTTTTATTTTGTTTGACAGTATCTGGTGCTATACATACTATTGTTTCTAGAACTAAATTTGACATACGTTTCGTTTATATTCAGTTTCCCGTACCCTTTGCACTTTGCACAACTGCACAGCAAATGGACAATTGGACACTGAAGTTACCAACTAAGGCGATTTGGTAGTGTAAGTATAACCACTGATTTGGCTGACTGTATAGATGCTGTAGTCAAAACACTCACAGTACAAACAAATCTATCCCTTACTATGACATGCCAATGCTAATCGTGATTCCACACAAAAGGGATGGTGCTCTTCGTCCTGTATAAGTCCGTCTCTGTAACACACAGAGACGGACTTATACAGGACGAAGAGCACCATCCCTTTTTCACAACGTATTCGTGATGGCAATGACACGCCTTAGTACAAGCTAGTCCTGTACGTTGGTACCTGTTATCTTTACAAATTACAATGTATCATTGTACAAGACAAAATTATCACAACAACGCCAACACAATATTAACCTGGATATATATATAGCCCTTTGAATAGCTCTTAACGAAGTTCAAAATAATTCTGCAAAACCAATATCATATAAGAGACGAATCTATCAAAACTCTTACATAAATTCAACCTATAGATTTCATTAGAGTCTATTCAGAATTCTAGATAACAATCGTGGCTAAATAAATCACGTTCTGAAAGTAAAGGACTTTAACATGGCGACTCGTGACGTCATCCTTAGCTAGTGGATCGGTGGTATGCCCACGCGCAGGTGACAATGAGATGAGCTTTTAATTAATGAAAAACTCAGCTACCTACATTGGGTTAAATGTAACTGACAACGAATTAAATGGTTAATAAATTTTAGGCTTTTTTAATTAGTTAATTGAATGAATATGTCTGAATCACTTACGTTTCGCAGACAATCTGATTCTGGTTCTAAGAATGTCCAAAAAAGGTAAAGCAACTATCAGAAACACTTAAATTGACATCGATTTATGTCTTCTAGACTTTAGGTATTCTCTCTCAGCATATATCCTGCCTATTTAGGCATAATATAATTAAAAGTTAGTTAATATTAATTTATTTATTCATTTATTCATCTCACACACCATGTGTGGTACAAATAAATTAATATTAACTAATTTTTAATTATTAATTATATTATGCCTAAATAGGCAGGATATACTTATGCTGAGAGAGAATACCTAAAGTGTAGAAGACTATGTTTACAAATAAAGATTCTGATTCTGATTCTGATTATTTGTTAAATTGAAATTATGTATTAAATTAATAATTGAATTATTTAATTTATTCAGTTGAATTAAGGATATAACATCCGCGTTAAATTAAAATAACAAAGTGAAGAGAAGTAATTAAATAAATATTTATGTCTTCACAACAACTATAATACAAACAAGAATGCACACAGCGACTTTACTGTTTTTTTATAAGCCGTAAAAAATGTAAATCAGAAGAGTATCGTGTGATTTCATTGCACAACATTACTTAACTAGCACTGTGAGACCTCTAATAAAGTTATTCAAATCTTGTAAACTGGTTTATTTCATTTTGGACTTTAAAAAAATAATTCCATTGGTCGAATTACGCTAGTTTCGAAAAAATTAAAAATTACAGCATGGTTATAATTTTATAACTAGCACTTCGCCCGCGACTTCGTCCGCGTGGGGATAGTAGGTACCCCACAAACTGCGACGCCCCTATACATATCCCCTTATAACGGTTAGTTTTGGAAAATTAAGCACAACGATTCTCATTATTGGTTCAGCGCAACTGTTCACCCCGTTCAGCCCGTCAGGGGTTGATTATGCAAAAATTGTTAAGTACATGATCTGTTTCAATTATCCCACTTTTAGTTTGTTCATAGAATTCCGACGTAAATTGAAGCAAGCTATAATTTCCTCCCCTAAAAACTTAGTTACCCCTTATTATGTATATACCTAGTTGATTTACGAAAAATCCAAACATTTGTTATTCTTATTGTTTTATCGAAAACATTTAAATGCCGTGGGGTTTCAACTTCATCGGACCAAGCATTGATACGATTCTCCCCAGTTCGCTCAAGCCGCGACATTTTTCTTACTCCGAGCATGTTTATTACCGTCGTAACTTTTGAACGAAAGGTCCGATTTGAATGATTTAAAGTGTAATTTACACGGACATAATCAACCTTAATTATCAAACCATTTAAATGGATAAGGATTAATATCATGGTACTATAATCACCATTTTTTATTTCACCATGGGATTTGCTTGACTAATATTAACAAAAAGCGGTCATGGTGACTTATCCATAATAGTTAGACATATAGTGTCGCGGACTTTTTTGTAGATATTGATGGTTTCTATAAAACTGTAGTACATCACTTTGCTCTATTGTCAATAGATTCCGCAGCGTACGCGATATAAGGATTTTTTCTCACACCTTGGGTCACATTATCGAAGTTTCCATACGGATCCCTAACTTTTTTGAAAATATTCTATAGCCTATGACCATCACCGATAATGTAGGATTCTACTGGTGAAAGAATTTTTCAAATCGGTTCAGTAGTTTCGGAGCCTATTCATTTCAAACAAACAAACAAACAAACAAATCTTTCCTCTTTATAATATTAGTGTAGATTATCATTATTTATTCCTATTTCCTATGAAGTTTATACAACGTGTTACAGAATGAACGCAATACCTCTTAAGGGGTCATTGTACTCATCATTATGAAGATCTTTTACTATGGGACCAACCCCGAAATCGCGAAAAAAAATCAGCTGTTCAGTACATTTTGTCGAGTTACGCGCACAAAAATATATGGAGCAGTCGATTTTTTTTTCGCAATTTCAGTTTTGATACCATAGTAAAAGTTGTTCATAATGATGAGTGCCATGACCCCTTAAGAGGTATTGCGTTTATTCTGCTACACGTTGTATAAGGCTATGGATAAGGCACATGTCAAGTCGTTGGTCCCGGCTGTCATTTGAACATCTTTGCAGTCGTTGTGAGATCTGACACCAGTTTTGCCTAGGGGTATCATGATACCCAGGCATGTAGGCAGTCGGTCTTTATAAAATACTGGTTTCCAGCTGAATCCTACACAGGTAACAGATTTGGGAAATGGCTAGGCATAGAGAAAGATTCTCGCAAAAAGGCTCATCGCAACAATGCGACGTCGTACTTTTAAAAGCGTCTACGCCGTACGGCATTTCATACAAACTTTCAAGTCCTTATTTTTTTAAATGCATGTACCGATTTTAATTAAAATTGGTATGCATACACAACATACCCAATCTAAATATCGACACCTCCTACGTAGAGTATCGTAATCAACAAATTTCGATTTTTTACTTTTCTTTATTTTCATACTTCTAAATATGTGAACTAACGTATGCAACTATTAAAATTTTCTATTAGAAATACTGAAATTTTAATAGTTGCATACGTTAGTTCACATATTTAGAAGTATGAAAATAAAGAAAAGTAAAAAATTGAAATTTGTTGATTACGATACTCTACGTAGGAGGTGTCGATATGTAGTTAGTAGATAACAATTTTGAAAAAGAGTTTAGGGAGAAAGAGTGATTTTACACTTTCTATAAAAAAATTAAAATCGCTCTCTCTCTCTCTCCCCATATAAACTCTTTTCCGACATTTTGAAAATAGGAACTTGAAAGTTTGTGCCTTATGATTAAATAAAAAAAAAACAAAAACAGATTACAACAGAGGTCACGATAATAAGTATTATGGACTATGGTCACAGATAGCCATGTTATCTATGTAGGACGCGGTGTCAATACTCCAGACCAACGTAATGTCAAATGTCAAGACTTTTTGATAATCTTATTTTAAATAAAACAAAGAATGTCTGAGTGACAAGTTGTAGAACTTCTTTTTGTTCATAACGTTTTTTTGTTTTTTTTTTGTATATCAAAAAAAGTTTAAAAAAAGTGATTGGTTGGATATCAAGAGTAGAGATTATTATTATAGCCTTTATTTAACAATCTTACAAACACTCATATTCATATAACAAAATTTACTTAGTTAATGTAGTTACTTAACTATTATTTTATGGGTAATATTTAAACGAGTGAATCTTAATATTGAAGTTGCCCTTTCTGTATTTCTAGTCGCTTACTTAGTAATTTAGTCGCACGGGTAGAATTTTGATATCTGAAATAGATTAATCACAACCCACTTTTTGTAAGCTCGTTCTGGATTTTATTATTAATCAATATTCGTCGTTAGTTTAGTTAATTTTTCGCTTACTCAAATTCATACCGCTCAAGTTATTAAAACAGTATCTCATCATCAGTCGCTACGTTATTATTTTATTCGATCGTTTTATAATTTCCCTTATTTTATTAGGTAACACCGGAATTAAGATTGTCTTGCGTTTCCGTAAAGGCCTCCCCTTGAACTTGCCGCTTTCTTCTATACTAATATTATAAAGAGGAAAGATTTTTATTTTTGTGTGTGTGTATGTTTGTAATGAATAAACTCAAAAACTACGGTGCCGATTTCAAAAACTCTTTCACTTATGGAAAGCTACATTATTAGGGAGTAACATAAGCTATATTTTATCCACGCATTCCCACGGAAATGGGAACTATGCGGGTAAAACTGCGGCGCGCTGCTAGTCTGTTATAAATGGGTTATCCTACTTCAAGTCCAAGAGCAGAAATAATGAGATAATAGCGTTTTATTAGAACAAAATAAGTATGTTTAATAAATATTTTGGTTGATTTAGTTAGGTGCCTATGTTTTGTATCTCTCTGCTGTGGGAAAATTACGATTCATAATTTGATGGTATTTGTTCTTTGTTTTTACACAAGAACTTTTGATGAGAAAACCCGTCAAGAATTATGTTTATGTGCTTCCAGTGCTTTCAGTGCTAGTTTATACTAAGAACCGGCCAAGTGCGAGCCGGACTTGCACGTAAAAGGTTCCGAATGAATCATATTTTTGTCTCAGTTACGCTTTCACGCTAAATCAGCTGAACGGATCGTCATGAAATTTGTCAGATATATAGCCTGGGATATGGAGAAGGACATAGGCTACTTTTTCGCGAAAATCGACATACACGCAGGCGGAGCCGAAGGCAAAAACTAGTTTTCGTAATTAATAAAGGGGACTATATTTCTTGTCACCAAAATTTATATTTGTCATCAAGTTGCATCACCTAATATATAGATCTATCGCCATGAAGTATTTTCGTTCTCAGATATATAAAAAGTGTCGCCAGGTATGAATTACCAAATTAATGCCAATATGTATGTAAAATAAGAGATGGATTATCAATAAAATCGTAGTTCATTCCTTGGATAAAACTTTGTTCTCAAAATAATAGGTTTATTCCTTTAACTTCGTACTCAGAAAGGTATATCTGTCACCAAATATTCGAACATAGGGCACAGGGAGCTTAGGGCACCCCGACTCGGACAGGTTAGGTTAGAAGGGGATGGCGGGGTCAAGTGAGCGAGCGTAGCGAGCGAACAGACCCCGCCATCACCTTCGTGGTTATTTTTTTTAATCCACCCAGTAATATGGTTTACTTCCCGTTTTATAATAAATCCCAACCTATTTATTTGATACTTGATAATATATCCCGAGGATTACATGTGATTTATTATGGAATTGCTTTTTACAATTATTTGGCAACTACATTTTGGTGACAGATCCACTATTTTGAGGACAAACCCAATTATTAAAGAAATTCAAAACGAATAAAATTGGCGATAGCTTAAATCATACCCATTAATAAATAAAGAAGTGAGGGGTCAAGGTCACTTATATCAATGCAGGTGACATAACAAACCCAACACTAATATCATCTCGTCGAACCAAACCTCTCATTAACAAACAAAACAATACATTATTCATATCATCATAACAGCGGTAAGCGGAGGTGTCGTTAACCTTAGTGGCAATGGTTCCGTCCCTCTCCGCAGTTGGTTGGTAGCACTTTGCAGTAGGTTGGTAGTACACTTGTACTCTGTCGTATATGTAGGGCGTGAGGTGCGACGCGTTGATGTCTTTTATATGGGGAACGATGTGGTGGCTTATGGGTGACATAATTTCAACATTATTAGGGAATATCTGTTTATGATTATATAGTTAGCTATATAATTATATAGTTTATGATTAATTCTTTGTTCTTGGGGTTTTTCGTAGCTATGTAATAACAGCGGCATTGCGATCTTCGAGGTAAAGCAAACCTTGAAGTTTTCGCCCGTAGATGAGTGACCAAACACATTATCGAGACTCCACCGTGCCTCAAAAGACATAGTAAGACAATGGTTCCGTTTATTTGTAGATCTTCGATTGACGTCTGGTCGGAAGAAAAATTGACACCAGTCTTACCAAAGGTCTTATCCAGCTACTGGGTTGTAGATGTCAGATCGCTTCTTTAAAAATACTGGTATTCAGGTGCATCCAAGTCAATTGAAAGCCGTCCCTGAAATAGTTGGGAACCAATTTGTTGCTAACGGTTTTATTTGTATTCCTTTTAGGTTGGCCTGCATGGGTTTAAACTCAAATGGAGTTTTTCATCACGTAACGATTTCTACTCGTGACTCCTTGAAATGGTATGTCATGGAATGTTTTGTTAGTGATAGAATACAATAGTCACCATGTCGAAGATGATCCATATCGGT
The DNA here is from genome assembly GCA_947386135.1 of Melanchra persicariae. NCBI lineage: Eukaryota > Metazoa > Arthropoda > Insecta > Lepidoptera > Noctuidae > Melanchra > Melanchra persicariae. The sequence goes on along the minus strand of OX376655.1, from coordinate 1,323,707 downwards.
TTTCCGGTAAGGGAAAGTAAAATGGAATTTTTGATGCATATTAAAAGATGTTCTTTTATGTACACTTTAAAACTGCTGCATCATCTATATACAACGTGTATCAGAATTAGCGCAATGCATTCAACATTATAAACAATTTTTACAATGGGACCAACAATGAAATCGCGAAAAAAAATCGACTGCTCCATACATTTCTGTGCTCGACAAAATGAACAGCTGATTTTTTTTTGCCATTTCGGAGTTAGTCCCATAGTAAAAGTTGTTCATAATGATGAGTACAAGTACCTCTTAAGAGGTTTATTCTGTTACACGTTTTATAGAAACTAGAAGGCTTAACAAAATGGTTCATATTCCTGAAAGAACTGAGTTGTTTCAATCAGTGGAGAGTTTATGTGCTAGGTAACAATTTTAATGTACAGTTTAAAAACTCCAGTCAGTCGTTATGACAAAGGAAAAAAACCCTTGATTAAAGTCAAATAATACCAAGGTTACACAGGAACGGTTGTTGTGGCGTCACTTAGGGGAGACCTATCTCCAGCAGTGGACATCTTTCGGCTGATATATGATGATGATGATACCAAGATATATTATATCAAGATATAACTGTCAATTTGATTATAAAAATTCAAGGTGGAGTCGAGTTGGAGGACATCAAAAATGAACTTTCGAGAGGAGCAGTATCAAGCAAACATATGCTTGATGATAAGTTGTAAGGAAAATATTTTAAGGTTATAGTTTGTCTCATAAATTGTGTATATTACTGTGGTGTAGTGTATGTGGGCCTGCATACATTAAGTTAATGACAATATTGGAATTAATAGCAGATCTTGAACTTACACCCACCGACACGAGTTCGAAGGTAACGCACTAACTTATCTACTAGAAATACAGTGACAAAACTATAAGTATAATCACAATCATATGATTGTGATTATACTTTGATGGTAGAAAAAATGGTGGAAATCACGTGCTGTGGCTTTCAAATATACGTCCCCCTTTTTCGACATTTATGGATTAACTAGAAACCTACCACCAATTAGATTCAAACATTAATTTTAATGTAAGGACATGTTTCAAGTTTGTCACTAAATTACATCTTGATCTTTAGTCATATAATGAACAGGTAAAGTTGAATGTTTGCAAAAGATAATCTGTGGAATTACTGAAAGAAATACACATTCCAGAAAAATAGCTGGCATAGTTAAGCCACACAAGCAAAGCCACGGGAAAATGTCATAATTATTTTTCCTTCAATCATCTTTTATGCAAGCAGATGCATTAAATATACATATTAATGAACGAATATAAATAGTTCACAATTAACATAATTGCGTCTATTTGTGTTTGTCAAATGTACATTTTTACTTACTTACATATTCATAGTAGTTATGTATAATTTTAATATTAATCTGGTAGTGAAGTGGATTTATAATTTATGTGCATAATTTTAACTTGAGTTTAATTGTTAAAAATAACAGGTAAGTTTATTTGTACTGTAGTATTAATTATCGTATTTTTTTAGTATAATAAATCATATTTATAACTGAGAAGCAAGGTTGAATGCCGAGAAATGAATCAAAATATCCTCATACGTTGAATAGGAAGAGAAAAAATCACTTAAATAAAATTAAACTGTACCTCTCTAGAAATGCCTTACAACTTTCATCCTTATATGAAGTATAGACAAAATTCATTACAGATTTGGTCCAAATTATGTGAACAGTACTTAAAACTAAACACACGCACTCTTTCGTGCGGTTCAACCGACCTTTAAAAGTTTTTCTAGCGGAAACTCTTCAGACTCCAATTTTAAGCAATGTGACATCGCATAATATCAATCATAGTTTTTGTATCATACCTACCTACTACGTAGATGTAAGTAACATTTAGTAAAGGAAAATTACCATAAGTGATAAAACATCTTGTCGCAGCATAGGAAATAGCTGCTGCACCTAATTAGATGCTCGTCCGACGCTGAAAGTTGCAAAACCATCTCTCACCTGAGTGTTGACATCAGCAAACAGCAAGCAGAGCACCGCTGCACACACCAGCGACAAATGTAAACAACCCATGATGCACACACTAACTCAAACTATCATTACTCACTAACAATCCAAACAAGACAAATTACTACAGGAAATTGTCAAAAGAAACAATTGCATAGAAAAAACAATTCCCACTATTTAATCATCGATACAATGCCGATGCAACCACATTCACTCGGCTTCACCTTTCCTTGTAATTATCTATAAAATACAAATGTCAACAGCACTGTAAACAATCGATAAAATTCCGAATCTATCGATAAAAAGTTTGTGGAAGCTGCAGCACTATTATCACTGGCTGGTTTTTTCTTAGTTTTTAAGTTAGGAATTAGTATCGGTCTTTTTTTCGTTTTCGATTATATCGAATCGTGTTCGTATCTCGATTGTTGCGCGCGCACACTCAGCGCAGTTTCAAGAGAGACTATTTGACATTTGGCCGCGCCGGTCACGAGTTAGTGATGCCCCCCTACCCGGCCTGGCTTGCGTCCTTGAACGTACTATACTGTTCTCGATTTATGAATTCGATGTGGTCTTATTACCACCGTTGTCTGAATCGGCGGATTAAGCTAATTAGGCATTTGTTCTGACTTCCTGACATGGTTTAGTGAATTAACTAGCGGTGGAAAAATTTTATGAAGCAAAGAAAAAACTAAGTATTGTGAAAAGATTACAGGCGCATGTGTCTCTCTGCGGGCCTGCGGGCCTGCGGGCCTGGAATGAACTGGTTTTAGAGTTCTAGCCTCAAACAAAAAGTAGAACAACGTTCCCGTATGACATACTGACCGACGCGCGACGTTTGGGCCTGAAAAAGGAAAGCGATTACCCATCATTGGCCTGTAGCAGTTCATCATTCAGGCTCAATCTAGCCTGAAACACAGGTTAAACCTAGTTCAGGCAAATAAGCAACTGTGTTCTTTAAATTTTGTGAGATATTTATTGTAAATGTGTCCTATTTTATAAATAAACAATTTATTATTTATTATTATTATTATTATTATCATTTGAAATAATGATATTTTGTTGTTTTAGTGTATCGTGCTGATTTCATGTGCCTACATAATTATATGCTAAATAAATTTGATTCTATCTTTTTATCACATGGGAGGACAACGACCCGTGAGAATAAAAAAAGCACTCATAATCTACCCCTGGGAAATGAAAATTTGAAAGGCAACAATTGTCTTATGAAGTGGAACTCCCCGGTTGGAGTGGAATGCCCATGTTTTCTCATAGATAATAAAAGCTTGGCTACGTCAAAACCAGTGGAAAATATTTTTTTTGAGGTAGTTATAACCTGTAGCCGTGAAAATATAATGTGTATGCTTCCATCAAAAATACACTAGATGTCCGATTAGCACTTGAAAAACGGCCAGTGAAATAAGACCACAAATAAAAGTGTGGTCTTATTTCAAATTAGGAACGTCCAACCGTAGCCAAGAAGAAATACAAACAAAATATATTGTAATCGAAATTAAATTTAATGTTCGAGCTTAGAGGTTCTTATATAATAAAAAGTAGTTAATGTTTTAATCTTGTTTCGTATATTCCATATAAGTGTCAAATATCCGTTGTAGATAGTTGTTGTTGTTCCTGATTCTTAATCTAGTGAATTCTTGAACGAAGTGTGTTAAAAGTTAAAAACAGGAAATATAAATGAAAAATATTTTACAAAGATGTATTTTTGTTGTATGAAACTCGTAAATGTAATGACACCTAAGCTTATAAAATTTTATGATGCGTATCATATTCTCACTGCGGGCAAGTCGGACGAAATAACCAACAAAAAGTTTATTTAAGACATAAAACTTTATTTTTAACCGATAACTTTTTACAATCCAACACTTTTAGATGCCCTTTGGTCACCTTCGGAAGTAAATGTTATTAAGGAAAGTCATATCAGGCTAGAATATTTATAATTGCTTGTTTTGCTACTGCAATGACAAACAAGGGGTTTGAATGATATTGGAATATTTGGACTTTAAAACGGTTGCAAAAAGAGGTGACGAGACGACCTGTATGCTCACCGTGAGGGCTGGTACGAAGTTGTGCAGGAAAAAAGAACCTGACAGAATTTGGAGTGGTAGGCTTTTATCCAGCAGTGGGTCAGTGTGGAATGATAAAAAATGTACCTTTTTAACCTGTCCGGCCCCGGCGACACACCGGTGTGTCGCGAATTAATCGCGAATTTAATGTTTATTTACATATACATAAGATTTACTTTATATTAGGGAATTTTCACATGTTGGGCCCGAGTGGTTTTTCTCAATGTTCAAAATCGCCGAAATTACTAAATTTCAATGAGTTTCTACAAAATATGTTGATATTAGCAATGCTTCTTATTTTTCTAACATAAAAATTGTTGAATTTTTCGATACACACGTCCTAGTGTTTGCAGGATTGCTTATATTTTATTTGACATTTCGCAACTATGATTCAGAATTAGATCATAATAAAATGATAACATTTATGATTCTTTGTTAGTTTTTCTCACGGATCTACAAATGGCTTGTATTATGATGAGCATTCTTCAGCCATCCTTGTGACAATTATTATGTTTTCCGGATGCTGTGCGCGCGCGCAGCGTTATTAATTATAATCATTAATAATTATTTTTTTATGTAACTATTATTAAAATCTAATTATTTTAATTATTAACGTTTTTCTATTTCCATATTGGGAATGTACAAGGAGAAGCGGCGTTTTTTGTCGTGAATGTTTCGTTGAAAGGATAGAATTATACCAGAAGCTATAAGCCTGACCCCTCCGGCTTCACCCACGTAATATTTATTGTATTTCAAAGAAACATTTACACCTCTATTTAATTTTAATTTGTTTAATATTTTGCTTGTCTTGTGCGAGTCCCAAATAAATATTTTTATTTATTTTTTTCTTCTTTCTATTAAATTCACACCTTTACAGCAAATATGAATCTTTCCGCCAACAATATAATTATTGAACTCCAAAAACAGTTCTACAGCTGTCATTGCGATGAAGCAGGCAATCACGAGCAAAACCGCGCCAAATCAATTATATGCAAAGTAGTGTCAAGGGTAGGTTGATCATAATGAGAGTAGGTACAGTAGGTGGCAGGTCAGCTTGATTGCCTTATTAGAGGAAACCTGTGGATCAATGGAAATTGGTTATTAGTTTATCTTGAAATGATGTTGTTTAAATTTTAGTACCTAGGTACTTGTGTACTGTGAAGAAGTAATACAATTGTTTAAGGAACCTTCTGATGACTAAAAAACAATTCAGACATTTTCTCTCTTCCCGTTCTATTTTTTTGTTACTTGCCTACAAAACGACTTCTCAATAGTTATGTGATGATTATCTCAAAAATTACAACAACACAATAGACAAAAATAATTTCAGAAAATATTATTTTGTCCGCTAATCAGTGTTGTGTATAAATTAGGCGAAAATTGGTCAGAACTTCAAGAAGCTTGAAGGGACTGACTGTCTGCCAGGGCTGCGGAATTTGTTCGGAAGAGTCACCGCGGCCCTGGAACGCAAAAGGCATTAGGAAGAATACGGATGGGTTTTAGTCAGTAAGAGTCTGACTCTCCCTTCCGCTGCGCCCTAAGTGGAAGGAGTCATTTGATGAAATTCCATCCTAAAAGAAAAAAAGACTGACTCTCTATCACTACACTGATGAGCAGATAAAAGATCAAATTTTCTATTGAGAAATTAAGGTTTGTGAGTTTTTATAAATGAGGCTAAAGTTTAGATCACATTTTAGCTAGCATAATAAAAAAAAAGTCTACAAAGAAGCCCCGATCACAATCAAAGCATTTTTGTTAAAAGTAATAAAAAATAATTTCTTTAAATATCGTCTATGATCAAAAAAATCATAACGAAAGTTTACACAACGGAGCTCTCACTTTTTATTTGAATTCAAGTACGTCAATACCAAAACTATTTGTAATCCTAACTAAATAAGCTATGTAGAGCTTGCGCCTGCGCATCGGTTGCGTAAGAGAACGTACTCTATCCTTGACTTACCTATCACCAATAGGGCGTGGACTGAACTAAATTCTATCACAACCCATTAGACACAACATAGTATAACAACATCACGCCTATGATGGCCGAAGGGCTATGTAGAGTTGTACCTATGGAACACTCACATTTCACACATCAATCACACACACACTATCACGTTCCACCAGTACGGTATATATTACGGTACGCGGTGCAAAATGGATTAGCCTATTCGCATAGCCATCGACCGGTCCCAACCCAGGAATCGACCCCAGGTCCTCAAGTCAGTGATTGATGCCTGCGGACGGTGAGCAATGGGTAGCTCGCATAGCTCGCTAGTAAACTTATGCCTTTTTCCATTTTGTGAGAAAGTACAGAATACCATCCACTATGCTTTGTAAAAATAAATTTTAAAAAGTCACATTGGTCGTTTTGATTTGAACCCACAACCTTGTGCGAGGCTTTAACCACTGAACCATCGCGATATTTGAAAACCTAATAACCGAACATTAATGAACGAAGTTAATACTATTACTATCTATGGTAAAGCATGAGGACGGTATAAAAGTAAATGTGTTTCTTTAAAGCCACGTAATAATGCAATGAATGAACATAACGCAATTTGTAAAGGTTAATTAAGACAAATGAGTTGTTATTTATGAGTATTATTGACTTAAATTAAACGGTTCTAGAGTCAGTCGGGTCAATAAAATGAATTAATCAAAATGTTCTTAAGAGAAGGAACCAAATCGAGGAGACTGTTGGAAAGGAAGGAGGTACATAAATGCCTATGCATTGAATAATAAGATGATAATAAAGGAATAATTATATACCCTAGTTTCAGCCCGAAAACATCCACTACTGGACAAAGGATTTCCTATTTGAAGGACCGGGATTTATTCAATGCATAGAGTGTTTTGCAATGGCAAATTTAATTTATAAACGTCGAACAATCACTCAAATTCAGAGCAAAGCATTCCTCATCACAGAATCTGAATTAACTATAAAATACCAGTTTACGAAGTGATTATCTTGATCCAGATTCAACTGAGATAAATATTGCATTACCTAAAATGATTTGTTCGTAGAATTCACTTCAATTTGATTGAGAACGTGCGTGAGTGTATCACGTGTGTAATATATGGAATTTGCATTAATTTGAGACAATTGCAAATGATGTAACAAAGCATTAATATTCGATTTATGGATTGAGCATGGAGGATGGGAACAAAAATGAATGGAGTAAGCTAGTATTCGTAGCCTTTTTTTTTTTTTTTTTTTTTTTTCGAGGATGGGAAATCATCAAATGACCCCTCCCGCTCTGGGTGGAGCGGCAGGGAGTGTCAGACTTTTACTGACTAAAACCCACCCTTTAGTCCTCCTAGTCCTCCTAGTGCCTTTCTTCCCAGGGCCGCGGTAACTCTTTCGAACAAATCCGCAACCCTGGTAGGAGTATTCGTAGCCTTCCGTAGATGGCAATTCAGACCAAACTTCAAATCTTTTATCTTATAAAATTAATACGAATAATAAAATTCATCAAAAACTAAACACTCATTTTTTTATATACCTACAAACGGGGTGAATAGAAATGCTGGGGTGAAATGGCACAAAACTTGAAGGGGATTTTTATGTTATTTAAATCTTGTTTGTTGCATTTGTGTTTTTATTTTTTTTGATATGATAGAAATAAAATGAAGTTGCTTTCTTAGACAACCAATATTATGATGTGTGAGCGAAAAACCTTTTCAAAGTTTGATTTCTTTTCACCCCTCCGTTCCTATTTACCCCGTTTGACGGTAGATGAGCTTTAGTGCAGAGATGGAAGTTCCCTGGCAACGGTTATTTGTTACTTGAAAGCGACCGAAGCCGCGTGCATTAGCTAGTTTCATATAGGTTATTGATGATTTTACTGTGGAGGTTGCCTACCGTATTATTTTTTTAGACATGATTTTGATACATTTACAAACTATCAAGAACTTGATATGGAAAGCGCCTGGGGCGCTCGGCCAGGGCGCTGTGAAGATAAAAAGTATCGTCGCTCGGCCTCGCGCCCGCGACGCCATGTATTTCGTTCGTTGGGCGCCATATATTTTATCTTCACAGCGCCCTGGCTGGGCGCCGGGGGCGCTTTCTATGTCAAGTCTCTCAGGTCAGGGTCCGGTTGTCTAGGTCGAATAAACAATATATGAAGTTTTAACGTGTCACACTAAAGGTAATTACTCATCGTCATGCTCATACTCGATAAGCATCTCGTTAACAAAACGCTATGAAATAGTGTTGAAGGCTCCCAAGAGGCTTATCACTCTAGGATCACAGTAGAATGTAAAGATAAGTAATGCAGAGCAGCATAACCTCCAAGGATTACATTATATCATTAGTTTTCTTATCATACGAACAATCGACAATTTTATCGATACGGATCTGGCGTTTTCGTTTCTGGAAAGACTCTCAGGGTTGTAATTGTTATTACTGTCCAGGGAATGTATGTTTCGATTTGCAACTAACTTATTTAGAGCTTCGAATCATCATCATCAATCATTCTCTTGCCTTTAATTACCTGTTTTTGAGGTCAGTCAGCATCCTTAATTCTTTGTTTTTAGAATAATTGTAACATACATATTAAATTGTATCCATATGCAAAGGGGTTTGGGACCGTTACTCCTTAATACAGGTTATTTTATAATCTAGCTAGGGGGACAGTGAATCATCCACCTGACTGAAGACAATACCTACTTATATAATTTTACTACAATCTCTGTTTATGAAAAAATAAATACATACATATATCCAAAACATCCAGTGGCAGACAGTGAGAGACACCCAGTGGCGTTGCTAGGGGGGGCGAGGGGTTGGCGTGACACTCCGCGGGTGAAACCCATTTTGAGGTGAATGACACCCGACCCTAGCAAAAATAACATACTCACGCAAACCATCACAGCGTTTTTCAACGATAAATAGGGATATAGTATATACTCGTAGTTGTAATTTATTTGTACTATTTATGAGGGTGCTAAAATTTGCGAGCAAGCTTCGTTCGCCCTTACCTTCTTACTATTCTCGAGCTTTTCTACATCAGTCGAAAGAATAACTTCTGTTTAAGTATGAAATTATTTAAAAAAAATTCGACTGTTGACTATTCTCAGCATAAAAAAAAACATTTCGAAAGGTACAGTACCACAACTCAATTCTTGGCTCGCTAACAGTCACTGCACTAATCTTCATAAATAACATACGACTAATCGATGCTTCTCGATTCGATACAATACTCGATAATCATCTCGATCCCAGTGCAGAGATAGCTAAAGATATTATCAGTTTAGTACTCGTTACACAATATTTAGATCACGTTGTGTAATTGTTGTAAATCTGTGCTTACTGGGTTACTAAACAATGGACGAATGGAAAGCTTTTGTTGTCTGACTGTCCAGACATTTATTGTTAAGTGAATTTGGGTTATTGGCGGATATCCTATTCAGTGGTGGATCAGCGGTGAGAGGTCAATTGTTTCGTGCTATACTAGTTTTTCCTGCGGGCCGCTGCTCTATGTCATGGTAACCGATTACCAGCACAAAATAGCAGTACCTTTCACTATCAGTCACATAGTTTTCTTTGACGGATGAGTGGGTACTTCGAGAGAGTAGTTACTTTTTTCAAACATTATTAAACTATCAAATAATTTTAACCCTTTCATGAAATTAATTCAAAAACGTCAACTACTGTCAAACGGGGTGAATTAGATTGGAGGGGTGAATCGAAACTAAACTTTGTCAAGGTTTTTCACTTTAATATCATAATATTGGTTTTCTATGAAATTAAACTGTTTTTTATTTATATCAATTCAATAAAATTGGAGACCGTAAATTCTGCAAACAAGATTTAAATAACGTTAAATTCCCCTTCAAAGTTTTGTTCCGTTCACCCCTGCATTCCTATTCACCCCGTTTGGAGGTACCTATCGTAATCATCATAATCTCAGCTGAAAGACGTCCACTTCAGCCGGTCGATTCTGTCGACATCTCACACGGTGTTCACCTAGGCGGAGTGAACGACAACTGAGCTGTCATTCCATCTTAATTGTTTGGTTTGACAACTCACCCGTCGTGCGCCCTGCCCAAGTGTTCACTTCGACATGTTTACAGAATCGCACTGCTGGACATAAAAGTATCTTGTTTGAAGGCCTCCCTCCCACAAGATGGACCGATGACCTGGTGAGGGTCGCTGGTAGCCGATGGATGTGAGACGCACAGGACCGGTTGTTGTAGCGACTCTTGGGGGAGGCCTATGCCCAGCAGATATATCATATATGGAGTAAAAAATAATTACTTATTCAGAAGTATAATAAATTTATTGCCGCAAAAGCCTGTGTCATCAGGAAAAGGCTAATTTGAACTAGTCAGCACCTTCTTATTAACTCATAGTTTTGAAACAGAATTAATCGAATTCCAGATGATGACAAAATACCATTCTCATCACAGTCATATGACTAACTTAAGTATCTTTCAAGTACCAATAATCGTCTTATAAAGAATGCAGCGTGGGAAGACACAGATCAGCTTTTGTTTTAAACTCTTTTCACTATAGTGAACAAAGCTTAAAGTGTCGAAATCTCATTTAGCATTAATTTGTTAAGTTCAAATATCAGGATCGTGATCTGCTAGTGACGGGTATCACTTGGCGCTTCTAAAATAATACTATTCATCAAGTAGAACAATATCTGTTCATTTTGATTGGCAGGAGACAATTGTAGCAGATAAAAGTTTAAAAGATTGAAAAGGGTGTTTTAGAAAGGATGGGGATTACAACGTCTGATAGTTGTTATTAATCTTTTTCAGCATCAGGGTTTCGCATATAAACGAAAGGTTCCGAGGACGGACAGCGCAGGGTTCTTTCGGTTACCCTTCGGTACGGAACCCCATAAAATAGACTAACTTTTGCAGTCTATATTATGATCTACGGCCGGTTTTTAAAGTTAAGTTACTAGTAGAGTAATTCAAGTTAAGATAGTGTTTACCCTTCTTTTATGTCAAAACTTGACAAATTTTCAGGTCAAAGTGGAGTCCGAAAAATATACAAATCATCAATTCATAAACGGACCCCTGGAATTTCCGGCTGATTCATGTGCTCTCAATAGTCTCAGCATAAGCCAAAAGCCCACGCATAAAAATAATAGGCACTAATTTGAGTGTATTTGTAAACGTTGGTCCTTAAATTCCTCATGAAATTTTTACTCAATACATTGGCCACGTCATAAATGCAAATAAACAAAAACTAGATATTGCCAAACATGGACATCATTCCAGTAAAAGGCCTACCACATGACTTTATGGAGATGCGTAGGAGTTCATATAACGAGGAAACAAAATACTACTTTGATTAATTAAGTGGTTCTGTACATTTCTATGTTTTTACGGAGCCCGTAATTATACGGTATATGGTTAGTTAATACGATATAGTTTAGTCATCTGTCCTTATGTGGATAATTTTTAAATCTTTGAATCAGGAAAACCGGGGTTTTTGCAACTCTAACTGCTACTATATATTAACAGTGATAATTGCAATAGATAAAAACAGATTTATAATAGTTTGTGATTGTGAATAGTCATCTCGTTATTTTTAATTTGGTTACGCGACTTTTTTTCAATGGGATCAGTTGCTTCCTTTTTGTTGATCAATCATATTACTTCATGACCTATTACCTACTTCAAAAAAAGGAAGTTAGTTTTTGTTCTGTCCTGTAAAAATGTTATTGCTTTTTTCACTTTGACTCTAACGAGTGCAATCTTTTGCTCCACAAAATCCTCAACCTGTGAAAGAACTCCAACCACTAGATCATCATCATCATATAAGCCGAAAGACGTCCACTGCTGGACATAGGCCCCCCAAGTGTCGCCACTACAACCGGTTCTGCGCGTCTCGCATCCATCGGCTACCAGCGACCCGCACCAGGTCATGGGTCCACCTAGAATATTTGAATTTATTTAAACTTGTCATGCAAAGATTAGAAGGAGGAGACCTTTGCAAAGATCAACTTGCAAAAATCTTTCGTTTCATTTGCTATTAAATTGAGCCTAAACTGATATCAAGAAACAGAAAAACCAAAAGTTCTTAAGAATTACTGAGGAATATTTAAATTTTTTGTTTGGTATCATTTACTTCTGACTCATTTATTAATTTAACTTATAAATCAACAACAACTCATGAAAACCTTAGGAATTTCCACCGACTTATGACTCGATCTCACTAAAAACTTCTGCGGTGTGGCGAATCAGACTAAATTCGTTGAAAACGATTAGTAACTATGTTGATTCATCAAAAACGACAGATTTTGTTTGTTTTTTGTATTGCCTCTTTACTAAATTCGGTCCAGTCCCATATTCAGACCTTCTTAGTACATTGTTGCATCAAAAATTAGATTTGGCAATTCTATTCCATAAGTTACTTGGACAAAGTGACCAAGTGCTCTTTATTGTCAAATCTATATCACTTTTTGACATTTCTGACATTATATCGCCCACGCACCAATTATGGGCTTCAATGAGTGTCGTGTGAATATAATATCAGTTTATCTTGTAATCCCTAGGTAGTAATAATGTCAAGAGAATCACTGTCGGTGTCTGTACTGAATGACTTGAGGATACTTCAGTGGAAAAGAATTTCACAAACCGGCCTTGTAAATAATGATGTCTTGATATCAAATGTCACTTTTGAAAATGGAACGCTGAAACAAAATAGAGTCTTGGTTTTTAACGGCTGATTGTTGCGGCTAGAAGATTAAATTCGCTGTTTGAAATTTTTTTTATGAAAAGCGTCAAACCGCCATTTCCAATTCTCGGGTAAAAGTTATCTGACTATTCAAAAATCGATCATAAATCAAGCAAAACTAACGCCTCCTACGGCAACGTGGTTCGTAGGAATAGGGAACTTGTGCAAAGAGTTTTGGAATAAAATGAATGACGATGGTTGGCGGAAAAGGAATACCAACAAAAAATGTACAATAATTATCCTCTGTACAATAAGAATTACCATTAAACTCTAAAACAACCACATTACTAGTGACACCATCCATACATAGACAATGCAATCCTCGACTAACGCATTTAATCACGCATAACATTAAATTGATTATACAATGTTTCTATTAAGACATAACACTAATGCCATCGATCACGCGGTCACTGGTGCGAGGCGTATCAAGTGCTAAAGTGGCTAAACTAAATCAATTAGTGTTTCATTAATGTTACGCTGTGTGTAACACTTTTGTTGTCGATTATATTCGACGATTGGAATTATGAATACGTGTATTGTCTTAGGGGAGTTACGTTTTTGGGTTATGTAAGTTAGATTTTTTATCAGAAAGAATTACCAATAGCTGCTAAATTTGACAAAAAATAAAAGGCCCGTTTTGACAGCAGGATACAACGTTACTTTACTAGTAAGGCACCTCGCGCACTAGACGGCCACGACCACGACCAGTGGCCGCAACGACCAGATAAACAAAAGAAACGTTCGGCACCTCACGCACTAGACTGCCACGACCACGACCAGATAAACAAAAGAAACGTTCAACGTTTCTTTTGTTTATCTGGTCGATGCGGCCACTGGTCGTGGTCGTGGTCGTCTAGTGCGCGAGGAGCCTAAGTATGAAAGAGACATGAAATAAATCTATTTGTTGTATCCTGCTGTCAAAACGAGCCTTTTATTTTTGGCCAACTATAAGGAGTCTGCGTTTCCTGATAGCTATGATTTAATTATTAAATCATCAATTAAATCTTACTCGTAAGTCAACAGTGAATAACCAAATTTTTCAAATTCAAATTCAAATTATTTATTTCAAATAAACCATTCACAGGCACTTTTGAATTGTCAAGGTCGGTCAGTCAAAAAGATGAAGCTATTTGCACGTTCCAAAGCGTAGATCTCTATGGAGAAGAACGTGCAAGAAACTCCACGGACACTCTTTTAAATTATTTTTCTTTACAATTTTATGGTTACATCATTCCTGTTGAAATTAAACAAACATATATGTGAGAACGATGTAAAAAGAAATGCACGTTAAAGTATCCGGAGTAAAAAAATAAAAATCAACAACAATTAAAAAAAAAATAAATAAACCGTGGCAGCCGAGAGATGACCAGTCCAAACTGACGGCGTCCGTTCACGAACATGACGCACGCCAACTCATAGACACGCGCTATCATCGACCACATCATTGCTTACCATCTTTACCGGTTGATATGATGTAGACTTGGGCTATAGAAATGTTGGGAATTTTAATTCAGTGGATTGACCATCTGGAAACCTGAGAGCTGATCCTACTTAACCAACGTTCGCATTCGCATGTCAGTCGCAATCTGTCAAAAAAGCTTCAATTTTCATACTTTTTTGACAGATTGCGACTGACATGCGAATGTTGTTAAAAAATACCTAGTAGGATTGGCCCTCTGCACTCCAGTTACGTTAGATATGAGGCGTGCTCAAACGCTACCAACGTTAAAGCATTGGTGAAGGAGCATTACTTCTCACTAATAATAATATTTCTTCTGATTTCCTTATTATAAATCTGATTGATATATTTGTACGTATTTGTTTCATATTATTATGTCTAATTAATATTATTTATGATGTTTGTACACTGACCGCCTTAAATCTTACTTCTTTCGTTCAGTCCATCTAAATGTTCCAGTGTGAGATTTCCCTGTGCGATAAGACCACCCGTTGTACACTTGTTTTCATAAACGTTTTTCATGTGATAGTTATGAGGTGTACAATAAAGTATATAACAAATAAATAAGTATTCTTTCACGACCAAAAGGATGCTACAGATGTTTAAAAATTCGTCTGCTGGTCAATGTTAAGCACGCTATGAATTCGATTGCAGTGTCAAAATGAAAGTATAATATGCTCTATTACAGTAACAAACCCAATCACCCAATTCACTACAAAAATATAAATTCAAAACTCATCTGACCACTTAACAAACACATTTCTTGCTCATCCATCCTTTAACCCAGAATGCGATCGAAGATCGAAGCATGTCGCATCTCCCTGTATGGTCAGTCCGTGAGGATCAAGTTGTAATAGTTGCGAGTAGAGTTGTGACGGAAACTCGCCTCCTAAAGTGCGAAACTTACGCATGAAAGCGTAATACCACTGCATTCGCATCCAATGTCGTCAGTGTGGAAACTCATAATGAAATCGGATTTCTTCTACTTTGCCCTAATAAGTTTCTACTCGTGTGTCTACTCGGTTTCTACTCGTGTCTACTCGTATCTACTCGGTTTCTACTCGTGTCTACTCGGTTTCTACTCGTGTGTCTACTCGATTTCTACTCGGTTTCTACTCGTGTCTACTCGTATCTACTCGGTTTCTACTCGTGTCTACTCGGTTTCTACTTCTGTCTACTCGTGTTTACTCGTATACTACTACCCCACTAACACAGAATGGACTGGTTACAGTAAAATAATTTACCTACTTACACTTGCATTTGCATCATCCTTTGCCGGTTTTTAGCGGAGTTGTAACGGAGGTCCTAGAAACAAAATCGACACTAATTAATCTTGGGTGATGGAGAATCGAAGTTTCAAGTTTTGTTCCCATGTCATGTTCAGTACCAAGCAAGCAAACTGTTAAGTGGAGCCAGTTCTTTTTATGATCAAATTAAAAATCGCCTAAACTGTTTTCGTGAAATATAATTTATCCGTTCTAAAAGTATATGAAATCTGATCTTAATATCGATATAAAGTTTATTTTTGCTTCTTATTATTTCACTTTTTTTAAGGATGGGGAAATCGGACTGTCAGACTCTTACTGGCTAAAACCAATCCGTGTTCCTCCTACTGCCCTTTGCGTTCCAGGACCGCGGTGACTCTTTTGAACAAATTCCGGAACTATTATTTCACCTCCACCTTCGCTAAAACGTGTGAGACGTGTCCGTTACATCCCTAGTTGATAGTGGCGGTACCCACGCGGCTAGCGTATCGATTCGACAACTGTTTAACTTGTCAGCTAGATTGCGACAGTGCAAAAGGGCAAGACATGGGCATGAAATCGTCTTTAGTTACTAATGCTGCTTGCAATTGAATGATGCTTGCCATGATTTCAATGGATTATTTTCATCGTCATATTCTTGTACACACAAAAAAATACGAATACATAGGATAGTTTTAGCTTATGTACCAAGGCGATGTGTTTTTAATGGGTTTTTATCAGTTTATTACTTTAATGAAACATCTATATCCAGTCTTAAATTATATAACTTAAAATATGTTCATTCCAAATTGTACAGAACTGAAACATGACACTTTGTTATCAGTAACTTTTATTCTTTTTTTTAATATAAAAAGGAAATAACTTTTTCAATCGCTTCTATACACTTCTGAAACTCAGTGATTCATTAGCTTAAAAATACATAGATCGTAAAGTTGGTAAACAAACGCTTAGTCCATTCGTTTCATCATACGATCAAAGCAATGACCCAAATCATCAAATTTATTCACCCAGCAAGCTTTTCTCAAAACTAACTCAATCGCAATAACTTCAGCAAATCAAATAAGAACTTAAAGAAACAACTGTAATAGCAATAAGCTTCAGACCTTGCATTTTACACGTTCGTGCGTAAGGAATTGCGCGTACGCACGAAACTGCATCAAACCATCATCGAAATACAATAGATCGACAAATTTCAATACATCATTGCGAAAATAGGCCAACTCTAAGCAAACCTATCAAGTGCTTGATCAAATACTTCGGTTGTACAATCACTCGCAAAACTGTTTGTTTATTAAATCTATTTTCTATATTCTTTATTTGTTTTCTTTTGTTGGTAAGCAAACATTGTGGTATGCATCGTTGCACCTAATTTGATTTTTTAATTAATAAACAAGGGAGTTTTCGTTTTTTGTATTAACGCAAGAATGAACGGGGATTTCTGAGATTTTAAATTAATTAAATATTGAGAAGTTAAGTGAGTAAGTACCATTTTAGATATGTTTTGATAACGTTTTATTTTTTTAAAGATCAGTCGTTTTTTTCTGAAAGCCATAGAGAAACATAATAAGAATCATGTACATTTTTGTTTGAGAGACTAGCCTAGAGAAGTCTCTCTCCAATTACCTATTTTTATTTGAGATGGGTTTGTTTTTAGTCAAAAACAAACCCATCTCAAATAAAAATAGGTAATTGGAGCGAATCCATGAGGAAACCCTAACAAATAATATAAGCACAACTCTGTACTGATTACATCAAAATATCATGCAGCATTTGCAGCACTGTCACTGTTATCGCTGTCAGACTAAACGAAATCTACAATTCATCAGCATACCTACTCAGCTGACCATAGAGCACTAATATAATAATCAGTTTGCGATCTCGATAGTTTCGAGAAATCAATTGGACGTATTCGCACAATTGACAGCGCTTATCATTAATCCGTATCTATGGTGCCTCGGGGTATGAGATGGGCTGATTGAGATACATAGATGGGCGAAGTGTTGGTAGCTTAGAGCAGTGGTTTTGACAGTTTTTTTTTGTGTAATGGGCTATCTCTTGACCTCGATCACGCCTGACGGAAAGCAATGGATGAGGTATTGATGGATCGAGCGTGCCCAGAAAATGCCTTAAAGTACTAGTAAAAATAGCAGGCTGCATGACGCCGAACTGCGGTGATCGCGAAACAGGCGGGCGTTAGCCCTACCACCGCCGCAAGGGAAGGATGGGCCAGTCTCGTAAGGTATCAGGTGAGACTGTCCAGGATACGCCGAGCGCTTAGTTCAGTTGAATGCCTGATGGAACAAATTGCGCTACACGAGGATGCTCCTTCATACATCCCTCCCTCCTTCATGTCAGCTTTAATAAGTAATTACCTACGTGATTTGGTAGTTAAACAATTTTTTTTTAAAAAAAAAAACGTTGCCCCACACTAGGATTTTCTCCTGTATCGAGGGTCCGTTTCAAAACATATAAATTCACATACACAAACAGCCAGACCCGGAACAACTATCTGTAGGCCATGATAATATTTGTTCCGTGCGGGAATCGAACCCGCGACACGCAGCGCAGCAGTCAATCGCTCAACCACTGCGCCAACTGTGTCGTTTGCAAGATTTCTTGGAATAAGATGGACAAAGGTAGTGTAACTATATTTCATTCAGCACTGGTTGAGAATATTTTTTTCTGTTTAAGAATTGAAAAAGAAAAAAACTCGGTTGGAAACCGTCTCCAATCAAAAACGCCTGTGTAAAGATGCCAAGTATATTAGATTTTTAAAGACGGCTAAATTAAAATGCTTGAAACAGGATATGTCTAATTCACTGTAAATAATTGTGTCCATTTTCGTTTTAAATGGGGTTTTTTTCAACTTTTTGCTAGCGTGAGAATTTGAGACTCGTCCTTATTGTATTTAAATACTGCTATTTTAATTGTAGACATACCTAATTGTAAGTAAGACGCAGTTTTAACCAAAATTAGAATTCAGTAATTGCGAACTACGTTTTTTATGCATCTTAGGTTCATAATTGTCCTAATGAGGACATAATAGAAACCCCACATATATTTTAATCTGCCTAGCCTTTTCCCAACTATATTGGGGTCGGCTTTCAGTCAAACCAGATTCGGCGGCCACCAGGAGGTACCGGTAATACGGGGTTACTTTGACTTTAAGGATAACTTTGACAGTGTTTGGGGCTCATTGTAATAAAGCCCCAAAATTCGGTTTACACGTGTTAGGGGCGAGTCCGCATGGGTGAGAGATGCAGAAACTAAAAGTAGTCAAGAAAGTAGAGTAGGTAGTTAAAAAATGAAAGTGTCAAAGTTACTCCGTCTTATGGTAGGCAGCCGCTCCACATAGCACACAATACCGTATTACCCAGTTAATGGGTTGTGTTATGTAGGTCTTCTCAGGTTCTTGGCAATACTGGGGTCAGATTTACTGGCTTCTGAAAATCCGTAACGACTGCCAAAGATCTACAAATGACAGCCGGACCAACGGCTTTTTTTTTTTTTTTGAGGATTTGAATTCATCAAATGACCCCTCCCGCTCCCGTCCGCAGGGAGTGTCAGACTTTTACTGACTAAAACCCACCCTTAGTCCTCCTAGTGCCTTTCTTTCCAGGGCCGCGGTAACTCTTTCGAACATATTCCGCATCCCTGGCAGGCTCTGACCCTGGCGGGCCCCGTCTCCGTTGCTGACTGCTCTTTCCGGCGCGTTTGGAGTGAAACGCGCCGTCGACTCTAGCCTGACCTGATGGGACAGCGAGCTACCCATTGCTCGCTGTCCGCAGGCGTCAGTCACTGCGCCTTGCTCAGGAGCGTCAGTTCCTGAGAGGCGCAGCGACTAACGTTCGTCTGGAGGAGGCGAAATGGGGCCATTACTGGCACTCCATTTCAGCCCCTTTTCGAGCAGTGGCAGCGGCGGCGACGGTGGCGGCGGCTGCGGAGGAAGCGACGGCGGCGGCGGCGACGGTGGAGGAGGGTTTTCTCCTCGTCCCGGCCCTGGCGGGTGGACCGCAGGCTTTGCCCCCAGCCCAGTGATCGGCCGGCTTGCCAGCTGCCGCACATGCGAAGTAGTGCGGCGCGGCGTCGCACGAGCCGGCCCTGTGACCGGGCTGACCACAGCGGAAGCAGTGGTCACTGCGGTCCACCTCCGAGGTGTAGAGTGCTCCGACGTGGTTGCCAACTTGGCAATGGAAGCACCTCAGAGGTCTGGGCTCCAGCAGTTTCACCTGCGCGGAGACCCAGCCCACCAAGAGCCTTCGGCGCTCCGAAATTTTCTTGGCCGCCGACAGGGGGCAGCTCACCACAACGGTTCGCATGCCCGTGTTGTCAGGACGGATGGTGCCCGCCTTCACCTCCTCTGCAGAGCACCCCCCCGTCCTGACAGCGGCCAACACCTCCTCCTCCGTGACGGAGTCGTCCAGGCCCAAGATGCTGGACACTCGGACGTCATCGGCGCTCAAGGACGCCCTAAGCCTTTCGGCTACGTACCAACGGCTTAACGTGCTTTCCGAGGCATGGAGGAGTCTCGGTATGTTAAGATCACCCATCCATAGACTGACCTTGGCAAACGTTGCTTAACCTTAAAGATCGACACGTGCGGCTGTTATTATTTAGCCACAAGCTCCTCTAACGTTAGTCTTCGATTATATCAAATGATGGACTAGTTTTATATCTCTAAGACAAAATCCTATATTCCAAGTAGGTTATTGACCGCAGATCAGATTAACACCAAAAATAATAATCGACCTTCACTCCGAATAACCTCCATGACACTAAATTATCCCAAAAAAAACATTGCACCAAGAAAATATCAATAAATTAAATAAAAACGCGCATCACTAATCAAATTTCACGTTTTCCGAACAAAGGGAGGTGGCGTAACTAGGGTGTCCAAGCTATCAGGACACGGATCTCTCAAGAAACAAACGGATGAAGCGGTCCGTTTCCAAACATCCGCACCGAATTTGAGGCCACCCGAATCCGAAATAATGGAACAATTAAACTCTTGCGCAAGACATTGACAATAACGCTAGGCGCTCCACGCGTTTGACCTTTGAGGGAAAAAATGCAAACTATGTGTAGTACGACTTAGTTTAAATTAAAGTTCAAGTATTTTTGCAGTTTGTGATAATAAGTAAGCGGAAGGAAAAAATGCAGTAGCAATTTTGAGTTGACATAACTGTAGATTTTTGTGTATTTTATTTTTTAAGTACTGTTTTGGGACACATTACAGGCGCAAAAAACAATCTACAAGCTTAAAGACTATTCTGTAATATTAATAAAAGGAAAACCGATGATAATAATGATTTCATTGTAAAAGCTCAAACGCCAAATAATGAATGAATTCCTTCACCACGTTTTATGACATAACTGTAACTGGGACATAAATGTTTATAGGTAAACCTGGTTTGTTACAGTTTGCTCCAATACTGCTACTGATGTTTTTATTTTCAATTTTAAATATTTATTTATTTAAACCAAATGTACAGTTATAATGGTACTTAGGTGAACTTGTTACAAACAATGCTGAACACCATATATAAAAAAATCTTTAGTTTTTTTCCTTAAACAAAAATTATTAAAAAATCAACTCACTCCGATGTGAACAATGTAATGTGAGACGATATAAATAATAGCGTCTTTCACACCTTCGACCTTACAACAATGAGGTCGAAGTCGAACTTATGATTACAAAAAATAATATTTTTAATGTCTTCTTGTCTCTTGTTTTTGTATAAAATTCACACAATAATCGTTATCATTTCCACTGAGCGGTGTTTACGCTTTTATTAACAAATTGTTGATAATTCAAGGTTCTGTGACTTCCCGGCTAATAACAACAACACACAACTAACAACAATAACAAAACAACAACAACAACAACAACACACAACAACAAACAATCACACACAACAACAACACTAACAATTTATGGATGTAATTCTGAAATAAAATATTTGATTTGATTTGATTTGATTTGATAACATTTCAATGGGTTTGCCTTAACCTTTAAAATTAATAAGAAATAAATATTATTGAGACCCTCACAAGAAGCCCTTTCATTTGATATCACACATTTTGAAAATCTTTTTTTGTACCCAAATTGAAATCCCATACTCAAAAATTATTTAATTAACGTTACGCGTCCATGTTTGAGTCATGGAAGTACATATTTGTACCAAATTACCACCAAATGAATAATTACCAAATTACTCTTTACCACCTCTAATGCTGCTTGATTATTATAATATAATGTACCTGGATTCTCATTATATAATTACCATGTAATCGTTGTTTTGCTATGCAGGTGAGAAATAAACTTTTTTAATTTATTTTTTTTATTTTAACTAAATCTGTAAAGTAGATTCGAAACAAATTGGCTCTGACAGACAGACAGTCAGACACACGAGTGATCTAATAAGGGATCCGTTTTTTCATACGAACGTTCAAAAGTCGCACTTGATTTTCACAGCAAGCCTTATCCCGCGGTTGAAGAAAATAGCCTTTTAACATTGAACACAGAGCTGGAACCTTGTGGGACTCTGTTGTTTCTAAGGTCCGGGAAGAATATCCGCTCGTGATACAGTTTCATACCAGTTCGAGGGGATTGGGCGAATCAGTCTAAACAAAATCAAACCTTTTTACAATATACCATTTCACATTCTCCAACTGCTGACTTAATGTTACTTAATGTTATTGTCAAATTACTTTAAACGAGCTGATTTACCAATGTGCGCCATTTATGTACTAATGCACGGTAATGCATTTTTAAGCACCTATGTATATACTTGCCTAATATTAAAGCTGGGATAAAAATAAAATGTCTATTTTCCAGTGCGATGGCCACCCTACTTTATTGGTTCGTCAGTTGACCCTGACTAGCAGCTGATTAACAAGCGATGTCCTAAGCATCCGAGTTTTGTTCCATGACTGAATTAATTAACTAGATCCTAGTGCCAAACAGAGCACTATGCTACTTCAATATTATGAATAGGTAAGTTCTACAAATTTTCATTACCTACTTTGGAAAATCTCAGAACGTCCGATCGGAAAAGGAGACGATTCACGGCTCCTATATGAGTAGTAATATTCCATCATCATCTATATTTTGATCAAAGATTAGTTTTCTTGAAGAAGGCCTAACAAAATATGTTGCGGAATTTGTTCGAAAGAGTCACCGCGGCCCTGAAACGCAAAGGGAATAAGGAGAAACACGGTTGGATTTTAGTCAGTAAGTGTCTGACACTCCCTCCCGCTCCACCCAGAGCGGAAGAAGTCATTTGATGATTTCCCATCCATAAAAAAGCCACCCGATACAGAGATAGTGGTAGTATATTCTATTAGTAATTTGAGATATAAATTACTAGCGCCTGCATGAGCTGTGTTAATTTTGTACCATTTCCTTGTTACAGATAGTGTTTTTATTATGGGTGACACACTCTGCAAATTCTGAGAGCCAGAATCGAAAGTGACGTCCAAAAAAAAGCACCAAGTCAATGAAGGTCAACGAGTCCCGGATAAACTGTCTCGGATCCCACAAATAATATTAACCAAAGAGGAAAAGCAGAAGAGCAAGAAAGAAAAAAAAGTAATTGATTTTTCTTACAATGTTATAATACCAGTTTTCACAGTAATTATACGCAGGTTTGGAGGTTTGGAGCAGGTAAAAACCTGCTCCAAACCTCTAAACCTGCGTATTGGGTAGGCAGGCATAACAATGTCTGCCTACCCAATAAATACTTCTGCCAGAATTTCGCGAATTCACAATAATAAATAATTTAGACATTATGAACATTTGGTTCTCAAATTCTTGCGCGCGATTCTTTTTAAAGAAGAATGATTCTTATCTCATTTTTTTTCACACGAGAACGTAATCGTTTTTTTGACTCGGTTTAAAAGTTACTTCAAAACAATGATTTAGCATTATAATCTTACCCCGTCCTTGTTATTATGTTACTTGGGGTTAGCGCAACACGTTTTTCATCCATTCTCCCCCGTAAACCGTGAAGCTATCTAACACTCCCTTTTCTTTCTTATCAATCCTCACACAATCCGCCCATTTTTTTTCTAACGCCTCCCCATCTTTCTTCATCTATTTCTTGACTCTTTCAGTCAAATGCATTAATCAAATATCAAATGCATATTCGTAAGTCCTTATGATGTGTCCATACCAAGATAAACGATCACTTCTCAACTTTTCTGGCACATGTGGAATTTAAAATTCCACATGTGCCAGAAAAGTTGAGAACATCAAAGCTAAGCAATGTTTTGTGAAATGATTAACTTAACTCACGCATTTTTATCATGGGTTTGGCAGAAACACAGAACGCCACCTGCAACGAGACGAATTAACTCTTATGATGGGGCCGAAAAGGTTCTGGAGTGTCACTGAGGAATCCGCCGGACGTGAGACGCACCGTACCGTGCGATGTGGTGACAATTATAGGACCCCTATGTCCTGCAGTAGACCGGTTTCGGTTGAAATTATGATGTCCTAGGGCGTCTCCTCCCAACAGTTCCACTCACGTCACCTTTAAACATTAGGAACTTTTACAAACGTCTTTAAACAGGTTACCCACTTCAATTTCACCTTGTACCTCATTAGCCTCGTCAGGAGATAAAACAAATAAATCTGCCTCACGTCCTGTTTAAACAATGGCACTGCAGCGCGGTTCGATTCCCGGTCAAGGCCACACGTCACTCACTGAGAAAAATGGATGATTTCGATTTGAAATATGGATATAGTTTGTTTCTGTAGGATTAAGTTAAGCACAATGGTACAGAGATCTATGGTAAGCATTGTGTTTGACAAATAACTTATTAAGCTAGCTGCCTCATTAGCTTGGAAATAACAAACTTTAAATGGCTGCAGAATAAATTCAAGGGTGAGTATTTGTTGCACTGCTTCAGAATCGTTCGAGAAAAGGCTAGCAAAGCTATATCCAGTTGAAGAATTCCTTCACTTCTTGCCTTTGAGCGCTATACACTGACGGTCATTGGGACAGAACTATCTACGATTATATTGTTAAACTTTAACGACATTATCAGACCGAACCACGCTGGTCAACCTCCTGACTCTAAATATCATGAGCTTGGTAGGTAAATAATAGGGTTTCTTAAAACAATCATATCGTTAATTAATCTATTGTTTAGAATGAGGATTACCATCATCATGAGGATTCATCATTTGCCTAGCCTTTTCCCAACTATATCGGGGTCGGCTTCATGACAAACCGGATTCAGCTGAATATTAGTATTTTACGTGGAGCGGCTGCCTACCAGACCTCCACAACCCATTAACTGGGTAACACGGTACTTCTAGGCAAGACTGGTGTCAGATTTTACCATCATCATGAGGATTATAATCATCATTCTCTTCACCATTTCTGTCACAGTTTTTTTTTTTGATAAATTAACAACTTAATCGAAGTCCAGACCACACTATTGCATAATAAAAACACCTTCAAGTACTAATTATAAGGACAGCATGAATTTCGCTTCCAGTCTATTTAAAAGAAGTATCATATCGATAAGGTCACATACTAAGAATCAAATCCAATTACATTGAGCGTTATTAAATCACTAATCACATCATTATATCTCCACAAATCAGCAGAAAACGATCAATTTGAACAAATTCAGAGGCAAATTGTAGCTGGACAATTTGACTTTAGTGTAATTGAAGTAAATGCTAGTGTATCGCAACTGTGGCCATTTTTTGTTTAATTTCGACATTGTATGGGAACATCCTCTAGATTGCCCATTTGATTAGCTGATCGTGTAACCGTTTTGGACTCTGCTTACCTCATTGATGCAATAGCGTGAATACGTTGGCAAGAGCCCTCCTAAGAAAACATGACAATAGCTATGGTGTTGATGATCACACCTTGCTTACAAATTGTTCACAATAAATTCTGTTCCCAGGGACCGTTGCGACAAAATCGGCGGAATTTGGAATTTAAGCTCAATAAGAATAACTTAAATTAAAAATTTAAAAATACTCACAACAAACTAACTAAAATATAGCATCAAAAAATTCGTCCTCAACGCTGTCAGCTGGTAATGTGCCCAAGAGACTGGCGTCACTGCCACGTTGAATTGCAATGCTAAGTCTCTGTCCAAAGTAAAAGCCAGCTCTTGGGTCACGGGAAGTGTCAACCAGCTCATTAAGCAATTTTTTTTCACTCAGTCAACAAAATTATATTAAGCTGGATATGGTTAGGCTTTTTGAATGCGTGTCCGACCAAAATAGGCGTAGTTGAACCAGTTTTGCTACAGATTCTGGAATAACCAGACGCATTTACATTGATCCCTGTGCTGCTTGACTATCCAGTTTCAAGACCTGGCAACCCTAATTCGACTTCTTGTGATATCCCAGTTCTTCTTTCTTAGAAGTCGCTTCGGTTTCATCAAAGCAGTTCAAACTCAGTCGCCATAATTATAATATCTATGGAACCAAGCTCTGTAAGCATTGTCTAACCGTATAATGTAAATGTGCTGGCATTTCGATATACTTGCCGAACAAGTGCGATACCACCATTTAAATTTTGTTATATAAACATAGATTATCGCATGAATTCCCCTGTTTTAAAATTGTGGCTATGTCCACTACTAAGTTGAGTTTAGAATAACTGTAGGCGAATGTAAACAAACAAAGATTTAAAAAAAGTGCCTGTTTAAACTACTGTAACCTTTTGAAGATCATCAGATATTATTATTGTTTTTTTAAAAGGTTGGTTACTCATGAAATGACTCCTTCCGCTCTGGGCGGAGCGGGAGGGAGTGTCAGACTCTAACTTACTAAAACCCATCCATGTTCCTCCTATTGCTCTTTGCGCGCCAGTGAAATGGTGACTCTTTCGAACCAATTCCGCAACATTCGATGTCTGATGCCTTTTACTTCGCCAATTTTATTGATTTGATAAAGCAGAAAATGCTTGTCTCATGTTTTTTGATCAAACTTAACTGACAGGAATCATTCGTGTTTCGTGATTATAATCTGCTTGCATCACTACAAGCCTGGTCACTAGACCAGGCATTGTGTCTTTACCATACATTAATATGGAAGGTAATATTCGCCTGCGTAATTATTATTTATTATTATTATTATAACAACCCTGACTAAAGGTAATTTAACCTGTATTCGCAAAATCTGACCCAGGACATGTTTCATCGGATTTTTAAGAATTAGTACTATGTTTTTAGGACAGTAACCAATTCAGTCGCATATATCGTTTGATAACAAAAACTTCTTTGAAGACAGTTCAGTTGGACAGTCTTCACATGTTTCATGTTTACAATATCGGACACTGGTATTAAAACCGACTACACTGTCATACAGCGTGCTTCCCACGCTAACAAAAGGATTTCCCAACTAACACGCACAAACTACGTTACTTATGTCCGTAATTAATGTTTTAATACAGTTTACGACATCTATGGGAAATATCCATGGGATGCAGCGAAAGTGTACCAGATGCCTATCTTCCTCTCTATGTTGTTCAAGAACTTTGTGGAGCGGATTTATGGTATTTGCTTCATGGATTATAAAGCGATGTATAAATTTTTGGAAAATACTACTAAAAAGCACATCTCGTGATCGCACTGAGGTTGGCAACTGCCTCCGTGGTCGGTGGGAAGCATAGGTACTTTGTAAAATTATTTCCAGTTTGGCTAGGACATTGCAGGCTTGAATCACCTGATTGTCTGATAAAAAGATGATTCCGTGCTTCGGAAGGCACGTTTAGGCCGGTGGTCCCGGCCGCCAAATGGCGGTCGTCAAATAAACCATGTCAGAGGCCCTTGAGGGGGTTTAGAAACTCTGACACTAGGGTGTGTGGGGTCGTTAGACCTTACTGCCCACACGACAAGGAGAAGAAGAAAAACGCCTTTGTACAGAAGCTGTCACATTACATTTGTAACTGTATGTTTTTTTTTTTTTTTTAAACATTGCCCCACACTAGGAATTTCTCCTGTATCGTGGGTGCGTTTACAAACATACAAAGTCACGTACACAAATAGCCAGACACGGAACAACTATCTGTAGGCCATACAAATATTTGTTCCGTGTGGGAATCGAACCCGCGACACGCAGCGCAGCAGCCGATCGCTCAACCACTGCGCCAACCGTGTCGTCTTTTGATTGTTATAAAGAGTAATAGAGACTAAAAATAACAGTGGAGGAGCTCGTGGTTAAATAAATACAGTGTTACGGGTCGATCTTCAAGGATAAGCAAAGCTTGCCGAGGTCGGCCTGTGGATGGGTGACCATCTTAACATACCGAGACTCCTCCGTGCCTCGGAAATCACGTTAAGCTGGTGGTCCCGGCTGTCATTTGTAGATCTTTGGCCGTCGTTACGGATTGTTTGAAGCCAGAAAATGTGACTCCAGTCTTGAAAGAAGTTCCAAGAAGTACCGTGTTATCCAATTAATGGGTTGTGGAGGTCTGGTAGGCCCACTCCACGTAAAATACTGGTATTCAGCTGAATCCGGTTTGACTGGAAGCGGCTAGGCAGATGATGAAAGAATAAGAATTACAGTATCATTATCGTCTAGCTTGTTTCCCAAGTATGTCGTAGTTTGGCTTTCAGTCTAAATGGATGCGGCTAAAATCATAACGTCAGTATTTTTTCTACATGGGTGACTATCTAAATACTAACTCATTCAATAATCGGTAAAGTGAGCATTTTGCAAAAATAAATAATGATCATTAAAAATTTCAGAACGGATTCGCAATGTTCGCATATAGTAATCAATTTCCGTACACTAACAAGCCGAAGACATGCTTTATTAAGTAAATTGGACACTGAAAATAACAATAACCAACTCATGTAATATGGATTCTTATGAACTACAAAATTACAGGTATTACACAACAAAATGCTATAATTTCTAGGTCAACATCACAATCATTATATCCTAACATCCTAACCAATTTAAACA
This sequence comes from Melanchra persicariae, assembly GCA_947386135.1. Classification (NCBI taxonomy): domain Eukaryota; kingdom Metazoa; phylum Arthropoda; class Insecta; order Lepidoptera; family Noctuidae; genus Melanchra; species Melanchra persicariae. Next base: position 1,295,246 of record OX376655.1, on the reverse strand, counting down.
TTACAAATAATAGAATTACAGTTAAAATACATAGTACAAAATTACAATAAATTGTTCTAAAAATCTATATAATTGATAATTCGTAGCTAACAATCACTTTGAGGATAATGATTGTAGTATCATTAAATAACTCGAGATAAACGCAGCTAGTCGTAAATCATCGCTGATACGCGATCGTGGTCGTGAATGTGCGTACACGCAGCTTATGTATGTGGACAAAGAGTATTTTGGGTTTAGAAAGGGCTTTTCTATTTAAAAATTTATGTTTGATATCGTCAGTCTCCGTGTTCTTGTTTTATGGGTTGCAGATTCCACGGTTCCAGATATATATGTTCCAGAATCGGTTCTAGCTTCATCGAGTCCAGCTTCATCGGTTCCCAATTCATCGATTTTAGCTTCATCGGATCGAGATTCTTTGGTTCCAGATTCTACGGTTTCAAATTCATACAAGTATTCCAGATTTATCGCTTATAAATTAATCGGTTCTAGCGTCATCGAGTCCAGCTTCATCGGTTCCCAATTCATCGATTTTAGCTTCATCGGATCTAGATTCCTCAGTTCCAGGTTCCACAGTTGCAAATTCATGTGTTCCAGATTTCTTAGTTTCTGATAATTCTATTCCAGATTCCTCGGTTCTAGCTTCATGTGTTCCAGATTTCATCAGTTCCAGATTAATTTCTCCCAGCCTTCGCATCTTCAAAACTATCAGCTCGATGAGTTATTTACTTAGCATCATTTATTAGCTAAGCTGATAAGCATTAATAATAAAACATCAAACTAATTTCTGAAACAACTCATTGCAAAATGACAAATCTAGTCTAGATTTTCGAAATAATATTATTTATAGCTAATTTAGGTATGACCGTTGAAATGTATTACCAATTTTGGACACTATACTGTCGAAATATAGCTTTTATTTGATTATTCAAAGACAAATTACTAGATCTTTCATCTTATTTATTTGGTGGCGATTACAATCACTTCTGCATTCAGACTTAATTAGATTTTAATTCCGCGAAAGTAAAAGTCGGAAAATTTCCGAAGTAAAATAATCACGTCATTTACATCCAATCTATCTCTACACCAAAATTCATCATGTTTAGGCTTCAAACGTGATAAACAAACCGACATATACCTACTTACACATTTATATTACACTTCTGGACACATCTATTGGCCCACCTTAGAGTTTAGGTTTCGATGGCCCCTACCGAAATATGATTGCTAGATTGAACAAAAACTGTTGATACAGTTTTAAACCTGATACATTTTACCATCTTTTTCGATCGTATTGTTTTAAATTTGAATTCAGAATACCATACGACATGGAGCTACGCCTAACAAGTCGGATATGCGCCTTGTACCTGTCCGGCCCCGGCGACACACCGGTGTGTCGCGAATTAATCGCGAATTTAATGTTTATTTACATATACATAAGATTTACTTTATATTAGGGAATTTTCACATGTTGGGCCCGAGTGGTTAAAGACAATTGATTTTTGAATAAAAAACATGTTTTATCAAATAAGGGTTTAATTTAATAACGCGTGTTGCCTCCATGGGCATCTACCACAGCTCTCATACGATTAGGCATAGAGTTTATCAACCGCTCTATGAAATTTTGAGGGATCATCTCCCATTCCTCTTCTATGGCAGTTTTCAACTCCTGCATCGTCTGGGCAACTGGCTGACGAGCCCTAACACGTCTTTTTAGCTCGTTCCACATGTGCTCAATGGGGTTCATGTCTGGGCTTCTGGCTGGCCAGTCCATAACTGTGATGTTCACATCCCGAAGATATTCCCTGACGATGCCGGCCGCATGGGCTCTTGCATTATCATGCATAAAAAGGAAATTTGGGCCCACATAGTCCGCGTATGGTATCACGTGAGGTTCTAAGCACTCACGAATGTACCTTTCAGCATTTAATGTTGGCAGCCGTGGTCCTGTAACAACCTCAAGTTGAGTTTTGCCGCTCGCGGATATACCACCCCAGACAGTCCATGAGCCACCGCCATAAGCAACCCTCTCTTCAAAGCAGCATTGTGCGAAACGCTCTCCCTTACGTCGGTAGACCTTCTTCCTTCCATCATTGCCATGTAACACAATTTTAGACTCATCAGAAAAGAGTACACGGCTCCAATCTTGCTGTGTCCAATTTAAATGACTGCGTGCGAAATGAAGGCGCGCTGTTCGGTGGGCTCGCGTTAGTTTGGGCCCATTAGCTGGCTTGTGTGGTACCATATCGCGTTCTTTTAACCTTCTCCGAACAGTTCGAGCGCTCACAGATACTCCGTGGAAGTCGCGAAGTTGGTTTTGTATCTCAATGGAGGTAAGGTGACGATTTCTCAAGCTGGTCGTCACGATGAATCGATCCTGCCTTTTAGTTGTGACCCGAGATCGTGGCCTTTCTTGGCGACGAACAAAGCCGCCAGTCTCTAGGTACCTCCGATAAACATTTCGGACCGCAGATCGACTTAAATTAAGTTGAGCACTCACGTTTCTTTGGCTGTGTCCGGCCTGAATAAGTGCCACAGCTTGGGCGGTGACTTTAGGTGAAGTATCCATAGATTATTGATAGAACCTCACCTTAATGTTAAGAATAAGTAATGTTTGTTGCAAAACTAAAGATATCAATCACTTTTTCAAGAATTAAATCCAAGTAAACCAATAAAACCAAGTTTTCTTAGTATTCGATTGTTTGATATCAACAAACAGGCTCCAAATTGTCTTTTGTTTCTTTGAATTCTGTGTTCGAAATTCAAAAAAAGACTATTGTATGAAATTGTGAATGTGCCAGGTTCAAAACTGCATAAAAACTTTTTGCTCGACCTAATATAAAATTTTAGCTAGGACCAAACGAAACTGGAAATACAAGGTGGGCCAATAGATGTGTCCAGAAGTGTATTAAGTATGGATGTGGAGGATACAATGACACTTCTATGAACTTAATCTTTGCAACATTTTGTAAGCGCAGACGCACCTCTATTATTTTACACGGGAATCTTGTTATTGTCACCCATTAAAAAACAATGCCAATACAAAATGAACTTTGATTCTTCGCAAATAGTGTTAGCTTTAGTTTGATCAACGTTGTTGTACTTTTGCGTGTGTTTGCTAACTCATTTTAAGTTTAAGAGCTATAAACTGCACCCAGTTATTTGGGAGTCATAAACTAAACATTTATACTTAAGTGTTAATGCAACAGGTGATCAGATGAACTGTTTGATCTGTATTTGGTAAGTGTGGGACTTATGTTGTAGTCTAAGATCCCAGAGCCCCCAAACGTTACTTATTTTCTTAGTAACAAAATTTGGACAAAGTAGTGTCCGCTTGCACGTAGAGCGTAAGCGAGTTGAAATAATTATATTGGCCATTGACCCAAACTAATAAATTTTAAAAGACAAGAACCCGATATTCTGCACCAAGGCAGCATAGTATGAAAATAAAGAATTTCCTTTCTTCACCGTTAAAGTGAGACGTCTATTGCTGGACATGAGAATCTGTGAAAATTGCATACAAGTTCATATTTGCTACGCTCAAATATAAATCATCTTATGACATTGAATGGTAGCGATTAAGAGGAACATTTTGAAACACTAATTTATTTCTGAATGGAAACGTTGCAAAGTGGAAACTAATGGTCACTGTGCATAATTTTTGCATAATAATAGAAGAAATATTTTAGTGAAATAATGTAGGTATTAATTTGCTGCATCAAAATTATCATTCGCTTTGCTAATAATAACAGCAGTTAAAATTATTTTCAGTCTTTTAAAATAACGTTAAGAAAAAAGAGCTTTCAGCTTCTTTTTAGGATAGGAAGTCATCAAATGAGTCATTTGATGATGTCAGACTCTTACTGACTAAAACCCACCCGTGTTCCTACGAATGCCCTTAGTCACCGCGCCCCTGGAACGCTAAGGCTTAGCGTTCCAGGGGCGCGGTGACTCTTTCGAACACTTCCGCAACAAAGCTTTCAGCTGCCAAAGCAGTTTTAAACCATATCATCAAGATACGGAGAATCATTTCTCTGAATTACTATGTAAATAAAAAAACGTGGTTGATTTACCTTATTAAAATGTAGCATAAACAGTAAGTATTTACTCTTGTTTTCCTAGTGTAGTGCGTAACAATGTGATATATAGTCAGATGCTAATTTAAAGTTTATTTCCATCGCAGTAAGCCAGTATGCAAATTAGTGAAGATGGATTAGTTTAGATGTGTCTTCTTATGTAATGTTGAAGATCAACTGGTATCAATGATGAGGATATCGTATCATCTACATTACCTTTTTCGACATAACTGCATGATATCTCATGATATCTCAAATCGTGTATTGCAATTCATAATGTACATATACAGGTGGTAAATATTAATGAATCGAAACAGTTATGTCGGGCACAGCAAAATTTTAAATATTTAGGAGAGAGGAAAAGCGCTTTAATAATTTTACTTGTAAAATAAATGATTATTGTTTTCTATGCAACTGTTTTTTTATCAGTAAGCAAGTGCTTACTGATAAAAAAACAGTTGTTGAACTATTTTATATTACCATTCATAAAATTAAATAGATTTTGACAGATTGCGCCTGCGATGCGATTGACGGCAATTGCCCCTCATCTATCGCTATCCATCAGGCGTGATCGAGTCAAGAGCAAGCCCATTCCTCAATAAAAAATGAAATAGTAGTTTATGCAACGACCATATAAAAGGGGTTATTAAAACTGCGAGTGTGGGTTTATATTTTTTATATAATAGCATCAGACGAGTGTTTTAATACCCAATTATATGCCGTTGCATACACTATTTTATCTTCACTCATACAGTTGAAATAAAATAAGTGGAAAAATAGTTTATTCCAATATGGCGGACATTCTCATTGCGTATGCGAATGACTGCGCAGCGCGCGCTTCCATAAACAAAGAAAAAAGCTGGTTCATTGACTGAAGTCAATGAGCCCGCGCCAATAATTTAAAGAGTAAAAGTCGGCTATAAAAATTAAAAAGTTATTTTATGAAGCAGTTGTTTAAAAATCGAAGGAAAATGTTGAACTGTAATGGTTTTTTTTAAATTTTACCTATTCACGAAAAAAAAGTACGTGTTCATGCATTAGTTTTTGAACTCATATTTGGAACATTACGTTGTGAGTGTAGATCAACAATATTATGTTAACCAGAATTCAGAATGACTACCTATGTATCCAATTTTATTTACCAGGTACCATAAATTTCATCATAGTACCTACTTTAGCCGACCTTGATAAAAGTCGTATTAATTCCCAAGCGATAGCATAGAACCGCAACGTTCAACGCTAAACTGACACCTATGATAAGTACAGACAGTAATTACAAGTAATAATTAGCGACATGTATTGACAATCATCAATCAACGGGGCGTCACTCAAGTGTAATTAACTTCAAGAGGACTAATTAACTTCTTGTTGGAAGGACAGGCTCTGAGAGTATTGTTAGGTTAGTCGTGCATTAGACTGGTGCATGATTTTTTTTGTGTTAAGTAGTTTGAGATTACCAAAAACGCAAGTAATCATGTTTTTTTTCTTCTCTTAGAAAAAAGTTGAAAGGTTCAGGCAGATGTGCAGTTTTATGGTAGGCACCAGAGATTTGGAATAAAGTACGTTGCTCTTACCCTAAGGTATCCGAACATATAAACCCTTTTTGAAAACTAAAAAAATATAAATGTCGATTCAGGACAAATTTGTGTCTTTACTAGCTTTTTCCCGCTGCTTTACTCGCATTAATATAGATTAGCGAAAGAAGAGCATCTACCTCTGTACCAGATTCCATCAAAATAAGTACAGCGATTTTGGAGTGAGAACGTAACAAACTTACTTTCGCAATTATAATATTACAGTTAGGTATTGTTATGGCTTTATTTCTGTTTTAGAAATTGAAGAATGACAATAAATGTAGGTGGGTCAATGACCGCTATTGCTTTATGTGGTGTCTACCAGTCTTACAGAAATAACTGATACTTAAAGTACTAGTTTCTTCAATTTCCTCATGTAGTGAATTATTTTCCTACCTCATCAATACAAATTAGGTATCGTAACGCCTCAGTTGATGTAGAACCTAACAAACACCTTGTCAAAACAATCACTTTTGCTCAAATAGCAACGAGCTGAAAAAATACAACATGTGTATTTTTTATCATAATCACAGTGTTGAAGTTATCTATCAACATAGTATTATCTATTTGTTAGTTCATCAAATTGCTTTGTTTGCCGATACTACGAGTACTGCAACTTTCAAGTAAGGATATTTTTTTGGCAAAAAGTCGTTTAAATTCGAACAAAACAATTCGTACTGTATGTTGAGTCGACAAAACCTTTCGTAAAAAGCTCTCTTTGATTTTTTTACTATTGATAGGCACGACTTTGACCACTATCTCACCAGAAGGTAAGCGATGATGTGGTCGAATATGGAGCACGCTTGCCTAGAAGCAACCTATTCACTCTTGACTTAAAGACTCCCAGGTTGTAGCTATCAGGAAACACAGGCTCTGGCTTTGTATTAGTAACTTGTCAGTATTGGGGTAGGTTACCATTTATCTGCCCCGTTAATCTCGTGGCAAGCACGACTGCCTAGTGTGGGATTCCATTCCTAAACCTTAATTCCATAGGAAGCTTGGAACAATCAACAGATTACTTTATCTACTTATTTTTTCTCTTTTCTCCGAACACTGAAATCAAACGTCATTTGCTATTTCTGTCATTCAATCAAAAACTTTTTGTATGAAGATAAAACGGCTACTTCACGAATCAGACTTGGATTAACCTTTATTCTTACACAGGATACTTCAGTGTAACGCGATCATCAGTGATGTACACGTCTGTAGTTGTGTATTTAGCAGTTTGGAACTATTATTTCCTATGGTTTCCATGTCTTTTAATTTTTGTCCAAGTCCCCACATTCACAAGTCACACCAAACATCAATTTTACAAATATTGACTCGTAACCTGCGTCTCGCTGACATTGCTAATTATAGTTTCTGTATAGGTATTTTACAATTTATCGGCGATACATCCGTCGGCAGCGGCGCTCGAGTTCATAGGGTTGGCGACGTGCCCCTAATCGATGGGAATTATAGTTAAGTACTACCCACGTGCGGTGTAGGTACTGATGATGGATGACATAGATGCGTTGTATCCTGGTTGCAGGGATTTATTGCCATAAGTATTATAGGTACCACACATGTGCGTAGTAGGTGATGATGACATAGATGCTTTGTATTGGTGCATGGCGGTCGGTATGGCTATACGTATGAAACTACATAAAAAAAATATATATGCGTCGACTTGAGAACCTCCTCCGTATTTTCCTCGGTTAAAAATACGGACTGGGACAGTTACAACTTACAGTTGCGGATACCAGCGAATACCAACGTGTAACAGAATAAACATTTATGTACACATAACTCGACAAAATTTATTGAACAGCTAATATTATTCACGTTGTATACTAGAAGTCTAAAACATAATAAATAAATTAAATAAATTTAAATTTCGTTTGAAACACTTTTAACGCCTTTGTGCTTTTCTCTCTGTTAGGATTTTTTTAAAAAGTGCTTTGTGTGTGGAGTTGTGAGAGCCACCTATCCTCGATATTATGTAATATTAACATGCAATAATCATCCTGAAAATTATTCAAAATAAAACATCACACCATCAAGAGATAAGCAGAAATGTATCTAAGTCAATCTAAGTCAAATTTTCAAGCAGGACGAATGGCAATAGCTAAGATACCCTATAGGTACTAAAATAATTAAGTCAAACATATTTGTTAAGCTACATGGTAGTTAAGCCCTTATTTTGAAGGACGACTTATTAAGCCGCTGATAGCTTTGAGAATTCACTTGTAATGAGCATTCAAGCACGAGCTTTTAAGCGATCATTCAAGCGAACGGCAGTAAATTTGCTTCGAGCTTTTTGCCGAGTCGAGCAATGTTGTCATTGCTGTTTGACATCTTCGTTTGATTTTACGAGCATTTACTAGAGCGTTCGCTAGAATGATCGTGAAAATGTTCGTAGCGATGCTCGGCTCTGTTCGTTGTTCAGTTCGACAAATTTAGAAACGGCGAATGCTCGATGTTCTGTTACAAGGGCTCAGGTCTATCAGCACCTTTAAAGTTTATCTGATTTACGCAAGTGACAACCCTAGATTAAACAAATGCAATTAACCCTACCGATGACACGACCGTAACACTAAACTTATATGATGTATTATACGCACATGCGTGTTATTAGTATTCAAATACCAACATTTAAATAATTGCCCGAAACCTTTTGTTTGCTATTTTAGGCTTCCTGGTCGATAATGAATTAATGATTCAGTATGTTGTGGTTTAGGTTTAGGAAGAAATAAATGGTACCGATCGTACTAAAACTAAAACCGACTACCTATTATAATAAGAATGACAGGTGTCAAAAAGAGTTGCCGTCTTTTTCACGATGACTGTCATTGCAGGTTTCGTGTCATGTGGCGCCCACTACCAAAGAGTTTCAATCTTATAATGAACGAACTAAGTTTTGACCGAACGAGGTCCTATAATTGCGATAAAGTAGTAACCAAACGTTAATTTCGGCATAGTGTAGAACGGGGGCGTAGCTCAGATGGTAGAGCGCTCGCTTAGCATGCGAGAGGTACCGGGATCGATACCCGGCGCCTCCAAAATTAACTTTTGAATTTTTAACTAACAACATACATTTTGGATAATGGAGGATAACTTTTTTGCCTTGAAAAACTTGATTATATTCGTATTAAAATTATAAAACTTTTGTAGGTTAATACTGTAATAACTGAGCTATTTTTGATTCAGTCGAATCACCGACCTTGTACCTTGAAAATTATTATCATCAATTTAATAATGTGGTTTGGGGCATTATTGGGATTAAAATAATTAAGCTGGTAAAATCATTTTTGTGCTCGATACGTTGAAGAGTTGTGAACTACAATTATTTTACTAATGTAGGTTGACTGACCTACATTAGTTTTGTTCCAGTTGCGTCATATCTTTTTATAACAGATTTTGCCCGCGACTTCGTACGCGCATATCCCGTTTTCCCGTTGCCGTGTAGCCTATATATAGCCTACCTCATGAATGTGGCAATCATATATAAAATAATTTTCCAAATCCGACTAGTAGTTCCAGAGATTAGCGCGTTCAAACAAACTCTTCAGCTTTATTACATTATTTTTTAATTTGGAAACTGATCGAATAGAATAGAATATTTTTTACTATGTACCCAACAACAACATAATGCTTTTGTTTTATTAGAACTTCTTTGGCCAACGTAAATGAATTTTTGTCGAACAAGAGTTTTTGCCTCAAAATGGTTGAACGCCTTTGAACTACTCTTACGCTAGATAGATGGCGTTGTACCGGTTAGGGCGTCTCTCTAGGTCGCGGTATGATTTCCTTTCACAATGAAGAATATGTGCCTGCGAGTTTGTTCTGAAGGTACCTCTGAGAAGCTTCCTCGCATGGCTCTTAATCCCGAAATCCCCTCCACTGACAGATAGACGGATAGCGCAGGCTTATCAATAGGGTTCTGCTGGTTACTTTTCGAGCATGGAACCCTCAAAATCACGTACTTTGAAACCTAATAAATAATCTGTGTAAGTAACAGGGTTATTTGTAAAACACCAACAACCTTTCAGGGGGTGAAAGTAGGTACTTACTCATCATTATAAACAACTTTTGCTATGAGACCAACCCTGAAAAATCGAAAAAAAATCTGCTATTTCATATATTTTCATCGGGTGACTATTGCATTTTGTATGAAACAGCTGATTTAATTTTTAATATTTCAGAGTTGGTCCCATAGTAAAAGTTGTTTATAATGATGAGTACTTTCACCCCCTGAAAGGTTGCTGGTGTTTTATAAATAACCCTGTATAACTATAATGAGATGGGTGTTTTATAAATAACCCTGTATAACTATAATGAGATGGGTGTTTTATAAATAACCCTGTATAACTATAATGAGATGGGTGTTTTATTTTTATCACCTATCCCGACACTTTATACCATCAAATCAGTGTGCCGATCTTCGAATGACGACCATTACCTAAGTAGGTACTGTTAAATAAGTCTTAATAATCTGACAGACGGCCGCAAGGTATAGATGACATTTTTACACCGTGAGCACACGCCTTTACTAACGCCGAAGGCTGATCTTTAAAAGTCAACTGATAAACTGGACTAGTTCATAACTGGGTACATGCAACATAACAATGAACAGATAATTACAACCAGCTTGCTAGAAGGAGTGGAAGTTTCTTCTTAGTGACTAAGAGAGAATGGAGAATTAAGGACGGTCCACATAGATATATCAGGGCCGTACCCGGACCGTGTCCACACTGTGGTCTGTCACAACGTGGTCTGACACTTTCCGGGCTCGGCCCGGACTCGGACATGTGTGAACAAGTTCGTGTAAAATTTACGCACCAATATTGTTTTGAGCCCCTTGGCATTTATTTTGTGATTTTTGGTTCAAACGTGCCTAACCCTCAGATTCTGGAATAAAATATCGACGCGTCTCAAATTAAACGCAAGGCAAGCAATGCGATTGGCTGTTGAAAACTTATTTTACCAATCACACCTAGATAGTGCGCGTTTGCCAATTTGTCACAATAATTTTGTGATAATTTTAGGTTGATATTTTATTAGGGGCTAGGTAGGTATTTAGGTTTCCTAAATAACATTGATATTATCTATTTAATTCAGGCTTCATCTTGTGTAGCAGATACAAGCAGAAATCTTATTATAAACCAGACTTCATTTAAATTACCATGACAAAATAGTCTATTTGATCTATATATGTATGTTTATCTATTAGCATAAAAATTTGGAAACTAGAAAAGCAAGTTTATGTAGCTACAGAGTTTGAGCGTGGGTGGCTTATGAGTTATGACACCAAGAATGGGTTTAAATAACACGAATTTACAAATATGGGTCACTAGAACACACAGTTTCTAGATCTATCATAAAACCTATTAGTCGAGATCTTTAAATGGGCATGTTTTTAGGGTTCCGTACCCAAAAGGTAAAACGGGACCCTATCACTAAGACTCCGCTGTCCGTCCGCCTGTCTGTCTGTCCGTCTATCGCCAGGCTGTATCTCATTAGTTGGTCAGTTGAAATTTTCACAGATGATGTATAATATTTCAGTTGCCGCTATAACAACAAATACTAAAAACAGAATAAAATAAATATTTAAGTGGGGCTCCCATACAACAAACGTGATTTTTTACCGTCTTTAAAGATAATGGTACCTACTGAACCCTTTGTGCGCGAGTCCGACTCCCACTAGGCCGGTTTTTTTATTTTTGTTAAGGCTCGCGTTTCACCATTCTCTCACCTGATGGTGAGCACTGATGGGGTCGACGATGGAGCACTCAAAGCCTTGCCAGGTCGTAGTAAGTCCTCCAAATTTTCCAACCACTGCGAATTTTGTTAGCCAGATTCTACAGTGATGAACGAGTAATGTCATATCTTTCATAGGAAATGATTTATTGCAACTATAACTATATACACACACTTAAATAAAAGACTCAACTAAAACTAATCTAAAACATGGCGTCGAAAAATTCCTCCGCATCGCAGGCCACTGGTAATGTACCTAAAAGGCTGGCAGCATTGCCACGTTGTATGGCAATGCTTATCCTTTGTCCGAGGTAAAAGCCAGCCCTAGGGTCACGCGAAGTGTCAACTAAGCGTCTTGACAGATCTTTAAACAAGTAATGAGCACTCGGACCCCACGACCCCAAACGGCTCGAAAATATAACTACCTACAAGGTTATTATATTTCCGCCTTGAGGTTCTCCGCAGCCGCAGCGGCAGCGCCAGCGCAGCACGAAGAGCTAGGAAGATGGGATGGCGCAAGAGTATCGACACAAGTAGCGTCCCACACTAGTGGCCTACCCATCTTCCATGGAAATAATGGCATGCCGTCTGGTCTCTTGCAACAAGTAATTGGATAAGTCTCAAAGAACTCATTCAACTGTCTTTGAAACTAATCTGAAATGAAAAGTCAAGTAGGTAGAAAGAAGGTTTGAGGAAAACCATAGCTAGTGAAACCGTAGGTACCTTCCGCATTCTTCATCCACTTAGTAGTAATCGCACGACAGCAGTTGTTCTATTGCAATAAAACTAAATCAGCCCAGACAAAGTAAACATAAAAGCAATTTGAAAATTGATACGAAAAAACTGCAATACAATAATGCAACAACCAGAGATATAGATACATAGATAACGCAAGAGCAACTACTTCGCGTTTTGTGCCCAGCTTACGATTAAAAATCGTAAGCCGCCACTTTCGTGCTCAATTTGCATCAATAATTAATCGCTAGTCGCACGTCAGTTAGGTGTCAGGCGGTGTCAGTTAAGTGCTACACGTGGCGGCGACGACGTCTTTGAATCGTTTTGATTTTTCCATCACTTAAGGACGCTGTTACAAATGGGTAGTCAAATCATTACTTTTTAACACAAAGTATGTTTATTAAATAAAATGCTTTGCATTAAAAAAAAATCACTTTGGTACATTTATTGAGAAACTCTCCCTATCTAAAATTATATTTATAGTTCAGAATCGTACATCTATCAATAATTCTGGCAAAAAATATTTTAAGAATGCAAAGCATTTTATTTAATAAAAATACTTTTGTGTTAAAAAGTAATGATTTGACAACCCATTTGTAACAGCGCCCTAAATATACAGGGTTATTTGTAAAACACCAACAACCTTTCAGGGGGTTAAAATACTCATCATTATAAACAACTTTTGCTATGAGACCAACCCTGAAAAATCGAAAAAAATATCTGCTATTTCATACATTTTCATCGGGTGACTATTGCATTTTGTATGAAACAGCTGATTTAATTTTTGATATTTCAGAGTTGGTCCCATAGTAAAAGTTGTTTATAATGATGAGTACTTTCACCCCCTGAAAGGTTGCTGGTGTTTTACAAATAACCCTGTATAGTGCTTGTGTTGACGTCATGGTAGGTAGTCAAAAAAGGCATGCTTGGTTTTCATACAGATCGTGACACTTGCGTTATCTATGGCTATCTATATCTGTGGCAACAACGTTGTTGAAGTAATAAATTCGTAATGAACAGACAAAGATTGACAGTTTACGAGGGTCCATCCTTCTTCATATGAAACAATATCCACCTGTCAAATTTTCCACCCACACTGGTTCTCCTTTATACATATGATGACTACCTTCAAAACAAAATACCCTTGTTACTTGTCATGTTAACATAATGGTGCTTGGAAGTAACAATTAGTTATTTTAGTGACAGCTTGATGTTCTTTTGTTTAGTGTTAACTTCTCACGTTAGTCAAAGCTTTGGAATTTAAATCTAAATGATGATAAATCGGATGACAATGAAGAAATGACAGAAATACATTGAAATTTGAATCTAAATAGCATTGAATTGGAGGATAATGAAGAAATTCCAGAAATACTTACCACTTATTACAATTTAAAAACTGAAAATAAAAAGCAGGGAGAAAGACGTACCAGTAGTAAAGTAGTGAAAATTGAGTTTCTGTTCTTACAGACGATATCTTAAAGTGATATGATCAGTAAGCAATCTCCCATTAAGATATGAAGTTTCAAAACGTAGAGTACTATTATACAAAAGCACTTAATAAGTACAAATTACAATCACTCGTCATCGGTTAAGCAATCTATCAAATTGATGATACTTCCCTAAAGCCATGTGAAGCAACAGATTTAAATACAGTAATAATCAGTTGTGAAGTGACGAGTAAGGAACAACCTCTGACCGCCATAAACATTACTCATAACTATGTTACGTTAGCTCATAAGCTTCAGGCCAAGTTTTAAATAGGTACTTACAAAGTAAGACTTAAATTGCATAACGTTTAGAAGGAAACGAGAATATACCATCAATAGGTGATGGTTGAGAAATGAATGACATTTATTGGCCCATTTTTAGTATCATGAAACACCTATATTTTTTTATGTATGTTCGGGTATAACTCCGTCATATACAACGTGCAACATAATAAACGCAATACCTCATAGGGAGTCATTGTAATCATCATTATGAACAACTTTTACTATAGGACCAACACAGAACTCACGAAAAAAAAGTCAGCTATTCAGTAAATTTTATCGAGTTATGCGCATATTTTTTTAGCTTGCAAAATTATTTTATTCGAATTTCATTTAAATTTCGATCTGATGAAGAACTTCGGAGATAGACAGCTAAATAGAAATGGACTGGTTGGAATTTTGGGGGTAGTACTAAAAATTGAAAAAGTTTTTTATTCGTTTATGACTGGAAAAGCTATCATGGTCTACTTTAAAAAATAAATTGCAATTGTTAAATTCAAAATAATCGAGGGATTGTCAACTTTGCTAATGATAAAGTAACAGTCAATCAACCTTCACACCCTAGTTGATCAAGTACCCCTCAAAACTTATGCCACTTTACCGAATTCTCCGCCTGTCACATTCAATCTGTCATTCAATCTTATCAAGGACCAATCCTACACTCCAATGATCTCTAAATCTCATTGCATCGCGTTCTATAACATCTGATCTGTTGTTCTCGTCCTGAACAAGGTCTCCCAAAGGTCAGGCGAGTGACACCTTCTGATGGACAGCTGCTGATCAGCGCATATTTGTGGAGTGCTCTCGATTCGGGGTCAGCCGTGATTGACAGGGCCGTTTTGTTGATCAGCTTTTGTTATGTTTAGGAGGATCACGATGGAATGTGTAGTAGATCGGCCGTTGGTGTTTGTGTTAAATTGATGAGTTTGTTATTAGACTTTTGCATTATTTGCTCGAGTATATTCCCTCGTTCACTCCCAAATCTTATTGTTAGCTATTGTATCACTGTTATTTTCCATTTTGATGAATTTATTGTGATCTGATGGGAAAATAACATTGAATTTATTTATAATACCTTACTGGACGTTACATTGAAATACAAATCTACTGTTATCTCAAAAATAAAGGTTTATTTGTTCAGCAATAGAAATCCTATTTCAACCAGTGTCAGGTTCAAAGTATTTAACGCTTGACCTTTCATTGGCAGTTTACCACTTCATTGTCATTTCTACTATTATTTAATTAAATCCTTTCTGATACCATTACAATACCCGCAGAATGACTCACCATTTACATCTGGCACATTCAGTACTAAATTGAGAGCTTTTCAAACCTAAATAATAGTCAATATTAAATACCCTTGTTCAAGTTGAGAAGTTCAAGGCTTCCTTTTGGTGCAAGACCTTTTGTTTGTTCATCTGAGACCAATCTACATACCGATCCTCACCAACTATGTTACAGCCATCCCTACATACCTCAACCTTTTCATCTTTATAATAGCGTTTGTTTTTGCTTGGCAATTCAGGGTTTACAGCAAAATTCGTGTCGTTAACATTGTTTTAAACAATAATTGCAGCTATTATTTGGGTTTCCACGTTTATATTATGCAAATACTATGCTATAGCAATTGAACGATCAACATTATCTCCAATAAGTCTACAAAGATTTATATTAATAGATATAATTGAGATTCTAATGAACCTAAATCTTAATTACATATCATCAATGTCCATTCATATGTCTCGTGATTTGATTTGAGCTTAATTATGTTTGTTAAAACGGCCTCCATGTTGATTAGAAAATTAGAGACCATGGTGATTAGGCTATAGAATTTTCGTCAATTTAAAATTAGACACAATATTTTACCTTGTTTTTTGCACTGGCTTTTATTCTTTGATTGGTCGCTGGCTTGCGCGTGGGTTATTTGCAACAACAACCAATAGTAATCTAATGATATTATTGAATCTCTCAAATTAAGGCTTTCTATTAATTTTATCCGGGGAAGCCCACAAGGATATTTCAACTATAATACCCTTGTAGACTTCCTTCAAGGCATTGGTTGGACCACTAGACTTAACTACCTGCCTGTTATAAAATAAATAAACATCTTTGGGGTAATTCAGCATATTTAGATATTAAGACCGGTCGCATTCCTTTTTTTTTAAGGAATGGGTTTGCTTTTGACCCAGTTAGTGACTTACCCAGCAGTACGTCTGGTATTCCGGTGGTAAAAGGGCGATGGTGGGATCAGGTCGTGGAGTTCCTGCGCACACTCTCCGAAGTACAATCCGTAGAAGACCCACAGGCAAGCAACACTACGCCGATGAGCCAGGCTATGAAGCTTAGCCACCAGCGTCTCGTCGCCTATAAGCCTTTTTGATCTGCGTTCCACAGAGTCCATTGCAGCAAGCTGGTATTTTGCTGAGCCGTCCCATAAATGGCTGCAGCACACCATACATGAACGGACTTGTGCATCGGATCACAGTCACAAACTTTTAAAAACACCTCTGGTTTAGGAAGATTTTCACTGTGATGCTATTGCGACATGAACTTGAACTCTTTTTAACTGTAAGAATTGGGCTTTAGCTGACATACAAGAAAATTCCAATATTTATGTTTTAAAAAATTGGATCACAAATGTTTAGCCAACCTGTTGGTTTTTATTACCCGGACACAGTAACACACAAAACTCAAATAACCATAAATCAGCCACATTCTGCCGCCGATACCGATGGATTATCTGATCTATTTCAATGTTATGGATTCGTCAAGATTTATGAGTCTTCATTTTTGTTTTGTTTGAAATGCCATTGAATAAATCGGGCTGTTGCGAGATCTTAACAGATTATGCTCTTGGATGTAGGTTCACCCGCGACTTCCAACGCGTATATCCCGTTTTTTCCCGTTCCCGTAAGATTTTCCCGTTCCTGTATAGCCTATAGCCTTCCTTATGAATGTGGCTATCATATACAAAAAGAATTTTACAAATCGGATTAGTAGATCCAGGGATCCCTACAACCTCACAAACTCACAAACTTTAATCATAATCATAATTATATATTTGCTAATATGGGTAATTATCATAATATTATGGATTATAAATAAAAAGACATAAACAGAGGGCATAGCACGAATATTTTGACGTATAGTAACGTTACAGTATCGGTAACGTAATGGATATTTTAATATAAAAACTAAAACCCCAAAGTATTTTGGTTTAATTTTATCCGATATACACAATTTGTATCATATAAAAATATGAATATATTCCAATTCAAATAATTCGAAACGAGTATTACAGTCATAGTAAAATTTAACGTTTCGTTAATAAAGGTAGGTATGTCGTGCTAAGTCCTCTGTTATCCGAGTCATAAGACAGAAAGATGATGGGATGCTGTCAATGTCATAGGCGGATCGGAAAATTATGTAAAGAGCATATTTTTAATGAGTACCTTAGATACCTTATGTTAGGTACTTTTTTATTCAGCAAGAAAAAGCCTTACAATACTTCTGTCAGTTTCCCGGTGTCCCAAAAATTCAAAAATTTTCAAAATTCAAAAAATTCAAAATTCAAATTATTTATTTCAAATAAACCATTTACAGGCACTTTTGAATTGTCATGGTCGGTCAGTCAAAAAGATGAAGCTATTTGCACGTTCCAAAGCGTAGATCTCTATGGAGAAGAACGTGCAAGAAACTCCACGGACACTCTTTTAAATTATTTTTCTTTACAATTTTATGGTTACATCATACCATTCGGCTCAACCATATTTAAGGGAGCCAAATGACCCAACACATGCGCCACCATCAGGTAGACTTTTGAGTGAGCATGACACTCCCAACCGCCAGGGCAGTCAAGTCAATTAAAAAATAAATAAAAGTAGTATAAGGATCACAGTACTCACACATGTGCCGTTAATTAATAAATTTATACAATGCTAATTACATTGAGTCTATACAATGAAAATATAATGTTTTACAGTCTTCAACGGGTCCAACAATATTTATAAATGCCAAAAGATTAGTTTGTGCGGCCTAGTAACTGTGGAGCTGGACCGGCATTGAGCCAAGCATTATTATCTTCAATATAATCCCCCAACTTATAATATGCTTTCTTGCATAGTGTGCGTTTGATACAAGATTTAAATTTTGTTTCATTCAGTTCTAATATATTAGGAGGTATTTTATTATAACATTTTAAACAGTACCCCATGAAAGATGAGGCTACTTTAGCTAGTCTGAAACTTGGTTGAACTAGTTGATCCCTATTTCTAGTAATATAATTATGTCTGTCGCCTCGTCTACTAAAAAGATGGAGATTCTTTCTAACGTACATAATGTTTTCATATATATATTGACAGGGTACCGTCATGATGTTAATATCCTTAAACAGTTCCCTTAGAGAATCACGTCGGCGGAGATTGTATATCGCTCTTATAGCTCTTTTCTGCAGAATAAAAATAGACTCGATGTCTGCAGCCCGTCCCCATAGTAAAATACCATAAGACATGATACTATGAAAGTAACTAAAATATACTAATCTCGCGGTATCAACATCCGTAAATTGGCGGATTTTTCTAACAGCATATGCCGCTGAACTTAGCCGTCCTGCAAGAGATGTTAAATGAGGACCCCATTGTAGCCTAGAGTCAACCGTAATCCCCAGGAAAACTGTTCTATCGTCGAATTCCAGTTTCTCCTTGTTCAACACTATGTCACAATCACTACTTTTGACATTTGGTAAGGAAAATCTTATGCACTTAGTTTTTTTCCCATTTAAAACTAAATTATTAGCAGTGAACCAATTTTGGACCTGCAGAAGGGCGTTATTTACGTCCTCAAGATTATTACTACGTCTGTTTATCTTAAAAATCAAAGAAGTATCGTCGGCAAACAATAATACCCATAAATGTGTTCTAGCTATAAATGTCATCTTTATCGAAGGCAGGCGCCTTTTCAATTTAAGCTGTTAATTGGCATCCATTTTTTAGTTTTCGACCGCGGATTGTGAGCCAGATAGATGTAAAATGTAATATACGTTTAATTGTACAAAATATTAATTTATATGCTAATAAATACCGATTGAACAATCAAGCAGTTAACAATACGCAATCAGCCTAATATTCGCATTTATAAAGTTTGTTAATTCGCGCCACCGCCCACGCGAAAGATCGCCATTTTCCGCATTCGTATGCTAATCAACCAAAATAATACAATAAATTATAACAATGTGAAATCCTTACATCACGCCGTCCATTGTTGGCTAAAATCAATTGAATGTGAATCCTCAAATTCTATAAAAATCGTGCTAAGTCAAGGTTGTTGCTAGGTTATTTCCATTGTCAACGGAATACCGACCCATACTGTTTGGAAATCACGATATTTTGGCAGTTCACATAATAGGCCTGTTAGATCAGGAAGTAACTCAAGAGTGCATGAAGCCTTTTTTTTATGGGTGAGTAACTGAGAAATCATCAAATGACTCCTTCCGCTCTTGGTGGAGCGGGAGGCAGTGCCAGACTCGTACTGAATAAAACCCATTCGTGCTCCTCCTAGTGTTCTTTGCAGCAAATTCCGCAACCCTGGCAAAGCCTGCCACTGCCAAAGTTATGCCTTACCGAAACTAAACTTAAACAGACGTCACTAGTCTTGTTGCATTGATTTTACATCAGGCGTTCAGAGACGATACAAATGCGTATATTTACTTTTAGTCTAAAAATTAATGTATGTAAAAACAAACTGGAGAAAATACATTATCGAAACCAATTTACTTTCGATAAAATTCCCACTTAACTTTTTACAAAGTCCAAGTCAAAGTCAAGTCAAAGTCAAAAGTCAAAGCATTTATTTTAATTAGACCATTTACAAGTACTTTTGAATTGTCAAGGTCGGTCGGTCAGAAAGATGAAGCTATTTGCACGTTCCAAACCGTAGATCTCTATGGAGAAGATGTACAAGAAACTCCACGGACACTCTTTTAAAAATAATATTTTGTTACAAAATTATGGTTACATCATTCATATTGAAATTATAATATATGTGAGAACGATGTAAAAGACGTGCAGGATAAAGAGTCCGGAGTAAAAAAAGAAACAATTCAAAGAAATAATTAAAATAAACCATGGCAGCCGAGAGATGACCAGCCTAAGCTGACGGCGCCCGTTCACGAACATGACGCATACGTTAGCACCATTCGGTTCAATCATTTTTAAGGGAGCCAAATGATCAACTATGACATCCCCAATCGCCAGGGTACATTCCAAGTCAAAGACCTGCCCAAAATGATCATTAAGTTTAAAGGTACACAGTACTCACACATGTGCATGAAATTATATACATTGATTCCGTGTCATCGAATGATCAAATTAAAATAAACCCAACGCACTATTACGAAGTCGAAAAGGATAAAGATAATATTTGTTATCAGATATTAATAAGACTATTAATTAGCTTTTCGTGGGATTATATTTGAAATTATCAATATTATAATCGTTCATTGTGTATCGTAAGATAGCTACTCTAAATATGTGATCAATTGCGAATCGACAAATCTTTCCACAGCTAGACACTTCTCTTATCAATAATATTAACAACTTACATAGGTAAAGTTCCAGAAGCTTGTAAAATTGAAAACAATATCTTACACTAGCCAACTACTTACTTCTATTGCACACCTCTTATAGATGCAGGAATGTCTAGTGAATAAGCATAGATAACGATTATCTACTAAATTAGTATGGAAGAATCTATCTGGAACTCCACATTGTAAGGATTTTGTTTTCAAGGCTATCCAAAATAAAGATGAATCAAAGAATGATGTCACCAAAATAAATAATTAGACATTGCTGGCCCCATAGTAGGGCCCTGCGTAACACCATGTTCCTAGCTTTCGACCACCTATTCAAATAGTGGTAGGCTCAGTTTTAGTACGAAGATCACTTAATGTGCGGATTTAGGTAAATCCCAAACATATCATAATCAGCTGTATAATATTGGAGATAGCTACGTCATAATGAAAAAAACAGGTGTCAAACTTTGATAAGTGCAATTATTTACAACTCAACTGATGCCCGCGGCTGCGCTCGCGATCAATTTTTATTTTCAATTCGATAAAACGTAGTAATTTTGGTTCAGAGATAGTGCCTGGCGACGGTATAGTCTCTAGGGTCTTTCACTATACAAACTTCATCAAAATCGGTTCAGCGAAATGGAAACAAACTCACTTTCCCATTTATAATATAAATTAGTTTATGATACTCAAATCCCTTCTAATTAGGTAGTATCCACTTACCTAACAATAAACGTTAACATTGATGACTGAAATCTATACATTTTAATACGCCATTGTTTGATAAAGTGTTTGTAATCATATCTTATTGATCTATTCGTAGATACCGCATAGTTCTGTTTCGACACCTATTTTGTTCACCGTGAACAGGATATTGATAACTATTTCACAGAAAAACCACTGCTTTTCTAGAAGCTCTGGCTTGTAATGAGACAATCCACTTTCTTACATAGAGACTCCTGTAGTCTCGAAGAGCATTTACGCCCTACGGCATTTTATACAAACTTTCAAGTCCTTGTTTTTCTAAAAATAATGAATGATTCAATTTTTTTAAACTTTGTATGCACACGCTTGTTATCCAGGTCTAAATAGTTAGCTGAGAAAATTTTCGAAAAAGAGTTCATGGAGAAAGATAGTGAGAGATTTTGAGATTTTTTACTTTCTGTAGATAAATCAAAAACGCTCTCTCTCTCCCTTTAAAAACTTTTTTTATAATGTTCTCTACTATAGTTAATAGAGAACATTTTTTTTTAATATTTTAGGTACCTGAATATCTAGCGTACGCAATCCAAGTTTCATTAAAATCGGTCCATTCATTTCGGAAAAAAGGACTTGAAAGTTTGTATGAAATGCCGTACCGCATAAATGCTCTTAATCTTTAAAAAAATAAGAATACGTCGGTTTCCAGTCGAATTAGATGCAGTACCTTACTTGGAGATCAGACCTACACCACTCAGGAAAGACGTGTCAGATTTTCTGGCTTTTAACAATCCGTAACGACTGTCATAAATCTACAAATTTAATACACTAACACAATCTTGTATGACCAAAGTTGGCTCATGAATAAATAATTACATTCTTAAGAATAATAATACATACAACAAAGACGTGGAATGTTTATTGCACGTATAATGTTTGTAAAGTTAATCTCTAGATTAACCTACTAAATAAAACCGGAGCTGATGTAATACGTATCGTATTTTTGTGTGTGTATGTTTGTAATGAATAAACTCAAAAACCACTGTGCCGATTTCAAAAATTCTTTCACCAATGGAAAGCTACATTATTAGGGAGTAACATAGGCTATATTTGTATTGTATTGTAAATCGGGCTGGTTTCCGCAACTCCACAACTGAGCGCGTATTTTGCGTGCAGGTGGGACAAATGTTTCATTCGAGCCACTCCATCTCCCCAAGGAAGGCCATGCAGTAACGCCTTGGTGTTACTAACTATGTCACAGAGGGTACCTGGGTTTCCGAAGTACTTAGCACTGTAATCGGCGACTACCGGGCAGCTTAGAAGCAGGTGTGCTGCTGGTTCATCCTCCTCCATGCAGGCTCTGCAGAATGGGCTGTCAGTGACTCCTATGACATAGAGGTGTTTATTAAAAGACCCGTGGCCAGTTGTGACGGCTGTGACTGTACGCAACTGTCGGGCTTGTTTCGTAAAACGGCCATCAATGGAGGGAAGTGCCTCCTTGGCCTGCCTACACTCACCATGGGCAGTCCATAGTTTGTGATGTTTGTCTCTGACGCGTTTCCTTACCAGGTTGCGTAGGTAGCCGAAGGGAAGTGGCACAAAGGGTTCAGGACCTATCGTTGCCATACTTGAGCCCCTTCTGGCGAGTTCTTCCGCTGCATCGTTGCCTCGGGATTCGCTGTGTCCTTTGATCCATTGAATGATTACTTCGTTGTATCTACCAACCTGGTTCAGTCGTTGGTGACACTCCGCGATCAGCCCTGCGTGACTGTTTAGAGCTTGCAGAACGGCCATGCTGTCCGAAAGTATGCGTATTGAGTGGTCCTTAACTTCCCTACATAGGCTATATTTTATCCACGTATTCCCACGGGAAACTGCGACGTGCTGCTATATATCATAATTATACTAGTGAGATACATAACGATAGTCGCATTTTGATATATTGCATCAACAAAATCGCCAAACTGTTTACACAAGCAATCCAAATATGAGACGGTCAAATTATGACCTTTCAAAATCTGCGTGGGCTTATATCCAGCATATTTCACTTTGAATATCTATTGCCAGATCGCAGTGAAGTTCCACTAGAGCATGTTAGTATTATTTCTACAGCAAATTGAATAGGCGATAAGTCGGATGGTCGGTGTTATCAGCGATATCTAGTGATAACGGTCAGTGTGCACACAGCCATCAACGGCAGCGCAACTCAACGATGTGTCAGCTTAACACTTAAAATGGTACGTAGTCTTTGGAAATAATTTGTGTTTAGTGACCTTAGAAGATGATCAGCGGTTATTTTGAAAAGGGATGCATCGCTAGTGCGATTGCTTTTCGTTTTTCTTTGGATACGTGTGAACTTAATCATTGACCAAACAATTGAAGGCCAATAAGATCTAGTGTTACTTTTTTTTTTCTCGTTGTGTAGCTCAAACTCTGAATTGAATAGAAGTAGTAGTAGATTTAGTGTCACCCTTACTATGTCCCTTGTTATATTTGAAACCAGTCAACTTTCCCTGACTGTTACAAGAATCCTTTCCTTCCAAAGATGAATCATGCTTATCTCTTGTGTCAGCTTCATAAAAATGTACGGATTTCCCATTTAACAATTCCCACTTGTGAAGAAAGTGTAATTACTGTTTAGATCAACAGCGACTGTTGACTTGGTCACTACAATAACTGCCTGACTCATTATTTTATTTTCTTTGTTATGTCCATCTTCATGTGTATCAACACACAACTATGCAAACATTTGAACTATCAATAGATCAATTGTTTTCTTTTTGTTTTCATGTATGAAGCCACTTGACTTTTTGGTTTTTTATAGTCATTGTTTAACAAATTAATTAGACAAATTTTTCATTTCTTTTTGAGGAGGACTTCCCAAAACAATGTTATCGTCATTTATTTCGTCATTTGCTTTAATAACTTTCAATTCAGATAATATGATATCCTAAAATATTTTCTGATAAAATCAAATAAATTTCGATAAGATATTTGCAATTTTGAATAAATTAATAAAACCGTTTTATTACTGAGAGAAAAAACATGCCGCTTCTTACTTTATCGTGATAGAAATAATATCGGAATTTCATACAATTTTAAGATAAAATGATAAAATTCGTGACGGGGCAAGATATCGATTCGTTATCGACGGAAGCTCGGGTAAAAATCTTTTATCGAAATTACGAATGTTTGTTTACTGACGGGAAATAATCTTCCTTAATAGGAACGTGAGAATTATTTTATTAGTGTTATTCTTGAAATTTTTAATTTTCACTCGACCCATCTTTACACCAATTTATTTGAAGTAGGACCACCATGACTTCTTCTTCCACTTCTGTATTAGTCTCTACTTACTACTTACGGTATCTCAGTGATACCGTATAATCGTTCACGCAATCAATGCATCCCTCGTTTGGATCTTTCTTATTACGAACTTTATTTACTTTCACAATCAGCAATCTTTTAAAATTATATTTAAATGTGTTATGACTGTATTGCTCATTCCTGTATTTCTTGTTGTTGTTGATGTTTACTTATTTGTTGCTTGTGATTGTTACTACTGTAATATATCCATGCTGAGTATTTTTTTTCATTCCACATTAACACGCAAAACTTTGATTACTATTAAATTAAATTCTAACAAATTGAAGTGGCAGTGGGCAGGGCACATTGCTCGCAGAACAGATGGTCGATGGGGCCAAAAAGTTCTGGAGTGACGAGCGCGTACCGGAAGACGCAGCGTCGGAAGGCCTCCCACAAGGTGGGCCGATGACCTGATGAGGGTCGCGGGTAGCCGATGTATGCGAGACGCACAGGATCGGTTGTTGTAGCGACAATTGGAGGAAGCCTATGTCCAGTAGTGGACGTCTTTCGACTGATATGATGATGATGATGATGAAGCTAACAAAAAAGAAAATATGGACAAACGGGATAAAAAACGGAGCGGAAGAAATCTAAAGGCATCGTCAATCCTTGTCATCGTCAATAGGATAAGTGTTCAAAATAAGTGTTCGCTGGCAGCATTGTCACGTTGAATGGCAATGCTGATTCGCCTTAAAACTTAAAATTAACTTTGAATAATAATTATCCAAACTCCTAACGTAATCTACTTACTAACGAACAGAATGATAAATCGTCACTAATTTCGCAAGTATTCATTATCTGTAACACAAATCCACAATCATTCACACACTTGCTTATCTACCCTCGTTTTAATTCGTCGTTGTCAGTCTTCGCTAATGACTCGCAAGTGTTTATGTTCAGTGTTTGAAGTTTCTTGTTTTGTGACATTTTATTACAATGCTTGTTAGCCGTTGAGTGGTTTGTACTCTTGAGTGATATTGTTAGTGTGCTGTGAATTATGGTAAGTTTTCAATTGATTTTCAATAGGAATATTGAAGTACCTAGTGGTGGACATTCGATTTTAATAAGCGAGCTTCTGAATCAAAGGAAAAGGTTACCTTTGTGGCTTTTAATATTGAAACTGATTCTAATATTCAAACTAACTAACTGATTAGTGCCTACGAATGTTACTTTTTAAATGTTTTACTTTTTTTACCATCTTTTATTTATTTATTACCTACTATCGTGTGTTTTGTCCCACTGCAAGGCTGAGGCCTCCCCTTCTTGTAATATTTAATTAAAATGTTAATATTTCTTTGAATTCATAAAAAGACTTTCTTCTTTTCCAAAATCAAACTATCATCTTCCACACCTTGTTCCAAAGACCGACACTAAGGACAAGGTTTGGAAGATGATAGTACACACGTTTTGTTCTTTTTTTTAAATGACAACATATTACGCGATAAACTCAAAAACTACCAAACAGTGTCATAGAGTCTTCACTAATTGACGGAGTGATTCATGAGGAAGGTTTAAGTGTAAAATTCATTAAAGGTTTAGAGTAAATTGATTGAACTATTATGATGATTGTTGAAGATGTTGAAAAAATCATGACGACATCGGCTTTATAGAAAATGCTTTGTGGCCCGTGCGATGCCAGGATGGGTAGCTAGTTCAGACTAACTGCTAAAACATAACTTTCCTCTTGTACAGGACGTAGAGACCCAGATCATCGTGATAGCGGGCGTGTTCGCATGCGCATTCCTGGCAGTGCTGATCATAGCCATCGTACTGCTGGTACAGGTGCGCAGTCTTCGCAAGAAGGTCGCCGAGATGCAGGCCACAGGGCGGATGAGGATACAGTACGTATGGTTTAGTTTACACTTGTTTGACACGTCTAGATGCTCTGAAGAAGAAGCCAGAGTTGACAAATTATTCCGGCATTGTGATGTCCTAAACCCCTACTTTCAGAGAAGAGTTATGACAGCCAGCGGGGGAAGCGTTTATGACGATTGTCTGTTACAAGTTCCATGTCCAAAGGGCCAGTCTTTTACTTTTGACCGGGAATCAGGATAAGAGCTGATTCACTATTTTCGTGTATTGTTGTTTTTTTAACCCGCTAGATTGGGTATATTATTTGAGGTAATAATATCAGGAATATAGTAGAGAAATGTTTAAGGAAGTGTGAGGACCTCCAACGACTGGACACTTGACAAAACAATAGAACTAACACTCAGAACGTGAAAATGAAGAACAGTTATTAGAAAACCCTTCACGTGTAAGAATACGATAACAACCACCTGCGGCCTACCATGACGTGTTAAAGCGTGAGTAGTTCGAGCGAGAAGGAGGGATGGAGCTATATAGGGTGTATAGCTCCATCTCTCCTTCTCGCTCGAACTACTCACGCTCTCAGACCAACAAAAAAAGGTAGACAGCGCACCGCGAACATCAAAAGTGAAGCCTCAAAACCGTGCTCATTCAAGTAAATACACAAGCTCACCCACACACCTACACTAAAACCATGCTCATCGCTCTTAGTACGTTACGAGCCGTCGTCTAGAAAACATTAATAGAAAAATATAATTATGCCTTCCTGTGTAGTAAAAATTTGTAAAAACAATAGCAAATCACAAAAAAGGTCTCACAGAATCACTTTTCACTTGTGAGTACTTGAAATAACATCGTTTTTATTATAAATTTTTTTTTTTTTTTTTTTTTTTTTTTTTTTTAAAAAAAAAACGTTGCCCCACACTAGGAATTTCTCCTGTATCGTGGGTGCGTTCACAAACATATAAACTCACATACACAAACAGCCAGACCCGGAACAACTATCTGTAGGCCTTACAAATATTTGTTCCGTGCGGGAATCGAACCCGTGACACGCAGCTCAGCAGTCGACCGTTCAACCACTGCGCCAACCGTGTCGTCAAAAATTAACTATGAATTTTTAGGTTACTTGGAACAAAAACGTCAACAAACGAAAGCAGTGACATTAAGTGTGAGGGTTGCCATAATACGATTTAATATTTCCCCATTCGATTAAACAAATATATATGATTTCTTTCTTCGAGTTATTTTCTTATTTTTTAATGTATAAAATATTTTAGATTTGAAGTTTTTCAACGCATTTGCGAGAAAACAGTACAATAGGTAATGAAAAAAACTTTTTGTTTTTAGATAGTCGGAAAGTCGCAACAATCTGACGTTTGTAGTATGAAAATTTGCAAATGGAACTACATCAGCTTTCGTCTCTTTTCCTCTCATTAAATTGAGAAGAAAGTATTGTGCAAAAGCGCTTCCAAGTAGGTTCAATCATTCAGCTATATTTTATTCTCGTACTTATTTATAAGTACTCCTATAAGTAAATAAAAAAAAACTGTAAAGGATACGTAGAACAATGACGTGTAAATGTTACACGTCATTGTTCTGTTGTTATGTTTTATCTTGATATTACCTACTTTTTCTTTAGTCAGTGATTTTGTTATGGTGGTCTTTTTAATATATTAAAGTTGATTAAAAATATGATTACCTATATTATTTTAAAACAATTTACATAATGACTTACGCTTGTTACGCTTCGACAACCTTTTATAACTTATCTTACATAATTGAATGTAGGCATGTGATGTAAAAAATTGGTTTTAGGTATAGATCTTTCTAAAAATTAAGTTACAATACCATACTCAACAATATCTTACTTGTGCTGACTTGCACAACATTAGCTTACCCATAAAATATTATTTCCCAAGTTATAGGGAAAAAAAATAAAAAATGGCAACCCTTCGAGACACACATAGATAAAAAGATGGCTTCATCTTTGATGTTCGCAGTGCGCCGTCTACCTTTTTTTGTTGGTCTGAGCTCACGCTTAAACACGTCATGGTAGGACCGCTGATGTTTAGTGTTTGCTCACTCTTACATTCTGTTTCCCACATTGAGTTGTATCAATAGAATACCTAACATGTCATATTTTCTTATTATAAAGCACAATTGGAGGTCCACAAAATAAATAAAAAGCCCAAACATTTACGCCATTCGGCAACGTACTGCTACCTTTTTTTTGTGGATGGGAAACATCAAGTGTCCTCTCTCGCTCTGGGCGGAGCGGCAGGGAGTATCTTACTGACTAAACCCACCCGACCCCACCCGTATTCCTTCATATGCCTTTTGCGTTCCAGGGTTGCAGAATTATCCATGTTCAGATTTGTTTCAGGTTCAGGTTTTTTCGAACAGCTCTTAACAAACAGAAAATATTAACCCTCAAACCATCTCAATTCCAGGAAGCTAAAGCTAGACCACAACGATAAGAACCACGCCTTCTCCAACCCTGGGCTGGCGCCGGATGAGGAGCTGTCCCGGCGAGGGTACTCCATGTACCAGAGCAACGAGGACGTGGAGGGCGGTAGGCGCGATGAGCGGTACGTGCATCCTCGACTTAACATTACATCACACATGAATTTTCTGAATGAGGCGAACCTATAGTAGGTACTACAACTCATACTTTGCCAGGACCATGTAGGTGTCTAAACAGCTGTCATCGACCAGCCCCAACTTGCAACTGAGAAATTTCTGATGTCCCAATAACAATTTTCCCGATAAGCCCAGACTCGCGCTTGCTATCATCATGTCATCAGACTAATGAAGCTGTATACCTACTGTACGGCTCAGAGGTAGCCAGTTACTTACAATTGAGTTGTTGGATGTGAGTTGACGAAAACCACAGACTTCACGAGAATTTAGTTTATTCGTAAAACTTACAAGAAAGTTCCGTTGGATGCTAATCTACAGTTATAGCACTACGGCAGCTATTGGTCAACTAAATAATAAATAATATTATATTTAATTTGAACTCTTGCGAGCCTAGTAGATGTAGAGGTGGCACGTCATAAGCTGAAGAAGATATCGAGGAAATGAATTTGTTTTTCATAAATGTATCTATTCATTTGTAGGTACTAAGGAGTTTCAGTCTAGAAAGGTACCTGTCTGATTTAACTGGACTCCGTCATTTTCTTCAAATCGAAGGTCTGAGAATCGAATTTTTAAAATACTAACAAAACCATGTCGATGTCGAAGGTTCAGCAAAATTCTTATTAACAGTTTAGTATTTTTAGACACTCGCTCGTAATTTAGTAGTACTTACCTACTTTATTTTTGTTTATAATTTGGCTGTTATCTAAAACTATAAATGTGATCCCTTCCTTATCTTTGCCTAAAACACACTCACCTGCTTTCAATAGCGTGACATCATTTATTTTTAGTAATTAGTCATTTTTAATTTCAGTATAAAAGATAACATTCCTTCATTGATAAGGCTGGATATTCCTGAGATTAATCTGAAGTATGACTCCTATTTATTTTAAGATTTTGCAGGACAATATTACAAAGAGAAATGCTTACAACCCTAATCTCTTCAAAGTTAGAGTGAACAGGCTACTTCTGGGTAAGCTCGTACCATCGTAGACTTTGTCTCTGTCATCTCTGACATTGACTAGAGTCAAGAGCAAACCCATCGATAATAAAAAAAAGAAGCAAAAGTATTTTTTTAAGTGATTCGATAACAAATATTCTTTCAATATAACGATAGACACACACAGTTACTGCACCCCTCTGGCTAACAATAAAATTTACAATAACAATTAAACATGTCTTGAATATCAAAAAACCGCATATATAATATTAGCAAACCTAGCACATCCGAGGGGAGGTGATCAAATTTTTGTGCTCACTTTGCTTGGTTTTGTTCTAGCATTCTTAAGTTCTCCAGGTTTTTTGCGTAAGTAGACAAATTTATTTCCAACTCCGAATTAATTGGTAAAAGAAAACCTATTTAATTCGTGGCGGGGTACTGAAGATGTACCCCCCTGAAAATAGTCTCCCATGAATGTCCCAGAAAATGCACAATTCTGTAGCACGGCGGGTAAAAGCTAGTTAGATATGTTTCGTTTAGCAAGCCTGACAGACCCAATATTGATAGCATCTGGCCTTGGTGCATCCAAGAAACGATTTTAACATAACCTTTTACTGATCCCCGTATTCTTTCAGGCAGACGGGTGGGCAGTTCGTAGACAGGAGGCATGAAGACAGACATACTCCTACTAATCTTTTCGAAGAAAGGCAGAGTGCCCCCACCTTCGTCGACGAGCTCACTCGAGAGCTGGACAGCAGGCAGCAGAGGCCCAACAACCCTCCGCCATTCCTGCTGCAGAGCATCCAGGACAGTAAAATGAAGACCAGGAGTCTCGCCAACCCAGTTGCCAATGGCAGGCAGAGCGACACCAACCCTAACTTTATCTATTAACTTCTGATACTGGTGAATTGGTTGGCGATGATACTCAGGACTGAGTGAGAAAACTAAGCATTACCGTTGCAGTGTGCCTAGTGTATATCTTGGCAGTTCATAATATTATGACAAACACAAACAATGTAAGGAAAAGGTTCCGGAACATCCTATGTAACTTCTTGCATTCATTTTCTTGACAAGCTTTCTTTAGCAGGATCAAGGAAATGGCATACAAAACAGATGATTATAGCGTGTTGCCAAGATTATTCTGAGCACATTGACAGCGTTAAATCAGAACAAAATTACTTGCTCAGTCATAAGTGCTATTGCTTAAAGTGAACTAGTACTAAATCTTTTTAAGTCAACTGAATGAAAGACCTTTTATGATGAAGGAGGCAATAGTGATAATGTGAAGGTTGGAAGCAAACTGATTGGTGAATTGCATGATCAAGCTTATAAATGAGATTTAGATAAGAATACAGAGACAGATTTTACCAAAATATCTATAACTAAGAATATTGTGAATGATTTGCAAGCAAGTATTTCACGGTCTTGCAAAGTAACAAACTAATATCGTTGAACTGATAACTCAGGCTTTCTAATTTAACACTTTTCTAGTAAAATATTGATCGTGCATGATGAATTAAATATTATATTGAAGTACTTCTTCTATTTTCTTTTCGAGATTGTCTTCTATTTAAGCAACACTGTAGAGGACGCATTAATTGTTGTTTATTTATGAGATAATTTCATCTATCTTTTTCTTCAAAGCATCGCCTGCCATGGTATGCGCAAAGCACCTGGTATTTAATTTATTATAATGTCCTTGGAAGGCTTATCTATGAGTGAAAATGCAGTAATCTTTTCAGCCAATTTTAATTTGTAAATTGGATTAAAAAGGGTTACTTAACGTAATTGTAAGATTATTTCTTTAATTTGTTCGTAAGTATTAAAATTACTTTAAAGTCTAAATTGGTTTTTATTTCACCAAATGGGCACACTAGATTAAAATTTTAAGTTCCAACATTTCAAAAGAAATTGTATTTAAAAAAAAACTTACTGTAACTTCACAAAACAAATCCTTAAACTTTAGTAAAATCAAAAACAACAACAATAATTTAACAAACTCAACACTTAAGTTACTTACCCCTAGATATATGTATAACATAGAAAATATAATAAACGAACTAATTATGTCATAAACTAACTAAAAAGAAGATTTAGACTACAGGCAAAACAATAACTGAGATGAATCGGAAGTCAAAACTCCTAGGTGGGATAAAAGTTCTCGTGCTAAAGACTATGAGCATGAATACCAGAAAACTAGCAGATACCTGTCCGGCCCCGGCAACACACCGGTGTGTCGCGAATTAATCGCGAATTTAATGTTTATTTACCTATTACATAAGATTTACTTTATATTAGGGAATTTCCACATGTTGGGCTTGAGCGGTTAAATTTATACACAAAATACCACATAAATGTTTTAACAGTATAACTACGTCTATGATAAGCATCAACAACAAAAAAAATTGCAAACGCAATTACATGTACGGTCATGCTTCGTTAATCTAATAATATTAGAAGCTAAACCAAAATAATAACAAATGTTAATAATAATAAAATTATACAACAAATACTGTCTTCAACCCCCTCACGTGAGGCCTACTCCTCGAGCGATAAGACCCTGTTCCCCTCTTCCTACATCTGCCAGAGACACATCTAGGCTTCGACACGTCATTGTAAACCCGAGGAGGTTTCTTCCTCTTATTCTTTCCATACGAAAGATACTTCATATTAGTATCTTCATCCTTATGACTGCTTTCTTTATTTGCCTCATGCGCATCTAAAATTTCTTGGATACTTTTATATGCATCAGTTTCTTCCGGCTTCTGTCTTATGTAGTTCAAGTAAGGTTTAAATCCTCCAACGGTTTCAGGAAAGCCGTACTTGTCTTCTTTATTAAATTCTTCTAAGTGTTTTAGATAACTGTATGTTTCTGGATCGTTGCTCTGGCTTATCGGCTTGAAGTCTGTGTAGCTGACAAAGTTGATGGAGGAAGTTGCTGGTTTCTTCTTGTTGAACAGTTTTAGCGTCTGTTTGCTCAGTAAATTTTTGTATTGATCCCCGAAATTGAATGCTTCCAGTTCATCTGAATCTTCGTCGAGGTTTAGAAGATAGCGCTCGTTCTTCTGTGACGCTTCTTTCTTATGGTCTTTGCCTATGATTATGCTCGGTGGTAATGATTCCCCATATATGTCTCTGTCTGAAGTTTTACCGTAGACTTGTTCGAAAATCTTGTAGTCATCGGTCCAAAATTGTTCAATACCTGCAAAACATTTTTTAAGAATAAGTCAGTAAACTTACCTACAACCAATTCTTTAGAATCAAGTAGATAGATTCGTTTAATGAAATTGAGTGAAAAGTGATCAATAAAATTTTATTTAACACCGAGCAGAATTGATTTCCCAGGGTATTTAAGATACATGCAGATATCCATCATTGCCCACTGTCCATCATGAGCCGGAGATGCCCTGCTCGCTAAAGAAAGTTACAATAAACTGTGATCTCGAGTCGAAGTGAGACAAAACAACAGTGACGGTTCACAACCGGTACTTCGCGAAAGTACGCAAGTGAAATTTCATCAAACTGTACCACACAAATGTCCACACATTGTCACTTTCGAAGATATCGCATACAAAACTTAAATCTATACAAATGACTAAGTTGCCGAGTCATCAGTTACATGATTAAATTAGCGAGAGAAATTGTAAGCGGTGTGATTGGTGAGGAAAAGGTCGAGTGGTTGAACTGCAACCCCACCGCTCTAAAGCACAAGTAAAATGATACTATGGTAGTCACCAGATAAATGTGCAATAACGGTCATTGACCCACATACATTTAAGTGTTGACTTTCTTAATATCAAAAACAGAAATAAGGACATAAAACTGTCCTGAATCGACTTCTATCGTGATCCTTTATTTTGTCTAGTAATAAAAAACGGATTAAAAAATGAATTGTTCGGGTATCTACGAAGGGATATCAGGGAAAGGTCAATGTATTTTATTGCAACTTTATTTGGCGCGTACCATAATGTAGGTAGGTATTGTATTTCTGTGAGGCTTTTATTATTTAACTATGAGCTCTTCGCCTGTAAATTTCAGTTCATCGAAATAAATATTGTGTTTTCTCAGTCTATCGGAGATAACGCCCTTCCCCTTGACGGTTGTGTCACAGCGAATCAATCGTGACTTTTCTCTACTTAATTACGGCCACCGAGAGAAAGGGAGTAAGCAGTTAGGGGGCTCTGCCGACCAAGTAATTGTCTTATTCAATTTCCGGTTCAAACTATTATGAAGAATCACGATTCGAGACTGAAAAGTGGATGAGAGAGTGAAACATTGTTGTATGACATAATGTTTTGCTTCTAAAGGATTCTTTTACTCGTCGGCCTTAAATTGCAAAGCAAAAGTGAAGAGAAATCTTCTGAGCATGATAGTTCCATCGTAGATCTCACCTACCGTGCCGGATCGTGGTCAAGAGCTGGCACATAACTATCGCAGTAACATTGCTTAAGTGGGCCCTGAGCCAGGGGGTCTACTCTCTATGCCCGAAGTCCGTAGTTTCGGCTTTAGTGTCGGGCATTTTCTACTCAGAATCACCTACGGACTTACGATTAGTCCCGAACCCGAACTAAGAGTGAATGACAACACGATTTGACAGTTCTTTGTTCGGGTTCGGGACTAATCGTAAGTCCGTAGGTGTAGGTCGTAAAATACTGGTACAGTCAGTTGAATTTGGCTAGACTAGAAGCTGACTCCAATATAGTTAGGAAAAGAATAATCAGATGGTTTCTGACTAAAAAAAGCTTATTAGAATAATTGTCTTATAGGTAGGCAGAGTCTGTCCGATAGCTCAAAGGCTTCGCCAGTCGTCGTCCATAATTTCAAACATGTTGAGCCATCATCACTACCATCATTTGGACCTGAACTCCCAGTTTATACGTACCAGATGTCTTAGTAACTCCACCCCCACCGTATATAAACACAGCCAGCAGGACACACGTCCGTGTCGCTTGCCACTGCATCTGCAGACAGACAGAACATTTCCTTTGTGAAATTATTTCACGAAGTTATCTCGCTAACCTTTAGATTGAGTGAACCGGAACAAAACACGGGTGGTGTTATTCCGGTTTTCTCATAAAGCGATTAACGTAAACGTAACTCATATAAGTAGGTAATATCAGTTGATTCAGTATGCTTTCGTGCTACTACATAACATTTATATTGGAGCCTTTAGTCAGACACATTTCCAGACTCCAAGTTTTGCGGATTTTGTTCGAATAAGTTACCGCGGCCTCTTAAAAAGCAAAGGGCACTACGAGGAGCACGGATGGGTTTTCGTCGGTAAGAGTTTGTCACTCCCTACCGCTCCACCCAGTGCGGCACGAGTTATTTGATGATTTGACATCCATAAAAAAAGGTTACCACAGCTAATGCAATTATTATAATCATTGATTTTAATTCATTCAAGTTTTTCTACTACCATCATTTCTTGAATTTTATTTAAATTATATAGTTATTTTGTAAAAAGTTCTGACACAAGAAGTAATGTTATTCAAAGGTAAATGAAATTAATTGAAATGTCATGAAATGCAAACTTAGGATCGAACCCAGAACCACAAGCTACGCAGTTGCATTTATGCGACTACTAGACTAACGAGATAGAAAGGCTAGACTGAATCAAAAGTAAGATACTT
Organism: Melanchra persicariae; assembly: GCA_947386135.1. Lineage (NCBI taxonomy): Eukaryota > Metazoa > Arthropoda > Insecta > Lepidoptera > Noctuidae > Melanchra > Melanchra persicariae. Next base: position 1,259,701 of record OX376655.1, on the reverse strand, counting down.
CATTTTTTTGTATTATGAAGAAACAGAAACTGGAAATTACTGTTTAAACTCGAGTTCTTCGAAAAAACGCACTTTTTTGCACTTTCTCCAAAGATCATTTATCATCCTTGTTAGAAGCCAGGTATATGGCTGCAAAACTGGTTATTCTCATTTGTTTTGTCCAAGACACTGGCACTGAATGGCTCTAAGACAGACCCCAAGCTTCTCCATAGATATACCCAGGCGTTCCCGGACCATCCCTTTTTTTTGGTTGGGATATCATTAAATGAATCCTTTCGCTCTTCGTGGAGTGTCAGACTCTTACTGACTAAAACCCACCCGTGTTCCTCCAAATGCCCTTTGCGTTACAGGGCTGAGGTTTAACTCTTTCGAACCATGCCTGTTTTTCAAATCCAAGCAAAATATTGGGTATCAACCCAGGGGACTTCTGGCGGAACTCTCTGCCAGTCTATGTTCCCTTCCACATATAACCCGTCTGCCTTCAAAACTAGAGTGAACAGGCATCTTCTGGGCACGCTCGCTCCATCATACACCTCATCTATTGCTTTCCATCAGGCGTGATCGAGGTCAAGAGCAAACCCATTCCTCAATAAAATAAATAAATAACAGCTTACGACCAGGAGAAAACTACAGACTATAAGAACCTTCTCCAGTCTCCTACCTATTTTCCGTGCACAAGCTAGGCACTTTAAACCTTAACCACAACACAAACCATTATTAGCACGCTCCTTCCAAGATAAACTATAAACGCACATACCTTAAGATCTCTGCACTATATCACGCCATTGGCACTTCACTGCTGACTGCACCCACGATACTGGCGCAATGAAAGTGAGATGAATGCAGCCGCAGCATCCTATATAAGCTCGGGACGGCGGACCGGCGCCAGGCGAGTGCGGGCTTGTTACGACGAATGTAGAAATGCCATTTAATAGGTAGGTACCTATGCTGTAAGCCGGAGATCAACATTGTCGCTTAGGACCTTGATTCTTTGATTTAGGTACTAATTATAACTTCATGAAATTTGTAAGGGGTTTAGGTAGGTACCGGTATATCTACGACAAGCGAGTAGGTGGAGTGGAGCTCTCTACCAGCGTTTATGTTCCTTACCTTTTCTCTCTCTCTTATGATAATATGCTTTCAAAGCAAGTGTGAACAACCACCTTTGGAGCTCGCTCGTTCCATCGTAGACCTCATTTATTGTTTTTTAAAAGGCGAGCTCGAAGTCAAGACGGCTATTAATCACTGCATAACATGACGTCTCTATTTCCCGAAAGGTTACAGGCACAAGACACCCACACCAACAATTTAATTTGTTTAATCCAATGCAACTCAGGGCTTACCTATTGAGTACCTACTGCTCTCCCTCGTCGGGCATAATTGCATTTTTTTTTATGCTAAGAACTATTCCTAACGAAAAACAAAACTCCAATAAATTAAAGGAAAAAGAGTAAGTTTCGCCGTCTGTTCTCTACTCCGACCAAGTTCCTAAAGTTCGTCGTAGGTAGCCTTCCACACGCGACGACTAGTGTCCGTTAGGGAAAGCCAAGTTCAAGCTCCTCGGAAAACGTCCTGCCACGCCCTGTGGAGACAACTAGCAGCCTCTGGCTGTACCTGATCGTCTACATTGCGATTATGAAAGCCCATATAATACCTATGCGTTAAACATGGAGCCTCTGTCACCTTACTTGATAATGAAAGGAAGCGAGAAATCATTCTACAGCAAACATTATTATGGCTGGCAAGGGCTAAACACTGGGAAGAGTGGAAATGTATGGGGGAGACATATGTCCGGCAAAGGGAGCACACAAGCATTTACCCTAAGTCCAAGAGGGCTATGCCCCAGGGCCGCAGACTGCGGCGGGTAGCGCAAGCCACTCCTACCAAACTGCCGTTTTTCAAGATAAACAACGTTTATTTCCTTTTACCCCGTTATACTTTCTTGTATTTTAAAAGAAAATCAAACCTATCAGAAGTCAAAGTCAAAGTCAAAGCATTTATTTCAAATAAACCATTTACAGGTACTTTTGAATTGTCAGTCAGTCAAAAACATGAAGCTATTTGCACGTTCCAAAGCGTAGATCTCTATGGAGAAGAACGTGAAAGAAACTCCACGGACACTCTTTTAATAGTAGATTATGCACCCAGGGGAATAAAGCAGTGTCTTGTGTCACGGGCGTCATATTGAATCTCGAACGCAATGAAGGATTCGGGAGTTTAGAGTTTAACTCACGAGCGAAGCGAGGGAGTTAATACGAGAATCCTGAATGCAGCGAGGGATTCAAGCTAGCCCAAGGCAAAGACACCTTTATCCCCGAGGAGGATACTCTACTTTTCACACCTCCTGTGAGAAAATATGAAGCCATAATACGAAAAACAAAGTATTTTAAATTTACAAACACTAAGTAGAGATATGTATTTAGAACTATACTATATACCTACTTAAAAAAAGTTAGTTTAATACCATACGGATTTGCATTATCCGCGCCTTTTTGCATTCCACTCGGTAGGTATACCTACCACATAGCGGCCACGACCAACTCGATTTTCGTTTTTTTTTTTACTTCCCTGTGGGTAAGTAAATATGTGCTGGCCTATTGTTAGCAACCTAATACAATGTATGTGTACACAAAGCTTTATACAGAGCTTTATATCAGCTGGTAGAATGGGTTCAGACGCTTGGCTGTATGCAATTTGAATTTAGAACGTCATAGGAGATGCTCGAGAAAATACTTTTAAATTAATAAATCGACTATAAATGGGTTTTAAGTGTTATTCTTATCCTTTTATACAATAATCCGTACATAACCAATTATTCTTATAATATTGTCTTCAATCCTGGACCCTGGTCAATCCTTATGATTTTGTAGAAATTCGAGAATATCATCCCTAAGTAGTAAGAGTATCGAGAATATCTTTCCTCTTTCTGGAACAGAAAGAGAGAGACAGAGACAGAAGGCGTTGTAAGTCCCTAATATACCGTTAATTGAGCCGACAGATGAGGTTCTAAATTTAAATCACATTATTGACCAGCGGGTTATAATGAAATCCAGTACAATATTATTGCCCCGGCAGTGCCACCGGCCAAAAATGACTCACTTTAGGTTAGGTTGGCATGACATATAATTTGACGTTTTCGACCAGGTGGTGTGAAAACCATTTTATGATTTACAATAATCCTGGTTACATTATCTTTGTTGCTTCTACATGTGAGAACAATGTAAAGAAAGAGAAAAGAAAAAGAATTCTACGTATCAAATAAACTATTGATCACAGAGGCGGGGTTCAAACATTTTCGTACTGACTTCTCTTGATCTTGCATCGTAAGCTCAACCAATCTGTCTGGCCTGTTCCCAACTACATTGGGTTCGGGTACCAGACTAACCAGATGGTGCTGAGTAGCTGTATTTATGTGGGGCGCCTATCTGACCACCACAATCCAGAAACTGCCTAATACGTTACTTTTGCAAGATTTTTGTCAGTTTCTGGCTTCTGATTGTCTGTAACAGCTGTCAAAGATGTTCAAATAACAGCGGGGACCTACAGCTTAGTGGATGGTCCACACGATATCGACTTTCATAAACTTTTATAGAATTTTGTCTGTGCAGCAAAGCGAGGCAGATAAATGTTGATGTGAAAATTTTTTTTTCATTCATTTTTCAAAGTCCGTATAGAACAAAAGTCAGGAATGCAATTCCTATACCTACCTATGTACTTAAATCTGTATGAAAACTTAACTAAAAAATACAAATTATCCGAAGCGAGGTACAAAAAGTTTCGAGATTGCTTTTCTCGCTTTCGTATAAATTCTCTTATTTTAGATTCTATTTTTTTTTTTTAGGGAATCATCAAGTGTAGAGCTTTCTCTTCTTTTTCTTATTTTGTTTATATAGTCGGCCCCGGACAACAAACCTTTAAATATGCCACTGCGTATCTGTAGGGATTTTCCTAAAAACTTCATTTCAAACAAGCAAAGGTAGAAGTTAATTTCAAGACACATGAGACATCCACCGCATTAGCTTTCACTAACGACGTGACTCGATTCCCTCGCCTATACAGTATCATCAATACTAGACTATGTATGTAACTACCTACCTACATATCTACTTGGATGGTTACCAACGAAAAATTTAACCATATACATAGTGGATATAGGGCCTAACTTTGTTACATTCTCCTTGACGATGTGCTGAGACTTTTCATGAAGATGAATAGGTTGAGTACCTATGACTGGCATAAGAAATAAATGTCCGGGCGGAGCCTGTGCTATTGTTTAGTTTGTAGGATGGGAATCGATAGCTTTTATTGTAAACACGCTCTAAGTGTAATAAGTCTTTATTAAAATAATACCTACGGACCTTGGTCTCGTTTTCTATAATAATTACGTCCCAACTAGGTTCCTACCTAGGTCCCTTACCTACCTGTAAATTATAAAGCTAGGAAATCACGCCGGACATGTTCAACATTGTCACTTTCCACCGAAGGCGCGGGCCTGCACACGGCGAGCGTTGGGTGGCTCGCTGTCCGATCAGACCCAGGCCCGGGTCGACGACACGTTGTGTTCCACACGCGCCTCAAAGAGTTGTCAGCATAGAAGACGGGGCCCACTAGGGCGTGCCTGTCAGGGTTGCGGAATTTGTTCGAAAGAGTAGGTATCGCAATTCGCATCTATTTATGTAGGTACCTATACTACAAGTAGATATCTACTTAGGTGCTTTTGATGTGTGCCAGACCACTGCCATGCATGCTTATGCATGGCAGTGGTCTGGCCTGAATGATTAGTTTTGTTACTAGATCAAGACAATTTGCTATAAAAAAATAGGTAGGCTCAAAGGAACGAAATACAAAGCGATCAGAGCGCGCGGCCAGACGCTGTGAATTTCGTTCCTTTGACGCCATACCTACATTTTATCTTGTCAGCGCCCCACTATTGTATATATATAAACCATTTATTATCAGGTTACATAGACCCATAGATAAATACCTTAACCTAAGTAGGTAAACCTACATATAATAACAATTGTGTTAGTAAATAAAAACTTAAAACTATGTTAGTACCTATCACTTAGTTGAACTAAGTATGTGCGTTCCGGTGGCACTTCTGGAACACCAAATCCTGTGGCCAAAAGCTTTCTTTATCGCCTGATGGAGGTAGGTAGCATGTTGGTATGCGCACCATAAACGCCTTAAACGTTGACGTTACGATGCGACTCCAGCAGCTGCACTCTCGGTGCATACTTCAGCCCCTGGCGCACGTTCTTCACCATGTCTTCCGCATTAGTGGTGTAGTGGAGAGGGGAAATGTACACCGGGGTATTCGGCTTTGCAGCACGCAGTTTTTCATTTGGCTCCGTAGGTATATATACTGTACACTATGGCGCGCCCTCTGCCGCTTTGTATATTACGAGTAAGTCCCTATGCCAATACATTTCACTCTCAATAAATGATTCACATCATTTCCTTACTTGCAGGTAGGTTATAGTATACCTATATAATAGTTTTTTAATTCAAAATAGTGGGGCCTGTACCGTTGTTATCATGACTTTTTTAATAATTGATATCTTGTTCAATAAATCAGTGTGTCGCTAACTCTTGCCTTTCATTGACGCTGCAGGGCCCTTTACGGATTCTGTTCGAAAGAGTTACCGCGGCCCTGGAAAGCAAAGGGCACTAGGAGAAGCACGGATGGGTTTTAGTCAGTAAGAGTCTGACACTCCCTTCCGCTCCGCCCAGAACGGTAGAAGTCATTCGATAATTTCCCATCCATAAAAAAGAGTGGGGCCCTCAATCCTGACGCACATTTTGTGTTTCGGCGCAAATGGGCCACCGACCACAGCGACCGGTGGCTGTCGCGCGCTACCGCCACATTTCTAAGAGTGTCAGAAGCGAGCGACAGCCACCGGTGTCTGGAAGCCGCCACATTTTATGTTGCTGCGCATTCTGAAGATGGATTCTGACATGGAAAGTTTGCTCGCGCTTTTGTTAATACGATGATACGCGTGCGATACGTAGAACGTCGGACGGTTAACTGCGCGGGGGGTGGAGCAGTGCGACAGTGGCGGGTGTCGGCGTTTTGTGTGGCACGTAGTGACCACTAGTGGCGAGTCGCGGACACTACTGCAGCGAGTGGCCGCCACCGGATACACGTGTGCGGCGCGTCTATACAAAATATATTAAAAAGTATGTGTAGTCGCCGTCGCTGGCCACCGGTGGCAGTGGTCAGTGGCCCATTTGCGCCGAGCCTAATGTGTCCTTGTCAGAACTATAATTTTAAAGTGCAATACCTATCACTTGTTACTGTCAATCTGCATCATCTATCACAACTAGCCATAGGACTCTCCCCCATGACTCACCATATCGATCCAGGACTACTTTAGACTTTAGTTTTATCTAGTGTAACAATATTTTTTTTTCACTTCTTAATAATATCCCAACTTGGCCACACTTAAATAATCACAAATGTTGTTGTCATGCTGGAGGAGATTCTCCCACCGGTCCCATTGGTCGGCCACCTGATAGGAAGGGAGGGGTGAATGACACAAAACTAGTCCGCAAATGCTTCAAACAAGAGATTCAAATAACGTAAAAACCCCCTTTTAAGTTTTGTGCGTTTGCCAAACAAACAACAAACAACCAACCAACCCCTGCATTCCTATTCATTCCGTTTGTAGGTATAACTTTTGAACCAGTGACTGACAGATTTTGATGTTTGGCGACTGATTCCAACTAGTTAACGACAAAATTTGTGAGAAAACAGATCATCGCTAGGTGCCCTAGTTTTAAAGATACAAATTAGGCAAAGCTGGGGACTCTCCAGCCAGATCGGCCACCTATAAACCTTTATAACTTTTGGACCAGTGACCGACTAATTCTGATAATTGGCATCTCTAATTTCGACTAATTAGCGACTTATTTTTTGTGTAATCAAAATTAAAATCCCTAATGGTGACCATGCCTGTATCAGGGACACGAAATTATCAATGATAAGAATTTAAATAGGGTAAGACAGGGAAATGAAATAAAAAACAAATTGAGAAGACTTAATACTGTCTTTTAATTTTGCAATACATAAGTATAGTAGTAATTAAATACAATTCCTACCCTAAAAATAAACAAGTATATAATAATATTCTTTGGTTATCATTACATTATGCCCTTGTGGGTTACATCATAAATATGGTTACATACACTACATGACAGAACCATAGCTGCTGCATTTTAGAATCTCAATGAGGACACTAAATGACATCCTTCTTATAAAAATAAGGAATGTCATCGCGAAACGTATCGTCCGATCCTCAAAATTTTTACTACAAAAAACGTTAGGTGTGTAGTTTATTCTTCAAGTTCGTACGAAGAAATTAGTTAAAGAGCAGAGAGCGCAAGTTTCATGCTAAAACGCAATAATCATGGTAGTCATTACAGAAGAGATCAATAAATTAACATTATTTAAGTATTAAAAAGTTCAGATACAGATCTGGTAGTTTCAACCTGCATATTCCGTATCCATCCTATAATAATTACGGAGCTAATGGCGAAACAAAAACTGAACAACGCGCTATTTTTGGACGACATTCCCACTTGCGGAGCTCCCGAATAGATACAAGTTTCACTTTTACGGTAACAACAATGGCATCTTGACTTATTTACGCTCAGAAATCGTCCAATTTTATAAACGGCGTTCATATAACAAGCCTCATAGCAGATGATTCATGAAATATATTCAATAAGTTTCTGCTCTACAGGCGACGTATCAAACTAAGTTCTTACTTTTTTTTTCCAAAGTATCAAAACAAAATTTTCAAGTATTTATTGAATATTCAAATCGGCTTGGCATTAATTCCACCAGCAACGTTACCAATTTCAATTATAATTGAAGACATGGAATCTTTTTTAGCATCAATGTCAATTTTTAACTCGCCATGACAGATATTATCTTGAGTCTTCTTCAGTTTCTGCAGCTCGTGATCTTTGACCAGCCTCTTTCCAGACGAGGACTGCATGGTAGATAAATTCTGGATCCATTTCGCATTCCGGATTGTTTCACTGTCTTCCTTGCTATCAAATAAAACCTTGTTACATTCCTTTATTTTTTGAACTTTTTGTTTGATAATTTCTTCATCCTCTTGTTTTTTAGCTCTTTTTTCCATCAGACGTTGACTAGTTTTTCTTGAAAATATTCTAGATGAAGTTATGCTCATGTTGTCGTCAGAATCATAGGTTTGGCTTGGTGGGTTCAGCTCAGCCCATTCCGACGACGACAAATTTGAGTTAGTAGCAAGAGTAGATGTTCCTATTGAACTTTGTCCCACAGATTTGGTTGACTTCTGGTAACGTTTGCGTGGCATGCGTGAAAAGTCCACGCCATAACGCAGGCAGGATCCCTCGTCATCACTGGTATAAATTGTGAAATTATCGCCAAAAGGGTATTCACATGACATGTTGGTGCACATAAATATTTTTGTGAAGAAATCAACGTAGTACAGTCGCACTACTGCGCTGCACAGAGGGCAAATCTGCAAATAAACAATAAAAAAATTAAAAGTTTTATTTTAAAATTGGAATAAAGATGCTAGTCAAATAGTCCAGGAGGAAGCGCTGTATTCGAACAAGTCACTTCATGCCAACTGAAAATTCATAACAATAATAGTTTTCCCTTATTAATACATAAGTGATCTGAACGTCAGCTACTCTAGCAGCGATGGAGTTAATCGTCACGCCACGGTTATTTTTATGCCGTGCCAAAATTTATTAGATGTTTTTTAGCTTATTTTCAACAAAATAATACCGTCAGCTGTATCGAAGAGAGCGGACTATACGTCAATCACCTAAATGAGCCATATTGAAAATGTTCAAGTATAAAATAATTTTATACTTATACTTTACTAGCTGTTGCCCGCGACTTTGGTCGTGTGTATGTTGAAAAGTAAAATGATGTCGCTTGGTAAGATCGCTAAGATAAGATATACGAACAGTCAATATCTAGCATTGCTTGACCCCTCTTTGAATTAGGAATTTGGAAGTGTTATGCAAAGCACTGGCCGTATCACCTCTTCCGTTCAAGTAATTTTTCTTAATGAGATACGTTTTAATGATAACGCTTCTCTCATTTCATCGAAACTATTCACAGCAGTCAAAAGTCACGTTTGTTGTATGAGAGCCCCACTTAAATATTTATTTTATTGTTTTTAGTATTTCTTCAAATAGCGGCAACAGAAATACATCATTTGTGAAAATTTAAACTGTCTTGCTATCATTGTTCATGAGATACAGCCTGGTGACAGACAGACAGACGGACAGAGAGCGGAGTCTTTGTGATAGGGTCCCGTTTTTACCCTTTGGGAACGGAACCCTAAAGTTGTTAGAAAACATCGTCAGCTGTATTTAAACGGCGGCAAGACCGCCAGTCGTCATAGGCATGCTGCGCATTATCATTCAACAAATGGACTGACGATCTTGCATCTGCAAATATGCAGCTGAGTTCATTTGTTGAAATGACTATGCTGCTTTTGCCCGCGAATTCGTACGCGCATGTCCCGTTTATTCCTGTTCCCGTACGAATCTTCAGTTCCCGTGGCCTTATAGCCTTCCTCATGAATGCGGCTATCATTTACAAAAAGAATTTTACAAATCCGACTAGTACTTTCAGAGATTAACGCGTTCAAACAAATAAATAATATAATACTAAAAAATAATAACTTCCTGTCTCCTGCGGCTTCGCTCCCGTCAACTGGATACCCTACGAAACCCATGAACATTTTTGTATGGGAAAATGTTTTTTCTTTTATTTTTTTCGTCAATTTTCTAATGTTTTTAATAGTTACTCTGTTATTCGGGACGGAGACAAATACAACAAATTAAAAACCATGAAAACCGGTTCAACCGTTCTCAAGTTATACCTAATAAGTGTCCGTATCTGATATAGATTTTGGCACGGTATGAAAATACTTGTGGCATAATTTTTTAAATCTTTAACATACTACATTTAGGGCTGAAACTGCGCCCGCGTGGTCCCATAGAAAAGTGCAGAGCATCCGTCGCGGGTGTGTGGCAAGTGACGCTCAATTTGCCCAATCGAATTTTAATCAGTTTAAAATTCCTCGAAAAAATGCAACCTCCCATACTATAATGCTGCAATGTAAATTAAAATTCTTACCTTTGGACCTTCCTCAACTATAGTAGTGTCTTTAGGTATATCTGTTGCATACTGCAAAGAAAAACAACAAATTAGACTCCTTCAAACAGAAGACAAAATATATTATTCATAGTACAACCAATATAAAAAATACTTCTAAGGATGGTAAATAAAATAGGAAAGCTTCATTATTATGCAAAATGACTTTTAATTAGTTGGAATTATTTCAGCGGGAGTTCTTCATATCCGTCAGAGATTGACAAGAGGGGATAGAATCTTTGTGGCATAGCTACTCGGCTGCAATTATTTTGGAAATCTATCAGAGGGACTAATTAGATTTTTTTAGTCATCTACCTTATTAACTACGTAGCCTTTTGTCCTAATGACTACCAAAATCGCTGTTTTTTTTTGTGAGACTTAGTTCTTTTTTATTGTCACTTCAAAACACTCTGGCCGTTAAAACCACCATGTGATAACTTCAATGTGTACTTAATTATAAAATGTTTATAAAATTGGTATATGTTACGAGTAAACAATTTTTATGCATTTCAATGCAATAAAGTATGCCCAAAAATTGCTGATTTTGGCGAGTTTGACTTAGGAAACTATAAAATTATAGATTCCTAGGTCAAACTCATAACACCCCTTTTATGTGGTGGCTAAAAAACAGTTATAGGTAATATTGTATTATTTTCTACAAAGTAAAGCCTATTTTTACATTATTTCGAATTTTTCTACAAAATTATTCTAGAAGTGTGGTCAAGATACAGTCCCGTACCAGCAATTTCCCACGCACTAAACAAAATAATTATTACAAAATTATAAGTTTGTTCTTTTATTGATGTATTGTTACTTACAACAATTTATTTATTTGCTACTAAACTAAAACCTGCCCCAAGGACAACTCTCTGACCACCATTGTTAGGCTTTTTGGGTGTGTTCAGCCGATCTGACTTTTGGTAGATTTTTTAGTCAATTTTATATCAGTATGATAGATTTTCACTAACAAATTGCATGAGTAGGTTGTTTTTTATTTAGACAAAAATCTTGAATACATTCAGGTTTTTTATTGAAAACTTGGGCCCCATAATACAGACAAATTGTGCACATAATAAAAAGATTTGAAGTGTTTAATGACGAAAATACACGTGCTTACAATATTTATGTACTTACGATCGAATTTGTTGGAGCTGGAAACTGAAATTCATTTCCTGCCATCCTTTTGTTATAATTAATTATACAAAAAATATGTGATTAAAACGTTCACAATTAGTCCAAAACTTATGTTTCAGTTCCAAACGTACAATCCTTGAATATTTTACAAAAGCCCGACACAATCCAAACCTATGATCCAAACAAATGAACACGAATTCACACAATTGACTGACGGCCGGCGCCGCCGCGCCACTGGCAGTGTTGCCAACTGCTACCTTCAGTCAGTAGCTAAACAGTTTGCAAAAAGTTGCTAGATTGCCAGATTTTTACCTAAAAAAGTTGCTAGAAGTAGCTGATCGCTACTTTAGTACTAATAGGAAGATAGATAACAAAACGCCGTCAAATAATAATCACGTTGAGTAAAACACAGGAGTAAAAATCAGTAAGTATAATTTTTCTAATTATTAAAATAAACGTAGTAGATAATTACGATTAATGTTATAATAACGATGCCGTTAATCAATTAATGTACCTAACTGAAGAGGAAGATGTCGATGGCTGAGGTTCATTTTCTGTCTTTTAGTTGGAGTATTTTTCTACAGTACCCATTTTCTTAAGTGATTATTATGGCCAAACGCAATTATAGCAACATCACTTTTCAAAAGCATTCATGTCATTTAAAAAGTTGCTAGAAATTATAGCTAAATAATTTAAGCTACAAGTTTTAGTAATATATTAGCTGCCTGACACCGAAATATAGCTAGATTTAGCTATAAAGTAGCTAAGTTGGCATCACTGGCCCGCTGGCTGACAGCAGACTAGTGCTGTGCGGAATCGACTTCCAATAATCGATAAATCGATTTTCAAGATTATCGTTTACCACGATTGTTATTTAGATATTCGATTATGATCGATTATTAGGCGAAAGCTGTAATTATAGTAAACCTACATCTTTCTAGTAAAATGTCTAGAGATGGGTCGGTGGCCCCAATTATGATTGTAGCATTTTTTACGGTATAAGGTTCATAAGTACATGAGACATACACGATCTCAGACAAACAAAAATAGTTTTCTTTCGACTTTACGAGCGTTATCGCCGTACATCATTTCATACAAACTTTCAAGTCCTTATTTTATGAAATGAATTAACCGGTTTTAATGAAACTTCCTTCATTAATTAACTATCGAAAAAGGTCGAAACAATAAATGTCAATATATTTTTTCACTTGCCTATCCCTACGATAGACCGATGGTCGTGATCACATAACACAAAATATAAACTTACTAGGTATTGAAAAAGAAAAGTTACATGATCTGTCTATGAGTAAATGAGTATGACTTTGACATCTGGGAGGTCGTGTAAAAATTGTGTAAAAACCAAAGACCTAGAATAATATGGACCAGAAATACCTACAAAATACACGTGCATACCTACTGTAGACTGGGTCCTAAAGATGGCAGCCATTGCTAGGGAAGCACATAAGTAATCAAAACCAAAAATTATCGATATCGATACCAGTTTCTTACATTTCTTCTTGTACATTGGTAACTTATGTATACTTTTAAACTTGGATCATTATAATTTTGGCATAACTGTAACAAGTAATTTAGTTCTTTCCATGTTTTTATTTCATCAAACATTGCGTTAGCCGGCTACCGCGCGATTTTTGTTTTTCTATTGTGTCTCTAATTACGAAAGGTTAATTATTATAGAGTGCATAACAATGGCATGTAATTAAATCGATATCTATATTTTCCCTTTTTTCGAACAAAATATTTCAAAGTTAAATCAAAAATACTGACTTGCACACAAATTATGCACACTAAATAAATCATATTAGATATACTGTTTAATGGTATTTGCAGAACTGTTTTACTGAACGAATATTTGGCTAATGATATTTCTGGGTGGTTTAAAAAAAAATAACCACGAAGGGGATGGCGGGGTCTGTTCGCTCGCTTCGCTCGCTCACTTGACCCCGCCATCCCCTTCTAACCTAACCTGTCCGAGTCGGGGTGCCCAATGACCGGCTACTATTGTAACCATGATAACCACCTGCTATTTCAGGGAAGTGCAATTTAGAGTGCAAGTTAGTATTTTTGATAAACAATTCGTATTTTTGTTTTATAAATCATAAATCCGATGTATGAACCACATTTTTGGTGTGAATTCGATAAAAAGGTCATCTCGTTTTGGATGATTTTTTTAGTTTTTTTTGTAAGACATGTTTTCTAATCAATTGGGATTTTTTGCACAGCATTATTTTTTCTGGTATGCCTTAAAATTATACAGATGTGCATTTAAAAATATCCCCATAACAATTATATTAGGTAACACACAAGAGATTGTGGAAGGGAGGGAAGGGAAGGGACACAAGGGGTTAAAAGCACTGTTGGTCGCGGGCTACATTTTATCGAGTAACTGACTGACTTTGAATTTTTTTTTTCATGAGTGTCTTTCTATAATGACATCAGTTTTTTTTTGCGATTTCAGGGTTTGTACCACATTTATAGCCTGCGCAAACGACGGACTTTTCTCCGCGGACTTTTTCGTCCGCGAAAATAGATCGCTTGCAAATGTATCGAGTAACGCAAACGAGGAATTAAAAGTACGCCGTACACCGAATATCCGCGGACATGCAGGGAGCGGACCGGACTAAAGTACGTGGGAGTCCCCAAAAAAAAATAGAACTCGTGTGACTAGGTGAAGCAACGCACACGGTGGATTTTAGTACGCAAAATATTTGCTTCCATAGCGTGCAAATAATCGCTCACCGTGTGCGTTGAGTACGCGGTAAATCCGCGGCGGATTGTTTATTCGCAGAGCGTACTTTTTTCTACGCCGCGGAGAAAAGTCCCTCTTCTGCACAGGCTATAACTGTCATTTTGTAGATCTTTGACAGTTCAGTTAGTTTGACAGCTCTAAAAGCGGCCGCTCTAGGCAGTTTCGGCCCATGGAGATATTTATTTACAAAGAAAATAAGTATTGTAGAAATATATTAAAACTGAAGTAATAAAAGGATTAAAACAACAAAGTAATTTTTTAAATGTATGTTTATTTACCATATACATTCACATATAAATCTAGGCCAAGTAAAATGCTTAATTTCAATTAGATAAATAGTTAAGATCTTAGACCCTGACTATCTTCCTATTAAAAAAAAAACATCGATAACTTATTAAATAAATGGACATCACTATTTTGAATTGTCATTTCTATTTTAAACAAAACATGTTACAAATTTAGTAAACAGAGTTAAATATCAGAAATAATTTGTACCTATCTACATTTGGGAGCTATTATTACATAAATAAAGCAAGGATACATAAACTAAAATATAACAGCATGATAAAGTTTTTCATAAAAATACGGTTACTAACCTATGCATGGTTAAATGAGATTGATTGGTGTTTTTCCTTGCACCACACTGAATTATTGAACACGTAGGCATATTTAATTTGCACCAATACACACTCACAGCACAAAACAATTTAGTTGGGAGCGTTTTTATTCCTAAAAATCGCAATCCAAATCCAATGTTGTTATTCACTTGACAGCTGACGTATGACGTACTACAAATGTGGGCCAAAACATGGCGGATGGCACGCGAGGTAGGTACTTTGACGGAAATGTAAAAATGTTGCCAGGCAGAGAATAAACAATCAGCATGACATCTCTTTCTTCAAACGAGATTACTCATTGGTTAAAAAGGGACCAAATATAGTTTCATATTTCTATATCGATTAAATAGATATTTCTATAACCAAGGTAGATATAGAACATTAGGGCATCTCTATATATTTCTATACTCTAAGGTAAAAACCAAAAAAAACCAAAGCTTATTAAATACTATGGGAACGATATTGTAATCGCGATTTTTTTTTTTGTACAATGACCCCTTAATAGGTATTCCGTTTATTCTGTTGCACATTGTATATTAAATCAAATCAAATCAAATCAAATCAAATCAAATCAAATCAAATCAAATACGTTTATTTGTGTACACAGGTGAAAAAGGTGGAACAATTATTTTTAGTGACATGCCACATTATGCGTTGCGTCGTCGCACAGAAGTGGGGAAGGTGATGCACTACGTTGTCGGAGCTACGGTGCGACGACGGGTAGTGTCCCACTGAGATAGTCTTGCGTATAACAGTTCGCGGACGGGAGCGTCCATTTTAGTTCTTTTCTACGTTTGTTTTGGCGGTGGCGTAACAAAAGCAAAAAAATTACACGTTTCTTCCGATCCATTGTCGATCAAGACTGAAATCCACAGTCACATTGAGATGCTGCGCTGCGACGGCATTCATCGCCCTCTTCGCAACGTAAGTCGTGACGCAGGTGAAGTATAAAATGCGTTGATCAGTTGCGACCTCATTTATATTAGACTTCCATTAGTGCGTTGCGAAATGCGTTGCGTTTCGTCGTCGCAGCGTCAACGATGCGTCGTCTTACTTTTAATTTTTAGTGTCATGCCACATTATGCATTGCGTCATCGCAAGCGACGTTTCAACGGATCGACGGACGAGAGACGAAGCTGGGGGAGAGTGATGCGACGACGGACAGTGTTCCACTGCTAAATAGTCTTCCATTTATCCATTTTAGTTTGTTTAGAAACGTAGAAACGTAGAACTACGTTTGTTTCGGCGGTGACGTAACAAAAGCAACAATAGAACACGTTTGTTCCGATCCATTGTCAATCAAGACTGAAATCTACAGCCACACTGAGATGCTGCGCTGCGATGGCGTGTGTCGCCCTCTTGCGTTGGGACGTCGTGCGTCGTTGCAACGCAGGTGTGTCATACAATGTGTTGATCTGTTGCGACGATGCAACGCAACGTACTAATTAGTCCTCAGCCTTACAATAACACGCAGCTTTTCCTTGGTGGGGGTAGCAGCGGAAAACGAAACGTCAATGTCAAAAAATTATCGTTCTTTCCGAGCTGTGTGACTAGACTAGTGTCGTTGGTAAAAAATCATTACTCAATAAGAAATTAAAAGCGTAAAGATCTAAATATCGTCAGTTATTAGTCATTAACTAATATTTACAGTGTCAATTATTTTCGAGACGTAAAAGCCAATTTGAATTCAAAATGCCGACACGAGCTGTGTGTGTCCTCAACGGCGATGTCACCGGAACCGTGTACTTCGACCAAAATGTAATTATTTAACGCATTTTTTGTACAAAACTACAACATGACTGCCTTTATCATACAACGTGTTACAGAATAAACCATTTTGAAGAACAACTTTTACTTTGGGACCAACACTGAAATCGTGTTTAAAAAGCCAACTGCTGCTGCTCTGAGAATGTTTGTGCGCATAACTCGACAAATTGTACTGAACAGCTGTTTTTTTTCGCGATTTCGGGATTGGACCCGTAGTAAAAGTGGTTCATGAACAAAGAGTACGATGAACCTATGAGGTATTGCGTTTATTCTGTTACACGTTAAACAAGTTGTGATTTGAACACTGTAGTTTCTACGACCTACTACAACCTATGTGTAAATTACGTGCGTCTAAAGATAGTTCTGGAACTATTTTATTTTAAAAATGTTACCCCACTGTGAATTTCTCCTGTATCGTGGGAGCGTTTACAAACATATAAACTCACATTCACAAACAGTCAGACCCAGAACAACTATCTGTAGGTCATACAAATATATGCTCCGTGCGGGAATCGAACCCGCGACACGCAGCGCAGCAGTCAATTGCTCAACCACTGCGCCAATGGTGCCGTCGAACGCGATCGACTATTACGTTTTTTGATAAAGTATGTGAACCAGTTTCAGATGTATTGATTTCGCCAGTAATAGTGCATAGCAGTGTAGCCACCACTTATCACAATACATCACGTTTCTATAACTTTCGACAAGATACAAAGAAACAAACAGTTCTCACAAGAACTCTTTATTACAGTTCTCAAAAGAACTAGACTTTTGGTAAAGGAATAGTACAGGCACTGCTGAAGACACGCCGCCGTCGTATTCTTCCGTCTTCACTCGCCGCGCGTGTGGACAACACACACAACACTAAAACTTAGTTAACGCTCGATTTTACTCCTCATAAAATGTTCATACCGCGGGGAAAATATGAAAATCGTTTGTTAAGGAGTAAAACCAAAAACATAGAATTAAAGTTTAAATCAGTTCGCACTTTACTGGATAACTGGAACCATAATTGGTTTCACCTGGACAAGACCCATTAACACCCCACCGAGGGCGTCCCCCACGTTGCCGTCGTGGTGGGGCTTGTGTGTCTCAATGATTTAGTGAGCTTTGCCGGTAGAGTTACTCATACTGGAAAGGTCCAAGTGACCAGACCAAGAGGGACACGGGAGGGGCATACCGTTCGAAGACTTGAGCAGTGTTCGGGTCTTCGGACGGTGTGCGTTTCTTTGGGAGAAACCTTGCTCACTGTTCGCTGGTTCGCGTCTGCTTATCAGACGTGACTGTAAGAGCAGTGAGCAAGAGGAGAGGGAGAGAGGCCCTGAGAAAGAGCGGAAAAACAATTCAATGAATAAGACAGACGAAAGAGAATTACCCCAGGGCGGTACCAGCTGCTTAGCAGTTGGAGAATCCGCCACGCTCCCTTTGGGAGGGTGAAGCCCTTCGTATTCTGGGGGGGCAATATGTCTTCCGCTTGCCAGTGGCAACATGAGCCGAGGAGGCTGCCGATCCGCAGCGTCCGCCGTGGAGGACTTGATCGGCATTAATTTAAGTTCGCCTGACAAGGTGAAGGGTGGCCGTGGTGTGAGCGCTCCCTCCAAACAATGGAGGAAGAGTACCCTAATTTCGTCGGCCGCTGCCAGTA
The DNA here is from genome assembly GCA_947386135.1 of Melanchra persicariae. Taxonomy (NCBI): domain Eukaryota; kingdom Metazoa; phylum Arthropoda; class Insecta; order Lepidoptera; family Noctuidae; genus Melanchra; species Melanchra persicariae. The sequence continues at coordinate 1,241,597 of OX376655.1, read as the reverse complement.
CTCCGTCCCTCGAGAGTGTCAAGAGAGGACGGGGTTGCGTAGCAGCACGGTTGGGGAGATTGTCGTAGTGGGGGTCTACTTCTCCCCGAGCCAAACTCTCGCCGAGTTCCAGATCTCCCTTACCGAGTTGGTTTCCTCGTCGCCGGGTGTCGTTCCCTCCCCGTGCTCGTTCCCTCCCCGTGCTCGTTCTCGGGGACTTCAATGCCAAACATGTGGCTTGGGGTTCCCGTTATACGGACACTCGGGGCAGGATTGTGGAGGACTGGGCTCTGGAGACAGGCCTGGTCGTCCTAAACCGGGGTACTGTCCTCACGTGTGTGCGGAAACAGGGTGAATCGGTGGTGGACATCTCGCACCGCTTTCCACCACTCTGGATGCGAAGGGAAGGGAAGAGGAGCAGGGAGTAGGGAGGAGGAGTACAGAGCGGCGAAGGCCGCCCTCCGAGCGGGGATCCTACGGGCCAAAGATCTGGCTCGCAAGGAGATGCTGGAGTCTCTGAATGGGGACCCATGGGGACACCCTTATAAAATGGTGCGAGATAAGCTCCGCACCTGGGCCCCCCCACTGACGCAGAGTCTCCGGCCCTAACTTGTTGAGGACGGGGTGAGCGCTCTCCTTCCCTTCGCGAGGGGAGCACACTCCCCCGCCTATGGCTCCGCCACCTGCGGTGCCTGTTGCGGACCACAACGATGACGGCGATGACGACGACTATGCTCCGGAAGTGACCGAGGTAGACCTGAGAGTGGCGGTTGTTCGGCTGAAGGCCATAAATACTGCCACAGGACCCGACGGCTTGCCTGGGAAAGTCTGGGTCCTGGCCTCGGTGGCTCTCGGGCCTCGACTAAGGGGTTCTTAAGCACATGGTTGGAGAGGGGCCAGTTCCCACTTTGTTGGAAGACGGGGAAACTGGTCCTCATTAAGAAGGCGGGGCGCCCTTTGGACTCTCCGTCCGCATACCGGCCCATCATGCTGCTCGACGAGGAGTAAATCGCCTCGTTGCGCACCTAGTGAGGGTGGGGCTGGATCTGGGGGAGAACCAGTTTGGTTTCCGCACGGAGCGCTCGACGGTGGATGCCATCATGCGCGTGAGAGCTCTCACGACGGAAGAAGCAGTATCCCGGGGCCGCGGGGCAGGGTCGTCTTGGCGGTGTCTCTTGACATCGCCAATGCTTTCTACACCCTTCCCTGAAGTTGCATTAGGGAGGCACTCCCCGGTCACTCACCGGATGCCGACCTACCTCCGTCGCGTTTCCGAGGCCTATCTAAACCTCATGTTATCTACCACGTGTCATCGGTCACGAGGGGGAGTGGATTCGGCGAGAGAAGTCGTGTTTCGCAGGGCTCGGTTCTGGGGCCGTGTCTGTGGGACATCGGCTGCGAAAAAGTGCTGCACGCCGACCTTCTTAGCGGCGTCAGCGTGATTTGTTACGCTGTCGACACTCGTCCTGGCTCAGGGGGGGTCGCACCAGGCGGCGGCCGACTTAATGAGACAAGGGGTTGCGATAGGTGCGGGGTACCACTAAAAAGTTAATAATAAAAAAAACTTTCACAAAAAAACCGACTTCCAAAAAAAACTAATTTAATTTCGGAAGTCGGTGTATTTAGGTTGTTTCTTCGTAATTTATCACCGACTTTTTAACTTTTTAAAGTTATTTTGTACTCCGTAGTGATTTTTTTAAAGTTTTTTTTTTAATGGTAGGTACAGACCATTTTAGCAAAATTATACTCAAGTACCTACTTACCCTTTTGTTCATTTATTTTATTCCAGGATGAAAAATCACCTGTAGTGCTGTCTGGTACCGTCCAAGGTCTTGCTAAGGTATGTAGGTACCTAGTAGGTAAGTATGTTTAATTTAAATAAAATTAATTGTTGATAAATTCTTAATTAAGTATGTTGTACCTACCTGTGTGAATTCAAATGAATCAAAAGGGGTGTGTAAGGATCAAACAGGTACCATTCTGTAGCTTCTACCTATCCACATGGAAAAAAAGTTGATGTAGGTATGTGTGTGTAAAATGTACCCGATTATTTAATTTTTTTACTATCTAAGTATCTAGCATTTAACTACAATAATACTTTTTTTACTGAAATAAGTTGGGTGTGTTAGGGTACTTTCATCCTAAAATAATACAAACATGGTTCCTGCGTGAAAGGCCATATGTGATTGAAGCAGATGTAAAAAAACTGGCCAAGTGCGAGTCGGACTCGTGCATGAAGGGTTTCGTACCATCGTACAAGATTTATTAGATGTACTTTTTAATAACTTTTTTGTTAAGTATTTATTGTTAAAGCGGCAACAGAATCCCGATAGCCCGCTGACAGACAGACAGGAACCCTAAAAACGAGTGATTCATATAACGCAACTATTAAAAATCGTAACTATTGCAGTTTCCCTTATTTGGGTTTGCCACTCGCCTAATGAATGAGAACCGCTTGTTACAGAGGTTAATGTTATACATACACAAACTCATACCTTTATCCCATGAAGATGGTAAGAAACTACATAAAACCACTGGACGATCCTTGCATAGTCCTATAATATACCTACAATAAAATTAATCTCTGCACATCATACAGTTCTCGTCAAATAACTTTGCCCCTCTGAAGTTAGCCATTTGCAAAGATCGCGCAGGTGCAGTCACGTACACGGGAGCAAGCGGGACGCAAGCATGCATCGAACGTAAACGAGCGACTGAGACATAAAATTGCGCCCCGCCCCCATATCTCTTTCGCATGCGCAGTTGCAGTGTGTTCGTAATTTTGACTACTACGCAGCCACTCGACACAACTTCAGAGGGGCAAAGTTATTTGACGAGAACTGTACACATGTAACAAACAAACAGGAAAAAGGAACAGAAATAAAGGTTTATAAATAACCTACCTATAGGTAGGTGATGTTTATTTGCACAGAAATCTCTTCCAGCATGAGGTATACCTATGCTGAAAGAGATTTCTTTGGAACAGACGATGATTTTGGTACGACTTCCTTTGGCAGATACTTAGCTGATGTTATCAGGAATAACTTATTTTAGAAAAGGATTCCGGGCAAAAAAATAAAACCCATGAAAATACTTTTCACGCGGTCAGAATCTAGTACTTACTCAAATGTAAACAAATATATTAAATGAATTTCCTCCTCTTTCAGGGTAAGCACGGAATCCATGTGCATGAGTTTGGAGACAGCACGAACGGGTGCACGTCAGCTGGAGCGCACTTCAACCCTAAGAAGCTGGATCACGGCGCACCGGACAGCGAAATTCGCCATGTCGGCGACCTTGGCAACGTCGTGTCGCATTATGAGGGCGGTTCCACTAAGGTAACTAAATTTACAACCAGAAAACGTGTCAAAACAGAGGCCTTAGTGCGAGTTTTTAACGTTCTCGATCGCGTTAGCGTAATGCGTAAACGTCAACTTGTATTGAAAGTGAGTAAGCGCCGCTGCGGAAAACCTTTTTTTACGTTAACGCGATCGAGTACCTACCTATGTTATAAAACTCGCACTAAGCCGTCAGGTAGGTATTTACATGCTAAGCTGTTGTCTAAACATAATTTTATAAGTACAATTTACAATACTTATACCACCACAATAGTAGATAGCTACTCACTTAAATTTTTCAAATTTCCATTTACGTTATGAAACGACAATTTTGCTGTAGGTAGGGTGTGAGATTTCGTGAAAAAGAAGCTAGGTACCCTTTTAACCGGTCAAGCTCCCGACATGTCAAACTTCAAAATCATTTAAACCTTGCGTAATAGACAGTAATAGGCGACACACAGTGTGACGGCGGAGATTGACCGGTACAATATTATGGGGCTATTATAAATTGCATATCAAATAAATAATCGCCTATCAATACCTACATACTCATCATTAATATTCTTTTTTACATCAAATAACTTACTTCACTACAAATAAACTAAATGTTTAACAAAGGGATATTATAAATTGCATATCAAATAAATAATCGCCTATCAATACATACTCATCATTTATATTCTTTTTTACATCAAATAACGTACTTCACTACAAATAAACTAAATGTTTAACAAAACTCAAACTGCAGATAATTCGAAATCATACATCAATATGAAATTACTTTTTTCCTCATAATGCAATACAGTTAAATTTATTTTTGTACAAAAATACTACATACATAGCATAAATACTGACTGCACAGCAAATTTTCCATATTTCATAGCAAAATAACTAACTTTGACTCGACATTGGGTATGTACCTAACGGTTGTTGTATCAGGAGAAACTGTATGCAATCGGGACTTTAAGGCACTCCGACTCGGATAGGTTAGGTTAGAAGGGGATGGCGGGGTCGTGTGAGCGAGCGAATCGAGCGAATAGACCCCGCCATCCCCTTTATGGTTATTTTTTTATAAACCACACAGAAGTAGGAGCCCCGCGAAGCGGGGCTCCTTCGACCAAGCCCACCATCAACCATGCATAGAATATTTTAAGGTTTGGCTAGGTCTATTCGATTTGGATAGGTCTATTAGATATAAGATTATTGGCTGTGTTTTGTTGAAAAGCTTTTGCTTTAGGAAAAATCGCTGTACGCTGCGAAAATAAATTGTAGTGTGTTTAGTGATATTTTGAGTTGAATATTTTGCTGTGCAATCAGTAATTTTGATGGTAATTCGGAATCTTATTGCATAGAAAAAGGATATTTTTTGATTTGCGTTTAAATACTACCCAATATTATGACATATTGGTGGACACACTCCTGTTTCTCCTACCAATATCAATTTAGCCAAAACGATATTGATGACATTTTTAATCACCACCTGCAAACATTCCAGGTATGCATCCAAGACACTCAGATCTCCCTCTCGGGCCCCAACAGCATTGTAGGCCGCTCCCTGGTGGTGCACGCAGACCCCGATGACCTTGGTCTGGGCGGCCATGACCTGAGCAAGACCACAGGCAACTCTGGTGCCCGCGTCGCCTGCGGTGTCATCGGACTCGCCAAGGTCTAGATCATCCCACGCTTCAGTCTACCCCTTCATTGTTACTGTAGTATTAGTGTAACAATGAAGCGTGTGCTGCTTGCAGCAAGTTAAGGGATGGCTAACTGGCAATGTGTACTAGACTCACATTTAGGTAGGTACATAAGTTGTCTCATCAAAACTAAAAGTACATTATTTTGCAAGTACAAGGTGGATAAAAGCAGCCTCAACCTGGACTGATGTTTGTGCTTCTATAATTCTATTTTCTCAATATATCAAGCTTGGAAGTCCAGAACCCAATAGGTTGCCCACCTATGTAGATAGAATGTAAGTCTATATTAGATGTGATTTATTTAATAGCATTCCTGGCGTAACTCAGTGAACAAATGATTGGAATCTTTTGATTTTGATTTTTTATTTTATTATTGGTGCAGGGCACATGATATGTTACAAATATCATTTAATGGTTTGTTTCAATAAAAATAATCTAAATTAACGTTTTTTTTATTTCTTAATGTAGATATTTGTTAGTAGGTAGGTACCTATTGTTAATTTATATCACAAAATAAATATGTGTTACCTATGTAAACAAGTTCTACATGTGATATGTGATATACAGGGTGTCCCAAAACTCAACGTCAAGCCGAAACGGGGTGACAGGATTGATCATAACCATCACGAGAAAAATCTGAAAAAAAATCTATCCCATGCAGTTTGAAAATTATGGGCATTTTAAGAAAAACCTAGAAATTTGATCAAACTGTACCATTTTTCGGTTATTGTGGTTATTATTTTTTATTTTTGTTCATTTGAACTTTAGAAACGTAATCCTAAATAACATTTCTAGAATCCCAATAAAAAATAATGACACAATTGCCTTAAGTTCCCGAGAATTGAGACTATTTGTTAAACTACGAATTTAAAATTTTCAAGATTCGTCGACTTTGACAGGCCCTCCTATAAAAAAAATGTACTAGAGTGCCTTGGCAAGTAGCATTAAAAGTTGGCGCATTTAATCAGAATTCTAAAATGGTACAATACTTGTTAGTTCCATACAATAGAAAAGAGTAAAAAAATTAAAACCTCAAGTAACCCGATTTTTGCTATCAGATTTTACTCAGTTAAAATGTTTTTAATTCGCACAAGCTCTAGGTAGGTTCTTAATTTTAAGGCAAAATGATGAGAGAGATGGATAATGGGTATGTTTGCCATGAGTGAGCGAGACAGATAGTGACGCCACGCATTGAGACGGAGATGCGTCGTTTAAACGAGTGCGAATGAAACAGATAGATGCTATGGCATCTATCTGTTTCATTCGCACTAGTTTCAGCCAAGCAAATGGCTACGCTACCAGTCCGACACCAACCAGTTAGTACGTTTCGCTCATTCGTCTACTGCGCACGTTCGTATTCGCTTGTGTTGATTTAGTACTGACAACTTTGGCTTCTCTTTTTGGACTTGAATCTTTGTGAATTGGACTTGTTGATAACATACCGGCAACTTTGGCTTCTCTCTGGACTTTTGTGTTGGCATCCTTTTTATCTACCATGCCTACGCGCTACACTTCACAAGAATATGCGAACATGCACCTCATTTATGGGGAATGCAGATGCAACGCAAGTGCTGCCGCTAGACTTTATCGTGAAAGATATCCAAATTTAGAGCGCTACCCGGATCACCGCGTGTTTGTTAATGTGCACCGTTCACTCACAGAGGGCGGCCATTTCCCGAATCAAATACAGGCTGGAGGTAGACCTGTGTTTCCTTTCCAGGAAGAAGTATTGCAAGAGGTCGCACGTGACCGAAGTATTTCCGTACGTGGAATTGAAGAAAGAACGGGAATACCGAAAAGCACTGCTCATCGTATTTTACAAAGAGCCGAAATGCATCCGTTTCACGTACAACGAGTTCAAAGTCTTCTACCTCGAGATTATCAGGAAAGGATTTCTTTTTGTAGAACAATGCTACAGAGGCATAATGAGAATCCCCAATTCATCCAAAAAATTCTCTGGTCAGATGAATCGACATTTAAAAAAGATGGTTACATGAACTTGCACAATTATCACGAGTGGCATGTGGAGAATCCACATTTAATGCGAGAAGATAGATCCCAGTATCGTTTTAAAGTAAACCTGTGGACCGGAATTTTAAACGGTAAAATTATTGGGCCTATTGAACTGCCTGAGAACTTGAATGGAACTAATTACCTACATTTTTTAAGAGAAGATTTACCAACCCTGTTAGAGGACGTACCACTAGCAGATCTTCGCAACATGTGGTTTCAACAAGATGGCTGCCCAGCGCATTTCGCAGTGCAAGTAAGAGATTTCCTTGACCAGGAATATCCGGGAAGGTGGATTGGACGTTCGGGCACTATCTCGTGGCCCGCCCGTTCACCAGATTTAAATCCCCTGGATTTTTTCTATTGGGGAGTTCTCAAAGAAAAAGTTTACTCAAAGCCCATTGAGAACGTAGCCGACCTGCGTGAACGCATTTCTCAAGCAGCTGAGGCGATCAACTCTCGAAGATATGCCCGACTAATAAGTAGATCTTTTTTAAGAAGATGTAGGGCTTGTATTGAGGCTGATGGTAAACAATTTGAACATTTATTTTAATAAAAAACGTTATTTCTCTATCATCTGACTTTTATTCCAACAAACCTAATTATTTTACTAATTTTACTAACTTTTTTTCACTTTGGTAAAAGTGGCGTCACTATCTGTCTCGCTCACTCATGGCGAACATACCCATTATCCATCTCTCTCATCATTTTGTCTTAAAATTAAGAACCTACCTAGAGCTTGTGTGAATTAAAAACATTTTAACTGAGTAAAATGAGATAGCAAAAATCGGGTTACTTGAGGTTTTAATTTTTTTACTCTTTTCTATTGTATGGAACTAACAAGTATTGTACCATTTTAGAATTCTGATTAAATGCGCCAACTTTTAATGCCACTTGCCAAGGCACTCTAGTACATTTTTTTTATAGGAGGGCCTGTCAAAGTCGACGAATCTTGAAAATTTTAAATTCGTAGTTTAACAAATAGTCTCAATTCTCGGAAACTTGAGGCAATTGTGTCATTATTTTTTATTGGGATTCTAGAAATGTTATTTAGGATTACGTTTCCAAAGTTCAAATGAACAAAAATAAAAAAGAATAACCACAATAACCGAAAAATGGTACAGTTTGATCAAATTTCTAGGTTTTTCTTAAAACGCCCATAATTTTTAAACTGCATGGGATAGATTTTTTTTCAGATTTTTCTCGTGATGGTTATGATCAATCCTGTCACCCCGTTTCGGCTTGACGTTGAGTTTTGGGACACCCTGTATATGATTAGTCATATATAATGCGTTCCATGTTTGTGGAATGGAAAGTGATTACAAAATGTCATGTTATCAAGATGTTATCATTGTGTCAAAATCATGAAAACTATCAAACCAAACGTAAAAATATTTCATGTTTTTACATGGAAATATATTATGTGGAATGGGGTGTAGACCGCTAGCTATACTACTACCTACACCCTGAGGGCCTCGTTAACGGAGACGCGGGGCGTGCGGCGTGGCGTCCAGTGGTGCGTTGGATTTTATTCCGTTTACGGACAGCCGCCTAGCCGGCGCGCGCGCGTGGCTCGACGCTGAACGCGCCGCTCGACGCCCCGCGTATCAGTAAAGGAGGCCTGAGACCGTAGCTACTGCTACGGGCGATAGTAATACGACCGGAACGAGTTTTATTTTGATGTCGCCGTTATATGGTGGCAACTGTGTGGAGGTACCCGTCAAACTGGGAGTGGCGCTGCTTGGGGCGACGTCTTCTTCATTGTTGAAGTAAGCGGGCTTCAACCTATCTATTGAGACGGTTGTCTCCTTACCTTAATCTTGTATGTTTTCTCGCCCTTTTGTAGCACTTTGAACGGCCCGGTGTATGGCGGGTCAAGTGGTCGGCGCACGGTGTCATGTCGCAGGAAGATCTGCGTCGCCGTTGCCAAGCTTCGGGGTGCGTAGAATGCCTTCTGGCCGTGACGACTCGCTGGTGTCGGCGACAGGTTGGCCATCTGCCGTCAAAGACGTGCTGTGAAGTCGGATTAGTTTACGGTGCCAGAAACTGATTGTGAGATGAATTGTCCCGGTAAGCGTAGTGGTTTACCGTAGACTAACTCCGCAGCTGAAGCATTGATGTGTTCCTTCCAGGCACTGCGGATGCCGAGCAGCACGAGGGTAAGAGTGTCATACCAGTTGGTATCGCGGTGTGGCATCGGATGGCCGGCTTGAGTTGGCTGGCTGGGTACGCCGTGGTTGATCGATGCTGGCTTCCGAAAGAGTTTGCTCTCAAACTGCGCACCCTGTTCGGTGGTGATGCGGTGTGGACAGCCGAAGCGAGACACCCAGCGGATGATGACGGTGAGGACATACCTGTAACCATGGAATAGGTTAACGGGCCCACAATGTCTGTGTGGACATGTGAGAAACGCTGGGAAGGAATAGAGAAGGAAAAGGTGGGAGAGGATGTGTGCCGCGAGATCTTGTTCTTCTGGCACACTATACACTCTGGTCCATGCACGGCAATCCTTCTTCAGACCAGGCCAAACAATTTGGGATGAAATTAATTTGACCGTGGCCTGTCTACCGGGGTGGCTCAGCTGATGAAGCTTCTGGAACACACGCCTTCTGAATGGCTCTGGAACAAAAGGGCGTATGTTTTCAGTGGAGGTGGCGCAATAAAGCTCTATTTCTGAGTCTGGGTACTCTTGAGCTTGAGGGATGTATTGTTGCACGTTAGGAGTCCTTGCAGTTCAGGATCGCTTTCCTGGGTATGTGCAAGGGTTGAGTAATCCAGTGTTGGGGCTGCTATGGCTTCCACGCGACATAAGGCATCTGTCACGACGTCCTTTCCTGCGATGAAGTTGATGTCCGTGGTTAACTGCGCTATGTAGTCAAGGTACCTATACTGTCGCGGTGAGCAGTTCTCCCGGCTGTGCCCATATGCGTATGATAGGGGTTAGTGGTCCGTGAATATGGTGAAGTGCCTACCCTCAACCATGTGACGGAAGTACCTGACGGCGTCATGGATGGCTAAGAGCATGTCATACGGGCTGTATTTCTTCTGCGATGTCTACAAACGTCGTGAGAAGAATGCCGGTGGGCTCCAGGTGTCACCCGCCTTCTGCTGCAGCACTGCGCCTATGGAGGTGTCGGACGCATCTGTGCAAATAGGAAGGTCAGCAGTGGAGTCCGGGTGGACAAGTAAAGTGGCTGAAGCTAAGCCTTTTTGCAAGCGTCAAAAGCTATATGCATTTCCTCTGTCATCACTATAGCCTTTGTTCCCCTCGTTTTAGGGCCAGTGAGGATGACGTTGAGTGGCGATTGTAAGCGAGCGGCGTCAAGGACAAACCCGACACCACCCTGGGACTTCTGGTCACCCTCCCGGAAATAGAACAGGTTGCCGGATTTGAGAATTGTCGTGTCCTCCCCCTCTCTTCGGACTTCAGACAATCCCACAACACTCCATCGCAACCTGCTCAATTCCTCCTCAAGTTCGGTGATCTTCTCGTCGGTCCGGAGTGTTCTCGTGTTTAATGTTGCCAGGTCCAGTCGTCGGTGTTTTTTACGGTAGCCGTATCCACTCCGGGGATTCTTAGCACCCCTTGCATCGTCATAACCTTGACCGCTACCGGAGTCAAGGGTAGACGCGCTGCCGGGCACTAGGGGCCATTTTTTTGTTGTGCTCATCATTTGGGGGGGGGTTTGCCCTAATCGCCACGCTTGGCAGGCGGGTTGGCGATCGCAGTATAGCTGTTGCAATGTACCGAAAGAATGCTGCTACCCATTCTCTGGTGAGTCCCTTAGTCGCCTCATACGACACCCACAGGAAGCGATGGGATGGTGCTATTCTTTTGCGCCCCGCATATGTATGTATGGCATCATACGGGCGGACGTCAGTTTTATTATAATCACTAAAACGGAAAATAGTGGCCACTATTATATATTATATACTTGCATATTTTCTGCATTTTCATTCTAAAATAAAAGAAATAACCAAACGAACGATGAGGGCGCCACTGCGCGGTCGAAGTTTGGTCGGCGCCCTCTTAACGGTAGGTCATGCTATATGTAGGTTTGTACCTGGGTGAATTTCAACAAATGCCATTTTTTTTATCATATCGGTGAACTTTTTCATTTATATATTTTTTGTATATTTTTCAGGTTCTATGTAATCTTTAGGATATTAAATATCCCCAAATTTAATATCATCAACGTATCATTTAAGACTAAGGAGAAAATTCAGTTTGAATTCTGGTTTCCACCGATGTGACAAACCGGCACCGATTATTTTTTCTGTACACCGATATGAAAAGTTTATCCACCGAAATGATGTACATATCCAGCGATATGATAATCTATCCACCTTTGAACATCAAAAAGGAAATAGTTAGTAGGTACTTTTATATTTTTACAAGGGTGACTTAGAACTGAAGACCTGAACTGAGGGTCTTATGTAAGTAGATCACATCCAAAGAGAACTGAGTTCTTAGAAATCCAATTAAAATATATTTTTTGAAATTATATAGGTACCTACCTATTTTATTATAAGTATTTACTTTCTTCTTTTCTTTTTTTATTTTAATTACTATAGGTACTTAGAAATAAAAAAAATGAATTTTAGCTTTTCTTATTCTTTCCAGCAACCTCTTTCTCTCTTTTTTCTCCTCCTCTTTTAGTTTTGGCCTCGGCATTCTTAAACAAAATGAAGCTTTTATGATGTTTTCTTTTTAAGTATTTATTATTATTATTAAATATTATACTTACTATTTTTTAACTAGAAAATATGTTCTAGAGAAACCTTAAATGCTTTCAATTGGTCCACCTTTTGGAGGTAGCGGAACAGAGAGTAAAGTCCAGCATACCTCCATTTGAAAAGGGAGGATCCTCCGACCAGACGGTTGTTTGTGTCTGGTGGGCAACTGCCCCAGAGTTGATATTCGGGCTTTTGCATGTGTTCTAATCGCACGGTAAACTTTGATATCGCGATTTAGGATTTTGTAGTTAGTTCGCAGCTTGTCCAGATAGATGGCGCTGCGAGTCTCATTTGTTGTGATGTTGATTCTGCTACGTTGATTTTTGTGGCGGCATGAATGCCGCTACATCACTCCCCTCCGGAGACCGGAGGTCGATAGTGGATGAGTCGTCCATACATCTTGAGATGCTTGCCAGGCCAGTGGAAGGTTGGTTCCAGTGAGTCGGTACCGGAAGTCGCAGAGTTCTCGGTGAGTCGGAACTGTCTGCGTCGCAGAGTTCACGGTGAGTCGGAACTGTCTGCGGTGCCCCGATGCTGCTGCTGGCGTGACTGCTGGCGTCGCCCAGGAGAGGTTCTTCAAGGCTCTTCATGTGTCTGGCCGAAGGTGCAGTGTGCTTGCCAAGGTGGGTCGGAGCTGTGCGACGTGCTGACGTGACTGCTGGCGTCGACCAGGAGAGGTTTTTCAAGGCTCTTCATGTGACTGGCCGAAAGTGCAGTGTGCTTGCCAAGGTCGCTGATGAGGTTGATGATAGAGGCTGAGGATGCTGACCAGGAATGCGAATCTGCTGCATGCTGGTGGTCAGGATACCCGTAGAAGCCGAGGGTACTGGCTGGCTGTATGACTCGCTTGCTCGAGAGCTTGAGGTCAGGATGAGGAGAAGTGATGATGATGATGATGTCATGATGAGATAGCTGCACAAAGGCTGCTAACGTCCAATGTCGAGGGTCACCAGTTTGGAGGTAGCGGAACAGAGAGTAAAGTCCCACATACCTCCACTGGAAAGAGAGGATCCTCCGACCAGACGGTTGGTTTTGTCTGGTGGGCAACTGCCCGAGAGTTGATATTCGGGCTTTTGCATGTGTTCTAATCGCACGGTAAACTTTGATATCGCGATTTAGGATTTTGTAGTTAGTTCGCAGCTTGTCCAGATAGATGGCGCTGCGAGTCTCATTTGTTGTGATGTTGATTCTGCTACGTTGATTTTTGTGGCGGCATGAATGCCGCTACAACCTCACCATCATCACCTCAGTCTATAGATGTACATTGCCGAATACAGACCCCCCTAATGATACATTAATACATCTACTACCCAGTGGTATCGTGGTAATGATTTTGGCAGTCTATGTAGGTATATATGTATGTATATAATGTATGTGTTTGTGTGTATGTTTGTATGTTCCATTGTTTCTTTGTATACTTAACGAAATGACACGGGATCAACCGATATGACAAATCGACTCACCGAGATGATAAAATGATTTACCGATATGATAAAGCAATCCACCGATGTGACAAAACTGTGCGTTGCTCATGAATCAAAACACCGATATGGGATATAAGACACCGATTGATTTTTTCTTATAATTTCGGTGTAAATTATCACATCGATGGTAATAAAGACCACCGATTACAGCGATATGAGAACAGCGACGCGGCGACGTGAGAAATAAAACACTTTTTAGAAAATTGGAAAAAATGCATAATATCTAGGATAAATTCAATAACAGTCAATGAAACTAATTCACTTACTACCTCTGTTAGAACCAAACAACAATAATAAAACTACTCATTACACTAGAAAAATGCAACCACCGATAATATAAAATAATTGTCCGGGAGCAACTGAAATGGCGTACTAACGTTATTGGCGGGAATATGCAGCGATTTGACACATGGCCGTCCTGACTGCGCACTAGCACACACTAACGCGGGAAATAAAATTGGGGTGGGGACTCTGTCGGACTCGTCGATGTAAAGTTAGGTTTAAATTACTTTTGTCCAGCGATATGAGAACATTTTGCAGGACAAGTACGTTTGTGCCTCTCAGTAATAATAATAGTTAATTATGTAATAAAATATGTTATATATTAATAGCAAAACTAATACTCTTTGAAATAGAATAAGTTATATACTTAACTTACTTATGTTTACTAGTGTATAAGCTTATTTGTTTGTAAAAAAAGTAGAGGGACAGCACCGATTTGAAAAAGAATGAGGTTTATGTATTTATTTCTACCTTTGTAAATAGCCCTAGGCAAATTATATTTTTGCCACAACTCAATAACTACCTATTGAATACTAAAAAAAATAATTCAGAACAATATTCCTTTTTTCAAATACCTACTAATTTCACCGAAGACAAAAAAATAAGTCATTTGGGAAATTCACCCACCTATAGGAAGTAGAAACCAAAAAATGCTTGAATAGAGCAATGAAATAGTTTTATTGGTATAAATTATCATGTTCATAAAATATGTCGTCTGAAATCGGAGCCGGCGGATCAACAGAACTAAATCGAGCCCAACTTAGATACCGCAAAATGGTCGTAACGTGAGCACAGCATCCTACAACTGTCCGATTACCCACCAAACAATTTTATTTCAATTATAGCCAGTAATATCAGCCACTAAGTTACTTGTAGCCCTATTAACTAAAATGTAGGCGTAGTACACCTTACTGCTAACATGTCGTGACTTAATTCTTCCCCTTACTAAGAGCGGATTTCACCAATGAAACACTGAACGCGATCAGTACCTACATCTAAACTGCGTTCAAGAGCTGTCAGCGTCAATATTCCATAGAAAAATAATGACACTGACAGCTCATAAACTTGGTTTATTCGCTGATCGCGTTCAGTTTCATTTGTGAAATTGGCCCTTAGTATGCTAAGCTATGCATTCATGGATTTCGGTGGATTTTTTTTTTATGTTCGTACTTTTACATTAATTTCACATTTAGGAACGTTTGTTAAAACAAAACATTAATAATTAATCATCTGCCTAGCCTTTTCTCAATTTTATTGGGATCGGCTTCCAGTCAAACCGGATTCAGCTGTCAGCTGAAAAGGTACCAGTATTTTACATGGAGTGGCTGCCAACCAGACCTCCACAACCATCCACTGGGTAACATTGTACCCACATCTTGGCAAGACGAGTCAGATTTTCTGGCTTCTGACAATCCGTTACGACCAAACACATTTATAATTATAATTATAATACCGAATACCTAGTATCGATCATCTCGTTTTAATGTTTGTTATGTTTCTAATCTGTTTCAGTGCATATACAAACTTATTAATTCGTTTGGATACTGTATCAACATGTGCTTTCCAGTTGATGTCTTGATCCAAGGTTACTCCTAAAAATTTAGTTTGCATTACTTCGTGAATTCTATGTATATTCATTTTAATATTCTGTTTTGGATTATTTGATTTATTAAATTGTATATAAACGGACTTTTTTAGATTTATGTATAAGTTATTTTCCTTTAGCCATTTTATCAATCTTTCAATCACATTATTAATTTCTGTCTCGTGGTCTTTAATTGTATTACTTTTTTTATCAGATGTCACAATAATAGAGATGTCATCAGCGAATAGTATACATTTATGATTAGTTATAGTAGTGATAGAATTTATATACAATAGGAATAAAATAGGGCCTAGTACACTTCCTTGTGGGACGCCTTGTTTATTGGATGGAAGCAGAATGGAAGCAGAACGGTGAGATGTCATATTGTTACTTGTATCCATTTTAGTAATAGTAACGCGTTGTTGTCTATTACTTAGATATGATGATAACCATTGAAGTGCAATCCCTCTAATGCCAGTTGCCTCCAATTTTTGTAATAACAGGTCATGAGAGACTAGATCAAAGGCCTTAGATAGATCGAAGAACAGCCCTGTAGTAAGATAGTTATGGTTAATATTCATAAATACTATTTTTATAAGACTGTAGATAGCTAACGTTGTGGATTTATTTTTTTGAAAGCCAAACTGTTCTTTCCTAATAATGTTAAATTTATTACAGAATTCAATCAATCTTTTATACATACACTTTTCGAAGATTTTAGATAGAATAGGTATCAAAGTTATTGGGCGATAGTTGTTAACGTCTGATTTTTCACCGGTTTTATAAAGTGGTTTAACAATTGACAGCTTTAGTGATTCAGGAAAAATGCCAAGTGAGAATGATAAATTAATTAAATATGTTACAATTTCAATAAGTTCATTAGTACATGCTTTAATGATTCTCGTGTTAATTTCGTCATAACCTTCGGAGTTTGTGTTCTTCAATGACATAATCTCTGCTCTTCATTTTCGAAAACAGGTTTAAGGAACATCGAATGGACTATTGAACATTCGTTACTGTTTATTTTTGCTCCCTTACTCGAAGATTGTGCCATATTAGTATAGTGGTTATTGAAAGCTATTGCTATTTCTACAGAATCTGAAAGTACAGCCGGTCGATTCTGTCGACATCTCACGGTGTTCACCTAGGCGGAGTGAACGACAACTGAGCTGTCACTCCATCTTTGGGATGCATGAAGGAGCCTCCTCGTGTAGCGCAATTTGTTCCATCAGACACTCAACTGAACCGAGCGCTCGGCGCATCCTGGACAGTCTCACCTAACACCTTATAAGACTGACTAATCCTTCCCTTGCGGTGGTAGGGCTAACACCCGCCTGGTTCGCGACCACCCTCCCACCG
The DNA here is from genome assembly GCA_947386135.1 of Melanchra persicariae. Classification (NCBI taxonomy): domain Eukaryota; kingdom Metazoa; phylum Arthropoda; class Insecta; order Lepidoptera; family Noctuidae; genus Melanchra; species Melanchra persicariae. The sequence goes on along the minus strand of OX376655.1, from coordinate 1,225,129 downwards.
GAGTTCGGCGTCAAGCAGCCTGCTGTGTTTCGTCGACGCGTGGAAGTACCAGTGCCTCAGGGCATCTTCTGGGCACGCTCGCTTTCATCATGGACCTCATCTATCGCTTTCCATCAGGCGTGATCGAGGTCAAGAGCTAGCCCATTCATAAATAAAAAAAAAAAAAAATAAAAAAAATCTTATTTGTATGGTTTAACAACTCACCCGTCGTACACCCCGCCCGGGTGTTCACTTCGACCTGTTTACAGAATCGCACTGCTGTGCTATCAAGTAAAATATTTTCTATATTGTCCCTATCGTTATTGTTCCCGATTTCATCCTTAATTACTCTCCAGACAGCTTTACATTTGTTTTCACTATTGTTTATGTATTTGATGTTTGCGTTCTTTTTTAATGTATAAACGCATTTCTGTAAAATCTTTGAGTATTGTAAATATTTAGTTTTATATCGTAAATTTTTGCTCCTATAATATTGATGGCGCAGTGATCTTTTTGTTTTGCAACTTTGTTTTAGACCTTTGGTTATCCAGTTCTGTTTCTTTTTACTGTTAGGATTTACTTTCACCTTTATTTTTGGGAAACATAAATTATAGAGCAAGCCTAACAATTCGTGGGAAGAATTATTGAATGCTAAATTTAAGTCATTCTCACCGTAGACCTCCGACCATGACATATTTCGTAAGCATTCCGTAAATTTGTCTGTTCACCAACGAAAAATATGCAATGAATATTACTAAACTTACATAAGAATAGAAACGATATCGTAAAGGCCATCGTACACATACGGGTACTGCACCGGTAACAGCTTGCGCAAAAGACACTCCCGTGAAAGATATTCGTTGTCAGCACCCCCGAAAATCATGACGAAAAGTTGTCAAACTTCGTCGGTGCCATCTTGGATGTTGATTTTGAGCTCATTAAAGCAACCTCGAAAACCAATAAAATGACACCCATGACGGAAAATTCGTCACCATCTTTGACGTTGATTTTAAGTCCACATTTGTAATCATCAACATCGAAAACCACGAAAACCGAAAAATGTATACGGTGGCGCCATCTTGGATATTCACGCAGAGTCTAGAATATGGCCGGCCAGCCTTGTAAAAACAAATGCACGTTGGTCCTCATTTTAGATCATGTTTTTTAAGTGAAAACTTCTTTAGCGGCGTTGAGCACTTTTTGGGATAGGTAAAAATGTTGAACTCGCGTCAGGACAGGACACGTGTCCTGATCGAAAATTCGTAAGACGGATTCCAAAAATTCCATAACTTAAACACCTCCCGTGTTTAAGTTATGGAATTTTTGGAATGGGTAATTCAATTTGTAGGAAACCTGACTAAGAACAGATAGGAATTTAAATTGTTAACTAGTGATCATACTAGGTACACTAAATTGGATTCTAAATTGTACTGACCGCGCATTTATGAAGTAATAACGTAATAACCTGTAATAACGTATTGGATTGCAAGATTCAAAAAACAGTAGTGCGATTCTGTAAACATGTCGAAGTGTACACCCGGGCGGGGCGCACGACGGGTGAGTTGTCATACCATACAAATAAGATGGAATGACAGCTCTATTGTCGTTCACTCCGCCTAGGTGAACACCGTGAGATGTCGACAGAATCGACCGGCTGAAGATTGTATCCGATTTCGACTAAATCGGATCCAATCTGTCCAACTACGATTACATCTTTCGATTTCCTATTATATATGTCGGAGACGGTTATCAAATACAACTATGGATAGTTGTCAAATCTTATTAAATACAACTGTGGGTAGTTGTCAAAATGTGTTATTTTATACAAACTGAATTGTTTTGTTTGTGTTATTTGATTTAAGTGTATTTTAATATCAATTACTGTCTGATAAATCATAACAAAATTTATTGAGTACTCGTAGTACACTAGAATTGAGTTTTGGAAACTTATTTCAATAATAGTAATCGTTTGTCTTCTAAAATACAAATGGTGACATGTTATTTTGATTTAAAACGATTTACTTTGTTAAACCACTGTTATTTATTTACGATAATTATTATTGTACAATTTGATTAATTTGCAATGCAAGTCTTATTAGATTATGCTAATTTTAGTGATTCGTATCAAGTAAACACGTGACGCACATCCGTGCGGCATTGGACAGAGTTGTTGTGGAGGGAGAACATGATATTATAAAAGAGCGTGCACTCTGTGTGCCAGTTCACACTTTTTAGTCTTATCTTGGATTCGACTCACTATAGAGCTCCTGCTCCCGACAAAACTGTGGGTTTACCTGGTACAGCACTGCTGAATATTTACATAGCTGTATTGGCTTGCTGATACACTTTGTACTTGGGTGGCTTAGGCCTCTGTACGAACTGTGACCTTAAAGGTCTGTTCGAGTGACTGTATTTCTATTACTTATTGTTTTTATTGTGTGTGTGTGTTTTTAAAGTGTAATTAGACTCTGTTATTGATATACTGTCTTGTTTATCCCAATAAAATGGGGACGCCAATATCCTGACACTATACCTTACCCACCGCTCGGAGGAAAACTCATCCATTGCTCCTACATATATAATATATTACACTACCTGAATAGGTACACTATTCATTTTTTAGGAAAACTAGTTAGATTTCCTATAAATTGAATAGTGTAATAACCCCTTTATTCGGATGAATTCCCAACACTAACAGCGGGCGAAGCAAGCACAGACAGAACTAGGGAGGGGCGAAGCTCGGCGTCGGCGTTAGAGGTTTGCACCGGAGCGGTATTTTGAGTACCGGTGAAATTCACCGGTGATTGGGCGATCTCCGGTGATTTACCGGTGATCTCCGGTTGATGCGTTGGAATTATAAACCTATGACAAAAATGAATATTGTTTGCTGAATGGGTTTGCTAATAAAAAAAATACAGTTTCCATTCATTTTTAAACCGACTTCAAAAAAGGAGGAGGTTCTCAATTCGTTTTTTTTTGTGTTTTTTACCTCATATCTCCGTCATTTATGAACCGATTTGAATAATTCTTGTTTTATGTGAAAGGATATATACTTCTCAATTGGTCACATTGAAATTTTATAAAAATCGGTTCAGTAGTTTGGTTTTTAAATCCAAATAGCTGGACAAAATGTTTGGAAAAATCATCCATGTTAACGAAATTGTGTATTTTTGCTTTCCTGTGACTTTCCAGCAGTGCGATTCTGTAAACATGTCGAAGTGAACACCCGGGCGGGGCGCACGACAGGTGAGTTGTCAAACCATACAAATAAGATGGAATGACAGCTCTATTGTCGTTCACTTCGCCTCGGTGAACACCGTGAGATGTCGACAGAATCGACCGGCTGTGTTGTTGTTATGTCTGGGGTACCACTAAAAAGTAAAAATTAAAGACTTTTTCCAAAAAAACCAAAAATACCGACTACCGAAATTAAAGTTATTTTGAACTTAATAGAGTTTTTTTTTTGAAGTTTTATTAGTTAAAAATGGTCATCATCATCATCATCATCATATCAGGCGAAAGACGTCTACTGGTGGACATAGGCCTCCCCCAAGTGTCGCCACAGCAACCGGTCCTGTGCTTGTCAAAAATTGTATTCAAACATAAAAATCAACCACATTATCCCAGTTATGATTGATATCTGAAAAATCCGTTTCTATGTACATTTTTAATATATTAATTGCCGCAAACGACGATGTTTGTGTGTGACGATGTGTGTTTATAGTGAAATAGGAACTCAAACCGAAAATATGAGGAATAATCATACACATTGCAACGAGTTATTTGGGGAATTAGTAGGAAGTGAAATGAATCTTAAAAATGGACACGCACGCTTTGAGTTAATGTCCATGTCCGAAATATTGTTGTAGAAAAGAAGCAAATAAGAAATAATAACTAAATATTACAAAATAAAGAACAATATTGAATAATAAACCTTCTTTTTATTTAAATCACCTTTAAAAAATACTGCTCCAATAAAACCGGTGATCAATCGGTTTTTCTTTGGTGTTTTTACCGAATAATTTCACCGGAAAATAACCGGTGATTCTCCGGTACTCATTGCTCCGGTGCAAACCTCTAGTCGGCGTTGATTACGAGACTTCGAGTCAGTTTCAGTTCGCAGTTGAGTGGTTCGAGTCAAAAACGTGCCGATTCTCTCTCCGTCTCCACTGGTTTTGTGCTTCGTGGTTACCTATCAGTTCAGTCACTAACCAATATTTACAGTCTTAATTATTTTCGAGTCGTAAAAGCCAATTTGAATTCAAAATGCCGACACGAGCTGTGTGTGTCCTCAAGGGCGATGTCAGCGGAACCGTGTACTTCGATCAAAATGTAATTATGTTATTTAACGCATTTTTGTACAAACCTGCAACATGACTGTCTTTATTATATAACCTTGAACAAGTTGTAGTTTGAACTCTGTAGTTTCCACGACGTAGTACTGTGTCGAGTAGCCACTTAATACGGCTACCTACCTACGACAAAATACAACCTATGTGTAAATAAAGTATTCTTATCGTGCGTAAAGATAGTTCTGGAACGATGGGTAAACATTATTCATGTAGGTACCTAAATATGTAATGTTTTTTGATAAAGTATATCTATACCTTGTGAACAAGTTTCAGGTGTATCCGTTTCGGCAGTAATAGTGCATATCAGCATGACATTAACATTTTATAATTACTGATCGTGATAACCGCATATCTAAGTAGGTTCAAAGCAAACTCCATGACTTGATCCCACCATCGCCTTTTTAGTAATAATAGGTACCAGACATAATGCTGGATACCATTTGGTCGATATCCCGACTAGTCGTACTCAGCGCTGCCACACTTTGGCTGTGCTCATAATAAATGTGAAGGAGACTTTATTATGAGCACAGCCAAAGTGTTGAACTCTCTGCCAGCATCTGTGTTCCCTTCCACGTATAACCTGTCTGCCTTCAAAGCAAGAGTGAACAGGCAACTTCTGGGCACGCTCGCTCCATCATTGACCTCATCTATCGCTTTCCATCAGGCGTGATTGAAGTCAAGAGCAGGCCCAGTAATTGATAAACAATCTTCATCAGCATTACTATTACAAAATACTTAGATATTGATCCTCTATCATCCGGGTGATACAATTTTATGAAAATAAATATAAATAAACCATAGAATATAATATGTTACGGCTAAAGGTGGGTGTGAACATAAACTTAAGATTAGCCGGCTAACCTTAAGTTTATCCAGCTACAACTAGTTCTAACCTAACCTCAAAACACTTTAAAATTCCTATTTCTGTGCGGTTTAAAAAAAAATAACCACGAAGGGGATGGCAGGGTCTGTGTTTGCTCGCTTCGCTCGCTCACTATACCCCGCCATCCCCTTCTAACCTAACCTATCCTAGTCGGGGTGCCCAATGACCGGCTAAACTTAGGTTTATGTTCACACCCACCTTAAGCTGTTAATATATATAATTAAAAACATAGAATTTAAGATTAATTGATCAATTCGTAGTTTACTGGAACCAATTGGTTTCACCTGGACAAAACCCACTAACATAAATAGCTCTATACTTAATTATTTAACACTTTCTATTTAATAATAGGTACCTACTTTAAGTCTTACTAATGGTGACTGAATGTCAATAATTACATGTAAATATACCTTTCAGACCTGCTACCTAAATGCCAAAATAATAAAAGTATGTAAGCAGACTCAACAAGAAGTTTGTTGCTAGTTTTATAAACTGTACCACCATTCTATTCTTTTTGGTGCAGACCATTAAGCAAAATGTACTTATTTTTTAATTTTTTATTCCAGGATGACAAAGCACCTGTAGTGCTGTCTGGTACCATCGAAGGTCTTGCAGAGGTATGTAGTATGTTTAATTTAAATGAACTTAATTGTTGATCAATTCTGAATTGTGTTGTACCCATTAATTCATTCAAATGAATCAAAAGGGGTGTGTAAGGATCAAACGGGTGGCATTTTGTAATGTGTGTGTAAAATGTAACCAACTATTTAATTTTTTTTTATTATGTACCTTGCACTAAAGTACTACTACTAGATAATTTTTTACTGAAATAATAAAAACATGGTTCTTGCATGAAAGGCTATGTGACTTAATGTAGGCAGATGTAAAAAAAAACCTGGCCAAGTGCGAGTGGGACTCTCGCATGAAGGGTTCCGTACCATCTATCAAGATTTAATAGATGTACTTTTTTATTATTATGTTGTTAATTCATTTTTTAATCTTAATTATTAAATTTTTTACTATTTGGCTGACACAACTATTGGTACAATGATTGCTAAATTCACATCCCACATGTCGACAACCTCGTGACCCTTATTATTTATTGTTATAGCAGCAACAAGGCCCCAATAGCCTGCTGATAAGGTCCCGTTGGCCTTCCTGGGGTATGGAACCCTAAAAACGATTCACATAATGCAACTTTTAAAATCAGAATGACTATGCAAGTTTCATATAGGTAGTTTGTACTCATAAATAAGCATAGGTATACAATGACCATCAATACAGTATAATTTTATTATAGATGCTACAGCCGAGGCAGGTCACGATGTAAGTATGTCGTAATACCTACTGGTAATCAACAAAATAATAGATTCAACAGAACTACTTACTTATAATATGTGTTTACCTAAAGAAAAAAAATGCAATGAAATAAAAATTACGTGATAATGGTAAGTTATCTCAGGTCACGTTTATTACTCTTGTTGAACTCAAAGCTTAAAATGGGTTAAATAATGAAAACAATGGTATTAAGACATACCTTTCTGATTTTTTGAAATGTTATCTAATTTCATGCCTGATAATAAGTGATAACGGTACATTAGCAATAGGGATGATTACTGGTTAAAAATATTTGATTCTATTTAGTCCGTCAGATTATCGAAAAATATTGGACACCTGTTTTAATCAATAAAAAGAGATAAAACGCATCAAAGACCAGGGAGTGGGGGGTTTTGACGTCACGGGTATGTAAAAAGTGTACCTACTCCCACGTGACGTCACATAAGTTTTCAACGCAAACGTAATCGAAAAAAGAAAAAATACGTGTCTAATATTTTTTGGAAATCTGTTTGCCGGACTAATTAGATTATTTTAAAGAAAAAAAAAAGAATTCGTGGCCTAGCCTCTTTAATTAAATGCGCCGATTTTTCAGCGACCTAACTGACATCTTTTGTTCAACATCGTTTAATGACTTACCCATGTCACTTATGCCGCTGATTAAACGGTGCAGTTCAATGAAAAGGCTAGGATTTTAATGAAACGGCTGATTAAGCTAGTTGGCTGCGACACATACACAAACTCATGCCTTTATCCCATGAAGATGGTAAGAAACTACAAAAAACCACTTTAGGTGATCCTTACGTAGTCCTTCTAAAATTAATCTCTACACATATATGATTAACAAACAAACAGGAAAAACCTCACTAAAATGAAGGAATATAAAAAAAGAAGACAAAACCTGACCATTAAAAACGGCTAAAAAGTTCCAAACAAGTCGCTTTACAAGCAGTCTCATGCAGTTTGTGACCTCAGATCTGTGATTAAACGAAAATAGGTACAGGTATTAAAAGTGATGGTTATTTATACAGAAATCTCTTCCAGCATGAGGTATGCTGAAATAGATTTCTTTGAAAGAAACCATTTCAAATAAATAAAATTTAAGTGTGTGTTTGTTTGTTCTGGCTAATCTCCGGAACGGCTGGATGATTTTGGCAAGACTTCCTCTGGCAGATGCAGAGCTGATGTTAAAAGGAAAAACTTATAGAAAAACGATTTCGGGCAAAAAAATAAAACCCATGAAAATACTGTTAACGCAGCAGGCAGAAAGAATCTAGTTATTCAAATAAAAACAAATGTACTTTTTAAGGCGCTTCCCTGACCAAATGACCTTGAGCATTCGTTCCCTCTTTGCCGCACCCCACCTCTACAATACTTCGTTAAACACTACTAGCGCCATCTAGTGAACAATTTACGAATACAAGTAAAAGTCACAGACCTAAGAATTCACAGACACGGCGAAGCAAAAAGGACGGTTATGAATTTGACCGGTATGTATGTGTATGTTCATCTGTTCACTCACAACTTCTAAACCATCAACCATTCGATAGATGATGAACGTGATGGGTCGTCATCGATATCTGAATGAATGAATGTGGCGAATTTGGTCAAAATGAAAATACAAGATTGCGGCTGCAAAAACTTCATAATTTTTCGTCATGGGTGTCGTTTTCATGATTTTTGAGGCTGTTAAAGCTGATAGTGAAGTAAAAATGAAAATCCAATATGGCGGCTGCGAAAGTTTTGTTTTTTATTTAAATCATACGTAAGAAGGTACTACGTTCCTGACATTTCTAGTTTACATATACCCAAAATCTAAATAACGGGTACATGTAGGTGTGTTTACGTCAGAAGGTTCGTTACCTACACTTCAATCTATAACTGCTGTCAACTCAATCTCTTTATTTAATTGAGGTTCAATATTTTCTTTTTTTTTTCTTACTCTTCATTGCCTTTTCGATGTATGAAGGATTTCTTATATTCATACCTCGAGGGTACCGGGGGTCGACTAATTCTGGCAACAAACAATCTACATGAAATGATGAAAGCTTTTCTTTCATATTCTCCTTCCAGAATTTATCATCTCTATCGATGTATTCCGTTTTTAGCGTAATAAGTCACCGTAACAGCAATAAAAATTTTCACCAAATAAAATCACATTTTCATGAAAAGTTGCGGGCGCGGGCGTCGCGATGACGAAGAAAAGAAAAGTGGATAGATAAGGTTAATAGGGAAAATTGGTTTCCAACAAAGTAGGTACAGTAGGTACTTACTGTTTGTTCAAGGCACTTCACTCTCGATTGTTTTGAATATTTAAAACAACGCAACCGATTTAGTTCAGAGATACCAACGATGTTTTTGCCTATTTTGGTGTTTAGTTTTTATTGTTATAATGTTGGAAAAGTCAAATCGTTAGAAAGTCAAATTTCTGAATATTAATTATCATCAAACTGAAACTTAATCAACAAATTATTTAATTGAATTATAGCAAGATGCATAATTCAGAAATATTTAGACGCTTGTCTATCATTTTTTACAAAGAACAATCAGTACCCTAAAACTTGAATTAGAAAAACAAAGTGTAAGTACACCAAATTAATTCATTGTAAAAATCAATAATAACAGGATAGGTACTTACTTGCATGTTTTTTTTTTTTGTATTTATTGATATTGATTTAATATCATATAGGTGTACGATCTAATTGAGTATTTTTCATAATGTTAAAATCCATTTTATCGATATCGAATATTTTCCCTTAATCAAGACAAGCCGCCCTAACGTGCGCATACCTACGCAACTTGATCTTGAACTGACCAATAGCAGACGCGCGTTCTTCCTCGCCCCCCGGCCCGCGGTGGTGAGTCGTGCGCCTAAGAGAAATCGGTCTATAGGCTCTCTAGTGGTTATATACTCTATGGTAGGTACTCATATAATATTAAAAATGTTTGAAAACAAAACACGGAGGGAAGACGACGAGAGCTACACGGCCTCCTCATACGAAAGCATGCAGCGCACTGCCGATGCCGCCCGCACCCCGCGCATGCTTTTTTGTCATAGAATTCACACAATTATTTTAATAAAAAAAGACAAGCGATCTTTTGAAATTAAATAAAACGTGCATAATTTAGATTTTTAAATTACTTATCCATTAGTCTAATCCTCAAATGATTAGAGCGTTGCCTTTAGCAACAGATGCAAGAAATCTATGATTTTAGTCACTTTTTTAAAAGTCTATTTTAAATGTATTTATAACACATAAAAACAAATTAAAACGTGGAATGTGATGATAGGATATCGGAAATTAATAATGTGCTTTTAGATGTAGTTTATTTCTCTTATCTAATGAGTTAATAGCCTCTGAATTACGAAGAAAAACGCACTAGCGCAAGGTTTTGGTCGGGGTAGAGCCTTAAACTTGCTGCCGCCCGCGTGAATGTCGAAATTATAAATTATCCCAAGGGAACATACTCCCGGTATAAAAAGTATCATGTGTATTCCCAGACTATAATCTATTTCTGTGCCAAATTTCATCAAGATCCATTCATTAGTTTTTCCGTAAAAGATTAACAAACATCCATACATAGAAACTTTCGCGATTATAATATTAAAGTAAGGATGAATTTCCTCCTCTTTCAGGGTAAGCACGGATTCCATGTGCATGAGTTTGGAGACAACACAAACGGGTGTACCTCAGCGGGAGCGCACTTCAACCCTAAGAAGCTGGATCACGGCGCACAGGACAGCGAAATTCGCCATGTCGGCGACCTTGGCAACGTCCAGACGTTCAAAGCTGGCGATAGCACTAAGGTAACTAAATTTACAACCAGAAAATGTGGAAAAACAGTAACCTATACAAGTTCTCGATTGCGTTAGCGCAGGTAAACGTCAGTTCGTATTGAAAGTGAGTAAGCGCCGTCTGGTGACAATAGCAGAAAACTTTTTTTTTATCTACACTAATATTATAAAGAGGAAAGATTTGTTTGTTTGTTTGTTTGTTTGTTTGAAATGAATAGGCTCCGAAACTACTGGACCGATTTGAAAAATTCTTTCACCAGTAGAATTGTACATTATCGATGATGGACATAGGTTATAGAATATTTTCAAAAAAGTTAGGGATCCGTATGAAAACTTCGATAATGTAACCCAAGGTGTGAGAAAAAATCCTTATATCGCGTACGCTGCGGAATATATTGACAATAGAGCAAAGTGATGTACTACAGTTTTATAGAAGTCATCAATGTCTTCAAAAAAGTCCGCGATACCATATGTCTAACTATTATGGTTAAGTCACCATGACCGCTTTTTGTTCAAATTATTCAAGCAAATCTTTGGTGATATGAAAAAATGGTGATTTCGGTATCATGATGTTAATCCTTATCCATTTAAATGGTTTGATAATTAAGGTTGATTATTTCCGTGTAAATTACACTTTAAATTATTCAAATCGGACCTTTCGTTCAAAAGTTACGACGGTAATAAACATGCTCGGAGTAAGAAAAATGTCGCGGCTTGAGCGAACTGGGAAGAATCATATCAATGCTTGGTCCGATGAAGTTGAAAATGATTTCGATAAAACAATAAGAATAACAAATGTTTGGATTTTTCGCAAATAAACTACATACCTACATAATAAGGGGTGAAGCAGGGGTGATTAAGATTTTAGGGGAGGACATTATTGCTTGCTTTAATTTACGTCGGGATGCTATGAACAAACTAAAAATGGGATTATTGAAACAGATGTACCTAACAATTTTTGCACAATCAACTCCTGACGGGGTGAACGGGGTGAACAGTTGCGCTGAACCTGAGACCATAGAATAAGTAGAAATGTAAATTAATGAAAATCATTGTGCTTAATTTTCCAAAACTAACCTTTATAAGGGGGTATAGGGGGCGTTGAAGTTTGCGGAGTACCTACTAAATCCGCGCGGACGAAGTCGCGGGCGAAGTGCTAGTATACAATAATTTTGACTAATGCGAATGATTACGTTAACGTGATAGAGTACTAGACATGAGCGTTTTCGTATTTAGTTACAAACGGATATGTAACCGATATTCAGTTTTCATATCGATATCGAAAACCGTTTTCAGATATCGACATCAGTAGTACGATTTGCACAAGTAACTGTGAAACGAACGAAACGCAAACTAACGACAAACGCAAACTCACACTTTTCCCTTATGGAATCTTTGTTGTAACTAAATAAATAGAAACTAGACCTTATTGCTAGCGCGTTAAGATATAGATATTACGCACGCATTATTATTAACCAAATAACCGATCACTAGCCGAAGTTACGTAATATTTACTTCATCACTTTTACGCCAGTAAAAAATTTAATGGCAAGACAGACAAAGCGAATTAAAACCGTCGATGTCATATCGCTCGTGATGTGAAGTTTGCGTTTTGTTCGTTATTCGTAGTTCGTTCTCGTTGTTGCGCTTTGGATAAACCATAACTCGATGAAGTTTTTGTGAAGACGGTTATGTATATTTAGATATCGATATGGTATGAAAATAAACACATATCCGATATAAGTTAAGTTTTGATATATCGAACCCATGCCTATAGAGTATGTTTTAAAACTAGCACTAAGCCATCAGGTATTTACAAGCTAAGCCTTTGTGTGTTACTGAAAATAATCTTGATTACTATTTATACTTGTACCAGCACACTAATAAGTAGTGTGCTGCAAGATAAGCTTAAATTTTTCAAATTTCCATTTACGCTTAGAAATGACAATTTTGCTGTATGGTGTGAGATATTGTGAAAAAGAAGCTACCCTTGTAATTCAATTTTATGGTATATTGGTGGACCAAACAGGGGATGCAATTACGACACACTCCACTTCCTACTAATATCAATTTAGCTAGAACAATATTGATGACATTTTTTAATCACCATCTGCAATCATTCCAGGTATCCATCCAAGACAGTCAGATCTCCCTCTCGGGCCCCAACAGCATTGTAGGCCGCACCCTGGTGGTGCACGCAGACCCCGATGACCTTGGTCTGGGCGGCCATGAGCTGAGCAAGACCACAGGCAACGCTGGTGCCCGCATCGCCTGCGGTGTCATCGGACTCGCCAAGGTCTAGATCATCCCACACTTCAGTCTACTCTACCCCTTCATTGCTACTGTAGTATTAGTGTATATCTGCTTGCAGCAAGTTAAGGGTTTTCAACCTGGCAATGTGTACTGGACTCGCATTTACATCAGTTGTCTCATCAAAACTTAGTACATTATTTTGCAAGTACAAGGTGGATAAAAGCAGCCTCAACCTGGACTGATGTTTGTGCCTCTATAATTCTATCTAAATGTGTAATCATTTCAGTATCTAATACTATTTTCTCAATATATCAGGGTTGGAAGTCCAGAAACCATAACACCCAACAGGTTGCCCACCTATGAATATAGAATGTAAGAGTATATTAGATGTTGTGATTTATTTAATAGCATTCCTGGCATATCTCAGTGAACAAATGATTGGAATCTTTTGATTTTTATTTTTTATTTTATTATTGGTGCAGGGCACATGATAATTATGTAAATGTCATTTACTGGTTTGTTTCAATAAAAATAATCTAAATTAACGTTTTTTTTATTTCTTTTTGTAACAGATCTTCAGTACAAAATCATCATTATAGTGGGGGTGCTTTCTGGGGATAGCAGCTTTTCTCTAGTCTTTTACCTATCTTCTTTGTAAATATTGTAAGACCTACTTACCTAATTTTGACAACCATTGATATAATATATAAGGCGCTTTGTGATCAGATCAACTTTTGCTTAGTATGTAAGTTAATAATCAATATACATACTTTCTTTGAGATCAAAAAAAGATCGCTCTGAGTTTTTTACTTTTTCTCCTCATTACCTATGAAGTTAACCTGATTAACCTTTTAACCGCCCGACTTTATATCAGTTGTCGTGCCCCCAGCGCCTGGCACAGTGAATTTGAGTGAATCGAAAAATTAATACCAACATCAAAAAGGGGTTGTGCACTAAAAATACATGTAAAACAAGCTGTTGTATTTTGTCGTAAATATACGACTCTGGCGAAATGGGCACGAAAATATTTGTCGGATAAATTCGATGTAGGCTGTTAAAAGGTTAAATGAAAATAGATAAAATTAATTGAACAGACATTGTTCTAGTGAGTTTCAAAATCTCAACTATCTGAAGGACTTAAAAGTGTACAAGGATCAAAGTCTTGTGTTATAAAATTGAAAGATGATATCTCACTTTATTTTTATGAATATTTTAATTGTCCTATTGAATGCAGTACATGACCATTTTGAGTAAAGAATACATTGCATGAGGAGTCATGAGCCTGAAACATATTTGGGCTACTGGTGTTCCATTGCCACAAACTGTTGTCATCACTTTGGATACTAATTGATGCCCAATAGTTTTCAGTTTCTCTGGCCAGAACATATTCTGTCAATTTTTTACAAATATTATTTATCAAAGATGGAGTTATAAAGCCTTTGGCTATAAAAACGGATATTCTCCCAGTTCTTAATGCATTCTCACTATCAGGTTGGCTATATGTGCTAATGTAAGCTTCTGTAGGGGAAATGTCTGCATCATGAGCCAGTAAACCAATCCATTCAACCATTTCTTCAGCGTCAACATCTTTTATTGAAGGTATTTCTGTTACTGTTGGAGATATATTCTTGGTTTTCAGTGAATGAACTGAAACATTGATGTTTCTCTCACTAAAATATTTTGCTACAGATGATGGGCATATATCTTCATTATTTGGTTCCCATGATAAGTAAAATTCAAACTCTTCTAGTTTTTGCAATCCTGATCGCACTTTGGAATAGTTCTTTAATGTTTTAAGATCTATTTTTACTTCATAGAAACCATGAGGCCGTTTTGTTCCTTCAAATCCTAATGTTTGATAAGTATACTCAAGAATGTTTAGTATAAGATGTCCTTCCGTTATAGCAGCACAATTTTGTATGATACAGTTTCTTCCTGCTGACAAACAGTGTACCTTACCAGTTTTTACAAAACTTTCAATGAACACTGGTTCCACAAATTCTGTTAGTGAACAATTAGTTAGTTTATAATAATCTGTGTCTTCTGCAATAATGTCTTGAATGAAACTCGGCGTGTGTATTTCATCTGGGCATGTAACAATCAGACTTTTGTAGAAATTGTTCATATTTATAGCTTTGTTTACCGATTCGAAATCTTGATTTTCTCTATGAGTAACCATTATTTTTGGTGGAGGAAAATTCCATACCTCTGGGCACAGCATATTGTAATTTTATATATATTTATTTGGGTTTATTCTCTTTCTCGTTAGGTTCTCTATAAATATGTAAAACGATCAACAACGACAACAACATGATCCTCATAACCTCCAATCACCTCGCTTAAAGATTTGACACTTGGTTTGACACATTAACAGTGACAGAACCACATGAAAATTACATTTTAGTGATGTCCATTTTGATCGGATTGTTCACATCGACTACGGTAATTATAATTTCGGTTTTAAATTGACCTTGTTTGGTTTTCACTTTCCGCATGTAACAATCCTAACCAGGGCTTGTTAACGTTACCAAATAACAAAATAATAACCGTTACTTAACGTTAATTTCAATTGTGATACCACAGTAACGTTACAAAATTTACCGGTATTTGATAACATTACATATAATATACATTGACAGGCCTGTTGGTCTAGTGGTTAGTGACCCTGACTGCAAAGCCGGAGGTCGTGGGTTCGATTCCCACCCAGGACAAACTTTGTGTGATGAGCATAATTGTTTGTTCTGTGTCTGGGTGTAATTTATCTATAATATGTATGTATTTATAAATTATATAAGTATGTATATCAGTTGTCTGGTTACCATAACACAAGCTCTGCTTAGCTTGGGATCAGATGGCCGTGTGTGAGTTGTCCTAAGATAAAAAAAAAAAAAAAAAAAAAAAAAAAAAAAAAAAAAAAAAAAAAAAAAATTACCAGTAATATAACTTTAAGTAACATTTAACGTAAAATACGAGAATTATCGTTTTAACGGTAAAATAATTAGTGTTATTATAGTCCGCGAACTTTCTTGTATTTTTTGCTATTTGAAGGTCAGTGTCAGGTTCTAATTTAATCAAAATGTGATGCGCAACAATAACAAATATGTATTTACATAGATGTAACCATAATAATCATTTACTCATCATCATGAACTTAGATGTGATGTGTATAATATCTAGATTTCCGAAATGTAGCTAAGAGAAAAAAAAATGTAATTAAGGTTATAATTATGTACCTACCTACTTGCATATTTTTTTAATTTCTTGAATCATATTTTGATCAAGATACAACCTGACACTGCACCACCTCACAGAGATAACCGTTTAAAAATAACGATAAAATTAACGTTAAACTACAAATAACGTTAATAAAGAATAACGTTAAAATGGTGCATAAATAACGTTTAACCTATTACCGTTATTTTAATATTAACGTTAACTCCTGTCAATGCAAGGTAACGTTATAAATTTTTACCGGTATTTAAAGCCCTGATCCTAACAATGTGTCTGTATGATAAATTCCGCCTACTCAAAGTTTTGGCAAAGAGGGTTACATATTTTGCTCTTTGTCGATAACAAGATGCCTACTGGGTAATGTGGATGGCTTCGGCATGAAAGAGTATTTGCGATTTCAAAAATAAGTAACTTGAATATGATTATGGAGGACTGAACTTATTTGAATTGGATGCCATATTCATATTGTTGTTTAAGTACAAATTTTCTGTTTTGCATAAAATTATACCAAAATAGGGGTTATACTTAGAATAATAACGCCTAGAAGGAGAGTCTCATACACGCTCCCTACCAAAAAATGAAGCAACTTTCGTACTTATGTGTGAGTGAGCGGTATGTAATTACAGCCACAGACGTAAAAAAATGTTGCTAGGAATGAACACTTTCCCTAAAATCGGGAAAAATGTTAATATACTTGGGACTAATCATAGATCAATATAAAAAAAAATGTTAAGTACGTAACTTGTCCGTATGTACTTATTGTAATCGAAATCCAAGATGGCGCCGACGAAATTTGCTAACTTTTCGTCATGGGTGTCATTTCCATGGTTTCTGGGGTCGCTAAAACCGATTATGGGGTCAAAATTGAAATCCAAGATGGTGCCGACGAAATTTGCTAACTTTTCGTCATGGGTGTCATTTTCATGGTTTCTGGAGTCGCTAAACCCGATTTTGGGGTCAAAATCGAAATCCAAGATGGCGCCGACGAAATTTGCTAACTTTTCGACATGACATTTTAAACATCAGGAGGAAAGATAGTGGTTTTTCACTTTTATAGAAAACTTCAAATCGTTCTCTCTCTCCTTCTAAACTCTTTTAGAAAATGTTCTCAACTAACTATTTAGACCTGGTTAGATGGCGTATGCATACTAAGTTTTCGATTTTTACCCCATAATCGGTTTCAGCGACTCCAGAAACCATGAAATTGACACCCATAAGGAAAAGTTAGCAAATTTCATCGCCACCATCTTGGATTTCGATTTTGGCCCCATAATTGGTTTTAGCGACTCCAGAAACCATGAAAATGACACCCATGACGAAAAGTTAGCAAATTTCGTCAGCGCCATCTTGGATTTCGATTTTGACCCCATAATTGGTTTCAGCGACTCCAGAAACCATGAAATTGACACCCATGACGAAAAGTTAGCAAATTTCGTCGCCGCCATCTTGGATTTCGATTTTGACCCCATAATCGGTTTTAGCGACCCCAAAGATCGCGAAAATGACACCCATGAAAGACTGGCCGGCACCCGCGGGGCCGACAAGGCTCCCGCCTCCCCCTGCCCCCCCCACCTGGTTGGCCGCCCAGTCTGATGTTCCTTTATTTCAATTTTAAGACACGATCTCATACACAGGTGTCGATGTCGCCGCGTGTCGCGACTATGGTTTTTTCCCATATGAAAACTGCCCAACGCGCCTAAAGAACTTTTCACTTAAAAAAATGCGCAAATTATTTGAATCAACCATAATTATTAGCTTTCGTTTCATACTTACAACTTTAAACAATAAGCATCATAATACAGGTAGACTCCAACAGTTAGTGCTTACTGTATTATGGGTAATTTTTCTTTACAACTGGCAACACTACATTGTGATAAATTAGGTTATGAAAATTTTAATTTGAAGATCGATTTACGTAAAAATAATGGATTTAATGTAAGTACTTACTTGTGAAACGTGATTTTATCACATTTTTTTTGTTTTCCTGGTGTGTTAGAGCATCTTTTTATGCAACAAACTGTCATTTTTAAATATTTCTCGGGAGGTGCATTCAACAGAGCGTGACCTTGAGCACTGACGGCTCGCTGCGCCGAGTACTCCGTATATGGAGTAGTCTGAGTTGCTTCACTTTTGATGCTCGTACTAGGTTTCTAGGCGTTATTATTCTAAGGGGTTATACTTAACTTGGGGTACTATGGCATTGTAGTTTTTTATATTAAAAATTAAATTGTTAGTGATACTGTAACTTTACTATAGGTACCTACGTCATTAAAATTGTGCTAGGCTCTCTGATCTCATTACGTAAGAGAGGGCTGTCTAATTTATAACCAAAAATGAAACAAACACGAAACTTAACTATATTTTATTATCACTTTGCTTGTCTACCCTACTGCTTTTGACCACTCTTTGCTACAATTGCGATTTATTCGATGTAAAGTTCTTCTGCTGGTACGGATTTGTAGAGTGCTTCGACTGCCTCCACTGTGCGGGCCACGATGGCACGTATTATCGGGGGGGCGATCTCGTGCATCACTTCACGCCAGCTTGTGTTCACGAAGTCTTCTACGGGTCCGGCTGGAATGTAATACGTCGAGTTAATTAAATAAGGGTGTAGATAATATCCTCTTTAACAACAATGTGTGATTCCGTGCTTCGGAAGGCACGTATAAGCATGTGGTCCCGGCCGCCGAATGGCGGTCGTCAAACCATGTCAGAGGCCCTTGAGGCGGTTTAGAAACTCTGACATTAGGGTGTGTGGGGTCGTTAGACCTTAGATACTACCCATACCATATAGAAGAAGAAGAATAACAACAATGTCCACCACATTGTTGTTATTCTCAGCTCACTTCGGTATCTCGAAGACCCATCACAGACACGAGTCGGATGAACGACGAGGAGAGCGGACCCCGTAAGATAATCTAGCCTATATATTTCTTTTTTATGTAAGTATCTTTGGTAGGTATGGATATGCACGTAACAAGTCGCGGGCAAAAGCTAGTAATAGATAATAAAATTATTTTATATATTTTTTGTCCTACTCCGTCCCACTGCAGGGCAAAGGCCTCCCTTTCTTCCTTCCATTCTTCCCGGCTCTGGGCTAGTGTTGACCAGTCGTGTCGATAAGTGTCAAGCTCGTCCCGCCATCTTCGCCTGGGTCTGCCGCGAAGCCGCCGGACATTTTCTGGGACCCACATTGTGGTTGCGTTAGCCCATAAATTGTTCGATATGCGTCAGACGTGTCCGGCCCAGTCCCATTTAAGTTTTAGGATGGATTTTATAATATAATTATATGTCGCAGCCAACTAGCTTAATCAGCAGTTTCATTAAAAGCCCAGCCTTTCCCTTTAGCTGCGCCGTTTATTTAGCGAAATAAGTTACATGGGCAAGTCAAACGATATTGAAATAAAGAATATCATTCTTTCTTTCTTTCTTTTGTCACTTAGGTCGTTGAAAAATCTGTTTTCATCTAGGCTTTTAATGAAACGGCTGATTAAGCTAGTCGGCTGCGACATATATTTATAAAATAGATACCTATAGTAAATAGTGAGTCCGAAAGCTAAAGCGCTCTTGATGAGAAGAGGCTTCATTCTGAAGTGGACTAAAAGGCTTCATTCTGAAGTGAACTAAAAGGCTAATAGGTACTAAACAAGGACTCACCCAAAATCTTGTTTCCATTGAAGAGGTTGTCGAAGTTGAACTTGGCGTTGGTCTTCACCTGGCTGGTGTAGTGCCAGTCCTTGATGTGCCAGTGCTTCTTGCCATCGTCACCGTCTACCGTGCTCAAGGCCGTGCTGGCTTTGATAACGATGTCACCTGGAATATTTTAGGGAATCGTTAGAAGTACCTAATGGATGCACGTGGCCGAAATTCGACTGTAAGTACCATTTTTTGTGAGGTACTTTATTAATAGATTTTTTCTCTTCTTCGTATACCGTTTTGTACCAACAAACGAAGTGGAAATCACATCAACGCTCATCAGGTCAATCAATGAGATAACAATTCTATCAACAAAATACTTTGCTTAAACTTTTTTCTATAATGAATTACTTTAAAATACATCATTTGAACCTTATTGGTCATTTATCCATGAGTAGTAGAGTAGGGACTCCATTTTCCGCACTTAGACTCCCATTTGGTCCGTTGTGCTTAGGTGTCCTGGCTAAGTTAGCCAGCCTAGCTCTGCCCAGAAGCACAGAAGTTTCCTGGGAGCTTCACAAGCTACGCGGAGCGACCTCACCGTTCCGAGGATTTATTCACGTTGGGTAGCCACGGCCTCGCATTCCAGAATGACGTGGGCGGCTGATTCTTCGGCGTCAAAACAGCCAGCGTGGGCTGCCCATGGCCCTATGTTATAAAGATGTTTGTTTAGGGGGCAATGGCCCGTAATTGTCTCTATTATTGTTCTGAGGTCATTTCTATTTAGGCTGAGTACTTAGTCGTGGTGTTAGTCGCGGATATAGACTTGTTATTGACATTTTTGACAGCCTGCAGTCTGTAGCCCGTGACCATTTGTTGTTATGGAGTTCAGTTGATCTCTGGCGAATAGTGAGTGTAAGCGTGATCTTTGGAGAGAGCCCCCAATTTGATTGTGCTTTTGTTAAGTTTGAAGTCAAGATGCTTGTTCCAGAGTAATTTGCTATCAAGGATCACTCCTAAGCACTTGACTTCTTCTTTAAGTGTTAGTTAAGTGAAGCCATTACCCATTCAAATGTCAAAATGATTACCTGAAGGGGATCAAGGACTGAGTTGATCAAAAGGCTGCTTAAGACACACTTCAAGCAAATAAGTATTCGGACATACCGTTATAAAACGCGAGTATGCTGATAATTCATCGTTTAGCATAATCCGCCCAAAACCTTCACACCATTGGGACACAGAGGCCACACTGTGAGAGATAATGGATGATAAGCACCACGAAATCTCTTCGAATTTTCGGTTCTAAATCCAATCACATCCTGCCAATTGCCTCACGATGACGTATAAAAGACTTACGTATGGTGATTTGGTATTTCCCCTCGCCCCTGATGGGTAACACCAGCAGGTGTCCGGCCAGCTTGTAGTCTCCCACCAGCTCCACGGTGCATCTGATCGTTAGCGACTGCTTGCCTTTGGCCAGATCGTGTCTGTAAAATGGACATGGGACATGATTATGTACAAAATTATACAGGCGTTGCTCCATAGAAGTTTACGGTTCAGGGAGAATTCATACGAATAATAACCACGCCACATCACAGCGTAATAAGTGGTCAAGTATTGGTTACGTGTGAAATTGTAAGTGTCGCTGAAGCTTCTTGCAGTTGCGTTGTTGTAACGACAAAACGTCGACGTGGTTGCGTTTAAACGATTAATTTTCCTACTAATTAGCGCGGGCCCACATGTTGGTGTGTGGTGTACGAATGAATTATCCCCAAGCTACGCGTAAGTACCTAACTAGCTTATCTGTCTATGAAAATGTACTACGCAACATTTTCCCACTGGATCTAGGGCTGCCATCACCTAAATTTGCTAACACCGGACATTCGGGTGAAACTGAGTATTTCCTCGGACACAACTAAAAATAAATTTCATCATTCTAAGTATAGATACAAAAACATCGTTTAGGTAAGTACCTACACATTGTTTTTTCAAACACTGGTATTTTACATAGGTAGACTAACATGCGAAAGTTTATTAGAAGAACCTTGGCTTCGTAATTACATACAAATCGAATCGTCGAATCGTAATTCCATACAAATACCTACCTATCGTTAACTTGGAACAAGTTAATTTCATAATAAAATTTGCTAGTTATTACTTAATTAGCAACCATGACAAAAACGACTTCCTGTGAGAAAATCACTTAATTTTGGATGACAACTTGCATTTTTTTGCGATAACGATTGGTTAAAACAACATAATTGGTTTAATGTCTAGTCTACTATACTTATATAATTTTTCAAAAAACGTAGGAAGTACAAACTTCAAAGTTAGTTTTTTTGCCACCCTAAGTTTGTTTCTTGTAGGCCTACCTAATTATCTATTGCGCTGGTAGACACGATAGGTACCTACTCGTCTTTAGTGACTTTTCGACCCATGACGTTGTCAAATGCCCTTCAACTATTGTCACAGGAAGTTTATATTTGTCGTAGGTACTATTATAGTCTGAAATTACAATAGAAACAACGAAGTATCCACAATTCTGATGAAGTAGACTGACAATGGAACCTTTGTGTACTTATATAGTGTTACATACACATATAATCACCATTAATTTAAGTGCTCTTTGTTGTTTTTACTACTTAGGTTTCCGCTCTCGCGTTTCTGGCTCTAGCCTATCGTATCTAGACTAGAGCTACAGCCAATCACCGTTCTTTGCTTTGAAATGAAAAGTTTTAGACACCTACCTAATTGAACTTCAAAGAAAGATTATTCTGAAGAATAACTAATACGTTACATCAAAAACGTCTAAGTTTAGTGATGCGAGTGGCTGTTCCACAATCTTTCAACCAACCTCAGCTAGAAACGCGCGTTCTTTTTGGGATAGGTAATTTTCTATTTACAAATGGCCTGGGTTTGTTTATGTGGCAGCCAACTAGTTAAATCAGTCGTTTCATTAAAAGCCTAGCCTTTTCATTGAACCACGGCGTCTAATAGGCGACATATAAGTGACATGGGCAAGTCATTAAGCGATATTGAACAAAAGATGCCACTTATGTCGCAGAAAAATCGGCGCATTTAAATGAAAAGGCTGGGCCACCAATGGAACAGTAAGCTAATTGGTTGCGACATCTATATTACAAGTTTACAAGGCATGCGATGGTATCTTGAAGATGTGTAGGTAGGTCCTGTGAAGAATTAGAAGTAGGTAGGTACCTTCTTATGACATATTAATCACTCGGGCCCAACATGCATTAATTTACCTAATTCAACGAACTAGGTACATCATACATGACGTACAAAACCTTCATGATTCCGGTAAGAGAGGGAGACAGGATTTATATGACGCATAGTACCTAGTATCCTTTTTTCACAACGAAATCATGGTTGCTTTGGCACGTCACAATAGGGAGGCTGATGTACCACAGTCTAGGTACAATTATATAAACAACAATAAAAGTATTGCATAATTTATGTTTATGGTTAGTTTGTCAAGTTTATGGCTGTTCAAGTTCCATAATGGCTGTCCTCGACTCTAGCTGGGACAACCGGACTTACAACTGAAGGAGGAAAATTAGTTATTTTGTGGAAACCAAGTTTACCAATCTACTTATTTATTTTACTTTAACATAAACGGCTATTGGTCAGTGAAAATTAGGAACATACACAAAATTCACACACTCATCTCATACACCAGACGTACTGACATGATCACCTTCCATTCGTCCGCGAGCCTGCCAGGGTTGCGGAATATTTTCGAAAGAGTTACCGCGGCTCTGGAAAGTAAAAGGCACTAGGAGGAGTATGTGTGGGTTTTAGTCAGTAAAAGTCTGACACTCCCTGCCGCTCCACCCAGAGCGGAAGGGGTCATTTGATGATTTCCCATCCTCAAAAAAAAAAAAGCCTCGCATTTGACCACCATCCCGCCTGATGGTGAGCGATGATGTGCTCAACGATGGAGCACGCCTGCCTAGAAGTGACCTATTCAGATCACTCTTGAACCAGAGTGCGAACTCTACTAATTTTCAAGTAACGTTCGCATTCGCATCCAGTCGCAATCTTTATTAGTTGATTTTTAACAGTTGAAATAAACTGCAGATTATGACTTCCGTACTTAGATCAAACTCTGAGATGCTGAGTTTCAAGCTAATACACATATCAAAAGCGCACCTCTCCTCCCCCAATATTTTCGTTATAATTGGATAATGGGGCGGAATTTCCTGTCGGAATCTGGGTTACATGAGGGCCTAAGTAATGTAAACCATCTCTGCCACGGACTCTTTGGTTCAGCGAGGGAGGGATAACTAGACAAAAAGAGGTAACGGCTTTGAGGCTCCGATCGGCCACATAGGTACCGCTAATATAGTTTCGGATTCATGATGCGCAAAGTTGATTCACCCAATTGCGTTGTCTGTGGAGTTACAGAAGACGTGTTCACCACTATCGGATGAGGCTAGAACACTTTATCATATTATTATTATGGGTATAATTGGAAATAAATTATATTGGGACATTTGTATAATTTATTTCGTATAATTTTAAATGACATATTGTATACTCAAAAAAGTTAATAAGCACTACCAAATTGACGTATTAGGATTGTGACTACGCATTACTATTTTATTTATTATTATTTTATCTTAAATACTAAACTGACATTGTATTCTTCATATTTGATTCATCATTTTTATCTATTGTTATTATTATTTTTAGAATTTGACATAATTGCTATGTATTAAAATCTATTGTATAATTTGGTGTGCATGTAGGTAGGTAATGTAATTTAATTTAATTGTTATTATTTAATCTTGTAAGCGTTTTGGATGTGACATCTGTTAGCTTGTAAGATGAATTGAATTAATAAATAAATAAATAAATAAAATAAAGTTTCGGGTAGGTTAATACTTAGACAGATAATTTGTACTCAATCATCGGGGCGACATATTCTTTATAGAAAAAAACCCTGTAAATAAAAAAACGTAAACGTAGTAACGTAAAATTTTATTAAAACTAGCTAAGTTCGCACATAATGTTTATTTTAATTGGATACTATAAATTATTCACATTTCTGTACCTATGTATGAAAATTGATAGCATTATCGATCAAAGTTTTGCTAGATTATAGCGACGTTCATTATAAAGTAACGAAAATAAGTTTTATAGCTGAGAATCAAAGTAGATGTACAAAGTGTTACTTTTGTACCCTCTCTATTATTCATGATCAAACTCTGCGATATCCTTCTAATTGATACAGAAAATTTCAATCAGTACAATGGAAACCCATTCAAAAAAGCTAAAAAACCGGCCAAGGGCGAGTCAGACTCGCGTACGAAGGGTTCTATAATAAAAAAACGGCAAAAAAATCACGTTTGTTTTATGGAGCCCCACTTAAATATCTATTTTATTCTGTTTGTATTTGTTGTTATAGCGGCAACAAAAATAAATCATCTGTGATAATTTCAACTGTCTAGCTATCACGGTTCATGAGATACAGTCTGGTGACAGATAGACAGACAGACGGACAGCGGAGTCTTAGTAATAGGGTCCCGTTTTTACCCTTTGGGTACGGAACCCTAAAAACCAGCGTTACAGGCTTTCATAAATCATCCGTTCACCCTGTAGGTACCTATCAAACGTAGGCCCGCAAGAATCGCAGTCGACACAACTTCACAAAAGATGGTGCTAATCAAAATACAAACAGTGTACAAGTAAAACCAACATTCAACGCGATTAATCCTCGAATCAATATTGACAAAACAAACAACTAGAGAATCCAGTCGCTTCGTAATTGATTTCAGCAGATTCCGGGAAAAATTGTCTTTGTGGAGACCATGCGTCACTTCCCGGTTCAACAACGCTTTGGTCCCAAGGCCAGGGTTTTGAAGTTTATGTTATGTTATAGGGTTGTTGAATTTCATTGACAGGCCTACTCAAATCTATGTGGTGCTTTTCCGTAAATTACCATCTTTAGATGGGTTCATTATGCCCATTACATCGTAATTATCATATGAGAACGAACTAAAGAGATTTTGACCACTGAGTTTGTTTCGGTGTTTCTTCTTAGAGCAGTCAGTTAGGAAATTCCGAACGCACATTGTCTTAAAAAAACTACGTTTAGGTGAAACATTACCCTCCTTCTAGCAGAGTCGGGTAAAAACGATTATTTTTAACCTATTTACAAAATTAATATAAAGTGGTCCGAACATTTTTGTATGGAGCGGCGTATTCTCCAGCCGCCATTTTGTTTTTCATTTAAATCTCGGCGCACGATTAAATAGGTACCATATGGGTAATATCCAAAATATGCAACATGGTGCCCTCGTTTTTCGAGGTCGGGTTTTTTGCAAAAGTCAATATTTCTTTATTTTGATATTATTTTTCTTGACTTTATAGCAGCTACAGAACACCACCATTAAAATATGACCACACACTTCTGGCCCTGTATGCCTGCATGTTTCACCTAGCGCCGCAATTTTGAAAAAGAAAATACAAAATGGCGGCCGGGTAGCTGTGCCACAAAGCGAAACGACGAGGAATGTCAACAAACCTCGCACAAGGATAACAAGAGACATGTGCGCCGGTGTGACACGTCTACTACACAAATATCTAGGCTCGAAACAAAATATTTGTAGACCATTAAACGTATTCTAGTAATAGCACATAGTAAAATACCAGATTCTCCCTAAATTAGAATCTCTCGAAACCGGTCAATTGCGAGTCGGTCTTGCACACGACAGATTCCGTAACATACGGAGACCTACTTAAAACAGCTCTATCTTTCCCCCTGAAAATTGTCATCAAATTGTTACTGCTCCTAATAATGTTGTTATATTATAATGTTGCTATTATATTTGCCCGCGGCTTCGTCTGCGTCGAGTTCAGAATTAAAGTACCTACTTACATTTTAAGGTTAAGTCCATCTTAGTTATACCCCGGTGGTTTATAGGTTTTTTTTACAAATTTTCTAAGAACCGTCCTCGAACTACAATGAATAATTGAAAAAATGTAGTGCCGCATTGGTCCAGCCGTTCTCGAGTTTTGCACTTAGCAACACATTTAACCATATTCATTTTTATTTATATAGTTAGGTCGATTGCTGCATCCTTACTGGCCAATGTATCTACCTATTCAATTATTAAGCATTGTCTAACTTTGTCTACATAATGTGCAATTTAAATAAAAATCTCGCTTCTTGCGTTTGTGAGCGAGAGACAAACAAAATACATCATGCAACAAATGAGACTCGTAATAAGAACTGCATATTGCACATACAAATAGATAGACGCAAATGAGATTATAAAAAACAAAATTAGTTATTATCATTTGTATTTCATGGTCAATTCTACTAATTTTGCAATGTTCGCATTCGCATGTCAGTTGCAATCTGTCAAAAATGTATGGAAATAAGGGCTTTTCTGACAGATTGCAACTGACATGCGATTGCTAACGTTGTTTAAAAATGAGTAGAATTGGCACTCTGGTGTTGACTACAGATGTTGAAAACAATTTACCTTTAAAATGATGATAAATATATGAGATTTACTGATGCCTCTGTAAACGTGGCCACCTACTAGGCACACATTGTTTAAGGTGACCCACCTTCGACTCAAAAAGCAGAAGAACTTAGCAATTGAAATGCCTGTACAAATACCTTGAGAATTACTTACTTGATCGCTTCAACCTTGCACCCCTTCATGCCAGTCACCGTTGTATCCTTGAAGTTCAGTTGGAGACCCCCCTGATCTCCCTTGATCTCGTCAAAGTGTAGTGGGTCCAGGGACTTGACGCCCAGCTCAGGGATGCCCACCGCCATGATAGGCACAGCTGCCTGTGCTGACTCGAGGACACAAGCATTGTCTCCGGACTTGCACGGTTTTATGAAGGGAGCTGCGTGAGGGAAAATAAAAGGGTGTTAGTGAAGAGAGAATCATTTGCCTGTCCCGTTGATCTCTTGGTCGCAAGTGCTGAGTGTCTGCAGCCTAGATTGGATTCCCAGGTCGAGCAAAACTAGTTTTTCCCATTAGGAATTTCGCAGTAGCATCCCGGAATTTGGAAGTTTGTGTTGTGCTGGTGTGACACCCCCTTGCTTCGGAAAGACAAAAGTACAATTATCGCATTAAGCTGGCCCAATGTTCCATGTAATGAATGGGCCAGCCTGTTGCAATAATTGTACTCTGACATAACTGAACATAACTGGCAAAATTAATAATTACGAATTAAAACAATTGTTTTGAGAGTTTTCATCACAAAGGTTCCTTTTTAACAGACTTCATAAAGGAGCAGGGTCTCAATTCTACTTAATTTCGGTTTTACTAATTTGGTACGGAACCCTAGAAAAACCTAATCAAATGGAAATTATCTTACTCCGTGTCATTGTAAGTAGGTGCTGTTAGTATCAACTTCAAAAATTTTATGAAGATTACCTTTTTAATGGGCAGAACGGGGACATGATCACATAACAAGATAGACGCCATTAATCTGTAATGCATTCGCTCTGGCTTTATAATCACGTTATCGTTGAAATCTTTTCTTCCACGTGTTGTTCTAACTTTTGATAAGCCCTGGTGCCTAATTCTCTCATCATTATCTTCTGCTATCATCCTATGCTCATGGTTTCGCCATGACTCGTCTTGTTCTTCTCTACATTTATCTTTATTTGTCATAATCTCAATAGGCCCCTCAGGTTTAAACACTAAAAGAAGATGTTTTGCTTCGACTGTTTATCCGACAACGACAAAAGAAGGATTTGAATTCTTTTCCTACGACTAAGGCGTAAATCCTATTCTATTCTCTTAATAATATAAGTCTAAGAATCTTGTTGATCGATCACGTCACGGGGAGACCATATTAGTGCAGCAGACATATGAAGTACTCGTAATTTTTTTAACTTTCTAGCACATTCCACTGGATTCATTTTTGACTTTTACGAGGCGAAGCTTTCATCAAAAATAATCTTATTAAATATAATTCCATGTGTTTAAGTTTTGGGTTTCATGTATCATTAGGTTACGTACCAAAATCATAAGGTTTAATGAACAGCATACCAACACGTTGGCCAGGTGTAACAATGGTGTTTACCGTTACCTTATCACATCTACTTTAAATGAAAGCAAGTTTACGAGTACTTGTGAATTTTGTAGTCGGCCTTAAAATTTGACTACCTATTGACTTTTTTAACTCAAATTAATTGATGTCATTAATAGATAATCAAATAAAAGAGATAATCGTTAGTTGAGAAAATGGACGATCGAGTTTTCATAATTCGATCGAGTTCCCAATTAAACTATATAAATTCATCACAAACTATTTACTACGTCTAAATAACAATATTAAATAAGTCGTTCACTTTCCAAAAAAATAATTAGAATTTTTACTTACCTAATCCAGATTTAGCGCCAATAACGACCGCTAAGAAGCACAGAGACGTGAGTTTGTTCATTATAGTACTGCTGCGTCACAGCGTTCACAGTAGACTCCTGCGCAGGTCTGCTGCTCGGCCGGACGGCACCTAACTTATATGACAGGTGAGCACGCGTTCGACGTCATTCGTACATTGTCAACAGCAGCAAGTTCTGACGGCGTTAAGGGTATGTTCGTAAGTTGACACTGCTGAGTTTAATTGTTTTTTTTGTCAGAAAGATATGTTTGCTGTATATCTTTCTGAGAGCTTTATCTCCAGAGGGTATATGACAAAGGGCTGCATCTGCATTGATGAAAGTGCTCTGATTCCTTCAAAAGATCCAACTTCGACTTGTGGCGGAAAATTTGGCGTAGGTACTAGAAGAAGAAAAACTGATGCGTTCTGGGGAAATGTCCTGCTAAAAAGGAAATTCTTTTAAGGGTCAGATTTCCAATTAACTCTAAATTAACTTGAATTAAGAGTCCAATAGTTGAATGCATCCGCCTAATTCCGATGTGGATCGCCTTTCTATTCGTATCTGAGTTACACCCGAAATTAATAATCGATCTAATCCAAAATCTTTGGATTGAAGATCGAAAATAAAATCCAGATATATAATATAGTGTGTCAAAAAGCTATCCGTGGATTGAAATCGCGATCTTTAAAACCAAGCTATCTCTGAGAGGACGGATCACGGATTATAGATTGACTTCTGTTCGTAAATGACAGTTTGTGCGTGTTAATAACCTATTCATTGAATTTGACGTTTTCTTTGATCGGTGTAAACAATCTCAATCGCAATCTTAGAAATTCCTCAGATTTAGCATTGGTTTTACGGATTTGGTTTGTAAAAACGGCAGTGTCGATATTCTCCAGCAGTGATAGTGACAGTGTTGGCACAGTTATCAGATTGGGACAGTAGGTACAGATAGTGAAGCGGGTGAAGAGTTACGATGCCGACGCGCTATTTCAAGGAGAATTAAAAGGGTGAACTACATGCAGAGTCTGGATGATGCTGACTTTACATTTAGGTTTAGGTTATCGAAAACTGCAGTTAATTTCTATATTTTCTATCGTATCAGTCAAAATCTAACATATAAACTAACAAGCAAACAAAGAAACTTAATATTGGCGGCAAGCACGGCGTCAAATCAATTGCACTTGTAAATAAAAAACAAACACCCGCCAAGCTACCACAGACAAAAAATCGCGTCCCGGTCTTTTTGCGTTACGTTCCATTTTAACCGAAACATTAGAATTTATCACCATTTTAAACTCGACGTTTCGATGTTAATCGTCCTAAAATCTTAAGTAAATAGATGTGTCGATAATAGAAGAAATCCTACAATAAATTATAAAGCCTGTTTATGCATAGTTATTTTATATTATATATAAATTAACGATGAATACTCATGGATTTTGCATAAAACGAAATGATCAAGAGGGAATGGATTTCCGGATATCTGCGGATTGAGCAAGAGATGGATTGTGTTTTTTCGATATTGGCACTAGGATTGGAGATCGATCCATAGATTGGTATATATCTGCGATCGATTTATATCGTAGATTACGGATATATTATTAATTTTGGCCGTTAGTGACTTAGATAGAAGATTAGGCGGATTAATAAAGTGCATAAAAATTACCTAGACTTTTCTAAGGTAGGTATGTAAATTTCCATCTGCCCTTTCGTGTGGAGGTTTGTCGACCCAATCGGTCTATTGGTCACCATACTGGCTCCCCCTTAAGAAACACAAGCAAGTGCTTCGAAACACAACATGGTCGCCTCACCTTGATCTTGAAATTTGAACTGCGACGAACAATAACTGCTTAAACGGAACAGATTAACTGCAGTAAATATGAGTACCTACTCTACTTTATACTTTTAACTTATTACATGCCTTAAAGGAGTTACGGTGGCCGGTGCAATAATAATATCTTTATTCATCAAGTAACGACTCAATAGTGTTAATAATAATATTCCTTACCCTTAAGTTAGTATTCCTATTTTAATCACTTATTCTAAAACCATGAATACCTACATTTGAATCATTTCCACAAGCCTAACACCGAGGTGGACAGCTTGCAGCAGCGACCCCACATATAAACAATTGAGTCTGCTCGCCACACAGCGCAGAATAAGGTTTGGGCTGACCCGCAGGCGAAATCTGCGAGCTATCTTAATTATTTTATGCGCTGCGCTACGTGTCGCGGGTTCGATTCCCGCCCGGAACAAATATTTGCATGGCCTACATATAGTTGTTCCGGGTCTGGCTGTGAGTTTGTAGCACCCACGATACAGGAGAAATCCTAGTGTGGGGCAAAGTTTAAAAAAAATAAAAAAAATTCCCCACCCGACAGCGCCCTTTGCTTTTGTTCAATATCGTCAAAGTCCTTCATGCCCGCGGTCAAGACATGTCCAAGCAGGTCAGTGGAGGCCAGCGGAGTGTATGTCATCAAGAAATAACTTTAAGAAATAGGTAGATAAAAATAAATATGTAGTGGGTATGACGGGGCGTGTAGAAATACAGGGGTGAATTGCATATAGGTACAAAGTTTGTTGCCAACAAACAAGTTGATCGTTGGTAATCATTTAGTACCCTTTATTATTGTTAAGCTTGCATTTGACCAAAATCTCACCTGATGGAAAGCAACGATGTGGTCAACGATAGAGCACGCTTGCTTAGAAGTAACCTGTTCACTCTTGTCATTTAAACACCCCGAGGTTGTAGCTACCTTACCTCAAATACTTCGTAAATATCTTTACCTTTACATATTTTATGGTTCACTATTGTTGTCGATGATTCATAATTCCCTGGGATTTAGTCTGGAATTGTGTTGTGTTAACCGCTAAGATAGGAGTTGAAATGGAGGAGTAAATTGGGATGAAACTTATTATGTTCCCTACTCGCGCTAAATCGTTCTAACTTATAATTTAATACTTACCTACCTAGTACTAATATAGTTTGTCGGTTCTAGTAGTGGATTCTTTTCATTTTTGACAATTTCAATTACCTACTTCAACGTCAAAATTCCTGGTCCCGAATTACCCCACCTAGACAACTGTCAGTCGTGTACCTAAATTAAACTATTTTTATTGCGTAAAAAGCTATGGACGTTGGACGTTGGTAATTTTCCGGTGAAGTAGTGTCAAGTAGTGTGCACAGGTGGTGTAAATAAATTACATTTATGGCGATTTTATGGCCGTGTAATGGCAGCTGCTACCGATTGCCCTGTGAGAACCTTGTGGTTTCTGAGAATGCGCATTAATCAATTTAAGACTGAGGAAAACCTAGATCAATTATGGTTACTTGCAAACCACCTTTTTTCGAGTCTTCGCATCCTTTTGAGAAAAGCTGAAGAGTACATCTGTTTCCCATTTCTTCTACTTCCCAAACTAACAACTGTCATGTGCATCATCAGCAACGTGATAAAGTTTGTTGTCAAGGACTCAGGCGCATGAAATAATAGGGTATTCTATTAGGTGGAAACAATATAATTCTTTTTATTTAAGTATTTATTTATTTTCAGACAACAAGTCCACACAGGCACAAAAGCAACAATATAGGTATACTTAAAGGATGTTAGTAACAAAAACAGCTTATACCGTATGTTAGTACCTACTTATATGTTACAAGAGACAGTTGTCTTGATAAGATGCCTCATTATGGGGCTCTCATCAAACTTATCCTCAATCACTTTCAGGAGGCTGTTGCTGCTGCCGCGCAATCTGGCGAGAAGAGATGCACTCTTCATGTGCACGACAGCTGAGAAGCTATCGGCTCTGGCTTGAGCAAACATCTAGATACCGCGCTGCTACAACGTGGTAGCCCCATCAGCGCCCTGAAAGCGTTATTATATTTTATAGTAGATCCATTGGGGGCTCGAGTACAGGGATGTGCAGTATGTTCTTAAGAGCGTGTGTTTCACTTCTTCTGTACCTACATCGGGCGGACCTACGGGCCAACATGTTCGCCCGAACCGCCATCGCCCTGCGCTCCCGTTCCACATCGTCACCAACCTTAAGGTGGTAAGCAATTAAATGTCCGAGGTATTTGAACTGATGTACCCGACGAATCGGGACATCGTTGACAGCTGGCAGATTTACTGGACTTTTCTTGCTAGCGGCAGCGGCCCTAAAGACCATGAGTTCCGATTTTTTGACATTATACATCAACCTGTGGCCGGCAGCGTAGTTCTCACATATTTCAACTAGTTTCCTGACAACGACCAACGACCGAGGGAGCCAACAGTTTTTAGGGTTCCGTACCCAAAGGGTAAAAACGGGACCCTACCTATTACTAAGACTCCGCTGTCCGTCTGTCAGTCACCAGGCTGTATCTCATGAACCGTGATAGCTAGACAGTTGAAATTTTCACAGATGATTTATTTCTGTGACCCCTATAACAAAAAATACTAAAAACAGAATAAAGTAAATGTTTAAGTGGGGTTCCCATACAAAAAAGTGATTTTTTTGCCATTTATTTTATAGTTAATGGTACGGAACCCTTCGTGCGCGAGTGCGACTCGCACTTGGCCGGTTTTTTGAAATAAGTGTCCAATAATTTTTGGAAATCTATCTGATGGACTTTCTCCTTTCTTCTTGTGTTTTTTTTTAATATTTTCTCAGTAGAATACCCTATTATGAAAAACTGTTTTATAGGAAAGTACAATAATTATATCCGTTACGAAGTCTAAATCAGTAGGTATTTTATTCATTACTGCGAGCTACCTCTCTATAGTACCTAGGTACATACATATTATGTACGTCTTTCCAGATTTAACATTGTTCCGTCTTCAGCTAGCTAATAAACATTATGCAAAATCTCAAACGCGTTCACAGCGAATTATAATAATTGTTCATATAATAACAACGGAAACCGCGATTATGTGTGGATGACAATAGAAACAAATTAATATTTATGATGGATCCAATTACAAGATCAAAGTGTAATTATAAGCAGGACTTACCGTAGTTATTTATTTTATTGCTTTGTTAGGTCCTACGTAGATTGAACATCTATATACATATAATAAAACTGTAGAAAAGGTCAATTCTGTACATTGAATATAAACTAAAAAAAATACTCCAGGGGTGCTTTATACAAACAGTAGAAGCCAAAAATATTTTTTTTTATTTTTTTGTCTGTCTGTCTGTCTGTCTGTCTGTCTGTCTGTTGTTCGTCTTTCACGCAAAAACCACTGAACGGATTTTAATGAAACTTTTTTTGTTGTATAGCTATTAGTCCTCGCCAACATATAGGCTATAATTTATTTTGAAGATGTGAATAGAAGACGTGGAACCTTAGCAGCCCGGCTAATCTATAAGAGATATTAATATACCGCTTTAGGAATAGTTGGTCAACATGATGAGTACTGTCTGTCGACATAAAAAAAATGAAGGTCTAGAGCATCTGATGTGGAACCCTGTCAGGGAGCTAAGCTATCGGCTATTTTAATCAAATGTCAACAGATCTCATAGTCCGTTTGGTTTAAAGCCTGCTTCTCGAAAGACTAGGTTTTGGGTTCAAATCCCACAAATTTTGTAATTATTTTTGAATTATTTTTATCTTATTTATTTCCTTATTTTTTTATTCCTACCAAACCTAATATTTTCAAATATTAATAATATGTTATTGCTGTATTTTGCATATCTCTTTAGAAAGACAAGCAGAACCTATTTTTTGTTTATATGTATTCTGTTTCGTTTGCATCGCGATAAAAAATACAAAACTAATGTAGAAAACATTCACATAAACCTGATAGGATTGTGGCAATCTAGAAGAAATCAACTTATTATCTACATGCACAGTAAGTAGGGGTAAGTATCTTTAATGACACTTGCAATGCCATCTGTTGAGCGAACCTGTACTTACCAGCACGAGAATTACACCAAAAAGTATTTTTAGTTAAAGATTCTTTTGATACTTACCAGGCGTTACGCATTTGATGCAAAAATAAAATTGCTCCACTGACTTTGTTTTCATTTTTTTTTACTTTTGATAGGAACGCGTTTGACCACTATCTCACCTGATGGCAAACGATGATGTGATCGAAGATGGAGCACGCTTGCCTATAAGTAACCTATTCACTCTTGATAAGACTCCCAGGCTGTAACTATTCGGAAACACGGACTCAGTCAGGGAATTCCACGCCATGTGTTTCCAAAACGTTTTGTTCATGTGGGTGTGAGGTCCACCGTGTACCGGTGGCGTACCGCCGTACGTCTTGTGGTCCGATGATGGAACGAGCTTGGCGGAATTAAACTATGCAATTCCGTCGCACACTCCCCAAAATGCAACCGATAGAAAACCGAAAGGCTAAAAACTCGGCTTCGATGCTCAAGACTTTCACCTCTTGAATTTCTTTCCCAGGATCTCCCTCATTCCTAATTATTTTCTGTTAATTTTGAAACAAAACTGTTCAATTCCCAGTCAGCTGGTGATTCGTCGTGACCAGCCTAGGGCCAGAAATTACCAGTAGCGGGTTTCACACTCCAGAGCTTCAAGGGGAACTGTGGATCCCTGGGCAATGACGCCACAGAAGAACTCGCCAAGATAGGTTTCGAGATGGTAGTGCTGGACCCGTACCCGCTCCTCCTTC
This sequence comes from Melanchra persicariae, assembly GCA_947386135.1. Classification (NCBI taxonomy): domain Eukaryota; kingdom Metazoa; phylum Arthropoda; class Insecta; order Lepidoptera; family Noctuidae; genus Melanchra; species Melanchra persicariae. The sequence continues at coordinate 1,189,661 of OX376655.1, read as the reverse complement.
TTTCTTTCTTTCACACAGTTTCGTGCATGAATTTGCCAGAGAACAACTGAACTTCATGACAACAAATGGTGAAAAAAGTTAAAAATGGCAATGACAAGTCTATAAACGTGACTAACTAATTGACTTCTCAGCTTAAGTAAAAATTACCTCCGTAATAATAGGGATTATTATTACGGATCATTGCCCTTAAATTTTTTTAACTTATGCACTACAGACAATTTGCGGAGGTTGTTTCAACGCCGGCTACGTCATCCTGGCCATGACTTTCCGACGTGAAAAAATCCTCGGAACGGTGAGGTGCGGGTTTCAAATCAAATCATTTATTGCAATCCATAATGTACATATACAAGTGGTAAATATAGGTTTGTGAGTGCTAAGTGATTGAGCTGACTTTTATCTCAGATTATCACTCCCTTGCGGGTTGAGTATTATCGATCGTCTTTCCGCTCAACCTGTGAAGCACACTGGTGGCTTTTGTACATTTGGGCGGAGCTAGGCTTGCAAACTTAGCCAGGACAACGGAGTCTCTACTCTACTCTATCCGTTGTGGGTTTTTTTTATGGATAGGAAAACATCAAATGACTTCTTCTGCTCTGCGTGGAGCGGAAGAGAGTGTCAAACTCTTACTGACTAAAACACGTCCGTATTCCTCCTTATGCCTTTAACGTTCCAGGGCCGTGGTGACTTTTCGAACAAATTCCGCAACAGTAGTTAGTGTTCGGACAGTGAGCCAACCTACGCTCGCCATCTGCGGGCCTGCGCTTAGGGTGGCTGGGAATTGCCTTGCGACTCCCGACGCAACGCCCGGGTTGTCTTTTTCTGTTGCGGCGGCTGAGGGGGTCTACTCTCTTAAGCCCGAAGTCTGTAGTTTCGGCCTTAGTGTTTGGCGTTTTCTACTCCGTATCACCTACGGACTTACGATTGGTCCCGAACTAGGAATAACTATCAAATCGTGCTGTCATTCATTCTTATATTCTTCTCCGGACCATGGAGTAAACCAGGACGCCGCAGCCGATCGCCTCGACGAGGACACGGTGATGCTCCGCCCAAGCAGGGCAGACCTCCACCGTATACTCCTCCATGTCCTCTGCGGAGACTTATCTTCTGATAGTTTCGGCATGACCATTAATCAAGCTCAGGGACAAACTATTAGTCGTGTTGGTGTGGATCTGCGGTAGTCCTGTATCTCGCACGGTCAGGCTGTATGTCGCTTTGTCGCAAGTAAGCAGCGCGCAAAGCCTGTGTATAGGTACGTACTGATGAATATCACATAACAAGTAATATTGTTTACGAAGAAATGTTTTAAGTGTTAATATTCGTTCGTTCTTCGTAATTTTGTAAGTCATGTCATAATCACGATGAGTACCTATATACATTTAGTGAGTTTGTGTACTTAATATCTTCCTAAATACGAAAAGCAAGCGCGAACGAAGTCGCGGGCACAGCTAGTCTTTATTATATTTATTAGGTACTTACGCAGCAGTTCCTTCAGATACTAGAAAAGAAAGAAAAAGTATTTATTGTGTTACAGAACTGACAAATGTTACAATAAAATACCTCCCCAGATATTAGAACTCAATGAAATAAAATCTATTCAGGCAAGCATATTATAAGTTGGCAGATTACATTGAAGGTAAAAATGCTTGGCTCAATGCTGGTTCTGCTCCACAGCCACAAAGGCGCCCAAACTATTTTTTAGCAGTTGTTAGACCCGCTGAATATTGTAATATTGTTAGAACATAATAATTTAATTGTATATGCTCAATATTAGTTTGACATTTTATAGAATAAGCATAGTATATATCATCAGATCCGATCAGATCATCAGAGAAATAAATGGATGTTTAAAACTAGAGTTTCAAATAAAATATAACGTAAAAAAAACATATTATTATTCATTAGTAAACATAACTTCATATTGATGACCCCGAGATGCAGGCGCTGCCGCTGCCTAATTCGGGGACCACTGTGAAATTTTAAGTTACAATATTAATTAAATTAATATTAAGTACTTCTAAGGAAAAAACTGTAACAATGGTCAATAAATTATTATTAAATTAAGAAAAAAAATATTAAAGCTTGAATCGTCTTGAACTCGGGCTAAACTCGTAGATTTTACAGTAATTAAGGTATGGTAATTATTCTCACTAAGAACGATTTGATAACGTATCAACAAAAATGACGTAAAAGCGTAGGCGTGTGTCATATAACGCGTACGTGTTATATGTATTTTATGGGGCTAGGGTAGGTTGGGTAACGGTTCTGTACAGAGCCAAAGCTTAGAGCGCAAACCAACGATGTTGTGGTCGGTTTCCAGTCCAACCGTGTGCTGGTAATGACATTATGCGGATGAAGTAAACGGATTGATGTTTGCGACTCTTTCAAATAACTATACATCTGGAACAGCCATATTAACTGAACGGGTTTCAATGGAATTTGACAGCATTATGTCTTATACCCCTGTATAAGATCTTATACGTCTTTACAAGACATAATGATGTCAAGTTCCAATGAAACCCCTTCAGTTGTGGGTGTTCCAGAAGTACGTGGGTAATGTACATTAGTACCTGGGCCTAAACCACCAACTCTCTACTACTAACAGACGGAGCTATACAGGACGTATAGCTCCGTCTCTTTCCCACTGGAAGTAATATTGGAGTACTACTGCTTTAAGAGTTGGTGGACAGCAAAAAAAAAATTTTTTTTCAAAAAATTGAGAACCGATTTGAATTATTCTTTTTTTCTTTGGAAGAGTATTTTCCCGGACTGGTCTCATTTCAATTTTGGTGAAGATCGAGATTCAGATGCATACCAGTCAAACTAAATTTCCATGTTTTTGGGGTTATCTATTCGGGCATAACTTCATTGTTTATTAACCGATATTGATGATTATTTTTGCGTTGGGTGTAGTTTTAACTATAACACATTTTGCATTAACGTTGAACTTCAAAGTAAAATCAGTGACCTCCTCTAGCTCAAATCAATGTAATATAGTAACGTGACATACTGTTAAGTTGTTAAGTTTATGTCAATTTCAAAGCAAAGTAGATATTTAACCATGAGCAGAGAGCCAATTTTACTAATTTTTAAGCAACGTTCGCATTGCAATCTGTCAAAAATGTATGGGAATTAAGGCTTTTTTGACAGATTGCTACTGACATGCGATTGCAGAAGAATTTTCACTCTGATCTGCACTTCGACTGCGAAGGCACACAAAGTAACTCCAGCGCAACCACTCATTATGGGAATAATGTCAATTTCTCATTTCTCATTATGGGAATAATGTCGACTTCCAAATAAGTTATTTTATATTTTGACACCTAGCTTTAGCACCTTTTTTACCTAGTGTTTTTTATTTGGAAGTCGGTTGTATTTTTATTCTTTAAGTGCCATTAACCATCAAAATTTCCTAATACATCCAACCAAAGAGGTTAGCTCTCACAATACAATATCAATTCTTCTCCATACACATAGATCTACGTTTTGGGTCATTCTTCTGGACACGTTTTTTAAGCGGCATCACCTTAAAAGAATGGAAATCGAAAAGTCAGCAAGCCACTTTTTTTTTCGGGTAAACCTTTAATTCTCTCCTATTTGGGTTATTAATTATTATTCAATTATCTAAATATTTAATGTCATAAAAAATAAAAAACCTCCATTCTTTGATTTTCGTGGAGTGTCCCAAACCCCGATCTAGTCACTTAGTAAATTATACAGGGTTACTGGTAATTCGACGTATATCCGTCAAGGGCTGATAAGGGGGCCAAAATGCAACAAATTGAACCCCCCATATGTATGGCCGAAATTCAATAGTTTTCGAGATATTTGAATTTTAAGGGTTTTTCGAAATTTACCCAAAATTTGACATTTAATTCCAAATAAAAGAACCCACATACCCATTCAAGGGTACCATTAAAAATGATGTTGTAGCTGGCACTTCAATTAAGCTATGGGCATCATTAAAACTACTTAATTTAACAAAATAATTAAAATAATGACCGAAGTAAGAATAATATCTTACCAATATTTTCATTTTACGCTTCAAAAATGTTGTCTCGTCAAAAAAAATTCTATGACATTAATCGTACAAATAACTAAAACAACTTGCCTATTCAGTAGGCTTTCCAAAAAGGTATAAAAGTCAATTTTAAAATACATAATTCGTGGCATGGCATGTCTTTGAACCGGCGCGGGGAGAGAAATCATCTGTGTTCTTAGTTTATCATCCTCGCTAAAACAACCGATTTTACTGGCGAAATTCTACCTGATGGGGCGAGGTGTGCAGGTGGGGGAGGCAAACTGCACATGCGCGGGCGGGGATTATGACGGCGCGATTTTATGTCTCAGTCGCTCGTTTACGTTCGATGCATGCTTGCGTCCCGCTTGCTCCCGTCTACGTGACTGCACCTACGCGATCTTTGCAAATGGCTAACTTCAGAGGGGCATAGTTATTTGACGCGAACTGTACTAAGGAAGGCGATGCGAGCGCAGCAAACGCCGTGTACTCCCCGGCCCGCACACCTCGCCCCATCAGGAAGAATTTCGCCAGTAAAATCGGTTGTTTTAGCGAGGATGATAAACTAAGAACACAGATGATTTCTCTCCCCGCGCCGGTTCAAAGACATGCCATGCCACGAATTATGTATTTTAAAATTGACTTTTATACCTTTTTGGAAAGCCTACTGAATAGGCAAGTTGTTTTAGTTATTTGTACGATTAATGTCATAGAATTTTTTTTGACGAGACAACATTTTTGAAGCGTAAAATGAAAATATTGGTAAGATATTATTCTTACTTCGGTCATTATTTTAATTATTTTGTTAAATTAAGTAGTTTTAATGATGCCCATAGCTTAATTGAAGTGCCAGCTACAACATCACTTTTAATGGTACCCTTAAATGGGTATGTAGGTTTTTTTATTTGGAATTAAATGTCAAATTTTGGGTAAATTTCGAAAAACCCTTAAAATTCAAATATCTCGAAAACTATTGAATTTCGGCCATACATATGGGGGGTTCAATTTGTTGCATTTTGGCCCCCTTATGAGCCCCTGACGGATATACGTCGAATTACCAGTAACCCTGTATATTTGAAACTAAACGGTACATGCTTACCAAAAAAAAAACATTAAGTCCTTAAAAGTTGACAATGCTATGAAAAATTTGATCATAGTTCTAAAAGAATTACATTATCTAAATAAATAAAAATGTAACTGTCCCGGGGTAGTTACTGATTTGCGTGGATCATTGTAAATTCACTTCCACATCCTTAACTTCGCGCCCCGATGTTGCTTCATCCTAATTTACGTTACAACAGATTCGCGCTCCGACGGCGCGGCCGGGCAGAGTGCTTGTGTGATGCTGATGACGCGTTGAGTTTCCGAAAAATTATGGTAAGAACCTCGTTTCGTGGGTATGTATTTCCCAAAACTTTGATTTGCGTGGTACTTCTTTCCTCCTTAGTTTTCCTTTCCTACTTAGTTTCCTCCGGTGTCTGTAAATTAGTTTATTGAATAAAATATTGTAGAGAACAAATACAAGGTAACGCATCGTATATTCAAAACACAGTATATATGCTTGAAAGGTTTTTATATATTTTCAGAATAAAGGATTTATTTTGATTTCCGTGGTCGTGATTTCCGTGGTTTAATCAAATAACTTTTAGTTTAGTAATAGTATTGTATAATAATATTTTTTATTACTTTAGTCAAATGTAAATTCGTTTAAATCAAACTTAAAATGACACAGCTGATGGGTTGCTGATTTTATAAGTACCGAATAAAAAAAATTGTGTCAGATTAGCGAAAATTGAAATGAATTATTTTTTAGACCAAAATGCCATTAACAAGAGAGGAAAATTAGAAAGAAAGAAGTTGTCTGAAAGAAGAAGAAGAGAGAGGCTTAAAAATAATGAAGAGTTTAAGGCCAAAAACCGGCCGGATATTATTAAAAGAAAGCTGAAGGAAAAATAGGTGTTTTGTGATTTGCGTGGCCTCCAATATTTTAACCTCGATTATCTCTGTAAGTATGTCACTCTCTGAGGTGCCTCTTCTATAAAAATATTGCATTTTCAACACATTTGCTCAAAAAATGCATTTACGAAGCCTGTATGCATTGTTCGAAAGTTAAAAATTATGCACCACACAATGGAGCGTGCGGCAAAATAGGTACTGTCACCTAAGTACATATTTTACCGCAAACTCCGTTGTATAGCGCCGTGCGTATTCTTTACGGTTTTATTTTAAATTTCAATAAAAAATAATGCCTTGCTCGAAGAAGTACCCTTTTAGAACATGTCAATTTTATAGCTTCTTCTGACTAAATGTCACCATCTATTTTTTAACAAGTTGTCTACAAATTATTTACAATTTTACACTGATTTGATTTTGTCTTTAATTTTCAAATGACCATTTACAACTACACAGTAGGTACCTTGGTGAATCATCTTTTGGGTGTTCGTCTTGCAAAGGTCAGTATAGAGGTTGACAACGCTTCCATAATATTATTATTATAGTATTTACTTGAATAAATATTTTATTTTGAAGCCAATCTGGTTTGTGCCTTGAAGAGGTTTTTCCCCAATTGTTCTTAACTAAACAATGCAATTTTAAAGTGTTTGCGCAAAAACTTGAATTGATATCCAAATAGATTTCTACATAACCGATGCTTATTGTTGTCGCATTCGCTTCCTGCATTTAGTAGTATGTGGTGATTAAATAGTCAGATATTTTAAATGATTAAACTACATGATAATACTGAGACTCCTACAAGCCTGTGAATGCACGTTATGCTGTTGGTTCCGGCTGTCATTTGTAGACCATTGACAGTTGTTACGGGTATTTTTATTGTTATTATTAATTTGTTAGGCCTAGGGTGGCCTAGCTGTTCTGTCTGTGATAAAGAGGGAAGTGGAAATTATATATTTTCCTACTCCTCCGCTGTTATGTTCTGATTAATTTCGTTGCAGGATCCAAGACAGCTGTATCGTTTCTCCGGGACTCGTCCAGCTTCATTGACTTGACAATTTTCTGGTGAGTGTCGCTGTAGCTGTTGATTCTGGCTTTCAGGAGTTGCAGTGGTGTGGGAATGTGTGGCAGGCTTGTCCCAAAAAAAAAGTTGTGACGGGTAGTCAGAAGCGAAATCTGCCACCAGCCTTGCCAGGGTTGTGCAGGTCAGATAGGCAGCCGCTCCATGTAAAATACCTACTGGTTCCTACGGGTAATTACTGGTTCCTACTGGTTCCGGTAGGAACATCTGGCGTAGGTATTTGAATGAAATTAGCTAGTTGTACTGTTTTTATTTATGTATATTTATGTACAATTGTGGTACATGGGTGGACTTAATGCAACAAGGCATTCTCTACCAGTCAACCTTAACCCTTCCCCCCTTTTTCTTTTTGTTTTCTTTTCGTTTTTATTCATTTAACAGTTTTTGTTCACACATTTAGCAAATAGATAAGAATAAGGAGACAGAAAAATAGTACAAAGGTGAAGCTTATTTCTAACGAAATCTCTTCCAGCATACCTGAGAAACTAGACACCGTGTGTAAAAGTTATGAAGTAAGAATAAAACAATAAACTTTAAATATAACATAAAATCCATAAAATAACACAAAAAAAGATATGACATTAATACATAATACTAAACAATATTATAAGATAAATAATATGTACCTAATAGTTTATTTGTAAAATCATATTGTGTATTTTTCTATGGGCAATAATTGCGTGACAATAGCATTATTATTATTATAAGAATAAGGCAAGCCTTTTCCTTTTTATCCTTTTAACTCATATTGCACATTAAACTTGATGTGATGTGAAGCAGTAAAGAATTGAATGCTATGAAAACACCATTACTTTTGTAAGTACCAAGTAACAAAGTGCGCGGTTATAAAAAGTTTTTTGAACCACGTTTTTTTTTTTTTTTTATTTTTTATTATTGATAGGCACGCGCTTGACCACTATCTCACCTGATGGTAAGCGATGATGTGGTCGAAGATGGAGCACGCTTGCCTAGAAGTAACCTATTCACTCTTGACTTAAAGACTCCCAGGTTGTAGCTATCAGGAAACACAGACTCCGGCAGGGAATTCCACTCCTTAGCGGTACGCACAATGAATGTATTCCCAAAACGCTTTGTGCGTGTGGGTGGGATGTCCACCATGTACCGGTGGCGCATCGCCGTACGTCTTGTGGTCCGATGATGGAACGGGCTAGGCGGAATCAAACTATGCAATTCCGTTGCACACTCTCCAAAATGCAACCGATAGAAAACCGACAGGCTAGCAACTCGGCGTCGATGCTCGAGACTTTGGAGCTTCGACTCGACGAGCCTATCATTGCCGATGATCCTCTTGGCTCGTTTCTCTATTGACTCAAGGGCATCAAGCTGGTATCTGGCAGATCCGTCCCAAAGATGCGAGCAGTACTCCATACACGATCGAACTTGCGCTTGATAAAGTTTGAGCAGCTGTTCCGGCGTGAAGTACCGTCGCACCTTTGCTAGAATTCCCAACTTTTTGGCAGCCACTTGAGCCTTTGCCTCTATAAATGTGCCAAAATTGAGGGTAGATGTCAACGTAACACCAAGAAGGTCAAGTTGGTCGGTTATCGGCACGGTTACACCTCGGAAAGATGGAGCTGGGTGGAATTGGCTCCTTTTAGCGGAAAAAAGACACGCCTGGGTCTTAGCAGCATTGAACTTGACCAGATTGGCATCGCCCCACTCTGAGACAGCCTGTAGGGACAAGTTCAAGCGCTCAACCATAGCCACTCGGAGAGACCGGATCTGCGACCCACCAGCTCGTGCGTTAGACACGTATCTCTCAGCAACAGTACTGTCGTCTGCATACCCAAAGGTACCGGGTTTTAGCAGATCATTAATATGCAGCAAAAACAATGTTGCCGAGAGCACCGACCCCTGAGGAACCCCGGCATTAATATCCAGCAGTCCAGACGAGCAGCCATCTATGACCACTCGGATAGACCGATCCCTCAGGAAGTCTGCAATCCAATCACACAATACGGCGGGTAGACCGAAGGAAGGAAGCTTACCAATAAGGCTTTCGTGCCAGACCCTATCGAAGGCTTTCGAGATGTCAAGAGAGACCGCAAGTCCTTCCCCATGTTTCTCGATGGCCTCACTCCAGATGTGAATGGCATACGCTAGAAGGTCCCCAGTGGACCGATTTCGGCGGAAGCCGTATTGTCGGTCACTAAGGATATCGTTAGCTTCTAGGTATGCCAGGAGCTTACCATTCAGCACGCGTTCCATACTCTTACAGAGTATAGAAGTTACTGAGATGGGTCTATAATTAGCTGGGTCAGCTCGACTACCCTTCTTGGGCACGGGCTGCACGTTAGCTTGCTTCCAAGCCATCGGCACCTTACCAGTCTCAAACGAAAGGCGATATAGGCGTGTCAAGATCGGAGACAACTCAGGCGCGCAGGTCCTCAGTACTCACTGAGGTGTTGTGTGAGCCCAGTTGTCTCCAGATCCCCGCTGTGCGACCGATAGACACAGGCATAGACTATTTTATCTAGGCCAGTGTCCACCAGAACCCAAAGCGTTGAGAACCTGGAGTCCTCAAGGTTGCGGAGACGCCGATAGCAGATATCGTCCCGGGCGTACATACATACACCCGCGCGTGGTTTAAAATAGTGCTCCAGGGTAAACCCTGGGTAAGTGAGGTACGACACGTCTGACGGACATCCGATCTGCGTCTCCGAAAGGAACAGGAGCGCTGGTTTCTCAGTCTCCAGGTGGTGATGGACTGCGGCGAGATTTGAGTGCAGACCTCGTATATTACACAGGTGCACTTTGTGGGAGAGGGAGTGCTGCCGCTGTACAGCCTTTTTCATTTTGTTCCTTTTATAAACACGGTAGGTTTAGGTTTAGGTTTTGTAGGTATGAACAAGGTACATCTACGTATAGGTACATTAATAAGTCGTCAATATTTACTGGTAGGTATATAGGCGACAGGTTTCTCTGAAATCCACTGTATGACGTCAGAGTAACCACAATAGTCATAAACATAGTCAATCGTAAAATGTGTGCACGGCAGTGCGCCCGCCAAGGTTGACAAAACAAGGTATTGACCGCGATCTCGCTGGCTCAGGTTTAAAATTCAAACAAGCATCTACTCCTTATTCTTGACGAAAGTCAACGGCCCGTAGTGGCCGTGGTTTGAGCGGTCGTCTGCTGCGCTGCGTGTCACGGGTTCGATTCCCGCACGGAACAAATATTTTTATGGCCTACAGATAGTTGCTCCGGGTCTGGCTGTTTGTGTATGTGAGTGTATATGTTTGTGAACGCACCCACGATACAGGAGAAATTCCTAGTGTGGGGCAACGTTTTAAAAAAAAAATGATGGACGTGGCATGAGCTGTCTATTGAAAAGTCTTTTAATAAATCACAGCAACTAACGTTGTTCTACAAGTTATCGCAATAATTTATTTTCTATTATTTTCGTTTTCGACTACTAAGCGTTGGATCCTTTTACGCCTGACGCAGGTACTCACGGGAACGGTTGTTTCGGGAGGTACCTTTTTCGGATTCGGCGGGAGGTCATGTCCGGGTGTTTTCACTGTGAGGATCGCCCGGAGGTCTGCCCTGCTTGGGCGGAGCACCGCCGCGTCCTCGTCGAGTTGATCGGCGGCGGTACCCTCTCGCGTCTGACCCTGGTTTAATCCGTGGTCCAGACTTCCGGAGCGAGGAAGCATGGGATGCCGTCACCTCCTTCTGCGAAGCAGCAGTGCGATTCTGTAAGCATGTCGAAGTGAACACTTGGGCGGGGCACACGACGGGTGAGTTGTCAAACCATACAAATAAGATGGAATGACAGCGCTCTTGTCGTTCACTCCGCCTAGGTGAACACCGTGAGATGTCGACAGAAACCGGCTGTAATGCTAGTGAAGGAGGAGGCAGGCCGAATGAGGGAGAGACAACCCTCACGCCCCAGCCTCCGCCCCGGGCGTTGAGAGTCGTAGGACGATTCGCGGCCACCGCAGGCGTGGAATTTTATTTATTTTTTTCCCAACCAAAAAAAAAAAGCGTTGGGTCCTTGGTTTGATTTACAGATCGGACAAAAGTGTGTGCAACGTCTCCGTGACAGCCCGCAGTTTAGAAGTTGGTGCGGGCAACCCCGTGAACCCACACTTTTGACCGAAATCGGAAAGGAGGACTTTTTTATTCTCTAGTTGTTGTCAATGCAGTCTAAGATAAGATAAGTTAAGAAAAGTCTTTATTTGCCTTAAACATAGCATAAAGTTGTTTTAGTCAGGAATTTGCAGATTTCTAGTAACACTCATTGAATACCTAGAATACAGCAATCTAAGGCTTTGTGAAAACAATACGCAGTTGTAATTTTAATAAGGTGTCCATACTATAGTGTGAAAATACCTAAACACTAAAAATAGTCGACACAAATACTTTACGTTAGAGGTCGTGAATGAAGATAGAATCTTTGAAAATCCTTAGCCTTCTATTTAGATGTTATCTCAATGTTTTAAGGTTTAACTTAGAATTTGTCTTGTAGGATTTTGTTGTAATCCTATTTGTGCTAATATTGAGGTAAAGTCATGCGTGATACGGTCATAAAATAATAACGCGTGCAAGACATCACGTAAGCTTTTGTGGTTTTCTTAATTATAATGGGTTATGGAATTATTTATCAATGTATTATAGATTAATTGGAATATTTATTATCTTTCTAAACTAATGTTATTATAAATAATAATGGAGTGGTAAAATTGTTGGTTTGTAGAAGATAGAAGAAGGTAGGTAATTAGTCAGGGCCCGCTAGGAATTTGTTCGAAAGAGTCACCGCGGCCCTGGAACGCAAAGGACATTTGGAGGAACATGTATGAGTTTTAATCAGTGAGAGTTTGACACTCCCTTCTGCTCCGCCCAGAGCAGAAGGAGCCATTAGATGATTTCTAATCCTTAAAAAAAAAGTAGAAGTGAAAGTGTTTATGGTGGCGGCTAAATAATAACAGCCGCACGGTTAGGCAACGCTTGCCGAAGAGTCCTTGGATGGGCGACCATCCTTACATAGTGAGATCTCGCTGTGCCTCGGAATCGATCCTGGACTGTTATTTCAGTTGTCGGTAGTCCGAAGCTAGGAAATCTGACACCAGTCTGGCCAAGGGGTACCGTGTTACCCAGTTACTGGGTTTTGAAGCTCATAGAGGCAGTCGCTCCATGTTAAAAACTGGTGATTAACTACATCCGGTTTTACTCATACAGAGTGTTGTTCATAAGTGCGTGTTCATATTTCAGGGTTGTGTTCTGTATCTGATATAAAGTAAAGAAACAATAATAATAATAATAGCAAAAATAAAAAAAAAACGACTTTTCTAAACCCGACCTAATATATAAATACGATAAATAAAGTCTAAAATGTTTATAAAAATCACTTTTCAAGCAGTCTGATGCAGTTGTTTGTTGAATTCATGAGGAAGGTTGTAGGCTATACGGGGACGGGAAAACCCGTGCTAGGCGCGTACGAAGTCGCGGGCAATAGCTAGTAATTATATAAAACACACATGGCTTAAGTTTACCTGTTTAAGTTTTTCCAACATTTCCATTAGACATTTGCTACTATTTCTGTCCCGTGTTTACTTGTGAATGGGCAAACAATACTTGTGAAGTTTATCTATCAATGTAGGTACATATATGTTTAGTTCTTAGGTATACGAGTGCCTATACTGTCACGTAAACTCAACCTCACACTAAACTTATTTTCGCCTCCTAAAAGCCACATAATTTTATTTTATTTTTAATTTGTAGCCTATTTCGTGCCACTACAGGGCTAAGGCCTCCCTTTCTTCCTTTCGTTCGTCCTGGCTCTGGGCTAGTGTTTACCAATCCTGTCGATAGGCGTCAAGCTCGTCGCGCCATCTTCGCCTGGGTCTGCCGCGATGCCGCCGGGCATTTTCTGGGACCCACATTGTAGTTGCTTTAGCCCATGAATCGTTTATCTAAAAACAGACAATTCGTAACGGTTTTTTTTATGGAACAAGCCACTCTATTATCTACTACTGCAACTGTGGAGAGGCCAGAATCAGCAGTGGCCACCACCAGAAAAAACGACGAGTCAATAAAGCTCGGGGAGTTCCAAAGAACCGATTCAACTATCTTGGATCTATGGTTTCTGCTCGAGAATTCTCGAGGCGAGAATTCTAGATAAAGACTTTAGTCGAGATGGGAAAAAAATCTCAACGCCTCGAGAACTGGAGAAATCAATGCTGTGCGATATTTAACTAAAAAAAACACGCATATAACACTTGACGAGTCTAGAGTATCACCTCGCTGTCACAGCCAGTGTCATCCCGCTCAAGTTTATAAACTTATTAAAATATTAGTTAGGTGCTAGTTGATTTAATTTTACTAATTATTTTTATTAAATTAAAGACAGTTGCACGGTTGGGATCTACTAAGGACCCAATATTGTAAAAAAGTAAAGCACTACCCACCCTACTCTTTACTAACAATTTACCATTGGGTTTATCGTCTTATCTATCAGTCTTATTTGTAATAAAGCAAAAATTTAAAAATAACGTCGTGATTTCTTAAAAAAATAAAAATTTCTCGAGATGGGCAAGAAATCCTGATCGAAATCCTCGTGCCTCGAAAAATAAAAAGGTCGAAATACCAGATAGCATACTTAGAACCCTACTTGGATCTCGCCACGAAATTGTTCACAAAAAAAGAACACCAGAGATGTCAGATCTTTTTCTTATTTCTAACGGTATAGTCTGCAAAAGGAGATTTCGTGAAAAGCGTTTCAATAGCCAAATGTTAATGTCATCTAGATCATCCCCATCCCTCAGCCACTCACCCTCTGCAGGGCATAATTATAATTATTTTAGTAAGATTATAGGTAGGTAATTACTAAATCTGAACTGTACGAACGTACTTAGATAACAAGACAATAGTTCAAGGCACTTTAATTTACGTACAAAACCAACATTTTTTGTGAACTATGGTTAAGGAAAAAAACTTCGACAATAGTTAAGAAAACCATATAATAAACTACTCTGTACAACTTTAACAACACTATTCTATAACAAGTTTGGATAGGGGCACTTTGTCAAACAGCTTGGTGGATTCAGTCACGATTTGAGACACGATAACTTTGACGATAGGTGGCGCCACCTCTTGGAAGATGTCCTTCCAGTTGCTGTTCGCGAATGCGTGGACTGCGTCAGCTGAAAAAGAAAAGCAATCATTTAAAGATGAGACATGAATAGAGGGTCCTGGCAAGGTAAGAATGCATTAACGGATGAAATATCAATTGTTGACGTTGTTTGAACGCTATCTGATAATGTGAATCGATCAATCTGGACGGTCGATGTTAATGTTATCGATGTTATAGGATCGAAAACAAAATATTGAAGTTGCACATAGCTTACTGTTTATCTCATGAAATAAAACTATATAGTATCATGCAAGTCCTAACGTACTTTATCCCAAGTTTTCCACTGCATATGATATAATATTATCTTCTATTGTATTTTGTAAATTATCCTAACGGAACATACCCTCGGGTGGTATAAAAAAGGATAACAATTCTATTTCCTCCAGGACATGGTCTACTTTTGTGACAAGTTTCATTTAAATACGTTACCAAGCGACAGACAGAATTAATTTCGTATTTATAATATTAAGTATGGACCTTGTGAAAATTAAAATTTAAAGTGTCAGTATTTTACCAATAAGATATACTTATGCTCTTTGATCTAAAATGACGGACAAGTAATACTTACAAAGCGTTTTGTCCCCATTGAACAGATTCTTGAACCTGAAGTGGACTCCCTTCTCTACGTCGGAGGTGTACTTCCAGTTCTTCACCACCCAGTACTTGTCTCCGTCCCTCGGCTTCTCTTCCACATGGAACTGGATCTTGACAATGATGTCACCTGGAATCACAAGCAGTGAATTAGTGTTGTGCATTGAAAGGCCCTGAACATGTTATGATACTAACTAAGCTGTGATCAGTACGCTCTGGTGTTCTTTATAGTGCCTTCTAAAATTTTCAGCAACCTCGTGTATCGTCCAGAGACAGCGTCCACTCTTTACATGCTGTCTCCAACAGTAAAAGCTATCTTACCGGTGTTCTGCCTTGAGCGCGTTTTCTTGCGACCCAGTCCAGTATCATGAACTTTCTAGACTTTGCCTAGATGCAGGCATAATATATCCCGAAAGGCACAGGGCACAATTCGTTTAACCTAAACTGTATGATTTGACTTTAACAAATCAAAAATCTTTGTCATAGCAATAAATCATAATAATTACCTACTCAATACTCAATCTTTTATTGCATTCCACATGTAGGTAACCTAACCAGTAACGGCCTCCATAAACCTCGATCAGTCTTTGAGAATAGATTGCGCTCACAACGATCCTTCCGGCCCTACCATGACGTGTTAAAGCGTGAGTAGTGCGAGCAAGAAGGAGGGAAGGAGCTATTCACACTACACAGCTCACGCTTTAACACGTCATGGTAGGGCCGCAGTTCTAGCTTCTTACCTCTGTGCCGTCAGCCGGTCGATTTTATTAAGCTTGAAGTGAACTGACATTCCGCTTTGCTTGGATGGATTGACAGCCTCACTTCACCACAGTTGTCAAAGCGAGATTTTTATAACATAGCAGTACCGTGCTGCAGTGCGATTCTGTTAAACTCTCGTGTCTACGTTTACCGGTGTGTCGCCTGATTTACGCGTTTTAAAACTCTGTTATTACTGTAACGCAAGGTATATATAATTATGATGTTGAAGTTTGACATGTCGGGAGCTTGACCGGTTAAGTGAAATGATCATGAAGTGAGTCAATCCATAAAAACAAGACGGCACGTCAGTTCACTTCATGATCGCTCCGCCAACGATTACACAATGAGATGTTGAGAATAGACCGGCTGTTTCTGTCATCCATGGTTATGCTATTGAACTTGGATATTTTGCCTTTTGCTTTTCTTCACAGATAGCTTTAAGTGTTGACTGATAATAATAATATGTGGTACTCACGAATCTTGATAGTGTATCGGCCATTGCCCTCGATCCGCATGATGAGCAGCTTCCCCCCGAGGGTGTAGTCTCCCTGCATCGTCACCGAGCACTTGAGGTCCAGGCTAGTCGTGTGGCCTTGACGCCTGGAAACGATCAAACAATCGTGTTAGTTGGTTTCATCATCAACAGGTCCTCTTACAACAGGATCTGGAGCCTGCTGCCACTATAAGGAGGTGAGTTACGCTTCAGTCAAGTCAGGAGAAAAAGCGTGGGAGCTCCCAGTCAAATGTAATGACACGATTTATTATTTTCTTCCAGGCCTCTACTACTAAGCTTACTTGAGTTCAATTGCAGGTTTGATGTCACCAACTGCATCAGACTGCTTAAAAATGATCTGTTTGAAACTTTTCAGTAATTTTGCCTAACGTATGAAATTGTTATTTAACCTCGTGTTAGCAACTAACTCCGAGTTAATGTTGGACTGCCTGGGGCGTTAGAAACGTGAAAACCTAGGAATATGGTTACGTGGCAAAGGGTGTTCTAGTAAAAATATCAAAGTTGCATCAGCATGCATCGGTGCCTCTACTAATCATGATACCAATCGAAGACAATTAACGATCACTTAGCAACGAATCTATTTTTACACCCCATCTAAGAAAACAACCTCTTAATGTGTTTTTAATGTCGTCATTACAGATAAGGATTCTCGTGAAATTGAAAAAAACCTGTGATTAGGTACAATGAAATAGGAAACATCAACTATTCATTAAACTATTATTTGAAAACTATGAAATTGATATTAATTATAGGTCAAAGAAACAAAAGAACAGGGCTGGTGAGGGAGATGATACCCGTAATCAGATAATTTCGATCTGTTATTATTGGTTATTAAATAAACAAATACTCGAGTTAGATAATTTTGAAAGCAAAAAACAGTAAATAGTACACATGCTACCAATCGCATTGTCATCATGATTTGCACTGCTATGATTAAGTATAATACTTATGTTAGCTATCTATTCCACGTATTTGTAATTTTCTAAAGAGTTTCCTTTAGACAAAGTTTAATTTAATCGACGGTAGCACAACATGTCAATCCCAAACAACTTTTCGACAACCGCTGTCGCCAACTTAATGTCACTTTATCTCATAGACCTATAAATAGCTTTATCTAGAGCCACAAGGCTCTACTAATTTGACACAAAGCGTATTGGAGTTCCAACGATTCTCCAGTTATGTTAAACGTAAAGTTGTAAAAATAATATTGCCATTCAAGCCCGGTGTACCTGTAATCACATCAGACATTTAACTGATTTAGTGACGGCAGTAGTTATTCCTTTTTACAGAGAAATCTATTTACAGGAGAAGTTAGCTTTTGCCATCGTAACAATCGATCAATCATCAGACATCGTCTCTCGTCCAGGTGTTTCCCACGAGTTTGACAATAATTAGTCAACTTGAAAACATGGGGTTCGAGTGCTCCATCGAGTTTTTTGAAAACAGCAAGTCACTTCACGTGAACAGAGAGCCAATTCTACTAATTTTTAACCAAAGTTCGCATTCGCATCTCAATCGCAATCTGTCAAAAAAGCCTCTATTCTATTCTATTTTTTTTATGGCAAGCAAAGCCGATGTCGACTATTCTGCCAATGTCTAAAGTATATTGGAAAAGCAAGTGTGTTTAAAAGCTGGTAATGAACAGTAAGTAGAAACCAGATTCTTCTATTGATGGTACAGTTGAATACTTGTTGGTTTAGTATGGCAAAAAAAAAAAAGCCTCAATTTCCATACATTTTTGAAAGCTTGCGACTGACATGTGAATGTGAACGTTACTTATAAATTAGTAGCATTGGCCCTCAGATGGCTGAACTTTTCTTCGGCCAAAGAATCAGCAGTGCCATTTTACATAATTATGTAATTCAATTGCTGTTATTTTAAGTAACATCGTCAACTTACTATTTCTACTGAAAAAACAACATCCCACTTACTTCAAATCCAAAACCTTGCAATGCTTCAAGCCAGTCACCGAGGTGTTCCTGAAGTCCATGGCGAGCCCAGCCTCCGTGGTCTTCACTTGTTCCACATGCATGGGGTCCATGACAGCGATGCCCATGCTGGGCACTCCGGCCGCCAGTATGGGCACTGCTGCTTGCGCCGAGGCTTTGAGGCACGCCGAGTCTTCTGCACGACATGGTGTTATTGAGGGTCCTGGAAGATGGCAGATGGAGATTCAGTGGAGGGCGTTATGCTTGGTGAAATTATGATAGGTTTTTGATTAATTAAATTAAGTAGAAACAAGACAAGACGCCACAAATTAACCTGTATCTAATTGGCCATCTAGACCGAGCTCGCCTCGTCGTCTCGGGAGCCATCGAACACATTATAAAAAAATAACATTATAAAATAAGTATTTATGGTGAACGGAGAAAAAAAAATTAGGAAGGCTTTTTACGATCTTCGTATTTCGTGTCGATTGACTCATAACAAATTTTGTCTGACCAGCCCCCCTAGACAAGTCACAAACGATAAGTAGTCTTTAATAGATTTTCAACTTTATATTGTTGGAAATAAAGTTGAAAATCTATTGAAGATTACTAAGCGTTCACGTTTATCGTTAGCAACTTGGCTAGGGGGGCAGGGGAAGGAGGAATGGAGGAAGGAGGGATGGAGCTATACAGGGTGTATAGCTCCATCCCTCCTCGCTCGAACGACTCACGCTTTAACACGTCATGGTAGGGCCGCTGTATTGAGTAACTTGTACAGCGCTATCATTAATCATTATCCTCTGTCTTGGACGGTGCAGGCTTTTTACAATGATTCTTTACTATTAAAATTTATGTTCTTAGATATACTCGTAGCAGACCAGTAGTAACAAAACCAGTGTAAGCTTGCATTTTCCCTCATAAACCTACGTTCCTATAGAAGGTCTGCTGAAGGTCAAAGTGTATTCACCGGCGGCGTACAGCCTTCTGTACCTACATACATATATTATGAAGTATCTCGCCATTATCATGTACGTAAGTGCTTATCGTCATATGTACAATGCCACAAAAACTTTGGCACATGAAATTAACTTTTAGTGACAAGACCAAAGTTCAGCAATTTTCGGACTTTGCGTTATATATTATGAAGATACCTAGTTGTTTTTAGGGTTTCGTACCCAAAGGGTAAAAACGGGACCCTGTTTCTGTCTTAGTAACAGGGTCCCGTCCGCTGTGCATCTGTCTGTCTGTCTGTCACCTGGCTGTATCTTATGAACCGTGATAGCCAGACAGTTGAAATTTTCACGGATGATGTATTTCTGTTGCCGCTATGACAGCAAATACTAAAAACAGAATAAAATAAATATTTAAGAGGGGCTTCGATACAACAAACTTGTTTTTTTGCCGTTTACTAAAGAATGATAATGGTACGGAACACTTCGTGCGCAAGTCCCACTCGCACTTGGCCGTTTTTTTTATTTACTCAAGTGCTAAACATAAATAGTTAATAGCAGCAATAATACCCATTACTGTCTAAAGTTTGGGCATTTGCTGAAACTTTTCGTCACCTGTACAAGTTTGCAATCGAGTATGGGATTGGCGCGTTGTGATGTTTGGGTCTTTAGTGCTCTTTCTTCAGTACAAGAGATTTAAAAATAAATTTAATAAGAATAACTTTTAATAATTTTTCAATATCGCAGAGAAAGAATTGATTTATACATATAATGGTAAAATGCTGACGCCTACTAAAACTGTTCGTGCAAGATTGGCGATGAATATAGAATGGTAACTAATCTAATACTATTGTAGCATCTAAATGAACACAAACCCGAAATGTTATACGGGGTGTCCGGTTATCGACTGTACAAACTTTTACAGGAAAAAGTGCTCAAAATTTTGAACCACTATAGGTTACTCCATTTTGTTATATTTCAGTATTGTGTAATACTAAAAATACACGGTTGTGTGAGTTTCGTACTTTGGTTCGAATTATCAGATACTTCTTTATATATTAAGTGTTGTTGATAGTTACCTATTTATCTACATAAGCTCTGAGTTCTTTAAAAGTTTGTACAGCCGATAACCGAGGCCGTGTTTTTAAACGATCGCGTTAACGTAAACGTTCAGTAATGTCAATTTGGATAGGATAAAAGAGGTTTTCTGCTATCGACACCAGACGGCGCTAATTCAATATCAATAGAAAATGACATTTGTGTTAACGCAATCGAGTACGTTTGAAAACTCGCACTAAGGCCACTGGACACACAGTATAATGCTGTTTGTACAGTATGTTCAGTGCTAATGGATCAAAAATTTGCATACAATGAAAGCAGGAGACATAATTGCAGTAGTAACAACAAGTTTGCGACAGTTACGACTAGAAAAAAAGTGGGACGGGGACACCCAGGGCAGTCGGTAGTGTCGGTCACAGTCAAGGTTCAGTGAATAACGTGTTTTGAAGGTTGAAAACCGGAAAGACATAAATCACACTTTGAAACAGTCGAACCTTTTCTAAGTAAATAATATTTTACCACCAATGTATACAATGCTGCTGATACAATGTGAACCAAAGTGATCGATTGGTTTAAAAAAAATACAGAAAGTGATCCATCAATAGATGGTAAAAAAATTTGGCAAAGTGCAAGTTGGGCTCGCGCGCAATAGATTTCGAAAGAATCGTATTTTTAACCGACTTCCTTCAAAAAGGAAGAGGTTATATGTTCGACTGTATGTATTTTTAACCGAAGAAAAAACGGAGGAGATTCTCAATTTGACGCGTTTATTTTTTTTTTTATGTATGACTACGCCAAACTTTTTTTAATGTATGTTCACCGATTTATCCAACAATTCTGGACCGATTATCAATTTTTTTTTTATTCAAAAGTCTATACCTACTCCTGAGGTGGTCCCATTTTCACCTGGTCAGAATCTGATGATGGGATCTTAGGGAAATCGAGCGCATCTCTTAAATTTTAAAGGAACATACAATGTTTTTCATTTAATTATATTCTAACGCAATTCAGATATTTGTGCCCGGTAATCATCAACTCATGTTGTTGAGCTGATGATGGAAGGTATAAGTCAGGATTTGATGATCGGATGCCAGGAAAAATGTTTGTTCAGCGATATTTTCGCCAATTGTCAACCGATTTAGATGATTCTTTTTTACCCGACTGCGCGAAGCAAGGGAGGGTACTGTGTTCATCAGCCTATGTATGTTTGCAGCCTGTTTGTTTGTTTTGTGGCACTATAGGGCCAAACGTGTGGGCCGATGTTGATCATTCTTACGTGATACGTCAATTGATTCGTCTTAATCTTGCGAGTGCTACTAAAGTCATGACAATAATCAAATACTTACAATATATGGCGACAAACACGCCATTTTGTGAAAAAGAAAAAAAATTAAGTCGACGAGCTATACAACGTGTAACAGAATGCAAATACCTCTTAAGGGGTCATTGTGCTCATCATTACGAACAATTTTTACTGTAGGACCAACCCTGAAATCGCGAAATAAAAATCAACTGTTCAGTACATTTTGTCGAGTTATGCTCACAGAAATGTATGGAGCAGTCGATTTTTTGTAAATCACCCAGAAATATAATTTGCCAAATATTGAAGAAAATGCAGGACGTAACGTTGACACTCAAACAAATATTAGGTCGCTCAAATATTATGAAGCTTCTCATATTGTATTATAAGCAAACTTATATGTGAGAACGATGTAGAAAGACTTGCACGATCAAGCGTCCGGAGTAAAAAAGCAACAATTCAAAGAATAAACAATTAAAATAAACCATGGTACAGTTCTCGTCAAATAACTTTGCCCCTCTGAAGTTAGCCAATTGCAAAGATCGCGCAGGTGCAGTCACGTACACGGGAGCAAGCGGGACGCAAGCATGCATCGAACGTAAACGAGCGACTGGGACATAAAATCGCGCCCCGCCCCCATGTCTCTTACGCATGCGCAGTTGCAGTGTGTTCGTAATTTTGACTACTACGCAGCCACTCGACACAACTTCAGAAGGGCAAAGTTATTTGACGAGAACTGTAGCTGAGAGATGACTAGTCCTAGCTGACGGCGCTCGCTCATGAGCATGATCCCTGCGCTGCTTTGAAAATACCAAATGATACAACATGCGCCACCATCAGTCATCACATGCGATGATTTCAGTTGCAATCTGTCAAAAATGTGAAAATTGGGGGTGTTTTGACAGATTGCGACTGAGATACGAATTGAAATGTAAAAACAATTAGTAGAATTGACCCTCTTCCTTATAAGGGTTCCTTTTCTTATTCGGACATACGGAACCCTGATGGTTAGAAGAAAGTAGTAAAGAGAATGAGTTATTTACACTTTAACACACTTAGGTAATTATTTTATGCCAAGTAAACGTGCGAGCATCAAACCGCAACCCTCAGTGCACAGGGCTTGACTTGAACCCAGACACTGATGCTAACTAGCCCACCTAATAAAGGACGCAGTAAGTAAAGAAATATAATTTTGATAACACTTTTCCAAGAGTTTGTTGTGGTGAGCATGCATAGTCTGGGAATAATACATCGTTAACAGATATAATGTTTCTATCAATTAACGATTATTTAATTAAAACTCTTTTGGATAAGATACCAACCATTTTTTTTTTAATTTTAAATGAATATTGCAATTAACATTTAAAGACAGTTTCTTAATATTTTTGATAGATGGTATGGAAAAAGCCGCAGTACTTATCCATCCATAGTATTATTATGATGCTGATTGTTATAAAGAAGATCTAAGCGAAACGTAAATTCGTTTACCTACTTAAAAAAAATCTTTAAAAAAAATAATTACAATCGACTTCCAAATAAAAAACACTACAAAGTCTAAAAACACTAATTTCGGAAGTCGGTGTTATCGGTTGTTTTTATCGTTTTTGACACCGACTTCCGAAATGAAAGTTATTTTATACTTTAAAGATATTTTTTAATTTTTTGCTTTTTAGTAGGTACTTAGGTACTTTTACAATTTATTGTAATTCGTAAACACCTCTGGAAAGTCAGAGGTAAGCAAAAACGTAATTTCGTTCTCTTGGAAAATATATTTTTTTCAGCTATTTTGATTAATAAACCAAATTACAGAACCGATTTTAATAAATACTTCTACGGGACCAATCGGAAAGTATTTCACATAAAAGGAGATTTTTTCAAATCGGTTCACAAATGACGGAGTCATGAGGTAACAAATATACAAAATACAACCGAATTGAGATCCACCTCCTTTTTTTGAAGTCGTTTAATAACATCACGCTTGTTTTCTTAGCAGGTATAAGCAGAGGAATATACTTAGAGAAAAATAGTCATTCAGGTAAATACACGTACCTACAGTCTAGCTTGATAAATAACATTTATTTTCTTAATTGGTTTAAAAATAGCTCCTTTACACGTTTTTTTTTTTATTAGTAAACGAGAAGAGAGATTTTTATAACAAACTGCTCTGAGAAGAAACTCCGGAAGAAACTCAGAGATCAAAGTCTCTTTTAAAGTCCATAAAATTAACGCAACGGTCTGATCATAGGAGAATCATGTTGTAGGTTAATGTTTGAGGTGGTCTTTTGAAAAAAGCACAACACCTATTTGAGGGGGCATGTCCGGACAGTGCCATTTTTTCAGTCAGATCTTTAAAGAGCCTATACGAGTATTAACTTAGTATACATTTGGATGTATTTTGTAAAAATATAATCTCCACTTACCATCACTACAAGACACCAGCCCAAATATTGCCACACAAACGATCACCACACAGCCCTTCATTATTATATGGAACTTCACTAAATCAAAGATGGCGCCTTAATGCCTGGGCGCAGCGGTGCACCCGCAATATATACTCGGTCAAGTGCCGACCAATGAACCTAAATGATATTAATGCAGAGAATACCTACAGGTCGAGGAAAAGTCGATTATTATGGAGTTCCGTGATTCATTTTAAAACTTCTTTGGTTTTGAGGGTATCGTTTCTTACCTACCACCTTAGTTTTGCTGACTGCTGTATGTAGGTTGATATTACTGCTATTGTCAAGTTATTAATTCCTTTAGAATTTTTCGTTTTGAATTGATGTGGCTTTTGCTAAAAGGTAGCATCCTATTTCAATGTGGTTGGTCTGATCAGAACAAGGCGATAACAGGACTCACTGTGAGCACTCCCCTGAGCTGAGCCAAAGCCAAAGCTTTCCAGGACGGGCTCGGCCCTCAGCAATGGTGAACACAGATAGGAAAAAGAAGAGTCATCCTCTACATGCATTACATTCTAGGTAAGTAATTAGTTGCAATCTTCATCAACCCTGACGAAAAACAATCTTAGTTTCAACACAACACTACATTTAACAGTAGTTCCTATTATTAGTACTAAGTATTTTACTGAAATATTTAATAACCTACAGTACTGTGCAGAACCCTTTACGCCATTATTGACTCGCACTTATCGATAAATTAGTCAGAAGACAAATTGCTGACGACATTGTGCTCATAATCAGTCTCTACATAGTTTATAACAAAGTGGCGTCCCGTCGTCTGTACGCTTAGATCTTTTAAACTCCTTAACGGATTTTAATGCAATTTTCACTATAATTTAGATAATTTCTTCTGGAATTTATGAGCACAATACATTGTAATTAGAATTTGAAATAGTGTAGAAAACTTGATGTTTTGCCAAGTATCCCAAAAAGCGCACATAAATAAATATTACCTGCGCGAAGTCGGAAATTGTTATGAACAAACTAAAAGTGGGATAATTGAAACAGATCTAACAATTTCTGCTTAATCAACCCCTGACGGGGTGAACAGTTGCGCTGATCCTGAGACCAGCAGAAATGGCTGAGTAATTAATGAAAATCGTTGTCCATAATTTTCCAATACTAACCTTTAAAAGGGGTTGAGGGTGCGTTGAAGTTTGGGGAGTAAATCCGCGCGGACGAAGCCGTGTGCGGAGTGCTAGCAAATAATAAATGATTAAAATTAGTAGGTCAAATATGTATACAATATTATTATGTATAATAGAACAGATTAATGTAATAAAAAGAAAGAAATAATAAAATGTATATTATCATTGAGACTGAAAGATAGAGTAAATATATTGTAAGTAAACAAACTGCAAACTGCTTTGTTTCGGTTTGTTTAGGTCGGAGTAAGTCGCTGGACACACAGAACAGACGTAAGACGAGGACGGGGCGGGGACTTAGGCCCGGTTTCCACCAAAGCAGAGAGGAGAGGATCTGGAGATGTGTTGAATAAACCAATCCGATAAGCTAAGCGGAGAAGAGATGTAGAAATAACGAAATCGGATTGGTTTATTTATCACATCTCCTCTCCTCTCTACTTTGGTGGCCCTTCGTGGCCAATCCCTTTAGTAGTTTTCGCGTGAGGGAGTAACAAAGCTATCTAGCTAGCTATCTCCCAAATTTTCACCTAGGAGTAGGAAGTAGGATGTGGATGCTGCTAAAATTCAACATTGTTCCACCCACGTGCCGCGGTGCCACCTCATCTTATAACCTTAAAAACAAACAAAGGCTTTCAGAAACTCATAAGTTTCGACAGTTTTCACCTCACGCATCCCGGAAATATCGAACTTAATACCATAAAGAGCTCTCATATAATTCCAAGGCGTCGATTACTTCGTCACCAGGAGGTACCTTCGAAATTGTCTGTTTAAAGTGTATGTGAGTCTTCCTGGTTCAACCAAAAGGCTTCCGATGGGTGTTTTTCTTTGAAAGAAAGTGTAGGTTCTATTGATAGTTCTTGTGTAGGTATATTTGATACCTTTCAGGCAGGTAGTGTATATACAGAGATTATAAAGCAAAACTCCGTAGGCTATTGGTATCAATGATGATGGAACAAAATAAACTATAACGATTTGTTTCTTTTACTTACCCCCGGATTTTTAGAAAACGATTTTATCGATCTGTCATAAATTAAGCAAGACTAGATAACGCGCGTTTCAAAAATGGTTCCAATTATTGTGTGACAATAACTTAGTTCTCGAGAAAACGGGCCTAACTGATTTCAAGTCCTGCCTACAGATGACTCCGGGTTCAACATTCACTGGAAGATAAGTTTCTTAAATAATAAAGTTTAGATTTTTTGTTGTTGTTCTACAGTCATTCATTAGTCATTCATTACTCATCGATATTCATTAAACAATAATTGTAGATACCTATAAAGTCATATGACATTCAAGATTTTACTTAGGAGGTGTTTATCTGTTCAGCACCTTAAACAAGATGGGCAAAAAATCGCTAATTACAATGTTATCCGTTGTCCTTCAATTGCATTGTAAGCCATTGATCCCTAAAGTTTACTACTTACCTGTACTAGAGTACTAAGCAGGTATTGCAGGTAAGTATAAGTAGTGGTGGTGTGGTGTGTTACATTATTATTATGATTGTTCTAACACACCTAATAATAATGTACCACACCACCACACACAGTGTACCGTCAAATGGGGTAAATAGGAACGGAGGGGTGAATAGAAACAAAACTTTGATAAGGTTTTTCAATTCAATATCATAATATTGGTTCTCTAAGAAAGCAACTTTATTTAATTTATATCAATTCAATAAAATTAAAAGCTGCAAATGCTGCAAACAAGATTTAAATAACGTAAAAGTCTCCTTTAAAGTTTTGTGCCGATTCACCCCTGTATTCCTATTCACCCAGTTTGTAGGTAGTCTTTTTAACCCAAAGGTTGAGTGGTAGAGAATGCCGGATTGTTGCATTAAGTCCGCCCATGTACCACTATTGTGCATAAAGTTTAAATAAATAAATAATTTAGGTACCTACTTAGCATAAGTAAGGACGATTGAAGGTGTTCCCGTACCTAGCGCAAAACTTGAACTTTCCTCAAAGTTTTTTTTTAATAACAATAAAATATCACTGCAGTCATGCGTAAAATCTACTCAGGAGAATTCCACATTTATCCCCAAGATAGTTTATCTTGGGGATAAATGTGGCGTGGTATTACCGTAAGACAAGATGTTAAGATAAGGAAAACCAGGAACACAGACTCACAAAAAAGTGGCCGAAGGTAGGTAGACTTAAAATCAAAATTATCCTCCTCCAGTCACTGCAAGTTACTCGCATAGTCCGATGGGGTAGCAATGCTGGGCACTGCGACACGACCGGGGAAGACCAGGGCTCTACTCTCTAAGCCCGAAGTCCGTAGTTTCGGCCTTAGTGTCGGGCGATTTCTACTCCGTATCACCTACGGACTTACGATTAGTCCCGAACCCGAACCAAGAATGAATGACAACACGATTTGACAGTTGTTCTTAGTTCGGGCTAATCGTAAACCCCAGTCGTAGGCCCCAGGCGCAGGGCCAGCAGCTTTACGCACTTTCCAAGGGACGGGCGTGAGGCGTAGTATGTGGGACGTACGAGCTGTTGAGCAAACTATTTATCTGTGTCGAAATCCTACCTACAGCCTTCCTTCCTACTGGTAGTCCAGAAAGTCTGATCGCAGAATGAAGATAAGAACTCTTTGCAGAATAGGGAATGCATACATTTTATTTAAACAATTTTTAAATCATTTGTAAAATATCTTCATCAGTGAAGAAGTTAGAAAGCTTCAAAGTTGACATTCAGGTAGGGAAGTCCGATACGAACTCTGACGTCAAAGATCATTCATGACGCATAAACAGCTGCCATAAAAAACGGCGTATTCGCGAGCAGATATATTTGATTACAATAATTCTATCTCGATCAATTTTGTTTTAATTTTCTCTGATATTATTAGGTACTAGCTGTTGCCCGCGACTTCGTTCGCGTGTATGTCGGAAAGTAAAATGATGTAGCTAGGTTAGATCAATAAGATATACGAACAGTCAATATCTAGCATTGCTTGACCTCTTTTTATGGATGGGAAAACATCAAATGACTCCTTCCGATTGGGGCGGAGTGGAAGGGAGTGTCAGACTGTTACTGACTAAAACCCATCCGTGTTCCTCTTAATGCCCGTTGCATTCCAGAGCCGCGGTGACTCTTTCGAACAAATCCCGCAACCCTGGCAGGCACTGGCCCTAGCGGGCCCCGTCTTTTATGCTGACATCTTTTTGTGGCGTGCGTGGAACACAACGCGCCGCCGTCGACCCGGGCCTGGTTCTTATCGGATGGCGAGCCACCCAACGCTTGCCATCCACAAGCCCGCGTTGCTTGACCCCTCTTAGAATTAAGAATTTGGAAGAGTGTTATGCCAGGCAATGGCTGTATCCCCCTCTTGTGTTCATGTAATTTTTCGTGAAGAAACGTTTTTTAATGATAACTCTCCTCTCATTTCATCGAAACTATTCACAGCAGTCCTAGAAGATATCGTGAAAAGTCGGTTTGGATTGGGACTATAGCGGTATTAACGTCAATTGTGTGCCTACCTGTCGCACTTAAGATTTGCAGATGACTTTGTGGTTTTCACTGAGAATTTGGATGACCCCCAGAAAATGCTTCTTTTAAGTTGGGTCTTAGGATGAATATGGCCAAGACGTTATGGCAAACACCTTCAGCGATTTAAATCCTACTGGTAAAGTTGGAAATGAATCGTTGGAGATGATTAACCGATATGTTTGGCCATATCCTTTCAATTGGCAAAGAAAATAAACAAACGGAGGTATCGAGAAGAATACAGCTTGGATGGCCCGCTTTTATCAAAATGGAAGACATTCTGAAGCCTGCCAAAATTCTGCAATGTCTGAATTCTCGCCTCTATAACCAGTGTGTTTTCCTACCATGACCTACTTACTTACATGGACGCTCACGCTCACGCATGGAGGCTGTGTACAGACCGATAGTTTCACAGAGAGCCATGGAGCATTCCATACTTGGCAGAGGTACGTCTTCGACATCCGAAGACGTACGATGGTTTTCAACATCGGAAAACGAATTGTGGAACTAAAGTGGAGCTGGGCAGGACACTTGGCAAGGCACGGTGATGACTGATGCGTCCGAGGACTGGAAGAAAAAGTATTGGTCGGCCGGCGGCGAGATAGGCGGACGATATTGTTGCCATCGTGGGTAGAATCTGGATGAGGCTGGCACAGGAACGTGGGGATTGCCACACGAAAAGAAAGGCCAATGCTCAGCAGTGAGCGAAGTCGGGCTGTGGATGATGATGATGAATCACGATGTTGAAGAAAGTTGCTAAGGTTGTTAACATGCGATAGAGCTATGTAAATTGAGAAGTTATCCCCCGCAGAGGACACGGTGGAGCATACGGTGAAGGTCTGCCCTGCTTGGGCGGAGCACCGCCGTGTCCTCGTCGAGGCGATCGGCGGCGGCGACCTCTCGCTACCGGCTCTGGTTCACTCCATGGCCAGAGCGAAGAGGCAAATCTCACAAAAAATATGGGAATAAATACGATACAAAAAAAACAAAAATAAAAACACCTTTAAGGATTCGAACCCACACCTATTATTTCGAAAGGCAGTTTTTTAAACCGAAGGTCTATGAGTTCTGTTGACATTTATTTCAAATAGCCGATCTTATTTATGTCATGATTTTTGGCTGCTGAGCTCTCCGAAAGTATAGCGTGATGATAATCATTGCATAAGTTAGACCCATAAGTATCTGCAATATTGTAATATGTTTATGGCTTCTTATAACGCTAAACTGTTTGGAAAAATGTCGAATAAAATTTTAAATGTTATTTTAAGTACACAAAAACCCATTTTATTATTATTTTGACAATATTATGCAGTAAAAATACATTTCAAAATACAAAATAAATACAAAAATAATAACAGTTGCTGGGGATCGAACCATGTGACAATTGTCGTTCAAAACAGACATTTTTGAATATTGCTCATCCCCCAAAGCACATAGATTCAAGATGAAAATCATTTTGTCCAAATAAACCGTTTACATACACTTTTGAATTGTTAAGGTCAGTTAGTCAAAAACATAAAGCTACATTCCAAAGCGTAGATTTCTATGGAAAAGAACATGCAAGAAACTCCACGGCCATTCTTTTAAATCATGAGCTCTGACATGTGAAAATTCCCAATTAAAAAATAAATCTTATGTAATGTAAATAAACATTAAATTTGCGGCACAGCGGAGTGCTCGTGTGTTTAGAAAAATACTGGTTACATTCTATTCTATTCTATTTTTGTTTATGGAAAAGTCGAACCGTCCAGTTCAGCACTGTTACGACGCTAGAACCAGAATTGTTCAAGACCGACCAAGTCCGACGTCCAAGGCGACACAACTAGATTTGCGTCCTACACGAATCACAATTGATCGCGGAGGCTTAGTAATAGGGTCCCGTCACCGTGCGTACGGTACCCTAATACTTAATCGGTAATAGAATAGCCATTATTTGCAAATCGAACCGTTCGACCTTCCGAATTTGAATCTATCGCGCAGGCTTAGTAGTAGAGTCCCGTTAGCACTTTGGTACGGAACCCTACAGGCCTGGATTCCCAGTCCAGTTCAGCACTGTAACGACGCAAGAACCAGAATTGTTCAAGACCGACCAAGTCCGACGTCCAAGGCGACAACAACAATCCGAACAAATCAGAGATTTCTTTTTACGATTTTGGACTCGAAACCCTGTCAAAGACTTGAAAGACCTTTTATGCGACCGAATACCCTAGCGAACGACAATGCTGTTAAGAATCGTGTGGGAGTCATACTCTGACGGAAAATCTTAACACCGTTACAGAAAAACGCGTCATCAGTGCTACGCCATCTATCGACCATTTGGTAAACTGACAAAATATTTGGCCGAATGGAGACGGTAAATAAGGAGCCCATATATAACAATAAGTAACGTTATGGTATTAAAATGTTCACTTTTATTTTACTACTTATTAAAAGTTTCACAAACAACTCAACAATTTGTTTTGATGTTATTTTCATGCTTACCTGCATTTTATCTTTCTCAATAGATGGCGCTAACAGTCGGTCACCGCAACGCTTAGCGCTGTATGAAGTTCCTTACTAAAATTAAAAATTCAATATCTTTTGATTTTGTGGGTCGATTTTGATGAAATAAACGCTATATGTTACTCGGGCCAATCAGTGGTTTTTGCGTGATGCTGGCACAAACAATTGGACAAACAGACAAGCAGACAAAAATTTCAAAAATGGCATTTTTGCGTTTTGTACCTTTTTCCTAACATTTCTCAGTTATTTTTATGCGAAAATATTCAATGTACAGACACGGCAAATCTACGATTTTATTATATGTATAGATAGAAGATAGATAATAGATATAGATATTTTTTGTTTATTGTCGAAAGATTGCTACCAGAACTTTGTTGTGTTTACTCTCAAGGTATCTAATTCCAAGCTAGATACATTATGTACGAAAGTGCATTCTATTCTACCCACCTCTGTACCAAATGCAAGCTTGATGCTCTTAATTTTTTGTCAGCACACAGCTCCATCTGTGTGCGACATGATAAACCTTGAAAATACATAACTAACTACCTTGTTTGATTTCGATCAGATCGATTCAGACATCGTCGTAGTGTTGACTCGGATACATAGATGGCGTAACATATCTACACTAGCCAAGCTGCACAAAGTTTGAAAAAAATAAATAGGTTGTAATTATGTACTTGAGCACTATGCTTGGTTTTCTTTATTATGCTGCGACTATGACCGAATGGGATTCTGCCCTTACTTCGGTATTGTTCGTAGGATGGTTGAGTTACCAGAGCCTCTAGCAAAAGTGACAGCGATACGTTTACAGAAAAGTCAAAACTGTATTGGGTTGACCGGGCGCGTATTGCCAAACTGTATACTGACCCAGACCGGGGTTGCTCTGAGTTCGATCGCAGTTTGCCTTTGTAGTTGAAGAGCAAACTGTATACCTATTCAGAGAGTGTCTGAATCAATATACATTTTGCTTTAAAATACTAGAGCAAAATACATACAAGTCCAGACATCCATACTTTCCATAACAGAACCATATTTCTGGGTGGTTTAAAAAAAAATAACCACGAAGGTGATGTCGAGGTCTGTTCGCTCGCTTCGCTCGCTCACTTGACCCCGCCATCCCCTTCTAACCTAACCTGTCCGAGTCGAGGTGCCCCAAGTCCCGCAACAAATCGCTCGCAACAAATTGGAGTAAAATGCATACATTCTCAGATTGCTCTGAGCTCGTATGTACTTTGCTCCAATTTGTTGCGAGCAAAATGCATACCTTCCCAGATTGCTCTGAGCTCGTATGCACTTTGCTCCAATTTATTTGTGATTTTAATGAGCACGATGTAGTTCAGTACAGACTACGGGTGTCTGGGTCAGTATACAGTTTGGCAATACGCTGACCGGGCCTAGCGAAACGGCACGTAGGCAAGCCCAACCATTATTTCCAAAAAAAACTATTTTAAATATTATTTACTTGTTGTACACCTACCACAGTGTAGTATTTTTAATCCAAAGGTTGACTGGTAGAGAATGCCTTGTTGCATTAAGTCCGCCCATGTACCACTATTGGACATAAAGTATAAATAAATAAAAATATTTTGGCATTTCGACAATCACTATCACTGATATAATGTCATTTCATCTAGAGCCCCTTTTTTATGGATGGAAAATCATCAAATGACTCCTTCCGCTCTGGGTGCAGCAGAAGGGAGTGTCAGACTCTTACTGACTAAAACCCATCCATGCTTCTCCTAGTGCCCCTTTGCTTTTCAGGGCCGCGGTAACTCTTTCGAACAAAATCCGCAAACCTGGCAGGCTCTGGCCCTAACGGGCCCCGTCTACTATGCTGACATCTCTTTGAGGCTCGCGTGGCGTCGAATCCGGCCTGGCTTTGGTCGGACGGCGCCACCCAACCGTCCGCAGACCCGCACCTACGGTGGCCGGGAATCGCCCAGCGAATCTCGACGCCCGGGGCGTCTCCCTATGTTGCGGCGGCTGTGGCGTGAGGTTTGTGTCTCACTCACGCGGCCCGCATTCTCCTTCACTAGCATTATTGCTTCGCAGAAGGAAGTGACGGCTTCCCATGGCTCCTCGCTCCGTACCATGGATTGAACCAGGGTCGAAAGCGAGAGGTCACCGCCGCCGTAGACCTAGACCGTATGTTTCACCGTGTCCAGATTTTCTTTTGGATACGGTGGAGCTACTTAGGAGCCAAACTGCTGAGAATTAGTCTCACTTTGCCTATGAACCCTGAATATTCACCCGTAACAAATTAAACGCAAGTCAAGTGAGGCTATTGACAGTTGAAAACTCATTCAACAAATCACAGCACCGCTAGATAAGGTCTTTGAAAAAGTGGATCTTAACTTTGTAAAACAAAAATTAGCAGTCATAAAGTTCAATCAAAGTCCAAGAACCTTTACAAAAGCACACGATGAAGCAATGCACATAACTTCACCATAGAGCCACTATTACGAGTGAACTTATGTACTAAAGTAACAGTCGATACTCGTATCAAGATCATTGGCCTACGTGACTGTTTAGACGTAGTCTCATAGTGATTGATCTTGTGTTTTGTTTTTAGATTTACATAGAATAAGTAA
Source organism: Melanchra persicariae (assembly GCA_947386135.1). Taxonomy (NCBI): domain Eukaryota; kingdom Metazoa; phylum Arthropoda; class Insecta; order Lepidoptera; family Noctuidae; genus Melanchra; species Melanchra persicariae. Next base: position 1,156,173 of record OX376655.1, on the reverse strand, counting down.
AGGGCAACTGGTGTGAAACCAGTCTAACGGCGAGCTTATGCAGTTATCTATTTTATGTTTTTGTTATTTTTTTTTGGGACAAGTTCGCCACATATTCCCAAACCACTGCAACTTCTGAAAGTCAAAATCAAAAATGGCGACCCCCAGAAAATCGCCGAGTCAATGAAGCTCGACGAGTCCCGGAGAAATGATTTAACTGTCTTGGATCCCGCAACGAAACTAATCAGAAAATCACAGCGGAGGAGTAGGAAAATGGAGCACTTTGCTTAGAAGTAACCAATCCACTCTTGACTTGAAGACCCCCAGGTTATAAGATCCCTCAGATTAGGGTCCTCACCAGTAGCGTAACTAGCGGGATGGCAGACGATATATAAACTTGCAGTGTGCAACAACGATTTAACCATAGGATACTAGACCATTTTTTTCTGAGGATGGGAAATCATCAAATGACCCCTCCCGCTCTGGGTGGAGCGGCAGGGAGTGTCAGACTTTTACTGACTAAAACCCACCCATAATCCTCCTAGTGCCTTTCTTTCCAGGGCCGCGGTAACTCTTTCGAACATATTCCGCCACCCTGGCAGGAGGATACTAGACCATGGGAGGCATATAACGTTTAAGCTTGAAAACACACACGGAAATCGTATTAGTTGACCTTGACCAAACTCTACGGGTACGGGTAACAAGATGGCATTTTTGTTTTAACTAACGGCATTTTAATTGACCTTTTGATGATAACGAGTCATGGTGAGTGCGCCCCACTCCCGATACGTAGGTCTTAGTTTAATAACAACATTAATCATACAATAAAACCCTAATCTCTTCAAAGTTAGAGTGAACAGGCTCCTTCTGGGTAAGCTCGCTCCATCGTAGACTTTGTCTCTGTCATCTCTGACATTGACTAGAGTCAAGAGCAAACCTCACTAATAAAAAAAAATATTATATGTTTATTAGATTTTATATTGTTTACGTTATGGTGGCAAGCTTTTACGAAGTGTGGTTTTGTTTACACATACCACTCCGCCCGTGACTTCATTTGACATAGATTTAGTACAAACAATTTTAAAAGTTGAATTTCCAAAAATACCTTCTTTGTGCTCAGTGAGCATTTATGATGTAGGTGAGCACTGCTCATCATAATCATCATCATCATATCAGCCGAAAGACGTCCACTGCTGGACATGGGCCTTCCCCAGGGGGCCGGGGTTTGCTATAATTTCCACGCTTGGCAGGCGGGTTGGCGATCGAAGTGTAGCTGTTGCAATGTACCTACAGAGAATGTAATTAATTACCTACAGAATTGTAAACAGGAGTCAAGGGTTTAAGCTGAAAACCAGCGCTTAGCATCCCACTAGGGGACCTAAGCACAATGCTGACGCTTAAACCTTTTGCTTCCGGTATTATAGTTTTCTGTATGTTCCAATACTACTAGCTGTAATACTCCAGTATAATAGTATGTAGTAGAATAGAATACTATTCTATTCCATTCTATTCTATTCTATTCTATTGTATTCCATTCTATTCTAGTTAGTAAAGATTATAAATGTATCTTTCACCGTTAATGCTTGGCCATTAGTCAGGCAGAAAGGAGCCTTTAGTACCTCAGTCATTACATGGCTAAGTATAGCCATTCCACCACTGCCACGGTGATGGTTTCCAGCAGGAATATTTTCATGTTTCGTGCTTTTTCTTTTTTTATTAGTCACGTTTATTATTTTTCTATTCAAAATGATTGATAACGGCTTATGAATAGAAGAAACGTGATTCCAATGCCATTGAAATTTAGAATCGATCGCTTAGTATACTCTGCCTTTTTCGTAATTAGTTTTTTTCCTAAATTATAGATGGTTGAAGAATCTACATGTTACGACTTTCGATAATAATAATCAACATAGAATAAACAACTCTTTTTAGGGTAAAAGCGGGCCCCTATTACTAAGACTCCGCTGTCTGTATAGATAGATAGATAAACATTTATTTGATGCAAGGCAAGAAACACGTTACGGCACACAAAAGAGTTACATAGATTATGAAAAAAAAAAACTGAAATCATAAATCATCATAAATTATGTCTGTCACCAGGCTGTATCTCATGAACCTTTATAGCTATACAGTTGAAATTTTCACAGATGATGTACTTCTGTTGCCGCTATAACAACAAATAATAACTCACCCCTGTCTGCGGCAGTGGTAGCTGCCGAACTCAGCAGGTAGGATCGTTAGATTGTGGCCTGTCAGGGATGCGGATCTTGTTCGAAAGAGTCACCGCGGAACCACCCTGAATCGCAAAGGGCAAAAATATTTAAGGGGGGCTCCCATACAACAAGCGTGATTCTTTGCCCCTTTTTGTTTTTTTTTTTATAGGTAATGGTACGGAACCCGTCGTGCGCGAGGCCGACTCGCACTTGGCCGGTTTTTTTTTATTCAAGTGCCGATGTGCGTCATTTTATTAAAACAAAACTAGTGAAGATATGAGGAACTTGATCAAACTGGAATGCAAAGACTTTTAATAAGACAATTATACTTTTTGTGATAAAAAATATGTAGGTTTTATTTAATGAAGGGGTTTTTTTACAATATCATTATTTATGTAGTCGTATTCAAAAGTTTATGAGCCATAAGTTGAGAACTACTGTAGTCGGCACACTAGCCAGCCTGCTTCCAACAGTAACCTGAATAATTATGAGATTGCCAACTCCCTTAACGACAGCCAAAAAGTATACATGATATTAATTTGGCGCCAATCTTCCGAGACATTCTTGTATTTATATATAAGCAGAACCTGACCACAATCCATAAATAGCTTATGCCTACCAGACGGAGCCGGTCGCATATCTATGGGCATCACGTACGCACCATACCACCGACTGACGTCACAAGCAGCGTGTATGACGTGGGGGCTCTCATGAATACCTTTACACAACACTAAGGGCTTTTTTATAGGTTTATTGGCTTATTTTTATCTTTCCTGTGCATCTTTTCTTTATTGATTAACTTGTCACGAAGGCTCTGTGTTACTAAAAGATTTGTTTTAAACACTGTTGTTGTTTTCGTACTAAGGTGTCAATGATCTTAGATAGCAAGGAAATCTACTGTAAGACGTGTTTTAAGGTTCCGCACTTCTGTATGGAGAAACGGAATCCTTATAGAATCAGTGGGTTGTCTGTCCGTCTGTCAGAGCCGATTTTCTCTGAATCTACTGGATCGATTCAGTTGAAATTTAGTACACATATAACCTATAAAAATTGAAACCCCCCCCTCCGCCTTATCTCCGAAACTTCTGACCCAAAAAAAATTGAAAAAAACAAATTATTGCTCTTTACCTACAAGATTACAAGAAAACCTATAAAAAGTCTGATTTTAGAGTGAAAAAACCGGCCAAGTGCGAGTCGGACTCGCGCACGAAAGGGTTCCGTACCATTACTTATCTATAAAAACGATTTTAGGTCAACGGGAACTACCCTATAGGTTTTCGACCCAAAACCTGTAGGGTACTTCCGTTTGACCTAGAATTGTCAATTTTGGTTAAAAGCAAGATCTTACAGCACAAGTAAAGGGAAAATTCCGAAAAATTAAAAAAAAATAAAATTACGGTAAATTTTGGTACTTACAAGTTTTCGCGAAAATCTAAATTTGCCCATATCTTTTTACCGTGATCATTCCGGATCTTGATATTTATATACCTAATAGGGAATATAGACCTCAGTATTTGGCATAAATTTAAACTTGCTAAGTCCACCCGATCCTGAGAAAATCGGTGGTGTACACACGAACGGATGGACAGAGGGACAAGAGAGTGAATTTATAAGGGTTCCTTTTTTACCTTTTGAGGTACGGAACCCATATTAATAATCGTTGGGAACACTTTGGACGCGAGTCCGACTCGCACTTGTTTTTTTTTTAATAATTCCATTATTAAAAAAGCAGGCGTAACAGTAGATTTCGCCAAGGGAATCAAAGAGTGTCTTGTGTCGTGGATGCTACATTGGCGTGTGATGGAGGATCCTGGGCTATCTTTCTTACGCAGCAAAGAAATCCAATGTTCACCGACCGAGTCAAACACGCCCAACACGTGAGCCAATCAATATTAATAACTCTTCCGTTACTGAGTGAGTGAGTGAGTGAGTGAGTGACTGACAGACAACGCACAGCCGAAACCACTGGTCGTAGAAAGCATGTTGGTTCCCACCTGTATCCTCGAAAAGATAGATTTGATAGTGGAACCATCTCGAGAATAACGCGTCTTTTCTCACCTCCTGCAATATAATTAAAAGCGTTGCTATTTCCTTACCTTGAAAAACAGCGAAGTTTTTGAATTTTATGTGAGAAATGGTTTCTTTATCGTTAGAAGTCCAGCAGAAAGTTCCCATCGATATTAAATTATCAAAATATGTGTTGAAATCGAATCAAAGTCATTCAACCATGCTTGATGAAGAGTCACAATAGAATCCTTCACTTGAATAACAATGGCTTTGTCATTCAAGTGAAGGAGTAGAGTATGAGAACTTGACCTGTCACGTAGACCTGCGGACTACGCAACTCTGACGTCACAAGTGACGAAGATCCTTCATGATAATGATCTGGTTCACCACATGGTCACGACACGGTTGTTAAGTATCTAGTATTAGATACTGAAATATTGTTATAAATTAAACATAGAGTAGGTTTGCGTGTGATGATTTCTTAGGTTTATCCTGTTTGTAGATTTTTTAAATTTCCGTCCGTCATAGTTATTTTTTTTTCATGAATGGACTACCGTCTATCATCCACCCAAAAATCCATCCATAAAAATAACTCTTCTCTTTCAATTCTTGGTGGCCATGACTTACAAAAACGACCTCTATTAATATAACCTCACAGTACTTACATGAAAAAAAAAGTTATCATAGAAATATACGGTTCGATTTGACAACCTCCTTTTTTTCGGTTAAAAAACCGAAATAAAGCAACAAAACGAAAGAGGTTGCATAAGAAACTTAATTAAAAAATTTCCAATAAAAGCGTATCTGCCCTACAACAGGACGAGAATTCATTTGTTCAAATTTCGAACGGACCACTTGTGACGCACACACAGCATCGACCACAATTATTATCATGCATACCTATAACATTATTTCCACATGCCTTGTATTTGTATTGGCAATGGAAGATGCAGTCATTTTTATTTTTACCACTTTGCTAACTAGCTGATATTTCTACAAGGCATTATTTTTCACAAGAGCTCCAAGGTGGACTAATTTATTAGTAAAAAAACAGACTTCCAAAAATAACACTACAAAGTACAAGATAAGTTTAATTTCGGAAGTCGGTGTTTTTCAGGGATTCAGAGAAAGTGTTATTGGGTCTTTCCATGTGAAATTTCTTAGTAAGCACGCTTTTCTACGTGTATTCTATGGTATACCTTTGCTTAACCCTTGTGATAATATAGGCGTAACATTGTATAGTGTTAATGTGAGAGGCTGTGGTGAAGTTAAACAAAAGTACTTATTTATTTATTAATTCACTTACAGTTCAGTCAACAGGATACCACTAATTGAACTGTTCTGAGCCATAAGTGACTTTGGTCTATTTATAAATCTCAAGCATACAAACGTAATTATATCTGAGTTAAGTCAAAAAATAAAAAGGCCAGTTTTGACAGCAGGATACAATATTACTTTACTAGTAAGTGCGAAAGAGACATGAAATAAATCTCTTTGTTGTATCCTTCTGTCAAAACGGGCCTTTTATTTTTCGACAACAATATTATAATACTATGGAACGTCAAATGAACATGCCGCCAACGCGTTGAAGTCTTTTCTTCTATAAATTAAAATATCAGTTTTTTCGTGATTTCAGTTTTTAGTTCCAAAAGACAGAAATCAAGTTGTTTGTTTACGAATTCAACAACTTCTGGGATTTTCCTACTGGTTTTTAGACCACAAGTCGACCAAATGCTACGATTGTATGAACCAAAATGTTGCTTACTATTATCGTAGTTAGAATATAAAAATCAAACAAGGAAAGTTCATCACAGAGGAGGTTCCTACATCACATAATATGAGTATACTTTATACATCTATGACTACTTAGTAATATGGTTCTGCCCTTCAAAGGGCAAATGCAACGCGATACAGTTCAGGGCAGTTCTCAGCGGGGTCAGGGTGACAACATATGTAATAAGACCTCATTAAATACTGATCAATTGTGAATTATTATACCATTGGGTCGATAGGTAGCTATAAATATATCTGTGTTTGTGGCGAAATTATATTTTTCCTACTCCTCCGCTGTTTTTGTTTGATTAATTTCTTTGCGAGATACAAGACAGTTGAATCGTTTCTCCGAGACTCGTCGAGCTTCATTGACTCGGCGTTTTTCTAATGGTCGTCACTGATGATTCTGGCTCTCAGGAGTTGCAGTGGTGTAAAGTTGTCTCAGAAAAAAAGGTATATCGAGATTATTTAATACACGCTATTGCAGTCCAATACTGGCCATCCGAGCTACTCCACAACACCCGATCTTCTTCCGCATCCAGCTTGTCCCAGCCACCTCAGGGACTTGATATACAAAGCGGGTGCGCGGCCAGGGCGCTGTGAAGAAAATGTATGGCGTCTGTCCGCGCGCCCGCGTCGCTAAGTATATTTCGATTCTTTGGCGCCATACTTTTTATCTTGTCAGCGCCCTGGCCGCGCGCCCTGTCCGCTTTGTATATCAAGTCCCTTAAAATCAGTCCACCTATCTGCCGTAGTTTCCACTAGTCTGCTGCATTGGCTATCGATCCTCCGGTAAACATGGTCAACCCATGGCCACTGGCACTTCAGCTTGCTGCTTGTCAAGTTGCATATTTATTTATTAAAACTGCATGCAACACAAAGGTATAAAGACGGATTTAACCCCTTAGGTTTTCTCAACCAGTCCACTAAGGATGGTAAGGCGATGATATGGCAGGTGCAAAAAAAAAAGAAGAAAATGTATTTTAAGTTAAATGTGTACAAAAGAAGGCTATAAATAAATGACACAGATTGGCCCACCAACTTACGTTCAAACAGGTTCAATGCCTAAGTCGATAAAGTTTTAAATATTACTCTCAGTTCTCAGAAAGCTTATTATAAGTATAACATCCAGAAATCATGTTTTCCATGAAACAGCCTCATGATAACTGTAGAAGAAATGTAAACATGTTTCGGATCATAACGATAACTAAAATTCACGTGATTACGTAACCGAGTAATCAACTCATAAACACTTAAACTTGAGTAGTTCTTCAGTTCTGGTAAATATTACCATATTTCGGGGTTTCCATGAACAAATCAACAAGCTATAAAATATAACGGAACGTAAATAATAGCATCGCCACGTCTGTTCTATGAGTTAAAGTTTTGTGAAGAGGGGAAAAATATTTAATACTTGGGTAGACGGGGATTTTGTGTATGTAAATGCACATAATAAAATATACAAAAGTTCATGGGTTATTCTGGCAAATTTATTCGATGAACGATTTGATTGAGTTCAGTGGGGAGCAATTGTAAATAAAGCTAGATACATCAAAGTTATAAAAACAATAAAATTAACCTGCTTTTGGCATTTTCTCCGAATCTTAGTATATGTTTGGCTTAGAAGAGAAACACAAAACCATGCATTTTTACAAAATAACAAATAATACTAAAACTGTTTTACAAAGAAAAATGTATTTTTTTAGAAGTCAGTGTAAAAACAAAGTAATTAAAAAAAATAAACCGACTTCAAAACTGTAGTTATTTTAATTAAAAACTGAAAAGGGAGAAACAAAAGTTTATAACGTTGTATACGTTGTCACTTGGTAGTCGTATATCGGTATACGCCGCCGAAAGTACTAATGATTATAAACAAATTTTGTAATGAGACCAACCCTGAAAAATCGAAAAAAATCTACTGTTTCATACATTTTCGTCGGGTGAATATTACATTTTGTATGAAACGTTATCCTATTTACAACTTTTACTTTTTTTATTTTTTGATATTTCAGAGTTGGTCCCATGGTAAAAGTTGTTTATATGTAATGTGTTGGTGTTTTACAAATAACCCTGTGTATATGACGGAGTTATGGCCGAACATTCATAAAATAAAAAATACATAATATCAAGACATCCAAAATGATAACCTCCTCGTTTTTTGAAGTCGATTAAGAAAATAGGACCCAATTAAACAAGCCATTGCCTTAACTTTCGATAGACACAAATTAAACAAACACAGTACAATGTCACGGTCACATTATGTCACTAAGTTAATTAATGACTTCCTGAACGACGGCGACGCTCTGAGAGCTAATTCTACAAATTTTTAAGCAACGTCCGCATTCGCATGTCAGTCACAATCTGTCAAAAATGTATGAAAATAGAGGTTTTTTTGACAGATTGCAACTGCGCAAATGAGGACGTTGCTTAAAAAAAAAATTCACAAAAAAACACTACAAGTACAAAATAACTTTAATTTCGGTAGTCGGTGTTTTTGGTTGCTTCTTAGTCATTTGACACCGATTTCCGAAATTAAAGTTAGTAGTACTTTGTAGTGTTTTTTTTAAGTCGGTGAATTTTTGTGATTTTTTTTTTTATTTTTCATTTTTTAGTGGTACCCCACACCTAACAACACCACTAGAAAGCCACAGGAAAGCAAAAATACGCAATTTCGTATACATAGATTCCACATATTTTTTCCAGCTATTTGTATTTAAAAACCAAACTGCTCAACCGATTTTGATAGAATTTAAATGGGACCAATCGAAGTGTTATATCCTTTCACATAAAACAATTGAATTTTTCAAATCGGTATATAAATGACGGAGATATGAGGTAACAAACACAAAAAAAAATATGTCGAATTGAGAACCTCCTCCTCTTTTGGATGGTTAAATAGTAGAACTTAAACTGAATATTTGATATTAATTTCAGCTTGATTCCTCCACGCGTTCCTGAGAAACACGGTCTTGACAGGCGGATAGACAGGCAGACGTTTAAAATGCCGACTGAGGTACGGAACCCGAAAAACACTAATTTTTTATTTTTTTTATTGAGGTAATGGCTTGCTCTTGACCACGATCACGCCTGATGGAAAGCATAGATGAGGTCTATGATGGAGCGAGCGTGCTCAGAAGATGCCTGTTCACTCTTGATTTGAAGGCAGACGGGTTGTATGTGGAAGGGAACACAGACGCTGGTAGAGAGTTCCACACTTTGGCTGTGCGCGTGGAGAGGCGTGCGTGAGGAGAAGCGCTGAGTACGACTGGGATATCGTCCAATTGCGGATGGTACCCAGCAGTACCACAGCAGTACCTACGTCTGACATTTACTGAATATGCAAAGAATTTTATCCGATTCCAAATAGTTCAAAATCAATAGTACACCGCGCCGGCGCCGGCGCCTGCTAGAGTGACCTCCCGAAGCCCGGAGACTTTGCCCTTGGCAGTGACCACAGAGCGTGACAATCACTCCGGCCAGCTGTGACTGCGAACGCACGTTGCATACACATCGCATACATATAACTAATTAAGTATTTATTTACACATTACATTCTTTGTACTCCATTCAATTTGGTGGTGGGATATAGAGGTGACTCAACTTATTCGAATGCGCTTTTGTTCAAAAGGGTTCCGATGGTCTTTTGTTTTTTGTAAGTCTTTTAGAAACATAATTAATAGAATACTGTAAATTTATTTTTCCAAAAAGGTGGAGTATTATACTGAAAATAATTGTTATTAACCACTTTATTACAAGTATGCGCACGAGTGCATCGAGAAGTAATAGGAACTGATCCCGGACCATATAAGGATACTTTGTATGAGCATGTTCACGTAGACACTTGAACATCAAACTATCGACTAAACATTTTGATGAAATTAACGGTAACAAAAAATATAAAAAGAGCCTGCACCTAATGTAAATGTTATGCGTCCGTTCTATTTTTAAATATTTCGGAGAAAAATTATCATAAAATTTTTGTTCATACATCTTAGTTATTTCTAGATCTGAGTGCCAATTCCACTTATTTTTAAGCAACCCTCGCATTCGTATTTCAGTTGCAATCTATCAAGAATGTATGGTGAGTTGAGGCTTTCTCGACAGATTGCGACTGACATGCAAATGCGAACGTTGCTTTAAATTAGTAGAATTCCGAATTACCGGTCAATGAGACGAGATGTGACCATGAAGTGATGTGATGTAACGATACTTGGCGACTTTTATGCCCAGCTGTGGACGTCTTTTAGCTTAATTTATGAAGATGAAGTATGAGGCGGATTAAAATCAAGCCTTATTGCATTATGTGTGAATGCAGAAGATGAAAATGTTCCATGAGCTTGCCCTCATCATCATCATTATTTCAGCAGAAAGACGTCCACTGCAAGTCAAGTCAAAGCATTTATTTCAATTAGACCATTTACAGGTACTTTTGAATCGTCAAGTTCGGTCGGTCAAAAAGATGAAGCTATTTGCACGTTCCAAAGCGTAGATCTCTATGGAGAAGAACAAAATTATGGTTACATCATTCATATTTAAATTATACATATATGTGAGAACGATATAAAAGACGTACAGGATAAAAGAGTCCGGAGTAAAAAAGAAACAATTCAAAGAAATAATTAAAATAAACCATGGCAGCCGAGAGATGACCAGTCTCAGCTGACGGCGCCCGTTCACGAACATGACGCATACGCTAGCACCATTCGGCTCAACCGCTGCAATATCCCCCAAGTGTGGCCACATCGACGGGTCCAATGCGTTTCGCATCCCGCGATTTCCCAAGGCCTTCACCAGGTCATCGGTCCACCTGGCCTTCCAACGCTACGTTTTCTGGTACGCGGATGCCACTAAAAAACCATTCGGCCCCATAGACAAGCAATTATCTGTTCACTGCCACATAAGTTTGGCAATTCCTCGGGCTATTTCGGTATCCTCGGTTCTCCTGTGAGCTATCTTCATTTCTGGCTCGATCATCCAAGTATAGCCTTTTCCATTATCTTTTGGGTAGCTTTAAGTGTTCTGATGAGCTTGCCCGACATTGAAAATATTATGAGGATGACTCAGTAACCTTCACTCGCGAGAAGAATAAGATTAACTACTCAAAACGTATGTAGATACTCTATATAATATTACATTTCTTAGAAACAAAGTTAAAAGTTCAAGGTGAATGTTTGTTTACGTATTTTGCTTGTTGTAAGTAAACAAGGACAACATGAATGTCAAAGTTTTCCATTTTTAATACAGTTTTCGAAATCAACGAGTTTGGGTAGCTTGTGTACGAGTGTGTCAGCCAATAGTACTCGTAAAGAACAGAAGGTGAATTTCTGATATTTTAGGGAAAATATAGGGTTCAATTTTAGACAACTCACTTCTGGGCCTAAACCACCAACTCTTAAAGTAGTATTACTTCAATATTACTTCCAGTGGGAAAGAGACGGAGCTATACAGGACGTATAGCTCCGTTAGGCCCCAGGCCGCGACAGCGCTTGTATGGCAACCATGCCTGCTACAAGACAATAATATCCTGTGGCCCTTGGCACTGGTGTAGCTAACTAGTGTAAAAGAAAATAAAACACCGGCGAGTCGGACTCGCGCACGGAGGGTTCCGTACCATTATCTATTAAAAAAAAAAGGCAAAAAAATACGTTAGTTGTATGGGAGCCCCACTTAAATATTTATTTTATTCTGTTTTTGTTGTTATAGCGAAAATTTCAACTATCTAGCTATTTTGACAATGTCAAATATCACGGTTCATGAGATACAGCCTGGTGACAGACGGACGGACGGACGGACAGTGGAGTCTTAGTAATAGGGTCCCGTTTTACCCTTTGGGTACGGAACCCTAAAAACGACGAAGCTCTTCGAGAACAGACCGCTCAAGCACCGGCAACACACCGGTGTGCGCCGAATTAATCGCGAATTTAGTGTTTATTTACTAATTACATAAGATTTATTTTTTATTTGGGAATTTTCACATGTCGGGGCTGGAGTCGGGTAGGTAGTGCCCTTGCGCTTCGCTTGGCTCATCTTGCCGATAGATAACCGTACCAGTACTTTCATAGATTGTTTTTTTACAAAGTAACAATTGTATTCCTCATCTAATTTATAAATATGCGAAAGTTTGGATGTTTGGATGTATGTTTGTTACTCAATCACGCCAGAACGGCTGAAATGATTTTGATCAAATTTGACACAGAGGTAGATTATAGTTTAGAATAACACATAGCTTTTTATCTCGGAAGTATGCTCTCTTGGGATAATTCACCTACAACTTTTTTTAGTCGTTAAGAATTAAAGTGGTAATAGATAGACAAACAGATAGGTAGACTAACTTTGGCATTTATAATATTGTTATGGATAATCGAAAATAATAAAACGAGCATATTTTGGAAGTTTAGATAAGATAGAACTTCTGCACTATAACTTCTTCATCTTGACGTGCTTACTTATCGGCAGTATCTAGTAGTACGAGTACTGTCTGTCTATCGCCAGATAAATTTGCAATAACGGTCACTATCATACGGTCAAACAGAAATAAAGACATATTGCTGTTCTGAATCGACAATTATCGTGATCCTTTACTTATTCTAGTATTGAAAAACGATTCATAATTTATTGTCTAGGTACCTACGAACCTCGGAGGTGGACCGCAGTGGTCTCTGCTTCCGCTGTGGTCAGCCCGGTCACAGGGCCGGCTCGTGCAACGCCGCGCCCCACTGCGTAGTATGTGCGGCAGCTGGTAAGCCGGCCGACCACTGGGCCTGCGCTCCATCCGCCAAAGCCGGGAAGCCCTCCGCCACCGCCGTCTCCGCCGCGGCCGCCGCCACTGCCGCCGCTTCTGCCGCCACTGCCGGTACCACCGCAGCTGCTGCTTCTGCAACAGCCGCAGTAGAGCCCCGACAAGGGGCTCCGGAGGGGGCTGAAATGGAGTGCCAATAATGGCCCCATTTCGCCTCCTCCTGATGAACGTCAGCCACTGCGCCGCACAGGAACTGATGCTCCTGAGCATGGCGCAGTGACTGATGCCAGCGGACGGCGAGCAATGGGTAGGACACCGTCCGTTCAGAACAGCCCCGGGTCGACGGCGCGCTGTGTTGCACGCGCGACGAATCAACAGCAGTCAGCAAAAGACGGGGCCCGTTAGGGCCAGAGCCTGCCAGGGTCGCGGATTTTGTTCAAAAGAGTTACCGCGACCCTGGAACGTAAAAGGCACTAGGAGGAGCATGGATTTCAGTCAGTAAAAGTCTGACACTCCCTGCCGCTCCACCCAGAGCGGAAGGGGTCATTTGATGATTTCCCATAGGTACTTTAAAAAAAAGGTGTACCTACCTACGAAGAGATATTAAGAAAAGGGCAATAATCTGACGTCGACCATAGAATAATTTAACCACAGTCGTATTTACGTTACCATGTAAAATCTTAATAATGTATTGTGTTTTAAAGCTTTTGCAATCGGGCTCAAAGAAGCCATTGCAACTCTAAAGAGATTGAGGCTTTGAACTTATTTTATTGAGTAAATGCATAATCTACGTTTGTTATATACAAGGTGGCCAAACCCGATGTACTAAACTTTTAATTGCGATATATCTATACTAATATCCAGAGATTAGCGCGTTCAAACATACAAACTCTTCAGTTTTAGAGTTTGTATGTTTGAACGCGCTAATCTCTGGAACTACCAGTTGGATTTGAATAAATCTTTTTGTATAAATAAGTATGATAGCCAGATTCAAGAGACAGCGGGCAAAAGCTAGTTTTTCATAAAGCAAACATCTCCAGTTGTTTTATATGGCTTTGCGATTTAGTGTAGTAAATTATAACATCAGCCAAATTTCCACCTTTTTTCCGTGTTTTTCATCTCGCAATCTTTTTAATTATTCTATTCACGTAATAATAATTAACATTCTGCTTTTAATGTTTAAAATACGCCACAATACGTCCCTATAGATAACACCATTGAAAAGGGATCCGTGGTAACTGTTGAATTTGGAGGTCAATTAACGCTTTCGACCTATAAAATGTTCGTCACAAACTTCGACTTCTTCATGACTTGCGGTTCGTTTTATAAGAACCAGCAGCACTTGCTATGTGGGCTCTTTAAAGGAGAATAATGAAATTACTCCACATAATTTGTTAGTCGAAGTGAATTAAGGAACGTCTTAAACTAATCATTAGGCTAACTCAAAAAAACGCAAAACAGTTACTTTATTAATAATGCCGACAACAAGGTAAAAGCAACTTGGAGAGTTATAAACTCAAACAAAACCAATTACCCAAAAGAAAGCCCTTCGCCAATACACACAGATAATAACAAATGTACCACCGAACCAAATGAGATCGCCGAATTATTTAATAACTATTTCATTGATCAAGTTCAACCAACAAATAAACATAATCACACCACGGATTACAAAGCCACATTAATAAACTCTAACCCTAATTCGATATTTTTAGCACCCACTACTCCACACGACATTCATAAAATTATTAGTGCTTTAAAAAATACGAATAGTTCCGGTTATGATGATATTGTTACACATGTGATTAAAAACGTAACTTTTGAAATCTCACAAGTTTTAAGTTATGTTGTAAACCTGTGTATAGATAGAGGAACATTTCCTGAAGATTTAAAACTGTATATTATAACACCTCTGCATAAAAAGGACGATAAACAAAATATAAAAAATTACAGGCCTATAGCGCTTGTCTCAGTTTTCTCTAAAATAATTGAAAAAGTTATTTATAATAGCCTGTACTCCTTCCTTGAAAAAAACAATATTCTAACCAAAGAACAATATGGTTTCAGAAAGCATAAAAATATTAATATGGCAATCTATGAATTAGTAAATGAAATTATTTCAAATATGGACAAAAAAACACCAGTTACCGCTTTATTCATGGACATGACGAAGGCGTTTGATTTCGTAGATCACAAAATTAAATAAGCTTGGAATTAGAGGTACTGTCCTAGAACTAATTAAGTCGTACTTAGTCAATCGAAAATAAGTAACAAAAATTAAAACTGTCTGTCCGAAAACTAAAACTGAACTAACCTACCTATCCAAACAAAGACTTATACTTTACGGCGTACCACAAGGGAGTGTTCTGGGTCCGTTATTATTCCTTGGTTACATCCCCAAAACCATAGAACATCCGATGACTCTATTCGCTGATGACTGTACTACATTATTTACAGAAAGTAATTTAGAATCATTCGAAAATAAAATAAATAATAGTTTAGGACTAATAATTCGATGGCTAAACGACAACAATTTAAAAATTAATTTTGAAAAAACCCGTATTATCAACTTTAATCAACGAACGAATACTATTAATCCAAAAGTTAAATTTGAAGAAAACACGATCTCTAAAATCGACAGCACGAAATTTTTAGGCCTTCCATCAACACATGACATGGAAGACACACGTTGATCATGTAATTAAAAAGCTCAATCAGTATTGCTATGCGTTATATAATCTAACCAAGGTCGCCAATCGTAGTACTGTTCTTACCGCTTATCATGCATACGTCTCTACCACACTGCGATACGGCGTAATATTCTGGGGTAATTCTTCGGACAGAGAAATTGCCTTCAAAGCCCAAAAAAAGTGTCTCCGTGCAGTATGCATGATCAAAAACACTGATAGCTGTAAACCTTTCTTTATTAATTTGAAAATATTAACACTTCCGTCTTTATATATTTATGAAGTTGTCATGTTCATAAAAAATAACAAAAACAGATTCGAAACCTTATCCACCAAACGCCACCAAGGTACACTTAAATCCATAACCCATCAAACTACCCTTTTTTCAAAAAGTTTTCTAGGAATGACACCAAAAATATACAACAAACTGCCTAAAATCATAAAATCTTCAAAAGACCTAAACTCGTTCAAGCAAACACTCCACAAGTTCCTGGTGCACAAAGCATATTATAGCATTAATGAATATTTAGAAGAAAAGTGAAACCTATTTCACTTGTACCTACCTCTGATAATTATAACTTTACCTCTGTAATCCACTGTTATTTTACGGAGGCATACGCAAGATCAACAATCATAATATCAACAGTTAAAACATCAACACCGTAAGACCAACGATTCAAAATCTCAACACTTCAGAATCTCAACAGCTTAGTAAGTCAACAGTTCAGAAGATCAAAGTTTAAAATCCCAACTTTGACATGGGGCACCCCGACTCGGATAGGTTAGGTTAGAAGGGGATGGCGGGGTCTAGTGAGCGAGCGAAGCGAGCGAACTGACCCCGCCATACCCTTCGTGGTTATTTTTTTTCAAACCCTTGAGCCCCGCTAAGCGGGGCTCCGACTTGCTAGTATTGACCTAATAGGTACTTTCAAAGTTGGGATTTTAAACTTTGATCTTCTGAACTGTTGACTTACTAAGCTGTTGAGATTCTGAAGTGTTGAGATTTTGAATCGTTGGTCTTACGGTGTGACTACAAAAAGTAAAGTTATTTTATACTTTGTAGTCTACTAACCTAAACAACACCACTGGAAAGTCACAGGAAAGCAAAAATACGCAATTTCTTATACATGGATGATTTTTCCACATATTTTTCCCAGCTATTTGGATTTAAAACCCAAATTCTGAACCGATTTTGAAGAGAAAAAAAAAATAAAAAAAATACAACCGAAATGAGGACAACCTAATTGAGAACATCCTCCTTTTTTTGAAGTCGGTTAAAATTTATCCAAAACAAAATTGCGACTGTTTAACGGATAATAAGGACACACACATTTTAGCGTTGTAGGATATACATCGCATCGCATTATTGTCTGTTCATTATAATACTCTTCCGTACAAGTTAGCGTGATCAATATTACTAAGTACCAACCTATACCAACATTGATGTACTTACTTGGCCTTACTTGACTGGACTTGACAAAAACATAATCTACAAGATTATGTTGTAAATTCGGTCTGAAAACATGCACTACCTATTGTATTGTTCCAATACATAAAGTCACATGGTTTCATTTCCATAGAAGTAAGTAGATGAAAGATGGTCGACCGATGGCGGTCGAAAGGTTCCAGCTAGAGTAACGCAGAGCATTGGTAGACCTCCCACAACACGGACCAATGACCTGGAGAAAGTTCAGAAATCCACTAAATGCGAAGACCGCGGCGGTCATGACTCATAATTGTAACGACGCTTCGAAGCCTCTGTCCGGCAGTAGATGTCTTTCTGCTGACTTGACCATCATGATGAAGCAGTAAGAAGTGCATACTGGCATTATTACAATTAGAAAATGATAAAAGAAAAATCCTTTGTAGCGCTTTCTGAAATGCGGTTCACCCAAAATGATCAAAAACTGCTTATCATAGAAGTCACGTGTTACCAATTGAGGACAGTAGAAAATCGATCGTTTAAAATACGCATTCCCTACCTTCCCTTTTCCCATTAAAAGTCCCATAGGTAAAGCTGGTAAGATATCAAGTGCAGGACATTTTTTTATTCTAGTGGAACCCTAACGTGAGAATATAGAAGTGAGTTATGGAGCAAACACACAAAAACCGCCATAAATTCATCTTGACTTGCGCACAAAAACATCAATTGCTTTACGGATGTGTCTCCACATTGTCTATGGGCCAAACAAATCGCCCGTGACAAATATTATCGAGATCTGAATACCCCAGTTTTTGTGGAACATTGTGTTTGTCCTCTCAAGTGATGATCGACTTGAGTACGCTATGAGTGACAATTCTTGAGAAGAGTGATTGTTTACATCCAACTTTAGTAGGTTCTTTACGACGTTTTTCTTGAACTTCTTGGGTTCCACTCATAGCTTGCATGCACGTTGTTCTGGGTTCAAACCTGGGCAAGTATGTGACTTACTCGTACTAAAAAAAAAAATGCTTTAATTTAGACCTAGATCCATATTGTGTTAGTATTATACAAACTTATAAGCTATGTTAGTACTTACAAAGATAAATTCATATATCTGTTGCACTCACCTGACTTACCGGGTACATGCACATGTACATGCACCCAATGCGCCATGATGGTGCAACACGGCTTATCACTAATGACCCCCAGAATGCTGTACTAAGCTTTTCTGAGATGTCACTACAACCCGAGAAAAAAAAATGTGGGGGATCCTGGAATTGTAATGAATAAAAGTTTGATATCGCCAACCCGCCTGGATCTAGCGTGGTGATTAATGCTCGTTCCTTCTCTGTTTGAGAACAGGCCTTTGCCCAGCAGTGGGACAGTAACAGGCTGGTAAGGTTCCACTATCTAGAGCCTGTCAGGGTTGTGGATTTTGTTTGAAAGAGTCAACGCGGCTCTGGTATGCAAAGTGCACTAGGAAGAGCACGGATGGGTTTTAGTCAGTAAGAGCCTGACACTCCCTCCCGCTCCACCCAGAGCTTAAGGAGTCACTTGATGATTTCCCATCCATAAAAAAAGGTTCCACACTCTCTTATTTACTATCTTACTATGAATGTATATAAAGACATATCTATATCCTAAACATTACTACTACACCTCAACCCAAAGCACTACTCATAAATGAATCATTTATAACAGTTTTCCGAACACGATGCAAGATCTAAAAGATCTAAATCAGGACCTTTTTTTTTTTATTTTTTTTTTTTATAGGATGGAAAATCATCAAATGACCCCTCCCGCTCTGGGTGGAGCAGCAGGGAGTGTCAGACTTTTACTGACTAAAACCCACCCTCTAGTCCTCCTAGTGCCTCTCTTCCCAGGGCCGCGGTAACTCTTTCGAACATATTCCGCAACCCTGGCAGGCTCTGGCCCTGGCGGGCCCCGTCTCCGTTGATCAGGACCTCATATTTAGTTTTTGCAGTTCTTCATTTCTTAGTATCCAAGCTACCTAATCGTATACTCACGAACGTATCTTGAAAAAAATTTGGCTAAAACATGCTCGTTGTGCAATTATAAACAGGCTTTTCTAGTTTTTCTTTCAGTGTTAATTGTTCTTGATATAATAGTCTATGGACGTGTGGTTTTAAACAAAAAAAACTTCACGTCAAAAAATATATAAAAAAATAATGAGTTTGTTTGTGTATTACGGTAAACGCATGAACCGATTTTGAAGAAGTTCGGTGCAGAGATAGATGAAATCCTGCAGATAGTTATAGGCTACTTTCTTCTGAGAAAATGTAAGTAACGCGAGCGGAGCCTGGGCCAAAAGCTAGTATAATATATGAATGTAGCAAATATTTCTATATTTTTTATGTTGTGTTTAATTAGTGACAATGCTAGTTTGCAGTCTAAGCGCTCAACCCAATCTTGTGACAATCTTAATTATTTTATTGTTTAAAATACCTACTATAATTAATACTCCTAAAACCTGCTCTCTGAAACTCATGCTTGAATCTGAACCACATGTGTTTATATTTGAAACAACAGTGGGTAATCTTCCATATATATATTCCATACATTATATTCTACCTGGGGATTACACCAAAAAACCATTACTTAAATATTTATTATAATTAATTCCTGAATAAACTACAAATTAAAATTTTGAACTAAACTAATTAACCGAAAATTATCCAACATAAACAGAGCCGCCCTTCACCTCTTTCCTGGACCAAGTGTGAATAAAAACAGGAAAAGCGCACCGTTGCTACAGGTCACAGAAAAATGGTTAATTAGCCGTGAATCAGTGGTTGTACCAGCACGTAGGTTTGGCTTGCGCAACGTATAAAAGGCTATAGTGACCAAACAGGCGCACAGTCGGAAACCAGCCTTGATAACGATAACACATATTTATTTGTTTATAATTTTCAATTAATTTTAGAAAGATGAAAGTGCATTTTTGTGTCGTTTTATGTTTGGCAGCCTGCGCCCACGCCGGGACCTTGCGTGAGTTTTCATTTTCTTTATAATTTTTATTAAATAGGTAAGTGAAAAATACATTCGTTGAGAAAATTGATTTTATTTTAAGTTAACATGATCCATTCTTTTAGTAAGAAATCTTACATAGTTAGTAAATTAATAAAAGTATAACAACACTTTTATTTTTAATTAGGTACTTATTTATTTAAATTCCATTGATTTAATCAACCAAAATGACATCATGGGAAATTAAAAGAATATAATGGGGAAACTCCTTACTCATCACATGCATAAACAATAATTTATTATTCAATGGTTCTACTGCTAGGTAATAGTTCTGGTATTACCAAAAAAGACATAGTGGATGGTGTTGACTCCTTATTAAAGCTAAACATAGGAAAGCTGATGTTATGTGCTTTTCCTTACTCTGAAACTTTTTCAGATGAACAAAATAATAACATTTTAAAGTTGAATAATACTATTCACTTGTTGACATGTTGTCATAGTGACAAATTATTGTATTTTGACACTAATAAGTTTGTTAGTGGTTTTAAATTAACTCAGGGAACTTTATCCCTGTCTGGTAAATATAGGCATATGATTGCTATGTTGATAGCATATAATATTAACGAGGTTATAGCTAATATAACAAATATTAGGATAAGTGACGAGCTTGTGTTGTCTAGTTGCACTAACAACATAGTGACTAATTATTGTGATTCCTTTTGTTGTACGAAGGAGAACCCACCTATAATGTCAACCTTCTTGGAGGCCACTACCAGTCAGATAGAGTATTCTCTTCCTGATAGAACTCATACAGGCATTTTAGACTCCTCAATTGTACATGTGGAGTTCACTCCAGATAATAATTTAAACTAAACAGCAAGACAACAGAAGTTACCCCTTCAATTAACGAACTTTTATTATTAGTGAATAATAACAAGGTATCTTCTGGCAACTTAATTAATTGTAAAAAACCTAAGGGAGGGCAATTCACATTAGTCGACAATTATTTCTTTAATTTCTAATTGGTCCCAACAGACCAATTAGAAATTAAAGAAATAATTGTCGACTTAAAAACTAAGAATTCGTCGGGATGGGACGGTATCTCCACGATTTTTATTAAGAGAGCAGTGGATTCCCTTATAGCACCACTAACACACATATGTAATGCTTGCTTTTCAAAGGGAGTCTTTCCAGATACGCTTAAAAAGTCCGTTACTGTTCCTATATACAAAGCAGGAGACAAAACTTTAGTGTCGAATTATAGACCAATCTCTCTACTTCCTAGTTTTTCAAAAATTATCGAAAAACTAATAAATAAGAGGCTAAAACACTACCTAGAAACACATAAACTTCTCTCAGGAAATCAGTTTGGGTTCAGAGAAAAAATATCAACCGCCGACGCTCTTCACAAACTAACCTCGTATGTAGTCGAAAACATTGATAGGGGACAGAAGTGTCTAGGTATATTCCTGGATCTAGCAAAGGCTTTCGACACCGTCTCTATACCTATTCTCCTGAACAAACTCGAGAACTTAGGAATTCGAGGAATACCTCTCCAACTTTTCCAGGATTACTTGACAAATCGAAAACAGGTTATAAAAATTGATAACAGTGTAAGCCATGAGGAAAATGTCACTTTCGGGGTGCCTCAAGGCAGTGTAATGGGTCCTACGCTGTTTTTAATCTATATTAATGACCTCTGCAAATTGCCTTTACAAAATGGTCAAATAATAACATTTGCAGATGACACAGTATTATTGTTCAGCTCCGACACGTGGAAAGAAGTAACCGAAGCAGCAAATGAAGGTTTTGCTGCAGTAACCTCATGGCTGGACAATCATTTGTTAACACTTAATCTTGACAAAACTAAATACATTACATTTACAATAAACGCCAGAACTCAACCTTCTCCTAAATCAATAATCATACAAACTCACAATTGCAACAATCCAAGTTCCTGTCATTGTAACCCAATCACCAGAACTAATTCAATAAGATATCTCGGTGTGATAGTAGACCAAAACTTAAATTGGAAAGAACACATCATGAAGGTAAGTAATCGCGCAAGAAAGTTAATTTATATTTTTAAAACTATTAGAAACGCATGTGACAATGAGCTATTAATAAAAATCTATTTATCACTATGTCAGTCTATACTGATATACGGCTTGAATGTATGGGGAGGAGCTTCAAAAACCACCATGTTGTTTGTCGAAAGAGCCCAACGCATGGTACTTAAAGTTATTTTTCGCAAGAACTACAAGTATCCGACACACCTACTTTACTCAGAACTGGGAGTCCTCACGGTACGAAAATTATTTATTAAACTAGAAATCATGGCACAACATAAAATAAAACCACACTTTGCTAAACGCCGACGATTAGATATAGTTTACAGCATACCAAAATATAAAACATATTTTGCACACAAATTTCGCAATTTTCTCGGTCCTAGCCTCTACAACAAAGTAAGTAAAGATCTAAAATTGAAAAATCTTGATAGCCAAACATGCATGAAAACTCTGGTTAAATATTTGAAAACACTAGACTACACCAACACTGAAAATCTACTGAAAAGATGCTATTAACAAGGCGCGTAATTATAATTATAATTATAATTATAAGGCACACATAACTGTACATGCACAGAAACATAAATAAAACATATACATAATACATAATATTATATAACTCTAAATATACCCAAACACAATTCAACACTGATAATTTCAATAATGTAACTTAATTAATATACCTAATTGTACTATGATTTATAACCATACAGTAAGTAATCAATCTAGTTAAATGTGTGACTTGTAACTGGAATCTGTTGTTTCCTAGTGGGAATCTGTTGTTTCTAAGGTTGAGGAAGACTATCCGCTCGTGATACAGTTTTATACTAGTACGAGGGGATAGGGCGAATCAGTCTAAAGACAACCAAACCATCTTTATTATATTTATAAGTATAACATTTCACATTGTCCAACTGTATGACCTGCCTAAATTTTATTGTCAAAATTACTTATCACGAGTTTTGTCTAATAAGTGTTTTATTAAGTTGCTATGTATGGTTGTCTCATGTTCATGCAATAAAGATTATTATTATTATTATTATTATTATTAAAATTATTTAATCAGAACATTCAAGGTTGCTCTTCCAAATTATTGGAGATAGAATTGTTTTTAGAAAAAACTAAGTTTGATGTAGTTTGCCTAACGGAACATTGGTTAAAAGACCACCAAGTAAGTTCCATAAATTATGAAAATTATTATGTAGGTAGCCATTTCAGCCGACAACGCATGATACATGGTGGGTCATTAATTTTAATTAAAACTTCAATTAAATCTAAAGATAGAAAGGATATTGTTAAACTGTCGGTTGAACACACCATTGAATTGTCCTGTGTTGAGCTTGATAAGCATGTTGTGGTATGCGTCTACCGACCTCCAAGTTACCAGAATCTATCAGTGTTTGATACTGTAATGGAAGATGTGTTAAAAAAAGTTAGTACTAGTAGTAAATCAATCATTGTATGTGGTGACTTTAATATTAACTTATTAGAAACAAACTCGAATAGTATAAGGTTATTGAGTCTTTTTAAATCATTTAATTTGTCAAATGTTTTTATTGAACCAACCCGTGTGACAGCTTCTACTGCAACTTGTATAGACAATGTATTTTGTAATTGTGATTACTTACATAAAGAAATTGTAAATAAGTTGCCGTCTGATCACAGCGGACAAACAATAACGTTTTGCACCTACATACCTTTACAAAAAATTCAAATAAAATTTAGACCAATTACAGATAAAAATATGGAGAAACTTAATAATACTTTGGCTCGTAAACTAGGTGCTCATTGCTTTAATAACATAGAAGACCCGAATGAGTTCTATGCCGAATTTTTTTCATTATTAAACACGCAATTTAATGACACTTTTCCTCTAAAGTCTAAAAGTATTTACACTAAGTTCTTATTTAGCGATTGGGCAACTCCAGGCATTCGCATAAGCAGGGAAAAGCTATATGAACTATATGGTTTAAAGCAACATATGAATAATACAAGCTTTCAGAAGTATGTTGCGAAATATTCAAAAACATATAAAAGTGTGTGCAAAACAGCAAAAGCTCTGCATATTAGCAATAAAATAAAATCAGCAGACGACAAAATAAAAACTACTTGGAAAATAATTAATAACGAAACAGGTAGGAAGAAACAGCGTGAATCGAAATTTAATTTAAATACTGTACATGGTCCAATAAACTCAGATGCAGAGGTAGCTCAGGAATTTGAAAACTTCTTTGCTAATATTCCTCTTAAAACTACAGAGTCTCTCGACTCGTCACCCACGCTCTCTGCTGCCTTACTTAGAAAAAATGTAAAGGTATGTCCATCGGAGTTTAAGTTTCAACATACAAACCCCCAGGCTATTATAAAAGCTTTTAAAGATCTTAAAATTAAATCAACAGAAGATCTTTGGGGAATCTCTGTAAAAGTTTGTAGATCGGTCATTGAAACTATTGCCCCCTACTTAGCAGTCATATTTAACACTAGTGTAGACCAAGGAGTTTTTCCAGATCTCATGAAACACAGTAAAGTCGTTCCGTTGTTCAAATCGGGTGATTGTCAAGAACCCAACAATTATAGGCCTGTGTCAATTCTGCCAGTTCTCAGCAAGGTGTTTGAAAAGTTAATGCTTAATCAAATGTTACGTCACTTTAATAAAAATTCCATCTTTCATGAACAACAGTACGGTTTCACTAAAGGGCGATGTACAACTGACGCCGGTGTTACCCTAATAAAGAACATTTTTAACGCCTGGGAAGAGTCGCAAGACGCCATTGGAATATTCTGTGACCTCTCGAAAGCGTTCGACTGCGTTAACCATGAGACGCTTTTGTTGAAACTGGAGCACTATGGGATTAGGAATAGAGCCCTTGATTTGATTAGTTCATACTTGATGGACAGACAGGTTAAAGTTCAGGTTAACGGTGTAAACTCACTAGGGTCGGAAATGACAATGGGCGTTCCACAAGGTTCAATATTGGGTCCATTCCTTTTTTTAGTTTACATAAATGATTTGCCCCAACTATTTCAAAATCAACCAAATATGGTATTATTTGCGGATGACACATCTCTAATATTTAAAATAGATCGACGTTCACAAAATCTTGACGACGTCAATAACTCTATTCATCAGGTCCAAAATTGGTTTACGGCAAACAACTTGGTACTAAATGAAAAAAAAACCAAATGTATTAGATTCACTTTACCTAATGTTAAAAGTAGCGAATGTGACATCATATTGAATGGAGAAAAACTGGGCTTCATTAATCAGACGGTTTTCCTAGGAATCACTTTAGACGAGAAATTACAATGGGGGCCCCATATAACATCTCTTACGGGTCGTCTAAGTTCAGCTGCTTATGCTGTTAGAAAGATTAGACAGTTAACAGACGTAGAAACCGCACGTTTGGTCTATTTTAGTTATTTTCACAGCATTATGTCTTACGGTATTTTGCTGTGGGGTCGAGCTGCTGACATTGAATCCATATTTATTTTACAAAAGAGAGCTGTCAGAGCCCTATATAATCTGCGTCGCCGTGATTCTCTAAGGGATTTTTTTAAAGAGATTAATATTATGACAGTCCCTTGCCAATTCATTTATGAAAATATTATGTATGTTCGGAAAAATCGACATCTTTTTAATAAAATTAGTGATCGACATAATTTTAATACTAGAAATAAAGATAAATTAGATCAACCATTTTATAGGTTAGCTAAAGTACACACATCTTTCATGGGGTACTGTGTTAAATGTTACAACAAAATACCTTGTGACATATTAGAATTAAATGAAAGAAAATTTAAAACGTATGTAAAAAGCACACTTTGTAAACAAGCATATTACAAGTTGGAGGATTACATTCAAGATAAGAATGCTTGGAAACATGCTGGTCCTGCTCCATAGGACAATCAAGGGTGTAGTGTAGGCAAAATCAAATTGGTCAATTTATATATTCACTTTACAGATGTAAAAGAGTTTTTATTTTTCTGTTAACACACTCTGTTTTATTAATGGTTCCAAGATTTGTAAATATGTGAGTACCATGTACTATGATCCTGTAAGTAGTATACTCTAGGTGCATCGACCTCACATATATTAAAATTAATTTTTGTACTCAAAATATTGTAAATCATTGATTTGAAAAGAGTAACTATGGAGTTTCTTGTCCGTTCTTCTCCATAAGAATCTACCCTTTCGAACGGACAGTAGAGTCACAGTAGAGTCACTTTGTATTATTTTTAATGTAGATGATGACGTTCAAAAGTGCCGTTTAATGGCCTAATTGAAATAAACGTTTTGACTTTGACTTTGACTTTGACTTTGAATTAGAAACAATTAAGATTTAATCTATAGCGTCGGATATTCGCACGTGCCTTCAATAATTCAGTGATGGCTTACATTCAGTCACATTATCGTAATACTCTAATATAAACACAAGAGACGTCGTGAGAACTCGGTTTCATTATTATTTACACGTTGTGAATTATTGATTACTACCACTAGGCTCTGCCAGCGGCTTTGCTTGCTTAAAGTTTGGGAATTGTCCCAAGGGATGTCATTATTTATTAATTGTATTGCAAAGAAATTAATCAAAAGTTTGAAAAATCCAAAAGTGTAAACCTGTATGAAGTGGCTCAATCAAAATGTATTTTTTTAAATCATTTTAAGTAAATTTGAAAAACAATAACTTTGATGACTGAAAGAGGAACAGAAAATAATAAAAAAAAATACCCACATTTAAGGCATTTGTTTGTGTTATAAGTATGAATAATTTATGTTCGTGACTGTACATTTTAGTGAAGTGAATACGCAAGTAGTGTATCGTTAAGCTTAATTTTTAATCATTTAATTTTACTTTAATTTTGGATTGAAATATTTACTGGCATTTCTTACGACTGAGATGAGAAATACGGCGCATGCACAACAAACATCTCAACTTTTCAGCCTTCACTAATAGTGACTGGGCTGGAAGAGCCCAGAAGGCTCCCGACAAACCCGGGTGTATAATTTGATAGGGTATTATCGGAATATATTACAATAAACCAATCATCAATTATATTTTTAGTAGGGTTACTTTTTAAGAGAGAATATAAATATTTGCACACCATCTCGGATATGTTTTATTTTCTTTAAGCCATTCATAGATTATAAATGAAACTGTCATTGTAAGTCATACAGGAAAAGGTCAAGAACTGAAAGAATGTGGAATTGAAAAACGAGCGAAGCCAGCCGATAATTTTGCATTCCACCTCGGATAAACACCTAGGATACTTATATTTTCTTTTGACTGTTCATACTAAACACAAAAATATTTTTTGACTAATGTAGGACTGACAGATCAATAACTTATAGACTGAAGAATGCAAGAGCTCGAAAATTATTTCGCCCTCGTATGTAGGTCGACAGTATAGTCTAATGTATGTCCTAATCCAGGACACGGTCTATACGAGTGCCGTTGAGGGGTGATTTAATATAATAATCATCGAAACATACAGACTTTCACATTTTATTAGTCAAACTAATAGGATAGGATTATAAGCAGAATAGTAAGATCTTAGGAAGTCAAACTCGCAGAATTAAAAAAATGTGAAAAGTGAAAAGAGATAGTGAATAGTGTCAAAACTTCATAAAAATAAATTAAGTACAAAAAACAACCATTTTTCAAATAAAAACCACTACTTACAAAGTTCAAAATAACTTTAATTTTGGAATTGGGTGTTTCTGGTGTAGTTTCTTTTGACTTTTGACACCGACTTCCAAGTCGGTTTCAGTTGTATTTTTTTGTAAAAAAGTTTTTTAGAAAAGTATGTTAAGAACATTAAAAAAAAATTAAACATCCAAATTGATAACCTCCTCCTTTTTGAAGTCGGTTACAAATTGAATAGTCGTTTTATACGATCTTGTTACACAAACCTTGTCGGACACGAGGATTATTTTATAATTACATTTAATTCATAGTGAGTTAACAGGTCAAGTTATATTTACTTGTCAACAACTTCAGATGGAACTGAGTGGGGTCACGACTTGAATGAATCATGAAACACTTTTATGATCTTGAAAATTCTTTTTCCTTTTGCCAACCATTCATTTAAAAGTAGGTAGTTTTACAATTACTGTAGTACTAATGTTTAGTATTGTCTTCGTGAAACAGGTGAAGTAAGATGTCAATCTCTAGCTTAAGGGAAGTGAAGGGATCACTTCATCTAAGTTAGTTGAAGCCTATGGTTGAAGCTAGCTATCATAATGTCAGGATCAATAGCTTAAGATGAAGTCAAGGAGCTTTACTTCAAGTTTACTTTACCTGATTTATATCTGATTTTTACAAAAGACCTGCTACTCCTACCGAGAAATTAGTATCTAATGTTGCACCAAAATGGAAAACTTTATAACTAATTTCTTTTGGAGCAAGTTAACACTCGACAGGATATTCTTAACATTTTTTGGATTACTTGACAGCTGTCAAAGTATTTTTTTAAATAAATCCTTTATAGTCCCAACGCTGGGCATAGTTCTCCCCTGTAGTTGTTTATTCATTAATATTTTATTTGGCCATTCCCTATATCGTTTACTGAAAAATATAAATATAAGACTGTAGGAACATTTCTTTCCTGTTCATTATCTTTGAAGGATAACCACGATTGCAGTGTTTTGAAATCACCTATTGTTTTGTATATCAGTCACAAGATTTATAGAATAGAATAGAAAACATTTATTTGACACTACAGACACAAAAGCCCTTTCATTTTCACTAATAATAATGAAAAATCTTTAAGTGAATTCACAAATAAATAATTATTAATACATACCTAGATAATATTAAATAACTAATATAATTAAAAAATAAATAAATAAATAATTAATATGAATGAATGAATGTTGTATCTACTAAAAAAAAAAAAAAAAAAACTTAATATGATACAAAATAATACAAATATAGTAAGTAAATAAGTTTTTTATTTTATTTTATGAAAGCGCTCTTCCTCTCTCTACTTATTTAAAAATTTGCTGTGCCCGACAGGGTCCATAATTGTTTCCATTTTATATTTGCCACCTGTATTTGTACATTATGGATTGCAATAAACGATTTGATTTGAAGCCGTAGAAAAGAATTAAACAATTGCACTGAGCATGCCCATACCGAAAGGGTTACCATCTGAGCATTTGCTAGGGGTACAAACACGGGCGATTCCCGGCCACAGTAGACGCGTGCCTGCGGACGGCGTGCGTTGGGTAGTTCACCGTCCGATCAAAGCTAGGATCCGGGCCCGGGACGACGGTGCGGTGTGTTCCACGCGCGTCTCAAAGAGGCCAGAGCCTGCCAGGGTTGCGGGTTTTGTTCGAAAGATTCACCGCGGTCTGACACTCGCTCCCGCTCCACCCAGAGCGGCAGGAGTCATTTGATGATTTCCCATCCATAAAAGTAAAAAAGGGGTCCAAACACCCAGCGCTAGTTTTAAAATGTGCAATCTTAATTCTCAATTAGTTTTTTCGCACTAATTTTATCTTTTTGTCAAGCTCCTGGACGACGCTCCCGAAGCTCGCATTTACTACCTAAATTTTTAATCGACCTTATCTACTTACCAGTTTATAATGTATTCTTCCGTCTTTCTATAGACATCAAAACTTTATTAATGTTTTACAGAAATTTTGCACATCTAGTACTACATAATTATGTCACCTTACCAGGTGATTATCATAAATAACAGCGGTCACCAGGTTTGAGGAACCTATTTAACTCCATTTGCTGATGCAAATGGAGTTAAATAGAAAATTTGGGAACAGGTATTTCTGAAGTTCAAAGTTATATGGTTGTGTGATCACAACCATATAACTTTGAAGTTCAGAAAGGCATTCATTATAAGTTATAATATAAATAACAAAAGTGATACAACATGCATCAAAAACTGAAGATTCTAGAAACATTTTTTACATTACATATCAAAACCATCTTTAGAGTTGACGGTCACAGAGTTATTCATAATCTTTCAACCATCATTGACCACCTTGTGACCTATGGCATTGCAAACTATACTATTTCGTAACTTCACATTCTTAAGAATTTCATAATCAATTATAACCAATTGCCATAACGCATAATTTGAACGTTATTTTATCTTTTATAGCCAGAGAGTGCATCAGATTGCACAGGCACTGGGCAGCACTTGCGAAAGACCGTCGGTTTATTGAAACGCCGGCGCCCGCGCCGGTTGCTCTTGATAACTTTGAATAACACTACTTTCTTTAACAATTCGGTTTTGTGATAGTTGTTGAGTTTGGGCCACGGTCAAAACGTTTTGTTTACTTTTTTAAGAAATCAACAAGTTTAAATTTTATTTAAACCGTCTAGTCGATGCAGTTTTTCTTGGGTACGGGGTCATTGACTGGACTTGTTCTGTCTCAGACTTGGGTTAGAATATCTGCTCAGGTGTATGTCTATTGTTCAATCCACAAAATATGACAGGTACTCGTGAAAGTATTTCGATATTTTAAAATAGCTTCACCACAGACTTACATGTTGCTGTCCTTCAAAATGTTATGCTAGATGTTTCTGATGGGTAGGTATAGTTAGATGGAGGTGACTTTTGTTTTTTATCAAATTATGTGTCATCGATAAAATCTTTGGCCGGGGAAATTTTAAAACATACAGAGGTCTTAATCATGTGCAACCCACAACTTTGGCAACCCTTGTAATTATTTAAGAATGTGTCAAAGACCTTCACCGAAAACTTGAAGAAAAACTAGTCGACCAGGTTAGGTTGCTTTCATTAAAACTTAGTTGTTGTCACGCAACAATTTATCGAAAAAAAGAATTTTTGTTTATAGTAGGGTCAAAACGTTTACTCCATAAGTTGTGATTGTGATGAGTCAAAACCCCTACAAACACTAATAAGTTCTATCAATCTTGTTACCAAGAGAGTGCCAACAAGCGTTTACTAAATCGGCAGATTCACTTCACTCAGATCTGCACGTGATCCAAACCGGTTGGTTAACGTAAGCTGTAACCAGCCGCTCGACATTGACCTGGCTTACCAGCGCCACTACTCCACATGGGGATTGAGACCGTGACCTCGACGGAAATCAACAGTCGAGATTATTGTAGGGCCTTAGTACCTTAACACAAATCAGTCACGTCAAAAATAAAGTTTCGTAGGACGTCGGCCCGTCACGTCACGACAGGCGCGCAACTCATACACGACAACTAACAAATGCTTGCACTGTCTGGACAGGTCCACTCAAAGGTGTGTGGTGCCTTGCCCAAAAGACCACCTCAGACATCAACCTACTAGTTCTCATATAATTTGACCAGCGGCCCTACCATGACGTGTTAAAGCGTGAGTAGTTCGAGCGAGAAGGAGGGATGGAGCTATATAGATACAATATTGTATGGACTTAAGAGACTTTGACCTCTGAGTTTGTTTCAGTGTTTCTTCTAAGGGTAGTCAGCTAGGAAACACTAGCCTCATCTAGTTTAAAACGAACAAAAAAAAATGACGTGCAAAAGTATTATTTACAACCTACTTAGAAAATAAATAAGTATCATTTATCTTCCCTAATGTTGACTTGACATGTCTGATCGATTGCTTGATGACAATCGTGGTGATGTTACAGATATCTTATGTGTTTGAACCTATAAGAGAACAGCTTAGTTAGGTACATCTGCTAGGATATTTGCACCAGCCAAAGTTATCTCATGAACTCTGAGTTAACACGGGTCCATTATGTCTGAAAAAATAAGTGAAATTTAACCTCGTGTTAGCAACCAACTTTGAGATAAGTTTTTGACGCAATTTGGGCCTTAGTCAAATGTGTGTGCAGTCAATCTTTCCAAACATTGAGACCTTGAAAGGGTATTGCATACAAAGGGACGTGACTGGGTAACCTTTAAGTAAATTGGTCAACCACACGAATATTTGAAATGCGAAAACCGGCTCTAGCGTAGAAATAGAATAGGCACTGTGTGTTTACCGAAAATTAGCCTTTTAAGTACTTATGTAGGTATGTAATTCACAAGCCGCATCTTCGTGACCCCATAAATTGAAACAATATTTATCTAATATTGTTTCAATTTATGGGGTCACGAAGATGCGGCGTGTGATGTCCAGCGATTTATTCTTTTCACTACGGTATTCTGATGTCGAAATTCACCTTAATTAAAAATTAAATTATTTTTTATTATTATTATTACTATTTACGAATAGGCTAGCTCTTTACTTCGATCACGCCTGATGGAAAGCGATGGATGAGGTCTATGATGGAGCGAGCGTGCCCAGAAGTTGCCTTGAGAAACTACCTGAGATACTCCCACGCGTCAACGAAACACAGCAGGCTGCTTGACACCGAACTTTAAAAGGTGGTTTAATAGGTTAAAGGTGATATATTATATAATCTAGATCAACTCGTAACTGGTCAATCTGCGCACGCGCCGTCGACCCAACAAGTTAACCTCGCTTTACTCGTTTTGTGATAATTTTCATAATTGGAATATTCTACTTACATACAAATTGTTGTCTTTATCGAACCTTTTTAAATAAATGCTGATACAAGATAAAACTTTTATGTATTCTCTGAACGGTTAGGCAGGGGACACATTTATCAGAAATGCACCTACATTTCGCTAGTTATATTTAAGTCCCATGTAATAGGGGGTAGTGTCCTGTAGTTCGCGAACGAACTAGTTCGTAAAAGCGCTTCCACAGGCGAACTACGCGAACTAGGTCCCAGATCCACCGCTCTTTAGTTCCTTCGATATGACCGACATTTGTATAGCGAGAGTGAACGGGAGCGTGAAGCAGCCCGATCTAGTTATGTCGCAAATTGAGCGCTCTGATTCGCGAACTACTATGCGCAAGTCTTAATAGGGGGTGATCAAATTGCCTTTTGGCCATTAACCGGTATACTATGCCAGACTCTGGGCTGTTATTGAGAAATTCCAGATGAAAAACTCGAAACCAGTTTTCCCGACACGACAGTGAATCGAACCCCTCTTGATCAACTGCAGCCGTTGCGACCACTAGATCACCGAGGCATTACTGTATACTTTGTACGATCGTATTTATTTTTGTCTCAAATATGCATTATTTGAGTGAACTTAGCATATTTTACACCTCAGTGATGATTGATCAACAAACAACATTGTAAACATTAAACCGGCAGTGAAGACGAAGATTATTTGTTAATAGTCAATAAAATACCTCACAAGTAACAAGATTACTTATAGCCCGGAAACTGTTTGTGTCAACAATATAATAACTTCAATGTTTTTACAAATAAGTAAACAAACTGACTCATGTTTATTGACTAAGTTCAATCTGTCTGGTCATATAGAAGCAAAAGCATCAACATCCCATTAAAATTTTATCATTTTGTCAACTTTGATATTAGCATGAGTGTTACACTGGGATCGCCAACCCGCCTGCCAAGCGTGGCGTTTATGGCAACCCTCCGCCCCCAAATGGGGGAAGGTCTATGTCCAGCAGTGGACGTCTTTCAGCTAATATGATGATGATGATAGTGTTACACCAACTTTTCTTGACCGAATATTTAAATTTTATGAAAGCTAGCATTTTAAGGTTGGTGGCAAAAACAGCTACATCCCATGCTATTTTTTTAATGCCACCATCATGCAACGTCAAATAAAAAGTCACCTACTTCCTTTCCAGGAAAAAAAATGTTGCTGCCTTTGCTTTTATACAACGTGTAACAGAATAAACGCAATACCTCTTAAGGGGTCATTGTACTTATTATTATGAACAACTTTTACCATAGTTGGGATGCATGAAGGAGCCTCCTCGTGTAGCGCAATTTGTTCCATCAGACACTCAACTGAACCTCTCGCTCGGCGCATCCTAGACAGTCTCACCTAACACTTTATAAGACTGGCCAATCCTTCCCTTGCGGTGGTAGAGCTAACGCAAGCCTGGTTTGCGACCACCCTCGCACCGGAGTTCGGCGTAAAGCAGCCTGCTGTGTTTCGTCGACGCATGGGAGTACCAGTGCCTAGGCATCTTCTGGGCACGCTCGCTTCATCATGGACCTCATCTATCGCTTTCCATCAGGTGTGATCGAGGTCAAGAGCTAGCCCATTCATAAATAAAAATAAAAAAATAGGATCATCACTGAAATCGCGAAAAAAAATCGACTGCTCCGTACATTTCTGCGCGCATAACTCGACAAAACGTACTGAACAGCTTTTTTTTCGCGATTTCGAAGTTTGTCTCATAGTAAAAGTTGTTTGTTCATAATGTTGAGTACAATGACCCCGTAAGAGGTATTGCGTTTATTCTGTTACACGTTATAAGACTTTAACAAATTGTGAATTACTTTGAGTTCAGAATTTGACAATTGACAGATTTTCTAAGCTTTTTAAAAAATAATTAATTTAAAATAATATACCTAAGTAAACATTCGTAAGGCTCCCAATTTTTTTTCTGAAGAAGAGGAAATTCGAAATCCGAATAGCAATAGGTATAATCCTCAGTAGCAGCGAAAGTGTTCTATTCGTCGAGTTGATGAAATGAGTTTGTTTGTTATCTATATCTACGATTTTGATAAATGGTAAAGAGTTAGAGGGGACCCTAGGTTATAGACGTTAAAGGCTACTTTTCTTTTTTTATTATTGATAGGCACGCGCTTGTCAATATCTCACCTGATGGTAAGCGATGATAAATGATATTTATTTTGTAAGTACGTTGTAAATAACACTTGTAAACGTCAATTTTTTTGGTCGTTTTTAAATTAGATGAGGCCGGTGTTTCCTAGCTGACTACTCTGAAAAGAAACACCGAAACAAACTCAGAGGTAAACTGACAAAGACTCCCAGATTGTAGCTATCAGAAAACACAGACTTCTTTTGCGAAGATCTATGTTAATGAGAGGGATCCGCGGGCAAAAACTAGCAGTTACTTTCTAAAAATGTCGTGTATGACGTTCTATTACATATCCCTTTCACCAACTAACACCACCTTAGCTTACTTTTCGACTCAGCACGTCTGAACCTTTTAGGACTGTAGGTACCCTCAAAATACAGGCTCCAAGAAACAACAACTCAAAACTGCATTTCACTTTGTTCCAGCCTCATTCATCACGCCATGCTCCCGCTCCGACCCCCAACTGAACACCTGCATCGAGAAGGTGATCACAGCAGCAGGAGCCAAGTTCACCGAGGGCATCCCGGAGCTGGGCATCAAGCCCCTGGACCCTGTGGAGCTGGGCACTGTGTTCGTGGACAACCCTGCTTTGAAGCTTACCTTTAGTGATACTGTTGTCACTGGATTGAAAGGATTTAGGGTTAATTCTTACAAGTGAGTTCATATAAAACTGTTCCAATTTTAGTAGACATAACTGAACAGATTATTGCTCGTGCCTTCTCAGAAGCCTTTGCCCTGCAGTGGGACAGTATCAGGCTGGTATAATTATTATTGTTGAAATAATTGCAACCGATGTGTATACGCAGCATTTAAGTTCCTGCTCATTTAGCAATCTGTATAACCTATAAATCCGTGAAAATATTTATCTTTAGCTTAGGTAAAGGTCAGTAGAAATACAAGATACAAATTATTGTTTATTCGTCAGGATCAACCCAGACAAGGGTAAGGCTACCCTGGACTTCACCGCCAACGTGACGCTGAAGGCTCACTACGATATGGACGGACAAGTCCTCATCCTGCCCATAAGGGGCAACGGGCAGTCCAGAATCAAGATCAGTAAGTAGTACTGAACTAAGATGGTTAACGCGTTTAGAGATATGTTCGACTTACGGTTAGTCGAACCCAAACAATCATTGTAAGTAGGTCTAGTTTAACAAGAGATACCCATCTTGGTTTGTGTTCTAGGAACATACCTACCTATCCATGAGAACCTGTTGGTCGATTCTGTAAACATGTCGAAGTGAATGCTTGGGTGAAGTGATCAGGAGGTGAGCTGTCAATCCATTTATTCAAGATGAAATGACAGGTCACCTCGTGGTCAAACTCGCACTGCTGGTTACTGTCCATAAACATCACAAATCAAACTAGAAACTTTGTCAAAAGCCTTTAGTACTGTTGCAATATTAAAACCGAAATAAGAACCAGCATTAAACAATTACGTATACGGATTATGGAAGCTCCAATTCCACTGTCATCTAGAAAAACCTGATCAAATTCCAGTTGCAGCTCCTTTGCAATTATTTGTCTAACAACACTAGTACCACGAGTTCGTAACACCGACACATAGGTAATATCCATACTTGCGACACTGCTCATGCTCGCTCGATTGCAAAGGAAGCAGCAACAAATAATTGATGGTTGCCGTATAGTACACGAAATGTGGTGGGTGTTAGGCTTGAGGCAACCGTTTTATGAATTGTAATAGGCCATGGTTCTTTGATGGTGTCGGTTGTAAAGGAGTGGTTACTGGGGCTTAGCGAAAGGTTGACATCGGTTCTGTAAACATACAGGAAGATAAGGCTTTTGGTGTAACTAAACTGTTGGAATTATCTATGTGGGTATAGACTGCTTACCCTGACATGGCAAATCTTACTGAAAGAACTTTTGACTCGTCTATTTTAGACATTCCTAAAGTCTAAACAACCCTAGATACAATCATGGTTCGTAGAGACGGATCAATATTAGAAGCCATAAGTCTATTAGGTCAGTATCTAATTGGACAAGAGAATATTCAATCTGGATTCTAGAGTCTGTGTTCCCTGATATCTACAATCTGAGATCTTTAAGTCAACAATGACTAGGTTACTGCAAGCGTGCTCCATCGTCGACTACCTCATCGCAAAAAAATTAAAGTATTTGCAGCATATTCTCAACTCTTCTTTAATTTACAGCGAATCTGAACATCGTTGTGAAATACGACTTCGTAGAGAAAGACGGACACTGGATCGTGCCTAGCTACAAGGACCACTACAAGATGGACCGAGCACAGTTCAAGTTCATGAACCTGTTCAACGGAAACAAGGAACTCGGTGAGACCTTTTTGTTATTCAATATTCAATCACTATGGGAAACACCTCGACCCTGACCTTGTGGACATGTGACAATATTCGACGAAATGGTCTTGTTGTTGGGTGATCTCATGACTTTGTAATCTTTTAACGAAAACAAGATTGTTGACCGCAAACATATTAACTTCCCTATAGGAAATTGCCGTCTCAGTTGTAGATTCACGATGATTCCAACATATCAACCTACCTACTTAACTCTTGTCTGCTCACTCCAAGCAATCTAGATAAGTAAGGTTTTTAAATGCAGAAAAAAAAAAAAATTAAAAGACAAAAATCTGCCAAAAAACACGTACCAGTAAATCAAAATACTGCCCTACACAATCACGAGCTAAGTAAATTATAGACCTCAAACTCGACACCCTGACAGTCTTTTTCTACCACTCACAGACCACAACAACACATCCTAACAAACACCTTAATTACAGCACAAACGACAGAAAGGTTTACAAACGAGAACTGGGAGATCATTATGAGCGAGATAGCTCCGCCAGCGATCAAACAGATCATCAAGAAATGCGTGGACCAAGTCAAGAAATTCTTCGGGGCGATCCCGGCGAGTCAATTACTACCCTGAAGTCCTAAACGGTTCGACTACATGAATTTTGTCATCATTTTCTGCTGATATATTAACAAGGGTTTTAGGCTACTTCTTTCAGTAATCCAGATGCTCGTCTTCTGTCTGATAAGTCTTTATTTCAAACCTTATATTTTCAAACTGAACATTTTAACATACGATACCGTGTTCCATTTGATATACTTAATTCATAACATTTCGACCATTTTTATCGCCAAGTCTATGGCTCTAGACAGACGGACCGCATTTCAACTGCAATTCAACCGCAAATTGCAGTTCGGATGCAGTTTGAATGCAGTTGACACGACTGCAATAGAACTGCAAACCAAACGTGCAGTCCGATTGCAGTTCAATTGCAGTCGGCGTGCAATCGTGTGAACTGCACACCGACTGCAATCGAACTCTAACCATGTTTCTGCTGCTTGCAGTTCCGATGCAGTTTGAATGCAGTTGACACGACCAATTTGCGGTTGGATTGCAGTTGAAATGCGGTCCGTCTGTCTAGAGCCTATGAAATAATCACTACCTAACTAAATCACATTAACCACCCATTAAATATCTACATACCTACCTAACACTCATTTATGGCTTTAACTAAAACTCGTCATATTAAATACACTATCTAAAGTTACATTCACATGACCAAAAAAAAAAAAAAAAGGGGTCACTCACGACATTTAGGTAGTAAAAGGCTTGTGCCATCCTTACGTTGATTCTGGAAAAATACAGTCATATATTGAACTTTGAACCCCTCATCATCGATGGCATGACTCGTCGGCATTTTGTTAATGTCTGAAACTAAAAAAAAAAGAAAAAGAAAATACAAACATCCGAATTGAGAACCTCCTCCTTTTTTAGAAGTCGGTTAAAAATTGTCTCATACCAATTGTCCAAATTTCCTATTTAAGTGTCCTTTTGCTTAAACTGACCGAATAAGATTGACGTGTAAACGTGTTAAATTTTATCCTATTTACAAAATAAATATAATTTATTTCCAGGTGAAACAATCCACCAAGTAATAAACATAAACTGGGAGCCAGTGATGCGGGACATAGGGCCGGTCGCCTTCCAACAAATCATCAAAGCGTGCGTCGACGAAGCCAAGAAGCTTTTCGCAGCAGTTCCACTCAACCAGCTGCTGCTGCCTTGAGCCTCTTCATCAATTGTGCAGTTATACCTCGAATTAAGCAGCTATACTATAAACCCACTTTTTGGGTAGGTAGGTAGGTAGGTACCTACTGAACTGAATTTTGAACTTCACAGCTGAGATTCAGGTCATTCTATTTGTCGCTATGGCTGTACCTAGATGAAGTATGCATTGTGTGTGTTTTACCTACGTATCGATCACGATCAGTAGGCTTTTTGAGTAGGTACTTAAATAAAATGCCTACTGATCGATAGGTAGGCATTATGAAAAATAAAATAGGCTTAGTTGGTGTTCAGCAGTTTTTTTGCTTTTATGAGGAGTAGCAATGGAATGGATTTTCTTTTCTAAATCCTATGCACCATTCCTACTTATCTGAAAAGAAATATCCTGATCTTTAGTTAGATTGGGACTACCCAAAACGTATCGCGTAAATCGAGGTTTAACTGAACATGAACTTTATTATTTAGCTGTTTTGTTCGTCGGAGCACGTATCACGTAATTCTGCACAAAATAACTTCTGTACAAGACTGGATGTGTTTGATCATTTGTTTGTAGGCGCATAAGATAAGTTGGTTCGTTAGTAATTGTGATAATTAGTTTAAGTTAGTTAAGTTGGTTTTAGATTTAATTTATTCAAAAATAAATTGGTGAAAACGTGACAGTTAAGCTTTTTTATTTTAATTATTTTCCTTGAGTTGAATGTCTCTACCCCTTAACTAGGTATATCGATGGCCTCTGCAAAAAATAATTGGTATTCGTTACCTACCCAGACATTGTATTGAATGCCTTTTGAGGTAGAAATACCTAGTTAGAATAATAATGGCCTAAGTGTTGAGCCTTAAGGTACACCAAACGGAAGTGGGTCATCCGGAAGATTCAACACACTCTTTACATTGGAGAGGCCTATGACTAATTGAACTACTATTGCTGATGAAGAAGTAAAAAAGAGATGATTCGATAGAAAAAGGGCAAATAAATTCAGTAGGTAGGTAATCGCTCTTTTTCGGGTTAAGTACCCAAAGGGTAAAAACGGGACCCTATTACTAAGACTCCGCTCTCCGTCCGTCCGTCCGTCTATCACCAGGCTGTAGGTATCTCATGAACAGTGATTGAAATTTTCACAGATGATGTACTTATTTCTGTTGCCGCTATAACAACAAATACTAAAAACAGAATAAAATAAATATTTAAGGGGGCTCTC
The DNA here is from genome assembly GCA_947386135.1 of Melanchra persicariae. Classification (NCBI taxonomy): domain Eukaryota; kingdom Metazoa; phylum Arthropoda; class Insecta; order Lepidoptera; family Noctuidae; genus Melanchra; species Melanchra persicariae. Next base: position 1,116,377 of record OX376655.1, on the reverse strand, counting down.
ATACAACAAACGTGATTTTTTTGCTGTTTTTTTTATAGATAATGGTACGGAAACCTTCGTGCGCGAGTACGACTCGCACTTGGCCGGTTTTTTTTAATCTAATGGTCTTGCTCTTTGTCGCACCTGTTGACTCCTCTGTGTCGCTAGCTTTCGGTTTTTGGGCGGCATATTTTCGAGTCACCTTGAGCGTCTGATATAGTAACGTCGCGGACGAAACACCAAGATTTTATCGTTTGAAGACCTAGTAGCGCCATCTATCGAGTAATAGCAACAGTGTATGGTTTTACTTTTAAGATTAAAAATTGTAGCTAATTATTAGGGCAATGCTCATGATTTCTATGGCCATGTCCTTTCATTTGACAGGCGCATGGTGTGGAAATAAAAAGTTTAAAACTAGGTACTCTCATAATGGAGGGCATCGTCCTGCGCCCCCCGCTGGCGGCGAGCGCGGCGAGTGGGAAGGCCCCAGGCCGGAAAAAGGCGGCCTCGTACGCGGCCGCCGTGGCTGCCAAACCGGCCAGGACAAAGGGTCCGGGCCACCCGCGAAGCCGGTGTCGGAAAAACCGGACCCGGCCCCGGGAAGGAAGAGGAAGGGTGGGGTGGCTGCACGGACGGCGAAGGCTCCTGCGCCAGCCGTGCAGCAGCTCCCCCCGGCTTCCTCGCCTCCTTCTGAACCTCCCCTGGCTCAAGCCGAATGGCAAGTGGCCGGGGAGAAGAAGAAGGCTGGCAAGGCAGCCAGGGCGGCTAAGAGGCGGGAGAGGAGGCGGCGGCAGAGAGCGCGAGGCGTCGCGGCTCCACTGCTTCCGCTGTGGTCAGCCCTGTCACAGGGCCGGCTCGTGCAACGCCGCGCCGCACTGCTTCGCATGTGCGGCAGCTGGCAAGCCGGCCGATCACTGGACTGGGGGCAAAGCCTGCGGTCCACCCGCCAGGGCCGGGACAAGGAGAAAACCCTCCTCAACCGCCGCCGCCGCCGCCGTCGCTTCCGCCGCAGCCGCCGCCACCGTCACCGCCGCTGCCACTGCTCGGGAGGGGGTTGAAATGGAGTGCCAGTAATGGCCCCATTTCACCTCCTCCAGACGAACGTTAATCACTGCGCCTCTCAGGAACTGACGCTCCTGAGCAAGGCGCAGTGATTGACGCCTGCAGACAGCGAGCAATGGGTAGCTCGCTGTTCGATCAGATCAGGCCCGAGTCGACGGCGCGTTTCACTCCAAACGCGCCGGAAAGACCAGTCAACAACGGAGACGGGGCCCGCCAGGGCCAGAGCCTGCCAGGGCGGAATATGTTCGAAAGAGTTACCGCGGCCCTGGAATGAAAGGCACTAGGAGGACTATGGGTGGGTTTTAGTCAGTAAAAGTGTGACATTCATCATTCGGTCATTTGATGATTTCCCATCCTCAAAAAAAAAAAAGGTACTCTCATAATTTGACTAACAGATAATAAACCTTTCAATTTTGAAATACAGATGGATGCATCAAATAAGGTGTGTCCCACAAAATCATAATGATTTTAAACATTAATTAAGAACTTACCTAAACAAAATTTACCTTAGTTGAAGTTATCACTAAAATAGTAGTCATCACTAAAATTCTATGATTTGTGAAAAAACAAATTATATGGATAGCAAAATAGAGGAGAGCTTTTGAATTTATTCTTCCTTATCATGCAAAATGTTGTTTGTACTGAATGGTGCAAATTCACAATGGCGATGCTAATGTGACATCACATGCAATGAATATTGTCTCTATTTATCACAGATTTTAAAACAGTCACAACTCTGTATCTGTACTAAAAAAATCCAGACAAATACCTACTCTTGGTAAAAGGAGTTTGGCAAAAATAAAACATGACAAGTAATGTATTAAAAACAATGTACTTAATAAAAAGTAAAACACATAAAAATACAATACCATGTATAAAAGTAAAACAAGGAAAAATTAAAAACTTCTTTTAAATGCATTTAAAAAATGATAAGGCAATATGAGAAAATTATTGGCACAAGCTGGTGTAGTGTTTGAGAGTTCATCGTGGGCACATAGCATGGCGGCCACCGTCTACTGGCACACTAGCACCAGTAATATTGCTTGCCAGATCACTTGCCAAGAAAGCTATAGTAGATGCTACCTCATCAGGCTGACCAGGACGCCCAAGAGCATGGGTCTCCTTAGTCCTCAATAAGAAAGCAGCATACTGCTCTTCGTTCATACCTCCTCTCTTCTGCAGCTCAGTCAAAATAACTCCAGGGTTAACGCAGTTGACCCGCACACCTTTAGGTGCCAGTTCTAAAGCAACACACCTCGTGAACTGGTCTACGGCGGCTTTAGACACATTGTAAGCAAGAACTCCAGGGAAGGAGCGAATACCATTGACACTGGATATGTTTACAATGTTGCCTTTCGTTTTAATCAAATGAGGGACTGCTAGCATGGTCAAATAGTATATAGAACGCACATTGGTGTTCATTAAGCGATCGTACTGGGCCAATGAAGTGTTCTCAATTGTGCCAGTCTCAATAATCCCGGCATTGTTGATCAATATGTCGATCTTCCCGTAATGGTCGACTGTGTTCTGCACTATCTTTTCTATATCGGATTCTTTCGTCAAATCCGCAGGAGTGATAAAGGTTGTCTCAGAATTTTCGCAGTTCTTACTTACTTTTTGTAAGTTTTCAGCGTTTCTACCGGTCAAGGATAGTTGGGCGCCCAATTTTGATAGGAATACTGCTGTCGCCGCGCCGATGCCGGAGCTAGCACCGGTTAGAAGTACGACTTTCCCGGCCAAATTCATCTTATTCTTAAATTCTGAATTAATTGCGAACTGTACACTTTTGTTGAGTGACATGGGCGAGTTTTTGGTGGATTGGATGGTCCACAAAAGCCAAGAGCAAGAGTTGAAGAGTAAAACGACTAAATCACCAAGTTATCTTATCGCTACACTTACATAACAATTATAAATTAACGAAATAAATTCCAGGGCAAACTTTACACGACCCTGTTCTTTACGTATTATTTAAAATGTTTTTTAAAAACAAGTAACTCAAATCGGTCTGAATTGGTAGGAATGGAAAACTACTGAACAACATACGCCAATCAGCGAAGAGTACAGTTATTTATTATTCGATCTGCAGGGGACATCGCCAATGAAAACAAACCAAAGATAACAGTGATAACACATGACACAACAGACAATGACACTGGTGACCTTGAGTTTGGCTGTTTGACCTTTAGGCATCAAAGCAAGTAGTGCTGTAATTGAGCTGATAATACAATTTCAAGAAAGTACGGTTTATAGAGGCGGTAGTTGTACCTATACTTTTTGAGGCACACAAAAAAGGATATAACGATAAGTCACAACCAAATAGACTAATGTAGTTTTATGAAAGGGACTGTCAGACTGTCACGCGACTAGTTTGACATTTCTATGTAAGTATTTTTTTATAATAAACATGTAGAATTTATTTAGGTACCTAAAACTTTAACAATCCAAATTCTCAGTTACATTTCCACTCATGGCTAAAGTAAGTTTAGGCCTATATTCGAATAATCGCGTAAAGATACCTAAAACTTCTGTTTAAAATTTTGTTAGAAATCGTTTTTTGTTCTTTTAGAAAGAAGTTATTCATATACACATTGGTCAGGCAGGAGTGCAAATAGCTAATGCTTGCTGGGAGCTTTATTGTCTTGAACATGGTATTAGAGCGGATGGTGTGTTGGCGTACGCAGGTCAGGATGACCACAGCTGTGGAGCTTTTTTCAACGAAACAGGCGCTGGAAAAGTTGTGCCCAGAGTTGTTATGATTGATTTGGAGCCAACACCAATTGGTAAGTTCCAATGGACGTCTCTACCTAATCTATCTAACAATAGGTTTAACTTCCCGTTCCCAGCCTTTCTCATGATTGTGGCTATTATAAACAAAAAAAATTGTCCAAATCTGACTGGTACCTAGTTCCAGAGATTAACACGTTCAAACAAAAAAACTCTTCAGTTTAATTATATTAGGATCCTAATCTGAACTAATATTATAAAAGCGAAAGTGAGTTTGTTTGTTACGCTTTCAGTGGCTTTCACGCTAAAATGGCTGAACGGTTTTTTATGAAATTTAGCACATAGGTAGACCATACCTGGAATAGAACTTATGATAATTTTTACTCTGTAATGATTGTACGTTTCCATGGGATACATTCCGACCTCCACGCGGGCGAAGCCGCGGCCAAAAGCTAGTAGAAAGTTTGGATGTTTGGTTGAACGGATCTTTGTTACTCAATCACGACAGAACGGCTGAACGGATCTTGATGACATTTGGCACAGCGGTAGATTATGGTCTGGAATAACACATATGATACTATTAATCCCGGGAGTATGTTTCCTTGGGATTGACACTCATGCGAACGCAGTCGTGGGAGGCAGCTAGTACATAATAGTGTCAACACTTATTCATGGTAAATTAAAAGTTCAAATGAAAAAATCAACACTGCCCAAGTATAAAATCTAAAACCCTACAATAGTCACGCTTAGCAAAAAATTGCGCTTCCCCAACTATTGAAGGTACCTGCATATCTATAAATTTCTTGCAGACGAAATAAGAACAGGAGCATATCGAGAATTATTTCACCCTTCAACTCTGCTCACTGGCAAGGAAGATGCCGCAAGTAATTTTGCTCGAGGTTACTTTGGTGTTGGCCGTGAAATGATAGATCTGGCTCTCAATCGCGTAAGAATAGTTGCAGAAGAGTGTAATTCCTTACAAGGCTTCATGATATTTCGTTCATTTGGAGGAGGGACTGGTTCTGGATTCACAGCTTTGTTACTTGAAGGACTAACAAGGGATTATGGAAAATTGTCTAAAGTAGAGTTTGCAATATACCCATCTCCAAGAATGTCACCTATAATCGTTGAGCCATACAACGCTGTGCTGACCAGTCATGCAACTATGGACACCGAAGATGTATGCTTTATTTTTGATAATGAAGCCTTATATGAAATCTTGGCAAGGTTATTAGATACACCACGTCCAACATACACTAATTTGAATCGACTTATCGCCCAGGTAATACAAATAAATTTCATACACCTCTAATAATGTACTCAAACATATCATCTATCTCAACTTTTTATAATTAAAAATGGAGCAATTGTCTATCCGACCTCAACAATCCAATTAGTAGTTAACGCGATACCCTCTTGGAAAGGTTTGATTTTCGGGTAACCTTGTCAAAGATCTTCGATTTATAGTGCTCGGATAATGGCAGACGGCTTACTGCGTTTTCAAAGATATTATGCACGGACGGTCTCTATGTGTTCTGGATCCCCCATACCCAGAAGGACTTTGGCAAGCGTAACTTTACTTTTTTTTCTAACCATACGGATTTCATTCTTTAGCCACGAACCCCAGAGGGTTCATAGATGCATAAGCTAGTAATAATATTTTTTCTTCAGGTTGTGTCCTGCATAACTGCTTCAATGAGGTTTGAAGGTTCATTAAATGTGCAACTTGTAGAATTTCGAACAAATCTTGTTCCATATCCAAGAATTCATTTTCCTCTGGTAACATTTGCTCCATTTGTGCCGGCGTCGAGAGCAATGCATGAAGATAATTCAACGCATCAGTTGATGATGCAATGTTTTGAACCTGCTAATCAGATGGTCAAATGTGACCCTAGGGAGGGATACTACATGTCTTGCTGCTTATTATTTCGGGGAGACGTGAATCCAAACGATATCAATACAGCTATTGCACAAATTAGAGGCATGCGAACCATTAAATTTGTTCCTTGGTCTCCCACTGGATTTAAGGTACATAATGAAGTGTTTTTTTATTCATATTAACTTCTTCACCAAATATACTTTTTCATAAATCCTAGCAATATGTCATGCATTTCGGGTGACGGTTTTTGAGAAGGGTCGATGTTCAGATTCTGGCTGCGATGGAATCTTGTACTTAGGTTACTGGTTAAAACCTTCACCGTGACTTCCAGCGACCAGCTCTATTACTATTCCTACCCAGGGCTAATGTGTTTGTACAAATCATTGGTATTTCAAATTTAAATCGACTGACATTTTTGTAACATTTGTAGAATGACGTATTATCTTATTTATTTATCTAGATCGGGTTGAATTACCAGCCCCCACAGACAGTCCCTGGCGGTGACTTAGCAGCTTTAATGAGAGCAGTTGTGATGGTATCCAACACTTCAGCAATACGCGGGGCTTGGGAACGTCTCGGTAGAAAGTTCTCTTTAATGTATGCTAAGCGTGCTTTCGTGCATCATTACGTTGGTGAAGGTTTAGAAGAAGGAGAATTTAAAAATGCCCTTTTAAACATCAAGGCATTAGCGAAAGATTATAAGGAAATGGAAAGTTAAAAGAAACAATGTGAAGATGAAATATTTTTGTAAGGTTCCAAAATGTTCACTAGCTAATTATAATATTGTAACATAAAATCAAAAAATAATGTATAAAACGAAATACGATTAGAAAAAGATAAACTTTTATTATATCTCTTCGTGATTTTCACTGGAAACCACTAGTTTCCAGTGAAAATCACGAAGAGAAGCTAGCATTGGTGCTACATTCGTAAATTTTTTGTATTTTTCTGCCCACTTGCGACAGGTTAGCGTCAACCGTTTAGAGTTGACACCTGACCGAGACTGAAAACCTAAAAAAAATCAAAGGACGGTTGAGTGTCATCCCTACTATTTATAGGTCTATGGTGTCACCCGGGGCGGGCCGCACCCCTCGCCCCCCCTACCTACGCTACTGCTGGAAACCTTTTCTTATGATCTAGAAGAAAAAAACAAAATAGAGAAGAAGAAAGATACGAAGTATCTAAAAAGTTTATAATATTAATCTGATACGATATAAAATAGTTCTGGTTGAAATTTAAAATAGTTCGAAACTATTTCATTACGGTTTTTCAGAAGGCTTGTTTACTCTGTAGTGGGTTGTCATATCTGTCCACTTGACACTAGCTCGATAAGTAAATAGTGTCATCTGTGTCATTTGTCCCATTTGTCAAACCAAAATCACTCCGTCTGCCTATATTCTTGAGCGGATTCGCTTGAGTCTTGATTAGTCTTGAAGCATTTATTAAAACAGAACAGTATTTATGTCTCTTAATATATTATTACTTTAAGTTAAAGTGAAGTGCTGTTACGGATAAGAAAACCTAAACTTTTTTCTATTTTGGAACTGAAGGTACTCAAGTAAGTTTTGTGTTGTTTTAATTCCTAAGAAATTAGGATTCTTAGGAATTAAAACAACACAAAACTTACTTATAATATCTAACTTATCAACAGTAATTAATAGAAGAAGTTATTGATTTTAAGAAGCGTATCACGGTCACATACCTTGCGAAATACCTACTACATATATACTATTTCAAAATATTATGTAAACTAATTACCTACTTATTTAAATAATTTGCCTGGTCTTGTGGAATGGAATTTATTATCAATAAAAACATGTGATATAATAAATAGCCTACTAAAATATATTGATTTACTTAGTTATAACATTTAATTGAATAAGTACAGGGAGTTGATCAATAATTTCTAAGAGTCAAAGATTTTTTTGCTATCACAATCAAGACAGGGTTTTTTTGAAAATATTGTAAGTACACTTTTTCAAATATTAATGTACTGTAGTACATTAATATTTGAAATTGTGCCCCAACTTTGCATGTGTGTGCTACCTGTCCGGCCCCGGCGACACACCGGTGTGTCGCGAATTAATCGCGAATTTAATGTTTATTTACCTATTACATAAGATTTATTTTATATTAGGGAATTTTCACATGTTGGGCCTGACCGGTTAACAAAAACAAACTTCCCTTATTTATTGCTCTTACTTTTAGTGAAAACCATATCAAAATGTATGTGTGGTCTAGGCACAGAAACATATTGAGGCAGACAGACCTACGTCTACTTACATAAAACTATTAAAGCTAATCAATGATTAACTGTTCCAGCAATGTTAAGTGTATCACATCTATGCCGCTGCACGCAGTCCCTGCGTGCAGCTCAGAGCAAGCTGCTGGTCTCCGGCACAAGGACCGGCTTTAACACAACAAGCATCATCAGACGACAGCTCCTCACACAAAATAATAAAGCCAGCAAGTTTAAGGGATTAAGGGTTAGTTCATTTGAAAATAAATTATGAGGAACATATAAATATGTTTTAGTGTAGATATTTGTAAATTTATAAATATCTACACTCACATTATTGGGTATTATTTTCTAATACCAAACATTACCTAGATTTGTGTGCAAAACCTACACTTCAATGCTTTTAGTGTGAATGCACTTTCATCATCATCATCCACAGCCCAACTTCGCCCACTGCTGAGCATAGGCCTCTCTTTTCTTATGCCAATCCCCACATTCTGTTCCAGCCTCATCCAGGTTCTTCCTGCGATAGTAACGATGTCGCCCATCTTGCCTCCGAATTCACTTTACCATAAACATATCTAAGTACATATAGAACTTAAAAGCAGTATCAGTAAATACGTGATATATTATAAACCTCTAATATTATCAGACGTATTACAGTAATCTGCTACTTCAGACAATGATCATAATTGTTGACACACCTACCTATGTGTTTGTTTGCAGGATATCATAATCATAACATTATGAACACACACAATGGGACCTATATTATGATAACAAATATATCTATGTCTAGCTATAATTATTAAAAAAGTGTAAATTTTGTGATTTACTATATATTTTTAAAACTTATTTAGACCTTCTGATCTTCTCTATAAATTCAAACATTTTTTAAGCAATTTTATATCATTGTTGTTTTGAAAATAGATAGAGATATTATTTATTATCTAGGCCACTCATGCCAAGGCCAGATAACGCCTACAATTCCATTCTTCAAAAAGTGTCTGAACTATGACCCTTCTGGCAAGTTTTTGCTTTACCTACTGTTATATTTTTGTCACTTAGTGATAAAAATATAACAGAAAATCAAAATATAACTTTGATAGTTATGATTGAAAAAAAAAACATCTTTGGATTTGGACAGGGCAAGAAAGTAAACTTAGTAACATGATAAGTTATACTTAGAATAAGTCCAAAGTTAAGTAAAATTCAAGCAGAGCCTTTAGCTTGTTCATACATGCATGTATGATTGTCTGTTATTATCACTATCAGTTTTGAAACGATGATTTTAGATTATTTATAAATAGGTATTTCAAGTACTGATTAGCGTTGGTGTAATAATGGAGATTAAAAAAAAGTCTTATTATAAGACCTACTAAATTATGATTTCAATTTTTAGATTCAGTCGCTTTTTAATTTGTAGATTCACTACTGAATCTAAAAATTGAAATCATAATTTAGTAATTTGAAAGCATTTATTGCCAAAACTGCTGGATTGATCAGATACATGATGGTTTGACCATCACCAGATTTGCGAGTTTCCTGTATTAAAAAACAATCGGACTCTTAACTTAGTCTCAGTTTGTAAAAGAACTCCCTAACTATATTTTTGACTAACGACCTGCCCCGACTTCGCACGGCTGCAAATTATGTACTCCACGTTTATATTTAAGTCTTTATTTGTGAAAACCGTATTAATCTCGCCTCCGTGCCTTGGAGAGAACGTCACTCTACAACGGCCTAACATAACCCGCATGTCATGTGTCCATCTTTGACAGTTGAAATATTATGGGCAGTCAGAAATCAGGAAATCTGAAACCAGTCTTGCCAAAGGATATTGTGTTTTCCAGTTATTAAAAGTAGGTGCTCCATCTATAATACTCTAATTGAGCTGCATTTGGTTACACTGGAAGCCGACTCTAACATACTTGGAAAAAGGCTCACACTGAAACGAGATTGTGATTTCCATTTGAATGTTTCGAAATATGGTTCAAATAAACCAGAGATGTTATGGAGCTCCGTACCCATGACTGAAACTATCGGATAACCGAAATAAAAATTTATCCGTAACCGAATCAGATTTAAAAGTTTCGGATAATTTTGGATAGGGGCGGAGTCCAAATGAGACAGTTATACGGCCGAGCCGGGACACTAGCCGATTTCGTGTTTTACTTTTACAATTTCTAAAATCTAATATCCGAAACCGAAACTACCCAAAACTAAGGGATAATCCGAAATAATTTCATATCCGAAACCGGTATAATATTATTTCTATATCCTTATCCTTATCTGGATCCGAAACTTCATATCCAAAATATCCCTGAAATATACACGCGAAATAAAAAATAAACACTGTAAGTACTTAAATTAAAAATCTCTTTTCCAGCTAACAGACCTGCTGAAACCACAGCACATCGCCGTCCGACTGTGCCAGACCGCGCCGAAGCCCAAGGCGCCGTCCAAAGTCGTGGGCTACTGGCTGCTGGGCTGCTCTGGAATGGTCTTCACCGCTGTCGTGCTAGGTATGGTCGCCGGGTATCTCGTACTGTTGTATAGCATATACTATGTTGTTGAGGTGGCACTTAGAACTACTAATGGGAAGAAGTAGGTGTTTTTTTTATTTGGGCGTTAGTTGGGCTAAGCATAGATGATAGAGGACATGCATTTAATAATAAGCGATTGTAATGACAAAGCAAGAATTCAGTATCAGTTTTCTTTGTAAAATTCTAGTATTCTGCTGCAACAGAGTTGGTGAAAAGCTAGGGAGGTAATGAGTAGGCAGCTGATATTTTAAAGCAATTTGTATGTGCAAGTTTGGGTAAACTTTGCTAGTTTTTGGTTTTTCCAATTGGCAATACCATTCTAGTCTTATACCTGCATAATCTCTCTACCTGCATAATAGTAAAAAATAGAACATTTTAGATTAGATCTAGGGAATACAGTGTACGTCTAACTCCATTCTATTTGATTCAAAATGCATTTTATACAGTGATGAAACTTGTTTCATCTGGGTTTAGGCTAATGTGGTTTAGTGTAGGCAGTATCGTAGATTCACTGCTACATAATAATATAGTATATTTATCCTTTGAAACTATAAAATAATGATGTAGCAGTAATGTGGCCTTTCACTTAATTAGCTGTAGATGTTAAATACTGACATTTGCCATGATAAAATCAAAGCAGCTTCACACTAATTCAAGTATGAATAAATTAACTCATTATTCCAATTAGGTATTATCATTATTATTGGATTATGATATTAGGCACGCAATATTGAGTGTAATTAGTTAATTACAGGGTGTCCCAGAAGAGCGCGGTCATATTTAAGGGTGGTGTAGCTGCTTTAGGGTAAAGAATCAATAACAAAATAAATTAACATTTATTTACGTCTTTTTTAAAAAACCCGACCTCGAATTAAGACTAAATAGTTCCAAATCAAACTATTTTCAAGCATTCTGATGCAGTTGGTTGCATCGCATCTGTGATTACACTATAATAAACATCACCAACTGCATCAGAAAATTTGAAAACTGTTTTTATATTCAATTTTTTAAATTTGATATTTTTTCTTAATTCTATAGCAGATACAGAATAACAAAAAAATATGACTACGCACTTCTGGAACATCCTGTATATTTTAATAAAAATGTTACCTTTGTACCTGTAGGTAGATAGTATTAATTTCTATGGCCTAAATTCTGAATTAAGTAAGGTAGAAAAATAGATATGGGATTTCTAAACATATTTGTTAGCTATTAAGGTTTATGATTAACATTGAATAAAAGTCATTTAAATGTTATTTTTGTTTTATTTGAAGTCAGTTTAATGTTTAGGTTACACTCCGATCCTTCTGAATGGAAACACATTGATATCATTCGCTTTCCATTGTTCAAAGCCGTTTCATTGTTAAGCTGGGTAAAACAAACAATTACATTTTCCAGTACCCACAAACTTGTTAGAAAGTCACGTAGAACAACATCCTACAAGATGATAATCAAAAATCCATTGTACCTAAAATGGATAGGATTTATATTTGAGTTATAAAAGCTAGGCAAAATCTTTATCGAAACAGTAGCGAGGTTTTCACTCCAAAACAGTATCAACTTTGCCCACAAAAAAAGTCTGCTTAAATGTATTAAGATCACTAAGTAATTAAACTTTATTTAAACTCGCGTAAAGTTGATATTTCTTTGGCATAAATAGCAAAGCCTAAATTGTTGTTCGTTCCATAACAATCTGTTCTATAACACTGCACAGGTGGTGTGACCAGACTAACGGAGTCAGGGTTATCGATGGTGACGTGGAAACTCCTGGGAGAGAAGATGCCGAGGACTGAACAGGAATGGCAGGAGGAGTTCGAAAAATATAAGCAGTATCCTGAGTTTATATAGTACGTAGTAGTTCACTTTAACTTCGGGCTTTTGACTTATATCATGAATCATGATGACATTATATCCACATGGGGCATCTTAACGTTGTTTCAACCTGTGATACATACATACATAAACTCTCGCCTTTTTCCCATGAGGGTAGACAGGATCTATAGAATTATTACCTTATACAGGGTGTTTGGGACATCGTAACGCAAACTTCACGAAAAGGCTACACTTAATGCCATTAACCAAATTGTAGAAGTCATTAATCTCGCTAATGATCGGTTACAGAAATTTTCATTTTTCAGCGCGCAATGTATTGGGAAGAATGCGATCTAAACGCGCGTACGAGCGTTGTACGTGGTTAACGTAGTACCTACGTCACTGTCTACATCTACACGTCTTGCAAACACACATACACAGGTCTGTGTCACCGCCGCTCCCGGCGCCGCGCTGCGCTTTGATGTAGGTATGTACCTACGCATATCGCGTATTGCCGAAAACAATAATATCGCATAAAATCATTTTAATAACTCAAAAATACCTACCGACTGATGTTAGGAACATGTTTAAGGAGAAGTTAAGAGAAAAAAAAGGAGCCATAAGCTCAGTCTCCTATAATCACAATTCCGATAAGGATTTCGATAAGCTTAGTAGTACATTGAGATCCGGTAACGTAGGTATTATCTAATGAACTACTAAACCCACTTTGAATGCAGGTACGAATATCGCCGATTGCAATAATATCACATAAACTCATTTTAATCACTCAGAAATACCTAACCTACTGATGGTAGGAACTTGTTTATGCAGAAGTTAAGAGAAATGGAGGAGCCTTAAGCTTAGTCACTTTAAATCACGATTCCGATAAGGATTGATAAAAAAAGGTTTTAAGTATGTACATTGAGATCCGGTAATGATGTAGGTATAAACTAATGAACTAGCTAACTCACCCCTAAACAGGTAGGATTCAAACTGGCCGCCCGCCGCTTGCTTGCTCGTGTTTCGCCATACATAACACATTAGCATATTACCGTATTCTTGGGCACTGTAGTAATCGTTAAATCCAGATTACATTTTTAAAACACACTCACAAAAACAAACAATAACAGACACAAACACAGAATTAGTTTTGCTAGGTAGGTATCAAACGAAAACTTATTGTCTCACGTCCCGAATTCCCGAATTTTGCAAAAATAACACACTCGTTCGCTATCAAGGTCTTCAAGAAACTGACATAAAAATCCATTAAAATCGGCTAAATGTAAAAGAAATGTTTTTTCAAACATTCCTTTGACTTCGCCGACTTTTGGCGGCATTGTGTTCAAAAGGACGCCGCGCTACGAACTGCCCCCAAACAAAAAGGGTTCTTATTGAAACAAAACTTAGTAACCTATTTCCGACCTTAAGTTGTTTAGTTAATGTCGGAAATCGGTTACCCTGCTTTGTGCAGATACGTATTTTTTTCATATGGGCAGTGTTATCTAGACGGTATGTTTGACGCTACACACACATGCACACGGGTTAGTGTGTTACAACTAAGCAGGATGCGTTGACCTTTTTTACAAAACAGCTGAGCAGATGCGTAACTAGTTTTATTTACATTGCTCTTTTTAGTGAAAGTAGTGAGTTAATTGTTTTTTTAATTAAAATCACGTTGGGTTAGGTAAGAATAACGATTATGAACAGTCTAAAGTAAAAAAAACAGCTGAAAACATTTGGAAAATGAGGAAAAAGCCGACGAAAAATTCCAACGCGGGGGGTCCAGAATCATGTCCTGAACTCATGGTATCCGTTTGTGCGTCGATGTCCCTTACACGCTGTATACTCCTTTTGCTTCATTTACGCTCAGATATTAACGTGAGAGTACATATCACCGTAATACAGTTCATACACGAGTACAAGGTGCAGGGTGAATCAGTTCCGTTTCAACCCTACTAAGTACCTTAGAAAATGTAATATAATAAAATTGTGCGAGGTTGTTTATTTTTACAAAATAAAGGCTTTTTTTTAAAATATGTAACACCCATCTGATATTGTCTTTAAATGAAAATAATCTAAAAATAGATCGTCGATTTTAATTTTTTTCATTTTTACGATATGGCGTGTTTGTCGCCTTATTGTATTATGATTACTGTCATGTCCTTAGTAGCACTCGCAAGATTAAGACTAATCAGTTGACGTAAGAATGATCAAAATCGGCCCACGCGTTTGGTGTCTATAGTGCCACAAAGGTAAAGGTAAAGGTAATGTGTTCATCAGCCTATGTATGTATGTTACATACATAGGCTGATGAACACATTGCACATTGCGCAGTCGGGTAAAAAACATGAACATGTTGCGTCTCAATAATGTCAGTTATGGTACCTATAAGCCTTGAAGAACGGTGATACCACCAACCCTAAACTGGCGGATATCACCCAAAACGTAGCTGCATTTTAGCTTATTTACTTTTTCTCCACAGTAAGAACCAAAACATGACAGTATCAGAGTTCAAATGGATTTGGTACATGGAATTTGCGCACCGCACGTGGGGCCGCGCGATAGGTGCCGTTGTGTTCCTCCCAGCCGCCTTCTTCTGGCTGCGAGGATACCTGGACAAGCCCATGAAGATCAGGGTCGGGGTGTACTGCGCGCTGGTAGCTGCTCAGGTGAGAGCAACATGTGTGCAGTAGGAACGTCTTCTGGCTGCGAGGATACCTGGACAAGCCCATGAAGATCAGGGTCGGGGCGTACTGCGCGCTGGTAGCTGCTCAGGTGAGAGCAACATGTGTGCAGTAGGAACGTCTTCTGGCTGCGAGGATACCTGGACAAGCCCATGAAGATCAGGGTCGGGGTGTACTGCGCGCTGGTAGCTGCTCAGGTGAGACCAACATGTGTGCAGTAGGAACGTCTTCTGGCTGCGAGGATACCTGGACAAGCCCATGAAGATCAGGGTCGGGGCGTACTGCGCGCTGGTAGCTGCTCAGGTGAGAGCAACATGTGTGCAGTAGGAACGTCTTCTGGCTGCGAGGATACCTGGACAAGCCCATGAAGATCAGGGTCGGGGTGTACTGCGCGCTGGTAGCTGCTCAGGTGAGAGCAACATGTGTGCAGTAGGAACGTCTTCTGGCTGCGAGGATACCTGGACAAGCCCATGAAGATCAGGGTCGGGGTGTACTGCGCGTTGGTAGCTGCTCAGGTGAGAGCAACGTGTGTGCAGTAGGAACATCTTCTGGCTGCGAGGATACCTGGACAAGCCCATGAAGATCAGGGTCGGGGTGTACTGCGCGCTGGTAGCTGCTCAGGTGAGAGCAACATGTGTGCAGTAGGAACGTCTTCTGGCTGCGAGGATACCTGGACAAGCCCATGAAGATCAGGGTCGGGGTGTACTGCGCGCTGGTAGCTGCTCAGGTGAGAGCAACATGTGTGCAGTAGGAACATCTTCTGGCTGCGAGGATACCTGGACAAGCCCATGAAGATCAGGGTCGGGGTGTACTGCGCGCTGGTAGCTGCTCAGGTGAGAGCAACATGTGTGCAGTAGGAACGTCTTCTGGCTGCGAGGATACCTGGACAAGCCCATAAAGATCAGGGTCGGGGTGTACTGCGCGCTGGTAGCTGCTCAGGTGAGAGCAACATGTGTGCAGTAGGAACGTCTTCTGGCTGCGAGGGTACCTGGACAAGCCCATGAAGATCAGGGTCGGGGTGTACTGCGCGCTTGTAGCTGCTCAGGTGAGAGCAACATGTGTGCAGTAGGAACGTCTTATGGCTGCTCAGGTGAGGGACCTTCGTGTTTCACGGCTATGCCTGTAGTAGAGCAAGTACCTAGTTCTCAAAATGATAAAATGGAAATACACTGTTCACCGGCCAGTACTCTTTATTTATAAGGCGTAACAATGGGCGGTATTATTGCTGATAGATTCTTCAAGTTATTGCAGGTGGCGGATCATGTATAGATTATCTGCCACTAATCATACCTATTCTCACCACAGGGTCTGATGGGCTGGTACATGGTTAAATCAGGCTTGGAAGACCGTTTCCAGGGACCTTCAGACGTCCCGCGAGTATCACAGTACCGTTTAGCAGCGCACTTGAGTTTGGCGTTTATCCTGTACACGGGGCTCCTGGCCGGAGCCCTGAGGATGCTTCGCCCCTTCCCTGCGGCCGCTACGTTCAAGACTCTTAAGGATTTGAAAAGTGTAACTGCGCTTGCACATTCTGTTAAGGCTATGGCGTTCCTTACTGCTGTGTCTGGTATGTTATATTTTGTTTCGTAATAAGCTACTATTATTCTTGTCCTGGTATGGTCATGTGAAGAGGAGGGATGAAACGCATGTAACTAAAAGGGTTATGAATATAAATGTGGATGGAAGGAGAGGGAAGAGGGAGGCCAAAGAAAAGATGGATGGATTGTGTGAGGAGCGATATGAAAGAAAAGGGAGTTAATGATAGTTTGACGGCTGATAGGACAGAATGAAAGAAAAAAACGTGTTGCGCCGACCCCAAGCAACATGGGATAAGGACAGAAAGATGATGAAGCTACTATTATTCAAAACGCCACACAGCACCCACCTCTTGATATGACACACCAAGTTTTCTAAAACTTCGATCTTGTAGAACGTAATCTTTGTTATTCATCCCAGTATTCAGACAGTGGTCTTTTTGTAAAACTCGATATGCCGTAATATCTTCAGGTGTTGTGCCTGAACTAATAAAAGGCTCTTTGAAGGCTCTTTGAAGACGTTTTGAAGATTGTTGGTAAATAAAAACTATTTAACACCAAACAATTTAACATTACCTATATGTAGTTCTTCAAACGATGTTATTTGGATAGTTGATATCTAGACACCGGATTGTATGCAACATAAAAAGCTTGTGTTATATGCATGAAAAATGCTTGAAATATGCACGAAAATTGGCAGAATATGCGAAATTAAATGAAAAATTTTAGGTACCATTAACATTTTTTTTATTTCAAAATCAGCATACAATGAGTATTTTTTTGATAGGCAATAATAAGTACAGTAACATTACATGACATTAAAATTATTTCCATTTTTTGTAAACGTAAACAATCAAGTATTTTTCCAAATGTTCAGTGGTTAGATTGTGACCGGGCCGAATTCGCGATATTATCACTTTTATCGCATTTCGGAACACAGGGTGAGTACACTGCACTCGGAAGAATATTGTAAATGTACCGATAACATGCATCATAACTAGATCTTAGGTAAAATATGCTATTACCGCTTAGAATGGCTTAAATAAGCAAATGCATATAATCCGGTCTCTATTGATATCTAATCATTTACCAGTGTACAGCTAAGTCACATTTTGGCTGAAAAATACGATAGTTAGTAGTTCTCCAAGATCACAAATACAAAAACATCATCTCCCTTGAATATTACCTACATAATCGCAATCTCCAGGTGCCTTCGTAGCCGGTCTAGACGCCGGCTTAGTCTACAGCTCGTTCCCAAAGATGGGAGACAGATGGATCCCGGAAGACATCCTGGAGCTGTCCCCCACGCTGCGCAACTTCACGGAGAACCCCACCACGGTGCAGTTCGACCACAGGATCCTCGGCACCAGCACCCTGGCGCTGGTCTCCGGCTTGTGGCTGCTGGCGAGGAAGAAGCCTCTGTCACCCATGGCGAGGAGGGTCGTGAACGGTGTTGGAGCTATGGCGTGGTTGCAGGTAAGGATGTGTCATTATTCTTAGGGGTGGGTTTTCAGTAGCAGTAAGTTGTATCTAAAGAGCAACTAAGACAGTTGGACATACACCCCATGCCCGCAGGTGTCGCTGGGCGTGGCGACGCTGCTGAGCTACGTGCCGACGGCGCTGGCGGCGTCGCACCAGTCGGGCTCGCTGGTGCTGCTGTCGCTGGCTATCTGGCTCACGCACGAGATCAAACTGCTCAAGTACATACCAAAGTAGACAACCGACTCTATTATTGTATTGTAAATTAAACTTTATGCTAGTGAACAGTGGTTTTATTTTTACGCGCCGGCTTAAAGGGTCTTGGTCTGATGGAAACCTTGATGGAGAGTAAGGCCACGTTTCCACTTGAAAGTTGCATTACATTGCGAGCTACCGAGGGATAATATTATTATTCACTTAATGGTTCTTCGCAATGTAACTAATTAAACTTGCGTATGAATTGCATAGGAATATAATATACTAGGTTGGGCTAATATGAATAGCTTTAAAAATGAAAATTCACCTTATCCGTTTTGATGTTTTTGAAAACTTAAAAAAAAATCAGTTATTTTTAACCGACTTCAAGAAAGAGGAGGTCTCAATTCGTCGAAACTTTTTTTTATGTATGTTCCCTGATTACTCGAAGATTAAAAAAAAAATCAGTTATTTTTAACCGACTTCAAGAAAGAGGAGGTCTCAATTCGTCGAAACTTTTTTTTATGTATGCTCGAAGATTAAAAAAAAATTCAGTTATTTTTAACCGACTTCAAGAAAGAGGTCTCAATTCGTCGAAACTTTTTTTTATGTATGTTCCCTGATTACTCGAAGATGGCTGGACCGATCTGGATCATTTTTTTTGTTTAAAAGGGGTATACTTCCCAGGTGGTCCCATGATCATCAAGTCAGGATCTGATGATGGGACCCTGGAGAAATAGAGAGAACTCTTAAAATTTTATAGGCACACTTGAAGCGATTTGGGTAGTTATTGGCAACGGAACTCCTCAATAAATGATAGCAAATGGACTAGAATTGCTGAAATCTCATGTCTGTCTATTGTTTACACCAGTTCATAACATAACATCACGCCGGTACGCTGTGAAGGTGTAAGCACATGTGAACCACCAAAAAGTGAAAAAAAAAAACTTTTTTACAATACAACCGATGGTGACTTCGAAACAAAAAACTCTACAAAGTATAAAATAACTATAATTTCGGAAGACGGTGAAAGAAAGAAAATTGAGTTCATTGGCATTAATAATACGTAAGAGAAACACCTCAAAATGAAACAAAAAAACAAAACTGATAATGCCAAAAGGGCCTCAGCTCAGCATTATGCATTATGCCTGTGTTTAGTTATGTGTAGAACACCGTTGTATTTTATTTTTTTTAAGTTTTTTACTATTAGAGCCACTAGATACAGTTATCCAAATAAAGGGTCCAGAACATAAAATGCATTATTTTACTTTCACTATAAGGGCAACTAAAAAATATTGGGACACTCATCTATAAATACAATACACAAACAATGTTATTCACAAAGTGTTTTATTTGAAAATTTAAAATGCTAATATTGCTTACACACTGAAAAACTGTTTTATGTACAAAACTGTGTGTAGACAAATCGCAGATGTGTTGCGTCGAGCCGTATGCGCCGGCGCTCCTTCAAAATATACAACTTGATTATAGCCTTACGATACACGCAGTGAATTTGTTATTAAATATAAATCTATCTATCTACATACTTGTAACAATACAGGCATGATCCAAACTCTGCGCTCGTCAAAACCCACATCAATTTTGATATAATATTCATTATTTATTTTGCCTCGTTCTATATTCGCAATACCCGGGCTTACGGATATCAGACGGTCATTTTTGCTATATAATATATTATGTAATCCATTCTCTACATAAATGTTACAAAATGGAACGAAACTTAGATAAAATCAAAGATGGCAAAAATAACTTTTTGATAAAACGCCATCTAGCGTTGAGTAAAAAAATTAATAACATTGATTGACTACAAAAAAAACACCATTTGAAATTATTTTGTCATATTGAGCGAATTAAGTGTGGTATGCGCACACAAAGTATAAAACTACATTTAACAAACACAAATTATGGATTTATGTCTAAGGAAAATTTCTTAAAAGCAGCGAATAAATATTTCTTCAATATCTTGCGTACGTAAATAAATTTTATTGCTTAAGGTACATTTCAGAGGGTAGGTACAGTCAGCGACAAAATAACAAATGTGGTGCTGACTGTACGTTCTCTTAACAAGTAAAGTGCTAAGATAAATAAAAGAGAAACATGTAAAGATGTGAGTATGACATTTCAATAAAGTTTATAATTTTGGACATTACCCGTATCTGTTAGACATAACATTTAATTCAGAAATCATTTATGGCGGACCTTTTCTTACTATTTACTGCTTTGACTATGAAACTAAAGTATAAAAGCTTGTTGTGTATCGATGCTGAGTAAAAGCTATTCACATTACCCCATAGTCAAAACACCAAATCAGTACGAAATAAGTCCTTCAGTGAAAACAAAATGGTAGCACCATACATAATTCCTTAGTCCGAAATCAAACATGTTTAGACCGTATCACTATTGTATAATCTAGCTATGGCCGACTGCAATTTGTAACCTAAATATAACTGAAAAACTACTAGCGTAAAGTGAGGCAACACTATATTGTTGACGGTAACACAGGAGGAATTGTTCACAGATAACAAATACTTATTTTTTCACTGGCAATTTCAGTCTTGTGAGATAAGGCGTGAACTACACGTGTTTCAGAGACAATTTGATTAGGCGGAGTTGTGTCGAAGCGAGATGTTCCAGTCTTTCAATGCAGTTCAAGCCTTTCGCACATTAACATCAGGAGTCGTGGACGTTATAGACGTCAATGCCTTTGCATAAAGTAGTGTAGCGTGCACGAGTTACATGAACGTATTGTTAGAATTCCCTAGAAATTAAATGATTTATCTTGAAATGTAATATAACAATGATAACTCTGCAACATTTTATAAAATATACTTTATCGTTATTGTATTATTTACTTTATTTAGTATATATTAATAGTCTCACTGAACAAAAGCTTGCCAATGTTTAAGACTTTCGAATTTAAACTTTGAAATGAAAAATATGGTAATGTTTGCAGAGACACCATTGTCCAACTAAATAATAGCTCGAGCCTCTTCCCAATTTAACTATTAAATAATTATGTATAAATACTAAAGCTAACCTAATAAGTTAGTACTAAAATGTTATAATCCTCTTATTACAATTTAGAAATATAACGTATATTTGTAGCAGCTACAATTTAAATGGATGTCAAAATGAGAAAAAAAAACAACATGAAATCAGAATAATCGAAACTTTAAACTTATGCTTTCCAATACTGAAAATAAATTTATTTTACGTCTCAAACGGATAAAAAAGAATATAAGTAGTATAAATTGTAACTGTTAACATTTAAATATCTCTATAACCTATATCGCCATATCAATAATTTCGATATAAAAAATAAACTAACTATAATAGACATTAATTCTCCCGATTTATAAATAAATGCTGCTGAGGCTTTATTTAATATCACTACAGGAGGATTTTAATCAACACTCGGTATAACAATATCGATATCGATACTTTGAATATATCGATAGGTATAGTGCGGTACAAACTATCGATAAAAATAAAGTAAATTTTAGTAATTATTGAATCGATATGTGAGAATATTGTTAGTGGCTTTAGGCCTTCAATCAAGAATGATCGAAGCTCTAGCCCATCAATGTAGAAAATGGATGGTATGAGTAAGGGAGTAAGGTTGAAAATGAGTTTTTGACATTAGTAAGCATCTTAAAGAATTCGATAGGTATCTATTTATTTTTTGTATGAGTTTTACAGTGACAAGTACGCTTTTTGTATCTTATTTCAAACGGTGTCCAACTGAGTATCATAATATAAGGCCATTATAAAAAAGAACTAAGTTATTTTTATAACTAAATAATATTTTGTTCTGAAGCATATTGCGAATATTTTGCACTAAGTATATTTTTTCGAATCTAAATAGAACGACGATTAACTTTATTTTTTGCCGTAAAGAAAATAATCGCAATGCACATCAGATGATGAAACCATTAGTGATACAAAATTACGTCGAAGAATCATTTGTTTACCTACAATATGTCCGTCCACTTATACAATCATAACAAAATATAATTTAACCCGAAACTTATGTTAATAATTTCTTTTATAAGAATACATTCCACGAATTACTAACAACATTATAATTTTGCTTTTATTAACTCGTGTGCAAGATCTAACACTAAATGTTGTAGGTACAGGCTACAATATGCTCGCACGAAAACCAAATGATACGTAGAAATAGCAGCTCTAACGAAACATATTTGCGACTAAAGTTGTACAAGAATCTTTTGGCGCCAAAATAGGTTCGAACGACGCCATCTTGTTTTTTTTTTCAATACGATTTACAAAATAATTTCTCAAATGTTTAATGATAAGCCTCCTGTCAATGACATTGGTTCGCCAAAAGATACTTGTAGAACTGTATTTTGAACAACAAAACGGCTGCCGTTGATATGAGAGACATAAGAAATAACTAGGTACATCACATCTGTTGAGTCTTGCCTGGTTATAAACACAAGAACAATGATACTTACATTTTTATCTATAGGTTGAAATAACAATATTGCCTCGCGAGGCAGCTGATCCGTTGCTCAATCAATTTATAAACATACCAGCAAAGATCCGACATTTGAATGCAAAATTAACATCTAGCGATCGATTAAAGTATCCATAATTAACGATATATTGTTACATAATAATAATTCAGTATATAGAGAAAATCATCACATTAGATGGCAGTCGCTTTATGTATGTAATGGCAGATTAATACTTGCGTTCAAATGTTACTTTTATGCTCACAGAAGTCTTCATTTTCTCCCATATTTCGAGAGAGTTTGCCTGAAATTCAACTTGCGAATACGGCGTAAAATAAAGGTTACTGCAGACATTAGGAAGTATAGCACATAGGATATATAACAGTATTTTAGCATAATAATATAAAGTATTGGGACATTTCGAATTAGTTTTAAATTAGTTCTTTATTCACGCATGGCACACGGGCGGCCAAATAACATTTAATATAAATCGAACACACATTACAAAAATAAAATCAGGTATATAAGCTTCTTATTAAATAAAAATTCTTCCAGTCATTTAAACATAAATAGGTAATTTTTATAAATGATAAAGTCGACCATATTGTAAAGGCGTATCCCACATACACTTTTTGTAAAATGATGTCGGTTTCAGCACTTTGTCTAATGGAAAGATAATGACAGTGAGATAACGCCTTTAAAAAATAATATCCGCAGTACATACATTTGATGAGTTATGTGGTCGCTTAAAGCATTAATATCTCGAGCCGTGTTATTGTCTGTTACCAAGTTTAACTATCGCTTATTCAGTTTTGAGACAACTTAATGCAACTTATTTTGTTAATATGTTTCTCTAATTTACTGGTACACTTTAATCGCATAAATTAATTAATTCCAGACGAACTTTAAACACGTCTTTATTAATATGTTCTATTATATCTCCCTTGATACATAATATAGTAAAATTTCAATTGTGTATCGTAATAACCATACAGCCTTAAAGTATCGCTCTCACTGCAATATACATATAATATATTATTCACTACAATTGGGGCATTTTATATAAATATATAAACAATTTTATACGAATCTAGTACAAATGATAAATTATGGTGAGTGGATCGTCCATAAAATACATAATGTAGCATTCCACATAAAATTCTAAGTGGCTTTATCATGGTATTTAGATAAAGTCACTTTACCAATGTTACACATAGTATGGGCGATCAAAAGTGACAAATTAGAATGTAATAAGGCAACACCCCATCAAAAGCTTTCACAGAAATAATCTTGGACGACACTAGTACTCGAGCACAGGGATGATTTCGCACTAATCTTGATAAAACTTTGAGCCCCTAGCTTATACAATAACAAAGATATCTTCAATGGTATTTTGTAATAATCTTACTAAAATCTCGGGTAAGGCCAGCTCAAACTGAACTATCATTCCACCTGATCCTGAAGATTGACAGCTCACCTAAGTTTTGACAGTGACACTTCTAAAATCACCTGATATATAATAAATTCAAATTCGATTTGATGCTATCAATGCTTGTACAGTAAAAAATATAAATGTATAGGAAACGTAAATAATATGTACCTACTAATACCAAACGCGTAGGTAGTCATTTTTACAATAGAACATATTTATGATTAAAAAAGAAATGGTAGGCTACATCATTGTAATTATAAGCTAAGGGCCATCACCATACAAATCGGTTACAAATTATAACCTACACTGTTACTTTAGAATAAATTTATTATGTGGATTATGTTGCTCTGGTTCCTTCACTGAAGCGTCTTTGTGATATTTTGCCGATATCCAATTTAAATTATTTTTTCACTGGGCGATTTAATTGTGCGGAAAAAATAACCCTAATATTCGGGGCTTCGATATTGTTTTGATAATCCCTATTTATATTATTTTAATCAGTTACAATAAACTATACTTAACGCATTTTTCCAATAGAAATATTATTTAACAGCTGGAGTATCAAATCATGGTCTTATGATATGAAGAAGTCTTGAAATTATCAATTTCCTCAATATTTCTCGTCACAAAACTTAGCAGAGGGCGCCACAATCGCTTGTGCTTTTTTTCTACGATTCATCACACACAAAGCGTATTATATGGCCCGAACTAAACTACAACCTATACAAAAATAAATAGACAAACATCGAATAATATAGGAATAAAACTACAAGTATGATGTGCTGGGGCATGAGGCTTGGTAGGGGAAATATTTCAAATTCAAACCCCACCACAGATAAGGTAGAGTGTTCTCTTTTCGCTTTCTGCCTCATCATAATCTAACCTCCTTGCACAGTCGCCTTCCAAATATAAACAAAATGGAAAAAAAAAGTTTTAAAAATAAATGCAAAGTACCACAAAGACGCTGGTGGATGCGAATGGCGCGGTGCTGGTTTCGCGACTAGCTCGGGGGCTGTGGGTCAGTGCTGACGATGACCTGCACGACGTATCCTGGCGTTATCTTTGCCTCCTCGATCAGCAGCCGGTCGCCGAGGAGTTTGCCGCCATAGAACCAGCGTTGCCGCCACGGCTCGATGTTCTCTTGAGCCTGTGGATTGTGGAAGGGGTGTTGTTAGTTTTTATTAAGCTTAAATATTTTATGGCAAATTCATTCAAGATTTAGTTTAAATATAGTTTTTAGGTAAATAATTGGAAGGCTAATAGATTGTTGTGGTAATGAAGTTCCGGAATGATCAAGTGAGGTCATTCGCGAATAAACCTGTTTAAGTATTAGGTAAATACTTACATTTTCGGATATCGAGTCTATGAATCTGTGATCATCTAATTAGAGCGGAGCTGATGCTAAAGATATAATAAATCCCTGATTCTAATGAGATATTGAGGAAGGTAGTATATGCTTGAAGTATTCATACTAATCTTACTACTAAGTACCTATAATAAACGCGAAAGTTTGTGAGGATGGGAGGACGTACCTACTCCTTCACGCAAACAGTACTGATCGGGTTTTAATGATACAATACAGTACCTAATGTTATACATCTAAATAACAAATAGGTTTTATTTTATAATAAAAAGGAGGAAGTACTAAATCCTTTCGCTCGGAGCCGTGGACGGCAGCTAATATTATAAATGCGAAAGTAACTGTCTGTTTGTTACCTCCATACATCTTAATAGCAGGATGGATTGGAATGAAACTTGGATCAAGATTTAGACCATATCCTGGAATAGGACATAAGTATTATGATACTTTTTTCGCCATCTACGCGGACGAAACTGCTTTTTTTACTAAAAAATCATCAAAATGACTCCTTCCGCTCTGGGCGGAGCGGGGTGTCAGATCCTGTCTAAAACCCATCCTTGTTCCTCAAAATGCCCTTTGCGTTCCAAATTACAAATTCCGCAACGGACGAAGCCGCTGGCAAAAGCTTTCTACATACCACTTTATTTGAAAAGGACAAAAAGTCACGGACTAACTAAAACCATTCGAAGCAACATAACCTTGGCCGCCAGCCAAGAACCATTAATAAAATAAGCTAATGCGCCTAATGTTCATGTCATTAAGTTGTGACGGCAGAAAGAGAAAGCACAATGCATTAAAATCATATTCGTATCCCAGTGGCTCCCAACCTGTGGTCCGCACGACTAAATTTAGGTTAGCGAAAGGTTTAAAATTTCAATAATTTCACCTCAAAAATGTCATTGATGTAAACTGATTCTATTTTTTTTTAAACCCTAATGAATTTTAAAGAAGAGTTATTCTACAAGTTTTGAATATCTATGTGATATTTTAAAAAACATTTTTAGATAAACGCAGTTTAATTTTCTTTTTGATTTCTGTTCCCTGTTGCTCAACAAAGAAATCACAATGGTCTCGGGTTAAATAAATGTTGGGAACCACTGTCTTAGCCGAACATCGAACGGTTCACTAATGTAGGTCAACGGACAGTAATTGTCGCGGGCGGCGGGCGTCCGAAATTGTGAGACATTTATGTATTTAACAGGTGACTTCGACCTTTGTGGAGTACCTACACAAGTACCTATACACACTTCAGGGCTGTGCTGTAGAAATGTGAAGGAGAACTTCATATTATTCTCAAGGTGCTATGAATATGATTGTAAGGATATTAGTAAAGCAAATATTTATACAAGAGCCAAGTTAGTTTCGGATATCGCATGATTATCGCGCCAAAATGCAAATAGAACCTTATTTTTTAACGGCAGTCTTAATACAGTTTGTTGTTTTTTTGTGTTAAAACTTTATAAACATCTATCTTATTAATTAGTACGTTGAATTTTTATCAAGGTCTATATTTTAAAAAGATATAGTATCCGGAAGCATTAACACATATCCGTACAGTACATTACTGTTTTATAACATTATGGTACATAGATAAATGGGACACTGGAGACGCTTTAAGCTGCGATAATGCGACCGAAGCCCCGGGAAAGCTAGCCCTGTATACCGAAATAAGAATTATTTCAGGTTTTACAAACTCTAGTTTCTAAGGCAATACAAATAGAAAAACTCCCATCGAAACAATGGCACGCCAGCCCTATTATTAAATAAAAGTACAGTGTGGCACGAAGGCAGGCTGTCGCGTATGGTTGCAAAATTTCGCGTCGTTCACATGCGCTTGCGTCACCACTGACCGTGTTTAAGCGAGCCGCTGCACAATGTACATATTTTTAGTAGTAGGACAGTATTGTAGTAGTTTACTTACTGAAAGCGAATACTACGTTGTTTTTGGTCCTAATTACTTTATTTACAAAGTATTGAGAACAGTGTCTAAGCTGCCTGTGGCTATCATAAGCGTCACTTCAGTGGCATTGTTTTATTTTCTTGAACTAAGTAATTTTATCTAACTGGGGCACTGCGGTACTGGGCAGATAGATCAACAAATCTTACTAGGGTTATAAATATTTTTGGTATGACTTGATACACGCCAAGAAACGTTGAGGATTGGCCAGGTCGTCGTAAACAGGCACCAGAGAAAGAGGGAAAGGCGTGTTCCCGTAACACACGTAGGTACAGGCTAAGAAAATAATAATAATCTGCAAGGATATTGTTATTCTAACTATAAACTATAAGTATATTGTAACTCAATGTGCAGCCATGCCCCATAAATGATCAGGTTGTTTTGGTTTCCTACAATTTGTTGTACAAATATGACATTCAAGTTTCGGTTAAGATCTAATAACAGCATAAACATTTCTATTCTAGCATTCCGATTTGTGGGAACATAAACACTGATTGAGGAATACTTCATTGTTTACTATTGTGAGTAATACATAGAAATGAGAGAGATGAATAATCCGATCCTGTAAAATACGTCTACTAAAAATAATGAAATTCAACAGTAGTTTTTCTTAGTCGATGTTTTAAAAATCCACGATTATTATGAACACTTATTCTTAAACATTGACTAGTAAACAAGTAATTCTTCTGATATCAATGGAATATTAAGTGTGAATGTAAATGGCAAATTGTTATGATTTAAATAATTAGATAAAACAGAACCCTTGCATAACAAACGTAGGACAGCTGTTGAAGTTCGCAGAACGTTTGTGTTACAGAAATAGTCGAAGCAAAAAGTAACCAGATAAATGGAAAGATGTTCTGCATTTGAACCGTACGTGTGTTTGTATGCCGTATTTTTTTCGAAAATTGTCCAGTAGTACCATTGTTGTAATGTTTTTGCATTCTAAAACCGAAACAGAATACTTAGAATCAAGAATGCATTCTTCCTGAAGAGCAAAACGTGCATGAACGTGAAAATTTTAATAAATGATGAGTTGTTGTTCATTGGTGTGAGTTTTGTCTAGTTATCTGGAATTCGCATTCAATGAACCTTACCCTACAACCTAGATGTTGACAACCAAAAGGAATGCTAATAAGCTCGGTCGCCAAATCCAGATAATATAAATTACATAAAAGTATTGAATAACAATTTTTAAACATGATCCGTAAGGTCAAGCAGAATTGAAGGTGAAAACATGTTCCGCAATTTTCTGTGCGAAACAGTTGGAAAAATAACACTGCTGAGTTACAGATGTAGGTATCGAAAAAGAAAACATGTCGTGTGAACCAAGATAAATTGGGATAAGATAAGGGTAGCAGTTAGTGATGAGAGCAGAACTAAGATCCTAATAAAAATTAAATTGTTTATCTACAGCTGACGAATTAAGAGGGTTTAGTTCTCACGCTATTTCATACAAGCTTGCACGTCCGTATTCTTTAAAATGAATGAACCGGTGATTTTTAAGATTTTGATTTTCAAGATGATTTTTTTATGGATGGGAA
Source organism: Melanchra persicariae (assembly GCA_947386135.1). Lineage (NCBI taxonomy): Eukaryota > Metazoa > Arthropoda > Insecta > Lepidoptera > Noctuidae > Melanchra > Melanchra persicariae. The sequence continues at coordinate 1,087,454 of OX376655.1, read as the reverse complement.
ATCATCTAATAACTTCTACCGCTCTGGGCGGAGCGGAAAGGGGTGTCAGACTCTTACTGACTAAAACCCATCCGTGTTTCTCCAAATGCCCTTTGCGTTCCAGGGCCGCGGTGACTCTTTCGAATAAATTCCCCAACCCATGCAGACGCAAGATGCCTAGGTCTAAAAAGTTAGTTAAGAACATTTTAGAAAATCAGTTTTGAGAGTGAGTGAGAAAACGTAAAATTGCTTTTACTGTCTCTTTAAACTCGTTTTAGCGATAAAATATCTTACTGCGTATTAAGGAAATATCGCATACGAAACTGTTGCTGCCATAATGAACAAAATATCATAAAATCAATCTACAAAATTCGTTCTGTTTGCATTTAGAATTGGTATGGGTTACAAATACTTTGAAACCTCATATTGACTGCGAACAGCTAATTAAAAGGTGTTAACATCATAGGCATTAGCACATCCATAACCAATCATTATCAAGGTTTTTATTACAAGGCTGTGTGTTATTAGTTATCATCTCCTTTACACTAATCTTATATACTTATCTATCAAATTTAAGCTAACGAGGATTCCCACAAAGTAGACTAATACTAGGTAGGTAGGTAGGGGACAACTAGTCTATACTAGTCCTTAGTGTCAAGCAGATATGGGAGTATTTATTTTTGTAAAAAAATCTATAAAATACAGTTTATTTGGTCATTATATGGTAATATATTATAATTTTTTTATTCCAAATAGGCATAAAATCCGGTCAAGCACCTCTGGCACACCGGTGTGCCACCCGATTCACGCGTTTTAAAACTCTATTATACAGCAAGATATTTTATAGGATGTTGACGTTTGACACTTTGGTCCTGCATCAGTTAACAGAAAAATAAAACTCACATGTAATTTATTCTTGCACTGTGCTACAGTGTGCCGGGAGTACGCGGCTAGATCGACGTCCTTGCAGGTGTTGGAGAGGCGCAGACGCAGCGACACCTCCGCGCCGCCCTCCACGGGCTCCGACCACTCGGCCGGCGAGTCGCGCCCGCTCGCCTCCTTTACCATGTTTATAGGTGGTGATAGGCAGTATATTGGGACCTGCAGAGGGAAATCAATATATAAAGGGTGATTTTTAGGGTTCTGTACCCAAAGGGTAAAAACGGGACCCTATTACTAGACTCCGCTGTCTGTCTGTCTGTCACCAGGCTGTATCTCTGAACCGTAGACAGTTGAAATTTTCACAGCTGACATATTTCTAAATGCAAATTTCTGTTGCCGCTAGAACAACAAATACTAAAAACAGAATAAAATGAATATTTAAGTGGGGCTCCCATCCAACAAATGTGATTTTTATAGATAATGGTACGGAACCCTTTGTGCGCGAGTCCGACTCGCATTTGGCCGCTTCTTTTAATGAATTGAGGATGCTTCAGGGGGTGAAGGTACCTATTCTATATATATTATATATGTACCATACTCGTGAATGTGCAGTGTCCATACTAATTTTATAAATGCGAAAGTGTCTTTTTTCCCCACTGGTGATGCCACTGGTGGAAGCTAGTTCACTAAATCTAACATGAAAGCTTCACACCATGCCTTGGACCTAAGTACATAGCTGTAGTTATTCAGAGAGGTTTAAGCGGTAGATTTTCGTTAATCCCCATGGGATCGGGAAATTCCAACAGGTGCACGAAATGGCAAAGTGGATTTAAGCAAGTACTAAGATATTAGAAGAAAATATTTATAAAAGAAGACAATTATTATGTTCTGGTAGTACAGGACATCATTAACATCGGTTAAACCGGGAAGGTTAATCCAACAATGAACAATGTTTGGCTAGGCATACACCAGGAAGGTTGATACAAAAAAGAACAATGTTTGGTTAGGCATAAACCAGGAAGGTTGATACAACAATAGGCTAGGTATCCAATCTAAGTTATTGCTATTGAACAGTAGTATTTTAAATGGACAAGATCTGCACACACAGCACACAAGTGTTCATAAATACATACCTATAAATGTCCAAGATTTGAATGTGATCATTTCATAGTATACGTGAATACTGAGATATGTTCAAATGTATCTAAATAAACTAAATTCATTGAAGTAATGAGTTGTTGACCACATCAAGGCATTCTTTATCCTTGAAAATGTAGGTCTAACTAATCATTTTATTTCAGTAATCCCAAAAATAAACCAGTTATTGATACAATACAACTTGCTATAGGATGCTTGAGGATAATGCCACATTGTTTGTTGTCCAAACTTGATAAGGAACCACATATAAACAGCATCAAAAAAGGCTGAACAGGAAACAAACACACATACATAAATACTAATTAGGTATTACCTAAAATTCTTGCATATATTCAGTCAGGCTTTGTCAGAGTAAAAAGTATGAGGTAAAAAAGCATTCATTCTTGCTAACGACTAGTATGACAGCATGAGGATGTTAGCTACATTTCTTCAGCATCACCACAAGATATCAAGCTTGATAATTAAAGTAGCAGGCAGGGGCAGTGTTGTTTCATAAGAAATAACGACTAGACAACAGTCAGTAAAACGTTACCCATAGATAGGGCTACTGAAGCCAATCAAACTGATTAAGATACTTCATATCAAATTGTATTGAGGCTGACGAGGATATGCTTACAACCAGGGTATGGGTTATTATGTATAAAACAAAGGGTGTAAGTACCTGATATCTTGTGCCCCATTCGTCATAGCACTCTGTGAGGTACCCATTGGGCACTGACACACTGGCTCCGTCGAGTATCGCCTGCGCCAGCTGGAAGTCCATCGCCTCCGCAGCGACGGCGGCCGCCCGCAGCGCGTCCCAGATCTCCTTACGTCCCTCGAACGCCGGCGCTGTGTCCCAAAACTCATCCCTTTTGCTACGTAACTGTCCCTCTGTCAACGGCACGTCTGATTTCCACCGTATGGTCTCGTGGCACAGCGACTGGTTCTTCCTCAGCCCGCCTACAACAAAGAGTTATGAGAACACGCACTCGACGTCTCCACGGAGACAGATGATCGCTTACCCCACCTGAATTAGGCCGAGACACGGTAGCTGAAGACTCTTCTATGGGCCCGCTACCACTTCTAGTTATTCCTATGCAACCGCCCATTATGATCACATTCTACAATTGCTCATTTAACAAATATTTACAAAAAAATTATTAACAAATAACATTTTTATCTTCTGTACGCTTCTGTCAAAAAAGATTAGCTGTATATGTTTTGTTACTGCTTTCAAAGGTCGTGTCCAAATGAAACACGTTCCTTCCTAAGTTATGGAAAAAGTAATTTTTTCACCGCATTTTAGTACTTGTTCAATATTACACTTTTGGTAAAGCAATGAAAAGTATACTACGAGAATTCAAATAATTTTATCTTCTTTATATAAGTAAAACATAATTGTAAATTGTTGTAAACGAAACGCGTCGTGCCCCATAAAATGTCATTGCGCAATTTATTGTAGTGGTAACCCTAAAATTCTTTACGTTTAATTTCCTATCATGATCTCTCAAACATTTCATAGTCAAAACATATTATTACTCTGAAAGCCAATTTTTACGAGCTTTAATTTTAATAATCACTGCAAGCCTTTGTGAACTTCACTAAAAATAACATGAGAACCTATAATAAATTAGTTTTCTTAATTTGCTCACAACACAAACCCAAGTTAAGATAGCAATAACATAACGTTGAACCTTTTGCACGCATGACGTTCATTTGTTTACATGAAAAACTTCAAATCACATGTCTACATAAAACAAACCAAATTCCAAAACAAATTCAGAATTTCACAAGAAATATTTACCTAATAAAACCATAATAGGTACGGGTTAAAAATGAATTCTTTGGATTTTAATTTAGAAGACTACAGAGTCATTACGGTAAGTGTCAATTCGTTAAAAGCAAGTTTTTTAGTACAAGAAGTTTAGTTACCGTCTACGTAATCATATCTTTGAAGCGATTTTTTCAATTATAAGCTTTATTTTATCTACAGGCTCCAGAGGCTGCCTATTACATATCAAACTTTATAACGTCAACTGAAGAAAAGGGAATTTTGTCGAATATTTACGCAGCACCGAAGCCAAAATGGACTCAACTCTCAAACAGAAGATTGCAGAACTGGGGCGGAATACCTCACAATAACGGCATGATAGCCGAGTCGATACCACCATGGCTGGATAAATACCTGGAGAAAATACATGGTCTGAAAGTCATGGATGGTAAAAGGCCCAACCATGTGTTAGTCAATGAGTACCTGCCAGGGCAAGGCATCATGCCTCATCTGGATGGATCATTATTCTATCCAACTATAACTACAATATCAGTTGGATCTCATATAGTACTAAATTTCCTTGAACCAACTGAAAATAACACTATTAACACAGAACCTGTTTTCTCATTTTTACTTGAACCAAGAAGTTTGTTAATATTACAAGAGAAGCTTTACACTAGTTATTTGCATTGCATAGAAGAATTGAAGGAAGACTTACTGGATGCGTCAATAGTTAACATAAATATGTGTTCAGATAAATATGTTAGACATCAAACTGTACCTAGAGAAACCAGGGTATCCCTGACAATAAGACATGTGCCAAAAACAACATCTTTTAAAATGTTTCCCGGTGGTAGAAGATAAATGCTGACACTTAACTAAAATGAAGAATTCTTCTATAATATAACATTAAAAGGCTCTGAATGTTTATTGCACATGCTATGTATCCATTTCTTTATACACATTATACTTTTAACTTGCCTTATATGCTATGAAGTAATAAAATTCCACATTTAAACATTTTTATACAAATCTAGATGGTTTATATTTTTACATAAAAATTAAAGGATGAAATTACATAAATGTTTTTAATTTTTTGATCATTATGAGATTTACAAAATTATTTCCAAGTGTTAGATTTATATTTAGAAGATTAAATTTTTGTAATGTTACAAGAACATATAATTCTGGGAGTGGAGGAGCAGGAAAGGTAATTCAAGTAAACATATTGATTTTGATTATGTGATCACAGTATTCTTAGATCAGATGGCAAGGAAGCATGATACATTTTTAAACCTAATTATTTGAACTAAACTGGTAACTTGTAGCCTCCTTTTACTGCCAACTAATGGCTTGATATTTAGATATCATTTTATTTTAACAAGAGGATTTTCAAAGCAAGGCTACTCTTCACTGTTTGAGAATAACTGTAATAATAAGATATAAAATAAATTTTACAGAAAGGTGCAGTTGTTTGCGTTTATGAAAATAATAAGCAATTAGAACTAACACCATGTGGACAAGAAGTGGACCAAATGTGTGGAGGCAAGATATCACAGCAGTTAAACACGTATGTTTTGAAGGGAAAAAGTTATTATTATTATCATAGTTGTACCTATAGCATTTTTTTTTTCAAAAACTAGCATAGAAAATCAGTGTTGTTCTAACTAGCTTCACCAATTAGTGAGTAGTATGCATTACAACAGGATCAAAAGGTAATTTTCAAACAGGATTTTTATTTACAAGGCCAACAGTGTTAGCGCCAATGGAATATAGTATTTTTTCAAAATGGCAATACTTACCTAATTTTAAGCTTGGGACTTGGGAAATTTTTTCTACGCCAAAGACATCAAAATTTATATTTTTGAAATAAAGGCTAAAATATATCTGCGTCCTTTAGCAAGCAAGACTGCTTTACTACAAATTGTTGTACCTTATCATCTGTCATTTAATGTTTCAGGCTAGCGTGCGAGCTTAAACTGGGCAAGTCCTTCGCGATAACCGAAATAATGGAGTATTCAGCGGTGGCCATCTCTTGCATAGGACCGAGAACGGCTTGCTACGACCCGCTTGAGTCACTAGACGAAGCCAGGGTTAGTAGAGTGCTAGAACTTTATCTAAACTAATCTAAATCTAAACTAATATTATTAAGAGGAAAGATTTATTTGTTTGTTACAATTTGGCTCAAACACGACTCAACCGATTTTAAAAATTCTTTCGCTAATAGAAAGCTACATTATTAACTTAACTTACCCAAAGTAGCAAAATTTTACCTACTTAATAAATTCATTATTTGGCGTGCGCTGAGAAAACTATTGATGATACCTACACATAAATAACAATATTACATGATTAAAGTACTAGTGGTGGGCGATACAAACCGTATATACCTAGTTACGAAATCTATATATCGGTACCTACAATATCTAAAAACCGCTTACTGACACGTTCGAAAACTATGTATTACAAAATCTATATATTGACGTACCACTCGCTCCGCATCTCTGACTAGTTTAAATTGTATCCGATCCGATATCGCATCGATACAAAAACTAAAACATAAGTACCTATTTATTAACAAACCTACAGTAGATACCGATTCTCATCGAACACCGTCCACATCCAAACTCAACAGCATATCGGATGGTTTGAAAATACATACCTACGCGTACGCACAATATTATAGGTATCTAGATATTTAATTTACATTCGATGAAAATCGGTAGGTATTGTAGATTTGTAAATCTCGATTTTTTTCGAATGTCGTCGCATTCAAAAAACAGGGTATCGGATTAGGTATCCAAATATATAGGTCTGTACGCGTACCTACGCACAATATATAGATATTGAAATATATAGTTTTGAAATCAGATACTGAAACTCGAAATCTGATTCAGATACGATTCTCAAAAAAAGCGATACGACCCAGGCCTATAAAGTACTCATTACTACCTATAAAAAAGTCCGCGAGGGTATATGTCTAACTATTATGGTTAATTCACAATGACCGTTTTTTGTTCAAATTATTCTATTAAAACCTTGGTGAAATGGAATAGTGGTGATTTTGGTATCATATCATTAATCCTAATCCATTTAAATAGATTGATAATAAAGGTGTATTCATCATATCAGCCGATAGACGTCCACTGTTGGACATAGGTCTCCCCCAAATGTCGCCTCGCTTGGGTTGACGATCGCAGTGTAGCTGCCCTGGATTCTCTGGTGAGTCCCTTAGTCGCATCTTACGACACCCACGGGAAGTGATGGGATGGTGCTATTCTTTTACGTCCGGAGATTACCTACATGTAAATTACACTTTAATTTATTTAAGTCGGACCTTTCGATTTAAAGTTACAGTTATGTTTAAAAAAGCGAAAAGTCACAACTGATTGTGATTAATCACGAAATCTCAGAAACTACCTACTCGATCTATGAAAATGGAATTTGGCACCGAGGTAGATTATGAAAAGGGGACGTAAGCTAAGAAAGGATATTAGGAAACTCCTGCAATAGGGGGTGGAAGTTTGTATGAAAAAACTTATTCCTTCGGTGAGTATCTATACCTTGGTACGAATACTGGCCTAAGTGAATTAAAAAAGTTGCTATTATAAGTTTTTCAGAACTACCCCCAAACCACGATTTAGAGGGTTTTAAAGTTTGTATGGAAGAATCTTATTTTTAAGTACCTAAGTATAAACATTTGAAACTTGGTGCTCAAAGCATTTATTTCAATTAAACCCTTTACATGCACTTCTGTATTGTCAAGGTCGTTGAGTCAAAAGAGATGAAGCTATGCAATGGTACTTAAATGAAGAACGTGAAATAAACTCCACGGACACTCTTTTAAATCAATGTTTTTTTTTTACAATGAGATGGTTTATTTATTTATTCACAAAATCCACAGCTCTTTACCAATTTTACTTAAAATTACGGATTAACATTTTATAAACTGAACATTATGCATCAGAAACAAACAGAAATTCGCGTAAAAATTATACAAACATATAAGTAATATGTGAGAGCGATGTAGAAAGACTTGCACGATCAAGCGTCCGGAGTAAATAAGCAACAATACAAAGAATAAATAATTAAAATAAACCGTTGTAGCTGAGAGATGACTAGTCCTAGCTGACGGCGCTCGCTCACGCCTATGATGCCTGCGCTAGCACCAATCGGCTCAACCACTGTGAAGGGTGCCAAATGATCTAACATGCGCCACCACCAGCCAGTCTTCTGAGTGAGCATGACACTCCCAAACTCCCAACCGGATTCAAGTCAAAGAAAATTATAGTTTAAGGTGCCGATAATGCATGAAATTAAACAATACTAAATTAATTGAGTGTATAAAATGAAAATTTTATGTTTGGGCACAGGAAGCTTAGGGCATCCCACACGGATACGACGACGGGGCTCCGTCATCGAGGTTACAATGTTAAAGTTGTAAATTTCACCAGAAAATGGCAAACGCCGAAAGATTGTAAAATTTCTCGTGAAATTGTATACAATTACAATTTGACGAGAAATTTTACAATCTTTCGGCGTTTGCCATTTTCTTAACTTCATTACACCAAAAATTTTAGATTCTTGTTATGTCTACATTCTGTCCCCACGGGTACTTATTACTAAAGCGACGTTTGCAGGAGAATGTCCGCTGGGGCGTGGGCGCAGGCGTGATGCTGCTGAAAGAGCGCGGCTGCGCGGCCGTGGTGGTGGACCCCTGCGCCGCGCCCGACGCCGCCGCAGAGGCCGCCGAGCTCGCAGCCTGGGGGTACGCACAAACATATCCAACCTGCAGTTTTTTTTAAGCCTATGCTGTCGGTCTAATACAACTCGATCATCATGTGAATAGGCAATCGTCGCGTTCATTTTTCAAATTCGATCGCGTCGTTGCGCCTACAAAAGTTGTTAAATTTGTGACGACCAGTATAGCTGTACATCTTAGCCATATTATTAATTAGCATTAACTGTGATGTGTTTCCTAATAGCTTAAAAACTGTTATAGTTAGACAAATTTACAAAAAGAATAAAAATGAACAAATAAGTAGCTAATTTTAAGCAACCAGTACTAGCCAAAGTAGTAGAGAAGTTAATCTACGAATTACTTAACAAGTTCTTATCTAAATATCACATTTTGTGTAATGAACAAAAAGGTTTTAGGAAAAACAAAAGAATAATACAGTTACTTATTTAAGTTTCGATCTACGTGTTCAATATTATCATAAAACACGTAGATAGTTAATTATTGCGCATACGCCGAGTATGTTCTATTTTGTAGAGTGTTATATTATTAGTGACTACCCTACACTTATGGAAGTAACCATTTTTTTTTAACTTAAAATGAATATTTAAGTTATAAAGTTTATCATTACTGTGCGTAAGTTTTTAAGTGCAATAATGTTTCAATGCTAGTTTTTAGAATTTCTCATGTAAGTTAATTAATGCTTGTGGGAAATAAACCCAACCCCACCCCCCTTGCCTGCCCCTTTGATATCTCAAATCTGAGATGGCAAAGTACCTATTTGCGCAATCATCACAGATATGATCAAGGCTTTTGATTGCGCCAGCCACGACGCGTTTATGAATAAATTATTATTATTATGGAATAAGGGGAAATGTGTACCTACTCAACCTTATCGAATTACGATCGCTAAGGTATGATCCTCTAGCGATCGTAAACAGTATACGGAAATAACTAGAAATTGCCCTAAGACGAAGAGTGGAAGAAAATACCGATCCGAAGGACGAACAATAAAATATGGTGTACTACAAGGTAGCGTCCTTGGACCACCCCTTTTCTTCCACGTCATGTTGATAATCCAATGGTATTATTTAGATATGAGCGCCGTGGTGTTTTTTGACGGCGCGGTGGCGGCGTGGAGCGATTTTTCAGGCACCAAAGTCAAAGTCAAAACTTTTATTTCAATTAGGCCATTAAACGGCACTTTTGAACGTCATCATTTACATTAAAAATAATACAAAGTGACTCTACTGTCCGTTCGAAAGGGTAGATTCTTATGGAGAAGAACGGACAAGAAACTCCATAGTTACTCTTTTCAAATCAATGATTTACAATATTTTGAGTACAAAAATTAATTTTAATATATGTGAGGTCGATGCACCTAGAGTATACTACTTATAGGATCATAGTACATGGTACTCACATATTTACAAATCTTGGAACCATTAATAAAACAGAGTGTGTTAACAGAAAAATGAAAACTCTTTTACATCTGTAAAGTGAATATATAAATTGACCAATTTGATTTTGCCTACACTACACCCTTGATTGTCCTATGGAGCAGGACCAGCATGTTTCCAAGCATTCTTATCTTGAATGTAATCCTCCAACTTGTAATATGCTTGTTTACAAAGTGTGCTTTTTACATACGTTTTAAATTTTCTTTCATTTAATTCTAATATGTCACAAGGTATTTTGTTGTTACTTTTTTTACAAGCCAAACCACCTTTACCTGAAAAAGGAATTAAACAACCTTGTATCGGGCGACATGAAGCGGGCGACATGTGCTGTAAAGATTGTTCTTGTTTGAGGCATCGGATATTTTGTTTGCCGATTGGCGATCTCCACTCAAAAACACGTATTCCACAACGATCATCACACTGTCACACACATGGTCGGTGCATTAGATACCCTCGCACTTGCTTACACTATTGTCTGCAACTGTGTCGACAACAGTAGCTCTCTGCGGGATCACTTTGTTCCGGATCCGATCCCTCAGAGAGTTTCTAAGATTTTTTTTTATAGTTGCTTAGTTACCATCATCTTGTGGGCCAACGTGGCAACGGACCGCGGGGGCGACGTCTTGGCTCCATAACCTCTATCAGTTAGGCGCAATGCCTTGATAACGTGACGTAAGACTTGATGGTAACATGGATTTCATCCAAGTCCATTCGGAGACCGATGCGGTAGGTACCTACACCAAAACTATGACGTGCCAATTCCGTCATGATTCCGGAGCTGCACAGGACGAAGTAAGCGAGGAGAATATGGATGAACATTGTTTAGTAATAGGTGTTCATATTCATTTAAACGTTTTTTTACATTCGCTATTAGGTACGAATGTGAACAAAACATATCTAGTTTGTAAACTGTAAACATCCGGATAGCTATGAACAGGACATAAATAAGACCCTGGAAGATAACGTACATTGGTTTGACAAAAACAAATTTGTGATAAACTTACAAAAAACTAACATAATGCACTTGCCATTCAACGTGGCAATGCTGCCAGCCTTCTGGGCACTTCGACGTCAGGTGTCGAAATATTCCTCCTATATAGTTAGGTTTAGTAGATATAAATAGTTAAGTAGTTATGTACATTTATAGGTTACCTACCTAAAATTAAATTCTAAGTTTTACTGCTATGAAGATTCAGCAATAAAAATTACAGGTACAATTAAAAACACTAAAAAGAAACGCACAATTTTAAAAGAGTTATCTGTAGACTACAATAAACAAAAAATGAATGAAGTTAAAGTTGCAAAATTTTATATTGAGATACAACTGAATGCCTTGTTGCATTAAGTCCGCCCATGTACCACTATTGTACATAAAGTTTAAATAAATAAATAAATAACTATGTAATTGGCAACCACAAGCAGAGAAAATTTGCAAATGGATGATGAATACAGCGGCTTAATTACGTCCTTTCAAAGTTGTCCAAAAAAGTTGACATTCAAACTACTTATATTAGTATCATGGTCAGGCTGCATAAGTTCTAAGATTTGTTAAGTATAAGTTATTTTCTGGGCCAATTGCAGCTCAACGGAATACATAAAATATTTTATTCATAGCAAAATACCGTGCTGCGAAAAAAAATCGATTGCTCCATACATTTCTGTGCGCGTTATGCGCGATTGCTCCATACAGAAATGTATGGAGCAATCGATTTTTTTGACAAAATGTACTGAACAGCAGACTTTTTCACGATTTCTTGGTTGGTTCCACAGTAAAAGTTGTTCATTGTAAAGAGCAGGTACAATAACCCCTTAAGTGGTATTGTGTTTATTCTGTAATACGTTGTATAATCGTTATTATTTAATTGTTATGTTGAAAAATGTAAAAATGTATTATTTTCATTTTTTTAGAAATTTTATTACAAATTAATTATTTGTCATTTCATCAATTCCTTTTCTTCAATATTTTCTACCTCGCTTTTTTTTATTAAAAACATACATACTTTTATTGAATTTCTTAATATGCTTTTCAGTTGCATTAAATATAATTATAGCATTCCTTTCTTTCTGTTTTACTATAGTAATCACTACAATAATTTTATTTCTTAGTTTAGTTTTCAAAATGTTTACAGCTGAGAATAGTCGTTTGTGCAACGACCATATAAAAAGGGTTATTAAAACACGAGTGTTTTAATACCTAATTATATGCAGTTGCATACACTATTTTATCTTCACTCATACAGTTGAAATAAAATAAATTAAAAAATAGTTTATTCCAATATGGCGGATATATTTTGGCGCGGGCTCATTGATTTAAGTAAAAAGAAAAAGTGTGCTATAAAAATTAAAAAGTTATTTTATGATGCAGTTGTTTAAAAATCGAAGAAAAATGTTGAACTGTAATGGTTTTTTTTTTAAATTTTACCTATCCACGAAAAAAAAGTACCTACGTGTTTATGCATTCGTTTTTGAACTCATATTTGGAACATAACATTGTGACTGTAGATAAAAGCCTTTCCACGGCTGCGCTGCTATGGAGTAAGCCTAAGAGTTTATTTACCTTTTTTTTTTATTGAGAATTTTTGTGAACCATCCCCATTCTTTATAAGTATCAGAAACGTGTTTCCAAAATTGGCAAAATTTCGGGTATTTCGTTGTGAATAGATTCACAATAAAAATTGTAGAAATTGGTACTTAAACAGAAAACAGGCATGTGATGATGAAAACAGTAAATCTACTGTTAAAAAACCGGCCAAGTGCGAGTTGGACTCGCGCACGGAGAGTTCCGTACCATTGTCTATAAAATACGGCAAAAAATCACGTTTGTTGTATGGGAGCCCCACTTAATATTTATTTTATTTTGTTTTTAGTATTTGTTGTTATAGAGCGGCAACAGAAATACATCATCTGTGAAAATTTCAACTGTCTATAGCTATCACGGTTCATGAGATATTATACAGCCTGGTGACAGACGGACGGACGGACGGACGGACAGCGGAGTCTTAGTAATAGAGTCCGTTTTACCCTTTGGGTACGGAACAAATTAACGCGACGATCGCGTATTCGCGTGATCCTCGCTTCGTATTAGGACGACGCGTTCGCTGAGTATGACTGCGACTGTGTGCTTTTTCAAGTCCCTTTTTATTCAATTTAAAAATAAACTGCATGTTATTGGCTACCTCCTTAGTCTTGTAATAGCAGGCCCACTCTGAGTCACAGGTCTGTGGGCCAAATTTCATCCCTCCCTGATTATACATGTGAATGTAGGTTCGACGTGTTCAAGACGGAAGAGTGCCGGCCCCTGTGCCACGTTAGCGTGTACCAGGGCTCGCAGGCGCAGGCGCAGGTAGAGCAGCTGTGGCTGGAGGGCTGCGTGCGTGCGCGCGCGCAGAACTGGGCGCGCTGTCTGTCCGACATGCCCGCTAACAAGATGACGCCCGTGGATCTGGCGCAGGTATCGGCGTAACAACCCTTTTTAGTTAGCTAGCTGGGCTAGTCAAATCTGACTGCGAAAATGGGATGGTGCTTTCGGTCATGTATGGCTGCATCTCTTTCTCGCATTACTAATTAAAAGTCATAGGATGGGGTGCCATATTATGACGTTTTAATTAAAGACATTTATTTATGCAGTCACCATGATTTTTGATGATTTAATTATTCATATTGTGACGTTGCAAAGTTGTAATTGGAGACGGCTAGCGACATCTCATAAGAGTTAATGTTTGTCAGTATGACATATCTCGTATCTCAACGTAAAGCTAGCAAGAGATGGCGTTTGCGTCGTAAGAAAATATGGAAGAAATCGACTACTCGATACATTTCGGTGCGCATAACTCGACAAAATGTACTGAACAGCTGACATTTTTTTTGCCCACTACTTCGTACGCGCATATCCCGTTCCCGGTTAGCCTATAGCCTATCTCATAAATGTCGCTATCATATACAAAAACCGACTGATAGTTCCAGAAATAACCGTGTTCAAACAAACAAACTTCTTGGCTTTATTATATTATGTAGATTATATTATATAATTATATAATACAATACTGGTATTCAGCTGAATCCGACTTGACTGGGAGCCGCCCCCTATAAAGTTGGGAAAAGGCTAGGCAGATGATGATTTTATGTAGTATAGATTTGTGATCTAATAAAGACGCCTGTAGGGCATGAATATATTTGTCTTCTGTTGCAAGTTCGGAACTTTTACTTAATAAAAACTTGACATTGACGATTCTGTGCTGCCACCTACACGCACCCTCACCCGCACGCACGCACGCAAGCACGCACGCACGCACGCCTTCTCCTTCCCTATAAAAGACCGCGTTGGTCAAAAGGTTGAATCCGTTGCTGTTACAATGTCGCTGCTTCCGCCAGGCGGCGCTGGACGCGCTGTGCCAGCTGGGCGTCACGGTGCAGGCGCACGACCGCGAGTGGATCGAGGCGCAGCACATGCGCGCCTTCCTCGCCGTGGCCAAGGGCTCGTGCGACACGCCCATGTTGCTGGAGTGTTGCTACAAGGGCGCCGGGCCTCACGCGCCGCCCGTGCTGCTGGCGGCCAAAGGAGTCACCTTCGACAGGTATCGTTTGTTCTGGACAAGGAAACCAATATTATAGGCTCCATGGAACCACCATTTACAGGATTTGAAAATAAAAATGCTTCTACTTTATATAAAACTATGAATATCAATTTGCAAAGACAGAAAAAGAAAAGTTTATTCAAAACATAATATGAGAAATGTGAATTATTATTATTATTAGACATAAAAAAGGGTGAGCATCTCCTCCAAATATAAAAATCTAACTAGTATAACCTAGCGGCTGAGGATGTGGAGCAGGACCCGCATTTATCCGAACATACATAATGTTTTCGTAGGTGTATGTATTGACAGGTACCGTCATGATATTAATGTCCTTAAACAGTTCAAATAGGGGATCGCGCCGACCCAGATTATATTTCTCCTGTATCGTGGGTCCGTTTACAAACATAGGTACCTACGTACTCACATACACACACAGCCAGACCCAAAACAACTATCTGTAGGCCAAACAAATATTTGAATACAATCTTAATTATTAGCAGTGAACCAATTTTGGACCTAATATAGTAGGGCGTTATTAACGTAGTCAAGATTTATAGAACGTCTATCTATCTTAAAAATTAAGGATGTATTGTCAGCAAATAACACCATTTGTGGTTGATTTTTTTAAAAGATGGAGTAGATCATTTATGTATACTAAAAAGAGGAAAGGAACCAGTAGCCTTGCGGTACCCCCATTTTGACTTTTAAACCCCTTGATTTAACACCGTTTATTTGAACTCGCTGCTGTCTGTCATTTAAGTACTTAAGACTTAATTATAGTCCGTATTAGTTCTAGTTTTAGGAGCAAGTTTCGTGATTTACGCAATCAAATGCATTGGAGAGGTCAAAAGATTCCTATGGCATCTTGCGCCTCTTCCCAAGCTGTATATACAGGGTTACTGGTAATTCGACGTATATCCGTCAGGGGCTCATAAGGGGGCCAAAATGCAACAAATTGAACCCCCCATATGTATGGCCGAAATTCAATAGTTTTCGAGATATTTGAATTTTAAGGGTTTTTCGAAATTTACCCAAAATTTGACATTTAATTCCAAATAAAAAAACCTACATACCCATTTAAGGGTACCATTAAAAATGATGTTGTAGCTGACACTTCAATTAAGCTATGGGCATCATTAAAACTACTTAATTTAACAAAATAATTAAAATAATGACCGAAGTAAGAATAATATCTTACCAATATTTTCATTTTACGCTTCAAAAATGTTGTCTCGTCAAAAAAAATTCTATGACATTAATCGTACAAATAACTAAAACAACTTAACTATTCTGTAGGCTTTCCAAAAAGGTATAAAAGTCAATTTTAAAATACATAATTCGTGGCATGGCATGTGTTTGAACCGGCGCGGGGAGAGAAATCATCTGTGTTCTTAGTTTATCATCCTCGCTAAAACAACCGATTTTACTGGCGAAATTCTTCCTGATGGGGCGAGGTGTGCGGGCCGGGGAGTACACGGCGTTTGCTGCGCTCGCGTCGCCTTCCTTAGTACAGTTCGCGTCAAATAACTATGCCCCTCTGAAGTTAGCCATTTGCAAAGATCGCGTAGGTGCAGTCACGTAGACGGGGGCAAGCGGGACGCAAGCATGCATCGAACGTAAACGAGCGACTGAGACATAAAATTGCGCCGTCATAATCCCCGCCCGCGCATGTGCAGTTGCAGTTTGTTCGTTTTTTACAGTTCGTGTCAAATAACTGTGCCCCTCTGAAGTTGGCTACGAGTGGCTGCGTAGTAGTCAAAATTATGAACAAACTGCAACTGCGCATGCGCGGGGCGGGGATTATGACGGCGCGATTTTATGTCTCAGTCGCTCGTTTACGTTCGATGCATGCTTGCGTCCCGCTTGCCCCCGTCTACGTGACTGCACCTACGCGATCTTTGCAAATGGCTAACTTCAGAGGGGCATAGTTATTTGACGCGAACTGTACTAAGGAAGGCGACGCGAGCGCAGCAAACGCCGTGTACTCCCCGGCCCGCACACCTCGCCCCATCAGGAAGAATTTCGCCAGTAAAATCGGTTGTTTTAGCGAGGATGATAAACTAAGAACACAGATGATTTCTCTCCCCGCGCCGGTTCAAACACATGCCATGCCACGAATTATGTATTTTAAAATTGACTTTTATACCTTTTTGGAAAGCCTACAGAATAGGCAAGTTGTTTTAGTTATTTGTACGATTAATGTCATAGAATTTTTTTTGACGAGACAACATTTTTGAAGCGTAAAATGAAAATATTGGTAAGATATTATTCTTACTTCGGTCATTATTTTAATTATTTTGTTAAATTAAGTAGTTTTAATGATGCCCATAGCTTAATTGAAGTGCCAGCTACAACATCATTTTTAATGGTACCCTTGAATGGGTATGTGGGTTCTTTTATTTGGAATTAAATGTCGAATTTTGGGTAAATTTCGAAAAACCCTTAAAATTCAAATATCTCGTAAACTATTGAATTTCGGCCACACATATGGGGGGTTCAATTTGTTGCATTTTGGCCCCCTTATCAGCCCTTGACGGATATACGTCGAATTACCAGTAACCCTGTATGTGTTTTAACAACGTGACACCTGCTTCAATCGTACAACGACCTTTGTTAAAACAATAATCTAGATCGTATAAGATTTTGTAAAAATGAGTGAGCATTTGATTGAGCATTACTTTTTCAAACACTTTGCTGAAAATCGGCAATACGGAATGTATTTATATTCATACTAGCACTTCGCCCGCGACTTCGTCCGCGCGGATTTAGTAGGTACTCCACAAACTTCAACGCCCCCTATACCCCCTTATAAAGGTTAGTTTTGGAAAATTAAGCACAATGATTTTCATTAATTACATTTATTACTTAGCCATTTCTACTTATTCAATGGTCTCAGGTTCAGCGCAACTGTTCACCCCGTTCACCCCGTCAGGAGCTGATTATGCAAAAATTGTTAGGTACATCTGTTTCAATAATCCCATTTTTAGTTCGTTCATAGCATTCCGACGTAAATTAAAGCAAGCAATGTCCTCCCCTAAAAACTTGCTGCAACCCCTGCTTCACCCCTTATTATGTATGTAGTTTATTTGCGAAAAATCCAAACATTTGTTATTCTTATTGTTTTATCGAAATCATTTTCAACTTCATCAGACCAAGCATTGTTATGATTCTTCCCAGTTCGCTCAAGCCGCGACATTTTTCTTACTCCGAGCATGTTTATTACCGTCGTAACTTTTGAACGAAAGGTCCGATTTGAATAATTTAAAGTGTGATTTACACGGACATAATCAACCTTAATTATCAAACCATTTAAAGGGATAAGGATTAATATCATGATACCGAAATCACCTTTTTTTCATATCACCAAGGATTTGCTTGAATAATTTGAACAAAAAGCGGTCATGGTGACTTAATCATAATAGTTAGACATATGGTATCGCGGACTTTTTTGTAGACATTAATGACCTCTATAGAACTGTACTACATCACTTTGCTCTATTGTCAATAGATTCCGCAGCGTACGCGATATAAGGATTTTTTCTCACACCTTGGGTTACATTATCGAAGTTTTCATACGGATCCCTAACTTTCTTGAAAATATTCTATAGCCTATGTCCATCATCGATAATGTACGATACTACTGGTGAAAGAGTTTTTCAAATCGGTCCAGTAGTTTCGGAGCCTATTCATTTCAAACAAACAAACAAACAAACAAACAAACAAACATACAAACAAACAAACAAATCTTTCCTCTTTATAATATTATTATTCTCTTTATTCATTTTTATACATATATTTTACATTTTTAAATATTTCTATAAAAACAATACATAAAAAAACATTTAAAAATATAAAAAATAGTAGTCCGCCGGTGTCGGGAGCGAGGTCCAAGCTACCGGTGGTTAGGGCTTCAGAGAAAGGAACCTCCTCACAATACGAGCCGTATCGAGGAGTACTGCCTTCTGTATCAGGCCCTTTATCCAACTGCGCAACGCCAGCTTCGACAGATGGTCGTCGAAGCTTTTGGCCATCAGGCCATTGGCCGTAACGACCATCGGCACAATGACAGCCGAGTCCATATTCCACATGTCGACAACCTCGTGTGCTAAGTCAAGATACTTGATTTGTTTCTCTTTCTCAGCTTTCACGAGGTTCTCGTCATGTGGAATGGTAACATCGATTATCATTGTGCGGCGCGCTAATCGGTCTATCACCACTATATCGGGCTTATTAGCGACGATAGTCCTATCAGTGATGATAGACCGATCCCAGTACAACGTGACATGGTCATTTTCGAGAACTGGGTCGGGCACATACTTGTAATACGGTACCTCAGAATCCACAAGTTGGTATTTCAAAGCAAGTTGCTGGTGAATAATCCTGGCCACTTGGTTATGCCTGTGCAAGTACTCGCCGTTAGCCAGACGAGAACAACCAGAGATAATATGTCTGATGGACTCACCCGGACGGTGACATGCCCGACACACGTCAACCGTCCCGTCCTTCATAATATGCCTCCGGTAGTTGTTCGTCAAGATAACTTCGTCCATAATTGCACAAACAAAACCTTCAGTTTCTCCGAAGAGATCACCGAAACGTAACCAGGCCACGGACGCTGGGAAATCTACGTCGGACCCATAAAGAGCCCGATAGAAGCGCCCGTGAAGCTCCTTGCCTTTCCATACCTCCTTGCGGTCATCTGTAGTAAGTATTACAGGTTTGCGCCAGTTCTCTTTAGCCATGGACAACGGGGTGAGTCCCTTGTCCACTGCGACCACATCTCGGTGCATACCCACATCGACTTTGAGAAAATATTCTCTGAGACTGCACATCTCGCGGTTGTGCAGAGTCTTAGCATTTAAAAAGCCTCGACCTCCACACTTCCGCGGGATGTACAGTCTCATCACCGACGATCGTGGGTGATGCATCCGGTTTGCAGTCAGCAGTGTACGGACTCTCCTGTCCAGGGCGTCGAGTTCGGTTTGAGTCCATTTGAGTATGCCGAAAGAGTACATTAATACCGGCATGACCCAACCGTTGAAGGCGCGCACCTTATTTCCGCCCGACAAAAGGCTGTTTAAAACCTTTTTCAGGCGGCCAAAGAAGCGCTCCTTCAGCGATTGCTTCATGTCAGCAACATTAATGCCCAACGCTTCCGACATACCCAAATACTTGTAGGTTTCGGTCGAGCTGAGGGATCTAACCTGTATGGAATCCGAGAGTTGAATTCTCTCAGATTCCATAATCTCCCCTTTCTTTACATGCATGACTGCACATTTGTCCACACCAAATTCCATCCTGATGGCACTACTGAAGTTTTCAGTTACCTTCAGTAGCTCCATCAGTCGCAAATTGTTGGGGGCAAAGAGTTTCAGATCATCCATGTAAAGGAGGTGAGATATGGCTTGACCACCTCTTCTCAACCGATAGCCTAGGCCTGAATCCTCCAGCAGTGTGCTAAGAGGATTCAGAGCTAAGCAAAACCAAAGTGGACTCAAACTGTCGCCCTGGAATATTCCCCGTTTAATCCATACAGGCTCATCATTCCCTTGAATCTGTCGACATCCTGGATATCGAAGGACCGTTTTCCATTGCCTCATACATGACTCAAGGAAGGCGCGTAGAGTTGCATCTATTTTGTACAACTCCAGCACCTTCATGAGCCATGTATGTGGCACAGAGTCATAGGCCTTCTTGTAATCTATCCAACATGTCGACAGATCCTTACGGGATCGACGAACCTGTTGGCTTATGGCCATGTCTATGAGGAGTAGCTCCTTAGTGCCGCGGGACCCTTTCCTACATCCATTCTGAGAAGCGGACATAATTGAGTTATTCTCAATGTGATCATTAATTTTCACTCTCAGAATGGATGTAAGAAGTTTATAGACCGTCGACAAACAAGTGATTGGTCTATAATTCTTGGGTTCCGCGGGACTACCTGTCTTATGGAGCAGGTGGGTAACGCCAGTTGTTAGAAACTGTGGTAGCGACCCAGACTCTAAGGATGATTGGAATTGAGATGCCAGGAGCGCGTGTGAGCTGCTATACCATTTGAGCCAGAAGTTATGCAGTCCGTCCGGTCCTGGAGATTTCCAGTTCGGTAACGGACGGACTGCTTTGGCTACATCCAATGGGGTGATGTTGATTAGTTCCATTGGTGGTATAGCTTCACACACGCGCTCGACATCGCGCATCCAACCACCCTCGGCATGACAGACGGGCACCGACCAGATGTTTCGCCAGAATGTATTCGTGGCGATATCGTCCGGTCTGCACACGTCCGTCACACTTTGTTCAGGTCGCTCCCAAGCTCTGTATACCCACCTTTCATCGCTCTGGAACATGCGATTCTGCGAGTATCGATCAACCCGCCTCTTATACCGTCGAATACGGTTCGCCCATGCACAAACTTTCTGCTTCAGGAAGTCGATGCGCTCTGTAATACGGGACATGTACTCCTGAGGACTGATTTCAGTCCCCGAAAATGCCCGCCTCACAAAGCGCATCACGCGTGGTCGTGAATTGCCCTCCCTGAAGCAGTATAGTTTGCCGATGAGTACCCTGGCTTCATCAATACGCCGCTCGATCCTGCATTGCCAAGCTGGTGCAGCAGACTTTGGTCGCATAGCTACGTCACTATTTGTAAACTTTACGTTTGCTATACGACATGCCGCAACAGCCCCGCAATACAGGATTGAGTGCGTATCAACGAGGTTCTCGCTGCTTTCAAAAATATTCTCAAGCAGCGAGTCCAAGGCACACACCAGCGCCCTATTCTTTTTGTGCATAGGCAACCGTGGAATTCGAGGCCTAAGTTCGGTCGGAGTGGATCTGTACTCGTGAAGCGCATCCTCCAGCGCGCTCCTCAGTCGATCGTTGCACTGGCTACTTACCGTGACAACCCTATCATCTACCTCATCACTATTATTATTGGGCCGTGGTATGATTGCGCCACTAGTTGGCGCCGGTACCACGGCCTGTGTCGGGGTCGAGATGATAAGGTTGTTTAGTACCTCTGAGCGCAGCCTATCAAGTGCGGCATCGTCCAACTTGTGACTACGTTGGATGACTCGCACCTGATCCGACAATCGTTGGGCCGAGACGTTCACAGCCGGTTCCAGGTCCTGAAACAGAGACAGCATCCTGACACGGTACGCAGTGAGGTTAGTTCCCCCCTCTGTAGACCCGTAATATGCGCGCATGACGTTCTCGTTCATGGACTGAGTCCATCTCATGCGCTGCACACAACCACCGGTAGCGGGGACCCGGCTCGGGGCCGGTTGGCCCCTAGGTCCCAAGCCTCTCGGTGGCCGGCCTCTCCCCTGCCGACGCACAGGTGTTGGCGACGTCGGCGGAGAGAAATACTCGTCGCTCGAGCTCGACGCGACTGCAGCCGCCGATGACACCACTGGTGATCCGATGTCTGGCGGCGGCGAGGCGGAGCTGAGCGACGAGTCCGGGGGTGGTGAGCGTGCGCGTCGCGATGCTGCTCTTGTAATCATCATCCAATTATTTTAATTCCGTTCATTATCATTGTTTCTTTACATGACATCATGACATATGTCATCGGTCGGTCGTATTTTTCGTTTTCTTCATAATTTACTTGGTTTTTTTTAGTTTTATTATTATTATTATATATATTATATTATATTATTAGTATATTAGTATAGAAGTATAGATATCCGCTCGAAACTACTCCGATTTTTTGATAATATTACAAACAGTCACTTCAATTTTATTTATTTGTATTTGTAAACCAGTACCTACATAGTGAAACAATGTCACTCAGTATAACGATTACCCGTCCCAATCGATGGTTAGAATATTGAATCAATCACCCTCTAATGCCTGATGATATATTCGCAAGACTGTTAAAAATATGTTGTATGTGTTATACCTACAGCGGCGGGCTGTGCCTGAAGGAGTGCCACTCGATGACGGAGAACCGCGGCAGCATGGCGGGCGCCGCTGTGGTGCTCGCCGCCATAGAGATCATCGCCAAGCTGAAGGTAGGCCGCAGTTCTACTGATGTGTATGTTGTACAGCGGCGGGCTGTGCTTGAAGGAGTGCCACTCGATGACGGAGAACCGCGGCAGCATGGCGGGCGCCGCTGTGGTGCTCGCCGCCATAGAGATCATCGCCAAGCTGAAGGTAGGCCGCAGTTCTACTGATGTGTATGTTGTACAGCGGCGGGCTGTGCTTGAAGGAGTGCCACTCGATGACGGAGAACCGCGGCAGCATGGCGGGCGCCGCTGTGGTGCTCGCCGCCATAGAGATCATCGCCAAGCTGAAGGTAGGCCGCAGTTCTACTGATGTGTATGTTGTACAGCGGCGGGCTGTGCTTGAAGGAGTGCCACTCGATGACGGAGAACCGCGGCAGCATGGCGGGCGCCGCTGTGGTGCTCGCCGCCATAGAGATCATCGCCAAGCTGAAGGTAGGCCGCAGTTCTACTGATGTGTATGTTGTACAGCGGCGGGCTGTGCTTGAAGGAGTGCCACTCGATGACGGAGAACCGCGGCAGCATGGCGGGCGCCGCTGTGGTGCTCGCCGCCATAGAGATCATCGCCAAGCTGAAGGTAGGCCGCAGTTCTACTGATGTGTATGTTGTACAGCGGCGGGCTGTGCTTGAAGGAGTGCCACTCGATGACGGAGAACCGCGGCAGCATGGCGGGCGCCGCTGTGGTGCTCGCCGCCATAGAGATCATCGCCAAGCTGAAGGTAGGCCGCAGTTCTACTGATGTGTATGTTGTACAGCGGCGGGCTGTGCTTGAAGGAGTGCCACTCGATGACGGAGAACCGCGGCAGCATGGCGGGCGCCGCTGTGGTGCTCGCCGCCATAGAGATCATCGCCAAGCTGAAGGTAGGCCGCAGTTCTACTGATGTGTATGTTGTACAGCGGCGGGCTGTGCTTGAAGGAGTGCCACTCGATGACGGAGAACCGCGGCAGCATGGCGGGCGCCGCTGTGGTGCTCGCCGCCATAGAGATCATCGCCAAGCTGAAGGTAGGCCGCAGTTCTACTGATGTGTATGTTGTACAGCGGCGGGCTGTGCTTGAAGGAGTGCCACTCGATGACGGAGAACCGCGGCAGCATGGCGGGCGCCGCTGTGGTGCTCGCCGCCATAGAGATCATCGCCAAGCTGAAGGTAGGCCGCAGTTCTACTGATGTGTATGTTGTACAGCGGCGGGCTGTGCTTGAAGGAGTGCCACTCGATGACGGAGAACCGCGGCAGCATGGCGGGCGCCGCTGTGGTGCTCGCCGCCATAGAGATCATCGCCAAGCTGAAGGTAGGCCGCAGTTCTACTGATGTGTATGTTGTACAGCGGCGGGCTGTGCTTGAAGGAGTGCCACTCGATGACGGAGAACCGCGGCAGCATGGCGGGCGCCGCTGTGGTGCTCGCCGCCATAGAGATCATCGCCAAGCTGAAGGTAGGCCGCAGTTCTACTGATGTGTATGTTGTACAGCGGCGGGCTGTGCCTGAAGGTGCGCCACTCGATGATATTAGCGACACTTTCGGATAGTGTAATAATACAGGGTATGTTTTTCTAATGATCCAGTTTTATTCTTCATCAAAATCTAGCTCGCGACTCCTTTAAATTTTTCAATACTCAATATTTTATTGCATTAAATTATGTATTACATTAGTTTTATCAATAGGCACAGATTTTTTTTTAGTTTTTTTCATATATTTCCTAATAATTTGGGATTTGGCCATCCTCGCGCCCTTTAAAAATTCATACTATTTTTAAAGGGTGAGTCGATTCCCAAATATATTATATAATAGTAAAGTCCATTTCGTATTTAGAACAGAAAATTATAACTCTTTATTCGGGTAGCCTAGACTCAAAAATGGTTAGTAAAACGTAACTATAAAATAAATCACAAAGAATAACAGTGGATCACCCTTGCGATAACCCACGAGTGGCCATGACCCAACCATCGTGGTGTAGCGTCTCGGTGTGACCTGACACCTAATGTGACTGAAACTATCCCTTACAAGTTGTTGATGACGTTGATGACGATGTTGATGTTGATGACGTCGAAGCTAGTGGAATGCATCGGCATCTCTAGTCCCAAGTTTTTCGATGAACTTTATCAGAATAAAATATATATATATTATTCTATAAAATTAAATAGTGTAGCAATGTTGTGTACATAATAAAGAGTATTCTGTTCTATTGTTTTTGATTCCAGTTGCCCATAAACGTGGCTGGGGTGATTCCCATCTGCGAGAACATGGTGAGCGGGCAGTGCATGAAGGTGGGCGACGTCGTGACGGCCCTCAACGGGCTGTCCATCCAAGTGAGTCATGCTCCTCATAACCTATTTGAATAAGGGCTTATTTTTCAAAGATCAGATAACTTTTATATGCGGCATATAAAAGTAGGTTTGATAGCTGCTGTTGTATTGTTAATACAACGTGTAACAGAATAAACGTAATACCTCTTAAGGGGTCATTGCACTCATCACTGAAAATTTTTTACTTTGGGACCAACCCGGAAATCGCAAAAAAATCTGCTGTTCAGTACTTACATTTTGGCGAGTTATGCGCACATGCATAAAGAGGAGTCAGTTTTTTTTCAGTATTAGTCCCTTAGTAAAAGATATTCATAATGACACTAAGAGGTATTGCGTTTATTCTGTTACACGTTGTAAGTAGGAATCAAATCGCTCGTATCGTCTACTTCTCTAAACGTTACCAGCTCTAAGATTCTTAGTCAAAAACAGCCCATTCTGCGCCGAGATGATAACGGAACTTCCTATTGATTGATTCTGGACAAAGCTAAAATGAAGGGTACTTAAAACCTCTCAAGCGCCGGACATGTCAAAATTCCAAATAAAAAATATATCTTGCATAATAGTAATATTAAAGATTAAAAACGCATAAATCAGGCGCTACACCGGTGTGTCGCCTGATTTATGCGTTTACGCTGCTGCTGCTGGAGCGGTATACCGGTTACATCTTCCTATTGATTCATTTATGAAGGGTACTTAAGTACCCTTCATTTTAACATTGTCCAGAATGAATGGACACACAGGAACTGCTGAAATCAGAGGAATTTAGCAGTTCCTGTGTGTAAGTACCTACGTCTGTATTTCCGTGTGTTCTACCGTACCTATCTATTTTGCTCCGGACTTTTAACTTGTTTCTGACTGATTTTTTTCTCAACTTGTTTTAGAGTATAATCGCTGGTACAAAGAACACTACGCTCACAAAATAGCGTAGGTACCACAATTTGACTAAAAATATTTTCTTGACAGCGTACCGCTAAAGCAAGGTTATCGCCATCTATTGACGGCAGGATGATTATAACAAAAATTTAACAAATTTAAAAAACTGAATTTGCACAGTCAAACGCATTGTGAGAGACATTAATTGACTGCCTAAGACTCGCACCAAATTTTTCACTGCACATTGGTCTAGACTGGCCCCCTACTTGGGACACTTGTGTCACCAATCTCTACTTTGTTGGCCTAATATTTGTTTCCAGATAGAGAACACAGACATGGAGGGTCGGCTGATGATGGCGGACGCGCTGGTGTACGGCCAGTCCATCTACAAGCCCTCGCTGGTCATAGATGTCGCTACTTTTACTCGTAAGTATCATTTATATGGCTACACTAGCTATTTTTATTCATCTTTAATTCAAACGCAATCATTAAGCTTAATTACCTACTTTAAAAAGGTTTGACTTGGTGTAAAACCTTTTGTAAAGAGCGTGATTTACTATGGATTCGTCAAAACGACGACATAATAACGCTAAAATATCTAACGCCAACTTAGCTATAAAAGGTTTATTGAACGTTTATGATTACCTTTAGAACTTTATAATACGTTTATTAGTACCTACTTATGAGCATTTTATTAATGAACGTTTTAAACCTAAAATAATAAGACTTATTTTTTCCTATTTAGTACGAGATTACTAGCAGCAAACCAATATGGGACCTGATGTAGGGCGTCATTTACGTCGTCAAGATTTGTGGAGCTTCTATCTAATATAAAAAATTAAGGACGTATCGTCAGCAAATAACAACATTTTTACGAGGTTGATTTTTAAAAGATGGTTAAGATCATTAATGTATATTAAAAAACAGGACAGGACCCAATATTGAGCCTTGTGATACCCCCATTTTGACTTGTAAACTCCGTGAATTGACACTATTATTTGAACTTGCTGCTGTCTGTCATTTAAGTTTGACTTCACTAAACTGAGTGCAACTTTATCTAGTCTGTAATTTTCTAGTTTTAGGAGCAAGGTTTCGTGATTTACGCAATCAAATGCCTTGGAGAGGTTACAAAATACGCAGTCGAGCCGATTTTCAACTGAGACACAGTCGCCACACAACCGTCGAAGAGGCAACAATAAGGAAGGAAAAAGAAGCTGAAACCTCACGAAGATTTGTTTTATTTTGCCTCTTCCCGGCTTCCCGTCTCTCTCCAGAGGTTCTAGTGGATCGACCTACACACATTTGGAGGTAGCGGAACAGAGAGTAAAGTCCCGCATACGTCCGTTGAAAAGGGAGGATCCTCCGACAGGACGGTTGTTGGTGTCCGGTGGGCAACTGCCCGACAGTTGATATTCGGGCTTTGCATATATTCTAATCGCACGGTAAACTCTGATACAGCGATTAAGGATTTTGTCGAGCTAGTTCGCAGCTGTCGAGATAGACGGCGCTGCGAGTCTCATTTGTTGATTCTGCTACGTTGATTTTTTGTGGCGGTATTAATGTCGCCGACACACATACGCATTTAGGGGTGCGTGGTGATGTGCGTAACCAGCACAAGGAAAAGCAAGGAGCGTACGACAAACCCAAGTTGTAGATTTTCCCATAACTACTGTACACGTACTTTAATTCTATTAGTTTCATTTTTGATAACTTTCCAAACTGTATTTAGTTTTCTGCCGATTTGATCTTGTTGCTAATTTACAGGCTACATGCAAGTATTTCTGAAAACTTTAGAATATTTGTTAACATCCATACTTATTAAAGGATTCAGTGTTAATGAAAGGCTAAGGCCCTTTTCCTTAAACATCTGCTACTATTTGAATTATTTTCTAAAATATACATAGTAAAATCTTCACAAATAATCGTGGATGTTACCTGCTTCAAGTTTCACAAGGATATCGTCCATTGTTGAATCAAATAAAATAAAGTTTTGCTGGTTTGGGGGTCTGTTGGTAGGTACACGCACACTATAACATGCTTATCTAGCTCAACTCAGAACAGTTCGATGCAATGTTCCACTGACAAGCTAACAATGTTATTACGTTGCTTAAATAAGCACTTTTTTACTAAGATGAGGGAACCACCGCGCAACATAGATTTGCGGTTAAATATAAACGCCAGTGTAGGTATTTATAAAAATAATCTCTTATTAGACACTTCCTGGCTGAGGACACATGAACATGAATTGATCTATAGTAGACCCACATACATTTATTGACTTTCTTAAAATCAAAAACAGAAATAAAGACTTAGAGCAAATCTACTTCTATCGTGATCCTTTATGTTCTCTAGTAATGTAAAATGGTTCATAATGTATTGTTCGGGTATCTACGAAGGGATATTAGGGAAAGGTCAATGTACTTTATTCCAAGTTTATCTGGCACAAAGTATAGATAGAAGATCATGCTGGTTAACAAAAACGGTACAGTCTCTTTTTCTACGTTTGAACGACACATTTTCACTGTTTTCCCGAACGTTCAATTAAGTACCTATGGACCTAATTACCTAAATGTTCTCGATTCATTTTCACGAGTTTTAGGCATACTTAATTATCTCGAACTTAGTTTAGTTAATTTACTTTGCTTTGGAGCCATATCACTACGCCGAGATAGCAATCGCGTCACGCGCCCCAAAAATGGCAAGAGTCGCCATGTTGTGTTATTGAAACAACTGTTCTCAAGCGATTACTTTTATTTACTGACTAAATAGTGGCCACAATTTTCCGTTGTAGTGATTATGATAAAACTAAACAATTTAAAACTACCGTTTATAATAATATTAACGTATAATCTTGTGGAGCACAACTTAACGTGCTTATTTTCTGCATTTTTATTCTAAAATAAAAAAAATAACCAAACAAACGATGAGGGCGCCACTGCGCGCTCGGCGCCCTCTTAAGGATATTCCATAATAATATGCAGAACGAAAATCTGTCAATGCGACGTATTTTCCAACTCTCTGTGCGCTCCAAATTTTGTAAAAGTTAGATCACGAAAAATGACCGCAACAATCGCTCACGTGCGTTTAACGTGCACGGCGGCGCCGGCGCAGACTATGCTATCAAGTGTTGCAAATTCGAAACTTTTACGTTAAAAAAATTACACTGACGCTTATGTGCTGCCACCTAAATTCCCGTCCGTTCCCTATACCTAAGGAAGCGTGTTGCAGTGTTGTGTAATATTTCTTTTGGTTGCAGAGGGCGTGCTAATGGCGACGGGTGGCGGCGCGTTCGGCTGTTTCAGCAACTCTGAGGAGGCGTGGCGCGCCGTGCAGTGCGCCGGCGCCGCCTCGGGCGACCGGCCATGGCGCTTCCCGCTGTGGCACTACTTCCACAAGCAGATCACCAGTCAGTACATCCTAACTAACCACTAGCTAGTCCTAGATACAAGTTCGGCTGCTTCAGCAACTCGGAGGAGGCGTGGCACGCCGTGCAGTGCGCCGTATTTCGTTCGGGTCGCTGTATGACTTTTTCATATGGCCGTGACTACCACCTACCACGGACCACCAACGCCAATCGCTTCCATATTTGGTAAATAATGAGTACTAAATTGATACTAATGAGTAGGTAGGTGCTCGAACAACAAAATTGGTAGTTAGTACCTTCTGAGTTTTCGAAAAATGAATGAAGGTAGTAAGTAGTCACACTTCCTTCAGCAGGATCACCATGAGCGCCGAAAAAGGGGCATACTACAGCTATTCTAAGTAGGTATACAAATATTAGTATAAGAACTTATATATGATTCATTTCGTAAAAAAAAACAGAACTGAAACATTTGTATTTACCGAGACATCAAAGATATCGTGCGCTCGTTCAGAGTTCAGTAGGACCACGACTTTGAATGTTGATTCTAAGTTTGAGGAGCTTATCGCTTTCCTCAAACTTATATAGAAAATTAACACCCTGCAAGATAAATTAATACCCAAAATTACAAATTAGTACTCCAGTGGTTTACGAGATATTTCCTGCCATAGGTGAAAAATTGGTGGGGTGGCGGTAGTCACGGTGTTGATTTTCATTTCTAGATTGCTCTATTAAACCCTATGTGATATCCCCCCAAATTTATACAAAAGTTATAACTCTTATAGAAGTTATAGTGACCAATAATATAATTCATGTTCCTAAGTGATGTATTTTAAGAGAATTTAGCTATAATTACTTTTCCATCTCCGCGTATAGGAACCCAACCAATTCAAGGTGATGTAACGATGTCTATGATCATGATGAATGAATGATTATTGATCTTCAGGTTCACACTGCAGTGTATCTATAAACTTGGCTCACTTTGGCTTGACTTGTCATGTATTTAGGTACCAACGCAATGTTTTTACATAAAACATATTATTTTTTATTCCAGATGACCCCTCTGTTGATTTGAGGAACAAAGGTTCTGGACATGCGACACCGTGTCTTGGAGCCGCCTTTTTGAAGGTAAGCTAGGTATCTATTTATACCTACCTTTTTGCGTGTTGTTATAATTATAATGAATTAAAAATACTGTGCAATTAATTTAGCAAAAATGTAAAAAGCTAAAAAAAAATTTCAAGAATCTTAAGAAAAGCACAAAGGTTCATGCCATCTGCATCGTGCTACCTAATCATACTGGTAATGTTCCAGAACTTCGTGTGCGGCGACTGGGTGCACATGGACATCACAGGCGTGGGCAAAGTGGCTCACGCGGGCGCTCCGCCCTACCTCGACACGTGCCGCATGACGGGCCGGCCCACAAGGACACTCGCCGTTATGATCCAGCAGATAGCAATAGCTAGTTGCCAGTCATCTTGCCAATCTCCGCCGCCTTGCAACCAACCATGTGGCCAGCAACCTCCTACATCGCCACCATGTGGTCCGCAACCACCTACATCGCCACCATGTGGCCCGCAACCACCTACATCGCCACCATGTGGCACGCAACCTCCTACATCGCCACCATGTGGGCCGCAACCTCCTACATCGCCACCATGTGGCCAGCAACCTCCTACATCGCCACCATGTGGCCAGCAACCTCCTACATCGCCACCATGTGGCCCGCAACCACCTACATCGCCACCATGTGGGCCGCAACCTCCTACATCGCCACCATGTTGCCCGCAACCACCTACATCGCCACCATGTGGCCAGCAACCTCCTACATCGCCACCATGTGGCACGCAACCTCCTACATCGCCACCATGTGGGCCGCAACCTCCTACATCGCCACCATGTAGCCAGCAACCTCCTACATCGCCACCATGTGGCCCGCAACCACCTACATCGCCACCATGTGGCCCGCAACCTCCTACATCGCCACCATGTTGCCCGCAACCACCTACATCGCCACCATGTGGCCAGCAACCTCCTACATCGCCACCATGTGGCCAGCAACCTCCTACATCGCCACCATGTGGCCCGCAACCACCTACATCGCCACCATGTGGGCCGCAACCTCCTACATCGCCACCATGTTGCCCGCAACCACCTACATCGCCACCATGTGGCCAGCAACCTCCTACATCGCCACCATGTGGCACGCAACCTCCTACATCGCCACCATGTGGGCCGCAACCTCCTACATCGCCACCATGTAGCCAGCAACCTCCTACATCGCCACCATGTGGCCAGCAACCTCCTACATCGCCACCATGTGGCCCGCAACCACCTACATCGCCACCATGTGGCCCGCAACCTCCTACATCGCCACCATGTTGCCCGCAACCACCTACATCGCCACCATGTGGCCAGCAACCTCCTACATCGCCACCATGTGGCCCGCAACCACCTACATCGCCACCATGTGGCCAGCAACCTCCTACATCGCCACCATGTGGCCAGCAACCACCTACATCGCCACCATGTGGCCAGCAACCTCCTACATCGCCACCATGTGGCCCGCAACCACCTACATCGCCACCATGCGGGCCGCAACCTCCTACATCGCCACCATGTGGCCCACAACCTCCTAAATTGCCACCATGTGGCCCGCAACCTCCTACATCGCCACCATGTGGCCGGCAACCTCCTACATCGCCACCATGTTGCCCGCAACCACCTACATCGCCACCATGTGGCCAGCAACCTCCTACATCGCCACCATGTGGCCAGCAACCTCCTACGTCGCCACCATGTGGCCCGCAACCACCTACATCGCCACCATGTGGCCAGCAACCTCCTACATCGCCACCATGTTGCCCACAACCTCCTAAATTGCCACCATGTGGCCCGCAACCTCCTACATCGCCACCATGTGGCCGGCAACCTCCTACATCGCCACCATGTGGGCCGCAACCACCTACATCGCCACCATGTGGGCCGCAACCTCCTACATCGCCACCATGTTGCCCGCAACCTCCTAAATTGCCACCATGTGGCCCGCAACCTCCTACATCGCCACCATGTGGCCGGCAACCTCCTACATCGCCACCATGTGGCCGGCAACCTCCTACATCGCCACCATGTTGCCCGCAACCTCCTAAATTGCCACCATGTGGCCCGCAACCACCTACATCGCCACCATGTGGCCAGCAACCTCCTACATCGCCACCATGTTGCCCGCAACCTCCTAAATTGCCACCATGTGGCCCGCAACCTCCTACATCGCCACCATGTGGCCGGCAACCTCCTACATCGCCACCATGTGGCCGGCGACCTCCTACATCGCCACCATGTTGCCCGCAACCACCTACATCGCCACCATGTGGCCAACAACCTCCTACATCGCCACCATGTGGCACGCAACCTCCTACATCGCCACCATGTGGGCCGCAACCTCCTACATCGCCACCATGTGGCCAGCAACCTCCTACATCGCCACCATGTAGGCTGCAACCTCCTACATCGCCACCATGTGGCCAGCAACCTCCTACATCGCCACCATGTGGCCCGCAACCACCTACATCGCCACCATGTGGCCCGCAACCTCCTACATCGCCACCATGTTGCCCGCAACCACCTACATCGCCACCATGTGGCCAGCAACCTCCTACATCGCCACCATGTGGCCAGCAACCTCCTACATCGCCACCATGTAGGCTGCAACCTCCTACATCGCCACCATGTGGCCCGCAACCACCTACATCGCCACCATGTGGCCCGCAACCTCCTACATCGCCACCATGTTGCCCGCAACCTCCTACATCGCCACCATGTGGCCCACGACCACCTACATCGCCACCATGTAGGCTGCAACCTCCTACATCGCCACCATGTGGGCCGCAACCACCTACATGTCGACCTCCGTCGTCAACATGTGGGCCGCAACCACCTACATGTCGACCTCCGTCGTCAACATGTGGGCCGCAGCCACCTACATGTCTACCTCCGTCGTCAACATGTGGGCCGCAACCACCTACATGTCTACCTCCGTCGTCACCATGTGGGCCGCAACCACCTACATGTCGACCTCCGTCGTCAACATGTGGGCTGCAGCCACCTACATGTCTACCTCCGTCGTCAACATGTGGGCCGCAGCCACCGACATGTCTACCTCCGTCGTCAACATGTGGGCCGCAGCCACCGACATGTCTGCCTGGGCAGCCTTCGCCACCTGCACCTTGTCAGAATTACAGAACTCCGACTTGTGTATCTAATTTTCTAACTTCTGCACTTACGAAGCACAAGTGCCGTTAAAGAATAAAGTCTTTTAGTCTGTGATTATTTCTATGGACAATAGCTCAAGTCCGATTTAGAATTTTTTTGGCCTTGCTGTTCCACTGCTGGGCAAAGGCTTCTCTCAAGTATGTAGTTGATCGTGAAATTGAATGTCAGTAAAATTATATACCTACCTACATAAAATGTGGATTTCATTGTTTGGTAAACTGTAATGTTTCCAATTATGGAAAAAATGTATATGTATTGTGAACACAAAACAAATGAATTGGTGTTATTTGGTTAAATTTGTACTACAAAAAGGTATGTGTTTAAT
Source organism: Melanchra persicariae (assembly GCA_947386135.1). NCBI lineage: Eukaryota > Metazoa > Arthropoda > Insecta > Lepidoptera > Noctuidae > Melanchra > Melanchra persicariae. Next base: position 1,053,773 of record OX376655.1, on the reverse strand, counting down.
TATTTGTAAAAGATAATTCACTAAAGTCCGGTCGCGGAGCAGAAAGAATTTCGTACAATGACCTCTTATTAACTGTCTCCTTCACTCCCACGTAAATATAATGCGTCACTGTCGCACAGATGCAATGACGCCCGCCTCAGGGATTGTAAACCTTTTACCGTATCTGAGGTTTGTTCTTGTTTGCATGTGGTTTTAGTTGGCCTTGAGTTACAACAAAAACCCACGGCTTGCACACACTACACTACACTACACTAATATTATAAATAGGAAAGATTTATTTGTTTGTTTGAAATGAATAGGCTCCGAAACTACTGGACCGATTTGAAAAATTTTTTCACCAGTAGAATCCTACATTATCAGGGATAGACATAGGCTATAGAATATTTTAAAAAATGTTAGGGATCCGTATGAAAACTTCGATAATGTAACCCAAGGTGTGAGATAAAATCCTTATACCGCGTACGCTGCGGAATCTATTGACAATAGAGCAAAGTTATGTACTACAGTTTTATAGAAATCATCAATATCTACAAAAAAGTCCGCGAAACATATGTCTAACTATTATGGATCTCTCCATGACCGCTTTTTGTTCAAATTATTCAAGCCCTGGCGATATGAAAAAATGGTAATTTCGATATCATGATATTAATCCTTATCCATTTAAATGGTTTGATAATTAAGGTTGATTATGTCCATGTAAATTACACTTTAAATTATTCAAATTGAACCTTTCGTTCAAAAGTTACGACGGTAATAAACATGTTCGAAATAAGAAAAATGTCGCGGCTTGAGCGAACTGGGGAGAATCGTATCAATGCTTGGTCCGATGAAGTTGAAACACGGCATTTAAATGATTTCGATAAAACAATTAGAATAACAAATGTTTGAATTTTTCGAAAATAATCTACATACTTACATAATAAGGGGTGAAGCAGGGGTGATTAAGTTTTTAGGGGAGGACATTATAGCGTGCTTCAATTTACGTCGGAATGCTATTTGAACAAGCTAAAAGTGGGATAATTGAAACAGATGTACCTAACAATTTTTGCATAATCAACCTCTGACGGGCTGAACGGGGTGAACAGTTGCGCTGAACCTGGGCTCGAGACAAGTGAGATTCTGTCAACTGTGGCGTGGCGCAGGCGATTGTCAATACGTCAAAAATGTATCGGATTGACAGATGCTATCGAAATGGCACGTTATGAAATTCCTACATTTTGGGATTTCGACAGTCGCATTCGCTAATTAAATGGTACATTGTCTAGGGCCTCCTGAGACCGTAGAATAAGTTTCCAAAACTAACCTTTATAAGGGGGTATGGGGGCGTTGAAGTTTGTGGAGTACCTACTAAATCCGCGCGGACGAAGTCGCGGGCGAAGTGCTAGTAGTTAATAATTTTAAAATAACGCACCAACGCCATTCCATCATGGGATGCGTTAGTGATCGCTCAGTTTTCGGACACAGCTATACTAAAATGACGTGATTATTTACGAACAATTTAGTACCAATAATAAATCATTTAGTTCTTTGTGATTTCAAAGTAGGATATCTAATTGCATAAACTAAATATGGGTGACAAAAGAATATTGGTATGGGAATCAGCGTAACAATGTCAGGTGGGCGGGATCACTATCAGATGCTTATAGGTTGGAGTGTGGCGTAAGACAGGGTGGTCTGACTTCCCCAAGCTCTTTAACCTGTACGTGGATCGGCTGGTCCGTGAGCTCAGCAGCACCCCGGTAGGTTGCTCGATTGATGGAGTAATTGTTAACAATATAAGCTACGCCGATGATATGATGCTGCTAAGCCCAATCGATCAGTGCCCTCAGGCGCTTAATAAAGGTATGCGAGCGCTATGCAGAGGTCCATGGGCTCAGGTACAATACGACCAAGAGTGAGATGATGATGTTCAAGTCCGGTACGAAGAGCTATTACACCATACCTCAGGTCACATTGGACGGCATTGCTCTCAAAAGAGTGGCGCAATTTAAGTACCTACCTGGGCCACTGGGTCACCGAGGCCCTCACAGATGATGTAGACATTGACAGGGAACGCAGGGCTGTGTCAGTCAGAGCTAATATGCTGGCCCGTAGGTTTGCACGCTGTACTGCACAGGTAAAAATAACATTATTCAAGGCGTACTGTCAGTCTTTTTATACGTGCAGCCTATGGGTGAAGCATACGCAGAGGACTTACAGTGCCCAGCGCGTCCAATACAATAACGCGTTCAGGATGTTGATGGGGTTGCCACGCTTTTGTAGCGCATCAGGTATGTTTGCAGACGCCCAGCGCGGATCCACCGTTGTGGGCACAATGGGCATGCCCACAACGTGTTCCTTCTACTCATTTACGATAGTGAATCTACTGTTATAAATATAAGTACCTATACCGACTCTGGATGGCCAAATGGAAAAGAGAATGTGAAATCAATTCCGCCATACCAGAGTCGGTAGCTCATCTCATTGAAGCATGCAACCAAGATTTGTACCTTATCATACAAATTTTCTTACAAATACTGGCAAGTCTCGAGGTCAGCGTAGCTACCGCAGAGAGATGGTTTTCTACTCTTTGCGAGTAAAATCTTAGTTGCATGCCCCAATGGCACAGGAAAGATTATCCGGGCTAGCTGTCCTAAATGCACACAAAGATGTGAACTTAGTTCTATGAAACTATCAAAGTTTCGTGAAAAAGAAACGTAATCTTGAATTTGCAATGTAAGTAAGCACCAAAATAAAATTATTGAATGTAAAATGTATACTTAATTTGATATTTACTAGTGTTCGGCCGAAAGCTTTACCCAAGTGAAACTATACACTGCAAAAAATCTTGGTCAGTGCGTCGTAATATTTTGTAAACATCTCTTTAGGAATGCACTATATTGATCAGTGTGTTCATACTTGACTCGCACTTGGCATTTTTCGGGTGGCTGTGACCACAACCATTTTTTGAGGGCTGGATCCGCGCCTGGCAGACGCTTAAGTTGATGGCTTTCAAGCGATACATCGCAAAAGAATAGCGTCTCTGATGCGCCGCATACGGGGCAGCCCCAACAGCTTCCTGCAGCTAATTGTAGGGAAAATGGACATGGAGTGCTGCTTCATTGAGCATTGGACAAAACTACATCTACGAGTAGTGCGGTCTTGATCCAATGTTTCTATTGTATGAGTATATTATTAATTTGTTAGGTATTTGTATTAATATATTATTTTTAAAAAACATGTATGGATGATCGCTATCTGAAATAAATAAATTGAATTGAAAAGTCACCTTGCGCGCGTTCGAGCGGCCGCACTTAATACAAAAATGTTTGTGACCACTGTCAGTAGGCAAAGAAGTCATTGTACGAAATTCTTCCTGCTCCTCGACCGGACTTTAGCGCGGCTTCGCTCGTGTGGAAATCAAAAACTACTTAAGGGTAGGTACATACTCCTGGGATAAAAACTAGCCCATGTGCTACTCCAGGCTATATCGTATCTCTCTCTGTGCCAAATTTCATCCAAACCCGTTTAGCGGTTCTGGCGATGTCCATGAACACTGCAGAACCACGAACGCCAATCGCTTCCTTATTTGGCAAATAATTTTTAGTAGTCACTCAATTGGTACTAATTAGTACCTACTCGAACAACAAAATTGGTACCTTAGCTACTTTTCGAGAAAATCGACTTGAAGGTGGTCACGCTCCCTTCAGCAGGACGTTGGTGGTCCTGCGCTGTCCTATTGATTGAGGAGCCACGTCAGATTTTTTCAACTAACACCCTTATTTAGCAGCAAAGTAGCTGATTTTGCAGCACAAATTCAGGATTTAGCAACAAAATATATCACAAGCTAATCAATGCAAAAGTGGCACCTCAATCTAAACATCTGAATTGAGGAGCGACCTGGAACTCGTTAAGTAATAGATGAATATTGTTGTAAATTGTGTATAATTTAGTAGAAATAGTGTATTAAACTTACCTTCTAAAAATTCGGGTTCTGTAGTGCTGAAAATACAATAGGTACTTACTTTTAGTATGGAACCTCGGTCTATTAATAAGAGTAGGTACCCATGAGTTTGAATGAATGGGACAGGTCAATTAATATTTAGACTTTTATAGCAGGCGGTGTGTTCGATTTTGCAGTAAGTATAGGTAGGTAGAAATAAAACAGACAGTGAATTTTATAAACGAACGCATTTTAATTGGCTCCAATCCTGACGGTTTGCAAATAAATAATTGACTAGGTACATTGTGGTAGGTGTACCTACAACAAAAAAAAATAGAATTTTGTTTCGGAAAAAATGAAAGAATAAAATACATAAATACCTACCTATGCTAAAAAATCTATTACATATAATAAAATCGTAGATTTGCCGTGTCTGTACATTGAATATTTTCGCATAAAAATAACTGAGAAATGTTAGGAAAAAGGAATAAAACGCAAAAATGACATTTTTGAAATTTTTGTCTGTTTGTCTGTTTGTCCCGATGTTTGTGTCAGCATCACGCAAAAACCACTGATGGGATTCGAAAGCTAACTTCTTCAAAATATTAAGTGTTAACCCGAGTAACATTTAGCGTTTATTTCATCAAAATCGACCCACAAAATCAAAAGATATTGAATTTTAAATTTTAGTATGGAACTTCATACAGCGCTAAGCGTTGCGGTGACCGACTCTTAGGCGCCATCTATTGAGAAAGATAAAATACAGGTAAGCATGAAAATTACATCAAAACAAATTGTTGAGTTATTTGTGAAACATTTTTTAAGTAGTAAAGTAAAAGTGAACATTTTAGTACCATGACGTTACTTACTGTTACATATGGGCTCCTTATTTAACGTTTTCCTATGCTAATTTATATTTTGTCAGTTTACCAAATGGTCGATAGATGGCGTTGCACCGATAACGCGTTTTTCTCAATCGCGGTGTTAAGATTTTCCGTCAAATTATGACTCACACGATTTTTAGCAACATTGTTGTACGCTAGAATTTTAACGATCGGTCTCATAAAAACTCTGATAGGGTCTCGAGCGAGTCCAAATTAGTAAACTAAAAAAAAGTACCTATTCTTATGAGACGTGTACAGTGTACTACGTTATCTAAGTTCATTCAATTTTGCTCATTCCTACATCAATCAACTATTTAACTTTTCTTTGGCTTAGGTAATGTGACTGAATCCTTCAACTGTGCACGATTATTTAACATCATCATGTGCCTAGCCTTTTCCCAAGTATATTGGGGTCGGCTCTTAGTCAAACCGAATTCAGCTGAATAACAGTAGGTATTTTACGTGGAGCGGCTGCCTACCAAACCTCCACAACCCATTAACTGTGTAACACGGTACTTCTTGGCAAGACTGGTGTCAGATTTTCTAGCTTCTGACAATCCATAACGACTGCAAAAGATTTCCAAATAACAGCCGGAACCTACCTTTCCGAGGCACGGAGGAGTCTCGGTATGTTAAGATGGTCCCACCCATTCACAGACCTTCACCTCGGCACGATTATTTAGCAAAACTTAAAAAATATAACAAAACTTTGTTTTCATTTCCTATAACCACAATTTTTGCGAGTTATTGAGTACTTAATTATGTGTTAAATTGTATTTAAATCTTATAATGGTTTTGGGCACATTTTACGTTTTTTTTTGTGATCGAAATAAAAAAATACATATAACGATTTACTGGGTCGATTCATTCAGTATGTACTAAAAATATCATCGCCTGCCTAGCCTTTCACCAACTATGCTGGGGTCGGTTTCCAGTCAAACTGGATTCAGCTGAATACCATTGTTTTAAGTACCTATGTAAAGCGCTGCCTGAGTTGCGGATTATGTTCGAAAGAGTTACCGCGGCCATGGCACGCAAATGGCACGAGTGAGGAGCACGTATGGGTTTTAGTCAGTAAGAGGAGCGGGAGAAGTCATTTGATGATTTCCCATCAATATAAAAAAAAGGTACGTAAAGCGACTGCCAATTTGACCTTCACAACCCTATGACTGGGAAACACTGTAAGTAGGTACCTCTTGGCAAGACTGGTGTTAGATTTTCTAGCTTCTGGCAATCCGTAACGTCTGCCAAAGACCTACAAATGGCCGGACAAACGACTTAACATGTTATCCGAGGCACGAAGGAATCTCGGTATGTCAAAAAGGTCAGCCATCTACAGGCCGACTTCGGCAAGCATTGCTTAACCTTAAGGATTATGATTATATATTATATAATTATGTAAGAGCAATGGATGAGTTTTCCTCCGAGCGGTGGGTAAGGTATAGTGTCAGGATATTGGCGTCCCCATTTTGTTGGGATAAACAAGACAGTATATCAATGACAGAGTCTAATTACACATTAAAAACACACATACACAATAAAAACAATAAGTAATAGAAATACAGTCACTCGAACATACCTTTAAGGTCACAGTTCGTACAGAGGCCTAAGCCACCCAAGTACAAAGTGTATCAGCAAGCCAATACAGCTATGTAAATATACAGCAGTGCTGTACCAGGTAAACCGACAGTTTTGTCGGGAGCAGGAGCTCTATAGTGAGTCGAATCCAAGATAAGACTAAAAGTGTCCTGGCATACAGAGTGCACGCTCTTTTATAATACCATGTTCTCCCTCCACAACAACTCTGTCCAATGCCACACGGATGTGCGTCACGTGTTTACTTGATACGAATCACTAAAATTAGCATAATCTAATAAGACTTGCATTGCAAATTAATCAAATTGTACAATAATAATTATCGTACATATACAATAGTGGCCTAACAAAGTAAATCGTTTTAAATCAAAATAACATGTCATCATTTGTATTTTAGAAGACAAACGATTACTATTATTCAAATAAGTTTCCAAAACTCAATTCTAGTGTACTACGAGTACTCAATAAATTATGTTATGATTTATCAGACAGTAATTGATATTAAAATCACTTAAATTAAATAACACAAACAAAACAATTCAAATTGCACATTTTAACAACTACCCACAGTTGTATTTAATAAGATTTGACAACTACCCATAGTTTTATTTGATAACCGTCTCCGACATATAGATTTGGCTAAAGTTAGGTTTGCTAACATAACTTTAGCCAAATCTGTTTAGTTTCAAGTTGCAGAAAAATTTTTAACTATATTTCAAAGAACACTGTTGTTTCCGAAACATGTTTAAAAATAAAATCCTCGATAGAAATGATCGTCAAAGTTACCTCTAACTTTGACCGAAATATACTTAAAATTAACATGTATTTTTTCTGCAGCTTGAAACTAAACAGATTTGGATTTTTTTTTTTGGATTTTGATTTCGTAAAAAGTTAAGGTTTGAACTTTTTTTATTGTTATTTAAATTATAATACAGAGTTGTTACTTAATACTAAACTCTGTAACGTTTGATGGCGAGAGGCGCTCTAACACAACAATGCCCACACACACCTAGATAACCTACATACCTAGATAGTACTATATCGTTATGGTTTTTTTTAATGTATTTACTTCTTTAAAATCCTGTATAAAGTTTTATAATAACGTGACCACGCCATTGGAACGCGGCGAACCGCGCGGCCACGGAGTTCTTTAAAACTGACCTGAAATGGTAAATTTGTAAAAATGTAGAAAAAAATCCTGGGTTTAGGTATATTTTAGGAGCTGTAAGACTAAAACCCCATGGCCGCGCCATTGACCATGCAGCGTATATCAGCAAAAACGGTGAAAAACACGTTTTTGCTGATATCTCGCTGAAAAAGTATCGCAGACGTCTGAAGTTTTGAGTAAAATCCAGATTTGAATTCGTCGACAAGTAAAAATACAACAAAAATCCTAGGTTCATATTTCAGGAGCAATAAATCTAAAACCCCATGACCGCGCCATTGAAACGGTAAAAATTCGTTATCGCCAATATCTCGCTGAAAAAGCATCGCGGTTTGAAGTTTTTTGTAAAACCTAGATTTGAATTTGTCGAAATAGATAAAAATGCACAAAAAAGTCCTAGGTTTACATTTCAGGAGCTGTAGTACGTTAACGCGTAGAAATGACGTGTTTATCTTTCGATGAAAGTAAGTGTTAGTGAGATCTTTTTTTGTAAATAACACCTATGAATATGTAGAATTAAAGATATAAGGCAAAAACATTTTTTTTTCATAATTTATAATTATTAGTACGTTTTTAATGTAATAGGGCGACCATGGCTTATTATTTACAGAAAACTTTCCACTTATGGTATTAGAATATCTCGATTCTAAATTAAATGAAAATGAAATGATACAAAACCATGTTTAATTCTTTAAAAATCGTTGCTTGATAGCTGAAAATACTGTGGTTTTAAGTACACGTGCGAAAGCATAACATATAACTTTTCAAAGCATTCGTAATTCCTGTAAGAGAATATAATTTGATGAATAGGTAATAATTGTAAACTCAAACCCATAACTAAGTATGTCTAAATTCTGCCAGAAATAATATAATTTAATTTAGAATCCTTGAGATATAATTTCTAATAGGTGGTAAGTTTTCTGTTAACAATAAGCCATGGTCACCCTATCGACATATTCAAGACGTATTAAAGATACAGCTCCTGAAATGTAAACAGGATTTGTGCATTTTTATCTATTTCGACAAATTCAAACCTGGGTTGACAAAAAACTTCAGCCCTGTGCGATGCTTTTTCAGCGAGATATTAGCGAAAACGTGTTTTCACCGTTTCAATGGCGCGGCCATGGGGTTTTAGTCTTACAGGTCCTAAAATATAAACCCAGGATTTTTTTAAATATTTTTACAAATTCAATCTTTTTTTTAACGTTGCTCTACACTTGGAGTTTCTCCTGTATCGTGGGTGCGTTTACAAACCTAGAAACATAGAAACTCACATACACAAACAGTATGCCACACCAATATTTGTTCCGTACGGGAATCGAACCCGCGACACGCAGCGCAGCAGTCAATCGCTCAACCACTGCGCTAACCGTGTCGTCAAATCTGCCGGTCGATTCTGTCAACATCTCACGGTGTTCACCTAGGCGGAGTGAACGACAATAGAGCTGTCATTCCATCTTATTTGTATGGTTTGACAACTCACCTGTCGTGCGCCCCGCCCGGGTGTTCACTTCGACATGTTTACAGAATCGCACTGCAGATCTGTTATTTTTTCTTTCTGCAACGCTTAGTTTTCAAGAACTCCGGGGCCGCGCGGTTCAATCGCCGGATCCACACCGAACGATCCAAAATGGATCGGCAATCCCGCGATCCAAGATCGTGATGCGTGGATCGTTCTAGGTCGATCCAACAGCAATCTTTTGCGATCCTGACTGGCTGCTCCAACGCGCTCCTGCCGATCCATACTGACTGAAGGCCCCTTTGTGCGTGACCAAAAAACCGACAACAAATAGATCGCACGCGGCGAGGAGCGCGCTCTCCGCCGCGCACATGGATCGCGCGCGGCACGTCTACACTTCACGCTCCGTGGAGCGCGCTCCATGCCGCGCGCGATCGGAGCGCTTTGGATCGTCCGGTGTGGATCCGGCTAATGGCGCGGCCAAGTTCAAACCTTGAAAAATTATGGTTTTGGGAATCAACTTTTAAATTTTTTTACAAAATCTTGGCATGGTTTTTTATTTTAAATTGTCATGGCCGCGCCATTGAAACGGACACTACATTTTGGGTACCCTTTAAATTAATATTTCACTATTTATTATTTATTATTTATTTTTACTTACAATAAAATTTATTTAGTAACCTTCATTATTGATGTAGTATTCTTTGACTCACTCATGGTATTTGTTATACCTACACATCTTGGGTAGAGCCGGTTTCTTGTATTTTGCCGTCAAAGTTATTACACCGTTGTTTTGACTTTTAGCAATATTATTCAACTAGCTGTTGCCCGCGACTTCGTTCGCGTGTATGTCGGAAAGTAAAATTATGTAGTTAGGTTAGATCAATAAGATATACGAACAGTCAATGTCTAGCATTGCTTGACCTCTTTTTTATGGATGGGAAAACATCAAATGACTCCTTCCGATTGGGGCGAAGTGGAAGGGAGTGTCAGACTGTTACTGACTAAAACCCATCCGTGTTCCTCTTAATGCCCTTTGCATTCCAGAGCCGCGGTGACTCTTTCGAACAAATTCCGCAACCCTGGCAGGCACTGGCCCTAGCGGGCCCCGTCTTTTATGCTGACATCTTTTTGTGGCGTGCGTGGAACACAACGCGCCGCCGTCGACCCGGGCCTGGTTCTTATCGGATGGCGAGCCACCCAACGCTTGCCATCCACAAGCCCGCGTTGCTTGACCCCTCTTAGAATTAGGAATTTGGAAGAGTTTTATGCCAGGCAATGGCTGTATCCCCCTCTTGTGTTCATGTAATTTTTCGTGAAGAAACGTTTTTTAATGATAACTCTCCTCTCATTTCATCGAAACTATTCACAGCAGTCCTAGAAGATATCGTGAAAAGTCGGTTTGGATTGGGACTATAGCGGTATTAACGTCAATTGTGTGCCTACCTGTCGCATTTAAGATTTGCAGATGACTTTGTGGTTTTCACTGAGAACTTGGATGACCCCCAGAAAATGCTTCTTTTAAGTTGGGTCTTAGGATGAATATGGCCAAGACGTTATGGCAAACACCTTCAGCGATTTAAATCCTACTGGTAAAGTTGGAAATGAATCGTTGGAGATGATTAACCGATATGTTTGGCCTGGCAAAGAAAATAAACAAACGGAGGTATCGAGAAGAATACAGCTTGGATGGCCCGCTTTTATCAAAATGGAAGACATTCTGAAGCCTGCCAAAATTCTGCAATGTCTGAATTCTCGCCTCTATAACCATTGTGTTTTCCTACCATGACCTACTTACTTACATGGACGCTCACGCTCACGCATGGAGGCTGTGTACAGACCGATAGTTTCACAGAGAGCCATGGAGCATTCCATACTTGGCAGAGGTACGTCTTCGAGATCCGAAGACGTACGAAGGTTTTCAACATCGGAAAACGAATTGTGGAACTAAAGTGGAGCTGGGCCGGACACTTGGCAAGGCACGGTGATGACTGATGCGTCCGAGGACTGGAAGAAAAAGTATTGGTCGGCCGGCGGCGAGATAGGCGGACGATATTGTTGCCATCGTGGGTAGAATCTGGATGAGGCTGGCACAGGAACGTGGGGATTGCCACACGAAAAGAGAGGCCTATGCTCAGCAGTGAGCTGAAGTCGGGCTGTGGATGATGATGATGAATCACGATGTTGAAGAAAGTTGCTAAGGTTGTTAACACGCGATAGAGCTATGTAAATTGAGAAGTTATCCCCTGCAGAGGACACGGTGGAGCATACGGTGAAGGTCTGCCCTGCTTGGGCGGAGCACCGCCGTGTCCTCGTCGAGGCGATCGGCGGCGGCGACCTCTCGCTACCGGCTCTGGTTCACTCCATGGCCAGAGCGAAGAGGCAAATCTCACAAAAAATATGGGAATAAATACGATACAAAAAAAAAACAAAAATAAAAACACCTTTAAGGATTCGAACCCACACCTATTATTTCGAAAGGCAGTTTTTTAAACCGAAGGTCTATGAGTTCTGTTGACATTTATTTCAAATAGCCGATCTTATTTATGTCATGATTTTTGGCTGCTGAGCTCTCCGAAAGTATAGCGTGATGATAATCATTGCACAGGTTAGACCCATAAGTATCTGCAATATTGTAATATGTTTATGGCTTCTTATAACAGTTCCTCGCTAAACTGTTTGGAAAAATGTCGAATAAAATTTTAAATGTTATTTTAAGTACACAAAAACCCATTTTATTATTATTTTGACAATATTATGCAGTAAAAATACATTTCAAAATACAAAATAAATACAAAAATAATAACAGTTGCTGGGGATCGAACCATGTGACAATTATCGTTCAAAACAGACATTTTTGAATATTGCTCATCAATAAGGTCAGTTAGTCAAAAACATAAAGCTACATTCCAAAGCGTAGATCTCTATGGAAAAGAACATGCAAGAAACTCCACGGCCATTCTTTTAAATCATGAGCCCTGACATGTGAAAATTCCCAATTAAAAAAAAAATCTTATGTAATGTAAATAAACATTAAATTTGCGGCACAGCGGAGTGCTCCTGTGTTTAGAAAAATACTGGTTACATTCTATTCTATTCTATTTTTGTTTATGGAAAAGTCGAACCGTCCAGTTCAGCACTGTTACGACGCTAGAACCAGAAGTGTTCAAGACCGACCAAGTCCGACGTCCAAGGCGACACAACTAGATTTGCGTCCTACACGACGCAAATCTAGTTGTGTCGCAAAAATAATAATCACAATTGATCGCGGAGGCTTAGTAATAGGGTCCCGTCACCGTGCGTAAGGTACCCTAATACTTAATCGGTAATAGAATAGCCATTATTTGCAAATCGAACCGTTCGACCTTTCGAATTTGAATCTGTCGCGCAGGCTTAGTACCTAGTAGAGTCCCGTTAGCACTTTGGTACGGAACCCTACAGGCCTGGATTCCCAGTCCAGTTCAGCACTGTAACGACGCAAGAACCAGAATTGTTCAAGACCGACCAAGTCCGACGTCCAAGGCGACAACAACAATCCGAACAAATCAGAGATTTTACAGAAAAACGCGTCATCAGTGCTACGCCATCTATCGACCATTTGGTAAACTGACAAAATATTTGGCCGAATGGAGACGGTAAATAAGGAGCCCATATTTAACAATAAGTAACGTTATGGTATTAAAATGTTCACTTTTATTTTACTACTTATTAAAAGTTTCACAAATAACTCAACAATTTGTTTTGATGTTATTTTCATGCTTACCTGCATTTTATCTTTCTCAATAGATGGCGCCTAACAGTCGGTCACCGCAACGCTTAGCGCTGTATGAAGTTCCTTACTAAAATTTAAAATTCAATATCTTTTGATTTTGTGGGTCGATTTTGATGAAATAAACGCTATATGTTACTCGGGTTAACACTTAATATTTTTAATAACTTAACTTTCGAAACCAATCAGTGGTTTTTGCGTGATGCTGACACAAAAAATTGGACAAATAGACAAAAATTTCAAAAATGGCATTTTTGCGTTTTGTAGGTACCTTTTTCCTAACATTTCTCAGTTATTTTTATGCGAAAATATTCAACGGAAAATCTACGATTTTATTATATGTATAGATAACGCATGAATGTAGGGTGAGGTGTCCAACAGTGTACCAGTGGCACACATTGAGCCACCCCTCTTATTTTTTTAAACGCGACGTTGCTGGACCGTGTCCTGGACACGAAAGTACTCAGTTTTTACCGCGCCCCCCGCTCCCCAGTCGCGAGCAAGCTAGCGCCAAAGACGCCCGTGGTGACGGTTGGAACTTTTTATTTCCCACTCGTTCCGCTATAGCTGCTCACTGCAATATGTGTCGTCGCTCCATTATCGACGAACCAGTGGTCTTTGTCTTGCGCATGACTCTCCGAGCACGCATTTACCATAAGCGATATCTGCTGTACTTGTTTTGATTTCGAGCCGGGTGCTGATGTGCCTGGAGTTGATTTAGGTGGCCTCCCATCCTTAATCCACTTTTTGCACTTGCGAACTCTGTGCCCTCTACCAGAACAGTAGTTACAGATCAGCTGCTCGTCCTTGTTTGGCTTTACGATTCGCTCTACTGGTGTTATCACTAGTGCTTCCTGCTTGGAGCTCCCTTGACTGCCCAGATCTCTTTCGAATGTGCAAAGATTACTTGTTAAACTGTCTATCGTTTTCTCAGTCTGCTTTAGCATTAGCCAGCTTGACTTGAAGTTGAAGAATCTGTCGTCGAGTGTGTCTAAGACTTTACAGATGAGGAACATCTCTGGAAGCTTAGCAGTTGCGTCAATCTTGGAAATCTCGACTTTCAAGTCATTCCAAATATTCTTCAGTCTTGACATATGAGTGGGGATGTCATCCACCTTATCACGTTTAAGTCCCAAGAATTCTAAACACAAGTTGTAGGCTCTATCTTCCGTTTGTCCACCAAAAAGTCTATGTAACTCCTGCCAGACTTCTCGTGCAGTTCTATACCTCATTACCTTCTTTAATGTTTCTTCAGACATATTGGTAGTTAGCATGAGTTTCAGCTTTCCTATAAGATCTCGCCATTGCTGTATTATAGGTGCTTACTGCAGCGTCACCTGCTCCTTCGGCAAGAGTTGGTTTCTGGAGTCTACCTTCCACTGCTTCTGAGGCACCCTCCGTGCCTTCAAGCATAATGGAAATTTTATACTTCCATGTTGACCAATTTTCTTTTCCGAGCAATTTTCCAATGTCTCTGCAAATATTTATATTTGTGCTGTAATCCACTTTGATTCGCGAACACTTTTTCCTTACTGGGGCCAATAACCTCTTATAAAATATGAGTGTGCTAATTATTGTGGAATTAGGACGAGTAAAGTTCTCACGAATTTATATAGATGAAAAAACATTAAGGTATATTAAATAGCAGTTTATAATAATAATAGGCAAAAATCAAAAAGTCATTTAATAAACAAAAGTGGTAACCTAGCAACTTTCAGCTTTGGATTCAGCCAGTATTAAATTACTAGCTTCTACCAGCGGCTTCGCCCGCGTGAAAATCGGAAATAGGGATTCGAGGTTTCTTGATTTGTATTGTAACTACACCTACTCTACACCTACCTATACCTACTCTACACCTACCCTACACCTATCCTAACCAGCCCAAAAAATACTATGACATGTTTCTGGTTTCCTGGTACTTGATGTTTTTGGTCTCCTGGTACTTGTAAATCTGTAGTACTAAGGCAGCAGCGGCTCTGAATTTCCACTTCCTCCTCAGTCTTCATTGATCCATGCCACTTACCGGGATAAAAAGTAGCATATGTCTGATTCCAGGATATGAACTACATGTGTGCCAAATTTCATCCAAATCCCTTCAGCCGTTTTTGTCTGATTGAAACCCAAACATACAAACATTCACATTTACAAGTTAGTTGAAATATGGTTGGTAAATATGCGAGATGCCACGGCATGCCGTAGCGCAACCTGCCGTGCCATGCCGGCAGTGAGCGCCGGCCCTAAATGATACCTAAGTACCTACACAATAACGAGTTTCAGGTGGATCCTCAATTCAGATGTTTAGATTTGAGGAGCCACTTTTGCATTGACATATTTGTGCTGCAAAATCAGCTACTTTGCTGCTAAATAAGGGTGTTAGTTGCCTTTTAAAATCTAACGTGGCACCTCAATCTATCCGGACATGTTCTGCGGTACCTAGTCACGGACATGTTCTGGCGTGATTAAGTAGTTTTTTATACCGATATAGATAGGCTGCCATAAACTTCCTAAGAATATCTATCTTCTATTCTATAGAGTATGGTTTCCGCACTTTTGTGTGCTTGCCTCAGTGCACAGGCGTTACCGGATTTCGGTAACGCCTGTGCACTCAAAGAGCACGTGCGATACCATTTCTTCCTCCTCCATGCAGGCTCAACACAGAGGACTGTCCGTTATACCTATCGTGTGTAAATGTTTGTTCAGTGAACAGTGTCCGGTGATGGTCCCCGCCACCATTCGTAGGCTGCCTCTATCCAGTTGCAGAAGGCGCCTGGTAAGTTTCCTGTTTAGGGATGGCATAACCTCCTTGGACTGTCTACAGCCAGGGCCCACCATCGTTCTGCCTGTGTGTGGGTGTGTTCTTGTAGCCACGTGCGCAGCTGGGTAAAATAATAATAATAATAATAATAATAACTATACCTACTATACTTCTTACATCCATTCTGAGAGTGAAAATTAATGATCACATTGACACTAATTCAATTATGTCCGCCTCTCAGAATGGATGTAGGAAGGGGTCCCGCGGCACTAAGGAGCTACTCCTCATAGACATGGCCATAAGCCAACAGGTTCGTCGATCCCGCAAGGATCTGTCGACATGTTGGATAGATTACAGGAAGGCCTATGACTCTGTGCCACATACATGGCTCATGAAGGTGCTGGAGTTGTACAAAATAGATGCAACTCTACGCACCTTCCTTGAGTCATGTATGAGGCAATGGAAAACGGTCCTTCGCTATCCAGGATGTCGACCGATTCAAGGGAATGATGAGCCTTTATGGATTAAACGGGGAATATTTCAGGGCGACAGTTTGAGTCCACTTTGGTTCTGCTTAGCTCTGAATCCTCTTAGCACACTGCTGGGGGATTCAGGCCTAGGTTATCGGTTGAGAAGAGGTGGTCAAACCATATCTCACCTTCTTTACATGGATGACTTGAAACTCTTTGCCCCCAACAATTTGCGACTGACGGAGCTACTGAAGGTAACTGAAACTTTCAGTAGCGCCATCAGGATGGAATTTGGTGTGGACAAATGTGCAGTCATGCATGTTAAGAAAGGGGAGATTATGGAATCTGAGGGAATTCAACTCTCGGATTCAATACAGGTTAGATCCCTCAGCTCGACCGAAACCTATAAGTATTTGGGTATGTCGGAAGCGTTGGGCATTAACGGTACTGACATGAAACAATCGCTGAAGGAGCGCTTCTTTGGCCGCCTAAAAAAGGTTTTGAATAGCCTTTTGTCGGGCGGAAATAAGGTGCGCGCCTTCAACGGTTGGGTCATGCCAGTATTGATGTACTCTTTCGGCATACTCAAATGGACTCAAACTGAACTTGACGCCCTGGATAGGAGGGTCCGTACACTGCTGACTGCAAACCGGATGCATCACCCACGATCGTCGGTGATGAGACTGTACATCCCGCGGAAATATGGAGGTCGAGGCTTTTTAAATGCTAAGACTCTCCACAACCGCGAGATGTGCAGTCTCAGAGAATATTTTCTCAAAGTCGATGTGGGTATGCACCGAGATGTGGTCGCAGTAGACAAGGGACTCACCCCGTTGTCCATGGCTAAAGAGAACTGGCGCAAACCTGTGATACTTACTACAGATGACCGCAAGGAGGTATGGAAAGGCAAGGAGCTTCACGGGCGCTTCTATCGGGCTCTCTATGGGTCCGATGTAGATTTCTCAGCGTCCGTGGCCTGGCTACGTTTCGGTGATCTCTTCGGAGAAACTGAAGGTTTTGTTTGTGCAATTATGGACGAAGTTATCTTGACGAACAACTACCGGAGGCATATTATGAAGGACGGGACGGTTGACGTGTGTCGGGCATGTCACCGTCCGGGTGAGTCCATCAGACATATTATCTCTGGTTGTTCTCGTTTGGCTAACGGCGAGTACTTGCACCGGCATAACCAAGTGGCTAGGATTATTCACCAGCAACTTGCTTTGAAATACAATCTTGTGGATTCTGAGGTACCGTATTACAAGTATGTGCCCGACCCAGTTCTCGAAAATGACCATGTCACGTTGTACTGGGATCGGTCGATCATCACTGATAGGACTATCATAGCTAACAAGCCCGATATAGTGGTGATAGACCGATTAGCGCGCCGCACAATGATAATCGATGTTACCATTCCGCATGACGAGAACCTCGTGAAAGCTGAAAAAGAGAAACAAATCAAGTATCTTGACTTAGCACACGAGGTTGTCGACATGTGGAATGTGGACTCGGCTGTCATTGTGCCGATAGTCGTTACGGCCAATGGCTTGATAGCCAAAAGCTTCGACGACCACCTGTCGAAGCTGGCGTTACGCAGTTGGGTAAAGGGCCTGATACAGAAGGCAGTACTCCTCGATACGGCTCGTATTGTGAGGAGGTTCCTTTCTCTGGAGCCCTAACCACCGGTAGCTTGGACCCAGCTCCCGACACCGGCGGACTACTATTTTTATATTTTTAAATGTTTTTTTATTGTTTTTTTTTTGTTATTGAAATATTTAAAAATATAAAAAGTATGTGAAAAGATTAATAAAGAGAATAATAATAATAATAATAATAATAATTTATTAACAAAAAGGTGGGTACAAATCATCTATCCTATTCAAAAACATTGTACAAAGTTATGTTTTTCTTTTAAAAGATAGAGTAAACGACGATGTCTGTGCTAGTATGAACTGTGTGACAGACACCGGCGCCTTCCTCCTACAGCTCTAAACATCAAACATAACATAATAATAACATAATAATAGCATATAAATAACAAACAAACTGATAGGATTTTGGTACGTTTTCGTTATCTCATTAAAAAATAGTAGAATACTCGTGTATAAATTAGTAATAAAATAGTATAGGTAACACAATTTGCATTTAAATAAATTAATAGTAATTGATTATAATAAATTGATAATAATTGATTGGTTAAAATTAAAGTTAAAGCATGCATGGAAATACTTTTGATTAAAGGTGAGTTTATGTGTATATGAAATGTATAATAGTGCTTAGTTAGTTATATATTTCTGGCAAATAATCTTTCAGTCTCGTCGTAGGTAAGACCCTGAAGATATTGACTTACAACGCTTTTACATTTATATTTCGGGAGAGTATATATTTTGCAAACTTTATTGAGTGCGTTATAAAGGCGACTACTCAAGTTCGGAAAGTGTCGACTTGCTAGAGCAGTATTGGCTTTAATAGAAGGGCAAACCATGTCCTTACGTCGCTTATGTGTAAGGAATTTTGGGTCATAAATCAGTGAGGAATGTGTACGTAGGACTATATGGAGTGCACAAAGTTGCCTGACGGAAAGCACAGATATGTCTCTGTATAATTGGATTGTGGAATATCGATAGGGTTTGTGAAGCATCACCTTCAAAACCGCTCTCTGCGCCCTCTCAAGTCGAAGCATAAGAGTTTTATATGTTCCGCCCCAAACAGGGATGCAATAGGTTAGAATTGACTGCGCTAAAGCAAAATAAATGGTTTTCAGCAGTGGGGCAGTAACCACGGTTCTAAGCTTTTTCATTGGAAACATAAGCTTACGTACACGAGATACCATAACGTCTATGTGTTTGTTCCAACTTAGAGTGCAGTCAATGTGCACTCCTAGATACTTAACGCAAGATGTTTTATGAATGACAGGGCAATCGCATGTGTTAAACGCAGGATGGGAGCATCTATGAGCCTTTATGTGCGGAATACTAGGCTGTGTAGAAGAGTTCGCAGAGAAGGTAACGTAATGTGTTTTTGAGACATTCAAAGTGAGCAGATTACAGGAAAGCCAATCCATCACAACACCAAGCGCATTCTCAGCCGAACGGTGAGCAGAGGCCCAGGTATCACCACTTATAATTAGTGCCGTATCATCTGCATATACAAGAATCTTGCAGTCCGGTATAGAGAGTTGGCACAGCCTGTTTACATACACAAGAAAGAGAGTAGGGCCTAGCACACTGCCCTGTGGAACTCCGAAAAACAAGTTCTCTTCATTGCTAGTATAGCTCTCAACCTTGCCCCGTTGGCTACGCTCAGACAGGTAGTCACGAAAAATATTCAATGCTGTCTCTCTTATTCCTAGAGCCTTCAATCCTTTTAAAAGGATGGAGGTAGAGACCGTGTCAAAAGCCTTGGCCAAGTCTAGAAATATCCCTATGGTTTTCTTCTTAGTGTCTAGATTCTTTGCGATGTGATTTGATAGCTCAAGCACAGCATCTTCTGTTGATTTACCTTTCCTAAAGCCGTATTGATTAGGAGCAATCGCATTATTGTGATCTAAAAACTGAATTAGTCTTTTATTTAAGATTTTTTCAAGGATCTTAGAGAGGGTTGTAAGAACTGATATTGGCCGATAGCTTTCAACACGATCCCCTTCCCCACCCTTAAATATCGGTGTAACTAAAGCCTTTTTGAAAGACTTTGGGAAAATACCATGTGTCAAGCACAGATTGCATACATGAGTGATGGGAGGGATGAGAACATGCTTAGCAGCTTTAATAACTGCAGCAGGTATGCCATCACATCCAACTGCACAGTTATGCTTTAATTCCGAGATTATACGGTTCACCTCATCAAAGTCAGCTTCAAGCAAAACCAATGAGTTGCCTTGCGGGTTGAACATGGAATTAAAGGCAAAGTTATTGCTGGTTGCATGTTGCCGTATCTTGTGAGCAAGATTACTTCCAACATTCGCGAAGTAATTGTTTATGGCGTTGACAAAGGACTGAGGATCATCACAGATCTTAAGAAGATCCCTTGATTTGCTGGTGGGTGTGGTACTTTTGTAAATGATAGTTTTTATGATATCCCAAGTCGCTTTGGGATCACCTCTGGCTCTCTGAAGCTGTTGTTCTTCATAATTGCACTTAATAGTCTTGAGCAAGTTGTTGCAGTAGTTTCGATATCTTGAATACGTCAGTTTAATTATGAGGTTTTCAGGATCCTGTTTTGATTTCAAGTGCAACTTGTCACGATTACGTATGCATCTCAAAAGGCCAGGGGTGATCCATGGCTTAATAATTCGCTTCCTATGCGGGACCCTCTTTAATTTGCTGTGTTTGTTAATAGAGTCAGATAAAATTGAAATAAGTAGTTCTGCACTTAGATTGGGGTCTGTACTATTTGAAATACTAGAGAAGTCCGATTTTTCCAAGAACCCAATGACATCCGGAAGGTTAATCTGGCGGATAAAGCTTTTAGGTTTCTCAACAAAAGAGACAGTCTCAAGACAAAACAAGATGGGGGCATGGTCAGTAAAGAATGACTCTAAAACTAACGTTGTTGAACATTTGTTTGATTTTACAAATACGTGGTCAAGGCAGTTATCCACACGTGTTGGGAATAGATGGGCCGGTAGAAGCCCATGAAAAGCCATTACATTTAAATACTCCTCAGAGTTCGAGTCACTATTTCCTGGACAAATATTAATGTTTAAATCTCCTATAACTGCCACCGTTTTCACCGATGTAAAGGAACTCAGTATATCGTTCAGGGAGCTAATAAAATTTTCAATATTTCTGACCGAAGGTGATCGGTAGATTGCAACAATTACTATGTCTGGGTCTAGCTTCAAAATAAGGCAGTTAGCATCCTGAAACACGGGCTCGGAAATCCTATAATCTAACTCAGAACGAAT
This sequence comes from Melanchra persicariae, assembly GCA_947386135.1. NCBI lineage: Eukaryota > Metazoa > Arthropoda > Insecta > Lepidoptera > Noctuidae > Melanchra > Melanchra persicariae. Next base: position 1,032,847 of record OX376655.1, on the reverse strand, counting down.
GTAGATTAATACACCGTCATTCTGGTTTGTAAAAGCGGACTTAGCGGAGCAAAAACCATCTAAAATAGGAATGTCAGTAGTTTTACTCAACCAACACTCAGAGAGAATAACTATATCACACTTAACATCCATGGAGTGAATAAGAACATTAAGGCCGTCAAAGTTCCGGTTTAAACTTCGAATGTTTACATGCAATGTATTCAGTGTTTTTTTAGTGGATTGTAGATGCTGCAAACATTGGTCTGGCGAACACATGAAGGATTGGGAAACATTATAGGATTCTATGGAATCCATAAACTTGTTTAAGTTATCCACTAGTGAAGCAGATAATTATTAAGGTGCTGGTAAAGGGTCCAAGGTTTCGTCTCTGGCAGCCATTTTGGTTAAAAGTATTTAATATTTTGGTTGTAGTTTCAAGTTTTTTAAAAGAGTTTATATGAGTGACGGGAATGTAAGTGGGTCTAAGAAGAGTACGACGTGTGCAAGATATGTGTGTTAGGGTTACAAAAGCGCTAGATATGTATTTCCGTGTAAAAACATAAATTCAATTAAAGCATGCATATTCTAAAACTAAGATTATGGTAATTAAAATAGGTGAAAAATAACAAATATTGTTAAGAAATAGTCAATCTTCAATTTTTAGGCTCTTCAAGTCAGATTCATTGCCAATGCAATGCGCAGTTTGACCTTCCTTCCTCCGTATAAAAACCTTCCCATGGGCCGTCCAGCAGAAGGAGTACCCATTTGTTTTAGAAAAATCTCTAGCTAAGAAGTACAAGCGTTTTGCCTTGAAAGTAAGATGTTCAGAAATGTAGACTGGGACATCCGGTCCATTTATGTGTAGTTTAGCGGTTGAAAACTTGTTACTTATGTTGGTTCGATTATACTTTTTTATACATTGAACTACTTTTTCCTTTGTGATTATTGTCGTAAAGTTGACTAAAATGGGTTTATTAGTTTAATTTTTTGTATTTAATCGGTATACATCACGTATGTCAGAAGCGCTTATTGGAACGTTTAAGGATTTACCAGTGTCAATTACAATCTTTGATAAAAAAAGGGAGTGGTACTATGGGTTCGGGTCCAACAACCATCGCACCAGATCCCTTTCTGGCCAGCTCATCGGCTGCGTCAATTCCTAGTGATCCGCTGTGTCCTAAGAATAAGAATATTATTTATTTGCAAGAATACGAGTAGGTACAACAAGCTGACAAGTATAGATTTAGGGATTCCGTCATATTCTACCGGGTCACTGGTGTGCAAATATTGAGTATAGGTTGTTACTAAAAATACACCTATTACCCAGTGAGCTTTGAAAAATTACAAATAATATTAAAATATTTAGTAATGTGCATAGTAAAAAGGTGTTCATGAAATTGAATTCAAATTGTTTAATTTTATTACTTATGTTTAATAATGGTATTAAACATAATAAAATTAAACAATTTGAATTACTTAAAGAAATCTACAAAATTAAATTAACAATTACTTACATTTTGTATCATAACTATCTGCAAGAAAATCGGAAATATTATAACTACTCTTTTGTATAAAAAAGTTTTTGAGTTGCTTTTTAAATAAGTTAACATTTAATTCTTTAATACGTGAAGGGATGTGGTTAATAGTTATTTAATTATTAGTGCGGTACCTACAGTTCTCGTCAAATAGCTTTGCCCCTCTGAAGTTAGCCATTTGCAAAGATCGCGCAGGTGCAGTCACGTAGGGTGGAGTGGTAGCCATTGAACCACCAAAAGTTTGAAGAGCTCTAACGCACTCGTTTTTAAAGTCTAAGAAAATATTTTTATCTCAGAAGATAGGTTATTTAATAAGCTGCCAAATTGTGTTTAAAAAAATGGGAAATATCTGCTATTGCCTAATTTATACAGGTTTTTTTAAAACTAGAGAAATGGTTCATACCGTACTCCTCAGGGTACACAATGAACCAGGGGGGTGGTATTAAATGAACCAGGTGGTACACAATGAATCACGGTATTATAAAAACTGGTAATTGTTTGTTTTAAATGGAAAATAAATACAACATTTATAAGTTTCCATATTTATTAAGTTTCGGGTTATATAAATACCACACAATCAGTCTAAAAACTTAATTTTTAACAATAATTTTAAACTTTTACAAAGTTTTGTGACGCATAAACTCTACAGAAAAAAGAAAAAACAGTTTGTACTTGCTTATTAACATTAACATGAGCATTTATAAAATCACCTATGTTTTTATCACAATCAGTTATTTTTTTTTTATGTCTAATCACAAATTTTACCTAACACTAAGTAAAAATAGGAACAATCAGTTCGAGATTATATATTCGGCTGCCATTAGCGAATGATGGATTGTGACTTAAAACTTATTTAAGGTTGTCGAAAAAATTTTGCACATTTATTTTATTAAATGCTGTAGCCCTTGCTATACTACAAGGCTCGGGTTTTTTCACAGACGATTCTGGATGCCTTGCCCTAAACCCCCTCATCCAATCTCGGCCTGCCATTTCATGAACTTTCCACGATGGCGGTATTTCGATTTTGTCAATCACTCCCATTAGGTATGCAATTCTGCGGCAGTCTTTAGAAGTAAGGCCATATTTGCACAATCTAATAAATATTCCTGTATGCTGTCTTCTTGTTGGTAAGTAAAAATTTTACTTGCATCATAATGGGGCTCTAATCTTCGCAGTGTCAGATTTTTTTTTCAGCTTTTCGAATGCTTAGTCCCGACAAGCGTTTTTCTATACCTCTTTGTATAGCTTCCCCGGTGTGATACCCTTTTTTACGAGCTTCCCTCCTTACCGTGTTTCGTCCCATGCTGAAATAGACAAATAGTGATTAATTAATTATACTCACATTAACACTTAGAGGTTGACTGGAATAAAACTCCCCACCTGTTTATATATCATAATACAAAGCACTTAGATGTGGTACACAATGAACCATGGTTCATTGCTTACCCAGGATAAATGGCTCACAGCGTACCCATCTCCTCTCAAAAAATGTTAGGTTATGTTTTATACAAAAAAACGTGAGAATTAATTCCAAAAAATAGTCTCAAAAATGCCTAAAGACCTACATTACACATACAATTCACACATAGTTAAGTAAGAGTTAGATTATTAAAGTAACTACAAAAAGAAACTCACGTTTTTTTCGTCGTTTTTGCTTGAGTAAACACAAGGACGCGGCTCGCGCGTACGTATGTCGCGACAAGCGCGCGGCGACTAGACCAAACTTCACAACCTGGCAAGCGAGTCTCGACACGTTTTTTGCGCGAGCTGGTAACGTTGCGTATGGCCGGTAGGTACTATGGTTCATACTGTACACGCGGTTCATTGGCTACCACCCTACCCTACACGGGAGCAAGCGGGACGCAAGCATGCATCGAACGTAAACGAGCGACTGAGACATAAAATCGCGCCCCGCCCCCATGTCTCTTACGCATGCGCAGTTGCAGTGTGTTCGTAATTTTGACTACTACGCAGCCACTCGTCACAACTTCAGAGGGGCAAAGCTATTTGACGAGAACTGTAAGTTAGTTTTTACAAACGGTCGAGGGCTTACCATAGTCACGAGTTTGTAAAAACCAAATCCGCACGTGTGTCATACAACGTTTTTCGACACATTTGCGAGAAAACAGTACAATAAGTAATGAAACAAACTTTTTGTCTTTAGAAATCTTTGACTTTGTTTCTAATATGAAAATGGCGCGAATTTGCAAAGGGCGCCACATGCGCGTGGTGAAAATTAGAACCACATCTTTCATTTATATTTATTTAACTTCTCTCATTGTCTCTATAATTAAAATGAGAAACGTATACAGCAAAAGCGCTTCCAAGGAGGTTCGATCATTCAGCTTATTTATTCTCTTGATGTGAAACTCCTTTTGGTAGAATGCTTATTAAGTAGTAATTTTTATGGAAATTAAAAAAAAACCGTAAAGAATACGCACGGCGCTATGTACAACGGAGTTTGCGGTAAAATATGCACTCCCGACCCGTGGTACAACTGCGATGTCCAACTGGTTGTACTTCGGAGAAGTACCTAAATGAAAAAAAATCGGGGTGCCCCAAATCCCTTTACTTCTCCGTAGTACAACCAGTTGGACACATCGCTGTTGTACCACGGGTCGGGAGACAAAATATGTACTTAGGTGAGAGTACCTATTTTACCGCACGTTCCATTGTGTGGTGCATAATTTTTAACTTTCGAACAATGCATACAGGCTTCGTAAATGCATTTTTTGAGCAAATGTGTTGAAAATATTATTGGTGTCATGGTGTCACTGACTCTGGCAGAGCCACCATCAGGGATTTTCATTTTGAAAACACAAAAAAATTGTCGCTAATTAGTCGAAATTTGTCGCCAAATATCAGAATTTGTCGGTCACTGGTTCAAAAGATATAAGGGTTTATAGGTGGCCGATCTGGAGAGAGTCTCCCCAGCAGGGCCACATTTATATCTCAAAAACTAGGGCACCTAGCAAATATCTCTTTTCTCCCATAATTTGTCGCCAATTAGTCGGAATCAGTCGCCAAATATCAGAGTTTGTCGGTCACTGGTTCAAAAGATACAAGAGTTTATAGGTGGCCGATCTGGAGAGAGTCTCCCCAGCAGGGCCACATTTATATCTCAAAAACTAGGACACCTAGCGAAGATGTGTTTTCTCCCATATTTTGTCGCCAATTAGTCGCAATTTGTCGCAAAGTTACAGATTTAGTCGGTGTGTAATTAAAAAGATATTAAAGAATTCAATTTCCCCATACAGTGGTACAAGCGAGTACAAAATACTTTATGTAGTTTCTAGACAGTATCTATGACGTCTTATGGAGGAATGTTTGTTTCGAATTAAATAAATGTAAACTTATTCTATAATTTCAACCCACCATAGGAAAGCTGTATTCATTACCTATAAACAAATCTACAATACATATAATTATGTAATTATTTATCTAACACAATGTGCACTTACCACTTAGTCGCTGGCAGATAGATCGCTGCGCTCCGTTTCATTTACGGTAAGTAAGAAAGAGAGAAACACCCATTGAAATTTTTATTGAGAGATATAATCCATATATAGGTACCTAACTAGCTGACCCGCGCAACTTCGTCTGCGTCACAGAGATATAGAGCCAAAGAAATAATTTTCCCCGTTTTTGCAACATTTTTCATTGAGGCTCCGCTCCTATTGGTCATAACGTCATAATATTATCGGTCATAATGTTATTAGCCTAGACTAAAAGTGAAAAAAATTTCAAAATCGGATCAGTTTTACCGGAGATTACCCCTAACATCCAAAGTCACAAACTGTATCTGTTAATAATATTGAATAAGTACCTACTTATAAATGTTACAAATACCTATTTGTAACATTTTCTGAAAGTACAATAATTTTAAGGTAATAAATCATTTTATATTTCGACAACAGAAGTTTTATTATTCTAACCTCAATTAAGATAAAATAAAAACTCAACCCGTCCATACCCACAACACAACACTCGCAATCACCTCAAAATACACACCAACACAACACACATCAAACGAACTTTATGGAAATTCATTTTTATATAATAAAATTTGATTACAATTGACAATACTTTTTCAACGTTTAAGTATTTTAAAACATTTTACTAAAGGTACGACATTTATTTATTATTCTAAAGTTAATTAGAGCTTAACATTGTAAAGTGGTAAAACAGTTGCATGCGACTGTACATCTTTCACCAAATAGACCAAGAGCAAGGTTTAATGTTTTCAAAGAAGTTTAAGCCACTCTAACCTAGTAATTTAAAACATAAAAACATGAATTAAATTGAGAATTTATCTCTCTCGGACATTTCTAAAGACTTTAGACCGATAAAACTAGAAGTATATTACACATATTAATAGAAATATTTTTTTCTTGGTATTTTTCGTGAACTCTTCGACCTAGCTCTTGGACTATACCTTACTAATTGAACTCATTATATCTCCTAAACTAAGATCCGATTAAATCTGTGACTTGGCGACAAATTGCGACTAATTGGCGACAAAATATGGGAGAAAACACATCTTCGCTAGGTGTCCTAGTTTTTGAGATATAAATGTGGCCCTGCTGGGGAGACTCTCTCCAGATCGGCCACCTATAAACCCTTGTATCTTTTGAACCAGTGACCGACAAACTCTGATATTTGGCGACTGATTCCGACTAATTGGCGACAAATTATGGGAGAAAAGAGATATTTGCTAGGTGCCCTAGTTTTTGAGATATAAATGTGGCCCTGCTGGGGAGACTCTCTCCAGATCGGCCACCTATAAACCCTTATATCTTTTGAACCAGTGACCGACAAATTCTGATATTTGGCGACAAATTTCGACTAATTAGCGACAATTTTTTTGTGTTTTCAAAATGAAAATCCCTGATGGTGGCTCTGCCAGAGTCAGTGACACGGTGTCATGCAGAAAACGCTCGTATGCATAAGTGCTGTGTTTGATTTCCTTACACTCTATCATTATCCCGTCGACTTCGGGTGTTATTATCTGATAGGTTATTAAAAAGATTTCGGTTTGTTTTAACAAATACTGTAATCTCATATATGACGGGAGCGTTATTATTTTATATTGAATGAAATACGTCTTACATGAATCAGTACTCTGTAGTCCAAACATCGCTCTGACAGACCTTTTTTCAAATATTAATTCTCTGTTTCACGAGTTATCCCAAAAGATAACGCCGTACCTCAGAATTGAACCCACGATGCCATGGTATGCAGTAAGCAGAGCGTCTGCACCTAGGACTGAAGAAAGCTTATACAGAGCATAGGCTGATTTGCTTATTATTACATTGCTGTGTGCAATTTCAAATCTGACCTTTGATCTATGCTTAAACCCAAAAATTTGGTTACACCTACGTTTTCAATAATTTTGTTATCATATTTAATTAACATATTAGATGTATTTGGGTGTTGACTAAACATTAGTTTTGTCAATATTTATCCTGAGATTATTATTATCTCGCCATATGATTATCGATTGGATGGTTTTGTTAATTTCATGTTCAAAATTAAAATAATTTGTATTACTAATTGTTCCGTAACAATTAGTAATACCGTTACTATCATCGGCAAACTGACATGTGATGGAAGGTTACTTTTGGCTAATTGGCGACAAAATATGGCAGAAAACAGATCTTCGCTAGGTGCCCTATTTTTTGAGATATAAATGTAGCCCTGCTGGGGACTCTCTCCAGATCGGCCACCTTATTATAAACCCTTAAGAGCGTGTATGTCATTTCATACAATCTTTCAAGTCCTTATTCTTCAAAATGAATGAACCGATTTTAACGAAAATTGGTATGCATACGCTAGATATCCAGGTCTAAATAGTTATCAGAAAACATTTTTGAAAAAGAGTTCAGGGGGAAGGATAGTGATTTTTCACTTTCTATAGAAAACTTAAAATCGCTCTCTCTCTCCCTCTTTAATCTTTTTCAAAAATGTTTTCTGATAACTATTTAGACCTGGATATCTAGCTTATGCATACAAAGTTTCGTTAAAATCGGTTCATTCATTTTGAAGAATAATGTTTTGAAAGTTTGTATGAAAAGCCGTACCGCGTAAACGCTCTAAGTATATCTTTTGAACCAGTGACCGACAAATTCTGATATTTGGCGACAAATTTTTTGTGTTATCAAAATGAAAATCCCTGATGGTGGCCCTGCCAGAGTCAGTGATACTTGGCAGATCATTTATGTAAATTAAAAACAATGGGGGACCTAGCACGCTCCCCTGTGGGATACCACACTTAATTAATCTTTTATAAGATCTAAAAATACATTCGAGTTTAGTTTTTGTATGTATTTTAGTAATTTCTACGTATTGTGATCTATTTATTAAAATTATGACTATCAATTTTAATATGTTACCTCGAATGCCATAAGCCCCTAACTTTTCTAGTAAAATCGTATGATCCACATAGTCGAAGGCTTGGGTCATATCGCAATATACGGAACACGCGGGTTTTTCGCTGTCAACATTTGTGATGACTTTATTTTAAAAAATCGTAGACAGCCATATTAATGGTTTTATTTTTTCGGAAACCTTTTTGTGCCTTCAGTTAAATGTTAAATTTGTAAAGTTGTTCATAAATATGTATCTCAAATACTTTTGAAAATATTGGGATGAGTACTATCGATCTATAGCCCTCCATGTTTTCTCTGTTGTTCTTTTTGAAAAGTGGTTTAACTACGGCTGTTTTAAGGTTGTGAGGAAAAATACCCATTGTGATGCACAAATTTACAATATGACTAATATGGCTATTAGAAACATGCTTAATGACTTTTGTAGAAATACCATCGTGTCCTACGCTATTTGTATTTTTGAGGGATTTAATAATACTCTGTATGTCATTCGCGGTACATGGGGCTATAAACATAGAATTGTTTAACATTTGAATGTTTGACGTTACTGGAATGTCATCTCGAGTTACAGACTTAATCGGGAATTCTATAATATATCTCAATCCCAATCCTTGTCTGTAACCAATCAAAGGTGAGGATTGTGTGGTGAAGGACACAAACTCGGCCGCTGATTGGTTACAGACAAGGATCGGGATCAAGATTGGGATTGAGATATGTTATAGAAAGCGGCCGTTAATTCTATCAATAAATTAAATAACTATTGTCAACAACTGGCATGCAGGCTGGCAGAAGTATCATGTACAGAAAACAATATGCTAGGCACTAATAATACTAATCTTTACATAGTATTAGATAAAACATCCTTTTAAATACGCAAAGGATTTTAATGCGGTTTTCATCAAATCAAGAGGAAGGTATTATGTATAATTGGTCCTGAATTTCCTATGGGAATGGGGAAAAAGGGATAACCGCGTACGAAGTCTCCGACAACAGTTTCTTTATATCTCAGATGTGTTCGGTTCCCAACTTAATTTAAAGGAATATCTCTTCAAATATACAAAATTCCATGTCATTGAGATCTTTATCGTTATAAGTTATACACCAAGCATACATTTTGAAAATCGACCATAGCACAACCAGCGTTAGGCGTTCTTAGAGCACACAAACATACAGCGTGATCTCATCAGAGTACACAGTTACAGAGCGAAGGAAGTGCGAGGTCATACAGCTAACAGAAACACGTCAAATGAACGTCAAATTAACAGGAGCGAAATGAAACACCGATGCTTATTGACCTAAAAATGAAGAAACATTTATTTTCAGTATGTCTTTTGTAAAATTTAATAACAGAATGAATCAAATGTGGTAAGAGAATAACAGAGCGGATTACTTTCCATTTCGATAGAATTAGTTTCACCAACAATAGAAATATAATATTTATCAAGTCATTTACAGATACAATTAATGCAGTACCAATAAATCTAATTTATTCGTTTACTGAGTTAGTTAAATTTAAACATTTATTACGATCATAATGTACACGGAGTGGAGCGGAGGCCGGAGCCGTCCGCCGGGTACACTATATTTTTTTGGGATTTTTTAAATTTTTATTCCTCACGTACTTTATAAATATCTCATACTTGAAAAAAATTTACATTAAAATGTATCGGAAAGGTGCGGGACGCTAGCACCGCAGACACTAGAGCGACGCAAACAGTGCGGACGCTAGCACCGCAGACACTAGAGCGACGCAAACAGTGCTGACGCTAGCACCGCAACACTAGAGCGACGCAAACAGTGCGGACGCTAGCACCGCAACACTAGGGCGCGACGCAAACAGAGGCACGCACGCACACATACAGGACGGCGGACGCCCGCAATATACACAAATATAAATTATGAGCCGACACGAACCCGAGACTTATACCATCACATTGCGACGCACACCTATTCGTTTTCCCTTTGTACCGCTACAGTTAAAATTTTTCTTACATAGTAAAATTAACGGAATACTTTAAATCTAAATAAAAAGAGAAGGCGGAGGCGACGGACAGCGGGCCGCGCAGCCCGCCGACCGTCGCCGGCGCCCACGTACAAGTACATCATTAAACTGAAACGATGACAATATTTAATTTATCGCAAACACTAGAGAAATGCAGGTCCAATACGATGGTAATATTGTGTGTCATGAAACAAAATGTATATTTAAATTCTCTGCTTTTTACACACACACTAGCCGGCGGCTCACTTCGACGTCATCATGGTGACGAATTCTGCAAAAGAAACAAAACGGCATTAGTGACGTCATCCGCGAGCGCACTGCGAGGTTTACAAGAAAGTTTCACATAAACCCTTGCAGAACATGTCTAGATCAAATGTTAACACAGACATCATCAACACAACGAGAGTAACCGACAGAGATAGAGATGCACTAAAGATGTAACCGCTATTAGACAGATAACCACTAGATGTATTAACTTAAGTAGTAAATAAATCGAGTCAACACCAAACATATGCCTCTGCGAGCAACAATGAAAATATACAAAGCAAGGCATGTACTTGATGAAGCTACGAACAACATTAATAAACCGTATTTTACCTCATCATGCCACTACAAGGGGATTATGTGAAATACCACCCTCTGGATATCCACAAAAATATATAATATTGATGATAAAGTATTAATAAATGATGGGCGGAAGCACTCGATTAGATACCAGTGCTGCGAACATATTCCGATAGTGTTGTGCGAAGCCTATACAATCATGTACAAGTTAATATAATAGGTATCGATCGCACATCGGCGCGTCATCGTTTGCTGCTCGTTTGTTCGGCTCAGTGTGGTGAGTGAGTGAGTGAGTGAGTGAGTGAGTGAGTGAGTGAGTGGGTGGGTGTGCGAGTAGTCAAGCGAGTGTTCGAGAGAGCTAAGCGCACACGGACCGCGCAAGCGAGGACCAAGCTGTCGCCTCCTCGGGGCACAGGGGCGGATCACCAGGTGGTATTTCTACAGGAAGAGTTCTATACAGATATTAGGCACATGCACCAATCAACAGAAAAACAATATTGAACATGTCCCCGTGAGGCGGACGCATGTAATTTTGTCGAAGTCTTCGGGTGGAAGGTCACAACAAAATTGCAGACGATCCCCCACGCCAACCAATAGTGAGTAAATAGACACAATCGATAGACAAGTGTGAGATCCCAACGAGCGGTGAGCGGGCAGGAGGGCGGCACAGCGCGGGAGTGGTGGGGCCAGCTAACATATCCAAGGGAAGGAACAGTTAATAACGAGCAGCAAACCATTCAGATTAACACTGGGATATACCTATTGTCGTACCGCACTCGACGTAGGCCGTTGGGCTCATTGCATTGCATCGATCACTACACACTACTAGGGGAAATCGTTTCGAGATCACAGCTTTATCGTAGAGTCTTTTCTTATGGTTAGTTACGTTACTAATATCACAAGTGTGGCAGCGCGCCGTGCGCTAACGGCTGCCGTCGCCGCGATCGAAAATGATTTTGGCGAATGCATGGAAGTCTGCAAGAGAGAGAACGCTCGGTCGGATGATGGAATACAAACTGCACATACAGGGGACGTTGTGGGAGAGGCCACGAGAGCGTGCGGCGAGCACACGGAGCATGCTCGCCGCGCGCTCGCGGAGCCTGTGGCGAACACACGGAGCATGCTCGCGGAGCCTGTGGCACTAAGAGCGCCCGGGCGAGGCCTGTCGCACGGCCCTATCTTCCCATACTCGTAACACTGAATCCATGCACAACGGGACACAAGCTTCTCCAACAAGCGATACTATCTAACTAGTGATCCAAATACCACTCTTGACGTGTTTGAACACACTCAAAATGATGTTGAATAAACTAAACTAGAAAGCCAGAGATCCACAATCGTAGACCGCGGATCACATGACCGTCCAGTTTTAGCTTACTACTCGACTACAGTATGATGTACATTGCAGGGATTCAATCATTAGTCAATGTTACGAATGTATATTAAAATTATTGGAGTCAATCAAGCAATGAAGACTTCGAATTTCGGAGTGAACATCATTATATAGTGAGAGAATATATCTGTGAGTCAGATTTTAAATAAAATGGACCCTTTGGAAACAAGCAAAACCCAACTGTTAGTGTGAACACGTACTATTTACTACATGCTGGAGTCTCGTGTATGAGTATCGTTATTTTATAATGCTGGGTACTATCACACAAGAGGGTAGTAATAATCACATCGCGTGTGTAACATTGATGTCGGCGGTACAATGTTTTATTGTGGATGACATGCGTCATAGTGACTGCGAATTCTTTACGGTTACAACAACGTTATAAAAACTAAACGTGAATAAAGTGATGTTTCATAATAAAGATCCACATAAACTGACACTCAAGGAATAAGTTGCGTGTCAATGAATCGGGTCTTAAGTAATGGTGCTACATGACACCCCGGTTCCTGAAGCGAGTGGTGCGTGTGGTGCAAGCGAAGCGAGCGGTGCGGAGTACTGACCCTCGTAATTGACTTGTCCGTCGCCGTCGATGTCGGCCTCGCGGATCATCTCGTCGACCTCCTCGTCGGTGAGCTTCTCGCCGAGGTTGGTCATGACGTGGCGCAGCTCGGCGGCGGAGATGAACCCGTTGCCGTCCTTGTCGAAGACGCGGAACGCTTCGCGGATCTCCTCCTCACTGTCCGTGTCCTTCATTTTGCGAGCCATCATCGTCAGGAATTCGGGGAAATCTATCGTGCCGTTGCCTGGAAATCGAAAAGGGTTGATGTTAGTTTTCATGTCATCACATCGGTGTCGAAAGAAAACATCAACGATTGATATCTCTTAAAAATGCGCTTGTGCATAGTTTTTATCACACGCCTCTTATCCAAGGGCAGTTTCTTAAAACTTAACTCGTTATACTAATGTAAGTAGTCCGCTATGACTTCTGTAATTAATCAATCTTTTAGATGCGAACCAGAGCACAGGTCACGCGTCTGCTGTCAGTTAGAAAATATGGGTTCATGTCGAAAGAACAACTGCATATTGTTAACTATTTTATTCTTGTTCTAAAAGAAACCGTTTCAACATTAAAACCATAAAACGAGTACATTATCGACTGGCAGAAGAAAATGTGAAGCATTTTATCTCTTAAATAAACAAGGAATAGTTGGAAAGGCAGGCGCGCCCTACGGATAAATACATTAAGACTAAACAATCAATGGAAATTTTCGCATCAGATGAAGATCAAGGGGCCGCTGAATAAATTTACGATGTATAAAAGTACATAATGAACAGTATAATTGTTATTAGTCGTTAATGCGCGAAGACGTGAGAAGTATGCGCCCGCGCAGGCATCGGTGTTCGCGACGAGGCTTGTTTGTTTTGCTTGACGGCAAGTGTTGGCGTTTCCACGCACACGGCGACTTATAAACACATAGATTTATCATCTGACTGGATCTGTGTATTGTCTGACCTCGCGGTAGGTACAGGCCATGATGTGCTTGTGATACGTCATGTATTTAAAAACATTGTGAATGAGACGATCTAACAAATGAGGCATAGTTAAGATAGCCTGGGAATTTAACAAATCCTGATTCATTCCTTGCTGTCCGTAGCGGTTAACTTCCAATTAACATGTTCTTCTATAAAGCTTTTTTCATCAGTAGGTACCAAGTTTCAATAATAATACTCTTTTGTAATCGATAAATTAGGATGTTAGTGTGATAAAAATAATAATTAAATAAATTAAAATGGCAACATTCGACATTATGAACGCTACGAAAGCCAAGTGTAACCGAAGTCCACGTGATTTCCATCGCTAATTAAATGTCTCCAGCAATACCAACTAGTTTTTATTATATTTCTGGACGTCGGACGATTTTTTGTACATTTATCGTAAAGACTTCCACACTGCGAATAGGCATTGCTTATTACAGCTATTACCTACCTTTATTAGACGCGTGGGATTTTCTAATTGATACTTAGCTAAATCGAACAACAAACCGCGTGATTTTATGTTTGTGTATTCCGGGCTGTCGTATTATTTCGAGTAGCTCAGCCAAATTTCGCTATGGTGCTATGAATCAATAGAATCGAGCACACGCGCCCAACATTTTTTCCTGCCATTACTTTACACAAATGTTTTGACTTCAAGCCTATACAACGTAAATATCTTTGTCTTCATAACGGTCAGTTCAAATGGGATTGAATAAATGGGTTAGAATTCGAAGGCACGTGACGCTACGTAGGTTTCTACGAAGTATTTAACAATAAAATGCTATTTTAATGATCGTAGATAATGAAACATTTTTCTTGCTTTTTAATTACAACAGGTATCATTTACTAGACTTATTATCATGTTGTTTTTCATTATTCTGGCGTCGTACGTGAAGATGAACATCGTTACATTGTTTGAGCATCATGTTATGTTTAAAGTATTCCCGTCAGTATCTCGCGGACGTGCGAATCGAACTTTATTTATACTTCAAACTATTATTACTATGGTAAACGTAATAAAAATAGTATGTTATAGGAAAAACTAATAATTGCCGTTTCACACGTGGCTCGGTTGGAGCGAGAGACGAAACAAACGCTCCGTTTTGATCGACGTTATCAACAGACGGACGGGAATACGTAAAGTTGAATAATTTATAGTTGAATCAAGGAATTGCAGAACGATCATTAAAATTCTACTTCATACACTGTGGTATTTGTGTTTTTACAAAATAAATACTAAAGTGTTCTGACCACGTGTGTAATGACCATGATCAACTTGCGTGCAAGACTTCCATCTCAAGCCGGTTTCAAATTATTATAGTCACACAAATGAGCCAGACCATATGAATCCTTCACCTATCCTTAGTTCAAAGCTGGATCACGTCTGCTTTTCACAATGCAATGGCAAAAAAAAAACTCAAAATTGGAACACCTAAACGATCTAATCAGACCGCCATGACACGAAGTTCCTGAATTCTAAACGAATCTAGATCTCAATCAGTTCCTTCCGCGCTCGAACAGCCGGCCCGAGGCGTTGCAAAAATAAGTTCGAGTTAAGTTTGGCCCGTCTAATTCTGGGTTTAACCTTTCCGAGGTGGTTCGCGGCCTAATAATAGAAGTGCGAGCGAAACGGTGAGCTTCGGAGAATGCACGCCGCTTACTCGCTTTAAAGCGGTACTGAAGGAGTGCAGAAGGCGAACTTGGATTGTTTGATAAGAAACACAGATGTGGAAGAAACTAAGCCTTTACTTAGGCTTTCTAATAGTCCGCTGTAATGCTAGATTTCGCTTGTCAGTAAAACACCAATATTGATTGGCAATTTTGGAAACTGGATGCAATTGCATTACCAGTTTTTCTGCTGACATTTACTCTCCCGTCTTGTTTTTTTGTTATCCGTCATTTCGCTATGCATTACTATGAAGTAAGACCTGTTTGCTCAGGTATATGTATCTTCTGTAACTGTCTACTCAGTAGCTGATCCGGCAGGCACACCTGGACCACTCCCGTTAATTGTCGGCTGTAAATCTGTCACGCTCGTGTATCCCTTAGTACTACAATCACTTTTAGATAAGCTGTTAATTCTCGTGACCTTTTATCTTAGATGATGTAGCTGTCTGTAGGCGTCGTGATGGTCATTATTTCATCTTCTGGATTGGACAAAGTTCGGATTATTTGCTGTAGTAAGTCTATGTGAAACTCGTATGTTCGCAGGCGGTTTTAGTTTCCTGTCTAACTGGTTTGCAGATGTGGCTTGTAGTTCTTGTAAACCCAACTACGGCCCGAAGTAACACCAAACCAGACAAGTTTTGCGCGTTTACGTCGCGTATTCGTTGTTTTTGCATAGCTTGTGTGTACCAAAACCAAACCGGATCCTTTTGTATTTATTATAATTATGCTCGCGACTTGCGGTGTGCTTGTGGGACACGCTTTACCCATTGTTGGTTCTACAGGATGCTGAAATTGCTATGCGTTTCATTTCCATGTTAAAATTAATCAAATCAGTAGGAGAACTTGAAACGTTAACAAACAGTTCAAAGCAATATATTCAACTGCGCAGTTCCGTGTTCTGTTCCGCGCATGGCAATTAACAAACGACTCATAAAACTTACTGTGAGTCAACCCGCACTACTAGCACCCTCCCTATTACTAACATGGTATTATATCATCTCAACGTATAACCTCGTCTCTGTCACGTCCTATGATGCCAGATACCACCTCGTGTATAGCGGAATGATTAATTCATGAGTAGATTTCATGTGATAAGGAAAAGCAAGAATTTCCACTAAATTCTGATTCAGTATAAGTATCGTTGTTGCCGATATTTTCCCTTATTTATTGTTCGTAAACGTTTGGTAATGGACGGGAGTTGTCAAACAAAGTTACTATTCATACAGTAAAAAACAACTTCTGAGATATTAGCAGAGCGTCCAAATTAGAGTTGTTATGTCCAAGGTCTAATTTGCAAATGAATCAACGGCCTCTCGAATGTCTGTATACATTGTTCGTAAATTTTATGTTAGTAGCTACACATGTTCAGTCTTCGAGGTCGGGCAGAGCGCCGCGGTGGCCCCGGTTGGCACCAGACGACCGGCACACGATCAATATCCACCCCTCTGGATCGAGCAACTTGGCATGCTTCCCCAGACGTGGAATTCGACCACAACCAGAAATGTTACGAATGGAAATCAGTTGCAATATAGTAAGAAGCTATGATCTATGTTTGTTATTTCAATATGTCGTACTTTATACAAATATTTGGACATTACCAAACACATGTAATGGGGTTTAATGGGAACAATGAGTATTTTCCTGTTCGGATATTGAAAATCGTTTTTAGGGCCCGTGTGGTTGCGGGTTATAATTTACGACGTGTTTATTCTATCTTTCTGTTCCATCTCCGCGCAATAATCAATGTTACAGTTAGTGTCCGCACTTTCATAATTATTCTGGTAAACATCAAACGAGTCTGTAACGTGCTGTCACTGTTATCTTGCTTGTAATGGATCGTTGTGGTCAGAGTGTTCGCCACGAAGGCGGTGGAGCGCCGTGTAGCCGAACCAACAATCTAAAATGAATCGTGTAAACATCGCTCGTTTCGGGGAAAGTTCGATTAAGCCGTTTTAGATTGGCGTGCATAGTCCATAAACACATCGCGCCCACGCCGCCCCACGTTCACTAAATATCACGGCTATATCCGCTGATGAACTCAACCGGCCTATTGTCTTATATCAACCGGCCACTGGTAAATTGAAACATTTTATGGCCGCCACATAAATATGACAATATGCAGAATCTAATTAATTCAAGTGATTAATTCGGTCTCATTTGACTATCCAGAAGACACGACATGCTCTAGCGTATTATCTTTTAATCCTAGCTTTAGCCACTGTAATCATTATAAAGAAATCTCTCTCGACATTCTGCTACATAGATTTTCATGCAGTTATTACATACATGTGAGGTTGAGTTTATGAAAGAGATTATTTTGATAAATCACTGAAGCGTCCATGCATTATTCAGTTGATTATGTGCGTGGTAGCCAATGTAACAATGACAAAGCTCAATTATTCAAAGTTGAACGTCGCTCGGGTAAAATTAGGCGTAACTAATGTGAGCGACGAGCGACGGTTGAGAAGCCTTACAAACGAGCCGGCAAGGACGCCTGACTCAACATGGCGTCAGCATTGAACACTCGATTAGCGAACCGCAGACACATTCCTTATACGATACGCTATCTACGTAGGTTCATTTATTGATAAACTTGAACAACTAAAGCAATTTGAAACTGCCACAGAACAATTATCTGGAAATCAGTATGTCAAGAAATGTAACTCGATGGTATATATATATATAAATGATTGTAGATTTGAGTGTAACAATAGAATTGGCTAGAGAAACATGCGGAAGGAGTAACTACGGGTGCGGAGTAAATGGCGGATGGCTTCATGCACGGAGCACGGGTTACTGCTCGCGTTATGACGACGCATTTATGAAGAGCAGAGCAGGCATGCAGTCTTGAGATGAAAGCATGCGCAGTGATGCATCAGCGCAGGGAACTTGATAATGTCGATGCGTCCAAGCGACTTGTAAGTTACTGTCGATTGTTTTTTCCTTCGTGTTTCCTTTCCTAGTCTTTCGTTGACTTGAGGATTTATGGGGAAATCGAGACTAACAAAAATTTTTACTTCTAGGAGGTAAGGCCAATCAACATGGTAGTAGCAGCCGCTGCTGAGAGGATCCCGCATTTTGGTGCAGATTTATAAGACGAGGATGATTCCGAGTCAAAGGTACAATTGCAGCATGAACTTCTATATGTTTTGCTAATCAAACGGCTGGTGACTACGGCGACATGCTTGTAAACGTTTTCTCTATTATAATAAACAAGGTAAACGAGAGGTTAGTAAGGGCGATGCTCCGAGCCGCGGCACACGCGCGACCACGCGAGTAAATCGCGACAAACACGCTGGCACGCAGCCAACAGAATATGCAAATTCATTTGCAATTTCACAGCGGTTCCAGACAAGTTTGAGTGGGTACGCGGGGTGTCAACACTGTTTATCCTTTGCTTTGTATAGAGATAGTTCAAAGTATGTTTTGAAACTGCAGTCTTTTTACAGTTCTTTTGTAGTTTGTTCCTAACTGTAAACAATAGAACTATTAGTTCCTCAAAATAAACTGGTCTGTTGTCAGCGGCTGGGCTGCTTGTCTTGTTAAACTCCGTTAAATCGGCCTATGATTCAGAATCTGAAAGGGCAGTTGAGCGTGCAATTAGGACGACAGTGGGTCAGTGATGTAGACAATGTACGGGGGAGGTATTCCTGGTGTATGAGTGAGTCTTGATCGATACGTGGCTTGGCGCGCGACCAATGACTAAACCTCGTACTATTTCACGGTATACGTTACAACAATACAAACGGATTTTTTTCTTTTATGTTTATGATACTTTATTGTTTCTAGATATATGAGAGTAGGTGTAACATACACATCAGCAAGATTGTAGACTTTTGATAAATAGCCAATCGTTTGACAGCAGGGTGATCCCGGATACACAAAGTATCTGAATACAAAGCCAGACTCGTTTTAGAATGTCACAATCGAATGCAGCAATAACTTCCGTCTAGCTATTGACATGGTAGACTGCGGTGGCGACTAACACCAGTCTATACAATACTGCTGCGGTTTGTCACGCAACACTGCCTGCTAAATACTCACGTTATGTTAATTTTCATCACGGAATTGATGGACGACATCCCGCACATTAAATGAGATTAGTTGATGACATGCGTGGACATTGATGCATTAAATAATTACATACCCACCGTTTAAATAGCAGTGCCGGTTGCCATTGTTCGCGCCAAGGTTTTATGATAATTACAATGAAGTATTAACAACGCTAATTTATAGCGAATAACTTGTGTGTTTGTAAAATTAGTGTTTACATGCAGAACGTTAATATTTCAAAGCAGTGGAGCCAAATGTCCGCGACTATGTCACCAAAACATAACGTAACACGCCGCCGGGGATTTGTGCGTTCATCAGTTATCCGCCATCTTGGTTGATTTATATCACAGTTGCAATTACCCGACACAAACCAGAAGCTGGGCGAGAATTTCTGCGGGACAGAATATTCACACTCTGTTAGCGCGAAACTTCTACTTTAAACCTTCGCATATGTAGTTCAAAACAGAGGTACGTGTTAGATAAAAGGAGGAAACATTCTAAATAACTGCGATGCTAATTGCCGTGTTGAAAATGAAGTGAACCGCAAAAACACCAGCGAAACAAATGATACTGAGTGGCCGGGCCCGGGAACGAGACTGACAATAATGTCACGAGAGAGTTCACCCGCTCGATCAGCCGCTGACGCATTGCCTCATCAATTTCATGTCTCCCATTCGCTTCGGGTTTTGTTCTACACACACGTTCTCTATTTTTCATCATCTCCTAATTCTTGTATCTGGCGAATAATGCGACATTATCGTTTGGTTTTGTGGTTAGTTTATATACCTTGGATAAGATATTTCGGAGTTATCCGAGTTAATTCCAAATCCTTTTTCATTAAGTTGATAAAACACTGGCTTCATTTTCCATTGAGAGAAAAGATAACGACTTCTTAAAAAGATTAATTTTATCGAAACGGTTTCGTTTTATTTGAGAAGTCCGCCTTCGGCAAATATTATGTCCGTTGGTGATGACATCATCGCTAAATGCTAGCCTAACTAAACGCCTATTATTTTGCCCTCATTAGTTTTGATCAAATATAGCATTGAAGCTCTGAAACATAAGGATGGTACTCGTATGAGCTACTATATTAAATGAAGACAATAGATCATTATTTTATGTCTGACGTCATATATTCTAATGTCAATGTCAGGGCAGCAAGAGCATAATCATCGTAAAAGCTGTAGCCACATAGTTATATGTACAGATTGTATCACATCCGAAACTCAATCAGCATTCGTTTCACTCGTCGTCTGTTATGTACATACGTGAGCAGTTTTCACAACATCACATTTCGTGTTTAAAAACTCGGCCGGCCCGTAACGCGAGAAAGTGTTCTGTCTGTCACGAGATCGATGGAAAATATTCACAGCGACGGTTCGCAGTACAATCGATGGCAGAGTTGCTTGACCGGCCCCTAACCTATTTTTATTGTGAACTCGGATTAGATGGGTAAACAGACGCATGCGCTGTGAGCTGTCTTTTATCTTTTACGAGCCGTACATCAAAGCTGGGCCGAGTGTCCGACGAGCACAGATGTCATTGTCAAGTGACTCGCTAATGGGCAGTGATTGCTAATAACAGGGCACGAGGGACACGCGAGCCGGTTAGATTGAAAGCGAACCGGTCGCTAACGAGCTGACGAACGCGGTTTAAATAATGAATCAGTTCTCATGACACAGCTTTCTAGGGAACTCGCCATCAATCGAATGCATGTAATATAGCAATTGATTATGTGACAGATATTCAATAGACTCAGTGTAATGGCCGAGGTATCGGGTCAATCGAGCCAGACGCTTCGTATGGACACAATACAATCGAGCTAATTGGTCGTTCGCCTCCATGATAATGGTCTATGGACTTGAGCTCTGTGAGGTCGAGCCCACCTATGATTATATTGCAAATTAGCATTTTTATTGTCTTTGTATAACGAGTGAGCACGATCAGATTACTGAACGTTGGTGGTACGAGAACCGGAAAAATCCAGATTGCAAACACGGACGACGGTAATCCAAACAGAGCGCAAATATACGGGGGATTACCGTCGGGCAACGGGATATTTCCCGTCGTTCCAGCGGCCGGCGGCCGGGGGCGTGAAGCCCGTCGCCCAATTACCCCCGACACGTGCGGCTATTGATCGCACCCCTCTCAGCTGACGACCCAACACCCCGCTACCACACTTTATATAATTAGATCTTGAAAATCCCATCTAGTCTACTGACCAGCGCCAACAGAAATTGGGACGAATTAATAGAGCACGAGGTCTGTTGTCATTTATATTCAGTCGGACTGTCTTAACATTTTTATTTGGAGATAACAATCTGTTTGAACCGGCTACTAGTGAAGCGTCCGCAGTATCTATTCTACTGTAATAAAGTTATTGCGGCAATAAGTTGTTTTCGCAGAATGAGTGTAGAGGAGACGCGTATCCAGCACTAGCGGTCAGCTGTCGATGAATCGTCGGCGTCGTCAGTTAGATTCGAGTTTGATGCTCGCTAGCATTGTTCCGCAAATAGCGTGTGCGGAGTGGAAGCGCTCGGCGGCGGCTATCTCTGTCTGACAAGTGAACGACTCCTTATCGCGCGTCCGTGACATCACCAGCACACCTCATGCCAACTAGAGAACTGTTACTCCGATTTGCTGTCTTTTCGTCTATGTACTATAAATATTCATCCGGCAACGTGTGCTAGTAACGTCGTCCTACTATTGATAAAATGACGGACAGCACACGATGTTTGACTGTTGAGTTGCGGACGTCACTTTGCGTTCATTTCTGGTGCACTCGTGTTCGCAAAGCGCAGGAGAGTGCACTTGAAATCCTATAAAACGACCTTTCAACATTCCTAAGGCGGAGGTCGTTGAAACTTGCTGGACGACAAGGCGTCTCTGTGGATATCATCGCAAACACTCGCGTTGACGCCCACGTGTGCACGATGTGATAATACCAATAGAAAAAAAGTTAAGCCGAACGCGAATCCACAGCACATTTACCTAGCGATACGAGGCATTCCTGGTTGTTAGTAACGACGAAAATAAATAGGTATGTAGTGTAACGAGCGTTTGTCAAGCTGCGCCGTCCCAGCGTTTTGTTTTCCGGAAGACACCGCATCCGCACATCGAGATGAAGAGCGCGATACGCGTCATGTAACCAATGCAAATTATCCACTTGACATTGGTCTTCATACACTTCTATCAGACGTAAATAATTCATTGTATAGCTCCAATTGATTGTTGCATAAAAGCGGTCAAGTGCAAGGTCTTTGCGATATTCCGCAATTCGCAAATAAATTCTGCAAAAATATGTAGGGTGATAAGTTTTTGTGGTCTCATTACAGTGGGTTTACGAGCGTGTGACAAGCGGAGTCTGCTAGCAACTGGTACCGTGCGGGTCAAGAGGTCTAATAATACGAATGATTTGATCTGTATGTAAGGTGTTCCTCACCAGGTGTGTCCCAGTACTGCGGTAGCAGGCCAGTCGATTTGCCAAGAGCAAATGCGGTGGTGTTGTAAACAACCACCACTAGTGCGGCGGACATAAAATAATTATTGCAGGACGGGCAGACGACGTTCATTACGGATGGAAGCTTGCCCAAAATAATATTTATTGATCTAAATCAAATGAGACTACTTAAATATAAACTTAAGAGCTATCGAGAATAAGTAATTCATGTAACCCATCACAATGCCATTCCCATACTTTTTATTTAACATCTCCCATTTCCAGCTATTCTAGGAGACCATTAAACTGACACATTAAATTTCAAGGAAAACCAGAGTTGCTGATATTCTTCGTCCGTAATCTTTTCTTTATCTCTAGCAAGCATTACGTAGCATCAATTTATAGTGCAGATTAGAAGCAGACTTGTTCTCGCTGCGGTGAGGTGAAACTGGAATCGTTTTACAGCGCAAGTGATATCTCGGATACTCGAATTTATCGCCAGCCTGCCTTATATTAGCTAAATTACAGACTTGTTGGAGCAAGCCTGGTTTATGGTATTGCGCGAGCTAAATCAGCGGAAACGATTTGTTTGCGGGATTAGTTTTTTAGGCTTTTTAATTTTGGATTATTCGATATCAAGTTCTTCCATCTTTATTTTCAAACTAGCGACTATTGAATGAAATTGTAATAATATACAAGACTGAAATACCGCATTTTTCACAGAGTTTTGTAATTTACGCTTCATCTAGGAAACGAAAAACAAAACTAAATGTACCTACTTAAATAATTATTAACGTAAGCAATTAATACTAGTCCACGAGGCATGTGGGTGGTACGAGACCGGTGAGGGGGCGTTACTACAAAACGATTTCATGTGCAATAATACAGCTACTTTCATATAGTATAAAGGTTGTTCCAGAAGCGTGTGGTTATGTTAAGGCTGGTGTTCTGTATCTGCAGTAAACGATTGAATTTGTTTTTCTTATTACCTAACGGTTTTTTTAGTTTTTTTTTTTACTTTTATGAGGTCGGGCTTTTAAAAAAAGTTACTTATATATTTTAAATTTTGATAATTGTTTCTTTACAGTAAGTATAGCAGATACAGAACAACACCCTTAGAATATGACCGCGCACTTCACGAACACCCACCCACCCTGTAGAATAGTGATGTTCCTTTGAAATAACTCGTGTCTTTTGGCAGCAATTGCAACTGTTTTATCTATCGAGCATCATAAGCTCAATATAACGTTTGTATTTACTTAGCCAGCCGGTAGTCGGATGTTTAGGCTCTGGCTTGCTGTTCGGGTGACTGAACGCCACAAAATAACTCTTATTTGTCCAGTTGCCTCATGTTCGGAACATCAACGGTTCGAACGATGAATAACGCTTTAATATCGCAGGAACACACGCCGCGTTTATCGGCCTTCCGTTTGTTAGCGGCGAATTAATTAGCTAGGCTCCCGGATGCGCCGTATTGTATTGTTGGGCTGGAAACTTTATATGGCTACTGTCTACGTCATTCTCCTGGCATGTCGACGAGTCCTTTGCAAAGTTGTTAGTAGAAGGATTGCCTCGGTGCTTGCTCACGTCTGAATGGTATTCGTTAGCACTGCGATGTTTAACCTGCCAGGTAAATCATGTAGGTACGTGACCGGCTTGCGCTGTAAGGATCTTTCTCTTTCTTGTACACAGGCGTTTATCAGAACTTCTGGAACCAGTATTGTAGATGTGGTACGTGTGCGAAAGAAAACAATTGTTTATTAACCTTTACGATAAGACTACACAAATGTATCTCCTTCGTATTAAATCATCTTGATTGCGGATTAGTCGATAAGTTTATCATTATAGGTAGGTATCTATCTACGTAGCTATCAGTTTCCTTGAAAAAATAGCACAATATCCTTGATAATGAATGAGCAATATTATATCACATTTGTTGAAAACGATAGTAATCAATGTTTTAGTATCAGACTTAAATTGAGCCGAACACTAATTTATTATGAAACATGACTATAATTTAAATTATTCGTTAGAAATTACCACTTTATTATTCTTCGATATCAGTACGATTATTTTAATATCGAAAAGCGGGACGGAGACGTACCAATCGATGTGGGAGCGATTCGGTTCCCTCGTACCTTATCACAGAGCCATGTCGTGTAGCCAATGGCTTTACGTCCCTTTACTTTATGCTCTGACAGAAACAAGGGTAAGACAAGATAATATAAAATAACGAAAGAATACGTGCATGAAGCAAGGGTTGAATTTTCTATTTTCCGACCAATTTATTATGCTAGACTGGATTGTGTACATAAATACTGGTAATAAACTAGTTGTACATCTAAATTGGGTACATTTTATCGGCTCCAATGTCAAACAAGTCACATTGCGTATGCCTACAGACCTCTATCTGTAGTTCTTCTACGTCGCACTTTGTGTGAATAGCTTCTCTGAACAATTACTGGTCCAGTTGCAAACGAGGTATTGTGTTACAAGTGTAAAGAGATGGCCATTGTAGTGCTAATTAGTGTTCGCATCTCGCCCTTTTGTCATGCAAACCTCGCCCCAGCACGACGCAGTTCTAAACAGGTTCTACAAGTCTGTACTTTGCCAGAGTATATTATTTAATTATGTGATTTAAATAATACATATAAAATCTGATGAGAGGATGTTGTGGTCGATCTTCTTGAAGCGCCAAATTGTTATTACGTGGCATCATTAAATTTTTTACGAGTTTAAATATTTAAATCAAATCACGCATAAATTATCTGTTTAGAAACGAAACTTTGCGAGATAAAAACCAGTCGTTCATCACGTTGAAACTGTTGATTCGTTTTTGCTTTCATATCGTAGAGATGTGGTTGATCGACACACCACTATTAATCTATTAATATTGGCGACATTATTTATATTGGTTTGATAAGGGAAATGTCAGGGCCGGCCGATGTGCACCGGGCTTGTAAACACACAAACAATGACAATAAGACGTTCTTAGCTCAAAATAGGGTGGCCGCCCACTTTTTACATGCTGCAGGTCATTCGAGCGAAACCTACGAAGGCCAGTGAGCCAAATCCGTAAACACATCGTGCTATTGTTTGTCTAGTTACTTCTTATTTTTAGCTCTTTCATTCTGCAAGCTTGTCTGTTCAACAGTTTTATCCTACATTCTCGCTAAATACGTTTGGACGTTCTTGAAGCAAAAACCTCAGCAAACTTGAATGTGTCTGTGCAACATAACAGTAGACTCACGAACAGTTACAAGTCATCGTTCCGCTGCATCCGAATTTGCGAAGTGAAACTTTCACAGCAAAAAGTCAATTTGTAGTCTGTAATGTAACGGCGAGTCGTTTCCAATCGCGCGAGCGGCTGACGTCACCGCTATGTACGCCGCCAGCCAAATTAAGGCACCCACTAAAGAGGTTTACGACTAATGCCTTTTAAATTGTAGTTCAGATTACAGTGACGAACATTTATGGAGTTATTTCTATTTTGGGTAGCAGAAACACAGTCAAATTGATTGATTTTATGAACGTTTACACGCGTGTTTGGCTATGATTTGCTCCAATTTTTTTTTGGATGTTCCCATGGATGAGCGTTAGCATTTCCCATGCAAAGCAGGCGAGTTACGAATAAAAATTTATATGGGGCTGCTTCAATCACAAAGGAGCTCGTCTTGCATACTAATGAGGGTTATAGCAATTCTTTTGCTCGATGGAACCCTGACAATAGGCTAAGGAATCGTTCATATATGAATGGTACGAAGCTTACAAAAGAGTGCATACTCCATTGACGATTTCTCACAATACTTTCGACATCCCTGGTATGGGAACGGCATGCAGTTTTATTTTACAAATCAATATTTAGCGTAATGAACGAGTTTGAAATAGATTTCTATTGAAACATTGTTTGCTACCGCGTGTGTTACTCCTCGTTGTAAAGACAATGCTCCCATCCTTATCTTCACTTGTGTATGTAAGATAGCGTATTTTTCGGCTCAATTCAAATACATTGTGTAAACTCACATGATTCGCATGGTAGTTTGATCAGGTATGTTTGTTCATGCGTTGTCTCTGTTGAAATGTAAACATTTATGGTTTCAACTGCTGACGGCATTATCCCCGGTATTACTCGTGTAATATCTTATGATGATATTAAGGAATTCAGGGTTCTGCTGGAGTACTTTTCCGTAGAATTCCGAAACAAATACTTCTGCCTGAATTCTCAAACTTATTCTTGCTTGCTTATTTTTCCGTTGTCCTCGAGAGCGTCTGCTCAGCCAAAAAGCCATTCTTACTTCAAGCAAAAGCTGGTTTCTTGGTGTTTTTTTAAGATCAGGCCACTCCCTTCCGTGTGATTTGTGTCGTAAGACGATCAAGGGGATTGTATCATTGGCAGCATCTATAGACAACATCGGATTACATTCCCTTCACGTGCGCGTGCCAAGCGCCACTGCGCTTGACTTGATCACGCTATAACGATCCAAGGTGGCTCCATGGGTGTCATTTGACGTGGTTTGATCCAATTTAGAAGGAATTCTTGATTAAATACTTAAGATTAAACAGGAAGAGAAGAGGGATTTTGGTGCAGCGATAAATAGCTAATAAGGTGATTGCCAAAACGTCAACAATTTAAGGGATTGACAAACACTAGAAATGTCACGTGGCCAAACCATTATATCTTGGTATATCGACAGTCACATTCGCTGATAAAATAGCACTTTGTGTGGAGCCCAAGGTGTTTTTTCTTCCAGTCAACCTTCTGATTTAAAATATACGCATTATAATAAACAGGAAGTTAAAAGCAAAGCTGCAAAGGACACCCTCAATCAACATTAACAGAATGTAATTGTACAATATTTTGGCGACACATAATTAAACAAACATCTCGTGTTTGTTCAGCGTTGAGCCGTGGGCTAAACAGTGATACACACAGGGTACACTGATAAAGTGCTGTGTAAACCTAGCCTACGTAAGTACGCGGTGATAATGTTTTTATTGCGCGCGCGCAGTATGGATTAACTTGTAACTGTTATAACTAATGTTCTGGAATGTAAACACTTGAATTGCGCGGAAGCTTGTTTTTTGAGCTCTACTGAAGGCTCGTTAAAGTTGAAGTAGAACAGACACATAGGTCAAAGTGTTGTGGGGTCGGCTCATGAGCCGATCAAGCTTCAGTTGATGTTGAAGGGTAGGGTTGTCAAAATGTGTAGTTTAATTGATAACAGGACTTTCCTAGGAAAAGAGAGATGAGATGATTTGATTTTACGCTTTAGACAACGAGTTTCGTCATAGATTATGCTAAATTTATCTCAATATCATGGCTAAAAGTACTAATGGAAGTATCAACATGTGTTATCCTTATCAAGCCAAATTCGCCACTGGAACTTATCGTGGCAGCGAGTAAAAACATTTACCTACTCTAGACTACAACCATAGACATTGCTTTCACAAACAGGCGTGAGCCCTTACATTTTTCCGTTTATTTACTCAGTCAATTACCGTTATTACCGCCGTAATAGGCTTAAAATCGACAGCTAGGCACATGGCACATTCCTAAGGACTTAGCTAACTAATCATTAGATATTCAAGCATGGCCTTTATCGACACTAATACCTTAGACGATAATAATATCGATTACAAGTGCGATATGAAATTTATTACATTTGTAATGAATCACAATAGGTAACGATGACCTTAATTTGAGTACGTGCCTGCAATGGATTGATAGCGAATCAATTGTATCATAGACGTTGCTATGACTATTTTTATGGCTTTATGTTAACATAATATGTATTTAGACCCAATATTTTCGTGTTATTGTTCCTGCTACTAAAATTATAACTTTTTCCTAGGACTAAAAGGGATTCGAGGTACCTATTCCAGCATTTGATTGCATGCTTTTCGCAAATAAGGATAAAACTAAATAGGAAAAGTCGATTTCAAACGGTTTTTGAGGAAAACCAGTATGTTATTCCATACTACCTAATTAGCGTATCAAGTTGAAAACACTTTACCTATTTTGAACGCGACGCGATAAACCAATTGGTACCCGCATAGAAATAAAACTTATTTTATAGTAATATTAGCAAGTGAAACGACAACATTATTCAGTTATTCTTCTAACAAAAGGTCGTTAAGTTATGTTTAATGTTCTATGAACATTTTTCTCAATGTGGGGGTAGATCGCAGTTCTAGCTATTGGTAAATCGAATTCGTAACTTTTAATCGCTGATTTGGTCTAGCTGCAACACTTTTCCGTTACAAATGAAACCTGCCTAAATATTCAAATCTAATCGTCTTGTTTTGTTTATCTGATTATTACTTTTGGACCGTTATCGATATTTAATCTTGTCATCAGTAATTATGTAGTTTTTCCACACATCAAGCAATTTCCTCCACGATCATTTAGCCATTTGGTTTTTTACCTAATGTTTTTTATTTCGTTTTTTCGCTTATCTAATCTTATCGTAATAAGTAGGTATTTTACGTTTCAATTAAGGTAAACGGAAACGAAACTCATACTTGCAAAGTTAGATCAAGTATTTTTTCCGATAACTGCATAATTCATAGATCTATTTACGGTTTTGGCAAAAATATGTAACGACCGATCTACTCCGACGGAAAACATACTGGCCACAAAGAATGCGAAGAATTGTCGCGATTACGATAGGTAGGTAAAACGTAAAGATAAGGGCGTGGACTCACCGTCTGCGTCAACTTCGTTGATCATGTCTTGGAGCTCGGCTTCTGTGGGGTTCTGTCCTAAGGATCTCATCACGGTTCCCAACTCTTTGGTCGTGATGGTGCCATCGCCGTCTTTGTCGAACAGTGAGAACGCCTCCTTGAACTCGGCGATCTGTTCTTCTGTCAGTTGATCCGCCTGAAATCAACAAGCACGGCTTTTAGAAAACCTACCTTAGAAGGAAGAAAATACAACACATTTTCGCGAAATAAACTGATTACACTATTTTTTTTTTTTTTTTGTAATAAGAAATAGGAACGTACAGTTTGGTTGACGACCATTGTTAATGAGTGT
Organism: Melanchra persicariae; assembly: GCA_947386135.1. Classification (NCBI taxonomy): domain Eukaryota; kingdom Metazoa; phylum Arthropoda; class Insecta; order Lepidoptera; family Noctuidae; genus Melanchra; species Melanchra persicariae. The sequence continues at coordinate 1,003,256 of OX376655.1, read as the reverse complement.
CAGATACGAAGAGACGGTAGACGAACGCGGGCTGTTATCGTTAGCGATAAGATTACACCGGAGATTATGTGTAATTACCGGACCGGCCTCGTCGCGTCACACTGCGGTCTTTTGCGCCACAGATACAAAATACTGCATTGCCACTTTTATCAATAACTACGATGTTATTGAGATAACAGAACAACCACTTTAAAATACGATTGTTATTTGAAAAATACGCCGACATATTTATGCAGTGATGTGGTCAAGGCAACACACACATCCATCAAAAAATCAACAAATCTTAGGTATAAATGAAGTAATTAATCTTATATGTACACTAACTATGTCTTGAATGCATTCAGTAGATGTCCTGCGGTTTTGGAATCCATGCTCAACAAATACACAAATGCAACAATAAATGTAGGTACCCATACAACTGACAACTGTGACCTACCTACCATGTTCAATTGAATTAATTCTTATGAAGTCAACCAGCTATACAACCTTTACACAAACCAGTCAATGTTCAATGATTAACCTTTTTGGTACATCTAACAAAAAAGGCAGGCTGCAAACTAATTTAAAAGCCATCGACTATCAGAAAAAAAAGTTTCGGTTCAAAATAGTTGAACGACTCCGCCCATATTCAAATGATTATAGGCAAATAGTTTCAATTCTGTTATTTAAACTCATTTGATTAAATCAAAATGATTATTATTAAAATTTTAACAATAGTCAATAACCACATTCCTGAACATAGATTGTAATAAGGAAATAGGCACAAACAAATTGTCATGCCATACATTTTACCTCAACATACATTACACACACAGGCGGCCATCATTATAATATATTTTGTGCTGTTCTAATAGGCAGTGTTTTTCCTGCTGATATACCCAGTGATGTGGGTAGAATAATCACAGCTAAAAATACTACAGGCCATCTCTTATCAGTAGCCGTGCTTATTATTTATAGTACCACCATTGTTCTCTAGCAAAAAATACCACTGACTAGTTTTTGCGCCTAGGTAATCATGCTGTTTGAAATAATAGTACCATGAGCAGTAAGGCCGACTCATCATGAAATGTCTACTAGAATCACAAAGGAATATAGGAGTATGTTTATCAAGCCAGATTGACTAGAACTTAATATATCTAAATAAACAAGATTATCAAGTACTTATGCAAATATTAACAAGGTACCCGAAGGAGGAATATCTACAGAACTGGTTTAGTGTCATCATGTCAGACATTTTAAACGTGTTTTTAAAACGTTTTCAAGCTTACATCAATACTTTTTTTAACAAAGTTGTTTGGATAGGTGTCTGTTTTAAATGTTGCCTTTTCTAGGATCACACAAGTTTATTTTATATTCAACTGCATCATGTCAAACTACATTTGCTGTATATCAAAGACAGGCCAGCAATAATTATTCCATCTACATACAAAACTGGTGCTTTAATAACATCATTCAGTACACTATCACGCATTTCCTTTGCATAATTGAATATATCAACCATAACAAGAGTTGACACAGGCAATTTATCAGCCAAAGACATTCTTCTTACCACTGACAGACCTCCAAATAAGAATCAGGTTCTTATTAGCACAAGCTGTTAGCCTAGCTGGGGAATGCTTTTCGACATAACCGAATTATTGAGAGAAAGTCAATCACGAACACAAGACGGATTTGAGTCAGCTGTGCCAGATGCAACGATATTTACATACCATGGCGACAACGTGAGCCACGAACTATGTGAGAGGCGAGCGGCACACTACGTGTCACACAATATGACTACCTATTGTTTAATACCGCAGCCTCCCAGACCAGCGTAGAAACGCGACCCGTTTAGCGAACTGCGTATGAAAAATATAGAAGCGCGCGTAGCGATGAGTCAACGGGCGTTTGACAGTTGCGCCCGGTCGATCGATCCACCGTCAACAGGGCGCGACTAGGCCTCCCAAAATCGAAACAACGCACTAAATCACTCGTTTTATTTGTACTAAATCCCGAACGCCATAATTTAGAGTGTCATAGACGGCCAGCATCAACGAAAACTAACGTCATTAACCGGCACCACCTATGAAACTATGGCGACGGATGTTTCTCGAGCCTTTCTAACGGTCGTTTTATAATGTTTAGAAAACCCGTAGCACTCGCGATCCTTCCTATGTATTCCTGATCATTGGTCCTGCATCCTGATCAAGACATTGGCTGCGTCGGCGATCCGCAATGCGGTAAAAAACGGCCATCACAATAATATAATGGAGGCCCGTCATCACTATAAACACCGATGCACCAAATCCCCGAAATATACCCTGAAACATATTCAGGACGATCCCCTGAATGCACTTCCGACACCTTTCAGCAGAAATATCACTCACCATTGTAGATTAACTTGGATTATCAGGAGCTACACTAAAAAAATCACAGACTACGCCGCAAAAGCGACCGCACGGATCGACGGTTGAAACGATACTGCCGCCCTCACTCGCGCGAGCGGCCGCGCCGGGAAACTCGCGACCGCGATTCGCTTCGTGCTCGGTCACGAATCGTTCCGAATCGACTATTCGATTCACCGTATTTTCATATCCGTTTTCCGACGCTCGGAATAGTTTTTAACACTACGCTACAATCGTTTCGTTTCAAAACTTTATCACTCGAACGTCCAAGTCCATGTCTCGGGACGCACGACACAGGATTAAATTTGATCCGCAAAGGATAGTCGGTTTTATATCGGGCTGGTGCGGCGGCGTGGACTGGCGAACGGCGCGCGCCGATTGGCTGTCGCGCACCTGCAATGCGTCACTGCGGGCGCTAGCAGCGGCCGCGGAGCGAGTGGCGAGCGGCGAGTGGCGGCTGGCAGCGGCGGCTCACGCCTCGGGCTGCGGCGCGCGGCGGCTGCTTGGCTGCTCCCGATCACCCCGATGCCCTAGTTCGCGGTCGAGGCGAGGGCGCGCCGCAGTGGCCACCCGCAGACACCGGCGTGCTAACGAGATAACGCGGGGTGACGGCTGCCGCACGGGCGCAGGCTTCCCGACACGTCGCACCGCCCATCATACGTGCCACACGCACTCATCACGGTTCATGCCGCGTCGCATTACTGACGCAATATGGATGCTTATGCAATGATAACTAGGTACCGACCTATTGACAAAACAGCAATCCCAAAACATGCCAACTCACTCATGAGACACAGATATTACTGATAATGTTTAAACCTGGTTATCACTTCCGCAAAAAGCGAACTTTCACTTTCATCATTTTGACATGGAGAATAAAAGTTCTACAGAAGTTCTGAACATTTGGATATTTGAAAGTCCTTCTGCTTTTTTGCAAGCTGTGTATGCCACAAGTGGTCACCATCATTAACAACCCACATTTATCGTTTCGTGAATAGGTATATTTTTCCGACCTGCACTGCACGAATAATGAGAATAGTCGTAATCAGGTACAATTATGATAATATCTTGGAATGTTGCAACTTACCAAGTTAAAGATCTTACTATAACTTTGGTGAAAATCGGTTTTAAAAAACGGATAACTCACTAAAAAAATGGTCTCAGCCTCACAGGTTTACTCTATTTTAGGCAAATTAAAAAGTAAGTGTCAAATCATGTCAAACAAATCGGTATGTTTGTGCGATACAGACAGCGAAAGAATTTAAAAAAAATATTCTTTTACCCTTTGTTGTTAAAATAATAATAATTAGTAATCCACAATATTAATTGCTATTACTCTCCTTTTTGCTTCGCCGTGGGTAGTTGGGTAGAAAACGACTGTAACTAGGAAAAATACCCAGACTAGCAGTGCCATCTGTTGTCGAATAGAAGGAATCATATTCAAAAATCTTCGTCAATCGATTGCATGTTCGTTGCTCTAAAAACGGGGGGTATTTTAACAATTTGAATAAGTCTTATTTGATGCATCTGGGTGTGTGGGTACTGCAGATTGATATTTAGTTTATCTTTAAAAACGATAAGAAAATAAACTATCAAAATTAATAGATAAGGCGAGCATTTATTTCTGATTTATTAGTTTGCTTATCAATGGACTTATACCTACTAAGTATAATAATATCAATGATTTATGTAGGTGCCTAATTTATTTAGATTTTTAAATTAGGTACGAGCATATAATTTGAAAGAGTTAACTAATGTTATACACTCTACGATATTTTGTCCATACAAACGGGGGGGGTATTACGCCACTATTTGACATTATACATTCAAAGTTATGCATGATATCGTTTTATTTCATTATTAATTTTGTCTGTACGAAAACAGAATAGTAAAATAAAAAGTCATTAAAAAGTTATAAGCCTACAAAGATTCGTTTTTTTTGCCAATTTTAACGCAACTTCGGGCGTAAATAAGTAATAAAAGAAGTGTAAAATCTCAAAAACAAAGTCGGCACCGACAAACCTCAATTGTAGAAGAGTTCAATAAACTTTATTTGTAATGGATTTATTCAGTGGTTTTTTCAAAAAGCTTAACCTCCCAATAGACTTTTCAGGCATCGTCTAACGTTGTTTTCGTTCGGAACGGTGTTTTGAGCGTGGAAACTAGACATTGTGCGTTTAGACTAGCATCTAAATGCTCATCACTGATATTGTCTCCGTCGGGCACGATGCCCGGTGAGACAGCGTGCTTTTCGGCCACGCTTACCAGCGTGTTCGAGCCCGCGACTAGTTCAACCTTAAGGCTGAAGATTTCAGCAAGTATAGTATAATGTACCTACCTACTCAGTGGTCGAAGATATTCGATATTTCAATGATCGATATTTTTTTTTGCAACTAACCTACCTACCCATTGAGATTTGAAAATGTGGGTACCTAACACTAATGTGTGTGTCAATCATGTTTCACGTCGAGGCGTCGACGAGATGAACTGCGGTCTTCATCTCGTAAGTTCGAGAAGTTTTTTGTCAAAATAAATGGGTTTAATTAGTTTCCTAGAATGGTGGTGAAATTAAACGTGAGACCCTAAAAACTCAAACCTGCCAAGTACCTACATAATGAGTAGGTACCTAAGGGTTCACGTCATGTTCATGTCAATTGTAGGAACAGGGTTAGCAGGGATCCGGATCAATCAAAAGATTTATCGTAATACATTACTATATTTATTTATTTATTACTAGCTTCTACCGGCTGCGGCTTGCCCGCGTTAATATCGGAAATAGCAAGGTTTCCTGATTTGTATTGTACATTTTTTACTCAGGAAACACCCATCCTACACCTACCCAACACCTACCTTACACTTACCCTACACCTACCTTACACCTACCCAACACCTACCCTACACCTACCTTTCACCTACCCTACACTATCCTTACACCTACCCTAAACCTACCTTACACCTACCTTACAACTACCTTACACCAACCCTACACCTACCTTACACCTACCTGACACCTTCCCTACACCTACCTAACACCTACCCTACACCTACCCTTCACCTACCCTACCTACATAATTATACCAGCCCAAAAATACTATGACGTGTTTCTGGTCTCCTGGTACTTACCAGGAGACCAGAAACCAAAACCAAAAATACTATGACGTGTTTCTGGTCTCCTGGTACTTACCAGGAGACCAGAAACACGTCATAGTATTTTTGGGCTGGTATAATTATGTAGGTAGGGTAGGTGAAGGGTAGGTGTAGGGTAGGTGTTAGGTAGGTGTAACATCAAGTGATGTTTCTGGTCTCCTGGTACTTGTGAATCTGAAGTACTAAGGCAGCAGCGGCTCTGAGTTTCCACATCCTCCTCAGTCTTCATTAATCCACGCCACTTAACGGGATAAAAAGTAGCCTATTTTTTATTCCAGGTTATGAACTACATGTGTGCCAAATTTCATCCAAATCCCTTCAGCCGTTTTTGCCTGATTGTTACACAAACATACAAACGTTCACCTTTATAATATTAGTAGGATTTATTTTATACTTTATTGTACACCTCATTACAAGAACAGGACAAACATTTATAAAAATAAGTGTACAATGGGCGGTCTTATCGCGATTTGTTATATTGTGAGTGGCCTCCTTGGAAATACAGAATCCTACTAATATTATAAAGGTGAAAGTTTGTATGTTTGTTTGTATGTTTGTATGTTTGTATGTTTGTATGTATGTTTGTGTAACAATCAGGCAAAAATGGCTGAAGGGATTTGGATGAAATTTAGCACACATATAGTTCATATCCTGGAATAAAAAATAGGCTACTTTTTATCCCGGTAAGTGGCATGGATTAATGGAGACTGAGGAGGAAGTGGAAACTCAGAGCCGCTGCTGCCTTAGTACTTCAGATTTACAAGGGGTATGATTTAAGCTATCGCCAATTTTATTCGTTTTGAATTTCTTTAATAATAGGGTTTGTCCTCAAAATAGTGGATCTGTCACCAAAATGTAGTTGCCAAATAATTGTAAAAAGCAATTCCGTAATAAATCACATGTAATCCTCGGGATATATTATCAAGTATCAAATAAATAGGTTGGGATTTATTATACAACGGGAAGTAAACCATATTACTGGGTGGATTAAAAAAAATAACCACGAAGGTGATGGCGGGGTCTGTTCGCTCGCTACGCTCGCTCACTGGACCCCGCCATCCCCTTCTAACCTAACCTGTCCGAGTCGGGGTGCCCTAAGCTCCCTGTGCCCTATGTTCGAATATTTGGTGACAGATATACCTTTCTGAGTACGAAGCTAAAGGAATAAACCTATTATTTTGAGAACAAAGTTTTATCCAAAGAATGAACTACGATTATATTGATAATCCATCTCTTATTTTACATACATATTGACATTAATTTGGTAATTCATACCTGGCGACACTTTTTATATATCTGAGAACGAAAATACTTCGTGGCGATAGATCTATTTATTAGGTGATACAACTTGATGACAAATATAAATTTTGGTGACAAGAAATATAGTCCCCATTTACAAGTACCAGGAGACCAGAAACATCGAGTACCAGGAGACCAGAAACATGTCATACTATTTTTGGGCTGGTATTTATGTAGGTAGGGTAGGTGTAAGGTAGGTGTAGTGTAGGTATAGGGTAAGTGTAGGGTAGGTGTAAGGTAGGTGTAGGGTAGGTGTAAGGTACGTGTACGGTAGTGTAGGGTAGGTGTAGGGTAGGTGTAGGGTGGGTGTTTCCTGAGTAAAAAAATTACAATACAAATCAGGAAACCTTGCTATTTCCGATATTCACGCGGGCGAAGCCGCAGCTGGTAGAAGCTAGTAATACATATTTGAATGTAAGAAAATAAACCGGCCAAGTGCGAGTCGGACTCGCGCACGAAGGGTTCCGTACCATTATCTATAAAAAACGGCAAAAAATCACGTTTATTGTATGGGAGCCCCCTTAAATATTTATTTTATTATTTTTTGTATTTTTTGTTGTTATAGTATAGCGGCAACAGAAATACATCATCTGTGAAAATTTCAACTTTCTAACTATCACGGTTCATGAGATACAGCCTGGTGACAGACGGACGGACGGTCGGACTGACAGCGGAGTCTTAGTAATAGGATCATGTTTTTACCCTTTGGGTACGGAGCCCTAAAAACAGTGGCACAAGCGCGACCGCTAAACCCGTGGGTCCGGCGTTCGATGTCTAGTTCAATTAAATTCCTACCTACTTATTATCTTTCAGTAAATTATCTGTAACAGTCGGAAATCGGCTTGTTTTCTGGGAGTTGAACATAACTGCGGTGATGGTAAAATGTGTGAGTATAGGCACACACGTATTAGGTAAATCTCTGTCTAACGCCAAGGTCAAACAAATGGGTCGCACGCAGCGTCCTTTATTTCCATCACCACTACCATCATTCATATCATGACGTACCTAATTACCATTTTTTTTGTGATAGATAGAAGTGTGTTTCTGTGTGATAGTGGCTGCCATTTTCTCTCACCAAAAGGAAGCTTAGTGTCAAGCAGTCAGAACATTGGGGCCTGATTATGTAATTCCGTGGAGCGTGCAATGGACCATTTATGTGAGTAATCATTACAATACCTATGTCTGTCGGTACGACGTACGTCTGTCGGTCGTAGTACAGTCCCGCGTACTGCAGTACCTACTTTGGACATGTCTTCAGGCGGGATAAAGACTCGATAGAGCGACTGGTCGTGCAGGGAAAAGTAGAAAGTACTAGATCGCGCGGCAGGTCAGACAGGGAGAGATGGCTCAGATCGTGCGGAGAGCTGTGCCCGCCTCTACCACCGACGTGGCCACGACCCCTCTGCCAAGAGCGAAACTACAAAGAAGAAGACATTACAATACTATGTTAGTAACAGCCGCACGAGTCGAACTTGAAGGTTAAGCAACACTTGCCGAGGTCGACCCTTGGATGGGTGACCATTCGGTTCATACCGAGTTTCCTCCGTGCGTCGGGAAGTAAGTTAAGCTGTTGGTTGCGTCTGTCATTTGAATATGTTTGACAGTCGTTATGGGAAGTCAGAAGCCAGTATCTTGAAAACCATCAGTCTTGCCAGGGCGGGGTACCTACCTACGTACCCAGTTACTGGGTTGTGGAGGTCAGAGAGGCAACGCTCTATGTAAAATGCTAGCTGCATTCGGTTAGACTGGAAGCCGACCCGAACATGTTAGGACAAGGCTAGGTGGATTGAGAGGCAATTATATGTGCAATAACGGTCATTGACCCACATATATTTATTGATTAATTTCAATGGGACCAATCGGGAAGTGTATCCTTTCACCTAAGACCACTTTAAAAAAAAAATCTGTCGCCTCCTTTTTTTAAGTCGGTTAAAAACAGGAATAAAGACATAAAGCTGTCCTTAAGCGTCTTCTGTCGTGATCCTTATAAAGTTATGAAAAACGGTTCGTGTAGGTATAATTTATTGTTCGGGTAGGTATGTATCTACGAAGGGATTTTAGGGGAATGTAAATGTAGTTTATTGCAGGTTTATCTGGAGCCTACCATACAACATGTTTTTGTTTTTGCAAATGCCTTCTACAGTGACACAGTTTTAAGTTTTATTTTATAGTATTTAATAAGATGGGGCACACGCACGGCGTCGCGTCGCCGTCATTAGATATTGGATTCACAACGCGGGTTGCTACAAGTGCTGAGATATTATCGCCCTTATTGTTGTTTTGCATTAGGCTTATAGCCCGTGGCTGGGGTATATGGTTCACTGCGAGGCATTTCGTGTCTAAGTATATTGAAATTCTTAGTCGCATCTTTCTAGTGCGTATGGTAGGCGCCAAATAAACTTGCAATAAAATACATTGACCTTTCCCTAAGATCCCTTCGTAGATACCCGAACTAGTAGATTGTGCACCGAGGGGATAAAGCAGTGTCTTATGTCACGGGTGTCATATTGAATCCCGAGCGCAATGAAGGATTCGGGAGTAGAGTTTGACTCACGAGCGAAGCGAGGGAGTTAATAATCCTGAACTTTGAGAGGGATTCAAGCTAGCCCAAGGCAAAGACGACACGGTTGGCGCAGTGGTTGAGCGATTGACTGCTGCGCTGCGTGTCGCTGGTTCGATTCCCGCACGGAACAAATATTTTAATGGCCTACAGATAGTTGTTCCGGGTCTGGCTGTTTGTGTACGTGAATTTATATGTTTGTAAACGCACCCACGATACAGGAGAAAATCCTAGTGTGGGGCAACGTTTAAAAGAAAAAAAAAAGACACCTTTATTCCCGAGGAGGATACTCTACTTTTCACACCTACTATGAGAAAATAAGAAGCTATAGTACTAAAATCAAAGTATTCAATAAAAACTGTTTGACGACACGGTTGGCGCAGTGGTTGAGCGATTGACTGCTGCGCTGCGTGTCGCTGGTTCGATTCCCGCACGGAACAAATACTTGTATGGCCTACAGATAGTTGTTCCGGGTCTGGCTGTTTGTGTATGTGAATTTATATGTTTGTAAACGCACCCACGATACAGGAGAAATTCCTAGTGTGGGGCAATATTAAAAAAAAAAAAAAAAATAATAATAAAAATTCACAAACAGTATAAACAGTAGATATATTTAGAACTATACTATGCACTTAAAAAAGTTAGTTGAATGGCTTGAAGATTAATATTGTAATATTCGCGCCCTTTTTTTGCGTTCCACACCTACCTTTAAATCGAGTTGAAGAAAAAACAAATTCGAGAATCGAGTAGGTCGTGGTCACCAAGTAGTGAGAGATTTTCGAATTTGTTTTTTTTGTTACTTTTGTACTGTTTCTATATTTCGTGTAGGTTTTGACTCGTACTCTCTAATCATTCAAGGAACGACTTCGGGCCTAGTAGGCTCTGATCGCGGTTCGAAACGAGCCGGGCCAACCCGAAAAATTCATACTCATATTATAAAATAAAAATACTGCTGGTAAATGCCAAACAACTTACAGCGCGTTATTTTTCTACCGCCATATTGGAAAATGTGGAAACGTTTTCTCATACACAAACCTATTTTCTTAGCTGCTTGGCAAAAGATAAACATTTTAACCATACCTTCGGTATTTCCTCAACCCAAGATCGTTCTGTTACATGCGTCTTTCTATCGCATGTAAATTCTTCGCAGTTTGGCTACGAATATATCTAAAACCCTATGTTTTATTCATGGGACATTCGAAAGAGCGAACACTTCTCACAAAGGCTTGTAACAGAGTTACCTCGCTTCTGATTCGATAACAATAAAATATAATCAAAAGGGCGTTCAATAACTTTGAGCATATTTCAAAAGAGTTGGCGGGCACTTTTTTAAGTCGATGCTTTCTGATTTCAGTATTTCAAGAGAAAACTGTAACTTGTTTAGACTCTGAAGGGAATTCTTTATTCTACTTAACTTTGACGAGTTGTGCGACATGAAATCGCGTTTGCCAGATGATGTTACTTACTGAAGTTTGAAGACAAAGTTTCGGGTGGGTATTAGATGGTTTATTATTCTACGTTTTATTTTTTTTATTTTACTTGGATTATTTTTCAGTCAGTGCTTTTAGAGAGTTATTAGCTGCAGTAGTATCAACTTCCAATCGATAGCTATTTAATCTGAAGATCGCATAGGCGAACAGTTGATAAAGTCGAAGGCAGGCATACAATCGATAACAAAATGACAAGATAATTCCCAAAACTAATTAAGTTGGAATTTATATCAATTAAGATTTATATCTGATGCAGACTTTATCATTTCAAAGATTAGAATTTGTTAATTGTCATAATATTATCTGAGTACCAATTCTACAAGTTTTTATGCAACGTTCACTTTAGCATCTCAGTCGTAATCTGTCACTAATGCCTCAATTTCCATATTTTTTTTGATGATTATTTAAAAAATAATTTGTCAACTGTTAACAGAATTTACGATCAAAATTCTAGTACTCAATTTTGATGCATATATCCTTCTTATTTACTTCTTACATTTTAACGGTCTCTCTTTGCGCGATTGTTCGAAAGAGTAACTGAAAAAACATGAATGAGCTTTAGTCAGTAAGTGTCTGACACTCTCTCCCACAACGCCCAGAGCGAGAGGACTCATTAAAAATAAAGGGTTTCTGTCTGTCCATGAGTGTTCTAACATTCGAGATAAAGTTTCACTAATACTTTAATTCATAGGTTGGTTATCTGTCACGGTTTTAAAATCTACCGAGCATTCGTAGGTATTCGGGAACCTATCTATACATATCTACTACACACATACCACCCACAACAGTCAACATAGCAAGAGAACACCGTAAACAAATGTCGACGAAACTTGTCAACTAAGTACACACATACGTATGGTAAGCGATAAAAGTATTAGTGTTTCAAGTAATTAGTGAGGCGCGGCCGGGCGACAAGCCCATTACAGGGTTGCCAGGTCTTAAAACTGGAAATCCGAGAAGACCAGCCTACGTAGCCGGGCGAGTAAAAATATTATTCTAGCCCTATTCAGAATTGTGTTCCTTTAAAATAATGTTTTGCAGTATTCTTGTAAGTAAATCAAAGCTTTTTGAGTCGTCAGCATAAAATTGATTTAATTAACTTATGCAATGAAAAATAAAATTAAAGGCGTTTTCTTAATTATACAATTTTTAGGGAGAATCAAAGTGACTGGTTAACTTGAAAAACCCTAACAAAAGCTGAATAGGCTGGACACCGTCTACTTAATTTGGCAGGACACGCATCCAAACAGCCTAACTAAGAGTATATATCCATACCATTAGCTTTATCCGGACGCCTGGCAACCCTGACAACCCTGGCCCATTACTGCGCCAGTGTGGTCATCACCTAATTGAGTTTACGTTTTAGATCACATTGATTACCTTCGCGATCACTTCTGCATTGGAGTCTTCTAACGCTTTTTGTACATAATTCCGCAATAGGCTTTTAGGTAGGCGTAATTTGGGAGTGTTGTGTGTCCATTGTTGAGGCTAATTTGAGAGATTGAAGTTTAGATTGATTGAATTGTTCGTGATTAGGTTTTGTAGGTACCTACTATGCTGTAGGAAGGTCAAGTATATGTTAGTGATTTGGTATGTGTGTTGCATGCGACAATTGTGCTGTCGTCTAATGACAAATAACGTTCAAGTATTTAGTGGGTCATTTAAACTTTTAAGTTAATAATATAACGAGAAAAATTTCATGTTTATTTATATCATTGTAAAAGGATAATACTCTCCGAAACGACTTATACATTTTGTATAAGTCTCACTGATACTGATAAAGAGTTAAATGTCACGGACCTACTTTTTATCCCAAAAAAATGTACGGTTCCATAGAGCCAATTCTACTCATTTTAAGGCAATACAACGTTCGCATTCACATGTCAGTCGCAATCTGTCAAATCTGACATGCGAATGTGGACGTTGTTTCAAAATGATTAGAATTGGCCCTCCGGTTGCGGGTGATTGCTAGCAGGTGGTACTTTTTTATTCCGGGAGTATGTTCCCTTGGGATAATTTTCGACAATCACGCGGGCGGAGCCGTGGGCGGCAGCTAGTTACTTACATAAATAAATCACATTCAAAAACTCGACGAAATGAAATTTATCTTTCCCCATTCCACCTAATCAATTCATTAACTTTTTGAGTGAATTTCCCGGGACCAAAAATTGCGTGGCATCAATGAAATTGGTACTAAAAAACAAAGTTATAATTTTCTAACATTTTTTTCCGATTAGGTGAAATAGAAATACACGTGTAGCACTAAATATTTTATTAATAGGATTAATGGTTACTCCAAAATAATTAATTAAACCTCGAAATATTTCATTGCCGTGTTTGTCCACACGTCACCTTGTTGTGTATTATTCCTCATTGATAAAAATCTATTGGTTATTTATATTAAAACCTAGTTTTATTTGATACATTAATAGTTAAAGTATTGTTACGGAATATATTTATTCAAATATTTCAACAATACAACGAATGGTTAATAGAAATTCATTTGTCCCAGAACTACCGTTCATCGCCGTGTCCTAATCATGTTCAAGGATATTGTTTTACCTAATGACTTGCGTCCCCCCCGCGGTGCGCTTAAAGTTTCGTATTAGTGCTGCCTAAGTGCTCGACGTGGAAGGACGTACACACGTGCCTGCGTTTTCGAGCCATAATGTAAGTTATTCAATTTTTATGTTACTGGACATTTTTTCTTTCATCGCCGTGGATAGGTATAACCTCATTTTAAATTAAGTTTGTCTTCTTGAGTAAGCATTCGATAGAACGCCATTTCTTTTATGTTTATTTGGAAAGTGTTTTTTCTTTAAATAGTTAATAGATTTTTTGTTATTTATATTTTTTGCCTTGATTTTCATCGCCGTGCTTTCATTGCCGTGGTGTTTGTGCGCGAAATTTGCTATGGCAATGAAAAAAAGACACGGCAATGAAAAAAAATTCATTGCCATGCCTTGTAAAACAATTTATTTTCATTGCCGTGACTTGTGTTTTCATCGCCATGGTATGATTAGGCAAAGAAAATATCTTTATCACCTTTTATCTGTTATACAGGTAATACCGATTACTGACATTACAGGACTCGTCAAGTTAACTCTCTCTGCAATGCGATAAAACATTTAAGGATAGACTTGATGAGTTTTTACTATACAGTCAACTACAAAAAGATTTTTTCATGGTAACGTAACAAAATGATGTAACATTTGGTACTCTATCACACGTATAATATACCCTCACACACGCACGCACCCCCACATACTACAGTCTGATTTTAATAATGGATTGTTTATATTTTTAGGATGCCAAGATGCCTAAACCAAAATTATCTAAAGAGGTGAGAAAAGAGAGGAAAAGATTGGCGGAAAAAAAGCGACGTCAAAAATTAAGAAGCGACCCTGTATTAAGAGAGGAGTATCTAAGAAAAGAAAGGGAACGATATCTTAAAAAGAAGGCTGCAGGAGTAGTTCTTCCTCGAAGTGCAATGACTTCGCAATATTATAGGAGGATAAGGTCTTGATTCCAACACTTGTGTGGGAGTAAAATTTGGGCAAGGAAATATTACAAAAGAAGAATGAGAGTACAATAAGTAAAGAAAGACTGTTGAATTACACTCGCAACACTACTTAGAGATATCAATACTACAGCCTTTATTCTTATACATACTCCCATTCTTCCTTTTGTAATATATTATCTATCCAAATCTTACTCCCATACACAATTTGTCTGGGTTTGCCTTTCCCCCTCGGAGAGATATAATATTTTTCCATTTCCATGGATTGATTCTTTCATTCCCATGGCACAGTTTTTTCATTGCCGTGGACGCTTGTTTCATTGCCGTGCACGCATGTTTCATCGCCGTGGCACGGAATTTTTAATCCTGTATATCTCGTTAGTTTTTTAAGTAATCTGCTAGACATTAAGCAAGAATACAATACATTATCAAAAACTTTAATGAAAGCGTTTTTTTTTTAAAAAAATACCTTAAGATAAAAAAATACACGGAAATGAAGATTTTATAGGACCTGTTGAAATTCACTCTTTTACATGAATTCGTGCGCCTTAAAAAGTTGCAAATATACCGAAAAGTAATAACATGCTAAACTCGGGATCTTCGAATTGATTCGGATGGGTTCCCGGCACCTTATAAAACGTTTCATAAGAAAACTTGGCGTATAAAAGTAATGATGTGGAAAGTTTTCAAACGATTATTGTAACACGTGCGAGAGTGCCTACTTTTAGTACTTTTCTTGGGCTTAGGAGATAATTCTATTAATGTGGTTTTATATTCATAAGTTGTACCTACTTTATATCTTCAAGACTTTTATTTTTTAAATTAGTTTAAGTGTTAAACGAAGTGGTTCTTAAGAGCAACAACCTGGGGTGTTTAAGTCAACAGTAAATACCTAAGGTATTACTCAGCCACCACAATACCTAAGACTAGCGTGCGCCAGCGTGCGCCATCGACGCCCATATTTTTACTTTCCAGTGAGATTGTGGTGAAACACGAGCATCAATAATAATAAAAAAAACTTGTGATCATCGTTTTACACACGGGTGTAAGTTAGACATGATTGTTCGATCAATCATGGGCCTTTTGAAATTTTGGGGACTCTGATGGAAGGTGTCCTATCTGTCCCCTTGATGCGTCTTATGATGCGGTGGATGATTCCAATTTGAAGTCCAATTTGCAGTGAAGAATATTATATTGACACACGATAACAGCTAAGAACAATATTGATTGTTTATAATTAACTATTACTAGATATATTAATATTACAGTATGGACTAACGTAGTCCTTGTATCGTGGCGGTCGACAAGTGAGAGAGCGACGCCTGCGACGCTAAGGGTAGCGTCCCGAATCGTCTCTTCGTGTTGCCACTTGACAAGGTTGCGTTCTTGACTTAAATATTAAGGCATGCAACACTAGAACTGCGTGCGTTCACATATAAACAATCCGTTACGCCACAAAATCTAGTTTTGCATGTCCTGGCACTCTAGAGGAAATACAAGGAACTGATGAACGCTGATATAATTAATCCTCGATTGCTCAACCCAACACGGCTGATGAAATTGAATGCCGAAGACGAATCACCACCACATTTTTTTTTCGTATCAGCACATTTCTACTTTAGTTTAGTACCTAGGGCTGGGTACCAAAGAAATCTTGCTGAAGTAAGTAAGTATTTCAGCGTTTTCTCTCGGGATCCGTGGTGTTCAAAGTAATTGAACATGGTGCTACGTAGCGCAACTGTCAGCTGATCTTTATTGAAGGTACATTTTCGCACAACCAATACCTACGTTAATTACAGTTACCTTTTATTAGTATTTAGTTTATGATATTTCTTAAAAATTGGTCAAATATTGAAAGAAGAAATAGGCGAGAGCCAAACGTTGCATTTTGACTTTTTACTTTGGATATAATTATACAGTCGTATTTCTCCGACCGCAAATTTTCACAGCAACGTTTAAAAAAAAACTGGCATACACTGCACCTGTATGATTATCTCAAGAATAAAGAGGGCCTAGCACAAATGTTTTGACGCATAGTAACGTTACAATTAACGTAAGAGAATTTTGAATATAAAAAACTACAACCCTATAGTATTTTGGTATAATTTTATGCGACATACACAATTAGTATTCATACAAAAGTATAAATATTGTATCCATTCAAATAAATATGATGTGCGAAACGAGTAGTATAGTTACTTATAGTAATATTTTACGTTACGTTAACGTCAATCGTGCTAGGCTGCACAACTTTACCTTAGAAATAACAAACAAACCCAAAGTCTAGTTTCACTTTTTTCGAAATATTTTATTTAGCCTTTTCAATATTATTCAGCGCAGGTAACCTTTCTTCGTAGTAAATAATGTTATTGATAATAGCACATTGTGCGCCCCTTATTATCAGATTGTTATTGTTATGAAACACTTCGACTGGAAGAAATAACCGATCCTTAGGTAAAGACAACTAGCTCTTCTTAACGGGTTTGTCCGCGTAAATGTCGAAAATTGTCCCACAGGACTGTTATACCGGGATAAAACGTATCCTTTGCCAGGCTGTACCGGTCCTAACCTCGTGGTTGCATGTGGCTCAGCAGTGGATGGTTGGTTGGCCGTTCAATTTCCATTCAGCCGTTGTCACTTTATAAATTAACGACCTTTTACATACCTACATAAAAACAACCTTCTACATTTATAATAGTAGTAGATGCTGCTATATAAAAGAAACGCTTCTTCAATATTTTACTTTGTAACATTTTTCGAATAATTTTCTGAATTCTTAAGCGAGTTTTTCTAAGGTTTTCTTTTAAGATGTAACTTAGTGGAATTATTCTTTTGTGTTTCATATTTTTTGCGAAAGAATCGTTAATTATTACTGGGAAGTGTTTTCTTAATTACTATGCGGTCTCGGTAGACTGCTTCAAGGCATTTCCTTACGTTGATTATTATTTAGAATGTCCTGGTTTGAGCCTGTTTAGAATAAGAGGCTAGATTTATGTCTTTATACAATAAAACACTTTGAGAATTCATTGAATTAAGGGGAACTAGATGTTTCTTAAGTTTTCTTTTTTCTTTTAAACATTTAACACAGTAACACAGTTTCTAATTGAATGGGTTTCCAAGCCTCAAAAAAATTATAGATAGGCTAGTGTTTTACCACTATTTCACCTGATGGAAAGGGATGATGTGCTCGATGATGGATCACTTAGATCGCTTGCTTAGATCTTTTTTAGGTTTTAGCTCTCAGGAAACACAGACTTCGGCAGAGAATTTCACTCCTTAGCATAATGAAAGTAACCCCAAAATGTTTTGTTTGGGGTGTCTACCATGGTTCGGTGGCACATCGCCACATATGCCATCCTGTGACGGCATAGTACTGTGGGCTATGGTACTGCATTTAAACTAGCCACTATGCCATTGCGAATTAGGCACATGATAGCGTGTAAGTGCAATAAAGCCATCTAATTAACAAATGCCGACATTATTAACTAAACAAACTAAATTAATTTTGACGACACGGTTGGCGCAGTGTTGTGCGATCGGCTGCTGCGCTGCGTGTCGCGGGTTCGATTCCAGCACGGAGCAAATATTTGTATGGCCTACATATAGTTTTTCCGGGTCTGGCTGTTTGTGTATGTGAATTTGTATGTTTGTAAACGCACCCACAGTACATGAGAAATTCCTAGTGGGGGGCAACGTTTAAAAAAAACAACGAAAGGGTTCTTGTTCTATGTTACTAAATAGTTGTCTCGATGAACTAACTTTTGTCGATACAAGTACCTACTTACTAACTTTGGCTATAAAAACGCGAACAGTCGCAGACAGTAGTGCTGAATGTGCTAATTAAACGAGCTGGACACGCCCCGAGCATCCATCATGCTTCAGACGTGGCCCTGAACTAACTGGCTGGGTAGGTATCTCATTAGACAGGGTAGGTAATAAGTAGTTCGTCTTAATGTTACTAATATTGCCTCTGTCTGATTAAAGGGGCAATGGCTAACAAGATAAAAAATATCCTGTGTCTAATGCGTGCTGTGTCTAATGTTTCCCGTGTCTAACCATGGTCTACGTGTGATTCAAATTTGAGCCCTATTCGATCAGCCGTTGATGTTCATTAATAGACATGCAGACTTTCATATTAATAATTTAGGTAGTAGGATGACAACAAGAGTTCACAATGAGTGTAGACATAACTCCTAGGTTCGCTGTGGCTCAGTAGGCGTATTTTTGTTGAATACAGTACAGTTGAGGACAGTTCTCCATATAATGGTTAGTTTACACAGTGCGAGCTGCTCAAAACCGGTTTCTCCGAAAAGCCACGGGCGCCCCGTGGTTTATTAGGAATGAACGACTTCATGTCGACCTTAAAATCCCGACAATAAAACAATTCATGAAACGTCTTACAAAGCGTTTTATTGAATCAGCTGAGAAACACAGCAATCCTTTGATTTCAAAGGCCTCACAATACACTCCCTCTCGTATTAGTAAGATTCGCCGTCCTCGGCATACACTCGTCGAGTCCGATGACGAGATCACAAAGATTCAGGAAAGCTGTAGGGAAACCAGCACTCTTAGAAAAAACAAACACAGACCGCGTTCCGTATACCGACCTCGCCGCCGAGGTCCGTCGTGACGCCCCATTCAAAACCCTCCCCGACTTTTGCCAACGAGCCAGCCCGCGCAGCTGAGTCTTTAGCTTTAATAACCCCTAAATAATAAAACGACCCAGCCTGTTGTCCCTTGCTGTCCCAAACTGACGCCGCTAAGCCGAGGTCGTATTCAAAGTCAAAGTCAAAGTCAAAGCATTTATTTCAATTAAACCATTTACAGGCACTTTTGAATTGTCAAGGTCGGTCAGTCAAAGAGGTGAAGCTATTTGCACGTTCCAAAGCGTAGATCTCTATGGAGAAGAACGTACAAGAAACTCCATGGACACTCTTTTGAATCAATGAATTATTACAAAGTTGTGGTTACATTGTTCTTGTTGAAATTATTCATAGACATGTGAGAACGATGTAAAAAGACGTCAAGACAAAAGCAAAAAAGGAACAATTCAAAATACTAACAAATTAAAACAAACCGTGGCAGTTGAGAGATGACCAGTCCTAGCTGACGGAGCCAAATGATGAATGAAACACAAACTGCACCATCAGAGAGACTTGAGTGAGCATGACACTCCCAACAGCCAGGGCACATTAAAGTCTTACCCAAAAATGATAGTTTGACTTGAAGGTACACAGTACTCACACATGTGCCGTTAATGCATGAAATTATACAATGCAAAATTAGTTCGAGTCTATACAATGAAAAATCTATGTTCTTTCAATATTCAGCGGGTCTCACAGCTGCTAAAAATAAAAATAAAAAATAATGAAATAACTAATTTGTGCGCCCTAGTGGCTGTGGAGCAGGACCAGCATTGAGCCAAGCATTTTTATCATCAATGTAATCCCCCAACTTATAATATGCTTTCCTGCATAGTGTGCGCTTAACACAAGATTTAAATTTTGTTTAATTTAATTCTAATATCTGGGGAGGTATTTTATTGTAACATTTTAAACAGTACCCCATGAAAGATGTGGCTACTTTAGCAAGTCTGAAGCCTGGTTGTATTCCACAGGGAATGCCCTTAGCGAGCGGTCAGTAGTTTTAGCTTGTAGCTAGCTTTGTTGCCTTGGCTGGGGGCCTTAAATTCATTTGAGGCCACCACAGGATAGTCCGGTTAAGCAGTTGATAGCCCCTGCGTGTTAACTTGGTAGTGGTCATACCGAAAAAAAAAAAAAGAAAAAGGGCGAGCTGCTGACTAGACAGTATACAGATACTCGGAATGCCTACTCGTATGCCAGTAGCTAGACTCGCCTTAGATGTCTTTACGATGATAGTAGGTGGCCAGTCTAATAATACAGGTTCCCCTCGCGCAACTGCCTGGCTGACACTGGCGATCTTCTGCCGAAAGATGTGAGTGATGTCCGAGCTGCTGTCATGGGCGAGTTACTGTCAGGCGAGCAGGCGAGTGAAAACAAAAGATATTGAAGTAACTTGGATGCGAGCTAATATCCAACTCGCACGAGGCAGTAACTCGTAAAATACATCCATACCTTGTATGATCCATAAGATGCAAGTTCTTTGTTTTTGTGTAAAATAAAAGATTAAAAAATAAGCGATAAGAGTCAAATTCGAATACAACATAGAGTACGTATTATTCTTATAATTACTCTTATATGGACAATTTTTTATGGCTGGTGTACACAGTGCGAACTTGCAGCGAGTCCGCCTGCCGAAGATGCAGAAGATGTACATACTCTATGTTGTATTCTAATTTTCTTACTGTTATTTTTTTATTTTAAACAATAAACAGAGATTCAAATATAATGGGACAACATAAGTATAAAGGCGAGCTTAAGAGCCTTTACGCGGTAGGGTTTTTATACAAATTTCAAATCCTTATTTTTCGAAATTAATGAACCGATTTTAATAAAACTTGGAATGTATACGCTGGATATCTAGGTCTAAATAGTTATCAGAAAAAAAAAATCGAAAAAGAGTTCAGGGAGTTGAATTTATCACTTTCTATAGAAAACTTAAAATCGCTCTCTCTCTCTCTCTGAAATCTTTTTCAAAAATGTTTTCTGATTACTATTTAGACCTGGATATCTAGCGTATGCATACCAAGTATCATTAAAATCAGTTCATTCATTTAAAAAAACAAGGATTTGAAAGTTTGTATGAAAAACCGTACCGCGTAAACGCTTTTAAACAATAATTGGGTTTCAAAAACAACAACAGAGAAAATTGGAATGGTAACAAAAAGTTTAAATCTGTATAATTGTCCACTTCTCTATTTACGATGTTACCTTACATGACTCGCGTCGTATCCCGGTCGTAGCAGCCACCGCGCTACGCCGTAGAGCTCGTAGCACCCGGCTACGGCGTAGGCAATTGCGCAAATAGCCGATGGACGGAAATTACCTTGTGCAAGCGGGGCTGGACTAAATGATCCGTATGGAAATATATTCATGACATCTATGTAAATTTATTAATTAAAAGCTTATTTTAACAAATGAAATGTCGCGTGCATCAAATTAAATTTGGTTAAAAATGTTAAAACGGTTATATGCATAAGTAATACTTTCTAGATTTCGCACTTTTATGAAGAATGCCACGAAATAGTCCGCAAACGTGCTTGGGTATAGGTGTTCTATAGTGCACCCGTAATAGAGGGCGAGACTTTCAAGGTTCTATGATGCTTGTTGGTGGTCCATTTCAAATATGAGCATTGTATGGCATTGTACGATTTTTTTATTCACTGAGAATTTAAAAAAATACTTATCATTAAATTGACGCCACGGTTTGCGCAGTGGTTGAGCGATTGACTGCTGCGCTGCGTGTCGCGGGTTCGATTCCCGCACGGAACAAATATTTGTATGGCCAACAGATAGTTGTTTCGGGTCTGGCTGTTTGTGTATATGAGTTTCTATGTTTGCAAACGCACTAGGAATTTCTCCTGTGTCGTGGGTCCACGATAAAGGAGAAATTCCTAGTGGCTTTTAGAAATTAAAAAGAGTGAAACACCACTACTAGTAGTAGTAGATTGGTTTTTAAGATACATTCCACTAAACAGTTCCTTCTAATCCAAGCTCAATACTAACCCGGGTCCTCATATATCAATCGTTAAAAACTGCCACTCACCAGCCTCGATAACTGGCTGCAACGGGCGCGCGAGCCGCTTGGCACGGTCGACACCGGCGCCGCGACCGACGCCAAGTGACTACATATGTATGTACATAACGTGTGTACTTATGTCATGAAGTAGTGACTTCATTGTAGGATCAGTAGGGTTTCAATTAGTGAGACAGTTGTTCAAAACAAATGTGTAAAGCGAAGAATTTAGTTTACGCCACTAAGAAAATCGATGTGTGAAGTAGTTAAAAGACTTTCTAAGCGCGATTTGGGCCGCCACACAAATGCGATGGGTTCCGTATTTTCCGTAGTTATACCAAAAAAAAAAACACATTTTTTATCGGAGCATCCTTTAATGAAGCGGCATTAGAAATTAACAATAGTCAGTCAGTGAAAATATCAAATTATTAACCTATTACAGTTCCTGAGATATAACCCACTGACAGACACACTGACGGACATTGGAGGTTTAATAGGGTTCTTTTGGTTACTTTTCGTGTACGAAAAGTAACAAATCTTTGAAGTATACTTGCTGTCTCCCACTGCTACGGTTAAGTTCATTATCTCTATATGTTTTTATCGTAAAAAGGCATTTGATACAACGACCCAATTTTATTGAATGACTGAAAAAAAAAACTTTTTTAACAAATGTAGAACCCATGGCTTTTCTGTCACCTATTTGTTCGTTAGTATTTAATGTAGCGTTATTTCTAATCCACCAAACTTGCCAACAAGGAAGTCAAATCAACGTGTACTCAAGACTACTTTACTACAAGCTACATAACTCTCTCACAGACATGCGCCGCGCGTCGGCGTCGCCCGCCTAATGTCGGCATAAAGATCAATTTATCGGCATTAGCATACACCAATAACGCCTGATTCGTCCATAAAGTATAGCGGCCGTGCGCGCCATACTGAGCGGGGATGACAGTACAGCCTCAATCAGCCTGCAGAACGGGATGCATACTGAATATCTTTTTATGGGCCCCGGATAAGAAAATTGAAGGCAATTTGTATCGTTACCCGTTTATTAAAGCGATAAATTCGGTGTCCATGGCCCATATTCAAAAACGTAAACTCCAACTCAACTCGAACTCCAACTGAAGTGTTTGCATTTGTTTGCTCATCTCTCGAGTACGAAAACGTCAATTAGACAAGCTTTCCTTGACAATTTCGTGCTCATGTCGGAGTTGGAGTTGAGTTGAGTTGGAGTTTACGTTTTAGAATATTGGCCATAGTCTTTACTTCACAATTTACTCATGAATGTGGAAGTAATTTTGTCTATCTGTAAAGTCTTAACGGCTGAACAGATTTAGGGGAAACCTGGCATCTTCTGTAATAGGACATGGTACATACTTATCTTGGGAGTTGAAAATTACACCCTGGGTCTATTTTACATGGTCTGTTAAGGGAGGAGATAAATCCTGAGATAACGACTACTACAGTAATGTGGAATAGGGGCAAATGATGATGCTAGAATTTGGTACATCTAAGGAGTACATAGCAGTTGTTAACTGATGATAATATAAAGTCAACATTATTGTGAGACCGCTCCTTACAAAAGCAAGTACGAATAGTTCCTTGTTAACTTGAGAACAAGTAGTAACTTTCGAGATGAAAAGAAAACAATGAAGAGAACACGATCGAATTTATTTGATACCTTTGTTCGTGCCTCATTTAAAGCTAGAAAGGCAGCTTCGCGTCTGGAATAAAGTCAATACTCGAGGTACAAAGACTGCTGCACCCGTGTCTCAATTCGGAGCAGGTCGAGTGAACGACATATACTTACCTCCCGGCTCCCCCGGGCTTCCCACCACTTGTGCCACTTCCCTACGCTCCCAAATTTCACTTTCCTATATCCATTATAAAACCTCCGAAGGCTCAGCTCATATAAATTGTATGAAAAGGTAGAATGCGGTGGAGTACTTCGGGTAACTTCGGAGGACTTCGGAAGAGTACGGTCGACGGAAAGCCCGGGATATTTCCATAATAAATGACTTATTAAAACGGAATTCATTTTGAGCGGTGCCAAAGAAAAATATGAGAGAAATACTTCGGCGTTCGGTCGCCCTTACAACCGTAACGATAGGGTTGTTTCCTTATGGAGTGACAAATAATAAGCAAGTTGTAAAGAAAAGTTTTATTTACCGAAAAGCTATAATGTTCGTTATGACTTGTCTATTTGTGCGTCTGTTTTGCCTGTTACGTATCAAATTCAAACTAAATGCATTATGTTATCAGCTTGCTAAATTTTCGCAGTTCGCTGAATGGAGCGCTGATGAAATGCAGTCGTATTAGCATACACAGCGCGACATCAAACTCGACGTGTTTGCGATAATTACGCTAAATACTCACTCGTCGGATCCCGTTTTTACTCGTTCTATTCAAAATTGACTGAAAGGAATTCAACGACAAGTGTATAGTGAATAGTGCGGGTTTCTGAATGGTGCAGATATTTTTTAAGATTAAGTTAGCAAACGTGTCAGATCTTGTTAATGTCAAATTTTGTAAGGTTTCCAGGTTACGGTGAGTAAATGCTTAACTTCAAATGCTTAATTCAGAAACAGGGGTATAGGCGATGATTGTGTTGAAACTATTTGTCACATTGATCCTAAAGTAAAAGTGGACCTTGACGTTTAGACTGAAAGAGACATTAAAAATTAAACTTAAGCATTTTTTTTTGTAATAAAACTAGCGTTTACGGTGTCTAATTTATATTACACAGAGCTGTTAATGAGGATTGAGTGGTGATTAGTTTGGACTCGTTTATGGAAGCTAGCTTTATAATGGTACGAAATGATGAAAGAAAATTAAAATGAAAAAAAATCCAGTGGTTGATTCAGATAGGGCATGTGTTGTTAATTGAAAAGATGCGTGATGAAACTCTCCATTTCATAATATCGATACGATTCAGTTCAGAAGTAGTCAGTCCTTGTTATGCCTTGTAATAGTTTCACAACTTTTGTTTATCATCCTGCGCTGTCCCACTCTTGGGCAAGGGCCTCTCTTTCCTTCAATTTCTCTCTCTGCTTCGTCACGCTTACTAACTCAAGTGCCATCTAAGACGTCCCGCCACGAACATGACGTGAGTTGGGTTTATAGAGTTAGGTTAGTTGAAGTTATTTCAGTCTGTCGAAAGGTTGTCTGGTAGATATCGATGGTAGAAATAGTTGGCTAGCAAATTTTGGTGTACAATAAAGTATATTCTGTTAATCTATTTATTTTGTAGAGTTATGGATCTTGACTTGACTCGAGATCTGATAACTTTTAGAGTTCCGGACCTTTGTATGGAAAAACGTAACCTTCATAGGATCACTCGGTTGTCTGTCTGACTGTCTGTCACAGCCGATTTTTTCCGAATGTACTGGACCGATTCAGTTGAAATTTGGTTCAGATATAATTTTTTGTGACCAAAACACGGACGCTTAACAAAAATAAATACATTTTTGGGGGGCAAACTAGAAAATTAAACAAAAAGTTTTTCCAACTATACCGTGCGATGTATCAAAAGTTTTTTTCATAATTTAAAAATATTCCATTGCAAAGTTATTAAAGAAAATTGATTAAAATTTACCATTCCGCTCCCATTATCTCCAAAACTAGGTACTGAGTCTAAAATGTTGAAACAAATACAGATGAATAAGCAGGAAAAACTATAAGAAGTCATAGATGATTTTAAAGAAACATAAAAAAATATATTATTCGTTCGGAACCCTTTGCAAAAGCGTTATGAGCTCGTGAGTCTTGGAAACCAAATAACATGAAATGGGATTCAATTTACCGATCCAAACATATGTAACCAGTGGCGGATTAGCCATTTATTAAGAGTAGCAAATGTTACGGGCCCCGCGATTAGAATAGGTATAACACATGTGCTGAAAATTAGCGTTATGGCTCCTAATTCCTACCTACCCATACCTACTGAGCCATAGCCTTGGTTCCAGATATGACGCATATTTTCCCAACCTGTACATATAAGTTATTCTCTAAATGTTTGTTTATTTATGGTATGTCACACTTCGCACCAATTAACTATTTCTTTTCTTTCAAGCTAGCATTACCGTATGAAATATAAGCAGCGCTGGATTCGGTAGTTATAGACAATGTAGGCAAAACCTATGGGCTCAGGCGCTACTTAAGGGCCCCGCGGCCCGTGAGAAATAAATAGAGCGGGAGAGTTGGCACGGTTTTTGTTTAAACATATTTAGGTCGAAAAGTTGATAACTGCGGCTTGCTGAGAGATTACTTAAAATACAACGTGTCACAGAATATAACGCAATACCTCTTAAGGGGTCATTGTACTCATATATGTACATTTTCATATACAAGCCTTGTGGTCGGGGCCCACTTTCAGATTTCCAAAAAATGCACTCTTTGTGATCTTTGGCTTGACCCAAAATGACTTAAATAGACAAATTTGACGAAGAATGGTGGGTTTAAATCTGGCTATTTTAAAACTCCGATTTGGACAATTTTTAAAAGGATTTTAATGGCAAATATTCTTCGCAATAGATGCATGTCCTGATAGTGAATGTATTTACATCTGACAGTAATAATAATGTTTCAGAAAAGTACTCAAAAGTGACCATCACTTTCTGTTGCTGCTGTCAATGGTTGCTCAAAAACCGTGCAAACTACCCCGCAATGAGTCAAAGAAGTTTTAATTTGATATTTTCATTTTGCGAAGGTTTTAGGTTTAGGCCCCTTAGTAATATTTTCTACAGGCCCCGCGTGGCCTAATCCGCCACTGTATGTAACATAGTCACGAAAAAAGGGGCACCTTCATTGAAGGTGCCCGAAGCTCGTCCAACATTAATACGTTCACTCGATCCAGTAGGTACGCGTCAGTTACTGTCCCCTCAGGAATACACTGCATTAGCCGCGCCAGTAAGCCCACTGTAACGGCCAATCCCATTTTTATTGCTAATGAATTGTTAAAACTACTGATTAGCTTCGTCCTAACAAGGTTGAAGTTTGATTATGTAGTTATCATGTTAGGTATAATGAGGCCTTGTCATTTTTCTCAACCGTCACTTTAAACTTTAAACTAGTCTCGACTGGCTATAGACTACTAGAGTTGATTATATAAGAGGCCCTAGACAATGTGCCATTCAATTAGCGAATGCGACTGTCAAAATACCAAATATAGGAATTTTATCACGTGACATTTCGATAGCATCTTTCAATCCCATACATTTTTGTTGTATTGACAATCGCCTGCGCCAAGCTACCGTTGACAGAATGTCACTTGTCTAGAGCCCAAGGTCAAATTCTACTAATTTTTAAGCAGCGTTCACATTCGCATCTCAGAACAATCTGTCAAAAAAGCTTTAAAAGTTTTAGCATCCGGTTGATAAGCAGCGATAAGGCCGCCCGTTGTGTCACCCTATGTAATGTCTTCTTCATCTATATTTTCTGTAACTTATACGGTGTACATAATAAAGAGTAATCTATTCTATAAGATATCCTTTCTACATTATTTTGTTGTCTCTTTAATGTTTCCCGCCATATTTGTGTAATTTTAACTTCCGCTGTCAACTGTATGCTCGTTATTTTCTGTGTCTGTAAACCGATGTAATGCGAATTCAAGATCATTCTTTGGCTGCTCGTGAAATAAACACGTACCTACATTATTTCTTAAAACATTTTCCTGCCATTTGCTATTCTACTTGTGTGTATGTATTGGTGAAATATTATGTGTGACTTCGACAATGACGGCGACAAATACCTACAATACAAGATATCTGCCTAAAGTTGTCTTTGATTATATTTAAAACTTTACCTTTATAATAAATAACTGTGTATCTAAGCTTGACATCTTTATTTTATGTTCACAATACGCACTAAGGCGTGGACTGAACAGTATCTAACTAGAATTACCCGCTGTGTTTCGAAAATCAAAGGATCCTAGATTTAATCGTGCCTTTCGATAAATAGTACCTAATAGGTCCACCCTTTGTGAATGCACAAGCTTTTGATCGTGGATTCGCTCGCATTTAAATAGCCTATAACAGTCTCGGGCAGTCTCGACATAGTTACCGATCGCCTACCGACCGAGTTCGGTCCTAAGGCCGCCCGTACACAATCAATCTGGAACGCGGATCAGATAATTGATTTTGATCGTGGATCGTGTTCAAAGATACATCAATATCGGTTAAGTGATTTCGGACCGGTTTCTGAGGTTTTTATCGGTCGTTTATTTGTCATTAACTCTATTTGACATAATAATGCCATTTCTTTGGTAAGTTGTTAAGCGTAAAAGTGTAACGGACAGAATTACTTTCGCGTTTATAATATTAAAGTAGGGATATTAGTAAGAATGTCGGTTTTCTTCCACCAACCATTCGATAGCACGCAGCAACCTTAGTTGCGGTAATTTTATGCAGTTATAATTAATATTTAAATTTCCTTCTTTGTTTTAATTATATTCTAATTAACTGTTCGCGTTTCAAGCAGTACTTTATCCGCAAGCACTGAGTACTGCCGTGCGCTGCACTAAATAGATGCACTGCCCTTGTCTACCGCCGTAATTAAAAACTATAAATAAGCTAGCGAGCATTATGCTGAGATTAGGCCGTATTTTATGGCATATTTCCTAGGCCAGAGTATGGCATATTTTATTAGAGCTTGGGTACTTTTAATATGCTGCAGCGTTGTGGGTAAGAAAAGTTTGCCGCATTATTTATAGTGAGATTTGAAGTACGAGTCGGGGCGGCTAACTTAAAGCCCGTATTCAAGATTTGATTTTCAAGCGTGAATTGAGTTTCCAGGTCCTAAAATCGGAAAGTCGAAAAGCAGCAGAGTAGTATAACGTAATAAATATTAGAGCAAAGGAACCGCTTAATTAAATATTTATTATCTTAATATCTTTAATGCTACGAATGTAATGAATAAGTCTACTTTTTCTTTCTTTTTCAGCCAAATTGTTCCACTAGGTGCCATTGTCTGTGACAATTAAAGTGACTAGTAAAAACCGGTCAGGCCGGATACCTCTTAATTTGGCAGAAAGCGCACTTAAAAAACCTAACAATGTCCAGGTTTATCCGGATACCTAGCAACACTAAGCATGAACAGCGATTTTAGTTTAAGGAAGTTTTCTAACTTTAAGATTGTGCAAGAATACTAGTTTGTAATATGTGAGTACCATGTACTTATTAAGAAAATGGAAATGTTTACCTCTGCTGGGAATACTTTGATCCTATAAGTAGTATAGGTAGGTACCCTAGGTGCATCGACCTGACATATATTAATCTACCCTTGCGAACGGACACTAGAGTCACTTTATATTATTTTAAATGTAAATGATGACGTTCAAAAGTGCCGTTTAATGGCCTAATTGAAATAAACGTTTTGACTTTGACTTTGAATATAAACTTATTATTTCCATCCTTCCCTTTGTATTCCATTTCCTAACACCTTCCAATCGTTTCTAGTAGATATGATGCAGCTAGGCACGTCAAGTCAAGTTTGTTGGTTGGGTACTACTATGTACATTGCACAGCATGTTCAAGATTTAGCTACGATTGCTAATTCCATTCCAGTGCATAGAGACGACAGTTGACCGTTCTGAACACAACGTCGTAGCTCTGTCTCAAGAGGGCACGGTAAATTAAACCATCTGTCCCTGTTGTGGTACAATAGCACTTAGTAGTTTATAGCAATCATAATCCCAATAGTATAACAATCCGTTTGTGTGCTCGTCAATACCGGGTACAAGGTAAACGAACGCTATGGTATGCCTAGTCCTAATACAAAGCAATCATTGCTCATTTGTTCGGCAAATTTGGGATGCATGAAGGAGCCTCCTCGTGTAGCGCAATTTGTTCCATCAGACACAACTGAACCGAGCGCTCGGCGCATCCTGGACAGTCTCACCTAACACCTTATAAGACTGGCCAATCCTTCTCTGGCGGTGGTAGGGCTAACACCCGCCTGGTTCGCGACCACACTCCCACCGGAGTTCGGCGTCAAGCAGCCTGCTGTGTTTCGTCGACGCGTGGGAGTACCAGTGCCTCAAGGCATCTTCTGGGCACGCTTCATCATGGACCTTATCTATCGCTTTCCATCAGGCGTGATCGAGGTCAAGAGCTAAGAGATACGCGAAGACGCGATCAGGCTTCATTCACAAGTACCACAACCACATGCGTGTGAAATGAGCCTAAGACTAGGTATGCCTAATGTATAAAAATTAACCGGACTCTCCATCGTAAGGCGATTCAGATTCTCTTCTACTCGCAAGCGTACCACAAATTAAAAACTCAAAAACTCAAAGCATTGAGTTCAATTAGACCATTTAGAGGCACTTTAGAATTGGTCGGTCAAAAAGATAACGCTATTTGCACGTTCCAAAGCGTAGATCTCTATGGAGAAGAACGTGCAAGAAACACCACGGACACTCTTTTAAAAATAATATATTGTTACAAAATTGTGGTTACATGTTAAATGTTGAAATTATACATATAATGTGAGAACGATGTAAAAGACGTGCAGAATAAAAGCGTCCAGAGTAAAAAAGAAACAATTCAAAGAAATAATTAAAATAAACCATGGCAGCCAGGAGATGACCAGCCTCACTGACGGCGCCCGTTCACGAACATGACGCATACGCCAGCACCATTCGGCTCACCCATTTTTAAGGGAGCCAAATGATCCAACGCAACGAATGAAGGCGTACAAATACGCTTTCGCTCGCTTGATCTGTACCCGAAACAAACAACAATTACATAATTAAACCACATATCGCCGTAGGTACCTATCTGAATATGTCTACTAAACGAATTAACAAAAAAAAACAGAAATAAACCGTCTCCACCACACTTAGGTAAATGAAGCATCAACCATAGAAATAGTCCCCTAAATGAGTAAAATCCTTAATGAAGAGTGTCCGCATCCAACAGTGGACGTTAACTGATACGCTACGTATGCTAATCCCGCTGTAATGGCGGCCGGGCGCGGTGAATAATAATTATTTTCACATAACATGTGACTAGATTGCTGGAATGAGCTCGCTCGCGGTGCGTTTTTGATTAAAGTGAATTATGTTTAAAATATGGACGTGAGTCATGTTGCTGGGGTTTGTTCGTTATTGTGGTTTTAGAATGTGTTTTTAGTCTATGGTAATTATTTCATTGTGAATAGAAAAATATAGAGCAGAAAGAGTTCAATATATCAAACACAATCACAGATGCAAAATGTTCTGCAAGTATATTGAGCAAGGGCTATAAAGTTCATAAAAAGAATATTTGATTGTCTACGGGAAGGCAGCCATTGAAAAAAATGGATCAGGATTATTACAAAAAATATCTGTCCGATGGCTTAATCGGTACTTAGGTACATTTTTGGTGTAAGTTCTTGCTATTTTTTGTGCTGGCTCAGTTTTTACGTAAGGGAATATAGTCATCATCACATATATATGTTATATATATTATATATATTATGCATATTGCTCATATTCTCTCACAAAAAACCTGTAATCCTCCCTACAGATGCGATGCAGTCAATATGTATGGCTCTTACAGGCATGGTGGGTGACTGACACTTGCCACCTATTTAGGAATATTTGTATGCCATATACCGGATATTTGTGGAACTATCACGTTAGTCCCCTTGTTTAACTGTAACTTAGTTCTTCATTTACTACACCTGCGGTAGTGATCGTTACTAACCACCATTTCCTTGGTGATAAGTAAGTTACACAAAAATATGTTCAAAAACCTATATTTACAACTATGAACAAAATTTGATGATTTTCTTATCTACTTATGTAAAAGTGTGACTGAAAGAGACAGTGAATATTGTATAGTGACGCATCGATTATTATGAAGGTTGTCTAGACTTCCCTGACACGGTCCTCTGTTCCCATCAAATGCAGACGCTGTACAAAATACTACGACACCATATTTTTATAGAAAAACAGGGCAGAAATGCCTGGCATTTTGTGTTATGCAAGATTTCTGGAAGAAATGAGTAGAGTTTTTATTTTTTTTACAGCAACGGTGTGTTATTGTTCCTCTGTAGAATAAAGACCTCATTCATGAATGAGCAAAGATATCTACACGGTTTACTTTCGACGATTTCAATCCACAAATTCCAGGTTCCTTTTGGATTTTGTGATTTAGATCTTATAGATGTACTGTGTGTACTTTAAGAAATATTTGGTACTATTTGAATAAATGAAGGTACTTTATTGCACACCAAAAGTAGTAACACAACTCTTTTAGTCTAACTTAATCAAATAGTTTAAATGACGGCCTTATCGCTGACAGAAATATCTAGCAGAAAACCTTTGAATGCACTGAAAAAAGTTAAAATTAAAAGGTAACTGTGTTTCGCTTACCTACTTCACTACGTTTTTTTACTCAAATCTACAACAGCAATATCAAATCTACAATATTGTAGCGAGTCTTTCAGTCGAGCCAACAAAGGAATTGAGGTGCTTCAGCGGTAGGCTTATAAACTACAATTCCCTTTGTACGTGTGTATCGCCCTCTGTAACGTTACAATTTCCCGGGACAACCAGTTCTCGGAAAATGTTCCTGTTTCAAGAGCAAGGTTTCCTTTTCACTTTCATGTAGTAATAGCGTTTCCTAGAACCGCCTAGCGCCCGGCGCGGCACGGTCTGGCGGGGAGAGAAATAGTAGATTATGCACCCAGGGGATAAAGCAGTGTCTTGTGTCACGGGCGTCATATTGAATCTCGAACGCAATGAAGGATTCGGGAGTTAACTCCCGAGCGTAGCAACGGAGTTTAGAGTTTAACTCACGAGCGAAGCAAGGGAGTTAATACAAGAATCCTGAATGCAGCGAGGGATTCAAGCTAGCCCAAGGCAAAGACACCTTTATTCCCGAGGAGGATACTCTACTTTTCACACCTCCTGTGAGAAAATAAGAAACCATAATACGAAAAACAAAGTATTTTGACACTATGTAGAGATATTGTATTTAGAACTATACTGTATACCTACTTAAAAAAGGTTAGTTTGATAACATACGGATTTGCAATATCCGCGCCTTTTTTGCGTTCCACTCGGTATACCTACCACATAGCGGCCACGACTCGATTTTCGTTTTTTTTTTCTGTGGGTAAGTAAATATATGTGCAGGCCTATTGTTATCAACCTAATACAATTAATGTGTACACAAAGCTTTATACATAGCTTTGTAACAGCTGGTAGAATGGGTTCGGACGCTTGGCTGTATGCAATTTGAAATTAGAACGTTATAGGAGATGCTCGAGAAAATACACTTCTGGACACATCTATTGGCCCACCTTGTATTTTCAGTTTCGTTTGGTCCTAGCTAAAATTTTATATTAGGTCGAGCAAAAAGTTTTTATGCAGTTTTGAACCTGGCACATTCACAATTTCATTCAATAGTCTTTTTTTAAATTTCGAACACAGAATTTAAAGAAACAAAAGACAATTTGGAGCCTGTTTGTTGATATCAAACAATCGAATACTAAGAAAACTTGGTTTTATTGGTTTACTTGGATTTAATTCTTGAAAAAGTGATTGATATCTTTGGTTTTGCAACAAACATTACTTATTCTTAACATTAAGGTGAGGTTCTATCAATAATCTATGGATACTTCACCTGAAGTCGCCGCCCAAGCTGTGGCACTTATTCAGGCCGGACACAGCCAAAGAAACGTGAGTGCTCAACTTAATTTAAGTCGATCTGCGGTCCGAAATGTTTATCGGAGGTACCTAGAGACTGGCGGCTTTGTTCGTCGCCAAGGAAGGCCAAGATCTCGGGTCACAACTGAAAGGCAGGATCGATTCATCGTGACGACCAGCTTGAGAAATCGTCACCTTACCTCCATTGAGATACAAAACCAACTTCGCGACTTCCACGGAGTATCTGTGAGCGCTCGAACTGTACGGAGAAGGTTTAAAGAACGCGATATGGTACCACACAAGCCAGCTAATGGGCCCAAACTAACGCGAGCCCACCGAACAGCGCGCCTTCATTTCGCACGCAGTCATTTAAATTGGACACAGCAAGATTGGAGCCGTGTACTCTTTTCTGATGAGTCTAAAATTGTGTTACATGGCAATGATGGAAGGAAGAAGGTCTACCGACGTAAGGGAGAGCGTTTCGCACAATGCTGCTTTGAAGAGAGGGTTGCTTATGGCGGTGGCTCATGGACTGTCTGGGGCGGTATATCCGCGAGCGGCAAAACTCAACTTGAGGTTGTTACAGGACCACGGCTGCCAACATTAAATGCTGAAAGGTACATTCGTTAGTGCTTACAACCTCACGTGATACCATACGCGGACTATGTGGGCCCAAATTTCCTTTTTATGCATGATAATGCAAGAGCCCATGCGGCCGGCATCGTCAGGGAATATCTTC
This sequence comes from Melanchra persicariae, assembly GCA_947386135.1. Lineage (NCBI taxonomy): Eukaryota > Metazoa > Arthropoda > Insecta > Lepidoptera > Noctuidae > Melanchra > Melanchra persicariae. The sequence goes on along the minus strand of OX376655.1, from coordinate 968,826 downwards.
GGGATGTGAACATCACAGTTATGGACTGGCCAGCCAGAAGCCCAGACATGAACCCCATTGAGCACATGTGGGACGAGCTAAAAAGACGTGTTAGGGCTCGTCAGCCAGTTGCCCAGACGATGCAGGAGTTGAAAACTGCCATAGAAGAGGAATGGGAGATGATCCCTCAAAATTTCATAGAGCGTTTGATAAACTCTATGCCTAATCGTATGAGAGTTGTGGTAGATGCCCATGGAGGCAACACGCGTTATTAAATTAAACCTTTATTTGACAAAACATGTTTTTTATTCAAAAATCAATTGCCTTTAACAAGGCGCATATCCGACTTGTTAGGCGTAGCTCCATGTCGTATGGTATTCTGAATTCAAATTTAAAACAATACGATCGAAAAAGATGGTAAAATGTATCAGGTTTAAAACTGCATCAACAGTTTTTGTTCAATCTAGCAATCATATTTCGGTAGGGGCCATCGAAACCTAAACTCTAAAGTGGGCCAATAGATGTGTCCAGAAGTGTAGTTTTTAAATTAAAAAAATCTATACATATAATAAAACAGTAACGAAAGAAAAACTGTACATTGAGAAATTTCGAAAAAAATAAGTGGCTTTTGTTAGAAAAACGTAACTGATGACAAAAAGTGACTTTTTAGAATTTTTGTATGTTTGTCTGTTTGTATGTGTGTATGGTACGGCTTCACGCCAAAACTACTGGATAGATTGAATTGAAATTCAGCAAAAATGTTCTTTGTAAACCAAGGAAGACTTTAGGCTACATATTATCACGCCGTATGTTATGGGAGGTAAGCAATATTGATTTTAAAAGGTTTTTGTTCGTAATTGAATGCACAAAATAATTGAATGCACAAAATGACATGTTAGTTAGTTACAAAACCATTTAGATAATTTTTACACATAAACCTGATATGAATTGTAGCAATCTAGAAGAAATCAACTTATTATCTACATAATTCAGATACCCGTAATGCCATCTGTTGACCGAAAAAAGTACTAACTATCAAAAGCGTGAGAATTACACCAAAATATATTTTTTAGTTACTAATGGTACTTTTTAAACGTCATAAACAGTGATTCTTTTGATACAATACTTACCGTTATGCATTTGATGCATAACATAAAAAAAAGTTTTGGTCTGATTGCTCCACTGACGTTATTTTAATTTTTTTTTGAACGGTTAATTCTCTCCACTCAACCTGTAAAGCACCATGGTTGCTTCTGTACACTTGGACGGAGCTAGGCCGGCAAACTTAGCCAGGACACCTACGCACAACGGAGTCCATACTCTACTCTATCCGTTGCGGGGTTTTTTTTTATGGATGGGAAATCATCAAAATGACTTCCTCCGCTCTGGGTAGACTGGAAGGGAGTGTCAGACTCTTACTGACTAAAACCCATCTGTGTTTCTCCTTATGATCTTTGCGTTCCAGGGTCACGGTGACTCTTTCGAACAAATTCCGCAACCCTAGCAGGCTCTGGCCCTAACGGGTCCCGTCTACCTAGCTGACATCTCTTGGAGGCGCGCATGGAACACAACGCTTCGTCGACCCGACGAGTGGCGTTATATAGGGTGTATAGCTCCATCCCTTCTTCTCGCTCGAACGACTCACGCTTTAACACGTCATGGTAGGGCCGCTGGTTGTTATAGGGCCACGTGCCACCCAACGCTCGCCGTCCGCAGGCCCGAGCCTACGGTGGCCGAGAATCGCCCTGCGACTCCTAACGCCTGGGGCGTCTTCTTCTGTTTCGGCGGCTAAGGAGTGACGTTTGCCTCTCCTTCACGCGGCCCGCCCCTTCCTTTACTAGCATTACTGTTTCGCAAAAGGAGGTGACGGCTTCCCACGCCTCCGCGCTCTGGACCGTGGAGTGAACCAGAGGCGGTAGCGAGAGGTCGCCGTCGCTGATCGCCTCGACGAGGACACGGCGGTGCTCCGCCCAAGCAGGGCAGACCTTCACCGTATGCTCCGCCGTGTCCTCTGCAGGGGTTGACTTCTCTTCTTGTTGGTTTTCCCATGGACAACTTTATGTAGCTCTATCGCGTGTTAACAACCTTAGCAAGTTTCATCAACATCGTGTATCATCATCACTATCCACAGTCCAACTTCGCTCACTGCTGAGCATAGGCCTCTCTTTTCATGTGCCAATCCCCACGTTCCTGTGCCAGCCTCATCCAGGTTCTACCCACGATGGCAACAATATTGTCCGCCCATCTCGCCGCCGGTCGACCAATACTTTTTCTTCCAGTCCTCGGACGCCACTCAGTCACTGCCTTACTCCACCTATCATCACCGCGCCTTGCCAAGTGTCCTGCCCAGCTCCACTTTAGTTCTACAATTCGTTTTCCGATGTTGAAAACCTTCGTGCGTCTTCGGATCTAGACGACGTACTTCTACCAAGCATGGAACGCTCCATGGCTCTCTGTGCAACTATCAGTCTGTAAACAGCCTCCTGCGTGAGCGTCCATGTAAGTAAGTAAGTCATGGTGGGAAAAGCACACTGGTTATAGAGGCGGGAATTCAGACATTTGCGGAATTTTGGCAGGCTTCAAGAATGTCGTCCATTTTGATAAGAGCGGCCCATCCAAGGTGTGTTCCTCTCGACACTTTCCAAATGAGGTTCCAAATTTAAATCACATTATTGACCAGCGGGTTATAATGAAATCCAGTACAATATTATTGCCCGGCTGTGCCACCGGCCAAAAATGACTCACTTTAGGTTAGGTTGGCATGACATATAATTTGACGTTTTCGATCAGGTGGTGTGAAAAAATAATTATTACATTCTGAGAAAGTCTGTCGTTGGACCTGTTCTATATTGTGTGACGACATTATTATCTAATCTGCTCTTGTTACGATGTTATACCTACATGTGAGTTTAATGTCCGTTTTTACTTACACTGAGCAACCCCTAACTAAATGTACAGTGAAATAATGCTAGGAACAGTGCTGTTTTATTAAGGCCTTCGTAATCGGGCGGCTGCTAGCTGCAGTTGCTCACCAGGACATGGTCTATGTGTGTGCCAAGTTCCATCAAAATCCGTTCGGCCGTTAACGTGTACGCCGTATGTCATTTCATACAAACTTTCAAGTCCTTATTTTTCAAAATGAATGAACCGATTTTTACGAAACTTGGTGTGTTGAAGATTTTGAAGAATAAGGATTTGAAAGTTTGTATGAAAAGCCGTACCGCGTAAACGCTCTTAAGACGTGACGCGATAACAAACAGACAGAGCTACTTTCGTTATCATAATATTAGCTTGGATTACGAAAGTAAGAAAATAAACAAGATGGCTTGTTTTAGTAAGCTTCCCACAATATCTAAAAGAAAATATCCCACTATTTTCCATAGTATTTTCTAGAAGCTCTCAAGCATTTCGTGCATAAACTCAAACATCCATTTATGCCGCAATATTTCATTTTTACCCCTTACTTCCACCGAGGAGTGCCTACTTTGAATTCAGCTCGAAGCCGCAGTCAAGTAAAAGCATTAAATGCACAGATTTAGCCCTCTCGCTATTTACTTACCTCCCCTAACCACGGTATCTACAGTAATTAGATATTGGAGATTTAAACTAAATACAGATTCCATAGACGGTTTTATAAGGAGATTGGGTATGTTAATGTTGGAAGCAGGCAGTGTATGGAAAATAAGACAAACTTTCAGATTCCTGGGAGCGAATAAAAGTGTGGCCTTCGACGGTAAGCGATGTAATGGTTCGAGTTAAAAGCGTCGGCTTCTAAAGGGTTGTATTTTAGATATTAAACCTTAAAATATTTTGTGATAATGATTTAAGGAAAATGTTTTACGCTTTTGTAAAAACTTTCTACCCTAATATTTCATGACAAGGGTGCGCTTTTAAAAGCACAAAGGCTTTCGGCCTTGGAAGGAGGAACTCTAAAGACGGTTTAAATAAAGTATTGTCTGTCACATGACGGGCTTTTCTGGATAAGCTGCATTAATAAATTAATAGCTTATGCCCGCGGCTCCGCCCGCGTGGATGTTGGTAATCGCTTAAAAAAGTAACCTATGTCCTTCTTCATATCCCAGGCTATATATCTGCCAAATTTCATGATGTCCGTTCAGCCATTTTAGCGTGAAAGCGTAACAGACAGACAGACAGACTTATTATCGCATTTATAATATTAGTGGGGATGTTATGGACTAGTGGGATAATGCTCGTTACTCGTGTTTTTCTTTTCCTGGGATTGAATAGGCCCAGTAGGTAGCTACGATCATTGCACCATCGGTATCGGTATCGGTATTCATTGATTCCCCAAAAGTGCAGGTGAGCGCCCCAAGTGGAGTTGAAGTGCCCCAAGTGCCCTCGCCCACTTGGGGCGCTCATGTTCTGGGCCACCGCTCTCACGTTGGGTATCCGACGGGACCATAAGATTCCATTTTACCATCTTGTGTTTGCAGCGAGCTTGTGAATCGTAGTAAATGCTGTTTGTAGTTTTAGCCTACTCCCCGTGAGAAAAAGTATGTTTATGTACATACAACGTGTAACAGAATAAATGCAATACCTATTAATGGGTCATAGTACTCAAAATTATGTACTACTTTTACAGGGACAGGGACGAATTATACGCACACTTACATGGGGCAGTCGATTTTTTTTCGCGATTTTAGTGTTGTTCCCATAGTGAAAGTGGTTCATATTGATGAGTAGTGAGGACAATGACCCCTTAGTTGCCACCATTGTATATGTATATGCTTGTTAGAAGAGATTTCTATATCCCTTTCACAGTACATACCATTAGTACAAAAGCGGTCTTCACCAGACGTTCAAGAAGTAACATAAAATATTATTCAATTCGATAGCTAACATTCTACGGACTCGTGAGAAGCTATTATATTCCGGGAGCTGTTTCTGATATTCTTGTAAAACGATATTATATTGTGTAGCGCCTTGTAGCGCCTTGTAGCGCGGTCTCACGGCGATTGTCACGTCATATTCGAAATGTTGGGAAATTGTGTGCCTCTGAATATTTAAAAGATATCTGTTGCTTTTGGTTAGGGCTATTTTTTAAATAATTTTATTAAATATGTTCTTACCTACCGTAGCTGTCGCCCCATTTAGAAAATATTATACAATCTCAGCAGGAAAGCAGTGATGACGGAGCATGCTTTCCTGTTAGTTAATTCTATTAACTCTTGAGTCTTGACTCAAAGACCCTCAGGTTGTACATATCAGGAAACACAGACTCTGGCAGGGATTTACACTCTTTAGCTGTACGCACAATGAAACTATTCCTATAACTTTTTGCACATAGGTTTTATTGAATTGTCTTGTTTTGGTCTCCACTATAGGCTGAAACGAAATACTTCCCTCCTTGGTTCAACCTCTCTCTGTCTTCTGCATCTGTCTGCCTGCCTAGCCTTTTCCCAACTATATTGGGGTCGGCTCCCAGTCAAACCGGATTCAGCTGAATACCAGTATTTTACGTGGAGCGGCTGCCTACCAGACCTCCACAACTCATTAGCTGTTTCTTTCTCTGTCTTATGCATCTATCTCACTCTAAAACACCTAGGGAACTAGATCTACTAAATTCATTGACAAAAGACTGCTTACTCCATTACACAGTAATATTATGTTATGACCACTCTCAAAACCTTTACAACCTTTCGTTTTCATTTCTACCGTAATCTTGGAAGGTAGTTTCCTGGTTGAAATAGTCGGTAGTGGGGCTTTTCACTCTATTCTTCAACTTCCTCACTCCACCAACATCAAATTAGTTTAGCGTGTTTCCTGCTAAGCCGCGCAAGGCTGGCTCGCTGATGCATCTATAATCTTGTTTACTTCACTAACTTTTCATTGAGTTATTTCTTTGTGAAAAACAACGACATATGGGCTGTTTCTTGCTCCCTTAGTTTTAGAAGAGTTACGTCACCCTTGGTCTGTCCTGTCACTTTGCGTAAATTTGCTTGCTGTAGTTAGTAGAAACTTTGCAAATGGTTACCAAAGAATGAAGGTGGACCGATAACCTGGTGAGTGTCGCTGGTAGCCGTTGGATGCATCTTGCGGCTGATATGATGACCAAAGTTATTTTATATCATCAGCATCAATTTAAACCTACTTGACATTTGTACGCCCATGTGGTAGAATGTGATCAGACAATATATATAAATCTTAGACCATGTAATATACATACCGACCATATTCTGACAAATAAATGATTATTATTATTATTTTAAAGAATTGCGTCTCCTCGTTTGAATATAATTTACAAATATAACTTACATACAAAGATTTTTATTAACCGATTAAAAAATGTATCAGTCTACTTACACGAATTTCCAAAACCCAGGGACTCGTTATTTTGTTATGAAGCCTGTTTTAATATTCAGAGAGAGGATTGGCAGACCTTGAGGGCTGATATTGACTTCGTAAAAACTTTGCGAAAGAAAACATTTTGTGTCTTATTTTATTTTCAAATTAACGTCACGTATGAACGTTAAACTTTTCTGTTTGTTGTAATGTTTTGTATACGTACCTACTTAAACCAAGATCATGTATGTAGAATATTTTATGGCTTGCCACTTTACTTGGGTAAATATTTAATAGTGAACAAGTGAGTAAGTCTTCCTTCCTCTCAAACTCCATAGTTCCGCACGGTTTCCTCTAAGATCCTAGGGGAATTGTGTTGTAATTATCTATTTACACTATGGTGTTAAATTAATCCATAATGCATTTCTACTGAGTTGAGATAATACAAGCATCATCATCACTGTAAGACATAGGCCTTACACAAGTGTCGCCACATCACCGGTCCTGTGCGTCTCGCATCCATCGGCTATCAGCGACCCTCACCAGGTCATCGGTCTACCTAGTGGGAGACCTTCCAACGCTGCGTCTTCCGGTATGCGGTCGTCACTTTAGAACCTTTCGATTCCATCGACTATCTAGCGAGCAATGTGCCCTACCCACTTCAGTTTGGCGATTAACCGGTCTATGTCGGTAACCTTAGTTATCCTGGGGATATCTTCATTCGTGATTCGATCACGCAAGGAAACTATGAGCATAGTCGTTTGCATTGCCATTTAGATGACTTCCAGTCTTCTAATTGGACGCATCAAAGCAAAGGAATCTAATAATTATATGAACACGACAGCACACACGCAATCACATACGAAATTTGTGAAAACTCGCTAACAATTAAACAAAATTACGATCCAAAAGTTGACGGTGTAAGTCGACAACGCGTGACAGAGCCCTCCCGCCACCATCGCAGCCGACAATTGTAATTAATGCTTCCTTTCGAAGCGGACGCGTTAAAGCTGAATAAATTGAACCGACACAAAGGCTAAGCGGGTTTAAACGCGCGTCTTTAAAATTTATTTTTTAATAATCATTTAGTCGGACCGTGATTCTGATGAGCTTACTCGGTAATTAGGTCGTCGACCTATAATCCTGTTATTCCGGGTCGGAGCCTATGTTAAATAGGTTTCCACAGAATAGGCATGTCATTTTTGTTCTAAGCCGAGTTTAGCGCGCCGCGTGGGTTGGTAACACCCCGTCTTCTTTGTCAAGCCGTGGAGACAATGTAACGATTAAACAATGGAGCTCTAAAACTCATTGCCGTTGAATATGGGTTCGATGCCGCCGCCCTTGCTACTATCGGTCCCTAAATGCTTAAAATTACAAGATCCATGATTAGTAAGTCGTGTAGTATCTGATTCAGCAGCTCGGGTGTGGCGGAGAGCGGGTACTAGCTGGAGAGGGGGGAGAGCGACGGCGGGGTAGAGAGGCGCGGGTGGAGGAGGGGGCGGAGTGCGGCGGCGACGGTGCTCCTTATTTTATTATCGCCTTCCTTCCTCTACCCCCCCTCCATCCCTCTCGCGACGCGCACCCCCGGACAGGCACGCAGCGCGCATGCGCACACCCTCGCCCGGCAACTGTAAGCAGGCATTACAGTAAATACTCCATCTACGTTCTTCTGAGTCATGTTCACTTGTTCAGCATTATTAACAAGTAGCTTTTACTTTCCCTCTTCCGTGGCTTAAGAGACAGGAATCAGGAATCAGGCATTTTTTCGAAATAAAAAGCCTAAGGCACGAAACAATAGAGAGAACTTTCTGGCAGTGAAAACATTTTCGTAATCGGATCAGTTCTCCAGAGGTTACCTCTAACAAACAAACATTTTACCTCTTAACTTGTAGCTATAAGCATCACGCCCCGGCGCCCCGGCGCTCCGGCGACACAGGGGTGCAATTTAATTTCCGGTGGATTTTCCAAAAAATGTTTCAACAAGCCTTGTCCTATACTTACGAACGCAACAGAAAAATATCAGCCAAATCAGTCGAGTAGACGTAATGATCTTACATGCATGGGGCAATTGATTTCTGTTCATGTGGATAGAAACATAAAGTTTTCATTATGTAACACACAGCAGCGTGCCGAGGGGCAATTTGCGTTCGCATTCGCAACCAGTCGCAAACTGTCAAAAACACCTCTTTCCCCCCACGTTTTAAGTTTTTTTTCAAAGCATTTAAAATGTTCCATGAACTCTTTTAAACCGTGTTCTTTTAACTGTCGTTAAGATGATTTTACGACTAGAATTTCAACGCTACTTAAGTGCGACAATTGGCTTTCTTACAAATGTGTTTATTTTGTCGCAATGACTCTTTCAGACCATCATCATAACTCACTTGGCTAGAAAGAAATTGGATGTTTGCTAAAGAAAAGTGATCCGGGCTCAAGTTTGGGATAACTCGATCAGTTTAGCGCCCTATGCTCAGTGGGTCGAGTGTTCGGTTACCAAACGTATTGTGTTCACGTCCCGGCTCTTGTTTCTCCCTAATTCGATTCGGCGACGATTTCTTTCGTTGGCATGTAGTTTTCTTTATTTTCTGAGTATTGGGAAAAGGTTTTAAATGAAATTGAGTTACGCTCAATTTTTTTTTGGCATCCATTAGAGTGTTAGACTCTTACTGACTAAAACCCATCCGTGTTCCTCCTAGTGCCCTTTGCGTTCCAGGGCCGCGGTGACTCTTTCGAACAAATTCCGCAACAGAAGTGTTTACTTAGAGTTTGGCCAATTTTGGAAGGTAAATATCAGAGGGGCAAATCTCGTATTTTTCGTCTGTATTCGTATCACAGTTGCAACTGTGATAAAAAAACACCTATAATTTCTCTACATTTTGACAAGTTTCTGTCATTCATTTGTTGCCGCCGATATGATATATTATAGTACATAGAATTTGGTAGCTTTTTATGCAGGTTACGAGGCCTTTAGATAACAATGTCTAGCCAGTGCACAAGTTTTGTTAATTTGTCGTCAATATTAGCAGCTAATACCTGATAGTGGCCAGACGATAAAGAGGTATACTCGTAAGCGCTACATGAAACGCACCGCACCATCACATGACATTGACAAAAGTTACGTCCGGCCTAACATTACGGTGTGTCTGCTGCATGCTGCCCTTTTTATCACGGTATAAACTATTATCTCCTCGTTTGTACTGATGCCAGTGACTAAGAAGATTAATTCTTTCTTATTTTTACAGTAGTTGAATAGCTTATATTCAGCAGATCCTTAACACCCCCATAAACAAACCGATAACACTTCACACCAAAAAACCTGAACAGAAATTGCCTGACAAACCTACCGAACATACAAAAATCCCTATCTGTAGTATTTTAACGGCGATTTCCGCCCCGATAGCCTACAGGAAAGTTGCCGAGTTCTGCCGATACGCCGCGACAGCGACGCCACTACGCCTGTACGCCACTACGCCAGCGAGGCTAATAGTGCCTCAGTTACAATGGCAAGGTTAGCGCGAGTTTAAAGTTGTTCGCTTGTGTTACTGGGAGGAAGGGCGAGAATATTATAGGCTGTGCTAGGGGGGCCATATGTATGATATGTACTCGTAGGGCTAGTGTTGTACCTAAGGACTGCATTACCTGTGGATAATTTCCTGGAAAATTTATTTACGGTTTGCGTGCTGCTTTTTTTTGCTTTTTAGATTTGAGGGTGTCTACAGATAAAGCTGTCCTTAGCTACAACATTTGTCCATACTCGTATGTGCTTTATGTACGAGTAACACTCTCTTCTTGCATAGAAGCCATGATGGGATGGATAAGATAAATAATATCTGTATGTTTGTAGCAGGTTATCTCTGGCTGAACACAATAACTTAAAAGTTATAAGATTTTTCCTTGAAAACAATGTTTTTCTTGGAAATAAATATTTTAATTGATTGATTGAAGTATGTACTAATTCGATTGCAAAAGTTCTTTCAAAGATAGAAAATGCTACCCTCCCAGAGTGCCATAGGCTATTTCAGTAAATGCACGGTTTCTGTGGAATATGACATGGGAGGGGTCACGGGTAAAAGCTAGTACTTTATATAATTGAGGGAAGAGTTGGTATGGGGTGGTCCATTAATCACGGGAGGCTCGAAGGGGGTTTGAAAAAAATCACGAAATATCTTTACCATAAACCTCTCCATGTATCACAAGGGGAAAAAGGGGGTTAAAAAAATGCAAAAAAACATCACCTGATTTATAGTAGGTTAATCATTCCAAAAAAAAATCATAGGACACAATATCTAGTTAAATTCAAACTTTACCTCACAAATAAGCCACTTGTTTCTAAAATTATGAGCGACTTTATTCATGAAGTTATTAGTTAGCTGGCCACACTGAATCATAATTAACTTGATTACAAATTCAACATTCACTTGATCGATATTCGGAGTTGACAAACAAAGTACTTTTTACCGCTAATTAATGAAAGTTTAACTAATAAATAGGTTACCTAAATGAAGCCATATAAAATAAGTACCTATTATACTTAGGTCAGGTCTGTATTAATTTTAGGTCACCAGTAGGTAACCTAGTCTTGGTTAAAACTATCAGCTTGCTTATAACAAAAATCTTTTATGTTGTCTTCAAAAGAACGCTTTTAGCAACAGCAACGCCCATTGGTCACCCTTTATAATGTTTTCTTCATCCATAATTTCTGTAACTTACATAATAATTATATATATTTATGTAAGATGTAGTTGTTTTCTTTAGTTGCTATAAACTAAAGAAACAACAAAAAAAATATATATCGACTTTTTTTTTCAAAACCCGACCGCACAAACGATTAAAATGTTCCAAAAAAAAATCTCTTTATAAGGAGTCTGATGCAGTTTGTAGTTCAATCACAGATTCAATGCCAGCAACTGCATCAAGTGCAAAGTGTTTTTTTTTTACTTTTCGAAGCAGCTACAGAACACCGCTCTCAAATATGACCACGCTCTTCTGGAACAGCCTGTATAATAAAGAGTATACATTAAAAACTGTCCAGCTTAAAATTATGGACGAGACAATTCAGAACTTATACAACGGCACTAGATTTAACAATAGATCGTGAGTCCGGCAAGTGGTTAACCCTAAAAAAAACAACGGGTTGCACTCCGGGAGTGCCGGGAGAAGTGAAAACTTGAACATGCGTCTTACGAATTTCGATCAGGGCTTAAACCACCAACTCTTACAGCAGTATTACTTCAATATTACTTCCAGTGGGAAAGAGACAGAGCTATACGTCCTGTATAGCTCCGTCTCTTTCCCACTGGAAGTAATATTGAAGTAATACTGCTTTAAGAGTTGGTGGTTAGGCCCCAGGTCACGTGTCCTGACGCGAGTTGTGTATTTTTTACCCATCCCAAAAAGTGCACAACGCCGTTAAAGAAGTTTTCACTTAAAAAAAAAGTATTTTGTTTTAGCAGCCAACGCTGCTATGAGGGGTCAAGCTGCAATGGTACTTACGCGACATTTGATAGGCTTCTTGTCCTCAAACGAGTCACACATGCAAATTACTACAGTACTTAGGCCCGCCATATACGTACGGTTTCTTGATAAGGAATTCAGATTCGGAGACCTGAATGCTAGACTGAACGTACAAAATGTTTAACTAGGAAAAAAACATTCGGGTCGGAAGAACGGAAAATCGAACGTCTACGCTTGTCTCTCGGAATTGCGAATCAGAAGGCCTAGCACGTGTGTTTTGACGTATAGTAACGTTACAGTATCGTGAACGAGCGAATATAAAAAAACTACCCCTTAGTGTTTTGGTTTAATTTTGTGCGACATACACAATTTGGCTGGTTGACACTTTCCGTGACCCAAGAGCGGGCTTTTACTTTGGGCATAGACTAAGCATTGCCATTCAACGTGGCAATGTCGCCAGTCTCTTGGGCACATTACCAGCTGACAGCGTTGAGTACGAATTTTTTGATGCTATATTTTTGTTTGTTGTAAGTTTAGTGTATTATTTTGTTAGTTTTAGTTATCTAAACAGCTTCATTGCAACTATAACTATATACACACACTTAAATAAAAGATTCAACTAAAACTAAAAGTAATCTAAAACATGGCGTCGAAAAACTCCTCCGCGTCGCAGGCCACTGGTAATGTACCCAAAAGGCTGGCAGCATTGCCACGTTGTATGGCAATGCTTATCCTTTGTCCGAGGTAAAAGCCAGCCCTAGGGTCACGCGAAGTGTCAACTAAGCGTCTTGACAGATCTTTAAACAAGTAATGAGCACTCGGACCCCACGACCCGAGAGTTTCAACCCCAAACGGCTCGAAAATATAACTACCTACAAGGTTATTATATTTTAGTTATTAATTAAATAAAATTTAACAAAACTAAATGTAATACATATTTATGCAAATATATATCGATTATTTAATAATAGGAAAAATTTACATTACGTTATGTCAGAAACGTTCGTGTCCCTTTGAATCAGAAAACCATTCGTGTGTGGCCGGCCTTAGGTAGGTACGACACATCGTTTCATTCTCTTACAATATTTCGCTCTTTGTTTTCATCAAGGCAGCTAAATTGCCTTGTTTGGTAATTTAGTTTGTTAACGTTAAAAGCTTTCTGTTTAGGGCGCTATATTTGGGGACTTTTAATAGCAAAGGTTTTGGTAATATTTATTTGTAATTAGCTTTTGGTCGCGGCTCCGCTTTCGTTGTTATAGATTTTCATAAAAGAAATGAGGATCCAATCTATCTCTATGTCAAAACTCATCAGCATCGGTTCAGTAATTTAGTTGTGAAAGCTTAACAATCACACGATCTCACTTTCGCATTTAGGATTAAAAATATTAGTTAGCTCAAGTACATTATATATTAAAGTTTGAGTAGTTTTAGACTAAAATAATTTAAATTCATCGATCTATGCTAGTCGAATACCTGCCATGGTTGCGGAATTTGTTCGAAAGAGTCACCGCGGCCCTGGAACGCAAAGACTAAGAGGAAGACGGACGGGTTTTAGTCAGTAAGAGTCTGATACTCCCTCCCGCTCCACCTAGAGCTGAAGGAGCCATTTGATGATTTCCTATAAATAAAAAAAAACGCTAGTCAAATAACCACTGTACACCATGTACTTGTATCACGGTATTATTTGAGTACTCTCTATACAATCATACGTGACCTTTCAAAAGACATTACCAATAAGGTCACTGTGTCACCTGTCCATTAACTAAATTAAAGAAAAATAGACAAATATGTCACCACATTCAGGTAAATTAATCAAGCAACGAGCTATCAAGTAATGCTTCAGCTCTGAAAAAATAAAACTTTACTAACATCTTCATACACATAACTTTCTGCTAGTTAATTAGCTTGCCAGTCACATTGCACAATATATACACTTTTATAATTACAAAACATTTCGATGATCAACTTGGGCTAGTTAGTTTCTTTCGAAAATAGGTTGCACAGGGAAATCTATCGCCGCATCGAAAACGCCTGGAAAGTGCTACTGGTCCAAGACAACACTAATGAAGGGCGATCTCCCTGAAGCGCCAACTCATCGACATATGTATTCTGCTCATCCTAACCTACGGCGCTCAGACCTGGTCACTCACCGAGTCGCAAAAGTTCCGCCTTGGGGTATGCGTATTTCGTCCGATATTAAAGTCCCATGTGTTTGTGTCAAGGAGACAGCCTATGACCACCAATCGGGCACAAATCCAGATTCAAACTGTTAGCAGTAACTTTCAGCCACCTACTGCTGTGCTTGTCTGTTAGTAGATAGGTACATAGAATATACTTTATTGTACAAAAAATAGCTGCAACTTAAGTCTATGGGTACAACGTCGGCCTTATCGCTGAGGTCGATATCTACTAGACAATCTTTGAATACACTGAAAGAACTTCAAATAAAAATGGGGATTATTCACATAACCTACATCTTTAACATGCCCGCCGGAATATCAAGCAGTAACTTGGCCCCCGGAATAAAGCCAGCATCAGCATGGTTCTTGGCATAATAGGCCGGTTGGCGGGCGCCGCTGGCAGCTTCGCGGCGCACATTTGCCAAACAGTTTTTTTCATAATTGCCAGCCTTTGTCTGCATGTATATGTTGTTGGCACCGGGTCGTGTGCACTCTACTTTTTGTTCTGGGCCTACAAGCTACAAACGTTCTCTTGTTGCGTGGACTTTGGTGCGGTATAGCGATGACTAATTTTAATTTTGCTTTCTAAATCGCAGACAAACACACAAGATATTCTTTTCCTTCTTCTTTACTATCTTGGAACGATGAACGTTCCCTCGCTGATGTGACTTGCTCCAAGTTATTATGCTCCAACAGCCTTATTGTCTGTCATGACAGTCTCATGATAAATATCAATCCTTATCTCATGCCGAGTAAATAAACTTACGTAAAATACACCTTTTTTCCACCAGAAGTTAACAAAACCATAAACTAAGGGCGACTTTGTTGATCCGTATTTAATTCAACTTACACTCAAAAATTGTGGGTTAATGTTGAAATGCGTTTTTCAGTTAATAACTTATTGCTGCTTGTTTGACCATTACTCAAGCTATTTTTTTTCGAAAAACGCATTAGTTGACTACGAAAACATAAATCACCCTAAGCAGCCCTCAACCTGTATAACATTGTCTACTCCTCCGACCTTGTCTCCAGTATTACGAGCCACTACCCGGACACCTGAGCAGTTGAGCACAATCGATGTAATTAATTCCGGATCGGCCGCGAGCCATGAATGATGTCGTTTGTCTGCGTAATAGTCTTGTTATATGCTAAACGATACATTCTATGCGAGATGGATTGGTGGCAGGGGAGGGGTACAATGTTAGAGATACGCTGGTAGTGTGGTTGGTACTGTCATGTCATTAACCGTGCTATTGGCGGATCCAAAATACCGATATATCTTTGGTAGTGTACAAGACAACAAATTCATTGAGGAATCAATAAACAAGAACATTTAACCATTTTTGATGTTCTTACAATATCTATCAATTGAACCTTAATATAACTAGTTGGGCCGTTTAGTCGTGTCAGCCTTATTCATTTATATTGTTTAAATGTTTGTCTATTAGAATTCGAACAAACGTGTATTGTGAATATTTTTTTTTATCATTTTGGGCTCTCCATTACATTGTTCTTAGACTATCGTGATAAAAGCATTCAGCATGATAAACGAACATTTTAATGACACAACGTCGTTCTAGTCAAACTCAGCTAAAAGTTAGATAATTCTCGCATCTCCCGAGACAGCTCGCTAACTCCACAGCTAGAGCTGAGTCTCATAAAGAGTACAATGACGTCTGTAATCAGATCCGCATCACACACACACACACACACACAGGTCACGAGTATGTTCACAAACCCGTTCCTTGTGTTCCTTTGAAACAGATAGGGGTTTCATTAGATTAACTGCTCGCCAAGTAATTCGTCCTTCAAGGGAATGCCGCGGTATTTTGATAATGCCTCCACGGATATTTGCGTAACTACCAGCTTGCGTGCCGCCAAGTATTCGAGAAAATGGCAACGTTGCGAAGGTTCACGATGTAAATATATTATGATAGATAGATGAATATATTGCGGATATATTGCTGCAGTGGATGGCACGTTCCCGGGATCTACAGCGTGCTCTTTATAGAACAACATTAATGTTACTACAAGGTTGAGCGAGTAACAATAAAACTAGTTCGTGTATTAATACGCGCCGTAACCTTGGCCGAAATGTAGTGGCGTTAGTTATTCCAGTAACTAGTTGATTTTAGTAATTTTCGTGATAGGCTAAGATTACCTTAAATTGATATAAACTGTACTAAACTTATAATAAAGACGGGCGGGGAAAGTTACCAGTACGCACGCGCTTTGATCCAAAATTGTACAAACAACTTTTAAAACAATCTTTACATTGGACATGGGAGTAGCAACATCAAGCCTCTATTTACCGAAGGAAGACAGAGCTAGGTATACTACACACTCACTCCAGGTTCCTAAAAACACCCTTAAACATTTTGCCTGAAGCGGGCATGAAACAATTCAAGCTCACTTGCTCACCAGTCGCGCTTGCGGTCACTAAACCAACGTGGAAATAGGTACCAACATACAATAAAACCACAAAAGAAAATTCCATGTAAAACCTGGAAACACAATTGAATTAGCTTTTCCAGCCGGAATTATTTCACGTGCATTTGAATGAGCTGCATTCCATCCCGACGCGATGGCTGAGGTTTGTACAAATAAGTCCGAGAGCCCGTGCGGCACTTTATTTAGCCGAGCAATTTAACTTTTGCACCGAAACTTATAACGTGCGGGCAAAGCGGGTAACGCGGGCAAAGCGAGCAAAGCGAGCGCTTTAATTTAAATATTCAGTAAATCAGTTAGTGTGTGCCGGCGCACACACTAACTGATTCAGCTCAATAATAAATGTAGTGTCGCTCCGCTCTGAGTGAAACTTCCGCGACAATGTTTAATAACGATGCCGTGTAAAATGTTCAGGCTCATGTGATTTTGTTGTGTGCTGCTTTTTGATTTTCCTTTGTAGTTTATGAGGAATTAATTCGGCATTGCTCGTATCTGGATTAATTTTCATCTGCGTTGATTTAGTTCCAGAGATGCCTAGAATACGCACACCACCGTTATTATAATTTGCTCGGGCTTTAACAAAAACAAAGCCTCAGATAATATCAAATCCACATTGTTGTTTTAGGAGCCACGAGTTTCAGAACTATATTAAAGTTAGAGTCAATAATTTACCCAGTCAAAGTCCCTAAACTTTTACGGCCAAGATAAAACCTAGCTCTGCATCCACAGAAGTTTTATACAAATTGGTCAAAACAGAAGCGCGGTACTTCATCGTCAGCGTTTGGACAGAGCAAGTTAAAACAAAAGGCGGTGGTAACGAAGATTTACTCGTAATGCCCACCAGACGGCGCGGAGTGGTTTATTTATGACCACACATAAGTATCCGTATGCGATGTGATGGAGGGTAGTTATGGTACATTAGATGATGTCATCATGTCGGAGGAGATGATTGAGTGATCGCACCTGGAAGATCACAAAATGAGGTTTCTTATATGCTCGATTTCTTGGGATAACTTATAACACAATACGTCCGTGTGTGGCTGCAGGGTGCGCACTGAAAGCGCTGGGTGTCTGACGCCCAGCAAACGATGATATGGTAATCCTTTCGGTATGACCACGCTCAGCACAATTTTACTGTTTTATCTTCTCTCTTTTACTATGTGTTTGTTGCTGCTTTGTTGTGTCGGAGTCGAATGAATGTTTTTATATTCTGTTTCTAAGGACGATTGGCATTTTGTGACAAAGAAAGACAACTTCGAATAGCGTGATTATTAGGGTTTAAAAAAAGTAAAGAGCGTTTTTCTTGTGTCCAAAGCAATAATTAATTACTGCGATAATAATCTCCCTGCTAAGTGTTTGTTCTCATTAAAAAGCGGCGTGTATGCAAAGTTGATGACGAATTCCTTTTAATATTCAGGGTGCGTGCAGCGTGGTCGAGCGGCTGTCATTATACAATTGCTTTCAATGGCTTTTAATTTATGCACAAATACCCCTTTGTTAGGGCGCCGCCATTTTATTAACGTTTTTAATTTGCTGCTGAAAAAGGAATTTCTTTTCGCTGTAATGTTGGTATATTGAATTGGTAGCGCTTGCTAGCTCCCCGGCGGAGTTTGCTATTCCTCCATTTTATTCTGGAATAGGTTTTTATTCAAACGTTTCGTGTTGAATTTGATGTTGAGAATATAATAAAGAATAAAGAATTTGAAGTAAAACGTTCTCTGTCATAATTAAAATTAGGTGCCTCTATATGAAAAGAAACCATGCCATTATTTTAGTTTTGGTACCTAATAACGCTGAAAATGAAAATCACAAACTAATTAAGACATTTTTCCCACACTATCAAACAAAACTACATAATGGAGACACCAAAATAATCCAATTCCCCGCAGAAACATTACGAAGTTTAATTAAAAGCAAGAAAACCTCATAATTAGTCGGTCGTACCTACCATCGTTACCGGCGGGTTCCACCACACGGCTAACCGTTCGTTAGTTCGGCGCGGGAGCAGGCAGTAATTGCTCGACAAGAGACCGTCAAACAGTCGTTAACCGTCGCACGGGGGACGCGGCCGTAGTTAACGAAGTCCCACTGATTTGTTCCGATATTGTGGAAATGTTCCAACAGGAGTTAGGACAGCTTTGAGGACAGAAACGAATGTTGTGGTGAGGAGTCTGTTTGTTATCTGTACATTTTGTAGAAAGCAGATTTCTCAATAAAAAAAAAGCTTAACGCGTGTGTTTCTTGCTGATGTTCAAAGCACCGAGACGTTAATCGACTTTCAGTTCAGTGTAGGTAATTATCATGAGTCCAGAGCTAATTTAAGTCTGTAAGCATTGGATGTAGAAACTAGAAACACCATAAATCATTGTGATGATCAGCAATCTTGTGTCTATTGTGATTGTAATCTGTCAAGTAGGTAATCTAAGTAAACAAAGTAAGATCGTCCATCTTCCAACGGACTTCTAAAGTCGATTATTCACTTTGCCTTTTCCTTTCACTTCCCATTAGCTTGGAATTACCCTAATTTAACTCTTGTAACCTACTTAAAAGTTTGCTTTTCGGAAATCAATATATCCGGAACTTATACCTTACTTTAATTTTCTTACTTAAATTATAGGTATAATTTACTGAGAGTCTATATTTTCTTCGGCCCGTAGCGGAACCGATAAAATTATTTAAGTGTTATTATTAAAGGGCATCATTAACGGGAGCAGTCGGCGTACGGCGCCGCGGCCCGCCGCCGCCGCCGCAGCCCGCCGCCGCCGCCGGCCGCTCCTCTGTAAGGACATCATTCCGCAGTCCGCATTATTATTCATCGGGCGACCTCCTTTGTGACGTTTTAGGAGCATGCGATGCCGCATCCTCCCTCTCTCTCGCACACGTGACGTGACGCGCAGCGCACGTGAGACGGGGGATGTGGTGCGTGAGTTTTGCGCTATGAGCTTGTTCTGGAGTCCTTCGCTCCTTCTCGCTTCCCCATAGCTTTCCCGCTGCGTGCGAGAGAGACGCGAGACTAGCGCAACAGTTGTCGCACGTAGTATCGATCGTTCCCGAGCCACGTGCGGCGCCCGCCTCTCCTACCACTCACTACAATTTTCATTGCAATTTTTCCTTTCGAGCGACGTCCATAGCCGCGTTTCTGTTGTGAAACTATTGATTGATTGTTGCCGGACGAGCGTTGTACGTCGTTCCGGCTGAATGGATGGGTGCGTAGTAATAATTGCTTCATTTCTTTCTCGGATGTGCCCGCTCGTAAAATAAAACGGAATGAAGTGCGACTGTTCTCCAGCGATACATGTGTAGCAATAAGTGCTCGATTGCTGTTATCACGTTAGTTTATACGTAACCCAACGCCTGATGGGTCCTATTTTGAGTATCGATTAAATAAATTCGATACAAAGCGAATTATCTACTTTGTCACTGAATCATAATTAAAAATACTTTCAGAATATATAAGATTTTAGCCTGTGAAGTCGTAAGAATATGTAAAAATATTCATTAAAAGCTACAAAGTTTCTCCTTTGATCTCGAGACTTGTTCGGTACATGTAATATGATAAGAGATTGTATCAGTTCATTTTCACCATTATCCTTTTAAACAATAAACGTAAAATTGAGACTATACATTTCGAGGTACCTAATAGAGATACTTGGTAGTATGTTCAATCAATAATCACGTTAATAAATTATTAGAGGAGTATCAGAATAACCCTGTTACCTAATAAATTAAGTAGTTATTATTTGTAACCTTTTTAGGTACCTAATAAATTGTCGTTCAGTGCTGGTTTCTCCTAAACTCTTCAGGTGCATAACTAAGTATAATTGTCTTATAATAGCAACAGATAATTTAATTGGCAATGTAATACATAACGTACTAATATTTACGAGTGTATTAATCGAAATAACGCCACGTAACACGTCCTAAAGAAGACATACAGAAATGTAGAGCCCATTTTTAAATCTTGATTACATCTTGAAGCCCGTTCCAAAAGTCAAGTGACGCTAAACGTATTTAAAAAATAGGTAATTCTGTATCTCATTTTGAAACAGTTAACCACCATTTCTAATTTAATCAAGATTTTGTCAAACTCAATTCAGTCTAAAACCCTGGAATTTTTGGCATTAAAATGGAGTTGAACGGGTGTATCAGTCGAGTACATAAACTGAGCGCCCACAAAAGTCCGTATTCCCCTTCGATGAAGTAGGAGACTGTTGTGCAAGTTAATAGCTATGGAGAGAAAGTTCACGTCCTTTGTGACGTTCGGGCGAGGTCGGCTGTGGCTGCCGAGGCGATGGCTCTTCGGAACTCTTCGGCTGTCAATGTTCGCTGACTTTCGGGAGGCTTCTTAGTGACATAGGTAATCTAGCTTTTCCCAACTATATTATATTGTGGTCGGCTTCCAGTCAAACCGGATTCAGCTGAATACCATTGTACGTGGAGCGACTCGCTTCTTTGAGACACTTTTTTATTATTGATAGTGACGCGCTTGACCACAATCACACGTGATGGAAAGCCACGATGTGGTCGCACACACGCAGACGCAGAAGCCGGCAGGGAAATCCACTCCTTATCTGTACGCACAATTAAAGTATACCTATACGTTTTCAATGCAGAAGATGTGTCTTAAGGGTGCTAATTGAGTGATAAAATAATTGTACCTATATTATATACTATATGTACAGTTGAAGCCTACCGTTTTCGTGGGTGACGACGGCTTATTCTGGGGATAATACTACACTTAATTCAATCGTTTAGTGGTAGTTTTATGTCAAGATTCACTCGCACCATACTCTTGTATAACGAAGGTAGGTATGTATTGGAAATGTTAGGGTTTTAAATCCACTGTATTATAAATTTTCGTTTTAGAAAAACGTGTATGAAACCAAATACTTAATCTCACAAAAGCGATGTTAAAATAATCCGATCCTAAATTCGAGAATAAAAAAGAACAATACTAAAAGTTTTCCAAATAAGGAATCCACCGAAACAACATTCAAACAAAACTTGATATTCACGAAAAACAAATGAGCGATATATTTTCCTTATTGCGAAAGAAGAACTCGTTAGAATTGCGTGCTTTTTGGGAGACTAAAAACTGTCATTGGTTGACGGAGCCCGTGGAGACGCGAGGCACGCAACCTCCACACGATACGACTCGGTTGGACGACCACGGCCACATTAGCGTGACATTCTCGTCGTTTGTCATCGTCTTTATGAACACTGCACAACGATTTTGGAGCTAATAAAATCTATCACCCACCTCATTTTAATACGAACTACCTAACCCCCACCGAAGTATTTTTAGACCGCATTCTGCTCAACTCTAGAATTTTCGTCGACGCGAAAACCTGCATACCAAGAATTTTCATAACGGTACAAATGTTTTATGTGGTACAAAATAATGAGATGCGGTACATCGCCGCCTAAATCTAGGCTACATTGCTCACAGATAGGTATAACAGAAATCTGTGAATTATGTGCGGCGAATTTACAAACAGGAACACCCGGTAAAATTCAAGTTTCTTGCATATTTTCTGTCCATTTTCTGTTTAATAAACTACAACAGCAAGCGGGTATAATCTTCGAGAAAGCCAAGCTAATCCCCTTGAGGTTTTCTTAGTTACAAATTCCATTAAAATCAGTTATACTTCGGAAGCAATAAAACTTGAAGTTACGAAGTTGGGGTGGGCGACACTGTTGAACAAGTACACAACATAAATAGTTGAAACGTTGTGCTGTGCTCATTAAAATAATCGTGTACTGTACACAGTGTTAAGTGAGTCGCATGTTGGAAAGAGTTGGCGTGTCTGTCACGCGACGTGTTCGGCCCGGGGCGAGGGGTTTAAAGCCAACGCTGGATTTTTCAATTGATTTCCAATTAGAGGCAGGGCCACCTGTGCCCGTGCTGTGCTGCATCGCTGTATTATTGAGGCGCATTACGATTGAATGTCCATCGATTCAGTGGATGAAGTCATATAGCGAGTGATAAATGATTCAATCTGAATAGGGTAGTGCCTTCTGTTATACCTAGGTTACATTATGCAATGAGTTACGATATCTTTGTCTGCTTTCTTAGTTTTAAGTTATTATATCATTACTGCGTTGTGAATTGGGTTGCGATCTAGTGACTATAATATGATGGAGGCGACGTCATTCTCAGCCGAAAGGAACGAAACAATCTTGGTGCACGTTTTCTTTACTTAGGTTATTGAATAGGAAAACATCCAATAACATATATATATTAGTAGCCCGTATTCTTATTTGCAACAGCCACTGACGTCATCCAGCGATTGTTTGCCTGTAACAATTTACGAGTTGGGTATTTGCGTTCCCAGATATCTGCCATTTAATATTAAAAAGGCAGCGAACAAAACAGCGTTGTTTACCGTGTAAAAGGAATTTATTTCTTGCTTTCTAAATAAGGGAGAATCGACGTTCATAAAATGTAAGTGTGCCTATAACTCTGTAATGTTTCACGACTAGCGGGGTCGCGCGGGTTTGCGCGGGTAGCACGGAGCTCGCGTGTTTATCGAGCGCGCGGCATGCCGGCCGACACGATCACTCCACGGAAAATGATTTGCGGGAAAAGAAAAAGTCAGAAAGGCGGGACTTGACAAACTTTAGTTTTATCTCGACGTTATATCTGTAAAACTAACGTTATAATTTCTTTTGTAAAGTTGGGGAGCCTCGGAGCGGTCGCGGCGGGGAATTTGATTTATTATGTTCCTACATTGTTTTAGAAAGTTGTGGGAAGGAACGTAAAAATGTCGAGTGCTTTTAAAATGTTAGGTCTGTAGCTCCTCTTAGCTAACGCTTAGATACCGTTTTTGTAAAAAGTAAAGGCCAGTTTCAGATTCATGGAAGCGTGTAAAGATACCTAGCTGGTTGATTGGGATTATATTATAAAAGTACATGTATTTATTAGTGCATAATCTAAAGTTATCTATAATTAATTAAATAAAAAAAAAAAAAAAGCCTTACATTTACCAAATTTTACAATACATAAGTAGTTTTATTAATATACACATAAAATAGTAATTAAAAACTTTTAATTATTTGTGTAATATTGCCACAGTTAATTAAGTTGGTATATATTTTATTTACCGTTGTCCGCGTGTCACTACGGGCTGCCAAATGAAAACCAGCGCTGGGTATCTGACGCCCAGCAAACGCTGATATGGTAACTCTTTCAGTAAATTGGCTCGCTCAGCGCAACCCTGTACCTATTCCCGTAGTAAAAGTTGTTCATAATGATGAGTACAATGACCCCTTACAAGGTATTGCGTTTATTCTGTTACACGTTGTAGAAAGGAACAAACTACCTCCCAAACAAAACATCCTTGGCACAACAATTTAATAATTTTCCTTTGAAGCAATTACTTTCGGTAGGTATTCGTTAATATTTCCCAACGAACTTATAATACCGCAACGTGACATACGAGCCACTATCGCTGGAATTTAGCGAGTCCCTTGAGACGAGGAGGACGCACACACATACATACATACACACACACACAGGAATTACGCAAGTTACACGAGTAAGTTTGCGAGCCCCAAAAAGGGACGTTCCTTGATCCCGTTTTCCGGGATTTGCGCGATGGCCCGCGATTGTCGGCTCCCCCGGGAATTGTGCCCGCATTAGATATTTACCCTGCACATTATTATAAGGAAAGTTTGCCTACCTTGTTATTTGTACGATAAAGTTGAAACTCTAAAGTGTTCATATTTTCATCGCATTTATGTTCAGGTTACTTAATTTAAATAAACATCTTTATTTCCCGAGTTTCAAAGTACGTAAGTACCAAGTTTCTAAGTATCGAAACTCATGTGAAAGAAATTTTTCCATTTTAAAAAGCTATATGCTGATAGAGACATAAACTGCTTGGAACTTCGTTATATTTTATTAAAATAAAATTCAGTCTGCATACTTTATTGAGACTAATAAAGTCACATTTTTAGAACCGAACGGAATATTTATGAGGGCGATATTTCTGTCTCCGCAAGAATGAAGTGGGATCTTCGGGAACCCGTCCCTGCAATTTATTCCCTTTAAAAAATGTTCTTAGTATATTTGTTTTGTTTTTATGTAGTTTGATAAATCCTTGAGCAGGCGACACGAATGGCGGCCATTCATCACTAGTGCTGGTAGCGAGTCGTTTACATCGCGGTTAGCATGCGTGTCGGCAACTGATCTACTCAGAACCGAAGCGATCCATGTCACAATTTGTAGACTTAAGCTTTTACGTATCGTATATGTAGCCATGAATCGTAAATTTATTAACAGAGATGATTACGTTAGAAGACGAGTCATTGTTTTTCTCTTGCTTATTATATTGATGCAGATATGTTGTTCTTCACAATCACAATCTCACATGATGGAAAACAAAGATGTGGTCGAATCCTAGATTGTTATTATCAGGAAAAAACATCGGTGGGGAATTCCACTCCTTAGCTGTACGCACAATGAAAATTAAAACAGATTACCGTTCAGCTTTCAGTGAATTAGGTGCTGCTACTCTTCGCTTCTAGACATCCTACTTTACCATCCACTAAAGCCTTCAGATCAAAGGCTTTCTAAGCTCCTAAAATACGGCGCGTGAAGACAGGTTCCGCAGTCACGGCGCTTTAGGACAATTTACGCTAAAACGCGGGCGTCCCGCCGCGAGGCGTGAAGCGCGTGCATCAAGCTGACACGCTGTGTCTACCTACTTCATTATTCACGCAAAACACATAGAGTGGTGTTACGACATGTGTAGGGGTCGTAGTTTTCCCATGAGGAGTGATGGTGGTTAGTGGAATGACAAAGGAAAACATAAACATTTAGATTTTTTTTTTTGAAAATCTGGAACCTTGAATCGGCTAGTTTAAATTACGTTGCGGCTATACTTTGAGGAGAATGGGTTAATAGGGCCTATTGCTTGAAGAATTATTGCACAGATTAATTGTAGGTATTAATTATATATGTGCATGTACACGGACATGCACATATAAATACAATTAATACCTACAATTAATCTGTCTTGCGTAACTCTTTCAGTATTTTTACCATAATTGAGCTCCAGAGTCCACTGTGAAGGCTGCTCACTGAAGGAAAAAACTTTCAGCGGGCAGGCTTGTAAAATGCCAGTTCTTTTAGTTCTATAGAACTGCCGGTCGATTCTGTCGACATCTCACGGTGTTCACCGAGGCGAAGTGAACGACAATAGAGCTGTCATTCCATCTTATTTGTATGGTTTGACAACTCACCTGTCGTGCGCCCCGCCTGGGTGTTCACTGCGACATGTTTACAGAATCGCACTGCTGGTTTTCAGCGACAGCATGACGACGACGGGAGCAGCATAAATATCAATTTAAAAAATATGTTGCTACTAATAAATCGGATAGAAAATGAAACATAGTACTAGCGCAAATATGCTTATCAATTACTGCGATCCCCATACTAATTAATACATACACAAAGATACGTCGGTTACCTCACCTCACCCCGCCCCCCCCCCCCTGAGAACGTGCACAAGTTCTCGTGTGGAGAGCATTGCCTTAACGTGCGCCTGTATTTAATTTCACTGGAAATGTTTTAATTTTTCGGCCACGCAGCCGTATTTATCGCTGTTTCGCAAAGCCCTTGGGGACATCAATTATACCGGTAAAAATAATAAGGTTTTTGCATGAAGTAATTGTAAGGGCTATTCCTTTTGGTACCTTTGTTTTTTCATTGTGCCTACTAAGTAATCATAATTATCATGAACAAAGTAATCTCCATATTAATTAATTAAATGGGCTGTCTCAACAAAGTTTACGTGTTTCTATATAAAATATTTATATAGCCGTGTCTATGTATGTTTAGGTCGGTATTGTTCGGCCGTGTTGAAGGTTGTCTCTCTTTTCGTGATAATGATAAATTATGAGTCGGCACATCATTCCGTGAGTATTCATGCTGTGACGATGATGTATGATCGTCGGTATTATACAAATTATACATCATGTCTATTACACACGATTTCTGTGTACCTGCTAGTACATTATGATTATTAACAGATTGAGGCCATAAGATTGGGGACTGTAAAGTGTTAAACATGAGGTCAGTATTTTTTTATCTTTAAAATACTGGTTTAGTTAAGTCTTGCCAGTTGCCTTGTTTTGCTAGTTTTTTTTTATATCTCACGTTTTGGCTTCACCGCAGTAGTATAAAAATAATTTAAAACTCATATAATGCTACACTTAAGTTCTCTAAAGATAGTAAACCCTTTTAGTCGTTCATCTTTCAGTTTGCAAAACACATAAATAATTATGTTAGCTAATATTTGACTATGATTCAACTAAGCCCCACACACAAGCTAAATACTAATAGGCAATACAACACTAAATTATCGTACTACACTAAATCACTTAATATTCCAGTCTAAATGTGGCACTAAAACATTAACATACACACAGACAAACCGAATGTCTGCATAGAATTTATCTAAAACCAATAATACGTCGTATTGTAGCGTATCGTAGCATAAATTCGTAGAGACCTCGTAGCGCCTCGTAGAGGCCTCGTAGCGACTCGTAGCACGTCTACGATGTCGCGTAGACGCGAATATAAAACGGGCTACGAATACAGAATTAGGTACCTATTGTTGGTTGAGTCATTATTTTATGGGACGTGTGCACAATTTATTATACATATCAAATATTTCTTCGGCGATAATTTGATATAAGTTGTGATATATTTGGCTTCAGTGAAAATATGATTGATTTCAAAAGTTTTCTCTGTAAAGGAACTTGAGGAAACAAAAGTTCGTTTTAGCGTTGTTCTGGATTCTTTGGGCATGAAATCTTATCTTATTTAGATGAAATAAAGATAAAGGGATTATTTGTTCAGTCGTGTTTTTTCAATTCAGATATCTGTTTGGGAAATATTAAGCTACAAATTGTTTGTATTGTGTAAATAAATAAATATTACATTATGCCCCACAACCCAGGTGGAATTAACCCCCGTACCCACTACCCTGATAAAATGAATCTACACGCTCTCATCATCACAATCACACGTATGGTAGAGAATGCCTTGTTGCATTAAGTCCGCCCATGTACCACTATTGTACGTAAAGTTTACATAAATAATTAAGTCAGCCATCACCGGATCACTCTAGACCATCAGCAACAACTCCCGTAGGACTGACAAACGAAATTTATTAGCTGACCTTGAGTGAGTGACACATTATTGATGTTTACTCTCCCAGGGATTCTATTGTGATGTTGTTGTATGGAAGTAAAGGAAAATATTTGGTAAAAAAAGGGTTAGTGCTAGAAGGATGGTAATGACCTTAAATCTGGTTGAACGTGGCTGGATTTGACTGTATATGGGAGCCTAGATTTTTAGGAATAATATATTAACCATAGACCTATACGCATCTTTGGTGTTTTTAGAGTTTACTAAAATTACACAGCAAAAAGTGATATCCCAGCGGATTACACGTCAAAAAATTTCACAAAATGTATAAGACGTACAAGGACAGTAACGATGAAAAAACTTTTTGAACATGGTTGAAGAGTTCCCATCCGGATACCAACAACGACCTATTTTTATTTGCAGTCTTTTGAGAGGTATATAAATAAAGATTTTATTCCCTTACCGCAAAGTTTCCTTTCACCTTTACCCTTTTAGCCTTTTATTGAAGCGGTGTAGTATTGTGTAAAAAGCAGAAACTTTTATTGAAAACCTATTTAGAGCCTGGTCGTAGTCTGGGAAGGAAGGTGTGCAAAAAAAGCAGACTCACAGCTCTGTAGTGTCTTTATGCTATATGTTGACAGTGTTCAGTACAAGTCGTGTGTTTACCGACCTTGCCACAAAGAGGAGCTATTTTACAGCTGTTAGTTAAAGTTTGCAGTGTAAGCATTACGTTATTAGTCAGTACAGCTTAAAGTCTTTGTAGGACTGTGTGTGGTTTTAGACTAATTTGCTTGGGATGTCTTGGCAAGTATAGGTTGGTTGCTATTCACAAACGTTTTAAAGTTAAATAATAACATCAAAGTTGAAATTATGATATTGTCTTAGGCTGGGTTTGCCAGCGGATCCCTGATTGCAGGGTGCGATCAAACGATTGATCACATTATACAGTATATGTATAGTAAACCCGTTTAAGACGATTTCAAAGGGATCCAACCAAAAACGCGTCTTAAGCGAGAAAGCGTATCGCATAGTATATGCGGGATAGGGAAAATAAAACTTAATACCTAATATATGTGTACCAATTTCATATAAAGCTTTTATTCAGTCGACGAAACGAAGGCCAGTCATCTCAGCTCGAGAATGTGCATCATATAGAGACGGAGCGATCTTCTTTGAAGCAACCGAGATATTTTGCTTTACCAATTACTAGCAAACTTAACTTTAATTATAGTAGATTCCAGATAAATGTGCAATAACGGTCATTTAAAATCAAAAACAGGAATAAATACTTAGAGCAGTCCTGAATCTACTTCTATCGTGATCCTTTATGTTCTCTAGTAATGTAAAATGGTTCATAATGTATTGTTCGGGTATCTACGAAGGGATATTAGAGAAAGGTCAATGTACTTTATTGCAAGTTTATCTGGCACAAAGTATAGTTGGTGGGGAACATTCTCAAAAAGAGTTTAGAAGGAGAGAAAGGGCGATTTTGAGTTTTCTATAGAAAGTGAAAAATCACTCTTTTCGCATCACTCATCACATTTTTCCCCTGAACTATTTTTCGAAAATGTTCTTCACCTACTATTTAGACCTAGATACCTAGCGTATTCATACCAATTTTCATTAAAATCGAATAATGCATTTTGAAAAATAAGGACTTGAAAGTTTGTATGAAATGCCGTACGGCAAGGCGTGATCGCACTAAACGAGTTTTACTGTACTTAGCCAGTAATGCAACGTGCATGCGAGCTGCTAGCAGGTGGAAACAGAAGAAGCAATAGAAACAAATAAATGTTGTAACAAGAACTAATCATTCAGATCTCGCGGAAAGACAATAAAATCTAATTGGAGTGGTCCATACGGCCGAACAAAAGCTGACATTATTTCTCTTTCCCTTTTGCTCACCATTATCTCTAAATATTTATAAAATCGGAATATCACGCACAGTTGAAACACTACGTCTAGAAAGCTGAAATTTGGAATATAAGTTTATTTTATAACGTAAGCATCTGCCAAGAAGGGATTTTTGGAAATTTCATTTTTAAGAGGGGAAATGGGAGGGGGAACTGTGTATGAAAGTCTATGTATGTTCTACATCTACGCGGACGAAGTCGCAGGCATCAGCTAGTGGGAAATCATCGAATGACTTTTTCCTCTCTGGGTGGAGGAAGGGAGTGTCAGACTAACTGACTAAATCCCATCCATGTTCCTCCTCATGCCCTTTCGAACAAAATTCCGCAATAGCTGGTCTCACCTGCTGCTATATTATATGCAAAAGTTTGATGAATTGATGGATGTTTGTTACGCAATCGATCCAAAACGGCTGAGCGGATCTAGATGAAATTAGGCATAGAGATAGATAATAGTCTGAAATACATACAGAATATTTTATCCCGGAATTATGTTTTAATCAAACTTCCGGGGTTAATTTTCGACTTTATTTGACGATTTCAGCTAGTTTTTAATATAAATAGCATATACACCACTACTTACCATGTACTCTCTTGAGCTTTTACACCGAATTTCGTCACTATGCCGAGCCGAGATCGTCGAACTGAGCCGAACTGAGCTGATCTCATCAGCCTCCGCTCTCGGCCTCGGCTTTCAGCCTCATCCACTATGCAGATGATGGCTTTGATCCTCACTCGGGAATGGGGTGGGAGGACCCCCATGCGCCGCCCCAGGGGGGGGGGGGGGGTCAACGTAGCGAACTTTGATGGCGCCTACAAAGGAACGATTAGATATTATTGGCAGTGGTAGGTCATTAAGGTAGTTAAATTATTCGTTTTAGTGAGACCTTATTGTTTGTAATAATGGGTGTTTAGGTGTAATACATTTAAGAATGGTCACAGATGTTTAGCTTAGCGTTTTTATAAAATATCCTTATGAAAACGAATTGTGAGTGAATTTTTTTATCTGAGTGTCTGAGAGGCTTAAGTCTGAATCTAGGGTTTCTAGAAATGGTTGTAAAGAGGTACTAATCCCCAGTAGGTACCGAATTTATAAATTGAAGTTGAGTATTAGATAAGTCTACATAAGCCTGGAAACCTCTCAGGCTTTTACATAAAAGCAGTGATTACACGTACTTAATACATACACTCAATAAGTATTATAAAATCTGAAAATAAAATTGGAACTTTATAGTCCAACCCATTCATAAATCACACACAAATTTTTCAATCTCCTTTCGCAAAGAAGCTGAAGCCGTCGATTTGTCGATAAGCGATTGCGCTGATCCCGGGGGATTAGTCCCGCATCCCGCATTCCACGTCCTGGAGTCCGGGGCGCGTCCCGTGCCGGGAAGTCGGCACATTAGGCCGCACTTATCGAAGGTTCGCCCTGTACGTGCGCCCGGAGTAGCGGTTATGTTTTAATACTTCGGGGCCCTGCGTATGTGCTGGACCCGAATCTTTAGTTTTGAAGAAGTAAGATAACTTATTTAGGTTTATGAGAATTGCCTGCAACACTACAAATAACGTAATTCTCATAAACCTCGTCTACTGTACCATCTTGTCTTGCAAATCCGAAGTTTTTATAAAAAGGTTTTGACCTTTCTGTGCTGCAACCTAGGAATATTTCCTAAATCCCTATATCTTGAGTAACTTGAAACACGAAAAATAATTCATTGGTTATTTTTTCTACTGAACGAACCGTTTGCTTGTTAAAGATACTTAAAAGGTTGTGCAAAAGGAACGTTCTGCTTGTTTTCAATTTGTAGCTAGTCAGCTTTACTAAACGGATTAGTTGTGCGCTCATTAGTTCAAGTAAAGAAAGAACGAGCAAATCGTAAAGAAAGCAGGCTAAGTTCGCTCTGAGACATCTAATCATTTTAAATAGTTTTTTCTGTTGTGAAACGTGTAGAGAATTAAGATGACGGCTTCGATCGAATACCAATGATTTTTTACTTTTGTTCTAACACCGGAAACTGAAAAAAAAAATTGTTATTTGCAGGTATGCGGAACAGAGAGTAAAGGCTCCCCAGACACGACAACCGTCCGGTCGGAGGATCCTCCGACCGGACGGTTGTCGTGTCTGGTGGGCAACTGCCCAACAGTTGATATTCGGGCTGTTGTACATGTTCTAATCGCACGGTAAACTCTGATATCGCGATTTAGGATTTTGTCAAGTTAGTTCGCAGCTGTCGAAATAGATGGCGCTGCGAGTCTCATTTGTTGATTCTGCTATGTTGATTTTTGTGGCGGTATAAATGCCGCTACAGTTATACTCAAACATAACCAAAGAATAAGTAAACTGAGAGTTATAAAACATATTTAATTTAATTATTTTATTTGTTTTATGTACTTTTAAGTTTATTTTAAATATAAAAATAAAGTCAAAATTAAAATTAAAAACTATAAAAGTTATGCTGATTTTAGACAGCCAGTCTTATCGAGAGTGTCACTCAGTTACTGGGTTGTGGAGATCAGATAAGCAATAGCTCCATGCTTCATGTAAAATAGAGGTATTCAGCCACATCGGGTTAGACTGGAAGCCTCAGACAGAGCTGAGCCTCATTCTCACACATATTCAACAATATATTTGTACAGTATAAAGCCATGTAACATAACTGTGTAATACCTCAGCTATGTACATTAAAGCGCGTGACATTTTAGATTTCAGCACATGAAGGCAGGGTGCGCCTCCACCGCCGCAGTTACACGAGTACCTGTAGTACATAGTAGCTTCGTTATAGCGTAGCAGGTATTGTGGAACACGTGCCTGCTCAACTAGCTTTCTTTATAAACGAATCTACATAAAATAAGTGAAGGTTATTAGAATATGTAAAATGCAAATTATTATCTTTTTCTTAAATTTGGAGCTTCTTTTATGCATACCTAACCTGTATCTTTATGATTTGCTAAAACAGAATTGATGCGAATGTTCTAATTGATTACCTTTTTAGCTGAGAAAAGAAATAAGAACTGAACAAATTATACAACCAAATCTTTGTAGGTATTTTTTTTTCTCCCTCTCAGTTGCAAAAAAAAAAATCTTATTTGCAAAATAATTGGGCAAATGTCACCTAAAACTATTCGAAATTTCAAGTTGATAGCATTAGTAATTTTTGAGATATCTAGCTGTGACAGACGGAATAACAGACTGAGTCTCACCATAAGGGTTCTTTTTTACCATTTTGGTACGGAACCCTAAAAACACCTCGAACCAAACTTTTTATACGTCTAGTTAGATAATAAACCACGGTGAGACGTTTTAATATCGGTATCTGTGTGTAAGACAACTCACAGCAATATTATAAACTCATGCCATTTACCCATAATACAATCAGCTGTTTAGTAATAATTAATTTAACGGCGTTGATCTGCCATTTCCTCGTTCCGCGCTCATAAATATGTTTTTTTTTCGCAATTTCCAGTTTGGTGACATTGTAAAAGATGGTCATAATGATTTAAAATAAAACAAACCCTTTTTCAGATTTTGCTTTTATTCTGTTACACGTTGAGTTACTTGCCAGCGCCCGAGTTCTCGAAACACAAAAGCAATCCACTTCATCCCCGGTACAACGGCGGTAGATGTCAACGCACTCAGCCCCCCCACTCGCGAGTCTCCTCACGCACTCGAGAGGAGGAACCTCCTTATTTTCAGCTAATTTGTCCCGGAGGAAGGCGCTTTGGAAAAACGTGCGGCACTTCCGTCGACGGCTTCGAAAAAGAAGAATGCTAATGATTTGTCTTATTCCGAATTAAGAGAAAGAAATGTTACTTAATGAACTAGACAATTGAAAAGGCTAGCTGGTTAAAAAATGTTACTATGTCGTGGAAAAGAGTATATGTGAAATTATCTCGTTCTCACTTACAAACTAGTCTATTATTATCGTAACAATTCGATCTGAATGTTATATTTTTAAAGGGTCCATTTCTTCGTCCGCAAGAAAATTAGTTTTCTCAAAACCAACGATGTGAAATCCATTTAAAATGCAACGTGAATATGCTCATTTTCTAAAAACACTACCAGAAAACAAACTCCAGTCAAACCAAACGAACATAATCTAGAATTACAGACTCAAACATTCCAAGAACGGAATAAATAAAGCAATAAAACTTCAAGACGACATAACTGTAGAATAAACAACACAATTCGCTTACATTTTAAAATAAACTCGTTCAAATAAAGTTGCAGCCATCAAAGAGACGGCGTGGCGTTGTGGAACAAGATCCCAGAGCCCGCAGACCTTACTTATTTTCTCGGTAACAAAATGTGTGAGATAGAGCAGTTTTAATATAGTCTGTCAGGTCTGCTAGGATTTGGGAGGATGCACAACTACCTCCTTGATTTTTTGATTTTGACGTGTAACAGAATAAACGCAAGGGTACATTGCATTTATCATTATGAGCAACTAACACTACTCTATTTTTTACTGAAAAAATAAGTAAGGTCGGGGATCTCCGGGATCTTAGTCCATTAGTACCAGAGGCTGCTGCTAGGAGCTCGTTTACGAGGACCGCCGCACATTATCAGCGTGAGTTTTGTGGCGCATAAAGTTGTCCTTTAAACATAAACATTAGGGCGACAGTTACTGTGACCTTCCACATTTATCACTAGCCCGATGTGAACGAATATGTTTTTTAGGGATATGCGCGTTTTATGAGATAGGGACCTCGTAGTTGTAAATTTCGTCTTTATGTGTTGCTGTCTGGTGTAGTGTTACAGTTGTGTACAAGGTTTGTTGTATTAAACATTATCAGTATAAAGAATGGATGATGCTGATTGCACTGAAACACTAGTTCCGACACAGGTCTTAGGGAAGAAAAGTTTTGAAATGAGCAATACTTGTATGAGTGAATTTGTTTGTTTGTTGCGCATTCACGCCTATATTGTAAAACCGGTTTTGATGAATTTTGGTACAGAGATAGATGGGAAGACAGTAATAGGCACCTTTTTTGGTGAAATACATGTGTAGGGCCGCGAGAAAAAGTTAGTTTCTAAATATTTAAGGAATATGTACCTATAAATCAATATTAATAATGGTTCAACAATATATAGATTATAGGTGCTTAGCAAATGGATTGGCTTGTGTGTTTAGTGTCCAAAAGGATACTATCTAAAACCCTCTCAAGTTAATCTCTCAGACACTTTTTACGATACACATAAAATACCCGCGCTGGCCTATACATATAATATGTCGGCGATATAATACGGACTTAATATAATAAATTCAGCCTTGGCTGGAGCTTAACAGAAGCGCTGCCAAGAAAAAATACTAGTCGTCCTAGTCGAGCTAAAAGTAGGGTTGTCACGTTTTAAAGTTAGTTCCTTTGTGTAAATTAAGAAAGCAGTCTTTGTTCACACTGCTGAGAATGGCGCAAACTGGGGGGAGCGCAAATGTGCTGGTTTTAGTGTCGGCTCTCGAGGTATGCGGGATAAGCGCGCTGCTACAACTACATTTATGCATTACCTGCTATAGTGTGGCAGCTGTAAATCTGAGCCTTAGTGTAATCTTGTTTCAAGATAATTAAATACTAACGATCCACCCAAGCTTTGCATGGGCACACAAACCTGTCTCGTGTAACGTTCTTTCTATTAGTATAAGTCGAAAGATTTTCGTACAAACTTCTCCCTCCCATTTCCTCTCTTTAAAGTTGCCAATAAAAACCTTTTGTTCGTAGATGATTACGTTACAAAATAAATCTATATATATTCCAAATTTCAGCTTTCTAGGCTTTGTTGTTTAGGCTGTGTGATGATGTAAGTCAGTCAGGACAAAAGACTTTCCAAGTGGCGTGTGTTGTCGCCGAACGAAAACAGGAACTGCTAGTTTAATTCACTGTACTTACCTCTCAAATTTATGCTATTATGTACAGTAAACGGTCAAGGAGAAGACTGTTGTCAGCAAGATGCTGAAAAATAATATCTGATACTAACATCCCCGAATAATTGAGGAAGTGTTATAATATATTCTTTGGCAGTTTTTTAATGATTTTATGCCTTAACTAAAATAGTAGGAGGGTTAGAGGGTTCCGTTTAAAGTTGTCTCACTATAGCTCTAGTTTCAGTTGCATTTTCAGTACATTTTCAGGATTCGTCACACGCTACGTGTTTCAAGGATTCAGAATATATGCTCCAAAGTAAAACATGACCTTTTTATTTTCTCATGTATTATTAATTTGAATCTGTGCTCCTGTTTCTCTCAACGTATTTTATTTATTTGTTTGTTCGTAAATTCTTTGTATGTTCTGCACTACGCTAGGTTTTATTTCTATGTCCTTGATGTTAAATAAATTATTACAACAGAAATGCATTTTATGTCGACAATGGAATTTATGAACATGGGTCTTTCATTGCAAAAATATTGCTTTGAAAAGTTACATTTATTCTAAGCTGCAAGAGAAAGCGTATATTTTGAAAGAAAATTACGAAACCAAATGAGCAAGGCTTTACATAATCCAATATTAACTTTCCGTACAAGTAGAACAATCGTAACATGGCTAGGCTTAGGGGGCTCACTGCGACCGCGAATATACTTGTTCTCTCTTGTTTCGTTACAAGTTTTCTTGTATCAAGTCGCGAGGCGAGCGAAGTTAGATTAGGTAGTCAGATGTTGAATTGATGTAGTTCTGGGTTTAGTCGATATTCTGTTTTGGCTGTTGTAATGTGTTTTCTTGTATTTTGTGGACTACGTGATACGCACGGAGTGGTAAAAATTCGCTGAAGCAAGATTTTCCTACTTTAGGTTACATATATTTCTTTCTTTCTAACAATTAGAATGAAAAGGTTTTCATACAAATTTTACTGTTTTTTTTATTCAAAAGAACTTGTATTTTGCCATTATATTTAACCGGACCTTCTAAAACCTCATCTAGATAAAAAAAACCCCACAAAAGCAACCCAATACTAATCTAAACGAAATTAAAACAAAACCACATTTCACCAAACAATACAGTATCAAATATCGCTCGGAAATCATCGCGCCGACGACCTCACTCGAACATTCACGAGAATACCGGCCAAGTGCGAGCAGGACTCGCGTGCAAAGGGTTCCCAACAAATAATAATTTTTGTACATGTTTTTTTAAACCACAATTATGTAGGTACCTACTTATTTTCTTTCTTTTTTTATTGAGGAATGGGCTTGCTCTTGACCTCGATCTCGCCTGATTGCAAGCGATATATGAGGTTTATGATCGAGCGAGCGTGCCCAGAAGAGGTCTGTTCACTCTTTGTTATATGTGGAAGGGAATATAGACGCTGGTATAGAGTTCGACACTGTTTCTTCTGGTTTTCCTGTAATCTGTAGGCACATACTGAAAATGTATTTATTTACGTTATGCGATCATGTTTGGGTCATAGAAATTCATATTTGTACCAAATTTCAACAAAATCGTCCCAGTAGATCCAGAGTATGTTGGCAGTGACAGACGGACAGACAGACACACGAGTAATCGTATAAGGGTTCCGTTTTTACGGATGTTCATAACCCTAAAAAAGAAACAAACACGATGGAAACGTAACAAAGGAGGAAAAATAACATGAACACGATAAGGGGCGGTCAGCGGCCATTGTCGTGTGGTCGTGCTCGCGCGATCTCTGACATGATTAAGTGTGTGACCGACGCTTTATGCGTGGCTTCGGAGAGCTCGGGATCGTGAGGGCAAGCGATTATTATGGTTCTGTGGTGAAAATGGAACAAAATAAAATTCTGTTCCGAATATTGTCGACTAGGTTTTTCTCGCAGTTTAGTAGCTTATCTAACAGGAACTGCACGAAGTAGCAATTTATGGTAGGCGCCAAATAAACTGGCAGTAAAGTTCATTGACCGTTCCATAATATCCCTTCAATAAGTTTTTCATTACTAGAGAACGTAAAAGATCACGATAGAAGTCGATTTAGGACAGCTTTATGTCTTTATTTCTGTGTTTGATATAAAGAAAGTCAATAAATGTACGTGGGTCAACTACCATTATTACACATTTGGTGTCTACCATAGAGTCACAGCTCAGCTACGGAGTAGCTTTTCATCAGTGAAATAATTCTCATATAATCAAATCATAAGTATGCAAAAAAACAATTTAACCCTCTGTAATAATAACATTTCGTTAGAGTATAAGTGATCAAATCAAAATCTCTACACATAAAAATTCTTACAGAAAGTTTTCTGAAACCGACATGAAGTGCAATGTGGAACATTACACTTCATATACACTTCATTACACTTCTATATTTCGTACTCCCACTAGATATTCAAATTGATTCACTTAAGCAAAACGACCCAATATCAAACACCTGTGAAACGTGAAAGGTACACGTCCAAAAATAAAACCAATCACCGCCTAGGACCCGAGAATGAAAAAGATATGTAAAGGTCGCTCCGAGCGGCGCGGGCGCGGCGCTGGTACCCGTCCGCGCGTCCGCCTGCCTCGGTAACTATTCATAAGCGGATTTATGTTGCCAGATGAAAAAAATAAACAAGCACAGCTTCTGAAAAAAGGAGTTTCATTTTCTTTTGGAGAAGGGAGAGGACGACATGACAAATGTGTGTATGAGGAAGGCTTTGCACATTTTATACCCTCCCGGTCACCTTCGAAACGAAAATATTGCGAAAAAAGGTTCCGGCCATTGGTTTTTCTCTAATGTGTTGAATATATTACCGCTAAGCAAATACTGTGCTATCTTTGCAATAGTTCCAGTAATGGTGTTGCTGTGTTTGTGTTTATTTATCTGATAGATACCGGCATCGTTTGTGAGTAGTGTAAACAAGGTTCAATTTGTGGCACGCTTCGGCATCGATCGTCACCACTGTAGCTACGTACCACTGCAGCGATAGAATCACACACTGACGAGGCAGGAGAACACATTCGTCGAGGAAAATAGGTCTATCACCCGACCTACGTTCGTTTCTATTTTTCCCGGCCCTCATCAATATCAGTACTTCGCCGTAGGATAGTAGACATTTTTTTGAGATAAGATTAGCTGAAACAACACGTGTTCATACACTTTTGCAACACGATAAATGTTAATCTATCAATCACCTCGGTACATGGTAGTCTGCGTGGGTATATCAAGTGTTACCTAGATAAATGATTCAACCCAAAAACATAATTATCTCTATTAAATACAAGTCCCGGTATTCATGATTAGAGATGTGCAATTAACCTGGTTTAAACACATCTCATATAATCAGCCCATCTCTATTAAAATTTGCGTTCTGAGTTGGAAATTCTTGTCCTTTCATCTCCATATGATACAACCAATTGGAACTGTTCACTAGCTTCTGTTTTATAACGTGGCCATGTAGGATTTTGAAAAAAGTCGGTTATCGCGTAAAAAGTCTAGCCAAATTTCCTGCCGTTCTGTTCAGCCGTTTTTGCGTGAAAGAGTAACATACAAACTCACTTTCGCATATAATATTAGGGTAATAGTTAGGGTGAGTAAGACTCTTTTATTTTATTTTGATCTTGATGTTTGTAAGTTTTGTAACATAAAAGTCGCCTACCGCCTAAACCGCATTACATTATCGCTTCGACCCCTCATCTCCCAATCTTGTCCTCAAGCGAAGGTGGAACGGCTTGGAGTGCATCACGTGATCACGTGAGGTGGCGCGGATGGCGCGGGAGCCACTACACAACCGGGTCAAGAGGCTCGGCGGCTGAGAGGCATCGATCTGACGGAAGCTGTCGGTAGTTAGCTAGTTTTCAAGATTTGTGATGTAGATACGATATAGGGAGGCTGAGTGAACATGGTAAGTTAGGCAATTTTTAGAGTTGGTGAAATTATTTAGGCTACATTTACTCGAACGTTGAATGGTAGAGGATGCCTTGTTGCTTTAAGTCCGCCCGGCCCATGTACCATTACTGTACATAAAGTTGAAAATAATAAATAGTAAGAAATTTTGCAAAAATTGTATCTTTATAAAAATCCTACGTTGGTAATCTATTTTGTTACCACTTCACCCTTTACAGATGACAGAGTGAAATCGGTTGAGAATGTAAATAGCACGCATCAATTTGCACACGTCGCGGTGCGTCACAATCGCCACTTTACGTCGTCGCTCCACCACCGAGCGAGTAGTGACACATCACTCATCTGCGGGGACATAAATCTTCCACAAGAATGTCGAAGAAACATCCTTGTTTCCAACTCCAAAGTAAATACACAGCTGCAGACAATTACATTTCGCGCGAAAGAATGTCATTTAACTTTTTATAGTATTATTTTCTTTTATAAAAAACCCCGTCTATCAGCGTGGGGGTTTTAATAAAATCCTGAAATTCCGGCGGTGGGTGCGAGCTTGGGGTGGCCGGGGGTGGATCGATGAATATAAAGTTTGGCAATAAAGCGGGGACAGCGGCAGAATATGTGACCGATGTGGCAAACAAACACAATTACATTGTTTTTTATATGGGACTAGATGAACACGCGGCTTCGTTTGCATGCTGTGAATATTTTTGTTAAACGTTGTTGGGACAGTTTTTTTGAACGTTTGAAGTAGTCTGCAAGATTTTATCACGCAGTACATAATCATAATTTCAGCCGAAAGACATCCACGGCTGGACTTGGGCATCCCCTTAGTGTCGCCACACTCGCCACATTGACCGGTCCCGGTGCCTAATCAGTCCACCTTGTGGGAGCTATCTACTAATTACAAGGATAAATAAATACCAAGGACTACTATCTAACAACATAAACTTATATCAAAGAGAAATTCAATTAAGTATATGTAAAGCAACTTAAAGTCGCGCTTTCGTTCAGTTGAGCGTAATCTAATTAAGGTGCATTGAAATTCACTGAGCTGAAACCGAGTTAACAAAGAACTAGATGTTGCACTAAACGGGTTGTTTGAAGTACCTACTACGTAGCTACAGACAATCAATCTCTCAGCCTTTTCAAAACATGATAACCTGTGGCAAGACAAGGGATAGCACCAGTCTTGCTAGACTCGTGCCAGGTTTCTTGGCCTCTGATGGGAAATCATCAAATGACTCCTTCCGCTCTGGACGGAGCGGTCAGTAAGAGTCTGACACTCCCAGACTCTTACTGACTAAAACCCATCCGTGTTCTTCCTAATGCCCTTTGCGTTCCAGGGCCGCGGTGACTCTTTCGAACAAACTCTGCAACCCCTGATTACTCCTAACGACTGTCAAAGACCTACAGCTTAACGTGCGAGGCATGGAGAAGTCTCGACATATTATAATAAGGTCTGTGGCCACAGACAGCCAGACAAAATTGAAAAAGTACATCACGTTATCTCAGATATAGGCCAATTCATTTTACGTAGCTTTACTTTCTAATCCTGTTTATATTAAGTTACTCTTAAAAAAGATCTCTTTAACTTACCAAACTTTTTACTTCTCTTCGAATACTTTATTCGAGTTTGTGTTCGGATTTCTTCTACAACGTGTACCATAATAAACGCAATACCTGAAAAGGGGTCATTGTACCCATCATTATGTCATACGCTGTCCTGGATTAGAACATAGGATGTTTCACCCTGAGACTATGCTTCCTTGGGATAATTTTAGACTCTCTCGCGGACGAAGCTGCGGCAGAAGCATTAGTATTATAGAAACGTGAAACTGTTAACAGATGTTAGTAAAATGTTATCTGAGGTTCACACACCATAACTGACACTTCACTTCATCACTCACACATTATTTACAGTTATTTTATTTTAAGTTTTGTATTACTTACCACTTTTACCTTTTTTAACCGACTTCAAAACAGGAGAAGGTTCTCAATTCGGTTGTATTTTTTTTAGATAGTTTGCCACCCTCACTTGATTTATGTCCATTTTCTAAATATCTTGAAATATCAATGTTTTCGCAAAAACTGTTTTCAAAATGTAAGTTGACGTAACTTGGGCCCCCAAGATACAGGCGCTGCACTATGGGACCAAACCGTATTTTCCATCTCGAAAATGGTTTTGGCGAAAGTCGTATATTCATAGATTTTTTTAGGGTTTAATACTCTTAAAGGATGGAACTTACGAATAAATCTCAAAAAAAAAAAAAAAACTTAGTTTTACGTTTATAAACTGAACCTCAAACATTGGGTATAAATATTTTCGTGCCAATTAAATTAGCGTTAAGGAAGTTCAACACAAAATTATTCGGAAGTTTTCCAAGGAAGTATGTTAGTGTTATACATCATAAGAAAGCTTAGAATGTACACTTTCCAACCACGTTCGGTTTTTGTACAAAAATATTTTCGTTTTATTTTATTTTATTTTTTTTAGTGAAGTAAATAAAATTTCGTTTTTGTTTATTTCAATTGGAGTTTTCATTGTTGCCGAAAGCTGCCGGTGTCAAGTTAATCACTCTAGTAGATACCTTACCTATTCAGTAATATGAGGATTGAATAAAAACTTGCGCGTTTTTTGCGCAAGGGTGATTTAGAAGCAATAATGTCAATCAGGGGAAAATAAAAAAATCTCCGAAAATTACGTTCTTCTTTTTATTATGAAATATTATATTTAATTGTTATATTTTGATGTCTATCTTGTTTTTTTTTATTTATGTTATAGAAGCATATATTTACAAATTAATAGACTACTATTATATTTGAAAGAATCTTCCCATGGCACTTTTGTTTTCGGTGGTCACCTTAACCACAAGTATGATAAACTATATTGCTACGGACGTTCTATTTATCTGTTGTGGTAATTATTCTCTACTTGCTCATCTGTTAGATATTGCAGACCAATTTCATTAGAATTTGCAAAAGAAACACCTGAAAAAACTACAGCAGTTGTCAGTGAAATTGAAGCCAAAATTAATCAATTGATTCCAACTCTTGTGTCAATAGACAACAAAGTCATCGAAGTTAAACATCAACTGTTTATGACAATGATTGATGGGAAAGTTGCTCAAGTGTTAACAAACACATCAGCCAGTGCTACCTGCACTGTTTGCGGAGCAACTCCCAGACAAATGAATGATCTTTTAAAAGTTACAACGAGAGTTGAGAATGAAAATGCGTTTAAATACGGATTGTCGACACTACACGCATGGATAAGATTTATGGAAATGATCCTCCATATTTCTTACAATTTAGGTTTTGAGAAATGGTCTGCAACAACTCCAGAAAACAAGCAACTTAAAGAAGACAAGAAAAAATATGTCCAAAAACGTTTCCGAGAAGTGCTTGGTTTGCACATTGATAAACCACGTCAAGGTTCCGGTAACAGCAATGACGGAAATACGGCAAGGAGATTTTTCCAAAATTACCAATGTTCTGCAGAGATAACCGGAATTGATGAAGAATTGATTAAGAGATTATATGTAATTCTTCAAAC
Organism: Melanchra persicariae; assembly: GCA_947386135.1. Classification (NCBI taxonomy): domain Eukaryota; kingdom Metazoa; phylum Arthropoda; class Insecta; order Lepidoptera; family Noctuidae; genus Melanchra; species Melanchra persicariae. Next base: position 926,060 of record OX376655.1, on the reverse strand, counting down.
TATGTCATCGGGATACCCTATAAACGCAGAAAAATTCGGCCAGTATACATTGATTACCGCGCAATTATATGTAAGCAAATATAACTGGTACTACATGCCATCTTCGGTCCATAAAGTACTTATACATGGTGCTAAAATAATAGAGCATTATGCAGTTTTGCCTATAGGACAATTATCCGAAGATGCCCAGGAAGCCCGAAATAAAGATTACAAGAAATATAGGTTACATCACGCTAGGAAGTGTTCCAGATCAGCAACAAACGAAGACGTTCTGCATATTTTATTATATACATCTGATCCTTATATATCTAGCTTGAATAAACCAAGTTTTCTAATATCCAAAGAATTGTTTGACGAAGTTAAAGAATTGTTAGAAATAAAAGGTGATGAATAGTATAAGCGCTAAAATTTTTAATTTTTTTATCATGTAATGTTTGTTTAATAATAATAATTAAGTTTTAAACTTATTTTAAGCAAAAGTGTAACTTTTACTGCTATTTTAATGTTACTGTATAATTTTTGCATGAAATTTCGTATTACTGTAACTTTGTAATTTTTTTACTAAAAATATATAATTTTTAAAATGTTGATGTTTAATTTCTTTTATTGCCTAGATATTCAGAAATACGCAAAAAAAAATTCAAGGAGAAAAATCACAAAACAACAGAGTTATCGATTTTTGAGATGGAAAACACCGATTGGTCCCATAGTGCGCTGGTTAGGGTAAGGATTACTGTTCAAATCACCGAGTATTTAAATTTGTTACTGTAAGCTGTATTACATATATTACAAGTATACCATTTTGTTTTTGTAACAATCGACCAATAATTTATTATTATAAATCTCTGGAAGTACTGAACCAGGTTTACAATCGCCAGGTTCATGTTCGCTGTTGAGTTTATTCGAGTGGTTCTGCGGATGATCGTATAAAAACCGTAGCGAATTCTGAATATTAATTAAAACTTGTGGTTCAATGTGATTTTACTACTGCTGTTGTCTGGCTGGTGGAGCAAACACAATGAATTGATGTGGTTTTGCTGCATTGTTATTTGATTTATTAATCAAATAAGTTACAATGGACCAGCCACACAGGACAGCAATCGGTACAGAGGAAAATATAATTATGCATATTTGATTTTGTTTTCTACTTGTTTTTCTCGGACTTAATTTTGTCTATGGTCGATGGCAGATAAATTTGCAATAACGGTCATTGCCATTTCCTTAAGAGCGTTTACGCGATACGGCTTTTCATACAAACTTTCAAATCCTTATTTATCGAAATGAATTAACTGATTTTAATGAAACTTGGTATGCATACGCTAGATATCCAGGTCTAAATAGTTATCAGAGAAAATTTTTGAAAAAGCTTTTAGAGGGAGAGAGAGAGCGATTTTAAGTTTTTATACAAAGGAAAAATCACTATATCCTTCCCCTGAACTCTTTTTCGAAAATTTTCTCTGATAACGATTTCGACCTAGATATCTAGCGTATGCATTCCAAGTTTTTATTAAAATCGGTTCATTAATTTCGCAAAATAAGGATTTGAAAGGTACCGCGTATATCTCTTCGTAGGTACCTGGAAAATGAATAATGCTTCGTTTTTCATTACTAGAAAAAATGTAAAAGATCACGATAGATGTCGATTCAGGACAGCTATGTCTTTATTTCAGAATTAAGTATGTCAATAAATGTAGTTGGATCAATGACTGTTATTGTTAATTTGTCTGGCGTCGACCATACTCTTTTCTCTAATAAGTTCAATTTTTTGTGTCAGAATGGAACTTCGGCAGGGTCGACACAACACGTTTTTTCGTCCATTCCGTCCCGAAAACCACACAATTCAACCATTTTTGCTTTGGTCTTCCTCTCATCCATAAGTATAAAATTATACATATTTGTATGGCACATAGAATTTAGCATCAAACAGAATGGCTTCGTGTTTGTACTCTGTCAGTTTAACTGAACCTTAAATACAAGGTGTAACAGAATAAACGCAATACCTCTAAAGGGGTAATTGTACTCATCATTATGGGGCAAAAAGTACAACTTTCACTGCGGGGCCAACGCTGAAATCGCGAAAAAAATCGACTGCCCTATACATTTCTGTGAGCAAAACTCGACAAAATGTACTGAACAGCTGTTTTTTTTCGCGATTTCGGGATAGGTCCCATAGTAAAAGTTGTTCATAATGATGAGTGCAATGACCCCTTAAAGGGTATTGCGTTTATTTTGTTACTCGTTGTATAATAATCTAAGAGTAACTTAGTCTCAGGCCCGTGACTTGAACCTGGTTGTCATTACGTACATGTTATATTTCAACAGTCTGAATAGTTTGCTGATCTCTTATCAAAACATTTTCTACAAAGAGCTTTAAATTCTGCATGTCCATCTGTCCCTCACAATACAGCCTTCGCTAGCCACCAGCTTTATGTTATAAGCTCGCTCATTTACAGAAGGGTGAATAAGCATATCCAAATAAGAAATTTAAATAAACACGAAGCTAAAGCCAAACTACAAAACTGGCTGTATGATCAGGACTATTCCCGTACAGAGGATCTTATTTCTAAAATAATATAGGCACATAATAATAATCACTATTCTACAAAACCGAATACAGAAACCCATGCAACACCACAAGAACACTCCTCTCACGTTCAAACAGACGCCCCCAAACACAAACCACCCCTCTCATTCACCACACCACACCACTATACAACACACCACAACATAACACACCACACTACACCACCACATCTCCCTACTTTAACACAAACACCTGTACATTATTGACTAAATTTAAAATAAAATAGTTACCAGGTCATTATAGGTTCATAAATGTTGTCACATATAGATAAGGATTGTTTGTACACGAAGTTACAGTAGAACACTGACTCCTAAGTCACAGGGTCCCCCCCTAGTTTAGGAGGCAGGGTTTTCACTATTTATACAGCCTTTTTCCCAAATTTTAATGTTCCTATGTGTTTTTGTAAGAGCTTTGTATATTAAGGTTTTTGTGTTAATAAACTATTATTATTATTATTATTCAACGAAAATTTATAATTTATGATTTTCAAAGATAGTATATTCATTCAGTTAACTGCACAGACCTTACAACCATGACAATCTTCTATGAATTCAAGTTAATTTTCAAATGTTAAACAAGAAAACAAGAAACTCTATACAGGGTGTTCCAGAAAGGTGTGGTCATATTTAAGGGTGATGTTTGGTAGCTGATATACATTAAGGAAAAGCATTTACTTTAGTTCAATCACAGATTTGATGTCACCAACTGTATCAGACTGCTTGAAAAGTCATTTCTTCGGAAGTATATAGTCTTTTTTTCTGGTCGAATTTAAAAAAAAAAATCACATTCTTTATGTTTTCAAATTTTTTCCTTAATTATTTTCAGCTACCCAACATCATCGTTAAATATGACCACACCTTTCTGGAACACCGTGTATAAGTAATACAAAACAAAGTTCAAATACTTTTATAAGACCTTTTAATACAAATGAACACTTAAACAGCAACTTAAAAAAAATACAAACATCCGAATTGAGAACCTCCTCCTTTTTTAGAAGTCGGTTAATAAAGAATGAAAGAAAGAAGAAAGAAAATTAGTTTATTTGGCACACACAGATACACACAATGTAGGTACAAACAAGAATAAACATTAATTTTAAAACAAAACATTGTGTGCCCCGCGGAATGCTATAGTTGATATTCGAGTTGGTGGTGATGAATTAAAAAAAATCTAGAATTCAAGTTCAATAATATACCCCGTAACGATAAAAGACACTGTAAATGTCAATCTATACACTGATGACCAGTTGCCTGAACATATACATACATATATAAAGGTACTATTAGCACTTTGTTTAGGCGTACCTGCCTCTAGGGCTCATGCCTCGCTTCAAACAATGAACCTACAGCCTCAAGCTTGACTAGCGGTCCCCAACCCCCGCCATTGCGACAGAACATTGCGCCATAAATACCTGCCTATATTTTCACGAAAAGCCATGTTTTAATTTGAGCGAATTACTTGTTTATGAGCACAAACGAAATAATAATGCCCCGAAGAGATTGCCTTAAATAATAAATTATATTCGCATTTGTTCGTAGGTAGTTTATTTGAACACGTTATTTCCTTTAGATGTAGGTAAATGAGACAGAATTTGTAAAAAAGGAAAAAGATGTAATGTGATAACGAATATGTTCTCGAAAAAATAAAGTAATTAAGTACGATTTTTATACATAGATCAAATCTGGAGGTGCCGTGGCTAAATAATACCAGCCGCATGAGTATTTCTTCGAGGTTAAACAGTGCTTGTTGGGGTCGATTTGTGGATGGGTGAGGCATTCTCATTTCTAGACCTTTGATTATTAGTTAGTGGTGGGGTGGGTAAACCAGTCTTGCCAAAAGTGTCGTGTTACCAAGTTCTTAGGTTGTGAAGGTCGGAGATACAGTCGCTTCATCTTAATTCGTTATTGTTCACCAACAGCACCAGTGATCATTTTAATGATAAGTTAACGTTTTCCAGCTGCATCCGAACGTACTGAAAGCCGACCCCAAAATATTATGAGGCTAGGAAAAGGAAGGATAATTATTGATTGTCAGTAACTCTGGTTATTTTGGAAGATTCAATATTTGTTAACGCTTGCTGAGGAGTCTCGGTATGTTAAGATGGTCATCTTAACATACCGAGACTCCTCCGTGCCTCGGAAAGCATCCCGGCTGTCAATTGGAGATCTTTGGCAGTCGTTACGGATTGTCAGAAGCCAGAAAATCTGACAACAGTCTTGTCAAGAAGTACCGTATCACCCAGTTAATGGGTTGCGGAGGTCTGGTAGCTGCTGAATCCGGTTTGACTGGGAGCTGACCCCAATAAAGTTGGGAAAAGGCTAGGCAGATCATGCACATAAATATATAAAATCAATTGCCGTGCATACGTCTTGCAAAGGTTATAAACTGGCTAAACCTTTGTTTTATTTTTGTATTGTTCGCCTCAATACTGGTGAGAAAAATATTTTTTTACAATCAAATAAATTTTAGGTGGTACGAAGTTCTCCGGGTGATCTAGTTACTACTAAATCCAATTCCGTGACTCAAAAACAAACTTTTACCGTGTTAGAACGTTTCGTTCGTCCGTGATATCACTTCAACGATTCTATAACCATCTCGCCGTGTCGACTGGTGTCAGGTGTTGTGAACAAGAAGTGAGCTGTCCATCTATACAGTCAAGGCGTATTAACAGTTCATCTGACTTTTCACCGGGACATGTTTACAGAATCGATCGACCGTTTCACGACTTCACGAGGCACCGTGAAACAGCTGGGGATAATCATGATCGTCGGCGATACCCCGCAGCCTGCTTGTGACGTAATCACTATGTTAGCTCGCGCTCACTGTTGTTTGTTATGTTCCCTAATTATTATGGCTTTATTATAATGTTACTGTTATGAGGATGGGAGCGACAGAGTGGGCTTGAGTTTGGAAAGAAGCTGACTCATCACGTTTTAGACCAGATTATTATGTGGAGAATTCATCATCTGCCTAGCCTTCTCCCAACTATATTGAGGTCGGCTCCCAATCAAACCTGATTCAGCTGAATACCAGTATTTTACGTGGAGCAACTGCCTACCAGACCTCCACAACCGATAAACTGGGTAACACGGTACTTCTTGGCAAGACTAGTGTCAGATTTTCTGGCTTCTGACAATCCGTAACGACTGCCAAAGATCTCCAAATGACAGCCGGGACCAACGGCATAACGTGCTTTCCGAGGCATGTAGGAGTCTCGGTATGTTAAGATGGTCATCCACACACCAACCTCGGCAAGAGTTGCTTAACCTTGTAGATCGATCCGTGCCGCTATGATTTTATGAGTGTTCCTCAGAGAGGAATCTCCTAACAATACGCGCCGTGTCCAGGAGTAGGTACTGCTTTCTGGATCTTATATTCTTTATATAGTACAGAAGGTCTAAAAGGTATCGTGTTGCCCAATAACTGGGTACCTAGCGGTCGGATGGGCTGGTGCTCCGTGAAAAATACATGTCCTCGATTGCATCTGGCTAGACTTGAAGCCGGCCACAACATTGTTGGGCTAAGGCTAGGCTGATTGACACTTTATGTGCAATAGTGGCACATAGACGGTATATAAGGACATAGTAGACTGCCAAACTATGTATATGTCGCAGCCAATTAGCTTAATCAGCCATTTAATTGGTGACCTAGCCTTTTCCTTTAAATGCGCTGATTTTTCAGCGACCTAAGTGACATCTTTTGTTCAATATCGTTTGATGACTTGCCCATGTCACTTATGTCGCTGATTAAACGGTGCAGTTTAGCGAAAAGGCTAGGCTTTAAATGAATCGGCTGATTGAGGTATTTGGTTGCGACATAATATAAGCCGTTGTTACAGTGCTAACCTATACCTACAGCTGGAACCACAAGTTATTAAGTCGTAGTTTAGTTTGGTACTAAAATTACAGCTAAACCAATCCAATTATGTGCCTATTATTTGTAGGTAAAGGATCAAATAGATAGTTAATTTAGATGAGGAGGCCGAAATTATATCCCAAAGGGATTCCTGTTACAATAGATAGGAAACAGGATGCCGCAGATTCTGAGACTCCTAGTTCCAATCAGATTTAATGACTTAACTACAACTATTAATTATCTGGTTTGTTGTAATTTGCTACTTGCTAGGTCCTAACAAAATAAAGTTAAAAAAACTGGAGTCTATAAAATATATTTAGGGGCCATTCATTTATTACGTAAGACGATGTAGGGCATCGACTATGTCTTAATTTTTTCTTACAAGGGGCCACCCCCTTGTAGTCTTAAAACCAAAGTTTAATACCACAAAAAAATGTAACACCTTTGTAGGTACTCGTACAAATAAAACATTTCTTAAATTATTGTTACTTAGAAAAATAAACATTATTAAAATTTGTATTCATTTTTTCCTGTAGATTCTTACGTAATTAAGATTAAACCGGGATCGAGGATTAAGGATAAGGAAGTGGGCACGGGTTTTAAGCTGATCAGTGTTTACTTTAGGGTACGGTGGGGCGCACGTTTGTGGTAGCACTTTTACCTCGAAGTGGTCTCTAAATAACACGAGGCCTCCTTTTACTGGTTTTGTTTCCAGTGATGTGCGGTCTACCTCTTAAACTTTAATACTGCAGTATTACTATGCTGTAATTGCTGTATTGTAAATTGTTATGTTGTAAAATAAAGAGTATATCCATCTATTTACATCGCTACAATTTCCATATTTGAACTAAATGTACAGCTGCTGAGATATAGGGAACCTTATTCCTACGTCGACCTGCAAAGCCGAGGACACAGGGGTCACGCACCGCGCGTGTAAAGCGTGCTTGTGTGCGTGTTGTAGCCTTCGACGCGGCTCCAACTACATCGCTCGTGTAGTACGCGCCTGTTTTATCTCACATACTTGCGATATGTTCTCCATAGGGTAGGAATGAGACAGCGTATATTTCAATATTTTTATGAGTTATTTAGTGTGTGTCTCATTCATACCCTTGGACCACGAACAAAATTGTAGAAGTCTGTGTTTAAGGTTATCTTTAAGCTTGAGGGTATGCTGCGGAAATAAAAAAATATTAATTCGCGCTGTATTTATTGGTAATCTCCGTTTGAAGCTTTCGGTGGAGACGTGAAAGGAAGTAAGCAATTTTGGCAGCAACTATTTAAAATTAACGGTCGTAAAAAAGTACTGAAGTAACTCATCTTTATAAAAAGTTTTTTTTATAACAAGAAGTAAGCACAAAATCTTCATTTCACACCTTATCATACCTTGCCTACTTCATACTCCAAGCCATAAACCTTTTAGGTGGAGCCCGGGGCATGATTCCCGTGATTTGGAGGGAATAAGCCCGAGATGCGAGATACGACCCGGGTCTACGCGCCCGGGTATAACCGCCCGGATATAGGTACCCGATCTCAATGGCGTACTACGGTTTATTTACGAGACGCGCCTCAGGAAGGGAGCCTCTAAACTTGATAACATCCGTTTAGGGAATGTCTTGAGATGTTCTTTTGTTTTCGAAGCGAATTGCTTCGAGAGGCGTCCAATCTTCCAGAACAACGTGATCGGCGATGTATATCAATGAAGTAATGAGATGGGGTCATATGGAGCACTTGCCATAACGACCTGCCAGGAACTAAAGAAGGAAACTCATTATAATTGGAAAACACGTGTCCGTATTCTGAGATGGAACAATATTTAGATTGGCCCTTAATTTCATCTGCTCGAAAGTGATGATGTGTGTACGCTTGCCTAGAAGTAACGTATTCACTGGCTCTACCCCGACCAAAACCTTGCGCTAGTGCGTTTTTCTTCGTTATTCAGAGGCTAGTAACTCATTAGATAAGAGAAATAAACTACATCTAAAAGCACATTATTAATTTTTGATATCCTATCATCACATTCCACGTTTTAATTTGTTGTTATGTGTTATAAATACATTTAAAAAAGACTTTTAAAAAATGACTAAAATTATTAATTTCTTGTATTTGTTGCTAAAGGCAACGTTCTAATCATTTGAGGATTAGACTAATGGATTAAAAATCTAAATTATGCACGTTTTATTTCATTTCGAAAGATCGCTTTTCTTTTTTTTATTAAAATAATTGTGTGAATTCTATGATAAAAAGGCATGTGCGGGGTGCGGGCGGCAGTGCGCTGCGCGCTTTCGTACGAGGAGGCCGTGTCGCTCTCGTCGTCTTCGCTCCGTGTTATGTTTTCAAAAATGTTTAATATTACATGAGTACCTACCATAGAGTATATGTACCTACTTATCAGCCGTTGTTTTTTACTGCGAAAAGACGCTACGATTGTGTTATTGTCATAAGAAGCATTTTATTATCAAGTAAGCTACAGCTCTAGATGAATGACATTCTGTAAGTAATTTGATGCATTATGCAAAGTTTACCTACTTTTATTCCGCTAAATGCCTACCTTTGTAATTAAATTTTTAAATTTCCCTCCTATATAAATCTATTAATAAAGGAAACAACCCTCAAGGCAAAATATAACGGCTAGAAAGTAAAAGAATAAACAAAAATGCGAAAAAAAGCTAAATAGGAAACCAAAAAAGCGTGCCTTGTTCTTAGAAAAATCGAAACAGGACCACAATTATGATCAAGACTGCACAAAACCTGACATGCCAATCGATGTTTTCAATAAAATTAAAGAAAATGTTATGGAAAATTTAAAGAAAACTGATGAGGAAAGAAGTTTAATCAAACGGACAACCGTTTTACAATGTGAATGCAGCGACTGGCCAGAGTTGCGCAGGTCGCTATTAACCGCTTCCAACTTTGGAAAAGTTGTCAAACGGCGAAATGATACACGTTGTCATAACTTTGTAAGAGACTTATTGTACAAAACCAACATTGACCATGTGTCGTCAATTAAACGTGGCAAAGACAATGAAAACATTACTATCAAGCAATTAGAAAGGCAAGAAAATATTAAAATTGAACCTTGTGGTCTATTTATTGACGAAGAGTTGCCATTTTTAGGTACCACTCCAGATGGCTTATGTAGCGACGACACTATTGTTGAAATAAAATGCCCGATAACGGCATTCAAATTGGGTTTAGAAGAAGCCATAAAAAAAGAAAAGTGAGCTTTTGTAAAATCACAAAAAAGGACCGGAAATCAATAAAAACCACCAATCGTTAGTACCATTGTGCATCAAGTGCAGGGGCAACTACACGTTACTAAACGATCAAAGTGCTTATTTGCAGTTTGGTCGGAATACATCGATAGAGACGATAAATTCTGGAAGGAGAATATGAAAGAAAAGCTTTCTTCATTTTATGTAGATTGTTTGTTGCCAGAATTACTCGACCCCCGGTACCCTCGAGGTATTAATATAAGAAATCCTTCATTCATCGAAAAGGCAATGAGGAGTAAGAAAAAAATAAAGAAAATATTGAACCTCAATTAAATAAAGAGATTGAGTTGACAGCAGTTATAGATAGAAGTGTAGTTAACGAACCTTCGGACGTAAACACACTTACATGTACCTGTTATTTAGATTTTGGGGATATGTAAACTAGAAATGTCAGAAACGAAGTTCCTTCTTCCACGATGATTTAAATAAAAAACAAAACTTTCGCAGTCGCCATATTCAATTTTCATTTTTACTTCACTATCAGCTTTAACAGCCTCAAAAACCATGAAAATGACGAAAAGATATGAAAGTTTTTGCAGCCGCAATCTTGGATTTTCATTTTGACCAAATTCGCCACATTCATTCATTCAGATATCGATCACGACCCATCACGATCATCATCTATCGAATGGTTGATGGTTTAGAAGTTGTGAGTGAACAGATGAATATACACATACATACCGGTCAAATTCATAACCCTCCTTTTTGCTTCGCCGTGTCTGTGAATTCTAAGGTCTGTGACTTTTACTTGTATTTGTAAATTGTTCACTAAATGGCGCTAGTAGTGTTTAACGAAGTATTGTAGAGGTGGGGTGCGGCAAAGAGGGAACGAATGCTCAAGGTCATTTGGTCAGGGAAGCGCCTTTAGGTTGTAAAATAAGGAGGTTACTTAATACATCTCCCAATGGACCTTGCATTGGTAGATCGATGTGGCGACGCTTGCGAGTGGCTCTTGTCCAGCAGCAGACGAAATAATCATGATGATCATTCATTGCTGTGATAGGCATGTTACCGTTAGCAGAGCCGGTTGCATTTTATTTTTAATTGTATTGTATTTGTGAGTGTGTTTTCTGTATTTGTCTATATTTGTGTGTACTCCACACAGGGCTGCCAGATGTACGATTTTAATCGTACTCCTACGATTTTTTGGCATTTTTACTCATGTACGATCGTTAGACCAAGATCGTACGGAAAATGTACGATTTTTACATACCTGGCAACATTTCATAATGAAACGAACGTGCTCCACTGGCAAGTGGCAAGTATGAGTTTCGGGGAATAAAAATAGATGACGAATGGCACAGTTTTCCCAACATTTTAGATGAAAATTGGTTTAACTATGAATACCGACGAGTTTTGGTGCGTCATCAAAAAATAATTTGAAAATTTTAAAACACTAAAGGAAGGAGGAGGAGAAAGGAAGTAGGGAACAACAGAAAAGTTAAACAATATGACCACAGCTTTGTATTATAATCTTTATCAATAAACAGTTTTATGGCATTGCTTTTCTAAAACTAAACGAATTTTAGTTATTTACTTACAGGTTAATACAAATTTTGTACTTCTAGGTTGTACGATCTTTTCATTTCAAAATTTCCTTGGCATACGATTTTTTTGTGGTTGCCGTACGATCACAATTTTTTTGCACCTGGCAGCCCTGACTCCACATATGAGCTAAGATTGCTCGAATTAAATGTATTTTATTTATTTTATTGCTGATTAACACAATCGTGTTGATACTGGTTATGTTTTGCCAGTGCGCAATTCTTTCTATCTACCCATAAGCGTTTAAAGGTCGTGAAGCCTTTGTTCTTTCTATTTGATTTATCCGTTTGGCGCAAGTTTCTTCTCTGCAGTGCGGTGACGCATGCATTGCCGAGTTATTTATATTTTTGCTGCATTACGCTGTGGGGGTGTTAAATGCTAAGAGCATTTTGTACGTATAATTGTATACTTTATTTATTACTCGAGGAAATAGTCGTGAACAACATAACGGGTTTCTTTATTATGAGATTTGAATGAGACAACATTCAGTGGCAATAAATTGTAAAACAGGTAAAGTTTTGTTTATGTAATGTCTATTATGTTTCTCCAAACTGGAAATGAAGGTTCGCACTAAATTTTTATGAAATAATGTAAAATAAGTTCTTAAGTTGTTTTGAAAATATTACTGTGCATACTATTGCAGTTACCTATAGATTAAATTTATTATCACATAATAGACAACAATGTCTGTAATATGATAAGTCTCCTTCCTAGCAGAAATACCACCACCACGCTTCCTAGTGAACCCAGGTGAAGTTTGGTTTTTTGGTTTGTGGATTTGTCTTTTGTAATTTTTGACGTTGTTGAGTCTCTTTCTTATTAACGACTTCAAAAAAAGAAGTAGGTTCTCAATTCACTGTATTTTTTTTAAATAGATTTAGTTGGTCGCTGTGGTAATCTAAATCTTATGAGCTTTACATAAGGTCACCCTTACAGTAAAATCCCTGCCTCCTTACATCGTGATCATACCCAAACCACGACCGTGCAATAAACTCGACCGTTCTATGACACCATCTTGACCATTCTTTCACAGACACACACACACAACGTACGCTATTCACGACGATGTCTTCCTCGTAATATTTTTAATCAAGATGTGATGTGCCGCACTCGCCGCTTGCTGTGCCCTGACCTTGTGATGTGGGCTGGCTAGACGAGGGAATACGTTATGTTATTATATTTGTACTGGGGGAGAATAAATTATAATTATGTAGAAGTGGTGAATACAAAGCGTGCAGAATAATTTGTAAGAAAGAAAGAAAAAGCGTTAATTGTACAGGTACTTATAAAAATATTATTTGGGGAGGTAATTTTTGTTAAGTATTTGTGATCATTCGCACAAACAAAGAAGTTGCTGCTTATCTTTTTGACTTAATAAGTTAGTCGCCTTTTACAAGATCTATGAGAGAAGAACATAACCAAACCTTTGACGCTTACAACTCAACAAAATCTGGGTCAGTACCAAAGATAAAAGGAACACACAGGATAACCTCGTTTTCAGCAGGATCAAGACACATCATGACGTCACCATCTGTCAGAGCACCTTGTATGCGCCTGCACTGAAAGTAAAGCCGCAATCAGTATGCGTGGGTGACACGAGTGTCTCTGAAACAGTCTCTGACACTAGTGTCCGACACTTCTCTCGGATTACTGAGAGTAAAGTGCGGCTGTGTCTTGTGCTTGCTGTGTAGGCAAATGAACAGGTATGATAAACAAGGCTGTTAAGTAATAGGCGGTGTGTGTGTGACACTGTTTAATTTTGGTTTTCGGGTTACTATGTAGGTCGTAGCGACAGAATCTGCTAGAAATTATGTCATGTAAGACTGCAAGATTCAGCCTGACAGTAATTTCTGTTGTTTCTAAGTATGGAGAAGAGTATATTTGTAACATATTTTATCTAAGCTCAAAACTTGCTAGAACTTATAACAATATGCTTCGAACTGCGCATTGATAATTTTTGCTCAGTCATTTTCCTCAAGTATATTAATTATAATACTAATATTTATTACAGAACAAGCTTAATATCAAATACAATAATAACATAGGCTGTAGGTACCGAACTAGGCATTGTCTGTATCTAAGCTAACAGCCCAAATCAGATTTTTTTAATTTTTCGTTGGTGCGTTTACAAACATACAAACTCACATACACAAACAGCCAGACCCGGAACAACTATCTGTAGGCCATACAAATTCTTTTTACGTACGGGAATCGAACCCACGACACACAGCGCAGCAGCCCATCCCTCAACCACTGCACCAACCGTTTCGTCAATTATTTTGAAGTTGATTAACTTGATTAACAAACTACTGTTCTGTCTTCATATGTTCCTACAAGGAATTCGGCAATTGCTCATCAATTACTCGAATCACCCACATATGAATCAGTTATGTTACCTTGTCCATTGTGTCCGACGTACTAAAATGTACAATCAGTATGCATCCCGACCGACGGCGAGTGTGCCTCTGCTCTTCTGGCGCACTTTGTACAAGTACTGGTACGTGGTCGCTTTCAGGACGTCGATTGTTAGTGAAAATAGGGTTGGTACAGTGTATGTGCTGGTAGAATCTCTTAGTGATAAACGTGAGTTGTGATTTGGAGTAAAGAATAAGTTTTACTATTAAAACACATTAAAGTAATTCAATCAAAGTTAACAGAAACCCTGCCTAATTTCTGAATATAAAGCTGAAAATGATGGATATAAAACTGAGACAAACTTAGGCTAGCGACTGGTATCGTCATCAGTGTGGTGTAGAGGAATCGATTTACATCAATTTAAACTTTAAAGGAAGTTACGCCAGTATGTTTATAAGTATTATTTTAAAACTTAGATTAACTTAAAGTCCATGCACAGTAGATAAAGCAATAAAAAACGAAATGCCTACTCATGACTCAGAATTAAATACAACCCACAAACGATGACACATAATGTCTTCCCATTACATACAATTATGTTACCATACGTTTTACACGTGTACAACATGTACATACATAGGCAGGTGTATTATCAACAGCTATAACACGTAACAACGTTGTGAACGTGTTCGCGACGCTCGTTTACCATAACACGTAACATTATCATAACGCGCTTCAATCAGCTCGCGTCGACCTGTGGACATCTCGAATCAAATCAAAATCAAAAGTCATTTATTCAAAATATGTTGAAAATCAGCACTTTTTACCCGACTATGGCGAAGCAAAAAGGAGGGTAATAACCCTCCTTTTTGCTAAAAAGTCAATATTTATATGAAAGAAGACAGTCTCCCAAAACGCCCGCTCGTCACCACCTCCTAGTGTTTTAGCTGGGAAGAAGAAGTGGCGCAACAAACTCCCCAGCAACACATCTGTCTGTTACGTTGGAAGAACTTGAATTTATACATTTAAATAGAATTGCCCAATCCCAAAGTAAACATACCGAAAATTAATTATTTATTTGTCTCTACTACCGTAGCTACCTCAAACAACAAATGTTTCAGCTTCGCTACCACATTCCTACATTACTATAAAATTTACTTATGTACACCAAAACTATTTGCTTACCTTTTCTCTCAATAAACTTAAAACATGGCCGCCGTACGTGATGGCTACGCCGTAGCTCCGTAGCCCCGTAGCAGCGTAGCAGCGGTGGTAGCTCGTAGCACGCACTACACATTATTATAACACACTGTTCCCCGGGGAGGAAGCCTGTGTATATCTTATTATTTTAATTAACTGATGTTTTTACTACTGTGTTTATTTTAAACGTGAATATTGTTTTATTATGGTGGGTGGAAAAAATGCTTCTAAATGTTATTTTTGTTAATTAAATAATTTCTAAGGTTACTGTTTTGTTGCCAGTGGATTTAAAACAACATTGTTTTGTCATTTCTAACGATCTCTAAAGAAAACAAAATTAGAAACACATTTAAGATAACTAACGATGATTAGAAATTTTCTTCATCGAATTACAAAGAAATAATCATCTACAGCATTTCTACAACATATTTCAGTATTAGACGAATTTATTCCTACACAAAGGTATAAATTATCGTCGGTCTCTCTTTGTAGTTTAGTTACATTTTTATGCTCGATTTATGTAAATTAATGAAGAAGCGTTAATTGCTTTTCATGAACCTTTTAATTGAACTTTAAGAAATTATATTATCATATTTAATCTTCGCTGCGAACATAAATTCAAATAAGAATAACCAATCATGAATAACACGAATGAAACAATCGCGTGCTACGGCGTAGCGTGGCGTAGCGCTACGAGCTACGCGTCGGGGCTACAGTGATTGCGTAGCAGCGGGGGTCACAATAGACCGCTTACTGGTTACCGGAGGGCCCCTCGGGGGGTCCCAGTGGGCCCCGGCGGGGAGCATATTCACTGAGAAAGGATAATGACCTGGTAAATGGTGACTTAGCTTTGATAAATTGGATCCGTTGTTCGGAAATATGATTTTTGTGATGTTGGGAGATTAATAGGTACTGTGATATTATCGTGGGGTGCGTGGCTTTAGTCGTGAGTGAGGTATCATTCTCTGTGTGTATACACAAACGACACACGAGCGGAGACGCGGGTGACAGCTAGTATTAGCTGTCGCCCACGGCTCCACTCGTGTGTGGTTAGTTCTTTATAACATTTTTTTCTTAAACTTTGCCCCACACTAGGAATTTCTCCTGTATCGTGGGTGCGTTTACAAACATACAAATTCACATCCAGACCCGGAACAACTATCTGCAGGCCATATAAATATTTATTCCGTGCGGGAATCGAACCCGCGACACACAGCGCAGCAGTCAACTGCTCAACTACTGCGCCAACCGTATCGTCGTTATAAATCATAGCCTTTTTGTTAATCTGATGTATAAACTATGTTGGTGATAAGTTTCATCGAAATGTCTTCAGTTGTTTGCATGAAGGAGTAACATCCACCCATTCATCCAACCCCACAAACTTTTACACTTATAATATTCTTTTAAGTAAAATTTCATTCGCTCATGTGTATTATGAAACTTACTAAACACAACCGCATGATAAACTGTTTTAGTAAACTTAACTACTCGTACTGTTTAAGTTCTAAAGTACTCTAGAATCGTTGTTCTCTAAGTTCCTTTCTATAACAACTTAAAATAATTCAATACCACTCACAACTTCCTCAACACTAAACAAACCTCCATTCACTCGTGTTTAATAAACATTAGAATTAATTCGACGTCATCAGGTTCTGTTGACTTCCTACTGAGCAAGCATGGCTCCATAAACTAAGGAATTTAAATATGACATCAACGTACGATGGGTTCTCGTTGGTTCACTATAACTGCTGGGAGCTTATGAACTGAAGACATGCGACGTGTTTGAAGACACCCACAAACGACCTACATCCTATACAAATTGTGATCAGTTGACGACAATTTTGTAAGGGAAAATCAGATTTTTTTTTAGGAACTGACTATGGCTTTCTTATGGGAAAGTTGTTCATTTTCATGGGCAGAAGTTTCTAAAGTTTGCGCATTGGGAAAAAAAAATACCAAGTATAGTTGTTGATTGAAGATGTATGTTGGCAATATTCATTATGAGTACGATTAACTTATAGCTGCGTACCCATGCTGAGTTTTGGACCAAACATAAATAAAACTGCTATTTTCTATCGACAAGCTAAGTAGAAGATGATCAGAACTTGGTTAAGTACCTTCGATCTTCGGGAACTCTTATACAACTGCTGCCAAATCGGAATGAGTTTTACTGTATACGATTTACGACTATTTTTTCTATAGTCAGATAACTTTAAGCTGTGCCAACCAACCTATATAAAATATGGCAGCCAGCCATATTTATTCTTCCGCTTATATTGTCTGACTATTGAATTGTCAGTCCTAAGGGCTGATTTCTTCCACGTCAGATTATTCAAAAAATAATGTTTTTTTTTTTCAGTTTCTAAACACAAAGACTGTCAGATGTTGTTTTTATTCCACAGATAAAATCAGCCAAGAATAATCACATTTATGGTTGGATTCTCAAACGTCACATATTTCAAATATACCGAAGCATTTATTTTATTCGTGAAGTCACAATCACCCTGAATTACAGTACCTAACTACAATCCGTGTAAAAGTACACATCAATATTGCAGGTGACACAACTGGACGCGCTCGCAAATGACTGCAATTCATTAATAAGCTATCTGTCATGTGCTGCTGACGAGTTATCTCTGTCTGTTCACGCTATCAATAACTTATGCCTCACCAGTTTCTACCAGAGGTTTCGCCCGCTTGAATGTTGGAAGTTATCCCAAGACGACATACTTACTTAGATAAAAAACCTATGTGCTATTTCAGACTATAATCTATCTCTGTGCCAAATTTAATCCATTCAGCCGTTCTAGCGGGATTGAGTAACAAACATCCATCCATCAAACTTTCGCGTTTGTAATAAAATATGTAATAGAACATCATGACACTGTTCATTACTCGTAGTTTATAAACGTGACTAGCCTTTTTAGGAGCCACGTGTAATAGTGGGTCCACACGACACCGAACTTTGTCAGCGCAGGCAGTTCAGTTCAATTATTGATTTCATGCAACTGCATTAGACTGCTTGAAAAGTGACATGATTGGAACTTTTTAGTTGTTTTTTGTAAATGTTCTTTTTTATTTTCTACATTTTAGTGAGTTATATTTTTGGAATCGCCTCTTCGAACCCTTTATTTTGATACCCCACTTAATATAGCTCGTCGACTTTATGTTTTTTATTTTTCACAATATGGCGTCAAACAGACGCCATATTGTATTTTGATTACTCTCATGTCTGTAGTAGTACTCGCAAGATTAAGACGAATCAATTGACGTAAGAATGATTAAAATCGGCCCAAGCGTTTGGTCACTATAGTGCCACAAAAGAACAAACATACATACATACATACATACATATATATATGCTGATGAAAACATTACCCTGACTTGCGTCTCGCAGTCGGGTAAAAATGTCTGCATAGACTTCAACAAAGTCTGCGCAAAGTCTGACAAATATCGGTTACTCAGAGTTAAAAGTCGGCGCAGACACGAGTCTGTATCGTGTTAATGCACTATAAGCTAAGAAAGTATAATCAATCAACTTCACATAATATTAGTTCAAGAAGACACATTGACAATCACTCATCGTGTTCACTATCCCTAAGTCAACAAAGTTTGATACACGAGACCGAGCAATCAATGACAGACAGGAGTGCTCAACCTAAGCTCCGTTTCAAATTCAGCACAGCGCGGCAGCGGTCGTGTCAGTGAGTGTACAATGTCACCGTACTCGTACACTGTGTGCCAAGCGCACAGGCCACCGAGTAAACTAATTAGTGCTGCCCTCCGTGTCGTATTATTAAATCTCTTTGTTACTTCCCTTTGTTCATTATAACGGTGGGCCGCTGTGTTTGCACGCGTGTGTACGTGATACAATTCGTTGGATGGACGTGAATGGGACTGTATGATTAATTGTGTTAGACTCATGGTGAGAACTGGGTGCGTTTTTTTATGTGGCGTTGTCGTTGTTATTAGATTTTTTTATTCAGAGTTCGAAGTCTTTATCGTGTGGACCCACTACAATTTCGTGCCCTTAGTCACAGTAGTCATAGGTACTCGTACGTTTTATTGATCTGGTAATACGGTTACACTTCATCAAGCTTATATATGACACACAACATGACATGCGGCCACCTTGTAATTATGTAAATGTGTACATTCATGATTACAAACATTTTACGTAATTAAAACACCGAGTGTTGATGCATAAGAATGATTTTTGAAAATAATTGTTTGTATGTTTTTGTGACGTTTTAGGTGCTATTTTTGTACGTGTATCGCACTTAATACTAACACACTAGGAATGGGGATTCGATTTGCGGAATTTGTTCGAAAGAGTCACCGCGGCCCTGGAACGCAAAGGGCATTTAGAGGAACACGGATGGGTTTTAGTCAATAAGAGTCTGACACTCCCTTCCGCTCCGCCCAGAGCAGAAGGAGTCAGTTGATGATTTCCCATGCTTAAAAAAAAGGGAGTTGCGATCCCCATCCCCCTCCACCGAAAGCAAAAGGTATTTTTATGGCTCATCTATTATATTGGTGTTTCACGAAGTATCCCCAATAGTATTTCGTCCAAAGCTCATTGATATTAATTTAGAGTCTGGCAGTATGAATGGGCGGCGAAACGCTGCGGCTAAATAATGGAGGCACTCTCTAAAATGTGTAGCGATGTAGGTCAAAGCGTGACCCGAGCGCTTCGGGCGGGGCTGCAGTGTCAGCGAGTATAAGAATGGAGCTGTGTCTTCTAAGAAGTCAAAAACATTTTAGATGTAGTAGAAGAAAATTCAAGAACTATTACCATAGCGATCTAATCTGGCCAAACAAACGGTACCTATTTCAAACGTTGCCAGAAGGTTGCGTTTCTATAAGCCGCATTCTTCTGTACTGTTATATTATTTTAGTAAACTAAGGGAACACCTTAAAAAAATATTTCTATATATTATACTAACTTCAACTGGCGGCTTTGCAAGTGTGAACGCCGAAAATTATTTTGTAAAATCAGCCGTTCCGTTAAACCGAAAACTTTAAGCGAAAAGTCGAAGACCACATATTTAGTAGTCTTCCACAAGGTGGACAAACGAGAAAACAAGTCTACACTAGACCGGTTGCTGAGGATGCTTGGAGGAGCCCCACGGCCATTCGTGACCGTCTTACAGCTGAGATGATGATGATGACACTTACGTACATAGTTATGTTACAACCGCCCCCCGCTTCAACTAGCCCCACGGTCCCCAGCCCCGCTAACGACCAGTATAATGATGAAACACGCGCCGGCTAATGCTTCGCGAATGGCGCACTACAGTTATTGCACTTGTTGTTACAGACACACCCTGTATATACGTAGGTACCTCTGTGGGTATACACACCTGATTCATGACACAGGATATTACTTTGAAACTCTTTGATACTGCTGGATGGTCACCAACATTCACTAGCTCGA
The DNA here is from genome assembly GCA_947386135.1 of Melanchra persicariae. Taxonomy (NCBI): domain Eukaryota; kingdom Metazoa; phylum Arthropoda; class Insecta; order Lepidoptera; family Noctuidae; genus Melanchra; species Melanchra persicariae. The sequence continues at coordinate 905,812 of OX376655.1, read as the reverse complement.
TTTTCAACTAAAGCCAAACCAGAAGAACTATTCGATAACGCACCGAATCCATCACATCTTATTGTCGTTGTAAAATATTCCTTATATGTAAAATGCCAGTCATTAAATTAAAGACAACTTCAGACGAAGAGCAGGAATCCTTTGATAAATAATCAATTACTTAATTTACCTAATTTTTATGTTAATCTATTCTGGAGTTGAGATTTGAAACGAATGTCTTAATTTATTTAATATCTTGCTATCAGCTTATCAATTCACGTCGTTGTCCTAATAGTGCTTGCTTATCCTAACAGAAACATGTAACAGGCCATCGTAATACTGGATAACTTTTTTTCCAGTGCGCAAACTTTGAGAACCACTTCTGCCCATGTAAATGAACAACTTGCCCCAAGAAAGCCATAGTCAATTCCTAAAAAAAAATTTGAACTTCCCATACAAAATTGTCATCAACTGACCACAATTTGTATGGGAGACTCAATTTTTTTTTTAGGAATTGACTATGGCTTTCTTGGGGAAAGTTGTTCATTTACATGGGCAGAGGTGGTTCTTAAAGTTTGCGCACTGGAAAAAAAATTACCCAGTATAATGTACGTTTCTCCATAGTGCTACATTGTGGTCAGTGTAAAGGAACTTGAAACAATATCTGCTCGACTGCAGTGAACTATTGATCGTTGCGTTACCACAAACTGTTCACTTTCTCACAGGATTGCAGCAACTACTGTTATTTGCCAGCTATTGGCACTAGCCTCCACATATAACACAATTTAAGGTGTTATCGATTGAGTCCGGTCATTCTTGGTTTAACGACTCCATTAATTGCTACCTGTTTTCTAAACTTTAATGATTTTCCAGAAGTAATCCATACTATTAATATTGTACATGCGGCAGTAACTCTGTCGGTAATATAATGTCTGTATAAATAACTGTTACCTTTTTACGTCTTAAAACTTAGCATACGAGTTTCGAAAGAGTCACCGCGGCCCTGGAACGCAAAGGGCACTAGGAGGAGCACGGATGGGTTTTAGTCAGAAAGAGTCTGATACTCCCTCCCGCTCCACCCAGAGCGGAAGGAGTCATTTGATGATTTCCCATCCTAGCTGCTGCCGGAAACGAGTAAGTTTAAAAATACCTTGCTTGCCTTTTTCATCATGTTGATCAATGAAAACCGTAGCAATACTATCAAACCGCGCTTAAGTTTAGACAACATGCAACTATTGTAAGCGCCAGATAAACTTACAATAAAGTACATTGACCTTTCCCTAGTATCTCTTCGTAGATAGCCGAACAATAAATTATTAACCGTTTTTCATGACCAGAGAACGTAAAGGATCACGATAGAAGTCGATTCAAGACAGTTTTATGTCTTTATTTCTGTTTTTGATATTAAGTTTGATATAAAGTCTATTTATGTATGTGGGGCGATTATCGTTATTGCACATTTATCTGTGTGTCTATCAAATTCTACTATTTTTTAAGCAACGTTCGCATTCGCATGTCAGTCGCAATCTGTCAAAAATGAATAAAATTGAGGTTATGAAAAGAGGTTATAAAACGTTAGTAGAATTGGCCCTCTGGTGTCTACCATAGCTTTATACAATGACGGTCGGAAAGTCAAAATTCGAAAAAAGTCAACAGTATAACAGTAGTTACATGTACATTGTACATAAGTAGGTCACCTTCATACAATTTGTACACAATCGACCCCACCTATGTTTAACAGTAAAAGCCACCTATTTCCCTAGATAAAAAAATAATTACTCATAAAGCAATTTACTTACAAATAACCACCAACAAGGCTGTGACTGTACATTCGGTACAAAGACAGGTAATTGCCTCAGTAATTAAATTAACTCCATGACTCGTACTTCCTGCCCTTTTAAAAGCTTTCAATGTAATTAGTTTCTTAGTATTATTGTTACAAAGTGTTTAATCATCTATTCATAATTTATTTCTTATTGAATTCAGCTGAGTTAGAGAGAGATTTTGCGTAGCGTTCGTCGACGTAAATTGCTGAATTTATGCTAAAATTTTGCTTTTCTTTTCACACTGTTTTGCGCAGGGTTGTTTTATTAAACTCTCTGCCTGCCGTTTTCGTTCGTTTTATGTCGGCCATCTTTTTTCAACCAAAATATCTGGATACCTTTGTTTGATCGTCAAACTTCACTATATTTTATCTGGCTTCGTTGTATTTGTAACTAGTTTTTCCCCGCGGCTTCGTTCGTTGAAATATAATTTTGTTCTATTTTAAATTTTTATATATTTGTGTTCATCTCTCTTGTTCCTACATGCTTCTCTTTTCGCCGGGTCCTCAACAGCCACCAACTTTTTAGCATCTTTCACACAACATCCATCCATCGTTTCACCTGAAAATCCTTTCATACAATTTATATTCTCACCCCACTCACATCAAAAAGCCTCCATATTTAACACAAAAGATTTCAAAGGCTGTCTTCAATCACAGCCCTGCTTATCCCGTCAGTCATACGTCAGTGGTGACGTCATGACTGAACGCCTCGTACGAGAATACGAGAGTAGCGTAATTGTCGGCTGACGCTTTCAATAAGTAATTAGCGACAGTTCCCTCTCCTCGCTCGTTGTTTATTCATTAACTGTTTATACATTGAGTGCGTCAGTAATACAGGATGGCAGTAGTTACAGCGTTGGAATACGTTCGTTGATTTGTAAGAGTCGTGATAAGGATCTATTTGATTATTTTCGTAGCAATACTAATCGGAATGCAGGAGTCTAAGGCCCATATTCCAAGTCAGATTAAAACCACTCGAGCAAGTAGCCATAATTACGGAAAAACCTTCCCGTATTGTCAATAAGTAACAAGTTATAACTGAAATGGACAGTCTATATTTTGATTATTGGAGGTAAAATCGAGGGGAGGAGATGACTGGGAATATGGACCTCTCTAGAATGCCGAGCAGAAATCAAAATCCAGGTTGAGTGCCAACACTTTTTGAACGCCTAAGTTCTACATAAAGACAGTCCCCCTTAACACCCGTCACCACTTCCGTCAGCTGACGAACTATTAGTAATAAAGCACGGCAATAATTCCTTCATAAAAGTAGTCGCCAATCTTTACAAATCTTCATGAGATCAAACACAAAAGATGGACGATTGGACAGCTTTTTCGAAGTAATTGCATATACATACGACGCGCTGAATATGAAGGGTCACTGGTGGATGGTTGCATTTCAAATGCCTATAGGCCCGTGCTGCCTAAAAACGGCTGCTGGTAAAACAGCTGCAGTATCGGTATGGGATTGTTCTCGAATGTGAAGGCACTCCGTAACAGAACACATCTTCGAACGAACTTCATAAGCAGAAGCTTATTAGAAAGATGCCTACTATATTAGAACCTAAATAAAGCCACAGAATTCTAAAATACATAGTTTCCAATTTGACTGTTTACAAGACCATAAAAGAAGAGTGCTAATATACGAGGTCGGAGGCCAGTCATATAAATTAGCATAACAATGTTACCTGAACAAAATGCCGCCACATTTCATCGTAATCGCTTCCACAATAGTCGTATAAAACCGAAGCTCATTCTACTTTCCTTTTCTCCGTTCATTATTCAAAGTTTATGAATTATAAAAACTCAACAAAGTAAAGGTAATAAAGGGGAGGTTAGAAATGCTGGCGGCGACCTCGCCCGCGACGCTGAGCGATGCCGCGCGGTTAGCGGGCTTAACAAAGGTACATATTTAAAATTAATATTCACTTACCAGGTAGTTTATCTTCTTTACAATATCAGCTAAACTTACTTCAGCTGATAAGGACACCAAATAAAAAGCTACTACAATGAATGGTTCAAAAGAAATAAGCCATACAAGTTTTGGCGGATCGCTTGTTCCCGTTTTCAACCCACGCTGCCTTTCGCGCGAGTAGCAGAGCTCCGCATCGGCAAGATTTTTTCCGGCACTTTCAAGAATCATCGTCATATTTCACCCAAATTACACAAATCCCTCATGAATATGAATCTTAACCTTCCTTATGAATCACTTTGTCCATTGGTGAAAAACCATATGAAAATTCGTTCGATGTCTTTGCGTTTATTCGACAACCAGACAGGCTTTGGGGCCAACTTGTTTTATATTATATGTTGATGACAGCGATCAGCAGATAAAAGACCGAGACTAGCATAATGAACTATCTTTGAATGGTTTCTTTACATTTGAACAAAAAAAAACATGAAAGCATTCACCCTGAATGACTAAATATCATTGTGGTTGGTTTGTCTGTCCGTTTTCCCGTGAAGTGTCTCGCGGTTGATCCGCATAAACGCGTGGTTTTGCGCTCGGACAGGTATGCTAAATTATGATACTGTGTGGGCAGCAGGCGGCAGCCTTGATGTGACGGAACATTGTGGTTTGTGTACCTCTGAAGTTTTTTGGTGTTGTATGGGTAGAGGAAGACCAAAGAAATGATGAATGGATTGTGTGTGAAAGATAATATGGATAGAAAAGAGATGACTAACGAATCAAGACAATCGATCGATCGACTATCGTCTAATAAAGTCATGAAGAAGATGAGACGCAGCGCAAATATATTGGAATAAAAGCAGGAGAAAGATGATGATTTTGAGAGAGATCTAATGGTGTTTATATTTTACTGACAGACCGACCAGCCTCGATTCCCACGGGTGCAAATTATACATACAAACTTATCTCGTTGATCGCTGTTTCTATTAGTGAAGACAGTCTTAAAATCCGTTGCTTAGTTTAGGAGGAGAAAGCTGCGAAACAGGCGGAGGCAGGCAGCGATTTTCCTTTACGCTATTTTAACATATACACGATGTTCCAGAATTGTGTGGTTATAATTAAGGTGGTGTTCTGTATCTGCTAAACAATTAAGAAAAAATATTGTCATTTTTCTAAAAAACCCGACTAAAAACGAGTTAAGAAAAAAACACTTTTAAAGCTGGCTGGTGCACTTAGTGATGTCTATTTAAGTTCAATCAGAGATTTGATGCCAGCCGACTGCATCAGACTGCTTGAAAACTGTTTTTTTTTACTTTTTAATCGTAATGGTTTTTTCAAAAAGTCAATATTTTTTTTTATTTTGATATTGTTTCTTTAATCTATAGCAACTACAGGAAACCACCCTTAAATATGAGCACGCACTACAAGAACACCCTGCACGCGGTTACAGACTTCTTCCCCCACTACTACTACTATTTATTGCCTTTATATTTTACCCTATCAACATAACTTATTAGTAATCATGTTTTACTGTACTATCAAGTACAGTAAAACATGATTAGGTTCAGCGCAGACAAGTTCCCACTTCCCGCGCCGGTCACACACCGACGAGTTTCGTGAAACTGCGCACGACGGCGACGATAGCCATAACTGTTTATGTGCCGTTATGTGCCAAATTGCCATCTTTATTATATCTACAATAACTCTGAAATAGAGAAAGAAATGTTAATGTATCAAGAGTAGTAGGTAAATAGTAACACTGCGGACGTTACGGATATATTCAACGGTTTCTTAGATTGTTAAACACACGGATTAAACTAAATTACCGGTATACACGAAGCTGGTTTTTGAAGCTAGCAACTAATATGACGGATATGTTTCTAAGGACAGCTTAGCATAGGGAAAATTTGAAGTAGAATAATGCAAAAATATAATGTCGCTCTAAGAATAACATGCAAGTAGCGGTTAGACAGTGTGACCGACATGAAAAACCACAATACTGGTGTGTGTAAATTAAATTCTCAAAGCGTTCAGTTTCTTAGAATAGAAGGATTCCACAGGAGGTGTCCTAACAACAACACTTGGCCCTAAATTGTGTCTGTAATGTTCCGAACATTACAGACACAATAAAAGGCGATAAATAATCAGCCAATTATTTTCAGAAAGGTAATATCTCTTACCCATAATCCCAGATGGCAGTCAATACCTCATTAGGAAATGACGATATCGCTCACTCCCATACGCAGCCCATAAACGCTACCAAACGCATGCGCGCCGCGGCGCCAATATAAATTAATTAGTAGTAATGAGCGCGCCATATTCGCGCTTTATGGCGAATAAACTCGTGTTTAGAGCTTCTCTTTATATTAATGTGGTATATTGTTTTCTGACAGGCCTTTGTAGCGTGTTAATTTTATTGTGGGATTCTGGTTTTATGTTATTTGGTGTTATAACGGTATTTTTTATCGTTGCGTAAACTTTGTTGTACTTTTTGTGTACTTAATTGAGATATAACTTGCCTTGACACTTTACGATATTTAATAATGTAAGTATCACTAAAACTTAGTATAGTTTTTCAGAGGAGGTGATTTCCATGATTCGCAGTTTTCTGACAAAAGTGTGGATCTCTGAGGTAGATCAGAATCAGTTCTCATTTGTGTCTGTAGATAGTGAAACCAATATTGGTGAACAGTATCAGTGATCATGATCAGTGATCACTAATCACTTTTGGAGAATTGATGAAGATGACCAGGTTTTCATCCCCCAGTAGTGAGAATTGGAAAAAGTTATTGGCGACAGTAATTCTGTAACGTAGAAAATGATGAGATCGCTAGAGATAACATATGAACGTGTGATACAATCATGTATCGTATTAAGAAAAGGTTGAATTCCCATCTTAAAAGACCAAAGCGTTATTCTATCTATCCCAGATGGATCTCGAAGCATTTCTTCGCGACAAAAAGGCCTTTGAAGCGGTCCCTCGGCGCATAGCTTGGAGTCGAAGGCCCCATTTACGTGCAAATCGTCACTTTGTTCGCTCGTCCGACGGCAAAATGGCGTTATCTTTTAACATCACACACTTTTATCACATGAAGGTATAGGTATGTACACACGAAGATATTCTATGTAATATATGAGCCGATATAAACTTGCGGCGGTTTAAAACAGCTTTCTTAGCTGCTCGCATTAATTAATAGAAAAGAGTCCGATTCTGTCTTTAGGAGTTGCACATTACAGGTACAAATTAGTTAATAATAATAATAATAATAATAATTTATTTTCCAAACTTACAATAATTAATCACGACGTTGTTAAACCAAACATAAATGTTGAAAATTGTAAAGTTACACATAATTATACACCTCTGACACCCAAGCTAAGATTGAACTTGTGGTATGGGTGTCAGGGCTCTCTAGGTTGACAAAGACAAAAACAAGTATACAGTCCGGAGTTTCAGTGTACTAATACAGAAAACAAGACATTATGGCAAAAATTAAATAAAGAAAATAATTTGATAAAAAAAACAAAAAATAATAATAATAACAGACTACATAATAATTAATGCTACGATAATTCAACACGATTCTGTAAACATGTCATAGTGAAAAACCTAGGCGAAGTGAACGACAAGTGCGCTGTCAAACCATACAAAGATGGAATAACAGCTCACCCGCCGCACGCTCCACCCAAGTTGTACACTTGGGTGGAGTGCGCGAAGTGCGGTGAGGTGTCGACAGAATACACCAGCTGTGTAGGTTTTTTTTTTTTTTTTTTTTTGTGTGATGGAATGTGTGATGGTGTGTGAGTGTATTGGGATGTGTGGGACGGGGGAAAGTTTGGGATAGGGATAAGGGTATGTAGCTACGTATTGATAATTCTTTCAACCTCCTCATAACCAAGAGTTATGACCCAATTACTGACTTGGGCTTTGCAGTCAAATTTGTTCATTTTGTAGATGTTACATTGTTTGTTGACATAGTTGTAAATACGACTACCTAGAATTTTAAAATGACGTTTTGCAAGTTTACTTCTGTGCCGCTCTATGGGACACACATTCGTGGTCCTACGTTTAGCGGAGTGATCCAGATCCAATTGCAAGAGAGTATGTTTGCGCAACGTACAGTTTAGCACAAAGAGCTGTCTCACTGTCAGTACTTGACATTCTTTATACAACTGTGCGGTACTATAACGGAAATGTTTAAATGTCATGACCTTTAGGACAGCTCTCTGTGCCCTTTCCAATTGTATCATACTTGTCTTAGGAGCGCCACCCCAGACTGCTATGCCAAACGTTAATATTGACTGGCAAAGCGAAAAATAAACCATCCGTAATGTATCTATATCAGCACTATACCTCAGGCCTTTAAACACGGTAATTAGTTTTCGAACTCTGCCAGACAAAACCTTAACCTGGGCGTTCCATGAAATGAGATCATCTATTAGTACGCCCAGGTATTTAACATTACTTGTTCTTGTTAGAGGTGGGCAAGAGCAATGGTTGGAGCTTATATTACAAATATGCGCTTTTACTGAAAATGAGGTGTCAGGTAGCGTTGAAGATTTTAGTGAAAAAGTCACATAATTTGTTTTCGCCACATTTAAGGTCAGACTATTCGCCGTTAGCCAAGACATAACAATGCTAAGAACATATTCTGCTCTGCTACGGGCTTCATCCCAATTTTCAGCATGAACCAGAAGAGCAGTATCATCTGCATATGTGTAAATGGAACAGTTTGGGAGTGCCAAATCACAGAGGCTGTTTACGTACACAAGAAAAAGTGTAGGCCCCAGGATGGAACCCTGAGGCACTCCGTAGGACAAATAACTCACGTCACTAACATATGCGTCGATCTTAACACACTGCGTTCGTTCAGTCAGATAGCTGGCAAAGACATCAAGGGCAGGACCTCTAACTCCAATTTGCTCCAACTTTTTTAGAAGGATGGGGACAGAGACAGTGTCAAATGCCTTGGAAAGGTCCAAGAATAAACCCAAACACTTGGACTTTTTATCAAGTGTCTCAACAACATCGTCTATCAGAGCCGAGAACGCGTCTTCACATGACTTCCCCCTACGAAAGCCAAATTGATTGTCGGAAAGGATTTTATGTTTTTCCAAAAAAGATACAAGACGATTGTTGAGGACCCTCTCCAGAACCTTGGATAATGCCGGTAGGACCGAGATTGGTCTATAATTGTTGACACTGCCTCTGTCACCTGCTTTGTGGATAGGATGTACCACAGCTCTCTTTAAAACTTTCGGGAATACACCCTCGGCGATGCAAAGCTCACATATGTGAGTGACAAGAGGTACAAGAGTTTGTCTACTCAATTTTAGTAGCTTCGTACTGATTCCATCCCATCCCGGGGCAGAATCAGCACGAAGATCCAGAATAATATTATTAATTTCGGAATGATCGGGAGGGAGCAGAACCATTGAATTCACTTGTGCATAATCCCTGACATAAGCCACATGTTTTGTATCAGGATTTGCATGCTTTCCTGCAAGCTCTTTGCCAATATTTGCAAAAAAGTTGTTGACCACATTCAATGATGCCTTACATTCTAAACCGGATAAAGACAACAACTCTCTTGCGGATGACCTAGAAGTTTGTTTGTTTATTATAGTGTTGATTACGTTCCAGGTCTTTTTAGGGTTATTTTTGGCTTTTTCCAATTCACTTTTTTCATAATTACTTTTAAGTCTGTGCAAAAGTTTGTTGCAAAAGTTGCGATAGCGTAAATAGGTTAATTTTAAATTATAATTGCCTGGTGTATTTTTCTGTTCTCTATGCATGTTATCCCTATTCCTAATGCATCTTAGTAGTCCCGGAGTGATCCAGGGCTTTATTATCCTAAGTTTAGAAGGAATGCAGATGGCTTTGGTATATTTTTGTATGATAGACACAATAGTATTAATGAGAAACTCAGTAGCCCAATTAGCATTGCCAGACGACAGAACAGAACTAAAATCGGTACTTGCTATTTCCGAGACAACTTGAGTCAAATCAACTTTCGAGAGGAATTTAGACGTGTGACGTTTTGTCTTAATTTTAATACTAACTAGTACAGGGGCATGGTCGGTAATATGACTGTCAATGACAAAGGATATTACTGATTTAACCACTCTGATCATGACATGATCCAAGCAATTTTTTTCCCGGGTAGGGGACGTATAGGCAGGTAAGAGTCCGTGTGATGCAGTCAGAATCATGTATTCGTTATAATTTGGATCATTATTTGTTGGGCTAATATTGATATTCATGTCGCCCACCAGAAATATATTTCTATAGGAAGATACTGACGTTAAAACAGTGTTGAGACTATTTAAAAAGTTATCGACTTTGCGAAAAGATGGCGGCCTGTATATACCTATAATTACTATATCAGAAAGTTTGCAAATAAGACAGTTTGCATCATCAAACTCTGGCACTATAATGTCATGTTGTAACTCGGTAAGAACATAGATAACTAGACCATCGTTTTTATTCATACTTTTTTCTGTCGAATAGGCTGCGTATCCAGGTAAAATCGGAATATTATTATCCCCGTTCAGCCAACATTCCGAGAAAATTATGACGTCACACCTAATTTTTAGGGATGATAATAATACTGTGGCGCTGTCGAAGTTCTTATTAATACTGCGTATGTTTAGGTGTAACACGTTAATCATTTTGTTTGGGTTCCCCAAGATCTGATGACATTTATCAGGGGGACAAATGAAGGATTCGTGGGTCCCAAATGTATCCAAGTTATTTATAATTTCATTTACATTATTCATTTTGATTGTAATATGCAGTTTGATACAACACGTTCAACCAAATTTGCCCTTATTATAGTATACCAGAACTGAACCCCACTACTTCCAAATACCAGCCGAAAAACACAACACAATCGATACGGGTGCCTAATAGTAGCATATTGTATAGTACAATGAGAACCATAGCTTGAATTAATCAATAATTTTTGTGATTTGTGAGTGTTAATGTACGTGTGTGAATTGTATACTTGCGTGATGAATTTTTGAGTTGTACAACATAGTCGGTTACAGTAAGTGTATGAAGGCAGCTTTATAAAAAAGATATAGAAACATAAAAAATAAGAAACAAGAACATGCTTACCTAACAATTTAGAAACTAATGCTAATCGACTTCTTATATAATTACTAATCATGCAGTATGTTTTGAAAGCTGGATTCAGAAAGAATAAGTACCGGTTTAGCCCCTTCTTTCTTTCGAATAAAAATTTTTCCATTTGCCGTCCAACAGTATTGACATCCATTATTCTTCGCAAACTTTCTTGCATCATAGAAAAGTTTCCTTGAAGTTGCTGGGAGACGATCAGCGACATATATAGGGGTGCGTTCGCCTGTCAAGCTGGCATGCTCACTGTTTAATTTTTCAGACGGCGGCTTCCCTTTGTTAAAATTACGCACGGCACGAAGAACAGTGTTTTTCAGGGTGACTGATTGAAATTCTGCTATTATTTGTTTAGAGGGGCCTTGGTTACCCTGCACTCGATATATGTCCCGAATCTCCTCCGGTTTTACTTGCACTGACAGGGATCTACACACACCAACAACAATGTCTGTCAAGTCGCTATCGTTTTCTTTTTCCTTTGGGATTATATTGCGCAGCTCAATCACAGCGGACCTATGATTTTCTTGGATATCTTGAATTTTTCCTTCTAACTGATTAATATATTTTCTTTGCTCAGAGCGTTCACTTTCTAGGCCTGCCAAACTAGTTTTCATATCCTCGTACTTAGCGTTCATTAATTTTGCCGACTCCTCAATATCAGTCCTGATGCTCTGCAGTTCTTCGTTTTGAGCTCTTAATTCTGTTAATTCCACTGTTATTTTAGACATAAAATTTTGCAGAATACTTTCCTGATTTAAATTCCATTTGGTGAGCATTGCACGAATTTCCTCTTTAAAATCATCAAGTTCACTTGTGGGACTAAATTCCAAACACGAGCGCTTTGTTGATCTTTGTTGTGTATTTATAAACTCAGAATCACTCGTTGGAGTCGCAATATTAGCGATTGATGAAGCACGTTGAATCGTAGGTGCGGACTGGCTAGGGGGTGGTGTTCTTTTTAATTTAGGCATTTTAAATACTTTCAAAGTATATCAATATCTTGGCACGAACTGACAATAAGTATAGTATAGCGGCCAAAGTTATAAAAACGCGTGGCAGTTAAAAAATTCGTAGCGATCGTAGCATCCAATAGCGTAGCAAATGCGCGACTGTGACGTAGCACGCGCTCCGTAGCAACGTAGCACCAGGACACAAATTTGCTGCAATGACGTCAACGTTGATTTGGCGTAGTCGCTGAGTGCGCTGTCTCTGCGCTCGCTGTCCGAGGTTCGGAACTCAGTCAGCGCAGTCCACTTTTCGAGAATTATAAAATCTTGATCTTCACTCACCAAGTGCCAGAGGCCATCAGCGACGCTTCCCACGGGTCCGCGTTCACACGACGGCAACGTGAGATAGCGAGACTTCCGACAGCAACCAATATGTCCGCCACACGGCACAATTTATGGTCGAAATAATTTAAAATAGTGATTTAAAAAGATATTTCAATATTCACAAAAGCAACGTGGTGACACGTCCGCTCCGTTCGGGCGCTGGGCAGAGGAGTTGGACTATCCTTTTGCAGTGCGATTCTGTAAACATGTCAAAGTGAAGGCTTGGGTGAAGTGATCACGAAGTGAGCTGTCATCCCATGTAATCAAGATTGAATGACAGCTTATCTCATGATCACTTCACCAAAGTTTCGACATGTTTACAGAATCGATCGGCTGTTCCATTCCTGAGCAAAGGCCTCTCTTTATTTACTTATTATTTAATTTCAATTACTCTCTGCACTTACAGTAAATACACCACGTAGGTACACTACACACCTGTTACACCTTTTGGGAACCTACTTCGTCACACCATCACCGCGAACCCGGCTCTCTGTCTCCGTCTCTATAAAAAACAAGAAGAATGAGTCATTTACAATCATTTAACAATCTGACGTCATAATGAACACCAACAGCACTATAACCTCCGGCCTGCCCTAACTAGCTCAAATAAAACATCATAACCCGTACAACAAACATCTCTTTGTACTAAGACTTCATAAAGAGCCGGAGTTGGCAAGCAAAGTTTTTGTAAATAAGCTGAAACAAAGGCAGGCCTGGCGACCCGCCCGGGCCCTGCGCCCCCGCCTCTCTCCGCGCCCCCGGCCGACGGCGACGGCTTCAGGCGCGGCTTCTAATGTAATAACGAATTCTGATTATTATAATAAGTTGCTACGGAAAATGCTCAGGTAATGGACAAATTATTTGCTTTATAATATTACTTTTTTTATCTGGAGGTGAAACTGCTCTTTTTGATGTGAAAACGTCTTTCATCTACAGTTAGGTGCTTAGCTGTACATTAGTTACCCTTTGATCCGTTACTCAGGTTCTAGTAAAACGACGTATTCCAACTGACATGCGAATGCGAACTTTGTTAAAAATTAATAGAATCGGCACTCAGATTGAATCTCAGGTCAATATAATCCCTTGGTTACTATGCATGAGAGACAGCCATCAAATCGAAAAAATGCCTCAACAGAAACCCAAAACACAGGAAAACATCTTCGCTTTATTAAATTTCGTGAAGCTTTTCTCTTCAAAATGCATTAAAGTTGGCAAAGCGAGTTCGCACCCCGGGGAGGAGGAGCCCCTGTTACACAACCCCTTACATAACACACATAATATAGCACTGTATGTAACTATCATGATTTTGTCCGCAGTACCTCGCTGCGGCTTTCCTGAACTTTCAGGAGCCGCTGAAAGTGACACGTGTATACTATGAGATCGTTATGAAGACAATCAGCCTTTATGCTTACAAATAGGTATCTGAAAGGATTACATACGACCTTAAATTGTGTTATTACATAAAGAAATATACATTGTAATAATAACGACAAAACAAAGATGCCTGATTAAAATATCGTAGCTCAGTGTGACAAAAGGTATATGCTATAAATAATTGCTATTTACATGGATATTTGTTAGTAAGTTAATCTTACTTATTATTTAATTAAGAATTTTCAATTTCCATTTTCTTCATCTTTATCACTTATCCTGGTGAGAGGGAATCTTAACGACTTAATGTTGCAGCCAGGAACAGAAATTCGGTTTAACTTTTAAACCATGTACGTTATCGCTCATTCAGGCTCTATCTCTGTTTCTTTCTATTAAAGATAAAATTTTCTTTTTCTAGTTTTTTCTAAACGTTCATCTTAATAAAAGACCGTAACTGTCCAGTACTAAATATGGCGCAGAACATTTTTATTAGCGCCGAGGAAAGATGTTACCTATCCTGTTAAATTAATACCTTAGTCGCATTTTACGACACCCACCGCTCGGCAAAATGGTACCCGTTTTATGTAGGTCCACTTTTAAGGTTTATTAAGTTTAGGTACATTCATATTTATATAATAATACCTATTTATGTATTTATGTAAACTTTATGTACAATAGTGGTACATGGGCGGACTTAATGCAACAAGGCATTCTCTACCAGTCAATCTTATCATATAATATGTATCTATTTGGTATTTTAAATACTAGGCGAGTGTTTTTCCATAGAATTGGTAGAAAAACGCATTTTAACTACATTTAAACCATTTGTTGCGTAAGCGGCGGCGACGACATGGACTCGGTTTTGACCGATTAGGTACTAGAAAAGTAAACAGATAAAGAGAAATATTCGATCACTAATAAAAACTTTTTATAAAGTGAAATGGAAGAAACCATATCTACAGGAGAGGCAGAGAAAAAAAGAAAAGCATTTTATAAATTGGCCAATTCATTGTCACGTATGTAAATTATGTCTAAAAGCGGTTTATGTTGCATAATATTTTAATTTGACTTATTTTGGGAGCTAAACCTCCTTGACGTAAAGACTTGACGTCAATTGATTGGGGGAAGGGGGAGCAGAAGGGGTCACCAGTTGCTTCCGTACGTCAGCGCTGCAGGAGGCCAAGGACGGTCCAGCCGCATCCCGCCGAGGCCTGGACGCAGCTGCGGAACACTGCGTCTGCACCAACTACACTTTATAGCTGCAGCACAGTTATTGAAGACACATGATACCTCTCTTTGAATTTCATTGACATAATTGTCTGCTTTCTTAATTACATCCAGGTTATTTTTTTCAAACGGGCGTGGAGCGTCTTTTTTTAAATTCAATGATGTCAATCCTGTTTAGATTTAAGGGGGATCCCTAAAGAGACCTCGCCATACATTTTTCAGGAGCTGTAATCTCCGTAAATAAACAGTTTCTGCAGAATAAAGCAAGTATAATGAGATTTTATAATGTATTGTGATCGCCTATCGCCCAAAATTTAGAAAAAAAACAGTCTTTCTATGAGAATTAGACCCAATAAAAAACGAAAAATCTTTACATGTGTGAGTGACCTGAATCGCGCCATCTGACAGAAATTTATAGAACCACCGAGAAAAAGTTCATTGCTGTTATGTTACGAGTTTACGTGCGGTGAACATTTTAAGTAGATGGCGCTGTTCGAAAATTCGAACAAGCGCCAAGGTTATCGAGTGACGGACGCGGCGATGCGACGTTGCCATTCAAGACGCAATTTGGCAACAACGCGTGTTGCCAAATTCCAGTCCATGCGTGATTGTGTGTCAAAATTGTGTTTCTAGCAAGTTAGCGCCGGCGCGCGGGTTTGCCCGCGGATTTTATATTTTATGATTGATGAAATGTTTTTTTTTAGGGAATGAGAAATAATGCTAGAAAGTGAAAACAATTATCTGCGATCTGCCTTTGGTTCACACAGATACAATACTAATGTTATTATTGTATTACTTATCTACTTTAAATAAATAGTGCCTACCTACCTAAAGATTTAAAAATCTTTCCACTGTATGTAAGTAGGTACTGATAAAACATTTTCTGACACGGTTAAGTACTAATTCATTGGTTTGGGTTGAATCAAATCAGAGAAAAGAAGTTCATGTAGGTATACTTAGGGTACCTATACCTAAATCAGGCGATCAGCGTAGGCAAACTACCTATTTTTTTCCTAGCTACCTACGCAATGGTCGTCCGTCTGTCGGTCCGTATGTCTGTCTGTCCGTCTCTGTCTGTCCGTCTCTGTCTGTCACCAGACTGTATTTCACGGACCGTGATAGCTACACAGTTGACATTTTCACAGATGATGTATTTTTTTACATTTGTATCTCATGATTGTAATATTATAAGTCGCGTAAGATTGTATATTTACAAGTACCTACTTACTTATAATTTCTTCTAGATAAGACAAGTATTGAAACTATTGAATTTGGGTGTGATTCAGTGTATTCGAAATTATTTCTTCTCAACACATCATCTGCCTAGCCCTTTCCCAACTATACCTACTGGGATTGGCTTCCAGTCAAACCGGATTCAGCTGAATACCAGTATTTTACGTGGTGCGGCTGCCTACCAGACCTCCACAATCCATTATCTGTTCTCAACATAATCATAGATTATAGTCTAAAACATAAACAACATTTATTACAATCTTACGATGTTTGGAATTATCCGGTGACACATACGAGTACTTACATAGGTAGGTACCTACTCTAACCAACTAATACCAAGATATTCTAAGCTGATAACAACCCTTTGCTTTGCCATCTAAAACCATTCCACCAAAGAACGCCAGTAATCACACTAATCACTGAATGTTACGACTGTATCACCTAAAGAAAACATTCTTAGATCGCGACGAATAATTGCATAAATAATCTTTTATTTATTTAGTACCTACACGTCACAATTTATTTACACGTTAGGTACTATTTAGGTTCAGTCACATTACAACAACCTGTGTAGGTACAATATACCTTTATTACCATTAGATACGGGACTTAGTCACAGCAAGCGGTCCTACTCAGTTGGCACTCAGTCGCGCACGGAAAATCATTGATGTGACCTTCAGAATGATTGGCCAAAATGACCGATCAGCTTAAAAATATTACTAAGATCTAATACCTATTTGCTACTATTTGATATCTTTGTTTAAATAATTGGTACCTAATTAATAACTGAGAAAATGAATTTAAAAAATGGGCAGTCATTCTGATGTCAGGATGGACTGCCGACATTTAGGATCTCCACGTAAAGGCTCAAAAATTTCAATTCGCCTTTACAAAAATTTAGTACCTATTTGATACCTAAACATACCTATATTTTTTCTAGATTTTTAAGGCAAAGAATTTTATTAGAGATTTTTTGTTTAGGTAGGTACTATGAATAAATATACTTACCTAGTTCTACCCACATGTTAGCTTTTATCAGTATCTCGGAAATTGTTATTAATTAGTAGTACTTATTGCTAATTATCGTGTAAATTGAACTACCTTCACTCCATAGACTTGAAAAAAAATTGACTTCACTTGACTTTCTGTATCAAGTAGTACCTACCTAAACATAGGAAACCAAAAATCTGTAATAAAATCTTTAATCTTTGCAGCTCAACAGTGTTTTAATAATACTAGGAATAAAAATAAGACACACCACTCGTAAATACAGCCAAAAATGTTAATTTGTTGAAAATAACAAAAATATTTTATCGTTTGCTTCGCCATGTTTGTGAGAGCGAGATAGATATTAAAAACATGCGTGAGAGACACGATACGCACAATTCGCGAGTTGTTGAGAGATTTTGTAAACAACGCGCGACGACTAGTACCAGACCGAGGTTGCGTAAGGTTAGCAACACAAATTTCTTCAAACATATTAATAGTTTTTTATTATTATTGTTTTACCAACCATGATTATTTAAATTCAAGTCAATTTTATAAATAATTGATAACAGTTATGTTTTACGCAACAGGTACTTATTTAAAAAAAATGTTTTATAAGACAAAGTCTAGTTTTTAGTACCTAATTGTTGGTGCAGAATCACTACTTCACTATATTTAGTTATCTTTATTACGCGACTGTGGCAAAGCAAACGGTTATGATTTCAAGGCTTCCTCGTAACTCCCAAACTGCACGTCATGTGCAGCCATATTCTTTATTTATTTATACATAAATGCATAATGGTGATACTTAAGGCTCTTTTTTATTCAGGTTTCCTAAAGATGAATTAAGGAGACAAAAGTGGCTTGTTATTTTTCGAAAACAAAGGCAGAAGTAAAGCTTTAGTAACCTTGCGCGATCGAGCGAACAATATTAATTTCTTTTTTAACTACCTCAAAATAATTAATGTTTTTTATTTTATTTGCTAACGCTACCACATGCCATGTCATTCATAATCGTAAACATTCGTCAACATTCGGCAGCTAACGCGATTTCGCTCGCACGACAGCGCCGTCTCCTATCTCTATCCTTGTCTATCGGTAACAGTAGGTTGCGACTGTGATGACACTGATCACAGATGTGTGAGTTTCGGTGCATAGTCGTACGCCGAGCCCATGTTTACTGATTGCGATGTTAGAGCGTAACATGCAATGTTTATTACCCAAAATAATTTATCTGAATAATTTGTTATGGTGAAAAGGGATACCTTTTTACCACCAAATCCGATAGGATATCGAGCCTAGAAACAAAAATATGCATAGACCAATAATTATATTATTATTAATATTTGAAAATATTAGGTTTGGTAAGGATAAAGAAAGATAAAAAATAATTCAAAAATAAATACAACTATTGAGATTTGAACCCACACCAAGCCTAATGAAAGGCAGTCTCTAAACCGACAGTCTATTTGTACGGTTGATAATTGTTTCAAATAGCCGACCTTATTTATGTCAAGGTTTTTAGCTGCTCAGCTTCCCGAAAGTATAGCGTGATGATAATCATTGCTAAGGTTATATTAATAAGAAATAGATTGGAATATAACAATTTGGTCCTCTGGACATTTTAATTTCCAACCATTTTTGAATAAAACGACATCTAGTAGGGTCGAAAGTTACTACTATTTACTTTGCATGTGTGTGTAAAGAGTAAATTCATGCGGCTAAATCTTTATTCTGCTGTAATCTTTGTATGGTAGCAGTTAACAAGCATAGTGATTATCTAAAAAAATCAAGTTAATGCCCTAGGTATAGCCTATAATAAAGTTGTCTATTAAAACTTTCTATGTTAAGTGTAAAAATTGAAAATGTTCGAAATTGTGGATGTGTCGCCATCTAGCGACAAAATGGCAGTGAGAGCATTCATCCATTCACCTTAAACAAAATTAGGCCCAAGACTCCTTGGGGTATTTTTCGCTATTCCGCAGTTTCGTATTTGGCCTCCTTGGAAAATTCACTCTGTAAATATAAGTATCTATTAAGTATGTCTTCTATGTATTTTATTAGTTATGTATACGGACTACCTGCGTATCTTTTCTCCTTCTCTGTTAAATCCCTCCAAAGGCGGTTTGTAACAGATCGCTTTTAGCGATAACACCGGCCATTGTTACACCCAGTTAGTTTTTAACCCTTATTGTATTTTTTATAGTGCATTAGGAAAGAAAAGTTTGTCATCCCTTGCGTAAAATGATGATGATGAATCGGTGGGTGTGGTAATGCTTGGGGAGTATAGTTCCAGCAGTTGAAGATGAGCCTACAACGATACCTGATACCTTGTTACAGATAGCAGTTAAAATGATTTTCCCAATCGTTGCTGTACTGCAGATGCAGGTCAAGGTCGCGACGACTGAATCTCGTCCCGGACACAGCTCCGCTCAATGTTACATTACTTTTATGTAAAACTTCATTTACCTTTATACACTTACGAGGTAAAATCGTGAAACTTAATTTATCTACCTTATTGGCTGAGCAGAGCTGTCCCAGCCTATGATTAAGTATCTCTTGCTGCTAATGTCTTTATCAGGTGTTTATCTCATACCTCGACATTTAGTCCTAGGTTTGGTAGTGGTATAAAATGTACCAGTGGACATAATACTATTTTTACCAAAGAACGAGTTCTCGTAGATAATGTAGGTATATCAGTAAACATGGATTTATACTCCAAGAAGGTTGATGGTTGGACCATCACGAGCTGAACTAGAGATCAATCTTATTCCTACAAAGAGGTACCCACGCAGCAATAATTATTTAGGCAATTAAAAAACAAACAAAATTTACGCAGCCCTTGTTAACGGGCGTGTCTGCACGAGATATTATCAGTAATAAATACAAATTACTGCGCTGCAATTATAGGTCAAGGGCGGGTCTCTCCCCTACCCCCCTCCCGCCGACCCGCACTACCGCATCATTCCCCCGGCGCGCCCTCTACCGGCTCAATATCACAGTACAGCGATACTTCAGCTCATTCATACCTGTGTGATGTACAAGGGTTGTGAATTAAATGTCGTCTCGTCTCGCATCGACGCGACTCGGTGAGAACAGCTCGCGTCAAGTCGTGTCGCCTGGAAGATTAGCGTGGCCACAAGGTTGGCTCAATGCCGGACAGACTTAGACTCTCGTCGAGGCTCTTCTAATCTGCTTAACGTTTTAGCTTTCTGCTTTATCCCATCTATCTTTATTCCTTTTAATTTGAATTATTCAAGCGTCGTAACTCAACTGGTCTTTCCAGCGGACACGGCGCGGCGACCCAATATTTTTTTTGCATGTAATCTTCCTAGCTATCTTTAAACGACTAACTTCACAAATTTCTTTACAAAAATGTCTTTTATTTAAATTCAACTAAACTCCAAATCGATTAATTCTATGGCACGGTATCGTTACAAGGTTACCTGCAACAACGATTTGAAAATTGCCGCAAATTATGCTATGTAATATGTAAAGGGGCGCATCCAGAATGGTCGTTTGGGGGGCTTGACCCCGTTGAGGGTGGTTTTCAGCAAAGTAAACACTAAAAAAGCACAGAAACTTTTATTTTGCTGAAGGCATAACAAGGCTTCTTGGATTACCTACTTTTCATAAATTCCTCAATGACTTCATTAGGTTGGAGACTACCAAAGAAATCTGGGTGTTTTGTGGCTTAAGCCCCTTAGTCCCCTTCCCCCGGACTACTAAATAAAACACACGTTGAGGAGGTATCTTCCGTAGTAAGGTAATGTAATAACTAGGGATGACTAGATATGGTTGCGTATCGCTGCAGGCAACGCGCACCGGGCGCCAAGGACGCGGGAGCGCGCCCCGGGCACTCCCGGGCAGCCCGCCCGGTCATTGTTCATGTTTACAGAGATATCTATGTGCTTACTACATAGTTGTATTATATCTTGTTAATAGACTCTATGTAAGAATAGTAGTTTATGCAACGACCATATAAAAAGGGTTATTAAAACACGAGTGTGGGTTTATGATAATAGCATCACACGAGTGTTTTAATACCTAATTATATGCCGTTGCATACACTATTTTATGTTCACTCATACAGTTGAAATAAAATAAGTGGAAAAATAGTTTATTCCAATATGGCGGATATTCTCATTGCGTATTCGAATGACTGCGCAGCGCGCTCATCCATAGACAAAGATAAAAGCTGGCTCATTGAATTAAGTCAATGAGCCCTCGAATAACATTTCCAAATTCCTAATTCTATCAGGGGTTAGACATTCCTAGATATTGACTTCGTATAAGATATTCAAACTGTAAAACCTAAATCTTAGCGATCGAATCTTATAACGACATCATTTTTTTTTTCTCGGAGGCGTATCGTTTTGTATTTTTACTAAACTAAATAAAGGATTTACAATATGGTACCAAAAAAAAAATGGCCAGCTTCCGAAGTAGCTGTTAGATATATGCTGCCACTTTTGTTTTAATGTTTTCTAAGGCTTGGTCTTCTAGACGTTCACCATCTATTTCTGCTGACTGCCAGCTATTAGAGCCGTTCAGCCTATGCAGAGACAAAAGGCCAGTTGGATAAATTAACAACTAAATAGTCAAGCTAGCGACGAACATCTTGTAGCAAGTTAGCAATGAGCTCGCAACAGGTCTTCAAACTCTGTGAAGAAAACAAAAGCACGCTGGATAGTAACTGTTACTGTTGTCGAATGCATAAAGAATGATATCTGAAGTACTTCAGATATCATTCTTTGACAATGAACAGCTTCAAAACATTGGAATACTTGCATCGGTTGTCAGTAGTAAGTTAAGTAATTACTTATTTAAAATTTGATCAACATAGCATATGTAATATAAGTAGGTACCTACTTTTTTTTAACAATGGGAAATCAACAAATGACTCCTTCAGCTCTGGGCGGAGCGGAGGAGAGTTTCAGATTCTTACTGACTAAAACCCATCCGTATTCCTCCTCATGCCCTTTGTGTTCCAGGGCCGCGGCGACTCTTTCGAGCAAATTCCGCAACCCTGGCAGGAAGTATCTACCTACTAAAATGATACGGAATTCTATCAATTACTGTGTGTTTGCCCTGAAATAAATATTTTCAATTTCAAACTACATAATTGTCTGCACTTATGTTTAAATAAGTAACTCGGAATTCGACTACCTACATTTTATGCTCATAACTTTTTCCCTACTTGAAATTACATTTCATGCGCACAAAGAAACACATTTACAAAGACACTACACAGCCGTCTCGCCTGTTGCTAGGCGCTGGGGCTCTCTCGCCCTTCCCGCCATAAATCCACGTTACGTGGAGGGCATGCGCAGCCCTAATAAAATTACTGCCATCCTTAGCGAAATTATTCGGAAACTGAAATGACTCTCCTTAAAAAGGCCCTCCTAATAGGATGAAAAAAGTTAGGGACTAACAAGAGATGCTTATCTTTTTTATTTCATGTGGACTTTGATACAATGTAGTAGCCTTTTTGTGATTATGATGAAAGTTTTATCACTCAGGATATGAACAATACCTTTCATTTTCATCATGTCTGCCAATAAACATGCGCATGCCATGTTATCTCTTCATCGCCCTTGTTTGATTGATGGAGAATGTACCTTTGGGCATGAAATTTCAATAAATAAACGTTTTCTACAGGCAAAAACTAACCTGGAAGCGAATGACTATACGTACATAACAAAACTTATACAAAATGAACTCTTGTCAAACTAAACCCAAAGTCACCATTGTGAACCAGATAATTTTTTCTTCCGTTTGCTACAAGAGATTTCCAACGCACTTTTTTACTTTGTCACACTTCTTTACTTATAAAAATCTTTCGCCAAATACACGTCGCTTTCCGTAAAATCTGGGCCAATACAATAAACACAATCATTTAAACACCCTTAATTTTTTTTTTATTATGCTGGCCTCGCGTTTGACCATAATCTCACCTAAAGGAAAACGATGATGTGGCCGACGATGGAGCACGCTTGCCTAGAAGTAGCCTGCAGTGCGATTCTGTAAACATGTCGAAGTGAAAACTTAGGCGAAGTGAACGACAAGTGAGCTGTCAAACTATACAAACACGATGACAATGACAGCTCATCTGTCGTTCACTCCACCTTAGTTTACACCTCACAATGAAAGTACTCATTTCCAAAATTGAATGATATGATTTCTGCATCGTTTCACCGTTACCTGCGTTCAGTTAGCTGCAGCTGCAGCGGCCTTGGACGCTCGTCCTCACGATCGATACGTCAGCGGCGCCCCCGCTAAACGCTCGCACGACACTACCCCAATGTTGGTAGGTTGGGAACTGCGTTGTAGGGATGAGGGTACACGATTGACGAATTTTCGTTTGGAAGATATGTTATTTTTTCTTTTTCCTTTTTGTTAACTGAGTCGATGTCGACTATTCTGTCGGCGTCATGTGATCAGATGATTTTTATTTTGTAGCAGGATGCTTGTGTTGTTAGATGACGGCTGTCAGTGATGGTATAGAGGAAGAAGATACGCTGTGCCGACTCCGAATTAATAAGTGTAGGAGAGTAATGACGCTATAATAACTAATATGATAAGTGCGAAACTTAATTTGTTAAGTTCACGCCTAAATCGTTGAACCGATTTTGATGAAATTTGGTAAAGAGACCGATGGGACCCTTTTTATATGGATGTAAAATGATCAAATGACTTCTTCCGCTCTGGCTGGAGCGGAAGGGAGTGACTAAAACCCGTGTTCCTCCTCAAGGCCTTTGCGTTCGCGGTGACTCTTTCGAACAAAATCCGCAACAATGGATCCCTGGAGACGGTTTTGAGGCCAATTTGTTACGAAAATTATTTTAACGCGAGTGTAGTCGCGGACCAATATTTTACGACGATAATGCATCTACGCTTGTTAAGTTTTTTACTTTCTTTTAATAGCTTTTTTATCGTCGAAACGACTGCCTACCCTGCCTATAGTGAAAGGTATGAGTTATGTTGCGGTACTAAGAATATATTTAATAAATATGACGATAGCCGTAAAAAGAACCACAGCGTAAGGAAAAGACCAATACCTAATAACTCTCTGAAAGTACACACTTAACTGAAAATAAATTACTCTATTAATAAAACACTCGAAGTATTCTATAAAAACTCTCAAATTCAGTACTTACCTACTTTTTCTTATTGACTTATTCGCGAAGAAACGAAAGGTTTTTTATTCGGAACTTTTTTCATTGATATTTATTTCCTCTCAGAAGAAAATTGTAAGTATCCATCGAATCTCGTCCAAATTGAGATGAATGTATGGAGACATTACGAGAATGTGAATCATTGGAGCCTCTCGTCCTCTCCCTCCTACGACAGTGACACAAAAAGGTCCTCATCAGAGTCGGAACAAAAAATTCAGCGAAGTTTTTATCTTTTATTGCGTGACGTCGATCGCTGTTCGTTTTTATTTGATCGGTTTTGTAGCAGGTACTAGGTACGTAGTGACGCTGGCAATGTTCTGTAATAAAACGCTCCTAAATAAACTGTGTCTATAAACTTTTATTTCATGTATTTGTTAAAAAAAAGTGTTAACCTTGGATTAACATACAGTAAGTAAGCATGATGGATGTTTATAGAATTATTGAGCTCGTCAGTACGTTATTATTCCTTCATTGTCAGCGTGTTCTTGGCGTCCTGAAAGGACTCGAAAGGTAAAAAAAATATACCCAATATTATTATGATAATGACTATACTAACGTTGTCCATGTCCACAGTTGTAGGAAGGTGTCGCGCGCACGGTGCATGGTGTGGTGTGACAGTCTGAGCCATTAATAAAGTGTTTCCTTCCGCGCGCCGGCGCCGCCACTGCGCCGTGACAATGTCGTGACACGCCGCGACAATCACCGGCTGCCTGGATGTTACCCACTCTTTATGTATGGAATTGATGTCAGTTTGTAGTTTAGAATTCATTTACGAAGAAGAATTAAAGATATACCTATCTATTTATTCAAAACCAGATTGTTTCTGAAAAGAGCACTGCTGTCGCAGTAAGTAAATAGAATAGAAAACGTGAATTCAAACAGATACCACATAACAGCTACATATTATACAATGAAAACAAACATAATAAAAGAGAAAGAATAGTACGGAATGACACAGTGATATTGCGCGGAGCATACCCATATCAAAGGGATAACCATCTCAGCGTTTGCTGGGTGAGACACCCAGCTCTGGTTTTCAGTTGGCCAGTATTCGTTAGAGCATAGAGCATCACGCAGACTGCGACGTCAACCAAAGTGAAACTACAAATTGAGTCACCGACTATGGACGTTATTATGGAGGATACAAACGTGCTTTGCAACAGTTTTCCCAAGGCGATAAAATTTGAAATCGCGGCCAAAAAGTTACCCTTCCACGACTACGTTTAAAATATTTAAAACAAAGGACCAAACTAATCTACGGTAATTTACCGTATTCACACTTTCGTCCAGTATGAGACGAGCTCATAAAACATGCACACATAAACGAAACACAAAGGTATGACGTATGACCCAGTCCCTGACCCTCATCACACTCACGCCGAAGCAAATTGAAAACGGAACATTTAGATCCCATCGCACTCGGTGATGCCTATAAAGGTAAACCAATTTTACCGCGGGTTGAGAGGGGGCGAAGGGGATAACGCTGTCCTTTTCGCCCCCCATCCCAGGGCTGCGCGGGGGGGATGTGGCCCGACATTGACCCGCACTGCGCCGTGCCGCCTGCACAGGTGCGTCATTCATGTACACCCCCTCTACGCCCCCCTACAGCCTGCATAGCGGGTATGTTGCAATGGCTTGTTACCGGATCAAACTAGTTTGTGGGAAATTCGCAGCTAACTGCTTTGTATTGACGGGAAATTGATATTGGTGCGAAAATTCTTGGTAAAGCTAAGTGGCTGTCTGGTTTTACTGTGCGAAGGTTATTCATAACAAGGTTAACGTGTTTCCTGTAAAATATACACAACGCTGCGTAACGAATGTTCAGTACAAAGTCCGAGCTATCTATCTACTTAATGCAAACTCACCTAAGTTTGTATCACCTTCATAAAACTGTTTCATAAACTCTCTGCTACAAAACTCAGTTATTTAGTCCCTTTCGGCGGTAAAGTAGTGCCGGCTTAGATATTACGGAGTCAATGGGCCCTTCGAGACCCGTCGCCGTAAAGTAGCTCGCAGGTACCCACGTTATCTCGGGAAAATGGAGGCTACGACGCAGGTACCTACGAAAAGCAGGGAATTTTCTTCTTTGTTACTATTTTGGAGTAAATATCTGAATAGAGATAGGAAAAAATATGACAGGGTGTAATATTTTAGAGCAAAAAAGAGTTGACCTTCAGCTGAAAAAACTATTATATTAGGTGGGTGTAGGACTTACCTATGTAGCTCATATGAAAGAAGGGAAGTTCATACCTAGTATTATTTACATACCTTTTATGTCATGACTGCTGTTAAGCAAGCATTGCTAATACAATTCTGCGGTGTGTTATGTCTACATTGTCTACCCTTGTAGTAAATGGCATTAGTAAGCTTAGTCATTCGTACTCGAGTAGTAAAACCGCAGATATTAATAGAACCACCCGGCTCTTATTAATTTTAATGTTACAACGTTGCTAAAACTATATTTCACTTCACGAACAACCCATTGAAATTCAAAATAATTTAAATGGAAAGTTATGAGCACGCTAGGACTGAAATGTCAAGGTGTTCCGTGGCAGAACTTGGAACCAATTGGCACGGCTCGGTCCATGGGTTGAGGTATGTTTGAAGTACACATACATGAACCATCAGCCGAGTATGATTCGCTAATTTAATACCAGGGTTGCCAGGTGTGGAGAGGGAAACTGAACTACCTACTCACTGGCATTAAAATATGATGTAGATGAACACTAAAAAGAGATTTTTGGAAATTCAACCTTTAAGGGGGTGAAAATGAGGAAAACTTGTGTAAGTAATAAATCTGCGCAGACGACGTCGCTGGCGATAAGCTAGTAATAGATATAAGCCCGCTTCGGACCAAATTGGGCCAATACGCATTTAGCAAGCTAATCTTCTTGACTTAAGCTACATCATACCTATAGGTACTAAGTATTTTAATTCGCGCTGATTAGCCAAGGAGAATGGAAAGACTGTTGTAAGTCATTCAAGAATACACAAAGGAGCTTCGTAGCAACCTTTGTCAATTCGAAATGGATTTTATCATCATACCAGTCACACAAAGGGCAATATTAGAGAAGGCAAATGCTCGGAGTTTCCTTGCGTGATCAAATCAGGAATGATGATATCCGCAAGAGAACCAAGGTAACCGACCGCGACATAGCCCGAAGGATCACTAAACTGAAGTGGCAGTGGGCAGGCACATTGCTCGCAGAACGCGACCGCGTACCGTAAGACGCAGCGTTGGAAGACCTCCCACAAGGTGGATCGAAGACCTAGTGAGGGTCGTGGGAAGCCGATGGATGCGAGACGCACAGGACCAGTTGTCGTAGCGATACTTGGGGGAGGCCTATGTCCAGCAGTGGATGATCATACCTGATTAGTGGGTGGATGTAGCGTTTTAATTATAAATTTTAGTCATACTTTCAAGCTAAGGGTGTGGCCCGGTACCCCCCCCCTGTTGCTCCCACTGTCAATGAACTTGCTAATGAGCAGCGATTTGCCGCTCATTACCGCTCCATAGGTACCTATTCAACAACACATCTGATAGTGGATCTTAAATAAAAGGAAACAACCACGTGGTAGGCCCAGATGGTGGAATGAGCTGGTCTCTCGCGCCCGCAGCAGACCGGACAGGAGTAAGTGGAAGGAGGAAAGGGAGACTTTTGCCTAGCAATGATAACATGGGCCTATAATACATAAATGAAAACGACATACAGGGTGCAACAGATTAAATACAAATACTAAAAATGGGTCATTGTGTTGAACAATCCCGAAAAAGTCAATTTTTGTTTGCATCACTCGACAAAATTTAGTCCATTAGTATTTTTTTTTGGGTTTATATTGTCACGAAAATAATTTTTAGACCTTAAATAATTTAAGTCTGACTGCAATACTTCATGAAACATTATTTTGGTGCGCATTTATCCATTCTGGTAGGTACCTATGTATTTCGAATTTAGTGGTAGTAAAATAGGTGCATTTCTGGTAGGCGTTTAAACACAATCCATTTTTGTCATAATTCCCCCCCCCCTCCTTTCATAATTCCCCTTTTCAGGTTTTGCGTTTTTTAATTTGTATAGATCTTCGTGCACAGTATGGCAACCCCGAGCAGGTGTTACGCTAAGGTTGCGTCCTTGCCTGCGCGCAGTGTCACCCGGTGCTAATCCTCTGTCCGCGACGTCGCCGCCGCCTTGCGCCCCGCGCCGCGCGCCCCGCACCCCGCGCCCGCTCTGCGCCCAAACGTTCCGACACCACCCGGACTCGTGCTGTTTATTTTCTATAATGTTGTGTAATGCTGTTTATTTTCTATAATGTTGTGTTAATGGAATATTGTAATTTAAATTATATAGTGTGATATTTATGGACGGTTCATTTCATTAACCCTACCTTCAGCTGCGCTGGTTAGGTCATAGATGACAGTTAATTTATCTTTGATCGTAAGTTTCAGTTTTCATCGAGGACAGGATTCTATGCAGGTTCTAAATTAGTAATTCAGGGTAGGTAAATATATTAACTATTTTATTAGTTCACCCATGAGCCTGCTCGTATGACAACGAAACTGTTCATGCTACCTTAACTCTTTATAAAAGGGATATCCCGTGGAGAAAAATCCATCCACAATTACTTAATAATAAAAATGCGAGTAGAACCCCGTTTCTCTATTTCTTACCTCTCCACGTCTCCACAGATCCAGGACATGGTCCACCCGTGTTCCAATTTTCATACTTGGAAAAAGGACATGGTGCATGTCCTTTTGTAGTGGATTTAAAATCATCAAATGCCCCTTCCGCTCTGGATGGTGCCCTTTGCGTTCCAGGGCCGCGGTGACTCTTTCGAACAAATTCTGCAACCCTGGACCATGTCCTGGATTAAAATACTTTTTAACCCGGGAGTACCTACCTTTGTTCCCTGGGATAATTTTTGACATAATAAAAACTTTTACAACACAACAACAACTTTTACTTTTTTTGTTTATTTTTTTTTGGCATAATACCTAAATATCGACCCTAAGGATAGCCACTGACCCTACAGTCCGTTGTGGTCTATGAAATATCTGTCTTGAAACTTTAATTTAGATGATGGGTCTTATGTAAGTGCCTAATTAGGATCCTAAATAGTAACGCGAGTAACCACAAACAACAACTTTATACACATCGGTACGGGAGTTAGTACCTATATTAATCCAAAACGCACGCAGGTAGGTACCTCCCTACTCTTGTACTCTTGTCAGTGCCGAATATAATCATTATCTTTGTTGAGGTTGTCAACCAGGGCCAAAAGGCGCCGCCGTATACCTAGGCTAGAGGATAAGTTAGCATTGCCATACGACCAGTCGACAGCGATGAAGAAGTACGATGTATTTTAGATACGTTTGTTGGCTTGGAATCAGTTGGTTTGTTATATGTAGGTACACGTTACGCCCAAAGGCCGTTTGAAAGCTACAACGCATTGTGAGAGTTGTTTTATCATCCGAAAAGCGTTTCTGGTCTTACCTACAAATATCGCTTTTTTGCTGATCCAAGAGTTAAATTATATTACAGGGGCCTTACCACCAACTCAGAAAACTCGCAAACTCGGAAAAGAGACGGAGCTATACGTCCTGTATAGCTCCGTCTCTTTCCCACTGGAAGTAATATTGAAGTAATTAATACTGCTTTAAGAGTTGGTGGTTTAGGCCCTGGAACACATACACCCTTATTCATAAAAACTTTTCACGATTTCTGTTAGGTACCTACTTACTGTTTACGAGATTCTAAATTCAAATTCTCCATAGAAAATTTTGGATAAAGAGTCTACTTATCAGTATTTTAGTAAAGTAACGGTTCTAATTTTTTGATAAATAGGGCTGTTAATGTATTGTTTCTGAAAGTAGTCCTCAATACCGACCCCAGCGACACAGTCACCCTTGCAGACGAGGAAGCAGTTATGTTATAAATGTCAATCAAATGGCTGTAACGTTTTATATTCCGCCTGAGCCCGCGTGGTGGATTCCGTAGTGCTCCGTACCTACTCGTTCTATTTGCCGTTAGCCATGTCAATAGCTGTTATGCTTGTTTGTACAGAATTTCAGAAATTGTTCATTATTGTCATTTTTCTTTGATTACCTTGAGTGAAACAGACTATATAGGTACTAAGGTTAGTAGATAGTCGTCTCCTGTTTCATAAGCATAGGTATAAACCCCGTCCCCGGTTTTAGGTAAAAAAAATATCGATCTTTCACAAACTAAACGCAAGTCAAGTGACGTGATTGGCTGTTCAAATCTCATTCGACCAATCATAGCTAGATAAGCGCGATTGACAATTTGTCATATTTTTGTGCTCATTGAGAAACTTGCCTTAATATACCTACCGAGTTTTTTTTAGCAACAAGGCGTTTTCGCAAGAAGACCCAGTATACTTACTTAATTTGAAGACCTACAAGATTCCTCTCATCCCTCGACTTGACAGGCTTGTAGGCCTCTTCGTGTTTTTGTGTTTCAAGAGAATGGACAACAGCATCTTCAGGTGACAATGGAATTCTAAAAGATTAAGAATTTTGCAGGCATCACAATTATATTTTTTTAACACTTGCGAGTAATATACTGGAATCACTTCATTGCGAGTTGCTCAAAAAAATCCCTGGGATTTTCAGGCTTATTATCTTGCTTATAAAGGGTATTTCAGAAGTGAGTGGTCAGATTTCAAGGTTGTAAACCAGATTCTGTAGGTATAAGTAACAGATACAGAATGTCACCCTTAAAATATGATGACGCATTTCTGAAACACCCTTTATTAGTAAGATGGCTAACCAGGTTGCCATCTACAGGCTCCGGCTAGGAGGTCCTATTTTCAGCTTTGACACGTTTACAACGAAATAAATCAAATACATTAACATGAACTCATAGGATGCCTAGATACTGTTTTCATAATACCTTCAGCAGTGGCGTAGCCAGCATGGGTGACACTTGTGGAGCCCCCGAAAAATACTGGGTGGCAACTTTCTATCTTTCTGTCCGAAAAATCCGAAACCAAAAATCCGTAATCGTATCCGAAACCGGTATTATATTATTTCTATATCCGGATCCGTATCCCCGTAATGACATATTCATGACATCCCTAATTCATACTTAAATAGAAGTAATTTTGTTGACTTATACAGAAAGCTCAAGAACTAAGAGAGTTCGAAAATTTTTGCACCCTACCTCGGACAGGACTTGAGTAGAAATAATGTTAACGGACACTATCCATCAGCAAAGATTGCTTTCTTAACGAAACAAATCTAATTCTCCCAATAGTATAATCTATACTAATAAAATAAAGCTGAAGAGTTTGCTTGTTCTTTGAACCACCAGTCGCGTTTGGAAAATTCTTTTTGTATATGTATGATAGCCACATTCATGATGAAGGATATACCTAGGCTATACGGGATCGGGAAAAACGGGATAAGTCACGGACAAATGCTTGTTTGTAATAAAATTGAAAATGATCAGCATTTGCTGATGGAATGTGTCCGGATAATGATAATTACGCGACTCACTACTAAACGAATTAAAATTTGCATTGCATTGGCTGGATGTAGGTCTGGCATTTTAGGAAACCCTAAATCGGAGGCAGCTAAAATATTATGTGCCTAATTTAGTATTAGTCGTTCAGCAATGATCTGCAGCTTTCTAGTATTAGGTACCTACTTACTACAATTCAAAACCTCGGACAGGTTTTATTGCGTCGGCCGTTTACGGGTGACACCTGACCGAAAATAAATCAACGTCGGGTATTTGCCTCTAAATGCAGAAAAGCTCATGAAATTAGTAAATTTTTGCACCCCAAACTCGGAAAGCTTTTATTTTGATCATTCATACATAGTAGAAGCCATTTTATTGATTAATACAGAAACGCTGAAGAAGAAAGAAATTGCAGATTGCAAGAGCGAGCGATGCGAGCTTGAATTGCACCTCACTTCTGACAGGTTTCATTGCGTCTACCAAAGAGTATCTATAGTAATAAGTCTACGGTTTAAGGGTGATACCCGACCGTGACAAAAAAACAGTCAACGAACGGTCAGGTGTTACCCCTAAACGGGTGTTACCCGATACGGGCAACCCCCACCCCCCGTGCCCCCGGCCCCTCTAGCTACGCTACTGTCTGGTAGATAGCTAACTACGTAAGTACCAGGTAAAGATAGAATTACCACTAGTATTTTATATAGTTGTCTTCGCGTCAGTCAGACTATTTCGGTTTAACCTTCACCTGCCACCTGCTGACGTGGGCAACCTATCGATCAATGCCTCTTCAGTCTTGATTAACACATCCTTTTTATTGATGTACTGAACCTTGGCTTTCTACGTAAACTTACATGAGTTACGGGTTTGGTAAACGCTTGTGAAAGTCAAATATTTAATCTTACTAAAATGTAAGCGGCATGAATATTGCGTACCTGCGAATACGTGGACGACGACGTGGTTATGTCAGTTATTTAGGTATGTGAAAGATCAAAGGCCGAATTCTGGGTAACAGAAGAACACCGTTGCTTTGTAACATGTGGTGTTAACTGAATTGAAAGTGAAATGTGGGGTGGGTAGCTAGGTGCCTTCTTCCTACTTGGAAAGTCCTATACGGAAGGTACCTAGTACCTCTCTAAATCTGCAGTAGATACCTACCTACCAATATATTTTGAAGTAGTTTAGTAGGTAGTAGTTTCGACCACATCATCGCTTACCATCAGGTGAGAGATACCTAGTGGTCAAGCGCATGTCTATCTATAATAATAAAAATTTAATGTAAACACAAACAGTAAGTAAGTAGGTACTTATAACATAATGACATCGGCCTAAAGACTTTTTACGAAAAAGTACAACCGACTCGACTTCGAAATAAAAAAAATACAAAGTACTTATAAATATAATAATACCTTTACAATAACTTTCATTTCGGAAGTCTGTGTCAAAAAACGAAGACACAACCAAAAACACCGTTTCGGCCTTAGTGTTGGGTGTTTTCGTTTTAAGTAGGTACCTACCTATGGTTTAGATTATTCCGGCAATGACTATCACAAGAACAAGATAAGTTACATTATCACCGGTTATCAACTAAAGCAAGCTCTACTAAAAAAATATGATCGATTCTGAAATGTCTTTCAAGATAGAGCGCTAATATTCGTGCACCGGAAGTTAACGGCCATAGTTTATGAAGCCCGTAAGTATAGCCCATTGAACTAGTTAAATACATCAGCGATCGATATTATGGCATCGAGATATTCATGTGGACTTAATATTCAGCACACATTCGGTAAAATAGGCTATAGCGAGTTTGGCACACCACCAGTTTAATATCTGCAGCAAGTACTTAGCTGCCCTAAGTAGGAATAATAACGAATACTCTTGAAAATGCTCAATTATAGAATGTTCACTACCTAGGTACAATAGGTGGTTTGCATTTTGGAACTGGCGGGCCCAGAATTTTACAATGATAGTTAGACTATGTATGTACACAGAAACCTTCAAACGAGATTTTAGAGAACTACTAGAGCCATCTGTTGGCCAACTCTAACTACGTAAACTAGTCGTGTTTACGAAGCCAGTTACATCTTCATTTTTAAACAGTTAAATTTCAAATTTTCAATAAATTAATAATAAAAATAAAAGGAAATAAATAATTTTTTATGAAGGAAATAAAAGTATTAGAAAGTTAAATAAGAAACTGGAACATGAAGCTTACTTTGTAAACATAAAATAACACCACAATCCAAACACTGGCGGTAGTAGTCTTAGTAGGTGAATAAAAAATAAAAAATAACACTTTAGGGCACAAATAAAAATCTTTTTCTTTTATTTACTTTATAAAGATTTTTGAAATGATAAGTTAGTTGGCAATAAAAATCGATTGCAGAATAAGACTTTGTTGGCAGAATGATCTCCGCGAACTGTTGTCATCTGTCACATTTGGCCTTCAATTCGCTGCTGATCCTGGGATGTTAAGTTAATGCAATTTCCAAAAGGTTTTGCAATGTATGAGTGAGGTGTTCAATCAATTCGATGGTGTGACAAACGAGCAAAATTATTCCCGTGTTAAAATGACATCGAGGAGTAAGAATGCTGTGCGCGGCTACGAGACAGAGATTGAGAAGAGCCGTGAGGAGTCCAATTGGAAGAAGGCAGTGGACTTGGCTCAGCAGTTGAAGGCTAGGTCCCCGCAGCATGGTCAGTGACACACGTTACGTAGTCTCACAACACTTATGTCACCATAAGGCCTCCTCAGCTAGGTCACTGAAGTGCATTTGTTATCAAGAGAGCTTAAAAACATTAAATTATATTATTACTTAATAGCAAATGTTTAAAACATAATGCCTGTTTGCTGATTTCCTTTTGTATGTACGATAAACATCAGTACATGAGTTGTGTATCAACTATTGGTTTATTATGATAATTACTTATTCATGTTTCCTTGAATGTCAGTTACAAAACCATTATTTTTTTATGTTTTTGTGCTATATATAGTAGCTGAGGTCAAAACAATCACTGTCTCTAATTACATTTAAAATTAACATGAGTTTTTAGAAGCTATTTCAGTAGAGAATGGTTCCAATTAAAGCTCATAACTTAATCCACTGGTTAAACCTGGTACTAATTGAGTTAAAAATGTTAACTCCTGTTGTTTTGTGGTAACTTCCTGTTCACTTTCCTCCCATTACATTTGAATAGAACAAAGGAGCAACCCATGTACACAGGGTTCGCGTTTTAAGGGCTTGTGACATAATAGTATAATTTTTCTTACTAATGGCATGGAGTACAACTTTTAGGTTTGACTTGACACTGGTCAAACTAAAAACAGGACTACTGAGAACAAACTAAAAACATTCTTCTGCCATGCAACGTAAAAGCACAAACTGGAAACACATTAAACAAAAAGTATATCATAACTTTTCACTAGTAAAAGTATGTCAAACTAGTATCACAACTCTTTTCTGAATCGTGTCTGCCTGGTTGTACTAGCCTGTGGCCGGGGCTCCGCCCGTCACAGTAGTATGTTATGATATGGGAACATACAACCCGGACAAAAAGTAGTGTCAAAATATATGGCATGCTCTACCTATGATCGAAGTTAAAACCAATGCCATTGATTAAGTGACAAATATCAGAACATATTCAAAACATTCACATTTATAATATTAAAGGATAGGATAATCATGTAATTAATGATGTCAACAGAAAGCCTCGCCCACTTCCTCATCGGAGAGGGCAAACTTGAAGCACACCTTGAAGAATGGCCGCCCAGCAAGGAAAACATCGAGAGAGCACAACGGGAGCTCTCCGACGCCCGCGGCTACCTTACCCTAGCTACAGACGATGCAGGCAAGAGGGCCGGAGTAGCACTGGATGCACATTTACTGCTAGGAAAGCTGAACTACGCATGTGGAGCATACGATGATGCACTGAAACATTATAAACTAGCCGAGCTGAATACACTAACAGAGAAAGAGTTACCTGTGTGAGTAAATATTGATTCTTAATCATAAGGTGATTTAATCTGAAAATATTATGAGAATCAATTCCTTTTTTTTTCTCTGCGTTTATTCGCAATCAGCCCTAGGACTATGAGCGTCTGTTCTGCGTTGCTGAGAAACAATTCCTGAAAGAAAAAATGTACTTAGCATTTTCCAAAGTATGTCCGCGTTGGGGTCAACTATCAGTCTAACTGATGCAGATGAGTTCTTCCACAACTCAGTAACTGGGTTATACGGTACCCCGTGGCAGGGCAGGTGTCAGATTTTCTGGCTAAATAAAATGAAGGATAAGAATGTTCATAAAGATTATCATCAATGTAACATGAACACTGGCATTGCTTTGTTATTTCATAACACCTTTAGATTCAGACAATAGATCATTATTTGCGATCTCATTACACATTGTGTGACGTGTTGTGTCGTCTGTCCCTTATCTGCGTCTCGGTAATTATCTACAATTGAATAGTGTGCAATCATGAACTTTAATATCTATGGACTCACTGCTGCCATAAGCAAAATGGGTGCATCTGAACAAAACATGAAACAGAAAATAAAAATGAAATGCTGTGTGTTGTTCGTCAAACTAGACTTTGCACTAGACTAGTGGAATGTGAGCATGGAAGCTCAAACACAACCATAAAAATACTACAAGGTGCACCTAGTTTAAATTCTGAATATGTTTTTTTCCTGATTCCTAATTATTATATCTAGTCCCACTGCTTGGCAAAGGACTCCCTCCATTCTTCCCATTGTTCCTGGTTTTGTGCCACTTCTTGCTAATTCCTAGTTCTGGAAGACATCCAAGTCGTCTTGCCATCTGATTTGTAGTCTCGTAATCAGAGAATGTAAAAAAAATACATAAAAATAGCATAAAAGGTAGATAGGCCCTTTCTTCTACAGCAGAAATACAAAAGAACTTTTCCATTATTAGCTGCATTATTCCGTTGCATTACGCGCCAAATTATCAAGTAATTAAAATCAATTGTGGAATCTCATTGCAACACTCCTGCTATTAGTGGCTGAATAGTCTCGTTGTTACTGAAATTGATTTATCGTCAATTTTAGTAACCTTTTTTATGCTGGCGGTTTACTTGGCGTAGGTATTTGGGTAAATTTTATATTACTTATTTGTTAAAAAAATAAGTTTATCGTGATGATTGTCTTTAGGGTATATTTACTATTATACAAGTAAAGCTAATATTTCGACAGATACACCAAGTGAAATGCCACCTTAAAAGTATGGACACATATGAAGCAATGCTCTTGTACCAGAATAGCGTCACTTATGACATTGCCAAGCTATTTTAATGTAGTATAGAATAAGTTATGGCATTTATAAATGTTAATGTTCTGAAAACAATACTAAGATTTGATTTTAAATAGCTTTTTTATGATTCTTGACGAGTTTGACCATAGTCTCACCTGATGGTGAGCGATGACGTGGTCAAAGATGGAGCATGCTTGCCTAGAAGTAACCTGTTCACTATTGGCCTAAATACCACCAGGTTTTAGCTGTCAAGAAACTCACTCATACGCACAATGACAGTATTCCCTAAACGTTTTGTGCTTACCTTAAAACTAACTAAAGTAAATAAAGGAAAAATGTGACAAATAATATAATTTGATGACTGGATGAAATAATATATTAGTTAGGTAAAGTTTGCTGCCAAAATATAATTTTCTAATAATAGTGCACCTACATACTATTAATCACTGCTATCAACAGTACATAATACATGACCTCATAAGGCCATGAGTAAAGATTTTTAGTTACCAGTCTTTGTCATACTGTACTCATTATATCACACAGTATCTTATCTGCACTTAGTATCGTAGTTTGTATCTTCACTTAGTTCTGATATAAACACTGTAGTCTAAACAAGCACATATTTCAGGGATTGTTTAGCGTCGATCTGTTATCGTGTGCATCTGAACACGTGTGGAATGACGTCACCGATTGATCGCACAGTGGCGCATGATGACAAACGCGGGACAAACCGTTGATAGACGTGTGCGAATAAAGTTTGCAGTAGTTACATCCGTAATAGGATAGGAGGCAATAAACTCACGCGCATAGCTTTACACAACAACTGACTGTTATTATATTATGACCTATATTTATTTGTGTTTATGTACTTTACAGCTACAGTTATATTTGAGTTCAAATAATTATTTATTTGTTTGATTTTCTTACTTGTTTTCATGCATATGTTGTAGGAGTGTTGTACCCAGTATTTTTTTTTTGCCCTTAATGCTGCCCAGCTCATAAGTATATTATAGGTACTATCCAATGATTTGAGCTTTAAATGAGATAGTCCATATTGCACTTACCATACTGCAAAGGTCTATTTTTAGAGCAATTTCTAAAATAATAATATAATATTTCTTAAAGTCATAGAGTCATAGTACAAGGATGCACAAACAGCTGAATCACTATGCGCCGCGGGCGCAGCGTGTGTCATGCTTTTGACATTATGTCGGGACTTTATCCTCGGAATTTTAGGTGATAATGAGTTACACTCACTGCATATGTACACAGAATAATATGATGTGCCATATTGATGATAATTTTAGTAACCACTATCAAAGTAATGTGCCATCAGTTGATGATTCACATATTTGTGATACCTACCTTCTATGATTCTATTAGCAACTAAAATATTGATGTTATGCAAAATTGATTTAAGCCATGTTTAAGATCCTATCTTGTATTTTAACAGGCACGTGTTGCACTGAGCGGATAATTGTAGTTGTATTATGTTCCTAATGAATAACTGAAAGATAATCTAGAAGAATTTATCGCAGCTAAGTAACTGGCCTCTTCAAGCATCAGCGTTGTCGCGTCGCGTCCCGTTGTGAGGTCACCCTAAGCGTTGGACTCGCAAAGGTTTTTTAACTTGGGCTGAGTTCTAGTCGAAACTTAAATATTTTGGAATTATTATTTATTTAGGGAAAGTGATACTTACTTCTTTCAGCTTCATCCACCACCATTTCTAGCTTTGACAGGGGTAAAAAATAATATAAAATTGTAATATCTTCTGTTTGACAGTCGAAGTCTCCGCATCGTGGCCGAGTCGTACGCCATCAAGGGGCTGTGCTTAGAACAGAACACCGTGCCCGGCTCCACCAGCCGGTTCAAACAAGCTGAGAGAGAATCCGAAATGGTAAGAAATTAGTTATTTTGTTTGCCCTGGAATTGAAATACATCCGTAATGGCAAAGAGATATTTGCAGTTTTGAAAATTAATATTATTATTAACATAGAAAATATTTGCGACGTTGCCTAGGCCGGTCCAGAAAGCTGTGGCGCAAGAAAAGAGTTTCTGGAGGGATATGGGGGAAGCCATTGCCCAGCAGTGGGACACTGGCTTATTTAAAAAAAAATAGACATTGTCTTTGGCTATGGTTAAAATCTGGGTATCCTTCAAAGCACGATAGAACAGGCAGTTTGGGCTCACTCATACTATCGTAGACGTAATCTATTCCACTGGGTAAAATTTAGGTCAAGAGCAAGCCCAGCCAATAATAGAAAAATTCTATTACTACCATGTTATTTATTACATAATAAAAGGTTTTACATATCAAGTGAAGCACATTCGCACTTGTCTACTCGTATATTTTAATAGACGCCTTTTTCCACCCCAGCGGGTGGTAAACAGCTTACTTAGTCATGTTATATGGTTAACTTGACTCCTAACACTCAAAACTTATAATATACTAGCACTTCGCCCGCGACTTCGTCCGCGTGGATTTAGTAGGTACTCCACAAACTTCAACGCCCCCTGTACCCCCATGCATTGATACGATTCTCCCCAATTCGCTCAAGCCGCGACATTTTTCTTACTCCGAGCATGTTTATTACCGTCGTAACTTTTGAATGAAAGGTCCGATTTGAATAATTTAAAGTGTAGTTTATACGGACATAATCAACCTTAATTATCAAACCATTTAAATGGATAAGGATTAATATCATGGTACTAAAATCACCATTTTTTATTTCACCATGGGATTTGCTTGAATAATATGAACAAAAAGCGGTCATAGTGACTTATCCATAATAGTTAGACATATGGTATCGCGGACTTTTTTGTAGATATTGATAACCTCTATAAAACTGTAGTACATCACTTTGCTCTATTGTCAATAGATTCCGCAGCGTACGCGATATAAGGATTTTATCTCACACCTTGGGTTACATTATCGAAGTTTTCATACGGATCCCTAACTTTTTTGAAAATATTCTATAGCCTATGTCCATTATCTATAATGTAGGATTCTACTGGTGAAAGAATTTTTCAAATCGGTCCAGTAGTTTCGGAGCCTATTCATTTCAAACAAACAAACAAACAAACAAATCTTTCCTCTTTATAATATTAGTGTAGATATTAGTGTAGATTTTGCAAATACCTACAAACTTTGAACTGATTCAAACCAGTATTTCAACCAATCTGTCTAACCTTTTCCCTACTATATTGGGGTCAGCTTCTAGCCTAACTGGATGCAGTTGAGTACCAGTATTTACCATGGAACGACTGCCGGTCCAACCTTCACAACCCAGCAGCTGGGTAACACGACACACGTTGACAATACTGCTGTCAGATTTTCTGGCTTCCGACTATCCGTAACGAATTCAAAATGATAGCCGGGACCAACTGCTTACCGTGCGCACCGAGGCATGGAGGAGTCTCAGTTTGTAATGGATGGTCTCATATCCACAGACCGACCCCGGCAAGCTTTGCTTAACTATGAAGATCGACCCGTGCAGATGTTTTGTCGCCATGTATAACTTGACTTCTACAAACTTATTTGCTTATGCTATCTTTTTAATGATTGAAACCAGTCTTTGTTCATTGATAAATATGTTTGCACAGATCCGCAGTTTCGAGCTGTCATCAGACCTGACGCTGCTGTACCTGCAGCGCACGGGCGCCGGCGCGCGCGCGGGCCCCACGCTGGAGACGGCGCTGCAGCGGGTGCCCATCCTGCACATACGAGCCGGCCGGCTGCAGAATGCCATAGACAGGTGAACTATTATGTTAGACCTGACGCTGCTGTACCTGCAGCGCACGGGCGCCGGCGCGCGCGCGGGCCCCACGCTGGAGACGGCGCTGCAGCGGGTGCCCATCCTGCACATACGAGCCGGCCGGCTGCAGAATGCCATAGACAGGTGAACTATTATGTTAGACCTGACGCTGCTGTACCTGCAGCGCACGGGCGCCGGCGCGCGCGCGGGCCCCACGCTGGAGACGGCGCTGCAGCGGGTGCCCATCCTGCACATACGAGCCGGCCGGCTGCAGAATGCCATAGACAGGTGAACGATTATGTTACCGGCATGTTTTATATTTTTATTTACTTTGCCATTGTTACTAGAAACAAAATGCCTATAAAGTTAAGGATAAAAAGGAAATTATTTGTAGAATTTATCCTGTTTTTACAAACTTTTATTTTTATATTAGTGATAGGCTCACGTTCGACCACAACCTCACCTTAATGAAAGCGATGGTGTGCTTGATGATGGAACACGCTTGCCTAAAATGATATTATTTACTCTTGACTTAAAGACTCCCAGGTTGTAGATATCAGGAAACACAGACCCCGGCAGGGAATTCCACTCCTTACTGTATCTTGGTTGCGTTTATCCCTACTATTCACGCTAAAACTGCTGAACGGATCGTCATGAAATTTGGCAGATATATAGCCTGGGATATGGAGAAGGACGTAAGGTACTTTTTCACGCGATAACCGACATCCACGCGGGCGGAACCGCTGGCAAAACCTAGTAATACAAACGCGATTCTAACATTAAGTGCAACTTATTTGTTGAATAAGCATGGTACAGTAACCAATTGGTCTCATATAGACTTTACTAACCCAGAATTTTGATATGTTCCTGTTGATGTTATTTATTGGCTCGCTCCAATACATAGCAGTGGGTGGCTGTACTATAGGCACGCCTGTGCTACCCTTCGAGAGAGAGGTGTGAGTGGCTGTCGGTATGAGTTGTCTAATATTTCCTAATGGAAAGCGGAGGGTGCTTCCCAGTTTAATAGAAAACTATCACCACGCGAATAAGCGATCGACGCGGTCATTTGTTAGGCAAACCCGAAAACGTCTTCGAGCCGACAGAAGGCGCTTCCCGGTTTTGCCGTAGGTCGAGGCCATAAATCAGTGTTTCTCAACATGTCTTCCGCGAGTATATGTATGGGGGTCCTCATTTTCATCTACCTAAGTATAGACCATTTAACAACTTTTGTGAAAAGGCATTGTCTGCTCTTGTAAAAATAGAAACAGATTACAATTTGAATTCGATTTGAGATTGCAATTTGTTAGTAACTTTAAGCCAAGTAACACTAATTTAGTTGCAAAAAAGCAGCACCAATCTACGCAGTAAGTAACGTGTTTTTTTATGAAAACGTATTTTTTTGTAGTTATAGCATAAATGGTCCCAAATGTATTGCTGTTATTTTTACTAAGGGGGTTCTTAAAATTGTGCTTGATTTCCTCGGGGTCCGTCGACTGGAAAAGGTTGAGAAACGCTGCAATGGATGCTCACTCTTTACAAGCCGAACTTTTTTGTTTCGATGTTCCAATTTGATGTTCCTTATAAACTAGTGAACTGCCGATGCCTGTAAAATATTGTGTCATACATCGTACCTAATAAATTACAATTATTACTATAATTTGCGTAGTGGTGCGTGCGTGAAGCTAATGTAGGTAGTGAGTGCCGCCCGCCGGCCGCTCGCCTCGTCGCTAACCGGCTTACGGACAGATTGCGTCGGATCCAATTAACCTTGTGTGACATGTGTTACTATGTTACGGCGGTAGTACTACCCAAATAATATTACGTTACCACTAGTTTATGAAACGAATTAATATTTTAGTATGTTTTATACACATTCAACTCATTTCGCTGGTTTTGGAAGTGTTTTTTTTATGACATAATTCATAGCGATATAGAACACTGAG
The DNA here is from genome assembly GCA_947386135.1 of Melanchra persicariae. Lineage (NCBI taxonomy): Eukaryota > Metazoa > Arthropoda > Insecta > Lepidoptera > Noctuidae > Melanchra > Melanchra persicariae. The sequence goes on along the minus strand of OX376655.1, from coordinate 863,193 downwards.
AAAGATCCATTGAACAAGTTTTGGATATTTTTTTTCTTTTAAAAGCACTAATAGCCTCTGTAGAAAAACAAATCATAACAGAATACCAGGTAGTATAGTAGCTGGCAGGATCAGCCCTGTGGAACAGATGATAACGATGAGTGGTCTACGTTTTTTCTATTCGAGGGGGGCGTAGCTCATGTAGCCTCCTTAGATGCAGCCTCTTGCAGCCAGGCTGATCATACCTGCTTTGGAAGTGTTCGGTAGGAAAGAGTTATTATTTAAATTATGAAATATGATTAAAACGTTTTTGTTTGATAGATGGGCAGATGTAATTTGAACCTTCGAGCCATGGACCTTTAATAATATTCTTAAAAAGTTAAAATATGAGTTGTTATTTAAAAAATATTTAATAAGTAGCTCACAGGATCAGCCCTGTGGTGCTACAGTATATACCAGTAGGTAAATACTCTTTATTAGACTTATAAATAAATACACCATACGAAATAACAGTTCATAACTTTCTCTTTTTTTTTGGATGGGAAATCATCAAATGACTCCTCCCGCTCTGGGCGAAGCGGGAGGGCTAACTTACAGACTAAAACCCAACCGTGTTCTTTCAAATGCCCTTTGCGTACCGGCCACGGTAACTCTTTTTAACGATTCCGCAACACCGGCAGCCACCAGCCTTAGCGGTTCAGAGGCAGATCTTGAAGAACGTCTAGTTTATAGATACCACCTGCCTGCAAGTGGACAACCCATTGACCAGCGAATCCCACACTTGTATATTGAAAAGCGACGTTGTCATTGCAGTGCATTATGTTGTACAGGTATCGAGAGATGCTGAACGCGGTGGAGTCGACATCGACGCAGGCGTTACGACTGACGCTCACACGACAACTAGCCGAGGTGCTCATGAGGGGAGTCACTGGACAGGTAACATTATTCATTATCTACATCACCTGAGTGTGGCTTGGCGCTAAAAAAAGTTATTGTGCTAATACTAACTGGGCTTGTGTGAGGACCATGTCCGGCAAGGAACAGTGGTCTTTCAGCTGAAATGATGAAAATGATTTATTTATTTATTCGTGTATCCTCACAACCAGGGAATGCAATCTCGGCCTTTTTTAGCGAGATTGATATCGGACGAAAAAAGGGCGAGATCTCGCGAGTTTAACGAGATTGCACTCGAGCGTAAAAACGTCTGTAATTTCTAATAGTCTGACTAATTGGTATATTTTGTTAATTAATCTGTAATGTAATGGATCTACTGAGTAGATATAGTTTTATTTTATTGATAATAATATCTCAGTTTAATAGTCAGCTCAACTTTTACTAAGTTTATTTATTTTTTAATTCTCGTTGTTTTGTTTGTTATAAAAGAACTGTTTTATTACTAAAAGATTTTTGTTTGATATTAGAAGAGAATACTGGTTGTTTCTTTCATTTGTTATTTGATAGATACTGATGTTTATCTACTATACTTTTATTATTTTTTTCCTAATTTATTCGAGTATTGTGATTATTTGCATAAAAAACACAAAACTGCCAATCTCGCGTGATCTCGAAATTGGCGAGATTTCGCAGTATTGTTATTCATAAACTCGCGGGATCTTGCTTGAGCACCAATCTCGTGAGATTTGCATTCCCTACTCACAACAACTTGCAGCAATTACACCAATAGAGCACAAATTACTTCTGAATTTGCTGGTTTCTAACATCCTGTGCGCGGTGTAGTGGTGATCATCGTATGGACGTTCATGCATTCTCGCTTATGCAGCCTCAGGTCACCGCTCCTCCAAGATTCCACTTGTAATTCCATGTCGCACATATTCTTTGAGATAATTTTGAGACTCGATGAGTTTTTCGAAATTTAATTAAGACTATTTAAATGTAAAGCACGGAAAATTTTGAAATAACGGTTGACATGATGAAGATAAAAGGAGTTTCCTGGTTGGTCTTTCTTTTGTGCCATCATCTTCTAGCTTCACAATGATCATACAAGTTAGGAATACTGGTTGGTTTTGGCACCAGGTATACAAAGCGCCGGAGAAGCTGGCGGTGGCGCCGCCGCAGGGCACGCTGTCGCGCCGGAGAGAGGACCACGTCTCCGACGGACCCTGGAAGCCCAAGAGATACGCCGCCATCAACCAGGTAACATTACAAAACGTTCCTTTGTGTAAAACACACCTTTGACAACCTCGCTTGATATGCGCCAAACTTAAAAAAAATACTTCACGTGTATTGCATAATTGCATTGGCATTTATACAATTTCAGAAGCTAGGTGCACAGTTTTAGACACGCCACTATTGCGGCGATAAATTTCATTGAGGAGTGGCTAGAGAGGCGCCACGGGTCCTCACCTTCCGCCTGACGCAGGTACTCACTAGACACGGTTGTTTCGGGAGGTACCTGTTTCGGAGTCGGCGGGAGGATACGTCCGGGTGTTATTACTGTGAGGATCGCCCAGAGGTCACGGTGGTGCATACGGTGGAGGTCTGCCCTGCTTGGGCGAAGCACCGTCGTGTCCTCGTCGAGGCGATCGGCGGTGGCGACCTCTCGCTTCCGACCCTATTCAATCCATGGTCCGGAGCGAGGAGGCATGGGACCTCCTTCTGCGAAGCAGTATTGAAGGAGGCGAGGAGGCGGGCCGCGTTAAAGAGAGACAAACCTCACGCCCCAGCCGCCGCACCAGAAGAAGACGCCCCGGGCGTCGGGACGAGCAGGGCGTTTTCCGGATACCGTAGGCGTGGGCCTGCATACGGCGAGCGTTGGGTGGCTCGCCATCCGATCAAAACTAGGCCCGTGACGACGGTGCGTTGTGTTCCACGCGCGCCTCAAAGAGATGTCAGCATAGTAGTTGGAGTCCGCTTGGGCCAGAGCCGGGTTGCGGAATTTGGTCTAAAAGTCACCGCGGTCCTGGAACGCAAAAGGCGTTAGGAGTCACACGGATGGGTTTTAGTCATTAAGAGTCTGACACGAAGAGCGGAAGGAGTCATTTTGACAGTTTTCCCATCCTTCCGTTGTACAACAGACGCCAGTGTCACCATATCCCCTCAAATATCTTTATCGCTTGGAAAGATTCACAAGACTCCATTCGAATCTTTTGCGACCTCTAGAAGGCGTCCGATTGCGTTAACCAAGAGACGCTTTTGTTGAAACTCGAGCATTATGGGATTAGGAATACATCCCTTGATTCACTTAGATCATACTTGAAAGATAGACAGGTTAAAGTCCAGGTAAATTGCGTAAACTTAGTAAGGTCTGAAATAACAATGGGCGTTTCGCAAGGTTCAACATTGGGTTCATTCTTCTTTTTAGTCTACATAAATGATTTGCCTCTATTGCTTCAAAATCAACCAAAAATGGTGTTATTTGCTGATGACACATTATTGATATTGAAGATAGACCGACGTTCACAAAATCTTGATGACGTAAATAACTATTCATTACGTCCAACATTAGTTTACGGCAAACAACTTTGTATTCATTGAAAAAAAAACCAAATAGGTATAATAAATTTACTTTACCGAATGCTAGAAGTAATGAATGAATGTGACATCATATTGAATGGACAGAAACTGGAATTTATTGATCAGACGTTTTTCCTAGGAATTACTTTAAACAAGATGTCATTGCAATTCGCATAACATCTACATAACAAAGTCAAACTTGTTGATATAATTACTTCGTATACAGGGTGTTTGGGACATCGTAACGCAAACTTCATGAAAAGGCTACACTTAATGCCATTAACCAAATTGTAGAAGTCATTAATCTCGCTAATGATCGGTTACAGAAATTGACATTTTTGAGCGCGCAATGTATTGGGAACAATGCGATCTAAACGCGCAAGAGCGTTGTACGTGGTTAACGTAGTACCTACGTCATTGTCTACATCTACACGTCTTGCAAACACACATACACAGGTCTGTGTCGCCGCCGCTCCCGGCGCCGCGCTGCGCACAATGTAGGTACCTACGCATATCGCGTATTGCCAACAACAATAATATCACATAAAATCATTTTAATCACTCAGAAATACCTACCGACTGATGGTAGGAACATGTTTAAGGAGAGGTTAAGAGAAAAAAAAGGAGCCATAAGCTCAGTCTCCTATAATCACAATTCTGATAAGGATTTCAATAAGCTTAGAAGTACATTGAGATCCGATAACGTAGGTATTATCTAATGAACTACTAAACCCACTTTGAATGCAGGTACGAATATCGCCGATTGCAATAATATCATATAAACTCATTTTAATCACTCAGAAATACCTAACCTACTGATGGTAGGAACTTGTTTATGCAGAAGTTAAGAGAAATGGAGGAGCTTTAAGCTTAGTCTCTTTAAATCATGATTCCGAAAAGGATTGATAAAAAAAGGTTTTAAGTATGTACATTGAGATCTGGTAATGATGTAGGTATAAACTAATGAACTAGCTAACTCACCCCTAAACAGGTAGGATTCAAACTGGCCACCCGCCGCTTGCTTGCTCGTGTTTCGCCATACATAACACATTAGCATATTACCGTATTCTTGGGCACTGTAGTAATCGTTAACTCCAGATTACATTTTTAAAACACACTCACAAAAACAAACAATAACAGACAAAAACACTGAATTAGTTTTGCTAGGTAGGTATCAAACGAAAACTTATAGTCTCACGACACATCACGTCCCGAATTCCCGAATTCTGCAAAAATAACACACTCGTTCGCTATCAAGTCGTCTTTAAGAAACTGATATAAAAATCCATTAAAATCGGCTAAATGTAAAAGAAATGTTTTTTTAAACATTCCTTTGACTTCGCCGACTTTTGGCGGCATTGTGTTCAAAAGGACGCCGCGCTACGAACTGCCCCCAAACAAAAAGGGTTCTTATTGAAACAAAACTTAGTAACCTATTTCCGACCTTAAGTTGTTTAGTTAATGTCGGAAATCGGTTATCCCGCTTTGTGCAGATACGTATTTTTTTCATATGGGCAGTATTATCTAGCGGTATGTTTGACGCTACACACACATGCACACGGGTTAGTGTGTTACAACTAGGCAGGAACGTTGACCTTTTTTACAAAACAGCTGAGCAGGTATCCGTTTGTGCGTCGATGTCCCTTACACGCTGTATACAGTTGTACATACTATTCTTTTAAAATAATTATAATTATTTGTTAGTGCGATGATAACCTCGTTTCTTCTTCTTGCTCTTGATAAACCAATAAAATTGTCCTCTACTTTGCAGTTTGTACCCAGAAACGAGTACGAAGAGGTAGTCTTATTGCTGCTGGTGGGCGAAGCGATGGCGGTGCGAGACGCCGTGCTGTCGCAGAGCGGCGAGTTCGAGGCTGCGCGGGCGCATGCGCTACGCAATGCTGTGTGTATCGTGGACCTGCTGGCGTTGGCGGCCACTCGCTGGGGACAGCTGTGTCTGGTGCTGGAGGTCAGTGGGTTATGTTGGCCATGGTCTTTACTTCGGGAAACAAAGTGACTAATACAGGAATTTTCTTTTTGCTTTTCGAATATTAAGGTTAAGAAATAAAATGGCTTTTGGAAAAATGTTGTCAGAGTAAAAAATGAATATATTTCTGTACTTGACATTGTTTTGGAATTTGCAAATATGTGTACATCATGATCTACTTATTTGCACACCCATTTTAGGTATTTAAAGACCCTTGCTGACATTTATTTTACTGTCAGTCCTTAGAGCGCGCGATGAAATTCTCGTTCGGCTGCGCGCACATCTGGCGCCAGCGCGCGCTGGCCACGGCAGCCGCCGCGCCCGCGCCCACCAGGCCCGCGCCGCCTGCGCCGCACACGCACATCGCGCCGGGTACGTATGTCTTCATATCGCACCGATCTGCCATGACACGCATTTTTTGTGCGCCAGACTTTTGCGCATTGAATGTGATACTGCTTATAATTGCTAAGGTTCAATTTTTACTGACTAAAAAGTGCGTCACGGATAGTCTGTCGTCAGCGCTGCACCTAAATGTGTGTAATATTTAGTATACGTTCCAGGCAGCAGCGCGTGGAGCGCGGGCGTGCGAGCAGCGGGCGTGGCGCGGCGGGCGGCGCCGCTGTCGCCCGGCGACACGCCGCTCCGCCTCGTGGCCGCCAACACGTGCTACCGGATGGGCTGGGTATGTCAGCACTACGTTACATTGCACACACAAGTCTATACAGGGTCGGGCGTGGCGCGGCGGGCGGCGCCGCTGTCGCCCGGCGACACGCCGCTCCGCCTCGTGGCCGCCAACACGTGCTACCGGATGGGCTGGGTATGTCAGCACTACGTTACATTGCACACACAAGTCTATACAGGGTCGGGCGTGGCGCGGCGGGCGGCGCCGCTGTCGCCCGGCGACACGCCGCTCCGCCTCGTGGCCGCCAACACGTGCTACCGGATGGGCTGGGTATGTCAGCACTACGTTACATTGCACACACAAGTCTATACAGGGTCGGGCGTGGCGCGGCGGGCGGCGCCGCTGTCGCCCGGCGACACGCCGCTCCGCCTCGTGGCCGCCAACACGTGCTACCGGATGGGCTGGGTATGTCAGCACTACGTTACATTGCACACACAAGTCTATACAGGGTCGGGCGTGGCGCGGCGGGCGGCGCCGCTGTCGCCCGGCGACACGCCGCTCCGCCTCGTGGCCGCCAACACGTGCTACCGGATGGGCTGGGTATGTCAGCACTACGTTACATTGCACACACAAGTCTATACAGGGTCGGGCGTGGCGCGGCGGGCGGCGCCGCTGTCGCCCGGCGACACGCCGCTCCGCCTCGTGGCCGCCAACACGTGCTACCGGATGGGCTGGGTATGTCAGCACTACGTTACATTGCACACACAAGTCTATACAGGGTCGGGCGTGGCGCGGCGGGCGGCGCCGCTGTCGCCCGGCGACACGCCGCTCCGCCTCGTGGCCGCCAACACGTGCTACCGGATGGGCTGGGTATGTCAGCACTACGTTACATTGCACACACAAGTCTATACAGGGTCGGGCGTGGCGCGGCGGGCGGCGCCGCTGTCGCCCGGCGACACGCCGCTCCGCCTCGTGGCCGCCAACACGTGCTACCGGATGGGCTGGGTATGTCAGCACTACGTTACATTGCACACACAAGTCTATACAGGGTCGGGCGTGGCGCGGCGGGCGGCGCCGCTGTCGCCCGGCGACACGCCGCTCCGCCTCGTGGCCGCCAACACGTGCTACCGGATGGGCTGGGTATGTCAGCACTACGTTACATTGCACACACAAGTCTATACAGGGTCGGGCGTGGCGCGGCGGGCGGCGCCGCTGTCGCCCGGCGACACGCCGCTCCGCCTCGTGGCCGCCAACACGTGCTACCGGATGGGCTGGGTATGTCAGCACTACGTTACATTGCACACACAAGTCTATACAGGGTCGGGCGTGGCGCGGCGGGCGGCGCCGCTGTCGCCCGGCGACACGCCGCTCCGCCTCGTGGCCGCCAACACGTGCTACCGGATGGGCTGGGTATGTCAGCACTACGTTACATTGCACACACAAGTCTATACAGGGTCGGGCGTGGCGCGGCGGGCGGCGCCGCTGTCGCCCGGCGACACGCCGCTCCGCCTCGTGGCCGCCAACACGTGCTACCGGATGGGCTGGGTATGTCAGCACTACGTTACATTGCACACACAAGTCTATACAGGGTCGGGCGTGGCGCGGCGGGCGGCGCCGCTGTCGCCCGGCGACACGCCGCTCCGCCTCGTGGCCGCCAACACGTGCTACCGGATGGGCTGGGTATGTCAGCACTACGTTACATTGCACACACAAGTCTATACAGGGTCGGGCGTGGCGCGGCGGGCGGCGCCGCTGTCGCCCGGCGACACGCCGCTCCGCCTCGTGGCCGCCAACACGTGCTACCGGATGGGCTGGGTATGTCAGCACTACGTTACATTGCACACACAAGTCTATACAGGGTCGGGCGTGGCGCGGCGGGCGGCGCCGCTGTCGCCCGGCGACACGCCGCTCCGCCTCGTGGCCGCCAACACGTGCTACCGGATGGGCTGGGTATGTCAGCACTACGTTACATTGCACACACAAGTCTATACAGGGTCGGGCGTGGCGCGGCGGGCGGCGCCGCTGTCGCCCGGCGACACGCCGCTCCGCCTCGTGGCCGCCAACACGTGCTACCGGATGGGCTGGGTATGTCAGCACTACGTTACATTGCACACACAAGTCTATACAGGGTCGGGCGTGGCGCGGCGGGCGGCGCCGCTGTCGCCCGGCGACACGCCGCTCCGCCTCGTGGCCGCCAACACGTGCTACCGGATGGGCTGGGTATGTCAGCACTACGTTACATTGCACACACAAGTCTATACAGGGTCGGGCGTGGCGCGGCGGGCGGCGCCGCTGTCGCCCGGCGACACGCCGCTCCGCCTCGTGGCCGCCAACACGTGCTACCGGATGGGCTGGGTATGTCAGCACTACGTTACATTGCACACACAAGTCTATACAGGGTCGGGCGTGGCGCGGCGGGCGGCGCCGCTGTCGCCCGGCGACACGCCGCTCCGCCTCGTGGCCGCCAACACGTGCTACCGGATGGGCTGGGTATGTCAGCACTACGTTACATTGCACACACAAGTCTATACAGGGTCGGGCGTGGCGCGGCGGGCGGCGCCGCTGTCGCCCGGCGACACGCCGCTCCGCCTCGTGGCCGCCAACACGTGCTACCGGATGGGCTGGGTATGTCAGCACTACGTTACATTGCACACACAAGTCTATACAGGGTCGGGCGTGGCGCGGCGGGCGGCGCCGCTGTCGCCCGGCGACACGCCGCTCCGCCTCGTGGCCGCCAACACGTGCTACCGGATGGGCTGGGTATGTCAGCACTACGTTACATTGCACACACAAGTCTATACAGGGTCGGGCGTGGCGCGGCGGGCGGCGCCGCTGTCGCCCGGCGACACGCCGCTCCGCCTCGTGGCCGCCAACACGTGCTACCGGATGGGCTGGGTATGTCAGCACTACGTTACATTGCACACACAAGTCTATACAGGGTCGGGCGTGGCGCGGCGGGCGGCGCCGCTGTCGCCCGGCGACACGCCGCTCCGCCTCGTGGCCGCCAACACGTGCTACCGGATGGGCTGGGTATGTCAGCACTACGTTACATTGCACACACAAGTCTATACAGGGTCGGGCGTGGCGCGGCGGGCGGCGCCGCTGTCGCCCGGCGACACGCCGCTCCGCCTCGTGGCCGCCAACACGTGCTACCGGATGGGCTGGGTATGTCAGCACTACGTTACATTGCACACACAAGTCTATACAGGGTCGGGCGTGGCGCGGCGGGCGGCGCCGCTGTCGCCCGGCGACACGCCGCTCCGCCTCGTGGCCGCCAACACGTGCTACCGGATGGGCTGGGTATGTCAGCACTACGTTACATTGCACACACAAGTCTATACAGGGTCGGGCGTGGCGCGGCGGGCGGCGCCGCTGTCGCCCGGCGACACGCCGCTCCGCCTCGTGGCCGCCAACACGTGCTACCGGATGGGCTGGGTATGTCAGCACTACGTTACATTGCACACACAAGTCTATACAGGGTCGGGCGTGGCGCGGCGGGCGGCGCCGCTGTCGCCCGGCGACACGCCGCTCCGCCTCGTGGCCGCCAACACGTGCTACCGGATGGGCTGGGTATGTCAGCACTACGTTACATTGCACACACAAGTCTATACAGGGTCGGGCGTGGCGCGGCGGGCGGCGCCGCTGTCGCCCGGCGACACGCCGCTCCGCCTCGTGGCCGCCAACACGTGCTACCGGATGGGCTGGGTATGTCAGCACTACGTTACATTGCACACACAAGTCTATACAGGGTCGGGCGTGGCGCGGCGGGCGGCGCCGCTGTCGCCCGGCGACACGCCGCTCCGCCTCGTGGCCGCCAACACGTGCTACCGGATGGGCTGGGTATGTCAGCACTACGTTACATTGCACACACAAGTCTATACAGGGTCGGGCGTGGCGCGGCGGGCGGCGCCGCTGTCGCCCGGCGACACGCCGCTCCGCCTCGTGGCCGCCAACACGTGCTACCGGATGGGCTGGGTATGTCAGCACTACGTTACATTGCACACACAAGTCTATACAGGGTCGGGCGTGGCGCGGCGGGCGGCGCCGCTGTCGCCCGGCGACACGCCGCTCCGCCTCGTGGCCGCCAACACGTGCTACCGGATGGGGTCGAAAACGAAAACGCACGAGCCCAATCAAGAAATATGTATTTTATTGTTAATGACTGTTATTCCGTACAGATAGAAGAAGGCATCGAGATGGCGGAAGAAGCTTTAGCGATAGAAGATAAACGAGAAGGCCCTATGCTGGCGCGATGTTGTCTCTACACCGGCATCGGATACCAGATGAAGGCACAGGTCTGTCAGTACCACTTGCAATACTTTATACCTGCAACTCATACATGCTGCGTAGCTTTGTCATAACCAAGAATTCCTGCTGGCATGAAATTACTTTTATTTTGAACGTACTTGTTGTAATATCTCAGTCTTTGTGGAAATGTAATAAATATGATCAAGCTTTTTTCACCAATGTACTCAGCTTAGGCTACGCAATGTGTTGCGACGTACCTTAATAATACATTACACGATACTTAACATAACAGTACATTTTCGTATCATGACGAACCTGGAATGTTAAATGCTGTATTGAAGGCAGTCTAAAAAAGGTGAGACAACAGGACTGTATTGTATTATTGGGCTCATGTCCGCAATTCCAAACGCATGTTTTGCTTTTGGGTAGTTAAATTGATTATTCGTTCCACCCAGCTCCTCAAAAAAGGCCTGCCTTCTTGTTTTGTCTAAAATCAAGTGACATAACAATTTTTCTCTCGATAACAGAAAACGAACGCCCGCATCGACAAGGAGATAGCAAACGATTCGTCATTGAAGCTGTTGCTGCGTTCAGTGGAATTAGATGACAACGACCACCTCGCCTTCTACTATCTAGCACTACAGTACATGCATCTCGGCATGCTCAACGAGGCCATGGTGAGATATAAATACAATTTAAACACAAACCCAAGCCTTTTATTACTTCTATTTAAACTTTATGTACAATTGTGGTAATTCATTTAATGACCCATTCTGTGTTTGTATAGTTGTCAAAAAATAAAAGGCCCGTTTTGACAGCAGAATACAACAAAGAGATTTATTTCATGTCTCTTTCATACTTACCAGTAAAGTAATGCTGTATCCTGCTGTCAAAACGGGCCTTTTATTTTTTGACAACTTTGGTTTAGTGGAATTCCTATGATAAATTATATTTATTTTGCAAAAAGGTACCTCTTTACACGTCAATTTTTTTTCGGTCATATTAATCTAGATGAGGCCGGTGTTTCCTAGCTGCTACCTTGAAAAAAAACACCGAAACAAACTCAGAGGTTAAAGTCTCTTTTGAAGTTCATACAGTGGTCAAAACATAAATGAAAACCATGTCGGTAAACGTCTAAAGTGGCCTTTTGAAGAACACACAACGGAGATTTGAGTGGACCTGTCCAGACAGTGCAAGCATTTGTCAGTAATCGTGTAGCTCAACTTAAAACTTGAAGAAGCTAACGTTTCGACGAACAATACCAAAGTGAGGACATTTGGTTAGGCCGCATAAAGTACTCAAACTGCCAGACAAACGTTAGAATTTCTCGAATGAAAAAGTAAACCACATAGTCCTCACATTCACAATAAAAATATAATCCTACTAACATTATAAAGGTGAAAGTTTGTATGTTTGTGTAACAATTAGGCAAAAACGGCTGAAGGGATTTGAATGAAATTTGGCACACATGTAGTTCATATTCTCAAATCGAATCAAATCATTTATTTGTAAAACATAGGTACAATATAACGGTAAGTGGCATGGATTAATGGAGACTGAGGAGGAAGTGGAAACTCAGAGCCGTTGCTGCCTTAGTACTTCAGATTTTCAAGTACCAGGAGACCAGAAACATGTCATAGTATTTTTGGGCTGGTATAATTATGTAGGTAGGGTAGGTGTAGGGAAGGTGTAAGGTAGGTGTAGGGTAGGTGTAGAGTGGGTGTTTCCTGAGTGAAAAATTTACAATATAAATCAGGAAACCTTGCTATTCCCGATATTCACGCGGGCGAAGCCGCAGCTGGTAGAAGCAATAGTATAAATATTCATAAAAATGTCTGTGTACAATTACCAAAGAGCTGCTCAATCCTAATCCTTTTTGTCATCAAGGTAATCTTTTACGGTATAAAAAGCCTTTTGACAAAGTTTTCGCTTTACAATTTATTTGAATTTATTTAGGCGCATAAACATTCATTGGTATCTAAATGAGCCCCCTATATTTTTTTAGCATGGTTGCAGGAACAACAAATTTGTGTTTATTCCTAGTATTAAAATTATGGATTTTACTGTATTTTAAAACATTTTTATATTTTAATGTGTATACAAAATATTTTATATAAATATCTCTGGAGGGAGTATAATTTATAAATTGATCGAATAGCTCTTTTCTGCAAAACGAAAATTTTTGGATATCGGCAGCGTTTCCCCATAATAGAATACCATATACATGACACTAGAAAAAACTAAATTTAACTAAACGGGCTATCTCTAAATCAATTCAAATTGGAAGTTTTCTAACAGTGTATGCATCAGAGCTAAGTTTTTTTAGATATAGATTTATATCGTCAGTAACCGGTTGCTGATGTTACGTTTGAATAAAAGTCAAGTGCCATCTGCAAACAACACTATTTCTTGATTATGCTTTATGAGATAAGGCAAACCATTAATGTACATTACAAGAAACAAAAATGGGCTAAGAATTGTACCCTGGGAGACACCCATTAATTACTGCAGATCCGGGCGATCTTTTCTGTTCACGTCAACGCTCTGTATCCTATCACTCAAGTATGAAGTAAAAAAATCCAGTGAGGAGTTCCGGATCCTGTAGTGGTGTAGTTTCCTGATGAATGTTTCATGAAGAACGCAATCGAATGCCTTGGACAAGTCGCAAAAAATGCCGAGGGCATCGCATTTGTCTTCCATGCATTATAAAAAATTATGTATTTGACATATACTTTTTCTCGCTTTTTATTTAATTTCTCAATTTATATCTCTGAATTATTAATATACGAGTAATGTTTGGAATTTGAGTGTGTTAATTGTTAGCGTAATAAGCGTTTTTGTTTTCTGAACTGTAAGATTTTATTGTGTTTTTTTGAATAAATAAATAACCCGATAATGGAAGGAAGAAATCTATATATAAAGGTGAACAGTTTGTTTGTTTGAACGCGCTAGTCTCTGGAACTACCAGTTGGATTTGATTTTTTTTCATGTATATGATAGCCACATTTATGAGGAAAGCTATACGGGAACGGGAAAAAATCGGGATATGCGTGTACGAAGTCGCGGGCAAAAGCTAGTACGATCATATTTTCGTAGGTCAAAAATTAAGCGAAAACAGTTGTTATGAAGTCGATCCAGTTTAATTAAGAAGTTCTTGGAATAGATCAGAGTAGCAAACATCAGGATAGTCAATTATAATATGCAGCACAAGTAATTGGACCAAACTGGATTTTGTGCTTGAAGGAAGAAAATGCTTCAATCTATAAAGATTGCACTGTGAATATGTAATACTCTATGGCTAATCTGAGCAATCTGCGTATTTCAACTTAACCTGTCATCAATGTATAGGGCTAAGTCTTCAACGTGTGGCGAGTGTTGGTCGTTGAAATTCAGCGTCAGTAGTTGGATGGTGTCCAAGTTACGTAGAAAATATGAACTACCAAAAAGGAGTTTTCTTTTGATTGCTCATTGTAGCCAAGATTGTCTGTTTTTATTAGTGTTCGTTTATCTTGGTTCGATTTCGCCCTCCGCTTCGGCTTTTGTGATAAATTTTGCACTCTCATTAATCTGCCTGCCTATTGAGATCGATTTTCAGTCTAATCGAATGCAGCTAAATACCGGAATGCTGTCATTAAAATTTATACATGCATTTGTTTATTTTAGGACGCGACACGCTCGTGCTTAGCGGCGCGCGCGGAGTGCGGTGGCGGGCTGCGCCTGGCCGCCGCGCTGTGGTCCTGCGCCATCGCCGGCAGCCGCGGCGCCCGCGCGCTGCAGGCGGCGCGCCTCGCCAGGCATCACTACCCTCACGCTGACTGGCCGCTGGCGGCGCTGGCCACGCTGCAGCTCACGTGGGAGAGTCCCGAGGTGAGTGGTGTCGCCCCCACAGGACGCAGAACCACAGCGCAGTGACGGGCTGCGCCCAGCCTACGGGTCACACCTGGACGCGACGCGACGCATTGTACACTTCTTTAATTTACTCGAAATCCCTCACTGAAATATTATGTACAACTTCGTGTAGTAAATAAAGTTTTATTTTACGCGCAGAATCGCGTCGAGTCAACGGAAAAACACATCATTCGAAACGAATTCCTCGATAAAATATTTCCTGGGGATTACGCTTGACTCAAGGGTCCTCATATAACATCCTTGCACGACTAAGTTCAGTAGCATATGCTGTTAGGAAAATCCGCCAATTTACGGATGTTGGTACCGCGAGACTGGTCTAACGTAGTTACTTTCACAGTATCATGTCTTACGGTATTTTACTATGGGGATAGGCTGCAGACATTGAGTCTTCTGCAAAAAAAGGCCATCAAAGCCATATACAATCTACACCGGCGTGAGAATATTAACATCATGTGGATGCACATGCAGACTTTCTGACGAGGCGACCTTTAAACATCTACGTGAGCGGGTTAATGGACTTGAAGCAGATTGTTACTCCAACTACTTAGCTGCTACAGAGGCCTCAATTGGAAAAGAATCCTAACCGCTTTTGGAACTTTGTGAAGCAGCGGTCTAAGTCCAATGCAATGCCCAGCTTCCTCAAGTATGGTGATGTAACGATTTCTTCTCCCGAGTCTACTTGTAACGCATTTTCTTCCCACTTTTATTCTACTTTTCTTGATCCTATCAATGATGTGCCTACTAATTATTGCACTCCCCTAACTGCATTAAGTGCCAATAAGTTAAAAACGGGACGATAAAATTAGTGGTATTTTGTAAGAGTCAAGACCATAAAGCTGTGACATTACGTTACAATATTATAAATTAAGCTTTTTCATTGCAGGAGGCGTTAGCGACGGGCAGGGAGTTATTATCACTGGTGAACAGTTCGGAGACGGAACTGGAACCCGAACACAACGGGTACGCAGAACTCGACGCCATGTCCGACTCGCAGCACGACGACACGCAGAGCAACCGAGACGGCGGTATGTACCACTTAATTTAAAAAAAAATTGTTTACTGTATCTCTGAGGTTGTTTCTTGCATCTCTGAACTTGTTTCTAGCATCTCTGAGCTTGTTTCTTGCATCTCTGAGCTTGTTTCTTGTATCTTTAAGTTTGTTTTGGTGTATCTGAGTTAGTTTCGGTGTGTAGGAAAAACCAGCTTCATCTTTACTAATTTGTGACTTGTACACTCGTACCCAATCAACTTGCTCGACATGTTTAAGGGTTAGCAGCATTTTGAGTTTACTAGTAAGCGGATATTGCTTAACCTTTATATCAAACAGACAACCTTTGTTGACCATCATAGGCTTCTCCAAAAATAACTACAGTCATCAATGTGCAACTTCTCTCTGTTCAGCGTCGATCCGCGCGGAGTCAGCAGGAGTGTACCGCATCGAGCGCGCACTGTCGGAAGGCGCGTCGTCCCTGTCCACCCAGCGGCCGCGCGTGCCGCTGGCGGAGCACCGCGCGCACGCGTGGCTGCTGCTGGCGCAGCTGTGTCTCAGGTGCGTGGCGAGTGGGAGCGCGTGCGCCTGCGAGCGACTCGCGCACATACTATTACATTGTACAGTCAGCAGGAGTGTACCGCATCGAGCGCGCACTGTCGGAAGGCGCGTCGTCCCTGTCCACCCAGCGGCCGCGCGTGCCGCTGGCGGAGCACCGCGCGCACGCGTGGCTGCTGCTGGCGCAGCTGTGTCTCAGGTGCGTGGCGAGTGGGAGCGCGTGCGCCTGCGAGCGACTCGCGCACATACTATTACATTGTACAGTCAGCAGGAGTGTACCGCATCGAGCGCGCACTGTCGGAAGGCGCGTCGTCCCTGTCCACCCAGCGGCCGCGCGTGCCGCTGGCGGAGCACCGCGCGCACGCGTGGCTGCTGCTGGCGCAGCTGTGTCTCAGGTGCGTGGCGAGTGGGAGCGCGTGCGCCTGCGAGCGACTCGCGCACATACTATTACATTGTACAGTCAGCAGGAGTGTACCGCATCGAGCGCGCACTGTCGGAAGGCGCGTCGTCCCTGTCCACCCAGCGGCCGCGCGTGCCGCTGGCGGAGCACCGCGCGCACGCGTGGCTGCTGCTGGCGCAGCTGTGTCTCAGGTGCGTGGCGAGTGGGAGCGCGTGCGCCTGCGAGCGACTCGCGCACATACTATTACATTGTACAGTCAGCAGGAGTGTACCGCATCGAGCGCGCACTGTCGGAAGGCGCGTCGTCCCTGTCCACCCAGCGGCCGCGCGTGCCGCTGGCGGAGCACCGCGCGCACGCGTGGCTGCTGCTGGCGCAGCTGTGTCTCAGGTGCGTGGCGAGTGGGAGCGCGTGCGCCTGCGAGCGACTCGCGCACATACTATTACATTGTACAGTCAGCAGGAGTGTACCGCATCGAGCGCGCACTGTCGGAAGGCGCGTCGTCCCTGTGCACTGTGTCTCAGTATGTCTGTATGTCTGTATGTGTGTGTAACACGTGCGTGTGTGTCGGCAGGCTGGGCCGGGTGAGCGCGGCGGCGGGCTGCGTGTCGGAGGCGGCCACGCTGACGCCCTTCAGCCATCTTGTGTTGTATACGGTAAGCTATACCACTTTATAACTGGGTACTACTAATTTTTAACATTAGGGTACAATCGGTACGCGGTATGGCATATCATACAAACTTTCAAGTCCTTATTTTTCGAAACGAATGAACCGATTTCAATGAAAATTGGTATGCATACGCTAGATATCCAGGTCTAAACAGTTAGTAGAGAACATTTATTCCGGACACAGGACCAAAAAGCAAAATAGGGAACGTGCACGGTGTAGACTGTGCCCTCTATTTATTTATTTATATTGTGACTT
Source organism: Melanchra persicariae (assembly GCA_947386135.1). NCBI lineage: Eukaryota > Metazoa > Arthropoda > Insecta > Lepidoptera > Noctuidae > Melanchra > Melanchra persicariae. The sequence continues at coordinate 846,106 of OX376655.1, read as the reverse complement.
CTGTGCTGCCACCTATAGTTCGTGCACGTTCCATAAAGCCTTTGTGTTTTCGTACTTAGTGTGACGAAACACAGCTAGATGGCGTTGTGTACAATCCATCATGGAAATGCTAACTCCGCCACACATTGCGGCAGCTCCTGCAGTGGCAATGAATCCTTGCAGTGGGTATACTTGCTAAGATTCACTGCTACTTGCAAGAGATATGGCTTTGGCATTGAATGTGTTACTAAGATGTATCCATCTGAAAATCTAACTGTCTGTCCGCCTGCCTGCCCACCTGTCTAATTCAAAATGTTTATTTCAATAAATTATCTCTGTCCACCGATTCTGTTAAAATTTGCTACACTTAAAATGAACCAAACATTGATGAGTGAATTTGAGTATGGGGGTCATTATTGGGGGACAAATAAGAATTAACAGGTTTATACAAAACTTTATAACTATGTAAAATTCTTATAATGTACTTTACATGTTTTGACTTGTTTGTACTTACTTAGCTTATTGTTTAATATTTCTACAGCAGCAATGATAGTATAAGTGAAATAAGGTTTAATGTAAGATCTCAATCTACCATTTATGTACTTACTGAGAAATAAAAAACCTACTCAAAAAATTATAAAAATTCTTGTAAGGTAGCTAAAGCTTTATACATCAGCAATAAGGTAAAAACAGCAGACATCAAAATAAAGACTGTTTGGAAAATTATAAATAATGAAACGAACAAGAACAAAAGACATAATACTGATTACACATTGAAGACTAGTCAGGGCCTATTACCGATAACCAACAAGTTGCTCAAGAATTTGTAAATTTCTTTACCAGTATCCCAATTAAAACTACTGAAGCCTTAATGTGCCTTAATTCTTCGCCTTCGCTTGCTTTTCATTTATAACAGGCGAACGTTTCAGCGTGCCCGACTGAATTTAATTTTAAGCATATAAACCCCTTAACAGTAATAAAAGCTTTCAAACAAATGAAGATTAAATTGACCGAGGATTTTTGGGGATTGTCTATCAAAGTTTGTACCTCAATTATTGAGACTATAGCGCCTTACTTAGCTTTAATATTTAATTTTTGTGTGGATCAAGGAGTCTTTCCGGACCTAATGAAATTTAGTAAGGTTATATACCACTTTTTGACTGACCTTGACAATTCAAAAGTACCTGTGAATGGTTAATTTGAAATAAATGCTTTGAATTTGACTGTTTTAAAACAGGGGACAGTAAAGACTCAAATAATTATAGACCAGTATCCGTGTTGCCGGTGTTCAGCAAAGTGTTTGAAAAAGTGATACTTAATGAAATGCTTTATCATTTTAACATGAACTAGCTGTCCCCCGCGGCTTCGCTCCCGTCAACTGGCTACCTACCTACCCTACACCTACCCTACACCTACCCTACACCTACCCTACACCTACCCTACACCTACCCTACACCTACCCTATACCTACCCTACACCTACCCTAAGGATTCTTAAATTTTCTAATTTTCCGCGCATTTTTTTAATTTTTTTTTTCATAAGAACCTTCTCCTGACAATAACAAACACAACAAAAAAAGAATTAGTGAAATCGGTCCAGCCATTCACGCGTGATGCCGTGACCAAGGAAAACGGGTTTCATTTTTATATATATAGATAACATCTTGCATGATAAACAGTATGGTTTCACCAAAAGATGTTGTACAACTGACGCTGATGTCACCTTATTGAAGCACATCTCTAATGCGTGTGAGGAGGCACAGGATGCCATAGGCATCTTCTGCGATCTATCTAAGGCGTTTGATTGTGTAATTCACTAAACATTAGTCCTGAAACTTGGGCATTACGGACTGGGCAAAACAGATTTAAGCCTTATTAAATCTTATTTAAATAATAGACAGCAATTAGTTCAAGTAAACGGTGTCAATTCGGTCGGGATTAAAACTGAAAATGGGGGTACCCCAGGGCTCAATTTTAAGACCTTTCTTATTTCTAGTATATATAAATGATTTGCCCCATTTAATGCAACAAAAACTTAATATGGTGTTGTTCGCCGACGAAACTTCATTAATTTTTAAAATAAATAAGAGGACTTTTGATTAATGGCCAACACTGCCATGAAAGATGTTGCTACTTTAGCCAGTCTGAAACCTGGTTGAACTAATTGATCCCTATTTGTAGTAACTTATTTATGTGAGTATTCTATTCTGGTCCTGCTCCACAGCCATTAGAGCGCACAAAGTAATCCATGAGCATTTGAAAACATTGTTGAACCCGCTGAAGATTGTAAGATTTTCATTTTATTTATTTCATTGTATCAACTCAATCTATTTAGCATTGTATAGTTTCATGTATTTACGGCACATGTGTGAGTACTGTGTACTTTCAAGTTAGACTATCATTTTTGGTTTATTACTTTGACTTGAATGTACCGTGACTGTTGGGAGTGTCATTCCCACTCAAAAGTCTCTGATGGTGACGTTTGTGTTTCATTCATCATTTGGCTCCGTTAGCTGGGACTGGTCATCTCTCAACTGCCACGGTTTGTTTTAATTATTAGTACTTTGAATTGTTTCATTTTTGTTTCGGACGCTTTTGTCGTGCACGTCTTTCTACATCGTTCTCACATAATATGAATTAATTTCAACAAAAACAATGTAATCACAACTTAGGAACAATTGATTGATTTAAAAGAGTGTCCATGGAGTTTCTTGCACGTTCTTCTACATAGAGATCTACGCTTTGGAACGTGCAAATATCATCTTATAGTGCCTTAACCTATCATTGTAATCAGGTATAGCTTTTCGGATCACATTCTTCATACATAGATACCTAACAAAACGGGCCTGAACAGATTCAACATTATTAGTATAACTTCAGTAATAGGGTGACCAAATACTGGAACAATACTCCAAGGAGCTCCTTACCAATGCGTTATAGAGTAGAAAAATGCTACTATAATTACGGAAAGGTTTTGTCATGCGGTTTAAAGCCAAGCATTCTTTAAGCCTTAGCAACTATAGTATCTATGTGATCACGAAAGGATAGGGATGTCAAATCAAAGAGTACACCTAGATCACGGATGACTGATACTCTGTTCAGTACAGAACCATCCATAAGATAATCAAATTTAATGTAAATCACTTTATTCGTGAAAGTGATAGTCTGGCACTTTTTAACATTGAGCGTCATTCTGTTGTTACGAAACACCATTGTTGAAGGACATCAAGATCTCTTTGAAGCTTCAAACAATCACTCAGGTCTGATATCCTGTAGTATATTTTTAAATCATCAGCGTAGGCTAAACAATATGCAATTGCACCAGAACCAGGAGAAAACTATTTGAGAACGATTAATGAAATAACTTTCGAACCACCGCAACAGAGAGCCATGAATGCCAGCGCAATTTAATTTCATAGAAAGAATTGAGCGTCAACCTGACCCCTAGCTTCAAAGGTGTTACCAATGAAAGTGGTGTACATAAGTAAGTTAGACATAGTAGATCGATTAGACACAAAACCATGTTGCTTCAAACTAATTATATGACGAATGAGAATAAACTACATTGTATATATATAAGACCCTCAAACATCTTTGCAAATTGTGATATAATACAGATTGGTCTATAGTCAGTCACATCATTCATAACGTGTGTGATTTTCCGTAAGTCGGGAAACGCACCTTCCCTAAGGGATTTATTATATATTATTATTATATAAGTTTTAATATGAGATGTCCCCCCCCCCCCCAGCGCGGGCTGGTGCACGCGGCGGGCGCGGAGTGGGACGAGGCGCGTACGTGCTTCCAGAACGCGCTCGCCATACATCCCACGCATCTCGACAGTATGGTGCAGCTAGGTATGTTTCATCACTTCTTGTCTATTACAGTTCTTTTGTCTTGTATTTGTCTGACGACCTACATAAGTGACGTAACGTTCGTGTCGTTTCTACGAAGAAAACAGAGAACTCACCACGTCTTCCACCAACTGGGGCCGGACGGCGGGACACGGCTCCTCCCGCGCGGCACACTCTGCCAGCGTATGCCGCGCCGTGTCCTCCCGACAGTCGACGCAGTGGTGACACCGAGCGTCCGGCTCCCTGCCTTTGCGACACAGGAACCGAACCGAAGCAGCCATGCTCCGTGAGGACCTATGTCACTCGAAACGTCAGGGAGCCGTGCCTTCTCCCAAGCCAGAGGTCGAGCACTGGTCGGATGGCCTCGATAGTGACGCGGGTAGGGCGGTAGGGCGTGAGAACCTGTCCCGCCATTCCTCCACCAGGACCTCGCACAGCTGCGACCAACGTAGCTCGAAATGTCGCTGCGTCAGTCGCTACACGCGCGCCCGCGCATCCTCGCGCCACCGATGCATTGACGCGTGGAATTTTGCCTCCAAGGTGGAGATCCGGCCAGAGCGCAAGCCGCCTCGTAGGAGATCGTGCGATAACCCCTGATGACTGACGGCCATCACCCTCTGCGGTTTCCGCAGAACAGAAATGGTGCCGGCCGTCAGGTCAGCCGCCCAGATCGGGATCATCGATAGCACGATCCCTACGTACAACCGCCTGCAGGCGGTGCTTGGGTCCCCCAGATTTGAAAGCAGCGTTGGCAACGCCCCAGTCGCGCCCAATAACTTGGGCGCTAGCCGTCTGAAGTGGGGGCCGAAATCCCACCGGCTGTCGACCACCAATCCCAGGTACTTCATGGTGGACTCGACAGCGATACGGACCCCACCGACCACGATGTGTGATCCCGCCGGCGGCGCCCGCTGGGGGCCATGAAAAACGATGGTCTCCGACTTGTTGAGGGCCACCTCCAGGCCAAGGCGCCGTATGCGGCTCACCACCTGTGACACCGTGGCTGTCGCCAGCAACGCTGCCTCTCTGTACGAGCTCCCCCGGGCAGTGACCAGCGTGTCGTCAGCGTAACACGTCAGGTCCACTCCCGGTTAGAGCTCGCCTCTCAGCACCCAGTCGTACCCGATGTTCCACAGGGGTGGGCCCAAGACCGAGCCTTGCGGAACACCTCACGATATGGGGTGCTAGTGCATGTCACGTCCCAGATAGGTGACACACCTCTCCGCCAAATAAGCCCCAATGACGCGGTGGAGGTAGGAAGACACTCGATGATAGCGCAGTGCCTCCCGAATACAACTCCAGGGCAGGGTGTTGAAGGCGTTGGAAATGTCCAAGGACACCGCCAACATCACCCCACCCCGGGACACCGCTTCCTCCGCCAGGACTCTCACTCACGATATCGCCGAGATAGTGGAGCGCCCGTGCCGGAACCCGAACTGGCATTCGGCCAGGTCCGGCCCCTCTCCGCACAAGTGGCTGACGAGGCGGGCTGCGATTATACGCTCGAACAGCTTTCCCACCTCGTCCAGCAGCACTCTGGGCCGGTACGCGGACAACGAGTCCGCAGGGCGCCCCACCTTTCTGAGCAGGACCAGACGTCCAGACCAGATTTCCACTGAACGGGAAACTGGCCCTGCTACAGGCACGAGGCCGGATACTCTGCGTCAGCGTCGTTGTGGTCCGCATCGGGCGCCGCAGGTGGCGGAGCAGTATGCTCCCCTTGCGAAGGGAATAGAGTGCTTACCACTTCCTCCACCAATTGGGGCCGGAGCTGGGGACGGAGTTTTTCCCGCCCTTTTTTGTAGGGGTGTCCCCACGGGAGACTCTAGCATCTCTCCTTAAGAGCCAGATCCCTGGCCCGCAGAATACCCTCTCCGAGGACAGTCGTCGCCTAGCTCCGCCTCCCTGGTCTGGTGTACGGGCGTTGTGCAGTAACGCACTCTTCGCGAAAGATCTCGGAAGTGCTGGAGTAACGATTTTGATTCAGGTATAATAAAAAATTGTTAGAATTTTGTTGTTGACGATATTTTGTTGTATTTTTTTAAACATGTGTGTAGGGTGTTTCGTATATTATAAGTAGAGGGTCGGTTTACCGGTGTTCGTAGGTGTCTGATGTATAGTAAATAATATCTGTCAAGATTGGCACGTTATAAATATGCTCGGTGCTGGCAGGCGCCGCGTACTACAACCTGGGCTGGCTGGGCCTGGCGGAGAAGGCGCTGCGCGAGGCGGCGGCGCTGGAGCCCGCGCGCGCCGACACGTGGCGGCGCCTGGCGCTGGTGCTGTGCGCGGCGGCCGAGCCGCTGGCCGCCGCCGACGCCGCCGCCGCCGCGCTGGCGCTGCACCCGCACGAGCCGGCGCTGGCGCTGCCGCTCTGATGCTCCCTCGCTCTCATGCGAGCCGCACACGACTTGCTTGACACGTCGTCGGTCCGGCTGAGGACACGCTGGATTGTTGCGCCCATTTGTTTCATTCCCACAGTCACGATATGTGATGATTTTAAACCTATCTAATAGTATCGGTGATGATCTAATATGTTGTGAAAAGGTTGATTGTACTTAGAACGTTGTCTTAGACTTTGCAAATGGTTGAAATGAAAATCAAGCATAAACAGAAAAATCGTACATCAAGTGCAATAGACCACACTTCGTTAGTAACATAACCTTAAGTTCAACTAACTTAGTAAGAAGTTTCAATAGATACTGATTCTGATAACACGTATGGTCTATACCTACTGTATCCAACAAGTTTAATGTAACAAATGCCTCTAATAGTCAATCTTTTCACAAGTCGACTAAAAGACCTCATAAGAAAACTAGTTGCTAATCGTTAATAAAACAATTTCGAAATAAAAATAGTAGCTCACGACTAGCAACTATTGCTCTTATTCCCTCCTTTCTTATGTGACAGTATATCTCCCATGATAAAAATGTAATCTGAAATAATAACCTACCTATGTATCTCGAACCCTCTACCTACTCCAATACAACAAACAACATGTCAAACTTCTGAATTCCAGAACACAAGTCGACTCCGTGCATGTCGCTGGTAAAGGTCGGACTATCTTTGACATGGTGTAGTTTGTGAAGTAACCAATGTATTCCAACGTGTTGTCCAACTGTAAGGAGACCTAACTTTATCTTACTCAAGCTTTGTACGTTCACTACAAAACACCGCTTTGGTATTCTGCAATAACAGGGTATTTGACAACTATCAAAATCGAGATGAATGAATGCCTATCCGAAAGCTATCACTAAAATTGTACGCTTTGTAAAAAAATAAATCACACCTATGGCAAAATAGAGGAGTTACAAGCTTTTGAAGTTATTCTTCTATCCTTGTCATGCTAAATGTCGTTTGTACTGGAAGAGCAAATTCACAACGGCGATGCTAGTGAGTGACGTCACACGCAATCAGTACTGTCTCTGTTTATCACAGATTTTAAAACACTCACACCTCTGTAATTTTTTCTAGTTTTTTCGCCCTATCTTTTTTGGGAATTTTACTGAAAAATCCAGTCAAATACCTTGTAAACAACTTCTGTTTTTACCAAACGTCATAAAAATGACAAAACAGTAACTCTTCTCATTCTTCCAAACATCAAAACAACCTCGATGTTGATATTTTCTTTACTCTCTCAGAATTCTTTTTAAATAAAACTACTTACTAAAAATCTGTCAATAAAATTCAATTGTTCAGTCCTAAATCTCATCCGCAATTCGTATGTTCCTTCTGTATAAGCAAAGAAAAATTATTTCTCGAAGCTACCTAAAGAAAGCTGTTTCGTTTGCCTAGGAATATTAAAATATCTAGATCAATTTAACAAAAAACTGCCGTTAAGTACTTATAGATGTCTAAATAATACTTGTAATTAAATAAATACTATCTTTGACACCTGACTCCTGATAGAGTAGGATGTGAAACCTTTTGTGTGGCCACAACGAATCGATATCAATCGAAATGTAACCAAAAAATATAATGAACACGAACGTGTATTTTAATTAAAATCAGAAAACGAAAATACAGTAAAAGTGATAACCTCCGTTATACATTGGTAAAGCGAATGCGTAACTTTGCGCGTACTATGTGCAAAGTTAGCGCGTAATATCTGCAAAGTTAGCGCATAATATGTGCAAAGTTAGCACATAATATGTGCAAAGTTAGTGCATAATATGTGTAACGTTAGTCCATAATATGTGCAAAGTTAGCGCATAATATGTGTTTAGGTAGTCCATAATATGTGCAAAGTTAGCGCATAATATGTGCAAAATTAGCGCATAATATGTGTAAAGTTAGTCCATAATATGTGCAAAGTTAGCGCATAATATGTGCAAAGGTAGCGCATAATATGTGCAAAATTAGTTGCGCTAATTTAGCACAGTATTTACGCATAACGGTAGCGCTATTTACGTAAGCGATTTGCTGCGGAAACAAATATAGCATGTTCGATCGAATTTCGAATATGTTGGTAAGACGTGAAAATCATTCCAAGATCGAAGCACCAAGTTAACTTTACAAAACAATGTCATCGACGTACAAAGTCAAAGTCGAAGTAACTCGGACAATGTAGAGATAAAACAATAAATACGAATATTTAGGCATACAGTAGACGCTGCAAACGTTTTAGAAAGCATATTGCCGGCGTAAGTGTGTACTTATATAGCGCTCTATTACGTTCTCAATAACACTAGGCAACATCTAAATTATAGGATTTTAAAATCGTGCGTTTGGATTTTGAACCCTCGCTCTAGCGCCGAAAGTTGAAAATCCAAGAGCGCGCTAAACTTCAGCCACACGTTTAGGTGTCGACTAGTGTTACTGAAAGCGGTTATATCTGTTCTAGTAGCTAGTATTCTTACGACGTTACGACTGACTACTGTATTTAGATACGAGCCTGGGAATTGATGTAGGCACGTGGTTTGCTGTACATTGTGACTAGCTGAGCTATTACGATAGTGAGACATGGATCGTACGCATCTTGCTTTAAAGTTGAAATTCGCTAGTAGTTTAAATTGAAACCACGACATGGACGTCAACGGATTTATTTAGACTAGTCGGTTGTAGTTACTGTTCGCTAGTGAGTACCCGGCTTTAGACTAAATCCAAAGTAAAAAAAAAAAATTATAAAGCCGTAAACTTAAAAAACTATTTAGTCCCATTTTTTTGGTTATGTAACCGACGGATTGAATAGTTTTTTTTTTTGGATTCTACTCTATTTAATAAACATAAGTACCTACTTATCTGCAGACTGGAAACTAATTTGTGATAGTATGGTAATCATGTCAGCTGTGCGAGCTAAGATCGATGTTGCAGGAATCTAGGTTTACAACCAGGTATAAAGTCGTCTCGTCACAGTGTAAAGTAAACCACACACAGTTTCTTTCCTTCAATAGATAAGTAACGTAAACTGGCGAGGGGACGCTTCTATATCACTAGAAATAAAATCTAACATTCATATTCTACTGACGTTTCCTTTAGGTACCGAAAATTGTATATAAAACATTGTCGCCATAAGTTCCTGATTACTGTGAAACATTACATTATTTACGAAAAGAAAAATCAAATAAAAAAATAATATAGACAGAGTTAATAATCTTTAAAAATTAAAATACAGATATTCAGAAATAAAAAATATTGTAAATAATATTAAAACATTGAAAACTGTCCTATTTCCACATACCTACACATAATATTTAAATTTTCAAGTCAATGTTAAGTAATGGTTGTAGTTAATTTTCTCAACAAAGTGATCATACAGCGAAGGAGTAAATACTAAGAAGACAATAGCTTGTATTAGTCTCGTGTCTGTTCGTGTATTATTAATATAAATAAACACATTTATATCGTTCGTGTATTCGTGCTACTTTGTATTGTCGTCGATGTATTTTTACTTAGAGCATGTAAACATGACGTAGGAATTTTAACGTTTGTATTAATAGTCACTTGCACCCCTTAAAACTTGTCGCGTGTTCGTACATGTAAGACCTCGACCCTAATTCTAAAACGTGTACTCCAAATCAACTCAGCAATGAAAGCTAGAAAATGCCTAAGGCTTTAAGTCCGCCTCTGTACATTTGTGTGCATGAAGTGTTCAATAAAAATAATTGACGTTATAGATTAAAGTGCTCGTGCTCGAGAGATGAGTTTTAGCTGAGCAAGCGCGTTTACGCATATGCTTGCTCATCTCTCGAGCACGAAAAACTTCAATTTACGACAAGTTTTATTGACAGTTTCATGCTCCGATGGAGTTGGAGTTTACATTTTGGAATATGGGCCCTCGTTTCCACCTGCGACCAGCTCGCATGCAGGTTGCATTACATTGCGGGCTATGTTCATTCTGTGTTACCTATAAATTCGGTATAAAAACTTAAAAACCACATAAAAAAGCATAATGACGCAGAGTCGAAGCGAACATCTGAAAATGTACATGGCATTTTGCCCCTTTCTCCTAAACTCTGACTTGACTCTAATGAAAATTACGATTTTAACTGAAAACTAGCGTATATCGTAAGGTTCACGCAAATATGTAATATGACACGAGGGGACATGTTTACATGCTCTGAGTGTGTCCGAGTCCCGTCCAGGTTTCAAACATTTGATTGTGACGCGTGTATGATATTTGTATATAGTTTTGCGGGAATATCCTTTTCATTATTTTTGTTTTCCATAGATGTATCATAATTACTTTGTCAGAAGAGTATCGTGTAACTGTCATAGCTTAAATATTGTTAATATTTTGGAACATTATATTGTGTCGCTAATATATAATTATGGTCTAGGCAATTTAATTATTTATTGTAAATTAAGACAAATTATTAAAATATTTATGTAATTTTAATATCCTTTATGTTCATAATAAGCTTACAGCCGCGTCGTTAGTACATTACAATCATTTTCGAACGCAAGTTGCCCACGAGAGATTTTTCACATAAAATCCAACTTTTCTAAGACAATGCTTTGGTGCACAGCAAAATCAAAACTCAGCAACTGTTGCCACAGTTCCTGGCAACATATAACTTAGTAAATTGCCACAACCTGGCGACGCGACTGTGCGCCTCATCGCTCACATTGCCAACCTCATAGCTAAGACGTTCGCCGCCATATTCGAGTATATGTATCGTATAAGCTACAACGTGCATATCAGTATAAACTATGTTACATTGTGTTACGTTAGTACGCAGTTAGATTTATTTAATTGTTGCTAGTCTTCGTCACATGTGTCTGTGCAGTGTAAATGGTGCATAACTAATTTTTTATCATGAATTATATGATATTTTAAATAACACAATCTCATCTGACGCAAAACGATAATGTACACGACGATGGAGCAGCTTGTCTAGAAAAGACAATGACATATTCTCTCTTGACAAAGAGCTCCACAACTAATTTTTATGGATGGAAAATCATCAAATTACTCCTCACTCTCTAGTTGAAGCGGAAGGGAGTGCCAGACTCTTACTGACTAAACCCCATCCGTGTTTCTCCTCATGCCCTTTGCGTTCCAGGGCCGCGGTAACTCTTTCGAACAAATTCCGCAGCTCTGGCAGGCTCTGGCCCCAGGACCTGGGTTACACGATACCTCTTAGTTAGACTAGTTGTCAAGACTTTGCAACCACACCAAATACATCATAATAGGGATGTTTCCTGAAAAAATCAAATTAATCCGTCAGATAGATTATCAAAAAAATATTGGACACGTATTTTTTTCACTTTTCGCGTAAACAAAAAACGATATAGTGCGTTGAAAAGTCGTGTCACGCCACAGAGCGATACACTTTTTACCGGAAAGTGACGTCACAAGTCCCCGCTCCTGATCTTTGACGCGTTATATCTTCGTAATTTTTTATTGATTTGATAAAACAAAAAGTAGGTAGGTATCCAATATTTTACGGTAATCTAGCTGAGGTCCGACTAACTATTGTAATGTCGTGTGAACTGTCGTGTGTCTCCATAGGAATCAATTTAATTTCCTGCACGATATTAAAATATTAATGTGATTGTGGTAAAATATATTACATACGATTCACGTTTATTGATAAAGCTGTCCTTACCTACATCCTATGGAATTTTAATATCGGGAAAAACAACGATAATACATTCTAAGAAAGATGTTTATTCAGAAACACATGTACATAATCAAACAAAACATGATTGTGTATTGCACATAATTATGCAAAATCTTTGAGAACCTCTTTAGTATTAATCCTTCTTTATTCCTTAATTTTCACTTCAATACAATCAAATATGATTCATGTTATATAGCAATATATCTAATACAGCTTGAGATTATGCATCATTTACACTGTTTATTGAAAAAAAAATATAGTTTATTTATAATTAAATAAATGGCGCGGGTAAAGACGTAGTTCTATGGTGAGAGCATGGTGAAAGCATCATGGTGGTAGTAGGTATGGTGAGAGCACGGTGACGGTATGGTGAGAGCATGGTGGGAACACGGTGAATGTGGTGATAGTACCTCGGTAGACTTCCAGGTGTGGGTGTACGTATTTAGATACATTTAAAAGTTATCGGTGCGACAAGCTGTTTGGAAAGTGAAGCTAAGACAAAGCAGCCTTAGCATTTTCAACCCCCGACCTAAAAGAGGGGCGTTATAAATTTGACGTGTAGTGTATTATGCGTGTCTGTACGAGGCATTCCAGCTCCTAAATGGTTGAGCCGATTTTGTTTTTTAATAAATAATAATCGTAAAAATAAATACCAAACTGCTACATCGAAATCCATATAATTTGCCAGAATAATTGCACGGCACGAAGTTTTCATCTCATATCCAATAAGATAGTTATTGTATACGAGATGAAAACAATACGTAATAGTATCTTATGTTTGAGTTTTCTTGCTAGCACAATGTTATAATTTTACGATTTGCAGTAATGAGGTCAATAATAAAACGGTCGCTGAACACATGAAACGACCATTTAAATCACACCAAGTCATCTAAGACATAAATGCATACATTATGTCATTGACAATTTATGAGAAACACTTTTCGCACCGATTTTACGAAGTAGTTCGATAATAATAGTTATTAAAATGACAATCAAACGAGTTTATTTCTATTTTTATTTTTTAAAAATATGAATAAAACAACTTACAAATTTAAAGGTTGTTGTGCTTTCTTTTCCGAGAAGGTAGGTACTTAATTTTCATCGTCTATTTTTCAAAATTTAAACTGTATTTGTGGATAGTATTTTTAATGCTTAGTAACACTGTTAACAATAGTGTGAAAATAATCCAGTATATTTTAAAGTTTTCGTTCCATAATTTGACACGAATAATAATTACTTAATTTATTAAAATGCTATCGTAACTGTGTTCGTCTCGTTCTTGTGATGAAAAACAGGCAATAATTTGTGTCGCATCGTATCAATAGTTTTAATACAAATAATTGTAAAGTATGCCCGAAATAATCCAACATTGGAAGTGCCAATGTCTGTAAAACTTACAAGTTACTGTGAAGGTTTAAATCATATATTTTTGTAACGTGGTGCCCCTGTATTATAAATTAATAAGACATTATTTATTATATCCTCACACTAATGTTAATTGCCATCACTTAAAATAAAATTGTCATGTTTTATGAAAACATTAAAGCAATTTGACTCTTAGAGTTAAAGCATACCCACTGACGCAGAGTCGAAGAGAATTTCTTATAATGTACATAGCATAGCATATTGAAACCAATCGGCAACACGAAATGTACTCGATCGTCCTTTTATCGTGATAGAAATGTGTGCATTATGTAGTTGAGGTAGGGGAAAATATTCAATGCAAATTTTTATAAATTCGCTTTGATTTTGTGTCGGTGTGCATTGACCGTTATAACAGGAATAGGTAGTATATAATTTTCTAAGGAATAGGCAATATCTGTACTTATGTTTCCTTTCACCACGGTTATCATAATGTTCGTCAACGCTTGTATATCGACATATTGTTTCTCATAGTAACGAACAATTCGTTCCGGTGCTTCGCATCACTTTGGTTGTGCTCTGTACAATCGGCTACACAAGTTTTCAAAGATAAATCTATATTTTTCACAAAACAGTTTTTTTCTGTTTTGTTTAGAAATAACTACAGAAACACTAGACTCCGTAAAATTGATGTAATTTAATGCAATTTGTTAAAACGTAGCACTCTGTTATAAAGTAAGTGAACATGTATATTTTCCCACAACGCAATATCTTGGCACCTGTTACATACAAATTACAAGAAACTGTTTATTAATTACACTATATTACTATGATAAAAAATAATTATTGTAATAACTTTCATATGTTTTGCTCGTTTGTAGGTTACAAGAGTTTATGTTTAGGGTCTAGAGTCGTGTTCCTGGCTCGCGTAGTGCGAAAGCTTCCAAATTGCGCAATCTTTGAAAAGTGATAGTATCGTGTCAGTGTTGTAACTCTATCCCTTCCTAGTGTTCATTAATCGTTATTATACAAAGGAAAGAGACAAAACGTTTGGAAACGTTAAGTGTTCGATAGCTTTTACTGTCCGCCCCGAGCGACAGAGAAGGCAACAGTCGCCGGTCTCTGTCGCACGCGCGCAGGATGTAGCCGTAATCATATATTGAGTATTGTATAATAATCCTCTAATCTAAAGACCAATGTAATATTTATTGTCGGTCGTCATAGTTCAATAAAACTATATTGTATTGAAATTCAGAAGTTTTCTATCGTGAGGTATCGATCACTTGTTACTATTCGTGGACATCGGGCTGCTGAGGTTTTGTTCAAATAAAGTAGTCGCGACATATGTGCACATAGATTTTTGAAATATAGATATATGTGTAGATTTAGCCGTTAAACGAACTTGTCGATATTCCACATTAAGAAACTGCTACTTTCGGGTACCGCACTGAAGAAAAATGACAAATGAGAATCACAATTAGCAAATTCACTAAATGATCGTTTAACGTCACCAGCCCGACGACGTCAAATATAACGCAGTCATGCAAGTATACCGTATGTGTGGATACTACTGTACATGTATATAATTTTATCTATACATATAATATATAAATACGTTTATAAACCTGTTGTGCTCTTGTGTACTTTACTACGTTGTAGATGTTGTTCTTGGCATTCGATGTTGACTGTATATAAAACGTTTAAGGATATTAAAAAATAATAATTAATATGTTACATAATTATGGGTTTTATTTTTTAAATATTTAAGCAACAAGTAACGTTTTTCTGCTCAAACGATTCACCCTGCTCACGCCACTGCAAGAAACGTTAGGGTATTCCCTGTTGGTAAAATTCCGGGAAATTTCCTGGGAAAATTCCCCGATCATGGAAATTAATTTTTATTAGAACTATTTAATTTAAACGTACTTTAACTGGTATTTCTTTTTAGAATTATGGAAACAGTAAAAAACGCGGACAGCTTTAGACACGACATTAGGTTGCACAACGATGACATTAATTTGTTGCATCCAATCGTTTTTTGCCCCCAGGGCGGCACCACGTAGAAATGCCCATGCCGGTCCGATAAAAATGTATAATATAATAGGTGGATGTCAAAAGATCCTATAAAGAGGTGCTTTAATTTCTGACCGTCAATCCAAATGACACTGACAAATGAAATGACAGATAACGTCGGTGAGTTTGAATTTTTTTGCCCTCACTCAAGGAAATAACTTGGTAGGTACTTATTTTTGCATTGCATGCATTTTTTAGTGTATAGATAGGTGTATACCACGCTGATAGACAAAGACAAAACACTGCAAGCGCGCACTCTTAGTATTTCAACTAAGAGTTCGCGCTCGCATAGTGTTTTGTCTCTTTCATACAAAGTACATCACATAATCCAAGCGATGCTAGCTAGCCATGCTAGCAAAAATTCCGTATGTGTCCTAAACTAGAATTTGTTAAAAAAGGCGAATACGAGAACATCAATTTGAACGAAGATGAAGATAACATTTCTTCATCAATAAATAGTCCTGTGACTTTCTACCTCACATTTCTTTTATTTGGGATGGGTTTGCTCTTGACTCTAGTCTAGGTCAGAAGTTACTGAGATAAAGTCGACGATCGATGGAGTGACCTTACCCAGAAGAAGCCTGTTGACTCTAACTTTGAAGAGATTGGGGTTGAATGCGTTCGGAAAGATCTGAAGCACAAACGCAGGTAGAAAGTTGCACTCCTTTGGTAGGCGCATTATAAAAGACGTTTGGAAACGCTTAGTGCGTATTGGTGGATTAGCAACAAGATAGGGATGGTAACTTGCAGCGCGTCTAGAATAGATGTTCGATGGTAGAAGGGAACCGGTGGGATGAGGTCGTGGAGTACTAGGGCACACTCAACGAAGTACAATCTGTAGAAGAACGACCAGCTGGCAACCATGCGGCTATGAGAGCCAAGCTGTGAAGCTTGGAATTCACCAGTTTTACGTCGACAATGAGCCTCTAAGCTCTGCGTTCCACCGCGTCTAGCGCAGCAAGTTAGTATTTAGCTAAGCCATCCCAAAGGTGGCTGCAATACTCTATGCAGGATTGGACTTGTGCTTTGTAAAAAGTTAAAAACTGTACCTACAGGCGTAAAGTGTCGCTTAACTTTATTTAGGATGCCCAGCTTTTTGGCCACAGTTTGGGCTTTGTACTCAATGGTGGCGCCCAAGTTGAGACTGAATGTCAACTCCATGCCTGGAAGCTCGAGCCGATCAGTTATAGGAGCAGATGTACCCCGAAAAGAAGGAGTTTGGTCGCGGCTGTGTTTTGGTGGCGTGATCATATTGTCATCACGCCACTGGGAGACAAGCCAATGTCAAATTTGCCCGCTCTACCATGGCCTCTCCAGTAGGGATGAATTTCCAGCGCGATACTTGTCCAGTGTAAAAACCTGGTTTTTGCGCTGGACAAGTAGGTATCTCTCGAGTCGTTATCGTTATCTCTCGACAAAACCGTACTGTCATCTGCGTACCCAACAATACCATGCTGAAGGAGGTCATTGATGTGCAGCAGGAAACTGCAGAGAGAACCGACCCCTGAGAAACTCCGGCATCAATAGCCACGAGATCAGAGGAGTAGCCGGCAACGACCACTCGGATCGAACGTTTACTAAGGAAGTCTGCTATCCAGCTATAAAATTCAGCTGGGTCGCCATTGGCAGGAAGCTTGATGAGTAGACTTGCGTGCCATGCACGACAGCCATTTTGACGGTCACTGCGGAGATCATTGTCTTCAAGGTAGGTCAGCAACTTACTGTTCAGTACCCTTTCCATAACCTTGCACAGAATGGAGGTAACGGCGATCGGACGCTAATTAGCGCTCATTAGCGTCGGTCACCCTTTTTGTGCACTCGTTGTACATTTGCAAGCTTCCAGGATTTTGGCACCATTCTTTTTTCAAGAGAGCGAGTCAACATAGGAGACAGTTCAGGCGCACACTGCCTCAAAACTCTTCCCGGAATGCTGTCAGGCTCGCTGACCTTGTTCACGTCGAGACTGCACAATACTTTTCGGACCTTTTTAATGCGAACTGCGCGATCTCCGGCATCGAAGAGTCACAACGAGGTACAGTTGGTGGTTGCTTGGAGCCAGCATCCAGATGTGAATTGTTTGCAAAGAGAGATGCAAATGCTTTCTCACTTGCAGAGTGAGCCAGACACACCGGACATTTACAGAATTTCGAATTTTTCGATGTTAAGCAATACGAAATCGATTCAGATAGCGATTAGTGCTAATCAATAAACTTTGTAAGAATTTTAATCATCACACAAACGTTACATTTTAATTATAATTTGCTTTATTTTTTTGACGTATTTCAAATACTTGTTTATTTTTTTATTTCCCATACATATAACAATAAGTCGAGACTCGAAAAATAGAAGCATACAGACAGACACATGCTCACATCTGAAATTAATATTATTGCTATAAAATATATTTTCCCATGGTTGGGGTTTTTTCTCGGGAAAATATCGGGTTAGTTCCCAAATGGAAAACCTGTTTTTTTTCTCTATAGGCCACCACTTGCCCAATCTCAAAGCAAAGCGAAGCAGCCATCTCTAGTCGAGACACATTGACAAAAAATACACACATCTAATGCGAGCGTCTTTTTATATTTACCTAGCTAACAGTTGCTTCAAAAGGTCTCACAATCTGAAGGATTTAATGTCAATCAACTCAGTCCACACGCGGTACATTTTCGAGTTGCACCTCGAGTCACCTTTTTGTTCGCCGAGCCGTTTTGTAAAAATAAAATGCGTAAATGGTAAATAACTATAATTGAATGCCATTTGTTACACGAATAAAAATCATCAAAGCACTAAGAAGTTTGTAATTGCTATCTTCGACTGTTGCATCTGTGGTTGTCACATTTGACAGAGCCTATCAGACTTCAAATGGCTACAACGGTTGTGCTGAGAGTGTGTGTCTCTGCCTGTGTACTTATGATGTAGTGTTCTCCTGACCGACCGTCCAATTGTCGCTGGTCAGAGTGATCGTGAGTAATGACTAAAAAGAAGCCTGTGAAAGCAGACCCGCTTGACCTAGACGACATCCTCCCCGAGTTGGGACAGTTCGGTCGCTACCAAATATTCGTGTACTCCTACCTGGCCCTCGCCATCTTATTCACCAGTATTTACAACATCCAATATGTATTTGCTGCTGGAGCAGTCGAATATAGGTGAGCCGAAGGTGTCTCACATAAAACATGTTCAGATAGGTAATCCATACAGTTAATAATTGTAAAAGTAACTCTCTGTGGGTCTGTCTGTTACCTCTCTACGTCTTAACGCCTAAACGGACTTGGATGTAACTTGGCACGCGGGAACACCTTGTCCAGGAATAGAATCATCATCATCTGGCTAGCCTTTCCACAACTATTTTGGAGTCGGCTCCCAGACATACCGAATTCAGCTAAATACCAGTATTTTACGAGGAGCCGCTGCCTACCAGACCTTCACAACCCATTAACTGTTTTTTCCGGGTGTATGTAGACTTTATTTAAAAACACAACATTCGAACAAGCAGTTGTAAAATTACCAGATTTTTCCCTAGAACTACATGTCACTTCCAAACACCCAGACGTGGGTTAAGCTACTTAAAAGTAGGATTTAATCACTCAAAAAATATTCAGCCATAGAATAGAATAGAATACTCTTTATTATGTACACCATATAAGTTACAGAAAATATATATGAAGAAAACATTACTTATGGTGACACAATGGGCGGCCTTATCGCTAAAAGCGATCTTTTAAAGACAACCTTTGGCCATATTTACTGATTCCCCATTCTCTCGGTTAGATGCAGAGTGCCAGCATGCGAGTCGTCTCCAGAAAAGTTCAAGCCGAATGGTTGGGCCAAATTTGCGTTACCATCGGAGAAATACGACTGTTGGCAAAATGTTCCGATTGGCTCCAAATGTGAGCCATCCAGCTTCTCCAACCGGACCAGACGCTGCTACTCCTGGGTCTACGAGAATCACTTAACGATTGTTCCAGAGGTGAATGGGCCACTGTGCCTTGTCTATCTAACCTATTTCGTCCCACTGCCGGGCAAAGGCCTCCCTCTTCCTTTCTTTGACACATCAACAGAAGCCCAAGCTCAAGGTTTGCTAGCGAGTCATCGGAGTGCGGTCTCCTGGGCATCCGTCTCCCTGACTACGTTAGGAACAAAACGCTGCACGCCCAAAACCAAAATCATGAACATGTTACAAAAACCCTCTTAGCTTTGGTGGGATTAGGCCGAACTTGTCCGCCGCATGTCAATGAGGAGAGAACCATCGAATGGGTTCCGTTAGCGCCAGGTGACATTGACGAAGACCTAAGTGAAGATAAACGAGCTAATGAAAGGTCTGCTCCGTTCTAGCAAAGGACAGAGTTGTGTGCCTTGTCGTATAGTAATAACTTAATCTACGAGCGACTAC
Organism: Melanchra persicariae; assembly: GCA_947386135.1. Taxonomy (NCBI): domain Eukaryota; kingdom Metazoa; phylum Arthropoda; class Insecta; order Lepidoptera; family Noctuidae; genus Melanchra; species Melanchra persicariae. The sequence goes on along the minus strand of OX376655.1, from coordinate 826,383 downwards.
GACAGCATCATCATAGTATAAAGAGGGGAAGTAGGCTATCTCCGGCCCGCGATATAATTGCCTACTGTCTCAGGGTTGTCACTTTTAGCTAAATTTTAATTCAGTGCCTATAAATTGGCAAGGGTCGGGAGAAGTTGTATTTTTTACTTGTATTGTTTGGACACAGGGCTGTTTCTGGGTACAAAGCAATAACGGCAAATCAATTGACAGATCAAAAGTACCCAATACATTCTAGTGGAAAAGTAGGCCTACCTACTTCCTCTGTCTGATAGAAAACCAATACAACAAAAAATAAGTAAATAGGAATCTCATCATCAAGTAAAAATTAAATGCTAGAATAAGTGACTTGCTTACCTTTCCTTTTCAATAGGTAATCTGAACAGAGACAATATTCTGAAATCGATGAATTATTAAGACACCCAAACCACACAGCAATACGTTCTCCTGCGATTATCACACATTTTTCATTGCGGTGGCATACGTGCGGTGTTAGCCCCGACTGGCGCACTGAGAAACGGGTCGAGATTTTGTTTAAGTGTGCGTGCGGCGACGCATAGATACTATGGCGCACACATACAAGCCGCGCGCGGTGCGTGTGTATGAAGATAACTTACTTCCTCCCTTTATAGTATGGCATCGTTCATTATTACAAACAAGTTCACCGACACTGTAGGTACTTTCCTGGAACCTACTATTCCAGTTTCTTCTTTTATAATCAGCTGCGCTACCAAGTATGCTTTTGGTGTTCCAGTTCGATCTAGCGTGCAAGGAATGGAAGCGCACGATGGTGGGCACCATCCACGCCGTGGGCGTTTTCGTGGCCATCCCCACCACCGCAACCATATCCGACGCGTGAGTTACAGTTTATATTTAGATTTATTTTTAATGACACTAAGTAATCAAGAAGTAGGTATACGGTTTGAAACTATGATAAAAAGCGCACGGTTCCTTGTCAGAAAATGCTCAGCACTGGGATAGCGATACGAAGGATTTGATAATAGTACCTCTCCGTTAGGTTCTTACTTGTTATAAACAATACCGTAACATATATTATTTGTGATAGCTTTGAAATATTGCACTGTTGTAAGTTTGTAGGTACCTAACTGTAAGTTTTTAACTATGATGTTCTTGGTTGATACAGTCATTCTCATAGCATGTGAAGCAAACGAAGATAGGCCCTAGGTTGTTTATAAATAGGTACAGTCATCGTCAGAGAAAAGGAAACCCCCAAAGACTTAAATTTTAACTAACTTAAATTATCGCCCGAGCGGCGCGGACGCCGGGGACGCGTCACGTAACTCTGGCCACCAGCAGCTCCCTCCCCCACCGCCGCCCGCACCAAGCTCTGCCCGAGCATCCACCGTACCTACTCATAGTATTTTTTTGGCTTCTGGCCGAACCGTATACCAAGAATTACTTACAAAAAGACACTTTACGTGCGGTTGAGGATACGAATTTGAATCCAGCCGAGCATCTAGACCGTGCCTTATATCACTAGGCTATTGAGTCAGTTAACATTATTAATGAAAATTCGACTAGCATTACTCCTTTTATCAAACAAGGTTGATAACGGTCTAATCTTCTAGACATTGAGATTTAAATTTAACTTCCACCGTAGCATTACCGTCTTGTTTTACAAAATGCAATACATAATATCCTCAATCTACTAAAAGATAAGGTTGAAATTAGCATAGATTTCTTGTTTGGTTGAATAAAATGTGGTTGATTCCGATTTTTGCAATAGGTACCGTCGTTTCACTTCAGAAACTAACTGGTGTATGAACTGCGAGATAAGGTTGAATTTACAATACTTTTTCGCCTTATTTACTAAACTGTGATTGAGGGTATAATTACTTTTCAAATTGTTTCGATTTCGTGCCGATCCGCTAGTGTGTAATATCTTCGACGTAATATTATCTAACTTATTAAGTGTTTGAACAGTTGTATAGTTGTGTAGTGGGAACAGTAACAAAGCATAAAAAATAGTAAGAGTCATGACATAACGGTAAGATTTACGCTGAACACATATATTTATTGTAGCAATCATGTTGCATTATTACTTTTTACAAGTTGGTTTTTTTTATGTATTTCTAATATTATCATTTTCATTACAGAGGAAAACAGTTCATAGTTGGATACAAAGGTATCAAGCGACGGGTGATGTGAAATGTAATCGCACAGGCCTTCGCCCAATAGCTTACACTAATGAATCGGAGCGAAACCGTAATATAGTGGAAGTTCACTCAGTGCAACCCTTCAAAACTACGCGTTCAAGGGTTGAAATTAGAGTTGAGAACAAGCGGGCGTATAACACTAAGTAAATAACATTCGTATTGAAATAATGTTAACTTGTAATTATTTTGGTTGACATTTACTTGGATTACTTACATATTGCAACAGACTTTTAAAAGTTGACTGTTTTAGGTCTGTGGCGTCACGTATTGTTTATATGTGAACGCACCTTAGTTGTAGTATTGCATGCGCAACCTTGTCAAGTGGCAACACGAAGAGACGATTCGGGACGCTACCCGTAGCGTCGCTCTATCACTTGGCGACTGCCACGAGACAAGGACTACGTTCGACCATACTGTAATATTAATATATCTAGTAATAGTTAATTATAAACAATCAATATTGTTATTACCTGTTATCGTGTGTCAATATAGTATTCTTTACTGCAACTTGGACTTTCACTCCGTCGCGGAATCATCCACCTCATCATAAGACGCATCAAGGGGACAGATAGGACACCTTCCATCTGCGTCCCCAAAGGTTACGGTGGCGAGCTTGTGGAAATAGGCGGCCGCATGAACAATGAACGATACCTTGAAGTGTGATGTGGTTTCGAGCATGAAAAGTAGACTTCAAGAAGTGAAAGACAGTGACGGCCATCCTCTCCGTTATTAATAGGGAATGTACTTGGCAGATTGATTGTGTAACTAATCTGATGAAATTGCATTGGAACGTATGAGCAAGTGTTAATAAATTTATGGGATCATTATCTCGTAGTTAATCTAAAATAAACAACCTTTATTATTATCAATCCTGTTACTCTTGTTTACAAGTAGTTTTGTAATGTGTTAACGATGTACCATCTGACCTCACATATTTTTCTAATGTGTTAAAAGGGTTATCAGAAAATGTGACTTGAAAAGAGAAAGATGTAGGTATATTGCTTTACTGTTTGTTATACTTAAGCATGTTGGTTCTTCCTGGTTCTTCCTCTGTAATTCACAGGCGCACCTTCTTTTCCGATATGATCATACAGAGTACTTACCTATAAAAAATAATGTTTTCACAGCTGTAAATAAATAATTATTGTAGTTATGTTTGCAGTAATATCTATAAACGAACCGTTTTCTAATGTTAAACGTTCTAAACCTCACCCAGGGTATCTATTTTATGTTTAGGTACTATTCTAAGTAAATAACCCCAATTTATCACAGATAGAAACTGTGTATTCAACCAGGAAGTGGATTCCATGAAGCCCTAGAAATGTAATTAGAAAAATAAATGAATATCGTTTATGCAACATGCCTAGCTCTTCTTGTTTTTTTTTTTTTTCAAGTTAACACGCAGGGGCTATCAACTGCTCAACCGGACTAACCTGTGGTGGCCTCAAATGAATTTAAGGCCCCCAGCCAAGGCAACAAAGCTAGCTACAAGCTAAAACTACTGACCGCTCGCTAAGGGCATTCCCTGTGGAATACGACCTCGGCTTAGCGGCGTCAGTTTGGGACAGCAAGGGACAATCAGGCTGGGTCGTTTTATTATTTAGGGGTTATTAAAGCTAAAGGCTCAGCGGCGCGGGCTGGCTCATTGGCAAAAGTCGGGGAGGGTTTTGAATGGGGCGTCGCGACGGACCTCGGCGGCGAGGTCGGTATACGGAACGCGGTCTGTGTTTGTTTTTTCTAAGAGTGCTGGTTTCCCTACAGCTTTCCTGAATCTTTGTGATCTCGTCATCTGACTCGACGAGTGTATGCCGAGGACGGCGAATCTTACTTATGAGAGGGAGTGTATTGTGAGGCCTTTGCAATCAAAGGGTTGCTGTGTTTCTCAGCTGATTCAATAAAACGCTTTGTAAGACGTTTCATGAATTGTTTTACTGTCGGGATTTTAAGGTCGACATGAAGTCGTTCATTCCTAATAAACCACGGGGCGCCCGTGGCTTTTCGGAGAAACCGATTTTGGACTACTTGCATCCTGTGGATTTGCTTTGACTTTGTGTGTGCGAATGTGGCACACGCATAAGTCATTATCGGACGAATGCACGTTGTGTAAATGCGCAGTTTACATTTAAGGGACAGTTTGCTGCGTGCATTCAGCATGGAGTGGAGTCTACCCAGAGCAAAAGCGGCGCGCGAACGTACCGTTTTTATGTGCTCAGCAAAAGTGAGTCTGTGGTCTAGTATCACACCTAGATATTTGGCTTGCTTTTCCCACGGGATCTGCTTACCAAACATAGTGATCGGACTCGGTGGTTTGGGAACGAGTCTAGCCCGCGGCTTGTAAAACAAGACCGCCTGGCTTTTCTCGGGATTAACTTCAAATCTCCAGAATTTAAACCAATCGCCTAGGTCGAAGGCCGCCTTCTGGAGTTTTTTGGCTATTGACTTTTCACTACTGCCTGAGCAATAGATGGCCGTGTCATCGGCAAAGAGAGCTAACTGCGTCTTGTCATTTCTGGGAATGTCGCTTGTGAACAGCGTGAAAAATAAGGGTGAGAGCACACCGCCTTGAGGGACGCCGGCTCGGATAGGGTGGGGGGAGGAAAGCGCACCTTCGATACGATACCGAAAGGTGCGATTCGACAAATAGTCTCGTATGATGAGCACGAGACGGTCAGGCACGCCGAGTTTGTATAGCTTATAAATTAAGCCATTGTGCCAGACTTTGTCGAAAGCTTTCGCTATGTCAAAGAACACGGCTCCCGTCACTAAGCCGCGTTGAGTGCGGTCGCTGATATGTTCAACGATACGGTAAACCTGTTGGACACATGAGTGATCAGCTCGAAAGCCAAACTGTTCGTTTGGGAGGAGGCCCTTGGCTTCGGCATAGTCCCTGAGTCGCTTATAAATAAGACGCTCATAGATTTTACCTAAGACCTTGAGCAGACTGATGGGGCGATAGCTATTAGGGGAGGACTTTTGCTTTCCCGGTTTTGGAATACCGATAACGGTCGCCTCTTTCCACGATTGTGGGAACATGTTGTTGGACAGAGCGCCGTTGAAAATGGCAGTCATCAACATGATAAGGGAAGCTGGGAAAAAACGGAACACCTTGTTGGTGATACCATCTGACCCAGGGGCTTTCCTGGGTTTGAGTTTCCCGATTATATCCTTCACATCATCTGGAGTGATGGGGGGGAGGGGATCCTCGGGGTCCTCAACGGGGGGGAGAGAAGTCCTACGCTCGACCTCAGGGTCCACCTTGGCGAGGTGAACTGGGTCTACCGGGTAGGAGCTAGGAGAGCACTGGGACTCTAGGCTGTCGGCCAGGCATTCTGCTTTCTCATCGTCTTCAAATGCGATGGTATTGTCAGGGCGAGTGAGGGGAGGCATAGTTGTAACCTCAGAGGCGCGTAACTTCCTCTGGAGTTCCCAGAAGGCCTGGTGATTGGGTTCGAGGTCGCCAAGCATCTTATCCCAGCGACTGTTACGCAGTTCAGCGATGGTGCGACTTACTTTACGCTGTAAGTAGCGCATGTGAACTTTGTTACTGTGGCAGGGAAAGGATGAGTAGGCACGGACCGCCGCGTTCTTCTCCGTCAGCAGAGCACGCACCTCGTCCGGGAGTTTCCAGCGATGATCGCTCATCGCCGGGACCTCCTTTGAGCATTCGCTCAGGACGGATTGCACATGTTCCGTGAAGGAGTCGACCGCAGCCGTCGTGTCGGCGGCAGACTCGATGAGATCTGGGATCTTATCCAAGTGAGGTGACGTGGTGATTTTCAGCTTTTCGCTTACTTTTCTCCAGTCAGTGATCACTCGGGAAGGAGGGGGTTGAGTGGGGTCCATGGATCCCGATCTGGGGGCAAGCTCCAGAATAACGGGCCTGTGGTCCGAGTTTAACTCGTCAATTGTCTCCACAGAATGCAGCCTTAGGCTAACATTCTTTAAGAGGGCAATGTCGAGCACGTCGGGACGAAAGTTGGGGTCATGAGGGTAGTGAGTGGGATGCATCGGAGCGATGACATCAAAGTTGAGGGGGCCAGAGAGTTCGAAAACGACTCTCCCCCTGGGGTTGGCCGTGAGGCTATTCCACGAGGGGTGTTTGGCATTGAGGTCACCCGCCAGAATGACGGAATCACTCAAACCAAGAAGTTTTATGAGGTCATCTTTTATCTCCGAGGTGTTAGCCGCCGTGTTGCTGGCGCTAGGAGGAGGGATGTAAGAGGAGATGACCGTGATGGGCTGATGGCCTGTCATACCTAGCCGACAGACAGAGACCTCTACTTGTGCAAGAGTGGGAGGATCCACAGGGATGCAGTAGAGTGAATTTTTATAATAGATAAGGGTACCTCCCCTGTGACATCGGGTCCTATCGTTGCGAACTAAACGGTAGTTTGCAATTTTAGGGTCTCGATGTTGGGGCTTGAGAAAGGTCTCTTGGACCAGAAGTACATCAATTTGATGATCGCGGAGGAATGTGGCGATTTCGTCACGCTGGCTCAGAAGGCCATTGGCATTGAAGAGCCCTATCCGGAGGGCCTTCGGTTTGAGCCTACGGTTAGTGGACTTATCCATTAACTATGGAGTTGAATTTGTAAATATAGTGAGTTACATCACTGAAGTTTTTGTAGATTGAGGCATGGTTGCCTCCGCTGGATTTGAGTGCCGCGTTTAAGGCGAGGGCCCTATCTGAGTAAAAGGCCAAGAAGGTGATGAGAGACAGATTCTCATCAACATTTTCGACTGACTCAACTAAAACAGCTGGATCAGCTGCGGGAGTAGCCTTTGGTGGGGGAGGGGAGGGTGGTGATAGGCGTGCGGGGGGCCTCGCCTTTGCGAGAGCCGCGCGAGAAGCCGTTGGCGGGGAGAATGGGGGGATGGCTACATCCATAAGGGCGGGGATGGCCTTAAAAGGTGAGGCGTTAGGGGAGGCCTGAGGGGCCTGTGAAGCCTGAGGGGTAGTGGTCCACAAGGCCGGGAAGTGGGCCTTGTGATTTGCTGCCCTCCAGGGATTAGGGCGCTGATGGCTTTGAGCCATTGGGGTGTTGGTGGCTTGGGTGGGGCGATCCCTAAACTGGCGGACGTTACCGCGCTTTGCCAGTGAGGGAGAAGAAGACTTTGGTGCCCTGGGGCAGCCCCGGTAATTTGCCGGGTGCCCGGTCTCACCACACAGCACGCAGCTGGGAGGCTCGACACATTGGGATCGGTCCTTTGGGCGTGTGCAGTCAGCGGTGCCGTGGTCACCCAGGCACTTGACGCATCTTGGCTTAGCGTAGCAATTACGCTGAGTGTGGCCGTAGAGTTGGCAGCGATGACACTGCCCAACTATGCCACTCCTATTTGGGTTCTCGGTTTTAATGCCCGAGAGCCTACAGACTTGGCTGAGTTTGAATATGGGGTGATACCCCTCAACTGGGTCGCAAACGACCAGAATCATGTCGTAGGGTTTACCCCCACGACGGTGCATTCGGTGGACCTCAGCCACCGGAATTTTTTGCGACTTAAGGTCGCTGAGAATATCCTGGACGGATATTTCGTGTGGGACGTTACGTACGACCACACGTATTTGTTTTTCCTCCTCGAAAGAGTAGGAATGGAATGGAATGTTCCTTTCCCGGAGGAGTTTGTGTAGGCCTCTGTAATCAGTGGCCGTGGGGACTGTTACTTTAATGCCCAGATTGACAGTCTGGGCACGAGTGAATTTAATGTGGCGCGCATCGCACGCTGCAGAGATTTCGGTCCACTTGGTTTTTTCGTGGACGAAGAATGGGGGTGGGGATTTGACCTTTGGGGGGGCGATGGGTGCCGGGGTGGCAATGGCCATGGGGCTGTGGGAGCGGCTTCGTTGCTGGGAGGTACCAGCGCGTGAAGCGGGGCGAGAGGGGGCTGGGGAGGGGAGAGGGGAAGATTGGCCTAAGGGGGCCTTTTGGGTCGGCTTCTTCGCCTTGGGTGCTGACTGGGCAGCATTTGATCGCTTCTTCCTCTTGCCCTGGACAACTATGAAGCTGTCCGAGGAGCTCGAGGAGCGGTGTCCGTCCGAGTCTGACTCGGAGCCAGACTCATACTCCATTGTGTTGGAGGGGACGGGGGCGGGGGCGGGGCCTAGCTCTTCTTGCAAACCTCATACCTACTTATACATTTGATTTCTTAAAGATAATAAACGAAAATCACGTTATCATCTATTAAATAAAATAAATAAAAGAAAAATAAAAAAAAATCCTCTAAACAGCGATTTGAACTCGTGACCTTCATATTGCCAAGTCGCATACATTTACAATACATTACAAAAAACTTAATAGGGTTTGATGTCATTACCAAGGGGAGTTCCTTTTCTCTGATGCTGACTGTACCTATTGAAAAACAGGAAAACATAGTTTCCATTAAATCCAATTAATAATAAAAACAATAATAATAAAATAATCACCCACGATCGTCGGTGATGAGACTGTACATCCCGCGGAAGTGTGGAGGTCGAAGCTTTTTAAATGCTAAGACTCTCCACAACCGCGAGATTGCAGTCTCAGAGAATATTTTCTCAAAGCCGATGTGGGTATGCACCGAGATGTGGTCGCAGTGGACAAGGGACTCACCCCGTTGTCCATGGCTAAAGAGAACTGGCGCAAACCTGTAATACTTACTACAGATGACCGCAAGGAGGTATGGAAAGGCAAGGAGCTTCACGGGCGCTTCTATCGGGCTCTTTATGGGTCCGACGTAGATTTCCCGGCGTCCGTGGCCTGGCTACGTTTCGGTGATCTCTTCGGAGAAACTGAAGGTTTGTTTGTGCAATTATGGATGAAGTTATCTTGACGAACAACTACCATTCGTTTTCTTTCGCATAAATCGCGTAACCACTCGGTATGTATGTCGGCAGGTTCGGGCGTCGCGTGGCGCTCATCGGCACGGCGGTGCTGCCCGCCATCTTCGGCATGTTGCGCGCCTTCTGCAACAACTACCTGCTTTACCTGTTCCTCGAGTTTGTAGAGGCGCTCGTCGGCAACTGCACCTACAGCACTGCCTTTATTATAGGTACCTGTTCCTATCCTAGTATAGACACGTTCTTATCCGCTTCTCAACATATACTGGGTAGAAATTTGAGACGGACAGTTAGGGCAGGTAAATAATAATCTTAACCATTATGGTTACAAGAAATACGTTTCTAGGAGACCATCCATATTTTTGTGAGATATTCTGAACTGCACTCACAGAATTTGGAAAAATGTACAGTCTGCGAAAAAAATGCTCAAGTACCAAAAAAAAACGTATTTTTTGAGGTACTGCCTTTACTGTCCTGTCTCAAAAATCCAGCCTGTTAAAAACTCTACCCCTTCCGTTTGATCTTTCCCTTTGATTTCACTTAAATGTTTATTCTGGTTTTATTGACTGCTGTTTTCCGTGCTTTGTCCCCACATTGTTTATTTCAGGTCTTGAGATAGTCGGCCTCAAGATGCGAGTGATTGGCGGCAACATAATGCACTGCTCGTTCGCGATAGGGCAGATGGTGGCGGCCCTGTGCGCCTGGGCCCTGCCCTACTGGAGGACCTACCTGCTCGTCATCTTCACTCCCTCCCTGCTCTTTATCTTCTACATCTTCTTCGTTGAAGAGAGTGTGCGCTGGCTCATAGCCAATGGAAAGCGGGATGAAGCAGTTAGAATCATTCTGAAAATGGCGAAATGGAACAGGGTGACACTTTTACCCAAAACAATGAACATGTTAAAAAATGGCCCACCTAAAAAGGCAACTTTTATTAAAACTGCTTCTCAAAGATCTTTGGTTGTAAAGGAGGCCAAGGAACCTACTCTGTTTAAACAAGTGATAAATTCAAAGAGCATCCGGTTCCGGTTGCTGGTGGTTTCATTCTGGTGGATATCGACGACGATGGTCTACTACGGACTGAGCATCAACGCCGTGGGGCTGGTCGGCAACAAGTACATCAACTTCATCATGACGGCGATGGTCGAGATCCCTGGCTCTTTTCTTGCATACTGCACGCTCGACCGATTCGGAAGGAAGAGTACATTAATGACGAGTTATTTTATGTGTGCCATATCGCTCTTGTCACTACCTGCCGTCACTAACCGTAAGTATCTAATACCTAACTGTTTAGATAATGAGTAATCAAATAATCTTGGCAAATTCATACACATGCAGTAATTGCTAGCAGTAATGAAAAATAACAAATAAAACAAAACAGCGCGTAGTTCATAATAATGTTTCACTACAATTCGGGCAACGTTACGAGGCAGCTCGAGTGAATATTTATTGAAATATACAACTAAAACTGGGAGGGTTACCAGGAAAATTCATCCTACCAGGTGGCGCTACTGAGGCAAGAGAGAACATAACTTCGAAGCGATTGACTGCTGCGCTGCGTGTCGCGGGTTCGATTCCCGCACGGAACAAACATTTGTATGGCCTACAGATAGTTGTTCCGGGTCTGGCTGTTTGTGTATGTGAATTTATATGTTTGTAAACGCACCCACGATACAGAAGAAAATCCTAGTGTGGGGCAACGTTTTTTTTTTTTAAAAAAAAAAAAGAAAATATAACATTTTGACTGGTGCCCGGAGCTGACGACACAGTGCTGCCACTTGATACGTCATTTCAGAAAACCCTCTTGCATAATTTAAAAGAAATTCCTCTCAATACGAACGATGGAAAGCGGCGCTTGTCTGACATATACACCTATTTATATTATACTTTTATCAACTTGAGTTGGCTAATTGGCTCCAAAAGTACAAAAGTAACATGAGCATCGAAATTACAGCAACATTGACCATAGCGATGACGCTGTTGGGGAAGATGATGATCAGCCTCATCTTCTGCGGCATCTACATCTACACCATCGAGCTGTTCCCCACGAAGGCGCGCCACACGCTCATGGGCATCTGCTCCATGACGGGCCGCATCGGCTCCATGTGCGCGCCGCAGACGCCTCTGTTGGTTGGTCGGTCTATTACATCGTCGTCATTTATTGAGCACTAGCTTTGGTACCGTTGCCTGTCCGATGGGACGTGAATTCTTATGGGTATTGTAATCATAAAACATAATATGTCATTATATTTTTGACGATAGTTTAGCTTTCTTTTAATCAATATTTTCGCAGTCAGGTTAGTAGTTTTAGAGATTATCTCCTAAAACCATTTAACTCAAAAACATTTAACTTCCTTCTAATATTATATTAGCAGTCGCCCAGACATAGGAGACGCGTTTGTGGGAGATTGACTAGAATAACGCAAAGCGAGAATTGAAAAGTTGTGGGAGAATTCTGCCTTTGCCTAGCAGTGGACTTCAATTGCGAGGTGTTGCAGTACAGTGGACAGATTGCATCAAAACTACACGAGCGTGCGCACAACGTAGGAACATTTGCTTAATTGCGTCAGGATTAATAGTTTAGCAAGTTAGGAACTCATCAAGAAGTAAGCGTAGTTTGGTTCCGGTGAAAATTGGAAAAGGTGGACCAATGAGCTGGTTAAGGTCACGAGAATCCGCTGGTGGCAGGACGCATAGAACCGGCCGTTATGACGATGCTTTTGGGAAAGGCTTTGTTCCAGCAGTGGACGTCTTCCGGCGGAAATAAGATGGTTATGATGATTGCTTACAAATGTGTTGAAACAGATGAAGTACATGAAATCCCTGCCATACCTGTTGTTCGGCACGATGTCGGGCATCGCCGGGCTGCTAATGCTGCTGACGCCGGAGACGCTGCACATGAAGCTGCCCGACACCATCGCGCAGGCTGAGCAGATGAACATGCCGACTCGAACCAGGAAGGTCACGAACATCAACGTCGATAACCCGAGGATACCGGGACGTTAAGAAGGGACTTTTGGAGAGATACGGTCATTGTTTCAGGTTTTAAAGACATTGGTCTACAAAGTCGAGATTTTTTCATGGTTCTGATAGAAATAGAATAGCACTTTTTATCAAAGATTTGTTGCAAAACCGCTTTAGAATCCATAGAGCAGAATACTTTTTATGTTGTTTCCAAGTGAACTTCATCGTTTCGTCATTGACAGATTCTTGTATAGTTTCTTTTTATATTTTCTAGGAACAATATATTAAAGATTTTACTACTTGATTACCTACTGTTGGTTTGATTGCTAGTTTACCTGCTAATACATGCCTGTTACTGTAATTATCTACATAAATCTGCTAGCTCATCGCGTTCCAAGCTGTAAGTAGTTCAAGTACTTACCTACTATATAAACGTTCATGTTCTTGGTTGGTACTGTACCTTTAGGTATAGTTAGCGACAAAAATCCAATAACACTGGTTTTCTGAATCTATATATTCAACAAAATATTTAGTTAAATAAAATAGGAACCGAAGTGACAAGCTACAAATAGGTAACAGCAGTGCGATTCTGTAAACATGTCGAAATGAACACCCGGGCGGGGCACACGACGGGTGAGTTGTCGAACCATACAAATAAAATGGAATGACAGCTCTTTGGTCGTTCACTCCGCCTAGGTGAACACCGTGAGATGTCGACAGAATCGACCGGCTGGCTAAAAACCAGAAATCGAATAATTTTATGTCAATTCATCATGATAGGTGAAAGTAACACTGCAATCGATTTTGACGCTGACCGTACCTACTATAAGAATACAGATTGCTGAGTGCCAATTCTACTCATTTTTAAACAACGTTCGCATTCGTATCTCATTCGCAATTATGTCAAAAAAGCCTTAAGGCTCTACCCCGACCAAAACCTTGCGCTAGTGCGTTTTTCTTCGTTATTCAGAGGCTATTAACTCATTAGATAAGAGAAATAAACTACATCTAAAAGCACACTATTAATTTTTTATATTCTATTTATCATCACATTCCACGTTTTAATTTGTTTTTATGTGTTATAAATACATTTAAAATAGACTTTTAAAAAATGACTAAAATTATTGATTTCTTGTATCTGTTGCTAAAGGCAACGGTCTAATCATTTGAGGATTAGACTAATGGATAGGTAATTTAAAAATCTAAATTATGCAAGTTTCATTTCATTTCAAAAGATCGCTTTTCTTTTTTTATTAAAATAATTGTGTGAATTCTATGATAAATAGGCATGTGCGGGGTGCGGGCGGCAGTGCGCTGCGCGCTTTCGTACGAAGAGGCCGTGTCGCTCTCGTCGTCTTCCCTCCGTGTTTTTTTTTCAAAAATGTTTAATATTAGTTTAATATTATATGAGTACCTACCATAGAGTACATGTACCTACTTATCAACCGTTGTTTTTTACCGCGAAAAGACGCTACGATTGTGTTATTGTCATAAGAAGCATTTTATTATCAAGTAAGCTACAGCTCTAGATGAATGACATTCTGTAAGTAATTTGATACATTATGCAAAGTTTACCTACTTTTATTCCGCTAAATGCCTACCTTTGTAATTAAATTTTTAAATTTCCCTCCTATGTTAATCTGTTAATAAAGGAAACAACCCTCAAGGCAAAATATAACGGCTAGAAAGTAAAAGAATGAACAAAAATGCGAAAATGAAGCTAAATAGGAAACTAAAAAAGCGTGCCTTGTTCTTAGAAAAATCGAAACAGGACCACAATTATGATCAAGACTGCACAAAACCTGACATGCCAATCGATGTTTTCAATAAAATTAAAGAAAATGTTATGGAAAATTTAAAGAAAACTGATGAGGAAAGAAGTTTAATCAAACGGACAACCGTTTTACAATGTGAATGCAGCGACTGGCCAGAGTTGCGCAGGTCGCTATTAACCGCTTCCAACTTTGGAAAAGTTGTCAAACGGCGAAATGATACACGTTGTCATAACTTTGTAAGAGACTTATTGTACAAAACCAACATTGACCATGTGTATTAAACATGGTAAAGACAATGAAAACATTACTATCAAGCAATTAGAAAGGCAAGAAAATATTAAAATTGAACCTTGTGGTCTATTTATTGACGAAGAGTTGCCATTTTTAGGTACCACTCCAGATGGCTTATGTAGCGACGACACTATTGTTGAAATAAAATACCCGATAACGGCATTCAAATTGGGTTTAGAAGAAGCCATAAAAAAAGAAAAGTGAGCTTTTGGAAAATCACAAAAAAGGACCGGAAATCAATAAAAACCACCAATCGTTAGTACCATTGTTTTTTTTATTGATTTTTAGCCCTTGTAGTTGCCCCTGCACTTGATAGTTCAAGTGCAGGGGCAACTACACGTTACTAAACGATCAAAGTGCTTATTTGCAGTTTGGTCGGAATACATCGATAGAGACGATAAATTCTGGAAGGAGAATATGAAAGAAAAGCTTTCATCATTTTATGTAGATTGTTTGTTGCCAGAATTACTCGACCCCCGGTACCCTCGAGGTATGAATATAAGAAATCCTTCATTCATCGAAAAGGCAATGAGGAGTAAGAAAAAAAATAAAGAAAATATTGAACCTCAATTAAATGAAGAGGTGGAGTTGACAGCAGTTATAGATAGAAGTGTAGTTAACGAACCTTCGGACGTAAACACACTTACATGTACCCGTTATTTAGATTTTGGGGATATGTAAACTAGAAATATTATAAGATGCCTTCAGAAATGCAAGTATCACATTTACGCCGACGATGTGCAACTATATTTGTCTTTCAGACCAGATGATTATGAAACAGCCATAAGGGATCTAAATGAAGACTTAGAACGAATCTCCGCCTGGTCAGATGAGAACAGTTTGGCATTAAACCCTTTAAAAACCAAATACATGCTGTTTGGTACGAAGCAGCAGTTAAAGCGGCTACCTGCAAGTCTAGGTTTGACTCTTATGGGTGAGTCTATTGAGCGAGTAGATGAGGCGCGGAACCTTGGATTGTGTATTGATAGCGGCCTTAGATTTGAGAAGCACGTTGCTGATTCCGTGAGAAACTGCTTCTTTCGTCTGAGGCTGCTGTACAAAATGAGGCCCTTCTTGTCCGAGAAGCTTCGCGAGCAGCTAGTCGAAACCCTAGTCTTATCTAAATTAAATTACGCGGATACGGTTTACGGCCCGCGCTTGCTAACTCGTACCGATAGGCTGATACAGAGAATCCAAAATGCTTGTGCTCGTTTCTGTTATTTGGTTCCCCCTAGAGGTCATGTCACCCCCTTTCTTAACAAACACTCTATCCTTAAAATGAAGTCGAGGCGCAAGTTACATCTAGCCTGTCTTCTTTTTGGTGTCATCAGATCCAGGAAACCGAGGTATCTATATGATAAACTTAGTTGGATGGCTAGTAGACGAGAATGCGCGCCCAGACTTTGTGCACAGCAACTTTCTACACAATCTCATAGAACAGCAGCCTTCAAAGGCAGTTTCCGGTACGCTGCATCTAAGGTGTGGAATAATATTCCACCACCATTGAGAATATTGGGAACCATCAATACGTTCAGAACACGTTTACGGCAGTATTTGATAGACGTACAACGAAAACAAGATATGGTCACCCTAAATGCTTCTATAATATAAAAACAAAAAAACACACTACTCATCTTAAACATTGCATGTTATGTGTTTGCGGGTAGTCTGCTGTGCTCACGATCGACCTCGTGTTGTGCCTCCTATGTTACGTGCTGCCGTGGTTTCCGCGTCGCCTATGTACCGTCGCAGTTGTGAGACCTGTGGGAGACACAAACGGACGCATTACATTTTTCTCAACACCATCCGTCTAGCTGATCAGTGCGTGCGTGTGTGTTATGTGTCCTACTTACCCAATGGTCCTGGTCTACTAGCGACTGTGACGTGCAACCGGCGCGTTAACATCACACACACATTTCAATTTAATAGAAGACGACCTTCTGTTTGTATAAATAGGGTTTAGTATCTTAATAGATTGGAAACCTTGCAAAACTGGAACAAAAGGGGAGTTTTGTTAAACAACTCAAACCTACTAACTAGCTTTATGGAGAATTTAGACACATACTTATGAGAACATATGTAAAGTTATTAAATGACGCTTACCTTTCACCCATTCGCGTTGCACTTTTTTACCAAGTTTTTCACTTTACTCCTTCTCCGGAGCATGTTTAATTTATTTCTTAATAATCACAAATCAATTATTTTTCAATAATAAGGGTTTACTATCATGGATTCTTCGATTGAGTGCCTGTTATTATAAATGTCGGTGGTATGTCTGTTGCGCTCGACATTGTGCATCGCTCTGTGAGTCACCGCGTGGCGTGCGCACTGCGCGGAACCATACCGCACTATAGGTAGGTACTATAGGTACTCAGCGAAATGTAAACAACAGGAGATGTGGAGGGTTTGTTGTTGTGGTTACTCGAAAACACATAGGTATTATTATTTTATTTACTTTATTTAAGATGAATATTTTATTTTTTATTTATTTTGTTTACCTATGTATTATGTTGAAGAAAATGAGCCGTCACTCGTCCTATAAAAGGTTCATTAGAAAACCAGCGTCAGACAGCATCAGTCTGTCTGACACAACGCTGAAATGGACCTTTTTAGTGCAGCCGTGAGACACGCCAGGTTTTTTGGCATACCTATATATTTTTTATTTTTTATTTCTGTGTACTATGCGTGTTTCATGTATGTGCTAAATAAATGTTATTCTTTCTTTCTTTCTTTCTTTAAATGTCAGAAACGAAGTTCCTTCTTCCACGATGATTTCAATAAAAAACAAAACTTTCGCAGCCGCCGTATTGGATTTTCATTTTTAATTCACTATCAGCTTTAACAGCCTCAAAAACCATGAAAACGACACCCATGACGAAAAATTATGAAAGGTTTTGCAGCCGCAATCTTTTTTTTTTTTTTAGAAAAACCTTGCCCCACTAGGAATTTCTCCTGTATCGTGGGTGCGTTTACAAACATATAAATACACGTACACAAACAGCCAGACCCGGAACAACTATCCGTAGGCCATACAAATATTTGTTCCGTGCGGGAATCGAACCCGCGACACGCAGCGCAGCAGTCAACCGCTCAACCACTGCGCCAACCGTGTCGTCAAAAAATCTTGGATTTTCATTTTGACCAAATTCGCCACATTCATTCACACATACATACCGGTCAAATTCATAACCCTCCTTTTTGCTTCGCCGTGTCCGTGAATTCTAAGGTCTGTGACTTTTACTTGTATTCGTAAATTGTTCACTAGTAGTGTTTAACGAAGTACCTATTGTAGAGGTAGGGTGCGGCAAAGAGGGAACGAATTCTCAAGGTCATTTGATCAGGGAAGTGCCTTAATTCCCATACATTTTTGACAGATCGCGACTGACATGCGAATGCGAACGTTGTTTAAAAATTAGTAGTATTGGCTCTCAGATATACTTTTAATAATGTTTTAGTCCATTTCTCCTTTAGTAAAGAGTCTGTAACACAAGGTCAACACAAAATTATTCTCACGACGACGACGTCCTATGAAAAAGACGTTATTTTAACAAAGTAGTCACGTAGGTAGGTAGGTAACTACTGATACAACATTATCGTTTTGTTTTTCAATAATACTCAATGAAAATATCTTCGTGAATCTAGATTAGGTAGGTAACTAGATAGATACCTATATTTTAAAGGACAAGTGGGTAGGTAGGTACAGTCAGCTGTCATCTAGAATTATTTATTAGACTACAGCGGGAGGGAGTGTCAGACTCTTACTGAATAAAACCCATCCGTGCTCCTCCTAGTGCCCTTTGGTTTCCTGGGCCGAAGTAACTCTATATGAAGAACTATTTTTTTAAATATTTTTACAAAATATAGCGAATTTTGTAACATTGGCGTGTTCAGATCTTTTTGTTTACGTACGATCACTATTTGTAACCTTGATCTGTTCACCGCATTTTGTGGCCAAAACTATGGTGCCTACCTAGATTTCTTCGTCTCTGTAGAAGTCCTGTGACTCCTGGCGAAAAGAACGGTATTTATGTATCTACTAACACTTTAGTGTCACATGTAGCTACGTATTTTTTGTTTGTATTTAATAAAAATTAATGACCTTGAAATTACCTTGTACCTCCTAACATCAGCTGGCATGGAAGTGACAGGTTTATTTTTACGTTTCCTCTCAGCGAGTAGGCAGCACGTGTCTAGCTTGAGGTCCCCTCGTTATCTCACTGACAGATATCATTGCTATTGTAATCTGCCACCAACTCGCATTTAAATTAATGACTAATGAGCAACCAATGATTTCTTTAATCTCACGTTTGACCGTGACGTTTCAGCTGGAGATTAGGTACCTACTTACGTACATTCGATGTCTCGATAATCTGCTCAGTCGTGACTTGCGGTGGTGAGTGCAGCGACACTTGGGGCTTTGACGATACCTGTGTGAGGCAGAGCGCGCGATAAGTGCCACACTGTCGGCGGCAGTGACGGACGAGTGTCGTGAGTCGTGACTTGAGTCCTCGTGAACCTTCGTGTGTCTCCGCCATGGCGGTGACCGTGGACCTGGACGCTATCCTGCTGGAGCTGGGCCAGTTCGGCCGCTACCAGATCCGCAACTACTGCTTCATTCTGGTGGTGATTCTCATGAGTGCTGTCTATAATAGCCAGTACATCTTCGCCGCTGGCGAGGTTCCTTACAGGTAGGTCAGTTTATCTCGGCTTTAGGATTTATTATGGGAATCTCAGGTGGAAAGTTGGGATTGTAAGTAAGGGTTCCTATGTTGAGGCATGGACCATGACTTTCTTACTGTGCAAAGTGATCTAACCAGTTCCTTTTTTGGAAGTCGGTTAAATAAATGAATTATAAAAGGACACCCACTGACCAAAGAAAGAAACCGCAATTATTAAATAATTTTGTCATTTACATTTCATACATTAAGTAAGCTTGACCGATTACACATTAGGATTTGAAATTTACGTAACGGTGTAGAAAGATGAAAACAAATGAGCATAATTTTATGTTTTTCCTCGTATTTGTTCCACCTAGGTATTGTTTAATCACTTCATCGAAATTGTTGCATATTTAATTTTTTATCATTGACTTAGAAATTACGTAGGTCCGTTACGTATCTATGGATCTTAATTGCGATATCGTTAAGATACGTTTATTGTTTATCTTACACTTGTACGCAATATTTCGGACGATGTCATGATATCAGAGACTGTTGATTACTCGGACTTGGATCATCATAGATTAATACAATCTAAGCAATAAAACCATTAACGAAACTTAGGTATACTTTGAGTTTGTTTTGGTGAAAATTGCACAAAACAGTTGGCACCTTTATAATATGTGGCTTCTGTGTGGTTTCCAGCACGTGTCGTAACGTGACGTGGGATCATCTCAAAGGATGAGGTTGCAGCATCCTTCTGTCGGTTGATATCGCCATAAATACAGTGCCTTTCATTGCCAGTAAAAAAAACTGCTGTTCTACAGTACATTTTGTCGTGGTATGCGCACAGAAATGTATGGGTCAGTCGATTTTTTTTCTCGCGATTTCAGTGTTGATCCCGTAGTGACAGTTGTTTATAACGATGAGGACAATGACTCCTTCAAAGGTATTACGTTTATTCTTTCACGTTGTATATAGTTAGACTATTTTTTGTTTTAGGATTAATATTGACAGGCCTGTTGGTCTAGTGGTTAGTGACCCTGACTGCAAAGCCGGAGGTTGTGGGTTCGATTCCCACTCAGGACAAACTTTGTGTGATGAGCATAATTGTTTGTTCTGTGTCTGGGTGTAATTTATCTATAATATGTATGTATTTATAAATTATATAAGTATGTATATCAGTTGTCTGGTTACCATAACACAAGCTCTGCTTAGCTTGGGATCAGATGGCCGTGTGTGAGTTGACCAAAGATAAAGATAAAAAGATAAAGATAAAAATATGCTTACTATGTGAAACTTGTATAGTTTAAACAAATATGGCCTTATTTTTTTAAACTAGGCCATAGTTGTTGTATCTGTGGAGAAAATCAAATAATTATATGAATGTTTACTGTCGAAAAGCACCCAATGGATAAAGCTTATGCGCTATTCCAAACTATAATCTATCTCTGTGCCAAATTTCATCCAGATCCGTTCAGCCGATCAGACGTGATTGAGTAACAAACAGGCATCCATCCATCCAGACCTTCACATGGAAGATGTATGTAGAACATGACGCAAGTAGAATACATGATGAATTGATGAGCAATGCATCGTCGGACGTCTTTTAAAGTTCTCGTTTGATAAGGAAGGAAGGAAGACGCCATAGAAACGGAAGCATTGATAGCAAGGCTAATTACTATGTCATATTGTACTAAGATGACTGTCGCAGTGTTTGACGCAATCGAAAGGAATATTAATTAGTTCTGGTGGCGCTACCTCCATCTGTAAGGAAAGGTCAACAATTTGATATGCGACTCTATAAAGAATTTGACCATAACATATTATTTCGGAACATAAAGGATGACGAGTGATTTCATTATTTATTCGTTTGTTTGTTTTTACGATTTATTTTTTGTTACTGTTAATACTCAATGTGTGGACATTTCGATGCGTGTATATTAGTAAAACCCTCGGAAGCTTTTCCAATGTATACAACGTGTAACAGAATAAACGCAATACCTCTTAAGGGGTCATTGTACTCATCGAGCTCATTTTCGTTATAAATCATCTTATCTGACATGGAACTGTAAATTTATGTGCGCACTAGCTTCATATTACTCATCACAGTCATCACAGCGTGTATTTCTTCCTTTAAATGATTTAGAATGAGATTATCATATTTATGATACCTATATATTTTTTTGTACCTACAAATAAATTATTTGAATTTGAATTTTAACCGCGCCCGTCATGAGTTCAGCCGTTCGACTAGGGCACTCTTAAGTCTAAAAATCATTAGTTTTAGTGCCACAAACTTTAATCAGGAACAATAATTACCAACTGAATGTAGAAGTAACAAAATGACTATAATAAGTAGCAAGGTCTGTTATTTTTTGTTGAACGCCAGCGACGACGCCATTACCGGGCCATAGGCTAATGAACTAGGTAATAAAAGATTGTTTTTAAAGTATTTTTTTTACTTTTAAAACAATCTTATACTTATGCAGCGACCATTTAGAATTTAATGTAAACTTTATCGTTTTCTACTCTACAAGCTCTTTCATTTGATACCCATTGCTAAGGGGTTGAGAAATATGTAATCCGCCATTTTGGAGCGGCGGCCATATTGAAACACACAATATTGAATATTGCACATTTTGTTGTCACCAGAACTAAAGGTGTATGCAAAATTCAGCTCAATCGGATATCAACAAATGGTCGAAAAAAGGTAGTAAATTTTGACTTACCAACATACGAACAGTGCAAGTTAAATTAGGTAAAGCTTGTAATGACCTGACTGTATCGGAGGAAAGCAATTTTTTCTTCTATCAGGAAGAGTTTCCTCCTCTTCCGTTGAGGGTCAGTGAGCGCCTGCACTGTTATCATCACGGTCCACTTCCGAGGACTTGTTCTGCGTCGGCGCACATCTCGATGACTAGATAAAGTAAGTACATACTTAGGTAAGTAGTTAGGTTCTTCTCTGATTGATCGGAACGGTTTTTTGTTAGGTTCGATCTTTTTGTGCTTAGTTTTTAAGAAAATGTAATTGACTCGTTTACAATGATGGATTTGTAATTATTTTACCCTCAGTGAATATGCATGACGAAATATTGTAAATTAATTCTATTATTGACCCATTCAATAATATATTTAATTTACAATATTTATTCATCGTTTTCTTTTGATAGTAGTTATATGTAGTAGGTAGATGTACTTATTGATCTTTCAAAAACATATGTGAATGCCTGTCTTATTTCGGAACGGGTGTGAAACTATAGATAAATACTCATTTGAAATAAATGTCATTCACATATTCACATAATACCGGTACCTTCGTATGAGTGGAACCGAATCTGCGACCTCAGTAGGGTAGCTAGGTAGTTGAGAACTCAACATAGACTCACTGAACTGTCTACTAGGTACGCCACTAGGTAGTTTTGTTTGTCAACATTTTTAAACACGTGAATAAAGCAGTAGGTACCTATTGCACGCTCATTACCTACATGATTGCCTTCAAGTTCATTGCACTTTAAGAGTCAATAAAATTGGGATATAATCTCAAAAGAATTAATCACTGAGGTTATGCAATATTTTGAAATTGCTTTACGATAGAGTAGGTAAGTACTTACATAACTTTTTTTGGTGTGGCTGCAAGAAGGGCAGAAAACAATAACAGCCACTTTCATTTAAAAAAAAATTACCTTTAGGTACTCGTACTGATAAGCAACAAATGTCATCGCGGACGTACACACAGACCCCAGCCTGCTTCCTGAACTTGTGTTCCAGAGAGAAGCCCGGGTAGTTGAGGTACGCCACGTCCGACGGAGTTGTTATCTTCGTCTCCGTTAGGAAAAACAGGTGCGGCTTCTCGGTCTCGAGATGATGATGGACCGGATCGAGATTTTAGTGCAACCCCCTGATGTTGGTGAGGTGCACTTTGAGTGGGAGGAAATGCAGCCGTTGTTTAACCTTATTCCTTTTTGCTTTGGTCATTGTAGTTTTTGAGTGTTTGGGGAAAAAGTCGAACTGTCGAGGCGCTGCTCAGTGAACAAGTGGAACACTAGAGCTAAACCAACCTATGGGGAACTCATTTGGAGACTGCGGGGACGCCCGAACCCCCCCAGATATGGCCACCGGGTCCTCCCATCCAGTCGCCAGCTGGCACGGTGGAGCATACCGGGATTTTTCGCTAGTTGGCGGGGCAGCCTTTCACACGTGGCTGGCGTGCTACTTGGGCCCCCTACTAACTGCGGTCGGCCAACGGCTGGCACCGTGCTTCGGATCCCGCTACCCTCCAAAATGAGTTACCCGGAAAGCCCAGCCCAGCGACCAAGACCGGTTCTGAGCAGAGCAACTGACAGTCTCCTTCTCCCCCAATGGCACTGGCACTCCCGCACTCCGACGGAACACAGCAAGCTGCTTGGCTTGACTTCGGCGGGATGGTGGTCGCGAGCCAGGCGGCTCGTTGCGGAGCCTACCACCGCTTTAAGTGGGATCGTTCTGCCGTACCACAGGCAAGCCTGTGGTGCCGTTGCCTGGGGTTAACCGCGAGGAGGTAGATCCCAAACCACCCCAAAATGATGAAAGTGAAAAGAGAGAAGATGAAAGTGCTTATTTCATACTTATACAACGTGAAACAGAATAAACGCAATGCCTCTTAAAGGGTCATTGTGCTCATCATTATGAACAACTTTTACTATGGGAGCAACACTAAAAACACTAACAACGCGAAAAAAAAATCGACTGCTCCATACATTTCTGCGAGCACAACTCGACGAAATGTACTGAACAGCTGATTTTTTTTTCGCGATTTCGGGGTTGGTCCCACAGTAAAAGTTGTTCATAATGATGAGTACAATGACCCCTTAAGAGGCATTGCGTTTATTCTGTTACACGTTGTATAACAACCCGCCCCTGGCTTCGCACGCCTAGCAGAGCATACCTACAATCATCAATCATCTTATACTTACCTTTTTTTATGGATGGTAAATCCTCAAATGACCCGCGACCCGCTCTGGGTGGAGGGAGTGTCAGACTCTTACTGACTAAAACCCATCCGTGCTCCTCCTAGTGCCCTTTGCTTTCCGGGGCCTTCGTCATGAACACTTCGTTCATTGATGAGAAGCGTACGTACGTGCCTGTCAAAATCAGTTAGGTAAGTTTTGAGTTTATCGCGTACAGACGGGCACACGCGGCGGAGAGACTGTTCTATAATAATTATGATGAAGCGATAGTTACGTATTAAAAACATCAATTAATGTTCTCAGTTCTCAAAAGGTAAAAAGCAACAGAAATTGGGTCACCAAGATACAGACTGCGTCTAGTTTTAACATCACGTTAATGTACTTTAACTCTGTCTATAATTCCGTACATAAGTGACACAAATAAAACAATCGTAACTTTTGCGTGGAAGCCTCCTGTTGATTCAATCCTGCTGATCTTCAGCAGATCGTCAACTTACTAATATTTTCCTGCGCAGTGTGACTTTGCCTAAAGGATTACTACTTCATAAAAATGTTGTTTTGCATAATATGTGCGGGTGTACCTACTACGTGTATGCACAGAATACAGATTCATACAACAATACTGTAAATTATTATATATTTATCTAATATATTGGTGGTTTTAAGGGCGACAAGTAGGAACCTACACTATTAACCTTTTGAAAGCGTTTGCGTCTTCCGAGTGGAGGATGACAAGTCATTGAAAATCGAACACAGGACTCTCAGTCAGCTGTCCAACCTCCTCTACAGTTGGAGCATTGGTTGAATAATCGGCCCAATGAATAACAATCAATTAATCATTAAATCTGTGAAACAATTTACCTTGATTAATCGTCCAAATCGTAATCTTTGCACGTGTGACGTCGGCGAAGCAGGCGTGGAAATGGGGCAAACTGGCTTAATAATATTAAATTGACCTTCCTGTATGCCAAGTGGTCTATTCAGAGTACAAGTGTATTACTACAAGTGTTCCCAACACGAGACACTTATGGTTTATATTCTAACTGACCTATTATAACGTAATGTTTATTTGGGGGGCGATGATCTGTGCTTCGACTAATAAAACTGAGGTGGGTATAGCTCTATAGGGCCTCTAGATCTACCAGTGGACGACTTTCGGCTGAAACTCGCGATTGTACTGAAACGTGATGAAGAAAACCATTCTAGAATCGAAGAACACATGTGACTCGCAGCAATAGGACCCCTCAAAAGCATTTAGTTTAATATTACTAAACCATTAACTGGCACCTTTGGACTGTCAGGAAGTCGGTCAGTCAGTCAGCTAGTAGCACGTTCCAAAACGTAGATCTCTTGGAAAAGAACGCGAACATTACAATTAACCATGGAAGCTAAAAGATCAGTCCTAACTGACGGCGCCCCACGAACACTATAGACTGATAATATAATAAATGTCACGAGCTAATGCCTGCGATTCAGTCGGGATTGATTTCGGTTATCGCGGATGCAGACGAAGTCGAAACTCATCATGTTTCAAACTGGTTCTCCCTCCCATGTCCCGTCTTTATAGTTGAAGTTTTCAAAAAGCCTTTCTTATCGGATGCTTACGTTATAAAATTAACCGGTATTCCGAATTTCTGCTTTTTAGACTACGTAGTTTTGGCTGTTGATAATCAGGGCAAACGAATTTATAAGTAGATAGATGATGTAGAAAGTCTGTGGCAGGATAATCATTCAGATATAGTGTATGAAATGAACACGTGTATAATAAGCTGGTAGCACGCCACTGATTCGCTGATACGGTATCATTCACGCATCGCGGTCCACTCAATAGGCAGTCGACAATATTTGACACTTCATAATCTTCTTTATGAACATGCGTGAGCGGTAGATAATACAAACAATTTGGATGTCTGCCTGTTATTCATTACTCTTGGATATTGGTTTTCGGGTGGCTGTTTGGCAATCTATGGTTTTATACTAGGTTTATTATTGTAATCGACTAGGTACTTCTACGTTATCTTTGCTCGTCTATCTAGGATTACAAAATAGAGACACCCTTCAGCTTTCTTGTCAATATCTATTATTTTCTTGTCAGATCTTTTCTAACAAGTGGGGCACCCGTTAATATAACATTGTCGTCTTTTATCCCTTCTTTGTAGATTTTTCGAAAAAAGTTACCTACTTAATAAACTTGAAGTGCTAAGAATCAACTGCTTTCCGTAATTGCTTATGCATCGTCTAAGTAAATAAAAAAATACATAATGTAAATGTGGTTAAGGATAGAAATTACAAGGAAATCTAGGTTCCGATAAGGCGATGTGATTCCTTGAAACGGAGTAGTCAGCTATGCAGGTAGGTAGTAATTGTATGCAAGTATGGCAAGTACCTAATGTACAAATAAATCAGGAACTTTAGGTGACATGGTTATAATAATACCTATCCTTAGTTTTTCTCGGTTTTCGTGTTTTTCTTCTATTAATGAAGTATTAGTATTTCTCCCTGCTTTGAAAAGATGAACCTGCCAGTTTGGTTGATTGTGCACTTGACTATCCAGAATTTCGTTGATTGCCAAAGGAATGCCTTCTGCATCGTCTCCCGTGATCGTATTCCTATAGTATAGAACGATTCTTTCGCTTTCTGTAATGGCAACTCGGCAAACAACAGTTTTCTTCTAACATGTAAATAATGGCATTGAATGCACAAGGAGTCCGCCTTCCTGTCTGTTAATCAACAGTACCTACTTAGCTTGCTTGTAGAATGTTAACAAATGCATCCTGTGCGTCCTCCTAGCACATTGTTGTCCTGGCCGAGTTGTATTACAACCAGGTCACCAGTTCCTAGCTCTATATTTAGCACCGTGAAATCTACGCACTTATGTGTAATGTGTAATGTCTTTGCCCCCTTTTTTGCTTTCGCTGAAGGTCATGTCTGTTATGTTATTATGAGTTCGTTCAGTGCTTAACATTCTCATCAGTCATAAATATGCAGCGGCGTAAATTCCGCCTCAAAAAAAAACCAACGTAGCAAAATTACATCGCAACAATCAGACCCGCAACGCCATCTATCTCGACAACTGCGAACTAATTTGACAAAATCCTAAATCGCGATATCAGAGTTTACCGTGCGATTAGAACATACCTATACAAAGCCCGAATACCAACTGCCGGTCAGTTGCCCACCGGACACAACAACCGTCGGAGGAATCTCCCTTTTTAATGGAGGTTTGCGGGACTTTACTCTCTGTTCTGCTACCTCCATAAATACTTTGAAACTTTTGTTCTGGAGAGTTCTTGGGTTTCTGTTCCGAGCCTATAGCAGAACAGCACTTACCACACATTTGATAAGTACCATGGCTTGACCCAGACCCTTGTCTTCTTGCGTGCCAAGATTCTTCCAAATCCATTAGACAAACAACCTTAAAATTTACACCTTTTTTATTTTAGCAAGATACATATCAGGACAGTAGAAATAGAAAGTCAGGTCTGTAAGACTTTCATGTTGATGAACTTTTTATTAGTATAGGAGGAGAGACCTTGGGAAATGAAGCACTTACGTCAAACCATGACCTGTGATGGGCAGGCTTTATGGAAAGAAATTTAAAGATTTAAAGTGTACCTAAGATGTAGATGGCACATAATCCATAGATATCAAAAAAGATAAAACTAATACAAACTAGTTTGTTAGTCAATAGGTGTCTGTTATTGACATTGTTTTGGATACTTAGGCTGTTATTGATAAATATGAAGATAACGATGTTTCAAGAGCATCTGGAAAAGGTTTGACAACAAAACTAATTGTGAAATGGTCTATTTGTTTGTTTTGGATGCTTTAGCTGTTACTGATAAATATGTACCTAGATAACGATGTCTCAAGGGCATCTAGAAAAGGTTTGACAATACTAATTCAGAAATGTACTATTTATTTGGGTTAAGTAGGTAGGTGTGATCATGTTCAAGAACGGTATCAGGGCTGCTTGCTGAGTTATGTGGTCTACCTACTACACAGAAGACGGCTTTGTTAGCGAAACTCTGCTAAGTGGTAGCTTTTTTTTCGTTTTTTAGGGTAAAAACGGGAGCCTGTTACTAAGACTCCGCTGTTCGTCTGTCTGTCTGTCCGTCGGTCTGTCTGTGAACAGGCTGTATCTCCTGAACCGTGATAGCTAGACTGTTGAAATTTTCACAGATGATGTATTTCTGTTGCGGCTCTAACAACAAATACAATAATAATATAAAAACAGAATAATTAAGTGAATATTTAAGTGGGGCTCCCATACAACAAACGTGTTTTTTTGCCGTTTTTTTATTGATAATGGTACGGAACCCTCCTTTCGCGAGTCCGACTCGCACTTGGCCGGTTTTTATATAAGTTATAACACCGCCTTGGATGTTTCTGTTAAGGTGTTAAAATAATTCAATGAGTACCTAAATATATAAATACTTAAATAAAATAAGACACACAAGAATAAGAACGATAACAATACAACTAATGCCTTGAGCTATGCACAAAAACTAAAATGGAAATGAGCAGGTCACGTGGCGAGACTTACTTACAGACCAGAGATGGACCGTGAAAGTAACCCAATGGAGAGACCCAGTAGGCAGAAGAGGAAGAGGGAGACCGCGGACACGATGGGAAGATGAGATCAAAAGAACAGCTGGCCCGAACTGGAGACCAATTGCACAGGAATAGGGACAAATGGGCATCTTTAGAGGAGGCCTTCGCCCTATCTGGGGTTCTTGCATTAATTAGATAGTTATATAAGTTCGATAGATATTAATAAAACTAACAATTAAGAAAAATCCTGTAAAATGCAAGGAATAAAAGGGTTTTTTTATTTTTACTAAAATTTTAAATCCGAAAGTGTGTTTGTTTGTATCGCTTCTACATCTAAATTGCCGAATCAGTTTGGATGAATTTCGGTGCATATATAGATAGATGGGCCCTAGACACGGTACGCCCATTTGCCTGGGCAAAACATAGTCCTTAATAATATGGAGTTTCGCAGTCGCTAGGTTATTTATTGAATTGATACAAAAAATGCACATAGAAATGGGCCACTTTTACCGCAATACTTCACGTATTAAATTAACTTCGGGCAGCTGACTTGAAGAACGGCAAATCAATCGCTCGCTGTCGTGACCTAGACAAACAAATGCAATGATTTTTTTCACGATTTTCCTCACTGACATAAAAAATACAGTAATTGTTCCTCTGTTAGTAATACCACGAGATGTTACTAAATAATTATAAGAGTAAAACGAAGTGTTTTGTTTGCTGCAAGGACGTTCACTGGGTCCTATGATGATATTGACTTTGTGAGGATAGGTAGGATCAACTTGTTGGTCGGATTACACTAGTCTATAGTGGAAAAGAGTTCGAAATAATTTTAACTAATTTCTGCTCTACCTATCTCAATCTCAATCTCAATTCGTTTATTGCAATCCATAATGTCAAAATACAGGTGGTAAAATAAATACATAGAAACAATTATGGACCCTGTCGGGCACAGCAAAACGTTAAAATAATTAGGAGAGAGGAAGAGCGCTTTAAATAATTTATAAAAGTTTATTATTTCCTGTCCAACTAGTATGCAATTAAGTACATTATTTGAATAGGATGTGATTTATTTATTGTTATTATTAACAGAGTACTATATTGTTTATTTATTTATCATTATTAATAGAATAGCATGTCATATATTTATTATTATTAATCGGATAGTATTTCATTCATTTATTACCAATAGGATAGGATGTCATTTATTTATTTATTATTATTGATATAATAGTATGTCATGTATTTATTATTATTAGGTTTGCATTTATCCAGTTATTATTAAAACTTATCCGTAAGGAATTCTTCCAATGTGTAGTAGCTTTTTTCTATTAATAATTGTTTTAACTTGTTTAAAAATATACTGGTTTTGTTTTCTTGCTTTATGTTTTCCGGTACTTTATTGTATATTTTAATCGACATAGAATATGGACCAGTAGCATGTAACTTGAGGCGGGACGGAGGCAAATTTAACCTGTTTTTATGGCGCAGCGAATAGTTTGTATGTATGTCTCCCCGTGTTCTGTAGGAATCTGGGTGATTGCGGACCAGTTTACATAACTCCAAGACATAAATACCAACCAATGTGAGTATCCTGTATTTTTTAAAATAAGGCTTACAGCTATCCGTCTGTTCTATATTACTGATTATACGTATCAGCTTTTTCTGTAGGGTAAATACGGAGGGCGCGTCTGTGCTATTTCCCCATAATATTATGCCATAGGTAATCCATGCATGTGCATATGCGTAGTATGCAGCTAGCGCGGTTTGTAGGCTTGTAGTCTTTTTAATTTCGCGAAGGGCATATGCAAATTTGCATAGTTTTGATTTTATTTTCTGGACGTGCGATTTCCAATTAACGTTTGTATCTATAGACAGGCCAAGGAGAGTAAATTCGTGAACAACTTCTATTGTGGTGCCGTTGTAGGTGAAGTTAACATCTAATGGGGATTTTTGACGGGGATGGAAGGGCATTAATTTTGATTTAGAGAAATTTATCTCGAGGTTATGCTCACTCATCCAAGTAATTGATTTATCAAGTATACTTGTTAGGTCCTCGCACAAGTCAACATTATTCTCGCATGAAGTTAAAAGTGAAATGTCGTCAGCAAACAAGACGCATGGCCCCTGAATGGTTTTTGGAAGGTCATTAATGTAGATGAGGAAGAGCAGGCATCCAATTACACTTCCTTGGGGTATAGAGGCGCTAATTTTTTTGATGCTAGACCGAATCTTCTGGATCTCATTGGTATTTGCGTTATAAAATTCTATTTCAACTTGGTGTTCTCTATTTGTTAAATAGGATTTAAACCATTCGTGAGCCTTTCCGCGGATCCCTATACCTTGTAGTTTACTAAGCAGAATGTCATATTGCACTTTGTCGTAAGCTTTGGTCATATCTAACAGTAAACCTACAGCGTATTTCTTTTCATTTATTATGTTTAAAACTTCCTGTGTGTATTTATAAACTGCTAGAACAGTGGAACGGTTTTTGCGAAATCCGTTTTGGCATTCGTTAAATATTTTATATTTTTCGCAGAAAGAGTACACACGATTGCACATAGCTTTCTCAAAAATTTTAGAGGCGGTAGGTAAGAGAGCTATTGGACGGTAATTGCTTGGATCCGTTTTCGAGTTTTTTTTGTGGATTGGCTTTATTAGAGCTTTCTTTAGGTAGTCCGGGAAAACACCGTCCTCAAAAGACTGATTGACCAACAGGTAGAATGGTAACGTAAGTTCGTTTGCACATTGTCGTATTAACATTGGTGGCAACTCATCTATTCCATAACTTTTTTTACTTTTTAGGTTTTTTAAAAGTCTGTTTATTTCGTCAGGGTATACTGGACTGAGAAACATGGTGTTTTCAGTGGGGCAGAGCACTGGGTTTCCTCGCGGCATGTTGCCAGATGCTTTGTTGACACCCTCGCCGATGGACGCAAAGAAATTATTAAAAAAACTAGCTATTTCTTTTGGTCCTGTGACATTTATATTATTAATTAGTAATTTTATGTTTTTTTTATCACTTTTTATTTTCTTATTTGTTCTTTCATTTATAATACTCCACATTGTTTTGATTTTGTTATCTGATTTTTTCATTTTATTTATATAATGTATTTTCTTTGCTGCTATAACTGTTTTCTTAAGTGTTTTTTCATATTGTTTATAGTTCTTTTTAATTATTGGATTATTAGTTTTTAATGTAAGTATCTTTTCAAGCCTTTTATTTCTACATGAAAGTTTGATGCCTGTAGTTAGCCAGTGCTTTTTATAGTTTGTTTTTAATTTTATTTTAATTTTAGGTATACATTGGTCTAGTATTTTGATTAGAGTGTTATTAAATGCTTCATAGTTTTCATTTATGTATTTATTTGTTTGTATTATTTCGTTCCAATTCACGTCATTTAATTTGGATTTAAATAATTGGATGTTTTTATTATTATATAATCTTTTTTTGACGTACCAGTTAACCTGCTTAGTTTGTTTAGTCTGTTGAGGCAAAGCCATGTGTATGATAGTACCGCTATGATCTGAGAAACCTAGCTCTTCTACTGTTGTATGGAAATTGTTATTGAAATTTGTAAAAATTAAGTCTAGGCATGTTGATGATGTTTGTGTTATTCGTGTTGGTGATTTTATTTGTTGGTCGAACCTATATTCTCGCATTAGATCCAAAAATTGATTTGTTTTCAAACTGTTTTCTAAAATGTTTATATTGAAGTCTCCTCCTATAATTATATTAAGTCTAAAATATTTTTTATTTATATATGTTAGAAGCTGCTTTAATTGTTTATAAAATACATCTTCCTCTCTTCTATTCCAATAAATAGTTATCAATAATAGTTTTTCTGTTACAAATTCTGTTGCACATATTTCTATAACGTGTTCAATTGAAAAATCAGTGATATCACTTCGTTCTAGATAATCTATGTGTTCTTCCAGAAGGATGCAAACTCCGCCACCTGTTCGAGTTTTCCGGCAGTAAGACGATGACAATTTGTAGCCGTTAAAATGTATTGTATCCATTTTCTCTTGTGACAACCATGATTCAGACAAGCAAAAAGCTTTGTACTTAGGTGTTTGTTCCATGAAGGCTTCCAGTATATGTTGCTTATTATAGAGGCTTTGGATATTTTGAAATAGTATTTTAAATTGTTGGTCTTTGTTTTCGAAATGAATTGATGGTGTGTTCTGTATTATTGTGGCTTTGAAAGTAGGTTATGTCTTGGGAATTGACTTGGTCTACCTTGTCTCTGTTTTTGTTAAATGGGTTTCGTGGTGTATCGTCTTCTTTTGTAATGAGTTTTCCCTCTATGAATAATTGATTGTTACGAATTGTTGCATGTAACCCTTTACTTCTTGCTTTCAGCATTTCTTCGCGCATTAATTTCCTTTCCCTTCGCTTATTTTCATCTAGAAATTCTGATAAAAATAATCCGGTGCCCTGGAAGACATGTCTGTTTTCTTTAACATATGCAGTCATTCTTTTACTCAATAATTCAATCACCAGTGGGCGATTTTTTGTGCTATTAGTGTTTCTTCTGCCTAATCTATACATATTTTCCACGTAACCCATCAAGTCTACTTGCAAAATATCACGAAACATTTCAATGATTCGGTTATGCAGGTCAGCTTCAGGCTCTTTGTAGTACTCGGTGAAGCCGTAGATGACTATCTTCTTGGAATTGCTTTCTGTACATTCAATTACGGTGGAAGTTGATAGTGATTTAATTTCAAAAATTTCTTGTTTTAATTTTTCATTTTCTTTCAGTAACTTTTCTATCTTGGTGTTAATCTCTTCAATATCCTGTATTCTTTGTTCATTTTGTTTTGACAAATTACTGGTTTTCCGTTCGAAGTCTTCTGAAAGTTTCGTGATTGCTTTATTTATTTCAGTTTGTACCTACTCAATGCTGAATTCGAATTGATATGTAAAATTCATGTATTACTTTAACTTTTATATCTTCTGAATTTAAAAGAGTTCTCTTGTTTATAAAGTTATTATTATGGCATAAACGTTCAAAATAATTAATTTGAAATGAAATCCTGTAATATTTTTTTTATTAATCGTTTTTAAATGTACCTAAGTATCAAGGTGTTTTATGTTTTCATTTTTTATGAAAAACATTTTTTTTTAGAATTCCGACCATGCCATTGAGTATCACGATACTTCTTTATTTTTACCCGACTGCGCCAGGCGGAGGGTTATATTTTTCGAATGTATGTATGTAAATTTCTTTGGACCGCTCTGTAGCCTAAACGGATTTTTTATTATTGATAGGCACGCGGTTGACCACTACCTCACTTGATGGTAAGCGATGATGTGATTTTAGCTTGAGAGGTGTCGTTAGATTCGTCTTGATTGTGAAAGCATCACTGGGTAGTTAAAAATTAAAATGGCCGATTGTTGGCACCATAATGTACTTATACGTTTTTCGTAGGTACGATTCTTCCATGGGATTAGTATAAATCTAGCGCTCCTATCTCAATCATTTTCTTGTCCTTGTTCCATGTTACTTAGAGTTGGTGTAATACGTTTTCTTGTGCAATTCCGTCACGATATCACTTAGGTACCTACTCCCTTTTCTTTCATGTAAAAGCCTTGTATTTAGTAAGTATTTAAATCGACACAGTTTTTCTTTTTTGCTCTTTCTTCTTCATTGATTCAATCCACCTCCTCTCACCTCTCAATCCAGTTTTTCTCACTAATAGATCATGAACTCATGACCGTCGTCATTCAATAGAAACAACATAGTCAATGATCGCAATTCATCTGTGTCACTAACACTATCCGTATATCAAAATCAAGTAGCTATTAAATATGTTAGTCGCAGTATCAGATAATGTAATGGACCTATTGTTCGCTAATTGGTTTTTTCCTTCTGTTGGTCAGCGAACTTCCTTGTAATCCTTCGCCAGGACAATTGTTCCAATAAAAATATCCGTAAGTATATAGTTCATCTTTTACGCTATCTCTCTCCTTGTTGGAAAAATACGCATTTGCGCAGCACTTTATAACGCTAAAGTTTACCCACAGACAGTCCCCCAAAACACCTTTCACCACTTCTTAGTGTTTAGCTGGGAAGAAGAAGTGGAGCAACAAACTCTCCAGCAGCACATCTGTCCGTTAAATTTGAAGAACTTGCATTTCATATAATATTATGTAAAATAATTAAAATTATGTAGGTACTTATTATAATAAAGGTATGTATTACCTACTTAAATCATAAAATTCAATAATTTATTGTAAGCTATCTACTGAACCATAAACGCTCAGTAATTTCAACTAATAACCTACTAACACTTTTATGTAGAACAGGTACCTACTTGCAATTTCTTTGTGTCACAAAACAGATTTCAGCCATTGGACACGCTATTTGTCTTTTGTTTTTACTAAATGGATCGAAATTTGCATGTTGCTAAAACATTGCTAGTCACCTGCTGGCTGTATATTGTAGAAAGTAGGTAGGTACATTATAGATTTCCTAATTAAATATGTTTTGATCGCATACTGAAACGAATAGAGACAATAATAAATGAAATAAGTATTTATTATGTTAATGGATTTGATAAATAAACAATATTCTGTGCCTGTGTAGTTTATTCGATGTTATCAAAGGAAAAAAACAATGTTCAAATAAAATATATATTAAGATAGTGACAATGTACAGTTTATTTGCAGTCTGGGACTGTGCTAGTATTACTATGTTGCCGGTAGCAGCTTATCATGAAACATATTTACCTATATAAATAAGTATTTATAATCAGCTTGTCAAAATCTAACTTTTCATAAATTAAATAAATGAACAGGCATAGATAACAACCGTGAAACTCACAATCAATATAACTAGTAACAGCGTGCATTAAATCAAATCATGGGCTTTGCCTCATTTCACTCTTTCTTGGATTCCTGGAAGTCGTTGCTGCTAAAAGTATGATAGGTTTTCATCTAAAAACATTTAGGATGGTTAATAAACCTACAGATGATAAGGACGACATACCTACGTAATGACTTACACTGTAGGTACCTCCAGTGCCACTTGCGCAAACTGTGGAGACGAGACAATGTAAAATTCGAAGTTTTCCTCTAGCTAAACCTGTTATCAAGGACACGTCGGCGTCGCAGGTAATTTTTTGGGGTTTTGGAGCATTGTTTTTTATCCTTATTTGTGTATCTAGATACTATTAATACTAGTATCTACCTAAATCATAAGGTATTTTTTAATAACAAAATGGTTGATGTTGTTGTCCGCAGAGAATAATAAAACATAAAATAAATTGTTTACAAATGGCCTAGCATGAATGTAGAGTCTTGAATATAAAAACAACCCCATTGTATTTTGGAAAAACAACCCCATTGTATTTTGGAAAAACAACCCCATAGTATTTTGGAAAAACAACCCCATTGTATTTTGGAAAAACAAACCCATTGTATTTTGGAAAAACAAACCCATTGTATTTTGGAAAAAACAAAGCCATTGTATTTTGGAAAAACAAACCCATTGTATTTCAGTTTATCATTCAAAATATAAAGATAGTCTAATAATTATTACTTATTACATTAGGTACGTTGTATACCTACGTCAAAACTGCTAAGGTCTTTGACATTATCACTCTGTCAATAAGAACATTCCCAAATACCTGCTCAGTGCTTATGCCAAACAAATTATCTTCCAGATGTGCAGTACCAGAATGCGAGTCATCACCCCCAGAGTTCATTACGGGCAGCTGGGGCCCATGGGCGCTGCCGGACGCGGGGGCCCGCTGCGAGCGCCTGGTGCCCACGGGCCAGGAGTGCGCCCCCTCCAGCTTCAGCGCTAACCAGACAAAGCGCTGCAACTCCTGGGTCTACGAGAACTACGACACTATTGTTGGCGAGGTGGGTAACTGGTAACTAAGATTTCAAGGCCAAAAAACCTGTTGCTCAACTGGTTGGCTGCGTGGTCTGTGGTTTGAAAATCGAGAAATGAACATGGTCCTGGGTTTTATCGATTGCAGGTCGGGAGATGTGTTATACAGCCGAAAATACTGGTCTTAATAAGCTGAAAATTGGCATGTAGGTTCCATAAGGAGTGTAGGGGAGCAGTATAGGGTTTCCCGAAATTCCTACGGGAACGGGAAGACGCGGGATATTTGCGTATGAAGTCGCGGGCAAATGCTAGTACATTATGTTTTTATTTTGCAAATCGTTTATAAGTAAATAACACTTTTGCACGTCATTGTTTTCGTCAATTTAACCTACATGAAGCCGGTGACATCAATCAAGCGTAGTATTAAAACACTATCCACTAGATCAAGCTTCCCCATTATAACAGTGATGTGATCCGCAACGGTTTTGGGAATAACGGCATTAAATGACCGTATTTATGAATAAATTCAATATCATCAGTCGTTCATCTTGGTTTAGGACAAACCCGCCACACATTCCCAAACCACTGCAACTCCTGAAAGCCAGAATCAACAGTGGGGACCAACAGAAAAACGCCGAGTCAATGAAACTCGACGAGTCCCGGAGAAATCTTTCTTTCTTTTTCTTTTTTTATAAAAAACTTTGCCCCACACTAGGAATTTCTCCTGTATCGTGGGTGCATTCACAAACATGTTGAACAGAGCTAGGCCAAGGGTCATTTACATGCGCATCTTGGGCCTGGACGACTCCGTCACGGAGGTGGAGGTGGTGGCCGCCGTCGTTAGGACGGGGGGGTGCTCAGCAGAGGAGGTAAAGGCGGGCACCCTACGTCCTGACAACACGGGCATGCGCACCATTGTGGTGAGCTGCCCCGTGTCGGCGGCCAAGACCATCTCGGAGGGCCGAAGATTTTTGGTGGGTTGGGTTTCCGCGCAGGTCAAACTGCTGGAACCCCGACCTCTGAGGTGCTTCCGGTGCCAGGTGGGCCACCATGTAGGAGCTCAATGCACCTCGGAGGTGGACCGCAGCGGTCTATGTTTCCGCTGCGGTCAGCCCGGTCACAGGGCCGGCTCCTGCGACGCCGCGCCGCACTGCGCAGTCTGTGCGGCAGCTGGCAAGCCGGCCGACCACTGGGCTGGGGGTAGGGCCTGCGCCCCACCCGCCAAAGCCGGAAATAGGAGAAAGCCCTCCGCCACCGCCGTCTCTGCCGCGACCGCCGCCACCGCCGCCGCTTCCTCCGCCGCCATAGCCGGTTCCACTGCGGCTGCTGCTACTGCAACAGCCGCAGTAGAGCCCCTACAACGGGCTCCGGAGGGGGCTGAAATGGAGTGCCAGTAATGGCCCCATTTCACCCCCTTCTGTTGAACGTCAGCCACTGCGCCGCCCAGGAACTGATGCTCCTGAGCATGGCGCAGTGACTGATGCCTGTGGACGGCGAGCAATGGGTAGCTCGCCGTCCGATCAGAACAGGCCCGGGTTGACGGCGCGCTGTGTTCTACGCGCGCCAAGCCAGCAGTCGTCAGCATGGGTCGGGGCCCGTTAGGGTCAGAGCCTACCAGGGTTGTGGATTTGTTCGAAAGAATTACCGTGGCCCTGGAACGTAAAAGGCAACGCAAAAGAGGAGCATGGGTGGGTTTCAGTCAGTAGAAGTCTGACACTCCCTGCCGCTCCACCCAGAGCGGGAGGGGTCATTTGATGATTTCCCATCCAATAAAAAAAAAAAGGGTCATTTACAACTGGGTTAAGCCCAGTTGGCAAGCACCACGGATTACACACTATCACTTATAATGGGACCTAAATTGAGAGCTACTTTTGGTTCCAGTAATAGGTATGGCAAAATCGCTTGAACGCTTGGTTTAGGACAGTGGTATTATACATTATGGAGTGTTATATAATCTGTCCACGTGTATCTTCACAGAACTGGGTATTAATTAATAAGTAAGTGGTACTTGAATTGATCTCTCAGACAAGTACAAAATGTAAAAAGTAATGGAAAGTAAGTACCTATACTCATGTCCGAATGAAGTGTCTGTCTGTCCGTCTAGCTGGCTGGCTTTCTGGCCGTCTCGTCTGTCACAGCAATTTTTAAGATCTCTACAGACTAACACTGGCACAGCAAAACACGAGACAACTTTTAATAGTATTATTCGTCAAGGTAAAACGGGTCTTACGAGTAATTAACAACGAGCAAAAAACCAAAGCGTAGCAAGATCTAAATCGCAGCAAAAAGGAACCGCAACGCCATCTATCCCGCCAGCTGCAAACTACAACAACCGAAATATCAACAACGGCGCAGTTGCCCACCAGACACAACAACCGTCTGGTCGGAGGATCCTCCCTTTTCTATGGAGTTTGTGGGACTTTACTCTCTGTTCCGCTACCTCTGTACTTTGAATAATGATAAGTCTGAATAACGACGCTAGCCACTCAGCAAGAACGCGTACCACCACACTTCATAGCTGACTCCTAGATTACATGAATTACTGTGAGATAATGAGAGATAAAGATATGCTACCTCATCGGCTCAATAATCGCAATTCAGCAAGGTCACCGTCCCTTGAGATACCATGTTTGAAGATAATATGCCAAATTGCCATCATAGAACCGATAACTTCGTCACCCTATCTCCAAACCAGATACTGCTGGATCAACCTAGCCGTATTCGGTTCACACATTATGATGATACCAGTTATCGATTGGAAAGTTTTGACAGTTTTGAGATAAAGAAATAGCTAGGAATCATTTGAAATACTCCTTACCGATTGGTGTGTGGATTCGAGCCCAAAACCCTGGGAGCACGTCAGTAGGATTCAGTCTTAAATCAAACGATCTCTTGGAAGCTTGAATGTGGCTGGATTACATTGCCAGTTAGTAGGTACCTACATCTTCGATCGTTTATTGCTACGTTGAGTATGCATGGGGAGTGTGACTGCCAGCCATCCGAGCACAGCGTACAGTTCTCGTCAAATAACTGTGCCCCTCTGAAGTCGTGTCGAGTGGCTGCGTAGTAGTCAAAATTACGAACACACTGCAACTGCGCATGCGTAAGAGACATGGGGGCGGGGCGTGATTTTATGTCTCAGTCACTCGTTTACGTTCGATGCATGCTTGCGTCCCGCCGCGCTGGTTCCCGTTTACTTGACTGCACCTGCGCGATCTTTGCAAATGGCTAACTTCAGAGGGGCAAAGTTATTTGACTAGAACTGTCGCCGTGGATCACAATGAACGATCCCGATGACAATTTTATAATAAGCGAAGCTGCATAGCGTTCCTAACTTGGCCGTGGTGGGCTACGGACTGTGCCTCAGTTAATAAGTATAATTAAAAGATTTGCGCGTTGCCCATGGTCTCACTCAATGCTGCGATTTGCTAGAAATCATCTATTCACAAGAAACTTGAAGAATGCTATTGTATTTTTGTGGAACTACAGGCATCAAATGGTTCCTGCTCTTAGCAGTCCTATTAGTGCACGATGAACGTGTATTTACGTAACGTCTCCGTGTTGCAGTTCGACCTGGCGTGTGAGGAGTGGAAGCGCACGCTGGTGGGCACCATTCACGTCGCCGGGGTGTTCGGCGCGCTGCCGGTCACCGCTTACATATCAGACACGTGAGTTAGAAACAATAACAGTATATGCCTAGCCTTTTTCCATCTATATTGGGGTCGACTTAATGATAAATGATGTTTATTTTGTAAGTAAGTTGTAAATAACACTTTAACACGTCCATATATTTGGTATTTTTAAACTAGATGAGGCCTGTGTTTCCTGACTGACAACCCTGAGAAGAAACACCGAAACAAACAATTGTCCTGGTCAATTAACTTCTAGTCTAACCGGGTGCAGATGAGTATCGTATTGGACATGGAGCGAAGGCCTATCTGACCTCTGCAACCCAGTACTTGGGTAATATGATACCAATTGGAGAAACTGACGACAGATTTTTTGGCTTCTTACTATCCGTGGCGACTCTCGGAGACGTGCTCTCCGAGACAAGGTGGAAACTCGGTGTGCAATGGACGGTGTTGAGTTCGACTCGTGCACCTGTTTTTATTTAAGCACGCGCTTCTCAAGTTTTTAACACTCTAACAGTGTATTTAATTTTGAAATCATCCCTTATCTAAACTTAGGGTATTTTATTGGCAACCCAACATTTTTCCAATGTAAAAAGAATCAACTTGCATGACACAGATCATCCTAATCTCATCTAGCTCCTCATATCTCGACAAGACACGTATTGTTACCGTTAACCGATGTAGCGTTGTCGTGTGAGGTCTTCTTTCTTTTGTTTTCTTTCATAAAATCTGCATTAGTACAAAAGTTGGGCCGGTTGGAAGATTGATATCCTCTATATTTGGCCCATTATTTTAACAAAACCGTCGGCAAAATACGACCCTCATATTTTGCACACTAAACTCCCTCTGGCGCCTAGTCCATTATGGCAACCAACTAAAAGACATTATCCATGTTCCCCCAGGTACGGTCGGCGAACAGCGCTGGTGATCACAGCGGTGTCCCCTGCGGTGGTGGGCGTCATCCGCGCCTTCTCCAACTCCTACATCATGTACATGTGCTTCGAGTTCCTGGACGCCTTCGTCGGAGCTGGTGTCTACAGTACTGCCTTCATTCTGGGTGAGGTGTTTGGTTCAGCGGGTTTCTTGTTGTAGCACCAGAGTATTGTTGTGTTAAATCGGCGTAAAACTGAATAACAGCCAATTATAATTCGACAGATAAGCTCTGTCATTTCTAGCAGGCGTTGATCGGCGCAGTCATAAAAAATTGCACAAGTGCGGGTCAGACTCGCACACCGAGGGTTCCGTACAAACTCGTATAGATGTAGTTCGTTCATCCATTTTGGGATAATCGTGTCTAATTTTTTCCGAGCATGCTTTACCTACGGAAGTTTTATAAACTATGAAAACACACTCTTACTCTGATGAAATTATATCAGAGTAATGAGTGTGTTTTTATAATGGTACGATTAAAGGTCAATTTTAATGCAAATTGAAGTTTTATTACCTACTTAAAAAATGTTTTTTCATGTAATAAATCTACAAATTATAAATTTTGAGACTTTTTCCATTACTTGTACTGAAAGACCTTGCTTCATGCCAAACATGGTTTTGATTTACTTGCAAGTAGGTACCAAAATATGTCACAAAAATGATGCAAAAGATACGGCTATTTAGCCGTATCTTTTTAACTGACTTCAGAAAAAGAAGGAGGTTCTCAATTCGGTTGATTTTCGAGTGTTTGTATCCTCATAATTCCGTCATCTATAAACCGATTTGAAAAATTCTCCTTTTGTGTGAAAGGATATACTTTCCGATCGGTCCCATTCACATTTCATCAAATCGGTTAAGTAGTTTGGTTTTTAAATCCAAATAGCTAGAAAACATAATATGTCATCCAAGTTAACAAAATTGCGTATTTTGCTTTCCTATGACTTGAAGTGAAAAATAAAAAACTTCGGTGTTAAATTACGAAAAAACAACCAAAAACACCGACTTCCGAAATTAAAGTTATTTTGTACTTAGTAGTGTTTTTTTTAATTGAATGTCGGATGTATTTTTTTTGTAAAAAAGTTTTTTTATTGCGTTGATAGAGATATTTTTAGAGCTCCAAGGTATCATCGACTTACGCATTTGATATTGATTTCAATATGAAACCTGAGAATCTCAAGTAAGAACACACTTCCTGTGAAAAAGTGTCACGGCAGACCGACCCACGGGCAGCAAAGACGTGATCCTATAAGGGTTCCGTTTTTCCCTTTTGCAGTTCGGAACCCTAATAATGATTTGTTCTGTAACATAAACAGTTTTTTTTCTGTCATATACAGCTCTCGAGATGGTCGGTCTAGACAAGCGAGTGCTGGGCGGTAACCTGATCTCCAGCACCTTCGCCCTGGGCCAGGTAGTCACCGCCGGCGTGGCCTGGCTTGTGCCCTACTGGAGGACCTACACCCTCGTCCTGTACGCGCCCTCAATCATCTTCATCACATACTACTGGCTCATAGAGGAGAGTGTCCGCTGGCTCCTCAGCAAAGGAAGAAACAAGGAAGCTGCCAGGATTATCTTTAAAGCCGCAAAGATGAATAGAAAGAAACTGTCTGCGGACACTATTAAACTGTTGACAGAAGAACCTGAAAAACTTCCCCAAATAGATGATAAGGCTCCAGTAGAGGAAGATAAAAGATCTATCCTAATGCAAGTAGTAAGATCAAGGACTCTGATGTTCCGTCTGCTGGTGTGCTCGTTCTGGTGGATCACCCTGACGTTCGTGTACTACGGGCTGTCCATCAACTCGGTGTCTCTGGTGGGGAACAGATACGTGAACTACATCCTGACCTCGCTGGTGGAGATCCCCGGGTACTGCCTCAGCGTGCTCACGCTCGACAGGTTCGGAAGAAAGAGTTCTACCATGACAGCATTCATCGTCTGCGGACTGTCACTTGTGGCGATGCCATTTGTGCCAATGTGTAAGTTTAAATTCTGTTTCTTAACCTACATAAGATGTTCTGTGTAAATATGCCCAGTTTTTATAAGGTTTCATCTAAAACTAATCGAAAATAAGTTGTTGGTGTGCCTTTTAAGACTGATGGTTACGATCGGTATCCTTCAAGGATTGTTGAAAATGGCGAGTTTGGGTAAACTTTAACTTTTCTTGATTGCAGCGATAGCGTGGCTGCAGACAACCCTCAACCTACTGGGCAAGCTGTGCATCAGCATGGCGTTCAGCAGCATCTACATCTACACGGGGGAGCTGTTCCCCACGCAGGCGCGCCACAGTCTGCTCGGCGCCTGTTCCATGGCGGGCAGGATAGGCGCGCTGGTGGCACCGCAGACGCCGCTCCTGGTCAGTATCATCCAAGATTTCCCTATTATTAAGTGCTATCATAAAGGCACCTCTACAGAACCTGGTATGAAACTAAATGCGAGATCGTCAGCTGTAGTGCACGATAAATTTTAAATCATTAACTGACACTTAAACATGGTTGCCCTCTTCTTATGTACAATTAGTCATCGGGTTATTGCAAAAACCGTTAGTTTATAATAAATCGCGTGAGATACTGTTAACACTTTCTTCTCGATAAGACACAGAATACATTGTTAAGTATCGAATCTGGATAGAATTTATTGTAGGTATTTCAAATCTTCCGTTCACAATATATCTAGATTTTATAATAGTTATTGTATGATTATTATTACAAACTTACTGAGCTTGCGATAATACCTACGGTGACATATTCATGTTGTAGCTATGTCGTAGAATTGGCTATTTCATGATGTGGCCGAGGTTAGGTTAGTGAAATGTCATGTGAGTTATGTAAAATGGCCGATCATTTCATGAAATAACCAATTCAAAGATTTGTCTACGACATATACCTACAAGAAGGTTGTTAGTGATGGTGAAGTTATTTGAACCTTCCTCTTCCTCTAGATGGCTTACATGGATGCGCTTCCGTACCTGGTATTCGGCGTGATGGCGGGCACGTCGGGGCTGCTGATGCTGCTGACGCCGGAGACGCTGAAGGCGCACCTACCCGACACCATCGAGCAGGCCGAGAACATGGACAAGAAGAAAGTCGCCGCCGAGTAGCCGAGAAGCATGGTCGGATCACACAGATGGATCTTAAATAAAACTTATGAAATAGCAATAGAACAGAACTTGGCATGTCGCCGTTGTAGGACTTTAAAAGCTCTTTTGACTTCTGAAGTTGCGCTACAATTCTCGTATTCTATTATTTGAAACCGATCAAATCAGACTTTTCAAACTCCACTTACATAAAAACTTGTGTTTCAGCATTAAAGTTCTCTTCAAGATCAGAAACGAGACGAGAAGTATTAATTTTGATGACCTTTTTTGAATATTAATTCAAGATAAAGGATAAAATTAGTGATAGAGGGAATAATTGATTTTGGTTTTTGACCGGTGACTAGGTGCGAAGCTAGTGATTTGTTGTAGGTATAGTATATAAATTTAGTTTTAATTAAAACAACTTGTACTGGTACATGTTACAGTAGCAATTAATTTTAATTTATTATTCTTAAGTTTTAGTGATGATCGTGATGAGAGTTTAGTCTAGTATATACCTAGTACAACAGGATAGTACAGCCAACCGTATACGTGTGGTAATAGTTTACCTCTGATTGCGTCTTTTGATGCGGCATTGTTCAAGCGTTTTTATTCACTTATGTGTGGTTGACTGTACAAACTTTGTACGAATCTTGATTTGCCAACAAAAGTGCAAGATCTAGAATCTTGTTAGTTTATGTAAATAAAATTGTATCTATAGTAGTAAATAAATAAAATACTGTACCTATATAAGCTTTAGTTGGATAGAATAGTATACTTTCAAGGGTAACGGAGGGCCTGGGGGCCTACTCTCTAAGCCCGAAGTCCGTAGTTTCGGCCTTAGTGTCGGGCGTTTTCTACTCCGTATCGCCTACGGACTTACCCGTCCCGAACCCGAACTAAGAACAACTGTCAAATCGAGTTGTCATTC
The DNA here is from genome assembly GCA_947386135.1 of Melanchra persicariae. Classification (NCBI taxonomy): domain Eukaryota; kingdom Metazoa; phylum Arthropoda; class Insecta; order Lepidoptera; family Noctuidae; genus Melanchra; species Melanchra persicariae. The sequence continues at coordinate 781,797 of OX376655.1, read as the reverse complement.
ATCCTTAGTTCGGGTTCGGGACTAACCGTAAGTCCGCAGGTAATACGGCGTAGAAAACGCCCGACACCAAGGCCGAAACTACGTACTTCGGGCTTAGAGAGTAGACCCCCTGACACGGATGTTTTGACGTAAGTAACGTAACAGTAGGTATCGTTAATGTGAGTGAATTTCACTATTACTTAAAATTTATACTCATTTTGCGCTTAATATTTGTAATTGAATACTATATTCATATTTTTGTATTATACAAATTGTGTAAGTCGCATAAAAATAAATTAAAATACTAGGTATGGGGTTGTAGTTTTGTATAAGTATTCAAAGTTCACTGACATTAACGATACTGTAAAGTATTCGTCAAAACCTGCGGGCTAGGCCCTCTGATAAGTAAGTAATAACTTATCTGTTACCCTTCTGAATCAAATTCGGAAAAATTAAACATCAGTTATTTAAATTATCAAAACTACAAATGGCCTGTTTCTTCCATTCTGGAACTTTGGACCCGAAAACGTATCTGGGTGATTCTCGTAGAAGTTACATACGAGTACTTAAATAAGCTATAATTGTGTTCCATTATTAAATTACTCAGGCGATAATGCTTTCGTGGGCTCTGAAACATAAATTGCCAGTTAGCCAATAGCTGTTGCCCGCGACTTCAATCGCGTGTATGTCCGAAAGTAAAATGATGTCGTTATGTAAGATTGCTTAGATAATATATATTTTTTAAAGATAACCAATCAACGAAGTACAAAATGAGGGTGTTAACTTGGAGAATAAGTATGCATTTGGACAATAAGAGTGGTTCGTCTTGGCGGGCACACTACCATGCCCCCAGACTTTGAACTCCTGAAAAGCATAAACTTTTGAATAAATGTAATTAACCAACACCTACTGAAGTGTTTTCATACCTACGTCCTACATGTTATGCCTTCTTAGGTACCTACATAGGAACATATAGGTAAGTATCACATTTCTTTTTCTTGAAATGTGTAATCATTTTCAGGAGCCCGTCGCTTAATAATAACAGACGCTCAGGTTGATCTTCAAGGGTAAGCAACGCTTGCCAAGGTCGGCCTATAGATGGGTGACCATCTTAATATATCGAGATTCTTTCGTGATAGATGCTTACCTATATGTACCTATTCGTTACGGATTGTCAGAAGCCATTAAATCCGACCAGTCTTGCCAAGAAGTACGGCCGTGTTACCCAGTTAATGGGCTGTGGAGGTCTGGTAGGCAGTCGCTCCGCGTAAAACACTGGTATTCAGCGGAATGCGTTTTGACAAAAACCAGTTTGGGAAAAGGCTAGTGATGAAATGTGTAGATAATCATTTTAAGGTTTTTTTGGGGGGTATTTGCGTATAAATCTTACTAAACTAAGGCAAGGTTGATTAAGAATTGAGGACTCGGTATGCATTAGGTTTATTTGATGAGCATGACCCAAGAAAAAGAGCCCTATGCCCAACAGTGGGATACGTCGGGCTGTGGATGATGATGATGAAATAATAACTATTTAGCTAGGTAGGTATGTACAGTCCGTTGTCAACATTTTCTCACCCACCCTAAAAACAAACGAATTTAGACCCTCTACTTGTAACAATAAGGTTTATTCAATTTATACGAGCTTACCAGACAAGTGCTCGCCAGCATTGTCGGAGCCACCGGCATTACATATATATCATTGTGTTAAGCTATTTTAATTATTAACTCGTTGACGTTAAAGTTGAAAACTTTTTAAGTCACACTACATAAATTATAACGCAATCTTTGATTTCGCGTTTTATAACAAGTTCTTGTGGCTTAGCGGTTTGATGCTGGATTGGCGACGAACAACGTGTGGGTTCGAAACACAGTCCACACATCAGTTTCTTTTTTAATTTGTTTTCATTTCTACAATATTGCTTGCATTATTAAAAAACGATCAATATGATTTAAGCCTAATAACTTTTCTTGTAAACAGGTGGGTAAATTAAAAAACTAAGTTCACAGAATTTATATTTACCAAGAATGGTTGGATACGAAGGAAAACATACATTTGCTTCGTGAGGTAGATCATTAATAAGTGACAAAGATACGCACGCCTAATAGCAGTGACTGCGCACACACATTAATTGTAAATCGTTTCACATAACTCGTAATATCACAAGTATTTTTAAGTAATTTGGTGTAAAAAAGCATCATGTCGCAACTTAATGACTATACCAAATATAAAATCATATTTTTACATGAGCAGAATGTTGGAATTAGAGAGATTGGTCATCGACTTAATATAGCAGTAAGTGTTTTTTTTTTTAACTATTTTATTTTATTGATTTTGATTAATGAACGTAGTTGGCTATTTTACCATTACATTCACTCCTTACAAAGTACATACACGGTTCCAAAAAAAAATGTTTTTTTTTTTGTTTTAGAGAAATACGGTCAGACTATGGCTAAGACGTTATGGAGACAATGGAAATATTCAACGGATTCGTCCAGGAGCAAAAGCCATCAAGTATACTCCCGAATTCGAACGCCACTGGGCCATTGTTTCAAGCCATGTTGAAAATCCATTTTTGCCCATTCGTGTAACCGCAACAAACCACAATATTTCAGTGGAAACAGTGAGAAGGCATTTACACGCTGCTGTGATAAAGAATTATAAACCGGCAAAGAAAATTGCATTGACACCTGCTCATCGCTATGAAATTTAAATATTCCTGGGCAAAACGGAGGGTCCGTTTTGCCCAGGAATATTTAAATTTTAATTGGGAAGAAAATGTTGTGATCTTCACTGATGAAAAATCATTTAAATCGGATAAAGATGGACGAAAAATCTTATGGCGAAGGAAAGGAGAACGCTACAGTGAGAAGTGCTTGCGACCTTGTAGAACCAGCGGCAGAATAGTCCCATAGACGACATCCAGCCCCAGTAGCCCAGGGCTACTGGGGCTGGATGTCGTCTATGGGACCTGGTGAATTGGTGGAAGTAGGTCGTAGGTTTAATAGTTGTTTGTATCTGTAGATTCTGCGTGACGTCATGCTGCCGACTGTGCGAATTGCCTATCCAACATCACATATTTATTTCATACACGATAACTGCTCCATCCACCGTGCAGGCATTGTGCAGGATTGGTTAGCTGCTCAAGAAGGTGTGACAGTTATTAATTGGCCATCTAAAAGTCCTGATTTGAACCCTATAGAAAATCTATGGGGTCAAATAGTTTTAAATTGGGACACAACGGAAGTGCGAAACAAACACAACTTTGCTGAGATCGTGACATCGACTTGGGAGCACATGAGAGGCAAAGATTTGTGTTGGAATATGGTGCGCGGTATGCGTAGCCGCTTACAGCAAGTTATTGCAGGGGACGGTGCGCCACTCCGCTATTAATTAATCTAGTAGGTATTTTTAAACACACCATGTAAGTAAATGCTCAATGGATTGATTTTTAAACCATTAAAATGTTGCAGATTATGTGGTGATGTTATTGTTATAAATAGATTTTTTCTTTTTAAATAACATGTTTATTCACTACATATAGGCAGCTATAAATCTGTAAAACATTTCATAGATGAATTAATTTTCTCGATAGCAAACTTTTAAGCATAAGCATGCCTTTTTTAATGTTAATAAATGGTTAGATTTGATTACGACATACTAATATAAAATGTATATTAATTTGGAATTATATGAGCATTTACTTACTTTATCTTACCGAAGCGTTTTAATGAAATAATAAACATTTTAAACTTGCAACTGTTTAGTTTTATTTCTATACAAACTGCCCGTTTAAAAAGACAAGACCCTACGTCATCCATTAAAGAAAAAAAAAGTGTAATAAAATAATTAACAAAAAAAAACAGCTGAGTAAAAAGCTATATTTAGGTTAAACTTGGTTTCGAACGCAGACAACTATGAACACCAGATTACCTTAGTGACCACAAGACCAACTCAACTCTTATCAGCCACATTGAAATTTGATCTTAGTTGTAATGTTAGACGCAATATTCTAAAGAATTTGAACCATATTGTATGTATAAAGTTTATTCTTGCATAGCACAAGCAGTCAACCTTCTCGTGCAAATAGATTATTTTATATTTTAAATAATCACTCCATTGAGACATGTTAATAAAAAAACTACCTTTAAAATGGAGAATAAAAAAATGTAAAGAGACGTTGTTTTTGAAATTAAGTAAAGCAAGGTAAAATATGTTTGCGCGTAGGTAGTCACTGCATACCCTTAGTAGCATTTGAATACCAGTTTTATAATGAATACGAATATTTATTTTTCAACTACCCACTTATTATAAGTTATGCGAAAATATTTCCATTTTAGAAAGTTTATATTTGAAGATTATCCGTCTATAGTTCTTTACAATAATACAAGAAATAGTTTTGAAATAAATTCTAAATGGAAAGCAAAACAACATCTTCATCGCAGGATTTGATCTCGCAACTTATTTTTCTCAGTCTTATACACAGACCACGAGACCAGAATTACTTGAATGCAACCATTAAAATAAGCTATTACACTAATTATATTATAACAAGTAGTCATAACGTCATATAAACTAATGCTAACGTTATAAAGATCAAATTTGCGTGTCTGTATTATTGTTGTATTTGTTCGAGTCCACGAGAACTTGTCTGGTAAGCTCGTATAGATTGAATAAACCTTATTGGTACAAGTAGAGGGTCTAAATTTGTTTGTTTTTAGGGTGGGTGAGAAAATGTTGACAACGGACTGTACCTAAACTACCGAAATTGTTACCTATTGTTTTCAGTAGGTGAGTATCTACAGCGTACAGGTACCTACAGCGTCTTACACATATTCAATATCTAATAATGATTTATAATAACTACAATAAATTATTATCTGTGACGCATTCCAATTGGAAAGTACGTATTTATGAAGTTGAGCAGAAGCCACCTACAAGGACAGTACACATTCAAATGTGGACATTATCGAACAAATACCGATACTTATCTTAATTTATCACTTTAATCATACCTGCCAAGTGATTATTAGATATTAACGTACAGCCGTAGATTAAATAATTATGATTAAAGTCCAGCAATTAATTTTTAAGCGCCTTGATAACCAAAGCGTGCTGCTTGTGGTCTCTGTGCCGAATTTATAAGAAAACTCTTTCCTATGGTAATGATTTTACAGTGATTCAAAAACAGCTTTATCGAGAGCGAGCGAAGCGAGCTCGAAAATTTTCGAAATACTTAGAACTACGGATGCAAGAGCGAGCATTCCGCTTCGATTTTTTTTTTTTACTTTTCAGTACAGAGTGATATGCTCTGTACCTATGAATATTATATTTCATGTGCGGATGTGAAACTGCATATTATGGTGCTATCCTACCTACTTTTCTGAACTCTGTGTCCAATTCCTGCAGCCGGAGCGATCTCTGCGCTGCCACCAGCGACGATGCCAATACAATCTTGATATAAGTACTCGAAATCTTTAGCACCTCACCTCGGATATGATCGAAGTTACGAGGTGGCAGGCTAGGACGATACTGCTTATGTTAAGATATTACGGCCTGAGGCCGCCCTAGGCCGTGGTCCTTCTTATTGCGCCTACTTATTAACAGTGACAGGTTCAGATCAGATTCGACGCTCCGTGATAATTGTCATCATAAGCCTGAAAAGTGGTTTTCAGGAACCGGGTATGAGTTGCGCAGTAAAGTTTTTAATAAGTATCTCATTGAGATACTTAGTAAAAACTTTAGGTCAAAAAGCCGAACATCTTCCTATCAGAATGAGGTTCCTGCCCCAGGTCGCTGTGACAGATCATGACACCATGTCTGCATTTACTCCCTCATCATCATGACTGGTTTACCCAGAGCTCGGAATATGTTGCGTGCCCCAATGTCACATCGTTGATATTCAAACATTTTATCTCAATTAATTGATTGCACCCACACTATCGCGATAATTTCAAATATCCATGAATCGATATCGCAAGAAAGCACCATCAATATTTACACTAAAGATGATTATTGCGTGATAAGGCTAATCTCTATAGTTGTACAGGCCCCTTGACTTCTACTAGCCAAACCAGTTGAATTCGAGCTCTACCAGAAATGTGTAATATTATCAAACTGGTTTTTTTAGATTAGAGAGCTAGAGAAAGGCCGTGTTTATAAAACTATTCAGACAGTTTCTAGTGCTTGCTATATCATTAGCTAAAAACTATAATTAATTAGCATTGACAGTATAATGTCTCGTTAGACTAGTCCTGAACTAGATTCTTGGGTTCGGTAAAGAGATGAATGGCTTTCCTATCAGGTGCTGTCCGGGTTCAGAACGTGTGCCTGGTCATGGTTCAGAACTTAATTAAAACTGGCGACAAGTGAGTGTAGACTGTAGGTAGGTTAACTAAAGGTACACTAAACTTCTGCTAAATCTTTCAGGTGTCATCACGCCTGAAGAATTTATTGATGTGCTAAGTTAGGTTACGTGTTATTTAAGTTATTTTTTAGCCCTTGACGTCTACTTTCCGAACCAGTTGAACCGACTAATACACATTACAATGTCAAATATTGTCAAACTGGTTTTCTAGTTTTTGGGTACAAGTTGATAATGGAAGCCCGCATACTTAGTAATATTTATTCAGACGGCTCCTGGTGCTGGCTATAAAAGGCAGTGGTGAGTACATTTCAGTTTATTGATTTTTAATAAAAAGAGTGCTATTCCGTAGATTGTCAACTGTCAACGCATCAGGCACAGTAGTGAAACAATGGCGTCACTATTCTCGCAGGATACTACACTTGAGCGGATATTGAAACTCTCCTCCCCCTCTAGCTGAATATGACTCAAAGGGAAATATTGTAATACAACACTTTGGGACACTACGCTTTGGGTCAGAATGAAATCTGATTTTTTCTTTAGAAAAAACCCCGGCCAAATGCGAGTCGGCCTCGCGTGCAATGAGTTCCGAACGAATCTAATCTCATTTTTTGCTAACATGTAACTTTAAAGCCATAGACTTTTTATAAGTTTTACTGTAATCTAATGTTTTTCGAAATCTGAAATGGTCATTTTTCATCTAATTTCTTGAATAACTTTGAAAATATTTATTTTAGAAGTGTGAAAAAAAACCGACACAATTAAACCTTCCATGTGATTTGTCTCACGGTACAGTTGGAATACTATTTGTGCATTTTCTAATTGGACTGCCCATAAGTGACCAACTATATTCATAATTTATTTTTTTACAAACTGCGTTCGTGTTTGGGTCACAGAAGTTCATAATGTCGGTATACCTTCAACAGGATCGGGCTAGTCGATTCCGAGAAAATTGGCTGTGACAGACACACACGAGTGATCCTATATGGATTCGGTGTTTTACGGATGCTTGGAACCCTAAAAAATAAACAATAACAAGTTTTACACCTAAGGCGTTACAGTTCAATTAATAAAAAACTCAAACTAAGAATTGTTAAATTAGTACCTACCTACTAATGTAAATTTATAAATTATATAGTAAAATAAAAAATACAAACTAAAAACAACAAGGAAACAAACGACGTATAAAATAACCAACAAGTGAAACAAAAAATGAAAATATTTTTTTTTAATCCACATAAATTACCTTAATTATCGTAGTTTATAAGCTCCTGCTGTTACTAACCATAATGGATCTTGTTAACTAACAAATTAATAAATAATACCTAATAATAATAACTTTTTATATTTTGAATAATATTTGTTTATGATTTTTTAAGAAATATTTAAAAATGTAAATTAGAATGTAAGATAAACTCGTAATCTTAAAAACGCAAATTCATTTAGCTTTTGCGAAACCTGCGTACGTGAGTAATGGTGAGTCCGCACTGCCGACCGCTGTTACTAGCCTACTGGGTACTTAGGTATCGAAAACCACCAAAACAATATTATTTATCCACCAAAGATTACCACTATCTTCAAGACTATAACGGCCAATTGTTAATTTTATTGACTTTCCTCGAAAACCACTTAGTCTGATCCATTTATTGATATCAAATATTTAGATGCTCTATTTACATTGATAGCATCCTATGAGTCGCTGAGCTTAAACAAACAAACAAAGAATAAAGCCATGATTGTCGAATGTATTTTTTATTTCTCCTCGGAAAGTGGTATTCATTGGACTCATAGTAATAACTTCCCTCTCTAGGGCGGGAATTAATTTAAAAAAAGTACCAATTGGTTTGGTAGAAAAATGTTACCTACATAAATAAGAAAAATATCGTTTAATGTTGCGGTCTTGTGAGAGTTTAAGCAGCCAGTGTTAATAAAAAACGGTGACGCGGTGCACCATATAATTAAGCGGAATAGGTCTGTATCGTACTACAGAGTATCGTACTATACTTACAGAGTTAGTACAGACTGAATCAGAGATGTACTCTGTAAGCTGTACCGTTACTCAAAATCTCGGTATTATAGACTAATATTTGAATAAAAATGTGTTCAAGCGATTCTGAAATGTTGACCCCAGATTCGGTTAAAAACGAGACAACTACAGTACCTAATCGTCATTTTTTGCTAGAAATTTCAAAGGAAAAATGATGTGGGATGATGAAGTAGCGAGCAGACAAGGAAATTTTCTTATATTCGAAATTAAAAGTAGAAACCCTTGTTTAACAATCTACTATTTTAATAAAGGTAAAGGTCAGCCCATAAAATACAAATAAAATCAATCAAAAGTAATATTTTACGGAAAAAAAAAACTAGTTTGCGCAGTCTGGAGCATAACCGCTATGAGGAGAGAGACGATGTTGTTCAACCATCAGTCCTGGCAGACGGATTGGTTATAGCGGCATGAGGAACCGGGTGTGAAGCTCGTCATCCCCACTAAAAAGGGGTAATCCTCGGAGGACGCAGATTTTGTGTCTGGTGAGCTAACTTCTACATAGATTGTTGAGTTTTTATACGAATATGTTAATCGCGTGGACACTACTTGCGCGGCGCAGAATTAGTGTGACGAGCCAGTATACTATTGTGGTCTTTGGTGTGACGTTTCGTCTAATTCTTAGTTCATGTGTCACGGTATAGATGTCGCCACGTGGCACCTAATGAATTTATTTTTTGTTTAGTATTTATGTACTTACAGTAGTCAGATCTGGGCAAAATCTATGCTTTGCTTTAATTAAAAAACAAATGACAAAATATGACTATCTGGCATGTACTTATTTAAAATATAAATACTTGTCAAGTCGCGAATTTTAAATATTTTTATTTAAAATAAAAAATACTATTTACAAAATAAAGTCAGGTGTCAAGTTACCTAACTTAACACCTGACTTTATTTTGTAAATAAACGAAAGCTATCGAGAGCTGTTTTCTGTAGAACGCACCCATTAATAAGTTTGCTAAATGTATTTATGTTCAAGTGTATTCTTAAGACATAAATATTTGAAATACTTAGGTACAATATACCTCTAATATTTGAAATACTAATTACAAACAACATTTTTAAGAAGTAATTGAAATACAAATAAGTACCAAATACGTATTTGTATTTCTTACGTATTTTAATTACAAGTTATTAAAATGGGCAGTATTTGAATTACTTGAAATTAAAGCCCTGACAGTAGGGGATATACAAATCGTTAAGATAGGCACTGCTACTGCTACACGATCGTGACTGCTACCCTTAGTACTTTACAACTGTTTGGAGTAATTAGCCTAAAACTTGGCCTTCAAATACTTACTTATCATGATGACTATCGTCATTAATTATACCTACCCCAAGTTTATCTTAGACATGCTTTACTACTTTAACGATACATCGAAACACGTGCGAGGCAAGTGTCCGGCACCTATTATTAACACTATATGTACACCGATATAAAGCAACAACATCATCACTGGAACATTTAAAGACTGTGAAGTTTTCAAATGTCATTCAAATTAATAAACACGATAAATACCGCGGCCACGCGCTTCGGATTCCACAATTGCAAACGCGCCGGGAAAATACATCGGGATCCTTTCGCAATCCCGGGCAGCCCGGGATTCCGGGCGCGGTTCACCCTGCGCTGCAATACACCCAATGAATTGCTGATTGTGCTCTTACTGAATTTAGTGGTTTTAAATTGATTGAAATGGAAATATTAGCATTCGTTTGCATTCGGAAATGCGATTGATTGGCGAGGGACATTAAGAAAATAGTTGTACCTACCTACTTGTACTTTTTGACGCCTTATTTTATTAGGTCCTCGTCATCACTGACCTAATAATACTACGATAGTAACATACCTACATATTGTTTACTGCCAGATGTTTTGGCAGTGTCACGTCCGATATTACTGAACTAGCACTTCGCCCGCGACTTCGTCCGCGCATATTTAATACTTTCCTCTGAAAACTTCGACACCGACAACCCCGACCCCTACTGAAGGGTAATCTTGCAAAATTAATCGTAGCGATTTATTTTTTACCATATAACAAGTTACTTATTTGCACAAATTGTCTAAATCGAAGTAATAAGCTTCATCGTACAATCCATTTTTGCCCTTTTTAACCATGTCATGCTCCGCAGCAGAACCACTTTGACTATAGTATGTAAAAATTACAGGATAAAATGTAGATAATGTCTATATTTTTTGTAGCTTAATAAATTGTGTATTGTTAGTTTCTTGGAAAATATCAATTCAAAGTGGTCAGGCTACAGAGCATACTCTCCAGCAGAACCACTTTAAAATAACGGTTATTTCACGCTGCTTATGCACAGGTCATAATATAAACAAATGTATATTTATTGTATATCACAATAACATCTACAATTTTAGATAAATACTTACCTACTGATTTTAGTAAATGTAAATGTTTTATCGGAATGCGCCTGCCATGAATTACTTAGCAAATAACAATGCCATTCAACGCGGCAAACCTGCCAGTGTTCTGGGCACTTTTGTCATTGACAGCGATGTGGATGAATTTTTTGATGCCCAATGATTTATTTTGTTTTTATACACGTTTGTACATAATTTGGCAATTTTGAGTCTAGTTTGTATATAATTAGGTTTAGTAGATACCAAAACTAAATTTTAAATAAATATAACATCACATATCTTAATATACGCTAAAAAATGCTTAAATGTATTGTTTTTTATTTACTTAGAAATAAAACAAATCACATTTACATTGTTGTCTATTTTTGCTTAATCTTTATAGCTTATGAATCCATTTTCTTGATATACAAATATAACTTATGTATCGTAAAGAAATATATACACTCTTTTGCAAAAAAAACGGCTCGAAAAACGGCGGATGACAAACTTTATAATTCACTTAGGTCAGTATTCGTAAGATTTTTCATACAAATTCCGACCCTGTTTCACCCATTTTCGGGGAGAGTTTCCAAAAATCCTTCCTTCACGGTCGTCTCCTGCTCATAATCTATCTTCGTGCCAAATTTAATCTTAATAGGTCAAGCGGTTTTCGAGATTTCGTGATGATTGAGTGACTTTTCGCTTTTATATATATATTTGGATACATTTGAATAAGCACCTATAAAACGTTACCTACGCTACTTAATTATGTTTGTGTAATTAGGTACTTCCTTTCGGCTATCAATTTCACGTGCCAACATTCAGTAGATAAGTACCTTAAATTTAAATATGGACACAATAAAATATTATGATAAACGTGTTTTGTTATTATGTCAATGAATAATAATTATCTTACACATCATTCATCAACAAAGTATTTTTATGGTCTTTAGATCATTAACAAAGCATTAACAACAGTTTTCGTGACATTTTATACTTTTGTAGAGCAGTAATATTGCTTATTTATTCATTTAAATTAACTATTACAACAAACAACAAAACAATATAAATTATGTGTGAATAATAATTTGTGTGTAACACAAATTATGGCAAACAGTTTATGCGTTATGGAGGTCTGGTAGGCAGCCGCTCCACCTAAAATACTAGTATCCAACTAAATCCGGTTTGACTGGGAGCTGACGACGACTGATAGTTGGGAAAAGGCTAGGCAGATTATGAGTAATTTTTGTGTTACTCTAAACTTAAAATAATTGTGTTAGACACTCCAGCGCCGAAAAGAGTCATTGAAAAGATACCAAAGTCAATAAAACTTACGGTTTCTACAAAAAACTACAGTGAATGCTTCTCGGGGGTTGGAGTATCTCCAATTCTATAATTTTGCAATGGCACAAAGCTTGGCCACACACGGCAGACGTGTCGCGCCACACCTGCCCTCTACGTCTGCAGCGATCCTTAGCCAGCGTCGCCTCCACAATGCCCTCGTCCACGCGAGGGTCGCGTCTATCCACAATAAACAAAGTAGGTGCTATCGCTAAAATCTAAACAGCTTATCGTTAAATTAATATATTATTATAATCCCCTACATTTATCTGATAAGACTTCCTCTTGTTTCAGTGCGATGTGCTGTGCTTCACTTCTCCGGAGCACATGGCTGAAGACGCCGCGTGCTCTAGCTCTAGTCAGAAGTGGAAATATTAACATTTTATTTAGTTAGTTATGGCGGATGAGCAGAGGGATAGCAAGGCCGAGGGTCCGGGAGACCGCAAGGGCAGCGTGTTCGAGAGACCCCTGGACCTGGACGATGTGCTGGTTAACGAGCTGGGACAGTTCGGCCGCTACCAGATGCTCAACTTGCTGCTGGTCTCCGTGCCCATCATCATGTCAGCCTTCATGAGCGAGTACATCTTCTCTGCCGCCGCCATTCCGCACAGGTGTGTATTTATCAGTAACAGAAGGTGTGTCATAGTACCTAATTTGTCTTTTCACACGACTCTTTATTTTGATGATACCGCATTTACCTGTAATTGCGCGTTCACAAGGAAATTGTTTACAGTATGCCGCGGATTCGTACGCGCATATAACGTTTTTTACCGTTCTCGTAGGAATGTTTTCTGCGCAATTTTCTTAACTTATCTTTCCGTAAGAATCTTCTACAAAGTATTAGATTTAAAAAAATAATGAATAAAATCGGTAAAGTCATTTCTAGGGTTCCGTACCCAAAGGGTAAAACGGGACCCTATTACTAAGACTTCGCTGTCCGTCCGTCCCGTCTGTCACCAGGCTGTATCTCATGAACCATGATAGTTAGACAGTTGAAATTTTCACAGATGATGTATTTCTGTTGCCGCTATAACAACAAATACTAAAAACCAGAATAAAATAAATATTTATGGGGGCTCCCATTCAACAAACGTGTTTTTTTTGCCGTTTTTATAGATAATGGTACGGAACCCTTCGTGCGCGAGTCCGACTCTCACTTGGCCGGTTTTTAATATATAAGTACAGGATGTTCCAGAAGTGCGTGGTCATATTTGAGGTGGATGTTGGGTAGCTGATAATTATGAAAAAAAATAAGAAAACATAAAATATGTGACTTTTTTCAAAAAAATGCCACACATTATGCGCACAAAAATGTATGTGTTTTTTTCGCGATCTCTGTTTCGGTCCCATAGTAATAGTTGTTCGCATAATGATGAAACAATGTCCCCTAAGAGGTATTGCGATTATTCTGTTACTCGTTGTAGATGACGTATTAGGCCGTCCGTAGTATGACTTTACAGACACGACAGTTATTCAGTTATCTATATTTTTACGGAAAAAAACGTTTCTGTGTGAACGAGTTGCATGTAGAATTCCTAGCAATATTTTCTTGCAGATGTTAGTTACGATCATTATTTTCCTTGTAACTACATATTACTGACACTGAACTAGCCATAATTGATCATAAAATTATTCTTCATTAACTTTGCCGTCCACAGATGTCAAATCCCCGAATGTGGAGAGACCGGCAAGAGCGAGGCGTTCAGCCCCGGGTGGATAACCAACGCGATCCCAGCTGCAGAGAACAGCAACGGATTCGTGTCGTGTTCCCGGTACGAGCACCTGCAAGGAAACGGCTCCCTGGATTACTGCCCCGTTGAATTATTCAATAATAATAGGGAACAGGACTGTGACGGTTTCGTTTACGCGAGGGAAAACTCCGTCGTCTTCGATGTGAGTATCACGTTTTTGTGCGGTCACTCCGTCTTTTCTGTATTTCAATGGAAAATTCAAATATATTTAAGTAGGTAGGTAGTTGGCACTTCTACCATAGATTGTCATAATCATTGTGCTCTGTCTTTTTCTGTTGTTTGTTCTTATAAATATCTAAATTCACTAATTTTTATTTTTGTCTTATAATGTGACTTTGTTTTTGTGTGCTGTGTTTTCTATTCGTGCACCGCATACATGTTTTATCTTTCTAAAACATAACATTTCGTTTTCAGTTCGACCTGGGCTGTCAAGATTGGCTTCGTGCTTTAGCTGGTACTCTTAGCAGCGTGGGCACTTTGCTTGTGCTGCCCATCGCCGGTTACATCTCTGACACATTTGGAAGACGTGTGGCCCTCGTCATCAGTGTCACGAACCTGGCCATCTTCGGTATCATTAGAGCCTTCTCCGTCAACTACCCTATGTACTTGACTCTGCAGCTGCTACAGACCACGTTCGGTGCTGGAACTTTCAGTTCTTCTTATATCTTTGGTAAGCATATAATAGTAATAGTAGTAGTAATATTTTATTTGTGTACACATACATGTTAATCAAATACTTCTGCTCAAAGATAACTCGTTACCGTTTAGATAAGTTTACGATCCTGTCTTTATTCCAGCTACTGAGTTCGTGGGCCCGAAGTACCGTGTATTGACCAGCGCCACATGCTCCTCCATGTTCGCCGTCGGTCAGGTCATCCTCGGCGGAGTGGCCTGGCTCATCGAACCCTGGAGATACATGATCTTAGCGATTCACATCCCATGCTTCCTCATCATCGCCTACTACTGGATCCTGTCGGAGAGCGTGAGGTGGCTACTGTCGCAGAAGAAGTACGACAGGGCAAAGACAGTGCTGCTGCGAGTAGCCAAGCGCAACAGGACGACAATCAGTGAGAAGTCGATGGAGGCGCTGTGTAACCCGCCCGAGCCGGTCAAGGTCAGTACCGAGAGAAAGAAGACGTACGTATATTCATTTTTGGAGATAGACTCCTTAGAAGTCGATCCAACCAGTCTATCGTTTTCTAAAAATGCTAACTACACTCCAAAAATTACCAAACCCCTCTAAAAACGCCTAAAAAGCAGTCACCACCACACTTCCTTCTTCAAAATTCATGCCTCTGAGGAGTTTCTAGAGTCGAAAAGAAGGTATGCGTAAGCGGGGAAGTATTTCTAAAGAACAGGGAAAAAGAAGTCGGTGAGGAAGGTCCTGCTCAGCCTGGTGCTCTTCAAATTTAAATGTCAAGTCGCCTCGATTTTTGTTAAACGCTGAACATTTTTGGCACTTAACGATTGCAACTTTTTTCATATGCAATTCGTTTGTTAGCATCCATTTAATGCTGCCATATGAGACCCTAGTGATCTCAGCTAAATGTCTGATGGTCACTTGTCAGTCTGCCAACACAACTTCTTGAACTTTTTTGGCGTTATCCTCGGAAAGGGTCGTCAGTGGGCGGCCTTCACAGTGCTCATCTTCCATGGAGGTTCTGACTAGTTGTAACTGCATGCACCAGCGTGCAACCGTTGCATTTAGAAGAGCAAAAGCCCCTAGTTTTTTCTAAGAGTCAATGCGAACATTTTCGTTAGGCACTTTTTTTTTCAAACAGGGATGCTCCATATCGATTTTCCCAAAATGTTTGTTCACTTTTTGTGAAATTACTGTGACAGCTCACATTCAAATTAATAAATATTATCTCCTGGAAATGATGATCTGTGTAATTGTTAATTGTTTGTTTTACTGTAAATTTGTAAAAGTACTAGGTATATTCCAAACACAAAACCAATTATTTTCATTGCTGTGAATGCTGTATTAAAAATAACCGATTATTATTACTTTTGAATCAGCTCTCGTATATACTTTCAGATATAATAAGTTTATTTTCAATTAGCAAGTCTTATACAAATTTTTCGCAAATTATAAAAAGTCATATAAGTACCTACATAATAGTTTTATTTATTTATAGGTGGTGGACGACGCCGATGTGCCCAACCTCTTCACTGCCATCTTCCGCTCCCGCGTGTTGCTGCGGCGCGTCTGCACCACTCCCATCTGGTGGATCACCACCACCTTCGTGTACTACGGGCTGTCCATCAACGCCACCAGCCTGTCTGACACCATGCACTTGAACTATATCTTGACCTGCGCTATTGAGATCCCTGGCTTCTACACCGCTGTCCTCATCCTCGATAGGATAGGCAGGAAGCCTACCCTTTCTGGAGGGTATCTTTTCAGTGCTGCCTGCAACATTGCCTTCGCTTTCATTCCGGATAGTAAGTCTTGTCTTATTTCTATAATGTTTATCTGACATTGTTTTGATCATCTGTATTTCCCGAATATTGCGTTGCCTTTATTGCCTAAACATTGTAGAATATACCGTAACTTTAATGGTTTTCTAAGATGGTCTTTAAATTAATCATAAACAAGGAGTGATCATGCTTATTTGTTAGATGTTAGTTCTAAGATCGATTAAGATTTTACATTTTTAGAAATAAATGTAGTTTCTCACCTAGAACTGAAGTAAAATATGAACCTTGCAAAAAGAATATTACAACTATTTAAATATCAAATTTACAGTGGCAATAATGTTTACAAAACAATTAACACTATCTCAAGAAACAGGTAAATGCGTCAGTAATTTATAATAATGCGTCTATGATCATAATCTGTGTTGATTGATATTACTATAATTTTATCATTCACGATTATTTTAATCGCTAATCTTTAAATTATTAGATAGTAGGTACCTAAATATTATAATTCCCTAATACTGATGTGTGCATTCGTGAATAATAAATAAATATTTATTCATCTTTTGAATAGCGTTATGCATACACTTTTATTAACTGCGATTAACAAAGAAGGTATTAATTTAAGGAAAGTCAAAGATATCTTCTTCGACTTTTCTTAAATTAATACCTTATTTACTCCTCTTGAAGTGTGTGCGTCATTAAAGTATTAAGCACCTGGTGATTAACCATAAATTGATGAGGAATTAAATTGCATTGCATTACCTTTTCAAGCAAATAATTTAAATAATTTTTGTTGATCCTTTGTTGCAATATAATTAATTTACCATGCAAAAGAAAGCTGCACCGACCGCTTTGAAATATTAAAGATTAGAATCTAATTATTTGTACATACCCACGATAAAATACCTAATTATGATAACGCACCTTCGATATTATAATTTTAATAGATGGATTTGAAACGGCCGAGGTCCACGGGGGTACCCTGACCGACTGTTTATTGCAAGGTCTTTAGTTTTTACAAAACGTTGTTATGATTTGTTACAGATCTGACGACGCTACGTCTAATCGTCTACCTGTTGGGCAAGTTCGGCATCTCCGTGGTGTTCACGTCGCTGTACTTGTTCACATCGGAGCTGTACCCGACGCAGTATCGCCACCGCCTGCTCGCCTTCTCCTCCATGGTTGGGCGTATCGGCTCTATTACTGCGCCACTCACGCCAGTACTGGTAAGATTGCTTGTCCATGTTACTGGCATCTGACCCACACACAGTCAGCGTACTTTCTTACAATTGTCACAATTTTTACAGTTTTAGGGTTTCTGGCTCAACACTTGGTTTATTTCTGTTGTTAGCATATAGCCAGAAAATACTGGTCCAAGAGTTGAGCCTTGTGGTACTCTCTCTTTCAGTTAAGCGCTATCTATCTTAGGTTAGTTTTTTGCTGTGTTTTTAGGACGATTGGATATCACAGTTCCGAACTAGATGATCTTTTTAATAATTCTCTACACTTTAGCCTAGATTTCCAAAGGAGTTTTGTATATTTAACGCTGTCAAATGCTTTGAAAAGATGACAGAAATAAGAACAGTAACCTCTTATCACTCATATTCCACTGTGTGTGTGTTCGAGCATAATCCGACTCAAGCAAAAAAAATAATTAAAAACTGAAAACATAGTAGTAGAACTGAAATATTATTAGCATCAATTACTAACGTAAACCATATCTTTCTTCAACAGATGGACTATTGGCAAGGTATACCGTCAGTTATGTTCGGCGCCATGGGCATCCTCTCGGGTATCTTGGTGCTCACGCAGCCTGAGACCCTCGGCACCAAGATGCCTGACACCCTCGCGGAAGCAGAGGCCCTCGGCAAACCAGAGTCGAAAGTACAAAGAAATTGATTGCATGCTCATTGTTAATAGTAGTAGATTTTAGGAAATATTCCACTACGTTGTGACCTTTTTAAAATTCATATTGGGTGTAATTTATCTATAATATTATTATTATTTATAAATTATATAAGTATGTATATCAGTTGTCTGGTTACCATAACACAAGCTCTGCTTAGCTTGGGATCAGATGGCCGTGTGTGAGTTGTCCCAAGATATTTATTTATTTATTATTATTATTATATTACGAGCATGAAAGAATGACGTTTTTAATATTCTTCATAATGATTTGTAATAACTTGTACGGGGTCCAAAAATCGATGTCTTAAGTGATAAAAATAACTATTTGTTACCAAAAAATGTATTTAAATATTACTTACATCGATAGACTTACTAACTAAAATGTCTGTAGTCAGGGTATTTATTATATAGGCAACAAATTGATTTCGGAAAACTATGTAAAAGGCAAAGAAAGGAAGAGTAAAGAAAAAGTTATAGCCAATTTAGGTTTTAGTGTTTATTTATTGACATTGCATAGATTGCAAGCAGTAGATGACAATGTTACGATTTTGCAACGATTAAAATTTGTCTTACTTGTAATATTATTTGATTGCTCTCTTAGTAATGTACAATGTACTCATTTATGTATAGTTCATAATTTATTATAATTAGGGCGGACTTAGGTCTGCCGTCATTTGTTTATAAGTTTACTCTATATTAAAAGACTTTGAATAACTATATTTTGTTCTTATTTATATAATGCTAGTGCTAGTTACTGTTGAGATAACATTTATCTCATTTGTGCAAATAACATAATCTTACAATAAATATTACTAATGTGTCTGGAGCGAAACGACGTGAATTGTCATATTGTTAGAGACTAGTAATTTCACTGTCATAGTGAAATAAACGATGGTCATGGTGCCGTGAGTCGTGACGTGAGAATCAAGCTGAAGATGGTGAGAGCAGTTACCATGTTGCTCTGATCAATAAAATAATAGAAACCGGACAAATGCGAGTCTGACTCGCGCAGGTTTCGTACCAAGTCGTATGTAGATAGTTCGCGTATTACGGGAATCGAGTCCCATGATTTGCGAGTTAATATACATTACCTACCTACTGACATTTTTAAACTACCAGCTTCTTTCAGCGACTTCGTCCACGTGATGTCGGAAATTATCCCAAGAGAACATTGTCATATTCCCGCGATGAAACCGGATAACTGGTATACTGAAAATGCAAAGACATGACGTGACATTCACCCGACCGCAGTGCGTCTGCGAACTGGATTATAGCCCACTTTCTCACTGTTATTATTTACTAGCGTCGGCCAGAGGCAGGTAATTTTGGGCAGCCTATGTGCTTTTCCAGAATATAATCTATCTCTGTGCCAAATTTCATCCAGATGCTCAGCAGCCGCTCCGCTCAGCCGCTCTGGTGTGATTGAGTCACAAACATCTGCCAAACTTTAGCATTTATAATAGTAGTAAGATGACAGAACTCTCATTACTCTGACGAAAAGATAAGTAGGATCTTCAAGGACAACCTTCAATATGTAGTCAAAAAACGTTTGTCAAGTGTAAATACAAAATAATATTTACCTATTTTTGTGTTGAAACTTCAAAGTAACAATTTTCAGACTATTTCCTTTAATGGTGCTGTAAGATTTTGCTTCTTGCCCGTGCCCCGTCCTTTCTGTATGTTTTACAATAGGGTCGTAGGAAGTAAGCGTCGTGTCCCCGCCTTGTCCTTACATGTTTTGCGTCGCAACACTTCTATACATTTTGTATGAAAAGGAAGCGGAAGAGACATATGTCCGCGCCTTACGTCTTTTTTGTGTGAGCGCCATAGGTATGATTCACTTGCGAGTGTCAAAATATATTGCAAAAATTATGCATACCTAAATGGATCAATTTTTTATTGCGTTGACTTATAAGTTTTATATTTTAACTTTGGGACCAATGGGGTATATTTGATATTAACTTCACAAGATACGAACGCAGTTCTAAAAATAAGGGTCGTTACAGACTGACAGACAACGGTTCCGTATCTTCCTCTTGAGCTACGGAACTATAGAAATTGTGATGACACCATACCAGCTTCAATGCCAAGAGTAGCTCTTTGCTAAGAAGTAATAATATAAATATACAAGTATCTACAGAAGCAAAACTAAATGACTTTCGGGGTACCACTGAGTGATACTCCTATACAATAAGGCCGTTGATTTTCACAGACTAATAATCCTTCAGGCTGATTATCGGCCAAGGTGGCCAATTTCAACGACGATAAGTGAATTATATCTCAAGCGCATTACTGATGGGGCTACCGCGGTATTGCAGTGCCTCGGGCATGTTTGCAGAGGCCCACGTAGACAGCTTCGCTGCAGTCATGCGCAAGCGTTGTACCTCCGTCCTAACACGCATGCGTACTAGTACCAACAGCATCCTGTGCGTATTGTCGGACCGGTGGGATTCTCCAATGCTCGGGCGATGGATACGACTACACACGGTCAAGTAAACACGCGCACACGAGTGTTGGAGTATCCAATAGGTCATGTTATTTTATTGTCATGTCTGATCTTTACTAACACTAGTTTTTCATAAGCATTTCTGTGTTACTAACAATTTTATGGATGTATATATCTGAAATAAATGAATAATAATAATAATAATTACCATCGGCTTACCCACCCAACCCATTACCACTTTTCCGAACTGGGAATCGAACCCTGAACCCACGCAAAGCCGTCGCGCTTACGGCCGCATGACCAACGGGGCAGTGCAAAGAAATGAAACAACCACATTTTTGTATATAAATTATTATGAACGCTTGTAAATCTACTAGGTAGCACAACATTATCATAATCGCGCCATGAAGCCACGACGACGTGTCGCTGACGAACTAATGCGCATGCGCAGGTGCACAGCATAGAAACGTACAGAAGACCGACTGTGATCACAATTTTTTAACGAAGAAAATATTCCTCGTTTAAATGTAGTGAAATGCAAAACAATGGTCCCAAAACAGGTCGTAAATATAATTACAAGTTGGATAGAAGCAGTGACTATTCTGCACTTTCCTATATTGTGTCAGCCGGAGACAGAAACGCAAATAAATACATAATAACAAATTAGGTAGTCATTACCTCATCAGCGCACGAATATTATTATCATTGTCTGAAACATATTCAGGTTACGTAACCTCGGCGAGATATTGTTTAAAATTAGAGAAGAAGTTAGGGAAGAAAATTGTAATTAGAAAGTTCTTGTCCAGCATAATGAGGGACATGATCAGGCAGCACAGGAAGAAATCATTGCTGAAATTATAATGGTGACTGAGGTTTTTGGACGTGAATTTTTCGGAATAGAATGACATATTTTGTAGAAATAAAGGTAGAATATTTACAAAGGAAAGGAGGAGGAACCTAGGAAAATAAAGATTTGCTTTAAAATATGACCCGTAACTAAAGGATTTCATATTATTTAAAACATATTAGTAGGAGATGTTGATAACTTTAGACCTCATACCTAACAAAAACCAACGTGTCATTCTTACACTACGCACCCAGGCATGCCTTCGTGGTGACGTAGGTTTCCCAAAATAATGCACAGACACATAACAACATTGGATAGGATAAGAAATTTATAAATATCGAACAGATAATACGATATTAACGCATGTTCTTTGGCGTCTAGACACTTACGTCTTTACTCGTCTAGACTATAATCTTAACTAAGATGCTTATCACAAATATGCACTGTCTTGCCTAAAGTAGTAAAATTAACTTCTAATGTATAGTTGTTAGGTTCTTAAAATGCACTTTGTGTTTGATGAGTACAATATTCCCTTTATTTATTTATTATATTCTTTATTGTACCTACCTCATAACAATCACATGGAAAAACGTTTACAAAAACAAGTGTACAATGGGCGGTCTTATCGCTCAGGGCAATCTCTTACAGACACGAGAGTTTTTTCGTGGTTTTAGGGCTATTGATAAAATAGAACAGCCGGTCGATTCTGTCGACATCTCACGGTGTACACCTAAGCGGAGTGAACGACAAGTGAGCTGTCATTCCATCTTATTTGTATGGTTTGACAACTCACCCGTTGTGCACCCCGCCCAAGTGTTCGCTTCGACATGTTTACAGAATCGCACTGCAGTATATTTTGTCACTTACGGACTAATTCTCTTATGCAATAGATTTGTAAGTTACAATTCAGGGGTTAGTGAGATATATGCGGTTTAAGTAATGTTGATAGATGTGAAGTGTGCTTGTATAGAACGTACGCTGAATATGTTTCACACAGACTCAGTAGAGATCTTATCCTCGCATGGAGTCCAGAAGAGCTTATATTAAAACAACACTATAAATAATATTAATTATCTAGTAATTACGTTACGATTTGTATTTAAATTATCATACTGAACCAATAGGTGTTAGAAAATGAATGCAAGTGCCTTGTCGAGGACTTTAAGATGAAAACATGATGAATATGATGAGTTGTAAACCTAATTATAATATAATAGAATCTGTTTCAAGTACGTCGCAATTCAAGAACTTGCTTTTATTTAATAACACCTTTAACTTTATATAATATCAAGTCTATCAAGTTAAAGTTAGTATAACACTCGCAAACACTAAAGAAGAGGGTAAAAAAACACTCGCGAATAAGTACAAAGTTTGCGAGCATCTAATGACTTGTATGCGACTTCTACAACATCTTGTACCAATAACCAAATATCACAAAAAAACCTATAACCTATTTAGTATACGCAATATCACACCAAAGTCACCATGAGCAAGTCAGTAAATCACAATGTCTAAAAAAAAACTGTATGATGGACTTCACGAAAGAATCCTGAACTACTACAAATATTCCGTATACTTCAAGTGAAGCTGGCAAGGGTGGCATTACGTCATCACCTGCTTTCTACTGATCGAGTTTTACAAAATATCCTTAAAACTAAATCACTGCACTTTTAGCTTATTGATTCTTTGGCCTTCTCACAGTTTATTATAATAAAGGTCCACTCATCACTGAGTTCATTTCTCTCCGGTGACACTTACAGAAAGTCTCGGCACTTCGACATTGCCATTTTGTGCCTGTTCGTCTTCGTGTGGTTTGTCCAAGTTTTCAGCATCCATGACGTCATCAGGGAGTGCTGATTGGCTGGTATCAGGTAGCAGTAGTGCCAACATTGCAGGGCCCAGAGCAACCAGACCGAAAACTACGCTCGGTAGACCGGCCATGTATTTCTCCTGCAAGTAAAGTAAGTAAAATGTATTTTTTTTCAGGCAAAGCTGTCTGATCAACCAACGAATGGTAACTTTAAAAAATCTCTTTTTCCCGTACATCCTTATGCCACAGTAATGGAAGCGTGATATACTGACCAGTATTACCAAAGTGGTAATATTTGAAAATGGTATTTTAATAGTACGCAAGTAAGAAGAAGGCATCCAGAATAGTTAAAGTAGTAGGTATAGTGTATTTACCAGTAGCGGCGCCTGCGGGGCGAGCACTGAGCCGAGCCTGCCGACAGTGTTGGCGATGTTGGTGAGCGAGTTCCTGGACTTGGTGGGGAACACCTCCATGGCCACCACGTACATGGAAAACACGCCGTAGCTACTGCACATCTTGCCGAATAGGTAGAAGAGAACTGACGCCCACCAGATTGCTGGAAAATTTAAATATTGTTAATTTAAATCAATGCAGAGAAAAAAAGGGCTCAAAATAATAATTATCAAGGATTTACAAAAAAAAATCTTTGCTTAAAGACGTCATTACATGGCATGGCATCTTGCCCAGCTAGATATTAATATTTTGTTAGATAAAATAACGATGCCAGCTTTCAGGTCACTGTGAGCAAAATAGGTAAGATGTATGCAAGTTTCAATACGACTCATAGATTAAATGTCTACGCTTTCTATTATTGGTCTCTAAATTCGTCGTCTGTATGATTTTAAAAGTCACACCTGTTGCCCTTAAAGAGATGCGTCGCTATAAAAGGTCACTTGTAATGAATCTTGTCATTACAAGTGACCTTTTATAGCGACGCAAATCTTTATCGTTGTCATTGATGTATTAAGTAAATACGACGTATTTGAAAGTAAAATCCATTGTATCGATCAAGGATATTTATTCAGTTTCTACGTCTTACTGACGATAAACGGCTCGTGTAACGGATAACGGATAATTTTGTCTACTCTCAATTTGATGGAAAGTCAACATGTAGGTACCATAAAATCATAATATTCTTCACGCGATCACAAACAAAGAAACGTGAAAAAAAATAGCGTACTTACACTTAGGAATAAAAGCCGATGAAATGAAGAATATACAACACAGAGTATAGGCGACACAGATGGGGGCCTTCCTGCCGAACCTCGTGAGGGTAAGCGCCGTGATGATCCTCGTGGGAACTTGCACGAGTAGCAGAGCAGAGAAGTTCAGGTACTTGTTGCCGGACACACTGGTGGAGTTGATGATGGTGCCGTTGTATACGAAGGTGCAGCAGATGAAGCAAGCCGCGATCAAGAGAACGCGCAGCAAGATCTTTCTTGAACGAAGAACTGAGAGGAGGTGGAGACGCTCTACTGGAGGTTTCTCTCCTGCCTGTTAAGAGAATACATAATTTGATTACGTATGTTTGGAAAGCTGAATAGGTACCCTGAAGTATTATGTATAATTGATGTACAATTTTGTAGGAAATTAGCTTCTGCCAGCGTCTTCGTCCGCATTATACTTGAAAATTTTCCCAAGGGAAAGTATTCCCGGGATTAAATGGTCTATCTTTGTTACGCTTTACTATCCTTCTGCTATCTAAATTGCTTAAACTATTGTTTGATTAATTATTATGTATCAAACAGTTTACATCAAGTTTCAAAAAGTAAATCTGACCACACACAAAAAAATTGTCAACCCATTTCTCTCCTGAGGGGTTGAATTTACGAACGTTCATAGTCCTAGTGGAAACCTTTATTATTTACTTAGATACTCGGACTTTGTTTTACCAATTCGTCTATTGTGGCCCTGGAACGCAAATAGCACTAGGAGGAGCACGGATTGGTTTTAGTCAGTAAGAGACTGAAACTCCCTCCCGCTACACCCAGAGCGGAAGGAAGTCATTGATGATTACAAATCCTTAAAAAAAATGGGGTAGTTGTGAAAATCAAATAATGACGATCTTCAGTATTTACTTTTGCCAAAATTCGAGCTAAGTTTCAAGTATATTGGCCCAAGAAATAAGATTTTTCATACAAACTTTCATCCTCTATTCCACCCCCTTAGGGGCAGAACTTTCAAAGATCCTTCCTTGTCGGATGCCTACATTATATAAAGAATACGTCCTCGAAATTTCAAGTCCCTACGACTGGCAGTTTACGCTGTGCGTTGATCCATCACTCAGGGCAAAGCCTTTTATATATAGAAAATAAAAAGATTAAATCTGTCAGTGTTGTCAGTGTCCAATTGGTTCCATCATTTAGTGAAAAATATCGGTTAAATGCTCCAAAGGCTAAGTCAAAAAGTAGGTAATAAGGCTGAGTTCAATGAACCTCTATAGTAAATAACAACTATTGATGGTCGAGCAATTGTTGTATTGATCAAGAATACAAAGTATACAAAGCTACAAAGATAATCTCTTTGTTCCGTCGGAAACTCGTAGTTACATTGTGATTACAGAAGTTAACAATGCTCTATTTATTGCTTATCCAAATATTTTCACACAATTAGCGTTATAATATAATTGTGTGTTACGCTATCCATATAAGGATAAGTTATGTCACCTTGTAGTTTGTGTACCTACGAGTATATACCGTGTTAACAAGAATGTTCATCATTAGTTGGTCACTATGCCAGGATTATGTTTTTATGTAAGTATATTTGAAATAGAAAAGTAATCTTTATTCCTATGTATGTTGGACCGTATACATACAACAATTTTTATGATTATCTATTTCAAATCCAAGCTAACTACAATTGTGAACAGAAACTCACCTCTTGAGACTTGCTGTCACCAGCCATCTTCGTCAGCATTTGCTGCGCCTTCTTCGACAGCTGGATATTATTGATCTTTGCTACTTTGTTTAATACTCTGGCTGCTTCATGGTTTTTGTTGTGCGCCAGCAACCATCTCACTCCTTCGTCTATCAGGAAGATGTAGAAGACCACTATGAGGAGGGGTGCATAAATGGCCCACATCATGTGGCGCCAGTAGGGCACCTTCCACGCAATGAGGCCGAAGAATGCGCTGCCGATGCTCGCGAGGATATCAGCCATGCAGGAGAACATCACTCGCTGCTTTTGACTCACTGATTCTAGAGCTGAAATAGAAGCGGATATAGTTATACTACCATCTGCTATAGAAGAACTTAATAAAGTGATTGATGCCTGTGGATGATGAATAAAATCTCTGAGCAAAGAAAATTCACAAGTCATCGTTACTGAAGACGATGCAAATATAAAGGTAGCATTATTATCTACATCTACAATCGCTTCTTTCAAACATACCCTTGAATTTACTAAAGTAAACAATCATAATGACAATGCACACTGGATACAAGCGGCACGTGCTGACAATGTGCGAATAATAACTGTGTCAGATGATTAAGTTGGACATAATGAATGAGGAGACTGTGCAGCGGAAGATCATTGTTTATACGGATACAGTGCACGTGAGTTACATGTGACTAATTATTATAGTTTAGAAGGACTTTCATTTATTTGCTTGATATTGAAGCTTCTGCAATAAGTGACTATTATATTTGGTTATATCTGTTATGTCTAACAAGGAAATTCCTTAAAAGGAAGAACAGGATAATAATTATGAATAAACGTGTGAACCACCAAATAAAAACATGTGATAAGTAATTTATTTATACTTCAAATTGTGGTATAGCCCAATCATATCAATACCTGTCATATGAGACTTGAACAACCTGTAACTTCCATGACGACAAATTACAATTTGCATTATACATATTATATTACATTTTACATTGACGTAGTGAAATGGGTCAAGGTGAAGGACTGGAGGAAAGTTTACAAAGAAAATAAATTAGTCAAATGAATGCAATTACTCCAAACATTACAATAACTAATAAAGAAAAGAAGTATCACATGTAGCAGTTTATGAATATTTAACTACAGCTTTTGAATTTAAGAAACCAGTTTACGAGTATCAGTAAAAATACTTACAAAGTACCATGGAAGCATTGCCGTATCCGAGGGCGGTCTCGAGAAACTCGAAGACCAGCAGCATCCAATAGTTGACAGAGAAGGATTTGATGAGACCGGCGATTCCCACCACCAGCGGAGTTCCAACGATGATCACTTTACGACCGTATCTGAGGATACCACGCACATTAAGAACATTGAACTTCAAGTTACCCAAAGGTTTTCTTTTACCTTGGATAGAGGAAAGGCATTGCCTTACAAAGTGGTAATGCTGCTAGTCTTTAGGGTACACTTCCAATCCAGAGCGATGACGAGAGGAATTGATTGACGCCTAATTTTAAGCTTCTTCTAAGTGTAATCTTTATGATCGTCTATTGTTATGAACATTGAAAAGTTATTCATTACTTTATATAGGTTAAGAACTGATACCAAGAAATGATAATTTAGAGTCGTTCGAGTACATCATTTCCTAGGGTAAATCAATGTAAAAGTAAATCAAAACAGAGAATTGACTTTTCTTGCTTGTTGCTGTACTTACTTGTCTGAAATAAGTCCAGAGATGACGAAGGAGAACACCAGCCCCAGGTTGTGAACAGTGCCGATCAGCGTCCTCTTCCACGGCTGACAGCCTAGGTCGAACTGGAAATAAACAACGCATGACGTATAAAATTATCCATGTGCATGCAATCCAGGGTCAAAACAATTGCTCTTGTACTGCACATGATATCCCGATACCCTAAGACCCTAAACATCGATCGTCACCAGATGTTATGATTGATATTAAGATGTTGTCAATGCTGTCATCTGACGCAGGCTAGCATGTACTTACAAACGTGAGACCTCAAAATGAATGGTTATAAGTACACATGTTACAAAGACAGCTAGATTAATATGTTATGATGGGCAGTGCTTTAATAACAATAGAATGATGACTTGATATGTTTGATGACATGCTATCGAAAGTGCTTTATATAAGGTACGTTCCGTAAACCTACATGTGCTTATTCCCTCGAGGAGCCCTTTTATAAGAATGAGTTTAAAAGTACACACAGCCTTATTTTTAAGACAACTATCAAACAGACAGACAACAATAATAAATTCTACTTTCTATGGTGGAT
The DNA here is from genome assembly GCA_947386135.1 of Melanchra persicariae. NCBI lineage: Eukaryota > Metazoa > Arthropoda > Insecta > Lepidoptera > Noctuidae > Melanchra > Melanchra persicariae. The sequence continues at coordinate 753,346 of OX376655.1, read as the reverse complement.
TTTTAAATAACGTTGAGCCATCTGTAACCGCCCCCATACACCAACGTAGGCATAGAGTCATCATTGTAAGCACATGACCGCTAAACACTATAATGTGTGGTGTTTACTCGACAGCCGCGCGCCCCCGTGCGTGAAGCGGCCCTGAACTTGCACTGAGCGAAAACGACCATTATTTGGCCAATCACACTGGTTAGGTTATAGAACTAACATTATTTTTTGAAAGTCTAATGTGTTGTGATGACGGTGAAAAAATTGGTACCTAAGTCTATTGAACCAATATTTTGATAACTCATAATGAGTTGGCAAATGGTTGGTTAAAAATTTGTCATTTTTTGAAAGCGAGGAAAATGAATGACGACTGAATTAAAATGAGAGCAATACATAGAAAGGGTAGTGGGTCGTTAGTGGTAGTTAACTCATCTTTCTTTCCATTTATTGACGGGGCTTTATTGAGACTCCTATTTCTAATAACAATATTCCATTTATTAGAACTTCTCCACGAAAAGGGTAAATACTCACTTCAGCCACAATGCTGTTGTAGTCCTCATAGACGACCTTTTCGCAGGGCATGGTCTTGTTCCAGGCGAAGTTGTCGGGGGCGCAGGTGTAGGTGAACTCGCGGCTGAGAAGGGAGCCGTTCTGCGCCTCCTCGTAGGGGGTCATCCGCTGGCACGTGCTGGTCTCGTTGGTGAGGGCGTACGACATCCAGGACGCGTTGAAGCGGGAGTCGGAGGACTCGCACTCCGGGACTTGGCATCTGGTAAAGAAAATGGGGATGAAGTTGTTAGTTGCAAACCATTTTTAATGTACACACGTATACAAACATGTAAGAAAATTGAATAGAAAAATAGGTACAAAGGCGATACTTTTTTAAAGAAGTCTCTTTCATATAGGAGAGTCGAAAAAATATTGATTTAGGTGCCTGACGCAGGTTGGAGGCAACAAACATTTCACTCGTGAAAATAGAGATTGTTATCTTTTTTTAATGCAATACTTTTGATAGATATCTTGTAAGAGCCTTTGTGCAGGCGTTGTCAGATCATATCCCTGGTTTATGTAGATTGTAAACAACAAAATGATTAAAATAAACTACTGTATGGATACTATTGGTGATGATAAGGATACTAATAATGATGATGGTGACAACAATCAAACAAACTGCTATATAGTTTCTACACATTTGATGTAGTATGTAGAAGTAGGTGCATCTTTTGATAAGAGAAACCTTCCCAATAATAACAACACTGAAACTTGTTGTTATTTTTGGGAAGGTTTCTCTCTCACGTGCTACAACTCCTCTTTACATTTCCCTTAAGGTTTCGTCAACAACAGAACTGATTGTAATACTTGTACTAGTCCAGCTGAGTCGTGTGTTCGACATGTAGTGTCGCTTCCTGCTCACGACTTGTTTGTGTACGGTATATACTGGCCGGTCCTCCAGCGAAACAATAACATGCAATATGTAGGTACTAGGCTTAAGGCGAAATCCGATTGCATTGTGTCTGATGTCGTACGGTTTGGTAACGAGGACTTACTATTTACTTGACCGAGAATTCTTATCATGGTGGCCAATTTCGGCGGAGATTAGCCATCGACGTCTAAGATCAGTGCACAAGCGTTTGTGAAAATACCGCTGCACTCTCTCTTCGTTCACTAATCTACTAAACTATTACTTATACTTTCTCTCTTTACTAATACTCTCTTTGTGAAACATACAAAATAATTTGTGACAAAAAAGCTTTTCCAGTGGTGATGGTGCGATTGTATGAAAATGAAACTACTTCGTTGTCCATAGAAACCGGTGCGCTCTTAATAATGAACAATCCAGATTTATGGGAATCTGATGAAGGTAGGTTAATGCTGTAGAAAACGAAACAACATTATTTTCAAACTTTATAGGAACTCATTTGTTTCATAACTGCCTTTCAAGTACGTGATAGACCTGTCTATGTTTTGTTATGTCAGGTGTCTTGATGGCACTGACCGGTTGGACAGACTTTATACAACTCATACATGTACACACTTCATACAAGCCATTCATATGTAGAGCATCATTCTTTGTACACATTACAAGAGTAAACATTTCACTTATAGTAGAGCTGTTGTTTTGTCAGCTAGCTTTAGCTACAGTAATGGGAATCGCTCGAAAATATAATGTATGTTAATAACTAAAGTTGATGGATGACAAGTTAATTACAGTTTCATAGAAAAACCTTTGTTTGGTAGTATTCTTTTGTAGTAGTTTTGTTGGTTTTTTTGTCATTGCTTAGGAAAATACGCTCACATTCATTTGTGACACTTGAGTTATACGGGACGTACCTAATAATGAGGTGATTAGGCAAATCGATGATGATCATAAGAACAACTGAAAAGGAATGAGCATTTTTGTATTGGAACTAGGGGCTGCCCCGTGTCTTTTCTTTTGTTCGAAGAAACTTCATTTTCAAAAGCGTTGCCGCTTATGTTGAAAATCCATTAGCTTCAGAAATCCTACAAAATTTTCATTGTTTTCAAACTTGAGCGCTATTGCATCAATTTGCCTGAACTGCGAACATGTGAAACGTTACATAAATCTCGCAAGTAACAGTATTACCCATACTCAGAAGGACTAATTAAGAATGTCTTGTAGATGAGCGCATCATTATTAGCTGTTCATTTATAAGTTGTAACCGTGCGTCTAACGGGACAAAAATCAACTTTCTTTCAATAGAGAATTTTTTTAATTAACAATGCTTCCAGATATTAACTCTGTCAAATATTTTGACTTCATAATCACAATTTAGTAAAACAAACAAGAGGCCCTAGACAATTTGCCAATCAATTAGCGAATGCGACTGTCAAAATGCCAAAATGTAGGAATTTGATCACGTGACATTTCGATAGCATCTGTCAATCCCATACATTTTTGACCTATTGACAATTGCCTTCGCCACGCTACCGTTGACAGAATCTTACTTGTCTCGAGCCCAGGATCGCAATATTCGCAATCGATGATGAGGCTCGGCAGGCTAGCCCACCAAAATGGCATTAGGCAGGACCGTTGCATGTTGGACAAGCTATGAGACCATAAACCACAGGATTGAAGGCCTAACACAGCGACTCAGAGCCTCAGCAGGCAACAAAGGAGCTGGTGGGACGACCTGGATGTCATTCTCAAGAACTTAAAATTGTGTTTATTGGAAGGAATGGCGGCTTTGGGATGGTTCAGACTAGTAGTAGAACAAAATTACAATACTTTTTAGTTTGGAGTTCGAGTAGTGGGCAGACCTAATCGATATCAGCAGATGTGCCATCTGCGTCTCCATGTGAGTCTTCTGCACACTCTTGCACAGTGGGATGCGTGTGTATCTCAAGGTCGGCCTCCAGATGGGTGGCCATTGTACAATAATGTGCATTTTATTTACTGCTTATGTAAATTGCTAGTTTAACAGCAGTTTCTATGAGCGCTGATACGGTTGTTCATAAACAAGACGTTTGTGGGGAAAGTAATTTTGGTGACGTCATTCTACCGATGAATGGTAAGTAGACTCGTAGGTAAGGTACCTACACTACTTAACCTGATGTTAGTTGCCTACTCTAGGAATCAGCTCAAATCCATAACTTTTCCTTCCTGATATATGATCATCGTTAGGTAAAGATTTTCCATCATGTAAATCTTTTTCTTAATTCTGAATCATAAACTGTTCTATGTCTAGTAAAACAGGCACATACCTAGTGACCCGGTAGGTATTGTTAAATAAAACGCCTACTTATCACCTTTTATATGGCGATCATACTCAAACTAAATTAAAGTTTTTTTACGAGCAAACGACAGTTCGAAAACCAGAACTGAAAAAGTATTTCTTAATCCACAACGTAATACAACGTTAGTCGAAAACGAGAAATACAAAAAGAGGAATACGAGAAATACAGCTGATTCGTTAGCAGGAAACTGGGAGTTACACTGAGTGAGTGACGTACGAGGTGCGAATGTGAAACCAATAGGTAACAATGGCCACGTGTGTGGGAGAGACGATCGGCCGTCATCAGACGGAAAACTATGCCTAAATGACACACCCACTGGCTGGTGTTGTGGGCATTTGGCCTTATTAGGAGCATTTCAGATACTGCAACTACGAAATATGTAAGTGTATTTGTACAGAAGGAGTAGGTAAGGCTGGACGATTCAAATATTTTGCTCCCTTTTAGCGATTTGGTCACCCATTGTGTCACCCTATGTAATTCATTCTTCATCTATATTTTGTGCAACTTATATTTTGTAAATAGATTAAACATAACACTTTATTACGTCTGTCTTATTGGTCTTTTTAAACTAGATGAGGCCGGTGTATCCTAGCTGACTACCCTGAGAAGAAACACCGAAACAAACTCAGAGGTCAAAGTCTCTTAAAGTTTTCTATGCTATTCTATGAAAATTGAGCCTGAAAATAATGGAACAAGGTGCAGTAACTGCAGGTACAGCTACCTAGTAAATGAGCAGTTTATGAATTTCCTACAAGTCATCATTCATTGCTGCAATTCCGATAGCGTATTTTAAAACAAGCCGGCGCTTATCACTTGCGACAAATCGCGAAAGAAAACATGTTGAGCTAACCACCAGTCCACCACGTACCTAGGTATTGCGGAATTTGTTGGAAAGAGTCACCGCGGCCCTGGCGCAAAGGGCATTAACAGGAACGCGGATGGGTTTTAGTCAGTAAGAGTCTGACACTCCCTTCTGCTCCGCCCAGAGCGGTAGGTGTCATTTGATAATTTCCCATAAAGATAGGTCCTACAATATTATAATATTCTATTGTTACATTTCAATAGTGTTAGGTCTTTCTTTAGTTGAATCATGATTCCGCAGAGTTCATAAATACCTACACCATTTCTTTAGCATTTAGCGTTTTTTCCTCACAGGGTCGTGCTCGTTGGCTATCCCGCATGAATAGTGCATTTTTTTGGGCTAAAAAGAAGCTTAACATCGATTGAATTTTAATGATCGGATTAGGATTTCTAGATACTTATTGCCCCTGACAAACATCATCATCATCTATCATTAACACTCAGCTGTAGGTGGATACAGATTATGATGAAAAATGGTGTTATCGTTTCTGCTTTTGTAGACATCAATGAGATCAAGAAGGAATGCAGTTTTGTAAATTAAAAAAATCTGTACGCGATAAACTCTAAAACTGCGGATCGGATTATCATAAGTATTATGGTCAATGGACGAAGTGATTCATAAGGAAGGTTTAGAGCATTTAAACTCATTTAGATTTTGTGAAATGTTCACAAAATAATGCTTACCTACTTTTTACCCGACTGCGTCAGAAGGAGGGCAATGTTCTTCGAGCGTATGTATGTATGTATGTCCATTTCTTTGGCACGCCCTACAGCCAAACAGCTGGACGGATTTTGAGAGGTGTCGTTGAATTCGTCAGAATTGTGGTAGTAACATAGGCTATATAAATTTTCAAAATAGCGCCCGCAAATGAAAAAAAATGTAGCACTAAAATGTAGGAAATAAAAAAAAAATTACTGTCAAAATGTCTGATGCAGTTCAATCACAGATCTAAGGCCACAAACTGCAGTGCGGTCGGGTTTTTCGACAGTCATTTTTTTTTTATGTAGCCCGTACTGTCCCACTAATGGGCAAAGGTCTCCCCCAATTTCTTCCAAGGAATCTTTTCACGGGTTACCTCGTAGGAACCTGGGGTGTATACTTCTAAAGTTGTGTAAAACTCGTTAGGTCCTACCTGAAGTCCACTTCAGCAGCCGTGAAGACGTAGTTGAAGTTGCACATGGCGAGGAAAGAGTCGCGGAAGGCCAGCAGGAGCAGCAGTAGCAGCTGGTACTTGCCGAAGCTGCCCAGTTCGCTCAGGATGCCGTCCAGGTTGAACTGGCCCTCCTTGTTGTCTTCATGAGACACCTGGATGACATAACAGAAATCGTTAAAATGACTCTTGGAACCTGCTCATGGAGACACCCGCTACTTAGTCCACGATGATTGAAAGCGACCGTAAGGGGAATACATTCGTCAAATTGTGCTTAGAGGAGACAAGGAGGTCTAGGAGGACGAAGATGAAAAGCGATAGTTCAATAATATGAAACGCAGCAACAGTTGCGTGAAAGATGGCCAGAAAGAGAATAATGCCATGACTGCTGATTGAAATGTATAGATGAAATCCAAATCGATTCTGTAGTTTTGAGAAAGTCGCAGAAACTCAAACGGATCTAACGGCAGAACCTCCTAAAGTCGGTTCAAAAAGATGACCCCAAATACATTGTAGCCGAGTTATTAATTCAAATAATTCGGCAAATAACAATATTACTTTCTTTTAATTTGATAAATAAACTTAAAAAAAAAAACTGAACTTCAAAGTTGAAGTATTAATAGACGAGAATGTAACAAAGTGAGCACAGCTTAGAGGTAGTTTCGGGATTTCAGTGTTAGTCACATAGTAAAAGTTGTTGATGAGTACAGTGAACCCCTTGCAGGTATTGCGTTTATCCTGTTAAATGTTGTATAAATCAAGTGGACTCACCCTAACGCTAGTTTCCTTGGAGACCATGGTGGCGGCTGAGAGTTACTTGACACTGCTGGCTCTGCTCACACTGATCAGCATCATCCCTGGAACAACAAAGTTACTTATTAAAATAAAGAATACTTAGGGTTAGCTATACATTTTTCCCTAGAATTTAAGGAACACCTGAGCGTTTAGGTACCTTGAACGATTGGTGAAAAGGGTAACCTAACTTGGTTTAGGTGGCCCCTCTTAGACGTCACGTGGGGGAGGGGGAGTGAGGTGTGTAACTCCCCCTGAGTTACACACCTCACTCCCCCTCCCCCACGAGACGGGGCCCGTGTCGGTGAAAGTGTGCGAGGGAACACGTGGTGGTTCTAGTCAGTAGGAGTCTAACAGGCCCCTCCGTCCACCCCAGGACGGAGGACATTCATGAGGATTTCCACCCCGAAAATAAAAAATAAAAAAGTTGCCCTTAAAGTTTAGGAAACGTTGCTGAAAACAATTAGAAAAACTAATAGAAGCTACTGACGTGAAGTATAGGCCTCGCACAATATGGTGTTTCGCTATTCCAAAATATAAATTAAAAAATGAACAAGAATAACAATAATATCTCGTTTTAAATAAATAGTTAGAAAACTACAAAATTAATAAATAAAAATGTTAGGGTAGTTTGTATCGAAACATTTGTAAAAATGGGTTTAGGGCTTGCAGTTTATTTTTTCGAGCTCCGTGTTCGTTTTCAAGCGAGGCGAGCAGCCTAATATTACAAAATATTTTATAGTATAATCATTTAGGTACTGATAATTTTTTTTTCAGCCCAGTTTAAATATTCACAAAACTACATATTAAGTCTCAAATTAAATTGTACCCGTTTGCCGAGATTAAAAAATGCTCACGTGTCAGAGATCACCTTTATATAGGAATCGGAATAATAAACGCACCTGAAGAGACAACCATTAGTGTGACATTATCAGGATTCTAAACCAATGAGAATCACTTTTCGAGTAGATTTGTTGAATGAGAACGTTTTGATGCAAGTGGGGAAAGTTCGACATTGAAGCCGAGGCGCATTAGACGCCCGAGCCAAAGGCGAGCCCGTTATGGAGCTGAGAAACTTAAATGACAAATGCCCACGTGCTTGATGCACGTTTGACGACGTTTTGTCCACAAAATTACTTGAAAAAATAAATACTATTTCCTAAACACAACACATTATTGTGAAAAATGGATCGTTCGCCGACGTCGATTTTCGTAGGGGTTGACGAATGACCAGAAGGAGCTGCCCGGCGACCAGCCCTGGTATGATAAATAAAATCAATTGAATAGACGGGGGCAGACCAGAAACTTTTCTGCACTAGTGCGAAACCCACTTTTCGTCCGGGTTGCCTGTCATTTCGTGTCTAAAAGCGGTGGGGAGGAATCCATTTTACGAATAAGTTAATGTTTTGAAAAGATTTTTTATTTATGCATTGAATGAGGCATAAAGGCACTTGATACATTTGGCAATGTGTCAGCAGACTTATCCGTTTTCCTGTACTTACAATTTAATGAGCTATGGTAACATGTCCGCTTCGCTTCGTCTCCCGTACTAATGTGTGACAATGGTAGAAGAATACTCACTACTTATATCACTCTACTCCTATTGTTATTATTGGCTAACTTTCCTTATCTCAGCCAACTCGGATAATAAGGTATATGGCACATTATAGCCCAATACATCAGCACTCTAACATTCCTCTTATATTCCTACGTCATTTTACCTGGATAACTAGGGTAGGTAGGTACTTGCTGTAGATAAACTTGTAACAACTAACAATTTGAAAAACCGTCATGTCAACGTTTACATTTGGATTGACACATATCCGACCCTCGGTATCTGCGCGTGCTCTACTATGCCTTGGGTAATCTTACAACAAAAATATTAATCACAAATCTAAACGCATTTCTTTTTAAACGATAACGAACGACAACGGAGATCGAACAGTAGGTAAGTTTATCAAATTAACAAATAAGAAAATAAAGTAACACACAGGTAAACTACTTACATGAAGATTTGGAAAGACAAAAAAGAACGTGTGTCGATCTTCATCTTTTATATGTTTCTTTTCTGATATGGCACCGGCACTTTTCAATCATAATTATTCAAATATTATTAAACACTAGGGATCCGCCCCGGCTTCGGTATATCCTACTTGTTGAACGCGAAAGTTCCTTTATTAGTATTAGTTTTTGCTAACAGCCCGCGTGATTATCGAAAATTATCTCAAGGGATGTCTATGTCTTACAGTACAAAGTTTAGCTAAAGTTCCATCTAAATCTGTGCAGCCGGTAACACGTGAAGACGTACCAAACAGACAGATTTACAAACAGACGGAGTTAATTTTGTTGTATTATTTCATATTCCATAATAATATTTTATAGTATTATTATGGAAGTATCGATTACTTTAAATGTATGTGTGTACCTACCTATAGAATTAGGAATCTATTTTGATCATTAAACTATCGGATATTTGAGTGGCACCAGAACTAGTTTTTCGTGTTTTAATAATATAACCTTTCATTTTTCTCAAATTAGATGTGTACAAACAAAACTATCCAGACGATTATGTGAGTGGTCCAATAAAATAAATAACACAAGTATTTGATAAGTGATTAAATTAACAATATTGGTGGTTGATAACGACTGCTTGGGACGATTAAGGTATACTGATCCTTACCGATCACATTTGTTAAACTGAATAATATGTTAAACCGCAATTTGAAACCGAATTAATGAGGTAATGTTGTCAGTGGGTCAGTACTTTTCTAGTATTATAATATAATGTCGACGTCAGGAAACAATACCTAAGAATTAAGAAAGATATTAATAGGTAAGTCTAAGTTGATAAAATAAAAGTAATACGTATTCAAAACTTTGGAGTTTTTTAGTGATAGACACTGTAAAAAGTATCACTAAAAATACCCCAAAGTTTTGATGTTTCTTTAACGTCGTTATGAATATCGTTAGTTATTTTAACTGACTGCACTGCTTTTAGGCACGAAATAAAGTGTATTTCGCACTAGTGCGGAAAAACCATTGATCAGCCCCTGTCTATTCAAGGTCGCCGGGCAGTCTTCAATGCGAGCCTGTCAACCCCCACGAAAATCGACATCAGCGAACGAAAAAAACCCGCGAGCTAATTTTAATTTTTATATAAGTTTGAGCATAATTTGTATAATAATATGAAATTAATATTTTATTTGAAATTATATTTATTTTTTCGAGTACCAAAGTGTGTTGAAAAACGACGTTTGATGCACGTGGACATCTGTCATTAATCACAGTTTCTCGGCTCCGTAACGACCTCGCCTTCGGCTCGGGCCTATTGGTCGGTCTATTCCGCCTCGACTGCAATCACGAACTTTCCCCACTTGCATCAAAACGTACCTACCATTTTGTTTATTTTTGTAAGATTCTGGCTAATTATTAGCCCTGGCTTCACAGCTGTCGAAGATAATGAGTGTTCACGCGTAATAAGGTTATGATAATTAGCAGTTTTCACAACAAAAAGTGTTTTAGCTTGAGTCATTTAGTTCATGTATGATTCATGTCTTCTACGAGTATTTTGTTGTTTTTTTAAAAATATTTTTTAAAGTAAGTACTTACTCTTGTTTCTCATAGGATGTGTCAAAACTGGGTAGTATTCGATGTCATTCCAGAGAGTACTTTTGGATATATTAAATCCTCTTAGTACCGGGTCGATGGGTCTTTAGTAAATTAGACCCGCGCGGTTTTCATATAATTATAAATTAACTAGCTTTTGCCCGCGAACGCGCTTTCGTAGGCGCATATCACATACTTTACGACCTATTCTCTACTACGTAAAATTTCATAAAAATCGGTCGAGCCGTTTCGGAGAAGTGCGACCACAAACACCGTGACACGAGATTTTTATATATATACGTCGCAGCCAATTAGTTTAATCAGCCGTTTAATTGGTGGCCTAGCCTTTCCAATGAAATGCGCCGATTTTTCAGCGACCCAAGTGACATCGTTTGTTCAATATCGTTTCATGACTTGTCCATGACATATGTTGCGGATTAAACGGCGTACTTCAATGAACAAAGCTAGAACTTTAATGAAAGGGCTGATTAAGCTGGTTGGCTGCAACATATACATAGATATAATATAGTGTTTACTTTAGCTCACCTGACCAAATCTGTTTCAAAAAAACAATCGACATGTTCTAAAAATTGAGTGTATAATATACCGCGGCCCTGGAAAGAAAGGCACTAGGAGGACAATGGGTGGGTTTTAGTCAGTAAAAGTCTGACACTCCCTGCCGCTCCACCCAGAGCGGAAGGGGTCATTTGATGATTTCCCATCCTCAAAAAAAAACAAAGCCTGCAGCTTTAAGGTTGATTCCCACATATCATATATCGTAGAAAACGCCCGACACCAAGGCCAAAACTACGGACTTCGGGCTTAGAGAGTAGACCCCCTGGGACGTGGCACGAGCCGAATATACAGCGTGTAAGGGACATCGACGCACAAACGAATACCATGGATCCAGGACATGATTCTGGACCCCCCCGCGTTGGAATTTTTCGTCGGCTTTTTCCTCATTTTTTCATTTTTTTCAGGCGTTTTTTTTACTTTAGACTGTTCATAATCGTTATTCTTACCCAACCCAATGAGATTTTTTATAAAAAAATAGTTAAATCACTACTTTCACTAAAAAAAGCAATGTAAATAAAACTAGAATTAGGCATCTGCTCAGCTGTTTTGTTACAAAAGGTCAACGCATCCTGCCTAATAGTAAAACACTAACTAACCCATGTGTGTGTAGCGTCTAACATACCGTCTAGAAAAGAAATTTTTCGTGTGTGGTCTGTAAACCGATCATTAGCGAGATTAATGACTTCTACAATTTGGTTAATGGCATTAAGTGTAGCCTTTTCGTGAAGTTTGCGTTACGATGTCCCTAACACCCTGTATGTGGATCAACCTTTAGTCAAAGTGCTATTCTACCAGCTATGGCGATTGTTTGGAAGTCCAAAATGATTAATTCGCTATTTATATGTCACGTGACCATTGACATTTTGACTTTCCAACAATCTTTATCGCTGGACGCGCTGATAGAATGTCAGTCTGACTACAGACTACAGTTGGACTATTAGCTGCTGTGAAATGACAACTTACATGTTACTTTTAAATAAATTTAAATAATTATTTGACAAAAGAATTGATTTCAATTAAGTAACATTCAATTCAAAAACGAAAATTGCTAAATTGATTTTATAATAGTAGGTCTTAGGTAGGTATATTAAAATGAATTAATGAAGTACTTAAATATAAGTTTACATTTGGAAACTGTTTTATTGCTAAATTATTGTTTTGTGATCGGTTTGCACTGAAACGTAAGTTCCAATTACAAACAGTTCTTTTAAATATTCTTTTTTGAGGTGTTTGCAAAGTCCTTCTGACCGATTTCGGTAATGGCGGCCAGTCTCAGAGGAGACAAGCCATCAGCTTTTTTAATTTTTTTTTTAGGTATGACCACTAGCAAGTTAACACACTTGGGATATCAACTGCTTAACCGGACTAACCTGTGGTGGCCTCAAATGAATTTAAGGCCCCCAGCCAAGGCAACAAAACTAGCTACAAGCTAAAAACTACTGACCGCTCGCTAAGGGCATTCCCTGTGGAATACGACCTCGGCTTAGCGGCGTCAGTTAGGGACAGCAAGGGACAATCAGGCTGGGTCGTTTCATTAATTAGGGGTTATTAAAGCTAAAGGCTCAGCGGCGCGGGCTGGCTCGTTTGCAAAAGTCGGGGAGGGTTTTGAATGGGACGTCGCGACGGTCCTCGGCGGCGAGGTCGGTATACGGAACGCGGTCTGTATTTGTTTATTCTAAGGGTGCTGGTTTCCCTACAGCTTTCCTGAATCTTTGTGATCTCGTCGTCGGACTCGACGAGTGTATGCCGAGGACGGCGAATCTTACTAATGCGAGAGGGAGTGTACTGGGTTGCCTTTGAAATCAAAGGGCTTTGGTGCTTTTCAGCGGATTCGAAGAAACGCTTTGTAAGGCGCTTCATAAAATGTTTTAAGGTCGGGATTTTAAGGTCGACATGAAGTCGTTCGTTCCGTACATACCACGGGGCGCCCGTGGCTTTTCGGAGGAATCTGTTTTGGATTACTTGCATCACAGGCCATCAGCGCGGGCGGGACATATTACAGTGCAGGCGTGTGTGCGCAAACACAGGTGCACTCTCTCTTCCATCACTCTCGTATTCCGACGGGACGGCAACCCGACACGACCGGAGAGAGATCAGGCGCCAGACGAACAGCTATAACCCTGTACTTATACGTAAGTAAACGATGATTCAATGCGTTTTAATCACTTCACTTCACTTAGTGTGATAACACTTTTTACAAAACAACAGTATGAAGTGTCATTTTACTGCAGCTTATTGAAAGTCCAGAACTATGTTTTTGCAGCCGTCATGCTGTGAGTTCCCTTCAGCAAGCAACCAACAAAGAGTCTTGTCTAGGCACGTCCCAGGTCCCAGCGGAGTCACTCAGTAGATTACAGAATTGTCTAACTTCCCATCAACTTATATTTAATTTTCTGTAATCATGTCACGAAAAAAAAAAAACAAAAAAATCTGTTACCTACTGTTTATTTCCTCAAGATATTCCATTTGCGAACATACGTTGTCTACGGTAATGGCATTATTTTCTTTGGTCTCGGTAATGACGCGATTTTATCTCGTTATATACTTTATGTGAACACAGTTTATATTATTTCATCGCTATTGCTCTCAAAACAGTGAAAGGAAACATCGTGAAGAATCCGGAATAGTCTTTTAAGTGTAGAATAAAATTTGAAGACATTGTGAAATCCACGAAGTCGAACTGAGCCCGCATAGTTGAGGCCCGCTCCCTCTTGTTGTGAGGAGGCCCAGCTCTTAGACATAAACACAATACGACGTCGCGTCCTGAAAGTAAATCCTTTACTTCTTAACGTAACTATAATATTATACTTATGCGTGTTAAAACAGCTGTCGTAGCACGAGTCACGACGCGACGTCGTATCGTGTTTATGTGTACGAGCCCTAAGTCCAAGCTGTGGGGACTCAGGGGAAACAGGTCACCGTGAAATTATAGTATGATAGGTACCTAATCGTTAGGTTATCTGGCCTGAGAGCTGTCAACCCCATAGCCTAGTGATAAAATATAGTTGAACTGAGCCTGAAATGATCTGTCATTTCACAAATCGACTGCTCATCTCACACTCACTTCACTGAGTCCGCGGTAAGATTTTTGCATAATCGACCGGCTGGAGGTTGTTATGATTGTTTACTGAAATTAGACATGTACCAGAACAGTATTAGGTACTTCAGTTTCAGTGACATGTATCCCCCTTATCCAAACAAAGCTGTTCCGTGTGGAAGCGCGACGTAACGAGTACAACATTATTCTGAACTACACAAACATCTAACACTTGTTCAAACTATTATCAGTAATGCGACGAATTTTTGCCAAAACTAAAATACATAATGGCCGTGTTTGTAAACTGAACAATTGATCATTTTTTTAAGTAACCGATTGACCGATCTATTATAACATTCCAAATTATGTTTTAAATCACAACTACAAGCGTTCGTTCGAAAACTGGTTCCAAACCATACATGGGTAGTCAAGCTACGAGATTCCGTACAATGGGTTTGCTACGACCGGTACTGTCGCTGTTCTAACTAATGATCACATACTTGTCCGCGGATTTTGTTCGAAAGAGTTACCGCAGCCCTGGACAGCAAAAGGCACTACGAGGAGCCCGGATGGGTTTTAGTCAGTAACAGTCTGACACCCCCTCCCGCTCCAACCAGAGCTGCAGGAGTCATTTGATGATTTCCCATCCATAAAAAAACCATCCGAAAGAGATCCACAACTTAAAATTAGCGTATCAGTAAGAAATAAACGAAATCTACATAAGCTTACTCGATATTATAATAGTGTCCTTATCAGACAAACTGGTGAACAAAAATACTCACATAGCCCTTAATCTCATTTTTGCAATTAGAAACACTGGAATCACTCACATTTTTCATTCCAAATGTTACGACGTTGTTAATCTACAATTTCGGAAACGCTATTGAATGCAAACGTTATCTTGGCTCGGTAACACACTTCTTATTGTTCGTTGCAAAAGAAAAGCAACCACTGCCATAGAACGGTTACTGAATGAACAGTGTCATAAGTAAAGGCTTGGGTGTCGGCAGGACTATTTCCAGGCGGGTGCATCTTCAGCATTAACTTTGTCAATATATGCAGAAAACCTTGAGACCACAGAAGGATTACAAGCGCGAACCAAGCGAACTCTAAAATTTCAGCACCTAGCCTCGTATAGGCCAGCAGCAGGTTTGAGAAACACCAGGCAACCATGTTTTAAAACACCATTATGAAGACTTTCTTATATTTTTGAATATTTTATTACTCGTATATTGAAAGTCGGGAGCGTTTCTGCGTTTGTGAATTATAGTTGTTGCTTTATTTTTTGTTAGGGTTCTGTAACCAACGGAACCCTATTAAGAAGCCTGCGCTGTCTGTCCGTCTTAATATTTCAAACTGGAAAAGGTAAATCGGATTTTTTTCTTGAGCTCGATTTAATATCATAAAATGTTTGTCCTACAATCGTTTTATTCCTAAACTAACTAATGTTGCTAAAATTAACTTTAAAATGGCTTTGGTACCAGTAGATACTGTTCAGGCTAACAACAGTATTTTCAGAAAGTTTGACAGAGCGTGATGATTCGTCAGAGCATTTTAAGTTAAAAGTGCCAACTCACAATGATGTTCCAGATAAAAGAACTCATTCATTTTCACTGATTCCTTTGAAATTATATTTATATAAGTAAGTACAAAGTTATTTGCGTAGTTCCGGGCTGAAATTATTTTTAAACGTAGTTTTGATTATTATAGATGTTTGGTTCTGATTTTACATATTTTAAAGAATTTCCTTTCGTTTTATTTAGCTATCTTCACTACTATTTATGAAGAGTCTCATTTTTCTATTTAATTTTGAAAAAAATCTTACGCTTTTCATAAGAAAAACAAGTTTTCACAGACGCTTAGTATGTATTATTTAATGTCAAAATCATCACTCACAGTTACCAAACCAGTCATTTAATAAACATAAAAACACAAATGATTAAGAAACAAACGAACAACCGATACCAATCGATCAGATAACCAAAAGGCGAAACACCAAATAAATCATCCCCGACCTCTCATCGGAAGGGATCGGTTTTCCGAAACACTCGCGAAAATAATGGAAACTACTTACACAACACTGCGGACTGTAAGTAAGCTCACTGTTACGTAAAGCTGTTACAACACAAGAGCAACTGAAAGCGACGGAGCATTTCTCTACGTTTATATACACAATCGAACATTACTGCCACACGTAATTACCTACTAACAAGGCATTGTTGTCCATGCATCACACGACCGCAGCGACGTGGGACACCCTTCCCGATGACACACACGGAAACAAAAGGAAACGCGGAAAATCTGCCTGAAAGTTGCAACACGGTACGTGGTTCCAACAAGAATGTAACACAAACCTGCGGTGTTAATAGACATTTTTTACAACAAAAAAAATTACAAAAATGTCTGTACGTTACAAGCAACAATGGGTCAGAAATTTCGTCAACTTTACCTGACATGAGTCACAGATAAAATGTGTGTAAGTTGTATTACTAATGCAACCCCTATTGTTGTAGTTGAATCAATAAATATAGATAAGCAATAATAAGGATACACATAAAGGTTGGGTTTACCAAGTCGTGAATTTGCTTTATTCGTTGCACCTACCTCTATGATTCATCTAAATCGTTTAACTTTACTGATCAAAGATTTCATCGTACAGTCTCTAGTCAGCATCATCATCACACTATTATCCTTATTTATTTGAGGTTGAAGCAATATTATGTATGTCATCAGAACCTTCCGCCATCTTACTTCCATCAGGGTCGGCGCAACAGGATTTCTTTTTCCATGCTCCGCTGTATCCGTCATGTTATCATTCACTCCCTTTTCTTTCATGTCAGTCGTCATCTGAATATTCCCTTCTTTAAAATAGTCCTTAATTTCCCAAACCATACATTAAGGTCTACTTATTTTCTGATATTTCCAAACTTTAAACGATTTACTTAACCCTCGTCAGGAGTTCATTTCTTCTACGTATCACAATATCCACATTTCTCCTACGTCATCATTATCATATTAGCTGAAAGACGTCCACTGCTGGACATAGGCCTCCCCAAGTGTCGCCACAACAACCAGTCCTGTGCGTCTCGCATCCATCGGTTACCTGCGACCCTCACCAGGTCATCGGCCACCTTGTGGTTCTGCTACGTATCACAAAAACCGATATCCACAATATGACAATTGGCGTCTGCTTAATGATCCTGTTAGTACTGCTACTACATTATCGTATCGATTCTCCTCAAACTTCAAATACTGCCTAACACATATTTGCATCTTAGTTCCTTTATGATTGGTACTGGTCACAGACTCTTCTCGAGTATAGGTATTCAAATTCATCCCGTACGCAATAAGAGTACTCAATATTCAATTAAGAATACCACAAGATGTTTGTGCATCTTGTGGTTTTCGTCATAGTTCTTGTATTTTCCTGAAATGTCGTATTTTTCATACCGTCATATTCTTAATTGAATATTGAGTACTCTTATTGCGTACGGGATGAATTTGAATACCTATACGTTACTATTAGTTTTTTTTTTAATTTCTAAATGCAGGTGGGTGGGTGGATTTCTAAAGGCGAAGACACTAAGCAAGTTTTCGTTTTTTTGAGGCTTTTCAGCTTATGGTAATAAAATATTATGAATTGGGACGAACCCCTGAGAAAAACTAGTACCTACTATAGTCTGATAAGCCGGGCTATGAGAATGCGTGGAGAATCCAACGTAAACTTTGATACGGTGAAATTGACTCGGTGGAATAACAAGAGATGTGGCCGCTTATCACGAGCCTGCTGTGTTCGTAGTTCAGTAATGTAACCTCTCCTGCCAGGATTACGGAATTGTTCGAAGTTACCGCGGCCCTGGAACGCAAAGGGCATTTAAAGGAACACCTGTAGGTTTCAGTCTGTACGTCTGACACTCCCTCGCGCTCCGCCCAGAGCAAGAGAAGTCATTACATAATTTCCCATAATAACAATGTTACATCCAGGATTTTCGAAAAAAATAAGTGCAAACCGATGCGTCACTTGTAACTTATCGTGGCCTTATACGTCCTTAGTTTGAGTCATTTGGATAACCGCCAGTATAGTTTATAGGCGTGAGTATGATCTGGTAATAATGATATGGGATTTATGGACGTAGATGAAGCAAATGGAGTAGGTAACCGTATTTATCAAGTCACTGCCTGTAGCTTCGTCTCGGGTAAAACTCCTCTGTATGTTATCAAATGAACCGGTTCGGTCTCATCATCGTCATCATCACATAGGCCTCCCCCAAGTGTCACCACAAGAACCTGTCCTGTGCGTCTCGCATCCATCGGCTACACGCGACCTGGTCTGGACCAATGACCTGGTGAGGGTACCAGGTCATCGGTCCACCTTGTGGGAAGCCTTCCAACGCTGCATCGATCATTAGTTCTGCGTGCAATGTGCCCTGGTTCGCTTGCGGATATCATAATTCCTGATTCGATCACGCAAGAAACTCCAAGCATTGCCTTCTCCATTGCCCTTTGGGTGACTTTAAACCTTCTGATGAGGCCGGTTCTGTCTAGAATCATGGAACATCATGTAGGAGCGTATGTTCTGATCATTCTAGTTTTAGACTGAGTGTAAAATCATTAATTGAACAGACAAAGTACAGCACAAACCGTTGGGTCAAAGAAAAGAAATTGTTGTACACAAAGTTTCCATCAATACTTACTCAATATTATAAATGCGAAAGTTGGATGTAGGGATGTTTGTTACTCAATCATGTCAGAACAGCTGAACGAATCTTGATGATATTTGGCACATAGGCAGATTATAGTCTGAACAACACAGGATTTTTATCCCGAGAGTATGTTCCCTTGAGATAATTTTCGACATTTACGCGGGCGGCAGTTTGTATAAAATAAAGAAGACCCTTAACAAACATTCCTTACTGAATCAATTTGTTTTAAACATCCCTTGAAGGGAATCCAAGTTTGTATATAACTATCTATTATGTCTATCTACTTACTTACTTACTTGGTTTCTAAGTTACCTATTAGGTCCAAATAACGTGCCTGAAGAGATAAACCCTCATATGACTATGGTAGACACCACATAAATAAGCAATAACGGTCATTGACCTATATACATATCTAAAAGTTCAAAAACTGAAATAAACTGTCTATAATCGACTTCTATCGTGATCCTTTTTTTTTAGATCTTTGTATGTAAATACCTATGTTTGACAAATAAATAATTCAATTCTATTCTATTCTATTCTATTCTATTCTATTCTATTCTATTCTATTCTATTCTATTCTATTCTATTCTATTCTATTCTATTCTATTCTATTCTATTCTATTCTATTCTATTCTATTCTATTCTATTCTATTCTATTCTATTCTATTCTATTCTATTCTATTCTATTCTATTCTATTCTATTCTATTCTATTCTATTCTATTCTATTCTATTCTATTCTATTCTATTCTATTCTATTCTATTCTATTCTATTCTATTCTATTCTATTCTATTCTATTCTATTCTATTCTATTCTATTCTATTCTATTCTATTCTATTCTATTCTATTCTATTCTATTCTATTCTATTCTATTCTATTCTATTCTATTCTATTCTATTCTATTCTATTCTATTCTATTCTATTCTATTCTATTCTATTCTATTCTATTCTATTCTATTCTATTCTATTCTATTCTATTCTATTCTATTCTATTCTATTCTATTCTATTCTATTCTATTCTATTCTATTCTATTCTATTGTACTCTACTCTATTCTATTCTATTGTCTTGTAATTAAAAACGGTTCATAATTTATTGTTCGAGTATCTACGAAGGGATATTAGGTAAATTATTGCAGGTTTATCTGACGCCTACCATAGCAGTCAAGTGTACCTACGTAAGTGTATTTACTACAATACTTATGTTTACTTACAAGTTACAACACAATATCAATTCTTTGTTGTTCGAAGGACCTGTTTACTAGATCTTCAATCACGATTCGGTACAAACAATACTGATGAGTGATCACGAACTTAACATTGAAGTAGTTCAGTCTAGCCAGTGTCACTGTCAAGTCTATTACAATTCATAGGTCTATTCATACGTTGTGTGCATATAACTAGGTATGTCACAAAAGAGTTTTAACGAATATACACACAGGGTGAATTTTTAAAGTGTGCGTGGATGGCCAAATCCGAAACTATAAGGAATATCGAAAAACACCAGAAGGAGTCTCGAGCTCGATTTTGATGAAAACAAAAACTGCATCATTGGATTTTTGAAAAATCGGTATTCTGAGTCAGGAATCGAATCGAATGGTTTTGAAAAAAAACACAACTGTATTATTAAACCATCCAAAACAGTCGCTAATAAGGGTCACATTTTGGGAAGTTCCTGTATATACAACGTGTAACAGAACAAACGCAATACCTCTTAAGGGGTCATTGCACTCATCATTATGAACAACTTTTACTATGGGGCCAACTCCGAAATCTCGAAAAAAAATCAGCGCATTGGATTTTTTTTCGCGATTACAGTGTTGGTCCCATTGTGAAAGTTGTTCATAATGATAAATACAATGACCCCTTAAGAGCGTGTACGCCGTGTGTCATTTCATACAAACTTTCAAGTCCTTATTCTTCAAAATGAATGAACCGATTTTAACGAAACTTGGTATGCATACGCTAGATATCCAGGTCTAAATAGTTATAGAAAACATTTTTGAAAAGAGTTCAGGGGGACGGATATAGTGATTTTTCACTTTCTATAGAAAACTTAAAATCGCTCTCTCTCTCCCTCTGAAATCTTTTTCAAAAATGTATTCTGGATATTTAGACCTGGATATCTAGCGTATGCATACCAAGTTTCGTTAAAATAGGTTCTTTCATTTTGAAGAATAAGGATTTGAAAGTTTGTACGAAAAGCCGTACCGCGTAAACGCTCTTAAGAGGTATTGCGTTTATTCTATTACACGTTGTACATAATATATAGACATGAGATAAATTATTAGGTTTAGAATATGACGTCGTACCAACGCTTCACAATCACGAATGCACTGGACAAGTACTTTGACGTAAGCCGTTCATAGTTATGTAGAGCCATTGAAGCGACAAGGCTGTCTTTTACGAGGAACAGCGTATTTTGAACTTCTGTTCCCAAGCCGTCGTTACCATCTCCTCCAACTCCAAAGTAAATAATATTTTAGTAGATAAGCGAGCAGACGACAATCTAAAAAGCTCAGCTCAGATTTTTAGCAACGAGTATGGTGCCTTCGATAGCATCCATCAGCTGCTCGTAAAATACTGGTAGGTATTTAGCTGGATCCAGTTTGACTGGAAACTTACCCCAATATACTTGGGAAAAGACTAGGCCGATGATTTGATTAATGGTCTCCCGCAAGAACTCCGGTTTCAATTAAGGGCAACTATCACTTAGTTCCACTTTACCAGCTTTAATAAACTTTCAACTAAATCATTTTGAGAATTTCGCCTACAAGAATAACACAACAATTACACAGAGTACCTATAAGATATTAGGTACGTGTACCTGTACCTGTATGTGTTATCATTCTGTTTATCAAACTCACCCATTGTGCCACAAGCCTCATTATCAACACTATATAGATCTGCACAATACTGAGAACCTCTCAGTCCCACGTGGCAGTAGTTTCGTTTGTAAACATCAAGCTGTTTGGTCCCCGCGCCCCCGCGCCCCCGCGCCCCCGCGCCCCCGCGACCCCGCGCCCCGTCGGTAAAACATCACACTTTTACATTCTTATGAAAATATTACTTGAGCTAACAATAACAGTCTTATTATATTGAGATTGTGTGTGGTTTTTTGTTTGTGCTAACTGACGACGCTCCTTGTCATGCCATACACTATTACCTAATGTTATAAATATTGCATTATGTTGCACAAAATAATTATGCTCAGACGAAGAGGGAATGTTTTTAATATTCTCGCGTGTGATCGCTATCTCACTTGATGGTAAGCGATGACGTGGTCGACGATGGAGCACGCTGCCCAGAGGTAACCTAATCACTGGTTGTAGATATCAGTAAACACAGACAGCAGCAGGGAATTCCAACTATCTTCAACGCCGAGCCTCTACGCAGCGTCTACGAAAGCGTAGCACCGCGCGTAGCCGTAGCAGAGTGAACGGCCTACGAAAATTTGGTATCGTTGCTTTTCAGTACACAAATTCTTTAGCATAGCACTCTTTTATTTATTTGGTTTTTATCTATGAAATTGACAATTTTATTTTCGGCACACTGAACTAGGATAACTTCGATTGGACTTGAAATTTTAAATTAAAACAAAAATTTTTTTCAAAATCATTTTTTATAAGATAAAAATATTAAGGGCTAATTTTAATTGGCCAGATAAATTTTATTTGTAGAATAAATATGGTGGTTTGACATACACACAAAAGCTGTCAAACCGCCAATTTAATTCCCCAGATAAAAGTTTTCTGACTATAGAAAATTCAGCTCTAAGTGCATTTAAATTTTTAATTTCAAATTAAACCAAAGTTATCATAATTTATTTATTTAAGAAATATGGAAGACTTATAGCTAAAACAAACAGGTCAAGATCAGTAAATAAGACTGTCACCCAATTACAAGTCTCCACTTATAAAATTCATAGAGGCTATTATTGGTAAAATCACAGATAAAAACCTTATACTTATTTATTACTCAAATCTAGCAATTACCCTAGTTAGGTAAATAGTTCTGATGCATTGCTCTTAGTAGATAGATGCTAATTACAGACGAGGTACTACAATATCTACAGTTTTTCTGCAAAATTACAGACAGGTGTAAAGTGTGTTTTGCTTTTCAATGTAATTTGTAGTTTACTTCAGTGCATGACGTGTTACGATATTGCAACTTTATCGCAAGGTACTTTATTTTAAGACTTTATTTTACTGTATTTCATCGTACGATTGTACGATGAAATACAGTAAGAATGAAAACTAAATGATCCTTGTTGATCATTCTGCTCTATATCCCGACATAAGACTTTCTCTAGTCGAACATATTATATACTGACATGTTGGTAAATACGAGTAGATATACCACCGTAACTCGAACATTAGGGTGCATCTACTTTTAATGTGTCAACAATGATTTTCTTGCGATGCTCGTCACTTGCCAATAATGTACAAAATATGGTTTTTGCAGGAAAATGTTAATATTTATGAACATTATTGACTACTTAGTTATTGTTTAGTGAGTAACTTGGAAATACTGAAACATCTCACAGCAACAGTATTCCATTGAAACCCTACGAAATTGTGTAAGTACTTATGTACCCACGGTATAAGGCCGCCCAACGATGGCTATCATGATTAATCAAAAATAAAACTGGCGCAATCAATACAGTCGGCCGACAGAGAGCCAAATCCAGTCAGTTTTTAAACAACATTCACATTCGCATGTGTCGCAAACTGTCAAAAAAGCCTCATTTTTCATACATTTTTGACAGATTGCGAATGCGATTGGTTGAAAATTATTAGGATTGGCACGCAGAATGGTGACGACATCCCACCCACACGCGCTAAACGTTCAGGGAATACTTTCATTGTAAGTGCAGTTAATTGTGAATTTGCAGTTAATTGTGAAGAGTGGAATTCCCAGCCGGAGTCTGTGTTTCCTGATAGCTGCAACCTGGGGCTCGAGATAAGGGAGATTTTGTCAACGGTAGCGTGGCAATACGTCAAAAATGTATGGGATTGACATGTCACGTGATCAAACTCCTACATTTTGGCATTTCGACAGTCACATTCGCTAATTGAATGGCACATTGTCTAGGGTCTCTGGGGATCGTTAAGTCAAAAATGAATAGATTACTTCTAGGCATGCGTGCTCCATCGCCCACGCGTCATCGCTTACCAGCCGCTGTGGGCAAACGCGTGCAGGCCTACCAATAACAAAAGTCCGTCCGTTTGAATTCTCCGAACTTGTGTTAAGAGGCCCTAGACAATTTGCCATTCAATTAGTGAATGCGACTGTCGAAATGCCAAAATGTAGGAATTTGGTCACGTGACATTTCGATAGCATCTGTCAATCCCATACATTTTTGACGTATTGACAATCGCCTGCGCCAAGCTACCGTTGACAAAATGTCACTTGTCTAGAGCCCCTGGTGGAACTATAGAAACGGAACGGAAACAGATTGGGTGCAAGTCATACTTAGATGTTGATTATTTCTTTTTTAGAGTTCCGTACCAAAATGGTAAAAGGAACCTATAAGGTGCGACTTAGTCTGTTTGTCTGTCTGTTTGTCACAGCAGGATATCTCAAGACCTACTAATGCTATCAACTTGTTTGTAATAGTTTTAGATGACGTTTGTCCAACTATTTTGCAAATAAGGAAGAAATAAAAAAATCTGCAACAGAGACTGAAATGGGGTTTTAAAAATTCAAAGTATTGGGCATGTAGCCAAAAAAAAAGTTTGAGAATCTCAACCTTTTTTTTTTAGCCCCCTTATCTCCGAAGTTTGCATACAAATAGAAGAATATAAAATTATTCTATGTGGTAGAAGTTTATGTAAAGATTACAGGAAAAATAAAACAATGTCTCTATATAACACAATTTTTCAGAAAACATCATGATGATACGGAACCCTCGGTCCGACGCCCCTTTAGAGAAAGGCGTGAGTAACCCACAACGGTTAAAACAAACACGAACGTCACAATGACTCAACAATGAGTTGCTAACTGAAGTTTACCTGTTAGAGGTAAGTACATAGGTAAATTACAACCTTGACACTGACAACGTGACGTCATAAGTTCAGAGAGTCAGCCCATCCCAGCATTATCCTGTAAGCCATGTGTGATGCGGTCTGTACTTGACATGTAAGTCGCGTGGTTAGTAGTGGTGACGTAGAGCCTACGTCACGGGGAACTTGAAACAGCTGAGATCAACACGTAGTGTGGGAATATTATTACGTAGGTTCATTGATAGCTCTCACATCATCTGCCTAGCCTTTTCCCAACCAAATTGGGGTCGGCTCCCAGTCAAACCGGATTCAGCTGAATACCAGTATTTTACGTGGAGCGGCTGCCTACCAGACCTCCACAACCCATTAACTGGGTAACACGGTACTTCTTGGCAAGACTGGTGTCAGATTTTTTGGCTTCTGCCAATCCGTAACGACTGCCAAAGATCTACAAATGACAGCCGAGACCAACGGGAGGAGTCTCGGTATGTTAATATAATCACCCATACACAGACATCGGCAAGCGTTGCTTAACTTTAAAGAGTGGTCCGTGCGGCTGTTATAATTTAGCCACGAGCTCCTCCATTGATAGCTCTCACAATCTAGAAATTGTCACACGAATATTTAACTATATGAAAAAATTTCCAAACTGATGTGACAGTGTGGAGGGCACATTTCTCGTAGATGTTCGATGGCCGAAAAGTTCTAGAGTGGCGACCGCGTACCGGAAGACCCAGCGTTGGAAGGCCTCCCACAAGGTGGATCGATGACCTGGTGAGGGTCGCGGGTAGCCGATGGATGCGAGACGCACAGGACCGGTTGTTGTGGCGACACTTGGGGGAGGCCTATGTCCAGCAGTGGACGTCTTTTGACTGATGTGATGATGATGAAGTCACCCCTTAAAACATCAGCTATCTGCCAGTGAATGTCTCGTCAATATCAGATCTGTTATTTTATGCTACAAAAATATAAAAAGCCTTTTAGTCTCGTTATATCAGGAAAATAGGTTGGTACATTATTCAATGAATTTGGCAGATAAAGTTAGATGGATTCCGATGCATTACATGGAACATAAGGAAAGAGAAAGAATGACGGGTGAAGAAGCAACTTTATGACTAACTCAGGATAGGAGGAAATATTCTAGGGAAGCTAAGATCGACACGTGACCACCATTTAAACGTGAATACGCAAACTGAAAACCTATGAGATTCCTAGTGTTATCCTTGTTATCAAAATCATAATCATTATGATTTTGATAATTACTTACTTCATTTACTAACACTTTTGGAGTCAGATTCCTGATTCCTCAATTAAGAATTTGGGACAAAATACCCAAATTCTAATTTCAGAAACCAGCCCAGTTTTATCTTACCGTTTCGTGTAGAACTCTGGGCCAGTTTCGGTTTTTGATTCAAGTGTACCGACACTTTGTTAAAATATATACAAGTGATCTATGCAATAGCACCTTTTCTCAGCAAACCAGCTTAGCTGCTGTTGCCACGAGCCCATGACGTCAGGAAACCTCACATCCCGATGTGGTTCAGAAAGGTCCTGTCTGTCAGCAGCCCATGTAGTTACTACGTACCTATCTACGTCTAAAGAAAGCGGAAAATACTTGAAAGTGCGCAACAGTGGGAGGAAATGCCATTGTTATTACCTAGAGGGAGTTAAGTCATAATATATTACGTAGGTCTAATGACCTACAAGGTACTGTGGTAGATAGATTAATAGAATAATCAAAATCACATGATTCGGAGGATTCCGAACCTGTTGCATACGTTTGATAATAAATTATTTTAATTATGGTGTAGTTAAAATAATTCAGAACTAAATACTAATAAATAACTAGACTAACATATTCACGAGATTTTGTACAATGGCGTATAATATATAAAAGAAACCATTGGGCATCGTCAAATTCATCCACATCACTGACAATGGGAAAAGTGCCCAGAACACTGGCAGCGTTGCCACGTTGAATGGCAATGCTGATTTATTGGCCTCTTTTTCGGCCAAAAACCAGAATTGCATAGCAGCATTGTCAAGCCTTCTAATTACTATTTAATTAATGGACCAAAGTAACTTGGCCAAAGATATCATAACAATTATACTTTTAGTGATGTCACACCTATATTTTGGACAGGAGCAAAGGAGGTGGAGTGGAGTGTGTGTGGAGTGGGTGTAAAGCTAAGCCTAGTCTGTAAGCTCAACTGATTTAGAAATATCAGAGCATTTCTCTCCGTGCGGCTTAACGAAACCGTTGCGATTTTTAAAATCCCCCAAATCTCCCGCTACCCTAATCTCTTCAAAGTTAGAGTGAACAGGCTCCTTCTGGGTAAGCTCGCTCCATCGTAGACTTTGTCTCTGTCATCTCTGACATTGACTAGAGTTAAGAGCAAATCCATCACTAAAAAAAAAAAACAAAAAATGCGAAAAGAAATTGCGATTTTTGATTATGTTTAATTTCTTTTCGCAGTGTGCCGGCCTACTTAATTTGTATTTTGGTGGTATTGTTCACAGATTCTGCAACGATTAAGTAGGTCGCGCTTAAACAAATATTACTATTGAAGATAGCCTCCGGCTGAAAATTTAAAACTGAAACCGAAGGAATTTATCGCAGGTAGGAACAAAAATAAGTATGTCAAATATGTGTCAGAGGGCGCCGAGGGCGGCAGGTCACTGCATGGCCTGCGTGCGCGCCGATTAACGACGTAATCTATATTTACATAATCCTGATGTTTACAATAACACTGCAAGTGCGACGCTCGCACGTGGACCGATGTATATGTGCATAACGAGTAGATTTCCTCGACGTATATATTAAATTGAAATTGATTTAGAGTCAGACCGCGATCAATCTGCCTGATTGTTCCCAAATGTGTGGGAGTCGACTTCTTTCTGACCGGATGCAGCTGAGTTGGTACCAGTATTAGAGACGGAGCGGCTGCCTCTGCTCTGCACAACTCAGTAACTGGGTAACACGAGTAGAATTACACAACAATTATTTACTGGCAATAAAGGCAATAAAGCAAGTAACACGCGCTCAAGAAAAAATGTAATTGTTAGTTAATTTTGTAAGCTGTAGAAACAGCCAAAGCTCCAGGATTGCGGATTTTGTTCGAAAGAGTTACCGTGGCCCTGGAAAGCAAAAAGCACTACGAGGAGCACGGATGGATTTTAGTCAGTAAGAGTCTGACACTCCCTTCCGCTCCACCCAGAGCGGCAGGAGTCATTTTGATGATTTCCCATGTATAAAAAAAAACACCCAAAGCTATGGAAGAGTGGAGTCTCCAATCATAAACTCTAGTTGGTACAAAATTAAAATGTTTATATTTTTTTTTTGTATTTACATGACGCGAGTCAGGGCCAATCCCGGACGCATTTAGCTTTATTTCAGTGTCCCTTTACCTGAAGTACACCAGGTACCTACATAATTTTCAGGTAAAAACGATATTTCTTCGAAAAATATGGCAAAATCGTCCTTCTGACGACAAGAGCCCTAATTTAGTATGATCAGAACAAAGACCCATGAAAGACAACAATAACACGGCTATGACATTGTTTTCAGTGGGTTTTAGGTCAATTTAACCATGTAACAAACGTCACAAAAATCCTGTAGCCTTAAATGTATTATCCTTAAGGAATACCCAAGTAATTTGCGAATTTACTTTCATCACAGGTCGCACGACACACCTACTCATACACGTGTATTTCCACAAATGATTCATAAAATAGTAGAAGTACGTACCTATAAACGAAGATAAAGGAATACGTCGAATGGGTCACGAACTGTGTGGCTCACGATGAAACAAAGGTCTTTCGGCAGGTGCTTCCTGTCGGTACACGTGTATTTCTTTTTAAAAGTATGTCTGGAACTACCTGATTCGCTGAAATACAGTTTTCTTCTATGAATCAGCATGTAAAGGTAATGCTTAGTTTTCCGTGATACTGTTAATGTTACCGAAATGATATTTTATTTTGCAAATTGATTAAGACAATATTTTTTTTTGTCTTTTAACTTGATGAGATCATCAGATTCCGACTTGGTGATATTAAGACCACCTCAGGCGAATAAAAAATAATTTAAAAATGGGTTTACAATCAGCGGAGATATCAGTGAACATATTTTCATTAAAAATTCATATAGTCGAACATAGAACCTCCTCCTTTTTGAAATCGGTTAAAGAGACAGATCAAACCATTTTGTTTGCCTCTTCTTTTCATCCCATACCATTTTCCATCCTTTTATAAAATGACGACATTTTAATAAAAATGATGTCATTATTAACAATGTTATTGTAACATCTAGACGAAACAACGAGCATGGACGACACGACGCCGAATGTCGTGCTAGACTACACCGAGATAAAATAACACATTATGTAAGACTAGCTGACCCGCGTAACTTCGTCCGTATCACATTGTGCGCGGATTATGCGTAGTGGTGGTCGTAGCGTGATGATTTATTGTAGTGTATAGTCTCCCTCGATAATATATGGGCTATCCAACACTAAAATAATTTTCAATTCGAACCAGGAGTTCTAGATTAGCGCGTTCAACCAAACAACCAAACAAACTCTTCAGCTTTATTATATTAGGTCTTTACCTATGAAATTGCCGTTCTGCAGTACTGGCCATTTCAAATCAAAATAATTTTTGTTTGGCTAAGAATTCTAATTTCAAATTAATTTTATTTTAAAATCATGTTTTTTTTTTTCCAAAAGTAGTCATTTGTTTATTGATTAGAGTTATATTTTCATCGCATTTCAATCTTTTTCGTCATCATGGATACGTTAAAAATTAAAGTAATTATGGAATATGAGTACCGTCGTGGCAGCAACGCGGCACAAGCGGCACGCAACATCAACGACGTTTACGGAGCTAACACTACAAACCAACGCACCACCTGTTATTGGTTTGCTCGCTTCCGTTCTGGAAATTACGACCTGAAAAATGAACCTCGCGGTCGTCCGAAGACTTTGGTCGACAATGACGAATTAAAGGCGATTGTGGAAGCTGATGATACACAATCTACGGCTGAATTAGCAGCAGCTTTCGATGTTTGCGTCAAAACAATATTGGTCCATTTGCGTCAAATTGGCAAGGTAAAAAAGCTTGACAAATGGGTGCTCCACAAACTCAATGATCGCCAGCGCGAAGTACGCGTCGAGACGTACCTTGCACTGCTCAACAGACACACAAATGAAGGAATTTTGAACCGCATTGTTACCTGCGATGAAAAATGGATTCTGTTTGATAACCGCAAGCGCTCAGCAAGTTGGTTGGATCCTGGTTCAGCACCTAAACAATACCCTAAACGAAAACTTACCTCTAGAAAAGTGATGGTCACTGTTTGGTGGTCTAGCGCCGGTGTGATTCATCACAGCTTCTTATCAAACGGGGTGAGCATTACTGCAGATGTGTACTGTGAAGAACTGAACACAATGATGGAGAAGCTGGCACATCTCCAACCAGCATTGGTCAATCGCTCGTCTCCGCTGCTCCTGCACGACAACGCGCGACCTCATACTGCACAGCAGACGATCTCCAAGTTGCAAGAACTGGGGTTGGAAGCTCTCCGTCATCCGCCCTACTCACCAGACCTTGCGCCTACAGACTACTACTTTTTCCAGAATTTGGATAACTTCTTGGCGGGAAAAAAAATTCAATACCCGAGAGGCAGTACAAAATGCCTTTGAAGAATTTGTTGCCTCCCGTCCAGCTGATTTCTTTAAGAAGGGCATCAATAAACTGCCACTGCGTTGGCAAAGATGCATTGATTGCATGGGTGATTACTTCGATTAATACAAATAAAAGATACATGAAAAAAAATCGTTTAAATTTTTTCATACAAAACGGCAATTTCATAGGTAAAGACCTATTATAAAGTATATAGATAAATAAGTAAAGTATATAAGTATAGATGTGGCATGTTATGTTATAAAGTTAATTAATATTGCAATATAATAGTATGTACTGATGTTTCTGATAGCGATGTAAACTTAATACGCTTGAAGTAGTTAATACGCTCTAAACAAAGTAGCTCTTCATACCTGCTCTACGGGCAATAAAAAAGGTTTGTTCAGCAACGAAGCTACTATCCTTCTAATGAAACATTTCCTCTTAGATACAAAATCCCAAAGGGCTTAAGAATTTAAACTGTTCATAATCCTACGTACCAAATAATTAAAAAACCCGTGAAGGTAAAAAGAGCTGACAGAATAGGAACCGCCATGCTGCTCCAAAAACGGGAATTATAGACGTTGAAAAAGGCTTTGAAGCTAAAATGAGATCTTCAAAAAGTCGGTGCTCGAAGTGGACGGCGTCGCCGAGGCCGGCCTAGGAAAAGGCGGCGAGACGACCTGGACGCCTACTACAAGGGGTAGCTCGAGCTGGCTTGGGAAAAGAATACCTGGAAGGATTTGGTGGAGGCGCTTTCCTAGCAGTGGGACAGTAGGCTAAAGCAAAGCCCTGATTTGAGAAATGGAGTCGAGTGTCTTCAGATAGATTTCAAGTTCATGGCGGTACGGAACATGAGGCGAGTTACTATATGCAGTAGAAAATTTGTGATAGCAAATTTACGTGACATGAATGTGCTGCCAGGCACTGCAGTGTTAGGGGCCCGTTAGGGCCAGAGCCTGCCGGGGCTGCGGATTTTGTTCGAAAGAGTTACCGCGGCCCCGGAACGCAAAAGGCACTACGAGGAGCACGGATGGGTTTTAGTCAGTAAGAGTCTGACACTCCCTGCCGCTCCAGCCAGAGCGGCAGGAGTCATTGGATGATTTCCCATCTTAAAAAAAAAAAGGCACTGCAGTGGCAGAGTGAGTGTCTTCTTCTGTGTAGAAGAACAAGGACACAATATACATCATCAAAGTGTACAGTATAAAATGTAGGAACATCGTAGAAATAGCTCGTGCAAGTGACACACAGTGGCCTGTTTCCGTCGCCTGCGCAAATATACATAAGCAGCAAGTAAACACAGGGTGAACTCTACCCATCTTTATTTACTTACGATTTATAGCCCGTTGCGGACTGGTCACTAAAACTTAGATAATGCTTATTATGTGTGTAAAGTTCGCATTATTGTTATACGATAAAGAGTCAGATCTGTCTGTGTCGTCACTGTGTTTCTGGATGTAATCAATCGTCTCAGCTTGAAACTCAACTTGTTGCCTTCTGCCCGAAATTAAATACATATATGGCAAAATACAACGGCTTATTGTGAGAGTCTCAAATTAAATATTTATGAAATTATTCAAGAAAACAGATGAAAAGTGAGCCTTATGGACGAAACGACTGAGCTGAAAATGTTGAATAAGATGTCAATGATTTCAAAGTAACTTATTAAAAAAAACGATTAATTCGGAACCCTTTGCTCGCGAGTCCAACTCGCACAGAGTTGTAATTTTTCTGAAATTGACATTCAAGTGCCTAGGTAAATTATGTATTAAATAAGCAGCAGTTATGTTATATATATTATCTCAGCGCAGCGTAACGAAATATATTTTTAAGTGGATGATTAATTCATAATAAAAATAATCTGATCCATTAAAAATGTGTAACGGGGCCTCTGCGAGTTGGCTTCGGCCCCTCGTACGCCTACTAAAGGACCGGTGGTCCCGAGATTGTTGAAAATCATAATAAATAAAAATAATCATTTTATTATCTTGCCCCATAGATAAAATACACGCAATTAACTTAAACAATACATTTAAACTTAAAGCATAAAGCCGCGTGCGCGCATTGAAAGCAAAGTGATACCAAGAACCGAAAATAAATTAATAAACCAAATATTATGTACAAATACATAAGAAAAGGACACAACTGACAGCCAACAAACAAACCATAACAAACTTATACAGTCATTCACGTTAGGATCGAACAGCTGTGCTAATACAAGCGACTCGCCTGCTATATATTCGACTAGGTGTTCGTTATTTTGAGTTCACTATGACCTATATACAACGTGTAATAGAAATAAGCAATACCTGAAAAGAGGTCAATATACTCATCATTATGAACAAATGTCTTTATGGGGCCACACGTGAAAACGCGAAAGAAAATACGACAGAAAGTGGTGTCGGGCAGGCGTTGTCTATACAAATATATTATAAACCTTTGTGAAAATTTTGACGTTTAGAAAGTGTTATATCTGAGCCTAAATTGAGTTGCATTTGACATTGATGCTAGAGCTTTGTTCGCTAGTGGTAGAGCCAGTTCACTCACCCACAGCTGTAATATCATCATCACCTTCCTGCTCTTCATCGACTCATCATCAGGTGTTCCGCCGACTCAAATCGGCGTCGACTTTATCTTCTTCAATTTCATAAAATTGTCAATCACGATATCACTGACTTCCTTTTCTTTCATAATTATCATTCTTCACTAAATGGATGGGTCTTTTCTCCTTCTCCATTTCTTACTGCAATTTATAAGGGGTTTGGGCAGCATGTGTTTTTATTTCAAAATGATGTCTAGGCATTAGCGTCATCTTGGCAGGTTACTACTGAAGTTACGTTATTTCCTTCTTTCGTCTTTTGCATTTTGTCTACCCGGCTGTTACAGCGATTTATATTCACACTAAAAACACATAATAGACATAGAAAAAGCGACGTGCTATTGAATTAAATTAAGAAGACTATCGAGCTAAATAACACCTGGGTTTGTTAGAACGCACAAGACTGAAACCCAGATCAACCCTTGTGGTGGAATTAAGATGTAACTTCATGACGAAATATGTAGGTCCCACAGAGCGAAACCCTGAACTATTGACTGATAAGGTTTGGTTAGTCGTATATGTAATGTAATGTAATCATGTAATAAGCAATTAGTAATTAAATTGTCCAGATGTTATGGGGTCGTAACTGTTAGTACCGCGGCCGTAATGTCAGACTCCCTCAGATTTATCGCAGCACCTTGAAAGTACACGTGGAGAAATAAGTCGTAAAAATGTGCGTAAGCGTGACGTCGGCAACTGACGCAATTTTAGAGGTTACCTGAGGAGCCATACTCGTACTTAAAATGGAACTTGTACATTCGCATCTCCCTAATTACCCTACGTTCGGCAGATTGCGACTGCGATACGAAACGAAACGCTCCTTAAAAATTACGGAAATTCCTAAGTAATATTCAAAACGCGAAAGGGTACACGGTTAGACCATGTCCTGGATTGGGACGTAGGATTGTACCCCCCCCCCCCACGACCCCCAAAATTAGGAAAGACCAATGAAACGACCTTAGTAAGTTCGTTCATAATCAAGATCAGGCCTGTAATGTAACACATAACAGTGATGAACTGCATCAAGATAGCATGCAACTGTATCCTCACCAATACTATATCACTCACGATAACATAAATAATAAGCTCATTGGTCATGCAGACCACACTGTATAGCTCTTTTCTGAAATAATTAAACACGTATTTAAAACAATGTTTTTCATTTGAATCCTTCTTTGAAGTACGGTACCCAGTTACTGAGTTGAAGAGGTCAGATGCTCCACGTAAAACGGAAAAGGCTGGGCAGATGATGATTTGGTTTATTTTTTTGCTACAAAAATAAACAAATTTTATGACCTATTCAACGTCATCAACAATAGATTTCGCGTCACAAAATCGCAGCGATCAAGAAAACACCGATAACTATATAGAGCAGTCAACGCCCCTATTTTTATTTTCCTTGAGGTCATTGGGTTGGAGTTACCGCTGGTCTGGTATCAGTGAAGTGCGTGCGCGTCAGGAATCAGCGGCGGGTCACGATCCCGTGTCAATGTGGGGCTGATAGCAGCACGCGTACTAGCTGCAGTGACCAGAAATGGCGAAAGATAAGGTGATGTAGATTACAATTCGTGTTCTCGCAGTCACAGAAGTGTCGTACAGATTAAAAATATGGCGAAAATGTGTTCGGTGCGCTACCGTCTCAACGCTTTCAAGGTTGTAAGGACCATACATTACTTTTTTTGTACATTGACTTTTTTTGACTTTGACATAGCTAGATGAGAATCATGAAAAGCAGCATTGTAGCGGCATCGATGCCAACACAAAACAAAAGCGATTCGGACTCACGAACCGAGGGTTCCGTATCATAAAAGTGCACTATTTAGAGACATAGTTTTATTTTTCCTGTAATTTTTACATAAACATCTATCACATAGAATAATTTCAGGTATTTATCTATGCAAACTTCGGAGATAAAGGGGGAAACGGTGTTTTTTTTTCATTTTTCGTCAAAAGTCGATAACGGTGCGGCTTAAAAAACAAAGAAAAAATTTTTGCAAAAGAAAATCTAATTTTTTTTCTTCCTTGCATAATACGATAGTTGAGCAACTGTCGTCTAAAACTATTCCAAACAAGTTGAATGTTGATAGCATTAGTCATTCTTGAGATATCCAGCTGTGTGACAGACTGACAAACAGACTGAGTCGCACCATAAGGTTTCCTTTTTATCATTTTGGTACGGAACCCTAAAAAGTAACGCAGTGACATCTATACTACCAGCGACGACGAACTACATCAATAAAATCCAGCATCGCGGTATCAGAGATTTCCGTGCGATTTGAATATAAACAATAGCCCAAATATAAACCATCGGGAAGTTGCCAACCAGAAACATATCGTCTGGTCGAAGGATCCTTCCTTTTCTATGGAAGTTTACGGAGTTGAACACCCTGTTCCGCATAACTTCTATAGCATCATGAAAAATATGCTTTTTAGCAAAAATTTAAAAGCAGAATATGAAGCTGCAGCATCAGCTGCAACTATGGAAAAGGTTTGAGTTAGAACGCCGTCGTTCGTTCATTTGTTTGTCCACAAAAAGTTTTAAAGGTTGTTGTCCCATTTCTGTTTCACACTCAAGATAAGTTATCTCTGGCAGCATGTATCAGGTTGTAAGTTCAGCCTTCAGTAAGCATAATTGCTTAGTTATCAGTGTACAACTTTAGCAAGCACTACGATACGCTAATTTGAAGGTATTAACCACTCTATATGCGTAGATAGTGCACTGGCGGTAAATTGCAGTGTCACAGCGAATGCTAATGCATGTAATAGTACAGTGGGCATGAATATGCGGTAGTCGAGTGAAACTGACGTTATTTACATGATACACTGAGTGAAAACTGCCACCAGATGTTTTAAAAACAGACGAAATTTAAAGAGTATTTTCGAACAAACTTTCAAGTCCTTATTCTTGGGAATGGTTGAACTTATTTCAATGAAACTTGGCTCGCATAATATAATAAGATGCAAAATACTTAAGGTTAAATATTATAAGAACTTTTGCTCTTGTTGTTTTGTTTTGATTTCCATGTGAACTGTAATATATAATAATAAAGTACCATCATACATATAAGGTGCTATAAAATTATCTGCCAACCTCTTGAGGGGTCATTGTACTCATAATTATGAACAACTTTTACTATGGGACCCAACCTGAAATCGCGAAAAAAAAATCAGCTGGTCCCTACAGTTTGACGAGTTAGACGAAAATAAATGTAGGAACCAGCTGATTTTTTTTTCGCGATTTCAGGTTAGATCCTATAGTAAAAGTTGTTCATAATAATGGGTACAATGACGCCTCAAGAGGTTGGCAGATATTTTTATAGCACCTTATATTTATAAAAAAAACTAAAACAATTTTAATAAAAAATTGCTATTATTGTATAAACGAGTATTAAAACAAGCAAACGTCATCTAAAACTATTCCAAATTTCAAGCTGATAGCATTAGTAGTTCTTGAGATATCCAGCTGTGACAGACGGACAGACAGACTGAGTCGAACCATAAGGGTTCGTTTTTACCATTTTGGTACGGAACCCTAAAAAGAAAGGGATCTGTATCGTAATATACCTACAGTACTTAATTCGAATATATTTCGAAGATTCTACCAATGACGAATGCCATCGATATTTTTATTCAGCTGGCCGAACTTAAGTTTTCTATTTCCTCGTGTTAAGCGAGATACCACAGAACGTTACGTTTGACAATTTACAACAAATAGGTACTTTCGCTTCACTTACATTCATAATATGCGCGCCAGTTGTTTGTAGATGAATAGCATTACCAACAGCTACACGAGTCGACAAGATTCACTTTGCAGTTTACAGTAAATAGGTACCTTCTAAGTTAATTTATTTTTAAAGAAACAAGCATTTAAGTAGAAGCAAAACATCACATGTCAATACGTATCCTGAGACAAAACACGATGGTGGTATGTTGTTCAGTTGAGGAGTTATTTTTTTATTGAGTCGATCACGCCTGATCGAAAGCAATGGATGAGGTCTATGATGGAGCGAGCGTGCCCAGGAAATGCCTTAAGGCAGTACACCCACGCGTCGACGAAACACAGCAGGCTACTTGACACCGGACCCCGGTGGCAGGGTGGTCGAGAATCAGGCGGGTGTTAGCCCTACCACCGCAAGGGAAGGATTGGCCAGTCTTGTAAGTTAGGTGAGACTGTCCAGGATACGCCAAGCGCTCGGTTGCCTGATGGAACAAATTGCGCTAAACGAGGAGGCTCCTTCCTTCACGCATCCCTTAAATAGAGGAGATCCAATATCCACCTTCAGATTGCATCATGAGACCAAGTCCAGTACCATATTATTACATTGTTGCCAAATTTACATAATAATACCTAAGTAACCTATTTATAATGTAATCGGGTCCGAGGAAGGAAACACCTGCTTGAGAATTGGATCAATTTACACACAACATGCGAAAGAAGCAAGTTCATAAAGAAGTAACATTATTTTTGAGAGCGAGGGAGTAGGATTGATCGACTTCCAAAAGTTCCAAGTAATGCTCCTGAGATAAAAGTGCGCTGAGTGACAGACGCCCAGCAAACGCTGAGATGGTGACCCCTGCGGTATGGACACGCTCAGCGCAATTTGACTGTATCATTCTGTATAAACTTATATATGGATGGCATAATGACGTTGCAATATGCACACACACGCCGCATGCAGTGCAATAAAAATATTGGACAATGCTATATAATGTAGGTACCATTAGGTATGTGTTAACATGTAACAATTGTTGTTCACTCGTTGTAACCGTCGTCATGACGACAGACAAGCTTTTCCAATAGTTGCTACAAGAAACCGCCAGAGAGGACAGAAGAGGAAATCGACAGAATATTCAAATTCAGCAGCTTTTAGATGAAGGCACTCTGAAAAGTTGAGCCTCGCTGGTGTCGCGTCATAAACAAACCCCCCTTTATAAAGCAGGTGAAGATAAATATTTACCCAAATACGTTATTAACAGATTGATTAGACATTATTATACTTAGTAGTTTTCGAGTTTCTTTCCTGTCAGCAGTAATTCTGAAATAGACTATGTGTTACGGTGAGAGAAAAGGCTAGGTGGCGGTTCGGACTGACTACTGGAATCATTCACTGTCAAGGATGGTGGTATTTGGCGGTCTCAATCAGGGATTTATTCTATGTTTCTGGAAGAGCCCTGTCTATATATCGGTAGAAACTTTCGCCGATGATACGGATACCAATAATCACAGACCAAACAAATATGTTCGCTGTTTTGTATAAGAACAGCCGACATGGCGACATAATGATTACGCACTCACACCACCCCGTCGTCGGTTTAGCTGCATAACGTTATCGAAAATGTACTTATTTCGATTCAATAGTTATAAACATTGACGCTATACACATGCAAGGTAAAAATGATTGTGTTCAGTCTGTTATGATGTCAGTCGGTGAATAGGTAAGGGTTTCGCGTACAACAATTGTTTTATTGTTTGCGGAAGCGGATATACTCGTTAACGTAGTTTATTTCCAAAACACTGCAGCTGCATACGCGTTGCATTTTCAAATTAAATTAGAGAAACAGCCGGTGATAATTTCTCGGCACATTTATTTGTTCAATCAACCCTTCATAAACCTAAAAAGTGAAACACCACACAAAACAGTAGAAACTAACTCACAGTGAACTCGAGCATTACTCACCAAAGATTGACAACAGAACGACACAATCACTGCACTATTTTTCAACAATATTTGTAGGAAATTCAGGATTCTTATGACCGAAACTCGTACATAGTACGTACGTGTGTGTATGTTTGTCGCGTATGCGGTCGGCGCGCGCGCCTCGCTCCGCTGATAGACCCGTCTGCGTTCTGCGCGCGCAACGCACCGAACGCACCTCATTATTATGATTTTCGCATGTTTATTCTATTATATTAATAAAATATGTACATGCTTTTGACATAAATATGTATAGGCACAGCCAAAGTCTAGAACTCTGTCGCCTTTGTGTTCCACAACCTTTGACCCTTCAGCCTTCAAAAGCAAGAGTGCGGTGCACTCCATCGTAAACCTCATCCATCACTTACGTTAGATCGAGGTAGAGAGTGGCCGGCAAAACAATACATTACCCTCCTACCCATATCCCAATTTATTCGATGTCTTCTTCTTCCTTCTTAATTGCTGTCATCTCATTGGTTACCTCCTCTTTACTCAATCATCGTTCACGCCATCCACTCACCACTTCTTTTCTTCCTCTACTGTTATCATACTTTCAGCATGTAGTTACCTAAGTTCCTAAATTCAAGCAACTACATTTCATTACAGTTTTTTCGTATTTAGGATTAATAAATGTGTTGATGAAGCAATATCGATGTATCTAACATTGATATTGCTGTAAGGAACGCGAACGGTGCAGTACAACAATAGAATCTGTTTGCTAACCCAGCCGGCTGCACCTGCAGCTGCACTTCATTATGACAATCCTCCATCGTATTAAAGAAAACAATGACGGCAACTGCACCTACTCAAACACACTCACAATTCTTAGATTTAGAAAACAATATGGCTGTAATATAAACCTCACGTGCAAATATTTAAAAAATATAATAAGCAACAATATAATCTTACTTACTTAGACTTAGGCTGACTGAACGCACAGCAGACACAGTTGTTAAACAATCAGCAAAGATCACATGTGGTTCATTTCATGGGACTGTGAACCGGTTAAAAGTGCACCTAAAATATTTAATATATACCTGCTTCTTTTTTCTTTCTTTCTTTCTGTTTCATTCTTCACCATAAACTTTGAATGTGTTGTAGGTAAATGTGTTGAAAGGAAAGTAATTATACATTGTACTAAAATTATAAAGTCGTTATTCTGTTTATGGTACGTAAGGAACCTTACACTTTATCACAAGTTCTTCAATTTCTGTTAATACACCTATAACTAATTCTAAGGCGAGCTTTATGTCTTATAATTTTCCTGTTTGGAGGTTCCGAGGTTGTTGGCCTGCTCCAGGGTGTCAGGCAGCTTAGTCCCGAGGGTCTCAGGAGTCAGCAGCACCAAGAACCCTGACGTGAAGGCTAGCGCAGCAAACATGATGAACGGCAGGTCATCGAATGTTGCAGCACCCTGGAGAAAACACACAAGACATTTGAAAACTATATTATATTTACGCATAAATTTACAGAAGCGGACCTATTGCCTTAGGCATTTTCTAAAAATTAACCAGTAGCATTTATAGGTATAATATAATTTTGTCTTAACCCAGAAGACATAGGCAGCATTTGTGAGTTAACACAAAAAACTTTATCGTAGAGCAAACAAACAAAATAATAAATATCTATCATACATGATGTTTGTTAGTCATTCAATCAACCCGTAACGATATTGGGTATGCAGTCCATGACCTGGATGAAGATAATAATAGGATACCTACTTCCTACTCCGATAGCACATAATTTTCGACTTCTGTACAAGCTGGTTCATAAATCAAAAAGCAAAACTTACGATAGCCGGAGTAAGGGGGGCGGTGATGGAGCCTATCCTGCCGACCATGGAGGAGTAGGCGAACAGGTTGTGCCGGCACTGTGTCGGGTACAGCTCGGCAGTGTACATGTACAGTGACGTCACCACGGCCGAGATGCTACTCTTGCCGATCAGGTACACCGCCAGGGACAGACTGAACATGTCTGAAAATAAAGGCGGCAGTTGAATTTGATGCAACGTGCGTGTATTTTTTAACCGACTAAAAAGGAGGAGGTTCTTAATTCGACTGAACTTTTTTTAGAAGTGATATTAACTATGTAGTTATGCTTTTATAAATGAAAAGTTTTATGTCAACTCAACCTATCGCTGTATTAATGCTGAACATAGGCATATCCCAAGCTGCTCCAGAATTTCCAGCTTTTTGCATCTTGTCTTAGCCAGCCAAGTTTTTGTGATCGTTTTTCCATTTAGATGAGGCCGTACGCTTGTCCTTCCACGATCAAGTTCAGCCTACTGCCACTCTAAGCAGGTATCTACTCGTAACGATCTCTTTCAAATGAAAATCATATACTCACCGCTAGGCATGAGAATATAAGCCACTTGACAGGCAGCACAGATCCAAAATCCAGCTATGAGCACCGGCTTCCTTCCAATAATAGGCAGGAACAGCACTGCTATCCAGAACCCTGGGATCTCCGCCGCCGACACGGCCATGTAGTTTACGTAGGCGTTGCCGGACATGTTGACCGCGTTGATGGACAGCCCGTAGTAGATGAGCGTCATGCTGATCCACCACAGAGGGGAGACGATGCAACGGAACAGCACCCGTTTGTGCTGGAACACCTTCACGATCAGCCAGGGTTCATTCACGTTCTGCTGCTTCTCCCACGCTTTACGCTCCTTTTCCGTCTCCGCAGTTCTCCTCAAAGCATCTAATGACTTCTCTGATAACTGCTTCCTGTTTACTCTTGCAACATCCTTCAGCAGAGCCTCTGACTCTTCATATCTCCCTTTACTCATGAGCCAGCGCACAGACTCCGGCACTATCCAGAAGTATGCGAGGGTGAAGAGCTGTGGGATGTAGAGCGCCAGAGTGAGGGGTCTCCAGGCCGGCACTCCCCAGGCTATTAGCCCCATGATCACTTGACCTACTGCGAAGGATGTATTCAGCGAGGCTCCAGCGATGACACGGTATTTGGGACCCACCAATTCCAGAACTGTAAGTAAATTAACGATTTAAACGTAACACTTTGATTTAAGATAAATCGAAATACGCTTTATTGTAAGTAGGTAGACTACAACAAAATTAAATTATTAGTTAATACGATAAGGTGTTAGAGACTGTTTGATTTGTTCTCCAACAAATCGTGTTACATGGACTACTTTTGAAGAAACCACGAAAGTTACATCAAAAGCTGAAATAAAGTTTCCTCAGAAGGCAACAAAACAGTAGGTATAGTTGTTTTATCTCACGAGTGCGGGCGAGCCATGGTTGTGTAGGTAAATGTACGTGCACATTGTCTTAGTGTGCGTAAGCTTGAGAGCGACTGACACAAGCTCACGCACACTAAGACAATGTGCACGTACATTTACCTACACAACTATGGCTCGCCCGCACTCGTGAGATAAAACAACTATACTCGTATAATTTTTTTACAGGCAGACCGAGAAGTAGATGGCATGACAACTTAGATGGCTTCTCTGTGAAATGAATTGTCGTAAAGAAGCCCAACAAAAAAGAGAAATGGAAGGAACGGGGGCTTTTGCCCAGGAGTGGGACAGTTTTAGCTGACGAAAAATAAAACTGAAAACTCACCTAAAATATAAATACAAGAGAAAACTCCAGCCCCGAAGACAGCCTCAACGAACTGCGAGACCATAAAGCCGTAGTACGTGCCGGCGAAGTAGCGCAGCAGCCCGATCCAGC
Organism: Melanchra persicariae; assembly: GCA_947386135.1. NCBI lineage: Eukaryota > Metazoa > Arthropoda > Insecta > Lepidoptera > Noctuidae > Melanchra > Melanchra persicariae. The sequence continues at coordinate 711,202 of OX376655.1, read as the reverse complement.
CGGTGTTGAAGGCGTTGAGCGTGAGCGCCAGGCGCCGGCCCCAGCGGTCCGACACGTAGCCCGTGATGGGCAGCGCGCCCAGTGTGCCGAACGTGCGCACGAAGCCGATCAGCGTGCGACGCCATTCGTCACAGGCTAGGTCGTACTGTAAATAAATAACATTTTCGGATTCCTTTCCTCTTACGGAGTAGTAAGGTTCGTGCTTTGCTGTAGCAAGACCGACGCGGAAGGTTCATGCTATGTCGTAGCAAAACATCATGATTATAACAGACTATCCATGCATAGAAATGAATGAATGTCACCTACTAACATCATACACGACAGTGAGCTGGTTCTCATACACGTACTGCTGGCAGGGCAGCAGCGTGTCCCTGTCGAAGAGCTCTGCGGGACAGGTATCAGCACGGTGGAGGGCCGAGACATTGCCGAAGCGGTTGCAGTTGTCGAACGAGTCCTGTGTGGACGGCACGGCGTTGCCCAGCCAGGCTGGGGAGAAGTCCGGGTCCTCGCCGTCGCATTCGGGGATCAGACATCTGGAACATAACACGTCATATCATTGTATCCAGCTTCTCGACCACACAAACGTTAACGTAGTTAGAAGACGTATGAGAACAAAAACGTCAGTTGGTGTTTTATTGGATTTTGTTAATCATTAGGCATTAAAAAAAATTCTAATAGATAAAGATTTTTTTAATGAACGCATTTTACACCACAGTAAAAGTACCCACACTTCTGCCTATCACTTCGAGGAAGTCAGGGTCATTCTAGATATATGACCTTGACACTATATAAAAGAACAACGTCAAGTTATCAGTGATAGACAACCATAGGTATCTTCATAATAGATCTATGTAGACAACTTCATCATTGGCAAGTGACATGTTCGACGTTTGTATAACAAACGTCAAACATGTCAAAAAACAAAACATGCCTAATGTCCAAACGATAACAGTGTCCCGAAGCACAATATAACCCGAAGGCTGTGACTGATTTTGTATTTAATTTTGCTGTGCGAGGTAACAGAATGATAAAAAAAGTATATCTAAGCTAGTCCTTTTACCCGCACGTTGAAAACACACCATGTACCTACCAACTGTTATGTCGAAATTAGATTGCATTGATTTTTTTTTAAGTACTTTTAGGTACAATGTATAAAATAATTAGGCACATTTGTGAAAGTAACAGTCTTCTGACACTATAATTTAGAACTAAAAGCGACACAATTTATTTACTAAGTAATCTCGAAGGCAATATAAAATGCACAAGTACTCACCTAGACTCAATCCTGGCCGTAGTAAACACATATTCAGCATGAAAAGCAGCGAAGATCACCACGATGATGGTGAGGAGTAAGGTCCTCAGCTGGAACCTGCCGAACTGCCCTATCTCCTCAACCAGGATCGTGTCCAAGTCGACGTGCTTTCTGTCGACGTGCGCCGCCATCGCGACGTGCAATACAACCGAATTATCTCACAAACACTGGTGCCTACTATTGATAATGTTTATTATATAAGTATATCTAATTTTTGTAAGCTTATTTATATAAAATTATTGTTTTACTTGCGATATGCAGTTTTAGTGTTCCAGGAAAAATACCGTTTTAGTATTTTGGAAACATGCAACTCTTTCAAAAGTCTATAGGTAAGTTGTGGGGCATCGAAAGTTTTGAAGTTTGATTTTAAATTCTTTCTCTTGATAAATCTTGAATTCAAAAGTCTACCAGCAAAATCTTCGCACTGGGAAAGTGACATCGATCACGTTACACACACAACTGAGCGGCAGAAGTAACGGACACGTTTTGAGAGGGTGTAGCCGGCTCTATACCACAACATTTGAACCACATACTAATTTACATAATTTGAATGTCGAACATTAAAATACCTAGGTACGGGTAAAATGTCAACGTTCAAAACATCGAAAATTTAGGTAAATGTCGATTATAGCATAACATCGAAAATTGAATAGATCAAAGTATCCGACGAACTTTGTCTGTAATTATGAATGTGGTCTTGGACGACTGAGCTTGGGCACGAGCTTCTCTGCCTATCCACATGGGAGGACTATGGCGTCCGCAAAAAATTCTAGTTAGTAATCGTATACAAACTGTTTCCAAGTACTGACCCAAAGCTCTAATCTAATCTAAGATATTTATGTTGCAAACTTGCAAAGGAGATACGGAACCACGACTTGAGTTTGTCGAAATGTCTATAAGCGAATCCCAGCATGATTTACACAGCTGCATAGATTACAAAAATATTGCGTACGCGGTCTCAAAAATGGCTTTTCTGATAGATATGCTCAGACCAACAAAAAAAGGTAGACGGCGCACTGCGAACATCAAAGATGAAGCCATCTTTTTATCTATGTGTGTCTCGAAGGGTTGCCATTTTTTATTTTTTTTCCCTATAACTTGGGAAACAATACTTTATGGGTAAGCTAATGTTGTGCAAGTCAGCAAAAGTAAGATATTGTTGAGTATGGTATTGTAACTTAATTTTTTAGAAAGATCTATACCTAAGAAACAAATTTTTACATCACACATACCTACATTCAATTAAGTAAGTTAAGTTATAAAAGGTTGTCGAAGCGTAACAAGCGTAATTCATTATGTAAATTGTTTTAAAATAAAATAGGTAATTATATCTTTAATCACCTTTAATAAATTAAAAAAGACCACCATAACAATAGAACAATGACGTGTAAATGTTATGTTTATCATGCTTACATAAGAAATATTATTTATCATGAACAAATAAAGTCTTTTTCAACACATTTGCTCAAAAAAATGCATTTACGAAGACTGTATACATTACTCGAAAGTTAAATCTAACGCACCATACAATGGAATGTGCGGTAAAATAGGTACTCTCACCTAAGTATATATTTTACCGCCTACTCCGTTGAATAGCGCCGTACGTATCCTTTACAGTCTTTTTTTAAATTTATTTAAAGGAGTTTAAATAAGTACTAGAATAAAATATAAGCTCAATGATTGAACCTACTTGGAAGCGCTTTTGCACAATACGTTCGTCTCAATTTAATACTAAAGAGAAAATAAGACGAAAGATGTAGTTCCATTTGCAAATTCGCGCTATTTTCATACTACAAACGTCAAAGATTGTTGCGACTTTCCGACTATCAAAAAACAAAAAGTTTTTTTCAATACCTATTGTACTGTTTTCTCGCAAATGTGTTGAAAAACTTCAAATCTAAAATATTTTATACATTAAAAAAAAAGAAAATAGGAATATAACTCGAAGAAAGAAATCATATATTGTTTAATCGAATGGGGAAATATTAAATCGTATTATGGCAACCCTCACACTTAATGTCACTGCTTTCGTTTGTTGACGTTTTTGTTCCAAGTAACCTAAAATTCATAGTGAATTTATAATAAAAACGATGTTATTTCAAGTACTTACAAGTGAAAAGTAATTCCATGAGACTTATTATGTGTTTTGCTATTGTTTTTACAAATTGTTACTACACAGGAAGGCATAATTATAGTTTTCTATAAATGTTTTCTAGACGACGGCTCGTGACGTACTAAGAGCGATGAGCATGGTTTTAGTGTAGGTGTGTGAGTGAGCTTGTGTATTTACTTGAAGGAGCACGGTTTGGTGGCTTCACTTTTGATGTTCGCGGTGCGCTGTCTACCTTTTTTTGTTGGTCTGAGTAGATATGTAAGAGTATCTGTATGCACCTTACAAAGTAACACACTCCTGACTACCTCGCGGTAATCTTTGTCTACTACTGAAAACGTCGTCAGAAAATCATCGTAATCTTTGATCCCGTCAATAACTATCTTATCTTATCCTGTCATGTACCTACACTATGTAATATTTTACAGGATTATATAATTTCATGCATTTCACACTGCCAAATTTATCGGAATCTGCACAGTTCCTTATCTTGATTGGTAGGTACATATCCTTGGTGGCAAATTATCATAATCTTCTCCAAAGTATAACATTGTTATCTAAAGCATGCGCGGGTGCACGTGTGCACGTGCATCTTGTTGCACTTAGGTCTGTCTTAAATAAAACTCTCTCTCATCACATCTATTTATCTCACGCATAATATATTATAGTGAACTGTACAAGTTTATTCACAACATCTTATTTGTACTGTACTGTTGCATTTGTGCTCATGAGCACATGATGAAACAGCAGGTGTAGCGACTAGAGCCTGTGGATGGCGAGCGATGGGTAGCTCGTAGTCCTACAAGGACCTGCATTGCGATGAAAACATTTCACCGTGTAAGCTTACGTGGAGTGAACATAAGGTGAGTTGTCAATGCATACAAATAGAATGACAGCTTCACTTCGCGCTCACTCCACATAGGTAAGATTGAAGGACAAACTTAGCTTTGTTGTAGAAAAAATGTTTTCCCATAGCTACATCAATGTACGTCTCGCTCAATTCTTCAACCGAAAATTTAAGTTTGTAATCGCAAAAAATGGTTTTTATAAAATGATAAAACTACAAATTCCCAATACTTTTTTCTGTACTTACTTGTTCTGTAAGATCTTTCTTCTTACCAAATTTCATGACTCTAGAGGTCATTGGGAAGTTCCTTATAGGTTTTGATTCCCTTGCGAGCGGCCTAAGTAATTGATGTAAATTCAGCTTGATTCCTCCACGCGTTTTTGAGAAAAGGGGTCTTGACTGACGGACAGACTGACAAACAGACAGACGGACGGACACCAAACCAAGTGATCCTACGAGTATAAGGGACTAAGGGACGGAACCCTAAAAAGGTATAGCGTTTAGACTTAGACCTATTAACGCATTATGAGTAGGTATGACGGGGTGGCTGTTCAGCTGGTCTTATCTTAAGCGCTTACCGCTAATCTTATCCGATCATTAAAACTGGCTTAAACGTTTAAATCTACAGTTAATCGTTCATTTCAAATTGATTTAGTCATTTATTAGGTATAGATCAATCAATGACTCGGACGGTAGGTATTTTGCTTCAATGGGTAAGTACATAATTATTGATATGATTATTTAGTACGGTTCAACAGATATACATAGCTAGATATTGACGTTGGTAAGTGCAAACTGGACTGACAAACTGATGAAATGACTTTTACATATCACCAGTGGAATGAATAAATAACACTGCATCAAATGTTCTGTTTCTAGTTTTTCCTAATACCTATAGGTACGTATCGGTGTAAAGTTCCGTGTTTCGAAGACAAAATCGCCTTCCAGTTATAACTGCATTAAATAAAAAAAGTTAAACGACGTGCAAGCTAATCTTATATAATGTATATCCAGTAAAGGTACAGTCGTAATCATTTCTTAACATGAAACTGCTTATCGCCGATACGCTCAGCCTGCTCCAAGGTGTCGGGTAGCGTGGTGCCCAGGGTCTCAGGAGTCAGGAAGATGAGCGCTCCTGACAGCAGCGCCAGGGAGCCGAACAACACGAACGGCAGCTCGGGGAAGAACTGCGCGCCCTGTACACAAAACACCATCAATGGCATTTTGAACTTATTTGTTGGTTTTTTGAAGACTATTAGACAGAAATTTTATACTTACGTTATTCTTAGACAACCGAAACCAGGCGCTAGATTCTATTGTAATTGACTACACATTCAAAATAGATTGCAAAAATCAGTGTCTGAAAATTCTTAAATCTGAAAATTACATGCTTCTGGTTGGTACAGAAACATGAAATTTTCAGATTAGAATTTTCAGATATTTTGCAGAAGGTCCTCAGATCATATAATATATTACGAAGGGGCTTGTGGGAGGATCTTTTTTAATACTCATAATGTTATTATATTTATTATCCTTCCCTTATAATAATAGATATCTGAAAGATTGTAGGGAAGTTTGTAATTTTTACTGATGGGAGCCAACATCCACTATAACACACGTAACGTACATAGGTATGTACCTATAATTTTGCAATCGTTGATATTATGATGTTTACTAAAAAAAAAGAATAAGAATAATATAATTATCACGCCCAAATCAATAACTAAGTATATTTTCATTATCAATAAAATAGGTTACACTACAACAAACCAGAAAAAAAATAAAAGAGAATCTTACAAAAGCAGGAGTAAGCGGCGCCAGCATGGACCCGATGCGACCGATCATAGAGGAGAAGGCGAACAGGCTGTGCCGGTGGCGCGTGGGGTACAGCTCGGCCGTGTACACGTACACCGACGTCGCCACCATCGCGATGCAGAACTTGGCGATGAGGTACACCACCAGCGACGCCACGTACAGACCTGGGAGGTGACGTCACTGGTTAACATTAACCCCTTTAACTTAGAACGATACTGGTTCGCATCATGCAAGTTTGCCGCTTTAAAATTATGATTTACTATGATGCGGCGTTTCCACCTGCAACCAGCTCGGTTACTTGCAGGTGAAAACAACGGAGATGGCGACGAACATTTTTCAACGGCTTCGTAACTTTTGTCAATCCCACAGAAACCGTACGATACTCAGAGAGCGACCAACTAACATGACGCGAACTGTGCAGTAAAACAACAGCGCCAAAGTCTGGAGCATCGACGCCGAGTTGCTAGCCTGTCGGTTTTCTATCGGCTGCATTTTGGGGAGTATGCGACGGAATTGCGTAGTTTAATTCCGCCAAGCCCGTTCCATCATCGGACCACAAGACGTACGGCGATGCGCCACCGGTACATGGTGGACATCCCACCCACACGCACAAAGCGTTTTGGGAATACATTCATTGTCCGTACAGCTAAGGAGAGGAATTCCCTGCCAGCGTCTGTGTTTCCTGATAGCTACAACCCGGAAGTCTTTAAGTCAAGAGTGAAAGGATACTTCTAGGCAAGCGTGCTCCATCTTCGGCCACATCATCGCTTACCATCAGGTGAGATGGTGGTCAAGAGCGTGCCTATCAATAATAAAAAAATAAAAAAAAACATACCTTTAGGCATAAAAATATATGCAACCTGACACGCAGCACACAGCCAAAAAGCCCCTGTCAACACTGGCTTCCTTCCAATCTTGTCCATCAGGTAATATGCGGTCCAGAAGCCTGGGATCTCGACTGCGGCCACAGCGATGAAGTTCAGGTACTTATTGCCCGACATGTTGACAGCGTTGAGCGACAGCCCGTAGTAGATAAAGGTGGTGGTGATCCACCACACCGGGGACACGATGCATCGTATTAGTATCCTCTTGTGCCGGAACACTTGGACGACCAGCCAGGGCTCGCCGCCGCGACTCTCTGCCTCCAACAACGCCACCCGAATCGTTTCCTCTGCAGTTTGACGTAACGCGTCCAGTGACTTGTCAGATAATTCCTTCCCATTAACTCTTGCCACCTTTTTGAGCAAAGTTTCAGACTCCTCAAAGCGTCCTTTACTCATGTACCAGCGCACGGACTCGCTGATGATCCAGAAGTAGAAGATGGTGAGGAACTGCGGGATGTAGAGCGTGAGCGTCAGGGTCCTCCAGTCAGGCACGCACCACGCGATCAGCCCCAGCGTCACCTGACCTACCGCAAAGCACGTCTTCAGAGCTGCACCGATAGCGACGCGATACTCTGGACCCACCAGCTCCGTCACTGTCAAATAACATATTGCTTTAGTGGAACCAACGTATACTACAATATAAGCTGCTATTGACGAACCCTTACTGTCACATGCCTCTTGCTTGTTACTAAATGCATTATGAAAGTATATAATAGGTTTTATAGTAAGTACCTATACATAAATAAAAAATATATAATTTCATTAATTGCACGGTTGGCGCAGTGGTTGAGCAGTTTACTGCTGCGCTGCGTGTCGTGGGTTCGATTCCCGCACAGCACAAATATGTGTATGGCCTACAGATAGTTGTTCCGGGTCTGGCTGTTTGTGTATGTGAGTTTGCATATTTGTAAAACGCACCCACGATTCAGGAGAAATTCCTAGTGTGGGGCATCGTTTAAAAAAAATCAACTAGTGAGTGAAATTTTGGGTCTGGTGTCTGCTGTAAACAGCAGAACGGCTGATGTTATAAGGGGTAACTTGGGCTACTTTTATTTAAGAAAAAAGATTACGGTTCGGTGCAATAAAAAAATCTTTTCACGCAGGCGACGCCGCGCCGCGGGCGTATTTAGTTCATTTACAATCGGTAAAAAAATACTCACATAAAATATAGATACTAGAATACAAGCCGCATCCAAAGTTGGCCTCGGCGAACTGCGACAGTGTAAACCAGAGGTAGCTGGTGGCCCAGTAGCGGGACAGGCCGATCCAGGCGGTGTTGAAGGCGTTGAGCACGAGCGCCACGCGGCGGCCCCAGCGGTCGGAGATGAAGCCGGTGATGGGCAGCGCCGTCAGCGTGCCGAACGTGGTCACCGTGCCGATCAGAGTCCGCCGCCATTCGTCGCAGGCTAGCTCATACTAGGGGACAAAAAACATTGGTCCCAAATCGATAGAATAAAAAAAAGAAACGGACTTCCAAAAAACACTACAAAGTTCAAAATAATTTTAATTTCGGAAGTCGGTGTTTTTGGTTGCTTCTTGGTTATTTGACACCAGTGTTTTTTGGAAGTCGGTTTCTTTTTTTTTGTGAAAAAGTTTTTTATTTTTCACTTTTTAGTGGTACCCCACACCTATCAACATCACTCGAAAGTCACAGGAAAGCAAAAATACGCATTTTCGTATACATGGATGATTTTTCCACATATTTTTTCCAGCTATTTGGATTTAAAAACCAAACTACTGGACCATTTGGGAAATACCTATACCCTTTCTAACAAAAAAAGAATTTTTCAAATCGGTTGGCAAGTGACGGAGTTATGCGCGAACAAACATTAAAAAAAAATACAAATATCCGAATTGAGAACCTCCTCCTTTTTTAGAAGTCGGTTAAAAATAGAATTACTTTTTATTGTACACCCTACAACAATGACATTAGGAGCTTAAAAATAGAAGAGTACTTACCAACAATCGGAAAATGGGTGATCTTAGAAGCTAGGTAATTGTTCAATAGAGAGTGACAAATTTTGTTTATAAAAATCACCATAATAATTTTTCAGATGAAAGTAAATGATTAAAAATATGCCTAAAGTAGAGTTATCAGTTCATCTGAATAATAATTAACTTTTCCTATATGCCAAAAACTAAAAACCTATTTGTTAGATACAAAATATGAACCTTAGGTAAAGTGTTAGAATCTAATCTTAACCCGTTATGTGTCACTGTTGGGCGAAGGCCTCCCTGTCTCCCTTTTCACGTATGTACGTCTGTCCCCGGTTGTTACGGGCAGTTTTTGAAATAACTTTACTCGCAAAAGTCGCAAAGTAAATAAATGATTTACAAATTTTAGCTGACTCACGTCATAGACGACCGTGTTGGTGTTCTCGTAAACATACGTGTCGCAGGGCACGCGGGTGTGCTGGTCGAAGAGTGTGGCGGGACAGGTGTCATTGTTGACCACTCGCAGGGCTGCGGTGGTGTTGGCGAAGCGCTGGCAGTTGTCGAAGGAGCCCTGACTGGCGCCTGAGGGCACCGCGTTCTCCAACCAGGACGGGGAGAACTCTGCCGGCTCGCTTTCGCACTCCGGGATCAAACATCTGTAGCAAAATGAGTTACGCTATAAGAAATAAATACACGTTAAACTATCAAATTAATGCTGTCGGTGATTATGTTGTGTTTCTCGAAGATAAAGATGTCTAAAGCCCATAAAAGAACATTGATGGTATGTACTTTTGTTTGCATAAAGTACCTGTAAATAAGTAAACAACAATAGGATATTTAAAAAATAAACATCATCGAGCCATAGAGTCCATAGAATTGATGTAATAAATATGGAATGCAATACAATATTGCGTATTGAGTATTAAGCATAACGAGAGACAAAAAGACCAAGAGTTAATAAAAATAAAGAATAACCTCCACAAAATGTTGAAACTAAATTTACTAAAATATAAGCTAAGTAAACTAAACATTCGTACTACATACAAACCGCGCCTATTGCCCAGTAAACGGTTAAATCCTATATTCTACAACGCTAAACATTGTAGATTAAAAATTCTTTACTAAACTGTTACACTATTGCGTCTGTAAACTACTACTGTAAATTTACTAAATCCGGGGAAAACGTGAGCCCACCCCAGCAACGATAACTCCGTATAAGAACTGTTACACAATACACCGTGTGGTTGTTTTAAATTCTTATGTTTAAATTCATTTACCTGGTGCTGATCCGAGCTGTGCTGAAGACGTACTCCAGGTTGGCCCAGGCCACGAACACCACCAGCACCATGGCCAGCAGGAACGTCCGAAGCTGGTACTTCCCGAACTGCCCAATCTCCTCCACCAGGAGTGTGTCCAGTTCCACCGGCTTTCTGCTCCCCTCAGGTCCCGCGTCCTTGTCCAAACTCGCCATATTGTTCAGCACACAGCACACTGCACCCACCTACGTGCGTCTCTAAATAGTCTTCCCATATTTTATTTCAAAAATATTTTTTTATCTAAAACACGGTTATCTAGTTTATTGACTTATGACTGATCTTTGAATTCAAGTATCTTAAAGGACTTGGAACATACATATTTGTAAAACGTTGTACATAAATTACTCATAGCACTTTTTGAAATAATATGTCGCATGAAATATCGATCACGATTCACGTATAAAATCTGTTTACCTGCGCCAAATACCTACGGGATTTTTCAATGAAGCAGTTCTTAAAGTGTGTTAAGGCAAAAAAAAAACTGAAAGAGCAAAGATAATATAATTATGTAGGTAATCACCATCGTCGCGTCGGCTGTAGAATAAAAAAGAATAGCAAAATTGATTTGGCAACGTTTTAATAATATCAATACACGGTATTCTTTTCTCCTATAATTTTCGAGATCACGTCATCTATTTCAACAAAACCATTTTAAAGTATTTTTAAAAGTCAAGCTTTTTCACAAGTATCATGAAACGCGAAGTCAACGTCTTACTCATCATAATAACTTTAACTTGCCGACCAGCCAACAATTGCTGTCCCTCCATTTTGCCTCACAAACTTATAAAGAGGCAAAGAGCCACTGAACAATGTCTGCTCATCTTTAAGCTTTAAGCCCCAGTTGTTCGGCCTGCTCGAAGGTGTCTGGCAGCAGGGTGCCGAGCGTCTCCGGCGTGAGGAATATAAGAGCTCCAGCAAGCAGCGCCGTGCTGCCGAACAATACGAACGGCAGATCTGCAAACCATTGCGCAGCCTGCAACCAAAAAATCGTATAGGGAGACTTAAAATAATTTACTTGCTACAAAAAAGTTCCTATGCACTTACCAAATAGTGGATAGCTTTAAAATTTGGCCTTTTATTTAAACAGTGCCCCCTTCTGTCCCCACCCTATGTGCTTTGCGGTGCCTCCTGCTTCATACAATCTATTGTAAGCAGCAGGGGACTGACCTCTACTCCGCTATTACCGCTATTAACATAATTCCGATTGATTCAGGATGAAAAAACTTTTATTTAATTAACATTGTCAGTCCTGCTTGACCTCTAATGTTATGACCACGATCTGTCGGTCGACCTAGCTAATAGTCGCGCTGTTGTGAAACTTACACAGGCCGGAGTGAGAGGCGCAAGCATGGAGCCGATCCTGCCACACATGGACGAGATAGCTAGCAGCTTGTGTCGGTTGTTGGTGGGGTACAGCTCGGCCGTGTACACGTATAGTGACGTCATCACCATCGCGATGGCGCACTTCGCTACCAGATACACCGCCAGCGACGCCGCGAACCAGCCTACAAATGTTGACATGAATGAAATATCGACGTATATATGTAAATCCTAACTACTACTACTTATGCATAAAAGTGACAATACTAACCCTGAGGCATGAATATGTAGGCCACTTGGCATGCCGCACATACCCAAAAGCCTCCAGCCAACACCAGCTTTCGGCCAATCTTGTTCAACAGGAAATATGCAAGCCAAAAGCCGGGTATTTCAACAGCCGCCACAGCTATGAAGTTAATGTATTTATTGCCGGACATGTTGACAGCGTTGATGGCCAGTCCGTAGTAAATGAAGGTGGTGGTGAGCCACCAGACAGGGGACACGAGGACTCGGAGCAGCACCCGCTTGTGGCGCCACACCTGCGCAAACAGGCCGGGCTGCTCGCCGTACCGATTAACCTGGCGCTCCTCTAGCCTCAACTTTTCCTGCGCAGTGCTACGCAAAAATGCCAGAGACCAGTAGGATATTGACCGGCCGTTCACTCTCGCCATCTTTTGAAGCAAAGCTTCGGAGTCGTCGAAACGCCCTTTGCTCATGTACCACCGCACAGACTCGCTGATGAGCCAATAGCTGAGAATAGAGGAGAGTTGAGGAAAGTAGAGCGCAAGCGACAGGCGCCTCCAGTGGGGCACGCACCACGCGACCACCCCCAGGACCATCTGTCCCACAGCGAACGATGTGTGCATCGCTACTCCGGCGGCCACGCGGTACTTGGGGCCAAACAACTCCACCACTACAGCAAAATAAAGAATTAGAAAAGAATGTCAGTTCAGCAGTCAAAACATATTAGCATGTGATAATACAAACCAAAGAAGTTCTAACATTATAATCAGTTCTTTTGTATCTACTGCTTGCATTTCGGAACAGTATCCAGGTGACTGCTATCATTGTCTTTGACACTTATGCATATTATGTGACGATTTATATTGAAAGTCTTCTTAACCTCGTCTACGTCCTTATTTCAAAACACGTAAACAACTCACTCAATATATGACAACAAGAGAACAAGCCGGATCCGAAAGTGGCCTCAATAAACTCTAAAAGCGCGAAGCTGGTGTAATTGAACATCCAGAAGTGATTGAGGCCGATCCAGGCCGAGTTGAAGGCGTTGAACGTGACGGCGATGCGGCGCCCGAACCGGTCCGATATGTAGCTGGTAATGGGCAGCGCCGTCAGCGTGCCGAGCTTGCGGAACGTGCCCAGCAGTGACCGCCGCCACTCCTGACACTCCAGTCCGAACTTAAATGCAGACAAAAACATTATTATAAATACTATCTCCATACATGCTATCTTCGACTATCTAGAAGTAATTGAGCGTGTAGTCTCACGTCGTAGACGACGGTGTTAATATTCTCGTACACGTATTCGTCGCACGGCAGGCGCTTGCTGCGGTCGAACAGCGAGGCGGGGCAGGCGCCGGGTGACCTGGGCGCCGGCGCCGCGCGCCCGTAGCGCTGGCAGTAGCCCTCGCGGCCCGGCGGCACCGCGTTCGACACCCACTCCTGGGTGAATTCCGTCGGCTCACTCTCACACTCCTGGATCAGGCATCTGGAAAGAACACCCTAATATACCTGAAGATCTGGTCTAATCTATGATAGGTACTCCAATATTAACGTCAGTATTTTGTTTTACCTGGTAGGTATAATTGCGGTAGTGAATACATAATTCACGCTCGACAAACCGGTGAAGATCACCAGTATGACGCTTATCATTAAAGACTTCAACTGGTACTTCCCGAAGTCGCCAATCTCGTTCATGAGAATAGTATCCAGTTCCACTTTGGGCTCGATTACTTTGGGGGGGTCCGTTTGAACAGCTTTTGTTTCCTTGTCTGGGACCTCTTCTACTGTTTCGGATGCCTTGGATTCTGTTTGTTCGGGATTCGGATCCTGTTCTGGCTCTGGCATCTTGTTGCTAACCGGTTGACAGCGCGTTGATCACAGCCGGGTGCAACTACCACAATATCGTGACATCATAGTTCATGGACTTTATGTTGAACTGCTCTGTATGCCCTTGTGTTGGAGCACTCAGTGATGAAATGAACCGGTCCGTAACCTTCCCTCCCGGTTAGACCTAATCATGTCTTTAAACAATATTAGGATACAGACAAGAGTGTTATGATTTCCACGGACACAGTGTCTGTCGCGCAGGTAACGGAAGTCCTTGCTATTTAAATGTGCTTAGTCCTTCGACACTTACTTATCTACAACCTTAAAATAATTCCGGTCGTTTACATTAAAAGAACTATCTTAACCAAGCGTGACTTAGGTAATCTTCACATAAACATAATACTGAGAATTAGGGAACTAAGTTCCACCATGGTTCCAACTGCGTGTTGACGTGATCTGTCAAATTTTACATGAATTTTACCGACTTGACGATTACCATAGATAACCTACAATACAAAAAAGGTTTGAAAACTTTATTAATCCAAAAACTTCCAGTTCTTCTGAAATTTTAAAAGGAATTTTGATGCGGCGTTTACCTTCAATTAGAGAACCTGATTGGAGTATTTTTTTTGTGCGTAGGTAAAGCACTTGATATACAAAGCGAACAGGCGCGCGACCAGGGCACTGACAAGATAAAATGTATGGCATCAAATTATCGAAATATACTTAGCTTTGCGGGCGCGCCGCAAGACGCCATACATTTTTGTAATAGCGCCCCGGCCGCTAGCGCGCCCTGAACGCTTTATATATAAAGTCCCTTACCGACGACGCACAAAAAAAATCCGAAGTCTGAACAAACAGAGTCCAAGGTATCCGAAACAGTAGAAGAGGTCCCGGACAAGGAAACAAAGCAGTTCAAACAGAACCCCCCAAATAGTAACCGAGCCCAAAGTAGAGCTGGATACTATTCTCATGAACGAGATTGGCGACTTCGGGAAGTAGCAGTTGCTCCGATGACACTACTACCAATGCGAAAATCCACTTACTGGTCAACAATATCCAACGTCCTAAACAGCGGTCTTACTTGTCTTACAAATACTAAAATCCGTCGCCGTTGAAGCGAGATTGTCTTATAAACATCCAAGATTACACTATTTTAATATTAGCAGGATAGGAACCAGGATATAGACGTCGCCTTCCGCCTCATATACACATAGATAGATACTCAGGAAGTTTTGTACTGTCAAGGTCATAAAAAAAACAAACGTATTCTAAAAAAAATATATAATTTACAGGACGTCTTATTAACTAGGTACTATAATGAGTAGGTACAGCTATCGAGATCACGAGGGTTTTGACTTGCCGAGCTGCTCCGCATCCTCGAAGGTGTCGGGCAGCTTGGTGCCCAGCGTCTCCGGCGTGGTGAAGATCAGCAGCCCCGACAGGCATGCGAAGCTACCGAACAGCACTGACGGGAACGGCTCCCATACTTCCTGAGCCTGGAAGATAATTATCGTCAGTTAGTCAATCAACATGGCCTACTGGGCCCAAACTATAGGTATAACTGCAGTTAACCAAAGACCAGAAAAGAAGAGATTAAGGGTGAAATTGGCTAGCAAACTATGGCAGATGTGATGGCACTACTTTGTAATAGTTATGGTAAGAGAAGAGGACAAAGCTACAGGTTAAAGCTAGTTTCATAAACTTGCCGACCCGAGCCTCGTTTAGTACATTAGTCTGTTGGTCCTGCTAATCTATTTCCGATCCAGGCGAATAACCATCCCAACGGGTTATGTGAGGGAAGAGAGTGCACTTACCAGCGCGGGAGTGAGCGGCGCCGTGATGGAGCCGAGCCGGCCCACCATGGACGAGAACGCGAACAGGTTGTGTCGGTACTTGGTGGGGTACAGCTCCGCCGTGTACACGTACACTGACGTCATCACGATGGCGATGCAGTACTTGCCGAACAGGTACAGCGCTAGGCGCACGCCGTCGTTACCTGGAACAGGAACAATTGTTTTTGAGTGGAAACGACTCATCATCACGCCGGGTACATGATCAAATGTACCTATTCTCTAGTGTAAAGCAAAGGTAGGTACTTATACTTATAGCAAATCCACATTTTTGCCAGTTACGAGTATGTTTAAGTTTTATATGTACTTATAGCCTTCAACCCGGCAAGAATATAGCCTCAAGGATGAGATCAAGAAATGCCTGATAAAAGCGCCCAATAACACTGTCCAACCTGGGAATGGAACCCAGGACCACATGCTCAGCCGTATTGCTTGGGACCACTAAAGTATTGAAGCAGCGAGTAAGAATAGTTATTGCAAAACAGGGACAAATAAACATCGTACAAGATAATATAATAATTACCGTCAGGCATGAACGCGAAAGCAAACTGGCAGGCGGCGCACAACCAGTAGGCGCAGATGAGCACCGGCTTGCGGCCGATGCGGTCTAGCAGCAGGATGGCCGTCCAGTAGCCCGGGATCTCGATGGCCGCCACCGCCACGTAGTTCAGGTAGCCGTTACCCGTCATGTTCACCGAATTGATGTTCATGCCATAGTACACCAGTGTGTTCGTGATCCACCAGATGGGAGACACCAGGCACCGCGACAGAATCACGCGTGACCTGAACACGAGAATGGCCAGCCACGGCTCTTTCGGCTTCGGGGTGTTCTTCTCCGCTTCAGCTGTCGCACGCAACGCTTCCAAGCTCTTATCCGAAAGCACCGTCTTGTTAGCTTTGGCAACTTTCTTTAGAATCTGTTCTGACTCCTCATAGCGGCCCTTACTCATGAGCCAGCGGACGGATTCGGAGAGGATCCAGAAGTAGCTGACGACGAGGATTTGCGGCGCGTACAGGACCTGGGTGAGGGGGCGCCAGGCCGGCACGCCCCACGCGATGAAGCCGAGGATTACCTGCCCCAGAGCGAACAGCGTGGAGATGGTGGCGCCTGCTATTACACGGTACTTGGGGCCTACCAGCTCCGTAACTGTAATTCAAATTATAGATTCCAATAAACGCTTGTTAAAATAGTTCCCTGTGAAATTTTAAAATCATTGAATTGAGTTCTGCTTGATCAAGTTCAGGTAACTTTTGACACTCAATTTAAAATTCTCACCTAAAATATAGCAAGACGAGTAAGCTCCGGCTCCCACGGAGGACTCCAGGACCTCGAGGGCGAGGAACCACTCGTAGGAGTTGACGAAAGAGCGCACGAGGCCGATCCAGCCGGTGTTGAAGGCGTTTATGGTGAGCGCCACGCGGCGGCCCCAGCGATCGGAGATGTAGCCGGTGATGGGCAGCACCAGCAGCGTGCCGATGGTGCGGATGGAACCGATCTGCGAGCGCTTCCACTCGTCGCATGCCATGTCGAACTGGAAGGCGGAATACATCATGTAACATCACTACCAGTACCGAAAGTAGGTACAGCTACAAAAAACTTAGTGATCATATTTTGTGGGTTCGGTTCCTATGTCAGTGAGCAGCTCGGAGACAACATTTATGTTCCGTTAGGGCTTTAGGGTTCATGGTAATAGGCTTGCGACTGTTATGTAAGGCTAAATGTGGGAGGGTTATGTTCTTCTGAGGATCAAAGTGATGCTGTGTTAACTACAGATTCAAAAATCATAAGTACGTAGCTGTCTATGTCGTATACATAGAAGATTATGCACAAAATCTTGAAAACGAAGAATGCATGCAAGAGCGAGAAAATTGTGCCGGAAAATTAATTTGACAGACATAAGTTACTGGGCAGCAGGCTAGGAGCGCATCCTAGTATCTATAGTGCTTATCGCAAGAAAATATACTCGTAGCAGGCTGGTCACTACATTTATTAGCAAGTCATGTTTAAGCAAGTAACACCTATCCTATAATAGGAGGGACACAACGACAGCAGCTTGGAAATAATAAACAATGACTGATTATTTCACCGATTAGGTACTTTGACGGCCGGATTACGATACGTCGCACGATTCCTTGTCCCTATCAACATTAAGTCGGTAATTAGCTCATTTGAATAATAAATTACGCACATCGGCATTCCCAAACAAAGCTTTTTACAACTTGATTGATGCTATAAATGTTTCCAAAAATTAATAGGTAGGTTGTTAAAGAGTACCTACATAAATTGTAAGAAAATCATTTAGATAAAGATCTAATTCTTCGGAAACAAAATATCAAAATCAGTAAGTAGATATGGTTTTTTTTTCTAGTTTCTTTATTTCAGTTTAGCTGTGCTCATTTGGATTTCAGTCAGATTTACTAGTGTAAAGTCTTTACTATTGTGAAGAAAATCAGTCCTTGCTTCATGCAATCCTATGTAGGTACTGCGATATTGCTTGACCCATTAATGGCTCACATATTGCTTCCCGTTAGATATCTTATCATGAACAAACATAATCAAAGAATTCACATATTAGTGATTAAATAAAGGTTACGTAGATTAGACAATAGATTGTATTATTATCTACTTTGCCTGCAGGAAGGCGATACCACTTACCTACTCGTATTATCTATGTATAATCTCGTACATAATTACGAGTAGGTATGTGCACCAACTGTTTTGGTTACAACGTAGTAAAAACAAGCAGCCCACCTAACAACAATGATGAAATCAAATACAAAACTCATGAAAGCCATTTTCGCGTGCTTGAATAACAAAATCTCGTAAGAGTTAGCTCGAAGCGAATGCGAATGGTCACCATCTCGATTATTACCTACCATCATTAATTATTACCTTCCTAAACTTATCCCAATTATGTTACCGGATTGAGCTTAGTGCCAGCATTACTTTGAATACCTATAGGTAATGCGTAAGCACCTTTACCTGGGTATGCTACTATTAAACTGAACCAAATCTAATAAGGCAGTCAAATAATACAATAGTTAACTTACGTCATAAACTACGCTGAGTTGGTTCTCATAGACATATTCGTGGCAGTCTTGTGTCCTGGAGGAGTCGAACAGCGAGGCGGGGCAGGTGCCGTCGCCCACCACTTGGCTGGTGACGTTCACGAAGCGCTCGCAGCCGTCGAAGGAGCTGCCGCTGGCTGGGATGGCGTTCAGCACCCAGGAGGGGGAGAACTCAGGCTCGGGCCCGTCGCACTCGGGGATCAGGCATCTGGAGATTGCAATGGGGATGTTAGATGCTATTCTAGTTCTACGTTTCGTTGATGCCAATCGCTTATCAGTCAATAGGTATTTATTGGGTTATTTTTAAAAGAATAACAAACTTCCAGTGGGTAAAAGTACTCATGATTATAAACATCTTTTATACTTATTATGTTGTTTATGTACCTAGTTACCTACATATATTAAATGCACGTATGGAACCTTCTCTGAAAAACCGAAAAAAAAATCTGCTGTCTCATAAATTTCCCTCGGGTGAATAGGTAGGTACCTACTGCATTTTGTATGAAACAGCAAAAACTTTTCGTCACTGAGTGACAGACAAACAAAGCACAGCCGAAACTGCTGGTCGTAGTAACTGCTGGTCGTAGTAACTGCTGGTCGTAGTAACTGCTGGTCGTAGTAACTGCTGGTCGTAGAAAGCTGAAATTTGGCATGCAGGTTGTAAAAAGCCATTGGATTGCAACCTAACTGACTCCGGGTCATTTCCTTGTTGACTGGCCGCTGACGTCACTCCCGCTGCAAGATCGACAGAACCACTCCACTGCTTCATGTCTCGTTTCCAACGGATCGAGCAGTTATGCCTGCATTTATGGGCTCGTTGTATTAAGGAGTTTGTGTCCAAGCTGCAGCAAAGGACAAAGTGCAAGCGCAGTGCCTGCAAGGATACGCTAAAGTTGGGATCTCTGGTCAGGTTGGAGGACCACCTTCCTCCTCTTAAATGGAGATTGGGAAGAGTTGTCGCCATCGATGGAGGTTCTTTGGGGAGTGTAGGGGTGCACCAAGATGTCATTTGTCTGTCGTAATGGCTATATAAAGCTCACTTTACGTATTGAAACACTACGAAAAGTGAATTTTAGCCATTACGACTAGTGACGAATTATTGTTGTGGTTTGCATTTACGGAGGGACAGTTTTAAAGTCAAATTATTAGTTTGCTTGCTTGAAAATCAAGAACTCTGAAGTCCCTGGCATTTACAGCAATTATAAATCTGACTTTGCATACGGATTTCCCTAGCAGTTTAAATATGTATGAGATCTGCATTAATAATAACTTGCTGCCTGTAATGTACCCACAGCTTTGTGTCGAGATAACAAGTTCAACGTTTACCTTAAAGCTTCGAGTTTGACCTTTTTTTGCAATACCTAAGTACATTGACTGGACACACACTATCACTTGGGTAGTATAATATTATAGGACGCAGCTCCGCGCAGCTCCGCACAGCTCCGCGCAGCTACGCTACAAATAGCTAGAGCGGAACCTCCGAAATCGGCGACCGGAGGAGGACCGCGCCGGAAACCGGAAGCGCCGGGAGAGCTCCCGTCGTGCGACTAACTTATTACGTTATACATGTGGAGCCTGTAGGTACCTACTACATTATACGACCATTATGTTATTTACTTAAGATACATAATATTCAATGGTAAAGAACTTATATGGAAAACTATAAGTAAGTAATGAAGCAGTTGCTTCCGAACAGGTTCCTTAATTATAATGTAAACAATAGGCAAACCAGTGCTGCAAGTAGTATAGGTACATAAGCTTTCTGTTTGTTAACCCGGCAGACAAATGTGGATTTTTTATTAAAATGTTTTTTACCTTGTATTAATCCTAGCAGTTGTGAAGATATATTCTCCGGAGGCGAACGCGGAGAATATGACCGGGAAGGCGGCGAGCAGCAGCGTCACGATCTGATACTTCCCGAACTGTCCCACCTCCTCCACCAGGATGGTGTCCAGGTCCACGCCCTTGGACGGCTTCGATTCCCCTTTCTCCTCGGTCGTCATGCCGACTGGTCCTTCGAGCCGGATACCTCCTAACTTGCTAAGCGGTACGCGGCCCTGCGCGACCGCCTCAATAATGAGAGCACTAACACCATCTAGGCCAGGATTAATCACCACAGCGTCATCACAGGTTATCACTTAGATTAACCAAATCATGCAAATATATTTTATCGCTGAAGTTAAGAACAACAATGAAATTAATAATCCAATTGATATCTGCTTAGAAAACTGCACGCTATTTGAGAAATTTGTAGCTTTACAATAAGGGGTAATGTTGCTTGAAAAGGTATCAAAAGTATTTTTATAATCTTTTATAAGTCACACGTGACGTGAGTTAAAATACGAATATTTATCATCTTTTTAATTGTTTACCAATTTATTGATAACGTAATCTTATTCGCTTCCGATAACTTTGTTGTCATGTTTCTTGCTAGATATCACCAATGTCCTTCTGCTTACTCCTTTACTTAATTGTTATTCTTCCTAATATTATAACAGGATGATGGAAATAAATAGGAAACTAATCCTTAAAATTATTTAATAATTGGATACAACTAGGCATAACAATGAATCACTCGCTATCAGAGTCCACAGTGGAAGTCCTTTCTCTTTTAAGTTTCATAACTTGCCGGTCTCTTAACTTCAAGCTGTTGATGAGCTTCATCACTTGTATCCGGAACTCAAACTTGGAGGATTCGGAGAGCTTCTTGACAGAGGGTGTGATGGATTTGAAGAAGGATCTATCTTCGTCTTCCTCTTTTTGAATGAGGTTGGCGAGGACTGTGATGATGTTCTCTTCGCTTTCTTCTTTACTGCTGGCGACGCTGCCGTACTCCAGCTTGGGTCGTTTAGCTGGCGTATTGGCTGCCTGCGGGTCTGCGCACTCCTCGATGTCCACGAACACTTCCTGCAGCCAGTTGTGCGAGCTCTCGTTGTCTCCGTCGTCGTCGTTGTCCATCCGCTCCTCCATGTAGCTCTTGTTGCTCTTCCTGTCTCCCTCCGCCAGGTAGATCGGGTCCAGGAACGTCAGCTCGTCTGCATACACGTACGGTCTTCGTACGCCGGGTTTTCGTGATTTCACGTATGAATCTCTGACGTTGTACCATTTTCTTGTTATTATATTACCTGCGAATTATTCAAATCTAATGAGTAGTGTTTGTTTTCATTTTTGTGCTTATACGACTCAGATTATAAAAATAACGTTACCTACTAATGGCGTTTTTGTAATTAATGTTTAATTAACAGCTGTTGTAACTAATACCTAATCCAGTATTGACTCACGAGCAATAACTCATTTATTTTCTAGCTCGAAACAACGACAGTGCTGTCTGTCTATTAAAATGTTCCACAACAAGCATTACCTGAATTTAGGGTAATTAGGATTATAATTACCCTGAATTCATTAGTATACAAGGTTTAGGTTACTTTTTCAATATTAATGAAATTTCTGATTATTATTCTGTTTCTGTTCAAACAGAAACCAACTCAGGAATTAGGGTCTCTGACGAGTCCCACCAGATTCCGTAGGAAACTTACACAGCAACGCCTCATTCTCATCAAGCTTCCTATCTGTAAGGATGTACCTCTATCATAACTGAAGGACCTCCTTATGGACCCGGAGAACATTAAGTGGCTCATATTGTAGGGTCAGCTTCCAGTCGAACTGGATGCAGCTGAGGACTAGTAGTAGTATGGAGCTAATGTCTATTTGACCCCCACAATTTTGACTTGGCAGGCAGACACATAAAAAGATCGCCAGTAGCTCACCTATTAGATTCTTCTTGTGATCATCGAGGTTGTCGTAGGCGGGCTCGAACTCGAGGTAGATCTCGTGCCAGGCCTTGTCCTTCCCCGCTTTGTCGCGGTAGGAGGGGTGGCAGCGGTCCCACAGGCACTGCTGTGTGCGCACCAACCGGATAAGCTCGCGTGTCGCGATCATCTTCTTCGAGAAGTGCTGGACCGTCATGCTGGACAATGTAAAGACCAGCTGTTAAAACAACCCTGACCGCCATCTTAAATTATGTAGTCTATGTGTCAGTTAGATATTTTAAAGTAAAAAAGTTTAATAACAAAAGCCCTCTTTTCTAAATTCGCCTATGCTAGCCCATTGTTGGGCAAAGGCCTTCTCCAAGTCCTTCCAGGTTTTTTTTCTTTTAACTCGAACCAGCTCATGTTACGCGTCTAGTAGTCTCGCCACCTCTGTGTGGCCGCGCCATCCGCCATCCGCGCTCGGGCACCCATTGTGTGGAAACTTGTAGCGTCACGTATTTGCATTTGTGAACACACCATACCTAGTACGTTAGTCCACACCTACTGTGTTATTTAGTACATTAATTTACATTAAGGTGGAAGCGCCAGGGTAGCACGCGTAATTCAAATTTTCTTATGTTTTTTGCAATTTGCAGGTCAATGTCAGGTCGTGTCTTGGTCAAAATATGATTCCCGGCCGTAGCAAGTATGTATTTATAGAATAATACAGTTCTGTAAATACGTATGCTACGGTCGCGAATCATATTTTGACC
The DNA here is from genome assembly GCA_947386135.1 of Melanchra persicariae. Classification (NCBI taxonomy): domain Eukaryota; kingdom Metazoa; phylum Arthropoda; class Insecta; order Lepidoptera; family Noctuidae; genus Melanchra; species Melanchra persicariae. The sequence goes on along the minus strand of OX376655.1, from coordinate 688,150 downwards.
GAGATACATACAACCTGATACTGACCTGCAAATTACAAAAAACCTAAGAAAATTTTGATTTCGCGGGCAACCCTGGTGAAAGCGCCAGGGTAGACCGCGAGCCCCTTAAGTACAACTTGAATTTTCACTCCGTCTCCGAACCATCAACCTCATCACGTTTGCCCACTGGCACAGTGCATGAGGTAAAAAATTTGCATAAGCCTCCAAATAAAATGGATGTGCTCGTACCGAGCCTGCGTGGGTTTAATTTAAAACCCTGACAGTATCTTGTTGATCTATCTAGCACACAAGGTGGTTCTAATTGCAGTCTTAGGTTCGATTCCCGGATCCCGATTGCTCGGTGTGCCAGTAATAATAATAATAATAATAATAATCGTTTATTTATACAACAGGGCACATTTACAATAAAATATCTTACAATAAATTTTACAGAACACAGTTGCTGATTTGCCTGAACTAGATTGAAATCTGTGTTTCAGGCTAGATAGCGCTAATGTAAAATTAATAATAAAATAACAATTTATCAACTACCTATGATAAAAACTTAAAATTAAAGGACACATAACAATTTTATTTACACACAAAAAGGAGGTCTTCTGTCTCTAAGTACGAGATGCTTAATAAATATTGCACAATTATCTTTTTACAGCTATAATAATTTAACTTATATATATTTAGATCCTTGTTCAGTCTATTGTATAGAAATGGACCTAAAAATGTAAAAAATCTTTTTATAAAAACAAATTTTGAGAATGAGTTGGACTCGCAGACAATATCATTCCGTCTCTTATTGGTCTTTTCGGTGCTGTAAGTAAGCATGGTGTGCTGTTTTAATACCAGTTGCATAAAGAAAAGCTGGCGAACAGTCAGTACGTTGCAGGATTTGTATAGGAGATCTGTGGGATATAGAAAGGGATGGAAATTGGCTACTTTTAAGATGGCTCTCTGAGCTCTTTCAAGAGGGAGTAAGTAAGTTTTGGATGCTCCACCCCATGAAGTGATACAGTACTGGATTACGGATTGCCCAAGGGCCAAATAAACTTGTGCGATTACTTTTGGATCCGCAATAGTTCGCAGTTTTTTAAAGACGTAGATTAATTTGCGCACTCTTTTAACCAGACTCTCAATATGTGGTCGAAAAGAGAGGGTATCGTCTATTATTACTCCGAGATATTTAATGTTGCTTGTTTGAAGGATAAAAGGACAATCACATGTACTGATAGTGTGGAGTGCACATTTATGAGCAAACAGATGAGGATGAGTAATGTTAGTATGAGGCTTGCGCATGGAGAACTGAATATACACTTCTGGACACATCTATTGGCCCACCTTGTATTTTCAGTTTCGTTTGGTCCTAGCTAAAATTTTATATTAGGTCGAGCAAAAAGTTTTTATGCAGTTTTGAACCTGGCACATTCACAATTTCATTCAATAGTCTTTTTTTAAATTTCGAACACAGAATTTAAAGAAACAAAAGACAATTTGGAGCCTGTTTGTTGATATCAAACAATCGAATACTAAGAAAACTTGGTTTTATTGGTTTACTTGGATTTAATTCTTGAAAAAGTGATTGATATCTTTGGTTTAGCAACAAACATTACTTATTCTTAACATTAAGGTGAGGTTCTATCAATAATCTATGGATACTTCACCTGAAGTCGCCGCCCAAGCTGTGGCACTTATTCAGGCCGGACACAGCCAAAGAAACGTGAGTGCTCAACTTAATTTAAGTCGATCTGCGGTCCGAAATGTTTATAGGAGGTACCTAGAGACTGGCGGCTTTGTTCGTCGCCAAGGAAGGCCAAGATCTCGGGTCACAACTGAAAGGCAGGATCGATTCATCGTGACGACCAGCTTGAGAAATCGTCACCTTACCTCCATTGAGATACAAAACCAACTTCGCGACTTCCACGGAGTATCTGTGAGCGCTCGAACTGTACGGAGAAGGTTTAAAGAACGCGATATGGTACCACACAAGCCAGCTAATGGGCCCAAACTAACGCGAGCCCACCGAACAGCGCGCCTTCATTTCGCACGCAGTCATTTAAATTGGACACAGCAAGATTGGAGCCGTGTACTCTTTTCTGATGAGTCTAAAATTGTGTTACATGGCAATGATGGAAGGAAGAAGGTCTACCGACGTAAGGGAGAGCGTTTCGCACAATGCTGCTTTGAAGAGAGGGTTGCTTATGGCGGTGGCTCATGGACTGTCTGGGGCGGTATATCCGCGAGCGGCAAAACTCAACTTGAGGTTGTTACAGGACCACGGCTGCCAACATTAAATGCTGAAAGGTACATTCGTTAGTGCTTACAACCTCACGTGATACCATACGCGGACTATGTGGGCCCAAATTTCCTTTTTATGCATGATAATGCAAGAGCCCATGCGGCCGGCATCGTCAGGGAATATCTTCGGGATGTGAACATCACAGTTATGGACTGGCCAGCCAGAAGCCCAGACATGAACCCCATTGAGCACATGTGGGACGAGCTAAAAAGACGTGTTAGGGCTCGTCAGCCAGTTGCCCAGACGATGCAGGAGTTGAAAACTGCCATAGAAGAGGAATGGGAGATGATCCCTCAAAATTTCATAGAGCGGTTGATAAACTCTATGCCTAATCGTATGAGAGTTGTGGTAGATGCCCATGGAGGCAACACGCGTTATTAAATTAAACCTTTATTTGATAAAACATGTTTTTTATTCAAAAATCAATTGCCTTTAACAAGGCGCATATCCGACTTGTTAGGCGTAGCTCCATGTCGTATGGTATTCTGAATTCAAATTTAAAACAATACGATCGAAAAAGATGGTAAAATGTATCAGGTTTAAAACTGCATCAACAGTTTTTGTTCAATCTAGCAATCATATTTCGGTAGGGGCCATCGAAACCTAAACTCTAAAGTGGGCCAATAGATGTGTCCAGAAGTGTATTTAGTCTTGTCAGCATTTAATGTTAGTAAATTACTTTGAAGCCAGTTAGTCACCTTATTGAAACCTAATTGAGCGTATTCGTACAATTCTTTACTGGTTTTGGCGGTAAATATTAAGGCCGTGTCGTCGGCGTATGAAACAATTTTGCCATGTTGTATATTCAAATTGCACAAATCATTAATATAAATGAGGAAAAGGGTTGGGGCCAAAATGCTGCCTTGGGGAACACCAAAACCAGTACTTTTTTGCTCATCGCTCGTAATATCGTCTATTCTAACACATTGATATCTGTCGCCTAGGTAGTCAGCAAATAGTTTCAGCGGGGTTCCCCTTATTCCCATAGTCTCTAGTTTGTTTAGGAGCTTAGAAACAGACACTGTGTCAAAAGCTTTCGCTAGATCAAGGAAGACCCCTAACGTCTGGTTTCCTTTGCCAAGTTCCTCTGAGACATAATCAGTCAGGTGGTGCACCGCATCGGCTGTGGATAATTTGGCTCTAAAACCAAATTGCGTAGATGATAGTAAATTATTTTTTTCTAAATAATTAACTAACCTGCTATTTAAGATTTTCTCAAGAATTTTAGAAATTGATGAGAGTAATGATATTGGCCTATAATTATTAACCAAAAGTTTGTTCCCGGATTTAAATATAGGGATTATAACTGCTTTTTTAAGGCATTTAGGAAAAATGCCTTCAGAAAAACAGATACGAAAAATATAGGTCAGGGGAGGTACCAAGATATGCTTGAATTGTTTGAGGATCTTACTGCTAATATTATCCCATCCAACAGCACAGTCATCTTTTAGTCCACTAATAATTCGTGTTATTTCGTCTTCGTCAGTGTCAAGCAGTCCGAACGATTGCAGTGCGTGCTTATTATTCAATGCTTGGGAAGGTGGTTGATCACTGTAATGCTGGGGTATCTGTTCGGCAAGACTTTTCCCAACATTGACGAAAAAGTTATTGACATGGTTGGCTGATGAAAGAGGCGAACTATTAGTTAACAACAAACTCGAATTTGATTCACGCTGTTTTGACATGTATGTGACGTTTTTAATATGTTTCCAAAGTTGCTTGCTATTGTTTCCTGCTCTGACCAATTCATTTTTATCATGATTCCTTTTCAAATTCTTTAAGAGATTGTTACAAAAATTCCTGTATCTTTTATAAGTCGTATTAATGATACTATTACCTGGGTCTCTCCTAGATGACTGATGAAGTTTGTCTCTGTGTCTTATACACCGGATCAGGCCAGGAGTGATCCAAGGTTTAATATTATTAAGTTTCTTGTTTATTGTAATAACAGTGGTGTTACGTAATATTGCTAATTGCACTTGTTTTATTAAGTACGATAAAGCAAAATTTGCGTCAGCAGAATTGTAAACTGGGCTAAAGTCAAGTTTGCATAAATCATATTCGAGTTTGTTAGCATTTAATTGTGTTTTGGTCTGGGGACGATTCAGCTTAGGCAGCATTAAGTTTAAGGTTAGTAGAACAGCGTGATGGTCAGTAATTGTAGAGTTAGTAACAAGCGTAACATATGATAAACTGGATTTGATGATCATATGGTCGAGGCAGGAACCACTATCATGAGTAGGCAAGGTGTGCGCAGGTAGAAAACCATGGAAGGAGCAGATATTCAGATACTCTTGGGTCCCTGCATCGCAGTTATCAGCATTTATGTTTATATTTATGTCACCTGTTAGTATGACATTATTAAATGCGCTTAGGTCTACAAAAATTTGGTTTAAGGCAGCGTTAAAGGAATCCAAGTTTCTAGCGGAAGGGGATCTATACATGGCGACTATTGCTGTAGTTGTACCAATTTTGACCAGTGTGCATACCTACTAGTAAATTTTCAATCCGGTGTTCGAATTTGAAGAAGAAGAAGAAATAATGAAAAAGGGTTTAATATTTGTGTCTGTTACGTGGTTCATTTCGTATTAAGTTCCTGGACTATACAATTGAAATCAACATAATTTGGTGTAACACCCACTAAATTTACTCGTGCCGACACTGACCTCTCGCAAAGTACGTCACGGTTTTATTATTTCAAGGCTTTTCAAGGCAAAAGGTGAATCAGCACCTTAGACCAACAGTTCTACTCCGGGCTACGTCATACACAATGATTGGACCTATATACATAATATAGAGTCTATTAATGTTTCAATACGGTATTGGACATCAGAGCAAGGCCATAGAAGTAGGGCATCGTGTACAGGCGCCTTAATGATTTATTTCTTTGTCGCTTGTCATTGTTTGCGCATAAGAAAGTACCTATTGAAGAAAATGTGGTCAACGTCATACGTACCTAAACAAAAAAATGCCATTTCCAAAACATGGCTTCATACTAGTTCGTACCTAGTACCTACCTATGCTGGATATGCATGCTCCATATTATTTTATAAGTACCTACCTAAATACAACGACTGAATAGGTAGGTATAATTATGTACTTAAGTAAGTACCTAAGTACCTACCTATATTTAGGTAAGTACCTACCTAATTAATCGAGCTGACTAATTACGGTAATTAGCAACTTATTAACTTTACCAACTTAATAAAGGCAATTCATAATTTCGTCATCATAACACAATGTGCCAAAGTATAAAATTTATAGACAGATAGACTAAAAAAAACTCGGATTATGTGACAAAAGTTCACGGAGAACAAGAGCACAATATGGGTAAACACCGCTGACCTTGAACCAGTTTGTCGAATATTGAACCGAGTTTCGCGCCAAATGCACACCGAGCGACCTTACGCCCCCGGCATAAAGACCAAAATAGAACGTCCGTGGTCCTAAGTGCAAGCAAAGTTCACTTCGACTACGTTAGTGTCACATTTTACTAAATACCTATTCTCTAATTAGTTTGTGCGAGTATTGTCGCAAATACATAATAGTCACGTTTCGAATCGTAGGTACGTTTATTCGTACGAGCGAGCACCAGACAGTCACCCACCTTGTGTTTGTATCCGAGTCCGACATTATCGATGTCTTCAAACTGCTCCTATCCGGTTTCAAAATGGCGGTTTCCTTGAAATTTCTCACAAAAATCACATCAAACTACACGGAATACATTTTAGATATGGAAAGGTCACGGGAATATTATAATGGGGGAATATTTAGTGGTAAACGTTGTGCAAAAATGCGTATATTCCCCTAGCGAGTTTACACAATACTGTCGGCGGCGGAGCGGAGCGGCAGCCGTGCGCCGGACGGCCGCTATCCGGTCCGCGGGACGGCAACGCCGCGCACTAGAGTTGGAAGTACGGCAACGTTGCGCGCTATCTTGTATAGGTACAGTTTACCTACTTTTATACTCATTCATTGATGATGGTGTTTGTTGCCAGTACCTACTGTTTTGACTTTTCGTTCAGATTTTCGTAATGTTTTCAGTGGCGAGCGGCCGTTCGTTCTTCTGTTCTATTTCTTTGCTACCTACCGAATTTTTTACCGGATGTCATGCAATCCGATCCATTCTAAGTTGTCAGTCGTTCGTGAATGAGGGTTTCCGGGAAAATTTACACCAGCAGTTGGCGCCACATACCTAGGCGAGAGTTTCTCAACAACCGACTTCGGAACAAAAAACAGTATAAGTAGGTACCTACATACTTACTTACTTACAAAGTATACCTATAACTATAATTTCGGAAGTCGGTGTTTTCAGTTGTTTTTAATTTAAACGCTTTTTGACAACGACTTCCGAAATCATAGGTAAGTAGGTACCTACTTAGTTATTTTATACTTTGTAGGTAATTAGGTAAGTAAGTACTGTTTTTTGTTTCGAATTCGGTTGTATTTTATTTTTCACTTTTTAGTTATTAGCTTTAACTGAACCCAACCCAACGCAAAAATAATCATCAAGAACGGTTCTTAAAGAATAAATTTATGCCTGAATAGATACCTAACCCCAAAACTATAGTTGACTTGTACACAGCTGCGTACCCCTTCACAGCGGACCGTGATGTTCTGTTATGAACTGGTGTAAACAGACATACGATTTCAGTAATCCGCCGGGATTACTGAAATCGTATGTCTGCCGAGGTTAGCTATCATTTATTGAAGAGTTCCGTTACCTATCTCCGAAGCTCTTCATCAGATACTCACCAAATTGAAATGGGACCAGTCCGGGAAGATACTCTTCCAAACAAAAAAAGAATCAACAAAATCGGTTGACAATTGCCGAAAATATCGCTGAACGAACATGCAAAAGAATTCAGTCGAATTGAGAACCTCCTCCTTTTTTGGAAGTTCGGTTAAAAACCGTGTTCGACTTGTACACATCTGCATACCCCTCACAGCATACCGACGTGATGTTATGTTCACTTTAAACAGCACCCCGCTGCTGGGTACTGCATGCGTGTGGGTTCGATTCCCAGGTCGGACAGCGAATAATTTCTGAGTAGCAGCACGCAGTGCGCAGTCTGGATTGACTGGCCCCGCTTGGTGTCAATAAGTTTGTCCCCTATTACGTGAATGGAAGTGTACCTACGGAAGTTACATATAACTGTCAAATTGCGTTACTAGTTACATACACTTCTGTTCTGCTGCCGGATCCTTTGGAGAAAACAGTAAAATGCTTTGTAGGCATTTCTTTCGCACTAGTTTGGATACTAAGGAAATAAGGACATACTTAAATACTTTATACATAAGTAGAAACTGTAGAATGTGAGTGCAAATTCTTTCAAATTCAGGTACCTACTAATTGTTAAGCAACGTTCGCATTCGCATGCCAGTTACAATCTGTGAAAAAAGCCTTAATTTCCAATTATGGCTTTTTTGACAGATTGCAACTGATCTTGGGATAAATAAATAAATTACTGTGATTTGCGACTTTTATAATTTAAAAACAACTTTACAATCAACTACAAATACATTAAATACTGGGCAGTATAAATAGGGCACCATTTCAATCACTTTATATGTCGGAAACACTTTGCGTAAGGGTGAGGCTAGAGTACTTACAAAAATATTATAATCTACTTACTAACTAAAAGTAAAGTCATGTAAACTTAAAAGTAGTTACAAACATTCGATCATACATACAGCATTCATTCAGTAGTATTTACACTTGACCAAGCCCCGGCCCCGGTTTCTGAAAAAAATCCGGACAATTGATGAGGTCCTACAAATAATGAAAGAAGACATTGGTCATTCTCCGACAAATATATTACTTAAGGGGCAGGACTATGATGATGGTCTATGTGTACATCAGTAGTCAGTGTCCGAGTCCTGGTGCGTGTCGCACGGCTTGATGATCCCGAGCTTGGTGGCGAGCGCGGCCACGTTGGCGCCACCTCCTGGGCCAGACTGGGTGCCTGGTAGATCAGTGTGTCAGTAGTCAGTGTCCGAGTCCTGGTGCGTGTCACGCGGCTTGATGATCCCGAGCTTGGTGGCGAGCGCGGCCACGTTGGCGCGCACCTCCTCCTGCACCAGGTTGAAGGACATGGCCAGTAGCGCGATACCGAACAGCAGGTACAGGGAGCACAGCGCGATGGAGTGCACGGCGGCCGCTGGGTCGTCCAAGCTTTGACCCTGGGAATGAACAGGTTTGTTAAATTGAATTTCGAACGACATTTTCAGGCAACTGACACTGTCGATGATCAGCTGGATCAGATTAGGATTTAAGTACATATGACTCTTCATCAAAACTTTACATTCAGGTCCTCTTAAGAAAGATCATTATAAAATTTGGTATTTCTTTACAAAAACTGTTGTTATTACTCATACTGCTCGTATGAGTAATAACAACAGTTTTTGTAAAGAAATACCTAACTATGAATTCAAACACAAATTTAAAAAGTTATCTCCCACCTGTGCAGGCACGAAGTCCCCGAAGCCGATGGTGGTGAGCGTGATGAAGCAGAAGTAGGCGGCGTCCAGGTACGCCCAGCTCTCCCAGCTCTTGAACAGGAACGTGCCCGCCACGATGTACGACGCCACGAGGAACACGCACAGCCAGATCGGGACCGGCTTTATCTACAGAAAAAAGATGAAGAGCAAAATAGATCGGAGAACTTGTGACAAGTTGTGAGAAGCCTGAACGCGTCATTTGTGATTACTAAAAATATTGCTGCAGAAAAATATGTAACGAGACATGAAGATGTAGTGTTAGCTCTATACTCACCTCTTCTTTAACGACATCGGAAGGCGGGTGGTATATTTCGGATGCACGAGAGCCCCAAGCTGTAATAAATAAAAAAAATATATTTAGAAAGTGAATTTTCAGTATAACAGGTTTGACAATCAAGAAGAATTAGAAAAGGGATGACATGTAACACGTTACACGACTATAAATAACGTGGTGGCGGCATAGACAGTAGCACCAACTTAAATATATTTCCTAAGTACTAAATTAGCCTAGGTATGTATAGAAATTGTTCGGTATAAACAATTCCAAGTTGAGTCATGAGCAGTCTGTTTACCCGCAGGCGCCTTCCCGCGACGCGGCACCACCTCCACCTCGTCACTCCAGTCGTCTCTTTCCACTGATGGCGTCTATAAAGACCAGAAGTAAAAATATTGATTAAATAATTTTGGTCCTTACTAATCCATGAGTTGTCAGTACGGTATATATTCGGCAATCAAAGCAATTTATTTCAATGGAGTGGTACGCAACACACAGGTAGTTAGATTATTCTTAGTATATATCAATGGGAAATATTATCTGGGCCCCAGAAAGACCGATTAGAGCATCAGACCTCATATTTTGCCATCGCAGTGAAAGGATTTGGCAATCGAAAGAACTTGATTGCACGGGGTGTTACAGAAGTAGGAGGTCTAACTGACGCAATCTGGAACTAGGCTTGTTCGAGCATCCCTTTTTCCGGAATAAAAAGTAGCTTGGGTAACTTATAGCGCTCATCGATACTATGACTAATTATCAGTGAAAGAATTTGCGTAGTCGAATCTCAATTTTACGTTTCTGTAAATTATCATCAAGTTTGACTAACATGAGCACGGTATTTGGAGTCATCCACAGTGTGCAGCCTCCTCAGTGGGCGGCGCACTGGCTCAGGTGGTAGGGGACGCTCATCGTCCCAGCGCTGCTCGTTGTCGTATATGGCTGAGCGTGCTCGGCGCTGGCGCCTGTTGCTTCTGTCCCAAGGCTCCTCGCGTTCCACGTACTCTGATCTACCACGGTCTGACCTGGTAAACACGTCCATTTATCACTTTCATTCAATATCCCATATCTTCTAAAATCGTCATTCCTACTACCGTTGGTCAAGTTAACAAGGCAATTATGAAAAAGGGTTACCTTAAGTCACGCCTTGATCTCCTACCCCTTGGATAATCGAACTCATAGTCCTCATCTTCCGGATCATACCCCCGGTCTCTTTGAGCATACAGTTCTTCTCGCTCTCGTCGCCTTTGCCTCTCCAGTGCCTGCCTCTCCTTGTAGTTCTCATAATCCACATCGTGCAGGTCATGCATCTCGAACATGTCCTTAGGATCATCATCGAAATGTCTGTGATCATCAAAGTCCCGCCTCGGTCCGTACTCAGGCTTCGCTTTAGCTGGTCGAGGCAGAGATTTACTGCGAAGCTCCGGCTTAGATGATATCTTCATGTGGTGGCTCTCCAAGTCTTGTAATGCTGCTTCAAGGTCTTGTAGTGGCAACGAAATCTTTGGGAACTCCTCTGGGAAAAAATGACAGCTTAGTGAAAACGTTTGATAACTTCATGACCGTTTGACAAGCAGGTCAAATTGTTACCTTCTCCATCTTCGTCGTAGACATCCCTTTCCCGACCATCTCGACCGTATTTCTCAAAACGAACTGGTGACGGCTCTTCAATATCATAGTCTCTTACGGCTGGAACCAAAGCAATGGATTGTAAAAGCAGTTCATTTGAACTGTCGCAATATACAGCCCCTCTACATGGCCCCTAAACATAACTGGCTCGCTGTGGATGTTACTATAATAAACTGCAGCTGAACACTTCAATGCTCCCCGTGCCTACCTACAGTCTACAGGCGTGATGGGGATCTCAAAACGAGTAGGTACGTAAGTCACGGCCAATAACCGTCACACAGACGTCAGCTTGTCTGTCATGAAGATGATCATGCTGGTGATTACTTTGAATGAAGAGTTACATGAGCGTTACCCTGCGGTCTTCCGTGCAGCGGTGGTTGCGACCTGGTGCGCGGCAGGGAGGTGGCGTGCGCGGGCGGCGGCTGGCGGGAGCGGCGAACGCGCCCGCTGCTGTACCCACTGTCGCGGTATCTGTGCCAACGTAACCGATAACTGATAAGAGACTGCGCTGTTCTACTGAGTTAATAACTGAGGTAAATAATCATACTACGCCGACCCCAAATTAATTGGGAATAGGGCAAGATGGGATGATGAATTGATGATTCATCATCATAGGAGATATTGAGCATAGGCTTGATCCAGGTACTTAGATGAAAATATAAAATTATCATTTTCATCTAGAAACTAGGTTATTAATGGTAATGTCGAATGATAAAGCTTAGGTTAGCCAGAGTAAAAAACAGGGTCCGCAGGTGAAGGGCAAGGCAAATCGCATGATAATACAGCCGGTCGATTGTGTCGACATCTCACCGTGTATACTTAGGCGGAGTGAACGACAACTGAGCTGTCATTCCATCTTGTTTGTATGGTTTGACAGCTAACTTGTCGTTAACTTCGCCCAAGTTTTCACTACGACATGTTTATAGAATCGCACTGCAGTTTCTACCTGCTAAAAAGTGTACGGTAACGTTGATAACCCTCTTGGTCACTAACGCCATGGCAAAACCGTTATCCTTGTTGAGAAGTATTTCAACTTTAGAGAGGGTTCTGGTTTTTTCTGCGATGTTCTTTATAAGCCGGTACAAAGTCGAGGGTATTGTGCGTTGGCTACCTGCAGTCGGTGTCGGAATGCGCGCGCTCGAGCGTGCGCGCGCGTCGCCTCGTGGATCCGCGCACGCTGCCGCCGCGCACCGAGCGTCTGTGCATGGACAAACAGAACCAAGCTCAACATTCTGGTAAATAAATATACCTACTTAGATGTAACCAGCTATAAAAATAATGAATACGGGCGTAACAGTAAAGTCATATTATTTCAAACTAGCTTCTGCCCGGGGCTCCGCCCGCGTTGATGTCGGTTATCGCCTAAAAAAGTAGCCTATGCCCTTAACCATATTATCCCAGGCTATAATATGTCTTCCAAATTTCATGACGATCCGATCAGCCGTTTTAGCGTGAAAGCGTAACACACAGACAGACAGTTACTATCGCATTATATTCGTAGGGATAAGTATAGTAATGACTCAAGGTATACGGTCAATTTGACATTTGGTAGGAACTCTCCGTACTCTTGCAAAACAGCTGCAGCTGGTTTTACCTGGTAGATGCATGGTGTCGATGTCTTCGTTTAGGCGGCCGGGTGCACACGTAGCAGCACACCCGCCAGTATAGAAACCTGAATGTTTCGAAAGTACGAAATTATGAATATTTACCTACTGAGAATAAATTGTAGAATAGATAGAATCTATAACAATAAATTATAAACTAAAAAAGTGAAAGCGCCTGCTGTTTTATTCATGCAAAAAGTCTTAGTAGGTATTGCTTGAATAAAATGGCAAGCGCTTTCGGGTCCCAAATCATAATTTTAAGCTAAACAATTGTAATGTAATTTCTATTAAATTTAATATTATCATAAGCATAAGCTCTAGGTCCTTGAACGATAAACATTTACCGTAATAAGAAACTTTTACTATTTCGTCACTTTATTAATTGAACAGCAAGCGCCTTTTATTATATTACCAGCAACATATTTGATTTGAGCTACCCTTTGCTGCTATTATGATTCAGGGTACAATAATGGTGTTTGATGTACCTGAACGAGGACGCCATGACGTCACCGATGTTGGACAGACATAGCAGCATGAGGGGGATGCCCAGGATCGCGTAGAATATGGTCACCACCTTGCCGGTCTGAGTCTTTGGAGCTATGTGCCCGTAACCTAGATATACATAAAAATAACCACCATTATTATGTATCTAATGACGTGCGTGGTTTGAATGATTTCATAACCTCGATAATACTATTGAAATCATGAACTACGAAATGAAATCAAAAGTTAACGATATCAAAAAGAAATAAACCTGTGTGTCAAGATAGACACGAACTCACGATTACTCTCACTTGTTGTGAACAAGCAATATGACGTCATAATGTAAATGCTGCTACGATAGTCAACGACTATTTTAATCAATATTGTATAAGCATCGATGGTTCAGTGGTAGAATGCTCGCCTGCCACGCGGGCGGCCCGGGTTCGATTCCCGGTCGATGCAATTTCTTTTTGCATGTTTTAATAATTTTTTACACAACTTAACTATTTATTTAGTATTGTTAACTATTACCAAACACTATAACATATTAATTAGTTCTTTCAACACGTTACGTCCGAAAGCATATTACATATAAGTATAACTTTCTAGGTTGGTGTGGGCAACCGAGTTGTGTTTAGCAATACCTTTTACTGGCAGTAAAGTAACACAGTATCGCAACCACTTGGGAATTCCAGCGTTTGTGCTCGAGCAGTCACTTGCCGGGCCAGTTCGTGGAACACAACGGAAATACGTCATCACAACACGAATGGCAGGCAACACACAAAATCACATTAATTATGATTATTTTTATGAAAATTGTCGCCTTGACATCTCAAAAAAAAAATACATGTGATGATGTGACTTTAAGGATTGGTGACTCAGTTCCTTAGAAATCGAGCTATCCATTCTAAATTTTGAATATTTTAATAACAAGTGCCTGCACGAGGTGTACGAGGAGTATTGTTGCAAGTAACAGCAAGTATTTTATTTCGGGATATTTTTAAATGCACATCTGTATAATTTTAATGCATAACAGAAAAAATAATGCTGTGCAAAAAATCCCAATTGATTAGAAAACATGTCTTACAAAAAAACTAAAAAAATCATCCAAAACGAGATGACCTTTTTATTGAATTCACACCAAAAATGTGGTTCATACATCGGATTTATGATTTATAAAACAAAAATACGAATTGTTTATCAAAAATACTAACTTGCACTCTAAATTGCACTTCCCTGAAATAGCAGGTGGTTATCATGGTTACAATAGTAGCCGGTCATTGGGCACCCCGACTCGGACAGGTTAGGTTAGAAGGGGATGGCGGGGTCAAGTGAGCGAGCGAAGCGAGCGAACAGACCCCGCCATTCCCTTCGTGGTTATTTTTTTTTAAACCACCCAGAAATATCATTAGCCAAATATTCGTTCAGTAAAACAGTTCTGCAAATACCATTAAACAGTATATCTAATATGATTTATTTAGTGTGCATAATTTGTGTGCAAGTCAGTATTTTTGATTTAACTTTGAAATATTTTGTTCGAAAAAAGGGAAAATACAGATATCGATTTAATTACATGCCTTTTATTTCCAATGCGAAACGATAAATGTTAGAGGTTGGTTCGATTTACAACAAATAAGTAGGTACCCTTGTAGGTAATCCATTGGCTCATTGGTACTAATATCTAAAACAAAGAAGTGTTTAAGAAAGAAAAAAATGATTTCCGAAACAAAATTGTTCAAAAACACAATGCTCTAAAACTATTGTTATTTTTAAGTTTCTATACACTTAATATTTTTAACGCCCAATCGATTAATATCTACGTGCATCTATAATTGATTTATCTCCCTTCCGTGTACCTAAATTACCTACCTACATCCTAAACCACATGTAATTAATGTATCGTGACCGACAAATCGCAGAATCCAAATTGTAATAAGTACGATTATCTATGATCAATAAAGCAAGATAATAATGTTTTTTTGTGAAATCGAACTGTTTCCGTCGTTGTTTGAAACGGATACCACCGAGGTCGACTTCTTGCGACCTCCTTCTCTCAAATTGTACCTCCACGTGAGGCTGAGGGCATGGAACCATTTTGGAAATAAATGTATGTAGAACTTTTAGTGTTTCCCACAACACAAAACGAAGATACAGCGCTTTAGGTAGGTACGAAGACCGTGAAAAATATTGCTAAGAAATTGATAAATCGCAAAGAAGTTCAATGGATACCTACCTAAATTTATGATTTTCAATGGAATCATGAGACTATAACCCAAAAGAAATACTTCGATTGGACCCGAGACTGCTTGAATTATGGAAGACTTTAGTCATATCATGAGGACAAACGTCAGCGTATCTGGCAGTTGACTAAACAATGAATCTGCAGCACTATCGGTCAAGCAATCAGTCTGAATCAATCCATTGCAAGAAACAGCTAATAAACCTGAAGCAAGAACAGCCGGTCTATGCTGTCAACATGTCACCGTGTACACTACGGTGGAGCGCGAAGTGAACTGTCACTCCATCTTGTTTGTATGGATTGACTGCTCACATCATGTTCACTTCACTTAAAAATATACGGTGAGATGTGAACATAATCGCTCTGCTGCAGCGTCCCCGGCGGTACCCGCTACCGCGCTCGCTTGCTGCTCATCTCAGCACACGGCTAATTGTAAGATGGGCCTAATACTAACAAGTGTAATAACAGTAACAATGGACGTCCGATGCTGCGTAATTGGGTCATCATCGATAGCAGCACAATGCGGAGGGCGGCGGCGCGGGCGTCGGCAGCGGCGACCTCCGTGCTTCCCCGCTGATGACCAGGGGAGATGATGCGTGAGCTATTGCCATGTTATGTGCTCTTAGCGGGACACTCTCACTTTTAAAGTCGGCCTAGTCTTTTCTCAGCTATATTGGCGTCGGCTTCCAGGCGAAGTGCAGCTGACTACCAGTATTTTCCGTGAAGTGACTGCAGCCACAAACCAGTAACTATATACAGGGTGTTCCAGAAAGGTGTGGTCATATTTAAGGGTGATTATAGGTAGCTGATATACATTAAGGAAAAATGTCAGAACATAAAAAAATATATTTTTTTCAAAAAATTCGACCATAGAAAACGACTAGAAACTTCTGAAGAAATGACTTTTCATGCAGTCTGATGCAGTTAGTGACATCAAATCTGTGATTGAACTAAAGTAAATGCCAGCAACTGTAACAAACTGCTAGAATAATCATTTCTTCGTAAATTTTTACTCGTTTTTTTTTGTCTAATTTAAAAAAAAATCTTATTTTTTATGTTTTGTCATTTTTTCCTTAATGTATACCTATCAGCTACCTAACATCGCCCTTAAATATGACCACACTTTACTGGGACACCCTGTTAAGGAAACACGATTCCCCTTGGCTAGACTGTTGTCAGATTTTTGGCTTCTGACTATCTGTGACGACAGTCAAAAATCTTTAAATGTCAAGTGGGATCAACAATCTCACTTTTGTCGTATGATAGGTTAATAATATCGAAAACTAAATTAATGCTAATCCAAAATAAATTGGGATAAAAGCAGAAGAATGTTAATATGTGTAGAAAAATAATATAGTATGTCAATGGACTGAGAGAGAGAGAGATCAAAGAAAGGAAGATGTGTGAGGGATCAAAGATTGAAGAGTTAGGTCTATATTTGATTTTAATATAATTTAAAATATTTTGGCACATTCGAAATGTAATCATTATTATATTAATGTTTGTATGCCACCTACTGTGGCAGGACACAGAGACCCATTAACCTTGTAATTGTTCCACCTTTTTCACCTGTGTACACAAATGAACGTATTTGATTTGATTTGTAAATGAACTCATGCATCATTTACTTCCTTTTCTTTATTAAATCACTGACTGTGTCAGTGTCAGTCTGACTTGCAGGAAGAGAAAATCTGAAGTAGAAGAAAATGGAAGAGAAATGGCTTACCGATAAAAAATTGTATGATCTGGGAATCAAACACTTAAGGAATATCAGCCCTAGCTTTTTCTAGAAACAGTCACTTGTACCATATGAACCACATATTCATGGACATTTTTTGTTAATTTATGACTCAAGGAAAATTCAAATACTTAATCTTAATTTGTGATAAAAAACCAATAAGCTTTTCACGGCCATATTATTCAGATGTGTAAGTCCACTTATGGCCGCAAGCTTCCCTAATGGAGCGGTAATGTCCGAGCATCGCCGTCAGAGATGGTGTCCGTGGGTGCGCAGGAGCACGCGGCCTTCAACTTACGACACGTGACATCACAGCCATCGCCTACGCCGCTAAAATGGCGCTTCGTTACGATACACTTGGGGTGCAATAGCATCATGTCTTGCTAACTATCTGACACTTTAGCACTGATCTTCCTACCTATAGTAAGAACTAAATACCTAGCTCATTCCTTCTTTGGCAAGCAGATATCAGCTGCTAGGTAGAACATGTTGAATCATTGCAATTAAGTACCTACAAGTATTCCTTCACTACTTACTACATTTATTTCAATGCGACAGGACATTTCGATTCTTGTGTTCTTGAATTACTTTTCTGTTGTTAACCAAAGCCATCATGAAAATATTCAATGACAGAGATTGGCTTGGCTTGGATTGACGACTTGCGACAAGTTTCAAGTATGCTGAAGCAATTATATTTGATCTATGCAATTCGGCATGCGCCATTTTAGCGGCGCGGCGCGTGCGCAAGTGCAGCTGAAATCAGCCGCGGGCAGCCCCAGCACGGCAGTTACATAACGCAGGGCGAGCAGAGCAGTCGCCTACAGAGACGTTACCAGTTAGTGATGTTCTGACGTATAATTTATACCAATTATATGGTCTCAATCGGAAACGACCTAATCAAGTGCAAAATATGAATTCATCAAAGATGAACTTTGGTTCGTATTTTTTTTTTTATTGCTTTTCCATTTAGAATTAGAAGTTTAGAATGGATTATGGATATTAGATTAGAATTTTAGACCATTTAGAATATTAGACAAAATGTTTCATTGATAGTGTTATTTTATTCTACTTGCCTAGAAATTAGATCATTATAATACCCAAAAGGTTCTAAGTTTGTCATCGAATCCTTGAGGTTTGCGTTTGCGCAACCCTCTAAACCGCCCGCCCACGCTCCTTCCATTATATTCGTACTCATCAAACTACTATCCTACTACCGTTTATTTACATCGCTGCTCGTATTTAAAGATGTCAAATGCGTGTTTTCCAAAACAGGCATTGGACATTAAAACTACTGACTTTGCAATCTACGCAAATATTCGCATTAAACTTGCGGCTGTAATAGCGACCATCGTTGTGGTTTCGCCGACCCGATCTTTGTGGTGAACAAAGCTTTTGCAAAGATCCTAAACTTGATGCAATGTAATTCTGTAGCAAAGAAACTATGATAAAATTTTAATGTGAATTTAACAGTTTAACTATTTACGTACCTCCGTATGTACCTACTACTCTATTTTAGATCAAAAATAAAATTAACATTCGGAATTCATGTTTCTTCGGACGTCTTTAATCTTCAATGAATTGCAGATATTATCAAAGTTTGAAGCAGTTCTTGTCCTTTCTTACACGGTTGCCGTCAATTTCAACACTGAAATCGAATGTTAAATATCTCTTCTTGTTGTTTCTTAAAACTCTCTAATTTTGAAACTTTTCGGATATAACAGAGGCAACCATTTTTTCGAAATATTTTTCTTGCTTTGTTCTTTCATCATTTCTATTACATTCTTAAATCTCTTTTTATTATTTTTGTAATTCAGTTTTCACTATTGGTTTTTGTTAATTCCTTGGGTAAATATTGACTGATTAAAATTTAATTCCATTTACTTTCATTACGTGCACCTACATAGATACACTAGAATAACAAAGCAAGCTTCAATTTCCAACTCTTGATAAAACAATTGAAACTCCTATTCGTACTTGCACTAGTTGTTGTTGTTGTAACTCTTGCATGCTTCTTACAAAATATTCAAGGTTTTTTATCTTTTTAGCATTTCCAAAATTACCAGCCTTTTGTATCCTGTTTTAGCACATTACGTCATTACAATAATAATATCTAGTGTAAGGAAAGTGACCGCGGATATTTGTAAACTGTCCGTCGTACTAAGCTCGTACTTACTCGTCTAGATGAATCATCGCTCATCAATGAACTAGGTACACGATAACCCATGTTAACCAGCATCTAGACAATAACAAGATCACGTTAATGACATGGCGTCATAAATGTGATTATTGCCATTGTTAATGTTGTTTTTATTTTTGTTTTTATTGTTGTTTTGCTATAGCTTAATCAAAGCACAGCTCAAAGGTCTTCTTTATCTCTCAAGAATCTCATCTTCTAAGAAGAAATTCACATCATCGGATTACATACGCTTGTACCCGGTCTTCATTATTGATTTCCTGCAAGTTACCAGCCTTCAGCATTAATTATACCTTATTAAGGATTGATTTTACACAAGATTCACTTGCCAATTAAATTATTTTCCTGGCGTCATATGTTCACACTGGCTAGATAGAATTAATTATTTCACTGTCTTCTGTGACAAAGTTTTGAGTATTTTATCATTGACGTAAAGTGTCTTTTTGCCGGGTGGTTGCTCATTAAATGGCCATCACTGCATGAATGTGCTCTCAGATGTCATTATGATAGGGCTTCACGTGTACCTCTTTGTTACATTTCATCTTCATCCGCTGCTTCAGCAATTATACCTATATCCTTGACTGATTCATACCGCGTCTCCATTGTGATTTGAGGACATTATAAATAGCATAATTGTATGTATTTAGTTACTTTAAACATGCGATCAAGATATCGAAGTCATAGTGACTCATTCTACTAAAAAAAACTAACAATCCTTAAAAAAATGGAATCGTTTCCTTGGACCATTAACTTCTAATTAAATATTGCCGGTTGCTGTTTTTGTACGATTGAAAAAACATAACATGCCCCTTTTTTCTTTGGTTTTTGGGCAAAAACGGCTACTTCTTAATACGGCTTATTCTTCGGGGTGCAAATTGTTTCAACGTTTTTTTGTAGCATTTTTATCTCTTACTCTAACTCCGTCCCATCTCAGTTCATTGTTATCATGTCTGACTCTTCTCATGTTCTCTGCACTGTGTTTTCCAGGAGTGGTGTGGTGCCTCCTGGTGCTGGCGTCTTCCTGCTCGGGCAAGTGGCGCTGGCCGGCGGGCGAGACGGCGGCCTCGGTGCGCATCGACACCAAGGTGCGCTTCATCGACAACGACGATCACAAGTAAGTCCACACGCTTTTTTATTATTATAACTTATAGGTTGAAACGCATCAACACAATCTCACCTGGTCGAGCGATGACGTGGTCGACGATGGAGCAGAGCGAGCAGGCTTGCCTAGAAGTAACCTTTTCACTCTTGACTTAAAGACCTCTGATTGTTGCTAACAGGAAACACAGACTCTTCTACTACATTCGCCAAAGGGGGCGCCCGTAGTAGGTATGGCCCAAACCAGGTTCATTCTAGGAAACCATCACTCTTGCCTTTTCGTAAATTTAATGCGACCTTATTTTCAATTCAGCAGATATCTAACCCATATGTACTGGGTTCATAATTTGGAGAGAAATAAGGTCCGGCTGTAAAACAAAATCGAGTACATTTTACGCCTAGGGTAGTGACTGTAAAATACGGTGTACACATGTATTATTTTGTGTGATGTAGATTGAGGGCAGGAGGATTAGTGCAGTAACAGGT
This sequence comes from Melanchra persicariae, assembly GCA_947386135.1. Taxonomy (NCBI): domain Eukaryota; kingdom Metazoa; phylum Arthropoda; class Insecta; order Lepidoptera; family Noctuidae; genus Melanchra; species Melanchra persicariae. The sequence continues at coordinate 667,620 of OX376655.1, read as the reverse complement.
AAAAAGGAAGGAGGTCTGTAGACTGTACTACTAGTAAATAGGACTTTCTGCCTTCGGGAAGTGACTGGACCAAAGCTGCCAAATGATGATAAAGCAATAAACACCATCACTTATCCAGCGCTGGCTATCTGCCTATAGCCCTTCTGACCGATTTCAGCCATGGCGGCCAATCTCAGCGTAGACTATCCATCGGCGCGGGAAATATTATAGTGCAGGCGTGTGTGCACAGACACAGGTGCACTCCCTCTTCCATCACTCTCATACTCCGATGGGATCGCAACCCGACACAACCGGAGAGAGATCCGGCGCAGTACCTACCGTGGCTTTCCCAGGCACGGGAGAGTCACACCACCAACTTCAAAACTCCGGGCTGCCACAGAGACATTCCTGACGGAAAAAGCCAATAACATTTTTTGCGAGCTGGCTACTAAGCAGGGAGCGTATGAAAAGGGACTGATTGTGACCGTGTTTCTGTGCAAACACTGAAGCAATGTTCTAGCATTGATTCAGTTCGTTGCAACACTTTACGTGGGGTTTTCCCTAGTTTCACACTGATCATTGGATTTTTTATCGACTCAGGAGTAGAGTGAAACTTGTGACCCTGCGGATGCAAATCGCAATACGGAAATGCAAGTATGAGGAAATATAAGTGTGCTTAGTAGTGACAATACTTACTTACGAGAACCTATAGATAACTTATCATATAGAAAGACTACGTCTAGCGCCAGTTCGGATCCAAAGCTTTCAGAACATTGATTAAGACTCTCCTATTCCTTGCATTATGTCTCGCCACTCAACAAATCAGTAACGCCTTACTTCTAACAGTTCTGCTTGGGTGTGTAGAGGTATGTAGTGTATGTAGGTTTGTAGGTATGCCATCTTACGACATAGACCCTAAAATGTAACGAGTGTGTTCTAACTGAGGTCAACGCGACGAAGCGGGCATGTGTAAGAGCTAAGATATACAATGTTACAAATAAGTTTTAAATTCAATGGACGTGTACCTACGAGTATGTACAGACACAGTTATTGTGAAATCGTTGTCATATAACATAATATAGTTCCAATCATTACAGTTAGTAAAGTAGACTGGTTCCATCTTACAACATCTAGAAAGCAAATAGCGAATATCGCTGTGCACTAAACTCATTGACGCATGAAATGGCCATACTACTAGTATTGTGTCGTCTATCTATTTAGCCAGAAGTCATGATTTTTGTGAAATAGTTTGCTAAAAAAGTTAACCGCCTACAAAGACTGACCTGTAATCGCCGACTGAAACGCCTGCAACGCCTAGGATTACAGATTTAGAGACAGCAGAACATTGGTACCTACTGCACCAAGCCTAGAGAGACCACAATTTCTTATTACTACGTGACTACGAGGATAGTAAACATGTGGAAGAAGAATGTATCGATGATGGTCATGTCATGTTCTTCGGATCTGTTGTGAGATTGTGATCGTAAAGATGTTGGAAGCTTTTTTCCTTAACGCATTCAGACGATACAATTCAGTGAACATGCACCTCTCTTTCTAATATTATTAGTTATCTTACCATATTATAATCATGTTGTGGTGTTTGTTTTCGTTATTGACATTATACACTTTATTGTTGTGACCTAGATGACTAATTGGCCTGACGGAGGTCGCCTTGGCCTACGTTTTTCTGATTTTATCAAACTTTGTATTAAAATACACCATATATGGTAAATCCCCGTTAAAAACGTAAACCATCAATGCCACTTGCTATTTATCATCAGAAATAAGTATGCATGCATGTCCTTATACTATTTTAATATTATTTCATCTTAGAATGTAAGTGGGAAAACCTATGACCAATAAGTAGTTCGAAGGTCTGACCATCTTTGACCAGAGGATATCGGTGTTTTCCAATCCGAATGCAATCATTGGAAGGAGGCAAATGATCTCGAACCAGTGTTGTGTATTGGTAGGCTACACGAAGAATGAGAGTAGTCTGCAGAAGGCTTTGGATTTCTCTCATTGACCGGAGGCAATAAAATAGGAACAGCTTATTAATTCTGACTATTCCTTCGCTAGGTCTGCTTTAATACGAAGACGACACGGTTGGCGCAGTGGTTGAGCGATCGGCTGCTGCACTGCGTGTCGCGGGTTCGATTCCCGCACGGATCAAATATTTGTATGGCCTACAGATAGTTGTTCCGGGTCTGGCTGTTTGTCTATGTGACTTTGTATGTTTGTAAACGCACCCACGATACAGGAGAAATTCCTAGTGTGGGGCAACGTTTTATTAAAAAAAAAAAAATACTGTCTAACATATTAATTGCACCTTGCAAGAAAGTAAAAAATTAAATTATGTACTGCTACCGTGTATAAAACACGATTACTTTATTAATTAATTAACAGCTTATTGCGTTATTATAAACCTTGGAGCACCTCAAGTTTGACGCACTCTGTAGCATTCAGCTGGTCACGTTCAAGGAAAGCTTACCCTTGGGCCAAAGCTTTGAGGAAAAAAATACAAGTAAATAGTAAGCAGTGTACCTTCAGGTTCCAGCCAGCTCTCGATACCTTGGCCGACATTGGAGCGGGTCTCCACACAATGGCTCCCACGGCTAAGAATGCCTTGCGTCATCGTGCACGGGTTTTATTTCGCTAATTCACAGTAATTCGCTGTAGGATACAGTAATTGGTAATACTGTTAGTACAGTAATGGCCGTGAGGTGGCGATGCAACTGCGTGCGCGCATGTGACGCGGTAGCCGTGCATCGCGTAACCGTGCGGTTCTGAATCTTTCAGATGTTGACGTCGCCGTCGTTGATATTGAAAAGGGTCTCTTTGTTACTAAAGCGAACTAACATAAAATCTTTTATTAGGTATTCTGAAACGTTTCTTTACAGTATCTTGAAATGAACTTTTAGCTTTTATATCTCAATATTTTCAACCAACTTTTGATTTAGATCAGCTTAAAACATTGCTTACTTTGTCTTGCATATTGATCAATGTTAACTCTTAATTTGAGACAGGAAACATAACTCACACATTTGGTTTTCTCTGCGCACACGCAACCACTCAAATTACCTAATTATGATCTAGTAATTACCTATATAACTATAGGTAATAATTACTAGACCCAAATCTAGACACGCTACAATAATTACATCGATTTTAAACAATGACTATGAATCACTGCAGGAGATAATTTGGAGTTAGACGAAAAAACCAATCGCGAAAAAAAGATATCTATAAGAATGTTTCATTGCCATAATCATTGCCAAACACTTAAAAGAAGCAAGTTCAAGTGGAGCGGTTACTAGTTTGGTATGATGCAATGATAGTTACATTAAATAAGTAGTACGGTCAGCGACCAAAGTAGATTAACACTGCTACTTTCAATATCATCTAATAATACGAGCCAAACGTAATTATGATTAAGTGGGTCACGTTATCGGAAGATTTATTTTTGCCAAAATGTGGCGAGATTTGTTAAAGAGGCACAGGTAATGATAGAAAGGGGACTGGACATGCAATATATTATATATTGGAGTGTTAATGTTTTCCAAGTTAATTGTAGTCAGATGTATTGTTTTGGAAGTTCCTGTGGACATTATGTACAATAAAAAATGGAATGGAATAAATATGAACCCTATTGCTACAAGGTAGTAGCAATAGGGTTCATATTTTTTGTGGAACTTCTTTTCCAATTTTATCTAACTAAATATTTTGCTCAGAATATAGATTTAGAAAACTACAGTGTTAATTTGCTTTTGTTGCTGACTGTACGTTAAGCAACGATGACGGATCGATCTCTGGTATGTTGCAAAGTTCTGCTTCTAGTGTTGTTAGTCGTTACCGATCGTTTGTGTTGAATTGTTAACGTGTTACTCTTTCGAACAATGCAGAGTACAACCTATCTGCTAATGAGCGCGTTTTCGTTACTATACACATGTTTCTTTCTACCATGTTGAATAGCGGTTCAATTAGTTTGGAGACCACAATATGTATTACAAAAGCTTTTGCTGGAATAAAACTTATATGCTCATATTATGTCATATTTGGTGGCTTAAAAAAAAATAGGAAATCAGAGCTGTTGTTTAGTAGATACTACTCCGAAATCTGGCGATGCGATTATGGCCGCTCTTTCAAAATGGAGAACTAGAATACTAGTTAAATCTTCTGCTATATTAGCTTCACATAGGAATGTAAACATTACCTACACACACTGCAAAGGCCCGCTGAACTCCTTCATTGGTAATACATCGCGAAAGTTATTGTCTTGAGAAAGTTAAGAGCCCATTAAATTATGGAACTATTATTATGTAGGTATTTACAATAAGTAATGTATTCGCACCTAAGTGCCGCGGTTATTATGTTACCTACTCAAATAAACAGCTGTTATGTACATTACAGCGACATTATGCTTAGCACCATCTTCATTATTTGTGTCGGTACGAACAGGTATAGATTTAGTATTTATTTGTAATCAGGCGCAAAGCACCGATTTTCCAATGAGCTCCTTTATCGTAAAGACAGACAAATTATTTCCTAAAGTATATCTAATTTCAGACGTTTACTTAATTTGCTTTCCGACTGACTTTCCTTTATATTATTACTAAGTATACTCTTTAGACTGCCGACTGCCCCGTGACGTGAACCCAAACCATACGACCTACTCGTAGAGTAGTTCAATGAGAGATTTTTCACCTTGCCATAAACGAAAAAAAATGACTGTCAAAAAACCCGACCGCTAAAAACGACTAAAAAGATCCAAACAAGTCGCTTTTCAGAGTCTGATGCAGTTCAATAACATATCTGAGACCACAAACTGCATCAGACTTTTTGAAATAAATAGACATATATACCTACGCTCGAAAAACCCTCCTTCTGACCCAGTCGGGTAAAAACTAACTATCATTGCTGCGATCTGGGCATACTACTCGTAGTGCACTAGTACTAGTAGCATCCAGTTGAATTGGAAGCGGACAACAGTACCTACATAGTTTTCAAAAGGTTAGGTAAGCTAAAGCTAGAATCTGAACAGTAGTGCAAAGTATAGAACTCACAAGCTCACTCATGATAGTGGATAATGCCAAAGGTTCAAAAGTGTTGTCACGGCACACTATACGCAACGGTTTGTGATGAAAAGGGAGGTGGAGGGGAAAAGTTAAAAAAAAATGCTAATCATTTGGTAATTTACAGAGAGTCTCAAATGAATGCACACCGCGTGCAAGCAGACGAGGTGCAGTTCCAGGAGCCGGACGAGACGGACGGCTTCTACAACCGGCCGCCCGGCGCCGGACGCTACCCGGTCAGGGTGGAGGCGCACCGCGCGCCCTACCGCGTCGACGGACACGGCATCTTCCACGTCAACAAGTATGTATCACCTCACCACCAGCCGGTCTTCTAGATGTAAATAGTGGCTGCAAGCTCGAGAATTGACCGCGAGCCTGAGATCGGTCAGATCGCGCAGCGCGACCACGGGATTTTGGGTTTTTCTATGATTCTTAAGTAAAGACTTTACAGTTTGCTCCATTCGACTGGTTTCGAAAAAAATCTGAAAAAATCTAAGGCAGGCCTTTGCCCACAGGTGGCTGCCCTACTGCTTAGATTTTAGGCTGTAATAAAAATTATGCTGTATGAACATATGAATAAAATTGTATTTTTGTTATTTCAGTCAACAGCAGCAGCAAAACGCAATGTCTGATGGAACGCTCGACTCATTGCAGTTCTGCAAGTGCGTCTCCAAGCCGGACTGCAATCCACGAGCCGACTCTGCGGTAAGGATTACTGTACTAACATTTTTGACCTTGTCATATACGAAATACTAGTCACTGTTACAATGTGGGCACAATACTAGGTGCTAGGTACTAGGGGTAGCACCACAAAATGAAATGGACCCTTACTGGCGACCATTAGCGAGTAAGTTTTACCAACCATTGGTAAAATGTTGTCAAGTTAATAAATCAATTATTATTGTTAATATAGTAAGGAAAAGGTAAGGCAAGCCAAGGCAAGTGGATTCTGTAATAAACTCACAAACTCACGCTCAATTGTGAATAATTCTAGTTTTTGGTCATCATCTCATCTGATCTCTATTCTTAAGCAACTGTACGGGTATGAGTAATATGTGACTGTTTTGTTGTTGTTTCCAGAGCGCGTGCGGTCTCGGCAAGTTCCTGTGCTGCTACCCGCGACCCAACCGGGGCGGAGCGACGTCATTCAACAACGGTACGTCATGTTCGTCAGTGCATGTCCCAACTGATGCAGCACGCTGCTTATGAACTATTCAACACAACAGAACAGAAACAGATTCTGGTTATACAAAAAATTTAGTCACGTTAACTCTCCCGAATTATATTGTAAAATAATGGTCTTTGTTCTGCATGTTTTGCTAAACTAACTCGTATATTTTAACTAACAGATTACCTTAATGAAATAGACGGCCAGCGTCCCCTGCTGCAGCCAGCTCGCGAGAATTTCGACGCCGGTTCCATCGGCGGCTTCGACAACCGCGGAGTACTCGTGGGGCCCGACGGACCCACTGGGCTCATAGGCCCACAGAACCAACAGAAGCAGCCCGCTGTGCTCGTCGGCCCTGAAGGACCCACTGGCATCATCGGCCCGGCGCAACACGGAGACGCAATCCGAAGTCCTACGGCACAGAGGGGTATCTACCTCGGTCCTTCAGGATTCGGCTCGTATGGCCGACGACCAGTGCTAGTGGGCCCCGGCGGACCCACGGGAATCATCGGGCCGAACAGAGGTGGCCGACCTGTGCTGGTCGGACCGGGCGGGCCTACCGGCATCATTGGCCCCGCGTACGGCAGACAGCCGGGAGTGCTCGTCGGTCCCGGTGGCCCCACAGGCTCCATCGGGCCCGGCCGCCAGGTCTTAGTGGGCCCCGGCGGTCCCACCGGCCAGATAGGCCCGCAGGGATTCTACGGTAAATAACTGTGCCATGTGTGGTGACTAATACAAGTGGAACTAACCAGTTACATGTCTCTGTTATTTACGTTTAAAGACTGTGAGTGTACCGTAACCAGTGACCGTGGATGTAAATATTTTGATTAATTAGTAACGAATGTGTGCCGTGTGTGTTAACTGCGATAAACTATCAGCTTTGGATGTGATGTTCACTCTCGTGTGTGTGGAGTAACCGAGTACTGCCGAATAGCACCGAAGAGTGACGGAGGAGACTCTTGCAGGCTGCGCGCGCGCCAAGCGGAGGAAGGGTAAGCCAGGAGAGCTGCTTGCGCCTGCGCCGGATTCGCTACACACACTCAAGGACAAGCGAAACAATACCAAGGAAAAGGAGTTATGTTATTGCTAAATAAAATCGTAGAAAATTCATTGTTTTTTTTTAACCCCCGACGCAAAAAGAGGGGTGTTATAATTTTGACCGCTATGTGTGTGTCTGTCTGACTGTCTGTGGCGACATAGCTCTTAAACGAGTAAACGGATTTGCATGCGGTTTTTTTCTCGATACAGAGAGGACGACTGTTTTTAATTCAGAAACGACACTAAATGAAAAACCTAGCGTCTCACTTAGTTTAAAGACAAGACTATGTAGTTGGCAATTTGTTTATTAAATGAGCTTCAACTAAAACTTACGGGTATTTGAACTCTGCAGATAATGTGCCAATAAAATGGCGAGATTAACAAGCGGACATTCCTCGAGTCAGATGTGTCGAATTTATAGCGAAAATAAGCCAACGTGTGCGATACAGCGCGGGATAAAAAATGTGACGGATGGCGACTGGCAGTGCGCCAGGCGGCGCCGGCGCACCTCCCGCGCCACCACGGAGCATTGAGAAGAGAAGGGACACACCGACATTTTAGAAGGAGCAAATTTCAGTTCAAATAGTCATACCTACTTGTGTGTAGATCTTGATGGAAATATTCCTACTTTTATATTGCTGTATAGCGACGCGTACCTACTCGTTACGCTTAGATTAGGTAGTCGATGGGATCGAAAGGTTCGGGAGTGGAGACCGCACCGGACCGCACCGCACCGCACCGGTACACAGGGTTGGAAGGCCTCCCACAAGGTGGACCGATGACCTGCAGTGTGATTCTGTAAGACTTCATTCTAAACTTCGAATCTGAATCCGCTGTGAGTTTCTTGATTGGCATTCTAAAACTCGGTTGATAATTCGAATCTACACTAGCGCTACTATTGCGAGCGTGTTTGCGAGTTGAACTAAATTTACCTCGAGATTTTGACAGATAAAGTATGAGATGACGTAAAAAGTGGCATTCTATAAGGTAATTCCCCTGTCACTTCGACGTTCACTTTGCACTCGAACGCGATTCAAAGTGTCAAATTAAAAGCATCTATTTTATGAGTGAAAATAGAATAAATCATAGTTAAATAGTGTTTAAATAAAGTTTTTAAAGTTATAAAGTGAATAAGTGCCTACCTACTTAATCCGACGATGGATGAAAAGAACGTGTCTCATTTGGACTGAAACATTATTGATGGATTAGAAAACAAAATAAACACTTCTTTAATTAATATTATTTTTGAAATTCACAACCAGAAATATAAACTCACTTCATGATTATTTCACTATTATTACCGGCACTGATCGATCAAAAAACAAACAGAACGTAAACAAAACAATGCAACCAAAAGTACTCTGTGAATGCAACGAACTTTTAAACGTCAACGGCAATAAATGAAAATATTGTCCACAGATTACTTATGATATTATCTGTCAGTCATTTCTTTTCGTAAGGTAAGCATAGATTATATTCACGGCACGAATTTAGAGTTTTCTGTTTTTTTTTTACTTATTAGCTGCCTTAAATTCCTTAAAATAAGAAATTTTAATTTAAACATCGTAATAGCTAAAAATCTGTGTCAAAAACTGGTAAAATGAAAAACCGATAAATCCCGACTTAGATTTGTTGAGTGTGGTAGTCACTAGTACAGTGTTGGTCGCTTTGGAGCTCACTTCACTTCGCAAGTGTCTAGGTGATGCTTACAGAATGCAAAATCAAGGTCATTTTGAACCTTATGCGAAGTGAGAGTGAATAACGACTTGAAATGCGAGTTGTTGTTTGAATTTTACAGAATCGACGTGCTGGTGAAGGCCGCATTAATCCGCTGGAAGCAACCATGGTGGACATACCACCCACACGCACAAAACGTATTGGGAACACATTCATTGTTGGTACAGCTAAGGAATGGAATACTCTGCCAGTCTGTGATTCGTGATAGCTACAACCTGGGATTCTTTAAGTCAAGAGTGCTTAACTTAAAGACTCCCAGGTTGTAGCTATCACGAATCACAGACTTTTTGTATATAGTTAAGTTTGAAAATAGAATTGTTTCAATGAATAAACAAGAGTGCTTAGTCTACTTCTAGGCAAGCGTGCTCCATCTTCGACCACATCATCGCTTACGATCAGGTGAGAAGTAGTCAAACGCGTGCCCATCAATAGTAAGAAAAAAACAATCGCTTCTTTAGACGCATTCGCATATTGCCTAATGCAATCGTCCACTATGCAAAGTAAACCTACTCAATTTCTTGTCTCCTCCAGCGCTCGCGCACATAAATCTACCACACTTACACATTGTGCTAGAAATCCCCTATTTTGAAGTTCTATTGCGAAAGCATATTTGAGCGTTATTTTAGACCTAGTTTTCGAGTATTGTAGCTACATTTATTTTTTGTTTTACACACACAGAGCGGAATTTGAGACATTGAATCACTGCTAAATCGCACATCTTCAAAGAGTCAATCAGTCAAATCTTACTTTTTATTTTTTTTCTTACTGTCTGGACTTGTCCACTCGAATTTGTGTGGTCCTTTCCTCAAAATATCACCTCAGAAATTAACCTACTTACATGGTTCTCATAAGATTTGACCAGTTGGGATAATATGTATGTTAAAATTGACTTTAACCTCTGAGTTTTTTTCGGTGGTGCTTCTCAGGGTAGGCAGCTAATAAACACACAAACCAAAAATAATTGACGTGACGGCTTTTGTTAGCCAAATGACAAAATAAATATCATTTAATAGAGTGAGGGTTTTGGCTCACCGATGGTGGTGATGACGATGATGGAGTAAAAGAGCGCGCCGGTGAAGGTCCACTGGATGTGCTCGGTGCTCTCGTTGCCATCCCAGCCGCGCACCTTCATCTCCAGCAGGATCGCGTTCTCAAAATCCTGCGAATACGTCTGATTTTAGTTCTACATGCAAAAGTCTTAATAGTCCCATGCAGAAAAAAAGTGATTGTCTTACTTGCACGCAAAAGTTTCACGCATATTTTTTAACATGTTACTTTAAAACCATTGAGTTCTTCTGGTAAGTTAAGTAAAGAGCAAACATCAGTATATTTCTAAATCATTTCAACTAAATCAATCTAGTAGATTCTGAGAAATTTGCCTGTGTCAGACGGACAGATACACGAGTAATCCTATAAGGTTTCCATTTTTCATATTTCATATGGACGTGCGGAACCGTAATAATGAAATGTAGAATTTGAAAACAGTAACAAATCAACGTAAAAATCATCAAATCATAAAGCACGCGAACATAAAAAAAAGTTCATATTATCTGAGCGCTTCACTGAAGCACACCTATAAATAAACTACTGTGATCAGATGATCAATCGTTTTCCATTCTCTATAAGAATCAGGTGCGTAAGAGTGGATTTTATATTTATTCAACCTTGTATATTTCGGCGGTCTGTGATTCTTACAGCCTTTTAGTTTTAAAGGTGTCGTAAAAAATAATTGCAGTAGTTTTGAAAGCTTTTATTGCTTTGAATGCTGAAGAAATAAAAACCAAATATGATGTTTCTACTGCCATTCAACTGCTATTTTTCCAGACTGGTTCCAGAGAATGTAAAGGCTATCCATGTGATAAACCGCTACGTAAATTTTATGATTAATAATTTTTTATCAATCTACAAAACGACAACCATCACCACTCTCTCCGCAAATTGTATCAATACTCCGCAAAGCACTTTATATACACTTCCCTAGGAGGTAAACTTCAATGATGAAGGAATAAAGGAGCTGATAAAAGATAACGCCAGCACCTTGAGCATGTGGACGACCATGGAGGTCCAGTTGGTCCGGCTGAAGAGCGGCACGGTACGCGTCATCGTCCAGATGCTCTGCATCGTGTTGCTGCGGATCTGCGATATGTTCTGATGAATGATAACACCAGTGATCACCTTGAGCATGTCGACGACCTCAGAGGTCCAGTTGGTCCGATTGAAGAGCGACACGGTACGCGTCATCGTCCAGATGCTCTGCATCGTGTTGCTGCGGATCTGCGATATGTTCTGATGAATGATAACGCCAGTGATCACCTTAAGCATGTCGACGACCTCAGAGGTCCAGTTGGTCCGGTTGAAGAGCGGCACGGTACGCGTCATCGTCCAGATGCTCTGCGTCGTGTTGCTGCGGATCTGCGATATGTTCTGCTTCACCTGTGCATACAAACAACACATTTTATGGGAAATCATCAAATGACTCCTTCCGCTCTGAAGTGGCTCTGGGTAGAGTACGAGGGATTGGAGACTCTTACTGACTTAAACCCCATCCGTGTTCCTTCTGCCCTTTGCGTTCCAGGGCCGCGGTGACTCTTTCGAACAAATTCTGCAACTTCTGAGGTTTACTCTGTATTCTTGCTTAGATCATCAATCCTCGCCAAACTAGTCAATGTTGTCTAGTCTAGTCAACTCTGTTATTGTTAACTAAGTCCATGAAGTATCATGGTAAGTCCAATGAAATGAGAATTAGTCTTTTACTCGCTAGATGCATTCAATTGCCAGGGTTGCGGATATTGTCACTGTCACTGCGGCCCTGGAACGAAAAGGGCACTAGGAGGAGCACGGATGGATTTTAGTCAGTAAGAGTCTGACACTCCCTCCCACTCCACCCAGAGCGGAAAGAGTCATTTGATGATTTCCCATCAAATCATACAAAAAATGAAAAATTTCCATTCATAAAAAAGATGCATTTAATAAAACTGACATATCCCTGCGTACAAACTAACGTAGTTACCTACATATATATGGCTCAATGAAAATGGACTTCATAGTCGAAGACAGCTAGACATTAGATATACAGATGTGTTTGTAAACATTCTGGTTCCCGCACTGAATATCATTAAGCAGATGTAAGCGACCTACATACACTCTTAGGTTCCTAATAATAAAATGTGAATTCTCTGAAATCAACGTGTATGGTGATACCAGCCGCTGACGTTACCAGCCGCTGTTATCTCAATTCCAAATCAATTAATCTTAATTTCGGACGAAGTACCCTTCACTTGGTTTTACAACCATCAATTCTACGAAAGCTCTAATCTTATGCCAAGTTTATGAGGTTTGTTTAATTAACGTGAAACGGTTGGCCACTTGACGTGCGCCCGCGCCGACTTCTGCGTTTGTATGGATCACCTGCAGCGATAACACAAACACAATGCACACTTTTAAGTTATGAAAAATGATTATGCGGAATAATTCATGACGGATATGAGAGAAGACGACGAAAAAAGAATAGAATAGAATACTTTTTCTTATGTACACCATATAACTTATATTGTTTTGTAACTTACAAAACAATCTATATGAAGAAAATATTACATAGGGTGACACAATGGGCGGCCTTATCGCTAAAAGCGATCTTTTCAAGACAACCTTTGGATGGATTTTAAAGAGAATGGGAAACAATAAAGAAAGGAAAGGAAAAAGATACAAAAATCTATTGGAGAGACAGAAAAAAAACCATTATCAATTTATTACTAGACATGGAACATACAACTACTGCTGTAAATGAACTTAGTTCAGTCTTGAAATCCGCTTGCTGTCGAAATCTATTGCTATCATTAGGCAGCTCAGACTTTTATTACTGAACAAACATATCGTTGTCATCCATAACGCTGTGTTTTTTCATGTTTTTTACACAATGTCGTGTTCAGCGTCGCCTGGTGCTCTTGACTGCGTCGTTAATTAGCTGGACTTGAGTAGTCTGTGGCAGCGTGCCATTCTTTGATAAAACACAATTTATTGAATGAAATTGAAAATAAGTTTGATAATAAATTACAATTTTTCTGTCTTGATGTCAGAGTGTATTTCCGACTACAAGAAATAAAAATCTTGCTTCGACGGACTAGAAAATGACAAAACACTTGATTCGGAGACGAATACGAAACTAAGAAATCAGAAAAGGAAATGGCCATGAGAAACTGCTGCTTCTACTGTAAGGCAGTCTGTATCAACGGCGCAATTTGTTGATCCAATTGATGTCTATGATTAAGATACAGATTCCTGTTCGAGAATTGATAATGGCTTGGCAGCATACGAGTTCTCACAGTTTACACATGGTAAATCCTCACTAAATGTAATGGTTTCTGTTGTTGTATTGTACGGCACGTTGGATTGTGAGGAGGCGAAAGATCTTACAGGTGCATTTCTTCCGACATATAATAAATTAGAGCTGTTATCTGCTCAACATCGACTATGTTTGTAAATACAAAAATTTGCATGACTATATGACAGCTTCTCATTCTAAAACTCGATGTCCCATCTTATCAATCAGGCACTTCTTTCAGTTCTATCGCATTATTATTATCACCAAAAAATAGTGACGTTTCAGCATCATCATTTCACCCGAAAGACGACCACTGCTAGACTTTAGGTCTCATCGACCGGACCTACGTGGCTCGCACCCAGTAGCTTCCTGCAGCCTTCACCAGGTCATCGGCCCTTCTTTAGGGAAGCCTTTCAACCCTCCGACTTCCGGTAAGCAGTCGCCATTCCAGATCCTTTTGACACCATCGACTATCTGTTCTGCGAGCAGTGTGACGTTTAAGTAGATGTAAGTAGTTACCTCTCTCTCATGCTGCGCTTCCAGCTTCTCGAAGGTGACGGCGCCGAGGATGCAGTAGGCAACCACCAGGCTGATCATCACAAAGTGCGAGAATACAACCGAGCACAGCTTCCATGTGTAGTACAGCACCTGGCCATGAAAACAAACATTATACCTCTAAACATGGGAAATTATAATAGGGACAATTACAGACAATTGACTCCTAAGAGGACATCTCATCATTGCCATAGACAGCCTACTCTGCAGGGGATGCTTTGGTGCCGTGGAATAAACCGCCCACGTCATCCTGAAATGCAAGGACGTGGTTTCTGAACGTGCACAAATTCTCGGCACGATGAGGCTGCTCCGCAAATCCTGTAAAGCCCCCTCTAAAGGCCTCTGTGTTTCTGGATAAAGCAAGTTTTTGTATGTTAGCCAGGACACCCAGACTCTACGACCCGAATGGAATTCGAAGTACGGATAACGAAGTCTCCTACTACGAAATGACAGCAATCAATAGCATTATGTTGTCCAATAACATCACATTCAATTATATAAAATTGAGCAACTTTCTGTTCATTTGTACCTTTGTAAATTTTTAGATCATCATCATCATGGTATAGCTGTGGTATTTTCTTGGGCGCTTATCGTTTCGTTTGAGACTTTGCACTTAGGGTAAGTTAGGAATGGGCATTGACCTCTTCTGTAACCTCTATCCGAAGCGTACACTGCTTTGAAGATACCTACCTACCTTGCATGGAAAGCCGCTGGATAGTCTTAGTTAGATTTCCAGTATTGAAGTCTAATAACTATAGTGATGAATATCCATCGATCAGTCAGTTCTCTCCGGTCGCAGCGAGGAGCGCAGACGTACGTAACTCCCACAATGCGGGAGATTGTTTGTTTTTGTTCAATATGGAGCTTGTGCCAAATTATAGACTAGCTCATTTTGTATGAATTCTAGTTATTTACGTATGTTCACAAGTTATCATTTCCGATACTACTAAAACTGTTCATAATTTGATATTGAATGGTTCAAGGATTAAGGGTGAGTTTTTTCTTTCAGTTGAGATTGTGGTCACACGCGTGCCTATCACTATAGTAAAAAACAATCGAAGGGCGTGTTTTTTTATCCCTAGTTATCCATTGGGTAATAACGATGGGCACCAAAATTTCGTTTAAACCTGCACGAGGAGCTTTAAAATTTTCTTACATTATTAGTAGATACAAAATATTTTAAACGCAATATGAATCAGCCGCATAATTGGTAGCCAAGCCTTTTCATTTAACTGCACCGATTTTTCAACGGCCTAAGTGAAATATTATGTTCAATATCATTTGATGACTTGCCCATCTCACTTATGTCGCTGATTAAACGCCGCAGTTCAATGAAAAGGCCTTTTAATGAAACAGCTGATTAAGTTAATTGGTTGCGACATGACCATCATAACTATTGCAGACTTGTAGGAGCCATGTAAATCTGTTGCAATATTGAGCTCTGATGTTATGACATCGTAGTAAACAACGTGACCTAATAAAATATAGTTAGTAGCTTGTTCCAAGACACTCAAGCACGCGTTGTGTTTATTGTAATGTGTCAAAACATAAGATTAGCCGAGTATATTGCTTGGCACGAGCCGTTGCTATTAACACTTTACAAGGAGCCTCAATACTCTCTCAATACACTACAAGCGCATAACTCCTCGAGTGGAAATGGAGTTCGATCGATTGAGTCTATCGAATGGTTTGTGATTCTTTATGAATGTAACAGTCTATTTATTGTCTGTCTACTTATTGTGAAAAAGTCTACTGTGACAACAGTCTATTTATTGTGAAAAAGTCGGTCTATGCTGAAGTTTTTATTCAGGTGCTTTTCATATTTTGTTGGTTGTGGTCAATATGGTAACACTTAGCTAGCAATTAAGGCACTTTGTTTTAGTTTTCTAAGATGTAGAATAAAATTCCCTGCTTACTCTACCTATATAGATACTCATTTGTGAGTGTCGGTAACCTGCTCCCCGTTTTTATTGAACATGATGTACTGGGGCAGCCCCAGTACATCATGCATGCTCTCAACATAGAACTTACTTTCGCACACTTGCTGGGCGGTGGCAGGGGGGGGTACTCCCCCCGCTCGACGCGCACCTCCCGACGTGACATGCTCACTGCTCACCGTGCTCACCTCTCTACCTCACGGGCCACCAACACTGATATTAACCACATAGGGCTCACAGCCAGCACTTCACCTCGTCCATGAGACCGAACCACTCTGCCGACTGTCACTAGTTTGTTATAGACTATGCTGGAGAACGTCTTGATGTTCAGCGGCAACAACACATAAATCTCAATGTTTACGCTCCGTCCGCAGTCGACACTGATGCGAATACCAGATCAAACGACGTTGATCCCACAATATAGAGTCTAATTTATACTTGAGCAATAAATCTCGCATAGACAACGTTATGATATGTTCAGATAATATTTACGAGTTGTGTTTATTGGGTTAGCGGGTGTGGCGCGTGGAGGCGGTGGCGGTCGCTGGAGCACTGTGGAGCACAGCACGCGGGATATATCGGGAGCATTCGGGAGCCGCGTGCGCCGCCGAATCCGCGACCGCTCAGTTTACGATCAAAACCGCCGGTTATTTGGGTCGTTATGCATAAACCCATTCACAACCCGGCTCGTTATGACAGCCCACGTGTGGCGTGTGAGGTGTGCTTCACATAGACCTGTGTATTACGAAATATGACGATACCAAAGAGACATAGTTGATTAGCTTCTGTCAAGGTGTTGTGACGAATGTAGCATCAGTCTGGTTGTAGCTTGACAAAATATGCTGAAGATCTTTGAACGGCTTGCGATTGGAGAGGTACCTATATGCCCACCAATGCAGGCTGATGATTTACGAAGGGGTGAGGTCATGGTGGGTCAATGTATCAGGACCATCCATGTACCAAATGCTAATTATAATTTAATGCTATTATATAGCTGGTGCAGGACCGAACTGTCAAACATTAACATCCTATAAAATACCTTGCAATAGTAATAATAGAGTTTTAAAACGCGTGAATCGGGTGGCACACCGAGGTGCCTGCGACTGCACCATCCTACGGCTTGCACTGCTGGTTTATGTTTTGCGATATTCCATTGTAGTTTAAACTCGATTCTGTGTTTATTTCTTATAAATTTGACGTAAACCCGCCATCACTATCATATTTTTATATCCCGGACGACTTTAACAAATGATGTAATGACAGCCTGTCCACTGTGACCGCTGTCTGCGACGCGGACATCTAAATCATTGAAATAAATCGCTAGAGGCGGGTAATTGACAGCTTTTGCCTGTTCACTAAACGTATAAGCTGGTTCGAAGAATTCTCCATTCGAAAAGTGGCTTTACCTACTGATTTTTGAATACATAACGTCTACAATGTAAATGAATCACTTCAGGATTGATAAGATTGTGATATAGGCGCACACTAGGATATCGAATAGATATGTCGCAGCCAACTGATTTAATCAGCCGTTTAATTAACGGCCTAGGCTTTTCATTGAACTGCACCGTATGATAAGCGGCCTGAATGATATCCAGACATACAACATTTAATGAACTGGCTGGCAGATGCTTAGGCCACGTTCACAGACTTATCTTTGTCGTAGCCACATCCTAGAAATGAAGTACCACCTCAAACCTAACCACGACGACGGAGCCCTTCTGGGGCTCCTATTTCTGTCTACAGGATTTAAAGGTATCTAACATAAATGAGATAATATGGGGATGTTCACATAATTATGGGAGCTAAGTTCGCTCGCTCAATCTAGCTCCCGCCATCCCATTCGGACCTAACGTATACTTACATGTCGGGGTGCCCCCAGTTCCCTGTGCCCTAAGTTCCCAAAGGATATCGAACCAAGTCATTTAAATAGGCCGCTGATCAAACGGCGCCGTTCAATGAAATGGTTAGGCCGTTAATTAAGCGGCTGATTAAGCTAGTTGGCTGCGACAGATATACTAAGTAAATAAGTAATATTGATTCTCTTTATGTTGTCTGTGTGTGACACTCTGGAACTTTTCTCATATGATAGGTACAGTTGGGAGGCGTAAAGAATCACAATTTATACAATTAATTAATTATTATTTTATTTACAAAAGATAAATTGTGTATCACACGTTCCGTGGAGCTGCTTGTTTACTTAAGTTTATAACACAATAAATAGAGCTTATTTACATACAACGTTGTGAGTGAAAACATATCATTTGTTGTAACTTACATCGATACTGTATCTACGATACTTCATCGTAGGATTAAGACATTATATTATGGCAACGTTTGAATAAAGTGTTGCGAAGTAGGTAGGTTTAATGATTTATTTATGGAGAGTACTGCCACATCACATACATAACATTAAAAATTGTACAAAAAATACTTAATAAATGGCTTGATGCACGTTACAGTAATGGCGTACATACCATTCACCATGCTTCGGCTCGGTGATAAACACAATTATTTAAAAAATACAATACAATGAAAAATTAATTGAAATATAACAATGAATACATAATTTAATGGAAATGTCCATTAGGTATAATATTTAATAGAAATGTCCAATTAAAAAATGAATGAATGTCCACAGGGTACACTTTTAATTATGTTTTTAAATATACGCAGCTTATCGTGGAACACGTCAAGATCGGGTATTTGAGTCTTCATAGGTGGAGTGTGAAAAATATATTTAAGGTTTAGCTGCACATAATAAAAAAAGTCATAAAAAGGTAGATGTTAATAAAAAACTTCTAATAAGGGGCCCTATACACTTTGCATCTTATACTACTACTTGCACTAGCAGGTTATATTGCGGATTGCCTCTAACAAACATGTTGTAATTCTCAATCTAGAATTATTAAACTATACAATAAATATAATAATGTACCTACGAACAATATTTCAATTTAATGAGCTACCTCTTGTAAACACTGGCCCAATTCGTCGTAACTCACAGAATTACGACCACTGCGCCACTGCCAATTAGGAAACTGCCCGAAATACGCACTAGTCCAACTTTATGACACTGTTGCTACGACAAAACTGGGTTGCCATGGAAACGGTGAGCAATCATAAAGTTACAACTAACATCTGAGGAACTTATAATTAGCACAACGTGGTTTTAGTTTATTGTTATTAAATGCACTGTAACCGGTGACATCTAGCGGTAGTCAACTGAACTAATGGCGAAGTAATACGGCTACTAAGATTGTTTTCAACTGTAAAGGATGAATTACAATTATCACATTAAGAGCTTATCGTATTGTCTGAAACTTACATTATAACTTAGAATTAAGTAAACATTAAGATCCATGTAGTTTGTACAGCGGTTACACACCACTAAGAGCAAATCTCCAGAAAACAATGGTGTAGCAGCCAACTTGCTTAATTAGTCGTTTCATTTAAAGCCTAGCCTTTTCATTGAACTGCACCGTATAATCAGCGACTTATGTGACATGGGCAAGTCATCATTTAACGACATCGAACCAAAGATGTCACTTAGGTCGCTGAAAAATGGGCGCAGTTAAATGAAAAGGCTAGGCTTTTAAGCAAGTTGGCTGCGACAGATACATCTGTATCCTCTCTCATATTCTTACAAATTGTTAACCTGTCAAATGTTTATCACATAGTAGCACAGACGCCTCGGTCGGCACTGCAACCGGCAAAGCGATTCCGTCCTTGCTCTTATTTCTTTAATTTAAATTCTGCTTTCAGTAATTCTGATATACTTTTTGAAAAACATTAACTACCCTCCTTCTAGGGCAGCCAGATAAAAACAACACACTGTTGCATTAGCAATACTTATAAAATTATGTTCAATTTCAGTTTACATTAGTTGCATTGCTTTATTTAGTTTGACCAACAAAAAAAAAAAAAAATATTCTGTCAACTTATGACAAAAGATAGTTTCTTATCCAACACTGATAAGAAGCCTAGTATCAGCTATATTATCTTAGTAAGTAAGTGGTGGTTGGTCACGCCCTGGTGGTCATCTGCAGGTCATCCTTGGTAGCGGGGGGCGCGGGGTGCGCGGGGTGGCGTGCGATCTGTTCCGCCTCGCGGATGGTGTCGGGCAGGCGCGTGTGCAGCGTCTCCGGCGTCGTCAGCATCAGCGCGCCCGCCACCAGCGCCGTCACCCCGAACAGAACTGATGGCAGCCATTCCACGTAGATCGCCTGGAATTGTACAAGAACACCTGTTTGTTAGTATTGAAACAAATGAATGAGTAATTTCGTCACCATCATGATCAATCTGCTGCCCTAGTCATTTCAGTACGTTCTTTTCTTCCTTAATCCTTTCGGCGAACAAAATACATCTCTGTTAATTGTCTCCTTATAATTCGCTACCTTTTACGCTACTTATGTTATTTTTCACACAATCTCCGTACTAAATCTCTATTTCACAAAATTGGCAATCTTTAAAAGAGCACACGCAGTCACGCCCGCCAATCAAGAGTAGATTTGTAAACTTTATGACACATATTTACATAAAAATGTTGAGAACATGTCATTGTATTGTGGCATCGAATTGTAACACAAGTCATCCAAGTTCTCATGTCACCGTGCGACCTTCAACTATTGTTACGCAATGAGAACAATACAACTGAGTCGAATACAGCAGAGGCTGGTATGCCATGTGAACTCGCCCGTGTAATATTGGTAAACATAGACAACATGATATGCGGAAGAATGAGGATCATGTGTTCAGGGAAGTATTAGTATGAATGCAGGATGGCTATAAGGAGAGAAAGACTACAGATGGATTTTGTGAAGATGGTGTGACTTGGCAGGAAATGATTATTCGAGTGACGGAAAATTTAGATCTAAAACTAGAAAAAGTCACAGTGACGGTCCAATATATTGATGAAAAGGGGCAGGCAGATGACGAAACAGTCTGAACATACAAACATAATATCTAGGTGAAAAGTGTGTGCAACAAGGATAATCCACAAAGACATGAGAGAACATGTAGGTATCAGTACTGACCAGCAGTGGCATCTGCGGCGCCACGATGGAGCCGATCCTGCCTACCATGGAGCAGAAGCCGAGCAGCGAGTGGCGCGCGTGCGTGGGGAACAGCTCCGAGGTATACATGTAGATGCCGCTGAACGCTTGCGTGATCGCAATTTTTCCGAGCAGGTACAGAAGTGTTGCGAGCCACGGCAGAGCTGGGGTAAAGGGGAGATGATTAAAACTCAAGGAATTATTGCAATGATGATATTTATTAGCTTGAAATATTCACGGTATTTTGGCGGCAGATGAAATATAATAGTATCTGACAAGTTCAAAATTACCTTATTATAATTAAGAAAGATGATAATAAAATTAGGTGTAAAGTGATATTTTAGTCTTATTACTTTCCATTTCATTTTGATGAAATGCTCATTATTCAAGGATAACAATGAACTTTATCACAATATGTAAGCCAGAGTTTAGCAGAGTAATATTAAAAGTAAGAACATAATTCTGCAAAATAATACTCACTTTTAGGAACAAACGGTATGGCGACACACGCCAGGCCGCACACAGTGTAGGCGCACAGCAGCGTCCTCTTTCGGCCGAAGCGGTCGAGCACCAGCGCGTTGGTGACCACCGCCACCACCTCCACGCTTACCACCAGCATATAATTGGTGTACTTGTCGCCCGCCAGCGACACTGAATTGATGGCCAGCCCGTAGAACACGAACGTGCACGTGATCCACCACCACGAGCAGATCGCCAACCGCGTCATGATGATCGGGGAGTGGAACACTTGCATCCACAGCCCTTCCTCTGGTTTCTCGTCTTTCTTCTCCACTGGCTTTACTTTCTCTTCTGACAACTGCTTCATCGTCTCGTCTGATAACGTCACTTTGTTCATTTTCGCTGCTCTCATTATAATCTCAACCGCTTCTTCTTTTCGTCCTTTCGACAACAACCACCGGATGCTCTCAGGCAGCAGGTATATGTATAGAATAAACAGCAGAGAAGGAGGGTACACCACAAGGATGAAGGTTCGCCAGTACTGGAAGGCCTTCGCGAGCAGGGCGAAGCTGAGCCCTCCTATGACTAGCATAATACCTAAGAAGGCTGTGGTGATAACTCGTTTATCCTGGCCGAGCAATTCGATCGCTGGAAGGAGCAGAAGTAACAGTTAATATCAGGTAACTTGCATCTTTTGTTTCTCTGTCTTTAGTTACAAAATGTTATGGAACTTACTTAGGATGTAGGCTGCAGGGAAGGCGCTGGCTCCAGCGACGGTCTCCAAGAACTCGACTGCGATGTACATCTCGTATGAAATGGAGAACGCCTTCAAAGAACCGATGGCACCAACCAATGTGCAACTCAGAATCAATGCTCGCTTTCGGCCCCAACTGAAAATGTGCAAGTAAATGGTTGTTCATGTTTTACTACAAATAATCTGTATAAACAATACTGCAGTTAAGTATTAATACTGCAAAGCATTTAGTAATTTAATGAATCAATATCGGCCTTAACAGGTGTATTAGGAAGTCATTGCTTTGCTTAACCTCAGGTTGTATGGTGACAGTTTGATATGGAAGGCGTTGCTTACCGGTCGGAAATATATCCGAGTATTGGCAGCGAGACCAGCATGCCGATGTTGTGGATGGTGCCCACCAGGGTGCGCTTCCACTCCTGACACGCCAGGTTGAACTGTAAATAAATTGCAACACCATACACATTAGTCCAGTGTACAACAAAATAGTGCTTCTGAAAACTAGAGGACACTGGTGGTAAAACTAAATAACAGTACAAATACAAAACACAGTGAATCAAAGAACTAAGAATGTTCACCAATCAGTCGGAAGTCTTAGGTGGGACATGGGTTTCAGCTGAGTAAACGCCACAAGAACCGTTTGTTGTAATTCCCCATTCCCGTTCGTTTGATACCTACATTATGATAAACTAGCATTTGTCCATGGCGTTAACAAAAAAAAACCTAGCCTTTAACCGTCTCCAGGGTCCAATCTATCCCTGTGCCAAAATTCATCAAAATCGGTTCAACGATTTAGGCGTGTCAGCGGAACAGGCTCAACTGTCGCAAATTATAAATAGTTTGTGAGGTTTAGGATAGGATGAGACAGGTGGAGAGATATGAATCGCGCGCAGATTCATCGACTACTACTGGGGCGTGAAGGTGCGGCTCCGTGAAGGCCGGCAGTGATGCGCGACTGCCCCAATTTAGCGCTTTATCAGACCGCAGTCAGAACTGCTGTAGCGAGCAGTCCTAAATACCCATGACCAATGCTCACGGGCTCGCAACTATGGATAACAACACGTTGTTAGCGTGACCAAATGCACTTTTTATCAAATAAATAGTGACATCGGGGTTGCTCGGTTTTGTCTGTTCATCAAATATTGAAAGCGATAAGTTTAATGAAATGGTACACGCTGCTATGATCTCAAACTTTGATGTTAAATGTTATCTTCAATTTCAGTCAGTGAGTAAACTCATTTGATTCTATTGATTGATTGAAGGATTGAAAGGTTCCCAATAACTTTTGAATCGGCACATGACAATATCTTTCATTCAGACTTTTCTCATGACACTAACATAATCCTTCCCTGAACTTTTTTATGTTTTTTTTATGATTGGGAAATCTTCAAATGACTCCTTCCGTTCTGGGTGGAGCGGGAGGGAGTGTCAGAGAGAGAGAGGAACACTCAGTAAGAGTCCTTACTGGCTAAAACCCATCTGTGTTCCTCCTAATGCCCTTTCTGGCAGGTTCTGGCCCTGACGGGCCCCGTCTACATTGCTGAAATCTCTTTGAGGCGCGCGTGGAACACAACGCGCTGTTGACCCGGGCCTGGATACTAGCCATCTACTAAAAGGAATGCAAGTTAGTAAATAGTCTTACATTAAAATATCTAGGTTCTTAAATCTCGAGTAGCGGAGTTGTTCTCAAAGGTAATAGTTTTCGAAGTGCTGAAGTGCCGACCTCGCGAGGATAAAACTGCCGAGTGCTGGCCTACTTTAATGTCAGTGCTTGAGCGAACTACGTAATGTTATGAGACAACTATCTTACTGCCGCTGAATAGGTCCAGTTCAATTGACTTTTTTTCGCTCAGAATACAAACAATTCAATCAAAAAATTTCATAAAAAGCAATGATATTTTATTTCCATTCATACACTGTGCAGTCAAAATCAATTTATCGATTGACCGACAAGCTCTCTTTCTCTCAGCATATTCTACACTTATTTTAATAACTTAATTGACAATATTGACAAACAACAGAAAAAACTAAAGAAACAATTGAAATCAACAAATGAGTATGACAATATTATGCAAATTATGTCAATGTCCGAAGCATAAACAGCATTAATTTATACACGCGATTGCTCTGATCAATAAACCTGCGCAAGAGGCTGATGCCACTGTACAAAACTAACAGTAGACCCACTTCATGCTTCATGCATTTACTATACATACACACTATAGGTACATATTACATTTTACGCATACATATAACATTCTAGAACTTCCATATTTCACCAGTAGGTATTTATGTTCTATGTAAACAAAGGGCAAGACTATTTATTCCAACTTTTGGGATCCTGCTGAAACCCAATAACGCGCTGAACCTGAGAAAAGAAAAGAGAAAGGCCTGAGAGTCGAAGTCAGGATCTCTTGCTCAGCAGTCTTGCTTGCAACCAATAGACCCACAACCCACAAGAAAATGCCAGTTATTAAAGTGAACAAAGCAGTAATATCGCGACCAGCTAAATGTATCATAAGAGTAGCGTACGTAGGTACCTATACTGTAGTACTTGTACTTAAAAGTTTAGTCTTCCTCTTTACCCATAGGTACCAAATTATTCGTAGACAACGACGTTTTCAAGTGGTCCTTCTGCCAGACCTTGCACCGTGTATGCAAATGATGCCAGTGTCAAGCTAAGGCCGCCGCGCGGGCGTCTGATAGTTCAATATCAAAAGAGCTGCGCTGCGTTCCTTTCGCTTAGTGTTCTTATCGTGTAGCGTGTACTGTCGGGTCACACGCCCACCGGCCGTTATCTACACAAGCATACGCTGGCGACGCTCACACAACCCAGCCACTGTTCTGGAATGATGATCAGAGGGCCAATTCTATTCATTTTTAATCTACGATCACATTCAAATGTCAGTCGTAAACTGTCAAAAAAGCCTCAACTTCCATACATTTTTGACAGATTGCCACTGACATGCGAATGCGAAAGTTGCTTAAAAAGGATAGAATTGTCGCTCAGGTAGTTAATTACTACGTATCCAGACTAATTGTCTTCATATAGCATTCCTGTATCTTTCATCAGAAAACTTTTAATTAGAAGATAAGCGCTCGCTAAAGGTCAATGTTGCAAAATTGTTGAATGTATAAACGTGTGGGTAAGTGAATCTCATTGAATTCAGACGAGAGCCGAATTGAAATGACTTTGGGTAAACTACCTCTATTATTCTCGGCGTATATTATAGTGTAATTTTGCGCACGGGTGTGTCTAATGTCTTATTTCCGGTGAGGTGATGACGATCAGTGGCATCACGTGTCGCTAACAGTTCGGTGGCGAGG
Source organism: Melanchra persicariae (assembly GCA_947386135.1). Taxonomy (NCBI): domain Eukaryota; kingdom Metazoa; phylum Arthropoda; class Insecta; order Lepidoptera; family Noctuidae; genus Melanchra; species Melanchra persicariae. The sequence goes on along the minus strand of OX376655.1, from coordinate 642,219 downwards.
AAATTGATAGTAATAAAGAACCTTACAGTAATAAACAGGTAAACGATCATGATACGCTAGGCTGACTCTGACTATCAGACTCTACTCCTGATTGGTTTCTATAAAACTATACTTAAAACAAAACAAGCCCGCCCTTTAGAAGACGCGTTACGTACCAAATTCTTATCGAAGTCCTCCTTTGAACTCGCCCTGAAGAATAGTAAGTTTAAATGTTGCTGATGGCGGTTTTAAATCTCGTTTTGTCCATTTCAGCATGTCCATCATAGAAACTTTCCCCCAGCTACGATTTACCACCTAACGAACATCTTCTCGCAGGGTCTAAACTACAGCCTACAGTGGTCCACCTGGAAGTCTCTGAACCAACTGAGGTGTAATTTCAACCTCGCAAAGTGGGGCTACCGTGACGGATCAACTGCAAGATCACAAGCAATGCTCCACCTCCATCTTGCCCTCTGTGCCTCAGAACATGCAGCCAAAGTGACCTATGTGCTGCTACCAGCGATGCCGTGGAAACGGCAAATGTTTTGGGCCACCCAAATCTAAATTATTTTAATGCCAGCGAAACGAAGAAGAACCGTAGAAACGGTAGACACGAAGGACAAAATTGCAGATTGTAGAAAAAATTCTCAGTAGTCGTGTCAAAAATTAAAAAAGATTAAAAAAATAAATGCACCTGCTACGATGCGCTTACAATACCTACTAGGTTTATAGTGAGATAAAAGCTGCAATAACATACCTCAGTAACAATAGTGTTGTTAGACTCGTACAGCCACTTGTCGCAGGTGGTGAGCTCGTTTCCGAAGGTGGTGCCCTCCTGGCAGGGCAGCTGCGGGTCGAGCGGCGCGCGGCGGGAGCAGCGGGACTCGATGCTGCCGGCCGGCAGGGCTCCCTCCAGCCAGGGGGGCGCGTACACCGAGCTGTTCGACGCTTCGCATTCTGGGACCACGCATCTAAGGAGTAAGGGAAAACATTAGAAGTGATGTATAAAATGGTGCTGATATGACACCCAGCAACGATGTGCTCTTTGTCCCCTTTTCTCTGTATTAAATTATATTGTAAAAAAATAGATAGGTACAAAGAGGGGAAAAGAAAAAGATGCTGACATAGTAGGGTAATAAGTAATACAAAATCACAATACCTGAACACTGGAATGCAACATACTTACTAAGTTTGTTAATATTTAAGTTTGGATTTAAATATTAATTTGTAAATATTTACCTACTAGGTATTGCACTGAGGTTTGCTGTTAGAGAACAACATTCTAGGCTAAACCTTTAAACATAAGCTGTCCTGCCGGTCTACGCTGTCAACGCTCACCGTAACCACTTAGGTGAAGTGAACGTGGAGTGAGCTGTCAATCCATACAAACAAGATGGAAGCTTTCCCTCACCTCACCCAGCGAAACCTCACTTCGAGTACCTACTCGAAGTGAGGTTTATAGAATCGCACTGATATGTTGTGCTTGTATGTTTTTGTGTGTGTAATAAAGAACAAGAATAGTGCCCGTAAGTTATTATAGGTGGCCTACGACACTACCACTGGCCGCAACATGGTCAGCTGGTGACATCAGCCGGCGATAGGAACTACAGATGTTCCCAAGAGTCACGACGAACTCTATGATCTCGATAACTTCTACGTGCCTGCCGCCACCACACGACAATGTCAGCTGTTGTCAATACCTATTGACATTGTATCTAAGTAATGAATGCGAGCTGACAACCTGTGTGCCAATTCAACCAATTTTTATGCATCGTTCGCAATCGCATGTCAGTAGCAATCTGTCAAAAAAGCCTTAATTTCCATACATTTCTGACAGATTGTAACTGACGTGCGAATGCGTAGCATTGGCACTCTGGTGTGATCCCTCCGTAGCGTGCTGTTTGTGATTTAACACCATAGGTACCTACTCTACGCAGTAGTTAGGTTACATACTAAAATAAAATCTTACTTTTAATGAAATTCAGCAAAATATTGCAGTGTTTTTTAGTCACCACACATAACGTAGGATTAACAGCCGGAACATTACGTATCGTAATGATTTCGCCGTTTCATAAAAGCTTGAACAAATCTAGCTGGTTTCACCTCGACGACTTCATCGAAATATTTTCAGACCATCTTAATATCGTCATCATCATCACTATTTCGACCCTGTTCAACACAATACAGTGGCAAATATCTTAGATGACGCAGTGGCAGAATATTCAGTATTCCGTCGCAAAAACATACTGGAACTTAATTACTTTAATGAAACGACTGCGCCCGCGCTGGCGGCGTCGCGGCGTTTATGCCCCACTGAATGTCAGCACTGCGACTGATAGCAGCTGTGAGGATTGTATAATATTAATACATCAGAGGTTCTAGACAAAATGTAATTGTATCATCAATAGCGATTGCCGAAGTGCCAGAATGTAAGAGATAGATCACGAGACATTTGCATATTAGCGCTTGTCAATCTCATACATTTTTGAGTTGCCATCACGACGCTTGTCTAGTCTAGAGCCTCATCTATGTCATCAATGAGACACAACACACATCTAACAAAATCTCTGAAACTCAAAACAGCAAAAACTACTCAAAAGTCAGTCTCAATGCTCAATGCTCAGCACCATATTAATGCCATTGATGTCGTTTCCTTCATTGTAATACTTAGGTATATAGAGATAGAGCAGAAACTTCTAGTTTCGTTCTGAAATGATTTTACAAGAACCGGCGCCAAACTCTACCGCCTGTCTAGCCTAGTCAGTATTAGGAAAATTAGCCTTCAGCGGTCATATCCAGTTTTTTTCAGACGCTGGGTAGTTATAATTTTTTTGGTCGTTTGGTATTGGTGTAGGTAAACACCTACACCAATACCAATGATGAATGGTAACGAGAGAAACTGCCCCGGTCACTAAATATAGAAATCGCTTGGTATAATCAGACCATACAATATACAATACTTCCACTGCTGGGAAACAGGGAATCCACTGTATGAGCGAGAGTGGGCCGTAATCCTCCTCGCGGGCCCAGTGCGTGTTGGTGTCGAAATAGAGATAATTTTAATATAATGTGGTCAGCTAACAGTTTCCGTCGCTCCCTTATTAATAGTCTCTGAAACAATAGCTCCTTATGATAGCTACACACAGTCACAGTTATCACAGATGGACAACAACACGTTATTCATGTCATTCGCAAGCACACGCTATGCGAGCGAGTGTGCTCAGCAGACCAATCAGCAGTAATGATACTTTGTTTGTGTCATACAACGAGCAGATGATGTTGACTTGTGTGGTCACTGTCCACAGACATCATGCTATTTGAACAATTTGTTTTTTGTCACTGCTGTGGTCAGATTTAGTAACCGTGTTCAAACGTATAGCAATTCCACCCAACTAGTGCCTACTTATCAAATAGTCATGAATGTAGAAATCACACACGTTGATCACATTTTTATAATTTTCTATTTTTTTACCGACTTCCAAAAGAGGTTCTCAATACGGTGGCAATTTTTTTTATGTATGTACAGCGATTACGCCGAGGTTACTGATCAGAATTATGTGATTCTTTTTTAGTTCGATGCTGTATGTCTGCCATTTGGTATCGTAAAAAAATATTTCAGTTCGGCTCAGTAGTTTTTATTTTGTTAAAAAAAATACAATCGACTTCCAAATAAAAAAAACACTACAAAGTTTAAAAATTCTTTAGTTTCGGAAGTCGCTGTTAAAATACGAAGAAAAAACCAAAAACACTGACTTCCAAAATTAAATGATTGTTTCCTCTTCACGTCACACTTCTGCTATTTAATAACCTTCTTCGTTTATAATCTTTATGTTAGTGAAAACCGTTTGAAAATCCGTTGCGTGATTTAGAAGAAATAAGTCGAGAAGAAGACAGAGAAAGAGGAAGAAGTTAAGTCAAGAAAAAGACAGAGGAAGAAGTAAGTCGAGAAGTAGATGCAGGAATACCATCGACTTTGTTTTATTCTGTTTGGAGATCAGGGAAGAGATTTTAAAAGGTGATTCAAATATTGTTACTTAAATCTGTTTAAGTACAATACATCATTGTCCTCAAAACTTTGTGACTACTAAAACTAATCTGCTGGTGTGTCCCTGTACTTAAGGTAATGTTTCCAAAGCTGTTGAAATGAGGTTAACACTAAACACATTAGAAACAATAACATACGGCGACCTCGCATTAACGGTATTTGGTATTCCATGCGTGCTCCCTTGCGGAAAACTGACCAGGAAGTGTGCGCCATCTTCCACGGCTATTGTCTAAATCTCTAAATATGAATGATGTGACAAATAGTTTGACACAATTTTCCTTATTATCAAACCAAAAAACTTGATTAAGTACTCTTGAAACATATTTTGCAATAAATTTTGAACTCGTTCGTCGTCTAGTTCAATATAATAGCTAATTTAAATATTCATTAACAGCGGTGTTGCCGAACCCTAATTTTTAGGGTTCCGAACGTCTGTATGGACAAACGGAACCCGCATAGGATCACTTGGTTGTGTATCTGTCCGTCTGTCACAGTTGATGTTTTCCTAATCTAGTGGACCGATTTAGTCGAAATTTGGTAGACATAATAAGCTTCTGTAATCGAAACACTAACGCGTAACAATTATAAATAAGTTTTGAAAATGGGGTCACTTTTTGGGAGAAAAATAGAAAACTTTTTTCCAACTGTACCGAGTGACATATCAAACCAAAGGGCTCATTGTACCCGAGAGAAGAAGAGTCTCAAAATTATTTTATTCATAATTTTAAAATATTCCATTCCGGAATTATAAGAAAATAGATGAAAATTGACCATAACCCTTATCTCCAAAACTACAGATCCTGAAATTTTGAAAAAAATATAGATAATGGATCTTTAACTATAGATTTTTAGGAACTAAAAAAATTATAATAAGTCTATGATTTTAAAGGATAATGTTAAAAAATAATACCTATACGTTCGGAACCCTTTGCACACGAGTCCGACTCGTACTTAGCCGGTTGATTTTCACACAGATCTGTGTACGAATGTTTTTAATATCAATTTTATCTCTTTCACAGAACCATTAGTACCTACCTACATTTATAATCAGACATAGAGAGGAGCTTATGTGACTAAACAACAACAGCCGCATGGGTCGAGCTTCGAGGTTAAGCAACGCTTGACGAGGTCACTCCGTGGATCGGTGATTACAAGCATGACTCCTCCGCACCTCGGAAAGCGCAATAAGCCGTTAGTTTTGGCAGTTACTAGTAGATCTTAGACAGTCGTTACGGATAGAAGCCCGAACGTCTGCCGCCAGGTTTGCCCTCAGCCCCCAGGTCTTTTGAGTCACCCAGTCAGTCGGCTGTGGAGGTCAGGCAGGCAGCCGCTCTATGTACTACTGGCACTCAACTATGGGTATACGGTAGGACTAGAAGCCGACTCCAAATTATTTGGGAAAGGCTTGGCAGAATAATTTCAGTCAGACGTAGGGGCGTTGATCCCCGTCGTGACCTTTGGTTACTTTCCGTGGAAGTAGCTGACCCGCTCCAGACATGTCTCCCATCCCACGTCACGTCGCTCGGCGCGTCACTATCGTTCGTGACACCCAAGTTAATATACTAGAGCAGTCGATGAACCAGGCATTTAATGCCTTCGAGGGCAACCGATTGCCCTCCGCTGCCTCCGAGCTATTTGCAGTACCGTGTACGCGATAGTATTCACTAAGGACCTATTAATAAGTAGATAATATCGCCTGCTAGAGATAGGCAATTCATTCAAGAAATTCATATGTTGATCAATTTATTAATACTAATAGCTTTTTCCTGTGTTTTTTAACGCCTAAACAAACGGGCTTTCCAATTTATAATAACATTTATAAAACCTATAATTTATGATAAAAAATTACAAAAGTATACTAGGCTAGGATACTATTAACTTAGATAATTAGTCCAGTCATTTTACGCCGACAATAAGGCAAACTTAGCATTCATTCTTAACTCCGTTTTTTCGCCGATAACGTGTATCTGTATAGTATAGGCAGAGAAGTATGTTGAAATGTATGCCGAGACAAGTTAACCCCCGTATCTTCAATTTATTAAAATTAAAACATTTCATTTCAATAATAAATTGATGGGAAAAAAAAAATAACTGGCATGTTTGTTTGGAGCGTTTTTAGAAGAGGTCGAGTTTTACAAGTAGGTCAGTAAATTAAACATTTTTAATCCGTGGAACTAACTTATTTTATTAAAGAATTTTTTTTTTTTATTTTAACTTCAAGTTAAAAATTTACTGCTTTCTTTTCAAAGTCAAAGTCAAAACGTTTATTTCAATTAGGCCATTAAACGGCTCTTTTGACAGTCATCATTTACATTTAAATACTATGTACTTATAAAAAATAAAGTGACTACTGTCTACTGTTTCATAAAATTACTTAAGTAATTAAATAATTATTAAACAAACAAAACGCTAACTAACAAAATTGAACATTATTCTTGGCGCAAGTTATTAATATCAGTTTTTTAGTTCCATGCAAAAATGTAACTGAATTAAATTGGGTTTAATTTTAATTTGCAGGCCATGTCTGACTTAATACCTAATTTAAAAAATTAAACGTATCTGTTAAATTTTTTAAAATCCCCTATTTATTTTTTAAAGAGGTCGAAAATGTTTAGTTCTGACAAAATTAATTAATTTTACCGATTTTCTACATATTGTAAAAAAATAGGTAGGTACAGATAAGTTGCTTTTCCTAGTTTTTGTTGAAATAAACGCGTTTTTGTTTTTCAGAATGAACCGGTTATGGACAATGTTTAATTTTTTTATATTATTAGACGAGCTAGGATCTTTATACACCATTCAAGAAAAAAATCTAAGTTAGGAATGTTTGCAAGGTTCAAAGCTAATTTGACTGGCCTATAAGTACATCAAGCCAAACGTATAGACATTCAAAATAATGTATTCAATCCAAATAAGCTTTTGCGGCGGAATTGAATTTGATAGCCGTGAGCTTTTGACACCAATGCCGCGAGCCACAATGTCAACATTGCTAAATATATGCACAGCACACAAACTGTCATCATCATCACGGACACGTGTTTTACCCAGCACGTGTCAGAGCTAACATTCTAACTTAGTAGTGTTTCACTGTTTGCTAACAAGTTGCAGCGTCAGCCACCTCCGTCACTCATACTTGAATATAACGTGAACTGATATACTAAAAGCAAACCGAATATGAAGAGTTCGACAAAGATGCTACATTCCTTTTGTCTAAAATATTATTAGTTTGAGTGGTGATTTTTTTTCTTTGAAAGTACTGAGCTCATTACGAAAATGATTACACTGATAGAAACTACACAATTGCGGAGTGTCTAAGGTTACTTTATCCCGAAAAAATACTCGTTTACTGAAAGAGAAGCCACGGGGGCAAAGCCGAGGAAAATAACGGTTACTGAAAGATAAGCCACGGAGGCAAAGCTGGGGAAAATAACGGTTGCTGAAAGCCACGGGAGCAAAACGGAGGAAAATTACGGCTACTGAAAGATAAGCCACGGGGGAAAAGCCGGGGAAAAAGGCACAAGTACTTACCTACTGAAATTTATTGACTGTCGAAATTTATGTTATTGATTTCGTCAGCAGTCATAAGATTGTAGTAGCTGCAGCACAAACAGGAGGAAAAGCGAGGACAAAAAGATTTGTATGCGTTCTAAATGTTGCAGAAATTGTTCTAACCATGGATACTAGTCTTCTTCTCGATAAATCAGAAGACTCGTGACTTCCCTAGGATCAGTAAAAGAATCATAACAATTATGGAAATCATTCGCGAGTGCCGACTTGATGTTCTGATGTAATGTAACGATCTATTGTTACATCGCATAATTATACCATTAAAACATTTTACTTGCTGTTTCATGATCATTGTTTTGTGGTTTTTGTTTGACTTTAAATTAAATTAATTAATGTGCTGTAGTTTCCAGTAAATATAGTTTGTTGTCAGGGCTAACTTAGCGACATGTCTGTCTCAACGAAACCAGCAAAGTTTCTTTGCGGTATGCATAGAAACTTTGCTGGTTTCGTTGAGACAGACTCTTTTATGAATTACCACAAGCAGGAAAACCGAAGGAAATCTATTATTTAATTATTCCTAATGTGGTGAGATTACTCAGCTAATACCGGTCGTAAGCGGACCACGGACGATTTGAGGAAAAATAGACTCTAATGTGACGCAAACAAATACGTAAGTTTATTTTATATATATTGGACTGGCCTGTTGGTCTAGTGGTTAGTGACCCTGACTGCAAAGCCGGAGGTCGTGGGTTCGATTCCCACCCAGGACAAACTTTGTGTGATGAGCATAATTGTTTGTTCTGTGTCTGGGTGTAATTTATCTATAATATGTATGTATTTATAAATTATATAAGTATGTATATCAGTTGTCTGGTTACCATAACACAAGCTCTGCTTAGCTTGGGATCAGATGGCTGTGTGTGAGTTGTCCCAAGATATTATTATTATTATTGTTTTACATTTCTTTTCCTCGGCGAACCGGTAAGAATTGATAGCACGGGCCTAAGCCAAGTGTTCATCAATTGGGTTATGAGAATATGCAGTAGACTGTATGATAGATTGGGGTGTATTAGTGTGGATGTTTAAGTGCGGGTTATCGGCTTCACATTGCAGGAACTTTCTTACTAGCCTGCACGTGTTTAATATTACTGCTTTCTGCAGTAGTTGGTAGGTGCTTGAAGGTAGGTTTAAATAATTAAGGGATTGATGCAGTTGTTTGGGTATTACTCCAGTTGTAGATAAAACTATAGGGACTATTGTAACCTTTTGAAGATGCCAAAGTCGGGTTATTTCGTCTTTTAGTTCGATGTATTTGGATAGTTTTTCTGCAATTGTAGTCTGTACGTTATGTGTGTTTGGTACAGCTATATCTATTAGATACCCAGTTTTATTTATTTTATTTATTACTGTGATATCCGGTCTATTGAAATGAATCGTTCGGTCGGTAAGAATTGCACGGTCAAAATACAGTTTCGTGGTCGCGTTTTCCAACACCGTTTCGGGGTTGTATTTGTAGTATGGTACTACAGAGTCTATAAGATTGAACTGATGGGCTAGTTTTTGGTGAATGATATTAGCTACTTGATCGTGCCTGTGTTTATAATCTGTCTGGGCTATTGATTTACACGCACCTGTAATATGTTGGATCGTTTCTGAAGAACTATTGCATTTTCTACAAGTGTCTGTGGTTAAATTCTTAATAATATACTTTCTGTAGTTTCTGGTTTCAATAACTTGGTCCTGTATAGCTAGCATGAAGCCTTCAGTCTCTGGAAAAAACTCACCTCGATTAAGCCACGCGTTCGACGCCTCTTTATCGACATTTGTTTGGCATAAATCTTGGCGATGTCTTCCGTGTAGAGACTTCTGGGTCCATTCTAGAATTTTGGTTTTATCGTCGGTTACCTTCTCATTCTTTTGTTCATTTTGGTCTTTTAAATTCAGAGGTGTGAATTGTTGGTCGTTTTGGGCTATTAGTTTGTGTAGTATGGAAGATGTAGATTTACCAAAGAAGTATTGTCTAAGATTTGTGATCTGTCTGTTGTGTAAATTTGATATGTCGATAAGACCCCTGCCTCCTTCTTTTCTCGGTAGAGTCAGCCTTTGTTGGCACGATCTAGGGTGATGTTTACGAAATTTGGTCATTGTCGTGTTAATGTTACGTTGTAGAGATTTTAGATCAGTTTTGGTCCAGTTGATTATGCCGAAAGAATAGGTGAGTACAGGTATAGCAAAGGTGTTGATTGCTTTTATTGTGTTTCGTGAATAGAGTTGTGTTTTTAGTATTGTATTTAATCGATGTTGAAATTTTTGTTTAAGTTTTTGTTTAGTGTCTTTAAAATGTATCTGACGTGATTGTGTGTACCCTAGGTATTTATAAGTGTCTTGTTCATCTAATGGTTCTATTTGTTCTCCTGTATGTAAGGTGTATTGGTGTTTATAGTTCTGTCCTGCTCTAACTGAATTTATTTTGCATTTATCTATACCGAATTCCATTTTAATGTCGGTTGTGAATTGTTCTGTAAGGTTAGCTAGTTCGTTTAGTTGACTCTCGGTTTTTGCATATAACTTAATATCATCCATATACAGCAGATGATTTAAAATGCCTGTTTGTGTATCAGTCTGTTCGCTGGCAATTGTATCTGTTGTTTTTAAGGGAATTCCTAATGATGTTGCATTTAAAATATTAGAAAGGGGATTTAGAGCAAGGCAGAACCATAATGGGCTAAGTGCATCGCCTTGGAAGATTCCTCTCTGTATTTTTATTGGGTTGGTATCTACTGTTTCGGTTGGGGTAGTCAGTCTAAGCACAGTGGTCCAGGTGCTCATCATGGTCTTCAGGAATGTAATTAGTGTAGGGTGTATTTTATAAATTTTTAAAACTTTTATGAGCCATGAATGGGGTACAGAATCATAAGCTTTTTTGTAATCGATATACATAGTAAACAAGTCTGATTTAGATTTTTTAATTTTTCTCAGAATTACGGAATCTATGATTAATTGCTCCTTGCAACCTTGGCTAAATTTTCGACATCCTTTTTGCTGTTCAGCTAAAATATTATTGGCGTCAATGTGTTGGTATATCAATTCAGATATACAGGATGTGATGATCTTGTATAAGGTCTGCAAGCAGGTGATAGGCCTATATTTAGCTGGGTTAGAAAGGTCACTTCGGTCTTTCGGTATCATGTAAGTTGTACCTGATGTTATATATGACGGTATTGTTTCGGGGTCTTGAATGAAAATATTGATATAATTATGTAGATAACCATGGATTGCTGTGAATTTTTTGTACCAATAGCTATGAATATGATCTGACCCAGGTGCTTTATTATTATTATCTCTGGCGTCAACACTCACTTTGACATACTTAACCCAAAAGGTTTATCAGAGCCCAACCAAACCAAACTAACGGTGTTAACGATGAAGAGTTTTGATACCCAAGTCAAAAATCAAATCAAGGATATAATATTTCAAATATACCATTTCATAGAGTTTTGAACAGTCAAGGTCGGTCAGTCAAAAAGATGAAGTTAGTTCTGCCATGCTAGCGGCGAGAAGAACAGCAAGTATGTCTTACTCGTACCTATCGATATCTACTAAACCTTCTGAAGATGTCTTTATTGTATGTTGTATATGTCAGTTACCTTGACACCTCGAGAAAGTTGCGACCATAGTTGCGACTGTATCGGGCGACTTGTGTCGCAGATTCACATTAAACATATTAATATATTAACGTAACTGAGATGTCCGCGGGTATTCAATTGAATTGCTCGTAAGTCGAAAATCAAACATTCATTTACGAGCAGTATTCTAGCGGCCTAGGCTAGTTTTTGACATTATTCGATGCATCCCATCCAACTCTGAAACAACTGAGAAAATTGTTATGAAAATTCTACGGTTACTAAGCTATCGTTACTATCGGAGACGCCGTTATTTCTCTTTTGTTAAGAATATTAGAAACAAAATGAAACTTACAAAAAATCTTTGATTGAATTCCACGCACATTAAAAACTAAACTGACATGCATGCGTTTATTTATTTAGTACCTACTTCATGCACACAAAATAATGTAGGAGGCATTTTCTACCAGTCAATCTTTGTTATGTATTTAGAATTGAATAAGTATTATTTAGCGATATATATATGCTAGTTCATAGTCTTCGTATAATTATGGCACACACTACACCATAAAGGTGGCAGTCCGTGTTCAATGCGCTTACCATCAGGTGAGATAGTGGTCAAACGCGCACGCATCAATAGTAAAAAACAAAGAATGTGCTTGTGTTACTACATATTAGTAGCTATTTATGGTGAGTAGTTGAAACACAAAAGACAGGGTCGTGACTGTCACAAACCTGTTGGGACGGAAGGTCTCCTCTACGCTAGACTAGACTATAACTTTATGTCACCTAGGTTTGTTCGTTTGTCCAGGGTTTACCGTTTCGCAGTCTTTTAATTGTATTTGTGTTTGTAAAACATGACACCCAGTATGACTTTAATGCTACTGATCAGCCCATGTTCCACTAGGTGGAGTCCGTGGAGTGCTCCTATTCCAAGAGCCCCCTTGTTGATAGGTACCTTCATCATCAGGGATGGCAAGTCAACGGACTAACGACACAATTACCGTGACCACCTACTGGGCTTGAGAAATGTAAGATTCTTGGATATGAAGTAGATTATAAATAGTTACCGTGAATAAATGTATCATCTGCCTAGCCTTTTCCCAACTATATTGCCACACCTAACAACACCACTGGAAAGTCACAGGAAAGCAAAAATACGCAATTTCGTATACATGGATGATTTTTCCACATATTTTTTCCAGCTATTTGGATTTAAAACCAAACTGATTTTGATAAAATTTCAATGGGACCATTTGGGAAATATAATACCCTTTCCAACGAAACAAGAATTTTTCAAATCGGTTGGCAAGCGACGGAGTTATGCGCGAACAAATATAAAAAATAAAAAAAATACAAATAAAAATACTCCTCCTTTTTTAAAGTCGCTTAAAAAAACGCAACTAACATCAAATAGCCGCGTTTTACGTACCATTAGTCACTATCACCATACACGTGTAAGCAACGGTCATTAAAATTGTCAAAAGATGGGCTGATAAAAACGATTGACAATTATAGATATAATAATGACAGCTGAACGAGCGAACAATCACGATATGTTTGTTCAACATTTTCATGACGTGTTCCGTTCGTTTGCAAATAACACCGCGAATGCGCCCAAGTTAGTTTTTATAAACCCACAGTCATACAAAATCACAACTTACACTTCTGTGAACGTTGGCAAATAACATGTCAACGCTAGCAATTGTTTTTTGCATCTCAGCCGTTATTTGAATAATGCTGTCAATGACAAAAAACTCAATTTAGCTTCCGCAAACAATTATTTTCCCTGATGAGCACTACACTTGAACTTGACCTGAGACCCGTCTTCACTCGTTACCAAAACGTCAACTAATTTAATCCATCATTCAAATCATTTTGCACACGATGCTATGACATCTTCTATGATGAATTTAAACATGAAGGTCTTCACTTAACACGTGACTGACATATTTTGCACTGGCTTTGTCCCGCAGCTTTGCTCCCGTTTTCTATCCCTCAATTCAATTCAGTTCATAAATTTTATTTCGAGCGAAGACTCATATAAGGTTTGTAACATAGTCCTTAAAAACGAAGTGTTAGTTAACAACACGATACGGTGACACAGGCACGTAATTGACAGCTGTGAACCACATTATGGACAGTCCCCTGGTTAACCCAGGCCATGACTCGAGCCACCATCGATGCTGCGCTAGCGCATTATTGTGTAAAAACACCCTACACGTGCCGCCGCAAACATCCCTGACGCACTGAAGCGCCATGGCAGCCCCATTAGTTTTCTGAACGCGTTATTGAATTGGACACGAAGGGCTCCATAAGTCGCTTGCGAATGTTTCTCCAACAAGCTAAAACCGCACTTCAAAAACAGCATGTTTCCGGAATAAAGTAGCATATTATGACAGAGCGAAGTAGCCCAGCAGTGAGACAACATATAGACTAACTAAAAAAGAAAAGAAGCCTACATGCAATGCAATTGTGTAGCTTTCTACGTGTATAGTTATTAGCAATAAGAAACTATTCAAGTACAATACCGATCAGCCATCCCTATCCAGTGAAGCAGCATGCTCTATGAGAATAAGGACAAAAGCATTCGAAGACGACAATAATGAGTAAATGGGCGGACATGCGCGTGGGCATTTATACCTACGAAAATGAGCGATTACGCGAAGCGGGTCAACGTACACACGCGCTAACGAAGCGCATCCGCAGCCTCTTACAACAACTCCATTCAAGAATTCTGACTGACTGACGAGGCATGTGTTGTGACGAGTAGGTAAGCTTTCAACTAACAAACGCACATTCCTTCCTGCCCATTAGTTGCAGAATGATACTCGCATTTTATATAGAAACTGTACCATCTTCAGCCGTTTTATTTGTGTAAGTTAGCTTTTAGCTTTTTATTTATCAAGTAATATTAAGTTTTCGTTGTGGACTTATTATTGTCATTGTAGACATTTATAACGGACTGAGGTTGCTGCTGTTAGAGATCCCAATTCTGGGTAAGATTGACAATTTCTTTAATTTACCAGTGAAATGCAAGACTTTCTAATAAATATGCCGATTGATTAAAAAGTTAATCAGTATTATTCAGCCACGTGAATATTAGCAACAGTTTAACATCGGCGTTCCTCTACAGCCGTACGAGAGCTGACCGCTAATCGTGTTGCATACTAATCACGAACATAATTGATTGTTTATGCTAATTAGGAACAAATTAAAATACAATTAACGTGAAAAATTGGAATGAATCGAAATGGAAAAGATAGAAACTCACGCAACGACAGCAAGATGTAAATAGGTAAAAGTGTTAATAATGAAATGTTTGTCTTTTGTGTGTTTCTGAATAAAATTTACTATGCTACCTTTCAACACACAAGTTGGGCACGCCAAGCACGGCTGTGTTCAGCTTTGACATATTACGCCACAGTTCTGGAGACGGGGCCCATACAAAAGTGGCCAATGTCCTTTGTGTTGCAAACAGAGAGCCAATTCTACTCATTTTTAAACAACGTTCGCATTCGCATGTCAATCGCAAACTGTCAAAAAAGCCTTAATTTTCATACATTTTTGACAGTTTGCGATTGAGATAAGTAGCATTGGCCCACTGTTAAAATAATATTAGTCTTCTATGTAAAAAAAGATAAACATTATTTTATTACATTAGAAAAGATGAAATTAATTACTTTGAGTGATACAAATTAATTTAGAAACACAATGTGATAACTTAACTTCTAAAAGGTTTGCTTATTGATTGAAGTAATAATTACCCGCACACACACTGCTAATTATCGCAAAGGACGCCAACTTGTAGAATGATGATAAGCAGAAACTGTTTCTCCTCACAACACGCCATTCAGAGAGTTACTATTATAAGGCAGTTTGTTGCACGGTCACACTTATGTCCGTTTACCTGTAATTTGATTCTGTTACTTTATGAAAATTTTGTGCCTTTTTAAGTACAAAGTCTACGCAGTAGAAATTCTTTTGTGTCGACCTAAAGCACTTATGTTTTCAGGTCGACACAAAATAATTTCTACTGCGTAGATTTTGGGAGGATGAGATAGATTGAAATAATAATACTCAATATAAGTGCCCGACGAAGTCAACAGAATTTATGATAACTTGACATTTTCTTTTCAAAGTGGCAGAATTGTTTGCAGTTTTTTTGTAATTCAGAGTACGTCGTCACGTCATGCGCCTTTTTTTTTTGAGGATGGGAAATCATCAAATGACCCCTGCCGCTCCACCCAGAGCGGGAGGGGTCAGACTTCTACTGACTAAAACCCACCCATGCTCCTACTAGTGCCTTTTACGTTCCAGGGCCGCGGTAACTCTTTCGAACAAAATCCTCAACCCTGGTAGGCACTGGCCCTAACGGGCCCCTACTCCTATGCTGACATCTCTTTGAGGCGCGCGTGGAACACAACGCACCGTCGGCTTGGGGTCATGCGCCTTCGTCTCGTACTGTCAGCGGATGTGGATAATTGCAATCATTCCGCACAGCAGGAGAATAGCAAATTTTTCACGGTAGGGACAGACGACGGCCACTGAAATCAACACGAAATGGAACGTACGTACTGCTGGAGATACTTTATTTCTCAGCTCATAGTTCATTAACAAAATACAAATGAATAAATATAAATCAAATAAATACGTTTTTTTAACGAACCCCGTAGTTGTAGGGTGGTTTACTGTGTGGCTGGAGAGGCACCACGCGTCCTCACCTTCCACCTGACGCAGGTACTCACCGGACATAGTTGTTTCTGGAGGTACCTGTATCGGATTCGGTGGGAAGAAACGTCCGGGTGTTTTCACTGTGAGGATCGCCCGGAGGACACGGTGGAGCATACAGAGGAGGCTTGCCCTGCTTGGGTGGATCACCACCGTATCCTCGTCGAGGCGATCGGCGGCGGCGACCTCTCGCGTCCGGCCCTGGTTCAATCCATGGTCCAGAGCGAGGAGGCATGGGAAGCCGTCACCTCCTTCTACGAAGCAGTAATGCTAGTGAAGGAGGAAGGAGGAGGCGGGCCGCGTGAGGGAGAGCCAACCCCCCCCCCCCCACAGCAGCCGCAACATAGGGAGACGCACCGGGCGTCGGGAGTCGCTGGGCGATTCCCGGTCACCGTAGGTGCGGGTCGGCAAGCGGCGAGCGATGGGTGGCTCGCCGTCCGATCAAAGCCAGGCCCGGGTCGATGGCGCGTTGTGTTCCACGCGCGCCTCAAATAAGTAGATGTCAGCATAGGACTCCTGCCAGGGTTGCGGATTTTGTTCGGAGAGTTACCGCGGCTCTGTAAAGCAAAGAGCACTACGAGGAGCACGGATGGGTTTTAGTTAGTAAGAGTGTGACACTCCCTCCCGCTCAACCCAGAGCGGCCGGAGTCGTTTGATGAGTTCCCATCCATAAAAAAGGTGGTTTACTGTGATTCCGCACTCGCTCGCCATCTTTGTGATGATAAATCATTAAATAGATTTTTTGTAACGAACCAACTTGAGGGTGGTTTACCGTGGCTTCGTACTCGCCCGTCAATGGTAAATCAAAACAAATCAAATTCATATAATCAAATTACACTAAGAGCCTGCACTTAATGAACGACCATTTTACATAAAGACAGTCCCCCTCGCATCACCAATTCCAAACGTTTTAGCTGGAAAAAAAGTGGCGCAACAAACTCCACTTCTTTCTAATATAACAGACATAATATTATGTGCATCTGTCTGTTGAATTAGAAGAACTTGAACTTATACAATATTGTAATTAACATTACCTACGTGACACAGGAAAATAGTATATTATAAATACACTAATAAATCACTGTTTAATCATTTGAAGAAGAACATTGACTCGCCGTAAGTCATATAGCTTATACTAAGAATTAATGTATGTGCAGTAAAGATAAACTAATTTGCATATAGCTGTACTAATACTAACAGATTTATCTGTGTTTCTAAGTAAATATTCCTCATACATTAGTTTTGACTTTCTCAGCAAACGACGGTAGGGTATATAGGTAGTTATCCACACGTCAGTTGCTTTCCATTAAGTTAATTATTCAATTAATGTCCTTTGCAATGCGAGTCTAACAGCTGAATGAATTGAATTCGTTACGGCTGCCACTGCATACAGCCATTATTGGAACCGAGATGCTTTACTTCGTCCGTGAATGAAATATTGTAATAAGTAGTTAAAACCGCTGTTTACGTAAGTAACTTATCTCAGAGCAACAGTATTATAAGCAATCTACATAGGATGCATGTTGTGTCTGCAGTCTTGGGATCTATCTGTCGTAACTCGTGGCTGTTTCACATACTTACTAAATTAGCATCGACCGGATGTTGGACACAGTGCCTACAATCATGCAATTAAACAGATAACGTCTCAGCAGTTCATAATGATACCTCGGACCGTTTTGTTTCTTGATTATGAAGCGCATAAATTAATTCTGATCTAATGATTCTCGTAGCTTATTTACGTCAAGTCTAAATCGCTCTCAGTACAAATTAAATTGTTAATTAATTTTGAGATACAACTGTAAACTGGCACTTGAACTATAATAATTTATTTACTAAGTTTTCCTTATCTAACGAATCAAAATTCGTAAACGATATTTATTTTGCGAAAAAGTTACAAATAATATACCTTAATTTTTACACTGTAAACCGTACCTACTCAACGATTCAGGTAAACAGGTATTTTCCGGGTCATTTTTTTCATTTTCCTGCTAAATTTTACCTAAACCGATGAACTTCTTTCGAGTACTTCGAAGGTCTACCAGGTACCCGATCTTGTCAATAAATATTACATTCTACAACATGTAACAGAATAAACGCAATACCTCTTAAGGAGTCATTGTACTCATCATTATGAACCACTTTCACTGTGGGACCAACACTGAAATTGCGAAAAACAATCGACTGCTCCATACATTTCTGTGAGCATAATACGATAAAAAGTAGTGAACAGCTGATTTTTTTTCACGATTTCGGGATTGATACCATAATAAAAGTTGTTCATAATGATGAGTACAATGACCCCTTAAGAGGTATTGCGTTTTTTCTGTTACACTTTGCATATTCGGATGCTCTTCAGATTTCACTGGTTCGCACCTTTAGAACAAACATGGGTTATATATCAGATGAATGTGACCCCTAAATTGACCGCTATCTGCCCACTAGCCTAACAATATTATTGAAGAAGCACCCACTGTATTGTTGATTAAATAACTAATATCTTCCTCAAATACTCGGTACCCTGCGGTCGCTGTATATTTAAACAGAAGTAGTTGTGACCGCAGTGTTTATTCTACTACTTAATTTTTCCAAGAACTTTGGAGTGGTTATCTCTCAGTTCTGTTCATGTTCGAGCAAAAACTTTTCATTTCAATAGTAGCTTTAACTTCTCCCGCCACTTCTGTGTGTGACTGTCCCTCAGAACGAAACATGCCTTTTTTTCGAGAAAGGCTTTTGCACTCAAGTATAGAATAGGGATAGTGAAGCTTTCTATCAGAAAAAAGGATTCTTAATGTTATCAAAATTGAATCAGTTTTTCAAGAAAAGGCCTTCAACACACAAACCCAGAATTTCCCATCATTTGAATACCTATTCGTTTTGGATAAATACGGTTACTGGAACCAGTAGGCAGTAGGTGTTACCTTTAAAATTTCAGCCACCGTGTCATAACTGATTCTTAATTACTGATTTATAATTAATAAGTAGGTAGGTATATAACACTTATCCAACGAAGATCAGTTGGTGTGTAAATCAAATTAAATATTCCACTTTCACTTTTAACTTTATAAACACGTGTCAGCAGGTAAACAATTATTTATGGTGACTTACAGAACTAATAGTTAATTAAGTATCTACTGATCTTTCCCACCAATACAATTCATAGGTAAAAGTAAATTTAAACAACGCTTTTTGTAACTTACTAATGTCATAAATGGTCCAATATTTGACAAAAATAATGTGCATTTTATAATAATATAGAATCTATGAAACTTTCTTCTTCTTTTTTCCTTTTTATGGCTATTCACGCGATCAGTCAGTACTTGTCATTTACGCATGAAAGATGACCGCGTTCGCGATTTGTGCGCGCGCGCAGTTCCGCGACACTCCGCACACTTCGTACCAGGAAGGAAGTGCACTCTTAATTCTCAACTACAGGAAGGAAGCGACCGGCAACTTTGTATCGGTTTACGATTATCGAATCTTAATTCTTTTGTCTAATATCAGTCGCATTAATTGAGAACAAATGTGACAAAAATTTTAAATACTTCCGGATAATCCTAGGTCATCTTGGCAGCTAACTTTGTCTAGGTAAACTGTCATTAATCGCACATTACCCTTTACTTCACATACCTATCAGAACAAATAAATAATGTTGAGATACATACTGAAATGAGTTAGCTCTAAGTTATTGCACACAAAACATTGTAAATAGGATCTCCGCAGTGCGCTACGTAAACTGAACATTCATCATGTTAACATACTCATACAAATACAAACTTGACTTTGTCACTACTAACTACAAATATTGTGTTGCGGTCAATGTTTTTGTGAATCTCCAACACAACCATCATTCAAAACATTTAAGTTTTAATTTCTATTAATAATAAACAACTTCGGGGATTTTCGTCTTACTTGGAGAACAATTCAATTTATTGATGATGTTTTATTATGATACAAATTAAAATTCAAAAAAACAAAATGTAAAAAACAAGCCATTGCAAAACGGCTCCTAATTACACAACTGCACAAAAAACAGCTTGAAAAAAGCGCATTAAAAACCCCCGTAGGTACCTAGATATTGATTGATTTCAACCAAGGTGAGTCCCAATAAAACCAAAAAAAGTTTACGTCCATTACAAGCTTGAAGTTGTAACATATATATGGTAATATGCATATCGGTATCTGTACAAAGAGCAGGGTATTACCACAGGTGTGTGTGTACCGGCCTGTGTGCGTCTGCGCCGACGTCATGACTTTGGAAATCTCTTTTCGAATGTAACAAATACGCACAAACGATGAGGAAAGATAAAAGTATCATTAAATCAGAATGTTTTCCCGTTAACTCTCCGCAGCGAATAACAGGGCAGCCCATCTCTTTTATTTATTACCTATAAGAGTATGCAAACCACTCGGGCCCAACATGTGAAAATTCCCTAATATAAAGTAAATCTTATGTATATGTAAATAAACATTAAATTCGCGATTAATTCGCGACACACCGGTGTGTCGCCGGGGCCGGACAGGTAGTCGCGGGCTCGAACTCGCTGGTAAGCGTGGCCAAAAAGCACGCGCGCGACAGAGACAATTTCAGTGATAAGCATTTAGATGCTAGTCTAAACGCACAATGTCTAGTTTCCACGCTCAAAACACCGTTCCGAACGAAAACAACGTTAGACGATGCACGAAAAGTATTGGAAGGTTGAGTTCTATGAAAAAACCACTGTATTAATTCATTACAAATAAAGTTTATTGAACTCTTCTACAATTGAGGTTTCTCGGTGCCGACTTTGTTTTTGAGATTTTACACTTCTTTTATTACTTATTTACGCCCGAAGTTGCGTTTAAATTGGCAAAAAAAAACGAATCTTTGTTGGCTTATAACTTTTTAATGATTTTTTTATTTTACTATTCTGTTTCCATACAGACAAAATTAATAATGAGATAAAACGATACCATGCTTAACTTTGAATGTATAATGTCAAACAGTGGAGTAATACCCCCCCGAAATTTGTATGGACAAAATATCGAATAGTGTAACCTTAATTATGTATCATTGACCAAATATGAAAGAATGATTAATAAGTAAATAAAGATTCAATAAATACAAAGAATTTTATTTTTTATTACTTATAATTATTTCAATCAATTGGTATTTTACCAAGACAAGTCTGTCAATCTTATCTTGTTATTTGGCTTCTGTTTCTCGCAGAACAGATGGTCGATGGGACCGAAAAGATCTAGAGTGGCAACCGCGTACCGGAAGACGCAGCGTTGGAAGGCCTCTCACAAGATGGACCGATGACCTGGTGAGGGTCGCGGGTAGCCGATGGAGGCGAGTGGCACTGGACCGGTTGTTATGGCGACACTTGGGAGGCCTATGTCCAGCAGTGGACGTCTTTTGGCTGAGATGATAATGATTTGGTTTTTGTGTCAAAATCATTCAGAAACGGATCAAATGCTTTAACTGACGCGGACGTGTCGTAGACTCGAGCATACTCGAGCCCGCAAGCCAGCCGGGCGGCGTGTACCATAAGACGGGGTAACTTTGACTTTAGAGATAACTCTGACACGTTCCTTTTTTAACTACCTACTCGACTCGTCCCTAACACGTGTAAACTGAATTTTAGGGTTTGGTTTAGGGTTTTTGGGGAGCCCCAAACACTGCCAAAGTTATCCTTAAACTCAAAGTAACCCCGTATTACCGTACTGCTCGTAGCACATCCTGCACCTCCCGTCACCCCGCGTTACATCCCTTACGTCAGTCTGAAGGTCTGATGGATGTCAAGTGAGCTACGACTGCGAGACACTTCGACTTACTATACTTATTTTAGGAAAACATCAAATATGTGACTTTAAAAAAAATACCAAAAACTTCCGAAGAAATGACTTGTCAAGCAATCTGACGCAGTTGGTGAGATCTAATCTGTGCTGCTTCAGAAGTCATTTCTTCAAAACTGTTCAGTCGGTCGACTTTTTTGAAAAAAGTCATAAAGGTATATCAACTACCCAACATCACCCTTAGATATGAGCACGCACTTCTGGAACACCTTGTATATATGTGTAATGATAATAATAACAACAGGATTATTGTATTATTTACTACATCGTATATTTAACTTAACCGTTTATCTCGCTAACCGATCCTAAAAGCGGAGGATATTGGAGCGCTTGGTATTTTTGTGGATAAGTATTATTATATAGTATCCAACCGAAAACATGCAATGAACTAATACTACTTACATTATTTTTGTTAACTGTAGACCTGTTATAAAACTAATAATTCTAATCCCTATCACTACTAATGTTATAAATGCGAAATTAACTGTACCTATATCTGTCTGTTACTCTTACACGCTAAAACGGCTGAACGGATCGTCATGAAAATTGGTTGGCAGATATATAGCCTGGGATGTGGAGAAGGACTACTTTTTACGCGATAATCGACATCCACGCGTGCGGAGCCGCGGTCATAAGCTGGTATCGATATAAAAGTAGGACATGTGAAGAGAAAGTACCACCTGCTTTAATTAGAGGACCTATTTATAATTTTGCTTCTTTTTTTCTTTTTTTTTTAAACGTTGCCCCACACTAGGAATTTCTCCTGTATCATGGGTGCGTTTACAAACATACAAACTCACATACACAAACAGCCAGACTCGGAACAACTATCTGTAGGGCCATACAAATATTTGTCCCGTGCAGGAATCGAACCCACGACACGCAGCGCAGCAGCCGCAGCAGTGGAACTATTATATATATTATATTATATTATATAGGTATTATCTATACATATAATAAAACTGTAGAAGAGGTCAATTCTGTACATTGAATATAAACTAAAAAAAATACTCCAGGGGTGCTTTATACAAACAGTAGAAGCCAAAAATATTTTTTTTTATTTTTTTGTCTGTCTGTCTGTCTGTCTGTCTGTCTGTCTGTTGTTCGTCTTTCACGCAAAAACCACTGGACGGATTTTAATGAAACTTTTTTTGTTGTATAGCTATTAGTCCTCGCCAACATATAGGCTATAATTTATTTTGAAGATCTGAATACAAGACGTGGAACCTTAGCAGCCCGGCTAATCTATAAGAGATATTAATATACCGCTTTAGGAATAGTTGGTCAACATGATGAGTACTGTCTGTCGACATAAAAAAAATGAAGGTCTAGAGCATCTGATGTGGAACCCTTTCAGGGAGCTAAGCTATCGGATATTTTAATCAATTATCAACAGATCTCATAGTCCGTTTGGTTTAAAGCCTGCTTCTCGAAAGACTAGGTTTGGGTTCAAATCCCACAAATTTTGTAATTATTTTTGAATTATTTTTATCTTATTTATTTCCTTATTTTTTTATTCCTACCAAACCTAATATTTTCAAATATTAATAATATGTTATTGCTGTATTTTGCATATCTCTTTAGAAAGACAAGCAGAACCTATTTTTTGTTTATATGTATTATGTTTCGTTTGCATCGCGATAAAAAATACAAAACTAATGTAGAAAACATTCACATAAACCTGATAGGATTATGGCAATCTAGAAGAAATCAACTTATTATGTACATGCATAGTAAGTAGGGGTAAGTATCTTTAATGACACTTGCAATGCCATCTGTTGAGCGAAACTGTACTTACCATCAACAGCACGAGAATTACACCAAAAAGTATTTTTTAGTTAAAGATTCTTTTGATACTTACCAGGCGTTACGCATTTGATGCAAAAATAAAATTGCTCCACTGACTTTGTTTTCATTTTTTTTTACTTTTGATAGGAACGCGTTTGACCACTGTCTCACCTGATGGCAAACGATGATGTGATCGAAGATGGAGCACGCTTGCCTATAAGTAACCTATTCACTCTTGATAAGACTCCCAGGCTGTAACTATCCAGAAACACGGACTCAGTCAGGGAATTCCACGCCATGTGTTTCCAAAACGTTTTGTTCATGTGGGTGTGAGGTCCATCGTGTACCGGTGGCGTACCGCCGTACGTCTTGTGGTCCGATGATGGAACGAGCTTGGCGGAATTAAACTGTGCAATTCCGTCGCACACTCCCCAAAATGCAACCTATAGAAAACCGAAAGGCTAAAAACTCGGCTTCGATGCTCAAGACTTTCACCTCTTGAATTTCTTTCCCAGGATCTCCCTCATTCCTAATTATTTTCTGTTAATTTTGAAACAAAACTGTTCAATTCCCAGTCAGCTGGTGATTCGTCGTGACCAGCCTAGGGCCAGAAATTACCAGTAGCGGGTTTCACACTCCAGAGCTTCAAGGGGAACTGTGGATCCCTGGGCAATGACGCCACAGAAGAACTCGCCAAGATAGGTTTCGAGATGGTAGTGCTGGACCCGTACCCGCTCCTCCTTCTTTCTTTCTTTCACACAGTTTCGTGCATGAATTTGCCAGAGAACAACTGAACTTCATGACAACAAATGGTGAAAAAAGTGAAAAATGGCAATGACAAGTCTATAAACGTGACTAACTAATTGACTTCTCAGCTTAAGTAAAAATTACCTCCGTAATAATAGGGATTATTATTACGGATCATTACCCTTAATTTTTTTTAACTTATGCACTACAGATACCCCAATTTGCGGAGGTTGTTTCGACGCCGGCTACGTCATCCTGGCCATGACTTTCCGACGTGAAAAAATCCTCGGAACGGTGAGGTGCAGGTTTCAAATCAAATCGTTTATTGCAATCCATAATGTACATATACAGGTGGTAAATATAGGTTTGTGAGTGCTAAGTGATTGAGCTGACTTTTATATCAGATTATCATTCCCTTGCGGGTTGAGTATTATCGGTCGTCTCTCCGCTCAACCTGTGAAGCACACTGGTGGCTTTTGTACATTTGGGCGGAGCTAGGCTTGCAAACTTAGCCAGGACAACGGAGTCTCTACTCTACTCTATCCGTTGTGGGTTTTTTTATGGATAGGAAAACATCAAATGACTTCTTCTGCTCTGCGTGGAGCGGAAGAGAGTGTCAAACTCTTACTGACTAAAACACGTCCGTATTCCTCCTTATGCCTTTAACGTTCCAGGGCCGTGGTGACTTTTCAAACAAATTCCGCTCCGTTCGGACAGTGAGCCAACCTACGCTCGCCATCTGCGGGCCCGCGCTTAGGGTGGCTGGGAATTGCCTTGCGACTCCCGACACAACGCCCGGGTTGTCTTTTTCTGTTGCGGCGGCTGAGGGGGTCTACTCTCTTAAGCCCGAAGTCTGTAGTTTCGGCCTTAGTGTTTGGCGTTTTCTACTCCGTATCACCTACGGACTTACGATTGGTCCCGAACTAGGAATAACTATCAAATCGTGCTGTCATTCATTCTTATATTCTTCTCCGGACCATGGAGTAAACCAGGACGCCGCAGCCGATCGCCTCGACGAGGACACGGTGATGCTCCGCCCAAGCAGGGCAGACCTCCACCGTATACTCCACCATGTCCTCTGCGGAGACTTATCTTCTGATAGTTTCGGCATGACCATTAATCAAGCTCAGGGACAAACTATTAGTCGTGTTGGTGTGGATCTGCGGTAGTCCTGTATCTCGCACGGTCAGGCTGTATGTCGCTTTGTCGCATGTAAGCAGCGCGCAAAGCCTGTGTATACGTACTGATGAATATCACATAACAAGTAATATTGTTTACAAAGAAATGTTTTAAGTGTTAATATTCGTTCGTTCTTCGTAATTTTGTAAGTCATGTCATAATCACGATGAGTACCTATATACATTTAGTGAGTTTGTGTACTTAATATCTTCCTAAATACGAATAGCAAGCGCGAACGAAGTCGCGGGCACAGCTAGTTAATAATAATTTAATTTATTCAATACTTTTACATAATCAAAAAGCACAGAACCAATCATACTAAAAGATCAAGGCATTTGATCTAATTATACTACCCAACTCAAAGGACGAACATTCTTATTTAAATTAAAATTAACGCGTGACCCTCTGCCAGCTATACGGTTGTTTTTGAGACGTGAAAAATTCATCGTTGTAGCAATACAGCTTTACTGAAAGGCACGTTTGCCAGATAAGAGCTCGCGTGTACCTGTAGGGCACGTCGGCGGCCAGGAACACGTAGTTGGTCGCATACAGGGCCGCCACATACACCGTCAGCGCCAGCAGCACATAATTGCACAGGTGGAAGCGCCGCCCCTGGCCCAGCTCCTTCATCAGCACCTCCATGTCCACCCCCGCACTCCCTTTGAACGAGTCCTCCTCCATCACTGCCTCAGGTTTCGACATCACTACTTCGAACTTTTAAATTACGTGATCACTAAGTTTTCGCGCGGAATGTTTCGTCGGCGGGTAGCGTGCGCGCGCGCCGCTGGTAGTGCGACAGTGTCCGCGGTGGTCGCGTGAGCGCGTATAACCTGCGCCCGCGCCGGCGATGCCCTCGGAGGTATATATATTTACATATGCCGCGCTGCAGTCTTCCTCAGATGCGCCTTTTTGATGTTCCGGTTAGCGACGGTGTAGATATCGTTAGACAGGAATATATTGGGTACAAATGTATCTGCTTATGCCTCTAATTGTCCACCAACGTGTGTCGAGGTCAACACTGTTTGATAACAAAGGTCAAATGTTTGCAAGGTCGGAGTGCCATTTCTACTAATTTTCAAGCAACGTTCGCATCGCATCTCATTCTCAATCTGTCAAAAAATTAAAAAAATCAGGATTCTTTGACAGTTTGCGACTGACATGCGAATGCGAACGTTGCTTAAAAATGAGTAGAATTGTCACCCTGGTGAATGATCTGTAGAGACCGTTCCGGACATTCTTTCACTAAAAGACAACTCTGAGTAGAGATGGGCAAACAACCGGGTCCAGACCTAATTTCGAAGCCTAAACTCATCTAGAGAAGGGTCAGGCTCATCTCTGTGGATTGTAAATACAACTGGATAAATTCGATTATTGGGCTAAATCTCTGAGTGCTACAGGCTCATCCTGAAACAGTTCACGGTACGATACCACTGATCATTCTCTTTCTCTTATTTAGAAATCGGTGCTAACGAGGCGGAATCTAAGTGCAACTTTTAATTGAAAACTTGGCCGTTGTATCGTCGTGTTCTGGAATCATACCCGTGTATGTACGATGATAAGCATAGGAGCAATGTTGCACTACAATGTACCTATGAACTTAAGTACACAGTCAATTATCTATTCTATGAGTTACGTGATAAGCGGTGCGACGACACTTGTAGTATCTGTCTCGTCCACATCCCGAACATAGACCATTCACAGATCACATCTCAACGCATGTAGGTAGGTACATAATAGGTACATAAGCAGCTATGTAAAGCTATAGAGAGATTTTTCAAAGTGTGCGTGGATGGCCAAATCTGAAACTATGAGGAATATCGAAAATCACTGAAAGGAGTCTCGAGCTCGATTTTGATGAAAACTAAAACTGCCTCATTGGATTTTTGATTTTTTTATCCGGTTGTTTTTGAAAAAAAAACAGCCTGTATTATTACACCATCTAAAAGTATCACTAATAAGGATCAACTTCTGGGAAGTAATAACACATGGCAAACTAAAGGAAAACGTTCATTTTTAACAAAATACTTTTTTAATGCGGAAATTATCAACTGATAATTTTTTCAAAAATCTAATATTTACTGTTTTAGGTTTTAGTTTTCATCAACATCAGGTCCGAATCTGCATCATTGGATTTTGAAAAGATATCAGTAACCGTTTAGGTAGGTGGGTTTAGTCAGAAATTTAAAATGTGCGCTTTCCTTTAGTTTGCCATTTCTGTTGAATACAGAAAACATGAATAAGTTGTCTTTGTCGATTGGAATTTCAGATTGGCAGATACTCGTTAAATCTTTACGGCAAAGAGAAGCAGAATCTTGTTCGCTGTCTTCTTATTTGATACAAGGACGTTGGCTCATCTTAGACGGAGGAGATGCTGTTCAATCCCATCCTTGCTCGTACCAGATCGCAAGGATAGGTGAACAATGTTTCTATTCTTTGCCTATTTCTTTAGCTTGAGTTGAATATGACAATTGTTCTGCCTTGTCTTAGTGATCCTCCATACTCAGCTACCACCAGTCACTAAGAGAAGAGAGAGAGTCCTTGAGTCTGACACATTTTGGCCAATACCTCATTAAATAACTGAACATGTAATTATGAGCGAAACTGACATAATGACTATGTTCAATAGAGACTTAATCGATTCCGAGCACTCGATGTAATGGCAGAGCTACGAGTAGACGCGGAGGAATCTATAACGAAATAGCAATGCACTGCTAATTAAATTGTTGCAACTATAAACGTGAATGAATGTAATCGTTAAAATTTTCCATTATATTTTAACAAATTAATATCAATGACTCAGTTATTGAGTCAGTTAATATAAACAGTTGTGTCCGCAACTCAACGTTTACATTCATTTTATTTTGTGTATTTACTGACATCAGTAAGCGAAGGGGCTGGAAAGCAACTTTTGTCTATCGTTAGTATTTAGGGCATCCAAACACGCTTGTGTTCATCCATCTCCTTCATTGTTTACGAACGGAAGTTGTAGGTACTTGAACTGCATTTAGCGGATATATTACCTAATACTAGTAATAAATGTTAGTCGCGACTACTTGTGACTAACATTTATAAGAATTAGAGGAAGCTTAAGACGTAGCGCCAGTTTAGTTGCAAGGGAATCATTTGTCTGGGTTCTTATGTGAGGAGGAAACACATTGATGAACTAAAAAACGATCACTGTTGAGCGACGCATCGTGGGATTAGTCATGGGCGCCGGCCGCCGGGAGAGGATCGAGGGTGCACAAGAGTGTGCACACCTTTTTTTTTTTTTAGGTATGACCACTAGCAAGTTAACACACTTGGGATATCAACTGCTTAACCGGACTAACCTGTGGTGGCCTCAAATGAATTTAAGGCCCCCAGCCAAGGCAACAAAACTAGCTACAAGCTAAAAACTACTGACCGCTCGCTAAGGGCATTCCCTGTGGAATACGACCTCGGCTTACCGGCGTCAGTTAGGGACAGCAAGGGACAATCAGGCTGGGTCGTTTCATTAATTAGGGGTTATTAAAGCTAAAGGCTCAGCGGCGCGGGCTGGCTCGTTTGCAAAAGTCGGGGAGGGTTTTGAGTGGGACGTCGCGACGGTCCTCGGCGGCGAGGTCGGTATACGGAACGTGGTCTGTATTTGTTTATTCTAAGGGTGCTGGTTTCCCTACAGCTTTCCTGAATCTTTGTGATCTCGTCGTCGGACTCGACGAGTGTATGCCGAGGACGGCGAATCTTACTAATGCGAGAGGGAGTGTACTGGGTTGCCTTTGAAATCAAAGGGTTTTGGTGCTTTTCAGCGGATTCGAAGAAAGCGAGGTGCTAAAATCTTCACCCTGGCATCTATCTGCTTTGGTTATCTTACTTTTTTGTATATGTCGACAAAGTTATAGTTCTCCCTCTGTACAACTGGGCAAAAAGAAACCTATCGACTTATTCGAGGCGCGGCCGCGTGGTGCTGAACATGCAACCCCTTAAAAAAAACACGAAAAAAAATCGAGGGAAAACATATTGCGCTGTAACACGGAACAAGGGCAAGCAGGAGAAGCTAAACACTAAGAAAAAGTTAATCTTAGTAGGTTAAACTATCTACTTTAAAATTATATTCTTTGATACGTCTGACAAATGGTCGATATTTTATCTTCGAGCAAGGTAGGTACAATTCTCTAATGTGATTGCTTCTATTACCGTTGTGATTGGTGGACAAGTCACACCTTCCACAGCTGTCTAATGTCCGTTCATTACCTACTTACTCACACCACCACTGATTACTCCAACCCAAGGGTGGACTAGATAAATATTTCTAAAGCTGATTATGTTTTCTTGTCAACGGTTCAATTTATTAGTAAAAATACAGACTTTTTAGAGAGGTAATCCTCATGGAGATCGGAGAGTTAATGTAGATCTCCTAGTGACAAAACGTCCACAGTTCCTAACGCCACCTTGAGTCGGGGGTCCCAGATACTATTATCCTCATTATCATATCATCATCATCATTTTATCTTCTTACTTTTCTCTATTAAAAAATTAGAACTAAAACGTTTAAAAAAATAAATAATTTTGCTTGCGCCTTGCTTTTATTTCGTAGCAAAAATCAATCCGTCGAAAGCTGATCAATTTAGCGTTAGGTACCTTTCGATTGTGATACACAGATCATAGAGAGCTTTTGTTTGAGATCCAATCGAAAATTGGGCCTGTTGGGCACAAAAACATTACAACATTTACAACACAATGACAGCCCAGTATATTCTGTAACAACAATAGCAAGGGTTGAACAGCAGTAGACACGACTCGCAGGTCGACGACAGTATCTAACGCGCTCGAGTCTGTTCTGGTTCAGGAGTTATTTTTTTATCAGATACTATATATTTTATAGTATTATATTATAAAGAGATAAAGTTTGTGAGGTTGTAGGGGGTAATTTCTGGGTGTACTGAACCGATTTTGAAAATTCTTTTTGTTTTTTGATAGCCAAATTCATGAGGAAGGTTATAGGCTATACGAGAACGGAAAACAACGGGATATACGCGTACGAAGTCGCGGGTTAAAGCTTGTTATAGATAAGCGCGCGTTTGACCACAACAACATTACCTAACACCTTAGAAGTGCGAAGGCGTTTAAACGACGCAATGTTTGCCTGTAAAATCATAAAAGGAAATATCGACTCACCGCCGCTACTCGCTCTCATTAACTTTTGCGCTCCTTCGAGGATTCCACGTAAACCCATAACTCCACTTCGTCCTCCACAGAGAAGAACGGTGTTGGGATCTAACTCTCCATGTGCTAGGTTCTGTAGGTAGGGTTTTAAACAGTTGCGGCGATATAGTGGATCTCCAGTTTGATTCTCTCACTAAGCAGAAATCTAAAATCCTGGACAGCTTATCAAAGTTGCTGTGAGGCATTCAGTTGACCTTTCTTTTTTTTTTTAGTTTTAGCTACGAGTATGTTTACAGGTTTTAGTTTGTTTACAGTCATAACATTATTATCTTCTCTATAGCTTTAAGTTGGTGTGTAAATTGTACATGTATCTAAGCTTACAATCGATTTAATTTAAATTGCTCATGTGGTGTTTACCTATAAGTAGTTGTTACACTGTGCAAAGTTTTTTAATCGCGATTGTTATTTTTAAGCTCATAAGTGTAAACAATTGTTGGTGAACCAAATAAATAAACCTCACCTGATGGACAGCGATGATGTGGTCAACAATAGAACACGTCTGCTAGACGTAGGTTACCTAACCACTCTCGACTTAAAGACTCCCAGGTTGTAACTATCAGGAACCACAAACTTTTCTAGCGTCTCTTGTTCCAAAATGAAAAAGGTTGTTTACTCGTTTCATCATCAACAGGAAATCAAAGACAGAGACAAAAACATCTCGGGTAAGTAGGTCCGTGAAGGAAGAACTACCAGAATTCCCCATTAACAATACGTAACAAACATGCACAGTCCAGCTACCTTCTGTTGTTTTGAGATTCTCAATCAAACGCGATAGAGAGGAAGCAATGGAAGCATCGCACCGCCAGATTATTGTACGCGTGATTAATTGAGCGGATGTTCTTTAATCGTGTGCACAATGTGGGCTGCAGCGGCGACACAATGGCAGGTCTAACGTACGTCCCGGGCGGTGGCGCACGCTCTTGCGACATAAAACTAATAATGCAATAACTTTTTTATTCATTTTCTTATGCCGTTGCTGTCTCACTGCTCACCAAGTCCAGCCAGGCACTCCTCCTACCGCGACAACTCGCACCAGGCCACATGGTAGGTACGAATGCAAACCAATAAAATATAAATAAGTACCTATTTAAATAAAAATGAATCCCTATTTTCCTTGGTCACGCACGCTATCACTTGAGAACGACTTTACCGATTTCATTCATCTTTTTGCATTTGATAGCCCAGTTCTTGAGAAAGGTTTTAGGATATTTAACATCAGGCTTAGAAGCCAAGTAGCGGGTGAACCCGCAGGGCAGGCTCGCCTCCTATTACATGTGACTTATGATACTATAGGTACCCTCTGTCTAAGCCTTCAGGGAACACCAGCGTGATGATATGTGTGTCAGTCATAAATAAAGGTTCCGGAGGGCACACGTTAAACATTTTGGGAAAGACTGCCTGTTCAATGGTAAAAAATGGGAAACGGTTTATCTAAAGACTGCCTTGAGCTGCTTCTTCTAACACGCAAATATGAAGTTGAACTCTCTAGATGTAACCATGTCCGAAGCACTGACGCGTGACGGGACAACCCTATACGCTACAAACTCAGCAATTGGAAAGAAGAAAGAAAACCCGTTAAAGAAGATTGGCGAGTTGGGTACCTCATCAAATCTAAACGTTTCAAAATCTAGCTATGTGGAAATTATAGGTCTTATATTCGTAGTTATTTACCAAGCTAAAATGTTTTATTAGTTGTTGGGAGTAATTAAAAAACCATGATTTTAGGGTGTAGGACCCGTTACGGAAACAAAACGCAGTAATGCAAAACAAATAGAGCCAATTAAACGTATTACGTCAGTGTTGCCATACAATAAACCCAAATCAATGATGATATTAATGATGAATGAGTTGACCACTAACTGAAGTTGAAAATAATATTTAATAAAATAAGTAAGTATTAATTATTCAATAAAATAAGTACAATACAATAGAAATAAGTGCAAACTTAAATATACTAGATAAAAAAAATTAAACTACGTAAATCAGATTTGACGTAGTGACTCTTGACTGAAAAGTATTTCACGGGCGGTGGTGATGGTGGTGGTGAGATGAAAAAAAGTTAGAGAATGTTATGTTGAAAAGTAATCAATAATCATAATAGACGAATAGACGGCCATAGAAATTCCACAAGTAATATGTATGTTTTGAAAAGTATCTTTCGTTTAAATAAAAAGAAAGTA
Source organism: Melanchra persicariae (assembly GCA_947386135.1). NCBI lineage: Eukaryota > Metazoa > Arthropoda > Insecta > Lepidoptera > Noctuidae > Melanchra > Melanchra persicariae. Next base: position 609,403 of record OX376655.1, on the reverse strand, counting down.
GATCGATTTGATTCGAGAATAGAAGCTTACTTTAAACAACATGTAATATAAATATGTAGCATTGGTTTTACTAAATTAATTTCGTATCGATTAGGTGATTTTAATCGATTCGATTTGTTAATCAATACTTGGCAACACAGCCATCACATGTCAAATACCAATAAAAATATTTAAACCCGTGTAAACGTAAACCGTCATAATAGTTTTGTTTATTTTTGTGGAAACTGCAGAATCCATCGTACTCGTTTGTGTCTGTGAATGTTGTTCATGTTAAAACAATGTCGGCAGTTGATCTTCGGTGTATAAACTGTGATTTGCGCTTATCACGCCTTCGCCGACATGTCTTGTCTGCCGAGGATGAAAACCTCGTAACTATTATTCAACGCTGGACTTATCCAAGAAATGTAAGTAGGTATATAAAATAAGTCGCACACATGAACAAAACTAGCTTGTTAGTTTTATACTACTTATATTATATGCATGTGTGTCCTAAAACACATGACCTCTTCCGTCCTAACGGGTCCTACAGGCTCCGGATGTTTCGAATTGTCATTGAGACCGGGTGGATCCAATCGGTTCCAGCAAATCGCGGCTGATTTAAACTTCTTTTGTTTGTTTCCTATGGTTTATTTAAAATAAACCATAGGAAACAAACAAAAGAAGTTTTTTCCTTAAGTACCTATATAGTCTGTTTTTTTTTTGTTTTCTTTGTTATGCAGCTTAGAAGTTTATAATACTAGATGCTTCACCCAGACAGTGCTAGTTGTGATATAAATATCAAACAATTTAAATCGCTTGTGTTTTACAGAGCTCTGAAACTGATTGCATTTGCCATGCATGTTGGGAATTGGCAAATTATCAATTACTGCATGGAAATGGGCAAGCACATTCTTCCCGACCAGTTGGTCATCATTGCGTGTGCATTAACTGTGGTCGATCCATTTTACGGGCCCGAAGACGGCAATTGGTCAGACCAAATGCAAGCGAAGGAGAGCGGATGATAGCTGCTATTATATCTACATGGATACATCCACATCAGGCATGTTATTTTTTAGCTGTTAGATTCAAACTATATGTGTTTTACAGTAGTGCCCAGTACCTTATCAAAGTATTGACTAAGCAAGTCAACACTTTGATTAGGTACTGGGTTTTAATCGCTTTAGGTATATATTTACATGTTTTTACATTTCTTGTGTGTTAATTATTGTCTATGTGTTAAAAAATAGTAGTATGTCGGTATATCATGCATGCATATAGATACTTCTTATATAACATTTCGATTTTTTGTTGCAGCTCACTTCTGTTGATCAAGTATGTGTTCCATGCTGGCTACGGGCTCAAAGAGCTTCACGACGTGGCCACTCATCTGGCCTCTCTAACAATAATCAGCCACTTCAATCAGGAGATGCCAATAATTCACCTGGACACCCTTCGTCGATCAATGTTCATCCTGATTCACCTGAATTCCAACAATCTAATCTGGCAAATAATGATGATAACCATATTGTTTGTATCAATTGTGATATGGAGACTTCTCAAGCAACTGGTCATTGTTTAGCTACTGCTAATGAAAATGTAGTTGCAATCATAAAGCTGTGGACATTCCCCAGAGCTGTAAGTATGAATTAGATTAAAATATGCATGATTAAAGACAACTATTGGCCACAGTTATTAGGAGTTATGACTACTATTTTCTGACCAAGCATTTTCTTTTTAGATCAATACTTCTGATTATTTATGCAATTCTTGCTGGGTGCTAGGAATGCATCAGCTGCAAAATACCTGTATTGTTTGTGGTACTTCAATGATTGAGACTGAGAGTCATATAATCAATCATGCATCAGCGGAGGAAACCCAGATAGTTGCAATAATTAACCAGAGGATACAGCCACGTCAGGTATGTATGTGACATATTTTTGTTTTGAATGTTTTTTGTCTATTTGTATAATATGTTTGTAAGTTATTGCCACGGACTTATATTTAGTGATCCGTAAAATGTCGGAAAAGAGTTTACACATAATGTAACGTGTGTGTTTTAACAGGTTACATCAAATGAACCAATTTGCGTAACTTGTTGGGAACAAGCACAACAAGAACTTCTGAGACAACACGAAAATCAACTTCTAGGTCAGACTATCACTCTGCCCAACTTAAGAAGAGTACCAGAAGCACCCAGGCACTGCTTATTTAGTGGTTGTCGCAACTCGGAACGTTTTCACGTCCCTGACAACATACGTCGTCGCGTGTTGATAGAAAATAACTTTTTCATACCTAGAGGTTCTCGCGTATGCGCTTATCATTTGGGACGCAATACATACAGTGAACTGTATACTGCTGAATATGCACTAGATTATTTCAACCCTATCCAAATTGAAGACATGCTTTTTATTTTAATGGAAGAAAATGATTTTCAGTTCGGTGACATACAAAGACTTCCTGATCATTTGGTACATTACTGGATTGGAATTAGTAAAGAACAGCACCAACAAATATTAAATGAAACACCAACATTGAGAAACATGCGTCGAGGAAGTCTTGCACTCACAGCATTATTATGCAAGCTCCGCACTGGAGACTCAAATGAGCGACTCTCGGGACTTTTTCAGGTCCCAAGGCGAACCTTAGAGACCTTAATGAATGTAGCAAGGGAGAGCTTGGTGCCTGAGTTTGTAAACCTGCATCTGGGAATGGGACATATATCCCGTGAGCAAGTCTGTGAAAAAAACTCCATAATAGCAGAAGGCTTATTTGGTAGTACAGATAGTCCAACTGCTATAGTAATCGCTGATGGCACATATATATATACTCAAAAGAGTTCGAATTACCTATTTCAAAAAAAAACATATTCACTCCACAAATACCGGAACTTAATAAAACCATTTCTAGTTGTATGTTGTGATGGATATATTTTAGATGTGTTTGGTCCGTATGCTGCCACTACAAACGATGCCACGATACTAAACAATTTATTAGATGAAGAAACTTTCATACATTTTTTTAATGACAATGATGTATTCATTTTAGACCGTGGCTTCAGGGACTCCATGGATAAATTGCATGATAAGCATTTACTGGGTCATATGCCCGAAACAATGTCGCCTGGTCATTCACAGCTTACAACTTTAGAAGGAAATCGATCGCGTTGTGTTACAATTAATAGATGGGTTGTGGAAGCTGTGAATGGCCAGATAAAGAGAGATTTCAAAATCTTTAGACAAGAATATTTCAATCGTGCGAGTCCCCATCTTATGAAAGATTTAAAAATTGCTTGTGCTGTATTAAATGCATTTGGAACTCGATTTACTGACCCAGAAAACGCTCAAATAATATTAAATATTATAAATGAACGTTTATTTTTAGACAACGAATTAGCCGCGATTGTAGCCATGGAGCGCCTGAATCGTCGCAGTATTATGTTTACGAATATAGATGCTTCAAATATTTCTTTCCCACGGCTCTCCATAGAAGAATTGGTGTTGTTTGCGTGTGGCACATACCAGATCCGTCAAGCTAGATCATACGTTGGAGAACATTTCCGCTTACACGGAATTTACACATTAGAAATAGGTCGCGACCAGCTGGATTTGACCAGTTTAGGAGGAGAAAATCCTTTTTTGTTAAGAGCGAAAATAAAATCCCGTCATGTGGCACGAAACACATATTTTGTTTTCATAGCCGTTGAAAGGGAACAGCAAGGTCGGAGCGCCATCATCGGCTACTGCTGTAATTGTATAGTAGGACTCAGAACCGTGGGCTGTTGTTCACATGTCATGAGTGTAGTTTGGTATTTAGCTTATGCTCGACACGAAGGAACAACCCCCCCTGCGGTATTTCTTGACAATGTATTGTTAACATTATAATAAAAAGTTATTATAAATGCTATGGTTTTGTTTTTTACCTATTCTGGTTTTGTTGTTTAAATATTCTATTTTTATTCATTATCTTTAATCCTGTTGACGACCATCTTGGATTGGGATTCGAATTCCGCAAAAGGTACGTTATTACAAGTATGTATAAGTGGCGTCATAGTAATTGGATGGCCTAAAATAATTCAAAATCTATCTTTAGGTATTTGCCGTTTTCTTATCTCAACTTAGAACACCCTACCTACTGTGGGTCTGCCTAGTTATTTTTTTTTTTTTTTTTTTAGGTATGACCACTAGCAAGTTAACACACGTGGGATATTAACTGCTTAACCGGACTAAAGCCTTGAGTTATATAAATAGGTAGCTTTAAATGTATTATTTTTGGTGGTCCATTTTGAGGTTATATGTATAAATCAATTTAATATCCCCAGCTTTAATGTATGTCTGTCCATTACATATTTTGTTATACTCTATTGTAGCATTCAAATCCATATATTCATTCTATGAAACGGTAAGCCTATATGTGATACTGAAAATATATGGGTTTTTGCCAATCTCCTTTGCACAAACGATGTAGGAACAAAAACAAAAATAAGTACTTAATTTTAAAACATTAACAAGGTGTGCCTCACGGGTGCGCCAAATAGTTCCAGTTCAACAAATGCCATACAATTGAAGTTGAAATACCTGACACTGGTTTTCAACTGAACTTTACTTTGAGTGTAAGGAAGCAAATCAATTTTGTTCATAGTTGTTGTTAATATAAAAGTTACCCAGGCAGTCACCAGACTGCCTGGGTAACTTTTATATTAATAACACCCATTCCAATTTGAATGGTCGTCGTAGTGGAGAGCTGGCCTTCTACGTTGTGTCACAGAGGCCCTCGAGCTAGTTGTCAGTACACTCGTGTTAGAAGCACCACTCTACCGTGACCGGCGCCATGCGAAGCAAATGTTTGTTCTATACTGTTTCGACACTGCGTTGGATGTGCCCTCAAATGTTGCCAAACTGAAGCTGTGTTTTACTATTACAAGTATTTTTTGTAGATAGTTGTTTAAACAGTTTGGTGTGGTGCCATCATCTGACTATCAGAACAGGCAAACTGAATTTAACGCGTCGTGATTACGCCTGTTGAATACAGGTATCTGCTGCTCTCGTTCTTTGCATGACATGTTGGCAGACATGTCATGCAAAGAACGAGAGCACGTGTGTTTTAGTTTTAGGGGAAAACAGGAATCGCCGAACCGATTTTAATGAGTTTTGGTAAGTAACACAAAATTAGGTGGTGCCCACCATCTATTTCTGTATTAGGTACTTACCAAAATTCATCAAAACACGCGGATACACGTGGAAAACCCAAAGGCAAAAGGTAGGTATTTATATTCAGAACAACGTCGACTGTAGGTATACACTACTGGTACTCATCTTCTTGGAAGTGCAAATGTTGGTACGTACCTGTAGGGCACCCTGGCGGCGAGGAAGATGTAGGTGGTGTGCAGCAGCCCCACCTGCACCGCCACCAGCGCCACCAGAACATACGCGCGCACGTGGAAGCGGCCCGCCTGTCCCAGCTGGCGCAGCACGCTCTCCGCGTCCACCTCGCCCGGCGCCCGGCCCGCCGCCGGCTTCTTGTCCACCTCGCAGTCGCCGCTCATGTCCGCGCCGCGTCCAACACTGAGCGCAGTCGTCCCGTGACGCCGCACCACACCCGCGCTGCACCGACAATGAAAACCGATCAATTAGAAAGCCGATACTAGGCCAAGGCCCACTGTCAATCAAATCTCAGTCGAGATGCAATCGCGAATACGCGCCAATCTGTTACAGTGAGGCGTGGTGTGGCGCCGGCAGCACTCGACGAGCGAGTCCTTACCCGAGCCGCAGCCGTCCTTATTTATGGTATATTGCAAGTTATGCAACTCTGGAAATCCCATAGACAGATTTTTCACGAAACTCAGATATGAACTACGGTTAAAAATTCCTCGCATAGGTATTTAAGTAGGTATCTGCCGTTAATGTCTGAACATCTGAATAAATAGGTACATTATCGTTGAATCTGTTTACACGAATCACGTAAGTAGAGGAAAGTACAATATCTACGAACACTGTTGTAGGTGTTAGTTTTCCCGGTCTGGTAGCGAGTATCATTAAGGGCTGATGCAGTGCAGACTGTAATGCTTAGCTGCGACATACAATCACGTTGATGCACGTGATGCCTATTGTTCCTCACGTGCTACACAATTCAGAGGCTATCGAACCAGTTCAACAGCCGACGCTTTTTGTGTCTTATAAAAACCATTGTCTGATTGATGGACAATTGAGAATACTAGTTGACTAGCACTACTGATATACACGAGTCCACATGTGCCTAGCAGGACAGCAAGCATGTCAGCCTGTTAGTCAGGCATGGCTGCATGACGTCATTATAATAGTAAGTAGTAAAATATCAGTAGAGCTCTTTTGATGGGGCTTCCGGACAATTACTTCCATGTATTCCGTTCAGGTATTTTGGTATGAAGCATATGGGTGCCAGTTAGGGTTGCCACTCGTACTATTTTTAATCAATTGTGCTATTTATGTTAAAAATAATATAGTACACAAAATACTATATTTTCATCGCTAACTCAAATGCTAATGAGTACTTTCAATAAAATCCCATACAAGGCCAAAATACCTACATTAGTAGAACGCAAATTGCAGCGGTACCAAAATGTTCGTGCTCGCTGCGAAACTCCGCTGAAACTCTTCAGTATAAGTCCACAGCTTGACTCCTATTTCTAAAGTAAAAAAATATATCCGTTCCGGTTCCCAGGCGTGCAGCTAGAATATTCGATCTCTCTGCGCTTCGCTATTTATCTTGTTCGTAAGCTTTTCTGAGTAGTGCCAGTGCCAGGGTGCCAGGTCTACAAAACCAAAAGCTCTGACAAGTTTAGTCTGTCATTTATTAAAATTCGACGTGTTTGTTAATTTTGTGTCATTAAAATAAAACCACGTCATCTTGCATGCCTCCTAAAGAGAAACAAAGAAAGGAGAAGAGGCTCTAACGATGAATTAAAACTTAATCAACAACCCCCCCCCCCCCTCTCACATAATTGATTTTCCCATTAGGTCTAGACCTAAAATTACTTATAAGCTAGGAGTGACTTTACGAGTCAAAGCCTATGCTGACGGGGGGGGCGTTCTCTTGTGGAGCGGTTTGCCTCTCTCCGATATGTTTATATATTCAATATCGCCTATCCTGTTTGAGAAAAGGGATGGATTGAACTGTCCATATCTCGTATACGAGTTTGTCGATCATATCGTGGTGGAGATCGTGTGCACTGAGATGCCACGGGTCTTGATCAAGCATTTCTCAGAGCGTTTTTGTTTCAGTACGACGTGGGAAGGCACCTGCAGCTTTCAGTGCCATTCTGTACTGTCTTGAACCTCGTAACCTTGTACTGAGATTCTGTCAGCGGTAGCGTGGCGAAGGCGATTCTCAATACGTCAAAAATGTATGGGATTGACAGATGCGATCGAAATGTCACGTGATCATATTCCTACATTTTGGCATTTCGACAGTCGCATTCGCTATTGAATGGCACATTGTCTAGGGCCTCAGTAGGTACATTATGTCGAGTTATGCGCACATAACTCGACATAATGTACTGAATGGGGGCAGTCGATATTTTTTACTGCAACCTTGGCAGGCTCTGACCCTAACGGGCCCAATCTACTTTGCTGACATCTCTTTGAGGCGTGAGGAACACAACGTGCCGTCGACCCGGGCCTGGTTGTGATAGGACAGCCAACCGCATCTCTGTTCTGGAGGGTGATGGCCGTCAGAGTCATCAGGGGTTATCGCACGATCTCCTACGAGGCGGCTTGCGCACTGGCCGGATCTCCGCCCTGGGACCTGGAGGCAAAAGTCCTCACGTCAATGCATCGGTGGCGTGAGGACGCGCGGGCGCGCGGGGAGCGACTGACGCAGCGACATTTTGAGCTGCGTCGGTCGCAGCTGCGCGAGGTCCTGGTGGCGGAATGGCGGAACAGGCTTTCACGCCCTACCGCCGGCCTCGTCACTATCGAGGCCATCCGGCCAGTGCTCGACCTGTGGCTCGGGAGAAGGCACGGCTCCCTGTCGTTTCGTGCGACGCAGGTCCTCACGGGGCACGGCTGCTTCGGGAGATTCCTGTGTCGCATAGGCAGGGAGCCGGACGCTCGGTGTCACCACTGCGTCGACTGCCGGGAGGACACGGCGCGGCATACGCTGTCAGAGTGTGCCGCTTGGGAGGAGCCGCGCCGTGCCCTCGTCTCCGTGGTAGGCAGTGACCTCTCGCTGCCGGCTGTAGTACGTTCTATGGTCGGCAGTGAGGAGTCCTGGGACGCGGTGGTCTCCTTCTGCGAAACTGTCATCGACCTCTGACGTCGCGGGGGGAGCTAAACACCTCACTCACCCCGCGTACGAGATGTGGCCCGCAGAGGCGGGCCGGCACCAGCCGGGGATTACGGAAGTCGCATATGTTCCCGCGATCCCCGGAGAAGATGGGACACCGGGGTGGTTTTAGTCAGTAAGAGTCTAACAGACCCCTCCGCCCGCCCCAGGGCGGAGGACATCCATGAGGATTTCCCCCCGGTACAAAAAAAAAAAAAAAAAAAAAGGACAGCCAACCGAATGGAGTCGCAGGGCGGCTACGGTGGCCACCATGCGACTCCTGAAGCCCGGGGCGTCTTCTTCTGTTGCGGGCTTGCGGCGGCTGAGGCGTGAGCTTTGCCTCTTCCTAACGCGGCCCGCCTCCTCCTTCACTAGGAACAATTAGTTAATCTGTGGCATTAATGCTTCGCAGAAGTTGATTGCTTCTCATGGCTGGTTGACCATGGAGTCAACCAGGGCCAAAAGAAAGAGATCGCCGCCGCTAATCGCCTCGACTAGCACACAGCGGTTCTCCACCCAAGCGGGGTAGACCTCCACCGTATGCTCTACCGTGTCCTCCGGGCGATCCTCACACTCACAGTGATAACACCCGGACCTGTCCTCCCGCCGAATCCGAAACAGGTACCTCGCGAAACAACCGTGTCCGGTGAGCAACTGCGTCAGGCGGAAGGTGAGCACGCCGTGGCGCCTCTCTATAGCCACTCTTCAAAGAGGGGACTTATCGCCGCAATAGTGGCGTGCCCAACTGTCAGACTACCTACCAGGTAATTCATATAAGTCTGATAAGTTCTGTAAACGGTCCAAGTTCAGACTAACCGAAAATTGAGAATATTTACATTTTAATCTCCATTTACTATTTGGAAATAAATAATTCGCAGCGGTTAGCCATTTTACATAATACCTATGATGGTTACTAACTTTTTTGTTAATTTGCAGCCAGTTTCATAATCGTCGTAAATTGCAGTGCACATAATTATGTAATGAAGTTAACCTATCATGGTGCAGTTCGTTGGCCGGTCGGATGGAGGTACACAATAATGAAGGCTTGCACACGGACGCCATGATACCTGCATTTCCAGTGCTGTGATATTTTCCTCAAACATTCTAAACGAATAAGTTATGCAATTTTTATGTTGCTATTGAACTGTAATAATTACTTTAATATTTAATTTATTACGGATTTTCGATTCGGGATTTTTTTGTATTAGTATTAGAACTTACAAACTATGTTAGTATCATTAAAATTTTAAGTGAGAAAGAAAAAATAAAGATACCTCAGCACTGGACCCGCAGCTATGCCTACGGGACCAATGCATCAGAAATGGACAGTCTGGCCTCTCCGCAATAACCCTCAGGATGCTATCGGAGCTTTCACGTACCCTAAGCATTAGGGATGCCGTTCTTTTGTGCAAGACAGCCTTAAAACCATCTAATAAAAATAAAATTGGAGCTTCCACGGTTCTGTAGTGCGTCGGGTTCGCTTCTGCGATAAAAAGTAGATTTTGTGCTATTCCAGACTATAATCTATCTCTGTTCCATTGTCTTCACTCAGTTCATCTAGTTACATACAATTTCCCGGCTACTCATTAGCTTGTCATTTTAAATCTCTGTCTCATCTCCTCACAATCTCGACACAGCGCGCAGCGCGTGTCACACAAGGCAGTGTATTGGGGCCACTGTCACTTCGTCACTCCTCTCGTATTCGCGACCCTGACGTCATGGCTACTATCATGAACGACCTTCCATGTTGTGCACAACATAATTAACTATTTACTACTATTTAGTGCAACAATAACAGAATGTGATCAAGTAGAACAACTCGCTATAAAGTGTCCTAATCTTAATTAAATAGTGTCGAGTGTCGACCGTGATTGTCTGGCTCAAAGCAATCACCGCTGAGATTTTATCATTATTTTAAGTTTTGTCTTCAGAATACGCTAGCTTTATGTACTAATTAATTGTGATTCACCTAATTCCAGCCATAAACAGATGTAAATGAATCTGTGTCAAGTAAACTTTATCTTAATCGGAACAGCTGTCAAAATATTTAACTCGTCATGGATGAAGATAAATAAAACCACACACTCTTGAGTAAATTAAATTTTTCACTTTATTGTTATTTGTCTTACGAGTACTATCTTAAGGTTTTCGCGTGTCCGTCTTTATGACAGCGCTGATCATACCATCTACTAATACTACAATATGGTTGAGGATCGTTATGTCTGTTGTCGATCTCCGACCATTAGTTTATGCGTATATTATATCAGGTTAGCAGACTATCATACAACCCTTTACCTCCAGTTAGACCCTACACATTACTTGCCAAGAGAGGAATATCAAGAGATTTGTACTTTCGTATGAAACAAGCCGTGTCATACCACAGCTCCTTGAGATCATTCAGTTAAACGAGACGTATACGTTAGCTATTGAAGATTGTTGTCATGGCTTCAGTTCCTAAAAGATACTAACACCTTGTGTTCATTATATTAGCGAAACCAGATAGTTTCGAAAAGTTTTGATGATCTATTAAAAAAAGGTATTTGGAAAACTGGAATCTGCATTGATGATTTCTAATTAAATGCTATATTTATTAGTTTACAACTTTACACCACACACCACGATAAAATCTGCAAGTCTCGTATAAGCTTTCAGCTTGTAAAAGTAGGTTTATCACTTTAGAGCACAACACATAGCAACGCCTATATTTCATTTTTTTTTGCGAAATCTCTGACTGCACCTGTGACTTTGAGACAATTAATTTTAAACGATGCTCACAGTCGAGACTGGAATTTTATTACACAATTATGGCTTGGCCAATATCACCAGCGATCTTTAAGATCTAAGTAGACACCTCTGTTTCAATGCTATCGAAAGTTATCTAGTATTTTTGATCACATGATCTTATTGTCTAGTTAAAAATAATTATAAATTTAATTTAAGGTTATGTTTAAATTAAGTAGGTATTTAATCAAAATATGTTGAATCCTTTTTGTTTCATACGAGTATTTTACGCAAAAGTAAGATACCTACTCAAATATCAGAATCGAAAGGCAATTTAAAAGAGACAATTTTCTCCAGTCGTCAAGATCAGAGAAAATTGTCTTTGCATTGCATTCGCAAGTAGTTATCTGCTATTTATAACTCAACATTTTGAGAAAACACATTTTGAACAAATATTATAGTTTTATTAAGATCTTATAAATGTGTAGGTACTTATAATGTAAGTTGTTTGCGCTTCACATCACAACCACACACGCCGACATCAATCTTATTATTTGGATAGGATGAACAGTGAGTTCTTACAGATAAATTATTTCATTTGATTTATTACTTACAGCAAAAATTATTTTCACTTCTACAATGATTTCCATAAAATACAATTAATTATTATTCATAAACATTATCGGTTCACTATTTGACGGTGGCGTGACATATTATTATCCCAAAACAGTGTTAAATTAATAACGACAGTTGAAAAAAGTTTTGGTAAACAATTGATTATATCAATTAACAAAATTCGATGTATAAGATTATGGACAGACATGTCATGCCAATATTCCAAAACGTTAACTCCAACTCAACTCGAACTCCACCTCCAATATGAGCACTAAAATGTTAATGACAGCTTGTCTAATTGACGTTTTCGTACTCGAGAGATGAGCAAACAAACGCAAAAACTTCAATTTATGACAAGCGCCGATGGAGTTGGAGTTCGAGTTGAGTTGGAGTTTAAGTTTTGGAATATGGGCCTGAAAGTGTAATACAACGCATCCATTTCTGAACAGATTACTGGTAATTCAAACGGAATTCATAACTGGGATGTTTTAAAAACTTATTTTTATGTCCCCACTAAAAATAATAGAGAAAACAAGTCACCTTTTACCTATTAGTTTAATATATTACGAGTCACCTCTAGAACGAGGTGGACACTCAACATCCTCAACTAAAATTAAATGATCGATTTTCAGAAATGCAACTTTCAAGTTGAAATTATATTTCAGCCTGAAAATCAAGCCTTAAAAGTGCTTGGACCCTTGTTCATGATTGTTAACCATTCTTAAGAATTAGCTGATCATACGAGCCGCACGTCCTGAAAACCAATCAATCGTAGCTGAGCTACATAATATGCTAGCATAACGTTATTTTACAGACAACATTAAAATGATTACAACAAATACCTATAACCTGCACTTCGGACAAAATGCTGAAGTCTGAATACAGTTAATCATAGCTCGCTTAAGCTCGAAGTGGTTTATAGGCCCACCGCTCAGGCATGTGAAAGTAGACCTGGGGGCCTAGACAAAAAACTTTTCTGTAGCATTAACGTCAGACGCTCACGACAAAATGTATGGGAATGACATTTGTTGTTGACGTTTCCTTTCCACATCCAATGTCATTCCAATACATTTTGTCGTGAGCGTCTGACGTTAACGCTACAGAAAAGTTTTTTGTCTAAGCCTGCTGAGGTGCTAGACAAAGTGCCATTGTACAAAATACCAGGGATCGGTCGCGTGCCATATCGGCAGCTTTTGTCAATCTCATACACTTTTGACAATCGCTTTCGCCAAGCTGCCAAGCGTCACTTGTCTAGAGCCTAGTAGTAATGGAGCGGTTGCGGGGCGCTGTGAGTGCGTCAGACGGTGTCGACAGGCGAGCGGGGCGGCGAGGGCTGCTCCTGCGCGGACGCGTCCAGGTCGGCGAAGGAGTCGGGCAGCCGCCGGTGCAGCGTGTCGGGCACCAGCCGCGTCAGCGCCGCGCTCAGCAGCGGCAGCGACCCGAACAGCAGCGTCGGCAGCCACCACTTATAGACCGCCTGCGATACATGACATTTTATTAGATATTAGATTAGATTCAAGATTCATAGCATTTATTCCAAATAAACCAAACCATTTTAAGGAACTTTTGAATGGTCAAAGACAGTTAGTCTAAAACATGAACCTGCACGTTCCAAAGTGTTATCTTCTAAAGAGAAGAACGAAAAGACAATTCTCGGACAGTCTTTTAAAAATCAAGTACGTATCGTCAGCAAATATCACGATTTATGATTGATTTTTTATAAGATGAGCTTTAAGAGAAACAGAGAAAAGGACACAATATTGAGCCTTGTGCTACCCCCATTACGATTTTTAATCCCTGAGAATTGTCACCATTTTATTTGAACTTGCTGCTATCTATCATAAGATCATTTATCTAACATCTTATAAATAAGACTTCAATTATCTGAGTGCAAGTTTACGTACATAGTGTTCTAGATTAATTAGTAGGATTACGTGATTTATGCAATCGAATGCCTTGGAGAAATTACAAAAGATTACAACAGCCATCTTGCGCCTCTTCCCACGTTTTTTATTTGGCAACTTGACACCAGCGTCAGTTGTACAGCATCCTTGGGTGAAACCATACTGTAAATCATGTAAGATATACAGTATATACAGTATGTATAATTTCATGACGATCCGTTGAGCTGTTTTAGCGTGAAAGCGTAACAGACAGACAGACAGAGTTACTTTCGCATTTTTATAATATTAGTAGGAATAGGGATTATTTTATTTTATTTTTACTCCGCAGTGTATCCCACAATGTACTCACCAGCAGCGGGGTGAGCGGCGCGAGGATGGCGCCGACGCGGCCGAGCGCAGAGCATGCGGCGAGCAGGCGCTGCCGAGCGCGCGTCGGGAACACTCCGCAGTGTATCCCACAATGTACTCACCAGCAGCGGGGTGAGCGGCGCGAGGATGGCGCCGACGCGGCCGAGCGTGGAGCATGCGGCGAGCAGGCGCTGCCGAGCGCGCGTCGGGAACACTCCGCAGTGTATCCCACAATGTACTCACCAGCAGCGGGGTGAGCGGCGCGAGGATGGCGCCGACGCGGCCGAGCGTGGAGCATGCGGCGAGCAGGCGCTGCCGAGCGCGCGTCGGGAACAGCTCGGCGGTGTACACGTACAGCGCGTTCAGCGTCATCGTGGCGCCCATCTTGCCGATCAGGTACAGCCCCGTTCCCCACAGCCCGCTCGCTGAAAACAATCAAATCAAACCTTACTACTTGTTACTATTTTAAATGCGAAAGTTGAATGGATGGATGGCTGTTACTCAATTACGGCAGATCGGAACTGGATGAAATTTGACACAGAGATAGATTTTTGTCTGGAATAGCACATAGGCTTCTCCGGAGCTTCCTTGGTATAATTTATGATATTCACGGCAGAAGCTAGTAAGACATATGCATAAGTTCATAACGTCTTGATTTAATCACTATGTAATCGAACTCCTGCTTTTGCTCAGTTCAATATATTATCTAATATTCTAATATTCGGCTCGCTAAGCTTGAACATAATGTGGGGATTCGAGGTGTAACTCTTTGTTCTTCGGCTTTGTTCAAGGACTACTAAAATGACCGCAAACAGAGTGCTAAGATTCGAATGTTGACTATAGCCTAGAGGTCGACATGGTGTACGGAGTCCCACAGGGAAGTGTGTTGAGCCCAACGCTCTTTATAATTTACATTTTCTTTTATTTTTTTTTATATGCGATCTCGATCGGAAAGAACGAGCCAAAAAACTAAGTGTCCGTATAAGAAAAGTAATATTCATCTTTTAAATGCTCTGAAATACTTGTTCAATACAATTTTGTACCAAGGCAGGGGTGGATCCAGGATTATCATTCGGGGGGCCTTGACCCCATTGAGGGTAGATTTTAGCAAAGTAAATACAAAAAGAAAATCACGTACCTAACAATATTTTATTTAACGCATAAGAAGCCTCCTTGGATTCCTTTTCGTAATTTCCTCAATGACTTCGTTAGGTTGTAGACTACCAATGATATCAGGGCTATTTGGAGGGTTAGCCCCCATGATCCGCCAGTGTACTGTGGTGTATTATTTTATTATGGATTGACTATTCAACGATGCTGACTACAACAACAAAATATAGTGTCACCCAAATTACCATTACCTACTTTCCTTTGAACTTTATCATCTTGCAAAAGATATGGCCTAATTCTAGAGTTTAAAATTGATAAATAAAATTCCGTCTGAAAGATTACCAGTTCAGGAAAGGTGACAAACGATATCGCAACTGCCACTAAGGGTAAAAGTCATCGTTTATCATCCGAACGTTTTGGTTCAAATGATATCATTTGTATGTACACACAGTCTGGAGGCTTATCTTATCAGGTCAACGTCGTGTCAACTTAGATCGCAAGGGCTAAAGTCAAGGTGCTAGCATCTGGCCGACGCCACATGGATATCATGACGCGTCTTATAATTACTTGCACATGTCGCAGTGATACCGCTATATTTAGATGTAGCCACGTAGGTCTAATAAACTTACTTACGTACGGTAAACTACTTAATTGGTTGTAAAACTTGTTAACATCCATTACATTCATGTTTACTTCATAACAAGACGCGAAAGATTCATGAGAATGGTACCTACCCACATTCCCGAGTAAGTATAGGTAATCATAATGTTTACTACCAATAATTAGCATTCATTAATATTACCCATGATCAATATGTACCTAAGTATGTTATTTGTTATTATATTTATATTTTTAATGCGCAGCATATTTAATTTGTACTGCGCATTCTCGCAAGAGTGATCGTAAGTTTTCCAGCGTGTGGACTTTTAAAGCTTTCAATACGTAGCTTCTAAGCTCTTATAACATCTTTGAAATTAGTGAAAATTTACAAATACGTCAAGAACAATAAAATCCGTAGGGAAATATACAAACATTCTATTCGTCATGACGAATATGTGGACAGATCATAAAGACAGTAGATATTTTTCTACCCTTGACAATAGCCTAATTTGTGCTGGACAAAAGCCTCCCCTTTCTCTTTCGTCAGCGGTCTCTGGCCAACTTAATCCAATAAAAGAAAATTACCGCCTCCACGCGACAACGCTTTTATGAAAACATACTTACCTACTATGTCAATCTTAAAGTGCGAACGCATGTTATTTGTGGTGAGAGGTAAAAAATAGTAATAATACAATAAGTAGGTATCGAAAGAGCAGTGACCCTGGGTACAAGCCCACCATAGGTTCTATTTCCAACCATTGCAACTCCTCCAGAGCTTAGCAGCAGTGGCAACCCACAGAAAAACATCGAGTCAATGAAACTCGACGAGTCCCCGAGAAACGATTCTGAGTACTCTCTCACCTTGCGGCAGACAGGACATGGCGATGAGCGCAGTAGCCGTGACAAGCAGCGCAGCGGTCAGCAGCGGGCGCCGCCCCACGCGGTCCAGCAGCAGCGTGTTGACCAGCAGCGCCGGCAGCTCGGCCGCCGCCACCAGCGCGTAGTTGGCGTGCGCCGAGCCCGCCAGCGCGTGCGCCGACACCGCCAGTCCGTAGAACACGAACACGGCCGACATCCACCACACGAAGCACACGCACAGCCGCCGCCGCAGCACGCCGTACCTGCAAACACAACGAGCAGGTGTTAGTATGCGCTAGCTGTCGCCTAAATGCAACCCTTGGCTTGGTTTCGTGCTTGAATCAGTCTTCTTCTTTTAGCGCCAGTAGAGACCATAAAAAACGCTATTGATACCGCAATCAACGTAGTCTTGCAACTTGTAGTGCAGCGTCAAAGGCGTTTCTCAGATTGTCAAGGAAGCAAGGACATCCATGAGCACACGGCATGGCATATGTGTCTCAGCGGAGTGATGGACAGATGTGTCGCGTACTTTTCCAAGTGATTTCTTTTTTTTTTGCTTAGTTGATGCAAATAACATAATTTCTATATTTAATTTTATTCGTTTTACAACATACTTTACACCACAGCTTGTGTAACTTTTGTTCCGAATTAAAAAAACTTAACGCAAGCTCACCAAAGTTAAGCAAGAATAAAAGCTTAGGATTCCATTAATCTTCTGGCCAAATAGGTAACAATAATGTGAATCTCTAATGATGTCGTTTACCCGACAAACATTGAGTCACCTCGTAAACAATCACGGGAAATAACTTCATTAATTTATTAAATCTCCACCATGACTTATTCATTACAAATACCACATGGCAATCAGCGAATAATAATAAAAACATGCATTATTATAAATGCTCACGCCTTGCACGTGGATTTACTAATTATTCGAATCACAAGTTCTAATCAAGAGTGAGTCACCTATGGCTACGTTGGTAGCCTCTAGTCCGTATAAGCAATGAAACTTTAGAGCAAGCAGCACTAACTTGACGAGCGCAGTGAACAGCCCCTCATCGATGTTGGACTCCGCGCTGGCGCCGATCTGCTCCTTCTCCAGCAGCATCTTGTCGAGCGCCTCGGCCGGGAGCCGCACGCGGTTGCAGCGCGCCGCCTGCTGCATGACGCGCGCCGCCGCCTCCACGCGCCCGCGCGACACCAGCCAGCGCACGCTCTCGGGCAGCAGCCAGGGGTACAGCAGCAGCAGCAGCGACGGCGGGTAGGCCACACGCGCCCACGTGCGCCAGTAGCCCGCCAGGTAGTCCACCAGCGCCAGCGACGCCGCGCCCAGCGACAGCGGGATGCCCAGCACCAGGCTCGCCAGGATGCGGTGCTCCACGCCCAGCCACTCGATCACTGCGGATAAACAAACGAACCAATTCAACCCAAAAAACCAGACAGAATAACTAGTTTCATCGAATTCGTTTGCAACGCCTATGATGTCTGATGACTCGTATGCAGGGAGGGATCACTATTCTGTCATCATTCTCCTCCTCTGCTAGCATGCCTGGTATGTCTTCTTCTTCCAACCTTCTACAATTTTAGTCGTCATGTCAGTATGTATCACCCCTTGTCCAGCCATGTCATGTGCGACATTTCGATCCACCTTTTCTTTGCTCATCCGCTAGTGTTGCTAATACCTAGTTCTTTCACGCATTTTCCTCATTCGTCCGCAGACAAGTAACAAAGTGTAGAGAGTAGTACTTACTGAGCACGAAGGCGGAGGGGTAGACGCTGGCGCCCATCACGGTCTCCAGTAGTTCGCCTAGCAGGTAGGTGCGGTAGGAGCCGGCGAAGGACTTGGCCAGCCCCAGCAGCCCCGCGCCCACGCCGCACACCACCAGCGCCGAGCGCCGGCCCCACCTGTAACCATACCGGACCTAAGTATACGACTGGTCTTATGTCGAGGGACCATGTCATGTCATGTCCCACTAATGGTAGGTCTGCTACTAGACTATATGATAATGCAAATGCATGAGGTCGGTGTATGAGAACTGGCCACGCTAAAGATATCGCTATTGGTCATGTTGTTTTCTTGACAAACATATAGATGTCGCTACACTGTGCGAACGAGTTAATTAAATCGATGTGAATGTTTTGCATGAAAAATAGATAGGTAGGTACTTATACAAAACATTTTTATGCCCCATTTATATTGTGTCCCAGGCACGGTCAGGGGCCCTGACCACGCCTTGTTTATTTTACTTTAATGCTTCTACGCACCGAAGGAAAACTTATTCAAGGCCAAAAACATTTCAAACATAAGTACAACCAGGCAGTAATATAAAAGTCAAAAACTGCCATCACTATAATTCACCTATGAATGTTATTTACATAATTTTATCATGTCCCATAGTTGATGGGGAAGCGTTACAATCGTCAGATTACGACTTTAGTAGTACTCGCATACGATTGATTTTTCATCAATCGTCACTACGATCAGTGGTTAAAAATATGAGCATGATACTTAAATAGACGTAGAACGAGTCGTGTCTCGCATGACTAGTGTTCCGTACCGAAACACCATTTAACGCAAGTTAACATTCTAATCGATGCAATACAATACAAACATTATTGCATGTACAGTCATCAAAACAGTAAGTAATCAAAGAAGATTATCTGATTTAATTTGATAAGTACTTAGGTATGACATCAATAAAATGGAGTATGAGATATGAGCTTGGATTGCTATAAAAATAACTGCTCCGATTCATAAACTAAATGAGTGGGTCATACAACATTACCTGTCCGAGACAAAGCCCATGATGGGCAGCGATATGAGCATGCCGATGTTATGCACCGTGCCCACCAGGGAGCGCTTCCACTCCTGGCAGCCCAGGTCGAACTGGAAACAACACACACAATTCAAATCTGAAATGAGAGAGATTGAGAGTCAGAGCCGTGTGAGTAGTTGACAACAGGCTAACGAGTAATGGAGGCAGTCAGAGGGTCAACGAATTACAAGTGTCGAGCGCATGTCACATGGGCGCATAGACACATGGACATGTAGCATGTAGCACAACAACATGACGAGAGGTCCACGCTGAGTCACACTCACGTGACACTCGCGGGAACCTGTTTCTTTCCCAAGCGACACAAATGTGCGCAAAAGTGCAAAAATATATTTTTTACGAGTCCTACGAACTCCGGTGAACCCAAGCCGACTAGCACAAGTACATGACACGCTCGCTAATTTGTGCGGTGGAAATACAGAAATAATTCCAACCTGACCTGGCGCTCATAGATACTAACGAGTAGGTACTACCGACTGCTTATCATACTTGCTGAGTAAAGTTGCTAATTTATCGAAGGATTTAGCGACTGTCTTACGAAAATAGTTACGCAGCCCTTTGCTACTAACCTGACGACAACGCTCACTAGATCCAATATGCATAGTTATTCGAATGTTAATTCTAAGCACTTGAGTATATTTCGCAACGCTCCATCTTCCGAGCTGGAGCGTAGTGGGCCTCCTCCAACTCTCTCCTACAAATGGACCGGTGACCTACTGAAGGCTGTGGGAATCAGCTGGATGAGAGACGCACAGGACAGGTCGGTGTGGTGACACGCGCGGGGAGGCCTATGTCCAACAGAGGGACGTGTTTGGGCTGAAATGATGATGATGACCTAAGTGTGTGCGGTGCCCACCTCAGAGACGATGCTGCTGCCGTGCTGGTAGACAAAGGCTTCACAGGCGACGGCGCTGCTGTTGTCGAAGACGTCGGGGGAGCACGCGTGCTGCGCGGCCGACCAGCGCTCGCAGCGCGCCTCCGCCGGCAGCGCCCACGCCGCCCACTCCGCCGACCACTGCTCCGCGCCCGCTACACCCATCGATGAGTTGCCCTCGCATTCTGGTACGTGGCATCTGAGGACAGAACGTAGAAATAGGTTCAGTAAACTTAGCTTGATGATGTCCTTACTCCTGCAGGTGTTCAAAGTTGCCACAATGCTACAGTCATACAGTCATTCAGTCATTCAGTCAGTCAGCATGACGGGTGATAGGACAGAATGGAGGAAGAAAATGTGTTGCGCCGACCCCAAGTAACATGGAATAAGAAACAGGAAGATGATGCTGCAGTCAGAGCTTTGTCACCTTTCACCTTTCTCTATAGCTTCGTATCTAACGGACTTGCCACTCAATAAAATTGACTTGGGTACTTAGCAATTTAAAGTTGGAAAATTGGTGAACAGCACTCCTGATGGTGCATGCCTGGTGCTGGTTGTTTTTTTTTATAACTGAATACACTGAGGAGTTCACCGACCCGCTGACATCCTTAGCCTTACAGCTGAAGTTAACATTTCTCAATGTGTTATGGAGCCTGTACTTTCACTGGCACTGACATGGCGGGAGCACTTTCCCGACAAGTTGTTAGTTGATAAGAACTGTTCTAGTTGTTGGACAACTTGTCGAATGTGCTGCTAGCTGCTCCGGACTCCGGACGTATCATGCAATACTTAGTACTTGTACAGTTAGTCGTAAAGTACATTGCACGCTCACCTCATCTACAACGACAGCGCACCTATTCGAGACCTTAGAGCGGTTCCGCACTGCATCCGATCCGAATCCGAGATTTTTTTGACAGATTGCGACAGTTGCTTAAAAATTAGTACCCTTTGTCGGTTCGAAGTCGCCATAGCACTACTTCTAGGAGGCTAACGCACTAGATCCGAACTCCGTCCGTCCAAATTCAGTACATTTCCAATCAGGGTAAAACTCGGAACTCAAATTAGGATTCGGAGCGAATGCAGTGCGTAAACGCCCTTACTGCCGATTTAAGCAAACGACATTTACGATAAAAACGAGTTTTTCAAAAACATGTGAGTGGTGAGGGCTCGTACTAGTATACTATCCTAGTGTACTTATCACACGCATCAGTATTCGCTAGCTATCTAATAAAACTACTAAAAACACGATAATGTATTTAATCCTCAGAAAGTCAGAATTACATTACCGAATATGGGTCAGCAACTCAGATCATCAAATACGATGCGAGATTTGGCAACTTATAACTTAGCAAGTCAAGTACTGTTCTACAGTTCTACTGCTAGAAGATGCTGCACGTGGGGAATCCAAAGCACAAGAGAAGGTCGTCTTGGAAGCTAGTCGACACTACAGCTATATTTCGTGAACGACTGAGAGACTATTATATAATTTTCATGTCTTTCACTCTTCTCTTCTCTTTTTTTTCCATCCCTTTTCTCATTGATTGCTCTTCATCATCTTTGTCACTTTTGACCACGGAATCAAATTAAATATCATTGCATCGCCTGTCCGGCTCGGTGGATCACGCGTCTTACACCACCCACAGACCTGAGACTGCCTGACCGTCAGTATTATAACATACTTCAAATACTTGCTCAACTAGTTTCTTGTTTACCAAAATACTTATATATAAACTTGATTATTTTATTAGTTACATAATTATTTTATCTTTTTATTTATAGGTATATATCAGTTGCTGCTATTTCCTGACGATGTTGGAGTCGGATCCCAGTGTACGCGGACGGATGCAGGTGTCCATTGATAATGTTCGTCTAGTTTTAATTTTAACCCAATTTTATTAATATTTCACTCCCTTACTCCCTTGTGATGACTTCCTTACAAAACACACTAACGATGTTGTTTAGTATTTCATTCCAAAACCACATCCTGTTTAACATAAATAAACAAAATGATGATTATGGCAGAGACAGGGTCTTCAAGAGTAGATAAAACTACGCAATAACTATTAAAGCAGACACCATCAGATTCATAACTTTATATTAATTGTTTACTACATTCTCAAAAGCTCCTGTTATTTCATAATCAGACGCCTGTTCTCACAAGAGATAAGACTTAAATAGATACTAGCAAAAAACTTTTTTACACTTGGGTATGTTACGATGTTGTGAAGTTAGTTGTGCATAGCGCGGTTGTTATCTGGCTGGAGGAGCTCAAGGCCGCGTGTTCAAAGTGGAAAGAATTCAAAGCGGAATAAACCCGATTCGTTAATTAGCCATCAGATAAACATCGGTGGTCATAATGTCAGCTCGGAGGACTTACTGAACAAAACAATCTGTTTAACAAGAAATGTAAAAATCGCTAATTGGTTGCTATAAATATTGTCCACTGTAAATCGTATGATAGGTACCCATCATATTATGATTTACAGTGTACTTGTAGGTTCATAAATCATAAACCAAAAATGTTTTATTTTTAATTCCCTTGGGACAAAATCCTTCCTCCCACTGTTAGTGCTGCGCCGCGGCTTACGGACTCATTGGAGACACTCCGCAATGCGAGACTGCGTGTTTCTTTTTCTTTAGATTACCTAGAGCTTGCTCTACTGGAATGTGTTTTATAATAAAGTTCCTAGATTATTTGTTTCTGTCCCTGTCTACTAATTTGACTCCTCGCCTTAGAACAGTGGGGAGTGGGGAGTGGGGACCCAAATTAAAGTTCTCAATTACTTCCGTCTCATTTAAATTAACGAGTTCGTCCTTAATTACATGTTGATTGTTATACCAGCTACGTTTTCTTCAGCGGATTCGCGCGCTTTCAGCGAATCGTTAGCCGGTCAGTTACACTTGGCTCACTAATCTATTTGTACGCTCGACAGTCAGCGGACTTATTTTAATGCTACTTCCGTATAAAATGTGTACCATGAACTGTTATCGTGCTCAAACCACCGCAAGTCGGCAGACATTCGGCTGCGCACCCAAATAGAATAGAATGAGCTCGTAGTGTCGTACGCAAGCGACCACGCCGGCGCCGGCGCCGCACCGCGTGAGCCGCACGCGTCCACGCCACGAGCGGAAGCGGGCGCGGGTATTGGCGCATGCGTGCAAGAAGCCGTTACACTTTTTACGCGACCCAATATCTTTACCCATTATATTATAATACAAACAATGGTCACGGCCAAGGGAATGGGTCGACTGAGAAAATTCCACACAACTAGAAAAAACAAACAACTGTTTACTTACATTCCCATTGAAATAAGAAATTGGATTTGCTCAGTTCACGGTCATGTTTTTGCCAACAATGGATAAGAGAACAAAAAGTAATCGACGGTTAATTCTGGTGTTCTATTCTTGTATCACGTAATAGGCAATCGAGACGCGTGGTAACGAGTGGAGCCCGCAAAAAGTTAAGTGGCTGCAATTTAAGTTCAGCGACAAAAAATCTTTTAATTTGACGTGAATTATGGTGTTTGTAAACAAGTTGTGACGGTTTCAAGTGAAGGGTATCTAACACATATACCTGCAGTGGAAATATTCTCCGAATGTGTGATCTTGTTTATAGGAACTTTGATGACTTTATGATACTTTCTTCCTACACGGTAACCACACACCGCGTTGCACTAGTGACTTGGGTCAGTATCTGATGGGGCACGTGTGGAGCATGCTTGTACAATATGTCAAGCCAGCGAACAGCCGCGTGCATTGAGATGACTGCTACAGTTAGAACAGAGCGCCTTGTATGTATCGCCCACTGAACAGTCAACCGGACAGTTGCATGCAGTCAAAGGTTCAAAAGCAGCACCAACATCAAGCGAGCTTTGTCAAATACATAACGTCGGCTTTGACTAGTAGACAGTACTAGTATCATAATGATAGAACATGTAGGTACCTATTAGATGTAACGAGTAACGATGCCTTGACCCCTCTTGGCCTTTAGCCTAACTTTGCACTCTATTAATAATTTAGTATAATTATTTCAAACTAGCTGTGCCAGCGCCCCGCGCGCTGAAACGTTCAGAGAACAAAACATTTATTTTATTCTTAACTTTGCTGAATTTAGAAAAACACAATACACAATGTAGGAAAAACCTTAACATGCCATATATTCTGTTTGCAGTCTCTGCGGTATGATTTATTATAATTTGTATTATTTAATTCCAGCCTAGTACTCGTGAATGTTTAAATATTTAAACGGGCACTTTAGTCATCAATTATTATTCAATGACTACAAATATTGTCCAGTAAGGAACAGGTTGGTCAGCTTTGTGTTCACAACAACTCGTGGAGTCGTGGCTCTCGTGACTATTTCAATAAACGGCTCATACCTACTCGTGTTTGACGAATTAATGAGCATCATTAACATACATCACAATACTAGCTTTAGCTCGTGGCATCGTTCGCGTTAATGTAGATTTTCGCAAAAAGAAAGCCCATAACCGTCTCCAGGGTTCCATCTATCTCTCAAAATCAGTTCAGGATTTAGGTGTGAACGCGTGAAACTAACAAACACTATTTCGCATGTAGATATACTATTAGTAGGTAGGTACCTCGCGCACACTTACCACGACACACACAATGACACGTAATAATAATTACCTATTTATTTAAGAGTATTGGGCAGTCACACAACTGATTAACATAATATATGTATTTATGAGTATTGGGCAGAGAGTGGACGCGGGCTACAACTGCCTGCCTATAATAAAGCTGTACTATAGGTACTGTGACTAGCTTGACTAGTCAAACCTGAAAGCTCTACTAGGTAGGTAGGTAGGTACTTTAATTTATCAAAGTGACTTAGCGAGAGATTACGAGGTACTTAGACTGGATGTGGATACAGGTAGGTTAGTTACAATCGTACCGATGACCTACTACCTTACCCATCAATTTCTGAATTAAGTTTAAAAATAAAACACGTTGCCCCACACTAGGATTTCTTCTGTATCGTGGGTGCGTTTACATGATAAATGATAAATGATAAATGATATTTATTTTGTAAGTAGGTTAAACATAACACTTTTACACGTCAATATTTTTTGGTCATTTTAAGCTAGATGAGGCCGGTACAAACATACAAAGTCACATACACAAACAGCCAGACCCAGAACAACTATCTGTAGGCCATACAAATATGTTTCGTGCAGGAATCGAACCCACGACACGCAGCGCAGCAGCTAATCGCTCAACCACTGCGCCAACCGTGTCGTCCATTGAAGAAATTTGATGTTGTGTTCTTGTCACTTTGTAGATTCTTGTTAATTTAGCCTGAACACCTGTTAAGTCTTAATTCAGAAACCGGGGATAAAAGGAAACCCTAATGTTTCAAAGTAATTAATAGTATAGAACTTAAAATAGTTGGTAAACAATGTTATCAACGTAAACAATGCTTGCGGTCAGTGAATCGGAGGCGGTCGGCACGTCACGCGTCAGTGTGTGACAGAGGTGCTAATTGCTCTAATAATTATGTCGTGTAAGCTAACAGGAACTAGTAATTAAATATTGCTGTGGCAGTGGTCTCCTGCGTCGTCGCCGAGGCAGGCCTAGGGCTCACTGGCGTAACGACTTGGAGGCGTCCATGATGGATTGCTCGGACAGGGCAACATACCGGGAAGAATGGGCCCTTTACCCAGATGACAAGAAAAATGCTCTAGGTTCGTACGGGGGGCCGTGGCCCGGGCCACTCTCCGCGCGTGCCTACCGCTACCGCTATCGCTGGATGATAGGTACCTACCGCTGTGTCGACTGTGTCGTCTTCAGCGATAGACTAAACAAGATAACTAATTGATTAGGAAACAAAACGTTTTTATAACTCGGTCAGTGCCTTCAGCTTATCTATCGCGATACGGACATTATTATTAGGACATCGTGCTTGTTTATTTGTTTGAGCTTACGAATGAAACGGCTGAAATATGCGAAACATATTATACATAAATCATAATGTACCTTTACCTTTTTTTTTGTGGATGGCGAAATCATCAAATGGTTAGATACTCCCGCATTGGGTGGAGCGGGAAGCCTATCTAGGAACGACAATATTACGAAAGTTAATCTTTATAGTATGTTGTTGAACTCGACACGTAAATTGATAAAAATACAAGGTACCTTCCTCTATGTACTAAACGCGGTGAGTAGGTACATATAGGTGAGCACACACACATAGTGGACTTATCGAGAGCGCGATAATCCCACGCCAAATAAATAATATAGCACATTCATAGTTAATTAATTCTCTTAAAAATGATTTTATGAATCATTTTTAAGCGATACATTTCACAATAATAAATAAATAAATATCTTGGGACAACTCACACACGGCCATCTGATCCCAAGTTAAGCAGAGTTTGTGTTATGGTAACCAGACAACTGATATACATACTTATATAATTTATAAATACATACATATTATTGACAAATTACACCCAGACACAGAACAAACAATTATGCTCATCACACAAAGTTTGTCCTGGGTGGGAATCGAACCCACGACCTCCGGCTTTGCAGTCAGGGTCACTAACCACTAGACCAACAGGCCTGTCAAAATAGTGATAGGCAGCGATACAATGTCCTCCGCCCGGCTCCACCACACAACGCGCGCTCCGTCACGCAAGAATCGCAGCTTTACTTGACACGTGTGTTTGTTCTCTCACGCGCAGCACACATGATCAGCTGTATTATCAAGTTATAACATTACACAAGTTACTAATCTCCTACGCACTACGCACCGCGCAGCCGCACAGCATCGGTTAAACATGAGTGCATAAATTGACTTTAAATGTTATTATTAAATGTACGAAAATTAGCCGTTTGCTTATTTCAGTTTAAATCAATCAGTGTTATTCTTTAATATTTGTAGGTAGGTACCTACACGTCGCAAAGATTCAGAAAGTGTTGTGATCGATAATAATAGGTATTATGCAATTGACTGTAGACTACCTACTTGCACTTCACTGGTTTTTCCGCAAAAATTGAATAGCAACAAGAGAGAGGAGGTGAGCGATATAGCTACTGTCACCCACATCGATATCAGGTGGCTATTTTTCATAACATATTATCCGTCAGAGGCATAACATGTATGTATGTTGGTACAAGACATTATACCCATTTGTCACCTAGAGAAATCGTAAAACAAATTAATTTTTCCGCACTTTTCTTAATTGCAGCCAATTACTTACTGCGGAAAATGTGTAGTTCAGACGTAGGTACATCTTCATAAGAGGAAGGAAATATAGTAGGTCCTCTGATACAATAGCGCGGCAAGAAGTTTACCTACGTGGAAGCCAACATTTTCATCTAAAAACACGGAAAACCTTCATACGTAACACGCTCTTTAATGCATTTAGATTAAGCTTAACAACATCAAGTTGTGAACAAGATGCGTAGCTTTTAAGCTGTGTAGCTATTAAGTGAACGCTAGTAAGTAACATGTTGTGTTTGTGTGTGCCGGCCGCGCTCAGAGCACTCTTTGCGACATTATTGTGGTCGTGTGCTCGTAGGAGTCGTAGGCTGCTGCTAATAGGACTGCATACTGCAACAAGGCATGTCCGGTTCTAGTAGCAAGTAATACAACAGAACAGTCAACAGCCTGACTGACTGACCCAACGTGACCGAACTGCACAGAATGAAACAGAAATTCAAAATACCAATTCAAATACAATCCTAACGTGTATCTGTTTGCTCTCACGCCTCATCGCTGAACCGATCAAGATGAATTTTGGTACATAGATAGATGGGAGCCTGGTGGTTTTTTTGTCGAAAACCTATATAAATGCGAGCGAAGCGCGGGTAAACGCTTGTATGTAGCTATGTAATAAAAAAGTGTTATCTTGATCATTGTAGGTGATGTTGGACACGACAAACTCTTTCAGCGATCATCTTGATCTGAAAATGTTGGCAAAACAACATAGATGAGTATGTAAACAGCCTGTTGTTCTACCTAACCTTACTACATATTTTATTTATTCAAATAAGTAGGTCCTATTATTTTAGGATTCTAGTAGGAACTTTCAGTAATCTTCGCATTCAATGCTCACTAAATATGTATAAATGCTAGACCAACATACTCTGGCTAGCGTATTACTCTCGTTTAAATTCAACTCCATCTCACAGTTTGGGGTCAGTAGTTTGATAAGTAACAGTACCACTTAACTGTTAACGAACCAACACGGAAGCAGTGACATTATTGACCAACGAACAAACAACCAATACAGCTTGTGTGTGTACCACGTCCACGTTCTTGTTCCCTGGTCAGGACAAACAGAAGCTTTGTGAGGTTTGCACTGCTTACACCAGCTACACCAGCAGTCTGCGTGAAACATCCCGTCGACGAAGTTTACGTCCCTATATTATATGGATGTACCTACACCATTATTGTCTGGATGGAATATGCCATGAGCGATTGAGCGCGCCTTACAAGAAATCTGTTTGATTACCAAAATATGTTTAGTGTAGCTAAGCCTATGTCGGACTCTTTACTAAAATTTCAATCATTAAAAATTCTAAAATTTTACTGTGATGGAGCAAAAAAGCCGGCCAAGTGCGAGTCGGTATTTTTTTTAGAGCGGAAATACATCATCTGTGAAAATTTCAACTGTCTAGCTATCACGGTTCATGAGACAGATAGACAGACAGACGGACGGACGGCGGAGTCTTAGTAACAGGGTCCCGTTTTTACACTTTGGGTATGGAACCCTATAACAGAAACCGTATGAAACCAGTGCTGCTTACACTAATAATTTATCCGCATGAGGATACGCGATAATAAGTGATCGTGGCTTTCGAGTCGTTGCCAACAACAAATTCTTTATCTACTTATACTAAAGCATAATAACAATGTGCCGCATGAGCGTGTTGTTATCAGTGCGGCACTTTATGAAACAGCCGCACGCGTCAGACACGCCCGGACCATCACACACGCAGGCAACTTTCAGCAAACTACAAGTTCTACTAGCAGTATTTAATTCGGAGACTTTAACCACATTAAATTCATGCGAGAAGCGAGAAGAGTTGATAAATAAACCTGACCCGAATTACTAACAGTTTACAGCTTGCACAGTGTTAGTAGAACTAAATAGAGCTTTGTTACCTAAGTTAGAAAGTGTTGAAAAAATTAGGTCCAGTCAAATGTCCAACAAAGGGATAAAGAAATGGGAAAACCAATCTTAACACTGAATCCAGGTTAATTTAGGAAACTTAAATAGGTAGGTAACCTGACAGAGTTCAGAGCACAAAATAAATACTCAACATCTCATTAATTCAGAAATCGGGCGGACCTTTCTATTCACCCTACACACACACACTTCTAATTGACGCAGATGTGAACCCATTGATATCATGAAACGCTAATTAAGAACAATCAGCGTCCACCCCATTGTTTACAAGTGCCTTAAAATAACCGACAGTGTGCAAACTACGATCAAAGCTCAGCAGCGCGATGTGGCTCACCTGTGCGGCGTGGGCGCGGCCAGGAACACGTAGTTGGTGCCGTACGCGCCCGTCAGCAGCACCGGCAGCGCCAGCAGCAGAGCCAGCCGCGCCTGCCAGCGGCCCCAGCCCGAGCACCACTCCTCGCTCACCGCGCACGCGCCCGCCATGTCTACCAACTTCAACACCACACGACTGAACAACGCTAATATGTACTCGCGAATTTGATCAAGCACGCCAAGTTGGACCAGCTATTGAAGCGGCTCTGTGCGTCCCTCCAGCCAGAAGGTCGGCGTGCTAGTGCGTGCGGTGTGCGCGCCCACACGGCTGCCGCTGCTCCGCACCCGCCGCGCCCGTCACCCGCGGACCCCTTCAGGATCACCTGTTTCAGACTACCGTTCATAGCTAAAAGGAGATAGGCAGCCGCACTGACAGTTGACCCTTTCTGTGATAACGTCGTCTGTACAACATTAAACCCTAACGCACAATAAATAAGGTCGATATAGCCAGCCGGCGATCGCGGAAGCCAGGCCGGCGCCACGTGCTCGGCGTAACGTAAACACTAAAATAAATGTGTATTAGCGGGTTATCCGCATGTAGTCGTACATATTTATTTTAGAGTGGTGATACCCACTTGCCTGTGCCTACAGCAGACATTTTTTTATGAGACTTTTTTGGCTTGAACCCAATTAGAACGACACAAATTAATATCATCACGCTTGTAGTACAGCGGTAGGAGGAGGAGCAGAGGAGCAGGGAGTGCCGAGCTCCGAGCTACACGCTCGAGTGCACTCACACTAGCAGTCAGAGTAGTACGAGCCTCTCGTAATAGATGGCGGCTTGTTCGCGTGTTAAAAACATCATCCAACGCAGTTCAATGATAAGATCACAGATGACAGAACACTGTCCATATATTAATGAAACGATGATCAACAGACACATATTCAGATTTGACCCAATTGCTTGCGGGATAGATAAGGTTAAACTTTAATTAGGTAAGCATTTCAATCACTTCCACCCACTCCCACCCGCACGCTAATCACCCTACAAAAAAAATAGTAATACCTCTAATTAGTCACCGATAGCAGTAAACCCCACTTTCTCTATATATTCGAAGCTGTAAGTTCGTGCGTTACCCAGAATTCTTTACAAAACGAGAGGACATACAAAACGAAAATTATTTAAGACACAAAAATAGACTAAACTTACCAACATCTTTGCAGTTTCTTTTAAATATAATCCTAAATAACTATAATATGCTTGATTTCAGAAACAAAACCATTAAATTATTATTGTCAGTTTAGTACAAAGAAAACAACTTTAATTGATTCATGGTTGTAAAACTTTTTGTCAGCTAACTTTGACATTTCATCTTTAAAAAAATGGTACTAGCCGAGGCAAGTCCCGTAGGGGGCTCCGTCCCATAGGGGGCACCGTCCCGTAGGGGGCGCCGTCTCGAAGGGGGCTCCGTTCCGTAGGGGGCACCGTCCCGTAGGGGGCGACGTCTCGTAGGGGGCTCCGTCCCATAGGGGGCACCGTCCCGTAGGGGGCACCGTCCCGTAGGGGGCGCCGTCCCGTAGGGGGCTCCGTCCCATAGGGGGCACCGTCCCGTAGGGGGCGCCGTCTCGTAGGGGGCCCCGTCCCGTAGGGGGCACCGTCCCGTAGTGGGCACCGTCTCGTAGTGGGCACCGTCTCGTAGGGGGCGCCGTACCATCATAGGGGGCGCCGCCGCCGTCTCGTAGTTGAATGAAATAAAAATTGACAGCTGTGTATTAATACTTAAATTCGTTCCTAACATAGTATGTTTTACTTATAAATTATGGATCACTGTAATCTGAATTAAATAAGTAAAAGTAAATCAAATAAAACAATAATTGTAATTCTTAAATTTAACTCTATATTAATAGAAGATTACAACTTACTAACTAAGTAGGTACTTAACTAATAATAAAATGTATCACATTAAACACCCATTTTTCTTCCTTCTCTCTACTACTTGATCTATGCTGTGCCCAACAGGGTTCATAATTGTGACTAACATAATTATTTCCCTACTAACTAATACACTATGGTGCGCAATAAACGATTGTGAATAATAATTACAATTGTAAATACAATAGTAGGTACTACTGCAACAAGTTTTCCTCTGATAATATTTGAAGGTTAAAGTTTGAATTGGAATATAAATTGCGCACTTGTAAATTACCAAAAACTCCTACAAGGTTTTTAATTTAATGTATTTTGTCTGAAACTGTGACGGCCCTAAATTGCCACCCTGTGGAACCCAACCGGTAGTAGAGCAAATAAGATAAAATTATCTTGCCGGTTATTACTACACGAAAACGAATGGCAATGAAATCCAAGTGAGGCACACACGCAACTGACGCAACCGCATTGCAGCAAACAGATAACATTTACTTCTTCTGTTCACATTCACAGAGGCTAATAAAAGCAATCAAATGTCGCAGACGTCTCAATCACTATTATAAAACTATCTGTTACTTTTACTTAAAACCACACTAAGTCAAGTCACTATACATATAAAAAGATAAAGTCCATACACATTGTTTTCGATTTCATTTTTCCCTGTTACTACTCCGCTGTCCGCCTGTCCGTCTGTCTGTCACCAGGCTGTATCTCATGAACCGTGATAGCTAGACAGCTGAAATTTTCACAGATGATGTATTTCTCTTGCCGCTTTAACAACAAATACTAAAAACAGAATAAAATTATAATTTAAAAACGGCAAAAATATCAAGATTTTATATGAGTGAATTTCCCGGGACCAAAAATTGCGTGGCATCAATGAAATTGGTACTAAAAAACAAAGTTATAATGTTCTAACATTTTTTTCCGGTTAGCTGAAATAGAAATCTACGTGTAGCACTAAATATTTAATTAATAGGATTAATGGA
Source organism: Melanchra persicariae (assembly GCA_947386135.1). Lineage (NCBI taxonomy): Eukaryota > Metazoa > Arthropoda > Insecta > Lepidoptera > Noctuidae > Melanchra > Melanchra persicariae. The sequence continues at coordinate 576,873 of OX376655.1, read as the reverse complement.
TACTCCAAAATAATTAATTAAACCTCGAAATATTTCATTGCCGTGTTTGTCCACACGTCACCTTGTTGTGTATTATTCCTCATTGATAAAAATCTATTGGTTATTTATATTAAATCCTTGTTTTATTTGATACATGAATATTTAAAGTATTGTTACGGAATACATTTATTCAAATATTTAAACAATACAACAAATGGTTAATAAAAATTCATTTGTCCCAGAACTACCGTTCATCGCCGTGTCCTAATCATGTTTAAGGATATTGTTTTACCTAATGACTTGCGTCCCCCCCGCGGTGCGCTAAACGTTTCGTATTAGTGCTGCCTAAGTGCTCGACGTGGAAGGACGTACACACGTGCCTGCGTTTTCGAGCCATAATGTAAGTTATTCAATTTTTATGTTACTGGACATTTTTTCTTTCATCGCCGTGGATAGGTATAACCTCATTTTGAATTAAGTTTGTCTTCTTGAGTAAGCATTCGATAGAACGCCATTTCTTTTATGTTTATTTGTAAAGTGTTTATTTCTTCAAACAGTTAATAGATTTTTTGTTATTTATATTTTTTGCCTTGATTTTCATCGCCGTGCTTTCATTGCCGTGGTTTTTGTGGGCGAAATTTTCTATGGCAATGAAAAAAAAGACATGGCAATGAAAAAAAATTCATTGCCATGCCTTGTAAAACAATTTATTTTCATTGCCGTGGCCAGGTATTTCATTTCCGTGACTTGTGTTTTCATCGCCATGGTATGATTAGGCAAAGAAAATATCTTTATCAACTTTTATCTGTTATACAGGTAATACCGATTACTGACATTACAGGACTCGTCAAGTTAACTCTCTCTGCAATGCGATAAAACATTTAAGGATAGACTTGATAAGTTTTTACTTTACAGTCAACTACAAAAAGATTTTTTCATGGTAACCTAACAAAATGATGTAACATTTGGTACTCTATCACACGTATAATACACCCTCACACACGCACGCACCTCCACATACTACAGTCTGATTTTAATAATGGATTGTTTATTTTTAGGATGCCAAGATGCCTAAACCAAAATTATCTAAAGAGGAGAGAAAGGACAGGAAAAGATTGGCGGAAGAAAAGCGACGTCAAAAGTTAAGAAGCGACCCTGTATTAAGAGATACTCCTCTCTTAATACAGGGTCGCTTCTTAATTTTTGAAGAAAAGAAAGAGAACGATATCTTAAATAGAAGGCTGCAGGAGTAGTTATTCCTCGAAGTGCAATGACTTCGCAATATTGTAGGAGGATAAGGTCTTGATTCCAGCACTTGTATGGGAGTAAAATTTGGGCGAGGAAATATTACAAAAGAAGAATGAGAGTACAATAAGTAAAGAAAGACTGTTGAACTACACTCGCAACACTACTTAGAGATTTTAATACTACAGCCTTTATTCTTATACATACTCCCATTCTTCCTTTTGTAATATCTATCCAAATCTTACTCCCATACACAATTTGTCTGGGTTTGCCTTTCCCTCTCGGAGAGATATAATATTTTTTCATTTCCATGGATTGATTCTTTCATTACCATGGCACAGTTTTTTCATTGCCGTGGACGCTTGTTTCATTGCCGTGCACGCATGTTTCATCGCCGTGGCACGGAATTTTTAATCCTGTATATCTCGTTAGTTTTTTAAGTTATCTGCTAGACATTGAGCAAGAATACAATACATTATCAAAAACTTTAATAAAAGCGTTTTTTTTTTTAAAAAAACCTTAAGATAAAAAAATACACGGAAATGAAGATTTTATAGGACCTGTTGAAATTCACTCATATGGGATACAACAAACGTAGTTTTTTGTCATTTTTTATAGAATTGGTACGGAACCCTTCGTATGCGAGTCCGACTCGCACTTGGCCGATTTTATGTTATCGTACCTACGTATGTTATAGATTGAAATTATAAAAGGGATTAAATATAATGACCACCATAAAATGCTTTGATACCCTTAGTTCTTTTACCAAAAATATATATTTGACACCAGAAAAATGAAGTCTAAAATTACAATAGTACTAGCTATTTTAGTCACGACTGCACCTCAAATTGTATACGAACACCAAATGTAGTAAATGATCACCAAATCTTAGCGAGCAAATTAATGCGCTATTTTTGCCTAAATAAACTACTGTGATTGCCATAAAATGTAGGCTTGGGGTTACAAACTGGATAAAATAGGTTAGGTTAGGTTAGAATTGTGACCAACCGCGCGCGAGCCGAGCGAGCGAAGCGAGCGGTGCCGCGGCAGCGGCCGGCGAGCGCTACTTCTCGAATATTTTTTTGGAAAAAGTTATTTATTTCACACTTTTTTAACTCCAAACACCAAACAATAGCTGCCAATAAAAATGAAAGAAAGCTTATAAATTAAAATAAAGCTTTATATTTACTTAAAAGTTTTGGATTAACATTATTTGTTTGATATCAGTTTACTTAAACAGGATAGCAAGATGTAAAAACTTTGATTTTAATTTTACATTAAAATGCTGGTATGATTTTGGTGATCATTTACTACTTTTGGGTTAACAATGATTTATTTGGAGTCATTTTGCTTAAATAGGATAGCGAGACGTTAAAATTTTGGTTATAATTTTAAATTAAAATGCGTGTTTAATTTTGGTGATCATTTACTATTTTTGTCTCCTAAATGTTACTATATCTGGTGGTAAGTTAAACATAAGCCATTATAAAATTGTGTTGATGCCGATGCCTGCAATTATGTTATTCATTTCCATTCTACTATATTCTACAATAGACTAATGCGAAAGTAAATCTATCTGCCTGTCTGTTACCTTTCCACGTTTTAACGAGTGACCGGTGCAACTTGGCACTGGGAGTACTGGCACACGCGACGCGGCACGGGTACACTAAGTCATGGATTAGATAAAATTAAGTACAAGTTAGATTACTTCACTTACTTCACTTTTAAATGTGGCCATGGACGACCGAGCTTGGGCGCAAGCTACTCTTCCCATCCGTATGGGAGGCCTCGGCGTCCGCAAAATTACTAGTATCAGTTTACCGGCTTTCATATCTTCGGTTCATGGCACTGAGAAATTAGTCAGGAATATCCTAGCTTCCTCACTGAATAGTTTTGATGTGCCTTGCTTCACTGAGGCTATGGATGCCTGGAGACTCGCTTGCCCGAATCTAAATCCACCCGACTACCCATCATCTCAGAGAGGGTGGGACGAGCCACTCTGCAGAGAGGTTCAGAATAACCTTTTGGCCACATCTGGTAATGCTGCTGAGCGGGAGTCGGGACTGGCTTCACGCACTACCGTCGTCGAACATAGGCACCTTGTTCGACGATACTAGTTTCGGCCTCGCTGCTTCCCTGCATGCGTCTTGGCGCTCCTTGTTGTTCTCCTCATCGCTGCCACTGTGGCAAAGCTCTGTCAACAGCTTCGGACACCACGGCCTGTCATGCAACCGCAGCGCGGGTCGCATAGCGCGGCACGCGAATATTAACGACATCATCCGACGAGAACTTGTCACCGTCGGCGTTCCGGCTGTATTAGAACCCAATGGCCTGGCACGCGACGATGGCAAGACACCGGACGGCATGTCGCTATTTCCATGGAAGATAGGTAGGCCATTAGTGTGGGACGCTACTTGTGTCGATACTCTTGCGCCATCCCATCTTCCTAGCTCTTCGTGCTGTGCTGGCGCTGCAGCTGCGGCTGCGGAGAACCTCAAGCGGCGGAAATAAGGTAGGTAGTTATATTTTCGAACCGTTTGGGGTTGAAACTCTCGGGTCGTGGGGTCCGAGTGCTCATTACTTGTTTAAAGATCTGTCAAGACGCTTAGTTGACACTTCGCGTGACCCTAGGGCTGGCTTTTACCTCGGACAAAGGATAAGCATTGCCATACAACGTGGCAATGCTGCCAGCCTTTTGGGTACATTACCAGTGGCCTGTGATGCGGAGGAATTTTTCGACAACATGTTTTAGATTATTTTTAGTTTTAGTTGAGTCTTTTATTTAAGTGTGTATGTAGTAATAGTTGTGAAAATTAATCAAATTCTATCATTATTTAGTTAGATTACTGTTGTATTTTATTTTATGAATTTTAGGAAAACTTACAGCTAAGACACAACAATGTAAAAATAACAATATGTAAAAAACGGCCATTTAGAAGCTTTCACTTAGTTAGGTATATAAATTAATAGTGTGAATAATAAAATCAATGTAGCGAAAACAGCTTGAGGTCCACACGAATAAGCTAATAACGAAAAACAGTGGTCAAGAAATAAATTATCAGTCAAACTTTTTCAACGTTTTGAATGTGTATCAGTCTCAAGTGGAAAAGTTTAGAGATAGTGAAGATCTTCACATCTACGTTCGTGAAGTATATTCCTGGATATCTTTGATCGGTGATCCTTCGACCCGTAGTTAGTGTTATGTTGGGTAAAGTGCCTGCGCAAAAGTTGAAAGCGAATCTACGAATGCGCAAAACAGATTCTATAATCTACTGTGGTATGAGAGCTAGAACCTCTAGGACTCGAAAAGAGCGTCGACCAAAAGAAACTCATCGAGTCCCGCAAGCCAACCGACCGCAAAGCTGTGAAGAAGACCTACGGAGACCATGCAGTTCTGTAAACAAGTCCATGGTGACGATAAACGACAAAAGTTTAAGTACAGGTCTCGCCGGCCGCCGCGGAACAGAGCCTTCAGCTTCGGCCACTTCTCCACCATGCGAATACGCACCCCAGACATCACCGATTCCAGTTATGATTAATATCAAAGTTTTATCGCTTATTTTATACTTCTCATTCCACTTTACTATTGGGAAGTGCAAAGTCTGAATTGGCGTGATTGACTGTGAAAAATAAATTTGAGGGATTGGGACTATATTTAACGTTTCAAACATAATCCTGTATGTTAATTAATAATATGATAATTTCACAGCTGCAGCTCATAATGAACTGGTAAACCAACGTCCAGATAATCTTATCAGACTTGAATTAGACAGATGTAATGTGTGTTGATATAAGTTATCAATACCATCATGAATGCAGATTAATACTAAAAGGGAAGTTGTGTCAATATACCTGTCACTAATGCGTTCCACAGCTTCGTTGGTTTCCACGTGACGTGTTTCGGGTTCAACACGTCCAAATAAAAACGGAACCCTTCAAAGTTCACTGCTGTATCGCAGTCTGATTGGTTCCGAATCTACTGTACCGATTATGTCGTAAAGACTGATTTCATTGTCGGTAGTGGTATAATAGTTGTTTATGCAACTGTTGTATAAGAAGGGGTCTCAAAACATGAATGTGGGTTTATCATACGAGGCGAAGCCGAGTGTGATAATAGTATCACATGAGTGTTTTAATACCGAATTATGTACAGTTACGCATACACGACTTTATCTACACCCATGATTTGAATCCTCTATAGAAGGTTATTTTCTAATTCATGAAATCTTGGTACTTACGCCTTTTCATATTGTTTTCTCGACTTTTCTTGTCATAATTGGTCCATCCTTTGCTGAATTAGAATCATCTGGTGGTGTGTTATCAAAGTTTGAACCTATCACTCATTTTTGTAAACAACAAACTAATATATTTCGGCATTCGGCAATACCCATAACGAACAAAAAAAATGGCGGGATACGACGTGAAATTGAATAATCTATGTTTTTTTTTTATTACGGCGCTGTGATAGTTAAACGCGCGTGCATGAAAATATTCTTTACAAAAGATACCACAAATTGAGTAGTGAGAATGTGGTTGTTTGGTGATTCCTTTGCTTTTTCGATCCCGTTTAAAAAGCGAAGGAGTTGCGTACCTAATGAAATTGTACTGTGTTGTACTAACAACATCATAACACTCGTTTGGATGTTATTATGGTTACTATGACACTGTTTGTTTTAATGTTGGCAATAAGCTAATTGTTTGTTGCTATTGTTGTTTGTTTCGCTGAAAACCAGCGCTGTGGCTCTGTCTCGCACACGAGTTCCAGCATTATGCTGAGCGATGGCCGTTTTGCGCCGATGTGACGCATATCTTCCTCAAAATCCCTTTTTACTTTATAATATATATACCCATTTATTTTTATGGTGTGCGTCATGCTTGGCGTAAATAAACTCTTTTTCTTTCTTTCTTTTTTTCTTTCAAAAGCTTTTATAGAGGATTTATAGCATGGAAGGAAAAAAAAATGTCTACACTGACAACGTAACGTTCCAAATGTGAATTCAAAAACGATTGTATAAACACGTACTTTTTTTTCGTCGATAGGTAAAATTAAAAAAAAAACCATTACAGTTCAACATTTTCCTTCAATTTTCAAACAACTGCATCATAAAATAACTTTTTAATTTTTATTGTACACTTTAACTTTTTAATTTATTGGTGCGTATGGGCTCATTGATTTAATGTATAAAAATAGTAGGTATCATTGTCCTATGGATGCGCGTGCTGCGCAGTGTACGCAATCAGAATACCCGCCATACCACATATTTTTTCCGTGGCTGTGAGTTTGGAATAAACTATTTTTTAACTTTTGTTTTATTTCAACTGTATGAGTGAAGATAAAATAGTGTATGCAACGGCATATAATTAGGTAACATGCGTGTGATATTATTATCACACGAGGCCCTTTTATATGATCGTTGCATAAACTACTATAATCTACACTCACAACATAATGTTCCAAATATGCACAGAGTACAAACAACAGTTAACAGGAACAAAAAACGGTTTACAAAAGTTTGTGTTCGTTAACAACCGCATTAGTATGGAATATTGTGTCGCGGTCATTAGCGCCCACCTCCAAGAGGGGAGACGACAGCTTTCCAGACATTCATATATAAGTACTGCAAAAAAAACAGTGACTGAGCACGAGTGTGATACTATTATCACACTCGGCTTCGCCTCGTGTGACCACACTTGTGTTTTAATAACCGCTTTTATATGACCGTTGCATAAACAACTATTAAAGTAATTTAACCGCTCGAGCACATCGGTGTGCCGCGAGATTTTCGCGATTTTATTGTTTACTAGCTGTTGCCCGCGACTTCGTTCGCGTGTATGTCGGAAAGTAAAATGATGTAGCTAGGTTAGATCAATAAGAACAGTCAATATATAGCATTGCTTGACCTCTTTTTTATGGATGGGAAAACATCAAATGACTCCTTCCGATTGGGGCGGAGTGGAAGGGAGTGTCAGACTGTTACTGACTAAAACCCATCCGTGTTCCTCTTAATGCCCGTTGCATTCCAGAGCCGCGGTGACTCTTTCGAACAAATTCCGCAACCCTGGCAGGCACTGGCCCTAGCGGGCCCCGTCTTTTATGCTGACATCTTTTTGTGGCGCGCATGGAACACAACGCGCCGCCGTCGACCCGGGCCTGGTTCTTATCGGATGGCGAGCCACCCAACGCTTGCCATCCACAAGCCCGCGTTGCTTGACCCCTCTTAGAATTAGGAATTTGGAAGAGTGTTATGCCAGGCAATAGCTGTATCCCCCTCTTGTGTTCATGTAATTTTTCGTGAAGAAACGTTTTTTAATGATAACTCTCCTCTCATTTCATCGAAACAATTCACAGCAGTCCTAGAAGATATCGTGAAAAGTCGGTATGGATTGGGACTATAGCGGTATTAACGTCAATTGTGTGCCTACCTGTCGCACTTAAGATTTGCAGATGACTTTGTTGACCCCCAGAAAATGCTTCTTTTAAGTTGGGTCTTAGGATGAATATGGCCAAGACGTTATGGCAAACACCTTCAGCGATTTAAATCCTACTGGTAAAGTTGGAAATGAATCGTTAGAGATGATTAACCGATATGTTTGGCCATATCCTTTCAATTGGCAAAGAAAATAAACAAACGGAGGTATCGAGAAGAATACAGCTTGGATGGCCCGCTTTTATCAAAATGGAAGACATTCTGAAGCCTGCCAAAATTCTGCAATGTCTGAATTCTTGCCTCTATAACCATTGTGTTTTCCTACCATGACCTACTTACTTACATGGACGCTCACGCTCACGCAGGAGGCTGTGAACAGACCGATAGTTTCATAGAGAGCCATGGAGCATTCCATACTTGGCAGAGGTACGTCTTCGAGATCCGAAGACGTACGAAGGATTTAACATCGGAAAACGAATTGTGGAACTAAAGTGGAGCTGGGCAGGACACTTGGCAAGGCACGGTGATGACTGATGCGTCCGAGGACTGGAAGAAAAAGTATTAGTCGGTCGGCGGCGAGATGGGCGGACGATATTGTTGCCATCGTGGGTAGAATCTGGATGAGGCTGGCACAGGAACGTGGGGATTGCCACACGAAAGAGAGGCCTATGCTCAGCAGTGAGCGAAGTCGGGCTGTGAATGATGATGATGAATCACGATGTTGAAGAAAATTGCTAAGGTTGTTAACACGCGATAGAGCTATGTAAATTGAGAAGTTATCCCCCGCAGAGGACACGGTGGAGCATACGGTGAAGGTCTGCCCTGCTTGGGCGGAGCACCGCCGCCGCCGTGTCCTCGTCGAGGCGATCGGCGGCGGCGACCTCTCGCTACCGGCTCTGGTTCACTCCATGGCCAGAGCGAAGAGGCAAATCTCACAAAAAATATAGGAATAAATACGATACAAAAAAATTCAAAAATAAAAATACCTTTAAGGATTCGAACCCACACCTATTATTTCGAAAGGCAGTTTTTTAAATCGAAGGTCTATGAGTTCTGTTGACATTTATTTCAAATGGCCGATCTAATTTATGTCATGATTTTTGGCTGCTGAGCTCTCCGAAAGTATAGCGTGATGATAATCATTGCATAAGTTAGACCCATAAGTATCTGCAATATTGTAATATTTTGTGGCTTCTTATAACAGTTCCTCGCTAAACTGTTTGGAAAAATGTCGAATAAAATTTTAAATGTTATTTTAAGTACACAAAAACCCAATTTATTAATATTTTGACAATATTATGCAGTAAAAATACATTTCAAAATACAAAATAAATACAAAAATAATAACAGTTGCTGGGGATCGAACCATGTGACAATATTGTCGTTCAAAACAGACATTTTTGAATATTGCTCATCCCCCAAAGCACATAGATTCAAGATGAAAATCATTTTGTCCAAATAAACCGCTTACATACACTTTTGAATTGTTTAGGTCAGTTAGTCAAAAACATAAAGCTACATTCCAAAGCGTAGATCTCTATGGAAAAGAACATGCAAGAAACTCCACGGCCATTCTTTTAAATCATGAGCCCTGACATGTGAAAATTCCCAATTAAAAAATAAATCTTATGTAATGTAAATAAAAATTAAATTCGCGGCACAGCGGAGTGCTCGTGTGTTTTGAAAAATACTGGTTACATTCTATTTTATTCTATTTTTGTTTATGGCAAAGTCGAACCGTCCAGTTCAGCACTGTTACGACGCAAGAACCAGAATTGTTCAAGACCGACCAAGTCCGATGTCCAAGGCGACACAACTCGATTTGCGTCCGATACTTTACACGAATCACAATTGATCGCGGAGGCTTAGTAATAGGGTCCCGTCACCGTGCGTACGGTACCCTAATAATAGGTAATAGAATAGCCATTATTTGCAAATCGAACCGTTCGACCTTTCGAATTTGAATCTATCGCGCAGGCTTAGTAGTAGAGTCCCGTTAGCACTTTGGTACGGAACCCTACAGGCCTGGATTCCCAGTCCAGTTCAGCACTGTAACGACGCAAGAACCAGAATTGTTCAAGACCGACCAAGTCCGACGTCCAAGGCGACAAAAACAATCCGAACAAATCAGAGATTTTACAGAAAAACGCGTTATCAGAGCTACGCCATCTATCGACCATTTGGTAAACTGACAAAATATTTAGCCGAATGGAGACGGTAAATAAGGAGCCCATATATAACAATAAGTAACGTTATGGTATTAAAATGTTCACTTTTATTTTACTACTTATTAAAAGTTTCACAAATAACTCAACAATTTGTTTTGATGTTATTTTCATGCTTACCTGCATTTTATCTTTCTCAATAGATTGCGCCTAACAGTCGGTCACCGCAACGCTTAGCGCTGTATGAAGTTCCTTACTAAAATTAAAAATTCAATATCTTTTGATTTTGTGGGTCGATTTTGATGAAATAAACGCTATATGTTACTCGGGTTAACACTTAATATTTTTAATAACTTAATAATTATTATAATATTTTTAACACTTAATATTTTTAATACTTTCGAAACCAATCAGTGGTTTTTGCGTGATGCTGACACAAACAATTGGACAGACAGACAAACAGACAAAAATTTCAAAAATGGCATTTTTGCATTTTGTACCTTTTTCCTAACATTTCTCAGTTATTTTTATGCGAAAATATTCAATGTATACAGACACGGCAAATCTACGATTTTATTATATGTATAGATTATTACTATTACGTAAGATTTATTTTGATTTATTTGAATTTTCATATGTCAGTACTGTAGCGGTAGAAGAAACTGATGAAAATTGACCATTCCCCCGTATAATCTCCGAACGGCTTATAAAAATATGTTTATTAAAAAAATGTTTTATCATTCCCTTCGAGCCTTCGAGTGCGCGATTCTTGGCCGGTTTAATCCACCAGCATCAGATTCCTAAGAGGCAAATATTTACAAAATATATATAAATTAGCCAAAATCGTAAAAAATTAAGGATTATTCCTCATTGAGTAAAGAGAGAGCTCGAGCTCGTACAAAAGTAAGAAAAGGACAAATATTGTAGTCATTTGTGAAAAAGGTTTTAATTTTTTACAGATCCAATAAAAGTTGAATCATGGCTGATTTTTAGTTTTTACTGACAGGATCATTTTATCATTATCAGGGAGCTTTGTCAAGTCAGGGTGTTATAATTTGTGTATTTAAATAGACAAGGTCACAAGGATCCCGGTAGTCGGCATGCAAACAAAAATGGCTCTATGTCAAACGTTTCCGAGTAGAACACTGAGCTTCACAGTGTGAGAGATCCCGCAACCTTACACATTCAGTTGATATGCAGTTTATCTGATGCAGAAATGTAACGGCGAAGTTCAGCGGCTATCACAACATTATCGCCGCTGTTAGCACAGCTGCAGGTGACCAGCATCGCTACATGGTCACGAGTGCGCTAAGAAAGACGCGCAGGTGCTAGGTGGCGTATCTCAAGTGTTATCTATCACCAGTGACGACACGCCGGCGGCGGGCCGCAGCCGCTCGCGCCAGTGTGCCCCGCGACCGGACGCGACATGGTGCAGGTGCCGCGACGCAGCGTGGCACGAGTCGCCAGCAATGTGTCCCGCAAGCCCGGCGCCGAGGGCGATGACGCCGCCGGGGACTCGCTTGAGGCGGCGCTGGCGCAGCTCGGCCCCTTCGGCTTCTACCAGGGCTACATGCTCATCATGCTGTGCATCCCCAACCTGCTCGCCTGCATGTACTCGCTCAACTACATTTTCGTCGCTGATCAGGTGCCTTTCCGGTGAGTTCCTCTCTCACAGAGGTGTGCAACCTTTGTCTACTATTATTGATAAGTTCATATGTATGTCTGAACACTTTTCTTGTGACGTATCAAGGATTATTTTATTTTATCAACAAACTAGAAACCAAATTCCTCTAAATCTTATAAGCAGTCTGTCTCGTCCTCATTAATAAGCTGACGTCACCATATTATCTTTTATCAGTGTTTCAACATTTTCACATATTAATATTCATTATTTCAACGTATTTCACTTGGAACTAATACGAAATGTATAGCTTTTATGCAGCTAGCGAGAGTCTCCGTGCTCGCTGATGCTATAATTCAAAGTGATCTAAAACTGAAACAATGCAGTATTAAAAACGCTATTTAGGAACAATTAATTTCAAAAAAGGTATTCAGACTCAGATCAGAGTCCAACGTCTGAAAATAAATTCTTGTTCCTAGTGAGCGCCACATAAACCTGTGTTATGGTAAACAATTGTAACACTGAAAAGTATCACAAAACAGAATCAAGTAACCTAGGCAAGCATTACTATCGCAACTGTAGGATCCGTAACCTACTTAGTTTCCTGCAGCACACCAATGAAAAGTCACATAATTATGGAATTAATCAGGTAGATAAACCAACAGCAATTAATCTGAAATATACTTATAGATCTGAGATCCAAATCAAAAACCGCTGCATGAGTAAGTAGAACAGTGTCGGCATCAATATACTCATGCTGGTGACTATGCTCAACACAGAAATATAGCAGCAACAATGGTTTTAGAAAAAAAGTACCTAGATGGACTAGTTTTAAACGAAACTCAGATGACTCGATGAAATTAATGTACGTGATCATCTGAGAATCAATAGAAACTTCAAATGATCACGTATTAAGTAATCAATTCACCGTAAATTACCATATCGTGCTACTGTTGATAATAACATGGTACAGAGCCGAGCGTGTCGTGTGGTGTCGTATGCGAGGCTGCGGAGAAGTCTCCGTAGCGGTGGCTCATCGCTCAGGCGCGCACCGGCACAGCATCTATCTATCTTATCGACAGATTGTTTGATAACAATCACCGTGCAATCGGCAGCCTCGGTTACAATAAAACAAACAAAATATTACACGGCTCTTCACATGAGTTTACTATCTAAGTGCCAGCTTCATGGACATGACTGTAAACTATATTTGTATCTGAAATGGATTATAATGTGTGTGTCGCAGCCAACTAGCTTAATCAGCCGTTTCATTAACCGTAAAACGCGACATAAGTAACATGGGCAAGTCATTAAACGATATAAAATCAAAGATGTGAAGTCTAGGCTACCAATTAAGAGAGGCAAGGGCAGTGTCCTTGCCTCCAAGGATGCTGGACGACCCCCCGAAGATGGCGGTCGTGGGGCTCCTGGCTCGGAGTCTTCCGGCGGTGAGCCGGATGACTCCGGACAGGAGCGATGTCGGAGGGCCAGGTTTGGGATAATGGGAGGATAGTGGAGGCCGCGATCCGCGATGTGGCCTTGAAAAGGAAGTTATCTTCCAAAAACAAGGCCATAAACGCGGCGATGGCCTCCATTCTGGCGGCAGCGAAGGCTAACAAAGGTGGGCCTCCGCCGGACGAGATGTCCGAGCTGCGGGCGGAGGTCGCCCGCTTGGCTGCCGCCACGGAGCGTCTCCGAAAGGAGAACGAGGGGCTCCGCGCAGACCTGGCCAGGCTCCGGGGAGCCGGCCCACAGGGGGCGCCGCAAGGGGGGCGCAAGAAGGACAGCCAGCCCGTGCCGCAGGAGAGCCAGGTACTGGACCTCGTGCGGCAGGAGATGGCTGCCTTCCAGGCGCGGTTCTCCGTCCTGGAGGGCATCGTCCTGCGCCCCCCGTTAGCGGCCAGTGGGAAGGCCCCCCCAGGCCAGAAAAAGGCGTCATATGCGGCCGCCGTGGCTGCCACACCGGGGTCGTCCGGCCAGGACAAAGGGTCCGGGCCGGCACCCGCGAAGCCGGTGCCGGGAATACCGGACCCGGCCCCGGGAAGGAAGAGGAGGGGTGGGGTTGCTTCGCGGACGGCGAAGGCTCCTGCGCCGTCTGTGCAGCAGCTCCCCCCGGCTTCCTCGCCTTCAGATCCTCCCCCGGCTCAAGCCGAATGGCAAGTGGCCGGGGAGAAGAAGAAGGCGGGCAAGGCAGCCAGGGCGGCCAAGAGGCGGGAGAGGAAGCGGCGGCAGAAGGCGCAAAGCGTCGCGGCTGCGCTCCGCCCCCCGAAAACCGCGGCTGTAGTCCTCACACTACAGCCGGACGCGGCGAAGAGGGGCGTGACGTACGCGGACGTGCTCACCAAGGCAAAGGAGGCGGTGAACCTTGGCGAGCTAGGCATCGTAGGGGGCCTCCGGCTCAGGGTCACCATGACTGGGGCCCGGATGCTGGAGATCCCCGGGGCAGCCAGCGGCCCAACCGCGGACGCTCTAGCCGAAAGGCTCAGGGCGTCCCTAAGCGCGGACGATGCCCGAGTGTCCAGGCCCACCAAGCGCATCGACATGCGCATCTTGGGCCTGGACGACTCCGTCACGGAGGCGGAGGTGGTGGCCGCCGTCGTTAGGACGGGGGGGTGCTCAGCAGAGGAGGTGAAGGCGGGCACCCTACGTCCTGACAACACGGGCACGCGCACCATTGTGGTGAGCTGCCCCGTGTCGGCGGCCAAAACCACCGCACCGCACCAACACCGCCACCAACCACCACCACCACCACCACCACCGCCACCATCCAATCCGGGTTCCGGGTCCATCTCGGGTTTCCGCGCAGGTCAAACTGCTGGAACCCCGACCTCTGAGGTGCTTCCGGTGCCAAGTGGGCCACCATGTGGGAGCTCAATGCACCTCGGAGGTGGACCGCAGCGGTCTTTGTTTCCGCTGCGGTCAGCCCGGTCACAGGGCCGGCTCCTGCAACGCCGCGCCGCACTGCGTAGTCTGTGCGGCAGCTGGCAAGCCGGCCGACCACTGGGCTGGGGGTAGGGCCTGCGCCCCACCCGCCAAAGCCGGAAACAGGAGGAAGCCCTCCGCCACCGCCGTCTCTGCCGCGACCGCCGCCGCTGCCGCCGCTTCTTCTGCCGCCATTGCCGGTTCCACTGCGGCTGCTGCTACTGCGGCAGCCGCAGTAGATCCCCTACAAAGGGCTCCGGAGGGGGCTGAAATGGAGTGCCAGTAATGGTCCCATTTCACCCCCTCCTGTTGAACGTCAGCCACTGCGCCGCCCAGGAACTGATGCTCCTGAGCATGGCGCAGTGACTGATGCCTGTGGACGGCGAGCAATGGGTAGCTCGCCGTCCGATCAGAACAGGCCCGGGTTGACGGCGCGCTGTGTTCTACGCGCGCCAAACCAGCAGACGTCAGCATGGGTCGGGGCCCGTTAGGGCCAGAGCCTACCAGGGTTGCGGATTTGTTCGAAAGAGTTACCGCGGCCCTGGAACGTAAAAGGCACTAAGAGGAGCATGGGTGGGTTTTAGTCAGTAGAAGTCTGACACTCCCTGCCGCTCCACCCAGAGCGGGAGGGGTCATTTGATGATTTCCCATCCAGAAAAAAAAAAAAAAAAAAAAAAAAATGCTACCAATTAAACGGCTCATTAAGCTAATTGGCTACGACATAATGCACAACTTCAAGCTCCGAGGGTACATATTTGCACGTCATGTCCTCTCTGTGCTGCCGTCACGACGTGGCACCGAGTGACACTGCCAGAATAGTCGGATCCGGCTCAAAGGAAAAAAAATAATTGAACGTCGAAAATTAAAATAATTACTTACGGGTAAACTTTAAATGTTCAAAACATCGAAAATTTAAATATCGATTTGTATCGTATATCGTAAATTGTTATACCTAAGCTTAATCACTCGGCATTTCAATCTTAGACATTTTAAGCTTAGGTAGAACAACTACTTACTTAATCATTCGATATTTTAATATCGAATGATTAAAAAAGTCGATAATCATTCATCATTAATTATACCTAATTTCAAAGTTTCAACATGCGCACTTTATTTTACTATGGATGCAGGAGCGAGCGAAGCAATGCTCGGGACTTGGGGCACCCCGACTCGGACAGGTTAGGTTAGAAGGGGATGGCCTCTTCGTGTTAATTTTTTTAGCGTCACTTCTTTCAGGCAGGCAGGCTCGTATCGTAAAATGCAATTATGCGGAACCCTGAATGTCGAACACATTGTGAACACAGTTTGTTCAGCGTTCATTAAACTGGTTTTCAAGAAGGAATATCAAGGTCTGCTCCGTTTTCCTCAATTATGACGATTACAGCGAGACAGTACCTACTGTGCCGGTTGGATGACGCATCGTCACGGCTTGCTGTATATGATCAGTCTCATAGATGTAATCCAGTATACTATTGTAGTCTTTGGATGTAGTGCCTACCTGAATGCCGTCATGAACTCATGACGTCCACGCGGCTGCGACGATACTTGCAGACCACTTCACTGCGAGACATTTTACATAAAACGGTTGTTCTGTATTTCGTCACTACGTGTAATCCGGTGTTCTCAGGAGACCAAGACTTAGAAAAAAAATAGTAGGAGGTACTTCTTCCACAGAGTAATTTATTCGCAATAGTCTTCTAGATCCAAGACAGTACAGTAGGTGAACTTACTTGTACTATAATAAAATTATTCCAACCTAAAACAAAACACATACCGGCCTGATAAAACCAATACGAATAATCAATATAATCCATACGCATAAAATAATAACTTTTAATAGGAAATCACGAAACAATGAAAATAACGCATTTATCGAAGAAAGCTCCGTGACTGTGCCAATGTTATCGACAACTGAACGATAATCTACCTTCTCACAATCAATTGCTAGTTAGTGTTGTGTTGTAATGAGTCATACATCCAGCTGGAAGCGTGTTTACCGCGCATTATAAACAATGATGACGAATACTGCTGAAAAATGAAAATAATACGGCTGAATATGAGCAACCGCACAGGTTGATCTTCAGGGTGAAGCAACACTTGCCGAGGGCTGTCCGAGGATGGGTGACTATGTCACCCATCCTCGGACAGCCCGGTACCTATGTACCGAGACTCCTTCGTGCCTCAGAAATCACGTATAGTCGGGTTAGGTCCTAGCTGATTTAGAATTTATTTACCAGAATGTTTTACAAAGCTGCCATTTGTTGATCTTTGCCAGTTGTTACGAGTAGCCAGAAGCCAGAATGCCAGGAGTATCGTGATACCCAATTACTGGGTTGTGAAGGTCAGACAGGCCGGCGCTCCATGTTCAATAGCTGACTGTGGTTAGACTGGACGCCGACCCCAACATATTGGTGGCATATGAGGTTGGCTAGTTTGATTGATGACGAGTGCTATGCCAGATGCGTCGTGCCGGAGTGCGAGGGCGGCGCGCCGCAGTTCGACAACGAAGCGGCGTCGGCGCTGCTGCCCGCCGCCGCCGCCTGCCAGCGCTACGCGCCGCTCGCCGAGACAGGCGCGGGCGTCTGCGACCGCGACGCCTTCCACCGCAACACCACCATCGCCTGCGACACCTTCGTCTACGAGAACATGGACACTATCTTCGCTGAGGTAAGCTGTCACTCTACGTATAATTGGTATAATAAACCAAATTAAACCGTTTTTCAACCTTGCATGCAACCATCAACGAACGTAACCGAAGCATAAGGACCGGTGGGCGTTCTGATGCTTTTGCCTATCCCTATTGTGAAAATGCAGGAGTTTATACACAAACACAAACTCCGCCTTTTCTCATGGATCATCAATCTCAATTTACTGGGTCAGTGCAGCACGTTCATCTTCATTCATCATCAAACTATCATCTTTCACACAATTCATCCCTCGTTTAATAGATGGCCTCACGACAGTTGAGAAGCACCCAAAGCTCTGTTTCAGAGATTCATACTCGTATGCGTATCGGAATATCGCAGGGAAATACAAGGCCGCTCCTCATTCATGACTGAAGTTAGGAGAATGATTTAGAGTTCGTTAAATAGTTCAAAGAAATCATTCCCATTTTCAATAGTTTGCTTTTTCGTCCCTATAAATGATCAATAAGCTCTATCAGATCAATAGATCTCCAGTCTGAAGACTTGATCAGATGGTCTCAACTCTCAACTTATCTCACATCAAGACATTGTCTCAGATTTCTGTGATTGCGTTACTTTTCGTCTGACCTGCTTTTGTAAACCATCTCCAATTTGCTGATTGTGTAAACTCCGCCGACGAGGAAACATTTGCAGTGCTGGTGCATTTCAATCATGTAGTTTTACTTTTGTTGTGAATTCCTAGCATACGTAATAATTATGTTTTACTAATGAAATGATCCCTGCTCACTACCTTTTTTATGGCTGGGAAATCATCAAAAATGATTCATTCCGCTCTGGGTGTCAGACTCTTACTGACTAAAACCCATCCGTGTTCGTAATGCCCTTTGCTTTCCAGGGCCGCGGTGACTCTTTCGAACAAATTCCGCAACCCTGGCAGGCTCTGCGTGAGGTTTGTCTCTCCCTCACGCGGCCCGCCTCCTCCTTCACTAAGCATTACTGCTTCGTAGAACGAGGTGACAGCTTCCCATGCCTCCTCGCTCCGTACGATGAATTGAACCGGTCGGAAGCGAGAGGTCGCCGCCTCGGCAAGGACACGGCGGGACTCCGCCCTAGCAGGACAGACCTCCACCGTGTCCTCCGGGTGATCCTCACAGTGATAACACCCGGACGTGTCCTCCCGCCGTGCTCACACCCTAAGCATGCGTTTTTGATAGAAGAATTATTGTGTAAACATGTTTGTAATATGTTTTCAGTTCAACCTAGGGTGTCGCGAGTGGATGCGCACCATGGTGGGCACGGTGCGCAACATTGCGCTTCCCTTCGCGCTCATCCTCACCGGATACGTCTCCGACACGTAAGTCATCCACTATAACTGTGATGTATTGTAGATCTCCAGTGAACTTTTTTCCAAAATTAATTCATCAAAATTGATTCAGCGGCTTGGACGTGACAACGTTACAAACAAACAGACAGATTTGTTAAGCGTCTAGTGAGCTCCATTATTACGTGATCATTTATACACTTCTGGACACATCTATTGGCCCACCTTAGAGTTTAGGTTTCGATGGCCCCTACCGAAATATGATTGCTAGATTGAACAAAAACTGTTGATGCAGTTTTAAACCTGATACATTTTACCATCTTTTTCGATCGTATTGTTTTAAATTTGAATTCAGAATACCATACGACATGGAGCTACGCCTAACAAGTCGGATATGCGCCTTGTTAAAGGCAATTGATTTTTGAATAAAAAACATGTTTTATCAAATAAAGGTTTAATTTAATAACGCGTGTTGCCTCCATGGGCATCTACCACAGCTCTCATACGATTAGGCATAGAGTTTATCAACCGCTCTATGAAATTTTGAGGGATCATCTCCCATTCCTCTTCTATGGCAGTTTTCAACTCCTGCATCGTCTGGGCAACTGGCTGACGAGCCCTAACACGGCTTTTTAGCTCGTCCCACATGTGCTCAATGGGGTTCATGTCTGGGCTTCTGGCTGGGCAGTCCATACCTAACTGTGATGTTCACATCCCGAAGATATTCCCTGACGATGCCGGCCGCATGGGCTCTTGCATAATCATGCATAAAAAGGAAATTTGGGCCCACATAGTCCGCGTATGGTATCACGTGAGGTTCTAAGCACTCACGAATGTACCTTTCAGCATTTAATGTTGGCAGCCGTGGTCATGTAACAACCTCAAGTTGAGTTTTGCCGCTCGCGGATATACCGCCCCAGACAGTCCATGAGCCACCGCCATAAGCAACCCTCTCTTCAAAGCAGCATTGTGCGAAACGCTCTCCCTTACGTCGGTAGACCTTCTTCCTTCCATCATTGCCATGTAACACAATTTTAGACTCATCAGAAAAGAGTACACGGCTCCAATCTTGCTGTGTCCAATTTAAATGACTGCGTGCGAAATGAAGGCGCGCTGTTCGGTGGGCTCGCGTTAGTTTGGGCCGATTAGCTGGCTTGTGTGGTACCATATCGCGTTCTTTTAACCTTGTCCGAACAGTTCGAGCGCTCACAGATACTCCGTGGAAGTCGCGAAGTTGGTTTTGTATCTCAATGGAGGTAAGGTGACGATTTCTCAAGCTGGTCGTCACGATGAATCGATCCTGCCTTTCAGTTGTGACCCGAGATCGTGGCCTTCCTTGGCGACGAACAAAGCCGCCAGTCTCTAGGTACCTCCGATAAACATTTCGGACCGCAGATCGACTTAAATTAAGTTGAGCACTCACGTTTCTTTGGCTGTGTCCGGCCTGAATAAGTGCCACAGCTTGGGCGGCGACTTCAGGTGAAGTATCCATAGATTATTGATAGAACCTCACCTTAATGTTAAGAATAAGTAATGTTTGTTGCAAAACCAAAGATATCAATCACTTTTTCAAGAATTAAATCCAAGTAAACCAATAAAACCAAGTTTTCTTAGTATTCGATTGTTTGATATCAACAAACAGGCTCCAAATTGTCTTTTGTTTCTTTAAATTCTGTGTTCGAAATTCAAAAAAGACTATTGAATGAAATTGTGAATGTGCCAGGTTCAAAACTGCATAAAAACTTTTTGCTCGACCTAATATAAAATTTTAGCTAGGACCAAACGAAACTGAAAATACAAGGTGGGCCAATAGATGTGTCCAGAAGTGTAGTAGACTTATTTTACAAAATAATTTAATATCAAGCGCCGGACATGTCAAAATTCCAAATTATGTAATAAATCTTGCATAATAGTAATAATAAAGATTAAAAACGCATAAATCAGGCGACACACCGATGTGTCGCCAGGGCTGGAGCGGTTAACAGTTTTATTTGGCCTGAGGCTAAGCATTGCCATACAACGTGGCAATGCCGCCAGTCCGAAACATTGCCAGCTGACTGCGTTGAGGACGAATGTGTTGATGCTTTAGGTATAGTTGTTAGTTTCGTTTATTGTATTAGTTTGTTAATTTAAGATTAAATGAATAAATACATGTCATTCCCTTCTGAATCACAAAATTAAATAGTTACCATGACATAACATCAGGTACGGTCGGCGCACGGCGTTCTGCGTGTTCTCGGCGTTCGCGGGCGTGATGGGCATCGCGAAGGCGTTCTCCGTCAACTACCAGATGTACCTCGCCATGGAGTTCCTGGAGGCGGCGCTAGGGTACGGCTTCAACAGCGCCGGATACGTCATGAGTAAGCACACGCTCTGTTGTGTATGAGCTCGAGCGCAATAAAAGATGACATAGGGCAAGCCATCGACATTGTTCGACAGGCTTTTAAGCTACCGATTCCTGTACTGATGAAGAGCTAAATAATAGCATTCACAAAGTCGAGGTTAGGCTACGCTTGCCGAGGTTGGTCCCTGGATCGGTAACCATCCATTACATACTGATTTTCCTCCGTCACAGATGACTGTTACGGAGGAAAATCAGTGTGTAATGTATGTCAAAGAAGTTCATATGAATGAACTTCTTTTACAGTCATTACCGGATAGTCAGGACTCAGGAGCAAGTAAAATCTGACACCAGTCTTGTAAAGGAGTATCGCATTATCGGGTATCCGGCGGCACCCTGTAGGACTGCAGGCCGACCCCAACATAGTTGGGAAAAGGCTAAACAGAGACAACACTGACTCCCGTCGATCAGGACAGTACGAATGTAATATGTATAGCGGCCCGTCCTGGGACCTGGAGCTAGTTAGTTCTCGTAACCTCACATTGCTTTAAAATAATTGTTGAAGAAGTAATTAGTGGCTAGTCAAGTTTGCTACAAGTCGCTACACAGCTGTTTATGCGCACAGTGGTGGAGATCGCGCACCCGTCGCTACGCGCGGCGTTCGCGTGCGCCACGGGCATCGCATACGGCGCGGGCGGCGTGCTGTTCGCGTGGCTGGCGTGGGGCGTGCCCTACTGGCGCCACCTGCTACTTACCATCCACGCCATGGCGCTACTACTGCCGCTGTACTGGCTGCTGCTGGACGAGAGCCCGCGCTGGCTGCACGCGAAGGGCGACGCCGACAGGACCGCTGCCGTTATTCGGAAGGCTGCTCGGTGGAACAAGGTGACCAATCTAGAATAACACAACTCAGCCATAGATCTAACTGCTGGCAATTGGCATACTGGTGAACCATATCAATACCTACTATCAGAGGTCAGGTGCATCCATGCTCGATATTTTGTGATTTCGATCTCTCAATCACTTTCTATTTTAAAACAGACGTTAAATAAGAGCTAAAATATAGTACTCTGAAGCCAATATAAGGCAAATCCTTGCAGGTAATCGTGAACGAGCAGCTGATGAGCAAGCTGAACGACGACTCGAAGGCGGAGACGCAGGCACCGCAGCGCAGCCCGTGGCTGAGCGTGGTGCGCTCGCGCGTGCTGCTGGGCCGGCTGCTGGTGTGCGGCTGGTGCTGGGCCGCCACCACCTTCGTGTACTACGGGCTCACCATCAACTCCGTGGCGCTGTCGGGCAACAAGCACGTTAACTTCGCGCTCAACATGTCCATGGAGATCGCCGCCTCCGTGCTAATCATGATGGCGCTTGAGCGCATCGGCCGCAAGCTCTGCATCTTCATTGCGTTCCTGCTCTGTGGGGTCGCTTGTGTCTCACCCTTCTTCATAGGTAAGCCTGTACACATTATATCTTTTGAGGAATCGTAGACTGCCTACACATATGCGCTCTAGTAAAAACCTGATTCTTCATCTTCAGTGTTCTACTGGACCATTGTCGGGACTAGAATAGATTTCCTTCTGCACGTGATTGATCCACTACCACTGCAGCTAGCCACGCCAGACGCCAATGGTGGTTGAAGCCAACTACGAAGATATACCTCTTTAATAATGTAACCAATATGTGGGGCGAAAGGTCCATTGAAATCGATTCTTACCGACTTTCTGGCTGGAACAACGAATCTGTGTCGACTTTTTGATAAACGTTATATATCTGTTACGAAAAATGTATCCCTCTGCTGGATTTACTGGTATTTTTTTTGTATTTTGGCGACAACTATTAATCTGTTGAATAAAATTTACTTATTTTAATCATATTTCGATGGCATGTGCACTGTGTACGGGCTCTACTATTTGTATAGTGCCTTCAATCTCGCTTATGTTGCGTCTCCACTTTCCTTCTTTTATAAGTTTTACACAATGCGTTGTTGCTGGCAGATCACGACGGCACGTCGCTGGGGCTGTTCTTCGTGGGCAAGCTCGCCATCACGTTCGCGTTCAACTCGCTGTACGTGTTCACGGCGGAGCTGTACCCCACGGCCACGCGCTCGTCGGCGCTGGCCGCCTGCTCGCTCATCGGCCGCGTCGGCTCCGTGCTGGCGCCGCAGACGCCACTGCTGGTCAGTCTCCTACTTTACTTCGTCTTCTTCCTTTCGAACCGACGGTGACCCTAACATATTTTGTGCCCAGTAGTCGGGCACGCTTATAGCGGTATCAATTACGTTCATTAGATCCTCAATGGTGCAGGTGAAAGTGCACTTGGCTTGGTGTGCTGCTGCTGCCTCGACGTCTGACGGGCTCTTCAAACCGCAACATTGCATCGCTTAAATGGTTACACTACTGTAAAGTACGAACTGATCACTAGTTGCTAATTCGCATCGCAGTTTTGAGTTCGAGCTCCTTTGTAGAAGTGGAATCTGTAGCAGTATGTTCTAGCAGTTCTAGCGGAATTGCAAGCAATGATTCCATAACGTGTTGTCCGACAGAACATGTACGTGCAAGCGCTGCTGTACGGCGTGTGCAGCGGCTCGGCGGCGCTGGCGGTGCTGTGCATGCCCGAGACGCGCGCCGCTCGCCTGCCGCAGCGCGTGGCGGACGCCGAGCGCCTGCGCCGCGCCGAGCCCGCGCTGCCGCCGCCCGGCCCGCCGCCGCCCGCGCGCCACGCTTACTCTGCCGACACTTGACCTCTACTCCCCGCTCGCCTGCCGCAGCGCGTGGCGGACGCCGAGCGCCTGCGCCGCGCCGAGCCCGCGCTGCCGCCGCCCGGCCCGCCGCCGCCCGCGCGCCACGCTTACTCTGCCGACACTTGACCTCTACTCCCCGCTCGCCTGCCGCAGCGCGTGGCGGACGCCGAGCGCCTGCGCCGCGCCGAGCCCGCGCTGCCGCCGCCCGGCCCGCCGCCGCCCGCGCGCCACGCTTACTCTGCCGACACTTGACCTCTACTCCCCGCTCGCCTGCCGCAGCGCGTGGCGGACGCCGAGCGCCTGCGCCGCGCCGAGCCCGCGCTGCCGCCGCCCGGCCCGCCGCCGCTCGCGCGCCACGCTTACTCTGCCGACACTTGACCTGTACTCCCCGCTCGCCTGCCGCAGCGCGTGGCGGACGCCGAGCGCCTGCGCCGCGCCGAGCCCGCGCTGCCGCCGCCCGGCCCGCCGCCGACCGCGCGCCACGCTTACTCTGCCGACACTTGACCTCTACTCCCCACTCGTGCTGACCGCTCATGTCTCTATGGAAGCTGCTTCCAACTTCACTAACCATGATGGAGTTATCATTTCATGATACATCCCCAGATCAGGTATTATGTAGGAAACAAAGCTCTACCAGGCCGGCCTCGCAGCAGACCAGAGACTGGAGACAGCAGGGTGCGTCACGTGGCACGTCCAACAACGTCTCGCTTGTACAGTTCTCGTCAAATAACTTTGCCCCTCTGAAGTTGGATACGAGTGGCTGCGTAGAGTCAAAATTACGAACAAACTGCAACTGCGCATGCGCAAGAGACATGGGGGCGGGGATTAACTTTATGTCTCAGTCGCTCGTTTACGTTCGATACATGCTTGCGTCCCGCTTGCTCCCGTCTACGTGACTGCATCTGCGCGATTTTTGCAAATGGCTAACTTCAGAGGGGCAAAGTTATTTGACGAGAACTGTAACATGTCGGAACATAGTTATTTATATTATTTGTGATCTCGACGTCTGCGTTAGATTAAGATTTCAATCGCGGTAAAAGCACAAAGTGTACAGAGGGTGCGCAATGACATTACTTATCTAGGTATAGATTCTACAGCAACCGAGAAAGACCAGACGTGAACGTTATTCGAAGCAAATTGAGGACTAACCATAATTTGACTGTTACACTCAGACGGACAGACACACGAGTCATCCGTTTATCATAAGGACGTTCGGAACGCTAAAAACAGTGTTGCAACAAGTTACCGTTAAGGGCGATTTTTCACTAATTCAGACAAATTGTAACTGAGGAATAAAAATGTCGCGTTTGACAGCATTGATAGAAATAATATGTCAAACAACCATATTATTCTTCTGACAAAGTTACGAGTATCTGACTATTGGAAAATCGGCGTTTAATTTAATAAACGTAATCCCTACCAGCTACAATGTCTGTTGTCCACCCTCCCTCGGGTACAAGGAATGGGTTAGTCTTAATTATTTTGTAATAAACTGTGATAATTGTGTACTTACTGGCAATCAATAAACGTGTTATAAACACAGTAGGTGTGCTTAGTGTTTACTTGCAAGAACCTGTGGTGCTTTTTCCGTTATAAAGAAGGTGATTTTGACTTATTACAGTCACGAAGTGTCTACTTATATGGTAACGCAGGCTACGCTACCAAAAATATAGATATTGTACTTACTTACTCATAACATGTAGGCTACGCCGCCGCCGCGCCGCGCACTGGTTTTTACTGCAGATATAACTTCTATCATTAAAAAAACTGGAAAAAAAAATCTTACCCTAAGTTTGGAAAAAAGGGGTGATTTATTGTTCACTCAGAGATTTTAATGCGGAGTTGTGTAAAAAACCGGCCAAGTGCGAGTCGGACTCGCGCACCGAGGGTTCCGTACAAACCTGCCGGTCGATTCTGTAGACATCTCACGGTGTTCACCTAAGCGGAGTGAACGACAATAGAGCTGTCATTCCATCTTATTTGTATGGTTTGACAACTCACCCGTCGGTCACCCCGCCCGGGTGTTCACTTCGACATGTTTACAGAATCGCACTGTTGTAGGTATAAAGTAAAAGTTCACCCATCACGACAATCGAGTCATAGTTATGGTATTTTTAAATAGATTTTAAATAAAATTATAACGTAACGTAACTAAAAATATACGGTTTTCGCAATTTTTCCTTTATCTGTGCTACAAGACGTTGCTTCGTAACAAATTTCAAGATTCTGAGTTCACGGGAAGGACCCCGAAGGTTTTGATTCCCTTCCGAGTGTCGAAAATTTGCGGGAATTTGCGGCATAAACGGCTGTATCTTTTGATTGCTTTGGCTTAGAAGTTTGATTTTTTCACAGCTCTAAGGGACAGTAGACCTAAGTATTTGATATTTAAGTTCCAGCTTGATACCTCCACGCGTTCCTGAGAAAAAGGGTCTTGACAGACAGACAACGGACGGACGGACAACAAAGTGATCCTATATGGGTTCCGTTTTTTCCTTTCGAGGTACGGAACCCTAAAAATGATAAAATAAAAACTTTTTGACACAAAAAATAAAACCGCCAAAAAAACTGAAAAGCAAAAAATAATAAACCTTTTTTATTTCTACTACTATTATTTCCCTATACCTACAATAAAAAAAGAATTATAATCTAAATCGGACTACTCTGTAAAAAGTTATGAGTGGTCATACGTTACTATCAGTGAGTGAACAATAAATCATCCCCTATTTTTTTCCAAATTTATATGGGACTATTTTTTGTATACATACAAAAACAGTTCGGTATGCATTCAGCTAGAAAAGACAGGAGATTCATTTAAGATAGAAAAAGGAGTAAGACAGGGAGATCCTCTCTCTCCAAAACTTTTCTCCGCTGTTTTGGAAATGATCTTCAGAAACTTGGAGTGGGAAAATCTGGGTTTAAATATTGACGGCTGCACACTAACACATTTAAGGTTTGCCGATGATATTGTGTTATTCGCAAAAACGCCACGAGACCTAAACCTAATGTTAAACGAACTTGCATCTGAGAGTGAAAAAGTAGGACTAAAATTAAATCCCGAAAAAACAAAAGTAATGACCAATGGACATAAAATCAGCATAATTGTAGGCGATGCACAAATTAGTTATGTTGAAGAATATGTAGGTATATCTCGGACAGCTGATTTTACCTAAAGAAAACATAAACAAAGAAATCGAAAGAAGGATAGCAAACAGTTGGAAAAGGTATTGGGGCCTACGGGAAGTAATGAAAGACAAGAACCTACATATAACAACAAAGAGCAAACTATTCAATGTCTGCATCTTACCAATTTTAATGTATGGAAGCCAAACATGGTCCCTAACAAAAAACACAACCAATAGAATTGCCATTTGTCAACGAGCAATGGAGAGAAGTATGCTAGGAGTAAAGAGAAGGGATAAAATAAGAAGCATCAACATTAGGAAAAAGACCAACATGCAGGACGTAACCTTAAAAATAAAAAGGCTAAAATGGAAGTGGTCAGGACACATGATCAGACGAAAGGACAAGTGGAGCAAAATAATTACACAATGGTACCCAAGGGAAGGTAAAAGGAAAAGAGGTAGACAACAAAAACGATGGGACGATGATATCAGGCAGGTTGCAGGCATAACATGGAGTAGAGTGGCCAGAGAGAGACTAGAATGGAGTAGGTTGGAGGAGGCCTTTGCCAACTGGCAAACGGACCTACAAAAAGTAAAGAAGCACCAAATACGCGAATAATTTTAATTATGTAAAATATATAGGTACAACAGTGCATTAGTACATGAAACGAACTGTATTTTAGTGTCCGAATAAAGGCTTTATTATGATTATATTATTATTATTATATATGGGACTAACTTCGGGGTATTATACCCTTTCCGTTAAAAAAAGAATTTATGTATAAATTAAATTTATTCGAAGTCAAAAAAATACAGATAGCAAAAATATACAAAAATATTCTATACGTCAATGTATACCAGTTCCGATATTTATTTACATCAATCATTATATACCTAATATACATTATGCATTAGAAGTACTGAGCGGATTGAGCATTGACTTAACTACGAGTAGGTGACGTAATGACGTTGAGCAGGCGCCGAGGACGATGAAGACGTCAGGATGACGAGGACGACGCTCTCACAGCCGTGACGTATGGTGGCGTACTGTAAAACTATTCTACTTTGCCCCACAAGCCTCCCCGGTAGTGGGGTAAGACTTAGGTAAAGACGAAGAATTTAGTAGTCAACTAATTGATTAGGTACTAGTGTTGACTAGTAGTGATGTACCTACTAATCTTCGGTTGTAAAGATTGCTTGATATTTTGATATTTTTTTTATTTATTAGGTACTTATTATTATTTTTATCTCTATTACCTAATTTACATTGACACGAAAACATTAAAATTGTATTATTGAAGATAAAAAAAATGTCCAAACGTGCCAGCCCTAGTGGGACAAAATTTATTAGAAATTATGAGAGTAATATTCTGCCACACTACATTTAATTAGTCGTAAGTAAAATACAAAAATGTGTCCTATTTACTTTGCCCCAATAGGGGCTAATGAGGCAAAGTAGAATAATTCATACATGTGTTATTTTTTATCTTGTTCTAGTACTTACGAGTATATTATAACAGCGCCATATTGCGCGGCAAGTCCTTTGTTAATATTTTTATCCCACACATTTAATACCTTTGATAATAATAATACAGGGTGTTCAAACAACGGAAAATAAGGTACAGACTATCTCAGCCTTGTATCACTCCGCGTTGCGCCGTCAATCGGTACGCGGAACATGATAGGTACACACAGTAAGATTACTTTCACATCAGATTTTGTTTCGGTGCAGGTGTTCAGTAGTTTACAAGCCAACACCGAAATCATCTAGTTTTGATTGATACAAAAATACAAAATAATAATATGTATGTAGTGTAAGTGCAAAAACTTCTTGTCCGAACTATAGTACACCCTGTATTACAAATAAAACTACAAAACACCCTGTATAAAGACGTGCGTTCATTACAAACGTACCTATAGTTTACAAGATATCTAACCTCAGTCTTAAGATTACCTACAACCAACACTAGCTTATCACAACGACAATAAAACATTTGATACCAACAGAATTATAATATTTAACTATTCTAGACTAACTCTTTACGATGTGTAGGTAAACGTGCAAGTACACACGTATAGGCGTTAACATTTGTCTCTACTTACTCGCTGAGAACAACTGAACAATATACTTATTAGGAACTACACCCACAGTTCCTTCGCACGTAGTTTGACTGTGTGAATCTTATTACCGGTCATTTTAATTCTCTCATTAAAATGATCGGTTATAAAATTCACTGCCTAATTTAACATAGAAACATGTTTGATTAATTTGAACCTTTTGCCAGTCGAGTGCAGCAACGCAGCAGTTGACTTGACGTAGTGCAACAGTAATGTCACAGTAGTGCGCCAATCTGCTTAGTAACCAAGCGCCCTGATTTACAGTAAGCAGGTACCTACACTACTTCTAAAAAGTGCCCGCAACAAGGAAGAAAAGTACCTAATCGGTATCTAGCTCATTGTTATTTGCGATCTAAACGAAGGTACTTCAGTCTGGAGCTAGCGACGCGGACGTGAACCGTCCTGCAGCTGCAGTACAGCCACGCTCTGACGTCACGAGGTGTCGGGCGGCTTGAGCGGGCGCATCTCGTGCGGCGCGGCGGCGGGCGCCAGCGGGGGCGCCAGGGGGGGCGGCTGCAGGCGCGCGTACACCAGGCGCAGCGCCGCCAGCGCCGCCAGCGTCAGCGCCGCCGTGCTGCCGAACGTGGCCACGGGGCCGCGGCGCGCGTACACCGCCGACACGAACACGGGGCCCAGCGCGCGGGACAGGCAGCCCGCGCCCGTCAGCACGCCCATCCACACGCCCTGCCGCACAACACGACGCCTTACTACTTACTACTTACAACACTCGCACTTCACTGCGGCTAACTTAAGCTGGGTGTTAGCAGCCTGGTTCGAGTCTAGCTTCGTGCCCAGTTAATTGCAGCAGGTTTAACACCCAACCCCATTAACGGCCGCTTTCTATAATATATCTCAATCCCAATGTTGATCCCGATCCTTGTCTGTAACCAATCAAAGGTGAGGATTGTGTGGTGAAGGACACAAACTCGGCCGTTGATTGGTTACAGACAAGGATGGGGATCGAGATTGGGATTGAGATATATTATAGAAAGCGGCCGTAAGTAAACAAGCATAGGAACTAATTCTACCTTAAAAAGACAAAACGTAGTGTGTTCGCTCACCTGCGGCCGAGGCCCGAGTACCTTGGAGAAGATGGTCTGTATGAGCGTGACGCCCAGCGAGTAGCCCACGGACACGCAGGCGTAGCCCGCCAGGAACTGCGGCAGCGTGAGGCCGCGCGAGCTGGCGCACCACGCCTGCGTGGCCGCCGGGCAGCCGCCGCCCGCCTCCGTGGCGTTGGCGGGCGCCAGCGGCGGCGGGCCCGGGCCCCACGGGATGCACAGCAGCGACGCCAGCCCCGTGAGCAGGAAGCCGCCCCACAGCAGCAGCGCCCTGCCGGACACGAGCGCCATCAGAACCGACGACCCAAGACTTACCACGACAACTACTCCTATGCTGCATTACATGTTGGGAATGTGGCGAACTGCCGAGTATTAAGTATATTCATTTCATTTGGCTAACATTTCATATTTAGGTAATTAGGTACTCACATCGTCATGGAAAAATTTGCGCTTGTTCAGTCGTTAGTAACCACTTAATCATTACAAGACTCCACACACATGCATACTTGTTTTTGTTTATGAATATATAAACAAGGTATTTAATGTACATCGGGTCTCTATTGCCAGAGCTATTTTTTTCCAAATGTTCTCTGTGGTTCGCAGACTATCAGCTAGTCTGCTGCTTTACATGAAGCGACATAGGTATTTGATATTAGCATGCCTGGGGTTGTGTCAGATATTCTAGCTTCCTGCTACTGTAACAACTGTCTAAGATCTGCAAACGACAGCCGGAGCCTACTGTCTGGACGAGACCACTCAAGTCTGTGTGTACTTTCCTCAAAGGATCAGCTCAGACCTGCATGGTTCTCCCATGATCTGACCAGTGCGATTGATTGGATTTTAAAGTTTGACCTCTTTCCTTCGGTGTTTCTTCTCAGGACAGTCAGCTAGAAAACAACGGCCTCATCTAGTTTTAAATGACTAAAACCGATTGACGAGTAAAAGATGATTTCCATCAAACGGATCACATCGCATCGGATCGGAACGGATTTTACAATCTTTAAACGATAAATCGTGACACAGTATTTAAAGTTTATATTATTATCAAGCTGCGCACAGCAGCTTGACCGCGGCGCGGGCATCTTCCGCGACACGCGATCGTAGCCTAAGTATGCTGCGACGTGCGATCGGCTCCGTTCGCCTGTCGTCGTATCCGATCGGATCCTTTCGGCTGTCGTCGCGTGCGCTCAAAGCTCAAAGCCGTGGCCGGGCGGCACTACTCATTCTCGAAAGTGCACGCACTGCAGACGTCTCTCAATGATGGATTTAGAAGAAAATTGATTTGTTTAGTGCAAAAGCGTACGTGTCTTTATGACATAAAATCGGAGTTCGCACCACACATCAACACGGTAGGACTGAAATTATTTGACTAAACGCAGATACGATCGTATGCGTCGACATCCTGCCGGACGCGATCGGCTGTCTCCGCATCCGTTCCGATCCGATACTATGCGAGAGGTTTGGTGAAAATAATCCTCAAAAAAAATCAGTCAGCCTGAACCTACCTACTTTAAAATAAATATTATTAATAAATTATCAAAACGGCCTAAAATGCGTTCCGAGGCACGAAGGTTAGGTACGATGTAACAATGTCTGTACAAATACGCCCAAACAATAAATAATGTAGTAGATATAGGTACCGCTCCTCGAAGATCCTGGTGAGCGGGCCGATGGCGGCGAAGGTGAGGCAGGCCAGCACGGCGCCGCCGCTCATGAGCACGCCCATGTACTCCAGCGCCTGGCGCTTGCTCCACGCGAACTGGTCCATGGTCAGCATGGTGGCCAGCGTCTCCAGCAGCACGAAGTTGAACACCAGTACGAAGAACGCCGCCACCAGCGTCCAGCTGCTCACCAGGTCCGGCTTCAGGGCTTTCAAGGCTTCTTTTTCTGCAATCAACCATTCAATATTTTATCCAGACCAGACCATGCATCCTGATATCATAAATACAAAAGAAACTGTCTGTTTGTTACGTGTCACATGGAAAAACTTTTAATTCTGGGAGTACCTACGCTCCTTTGTAATAATTCCGTCATTCACCAGAGCCAAGCCGCTGGCTGAAACTAGTTACCAATGTTACTTAAAATAACGAGTAAAGATTGCACCGCCACCCCCGTCACCTCGACACCACGAACAAAAACCAGCACTCACCGTTATCCGTGCCCTGCGCTATCATGGCTTCTCTCGCGGCGATCTTCCTCTCCTTGAAGCAGCACGGCAGGAACAGCAGGAAGTTGATGAAGCCGAGCACGGCGTTGATCCAGCCGGCGGCCGTGTACATGTCCAAGCGCAGCGGCGAGGACATGTCGCCGGGCGGCGGGTACGGGCCCCCGGGGCCCAGCGGCGCCGCGGCCGCCTGCAGCGCGGGGCCCACCACGAAGCCCAGCACCTGCGCCAGCGACACCACGGCTACGGCGCGCGTGCGCTCGCTCAGCAGCGTCGCCGCCGATAGGTACGAGCGCGCCACCGCTATGTTCGCTGGAAACATTCACTAAAGAGTTCAAACATCTGATGCAGCAGATGTAAGATGTAGAATCAGCAAAACCAATCATGGGTACCTAATGGTTGTTAAACACATAGGTACTAAACGTTTTGACGAACAAAATAGAAATACAGGAGCATATAAGAAACACACACATGTAAGGTTTGTAGATTTAACGCGTATCTAAATTCTAAACATAAAAAGGAAAGAAGGTCACCTGAGCTGACTCCGACGAGGAACCTGGCGAACACCATCCAGTACTTGGCGTGCGGGCGCGTGAGGTGCAGCTCGGCGTAAAGCACGCTGGCCAGCACAAACAGCGCCAGCGTGGCGAGCAGCGGCGCACGTGCCGAGCCCGCGCGGTTGGCCCACAGCCCCAGCAGCGGCGAGAACACCAGTTGACCCAGCGGGTTGGCGCCAACCGCCAGCCCCAGCACTTCCTTCTGCGCGCCTGGCTCCAGCTGGAACACGACACTCTCAGCATTTATTTATATATTAACAGAACGTGAAAAAACGGGATATGCGCGTGTAGAGTCGCGGGCCAAAGCTAGTATTAGTATATATCTATATACAGGGTTACTGGTAATTCGACGTATATCCGTCAGGGGCTCATAAGGGGGCCAAAATGCAACAAATTGAACCCCCCATATGTATGGCCGAAATTCAATAGTTTTCGAGATATTTGAATTTTAAGGGTTTTTCGAAATTTACCCAAAATTTGACATTTAATTCCAAATAAAAAAACCTACATACCCATTTAAGGGTACCATTAAAAATGATGTTGTAGCTGGCACTTCAATTAAGCTATGGGCATCATTAAAACTACTTAATTTAACAAAATAATTAAAATAATGACCGAAGTAAGAATAATATCTTACCAATATTTTCATTTTACGCTTCAAAAATGTTTTCTCGTCAAAAAAAATTCTATGACATTAATCGTACAAATAACTAAAACAACTTGCCTATTCAGTAGGCTTTCCAAAAAGGTATAAAAGTCAATTTTAAAATACATAATTCGTGGCATGGCATGTGTTTGAACCGGCGCGGGGAGAGAAATCATCTGTGTTCTTAGTTTATCATCCTCGCTAAAACAACCGATTTTACTGGCGAAATTCTTCCTGATGGGGCGAGGTGTGCGGGCCGGGGAGTACACGGCGTTTGCTGCGCTCGCGTCGCCTTCCTTAGTACAGTTCGCGTCAAATAACTATGCCCCTCTGAAGTTAGCCATTTGCAAAGATCGCGTAGGTGCAGTCACGTAGACGGGAGCAAGCGGGACGCAAGCATGCATCGAACGTAAACGAGCGACTGAGACATAAAATCGCGCCGTCATAATCCCCGCCCGCGCATGTGCAGTTGCAGTTTGTTCGTTTTTTACAGTTCGTGTCAAATAACTGTGCCCCTCTGAAGTTGGCTACGAGTGGCTGCGTAGTAGTCAAAATTATGAACAAACTGCAACTGCGCATGCGCGGGGCGGGGATTATGACGGCGCGATTTTATGTCTCAGTCGCTCGTTTAATGGTACCCTTAAATGGGTATGTAGGTTTTTTTATTTGGAATTAAATGTCAAATTTTGGGTAAATTTCGAAAAACCCTTAAAATTCAAATATCTCGAAAACTATTGAATTTCGGCCATACATATGGGGGGTTCAATTTGTTGCATTTTGGCCCCCTTATCAGCCCTTGACGGATATACGTCGAATTACCAGTAACCCTGTATATCAATTACAAACAAAGTTTTTTTTTTTTTTTTTTTTTTTATTTATCGTTTATACGAAAGAATACAATATTATTCATTTAAATAGCAACCAAAAAACCACTAAGGTTTAGACTTGTGCTATCATGAGTCTATCTCAATATCGAACTATTAGATGTAAGTACAATGTTTATAAAGCACTTCACATGCGCAGGCCACTGTCGACAACAATCATAATACAGATGGTATGGACTATTGCTATCGACAACAACGCACACATATAAAATGCAATAATGTATTAATTAGTTAGGTCTTTAAATAGTTACATTCATTCCTAAATAATACTTAAGTAATATTGCTTAAGTTTACATTTGATATTTTTTCGTGTAATTCATTTGTTAATTTCTGAGGGTAGACTATTAATAAGTCTCGGTATAATATAACCGGTAGTTCGTTCACCATACGTATTGTTGGCACGCTGTGTACGAAGCCTATTCTCAGAAACTGCCCGAGTGCATACAGGATGTTCGATTTTGTTTCTTAAAGATTTATTGAAGAATTGTTCTTTTAATAACATTATTTTTATTACAGTGTTTAAAGAGGCCATTTATATTGTCGTAGAATTGATTTCTAATTTTGGGAGAAACTATTGTTTTTAAAATTTGAAGTTGAATTTTGTAAATACTATCAAGATAGGTTTTATAGGTACGACCATAACTACTGAGGCCATACTGGATGTAGGATTCAGCCATTGCGTAATAAAGCATTATCTTCACTTTGAAGGGCAGGCGGTTTTTTAGTATGGTCATAATAGCAAGAAATTGCCGAAGTTTATCGCAAACACGTTCAATGTGATAACTCCAGTTAAATTTATCGTCAATAACTACTCCAAGATATGTTTGTTTACTGACAACATCTATTTGTGGACCGTTACAATTAATCGCATTGACCGTATGCAAGCAGTCATGGTCATGGGCTATTAAGTTCCGTAAAGGCAGTTTTTTAACGTATGGAGATTTAATAACTAATAGTTTAGTTTTGCTTGCATTAAGTACTAAGCCAGCATCGTGACACCACCTTGTGAGAGCATCCAGGTCGAGTTGTAAGCGTTCACATGCTAATTGAGGATTTCTATTAGCAATAACAAGGCAAGTGTCATCCGCAAACTGATAACATTTACTGTTTGTGATGCAGTTACTCATATCGTTTACATAAGACAAAAAATGTAGGGGGCCTACTACTGAGCCTTGAGCTGTTCCCTCAGTTATAGCCATGCGTTCACTACAAATGTTATCAATTTTTACAGTAAAAGTTCGATTTTTGAGAATTTTTACACCAATTAAGTAATGGACCACGTACTCCGCAGTCGTCTAATTTATCAACTAGCTGATTATGAATTAAAGTGTCAAAGGCACGTGAGAAGTCAATAAAGAGAGCAAGAACATATTTTTTCTCATTTAAGTGCTTATTGACTTCATCGGTGAAGTTTGACAAGAGGTTCGTGGTGCTTTTGTCGGCCTGAAAGCCAAATTGGTATCGGTTAATTACGTCGTGCTGCCTATAAAATGCATGAATTTGTTCACTAACATATTTTTCAACTATTTTATCAATAGACGAGAGTAATGTTATTGGACGATAGTTTGAATAATCGTTTTTTTTACCCTTTTTATGGATTGGCCGTATGCAACCTATCTTTAGATCATCTGGGTATAGACCACTTTCAATGCTTCGGTTAATTAAATCAGCAATAGGGTTGGATATACTATCACCTATCATTTTAATATCGGAAACCTTAATATTGTCTGGACCTGGGGCTTTTCTTGAGTTAAGTTGTTTAATGATTTTATGAACGCTGCTAGCCGAGGCTTTTTTAAAACGCATACTAGAATTTAGGGGTATACGTGTTGCTTTAGGATCTGTTATTTTTATATTACAGTTAGGAACTATGTCTTTAACCGCTCTGTCAAAACAATTTGCAAAGTTGTCAGCAATGTTTTTAGTACTATTAAACTCTTCTGTACTTGAGGTTTGTCGGTGCCGACTTTGTTTTTTGTTTTGTTGTTTTATGGGACGAACCCCGAAATCGTGAAAAAAAATCAGGTGTTCAGTACATTTTGTCAAGTTATGTGCACAGAAATGTATGGGACAGTCGACTTTATTTTCCCGATTTCAGTGTTGAACGTTACGTCATGAGCTCCATTTTGGAGACCGTAGCCGTAGTGACGTAGTTTACGCAGTATCATGCCATGGTATACGCATTCAAAGGCTTTGGAGAGATCACAGAAAACTCTCCCATGCGTTAAATGTGTGTTTAAGGAGAGCAACACCCGCATGTAGTCAAACGACCTTTTGTAAAGGCATATTGATTATTATGGAGGAGGCTATTTATTATATAATAAATATTTTAACAATTGATTGAGTATTGATTATCCAAATATTTTGCCCTGCATTTATGCAGGTAAGATGGAAATAGACCTGAAATTACCTGTGTCATTGTTACTACCTGATTTAACAAAGGAATGACTTTAATACTCTTCATAAGGTCAGGAAAAGTTCCTACATCAACACATTTATTAAAAGTAACAGCAAGTTATGGGCCTCCGCTCTGGGTGAAGCGGGAGCGAGTGTCAGACTCTTACTGAATAAAACCCATCCGTGCTCCTCCTAGTGCCCTTTGCGTTCCAGGGCCGCAGTGACTCTCAAACAAAATCCGCAACCCTGCAGGCTCTTGCTCTAACGGACCCCGTCTTCTAAGCTGACATCTCTTTGAGGCGCACGTGGAACACAACGCGCCGTCGACCCGGACCTGGCTTTGATCGGACGGCGAGCCACGCAACGCTCGCCGTCCGCAGGCCCGCGCCTACTGTGACCGGGAATCGCCCTGCGAGTTCGACTCCCGACGCCCTGGGCGTCTCCCTATATGCGCCTCGACGAGGATACGGCGGTGCTCCGCCCAAGCAGGGCAGACCTCCACCGTATACTCCACCGTGTCCTCCGGGCGAAAAGATATGGGACTACGATGTCAAATTATGTTACTCAAAAGTTTAATGGAAATGGGTGATAGTCCAAGTGTTTTGTTGTGACGTTCATGTGAATTGATTTTGACTCATTCAGTTTGAATCTTCCATTTTTGTGTCCAGTCATAAACTATGTTTACAGCTAGTTGAACTTTTTCTACTGCATTTTTGTGGCTTGATCCGGTAGCAATAATTGCAGATCTGTAAACGTCGAAATGGTGTTGTTTTCCAGTTAAGGTCTTTATCTTTTATAATTGGTTTTAACCGTTTCAATAAGTTTTTTAAATAGTTTTGATAACACAGGCAACAGAGAAATAGATTTATTATAATGGTGTTTCATGGGGTGGTTTCCCAGGCTTCGCAATCATAATGACTTCAGCAACCTTCCATGAATCAGGTACACGTTTTAAAATAAATATTACACACAAATTACACGTTATGTAGTATTTAGATTCGACTAGGGGTTGCTAAAGCATTCATTAGCTAAATATGCATAATTCCTACTTCTGCAGAAGAATCAGACCAATGAAAAGATGAATGGATTGCAAAAGATGTCACTATTGGCCGACTCAAAAGTAAACACTGAGAGACCCTAAACATATGAGGACGAGAGCTGGAGTGTGATGCGGGCTTTTTGCTAACGAACTAACGACCACAAACCAATGACGTACAATGTAGTTTGTAAAACATATATCATTGCCTGCCACAAGCTGAATGTTGAACAAGTTACAAGGCGTTAAGTGAACATTACCTCGTTATTGTTTAGTTGTAGACCTCAATTATTACACACAACAAGCGTTCATTTTGTTTTTTCAATTAGATTAGCTCATTTACCAACAATCTCATTGTATTTTCTGTCTGTGTCACCCATCAACATGAATCTTGTTTACTTCGCGATAGCACTTCGATTGGCTCAAGGTACAAATTCTTTCAGTTTGTAGAGCAAAGTCATTATTCCTTTGTGAATCATCTGACATGACTTATTTTGTTTACCTATTATAATACGAGTAAACAAAGGACGATTCAACTACACATAAATGACATAAGCAATCAATAGTTTTGAATTATGCATATTTCTGATTGATATTTCTTTTAATTTGCTAAATATGATATAAGTAGGTACTAGTCGGATGAAACATTTGTATCGTTCCATTCCAGTCGGCCATATCAATGAGATCACCAACACTTTATACCGAATCTGTCGCTACACCCAGTGGCCACTGGCCATTGTTCAAGTTATTTGTTTCAGGCATACCTAGTATATTCTAGCATGTACGTTTGCCCAGCACGGCCCCCTGGAATTTGCGAATTAGGTGTGCTCCAATGCAATGTACTCGCCTCTAGGAGTATATGTACCGGTTTCTTTTTCAATGTACCTCTGTACTTTTGAAGAAATATGCAAAAAAAGGGGGCCGTGCCAGCCAAACGTTTTCAGCACGGCCCTCGTGTAACTTGAAAAATAAATAGCGTATTCAAAAGTTTCTTAAACTCAACGAATGTACCCTATTAACACGTTATATGTGCCGCAACAGATACTGTGAATTCGTAATAACAAATAATATATAGACGTAGATAGGGGGCCGTACTGGAAATAAGGATTATAAGAAAATATCTAAAAAAGACCAGACAACCTTAGCCAAAAACTATTAAAATATAATTGATGTTTGGCAAGTAACATATGTAACGCATTGGTGTC
Source organism: Melanchra persicariae (assembly GCA_947386135.1). Taxonomy (NCBI): domain Eukaryota; kingdom Metazoa; phylum Arthropoda; class Insecta; order Lepidoptera; family Noctuidae; genus Melanchra; species Melanchra persicariae. The sequence goes on along the minus strand of OX376655.1, from coordinate 538,276 downwards.
TCATACAACTTGCTAAATTTGAAAAACAAACCAATTTTAGTTCATTCAGCACGGCCCTCTATATTTGCCTATATCTTTTTAAACATGGCATGTTTCTTTACAAAATTCGACTACCTGAATTATGTGCAGGAGTACATTCGTGCACATAAATTGCGATTCTGCTATATCAGTACTTTAAAAGATAAATTGGATCAAACATATCACACATTACAACTGATGGGGTGACCATGATTTCATATATTAGGTAAGTACATATTCTGTATCTATATTAAATTATGTGACTACATAAAAATAAAAATTGTTTTTTACATATTGTTTTCTTTTGAAACTTGTCGTGTGCGGTCGCTATTAGTTCACTGAAGCTACCGTAATTTTTGAAGATGCGCTGGTATCGCGGTTACTTCATGTTGCACTCGAGTGTTTATTGATCAAGTTTTAACTGATATAATTCCTTTACAAGATGTCATCGATAATATTAAATTCGAAGAAAAAAAACAAATTGTAAAAAAGGGTTACCTATCATAAACCCGAAAAATATTTGACCGAATTTCATTTCACCTAAAACTTTTCAACATAATAGTTGAAAAGTTTGGCGTTTCGTTTTTTTTCACTTCATCGAAGTCACGTTTGTCACTATCAGTTGACTATTATCAATTCGATTTTTTTCGTTACTCAAAGGTTTCATTTGGTCGATTTTTTTTTACCGAAGTTACACTTAGCCGAAACAACATTTGTTCGAAGTATTATGTTCCCGAACATTCAAATTAATTATTTAATTGTAATGGCACTTAATAAAACAGTTGATTATGAACAAAAGTGGTTTTAAGTGGTTCCAGTAAGAAGTATGCAAACAAGGATGCTTGCTTCAAGCATGCAGCGTACAAGCAGGCATGCAGCATGCAAGTAAATAAATAGCACAACATATTAACTTTTTATGACACTGTTTTAATTTAATATTGAAAATGCTACCAAGTACCGGCTATATGTTTGTGACCAAATAATGTTCCGTAAAATGTTATTTCGGTGTGGTGAAAATCTGGCACATGAAAAAAGTTCAAAAGAGGCTTCCGCCAATAGCAAAAAGTTAATTTGTAAATCGGAGAAATTTAGCTCAGTAAAATAATACATAAGCACATGATACTTCGATGATCTAAAAATATTATGTCAAATAATGCATACGGCAAAAAAGACGTCGGTCAATAGTTTTCGGTAAAATGAAATTCCAACAAAAACAATTTGGAAAAGTGATCGGTTCCCGTAAAAAGGAATGTTTATTTTAATGTAGTCACATAATTTTATTAATATAGGTATAGAATATGTACCTACCTAATATATAGAATCATGGTCACCCTATCAGTTGTAATATATGTGATATGTTTGATCCAATTTATCGTTTAAAGTACTGATATAGCAGAATCGCAATTTATGTGCACGAATGTACTCCTGCACATAATTCAGGTAGTCGAATTTTGTAAAGAAACATGCCATGTTTAAAAAGATATAAGCAAATATAGAGGGCCGTGCTGAATGAACTAAAATTGGTTTGTTTTTCAAATTTAGCAAGTTGTATGAGACACCAATGCGTTACATATGTTACTTGCCAAACATCAATTATATTTTAATAGTTTTTGGCTAAGGTTGTCTGGTCTTTTTTAGATATTTTCTTATAATCCTTATTTCCAGCACGGCCCCCTATCTACGTCTATATATTATTTGTTATTACGAATTCACAGTATCTGTTGCGGCACATATAACGTGTTAATAGGGTACATTCGTTGAGTTTAAGAAACTTTTGAATACGCTATTTATTTTTCAAGTTACACGAGGGCCGTGCTGAAAACGTTTGGCTGGCACGGCCCCCTTTTTTTGCATATTTCTTCAAAAGTACAGAGGTACATTGAAAAAGAAACCGGTACATATACTCCTAGAGGCGAGTACATTGCATTGGAGCACACCTAATTCGCAAATTCTGGGGGGCCGTGCTGGGCAAACGTACATTATTCTAGCTACTAGCTAGCTAGGTGTGTCTACGTATACTATTGGGATGAATGAAATAGTTGTGGGATTGCATAGGCCTGGCAGGCTGGTAGGCGCACAGAGAGCGTCACCGAGGTGCACATGACAGTGCTGTGAGTCGGCCGGCTGGCGCCCGTTGCCGGCGGACGACGACGACGGACGGCGCGGCGACCTCGTGCCTCTCAATAACAACTATTTTTAGCCTTCACACGACGCCGAGTGTGATGCATGCATCACAGACACAGAGTTAAAGCACGCGCCCAGCGCGCGGCAGGCCGGCTCCCGATAATTATTATATTTATTTATATTTTATTTCCCTTAATCACCACTACAGCACACACAGCTGGATGTTATCGCAGTCTTGTACACAGAATAGATAAATGTAAGTAGATTAAGAAAAAGTTAACAAAGGAAAACAATGGCGGTAATGATAGCGCAAACATAAGATATCGGTAGGTACAAGCTGAATGTGATAACAAGTGAGCGTTGCGCATGCGGGTGATCTTCTCACTGACTTAGGGCTGGTATCTGTCCGGGTTTCCCCAGATTCGTCTTAGTTTCGAGGGTGTCCGCGGGTGGAGCGTCCGGGCGGGGCTTTCAAAAAGGGACTATTTGAGTTCGGGGATCTCGATTGATCGAAAGGTGAAAAACAAATCTTAGTTAAAAAATAATTCGTAATTGTAAGCGTCATAAAGCTAACTACGGCATTTTCGTCCCTCACACTAAGACTTTTGGCTTGATAACACAGCGGCAAGCACTAGCAGTCTTCGAGCCTATCTACTACTTACTTCAGAATTCGCCTTTCCTTTTTTTTTTTTTATTAATGTTCAAAATATCTATCGCTGATTTACAATATATTATTATATGCTAAAAACCACAGAAGCCTTAGATGGCTTATGTATGGTTAGTGAGTTCGGAATAATTATTTCCAATACAATTTCTACTAAAAACAAGTTATAGTACAAGTAAAGTACCTATATACTCATAATGTTTAATTTGCAAAAAATGCTTTTTTAATTCACTTTTTGCTTTTTTAGGGTTGCAGAGGTATTTATTTTATACGTCGTAGTTGGTCTATTATTTTTGGTAATATGTAGGTATATGTTCTCATACCGTATGTATTGTTGAATTTAGGCAATGTAAAAGTTTTCATGTTAGGTAAAGTTCTTAATTTAGGATGACGTGTTTTCTTAATTAATTTATTTATATTGCTGTATTCATCTTGAGCCGATTAAACTATTTCTGTTTCTGTGCAAATGGTCAAAAAACTTATTGTAAGTAGGTACCCCACGAGCTTCGCCAAATAAAAACTCAAGAAGACATCGCTCTGCTGCATTCCGATCTCAACTCATTGCAAAACTGGTGTTTGGTGAAAGGGATGGCCCTGAATGCTAGTAAATGTTATCAAATAACATTTACGCGAAAAAAGCACCCCTTACCATCAACTTACTCCCTCAATGGAACATCACTGCAGAAAGTTTCAAACATACGGGATTTAGATGTAGTGCTTAGCAGTGATCTCTCATTTACTACGCACAATGATTGGATTTATCAGCATGTCTCTCCCGTCTGGAGTCTAACTTATTATAATAGCCATATAGACAGACTGCAATGCGTTCAAAAAAAAGTTTACCAGGTGCTTGCGGTTTAAAGACTATACAAGCCCTTGCAGAGCTGTCGCGGATTTTGTTCGAAAGAGTTACCGCGGCCCTAGAACGCAAAAGGCACTAGGAGGGGCATGGGTGGGTTTTAGTCAGTAAAAGTCTGACACTCCCTCCACCCAGAGCGGAAGGGGTCATTTGATGATTACCCATCCTTAAAAAAAAAGGCCCTTACAGAGCTGATTACGCAGAACGACTAGAGTACGTCGAGTTGGATTCATTGAAGCGACGAAGAGCCCTAAACGATCTAACAATACTTTTTAAAATAGTGAACGGGTTGGCATCAACTTTTTTTTTCAATGTAATTTGATCATTTTCAGCATTTTAATAATAACTAAATTTTAATTCAATCCAACTTAATTTAACTTAATTATAATAATTTTATTATTTCAACTTTTATCTTGTTTAGTTACTAAGGGCGAATTTCACCAATGAAATTGAACGCGATCAGCGTATAAACTACGTTTATGAGCTGTCAGTGTCATTATTTTTCTATGGAATATTGACGCTGACAGCTCTTGAACGCAGTTTAGATGTATAGCGGCCCTACCATGACGTGTTAAAGCGTGATTCGTTCGAGCGAGAAGGAGGGATGGAGCTATACACCCTATATAGCCCCTGCCGGTCGATTCTGTCGACATCTCACGGTGTTCACCTAGGCGGAGTGAACGACAATAGAGCTGTCATTCCATCTTATTTGTATGGTTTGACAACTCACCTGTCGTGCGCCCCGCCCGGGTGTTCACATACACATGGAGACAGAATCGCACTGCTGATCGCGTTCAGTTTCATTGGTGAAATCCGCTCTTAGTCTTCATTTCATTTATTTTTTAATCGTAATCATAATCAAAACCAAAAAGGAGCTCGTGGTTAAATAACAGCCACACAGGCCGCTTCAAATTTAAGCTACGCTTGCCGAGGGTGGTCTGTGGATGGGTGAACATCTCATCATACCGAGACTCCTCCGTGCCTCGGAAAGCACGCTTAAGCCGTTCGGCTGTCTTAAGGAGATCTTTGGCAGTCGTTACGCGGATTGTCAGAAGCCTGAAAATCTCACACTAGTCTTGCCAGGAAGTAGGTACCGTGCTACCCAATTAATGGGTTGTGGAGGTCTGGAAGGCAGCCGCTCCACGTAAAATACTGGTATTCAGCTGAATCCGGTTTGACTGGGAACTGACCCCAATATAGTTGTGAAAAGGCTAGGCAGATGACGAATCTTTTAATCAAAATCATTTAATATTCATTTGCAAACATGGGTACCTAATTGGTACAGGTGTTTCATTTATAATAAGTCCTCCACATTCTACCGTCACATGGCATGCAAATTACATTAAATTTCAAATTAAAATAAATTAAATATTGACATGAAAACTGCAAAAATAATATTTTTAACCGACTTTCAAAAAAGGAGGAGGTTCTCAACTCGACTGATTTTTTTTTATTTTGTTTTTTTTTTTGTATGTATTGCGATATTTTCGCCAATTGTCAACCGATTTTGATGATTCTTTTTTTGTTTGGAAGAGTATCTTCTCGGACGTTATTCATCAGATCTTCACCAAATTGAAATGGGACCACCATTTCAATTTGGTGAAGATCTGATGAATAACTTCGGAGATAGGTAACGGAACTCTTCAATAAATGATAGCTAACCTGTGGGGATTGCTGAAATCGCATGTCTGTTTATTGTTTACACCAGTTCATAACATATCATCAGTACTAGAGGCTGCAGTACACAATAGCATTCTCTCGCAGGTCAATGTGCAGCTTTCAGATGAGCAACACGGTTTTAGACCTGGCAGAAGCACCACCAGTAACCTAATTAACTACATGAGTTTTATTGTACCTGAAGTGGATGCTGGAGGACAGGCAGATGTAGCTTTCTTTGACTACAAAAAAGCTTTCGTCTTAGTGGATAATGACATACTGCTCACAAAAATGGCAGGTGTAGGGTTTACTCCCCACTTACTAACCTTTTTTGCTAGCTACCTACATGCGGGACAGACAGCAGTATGTAGAATATGCGGGGTGTAGGTCAGAAAATTATTTTACTAGGTCAGGAGTAAGTCAGGGCAGCAACGTCGGTCCGTTGGAATTCATACTAATGATAAATGACCTTCCGAAGGTTGTTAGAGATGCTGATTGCACTTTATTTGCTGATGATCTGAAACTGTATCTTGCTGTTAGGAACAGAGAGGATTGCCAAAAGTTGCAACAAGAAATAGGGTGTTTGCCTGGAGCAAACACAATAATTTGCAATTTAACATTTCAAAGTGCATGACTATGACTTTCAGCCGGGCGCTCTCTCCAGTTAAGTACCAATACCAAATTAACGGGGTACCAATAGCGCAAGTGTCTGAAGTCAGAGATCTAGGTGTTAACTTCTCCTCTAAACTAGAATTTAGAGATTATGTAACTAAAATCTGTAGGAAAGCCTACAAAAATTTAGGATTCGTGCTTCGGGTAGCTAAGGGCTTTCAGAATATCAAGGCGATTATTGCATTGTATAACTCTTTAGTGAGGAGTCATTTAGAGTTCAACGCAGTCGTCTGGTCTCCACATGAAACTAAGTATAGCATCATGTTGGAGAGAGTGCAGAATAAATTTATAAGATATTTATATAAGAAATTTTACGGAGTATACCCATTTTACTCAAATAAGTATCCTACCTTATTTATATTGGGTATGGTGGGATACAATGAGTTAAAAGTTAGAAGGAGCTTAGCGCTAGTCTCATATATCTTTAAGGTGATGAGAGGAAAGATTCACAATCCGGACGTATTGCGACAAGTGTGCATGTGTGTTCCGGACAGATACGTGTGGCGGCGGCGGCGGCCGCGACTGCTCGCAGTGCCGCGCGGCCGCACTAAGCTGGTGAATGAGGCGCCATTTACGTGCGCACTCCGTATCCTCAACAGTATAGCGGAAGACTTTGACATATTTTGTTGTACTTTGGGCGGATTTATAGTGAGAGCTCTCTTTGAGATATGTTATGGTCCTACTATACTGTGACATAGATAATAATAAGGTGTTTGTAGTAGCATTTAAGTACGATCGAAAACTATTCGTTTGTAACTATTTTAGTTGTAATAAAAATAGTTATCTGCATTATCGCATTAGGTGGCAAACCTGTAAAGATATTGTATGATGGGAAATAAATAAATAAATAAATAAAAATCACGCCGGTACGCTTTGAAGGGGTACGCAGATGTATACAATTCAACCATGGTTTTGGGGTTAGGTACCTATTCAGGAATAACTTTATTGTGTGTGATACTCTGTGGCCGGACCACAGCTTAGTACTCAGATGCTATAGTTCGAAATAATACCTACCTAAAGTCTACTTTCATCGGAATATATATATATTTTTAGTACCTCAAGAGATATCCTCTTCATTTACTTAAAAGTATGAAATTTTTTTAAAAAAAAATCCAAATTTCATCCAAATGTCTGGGGTTTTATAGTTTTTGTCCGGCGTCAGCAAAATAGGTGATAGCTGCCCTACACTGACCCACTATACTCGTATTGCTAGCACACGATGTTGTGACTCGCCGTGCGCCTGTGTCTGTCCGTGACCGTGCCCGCTCGGCGCGCGCAGCTCTAAGCGAACACTGTCACTTTCTCGATCTCTAATGTTTTCGTTGATGTAATAGGTACCTACCTACATTGAGGTCGCCCGCGTGTTCCACTCGGCTGGCTCGGTAACGCGGGTGACGCGGGTGGCGCCGCGCCCGTCCGGCAGCGGTCGCGACAACGTGTAATCAGCCACAGATTCACAGCTACTAATGACTCACTCACTAGTTATGAATTGAATTTAAAACAAGGAGACTTGTTTTCACATTTAGTTACTCTTTGTTGTTTGTTATCTCAACATTTTCCTATTCAGTAATATAGATAGGTACCTACTCAACATATTTATTTATTTATTAAAACTTTATGCACTAGTAAATACACTGTACAAAGGCGGACTTAATGCCATAGGCATTTTCTACCAGTCGACCTTTGGGTGGTGCGGAGACAATATGGCAGGTGCAACTTAAAAGAAAAACAGAGGGAAATTAAATACAATCATCTATACATATAATAAAATCGTAGATTTGCCGTGTCTGTACATTGAATATTTTCGCATAAAAATAACTGAGAAATGTTAGGAAAAAGGTACAAAACGCAAAAATGCCATTTTTGAAATTTTTGTCTGTTTGTCTGTTTGTCCAAATGTTTGTGCCAGCATCACGCAAAAACCACTGATTGGTTTCGAAAGTTAAGTTATTAAAAATATTAAGTGTTAACCCGAGTAACAAATAGCGTTTATTTCATCAAAATCGACCCACAAAATCAAAAGATATTGAATTTTTAATTTTAGTAAGGAACTTCATACAGCGCTAAGCGTTGCGGTGACCGACTGTTAGGCGCCATCTATTGAGAAAGATAAAATGCAGGTAAGCATGAAAATAACATCAAAACAAATTGTTGAGTTATTTGTGAAACTTTTAATAATAAGTAGTAAAATAAAAGTGAACATTTTAATACCATAACGTTACTTATTGTTATATATGGGCTCCTTATTTTGTCCATTCGGCCAAATATTTTGTCAGTTTACCAAATGGTCGATAGATGGCGTAGCACTGACGACGCGTTTTTCTGTAACGGTGTTAAGATTTTCCGTCAGAGTATGACTCCCACACGATTCTTAACAGCATTGTCGTTCGCTAGGGTATTCGGTCGCATAAAAGGTCTTTCAAGTCTTTGACAGGGTTTCGAGTCCAAAATCGTAAAAAGAAATCTCTGATTTGTTCGGATTGTTGTTGTCGCCTTGGACGTCGGACTTGGTCGGTCTTGAACAATTCTGGTTCTTGCGTCGTTACAGTGCTGAACTGGACTGGGAATCCAGGCCTGTAGGGTTCCGTACCAAAGTACTAACGGGACTCTACTACTAAGCCTGCGCGATAGATTCAAATTCGAAAGGTCGAATGGTTCGATTTGCAAATAATGGCTATTCTATTACCGATTATTAGGGTACCGTACGCACGGTGACGGGACCCTATTACTAAGCCTCCGCGATCAATTGTGATTCGTGTAAAGTATCGGACGCAAATCGAGTTGTGTCGCCTTGGACGTCGGACTTGGTCGGTCTTGAACAATTCTGGTTCTTGCGTCGTAACAGTGCTGAACTGGACAGTTCGACTTTGCCATAAACAAAAATAGAATAGAATAGAATGTAACCAGTATTTTTCTAAACACACGAGCACTCCGCTGTGCCGCGAATTTAATGTTTATTTACATTACATAAGATTTATTTTTTAATTGGGAATTTTCACATGTCAGGACTCATGATTTAAAAGAATGGCCGTGGAGTTTCTTGCATTTTCTTTTCCATAGAAATCTACGCTTTGGAATGTAGCTTTATATTTTTGACTAACTGACCTAAACAATTCAAAAGTGTATGTAAGCGGTTTATTTGGACAAAATGATTTTCATCTTGAATCTATGTGCTTCGGGGGATGAGCAATATTCAAAAATGTCTGTTTTGAACGACAATTTTATTGTCACATGGTTCGATCCCCAGCAACTGTTATTATTTTTGTATTTATTTTGTATTTTGAAATGTATTTTTACTGCATAATATTGTCAAAATAATAATAAAATGGGTTTTTGTGTACTTAAAATAACATTTAAAATTTTATTCGACATTTTTCCAAACAGTTTAGCGAGGAACTGTTATAAGAAGCCACAACATATTACAATATTGCAGATACTTATGGGTCTAACTTATGCAATGATTATCATCACGCTATACTTTCGGAGAGCTCAGCAGCCAAAAATCATGGCATAAATAAGATCGGCTATTTGAAATAAATGTCAACAAAACTCATAGACCTTCGGTTTAAAAAACTGCCTTTCGAAATAATAGGTGTGGGTTCGAATCCTTAAAGGTGTTTTTATTTTTGAATTTTTTTGTATCGTATTTATTCCCATATTTTTTGTGAGATTTGCCTCTTCGCTCTGGCCATGGAGTAAACCAGAGCCGGTAGCGAGAGGTCGCCGCCGCCGATCGCCTCGACGAGGACACGGCGGTGCTCCGCCCAAGCAGGGCAGACCTTCACCGTATGCTCCACCGTGTCCTCTGCGGGGGATAACTTCTCAATTTACATAGCTCTATCGCGTGTTAACAACCTTAGCAACTTTCTTCAACATCGTGATTCATCATCATCATCCACAGCCCGAATTCGCTCACTGCAGAGCATAGGCCTCTCTTTTCGTGTGGCAATCCCCACGTTCCTGTGCCAGCCTCATCCAGATTCTACCCACGATGGCAACAATATCGTCCGCCCATCTCGCCGCCGGCCGACTAATACTTTTTCTTCCAGTCCTCGGACGCATCAGTCATCACCGTGCCTTGCCAAGTGTCCTGCCCAGCTCCACTTTAGTTCCACAATTCGTTTTCCGATGTTGAAAACCTTCGTACGTCTTCGGATCTCGAAGACGTACGAAGTCCCTCCGTCGCATTCGAATGCCCCTATTCATCCAGGGTGCAGGTGGACGCTTCAACTTAACCTTCTTGACAGGAGCATGTGTATCATACAGACTGGTTACAACACTCTATTAACATAATATTTGTTCTAAATGTTGTGATTCAAAAGATTGATTGAAATCGCTTTTTAATTGCGTCGACCTATATTACGAATGGCGGCTGATGTGTAATAAGTCGGTCACAAAATAACTGTTACCATCAACATTATAACTAATCAAGGTGTAATGATTACTACGGTTTACTAAGGTTTGCCATAATTTAAAATACAAAATTTTTTATAGATACCATTCTTGTATTTGCCATAATTCTATTAGATAACACTTCTGTTCCCATAATCGTGAAATATCATAAAATAATTTTCATTAATTTCATTGGTCATAAATCCATAATCGATCAAGTGTGATTTTAATCCATTTTATTTGCTACATTTTTCATTTTCAATAATGTAATGTAATGCCCCCCCCCCACGCGAGCTTGCGGGCCACCTCGCCCCTCCGCGCCATCGCGAAATTTACACTCTAGGGGTAGGGCAAACAAGACTGCGTGGAGTCGGATTTACAGCGATTAGTTTCTGTCACTAAAACCTAATTTTTAACAAATGTTTTAGGACTAACAATTTTATCAAAAAAGAACATTCGAAATAATTAAACACATTATCTCATTATATCTTATTTCTAAATTATACTAAATGTTGCTTATGTCAAGTATCGATTATGTAATATGTTACTTATACTCAATATTCAATATGCTTATACTACTATACCTACTATACTATACTTATAGAAACTAATGATTCTATGTATAACACTATGTTATTATGGAAACTAATTTTATGGCAAATCAAAGTTATGATGACTAATAAGTTGATATGACAAGCGTTATTAGTACATAAATGATAATAGTGCAAGTAATTATTAAGAGGGTCGATTATGAAAAACAATAATAGTACAAATTATTTTACAAAAAAGACAATAGCGATTGCTGCAGCACCTTCAGCACAGCATCTCAGGCTCGCTAGATATGACAAGCAGGCCGCGGCGACGGGCGTGTCTAGATCTACAATACAACTTAAAACTTACACCCATATTGTCATTTCCTCCACTCGATTCAAACCTCCCTCAATCAAAATAACTGTAATAAGCAGTTTGTTATTTATTACTCTATGATGACTATTCCTCAACATCTTCGGCCGACCACGAGCAGTGGACGACCGCGAGCAGTGTACAACCGCGACTCGCGAGTAGACATGGGCGTTTTCGTATTTAGTCGCAAACGGATATGTAACCGATATTCAGTTTTCATATCGATATCGAAAACCGTTTTCAGATATCGATATCAGTAGTACGATTTGCACAAGTAACTGTGAAACGAACGAAACGCAAACTAACGACAAACGCAAACTCACAGTTTTATAACTTATGGAATCTTTGTTGTAACTAAATAAATAGAAACTAGACCTTATTACTAGCGCGTTAAGATATAGATATTACGCACGCACTATTATTAACCAAATAACCAATCACTAGCCGAAGTTACGTAATATTCGCTTCATCACTTTTACGCCAGTAAAAAATTGAATGGTAAGACAGAGACAAAGCGAATAAAAACCATCGATGTCATATCGCTCGTTATTCGTTGTTCGTTCTCGTTGTTGCGCTTTGGATAAACCATAACTCGATGAAGTTTTTGTAAAAACGGTTATATATATTTAGATATCGATATGGTATGATAATAAACACATATCCGATATAAGTTACGTTTTGATATATCGAACCCATGCCTACTCGCGAGCAGTGGATGACCGCGAGCAGTCGACGACCGTGACTCGCGAGCAGTGGACGACCGCGAGAAAAGAAAGAAAAAGAAAGAAAAAGAGTTTATTTACGCCAAGCATGACGCACACCATAAAAATAAATGAGTATATATATAAAAGTAAAAAGGGATTTTGAGGAAGATATGCGTCACATCGGCGCAAAACGGCCATCGCTCAGCATAATGGCACAGTCGTGGCGAGCAGTCGACGACCGCGACTCGCGAGCAGTGGACGACCGCGAGCAGTCGACGACCGCGACTCGCGAGCAGTGGACGACCGCGAGCAGTCGACGACCGCGACTCGCGAGCAGTGGACGACCGCGACTCGCGAGCAGTGGACGACCGCGAGCAGTCGACGACCGCGAGCCAGTGGTGCTCTATGCAGAAAGAGGTCCAGAAAGTAAACCTCGCACAGACAATTCAGGACCGAGCTCTCTGGCGCAGATGTATGAAAAGACCCAGGCCCAGCTAAACTGGAAAGAGGGTGGGATTAAGAAGAAGTTATCGGGGAAACTTGGTCGAACATGATTTGTGAAAATCGAACTAACGATCCCCACTAGTATGATGCCGATCTACATCACTTTAATAGCTTAACTTACACGATCTCATTAGCTAGTAGGCACAAGATGTGAGTCATGTGACCCAATTATCATGTCCAAAGGCATGGAATGGATTCCGAGGCGAATACCTACGACGACTATTTATGGGAGACACAAATATTGAGAATGAGATAAAAAATTAAAAGAAGCCTCTGCAAACACAAGTGACTATAGATACCCACCGCATTGTAGTCAACATGCTCTTCTCTTATAATTTTATAACAAAATAATTCTGATAAAAGGGCCTATCGTTGGGCCTTGCGGGACGCCCTCTAATGTTCAGAAACAATATTGTGTTGCATTGTATAATCTAGCCCGTAAAGCTCGTGTCGTTACCTACCAGAGATATGAGAAAGATATTATTTATATACTTACTTATTTCGATGGTTACCTTGGTCGTGTTCATACTAAATTTCTTTTGATTGTAAGATGGTTAGCGTGACTGCAGATAATGACTGTGTGCTCGTTATTTTTTTATAGTTATGTTAGTATTTTGCCTTCGCCAAGTATTTACTTAGATAAGAATTAATAATTATTATCATTTTAGGAAACATCTGCTCATTTTGTAGTCACGAAAGGTAGGTACTATAGGCACTAACATCGTGTTACTGTGTCATTGCAAGTGTTTCGCCTTTCAAAGGTCTGGGACTATGACCATGGCCCCGAAATATCGCTCAATATTCCTTGACTTTCCACTTGCTTACCAATTTTCCTGACATCCCACCCCACCTCATTATCTTCTAAAAATAGTGAGGTAGATACTGTACCGCCTGAACAGAAAATTAAAAGTCGAGAGGGCAAGGTTACTTTGAGTGATGCCTATCAAATAAAAATAACTCCTTCATATGTTGACTTCAAAAGTTTTGAGCAACACTCGTATCAATCACGAATGGCCAAGATGATAAGAGACCATTGCATGCGAGCAACAACGTTGTCCCTATGTTGTGAGTACGATGTGTGCTGAACCAATAATAATATCATTTATTATATCAAGTTAGAAACAGGCAGGTGCGCATGCCTGTTTCTATTTTATACACAACTCTCTAAAACCTCGAAAACAATATGCAAGTATCGATGAATTCTTATAATTTATTGTCAAACGAAGAGGTAGGTGAAGAAGGCGGGCTATCTTGTACTACTTTACCTGTTACTATCAACGCCATTGTTACCCAAGTCGACCAAAATATTCAAAATTTGAAGTCAACAATGACTGTAATATATTCAAATTAGCTTTTCCTGTCAAAATTTTAATTTTGTTGGTCAAGTCAAAGGATTTTTGGCACCTATATCTAGACTTTTCTAGGATCATAGCAGATGGGTTCTATGGGCTTATAGCTACTTAACTGGACACTGCTCTGCGTGTTGTATACATACCTACATAGTGACCTCACGCACTTTCCACGAGTGAACGACTTAGACTAGTGGCCTCGTGATCCGAAGTAGTAACCTTGACGGGTAGCGAGTGGTGCGCGTGTACAGGGCAGCTCACCTTGTCAAGATAGGGCCACACACCGGTCAGCACGATGCTGAAGCCCAGTGACATCTGGAACATGGTGAAGTAGATGATGTAGACGCTGCGCCAGCGCTCGCGCCGCTCCTGCGCCGTCTCCAGCAGCGGTGCGCCCGCTGGCGCCGCCTCGTCCTCGTCGGCCGCGGGCTCTCGCCGCACTCGCCCTGCTATCCCCTTGAACCACTCCATATCGCAAACACACACCAGCACTTGACTTCAGAACCTCACAAGCGATGCAGTGCTACGTACTGCGCGCGAAGCAGGGTGAATGCATCTCGCGACTAGTGCCCCGCGCTCGGAACACAAACCTAAAGTAAACAAAGAAGCTCAGCGCTGTTCGCATTCGGAGCTGTGTCCGCTGTGTTGCGCAAGCGCTCCGCCGCCCGCGCCTCTCGCGACCGACTGAGCGACTGCGCGGCGCGCGGCTGACGACTGACGCGCTGACCCCACTCGTGTGATGTCGTTCGTTGGCATCGTTTCCCTCCGCGTAATCTCGAGGCTCGCTGTCCCCGCTGATAGCGTTTATATTATGTTGTTAATGTGGCAACAAGCATCCTAGTCTTTTGTAAATGCACGACCGTATTTGTAGGTGGTGATTTGGTGAATGTATTGATGTAGGTACCTACCTATACCTACCTACTATTCTGTATTAATCCGATTTTTTATAGTAGGTAAGGGTATGTCTCTAAGTTGATCCTTAAATATGGTGATGATCTGATGGTGCGTTTTGGAGATGAAGAGTAAAACTGGTCAACGAATAAGAATAATTCAACCGTAGGTTGTATAAAATAAATAATAAGTAGGTACTTACTGTAATCGTATGTATAATATAAATAACATTAACATGGCAAAGCCACGCCATAATGATGATCTGAGGGTCTGATGATGAGTGTCACCTCAGGGCAAAGCCATCATAATGATGATCTGAGGGTCTGATGATGAGTGTCACCTCAGGGCAAAGCCATCATAATGATGATCTGAGGGTCTGATGATGGGTGTCACCTCAGGGCAAAGCCACGCCATAATGATGATCTGAGGGTCTGATGATGAGTGTCACCTCAGGGCAAAGCCACCATAATGATGATCTGAGGGTCTGATGATGAGTGTCACCTCAGGGCAAAGCCATCATAATGATGATCTGAGGGTCTGATGATGAGTGTCACCTCAGGGAAAAGCCACCATAATGATGATCTGAGGGTCTGATGATGAGTGTCACCTCAGGGCTAAGCCATCATAATGATGATCTGAGGGTCTGATGATGAGTGTCACCTCAGGGAAAGCCACACCGTAGGTAATGATGATCTGAGAAAAAAAGAGAATAGTTATTCATGCCAAACCAACTTACCGCACTATATTAGTGCGGTAAGTTGGTTTTTACAAACAAGTAGACAAATGTAAGCCCGAGACGATGTCGAGAGCCAGTATTGTATTAAGTAAAAATTAAAAAGAGTAGGTAGGTAATAAAAGTTTTAACTTTAAAAACTCTAAAGTATACAGATACATGTTACCTATAGGTAGGTATGTATGCCAGCCAACCATTGTTTTAGGGTCGATGCCACACCGACCTCAAAAAAATTGTTGCCATATTATTATTTACTTTGGATTTTTAAAAGACGATACTTTTATTTCTCTCTTGTAAGAACGGCATATTAATTAATTTAATACCTAAATTACAGTTTTGAAGTCACTTTCATTTTTTAAATTACTTTTAAATTTTTCTTATTTTTAATTTCAGTTGTCATTGAAACTAATTACTTGCAAAGTGATAATGACATGTTTTAGAATCGAGACGTGTTCCTGGCGACTGATACACACTTGACTCTATCTCAAAAACTAACGAACCGATTTTGATGAAACTTGCACTGATCACTAAGTTAGACTACCTATGCCTTTTTTTTACGGGGGGATATCCTCATGGATGTCCTCCACCCTGGAGCGGGCAGAGGGGTCTGTCAGAATCTTACTGACTAAAACCACCCCGATGTTCCATTGCGCACGGGAACACCATGCGCCATCACCTAGTCGTCGGGGGGCGACGGACGTCTCCAAGTTCGCCGCCCCTGGACCCCGTTAGGGGGCCGAAAGAGGGCAGCGTATGCCCCATCTCCGACGCCCGGTGCGCCTGCTGCGGGCCGGGAGAGCACTCGACCGACATCTCCCTCTCCCTTTCCGCAGCCTCCTTCTGCGCGATAACAATAATAATAAAATTGTGTTTTTCGAGAGAAGGTAAGTACTACCACTACCCGTACGCGTTAACTTGGCACCTGGCTCGACAAATTTCGAATTACGTTTTAATTAAAATTGAACAATCCGATTTCGATTAATATGGATCAATGGTCTGAATTAAATAAATTATTGTTATTATTATTAATATAACATAAACGCAACGGTAACAGTGAAGCTGACGCGTTTATATAGTTTTCATCGAAACCGAATTGTTGTGCCTTAAGCGATACATTCAATAAATCAATTTTTATTTTTACATTTTCTCCCCTCAATGAATACCTAAGAATACATTTTACGTAAAATTTATCAACATTTCAAAAAAAAAAAACAATCTGTCAGTCAAGTATAGGGTTAAAAAACGTTCACAGTGTCTACCGCTTGCTGTTCATTTTTCGTTTTAATTTCTTATCTTCTTAAAAAGAGCTTAATTTCATTTATAGCACCTTCCGGAAATTGTATTGAGGTCAATTATCTATATGACGGAATATCAGAATAGGCAGCGGAGCGGTCTTTGTGATAGTCATCCATCATGGGCGTGTTATAGAAGAAACGTTGAAATAATAGCACGTTTGTGATTCATAACAGTCCCTCGTTTCATTCGATTACATTTTTAAACAAAATATACGGTAAAACACAAGATGAAACTAGATTACGAGCCAATAGGTTAGCACGCGTGCACTTCGTCCGCTGTCTGTCAAAAGAATGCCAGCTGTCACGGCGTAGACGCAAACTTGCTACCCTATTCGGGGTTACCCGCTCATATTTTATAAATCGCCATTTTAATCGACCAATTGAAATAAATCACCATTTTAATTTTGAATTTAACAATAATTACTATTCAACCAAATAACACAATCAGTCTCTCATCTTAAATCTTGGATTTACTTTTAATTTAGCAGCGCGCCGTCACGGCCGTCCTGCATTTTCACACGTCCTCGTGTGTATTGCTCTCATCTTCACTATCGACGGTCAAACAGAAAGACACAATGATTAACATTATTCTCCACTCGGTCACCCTGACCCATATTTAAAGCAATACTTATAAGGCACCTAAATCTGATTATTTATCATTTTCAATACAAGTGATAACCAAATATCTCAGATAGCACATCGAATCTTACATAGTACTCAGTGCCACCACAGCAAGTTAGTGCCAACCAAGCTGCTCGATGTCATACAGTTTGGTTGGCGCCACACAGGCTCGTCAATACCACACAGCCTAGTCAATGCCACACAGGCTAGTCAATGCCACACAAGCGAATCAATGCCACACAGTCTAGTCAATGCCACACAGGTCAGTCAATGCTACTCAGACTAGTCAATGCCATACAGGTCAGTCAATGCCACACAGGCTAGTTAATGCCACACAAGCGAATCAATGCCACACAGTCTAGTCAATGCCACATAGGTCAGTCAATGCTACTCAGACTAGTCAATGCCACACAGGTCAGTCAATGCTACTCAGACTAGTCAATGCCACACAGGCTAGTCAACGCCACACAGGCCAGTCAACACCACACTGGCTATTGCCACACAGGCTGGTGCCACATAGGCTATTGCCACACAGGCTATTGCCACACAGGCTGGTGCCACACAGACTGGTGCCACACAGGCTAATGCCACAAAGGCTATTGCCACACAGGCTGGTACCCCACACAGGCTAATGCCACACAGGCTGGTGCCACACAGGCTAGTGCCACACAGGCTGGTGCCACACAGGCTAGTGCCACACAGGCTAGTGCCACACAGGCTAATGCCACACAGGCTATTGCCACACAGGCTGATGCCACACAGGCTGATGCCACACAGGCTATTGCCACACAGGCTATTGCCACACAGGCTGGTGCCACACAGGCTAGTGCCACACAGGCTAGTGCGACACAGGCTAGTGCCACACAGGCTATTGCCACACAGGCTATCGCCACACAGGCTGGTGCCACACAGGCTGGTGCCACACAGGGTAGTGCCACACAGGCTATTGCCACACAGGCTCTTGCCACACAGGTTCTTGCCACACAGGCTCTTGCCACACAGGCTCTTGCCACACAGGCTATTGCCACACAGGCTATTGCCACACAGGCTATTGCCACACAGGCTGGTGCCACACAGGCTGGTGCCACACAGGCTAGTGCCACACAGGCTATTGCCACACTTGCTATTGCCACACTGGCTATTGCCACACAGGCTATTGCCACACAGGCTGGTGCCACACAGGCTATTGCCACACAGGCTATTGCCACACAGGCTGGTGCCACACAGGCTAGTGCCACACAGGCTAGTGCCACACAGGCTATTGCCACACAGGCTAGTGCCACACAGGCTTTTGTGACCAATGGTTAATATTAGCAAAGGCCTTCACAGTAAACAAGTAAATCCAGCTGCACAACTCACCTGCGCCGTTATCGGCACATTCTGACTCTACACTATTAGTAGGCCTTCAAACCTATGTACGTTCAACTCCAATGGAACGTAGCAATCTGGCATAGGTCGTATTCGATCATGTGCATACTTATAGGTTCTACTCTATTATTAGAGCTTTCAGTAAATGCCTATCGCCACGTGTTTGTTACTCATGGGGTGCGGTCAGACCCATTGGCACCACCTGAGGTGCGTTTAAGAGCTTCGAGTATGAGTAAACAAGCTATTCTTAACAAGATTTCGTTTCATTATCATTGTCTTCGACTAAGACATCTAATACACGAGAATACTTGGTGATCGGGAATCTTCCTCAATCTTGCACAATCATGAAGAGTTAAGCGCCTTTAGTCGGAATCTATCTAGGTAAATAACCCCTCGATGATCCTTCGATGATCCTTAAATGGACCGTTTAATTCAAGATTTTACGTACCTAATCTGGTTTCACTCATAATCTTCTAATAACACGAAATCGTTAACGGAAAACTAAATCTTTAGCTGCTTCTGTACAATCAAATTGAGCTTTACCTTATACCATGCATCGTTTTAAACCCTGTAATGAAATCTCAGGGACCTCATCTAATTGACTCCAGTACCTACATAACCAAACATGAATTATGGGTCTCGCAGTTTCTTAAATCAAACGCTCTACAGATGAAGTCTAACATTTTTGACGCATTATTTGCTGTCGTTGAATTCTACGGCAATTGTCTACAAACTAGTGTTGGTCAGTCAGTTAGCTGTTTGAGAGTTTAAGAGCGGCTGTATATGACCTAATTGAAACAAATGCGGTTTGAATCAAGATTCGTGATTACCAAGTCCAAAAACCGGTAAAAGTCACCAAACTCACAATAATTTGAATAAAGAAAATCAAAGACCAGGTATCTCATCACAGTCAACAGCTATCATATCATAGCTCAACACAACACAATTACTACACTCGCTCTTCCCCATGGGAATAATATCAAGTAAGTTTTATTTGCCACAAGGTGGACCGATGACCTGGTGAGGGTCGCGGGTAACCGATGGATGCGAGACGCACAGGACCGGTGGTTGTGGCGACACTTGGGGGAGGCCTATGTCCAGCAGTGGACGTCTTTCGGCTGATATGATGATGATGAAGTTTTATTTTGACAAAGAGCTACCGCAACCCTGTTACAGACTCCTTCGTCTGTATCACTCTGGGATACTGCTACGATACTCTAGTACAGTCACTGACACACAGAACTCAGAACCTGTTCACATAAACTAAATTGCCACTAACTCATCATCTACTTCACAACGTCTATTGGTACTTTGCCTCGGGTGTCTTCTTCTCCATAAAGAGATTTTAAAACATGCCGACCGATAAGCTATGCACATTGGAACTTCCAAAAAGATACAATGTTTGCGTTAAACGTTCATGTGAAGGAGCTACGTTCACGAATTACTCTACGTTAATCTACGAACATCACGGTCATAACTGCACTGTTCAATTTGAATTAATAAATCTTATTTTAATCTCACCCGTATTAACTCACATACCGGGTAGGCAAACCAGTAGTGAGAATGGAAAAATCTATTTAGAAATTTTAATAGTATGATTTCTGTATGCCTGTAAACCTTTAATCATTGTCATTAAAATCAAGTTGCTGTTCATGATGGTTTACTTACTATCGAAATAACTAACTGTTGGAAAACGTACGTAAATGTAAACGTATGTAAGGAAAACTGTCGCCGACACGTTAGTACATAAGCCTGGGTCCAATTTTCACCAAAAACGTCTAAGTCGGAACATGACCTTGTGGCAACCTTGCCATGCACTATCTCATTCTAAAGTTCGCACTTAACAAAATGTTGAAACTATTACCGCCAATGGGAAAACTAAGTACTCGCTTTGTATTAAGTATGTAAAAATAACCTTGCACTATCAAACCAACTACTGCAGACATTTGAAGAATTTGGAAGCTTTTAAACTCACAATACAAATAAAATGGGAGCGACTCACCCAGTTCCAGACAGCTTTCAACGTTTTTACACCCCACAGATGTTGACAAGATGCTCGGCTACTGCAGTCTGCAAACTGGTTGCTGACCTTTGGTTTGTCACGCTCAGAACTGCTCAGAAGTTGCAGCTGCTCAGCAGTTATAGCAGCATGCGAACCGCTAGCCTCTTGCTAACTTCATCCACCGTAATACGATATCTGAAAACTGAGAAACACTACGAGAGTACAAGTTCTAACAAAGCTGTGGCTGAAAATAGAGCTTATAGGTAGTAGAAAACTAAACAAAACATTGGCACAAGAAAAGAGGCCCATGCCCAGCAGTGGGCAAAGCCCGGGCAATGGAAGATAATGATAAATCAAAACATGGCTTCTGCGAATAACACAGTTTTCAGAAAAAGCGTTAGGTGGGTACGGTATTGAGACTATAGCGCTTTATTGTCCCATGGAGGTATTTACGCCACTATAGTCCCAACAACAATAACACTAAACAATCAAGTCTATTACTCAAATAGCGATAGCAAAATAATATCGCTTCATGAGCATTATATAAAGCATCGCTTAACCAGTCAACGTCAAAGCTATAGCGCTTAAACTACTACTACACTAAAGCGGTAGCCAACACGACAATAACAACCTCACTTTAGCGTAGAGCAATAAAACGACAAGACAACTGTCAAATATCGATAGTCGTCAATCATGAGACCGTAACCCTCTGTGAGTCAGTCTCCACAGCATAAAAATGTTCACCCGTAAACAAACAGAAAAATGTTAACTAACTAGCACCTCACCTCCACAGCAATAACTAAACGAAAATGGCTCACCAGATTGTCGTGAATATCCCCACACACTTCTCCTTGACCTGGCCAGTTGCTGTGAAGTTGCTTGCCTCCGTTTTAGACTGGTTATCCATTGTTCAGGTTGATGAGGGTAGTCGCATAAAACTCGACAAAAAGAAATCTTGACCTCGTAATTTTCCTTGAATTTTTCCTACGTTGAACCCAGATAGGTTATCTACGACAGGCATGAAGGCACGAAGCTTTTCAGCGCCTTACCAATGGTCAAAAATAAGCTGCACTGCACAATACTGCATCCTCGACGCAACATACCACCGTGATACCGCACTATGATCGGGCGTCAAACTTGGGTTTAACGGATCCAATTTCAGGGCACTTCACGGCACACATTGAGTTTTTAACGTCTGGACTAGCGTACACGTTTCAAGAAGAACCGCAATTTTCACTATCACTGTCACTATGTGTTTTGCATTTCAAAACGTAACGCCTCGTATTTCACTAGTATTGTCACGAATTTCCTTGTGGGCCATGTGAGTAACATCCCACGCCTGATGACGGAATATCAGAATGGGCAGCGGAGCGGTCTTTGTGATAGTCATCCATCATGGGCGTGTTATAGAAGAAACGTTGAAATAATAGCACGTTCGTGATTCATAACAGTCCCTCGTTTCATTCGATTACATTTGTAAACAAAATATACGGTAAAACACAAGATGAAACTAGATTACGAGCCAATAGGTTAGCACGCGTGCACTTCGTACGCTGTCTGTCAAAAGAATGCCAGCTGTCACGGCGTAGACGCAAACTTGCTACCCTATTCGGGGTTACCCGCTCATATTTTATAAATCGCCATTTAGATTCGACCAATTGAAATAAATCACCATTTTAATTTTGAATTTAACAATAATTACTATTCAACCAAATAACACAATCAGTCTCTCATGTTAAATCTTGGATTTACTTTTAATTTAGCTGCGCGCCGTCATAAAAGCAAAAATAGCATCAATTCGCCCCTTTTTCGCATTTGAGGTCCAAATACCAAAAATTAGTTAGTTTTTTTGTAGTTTCGGCGGTCATTCTGAAAACCGAAAAAAAATGTATGACAGTCGCACAAAATCGCAAGTTTTATAATATCAAAAGTTAAGACTCGTAACTATAAATTAAAACAATAAAAACGCCGGGATATTCTGGTCATTATTTTTATACACCTTTTCTTTTGCAAATCATCTCTAAAAAAACGCTATTAACCGACTTCCAAAAAAGGAGGAGGTTCTCAATTCGATTGTATTTTTTTTGTGTTACCTCTATCTTCGTCATTTATGAACCGATTTGAAAAATTCTTGCCATTGAAATTTTATCAAAAACGGTTCAGCACTTTGATTTTTAAATCCAAATATCTGGAAAAAATATGTGGAAAAATCATCCTTGTATACGTATTTTTGCTTTCCTGTGGCTTTCCAGTGGTGTTGTTAGGTGTGGGGTAGGTACCACTAAAAACTGAAAAATAAAAAACTTTGTCACATCTTCCGTCATCTTCTCTTGAGATTACTGATCAAATTAACGTATAGTCTTGTTTATTGGTTGAATATTGTATTATGTATATCTTTCAAGATATGATATAGTGTATTTTTAAAAATTGATCCAATAACATCTTTTGAAAGAACAGTTAAAAAAACTTTTTCACAAAAAAAACCGACTTACAAAAAAAACACTACAAAGTACAAAATAACTTTAATTTCGGAAGTCGGTGTTTGGTTGCTATTTAATTAATTAACACCGACTTCCGAAATTAAAGTTTTTTTTGTGAAAATGTTTATTTTAACTTTGCTTTCAAAAGATGTTATTATGTGAAACTATTTTACTTACACCATATTTTATGCAAATAATGATATCTATCTCTATATCTATACTTATATATACTGTCTATACTGAGCTAGTGTCGTTCTTAGACAGCTTTATAATTTTGACACTAGCGGCGCTAGTTAGAATCTCTACATCGCCCATGATGACACATCTTTTTTTTATGAAGGCAATCGATTGGAATTAGTACTTCAATGCAATCGATTCTTTAAATCGACTATTGATATACTGGTAACACAAGACATCAAAGGTAATAACAAACTATACGGTCCTCACTAGCAGTACGTCGTGCCTAGGGATATCGGAAGTCAGTTTGTTACCCTGTTTTTGCTTTAATTTTAACTCAATTCTCTCACTTCACTCAATCTATTTACGACCTTAACAAGATTAAATGTAAAATGAAATTAACTAGCTGGATCCAGGACTTAAACTACCTTGAAACTGAAAAAATCCTAGCTGTCTCGGTGTAGATCACGATTTAAATAAATTAGTTAACTAGGCATATACTTTTCACATAAATATTATATATTTATATGTCCAGGCTACAGAAACTTCTACATCCTCACTCACTACACAAAACCACACTCTACACTTTCCTTCATCTCCACACAATACTAACCATACTAACACTATATAGATTTAGAATCATTTTAATAATTGTAATTAAAGTAATTGTAAGTAATTTGAGGCTCGAAAGGCTGCCCAACTTAAATGGGACTGGGCAGGACATGTCTGCCGCATGCCGGACAATCTGTGGGCCCGTAAATTACAGGATTGGTGCCCTGAAACAGCGAGACGAGGCCGCGGCAGACCACGAAGGAGATGGCGGGATGACCTGGATGTCTTCCTTACGAATTGGAATGATGAAGCACAACACCGTGAGCATTAGAAGGAGTGGAGGGAGGCCTTTGCCCAGCAGTGGGACAGTACGGGCTAGTAATAATAATAATTTAATAATTGTTAACTGACTCGCGACCACTGTCTGATTCGGAATATTATGTAACCTAAAGGGTGGAGACCTGGTGTCCTGAAATACGGGCCACAAGCCTAGTTTAGGCACCAGTCTCCCGCAATATACTTGCTGTATCCACCTGTTCCTTAAAATACGTACTCAATGTGTATTGTGGCGAGAAAATAAATAAATTATTATTATTATTCTCTTTATTTATTGATACACATATATTTTACATTTTTAAATATTTCTATAAAAACAATAAAAAAACATTTAAAAATATAAAAAATAGTAGTCCGCCGGAGTCGGGAGCGAGGTCCAAGCTACCGGTGGTTAGGGCTTCAGAGAAAGGAACTTCCTCACAATACGAGCCGTATCGAGGAGTACTGCCTTCTGTATCAGGCCCTTTATCCAACTGCGCAACGCCAGCTTCGACAGATGGTCGTCGAAGCTTTTGGCCATCAGGCCATTGCCCGTAACGACCATCGGCACAATGACAGCCGAGTCCACATTCCACATGTCGACAACCTCGTGCGCTAAGTCAAGATACTTGATTTGTTTTTCTTTCTCAGCTTTCACGAGGTTCTCGTCATGTGGAATGGTAACATCGATTATCATTGTGCGGCGCGCTAATCGGTCTATCACCACTATATCGGGTTTATTAGCGACGATATTTCTATCAGTGATGATAGACCGATCCCAGTACAACGTGACATGGTCATTTTCGAGAACTGGGTCGGGCACATACTTGTAATACGGTACCTCAGAATCAAAAAGTTGGTATTTCAAAGCAAGTTGCTGGTGAATAATCCTGGCCACTTGGTTATGTCTGTGCAAGTACTCGCCGTTAGCCAGACGAGAACAACCAGAGATAATATGTCTGATGGACTCACCCGGACGGTGACATGCCCGACACACGTCAACCGTCCCGTCCTTCATGATATGCCTCCGGTAGTTGTTCGTCAAGATAACTTCGTCCATAATTGCACAAACTAAACCTTCAGTTTCTCCGAAGAGATCACCGAAACGTAGCCAGGCAGTGCAGTTTGCAGTCGGTGTGCAGTCGTGTGAACTGCACACCGACTGCAATCGGACTGCATGGTTGGTTTGCAGTTCTATTGCAGTCGTGTCAACTGCATTCAAACTGCATCCGAACTGCAAATTTGCAGTTGGATTGGAGTTGAAATGCGGTCCGTCTGTCTAGAGCCTAACGCTTCCGACATACCCAAATACTTATAGGTTTCGGTCGAGCTGAGGGATCTAACCTGTATGGAATCCGAGAGTTGAATTCCCTCAGAAGCCATAATCTCCCCTTTCTTTACATGCATGACTGCACATTTGTCCACACCAAATTCCATCCTGATGGCACTACTGAAGTTTTCAGTTACCTTCAGTGGCTCCATCAGTCGCAAATTGTTGGGGGCAAAGAGTTTCAGATTATCCATGTAAAGGAGGTGAGATATGGCTTGACCACCTCTTCTCAACCGATAGCCTAGGCCTGAATCCTCCAGCAGTGTGCTAAGAGGATTCAGAGCTAAGCAAAACCAAAGTGGACTCAAACTGTCGCCCTGGAATATTCCCCGTTTAATCCATACAGGCTCATCATTCCCTTGAATCGGTCGACATCCTGGATATCGAAGGACCGTTTTCCATTGCCTCATACATGACTCAAGGAAGGCGCGTAGAGTTGCATCTATTTTGTACAACTCCAGCACCCTCATGAGCCATGTATGTGGCACAGAGTCATAGGCCTTCTTGTAATCTATCCAACATGTCGACAGATCCTTACGGGATCGATGAACCTGTTGGCTTATGGCCATGTCTATGAGAAGTAGCTCCTTAGTGCCGCGGGACCCTTTCCTACATCCATTCTGAGAAGCGGACATAATTGAATTATTCTCAATGTGATCATTAATTTTCACTCTCAAAATGGATGTAAGAAGTTTATAGACCGTCGACAAACAAGTAATCGGTCTATAATTCTTGGGTTCCGCGGGACTACCAGTCTTATGGAGCAGGTGGGTAACGCCAGTTGTTAGAAACTGTGGTAGCGACCCAGACTCTAAGGATGATTGGAATTGAGATGCCAGGAGTGCGTGTGAGCTGCTATACCATTTGAGCCAGAAGTTATGCAGTCCGTCCGATCCTGGAGATTTCCAGTTTGGTAACGGACGGACTGCTTTGGCTACATCCAATGGGGTGATGTTAATAAATTCCATTGGTGGTATAGCTTCACACACGCGCTCGACATCGCGCATCCAACCACCTTCGGCATGACAGACGGGCACCGACCAGATGTTTCGCCAGAATGTACTCGTGGCGATATCATCCGGGCGGCACACATCTGTCACACTTTGTTCAGGTCGCTCCCAAGCTCTATACACCCACCTCTCATCGCTCTGGAACATACGATTCTGCAAGTATCGGTCAACCCGCCGCTTATACCGCCGAATACGGTTTGCCCATGCACAAACTTTCTGCTTCAGGAAGTCGATGCGCTCTGTGACACGGGTCGTGTTTTCTCGAGGGCTGATTCCAGTCCCCGAAAACGCCCGCCTCACAAAGCGCAAAACACGTGGCCGGGTATTGCCCTCCCTGAAGCAGTATAGCTTGCCGATGAGTGCCCTAGCCTCATCGATACGCCGCTCGATCCTGCACTGCCAGGCTGGTACAGCAGGTTTTGGTCGTATAGCCTCGTCACAATTTGGAAATTTGACGTTTGCTATACGACATGCCGCAACAGCCCCGCAATACAGGATTGAGTGCGTATCAACGAGGTTCTCGCTGCATTCGAAGATATTCTGAAGCAGCGAGTCCAAGGCACATTGTATTATTATTACTAATTAATTTTTAACATTAGTTCATCTACATCTATAATTGATTTATAGTTATATTAGAACTAGTATCTGTTTACTGTTTTCATTGGATTTTAAGAAATGTGCAATAAAATCATTATGCTGTTGGCTAACCTTTTCGAAAATATAGATAGGTAAACTCCCACTTTTTTAACTAGTGTGAATGTGTAGGCAAAATTTGTTAAAATTTAATTTTTTAATCGACTTCAAACGGAAGAGTTTACCTATTCGGATGTTGTATAAACATCCGAATAGGTAAACTCCTCCGAGTGTCAGGGGCATCGTAATGGACACTTCGCAAAAAGGCTACACCTAGTGCCATTTTAGAGGTAGCGGAACAGAGAGTTAAGTCCCGCAAACCTCCATTGAAAAGGGAGGCTCCTCCGACCAGACGGTTGGTTTGTCTGGTGGGTAACTGCCCGAGAGTTGATATTCGGGCATTGCATGTGTTCTAATCGCACGGTAAACTTTGATATCGCGATTTAGGATTTTGTAGTTAGTTCGCAGCTGTCGAGATAGATGGCGCTGCGAGTCTCATTTGTTGTGATGTTGATTCTGCTACGTTGATTTTTGTGGCGGCATGAATGCCACTACACCATCAACTAAATTGTGAAAGTCATTAATCTCGCTAATGATCGGTTCTAAACGCGCAAGAGCGTTGTGCGTAGTACGTCACTGCCTTCACATCTTGCACACACATACACAAGGCTGTGACGCCGCGCTGCACTTGTATACTATACCTAAATGTACCGCGGCAACAGAAATACATTATCTCATCATCTGTGGAAATTGCAACTGTCTGGCTATCATGGTTCATGCATGAGATACAGCCTGGTGACAGATGAACAGCGGAGTCTTAGTAATAGGGTCCCGTTTTTAGGTACCCTTTAGGTACGAAACCCTAAAAATACTTTAAAGAATGAGGAAAAAGCTGACGAAATGTCGGATCCATGGTATTCGTTTGTGCGTCGGTGTCCCTTACACCCGGTAAAAGTTTTTTTTACGCATGTTTGGGCATCATCATATCAGCCAAAAGACGTCCACTGCTGGACATACGACATAGACATAACAACCGTCTTCCAACGCTGCGTCTTCCAGTACGCGGTCGCCATATCATCATTTCTGATTCGATCACGCAAGGAAACTTTGAGCATTGCCCTTTGGGTGACTTTGAGCCTTCTGATGAGGCCCATTGTGAGCGACCACGTTTCAGTTTCATAAGGCATCACTGGCAACACGCACTGGTCATAGACTTTCGTCTTGAGACACTGTGGTATGTGAGACGAGAAGATACCGCGCAACTTCCCGAACGCCGCCCATCCGAGTCGGATTCGACGGTTGACTTCCTTCTCGAAGTTAGCCCTACCTAGCTGGATCGTTTGTCCCAGGTAGCATCAACAACTTCGAGTGCAGAGCCTCCAATCTTGATAGGAGTGTGTGCTACATGGGTATTTACCATGACCTTGGTTTTGTCCATGTTCATTTTAAGACCCACTCTTTCGGAAGCTCTACTGAGGTCATCGAGCATTGTACTGAGGTCCTCCGTGGTCTCAGCCATGACGACTATATCGTCGGCAAATCGAAGATGAGTGATGTACTCGCCATTGACATTAATGCCTAGCCTTTTCCAGTCCAAAACCTTGAAGACGTCCTCCATTGCGGCCGTGAATAGTTTCGGAGAAATTACGTCTCCCTGCCTCACACCCCGCTGCAGGAGGATAGGTTCTGATGTCTGATCCTGAAGTCGGACTGACATGGTGGCGTTTTCATACAAACACTTCAGCACCTCGATGTACCGATAGTCGATCTGGCACCGTTGGAGAGACTGCAGCACAGCCCAAGTCTCGATCGAATCGAAGGCTTTCTCGTAGTCCACAAACGCTGAGCAGAGGGGCAGATTATACTCTTCGGTCTTCTGTATAACCTGCCGCAGCGTGTGTATGTGGTCTACGGTGCTGAAGCCTTTTCGGAATCCGGCTTGCTCGGGAGGCTGGAAGTCGTCAACCTGCGTGCGAGACGGTTTGTGATGACTCTGGAAAACAGCTTGTTGTTACATGGATATACCGTAGGGTAAAACCGGTAACCCGGTTTCTACGACAAACAAATGTCTTAAAAACCATTTCACAAGAAGTCAACGAAACCTGATCACGAAAAATAGCAGTCAATTTAAGAAAAACTTACCAAAACTAAGTAGATAAACTGCACGGAAATAAGCATAATAGCTTAAGCACAATTTAGCTTACTCAATAATTTTAAATTCACCTTCCGAAAAAAACAACGTCACTTCGCCAGACCACTTTCAACAATTCCCTGAAAACAAATCTCTATTTTTACTTGTCAAAATGATCGAATGTCATTCAAAAGTATTCGTCTATAAATAAAATGAAAAAATCACCAAGGAGATTCGCGTCTCAAACAGAAAAATAAAAAGCATTGAAAACCTCCACCTATTTTTTTTGGAGTGATTTGAAGAATTATGTAGTGACCACACTACAGTAGGCACAATACCTACTAGCCAGTATACTATTGTAGTCTTTGATACCTACTTAGCCGCTTGCATGACACCATTATGACACGCGTTAATGACAGCTAGCTAGACCATAGACTTCGATGGCTGGATCCTACTAGATGGCAACGAGTTCAGGAATCAAGGATGTCGTTAAGAGCGTTTACGCGGTACGGCTTTTCATACAAACTTTCAAATCCTTATTCTTCAAAATGAATGAACCGATTTTAACGAAATTTGGTATGCATACGCTAGATATCCAGATCTAAATAGTTATCAGAAAACTTTTTTGAAAAAGATTTCAGAGGGAGAGAGAGAGCGATTTTAAGTTTTCTATAGAAAGTGAAAAATCACTATATCCTTCCCACTGAACTCTTTTTCAAAAATGTTTTCTGATAACTATTTAAACCTCGATATTTAGCGTATGCATACCAAGTTTTGTTAAAATCGGTTCATTCATTTTGAAGAATAAGGACTTAAAAGTTTGTATGAAATGACATACGGCGTACACGCTCTTAAGTTTGAATCGACCAAAGACATGCAAGACACAAAATTGACTGCTGCGCTGCGTGTCGCGGGTTCGATTTTCGCGTGGAACAAATATTTGTATGGCCTACAGTTTTTCCGGGTCTCTGGCTGTTTGTGTATGTGAGTTTGTATGTTTGTAAACGCACCCACGATGCAGGAAATTCCTAGTAACGTTTTATTTTTTTTAATTAATTCAAATATTTAACATCTTTTAAATATTTTTTTTACTTTTATTTGTTTGCCCTAAAATACTACTCACGCCCTTTTAGGTTTACTTTATTCTCATTCAATCGTTACAAATAATGTTTCTCCAGGCGTCCTTTTTGTCCAAAAATCGTCCCATTCCAGTGAATCGTCCGACTCCGAAACTTGACGCAGTTACTGGCAACACTGTGTCTCTGACTGAATTTCTGAAATCGACAGAGAGACGTACCTACCTACATATTATTTACGACTTCTACGAGAAATTCTCTGCAGTGCATTTTCAAGTTTTCGAGAAAACCGAGCGGGTTATTAACTTACAATGAATGTCTCACGACCTATTGTATCCAGGCTGTTCCAGCAATCTGGTAAGTTTTACGCGCTATTCGACTTCTGTATTTGAGTGAGGATCGATACTTTTGAGCATTTTCATAGCAAACATTGCTACAGATATGCACTTGTTTTATATAATGAAGGTTTCTGTTTTCTGGGAGCCTTAGACTTCATTTACATTGGAGTGTGGCTAAATATATAGATTTTTAAAAGTAGAATGTTATATAACATCTGCAGAGATAACCTAACTCTGTCAGAGTAGACAACTAGTTACTACTTCATAAAATCATAACTTATTATTTTCCTCCTAAAGAGGTAGGTACCGATACTATCCTCCTACTTCTGAAATTATTTTTTAATTAAGTGTTGGATACAGTTTAGGAATCACGACCATACAGTCAGATGATATTTTGTGTACTTTTTTAGTTATCTCAATGAATCAGTTTTTTTAACACAGTATGGTTTTAGTTTAGAATTGTTAAGTACTTCATACTTGAATTATATATTATCTATCTAGGTGTTATCTATATATATAACCTTAGGTAAAAATATGTATGCTAAGATTGGGTTTTCTGTTCTACATAACATAAATAACTGACATCTCCTCAATCTATCATCTCATACGGTTGCTTCTTTTTCAATGTGCACTAATTTACTCATATCACAAAAACAGCAGGTTAGATCATAATTTCACAGAAATAATGTTTAGGTCCTACATGAGAGTAGGATATCAGTTCCCTGCCACTGAACTATGCACACGGGTTTAATATACCATAACACAACACCTGTATGGATGGGATGGTATAATGAGGAAATTCCAGTATGGTTGATAAATGATATTTATTTTGTAAGTAGGTTATGGTTGTTTGTCATACGACTAAGCGCATATTTTGCGTGCAGTATGGTTTATTTATTTAAACTTCATTGGCAGGCTTAATGCCTTAGGCAATCTTTACCGGTCAACCAAGTTTCAATATGATTCAAACACACAAGTTATGATTAAAGCTTTGTTGTGAAAATGAACAGTGTTTTGAAACTGCCCCATTAGAGCAGTGAGAGCAGATGTGATGTGAATGTACTGAGTGTATGTGTGTGGTGTTGCAGTGCGGCGCTACCACAACGAGCACTTCAAGGCGCCCAGCATGGACGAGCTGCCCGTGCCTCGCGGCTCGTGGCAGGCTCACCACGACGCGCAGCAGCGCCGCTACAACCTGGCGCTGCTCTTCGGCGTCGCCTTCACCGCTGGCACCTTGGTCCTGGTAAGTTACCTCCACAGCAAAACAAAATTTCAAATTTTTTTTTTTGGGACAAGCCCGCCACACCACATTCCCAAACCACTGCAACTCCTGAAAGCCAGAATCAACGGTTTACCAGTGGCAACCACCAGAAAAAATCATATAAATTAACCTTTTATTTTAAGTAGTACCTACCTACATTCTATCAAATAAACGATGATTGATTACTACTTTGAGCTGCTATGGGTTTTTGGTTTCCGCACTTAGTCCTGATGTTGGACCATTGTACTGATTGAATTGATACAATTATAAATTAGCAACTGTCTGTCATGCCTAACCACGGTACCAATTGTTATGAAATTTGTCTGATAGGCATCCTGGGCCTTGGAGAAGCTAGGCTTCTTTTGAAATTGGATAATATAAATAGCTAATAAATATTATTCAGTATCACCTGATCAATATCTGGCTACAATGATAACATGTAATATTTTAAAACTACTGTAAATTAATCCAGAACAACTGGCACATAATTACCAAATAGGTGCTTGAAGTTTTTTAATGAGAAAAGTAGAATAGTATTTTAAATATGTCACACCACACCCGATCTTCATATTCACACATTCATATTGATAGTTCATTATAAACAGGTGATTAAAGGTTTATTATCACACTTATACTTTATAGGTTTATATTTTGTACACCAAGTTACAGTAGAACACTGACTCCTAAGTCACAGGGTCCCCTTAGTTTAGGAGGCAGGGTTTTTTTACTATTTGTGCATCCTTTTCCCAAAATCCAATGTACCTGTGTAAAATGTATTGGTTTTGTATACAAAGGTATTTTGTGCCATTACACTAATAGAATTGTTTGTTTCAGGCTAAGGCTTCCGGACTTGTGTACCTGAACTACTCTCCCCCCAAGTCCCTTGATTAAATGTCAGTGGAAGTGCATACATCCAGATGTTCAGCTTTTGTAACATAGCAATGACGGACACATGGCTGCACACAATTCAGCTTCCTAGAACACGGACATGTTACAAAAGCTAAGCTATATCAATGTGATAGTTAAATATAATCAGTATAAATAGTTACCTGTGTAATTTTTTATTATTTTAAAACATCCTTTAGGGTCTTCACATAAGGAAGCCTAAAGACCCTTAATTTTATCTGGTTTCATTTATACCATGCGCTATTAATTACAAAACATAATTATTTTATTGCTGGGATCTGTACCCACAAAAAACCGGCCAAGTGCGAGTCGGACTCGCGCACGGAGGGTTCCGTACCATTATCTATAAAAAAAAAGGGCAAAAATATCACGTCTGTTGTATGGGAGCCCCACTTCATTTATTTTATTCTGTTTTTAGTATTTGTTGTTATAGCGGCAACAGAAATACATCATCTGTGAAAATTTGAACTGTCTAGATACAGCCTGGTGACGGTCGGACGGACAGACAGCGGAGCCTTAGTTATAGGGTCCCGTTTTTATCCTTTGGGTACGGAACCCTAAAAATATTTAAATCTTGATTGCAAGATATATTAGGTTCAATCCATGGTCCGGAGCGAGGAGGCATGGGAAGCCGTCACCTCCTTTTGCGAAGCAGTAGGTAATGCTAGTGAAGGAGGAGGCGGGCCGCGTGAGGGAGAGACAACCCTCACGCCTCCCCCCCCACAGCCGCCGGCCGCGGCATGGGGAGACGCACCGAGCAGAGGGAGTCGCTGGGCGATTCCCGGCCACCGTAGGCCGTAGGTGCGGGTCTGCGGACGGTGAGCGTCTTAAAATTGCGAAGATAATAAAGTTTCCGCTGCGCTGACGTTTGGCTATTTTATGAAAATCACAAACATGCCAAAACGCCACACGAAGTCCCGGATCTAGGGGGAAGGGCAAGCAGGGGCTAGGGTTGCCAACCATACTGTCAAAAACAGTATTATACTGTTTTTCACTTTATAATATAAAGTGAAAAACAGTCCGACAGTAAAAAGTATATTATACTTTTTACTGTCGGACAAAAGAAAGTATAAAAAATACTGTTTTTACATCACTGGTTTAGTTATAGACACGCCACACCACACAGTCACTCGATGCAGCGCAGGCAACGAGGGATCGTTTCAGAATGAAAACGCAACTGTCAATGTCAAAATTGTAGATCATTTGTCTGAATATGGTCTGAATGGATGATTTATATTCAGAATTAAGTTCAAAGTAATTCACGAAAGCTTATCAGAAGACAAAAATTCAAAAAGTACTGGCGAAAAGTGGAAACATTTGTTATTAAACACTTTAGAAGAATTTAAAAATATTAGGTACAAAAAAAAAATCTTACCTATATATTTTCTGTTCCCGCCTCAGCATTTACAGAAAGAGTTCTTTCTGTCATGAATGCATATAAAAAGATCTTCTATAAAAAATTAGCTCCTCATTTACTTTAATTTTGATTTCACTTGCAGTAGTGAGTAGTGAAGCTTATGAAGCCTTCAAAAATGACACTAAGGGCCAATTTCACCAATGAAACTGAACGCGATCAACGAATAAACCACGTTTATGAGCTGTCAGTGTCATTACTTTTCTATGGAATATTTACACTGACAACTCTTGAACGCAGTTTAGTTGTACTGATCGCGTTCAGGGGCTCGATTCTGCTATTGCAATCCTGTCTCAATGACCGGTCAGTGATCGAATATTTGACAACTTTGACAGTTTTTGTATGGGAAATGTGTCAAAAGTTTGACGTTATACGTCAAAAATCGATCATTGACCGGTCATTGACACACGATTGCAATAGCAGAATCGACCCCCTGTTTCATTGGTGAAATCCACTCTAAATTGCTGTTCTGTGAGAAGCAGCAATTTTTTTTTAAATATTAAAAAAATAAAATACTGTTCATTTTATTGAAATACTGTTGATTTTCTTTCTCCATCCTGAATATACTGTATTTTTTGCAAAAATAGTTGGCAACCCTAGCAGGGGCCGACGCCCCGGGCGGCAAGTTCAAGGGGCGCCAAACTCACATGTTTGAAAAAAAACTTATTCGATGTGGGTGGTAAAATTATTGAGCTTTCTACGTTCGCTCTTGAATTTTGCATTCTCTTGAATCTCTATTTTTCTGCATTGAAGTCGTAAAAGTGACTCCTAAGCAACGACCAGCCTCCTTTTTTTAATAATGCTTAAAAAATTGATAAATTATTAAAAACGTATGGTCGAATTTCGACCACTAAGTAGATAGTTAAAATAGTTATTGAAAGGTTCTTAATAATGGTTATAATAACTAGATGATATATATTTGTGTAAGACCTACCCACAGAGTACCTACATTATACCTACTATACTGAAAGACCTACCCTACACCCTTCACGGTAAAGCGTGAAGCTCAAGACCGATCGCGGTGGAGGATATCTGTGGACGCCCTCTGCCCCAGCTAGAGGACATAGGATATTAAGTCAAAGTAAGTCAATATGTTGTGTATGAACAACTATTCACATGTAAAATTTCAGCTCATTACACTACATAGAACAACCGAATTACACGGATAAACCGACCAAGTTTGAATGGCTACAAAAAGCGACCGTGCAGTAGGTATGTATCGTTATTGTGTTTAATAGATTTGTACCGATGCGTACACCATAGTTTAGCAGAAAATAAAACAACTGCAACTAACTTTGTACTCTAAGAATGTAGGTATTAAAAATGACATCTGTGGGAACACAATTCTTAAACAAGGTAACTAATAACTTTCGTGACAAAATAGTAGGTCACTTGTTTTTTTCTTTAACTAACGATATTATTATAATAATAATACTTGCATCTGTATTTAGAATTAATGCAATTAAGTACTTTTTAGAATACTTATTACAAAAAGTTACAGCAGGTACCTAATTATTATGTCCTTAAGTTACCTATATTCTGCTACTTCCAGCATACAAATATTTTGATGTTACACGATACTAAATACGATAATAACTTATGTTTTGACTGTTTTTCCTTTCTGGAACACACTGTATTGTATGACATCCGATTGTAGGAATTTTTAATGGAAAAGCAAAATAAAACATTCCAATATTTAGTGTATTAATGCAACTATTCACATGTAAAATATCAGCTCATTATCATTACTGGGTGACATCAAATCTGTGGTGAATCTGTGACTGCTGGAAAAGTAATTTCTTCGGAACTTTTGTCATTTTTTTTTTTAAAAAAAGCACATTTTTTATGTTTTGACATTTTTTCCTTAATGTATATCAGCTACCCATCATCACCTTTAAATATGAGAACACCTTTCTGGAACACCCTGTATAGTGGTCCATTTGTAGTAAATTAGTGTATGTATTCCCAGCGGAAAAAGGTCGATTTTCTCAATTTCAGTTAAGCAGATATTTAGTGTATGACGTCGTGTAAATGTGTATGGTAAGTACGAATTTGTGCATCCAACCATTGGGGAGTTATTCAACAAAAACTGTTTCCGCTGGAACTACGTCATCCCAGCGGCACTTTTTTTTTCCTATGGACGTACAAGAAAAAAAATACATGCAATAATTAGTGTGTGATGAGAGGTAAATGTGTATGTTTAAATGAAATTTGTGTGTCTTAAAACTTCGAAGATATTCAAGTTTCCGCTGCGCTGACGTTTGGCTATTTGATGGAAATCATATAAATCGGTTTAGTGCAGAGTTGATTTTTTTTACGCACGTTGCTATGAATTTGTGTATAATGTTTGTGAAAACAGATTTTGAAAAAAGCATACCGTTTAGGAGATATACACGTAAAGGTGAAATATGGTTATTAGGTCTTAGTACTTAAAATAGGAACTTTAGAGCCTAACTTTTAACGTTTATTTGTATCTTGTAAGGGTTTACAACGTCTTGCCAAGTTTCATTTATGTGCGCTTAGTAATTAATGAGCAATGGCATAATTTACTACGAATGGACCACTATATTTTATGACATCCGATTGTAGGACTTTTTAATGGAAAAGCAAAATAAAACATATTCCACTATTTAGTGTATTAATTCAACTATTCATATGTAAAATTTCAGCTCATTACGCTCAATTATTAAAGAGATATAATAAAAATACCAAAACAACCGAATTACATGGATAAACCGACCAAGTTTGAATGGCTACAAAAAAGCGGCCTTGCAGTACATAGAGCTAACGTTCTAAAATTTCCAGTGTTTTACCATTATTGGACTAGTACAGGTCGGAACACAATATTCTTGACCTGGCTACGGATACGTTTCGAAACGCTTTACTTGGCATCACTGTTACCATTGCGATTATATTATTTAGGTACATCGAAATTGAATTGTTCAATTTTAATTAAAACGTCATTCGAAATGTGTCGAGCCAGGTGCCAAGTTAACGCGTACGGGTAGTAGTTACAAACAAAGACTACAATAGTATAGGTACTAGTGTGCACCCAAGGACAACGTACGTATGCGCTGTTTATTTTGCCGCAACGTAATATTATGTACCTATTGGACTCGGTTATTGACATAGTGTAAGTGACTGTGACATACTTATTGAGCCAGTAGTGAGAATGATTAAAAGATAAACAAGGTAAGTACTTCCTAATAAAATACCTCATGAAAATGTTATCTGTTGGAAGGTAGGTTCAAGTGACACTCGTTGTTACTTACATCTCGACGACGCCGAAAGCCTAAAAGTTGTCTATATCTGCTATGTATAGATTCCAGTGCATACCTACAGTTTTTATGACAGCCATGTAAATACCTATAGTTATTTGATGAAAGTTGGTTCAGCTGTTCAAAAGTTGCAGTCTCTTATTCGAACTTGTTTCGAATAATAATATGTGTAGGTAGGTACCTTTTATTTTCTAGGTAGGTACTTTGAAGTGTGAGACGAGAATTTCGTTTGTTCTTGTTTGCATTTATTCAAACCACAATTAATAGGTATAATCCCGCAATAATATTACGTAGGTACCTACTTATTTTTAACCTGTCAGGCATTGCAAGCGCGAAACACAGAACAACAGTCAAGCCCCCGCCCGCATTTTTATATAATACAAGCTGTTGCCCGCGACTTCGTACGCGCATATCCCGTTTTTTCCCGTTGGAATTCCCGTTCCCGTAGGTATTCACGTTCCCGTAAGAATATGCGCTAGAACGTAGGTAAGTAGATCAGTACTGCACTACACTATAAACCTACCTTTAAATTGAGTCAATTACTTAGTACTGATCTGTGATTGTAAGACATACTTATTTGTTGCTGTAAAAGCTCGAACGAGAAGACCAACTTCCGAAAATTTACTAGTAGGTACTTAATACTTAAGATTTACCTATAGGTACATAAGTATTTGAGCTTTTACAGTAAGCAACGTATTTCTTATTTATAAAAGACTGATTCTTTATATCAATGTGTGGTGGCGTTGTTAGCGGCACAATAAATCTAACAATAATTTGATTTTAT
The DNA here is from genome assembly GCA_947386135.1 of Melanchra persicariae. NCBI lineage: Eukaryota > Metazoa > Arthropoda > Insecta > Lepidoptera > Noctuidae > Melanchra > Melanchra persicariae. Next base: position 499,836 of record OX376655.1, on the reverse strand, counting down.
TTGATGTTATTATTACTTTGTTAATAATGTTTTTTAATTTTAATAGTCAGTAACTAATAAATAATTTTAAGAGTACAAAGTTAATGCAGTTGTTTTATTTTCTGCGAAACGATTGTGTACGCGCCTGTACGAATCTATTAAACACGATAACGATACTATACTGGAAATTTTAGAACGTTAGCTCTATGTACTGCAAGGCCGCTTTTTTGTAGCCATTCAAACTTGGTCGGTTTATCCATGTAATTCGGTTGTTTTGGTATTTTTATTATATCTCTTTAATAATTGAGCGTAATGAGCTGAAATTTTACATATGAATAGTTGAATTAATACACTAAATAGTGAAATATGTTTTATTTTGCTTTTCCATTAAAAAGTCCTACAATCGGATGTCATAAAATATAGTGGTCCATTCGTAGTAAATTATGCCATTGCTCATTAATTACTAAGCGCACATAAATGAAACTTGGCAAGACGTTGTAGACCCTTACAAGATACAAATAAACGTTAAAAGTTAGGCTCTAAAGTTCCTATTTTAAGTACTTAGACCTAATAATCATATTTCACCTTTACGTGTATATCTCCTAAACGGTATGCTTTTTTCAAAATCTGTTTTCACAAACATTATACACAAATTCATAGCAACGTGCGTAAAAAAAATCAACTCTGCACTAAACCGATTTATATGATTTCCATCAAATAGCCAAACGTCAGCGCAGCGGAAACTTGAATATCTTCGAAGTTTTAAGACACACAAATTTCATTTAAACATACACATTTACCTCTCATCACACACTAATTATTGCATGTATTTTTTTTCTTGTACGTCCATAGGAAAAAAAAAGTGCCGCTGGGATGACGTAGTTCCAGCGGAAACAGTTTTTGTTGAATAACTCCCCAATGGTTGGATGCACAAATTCGTACTTACCATACACATTTACACGACGTCATACACTAAATATCTGCTTAACTGAAATTAAGAAAATCGACCTTTTTCCGCTGGGAATACACACACAGTAAATTATGCCATTGCTCATTAATTACTAAGCGCACATAAATTAAACTTGACAAGACATTGTAGACCCTTACAAGATACAAATAAACGTTAAAAGTTAGGCTCGAGTTCCTATTTTAAGTACTTGGATCTAATAACCATATTTTAACTTTACGTGTATATATATATATATATATATATCTCCTAAACGGTAACCTATCATCAATCCGAAAAATATTTGACCGAATTTCATTTCACCTAAAACTTTTAAACTATTATCGCTTCGTTTGTTTTTACTTCATCGAAGTCACGTCTGCCACTGTATCAGTTGACCTATTATCAATTCGACTTTTTTCGTTACTCCGACGTTTCATTTGGTCGAAAAACTTTTTGTTCGAAGTAGGTTATGTTTCCGAACATTCAAATTAATTTAAATGTAATGGCACATACTAAATCAGTTGATTATGAACAAAAGTGGTTCCAGTAAGAAGCATGCAAACAAGGATGTTTGCTTCAAGCATGAAGCATACAAGCAGGCATGCAGCATTCAAGCAGGCATGCAGCATGCAAGCAGGCATGCAGCATGCAAGCAGGCATGCAGCATACAAGTAAGCATGCAGCGTGCAAACAAGCATGCAGCAGGCATGCATGATGCAGGACGCATTGTTTCTGTCACGGCTCCGGCGCTGCGGGGTTTGTGCGGTCCCACGCGACCTTATCGTCGCAGACGGTTTTAACGCTGCTCCTCAGCTCGCGGGCCGCCCCACCCCTCCGCGCCTACGCGGGCTTAAATTACACTCTAGGGGTAGGGCAGACAAGACTGCGTGAAGTCGGTTTTGCATGGTTTTGCAGCGATTCGTTTCTGTCACTAAATTTTGTAGCACAGCATATAGACTTTTTATGACATTATTTTAATTTAATATTGAAAATGCTACCAAGTTACGGGTTATATATTTGTGACCAAATAATATTCCATAAAATGTTTCAATGTGGTGAAAATATGGCAAATGAAAAAAGTCCAAAAGATGCTTCGGCCAATAGCAAAAAGTTAATTTGTAAATCGGCGAAATATAGCTCGGTAAGATGATCTGAAAATAATGTGTATGTCAAATAATGCATATGGCAAAAAAGACGTCGGTCAATAGTTAGGTATAATAAGTAGCAATTCGGAAAAGTGATCGGTTCCCCTCCTAAACGGTACACTTTTTTCAAAATCTGTTTTCACAAACATTACACACAAATTCATAGCAACGTGCGTAAAAAAATACAACTCTGCATTAAACCGATTTATACTTTCATCAAATAGCCAAACGTCAGCGCAGTGGAAACTTGAATATCTTCGCAGTTTCAACACACACAAATTTCATTTAAACATACCTACACATTTATTTCTCGTTACACACTAATTATTGAATGTATTTTTTTTCTTGTACGTCCATAGGAAAAAAAAGTGCCGCTGGGATGACGTAGTTCCAGCGGAAACAGTTTTTGTTGAATAACTCCTCAATGGTTGGATGCATAAATTTTTACTTACCATACAAAAATTACACGATGTCATACACTAAATATCTGCTAACTGAAATTAAGAAATTCGACATTTTTCTGCTGCGAGCCTGCGACTACACACCCAAGTCCAAACGACGGTGTCCGTTTGGACTTTTAGCAATATTATTCAATAACGCATGCATGTACACTTTGTATGGTTACTATAAGCTACAAGAAGGATCGAATACAGTTTTCAGCGAGCTTTTACTTTTCATTAAGGCTCAGCGATATTTTTTCAGTTTTTCGAAAAAGCGCGATTACTTACTTGAAAATTATAAATATTTCCTTAATCTAATTCCGTCACAAATACGCACAAATTCAGAGCTACTCGTGTATTGTTTATTCTACTTGCGCACATACAGTGATTTTAGAGATAGGAATACGATTTTGCAAAACGTTACTGCACCAGGTAATGCAATATCTCGAAAACCTGAAGACGCACAAATTATATTTTCGGCGCACATTTATACACAAATATAAGCTCTCTGCCTATGCACAATCTTCCTCTCTCCGATCATTCGTTTAGAATTTTCCCGCTGGAACAACGTCACTCCAGCAAGAATCGTTTTCTCCGGTTTTTTTTCCAAAACAAGACGCACAATTTTTTATGTGGCGCACATTTACAGAAGATTACGCACTTATTATACGTTCCACTCATGTCACTCAAGGAGTCTCTTTCCAGCTGCAGTAACGTACTCGGGAAAGTCTTATGTCAAATAGTCTGGAGAATCCTACCTTTTGTTCAAGGATGGGAAATCAAATGATTTCTTCCGCTCTGGGTGGAGCGGAAGGGAGTGTCAGATTCTTACTGACTAAAACCCATCTGTATTTCTTCTATGCCCTTGCGTTCCAGGGCCGCGGTAACTCTTTCGAACATATTCCGCAACAGAGGATGCTACCTACATACAAAACACACACGTCAAGCGTACGTTATTCCAGCTGGAAAGTGACTCCCTAGGCCCTGGAGGCTCTCAGTACCTAAGAGTCTGACACTCCCTCCCGCTTTACCCAGAGCGGAAGGAGTCTTTTGATGATTTCCCATCCATAAAAAAGGAGCCACTTTCCAGCTGGCGTAACGTACTCACACGTCACACATTGTAATAACGGACCTACAAGGTACGTTAAAGATGGTGAATAAGAGGAAGTGATCAAATAAAGTACATTACTAAGTAATATCGATTTTATAACACAAAAATCTAAATATACAAATTTTAACAGTATAAAATTTAGTTACATAGCTAAATACCTGTGATTATTTACTAGAAATAATATTTCTTTTAGTCCTATACTAGCTGATACTGTGTCCCTGACACTGGCATGGCCACCATCAGGGATTTTAATTTTGATAACACAAAAAATTAGTCGCTACTCGCTAACTAGTTGAAATAACTCGCCAAATATAAGAATAAGTCGGTCACTGGTCCAAAAGTTTATAAAGGCTTATAGGTGGCCGATCTGGACTCCTCAGCCTGGCCCAATTGTTCACCTATTTTTTTTCTCAAATTTAGTCGCTAATTAGTCGGAATCAGTCGCCAAATATCAGAATCTGTCGGTCACTGGTTCAAAACTTATACCTAAGCGTTTCTAGATGGCCGGCCTAGGGAGATTCTCCCAACTTGGCCACATTTAAATAATCAGTAATGTGGTCAAACTGGGCGATCCTCCCCAGGTCGGCCATCTAGAAACGCATCGCGCAAATGTTTTATGTGTTATCAAAATTAAAATCCCTGATGGTGGCCATGCCAGTGTCAGGGATACGCTGGTACTGATAAGAGATACATTCAACTGTAATCAGAGGGCCTAGCACGAATGTTTTTGAAATTATCGCGACAAGCTTTTATTATAATTTCAATTCTGTAAAGTCATAAATGAATGTGGTTAATGTGATTTAAAATTTTATTTTGATCTTTTTAGGGCACTTAAATAAAAGCTTTTTTTATATTAAAAATTCACTTACGTTAACGTTACTATACGTCAAAACATTCGTGCTAGGTCCTTTAGTAGTACATGGATGCGTACTTACAGAGGTACGCGTCTGTACATCGCACGTCAGTGACCTAGCCTACAGCGGCTTAGCTAAGCATACAGCAGTGCGATTCTGTGAACATGTCCAAGTGAAAACTTAGGCGAAGTGAACGACAAGTGAGCTGTCAAACCATACAAACAAGATGGTATGACAGCTCACTTATCGTTCACTCCTTCTAAGTGTACACGGTGAGATGTCGACAGAATAGACCGGCAGGCGTCGTCGCAGCGTCGTCGAATCTCGTGGTCAGTGCTCGCGCGCGATGTCGGAGAAGGCGTCGAGGATGTGCTGCGTCGTAAGCGGCAGAGCCAGCCCCGCAGCCGGGTAGCACGCCGCGATGCGCGCCTGCACACACACGTCAGTACATACGTTGCAGACACGCGTTAGTACAGTACGCTGCACACGCACGCGTCAGTTCAGTTCGCTACACACACACGTGTCAGTACAGTACGCTACACACGCACGCGTTGTACAGTACGTTACACACTCACCTGCAGCGCCACGTGCTGCGCGATGAACTCCTCCTGCATGGCGCGCCACACCACTTGCAGCAGTCCGCCCTCCTCGCTCAGGTGCTTCTCCACGGTGCGGTACAGCCGGTGTAGCGACTTGCGCACTGCCATACACACATTAGCATGACTTAAATTATACAATTTTTATTGGCTCCATCTTCATTTTCGTTATTAGCGACTCCGAAGGACAAAAATGTCAAGGATCCACAATCAACATACAGGGTGTCTAGTATAAATAGTACGATATAGTGCTGTGGGTGATAGCTTGGGTCAATACCTATCCGCAAAATGTTACGGATTTACAGTCATACAAAATATCGAAAAATCTCTACATTGAAACAGATTTTTAAGCATCTCGTAATGAAAAATTCCTTTTTGTTTCTTCCGCGCGGTTTTAGTAAATACTCCATAAACTTCAACGCCCCTTCTCCTGTATATTCTGTGGAGACCATAGAATATACAGGAGAAGGGGCGTTGAACGGACGGAAGGAGGCCCTTGACAATGTGCCATTCAATTAGCGAATGCGACTGTCGAAATGCCAAAATGTAGGAATTTGATCACGTGACATTTCGATAGCATCTGTCAATCCCATACATTTTTAACGAATTGACAATCGCTTTCGCCACGCTACCGTTGACAGAATGTAACTTGTCTCGAGCCCAGCCGGTCGATTCTGTCGACATCTCACGGTGTTCACCTAGGCGGAGTGAACGACAATAGAGCTGTCATTCCGTCTTATTAGTATGGTTTGACAAGTCACCCGTCGTGCGCCCCGCCTGCTGGCTCAGTGCAACTGTTCACCCCGTCACGCGAAACATTTTCAGATGTTTTAATTATCCTTTTCACTTTTAGTTTGTTCATGGCATTCCGACGTAAATTGACAACATTTCATATTTTTAGGTGCCATAATTATATTATTCTGTTAAATGAAACTAGATCTAAAATTAAGACACCCGTATTTTATGGTTTTCATTAACAAAAACCTCTTTGAAATTTTTTCTATTCTAAACAGACGTAAGCGACATATGACGTCAATAAAACGATTGAATGAAGATATTATAACTATGCTCTATTTGGTGTCGGTCCGAAAAAAAAATGCCACTTCACTTCTCATTTTGACTATCTGGCGTTTGGATTTTAACCCTTAACTAGGCAAGAGAACATTTTCGTTATCTTGTCCAAAAAGGATAGCATCCTTTTTTTTCTTTACTTATGTGAAAGTTAACTAAATAAACGCAAAATCTGAAGTTTGTTGGTACCTACTTTTTAATACCACTACCGGTTATAAAAAATATTATACTTTTGACTATATTGTTACGCGCCAGAATTAATGCCGGGTACATAACGTTAAAAGTTACTACTAGCGCCATCTAGTATCGAGTAGCAGAACTAGTAGAGTCAACATCCTTCTAGACTTTTCTATGCTAGAACATTCTAGTTTTCGATATCTCGTTAGTCCGGACCGGTATGTACCTACTCGAACTTTATAGATGTTTCTATAGTAGAAGGTTCTGGAATTATCTACCGACCTGTATAAGGCCCGCATAGCCTGCGACCAAGTCAGTACTTATTGGATTTACGATACAAACGATAACTTCGAGAGCGATCTTCAACTGCGAATTAAAGTGATCAGTAGTGCAATTGTGTTTTATAATAAAATTAGTGAGTAACTTTGAATTTCATTGGCAGACTGAGACAGGCTTAGTATGTCACTGGCGGGAGGACGGCAAAACCAAATGGGCTCCCAGCTTCGCTACGCAGAAATGCTTAATACTTAGATGTCAAATTAAAAAGCTCGTAAATATTATAGGTCGTAGTTAACTGGTGTGAGTGGTGTCATGGTGTGACCTCAGACCAACAAAAAAAGGTAGACAGCGCACCGTGAACATCAAAAGTGAAGCCACAAAACCGTGCTCATTCAAGTAAATACACAGGCTCACGCACACACTTACACTAAAACCATGCTCATCGCTCTTAGTACGTCACGAGCCGTCGTCTAGAAAACATTAATAGAAAAAATATAATTATGCCTTCCTGTGTTGTAGAAATTTGTAAAATCAATAGACACGGAATCACTTTTCACCTGTAAGTACTTGAAATAACATCGTTTTAACTATGAATTTTAGGTTACTTGGAAGAACAAAAAACCTCAGCAAACGAAAGCAGTGACATTTAGTGCAAGGGTTGCCATAGTATGATTTAAAATTTCCCCATTCGATTAAACAAATTTGAATGATTTCTTTCTTCGAGTTATATTCATATTTTCTTTTTTTTAATGTATTTAATATTTTAGATTTGAAGTTTTTCAACACTTTTGCGAGAAAACAGTACAATTGGTAATGAAAAACACTTTTTGTTTTTAGATAACAGTCGTATAGAAAGTCGCAACAATCTTTAACGTTTCTAATATGAAAATAGCGCGAATTTGCAAATGGAACTATATCTTTCGTCTCAGTTTCTCTTTATTATTAAATTGAGACAAACGTATTGTGCAAAAGCGCTCTCAAGGAGGTTCGATCATTCAGCTTATTTATTCTCGTACTTATTTATACTCCTTTATTTAAATTAAAAAAAAAACTGTAAAGGATACGTACGGCGCTATTCAACGGAGTATGCGGTAAAAATGTACTTAGGTGAGAGTACCTATTTTACCGCACGTTCCATTGTGTGGTGCGTAATATTTAACTTTCGAACAATGTATACAGTCTTCGTAAATGCATTTCTTGAGCAAATTTGTTGAAAAATACTTTTTTTGTTCATGATAAATAATGTTTATTTTGTAAGTAGGTTAAACATAACACTTACACGTCAATGTTCGTTATGTTTTATCTTGATATTACCTGCTTTTTCTATAGTCAGTCATTTTGTTATGGTGGTCTTTTTGAATTTAATGGAGTTGATTGAAAATATAATTACCTATTTTATTTCAAAACAATTTACATAATGACTCATACCTACGAAGATTTATGATTTACGCTTTGACAACCTTTTATAACTTATAATTGAATGTATGTAGGTATGTGTGATGTATAAATATTATTTTTTTAGATATAGATCTTTCTAAAAAAATAAGTTATATTATTAGTATTATTAATACCATACTCAACAATATCTTACTTATGCTGACTTGCACAATATTAGCTTACCCTAAAATATTATTTCCCAAGTTATAGGAAAAAAAAAATGAAAAATGGCAACCCTTCGAGACACACATAGATAAAAAGATGGCTTCACTTTTGATGTTCGCAGTGCGCTGTCTACCTTTTTTTGTTGGTCTGAGGGTGTGACAAATAGACCGTCAATCTGTCCAGGTCCCCTTGGAGAAGATACAAATCTTGAATGTCACTTTAGACCATCTGCAAACAAAAAATCGGCCAAGTGCGTGTCACGCCACGCAGTGTAGGGTTCCGTAGTTACACTTCCTGTAAGCCATGACAAAAATAGCAAATTTTACTGTGACACTACCTAGAACTACATATACTCGTAAGTACACTTAGTTAAAAGTCATTTGCCTACTAAATTACTTGGAACTACGAAATGTTAACGTCATCAGTAACATTTTACAAATTGTCAACTATATACGTTAACTTGTAAATCATGCTTAGCTGTGATAGTTTTCCTTTTAAATTAACTTTACATATGTGCTAATAACATGTTTTTTTAAAAGTTATTAATTAATTGTATACCCATACCAAATTCCAAAGCGTCTCTGAGCTAAACCCCGGACAGACAGACGGACATGGCGAATCTATAAAGGTTCCTTGTTGACTACGGAACCCTTAAAACAACGGGTTAGTTACACCATTACAACGCCTGGACCGATTTTGAAGATCTTTGGTTTGTTGGATTGGTCCCTGTTCCGAGTAGCAGAATAACTATAAAAAAATAGAAAAAATAAGAGAATATTAATATTCAATAATTCGTACGCAACGCTATCTCTGATACCTACATGACAAACAAAACACGGCAAAAATTAATTATTCTAAGGCGGTACGAAGTTTGCCGGGATCGCTAGTAATGTATAAAAGAGGACATAACTAGATCCTTGTGGGACACCAAAGGTAACCCGTGTAGCATGAGAGTGGTACCCGTTAATACAAGCTGTTGACAGCGGTTGGTGATATAGGTAAGAGATGAACATATCGAGACTCCTCCGTGCCTCGGAAAGCACGTTAAGCCGTCGGTCCCGGCTGTCATTTATAGTTCTTTGGCAGTCGTTGCGGATCGTCAGAAGTCAGAAAATCTGACTCCACTCTTGCCAAGAAGTACAGTGTTACTCAGTTAATGGGTTGTGGAGGTCTGGTAGGCAGCCTCTGTTCGTAAAATTCAGCTGAATCCGGTTTGGCTGGAAGCCGTCCTCAATGAAGTTGGGAAAAGGCTAGGCTGATGATGATGAGAATCTAGGGACCCATGCTCCCGGACCTTTGGTAGGCGTACGAGAGGCCGAAGTAACTTGCAGAGGCCCCGTTACACATTTCTAATGGAAGGGGGCACCAATCGACGATTATCCCTGCATGCATTAAGAAAGTATTCCCAAGGACAATCCCCGGTTGGTACGGATTTACAGAACTATAGCGGGATATGGAAGCAAAGAAGTTGGGACAAAGGTTTGGCTGGCTAACTACAAGTAATACTATCTTGATTGGTCAAACAAACGGATTTCGACATTTTAAGTGATGGTCACAGCACTCACAGCACTCATAGCACTCACAGCACCAAGCACCGACACCTACATTCGGTGTCTTATCTATCGAGATTGTTAGTCGGATTGATAGTATTTGAGTACTATGGCTTATCTGTGAAAATATTTAGGTTATATGTCGATTGATTGAACCAATTTAAACAACATGTTTTTCTCAGAGCCACGAGCTGCTGACACGACAGAGCATCAAATGTTGTCAGCTCATAACTTGTCCGGGACGGTCACTTGTGCTGTGCTGTACGTTTAGGGGCACAGAGGGCAGCATACGAGGAGGGACAAGTTTGTTGGGTTCACAGAGGGTTCAAAGACTCAAAGCGACCACAAAAGGAAGGTACAAATTATTTAATATTGGGATAGCTGTCGTCGTAATCAGACTGTTTTAATCTTCGATCAATAATACAACTAGATAACGGGTCACGTACAAAATCAAAGCTAAATTCTGTCCGTGTGAGTACCTACTACAGCTTTTGTTTACTAGCATTTGTTAATAAGCGAACTGAGAAAACAGTTTTAAAACAATTTTTAGTTCAACCGAATTACAACCTTGGCACCTAGTTATAAAGTCAAAAATGTTCACAATGTTATGCTATACTTAGGATTATTCATCACAAAAAACGAGCAAAGCAATCCGCACTTGAGAGCCTACAGGCCGATTTCTCTTAGGCGCACGACTCACCACCGCGGGCCGGGGGGCGAGGAACATCGCGCGGCTGCTGTTGGTCAGTTCAAGGTCAAGTTGCGTAGGTACATTAGGGCGGCTTGTCTTGATTAAGGGAAAATATTCGATATCGATAAAAATGGATTTTAACATTATGAAAAATACTCAATTAAATCGTATACCTATTCCATATTAAATCAATAAATACAAAAAAAACATGTAAGTAAGTATCCTGTTATTGTTTTTTTTTTTAATGAATTAATTTGGTGTACTTTACCTATGTTTTTCGAATTAAGGATATCCGGGGGGCGGCGTTATTATAAATATTCAAAACAATCGGGGCCTCGGGGATGAAGTGCCTCGAATAAACAGCACTTTATTTTGATGGAAACCAATATTCCCTATTAACCTTATTTATCCACTTTTCTTTTAGTTCCGGAATGTTCGGAAATCTAAAATGAAAACATGTAGGTAGATATGTCAAACACTGAGATAAAAAAATGAATCAATATCGATATCGAGTTATCGATATCATCATCTATTACCGGTAACAGCACAGATTTTTACGACCAACCAAACCAAAGTATGCGCAGTCAAGTCAGTCAAGTGGTTTAAAAGTCTTTGGCCTCAACCGTAGAGTAAGTTTTATTTGAGACAATAAATATTTTTCATTTTCATTCAAATAATTGTTCTATTCTATTTGTAATTACCGAAAATAAGACACTCCGGCCGTTAAATTTCTCTTTCTGTCTTTTTCGGGCATTATTAATACAACTTTTGAATATACATTGCGGCATTGTGAAACGTGTTTACATTGCATTGGCGGTGCTTCAAGCAAGCACAATAAGAGCATACGTCTCAAGTGAGCTGTTATTAGTCGAGACGTATTTTTTTGCACCGACCCGATACCTAGCTGTAATTGTTGATCGAAGATTTTAATAATAATAATAATACTGTGGCCCGGCTGTCAACTTGGCTGACGTAAATTTTTCTCACTCCTTATTTTTGCTCAATTTTATTAAAAATAACATAACAAAATGTAAGAATCCACCGAAAAAAAAAGAAATAGAATTTTGTAGAAAGTCAACCTATACGAAAAAATGTTTGAAAATATTATTTGGCGACTCTGAAATGGATAACTGAAATGCTAACAAGAAGCCGGGCACGAACACTAAACACGCATCCAACATCTTCGGGTTCGTCGCCCAGCTCCGCCTCGCAGCCGCCGGGACCTGCGCCAGCCGTGAGTGCTGAGATTCCGTCGCTGCAGTTGCGTCGAGCTCGAGCGACGAATACTTGTCGCCGCCGACACCAGCACCTGCAGTCGGCGCGCACGAGGCCGGCCTCCGACCAGCTCGGGACCTCTGGCAGGGTCCCCGCTGCCGGTGGAAGTGTGCAGCGCATGCGGTGGACACAATCCATAAACGAAAATGTCATGCGCTCATACTTTGGGGCTACAGAGGGGGGAACTAACCTGACTGCGCAATGTGGTCGGATGCTCTCTCTGTTTCAGGTACTTGAGCTAGGTGTCAACGTTTCATCCTCGCGTCAATGCATCGGTGGCGCGAGGACGCGCGGGCGCGCGGGGAGCGACTGACGCAGCGACATTTTGAGCTGCGTCGGTCGCAGCTGCACAAGGTCCTGGTGGCGGAATGGCGGAACAGGCTTTCACGCCCTACCGCCGACCTCGTCACCATCGAGGCCATCCGGCCAGTGCTCGACCTGTGGCTTGGGAGAAGGCACGGCTCCCTGTCGTTTCGTGCGACACAGGTCCTCACGGGGCATGGCTGCTTCGGGAGGTTCCTGTGTCGCATAGGCAGGGAGCCGGACGCTCGGTGTCACCACTGCGTCGACTGTCGGGAGGACACGGCGCGGCATACGCTGGCAGAGTGTGCCGCGCGGGAGGAGCCGCGCCGTGCCTGAGTCTCTGTGGTAGAAAGTGATCTCTCGCTGCCGGCTGTAGTCCGTTCTATGGTCGGCGGTGAGGAGTCCTGCGACGCGGTGGTCTCCTTCTACGAAACTGTCATCGCGCAGAAGGAGGCTGCGGAAAGGGAGAGGGAGATGTCGAGTGCTCTCCCGGCCCGCAGCAGGCGCACTGGGCGTCGGAGGAGGGCGTACGCTGCCCTCCTTCGGCCCCCCTAATTGGGTCCAGGGGCGGCGGACTTGGGGATGTCCGTTGCCCCCCATTCATCTGGACCCGAGGTGGCGGCGCGTGGTGTTCCCGTGCGCCCCTCTGACGTCGCGGGGGGAGTTAAACACCTCACTCCCCCCGCGTACGAGATGTGGCCCGCAGAGGCGGGCCGGCACCAGCCGGGGATTACGGAAGTCGCATATGTTCCCGCGATCCCCGGCGTAGGTGGAAGATGGAACACCGGGGTGGTTTTAGTCAGTAAGAGTCTGACAGACCCCTCCGCGCGCCCCAGGGCGGAGGACATCCATGAGGATATCCCCCCGTAAAAAAAAAAAAAAAAAAGGTGTCAACGTTTCAGCCCAACGATTATCGGATCAGGTGCGGGTTATCCAGCGTAACCGTATGTTGGATGACGCCGTACTTGATAGACTGCGTCTGGAATCACGGAGTAGCCGTGTCTCGCCTGCTTCGCCACCGGCCGAAGTGCAAATACAACCCAGTGTTTCACCGCGGCCCGACCACGTTGGTGAAGATGATGATGACGTGGCTATATCCGTGACTACCCAATGCAATGAGCGATTGAGGGGTGCGTTGGAGGATGCTTTCCGAGAGTATAGCTCCACACCGCCTGAGCTTAGACCCCGTCTACCTCGCTTGCCCATGCATAACAAAAATAGGGCGCTGGTGTGTGCTCTAGATTCGCAGCTTTCAAATTATTTTGATAGCAGCGAAGACTTCGCCGATACCCACTCGATCTTGTACTGTGCGGCTGCAGCGGCATGTCGTGTAGCTCATATCAAATTTCCTAACACTGACAGAGCTACACGACCAGCTGTACCAGCTTGGCAGTGCAGGATCGAGCGTCGTATAGGTGAGGCTAGAGCGCTCATCGGCAAACTAATCTGCTTCAGGGAGGCATCAGCAACACTCGCCGTAGAGTGATGCGCTTTGTGAGGCGGGCGTTCCGGGGACTGATACTAGTCCTCGAGATTACCTGACCCGCGTCACAGAGCGTATCGACTTCCTGAAGCAGAAAATCTATGCATGGGCAAACCGTATACGTCGGTATAAGCGGCGAGTGGAGCGATACACTAAGAATCGCACATTCCAAAACAATGAAAGGTCGGTTTATAGGGCTTGGGAGCGACCGGACCAAGGTGTGACTGATGCGCGCCTACCGGATGATGACGCCATGCGTTCATTTTGGCGCAGCATCTGGTCGGTGCCTGTCAGTAACACCGAGGGTGATTGGACTCGGGAGGTCGAGCGTGCGTGCGATCCGATACCACAGATGGGGGCAATTACCATCAGCCCCCAAGATATAGCTCGTGCAGTCCGTCCGTTACCTAACTGGAAATCTCCAGGGCCGGATGGGCTGCACAATTTCTGGATTAAATGGTTTCAAAGATCACACGCTCGCTTGGCATGTCAATTCCAGTCTGCCTTAGAGTCCGGATCGCTGCCACAGTTCCTAACTACAGGAATAACCCACCTGCTCCATAAATCAGGTAGTACTGCGGAACCTAAAAATTATAGACCGATCACATGTTTACCGACGGTCTTTAAAGTTCTTACATCCATTTTTAAGGGGAAAGATTAACGAACATATTGAGAGTAATTCAATAATGTCTGCCTCTCAGAATGGATGTAGGAACGGGTCCCGCGGTACTAAGGAGCTGCTCTTCATCGATGTTGCCATTAGCCAACAGGTACGCCGTTCTAGAATGATCTGTCGACATGTGGGATAGATTATAAGAAGGCCTATGACTCGCCCTCTCCTCAACCGAAACTTACAAGTATTTGGGTATGTCGGAAGCGTTAGGCATCAATACTGCTGACATAAAACAATCGTTGAAGGAGCGCATCTTTGGCCGCCTGAACAAAGTACTTAACAGTCTTTTATCAGGCGGAAACAAGGTGCGTGCCTTCAACGGTTGGGTCATGCCGGTATTGATGTACTCTTTCGGTATACTCAAATGGACTCAGACGGAACTTGACGCCCTGGATAGGAGGGTACGCTCACTGCTTACTGCAAATCGGATGCATCACCCACGGTCATCGGTGATGAGGCTGTATATCCCGCGGAAGTGTGGGGGTCGTGGCTTCTTAAATCCTAATACCCTGCACAACCGCGAGGTATGCAGCCTTAGGGACTATTTCCTAGAAGCCGACGTGGGTATGCATCAGGATGTGGTAGCGGTGGACAAAGGCCTTACCGCGCTCTCCTTGGCTAACGAGAACTGGCGCAAACCTGTGGTATTAGATACTAATGACCGCATGGAGGTATGGCAGAGCAAGGAGCTTCACGGTCGTTTTTATCGGGTCCTACATGGGCCCGATGTAGACTTTTTAGCGTCCGTAGCCTGGCTGCGTTTTGGTGACCTGTTCGGGGAAACCGAAGGTTTTGTCTGTGCGATTATGGACGAAGTTATGATGACGAACAACTACCGGAAATACATTGTGAAGGACGGTACGGTTGACATATGTCGGGCATGTCACCGGCCCGGGGAATCTATCCGCCACATTATTTCCGGTTGTTCTAGTCTGGCTAACGGAGACTATTTGCACAGGCACAACCTTGTAGCCAGGATTATCCACCAGCAACTTGCTCTTCAATACAATCTTGTGGAATCGGAAGTACCATATTATAGGTATTTGCCCGACCCAGTTCTCGAAAATGGCAATTGCACATTGTATTAGGATCGGTCTATCATCACTGACAGGACTATTGTGGCTAATAAGCCTGATATAGTGGTGATAGACCGACTAGAGCGTCGCGCAATGATTGTAGCAGTCCCTCATGACGAGAACCTCGTGAAGTCTGAGAAAGATAAACAAACAAAGTATCTTGACTTGGCTCGCGAGGTTGTCGACATGTGGGATGTGAACACAGCAGTCATTGTGCCGATAATCGTCACGGCCAATGGCGTAATTGCCAAGAGCCTCGACCAACATCTCAAGAGGCTCTCGTTGGGCAGCTGGATCAAGGGCTTGATCCAGAAAGCAGTACTCTTGGACACGGCGCGTATCGTTAGGAGGTTCCTCTCTCAGGAGCCCTGACCACCGGTAGCTTGGATTCTGTTCCCGATACCGGTGGGCTACTATTTTTTAAAATTTTAAATGTTATTTTTTATGGAAATGTTTAAAAATGTAAATGATATGTATAGAAAATGAATAAAGGAAGTAATAATAATAATACCAGTAAAAATAAGAGTGGGTTGGATTTACCTTCGTGCGCGGGGTACATGGCCAGCACGCGGCGGAGCTCGTGCTTGCTGAAGGCGGCGCGGTAGCACACCTCGTCCTCGCGCACGCCCTGCGCCACCGCCTCCGACACGCCCTGCACACACGCGGGGCGTCAGACACACACTACACACGCACACCTCGTCCTCGCGCACGCCCTGCGCCACCGCCTCCGACACGCCCTGCACACACGCGGGGCGTCAGACACACACTACACACGCACACCTCGTCCTCGCGCACGCCCTGCGCCACCGCCTCCGACACGCCCTGCACACACGCGGGGCGTCAGACACACACTACACACGCACACCTCGTCCTCGCGCACGCCCTGCGCCACCGCCTCCGACACGCCCTGCACACACGCGGGGCGTCAGACACACACTACACACGCACACCTCGTCCTCGCGCACGCCCTGCGCCACCGCCTCCGACACGCCCTGCACACACGCGGGGCGTCAGACACACACTACACACGCACACCTCGTCCTCGCGCACGCCCTGCGCCACCGCCTCCGACACGCCCTGCACACACGCGGGGCGTCAGACACACACTACACACGCACACCTCGTCCTCGCGCACGCCCTGCGCCACCGCCTCCGACACGCCCTGCACACACGCGGGGCGTCAGACACACACTACACACGCACACCTCGTCCTCGCGCACGCCCTGCGCCACCGCCTCCGACACGCCCTGCACACACGCGGGGCGTCAGACACACTACACACGCACACCTCGTCCTCGCGCACGCCCCGCGCCACCGAGCCGAGCCTCACCTCGAAGAACTGCGTGAGCTTCTCGAGCGGGCGGCCGAAGTACTGCGTGACGTAGGCGCGCAGCGCGTCCGAGTAGCGCGCGCGGCACTCGCGCCGCAGCGCCTCCAACGCCGGCACGCGCAGCGCCGACAGCACGCCGTGCAGCCGGTGGTAGTTCTCTGCGGGCAGCCGTGCCGTTACAATAGTTTCTATTTTTGGTATTTTTTAAGAAATATTATTTAAAAAAGTTTGAAATAATTTAACAAAAAATAATAAACGGAATGATAATAATAATAAATAATTATTTAAATAAAAATCGAGTATAGAATGTCCATACCACATGATACATCAAGAAAAAAAAATATAACCATAATGCAGCTCAATAGGAAATTGGAATAGAACATATACATGCTGACAAGAAGTCGGGTACGAGCACAAACCGCACAACCATCATTTCGGATTCGCCGCTCGAGCGACGAATACTTCTCGCCACCGACGAAACCACCGCCTGTGCGTCGGCGTGGACGAGGCCGACCTCCGACCAGCTCGGGACCTCGAGGCGCCGGCCTCTGACACGGTGCCCGCTATCGGTGGAAGTTATGACGACGAACAACTACCGGAAATACATTGTGAAGGACGGTATGACATATGTCGGGCATATCACCGGCCCGGGGAATCCATCCGCCACATTATTTCCGGTTGTTATAGTCTGGCTAACGGAGACTATTTGCACAGGCACAACCTTGTAGTCAGGATTATCCACCAGCAACTTGCTCTTCAATACAATCTTGTGGAATCGTACCGTACTATAGGTACGTGCCCAACCCAATTCTCGAAAATGGCAATTGCACATTGTATTGGGAGCGGTCTATCATCGGTTTGGGATCTACCTCCTCGCGGTCCACCCCGGGCAACGGCACCACAAGCTTGCCTGTGGTGCAGCAGAACGATCCCACTTAAAGCGGTGATAGGCTCCGCAATCAGCCGCCTGGCTCGCGACCACCATCCCGCCGAAGTCCGACGCCAAGCAGCTTGCTGTGTTCCGTCGGAGTGCGGGAGTGCCAGTGCCATTGGGGGAGAAGGAGATTGTCAGTCGCTCTGCTCAGAACCGGTCTTGGTCGCTGGGCTGGGCTTTCCGGGTAACTCATTTTGGAGGGTAGCGGGATCCGAAGCACGGTACCAGCCGTTGGCCGACCGCAGTTAGTACATGCACACGTGGCTGGCGTGCTACTTGGGCCCCAAGTAGCACGCCAGCCACGTGTGAAAGGCTGCCCCGCCAACTAGCGAAAAATCCCGGTATGCTCCACCGTGCCAGCTGGCGACTGGATGGGAGGACCCGGTGGCCATATCTGGGGGGGTTCGGGCGTCCCCGCAGTCTCCAAATGAGTTCCCCATAGGTTGGTTTAGCTCTAGTGTTCCACTTGTTCACTGAGCAGCGCCTCGACAGTTCGACTTTTTCCCCAAACACTCAAAAACTACAATGACCAAAGCAAAAAGGAATAAGGTTAAACAACGGCTGCACTTCTTCCCACTCAAAGTGCACCTCACCAACATCAGGGGGTTGTACTCCCGAGCGGCCACACGGTTTCCTCTCATTCCGTCTGGTGCAGGTGCTGTCAGGCCACGGCTGTTTCGGCACGCACCTGCACCGGATCGGGAGGGAGGAGACTCCGGCGTGGTCCAGACCGCGGCGCGGCTCAGACCAAGCCGGGCACACCTCGAGGGTGTGCTGTGCCGTGTCCTCCGCCGCGCCGCAGTCTGACTGCGGAGATCGGACAGGACCTCTCACTTCCCAGCGTGGTCAACTCCATGCTGGAGATTGAGGGGGCCTGGGCGGCGGTCGCCTCCTTTAGCGAGGACGTCATCACGTCACGTCACCCGCGCGGGGTGCGCGGGTGCTCGGCGTGCTGCACGGCGTGCATCATGGTGCCGCGCTGAGCTGCATGTGACTCACCCATGTGCAGCACGGCGCGCGGGGTGCGCGGGTGCTCGGCGTGCTGCACGGCGTGCATCATGGTGCCGCGCTGAGCTGCATGTGACTCACCCATGTGCAGCACGGCGCGCGGGGTGCGCGGGTGCTCGGCGTGCTGCACGGCGTGCATCATGGTGCCGCGCTGAGCTGCATGTGATTCACCCATGTGCAGCACGGCGCGCGGGGTGCGCGGGTGCTCGGCGTGCTGCACGGCGTGCATCATGGTGCCGCGCTGAGCTGCATGTGACTCACCCATGTGCAGCACGGCGCGCGGGGTGCGCGGGTGCTCGGCGTGCTGCACGGCGTGCATCATGGTGCCGCGCTGAGCTGCATGTGACTCACCCATGTGCAGCACGGCGCGCGGGGTGCGCGGGTGCTCGGCGTGCTGCACGGCGTGCATCATGGTGCCGCGCTGAGCTGCATGTGACTCACCCATGTGCAGCACGGCGCGCGGGGTGCGCGGGTGCTCGGCGTGCTGCACGGCGTGCATCATGGTGCCGCGCTGAGCTGCATGTGACTCACCCATGTGCAGCACGGCGCGCGGGGTGCGCGGGTGCTCGGCGTGCTGCACGGCGTGCATCATGGTGCCGCGCTGAGCTGCATGTGACTCACCCATGTGCAGCACGGCGCGCGGGGTGCGCGGGTGCTCGGCGTGCTGCACGGCGTGCATCATGGTGCCGCGCTGAGCTGCATGTGACTCACCCATGTGCAGCACGGCGCGCGGGGTGCGCGGGTGCTCGGCGTGCTGCACGGCGTGCATCATGGTGCCGCGCTGAGCTGCATGTGACTCACCCATGTGCAGCACGGCGCGCGGGGTGCGCGGGTGCTCGGCGTGCTGCACGGCGTGCATCATGGTGCCGCGCTGAGCTGCATGTGACTCACCCATGTGCAGCACGGCGCGCGGGGTGCGCGGGTGCTCGGCGTGCTGCACGGCGTGCATCATGGTGCCGCGCTGAGCTGCATGTGACTCACCCATGTGCAGCACGGCGCGCGGGGTGCGCGGGTGCTCGGCGTGCTGCACGGCGTGCATCATGGTGCCGCGCTGAGCTGCATGTGACTCACCCATGTGCAGCACGGCGCGCGGGGTGCGCGGGTGCTCGGCGTGCTGCACGGCGTGCATCATGGTGCCGCGCTGAGCTGCATGTGACTCACCCATGTGCAGCACGGCGCGCGGGGTGCGCGGGTGCTCGGCGTGCTGCACGGCGTGCATCATGGTGCCGCGCTGAGCTGCATGTGACTCACCCATGTGCAGCACGGCGCGCGGGGTGCGCGGGTGCTCGGCGTGCTGCACGGCGTGCATCATGGTGCCGCGCTGAGCTGCATGTGACTCACCCATGTGCAGCACGGCGCGCGGGGTGCGCGGGTGCTCGGCGTGCTGCACGGCGTGCATCATGGTGCCGCGCTGAGCTGCATGTGACTCACCCATGTGCAGCACGGCGCGCGGGGTGCGCGGGTGCTCGGCGTGCTGCACGGCGTGCATCATGGTGCCGCGCTGAGCTGCATGTGACTCACCCATGTGCAGCACGGCGCGCGGGGTGCGCGGGTGCTCGGCGTGCTGCACGGCGTGCATCATGGTGCCGCGCTGAGCTGCATGTGACTCACCCATGTGCAGCACGGCGCGCGGGGTGCGCGGGTGCTCGGCGTGCTGCACGGCGTGCATCATGGTGCCGCGCTGAGCTGCATGTGACTCACCCATGTGCAGCACGGCGCGCGGGGTGCGCGGGTGCTCGGCGTGCTGCACGGCGTGCATCATGGTGCCGCGCTGAGCTGCATGTGACTCACCCATGTGCAGCACGGCGCGCGGGGTGCGCGGGTGCTCGGCGTGCTGCACGGCGTGCATCATGGTGCCGCGCTGAGCTGCATGTGACTCACCCATGTGCAGCACGGCGCGCGGGGTGCGCGGGTGCTCGGCGTGCTGCACGGCGTGCATCATGGTGCCGCGCTGAGCTGCATGTGACTCACCCATGTGCAGCACGGCGCGCGGGGTGCGCGGGTGCTCGGCGTGCTGCACGGCGTGCATCATGGCGCCGCGCTGAGCTGCATGTGACTCACCCATGTGCAGCACGGCGCGCGGGGTGCGCGGGTGCTCGGCGTGCTGCACGGCGTGCATCATGGTGCCGCGCTGAGCTGCATGTGACTCACCCATGTGCAGCACGGCGCGCGGGGTGCGCGGGTGCTCGGCGTGCTGCACGGCGTGCATCATGATGCCGCGCTGAGCTGCATGTGACTCACCCATGTGCAGCACGGCGCGCGGGGTGCGCGGGTGCTCGGCGTGCTGCACGGCGTGCATCATGGTGCCGCGCTGAGCTGCATGTGACTCACCCATGTGCAGCACGGCGCGCGGGGTGCGCGGGTGCTCGGCGTGCTGCACGGCGTGCATCATGGTGCCGCGCTGAGCTGCATGTGACTCACCCATGTGCAGCACGGCGCGCGGGGTGCGCGGGTGCTCGGCGTGCTGCACGGCGTGCATCATGGTGCCGCGCTGAGCTGCATGTGACTCACCCATGTGCAGCACGGCGCGCGGGGTGCGCGGGTGCTCGGCGTGCTGCACGGCGTGCATCATGGTGCCGCGCTGAGCTGCATGTGACTCACCCATGTGCAGCACGGCGCGCGGGGTGCGCGGGTGCTCGGCGTGCTGCACGGCGTGCATCATGGTGCCGCGCTGAGCTGCATGTGACTCACCCATGTGCAGCACGGCGCGCGGGGTGCGCGGGTGCTCGGCGTGCTGCACGGCGTGCATCATGGTGCCGCGCTGAGCTGCATGTGACTCACCCATGTGCAGCACGGCGCGCGGGGTGCGCGGGTGCTCGGCGTGCTGCACGGCGTGCATCATGGCGCCGCGCTGAGCTGCATGTGACTCACCCATGTGCAGCACGGCGCGCGGGGTGCGCGGGTGCTCGGCGTGCTGCACGGCGTGCATCATGGTGCCGCGCTGAGCTGCATGTGACTCACCCATGTGCAGCACGGCGCGCGGGGTGCGCGGGTGCTCGGCGTGCTGCACGGCGTGCATCATGGCGCCGGCCAGCGCCACGTACCAGCGGTCGAGGTCGGCGCGGCGCCCGCTGGACACGAAGATGCGCTCGCATGCCGCGCTCAGCGCCTCCAGCTCCTGCAGGAAGCTCAGCAGACCGCACTTCGGTTTCTTGGCCGCCTGTGTGTGGTAAATGAACGCTCAGTGCATATTAGCTAAAGTTTTTGAAAGGGTAATCTACAACCAAGTGTATGCAGCGCTGAGTCAGTCTTTTAGCCCTTCTCAGCATGGATTTCTTAAGGGCCGTTCAACAGTATCAAATCTGGCTCTGCTCAATGACTTTTTAACGGACAGCATGGACAATGGGGCACAGGTTGACGTCGTGATTTCAGTAAGGCCTTTGATAGAATTGACCACAGTATTCTTAAATCAAAGCTTGTTAACAACGGTATTACGAGGGGATCTTCTTCGTTGGTTTACTTCATACCTTGAAAACAGATCTCGAGCTGTCGTTATCAGTAACTACGTGTCGAGCTGGGTTTCAGCTCCTAGTGGTGTTCCCCAAGGTTCCTTAATGGGTCCGTTGCTCTTTATCATTTATGTGAGCGACATCGACTCGTGTTTCCATAACTCTAATTTACTGTTTTGCTGATGATATGAAGACATTTTCTGCAATATTATCTAAGGATGACATGGATGCTCTCCAATCTGACCTGGGGCTCGAGTCTGCTATTGCAATCGTGTCTCAATGACCGGTCAGTGATCGAATATTTGACAACTTTGACAGTTTTTGTATGGGAAATGTGTGATAAGTTTGACGTTATACGTCAAAAATCGATCATTGACCGGTCATTGAGACACGATTGCAATAGCAGACTCGACCCCCTGGCGCGATTGGATGATTACTGCTGAATTAACAAACTTGACTTGAACTTGAAGTTCTGTACGGTTTTTTCTGTTTTTATCCGTGAGAACCTGTAATTGGCTCTATGTATCATATACAATTGTTATTCATCTGATAAAACTGTTGGTTCTCCTACGATTAAATAAATAAATAAAAGTTTTTGAGTTCCACGAAAACACACACACACACCGAGAGCTCGGTCGTACCTGCTTGACAGCGTCGGGCAGCGCCGCCAGTCGCTCCGCCACGCTGCGGTCGGCGCCGCGCTTAGCTGCCACCGCCACCCCGGCCAGCGCCCCCCGCGCCCACCGCGCCTCCCCCGCGCCGCCCTCCGCCAGCACGCGCCGCCCCACGCACGCCAGCGCGCGCATGGCGCCGCTGCACACACACAGTCAGTCAGTCACAGTCAGCGCGCCTCCCCCGCGCCGCCCTCCGCCAGCACGCGCCGCCCCACGCACGCCAGCGCGCGCATGGCGCCGCTGCACACACACAGTCAGTCAGTCACAGTCAGCGCGCCTCCCCCGCGCCGCCCTCCGCCAGCACGCGCCGCCCCACGCACGCCAGCGCGCGCATGGCGCCGCTGCACACACACAGTCAGTCAGTCACAGTCAGCGCGCCTCCCCCGCGCCGCCCTCCGCCAGCACGCGCCGCCCCACGCACGCCAGCGCGCGCATGGCGCCGCTGCACACACACAGTCAGTCAGTCACAGTCAGCGCGCCTCCCCCGCGCCGCCCTCCGCCAGCACGCGCCGCCCCACGCACGCCAGCGCGCGCATGGCGCCGCTGCACACACACAGTCAGTCAAGTCACAGCGCGGTAGGGTTGTACTCACTAAGGGTCGTGGCGCTCCACGTGCGCCACTAGCGCGACCAGGTCGCTCTCCAGCGTGGGAAACAGCTCGCACATGAAGCGCCGCGATTCGCCCCCCGTGCGCCGCGCCTCACCGCCCTCGCTCCGCTCGCCATCGCCTCCGTCGCTCTGAAAATAATGTCGGACGTATGTAACACCTCGCGGAATATCTACCGCAAAAGAATTTTGCGATTCACGATATTACCTTAACGTCGATGTCCAAAAGGAAGAATTGCGCGCAGAAGTCTTGCTCGGCATTGCACAAGGTTTCCACTACACTCAGCACCTGCCGACAGATGACGTATTCAGCAGTGGCAGAATCAAGTATATAGGGAACGTGCACGAACTATTGGTGGCAGTACAAATCGACATGAGAGCCACAGTGTGGTTTGAAAAGTTTCTTTTTAAACCACACAGCTGTTATCGTGAAATTTATTCACATTATGTATAAGTGAAAAGTGAAGTTACGGCCATAAGTCGTTAGTGTAGTGTTGTGGTGGCGGCACTAGTGCGCTACTCACGGTATCGAGCGGCTCGTCGGCGCGGTCCGGCGGCGCGCTGGCCACAGTCGCGCGGGCCAGCTCGCATGCGGCGCGCAGCTCGCGCTCGTACACGCGCGCCCACGTGCCCACGTACACCTGCACACACACGCGCATCGCATCAGACGCATCAGAGCCCGCGCGCTGCACGCACGCGGCGTGGTCGCGCGGCGCGTACCTTGGCCAACGCGTCGAACGCCTTGTCGTCCATGTCCTTGAGCCAGCGCATGAAGGGCGCGTAGGGCAGCAGCTCGGCGTGGTGGCGGAGCGCGCGGGACTCGTGCGCCGCCTCGTTGCCAAGGTGGATGAGCGCGTTGTTGAGGTGCCGCGCCAGCGCCGCCGCCAGCTGCGGGCAGGGAGACGGTGAGCGGCGCGCTCGGTCCACAGCTCTCCGCATGAGCTGTAGCATGTGGAGTCTGCATCGCTACTTCATTACTGGATCAACCGAAAATAATCGTCTTGTGTAGCGGTCTGGTAGTCTGGTGGGACGGCCTCACCTGGTCGCGCGCGCGAGCGAGGCGGCGCAGGCGCTCGCGCACGGCGGCCAGGCGGCGGCGCGGCGCCGGCGCGCAGGCCTCCGCGCGCAGGGCTCCGCGCAGCGCCTCGCCCGCCGCCAGCGCGCGAGCGCGGCCCTCCGCCGACGTCAGCGACACCTCGGCCAGCGAGTCCAAGTCGCGCAGCGGCGGCGCGTCCAGCCAGGCGTACACGTCGCCGAGCTCGGCCAGCAGAAGGCGCGCGTTAGCATCGGCGCGCGCGGCATCGGAGCGCGCATGGGGCGCGGCGGGCGCGGCGCGGGCCAGCTCGTCGTAGCGCCGCAGCCGCTGCTGCAGCGCGGCGCCGGCGCCCAGGCCGGCCTCGAGCCGCTCGGCCAGCGCGGCGCCGGCGCCTCCGCTCTCGGTGGCGGCGGCCAGCATGCCGGCCACGTTGAGCGCGTCGAGGCGCGCCAGACGACTGCCGAGGCGGCGCACGCGCCTCTCGGCGTCGGCGTCGGCGGGCTCGGCGTCCTCCAGCAGCGCGCCGAGCGCCGCGTCCGACGGCGTCACATCGTCGCTGCCCTGCTACGCCCACTTTTTTATTGGAATTGTTATTCACCACAATTGCGGTTTTTTAGAAATTAAATTGTTATCATATCATAATTCAATTCTTTTTTATGGGTCTGAGAATTCAATAAAGAAAGTAAAATAAAGATAACACTCCAATATGTGCAATATCTGGCCATTCCAAAATTATACTCTGTGTTATGTTTATTTTTGTGCTCTTATTTATCTTTTTTTAAATTGATTTATATATATATATATATTCTTTCTTCTTTCTTTCTTTCTTTCTATTTATCCTGGCTATTTGACACAGAGACAAATCAAAAACCATGAAAACCGTTCCCACAGTTGCAGTTTGTAACAAACGCGACTTTGTTTTTTATCTCTTCCAATTATACTAGCTGTTGCCCGCGACTTCGTACGCGCATATCCCGTTTTTTCCTGTTTCCGTACGAATTCCCGTTCCCGTAGGTATTCACATTCCCGTAAGAATTTCCGTTCCCGTAGGAATTGCGGTTCCCGTATAGCCGTACAACCTTCGTCATAAATCATAAATGTAGCATCATTAAATACAAAAAGAATTCTCGCCGCGTCGGTCGCCGTGGCACGCACGCTCGATGCATTTCTTTTTCGGGCGGCCGCGCGTATGCTGAATTATTTTAATTTTACATTATCTCCTAAACGTTGAGTCCAAATAACATGCTGTAAAGACAAAGTTTATCTTCATAAAATTATCTTGATGATGAAGTAACTTTCGCTTGTAAGGATTAATAATCTATACTAATATTATAAAGAGGAAAGATTTGTTTGTTTGTTTGTTTGAAATGACTAGGCTCCGAAACTGCTGGACCGATTTGAAAAATTCTTTCACCAATAGAATCCTACATTATCCGTGATGGTCACAGGCTATAGAATATTTTCAAAAAGTTAGGGATCCGTATGAAAACTTCGATAATGTAACCCAAGGTGTGAAAAAATCCTTATATCGCGTATGCTGCGGAATCTATTGACAATAGAGCAAAGTGATGTACTACAGTTTTATAGATGTCATCAATGTCTACAAAAAAGTACGCGATACCATAAGTCTAACTATTATGGTTAAGTCACCATGACCGCTTTTTGTTCCAGAGTAATTTGCTATCAAGGATCACTCCTAAGTACTTGACTTCTTCTATTAGTGTTAGTTTGGTGTTAATTCGTTAATTCGTCGATAAAACAGTTTTCCTGGGAATTACGCTTGACTCAAGGCTATAATGGGGTCCTCATTTAACATCTCTTGCAGGACGGCTAAGTTCAGCAGCATATGCTGTTAGGAAAATCCGCCAATTTACGGATGTTGATACCGCGAGACTGGTCTATTTTAGTTACTTTAACAGTATCATGTCTTACGGTATTCTACTATGGGGACGGGCTGCAGACATCGAGTCTATTTTTATTCTGCAGAAAAGAGCCATTAAAGCCATATACAAACTCGGCCGGCGCGATTCTCTAAGGGAACTGATTAAGAATATTAACATCATGACGGTACCTTGTCAATACATTTACGAAAACATCATGTATGTTAGAAAGAATTTACATCTTTTTAGTAAAAGAGGCGACAGACATAATTATGGTACTCGAAATAGGGACCAATTAGTTCAACCAGGTTTCAGACTGGCTAAAGTAGCCTCATCTTTTATGGGGTACTGTTTATAATGTTATAATAAAGTACCTCCCCATATATTAGAACTAAATGAGACAAAATTTAAATCTTGTATTAAACGCACACTATGCAGGCAAGCATATTATAAGTTATGGGAGTATATTGAAGATAAAAATGCTTGGCTCAATGCTGGTCCTGCTCCACAGCCACTAGGGCGCACAAAGTAACCTGTTAGCATTTGGAAATATTGTTGGACCGGATGAAGATTGTAAGAATGCAATATTTTTCATTGTATAGACTCAAATTATTTAGCATTGTATAATTTCATGCATTAACGGCACATGTGTGAGTACCTACTATGTACCTCAAATTTAAACTATAATGATCATTTTGGGTAGGTCACTTGAATGTATGGCGATTGGGGATGTCATGCTCACTCAAAAGTCTGGCTGATGGTGGCGTATGCGGTGGATTATGTGGCTCCCTTAAAAATGGTCGAGCCGAATGGTGCTAGCGTATGCGTCATGTTCGTGAACGGGCGCCGTCAGCTGAGACTGGTCATCTCTCGGCAGCCATGGTCTATTTTAATTATTTCTTTGAATTGTTTCTTTTTTACTCCGGACTATTTTATCCTGCACGTCTTTTACATCGTTCTCACATATAATTTCAATATGAATGATGTAACCATAATTTTGTAACAAAATATTATTTTTAAAAGAGTGTCCGTGGAGTTTCTTGCATGTTCTTCTCCATAGAGATCTACGCTTTGGAACGTGCAAATAGCTTCATCTTTTTTGACCGACCGACTTTGACAATTCAAAAGTGCCTGTAAATGGTCTAATTGAAATAAATGCTTTGACTTTGTCTGTTATAGGTATTTTATGTTTATACTAGGCTGATTTTAACATTCACTTCAGTAGGTAATATGTGTGTTGAGACTATTCTGTAGTACCTACACGCTACGCATATAACTTTATATGGAATCACCATTCGAATTCTTAAAAGACGTGATCATGAAATTTCACATTTCCCGAGGAACATTGTAGGGAAATGGCAATAAAGTTTCAACACTTTCAACTTCCCATATTAATCGCTGATTTAGGTGTGTCACTACGTATATTTAGCTTCAAGCAAACTAACAGTAATATAACATCTGATCCATTTCTGTCTTTTTGCGTATCTAACTTTTTGCGTATTTGGCATTTTGCATTCCTAACTTTTTGCGTATCTGGCATTCTGCGATTCCAGACAATATGCGTGTCTGACATAGGGCGTATAAATCGCGTTGAGCTCTGCGATGAGCTCATGAGATACCTACAGTACACAATAGATCTCAGCATTATGTACAAATATAACTATAAAATTGGAATCATAAAGTCATACAGCGATGCCAACCACGCAGGGGGATATTGGAACTGGAAGATCGATTTCTGGAGTACTTTCCCTGTATGCCGGAGGGCCAGTCTCCTGGATGAGTCAGAGACAGCAAAGTGTCACTATTTTGACAACCGAAGCTGAAGTGATTGCTGCCATTAAAGCTGCAAGAGAACGTGTATGTTTGACTCGGCTCATAGGAAGTCTCGTACAACTTAAGGGTCTTCCTTCTTTACTAGTGGATAACGAAGCAGCAATAAAGTTGGCTGAGAATCCAGAGTTTCACCGACCCACCAAACACATCCAAACACGTCACTTCTTCTTAAGACAGTGCCAGTGTCAGTGCCCTGACGTGTTTGTAGCAACCTACGCTGATGATGCCGCATTCCTGGCCTGTGATCAGGATGCCAACTTGGCGAGCAACATGCTGCAAAATCAACTTGACAGGACCCATGACTGGTTAAACAAATGGCATATAAAGGCAAGTGCGGCCAAATCGCACCACATCACCTTTGCACTCAGACATGGAAATTGCGCCCCGGTCAAACTGGGTCTGGACACCCTACCACAGTCACCGTGTGTAAAGTACCTGGGATTCTACTTGGATCGTAGGTTGACGTGGAAGGATCACCTAAAGAAAAAAAGAACAGAAATAAACTACCGATTCAGGAACTTGCTCTGGCTACTAGGTAGACAATCTTCACTCACCCTGAGTAACAAACTTAGAATTTATTGTTCCATCATAAAACCAATATGGACAAATAGGATTCAATTATGGTCTTCCGCAAGCAAATCAAACATCATGTGCATTCAAAGAAGTCAAAACAGCATCCTTAGGGTCCTAGCAGCGGTGCCCTGGTACGCTCGCAACTCAGAAATCCACGAGCACCTGGAAATCCCAACGGTCTTAGAAACACTATCGCGAAAGCGTAGCACTATCTAGAGAAATACAAAGACAGATTAACCAACCATCCAAATCCCCTATCACGTTCACTATTGATGCCAAATCATACCAAGAGACTCAAGAAAGCTGATATTGTGCTGCCTGATTAAGTAGTATTGGACATTGGTCCTTATTCTATAAAATGTGATGCATCTTTCCACACATCTGATCATAGTCAGAGCTGACTGATAGCAGATAAGAACAGAAAAAAAAAAAAAAAACTTCTTCTTAAGAGAGCTTGTGACTAATGGAGAGCTGTTAATAAAGAAGGTGTCCAGCGAACTTCAATTAGTGGATCATCTCACTAAGCCGTTGCCCAGATCTAGGTTCCGCAAGCTTGTGGATATTATGGGATTACATTGAGAGAAGGTGTTAAACTTAATGCATGCAACCTTTTTAAAATGAGTATGTAAACTTCTTGAAGTGCAATGTGTGTCACCATAAAGATTCTGTCATGTTTTTATTAGTAAGGTCTGAGGGCTAAGTGTGAGTTTTTTAACGCATTTGATCGTGTTAACGCTTGTCAAAATTAAAAATAAATGCTACAAGACACTGAAACTGGGATTGTAGGTGTTTTAATTTAACTGATATATTTTAAATCGAGACTAAATAACTCGTAAGTAATACAATCATGTTATGATTAAATTACATTTTGCTTTTCCTGTTTTATTTTTTTTTTATTCTGTGTGCCCTTTGCCAAAGGGCACACAGAATAAAAACCACTCCCCCAACATATTCCAGTCCTCCCTACTTTCATTTCTCACTCTATCCATTCTTAGAAATCGTAAATAGGTATCGTAAGGCGTACAGAGCAGGAGAACGAAATAACTCGTATGAACCCTGCAGTAAAACTGACAAGGGGGCAGCGCCAGCGACTAGCTCACCACGTCGGCACAGGCTTGCTCCTTACTGCTCTCCCATTCACGTTGCAATGCCGGCTCTTCGTACTTCATATTGTTACAAGCCGACGATTCCTTTTTTAACACGAATGATACTTTTCGCAGTTCCAATAGCAGTACTATTGTGAAGCAAAATGTTTTTTCAGCTATAAATGCAGCGTGAGAATTTCAACGTAATATTTAAATTAACTTCACTTGTTAAAGCGTTAATGCACGACGTGATCCGTAGAAACAAAGTAAAATTGTGTTTATTTCTTTTTATTTTAGTTCTCAATACCAAATCAAAATCAACATCAACAAACTATTTTACCACAGTCATATTTTACACAACAAAATCTCTCTAGTAGAGATGGGAAAAAATATCGAAATATGTAAATATCGATATTTTTCCATCCATCGATAAATATCGTCGACATTTTTCATCGCGATTATATCGATTTTTTTTTTATTTTAGAGTGTCGAATTGGTATTAATTTCGATATATTTTTTAACGCAACTCTTGTTTCGTGTTTAATTTTACTAGATACTCCTTGCATGCTCCCCACGCATAGTTAACTTTAAAAAATCCCGTCACAATCTTTATGAAATACAATATAATAACAGTAACACTAATGGCTTTGAGCGAAAATACTAACTTTTACTATAAAGCCGTGTAGCAGTGTGAGACGTATAGAACCCCTGAAGTTAACAGATAATTTTATTAACAGTTAGTGGATTTTTTTTCGAAAAATCAATTACAAAAAATAAAACTAAAAATACACATAGAAAATTAAAAAAACTATAAGTACTATTTTTTATATATTTTTTTCTGTGTATGAATAATGATGCGAAAAGTGACGATATATCGATGATTTTCAATAGAAAGTCTTAAAAAATGTCGGTCGATACAATAAACATCGATATATTTTTTTCACTTGCCCATCCCTACTCTCTAGTCACTGTCACTGTCAAGAAGGGATTGGCAAAAAAATATCGATGCATTTTGATATTTTTCCAAGCAATTATCAATTTATAACCATGTCGTCTAGGTATATTTTCTATCGCGATATGTCGATATTTATTTTAGAGTATCGAATTCGTATCAAATTCAACATATTTTTTTAACGCAACTCTGATATCGTGTTTTAATCAGTTAGACTATTGGCTGCGTGCACGAAAATACTAATCAGTGTCAGAAGGAGGGTAGCCCGCGAAATTCAAGTTTTCTTACGTTTTTTGCAATATGCAGGTCAGTATCAGGTTGTATGTTGGTCAAAATATGATTCGCGGCCGTAGCAAGTACGTATTTACAGAACTGTAATAATTAAAATCTCAATACAATTCTCTCAGTTCGAATTGATGCCAAATGTAGTACCTATTTCATGAAATCATAACATTTGGCATCAAATCTAACTGAAGGAGTAGAAGTCGGTTATGAGAACCTCCTCCTTTTTTAGAAGTCTGTTAAAAAACGTCGAAACGATAAAATCGATATTATTTTTTTTCATCCAGCATTTTCTGTCAAAGTATGAATAGCCATACTATTGTAGTCTTTGGAATGACCATTGACCATAGAGCGCAGCATTACTTCACTCCAAACCATAGACATTCCAAACAGTAAAGCTTAGACCGCACCAAAGACTACAATAGTATACTGGCTATAGACACACAGACAACTCTACCTTATTTTTTAATACTAGGAAGTGGTCGAACTCAGCGCCATCTAGTTTTGAGTTAAGGGAACTAATTTATATAAGTAAATGTATAGGTTGGTAGGTGTATAGCTGCTGTCTGATCCTTTATGATATTAGGTTGAGAGATGGGTGTATCCGCTATATACTACAAACATACGTACTATATAAAGGAAAAAAAAAACCACATAATTGAAAATTAAACCATTTTATTTAGAAAAACATCACACATTTTACAATAACATTGTATTTATTTATTTAGTACATGGAGGACTTACAGCTAATAAAAACAAACAAAAAAGGTAACTATAGTCACCAGAAAGCCAATTACAAATCCTCACGAATAGACTTAAATTATGTTTATGAGTATGTGAGCACAAAAACAAAACAAACGCTTTACACAAGAAAACTCACACAAAATTACAATAAAGCAATATAAATACCAAGCTTTCAATAAATATGTCTGAAATAATAGAGAAAATAAGAAAAGTAAAACAAATAATAAAAACTTTCCGCTACTTGAAAAATTTGAGGCTTAAGCACCTCCTGGCCGAACTCACACCAATTGTAAATGGATCCAAATCATGTTCTTTGCATAGATCATTGAAATTCCTGCTTGCGCGCACAATATAACTGTTCCGTCTATAATTCGAAGATGTATGAAGTACACGTATGGGTGGATTAAAACGAAATGTTTTACTTGGCACATTGAAATAAAACTTTGACATTAACTCAGGGCTATCAATATCGTTATTGAGGATTTTCAACATGAACAAACAGTCAGCAATTTTACGTCGATCTATCAGTGGTAACAGATGATATTTCTTGCAGAGTCCAAGATACTCGGTTGACTGATATGGAATCTTTTGATGAAAACAAAGATATTTGATGAACCGTCTTTGGATGTTTTCAATACGGTCAATGTATTTATAATAACGTGGATTCCATATCTGAGACGCATACTCAAGCTGACTTCTTACAAAAGTGCAATACAATATTTTTAGTATTTTAGCATCTGTAAAACATTTAGAGATCGATCGGTCGAGTCGTATTATAAACCCAAGCAGTTTAGAAGCTTTTTTGACAATTTCATCAATGTGTGTATCAAAAACTAACTTACTGTCATGGTGGACGCCCAAGTCACGAATAGTATTGCACCTTGGCAGGATCTGGCCCGCCAAAGTATAAGCAGTGGCTAGGACTGCACGTTTTCTAGTATAAGTGATCACCGAACACTTGGATGGGTTGAGATCAAGCTTATTAGCCCGACAATACTCTTCAAGCCGATACAAATCAGCCTGAAGTGCAAGTTTATCTTCGAGCGTTGAAATAGTGGCAAAGATTTTCATGTCATCGGCAAAGCATAATAGTTTGGATGAATGGAGGCACTGATCAATGTCGTTCACATAAACTACAAATAATAAAGGACCGAGCAACGAACCTTGGGGCACTCCGCTAGGCACGTTTACCCAACTAGACATATAATTATTGAGCACTACTGCTTGTGACCTGTTATCGATGTAAGAAGAGAACCACCTTAGGAGGTCCCCACGGATGCCCATTAAGCTCAGCTTCTTTATTAGGGTATCGTGGTCGATCCGGTCAAATGCCTTGCTATAATCTGTGTAAACCACATCGACCTGTTTACCACTATCCATAGCATCCGTAATGAAATCATTAAATAAAATCAAGTTAGAAGTGGTAGATCGTCCTTTTAAAAATCCGTGCTGAAAGAAGCTAAACGAGCTAGCAAGGGCGGGATATAACTGGTTATAGACAATCCTCTCAAATATTTTAGCTATAATACACAGCTTAGAAATAGGCCTATAATTACTAATCTCGGTTTTAGACCCCATCTTATGTACGGGTGTAATAAAAGCACATTTCCATACTTTAGGCACAACACCTTGAGTCAAAGACTTGGAAAACAAAATTGAGATAGGTAGGGCAATGGAAGGCGCGCATTTAATTAGAAACTTAGATGATATGTTATCAGGGCGCACCTTTAGCTGGATCCAAGTTACGAAGTAAGCCGGTCTCAACATCAACATTCACTTCTATGTGACAGATGTCGGATGACGTTCTGTTAGTATCAAAAGGGAAAGCAGGAGGTGGGCTTGGAGTATTATATGAAGTGGGATTAAGAAAAGTCGACATGAAATACGAGGAAAACGCCTCACAAATAGAATCACCAGTGAGTAATGATTCATCGTTATAATTTAATGTATTAGGTATAGTATTGGAGTTGTAGCGATTTTTCACAAAAGTCCAAAAGTGTTTAGGGTTATAGATTTTTCAGTTTGATTAAGATAACAATTATAACACGTAGCTTCCATAGTCTTAACTCTGTCACGCAAATATTTAAAAGTTAACTCGTCAGATTTATTGCCGTAAATTTGAAATTTTCTTAGATATTTATATTTTTCTATAATTGTTTTGACGAGTGATGAGCTGTACCAGACTGGGTATTTTTTATCACGTACTAACTTTTGTGGTATATACTTGTTTTGGAACTGTTTTACAGCGACTATAAAGTATTCAACCGACTCATCAAGTGATCGGATTGAAAACTCATGTTCCCAATTAGTGCCAGAAATCTCGTTATTTATAGAATCAAAATCGCCTTTGCTATAGATATATCGCAACCGCGGCGCGTGGTCAAGGGGAGATATTTCAAAGATGTCAATATTTATTAACAACGCAGGATGATAGGGATCAATAGGCACTAGAGGGTCAATACACTCACTGACACAGGCTAACTTATTTGAGAGGACTAAGTCCAACAGTTTCCCGTACCCATTAGCTACCCCATTATACTGTCCAAAGTCCAACGTATATAACTCGTCCGCGAACAAACATTCGTCACTAGTGGCGGGGTTCACTGGGACTAACGAAAGGTTATATGGTACCCACGAGATTCCACTCATATTAAAATCACCTAAAACTAAAAACACATCTGAAGTTTTATTCAGAGCTGTATGGTTCAATTTGGACAGGAAGTTATTTAATTGTTCCGAAAACGAAAACCCTTTGTTTTGTTTACACAAGTAAACAGCGCAAATATAAAGGTTCACGTATTCTCGCGACTTCGAATTTTTTAGCCGTAAGTTGATCCAGAGATCCTCCGCCGAGGAGTGTAAGAGCGGTTGCGGAGTGACAGGTAACTCCCTACGCGTCGCTATTAGCACACCACCACCTCTCGACTGTCCAGTCATAACATAATCCCGGTCACGGCGCCACACTAAATAGCGATCATCAAACAACTCTGAGTTCAACATGCCATCCATTAACCACGTCTCCGTTAAAACAATAACATCGTAGGAGTTCTGTAGAACCTGACGATAAAACGAGTCTGTCTTTGTTCGCAATCCCCGTACATTCTGATAAAACACAGTAAGACACTGTTCACTGTTATTAGCCATTGCACATATATCGGACAATAATTGTATAAGCATCAACAACAATAAAATTTAATAAAAGATGCCAATTCACTTTGAGACAACTTTTAGTTACGCATAAAAGTAGTATGAATTAATAATGTGGGTAAACATAAGTAAAATTAGCAAGAATGTATAAATCATCCGATGTCAGGCGGGACATGACTATGTGTGCGAGCAAGCAGCAATATATCACACGCATATGCGTAAGCAAGACAGATGTGTAGTTAAGTATTGGAACTTGAAGACGAACAGCGCGATAAGAAATACAATAGATGCTCATTAGCAGTGCAGAGGTGTTAAACCTTTTACAAAAACAAAGCAAATAACAATTGATGTGCAAACTTCGATACATTTTGAAAGTAGAAAAGCAACAAATTAATCTAGGAGGTAAATAGAAACGGTTTAAACAATTTTGTTTGAATCAAATTCCTTTCTTATTATAAAGGTTTTGCAATTAACATCCTTGCGCACATGAATTTTACCATGTTTCACCCAAACGAATTCATAGCGTTTCTCTCTAGCGGCGATTTAAACTATATTCAGAAGTCTTTTGGATTCCACACTTAGATGGTCATTGACATAAAAACGTTGTGGTGCGCCTTGAAAACCTATGTCAGAAGTAAAGAGATCCTTATCAGCGCGTGCAGCCGCAATAAAATCTTCTTTTGCATACCTGTTGAGGAAGCTCACTATCACTAATTTTTCCTTGGAGTTATGTATAGACACCCTCGAAATGTAGTTAATCTGGGTCTTTGAACACTTGTAATTGATTTTGCTGCTTATGGCGTCAACGATTGAGAATAGGTTCTCATCCTTCTTTAGGGGGACACCCTTAATCTCCACATTGTTTAGCCTGGAGCGCTGATCAAACGAAGAAAGCTCAAACTTTGTTGAGGCTAATTCTACTTGCAATGAAGAGACTGTGTCCTGAAGCTTCTCATACTCGGAGGATTTTTTTTCTAGTTCAACAAGCCTGGTATCGAATTCATCGAGTCTACCACTAGAGAAATCACAACTTTTCTTAAGCTCGGTCAACTCATCTTTAATCGATCTTATGTCTGTGACTAAGGTTGGTAAGATCAGCAGCTGTTGCTTCATTTCGCGAATCTCACCCAGTACCGTATCCAGTGAAGCAGAAGGTTGCGGTGAAAGCAGAGCCGGCGACGATTTACAAGCAGGACATTTCCATTGTGCTCTTCGGTCGGCTCCCAGTTTTCTCCAACCCGCTTCAGACACACTTGCACAAGAGAAATCCAGGAATTTATTGAAGCTTCCGCATTGCACCCCGTCGTTAAACTGATCATTGCAAATTGCACACGTCTTCATCGTGACTAAATTAATTAATAGAAGATATTTAAAAGTGCAACTTTATGGAATCGTAAAAAAGGTTGACGAACTATTTTGTTTGAGCGTAAGCGTACTGTGCTCACACGAGACTGACTGATTATGTTCGCCTTTTTCGTCCCTTATGATTAGGGTAGTGCCGATTAGCCTTGTCTTTCATTGAATCGTTAATATTCCAAAAGGTTATTTGGCCAGTGAGAACATTATTGATATCTTTGCACAAGTTGTTTACAACAACAACACACAAAACACAACACGAACGTACGAACGAATTGTAACGCGGCTCAAAAACATGGAGGAACGAAAGCTCAACTCAACCTGCAGATGCACTAGCAAAACAACAAAAACTCTATTGCAAAAGGAAAATAAATGCGCACGAGTAGTTACACTCTCACGCAGCCATTTGCAATTCAAGTGTGGCCATTCAAAAACAAACTTTTGCACGTTTAAATACCAAAATATAACTTCTTCACTAAAAAAAAAATAATAAATAATAAAACCTAATTATGTACTAATTCATAATTATATTCTATTATTTTTATAGAATAAGATCATAAAATTATATTATTTTTCTTGATTAATGTTATAAAGTAACTCCCAGAAAAAAAATAATAACCGTAGCAACACCGCAATTTGTTTCCCTTAACTAAAAACTAGATGGCGCTGTTTTCAATAAAAAATGGAATTTTAATTTTGTTCTAAGTTGCCATAGCATGGACCGCACTAGGCGGAACTGCGCTGCAGCGGAGCGACGCGACACTTCACTTCAAAATATTGTTTCTACGGAAACGTATGAGTCATACCGCACTACGCGGCAACGGAACTGCGCTGCGCGACAAAGTTGGGCAACTAAGCAAAACCCACGAGCGGTGTCGCGACGCGCAGTTGCGCGTCGCGACACCGCTCGTGGGTTTGTAACTACGTTTGGGTTTGTAACTGGGGTGCCAGTTTTGTAACTATGCCGCACTACGCGGCAACGTGACTGCGACGTGTCACCTCATATTTCATGCAAATCATCGTGCCGGATGTACATTTTGTTTTGTAAAATGAATGAAGAAAAAGTTTTATTAGTTAGTAATAATCCAGAGCAGTATGATTTACAAAATGACCATTATATGAATAGAAAGAACAGTATTTGGCTCTTCGGAATAGAGTGTCCTTTCTTTTATGTACCTATGTCTGCATAATTCGTACTAACTCGTTAAACTTATGCAGCGACAATCTAAAATATGTAGTTATGAAATCTTTTTGAATCTCTTTTAACCGTGGCATAAAAAATATTCTTCTCGTACATGATATTCTTAACGCGATTTCGGACTTTTTTTTATTTCATTAGCCGTTCTTCTGCCTCGTAAAGTAGTGACACTAAGAACACGTCCTCATAAATTTCATCCATCGCGTTCAGAGATTGCCGGTCAACTATGGGACAAAACTGTCGCGCCGCTGCAGTTCTAGTGCGGTACCTATACCGAACTTCATCAAAAAGTGTCGCGTCGCTCCGCTGCAGCGCAGTTCAGCCTAGTGCGGTCTTACCTTAATAATAATATGCTTCACTTTCCAAGGAACGACTTGTGGCGTCACGTGTTGTACATTAGTGAACGCAATTGCATGTTTGGGGACGCAGATATTCTATAAGGTATTCTGTCTGTCCCTTTATGCATCTTGCGATGAGGTTGATAATCGGAGACGGAGTAAAAGTCCAACTTGCAGTAAAAGTAAAACAGTAGCAGTTAGGAACGGTACTCCCTTACTTTTCCTAAACTTGTTTGTCCGAAAATCATTATCTGTACCTACGTTTGCTATTAACTTCAGTAACCACAATGTTCAAAAATTCGAAATTTTGTTTTACATAGTTACCTTTACTTCTAAAACTATTCTGTCATATTAACGAGTACCTACTGTAATAATTGAATCTCCTAAGTTTGCATGAAATAAAGTCATAAGTCATGTCCTAAGTATTGTATTATATAAAGTGTATTATTCCAAATGTTCATTCATAATATTATTGTTAGAACTAAAACATTTGCTAAAAATTAGGTAACAGTAACAGAAACGAATCGCTGCAAATCCGACTCCACGAGTCTTGTCTGCCCTACTCCTAGATTGTAATTTAAAATCACGTAGGCGCGGAGGGGCAAGGCGGCCCGCGTGTTGAGGAGCAGGTGGTTTTAACGGTTGCCGCCTCGGCTGAGGCAAGACGAAGCCGCCGGAGCCTCGCAGCGCCGGAGCCCTGACAACAAGGTTACAGGTTACATAAAACAATACGTGATGCCACTAGCTTGCTACTTATTAGTAATCTGTGGATGTTACACAGGAAACGTAACCTTGTCAATTCAAATCAACACAAAGACGATTCGGGACGCTACCATTGAGACGCTACCCTTAGCGCCACTCTACTCAAAACTTTCTTAACAAACAAATTACTCGAAATACCACTTAAAACATTACTTACTTATGTTTGTACGTCAGTTTATTAACTCGGCAGCACACTATTTTCTTTACTTCTAAACATCACCTCTCCATACCATGGTAACCAATTTCGATAAGACTTTTCAATCAGTGGCGCTGGTGCCTCTTCTAAGACTTCTGACGTTCTCATTACTCTGTCCACTGGCGCGGCGTAACACCACTTATCAAGAGGGGCAAAACAACGTCTGCCTAAAACCCTTAAAGTTTGGATAGGGAGTTTGACTTGGTTTGTAAAGGTTTCTATGCGCTTGTGGCCGATCCCGACTGTTGGTTTATTGCACAAATCAAAGGAAATTTTCCACATGTTATTGCAACGCGTCCACACGTTTGTTTAATTAGTTTGAAGATTGTGGCAAGTGCGAGGTGCGTGGATTCGGATTAAGACTGGACCTAAATGCCTCAGTAGCGAGCTCATGAAATATTTTCCCAAAAAAAAAAAAATTATGTATTGTCTGTGGCGCATTTGTATAACCTAAAAATATCTACTGTCAACAGGAGGGCACAAAATCATACTAATGTTCTAATTTTCACAATAAATTCGTTCAATTTGCTGATTTAATAGCAGTTTCTTTTACGGAGTTTAATAATTCGATATAAATAGTATTTTACTCGCAACAATGGCTCAAAAAGCAGCTGCCAAGAACCCCAAAGCGAAATCTAGCGAAGAGATATTTTCAGGTTTTCAAACTCTTCGCGCTGAACAGCGACAACTCGCAAATAAGATTTCTGAGCTAGAAATGGATCTCAACGAGCACAAGTATGTGTCCCCTTCATGTAACATGGATTTTGACTGCTACCACTCATGGTTGTGGTACACTGCTGATGTCCAACTGGTTGTTTATGTTTCAGAATAGTAATTGATACTCTCCGAGGAGTGGATAAAACCCGTAAATGTTTTCGCAATGTGGGTGGTGTGTTAGTTGAACGCACAGTGGCAGAAGTATTGCCTGAGTTGGAGCAAAATTGTGAACAGTTGCCTAAAGCTCTCAAAACATTGGAAGAACAACTAACTAAAAAGGGACGAGAGATTAATGATTATATCGAGTGCCACGATATCCGCCTGCAGCGTGTGGATCGCCCCCCCGCTGAAACAGAACCAGAGCAGCCTGCTAAGTCTAACGTCTTAGTTGCTAGTGGTTGATTAATAGAAATTGAACTATTTAGCATTTATTTTACCTACACTGATTGCTTTCATGCTGTTCTACATTGTAGAAGCAGTACATATAAATATTTTAACTTAACAATGTCTTGTTATATTCAAAACTCATGCATCAAATAATGCAAGAAATTTTTGTCTGTAATAAGTTAATAACAAACCTGGCTGCATCTGTTGATTCTTGCAATATACAAAATATTTTATTTCCTTTAATGTTTAATTATTAATCAAGCTTTCACATCTTTGCTTGTATTGTCTGATCTGCTTGACCAAAATATAATGTAGTTCTACATCCAAGGTATATTTTCTTTACAATAATATTATAACTTAACATAATGTTTTTTTACTTTAAATTATTATCACACTAGCTTCTACCAGTGGCTTCGCCCGCGTGAAAATCGGAAATAAGGAGGTTTTTTTTATATGTATTGTAACTACACCTACCCTGTACTTATCCTACACCTACCCTTACCAGCCCAAAAAATACTATGACATGTTTCTGGTCTCCTGTTACTTGAAGTTTCTGGTCTCCTGGTACTTGTGAATCTGAAGTACTAAGGCAGCAGCGGCTCTGAATTTCCACTTCCTCCTCAGTCTTCATTTATCCATGCCACTTACCG
The DNA here is from genome assembly GCA_947386135.1 of Melanchra persicariae. Lineage (NCBI taxonomy): Eukaryota > Metazoa > Arthropoda > Insecta > Lepidoptera > Noctuidae > Melanchra > Melanchra persicariae. Next base: position 459,445 of record OX376655.1, on the reverse strand, counting down.
GGATAAAAAGTAGCATATGTCTCATTCCATTCCAGGATACGTGTGTGAATCATGACCATCAACGGTACTGGTTTTTCTCATGCATCAAGATAAAAATTATATTACAATTATTTTCTTTATTTTTGAAGTCATTCTGCAATTAGAATGCCAATTTTGTATAGGGGTTTATTTTGTAAACTTAATAAGTTATGAAATTCTTTTGATAAAATGAATTACCTACTGCCGGCTATTCTTACGTCAAAGTGTTGCCATAATCAAAATAAGTAAATGTATTGACAACTCTAATCGATTTTTTTTGTATACGATTACACATTAATATAAATGTAAAGTCATTGGAAAAGTAAATCGCGGGGTTTTTGAGAGATGGAGATGATACTACTGTGGTGTGAAATAATTAGTATTTCACACACACAGTAGTCGTATTATTTTGCTTTCAAAACTTTTTAAAGCAATTTCACTTTGTTGGCTAACGATACATTATGAGTGATTGCATAGATTTTTTTTTTAATTATCTTGCTTCGGTTTGATATAAATCGAACCTTTTTAATAAATTAATGATTATAGAACTAAATCAGTCATTTGAAATAATTGTGTCGAGTGAATTTATTCGATTAATCAATTTTCATTTAAAATCTAAAGTGGCAACATTGGTGTTGGTGTCTCAAATTGAATTGTCATTGTCAAAAAGTCCAATGTCAATTACGCGTGGTGCATGCTAAGTTTGTTCATAGCGATTTAGTTCATAGGAAGTTTTCACTTTGTTTGAAGTTGTGTGTGATTCGTATTTTGTTGTACTGTTTTAACAGGAAATATAAAGGCAAGGTACTGATTTATTTAAGTCTCTATCCCATCAGATATGCTAATTAATCTGCTCTCCAAACTACGACCTATAAACTTACCTCTATACACAACGGATATTTCTATTTTGAGGTTAAGTTACGTTTTCTAAAAAAACTTGGAAATGCGAGTTTTGATTCCAAAATGGGAATTGTAGATGGTTATTTGGTTAATTTATAAACCATCTAAAACAACTTTGGAATTGACGCAACTCTGTACCGTGGTCCATATTGTCGTGGTCATTCTCCTTTAAATCCCTTCAGCGGTTTTTGCCTGATTGTTACACAAACATACAAACATTCACATCCTACTAAGCTAGCTTCTACCAGCGGCTTCGCCCGCGTGAAAATCGGAAATAGGGAGGTTTCTTGATTTGTATTGTACACCTACTACACCTACTCTACACCTACCTACACCTACCTACACCTACCTACACCTACTCTACACCTACTCTACACCTACCCTACACCTACGCTACACCTACACTACACCTACCCTACACCTACCCTGCACCTACCCTACACCTACGCTACACCTATCCTAACCAGCCCAAAAAATACTATGACATGTTTCTGGTTTCCTGGCACTTGATGTTTTTGGTCTCCTGGTACTTGTAAATCTGTAGTACTAAGGCAGCAAATCCAAATCCCTTCAGCCGTTTTTGCCTGATTGAAACACAAACATACAAACATTCACATCCTACTATCCTACTAATATTATAAAGGTGAAAGTTTGTATGTTTGTGTAACAATCAGGCAAAAACAGCTGAATGGATTTGGATGAAATTTGGCACACATGTAGTTCATATCCTGGAATATAAAATAGGCTACTTTTTATCCTGGTAAGTGGCATGGATTAATGGAGACTGAGGTGGAAGTGGAAAGTCACGGCCGCTGCTGCCTTAGTACTACAGATTTACAAGTACCAGGAGACCAAAAACATCAAGTACCAGGAAACCAGAAACATGTCATAGTATTTTTTGGGCTGGTTAGGATAGGTGTAGGGTAGGTGTAGGGTAGGTGTAGGGTAGGTGTAGTGTAGGTGTAGTGTAGGTGTAGTGTAGGTGTAGGGTAGGTGTAGGGTAGGTTTAGGGTAGGTGTAGAGTAGGTGTAGGTAGGTGTAGGGAGGTGTAGGTAGGTGTAGGTAGGTGTAGAGTAGGTGTAGTTACAATACAAATCAAGAAACTCCCTATTTCCGATTTTCACGCGGGCGAAGCCGCTGGTAGAAGCTAGTATCCTACTAATATTATAAAGGTGAAAGTTTGTATGTTTGTATGTTTGAATGTTTGTAAGTTTGTGTAACAATCAGGCAAAAACGGCTGAAGGGATTTGGATGAAATTTGGCACACATGTAGTTCATATTCTGGAATAAAAAATAGGCTACTTTTTATCCCTGTAAGTGGCATGGATTAATGGAGACTGAGGAGGAAGTGGAAACTCAGAGCTTTCAAGTACCAGGAGACCAGAAACATCAAGTACCAGGAGACCAGAAACATGTATTTTTAAGTATTTTTGGGCTGGTATAATTATGTAGGTAGGGTAGGTGTAGGGTAGGTGTAGAGAAGGTGTAGGGTAGGTGTAAGGTAGGTGTAAAGTAGGTGTAGAATAGGTGTAAGGTAGGTGTAAGGTAGGTGTAGGGTAGGTGTAGGGTAGGTGTAATGTAGGTGTAGAGTAGGTGTAAGGTAGGTGTAGGGTAGGTGTAGGGTGGGTGTAATGTAGGTGTAGAGTAGGTGTAAGGTAGGTGTAGGGTAGGTGTAAAGTAGGTGTAGAATAGGTGTAAGGTAGGTGTAAAGTAGGTGTAGGGTAGGTGTAGGGTAGGTGTAATGTAGGTGTAGAGTAGGTGTAAGGTAGGTGTAGGGTGGGTGTTCCCTGAGTAAAAAATTTACAATACAAATCAGGAAATCTTGCTGTTTCCGATATTCACGCGGGCGAAGCCGCAGCTGGTAGAAGCTAGTTTATAATATTAGTTACCCTATACCTACCCTGCACTTACCCTACACCTACCTTACACCTACCCTTCACCTACCCTACACCTACCCTACACCTACCTTACACCTACTCTACACCTACGCTACACCTTCCCTACACTTACCCTAACCAGCCCAAAAAATACTATGACATGTTTTTGGTCTCCTGGTACTTGATGTTTCTGGTCTCCTGGTACTTGTGAATCTGAAGTACTAAGGCAGCAGTGGCTCTGAGTTTCCACTTCCTCCTCAGTCTCCATTAATCCATGCCACTTACCGGAATAAAAAGTAGCCTATTTTTTATTCCAGGATATGAACTACATGTGTGCCAAATTTCATCCAAATCCCTTCAGCCGTTTCGTGCCTGATTGTTACACAAACATACAAACATACAAACTTTCACCTTTATAATATTAAGTAGCCAGCCCAAAAAATACTATGACATGTTTCTGGTCTTCTGGTACTTATTATTTCTGGTCTCCTGGTACTTGTGAATCTAAAGTACTAAGGCAGCAGCGGCAAAAACGGCTAAAGGGATTTGGATGAAATTTGGCACACACGTAGTTCATATCCTGGAATGGGACATATGCTACTTTTTATCCCGGTAAGTGGCATGGATCAATGAAGACTGAGGAGGAAATGGAAATTCAGAGCCGCTGCTGCCTCAGTACTTCAGATTCACAAGTACCAGGAGACCAGAAATATTAAGTATCAGGAGACCAGAAACATGTCATAGTATTTTTTGGGCTGGTTAGGGTAAGTGTAGGGTAGGTGTAGGGTAAGTGTAGGGTAGGTGTAGGGTAAGTGTAGGGTAGGTGTAGTTACAATACATATCAAGAAACCTCCCTATTTTCGATTATCACGCGGGCGAAGCCGGTGGTAGAAGCTAGTAGGATATAAAATCTGAACTCCTTGCCCCTGACTTATTTCTCAGTAACTGTGGGACAGACGGGATAGTCACTCTATCCATTTACTACAATACTACTAATACTTACACTGTGTAAGTAAATGGTAAATAATATTTATTTTGTAAGTAGGTTAAACATAACACTTTTACACGTCAATGTTTTTTGGTTATTTTAAGCTAGATGCGGCCGGTGTTTCCTAGCTGACTACCCTGACAAGAAACACCGAAACAAACTCAGAGGTCACAGTCTTTTTTGAAGTCCATACATATTAAGTATTTACTTTAACAAATGCTTACCTGGTAGTTGGGGTTGACAACCAGTTTACAGCAATTTATAGGCAAGCTACATAAATTCATTAACTCACTTTTTTTTAAGTCTGGGTGCTGATTCCATGTATGTTTTACAGAATACTAGCTTCTACCAGCTGCGGCTTCGCCCGCGTGAATATCGGAAACGCCAAGGTTTCCCGATTTCTTGTTTTGTGAATTTTTTACTCAAGTAACACCTACCTTACACCTACCCTACACCTACTCTACACCAACCTTACACCTACCTTACACCTACCCTACACCTACTTTACACCTTCCCTACACCTACCCTACCTACATAATTATACCAGCCCAAAAATACTATGACATGTTTCTGGTCTCCTGGTACTTGATGTTTCTGGTCTCCTGGTACTTGAAAATCTGAAGTACTAAGGCAGCAGCGGCTCTGAGTTTCCACTTCCTCCTCAGTCTCCATTAATCCATGCCACTTACCAGGATAAAAAGTAGCCTATTTTTTATTCCAGAATATGAACTACTACATGTGTGCCAAATTTCATCCAAATTCCTTCAGCCGTTTTTGCCTGATTGTTACACAAACATACAAACTTTCTCCTTTATAATATTAGTAGGATTTCAATACAGGTTCAGATAATCGAGCTATTTATGCCTGAATTTAATCCTACTAATATTATAAACTAGCTTCTACCAGCTGCGGCTTCGCCCGCGTGAATATCGGAAATAGCAAGGTTGCCTGATTTGTATTGTAATTTTTTTACTCAGGAAACACCCACCCTACACCTACCCTACACCTACCTTACTTACACCTACCCTACACCTACCTTACACCAACCCTACACCTTCCCTACACCTTCCCTACACCTACCCTACACCTACCCTTTTTTGTCGAGGATGGGAAATCATCAAATGACCCCTCCCGCTCTGGGTGGAGCGGCAGGGAGTGTCAGACTTTTACTGACTAAAACCCACCCTTTAGTCCTCCTAGTGCCTTTCTTCCCAGGGCCGCGGTAACTCTTTCGAACAAATCCGCAACCCTACACCTACCCTACCTACATAATTATACCAGCCCAAAAATACTATGACATGTTTCTGGTCTCCTGGTACTTGATGTTTCTGGTCTCCTGGTACTTGTGAATTTGAAGTACTAAGGCAGCAGCGGCTCTGAGTTTCCACTTCCTCCTTAGTCTTCATTGATCCATGCCACTCACCGGGATAAAAAGTAGCATATGTCTCATTCCAGGATATGAACTACATGTGTGCCAAATTTCATCCAAATCCCTTCAGCCGTTTTTGCCTGATTGTTACACAAACATACAAACTTTCACCTTTATAATATTAGTAGGATTGTTAAATCCTACTAATATTTTTTTGGCACGCGACGATGGGAAGAGGCCAGATGGGATGACAATAATGCCTTGGAAGGTGGGTAGGCCTTTGGTGTGGGATGAACATGTGTCGACACCCTTGCGCCATCCCATCTTCTTAGCACGGCGGGCTGCGCTGGGGCGGCTGCTGCAGGTGCAGAAAATCTCAAACGGCGCAAATATAACAACCTTATTGGGAGTTATATATTTGAACCGTTTGGGGTTGAAACTTTAGGTCCATGGGGTCCGAGTGCTCACCGAGTCTTTCGGGACATCAGCAAACAACTTGTCGACTGTACACGTGACCTGGGGCTCGAGTCTGCTATTGCAATCGTGTCTCAATGACCGGTCAGTGATCGAATATTTCACAACTTTGACAGTTTTTGTATGGGAAATGTGTCATAAGTTTGACGTTATACGTCAAAAAACGATCATTGACCGGTCATTGAGACACGATTGCAATAGCAGACTCGACCCCCAGAGGGCTGGGCTTTTCTTTGGCCAAAGAATCAGCATTGCCATTCAACGCGGCAATGCTGCTAGTGTTCTGGGCACTTTTGTCATTGACAGCGATGTGGATGAATTTTTTGATGCCCAATGATTTATTTTGTTTTTATACACGTTTGTACATAATTTGGTAATTTTTAGTCTAGTTTGTATATAGTTAGGTTTGGTAGATATAAATAGTTAAGTTAGTTAAATTTAGCTTAGTGAAATATTGTAAAGAATTTTCAAGTTCAAACTAATATTGTTTCACAAACATACAAACATACAAACTTTCACCTTTATAATATTAGCTGCATAACAGCTGGTAGAAGCTAGTCCTACTAATATTTTTAAAGGTGAAAGTTTGTATGTTTGTGTAACAATCAGGCAAAAACGGCTGAAGGGATTTGAATGAAATTTGGCACACATGTAGTTCATATCCTGGAATAAAAAATAGGCTACTTTTTATCCCGGTAAGTGGCATGGATTAATGGAGACTGAGGAGGAAGTGGAAACTCAGAGCCGCTGCTGCCTTAGTACTTCAGATTCACAAGTACCAGGAGACCAGAAACATGTCATAGTATCTTTTGGGCTGGTTAGGGTATGTGTAGGGTAGGTATAGGGTAGGTGTACGGTAGGTAGGTGTAGGGAAAGTGTAGGGTAAGTGTTAGGGTAGGTGTAGGGAAAGTGTAGGGTAAGTGTTAGTGTAGGTATAGGGTAGGTGTAGGGTACGTGTGGGGTAGGGTATGGTAGGGTAGGGTAGGGTAGTGTAGGGTAGGGTAGGTGTTTCCTGAGTAAAAAATGTACGATACAAATCAGGAAACCTTCCTTTTTCCGATATTCACGCGGGCGAAGCCGCTGGTACTTCATAATTAAATAATATTTTAACAGCTAATCAGTCACTAACTAAACTGACAAAAGAATAAAAGGCCATCGGCTCATCTAGCACCTATGTATGCGAACATCCCAAGTACATAGTAACACTTCGGTTGGAGTGTATGTAACGGGATCCCGAAGGCTTTATTAGGCGATGGATTATGGTGAAATATTTCTAAATCTTTTTTTCATATTGCCCGTTTCGTATCCAACCAACACTTCTGTATCCATTTACATTTTGTGTTACTGAGATAGGTAATAAACTCTTTTGCAAAAAAAACGGGCACTTAAGATTTTTTTCTCTACTTCAATGAAGAAGAACAAGAAATAGGTTTTGTTAATTTGACGATGTATTGGCATGTTTTTTGAAGCATCCTGGCATGGTTCTTTACGTTCTAAATTTAAAATTTGAAATTATTAAAAGAAAAATAATGATTATTGTGGATTATTCTAAAATTGCTTTACTAATGGCGCGAATTGCTGAAACGATTTTTAACTGATTACGATATTTTAAAACTTTTTGGATATTTTCTGCAAATTAAACAATTTAATCTTTCTTTTTACATTAAATACCACTTTTTGATATGAGTGATAAAGCGATAAGGACCGGTAAAATTATAGCCCTACTTGAAGAAGGTTGTTCGCAAACTTACGTGTCTCAGCGGCTAAATGTGAGTCGTTCAACTGTCCAGAGGACTTGGCAACGGTATCTAGAGACTGGTTCGGTCAAAAGAAGACCCGGTTCGGGAAGAAAACGATGCACAGAACCAAGAGATAACCGCTTTTTGGTGAGTCAGGCGTTGCGTAATCGTAAGGCGTCAAGTGTGGACCTGAAGAAGAGCCTTGAAGAAGTAAGAGGAGTAGAAGTTAGCTTGTGGACGGTCAGGAGGAGGCTTTTGGCTGCCAATATCAAGAGTTACCGCCCAGCTCGGGGCCCTAAATTACTCCGTGAGCACCGTGTTGCTCGACTTCAGTTTTCTCGGAACTGTGCTTCATGGACTCTGGAGGAATGTTATAAAGTATTGTTTTCTGATGAAGCTAGAATCTCTTTGTGTGGAGAGGACCGACGCCGGCGAGTGCTGCGAAGACCACGGGAACGCTATGCGGAAGTGTGTTTCGAAGAAATCACTCCTTATGGCGGAGGCTCCGTTATGGTTTGGGCAGCAATTAATTCGACGGAGCGTACGGAGTTAGTTTTCATAGAAAATGGAACATTAAATGCACACCGGTACATAATGGAAGTCCTAATTCCATATGCACAACCCACATTGACTGCACTTGGGGAAGATTCCATTTTTATGGACGATAATGCTCGCCCGCACCGTTCTGGCGACGTGGAAGCGTACATGCAAGAAGTTGGGATCCGTCGTTTAGATTGGCCAGCTCGAAGTCCTGACCTCAATACAATTGAGCATGTGTGGGATGTTCTAAAAAGACGGGTAAGATCAGTGCAACCTGCTCCACAAAACATCAGGGAGCTAAAAAGAGTCATTGCAGAAGAGTGGAAACGTATTCCTCAAAACGTTATTAAAAACATCGTGGAAAGCATGCCCAGAAGGATTCAAACTGTGATTTTGGCAAGAGGAGGTCACACTCGTTATTAGGTTTTTACATTTGTAACTTTATTTAATTAAAAAAAGTAAAAAAAAAACTTGTCTTTATTGCCGACCACTTCTTTTTGTTTGGGCGTGTACGTCGATTTTAAAGAATCCATCGTTTTTTTTTCTTTTAATAGCTCGAATTCACTTCACGCGCATTAATTTACACGATTATAAGTATACAGACTACGTCAAAGAAATAAATTTCATTTAATTAACTAAAATCGACCTTAGAACGTAAATTTCCTTAGGTGCCCGTTTTTTTTTGCAAAAGAGTGTAGATCTGGCTGCTCTGAGATCTTAGTCCCATAAGTTAGCATTGTAGATAGGGCCTTTCTGTCATAAAAAAAAAACTACACTTTGCATTGTATACAATATAATAAAAAATATACTTAAACAATTTTATAATATGTAACATGTTAATATAATACAATGAATAGCTACAACAATACGATTTGCACCTTCATCACAAAAGTATTCTTATGAACAGTTAAACTGTTTACTACTTTACATTTTTTTTATATAAAACTAGTACTTTTTTTTTAATAAATTGGCATCCGCCAACAACCTTAAAATTACAAAGTTTTACAATAGGGAAGATGCACATACAGAATTTATGAAAATTTTGTGATTAAAATGATAAAAAGTAGGTATAAAAGAAGGGCCACAGCGACGTTTTTATTTTATTTAATAATGATAACTTTGCCTTTGACTAACATCCAAAAGTCCAAACTCAAGGTTTGCCAACGTGCTATTGAGCGCAGTATACTAGGTAACAGACCACATTCGAAACACTACCTACACTGCGCTTCAAAACGCAAATCGTTGATGTGGCTCAAAAGGCTGCCCAACCTAAATGGGATGTGGCAGACATGCCTGTCTGCCATATCAAGACAAGCTGTGGGCCCGTAGAATACAGAATTCTTTCAAATGAAAGCAAGATGTAAATATTGCATGTTCTCCCTATTGCTATCATATTTTAATAAGTAAGTAGGTACCTAAGTACATACAAATGACTTGTACTTCTCGAAGCTTTTGTTTCGGACATAGTCGGTCGCGAAATACTTGTATGGAACGAAATATTAGTGACATGATCCCGTGCCTGGTGCCAGGTGTGTATAGTATAGTGTAAGTTGTGACAGTATTCTGCAATCCTGTCATTTGAGTTGGTCCACCCTATATTGAATGATCCGCGGCACTAATAGGTATGAAGTTAGGTAAGTACCTATATGATGAGGTCATCTCGCATCTGCCATTTATGTTACGTTACATACGCTATGCTACATCGAATGCCAAATAATCGAATACCAATTGATCGACCACTCGAACGCCTAAATACCAACTCGAACGAACGTGCAATTGCAATTCACACAAAATTTTAAATGTAGGTAAGTACATACCTACCTGTAAAAATATTAAAATGTGAGCAATTTTGTGTTTCTGTATTTACTTATATGTAACAAGTATTCAACTGTATATTCATAAATTTCGATGCAATGATTTTTTGAACAGTCGATGTACCCATCGAGTGTAGGTGCGAATGTACGACATACCTATTGAATATTCGATTTGTAAACCACTAGCTTTTACTTGCGACATCATATGAATTTCCCGTTCCCGCATAGCCTATAACCTTCCTATAGACGCCGCCACGGTCATTTCTCATATTTCTGTTGATAGTGAAAATTATAGCAATACAACCATATTTATACAGTCCACTCTTTTATTATAAATTCACCATTGAGCCCATTCAGTGGTCCTTTGAGCCGGATCACTGAATGGGCTCAGTATGTTGTATTGCTATAATTTTCACTATCAACAGAAATATGAGAAATGACCGTGGTGGCGTCTATGAGCTGAGTGAGTGGCGCGCGCAGTCGCTCTCGCGGTGGTGTCGATACCCCGGCGCCCCCGCTTGCCCCGCACGTATGTGTTGCGCCAACACATTAAATACACATTAAATACATCAAAATATTTTCGTTGTTTTTGAAACATGAAGTAGGTACCTAGGTTACAAAACTTTATAGAACAAAATTAAACCGCCGAAATCAGAAAGTCGTGCTTAAACCGGCCACAGTCAAGCAAATTAATGTGTGTCAAGTGTTTGGCGCCGACTCAAAATTGTTTAAAAATAATCCTACTTTATTTTCGCTTGTCAGTTCCTTTCTTTTTTGTTAAAAAGTTTTTAGTAATTTTTGAGGCCAAAATTGACTAAATACTAGCTACAGTCTTCATCATCATCCATATCATAATAAGCACGGTAAAGAATTATACTGTGTCATAGTCACAACCCAATTAACCGGGAACGAACGAAACTCGGAGCCTCTTCCGGTATTAATATTAGTTGTTAAAAAGATATGTCACAGGACTACTGGCTCTTAGAAATTATACCAACTAAACACGTAGGTACCCCTACGAATAAAAAAGTCAAGAAATGTATTTAGCTCACGCTTCAAAATGGCACCACGCATACCGTACCGCGGTAGGCGTTGCTAAATACCGTACCACGGAGCACTGACTGACAGTTTGCAGGTGTCGGTGGAGAAATTACGATTGGGATTATTCTTGTGCTTTGCGTGGTTTAAATACTGCAAATATTCGTCACACGATGTGAAGTGGTGTGGAAGGCATACGGATAGGCGGAATCTCTTTTCACTTCTGAGTAAACAAACATTTTGAAATCCTATTCTTGCGACTCTGGAAAGTGTTATACAACATGAACGCAACATGATAGATTATTTTACACGTTTTGAAACACTTGAACTTGAGAGGTTTTTGTTTTTAGTTAAAACGAAAAATGACAAAAATTAGTATAATTTTATGTTACAGATTCCCGTAAATTTAAGTACCTACAGCGAAAAAATTGCTTAACTGCGTTTCGTTTGGATAGTAGGTAACGAATTTGATTGGATGCCTGCATGCTGCATAATTTACTGCTTTTGCTGCAGTAAATTATGCACTTTAGAAGTGACTATTTATATATTTGTAATAACGATAACCGCGGGCGGACACTGTAAAAATGCAAAAATACAATCACTTTATTTACGACTTATCCTCTCACACATTGCATAACTGGCTTTGTGCTGATATAGAGAAGCTAGGCTATGCAGCCAATAACTACACTTTTGTTAGCGAAGCACACGGGTGCAGAAGATGGCTGGATCACTGTGTTGTGTCTTTATCAGCGTGGCAAACTATTGTTAGGGTAGGCATAAAAGAGGATGTATTTTTATCTGATCACCTACCACTATATATCGAGTGTGACCTGAATTTAGTTAGACCAAAGAAAACGATGCAACATTTTCGCTATTGTGATGTGACGTGGGGTGAGAGGGATGACTCGCAAATTACAAAATATCGTAATTTATGCAATGATAGGCTGCGCAACATCGATCTTCCTCATGAATTTCAAAAGTGTAGTTATGGGTATTGCAAGACCCAGTGGTCGAGCATAAAGGTATCCTGGATAATTTATATAAAACTATTGTAGATATTTTAAGTGACGCAACTGTAATGACGAGTGAGAAGGTTAGGCCTAAGCCAAGGAGAGGCAGAGTGTTGTGTGGCTGGAATAAGCATGTTCGGGACGCTTACCGAGAGGCCAGGCTTAAATTCAGAGAATGGGTAGTACATAATAGACCGACCTCTGGAGTAATTTATGAAGAAATGTGTGAGACCCGGAAAATATTTAAGGGTCGTCATAAATGGTGCCAAAGAAATAGTGAACAACTAAAAATGGATTTTCTAGCCGAGCAATGAGCCGCAAACAACTTTAATAAGTTTTGGAAAGCCACAGGTAAGCTGGATACCAAGCCTGGGCTGCCGGTGAGCGTCGGTGGAATGAATGATCCAAAGCATATTGCAAATATGTTCATGGAACATTTCAAAATGCGATCACCCCTTGGCCCCTCAGGTACGATAACAGGTGCTGAGTCCTTCCGTGAGGGAGTGAAACCGACAATGTATTTCTCGACGAAACAGGTCAGGGCGGTAGTTAAAAACATGAGTAGAGGTAAATCACCCGGACACGATGGACTCAGCATCGAGCATTTAAAGTATGCTGGTATTCACCTGCCGAGGGTCCTGTCTCTGTTTTATTCAATGTGCATTAGTCACTCGTACCTACCGACAGAGCTAATGAGAACGATTGTGGTACCGATTGTCAAAAACGGGACAGGGGATATCTCGGACAGGGGAAACTACCGGCCAATCTCAATTGCAACTACCATTGCTAAAATATTGGACAGTATGCTTGATTCGTGCTTGGAAAAATATCTGGACCTGCACGACTCACAGTTTGGGTTTCAACCTGGGCTGTCCACTGAAAGTGCAATCCTAAGTCTCAAGAATACTGTCCAATATTATACAGATCGTAAAACGCCGGTGTATGCCTGTTTCCTGGATTTTTCCAGGGCTTTTGACCTTGTGTCATATGATGTGCTCTGGAGGAAGTTGGAGGACAGGAATGTACCGGAAGTTCTTAAGGTTCTGCAATTTTGGTATTCTAACCAAACGAACCATGTAAAGTGGTCCAACATTCTCTCTGAGGCTTATGGGTTGGAGTGCGGGGTGAGGCAGGGAGGGTTGACCTCACCCAGGCTCTTCAACATATATGTGAATGACCTCATAGTCGAGCTCAGCAGTATGCGTGTCGGCTGTCGGGTGGGTGGTGTTAATATTAACAGCATCAGCTATGCGGACGACATGGTGCTGCTGGGCCCGACTGCAGGTTCTATTGGAGAGATGTTGAGAGTTTGCGAGGACTACGCGGCTAGGCATGGGCTCGTGTATAACGTGAAGAAATGTGAGTACATGGTCTTTGGGGTCGCCGGTAAGTGTACAAATTACTCACCTAACTTTACCCTAAATGGCTTGAACATAAGAAGAGTAAAACAATTCAAATATCTGGGACATATGCTTACCGATGACCTCAAAGATAATGTGGATATTGAGAGGGAGCGCAGGGCTTTGGCGGTCCGCGGTAATATGTTGGCTTGTAGATTCGCCCGCTGCACGGACCAGGTAAAAATAACGCTTTTCAAAGCATATTGTCAGGGTCTGTACACGGGTGGTCTGTGGATCAACTACACCAAAAGATCGCTGGATGTCCTGCGCGTCCAGTACAACAATGTTTTTAGAATGCTCTTGAGGCTGCCCCGGTTCTGTAGTGCGTCAGAGATGTTTACGCAGAACCGTACTGACGGCTTCCACGCAACTGTGCGGAAGAAAATAGAACGAACTGCGTCTGTGGCAGCTAGAACCCGCGCCAGTGGCAACAGCATTCTGAAAACTGTGAATGAAAATGTGTTTTCCCCTTTTATGAGGCATTTTGTGGAGAAGATGACCGGTTGAGAAACTGGTTTCGTCTTCTTTACAAAGTGACTCGTACCCAAATTCTTTTAATTCTTTTATTAATTTATGTTATACTAACACTAGGTATAAGGTACTTTACTAACAATGCGGATCTCTGTTATCTGATTATTTGAAATAAATTATTATTATTATTATAACACCGTCCACGCATCTGACACTGCAGCAGGCGCGCCACCAATTACCATTATCTGTCCTGGAAAGAACCAATCACCGCGCTTGGTGTAATACAACGCGTTACGCAAGCGCATAATTTCGTTCGAATACTCGAAATAATTTTGTAAATGTAGTGAAGTTTGGAGCTGAATTTCTAGTTGTTTTTGTTCACAGTTAAGCTTCTTGACTTTTATTATTCGTAGTATGTACCCATAACCTACTTGTTAATAAGACCCAGTGAACCCACTGACACTAGCCGAGCAGAGCGTCGCTCATCACATGGAAGCGGGTTCTATGTGATGAGCGGCGCGCCTCTGACCTCGTCTGAAATAATAACAACCGCTTTGCTAACTTGCGCGTTCTAGTGAAAACCCATTCCCTGTATTGGTTGACGACGACGGTGAAGTGTTCATCGTGGTTCCCATTCATTTGCGTTACGATCACGTAGTCACTAATTAACAGAAGGAATGTTAAAAAATACAAAACAAGATAATATTATAACTTACACGACCACAGCCAGAATAGCTGATCGCCTGCAATCATCATGGTACACCTGAAGATTGCCGCCGGCTAGAAGTGACTGACGTTGGTGGGCGCGTACGTCTCGCCCTCCCCCAGCGGCGACTGGTCCGGCGCGCGCAGCGGCGGCGCAGGCGCGCGCTCGCTGCGGCCGCCCGACTTGTGCAGCACGCGCAGCTCCGTGATGCGCATGTCGCGGTCCACGGACTTGCACATGTCGTACAGCGCCAGCGCCGCCACCGCGCAGCCCGTCAGCGCCTCCATCTCCACGCCCGTGCGGCCCGTGGCGCGCGCCTCGCACGTGACGCGCAGCGCGCCGCCGCGCTCGCCCGCGCCCCGCGGCAGCGCCACGCGCACGCGCACCACGTCCAGCGCCAGCGGGTGGCACAGCGGGATGAGCTCGGCCGTGCGCTTGGCGCCCAGCGCGCCCGCCACCTGCGCCACGGTGAGCGCGTCGCCCTTGGGCAGGCGAGCGTCCCGCAGCAGGCGCAGCAGGCGCGCACCTACCTGCAGCGAGCACTCGGCCGTGGCGGCGCGCGCCGTCACCGGCTTGGCGCCCACGTCCACCATGCGCGCGCGCCCCGACGCGTCCAGGTGCGAGAAGGGCGAGGCGTCGTCGGCGTCGGCGTCGTCGGCGTCGGCGTCGTCGCCGGGCGCGCGCGAGCAGTAGGCGCGCGCGGCGAGGCGAGCGGCGGGCGGCGCCCACAGCGGCGTCCACAGCGGGGCGCGCGGCGGCAGGGGCGGCGTCGCCGAGCTCCGCGCTGTGAACGTGTCCACATCACTAGGCGCCGGCGGGGGGCGGGGGGCGCGGGGACGCTAGCCGCCGATGAGGATCATCGGTCGGTTCTCCATGTGCGCCAGATTCTCCATGCCTAAAAATACATGTCGAACGGGGAGCTCGCCTAGCTGGATACCGGCGCCTAGCGCATATCGACCCGGTACGTGACGGCTCCGCTTCTGTATTATGAGGCGCCAAAGCGGTACATAGGATACAGGCTTCTCCTAAAGCGCTATAACAATGTTCCGCATCTTTGTGCCAGCAAGGATCGAGGCTGGCATTGGAAGGCTTTGACCAGTGCCGGATTAGCCACGTTACCACGTAGCAAGAGTAGCAAATGCTATGGGTCCCGCGCAGTGGGGGGCCACGCGCTTGGACTTACTAAAACGTCGTTGAAAACCTGTACCATGGCGAGTCCTTACTCCTACCATACTGACTGAGCAATAGTCGTTTTGCGATCCTGTGTAAGTTGTCTATTTTTTTTATGATATGGTCGTACCTACCTACTTCGCGCAAATAAACTATTTTTTTTTTCAAACTAACATAAAGCAAGCAGCCCCGAATCCGGTCCATATAAATATAAACCGTATAGACAATCTAGGCAAACCCTATGCGCTACAAAAGGGCCCGGTACGGTTTTTGAGCAACGCGAAAAGTTATAGTTTCTGTGCGAAAGCATATAGCTCAGTAGTACCTATGCGGGCGGGGCGCGGCGTGCTGCAAGAATACCGAGAATATGTCTGAAAAGATTCAGATACCAACCCTCTGGTTAGGGACCCATTTTCAGATTTCCAAAAAGCACTTTTGAGTTTTCAGTCGTCAGATTTGCGTATTAAAGTAATTTTGCGTCAAGCCGCACCTAATCAAATTAAAGTGATCGTCTCTGGAGACCACGTTAAAAAGTGTAATTTTAGGAAACCCAAAAGTGGGCTTTTGAACACAGGGCTTAAATCTGAAAATTATGGTGTGGTGTGGTTTATGGCGTGCGTCATGCTTGGCGCAAATAATAGTTATTTATGATATTAGTGCGGCAAGTTGATTTTTACAAACGAGTAAACGAATGTAAGCACGAGACGAAGTCGAGGGCTTACCATAGTCACGAGTTTGTTAAAACCAAATCCGCACGTGTGATCATACAATGTTTTTCGACACATTTGCGAGAAAACAGTACAATAACTAATAAAACAAACTTTTTGTCTTTAGAAATTAGTCGGAAAGTCGCAACAATCTGTGACGTTTCTATATATGAAAATGGCGCGAATTTGCTAAGGGCGCCACCACATCTTTCATTTATTTTTATTCATCTTCTCTCATTTTCTCTTTAGTATTAAAATTAGACAAACGTATACAGCAAAAGCGCTTCCAAGGAGGTTCGATCATTCAGCTTATTTATTCTCGTGATGTGAAACTCCTTGTACTTAAATCTCCTTTCGTAAATGCATTTTTTGAGCAAATGTGTTGAAAACTCTTTTTCTTTCTTTCTTTCAGATATTTTTCGGTATTCTCTCAGCAGGCCGCACCTGCTCAGCTATCAACTTTTCGCCATGTATGTGGTTGCTCATATACCGTGCCAACTCCCCCTCTATAACACAAATAAATTTTGATTTTTGTTTATCATTCTACAAAGGTTAAGGTTTAGGCGGCTCCTTAGTCTCAGCTACGGGGGCCCGCGCTGCTTTCGTCCGGCACTGGCTTTGGGCCGTTACTTCCACTAATTTAGTGATATTTTGTCCAAAACTTTGCCACCTATGCTACGAATAATAATACTCAAGAAATGTAACTCAAGCTTAAAAATGGTACCAGGCATACATGCACCGCAGTGGGCGTTTGCTGCATTATGTACCGCGCGCTGACAGTTCGCCGGTGTTATTGAATTGTTGTATTTAAGAATTACGAAAAACTTGTGATTATTCTTGTTTTAAAAATTTTTTGTATGCATGTTTTATGTTACGTGACTTAAAAATGCCGTCATATCCTGTTAAGTGGTGTAGAAGCCATACGGATATGAAGAATGGGCGAATCTCTTTTCATTTGTGAGTAAACAAACATTTTGAAATGTTAGACTTGGGACTCTGGAAAGTGTTATACAACATGAACGCAATCTGAAAGATTTCACACGTTTTGAACTTGAGAGGTTTTTATTTTTAATTAAAACGAAAAATGATAATATGCATTAGTACGAGTATAACAATTCGAAAGCATGGCCGTTGCAACAACAACCCAAACGCAACTCAGTTTATGGGTATTTACAAAAAAACTTTGTTAAATTTAGAGCTTCGGTCCAAATTCACAGGAAATTGTGTTCCTTTAGAAGACATACCCATATTAATTATTTTATTATAAACAAAACTACCCTACAAATTGCTTGAGCGCAATAATGATCCAAACCCCAATGTTGATACGGAGATGGAAAACTGTATGGCTGTCAAATATGCTGAATTTGGAACGCCAGCTTCCAGAAACAGTTGAGGAAATAGTGGGTAATATAGGTTTCGTAGCCAAACAATTGCAAACCAAACTCGAATGTACATCCTGTATCAATTTGTTGCTGGCATCGGAAAACCTCTATTATCATAAACTGATTTGCTTCAAAGATTTTTGAGGATTAGCTTATCCTTCAGTAATTGTTTTCAAAATATGTCATCAATCTGAAACTTTAATCAGGCAACTTGTGGAAATGCAGTCTTATAATCTGTGCCTTTCCACCATTTATCTACACTATCTACACTAATATTATGAAGAGGAAAGATTTGTATTTTTGTATGTAACGAATAAACTTAAACTACTGGACCGATTTCAAAAAGTCTTTTGCCGTTTGAATTCTACGAGTAGGTACATTATCACTGAGTAACATAAGCTATAGAGTATTTTCAAAAAAGTTAGGGATCCGTATGAAAACTTCGATATGTAACCCAGTGTGAAAAAAATACAAAAAAAAAACCTTTTATACGGTACGCTGCGGAAACTATTGACAATAGAGCAAAGTGATGCACTACAGTTTTATAGATGTCATCAATATCTACAAAAAAGGTGGCGATACCATATGTCTAACTACTATGGGCCACCATGACCGCTTTTTGTTCAAATTCAAGCAAATCCGGGTTAAATGGAAAAATGGAGATTTTTGTATCATGATATATTTAATCCTTATCCATTTAAATGGTTTGATGATTAAGTTTGAATATGTTCGTATAAATTACACTTCCAATTATTTAAATAGGACCTGTCGAATAAAAGTTACGATGGTTATAAACATGCTCTAAGTAAGAAAAATGTCGCGGCTTGAGCGAACTGGGGAGAATCTTATCATATGCTTGGTCCGATGAAGTTGAAACACGGCATTTTAATGATTTCGATAAAAAATAAGAGTAACAAATGATTGTACTTTTCGAAAATAAATTACATAGTTAGGGATGAAGGAGGGATGGTAAAGTTTTTAGGGGAGGACATTATTACTTGCTTCAATTTACGTCGGAATGCTATGAACAAACTAAAAGTGGGATAATCTTTTATTTAAGTGTGTGTATATAGTTATAGTTGCAATAAACTTTTTATGTTTTGAATTGAATAATAAAAGTAATTATGGGATAATTGAAACAGATGTAACAATTTTTCCGTAATCAACCCCTGACGTTCACCCCGTCCCGAACGGATCCTGGGCTCGAGATAAGTGAGATTCTTTGAACGGTAGCGCGGCGAAGGAGGTCAAAAATGTATGGGATTGACAGATACTAACGCATTCGCTAATTGAATGGAACATTGTCTAGGGCCTCCTGAGACCAAAGAAAAGCAGATATGGCTAGGTAATTAGTTGTGCTTAATTTTCCAAAACTAACCTTTAAAAGAGGGTAGAGAGGGGGTTTAAGTTTATAGAATACCTACTAAATCCGCGCGGACGAAGTCGCGGGCGAAGTGCTAGTTGGTGATAATTAAATTAATGCATGACAATGCACGTAAATACCGCAAGATCCGTTACTCAGTACCTTAATGAGGTCGGCTCCAAGTTTTACCGTGGCCAGTTCTTTGTCCCGATCTTAAATCTCGATCTCCCAATCGAGTGTGTGTATTCCCAGCGGAAAAAGGTCGATTTTCTTAATTTCAGTTAAGCAGATATTTAGTGTATGACGTCCTGTAAATGTGTATGGTAAGTACGAATTTGTGCATCCAACCATTGGGGAGTTATTCAACAAAAACTGTTTCCGCTGGAACTACGTCATCCCAGCGGCACTTTTTTTTCCTATGGACGTACAAGAAAAAAATACATGCAATAATTAGTGTGTGACGAGAGGTAAATGTGTATATTTAAATGAAATTTGTGTGTCTTAAAACTTCGAAGATATTCAAGTTTCCGCTGCGCTGACGTTTGGCTATTTGATGGAAAAAATATAAATCGGTTTAGTAGAGAGTTGATTTTTTTTACGCACGTTGCTATGAATTTGTGTATGTTTGTGAAAACAGATTTTGAAAAAAGCATACCGTTTAGGAGATATACACGTAAAGTCGAAATATGGTTATTAGGTCCAAGTACTTAAAATAGGAACTTTAGAGCCTAACTTTTAACGTTTGTAAGGAGAGTATCTTGTAAGGGTCTACAACGTCCTGCCAAGTTTCATTTATGTACGCTTAGTAATTAATGAGCAATGGCATAATTTACTACGAATGGACCACTATATTATATGACATCCGATTGTAGGACTTTTTAATGGAACCAAAATAAAACATATTCCAATATTTAGTGTATTAATTCAACTATTCATATGTAAAATTTCAGCTCATTACGCTACATTATTAAAGAGATATAATAAAAATACCAAAACAACCGAATTACATGGATAAACCGACCAAGTTTGAATGGCTACAAAAAAACGGCCGTGCAGTACATAGAGCTAACGTTCTAGAATTTCCAGTGTTTTACCATTATTGGACTAGTACAGGTCGGCACACAATTCTTGACCTGGCTCGATACGTTTCGAAACGCTTTACTTGGCATCACTGTTACCGTTGCGATTATATTATTTAGGTACATCGAAATTGAATTGTTCAATTTTAATTAAAACGTCATTCGAAATGTGTCGAGCCAGGTGCCAAGTTAACGCGTACGGGTAGTAGTTATGTGTCTTCTTAGCGCGCGCTTCCTGTTTTGTTTTGTTTATCAGTCACAAATGTCCATCCAAAAGGACAACGTGCGTAAGCGCTGTTTATTTTGCCGCAACGTAATATTATGTACCTATTGGACTCGGTTATTGACATAGTGTAAGTGACTGTGACATACTTATTGAGCCAGTTGTGAGAATGATTAAAAGATAAACAAGGTAAGTACTTCCTAATAAAATACCTCATGAAAATGTTATCTGTTGGAAGGTAGGTATATAGATTCAAGTGACAACTGTATTTTGTTACTTACAGCTCGACGACGCCGAAAGCCTAAAAGTTGTCTATAGGTATCTGCTATGTACAGATTCCAGTGCATACAGTGTTTATGACGGCCATGTAAATACCTATAGTTATTTGATGAAAGTTGGTTCAGCTGTTCAAAAGTTGCAGTCTCTTATTCGAACTTGTTTCGAATAATAATATGTGTAGGTAGGTACCTTTTATTTTCTAGGTAGGTAATTTGAAGTGTGAGACGAGAATTTCGTTTGTTCTTGTTTGCATTTATTCAAACCACAATTAATAGGTATAATCCCGCAATAATATTACGTAGGTACCTACTTATTTTTAACCTGTCAGGCATCGCGAGCGCGAAACACAGAACAACAGTCAAGCCCCGCCCACATTTTTATATAATACAAGCTGTTGCCCGCGACTTCGTACGCGCATATCCCGTTTTTTCCCGTTCCCGTAAGAATATGCGCTAGAACGTAGGTAAGTAGGTCGGTACTGCACTACTATACTATAAACCTACCTTCAAATTGAGTCAATTACTTAGTACTGATCTGTGATTCTGTGATTGTAAGACATTCTTATTTGTTGCTGTAAAAGCTCGAACGAGAAGACCAACTTCCGAAAAGCCACAAGTAGGTACTTAATACCTAAGATTTACCTATGCATAAGTATTTGAGCTTTTACAGTAGGCAACGTATTTCTTATTTATAAAAGACTGATTCTTTATATCAATGTGTGGTGGCGTTGTTAGCGGCACAATAAATCTAACAATAATTTGATTTTATTTGATGTTATTATTACTTTGTTAATAATGTTTTTTAATTTAAATAGTCAGTAACTAATAAATACTTTTTAACCGACTTCGTAAAAAAGGGGGAGGTTCTCAACTCGGATGTTTGTATTTTTTTTTTTTTAATGTTTGTTCGGGCATAACTCCGTCACTTGCTAACCGATTTGAAAAATTCTTTTTTTGTTGGAAAGGGTATACTTCCCAAATGGTCCCATTGAAATTTTATCAAAATCGGTTTAGGAGTTTGTTTATTAAATCCAAATAGCTGGAAAAAATATGCGGAAAAATCATCTATGTATACGAAATTGCGTATTTTTGCTTTCCTGTGACTTTCCAGTGGTGTTGTTAGGTGTAGGGTACCACTAGAAAGTGAAAAATAAAAAACATTTTCACAAAAAAAAGAAACCGACTTCCAAAAAAACACTAGGTACAAAGTTCAAAATAACTTTAATTTCGGAAGTCGGTGTCAAATAACGAAGAAGCAACCAACACCGACTTCCGAAATTAAAGTTATTTTGAACTTTGTAGTGTTTTTTTGGAAGTCGGTTTCTTTTTTTTGTGAAAGTTTTTTATTTTTCGCTTTTTAAGAGTAGGTACGAAGTTAATGCAGTTGTTTTATTTTCTGCGAAACGATTGTGTACGCGCCTGTACGAATCTATTAAACACGGTAACGATACTATACTGGAAATTCTAGAACATTAGCTCTATGTACTGCACGGCCGCTTTTTTGTAGTCATTCAAACTTGGTCGGTTTATCCACGTAATTCGGTTGTTTTGGTATTTTTATTATATCTCTTTAATAATGTAGCGTAATGAGCTGAAATTTTACAAATGAATAGTTGAATTAATACACTAAATATTGGAATATGTTTTATTTTTCTTTTCCATTAAAAAGTCCTACAATCGGATGTCATAAAATATAGTAGTCCATTCGTAGTAAATTATGCCATTGCTCATTAATTACTAAGCGTACATAAATGAAACTTGGCAAGACGTTGTAGACCCTTACAAGATACAAATAAACGTTAAAAGTTAGGCTCTAAAGTTCCTATTTTAAGTACTTGGACCTAATCACCATATTTCACCTTTACGTGTATATCTCCTAAACGGTATGCTTTTTTCAAAATCTGTTTTCACAAACATTATACACAAATTCATAGCAACGTGCGTAAAAAAAATCAACTCTGCACTAAACCGATTTATATGATTTCCATCAAATAGCCAAACGTCAGCGCAGCGGAAACTTGAATATCTTCGAAGTTTTAAGATACACAAATTTCATGTATTTTTTTTCTTGTACGTCCATAGGAAAAAAAAGTGCTGCTGGGATGATGTCGTTCCAGCGGAAACAGTTTTTGTTGAATTACTCCCCAATGGTTGGATGCACAAATTTGTACTTACCATACACATTTACACGACGTCATACACTAAATATCTGCTTAACTGAAATTAAGCAAATCGTCATTTTTCCGCTGGGAATACACACACCCCAATCGAGCACATTTAGAACAGTCTTAAAAGACGTGTCCGAGCTGGATGGGAAATCATCAGATGACTTCTTCCGCTCTGGGTGGAGCGGAAGGGAGTGTCAGTCAGGTTATGATCGGACAGCAACCAACGCTCGCCGTCTGCAGGCCTGCACAGTAGGTGGCCGAGAATCGCCCTGCTCGTCCCGACGTCCGGGGCGTCTACTTCTGTTGCGGCGGCTGGGGCGTGAGGTTTGTCTCTCCCTCACGCGTTCCGCTTCCTCCTTCACCAGTATTACTGCTTCGCAAAAGGAGGTGATTGCTTCCCATGCCTCCTCGCTCCGGAGGCCTTACGTCCCAAGGAGAGCTTAATACGGCTGCGGTAGAGGAGTGGCACAATATCCCCCAGTCTGATATACTAGATATCATGGATGGATTGTTAAACTGTCTCCAAGAAGTCATTCGAGTTCAAGACGGCAACACCAATTATAAAAAAAATATTTTTGCCAAAATAAATGTGGTCTAAATCAGAAGATTTTTTTAAATTGACAGAAATTATAGCTGGGCGGTGTGCCTGTGAGTGTGCATTAGCTTTTTTTACTCATAAAATTAGAATTTGCGATGAATAAACTGAATATAATATTCCCGTAATAAGCGAAATGAGCCGCCTTGGTGAAGGAATTGAGGATGAAACTACCTACATCTAACATTACAAAGGAGATATCGCAAGATTCTTTCAGAATTAAAAGTTCAAGTCGATGAAGTCGAGCTAAAGGAGGCCGGGGTGATGCGGTACCTGCATGGCGCGCCTTCTTGTTGGCGAGCGCGCCGCGCACCAGCTGCAGCAGCAGCGCGTCCGAGTCGCCGGCGCGCAGACGGTCCCGCAGCGACACCTCGGCCGCGCCGAACAGGCACACCTGCGCGCGGGCGAGAGAGCGAGGGAGTGAGACGGTGAGACAGAGAGAGACGCAGTCGCGGCCCGCTCGGAGGCGGCGCTCACCTTGAGGTTGCCGTCGGCGGTGAGGCGCAGGCGGTTGCACGAGGCGCAGAAGTGCTGTGTCATGGACGAGATGAAGCCCACGCTGCCGCGGTAGCCCGGCGCGCGCCACACCTGCCGACACTTTCGTCTTCAAAGGAACCACTCGTGTCTGTCTGGCACAGTCGACACCGAATCTAATAGACCGATTTACTTGAAATTTGGTAAAACACAGCAAATCGCCTGTGACAGATGAGAGACACGCGAAGGGTTCCGTGTTGTCACACGCATGTTCAGAAGCCTAAGAAGTCACAAAGTCAGTCTTTAGTCTGGTTGAGTCACGAGACTGACTTTATGACATCGTATTAACAATTTACTCAATATGTTACTTACTGAGTAAGTATGTGCGCCGCTATATCGACAGTGGAAATGTCAAATGTCGATATTGTGATTTTGTGTCGTTTATTAATGAGATCGTGATATTTGTTGCTTTGAAAATAGATTTTATCTACACTCACAACGTAAAGTTCCAAGTATGATTTCAAACGTCTTTTTTTCGTAGATAGGTAAAATTTAAAAAAAAAACCATGAAACACAGTTCCACATTTTCCTTTGATTTTCAAACAACTGCATCATAAAATAACGATTATTGGCGCGTATGGGCCATTGAGATAGAATAAACATAGAGGCGCCGCGATATTCTATACGTACTGTTACAAGCTTGGGGTTCGTGACAATAAAAACAGTCGATAAAATAACCAAAATGACACTTTAATTAATCAACACTAATTACAACTTTTAAACTCACTAATTATTACACACAATTGCACTACTGATCACTTTAATTCGCAGTTGAAGATCGCTCTCGAAGTTGTCGCTTGTATCGCAAATTCAATACTGACTTGGTCGCAGGCTATGCAGGCCTTATATAGGTCGGCAGATAATTCTAGAACCTTCTAGTATAGAAACATCTAGAAAGTTCGAGTACATACCGGTCCGGACTAACCAGATATCGAAAACTCTAGAATGATCTAGCATAGAAAAGTCTAGAAGGATCTTGACTCTACTTGTTCTGCTACTCGATACTAGATGGCGCTAGTAGTAACTTTTATCGATATGTACCCGGCATTAATTCTGGCGCGTAAACTGCCCCCTCCTAAGACATGCTTGTCCCGAGCATTATCGGCCCCATAATAACGCGCCAGTCGATCCACATGGACGATCTTAGGAGCACTTCTTGTACCTTTCTGTATGCGGTAGGTTACGTCATTGATTTTCGTCACAATCCGATACGGCCCATCCCATTTAGCCTGAAGCTTAGGAGACTTCCCTTTGCTGCGAACTGGATTGTGCAACCATACTAGTTGAACCTTCGTCGAATCCTTTATTGTTAATTTTGTGGTCATAACGGGTTTTCATCTTTTCAGACATTTGCTGGCCCGATTGTCTGACGTGCTCATAAATGTCATTCATTTTGTTCCGCAAGTCATTCGCATAATCGGTTATACTGCGTGGGGCATCAGGTGGTATTCCGGTAATCAGGTCTGCAGGCAGCCGTAATTCTCTACCAAAATTTGCGAAAGCTGGTGTCACTGATGTGCTTTCGTGAACAGCACTTCGGTATGACAGCAGAAACGGTTGTATATGCTTGTCCTGTTAAGTATGTGTGCGTGTGCCTACGCATCGATAAGTACGTAAGCGAATAAACGGCAGTGCGTTACTAGCAAGCAGTGGTTTCACTCGTCTGCCCTCCTATTTCTCATTGGCGACGAATACCCACGTGAAGTAAAAGACAAAATGTCCGTTACAGTTTTTGGTCTTTTAACAGTGTTTGATCACAATGTACAGTCTTGGGAGACCTACAAGTGCCGCATTAAACAGTGGTATGTGGCTAACGACATCACCGGGACAAGTGATCCTACGGGAACAAAGAGACGAGCTATCTTGCTGAGCGCACTCGCGGATGGCACACACAAGTTGGCGGCGGATCTCGCGTTGCCAAAGCAGCTGCAGGACGTACCGTATGACGACATACTTAAGCTACTTGACGATCATTTCAATCCTAAACGGTGTGGTTTCGGTGAACGGTATAAATTTTACGCGGCTACGCAACAGAGGGGAGACGTATGCACAATGGGCCGCGAGGTTACAGGGTCTGACGGCGCATTGCGGGTTCTCTTATGTGGAAGAAGCTCTTCGGGACAAATTTGTCATGGGAATGTTACCGGGATCTGACAGAGAGAAGCTTTTCTCAAAAGATCACGCGGGCCTGACATTAACAAGGGCGATGGAGTTGGCAGAGAACGCGCGAAGTGCACGTGCAGCCGCGGGCGCCGGGGTGCTGTCCGCGCCGCACAATCAGCTGTTCAAGATTGCGCGGGCGACGGAGCCGGCAACCCCATCGCATCGAGAGGATGCGCCTAGTTCGGGAGTTAAAGTGCAGTGTCAAGTGTGCGGCTATCACAATCACGAAACAACCCAGTGTCGGTTCGCAAAGGCCAAATGTAGGAACTGCAATGCTACGGGGCATCTGCGTAGGATGTGTAAAAAGGTAAATTATGTGGAATCGAGAGCTGGGGACGAAAGCGACGATGACGGTGAGTGTTTTAATATTCGATCAGTAAAAGGGGAACCGATGATTGAAACGGTATCGGTCTCGAGAATTGAATTAAAATTCGAGATAGACAGCGGTTCCGCCGTCACAGCAATTTCTGAGGAAACTTATAAAACATATTTCAGCAATGTACCATTGTCGATGACTAATAAACGTTTGTGTTCATATACGGGTGATAAAATTGTTTGTGAGGGTATAGCGCAGTTACAAGTTAGTTACGCGAACACATCACATGTACTGTGTATTTATGTCGTGCGGGGCGGCGGTCCACCGATTCTCGGTCGCAATTTTATTTCAAAATTTAGGTTAGAATTGTTGCCGATACAATATTGTGACCAATTAGATAAGAATGATTTGTTTGCTACACTGCAATGCCGATATCCATCGGTCTTCTCGGAAAAATAAGGATTTTTTAATAAATTTAAAGTCAAATTACAATTAAAGGAAGATGCGAAGCCAATTTTTGTTAGGGCACGACCGATAGCTTTCGCTTTGAAAAATAAAGTAGATAAAGAAATGGATCGTTTAGTAGGGTTAGGTGTATTGAAACTGAAACCGGTTGACCACGCGCGGTATGCGTCACCGATCGTGCCCGTTTTAAAGCAAAATGGATCTATACGTATATGTGCAGATTTCTCCACCGGGGTAAACAAGCAGTTAGTAATCGATCAGTATCCTCTGCCGACAGTAACTGAACTCTTTTCAAAATTGTATGGAGGACAGCAGTTTACCAAATTGGATCTGTCAAACGCCTACAACCAATGTATGTTAGATGACGAGTCTCAAGAATTAACTTGCATAAATACACATAGAGGAATTTTCAAACAAACGCGCTTATGTTTTGGTATTGCAAGCGCGCCGGCCGTGATCCAGCGCGCGATGGAGGGCGTACTGGCTGGCGTGCCCGGCACACTCTGTATGCTCGACGACATTCTGATAACCGGGAAAACTAGATCGGAACACCTGGATAGATTACATCAAGTGCTGCTAAAATTACAAGACGCGGGCCGCGGGACTTACGCTACAAAAAGAAAAGTATGTGTTTTTTAAAGACGAGGTCAATTACTTAGGTTACGTGATAAATAAAGATGGACTACATAAATCACCACTAAAAATAAAAGCCATGTTGGAGGCACCGGTGCCGGCTAATATTAATCAATTACAGTCATTTTTGGGGTTAGTTAATTACTACAGAAACTTTGTTCCAAACGCATCTTTGATTTTATGTCCGCTGTATGAGTTGTAGAAAAGTGTAGCAGGTGGTGTTGGACACAGGAACATGATGAAGCGTTCACCGCTATTAAGGCATGTTTAGCTTCAGATCAAGTATTACCACATTTTAACCCAGACGCTACTATAATTTTAACAGTGGATGCATCACCGGAAGGTCTGTCTGCAATATTGTCGCAAGCAGAGTCCGATAGGTCTGAGAGACCGATCTCTTTTGCATCGAAAACGCTTAATGCTGCTGAGAAACGTTACTCGCAGATCCAAAAGGAAGCGACAGCGATTATTTTTGGGGTTAGGCGTTTCCATCAATATTTGTATGGCAGGTCGGTTCCGTTTGTGCTTCGGACCGATCATAAGCCACTGTTATCGATATTCGGACCACACCGGGGTATACCTGAAGTTTCAGCAAACAGACTACAGAGATATGCACTGTTTCTGAGCGGTTATAATTATCAAATCGAATATGTGCGTAGCGCTAATAACAGTGCGGATTTCTTATATCGCGCGTGCCTACCCGAGGTGCGGTGGAGCGGGGCGTCGACGCGACGATGCCCGACCTCGATCGCGCATCGTACATTAATGTCGTGGTGGAAGGTAGTAACCTTAAAGATGTTACGCGAGGCGACAATGGCAGATGAGACCTTGCGTAAGGTGGTGCATTTTGTGATGAATGGATGGCCTATGGATGGAAAATGCCTGGTGATGGGGTGAAGCCGTATTATGCGTGTAGGACACAATAAAATTGTCTTGCGAAAATGGTTGTATAATGCGAGGACACAAAGTTGTAATTCCAGATAAATTACGTGCAAAAATTCTAAGGGAATTGCATCAATCCCATGTAGGTATTGTGAAGACAAAGGCAGAGGCGCGAGCGCGTGTTTGGTTTCCCGGAACGCCGGACGCTACTTTAGAGCGTTTGATAAGATCGTGTGATGTTTGCATGCAACTGCGACCATCAACGCCGCGGGCGCCGATTGCACACTGGGAATATCCCCCATCGCCATTTTACCGGGTACATATTGATTTTCTGGGGCCTATTAACGGTCACAACTTTTTCGTGGTAGTGGATGCATATACCAAGTGGGTTGAGGTTTAATATATGAAGTGCAGTACTTCCACTTCAGCAACAATTGACAGGTTGTATGATTTTATGTCAAGATTTGGTATTCCGCATACATTGGTTAGCGACAACGGTACATCATTTACATCACATGAGTTTGAGGCTTTTTGTAGGGTGAACGGAATTTCACACGTGACTTCACCGACATACCACGCGGCCAGTAACGGGCAGGCGGTAAGTTTTGTTAAGATAGTTAAGAAGGGTATTAAAACAAGCTTGGTGGGTCGCGAAATTTCAATAACAAACTTCTAAAATACTTGTTTGACTACAGAAATTCCGTTCACACAATAAACGGGTCCTCTCCTGCTGAGCTGGTCTATGGTCGGAAGCTTAGAACGCGTCTTGATCTATTGAAACCCGAATCGCCGTCGCCTTCGTCCACGGCTCTTGCTAATATGGTAAAACGTAAACAGTGTTTGCAAATTAAACGGGCGGACACAAAACTCAAGTTTTCGCAACCGGTGACATAGTTTATTATGAAAATCATAAAGTTAATGGTATGGTACTTGGTGTAAAGGGACAGTCATGAAAAAAATAGGTAAAGTGTTGTATTTGATTAAAGATATAGTAAATTCAAAGACATTTAAAAAACATAAAAATCAGCTAAGAATGTATAAAGGCGACGATTGCTATGACGATGAAGACGTGGATATAGACAAAAGGGAGCTAAGTGGTGACCCAATAACAGAAGCACAGATTTCTGAACAGACGCCGCCCTCGGCCACTGGTGAAGGAAGTTAAGGCACGCCAATGGCTGCTCCGATACTCCCCCAGTTGTTGTATCACAACCTACAACACCAGACAATTCCGGGGAGGAGGAGGAGTACCAGGAAGCTTTAGCCGGTTCTCCTAACCCTGGACATTCTGGCGAAGCGCCACTGCAACAGCAGGCAAAGGCAGGAATGCCAACACCACGGTCTAAACGCAATCGACCTAAAGTCAACTACAAATCGTATTATTAGAAAGTATGTTAGCTATAGCACATTTTAAAGCTTAGTTGTTTTAAATATAGTATTTCTAAGCTAAGGGGAAGGATGTTAAGTATGTGTGCGAGTGCCTACGCATCGATAAGTACGTAAGCGAATAAACGTCAGTGCGTTACTAGCAAGCAGTGGTTTCACTCGTCTGCCCTCCTATTTATCATGTCCCATTCCCGTTGCCAGTTTTCCACCACTTTTGCCAGGTATCTCTCCAATGTCTGATTAAATCGTTCCACCATTCCATCCGATTGTGGGTAAGAAGTTGTTCTCGTTTTATGAGTACCTATAACTCGACAAGGTCCTGGAATATTTGGGACTCAAAATTCCTTCCTTGGTCGTTGTGAATCTCAATCAAGGAGGAACATACAACCTAGCACTGGCCTGCAAATTGCAAAAAACGTAAGAGAATTTGAATTTCGCGGGTTGGTTGGAGCATTCTCCTTAACCAAATAAATTTTGGTACCTACAGTTTTGAGAGTTGTATTTAGTGTATACCTATAGTCAACCGCACAATGATCTGTGTTGCAACAACGTGTTTCCATTTTGTGTGTCGTATTACGTACCTATGAGTGATTTATAATTATTAACCAACGATTATATTAAAGCTGATTATGTAGTGTCACATAAATTTTATTTCATGGCGTTTTAGATATAAGTGTCATTCCACAGTCAGGTGATGATGTTGTTACGTATATGGGATAAATATGTTTATTTATAGCCAAACACCATCAGATAATTTGTGCACATTCGATGTTTACAGTTATATTTTTATGCGGTTTACTATACTAACACACTTTATCTGAATCAATGTATAAGCAAATTACTCGTAAGAAAATTATTTATCTGTGATTTAAAATTTAATATTTTTTTTACACAATATTAGGGGAGAAGGAGGCAGCTTTGAACAGAGGCAGATTTGAACAAACAAGTTTACGCAGTTAGTTTCAAAGCTATTTTAGTATGAAAAATGATTTCGGGGTGGGAGCACTGTTACCCACAACCTTCATGTAGTATCTGTGGCGTTTGACAGCTTGCAACCAAGATATCGGCCATGTTTATTTTTGTCATTGCAAAGTAAACATTTTGGAAGTTAGGTGTAAGCTTGTGGAGGACAAAGTTTTAGATACTGGTGAGTTTTATCATTCTAATTTTATTCAGTAGTTATATAGGCTCTAGTGAAAATGTTTAGTTTTATTCATTAAATGTTTTTTGAATTTTAATATTACATTTCTTTAAAAAAAGATGGTGTGGGGCAGTTTTGTAAAAATTGAACGGGGTACCTTTGAACATGTTCAAATCTGCCTCATACTAATTATACACTTCTGGACACATCTATTGGCCCACCTTAGAGTTTAGGTTTCGATGGCCCCTACCGAAATATGACTTCTAGATTGAACAAAAACTGTTGATGCAGTTTTAAACCTGATACATTTTACCATCTTTTTCGATCGTATTGTTTTAAATTTGAATTCAGAATACCATACGACATGGAGCTACGCCTAACAAGTCGGATATGCGCCTTGTAAAAGGCAATTGATTTTTGAATAAAAAACATGTTTTATCAAATAAAGGTTTAATTTAATAACGCGTGTTGCCTCCATGGGCATCTACCACAGCTCTCATACGATTAGGCATAGAGTTTATCAACCGCTCTATGAAATTTTGAGGGATCATCTCCCATTCCTCTTCTATGGCAGTTTTCAACTCCTGCATCGTCTGGGCAACTGGCTGACGAGCCCTAACACGTCTTTTTAGCTCGTCCCACATGTGCTCAATGGGGTTCATGTCTGGGCTTCTGGCTGGCCAGTCCATAACTGTGATGTTCACATCCCGAAGATATTCCCTGACGATGCCGGCCGCATGGGCTCTTGCATTATCATGCATAAAAAGGAAATTTGGGCCCACATAGTCCGCGTATGGTATCACGTGAGGTTCTAAGCACTCACGAATGTACCTTTCAGCATTTAATGTTGGCAGCCGTGGTCGTGTAACAACCTCAAGTTGAGTTTTGCCGCTCGCGGATATACCGCCCCAGACAGTCCATGAGCCACCGCCATAAGCAACCCTCTCTTCAAAGCAACATTGTGCGAAACGCTCTCCCTTACGTCGGTAGACCTTCTTCCTTCCATCATTGCCATGTAACACAATTTTAGACTCATCAGAAAAGAGTACACGGCTCCAATCTTGCTGTGTCCAATTTAAATGACTGCGTGCGAAATGAAGGCGCGCTGTTCGGTGGGCTCGCGTTAGTTTGGGCCTATTAGCTGGCTTGTGTGGTACCATATCGCGTTCTTTTAACCTTCTCCGAACAGTTCGAGCGCTCACAGATACTCCGTGGAAGTCGCGAAGTTGGTTTTGTATCTCAATGGAGGTAAGGTGACGATTTCTCAAGCTGGTCGTCACGATGAATCGATCCTGCCTTTCAGTTGCGACCCGAGATCGTGGCCTTCCTTGGCGACGAACAAAGCCGCCAGTCTCTAGGTACCTCCGATAAACATTTCGGACCGCAGATCGACTTAAATTAAGTTGAGCACTCACGTTTCTTTGGCTGTGTCCGGCCTGAATAAGTGCCACAGCTTGGGCGGCGACTTCAGGTGAAGTATCCATAGATTATTGATAGAACCTCACCTTAATGTTAAGAATAAGTAATGTTTGTTGCAAAACCAAAGATATCAATCACTTTTTCAAGAATTAAATCCAAGTAAACCAATAAAACCAAGTTTTCTTAATATTCGATTGTTTGATATCAACAAACAGGCTCCAAATTGTCTTTTGTTTCTTTAAATTCTGTGTTCGAAATTCAAAAAAAGACTATTGAATGAAATTGTGAATGTGCCAGGTTCAAAACTGCATAAAAACTTTTTGCTCGACCTAATATAAAATTTTAGCTAGGACCAAACGAAACTGAAAATACAAGGTGGGCCAATAGATGTGTCCAGAAGTGTAGTTACCGGCACGTAAGTTGGCAAGAGATACGTAGTACGCAAGAGTTTGTCATTCAACTGTGAAGTCGTTTAAATATGTAAGCAATGCATATATTTTTGAAAATTAATCACTGTCATTTGTTTTAAGGTAAAATAGTGCGCAACTATAAAAAAAACAGAATCAAGACGTTAATGAAGAAGTTAAGAAAGTAGAAGAAGGGCGCATCATACAAGTTTTTCTTTCCTGAAAAGGAAGATGAGTCTTACGTCAGCATGCCCGACATTTTAGCTAAACTGCCTTCTCCAATCGAAGCCGCTGGCACGTCACGTACAGAATCCATTAAAGCTTTCAAATTTAATTTATCTAAATTTAGGTTAGGTTGATTTAATTCATTTTATGACATAATTAGATTTTATATACATAAAGGTTTATTTTTGTTATTTGAATGTAACAATCCACTTGATTTATTTTTATTTGTGGTTACTTTTTGTTTATAAGAGAAAAATGTTATTAAGTAATCCCGATGCAAAACATCGACTTGCTAAAGAGTTCCTAATTATGTGATTTATAAAAAGACTGTTTAAACTAATTAATAAAACTTGATTTATGACCATTTAAATCTGTTTTTCAAAACTGCCCCAGGCACGTTCAAAACTGCCCCTCTTTTGGGGCAGCTTTGAACATTTACCTTCTACCACCAAAATGAGAATAACCGCCTGATCTCAGGGTTATTTTTTAAGCTGATAAAGCGATTAAGTACGTTAATGACCAGGTTAACCACTTCGAGTAAGTAAAGAGGTTAAAAGAGTTAATATTTTGGGTTATGACATAAAGTTTCAAAAACGTTCAAAACTGCCTCCTTCTCCCCTATACTTAATACTGATCTGTGATTTTTTGTGATGCGAATTTACTAATTACATGTTAGATTTAGATGAAAAACTGATCGGTGATTTAAATAATAATGACTACACAACGTGCAAATAATTTCTAATATTTATAGGTAGGAAATTGGAAGCTGTTTCATTTACTATAGTCACTAGGTGCATTTAATATTTTTTTTAATTAGCCCCTTAAACTTTTGAACGCGACTGTACGGACAACAGCTTAGGTATAATACGTCCAATAAAGAAGGTCATCGATATGTATGAATCAGTCGCTTTTTAGTAGTCATTCAAATTTGGTCGGATAACCAGCCGTTGTTTACATTTTTTTTTTTTTTTTTTTTTTTTATATTTACTTAATGCGAAACATTCCAAGCTGAATATTTTCACCATATATTTTTGACTAAAGGCACAAGATTTTGGTTTACACCTACACATCTGGGATTGAGCCGGTTCCTTGTATTTTGCCGTCAAAGTTATGACACCATCGTTTTGACTTTTAGCAAGATTATTCAAAAACGCATGCATGAACAGTTTTGAAACTTTGTATGGTTATTATTAGCGTCAAGAAGGACCGAATACAGTTTTCAGCGAACCGAAACCTTGTCTCGTTTAAGCGCTGCGATGTTTTTTCGGGTTTTCATAAAACCGCGATAACTTGAAAACTATAAATATTTTCTTAAATCTAATTGGGGCACTAAGGGGCACACATTAAGAGCTACTCGTGTATGTTTATTCTACAGGGGCACATGCAATGGTTTCAGAGATATACGATTCATCAAAACGTTACTCCAGCAGGAAATGCAATATCTCGAAAACCTGAAGGGACACAGATTTTATTTTTGGGGGCACATTTTGGCACACATATAAGCTCTCTGGCTATGCACAAGTTTTCTCTCTCCGATCATTCGTTTAGAATTTTCCTGCTAGAAAAACGTTACCCCAGCAAGAATCGTTTTTTCCGTTTTTTTCCAAAACGACAGGGGGCACACATTTTTTATGTGGTTTTTCATTTACAGCAGATAAGGCACCAATAATACGTTCTACTCATATACCTCTAGGAGACACTTTCTTGTTGGGGTAACGTACACATGCGGGTCTTATATAGGTCGGCAGATAATTCTAGAACCTTCTAGTATAGAAACATTTAGAAAGTTCGAGTACATACCGGTCCGGACTAACCAGATATCGAAAACTCTAGAATGTTCTAGCATAGAAAAGTCTAGAAGGATCTTGACTCTACTAGTTCTGCTACTCGATACTAGATGGCGCTAGTAGTAACTTTTATCGATATGTACCCGGTATTAATTCTGGTGCGTAACAGTACATTTGCAGAGTTAATAACGAAACAGTTTGTGAAATATCGTTTTGTTTATTTTTTTCTAATATGGTAAATAATCGTACTTATTTGATAAAAAAGACAACAATATTTCAGTTGTTGCTCATATTGGCAACATTTTGTTGTGACGTAGTGACAGTTGTAGGTGAGTGCCGAATCTGCCATAGTATGGGATGAGTTTCGAGATAGTTCTGCTGTCAAATGGTTGTTTACTTCTCGTAATTTCACAAATCAATAATGAGATTTGTGAGAAAGTTACGAGAAGTTTCTGTTTAAAACTGCACGTATATGTTGGAAAACAGCAATTCAACATGCCTCTGTGTTGTATTGTGAAGTGTTGTGCAAGAAAGAAGGAAAATCAACCTCATTGTCTTTGCAGAGGTTAGTAGCCGGTTTTCATGCAATATTATTACTTATATTTTTTTCACTTTCGATGAAAAAATTGCGAAGTGATCATAAATTTATGGCTAAAGTTGGGTTTGTTTCCGTCCAACAGACCTTTATATTATTTCATAATTTCATTCGTTTGTTTACAATAATATGTCATGGTGGAATAGTGTTGTACCGGTGCCGTAATAGTTTCCAATACTAGTTCCTTCGCTGCGCTGAGACGATATCGCTATTATGCGTGTGCTAATCGGTTCGAGTGACCTTGCTAGGTCCGCCCCGGGGTTCACAGCACCGAGACCGTGCCACAGTGTTTTATGATGGTTATACGTGATCTGAAAATAAGACGTCAGCATTTCGTTTTAGTCACATGTTTTTAGCAACTAGTTTATCCAAATGATAAACATCCAGGCGGCACACATCTGTCACACTTTGTTCAGGTCGCTCCCAAGCTCTTATATATCTCTATACACCCACTTGTAATCGCTCTGGCACATGCGATTCTGCGAGTATCGGTCAACCCGCCGCTTATACCGCCGAATACGGTTTGCCCAGGCACAAACTTTCTGCTTCAGGAAGTCGATGCGCTCTGTGACATGGAACGTGTGTTCTCGAGGGCTGATTCCAGTTTCCGAAGTGTCCCTTCGCCCTAGTCCTTTGGTCGAGCCAATCTCTCACCAGACAACCCTAAATGTTTCTTTCTTTCTTTCTAAAAAATACCACGCTGGTCCTGAGTTCTCACACTTTCGTTTTATTTACATTTCTCTTTTTAGTGAAAGTAGTGAGTTAATTGTTTTTATTAATTAAAAGCTTTTATTTAACTTGACTTGTATGTATGTTTACAAATCTTGCAAGTTTAATTTGACCCACTTCCCGGTATCCGATTGAGCTGAAATTTTGCATGATGGTCCAGAACCGAAGACAATGTATGTTAATCATAAATGTGACCTGATGCTGCTGCCAGGATCGGCTCCGTACGAGAGATCTCCTCAGTGGTAAATAGCAGGGACACGAAATTTTGTATACGCGTTCGTTTATGATAGGCAGTTGGTAGGCCCACCATGAAATAGATGCCACATCCAGGGTAGTCTTCGAACTATGGAACTCCTCAATATTCAACTGCTGGGACTTGAAATTTTGAATACGCATTCGTTTATGATAGGCAGTTGGTAGGCCCACCATGAAATAGATGCCACGTCCAGGGTTGTCTTCGAACAATGGAACTCCTCAATATTCAATTGCTGGGACTTGAAATTTTGTATACGCATTCGTTTATGATAGGCAGTCGGTAGGCCCACCATGAAATAGATGCCACATCCAGGGGTAATAGTTTTCCCCGTTCCGTAAGTTTTTTCTGTTGTTTTTTAAATATATACCAACTTGCTACGGCCGCGAATCAAATTTTGACCAAGATACAACCTGACACTGACCTGCAAATTGCAAAAAAACGAAAGAAAATTTGAATTTCGCGGACTACCCTGAAGCTTCCACCTTAAGTCAATGAGACCGCGCAAAAAAATTAAAATAGTAAGTGTTCTTTAAAAATTAAAAAGTCATTCCGCAAAATTCAAAATGATTGACAAATGTTATGATTTCATGAAATACTACATTTGACATCAATTCTAACTGAAAGAGTTATATTGGTGATTTTAATGGTTATAATTCTATAAGTAAATACATATTTGCTACGGCCGCGAATCATATTTTGACCAAGATACAACCTGAAATTGACCTGCAAATTTCAAAAAACGTAAGAAAATTTGAATTTCGCGGACTACCCTGAGGCTTCCACCTTAAGTCAATGAGACCGAACAAAAAAATTAAAAAAGTTCTTTAAAAATTGAAAAAGTTCTTTAAAAATTAAAAAGTTATTTTATGATGCAGTTGTTTGAAAATCGAAGGAAAATGTTGAACTGTAATGGTTTTTTTTTTTATAATTTTACGTAGGTACACTAGGTACCCACGAAAAAAAAGTTCGTGTTTCCAAAATCGATTTTGAAATCTTAGAAAGAACATTAAGTTGCGAGTGTAGATAAAACATTAAAAAAAAGCCGGCGCCAGGGCTCCTGAGAGAGTAGTCGATCAAGTACGGCGTCATCCAACATACGTTTACGCTGGAAGGCAGTCGTTGGGGCGAAACGTTATGTTGCGAACTTTTTCTTATTTCTCGCAAAATTGAACTTGATTCTAATTTAATCTGAGAAG
This sequence comes from Melanchra persicariae, assembly GCA_947386135.1. Taxonomy (NCBI): domain Eukaryota; kingdom Metazoa; phylum Arthropoda; class Insecta; order Lepidoptera; family Noctuidae; genus Melanchra; species Melanchra persicariae. Next base: position 422,002 of record OX376655.1, on the reverse strand, counting down.
TGTAGTAATACTTTGATCGTGGGTGTCCCGGGCGTCGTGGAGAGTTCCCTGCGCCCCTGCGCCATCATGACGTCATGGCGTAAGTACCTGGGCCGTGTCGTTGGGGCGCGGCGGCGCGGGCTGCAGCGCGTGCGCGGCGGCGGCGGCGCGCAGGGCCGCGCGGTGCGGCACCAGCTTGGAGTCGTCCCACTTGTTGCCCGAGAGCGGCATGACGTCATGGCGTACGTACCTGGGCCGTGTCGTTGGGGCGCGGCGGCGCGGGCTGCAGCGCGTGCGCGGCGGCGGCGGCGCGCAGGGCCGCGCGGTGCGGCACCAGCTTGGAGTCGTCCCACTTGTTGCCCGAGAGCGGCATGACGTCATGGCGTACGTACCTGGGCCGTGTCGTTGGGGCGCGGCGGCGCGGGCTGCAGCGCGTGCGCGGCGGCGGCGGCGCGCAGGGCCGCGCGGTGCGGCACCAGCTTGGAGTCGTCCCACTTGTTGCCCGAGAACGGCATGAACTCGATGAACCTGCCGACACATTACCATTACATTATTACCGACATCACATCCACGCATTCTAATTGCATCTCCTTCATTCCTTCATACCTCACTTCAACGTCACGGTCTCGTGTGTATTCCACGAAGTCGCCTATCTCGTCATCGTTGAAACCTGAAATAAAAGAAAGCATAATTGAATTGTATGGCAGCAATGAAACATGTGTAGCGCGCGGTCGGCGTGGCGCGTGGGCGCGTGGGCGCGTGGGCCGTACCTCTCATGAGCACGACGTTGATCTTCACGGGCGAGTAGCCCAGCTGCAGCGCCAGGTCCACGCCCGCCAGCACGCGCGACAGCCCCTGCATCACAACTCACATCACACAGTTGACAGTCTGCGAACTAGAATCTGGTGCAGGTTCAGAGTTAGTGCTATAAACATGGAGCCGAAAATTGTTGTGATAAATGATAATGATAAATGATATTTATTTTGTATGTAGGTTAAACATAACACTCGTCATTTTAAGCTAGATGAGGCCGGTGTTTCCTAGCTGACTACCCTGAGAAGAAACACCGAAACAAACTCAGAGGTCACAGTCTCTTTTGAAGTCCATTCAAATTGTACTGGTCAAATCATACGAGAACCATGTAGGTTAATGTCTGAGGTGGCCTTTTGAGGAAAGTGCCACACAGATTTGAGTGGACCTGTCCAGACAGTGCAAGCATTTGTCAGTTATTGTGGAGCTCAAACTTAGAAATTTAAAGAGCTCAACGATTTAACGAACAATACCAAAGTAAGGACATTTGGGTAGGCCGCATAAAAAAAATCTCAAACTGCCAGACATTCTTGACTAACATGAAAGAACCCCTATCATAGCGATCTGCATGGTCCCCACATTCACAATACGATATGAGGATCATGCAGATCAGTGTCTGAAATGGTCTTTTGAGGAAAGAACCACACAGATTTGAGTGGACCCGTCCAGTCAATGCAAGCTTTGGTCAGTAGTCGAGTAGCTCAACTTAGAACCAAAAAGGAGCTCAACGAACCGACGAACATGCCAAAGAAAGGACATTTGTTTAGGCCGCAAAAGTACTCAAACTGCCAGACCTCGTTAAAAATACTTCAAAAAAGAAGTATTTCAAAGAAGAGAAAAATAAGAAGAAAATAACCCACATAGTCCCCATATTCACAAAATGAGTTAAATAATAAAAAAAATATATATAATACTTTACAAAGTAAATATTCCATGTCAAAAATAATAAAAATAGAATACTTAATAAAGTAAACATTCATGTCAAAATTTACCAACGAGATGAAAGAAATGTATACAGCAGAGCTTAAAAAAAAGACAATGTCTAAAAATTAAAAAGTTATGTAACATTAGGCCATGTACATCATTGAAGCAGCTCAATCCCAAGTCTATTTGTCTTCAAGATAGTCTTTAATTGTGTAAAAAGCTTTCTGGCATAGCTTACGTTTTATAAATAATTTGAACTTATTCATACTAAGGTCTTGAATATGGCTAGGGAGTTTATTATAAAAACGTATATATTGGTATATAAATGAACCACCTATTTTCTTGAGCCAGGTTTTAGGAATGACATTATTGTGTTTGTTCCTAGTATTTACGTTATGGATATCACCGTATCTTTTAAATAGATTAATATTTTTATGTGCATACAAAAGATTCTCATAAATATACTGAGAGGGCACAGTCATTATATTAATCTCTTTAAATTTGTCTCTGAGGGAGTGTTTAGGACTTAATTTATAAATTGCACGAACAGCTCTTTTTTGTAAAACAAATACTGTCTGAATATCGGCGGCATTTCCCCACAACAGAATGCTGTATGACATGACACTATGAAAGTAACTAAAGTATACTAAACGGGCTGTCTCTAAATCAGTTAAGCCACGAATTTTTCTAACGGCGTATGCTGCAGAGCTAAGTTTTTTTGACAGTTTATCTATATGGGGGCCCCACTGTAGCTTCGCATCCAAAGTTATGCCTAAGAACGCAGTGGTATCTTCGGGTTTCACCTCTTCCCCCTTTATTGACACACTAGTGTTCACTTGTCTAACATGTGGTAACGTGAACTTTATGCATTTAGTTTTTTCTCATTTAGCAGAAGATTATTAATATTAAACCAGTTAACTACAGTTGCGATGGCACTATTAACATCGTCAGTAACCAGCTGCTGACGCTTGAGTTTAAATAAAAGTGAAGTGTCGTCTGCAAACAACACTATATCGTGCTTATCCTTTATGAGGTACGGCAAGTCATTAATATAAATTAGAAATAAAAAAGGACCTAAAATTGAGCCTTGGGGGACCCCCATCTTGACTACAGACCCGGGAGATCTTGTACCGTTCACATCGACTCTCTGAATCCTATCACTCAAGTAAGAAGTAAGAAGATTCAACGAGGCGTCCCGGATTCCGTAATAGTGGAGCTTCCTGATTAATGTCTCATGGAGAACACAATCGAACGCTTTGGATAAATCGCAAAAAAATCCCAAAGCATCGCATTTGTCCTCCCATGCGTTATAAATATGTCCTAAAAGTTCAACACCAGCATCGGTTGTTGAACGACCCCTTGTAAAACCAAACTGTTTATTATGTAATAGTTTGTGTTTATTAAAATATCTTTGCATTTGATTAAGAATAACTTTCTCAAAAATTTTATTAAAAGTAGGTAGCCCTGATATAGGTCTATAATTAGTAGGGTCTGATGTGCTACCCGATTTAAATAATGGTATTATTTTACTATATTTCATTAGATCAGGAAACTCACCACGGTCAATACATTTATTAAAAATAACAGCCAAGATAGGTGCTACAATGTGTATAATAGACTTAGCAAGGTCAACAGAATTACCCCATAAATCTACCGTCTTTTTGAAATTCAAGGAATTAAAAGTTTTTATTACATCATTGCAAGTAACATGTTGGAATTTAAATTCAGCATCACAAACTGGGACGTTTTCTGTAAGTAACGTTTCTGCAGTAGTGGGTGATGAATTTAGAGACTTAGTTGTCGATACGGGAATCACTGCAAAAAAAATTTCAAAAGCCGCGGCGACTTGGGAATCTAATTTAATTACACTGTTATTTATAGCAAGGCTATAATCATTAGTTCGGTTGCAAGATTTTCCCGTTTCGCTATTAATAATGTTCCAACTCATTTTAATCACATTGCTACTGTTTTTAATTCTTGAACTCAAGTACCTAGACTTGGCGATATAACAAACTTTTTATATAATTTAGAATAGTTTTTAACATATAAATTAAACTCTACTGTATTAATATAAGTCCGTTCCTCGTACAACTCATAAAGGCGTTCTCTACTCCGTAACTTTGCTAGATCCAGATATACAGCGTGTAAGGGACATCGACGCACAAACGGGTTTCCATGAGTCCAGGACATGATTCCGGACCCCCCCGCGTTGGAATTTTTCGTCGGCTTTTTCCTCATTTTTCAAATTTTTTCAGCTGTTTTTTTACTCTAGACTGTTCATAATTGTTATTCTTACCTAACCCAACGTGATTTTAATTAAGAAAACAATTAACTCACTACTTTCACTAAAAAGAGCAATGTAAATAAAACTAGTTACGCGTCTGCTCAGCTGTTTTGTAAAAAAGGTCAACGCATCCTGCTTAGTTGTAACACACTAACCCGTGTGCACGTGTGTATAGCGTCAAACATACCGTCTAGATCACCGACCACATGAAAAAAATACGTATCTGCACAAAGCGGGGTAACCGATTTCCGACATTAACTAAACAACTTAAGATCGGAAATAGGTTACTAAGTTTTGTTTCAATAAGAACCCTTTTTGTTTGGGGGCAGTTCCAAGCGCGGCGTCCTTTTGAACACAATGCCGCCAAAAGTCGGCGAAGTCAAAGGAATGTTTAAAAAAACATTTCTTTTACATTTAGCCGATTTTAATGGATTTTTATATCAGTCTCTTGAAGACCTTGATAGCGAACGAGTGTGTTATTTTTGCAAAATTCGGGAATTCGGGACGTGACGTGAGACAATAAGTTTTCGTTTGATACCTACCTAGCAAAACTAATTCTGTGTTTGTGTCTGTTATTGTTTGTTTTTGTGAGTGTGTTTTAAAAATGTAATCTGGATTTAACGATTACTACAGTGCCCAAGAATACGGTAATATGCTAATGTGTTATGTATGGCGAAACACGAGCAAGCAGGCGGCGGGCGGCCAGTTTGAATCCTACCTGTTTAGGGGTGAGTTAGCTAGTTCATTAGTTTATACCTACATCATTACCAGATCTCAATGTACATACTTAAAACCTTTTTTTATCAATCCTTATCGGAATCGTGATTTAAAGAGACTAAGCTTAAGGCTCCTCCATTTCTCTTAACTTCTGCATAAACAAGTTCCTACCATCAGTAGGTTAGGTATTTCTAAATGATTAAAATGCGTTTATGTGATATTATTGCAATCGGCGATATTTGTACCTGCATTCAAAGTGGGTTTAGTAGTTCATTAGATAATACCTACGTTACCGGATCTCAATGTACTTCTAAGCTTATCGGAATTGTGATTATAGGAGACTGAGCTTATGGCTCCTTTTTTTTCTCTTAACTTTTCCTTAAACATGTTCCTACCATCAGTCGGTAGGTATTTCTGAGTGATTAAAATGATTTTATGTGATATTATTGTTGTTGGCAATACGCGATATGCGTAGGTACCTACATTAGCGCAGCGCGGCGCCGACACAGACCTGTGTATGTGTGTTTGCAAGACGTGTAGATGTAGACAGTGACGTAGGTACTACGTTAACCACGTACAACGCTCTCGCGCGTTTAGATCGCATTGTTCCCAATACATTGCGCGCTCAAAAATGTCAATTTCTGTAACCGATCATTAGCGAGATTAATGACTTCTACAATTTGATTAATGGCATTAAGTGTAGCCTTTTCGTGAAGTTTGCGTTACGATGTCCCAAACACCCTGTATACATGTTTAGAAACACCTGAAGCACCAACAAATACTTTACAAAAAATAACGAATTGTCCTCGACAGTATACCCCGGAAGAAGCGCTATCAGTGTTAATAGAAAGAAAATTAACAGTCGAGACCTACAATTTTCTTCATATGGATCTTCAAGATCGCGGATTCCCTGCATTTCCTCCATACTATAAAGTTAGCAGCAAAAAAGGATTGCTATCCATCCAATATTACAATTTCAGAGCGAAAAGCCTCAGTTCCTTTCCAAGATCTTTTACAAAACACATTTGACAGATTATTGAGAATCAGCGACGAAGTTGTAACACAATATTGTGAACAAAAATCTGTGAAAGAGTTGGTATGTGTTTTGGAAGGAAACTGGGGCTTTGATGGGAGTACTGGACAGTCCCTGTACAAACAAGCCTTTTCGGATGCTGAAGGCGGTGAAGAGAATAGCCTCATTGCAACTACATTTATTCCGTTAGAACGAATAATGTTATACTTTTGAAGAATCCAGCACCACAATCATTTGAAAAATACAGTACCTGTAGACTGTGGACCAGTATGCGTGCAGTACAGGAAAGAAACGACAGCATTAATAATGTCGGAAAAATCAAAAAGGAAGACGCAATCAATAATCTTTCACCTTTATTAGGCGAAACCACAAAGGGACACAGAATAAAAACTTCCTGCTTATTGAATTTAGCTGCCATTGATGGCAGTCTTAAATACCATTTGACTTATTCCCTCCCCAATGCGTTGCCCATATTGTGGTTTAACGGCGAAGCAATTCAACAATATTAACCTAGCTTTAGAGCAACCTATAAATATTGATGCCCTTTAGCATGGTGTGAGTCCACTTCATGCGTGGATCCGAGTGCTCGAGTTTCTCTTGCATTTATCTTATAAAAAAGTGGTTAAAAAATGGAGGATACCTCAAAAATCAGTTGAAAAAGGCCTGATCGATGCTCGAAAAAAAGCTGTTCAGCAACAAATGAGAGAGAAGTTAGGTTTACTAGTAGACGTTGTTCGGCCCAATTCTGGCACCACTAATGACGGCAATACTGCCCGAATCGCTTTGTCCGACAAGAATCGTCAATTTTTTTCAGAAATTCTTGACCTCGACCAGTGGCTACTAGACGACTTACACGTTATTTTAACTGTTATGTCTAGTGGTCTACCAATCAATGGTAATAAATTCGGCGATTTTTGTAAACAGATCGCCTTTAAATATGTATAAAATTACGAATGGCATCCGATGACGGTAAGTATACATAAAATATTGGTGCATGGGGCTGCAATAATTAATTCAACATCGCTTCCCATTGGAATGCTCTCAGAGCAGGCGTCGGAATCAAGAAATAAGTTTTGGAGAAGCGACCGTGAGCATCACTGCCGAAAAATGGATAGGGTAAAATAAAACGATGACTGATTTATTTCATAGGGCCTTAGAGTCATCCGATCCTGTAATCTCCCATGCTCACCTGCAGCAACGACAAAAAAAGCAATGTAAAATTCCTTTGTCTGCAGTCGCAATTACATTGCTAAAACCTCTACCAGACCCGAACATGATGGAGGAGCTTACCAGTACTGACGAAATTGAAAGTTATGACGCAGAAGAATGTGTGGTGCTTTGCAACGAAGAAGATACAGAGAGTGAGGTTTGACTTAAATACAATTTGATAAAAAATCGGAAATCAGAATCGTCGCAGTCGATTCTGATTTCCGATTATCCGCTAAATTTAAAAAAACATTAAATCCTAATCTTATATGCTCTTGATTTGCTATTTATTTCGAAGTCTACTAACAAACAGACAAATGTAGTAAACCTGAAGGGGACTTTTAACATTATGTTTTTTACTTGTGTAATCGAGTTTTTAACAAATAATAATAAATAAACAAATATTTTTGAAAGGTCTCGATAGGCTGCCAGTAAACTGGTTCACTTTCTGTTTGGCATTCTGACTAGGGAACTTTTACTTCTACGAAAAATTTGATCAACACAATAAGGATAAAAAATTGACAACCCTAACAAAAATAGTTAAATTGGAATAACTTCTAAGTTCCATGGATTTGGGATGTCATAATAATGTGGTGTATTGGGGGTAGTAAATATAATTATTTCTGTATAGAAAACTTTTCCCGAAACGGCGTAATTTTCGAGAAAAATAAGAAAAAGGAAAAAGTTGTATAAATCTCGATCTATCAATAATAATGAATGTAATACAATTATTTGCAATATTCATGTCATCTTTTTCAGGTATGTGGTACAAATTATATTTATTAATTTAATCGAGGTTAAATGTAATAGGCCTTTACTCTTTAAGAGGTCCTTAATAATAATTTAATTGAAATGCATGTTATTAATAATAAACTAAATAAATAATAATAAGTAAAAAATAAATAATAATAATAAATAAATATAATAATAATGAACAACTAAAATAAATATTGATAAATAGAAGAACTTAAATGTGATGTCTGTATTTGATTAAGTTGTTTATAAAAATTTAATGTATTTGGATTTAAGTAAATTTATGAAATTAATTATTTTAAGGAAATATAGAGGCTATAATAATAAACTGGCAACTCTCGTTGGCAACACAAGTTGTTTTATAATCATTCATAGTAATTTTATTTTAAAATAACAGTTTGATCCAATTTACACGCAGTTTTCACACAGAAAACCAGGAATAACCGAAATAAATAACAACAAACTCTTTACAAAGATTTAGGCACAAAAATGAAGCAAATTATAAGAAAGTTATCTCGGACAGATGACATACAAATGTCACCCATGAAATCCAACAGAAGAAAATTACGACGAATGTACATAATATGAAACAATGATAACGAGAGCAGCTTTGAGACGCGCACGCCCACCATCCCCGGACTCGTCGCTCAGCTCCGCCTCGCCGCCGCCGGACAGCGGATCACCAGTGTCACCGGCGGCTGCAGTCGCGTCGAGCTCGAGCGACGAGTATTTCTCTCCGCCGACGTCGCCAACACCTGTACGTCGGCAGGGGAGAGGCCGGCCACCGAGAGGCTTGGGACCTAGGGGCCAACCGGCCCCGAGCCGGGTCCCCGCTACCGGTGGTTGTGTGCAGCGCATGAGATGGACTCAGTCCATGAACGAGAACGTCATGCGCGCATATTACGGGTCTACAGAGGGGGGAACTAACCTCACTGCGTACCGTGTCAGGATGCTGTCTCTGTATCAGGACCTGGAACCGGCTGTGAACGTCTCGGCCCAACGATTGTCGGATCAGGTGCGAGTCATCCAACGCAGTCACAAGTTGGACGATGCCGCACTTGATAGGCTGCGCTCAGAGGTACTAAACAACCTTATCATCTCGACCCCGACACAGGCCTTGGTACCGGCGCCAGCTAGTGGCGCAATCATACCGCGGCCCAATAATAATAGTGATGAGGTAGATGATAGGGTTGTCACGGTAAGTAGCCAGTGCAACGATCGACTGAGGAGCGCGCTGGAGGATGCGCTTCGCGAGTATAGATCAACTCCTACCGAACTTAGGCCCCGATTACCACGGTTACCTATGCACAAAAAGAATAGGGCGCTGGTGTGTGCCTTAGACTCGCTGCTGCAGAACATCTTCGAAAGCAGCGAGAACCTCGTTGATACGCACTCAATCCTGTACTGCGGGGCTGTTGCGGCATGTCGTATAGCAAACGTCAAGTTTCCAAATTGTGACGAGGCTATACGACCAAAATCTGCTGTACCAGCCTGGCAGTGCAGGATCGAGCGGCGTATCGATGAGGCTAGGGCACTCATCGGCAAACTATACTGCTTCAGGGAGGGCAATACAAGACCACGTGTGATGCGCTTTGTGAGGCGGGCGTTTTCGGGGACTGGAATCAGCCCTCGAGAATACACGTCCCGTGTCACAGAGCGTATCGACTTCCTGAAGCAGAAAGTCTGTGCATGGGCAAACCGTATTCGGCGGTATAAGCGGCGGGTTGATCGATACTCGCAGAATCGGATGTTCCAGAGTGATGAGAGGTGGGTATATAGAGCTTGGGAGCGACCTGAACAAAGTGTGACGGACGTGTGCTGCCCGGATGATATCGCCACGAGTACATTTTGGCGAAGCATTTGGTCGGTGCCCGTCTGTCATGCCGAGGGTGGCTGGATGCGCGATGTCGAGCGCGTGTGTGAAGCTATACCACAAATGGAAGAAATTGTCATCACTTCACTAGATGTAGCCAAAGCAGTCCGTCCGTTACCGAACTGGAAATCTCTAGGACCGGACGGAATGCATAGCTTCTGGCTCAAATGTTATAGCAGCTCACACGCACTCCTGGCATCTCAATTCCAGTCATCCTTAGAGTCTGGGTCGCTACCACAGTTCCTAACAACTGGCGTTACCCACCTACTCCATAAGACTGGTAGTCCCGCGGAACCCAAGAATTACAGACCGATTACTTGTTTGTCGACGGTCTATAAACTTCTTACATCCATTCTGAGAGTTAAAATTAATGATCACATTGAGAATAATTCAATTATGTCCGCCTCTCAGAATGGATGTAGGAAAGGGTCCCGCGGCACTAAGGAGCTACTCCTCATAGACATGGCCATAAGCCAACAGGTTCGTCGATCCCGCAAGGATCTGTCGACATGTTGGATAGATTACAAGAAGGCCTATGACTCTGTGCCACATACATGGCTCATGAAGGTGCTGGAGTTGTACAAAATAGATGCAACTATACGCACCTTCCTTGAGTCATGTATGAGGCAATGGAAAACGGTCCTTCGCTATCCAGGATGTCGACCGATTCAAGGGAACGATGAGCCTGTATGGATTAAAGGGGGAATATTCCAGGGCGACAGTTTGAGTCCACTTTGGTTTTGATTAGCTCTGAATCCTCTTAGTACACTGCTGGAGGATTCAGGCCTAGGCTATCGGTTGAGAAGAGGTGGTCAAGCCTTATCTCACCTCCTTTACATGGATGATCTGAAACTCTTTGCCCCCAACAATTTGCAACTGATGGAACTACTGAAAGTAACTGAAACCTTCAGTAGTGCCATCAGGATGGAATTTGGTGTGGACAAATGTGCAGTCATGCATGTAAAGAAAGGGGAGATTATGGAATCTGAGGGAATTCAACTCTCGGATTCCATACAGGTTAGATCCCTTAGCTCAACCGAAACCTACAAGTATTTGGGTATGTCGGAAGCGTTGGGCATTAACGGTACTGACATGAAGCAATCGCTGAAGGAGCGCTTCTTTGGCCGCCTGAAAAAGGTTTTAAACAGCCTTTTGTCGGGCGGAAATAAGGTGCGCGCCTTCAACGGTTGGGTCATGCCGGTATTAATGTACTCTTTCGGCATACTCAAATGGACTCAAACCGAACTCGACGCCCTGGATAGAAGGGTCCGTACACTGCTGACTGCAAATCGGATGCATCACCCACGATCGTCGGTGATGAGACTGTACATCCCGCGTAAGTGTGGAGGTCGAGGCTTTTTAAATGCTAAGACTCTTCACAACCGCGAGATGTGGTCGCAGTGGACAAGGTACTCACCCCGTTGTCCATGGCGAAAGAGAACTGGCGCAAACCTGTAATACTTACTACAGATGACCGCAAGGAGGTATGGGAAGGCAAGCTTCACGGGCGCTTCTATCGGGCTCTTTATGGGTCCGACGTAGATTTCCCGGCGTCCGTGGCCTGGCTACGTTTCGGTGATCTCTTCGGAGAAACTGAAGGTTTTGTTTGTGCAATTACGGACGAAGTTATCTTGACGAACAACTACCGGAGGCATATTATGAAGGACGGGACGGTTGACGTGTGTCGGGCATGCCACCGTCCGGGTGAGTCCATCAGACATATTATCTCTGGTTGTTCTCGTCTGGCTAACGGCGAGTACTTGCACAGGCATAACCAACTGGCCAGGATTATTCACCAGCAACTTGCTTTTGAAATACCAACTTGTGGATTCTGAGGTACCGTATTACAAGTATGTGCCCGACCCAGTTCTCGAAAATGACCATGTCACGTTATACTGGGATCGGTCTATCATCACTGATAGGACTATCGTCGCTAATAAGCCCGATATAGTGGTGATACACCGATTAGCGCGCCGCACAATGATAATCGATGTTACCATTCCACATGACGGGAACCTCGTGAAAGCTGAGAAAGAGAAACAAATCAAGTATCTTGACTTAGCGCACGAGGTTGTCGACATGTGGAATGTGGACTCGGCTGTCATTGTGCCGATCGTCGTTACGGCCAATGGCTTGATAGCCAAAAGCTTCGACGACCACCTGTCGAAGCTTGCGTTACGCAGTTGGGTAAAGGGCCTGATACAGAAGGCAGTACTCTTCGATACGGCTCGTATTGTGAGGAGGTTCCTTTCTCTGGAGCCCTAACCACCGGTAGCTTGGACCCAGCTCCCGACACCGGCGGTCTACTATTTTTATATTTTTAAATGTTTTTTTTTTATTTTTTGTTTTTTTTGTTATTGAAATATTTTAAAATATAAAATATGTGTGTAAAAAAATGAATAAAGAGAATAATAATAAATGTAATAGACTAAATCATATTGTTTGTATAGGACAGATCGCTACTTTTGTACATGAAAGAAAATCGTTATTTTAAGCTAGACTTTAGCAGCCTTATTCATAAAAACTTTATAACCGTTATTTAGCTAAAATACCGATAAGCAGACTCTTAATTCAAAATTTTTTATGGAGAATTGGAATTTAGAATCTCTTAAACAGTATTTTAACTAAGTAATGGCTGAAAAGTTTTTATGAATAAGGGTGTAAATATTCTTTTACTGAGTAGAAGCATTTTTGTATTAGGTATAGTTTTAGCCTTTTTTGGAATATTGTTACTGATTTTTCAGTTTTATACAAGTTGGGCAACTTATTATAATATATTTTTATTGCCATATAATAAGGGCTATCACTCAACATTTTAATTCTTGCGGATGGAGCGCATAATCTTTTTTTTTATGGCGAGTGTTAATGTTGTGTGTATCTTCTACTTTAGTGAACTTGTCGATAGTTTTAAAAACAAATACGCAAATGTCAAGTAGGTATATTGAGGGAAGAGTTAGAATCTGGTATTTTATAAAGTATGGTTTGCAGCTCTCCGTATTTTCTATTTGGGCCAGAATTCTTACACACTTCTTTTGCATTATGAATAGTACGTTTACGTTGACACTATTTCCCAATAGCATGACGCCATATCGCAGCCATGAGTATGCGTATGCGTAGTAAGCAGCCATGGCTGTTTGTGTGTTGGTGCTTTGTTTTATTTCAAAAAGAGCGTAAGAGAATCTGGAGAGTTTTGTTTTTATAATGTTCTATGAGTGACTTCCAGTTAATGTGTGTATCAATATTTATGCCAAGTAGGCTAAATGTATTAACTTCTTCTATTTGAGTGTTAGTATAGTCAAATTAGGCCATTTTTTAATAAAGATTGGAATAAATTCTCCGGAGAGGCAAAAACGTTTCTGATGGTTTTGTATGAGTGAAAAATTGAGTATAAAAAACAAATTGCATTTAGCACCCCTACGGAAGGGGGTGAAAAACTGTGAAATCTGTTTATTGTTCATAACTAAGCAGAGCATACAGTTGTACTCATCGTAATTTTTTATACGCTTTATTACACCTCAATCTACATTATTACATTTTATTTATTTTAATCAGACCAACGCAGCGTTAGAAAAAAAATAAAATATCTGTAAACATGATTTTTGGTCATTGCGGCTTAGGGGAAAATCGTGTAGTTCTGTAAACTCAGAAAAGGGTTAGTCATTTTGGCCTAAATACATGATTGATTTTGCACCCTGGTGCGACATACGGAAATTAGTTTTTCACGTTTTTCTGCCGCTGTACTTCGGGGGAAATTTTGGTTGTTTTGAAAATCATCACAATCATATAATTTGGTTTCCTTTATATTTGCACCAAATAAAAAATTAGCATTTTTATATGGAACATACATTTTTCGTGTATTGTAGTCATTGCCATTGAGCAACTACGCTATGGAAGAGACAAGCGCGCGACACGGAATAATAAACTGACAAGAAGCGCCGTCGCCACGTGCATAAGCGCGTAGTTGTGTTGCGGGATGTGTTTTACGAGGAAGGAGTACTTTCTGATTGTGAATGCTCTGTTTGTAAGTAATAGTATACAAATCTAAAGATTTTTTTAATGCAAAAGCAGCTTGTTTTTAATCGAAAAATAAAACAGCAGGCAAGCATGTCCTTTATTTCTTTCAAATTAATTATTTGTCTTTCGAGTTATAGACCCTGTGACAGCGCTGATTATCCTACGTCATCAAGTAACGTAGGAATAAGGTTAAGAACTCACGAGACCGCAGTTTTGTGCGGTTCCACAGCAGCTGCCGTTGGATTTTCGCCCGCAAACTTGGCGGGCGAGTATCACAAGACGGGCGGTTACTTACGATCAGATTGTTTAGTTAATTTCCAGAGTTCCATGAACACACTTAAAAAACGAGCTGTTACGCGCTGCTGCCTTAGTACTTCAGATTCACAAGTACCAGGAGACCAGAAACATCAAGTACCAGGAGACCAGGAACATGTCATTGTATTTTTGGGCTGGTATAATTATGTAGGTAGGGTAGGTGTAGGGAAGGTGTAGGGTGGGTGTTTCCTGATTAAAAAAAATACAATAAAAATCAGGAAACCTTGCTATTTCCGATATTCACGCGGGCGAAACCGCAGCTGGTAACATAATAGGTACTAATAAAATACATATACAAGCTAAAATAATAAAGTAATAAATATGATTTAATATACTAAAATTTCTGATGTGCCGGTCGATTCTGTCGACATCTCACGGTGTTCACCTAGGCGGAGTGAACGACAACTGAGCTGTAATTCTATCTTATTTGTATGGTTTGACAACTCACCCGTCGTGCGCCCCGCCTAAGTGTTCACTTCGACATGTTTACAGAATCGCACTGCTGAACTCATAATTATTATGACGAAGACAAACTAAGAATGACAGGCTTTTAAGTAGTGTCTTCGGATTTTACGCTTAAAGGAAAATTTGGACTCAGCCTTCTTGATGTCAAGGGGATTCCAGAATTTAATGGTTGAAATAGCGTAGGAATTAGACATAAACTCGGTGCGGTGAGAAGGAATATGAAGGAGTAAGTTTTTGGATGCTCGAAGGTTAAGACTGTGAGAACTGCCCAACACTTTAAAATATTGTTTTAAATAATCAGGAGCACAAGGATCATTCATAATAGTGAAGAGCATGCAGAGGTATCTGAAGGATCTCCTTTGACGGATAGGCAGCCCTTTAAGCTGAGAACGAAATGAAGAAATGTGATCATATTTACGAAGGGCAAAAATGAAACGAATACAGTTGTTAAGTATTCGATCCAGTTTGTTAAGAAGTTCTTGGGATAGATCAGAGTAGCAAACATCAGCATCATCAATTATAGGAAGCACAAGTGATTGAACCAAAGTGGTTTTAGTGCTAGAAGGAAGAAAATGCTTGAATCTATAGAGAGATCGCAGTGAGTAAGTTACATTCTGGCCAACCTGAGAAAGCTTATTCCAACTTAACCTTTCATCAATGTTTAGGCCTAAGTCTTTAACGTGTGGCTAGAGAGGGATGACGGCATTGTTGAAAGTAAGCGGCAGTAGTTGACTGGTGTCCAAGTTACGTAAAAAATAAGTTCTGCCAATCAGGATAGCCTGGCTTTAACTGACATTGACTGTAACCCCAAATCTGCTAGACCAATCACTGATAGCTAGAAGCTAGAAGGTCAGCATTCAGCAATGAGATGCAGTTGTCCAGGTTGTCAGTGTCAGTTTGCGCGTAGACATGTAGATCATCAGCGTACAGATTGTAGGAGCATTTGAGAATAGTGGTTTGGTTGGAGAGTTTATGAAAAGAGAAAATAAAAGTAGAGAGAGTATACCGCCTTGTGGAAACGCCAGTTTTCAGGGCGCACCACTCAGAAAATTTCTGATCAGCACGGACCGCTTGCTGGCGACCACGAAGATATGATGAAAACCAATCCCGTGCCGACGAAGAAACCCCAATTTGAGACAGAATAGCCAGGAGGATGTCGTGATCAACGGTGTTAAAAGCATTGGAAAAATCTATTAAAACTAACACCGTTAATCTTGAGTTCTCCAGGCCATTCCTAACGTCTTCTGTAACCTTAAGCAAAGCTGTGGCTGTGCTGTGGCCAGGCCGAAAACCTGATTGGAAAGGGGATAACAGATTATACCTAAACACAAAAGTAGATATTTGTTTAAGAGCAACTGCTTCCAGGATCTTAGATAGGAAAGGGAGAAGGGAGATTGGTCTGTAGTGATTAAATAAACTGGGGTTGGATATTTTAGGAAGAGGGATTATGATGGCCTTACGCCAGATTGTGGGAAATACTCCAGTTTGTAGGGAGGCATTGATAATGTGTGTAATAATAGGGAGAATACTTTTAATTATGAGGGATATCATAGTTCTGCTGACACCATCACAGCCAACAGCCTTGGACTTAATTGCATTGAAGGTTTTGAGGACTTCAGGGTCAGTCACTGGGGAAAAAGAGAAAGAATCGGGAAGTAAGATTGGCGTGGAAGTAATCTCAAGAAGAGTTTTGTTTTTAACGGCATCTACAAGAATATCCGACGATGAAAAATGCTTATTCTAATCACTCAAGGACACGTTAGAAGAAATGACATTTGGGGAAGGACTTTGTTATGCCGAGAGATTTGAGAAACTTCCATATATCAGGCGGTGAAGAGTTAAAGACATTTTCACAAATGTATCGGCGTTTATAAGCTTTTACCATCTGGTTACAGCGGTTTCTAGCCACCTTGTACAGGTTCCAGTTCTCCTCACTGCGATCTCTTCTATATCTTCGAAAGGCCTTGTCACGCCGTCTCATCGCCATACGAACTCCAGGGTTAATCCATGGAGCGGGTGGGCGCTTAACACGGACGGCCCTCAGAGGTGCATGTGTTTCAATAAGGTGAAGAACACACCTATTAAAAATGTCCACTTTCTCATCCACTCAATCAACAGCTCTTGCATAATCCATTTTTCACATTTATTGAACAAACACCGTTAGTGAAATAATATAAAAGGAAATGACAAATAATAAATTTGCGTAACGCACGGATCGCTTCTTGCCACAACTATGATAGTTCAAACTCTACGCTTTGCTCCCGCGCCCGCCCCGCGTCCTGCTTCAACCCCTCGTTCGCCTTGCGAACGCTACGATATAACCACGCTCTCTGTATAAACTTCCCGAGGTATATTTCTTATTTTTATTAGGTGCAAATGTAGTATATGTAGAATACATTATATATTAAAAAAATCATGACTACACTAATTTCCCCCGAAGTACAATTTGTAAATATTGTAAAATGCTGGTTTCCAAGGGGTGCAAAAGGGTGCTAAAATAACTGGGTGTTAATGATGCTCTAAAAAGCTTATTTTGAGTTTGCACCAACCGACTGAATTTCCCTTGAGCCGCAAATGATTTTTTTAAATTTATTAGTGTTTCATACACCTCACACCTTTTTTGGTGAAAAGTAATTATACAACAAAGGGGTATCTACATATATATAAACATAAAACACTTAGTTATTAATTAAAATTCAAAATAATGAGACTTTAATGTAACCTAACCTAACCTAACCTAACATTAAACGATGTTCCGTACATAACAGAAATGGTGCAAACTCAGAGGAGACTTATATTCATGTTTTCTAATGATTCCATAAAAAATTACAACTACACGAATTTAGTCCAATCTTTTTGCTAATTCGACTACACTATGTTTCTGAATGTTGTTCTTATTTGAAAGGTGGTTTTTTTGTATGATCTAAATTGTATAATTTTAGTTTTATCACTATTTATTTCCGAGTTGTGGATCTGGAGCCAATCATCTACAGTTTGGAGTGTATCTTGTATTTGTAGACTAGGGTTATTTACATTTTCACACTTGATTAATATTGAACTATCGTCTGCAAATAATACTGGTAAAGCGTTTTCTTTATCTAATGTTTTGGGAAGGTCATTAATATAAATTAGAAATAGTGGGCATCCTAACGCACTTCCTTGTGGGATTGAGCAAGTAATTTATTTTTCTTGTGATCTTATGGTTTTGATCTCATTTTTGTCATGATCGTAATTTTCAATTTGTATCCCATTTTGTAAATATGATTTGAACTATGAGTAAGCTGGTCCTCGTACGCTGCAACCATATAATTTAGTGAGTAAGATGTCATAAAGGACCTTGTCGTATGCTTTTGTCATGTCTAGTAGTAGCCCAATTACATATTGTTTGTCGTTAATATTGTTACGCGCCAGAATTAATGCCGGGTACATAAAGATAAAAGTTACTACTAGCGCCATCTAGTATCGAGTAGCAGAACTAGTAGAGTCAAGATCCTTCTAGACTTTTCTATGCTAGAACATTCTAGAGTTTTCGATGTCTGGATGGTCCGGACCGGTATGTACTCGAACTTTCTAGATGTTTCTATACTAGAAGGTTCTGGAATTATCTGCCGACCTATATAAGGCCCGCATAGCCTGTGACCGAGTCAGTATTGAATTTGCGATACAAGCGACAACTTCGAGAGCGAACTTCGACTGCGAATTAAAGTGATCAGTAGTGCAGTTGTGATTTATAATTAGTGAGTTTAAGTTGTAATTAGTGTTGATTAATTAAAGTGTCATTTTGGTTATTTTATCGGCTGTTTTTATTGTCACGAACCCTAAGCTCGTAACAATTGGTGTCAGAAGAGTGGATATTTAAACTATGCCGATTCTACCGAAGGACGACACGGAAGGTATCCGTACCCGAAGTCAACGCCAGCAAGAGACGGACCAGAGGCGTTTTGGAGGTGCAACGCCGCAGACGTTGGAGGGCCAGTTGCCGACCATGGAGCCCGGCCCATCCACAGCAGCTCCAGCATCTGCAGCACCAGATTTTGGAGCTCTGATGATGATGCTGCAGGAACAGGCTCGCCGGCAGGAGGAACAGGCCCGCCGTCAGGAGGAACACGCCCGTCGGTTGGAAGAACAGCTCCAGCGTGACAAGGAGGAGCAGGCGCGCCGCCAGGAAGAACTGATGGTCCTCATGAAGGATCTGCATGCCACTTTCGGCAAAGAAATAAAGGTGGTAAAAGAGAAGGTTGTTCAGCACGAGAACCGCCTGGTAGAAGCTGAAACCCAGATTGCTGAAATGAAAAAAGCAATGGACAACCTTAAAGTAGGGGATGGAATTGCAACTCCCGTAGCTACTACACCTTCGCTACGTGGATTCAAAGTGCCGCCTTTCGATGGGACATCTTCCTGGTCGGCCTACAAAATACAGTTTGAGGCTGTTATGAAGGCGAACGGCTGGAATAAAAATCAGGCCATGACTGCCCTCACCCTAGGCCTGTGCGACCAGGCCTTAACTGTCCTGGAAGCTCTCGGTAAGGAAGTAACTTACGAGCAGCTCCTTGAGGCGCTGGAAGCCAGATATGGTGACGCTCATCTGGTACACGTTTTTCGTGCGCAGCTCAAGGATCGCGTGCAACGTAGCAGTGAAAACCTGCAGCAGTGGGCCCTTGAAGTGGAAAAGCTGGTCCGTAAAGCATACCAGTCTGTACCTGCGCTCATTGAAGGGAACCTGGTGCAGGCATTCATTGATGGCATCCGCGACCTTGAGGTTAGAGCTGCTGTGAGGCTCGGGCACCACGGGACGCTTAAGGACGCCTTGGCTCATGCACTGGAGGTGGAAGCTGTGCGGCAGGATCACCGGTCCCATCGCGTCAGAGAGGTTGCAGCGGCTACAGTTCGCGACCGTGTTAAAGGATACAGCCCTAGGTGCTATGGCTGTGGGGAAAGGGGCCACCTTCGATCCAGTTGCCCTAAGCGAACTGCAGATAGGGAAGATAACCGATCTCCAGAGGGTAGGGCGGCTAACAGCACCGCCCAGCAACAGCAGGGAAACGAGTAAAAGCCAGGACTGCGGGGCGGGTGCTGGCTGATGTTCAAAGAGCCCCAAGGATTTCGATCTCACAAACCCACGATGGTAATAGCCTGATCATCAAGGGCGAGGTCAACGGAACACCATGTAAGCTGACGATAGACACTGGAGCCTCACGCACGGTTGTCAGTTCCCAACTTGTAAGTCGGTTCCTTGGGGACTCTGCATACAATCGAGAGCGAATAAATTTGGTAACAGCCACCGGTCAGCGCATACCCGTCCGAGGAGAGAAAGAGATGGAGTTAAAGCTAGGCAATAGAATCTACCTGCATAATGTTGTCGTGGCTGATATAATGGACGATTGCATCCTGGGCCTAGACTTTATGAGGAAGAATTGTTGTGAGATCGACGTTAAGCAAGGAGTTTTGAAATGTGGACAAGAGGAACTTTTCATGGAAGGGGCGTTACCAGGAAATGTGTACAGCCTAAAGAAGATTGTTCTTCCTCCGAGATCGGAAACAATTGTGCCGGTTAGTCTTCCTCGGAATTCTGGGCAGACTCATCGTTGTGTACTCGTGGAAAGGGTAAACAATGATCTTCCATGGAAAGTGGCACGAACTTTGGTCAGAGCCACCGACATCTCAGGGGTACGCGTGCTGAACCTTTGTGATACGGAACAGATTATAGAAAAAGGCACGCTGATTGGTACTTGCGAGGAGGTGGATTGGTTGCGTCGATGCCAAAATCTATCGACCGGGACCCTCAGAAAGGATGCACAAACGAGAGTGACCACACTTTAAGAAGACTGTCGCAGCGCTCTGTCTCACAATGAAATGATCAAGGCGAAGAGGATGTTACTCAAGTACGCCGATGTTTTCTCTTCAAACGATGCTGACATTGGGAAGACTGGCTTAGTTCAACACAAAATAAACACAGGAGAAGAATTGCCTATCCGTCAGCGGCCAAGGAGATTGCCGGTAGCACGTGAAAAGGAAGTGGAAACCATGATTGAAGGAATGGTGAAGGATGGTGTCATAGAACCTTCATCAAGTCCATGGTGTTCTCCTGTAGTGCTGGTAAGAAAGAAGGACGGCAGCATGCGGTTTTGTGTTGACTACCGTCGTCTGAATGACGTGACAAAGAAGGACAGCTACCCTTTGCCGAGAATTGACGACACGCTGGACATGCTAACTGGAGTGAAGTGGTTTAGCACACTAGACCTAAAAAGTGGCTACTGGCAAGTTGAAATCGACCCTAAGGACAAGGAGAAAACTGCATTCTCGACAGGAAAAGGTCTGTGGCAATTTAAAGTTATGCCGTTTGAATTGTGCAACGCTCCTGCAACGTTTGAAAGGTTGATGGAACTTGTACTAACCGGGTTAATTGGTGATGCCTGTCTTGTCTACTTGGATGACATCTTCATCGTAGGTCGTACGTTTGAAGAACATCTTCAAAACCTGGAACGTGTGCTCATGAAGATCCAGAGTGCCAACCTCAAGTTGAGTCCTAAAAAGTGTTCACTTTTCAAACGGCAAGTAAGTTTTTTGGGATACGTCGTGTCGGAAGAAGGTATCCGCACGGATCCAGAGAAAATTGCCGCTGTCAAGGATTGGCCAGTTCCAAAAGACAAGACGCAGGTCAGAGCATTTTTGGGTTTGTGCTCCTATTATCGGCGATTTGTCAAGAACTTTGCAGATATAGCCAAACCCCTGCACAAGCTAACCGAGGAGAAGCGACATTTCTGCTGGGATGAAAGTTGCGACATCGCCTTCCAGGAGCTAAAGGACCGTCTGTGCAAAACACCTATTTTGGGGTATCCTGATACGGGCAAGGAATTTATAGTTGACACAGACGCAAGTGACATAGGACTTGGCGGTGTATTATCTCAACGGAATGGTGATCAAGAGGTTGTGATAGCGTACTTCAGCAAGTCGTTTTCGAAACCTGAAAAGAATTATTGTGTAACAAGACGAGAATTGCTTGCTGTAGTAAAGTCATTGCAGCATTTTAGCAAATATCTGCTGGGTCGGAAGTTCCACTTACGAACTGACCATGCTGCACTGAAATGGCTATTGCAGTTTAAAAATCCAGAGGGACAAGTTGCGAGATGGATTGAACTACTGCAGGAATACGACTTTGAGATTGAACATCGCAGCGGAAGAACTCATGGCAACGCAGATGCATTGTCAAGAAGACCTTGCCCTGAAGACTGCAAGCATTGTACTAGGCAAGAGGGTAAAGAAGTCGTACCTGTGAGAATGCTCAAGACAGATCTCTGCAACGAGTGGAAGGAAAGCCTACAACTTGCACAGCAGGAAGATTTGGACATTAAGCCGATTCTGGAATGGATGAAGGCCAGTGCTCCTAAGCCAACGTGGAGCGACGTCTCAGCGATGAGTTCGATCACAAAAAGCTATTGGGCCCAATAGGTCAGCTTAGTGATTCAGGATGGAGTCCTGTGCCGTAAATGGGAAAATGCTCGGGGAGACAGCTGTCATTTGCAAATGGTTGTCCCTAAAGCTAAAGTACCGGATGTTCTAGAGTTGTACCATAATGGTTGTTCAGGAGGCCATATGGGAGTTAAACGGACTCTACTAAAAATACGGGAACGGTTTTACTGGGTCCACTGTCGTGACGATGTCGAGGACTGGTGTCGTAAATGTACAACTTGTGCGGCTGTAAAAGGACCACAGACTCGTAGTAGAGGTGCATTGAAGTTGTACAATGTTGGTGCACCATGGGAAAGGATAGCCCTAGACGTTGCGGGACCGTTTCCGGAAAGTGAAAGTGGTAACAAGTATTTCATGGTTGTAATGGATTACTTCACTAAGTGGCCGGAAGTCTTCGCCATTCCAAACCAAGAAGCTTCAACAGTTGCAGATAAACTAGTTCATGAAGTCTTCTGTCGTTTTGGAGTACCCTTGGAGATTCACAGCGACCAAGGAAGGAATTTTGAGTCCCAAATATTCCAGGAAACTTGTCAAGTTATGGGTACTCATAAAACGAGAACAACTTCTTACCACCCACAATCGGATGGAATGGTGGAACGATTTAATCAGACATTGGAGAGATACCTGGCAAAAGTGGTGGAGAATCGGCAACGGGATTGGGACAAGCATATACAACCGTTTTTGCTGTCATACCGAAGTGCTGTTCACGAAAGCACATCAGTAACACCAGCTTTCGCAAATTTTGGTAGAGAATTACGGCTGCCTGCAGACCTGATTACCGGAATACCACCTGATGCCCCACGCAGTATAACCGATTATGCGAATGACTTGCGGCACAAAATGAATGACATCTATGAGCACGTCAGACAATCGGGTCAGCAAATGTCAGAAAAGATGAAAACCCGTTATGACCGCAAAATGAACAATAAAGGATTCGACGAAGGTTCATTAGTGTGGTTGCACAATCCAGTTCGCAGCAAAGGGAAATCTCCTAAGCTTCAAGCTAAATGGGACGGGCCGTATCGGATTGTGACGAAAATCAATGACGTAACCTACCGCATACAGAAAGGTATAAGAAGTGCTCCTAAGATCGTCCATGTGGATCGACTGGCGCGTTATTATGGGACCGATAATGCTCGGGACGAGCATGTCTTAGGAGGGGGCAGTGTTACGCGCCAGAATTAATGCCGGGTACATAAAGATAAAAGTTACTACTAGCGCCATCTAGTATCGAGTAGCAGAACTAGTAGAGTCAAGATCCTTCTAGACTTTTCTATGCTAGAACATTCTAGAGTTTTCGATGTCTGGTTGGTCCGGACCGGTATGTACTCGAACTTTCTAGATGTTTCTATACTAGAAGGTTCTGGAATTATCTGCCGACCTATATAAGGCCCGCATAGCCTGTGACCGAGTCAGTATTGAATTTGCGATACAAGCGACAACTTCGAGAGCGAACTTCGACTGCGAATTAAAGTGATCAGTAGTGCAATTGTGATTTATAATTAGTGAGTTTAAGTTGTAATTAGTGTTGATTAATTAAAGTGTCATTTTGGTTATTTTATCGGCTGTTTTTATTGTCACGAACCCTAAGCTCGTAACAATATGTTGTAGTTGTAGCGCTTGTTGAACATATTTATAAACCGCTAATGTTGTTGATCTACATTTCCTAAATGCATTTTGCGCTCGTCAAGAATATTAAACTTTTCCAAGAACTTATAAAGCTGATTGCACATAGCTTTTTCAAATATTTTGGAAAAGGTTGGTAGTGGCAGTGCTATGGGTCTATAATTACTTGGGATATGCTTGTCACCTTTTTTATGTACTGGTTTTAGTAAAGCTACTTTCAGAGCGTCTGGAAATTGGCCGTCTTAGAAACTTTGATTGATTAAAAACATTAGAGGAATGGAAAGTTCTATTGCGCATTGCTTTAATAAAATTGGTGGAATGTCATCGATACCGCAGCTATGCTTATTTTTAGTTGCCCTTATAATACTATTTCTTTTTGGTCTAACGGGCGTAAATACATAGAACAAGTAGAGGGGTTGACCACGGGTTTTCCAATGTTAATGGTCGAGTCAGTCGTTTTATTTTGCCCTACCGTCGCAAAGAATTCGTTAAATCTGTTGGATACATTTAACGGGCATTTTACTTCTTCATTTTCTATCTTCAGTGATATATTTTCGCGTCTATTTATTTTTCCCTTTCCTGTTTTTGTGTTAAGAGCGTGTACGCCGTATGTCATTTCATACAAACTTTCAAGTCCTTATTCTTCAAAATGAATGAACCGATTTTAACGAAACTTGGTATGCATACGCTAGATATCCAGGTCTAAATAGTTATCAGAAAATATTTTTGAAAAAGATTTCACAGGAAGAGAGAGAGCGATTTTAAGTTTTCTATAGAAAGTGAAAAATCACTATATCCTTCCCCCTGAACTCTTTTTCGAAATTTTTTTCTGATAACTATTTAGACCTAGATATCTAGCGTACACATACCAAGTTTTATTAAAATCGGTTCATTAATTTCGAAAAAAAAGATTTAAACGTTTGTATGAAAAGCCGTACCGCGTAAACGCTCTTAATTATATTCCACATTGTCTTTACCTTATTGTCAGATTTTTGCATTTGTTTAATATATGTTAGTTTTTTTGATTTTCTTACAGTTAATTTTAATATTTTACTAAATAATTTATAGTGTTTTTTTATAACACAACTTTTGGTTTCATTAAAGGAGGAACAGGCCCGACGGTTGGGAGAACAGCTGCAGCGTGACAAGGAGGAACAGGCTCGCCGGCAGGAGGAACAGGCCCGTCGGTTGGAAGAACAGCTGAAGCGTGACAAGGAGGAACAGGCCCACCGGCAGAAGGAACAGGCCCGTCGGTTAGAAGAACAGCTCCAGCGTGATAAGGAGGAACAGGCGCGCCGCCAGGAAGAACAGATTCTCTTCATGAAGGACCTTCGAGCAGCCTTCGGGAAAGACATGAAGGAGGTGAAGGATAAGGTTGCTCAGCATCACAACCGCCTGTCAGAAGCAGAAACACAGATCAGCAAGTTTAATGACCTCATAGCTGATGTAAAGAAAGAGTCGGGCAACCTTAAATTAGGGGATGATGAAAAGGGGCCACCTTCGATCGTTGCCCTAAGCAAACTGCAGAAAGGGAAGATAGCCGATCTCCAGAGAGTGGGGCGGCTAACACCAAAACCGCCCAGCAACAGCAGGGAAACGAGTAAAAGCCAGGAACTTTTCATGGAAGGGGCGTTACCAGGAAATGTGTACAGCTTAAAGAAGATTGTTCTTCCCCCGAGATCGGAAACGATTGTGCCGGTTAGTGTTCCTAGGAATCCTGGACAGACTCTTCGTTGTGTACCTACTCGTGGAAAGGGTAGAAAATGATGGCACGAACTTTGGTCAGAGCCACTAAAATCTCAAGAGTAAGTGTGCTGAACCTTTGTGACACGGAACAGATGATAGAAAAAGGCACGCCGATTGGTACTTGTGAGGAAGTGGATTGGTTGCGTCAAAGCCAATATCTATCGACTGGGACTCTTAGCAAGGGTGCACAAACAAGAGTGACCACACTTTAAGAAGACTGTCGTAGCGCTTTGTCCCAAAATGAAATGCTGAAGGCAAAGAAAATGTAACTCAAGTACGCCGATGTTTTCTCTTCAAACGATGACATCGGGAAGACTGGCTTAGTTCAACACAAAATAAACACAGGAGAAGAGTTGCCTATTCGTCAGCGGCCAAGGAGATTGCCGGCAGCTTCAAGCTAAATGGGACGGGCCTAGGGATTGCAATCGAATATTGGAATATTCGAATTATTCGAATACCCATTTGAAATTCATATTCGAATAGTAAATTATAAAATATTTGAACATTCGAATATTACCACAACAATTAAGGTCACAACATTATTTTCTTTATTACGAACGCGACGTCTAACGCGTGGTCCTCAAATCTCGGGATTTTGGAATATATCGGCACCACTACGATTGACGGTCATTCGACCAATCAACGGCCTCCATTCCTCTGCTGACTACAACTTGCTCGCCGGGCGCTTTTCGCCGAGTTCACAAGACAACAGTCGCGTAGTTTTTACAACAGAGCCGTGCATTTTGTTATTTTGTAAAGAGATTTTAGACATTACTAGCTGTCCCCCGCGGCTTTGCTCCCGTCAACTGACTACCTACCGTACCTATCTACCCTACCCTACGAAACCCAAGAACATTTTGGAAAAGGTGGAGACAAATCCAAGAAATTTAAAACCATTAAAATCGGTCCAGCAGTTCTCGAGGTTTAAATCTTGTAACAAACCCGACTTTGTTTTATGTATTAAGATTACTTTCAATGGAAGGAAAAAGGATAAACTTGTTGCATTGTTTTAGTTAATAACATAAAACTTTAAGTTTTGGTTGACAATTTGATAGTTTTTTTTTGTTTGTTTTATTTCTAAAATTTTGATTTTCTGGTTAAGGTCGAAGATCATTTTCTTTTTATTGTGGTATGGGCTTGTTTTTCTCGATCACGCCTGATGGAAAGCGATAGATGAGGTCTATGATGGAACGAGCGTGACCAGAAGATGCCTGTTCACTCTTGCCTTGAAGGCAGACGGGTCATATGTGGAAGGGGGGAACACAGACGCTGGTAGAGAGTTCGAGAGACTTTGGCTGTGCGCATAATAAATGTGAAGAAGAAGCTCTTACGACTAGTCGGAATATCGACCAAGTGCGGATGGCACCCAGCAGTACGTCTGGTATTCCGGTGGTAAAAGGGCGATGGTGGAATGAGGTCGTGGAATTTCTGCGCACACTCTCCGAAGTACAGTCTATAGAAGACCGACAGGCAAGCAACATTACGCCCATGAGCCAGGCTGAAGCTTAGCCACCAGCGTCTCGTCGTCTAAAATAAGTCTTTTTGCTCTGCGTTCCATCGAGTCCAATATAGCAAGCACGTATTTTGCTGAGCCATCCCATAAGTGGCTGCAATACTCCATACAGGAACGAACTTGGGCTTTGTACAGACTCAGAAGCTGTCCAGATGTGAATTATCGTCTAATTCTATTTAGGATGCTCAGTTTCTTGGCTGCAGTCTGTGCTTTTGAATCGATGGTTGAGCCGAAGTTGAGATTAGACGTCAGCTCTATGCCTAAAAGCTCCAGGCGATCAGTAACAGGTACAACTCGGAAAGCAGGAGATAACTGGAACGGAGTCCTTTTGACAGTGAAAGACACGCCTGTGTTCAGAGCATTGAGTTTGATCGGATTTGAAATGAGATTTAAAGTCAAATTCATTCACTCTACCATGGCCTCTCTAAGAGTAGCCGTTTCCTCTCCAATCCAATTGCAAAAGTCAGCAGGGATGCCGTACGCGGGAACCTTACCCAACAGACTAGCATGCCAGACCTTGTCAAAGGCCTTTGAGATATCATATTACTTCTAACTTTATTAAGAATTTGTTAAATTATATTTGATTAATAGTTTGATGTTTAAAAATTGGTTCTGATTGGGATGTTACGCCTAATTACATGAAAATATGTTACCTTCTTGTTTAAAAGGCACTAAAAATGGGACAAATTATACAAAAACTCTTATTTTTCTGAAATATTCGAATACTAGCTTCTACCAGCTGCGGCTTTGCCCGCGTTAATATCGGAAATAGCAAGGTTTCCTGATTTGTACTGTACATTTTTTACTCAGGAAACACCCACCCTACACCTACGCAACACCTACCTTACACCTACCCTACACCTACCTTACACCTACCCAACACCTACCCAACACCTACCCTACACCTACCTTACACCTACCCTACACCTACCTTACATCTACCCTACACCTACCCTAAACCTACCTTACATCTACCTTATACCTACCCTACACCTACCTTACACCTACCCTTCACCTACCCTACCACTTCACTTCACCTATTATACCAGCCCAAAAATACTATGACATGTTTCTAGTCTCCTGGTACTTGATGTTTCTGGTCTCCTGGTACTTGTGAATCTGAAGTATTAAGGCAGCAGCGGCTCTGAGTTTCCACTTCCTCCTCAGTCTTCATTAATCCACGCCACTTACCGGGATAAAAGTAGCCTATTTTTTATTCCAGGTTATGATCTACATGTGTGCCAAGTTTCATCCAAATCCCTTCAGCCGTTTTTGCCTGATTGTTACACAAACATACAAACATTCACCTTTATAATATTAGTAGGATTTGCACGAAGTGAAGTCATGACAATGCAATCCAGTTCAATTTGCCACTAGGTAACCAATCAAGTGTGCCAGCTAATAACAGCAAAATTCATGTGTAAAGTTCTGGGAAACTTAATGTTGGAATCAGCAATACGGGAAGAAGTTATGGTAAGCTTTTATCAAATTACTCATGTGTTGATAATGTTTAATGCCAATTCCTTCTGATTTTAAAAGAAGGACTTTTACCCACGTCAGGGCTATTTACAAGCTGTTATAACTTAAGCTCCTGGATTTTCTGTCATGTATATCTCCACTACTGGTTGACTGGTAGAGGATGCCTTAGTCTGCCAGGGTTGCGGATTTTGTGTCTGCCAGGGTTGCGGATTTTGTGTCTGCCAGGATTGTGAATTTTATGCCTGGCCAGGGTTGCGGATTTTGTGTCTGCCAGGGTTGCAAATTTTGTGCCGGCCAGGTTTGCGGATTTTGTGCCTGCCAGGGTTGCAGATTTTGTTCGAAAGAGTCACCGTGGCCCTGGAACGCAAAGGCACTAGGAGGAGCACAATTGGGTTTTAGTCAGTAAGAGTCTGACACTCCCTCCCGCTCCATCCGGAGCGGAAGGAGTCATTTGATGACGTTCCATCCCTAAAAAAAAAGAGGATGCCTTAGGCAATAAGTCCGCTTCTGTACCTGTGTGTTGCATGAAATTTTAATAAATAATTAAAACCAAAAAACCCATAATCCACAGCACCTCAAAATTACCTCACATTCACAGCTGGTCCTCATAAACTTTCCTTTATTCCCCACTAGCTTCTACCAGCGGCTTCGCCCGCGTGAAAATCGGAAATAGGGGGAGGTTTCTTGATTTGTATTGTAATTTTTTATTCAAGAAACACCTACCCAACATCTCCCCTACACCTACCCTACATCTACCGTACACCTACCCTACACCTACTCTACACCTAACCTACACCTACCCTACCATAAAATAATGACATGTGTCTGGTCTCCTGGTAGCTACTTGTGAATTTAGTGCTCACATTTCCAGCTCCGGAAATACTTCAACATGTTTCTGGTCTCCTGGTACTTGTGAATCTGTAGTACTAAGGCAGCAGCGGCCCTGAAGTTCCACTTCCTCCCCAGTCTCCATTAATCCATGCCACTTTCCGGGATAAAAAGTAGCCTATTTTTTATTCCAGGATATGAACTACATGTGTGCCAAATTTCATCCAAATCACTTCAGTGGTTTTTGCCTGATTGTTACACAAACATACAAACATACAAACTTTCACCTTTATAATATTAGTAGGATTATTCGAATAGAGCTGAAAAAACATTCGAATATTCGAATACCAAAAATTATCGAATATTTGCAACCCCTACGGGCCGTACCGGATTGTGACGAAAATCAATTACATAACCTACCGCATACAGAAAGGTGTAAGAAGTGCTCCTAAGATCCATGTGGATCGACTGGCGCGTTATTATGGGGTGAATAATGCTCGAGCATGTCTTAGGAGGGGGAAGTGTTACGCGCCAAAATTAATGCCGGGTACATAACGATAACAATACTACTAGCGACATCTAGTATCGAGTAGCAGAACTAGTAGAGTCAAGCAAGACCCTTCTAGAACATTCTAGAGTTTTCGATATCTGGTTAGTCCGGACCGGTCTGTATTCGAACTTTCTAGATGTTTCTATACTAGAAGGTTCTGGAATTATCTACCGACCTTTGTAAGGCCCGCATAGTCCGCGACCGTATCAGTATTGAATTTGCGATACAAGCGACAACTTCGAGAGCGATCTTCAACTGCGAATGAAAGTGATCAGTAGTGCAACGGTGTTTTATAATTAGTGAGTTTCCAAGTTGTAATTAGTGTTGACTAATTAAAGTGTCATTTTGGTTATTTTATCGGCTGTTTTTCTTGTCACGAACCCTAAATACCATTGTTTTAGGTATGTGAAGCGACTACCTGTTTGACCTTCACAACCTAATAACTGGGAAACACGGTATGTACCTCTTGGCAAGGCTGGTGTCAGATTTTTTGGCTTCAGGCAATTCGTAACGTCTGCCAAAGACCTAAAAATGACAGCCGGACCAACGACTTAACATTTTATCCGAGGCACGAAGGAATCTCGGTATGTTAAAATGGTCACCCATCTACAGGCCGACCTTGGCAAGCATTACTTAACATTAATACCGACCCGTGCAGCTGTCATTATTAAGTCACGAGCAACCAGTCTTCTCATTCCTATGTACGTACAATTTTTTCCGACATCCACGCGAACGATATCGCGGGCACAGCTAGTACTATAATATTAGTGGCGGACGTACCGGGCGGCGTGCCATGCGCTCGTAGCGCTCAGGGCGCAGCGAGTCGAGCGACACGTTGAGCGCGGCCAGGCCGGCGCGCTGCAGTGCGGGCAGGCGCCGCGTCAGCACCAGCCCGTTGGTGGTGATGGACACTGAGCGCACGCCAGCTTCCTCGCGTAGTCCCTCTGCACATACAACACACACCATGCTCACTCACGCGCATGAAAATCCACTAGTGGATAAATCTATTCTAAGCAAGCTGCCTGAATTGGGTGCGCCATTCAGCTTTTTAAGAGTTCAGGAAGTAGCGCCATCCTAGATAGCCCTGTGAGTCAATAGGGCTCTGTGTGGTGTTAGGAATTTCCAACAAACAATTATAAAACTAACAAATCTATACCTAACTTCAACCTTCCGAGCTTTTCTAAGTTTTATTATTGTTTGTTGGAAATTCCTAACACCACATAACAATATAATCTTTCACACACAATATCAAATTTTATTTGTTAAAAATATTATGAAATGCTTCGAGAAAAAGTAGTTGGCGAAGCCACGGCCGTGCCAAAATAATTCTCGTCTGTCTGTCTGGGTTTCAGGGTATTAGAATCAGCAACGGACCATGGCGCATTGGATTTGAAATCAAGCCTCACATCAAATTAGAGCTTAGTACGTGTATGAACCATGATGTCATGATGCTTACGGATGATGTCGGCGAGGTCCTTGCGCAGCGTGGGCTCGCCGCCCGTGAGGCGCACCTTGTCCACGCCGGCCGCCACGAACACTCGCGCCAGCCGCAGCAGCTCGGCGCGCGACAGCAGCGCACTGCGCGCCGACAGCGGCACGCCCTCCGCCGGCATGCAGTACTGGCCTGCGGGCACGACGCACACACCTTATCTACTGCCGCATGCCGCACGCTCGACCCGACCCGACAAGTTGCCCATTCCCCAACATCTCTTCTCTTTTTAAATTGCTGCTAAACGATGCTTCAGTACGATAGCTTTTGCCCGCGACTTCGTACTCGTATATCCCGTTCCCGTATAGCGTATACGTGTGTGGATCGTACGCTGGGAGCCACGCGCTCAAATATAATGCACCAAAGAGCGAACTTATGCTGTGTGGTGTAGCAGACCTCAAACCAGAGTTGCACATTTTTAAATATCTGGGTCATTGGGTCTCAAGACGATTTGAAAGATAACGTTGACGTAGAGCGAGAGCGCAGGTCGCTGGCTGTTCGACGTGGGATGTTGGCCAACAGGTTAGCACGTTGTACGGTCAGCATCAGGAAAAGGAACTCCCCTTAGTAATGACATCAAACCCTATTAAGTTTTTTGTAATGTATAGTGTCAATGGCGTGTTGGTCTAGTGGTTAAGACTGCGACTTGGCATTACGAAGGTCACGAGTGAAAATCGAAGTTTAGAGGATTTTATTTATTTTTCTTTTATTTAATAGGTGATAACGTGATTTTCGTTAATTATTATTTAAGAAATCAAATGTTTAAGTTTGTATGAGGTTTGCAAGAAGAGCTAGGCATGTTGCATAAACGATATTCATTTACTTTTCTAATTACTTTTCTAGGACTTCATGGAATCCACTTCCTGGTTGAATAGACAGTTTCTATCTGTGATAAATTGGGGTTAAATAACCCCAATTTATTTATTTCTAAGTAAATACTTAGAATATTACCTAAACATAAAATAGATACCCTGGGTGAGGTTTAGAACGTTTAACATTAGAAAACGGTTCGTTTATAGATATTACAGCAAACATAACTACAATAATTATTTATTTACAGCTGTGAAAATCTTATCGGAAAAAACCTGGTAAATAAATAAAATAATGTCTGTGAATTAGAGAGGAAGAACCAACATGCTAAACTATAACAGTATAGCAATATACATCTTTCTCTTTTCAAGTCACATTTTCTGATAACCCTTTTAACACAACATTAGAAAAACATGTGAGCTCAGATGGTGCATCGTTTATTTTAGGTGCTATCTCGATTTTAAATGATAGCTCAAAAGCATCGATTTGACAGCCCGCGCGCGCGGGGTCCCCGCATGCTCCCTCACGGAAAGTTTGAAATATCGAAGCTAGCGCCACAACATCAAATTAATTTAAAACGTTGACTGATTCAGTGTTGCTCGCACGCAAACTTCATAAACTTCTTGTGTCAATTACAAATCAGTTACAAGATCTAGCACACAATTATAATCTTAAACTGCACATTAATGAACCAACTCGTAAGTCTTCTTGTATCGACCACATTCTCAGCAACATTCCTGATGCTATTGGTACGATAATGCCACTCCATTTATCTGACCACGATACAGCACAAATGTTGAGCTTCCCGGTGAGACATGACTCACAAAATCAAGCAACTTACTATGCCTACAAAAGAGTTTTCAGCTCAAATAATATACAGAAATTTAAAGAATGCTTGCAAAATTTGTCTTGGTGCGAAACATACGCAGAGAAGGATGTAAATAAAGCATTTAGTTCTTTTCATGATACATTGTGCCTGTTTTTTAATTTATGCTTCCCAAAAATAAGGGTAAAGGTAAACACCAACAATAAAAATAAACAGAACTGGATAAGTAAAGGACTTAAAAAAAGTTGTAAAACGAAACGGTTCTTACGTTACCAATATTATAAGAATAAAAATATAAAAAATAAAATTAATTACACTCAATACTCTAAACTTTTACAGAAATGCATTTATAACTAAAAAAAGAACGCAAATATCAAGTTTATTAACAAAAGTGAAAACAAATGCAAAGCGGTATGGAAAGTAATTAAGGATGAAGTTACGGGCAATAACTTAAGGAACGAAATATAAACTATCGTGATTGACAATACAGTGCTTACAGAGTTACAGACCCCGTAGAAATGGCAAATGCGTTTAATAATCACTATTATTAATACATCACACTCTTCAAGCAAAAGTACAAAGCCGAACTGTGACGAAAGTTCAGTAGTTCATTCGATGTTTTTGAAACCCGTGTCCGAGAATGAAGTCAAAGCTGTGATGACATCACTAAGAAACACAAATTCGGCAGGTTATGACGAAATTAATACGAAGATTATAAAAGCCTGCACTAATGAACTTGTTAGTATTATGACATATTTAATTAACCTATCATTTACACTTGGCACTTTTCCGGAATCATTAAAAGTATCAATCGTTAAGCCACTTTTTAAAAAAGGGGAAAAATCTGATGTTCACAATTATCGCCCAATAACATTAATCCCTATTATATCGAAATCTCTTGCCCACGACTTCGTACGCGCACAGCCCGTACTTTTTCCTTTTCGTATAGCCTACTTGTAGCCGCCACTGGGAATGATATGGTTCCTGGTTCCTCGCACGCACACCCCTTGTTAGCATTTACCACAAGTATACTTATGCCACTTGTATCCATCCATCTCCATCCGCATCCCGGACCAGGACGACAACGGACTTTATTTTCGATTTTGAAATGAGAATGCTGGGCTATAATTATCGCAACAACTTTAATCATTGATGCCGACCGTTGCCATGCAAACAGTACACGATCTATTAAAAACCAGAAATGCTTTACATGTCACCAAACATCACGATTGCATGAAACAAATAACAAATTATCAGGTGGGGTCAGGCGGGGTCAGGCAGGGTCAGGCAGGGTCACGACTAGCACAGTCCCAGCAATCAGCATTGCGTCTACGATGACACACTGAGGCTTTGAGTGTTTTCATATTACATCACCTTATGCAATATCACAAGATCTTCTACATCAACTGTAGTAGATAACTTTTTACCCGACTACGGCGAAGCAAAAAGGAGGGTTATGAATTTGACCGGTATGTAGGTATGTATGTATTCTTACAAGCTTGGGGTTCGTGCCAATAAAAACAGCCGATTAAATAACCAAATTGACACTTTAATTAATTAAACAACACTAATTACAACTTTAAAACTCACTAACTATAAAACACAATTGCACTACTAATCTCTTTGATTCGCAGTTGAAGATCGCTCTCGAAGTTATCGCTTGTATCGCAAATTCAATACTGATTCGGCCGCAGGCTATGCGGGCCTTATATGGGTTTTTACAAATGAGGTGTCATTGGAAGCGTCTTAATTGTCCGCTGGTTATATGCTAAGTCAAAGTCAAAGTCAAAGCATTTATTTTAAATAAACCACTTACAGGTACTTTTGAATTGTCAGAGTCAGTCAGTCAAAAACATGAAGCTATTTGCACGTTCCAAAGAGTAGATCTCTATGGAGAAGAACGTGCAAGAAACTCCATGGACACTCTTTTAAACCATTTTATGATTTACAATAATCCTGGTTACATTATCTTTGTTGCTTCTACATGTGAGAACAATGTAAAGAAAGAGAACAAAAAAGAATTCTAAGTATCAAATAAACTATTGAAATAAGCCAGCGACAGCTAAGAGATGACCAGTCTCCACTGATGGCGCCCGTTCACGAACATGACGCGTGCATCAGCACAATTCAGCTCAACCATTTTGAAGGGAACCGAATGATCCGATACACGCGCCACCATCAGCGAGACATTCGAGTGAGCATGACAAACCCTCAACTGCCCCTGCTCATTCATGTCAAACAAGGAAACCATCTATTAACATAAAAGGCTCCATGGTTCTCACATTTACAGGATTCCAAAATAAAAAATGCTTCTACTTTATATAAAACTATAAATATCAATTGGTAAGAAAAGAAAAATAAAAGTATATTCCAAACCTTATAGAAATGTGGAATATTATTATTATTAAACGTAAAAAATTAAATAAGAAAGGGTGAGCATCTCCTCCAAATATAAAATCCTAACTAGTGGAACCAAGCGGCTGAGGCTGTGGAGCAGGACCGGCATTTAGCCAAGCATTTTATCAAGGATATAATCTTCCAGTTTATAATATGCCTGTCTACATAGTGTGCGTTTAATGCATGTTTTAAATTTTCTCTCATTCAGTCCGAGGACATCAAATGGTATTTTGTTATAAAATTTAACACAGTACCCCATAAAAGAAGTGTGTACTTTAGCCAATCTGAATCGGGGTTGATTTAATTTATTCTTATTTCTAGTATTAAAATTATGCCTGTCACTAATCTTACTAAAAAGATGAAGCTTTTTCCGAACATACATTGTGAACATAAGTTATGTTTATGTTGCAATAAATTGTATGTGGCGCCCTCTAGGGCGCATTAAGACATGAACTTTTTATTTATTTATTAATATGGTCGTGTCGGGAATCAAACTAAAGGGCGTAATTAGCACATTTCAAATAAGGAACTGTAGAGGTGCAGTTTGGTTGCATTCGACACAACTACATAACATCAAATCTGCCAATCGACTGCGCAGTCGCCATGCAGTTGCCGCTCAGTTAATTACACTAAATTCGTCGTCACTATTTAGTCTTCAGATGGTTTGCAGTTCGATGCAGTTGTGTCAACTGCAAACAAAATTTGCACTCACTTTTTATAATACCTATCTGATGACTAAGCACGGCGGTTGAGAGTACCACGTGGTAACCACCCGATATCATGGTCTCAATAATGTCTCGCTGATGGTGTCGCGTGTGTGTCGGAAAAATCTTCATCCTCCTGGTTGAGCTGAGTGGTGCTAATCACGCGTCATGTTCTGAACGGCCAATGTCAGTTGAGACTGGTCATGTCTACTAGTTATATTCGTTTAGTTTAACATTTTTCTTACATGAAAAAGCAAAAACAATAATGTTCAATTTCTGTAATAACTTGATTTAAAAGTGATCATAGACTTTCTTGCACATCTTCACTGTAGAGATGTACGTTTCGGAACATTAAAATATTTTCAACTTTCTGGCTAACTGGCGACTCCTTGACAATTCATGTGTTCGTTATTAAATGTCTTACGCTTTCATTTTTGTCAGCATTTTTCCGCTCGATGCAATCCGAGCAATTCATAGATGTACTTAAAATTATTTTTTTAATGAAATTTGATCCCATACTGAAAGTTGTGGCTCAGTGCCTGGCCGCGCGGGCACACGCAGCACATCACACATCAACGCATGCGCTCTTCGCGTATTACACCCAATTTATCAATGTTTTACAAGTTAACTTACTTTATAAACACTCCAAGGTCAGACAAATGTTCCGCTTCAGTGAAACAGCACTTTCGAATTCGTTCCACATTCGTGAAGTCACATTAATTCATCAAATAAGTTTTTTTTAATGTTTGTTCACATGTGATCAAATAATAAGTCCTTGATAATGCACGACAAAATAATATAATTTATTGGTGTATGGTATAAGAAATTATTGACTCTTTAAGCTAACAGAAGTCAAAAATCATTTATTCAAATTAAGCTAAATGCCAGCACTTTTTGAACGTCAACGTTTACAAAAAGACCCCCAAAAACAGGGCGTTTTTGTCTTTTTAACACTAGGAAGTGGTGACCCACTTCCTTGTGTATTAGCTGGGAAGAAGAAGAGGCGCAACAAACTCCCCAGCAACACATCCGTCTGTTGAGTTGGAAGAAGTAGCATTTATACAATAGTATGCAAAGTATTATTACAAAGAAAATAATATAACTTACGTAACACGTAAAACCTAAAACTAAATTATTCGTCACTTGTAAGC
This sequence comes from Melanchra persicariae, assembly GCA_947386135.1. Taxonomy (NCBI): domain Eukaryota; kingdom Metazoa; phylum Arthropoda; class Insecta; order Lepidoptera; family Noctuidae; genus Melanchra; species Melanchra persicariae. The sequence goes on along the minus strand of OX376655.1, from coordinate 385,040 downwards.
TAGCACACTCCATTATGCCATCATAATCAGACAAACTCAAGCATAAAAAACAATGTAAACCAAACTTAATAAGCCTCCAGACATAAAGGGCGTGCCCGCTTACATGAGCACTGTGCAGGGGTAGAATCTAACAATAGAACTGTGACTCGACGCCACAGCTGATAAACTAGGGCCATCAAAAACTAAACAAGAAGCAGTTATCGTTATAACAGTAACAAAAACCATGGCTAACAAGACGATCATTCACCACAAGCAGCACCCGTTCACGAGTATAACGCAAAGATCAGCCATTACCCCCCCCCCCCTCGCCATTTTTGAGGGAAAGTGGTAACCCGATCTTCGACGCTACCGCAAGCAGTGACATCTAAAGGAGCATGACTAACTTTCTCTCTCTCTCTCTCTCTCTCTCTCTCTCACTGCACAGGCAAGATTAATATCAAACAAATGTCGAAGTCACTAGTTAATCACATGTTGCACTCATTATAAAACAATTGTAATGAGGATATTATGTCAATAAATTAAAAAAAAGAAATAATTTACCTCTACGGTCATATAATAGGTCTTTACCTATGAAATTGCAGTTTTGTTTAAAAAAATTTAAACTAATTGTTTTCATGTATTTTTTATTTGTATTAATCGAAGTAATCACCCATGCAATCAATGCATCTTTGCCAACGCAGTGGCAGTTTATTGATGCCCTTCTTAAATAAATCAGCTGGACGGGAGGCAACCAATTCTTCAAAGGCATTTTGTACTGCCTCTCGGGTATTGAATTTTTGCCAGCCAAGAAGTTATCCAAATTCTGGAAAAAGTAGTAGTCTGTAGGCGCAAGGTCTGGTGAGTAGGGCGGATGACGGAGAGCTGCCAACCCCAGTTCTTGCAACTTGGAGACCGTCTGCTGTGCAGTATGAGGACGCGCGTTGTCGTGCAGGAGACGAGCGATTGGCCAATGCTGGTTGGAGATGTGCCAGCTTCTCCATCATTGTGTTCAGTTCTTCACAGTACACATCTGCAGTAATGCTCACCCCGTTCGGTAAGAAGCTGTGATGAATCACACCGGCTCTAGACCACCAAACAGTGACCATCACTTTTCTAGGGGTAAGTTTTCGTTTAGGGCATTGTTTAGGTGCCCTATGTTATGTTTTCTTCATCTATATTTTCTGTAACTTATATGGTGTACATAATAAAGAGTATTCTATTCTATTCTATTCTATTCAACCAACTTGCTGAGCGCTTGCGGTTATCAAACAGAATCCATTTTTCATCGCGGGTAATAATGCGGTTCAAAATTCCTTCATTTGTGTGTCTGTTGAGCAGTGCAAGGCACGTCTCGACGCGTACTTCGCGCTGGCGATCATTGAGTTCGTGGGGCACCCATTTGTCAAGCTTTTTTACCTTGCCTATTTGACGCAAATGGACCAATATTGTTTTGACGCTAACGTCGAAAGCAAGCTGCTAATTCAGCCGTAGATTGTGTATCATCAGCTTCCACAATCACCTTCAATTCGTCATTGTCGACCAAAGTCTTCGGACGACCGCGAGGTTCATTTTTCAGGTCGAAATTTCCAGAACGGAAGCGAGCAAACCAATACCAGGTGGTGCGTTGGTTTGTAGTGTTAGCTCCGTAAACGTCGTTGATTTTGCGTGCCGCTTGTGCCGCGTTGCTGCCACGACGGTACTCATATTCCATAATTACTCGAATTTTAACGTATCCATGATGACGAAAAAGATTGAAATGCGATGAAAATGTAACACTAATCAATAAACAAATGACTACTTTTGGAAAAAAAAAACCATGTTTTTAATATAAAATTAATTTGAAATTAGAATTCTTAGCCAAACAAAAATTATTTTGATTTGAAATGGCCAGTACTGCAGAAGGGCAATATCATAGGTAAAGACCTAATATAATAAAAATACCAGAACAACCGAATTACACGGATAAACCGACCAAGTTTGATTGGCTACAAAAAAGCGACGCTGTAGTATAAAGAGCTGACGTTCTAAAATTTCCAGTATAGTGTTACGCCCCAGATTTAATGCCGGGTACATAACGTTAAAAGTTACTACTAGCGCCATCTAGTATCGAGTAGCAGGACTAGTAGAGTCAAAATCCCTTTAGACATTTCGATGCTAGAACGTTCTAGAGTTTACGATATCTGGTTAGTCGGGACCGGTATGTACTCGAACTTTCTGGAATACTAGAAGGTTCTGGAATTATCTGCCGACCTATACAAGGCCCGCATAGCCTGCGACCGGGTGAGAATTGAATCTGCGATACAAGCGATAACTTCGACTGCGAATTAAATTGAACAGTAATGCAATTGTGATTTATAATTAGTGAGTTTAAGTTGTAATTAGTGTTGATTAATTAAAGTGTCATTTTGGTTATTTTATCGGCTGTTTTTGTTGTCACGAACCCTAAGCTCGTAACAATTGGTGTCAGAAGTGGGATATTTAAACTATGCCGATTCTACCGAAGGACGACACGGAGGGTATCCGTACCCGAAGTCAACGCTAGCAAGAGACGGACCAGAGGCGTTTTGGAGGTGGAACGCCGCAGACGTTGGAGGACCAGTTGTTTACCATGGAGGCCCATCTACAGCAGCTCCAGCATCTGCGGCACCAGACTTTGGAGCTTTGATGATGATGCTGCAAGAACAGGCTCGCCGGCAGGAGGAACAGGCCCGTCGGTTGGAAGAACAGCTCCAGCGTGATAAGGAGGAACAGGCCCATGGACAGGAAGAACAGGCGCACCGCCAGGAGGAACAGGCCCGTCGGTTGGAAGAACAGCTCCAGCGTGATAAGGAGGAACAGGCCCATGGACAGGAAGAACAGGCGCGCCGCCAGGAGGAACAGATGCTCCTCATGAAGGACCTTCGAGCGGCCTTCGGGAAAGACATGAAGGAGTTGAAGGATAAGGTTGCTCAGCATGACAACCGCCTGTCAGAAGCGGAAACCCAGATCAGCAAGTTTAATGACGTCATTGCTGATGTAAAGAGTTGGGCTACCTTAAAGTAGGGGATGGAATATCAACTTCCGTAGCTACTACTGCTCCGCTACGTGGATTCAAAGTGCCGCCGTTCGATGGGTCATCTTCCTGTTCGGCCTACAAAATACAGTTTGAGGCTGTTATGAAGGCGAACGGGTGGAATGAAAATCAGGCCATGACTGCAATCACCCTAGGCCTTCGCAACCAGCCCTTAACTGTCCTGGAAGCTCTTGGTAAGGAAGTGACTTACGAGCAGCTGCTTGAGGCGTTGGAAGCCAAATATGGCGAAGCTCATCTGGAACACGTGTTTCGTGCGCAACTTAAGGATCGCGTGCAACGTAGCACTGAAAACCTGCAGCAGTGGGCTCTTGAAGTGGAGAAGCAGGTTCGAAAAGCTTACCAGTCTGTGCCTGCGCTTATTGATGGGAACCTGGTGCAGGCTTTCATCGACGGCATTCGCGACCTTGAGGTTAGAGCTGCTGTGAGGCTCGGGCACCATGGGACACTTAAGGATGGAGTGGATCCTAAGCCTACGTGGAGCGACGTCTCAGCGATGAGTTCGATCACAAAAAGCTATTGGGCCCACTGGGACAGCTTAGTGATTCAGGATGGAGTCCTGTGCCGTAAATGGGAAAATGCTCGGGGAGACAGCTGTCATTTGCAAATGGTTGTCCCTAAAACTAAAGTACCGGATGTTCTAGAGTTATACCATAATGGTTGTTCAGGAGGCCATATGGGAGTTAAACGGACTCTACTAAAGATAAGGGAACGGTTCTACTGGGTCCACTGTCGTAACGATGTCGATGACTGGTGTCGCAAATGTACAAGTTGTGCGGCTGTCAAAGGACCACAGACATACAGAGTAGAGGTGCATTGAAATTGGACAAAGTTGGTGCACCATGGGAAAGGATAGCCCTTCACGTTGCAGGACCGTTTCCGGAAAGTGAAAGTGGCAACAAGTATTTCATGGTTGAAATGGATTACTTCACTAAGTGGCCGGAAGTCTTCGCCATTCCAAATCAAGAAGCTACAACAGTTGCAGATAAACTTGTTCATAAAGTATTCTGTCGTTTTGGAGTACCCTTGGAGATTCACAGCGATCAAGGAAGGAATTTTGAGTCCCAAATATTCCAGGAAACTTGTCGAGTTATGGGTACTTATAAAACGAGAACAACTTCTTACCACCCACAATCGGATGGAACGGTGGAACGATTTAATCAGACATTGGAGAGATACCTGGCAAAAATGGTGGAAAACCGGCAACGGGATTGGGACAAGCATATACAACCGTTTTTGCTGTCATACCGAAGTGCTGTTCACGAAAGCACAGCAGTGACACCAGCTTTCGCAAACTTTGGTAGAGAATTACAGCTGCCTGCAGACCTGATTACCGGAATACCACCTGATGCCCCACGCAGTATAACCGATTATGCAAATGACTTGCGGAACAAAATGAATGACATTTATGAGCACGTCAGACAATCGGGCCAGCAAATGTCTGAAAAGATGAAAACCCGTTATGACCGCAAAATGAACAATAAAGGATTCGACGAAGGTTCACTAGTAGACCGATAGCGCTGGGCTATTTTGATGGCATAAGTTTAAAAAATTCTAAAGTTTTTATCTTTTGCTTGTGGATACAGTCGTACCTATGAAGCTTATTATTGCGTTTTGTGTCACATCTGTTACTTGCATTTTCAGTAATTCGATGATACGTGCTTGATTTTTTTAAATCAAATTAAATCTGGCAAAAATTAAAAGTTTAAAATAATTGTGGTATCATATCTAGCATAGCCTGCGGAGTGTGTAAACCCAGTTTGTGTCATATTCGTCCACTGCCAGCTGACATAGGGTCAGTATGTAAAAACAGAGCAAAAAAAAATTACAATTCATGAAATAACGATTTCCTTTCTCAGACCACTTACATATACATCTACACTAATATTATAAAGAGGAAAGATTTGTTTGTTTGTTTGAAATGAATAGGCTCCGAAACTACTGGACCGATTTGAAAAATTCTTTCACCAGTAGAATCCTACATTATCATAGATGGACATAGGCTATAGAATATTGTAAAAAAAGTTAGAGATCCGTATGAAAACTTTGATAATGTGACCCAAGGTGTGAGAAAAAATCCTTATATCGCGTACGCTGCGGAATCTATTGACAATAGAGCAAAGTGATGTACTACAGTTTTATAGAGGTCATCAATATCTACTAAAAAGTCCGCGATACCATATGTCTAACTATTATGGTTAAGTCACCATGACCGCTTTTTGTTAATATTAGTCAAGCAAATCCCATGGTGAAATAAAAAATGGTGATTATAGTACCATGATATTAATCCTTATCCATTTAAATGGTTTGATAATTAAGGTTGATTATGTCCGTGTAAATTACACTTTAAATCATTCAAATCGGACCTTTCGTTCAAAAGTTACGACGGTAATAAACATGCTCGGAGTAAGAAAAATGTCGCGGCTTGAGCGAACTGGGGAGAATCGTATCAATGCTTGGTCCGATGACGTTGAAACACCACGGCATTTAAACGTTTTCGATAAAACAATAAGAATATCAAATGTTTGGATTTTTCGAAAATCAACTAGGTACATACATAATAAGGGATGAAGCAGGGGTGAATAAGTTTTTAGGGGAGGAAATTATAGCTTGCTTCGATTTACGTCGGAATTCTATGAATAAACTAAAAGTGGGATAATTGCAACAGATCATGTACCTAACAATTTTTGCATAATCAACCTCTGACGGGCTGAACGGGGTGAACAGTTGCGCTGAACCAATAATGAGAATCGTTGTGCTTAATTTTCCAAAACTAACCTTTATAAGGGGATATGTATAGGGGGCGTTGCAGTTTGTGGAGTACCTACTATCCCCACGCGGACGAAGTCGCGGGCGAAGTGCTAGTATTATATAAATTTGTGGCAAATTAAACCACGCATTTTGAAGATTTTTCATTATTTGTTTTTCTAAGCTACGTACGCTTCAAAAAAATATTACAATCATTAGAATTTAAATAACATAAATGCATGAAAAATCGCCTTAGTAAATATGTGTCATTATCATGCACGATATTATGAAAAAAACACAAAAACAATGATTTCGGTCGAAACGGTTCGCACAGAGGTTCGTGGGTACGATTTCTTCTAGATGCGAAGAGTTCATAAATAAATTACATGCCTATCATATTGAGTATTGTTTGACCCGTATCTTCGCTGCGTAATGAACAAATGTGTAACCTACATATACAGGTTGAATTTTTAAAGTGTGCGTATATATGGCCAAATCCGTAACTATGAAGAATATCGAAAAACACAAAACAAACAAACAGGAGTCTCGAGCTCGATTTTGATAAAATTAATACTGCATCATTGAATTTTGGAAAATTGGTTTTCCTAGCCCGGAATCAAATCGGTTGACTTTGAAAAATGTGTTTTTACAACTACCGAAAAAAAAAAGCAAAAAAAATAATCAACTGATTTTCTTGTTAAAAAATCCATGATGCAGTTTTAGTTTTCATCAAAATCGGGCCCGAGTATCGGCTTGGTATCGGGACTTTTTTTATGGATGGGAAATCATCAAATTACTCCTTCAGCTATGAGTGGAGCGGGAGGGAGTGTCAGACTCTTACTGACTAAAACCCTTCCGTTGCGTTTGACGAGTATCTACACCTGCATCATAAGATTTTCGAAAAAATATTACTAGGTAGGTAGGTAGGTTTAGTCAGAAATATGAAAAGGTAATTTGTTAAAAATGAACGGTTTACTTTAGTTGCCACATGTTATTACTTCCCAGAATTTAATCCTTTTTAGCGACACTTTCGAATAGTGTAATGTAATAAATTTGTATGGATTAATATTAACTGCCTACTTTATGGTCTGTAAGGAATTGTAAGTTAATTTTACATTAAAAAAAGACATTTTATCAAGACGATCATAGCATCCTCATATCTAAGTTAAATGGTATGGGAATCCGCGGCGATCTACTCAGATGGTTTTCGTCTTACCTTATGAATAGGACCCAAGCAGTAGTACTTAATAATTATATATCAAGCTGGGTTCCTATTCCTAGTGGAGTCCCGCAGGGTTCATTGCTCGGCCCACTGCTTTTTATAGTCTATATCAACGACATCGACTCTTGCTTGACTTCATCCCAACTATTGTGTTTTGCTGACGATATGAAAATTTATGCCACAATATCGTCGCAGACGGATGTCACAGCACTCCAGAATGATCTGTGTCGTCTAGAAAGCTATTGTCAAACGAACAAGCTGGATCTCAATCCCGCCAAATGCTCGGTTATTACGTACTCTCGGAAACGCTCAATCATTGCCACATCGTATACCCTAGGTCATCAAATTTTGCCTAGATCAAATTCCATCCGTGATCTGGGGGTTCATCACGATTTCAAGCTCAGTTTTGAAGTACACGTTGATGCAATAATCGCCAAGGCATCCAAATCATTGGGTTTCATAATGCGGTTATCCAAGTGCTTCTCTCAAGCCAAAACTTTAAAAATCCTATACTGTACCTACCTTTGTTAGAAGTCATTTGGAGTATGCGTCTGAAATATGGAACCCATGTTACCACAAATATATTGACCGAATTGAGAACATCCAAAAAAGGTTTTTAAGATATTTATGTTACCACCAGAAAATACCGTATCATTCAGAGAGTTACCCTAACCTCTGCAAAAAATATCATATTTTACCCCTAGCCAACCGCCGCGAGATTTCTGACTGTGTTTTGTTGTTGAAAATCTTCAATAACCACATAAACTGCTCCGAAATTTTGTCAAAATTCTATTTCAACACCCCCAGGAGGTCTAAACGATTTAATCCACCACTACGTGTGCCATTGGCCTCAACAAATTATAGGCAGAACTCATACATTGTGCGTGCAAGCAGAAATTTAAATAAGCTTTGTAAGCAGCACGATTTAGATCCGTTCACAACTAGTGTGTCCTCAGCCAGGAAGTGTTTAAGCCGAAACTTTTTTGTGTAAGTTGCCTTGAAAATGATTGTTATTACAGTGCGAGCAACATTTTACTATAAGTATTAGTTAGGTACTCATTAACTTGGTGTGAATGTCCATAGATATTAGGTATTTCTTATTTCTGTATTTTATAAGTGGAGACTTGTAATTGGCTGACAGTCTTATTTACTGATCTTGACCTGTTTGTTTTAGCTGTAAGTCTTCCATATTGCTTAAATAAATAAATAAATAAATAAATAAATAAATAAAGACTTAAGTATTTACATTTAACGAACTACATTATGTACAAGTAACCTAAAGTAACTACTAAATAAAAACTAGACTAATAATCGCGGAATTGTGTACAAACGAAATAAAAAACAAACAAACAGACAACCTATGACTACAGAAATTCAATGTAATTGCAAAAAAATATGTATTCCAATATTGGTGAACCTAGGAGGTGCAGAGAGCACCTCGTAGGTTCATAGGTTCACCAATATTGGAATACAGTTTTTCTATAGTCATTGACGACGAGTCAGACTCGGCTAGGCGGCGTTCGGGAAGTTGCGTGGTATCTTCTCGTTTTACATACCACAGTGTCTCAAGACGAAAGTGATCAGTGCGTGTTGCCAGTGATGACCTATGGACTCGAAACATGGTTCAGTCACCATAAAGGCAATGGAGAGGGCAATGCTCGGAACTTCCTTGCGTGATCAAAAGAGGAATGACGATATCCGCAAGAGAAACAAGGTTACCGACATAGCCCAAAGGATCGCCGATCGATCGATCAAGTGGCAGTAGGCAGGGCACATTGCTCGCAGAACAGATGTTCGATGGAGCCGAAAAGTTCTGCAGTGGCGAACGCGTACCGGAAGACGCAGCGTTAGAAGGCCCAAGGACCGATGACCTGGTGGCGTATTGCCAACCTGTATACTGACCCAGACACCCGTAGTCTGTACTGAACTACATCGTGCTCATTAAAATCACAAATAAATTGGAGCAAAGTGCATACGAGCTCAGAGCAATCTGGGAAGGTATGCATTTTGCTCGCAACAAATTGGAGCAAAGTACATACGAGCTCAGAGCAATCTGAGAATGTATGCATTTTACTCCAATTTGTTGCGAGCGATTTGTTGCGGGACTTGGGGCACCCCGACTCGGACAGGTTAGGTTAGAAGGGGATGGCGGCATTACCTTCGTGGTTATTTTTTTTTAAACCACCCAGAAATATGGTTCTATTATGGAAAGTATGGATGTCTGGACTTGTATGTATTTTGCTCTAGTATGCATTAACGGCACATGTGTGAGTACTGTGTACCTTCAAGTCAAACTATCATTTTTGGGTAAGACTTTAATGTGCCCTGGCTGTTGGGAGTGTCATGCTCACTCAAGTCTCTCTGATGGTGCAGTTTGTGTTTCATTCATCATTTGGCTCCGTTAGCTGGGACTGGTCATCTCTCAACTGCCACGGTTTGTTTTAATTTGTTAGTATTTTGAATTGTTCCTTTTTTGTTTTGTCGTGCACGTCTTTTTACATCGTTCTCACATGTCTATGAATAATTTCAACAAGAACAATGTAACCACAACTTTGTAATAATTAATTGATTCAAAAGAGTGTCCATGGAGTTTCTTGTACATTCTTCTCCATAGAGATCTACGCTTTGGAACGTGCAAATAGCTTCACCTCTTTGACTGACCGACCTTGACAATTCAAAAGTGCCTGTAAATGGTTTAATTGAAATAAATGCTTTGACTTTGACTTTGACTTTAGTATTTTAAAGCAAATTGTATATTGATTCAGACACTCTCAGAACAGGTATACAGTTTGCTCTTCAACTACAAAGGCAAACTGCGATCGAACTCAGAGCAGCCCCGGTCTGGGTCAGTATACAGTTTAGCAATACGCGACCTGGTGAGGGTCGCTAGTAGCCGATAGATGCGAGAAGCACAGGACTGGTTGTTGTGGCGACTTGGGGAAGGCCTATGTCCAGCAGTGGACGTCTTTCGACTGATATGATGATGATGATGATAGTCATTGACGACAAAATTAAACGTTTAATGATATTTCGGAAAGACTTTCCAGAATCAAAACCTGAAAAGCGACAACGGTTTGCCTGTGGCAATCACTAGCAAAATATCAAAATATCCAGACCGCTAGAAAAGCTCAACACCGTCTATGAGGCGGAATACGTGGGCATTTTCCAAGCGGCCCATACCCTAGAAGCCAGGAGAGTTACGGATACTCATATTCAAATACTCTCCGACAGTGCATCCGTCCTCCAATCCCTAGAAGAGAATTACATCACCTCGAAACTCATACGAGAATGCCACAATGCACTAGAACGTGTCACGGTGACACGATTGGATGGATCACTAGGAAGTGACGCGGCCAATGAGCTGGCCAGAAGGGGTTGTTGGTTGGGGCAGCTGCGCACGTGGCTAAAAGAACATGCATGCAGGCTGTAGGCAGTCCAAGGAGGCTATGCCATCCCTTAACACGAAACTTATGAGGCGCTTTCTGCGACTGGATGCCTGCGAATGGCGGCAGGGACCCCGGACACTGCTCACTCATTTCCACACGATAGGCATTACGGGCAGTCCTATATGAAGAGCATACATGGAGGAGGAGGAAACAGTATCGCACGTGCTCCTTGAGTACATAGGCGTTACCAAAATACGGAGGCAAACAACAGGGACACCTAATTCTCACACAGATATCCTGAATACACTGAAAAGACTGATCTGCTTCTGGAGGGAGGTTGTATGGTTGGAATGGCGGCCGCCATGGCTCACGCACAATGGTCCACAACAGGACTACGTGCGAAAACCATACCCAATAGGTAGGTAGACAGATAGATGGGTTGCACGATACTTGGATATCCTCGCTGCAGTCCATCTGAGCGTTGACACATCAGCAACAGTCGCAAAACACCAAACTTCACTATTTTTTGTTCAGAGAGCGATATTCAACACGACAGGTCCACCATTCAACGTTTTTCGAATCGGGGCTCCCGCAAGACGACCACGCAATGCATGCATAATCACTCCTTCTCGCTCGTACGAGTGCGTTGAGGTATGTGCGGAAAAAGGAAGGGAATAGGAATGACCAGTCAAATAATTACAATGCTGTCAAATTCAGCAGGTTCCGCGAACAGAATCCACAGAGTATATATGTTCAGTAGTAGAATCGGCGCAACCAAAATCAAACATTTAAAAAAATTAACAAAACATTAAAGAATTAATTATATTAAGATGGAAGTTACAAACTTAAAAATCTTGAGTCTACGGACTTTGCACCCACTCCTTCAAATTATTTATTACCGGTATAGAAAGTCGGGTCTAGCAGTCACTTCATTCTCATTTGGGTTGATGTCAGGAACATTCGATGTCGCAACATCTTTTTCATCCAATCATTTAGCATCATCGTAGTTTTTCGTGTTTTGGTATTTTTTTAAAAATTAAATCTTAATTCATTAAAATAATTGATCCGTTTAAATCTTGATTCCATTTGAAAAGAAGCATCAGGTAACATTATAAAAGCAGGCAACTTCAGACGCTGAACGGTTTTATCGACCGATTTCAATGGGACAACTTAAATTAATTATTAAAATTCCTGAGTAAACCTACCTACCTAAACCAAAACTGATATTTTTACAAATATTCATAGCTGCAGTTGTAGATTCGGGCCTGGGAAAATTAAAATAAATATTTTGTTAAAAAATTTGCACTTTCCTTTAATTTGCTATGTCGATACCAGAAGTATCAATTAACGTAAGCGACATTTGAGATTATTTATAAATACCACTTTAAATAATCGGTATAAGGTTCACTTTGGCATTTTGGGTTCATGTCCCTTACGTTAACTGATACTTCAGGTATCGATGTGTTATTACTTTCTAGAATTTGATCTTTAGTAGAAACACTTTCGTTTAGTGTAATAATACAGGGTGCGTGTTTTATTTCTTAATCAACCGGTTCGATTCTTGGTAGGAATCCCACCAATTTAAAAAAAAAATCCAATGATGCAGTTTTAGTTTTCATCAAAATCGGGCTAGAGACTTCTTTCAGTATTTTTCGATATTCCTCATAGTTTCGGATTTGGTAATCCACGCACACTTTAAAAATTCACCCTGTATACTCATTTGCCATGGCTGATCCTGACGACGCTCCTGATATTGTTATACACCGATTACGAAAACTGAGTGTATGCAAAAATCACGCGCCGCGCGCCCGCTGCCCGCACTCTTCCCCGCGCTTGCCCTTCGTGCGAAGAAGTCTGGTATTACTCAAATATGAGAATCCGTGGATAAAACAACACAAATTATGAATAGTGTTTTGTTAAACCATAATAATCAAAAATACGTAAACTCTAATAACTTGGATTTTTTTTGTGGATTTTACAGTGTTTTAATAAAAAAATTAAATATCTACAAACATCGTGGATGAATTCCGACACAACATTTTTTAATTAACAGGTATCAGTACTCTAAAACGTGTAACACCTATTTAACCAATTGCAATATTCTTTTCGAGCAAGTTGGGCGACATGTTATGTGAGGTACTAGTTAATTTATAGGATTCCTGTGGACAGAGTTGACACAAAATGCCTATGTATATACATCAGTTTCTACTTCGGTAATATCATGAACTTAAAATTTTCATCTCTAATTTTTTTTTCGTCTAATACTGATCGAAAAGACAAATACCTAAATTTCTACCTATGCAAGTACCTCAGATGACACAAACTAAGGTATTAGGTTGGGCAAAAGGTCCGGAAACTATATGCGAAAAACAAACAACTTTAATATTTTTGAAACCTCAAAACCTAGCGCTATCGGTCTATAGTGTGGTTGCACAATCCAGTTCGTAGCAAAGGGAAATCTCCTAAGCTTCAAGCTGTGTGTGCAATTGTGATTTATAATTAGTGAGTTTAAGTTGTAATAAGTGTTGATTAATTAAAGTGTCATTTTGGTTATTTTATCGGCTGTTTTTAATGTCACGAACCCTAAGCTCGTAACAATAGTATCTTTATCGTGTTTAATAGTTTCGTACAGGCGCGTACACAATAGTTTCGCAGAAAATAAAACAACTGCATTAACTTTGTACCTACTCTTATAAATAAGTGGGTAGGTTACCTACGTAATATTATTGCGGGATTATATTGATTGTGGTGTGAATAAATGCAAACAAGAAGAAACGAAATCTCCGTCTCTCACTTCAAAGTATCTACCATAGTACCTAGAAAATAAAAGGTACTTACACATATTCGAAACAAGTTCGAACTGCAACTTTTAAACAGCTGGACCGACTTTCATCCAATATAGGTATTTACATATGGTTGTCATAAAAACTGTACCTAGGCACTGGAATCTATGCATAGCAGATATACCTAGGCAATTTTAAGGTTTTCGGCGTCGTCGAGATTTAAGTAACAAAATACAGTTGCAACTTGAACCTATATAGGTACCTTCTAACAGATAACATTTTCATGAGGTATTTTAATAGGATGTACGTAATTTATGATCTTACCTTGTTTATCATCCAACAATCTTTCTCACTACTGGCTCACTAAGTATGTCACAGTCAGTTACACTATGTCAATAACCGAGTCCAATAGGTACATAATATTACGTTGATGGCAAAATAAACAGCGCATACGCACGTTGTTTTTGGGTGCACATTTGTGACTGATAAACAAAACAGAACAGGAAGCGCGCGCTAAGAAGACTTATACCTATTTTATTGATTCCCTACTACACCGTTAACTTAATTCGACATTTGAAATGACTACTGCTGTTAATGTTTTTTCTAATTATTATTAGTACTTCTATTAAGTACCGTGTAAAATTAAAATATTTGTACGCTTGAAGCAGCAGAATATTAAGGACATAATAATTAGGTACCTACTGTAACAGCACACAACAGTAATCTGTTGTGTGCACACCTGTACTAGACCAATAATGGTAAAACACTGGAAATTTTAGAACGTCAGCTCATTATACTGCAGCGTCGCTTTTTTGTAGCCAATCAAACTTGGTCGGTTTATCCATGTAATTCTGTTGTTCTGGTATTTTTATTATATCTCTTTAATTATGTAGTGTAATGAGCTGAAATTTTTCATGTGAATAGTTGTATTAATACAATAAATATTAGAATAGGTTTCATTTTGCTTTTCCATTAAAAAGTCCTACAATCGGATGTCATTAAATATAGTGGTCCATTCGTAGTAAATTATGCCATAGCTCATTAATTACTAAGCGCACATAAATGAAACTTGGCAAGACATTGTAGACCCTTACAAGATACAAATAAACGTTAAAAGTTAGGCTCTAAAGTTCTTATTTTAAGAACTTGGACCTTATAACCATATTTTACCTTTACGTGTATATCTCCTAAACGGTATGCTTTTTTCAAAATCTGTTTTCACAAACATTATACACAAATTAATAGCAACGTGCGTAAAAAAAATCAACTCTGCACTAAACCGATTTATATGATTTTCATCAAATAGCCAAACGTCAGCGCAGCGGAAACTTGAATATCTTCGCAGTTTTAAGACACACAAACACAATTTTATTTAAACATACACATTTACCTCTCGTCACACACTAATTATTGCTGTTTTTTTTCTTGTACGTCTATAGGCAAAAAAAAGTGCCGCTGGGATGACGTAGTTCCAGCGGAAACAGTTTTTGTTAAATAACTCCCCAATGGTTGGATGCACAAATTTGTACTTACCATACACATTTTTACGACGTCATACACTAAATATCTGCTAAACTTAAATTAAGAAAATCGTCATTTTTCCGCTGGGACTACACACACCCATAGCACAGGGTATCCTAGTTTGGATTCCTGACTCCCACAAATCTTTGTACCTCCAATATTTGTAACACCTCTATAACGTACTTTGTGGGAGAAAAAATAAAATTTTATAATTATTAAAAATGTTATTATTATTAAAGACTAGAGTGTTAGCCTGAAATTGAGCAGAACCAAAACAGAACAGTGTTCTGCGATTTTCGCGGTCTCTCCAGTCTGCTCCGACTTTCGGTACCTCGGGTCGCTTGTCCAGGGGGATGATGATATAGACCGAAATGTAACGCACCGGATCAACTCAAGATGGATGAAATGGCGACAGGTCACTGGAACAACTTGCGACCCACGAATGCCCTCAAGGTGAAGGGAATTTTTTTTTAAGTCTGTGATAAGACCTGTCATACTGTATGGATCAGAATGTTAGGCTGTGAAAATGACCGATGAAAATAGATTACATGTAGCAGAGAGTAAAGGAGTCTCCTCGTGTAGCGCAATTTGTTCCATCAGGCACTCAACTGAACCTCTCGCTCGGCGCATCCTGGACAGTCTCACTTAACACCTTATAAGACTGGCCAATCCTTCCCTTGCAGTGGTAGGGCTAACGCCCGATGGCTATTTTGGATTGGATTGGAAAATTTAAAAGGGAACCGCTTGTCCTGGTACGGTCATGTGAATAGGAGGGATGAAACGCATGTAACTAAAAGAGTTATGAATATAAATGTGGATGGTTGGAGAGGAAGAGGGAGGCCAAAGAAAAGATGGATGGATAGTGTGAGGAGCAATATGAAAGAAAAGGGAGTTACTGATACCGTGACGGCTGATAGGACAGAATTAAAGAAAAAAAACATGTTGCGCCAACCCCAACTAACATGGGATAAAGGCAGGAAGATGGACCGCTTCGATTTCCGGCTAGGAATACAGATTTGTACAAGCTTTTATTTAACTTGTTTCAAAATCAAATGATGCTGTTTTAGTTTTCATCAGAATCATCTTGAGGCTTCTTTCAATATTTTTCGTTATTTCACATAATCTTGGATTTGGCCAACCACGCACACTTGAAAAATTCACACTGTATTGTGAAGACTATACATTGCCTGTAAGTTGCATTTACAAATAATTTCAATGATTTATTTACTTGTTAGTCATAATAAAGCCTAAGCTCATTTTATCTAAATGCACACATGTACCTATGGAAAACACATGAAAAAAACAACCAAATCATAGCAATGAATTAGGTACCTACCAATCTGTGTTATACAACGAGTTTTTATGATTTCTGGTGAGAAGTGGCTGTGTAAATTCCTGGTATTCAGCTGCATCTGATGGAACTTCTTCTTCCTGTGGGTAGTAAGGTCTAACAACCTCACACACCCTGATGAGACTAGAAGCTGCCCTCATTATGTGATGCAACATGTTGGACTAAGGCTAGGCAGATTGATTGATAGCATTGTTGGTGAGCCAATAAATTTAAAATTATAATGACAGCATTGTTCAAAATCAAACACTATCTAAATAATTAAAATCAATTGCCACACTTGGACAGAGACAACAGATTTGACTGTTTTTATTATTGTTTTAGTAAGGAAATTTATTGTAAGAAAAAAGTTTTAGCAAAGTCCGATTTAAATATTAAATTACTTAATTATAATTATTAAGTAAATTGTATCCCTGTGAAGTCGTGGAGGGTCGCTAGTTTAGGTGTCCTGAATGTATAACATTATAGGAACCATTCCCACTGAACTCGCTTCCATGGAATTAGGATGTACCTAGATATTAAAAAGTAAAAATTAATTTGATAACTTTAATAACTTACAACGTAAATTGCATCGTTCGGTCAGCGAAATACGCAGGTAGTTGTGACGTCGTCCAAATGAGTCTACAAGAGGCGCCGTCTCGTCCTGCCCCGGCGCCGCTGCGTTCTTCGCGATGCTGACCTCCTGTTTGTTTTATTGAACATAATTAATAAATAGGTACACTATTACTGTGCAAGTAGGTAGCTAATACTTTATCTAATGTTTCCAAGTTTGTACTTACATTAGTATAAGATCTATTTAAGTCGTCCACAAGTCTTTTTGGTCCTAGAAATGAAACTTCTTGATTGTTAACTCGTGTTAGCGAAATAATTTTACTTATATTATATCTCATCATAACTTTGTTTGTCTCGCTCAATAAACTAGCGGTGCGACAGCTTTCCTGAGTGCCACAAGTAGATGTCAGTATTGAATTGTCAGTCAACAAAACACTCACTTCACTGACTTGCTGTCAAGTGTGAAGCAAAGCAAGTGTCAAGTGTCAAATTAAACGTCAAAAACTTGATTTCCATCTTTATTGCTGACCATGGATAGGGTCCATCATTCATTGTTTTTTTACAATTTATTTTGCATTAGAGGGAGGGTGCTACATATCCTAACGTTGTTTTGGAGTGGTTTGGCAGAAAATATATTGCTGCCAAACCACTTGTATTCTTGTATTCTGGGAGGAGGCAACCAACTGCCTATTGAAAACGCGCCTTCAGCGCGACAGAGCCACAAAAAACCAATACAGATTCGACTGCGGTACTCACGCCCCACACATAGATACCGCCTGCTACTCTAGCGTCAAAAGTTTCAGAGCCACAAAAAACCAATACAGATTCGACTGCGGTACTCACGCCCCACACATAGATACCGCCTGCTACTCTAGCGTCAAAAGTTTCCACGAGCGCCTGGCAACAGAGCATCGTCCGGAATAGTTTTGGAACACAGTTTTATCCCGACCCCGGCGGGTGAAGAATGCATGCATCAGCGCAAAAAAGTTTTAGCTGGGGAAAGGAAACACGTCGACCGGATGCACACAATCTGCGAAAGCAATGGCCGGAGCGGCGCGCGGACGGTCGCCACAGAGCAAGAAAGCGACCAGCTGCGAGTCCGCGAGGGTTTAACCCAGCGCGAAAACAGCCCGACGTGGAAACGCGTGACCGGGGACGAGTCCGCAAAGGGGTAACCCAGCGCGAAAAATCCTCGGAAGCATTGGAACCCACCGGAGCAGAAGGCCACAGATCAACCACTACCGAGAAGGGCGAGGGGGAAACGGCTTCGGGGCCCACACAGGGGAGACCCGGTGCTAAATACTCTTTCGGGTGCCTCCGAACCAAAACCCGGGCCGAGCGGCTCGGGGACGGCAAAGAGGGAACGCCTGGACGATAAGGCCTCGCCGAGTGCATGAGTGCGTGAATTTTTTTAAACAGCAAGCTATTTGTGCCTTGCCTTCTAACTACGTGATACTTAATATATTTTATACCTGTAGTTGCTAAACTGTACTGTAACTGTGTTGCATTTTCGCAATTTGTTAACAACGCGGGAAGTTACTCGCGATCTACATTGAGGACACGTCGGGTGACTTTATCATTTCATTGTAACTTTTTGTTGTCCTAAGATGAACTATCTGAATTAACTGAAGATGCGGTTTCTTCTGATTTCTCTTTTTTTGGAGACATTCAATATTTCGAATTAATTTATCGCATTGTGCACTACCGAGCATCAGATAAAAACGGCTAATAATTTTTGAGGCGAATAACAACTTATTAGGCGACTTACTACTTGGTTACAAAAAAATAACTTGGTAGCGATTAAATATTTTTAGCTTATTATTATACAATTATTATTTTAAGAGCTACAAAAGGCGAGGATCTATAAAAACTAAATAATAGCTGCTACCATAAGATAGCAAATAAACAGGGCCAATTAAATAATAGATGTGGTATTAAAAATAATGACTTGGCGGCTAATATTCATCATCTGCTTAGCCTTTTTCTCAACTATATTGAGGTCGGCTGCCGTCGGCTAGCGTGGCGCAGGCACGCCGCTCGCCTGCACCGCGTCGTTTGTGTATAATTCACGACGTGTCGCCTACCTACATTTTGTGTTGAAACTTTTTGGAGCAGCATCGTGCCTTATTATACAGAAAAGGCGTGATAAAGACGCGGCGCAGGCGAGTTTAACTTAAAAGTTTTTTTAGCGGTCGGGACTGCCAAAAAAAACTTTTTCACAAAAAAAAGAAACCGACTTCCAAAAAACACTACAAAGTTCAAAATCGGTGTATTTGGTTGCTTCTTCGTTATTTGACACCGTCTTCCGAAATTGAAGTTATTTTGAACTTTGTAGTGTTTTTTGGAAGTCGGTTTCTTTTTTTTGTGAAAAAGGTTTTTTATTTTTCACTTTTTAGTGGTACGCGCGCCACACCGAACAACACCACTGGAAAGTCACAGGAAAGCAAGAATACGCCATTTCGTGTACATGGATGATTATTCCACTTTTTTTTTTCAGCTATTTGGATTTAAAAAGCAAACTACTGAACCGATTGATAAAATTTCAATGGGACCATTTGGGAAGTATACACTTTCCAACGAAAAAATATTTTTTCAAATCGGTTGGCAAGCGACGGAGTTATGCGCGAACAAACATAAAAAAAAGAAAAAATACATATATGCCTAGCCTTTTCCCAACTATATTGGGGTCGGCTCCCATTCAAACCGGATTCAGCTGAATACCCGTATTTTACGTGGAGCGGCTGCCTACCAGACCTCCACAACCCATTATGATTAACTGGGTAACATGGTACTTCTAGGCAAGACTGGTGTCAGACAAACAACCGAATTGAGAACCTCCTCCATTTTTATAAGTCGGTTAAAAACGAGTTAAACGACTAAAAAGTTCCAAACAAGTCGCTTTTCAAGCAGTCTGATGCATTTTGTGGCCTCAGATCTGTGATTGAACTGCATCAGACTGTTTGAAAAGCGACATGTTTGGAACATTTTGTCATTTTTAGATTTGGGGTGGTCAGTGGGTCATCTTAGGGGGTCGGGCTTTTATAGTTATTTTTAAACGACTGGGTTAGAAGGAGGGTAATGTCCCATTACCCATTTTTTATTTCCTACATTTTGGTGAGTTATATTTTTTTTTTCATCTGCGGGTGCTATTCTGATTATATAGCCTATGTCCACAATTTCACACCACAATTCTGACGAATTCAACCGTCAACGACCCTTCGTATGTCAAAATCCGTCCAGCAGTTTGGGCTCTAGGGCGTGCCAAAGAAATGGGCATACATACATGCACACATATATACATACGCTCGAAAAACATTACCCACCTTCTGACGCAGTCGGATAAAAAAGACTAGAAATCTCCGATAGTTAGTTATCTGTGTGACTCAAGGAACTTCTACTACAACCTGGAATGAGCATTGTCAATTTGACACCAATATAAAAATAAACCTTATGTTTATGAAGTTAAGTTCTATTACAGACAATCACTTGGTCAAAGAGAAATCCGGTCCGAGGGAGAAAGCGCTTGGAGAGCCCTGTGTCCCTTTCTAAAGTGTTGCCAGGAGGATTATTCCCGAATTTAGTAGGAATGGTAGGAAAAAATAATATTGTCGTGTCTTATTAAAAAAACATTAACTTTCGTTCTGATATATTTCTAATATTTTTAAATTATCTGTTAGACTGAGAACATTTTTTTAGCAATAATTTAGATACTGTATTGAAATATAATTAAAAAAGAAAAGATTAATAGTAGAATATATAATTATATAAGTTAGACTGGTAACCCACCAGCCATATTTATTTGTTGTAAAACAATCAATTTCTTTATTCGGATGTAATAAAGATGGTTAAAAAGTGTGCGATTCAAAAGCTGTGCGGTTGCAAAAGCGAATCCTATGCAGGATGCGGTGTTTCTTTCTTCAAGTAAGTATATTGCAATTCTTGAAGTAGGGTGGGTGCCCATAATGAACGAAATTATTTAAGATTATTTACACAATGCAGCATATAAATAGGAGGTAGTCTTCAACGTAAGCATAATAAAACTTTATATAGAATGGTGTACCGAATACTTAAAAGACGTGATCATGAAATTTCACATTTCCCGAGGAACATTGTAGGGAAATGACAAAAAAGTTTCAACTTCCCATATTAATCGCTGATTTAGGTGCGTTACTTCGTATATTTGAAATAAATTTAAAAATATAATTTCAGACTGCCTGGAGAAGAATCAGGGAGAAAAAATGGCTTGATGTCATTCCAAGTCATTCAAATATCAAAAATTATTCCGATAACCTGAAAATGAAGACTGCAACTCTTCATTTCAGGCCCCAGTATAATAAAACATAGTTTAATGCGTTTTACTTTAATCCATCCTTAAAGCATAATTATTATTAACTTATGAAATCAAATTATTGGTTAATATATTATATCCTATTATATTAGTCTCAACCTACATTATATTGGTTGGTCACCCTAATGAAAGGGACAGAGGGCTCTCGCGAAGCTATCTCCCTCGGACCGCGTATCGACAGCCTGTGCACATTCCAGGTTGTAGTAGAAGTTCCTTGGTGTGACTACAGTGAACAAAGTGAAGTATAGTGCTACGGCCACAGAGTACAATATACTAGGTACAGCTGTGGCAAGAAGAAACAGAAACTGATGAAATTGTAGTCTGTGCTTACCTGCCGGTCGATTCTGTCGACATGTCACGGCGTTCACCTAGGCGGAGTGAACGACAATAGACCTGTCATTCTATTTTATTTGTATGGTTTGACATCTCACCCGTCATACACCCCGCCCAAGTGTTCACTTCGACATGTTTACAGAATCTCACTGCTGGTCTGTATTGGAATCTATCAAATCAAATCAAATCAAATACATACGTTTATTTGTGTACACAGGTGAAAAAGGTGGAACAATTACAAGATTAATGGGTCTCTGTGTCCTGCCACAGTAGGTGGCATACAAACATTAAATATTACATTTCAAATGTGCCAAAATATTTTAATTAATATTTAAATCAAATATAGACCTAAGTTAATATAAGTGAGTACAAACTTCAAAACATAATTCTAGACATAATTTTATTGGCTACCATTTAAATTTTTTTAAGACATTACTGAATTTCTACTTATATCTCTGAGATATATCATAACTATCAGTCTCATAATCTAGTAGAAATTCACTGATTGAGTAATATGTATTTTTTAATAAAAAACAATTTTAGTTCTTTTTTAAATAATCTTATGTCACTAATTTCTCTAACAGATGCTGGTATTTTATTATATATTTTTGGTGCCATACCGATAATATTTTTGTCATACAAAGCTGTGGTATGACTGATTGCCTTAATTTTGTTACGATGACGTCGGCTGGTAAATTTTTCAAAAAATTCTGGACGGGACTTGATAAATACTGCTAATTCAAATATGTATATAGATGGGAAAGTTAGAATTTTTAGATTCTTAAAGTGTGGTCTGCAACTATCAGGTAATCGTAAACTACAAATAGCTCTAACACATTTCTTTTGAGTCTTAAAGGCTTCTTCCCAGTTAGTGGAGTTTCCCCAGAATATAATGCCATATCTTAAAGTAGATGAGACATACGCATTATAAGCTGCCAAAACTGCTTTTTGTGTTACAACCTTGGAAAGCATATACAATGCATAAGAAAACTTACTAAGTTTCTTACAGATAGCATCAACCTGTGTTATCCATGACATTTCTTGGTCAATCCAAAGACCCAAAAATGTTGTGGTATTGACCTCGTCTATGTTTATATTTTCATATTTTACCTTTATATTGTCTAACGTTTTTGTTTTTTGTTTGTAATGCACAATTTTAGTCTTATCTAAGTTTATCTTCAGGTTGTTTTCTTTGAGCCACTTTATAATCGATTTAATTTGAATCATTGACTTTTCTTTCGTGCATTTCTAAATGTTCATTTTTATCAATAGAAAATATTACAGTACAGTCATCGGCAATTAGAACTATGGGATAATTTACGACTTTAGGAAGATCATTTATATATATAAGAAAAAGTAACGGCCCCAATACGCTACCTTGAGGTACACCAAAGCGAACTTCACGGGGATTTGAGTTGAAGAATATCTCAGTTTTAGACATATTTTCGTAATTTGTGTAATCTGTTTTCTATTACATAAGTAAGATTTGAGTAGGTCAAGGATGTTACCCCTTATTCCGTATGCTTCAAGCTTTCTTAACAAAATACTAAAATCTACATGGTCAAACGCCTTGCTCATGTCCATGTACAGGGCTGAAACTGGTGTTCTACTATCCATGTTATTCAATATCCTTTCGATTAAATAATAGACAGCAACATCCACAGAAACATTTTTCCGAAAGCCTTTCTGTTCTGTCGTGAATAAGTTATTTTTTTCAAAATAATTGTAAATATCCTTATAAATAAATTTCTCGATAATTTTGGAAAAGACAGATATTAGTGCCACAGGTCTGTAGCAGTTTAAATTATCCTTTTCGCCCTTTTTGAAAATAGGCTTAACAATGGATATTTTTAATAAGCTTGGATACATTCCATTTTCAATACAAAGGTTAATAATGTGGCTGAGTATGGGAGAAATTATTTTGGAAACTGATTTTATAACTGGTATTTATACCATCATCACCTGTGCTTTGGGTATTTTTAAGTGATTTAATAATTTCATAGATCATCATCATCAGGTGGTGTGGCAGGTGGCATGAATACTGAGTTGGGATGACTAAAAGTAAGAGTTGTTTTATTAATGTTATTTTTTGCGATCGGTTGTACTAAATCGATATTAATATCATTAAAAACTTGAGCTATTTCTTGAGGTTGGGTTATCATTTTTCTATCTGATTTAATTTTACAAATGCTTGCATGGGGCTGTTTTAATTTGTTTCTTTTTATCACGTTCCAAGTAGCTTTTGATTTGTTTTGGTCTGTTTTGATATAAAAGTCATTTTGGGATTTTTGTGTAAGTTTCAGGATATGTTTCAAACGTAGTGAATGCTGTTTCAATGATATTTTGTTTTTTCTGTTGGGATGTAATCGATACTGCCATAGTAATTCCCGTTTACGTTAGCAACATTTTTTGATGCTATCAGTAAGCCAGATTGGCTTATCATGAAGGGAATTTTTTACTTTAATTATTGGAAAGCATAAATCATAAAATAACTTGAACAACTCAAAGAAATTATTAAATGCTTCCTCAGGATTATTGTTCTCGAAACTTTCACAAAATGATAGGCTTTTAAAGCAGTCTATAAATTTTGTTATATTGTCAGTGCTATAGTCACGTCTGTATGTAAACCAATAATTTAACGTAGGTTTTTCCTTTGTAGGACATTTCAGTAACTGCGCTGTGTGGTCTGAGAGTGCAAAATCTAAAACTTCTGATTTAGCTTTTGAAATGTTATGAAAAATGTTATCAATACATGTGCCGCTAATGATACGGGTGGGCTTGTTAATTTCTATTTTTATATTATAACTAAGCAGCAAATGTTCTAATTGTAAAGACCTTAGCGTTTTATTTAATATGTTAATATTGAAATCTCCAGTAATTATAATTTTGCTATTAGGATTTTTACAGAACGATTTTAACAAGAAATTTAATTTTTGAAAAAAAATGTTAAACATATCATTCGTTTGGTTCGGTACTCTATATATGCAAATAACTATTATATGTTCATCTATAAGTTCTATACCGCAACATTCAACAACATTTGGTACACTACACTTAACAACGTTATCAAGAACTTTGTATAAACTACTGTTTCTGACTAGAATACAAGAACCTCCGTTTCTATTACTTCTACTAAAATGTGACACAAGGGTATAGTTTGGTATATGCAACTGAGATTCATCTCCATCTTTCATGTTGTGCTCTGTTATCGTTATTACGTCTACCTGTTTACCTTCGTCGGCTAGTTCGCATAAATGAATAGTTAAGATATCCGACTTATTGATCAAACCGTTGATATTTTGATGAAAAATTTGTAAACCGTTATTCACGAAAAAAATTTTTGGGCATTGAGTTTATTGTGATTTGATTGGAATTACATGTATTCAAAGAATGATTAATAATATTTTCAGGCATTGGTAAATCTGTTTGTGTAGATTAGCTGTCTAAAGTTTTTTTTGTGCATGAATTTTTTATAGCATTACAATCAAATGTATTAAAATTAGTTTCGAGACGAAGAAGTTCTCTCATAAGTGATCTACAGACCCCACCAACCGTGTCTCCACGTTGCCGTCATGGTGGGGCTTGCGTGTCTCAGTGATCTTGGGGGCTTTGCCGGTAGAGCCACTCATGCCGGAAGGTCCCAAGTGAGAGACCAGACCAAGAGAGACACAAGAGGGGCACACCGTTCGGAGACTTGAGCAGTGTTCGGGTCCTCGGACGGTGTGCGTCTCATTGGCTTGCTCGCTGCTCTCTGGTACGCGTCTGATCATCAGACGTGACTGTGAGGGCAGCGAGCAAGCAGTGAGAGAGAGGGAGAGAGGAGGGGAGACAGGGACCGCACCCTCAAAAAGGAAAATAAAATGGACAGTATTGAAAGAGATTTTGTACCCCAGGGCGGTCCGGACTGCACAGCAGTTCGGGAATCCGCCACGCCTCGCGCGTCAAGCCCCTCGTATTCTGGGGGGGGCAACAATGCTGTCCACATTCCACTTGCCAAGGGCAACAGTGGCCGAGGAGGCCCCCGATCCAAGCCGTCCTTTGAGGACATGATCGGGTTCGATTTTGGCTCGTCCGACAAAGCGTCGGTCGGGCGGAGCTCGGCAAGAGGCGCGTTGTACTGGAGGAGGGGCTCGCCTGAGCGTCACCCGGGTGCAGAGTCAGGGTCCGAGTTGGACTCCGACGACCTGGTGACAGTTAGCTCGGCGAGCTCTGAACCCGAGGGGGCAGGGACTGCAGCGGAGGACTCGAGGTCCTTCCGCAAGCGGCCTAGGCCGGAAGACGACCGGGGGTCGTCTTGTAGTGAAGAGGTGGCCTCGGCCCGTAAGATCCCCACCAGCAGGCGGGGTAAGGGCCGAGAGGGAGGCAAGGGCAGAGTCCTTGCCTCCAAGGATGCTGGACGACCCCCCGAAGATGGCGGTCGTGGGGCTCATGGCTCGGAGTCCTCCGGCGGCGAGCCGGATGACCGGAGGGCCGGGTTTGCGGAGGTGGTGGAGGCCGCGCTTCGCGATGTGGCCTTGAAGAGGAAGCTTTCCTCTAAGAACAAGGCCATAAGCGAGGCGATGGCCTCCATTCTGGCGGCAGCGGAGGTTACCAGGGGTGGGCCTCCGCCGGACGAGATGTCCGAGCTGCGGGCGGAGGTCGCCCGCTTAGCTGCCGCCACGGAGCGTCTCCGAAAGGAGAACGAGGGGCTCCGCGCAGACCTGGCCAGGCTCCGGGGAGCCGGCCCACAGGGGGCGCCGCAAGGGGGGCGCAAGAAGGACGGCCAGCCCGTGCCGCAGGAGAGCCAGGTGCTGGACCTGGTGCGGCAGGAGATGGCTGCCTTCCAGGCGCGGTTTTCCGTCCTGGAGGGCATCGTCCTGCGCCCCCCGTTAGCGGCGAGTGGGAAGGCTCCAGGCCGGAAGGCGGCGTCGTACGCGGCCGCCGTGGCTGCCACACCGGGGTCGTCCGGCCAGGACAAAGGGTCCGGGCCGGCACCCGCGAAGCCGGTGCCGGGAAAACCGGACCCGGCCCCGGGAAGGAAGAGGAAGGGTGGGGTTGCTGCGCGGACGGCGAAGGCTCCTGCGCCGTCTGAGCAGCAGCTCCCCCCGGCTTCCTCGCCTTCAGCTCCTCCCCCGGCTCAAGCCGAATGACAAGTGGCCGGGGAGAAGAGGAAGGCGGGAAAGGCAGCCAGGGCGGCCAAGAGGCGGGAGAGGAAGCGGCGGCAGAAGGCGCGAAGCGTCGCGGCTGCACTGCGCCCCCCGAAAACCGCGGCTGTAGTGCTTACACTGCAGCCGGACGCGGCGAAGAGGGGCGTGACGTACGCGGACGTGCTCACCAAGGCGAAGGAAGCGATAAACCTTGGTGAGCTAGGCATCGTGGGGGGCCTTCGGCTCCGGGTCACCATGACTGGGGCCCGGATGCTGGAGATCCCCGGGGCAGCCAGCGGCCCAACCGCGGACGCTCTAGCCGAAAGGCTCAGGGCGTCCCTAAGCGCGGACGATGCCCGAGTGTCCAGGCCCACCAAGCGCATCGACATGCGCATCTTGGGCCTGGACGACTCCGTCACGGAGGCGGAGGTGGTGGCCGCCGTCGTTAGGACGGGGGGGTGCTCAGCAGAGGAGGTGAAGGCGGGCACCCTACGTCCTGACAACACGGGCACGCGCACCATTGTGGTGAGCTGCCCCGTGTCGGCGGCCAAAACCATCACGGAGGGCCGAAGGTTTTTGGTGGGTTGGGTTTCCGCGCAGGTCAAACTGCTGGAACCCCGACCTCTGAGGTGCTTCCGGTGCCAAGTGGGCCACCATGTGGGAGCACAATGCACCTCGGAGGTGGACCGCAGCGGTCTTTGTTTCCGCTGCGGTCAGCCCGGTCACAGGGCCGGCTCTTGCGTCGCCGCGCCGCACTGCGTAGTCTGTGCGGCAGCTGGCAAGCCGGCCGACCACTGGGCTGGGGGTAGGGCCTGCGCCCCACCCGCCAAAGCCGGAAACAGGAGGAAGCCCTCCGCCACCGCCGTCTCTGCCACGACCGCCGCCGCTGCCGCCGCTTCTTCTACCGCCATTGCCGGTTCCACTGCGGCTGCTGCTACTGCGGCAGCCGCAGTAGAGCCCCTACAAAGGGCTCCGGAGGGGGCTGAAATGGAGTGCCAGTAATGGCCCCATTTCACCCCCCTTCTGTTGAACGTCAGCCACTGCGCCGCCCAGGAACTGATGCTCCTGAGCATGGCGCAGTGACTGATGCCTGTGGACGGCGAGCAATGGGTAGCTCGCCGTCCGATCAGAACAGGCCCGGGTTGACGGCGCGCTGTGTCCTACGCGCGCCAAACCAGCAGACGTCAGCATGGGTCGGAGCCCAATAGGGCCAGAGCCTACCAGGGTTGCGGATTTGTTCGAAAGAGTTACCGCGGCCCTGGGAAGAAAGGCACTAGGAGGACTAAAGGGTGGGTTTTAGTCAGTAAAAGTCTGACACTCCCTGCCGTTCCACCCAGAGCGGGAGGGGTCATTTGATGATTTCCCATGCTAGAAAAAAAAAAAAAAAAAAAAAAAAAAAGTGATCTACAGAGACTGATTTTGAACTGGTTGAATCTTGGTTTAAACCGATAATATATATAAGGTGCTATAAAATTATCTGCCAATCTCTTGAGGGGTCATTGTACTCATAATTATGAACAACTTTTACTATGGGACCCAACCTGAAATCGCGAAAAAAAAATCAGCTGGTCCCTACAGTTTGACGAGTTAGACGAAAATAAATGTAGGGACCAGCTGATTTTTTTTTCGCGATTTCAGGTTTGATCCTATTGTAAAAGTTGTTCATAATAATGGGTACAATGACGCCTCAAGAGGTTGGCAGATATTTTTATAGCACCTTATATATCTACATAGGTAACGTTTCTTTGATTATTACAAATGTGTCGTAACTAGTAGTTTAATTTATACTCATTTAAGTTTTTATTGTATGGAATTTCTGGTATAACAATATTTGCATCTGTTGATTTTACTACACACTGAATGAAAGTAAGTGATTTCAAAATCATACGGGTTAGTGTCGTCTATCTACAATCTATGGTTTTCCTATCTATTACTTTTAACTTTAAGATCTGTGGAAGTGTGGATTACTCTACCTATTGCTAGGTACTTATTAAAAACTAGCACTTCGCCCGCGACTTCGTCCGCGTGGATTTAGTAGGTACTCCACAAACTTCAACGCCCCCTATACCCCCATGCATTGATACGATTCTCCCCAGTTCGCTCAAGTCGCGACATTTTTCTTACTCCGAGCATGTTTCTTACCGTCGTAACTTTTGAATGAAAGGTCCGATTTGAATAATTTAAAGTGTAATTTACACGGACATAATCAACCTTAATCATCAAACCATTTAAATGGATAAGGATTAATATCATGATACTAAAATCACCATTTTTTATTTCTACATGGGATTCGCTTGAATAATATAAACAAAAAGCGGTCATAGTGACTTATCCATAATAGTTAGACATATGGTATTACGTACTTTTTTGTAGATATTGATGACCTCTATAAAACTGTAGTACATCACTTTGCTCTATTGTCAATAGATTCCGCAGCGTACGCGATATAAGGATTTTTTCTCACACCTTGGGTTACATTATCGAAGTTTTCATACGGATCCCTAACTTTTATGAAAATATTCTATAGCCTATGTCCATCATCGATAATGTAAGATTCTACTGGTGAAAGAATTTTTCAAATCGGTCCAGTAGTTTCGGAGCCTATTCATTTCAAACAAACAAACAAACAAATCTTTCCTCTTTATAATATTAGTGTAGATAACTAAACGAGTATCAGTCGGGGTTGGCCAGTGAAAACCACAGAGTACTTTTATGTGAAAACTTTAGGTAGATGGCGCTAGCATAGCTTTCACCTGTCAAGTTTGTGTTGTGTTTTGGCTTTACTTGTTGAGTGCGTTTTTTTATAATATTGAAAGAACTGTTGTGAACGAAACATGTATTCGACATGGCGGATAAGTGGGTTGAAAGCTGAATTGAAGAAACGAGGTGCATCTTTACGAGGAAGGAAAGCAGACTTAGTCGACAGGTATAACCTTATAACCATAAATCACAAATTTTCCCTTCTAAATACATGATTTTGAAAGGGTGATTGCTAGCTTGGTTCTCGTTTACCTAATGTACTTTGATACAAAACGTTTTATCGAAAATATAAGCTTTCGAGTTAGTGCTTTTTAAGTTTTTTCTATCAAGAATGAACTCTTGTTTTGTTTACAGATTAGAGCTGTATGACCGGAATGTTTACTTTGGAAACACAGGATCTCAAAGGCACGATGATCCTCCTCACTCTAGCATGTATCGGGATATTATCAGCAATACTAATTAAAAAATCATATTAATTATAAATAGGCTGTAGGTAGGTTACGATACCTGTAATAAGATTTTCAGATTTTTTTGTTCTTGTTTTCTTTATTGTGTATGTGTATTATTTGTTATTTTATTAGGGTGTGACAATAAAACTAATAAACATAACTATTTGAATATCTTTTTATTATTTACAATCCTTACTCTAAAATTACACAACATTACCTAATCATATAAAAAATATTTCGGATGCCACATAAAATGAGACTTAAGGTGTCTGCAAAATTTTATAAGTTTTTGTTAAGCCTATTAATCTTTCTATGTGTACTCTTTGATTTGCAAGTTTCTGATCACGCGCGCTTTAATACAAAACCTGGCAAATGTGATCTGCCTTTCAAGAAATCAGGTATATTAATTGACACATTTTTCACTGCAAACAAGTCCTGGACATTAAATTAAATCCTCTATCAGCCATGACACCATCACAATATCACCTTCATCACACAAAGTAATCAATGAGCAATCATCATCTTGGGTAGAAATATAAACATTATCGGGAAGAGTCAAATCTTCTGAACTGGTAGTTTGCACAGCTGAAGTGTCTATCTCTTCAAAAAGTGCTTTTCTAATATTTCGGTTTGATAACTGCTCTTCTCGAGCTTGAGCTTCTTGAGAAAGAATTTTAGTAGTCCAGGGAAACAATGTTGGGACTGCTGATTTTTTCAGGTAACGGTGCTTGTTTTCAATGCCTTGAAACAACCAAAAAGGATAAAGAACACATTTTTATTATGATGCCGAATATTTTTAGAATACAATTAATGTGACGTACCTGTATAAAAACTAGTTTTATGGTAATATGTTTCCAAAAATGTTTACTCCTTATGGCTTTTAGCCACTTTTTTGTCACTGCTGAATCTTTAGGAAACTGATGCGCACCTATTTCCTTACAAAAGAGTTCTTCACAGATCTTTGGAATTGTGAAAATAATTAGTTATTCAAAATGTTCATAGAAAATTCTTATATTTTGGTTAAAGCTATGCTGGCGCCACTTTGACAGTTGCCACGGATTATTTCTGTAGATATTACTAAACTAGCTTCTACCAGCGGCTTCGCCCGCGTGAAAATCGGAAATAGGGAGGTTTCTTGATTTGTATTGTATCTACACCTACTCTACACCTACCTACACCTACCTACACCTAACCTACACCTACGCTAAACCTACACTACACCTACCCTACACCTGCCCTGCACGTACCCTACACCTACCACCTACCTAAAAAAAAAAAAAAAAAAAGGGTAGGTTTAGGGTAGGTGTAAGGTAGGTGTAGGGTAGGTGTATTGTAGGTGTTGGGTAGGTGTTGGGTAGGTGTAGGGTAGGTGTAAGGTAGGTGTTGGGTAGGTGTAGGGTGGGTGTTTCTTGAGTAAACAATGTACAATACAAATCAGGAAACCTTGCTATTTCCTATATTAACGCGGGCGAAGCCGCAGCTGGTAGAAGCTAGTCCTACTAATATTATAAAGGTGAAAGTTTGTATGTTTGTATGTTTGTGTAACAATCAGGCAAAAACGGCTGAAGGGATTTGGATGAAATTTGGCACACATGTAGTTCATTTTCTGGAATAAAAAATAGGCTACTTTTTATCCCGGTAAGTGGCCTGGATTAATGGAGACTGAGGAGGAAGTGGAAACTCAGAGCCGCTGCTGCCTTAGTACTTCAGATTTTCAAGTACCAGGAGACCAGAAACATCAAGTACCAGGAGACCAGAAGCATGTTATGGTATTTTTGGGCTGGTAGGTAGGGTAGGTGTAGGGTAGGTGTAGGGTAGGTGTAGGGTAGGTATAGGGTAGGTGTAAGGTAGGTGTAGGGTGGGTGTTTCCTGAGTAAAAAAAATACAATACAAATCAGGCAACCTTGCTATTTCCGATATTCACGCGGGCGAAGCCGCAGCTGGAAGAAGCTAGTTTATAATATTAGTAGGATGTACTCTACTCTACTGTGACCAATGTGACTCTATAAAAAGGATTATGAATACTAGGATAATAGGATTAGGATCTCCCTAGTTTATGTGTTCTGTCTGTGACTAGGATTCATCTAGGATTAAATTACTTTCTTAAATGGTATACTATTGTTGTCTTTGCCTGTACCTATGCTAGGATGATTAGGTACTGAACTGCCATATCTTCTTATTATAAAAATGAATCGCAAAATTTGTTGGTAAGCGCAAAACTCAAGAATAACTGAACCGATTTCGCCAATTCTTTTTTTGTTGTGTTTGTTATTGTCAGGAGAAGGTTCTTAAGAAAAAAAAAAAAAAAAAATTGAAAATTAGAAAATTTAAGAATCCTTAGGGTAGGTGTAGGGTAGGTGTAGGGTAGGTGTAGGGTAGGTGTTGGGTAGGTGTAGGGTAGGTGTAGGGTAGGTAGGTAGGTAGCCAGTTGACGGGAGCGAAGCCGCGGGGGACAGCTAGTATCTATATAAAAGTACTCTGTGCTGAACTGGAACCGACCGAGTCCGATCACCATGTTTGGTAAGCAGCCGGACAACTCACCCGTCGTGCACCCCGCCCAAGTGTTCACTTCGACATGTTTACAGAATCGCACTGCTGATCCCTTGGGAAAAGAGAGCCAAATGTCTAGGTGTGATATTAGACCATAGACTCACCTTGACTGAGCAAATAAGTGCGGTACGTTCGTAGGCTTCACTCCACGCTGAATGCACGCAGCAAGCTATCCCTTAAATGTAAACTGCCCATCTACATTACGTGCATTAGTCCGAAAATGACTTATGCGTGTGCTGTATACGCACACACAAAGCCAAAGCAAATCCACAGGATGCAAGTAATTCAAAACAGATTTCTCCGGAAAGCCACGGGCGCCCCGGGGTATGTACGGAATGAGCGACTTCATGTCGATCTCAAAATCCCGACCTTAAAACAGTTTATGAAGCGCCTTACAAAGCGTTTCTTCGAATCCGCTGAAAAGCACCAAAACCCTTTGATTTTAAAGGCAACCCAGTGCACTCCCTCTCGCATTAGTAAGATTCGCCGTCCTCGGCATACACTCGTCGAGTCCGACGACGAGATCACAAAGATTCAGAAAAGCTGTAGGGAAACCAGCACCCTTAGAAAATACAGAAACAGACCGCGTTCCGTATACCGACCTCGCCGCCGAGGTCCGTCGCGACGTCCTATTCAAAACCCTCCCCGACTTTTGCCTAACGAGCCAGCCCGGGCCGCTGAGCCTTTAGCTTTAATAACCCCTAATTAATGAAACGACCCAGCCTGATTGTCCCTTGCTGTCCCTAACTGACGGTACGCCGAGGTCGCGTTCCACAGTGAATGCCCTTAGCGAGCGGTCAGTAGTTTTTAGCTTGTAGCTAGTTTTGTTGCCTTGGCTGGGGGCCTTAAATTCATTTGAGGCCACCACAGGTTAGTCCGGGTAAGCAGTTGATATCCCAAGAGTGTTAACTTGCCAGTGGTCATACCTAAAAAAAAAAAAAAAAACTGGAACCGACGTCCAACTCCTACGATTGAAAAAAAAGCGCGGGAAACTTCCATCTTGGCGGACGCGGATTTTTTGAATTGGAGTTTTTAAATTTTTAAATTGTATATATATAGGATCAGTAGCAGTAGTTTTAGCATTGTATATTCTTTTATTTTTAACTTTAGTTTAGTGTATCTTCTCCGGTAGTGGTAAGTTAATTCTATCTTATTAAATAGTTTCTAGGAATGAACGACCCGCCAGACCCGGGGGACATCGTTCCCCCGGCAGGCGTTTTTGTGACAATAATTAATTCCAATGAATCGGGTATGGATACCGACATCATCACTCATCTTCGGCTCGTAATCAAAAAGGAGTCGTTTACATGTCTGCAAGCACTGTAATAAACGTCGCCGTACCCGTAAAAACCATGGTTCCGAAACTTCAGGTTGTAACTGCTTGGATTCCAAAGTTGCTGAATCGGTGCCTCAATGCCCTGAAATATTGCCTACCCATATAACCCCTGTTATTCCTGCTCCTTCTTTGGTTTCCGCCACCCAGATTGGCAGAAATACTTACGAAAATACTGACAGCGCGCCTTTTTTGATCCATGTTCAAAAATCGTTTACTGCTCCAGACGAAGGCACGACATTGCACCCTATCACGTTTGGTAAATTCTTAAAGTTTAATTTCAAAAATATTATAAACGGAACCGTCAAAAAAATTGGACGAAATAAAATAGCACTTTCCTTCTCTAATCACGTTGACGCAAATTCTTTTATTGTACATGAGAGCCTTACAAAATCTAACTACAAAGCTTTTATTCCTACTTTTAATGTCACAAGAATGGGTTTAGTTCGTGGTGTTCCTGCGGAATGGTCTCCTGAGGAAGTTATAGATAATATAACGGTTCCAATTGGCTGCGGTCTCATATTAAAAATCAGATGTTTAAATTTTAAAGCCACTGTTGATGGAACAACCATAAGCCATCCCAATCCATAGTTGTTACTTTTGATGGACAGGTTTTACCTAAAAGAATATTTATGTGTTATAATGCATTACCTGTGGATCTTTATATATTCCCTACCATACAATGTTTCAATTGCTGCCGGTTTGGTCACACCAAAATTCAGTGCAGGTCCAAACCTCGCTGTTATAAATGTGGCCAAGGCCATTCTGGGGACAGTTGTGAAAAAGATCAAGATACAGCATCTTGCTGTCTTTGTTCTGGATATCACTTTGCAATAAATAAATCTTGCCCAGAATTCTCTAGGCAAAAGGCTAAAGTACATCCCCCAGTGACTAAAACATATGCTGACACTCTTTTATCCTCTCCTTCCCAAAAATTTGCAGATACCCCACTAATTTCATCCCCTAATCCTTCAAATAGTTATAAGAAAACTGTCTTCCTGAAACCACGTTCACCTCCAAAACAATTGCATGGATATAATAAAGAAGCCCACAATGCTATTGTTAGAGATTTTGTCATACCTCAATCTTCAAATGGCTGTGCTATCATTAATAATAAAGACACAAATTTTTCCATAAACGATCTTCTTTCTGCTTTACATAATCTTCTCTCCCAGTTCAGCATGTCACCGTCCAACGTTGCCCAATCTTTCAATTTACCTCAATCAATTAATAATGGACCCATCCAAAATCATCCAGTGGAACTGTCGCAGTCTAATAAACAAAAAGAGTGATGTCATACATCTATTAAACAAATATGAACCATTTGTCTTTGCTTTAGCAGAGACTTTGCTCAAATCATATCATATTTTTAAAATTAATGGTTATTCAACCATTAGAGAGGATAGATCTGATGGGTATGGTGGAGTAGCTATACTTATCAAGAATTCTATCCCTTTTTCTTCTATTGCATTACCTCCTCACAGTGAGGAAATTTCAATTGTTGCAATTGAAGTGTATCATACTTGTCTTGTTTCCATTTACATTCCTCACCCTTCTTCTTCTGTTCTTCAAGAGGTGAATAATCTTTTTTCTTTGATACCAAAGCCATTCTTGGTATTGGGGGACTTTAACTGCCATCACCAATCATGGGGCTGTTCTACATCTAACAGTTATGGGGATGTATTACTAGATATAATTGACTTTCACAACCTATGCATATTGAACTCAGGAGAAGCCACACGTTGGTGTGCTCCCAACCAAAACCAAAGTGCAATTGACCTTTCCATCTGTTCTCCAAGCTTAGCCTCATCATTAACTTGGCATACACTAACCACTACTTATGGTAGTGACCATTTTCCCATAGTTATTACATGTCCTCTTTCCAAACCAAATGCACCAATAAGGAGATCTAATTTAAAACATAAATTACCAATTAGAAATAATGAGGACTGGGCCAAATTTAGGGAAACTGTTGACATAAAGCTTTCCTCCTTGCCTGTCTTATCTGATAGCAATGAAAATATTTGTGCAGCAGCTTTAGCACACATATTAATTGCGGCGGCAGATGAAGTTTTTCCTCTAAAAAATAAAAATATGAATTCAATTCCTTCGCCTCCATGGTGGGACTCGGAGTGCACAGAATTGATTAACAAACGTAAAGAGGCTGAATACAATTATAACTTGGATATGTCTGATGATAATTTTGAACTCGTTACTAACTAATTAACAAAACTAGTAAACTGTTCAAGAAGAAAAAATTTGAATCTTGGCGTAACTTTTGCACGTCAATTTCACCGAATACACACCCTACAATCGTCTGGCGTAATATTCGCAGATTTAGGTCCATTTATAATAACCCTGCTTCTATTCCCTATTCTTTAGCCAGTGACTTTTTAAATAAATTGGCTCCTCCTTGGGTGCCTGAGGCTATTGAACTTAATTTGCCTCTTGTATCCAGTAATCATGATGCTTTTGTAACGTTGGAGCTACCATTCACCCTCATTGAATTAAAGGCTGTTATTCATAAAACTAAGGACTCCGCACCGGGCATTGACGGAATTCCGTATTCCTTTTTTGCTAATTTAAATGACGACGTCCTCATTTATTATTTAAATCTTCTGTTATGACTGCTGGACACAAATACCTGATGAATGGAAACGTCAAATGGTGTTGCCATTCCTTAAACCAAATAAAACACCATCTGATGCTTCTTCGTATCGTCCCATAGTTTTATCTTCAATTCTAATGAAAATAGCGGAACACTTAATAAAAAATCGTCTAGAATGGTATGTTGAAAGTAAGGGCCTTTTGGCAGAATCTCCATATGGCTTCAGAAAAGGTAAAAGTACCACTGACTGTTTAAGTATTTTAACATCAGATATTCGATTATCCTTCTCTAATAACCATTCCACCGTAGCAGCTTTTCTTGATATTAATGCGGCATATGATAATGTTGTATTATCAATTTTACAAAATAAATTAAAAGCCTTACAGGTTCCATCGAATTTGTCAAATTTCATTATAAATATCCTGAATGCACGCTCTGTTAATATGCAAATAGGAGATCATGAAGTATCTCGTCTTGTATGGAGAGGTCTCCCACAGGGATCTGTGCTCAGTCCCCTTCTATATGACGGAATATCAGAATGGGCAGCGGAGCGGTCGTTGTGATAGTCATCCATCATGGGCGTGTTATAGAAGAAACGTTGAAATAATAGCACGTTTGTGATTTATAACAGTCCCTCGTTTCATTCGATTACATTTGTAAACAAAATATACGGTAAAACACAAGATGAAACTAGATTACGAGCCAATAGGTTAGCACGCGTGCACTTCGTACGCTGTCTGTCAAAAGAATGCCAGCTGTCACGGCGTAGACGCAAACTTGCTACCCTATTCGGGGTTACCCGCTCATATTTTATAAATCGAATCCATTTATATTCGACCAATTGAAATAAATCACCATTTTAATTTTGAATTTAACAATAATTACTATTCAACCAAATAACACAATCAGTCTCTCATCTTAAATCTTGGATTTACTTTTAATTTAGCTGCGCGCCGTCATATACAACATTTACATTTTTGATATGGACTCGTCCTTAACCAAACATGGTTAAGGTTCTTCAATACGCCGACGATTTGTTACTGTATTCGTCAAGTCACTCTGTTGAGCA
Source organism: Melanchra persicariae (assembly GCA_947386135.1). NCBI lineage: Eukaryota > Metazoa > Arthropoda > Insecta > Lepidoptera > Noctuidae > Melanchra > Melanchra persicariae. The sequence goes on along the minus strand of OX376655.1, from coordinate 347,855 downwards.
AGCTAGATTTAATGTTAATTCTGCTTTGTCTACTCTAGAGTCATGGTTACATTTAAATGGCTTGGATTTATCCACGTCTAAAAGTGCGGCTGTTTTATTCACCCGGAAGAAAAATATACCTTTAGTACATCTGATGTATAGAGGAATACCTGTTCCAGTAAAAGATAAATTCAGATATCTAGGTGTAATATTTGACCCTAAATTAAGCAGTGTTCCCCATTGTGACTACATTGTTAACAAATGTGAAAATCACTTAAACATGCTTCGATGCCTTTCTGGTGTGTGGTGGGGCGCTCATCCCTTTTCTTTAAAACTTATTTATAACGCAATCATCAGAAGCACTTTGGATTATGGATTGTTCGTTCTAGAACCTGGCAGTGTCATGGCTTTTAAAAAATTGGATCGCATCCAGTCTAAAGCTTTACGCATCATTTCGGGTGCTATGAAGTCAAGTCCCATTAATGCACTCCAAGTCGAATGCGGGGATGCTCCCTTATATCTTAGAAGACAATTCCTATCTGACAAATACTTGTTCCGCATTCTTCAGTTCTCAACTCATCCTCTCATTCCTAAACTGAACTCTTTAATGTTACAGATGGAATCATCAGATTACTGGTCCCATAAACGTGCTCCTTGTTTAGTTGTCAGCTATAAAAAAATCCTTTCTCTTTCTTCTCCTATTCACAGTTCCATTAAACTCCCCATGTTCAGCAGTAGTTATGAGAGTTTACAATTCAGTCCCATCATAACATTTGACTGTGTGAGTAAATCAGATCCCGATTGCCATTTAAATTTTAACCATTTTCTGACTGAACATTTAGATTACCACCACATTTTTACCGATGCTGCTAAACGTACCCAGACGGGTTGTGTTGGGATAGGTACTTACCATTCTCAATACAACATCGCACAAAAAATAAAACTACCTCCGGAGACTTCGGTTTTTACAGGGGAATGCTTCGGCATTTTGAAAGCAATAGAATAAATTCGTGTTTTAAAGCTTAAAAAAGCTATAATTTTTTCTGATTCTCGAAGCGCTCTTCTAGCCATCAATAAATCCCCTTACGAAAGCAAGTTGCAGATTGCTATAATTTATTCAATAAGAGAATTTGCGTTCAGAATGATCACTGAGGGTAACTCACTGCAATTTGCATGGATTCCGGCTCACGCTGGAATACATGGCAATGAAGTGGCTGACGCTCTGGCTGGTGATGCGGTACATTGTGGGGATTTAGTCCCATATAAAAATTTTACTTATGACCTAGTAACGTTGCCCAAGGGATTTCTTCGGGACACCTGGAAGGTAGCTTGGGATATTAGCAAACCTTGAAATTATTTCATCAAAATATTCAAGGTATCTCTTCCAAAATATTAGAAATTGAAATGTTTTTAGAAAAAACAATGTTTGACATTGTTTGTTTTAGTGAACATTGGTTGAAAGATTACCAGATGCTAATTAATTATGAAAATTATAGTGTGGGCAGTTGTTTTAACCGCAAATCTATGTTGCGCGGTGGTTCCCTCATCCTTGTTAAAAAATGCTTAAAATTTAAGCAACGTAATGACATTGTCAGCTTATCAGTGGAGCATTGCATTGAACTGTCCTGTGTTGAGCTGGATAAGCATGTAATAGTGTGCGTGTACAGACCCCCAAACCCTCAAAACTTTGCTTTATTTGAATCAACAATGGAGGATATCCTTGCGAAACTTGCAGCAGGTAACAAATCCGCGATTATTTGTGGAGATTTTAATATTAATATTTTAGAAAGCAATTCGAACAGCAGCAGATTTTTAAGCCTTTTTAAATCATTTAATTTGTCTAATGTTTTTACTGAACCTACTAGGGTAACACCAACTTCTTCAACCTGTATCGATAATGTATTCTGCGATTGTGATTATTTAGATAAAGCCATAGTTAATTACCTCCCGTCGGATCATAGTGGACAATTGGTAACATTTGAGTTTAAAGCTGCATTGCAAAAAATTCAAATACAATATAGGCCAATTACAACAGGCAAACTAGCTAGATTCAATGGTACCTTACAAAATAAGTTAAATGTTCTAGACCATAATATTGAGGATGCAAATAAATTTTATAATAATTTCTTTTACAGGAAACAAGGAACAGGAATTTAACACAACTTTTGAAAAGAAGTCTAAAGAAACTTTCCCTAAGTTTATATTTAGTGACTGGGCGACTAAAGGTATTAGGATAAGTAGGGAAAGGCTATATGAGTTATATGGCCTTAAGCCTTTCATTAACACCGAATCCTTTAATAAGTATGTAAACAGATATTCTAAAGTTTCAGAAATACTTGCAAGGTAGCAAAAGCCCTCTACATTAGCAACAAGATCAAATCGGCAGATAATAAAATAAAGACAGTTTGGAAAGTTATCAATAATGAAACGAGTAGGAATAAAGTACGAAATGCTGATTTTTTACTGGAGACTGCACATGGTGCCATAAGCTCTAATTTAGAAGTAGCTCAAGAATTTGTAAATTTTTTCTCCGAAATACCATCAAAAACTACTGAAGCTTTAAATTCTTCACCCGAGGTCTCACTTAATTTATTAAAAGCAAACGTTTCAGGTTGTACGGTTGAATTCCAATTCAAACATATCAACCATAAGGCAGTTATTAAAGCTTTCCGGCAAATCAAAATCAAATTGACCGAAGACTTATGGGGAATGTCTATGAAAGTGTGCACGTCCATAATTGAGACCATAGCACCATACTTGGCTTTAATATTCAATTTATGTGTGGACCAAGGTGTCTTTCCAGATGTAATGAAATACAGTAAGGTTATACCACTTTTTAAATCCGGTGACAGTAAAGACACCAATAATTATAGACCTGTTTCCGTGTTACCGGTTTTCAGCAAGGTTTTTGAAAAAGTAATGCTCAATCAAATGCTCATTCATTTTAACATCAATAGGATCTTACACGATCAACAGTATGGTTTCACCAAAGGTCGCTGTACGACTGACGCTGGTGTCACGTTGTTGAAACACATTTATACAACGTGGGAAGAGGCGCAAGATGCCATAGGAATCTTTTGTGACCTCTCCAAGGCATTTGACTGCGTAAATCACGAAACCTTGCTCCTAAAGCTAGAACATTACGGACTAGGTAAACTTGCACTCAGCTTACTGAAGTCTTATTTAAATGACAGACAGCAGCAAGTTCAAATAAACGGTGTTAAATCAAGGGGTTTAAAAGTCAAAATGGGGGTTCCACAAGGCTCAATATTGGGTCCTTTCCTCTTTTTAGTATACATAAATGATCTTCTCCATCTTTTAAAAAATCAACCACAAATGGTGTTATTTGCTGACGATACATCCTTAATTTTTAAGATAGATAGACGTTCTATAAATCTGGACGACGTAAATAACGCCCTACAGCAGGTCCAAAATTGGTTCACTGCTAATAATTTAGTATTAAATGAAAAGAAAACTAAGTGTATCAGATTTGCTTTACCGAATGTCAAAAGTAATCATTGCGACATAGTATTGAACAAAGAGAAACTTGAATTCGTCGAAAATACAGTTTTTCTGGGCATCACACTGGACTCAAGGCTACAATGGGGTCATCATTTAACATCTCTTGCGGGACGGCTAAGTTCAGCAGCATATGCTGTCAGAAAAATCCGTCAATTTACTGATATAGATACCGCGAGGCTGGTCTATTTTAGTTATAGACCAGCGGGTGCGCGCGCCACGCCTGGCGGAGCTCGCTCAGTGCGCTGCGCGCTGTGAAAGCGGCCGGACGTGTGATGCGCTCGTATGAATATGTACTTGTGTAGGCCACTACACTTTCATAGTATCATGTCTTACGGTATCTTATTATGGGGACGAGCTGCAGATATTGAGTCTATATTTATTCTGCAGAAAAGAGCCATCAGAGCCATATATAATCTGGGTCGGTGCGATTCCCTAAGAGAACTGTTTAAAGATATTAACATCATGACGGTACCTTGTCAATACATATACGAAAACATAATGTATGTTCGGAAAAATCTTCATCTTTTTAGTAAGATTAGTGATAGGCATAATTTTAATACTAGAAATAGGAACAAATTAGATCAACCCCGATTCAGATTGGCAAAAGTACACACTTCTTTTATGGGGTACTGTGTTAAATTTTATAACAAAATACCTCTTGAAATTCTAGAACTGAATGAGAGAAAATTTAAAACATGCATAAAACGCACACTATGTAAACAAGCATATTATAAACTTGAAGATTATATACTTGATAAAAATGCTTGGCTAAATGCCGGTCCTGCTCCACAGTCTCAGCCGCTTGGTTCCTCTAGTTAAGATATTTGGAAGAGATGCTCACCCTTCTTTGTGTAGACTAATAAAAATTTCCACTTTTCTTATGTTATGTTTTAAATACTACTTTTCTTTTTCCGTTTTTGAAAATTGATATACATAGTTTTATATAATATAATAATAATAATAATTTATTTAATTCAAAAACATTACATCTTGTTTACAAGTAACACTGGACCCCACACTAGGATACCCTGTGTCGTGGGGTCCAGTCTCTTTCATCACAAGGTTCGTATTTATGTACTGTAGAAAATTACATGTAATACGGAAATAGTTGTTTGCGTGGTATATAGTGTAGTGTAAGTGTTTAGTGTAGTGTAAGTGTGTAGTGTACATAAGTGTGTAGTGTAAGTGTAATGAATGTGTTGTGATAGAGTGAGTGTTATGGTGTGTGTGTTTGTGTATGATTTGAATCAGCCAATAGTGATTATACTTTCAGTGTTCAAGTAATCCAAATCTAGCAGCCAATTAGTTACAATTTTCTTACAAAAACGTCTGGTCGAGTTTAAGATGTTCACTTCTTCGTTAATTTTTACGTATAGGTGAGGGCCCATAAAAGCAAAAGCTTTTTTGCCAAAACTCAGCTTGCAGGTTGGTCTTTTCCATTTACATCTTCTTTGTGAACGCTTATCGTCAAGTATAGCAAAGTGCGCAGTTTTGTGAAATTTAAGCACAACAGCCAGTATGTATAATTTGCGCACCGTGAGTACTCTAGACTCTTGGTAAATTAAGTTTGTTGGGTAGCGAGTTCTCCTTTTATGCATTACCTTTAAAATTGCTCTTTGTGCACGCTCTGCAGTAATGAGATAACTTTTACTTGCTGAGCCCCAGGTCAAGACACAGTATCCTAGGATTGACTGGCATAGAGCATGGTAAATCATCCTAAGCGTCGACATATCTGCCAGTGATCTAAGTCTCTTGAATATATAAAGAAGTTTTCTGACTCGAGCACTTAGCGTTTCGATTTGTTTCTGCCATTTCAGATGCTGGTCAATAGTAACCCCCAGGTATTTGATACTATTCTCCCGTTCAAAGGCTGTGCAGTTGCAAGTGTTACCAGAAACATAGCCACATGTGTGTAATTTAACTGTGAACAATGATGGAGCCAATGTTTTTTTTGTTATGCTGAAGTCAATGATTTTGGTTTTTTCCACGTTCAATGTTAGTAGATTGTGCTGCAGCCAGTTAAAAACTATCTGCATTCCGGATTCAGCAGCCTTATAGGTTTCCTCCCAAGACCTACCATGAAAAATGATGGCAGTGTCGTCTGCATACGCAAAAATCTGTGCCCTGTTTAACTGGAGTGAACAGAGACCGTTTATATATATGAGAAATAGTGTGGGGCCAAGGACACTGCCCTGAGGCACCCCGTATCCAACGTGCGCAAGAGAACTCTGGTAATCACCTAAGCAAACCCTTTGTTTGCGGTCAGTTAGGTACGAGTCGAACCAGTCCAGCGCAGTGCCCCTGATACCCGCACATTCAAGTTTTTTTAACAGTATTGGCCTGGAAACGGTATCAAAAGCTTTGGCCAGGTCAAGGAAGACGCCGCCACACTTCTCTCCAATGTCTAATTTAGCAGTCACGAAATCAACTAAGTTGGAGACTGCGTCCTCCGTCGACCTGTCACTGCGAAAACCAAACTGATTAGATGAGAGTAAGTTTTTTTTCTGTAGGTAATTTAACAGTCTCTTGTTCACCAGCTTTTCGAGTATTTTTGACACAGATGTTAAGAGGGAGATAGGTCGATAGTTGGATGCCACCGTAGAATCTCCTGCTTTGTAAATTGGACACACATTAGCTATTTTCATCTGTGCTGGTACTTTCCCCGTTGCGATACTTAAGTTACATATGTGTGTAATTGGGGCCACTAGGTACTTTATACCTAATTTAACAACACGGTTAGTTATTTTATCCCATCCCGGAGCAGACTCATTCTTCATGTTCAATATGATTGAACCGATCTCATTTTCGTCAGTGGGATTCATAAAGAAAGACTCTCGAAAGGATGTACGGGTATTAGACTGGGTTACCATATTAGCTAATTCAGTTTCAGTTTTTTTAAGTCGCTTCATGGTGTTTTCAGCAAGTTGCTCGCCCACATTAGCGAAAAAATTGTTAGCGATATCAAGTGAGGTAACCTGGTCTTCATGAGCATTCAATAACTCAAGGTTCCCTGCTGCTTTTTTGTTTAGGTTACATATGTTTTTGACAGCAGCCCATGCCTTCTTACTGTTACCGTTAGAACGGTCTAAAAGTTCTTTTTCAGAAGCATTTTTAAGGTTTTGCAATGTATTATTGCAGTAGTTCCTGTAGTTTTTATATTTTTGTTGTAATACAATATTGTTACGCGCCAGAATTAATGCCGGGTACATGACGATGAAAGTTACTACTAGCGCCATCTAGTATCGAGTAGCAGAACTAGTAGAGTCAAGATCCTTCTAGACATTTCGATGCTAGAACATTCTAGAGTTTTCTATGTCTGGTTGGTCCGGACCGGTATGTACTCGAACTTTCTAGATGTTTCTATACTAGAAGGTTCTGGAATTATCTGCCGACCTATATAAGGCCCGCATAGCCTCCGACCGAGTCAGTATTGAATTTGCGATACAAGCGATAACTTCGAGAGCGAACTTCGACTGTGAATTAAAGTGATCAGTAGTGCAATTGTGATTTATAATTAGTGAGTTTAAGTTGTAATTAGTGTTGATTAATTAAAGTGTCATTTTGATTATTTTATCGGCTGTTTTTATTGTCACGAACCCTAAGCTCGTAACAATTGGTGTCAGAAGAGTGGATATTTAAACTATGCCGATTCTACCAAAGGATGACATGGAGGGTATCCGTACCCGAAGTCAACGCCAGCAGGAGACGGACCAGAGGCGTTTTGGAGGTGCAACGCCGCAGACGTTGGAAGGCCAGTTGCCGACCATGGAGCCCGGCCCATCCACAGCAGCTCCAGCATCTGCAGCACCAGACTTTGGAGCTCTGATGATGATGCTGCAGGAACAGGCTCGCCGGCAGGAGGAACAGGCTCGCCGGCAGGAGGAACAGGCTCGCCGGTTGGAAGAACAGCTCCAGCGTGACAAAGAGGAACAAGCCCACCGACAGGAGGAACAGGCGCGCCGCCAGGAATAACAGATGCTCCTAATGAAGGACCTTCGCGCGGCCTTCGGGAAAGACATGAAGGAGGTGAAGGAGAAGGTTGTTCAGCATGACAACCGCCTGTCAGAAGCTGAAACCCAGATCAGCAAGTTTAATGACGTCATTGCTGATGTAAAGAAAGAGTTGGGCAACCTTAAAGTAGGGGATAGAATTGCAACTCCCGTAGCTACTACACCTTCGCTACGTGGATTCAAAGTGCCGCCCTTCGATGGGACATCTTCCTGGTCGGCCTACAAAATACAGTTTGAGGCTGTTATGAAGGCGAACGGGTGGAATAAAAATCAGGCCATGACTGCCCTCACCCTTGGCCTGCGCGACCAGGCCTTAACTGTTCTGGAAGCTCTCGGTGAGGAAGTGACTTACGAGCAGCTTCTTGAGGCATTGGAAGCCAGATATGGCGACGCTCATCTGGAACACGTGTTTCGTGCGCAGCTTAAGGATCGCGTGCAACGTAGCAGTGAAAACCTGCAGCAGTGGGCCCTTGAAGTGGAGAAGCTGGTTCGAAAAGCATACCGGTCTGTGCCTGCGCTCATTGATGGGAACCTGGTGCAGGCTTTCATCGACGGTATTCGCGACCTTGAAGTAAGAGCTGCTGTGAGGCTCGGGCACCACGGGACCCTTAAGGACGCCTTGGCCCATGCACTGGAAGTGGAAGCTGTGCGGCAGGATCACCGTTCCCATCGCGTCAGAGAAGTTGCAGCGGCTACAGTTCGCGACCGTGTTAAAGGAAACAGCCCTAGGTGCTATGGCTGTGGGGAAAGGGGCCACCTTCGATCAAGTTGCCCTAAGCGAACTGCAGACAGGGAAGATAATCGATCTCCAGAGGGTAGGGCGGCTAACAGCACCACCCAGCAACAGCAGGGAAACGAGTAAAAGCCAGAACTGCGGGGCGGGTGCTGGCTGATGTTCAAAGAGCCCCAAGGATTTCGATCTCACAAACCCACGATGGGAATAGCCTGATCATCAAGGGCGAGGTCAACGGAACACCATGTAAGCTGGCGATAGACACTGGAGCCTCACGCACGGTTGTCAGTTCCCAACTTGTAAGTCGGTTCCTTGGGGACTCCGCATACAATCGAGAGCGCATATATTTGGTAACAGCCACCGGTCAGCGCATCCCCGTCCGAGGAGAGAAAGAGATGGAGTTAAAGCTAGGCAATAGAATCTACCTGCATAATGTTGTCGTAGCAGATATAATGGACGATTGCATCCTGGGCCTAGACTTTATGAGGAAGAATTGTTGTGAGATTGACGTTAATCAAGGAGTTATGAAATGTGGACATGAGGAACTTTTCATGGAAGGGGCTTTACCAGGAAATGTGTACAGCCTAAAGAAAATTGTCCTTCCTCCAAGATCGGAAACGATTGTGCCGGTCAGTCTTCCTCGGAATCCTGGGCAGACTCATCGTTGTGTACTCGAGGAAAGGGTAAACAATGACCTTCCATGGAAAGTGGCACGAACTTTGGTCAGAGCCACCGACATCTCAGGGGTACGCGTGCTGAACCTTTGTGATACGAAACAGATTATAGAAAAAGGTACGCTGATTGGTACTTGCGAGGAGGTGGATTGGTTGCGTCGATGCCAAAATCTATCGACCGGGACCCTCAGAAAGGATGCAGAAACGAGAGTAACCACACTTTTAGAAGACTGTCGCAGCGCTCTGTCTCACAATGAAATGATCAAGGCGAAGAGGATGTTACTCAAGTACGCCGATGTTTTCTCTTCAAACGATGCTGACATCGGGAAGACTGGCTTAGTTCAACACAAAATAAACACAGGAGATGAGTTGCCTATCCGTCAGCGGCCAAGGAGATTGCCGGTAGCACGTGACAAGGAAGTGGAAACCATGTTTGAAGGGATGGTGAAAGATGGTGTCATAGAACCTTCATCAAGTCCATGGTGTTCTCCTGTAGTGCTAGTAAAAAAGAAGGACGGCAGCATGCGGTTTTGTGTTGACTACCGTCGTCTGAATGACGTGACAAAGAAGGACAGCTACCCTTTGCCAAGAATTGACGACACGCTGGACATGCTTACTGGAGTGAAGTGGTTTAGCACACTAGACCTAAAAAGTGGCTACTGGCAAGTTGAAATCGACCCTAAAGACAAGGAGAAAACTGCATTCTCGACAGGAAAAGGTCTGTGGCAATTTAAAGTTATGCCGTTTGTATTGTGCAACGCTCCGGCAACGTTTGAAAGGTTGATGGAACTGGTACTAACCGGGTTAATTGGTGATGCCTGTCTTGTCTACTTGGATGACATCATCATCGTAGGTCGTACGTTTGAAGAACATCTTCAAAATCTAGAACGCGTGCTCATGAAGATCCAGAGTGCCAACCTCAAGTTGAGTCGTAAGAAGTGTTCACTTTTCAAACGGCAAGTTAGTTTTTTAGGATACGTAGTGTCGGAAGAAGGTATCCGCACGGATCCAGAGAAAATTGCCGCTGTCAAGGATTGGCCAGTTCCAAAAGACAAAACGCAGGTCAGAGCATTTTTGGGTTTGTGCTCCTATTATCGGCGATTTGTCAAGAACTTTGCAAATATAGCCAAACCCCTGCACAGGCTAACTGAAGAGAAGCGACATTTCTGCTGGGATGAAAGTTGCAACATCGCGTTCCAAGAGCTAAAAGACAATCTGTGCAAAACACCTATTTTGGGGTATCCTGACACGGCCAAGGAATTCATAGTTGACACAGACGCAAGTGACATAGGACTTGGCGGTGTATTATCTCAACGGAATGGCGATCAAGAAGTTGTGATAGCGTACTTCAGCAAGTCATTGTCGAAACCTGAAAGGAATTATTGTGTAACAAGACGAGAATTGGTAGCTGTTGTAAAGTCATTGCAGCATTTTAGCAAATATTTGCTGGGGCGGAAATTCCACATACGAACTGACCATGCTGCACTTAAATGGCTATTGCAGTTTAAAAATCCAGAGGGACAAGTTGCGAGATGGATTGAACTACTGCAGGAATATGACTTTGAGATTGAACATCGTAGCGGAAGAACTCATGGCAACGCAGATGCATTGTCAAGAAGACCTTGCCCTGAAGACTGCAAGCATTGTACTAGGCAAGAGGGTAAAGAAGTCGTACCTGTGAGAATGCTCAAGACAGATCTCAGCAACGAGTGGAAGGAAAGCCTACAACTTGCACAGCAGGAAGATTCGGACATAAAGCCAATTCTGGAGTGGATGAAGGCCAGTGCTCCTAAGCCAACGTGGAGCGACGTCTCAGCGATGAGTTCGATCACAAAAAGCTATTGGGCCCAATGGGACAGCTTACTGATTCAGGATGAAGTCCTGTGCCGTAAATGGGAAAATGCTCGGGGAGACAGCTGTCATTTGCAAATGGTTGTCCCTAAAGCTAAAGTACCGGATGTTCTAGAGTTGTACCATAATGGTTGTTCAGGAGGCCATATGGGAGTTAAACGGACTCTACTAAAGGTACGGGAACGGTTTTACTGGGTCCACTGTCGTGACGATGTCGAGGACTGGTGTCGCAAATGTACAACTTGTGCGGCTGTAAAAGGACCACAGACTCGTAGTAGAGGTGCATTGAAGTTGTACAATGTTGGTGCACCATGGGAAAGGATAGCCCTAGACGTTGCTGGACCGTTTCCGGAAAGTGAAAGTGGTAATAAGTATTTCATGGTTGTAATGGATTACTTCACTAAGTGGCCGGAAGTCTTCGCCATTCCAAATCAAGAAGCTTCAACAGTTGCTGATAAGCTAGTTCATGAAGTCTTCTGTCGTTTTGGAGTACCCTTGGAGATTCACAGCGATCAAGGAAGGAATTTTGAGTCCCAAATATTCCAGGAAACTTGTCGAGTTATGGGTACTCATAAAACGAGAACAACTTCTTACCACCCACAATCGGATGGAATGGTGGAACGATTTAATCAGACATTGGAGAGATACCTGGCAAAAGTGGTGGAGAACCGGCAACGGGATTGGGACAAGCATATACAACCGTTTTTGCTGTCATACCGAAGTGCTGTTCACGAAAGCACATCAGTAACACCAGCTTTCGCAAATTTTGGTAGAGAATTACGGCTGCCTGCAGACCTGATTACCGGAATACCACCTGATGCCCCACGCAGTATTACCGATTATGCGAATGACTTGCGGAACAAAATGAATGACATCTATGAGCACGTCAGACAATCGGGTCAGCAAATGTCTGAAAAGATGAAAACCCGTTATGATCGCAAAATGAACAATAAAGGATTCGACGAAGGTTCACTAGTGTGGTTGCACAATCCAGTTCGCAGCAAGGGGAAATCTCCTAAGCTTCAAGCTAAATGGGACGGGCCGTACCGGATTGTGACGAAAATCAATGACGTAACCTACCGCATACAGAAAGGTACAAGAAGTACTCCTAAGATCGTCCATGTGGATCGACTGGCACGTTATTATGGGGCCGATAATGCTCGGGACGAGCATGTCTTAGGAGGGGGCAGTGTTACGCGCCAGAATTAATGCCGGGTACATGACGATGAAAGTTACTACTAGCGCCATCTAGTATCGAGTAGCAGAACTAGTAGAGTCAAGATCCTTCTAGACATTTCGATGCTAGAACATTCTAGAGTTTTCTATGTCTGGTTGGTCCGGACCGGTATGTACTCGAACTTTCTAGATGTTTCTATACTAGAAGGTTCTGGAATTATCTGCCGACCTATATAAGGCCCGCATAGCCTCCGACCGAGTCAGTATTGAATTTGCGATACAAGCGATAACTTCGAGAGCGAACTTCGACTGTGAATTAAAGTGATCAGTAGTGCAATTGTGATTTATAATTAGTGAGTTTAAGTTGTAATTAGTGTTGATTAATTAAAGTGTCATTTTGATTATTTTATCGGCTGTTTTTATTGTCACGAACCCTAAGCTCGTAACAATATCATTTTTGTTTACTTCTTTTCTTGCTTCTAAGTGTAATGAATCTCTTTTACGTATGCATTTAAGTAGGTTTTCGGTCATCCAGGGTTTTCTTATTTGTTTAGAATTTTTGATAATAACAGTCTCCGAGTGTTTCTCTATACATTCAACTAGCTTGGTTGTAAGTTCTTTCGTGGCCTCGGTAATGTCGTTGTGGCTATATAGTAAAGTCCAGTCTATATTTTCGATTTCCTTAATTAAGTTAGGGTATTCTATTTTAAGCTGTTTTTTATGTTTCTCACGTAGCGTTTTTGGTGTAGTGTGTTTGCTGATACTTATTAATACCGTATCATGGTCTGTCAGCCCACTTTCACATATTATTACTGAAGCCGATTTTTTGGTCTTAATCAGCGCGTGGTCGAGGCATGTTCGATCGTGTGTAGGATATTGATGACCGGGGTAGAGACCGTACTGTCCTGTAATGTCAAGGTACTCGCTCGCACGGTTGTCACGTGTATCAGTTTTAATATCGATGTTTACGTCACCAGTCAAGACACAGGTAGGCTTTACACACATTTTAAGAACGCTATCCAGGGAATCACAAAAATTTCGGGTGTTATAAAAAGAAGGGGATCTGTAAACCGCACAGATAGTCAATTCCATACCAACGTGTATCAGTAAGCAGTTAGCTTCCTGAAATGGTGGTTCCTCAATTGTTACACTCAGTTCGGTTTTGAAGAGTATTGCTATACCATCGTTTTGATTTAGGTAGCACCTAGAGTAGTGACATTCGTAGCCATTAAGTTTTACCTTAGGAGTTGACTCGTTAAGTCGACATTCAGTCAATATAATGATATCTGGCAGAAAATTTAATCTGGTTAGGAAGACTGTGAAGTCATCAAAGTTTTTCTGGATGCTTCGTATGTTTTGGTTAACAATAGTCAGTTGAGTATTTACATTACCAAGGAAACTTAAACATTGCTCTGGGCAATTTAGTTTGACATTGGAGAAGATATCCGTGCTGTCTATGTCCCTTATTAAATCATTTTGATTAAGCATTTTTGTTTTGAATTGGGATTATGAGTCTGAATTTTTTTTTCTTTTTTGCTAAAGTTGGGAAAATATTAGATTTGGATAGTAGTATTAAGTATGTAGTATACGTTTTACCATTATGTGTGTGTGAGTGTGATGCGTGAAAGTGTGTGTTTTGGGAGGTTTTTTGAATAGTGATAGGTTGTGTTTTGTTACAAAAGTTTTCACAATATGTATCAAGAGTTTCATAATTAAGTGAAAATAGAAGCAATATTATTATCTTTTCCGCGCAATTGCTGAAGTGTATTTTCATTCTTGACATAAATATATTTATCGCCTTCTTGTTTTCGAAGAAAAATCCGGCCATTCGTAATCCAGCAGAAACCATATTTTTCTGTCTGAGCAAAATCCCGAGCGAGAAAGTGGAGTCTCTTAGCTTTGCTGGTGAGATGTTCAGAAAAGTAAATTGGTGCAGCAGGGCCATCCAAACCAAGGTGAGAGGAGTTCAGCCGGGAAGATTTATTTTCGTTATTGTAGTGTTTGGTACTACTTAATAATTTGTCCTTCATAAAAACATCTGAGAATTCCACCACGACTGTTGATGTAGTAGACGCCTCTTTTGAGGGAAGGCGGTAGACATCCCTAATATTAGATGTTATTGATTGAAGATTTACTATATTCATGAGTTTTGCAATCGAGTTAAGGATATCCAGCTTACTTTCTTTTTTCCTTTTTGGAACGCCCCTAATCTCTGCACTGGTTTTTCTTATGGTTCTCTCGAGGTGTTCGTGTCTTTCCTCTAACTCTTCAACCATAGTCTGCGTGGACTTACGATCCTTCTCGAGATGGTTAATTTTATATTCAAAGTCTTGGATCTGTTTATTGAGAAAATCAAGGGATTTTTCGATCTCACAGTAAAATGTTTTAATTTCCGTATTTTGCTTTAAGATGTCAGACAAGTTTTTCTCAACGCTTTGAAGTCTAGTGCTTAAAGGGTTTATCAAAGCTGAAAACATTTCCATAATCTCGTCCCTAAATTGTTCGAACTTATCTTGCTCTGCGTCGTCCTCCAGACGCACCCTTTTGGAGGTACCTCTCTTGGTGACATTCAGGTTAGGGTCCGAAGCCGACAGAGTTTTAGGCGGTGTGCGCTCCATTGTTTACGTTTTGCAGGTTAGTAAATAATAAATAACAAGCAATCCAACTCACGGGACCACGGCGCGTCGCAGCAGACGGTGATTTATTGAAAGTCTGTAGCACAGTGCCACGATGTGCTGCTGCAGCGGGTGTCCTCAGCGGGGCGTAAGCGAGGCGGCAATTATGTCAACCCTCTCCTTTCCTCGCAGCAGCGTCGGCGCACAGCAAATTGTAGTGATGACGTCTTGCAGCTGACCTCAGTGGCGGCGCAGGAGCAGTATGGCAATTTTGGCGGCATATAAAGTAGAAGCATTTTTTATTTTAAAATCCTGTAAATGTGAGGACCATGGAGCCTATACTGTTAATAATATTGATGGTTTCCTTGTTTGACATGAGTGAGCAGGGGCAGTTGAGGGTGTGTCATGCTCGCTAGAATGTCTCGCTGATGGTGGCGCGTGTATTTGATCATTCGGTTCCCTTCAAAATGGTTGAGCTGAATGGTGCTGATGCACGCGTCATGTTCGTGAACGGGCGCCGTCAGTGGAGACTGGTCATATCTTAGCTGTCACTGGCTTATTTCTATATTTAATACTTATTGGATACTTGGAATACTTTTATTTTTTTCCTTTCTTTGCATTGTTCTCACATATAGATGCAACAACTAATGATGTAACCAGGATTTTTGTAAAACATAAAATGGTTTAAAAGAGTGTCCATGGAGTTTCTTGTACGTTCTTCTCCATAGAGATCTACGCTTTGGAACGTGCAAATAGCTTCATGTTTTTGACTGACTGACTTTGACAATTCAAAAGTACCTGTGATTGGTTTATTTGAAATAAATGCTTTGACTTTGACTTTGAGTAACAGAACGAAGGGACATTATTTTTCTCTTATTCAACCTGAGATTCCGGATAAACCATGGTTTGGCAGGGCAAAATTTGGCAAAAAGGAGACCTCCGTTTTAATACGGATGAGAATGGGTCATGTTTGTTCCCCAGCCCATCTTGCCAAATTTCATATAATTGACGACCCCATTTGCTTGTGTGGCACAGATGTAGGCGACTTGAATCACATTTTTTTCTCCTGTCCCTTATACGACCGTTCTTCCTTTTTCAGTAACCTCTTATCTCTTGGTATTCCTTTTCCTTCCTCAATGCTCTCTTTACTTTGTACAAATAGTTTTCCTGTATATAAATGTATAGGTCTCATTCATCACCATTCATAATATTAAGTTGTAAAATTATCATTGTAATTTCACTCATTTAAAAAAAAAAAAAAAATACTGATCCTATTTATTCTATCCTACCCCAAATTCCGTTCAAATTAAATTAGTTATTCCTATTCCGTTTCCCTACCTTTATTTTCTTCAATGCAAATCGAAAACGTGACATTGGCTAAATGCACAAACCGTGCGAAGCCAAAGAAAAAAAAAAAAAAAAAAAAAAACTCCTACGATTTTTTTTGGCATTTTTACTCATGTACGATCGCTAGACCAAGATCGTACGGAAAATGTACCTACGATTTTTATATACCTGGCAACATTTCATAATGAAACGACCGTGCTCCACTGGCAAGTGGCAAGTAGGTATGAGTTTCGGGGAATAAAAATAGATGACGAATGGCTCAGTTTTCCCAACATTTTAGATGAAAATTGGTTTAAATATGAATATCGACGAGTTTTGGTGCGTCATCAAAAAATAATTTGAAAATTATAAAACACTAAAGGATCCTTCCTTTAGTTAAATTTTCTGTTGTAACTTCCTTTCTCCTCCTCCTGGAGGAGAAAAGAAGTTACAACAGAAAATTTAAACAATAAGACCACAGCTTTGTATAATCTTTATCAATAAATAGTTTTATGGCATTGCTTTTCTAAAACTAAACGAATTTTAGTTATTTATTACTTACAGGTTAATACAAATTTTGTACTTCTAGGTTGTACGATCTTTTCATTTCAAAATTTCCTTGGCATACGATTTTTTTGTAGTTGCCGTACGATCACATCACAATTTTTTTGCCCCTGGCAGCCCTGGACTGAAGTGAATTATTTACACTACAATTCCATGAAAAATGTCCTGAAGTTAATCAATATTCAATAATGAACAACGCGTTAATCTTTCTTACTCCTGAGCTTACTCCAGTGTTAGATTAACTACCTATGAGTTGATAGGTGTCCTTCATTAACTAATTATTGAAGGGGCACCAAAAGTTATAGAAAATTGTATTACTGAGACTGAGATTATAATTTTTCATCATCGTGTTGAAATCAAAGAATAAAATTACATGTAATAAGAAGAATTGAGACATGTCTTTGTTTCCGGCATACGCACAAGGTTCAGGCGAAAATAAAACCGGAAATGAAGGTGATTGTGTAAAACAAGTTGTTTATTTTGTTACTTTAAAAAAAGGTGCAATTTCAAGTATGTTGTTTGAATATTTATGGCAGCGGAAGAGAAACGCAGTGATTCGGAAGTGTTGGAAGCGCAGCTTCTTACCAGCGACAACGATGAGGAGCGCGAGCCGGGCGAACCAGGTGGGGAGGCCCAGGCGGAGGACTCCGGCCTGAGTGAACAGCAGGACTATTACCTCGACCGCAAGTTTGATGTTGGTAACTTGCGGGTCTCCACACTCTACTACCCCGGGAGACCACAGTAAGTTGATCATTTGTGTTGTGAATATATTTCTTTACTCCTCAAATTGCTTTACAACTTGCAACAAAAACTTTTTTTTTAGGGTTCCGTACCCAAAGGAGTCTTAGTTATAGTGTCCCCTTTTTTTTACAAAGGGTCACTATAACTAAGACTCCGATGTCTATCTGTCTGTCTGTCTGTCACCATGCTGTATCTCATGAACAGTGATAAATAGACAGTTGAAATTTTCACAGATGGTGTATTTCTGTTGCTAATATAACAACAAATACTAAGAACAGAATAACAAATATTTAAGTGGGGCTCCCATACAACAAACGTGATTTTTTTGCCATTTTTGTCGATAATGGTATGGAACCCTTCGTGCCCGAGTCCGACTCGCACTTGACCGGTTTTTATAGTTAGTAAGAGGTATTGAAAAGCTAAGCTAAAGCGTTTGACCAATATCTCAACTGATGGTTAGCTATGATGTAGTTTTTTATTTATTTATTTAATCGTAGGAGAACCAACAGCTTTATCAGATGAATAACAATTGTATATGATACATAGAGCCAATTACAGGTTCTCATGGATAAAAACACAACAACAATCTCGTTAGATATAATTTTCAAAAGAAAAGTGCAATCTGCTAGTTGACGACGATTTATGAGTGGTTGCAAATGAAATTTCTTACAAAGATTTAAGTAATTATCAGAATAGTATGGTATACGTAGCCGAAAACATAGATAACATATAAATTTTCTTTGTATACTCTCTATACGATCAATGTATTTGCCATAACAAGGAAAATTTGTGACGCGTATTCTAAGTGACTTCTCACAAAAGAGCAATAAAGAACCTTAAGAGTTTTGGCCCTCTTGAAACACCCTGCGAGTCTCACAACAAAACCTAGTGACCTCGAAGCTTTGGGCACTATTTGCTCAATGTGCACGTTAAATAAAAGTTTAAAATCATGAAATACGCCTAGGTTGCGTACACCGTCACATCTCTGTAATAGCTGCTCTTTAATAAATAAATTTTTTATTCAATAAGTAGTATGTACATGGAATACAAATTGTCTTAAAACTTAAATGTTTTTTTTTTTTTTATATTTTACTTATCATGCAATCAGTCCTTCCGACTATGAGCAGATGAGTTGAGTGACTATTGTTCATGAGGAGATATTCCCCAGTAGGAACATCCTCCATATTAATATATTGGCTCAGTCAGGGCCGCCGAGATATAAGGTTCTGCGCCGCTTCAGGCAATTTAGACAGTCAGGCAACGTGAGCTGGACAGCGAGCTGGTTAGGATGGTTGTCCAGTCGTTTTTTGTATTTAATTGCGAATGTCTTTATTTCATCCTTCACTGTTGGCATACTCAGGTATTCGTGTACTTCACTGTTTCTAATGAACCAGGGCGTATTTGTAATTTGCTTAAGGATGTAGTTCTGAGCTCTTTGGATTATACACTTCTGGACACACCTATTGGCCCACCTTAGAGTTTAGGTTTCAATGGCCCCTACCGAAATATGATTTCTAGATTGAACAAAAACTGTTGATGCAGTTTTAAACCTGATACATTTTACCATCTTTTTCGATCGTATTGTTTTAAATTTGAATTCAGAATACCATACGACATGGAGCTACGCCTAACAAGTCGGATATGCGCCTTGTTAAAGGCAATTGATTTTTGAATAAAAAACATGTTTTATCAAATAAAGGTTTAATTTAATAACGCGTGTTGCCTCCATGGGCATCTACCACAGCTCTCATACGATTAGGCATAGAGTTTATCAACCGCTCTATGAAATTTTGAGGGATCATCTCCCATTCCTCTTTTATGGCAGTTTTCAACTCCTGCATCGTCTGGGCAACTGGCTGACGAGCCCTAACACGTCTTTTTAGCTCGTCCCACATGTGCTCAATGGGGTTCATGTCTGGGCTTCTGGCTGGCCAGTCCATAACTGTGATGTTCACATCCCGAAGATATTCCCTGACGATGCCGGCCGCATGGGCTCTTGCATTATCATGCATAAAAAGGAAATTTGGGCCCACATAGTCCGCGTATGGTATCACGTGAGGTTCTAAGCACTCACGAATGTACCTTTCAGCATTTAATGTTGGCAGCCGTGGTCGTGTAACAACCTCAAGTTGAGTTTTGCCGCTCGCGGATATACCGCCCCAGACAGTCCATGAGCCACCGCCATAAGCAACCCTCTCTTCAAAGCAGCATTGTGCGAAACGCTCTCCCTTACGTCGGTAGACCTTCTTCCTTCCATCATTGCCATGTAACACAATTTTAGACTCATCAGAAAAGAGTACACGGCTCCAATCTTGCTGTGTCCAATTTAAATGACTGCGTGCGAAATGAAGGCGCGCTGTTCGGTGGGCTCGCGTTAGTTTGGGCCCATTAGCTGGCTTGTGTGGTACCATATCGCCTTCTTTTAACCTTCTCCGAACAGTTCGAGCGCTCACAGATACTCCGTGGAAGTCGCGAAGTTGGTTTTGTATCTCAATGGAGGTAAGGTGACGATTTCTCAAGCTGGTCGTCACGATGAATCGATCCTGCCTTTCAGTTGTGACCCGAGATCGTGGCCTTCCTTGGCGACGAACAAAGCCGCCAGTCTCTAGGTACCTCCGATAAACATTTCGGACCGCAGATCGACTTAAATTAAGTTGAGCACTCACGTTTCTTTGGCTGTGTCCGGCCTGAATAAGTGCCACAGCTTGGGCGGCGACTTCAGGTGAAGTATCCATAGATTATTGATAGAACCTCACCTTAATGTTAAGAATAAGTAATGTTTGTTGCAAAACCAAAGATATCAATCACTTTTTCAAGAATTAAATCCAAGTAAACCAATAAAACCAAGTTTTCTTAGTATTCGATTGTTTGATATCAACAAACAGGCTCCAAATTGTCTTTTGTTTCTTTAAATTCTGTGTTCGAAATTCAAAAAAAAACTATTGAATGAAATTGTGAATGTGCCAGGTTCAAAACTGCATAAAAACTTTTTGCTCGACCTAATATAAAATTTTAGCTAGGACCAAACAAAACTGAAAATACAAGGTGGGCCAATAGATGTGTCCAGAAGTGTATTTATGTTGGAATCATAGCAGGCTCCCCATACCTGAATCCCATAGGTCCAGACCGGTTTTATGACAGCCTTGTAGATTAGGAGTTTGTTGTCCAATGACAGTTTTGAATTTCTACCCAGGAGCCAGTAGAGGCCTTTATACTTGAGGTTGACCTGATTACGTTTTGTTTCAACGTGTTTCCGCCATGTCAGCCTGCGGTCCAAGTGTAGTCCGAGGTATTTAGCTGTATCACTCTGAGTCAACTCCCTTCTACTAAGGTTAACAGGGGGACAAGTTTCTCTTCGCAGTGTAAAGGTGACCTGCACTGATTTATTGGCACTCACTTTTATACGCCATTTGTCAAACCAGTTGCTTATTTCATCAAGGCTTTGCTGAAGTTTCGCAGTGGCATCTGCAGGGTCTTTGCTAGAAGCTAATATTGCCGTATCATCTGCATAAGTAGCAATAGTAACTCCAGTTGTTAGTGGCAGATCTGATGTGAATATAGTGTACAAAACCGGACCGAGAACGGAGCCTTGTGGCACTCCAGCAAGTATCTCGTGAAAACATGATGAGCACTCCTCTTCTTTGACTTGGAATATTCTATTGTTGAGATATGATTCCAGTATTTGATAGAAACTGTGAGGTAGTAGTAACTTAATTTTATAGAGTAATCCCTTGTGCCACACCCGGTCAAAGGCCTGTTGAACATCAAGGAAGGCCGAAGAGCAATATTCTTTCTTCTCAAGACTGTCACTGATACGTCTGCACACTCTATGTATTTGTTCGATGGTGCTGTGCTCAGGTCTAAAGCCAAATTGGTGGTCTGGAGTTACGGAGTTTTCGTACATAGCACACGAGAGTCGTCGGAGTAGAATCTTTTCTAGAACCTGATATTATAGGCAATAAACTAATTGGCCTGTAAGATTATAATTCATGTGATGGCTTTCCAGGTTTATGGACCATGATCACTTGTGAGACTTTCCATAATGCAGGAAAGTAAGATGTTCTAATTATACAGTTGAATATCGTAGTGAGATATACTATTGCTTTTCGTGGCAATTCTGACAGGATTTTTTTGTCTATGAGGTCAAATCCTGGGGCCTTTTTGTTGTCTAGTTGGCGGATGGTTTTTGTCACTTCTCCTGGTGACACCACTTTTAGAGGCAAATCAAGTTGGAAGTCTTGTTGGAGAACGTCATCTATGTCAGCCTCGTTAGAGCCAGGGCTGGCTTCGTTAGGTACAAATACTTTAGCAAGGTGATCAGCGAAAGCATTACACTTTTCCTGTTTCGTTCTGGCCCACTTGTTTCTTTCCAATCGTAGAGGTGGCTTTGGGTTTATTGGCTGGTTCATACTTTTACATGCCTTCCAAAGGGAGTAGTCAGTGTTTGCAGTAGCATTCAGCGATAATAGGTTTGCCTCAATTGTAGCATTTTCTGATTCTTTTATAGTTTGTTTTAGAATTTTACTGTAACTGTTTAACACCCTTTTATCGTGGGGATGCCGGCTGGAGTGCCACACTCTGCGTAGTCTTCTTTTTTCTAGAACCATTTCTTTTATTTCTTGTGGTATATACGCCTTCCTTACATTCTTACGATTTACCTCTTCTGTGCTATTCCAGCAAGCTTTCTGGACCGCGACTGTGAGCGCTAAAACTGCATTATCAATTTCGGTCTCGTTCTTTAAGGAAACTTGTAGCTGTAAGGAATCCTCAACAAGGCATCGAAAAAGTTTCCAGTTAGTCTGATTATTATACAGTCTAGGTTTTCTCTGGTTCTTCAAGACATTGGCACTGATTGTTAGTATAACAGGGATGTGGTTTGAGGTTACATCAAGGCAAGAGTCAATTTGGTAAAAGAGTCTAGATAGTCCCTTCATTAAGAAGAAGTCCAAGACATCAGGCAATTTATTTGGGTCAGTCGGCCAGTGGGTAGGCTCAGGTGTAGCTATTATTGTGAGATGGTTTTTATCAACACTCTTTTTAAGTTCCCTGCCTCGTGTGGTAATTAGTCGCGAGCCCCAATGCAGATGCTTAGAGTTCCAGTCTCCTCCAGCTATGAAGCGAGGTCCCAAGCTTTTGATGTATGCAGTGAACTGTTCCTCTCTTATTCTGTGCTTTGGGGGACAATATGCTGATGAGATATTGAAGTGGCCATTTCTATCTCGGATATTTACCGTGGCAGCTTGGATATGGTCTGTTTGGAACTGAGCAAGCTCATGGTGTTCAATTGAGGATCTAATTAAGATACCTGCTCCTCCGTGCGCAGTTCCATCAGGATGGTTCGTTGTGTAAATGTTGTAATTTCTTATCTTTATTTGACTATTGTTAGTGAAATGGGTCTCAGATATAAGTAGAACATCTAGGTTATGCATTTTTAACAACATTTCAACCTCAGTTTTGTTGGGAGTTAGACCGTTTGCGTTCCAAGTGGCTATTTTTAGTTTGTTTAGCTCGAGGACAGTTTGTTGACCAGTGTTGTCAAGAGCCCCATCATGTTGCTCATTTGTTGTAAGATAATATCTATTTTTTGTGATTGTTTGATGAATATTTCCTCTATTCTTATGTATGATAATTGTTGATAAGTTTCTTGCTCATTTTGAGGGTTGGAAGATTGATCTGGCTGTTTGTTTTTGAGGGCTTCGCTATACTTTTTTGATGATTGAGTATTGTTGTGGCCATGGTTTGTGTTTAGTTCTGTTTCTTTGTCGTGTGTAATGGTGGGAAATTGAGGCGGATTTCTTCCCCCTTTTAAGTAGGTTCGCTACTGTGTTTTTCGGGCCAGTATCTCTTTGTAGACCTCACAACCTTTATAATTTGAAGGATGAGGACCATGGCAGAGAGCACATGTAGCTGGTGTAGAGCGATCAACCTTTGGGCAGTTTTTGGTCAGATGCGATTCTGCACATTTAAGACAACGAACCGGCCTCATACAGTAATTTTTGGTGTGTCCGTACTGTTGACACTTTTGACATTGGACAATGTTGTTTCGTTTTTTTGGGTCTTCCACGGTAACAGCTTGGTGATAGATATATCTTATTTGCTTGGCAGCTTTGTTATTCGGTCCTGATTGGAGATTTACAAAGAATGTTGAAGTTGGCTTTTTATCCGGTCCAAATCTAGTATTGATAATTTCCCCAAATACAACGTTTCCAGTTTCTTCAAATGCGTCTTTTATAGCTTGATGTGGTGTTGTATGGTGTAGATTCTTAACTACCAGCCTGTAGTTTCTTTCTTCTTTTCTATTAAAAGTATGGCCAATAAGTCCTTTCTCTCTAATAGCTGATATAAGCTTTTTGTAGACGTCTGTATCTTCACTCATAATTCTTATTTGGTTTTTGTTTACAATCTTATATTTAAATGTTTCCCTTTCAGCTACTGTTTCTAAGAATTCAGTAAGTTTGTTTACATCCTCGATGCCATATAAGATAATCGGGGGAGGTTTGTTAGGTTTTTTTTCCCTAGGGTTGTCTGCTTCTTGTGTATCCGCATTAATAGATAGTCCATCAAACCTATTTGACACATGAACATTTTCGGGAGACTGTGAGTTTGAAAACTTTCTTTTTTTATTAGGGTTTCTGCTGATTGGTACTCTCTGCCAATCAGGCAGGTCTACAGAACTTTTATTCTCTTCTTTTTGAGGGTCTTGGGGAGGTTTTTCCTTGTTGGTTGAGAGCTGAACACTTCCAGTAGAGGCACTCCTTGGTCTATTAAAGAGACCTGGGTGGAAGGCTTGCTGCACATATTTCTTACTTTGACCAGTAGCATTCACTGTCACGGGGGCCTGGGTATCCACCCTCGTGGAGTCTTCGGTAGTCAATTTAACACCTTCCAGCCCGGGTACTGGAAGGCGCCGGGGGTTAGCCGGAGCGCACGACATATCACATTCATTATTTTCCGACATTTTCATATTAAAGAGGTGGGAGAAGTCCAAATAGTACTTTCCCAAGGTACTATTGGCACAATTTTTGAGGGGATTTAGTTCCTCATGGCCTGTGGTTGCCAAGAGTGTGACAGGTTACTTAACCGCCGCCTGATTCTCGGCGTTGTTGCTCGATTAGCACCACCCGGGGGGCACGTGTAGGGTGGGTCTTGGAAGAGATGGTAGTTCCTACGGACGTGAGCAACTTCACCCCCCTAATTAAAAAAAAAAAAACTTTAATGTTATGAAAAAAAACCAGTACAACAATAAAATGGGTCATAGGACTCCCTTTCCTAAACTAGGCAGGAAACCTGTCTGTATCTTAGGAAAGAGTATCCTTTTATTATAATGAGTCTTATTGCAGTTATAAAATATTGGTACGTGTAGTGGGTGAACAAAGTACTTTTAATATATGATACGAATAAAAATAATTTAAGTATAATTATTATTATTATTTTGAGGATTGCCTCTTCCTCACCCATCTCGCCTCCTCCTTCGCTTGCATTTCTGTTTTGCAGAAGGAGGTGACTGTTTCCTAAGGCCCTCTCACTCCGGACCATTTTTCAGAATGTTTGCGAGGCAGTCTTCCGTCTTAACAGTGTAGATTTCTTTGCACTCCGGGCCTTTGCGTAGCAGAATCTTGCCATTCGAAACCCAGCAGAACCTGAAACCATTCTTTTTGGAAAAGTCTCGAGACTGCAGGAATAATTTCTTCATTGATCCGGGAAGATGTTCGTCGACATATATCGGTTTCTTATCTACACAATGCCTACTACTTGGGTATTTAATTTGTCTTCTAGTTTCCGGCTTTTGTTGAAATAGCGAGCTGCCAACAAGTAGTTGGTTTTAGTATGCACGGTAGAAAACTCGGCCACAATAGTTTTGTTCGTACCAGGTTTGGCTGGCAAACGATATATGTCGCGTATTCCGGACGCTGGTACTTCAAAGTCGATAGTTTTGCCGATCTGTGACATAATATTGATCATCTCCTCAACCGATTCGTTTTCTTTGTTCGGGACATTTCTAATTTCAACCGTAGATGACCTCGAACTCAGTTTGATATCTTGGAGTTGCCTCTCGAGCTTGTTAATAGTTTCAGCATTTTCATGACGGGTCTTTTCAAGGTCCAGGATTTGAAACTTTAGGTCCTCATAGTGGTTATAAATATATTCCATCGACTTCTCGATTTCTAAATTAGTTTTTTGTATTTGGTGTATTTTTTCCTTGACATCAGACATTTCAGAGAAATTTTGGCAAACGTCACGTCTTGTTGTGTTTTCATAGCGGTCAAAGTAGTCATAATTAATTCAAGTGAGACATAGTTCGAGGATTATTGGTGGTTAGGTGAAGATTCTATGCGTGCCCGCTTAGTTTTCGAAGTAATGTTCCTTTGCGGAGAGGGAATCACTTCAGAGTCAGAGTGTGAAGGCTCTCTGGTTAGGTTTACAATCGTAGCTTTTGATGGTGGGGTTCTTTTCACGTTAGGCATGTTAAAAATCAGAACGTGTTTTGTTGAGTAGTATACAAAGATACATGCGTAGATATCTACTACGGCGGGCGCAACGATGCGGGCGCGGCGTACGTTTTAGGCAGCAACGTAGGTGCAGCGTAGCACTCGTAGCACTCGTAGCCTTCGTAGCACAGTTGCAGATCACTCGTAGCGGTAGTCAGTATCGGCTACGCTACGTGCGCCGCAGAAACGAGATAGTTATATTCAACACTCACGGTCACTTACACGGTGGCGCAGCGGCAAAAGCATCGACGTCCCACGTCAAGCACGTCTCGAGTTCAAATCCCAGTAGCCACCGGCCAATTGGTAACCACTTTGTTAAGCCGAGTACTGTTGTCCCCTTCACAGACCGCCCACTGGGAGGAGTTGGTCCATATAAACTCCACAAGAGTGACAAGAAATTCAAATTTAACACAGTAGCCAATAGAATTTATTGAATATAAAAATATGAATTAGAAATTAGCACACGTCCACCCTCTGACACGACCAGAGTCGATCCTGATTTAAGTTTATAAGTTGTAGGGATAGGGACCTGTTTTCTGCTAAAGTAGATCACTGAACATTTAACAGGGTTCAAGTCAAGTTTGTTAATTAAGCAGTAATCATCCAATCGCGCCAGGTCAGATTGGAGAGCATCCATGTCATCCCTAGATGATATTGCAGAAAATATCTTCATATCATCAGCAAAACAAAGTAAATTAGAGTTGTGGAAACACGAGTCGATGTCGCTCACATAAATGATAAAGAGCAACGGACCCATCAAGGAACCTTGGGGAACACCACTAGGAGCTGAAACCCAGTTCGACACGTAGTTACTGATAACGGCAGCTCGAGATCTGTTTTCAAGGTATGAAGTAAACCAACGTAGAAGATCCCCTCTAATACCGTTGTTAAAAAGCTTTGCTTTAAGAATACTGTGGTCAATTCCAAAGGCCTTACTGTAATCAGTGTAAACGACGTCAACCTGTGCCCCATTGTCCATGCTGTCCGTTAAAAAGTCATTGAGCAGAGCCAGATTTGATACTGTTGAACGGCCCTTAAGAAATCCATGCTGAGAAGGGCTAAAAGACTGACTCAGCGCTGCGTACACAACTTTAGCTAATATTCACAATTTAGAAATAGGTCTGTAATTAACTATTTCATTTTTGTGCCCTTTTTTATGCACCGGAGTTATAAAGGCAGACTTCCAGATTGGGGGAACGGAACATGAAGAGAGCGATTTTTTAAACAATAGAGATACTGGCAAGGCAATAGTTTAGCACACCCAATCAGAAATTTAGGTGATAAGTGATCCGGACCAGCAGACTTAAATGGATCAATTTCACTAATTAGCTTAGCGATAACATTAAGGTCAATCTCAATTGAGTGAATATCCGCGGGTATATTGGAACTTAAAGCAGTTAGGGGAGGGCAGTAATTAGTAGGCACATCATTGATAGGATCAAGAAAAGTAGAATAAAAGTGGGAAGAAAATGCGTTAAAAATAGACTCGGAGAAGAAATCGTCACATCACCATACTTGAGGAAGCTGGGAATTGCATTGGACTTAGATCGCTGCTTCACAAAGCTCCAAAAGCGTTTTAGGATTCTTTCCAATTGAGGCCTCTGTAGCAGCTAAGTAGTTGAAGTAACAATCTGCTTCAAGTACATTAACATTAGCCTACTCCATGTTGTTACAACTCATTTAGGTACCTACAGGACAAAAAAAAATACAATTTAGATAACAAAGTAAAATTATTGAATAAAAAAACAACGGGTTGCACTCTGGGAGTGCCGGCAGAATTGAAAACTTGAACATTAACGTTGTGCATTTTTGAATATTTTGGAATGGTTAGGGAATAATGTCGCACGAATTGCTTTACTTATCAGTATAAAAGTACTATAATTTATGTGGTTAAATACAATATTTATTTGTTGCGCTATCATACACAAACATTTATTTATTTAAAATTTCGTGAATAACACCTTAACAGCTATATGCGATGATACTGTATGACAATTTATGTTACATGCATTATCCGTCCCAAGCACCCCAAGCCTGGTCATTGTGAGGGAAGAAGACCACAACCCTCCATCAATTAAAGACAAGAAAAAGCAACAACAAGTAACAAATCACTAAAAAAACAATGTTTATAATAATAAAAGTAGAAGAGAAAATAGTCTTAAGATATGCACATACAACGTAAGATCCCTATCGACAACTATAAGGATTCTGGAATTGAATCACGCCATTGAAAAACTGAACTGGGATGTCATTGGTCTATCTGAAATAAGAAAAACAAAGATTACATTTTCTGTTACATAGGCGAAACCATAGGACTTCATGGGGTTGGTTTCTTAGTAAAGAAAATGTATAAATCCCAAATATGTAGAAAGCTTCATTGGTATATCGGAAAGAATTGCTGTATTGAAAATGAACCTCAAACATGGACCGTTGTCCTTGATACAAGTCTACGCTCCAACAGAAAGCTCAAATGAAAAAGAAATAGAAAAATTCTACACGGACTTGACTAAAGCACAGGAGATGGCAGACAAAAATTATCTAATAATAGGAGACTTCAAGGCTAAAATAGGACAACCTAAACCCCATGAGAACACAATAATGAGAATATATGGATACGGGCAGCGGAACACAAGAGGCGAACGTCTTAAAGAATTTGCACATGAAAACAAACTCCATAATAAATACATATTAGGTTGGGGAAAAAAGTCTTTTCGCATTATAGTCTGCATGAACTTGTAATAAAATCTCTTTGGCTATACTATTTGTATCTGGCTGGTTTTGGTATCATTGAAAGTTAATTTTAAAGAACATTTCCAAATTCAAATCAGGAAAATGTGTGTTTTTCATTTGTTTTTCGTACTGTCAAGATGAGTGAATCTAATATTAGGTCTTTACCTATGAAATTGCCGTTCTGCAGTACTGGCCATTTCAAATCTGTAATGTATGTATGTATTTAGTAATAAGTTATTGTGGGTAATTTGATATTGCTCATTATCAAAGTATTGAAGGTAGTCCGGTTAATGTATTTCTGAGCCAGTCAATATACTTGTGCCTGTACGTTGCTACGTGTTTTATTATATTCCCGTATCCAGAGTGCTTCCAACCCGAGAATTCTTCAAAATCAAAATAATTTTTGTTTGGCTAAGAATTCTAATTTCAAATTAATTTTATTTTAAAAACATGTTTTTTTTTTCCAAAAGTAGTCATTTGTTTATTGATTAGTGTTACATTTTCATCGCATTTCAATCTTTTTCGTCATCATGGATACGTTAAAAATTCGAGTAATTATGGAATATGAGTACCGTCGTGGCAGCAACGCGGCACAACGGTTGGCACGCAACATCAACGACGTTTACGGAGCTAACACTACAAACCAACGCACCACCTGTTATTGGTTTGCTCGCTTCCGTTCTGGAAATTTCGACCTGAAAAATGAACCTCGCGGTCGTCCGAAGACTGGTCGACAATGACGAATTAAAGGCGATTGTGGAAGCTGATGATACACAATCTACGGCTGAATTAGCAGCAGCTTTCGACGTTAGCGTCAAAACAATATTGGTCCATTTGCGTCAAATTGGCAAGGTAAAAAAGCTTGACAAATGGGTGCTCCACGAACTCAACGATCGCCAGCGCGAAGTACGCGTCGAGACGTGCCTTGCACTGCTCAACAGACACACAAATGAAGGAATTTTGAACCGCATTGTTAACTGCGATGAAAAATGGATTCTGTTAGATAACCGCAAGCGCTCAGCAAGTTGGTTGGATCCTGGTTCAGCACCTAAACAATGCCCTAAACGAAAACTTAACCCTAGAAAAGTGATGGTCACTGTTTGGTGGTCTAGCGCCGGTGTGATTCATCACAGGTTCTTACCAAACGGGGTGAGCATTACTGCAGATGTGTACTGTGAAGAACTGAACACAATGATGGAGAAGCTGGCACATCTCCAACCAGCATTGGTCAATCGCTCGTCTCCGCTGCTCCTGCACGACAACGCGCGACCTCATACTGCACAACAGACGGTCTCCAAATTGCAAGAACTGGGGTTGGAAGCTCTCCGTCATCCGCCCTACTCACCAGACCTTGCGCCTACAGACTACTACTTTTTCCAGAATTTGGATAACTTCTTGGCGGGAAAAAAATTCAATACCCGAGAAGCAGTACAAAATGCCTTTGAAGAATTTGTTGCCTCCCGTCCAGCTGATTTCTTTAAGAAGGGCATCAATAAACTGCCACTGCGTTGGCAAAGATGCATTAATTGCATGGGTGATTACTTTGATTAATACAAATAAAAATACATGAAAAAAAATTGTTAAAATTTTTTCATACAAAACGGCAATTTCATAGGTAAAGACCTATTAAATAAATTAGATTCCTTTTAAAATTTTACTATAAAAAAGATAAAAACGCAACGCAAGCCGCGAAAAAAATTTGCGATGTTTATGGACCTAGTGCAGTGTCTGTGAGAGAATTTGGTTTAAGCGTTTTCAATCCGGAAATTTTGATGTCAAAGATGCACGTCGCTCTGGTCGCCCTATTACGGATAAAATGGATGCCATTTTTGAAAAAATGGAGCAAGATCGGCATATCAGTAGTTACGACGTAGCTGAAGAACTGGGAATTGACCACAAAACAGATTTAGCGCATTTGAAAAATACTGGGTACACAAAAAAGCTCGATATTTCGGTACCTCACGAGCTCACTGAAAGAAACCTAATGAACCGTGTACTCATTTGTGATTCTTTATTACGACGTAATGAAACCGAACCATTTTTGAAGAAGCTGATAACTGGTGATGAAAAGTGGATCACGTACGACAAGAACGTGCGAAAAAGGTCGTGGTCAAAGGCCGGTCAGGCTTCACAGACTGTGGCGAAACCCGGGTTAACTCGCAACAAGGTGATGCTGTGTGTGTGGTGGGATTGGAAGGGCATTATTCATTATGAGCTGCTATCATCAGGTAGGACCATCGATTCTGAACTCTACTGTGAACAATTGATGAGATTAAAGCAAGAAGTTGAAAGAAAGCGGCCGGAATTAATCAACAGAAGGGGTGTGGTTTTTCATCATGATAGCGCTAGACCTCACACATCTTTAGCCACTCAGCAAAAATTTAGAGAGTTTGGCTGGGAGGTGTTAATGCATCCGCCGTATAGTCCTGACCTTGCACCTTCAGATTTCCACCTGTTTCGGTCTCTTCAGAATTCTTTAGGCAGTGTCAGGTTAACATCACGAGAGGACTGCCAAAACCACTTGTCGCGGTATTTTGATCAGAAGTTCCAAAATTTCTATAGCAATGGGATCATTTCCCTACCTACAAGATGGCAAAAAGTTATCGAACAAAATGGTACCTACATACTTTAGTTAAATGTAAATAAACTATATTAAAAAAAGTTTTGATTTTCTTAAAAAATGCAAAGAAACTTTTTTCCCAACCTATTATTTCTAGAAAAAAGACTCACAGAAATGGACCTGGAGATCTCCAGACCATAAGACAATGAATGAGATCGATTTCATACTTAGTATCAACCCGAGATCAGTGATGAATTTGGAAGTGATCAATGAAATAAAGTTTCCATCAGACCACGGGATGATAAGATGCTCTCTGAAAACCGAAAAAACAAAAATAAGTCGCAGAACATTCAAATCTCTACCTAATACACTAAAATCCACTCAAGAGAAAAACACGTACATTCAAAATCTGAAGAAAGAAATAAAAACCTTATAAGAATCCATAGAAGGCGTTGAAAACATACAGATCCGTAGCGATAAATTAGAAAAAACAATCAAAAACAGTATGAAGATAGACAAAGCTATAGAAAACATCAAGCTCAAAATCTTTAACGGAAAAACATTACTTATTATCTATATTTTCTGTAACTTATATGATGTACATAATAAAGACTAATCTATTCTATTTTTTTAATACAGAGACGGTCAGAGCTTTTGGCCACCAAGAATGAATCTAAGGAGATTAAAACGAACTTAAGGTACTATTCAAACAAACAAACAGAGCAATCAGGAAAGACTGAGACATTCAGAAGATCAACTATAGAAAGAAATATGGCAAAATACCGTAGCTTGAAGAGAGCACACAAAGAACTGTCAACACATAAAGATTGGATACAGGGACTTAAATGACGGAAAAGACGAATTGAGAATTAAAGGGAATATATTCCCTAAGAAATATTATTATTATAATATATAAGACATGCAACGACATTCTATTCTGCCCTATATAAAACACCCAAAGACTTGGAGCAGGAAGAAGAGCAACAGCATACACAGCTTGAGATAACCGATCAACTACCATCACCAAATCCAATAAATACAAGTGAAATACTATTCCATATCAAAAACTAGAAAAGAGCCCAGGTCCAGGCCAAATCACAAATGATGCGTAAAAAGTCGGGGCACCTTTATTAGGAGAATACTTGGTTCAACTTTATAACTTAGTACTGGAAACAGGACAAGTGCCAATCCGACATAATCCTACTCTACAAGAAAGAAAATCCACGTGACGTATGTGGCGTTCGTGGACTATTCAAAAGCGTTTGACAGCATAACACACTCATCTGTATGGGAAGCCTTAAAAAGCAATAAAATAGACGAAAAATACATTAATGTCATTCATAAAGAACATGTATTCCAAGAGTGTAAGTAGGGTAAAACTAGAGACGCGAGGCGACGAATTTATAATAGAAAGAGGAGTGAGACAAGGAGACCCCCTATGTCCAAAACTGTTTATAGCAGTGATGGAAGAAATATTTAGACAATGGAAAAACAATGGGATTTGGATAATAAACCGACCGACTTCGAAAAAAGAGGAGGTTGTTTTCAATTCGGTTGTATTTTTGTTTTACATATGTTACTGTTTTTAACCGACTTCTAAAAAAGGAGGAGGTTCTCAATTCTTATGTTTGTATTTTTTTTTTTATGTTTTTTCGCGCATAACTCCGTCGTTTGCCAACCGAATTGAAAAATTCTTCCTTCCAAATGGTCCCATTGAAATTTTATCAAAATCAGTTCAGTATTTTGGTTTTTAAATCCAAATAGCTGGAAAAAATTTGTGGAAAAATCATCCATGTATACAAAATTGCGTATTTTTGCTTTCCTGTGTTTTTCCAGTGGTGTTGTTAGATGTGGGGTACCACTAAAAAGTGAAAAATATTTTATTTTTTACAGTCGCTTTCTTTTTTTTGTGAAAAAGTTTTTTATTTTTTACTTAACCGCTCAGGCCCAACATGTGAAAATTCCCTAATATAAAGTAAATCTTATGTAATAGGTAAATAAACATTAAATTCGCGATTAATTCGCGACACACCGGTGTGTCGCCGGGGCCGGACAGAACTGTTTACCTTCTCACATATTTTTGTTTATAAGCTCTCTTTTATCTGTGAAAACTTATAATTGACCTTAATTTTGTTACTCTCTTTTGTGTGAAAAGGTTTAGCTGTAAGTTTTCCTAAAACTGTAAAATAAAATAAATAAAAGGTTAACACATCTCAGGTTTGCTGACGACATAGTATTATTCAGTGAAACGGCACACGGCCTAGAAACAATGATAGAAAGTCTTAATTCTGAAAGCCAAATAGTTGGCCTTTGTATGAATGCTTCAAAAACCAAAATTATGTCCAACAAGTATTAAAAAAACATAGAAGTGCAAGGAAAGTTAATAGAATATGTAGATAACTTTACCTGGGGAAGCAAACAAGCAATGAGGATGAAGTGAATAGAAGAATTAACATCACATGGAAAAAAATCTGGGCTCAAAAGGAAGTTTTAAAAGGTAACTACAGCATAAACATAAAAAAGACAGCAATTGAAACCTGCCTACTACCATGCTTACTATATGGGTGCCAAATATGGGTCTACACAAAAGCAGTGAAAACAAAAATAAGATCATGTCAACGGGCAATGGAAAGGAGGATCCTGAAGATAAGGAAAATTCAAAAGATCAGAAGCCAAGTCATTAGACAAAAAAACAAAACTATCAGATGCACTACAACTAGCTCTGAAATCAAAATGGAAATGGGCAGGCCACGTCGCAAGGCTCACTGACTACAGGTGGACATTCAAAACAACAGAATGGCCAGGGCCACAGGGAAAGAGAAAAGTCGGAAGACCAATGGAAAGATGGAAAAATGACCTGATCAAAGTGGCAGGTAAAAACTGGACGACAGAGGCAAAGAACAGAGAGGTGTGGAAGGAGATGGAGGAGGCTTATTATACCCTAAAGGGATCCATAATTTAAAATGTATTGTTTTTATGTATTTTAACTTAAATGTAAAAATTATGGAATAAAAAAAGCTTATTATTACATTATCCGTCTTACGAATTTTCGATCAGGTCACGTGTCCTGACGCGAGTTCAACATTTTTTACCCATCCCAAAAAGTGCACAACGCCGCTAAAGAAGATTTCACTTCAAAAAACACATTGAATGGATGTTGAAACATAATCAGTTGCTAAAAATGTGGAATTACAGTAACTATTACAAAAAGAACTAAATTAAGACTCAAACATTTCCAATACTTTGTCAGAGATTCTATTCCTTTGATGCAGATGTCTAAGCTTGCAGTTTTATGCTACGGCTCCATCTGCGTCTTAACGCGTAGATTAGCAACCAGCACCACCGAAATCAGCCGCACCGGCCTGGCAGTGCAGGATCGAGCGTCGTATCGGTGGGGCCAAAGCATTAATCGGCAAACTGATCTGCTTCAGGGAGGGCAACACTCACCCTAGAGTGATGCGCTTTGTGAGACGGGCGTTTTCGGGGACTAATATCAGCCCCCAAGACTATATGTCCTGTGTCACAGAGCACATCGACTTCCTGAAGCAGAAGGTGTATGCATGGTCAAACCGTATTCGTAGGTATAGGCGGCGAGTGGAGCAATACATCCAGAATCGCACATTCTGAAGTAATGAATGGTGGGTACATAGATAGGGCTTGGGAGCGACCGGAACAAAGTTTGACTGACACGCGCCTGCTGAATGATGAAACAATGTACTCATTTTGGCGCAGCATCTGGTCAGTGCCTGTCAGTCACACCGAAGGAGATTGGGTTCGAGAGGTCGAACGAGCGTGCGACCCAATACCAGAAATGGGGGCTATTACAATCAGCTCCTAAGATGTACCCCGTGCAGTCCGTCCGCTGCCTAACTGGAAGTCTCCAGGGCCGGATGGATTGCACAACTTTTGGATCAAGTGGTTACAAAGGTCGCATGCTTGTTTGGCATCTCGGTTCCAAACTGCCTTGGAGTCCGGCTCGCTGCCCGAATTCCTTACGACAGGAGTTACCCACCTGCTCCATAAATCTGGTAGCACCGCGGAACCCAAAAACTATAGACCGACAACGTATTTTCCGACGGTCTACATGGTTCTTACATCCATTTTGAGGGCTAAAATTAATAACCATATTAGCAGCAATAACATCATGTCTGCCTCTCAAAATGGTTGTAGGAATGAGTCCCGCGGTACTAAGGCCTCTGCCTCTAATCTTGCGGGCAGCGGGGCGGCGGCGGCGGTGGCACGGGAAGGGCAGAATATAATGCGTAAAATCCAATGGACTGGCCCTCGAAAACGGGGCGGGCAACGATCGGTGAGCTCCAGTCAAGCGGTGCCCTCCCGCGCGTCTGCATTGCAGTGTTGTGCAATTTATTTTTGTGACGTGTCCAAATGTCCTCGAACGTGCTCTAGCGTCAAGTATTTTTTCTGCGGGAGATATAGGTACCTCTATATCGTTTTGGATTAATATCAGACTCTAAATCGCCCTTGATAGCTTCAAGACAAGAATATTGTTACGAGCTTAGGGTTCGTGACAGTAAAAACAGCCGATAAAATAACCAGACACTTTAATTAATCAACACTAATTACAACTTTTAAACTCACTAATTATTACACACAATTGCACTACTGATCACTTTAATTCGCAGTTGAAGATCGTTCTCGAAGTTGTCGCTTGTATCGCAAATTCAATACTGACTCGGTCGCAGGCTATGCGGGCCTTATATAGGTCGGCAGATAATTCCAGAACCTGCTTGTATAGAAACATCGAGAAAGTTCGAGTACATACCGGTCCCGACTAACCAGTTATCGAAAACTAGAATGTTCTAGCATCGAAATGTCTAGAAGGATCTTGACTCTACTAGTTCTGCTACTCGATACTAGATGGCGCTAGTAGTAAGTTTTAACGTTATGTACCCGGCATTAATTCTGGCGCGTAACAATATAGTCAAAAGTTTCTACACTAATTCTGGTGTAGTCGTAGGATTTGTCAGGACATTGTCTCTGTTCTTCATAATTTCGATAAAACTCGCCTTATCTTTTCCTTGCCCTATAGTAGGGATTCTTCTTTTGCCCACAATAAATCGAGAGTTAGGAATGAATAAAAAAGATGTCGCCGTTGTTCAGACATTTCGTTCGCGAATAAAAACAAATATCTCGACGACACAACCACGAACACAACACTACGCCGCTATATTGCAATGCGATCTGCTCGCTGGTTTCGAGAACGGGTCTGCGTTGCCCGCTCCGATACCGCGCCACTGCCCGCAAGATTCGAGGCAGAGGCCTAAAGAGCTACTCCTAATTGATACGGCCATTAGCCAATAGGTGCGGCGTTCCCGAAAGGATCTGTCGACATGTTGGATAGACTATAACAAGGCCTATGACTCGGTGCCTCATACATGGCTCATGAGGGTGCTAGAATTGTATAAAATTTATGCAACGCTACGCACCTTCCTGATGTCATGAGGCAATGTTGGACAGTCCTTCGCTGTTCTTGCTGGAGAATTCAGGACTAGGCTACCGGTGGAGAAGAGGTGGTCAGCTCATATCGCACCTCCTGTACATGGATGACTTAAAACTCTTAGCTCCTAACAATTTGCAACTGATGAAGCTACTAAAGGTAATAGAAACCTTCAGTAGCGCCATCAGGATGGAATTTGGTGTGGACAAATGTGCGGTCATGCATGTAAAGCGAGGGGAGATTATGGAATCCGTGGGAACCCAACTGTCGGATTCCATACAACTTAGGTCCCTCTCCTCAACCGAAACTTACAAGGATTTGGGTATGTCTTATTATTTTTGCACTGTATAAATGACAGCAGTAGCCCTACTGCTTTCGAAATAGTGACTTCTTGCTGTATGCTGATGACCTCAAAATATTTAGGAAAATTTTAAAGATCGATGATTGTTATCTCTTACAGGATGATCTCAATAGGTTATCTGTATCTGACTATTGTAAAATAAATTAGTTAAAATTAAGTATAGCTAAATGTAAGTACATGAATTTCACTATGAATAAAAACATCGTTAGTTATAATTATTCTCTTTGCAATGAACTGCTTCTTAGAGAGACTCAGATCATGTGTATCTTATTGGACTGTAAATTACACCTTAATCTACTCATAGATAAGATTATTGCTAAGGTATATCAAATGTATCATCTTGTAATGAGATCATCGCTAGACTTCAAGCGACCAGCCACTTTCCTGTATCTATTCAATTCTATAATCCGACCACAAATTGAGTATGCCTGTATGATATGGGACCCTTACTATGATAAATGCAATCTCGCCTTAAAAAAAGTACAGCGCAAGTTTTTAAGATCAATGCAGTTTAGATGCCATTATAGAACGTAGTTCATATATTGAGTCCTTGGATAGGTTTAATCTTCTCACGTTGGAATCAAGGCACTTCTTGCTTGAAACAATGATGCTTCATGATCTGTTGCACAATAGAATTAATGGCTCTGTTATAGTTAACAATTTATTTTATGTTGTGCCCAAAACAGTTATATGGCGAGAGTCGCGCGTCTACCCGCTCTTTGCTACGACACCTTGTCGTACACATGCGGGTGAAAGGGCGCCTCTCCATAGAATGGTCAAAACCTATAATGAACATTTTTTCAACATAGACATTTTTGCTTTAGACCGCCAAAAATTTTAAAAAAACTTTTAGTTAATAGTCTGCATTATTTGTGTAACTAGTAGTATTTGTGTTGTCTAGTGTTTGTTTTGTTTATAGCAAGTACCATTAGCCATAAGTTAAGTAA
This sequence comes from Melanchra persicariae, assembly GCA_947386135.1. Classification (NCBI taxonomy): domain Eukaryota; kingdom Metazoa; phylum Arthropoda; class Insecta; order Lepidoptera; family Noctuidae; genus Melanchra; species Melanchra persicariae. The sequence continues at coordinate 310,119 of OX376655.1, read as the reverse complement.
CGTACATTGATTTGTTTTTTGTCTCTTCCTTCGTTGTTTTAATATTATTCTGTTTGTCTTCTTATTTATGTTGTTGTAAGTTAAAATATTGTGTCTACACTGTATCATTAAGCTAAGTAATCTGTGGAAACGTCGCGCGTCGTGGATCCTACTTTTAATTTATAGTAATATTTATTGTAACACATATTGCACAATTGTTTGTTTTCCCTAAATAAATAATGTCGGAAGCGTTAGACATCAGTGCTGCTGAAGTGCTGACGTGAAACAATCGTTGAAGGAGCGCTTCTTTGGCCGCCTGAACAAAGTACTTAACAGTCTTTTATCAGGCGGAAACAAGGTGCGCGCCTTTAACGGTTGGGTCATGCCGGTATTAATGTACTCTTTCGGCATACTCAAATGGACTCAGACGGAACTCGACACCCTGGATAGGAGGGTACGCTCACTGTTTACTGCAGATCGGATGCATCACCCACGGTCATCGGTGATGAGGCTGTATATCATGCGAAGTGCTGGGGTCGTGGCTTCTTAAATGCTAAGACCCTGCAAAACCGCGAGGTATGCAGCCTTAGGGACCATTTCCTTGAGGTCGACGTGTGTATGCATCAAGATGTGGTAGCGGACAAAGGCCCCTTACCGCGCTCTCCTTGGCTAACGAGAACTGGCGCAAACCTGTGGTATTAGATACTAATGATGGCAGAGCAAGGAGTTTCACGGTCGTTTTTATCGGGTCCTACTTACATGGGCCCGATGTAGACTTTTTAGCGTCCGTAGCCTGGCTGTGTTTTGGTGACCTCTTCGGGGAAACCGAAGGTTTTTTCCGGGAGAAACAATTCGCCACATTATCTCTGGTTGTTCTCGTCTTGCTAACGGAGAGTACTTACATATACACAACCTTGAAGCCAGGATTACCCATCAGCAACTTGCTCTGAAATACTCTCTTGTAGAATCGGAGGTGCTGTACTACAGGTATGTGCCCGACCCAGTACTCGATAATGGTAGTATCACATTGTACTGGGATCGGTCCATCATCACTGACAGGACTATTGTTGCCAATAAACCTGAGATAGTGGTGGTGGACCGAATCGAGAGGCGTGCAATGATTGTAAACATAACCGTTCCGCATGACGAGAACCTCGTGAAAGCCGAGAAACCAGGCTGTATCTCATGAACTGTGATAGTTAGACAGTTGAAATTTTCACAGATGATGTTTTTCTGTTGTCGCTAAAACAACAAATACTAATAAAAACAGAATAAAATATGTATTTGAGGGGGCGGCTCCCACACAACAAACGAACAAATTTTTTTGCTCGTTTTTGCTCGATATTGACAACGGCAAAAGGTAGACAATTGAAATATTCACTGAATATTTAGTTATATATTTACGTTAAAAATAAAAAATAAAACAAATATTTAAGGGGGACTCCGATACAACAAACGTGATTTTTTTACCGTTTTTTTTTTATAGATAATGGAACCCTTCGTGCTCTCTTCCGACTCGCACTTGGCCGGTTTTTCTTGTATAGTATCTATTAACATCATTGGGAAATAGATTCCCATTAATAAATAGATTTCATTGTGCAACATTGCATAGCTTGCAATTTGGTAGGATATAATGTTTTAATTGTAATCATGTCAGTGAGGTGTACTCACAGATGAGATTTAGTGAGCAGTGCTACATAAATATTGGGTGTAATACACAGGTACAACGCGGTGGCGCCGCTAGGCCCGCTGCGCGAGCGCGCGTTGGGCGCGGGGGAGCGCGCGCGCCGCTACTTCGCCGCGCCGCCACCCGCGCCCGACGCGCTCGCCGACGCCGAGCTGGCGCAGCGCACCAGCGCCTTCCGTGACATGCTCGCTCAAAATCCCACAGACGAAGCTCTGTGGTTACGGTTTATCGAGTTTCAAGTATGTTACTTTTGGGTTCGAGGAGTTCGGTTGAAATGGATTCGCGGTCGGCGCTGTAGTGTGGAACGGTTGACAGGAGCGGTCGCTTGACGCCGACGCGGCGCTGGCGGCGGCCGGCGAGGCGGCGGCGCAGCTGCGCGGCTGCCGGCGCGTGCGGGCGGCGCTGTACCGCGCGCGCGAGCTGGCGCTGCCGCCGCAGGCGCGCCTCGACCTGCTGCGCCAGGACCTGGCCACCCTCGGTCAGTACAGGACGCACGTCTGTGCTGATGTCACATCATCCTCCGCTAACAATTATTGTTGGAAATCACATAAACTACTATAATTTACTTTACTATTTAAAACGATAACGACGATTACTACGACGACGACGACGATTTATGATTAAAACGATTAATGAAATGAAACGCACGTGGTGTACAGTCTGTCAAGAAAGTCATGAAAAGAATGTTTTGGGAACTACTATTTTAGCTAATACTGGCAACACTAAATAATAATAAAAACTGAGTACCTCAACTGTCACTTCGTGGCTTTGTGGTCTATTTTCTATGATTTTTAGTGGTATTTCGAGTTTTTTTAAGCGTGTGACCGTTTCGAGATAAAATGAATCGAAATGTTTATAAAAACGGTACGAGACAAATTATATTTAAAGTGTTTCAAGAGTGTATGGCCGTATTTCAAGCTGGGACGAGTAAAGACAATGTTTACGGTCGAACAGCAAAGTTAACCGGTACGTAAATATATTTAAATGTTGAACACAGTAAAGGAAATTATAATCTCTTGTCAATCTTCTGTTTTTAAGTAAAATTTGCCTTTTTTAATCATTGTTTATATTTCGTTGAGGTTATGATTTTATTTACGATTTATTATACTACCACTTAACGGTGTTGATGCTTTTGTGTTACTTTTAAGAGATGTTTAAGGTATTTGTTATTTAACATGTCTTTATTGATTTCAGGTGCTTCTGAAAGCACAATTCGACGCATAGTTGACGAATAAATTAATGCATATCACTCTATTACAACAAACAAGGTATATGCCTCCTTACCATTGTGATTTAAATCCTATAGAGTTAGTGTGGGCAATAGTAAAAAGGCGAATTGCACAAAAAAATGTTTGTGGTCAAAATTTTGCGAAGTTGACTGAAGAAGCATTTAACTCAGTAACTCCACAAGAATGGAAAAAACTGTGTTGACCATGTCATCAAAATCGAAGATGAATATTTTGCCCGTGGATTAACTCTCTGTAATGATAGAGACAGATTTGTCATCTCGGTTAGCGACGATAGTTCGAGTGAATCTGAAGTCAGAAGAGTATGAATTTAATTATGCAGGAGTTTCAGGCAACATTTCGGGAGTTGAATACCTCGCCAGTGATGATTTGGATTCTCAATAATAAAAAATATATTTTATAAATGCTTTTTTTTTGTGCATTTAGAATATTGATATCAGCTCAATTAAGCTGATATCGATATTCTATCAGGGTCATGTTGAGACGGCAGCGCTGCAGCGCAGAGAGGCGAACCATCGAACTTTGTGGTAGATAAATGTTAATAACTCTGAAAGGGCGAAATAAATATTCTTAGTACACACGCATAATTGTATTATTTCTAATTAACAAAATTATAAAAAAAATCAGGCAATAAACATCACCAACAAACTATAGAAAACATAACTATTAGAATGTCATTTGAATGGAAATCAGTTGAAAGAGGTATGTTTTTCACCACTACCAATGAATGTCAAAACTCTTTTTTTGCACCTCAAGTGTCGGAAATAAGATAGATGAGTGTCAGATAATCCACATGGCAATAAAGGGACAATAATAATAAATCAGTAATTAATTACTATTTTATTAAAAAAGTATCAAATTCTTTCAGTCGACATTTTTTCGATTGCATGACTTGCACTCATCGCATACTGACGTGCCCATCAATGCATAATACAAACAAAATAAATTAACGTTTGCATAAAAAGTGACCTAGTTTTAGTGTATCAGCGCGTTATACAGACTTTTAAAGTGTAATAAGTTGAAATAATGATCTAACTGGGTTGTATTATATTTTTTAATATGGAAGGCAGCCCTTTTAATCGGAGCGGGATGACGCGACGCAGCCCCCCACCAACACCTACCCCGACACCGCCCCAACAACCGAGCCGAGACCAGGAAGACAGGGTCCTTGAAGCTGTTGCAACTCCTGAAATCCAACGCTGGATGAGTATGATTGAGCAGTATTTGAACGAGATTTGTGCTATTACTTCGGAAGGAAAATTGAACACAGAGCAGAAGCTGAAAATCGGCAGCCTGTGCAGAAAAGTTGGACATGGCACTTCGCAAATGGCTGTCCAATACCAATCGCTCAAACAAAATGCCTATCAGTCACATGAATCCCTGAAAACTTTGACCGAAGCTCGAGACCTAAAAGACTGCGTAAAGGAGATGCAGCGGACGATCCAAGAGTCCTGTGCGAAGCAGGGAGCAACTGTTTCGTCCTTTGCAGACATGGTAAAGAAGGGAGCCAACAGCTATGTTCGTCCCAATACCGTTAGTTCTGTGGCTATTTATCCCTGCGACAATTCCAAGACAAGCGACGAAACAAAAAGCATTGTCAAAAAAATTATATGCCCTGGAGAAATGAAGCTCAAAGTTCGTGGCGTGCGCAATATAGGGAAAGGAGGACTTATTATCAGCACGGAGACCAAAGAGGACCTCGAGAAACTTAAACAGACAGTCCAACTCTCTTCGTCAGGGCTCACCATTGACGAACCTAAAAAGCGTAAACCGCGTATTATAGTATTAGGAGTTCCTGCGACAATGGCTGAAAACGATGTTTTCAAATGTATTTATGACCAAAATTTGGCTGACAAACTGCCAACTATGTCCATGGATACATTTTTGACCTCGAGTAAACTTAGCCATAAATCTGGAAGGAAAGACGCTGAGAACTGCAATTTCATAATAGAAGTCCCAGCTGTCGTTCGAAAGGCCCTCATTTCACAGGACAGAATTTTCATAAATTGGACGTCCTGCCCAGTGCGAGACTTCACTCTGGTAACGAGATGTTACAAATGTCAGCAGTACGGTCATTCGGCCAAGACGTGCAAAATTGCTGCTGCTATATGCGGACATTGCGGTGAAGAAGGTCACAAAATCGAAGAATGCAAAAGGAAAGACGAGCCGCAAAAATGTGCTTCATGCTTGCGGTTCAAAAAACAGGCCAATCATAAGACGGGAGATCCAGAGTGCCCAGCAAAAAAATCTGCAGTGACCAGGTACATCAACTCCATTGATTATGAAGGCGCCTAAGAGCGCCACTTACATCTTTATATTCTAGACTTAATTTATTCTCCAACACCTTTTATTTTACTTTTGTGTTTTAATTTTTACTGTCTTAATTATGATTAATAATGTAATTGATGATTTAGATAATTTCTCTGTATCCGAGTCTAAGGTTTGTGAAGCTGAAAACTGCAAACGATATCTATCCGGCTACAATAACCCATTAACCTTACTAACACAAAACATTCGCAGTGTTTATAAGAATTTTGATAACTTTAGCATATTTCATCAACGACTACACATAAACTGTGATATTATTGTCTTGACCGAATGCTGGCTTGCCAAACATTATAACATACCACTAATTCCGGACTATAATATGTACAGAAGTAATGTTAATATTAATCAAAACGATGGAGTGATAGTTTATGCAAGAAATCTTCTGAATGTCTCTGTTGAGGAACCTGATATACAGGACTGTAACAGTTTGTTGGTCAAAATTGATTCAGATTTTGCAATATTAGCAATATATCGGCCCCCGTCTTTTAAAAATACCAAAAATTTCACTGATTCTCTCAATGACACATTGCAGACCCTGTCACCCTTCAAAAACATTATTTTAATTGGCGATATCAATATCAATATTCTTTCAGGAAGTTCTAGTAATGCACCCGCTCAGGACTACCTCAATTTATGCGCCTTTCATGGCCTACTCCCTGCACACAGTTTTCCGACACACCAAAGTGGTTCTTGTTTGGACCATATCATGCTTAAAACCGATTTTCCCTCGCTTGCACTTGTTATTAATTCAACAATAACCGATCACAATGCTGTCCTACTAGCTCTTAATTGTAAATTACCTAAACCTAACACTCGCACAATTTCAAAATTAAACATAAATAGACTTGAAGAAGATTTACGCGTCATCGATTTTGATCCAGTCTACAACTCCGCTGACCCGCAGTTTTGTATGTTGTATGTGATTGAAAATGTACGACATGCTATTCAGAAAAACACTGTCATATCACTGTTGAGTAACAAAAATCGCAATCTGAAACCTTGGATCACAACCGGTCTTATCCGGTGTATGAAACATAGGGATAAACTACACTTAAAAGCTAAATCTAATCCAGACAATGCAATACTGCAACTTTCGTACAAAAGATATAGAAATTTTTGCAATGACCTCCTGAGGAAACTTAAACACAGCTATGATAAAAGTGAACTGGAAAAGGCTGGAAAAGACAGTAAAAAAATTTGGAGACATATTAAAAATGTAACATTTAGTACGTCAAAACAAAATGAGTCATCTTCAGGTTTATTACAAGCACACGCGTCACAGCTGACATCTGCTAACATGGCAAATAATTTCTTTGCAAATGTCGGAAAGTGCCTGGCAGAAAATGTTCCGAAACAATCACTTTCCACACATTGCCTGACAAGCACTTCCACATCTAGCACCACCCTAACATCATTTGCGCTGCTACCTACTGATGAGACTGAGGTGGAAAATATAATTATGACCCTGAGAGACGACTGTGCAGTTGGATGGGATAACATACCCAATAAGATTCTAAAACAGTTCAGGCATATTTTAATTCCGCCACTGACTTATATTTTCCGCATCTGTCTATCATCGGGACTTTTTCCCGAGTGCCTAAAAAAAGCAATTGTTATTCCTGTCTATAAGTCAGGCAGTAAAGAGCAAGTGACAAATTATAGACCTATTTCTATACTGCCTGGTATGTCTAAAATATTGGAGAAAATAATTAATAAGAGATTGTTCGACTATCTGGAGAATAAATCAATTTTATCCGAGCGGCAATTTGGATTTAGACCTAAATTATCAACAGCCGATGCCGTACATCATTTGACTGACTATCTATCACAAGAACTTGACAGGGGTAACACCACAGTAGGTATTTTCCTGGACCTCGCCAAGGCTTTTGACTCCGTTTCCATTCCCATTCTGTTGCGCAAGCTTGAGACCATAGGTGTCAGAGGCTCCCAACTGAAATTATTTAGAAGTTTTTTAGAAGATCGTACTCAGTGCGTAAAGATTGGCAATGTTCTCAGCGCTGATAAAAAAAACACGTCATTTGGTGTTCCACAAGGAAGTATCTTATCATCTTCCCTTTTTTTAATTTACATTAATGACCTTTGCAATCTAAAGCTGGGACATGGCATAATCGTATCTTACGCTGACGACACTGCCTTACTTTTTTCAGCTGACTCAGAAAATGAAGTGTTCAAACATGCGCAACTCGGATTTAATATTGTAAATAATTGGCTTCAACATAATTTATTAACCCTAAACGCTGATAAGACAAACTACATTAAGTTTTCGATGCGCAAACAAATTCCAAATATTGCACCAACGCTGTATGCTCATTGCTGCTCAACCCCGACTGATATTGCGTGTATGTGTCCAAATATTAAAGTAACTAACACAATAAAATACTTAGGCGTAATTTTAGATGAAACCCTTTCTTTTAAACAGCATATAGAAGCTTTAAACAATAGAATACGTAAGCTAATATTCATATTCAAAAAGCTACGATATATTGCAGACCCAATAATAATTAGACAAGTATACTTTGCTCTATGTCAATCAATTCTGACCTATTGCATTACCTCGTGGGGTGGGGTAGGTAAAACTCTATTACTACCCATCGAGAGAGCGCAAAGAGCGATCCTCAAGGTGTCCACTAGCCGTCCTTTCCTTTTTCCAACTAACCTTCTCTATAAATCCTGTGATGTACTAACAGTCCGACAGTTATTCATAATGAGCACGGTGCTAAAACAACACGCAGCCCTCCCCTATCGCATTGAAGCTACTAAAAAAAGACGGAAAGATATGGTTTGCCCTAATAAACCTACAAAACATGCTTTCACAACAAAATTTCATGTGTTCCTTGGACCACTGCTCTATAACAGACTTAACGCAACAGCAGACATATTTTCCCTAAATTACATTAAGTGCAAGAAAGTTGTCAAGGAAACTCTTCAAAGTATGTCCTATGATGATACAGAGGAGTTATTAATAGTTCTAAAATAAAGATTGTCTTGATTTCTAAGTATTTTAATAATGTATTTAAGAGTATGAGTCTAAGATGTTAGGAAATAAGTATTTTATAATATTATTTACACCTTATATAAGCCTTTTAACTTATTACCTAAGATAAATATAAGTAGATCGTTAAGTATTATGCTTCCATCAATTGAAAAATGTAATCTCTTCTCGCCTGAAACACAGGATTACCTAGCTCAGGCACATAACACGTGTGAACTTGACATAGATTTAAGCAGAACTGTATTTATTGTGTACCTTATTATTTTGAATAAACTTTATTATTATTATTATTATTATTATTTATAGGGATACCATGTAAATGATGGTGGCGCCCTCCTTTTTTTTCATGACTTTCTTTACAGACTGTAAATTTTCCTCTATACATTTCGTCCTGATTGCCAATTTAAATAAGCAGGCGTTCAAATTTAGATTTTTTTATTTTCAAAATTACTTTTAGACCTGTGGCCGCATCTGATTCTGCTTTTGGTACGTTCGAGCTTATTGCCGGAACATTGCTACGCTACTTTCTTCATACTTAGATAGTAAAACGAATGATGACATGAAACCCCTGCGGCGTAAATGTTCCTCTATAAATTTTGTCGTGATTGCCAATGTTATAAAATAAGCAGGTATTCCAAATTTTGAATTTTTATTTTCAAAATTACTTTTAAACCTTTGGCCGCATCTGATTTTGCTTTTGGTATGTTCGAGCACATTGTCGGAACATTTCTACGCTAATGTTTGCTCAGATTAAAAATACACCCGTCATTCTGATATCAGCCTGACGGCTCACTAGCTTTAAATTTTACGCACATTCCTCACATTGCCAGAACATTGCTTTCATGTGTATAGAATCACTGTTTTTTGACGTACACTCGTCATCGTGATGTTCACCATTTACGTATATCAAAAACAAAGTAGGCCCCTTAAATACTTCCTTGGGGATCACCAAAAGTCGTGGTTTTTTGGTCCGCGCTGTGAACATTGCCAATCTTCACGCACTGGGTATGGTCTACTATGATACTTTTGAAGAGTTTCAGCTGTTTCTTATGTCTACTACCTCAAGTTTGCGCAACAGAATAGGAATACAAATAGTGTGAAAAGCCTTGACGAGGTCCAGGAAAATTCCTGCAGTGTGCTTACTCGATTATTGAGTTGTTGAGCCTCTCTTGCCCTTTGCGTTCTTGTGCTAGATAGTTAGTCAGATGATGTACAGCATCGGCAGATGAAATTGAAACTTTAGGTCTAAATCTAAACTGACTCGCTGACAAAATTGATTTATTATATTATTATTTATTTTATTTTTGTTTATAATTTTCATGTATGCTATTGTTTTATTGTAACTTTAAAGTACTTACCTATTTGCTCATGTAATAATATTGTGTTATAGAAGTAATTTTAATTAATATTTGTAATGTTTTCCGTAATTCTTGTGAATTTCTAATCAATTAATGATATACAACTTCACTTTGATTTTGCTACATAAGTATGTAATATGTTGTTTATTGAAACAAAAAACCAAGTTGTTGCTCTGTAAAGAGAAATTTTGTAAAATGACATGAATGGATCACAAGTGTTGGTAAAACATGAATTACTTCTACACATAAGTACAAACTATTATTACTTAGGTACTAACCTGTAAAGAGAAACAACATTAAAAGCTATTGCTTCAAATCTCTTCAAATAATATTACTGTTTCACAATTTTCAATCTGAAATATTTTAAGACGTTTTACAATACCAGAGAGAAATCTTTTATCTATAGAACGAGCATGGTGCCAGCCTGCTGGTGCTGCCACCACCATAAGTCAAAGTTAAAGCGCGTACAATTCAAATTTAATGAAGGGTGACAGTGCTTCATTTACAAATATTTATTATTTTTACATGTGGCTACACTTATTTTCTTTTTAATATGTCTACTGCGTGTTCGAGCGTATGGCACCCGTGGGCTGCAGCTGAAAATCAGCGTTAGGTGGTAATACCGGTGGCTCAGCATAATGTCAGGTGGCAACAATAGTGTTGCCACCTGACATTATTCTGAGCTGAGGCCCTTTTGGCACAATATTGTATTTTTGTTTTAACATATTATCTCTTCTATTTGTAATGTGTTTTTTATTGTGCCAATAAATGCAATTTTCTTTCTTTCTTTATCCTTCAGATATTTTAACAACCTTTTTAGCTTTAGTTGTATCTAGTATAAAATGTGGTACTTTCAGGGGCGGGCGGCGGCAGCGGCGGCGGCGACGCGGGTGAAGAGCTCACCGAGCTGTGGCTGCGCGTGCTGGCCGGTGCGGGCACCGCTGGCCTCGCCGAGCTGGAAGCTGCCGCCGTCGCCGCGCTGGCCGCCACGCGCGCGCAGCCGCTCGCCTACCCGCACATCCTCTACGTGTACGGTGAGTAGTGTGGTAGAGCCGCGCGGGCAGCCCGCCCCTCGCGCCGCTCACCGCCCGTTCGACTGTTGCAGGCGCCCAGCTGCGCGCCGCGGGGCTCTGGGAGCGCCTGGTGCTGCTGCTGGAGCTGGTGTGCAGCATGAACTTCCCGCCTGCCGCCTTCCCGCCGCGCGTGCTACCCGAGCGCCTCAGGTTCCAGGAGCGCCAGCTGCAGCACTTCGAGGATAAGGTATTCGTTTACAAGTTTTTCAATTCGAAATCGAATAGGCTAGCGAAATAAACGAACCGAACAATATCGTGTAACTCCGGGGCAGGTGACCAGCAGCGGGCTGCCGCTGAGCACGATGTGGGTGCGCGTGGAGCGCGCGCGCGCCGCGACGCACTGGCGGGTGTGCGCGGCGGGTGAGGGGGGCGAGGGGGGCGCGGGGGCGGACCCGCAGCGCGCCCCCGCGGCCGCCGACGTGGCCGAGCTGCTGCGCCCGTGCGCCGGGCCCTGCGCCGCCGCGCTGCTGCTGGTGCACGCGCTGCGCCTGGCCAAGGTGCCGTTGCTGCCGTGCAGCGGCTACGCGCTGGCGGCCGCCGACGCCGCCAACGGGGCGCTGGGCGACGCGCTCGAGGCGGAGGGCGCGGAGGGGCTGCTGGCGCTGCTGCGCGCGGGCCGACGCCTGCCGCGCGCGCACGCGGCCCGCGCTGCGCCAGCGCAGGCGGCGCGGCTGGTGGCGCTGTTCCTGGACCCGCCGCACTACTTCACGAACGACGCGGGTGAGTGCGCGGGCCGCGTGTGCTCCTAGTCCCGCTGGCCCGCTGACCGAGCACGCTTGCAGGCTACCTGACGTGGCTGTCGGCGCTGTGGGACGCCGGCTGCGGCTGGCTGACGGGCGAGCGGCGCGTGGCGCTGCTGTGCTGGCGCCTGCGCTGGCTGCACGCGCTCATGCTGCTACTGGACCCGCAGGTCAGCTACACCTACAACATGTGATAGTCAATATTACGAGCGATGAGCAAAAAAATACTGGTTTTGGTGTTCCCCAAGGAAGCATATTAGGTCCAACCCTTTTCCTGGTTTATATTAACGATTTGTGCAATTTAAACATTAAACAAGACAGTTTCATATGCTAACAACACGGCCTTAATATTTACCGCTAAAACCAGTAACGAATTGTACGAATACGCTCAATTAGGTTTCAACACTGAGTAATTGGCTTCAAAGTAATTTAGGTACTAACATTAAATGCTGACAAGACAAAATGTATTTTCATTTTTTCTCCATTTAAAAAACTACGAGCTATTGCGGATTCATAATTAATCTACCAAGTTTATTTGACCCTAGGTCAATCTGCAATCCAGTACCGTATCACTTTATGGGGTGGAGTACCCAAAACTCACTTACGGAAGAGCTCAGAGAGCCATTTTAAAAGTGGCCAATTTCCATCCCTTTCTCTATCCCACAGTTCTGCTATAAAAATCCTGTAACATACTGACTGTTCGCCAGCTTTTCATTATACACTTAGTATTAAAACAGCACACCATGCTTTCGTACAACACTGAAAATACTAATAAGCGACGGAATGATATTGTATGCGATTCAAATGCGTTCAAAAAATATGTTTTTGTAAAAACATTTTTTACATTTTCAGGTCCTTTTCTGTACAATAGGTTAAATTGTTTTTTTTTTTTTTCATCCTTTTGTTTACTACAATCTGTTGCCGTGCTGGAACATTGGATAGTATGTTTGTTGGGTATGTCATGTCATGCTCGGAATGTGGCCTGTGTCGGGGTACGTAGCAAGGTGTCGGTGTTATTGAGGAGAAACAAATGTTTATGTTGAACACAATTTATTGATTCACTCTCAAACTGATCTTAATGTTAAAGTGTTAAATGAAATGTTGATATAATGTTAGAATACACCCGGCTAGCGCGGTAGACCAAAGTGCACTAAATCTAATGTCAAGTTGTAAGTATTAAGTGTGTTTAATTAGACATTAAAATTTGGTCAACGCGTCACGCCGATATTGCTAACTAAGGTGTTCGGTGAAAACACCGAACAGCCTGTGTCACATCCTACTTTATTTTATTGAAATTTAAGTGTGTCCTGCGGTGTTTTCCGTTTCAGTCTGCGATTTGTCTGGGTTTCATCCATCAGTAGTTTCGCCAAGGGGTTGGGGTGGTTTGTGATCCGTTTCTTATAGCATTTTGTATGATGTTGGATTTCCTGTCTAACTGTATTGACTTGTAGATAAATTGATTAATAAGTATCTATAAGTTAAATTATTATAGCTGTAAAAAGACAATTGTAAAATATTTACTAAGCGTCTCTTACGGAGAGACAGAAGATCCTTTTTGTCTGTAAATAAAACATGACTTGTCCATTAATTTTAGGTTTTAAGTATAGGCAATAACATTGATCCATTGTTAATTTATTATTTTTCACACCACCTGATCGAAATCGTCAAATTATATTATGTCATGCAAACCTAACCTAAAATGAGTCATTGTAAGCCGGGGGCACAGCCGGGCAATAATGTTGTACTGGATTTCATTATAACCCGCCGGTTAATAATGTGATTTAAATTTGGAACCTCATCTGTCAGCTAAATTGGCGGTATAATACTTACAACGCCCTCTGGCGTCGAAACCAGATATGGTGCCGCTCATTTGGAACACGTGTTTCGTGCGCAGCTCAAGGATCGCGTGCAACGTAGCAGTGAAAACCTACAGCAGTGGGCCCTTGAAGTGGAGAAGCTGGTTCGAAAAGCATACCAGTCTGTATCTGCGCTCATTGAAGGGAACCTGGTGCAGGCATTCATCGACGGCATCCGCGACCTTGAGGTTAGAGCTGCTGTGAGGCTTGGGCACCACGGGACGCTTAAGGACGCCTTGGCTCGTGCACTGGAGGTGAAAGCTGTGCGGCAGGATCACCGTTCCCATCGCGTCAGAGAGGTTGCAGCAGCTACAGTTCGCGACCGTGTTAAAGGATACAGCCCTAGGTGCTATGGATTTGGGGAAAGGGGCCACCTTCTATCCAGTTGCCCTAAGCGAACTGCAGATAGGGAAGATAACCGATCTCCAGAAGGTAGGGCGGCTAACAGCACCACCCAGCAACAGCAGGGAAACGAGTAAAAGCTAGGACTGCGGGGCGGGTGCTGGCTGATGTTCAAAGAGCCCCAAGGATTTGGATCTCACAAACCCACGATGGGAATAGCCTAATCATCAAGGGCGAGGTCAACGGAACGCCATGTAAGCTGACTATAGACACTGGAGCCTCACGCACGGTTGTCAGTTCCCAACTTGTAAGTCGGTTCCTTGGGGACTCCGTATACAATCGAGAGCGCATTAATTTGGTAACAGCCACCGGTCAGCGCATACCCGTCCGAGGAGAGAAAGAGATGGGATTGAAGCTAGGCAACAGATTCTACCTGTATAATGTTATTGTGGCTGATATAATGGACGATTGCATCCTGGGCCTAGAGGAAGAATTGTTGTGAGATCGGCAAGGAGTTCTGAAATGTGGACAAGAGGAACTTTTAATGGAAGGGGCCTTACCAGGAAATGTGTACAGCTTGAAGAAGATTGTTCTTCCTCCGATATCGGAAACGACTGTGCCGGTTAGTCTTCCTCGGAATCCTGGGCAGACTAATCGTTGTGTACTCGTGGAAAGGGTAGACTAGACAATGATCTTCCATGGAAAGTGGCACGAACTTTAGTCAGAGCCACTGAAATCTGTGCTGAACCTTTGTGATACGGAATAAACGCTAGAGAAAGGCCCGTTGATTGGTACTTGCGAGGAAGTGGATTGGTTGCGTCAATGCCAATATCTATCAACTGGGACCATTAGCATGGAGGCATAAACAAAAGTGACCACACTTTTAGAATACTGTCGCAGCGCTCTGATTTTCTGTGAAGTCAATAACCACTGAGATAGAAGGTAATATGTCACCATCATTATTAAGGCATCTGGGACAAATTTTCATGAAATTTTCAAACTTAATAGTACTTTCTGTAAAGAGTAGTGCTTGACGCTATGGTGGCCTAACACTCCCTTCTCGTATTGATAGGATATGGTTTAGATGGTAGAAGTTAAAGTCTCGAATTGTAAGGGAAATAGCTATATTTTAAATCACTATAACACTAACTTAGTTACAAAATAAATGGTAATGGTAGGTATGGTTTTGAGTACGTGGTGTCTCTAATGAGATCTGAACGCGAACTGGCTCACATTTTGGTGGACGAGCGAATGTGCATATTTGCGTTCGATGCAATTATGCATTTTCGCTTAGTGTTCGATTAAAACTCGAACACTTTCTTTTTATGGTTTTTTCCTATAGGGGACATCAAAAGAAACAACTTCTGTACTTAAAATGTAACCATCATTATTTATGCATGGACAGACCCCGCCATTCCCTTCGTGGTAATTTTTTGATGACCATTGAGCCCCGCAGAGTGGTGCTCCGACTGTGCCCTTTAAGCAACTTAGTCCAAGAGCGGGCCCTTTTAAGCAATTTTTAGTTAAACCTTGGCGTCAAGGTCACTGACCTCGAGCGTTCCCGTGCATTTTCCTGTTTTTACGAATTTGACCTTGAGGTTGAGGTCATTGACCTTGGCGTCAAAGTCACTGACCTCGAGCGTTCCCCGGCATTTTCCTGCGTTTTTTATAATTTCGACCTAACCTTGAAGTCAGGGTCTTTGACCTTGGCGTCGAGGTCACTGACCTCGAGCGTTCCTCGACATTTTCCTGCGTTTTTATGAATCTGACCTTGTGGTCAAGGTCATTGACCTTGGTGTCAAGGATACTGACCTCGAGCGTTCCCTGGCATTTTCCTGCGTTTTTATGAATTTGACCTTGAGGTTTAGGTCATTGACCTTGGGGTCAAGGTCATTGACCTTAAGGTCGTCCCCCGGTTTTTCTCCCTAGTACTCCCACATCCCACCGGATCCCGAAGGCTTGATTAGGCGTAAGTCTTTTTTTCATATTGCCCCGTTTTGTATACCATGACCGAGCTAGGTCAGGTTCAACATTAAGGTAGATCTTTTCGATACCACTCTAGGATAAGGAAAAAACAATTGTGAAAAATGTTCGATTGAACCGTTCAGGAAGAGCTGGGAAGGCGTGAGACTCGGCGCATGCGCGTCGAGGCGCGCGCAGCACTCAAGCGCTTCGCGGGCACCTCGGCGCTGCCCTACGCACACTTCGCGCGCATCGAGCACGCCGCCGCCGACCTGCCCACCGCGCGCCGCGCCGCCCTGCACGCGCTGCGAGCCACGCTGCGTGACGCCGCCGCGCCGCCGCACACGCGCCTCTACGTTGCCAGGTACAACCCCCCCACAACCGCGCCGCCCTGCACGCGCTGCGAGCCACGCTGCGTGACGCCGCCGCGCCGCCGCACACGCGCCTCTACGTTGCCAGGTACAACCCCCCCACAACCGCGCCGCCCTGCACGCGCTGCGAGCCACGCTGCGTGACGCCGCCGCGCCGCCGCACACGCGCCTCTACGTTGCCAGGTACAACCCCCCCACAACCGCGCCGCCCTGCACGCGCTGCGAGCCACGCTGCGTGACGCCGCCGCGCCGCCGCACACGCGCCTCTACGTTGCCAGGTACAACCCCCCCACAACCGCGCCGCCCTGCACGCGCTGCGAGCCACGCTGCGTGACGCCGCCGCGCCGCCGCACACGCGCCTCTACGTTGCCAGGTACAACCCCCCCACAACCGCGCCGCCCTGCACGCGCTGCGAGCCACGCTGCGTGACGCCGCCGCGCCGCCGCACACGCGCCTCTACGTTGCCAGGTACAACCCCCCCACAACCGCGCCGCCCTGCACGCGCTGCGAGCCACGCTGCGTGACGCCGCCGCGCCGCCGCACACGCGCCTCTACGTTGCCAGGTACAACCCCCCCACAACCGCGCCGCCCTGCACGCGCTGCGAGCCACGCTGCGTGACGCCGCCGCGCCGCCGCACACGCGCCTCTACGTTGCCAGGTACAACCCCCCCACAACCGCGCCGCCCTGCACGCGCTGCGAGCCACGCTGCGTGACGCCGCCACGCCGCCGCACACGCGCCTCTACGTTGCCAGGTACAACCCCCCCACAACCGCGCCGCCCTGCACGCGCTGCGAGCCACGCTGCGTGACGCCGCCGCGCCGCCGCACACACGCCTCTACGTTGCCAGGTACAACCCCCCCACAACCGCGCCGCCCTGCACGCGCTGCGAGCCACGCTGCGTGACGCCGCCGCGCCGCCGCACACACGCCTCTACGTTGCCAGGTACAACCCCCCACAACCGCGCCGCCCTGCACGCGCTGCGAGCCGCGCTGCGTGACGCCGCCGCGCACACTGCTGTTAGGCCGTGCGCTGCGTTAGGCGTGCGCACGGCGCCGGCGCCGGCTTGGCGTGCTGTTTTATTTAATCTTCATAGATCAGCGCTGCGTGCAGCGGGTCGCCCGTCGCAAAGATTACATGAAACAGCATGCCACGCAGGCGCCCGCGCCGTGCTCACGCCTAACGCAGCGCACGGCCTTAGACTTGTTACGAGTTATTTATTTGATTCGGTTGCAGGATCGCGGGCGAGGTGTGCGACGAGGCGGTGGGCGCGTGGGGCACGTTGTGCGCCGCGCTGGAGCAGCCGCTGCCCGGTGAGTCTGCGCTGGGCGCGCCGCCGCCGCCGGCGCTGCTGGCGCGCGCGCTGCAGGCCTGCGAGGCGCGCTGCTCGCAGCTGGAGGCAGCGGGCGAGCAGCCTGCGCAGGCGGCGCACGTGCTGGACGCGCTGCTGCCCGCGCCGGCCGAGTGGGCGGCGGCGCGCGCGCGCCTGGCGGGCCCGCAGCGCCGCGCCGAGCTGCTGCGCCAGCTGCGCGTGCGGGCGCAGGCAGGCCCGGCGCGCTACTGGGAGCAGAGCGCATGCGCGCTGGTGCTGGCGGCGGTGCAGGAGCACCGCCTGGCGCAGTACGCGCGCGCGCTGGCGCCGCTCTTCCCGCACAACGGTCTGCTCGCCTTAGGTATTTAAATCAATGCATACTGCTATACTCACTACTTACTTGATGCATACTACATGAATCAAGTGGGTGTGGATGTTCTGATCCGGAACTATCTATGACAAATAGAGAAAAACATCCAAAGAAGTCCCATGGTCAAGTGTTGGAGCCATGAACAAACATATACATAATGGTACAAACATTTAACACGTTTATTATCCAGCTCTTTGATCTTCACGCTCCCATTAAGGAGAAGACTCGGGATTTTACCATCCACGTTCAGTTGAAAAATCACCTGCACGCTGACGAGCATCGAGCGACGTCCCACGAACAAGGAACGAAACATATGTGCTTCTCTTTTCTTTCTTTCTTTCTTTCTTTCATCGTCCGCAGCTTGCAGCGGCGCGCCGCTGTGGGCGTGGGAGAGGGACGGCACGCAGGAGGAGCGTCTGCGCGCCATCACCTGCGGCGCGCGCTCGCACCGCGCAGCGCTCGCGCACGTGCTGCCGCCGCTGCTGCGCGCCGCCGCCGCCAACTGGCCGCCCGCCGCCTGCGCGCGCGCCGCCGCCGTATGCGTGCGCGCCGGCCGCGCGGGCGCTGGCGGCGCGCTGCTGCACACGCTGCGCCTGGAGTGCGAGGCGCGCGCGCGGGCCCGCCCGCAGGCCGCGCTGTACGCCGCGCTGGACCGCCACCCGCAGCACAAGGTGAGTGGGGGGAGGGGGCGGCGCGCTGCTGCACACGCTGCGCCTGGAGTGCGAGGCGCGCGCGCGGGCCCGCCCGCAGGCCGCGCTGTACGCCGCGCTGGACCGCCACCCGCAGCACAAGGTGAGTGGGGGGAGGGGGCGGCGCGCTGCTGCACACGCTGCGCCTGGAGTGCGAGGCGCTGTACGCCGGTGGAGTGCACACACAGTACACTGTACACTGTCACGCAGTGGCTGGCGGTGCGCGGCGCGACGTGGTGCCCTGCGCAGGCGGCGGTGCTGGCGGACGTGCTGCTGGAGCGCGAGCTGCGCGCGCACACGCTGCTGGACGAGCTGGCGCCGGCGCCGCGACCCGACTGATGACCGCAATAAATATCTCCCAAATATGAACACGTCTTTTATTTACCGACCTCTATCACACTGAATAGCAATAAAAGAATCTTATAATTTCACCCTGTTCACCGGAAAGTTTGTATAGTAACAAATTATAGTGAGAAATGGCTCTAAATTTTGTTCGTTCGCATTACATTCATCAGTCGTTTCAATTCATCGGTCCTGTGTGTTTCGCATCCATAATATAATTACGCATAACAGCTTACGCATAATTTCTTAAGCATAATTTCTCTAACCATAATAATGATTAAGCATAATATTCTAAAGCATAAATTTATTAAGCATAAAGTTCTAAAGCATAACTTTTTTAAGCATAATATCCTAAAGCATAAATTTATTGAACAATTTTGTGGGTTTATTTTCGCTGTAGGAAGCATGAAGCAAGCAAGCATACAGCATGCAAGCAAGCATACAGCATGCAAGCAAGCATGCAGCACACAAGCAAGCATGCAGCACGCAAGCGAGCATGCAACATGCAGCAGACAGGGTTTCTGTCACGGCTCCGGCGCTGCGGGCCTCCGGCGGCCCCACGCGTGCTAATCGTCTCAGACGGCTTTCGCTCACCACCGCAGCTTCAGCTCCTCAGCCCGCGGGCCGCCTCGCCCCTACGCGCCTACGCGATTTTAAATTACACTCTAGGGGTAGGACAAAAAAGACTAGGTGGAGTCGGTTTTGCAGCAATTCGATTCTGTCACTACTAACTTTTGTTGCACAGCATATTAAATTCATTAGGCCTACTAACGTTATGCTAATAGTCATTAGGCCTACTAACGTTATGCGAATCAAAATGCCAAAACAAATTAGTCTTTAAGAAGATTATGCCAACATAAAATGTATGCATAAAAAAATTATGCCGAAGTATTATTATGCCAAAACAAATTGTGCCAAAATCGTTATGCCGAAGTAAATTAGGACAAAGAACATTATGCGAAAAGAAGGGATCCCGTATAACAGACAGTCCTTTATGCAGAGCATGCATGGAGGAGGAGGAAACGGTATCGCATGTGCTCCTTGAGTGCACAGGCGTTACTGAAATACGGAGGCAAACAATAGGGACACCTAATTCACTCACAGACACCCTGAATACACTGAGTAGACTGATCTGCTTCTGGAGGCAGGTTGGCTGGTTGGAATGACGGCCGACATGGCTCACGTACAATGGTCCACAGCAGGACTAAGTGCGGAAACCATACCCTATAGATAGATAGATAGTAGGCTAGCATAGATCTAAGCCCACGCGGACGACGTCGCGGGCACAGCTAGTAGATACATAAATACATACATATTTAATATACACATATCATAAGTAATAACGTAGGGTTGTAGTAGTTAACTCCGTACACCGATTTGTCGTGAAGGTTTGTAAGTTCAGTGGGCTAAGCACGAAATTCTTGCGAAATCGTATCGATATGGTAAATAAATACCAGACAATTACGTACTCGCTACAGCGACATGTTATATTGGTAGCACGAACTCCAAAAAACGTCTTGCGACAACTCGAAGATACTATTTGAACGATGGTTAATTAAGGCCGAGAATCCAAGAGCGATTGGAACGGTTTAAAGTGAATGGTGTGTTCTGAAAATGAAGACAAAAAACCGATAACTCTGTTTTGATTCAATTAGAGCCTGAAAAATACTAAAGATAAAAAAATATTAATATTATATAAATGTTAAAACAAGTTTATCATTTTTATAAATTCTGATGAAATTAATGATAAATTGTTCGATTTCGAACGGTGTAACACATGACATTTGACAGATTGCATTTCACGTTTGACGTTTTCCTGCAAATGACAAAAATATAAAACCGTTAGCACACTGATACGAACGCGTGGAGCTGTGAAGTTCTTGCGCTAGCGAACTTAAAAATTGATAAAAGCGCTTGCAGCACGCTCACACCTTAAGTTTTCCAGGCCTTAGTAAGTACCTAATTCCTTTGGACATAGTAATGGTAGTTAGATGGAATACTACTTATATTATTACTAACCAAAATTTCCCAAATAATCATTCACTTGATAGAAATAATAGTTATACAAGTTATATTATTACACAAATATATACTTTGCAATGATTTCTTCCTAATTTGGAGGATTTGGTTACTTTTGAAATTTTTAATAGCGCCATTTGTAAATGGTGGTGGTGACGTTGCGTCTCGGTGTATGTTTAGCCTAATAAGGCGTAACGTCTATTGTTGTTTGTTGTCATTTCAAATAATAATTTGTAATTCACCAGCTTATACAAGAAAACTGTGTGCTGTACGGTACCAAGATGTTATAATTAACAAAGTCAACAAGAACAAGCTTTAGTCAAACCGTCCTTAAGGTGAAGTTCATAGAAAAGTAAGCATTTTTATAAAATTTTGTAATCTACACTTTTATTGCTCATACTCATGCAGCAATGCCAAATGCGCCTGTTATGCTGGTTCCTATGGAGTATGAGGTGAGCCTATTGCCGTACACAGCACACAGAATGAGACTTCATGTAGGGCTGTTACTTAGAAAGATCAATAACACTTTGCACGACCAATTCTTTTTCATGTTTCACAATCTTTGATTTTTGTTATAACTACTTCTTTTATCAACAGGAGATGAAAAGTAGATTATTTCAGATTCTAGCCAAGAGCCTTTGCCGGCACCACATTGCAACAATATAATCCAGCATTGCGACCAAGAGCAGGCAAACCATTCCAATCGCTTACACGAGCGTCTACTAGTCTGTGACTGAGTTTCTTCAAAGACCACGACAACAGGGCATTCAACGAAGCGATTGGGGGAATCTTTTGTAACTTCTGATGATTCAAAAGTGCTAATTTCAAGCTGCTAAGATGTCAACCATGTTTGGAATATCTGCTGTTCCTGCCATTTCAGGTGTTTGGAGCACGGTCTATAAGCCATAGCTCATAGGTGCTCCAAACATGTTTGATTTCTAACAGCTTTACCAATTCAATAAGATCCGTGTAGGTATCTCTATTTAGGACACATGAAATATAAAGTTTTGTTTAAATGTAAATCGATATTTTATTTCATCAATGCATTATGCTTATAATACTTATACATAGTGAATGGTAATTTCTAATTGCAAAAGATTTTTTAGAATTTTATCTGGCATAAGCTTAATCAGCACACCAAGTTCCTACTACTGCTAGGCTACAGGCTTTCTCTGTGAGGGCGAGTCGGCCACAATCCATCACGCGGACCCCGTGAGGGTTAGCTGGATTTCACATGTCTTCGATTTTTTTCTTCTAGGATATAACAGTGTCCTCATGACGCGACGTCCTTAGCTGCTTTGAGATTAGCAATGATAAAATAAATAACACCAAGCATTTGGGTTTGGAACATCGACCTATGTCAGATCACGGGCCTAGTCGGGGCCGTTTACTGGATTTATTATTTACAACAGTACTCGTCATTCCCCACTGCTTTGCTGACGAGGCTAGCCCAAAAAAAACTGTTTGTTTTCCGTGATAAAAAAGCAACATTAGTGTAGCTTTTTAGCAGAAAAAGAATTATCATAATCAGACCCTTCGATCGCCTTTAATAGTGATCGAAGATCGGACCTGACTTCCAGAGACTACCTTTACAAAGGAACTTAAAAACAAACAATTTTACCTTCTAATTTCCGTTTATTCAGGTTTTCTTAATGTATTACATTAATAGTTGGATCCAAAATAAAAATTGATTTAACAAACAAGCCTTTCATTTATTACAAAAGGTAGCGGTACGCAAGCCTTGCATGCGGGATGATTTGATCTAGGATTTGATAAACTATTTTCGAAGGAGTCTCTCACAGTGCGCTAGCAGTACGGTGTAGATACAGACAGTAGATAAGACGCCGGTTACGATGGCAGGTCTTTTCAATAAACCAATCGTTACGCTGCGAAGGTGTTCTATTTCATATTCGTCCTGCTTTTCTCCCTTGGTAAGCACGGGTCTCTAGCCATCATCGATAGACTTGTAGAATGCGGCTTATTGTATAGTTCTTGCCATTTGAATAGGTGCTGCAACCATTTTCACAAACCTGCTGAAGAAGATGTTATAGGTACATTAACAAATGTTAAATCTTATATTGTCGAGAATAAGGTAGTAGTAGCTACGGTTGCCTAGTACCTACATCATTTGCTCACTGAGGTTTGTTGCAAGTTCTATTACATTCCAATTTTGCGTTGGTATGGACCCGTTGAAACAAACTACATACGAGTACAAATGCGTGCATTGTATTAGGTACCTATAGCAGGATCAGTGGGTCGTCTTGGGGGCAGTATTTGTAACACCTATCACGATGCTGCGTGGTTATAACATAAATTAGTTTGAGCACCAAAAAACAACGCGGAGTTGCGGCGAATTACGCACAGAAACGAACTTCACCAAGGCGCGCGGGTGGCGCAGGGAGCTGTAGTGTGATTTGCATGAATAACAATTATAAAAATGTTTTTTGATGAGAAACTATTACGTGTGTTTACCAAGAAAATGGAAATGTTTCCTACCTCGTTTCACATCTTCTCCTAGCCTCTTTATGTATCCAGGAGACCGGATGATAAATAGGCAGCATGCCTTCCTCTTGTTTTCATGAATTAATTGCATTTTCTTGCATTAGTTCCAAAATAAATACGGAATATTTTTTGACGTAAACTGTCTCACCAAGAAAATGTCAGTGAGATTTTTTTTTACGTGACAGCGTCCCAGCTAGCGAGAAAGTCGAAACGACACAATTCGTGCTACCGATTGCTATCGATTTCCATACATTTGGTTCATTTACGTAACGTTAATGCGTAAAAACTATACGAAGGTGGTTGTCAATGTTTCGTGCTACCGATTAGTTAGTTCCAAATACGCACACACGGCGCTGATCAATTTTGCATACAAAATTTGTCGAAGGCGATACGTTTACGCTGTCGATGCAATTACGCAGAAATTCGTGCTTAGCCCTCTGTACCTATAGAGAAACGCCTTCCACTAAGATGCAATAGTAAAGTTTATCTAAGTTATAAGTAAGTTACAGTATAGAGTGGAAGGCGATTATTTCTCTCAATTGTTTATAGCTACACAGTTGTGAGTTCACTATAATTAAATTGGTTAATCATGTTATTTTATAATGCTAAATTATGACGCACATCGTTAGCCTAAAGTAGGTTACAGAGTAAGCAAAAAAAATGTACAGTAATGAGACCGTACAATATCTTATCTTTATCTTATCTTATCTTATTTTATTTTATTTTATTTTTATTTGTGCGTCCCGATATGTGAATCCCGAGGTGACTTGTTCCTAGGTTTCCATGGGGAAACAGAGGGCTTCGGACTTATGCAAAGCCATTTCGAGACCCAAACCTTCCAACGACCTGCATAGCCCCTGCCGTGGCCAGTATTACCGCTTGCCGATGTCATTGCCCCCGGGCCGTCACCAGGGTATCATCAGCGTGTGATATATTCATATTATTATTCTCTTTATTTATTGGCATACACATATATTTTACATCTATACATATAATAAAACTGTAGAAGAGGTCAATTCTGTACATTGAATATAAACTAAAAAAAATACTCCAGGGGTGCTTTATACAACCAATAGAAGCCAAAAATATTTTTTTTTCTTTTTTTGTCTGTCTGTCTGTCTGTCTGTCTGTCTGTCTGTCTGTTGTTCGTCTTTCACGCAAAAACCACTGGACGGATTTTAATCAAACTTTTTTTGTTGTATAGCTATTAGTCCTCGCCAACATATAGGCTATAATTTATTTCGAAGATCTGAATACAAGACGTGGAACCTTAGCAGCCCGGCTAATCTATAAGAGATATTAATATACCGCTTTAGGAATAGTTGGTCAACATGATGAGTACTGTCTGTCGACATAAAAAAAATGAAGGTCTAGAGCACCTGATGTGGAACCCTTTCAGGGAGCTAAGCTATCGGCTATTTGAATCAATTGTCAACAGATCTCATAGTCCTATGGTTTAAAGCCTGCCTCTCAAACGACTTGGTGTGGGTTCGAATCCCACATAAGTTTTAATTATTTTTGGATTATTTTTATCTTATTTATTTCCTTATTTTTTTATTCCTACCAAACCTAATATTTTCAAATATTAATAACATGTTATTGCTGTATTTTGCATATCTTTTCAGCAAGACAAGCAGAACCTATTTTCTGTTTATATGTATTCTGTTTTGTTTGCATCACGCTAAAAAATACAAAACTAATGTAGATAACATTCACATAAACCTGATACGATTGTGGCAACCTAGAAGAAATCAACTTATTATCTACATGCATCTGTAGTAAGTAGGGGTAAGTATCTGTTGAGCGAAACTGTACTTACCATCAACATCACGAGAATTACACCAAAAAATATTTTTTAGTTAAAGATTCTTTTGATACTTACCAGGCTTTTGATAGGAACGCGTTTGACCACTATCTCACCTGATGGCAAACGATGATGTGATCGAAGATGGAGCACGCTTGCCTATAAGTAACCTACTCACTCTTGATAAGAGTCCCAGGCTGTTACTATCAGGAAACATGGACTCAATCAGGGAATTCCACGCCATGTGTTTCCAAAACGTTTTGTTCATGTGGGTGTGAGGTCCACCGTGTACCGGTGGCGTACCGCCGTACGTCTTGTGGTCCGATGATGGAACGAGCTTGGCGAAATTAAACTATGCAATTCCGTCGCACACTCCCCAAAATGCAACCGATACAAAACCGACAGGCTAAAATCTCGGCTTCGATGCTCAAGACTTTGGAGCTTCGACTCAGTGAGCCTTTCACCTCTTGGATTTATTTCCCAGGATCTCCCTCATTCCTAATTATTTTCTGTTTATTTTGAAACAAAACTGTTCAATTCCCAGTCAGCTGGTGATTAGTCGTGACCAGCCTAGGGCCAAAAATTACCAGTAGCGGGTTTTACACTCCAGAGCTTCAAGGGGAACTGTGGATCCCTAGGCAATGACGCCACAGAAGAACTCGCGAAGATAGGTTTCGAGATGGTAGTGCTGGACCCGTACCCACTCCTCCTTCTTTCTTTCTTTCACACAGTTTCGTGCATGAATTTGCCAGAGAACAACTGAACTTTATGACAACAAATGGTCACGGGTTACAGATTGCAGTGAAAAATGGCAATGACAAGTCTATAAACGTGACTAACTAAATGACTTCTCAGCTTAAGTAAAAATTACCTCCGTAATAATAGGGATTATTGTTACGGATCATTGCCTATAATTTTTTTTAACTTATGCACCACAGACAGGCCAATTTGCGGAGGTTGTTTCGACGCCGAGGAATCAGTGGGCTACGTCATCCTGGTCATGACTTTCCAACGTGAAAAAATCCTCGGAACGGTGAGGTGCAGGTTTCAAATCAAATCGTTTATTGCAATCCATAATGATCCTACATAAATGGTGGTAAATATAGGTTTGTGAGTGCTAAGTGATTGAGCTGACTTTAATCTCAGATTATCACTCCCTTGCGGCTTGAGTATTATCGTTCAACTCTCCGCTCAACCTGTGAAGCACACTGGTGGCTTTTGTACATTTGGGCGGAGCTAGGCTTGCAAACTTAGCCAGGACAACGGAGTCTCTACTCTACTCTATCCGTTGTGGGTTTTTTTATGGATGGGAAATCATCAAATGACTTCCTCGCCTGCTCTGGGTGGAGCGGAAGAGAGTGTCAAACTCTTACTGACTAAAACACATCCGTATTCCTCCTTATGCCTTTTACGTTCCAGGGCCGTGGTGACTTTTCGAACAAATTCCGCAAAACTGGCTACGACGCTTCGTCGACCCGGGCCTGGTAGTGTTCGGACAGTGAGCCAACCTACGCTCGCCATCTGCGGGCCCGCGCTTAGGGTGGCTGGGAATTGCCCTGCGACTCCCGACGCAACGCCCGGGTTGTCTTTTTCTGTTGCGGCGGCTGAGGGGGTCTACTCTCTTAAGCCCGAAGTCTGTAGTTTCGGCCTTAGTGTTGGGCGTTTTCTACTCCGTATCACCTACGGACTTACGATTAGTCCCGAACTAGGAATAACTGTCAAATCGTGCTGTCATTCATTCTTATATTCTTTTCCGGACCATGGAGTGAACCAGCAGTGCGATTCTGTAAACATGTCGAAGTGAACACCCGGGCGGGGTGCCCGACGGGTGAGTTGTCAAACCATACAATGTAAATAAGATGGAATGACAGCTCTATTGTCGTTCACTCCGCTTAGGTGAACACCGTGAGATGTCTACAGAATCGACCGGCAGGACGCCGCAGCCGATCACCTCGACGAGGACACGGTGATGCTCCGCCCAAGCAGGGCAGACCTCCACCGTATACTACACCATGTCCTCTGCGGAGACTTCTCTTCTGATAGTTTCGGCATGACCATTAATAAAGCTCAGGGACAAACTATTAGTCGTGTTGGTGTGGATCTGCGGAAGTCCTGTATCTCGCACGGTCAGGCTGTATGTCGCTTTGTCGCAAGTAAGCAGCGCGCAAAGCCTGTTTATACGTACTGATGAATATCACATAACAAGTAATATTGTTTACGAAGAATTTTTTTAAGTGTTAATATTCGTTCGTTCTTCGTAATTTTGTAAGTCATGTCATAATCATAATGAGTACCTACATACATTTAGTGAGTTTGTGTACTTAATATCTTCCTAAATACGAAATGCAAGCGCGAACGAAGTCGCGGGCACAGCTAGTTTTTAAATATTTCTATAAAAACAATTAAAAAAAACATTTAAAAATATAAAAAATAGTAGTCCGCCGGTGTCGGGAGCGAGGTCCAAGCTACCGGTGGTTAGGGCTCCAGAGAAAGGAACCTCCTCACAATACGAGCCGTATCGAGGAGTACTGCCTTCTGTATCAGGCCCTTTACCCAACTGCGTAACGCCAGCTTCGACAGGTGGTCGTCGAAGCTTTTGGCTATCAAGCCATTGGCCGTAACGACTATCGGCACAATGACAGCCGAGTCCACATTCCACATGTCGACAACCTCGTGTGCTAAGTCAAGATACTTGATTTGTTTCTCTTTCTCAGCTTTCACGAGGTTCTCGTCATGTGGAATGGTAACATCGATTATCATTGTGCGGCGCGCTAATCGGTCTATCACCACTATATCGGGCTTGTTAGCTATGATAGTCCTATCAGTGATGATAGACCGATCCCAGTACAACGTGACATGGTCATTTTCGAGAACTGGGTCGGGCACATACTTGTAATACGGTACCTCAGAATCCACAAGTTTTTATTTCAAAGCAAGTTGCTGGTGAATAATCCTAGCCACTTGGTTATGCCTGTGCAAGTACTCGCCGTTAGCCAGACGAGAACAACCAGAGATAATATGTCTGATGGACTCACCCGGACGGTGACATGCCCGACACACGTCAACCGTCCCGTCCTTCATAATATGCCTCCAGTAGTTGTTCGTCAAGATAACTTCGTCCATAATTGCACAAACAAAACCTTCAGTTTCTCCGAAGAGATCACCGAAACGTAGCCAGGCCACGGACGCTGAGAAATCTACATCGGACCCATAGAGAGCCCGATAGAAGCGCCCGTGAAGCTCCTTGCCTTTCCATACCTCCTTGCGGTCATCTGTAGTAAGTATTGTGCGTTTCACCGTATATTACCTATGGCGTTATGTTGGCAGCAATGTTTTACAGTGTTTCCACATTACCTTTAATAACCTACCTCAAAGTAAGGGTGATTTGTATGTTTTTTAGTTAGATTCTTACATATTTACAAATTTTTTGATTGTTATCATATTAAAAATCAGCACAGTAATAAAATGCATAATTTAATTATTTTTATTATAATAATGGTCAGACAAAATAATTGTGTTTGGAGTAGTTATGCTCATCCAACGGACTTATACCCGAGCGGTCGTCGTCATCTTCATCTTCCATATCATCCTCGTCATCAGAAGTGTCACTATCGTCTCCCACTTCAATGATAAACCTGTACATCTCGCTATCAATAACTGGACCATCTGCGTAATATTTTTCTTCCACTTTTTACACGTGCTCACATTCTTCATCTAGTTCGATTCTTTTAGGCCGGGGACCGCTTTTACGAGGTGTTGAAACCTTAGTCGACGTGCTGGCTGCGACTTCACCTTCTTTGATCATTTTAAACACGGTTTTTTCGGATATACCTAAAACATATATTTCGGTTTATTGTCACAATCATACATAAACCAATAAATTCAATAGAAAATTGCATTTTAAGTTATAAATTTATTATCTGATACTGGTAACCCTATTGTGACTTACCTGTAAGGGCGGCAACACGAGCCTGAACACATCTTAAAGGAATTAATGAGGCATCATTACGTTTTTCACGTTCACAAAAGTTCTTCACCTTTAATACCATCATTCTTTCACCACTTTTCAAAGTTTTGGACATGATTTCAGTCGGAAATCAAATGAAAATAAACAAAATCTGCGGGAGCGTCTTTTCGTGCCAATGACTTTGACAGACAGGGTGTGCCATCATAACGCCATAGGTACTATTTGTTGAAACGCACTATATCACAGGTTTGCGCCAGTTCTCTTTAGCCATGGACAACGGGGTGAGTCCCTTGTCCACTGCGACCACATCTCGGTGCATACCCACATCGACTTTGAGAAAATATTCTCTGAGACTGCACATCTCGCGGTTGTGGAGAGTCTTAGCATTTAAAAAGCCTCGACCTCCACACTTCCGCGGGATGTACAGTCTCATCACCGACGATCGTGGGTGATGCATCCGGTTTGCAGTCAGCAGTGTACGGACCCTCCTATCCAGGGCGTCGAGTTCAGTTTGAGTCCATTTGAGTATGCCGAAAGAGTACATTAATACTGGCATGACCCAACCGTTGAAGGCGCGCACCTTATTTCCGCCCGACAAAAGGCTGTTCAAAACCTTTTTTAGGCGGCCAAAGAAGCGCTCCTTCAGCGATTGTTTCATGTCAGTACCGTTAATGCCCAACGCTTCCGACATACCCAAATACTTATAGGTTTCGGTCGAGCTGAGGGATCTAACCTGTATGGAATCCGAGAGTTGAATTCCCTCAGATTCCATAATCTCCCCTTTCTTTACATGCATGACTGCACATTTGTCCACACCAAATTCCATCCTGATGGCGCTACTGAAAGTTTCAGTTACCTTCAGTAGCTCCATCAGTCGCAAATTGTTGGGGGCAAAGAGTTTCAAGTCATCCATGTAAAGAAGGTGAGATATGGTTTGACCACCTCTTCTCAACCGATAGCCTAGACCTGAATCCCCCAGCAGTGTACTAAGAGGATTCAGAGCTAAGCAGAACCAAAGTGGACTCAAACTGTCGCCCTGAAATATTCCCCGTTTAATCCATACAGGCTCATCGTTCCCTTGAATCGGTCGACATCCTGGATAGCGAAGGACCGTTTTCCAATGCCTCATACATGACTCAAGAAAGGTGCGTAGAGTTGCATCTATTTTGTACAACTCCAGCACCCTCATGAGCCATGTATGTGGCACAGAGTCATAGGCCTTCTTGTAATCTATCCAACATGTCGACAGATCCTTGCGGGATCGACGAACCTGTTGGCTTATGGCCATGTCTATGAGGAGTAGCTCCTTAGTGCCGCGGGACCCCTTCCTACATCCATTCTGAGAGGCGGACATAATTGAATTAGTGTCAATGTGATCATTAATTTTCACTCTCAGAATGGATGTAAGAAGTTTATAGACCGTCGACAAACAAGTAATCGGTCTATAATTCTTGGGTACCGCGGGACTACCAGTCTTATGGAGCAGGTGGGTAACGCCAGTTGTTAGAAACTGTGGTAGCGACCCAGACTCCAAGGATGACTGGAATTGAGATGCCAGGAGCGCGTGTGAGCTGCTATACCACTTAAGCCAGAAGTTGTGCAGTCCGTCCGGGCCTGGAGATTTCCAGTTCGGTAATGGACGGACTGCTGTGGCTACATCTAATGGTGTGATGGAAATAGCTTCCATTTGTGGTATAGCTTCACACACGCGCTCGACATCGCGCATCCAGTCACCCTCGGCATGACAGACGGGCACCGACCAGATGTTTCGCCAGAATGTACTCGTGGCGATATCATCCGGTCGGCACACGTCCGTCACACTTTGTTCAGGTCGCTCCCAAGCTCTGTATACCCACCTTTCATCGCTCTGGAACATGCGATTCTGCGAGTATCAATCAACCCGCCGCTTATACCGCCGAATACGGTTTGCCCATGCACAAACTTTCTGCTTCAGGAAGTCGATACGCTCTGTGACACGGGACGTGTATTCTCGAGGGCTGATTCCAGTCCCCGAAAACGCCCGCCTCACAAAGCGCATCACACGTGGTCTTGTATTGCCCTCCCTGAAGCAGTATAGTTTGCCGATGAGTGCCCTAGCCTCATCGATACGCCGCTCGATCCTGCACTGCCAGGCTGGTACAGCAGATTTTGGTCGTATAGCCTCGTCACAATTTGGAAACTTGACGTTTGCTATACGACATGCCGCAACAGCCCCGCAGTACAGGATTGAGTGCGTATCAACGAGGTTCTCGCTGCTTTCGAAGATGTTCTGCAGCAGCGAGTCTAAGGCACACACCAGCGCCCTATTCTTTTTGTGCAGAGGTAACCGTGGTAATCGGGGCCTAAGATCGGTAGGAGTCGATCTATACTCGCGAAGCGCATCCTCCAGCGCGCTCCTCAGTCGATCGTTGCACTGGCTACTTACCGTGACAACCCTATCATCTACCTCATCACTATTATTATTGGCCCGCGGTATGATTGCGCCACTAGTTGGCGCCGGTACCACGGCCTGTGTCGGGGTCGAGATGATAAGGTTGTTTAGTACCTCTGAGCGCAGCCTATCAAGTGCGGCATCGTCCAACTTGTGACTACGTTGGATGACTCGCACCTGATCCGACAATCGTTGGGCCGAGACGTTCACAGCCGGTTCCAGGTCCTGAAACAGAGACAGCATCCTGACACGGTACGCAGTGAGGTTAGTTCCCCCCTCTGTAGACCCGTAATATGCGCGCATGACGTTTTCGTTCATGGACTGAGTCCATCTCATGCGCTGCACACAACCACCGGTAGCGGGGACCCGGCTCGGGGCCGGTTGGCCCCTAGGCCCCTATTATTATTATTATTATAATGTTCCACAGCGGTGGCCCTAGGGCCGAGCCCTGTTGTTTCTGGCCAGCCACAAGGCTGATTGTTGAATAATGATAAAATATGTAATAGTGTAACAGTGATTGTCATTGGTTACAGCTGTACAGCCAGGTAGAAGGCAGTTTAAAAAAACATTGCTTGTTTTTAGTGTTATCTTTGTTTCAATTTACAACTTAAAATGATAAAGGGAGTCCTATAGATTTAACCATAAAAAAAGAATTAAACGTTCATAGATACTAAATTAAAATCACAGAACGGTGGAATGAGCTCCGGTGCGATTTCATCATCATTCATCATCATATCAGCCGAAAGACGTCCACTGCTGGACATAGGCCTCCCCCAAGTGTCGCTACAACCACCGGTCCTGTGCGTCTCGCATCCATCGGTTACCCGCGACCCTCACCAAGTCATCGGTCCACCTTGTGGGAGGCCTTCCAACGCTGCGTCTTCCGGTACGCGGTCGCCACTCCAAAACTTTTCGGCCCCATCGACCATCTGTTCTGCGAGCAATGTGCCCTGCCCACTGCCACTTCAATTTGGCGATCCTTCGGGCTATGTCGGTAACCTTGGTTCTCTTGCGGATATCATCATTCCTGATTCGATCACGCAAGGAAACTCCGAGCATTGCCCTCTCCATTGCCCTTTGGGTGACTTTAAGCCTTCTGATGAGGCCCATTGTGAGCGACCACGTTTCGAGTCCATAGGTCATCACTGGCAACACGCACTGGTCATAGACTTTCGTCTTGAGACACTGTGGTATGTGAGACGAGAAGATACCGCGCAACTTCCCGAACGCCGCCCATCCGAGTCGGATTCGACGGTTGACTTCCTTCTCGAAGTTAGCCCTACCTAGCTGGATCGTTTGTCCCAGGTAGACGTACTCATCAACAACTTCGAGTGCAGAGCCTCCAATCTTGATAGGAGTGGGTGCTACATGGGTATTTACCATGACCTTGGTTTTGTCCATGTTCATTTTAAGACCCACTCTTTCGGAAGCTCTACTGAGGTCATCGAGCATTGTACTGAGGTCCTCAGTGGTCTCAGCCATGACGACTATATCGTCGGCAAATCGAAGATGAGTGATGTACTCGCCATTGACATTAATGCCTAGCCTTTTCCAGTCCAAAACCTTGAAGACGTCCTCCATTGCGGCCGTGAAGTTTCGGAGAAATTACGTCTCCCTGCCTCACACCCCGCTGCAGGAGGATAGGTTCTGCTGTCTGATCCTGAAGTCGGACTGACATGGTGGCGTTTTCATACAAACACTTCAGCACCTCGATGTACCGATAGTCGATCTGGCACCGTTGGAGAGACTGCAGCACAGCCCAAGTCTCGATCGAATCGAAGGCTTTCTCGTAGTCCACAAACGCTAAGCAGAGGGGCAGATTATACTCTTCGGTCTTCTGTATAACCTGCCGCAGCGTGTGTATGTGGTCTACGGTGCTGAAGCCTTTTCGGAATCCGGCTTGTTCGGGAGGCTGGAAGTCGTCAAACCTGCGTGCGAGACGGTTTGTGATGACTCTGGAAAACAGCTTGTAGACATGGCTCAGAAGTGAGATGGGCCTGTAATTCTTAAGCAGGGCATTGTCGCCCTTTTTAAAGAAGAGTACCACCACACCTCTGCTCCAAGCTTGTTGCGTTTTCCCCTCGAGTATGACGGAATCGAACAGTTTCTGAAGGGCCTTAAGGACTGGCTTTCCACCCACCTTCAGGAGTTCGGCCGTGATTCCGTCCTCACCCGACGCCTTGTTGTTTTTAAGCTGCTTCAGAGCCATCCTAATCTCATACAGGCTGACGTCCGGGAAGTCTTCGATATAATGCCGGGTCAGTCTAGCTCTTGGGTCGTTCGCTAGATTTGCTGCGGGTTTGGTCATTGACGTGTATAACTGTCCATAAAATGTCTCGATCTCCCTCAGAAGCTCCGATTTGGCGGATATGGTTCTGCCATCGTCGGCCTTCAGTTTTGTGAGCTGGCTCTGCCCAATAGACAAATCTCTTGCAAAGACCTTGGAGCCCTTATGCCGCTCTATCGCGTCTTTAATCTTTTCAGTATTAAAGCGGCGGAGGTCGCTTTTCAAGGACTTGGAGATCCGTCTATTGAGCTGCCGGTATTTGCACGCATCGTCTGAAGACTGCAGAATCATCTCCCACCTCTCCTTCATGAGCTTGAGAGTCGGATCAGAGAGCTTCTTGGTCTTATCTGTACGGCGATTCTTGAAGAACTTAGACCCGACCGTATGAACAGTTTCCACGAACCCATCGTTGTATTCGTCCACGGAGCTCCCTAGGTCCTCGAAACGATTTTGAAGTTCGAGCTGAAAGCTTTCGGAGTTTTGGATCTGGATCTGTGCTGGACTGAGTTGCGATTTCATAGTGGTATGGAATAAGCGACTGTCGCAACCCAGTGCTGGGCCCGCCACAATCGTGGCGAGAAAGTCAACTCTTTGAGGAGTGGTTTGAGAGGCGCCACGACGTCCTCACCTTCCACCTGACGCAGCTCTTCACCGGACACGGTAGGACACACCCGGTTGTCACCATTTTTTGGATCGTCCGGAGGACATGGTGGTGCATACTACGGTGGAGGTTTACCCCGCATGGGCGGAGCACCGCCGTGTCCTTGTAGCGGCGATCAGCGGTGGTGACCTCTCGCGTTCAGCCCTGGTCCAATCCATGGTCCGGAGTGAGAGAGCATGGGAAACGGTCACCTCCTTCTGCAAAACAGCAATGCAAGCGAAAAAGGCGAGATGCGTGAGGAAGAGGCAATCCTGACGTGCCAGCCACCGAAGGAGACGCCCTTTTCGTCAGCAGTCGTCCTCCCGCTCCGCCCAGAGCGGGAGAAGTCATTTGATTATTTGACATCCAAAGTAAAATGGGTACTTATGGTTCTAG
The DNA here is from genome assembly GCA_947386135.1 of Melanchra persicariae. NCBI lineage: Eukaryota > Metazoa > Arthropoda > Insecta > Lepidoptera > Noctuidae > Melanchra > Melanchra persicariae. The sequence continues at coordinate 275,406 of OX376655.1, read as the reverse complement.
GGTTAAGTACAAAAGCTTTTTCACACCACCTGATCGAAAACGTCAAATTATATGTCATGCCAACCTAACCTAAAGTGAGTCATTGTTGGCCGGTGGCACAGCCGGGCAATAGTATTGTACTGGATTTCATTATAACCCGCTGGTCAATAATGAGATTTAAATTTGGAACCTCATCTGTCTGCTCAATTGGCGGTATATTAGGTATTTACAACGCCTTCTGTCTCTGTCTCTCTCTTTCTGTTCCAGAAAGAGAAAGGATATTCTCGATACTCTTACTACTTAGGAATGATATTCTGGAATTTCTACTTCTACAAAATTTCTATACCTATACAAGATTTCTACAAAATCATAAGGATTGACCAGGATCCAGGATTGAAGGCAATATTATAAGAATAATTGGTTATGTACGGATTATTGTATAAAAGGATAAGAATAACACTTAAAACCCATTTATAGTCGATTTATTAATTTAAAACTATTTTCTCGAGCATCTCATATGACGTTCTAAATTCAAATTGCATACCTACAGCCAAGCGTCCAAACCCATTCTACCACTGCTGATATAAAGCTTTGTGTACACATAAATTGTATTAGGTTGCTAACAATAGCCCTACACATATTTACTTACCCACAGAGAAGTAAAAACAAAATCGAAAATCGAGTTGGTCGTGGCCGCTATGTGGTAGGTATACCGAGTGGAACACAAAAAAGGCGCGGGAAAAATCAGGCGGCAGGAAATTATAAAAGCGGAGTAAAAGGGGGGGGGGGGGGAACTCATAGGGTATCGAAAAATTCGTCCACATCGCTGTCAAGGGGAAAAGTGCCCAGAACACTGGCCGCATTGCCACGTTGAATGGCAATGCTGATTCGTTGGCCAAAGAAAAGGCTAGCCCTCTGGTCACGTGAAGAGTCGACTAACTGCTTGCTGATTTCAAGGAAAACTCGATGAGGACTCGGACCCCAAACGGCTCAAATACATAAATCCCAATAAGGTTGTTGTATTTGCGCCGTTTGAGATTTTCAGCACCCGCAGCAGCCGCCCCAGCACAACCCGCCGTGCGGCCGTGCTAAGAAGATGGGATGGCGCAAGGGTGTCGACACATGTTGCATCCGTGTCCGTTTCAATGGCGCGGCCATGACATTTAAAAATAAAAAAACCATTCCAAGATTTTGTTGATTGAAAAAGTTGATTCCCAAAACTACAAATCTACCGGCAGTCTGTCCCGGCACCGCCTCGCTGTAGTCGCTGTGCTCGTACTGGGGACGTGTTTACTCAGTCGGAAGCATTCTACAAATCTACCGGCAGTCTGTCCCGGGACCGCCTCGCTGTAGTCGCTGTGCTCGCACTGGGGACGAGTTTACTCAGTCGGAAGCATTCTACAAATCTACCGGCAGTCTGTCCCGGCATCGCTGCACCGCCTCGCTGTAGTCGCTGCGCTCGTACTGGGGATGTGTTTACTCAGTCGGAAGCATTCTACACAAGCACACAGTCAATCAGGAGAAGAGTACAGGCAGAGACATGGCACCTTCTTGAAAAGAAATCTCGCAAACAAATAATTGTGGATAAACTTCTTTAAGAAAACATAAATAAAGAATACAACTTCTTTTGGCGATGGAAAATGTCAAATGACTGATTGCTGTTGACATAGGAATTTTAGTTTTTGCCACAGTACGGCTGTTCAGGTTATTTGGTTTAATATGTTCGACCGTGTTTGTAATAGGAAATAATTTAGTTGGAAGCGGTGCAGGCAGACGATGTCATGAGGAGCGCGTCGTGTGCGGCTCTGCTGCTGGCGGCCGCAGCGCTGGCCGCGTGCGGTGAGTGTTGCAGCCCCTCGGACGCTTGTCTTGTGTCGAGCGCAGTCGTTGCGCAGTTGCCCTATACTATAATATAAACCTCTAAATTACTATCCTAGGCTGTTAATGGGTTTTTCAATCAGTCACGTCCGGTCAGCTGTTCGGAGTCTGGACTTGATGCCGAAAGGCTCGCCCGTTTATTATTCTTTGGTTTTTCCTTAAAAAGTCCTTCAATCGGATGTCATAAAATATAGTGGTCCATTCGTAGTAAATTATGCCATAGCTCATTAATTACTAAGCGCACATAAATGAAACTTGGCAAGACATTGTAGACCCTTACAAGATATAAATAAACTTCAAAAGTTAGGGTCTAAAGTTCCTATTTTAAGAACTTGGACCTAATAACCATATTTTACCTTTACGTGTAGGTATATCTCCTAAACGGTATGCTTTTTTCAAAATCTGTTTTCACAAACATTATACACAAATTCATAGCAACGTGCGTAAAAAAATTCAAATCTGCACTAAACCGACTTATATGATTTTCATCAAATAGCCAAAAGTCAGCGCAGCGGAAACTTGAATATCTTCGCAGTTTTAAGACACACAAATTTTATTTAAACATACACATTTACCTCTCGTCACACACTAATTCTTGCATGCATTTTTTTTCTTGTACGTCCTTAGGAAAAAAAGTGCCGCTGGGATGACGTAGTTCCAGCGGAAACAGTTTTTGTTGAATAACTCGTCAATGGTTGGATGCACAAATTTGTACTTACCATACACATTTACACGACGTCATACACTAAATATCTGCTAAACTGAAATTAAGAAAATCGACATTTTTCCGCTGCGACTACGCACACGTACGATTGAATGTCCTGAGCTTCTTTCTAAGCTCTCTCTTAATGTCCCTCCACGACATTCTCGTTTGCGATATCTTCTTCATACTCCTTACGCTCGCACAGTTCACCGTAGCAACTCCTTCCTACATGATTCGCTCAGCCAAAGCATTCAACAAAATTGTAAGGATGAACATCTTTCAATAGATTTGTTTGCAAGCAGCTTATCGACCTTAATACTATTTTATCCAAACACTATATGGTTACTGATACTTTTTAATAGTGGTCGCACGTGCATTTCTTCCTATACAGGTACTTAATTTAAATTTTATGTTAAACTTAGTGTTAGTGAATAGTTAGTTGATTTTACAATTTGTACACAACTATACCTACTCTATTGCTAACTGTTGAGGATTGTAAATGGCTTTTTGTGAATTACCTTACTATTACCAACTCTTAACCAACTGTACCAACCATAATAAATAAAATAAAATATCTATAATTTATGCCCATAGCGGCCATAGCTCAGACCAACAAAAAAAGGTAGACAGCGCACCGCGAACATCAAAAGTGAAGCCTCAAAACCGTGCTCATTCAAGTAAATACACAAGCTCACCCACACACCTACACTAAAACCATGCTCATCGCTCTTAGTACCTACGTTACGAGCCGTCGTCTAGAAAACATTAATAGAAAAATATAATTAAGCCTTCCTGTGTAGTAAAAATTTGTAAAAACAATAGCAAATCACAAAAAAGGTCTCACAGAATCACTTTTCACTTGTGAGTACTTGAAATAACATCGTTTTTATTATAAATTAACTATGAATTTTTAGGTTACTTGGAACAAAAACGTCAACAAACGAAAGCAGTGACATTAAGTGTGAGGGTTGCCATAATACGATTTAATATTTCCCCATTCGATTAAACAAATATATATGATTTCTTTCTTCGAGTTATTTTCTTATTTTTTAATGTATAAAATATTTTAGATTTGAAGTTTTTCAACGCATTTGCGAGAAAACAGTACAATAGGTAATGAAAAAAACTTTTTGTTTTTAGATAGTCGGAAAGTCGCAACAATCTTTGACGTTTGTAGTATGAAAATTTGCAAATGGAACTACATCTTTCGTCTCTTTTCCTCTCATTAAATTGAGAAGAAAGTATTGTGCAAAAGCGCTTCCAAGTAGGTTCAATCATTCAGCTATATTTTATTCTCGTACTTATTTATACTCCTATCTATATATATAAAAATGAAACCCGTTTCGCGTTGTCACGGCATCACGTGTGAACGGCTGAACCGATTTCGATAATTCTTTTTTTGTTGTGTTTGTTATGGTCAGGAGAAGGTTCTTATGAAAAAAAAAAAAAAAAAAAAAAAAATTAGAAAATTTAAGAATCCTTAGGGTAGGTGTAGGGTAGGTGTAGGGTAGGTGTAGGGTAGGTGTAGGGTAGGTGTAGGGTAGGTGTAGGGTAGGTGTAGGGTAGGTGTAGGGTAGGTGTAGGGTAGGTGTAGGGTAGGTGTAGGGTAGGTGTAGGGTAGGTGTAGGGTAGGTGTAGGGTAGGTGTAGGGTAGGTGTAGGGTAGGTGTAGGGTAGGTGTAGGGTAGGTGTAGGGTAGGTGTAGGGTAGGTGTAGGGTAGGTGTAGGGTAGGTGTAGGGTAGGTGTAGGGTAGGTGTAGGGTAGGTGTAGGGTAGGTGTAGGGTAGGTGTAGGGTAGGTGTAGGGTAGGTGTAGGGTAGGTGTAGGGTAGGTGTAGGGTAGGTGTGGGGTAGGTGTGGGGTAGGTGTAGGGTAGGTGTAGGGTAGGTGTAGGGTAGGTGTAGGGTAGGTAGGTAGGTAGCCAGTTGACGGGAGCGAAGCCGCGGGGGACAGCTAGTAAGTAAATAAAAAAAAAACTGTAAAGGATACGTAGAACAATGACGTGTAAATGTTACACGTCATTGTTCTGTTGTTATGTTTTATCTTGATATTACCTACTTTTTCTTTAGTCAGTGATTTTGTTATGGTGGTCTTTTTTAATATATTAAAGTTGATTAAAAATATGATTACCTATATTCTTTTAAAACAATTTACATAATGACTTACGCTTGTTACGCTTCGACAACCTTTTATAACTTATCTTACATAATTGAATGTAGGCATGTGATGTAAAAAATTGTTTTTAGGTATAGATCTTTCTAAAAATTAAGTTACAATACCATACTCAACAATATCTTACTTGTGCTGACTTGCACAACATTAGCTTACCCATAAAATATTATTTCCCAAGTTATAGGGAAAAAAAATAAAAAATGGCAACCCTTCGAGACACACATAGATAAAAAGATGGCTTCATCTTTGATGTTCGCAGTGCGCCGTCTACCTTTTTTTGTTGGTCTGAGGCCCATAGCGAAACCATGAGACTCGGTGAAAACGGGCCACCGACCACAGCCACCGTTGGCTGCGGCGCGCTGCTGCCACATTTGTAACTGGCAGAAGTGCGCGACAGCCACCGGTGTTCGTAAGACGCCACATTTTATTTCCCGCTCTCCGCTGCGCAGTCTTTCTAATCTAAGGGTAGCCGCACACGGGCCACGCGCGACTTGACGCGACAGCCATAAACGCCGCCATGAGAAGTTAGAAGCGGCCACAAAAGTAGCTGAAGCGCGCGACAGCCACTTGGGGCCGGTGGTCGACGCTTGCTGTTGGTGGCTGCTACTTTTTTAACCCATGCGCGCAGTATCGTAATGGTTATGAAGGTTATGGCGATTGGTCTATAGTTGACAGGGTCGGCACGGTTACCTTTTTTGGGCACTGGCTGCACATTTGCAAGCTAACAGGACTCTGGCACCACTCCGATTTTTAGAGAGAGGCGATACAAACGCGTCAAGACAGGAGACAACTCTTGAGCACAGGTTTTGAGGACTCTTGCGGGTATTCCGTCAGGCCCGCTGGCTTTATTCACGTCCAGACTACAAAGGGCCTTACGAACCTGTTTCAGGTGAATTGAGATCTACGGCATTGTGGAGCCACAATGAGGTATGTAAGATGGTATATTAGGGGCCGTGTAAAGTTGTGAATTTTTCCGTACCTTTTTTTATTGATGGGAAATCATGAAATGACTCCTCCCGCTCTGGGCGGAGCGGAAGGGAGTGTCAGACTATTACTGACTAAAACCTATCCGTGCTCCTCCCTCGTGCCCTTTGCTTTCCAGGGCCGCGGTAACTCTTTCGAACATAATCCGCAACTCAGGCAGCGCTTTATGTACCTAAAACAATGGTATTCAGCTGAATCCAGTTTGACTGGAAACCAACCCCAGCATAGTTGGTGAAAGGCTAGGCAGGCGATGATATTTTTAGTACCTACTGAATGAATCGACCCACTAAATCGTTATTTTTTTTGTTTCGATCACTAAAAAAAAAACGTTAAATGTGCCCAAAACCATAATAAGATTTAAATACAATTTAACACATAATTAAGTACTTAACACTCGCGAAACTTGTGGTTATAGTAAAATGAAAACAAAGTTTGCTTTTGATTTTTTAAGTTTTGTTGAATAATCGTGCTGGAGTCTAGGTCTGAGGATGGGTGACCGTCTTAACATACCGAGACTCCTCCGTGCCTCTGAAAGGTTGGTTCCGGCTGTTATTTGGAAATCTTTGGCAGTCGTTACGGATTGTCAGAAGCTAGAAAATCTGACACCAGTCTTGCCAAGAAGTACCGTGCTATACAGTTAATGGGTTGTGGAGGTTTGGTAGGCAGCCGCTCCACGTAACTAAAGTACTGTTATTCAGCTGAATTCGGTTTGATTAAGAACCGAGCCCAGTATAGTTTGGAAAAGGCTAGGCACATGATGGCGTTAAATAATCGTGCACAATTGAAGGATTCAGTCACATTATGCCAAAGAAAAGTTAAATAGTTGATTGATGTAGAAATGAGCGAAATTGAATGAACTTAGATAACGTAGTACACGTCTTTGACGTCTTATATGAATAAGTTACGTACGTTTTAGTTTACGAATTTGGACTTGGGACCCCTATCAGAGTTTTTATGAGACCGAACGTTAAAATTCTAGCGAACAACAATAATGATGCTAAAAATCGTGTGAGAGTCATAATCTCACCGCGATTCAGAACAACACGTCATCGGTGCAACGCCATCTATCGACCATTTGGTAAACTGACAAAATATAAATTGGCATAGGAAAACGTTAAATAAGGAGCCCATATGTAACAATAAGTAACGTCATGGTAATAAAATGTTCACTTTTATTTTACTACTTATTAAAAGTTTCACAAATAACTCAACAATTTGTTTTGATGTTATTTTCATGCTTACCTGCATTTTATCTTTCTCAATAGATGGCGCCTAAGAGTCGGTCACCGCAACGCTTAGCCCGTCGCTGTATGAAGTTCCCTACTAAAATTAAAAATTCAATATCTTTTGAATTTGTGGTTCGATTTTGATGAAATAACCGCTAAATGTTACTCGGGTTAACACTTAAGGCGCTTCCCTGAGCAAATAACCTTGAGCATTCGTACCCTCTTTGCCGCACCCCACCTCTACAATACTTCGTTAAACACTACTAGCGCCATCTAGTGAACAATTTACGAATACAAGTAAAAGTCACAGACCTTAGAATTCACAGACATGGCGAAGCAAAAAGGAGGGTTATGAATTTGACCGGTATGTATGTGTATGTTCATCTGTTCACTCACAACTTCTAAACCATCAACCAATCGATAGATGATGATCGTGATGAGTCGTGATCGATATCTGAATGAATGAATGTGGCAAATTTGGTCAAAATGAAAATCGGAAACAGAAGGTTCGATACCTACACTTCTATCTATAACTGCTGTCAACTCAATCTTTTTATTTAATTGAGGAATATAAATCAGTTTTTCTTTATTTTTTTTCTTACTTCTCATTGCCTTTTCGATGTATGAAGGATTTCTTATATTCATACCTCGAGGGTACCGGGGGTCGACTAACTTTGGCAACAAACAATCTACATAAAATGATGAAAGCTTTTCTTTCATCATCTCCTTCCAGAATTTATCATCTCAATCAATGTATTCCGTTTTTAGCGGAAGGTTTTTTGACCAAACTGCAAATAAACACTTTGATCGTTTAGTAATGCCCCTGCACTTGAACTATCAAGTGCAGGGGCAACTACAAGAGCAGAAAATCAATAAAAACCACCATTGAAAGAATGAAATAAGTTACCGTAACAGCAATAAAAATGTTCACAAAATAAAATCACCTTTTCATGAAAAGTTGCGGGCGCGGGCGTCGCGATGACGAAGAAAATAAAAGTGGATAGATAAGGTTAATAGGGAAAATTGGTTTCCAACAAAGTACAGTAGGTACTTACTGTTTGTTCAAGGCACTTCACTCTCGATTGTTTTGAATATTTAAAACAACGCAGCTGTTTATTTAGTTCAGAGATACCAACGATGTTTTTGCCTATTTTGGTGTTTAGTTTTTATTGTTATAATGTTGGAAAAGCCAAATCGTTTGAAAGTCAAATTAATCCCTGGATATTAATTATCATCAAACTGAAACTTAATCAACAAATCATTTAATTGAATTATAGCAAGATGCATTATTCAAAAATATTTAGACGCTCGTCTATCATTTTTTACAAAGAACAATCAGGACCCTAAAACTTTAATTCGAAAAACATAGGAATAATAAAGAGAATAGGAATGAATAAATTTGGTGTACTTAACACCAAATTTATTCATTTTAAAAATCAATAATAACAGGATAGGTACTTACTTGCATGTTTTTTTGTATTTATTGATTTTGATTTAATATCATATAGGTAGGTATACGATCTAATTGAGTATTTTTCATAACGTTAAAATCCATTTTATCGATATCGAATATTTTCCCTTAATCAAGACAAGCCGTCCTAACATGCGCATACCTACGCAACTTGACCTTGAACTGACCAATAGCAGACGCTCGTTCTTCCTCGCCCCCCCGGCCCGCGGTGGTGAGTCGTGCGTCTAAGAGAAATCGGTCTATAGGCTCTCTAGTGGTTATATACTCTATGGTAGGTACTCATATAATATTAAAAATGTTTGAAAACAAAACACGGAGGGAAGACGACGAGAGCGACACGGCCTCCTCGTACGAAAGCGCGCAGCGCACTGCCGCCCGCACCCCGCGCATGCTTTTTATCATAGAATTCACACAATTGTTTTAATAAAAAAAGACAAGCGATCTTTTAAAATTAAATAAAACGTGAAAAAGTTATATTTCTAAATTACCTATCCCGTTGCCTTTAGCAACAGATGCAAAAAATCAATAATTTTAGTCATTTTTTAAAAGTCAATTTTAAATGTATTTATAACATCTAAAAACAAATTAAAACGTGGAATGTGAAGATAGGATATCGGAAATTAATAATGTGCTTTTAGATATAGTTTATTTCTCTTACCTAATGAGTTAATAGCCTCTGAATAACGAAGAAAATCGCATTGTCGCAAGGTTTTGGTCGTGGTAAAGCCTTAATATTTTGAAGAACTTAGCTTTCAAATCTAATCAGTGGTTTTTGCGTGATGCTGACTCAAACATCGGGACAAACAGACAAACAGATAAACCGACAAACAGACAAAAATTTCAAAAATGTTATTTTTGCGTTTTATACCTTTTTCCTAACATTTCTCAGTTATTTTTATGCGAAAATATTCAATGTACAGACACGGCAAATCCACGATTTTATTACCTATATGTATAGATTGCATAAGATTTATTTTTTATTTGGAAATTTTCACATCCCAGGGCTGGAGCGGTGACACTAGATCCACACGTCAAACTTATAATACCTACCCCTCTTTTTGTGTCGGGGCTTAATAAAAAAATAGTAGGTACTTATATTTGTATTTATTACACTTCGCCCGCGACTTCGTCCGCGCCGATTTAGTAGGTACTTACTCCACAAACTTCAACGCCCCCTCTACCCTCTTTTGAAGGTTAGTTTTGGAAAATGAAGAAAATTTAACAATGATTTTCATTAATTACCTAGCCATATCTGCTTATTCTGTGGTCTGAGGAGGCGCTAGACAATGTACCATTCAATTAGCGAATGCGATAGCATCTCAATCAATCATACATTTTTGACGCCTTCGCCACGCTACCGTTGACAAAATCTCACTTGTCTCGACCCCAGGTTTAGCGCAACAGCCGGTGGATTCTGTCGACATCTCACGGTGTTCACCTAGGCGGAGTGAACGACAAGAGCGCTGTCATTCCATCTTATTTGTATGATTTGACAACTCACCCGTCGTGCGCTCCGCCCAAGTGTTCACTTCGACATGCTTACAGAATCGCACTGCTGTTCACCCCGTTCACCCCGTTAGGGGTCGTTTATGTAAAAATTGTTACGTCTCTTTCAATTATCCCACTGTTAGTTTGTTCATGGCATTCCGACGTAAATTGAAGCAAGCAATAATGTCCTCCCCTAAAAACTTTATCATCCCTCCTTCATCCCTTAGTAAAGTTTATTTTCGAAAAACACTCGAAATCATTTAAATGCCGTGTTTCAACTTCATCAGACTAAGCATAATGTTAAGATTCTCTCCAGTTCACTCAAGCCGCGACATTTTTCTTACTTAGAGCATGCTTATAACCATCGTAACTTTTAAATGAAAGGTCCGATTTGAATAATTTACATATAGTGTAATTTACACGGATATAATAATAATAATAATCTGTGGCCCGGCTGTCACATTGAATGTCGTAAAATTTTTTCAATCCACATTTTTTCTTAATAAATAAGCAGAAACTCATCAACAAAATGAAAATTACAGTAAGTAAAACAAGGAAAAAAAACAGGAGCCATCAACTATAATTTGCATCAGTTTTCGGACGAACGTCATGAAATAGAAAAAACGAAATTAAATGTTGACAAGAAGCCGGGCAAGAACAATAAACACACAACCAACATCTTCGGGTTCGTCGCTCAGCTCCGCCTCGCAGCCACCGGGACCTCCTCCAGCCGTGAATCCCGAGAGTCCGGTTGCTGCAGTTGCGTCGAGCTCGAGCGACGAATACTTCTCGCCGCCCACGTCGCCACCACCTGCACGTCGACGGAGAGGACGCTGGCCGCCGGACGGATTAGGACCTCGAGGCCCACCGGCCTCTGATAGGGTCCCAGCTCCCGGCGGAAGTGTGCAGCGCATGCGATGGACGCGAACCATCAATGAAAACGTCATGCGCGCATACTATGGGGCAACAGAGGGAGGAACTAACCTGACTGCGCACCGTGGTCGGATGTTCTCTCTGTTTCAGGTACTTGAACCAACTGTCAACGTTTCGGCTCAACGACTGTCGGATCAGGTGCGCGTCATCCAGCGTAACCGTATGTTGGATGACATTGTGCTTGATCGCCTCCGAACGGAAATGTGTAGCCATGTCATTACTCCTCCGTCGCAGACTGTGGCACCACCACAGTCAACCGAAATATCCGGCCACGCTGACGAAGATAGTAACGACAGGGTTACAAACGTAAGTACCCAGTGCAATGACGAATTGAGGAGTGCTTTGGAGTGTGCTATTCGGGAATATCGCTACATGCCGCCTCAACTTAGGCCACGCTTACCTCGTTTGCCCATGCATAACAAAAACAGGGCGCTGGTGGCAGCTCTGGATTCGCAGTTGTCAAATTATTTTGATGACTGCGAAGACCTCACTGATGCACACTCGATGTTGTACTGCGCGGCTGTAGCGGCATGTCGTGTAGCTCACGTCAAAATAATCAATGACAGAGTTACACGACCAAAACTAGCCGTACCGGCCTGGCAGTGCAGGATCGAGCGTCGTATTTGTGGGGCCAGAGCGTTAATCGGCAAACTGATCTGCTTCAGGGAGGGCAACACTCGCCCTAGAGTGATGCGCTTTGTGAGACGAGCGTTTTTGGGGACTGATATCAGCCCCCAAGACTATACATCCTGTGTCACAGAGCGCATCGACTTCCTGAAGCAGAAGGTGTATGCATGGGCAAACCGTATTCGTAGGTATAGGCGGCGAGTGGAGCGATACACCTTGAATCGCACATTCCGAAGTAATGAAAGGTGGGTATACAGGGCTTGGGAGCGACCGGAACAAGGTGTGACTGACACGCGCCTGCCGGATGATGACGCCATGAGCTCTTTCTGGCGCAACATCTGGTCGGTGCCTGTCAGTCACACCGAAGGAGATTGGATACGGGAGGTCGAACGAGCGTGCGATCCATTACCAGAAATGGGGGCAATTAACATCAGCCCCCAAGATATCGCTTGTGCAGTCCGTCCGTTGCCCAACTGGAAATCTCCAGGGCCGGACGGACTGCACAATTTTTGGATCAAATGGTTCAAAAGATCGCACGCTCGCTTGGCATCTCTATTCCAGTCTGCCTTAGAGTCCGGGTCGCTTCCTCAATTCCTAACTACAGGAATAACCCACCTGCTCCATAAATCAGGTAGTACCGCGGAGCCTAAAAATTATAGACCGATTACGTGTTTACCAACGGTCTATAAAGTTCTTACGTCCATTTTGAGAGCAAAGATTAACGATCATATTGAAACTAATTCAATAATGTCTTTCTCTCAGAATGGATGTAGGAACGGGTCCCGCGGTACTAAGGAGCTACTCCTCATTGACATTGCTATTAGCCAACAGGTTCGTCGTTCCCGCAGGGATCTGTCGACATGTTGGATAGACTATAAGAAGGCCTATGACTCGGTGCCTCAACATGGCTCATGAGGGTGCTAGAATTGTATAAAATTGATGCAACGCTACGCACCTTCCTGACGTCATGTATGGGGTAATGGAGGACAGTCCTTCGCTATCCAGGATGTCGAAATATCCAGAGGAATAGCAAACCGGTTAGGATCGAGCGGGGTATATTTCAGGGCGATAGTTTGAGTCCGCTTTGGTTTTGCCTAGCCTTGAATCCTCTCAGCACATTGCTGGAGAATTCAGGACTAGGCTATCGGTTGAAGAGAGGTTGTCAGGTTATATCTCACCTCCTTTACATGGATGATCTGAAACTCTTTGCCCCCAGTAATCTGCAACTGATGGAGCTACTGAAGGTAACTGAAACTTTCAGTAGTGCCATCAGGATGGAGTTTGGTGTGGACAAATGTGCGGTCATGCATGTAAAGCATGGAGAGATTATGGAATCCGTGGGATCGCAACTCTCGGATTCCATAAACCTGAGATCCCTCTCTCCAACCGAAACTTACAAGTATTTGGGTATGTCGGAAGCGTTAGGCATCAGTGTTACTGACATGAAGCATTCGTTGAAGGAGCGCTTCTTTGGCCGCCTGAAGAAGGTGTTCAACAGCCTTCTTTCGGGCGGAAACAAGGTGCGCGCTTTCAACGGATGGGTCATGCCGGTATTGATGTACTCTTTCGGCGCACTCAAATGGACTCAAACGGAACTTGACGCCCTGGATAGGCGGGTCCGTACACTGCTGACTGCACATCGAATGCATCACCCACGGTCGTCGGTAATGAGACTGTATATCCCGCGAAAGTGTGGAGGTCGAGGCTTTTTAAACGCTAAGACTCTCCACAATCGCGAGATATGCAGTCTCAGGGAATATTTCCTAGCTGTCGACGTGGGTATGCATCGAGATGTAGTGGCGGTGGACAAGGGACTCACCCCGCTCTCCTTGGCAAATGAGAACTGGCGCAAACCTGCGGTGCTGGACACTAACGATCGCAGGGCGGTATGGCAGAGCAAGGAACTTCACGGACGCTTTTTCCGGGCCCTACACGGGCCCGACGTAGATCAGTTAGCGTCCGTAGCCTGGCTACGTTTTGGTGACCTCTTTGGGGAAACCGAAGGTTTTGTCTGTGCAATTATGGACGAAGTTGTCATGACGAAAAACTACCGGAGATTTATTGTGAAGGACGGCACGGTTGACATATGTCGGGCATGTCACCGTCCGGGAGAATCAATTCGCCACATTATCTCTGGTTGTTCTCGTCTTGCTAACGGAGAGTACTTGCATAGACACAACCTTGTAGCCAGGATTATCCATCAGCAACTTGCTCTGAAATACTGTCTTGTGGAATCGGAGGTGCCGTACTACAGGTATGTGCCCGACCCAGTTCTCGATAATGGCAGTGTCACATTGTACTGGGATCGGTCCATCATCACTGACAGGACTATTATTGCAAATAAGCCTGATATAGTGGTGGTGGACCGAATCGAGAGGCGTGCAATGATTGTAGATATAACCGTTCCGCATGACGAGAACCTCGTGAAAGCCGAGAACGATAAACAAATAAAATATCTTGACTTGGCTCGCGAGGTTGTCGACATGTGGAATGTGAATTCGGCAATCATTGTACCGATAGTCGTCTCAGCCAACGGTTTAATAGCCAAGAGCCTCGACCAACACCTCAGGAGGCTCTCGTTAGGCAGCTGGATCAAGGGCTTGATTCAGAAAGCAGTACTTCTGGACACGGCTCGTATCGTTAGGAGGTTCCTTTCTCTGGAGCCCTAACCACCGGTAGCTTGGACCCTGTTCCCGATACCGGTGGGCTACTATTTTTATATTTTTAAATGTTTTTTATTTATTTTTTGTAGGAATATTTAAAAATGTAAAATATATGTGTAAAAGTGAATAAAGGAAATAATAATAATAAAACCTTTATTAATCCAAAAACATCTGTTACCGTTAGAAAAAAGTACATTAAGTATAAATAATATAAGCTAAATATGTCATGGCCCCTTTCGGGTATAGGCCTTCTCCAGTTGCCTCCATTTTTTCCTGTCGGTAGCTGTTTTCACCCAGTTTCTTCCTGCTACTTCTGGTATGTCGTCGACCCAGCGAGCTGTTGGTCTGCCCTTTTTTCTTTTTGCTCCAGGACCTCCAGGGCCCTTCCAAATGGTTGCTCGCTTGACCCATCTGTCTGCAGAGGAGCGGGCGATGTGTCCTGCCCATTTCCATTTTAAACGTAGTGCATGTTACACGGATATAATCAACCTTAATTATAAAACCATTTAAATGGATAAGGATTAACATCATGATAAAAAAATCTCCATTTTTCTATTTCACCCGGGATTTGCTTGAATAGGTAATTTGAACAAAAAGCGGTCATGGTGACAACCATAATAGTTAGACATAATTATGGTATCGCGGACTTTTTTGTACCAACATATTGATGACCTCTATAAAACTGTAGTTCATGAGTTTGCTCTATTGTCAATAGTTTCCGAAGCGTACGCGATATAGGGATATTTTTTCACCATAATAAGTTGCGGTGCGGTTATTTGCGTAGGTAACGGCTTGGCAACAGCAAATCGCGTTGTACTGCAAAACTATTTCTTCCGGACAATACATGTGGTGGGTACGGTGGAAAAACCAACAGACAATGTGTAAAATTATGATATGAGATTAAGTGCATCTGTGATTGTACCAAAGTGCCACCTGAAGCTGAACGGATTGCAGGTCGATTAGAACAGTCGATAGAAAAAAAAAAAAGAATAAACGCATGCAGCGACTCGTCGCCAACCAAAATGCAAAATGCAGGGTTACAAACGTAAATACCCAGTGCAGTGACGAATTGAGAAGTGCTTTGGAGTGTGCTATTCGGGAATATCGCTACACGCCGCCTGAACTTAGACCACGCTTACCTCGTTTGCCCATGCATAACAAAAACAGGGCGCTGGTGGCAGCTCTGGATTCGCAGTTGTCAAATTATTTTGATGACTGCGAAGACCTCACTGATGCACACTCGATAATGTACTGCGCGGCTGTACAGGCATGTCGTGTAGCTCACGTCAAAATAATCAAGGACAGAGTTACACGACCAAAACCAGCCGTACCGGCCTGGATCGATCCATCCGGCCTGGCCTCGATCCTCTAGTGCAGAATCGAGCGTCGTATCGGTGGGGCCAGATCTGCTTCAGGGAGGGCAACACTCGCCCTAGAGTGATGCGCTTTGTGAGACGGGTTGTTTTCGGGGACTGATTTCAGCCCCCAAGACTATATGTCCTGTGTCACAGAGCGCATCGACTTCCTGAAGCAGAAGGTGCATGGGCAAACCGTATTCGTAGGTATAGGCGGCGAGTGGAGCGATACACCCAGAATCGCACATTCCGAAGTAATGAAAGGTGGGTATATAGGGCTTGGGAGCGACCGGAAGAAGGTGTGATTGACACGCGCCTGCCGGATGATGAAACCATGAATTCATTTTGGCGCAACATCTGGTCAGTGCCTGTCAGTCACACCGAAGGAGATTGGATTCGAGAGGTCGAACGAGCATGCGACCCAATACCAGAAATTGGGGCAATTACAATCATCCCCCAAGTACATCTTGGGGGCTGATTGCCCGTGCAGTCCGTCCGCTGCCTAACTGGAAGTTTCCAGGGCCGGATGGATTGCACAATTTTTGAATCAAGTGGTTACAAAGGTCGCATTCTTGTTTGGCATCTCGGTTCCAAACTGCCTTGGAGTCCGGCTCGCTGCCCGAATTCCTTATGACAGGAGTAACCCACCTGCTCCATAAATCTGGTAGCACCGCAGCACCCAAAAACTATAGTGAAGTGTATTTATAAGCCTTCAGTGAATCTACTTAGTGTTTCCCTTAACAAAACGGCATCATATTAATCTATATCTATACATATAATAAAATCGTAGATTTGCCGTGTCTGTACATTGAATATTTTCGCATAAAAATAACTGAGAAATGTTAGAAAAAAAGCATAAAACGCAAAAATGCCATTTTTGAAATTTTTGTCTGTTTCTCGGTTTGTCTGTTTGTCCAATTGTTTGTGTCAGCATCACGCAAAAACCACTGATTGGATTCGAAAGTTAAGTTATTAAAAATATTAAGTGTTAACCCGAATAACATTTAGCGTTTATTTCATCAAAATCGACCCACAAAATCAAAAGATATTGAATTTTTAATTTTAGTAAGGAACTTCATACAGCGCTAAGCGTTGCGGTGACCGGCTATTAGGCACCATCTATTGAGAAAGATAAAATGCAGGTAAGCATGAAAATAACATCAAAACAAATTATTGAGTTATTTGTGAAACTTTTAATAAGTAGTAAAATAAAAGTGAACATTTTAATACCATAACGTTACTTATTCTTATATAAGGGCTCCTTATTTACCGTCTTCATTCGGCCAAATATTTTGTCAGTTTACCAAATGGTCGATAGATGGCGTTGCACTGATGACGCGTTTTTCTGATTCACGGTGTTAAGATTTTCCGTCAGAGTATGACTCTCACACGATTTTTGACAGCATTGTCGTTCGCTAGGGTATTCGGTCGCACAAAAGGTCTTTCAAGTCTTTGATAGGATCTCGAGTCCAAAATTGAAAAAAAAAATCTCTGATTTTTTCGGATTGTTGTTGTCGCCTTGGACGTCGGACTTGGTCGGTCTTGAACAATTCTGGTTCTTGCGTCGTAACAGTGCTGAACTGGACGGTTCGACTTCGACTGGCGAATCCAGGCCTGTAGGGTTCCGTACCAAAGTGCTAACGGGACTCTACTACTAAGCCTGCGCGATAGATACAAATTCGAAAGGTCGAACGGTTCGATTTGCGAATAAAGGCTAATCTATTACCGATTATTAGGGTACCGTAAGCACGGTGACGGGACCCTATTACTAAGCTTCCGCGATCAATTGTGATTCGTGTAAAGTATCGGACGCAAATCGAGTTGTGTCGCCTTGGACGTCGGACTTGGTCGGTCTTGAACAATTCTGGTTCTTGCGTCGTAACAGTGCTGAACTGGACGGTTCGACTTTGCCATAAACAAAAATAGACTAGAATGTAACCAGTATTTTTCTAACCGCACGAGCACTCCGCTGTGCCGCGAATTTATCGAAATCGAATTTAATGTTTATTTACATTACGTAAGATTTATTTTTTAATTGGGAATTTTCACATGTCAGGGCTCATGAGTCATGATTTAAAAGAATGGCCGTGGAGTTTCTTGCACGTTCTTTTCCATAGAGATCTACGCTTTGGAACGTAGCTTCATGTTTTTGACTAACTGACCTTAAGAGGTCGTGCATGAAATTAAATCATTTTGAACATTTTTGAACATCGTTTGTGACAAAGGTGAGAAGAATTTGAACCTACTTGTTTTAGATGATAAAAGTCAAGTTCTTATTCACTCAGATGGCTTGAGAATTTTTCAAAAATAATGTATGTATTAATGGTAATTACCCATATTCAAAACCCTTTTATCGCAAAAGTAACGAGCGAGTGATGTTTGGTTACGTTTTACACAAAACTACGACAGATTTATAACATTTAAAAAAATATCACTACCATCATTGTATTGTCAACAATCAGATGCGTTGAAAACATTATTGAAACGACGATTAATGAAACGTATGTGGAGCGGGAGATAAGGGAAACGACCAGCTTGCTTCGACACTAGTTTATTACTGACTAGAGGCCTGCGCAGGCGGCGCGGGGCGCACAGCGCGCGCGCTTTGTTCATACATATCACTCCTTCACACTTAGATTTTGAAACCTGGTGACAACAATTAACACTTCTAAAACTAATTATACTATAAACAAAAACCATTAAAAGTATTTCTTATAGTCTACCACCTTCCTATTGCGCTTTTGGCGCGAGAGTGTGGGTGATGGTGTGCGCGGTACGTCAACAATGCACTCCCCCGTACTTCGTGACTGATTGCCCTCGGACCCAAATACCTCGGGCTGCGCTGTCGGTGACGTCGGTGATGCTAAATTATCAGCGTCTCTTCCCTTACTGTCAAACACTTCACAATCACCCCACTCGTCCCCATTACCATTATCTGCGGCACATTCCGCATTTAGTGCTGCAGGTGCGACATTATTTTCAGTCACCACTGGTGAGTTAGCATTTTGTCTTGAACTAGTGGTACTGGAAATGTCAGGCGACTGCTGCTGATGTGGCACCTTAATCCCTCTTATGTCTCTTATCTCGGTGGGCTGATTACTACCTGTATACTTCAGTAACTGATCTACATGCCTTATACAGTGTTGATCTAAGTCATTTACATAAATTTTGTACATTTTGTTACCTATTCTATGTTTTATTATACCTAGCTGCCATGTCTCTTTTCGTGCGCTGTACCATCGGGTCCACACCACATCACCGGTCATAAATTGTCTTTTTCCGGGTTCCGCCGTTATATCAACGTGCATTGCTTCGCTTGATGGTACAACTAAATCGAGACGAGATCGTAGATTTCTACCAAACATTAACTTTGCTGGCGTTTCCCCAGTGGTACAGTGCACGGTATTTCTATAATTAAACATATAGCCTAACAATAATTCATTGATTTGATTCAACGGTAAATCATCTTTTAAAATACATTTTAGCATTTTTTTACAATTTCTTACCGAATTTTCGGCCTGACCATTACTCGGCGGATGATAAATGGGCGTCGTCATGTATTTGATACCATTAGAAGAGCAAAATGTCTTGAACTCGTCCGAGTTTATCTTGACGTCATTATCCGATACTAATAAATTCGGTATACCAAAAGTTGAAAAAGTTCCTTTGAGTTTAGTTATCAGTGCCTTAGTAGTAGTACCGTTATGCATGTGATGACATTCTACCCATTTACTGAAAGAATCTACAACCACGAGATATACCCTCTGCCCTACCGTCATGTAATCGATGTGCACGCGCTGCCAGGCACCGGCGGCGGCGGGCCAGGGCGCGGGGGGGTCACGCGGTGGCGCGGCCCGTAGGCTCGCGCACGTAGCACAGGAGCCTATCCAACGCTCGATGTCGCTGTCGATGCCGGGCCACCACATCCTACTTCGTGCATTGCTTTTAGTTTTAATTATACCTAAATGAGTGTCATGTAACTCATGTAGCATTTTATATCTAAGTGTAGACGGAATAAGTATTCTATGACCCCTGAAAAGGCAACCTTTCTCGTACTGCAAATCGGCTTGCACTGAAAATATGGGAACACAGACTTACAACTTATTTTTCGAGGCCATCCCTTTTGCATGTACCTGGTAACAGTTTGGATCACCGTATCGCTTTCCGTTGCCCGTTCTATGTCGCGTGTCGTAGTAGCGGGCGACGCTTCATCTAAAAACTTGAGCGCGTAATAGGTATCTACATCTACATTATTGTCGGTCTCTTCCGACTTGTTTGCGCATTTTAAAGGCGCGCGGGAAAAATAATCTGCTACTAAATTATTATCCCCGGATACATAATGTACTACATAATTATAAGCCGATAAAGTAATAGCATATCTCTGTAGTCTTAGAGCTGTGGTCACTGGTATACCCGTCTTGTTATTAAAAATGGAAACCAAAGGCCTATGATCTGTTTTTTAAATAAATGGCTCACTGCGACCGTACAGATACTGATGGAACCTTTTCACGCCAAATATGATAGCTGTCGCCTCCTTCTGTATCTGACTATAGTTTCGCTCGCTAGCGGTAAGCGAGCGAGATGCATACGCGAGCGGTCGCTCATGAGCATCGTCGTGGCCGCGCTGCGAGAGCACGGCGCCGAGCCCGCATCCACCGTGAGCACGAGCTGCGCCGTCGGCTCGAAGTGCGCCAGTACGCGTTCCGAAGCTAGTTCACGGCGCACTGCCACCATAGCTTGCCGCTGCCTATCTCCCCACTCCCAGGGCACATCGCTCCGTAGTAGTTCGTGGAGAGGGCTGAGTAGTGATGAAGCATTAGGAATAAAATTCCCATAATAATTAACAACGCCTAAAAATCTTTTTACTTCGGTGACGTTGGTCGGCTCGTAGGCGCTTAATATTGCCTTGACCTTCTCCGGACTAGTCATTAGTCCCGCTTTACTTATCACATAACCTAAGTACAGTACGCTTTCTTTGAAAAATTGGCACTTGTCTTTTTGAAGACGTAGTCCGGCATCGCTTAATCTACTTAAAACTTCCGTTAGCCTTTTAACGTGAGAGTTTCTATCGGGACCCGTAATACATATGTCATCGAGCCAGACACTGACTCCGTTTATTCCCGCTAATAGTCATGGACTTTTGAAAAATAGCGGGTGCGTTAGCTAGGCCGTAAACTAAACGTGTATATTTGTATAGACCTTTATGAGTATTTATGGCTGTTAGGTCCTGTGATGACTCTTCGAAAATAAATTGATTGTATGCATTTTTTAAATCAATTTTACTGTAAAGCTCGCCCCCTCCAATCTTAGCAAAAACCTCTTCAATCCTGGGTAAGGGGTATTTCTCAATTACAAGGTCTTTATTCAGGGTTACCGAAAAATCTCCCGCTATTCTGACTTGTCCGTTTTCCTTTAACACAGGCACTATCGGAGTGGCGTATTGCGCGTGATCTATCGGCACCAAAATACCTAAACCTACTAACCGCTCTAATTCTTGTTCGACCTTATCTCTTAGGGCAAAGGGTACAGTGCGTGGCTTAAAAAACTTCGGTACAGAGTTTACTTTTAGTTGTAGGGTAACTTTAAATTTGTTAAATGAACCCAACTCATCTCGCCATAGATCCGGATATTTTCCAATCAATTCCTGTACATCATTACCGCTACTTACTAAAGAATTAATGTTAGTTGTAATTATTAATTTAAAAGCGGACATGAAATCCCTACCTAACAATGGAGGACCTCCATTCTTAACTACGAAAACTTTAATATTTCTTTGTAAATTATTAAATTTTGCTTTAGTAGCGAAAAATCCTAGTGGAGAGATTTTATGTCCATTGTACAAACACATTTTTACATGGCAATCTTGTAGCGGGTATTGCGAGAACTTGTTGAAATAACATTTATCAGAAATAACAGTGCTACCCGATCCTGAATCTAGTTCCATTTTAATAAATTGATCACCTAAAACTAATTCAATATCAATAGGCTTGTCAGCCGCGTACCTTATATTAAAGTTCTGGCACTCCTCGCAACCCTTTTCCTGGGGCTGGTTACCGCTACTTCCTTCATTTGCGTCAACATGATACACACGTGTATTTTTCGAATTACCGCACACTTTTTTTAAATGGCCTTTTACACCGCACTTTTGACACGAATAGCCCCTAAAACGACACTTTTCACCCTTATGATTTCTCATGCCGCAAACCTCACAACGCACCGTGTCGCGGCAAGTTGCTCCATCAGCGCCACCTGCGCCACTTCGACGGCTAGCTTGACCCTGGAGCTTCGCGCGGTATACTGCAGTGCGATTCTGTAAACATGTCGAAGTGAACACCCGGGCGGGGCGCACGACGGGTGAGTTGTCAAACCATACAAATAAGATGGAATGACAGCTCTATTGTCGTTCACTCCGCCTTGGTGAACACCGTGAGATGTCGACAGAATCGACCGGCTGGTTCCTCCTTAATAGGAATAGCCTCTGAACTGCTGCTTAACAAGGCCTTTGCCTCCTTTGCACACGCTGCCTGCTCCGCTATTTCAATAGCTCGCGACAACGTGAGCGTCGACGGGTTCTGCTCGAACAGCTTGTCGCGTTCTGGACCTGCACTCAGGCCGAGGACGAAACGATCTCTCAAGTTCGTTTCTAGAGCGGTGCCGAAGTCGCAATAAGTTGCCAAACCTCTTAGTCGCGCCGCCCATTCTCCAATGGTTTCGCCTGATGTTCTGCTGGCACCAAAAAATTTTGCTTTGTCCACAAATGTGCACTGTTTTGGCTTGAAATGGCTGTCGAGTAGTTTCACTAGGTCCCCATAGCTCAGAGTTTCCAACTCCTTTGGAAACGCTAGGTTAAGTAGTAGACGGTACGTCTCCTCCGTAAGATGGCATAGCAAAATTCCACTCTTTACATCGTCTTCAAAACCGTTGATTTTCAAAAACTGCGTTAATTTTCCTTTATATATTTGCCATTCGTTGGTCTTGTGGTCAAATAAAGACAAATTTCCAAGAAACGCGTTCATTTTATATTTATGCGTGGATACTCGTTCGTACAACTTCGTCGCCAATGAAACGTATGTGGAGCGGGAGATAAGGGAAACGACCAGCTTGCTTCGACACTAGTTTATTACTGACTAGAGGCCTGCGCAGGCGGCGCGGGGCGCACAGCGCGCGCGCTTTGTTCATACATATCACTTCAATAGAAAATATGGCAGAAAAAAAAGTGTTGAAAAACGGAATTCTTGGAAAACATCTACACAAATAAATATTTTTTTCTATACCTTAGAAACACTTTTAAGAAAATTTAAGAATTGCACAATAATCCTAAGTTAACCTTTTAATAGAATCTAAAATTTATTTTATAAATAAACAATAACTTCATTTCGTAAATTACAAGCAAATTGAGCTATATTAGTGAGCGCGCAAACTCGATCGCGTCAGTACCGATCGGGCTCTCCCAGCGTCAGCATGTACTACTTTGTTTCGCAGCCGCTCGATTGTTTTACGTAAATACATTTACAAAATTGTACGCCAACTACCACATTTTGAGTAAGTATTATTTTTTATATTTTGTTTGTTTATTAGGACTGATTATATTTTTTTCACCTTTATAATGATTCGAGGTAACGGTTGTATGTTTGTATGTAAAAGTAAATCTGCGGAATTACTGTACTACTACTATTAAATTAAATACTATCTCTAATGGCATCTACAATGGTTAAGTGCAGCTATATTATCATCCACAGAATGTTGACATTTTTTATGGTTACTTATACCACAATATAAATATGGACAGTAGGGAAACTGCCTACAAACGCTCGAAACGGCACACTCACACAAACATGCACACCGACGAGACTCCTAAGGTGACTTCGCGGGACTAGCAGTAGCGAGTGCCGCGTCAAGACGAGTGGTCACGTTTAACTTTATCTCCGCGATCGTTTTGAAAATGCCAGGAAAATATTGCGTAGTACCTATACGGCTGTTTGAACTCGGCTTCATCAATACCGGAGCTATCGTATTTTAAACTTCCTGCTGATATTGAAAGGTAAGAATGATTTCTAGTTATTGTTATTTAATTGTTATCGAATTACGTATAAGTCCGTGTGATCGATCATAATGAATTCGTGAACTTACTTGTAAATCATTAATGCGGCGGTTTTGAGGGTATTTTAAGCTGATAGTGCAATAGTGATAGTGGTAACAATAAGTACATCCAAGATGGCGACTGCAATAGGTATTCTATATCAATATTTTCGTCATGGGGTGTCGTTTTCATGGAAGTAGATTCGAAATAAACACATGTGAGAGTAAAAAACGAATTGGACGTTAACCACAGCGTAGTTTCGGGTATTGTTAGTATTGGTTGTGGTCGGGCCAACTTGAACGAGCTAGTAGCATCCATTAATTTGCCACTTATTAGCAAATCGACCTACCAGAAATGTCACTTGTATGACTGGTGGAAGACTACGGCTGAATCATGTATGATTAGTAATCATACAGTAATCATTGATTACTGCCGGTAAAGAAGAAGCTTCTATGGCTATGGAAAAAGGTAGTGTGAGTCCGTCCGTCCGTCACAATACTTGTCTTCTACCAGAAATAGTAGATCCGAGAAAAACTCGCTCCATGCCACTGAGGGACACAACATTTTAAGATTTTTTTAAGTTTTGGTTTAGATACTCTTTGGATTGTGGATGAAGTAATGATGATGATTAACTTCTGGAGATTACTTGCATAGACACAACCTTGTAGCCAGGACTATTTTCCCTCAATTTGCTCTAAATTAGAGCCTTGTGGGATCGGAAGTGCCATATTGTAGGTATGTGCCCGATCTAGTTGTCCACGTGCCTTTGTCCGTTGGATCATACTGGTTTTGATGTACTCTATGGATTATGGATGACCTTATGATGATAACGAACTACCGGAGATTACTTGCGTAGACACAACCTTGTAGCCAGGATTATATACCAGTAATTTACTCTAAATACAGCCGTGTGGGATTGGAAGTGCCATATTATAGGTATTTGCCCGATCTCTCCAGAGTTCTCCAAAATGGTAATATCACATTGTACTACAGTCAACTCATCATCACTGACAGGTCTATTGTAGCCAATAAACCTAATATAGTGATGGTGAATACCTGGACTCTTGTTCAATTTCGTTTTTTAAAATATGGAGTACTCAGGTCCTGTAAATGAAATAACTGTGATATAACAGCGTGCTGGATACGATTTTTTTTCTTTTTAATTATGCGATTTCCGCAAACTAATTTTGCCGCAATTGATTAAATTGCTTAGTTCTGTTGTTACTTAATGAATAATAACTGAGCCGTGCAGTTTTATAAGGATATTAACTTCGACTTTCATATTTTTAGCATAGTGATAGTTCTTACAAGCGTGGTGGTAACCAAAGATATGCACCGGACTGTTTAAGATACTTATTTTTTATAATTTGCTCGGTAAGAGACAAATACTGCGCTTTTAGAAACCTTATTACTCATTTGCCGATCGAGTAAAGCCTTTTATGATCGGTGATTGCCATTTCAAATTTTTCCGTCGTAGCAGGTAAAGGGCCTGTTCACTTTAATGTTCTGCTTCCAATATCTTTTTAAACGTTATATACGTGACTTTGCCATCATCATCATCTGCTATCAACTCGCCGGATTTCACGTTTTGCCTCCCAGTTGAACCTTCGACTATGACGCCTTGCACCGTACTTGTTGAAAATCCGATATGAAGTTTGCTTGGTCATACACGACACAATTCTTATTTTTAATAGTCATGTATAATAGTTGACCAGTTTTGTTTTCAATAATGTTTGCGACACTCGGGAATGCCAAATAGCTAGTATTGTAGGTGAGGTTGCCAGTGTTTCACAAATAACCCTGTATATTTAAGTCTTTTTATTTCCTTTTTTAACGACAACCTCAACTTTGTATTGTTTTGTCAAAGTAATTTTTCACAAATGGTTGCACTGACTGAACTGGTCTACTCTAATGTGCATGATTCCATCCTCAAAAAAACATCTTAGACACTAGTTTAAACCAAGATTACAATATATCAGAATAAAAGAGAATTCTCGTAAATATGTCCGTATGGAAAGTGTTTTTTTGTACAACCATTTTACAAAAAACAAATATCATTGTATTGTATCGTTTTTTTATTTATCATTTTGTTAAATGTATCAACATCCATCTAACACAAAATTGAATAAATTTAATGGGAATTGTGATAAATATAAAATATACAGACGTTACAGATTTTTATTTATAAACCTTACTACTATATAATTTTGTAACTTAAAATAATATCTTCTAAAGGATCAACATTATTTGAGCACTCACTGAGCTCGATTTTTGCGCGCGTGTGCGTGTAGCTGCATGAACGATGTATACGAACATAGCCTTGCAGCGAATCTAACAAGTGAATTTTATGCACGGCCTCTTAACAATTCAAAAGTGTATGTAAACGGTTTATTTGGACAAAATGATTTTCATCTTGAATCTTTCCCAAGGTACTCCCGAATTAAGAAACAGCCTGTGTGCTATGCTATCCCAGACTACAATCTATCTCTGTGCGATTTCATACCGATCCATTCAGCTGGCCCGTACCTACTAGTGTGATTGAGTAGCAAACATCCAACCATTCAAACTTTCGAATTTCAAAAACTAAAATAGTAGGCTAGCATAGATCTAAGCCCACGCGGACAATGTCGCGGGCACTGCTAGTGCTTAATATATACTTTACTTAATGCGCATTATTGTAAGACCACTGTACGTTTTAATTAATATATTCAATAAATCCTGTTTAGACCTACTGGTTGTCTGCTTTGTGAACTCCCAACATTACCTACATGGCGACCCTGCCATCAAGGTCTGCTAAGGGGCCTTAGATTTACGGCAATATTTATAGTTCTAACTACGAAATTATTTACGATGTGTCGGTCAAATGTGGAAAAAGAAGAAATTTTTCTAAACCAGAATGCTCCTGGGGTACAAAATGACGGAACTTTGAAGACAATGGGAATCAACCTTGAGCGCTTGAACATCGTGACCTACATCATTCTTGCTGGCATACTGGTACTGGCCATTTACATCTGGATACGGGTATACAAGAAGTGCCATCGCAGATGGATCCAGGAGGAAATTGGGCTCAGCACAATGCAGAGGATCAGAGCATCTAAAAGAGGACGAGCCACCGAATCTACACCTGCCAATTGAAATTACACCCTACCACGCCTAGATCTCTGTTCAGCGTCATCGTGAGAGGAAAAACAAAGTGCTTTAAATATTAAGACTACCATACAAATGTCGTATTTCATAACGCAAAAACTAAAACGAGCTTCGATAGTGCATGGATTCTACATGAACTTGATACTCCGCGCGCAAAACTGCAACGTAGTGAACACCTGTGTGTCGTTTCCCTAGAATGTTGAACTTGATTCTTTTGTTTGTCACTAACGTGTACTTTTTTTTTTTTTTTAAGGATGGGAAATCATCAAATGACCCCTTCCGCTCTGGGCGGAGCGGCAAGTGTCAGACTTTTACTGACTAAAACCCACCCATGCTCCTCCTAGTGCCTTTTGTGTTCCAGGGCCGCGGTAACTCTTTCGAACAAAATCCGCGACCAACGTGTTTACCTACTGATGTACCTATGTTCTAAGGTGCGCTTTTAGCCTTGATATGATATTTTTAGAGGTTCCCTATCCATTTGCATAAAATTTTAAGACCTAATATAACTTAGCATAATTTTGTTTGGCATAATTATATTTTCGCATAATATAATTACGCATAACAGCTCACGCATAATTTTTTAAGCATAATTTCTCTAACCATAATAATGATTAAGCATAATATTCTAAAGCATAAATTTACTAAGCATAAAGTTCTAAAGCATAACTTTTTTAAGCATAATATCCTAAAGCATAAATTTATCAAGCATAAAGTTCTAAAGCATAACTTTTTTAAGCATAATATCCTAAAGCATAAATTTATTGAACAATTTTGTGGGTTTTTTTTTCGCTGTAGGAAGCATGAAGCAAGCAAGCATACAGCATGCAAGCAAGCATACAGCATGCAAGCAAGCATGCAGCACACAAGCAAGCATGCAGCATGCAAGCAAGCATGCAGCATGCAGCATTCAAGCGAGCATACAACATGCAGCAGGCAGGGTTTCTGTCACGGCTCCGGCGCTGCGGGCCTCCGGCGGCCCCACGCGTGCTAATCGTCTCAGACGGCTTTCGCTCACCACCGCAGCTTCAGCTCCTCAGCCCGCGGGCCGCCTCGCCCCTACGCGCCTACGCGATTTTAAATTACACTAGGGGTAGGACAAAAAAGACTAGGTGGAGTCGGTTTTGCAGCAATTCGGTTCTGTCACTAGTAACTTTTGTTGCACAGCATATTAAATTCATTAGGCCTACTAACGTTATGCTAATAGTCATTAGGCCTACTAACGTTATGCGAATCAAATTTATGCCAAAACAAATTAGTCTTTAAGATGATTATGCCAACATAAAATGTATGCATAAAAAAATTATGCCGAAGTATTATTATGCCAAAACAAATTGTGCCAAAATCGTTATGCCGAAGTATATTAGGACAAAGAACATTATGCGAAAAGAAGGGATCCCATTTTTAGAATATGACTGATAGTTTAATAGATAATTGTCAGGTTTTGTTAACACTATTCGGAAATATTTGATTAAAAAGGGACAAAGTAGGTATAAAGGTAACGTTATTGAGACTAAGTTAACGGAGGCAAAATGTATTTTAGATAAAAGTACCTGGTTTATGTATTAAGGTTGCTTATTGCGTGACTGGATTTTTGTGAATGAAATGCGTGTATGCTTTTTTTTTTTTTTCGAGGATGGGAAATCATCAAATGACCCCTCCCGCTCTGGGTGGAGCGGCAGGGAGTGTCAGACTTTTACTGACTAAAACCCACCCATGCTCCTCTTAGTGCCTTTTACGTTCCAGGGTCGCGGTAACTCTTTCGAACAAATCCGCAACCCTGGTAGGCTCTGGCCCTAACGGGCCCCGACCCATGCTGACGACTGCTGGCTTGGCGCGCGTAGAACACAGCGCGCCGTCAACCCGGGCCTGTTCTGATCGGACGGCGAGCTACCCATTGCTCGCCGTCCACAGGCATCAGTCACTGCGCCATGCTCAGGAGCATCAGTTCCTGGGCGGCGCAGTGGCTGACGTTCAACAGGAGGGGGTGAAATAGGGCCATTACTGGCACTCCATTTCAGCCCCCTCCGGAGCCCGTTGTAGGGGCTCTACTGCGGCTGTTGCAGTAGCAGCAGCCGCAGTGGAACCGGCTTTGGCGGCGGAGGAAGCGGCGGCGGTGGCGGCGGTCGCGGCAGAGACGGCGGTGGCGGAGGGCTTTCTCCGATTTCCGGCTTTGGCGGGTGGGGCGCAGGCCCTACCCCCAGCCCAGTGGTCGGCCGGCTTGCCAGCTGCCGCACAGACTACGCAGTGCGGCGCGGCGACGCAAGAGCCGGCCCTGTGACCGGGCTGACCGCAGCGGAAACAAAGACCGCTGCGGTCCACCTCCGAGGTGCATTGAGCTCCTGCATGGTGGCCCACCTGGCACCGGAAGCACCTCAAAGGTCGGGGTTCCAGCAGTTTGACCTGCGCGGAAACCCAACCCACCAAAAACCTACGGCCCTCCGAGATGGTCTTGGCCGCCGACACGGGACAGCTCACCGCAATAGTGCGCATGCCCGTGTTGTCAGGACGTAGGGTGCCCGCCTTCACCTCCTCTGCTGAGCACCCCCCCGTCCTAACGACGGCGGCCACCACCTCCGCCTCCGTGACGGAGTCGTCCAGGCCCAAGATGCGCATGTCGATGCGCTTGGTGGGCCTGGACACTCGGGCATCGTCCGCGCTTAGGGACGCCCTGAGCCTTTCGGCTAGAGCGTCCGCGGTTGGGCCGCTGGCTGCCCCGGGGATCTCCAGCATCCGGGCCCCAGTCATGGTGACCCGGAGCCGAAGGCCCCCCACGATGCCCAGCTCACCAAGGTTCACTGCCTCCTTCGCCTTGGTGAGCACGTCCGCGTACGTCACGCCCCTCTTCGCCGCGTCCGGCTGCAGCGTCAGAACTACAGCCGCGGTTTTCGGGGGGCGCAGCGCAGCTGCGACGCTTCGCGCCTTCTGCCGCCGCTTCCTCTCCCGCCTCTTGGCCGCCCTGGCTGCCTTTCCCGCCTTCCTCTTCTCGCCGGCCACTTGCCATTCGGCTTGAGCCGGGGGAGGAGCTGAAGGCGAGGAAGCTGGGGGGAGCTGCTGCTCAGACGGCGCAGGAGCCTTCGCCGTCCGCGCAGCAACCCCACCCTTCCTCTTCCTTCCCGGGGCCGGGTCCGGTTTTCCCGGCACCGGCTTCGCGGGTGCCGGCCCGGACCCTTTGTCCTGGCCGGATGACCCCGGTGTGGCAGCCACGGCGGCCGCATATGACGCCTTTTTCTGGCCTTGGGGGGCCTTCCCACTCGCCGCTAACGGGGGGCGCAGGACAATGCCCTCCAGGACGGAGAACCGCGCCTGGGAGGCTGCCATCTCCTGCCGCACGAGGTCCAGCACCTGGCTCTCCTGCGGCACGGGCTGGCTGTCCTTCTTGCGCCCCCCTTGCGGCGCCCCCTGTGGGCCGGCTCCCCGGAGCCTGGCCAGGTCTGCGCGGAGCCCCTCATTCTCCTTTCGGAGACGCTCCGTGGCGGCAGCCAAGCGGGCGACCTCCGCCCGCAGCTCGAACATCTCGTCCGGCGGAGGCCCACCTTTGGTAGCCTCCGCTGCCGCCAGAATGGAGGCCATCGCCTCGCTTATGGCCTTGTTCTTAGAGGACAACTTCCTCTTCAAGGCCACATCGCGAAGCGCGGCCTCCACCACCTCCGCAAACCCGGCCCTCCGAACCCGCTCCTGTCCGGAGTCATCCGGCTCACCGCCGGAGGACTCCGAACCAGGAGCCAATGCGTGTATGCTTGACAACAACTTTAATGCGACTAAAAAATATCAACGATGGTCTGCGTCTTTATAGTTACTGTTACATACCGGCCCCCAAAGGACTATCGAGTCCTTTTAACAAAAGAACATAACATGCAAAATTGTATTATTAACAAAGGCTGGTACTGTAACTTCTGACTCAAGTATAAAGGTAAGTACAACTTTATCGATTATTAAACATTAATTTTTAAGCCCAGTAGTTAGATTAGTTAACATTTTAACTTTACAGGTAAGTTTATGCTTTGATTAAGTTTCCTTTACAGATACGTATACAATGTTTTAATTAAATTTCTTTTACAGGTGCGAATGTGATACAATGGCAGTGCATAATATAATTTATTATTTATTATTATTTATTATTTATTATAATAAGGTAAGTAAATTTTTAGAAAAGTTAAGAATCATCATTACAGTCTATAGGTAAGTGACACAATTTAGTAATGCATCGTTTTATGACACTGTCTCCACTTTTTACACTATAGACCCTAGTCAGACCATCTGGTCCAGGGTGTTTTTCAGTAATTCTTCCTAATTGCCATTTTCCAGGTGGTAAGTTCTCTGTTTTTATAAGTACTATTTGTCCCTTTTCTAACTCTGTTTCTTGTTTCATCCATTAAGGTCTTTGCTGCAGACGTGTTAAATATTCCGTTTGCCATTTATCCCAGAAATCTCTTAAAAGTTTCTGCATGTGTTGCCAGCGTGAAGTTTATATTTTCTAGGTTTGGGTGTGGCACAACAATTGGAGATTCTCCTATGAGAAAATGGCCTGGGGTTAGCATTTCTGTTGCGTCTATATCTGAATCATCTGCAGGTGTGAGAGGGCGGGAATTTAAACAGGCTTCAATCTGACACAATAAGGTTGTCAGTTCTTCAAACGTTAGGTTTGTTGTGAGAACTCTCTTCAAGTGGTGTTTAATGGATTTTACACCTGCCTCCCAGAGACCGCCGAAGTTTGGACTGTATGCAGGTATAAAATGCCATTGGGTTCCGTCCCTTGCTAGTTTGTCTGCTATGCCTCTTGGGAGCTCACATTGTGCGGCTTGTAATGCAGCTGTGAGTTCTTTACTACTGCCGACAAAGTTCCTGCCTTGATCGCTCCATAGGTGCAGGGGCGCATTTGCCTCGTCTAGATGTAAATCTTCTAAATGCACCAAATGCTTCTGCTGTTAAATTGCCTACCAATTCAAGGTGTACTGCTTTGACTGCCATACAGATAAAAATGGCTATATGCTTTGTTGGTTCTAGCGCCTCTCCCTTTTGATACCAATACTTGAAATGGCCCTGCGAAATCGACTCCACTATGAAGGAATGGTCTGGCTGGAGTAACGCGCTCTTTCGGTAGATCACCCATTAGTTGTTGTTTTGATGTGGCACTATGTTTAGCACATACCAGACATTGTCGGATGCATGTCTTCACGACGTCCTTGGCTCGTAGTATCCAGTATCTGGATTTGATGTAGGCCAACATCAACTGCACTCCTCCATGAAGTGTTTCTTCGTGTGCATTCTTCACGATCAATCGAGTCAATTCATTTTTATTTGCAAGTATGATTGGGTGTTTAGTTTCTAATGCAATGTCTGCATTTCTTAGCCTTCCTCCTACTCTGATGACCCTTTTGGTATCTATATATGGGTTCAAAGATTTTAAAGAGCTTCTTTTCTTTACTTCATTTCTGTTTGTTAGTGCTTGAATTTCCTCTTCAAAATCATTTTGTTGTGCTATCGTTATACATCTATGTAGTGACTCTTCAAGTTCCTTTGTCGTTAAATATTTCTCGGCTTCAGATATAACTATATTGCGTTTATAATGTAGAAATCTTCGACAGTAGCATATGGTTGTAAGTAGTTCATTTAAATTACTAAATTTTTTAAATTGATCTATCATTCTTGTGTTATTATTTTCAGTGTTATTTATTTTTAAGTTTGTTTGTAACTCTTTTATTGTTTTCTTTTCTTCGTCAGTTTGTGTGTTTTCCAGCCGACTGAATTTAATTTCTCCCGTGCTCAGCCAGCTTGGCCCCGTCCACCACAAATGACATTCTTTCAATTCTTCTACAGGTAACCCTCGAGAAGCAATATCGGCGGGATTTTCATTAGATAGTACGTGATACCATTGATTACAGCTGATGTTGTCTAGTATTTCCACCACCCGGTTTGCCACAAATGTCTTCCACCTGGAGGGCTCGCCAGACAACCACGCTAGGACAATTGACGAATCTGTCCAAGCAAATGTTTGTGATTTTTGTATTTTCATTGCCCTGCCAACATGAGTTAGTAATTGTGACAACAGCAGTGCTCCACACAATTCGAGTCGGGGAATGGAAATAGTTTTTAAAGGAGCAACTCGTGTTCTTGCTGCCATCAGATTGGTATGAATTTCACCGTTGGGGCAAATAACTCTCACGTAAACAACTGCTGCATAAGCACGTGATGATGCGTCGCTGAACCCATGCAATTGAATACATTGTTTGTTTTCGGCTGTTGTATGTATCCATCTATCCACGCTTATGTCATTAATATGTTCAAAATCAGATCTTATGTGTATCCATTCATCTTCTAAGTCGTGACTAATCTTATCATCCCAGCTCACTTGTTCTAGCCAGAGTTTTTGCATAAACAACTTAGCTGTAATTACGCTTGGCGACAACCATCCCAAAGGATCGTATAATTTTTGCACATCTGAGAAAATGTTTCGCTTGGTTGCAGCACCTTCTGTAGGTTTCAAGGTAAATTTATATTCAAATTTGTCTGTATTCAAATTCCACAGGATTCCCAGCGTCTTCACTTTTCCAGCGATATTCAAATCAAGAAGTGCATTTTGAGATCTTTCGTCTGGTGGTATGGATTTCATGAAGTCCACATTGTTTGATGACCATTTCTTTAACACAAAACCGCCCCTTTTCATCATCTCCTTCAGTTGGCATCTGGCTTCAATAGCCGCTTCTACTGTGTTCATTCCAGATAAGAGGTCATCGACGTAAAAATCTGACATCATCTGTGTAGCGACAGGATAATTTTGACCCTCATCATTGGCCAGCTGGAGTAAGGTTCTGCATGCCAAGTAGGGTGCTGGAGCTGTGCCAAACGTTACGGTAAGTAGACGGTAATCTTTAACAGGTTCAGATGGGTCTTTTCTCCACAGGATACGTTGGAAATCCGTATGGGCTCTGGACAACCGTACCATTCTATACATTTTTTAAATGTCGGCAACAAAGCAAACTGCATGCGTCCTCCACCTCATTATGATGCTGCGAAGGTCGTCTTGTACTAAAGGTCCAACTAGCAATTCGTCATTAAGTGAGATGTTGTTGGAACTCTTACAGGAAGCATCGTAGACCACTCTTGTTTTGGTGGTCTCTTTATCACATCGGACAATTACGTGGTGAGGTAGACAGCTTTCTTTGTGTTAATATCTTCTGCAGGTACTTCTTCCAGGTGATTTAGCATTGCGTAATCTTCTATCACTTTTACATATTCTTCCTTTAAGTTAGGTTGTTTTGCAAATTTTCTTTCTAATTGTAATAATCGACGCATTGCTATGTCACGTGTATTACCATCTGCTGATTTAGGGTTTTGTGTTTTGAAAGGTAACGACGTATCTACCGTCTTCACTTCTTGTGCATGTTTTTTTGTAAATGTCTTCACATAACTGCTCTTCTTGTGTGTATTTTCTTTTTGTATCAGTGTCTATTTCCCACAGTACCTTTAACATATCATCCATATCTACTTGATGGTGCATGACAAGAAAAGAGTTGTCTTCGTCTTTGTTTTGTATCTCTCCAAATAAAATCCAACCCAGCCTGGTTCGTTGTGCGCATGGTGTGCCTGGTGGACCTTTGATTAGCTCTGATTGTAAAATGTCTGCATATTCTCTCACTCCTAGCAGAAGATCGACCGATCCTGGTAAATGATAAGTCGGATCTGCCAGTTTTAGACATTTTAGGTGCTGAACATCAGTGTATACAGCGAGTTTTGGTAACTTCGTGGTCAACTTACTTTGAGACATGGCAATGAAACGTTTCCACATATTTTTTTAATTTTTGATTTCTTACCATTAAAAGCTGATGGAATAATAGGGTTAGATTTTCTAAAAAAGTTTCAAGCCACCATTGATTTAAATTCAAATACTTTATCATTGATTAAGAATGAAAAACCATATAATTTTAGCATTGTGGATGAAAGTGATAGAATAAGGAATACTTTAACTTTAACTATATCAGCTAGGTCAGAGTCAATACATTTTATTTCTGTGGATCGAACTATGAATGAAGAAGTGATAGTTTGCGGGAGAGAGTTATCGAGAAATGTATATTTAGCAAATACGATAGCAAAAGTAATAAATAATAGAATTCCAGTTAAAATGCCAAACGTTTGTGAGGAAGACATTACACGACCATTCTTAACTCCTGCAGTGCGATTCTGTAAACATGTCGAAGTGAACACCCGGGCGGGGCGCACGACAGGTGAGTTGTCAAACCATACAAATAAGATGGAATGACAGCTCTATTGTCGTTCACTCCGCCTAGGTGAACACCGTGAGATGTCGACAGAATCGACCGGCAGATTTACAATGTTTGAGTGGGAATGACGTTTGTGAATTTAATCATAACAACATTAATGTTCCTAGAGTTCAAACGTTATTATCGGAATTGAATTTAAGTTATTTAAATGGAGAAGAATGTATAGAGGCGATATGTACAAAATATTCGGATGTATTCTATGTAAATGGAGATAAATTAACTACAACAAACATTTATGAACAATATATAATTTTAAAGCCAAATTCAACACCTGTTTACGTTAAGCCCATAGGTTGCCACATGCACTGAAACGAGAAATAGATAAACAAATCAGTCAAATGATAGAAAATGAAATTATAGAAGAGTCGAATAGTGAATGGTCAAGTCCAATTTTATTAGTACCAAAGAAAAGTAGCGAAGGAAGTGGAAAGAAATGGAGGTTAGTGGTAGACTACAGAAAATTAAATGAAACTATTTGCGATGATAAATTCGTGTGTGTATTCCCAGCGGAAAAAGGTCGATTTTCTTAATTTCAGTTAAGCAGATATTTAGTGTATGACGTCGTGTAAATGTGTATGGTAAGTACGAATTTGTGCATCCAAGCATGGGGGAGTTATTCAACAAAAACTGTTTCCGCTGGAACTACGTCATCCCAGCGGCACTTTTTTTTCCTATGGACGTACAAGAAAAAAAATACATGCAATAATTAATGTGTGACGAGAGGTAAATGTGTATGTTTAAATGAAATTTGTGTCTTAAAACTTCGAAGATATTCAAGTTTCCGCTGCGCTGACGTTTGGCTATTTGATGGAAATCATTTAAATCGGTTTAGTGCAGAGTTGATTTTTTTTACGCACGTTGCTATGAATTTGTGTATAATGTTTGTGAAAACAGATTTTGAAAAAAACATACCGTTTAGGAGATATACACGTAAAGGTGAAATATGGTTATTAGGTCCAAGTACTTAAAATAGGAACTTTAGAGCCTAACTTTTAACGTTTATTTGTATCTTGTAAGGGTCTACAACGTCTTGCCAAGTTTCATTTATGTGCGCTTAGTAATTAATGAGCAATGGCATAATTTACTACGAAAGGACCACTATATTTTGTGACATCCGATTGTAGGACTTTTTAATGGAAAAGCAAAATAATACATATTGCAATATTTAGTGTATTAATTCAACTATTCATATGTGAAATTTCAGCTCAATACGCTACATAATTAAAGAGATATAATAAAAATACCAGAACAACCGAATTACATGGATAAACCGACCAAGTATGAATGGCTACTAAAAAGCGGCCGTGCAGTACATAGAGCTAACGTTCTAGAATTTCCAGTGTTTTACCATTATTGGACTAGTACAGGTCGGCACACAATTCTTGACCTGGCTCGATATAATATGTTTCGAAACGCTTTACTTGGCATCACTGTTACCGTTGCGTTTATATTATTTAGGTACATCGAAATTGAATTGTTCAATTTTAATTAAAACGTCATTCGAAATGTGTCGAACCAGGTGCCAAGTTAACGCGTACGGGTAGTAGTTATGTGTCTTCTTAGCGCGCTTTATCAGTCAACTCACAAATGTGCACCCAAGGACGACGTGCGTCCCCACCAACCGTGTCTCCACGTTGCCGTCGTGGTGGGGCTTGCGTGTCTCAGTGATCTTGGGGGCTTTGCCGGTAGAGCCACTCATGCCGGAAGGTCCCAAGTGAGAGACCAGACCAAGAGAGACACAAGAGGGGCACACCGTTCGGAGACTTGAGCAGTGTTCGGGTCCTCGGACGGTGTGCGTCTCATTGGCTTGCTCGCTGC
Source organism: Melanchra persicariae (assembly GCA_947386135.1). NCBI lineage: Eukaryota > Metazoa > Arthropoda > Insecta > Lepidoptera > Noctuidae > Melanchra > Melanchra persicariae. Next base: position 238,605 of record OX376655.1, on the reverse strand, counting down.
TCTCTGGTACGCGTCTGATCATCAGACGTGACTGTGAGGGCAGCGAGCAAGCAGTGAGAGAGAGGGAGAGAGGAGGGGAGATAGGGACCGCACCCTCAAAAAGGAAAGTATGAATAAAGGCACTAAAAAAGAGACACTACCCCAGGGCGGTCCGGACTGCACAGCAGTCCGGGAATCCGCCACGCCTCGTGCGTCAAGCCCCTCGTATTCTGGGGGGGGGCAAAAGTGTCCTTTATTCTCCGATTGCCAAGGGCAACAGTGGCCGAGGAGGCCCCCGATCCAAACCGTCCTTCCAGGAACTGATCGGGTATAATTTTGGCTCATCCGACAAAGCGTCGGTCGGGCGGAGCGCGGTTGGAGGCGCGCAATTCTGGAGGGAGGGCTCGCCTGAGCGTCACGCAGGTGCAGAGTCGGAGTCCGAGTTGGATTCCGACGACCTGGTGACCGTGAGCTCGGCGAGCTCTGGACCCGAGGGGGCAGGGACAGCAGCGGAGGATTCTAGGTCCTTCCGCAAGCGGCCTAGACCTGAAGACGACCGGGGGTCGTCTTACAGCGAAGAGGTGGCCTCGGCCCGGAAGATCCCCACCAGCAGGCGGGGCAAGGGCAGAGTCCTTGCCTCCAAGGATGCTGGACGACCCCCCGGAGATGGCGGTCGTGGGGCTTCTGGCTCGGAGTCCTCCGGCGGTGAGCCGGATGACCGGAGGGCCGGGTTTGCGGAGGTGGTGGAGGCCGCGCTTCGCGATGTGGCCTTGAAGAGGAAGTTGTCCTCTAAGAACAAGGCCATAAGCGAGGCGATGGCCTCTATTCTGGCGGCAGCGGAGGGTAACCCAGGGGGGCCTCCGCGGGACGAGTTGTCCAAGCTGCGGGCGGAGGTCGCCCGCTTGGCTGCCGCCACGGAGCGCCTCCAGAGGGAGAATGCGGGGCTCCGAGCAGACCTGGCCAGGCTCCAGGGAGCCGGCCCACAGGGGGCGCCTAAAGGGGGGCGCAGGGAGAACAGCCAGCCCGTGCCGCAGGAGGGCCAGGTGCTGGACCTGGTGCGGCAGGAGATGGCTGCCTTCCAGGCGCGGTTTTCCGTCCTGGAGGGCATCGTCCTGCGCCCCCCGTTAGCGGCGAGTGGGAAGGCTCCAGGCCGGAAGGCGGCGTCGTACGTGGCCGCCGTGGGTGCCACACCGGGGTCGTCCGGCCAGGACAAAGGGTCCGGGCCGGCACCCGCGAAGCCGGTGCCGGGAAAACCGGACCCGGCCCCAGGACGGAAGAGGAAGGGTGGGGTTGCTGCGCGGACGGCGAAGGCTCCTGCGCCGTCTGAGCAGCAGCTCCCCCCGGCTTCCTCGCCTTCAGCTCCTCCCCCGGCTCAAGCCGAATGGCAAGTGGCCGGGGAGAAGAGCCGGAGAGAGTGGCGGGAAAGGCAGCCAGGGCGGCCAAGAGGCGGGAGAGGAAGCGGCGGCAGAAGGCGCGAAGCGTCGCGGCTGCGCTGCGCCCCCCGAAAACCGCGGCTGTAGTGCTTACACTGCAGCCGGACGCGGCGAAGAGGGGCGTGACGTACGCGGACGTGCTCACCAAGGCGAAGGAGTCAGTGAACCTTGGTGAGCTAGGCATCGTGGGGGGCCTTCGGCTCCGGGTCACCATGACTGGGGCCCGGATGCTGGAGATCCCCGGGGCAGCCAGCGGCCCAACCGCGGACGCTCTAGCCGAAAGGCTCAGGGCGTCCCTAAGCGCGGACGATGCCCGAGTGTCCAGGCCCACCAATCGCATCGACATGCGCATCTTGGGCCTGGACGACTCCGTCACGGAGGCGGAGGTGGTGGCCGCCGTCGTTAGGACGGGGGGGTGCTCAGCAGAGGAGGTGAAGGCGGGCACCCTACGTCCTGACAACACGGGCACGCGCACCATTGTGGTGAGGTGCCCCGTGTCGGCGGCCAAAACCATCACGGAGGGCCGAAGGTTTTTGGTGGGTTGGGTTTCCGCGCAGGTCAAACTGCTGGAACCCCGACCTCTGAGGTGCTTCCGGTGCCAAGTGGGCCACCATGTGGGAGCACAATGCACCTCGGAGGTGGACCGCAGCGGTCTTTGTTTCCGCTGCGGTCAGCCCGGTCACAGGGCCGACTCTTGCGTCGCCGCGCCGCACTGCGTAGTCTGTGCGGCAGCTGGCAAGCCGGCCGACCACTGGGCTGGGGGTAGGGCCTGCGCCCCACCCACCAAAGCCGGAAACAGGAGGAAGCCCTCCGCCACCGCCGTCTCTGCCGCGACCGCCGCCGCGGCCGCCGCTTCTTCTACCGCCATTGCCGGTTCCACTGCGGCTGCTGCTACTGCAGCAGCCGCAGTAGAGCCCCTACAAAGGGCTCCGGAGGGGGCTGAAATGGAGTGCCAGTAATGGCCCCATTTCACCCCCTCCTGTTGAACGTCAGCCACTGCGCCGCCCAGGAACCGATGCTCCTGAGCATGGCGCAGTGACTGATGCCTGTGGACGGCGAGCAATGGGTAGCTCGCCGTCCGATCAGAACAGGCCCGGGTTGACGGCGCGCTGTGTTCTACGCGCGCCAAACCAGCAGACGTCAGCATGGGTCGGAGCCCATTAGGGCCAGAGCCTACCAGGGTTTTGGATTTGTTCGAAAGAGTTACCGCGGCCCTGGGAAGAAAGGCACTAGGAGGACTAAAGGGTGGGTTTTAGTCAGTAAAAGTCTGACACTCCCTGCCGCTCCACCCAGAGCGGGAGGGGTCATTTGATGATTTCCCATCCTCGAAAAAAAAAAAAGGACGACGTGCGTATGCGCTGTTTATTTTGCCGCAACGTAATATTATGTACCTATTGGACTCTGTTATTGACATAGTGTAAGTGACTGTGACATACTTATTGAGCCAGTAGTGAGAATGATTAAAAGATAAACAGGGTAAGTAGGTACTTCCTAATAAAATACCTCATGAAAATGTTATTATTATTCAAGTGACAACTGTATTTTGTTACTTACATCTCGACGACGCCGAAAGCCTAAAAGTTATCTATATCTGCTATGTACAGATTCCAGTGCATACAGTGTTTATGACAGCTATGTAAATACCTATAGTTATTTGATGAAAGTTGGTTCAGCTGTTCAAAAGTTGCAGTCTCTTATTAGAACTTTCATTTAATCATTCGAATAATAATATGTGTAGGTAAACCTTTTATTTTGTAGGTAGATACTTTGAAGTGTGAGACGAGAATAGAATAGAATAGAATAGAATACTCTTTATTATGTACACCATATAAGTTACAGAAAATATAGATGAAGAAAACATTACATAGGGTGACACAATGGGCGGCCTTATCGCTAAAAGCGATCTTTTAAAGACAACCTTTGGATAGATTTTGAAAAGAGAAGGAAAGACAGTACTGGAGGTAGTCTTAGGTGTACTATTAATATATACAATAAATATATAAATAAATATATATACAATAACAATTATGAAGTAAGCAGCAGAGAAACCAAGTAAAGACGATTAAAGAGAGAGGTAGTGGTTTTTAACCATAGTTTTAAAAGTAGATAAAGATTGAGCACGCCGTACGGACACGGGCAAGGCATTCCATAACCGCACCGCTCGAATGGTAAAAGAATTATCGTAGAAGCTGGTGAAATGCATCGGCATCTCTAGTCTCAAGTTTTCCGATGACCTAAGATATCTATTATGTGTGTCATGAAGGAACTTGAAACGTTCTTTAAGATACGAGGGGGTTGTAGGATTGAACAGAATACTGTAGAGTAGAGATAAAATATGAGAATCCCGGCGAAGTCGTATCGGAAGCCACTTGAGCTTTGTACGGAAAATGGAAATGTGATCATATTTGCGCAGGCCAAATATGAATCTTATGCAAAGGTTTTGAAGACGCTCAAGTTTATCTAGTTGTGCCTGAGTGAGATCGAGATAACTGACATCGGCATAGTCAAGGATAGGAAGCAGAAGGGACTGTGCAAGCGCAATTTTAGTGGCAGTGGGAAGAAAGTTGCGCAGTCGTCTAAGGGACCTGGCAGATGCAAACATTTTACGGCTTACGTCCTGGAGCTGTGGACCCCAGGAAAGGTGCTTGTCGATCCAAACCCCAAGGTTCTTAACCTTCTCACTTATAGGAATAGTAGTTCCGTTAAATTGAACCTGGGGAAGCTGAGACCAATTTACTTTTGAAATCATCCTTGAGCTGCCAACAACAATGACCTGGGTCTTCGACGGATTTACCTGAAGCCCATTGGCCTCACTCCACTCACAAATTGTAGCTAAATCCTTGTTTACTACAACAATTGCATCAGCTAAGTCAACAAAGGTAGCTTGTTTATAGATTTGCAAATCGTCTGCATAAAGGTGGTAGGAAGAGAGAAGTTTTTTGGAAATAGCGTTTATAAATATTGCGAAGAGTAAAGGAGATAAAACGCCACCCTGAGGTACACCGGCAGTTGTATAGCACCAAGAAGAGTTAGATTCTTCTATGCATATACGTTGCCGGCGGCCATACAGGTAACTACGAAACCAGTCAATCGCCGTTGGAGATATGTTAAGCGAGCGAAGTACGCCAAGTAGGATATCGAAATCGACGGTATTAAATGCATTACTGAAATCTAGTAAACAAAGAACCGTCAGATTTCCTCGATCCATGCCCAGCCGTATTTCATCGGTAACGTTAACTAAGGCTGTAGCGGTGCTATGACCAGGACGAAATCCGGATTGAAAAGGATTCAGCAGACTATTCTTACAAAGAAAAGCACTAAGCTGATTGTGGACAAGGCGTTCAAGGACTTTGGAGAGGAAAGGCAAAATAGAAATAGGACGGTATTTGGAAAAGGAAGTAGGATTTGCTTTTTTGGGTAAGGGAGTGATTTTGGCCTCTTTCCAAGTTAATGGAAAGACCCCATGGGATATTGAGTAGTTTAGGATATAGCATAGGATAGGAAGGATTTCGTCAAGGACAGGGAGTATCATTTTTCGACTTACACAATCACTACCAACGGCTTTAGAAGTGATTGAAACTATGCTCTTCTTAACATCACAATCGGAAAATTGACTAAAAATAAATGGGGAATGATCCGGAGCTGGAAGGTTTGAAAGATATTTTATTGTAGTTGCTTTCAAGGTCCTATTACATGAGGACGAAGACGAGAAGTGTTGATTCAATAAATCAATATCTAGGTCTTTAGGAATCGATTCTTGGCGAGATTTCCCAACTCCTACGGATTTAAGAAATTTCCAGACTTTAGCTGGTTCTCCGTTTTCAACTGAGGTGTGGATATGGCGTCGTTGGGCATCTCTACACACCTTATTGCAGCGATTTCGAGCATCTAAAAGTTTCTCCCAGTTCGACGACGTGGGACGACATTTAAATTTTGTTTTAGTAACAGCTTTCTTATGGATAGTGGCTTTAATGTCGCCTGTTAGCCATGGTGCCGGAAGATGTTTGATTTTGATTGCACGAATGGGAGCGTGAACATCGTACAACTGCACAAGGTTGTCCGTCAACAGGTTCACTTTATCGTCAATCGACTCAACCCTGACCGACCCAACCGTGCCCAGTCAATGTTGCCGGCATCTCTTCGGAGATCATCTGCATTCATTCCACTAAAATTGCGCTGCAGGAGAATTTTAGGTTTTGCTTTAGGAGGCCGAATCTTGTATGAGAGGAAAATAAGGTCATGATATGAAAACATGTCAGCTGGGCATTGGCCATGTTTGCCGACATGTTGAGAAGAGGAAACAATAGCAAGATCTAAGAGTGAAGGGTTACAATTAGGAAAATGGTGTGTGGCACTTAATGGAAGAATGGATAAGTTCAAAGATTGAAGTGTTGATTGAAAAGAAGAGGAGCGGGAATCGTTCTTTAATAGGCAAGTGTTGAAGTCCCCCATGATGATTGTATGACTGTAAGAAGGCATCAGGTTTTCTAGGATGTTTTCAAATGAGGAGAAGAAATTTATACGAGACGAAGGACTATAATAGACGCCTAGAAGGATTTTTCTGTGGTTCAGGGTAACTTCCAAAAAGAGATGCTCGCCCGCGTTTGGCGGAGGGGGTTGTGCTGACATATCAATAATTGAAAAAGGAATGTGAGGTCGCAGGTATATGGCAACACCACCCCCACCACCACGCGCACGGTCATTTCTAATTAGCTGAAAACCAGGCAAGGAGTAGGATGTTGATGGGAGACATGGTTTTAGCCAAGACTCGGAGACAAGGATAGCATGGATGCTCTTACAGTCAAGGGACGCAAGCATGTCAGAATAGTGTGCCGGAATACTTTGGGCATTTATATGGACTACATTAAAATTCTTCGGAACATCGGAAAATTGGGATTCAAGCGAGTCAGCTAGGGACGGAATGCTAACAAAGCTGTCATCACTACATGCAGAAAAAAAACTATCAGTGTCACTGCCGTCATTAATAGTTGACATCAGATATGTAAACAATATACGTGATAAAATAAACTAAACAAAAAACTAAAATTACCTATATGTAAAAAGTAAAATAAAAATAAAAATGGGGCAATTGTTATCCACCCGCCAGTTGTGTGTTAAAATCTAAAACAAGCTTTACAATAACACAAATAATAAAAAATAAAAAAAAACAATAAAAAAACACAGTCTCATCGTCCGGGCAAACAGCAACATACTATAAAATAATAGAATAAATAGGATAAATAGGAAGCAATAAATAACTCAAGCTACAACAACTAATAATATTTTATAACAATTGTATACTGGGCGCACTGTCAACCTGTTTCTGAACGCAACGCATGATTTCAATGACAAAAAAGCAAAAAAGCGAAATGTCAAGTTGACAGCTGCCAGTGGAAAAGACATTAGAGAAATAAACAACATTGATCGAAAAAAAAAGCGAAAGTAGGTTGCAAGTTAGCATAATTTGAGAAAAAGAAAAGGGTACAAGAAATTAGAAAACAATTTTTGGAGAGGGGTACTCACAAAAGTGAAATGAAGCTGCTATCCGGACTACGATACAATCATGAAAGTTGGAGTCGATCACTTGCGGCACGCCGAGCCTTCTTCGGTGCTGGCGTCGGTGACGGTGACGATAACTCCGACGGTGCAGATGTGACGGGAGTATCGGGCTTATTCCTGGCCTTCTCCATTCCGTTGAGCTCATCGATGGAATTTATTCGATGCCGGGTACCGTCAGAACCAAGAACGTAAACAAGGCCCTGCTTTGTCCAGCAATTTGTTTCACCTAGCCTTTCCCTCGCCGACATGAAGAGCTGATGTCGAGATCTTGTCAGGAACTCCGATAATGTGATGCCAGTGCCCTTCAACTTTGTCTTCGCAAACCAGACACTATCTCTGACATTGATGTCTCTCAATTTGCAAAGAATGGGCCTGGGCTTGCTGGCACCTGTTGGTCTACCCATACGATGGCAACGCCTGACATCAGCAACAGTAAAATCTGTCAACTTAAGGTGGCACCGCACAACTTCTGCCACTACCTGTGCAGTATCCTCCTTTGCCTGTTCCGTGACACCATGCAACAGAACCATCTTCCGACGACCTCGCATCTCAAGGTTGTCAAGTCCTTTCGCCAATGCCTCTAACTGACGCTGAAGACAGCCCAAGGCATCCAGGATGAACTTCTTGAACGTATTGAAGTCTGCAACCAACCCGTCCGTGCTGCTAGATGTGCTTGTAGGGTTCTTCTTCAGTTCAGCCTCAAAGTTTGACATCCTGCTTTGGAATAGTGCCATCATATCCGACAATGAGACCTCCAGTGCTTCCATGAGTTCTTCTGTGTGTGTCCGTTGTATTTAGGAATGAAAGATTAAAGAGATAACACTAGACTGGTGGGTACTTTATGTTAGCATGCAAATGCATACATTTATTATGTTATTTATATTGTTATTTAATTTTAATTAAAATTTGAAATGGGAGTGATTTTATTTTCCACCTTATGTTGCAACTACCCACAACAACCACCTGAGAATTTCGTTTGTTCTTGTTTGCATTTATTCAAACCACAATTAATAGGTATAATCCCGCAATAATATTACGTAGGTACCTACTTATTGTTAACCTGTCAGGCATCGCGAGCGCGAAACACAGAACAACAGTCAAGCCCCACCCGCATTTTTATATAATATAAGCTGTTGCCCGCAACTTCGTACGCGCATATCCCGTTTTTTCCCGTTGGAATTTCCGTTCCCGCGCTAGAACGTAGGTAAGTAGGTCGGTACTGCACTACACTATAAACCTACCTTCAAATTGAGTCAATTACTTAGTACTGATCTGTGATTCTGTGATTGTAAGACATACTAATTTGTTGCTGTAAAAGCTCGAACGAGAAGACCAACTTCCGAAAATTTACTAGTAGGTACTTAATACCTAAGATTTACCTATACATAAGTATTTGAGCTTTTACAGTAGGCAACGTATTTCTTATTTATAAAAGACAGATTCTTTATATAATTATATCAATGTGTGGTGGCGTTGTTAGCGGCACAATAAATCTAGCAATAATTTAATTTTATTTGATGTTATTATTACTTTGTTAATAACGTTTTTTAATTTTAATAGTCAGTAACTAATAAATACTTTTAAGAGTACAAAGTTAATGCAGTTGTTTTATTTTCTGCGAAACGATTGTGTACGCGTCTGTACGAATCTATTAAACACGATAACGATACTATACTAGAAATTCTAGAACGTTAGCTATATGTACTGCACGGCCGCTTTTTGTAGCCATTCAAACTTGGTCGTTTTATCCATGTAATTCGGATGTTTTGGTATTTTTATTATATCTCCTTAATTATGTAGCGTAATGAGCTGAAATTTTACACATGAATAGTTGAATTAATACACTAAATATTGGCATATGTTTTATTTTATTTTCCATTAAAAAGTCCTACAATCGGATGTTACAAAATATAGTGGTCCATTCGTAGTAAATTATGCCATAGCTCATTAATTACTAAGCGCACATAAATGAAACTTGGCAAGACGTTGTAGACTCTTACAAGATACAAATAAACGTTAAAAGTTAGGCTCTAAAGTTCCTATTTTAAGTACTTGGACCTAATAACCATATTTCACCTTTACGTGTATATCTCCTAGACGTTATGCTTTTTTCAAAATCTGTTTTCACAAACATTATACACAAATTCATAGCAACGTGCGTAAAAAAAATCAACTCTGCACTAAACCGATTTATATGATTTCCATCAAATAGCCAAACGTCAGCGCAGCGGAAACTTGAATATCTTCGAAGTTTTAAGACACACAAATTTCATTTAAACATACACATTTACCTCTCGTCACACACTAATTATTGCATGTATTTTTTTTCTTGTACGTCCATAGGAAAAAAAAAGTGCCGCTGGGATGACGTAGTTCCAGCGGAAACAGTTTTTGTTGAATAACTCCCCAATGGTTGGATGCACAAATTCGTACTTACCATACACATTTACACGACGCCATACACTAAATATCTGCTTAACTGAAATGAAGAAAATCGACCTTTTTCCACTGGGAATACATACACGATAAATTCCCATTACCCAATATAACAGAAATTTTAGATTCCCTGTATGGTGCTATTTATTTTAGTCATCTTGACCTTCACCAAGGTTATTATCAAGTGACCTTGGAACCCGAAAGTCGTAAAATTACAGCATTTACCACAAATTCAGGTCAATATCAGATGAAACGTTTACCTATGGGCCTTAAAACAAGTCCTAGTGCTTTTAGCCGTATGATGTCTGGCAATGTCTGGTCTAACCTATGAGAAGTGTTTAGTTTACCAGGATGATTTGATAATATTTGGAAGAAATCTAATCATAATCAAAATTGAGTTAATGTCATGGAAAGATTAAGAAAAGTCAATTTAAAATTAAATCCCCAAAAGTGTCAATTTTTAAAGAAAGAGATTCTGTATTTAGGCCATGTTGTATCTGAAAAAGGAGTTTTGCCGGATCTGGACAAAATAAAAATATTAGTTAATTATCCTACTCCCAAAAATTCAGACGAAGTAAAACGCTTTGTCCAAGTAGGCCGCTAAATAAAGCAGAAAAGAATTACCCCACAATCCAAAAAGAACTTCTGGCGATAGTATGGGCCGTAAATTATTTTAGACAATATTTATAATATGCAAGAAAATTTACAATAATGACAGATCACAAACCCTTGGTTTATCTTTTTAATTTGAAAGATCCTTCCAGTAGGTTACTTAAATTTCGATTAACTATGGAAGAATATAATTTTAAAATTGTTTATGTAAAAGGAAAAAATAACGTCGTAGCGGATGCTTTGTCGAGATTGTATACGACATCAGATGAACTAAAGAGTATGCACGAACAAGTCCTGCCTACCTGCTTCTCGCCATCAAACTAATAAGTTTGGCGAGTAAAATTAGTGAAGATAACTGTAACTGTCTTTGAGAATAACAATAAAAAAAAAAAAAAAAAAAGTTGTAGCGGTGATGACTACAGCTCAGAAGAAGAGAATGAACGATCTGTGTGATGATCATAAGGATGAAACTGAGACAATGGATCTTAGTAAATTCACTGACAATAGGTCTGATAAACCAAGAGTTGTGGTTATATTAAGAAAACCGGTCAACTCTGTCAAATGTGTGTTTTCTATTATGCATTATTTTTATATTTTTTTAAGACGATAAATTGTGTTAATATTTTGTTTGTAAAAAAAAAAATCTACTTGTTTTTTTTTTTTCAAACAAAATATCATTAACAAGTGAATTTACTTAGTATTACCCTTAACAAAACGGCATCTTATTAATGCTTAATATGTACTTTACTTAATGCGCATTATTGTAAGACCACTGTACGTTTTAATTAATATATTCAATATATCCTGTTTAGACCTACTGGTTGTCTGCTTTGTGAACTCCCAACATTACAATAGACCGATAACGTGTTTACCGACGTTCTATAAGGTTCTTACATCTATTTTGAGAGCTCAAATTAATAATCACATTAGCAGCAATAACATCATGTCTGCCTCTCAAAATGGTTGTAGGAATGGGTCCCGCGGTACTAAGGAGCTACTCCTCATTGATACGGCCATTAGCCAACAGGTTCGGCGTTCCCGGAAGGATCTGACGACATGTTGGATAGACTATAAGAAGGCCTATGACTCGGTGCCTCATACATGGCTCATGAGGGTGCTGGAATTGAATAAAATTGATGCAACGTTACGCACCTTCCTGACGTCATGTATGGGGCAATGGAGGACAGTCCTTCGCTACCCAGGATGTCGAAATATCCAGAGGAATAGCGAACCGGTTAGGATCGAGCAGGGTATATTTCAGGGCGATAGTTTGAGTCCGCTTTGGTTTTGCCTAGCCTTGAATCCTCTCAGCATACTGCTGGAGAATTCAGGACTAGGCTATCGGTTGAAGAGAGGTGGTCAGGTTATATCTCACCTCCTTTAAATGGATGATCTGAAACTGATGGAGCTACTGAAGGTAACTGAAACTTTCAGTAGTGCCATCAGGATGGAGTTTGGTGTGGACAAATGTGCGGTCATGCATGTAAAGCGTGGAGAGATTATGGAATCCGTGGGATGTCAACTCTCGGATTCCATAAACCTGAGATCCCGCTCTCCAACTGAAGCTTAAAGTATTTGGGTATGTCGGAAGTGTTAGGTATCATGTTACTGACATGAAGCATTCGTTGAGGGAGCGCTTCTTTGGACACCTGAAGAAGGTTTTCAACAGCCTTCTGTCGGGCGGATACAAGGTGCGCGCTTTCAACGGATGGGTCATACCGGTATTGATGTACTCTTTCGGCGTACTCAAACGGAACTTGACGCCCTGGACAGGCGGGTCTGTACACTGCTAACTGCACATCGAATGCATCACCCACGGTCGTCGGTAATGAGACTGTATATCCCGCGAAAGTGTGGAGGTCGAGGTTTTTTAAATGCTAATGTTTTTAAACTTTATGGAAGGCTGTTGTACAGTTGAGTCAAATGAGCTTGCGTTGTTGCTGCTGGTGCTTGCAGTTATATTTGTGTTCATAGGTGCCGAGTAGTCTTCTTGTCTGAGTAGTCTGCGTTTGTTTCGTCTTCGTATTTTTTTTAGGTGTAAGTAATGTTGTCTTCGATTTAATTTTTCCTGGACTGTTAACAATGTTTTTAAACATGTTAGTTCTCTTATCATGTTCTTCATTTAAGTTCCTTAAATTAATGTTTTTCAACGAAAATGATTCAATTTCTTGATGCGCACTAGTTGGCTGAGATGTTAGTCTAGCGATCTCATCTTTTAATATTTTTAATTGTGGAGCATCTTTGTCTTCGGATATATCAGGCAAACTACTCGTACAGTTCAATGTTTGAGATATCATGTCGTCATGTCTTTCATCATCATGAGGGTTCATCATCATACGTATGTATTTGAATATCGAAGATTAAACATGCTTCGATGCCTTTCTGGTGTGTGGTGGGACGCTCATTCCTTTTCTTTAAAACTTATTTATTACGCAATCATCAGAAGCACTTTGGATTATGGATTGTTCGTTCTAGAACCTGGCAGTGTAATGGCTTTTAAAAAATTGGATCGCATCCAGTCTAAAGCTTTTACCTGTCTGACGGTCTAACCTGAGATTCCGGATAAACCATGGTTTGGCAGGGCAAAATTTGGCAAAAAGAGACCTCCGTTTTAATACGGATGAGAATGGGTCATATGTTTATTCCCCAGCCCATCTTGCCAAATTTCATATAATTGACGACCCCATTTGCTTGTGTGGCACAGACGTAGGCGACTTAAATCTCATTTTTTTCTCCTGTCCCTTATACGACCGTTCTTCCTTTATCAGTAATCTCTTATCCCTTGGTATTCCTTTTCCTTCCTCAATACTCTCTTTACTTTGTAAGTACAAATAGTTTTCCTGTATATAAATGTATAGTCTCATTCATCACCATAATATTAAGTTGTGAATTCATCATTGTAATTTCTTTCATTTCAAAAAAATAAATTAAAATACTGATCCTATTTATCTGTCCTACCCCAAATTCCGTTCAAATTAAATTAGTTATTCCTATTCCGTTTCCCTACCTTTATTTTCTTCAATGCAAATCGAAAACGTGACATTGGCTAAATGCACAAACCGTGCGAAGCCAAAGAAAAAAAAAAAAGAAAAAAATGTCAAATATTACAAAATCATATATTGCACTACCAGTGCCGCTATTGCAACGAAGTTACCAACCAAAGAATCTTTAAGGCAGATGATTATTCGTGAGAAAAAAAACAACTAAAAATACCTATGGAACCCACAGAGTTCGACTTTGATATTTTTTTTTTCCTAGCCTACTTTTGTGTCCCACTGCTGGGCAAAGGCCTCCTCCTTCTCCTTCCAAACCTCTCTGTCTTGGGCGATCTCTGGCCAAGCTCTCCCCGCAAACATGATGAGATCGTCACACCACTTCTTTCGGGTTTTTTCATAAATTCAAGTTAAAAAGGTATGCTATCTTTTATATAGAATTCCTACTATCAAAACGATTAAAGTGAAAAGATCTAAATAAAACACGCTTTATTGGTAAGCATATATTTTTTTTAAATTATTTTTCATGTCGCTGTCCAGCCAAGTCTGGCCTAGTTATTATTCTATATATTCCGTCCAATATGTTTCTCCCACAAGAGTGAAAGCGTAATACTTAACAAATTGCAATTAAAAGAATATGCAATAATATTTTAAGTCACTTGTCAAATCGGTGTCAAAAACAATACACCCACTCACAACGTTTGTTTGTGTCGAACTAAACAAAATGGTGACAACGCGTCTACCAGTGTTGCCAACCAGAGATTGTTACGGTGAGAGCTCTAGGGTTATCCCTCGAAATTCAAATTTTCGTACGTTTTTTACAAATGCCAGCTCACTATCGGCTAGTATGTGTCATTACCGCGAATACAACTTTAAACATACATACTATCAAAAATTTGAATGTCGCGGGGTATCCTGGAGCATTTATCTTAATGTTGCCGAATCTCTTAAAAAAATCGTTAGTTTCTTAAAGATCATCAATAATATTAAAATAATAACGTTATTTATTTAAAAGCAGTGAAATAACAGTATTTATTCTGTTTGGATAATAAATGTGGATAATAACTTGATATTTAGCATAAAGAGTAATATAAAGATAATGTTATTTCTAAATTTATTTTAAGAGAGAACCGAAAGAACCGAAACGACCGGTTCTCCGTTTTACAGAACCGATTCTTTCAGGGAAACTCAGAACCGGGAATTCCCGGTTCTTTTGGAACCGGGAAAAACCGGTTCCGATGCCCTAGTAGGTACCTATAAGTAAAATGAATGGTTTTGGCATACCAGAGAGCAGTACGGAGAGCGCAGAGACAGCGCCGGCGGCGGGAGAAGGGCACGAGTCCGAGCAAGAAGACGATAGTGACACGGCACCCTTCATGGTAAGCGTCCTTCCTGACGGCGCCCTCTCGATGTTGCTTGTACGTATTCCGTTATAAACTTTTAACTCCCAAGTTACAAGTTTATAACGAAATACGTATAAACATTTTGATTCGATTTCGAGCAATTACCTTTATTAGTTACTGCTCGAAATCGAATCAAAATGTTTGAAGACCAAGATTCACGTAGCTTTTAAGTTTGATGATACTGTTACGCGCCAGAATTAATGCCGGGTACATAACGATAAAAGTTACTACTAGCGCCATCTAGTATCGAGTAGCAGAACTAGTAGAGTCAAGATCCTTCTAGACATTTCGATGCTAGAAAATTCTAGTTTTCGATATCTGGTTAGTCGCGGGACCGGTATGTACTCGAACTTTCTAGATGTTTCTATTCTAGAAGGTTCTAGAATTATCTGCCGACCTATATAAGGCCCGCATAGCTTGTGACTGAGTCAGGTTAGTCCGGTTAAGCAGTTGATATCCCAAGTGTGTTAACTTGCTAGTGGTCATACCTAAAAAAAAAAAAAAAGCGACCGAGTCATCATTCCGCTTCGAACGCCCGTTCGAGTCGGTCTCCTCCCTACCTCCACGCATCTCTCCGCTACGTCCGTAGCAGCGGACCCCCGGCGCTACGCCCCCGTAGCTCCGCGCCACCGCTGACCGCTACGCGCACCGCAGCCGAGACTCCGGTGACTCCGTGTCGTCACCCAGCGTAGGTACGTTAGCTCGCCTACTCGTGCTACGTAGCTCCGCCCACTCCGTAGCTGTGCTACGAGATTTGCTACGCAGTCTATTAGCGTGCTACGAAGTGACTCGAATCGGTTGCAAGTGCTATCGTCCGCTTGCAACCGATAGAGCTTGCCCCTTCAGGTGAAATCCACTGTTTGTGGTACTTGGTGGATACCTTTGACGACACGGTTGGCGCAGTGGTTGAGCGATCGGCTGCTGCGCTGCGTGTCGCGGGTTCGATTCCCGCACGGAACAAATATTTGTATGGCCTACAGATAGTTGTTCCGGGTCTGGCTGTCTGTATATGTGACTTTGTATGTTTGTAAACGCATCCACGATACAGGAGAAATTCCTAGTGTGGGGCAACTATTTAAAAAAAAAAAAAAACCTTACGGTGCCAACGAAGCCAAGTGGTTTTGACCCGACACACCTACCAGGCCCCTTCAGGGCTTGGTAAAGTCGGAAGGGATTAGGTGCGCGGATTGGATCCTTGGGGGATTTCCTAATCGCGCCCTAATTTCTAATCCCCATTCTCTTCCAGGGTGCACCTGGTGACGGCTGGGTGTCTCTACCCCTACGTCACCAGCTTGGTCGAAAGACCCATAGGGCCCCACTGCACATTAAGATTGGCAGTGGGTTATCAAGCTTAGGGCTCACATTAGGTACGCACTTCCCTGACCGAACCCGGCAGGGAGAGTACTCATCCCCGGGAGCTCCCACCCGGGTAGTTAGGTTTAGTGGCCCTTCAGGCCTAAGACAGTTGTGCTGCCGGAGAGTTTGTTTGGGCTTTCTTCTCCCCGGCTAGAGCACTAGGAAACGCTCAAGGGAAGGGCTGTTTTTGGGGAACTGTCTTTAGGGACAGGAGCTTAGCTCCCCCCCCCCCTCTCAACATGGACGCATCAGGCTCCATGCCCACCCCCCCCATCGGTGTCCACCATTATGGTGAACAGGGCCCCGATTCCCGACCACTCTCTCCCCTCGCCCGGTGTAGCAGATTATGGCACTGTGCACCGCCCTCGTAAATAAGTACCGCGATGACCCGGATATAGCGGAGTTCAACGCCATCCTCGAACGCATCCAGGGTGAGATGACCACCGTCCCGTCATCTCCTCCTAGGATGTTCACCCCCCCCCCCCCACTCCCGTAATAGTGTTGGCACCTTCCAAAACTGCGCATTTACACAAACCTTACAGTACAGGTAACCTGCGCATTTACACAAAACCTTACAGTACAGGTAAACTGCGCATGTACACAACGTGCATTCGCCCGATAATGACTTATGCGTGTGCCACATTCGCACACACAAAGTCAAAGCAAATCCACAGGATGCAAGTAGTTCAAAACTGGTTTCTCCGAAAAGCCACGGGCGCCCCGTGGTTTATTAGAAACGAACGACTTCATGTCGACCTTAAAATCCCGACAATAAAACAATTCATAAACCTCCTTACAAAGCGTTTTATTGAAGAAGAAACACAGCAATCCTTTGATTTCAAAGGCCTGACAATACACTCCCTCTCATATTAGTAAGATTCGCCGTCCTCGGCATACACTCGTCAAGTCCGATGACGAGATCACAAAGATTCAGGAAAGCCGTAGGGAAACCAGCACCCTTAGAATAAACAGATACCACCACCCACACCCTCAGAAAGGGTGGGGGCCTTAAATTAATTTGAGGTTACCACAGGATAGTCCGGTTAAGCAGTTGATAGCCCTTGCGTGTTAACTTGCTAGTGGTCATACCGAAAAAAAAAAAAAAAAAAATAAGCGATCGAGTCAGTATTGAATTTGCGATACAAGCGATAACTTCAAGAGCGAACTTTGACTGCGAATTAAAGTGATCAGTAGTGCAATTGTGTTTTATAATTAGTGAGTTTTAAAGTTGTAATTAGTGTTGATTAATTAAAGTGTCATTGGTTTTTATATCGACTGTTTTTATTGTCACGAGCCCTAAGCTCGTAACAATACTTCTTCATCGAACATCAACGTAGCGTGTACCTACAACCTTTGTTAGGCAAGATATTTATTTTTGCAGTTCCGGTGTCTTTGGGACTTAGTAATTTATTTTGAAGCTAACAGTGAATTTGCCGGTGCGCAGATCGTGGTGGAGCATATGGGCGGGCGGCGCTGCGGCGGCTCGCTGGTGTCGCTGCGCACCGCGCTCACTTCGGCGTGGTGCGCCGGCGCCGACAGCGACGGAGGAGAGGCGCCGCGCGACCTGTGGGCGCTGGCGCCGGACGCGGGCGCGGCGCGGCGCGTGGCGCGCGTGGCGCTGGCGGCCGGCGCCGAAGCCGCGCGCTCGGCGCAGGCCTGGGGCGCCGCCGCCGTGGACCTGGCCGTGCTGGAGCTGGAGGCGCCGTTCGGCGGCGGCGCGCGCTCGCGGCCCATCCTCATGGCCACGCAGCCGGCGGAGTGCGCGGTCGGCGCCACGTGCCACGTGGTGCGCGCGCTGGGCGCCGGCCGCTCGCCGCGCCTGCGCATCGTGGACGCGGCGCTGGTGGCGGGCGAGCAGTGCGCCGCGCGCGCGCCGGGCTGGCCGGGCCTGCGCGACACGGCGCTGTGCCTCGTGGGACCGACGCTGTGCGAGGTGGGTGACTGGGTGCTGGCCGGCCGCCGCTTCAACGAATGCTTCTTCGTCCCGAAACTTGTACGAAGAACCCTAAGCCTAAAGAAGAGTTCGGGCAGATCGGCAATGAACGAACTCTGTATCATTTGTGACACTGTGACACTCGATCGGGTGGGGTTTGTGCCGGGCGCAGAATGATTTGTGTGTGGGCGTAGAGTGATTTGTGTGTGTCCGCAGAGCGACTGGGGAGCCGGCGTGGTGTGCGACGGCAAGCTGTGCGGCGTGCTGAGCCGCTCGGCGCGCGCGGCGGGCGCGGAGGGCGCGGAGGGCGCGGACGCCTCGTGTGGCGACACGCACGTAGCGCAGAGCATCCCGCGCTGGCGCAGGTTCCTACATTGCGCGCACACGTTACGTGCTTGCGGACGGTGAAGTTTGCTTTTATTTTGAGTTCCAGTAAATCAATTCTAGCAGCGATGGTAGTTTGGTACCTACTTATCTTGTCGGCAAATAAATATTGACCGAGCATGAGCGTAATGGTTACCTATGTCGCAGTGGAGGCGACTGCGGGCAGCTGTGCAGCGAGCGGCGCCTGCTGGGCGGGGACGCCGACAGCTCGACGACGCCGAGCTCGCCGAGCTCGCCGCAGCCCGCCAGCTCCGCGCCGCCCGAGCCCACCGACAGCGCCGACAGCGCCGACAGCGCCGACAGCGCTGACAGCGCCGATGCTGCGGACAGCAGCGCGGACTCGGAGGCGCCGCCGGACCAGCCCACCGCGACCACGAACATGCTGCCCACTACTCATGCCCAATCCAGTAATCACTTGTATACCTACTTTTAATTAATTATACAACGTACAGAATACACTCAAGGGGTCATTGTAAGTACTCATCATTATGAACAACATTATTCATCGTCATACTGATGACGATCAACCGCAATTTGTTGTTCTATCCTTAAATATTTAAAACCGTGCAAAAAATGTTTGGAAGTGCCGTAAAAAGTATAATCTGCATAAAAATACTTTTATGCTATTGTCTTACACAATTACTTAATGGTTTAGTGTGTGTTTCTATACAATCTAGACTGGATTTAATCAAATTAGAATCCTATCTACCGTCAGTGGCAGACTAACAGAGCGCAGCGATCAAACGCGTAAGCGCCCTGTATTACACGGCGCTTACGAAATTCTTCTCGCGAACGTGTCGTGCAGCCGCAGCCGTCGACTACACCCACCGCGGGCCTTTTTTAGGTTCTGTCGTTAAGCAGCTAGGATCAGTTGTCGGATGCGTGCTAAGCGATAACGAAATGCACTCGCGTAGCCCAACTCCAAACTACAAATACACGCGGGATCTATCACACGAACGCATTTTACGGGTACCTACGACGGTCGTACTTCGAGTTGTCGTTAGGCCGCCGCCGTTTTGTACGCGACGTGTCCCTAGACCGAGATCGGTGTTTGCGCGAGATGTTCCTAGGCGGTGTCATAATATCGCACGAGTTATGTTTCGAAGTTGGTTTATGCGATCGACGTCTATCCCTATTGCGAGAATCGTGACCAGAATTGCTACGCGAGTTGTCTCGTGTCCGACCACGCGAGCCGCTTTGGGAACGATCTTTTGATCCACTTCGCGTTTTAGTAACCATATTAACGGTCACATTTCAACACAAACAAAGCAACAAAATTAAAAAAGGAAAATAAAAAAACGAGGGTAGGTTTGCCAAAGTTTGGTTCTAAAACTTCTGATCAACACAAACAATTGGTCCAATTATCCAACTTCTGATTTAGACTAGGTTTAACCGCTCAAGCCCAACATGTGAAAATTCCCTAATATAAAGTAAATCTTATGTAATAGGTAAATAAACATTAAATTCGCGATTAATTCGCGACACACCGGTGTTCTCATAAGAACATAGTTTCTCATAGAACGTAGATTAACATTAATATAAATACAGCTTCAGCTTAGTGCGTTTCATTTTATTATTCTAAAGTTTAATTTCACAATCTGTTCAGCAGCATTGCATAAAAGTTGAAAATTGAAAAAATTAAAAATAGTGACTGTAAATATGCGACTTAAGTTTTTTTTTTTTATAAATATTTAATTTGTCACATACTTTTATGTCATTAGGAAGGCTGTTGTAGAGTTGTACTCCCTCAAACAGTATGTTTTTTTTGCCGTAAGTCAGTGTGCGTGATTGAGTTGATAATAGTTTGTGTCTGTTTCTTAAGTACTTAAGTTTGTGTGTTCTTTGAGTAAATGTAATGTTCGAGTGGATGTTACCTGTGGCTATTTTTTTAACGATTTTAGCATTAAAACTAAATAAGAATTTAAAAAAAGACAATTTATCAAGATCTATTGATCTATTGATCAAGATTTATTGTCACTTGATAAGAAAGATGATGCTCATCTTTCCACTGGTGCGGGGTAAGAATTACTGTGCCATCCGCTGGTGCGGGACAGATATATTTGGTCTCCCTATGAATATGAATGAGACAGTTAGTGTTTTAGAATTGTCTTTTTAAATAAATAGTAAAGATACCACAAAATTGCATCAGATCCTTTCGACCCGATGCCGCACTGGAGCAAAAAATTTTACGTCTAGCACGTTTATCGGATCTAAACGACCCGATACCCGATGACCCTATAGCCGCACTAGATTACATGTTAGTAGAGCTAGTGAGGTCCTTCTAGTTAGATGACTTTTTGAAGAGAACGTATGAAAAATGAAACGATCTAGGAAAATGGTATTTAAGTCGAGTGAGGGTGACAATTGTGTAATAAAATTGTAGATGAAACAAATAAATACGCTAGTAAGAATTTAGAGTCTAACAATGTCGCTGAAAAATCTCGTGTTAATTTATGGAAGGCAACGGACTCCGATGAAATGCACAAGTTTTTTGCTATTCTGCTGGCGATGGGCTTTATGAAACTGCCTCATATGAACGACTATTGGTCTAAAAATAAATTATACAGAAATGAATACATAACTTCACTCATTACCAGAGATAGATTTTTGTTATTGTTAAAGTTCTGGCACTTCAGTGATAGCACTAATTCTGTCAATGACAAACTATTTAAAATACGAGAAATATATGACATGTTGTTGTTTCAATTTAAAAAGGTACTAAAACCCGGAAAAATTCTAGTGGTAGACGAATCGATGGTGCCATGGCGAGGCAGACTTATTTTTCGTCAATACATAAAAAATAAATCTCACAAATATGGTGTAAAATTGTATAAAGCTTGCACACCAGAGGGCTATACATTTAACATCATTATTTACACTGGAAAGGGTGACATGGGACGAGAAGTAAATCATGCTCAGAATGTAGTGCTAAACCATATAAAGGATTTAAAAAATAAAGGGCGTATTGTCGTAGCAGACAATTTTTATTCTTCTGTTGGACTAAAAGAGGCTCTAATCGACAAGAAAACTTTCTATTGTAGGACTTTGCGATGTAATAGGAAAGGGTTACCTGAATCTGTAGTCAGCACTAAATTGAAGCAAGGTGGCATTATAGGTAGAATGAATAATAAAGGGATTAAAGTAATTAAGTGGTTTGATAAACGTCCCGTTTTGCTGATGACTACATGTAAAAGTCATGATACTTCAATAAAGAACACTGGAAAAAAACGAAGAAGAACAAATGAGGACATTTTGAAGCCTGAATGTGTACTGACTTATAACAGTTATAAGAAAGGAATTGACTATAGCGATCAGATGTCTTCATGTTATTCTACATTAAGGCGTGGCCTTAAATGGTACCGCAAAGTAATGTTAGAGTTGCTTTTTGGAACGGCAGTCATAAATGCCTTGATACTGTACAACATGAAAAATGAAAAAAAAATGAAGAAAAAAGAGTTCGTTGAACACATAATTCAGAAGTTTTCGAAGGTTTCACTAAAACAGCCACGAATGATTCCGGAAATAGATTCATCATCAACAGTGGAAACAGTACATAACTTAATCATGGGTGACAAAAAACGGAATTGTTCAGGATCTGCAGCACCAGACTTTGGAGCTCTGATGATGATGCTGCAGGAACAGGCTCGCCGGCAGGAGGAACAGGCTCGCCGGTTGGAAGAACAGCTCCAGCGTGATAAGGAGGAACAGGCTCGCCGGTTGGAAGAACAGCTCCAGCGTGATAAGGAGGAACAGGCTCGCCGGCAGGAGGAACAGGCCCGTCGGTTAGAAGAACAGCTTCAGCGTGACAAGGAGGAACAGGCCCACCGACAGGAGGAACAGGCGCGCCGCCAGGAAGAACAGATGCACCTAATGAAGGACCTTCGCGCGGCCTTCGGGAAAGACATGAAGGAGGTGAAGGAGAAGGTTGCTCAGCATGACAACCGCCTGTCAGAAGCTGAAACCCAGATCAGCAAGTTTAATGACGTCATTGCTGATGTAAAGAAAGAGTTGGGCTACCTTAAAGTAGGGGATGGAATATCAACTTCCGTAGCTATTACTGCTCCGCTACGTGGATTCACAGTGCCGCCGTTCGATGGGTCATCTTCCTGGTCGGCCTACAAAATACAGTTTGAGGCTGTTATCAAGGCGAACAGGTGGAATAAAAATCAGGCCATGACTGCCCTCACCCTTGGCCTGCGCGACCAGGCCTTAACTGTTCTGGAAGCTCTCGGTGAGGAAGTGACTTACGAGCAGCTTCTTGAGGCGTTGGAAGCCAGATATGGCGACGCTCATCTGGAACACGTGTTTCGTGCGCAGCTTAAGGATCGCGTGCAACGTAGCAGTGAAAACCTGCAGCAGTGGGCCCCTGAAGTGGAGAAGCTGGTTCGAAAAGCATACCGGTCTGTGCCTGCGCTCATTGATGGGAACCTGGTGCAGGCTTTCATCGACGGTATTCGCGACCTTGAAGTAAGAGCTGCTGTGAGGCTCGGGCACCACGGGACCCTTAAGGACGCCTTGGCTCATGCACTAGAGGTGGAAGCTGTGCGGCAGGAACACCGGTCCCATCGCGTCAGAGAGGTTGCAGCGGCTACAGTTCGCGACCGTGTTAAAGGATACAGCCCTAGGTGCTATGGCTGTGGGGAAAGGGGCCACCTTCGATCCAGTTGCCCTAAGCGAACTGCAGATAGGGAAGATAACCGATCTCCAGAGGGTAGGGCGGCGGCACCACCGCTCAGCAACAGCAGGGAAACGAGTAAAAGCCAGGACTGCGGGGCGGGTGCTGGCTGATATTCAAAGAGCCCCAAGGATGTCGATCTCACAAACCCACGATGGAAATAGCCTAATCATCAAGGGCGAGGTCAACGGAACGCCATGTAAGCTGACTATAGACACTGGAGCCTCACGCACGGTTGTCAGTTCCCAACTTGTAAGTCGGTTCCTTGGGGACTCCGCATACAATCGAGAGCGCATTAATTTGGTAACAGCCACCGGTAAGCGCATACCCGTCCGAGGAGAGAAAGAGATGGAGTTGAAGCTAGGCAACAGAATCTACCTGCATAATGTTGTCGTGGCTGATATAATGGACGATTGCATCCTAGACTTTATGAGGAACAATTGTTGTGAGATCGACGTTAATCAAGGAGTTTTGAAATGTGGACAAGAGGAACTTTTCATGGAAGGGGCTTTACCAGGAAATGTGTACAGTTTAAAGAAAATTGTCCTTCTTCCGAGATCGGAAACGATTGTGCCGGTCAGTCTTCCTCGGAATCCTGGGCAGACTCATCGTTGTGTACTCGTGGAAAGGGTAAACAATGACCTTCCATGAAAAGTGGCACGAACTTTAGTCAGAGCCACCGACATCTCAGGGGTACGCGTGCTGAACCTTTGTGATACGGAACAGATTATAGAAAAAGGCACGCTGGTTGGTACTTGTGAGGAGGTGGATTGGTTGCGTCGATGCCAAAATCTATCGACCGGGACCCTCAGAAAGGATGCACAAACGAGAGTGACCACACTTTTAGAAGACTGTCGCAGCGCTCTGTCTCACAATGAAATGATCAAAGCGAAGAGGATGTTACTCAAGTACGCCGATGTTTTCTCTTCAAACGATGCTGACATTGGGAAGACTGGCTTAGTTCAACACAAAATAAACACAGGAGAAGAATTGCCTATCCGTCAGCGGCCAAGGAGATTGCCGGTAGCACGTGAAAAGGAAGTGGAAACCATGATTGAGGGAATGGTGAAGAATGGTGTCATAGAACCTTCATCAAGTCCATGGTGTTCTCCTGTAGTGCTGGTAAAAAAGAAGGACGGCAGCATGCGGTTTTGTGTTGACTACCGTCGTCTGAATGACGTGACAAAGAAGGACAGCTACCCTTTGCCGAGAATTGACGACACGCTGGACATGCTAACTGGAGTGAAGTGGTTTAGCACACTAGACCTAAAAAGTGGCTACTGGCAAGTTGAAATCGACCCTAAGGACAAGGAGAAAACTGCATTCTCGACAGGAAAAGGTCTGTGGCAATTTAAAGTTATGCCGTTTGGATTGTGCAACGCTCCGGCAACGTTTGAAAGACTGATGGAACTGGTACTAACCGGGTTAATTGGTGATGCCTGTCTTGTCTACTTGGATGACATCATCATCGTAGGTCGTACGTTTGAAGAACATCTTCAGAAACTGGAACGTGTGCTCGTGAAGATCCAGAGTGCCAACCTCAAGTTGAGTCCTAAGAAGTGTTCACTTTTCAAACGGCAAGTTAGCTTTTTGGGAGACGTAGTGTCGGAAAAAGGTATCCGCACAGATCCAGAGAAAATTGCCGCTGTCAAGGATTGGCCAGTTCCAAAAGACAAGACGCAGGTTTCCCAGAGCATTTTTGGGTTTGTGCTCCTATTATCGGCGATTTGTCAAGAACTTTGCAGATATAGCCAAACCCCTGCACAAGCTAACCGAAGAGAAGCGACATTTCTGCTGGGATGAAAGTTGCGACATCGCCTTCCAGGAGCTAAAGGACCGTCTGTGCAAAACACCTATTTTGGGGTATCCTGATACGGGCAAGGAATTTATAGTTGACACAGACGCAAGTGACATAGGACTTGGCGGTGTATTATCTCAACGGAATGGTGATCAAGAGGTTGTGATAGCGTACTTCAGCAAGTCGTTGTCGAAACCTGAAAGGAATTATTGTGCTACAAGACGAGAATTGCTTTCTGTAGTAAAGTCATTGCAGCATTTTAGCAAATATCTGCTGGGTCGGAAGTTCCACTTGCGAACTGACCATGCTGCACTGAAATGGCTATTGAAGTTTAAAAATCCAGAAGGACAAGTTGCGAGATGGATTGAACTACTGCAGGAATACGACTTTGAGATTGAACATCGCAGCGGAAGAACTCATGGTAACGCAGATGCATTGTCAAGAAGACCTTGCCCTGAAGACTGCAAGCATTGTACTAGGCAAGAGGGTAAAGAAGTCGTACCTGTGAGAATGCTCAAGACAGATCTCAGCAACGAGTGGAAGGAAAGCCCACATCTTGCACAGCAGGAAGATTCGGACATCAAGCCGATTCTGGAGTGGATTAAGGCCAGTGCTCCTAAGCCAACGTGGAGCGACGTCTCAGCGATGAGTTCGATCACAAAAAGCTATTGGGCCCAATGGGACAGCTTAGTGATTCAGGATGGAGTCCTGTGCCGTAAATGGGAAAATGTTCGGGGAGACAGCTGTCATTTGCAAATGGTTGTCCCTAAAGCTAAAGTACCGGATGTTCTACAGCTGTACCATAATGGTTGTTCAGGTGGCCACATGGGAGTTAAACGGACTCTACTAAAGATACGGGAACGGTTTTACTGGGTCCACTGTTGTGACGATGTCGAGGACTGGTGCCGCAAATGTACAAGTTGTGCGGCTGTAAAAGGACCACAGACACGTAGTAGAGATGCATTGAAATTGTACAATGTTGGTGCACCATGGGAAAGGATAGCCCTAGACGTTGCTGGACCGTTTCCGGAAAGTGAGAGTGGTAACAAGTATTTCATGGTTGTAATGGATTACTTCACTAAGTGGCCGGAAGTCTTCGCCATTCCAAATCAAGAAGCTTCAACAGTTGCAGATAAACTAGTTCATGAAGTCTTCTGTCGTTTTGGAGTACCCTTGGAGATTCACAGCGATCAAGGAAGGAATTTTGAGTCACAAATATTCCAGGAAACTTGTCGAGTTATGGGTACTCATAAAACGAGAACAACTTCTTACCACCCACAATCGGATGGAATGGTGGAACGATTTAATCAGACATTGGAGAGATACCTGGCAAAAGTGGTGGAAAACCGGCAACGGGATTGGGACAAGCATATCCAACCGTTTTTGCTGTCATACCGAAGTGCTGTTTATGAAAGCACATCAGTGACACCAGCTTTCGCAAACTTTGGTAGAGAATTACGGCTGCCTGCAGACCTGATTACCGGAATTCCACCTGATGCCCCACGCAGTATAACCGAATATGCGAATGACTTGCGGAACAAAATGAATGACATTTTTATGAGCATGTCAGACAATCGGGCCAGCAAATGTCTGAAAAGATGAAAACCTGTTATGACCGCAAAATGAACAATAAACGATTCGACGAAGGTTCACAAGTGTGGTTGCACAATCCAGTTCGCAGCAAAGGGAAATCTCCTAAGCTTCAAGCTAAATGGGACGGGCCGTACCGGATTGTGACGAAAATCAATGACGTAACCTACCGCATACAGAAAGGTACAAGAAGTACTCCTAAGATCGTCCATGTGGATCGACTGGCGCGTTATTATGGGGCCGATAATACTTACTACTGTGTCGAAGGCTTTTTTAAGATCTATAAACAGACCCAAGGCCAGTTGTTTCCCCACCAACCGTGTCTCCACGGGGCGGGGCTTGCGTGTCTCAGTGATCTTGGGGGCTTTGTCGGTAGAGCCACTCATGCCGGAAGGTCTCAAGTGAGAGACCAGACCAAGAGAGACACAAGAGGGGCACACCGTTCGGAGACTTGAGCAGTGTTCGGGTCCTCGGACGGTGTGCGTCTCATTGGCTTGCTCGCTGCTCTCTGGTACGCGTCTGATCATCAGACATGACTGTGAGGGCAGCGAGCAGGCAGTGAGAGAGAGGGAGAGAGGAGGGGACATAGGGACCGCACCCTTTAAAAGGACAATAATGGACAGTCTTGAAAGAGAAGATATACCCCAGGGCAGTCCGGACTGCACAGCAGTCCGGGAATCCGCCACGCCTCGTGCGTCAAGCCCCTCGTATTCTGGGGGGGGGCAACAAGGCTGTCCACACTCCGATTGCCAATGGCAACAAGGGCCGAGGAGGCCCCCGATCCGGAACATCCTTCGCGGAACTGATCGGCTTCAATTTTAGCTCGCCCGACAAAGTGTCGGTCGGGCGGAGCGCGGGTAGAGGCGCGCTAGTTTGGAGGGAGGGCTTGCCTGAGCGTCACGCGGGTGCAGAGTCGGAGTCCGAGTTGGACTCCGACGACCTGGTGACCGTTAGCTCGGCAAGCTCTGGGACCGAGGGGGCGGGGGCTGCTGCGGAGGACTCCAGGTCCTTCCGCAAGCGGCCCAGACCGGAGGACGACCGGGGGTCATCCTGGAGCGAGGAGGTGGCCTTGGCCCGAAAAATCCCCACCAGTAGGCGGGGTAAGGGCCGAGAGGGAGGCAAGGGGAGATTGCCCGCCTCCAAGGTGGCTGGCCAGCGAGCCGAGGAGCTCGTCGCTGATGGACAACCCCCCGGAGAGGGCGGTCGCGGGGCTCCTGGCTCGGAGTCCTCCGGCGGTGAGCCGGATGACAGCCGTCCCGTGCCGCAGGAGAGCCAGGTGCTGGACCTGGTGCGGCAGGAGATGGCTGCCTTCCAGGCGCGGTTCTCCGTCCTGGAGGGCATCGTCCTGCGCCCCCCGCTAGCGAGCTCGGCGGCGAGTGAGAAGGCCCCCCCAGAAAAAGGCGTCGTATGCGGCCGCCGTGGCTGCCACACCGGGGTCGTCCGGCCAGGACAAAGGGTCCGGGCCGGCACCCGCGAAGCCGGTGCCGGGAAAACCGGACCCGGCCCCGGGAATTAAGAGGAGGGGTGGGGTTGCTGCGCGGACGGCCAAGGCTCCTGCGCCGTCTGTGCAGCAGCTCCCCCCGGCTTCCTCGACTTCAGATCCTCCCCCGGCTCAAGCCGAATGGCAAGTGGCCGGGGAGAAGAAGAAGGCGGGCAAGGCAGCCAGGGCGGCCAAGAGGCGGGAGAGGAAGCGGCGGCAGAAGGCGCGAAGCGTCGCGGCTGCGCTCCGCCCCCCGAAAACCGCGGCTGTAGTTCTGACACTGCAGCCGGACGCGGCGAAGAGGGGCGTGACGTACGCGGACGTGCTCACCAAGGCGAAGGAGGCGGTGAACCTCGGTGAGCTAGGCATCGTAGGGGGCCTCCGGCTCAGGGTCACCATGACTGGGGCCCGGATGCTGGAGATCCCCGGGGCAGCCAGCGGCCCAACCGCGGACGCTCTAGCCGAAAGGCTCAGGGCGTCCCTAAGCGCGGACGATGCCCGAATGTCCAGGCCCACAAGTGCATTGACATGCGCATCTTGGGCCTGGACGACTCCGTCACGTAGGCGGAGGTGGTGGCCGCCGTCGTTAGGACGGGGGGGTGCTCAGCAGAGGAGGTGAAGGCGGGCACCCTACGTCTTGACAACACGGGCATGCGCACCATTGTGGTGAGGTGCCCCGTGTCGGCGGCCAGGACCATATCGGAGTGCCGAAGGTTTTTGGTGGGTTGGGTTTCCGCGCAGGTCAAACTGCTGGAACCCCGACCTCTGAGGTGCTTCCGGTGCCAGGTGGGCCACCATGTGGGAGCTCAATGCACCTCAGAGGTGGACCGCAGCGGTCTATGTTTCCGCTGCGGTCAGCCCGGTCACAGGGCCGGCTCCTGCGACGCCGCGCCGCACTGCGTAGTCTGTGCGGCAGCTGGCAAGCCGGCCGACCACTGGGCTGGGGGTAGGGCCTGCGCCCCACCCGCCAAAGCCGGAAACAGGAGGAAGCCCTCCGCCACCGCCGTCTCTGCCGCGCCACCCAGAGCGGGAGGGGTCATTTGATGATTTCCCATCCAAAAAAAAAAAAGCCCAGTTGTTTCCGATCCATGCTAGTTTTAATTTTGGTGACGAGATCGACTGTAGCTGATAAGGTGTTCGATTTTGGTCGAAAACCATACTGTTTGTCGGTAGGGAAAGGAGATTGACCAATCTGGACCAAATGCTGCCCAGGCATGGGAATACTTTTATTTTTTTCCTAACATGAAGAGATACTTAAAAAAAAAAATTAAAAAAAAAACATCCACGGGTTTAGTACCTAAAAACTTATGGCTTTTTGGTGCTTTAACTTTTGATATACAGCGTGTAAGGGACATCGACGTACAAACGGCCATACCATGAGTTCAGGACATGATTCTGGACACCCCCGCGTTGGAATTTTTCGTCGGCTTTTTCCTCATTTTTCAATTTTTTTCAGCTGTTTTGTACTTTAGACTGTTCATAATTGTTATTCTTACCTAACTCAATGTGTTTTAATTAAAAAAATAATTAATTCACTACTTTCACCAAAAAGATACCTAATATGTAAATAAAACTAGTTAGGCATCTGCTCGAATCTCGAATCCTATCTGTTTAGGGGTGAGTTAGCTAGTTCATTAGTTTATACTTTAGGGGTAGCTGTTGCGAATAAGAAGGCGAATAACGATCTGTGTCATTTATTAGCGAACGCTGCTTTATATAAGAGTACTAGTTAAAATATATTACAATAAATAAGGTACATGAATAAACTTAGGACTAACACAATTGAGTAATGTCGGTAGACTGTGCCGCGCTCCCTACGTTGTACAAGCGTGATGATACAGCCGGCCAGTTTGCATTCCTTTCACCTCGGCTAGCTTAGTATGCGCGGGCGCGCGGCGGCGAACGGCTGTGTACGCTCCTCTAATATGTATGGGTATACGTAAGTATGACTGCTACATCATTCCCCCGCTAGTGAAACGTACACAGGGCTTCGATGTCCTTCCTGTTCTTGTGACGTATGCGGGCGTATCTGTGACTGGTGCTTCTGACTCAGTGTTGATCCGGAAAGCTGGCTTTAGTCTGTCAACAGTGATGTTGGTGCATCTATTGCGTAACTGGATAGTAAAATACTTGTCCTTACGACTAATCACTTCGTACGGGCCAGTGTAAGTCGGCGTGAGAGGCTTGCTTGATGCGTCATTGCATAGGTAAACATGTGAACATTTATGTAGGTCATCGTGAATAAATGTCGCTCGGGATTGATTCGATTTCCGTTGCGCCTGGGCCTTCTTTAATGCTCCATTCAACTTACTCATGAAGTTTGAAATCGTATCGCGATGTCTTGTAGATTCTTCATAGAATTCTCCAGGTAATCGCAGCGTTTGGCCATATAATAGTTCAGCAGTACTTGCGCCTACGTCTTCTTTTATCGAAGCGCGCAGTCCCAGCAGCACTGTAGGTAGCTCATGTGACCATGTTGTAGATTTGAGTCTTGCAGTGAGTGATGTTTTTAATGAACGGTGCCATCGTTCTATCACGCCGTTACACTGCGGGTGGTAGGCAGTCGTGCGGGTACGATGAATTCCCATGCGTTGCATCAATTTATTAAATAGATCAGACTCAAATTGCCTCCCTTGGTCTGTGGTTATGGTTACTGGACAACCGAATCTCGCGATCCAACCCTCATAGAATGCATTAGCAACCTTTTCTGCGGTTATCTCTTCCAGTGGAAGGGCTTCTGGCCATTTGGTAGCCCTGTCTATCATGGTCAATAGATATCGAAAGCCGTCAGAAATAGGTAACGGGCCAACAATATCTATTTGCACATGCTCCAGTCTGTTTGCTTGTTGGAAACTCGCAATAGGTGCCTTCGTGTGTTGTTGCACCTTAGCACGCTGACACGCGTCGCATGTTCGAGTCCACTCGTTTACATCGCTATTCATGGAGGGCCACCAGTAGCGAGCAGTGACTTGTTTCCTTGTCGCCCTTATGCCAGGGTGGCTAAGGTCGTGAATCGCTCTGAATGCTACTTTTCGAAAATCTGGTGGAAGATATGGACGAGCAGTGCTTGATGACATCTCGCAGGTAACGGGCTTGGCGGTTGAGTTGGGAATGGCAATCTTCTTGAATAGGTACTTTCCTTTGTTTGCTAGTATTTTAAATTCTTCGTCTTGGTCTTGTTTTTTTGCTAACTCAGTGTAATCCAGTGGTGTTGGGCATGTTATTGTTTCAATTCGTGATAGTGCGTCTGCGACCTTGTTGTCCTGGCCGGTTACGTGTTGAATATTTGACGTGAACTGTCCGATATATTCAAGGTATCTTGTTCGGCGGGGCGTCTCAGACTTGCTGTTTGAAGTTAATGCGTTACACAGCGGTTTGTGGTCTGTGTAAACGATTAATTCTCGTCCTTCAAACACACGACGGAAGTGACGTATTGCCATGTAGATTGATAGCAACTCACGGTCGTACGTGCTATATTTTTGTTGCGCGTCACTGAACTTCTTGGAGAAAAATCCCAGTGGTCTCCACCTGCCGTTGATCTTTTGTTGTATAACGGCACCAGCACATGTGTTTGAGGCGTCTGTCATCAATGCGAAAGGTTCGCTCAGTGATGGATAGGATAATAGTGCGCAATTCTTGATATCTTGTTTACATTGGTTGAATGCTTCTTTTGCCTCTTCTGTCCATTGTATGTTCGTTTTATCGTTTTTCTTGGCATTGTGAAAGTATTTACTCAATTCTTTTTGATGTTCAGCCGCATGGGGTATACTGGAACGATAAAAGTTCATAATCCCGACGAAACGACGTAGATCTTGGATCGTTTTTGGCAATGGATAGGACTGGATTGCTTGTACCTTTTCTTCTGTCGGTGAAATGCCTTCTGGACTTATTGTGTATCCCAGGAAATCGAGATTTGACTGGCCAAAGATACACTTAGCGACGTTTATTTTTAAACCACTGTCGTTGAGTCGCTTAAACACTTCTTGAAGTTCTCTTCTGTGTACTTCTTGGTTCTCAGAAGCTACAAGAATGTCATCGACGAATGGGAAAACGGGTAAGCCACGAAGCACGTTGTCAATATGACGTTGGAATGTTTGGCCTGCATTCATCAAACCAAAACACATCCTAGTGAATTCGTACAAACCAAAAGGTGTAATCACGGCTGTCTTCTTCACGTCTTCTTCTCTGTTTTTAATTTGGTACTAGGCCTTCTGAAGGTCGATTTTTGAAAAAATCTTCTTGTGTTGTAGGTTATGTGTAAAGTCATGCAGTCGTGGTACCGGGTATCGATCGGGTGTGGTTACTGCATTGAGTCTACGGTAGTCGCCGCAGGATCTGTAGGTACCGTCCTTTTTCAAAACCATGTGTAATGGACTAGCCCATGGGCTATTAGACGGTCGACAAATTCCTTGGTCCATCATGAGTTGGAATTCTTGTTTTGCAGCGTTATATTTATGTGGCGGTAGTGGTCTCGCATTTGTAAATATCGGCGGGCCGGTGGTTTCAATATAATGTTCGACTTCACTATTTCCCAGTTTTTTTAAGTTTGGTCTCGTGATGTCTGGGAACTTAGCCAACAGGTCGTGGTAGGGAAGTTTGTCGTCGAGGGTTCTGATGCTTCCTTCAGCTGTGGGTGATAGGGAACCTCGTACGGATAAATTGGTTCTTTTATCCACCAATCGTCGTCCATGGAGATCCACCATAAGTGCGTGGTGGTGCAAGAAGTCAGCGCCTAATATCGGCCGACTAACTGTTGCAACCATAAATCGCCAACTGTAGGGTCGCCGCATTCCGATGTTGAGAACAATAGTTCGCTCGCCGTATGTGGGTATTTGTGAACCATTTGCTGCATACAAGTAGTTGGTTGGTGTCCGCTGTTTATCTTTTGCAGTGGCGGGTAAAACGGAAACATTTGCACCTGTGTCGATTAGGAATTTTTTTCCGGTTGATTTGTCGTGTATAAATAGGCGGTATGTTGATAAATCGTCGACTTCGGCCACCGCCGCGGCTTGAGTCTCCTTTAGTTTTCCGGATTCTCACTTTCCATTCCTTTAAAACTGCACGGGCTTCTGCATCGGTATGCTGCCTTGCCGAATTTCTTATGAAAATAGCACACGGCGTTTCTTCTATCCCGAGATTTCGAGCTGGAACGGCTTCTGAAATTGTGGGATCGGCGCTGAAATTTGCGGGATCGATTCGTTTTCAGCGCTGCGACTTCCTTGGTCAGGGCTTCAATCATGCTGTAGAATTTCTGGTCTGCATGTTCAGATGTCGCCGCTATTTCGGCTGGCGCCGCTCTCGCTGGGGCCTTAGATGTGGTAGGTTGACACTGGCAGGAACACACGGCATTTACCTCTTTTAGCTGTTCTTGCATTCTGTCTGCCATGGCAGCCAACGAGTCCAGCTTGGATTCTTCACTAACTGCCAACACTGTGCGGGTAGAAGCGGGTAGGTGTCCTTGCCACAACATTTTTAGGGTGTCGTCTGGCATCTTGGTTCCAGCAAGGTTTCTCATTCGGCGAAGCAACTGCGATGGTCGTTGATCACCGAGCTCTATTTCATTCAGTAGTTTTTGTAACTGAATACCCTCGCTATCTTCATAAACCTCCAACAGTCTTCTTTTTGCAGCGTCGTATCGGCCGGAGTTGGCCGGTGACAAGATGATATCGCTGATTTGGTCGATGTCCTTGATCTCCAGCTGAGCCACAAGGAGTGCGAACTTGCTTTCATCGCCGAGCTTCTGGTTGTGGATAATGACCTCGAATTGGGCAAACCATAGTTTAGGTCTGTTGCTCCAGAACTTGGGTATGCGCGACTGGACGCTAATTGCTTCGACATCTTCAGGCGTTGTAGTCTTGTCTTCTACAGTTACGGGCAGAGACATTACGAACGCGGGGTCACCACTTTAGGGGTAGCTGTTGCGAATAAGAAGGCGAATAACGATCTGTGTCATTTATTAGCGAACGCTGCTTTATATAAGAGTACTAGTTAAAATATATTACAATAAATAAGGTACATGAATAAACTTAGGACTAACACAATTGAGTAATGTCGGTAGACTGTGCCGCGCTCCCTACGTTGTACAAGCGTGATGATACAGCCGGCCAGTTTGCATTCCTTTCACCTCGGCTAGCTTAGTATGCGCGGGCGCGCGGCGGCGAACGGCTGTGTACGCTCCTCTAATATGTATGGGTATACGTAAGTATGACTGCTACAATACCTACATCATTACTGGATCTCAATGTACATACTTACTTAAAACCTTTTCTTTATCAATCCTTATCGGAATCGTGATATAAAGAGACTAAGCTTATGGCTCCTCCATTTCTCTTAACTTCTGCATACCTAAACAAGTTCCTACCATCAGTAGATTAGGTATTTCTGAGTGATCAAAATGAGTTTTTGTGATATTATTGCCGTCGGCGATATTCGTAGGTACCTACATTAAAGTGCAACGCGGCGCGGCAGCGACTAAGGCCTGTGTATGTGTGTTTGCAAGTACTACGTTAACCACGTACAGCGCTCTCGCGCGTTTTGATCGTATTGTTCTAAATACATTGCGGGCTCGAAAATGTCAATTTCTGTAACCGATCATTAGCGAGTTTCACAATTTGGTTAGTGGCATTAGGTGTAGCCTTTTCGCGAAGTTTAGTTACGATGTCCGTGACACCCTGTATATTTTTTTAACGTTTACGTTAAATAATATTATAAAAGCTCCCGAGTCCGAACCCGACCTCAAAACGAACATCAACATACAGTGTTCAAAACATAATTCAAGCTCTACCACATGAGGTAAGTACCTACTTTTTATTTAAGTAGTTATATTATTACGCAAAATAAGCCATTATCTCAACAGTTAAGACAATTATTTACATTACTTAAATCATAACATAACAAATGCGTTCCTAGATATATACTTAGAAGTTACCTACTATAAAACGGATTCATGTTATGCCGTGGGTTATTTGTTTAACATTTTTTCATGGTTTCAGATAACATTCAATAATGAGGAATACCTCTGCCAAAACTGTTGGACAAGAGCTCATCGTGGGACGATGTCTGCAATGCCTGCTGTGCAAGATGCACCTGCTGTGGGAAATCCACCTGCTGCGGGTAATCCGCCTGCCGTGGAAAATCTACTAAACATGGAAGATCAGCCCGTGGAAGACGACATTCTAGGACAAAACGTAACATTTCACCTTCCCGGAAATTACTGCCGAGCCCCAAATACGTCAAATGCTTGCAAGGTGTACAATTGCACCAGCAATGTGCAACTAATTCGAGTGCACATAAAGAGTCGATATACATCGTCAAAAGTGTATCATTTCTATATTTTACTTGACGAGAACAATCATGCGCTCGATTCCGTTCAACATTATTGCTGCTCATGTTTTACTGGGCGAATAACGATCGGTAGTTGCGCCCACGTTGTTTGCCTAGTTTGGTTTTTGGGGTGGGCTAGAATCAGAATCAGAATCAGAATTATTTATTTGCCAGCAATGTAGGTACAAGTTTGAGATGGTACAGTATTGGTAGTGAGGCGCCCTGCTTTATTTTTAGATTCAGTAATTATAGACGACAATGAGGATGACGGTTGATTGGGTATTTTAATGTTAACATGAGGCCTAACATAGAGGATCATTTAGTATGTTGAAAACTTGTTGTCATCATATCAGCCGAAAGACATCCACTGCCGGACATAGGCCTCCCCCAAGTGTCGCCACAACAACCGGTCCTGTGCGTCTCGCATCCATCGGTTACCCGCGACCCTCACCAGGTCATCGGTCTACCTTGTGGGAGGCCTTCCAACGCTGCGTCTTCCGGTACGCGGTCACCACTCCAAAACTTTTCGGCCCCATCGACCATCTGTTCTGCGAGCAATGTGCCCTGCCCACTGCCACTTCAATTTGGCGATCCTTCGGGCTATGTCAGTAACCTTGGTTCTCTTGCGGATATCATCATTCCTGATTCGATCACGCAAGGAAACTCCGAGCATTGCCCTCTCCATTGCCCTTTGGGTGACTTTAAGCCTTCTGATGAGGCCCATTATGAGCGACCACGTTTTGAGTCCATAGGTCATCACTGGAAACACGCACTGGTCATAGACTTTCGTCTTGAGACACTGTGGTATGTGAGACGAGAAGATACCGCGCAACTTCCCGAACGCCGCCCAGCCGAGTCGGATTCGACGGTTGACCTCTTTCTCGAAGTTAGCCCTACCTAACTGGATCGTTTGTCCCAGGTAAACGTACTCATCAACCACTTCGAGTGCAGAGCCTCCAATCTTGATAGGAGTGGGTGCTACATGGGTATTTACTAACAACAACAACAATTAACCTTGGTTTTGTCCATGTTCATTTTAAGACCCACTCTTTCGGAAGCTCAACTGAGGTCATCGAGCATTGTATTGAGGTCCTCCGTGGTCTCAGCCATGACGACTATATCATCGGCAAATCGAAGATGAGTGATGTACTCGCCATTGACATTAATGCCTAGCCTTCTCCAGTCCAAAACCTTGAAGACATCCTCCATTGCGGCCGTGAACAGTTTCGGAGAAATAACGTCTCCCTGCCTCACACCCCGCTGCTGGAGGATAGGTTTCGAAGTCTGATCCTGAAGTCGGACTGACATGGTGGCGTTTTCGTACAAACACTTAGACACCTCGATAACGACCATTCGATCTGGCACCGTTGGAGAGACTGCAGCACAGCCCAAGTCTCGATCGAATCGAAGGCTTTCTCGTAGTCCACAAACGCTAAGCAGAGGGGCAGATTATACTCTTCGGTCTTCTGTATAACCTGCCGCAGCGTGTGTATGTGGTCTAGGGTGCTGAAGCCTTTTCGGAATCCGGCTTGTTCGGGAGGCTGGAAGTCGTCAAACCTGCGTGCGAGACGGTTTGTGATGACTCTGAAAAACAGCTTGTAGACATGGCTCAGAAGTGAGATGGGCCTGTAATTCTTAAGCAGGATATTGTCGCTCTTTTTTAAGAAGAGTACCACTACACCTCTGCTCCACGTTTGTGACGTTTTCCCCTCGAGTGTGACGGAATCGAACAGTTTTTGAAGGGCCTTAAGGACTGGTTTTCCACCCGCCTTCAGGAGTTCGGCGGTAATTCCGTCCTCACCCGACGCCTTGTTGTTTTTAAGCTGCTTCAGAGCCATCCTTATCTCATACAGGCTGACGTCCGGGATGTCTTCGGTATAATGCCGGGTCAATCTAGCTCTTAGGTCGTTCCGATTTGGCGGATATGGTTCTTCTAAAACCTCTGTAACGAATAAATAATTGATTGATTGAATGATTATACCTACTTAACTAAGTGTTGTTATAATAATATAATCCATTGTTTATAATATAGTCTTTTATTTTCAAAAAAAAGCTGTTGGTTATGTTTCTTTGTTAATGTAAAATCTCAACACTCCTCGGATAGATTTTAAAGAGCTTTGGGTTACAGATTAGTATTAGTCTAAGGTACAGTATGCACTATGATTCAATGTTGGGCAGCACTTGGTCCAACGTCCATATAAAAAAGGTCAATCTCCTTTATAGAGGCTAAGTATTTATGTAATCGGATATATAAAACTTTTTCAAAGACTTTCGAGATAATAGGGAAGTACAGAAATAGGACGATAGTTTTCAACATTTGATTTACTGCCACTTTTATGTATCGGTGTAACTTTTGCAATTTTCAGACTATTAGGAAAAGTTCCATTCAGTAAACAAGAATTTATGCATTTACTTAAATTATTCTTAATAAGGTTTTTAACACATTTTATCGTCTTTGCATTAAGTCCGTCTGAACCACTACTGGTGTTGACTTCAAGATCATCTATAATTTTTTCTACTTCACTGTCGGTAGTCGGTGTAAGTTCTACTAATTGACTATGACTCTGATTCTGAGGGAGTGTGTTAGTTAAATTATTATGATATTTACTGGGGATATCATTTGCCAATTTAGAGCCTATTGTCGAAAAGTAAGTGTTGAAATGTTCACATACTTGTATTTTGTCCATTGCAAGGCCATCAAGTATTTCCGGAGCACAGCTAACCTTTGTTTTATTACAGGTGAGGTTATTTATAAGTTCCCACATTTTTAGAGGATTTTTAGAACAGTTACTAAACTCTTTTAGGTAAAATTTTTTCTTAGTAGTTTGAATTTTCTCGGACACTTTGTTTCGAATACGAATAAAAGATTCTTTAATTTCATCATCCTTAAGATTTTCTTTCATCTTTTTCCATTGTTCATTTCTTTTGTTTATATCCAATAGTAGATCTTTATTAATCCAGTCTGTTTTTTTTGCATTTAAAATTTTAAAAAATAAAAAAAAAAAAAAAAAAAATTAAATTCAATTAACTAAATTCAATTAATAATAAATTTTAAATTTTTAAGTTGAAAATATTTCTCAAATACATTTGAGAAATATTTAGAACGACTACGAAAATGAAAACAATGACTACACTACAGTGTAGTCATTGTTTTCATTTTCGTAGTTTGCTTCTTCTAAAGTTTTATATAATTGTGTATAGTTGAATGCTTCGTACTGAATTTGCTTTGGAGGCTCGGATTATAAGTACATTTTATCGATATCGATGTCTTTTTTAGTCATCCACAACACTAAAAATGTGTCGACACTTTAACTACCTAGTGCGGATATGGGGTCGGAAAGATCCGACAGACAATAGCTTTATTTACAAGCAAACCATTCAGTGCATCTACCTACGACTTCAGCCTTTTATTGAGTATTTATTTGTCAACATATTGGTATGAAGGAAAATGCTTTTATCATTATCCCTATTAAGATAAGCCCTTCTAAACAGACCGAAGTCGAACAGGTCTTTTCGACCCAGCACCGCACCAGGGACAAGTCGGGCTTCGGATATAATCGACCCGATGCCGCACCAACCGATAGTCATCAAATTTGACTAACGAAGTGAACGTGTTAAAGCGTTATATAAAATTGAAAATCTGTACGGTTGGTAGAGAAATGAAGGGAACAGGTGACAGGAACAAAAACAGGTTCAGACCGGATATTTTTGTCCGATCTTTACTCGAGATGGGTAACACCGGATATCAGCCTACAGAGGTAGCAGACATATCTGGATTAGTTTTATCATGTTATCACTGCTTAAAACTAAGTATTTAGGCCAATTAATACTAAAATAAGCTATATTTTTGCTAAAATATGCAAATACGAATGAAGGTGAAAGACCGGATAGACAAATATTTTATAAAATTCTAATCGTGCGGCTAAATTACTAAGTGAGCGACTAGAAATACAGAGAGGGCAACTTCAATATTGAGATAGAGATGATTTTTCCAATTGAGGTTTTAACATTTTGGTGTTTTATTTGGTGCGCAAGAGCGAGTGATGCCAGCTCGGGATTTGGGGCACCCCGACTCGGACAGGTTAGGTTATAAGGAGGTGGCGGGGTCAAGTGAGCGAGCGAAGCGAGCGAACAGACCCCGCCATCCCCTTAGTGGTTATTTTTTTTTAAACCACCCAGAAATATCATTTGCCAAATATTTAAAAAAATGCAGGACGTAACGTTGACACAAACAAATATTAGGTCGCTCAAATATTATAAAGCTTCTCATCTAGTAATGTTTGTAAGTTGCTGTTCTGTTGATTTCTCGTCACTCGCAGTCAGTCGCCCACTTAGTAATACTATAACGTAAATTAATTATTTTTGTCACTTAAAACTTTAATTTACAGTCACTCGTTTAAATACTACCCTTAAATAAATAGGTTAAAATATAGCCAGCTATAATAGCTAACCAAATCAGGTCAAAAACAATTTCATTTCCTTAAATCATGCAATAACCACCTCACCGCACTTAATGTCAGATTTTCTGCGAAGACTGTTGCTACGGTAATTAATAAAATGGTGAGGGGTAAGTCTCCCGGCCATGATGATCTCAGCATCGAGCACCTAAAGTATGCGGGAGTACACCTGACTAGAGTTCTATCGATGTTCTTTAACCTCTGTATTAGTCACAGTTACTTACCCGAGAGCCTTATGTATACTACAGTGGTACCGATCGTAAAGAATAAAACAGGTGACTCATCGGATCTGTCAAATTATAGACCCATCTCTCTGGCTACTGTTATAGCAAAGGTGCTGGACAGTTTGCTTGACAAGCCGTTGGAAAAGCATCTTGAACTGCATGATGCCCAGTTTGGGTTCAGACCGGAACTTTCGACTGAGACTGCTATCCTCTGCCTCAAGCAGACTGTTCAGTACTATACTAGTCGGGGCACACCTGTCTATGTATGTTACCTAGATTTATCAAAAGCCTTCGACTTGGTGTGCTATGACAAGCTGTGGCAGAAGCTGGAGGGTGATACAGAGGTGCCTCGGGAGGTGATTTCATTGCTTGGGTTCTGGTACGCCAACCAACGCAATAGAGTGCGGTGGGCGGGTGTACATTCAGATGTATACGGTTTGGAATGTGGGGTTAGGCAGGGCGGAATTAGCTCCCCCCACCTCTTTAATTTATACGTGAACCGGCTCATCGGTGAGCTCAGTGACACTGGTGTTGGTTGTTCCATAGACGGAGTAAGTGTTAACAACATAAGTTACGCGGATGATATGGTGTTACTGAGCCCATCGATTGCAGCATTACGGAAATTGGTGTGCATCTGTCAATCGTACGCGGAAGCCCATGGGCTCAGATACAACGCGAATAAGAGTGAGTTCATGTTGTTCAAGTCAGGAAGCAAAGGCTACTCCCATGTTCCTCATGTAACTCTATGCGGCATGCGTTTAAAAAAGGTAAGTGCCTTTAAGTATCTGGGTCACTGGGTGACCGAAGACCTGTGTGACAATGAGGACATTGAGAGGGAGCGCAGGGCGCTGTCCATCCGGTGTAATATGTTGGCTCGTA
Source organism: Melanchra persicariae (assembly GCA_947386135.1). Classification (NCBI taxonomy): domain Eukaryota; kingdom Metazoa; phylum Arthropoda; class Insecta; order Lepidoptera; family Noctuidae; genus Melanchra; species Melanchra persicariae. The sequence goes on along the minus strand of OX376655.1, from coordinate 198,091 downwards.
GGTTTGCACGTTGCACTACTCAAGTTAAGATAACATTATTCAAGGCATACTGTCAGACCTTCTACACGTGCAGCCTATGGACCAATTTTACATTGCGGGGGTACAGTGCTCTGCGTGTCCAGTATAACAATGCGTTTAGGATATTGTTGGGGCTGCCACGTTTTTGTAGTGCTTCCGCTATGTTTGCTGAGGCGCAGACTGATGATTTTTTCGCCATAATCAGAAAACGGTGCGCCTGGCTGATAAGGCGTGTGCGTGGCAGCCCGAATGGTATTCTTAGCGCATTGTCCCAGAGGTGGGACTCACCAATGTTGATGAGGTGGATGCGACTGCACGCTAGCGGCCCCTCATACTTATAATAGGTACTATAATATTTTATGTTTTTATGAGTATCTGTTATTGTTTAAATTATATTTGATTATTATTATTTGACATCACGATTAATTTTTATAATTTTTTGAATTTTTGTATCTTTAAATTTATATTCATCTATATGTTTTTTATGTAATTTTATGGATTTTAATTATCTGCAATAAATAAATTGAATTGAATTGAATTGAATAAATAAATAACAACAATAAAATTACAATTAAGATAAAATTTCAATAATAACAGATTCAAATTTATTTTTCGAGCATGCCAAGGTATATCAATATCAATGAAATTTGAATTATAGGATTTCAACATTCTATGAATAGGGCAGCGCAAGCCAGAGTCCGTACGACAAGAATTTAGCGCGAACAGAGTACGTGCTCGAACCTGACGCACATGAACTGTTCGGGGAACAGAATAACACAGCTTACTCGTGAGATCAATGACATCAAATAATTTCGGCCTGACTGTTGTCCGTCGCTGCGCACATTGGTGTCCCGCTTCCACAATTTCCACTTGCATTCATGTCTGCGATAACTATGTGCCTCTTGAAAACCAAACCAGGGAGATCCGCTTGTGTAAGGCTGATAGGCTGTGCAGTGCAGTTATCACGACACGGAGAAATCACGAGAATTTTAAATCGCGGCGCGTTAATACTGTTCTGACAGATGATGGTAGGCTTTTTTTTTGGGTTGCCACGTTCAAATTAAATAAATGTACTAACATTAAATAGTTTTATTTTGCTCTTAAATGGAGGGATCTAAAATTATTATTTTAGTGGCTTCAAGTTTCATATTTTTGTCGCTTTTATATTAGTGCAGTTTGATGCTGGTGGTTGTCTGTATTTGTTTGTCTCCGCATATGAGCTAAGGTTGCTTGAAATAAATGTATTTTATTTATTTTTTATTTATTAGAGTTGGTGTACTTGAGTGTGCCTGACAGACATGTGTGGCGGCGACGTCGGCCTCAGCTACTGGCGGTACTAATCTGTTGAATGAGGCGCCCATGACGCGGGCGCTTCGCTCTCTTAACCTTGTAGCAGAGGCGATAGACATTTTTGCTTGTACACTGAGTGAATTCACAAGGATAACATTATATGAAATATGTTTTAGAAAATAAGATGTTATTAGGTTTGCTTCACTATTGCACTATTGCATTGTACCTGTAATAATAAGTAATTGTAAGTGATGAATAAATAAATAAATTTCTCTCGGAATAAAAAACCAAAGTCCATACAAAATACGGACATCTCCTTTTTTGTTTCCTGGCGATAAGTTTGACGGAATGTTTTGAAGCAATGTTCTTGTTTGGGTGTAGTGCCGCGGCCGGTGCGGCTGTCAAGCGCGGCGCCGCCGACGCGCAGCTTGGCGCCGCCGATGCGCAGCTTGGCGCCAGCGCCGCTGACGTCACCACTGACGTCGGCCTCGCCGCGCCCCGCCTTCGAGTTCGAGCCCAACCGCCCCGACTTCAAGGTAAGACGAGCTGCGCGTCCGCCGCGAGACGCCCCGTCTCGGGCGCCGCAGTGCCGCGACCGGGTGTTTCTAGGGTGGATCCGAGCGAACTTCACGCGTGTCATTGAAGGCGGGCGAGTACGGTGACAACGCTGCCGACTACGGCGGCGAGGACGCAATGCTGCCCAGCAGCCCCAAGCCGCCGGAGAGCAGCGCGCCGCCCACAGTCAGCAGCACCGCGAAGGCCAACAGAACCGCGTACCCGCCCGCGCCAACCAGCGCGCCGCCCCCGGAGCGGCGCGCGGGCGAGCTGGAGGCTCGCGTGCAGCCGGTGTCGGCGCCCTCGAGGGCTGCGCCGCCGCCCGCGCTCGCCGCCTGCCTTCTGTACGTTCATGTAGCGATTACAATCTTGGTGAATTAACGCTGCTTTTAATAATTCCACACCGCACAGTGCACACCCTATGATAGTCGCAGAAAGAGAATGAGTGTTCTCTCTCTCTGTTAATAGAGCATCGCAAGCGCTACACTGTGCTACAGCTGCTGAGCATAAGGTCCTGGGTTAGTTCCCGAGGTCGAGCTGAGCTTTTTTAGGTTTTGGGGTCCGGAACCTCCGTAACAAACGGAAACCTTATGGGATCACTCCGTAGTCTATCTGTCTGTCCGTCTGCCACAGTCAATTTTCTCGGAACCTACTGGACCGATTCTTTTGAACACTTACACACAAATGAACTTGCTTGAAGTTGCGGTGCAAAAGAAACGTCACTACAGCGCGTTTCGGGTTCCCTCTTTCTGGCAGAATCTTGATGCTCCGAAATTTATTTGGCATAACACACTTGGCATATTCTTCTTTAAAATAAAAATTATTTAATTTTATTTTATTTAGTGTTCGGCCGAATGCATATTTGTTTATTTATTTTATTTTAAAGAAAGCTTACAGACTATAATAACAAACTTAAATATCATGCATAAGTAGGGACATTTGCTAATAACAAGCTTCCACATATATATATATCTACATATAGTTAACGCGTTATTTGCGTTGACCAGTTACAACCAGACTTTATGGTTAAGCAATTAAGGTTTCAGCAGATTACAATGTAGGTAAACAAATTATACTAGGTATGTCAAGATATTAGGTACCTATGTCAAGTTGTGCAATATCAAAATTAAAAGCTATTTTAGGTTGTCACCAAAGTATTCCTTTTTCAAAATCATTTTAATTTTATGTGCGCTGGTACAAAATAAATCGATTTCCAGGTGTGACGGTAAACTATTGAAAGCTATATGAGCGATAATTATGTTCGAACTTACAATGGCATACTTTTAAGAGGGCATAGTTAAAATTCCGCATAATTTCGTTTAGCATAACGTTTATTTAGAGCGACGATTAATTGGTAGAATTTCACTTAGCATACATATGAAAATGGCTGAATTTCATTTTGCCATTTCTATAAAATATCATTTTTAACCTTAAATTAGCATTTAAATAATTATTGTCTTAAACAGTGAATATGTTGTGCTGCAAAAGTTAGTGGCAGAAACGTATTGCGGCAAAACCGACTCCACGTAGTCTTGTCTGCCCTACCCCTTTTTTATATGGTTGGGAAATCATCAAATGACTCCTGCCGCTCTGGGTGGAGTGGGAGGGAGTGTCAGACTCTTACTGACTAAAACCCATCAGTGCTCCTCGTAGTACCTTTTGCTTTTCAGGGCCGCAGTAACTCTTTCGAACAAAATCCGCAACCCTGCCCTACCCCTAGAGTGTAATTTCAAAGCCCGCGTAGGTAGTAGTAGTAGGTGCGGAGGGGCAAGGCGGGCCGTAAGCTGAGGAGCAAGTGGCTTTATCACCCGCCGCCGCGGCTGAGGCTGGCCGGCCAGCAAGCCGAAGCTGTGGTGGTCTCGCGTGGGACCGCCGGAGCCCCGCTGCTGCATGCAAACAAGCATAGGTACACCGTGTACCTATGCTTGTTTGCATACTGCATGTTCACGCCATGTGAACCCCGTGCGCTAGCGCCACCTCGCGGGTCGAAGAAGAAGCGGAAATATTGTATAATCTATGAGCGGAACGCCGTGAACATCGTGCGGTGTCGACTCGCGCGCCAGCTTCACTCGCCACTTCAGAGCCATCATAGCCACGGGACCGCGCGCACGCCTACTGTCTTACTGTCCGACGCGCGCGGCTAGTCCGCCATTTTATTTTCCTATAATTCTTACAAGTTAAACGGAAGAAATTGGAAGCTGTATTATTATTGGTGGCTCTCACCCCTTAACACTGCATGCATGGTGTATGCTTGTTCGCATGCTTCTTACATGGAAATGATAACCACATTATGTTCACTCAACTGTTTGATTGAGTTATCAATACATGCAGAAACATAATGAAATAATGAATTAAACCTAAACATGAGACAATTAACGTTTTGTAATATCATAGATAAGTCTTTCAATTATTATAGACTAGCACTTCGGCCGCGACTTCGTCCGCGCGGATTTAGTAGGTACCTACTCCACAAACTTCAACGCCCCCTATACTTACCCCCTTATAAAGGTTAGTTTTGGAAAATTAAGCACAACGATTTTCATTATTTACTTAGCCATTTCTACTTATTGTGACTGTTCCTAAATTACCCTAGGCTGATAAAATTTTCGTTTTTCCTAAATTAAACTACATCTGGTATTAAGGGTCGGTTTCCCCCTAAGGGGAAAAGGTTGTGCCCCTCCATCCGCACAACCCCGTAGAGCTCGTCTCCAAACTGGACACTCTCCCGCCGTTTATGAAGTGAATTCCAAAAGTAAGAAATAGTCCAATGCCTTGTCAATATGTTAAGACAAGGTAAAGATTGAAAGACTTAGTAAATAGACTTAGGAATTCATAGTTATGAAATACAGTAGGAGTGGTTTTAGAAGGTTTAATGTTATTATGGGATGCAAAGTAAATTACTATATTTATAATAGATCGTGTGTGAAACCCTTACGCTAGCGTAACAGGTGTTTGGCCAACAGTTACTTACACGATTCCTCACATCTGCACCCATTGCACTTAGAACAACACTTCCATAAGTGACACAAGCGGCTTTTCAGCGGCTATGCGTCAGCAACATGCTCATAAGGAGACATGGTCCCTAGCAGTTCTTTCGAACTGTAAAACATGACGAAGCGGCTTTCCCTGCGGCAACCGTGCGACCGTCCTTGTCTAGCAACGGAGCGGCTAGTTCCAGCGGCATTGCGTCGACATCATGCTCATATGGAGACATGGTCCCTAACAGTCCTTGGACTGTATAATATGAGATAGATATGGTCCACCCAACCCCAGGAAGCGTAATCTTTGCACAACAAGTACAGCTGCAAGACACAGTGATCGTATCTGACCGAATCAGTGGTGGCAGATAGAGAATATTAATTCAAGAATTAATACAAATACAACTAGGTATTACAATCGAGAGTTATTTACTCTGGAAGTAAATAGAGTTGAGGATTTCAACTCCCTTGAAAACCTATAGACAGCCCCAAAAGCGCCCTCCCTTCACCACTTCCTAGTGTTTGAGCTGAGGAGAAGAAATGGCGCAACAAACTCCCCAGCAACACATCTCTGTCTGTTTAATTATAAGGTCAACTAGCTTCACATTCGCGGCTCCGCTCGCGTCACTGTGTATATTTAACGCATACCAGCCTAGGATAAATTGGAATAATGTAAGACTCACCCAAGCGCACCAACACTCACACATACATTAAATGCTACATAGTCTAAATTATATCTAACTTAACAGATAATACTTGCTACGAGTTACAACGGCACTTCGCACTCTGGTCTCCTTACTTAAGTATCCCTAGCCTCGACTATCAGCGTCCGCACACCCTCGCGGTCCTAAAACCTCTGCCTCGCCAACCTCTTCCGCCGACCAAAACTGCCTGTACCTACTTGTCGTTCCCACACCTTTTTTTGTCCTGTCAGCTCTCTCCTAACATCTCTACAAAAAAATACCACGCGATCCCTTCCGCAGCTGCAATCAGTTGGTTGCAGCTATTGCACACTTTTGTTCTAAGGGTTTGTCCCTTTTTTATTGCCGTCCGTCGGGCCAACTTAGCTAATTCTTAGTATTTTGTAAAATATTGCTTTCAGCTGGCACATGTGTTCGGTTGTGTCCCGAGTTTATCAAAGGAATGGGTTTTTAAAAGGATCAGTATCGTTTTACTATTTTGCAATGAATAGAATATTTTGTTGTTAATTACGGTACGCGTCCGGCTGTCAAGCCATAAAGTTCAAACTTAATGTATTTCTAAATAGCCCGCTACGATATGCAGGATTGGAAATAAATATAATTTTGATATTAAATAGGAATAAGTGACAGACAGTCACATTCCCCCCTCTGAAAATCAGACGCGTGACGAAGTACAGCGGATGAGCTTTCACTAAAAGACGAGCTCTGTCCTTCATGGAGTAATTATTAGAAAATAATACGCATTGGGTATGTCAGTTGATAAGAATCTAATAATAATAACTGCTCTAGTTCGAACATCAATCCAATAAGATGTAATGCCTGCTAGAATTCCGAATTATATCTTGCAGATACATTTTCCGTTGACACACCATTGCTGTAACAATAGTATAGTAACTTATTGTTCTCTAAAACAGCCTTTTCAATTAAAATTAATCAATTTTCAGTCGACCTGTGCTTATTTTAGTATTTCACACCTGCTGTAGGTATATAAGCAATCCTTCTTTGAAGTTCTCTTGTCATAACAAAACATTAACTTTTTGAAGACCTGTGCATGATTTAATTTATTTTAAATATCGCAGTCTTATTTAACTGTTATTCGAGACATAACTGCTATATTTAAACTTACTTTCTTGATAATAGCTACTCTTGTTACATTGATATTTAATTTCAGAAGACTCTGTTGAAGACTGTGTTTATAGTTTTAGTTTAACACATGAGTGCCTTCTTATCATTAGTATATGTATTGCCGTACCTATTTGAACTGAATCTTCCTCGAAATACTCTTGTTATGTTCAAATAACTACATTACAGAAGACCTGCGCATGCTTATAGTTTAATTTTACATACCAGAGTCTCTTCTAAGAGTATTTGTGTTATTAGGCCACACTACCTACGGTGCTCCCTCGTTCCAAACTCTGCCTATCTGCCTATCGCAGTTGCTGCTGGACAGAGACCTCTCCCAATGTGCCTCAACGCTGAGTCAGCTTCGTCAGCTGCCCGAAGTCGTATCCAGGTGTAACTGAAATGGTTCGCACATATACATATTAGAATTTATTCCAATAAGATGAAATAGTCCTCCCCTAATTTTAAGAGTAAAGTAGTTCTGAAATCGAACTGGTTAGACAGAGTTGTGTTGGACTGATTTTTTTGAAAACAGAGTTATCTTATTTACAATGTAACAAAGTTTGACAAGCTATATTAGACCGATTCTACTTGTATGAAACAAAACACTTATAAAATTGAACTAATTTGGGAAGTTATATAAGATTGACTCTACGAGAACAGGCCAGTTTTGACACTCCATTAAGGATTTCAATACTATATAAGAACCTAAAGGAAACCTAGTTTTTCTAAAGCAAATATATTATTAGCTTTCTTAATAAGGGCTTAGGAAGTTAGAATAATGCCCCCCTCAGACTGTAACACTTTTGACAAGATACCTCACTGGTATGTTAATTTGAAGTCATAGCTTGCTGTAAACCTAAATATTGTGAATATTAAAGTGACGTAACAAAAATCATACTGCGTTTTAACGGGTAACTGTAGAATTTGATAAAAGTAAAACTTAGCTTCGTAAAAGGAGCCACGCTACAGCAGCTGCTGAAGTCTGTTGGTGTCAGCTAGTAAGATGAAACTATGGGCCAAGCGCAACGTATAAACCATAGGTTTAGACATAACGTAGTCGCAGCCTAGTGATGACTTACATAACCTGGAATTTGAAATAAGGCCACACGAGTATCTATTCAATTATAATAATGTCATACACTGTCGAGTTGACAATTTTCCGAGTAACTTTCTATTATAATTATATTCTTAATAAACAGTATCCAACAACGCCAAGTCGGTGGACTTGATAAAATAATAAATTAAAGCTTAATAAGTCTTAAATACTAAAGGTTTGTTTATAGCTCGGGTGTGTACCTAGCTCACTTCATATACGTACTTCAAACTGTCAGACACAAAACTTATGTTTGGGAGTCGAACCCATTAAAACATTAACTCAGGAACGCTTTCAATGACATCATTACCTTTGTGGTTATGGGGATTGAACCCATACGCAGTGCTGTAACAGAAGCAAACATTCCTGCAACCTATAACGTACTTAAAATTTAGCTGCATGCATATGGGAATCGAACCCACTATTTTTGCAGTGCAGTTACACAAGCATAAAACCATTCAAACTATCGCCTACTTACAATTACATATCTGTGTGCATATGGGAATCGAACCCACTATTTTTGCAGTACAGTTACATAAGCATAAAACCATTTAAACTATAACCTACTTACAATTACATATCGGTGTGCTTATGGGAATCGAACCCTCTATTAGCAACACAGTAACACAAACAGACAGGCATACAAACTATTTAAAAATACCTCCGTACTTTTAGGAATTGAACCCAAAGTAGCACAGAAACCAAAACACTCGTGCAAGCAAACATTCATGCGGGAATTGAACCCACAACCCGTGACACAGGAATTCCAACCCTCGTTAACGATCAAATCAAGTGGGAATCGAACCCAAAATATAAAATGCTAGTGATACTTAAACAGATAAATCATACGGAATTTGAACCCGTTAAATATAGTTGAGGTGTTAATTTTCAATCACCATGATCAGACCATTATAATTGTAGCCGTTGTAACTCTTGTCGTCTTTGAGAGCTAATAAAACCATAAATTATTAAGTTGTGTAATAGAAGTGAAAAGACGCTTTTTCAGCTCTAACAGGTTATTACAGAACCATACAATAACGTTGTGTTATTTTTATTGTAAACTAATATCGTTGCCGTTGTAACTCATTTCTTCTGTTACAATTAACCAAGCAATAAGTTAATACGTTACGTTTAATACAATTATAGATACCTATACTTTACATGTTTTAGCCGTTATAATAACTATTTTAGTCCCTAACAGTTTATCTTATAACCTAAATTTACGTTGTGTTATTTTCGTAGTAACCCATAAATGTTCTTTCTCGTTGCACTGACGTTAATCAGTATATTTAATGACGAGAATCCTGGTCACGCAGCATCAAAAGTGACTGTTCCTAAATTACCCTAGGCTGATAAAATTTTCGTTTTTCCTAAATTAAACTACATCTGGTATTAAGGGTCGGTTTCCCCCTAAGGGGAAAAGGTTGTGCCCCTCCATCCGCACAACCCCGTAGAGCTCGTCTCCAAACTGGACACTCTCCCGCCGTTTATGAAGTGAATTCCAAAAGTAAGAAATAGTCCAATGCCTTGTCAATATGTTAAGACAAGGTAAAGATTGAAAGACTTAGTAAATAGACTTAGGAATTCATAGTTATGAAATACAGTAGGAGTGGTTTTAGAAGGTTTAATGTTATTATGGGATGCAAAGTAAATTACTATATTTATAATAGATCGTGTGTGAAACCCTTACGCTAGCGTAACAGGTGTTTGGCCAACAGTTACTTACACGATTCCTCACATCTGCACCCATTGCACTTAGAACAACACTTCCATAAGTGACACAAGCGGCTTTTCAGCGGCTATGCGTCAGCAACATGCTCATAAGGAGACATGGTCCCTAGCAGTTCTTTCGAACTGTAAAACATGACGAAGCGGCTTTCCCTGCGGCAACCGTGCGACCGTCCTTGTCTAGCAACGGAGCGGCTAGTTCCAGCGGCATTGCGTCGACATCATGCTCATATGGAGACATGGTCCCTAACAGTCCTTGGACTGTATAATATGAGATAGATATGGTCCACCCAACCCCAGGAAGCGTAATCTTTGCACAACAAGTACAGCTGCAAGACACAGTGATCGTATCTGACCGAATCAGTGGTGGCAGATAGAGAATATTAATTCAAGAATTAATACAAATACAACTAGGTATTACAATCGAGAGTTATTTACTCTGGAAGTAAATAGAGTTGAGGATTTCAACTCCCTTGAAAACCTATAGACAGCCCCAAAAGCGCCCTCCCTTCACCACTTCCTAGTGTTTGAGCTGAGGAGAAGAAATGGCGCAACAAACTCCCCAGCAACACATCTCTGTCTGTTTAATTATAAGGTCAACTAGCTTCACATTCGCGGCTCCGCTCGCGTCACTGTGTATATTTAACGCATACCAGCCTAGGATAAATTGGAATAATGTAAGACTCACCCAAGCGCACCAACACTCACACATACATTAAATGCTACATAGTCTAAATTATATCTAACTTAACAGATAATACTTGCTACGAGTTACAACGGCACTTCGCACTCTGGTCTCCTTGCTTAAGTATCCCTAGCCTCGACTATCAGCGTCCGCACACCCTCGCGGTCCTAAAACCTCTGCCTCGCCAACCTCTTCCGCCGACCAAAACTGCCTGTACCTACTTGTCGTTCCCACACCTTTTTTTGTCCTGTCAGCTCTCTCCTAACATCTCTACAAAAAAATACCACGCGATCCCTTCCGCAGCTGCAATCAGTTGGTTGCAGCTATTGCACACTTTTGTTCTAAGGGTTTGTCCCTTTTTTATTGCCGTCCGTCGGGCCAACTTAGCTAATTCTTAGTATTTTGTAAAATATTGCTTTCAGCTGGCACATGTGTTCGGTTGTGTCCCGAGTTTATCAAAGGAATGGGTTTTTAAAAGGATCAGTATCGTTTTACTATTTTGCAATGAATAGAATATTTTGTTGTTAATTACGGTACGCGTCCGGCTGTCAAGCCATAAAGTTCAAACTTAATGTATTTCTAAATAGCCCGCTACGATATGCAGGATTGGAAATAAATATAATTTTGATATTAAATAGGAATAAGTGACAGACAGTCACATTATTCTACGGTCTCAAGAGGCCCTAGACAATGTACCGTTTAATTAGCAAATGCGACGGTCGAAATGCCAAAATGTAGGAATTTGATCACGTGACATTTCGATAGCATCTGTCAATCCCATACATTTTTGACGTATTGACAATTGCCTTCGCCACGCTACCGTTGACAGAATCTTACTTGTCTCGAGCCCAGGTTCAGCGCAACTGTTGTGTATGTATTCCCAGCGGAAAAGTGTCGTTTTTCTTAATTTCAGTTAAGCAGATATTTAGTGTATGACGTCGTGTAAATGTGTATGGTAAGTACGAATTTGTGCATCCAACCATTGGGGAGTTATTCAACAAAAACTGTTTCCGCTGGAACTACGTCATCCCAGCGGCACTTTTTTTTTCCTATGGACGTACAAGAAAAAAAATACATGCAATAATTAGTGTGTGACGAGAGGTAAATGTGTATGTTAAAATGAAATTTGTGTGTCTTAAAACTGCGAAGATATTCAAGTTTCCGCTGCGCTGACGTTTGGCTATTTGATGGAAATCATATAAATCGGTTTAGTGCAGAGTTGATTTTTTTTAGGCACGTTGCTATGAATTTGTGTATAATGTTTGTGAAAACAGATTTTGAAAAAAGCATACCGTTTAGGAGATATACTCGTAAAGGTGAAATATGGTTATTAGGTCCAAGTACTTAAAATAGGAACTTTAGAGCCTAACTTTTAACGTTTATTTGTATCTTGTAAGGGTCTACAACGTCTTGCCAAGTTTCATTTATGTGCGCTTAGTAATTAATGAGCAATGGCATAATTTACTACGAATGGACCACTATATTTTGTGACATCCGATTGTAGGACTTTTTAATGGAAAAGCAAAATAAAACATATTCCAATATTTAGTGTATTAATTCAACTATTCATGTGTAAAATTTCAGCTCATTACGCTACATAATTAAAGAGATATAATAAAAATACCAAAACAACCGAATTACATGGATAAACCGACCAAGTTTGAATGGCTACAAAAAAGCGGCCGTGCAGTACATAGAGCTAACGTTCTAGAATTTCCAGTGTTTTACCATTATTGGACTAGTACAGGTCGGCACACAATTCTTGACCTGGCTCGATACGTTTCGAAACGCTTTACTTGGCATCACTGTTACCGTTGCGTTTATATTATTTAGGTACATCGAAATTGAATTGTTCAATTTTAATTAAAACGTTATTCGAAATGTGTCGAGCCAGGTGCCAAGTTAACGCGTACGGGTAGTAGTTATGTGTCTTCTTAGCGCGCTTTATCAGTCAACTCACAAATGTGCACCCAAGGACAACGTGCGTATGCGCTGTTTATTTTGCCGCAACGTAATATTATGTACCTATTGGACTCGGTTATTGACATAGTGTAAGTGACTGTGACATACTTATTGAGCCAGTAGTGAGAATGATTAAAAGATAAACAAGGTAAGTAGGTACTTCCTAATAAAATACCTCATGAAAATGTTATCTGTTGGAAGGTAAGTATATAGGTTCAAGTGACAACTGTATTATGTTACTTACATCTCGACGAAGCCGAAAGCCTAAAAGTTGTCTATATCTGCTATGTACAGATTCTAGTGCATACAGTGTTTATGACAGCTATGTAAATACCTATAGTTATTTGATGAAAGTTGGTTCAGCTGTTCAAAAGTTGCAGTCTCTTATTCGAACTTGTTTCGAATAATAATATGTGTAGGTATTAATACCTTTTATTTTGTAGGTAGATACTTTGAAGTGTGAGACGAGAATTTCGTTTGTTCTTGTTTGCATTTATTCAAACCACAATTAATAGGTATAATCCCGCAATAATATTACGTAGGTACCTACTTATTGTTAACCTGTCAGGCATCGCGAGCGCGAAACACAGAACAACAGTCAAGCCCCACCCGCATTTTTATACAATACAAGCTGTTGCCCACGACTTCGTATGCGCATATCCCGTTTTTTCCCGTTGGAATTCGCGTTCCCGTAGGTATTCACGTTCCCGTAAGAATATGCGCTAGAACGTAGGTAAGTAGGTCGATACTGCACTACACTATAAACCTACCTTCGAATTGAGTCAATTACTTAGTACTGATCTGTGATTCTGTGATTGTAAGACATACTTATTTGTTGCTGTAAAAACTCGAACGAGAAGACCAACTTCCGAAAATTTACTAGTAGGTACTTAATACCTAAGATTTACCTATACATAAGTATTTGAGTTTAGGCAACGTATTTCTTATTTATAAAAGACAGATTTTTTATATCAATGTGTGGTGGCGTTGTTAGCGGCACAATAAATCTAACAATAATTTGATTTTATTTGATGTTATTATTACTTTGTTAATAACGTTTTTTAATTTTAATAGTCAGTAACTAATAAATACTTTTAAGAGTACAAAGTTAATGCAGTTGTTTTATTTTCTGCGAAACGATTGTGTACGCGCCTGTACGAATCTATTAAACACGATAATGATACTATACTGGAAATTCTAACGTTAGCTCTATGTACTGCACGGCCGCTTTTTTGTAGCCATTCAAACTTGGTCGGTTTATCCATGTAATTCGGTTGTTTTGGTATTTTTATTATATATCTTTAATTATGTAGCGTAATGAGCTGAAATTTTACACATGAATAGTTGAATTAATACACTAAATATTGGAATATGTTTTATTTTGCTTTTCCATTAAAAAGTCCTACAATCGGATGTCACAAAATATAGTGGTCCATTCGTAGTAAATTATGCCATTGCTCATTAATTACTAAGCGCACATAAATGAAACTTGGCAAGACGTTGTAGACCCTTACAAGATACAAATAATCGTTAAAAGTTAGGCTCTAAAGTTCCTATTTTAAGTACTTGGACCTAATAACCATATTTCACCTTTACGTGTATATCTCCTAAACGGTATGCTTTTTTCAAAATCTGTTTTCACAAACATTATACACAAATTCATAGCAACGTGCCTAAAAAAAATCAACTCTGCACTAAACCGATTTATATGATTTCCATCAAATAGCCAAACGTCAGCGCAGCGGAAACTTGAATATCTTCGCAGTTTTAAGACACACAAATTTCATTTTAACATACACATTTACCTCTAGTCACACACTAATTATTGCATGTATTTTTTTTCTTGTACGTATATAGGAAAAAAAAGTGCCGCTGGGATGACGTAGTTCCAGCGGAAACAGATTTTGTTGAATAACTCCCCAATGGTTGGATGCACAAATTCGTACTTACCATACACATTTACACGACGTCATACACTAAATATCTGCTTAACTGAAATTAAGAAAAACGACACTTTTCCGCTGGGAATACACACACCAACTGTTCACCCCGTTCACCCCGTCAGGGGTTGATTATGTAAAAATTGTTAGGTACATCTGTTTCAATTATCCCACTTTTATTTTGTTCATAGAAAGAAAGAAAAAAGTTTATTTGCGTCAAGCATAACGCACCATAAAAATATATAGGTACCTATATATAAATGTAAACGGGATTGTGAGGAAGATAATTATGCGTCACACACTTCGCGGTGCAAAACGGCCATCGCTCAGCACATCAAGTTTGCACGTCTTGTTTGACTTGTTTCTGCACAATCCGTTTGTTTATATAATAAATTCAACTGATTATTTTACCGCATTTTTTTACATGTCATTGTGATTGATTAATTTTAAATTGCGTTAAAATTAATTCAATAATAAGGGAAAAATGAACAAAAAGAGCTCGTTGAGGGTGTCACGTTACAACTCGCTCCGTGTTTATATATTGTTATAAATTGCTAAAAACGCTTATATTTTTCATCTGTGATTGGAAATACAAAGTAACAGTTATCAGTGGACCATTGCATTGTGAACTTAATTGGTGAAGTGTTTTAATACTACAAAATTTGTAAATAACATTTGCAATACGTTACAATCCACTACCTCGGACACTATTTAAAAAGTGACTCAACGAAACGCGTATGTACGCACGGCGCTTACGTCCTTTTTCGCGCGACCGACTTCATGTGCTGAGCAACGGATCGTCACAAAAACTTAACAATATACCAATCGATTGTTTACTTTACAACGAAAAGTCATCATATTATAATGGCAGATCATTCTGTTGAGTCGCTGAGTTCTGGACTGTTATGGGGATGTTGTGATCAAACGGCTGATAATGGAAAGCATGCGAAATGCGTTGTGTCTTAAGGCATACCTATCATTATTCATGTCTTTCGCGTCCTGATGATTATAAGGTACCTGCTGAGTGGCACTGTCCTGAATGCCTTAATCTGGGACCGAAGCTCGCCAAGTCTGATAATACTCCGTTGCGTAACATCTCAACAACCAGAGGCAATAAGAGAGGCAAGCCGTTGGTTCTCCACCTCAAGCGCCTGTTGAAGTTGTCTTAGCACCTGACGACATTCGTCAACTAATTCGGGAATCAGTTAAAAAGGCGCAAACTGAGATGCTTACCAAGTTCATAGAAAACATGAAACTTACCCTGAACCAACAGTTGCAACCAATTAAGGTAGGGCCAAACCAACGCGTTCAATTTGCGTCCGCGGTGGCGTGCACGGTGGCGATTACTGCGCGTGCAAAAGTTATGTACACTGTCGCGTTTGTTCTTGCGTTCACCAGGCTGTAGTCACGTCATTAACTACAATGCTCTCTGATACAGATTGTGAAATTGAAGAAATTTTACTTCTGTCTGCTCTCATTGAAGATGAAGGGGAACAAGAAAGGTAAGTACAACACAATCACAGCAGGTCTAGTGAACGCCAAGTAAATGATATTGTAAGATAATGTCTCATTATGTTATGTTTTTTTCAGAAAAACAAGAGTATGGGTACACAGTATAAATGAAACCAGAGAAAGGGAAGGTGAATTCCATACCTTGCACTGGAAATTACGTGAAGATGAAAAGCGATTTTACATTTACTATAGAATGTCTATTGAATGTTTTGAAAAGCTTTTGAATATGATTAGAGACTCTATTAAAAAAGAGTACACAAATTATCGCAATCCAATATCACCAGAAGATCGACTGTGTATAACCTTATTATAATATGGTAAGTAATTATAAGTTAAACACTTATTAGAATTCCATCATAAGAATAGTATCACAAAACAGCTTTTAATTTTTTTTTTCTGCTTAGTTTAAAATATAAATTAAAGACTCATTTAGGCTAAACCAAAACCAATGCTATTCTGATCTGTAAATAACAACATAAGTAGGTACTCATAATTTTTTTATTTTTTAATAATCAAAAACAGTAATTAGTCAATGAATGAAAGGTTTATTTTAATAATCAGAAACAATAATTACTAAATGAATTATGATAGGTTTATTACTCGATATTGGTATTATCGTCACCTGCAAAATTTCTGAAATATTCTGAAACATCTTGTGTAGACCTATCACTGATAGGAGAACGTTCACGAATGTGTGCTAATTCTTGTTCCATTAAGTTTTGCCATTTGAAACTTGACTAAAGCTTGTCTTTCTGCCGAGAATTTTTTTATAGTCTTAGCATATCCAAGGCAAATGTGATCTATATCATCATAGTTTGGTTTCAAAGCACTTCGGTTTTTAGGGTAATTTAATACTGAAGACGAGGATGATTCAACGTTTGGAGAAACACTTTTTGTAGAATTTCTGGAGCTGGCTCGTGAACCAACAGTAGAAGTGTTAACTGATGAAGGAGTAGAACGATTATCAAAACTTGTTTCACTTTCTAATGTAAGACGTGATGTGGAAGGCTCATTCAATGCTGACGCTCTTGATATTTCATTATCTATTGTATATGCGATAGTGTTTTGGATTTCCGTAGAGCTGAACGTAGGAGCAGAGTTATTAGTAGAAGGTGCATCCAAGTTTGGGGGTGAAAGGACAATAAACGTAGTCTTAGTAGTCCCTATTGTTGGTGATGGCTGGATGGCTCATGTAAAATCTCCTGCGTTAAGAGCGAATTTTCAGAGATTGTTTGTATCATTTAAGTAGGGGACATTTGAATCCGTGGGGGTTAATTGATGATAACGCTTAAATATGGACATCTGATTTGCCCATGGCTAAGTTCGTTACCGGTCCCATTGCTTTGCTTTTTGCCCTGTATGAGTTTGTTCGGATCTTAGGTGCTTGGTGTAACAGTCTTTCAGGTTTTTCCATCTCTTTTTCAAATTTTCACCTGTAAATGATAAGTAAGTAAAATTAAATTTTTGTTATAGATATTTAGCAACTGGAGATACCTACAAAACTATCGCACATAGTTTTAGAGTCGGGTTTTCTACTGTTAGCTCTATTATAAAAGAAGTGTGCACAGCTATTTGGGACAAATTACAACCAGAATACATGCCTGAGCCAACGAAGAAATTTGGGAAGCTTCTGTACGAGACTACAACAATCTTTGGGGGTTTCTTAATTGCTTGGGCTCCATCGATGGCAAGCACGTAACAATTAAATGTCCAAAGAATAGTGGATTTGATCATTTTTCAAATTTAAAAAAGTTTTCAATAGTTGTGATGGCAATAGTAGACCCACATTATAAATTTATTACAATTGATGTTGGAGCATACGGAAAAAACAGTGACGGTCGTATTTTCGAAGAATCAGCTGTAGGGCGTCGCTTAGAACAAAGAACAGACCCTTGCCTGGTTGCCAAGAATTACTTCCTTGTGTACTAATAGGAGATGAAGCATTTGCTTTAAGTCCATATTTGATGCGCCCTTTTCCATATCGGCAATCAAGAGACGACCTCAGATTGACTAATTATAATAAACGACTCTGCAGAGCAAGGCGAGTAGTTGAAAATGCTTTTGGAATACTAGCTCAAAAATGACTATTTGAGATCAAACATGCGAAATGTGCACTATGACAACACTCTTTTGACACCAGTAACTGAACAGTCAAATGCCTTCACAGCAATGCAAAATATAAATCATAGAAGTACTAACTATGCTTTCAATATTCGTGAACAATATGTGAGATATTTCAATCCCTAAGGCTTTGTATAGAAACTCTTATAATTAATATTCTGTTACTTTATGTGGGAAACGAATAAATATCGTTTTATGGTAAAGTGTATTTTTTATCGTAGGTAACCTAACCTAAGTAAAATTGTTAAATAAACATAATATTAGTACTTACTGTAGTGTTCTGATGTACACTAGATAATTAAATATACATAATTATATAAATATCGGCTCACTAGTTCATGCACCACGTCTTCACTCCCTGACAGCTGTCATGCGACCAGCCCCCACGTCAGTTAAGCCCGCGTAGTACATAACCGGAGACGACAGTAAACATATATATACAGCCAATGCTAATATATTATAACGATAATTAATTAAGTTATATTTTACTATTTATTTATTGGTTATTCATGTATGCATACACTACATCCCTCCCTTGTCATTTTTAAAAAAATAAAAGATTAGCATAGAAGATTAGAAGACCTGTGATATTTTAAATTTCTACTAGTTTGAAAATATTGTTATTAATTTTATTATAGTGTTGTGATATAAGTTTATTAAAGTTATAGTAACTAAAGTTTACTGCTGCGTCCCAACAGGGTAATGTACCCACTAAGCCAAGCTCTGTTTGCAACTGTATTTTTACTGTGTGCAAACATGATAATTTAAAAACAATAACAAAATAATTGTGATAAAGATTTTCAAACATTTGTTTTGGGAACAACCTTTGATAATAGATATTATTATTTTTACAAACCTACCTTTCATACTATTTCCAAACATTTAATGTCATTTTCAATTATTGCTCATTTTCTTCTGCTTCATTTATATACCCTTCAGCCCTAATGCAATCAGCAATACTAATATCTAAAACTTTGTACTTGCCCTCGATTGCCTTATATCCTGGCTCATCATTTCAGACTGAGAGAGAACCGTATGAGAAGTTAGACACAAGTTAATAGACTTATGAAAATTCTGTATACTTGACAAACGTGTCACCTCCCAAGTCACGCTTCTGAACCCGTCTTTTCCGATCACAGAAAACGTAGTAGTTTCCGATCACAGAAATCATAATAGTATCCGATCACAGAAAACTTAATAGTTTCCGTTCTACATACATAATTTTCTCTTCCATTCTATTCTTCTTTTTATTTATTTTTTTATTTTCTAAATCTTCATCTCTTCTGTAATATGGCAATGTTTTCTTAGAGCCTCTTTCCAATTTTTCTTTTCGGCTTGTCTGATATTTTAAGCTTTTAGTGTGTCCCTGTTTTAACGTTCTATTTAGTTTTATGTTATGTACCACACAAAATTGTTTGAACTTGTTATGGATCAATAGTTTTCCACTGTCTGCTGTGATAGTGACTACCTACATTTTACAGTCTACTAAATATTTCCTTCAAATGTCCAATTATTTCAGCACTTTAAAGTGCAGCATAAGAAGGGGAATATACATATAGCGACTACAGTAGTTTATCACCACGAAAATATAGTAATTATTACAGGGCGATGGCGACGGCCCCATCAAATCGATTGCTATATCAATCCAAGGCACCGTGGCCATCTCACGTGTTTTTAACGGATTCGCTGGATTAGCTGCAGACACCAGTGTAGGTACAGCCTTTACGCGCCTAACAGATATTTTCCGTGACTTTGTAACATTTGGGCCACCAAACTTGATGTTAAACTACCTCTCATTTGCACTTTGTTAGGGTGGCCTCAATGCGCAGCTTTAAGAACTAAGAACATCTGATCGCAGCTTGGATGGTAAAACAAGCCCCCCTCAACATTATGTCATCGTAGAAACATAATTCATTTTGAAATCAGGTATCTTCTAAGTTTTACAAAATAATTCAATTTCCCGTTACATATACAAATCCTCTTTAACTTTTTTTTTTTTTATTTCATGGTACAGTTGAGACTATTCAACAATTTCTTCCAGGCGGTATATTAATGCGTTTAGAATGCTACCACCTGTGAATATGGTCTCCGAATATCGTCAATGGATTTGACGCCAATTTGCACTTTGCTACGTTTTACTTTGAAATTCAAATTTGTTTATTTCTTCAACAACTTTGCCAGGCCTATCCTATATTAGGCCTGCAGCCTTAAACCCAATGCTCAATTTAGTTTTCTTCATTTATTAATTCTAACAGTTTATTGTCGTAAACCGTAATTATCAAACTTCTTAACATAAAGAAACTTATTAAAATGTTCACTAGCCCACACCTAACGAAAGCGCGTCTTTATTAGTCTGACAATATCGACGCCCTCACTCAAAGTTCTATTTCCTGTACAAAATCGTTAGTCTCGTCCTAAATATGCACGTGAACTGCTGCACGAAAATTTCCAAACGGTTTTTTTACGAAGTATGTAACCATTTAAGTACTTGGCTACTTAGTTCGGAAATAATAGTCAAATATCCGATTATATCGATAATCCGATTTGCCAACAAAATTTATAAGTTCTAAATCCTCTGTAACCCTGCAGTCGTACGAGTAGTTGGCTCCCAGAATTTTTCACTGCCGACATATACTTTTCTACCCAAAAGATCGCAAGTACCACTAACGTTTTCATAAGAAATGGGTTTCCCATTTTTCACAGCAACTTAATTTTTTGTTTCAAAAAGTCATAATATTAATTACGTCCGTAGGCCGTGAAATGTTTATTTGTATTTTTGTTCTGTTTTGTCAGCTCTATCTACGTCTTTTCGATTTCGTATTTCCCATTTTTATCCGTGAGTATGTTTTGGTTGTTACCAGTCTACTAATACCTTTATATCTATTCAACGTATTTGCAAGTAGGTAACTGTCTCGTCACTATTTACAATATATGTAATGCATAGATTTAGTTTGAGCCTCTTTAACATCTCTTACATTTTTGTTCCTTTTAAATCTTTTAGTACTGTCGTCATTGCCACGTTTGTTGAATGTCTCACCACAACACAGTTTTCTTTTGTTGGTTGTTTTGTCCTGCACTGTCACACATATCAAACGATATTTATTTCTAGCAGGACATTTGATACCTAGCCGACTAAACTTAGCACCTACTGCCAAAGCCTTGTCTTTTCAATCTAAACTTTGTTGACACTTGAGTATCTGTATTAGGTTCAAAATAATTTATGTTATCTTTTTAAAATAATTACCTCTGAGTTACTAATCATATGAAAGTATATTAATTACTGGCCGTTATTAGAGCAATCTAAAATAATGAAGATTATGTTTTACCGCCCGGTACTAGGGCTTTCAGAGATCAACAAAAGTCGTTTATAATGCCCAGCTCAGGGCTCTCCTAAAATTAACGCAATTTAATGCTGCCCGGACTAGGGCTCTCCATATAATAATATGTGCAATTTAATGCTGCCCGGACCAGGGCCCTCCATACAATAATATGTGCAATTTAATGCTGCCCGGACCAGGGCCCTCCATACAATAATATTCGCAATTTAATGCTGCCCGGACCAGGGCCCTCCATACAGTAATATGTGCAATTTAATGCTGCCCGGACCAGGGCCCTCCATACAATAATATTCGCAATTTAATGCTGCCCGGACCAGGGCCCTCCATTCAATAATATTCGCAATTTAATGCTGCCCGGACCAGGGCCCTCCATAAAATAATATTCGCAATTTAATGCTGCCCGGACCAGGGCCCTCCATACAATAATATTCGCAATTTAATGCTGCCCGGACCAGGGCCCTCCATACAATAATATTCGCAATTTAATGCTGCCCGGACCAGGGCCCTCCATACATAAATAAATATTTTACGTGGCAGAACTGCTATCTGACCTTCACAACCCAGCAACCGGGCAACACGTCACTTGCCGGCAAGACCGGTGACAGACTTCCCGACTTCCGACAATCCGCAACGACTGCCAACAATCCACAAATGATAACCGAAACCAACCGAGGTGCCTCGGTAAGCCAAGACGGTCACCCATTCACTGACCGACCCCGGCAAGCGCCGTTCAACCTCGAAGATCGATCCGTCATTCGATATTTAGTCACGAGCTCTTCTCTCTCCTCTAAATAATTTAAATGCCAGGTACCTAAATACACCGAATTCCTTAAAAACAAAGTGTAAAATATTCTAAAAGTACAATGCAAAGTGTATCCTCCAAACGTAAATTTAGTTAAAAAATAATCATAATCTTATACCGTACCAAAAATTAAAACTCTGAAACAAAATGTAAAAAGAATTCATTGCAAAAAGTTTTATTATGATGCTGACATGCTTTTTTCAAATCTGTCAAATGTTTCATGCTTGGTAGGTAGGAACTTTTTTTTTTTTTTTTGGACTTTACTTTTTAGTGAATTTAAAGTAGATAAATTGAATAAGCCCCAGAATAATTCCGGATTTTCCATTTTTGAAAGTAGTTGAACTTGGAGTACATAAATGAATAAACATGATTTCTAAATGGCGGCTAATTTTCCCGCCATTGAATGTTCCATATTATTTTGTTAATTGGATTGATTCTTTCTGGTGTGAAAATTTAAAGAAGCATTTGATTGGAAAGCACACCCTGCTTTATTACACCTCCTATCTCTAGAATTTACTACTTTTTTTTTTTTTGTCAATTTCGCCAAGCAATGAACATTGTACTTCAATATTTTCCTTGGAAAAATGAAAATTATTGTGAATATTTCAAAGAAAACAACATGTACCTAATATGAAAAAACACAATTACATACAGTTAATCCTCGTCGCCAATGTAGTGTTCTGATGTACACTAGATAATTAAATATACATAATTATATAAATATCGGCTCACTAGTTCATGCACCACGTCTTCACTCCCTGACAGCTGTCATGCGACCAGCCCCCACGTCAGTTAAGCCCGCGTAGTACATAACCGGAGACGACAGTAAACATATATATACAGCCAATGCTAATATATTATAACGATAATTAATTAAGTTATATTTTACTATTTATTTATTGGTTATTCATGTATGCATACACTACACTTACCACTTATTCCATGTCTCCTTCCTGTTTCGTCCCACACCTGGTCCTTTTTTCTATTATTCTCATAATCAGAATGAGATGTATCATATACCAATGGGTATTTGTGAACCACATTTATAATTTGTTCCGGTTCCATACTTTAAAAACTAAAAAACACAGTTTTTCTCAACAAATAAATAGCTGCGTGCAGCGTCCAAACGTAACAAGCGCGATCTGATCGCCACCGCAGCGTGCAGACGCTGCACCGGACGCCGCGGACAAACAGAGGACGCCTGGATGTGAACACGTCGCTACAAGTTCGTACGCAACAACTGATCGCCACCGTGCACGCCACCCCGGACGCGAATTGAACGCGTTGGTTTGCCCCTACCTTTAGAGATCAAATGGAGAGTATGGAAAAGTCTATGACATTTATGAACCTTCAATACGAAGATCTCCTAAAAAAGTGCACAGCGTCTGAGGAAAATATGAAGGAGTTGCGAAGGGAGGATAAACTTTCCTTTATGGGCCGTGGCTTTGGAGGTTCATTTTTTTTGTGGATAGTACTCATAAATAGAAAGCTTTTTACAAATTTTCAAAACCCGGAGAGTCACGGTTATCAAGATATAAATCTTTAAAGTTTCCATACAAATTGGAAAATAATACGCCATTTGTACATTTTTAGGTTAGATAAATTGTCATAGTAGACGTCAAAGTTGACATTTCACGTTCCGTTTATGGTAGAGATGTATTTTATTTAATTTAATAACATGGTTTTTTACATAATTTACGTTTTATATAATTTTATTTTCACGTATTCACATATTAAATTTGGTGGGTAATTAATGTGCTGAATAACCGGGCTGTATCATGCAATTACAATGATTTTTTTTTTGGAAACGGTTAGTTACCTTTTCATGATAGTGGTGCCAGGTAGGAGGGGGGGCACCATCACCCCCTCCCACCTGCCTCTTTCTGCTACTGGATACGAAATTTATTTTTTTATTCTAACCTAGAAACTTTAATAATGGATATCTCCATAACCATGGGGCTCCGGGTGGTGGGGGTGGTAGAGGGTGGTAGCCCCCCTCCTCCCTCCCCCTCCGCCCCCCACACCCCTCCCAAAATCAGCGGCCCATAAAGGAAATTTTAACCCGAAGGGAAAACTCAGAGATGAGGGTGTGTATTATAAGCGATTTATCTTCACGTATAAACCAATTGGAACAGCAAACCCGTGCAAACAATGTGGAAATTCAGTGCCTGCCAGAGAAGAAGCAAGAAAACTTGATAGATATTGTATCATAATTATCAAAAGTTGTAGGGAGCGGCATTCAAGACGACATAGCATTGCACAAGAGTCGCAAAACAAAATGCCAGTAATACCCTCGCGTGCCATTGTAGTACAGCTTGCCTCCCCCCGCAGTCGTGACCAATTTCTCGCAGCAACGATAAAATTCAACAAGTCGAATCCAGACAACAAATTAAATACGACCCACTTGGGATACACCGGTCCTAAATCCCCGATCTATATAACAGAACATCTGTCTACCACCAACAAGGCACTCCATGCTGCCGCAAGAATCAAAGCCAAGGAAATTGGGTATCAATTTGTCTGGATAAGGGGTGGTCGTATATTCATACGGAAGGCACAGGAATCGCAACACATTCTGATTAGGAATAAGGATACATTAGATAAGCTGGTTTAATTTTAATTTTTGTTTTAGTCAATGTAACAGTAAATATAATTTGTTATCATTCCCGGACTTAAAGATATATTACCAAAACACTCGAGGCTTACGCACCAAATCTCACAATTTGTATCGTCTAAAACTAAAACTATGATATAATAATATTAACAGAGACATGGTTAAATGATTCTGTGATGAGTTCAGAGCTATTTGATAATAGATATATGTAGTCTACAGGCGAGATAGATGTAACAGAAAAAAAGATGGAGGGGGTGTTTTGATGGGGTTTAAATTCAAAACGCATGTTTCAATGGGAAAGCAACTGTGAGGATTTGTGGGTAATCGTAGACGTCTAAATTACAAAGTCTGTCCGTCAACTGGCTCTGTGCGCAGTTTATTTGCCTCCACCTGTACTTCGTCCAGCCCTAGAACACTTCTTGGGCTCCTGTAATACCCTACTTGAACAGTCAGGTTCGAAGATGTGTATGGTTGGTGACTTTAACTTAGGAAATATTGATTGGAACTTGGTAAGTGAGTCGGATAGTGGCTATATGGCACCGGCTATTGGTCATTTGCCAACTGATTTTATAGTCATATAAACAAGTTAATTCAACTCAACAAGATAACAAATAAGTCAGGACGCATACTTGACCTTGTGTTGACTAACTTAACTTTCGGTTCCGTTTGTTCTGCTCCAAATCCCTTAAGTATAACTGACTCTTTCCATCCCCCTATTGAAATTAGTTTGGAGTCAAATAATGACACAAGACTTCCTTATAACAGTAACAAAAGGGTAAATTTTTACAAATTAGATTACGATATAATTTGTAAAGGCTTGAGTGAGATCGACTGGAACCTTTTATTTGGTGGCACGCACGATGTGAATGATATGCTCAGTATGTTCTACGACAAAATTAACAATATTTTTACGCGCCAGAATTAATGCCGAGTACATAACGTTAAAAGTTACTACTAGCGCCATCTAGTATCGAGTAGCAGAACCAGTAGAGTCAAGATGCTTCTAGACATTTCTATTCTAGAACATTCTAGAGTTCTCGATATCTGGTTAGTCTGGACCGGTATGTACTCGAACTTTCTAGATGTTTCTATACTAGAATTTTCTGCCGACCTATATAAGGCCCGCATAGCCTGTGACCGAGTCATCCCCCACCCTATACGAGCCGGCGTCCCTCAAGGCGGCGTGCTCTCCCCTTTATTTTTCACGCTGTTCACTAGCGACATCCCAAAGAATAATAAGACGCAGCTAGCTCTATTTGCCGATGATACGGCCATCTATTGCTCCGGCAATAGTGAAAACGCAATAGCCAAAAATCTTTAAAAGGCGGCCAGCGACCTAGGCGCTTGGTTCCGTCTCTGGGGATTTGAGGTTAATCCTGAAAAAAGCCAGGCGGTTTTGTTCTATAAACCGCGGGCGAAATTAATTCCCAATCCACCGAGTCCGATGTTTGGTAAGCAGATCCCTTGGGAAAAGCGAGCCAAATATCTTGGTGTGAATTAGACCATAGACTCACCTTTGCTGAGCACATAAATGCGGTACGTTCGCGTGCTGCTTTTGCTCTGGGTAGACTCCACTCCATGCTGAATGCACAGCAAGCTATCCCTTAAATGTAAACTGCGCATCTACACTACGTGCATACGACCGATAATGACTTAATATGCGTGTGCTGTATTCGCACACACAAAGCCAAAGCAAATCCACAGGATGCAAGTAATCCAAAACAGATTTCTCCGAAAAGCCACGGGCGCCCCGTGGTATGTACAGAACGAACGACTTCATGTCGACCTTAAAATCCCGACCTTAAAACAGTTTATTAAGCGTTTCTTCGAATCCGCTGAAAAGCATCAAAACCCTTTGATTTCAAAGGCAACCCAGTACACTCCCTCTCGCATTAGTAAGATTCGCCGTCCTCGGCATACACTCGTCGAATCCGACGACGAGATCACAAAGATTCAGGAAAGCTGTAGGGAAACCAGCACCCTTAGAATAAACAGATACAGACCGCGTTGCGTATACCGACCTCGCCGCCGAGGTCCGTCGCGACGACCCATTCAAAACCCTCCCCGACTTTTGCAAAACGAGCCAGCCCGCGCCGCTGAGCCTTTAGCTTTAATAACCCCTAATTAATGAAACGACCCAGCCTGATTGTCCCTTGCTGTCCCTAACTGACGCCGTTAAGCCGAGGTCGTATTCCACAGGGAATGCCCTTAGCGAGCGGTCAGTAGTTTTTAGCTTGTAGCTAGTTTTGTTGCCTTGGCTGGGGGCCTTAAATTCATTTGAGGCCACCACAGGTTAGTCCGGTTAAGCAGTTGATATCCCAAGTGTGTTAACTTGCTAGTGGTCATAACTAAAAAAAAAAAAAGTGACCGAGTCAGTATTGAATTTGCGATACAAGCGACAACTTCGAGAGCTAACTTCGACTGCGAATTAAAGTGATCAGTAGTGAAATTGTGTGTAATAATTAGTGAGTTTTAAGTTGTAATTAGTGTTGATTAATTAAAGTGTCATTTTTGTTATTTTGTGTTTCGTGCATGAAAATGACACAAATTTACAAAGTCGATTTTTCATGCATTTATGTTATTTAATATGTGAACTCTAATGATTGTAATATTTTTTGAAGCGTACGTAGCTTAGAAAAACAAATGATTAAATATCTCAAAAAAGCGTGGCCTAATTTGGCACAAATTTATATAATAGGCATATGTAAGAGGTCTGAGAAAGGAAATAGTTATATCATCAATTGTAATTTTTATTTTGCTCTGTTTTTACATACTGACCCTATGTCAGCTGGCAGTGGACGAATATGACACAAACTGGGTTTACACACTCCGCAGGCTATGCTAGATATGATACCACAATTATTTTAAACTTTAAAGAGATTAATATTATGACAGTCCCTTGCCAATTCATTTATGAAAATATTATGTATGTTCGGAAAAATCGACATCTTTTTAATAAAATTAGTGATCGACATAATTTTAATACTAGAAGTAAAGATAAATTAGATCAACCATTTTATAGGTTAGCTAAAGTACACACATCTTTCATGGGGTACCTACTGTGTTAAATGTTACAACAAAATACCTTGTGACATATTAGAATTAAATGAAAGAAAATTTAAAACGTATGTAAAAAGCACACTTTGTAAACAAGCATATTACAAGTTGGAGGATTACATTCAAGATAAGAATGCTTGGAAACATGCTGGTCCTGCTCCACAGGACAATCAAGGGTGTAGTGTAGGTAAAATCACACCGGTCAATTTATATATTAACTTTACAAATGTAAAAGAGTTTTTATTTTTCTGTTAACACACTCTGTTTTATTAATGGTTCCAAGATTTGTAAATATGTGAGTACCATGTACTTATTAAGAAAATGGAAATGTTTACCTCTTCTGGGAATACTTTGATCCTTTATGTAGTATACTCTAGGTGCATCGACCTCACATATATTAAAATTAATTTTTGTACTCAAAATATTATAAAACATTGATTTGAAAAGAGTTACTATGGAGTTTCTTGTCCGTTCTTCTCCATAAGAATCTACCCTTGCGAACGGAAAGTAGAGTCACTTTATATTATTTTTAACGTAAATGATGACGTTCAAAAGTGCCGTTTAATGGCCTAATTGAAATAAACGTTTTGACTTTGACTTTAAATTATTTTTTTCCAGTTTTAATTTGATTTTAAAAAATCAACCACAAATCATCGAATTACTGAAAATGCAAGTACCTAACAGATGTGACACAAAACGCAATAATAAGCTTCTTAGGTACGACCAAGGAACTTATATTACAACCTGGAATGTGCACAGGCTGTCGATACGCGGTCCGAGCGAGATAGCTTCGCGAGAGCCCTCTGTCCCTTTCATTAGGGTGACCAACCAATATAATGTAGGTAGACACTAATATAATAGGATATAATATAATTTGATTTCATAAGTTAATAATAATTATGCTTTAAGGATGGATTAAAGTAAAACGCATTAAACTATGTTTTATTATATCCTGGGGCCTGAAATGAAGACTGCAAATAACGGAATAATTTTTTATATTTGAATGACTTGGAATGACATCAAGCCATTTTTTCCTCGCTGATTCTTCTCAAGCAGTCTGAAATTATATTTTTTAAATTTATTTAAAATATACGAAGTGACACACCTAAATCAGCGATTAATATGGGAAGTTGAAACTTTTTTGCCATTTCCCTACAATGTTCCTCGGGGAATGTCAAATTTCATGATCACGTCTTTTAAGTATTTGGTACACCATTCCATATAAAGTTTTATTATGCTTACGTTGAAGACTACCTCCTATTTATATGCTGCATTGTGTAAATAAACTTATAATTTCGTTAATTATGGGCACCCTACTATGGCAACCCTTTAGAAAGGGACACAGGGCTCTCCAAGCGCTTTCTCTCTCGGACCGGATTTCTCTTTGACCAAGTGATTGTCTGTAATAGAACTTAACTTCATTTACATAAGGTTTATTTTTATATTGGTGTCAAATTGACAATGCTCATTCCAGGTTGTAGTATAAGTTCCTTGGGTACGACTGTATCCACAGGCAAAAAATAAGCAACGTTAGAATTTTTTAAACTTATGCCATCAAAATAGCCCAGCGCTATCGGTCTATGTGTGGTGCGTTATATTTAACTTTCGAATAATGTATAGTCTTCGTAAATGCATTTTTTTGAGCAAATATGTTGAAAAAGACTTTATTTGTTCATGATAAATGATAAATAGGTAATATTTATTTTGTAAGCATGTCAAACATAACATTTACACGTCATTGTTCTGTTGTTATGTTTAATCTTGATACTACCTACTTTTTCTTTAGTCAGTGATTTTGTTATGGTGGTCTTTTTAATTTTAAAAATATAATTAATGATTAAACGAACTTACCTGTACGTGAAGTTCTATCATAATTATACGAGCGCCGAGTCCGAAGAGATTAGTAATTTACACATATAGTTACGCTAGTTGTCACCACTCATGCACATAGTTGAGAAAAAAAATAATTTTTCTTTATCTATGGCAATTTAATTTGATATACCCACAAAACATTTTTTATTTTTATTTTTTATACATGTGGGTACTTTGTCCAGTTCCGCTCTCAGACGATCTCGCCCATCAAGTTTAGAGTAAAAGATCCTGTAGTTCATTGATGTATTTCCGAGACACTATAGATTATTTGGGGTGCGTATGTAGAGCACTGGAAGGGGTGGGATTACTAATCTCTTCGGACTCGGCGCTCGTATAATTATGATAGAACTTCACGTACAGGTAAGTTCGTTTAATCATTAATTATACTCGCGCCTCGTCCTCGAGATTAGTAATTTACACATGTAGACTTTGAGAGTATTGTTGGGAATATCATCAATTTATAATAATGTTCGTTAATATGAAAATAATTTTATTATTATTTATTTTGGTACAATCAATTAACAGAAAAACAACTTTGTACTTCTGGGATTAACAGTAATTAGGCGGTTTCTTTGAGTATTTACTCAAAGGGTAAAAACTTATCAGTAATACAAATGGATGAATATAATTAACTAACTGAGGAATAATTATTCTTATAATAGCTATCACAGTTAGCTGTAGACAATAATTTAAAGTCACACTAATTTCTTTATAAATGTTGATTGATTATTGATTCTGCTAAGGCAGTACTATCATCATCAATAATAATTCTCTGATAGAATTTTGCAAAAGTTGTGGAGTTCCTACTCCAGCCTGCCGTTTTACGGATAGTATCAAGGCTGACGCCCAGAGAGTGCGCGCGCGATGATGCTGCATGTCTCGTGCTGTGTGCACTAAACACGCTCGTGTCGATCCCACACTCGCTGAGCGTTTGCTTTATCCAGCGGCTAAGCGTTTGCGTTCCCACTGGATTATGAGGTTTCCTGATTCCAACAAATAAGTCATCACATGTTCTTAACAGTGAGGTGCGTTCTATGTAACACAGTAATGTAGTGGCTGGGCATATGGATGTTTTATCAGTAAAAAAGGGTAAATGAATAATAGGTTGTTGAAATCCCGGTCTAGAAGTCTTTATAATATCGCAGATTTTAATTGTGATACGCTGAGAAAGGTTTTGAACGTTGCTAACTTTTATTTTCGAGAGAGTTTGGACCCTATGTGCTGTTGACAGAGCTAGTAAGGTAATGGTTTTATTTGTAAGTTTATCTAAGGTTAATTCTTCATTAGGGTGCCATGAACTTAATTTATCTAATACTCAGTTAGTATCCCAGGTAACTTCATATTTAGGCCTTGGTGGCTTTAGTCTGAAAACACCTTTGAGGAATCTTTTAATTCTATCATCACTCATTAGTACCTGGCTCAGCACCAAGGAAAGAGCAGATCTGCATGTATTGAGTGTACTGTATTGGCTACCGTCATTAAAGAGTTCGGTTAAAAAGGATATTGCTGAGGGTACCGAGGCGTCATAAACATTTAACGAATTAATATAACAAAAGTCCCACCATTTCTTCAAGTAAACGTCATATTGTTTCATGGAGTTAGGTGCTAATGATGCTAACATTATATCAAGTGATGATTCTGGTATGTTTCTCCTTGAAAATGCGTCCCGGATAATATACCTGCCACCAGGGTAATCGACTCGTGCATCCGTCGGGAGCTGGAATGAGACAGTAAGGCATGGCTTTTATGTGGAAATGTAACAGTTTCCGACACAAGAAGGGATCTAAACACGGGGTACCATGGCTGTGTTGGCCAAAGAGGTACGACCATGATACCTCGCGCCTTGTCGGTTATTATTTTCTAAGAGTTTTAAGTATGACCGAAAATGGTGGGAATGCATAGAAATCATAATTTGTCCATGAAACCGTAAACGAGTCTATTGCAAATGCATCTGGGTCACGGTGCCAAGATATGTATGTGGCACATTTGTTATTTATGCGACTAGCGAACAAGTCAATTTTTGGATGACCGAATGCGCGGGTGAGACTGTCAAAGGCCCAGTCGGACAGTTCCCATTCTATGTCCGGGTGAGTTCTTCGTGATTCATAATCTGCAATAATATTATCACTAGATTTTATGTACGATACAAATACGAAAAGCTTTTTGCTTTCGCAACAGTTCCAAAAATCACGAGTTATTTTTGTGAGATGAGGGTATTGTATAGGTACCCCCCATTTTATTTATATATCGACACCTCTGGGCTCAAAGGTCGTAAAGGACAAAATGCAACTTTTCAGGAGAAGTAAAAAACGAAAAAAAAAATCGTATTTTTACTCTAACTTTTTTGCTTCTTGAGCTATTTAAATGAAACTTTGGAAAAGTGCTTAGAATTCATAGTACTCTCTTGGGCAGTATTACAATTTTACCCTAATGCTTTATTTATCGAGATAGATTTCCTTTACGACCACAAATTTAAAAATAAATGTCCTTTACCCCCCTAAAATTTTCATCTTATGATTTTAGCTTAGGGCGTAAATCTACTTTACTGCGCAAAATTAATCAAAGTAAGGAAATAATGGACAAGTGCAATATTTTTTAGGTTCTAAAGGATCACCCGCTAAGGTATTCTAAAAGGATTAATTGATAATTAAACTTAATTATTAAATGGATCACGTAATTTTTTAATATATTTATGTGTATACTACTATATTTTCTTTATTAATCATGAAATAACATAATCATACAAATAAAACGTATATTTGTGAAATCAAATTGAGATCGTTTATTTGTACTTACATAATTGAACACAAAGCTCTAAATCTTTAAAAATAAAAAATAATATTTTGGTTATTCACATAGTTTTTCTTGCTTGCCTTTTCTCTACTCTCTTCTTTATTCTTTTAATTAGTTTCACTTCTTTAATCAACTTTATAGAGACGAGACGAGAAGAGACCGAAACAGGTGGAAATCTGAAGTGCAAGGTCAGGACTATACGGTGGATGCATTAACACATCCCGCCAAACTCTCTTAATTTTTTCTGAGTGGCTAAAGATGTGTGAGGTCTAGCGTTATCATGATGAAAAACCACACCCCTTCTTTTGATTAATTCCGGCCGCTTTGTCTCAACTTCTTGCTTTAATCTCATCAGTTGTTCGCAGTAGAGTTCAGAATCGATGGTCTTGCCTGGTGGTAACAGCTCATATTGAATAATGCCCTTCCAATCCCACCACACACACAGCATCACCTTGTTGCGAGTTAACCCGGGTTTCGCCACAGTCTGTGAAGCCTGACCGGCCTTTGACCACGACCTTTTTCTCTCGTTCTTGACGTACGTGATCCACTTTTCATCACCAGTTATCAGCTTCTTCAAAAATGGTTCGGTTTCATTACGTCGTAATAAAGAATCACAAATTAGTCCACGCTTCATTAGGTTTCTTTCAGTGAGCTCGTGAGGTACCCAAATATCGAGCTTTCTTGTATACCCAGTTTTTTTCAAATGCGCTAAAACTGTTTTGTAGTCAATTCCCAGTTCTTCAGCTACATCGTAACTACTTATATGCCGATCTTGCTCCACTTTTTCAAAAATGGACTCCATTTTTTCCGTAATAGGGCGACCTGAGCGACGTGCATCTTTGACATCAAAATTTCCAGATTGAAAACGCTTAAACCAAATGTGTGCTACTCTCACAGACACTGCACTAGGCCCATAAACATCGCAATTTTTTTTCGCGGCTTGCCTTGCATTTTTACCTTTTTCGTAGTAAAATTTTAAAATGTATCGAATTTCTTCATTAGATTCACTCATCTTGACAGTACGAAAAACAAATGAAAATCACACATTTTCCTAATTTGAATTATGTTATTTAAAATTTAAACTTTCAATGATGCCAAAACCAGCCAGATACAAATAGTATAGCCAAAGAGATTTTATTACAAGTTCAAACATAATATTATTATAATGCGAAAAGACTTTTTCCCCAACCTGATATGTATAGACTAGTTATTTACAACCTAGCCAACACAGGAGGTTATTTGAATATAAGTAATGTATAACGAGTACCTATTAGAAACATTTTAATAAGGTACCTAGGTGTTGAAAGTTTAAATCGAATTTGAAAATTGAAATCAAATTCTACGATAATGAAGTGGATACCTAAACTTGAAAATCTTGTAATTTCGATTCGAATCGTTATCATACATTTCACAAAATTGTGAGTTATACATATTTATAGTTTTGTGTAAATGATTTCATTTTTATTAAGTTAGGTAGTAAGTTTAGATTAAATTCGTTGTTTTTTGAATATTCTAGGATTTATGGGATAATTCCTCACTTACGTTTATATACGCGCTTAGTGGAAGCAAATAATTAAAATGAAACTAGGTCGTAAAGGACACTTGTATTTTTTTATTTTAAATTGTAAGGGTGTACAGGACAATTTGCAAAGACGATGTCCTTTACATCGAGATTTTTGAGGTGAATTATATTAACCACCTAAGGTGGTATAAGACAATTGATATTTTCTATGTATTTTACACCCAAAAGTTGTTTTATACTTTGCTTTACTACTAAAATGAGTTCACTCTGGTAACTAAGTGGTATTTACATCCATATTTTCACGATAAACTATGTTTAACGTCTCAAATTATGTGGGTCGTAAAGGCATTTTTTTTGCGAATTTCGTAAAACGGAATACACAGATCGATAGAGAATTAAAAACTGAGTAAAACAGTATCAAAAAATCATTTTCGCCCAAATGTCCTTTACGACCTTTGAGCCCAGAGGTATCGTATGCTACTGCCGTTGAATTGTCAACACGTAGTAATATTTGGCAATTAAAAAGGTCTTTAGCGAAAACTTTTAAGGCAATAAATGCGGCAAGCAGAGGGCTAAGCACGAATCTCTGCGTAATTGCAGTATCAGTTCTAAATAATTTATGTGTCGGTTTCGTTCGGTATTCGACCACTGCCCGCTCGCAGACCTTCCTTCACAGGCGGCCCCCCCCCCCCCGTTGTTGAGGCGTCAGAAAATATCTCGACTTGGTAAACATCAACTTTTATTCGATGGACAGAATGTTCTATTTTATTTAGCCACCAGTCAAAGTCGGGTTGTAGTGATTCAGGTAAATTCATAGATTTGTTATAATCATCATGACCTTTTAAGTTGAGATATATACATCTTTCCATTTCTTTAGTGTGCAGCCATCCGTATTCGATTGCTGGACACGAAGAAACTAATAAGTAAACCTAATAATTGAGCAAAAGTTCTAATTTTACAACGCTTTAATTTTGAAAATATTACAAGTTGTGCTTCTATTCGTAACCTTTTATCTGTTGGTAAGCTTATCTGAAAGTCGTGTGAATCTATAATCATACCTAAGAATCTGCATTTAGTCGAAGAAAAAAGTGCGCTTTTTTCTACATTAATAATGAAACCAAGTGAAGATAATAATCTTTTAGTTAGATCTATGTTAGTAAGGCATTCCTGACGGGAATATCCAAGCAATAACCAATCGTCTAAATAAACGGTGGACAGAAGGCCTGCAGAGCGCAATAATTTAGCTATAGGTTTACATATTTTTGTGAAAACGTATGGGGCTGTACTTAACTCAAATGGTAAAACATTAAATTCGAATAATTTACCCTCAAAATAAAATCTCAAATATTTTCTAGATTCTTTATGTATTTTAATTAAGAAGTATGCGTCTTTGAGATCAATTGACGCCATTTGGCAATTATAAGTTACCATTTTTAATGCCGTTCTTAAATCCTCCAGCTTAAAGTGATCTGTTTTAACGAATTTGTTAAGGTTTTTTAAGTTTTAAATAAAGCGCATCTTGCCATTTGGTTTGGGTACCAAGAAAATACTTGAGACAAATTGATTTTCACATGGAGAACATTCTGATATTGCACCTATTTTGAGTAGGTTATTAATAGCATCTAAATAATGCGGTCTTTCCCTAGCCGAGTAAGTTGGTCTAGCAGAGAGTGAATGTTGCACAACGGGTGATGTAAATGGTATTTTATAACCTCGTATCCAAGATAGTATAGTCTGATCGTTCGTAATTGCAGCCCATTGTTGGTAGAATTTAGATAAGCGGCCTGCGTACTTAACTGTCTCTAGAAGCGGCGACGGGGATACGTCGACTGATGGCCCCGCGATGACATCTTCGATGAGTGCGCGTGCGGTGGCATGTACTGCGTCTGCGGCGGGGGATATTGCGCGCGCGACGCTGCGGGCTCACGGCTCCTCGGCGCTGGCGCCGGCCCCGCGGGCGGCCTGCGCGCCTGGGGGGGAAGCCCTGCGGTTTAAAGCTCTTGATGCTGGTCCCTTATAATAGGTATTCGCAGTCTTGCTGCTAGATTCGGCTTTCAGTTCAATTCCTGATTTATTTACAGCCTTTGCTGATTTTAATGTCTCTGCTAAATTTTCACCGAACAGATACATGTCTATCTTGGTGTTTTTAAGGTGTTCCTTCATGTCATTTTTGAGGGCAAACAAAATGAAATTTCTACGTGTGATGGAATCTGCATGTTGTAAATCACATAAATTTCTGCTTATATCCATTAATTTTTGCAGCACGTCATTGGTTATTGTTTTGGAATTTAATTGGGAATTTATGATATCAGCCAAACAAGCAATTGCACTAGACATTTGTTTCTGTTTGTTTTCTATGCCTTTATCCCGTTTAATTGCGGTGTCAGCAATTGCCGCCTTAATTTCCAGATTTATTTTAGGGGCATCTAGTTGGATACAATTTCTAGGTAATACATATTTTGACACCAAATTTTTGCGATTCTCCTTATTCAGTCCGTCTTTAGCAATGTGTAATAAACGATTTGCAACTTCGTTGCGTATTTCAGGCCCGTATTTGTCAGTGTCAGTAGGGTCATCGCCTAAGATATCTAGAATTTCCAAATCCAGATCACGAATATTACCATCATGAGCAATAACCTCTACGTGGGGTACATCCGTTGAAGTACTAGGGCCTGGCTGAGGTTCACAGGTTTTATTCGAATCCAGAACTAGCACTGTTTCATCTTCAGGTGGCCATGCTAATAACCAGTCATCTGGTCGCAATGCCCCCGCATTGCGACGAAAATTATCATAAATATGATAATTTTTAAAACGTAAGTTAAATAACTTACCTACACACACTAAAAAGTGGACTTAAATAAGTCCATGACAGATTTTTTCGATCATAATCTATTATTTTTATAGAAAGCATTGAAATTTCAGTTGTCTAGTCATAATAATCATGAGGTAAGGTTTGAGGTTGGTATTTGTGTAACTCTTTTGTGTGCCGTGTTTCTTTACTTGCATCAAATAAATGTTTTATCTATCTATCTATCTATCTATCCCCAACGGAAACGCCAACCATATTTTGAATGCGTTGAAACAGCCCCAGTGACTGTTCGGGTTGCATTAAAATAACTTAAATACGTAAATACGTAAACAGGGCGGTAAGAAATTAGTTATCACTTTAAAATGAGTTAGTAGGTAAATACCTGCTCCAATATCTTCATCGTGTAGAACAACAGGTTCCTCCATGTTTGATACACTTTCCGAAGCACTAATTTGTCTATCACGAATTTTGCGTTCCAACTTTCTTATTTTCTTTTTGTAATGGTTAATGTCTTCTTCATGAGACTTAGAGCTCTTACGTTTCGGCATTTTTATAACAAACTTGTGCGAAGACGCGAAAAAGACGTTGAGTGGTTGAGCACTAGAATGCGAATGATGGGCGAGATCGTCTGAGAGCGGAACTGGACAAAGTACCCACATGTATAAAAAATAAAAATAAAAAAATGTTTTGTGGGTATATCAAATTAAATTGCCATAGATAAAGAAAAAAAAAATTTTTTCTCAACTATGTGCATGAGTGCAACTAACGTAACTACATGTGTAAATTACTAATCTCGAGGACGAGGCGCGAGTATAATTATCTATTTTATTACAACTTACGTAATGACTTACGCTTGTTGCGCTTCGACAACCTTTTATGACTTATCTTACATAATTGAATGTAGGTACAGTCTGTCAAGAAAGTCATGAAAAGAATGTTTTGGGAACTACTATTTTAGCTAATACTGGCAACACTGAATAATTGTCAAACTGAGTTCCTGAACTGTCACTTCGTGGCTATGTGGTTGATTTTCTATGATTTTTAGTGGTATTTCGAATTTTTTTAAGCGTGTGACCGTTTCGAGATAAAATGAATCGAAATGTTTATAAAAGCGGTGCGAGACAACAAGAGTAGGTATATGGCCGAATTTCAAGCTGGGACGAGTAAAGACGATGTTTACGGTCGAACAGCAAAGTTAACCGGTACGTAAATATATTTAAATGTTGAACACAGTAAAGGAAATTATAATCTCTTGTCAATTTTCTGTTTTTAAGTAAAATTTGTCTTTTTTAATCATCTACACCAATATTATAAAGAGGAAAGATTTGTTTGTTTGTTTGTTTGTTTGAAATGAATAGGCTCCGAAACTACTGGACCGATTTTAAAAATTCTTTCACCAATAGAATTCCACATTATCAGTGATGGACATAGGCTATAGAATATTTTCAAAAAAGTTAGGGATCCGTATGAAAACTTCGATAATGTAACCCCAGGTGTGAGAAAAAATCCTTATACCGCGTACGCTGCGGAATCTATTGACAATAGAGTAAAGTGATGTACTACAGTTTTATAGAGGTCATTAATATCTACAAACAAGTCCGCGATACCATATGTATAACTATTATGGATAAGTCACCATGACCGCTTTTTGTTCATATTATTCAAGCAAATCCCATGTTGAAATAAAAAATGGTGATTTTAGTATCATGATATTAATCCTTATCCATTTAAATGGTTTGATAATTAAGGTTAATTATGTCCGTGTAAATTACACTTTAAATTATTCAAATCGGACCTTTTGTTCAAAAGTTACGACGGTAATAAACATGCTCGGAGTAAGAAAAATGTCGCGGCTTGAGCGAACTGGGGAGAATCGTATCAATGCTTGGTCCGATGAAGTTGAAACACCACGGCATGTAAATGTTTTCGTTAAAACAATAAGAATAACAAATGTTTGGATTTTTCGAAAATAAACTACATGGTACATAATAAGGAGTGAAGCAGGGGTGATTAAGATTTTAGGAGAGAACATAATTGCATGCTTCAATTTACGTCGGAATGCTATGAACAAACTAAAAGCGGGATAATTGAAACAGATGTACTAACAATTTTTGCATACATAATCAAACCCTGACGGGTTGAACGGGGTGAACAGTTGCGCTGAACCTGGTTGTTTATATTTCGTTAAGGTTGTGATTTTATTTACGATTTATTATACCTACTACCACTTAACGGTGTTGATGCTTTTGTGTTACTTTTAAGAGATGTTTAAGGTATTTGTTATTTAACATGTCTTTATTGATTTTTGGTGTTTCTGAAAGCACAATTCGACGCAAAGTTGACGAATAAATTAATGCACCATATCACTCTATTACAACAAACAAGGTATAGTATTTTATTACATTATATTTCGTCGCTTCATTCTTCAGATATTTTTTAACCATGTAGTCCCCTTTCCTTGCGCTAGCAACTACGCACGTCTATTTAGAGTTTTTTTTTTTTTTTTTTTATAAACTGGCAACATCGTACCCCACCTCGCCGTGTCGGTCAGTTGTAACCGTCATTTCTTTTTTCGTGCGCAGCAACGAACGGACGTCTTCAAAACTAAATAAGTAGTAGGTAAGTTTAAAAGTATATTTACCAAGTATTGTTATATTTAGAGAAAATTGAATTCAAATTCAAAATATTTATTTGTCATATAAAATGTTGACCATTGGTGGAGTAATTTATAATTAAGTGTTTCACTATGTGCTGCCTTGCTGGGCATACAAATATTGTACAAACGGTTTGTACAAACAGGTGTAATACTCAAAAAACAACAAGTTAAATCTTTACACATAAAATATAAAACATAAATTGACAGCGGCTTAACAGTACACATGTAAAATTATGCATTACTAGAATAAAATACGAAGGTTAGAAAAGAAGGCTTATCGTCGTCGAATAAGAGGTTTTTCGTCATCAGATTCGGAACAAACTTCAAGTAAGTACATAATATATTTCTCATTGTTGGTGTTTGAAAACTGATAATAAAAAGTTAAAATACTGCTTGGAG
Organism: Melanchra persicariae; assembly: GCA_947386135.1. Lineage (NCBI taxonomy): Eukaryota > Metazoa > Arthropoda > Insecta > Lepidoptera > Noctuidae > Melanchra > Melanchra persicariae. Next base: position 158,521 of record OX376655.1, on the reverse strand, counting down.
CCTGGAGGTTGCCCGAGATGGTAACAAAATGGCTAAATACATACCTAAGTTACTTTACTAAGTAACCCAATAATACCGGGAGGTTGCCCGCGATGGCAACACGAATGTTTAATGATACCGGGAGGTTATCCGAGATAACACGATGGCTATAAATAGAACAAACATAGTTTCTATGAACTAGAATCACGTGTGAAACTGTTCTTATGTACTCACGAATTCTTTGCCGAGTAAAGTTGTGACTACCCTCATAACTTACGAAAAATGTTAACAGGTCCAAGAGACCCCCCTGAACGGATTACGAAATAAATGTGTGCAATACAGCGTCTATAAGTCTGCCTGGAGGGTAACCGCGAGTTATACACGATGGCTAGACATGACGCAAACAACCTAAGCCTGGAGGTTGACCGAGAGTCATACACGAAGGAAAAATAAATGTGTGCAATACAGCGTCTATAAGTCTGCCTGGAGGGTAACCGCGAGTTATACACGATGGCTAGACATGACGCAAACAATCTAAGCCTGGAGGTTGACCGAGAGTCATACACGAAGGAAAAATAAATGTGTGCAATACAGCGTCTATAAGTCTGCCTGGAGGGTAACCGCGAGTTATACACGATGGCTAGACATGACGCAAACAATCTAAGCCTAGAGGTTGACCGAGAGTCATACACGAAGGAAAAATACATATACCTACCTATGTAGATACATTGTGAGCATTTAAAGAATTTAAAAACTCTGTCCCTGAAAATGTGGACACTGGTGGACTTCGAACCAGATTCATCACCACCAGAACCACCAGCGAGCGAAGTGGTTCCTACCCCAGAAGTTGTGACCAATCCACCCAAATATTTTGGCGGCATTAGGCGAAATCACAGACGAGACACCGGAATTTGGCGAGAAAATTCATAAAAATCTCGCAACAATACTTACCATTTATTTTATTAAATATAAGTTTGCTAAAAAGGGTACTTATGACAAAAGAAAATAGGGAGATTCTTTTGAGAAATTACCTCATACTCAAAAACTGCCCGTTACTTCAAGCACCAACGCTTAACCATATGGTTTCTGCGGCCATACCGGAATCTGTTAGATTTCGGGAAAAGAAAATGGCCGAATTTTATCCGACTTGCAACGATTACCTTTCAGAAAAAATTAAAGCCTCTAAGGATATTGTAAACAAGGGGGGGGGGCGAGGGGGTCACAAACGGTCCAACTACCGAGTCTCCCCCTGCATTCAGCCAGTCGAAGATCAACTACAAACAACTTGCTCCAACACGACGTCATTGACTCAGGTACATCAAAGTCAAAGTCAAAGCATTTATTTCAATTAGACCATTTACAGGCACTTTTGAATTGTCAAGGTCGGTCGGTCAAAAAAAAAAAGATGAAGCTATTTGCACGTTCCAAAGCGTAGATCTCTATGGAGAAGAACGCGCAAGAAACTCCACGGACACTCTTTTAAAAATAAGTTTTTGTTACAAAATTATGGTTACATCATTCATATTGAAATTATACATATATGTGAGAACGATGTAAAAGACGTGCAGGATAGTCCGGAGTAAAAAAGAAACAATTCAAAGAAATAATTAAAATAGACCATGGCAGCCGAGAGATGACCAGTCTCAGCTGACGGCGCCCGTTCACGAACATGACGCATACGCTAGCACCATTCGGCTCGACCATTTTTAAGGGAGCCAAATGATCCAACGCAAACGCCACCATCAGCCAGACTTTTGAGTGAGCATGACATCCCCAATCGCCAGGGTACATTCAAGTCAAAGACCTACCCAAAATGATCATTATAGTTTAAATTTGAGGGACCTACATAGTACTCACACATGTGCCGTTAATGCATGAAATTATACAATGCTAAATAAATTGAGTCTATACAATAAAAAAAAAATATAGCATTCTTACAATCTTCATCCGGTCCAACAATATTTCCAAATGCTAACAGATTACTTTGTGCGCCCTAATGGCTGTGGAGCAGGACCAGCATTGAGCCAAGCATTTTTATCTTCAATATACTCCCCTAACTTATAATATGCTTGCCTGCATAGTGTGCGTTTAATACAAGATTTAAATTTAGTCTCATTTAGTTCTAATATATGGGGAGGTATTTTATTATAACATTTTAAACAGTACCCCATAAAAGATGAGGCTACTTTAGCCAGTCTGAAACCTGGTTGAACTAATTGGTCCCTATTTCGAGTACCATAATTATGTCTGTCGCCTCTTTTACTAAAAAGATGTAAATTCTTTCTAACATACATGATGTTTTCGTAAATGTATTGACAAGGTACCGTCATGATGTTAATATTCTTAAACAGTTCCCTTAAAGAATCGCGCCGGCCGAGTTTGTATACGGCTTTAATGGCTCTTTTCTGCAGAATAAAAATAGACTCGATGTCTGCAGCCCGTCCCCATAGTAGTATACCGTAAGACATGATACTGTGAAAGTAACTAAAATAGACCAGTCTCGCGGTATCTACATCCGTAAATTGGCGGATTTTCCTGACAGCATATGCTGCTGAACTTAGCCGTCCTGCAAGAGATGTTAAATGAGGACCCCATTGTAGCCTTGAGTCAAGAGTAATTCCCAGGAAAACCGTTTTATCGACGAATTCAAGCTTTTCCCCGTTCAATACTATGTCACAATCACTGCCTCTGACATTTGGTAAGGCAAATCTTATGCATTTCGTTTTCTTTTCATTTAGGACTAAATTATTGGCAGTAAACCAATTTTGGACTTGCATTAGGGCGTTATTTATGACGTCAAGATTATTGGTTCGTCTATTTATCTTAAAAATCAAAGAGGTATCGTCGGCAAACAACACCATATCAAGTTTTTGTTGCAATAAATGGGGCAAATCATTTATATATACTAAAAATAAAAAAGGACCTAAAATTGAGCCCTGGGGAACCCCCATTTTCACATTTAATCCCGACGAATTGACACCGTTTACTTGAACTAACTGCTGTCTATCATTTAAATAAGATTTAACAAGGCTTAAAGCTGTTTTGCCCAGCCCGTAATGCCCAAGTTTCAGAAGTAATGTCTCGTGATTTACACAATCAAACGCCTTAGATAGGTCACAGAAGATGCCTATGGCATCTTGTGCCTCTTCCCACGCATTAAAGATGTGCTTCAATAAGGTAACACCAGCGTCAGTCGTGCAACGTCCTCTGGTGAAACCATACTGTTTATCATGCAAGATGTTATTGGTGTTAAAATGATAAAGCATCTGATTAAGCATCACTTTTTCAAATACCTTGCTGAACACTGGCAACACGGATACTGGTCTATAATTGTTTGTGTCTTTACTATCCCCGGATTTGAAAAGTGGTATCACCTTACTGAATTTCATTAGGTCCGGAAAGACACCTTGATCGACACACAAATTAAATATTAAAGCTAAGTAAGGCGCTATAGTTTCAATAATTGAGGTACACACTTTGATAGACAATCCCCATAAATCCTCGGTCAATTTAACCTTGATTTGCTTGAAAGCTTTCATTACTGTTATGGGGTTTATATGCTTGAAATTAAATTCAGTCGGGCAGGCTGAAACATTTGCCTGTAACAAATCAAAAGCAAGCGAAGGTGACGAATTCAAGGCTTCAGTAGTTTTAATTGGAATACTGGTAAAGAAATTTACAAATTCTTGAGCAACTTGTTGGTTATCGCTAATAAGACCCTGAGTGGTCTCCAATGTGTAATCAGTGTTATGTCTTTTGTTCCTGTTTGTTTCATTATTTATAATTTTCCAAACAGTCTTTATTTTATTGTCTGCTGTTTTCACCTTATTGCTTATGTAAAAAGCCTTAGCTACCTTACAAGTATTTTTATAAATTTTTGAGTAGGTAGCTACATACTTATTAAAAGTTTCAGTGTTAATATAAGGCTTAAGGCCATATAGTTCATAAAGTCTATCTCGACTTTTTCTGAGTCCTTTAGTCGCCCAGTCACTAAATAAAAACTTAGGGCAAATAGTTTTAGTTATTTTTTTAAAAGTGTTATTGAACTCAGTTTGGACAACAGAAAAAAATTCTTTATATAAAATATTACCATTGTTCATTGTGAAGCCCTGACTACTTAACTTGCTGCCTAAAGTGCTGTTAAATTTGTTTAATTTACCGGCTGTTATTGGTCTTGTTTGTATCTGCACTTTTTGTAATGGTATGGTAGACTCAAAAGTTACCGTTAGCCCACTGTGATCAGAAGGGACACAATTTACAATGGCTTTTTTTAAGTAGTTGCAGCAACAAAAAACATTATCAATGCATGTAGCAGTCGTTGCCGTTGATCGGGTTGGTTCTATGAACACATTTGATAAATTGAATGACTTAAAGAGATTTAAAAAGCGACTGCTATCTGAATTACTTTCTAAAATATTTATATTGAAATCTCCACAGACAATCAAAAGTTTATTACCAGTTGCAAGTTTTGTCAAAACATCTTCCATCACTGACTCAAAAACAGAATAGTTTTGATAATTAGGGGGTCTGTAAACGCACACTATGACATGCTTATCTAGCTCAACACAGGACAGTTCAATGTTATGTTCAACCGACAGTTCAATTATATCTTTTCGAGTTTTAAATTTTATAGACCGTTTTATTAAAATAAGTGAACCCCCACGCAGCATTGATTTTCGGTTAAAACAACTGCCCAAACTGTAATTATCATAATTAATTAACATTTCAGAATCCTTTAACCAATGCTCAGTAATACAAACTATGTCAAACATTGATTTTTCTAAAAATAATTCAAATTCCAATTGCTTCGAAGAAAAGCCTTGTATGTTTTGAAGGTATAAAGTAAAGGATTTCTGATTAGCTCCATTTATATTAGTGCTAGAAGATACCTTGTTGTTGATAATTTGAGCTAAATTGCATATGGTACCATCTGTTGTCTTATTGCCTAGTTTAAATTGTTTGAGCTAGCAACCAAGGCATTAGTACTACTACTAACTGTGGTGCTAATACTTGAGTACTTCGACATACTAATTATGTCTGAGTTAATATTAAAAGCTAATAGCCTCGCTATTTGACGTCTAAAACTAATGGGCAGATACACGGTATTCCTTGTCGACTTAAGTTTATCAACAAAATTGTTGATGTCAAAAAATAAAAGCTTGTCACTATGGTGACTTACTAAAAATTGCATATGCATATTTAGCTTGTGTATGTAATTATTTTGCCTATATGATAAGTGCTCAAAGTATGGAAAAGCACACAAAATTATCTTTCTACAATTAATCTTCAAAAGTTCAGTGATACTATCTGTGATACCATCATTTGTTAGGTTTGAACTATTTCCTACAATTATAGTTATTATAGAATTCATATCATATTTATTCTCAGATATAGATGCTAGTATGCGTTGGTAAGAAGACTGAGGTGTACAAAAGTTTTGAGAAGGAAAAGGAAGGCTGTTTCTAACCAATTTCCCTAACCCTCTTCCTATACTGTCTGAAAACATTATTGACTGTAAACAAACCTTGCTACTACAAGTGGAAGAGGAACTACTATTTGATGAAAGTACCACTTGAGATGAATCTTGCTCAATATCAGAAATGTTTTGGAAGGGGATACAATCCTGAGTACCCATAGCCTGGGACGGGTCCTCCGTTACCACAGGCTGGAGGATTTTCTGACAGGTGCACTTGGTGTTGCTAAGAGTCAGCAAGTCTACTCTGTCGACTAACTCGTTTGTAGCAAGGATATGTTCCTTAATTTGGTTTTTAGAACTTACATATTTACTATAAAGAGACTTTAATTTATACTCAAGATTTTGAATTTCAGACTGTAAGCGTTGAGTATCAATTTCATAAATATTTATACTATCTTCTAACTTAATTTGGTAATTACTCAATTTATTGATGAGAGTAACACGTTCTTTCCTCAATTGTATATTTTTGGAAAAGTGTTTTTGTTGTTTTTTGAATTTATTGCATTTTTTAATGATTTTATTCAGTCTTGCATATTTTTTTATTTTATTCTGACTAAATTTAAGATTATTGTTGTGTTTTAATAAAGAATCTTCAGTTAGATCTATTGTTATTAAGGAAGGTGGATTACAATTAGAATGTAATACTAACTCATTGTATAAATGAGTAGTTTCCCTAACCTGAGCACATTCCTTTTCCTTCTGTAATTTGAGAATAAGACCATTAGCATGAGCCAATTCATCTTCTAGATCCCTAACTTTACATAAAGCCTCCTCATATAAATTGCTACAGTTCTTAAAGCCATCCGTGATCACCCGCAGTTGGTCGCGCTCATCAGCAACATCTTGGTATTGCTGACTGAGGTCCACCAGCTCCCGCTTAAGGCATGTGTTCTTAAGGACTATGTTCTCGATTTCCCCCTCACTTTCTTCTCTCTCCTGTAGCATTTGCTGACACAGGTGTTTCGATTCTCTAAGTTCCTCGAGGGCCGTTCTCAATTTCAGCTCCATATCCTGAGCGGCAGCCTTACGGGTCATCACAGGCATGGTTTCAAAATTGGTTACTGAAAATAGAATATAGAAACGGTGAGAACCAAAAGTATAGAAAATTAAAGAAAAGTTGGAAAAGTAGGGAAAAACAAAAACAGAATGAGTAAGCTAGTACAGTTTAGTGGAACTGGTATGAGAAATGAGGTTGGCTGATAAATAGGCTTGGAAAGCTAATAATTATTGAGTTTTTTTTTTTTTGCTTTTCGTTGCCTTATGATGATTTAACTTTTACTTTGTGAGGGTAGGTAACTAGAAAAAGTTTGTAAGATTTTATAGAATTTTCCAATTTACTATTACATATACTTATTATTATGCAAAATAGGGCACACCCAGGCACCTATTAGACTGACTAGGTACTTAATTGGTAGATAAATATTATTTGTTGAACTTGAGAAGGAAACTAGTTTTTATTTGTTGAGCAAGAGGTAACAACAGTAACAAGTTTTAATGAAGCATATATAGTTAAATTTTAATTATAAGTGTGTGCAGTAATATTGTAGTGCAAATTAGGTCTGTGGCGAGTGTTCTAGTCGTCGATTCTGCTTCCACAATTTGTCAAGCAAAAGGAGACATAAACGGTGCCGGTGTGTTTTGGACGTAGCTCAGAACTCTGAGCAGTGTTTACAGGTGTTGAATAGTGTGTAAATATAGTTATCTTAAGCTATAATATAAAACAAAATACTCCCCGGGTTTGAAGAATTCAAATCCGTAATCCAAACTTTGACAGCCGGTAGAACATTTATCCAATTATCAATTTATGGACGTTATCATTTCAAAAACACGGCACAAACACTGAATGTTACTTATTACATTGATTTTAAGGTAAAGAATAGATTTCACACATAATTATACACAATAAATTAATATTTTAAAATAATTCTTCGACGAGGTCGTTTTTTCACGACCTGTCACCAGTGTTGCCAATCAAAAAAAAAAAAAAAAAAAAAAAAAGCAGTCAGAGTTAAGTTTTATTATGATTGCTAGGCAAAAATCACCGATAATATGACAGTTCCTAGATGGATTAGTCAAGGTGTCGATATCCCTTTATCAGATGGAGTACTACAACCCCATAATACAACCAAAACATTTTGGTCTAAACAAGAGAAATGTGATATGGCGATCGCCATTAACAAACTCATAGACCTAGGCGCGGTTAACGTTTGTGAACCTATAAAACACCAGTTTATATCTCACATATTTTTATCACATAAGCCAGACGGTGAAAAACGATTCGTCTTAAATCTAAAGTCATTTAATCAGTTCTTCAAAAAATGTCACTTCAAAATGGAAGATCATAGGACCGCCTCTAAACTTCTTCCAAAAAATGGTTTCCATGCAACAATAGATCTTAAAGAAGCCTTTTTTAGTTCCAATAATAAAATCATTTAGAAAATACTTACACCGGAAACCATAACATACGAATTTAACACCATGCCATACGGTCTTTCCATTGCTACTAGTGTTTACACAAATTATGAAGGAGGTTAACCTACCGGGTCATAAATCGGTCATATACTTAGATGACATCTTATGTATCGGAAAAACCTACACTGAGTGTCTCAGTAATGTTATCGAAATTTTACGTGTTAACTTGTCTCGGTTTTGTGATAAATTATAAAAAGAGCTCATTTATAATACCCCAACAAGAGTGCAAATTCTTAGGTTTCATCTATAATACGACAACCCTTTCGGTTTCCTTACCTAAGGACAAACGTCGTAATATCGCGCAGCTTGTTAAAAATTTTATTGGTTTACCTCCCTGTACCATAAGAGAATTCGCTCAGTTAGGTAATCGGCGTTCTCACAGCAGCGTGCCCTGCCGTCAAATACGGGTGGCTATATACCAAAACCCTAGAGCACCAAAAATACATTTTAGTGAATAGATTTCATAACGATTATAATTCTAAAATAAGCCTGGAACGACACATACTTAACGATTTAAATTGGTGGTCACAAAATATATTTACATGTTCAAACTTCGTCGACACCCCCGATTTTGAATTGGAAATATTTTCCGATGCTTCGAATACAGGGTGGAGAGCATTTTTTGATGGTAATCGCGCTCATGAATCATGGAAAGAGAATATCATATAAATTACTTAGAGTTATTAATAATAATAAAAATAATCATTTATTTCGGAATAAAGACATCCATATTTTGTTAGTACAATTGCGAGCTTACAACTAGGTTTCAACTGGGTTTCTTAGCACTAAAAAACTTCGCGAACGAACGAACAAATTGTTCCATATTGTTACGAGTTGATATTAACACAGCGTTGAGTTATATTAATAGAATGGGAGGAGTACAATATCCTCACTAAAACGATCTTGCTTATTAAATTTGGCAATGGTGCGAGAACCGGAATATATGGATATTCGCATCTTATATTAATACCAAACAAAACATCGAAGCTGATATTGAATCAAGAAAAATTAACCCCTATATAGAATGGGGCTTATCAGATCAAGCATTTAAAACTATCATTCGTAAACTAGGTCAACCTGTAATTGATTTGTTCGCTTCTCGCATTAATGAAAAATGTGATTTGTACGCATCCTGGTTTCCTGACCCAGACGCGTCGTTTGTCAATGCATTTAATTGGAAACACAATTTTTTCTACGCTTTTCCCCATTCTCTTTAATTCTTAAAAGCCTTCCGACATAATATCCCCATAGAAGCAATAGACCTCATGTTAGCGTCGCTTTCTGATAACACCAAAAAATAATATAGCGTCTCATACAAACTCTGGTGGCAGTTCTGCAAAATTACCAAAATTGATACTTTGAGAGCACGATAGCAAAGGTATCTCTTTTTTGACAACAGAGTTCAATAAAGGCGCCTCGTATGGATCTTTGAATTCCCACAGATCCACACTCTCGTTACTATTGGGCAACAACGTCGGTTCTGATGAATGCATCAAGCGGTTGTTACAAGGAGCCTATAAACTTAAACCTAGCAGGCCAAAATATACATACACACCTGGGATCCGCAATTAATTTTAATCTCGTTTCTAAATGGTACTCGAACCGAAATTTAGACCTAAGTCAAGTGACCAAAAGATTCGTTATTTTACTGGCTTTATGTACGGAACAGCGAGTCCAAACTCTTAACCTAATAAAACTGGAGAATATCAATATCTCGTCAAATGGAGTAAAAAGTAGTGATAACAGACGCTATCAAGGCTTCTGCTCCAGGAAGAGAACAACCCGTACTTTTTCTGCCCTACTTTTAGAAAATAAAAATATTTGCCCTGCTGCCGGGTACTCACAGATTACATATTTATTACAAAAAATCTTAAGGGCTAAAAATATAAACAACTTAATACTAACAATTAAAAAACCTAATAAAGCGGCCACAGCTCAAACCGTAAGTCCATGGATAAAATTGGTATTATCAAAAGTGGGGTCAATACATCAATATTCAGTGCACACAGTACACGACACGCCTCAACTTCTTCTGCAAGCTCGACAGGTGTGTGCATTGACACAATACGTAGTAACGCGGGATAGACCAGTCGTTCTCAAACGTTTGTCAAGTTTTGTAAAGTTAATAAAGTTAATGAAGCCGAATTTGCAGAATCAGTATGCTTATAATTGTAACTAGTTGTAAGGAATTGATTGTAAATCAAACGCATAATTATTATCATAACTTAAAAGAACATTCTTTATTTTTTCAATAGGTACCTATGTACTTAAAAGTAAATAATTAATCATTTGAAAAATCCTTGCAATTTATTCAAATGAACCAGCAAATCTCATTATCTCTTAACATCTACATGGTTAAAAAATATCTGAAGAATGAAGCGACGAAATATAATATATGATCAAACGAACTTCCAAGTGAAGTTCGATCATTATTATATGAGTCGCTTCATTCGAAGATATAATTTCCCGACCCACCCTAAAGAACCCTGAAGAGATTTGCAAAAATCATAACTATAATCATCTCTAAAATAATGACGGTTACAACTGACCGACACGGCGAGGTGGGGTACGATGTTGCCAGTTTATAAAAAAAAAAAAAACTCTAAATAGACGTGCGTAGTTGCTAGCGCAAGGAAAGGGGACTACATGGTTAAAAAATATCTTCGAATGAAGCGACTCATATAATAATGATCGAACTTCACTTGGAAGTTCGTTTGATCATATTATTATTATTACCTATCTTTTTAAGTTAAAATTGAAATTAAAAGGTTTTTTTTCCAGGCTCCTACATCTGCATCAAGAGTTGATGAAATCAAATTATGGCTACTGGAAAATAACACTCCAATTGATGAAACTTTGCGAAAATCATCTCTATTGATGCTGGTAAAAAAACTTAAACCGGAACCAATGTTTTTATTTTTTTTTAAAAACGTTGCCCCACTCTAGGAATTTCTCCTGTATCGTGGGTGCGTTCACAAACATTTAAACTCACATACACAAACAGCCAGACCCGGAACAACTATCTGCGAGCGGTCGACTGATACACGCAGCGCAGCAGTCGACCGCTCAACCACTGCGCCAACCGTGTCGCCCAAAATATGTTATATTGATGAACTTTTATCAGAATATGGACATGCAGTGGTAAGACTGCCTCCTTACCATTGTGATTTAAACCCAATAGAGTTAGTGTGGGCAATAGTAAAAAGGCGAATTGCACAAAAAAATGTTTGTGGTCAAAATGTTGCGAAGCTGACTGAAGAAGCATTTAACTCAGTAACTCCACAAGAATGGAAAAACTGTGTTGACCATGTCATCAAAATCGAAGATGAATATTTTGCCCGTGGATTAACTCTCTGTAATGATATAGACAGATTTGTCATCTCGGTTAGCGATGATAGTTCGAGTGAATCTGAAGTCAGAAGAGAATGAATTTAATTATGCAGGAGTTTCAGGCAATATTTCGGGAGTTGAATACCTCGCCAGTGATTATTTGGATTCTGAATAATAAAAAATATTTTATTATTAATGCTTTTTTTTTGTGCAGTTAGAATATTGATATCAGCTCAATTAAGCTGATATCGATATTCTACCAGGGTCATGTTGAGACGGCAGCGCTGCAGCGCAGAGAGGCGAACCATCGAACTTTGTGGTAGATAAAAATGTTAATAACTCAAAGGGCGAAAACAAGAGTTGGTCAAAATAAATATTCTTATTACACTTAGATAACTATTAGAGTGTCATTTGAATGGAAATCAGTTGAAAGAGGAATGTTTTTCACCACTACCAATGAATGTCAAAACACTTTTTTTTGCACCTTAAGTGTCGGAAATAAGATAGATGAGTGTCAGATAATCCACATGGCAATAAAGGGACAATAATAAAAAAAAAGTATCAAAACCTCTCAGTCGAAATTTATAGGGATACCATGTAAATGATGGTGGCGCCCTCCTTTTTTTTCATGACTTTCTTGACAGACTGTATGTGTGATGTAAAAAATTGTTTTTTAGGTATAGATCTTTCTAAAAAATTAAGTTACAATACCATACTCAACAGTATCTTACTTGTGCTGACTTGCACAATATGAGCTTACCCATAAAATATTATTTCCCAAGTTATAGGGAAAAAAAATAAAAAATGACAACCCTTCGAGACACACATAGATAAAAAGATGGCTTCATCTTTGATGTTCGCAGTGCGCCGTCTACCTTTTTTTATTGGTCTGAGGTTATATAGGCACTAATGGGCGATTTCAAGTATACTTTTGATAACAACGCCAGCAAAATATAACACAATAACATAAAAATATGTTTCTAAATTTTTTTTTCACACGTACAATAAATAACGTGACGCGCACTTTAAGCTCCTTCACTGGACAATAAGCTGGCCAACAGTATGCTCAATATGACGGACTTTGCTGTCCGGCAGAGCTACACTCTGTTTGCCCTCCAGAGCCTCAATTCTGGCCTCCAGGCTAACGACTCTTTGGGTACAGACTCCCATCGCTGAGTGAAGGCCAGCCATCTCCCGACGAAACTCCCGCATTTCATCTCGTACCTCCCTCAACTCAGACCTGAAAATCCTTATTTCCTCACGTGGTGAGCTGTGTGTCAGGCGAAGGTTCCCCATTAGTACCAGCCCGAAATATTACCTTAGGTATTGCATTGGGGGGCTTGGTCAAAGAGCTCTGAAGCTGGGCTACTTTTGCCAGCGATCTATTCGTAGCGCCCTGTCTGGTCGCCGCCGCTGTTGAGCCTGCTGCAGCTGCTACGGCTCCAGTGGCAGGTGTATTGGTTTGAATTAAACACATCCTTGCATAGGTATTACAATTTAATGCATAGCTAATATTATTACAAACGAACAAGGAATTGGAAAAAACAAACATTAATATGAAAACGTAAGTATCTACTCGTACTTGTTAATACTTAATATTAAAATTGTGACTACTTTATCTTCTTTGGTTTGCTGTCGAAACGTTTGTTTTTAAAAAATGTTCGACTCTTCATCTTAAAATCGTCTTTCACTTGGGACAGCGAAATAGATCCCTGCAAACATAATATAAGTAAATGAACTTGACTGTACCCCCCACCCCTCCCGCCTCCCGCGTCCCGCGTCCGCGCTATCACAACCTACTCTCGCTTTAGTTATCAATGTTCGAATGGATAGTCTGTTTGTGTGCGGACTAGAGAGCACTGCCGCCGCACCCCTCCCGCCTCCCGCGTCCCGCGTCCGCGCTATCACAACCTACTCTCGCTTTAGTTATCAATGTTCGAATGGATAGTCTGTTTGTGTGCGGACTAGAGAGCACTGCCGCCGCACCCCTCCCGCCTCCCGCGTCCCGCGTCCGCGCTATCACAACCTACTCTCGCTTTAGTTATCAATGTTCGAATGGATAGTCTGTTTGTGTGCGGACTAGAGAGCACTGCCGCCGCACCCCTCCCGCCTCCCGCGTCCCGCGTCCGCGCTATCACAACCTACTCTCGCTTTAGTTATCAATGTTCGAATGGATAGTCTGTTTGTGTGCGGACTAGAGAGCACTGCCGCCGCACCCCTCCCGCCTCCCGCGTCCCGCGTCCGCGCTATCACAACCTACTCTCGCTTTAGTTATCAATGTTCGAATGGATAGTCTGTTTGTGTGCGGACTAGAGAGCACTGCCGCCGCACCCCTCCCGCCTCCCGCGTCCCGCGTCCGCGCTATCACAACCTACTCTCGCTTTAGTTATCAATGTTCGAATGGATAGTCTGTTTGTGTGCGGACTAGAGAGCACTGCCGCCGCACCCCTCCCGCCTCCCGCGTCCCGCGTCCGCGCTATCACAACCTACTCTCGCTTTAGTTATCAATGTTCGAATGGATAGTCTGTTTGTGTGCGGACTAGAGAGCACTGCCGCCGCACCCCTCCCGCCTCCCGCGTCCCGCGTCCGCGCTATCACAACCTACTCTCGCTTTAGTTATCAATGTTCGAATGGATAGTCTGTTTGTGTGCGGACTAGAGAGCACTGCCGCCGCACCCCTCCCGCCTCCCGCGTCCCGCGTCCGCGCTATCACAACCTACTCTCGCTTTAGTTATCAATGTTCGAATGGATAGTCTGTTTGTGTGCGGACTAGAGAGCACTGCCGCCGCACCCCTCCCGCCTCCCGCGTCCCGCGTCCGCGCTATCACAACCTACTCTCGCTTTAGTTATCAATGTTCGAATGGATAGTCTGTTTGTGTGCGGACTAGAGAGCACTGCCGCCGCACCCCTCCCGCCTCCCGCGTCCCGCGTCCGCGCTATCACAACCTACTCTCGCTTTAGTTATCAATGTTCGAATGGATAGTCTGTTTGTGTGCGGACTAGAGAGCACTGCCGCCGCACCCCTCCCGCCTCCCGCGTCCCGCGTCCGCGCTATCACAACCTACTCTCGCTTTAGTTATCAATGTTCGAATGGATAGTCTGTTTGTGTGCGGACTAGAGAGCACTGCCGCCGCACCCCTCCCGCCTCCCGCGTCCCGCGTCCGCGCTATCACAACCTACTCTCGCTTTAGTTATCAATGTTCGAATGGATAGTCTGTTTGTGTGCGGACTAGAGAGCACTGCCGCCGCACCCCTCCCGCCTCCCGCGTCCCGCGTCCGCGCTATCACAACCTACTCTCGCTTTAGTTATCAATGTTCGAATGGATAGTCTGTTTGTGTGCGGACTAGAGAGCACTGCCGCCGCACCCCTCCCGCCTCCCGCGTCCCGCGTCCGCGCTATCACAACCTACTCTCGCTTTAGTTATCAATGTTCGAATGGATAGTCTGTTTGTGTGCGGACTAGAGAGCACTGCCGCCGCACCCCTCCCGCCTCCCGCGTCCCGCGTCCGCGCTATCACAACCTACTCTCGCTTTAGTTATCAATGTTCGAATGGATAGTCTGTTTGTGTGCGGACTAGAGAGCACTGCCGCCGCACCCCTCCCGCCTCCCGCGTCCCGCGTCCGCGCTATCACAACCTACTCTCGCTTTAGTTATCAATGTTCGAATGGATAGTCTGTTTGTGTGCGGACTAGAGAGCACTGCCGCCGCACCCCTCCCGCCTCCCGCGTCCCGCGTCCGCGCTATCACAACCTACTCTCGCTTTAGTTATCAATGTTCGAATGGATAGTCTGTTTGTGTGCGGACTAGAGAGCACTGCCGCCGCACCCCTCCCGCCTCCCGCGTCCCGCGTCCGCGCTATCACAACCTACTCTCGCTTTAGTTATCAATGTTCGAATGGATAGTCTGTTTGTGTGCGGACTAGAGAGCACTGCCGCCGCACCCCTCCCGCCTCCCGCGTCCCGCGTCCGCGCTATCACAACCTACTCTCGCTTTAGTTATCAATGTTCGAATGGATAGTCTGTTTGTGTGCGGACTAGAGAGCACTGCCGCCGCACCCCTCCCGCCTCCCGCGTCCCGCGTCCGCGCTATCACAACCTACTCTCGCTTTAGTTATCAATGTTCGAATGGATAGTCTGTTTGTGTGCGGACTAGAGAGCACTGCCGCCGCACCCCTCCCGCCTCCCGCGTCCCGCGTCCGCGCTATCACAACCTACTCTCGCTTTAGTTATCAATGTTCGAATGGATAGTCTGTTTGTGTGCGGACTAGAGAGCACTGCCGCCGCACCCCTCCCGCCTCCCGCGTCCCGCGTCCGCGCTATCACAACCTACTCTCGCTTTAGTTATCAATGTTCGAATGGATAGTCTGTTTGTGTGCGGACTAGAGAGCACTGCCGCCGCACCCCTCCCGCCTCCCGCGTCCCGCGTCCGCGCTATCACAACCTACTCTCGCTTTAGTTATCAATGTTCGAATGGATAGTCTGTTTGTGTGCGGACTAGAGAGCACTGCCGCCGCACCCCTCCCGCCTCCCGCGTCCCGCGTCCGCGCTATCACAACCTACTCTCGCTTTAGTTATCAATGTTCGAATGGATAGTCTGTTTGTGTGCGGACTAGAGAGCACTGCCGCCGCACCCCTCCCGCCTCCCGCGTCCCGCGTCCGCGCTATCACAACCTACTCTCGCTTTAGTTATCAATGTTCGAATGGATAGTCTGTTTGTGTGCGGACTAGAGAGCACTGCCGCCGCACCCCTCCCGCCTCCCGCGTCCCGCGTCCGCGCTATCACAACCTACTCTCGCTTTAGTTATCAATGTTCGAATGGATAGTCTGTTTGTGTGCGGACTAGAGAGCACTGCCGCCGCACCCCTCCCGCCTCCCGCGTCCCGCGTCCGCGCTATCACAACCTACTCTCGCTTTAGTTATCAATGTTCGAATGGATAGTCTGTTTGTGTGCGGACTAGAGAGCACTGCCGCCGCACCCCTCCCGCCTCCCGCGTCCCGCGTCCGCGCTATCACAACCTACTCTCGCTTTAGTTATCAATGTTCGAATGGATAGTCTGTTTGTGTGCGGACTAGAGAGCACTGCCGCCGCACCCCTCCCGCCTCCCGCGTCCCGCGTCCACGCTATCACAACCTACTCTCGCTTTATCGCTCATAGTCGCGTCCGCGCCTCGGTTCCGTACGGTTGCGCGTAGCGGGCGTAAGCGAATATGGCTGCGAATCTTGTGAAATGTTCCAAATGTAACATTGTGATAAATGAGGTGTTAGCTTTTGTGAACAATAAGTTAGATGTTATGGACGAGGAGAGTATAAGTAGAATATGTTTCAGTGCTTTTTCTGAGAACGACATAGTGGAGGCTAAGAACCTACTGTTTGAGTCTATCCCTGCAGCAACAAAGGAGAAAAAAACGAGGAGAGGAGATGGAAAGTCACTTCGAAACATTGACGACATCATTTGCACCCTTAAGGAGACAGATCCGGAAGAAATACCAATATTTGTCGCTCGGGAAAATTGCCCCCGATTCTTTTTGATCATGTCGATGTTACGAAGATACTGAAAGATCTGGTAATAATTCAGCAAGATATTAGTGTTATAAAGCAACAATATGCTATGACTGAACAGCTGGAGAAGCTACAACGTGAGTTTGATATGTTGAAACAAACTTCGTTGGTCAACAACTATGGGTGCAATGTAAACAATAGGCGTGGAGCATGTTTAATGGAGAGCTTTGATGGTGATGGTGACCAAGTGCGACATCCTATGGGTGAAATAAGCACGAGTAGTGTGCATAATACCATAATTTCTTCGCCAGAAACCGTTTATCGTGAAATAGTGCATGATAATTTTCGATCTGAAGGTAGTACAACTGCAATGTCGAATACGAATGCGGAACCGTTGCTTTCCGAACATAGCGAAATAAATGACGCGAACAAGTGCAAAAATAAACCGCATTCCAACAGCACACCGAAATCGTTTTGCGGTAAATAGAGGGAAAGCCGAGGTAGATACAAATGTGAAGTTTAAGGCTGCTGAAATTAAGGTACCTATTTACATTTATAATGTGGCGAAGGATGTATCATTGTGTGACATTACCAAATATGTAACGAGTAAATCAAAATTAAATGTTACTGTAGAACAAATGAGCATGAAAGTGGATAAAGAGTACAACTCCTATAAAATATTTGTTTCCAAAGAAAATTTGGAACTATTTTTGCAAGATGATTTTTGGCCTGTCGGTATTACCTATCGTCGATTTGTTAACTTTGGCTATAAAAATAAACGTACGAGTGCCTTACGGGCGAGCGAGCATAACGGAATCAATACTTAATGACTTCTACTAGAATAGCAACTTTTAATTGTAAGAACGTTGTAAGATCTGTGGAGTGCATAAGACGACTTTGTCAAAAGACGGACATAATAGCGTTACAAGAGACGTGGTTGTTTCCACACGATTTGCCATTTTTGGGAACCATAGATGACAGCTTTGCCTTTACGGGCGCCTCTGCAATGACTACGACGGCTGGTGTACTGCGAGGGCGACCACACGGAGGTGTCGCGATTCTCTGGCGAAAAAGTGCGTTCCCTGTTGTGTCAGTGATTACGTGTGATAGTGTGCGGCTTGCGGCAATTAAAGTTACACTAAGGGCCCGGTCGTTCTTGGTGATATCGGTTTACATGCCAACAGATTGTAACGATAATTTACTAGAATTTACTGAGTGTCTGAGCGAAATTAATGCAATTATTGAGAACAATAATGTTGAAACTGTTTTTATGATAGGCGATTACAACGCACACCCCGGTGAATTGTTTGCAAAAGAGTTGTTTTTTTTTTGTGCGGAACAGTCATGGTCATGCGTGGATACTAATAGCCTTCCGTTAGATACCTATACCTATGTAAGCGATGCACACGGGTGTTTACGCTGGCTCGATCACTGTATTGTGACCGAGGCGGCGCTAAGCACTGTCACGCAGGTGTCCGTTATGTATGACTCATACAGCCGGTCGATTCTGTCGACATCTCACGGTGTTCACCTAGGCGGAGTGAACGACAACACAGCTGTCATTCCATCTCATTTGTATGGTTTGACAACTCGCCAGTCGTGCACCCTGCCAAAGTGTTCACTTCGACATGTTTACAGAATCGCACTGCTGGTCCGACCACTTACCTATTATGTTGGAATGTGATTTTAATGTTATTCACGCTGCGATTTTAAAACAAAACAAACAGATTGACCGAGTTGTGTGGGGTGAACGCGACGCCGAGCAAATTAGTGAATATCAAAGTTACTGTCATTCACGTCTTAGAGAAATAGATTTTCCCTTAAGAGCGTGTACGCTGTATGTCATTTCATACAAACTTTCAAATCCTTTTTCTTCAAAATGAATGAACCGATTTTAACGAAACTTGGAATGCATACGCTAGATATCCAGGTCTAAATAGTTATCAGAAAACATTTTTGAAAAATATTTCAGAGGGAGAGAGAGAGCGATTTTAAGTTTTCTATAGAAAGTGAAAAATCACTATATCCTTCCCCCTGAACTCTTTTTCTAAAATGTTTTCTGATAACTATTTAGACCTGGATGTCTAACGTATGCACACCAAGTTTCGTTAAAATCGGTTCATTCATTTTGAAGAATAAGGATTTGAAAGTTTGTATGAAAAGCCGTACCGCGTAAACGCTCTTAAGACTGAGTCAATGTTGTGATAAGATGTGCTGTGATTGTAGTCATTTGCATCTGTTGGATGAAATGTATCGAAACTTAGAATGTATACTCTCAGAAGCGGCTGAATACAGTTACAAAGTGAAAGAGTTAAGGAAGGGTAGGTATATTACTGGATGGAACATGTACGTTCGCGACGCTCATGCCAGGGCACGACTTTGTTACAATATATGGTTACTGAATGGTAAGCCTAGCGCCGGTAGAATTCACCAAGACATGTATGAATCGCGGAAGCTTTTCAAAAATAAGTTAAAATGGTGCCAAGCTCACCAAAATCAAATTAAAATGGACATCATTGCAAAACATCATGCAAATAAAGACTTCTGTAAATTTTGGAAAACAACAAATAAGCTCAATTACAAACCAAGCCTCCCGGTGAGCGTCGAGGGCGTGCATGATACCCGTGAGATAGCGGACCTGTTCCGCCGACACTTCAGAGTCGAATCACCCTTGACGGGAGAGCCGCCGCCACTGCGGATGCTCGATGCTGAGATGGTCTGCTCTGAGAGCAGTGTGTCATTCACCGCAAAGCAAGTTGCTGATATAATTAAAAATATGGTAAGAGGCAAATCTCCAGGGCACGATAGTCTCAGTATCGAGCACCTGCAGCATGCCGGAGTTCACTTGCCTAGAATACTGTCTATATTTTTTAATTTATGTTTATGCCATTCATATCTACCGGAAAGATTAATGCGTACTATTGTTGTTCCAATTATTAAAAACAAAACCAGTGACTCTTCTAAGATGTCAAATTATAGACCAATTTCTCTCGCGACTGTAATTGCTAAAGTTCTGGACAGTCTGCTTGGACGCCAGCTGGACAGGCACCTAAAAATCAATGACGCTCAATTCGGCTTTAGGCCTGGCTTGTCCACTGAAAGTGCTATCCTATGCCTCAAGCAGACTGTTCAGTACTACACAGCAAGAAAGACACCAATATACGCCTGTTACCTAGACTTGTCAAAGACATTTGACCTAGTGCCATACAATATATTGTGGGACAAACTAATTAGGGAAACCTCGGTACCACCGGAAGTGATAGGCATATTTAAATTTTGGTATGGAAACCAAGTGAACCATGTGAGGTGGGTGGACTCTTTGTCGGATGAGTATAGGTTGGAGTGCGGGGTGAGACAAGGGGGTTTGACCTCCCCTGCGCTCTTCAACCTGTACATGAATAGTCTGATCGAGGAGCTCAGCGGCACCAGGATTGGATGTCATATTGATGGCACTTGTATTAATAATATCAGTTATGCCGACGATATGGTGCTGCTGAGTCCTTCGGTTGGAGTAATGCGGAGGATGCTAAGTCTTTGCGAATCCTATGCGAGGGCTCAAGTACAATGCAATCAAGAGTGAACTGATGGTTTTCAAAGCTGGTAATAAAACCTACTCTAAAGTACCACTTATCACACTGGACGGCTTACCATTAAAAAGAGTTACTAAATTTAAGTACTTGGGCCACTGGGTGAGTGAAGACCTTAAAGATAATTTAGATGTGGAAAGGGAGCGCAGGTCGCTGGCTGTCCGATGCTGTATGTTGGCCCGTAGGTTCGCCCGTTGTACTGCACGAGTTAAAGTAACGCTTTTTAAAGCCTTCTGCCAATCCCTTTACACGTGCAGCCTGTGGGTGAACTTCACGCAGAAGGCATATAGCGACTTGCGCATCCAATACAACAACGCTTTCCGGGTGTTGTTGGGGCTGCCGCGTTTTTGCAGCGCGTCCGGTATGTTTGCCGACGCAAATGTTGACAGCTTTTCTACCGTCATGCGCAAGAGATGCGCATCATTATTATATCGGTTTCGCGCCAGCCCCAACACTATCCTGAGGACGTTGGCAGACCGCTGGGACTCTCCGATTCTAGGACGCTGGATTCGACTCCATGCAGTGAAGTAGATTGGGATGGGAGAGTCTCTAGCGTGTACCTGCTTAGTTTAAAATTTATATAATTACCCGTTAGATTAGTTTATTTACTAACACTAGATATAAGGCATTTAATACTGGTACTAACAAATTATGGAACTTGATTCTGAATTAAATGTTTTATTATTATTATTATTATTATTTAGTTTGCGTATTTTCGTTCGCTTCTCAGTCGGATTGGAAATACCGGCGTTTTTATTTATTTTAAATTGCCCCACACTAGGAATTCCTCATGTATCTTGGATGCGTTTACAAACATACAAAGTCACATACTCAAACAGTCACAACTAGTAGTAACCCGGAACAACTAGTAGGCCATACAAATATTTGTTCCGTGTGGGAATCGAACCCGCGAGACGCAGCGCAGCAGCCGATCGCTCAACCACTGCGCCAACTGTGTTGTCGTTGTCGTATGTTAGCAGTGTTTGGTGTCATCGTGCTACTTACTTACCTACCCGCTAGTATTATTGTTTGACTTGGCTATTGTTTACGGACTCGATTCTTTGCTTCACTAATTTGACTCGGCTTGTGTATTGGATTTTGAGGAATTGTTTTCACAACTGGAGAAGAATCGTGATCGTGCTTTGGTGCGGTCACATCGTGGGACAGCGACACAGCTATAAATTGCCTTTCAAAAAAATTCAAGGTTGCAGCCCTGGATTGTACACAAAGAAATTCATGGAAAGAAAAATGCGATCAAGAGAAATCAAAGAAAAATGCCGAAAGAGAAAACTATCGTTGGACAAAAATAGATCAAGCAAAAAACGAAAAGTTACTGGACCTGATGAAAGTTACGATCGGCTAGAATTAGAGCCTGATATTCTTTCAGAAATATTTGAAGAAAAGAAAAAAAATCTCTCTTAATTAGACCAATCAAAAAACGAGAGTTCAAGAGCTTGAACGCAGTACAATTGGTCACAGTGAGAATGAATTGTGGGCAGTAGAAAGACGCAAGCGCATAGCGGCGTCAAATTTTAGCAAAGTTTGCAAGCTGCGGAAAAAAACCTTAGTTGCAGGCAGGAATATTAAAGCCACTTTTGTACTCGCAATTCAAAGGCACTCTTGCAACTTATTATGGTAAAGATAAAGAAGACGAAGCAATAAAGCAATTTTCAGAAGAATCTGGACTGTCCGTTCTCAAATGTAGGTTATTCGTCGGCAGAAGTAAAAGTTTTTTAGCTGCAAGTCCTGATGGACGGACGGTTTATCTCGACTTCCGGCAAAACTACAAGTCCTATAGAAAAAGTTAAATGGCAAAGTTGTAGGTAATAAATAAATCTACAACTTTTGGATTTACACTTTTTGCACATAACCTCAAAATTTAAGTGAAAAATTGTAATAACCGAGTTTTTGGTTTTTTATTTTTATCTTTTACAAAACACTTCTTTTTACAAAATTTGGTGAAAACACCTTTTTATGCCCCAAACACACTGTATTTTTTTAAATTTAATATGTGTGTTTTTGTCACCTTATTTTGACTTAATATCGAAAAAGCGAAAGGTATTTCATAGAGTAGTGGTAGTGAGGAAGGGGCTAGGAGAGTCTAGGCCTTACTACCTGTTATTTCGTAGCATCTGTAAAAACCGTTAGTCAGTATTCGAGATACAGGGCAGTGAACAACATCGTTCATAAAAATACACGTGCAGGTTGAGTTACTTCAAGGGGATTGTGACAAATTTACTTTAGTAAGAAATACAACTTCAACAACAAAAAATAAGTAAGTAGGTATCTCATCATCAAGTAAAAATTATATGCAGGAAAGGTAATCTGAACAGAGACAATTCTGGAATCGATGAATTATTAAGACACCCAAACACACAGCAATACGTTGTCCTGCGATTATTACACATTTTTCATTCATTTAGCGGTGCCGAAAAGCCGTGACGCGCGAACCTCGTGCGGTGTTAGCCCCGACTGGCGCACTGAGAAACGGGTCGAGATTTTGTTTAAGTGGGCGTGCGGCGACGCATAGATACTATGGCGCACACATACAAGCCGCGCGCGGTGCGTTTGTATGAAGATAACTTACTTCCCCTCTTTATACTATGCTAACACCGTGCCTCTTACACCTGTAGTAGGAGGTATATTTCGATTTGCAATTTTTTTGTTTATCAATGTAACATGTAGAATAATCTTATGTTTTTCGAGTAATTAATGTGTAAATTTAAATAAATAGCTTAAATTAGTTTTTTGCATTTTCTGAGAAAATTTACTTATATATTTTGAGGGGTTATGAGAGAGGGGTCTCAGGGCAACCACAGTTAGTATACGGTAAAGTTTAATAGGTAAATCACAGGGGGTTTCAGAACCCTGATGTTCGGTAACAATAGCACGATTATTATTATTATCCAAGACACGGGCACGTGGCGATGGCGCGACGACTTGCGCACGCACGCACGGGTCTGCGTCTGCGCGGTAAGCGAGTGTGTCGCGGTTGTCGCGCCACGCCGCGGGTTGTAACGGCCGTGCGAGAGTGAGACCAACATTGTTGTCTCACTCTATGTATCGCGGCGGCAAACGACCGCGAGAGGCTCTGATTGGCCGGCACGGTTTGAGGGTTGCTATAGGGTGAATTTTTGATTTGAATTAGTCAAAATAAGGTGACAAAAATACGTTTTGAATAAAAAAATACAGTGTGTTTGGGACATAAAAGGTAAGTTTTCACCAAATTTTGTAAAAAAAAAAGAGTTTTGTAAAAGATAAAATAAAAAACCAAAATCTCGGTTATTTCAATTTTTCACATTAATTTTGAGGTTATGTGAAAAAAGTGTAAATCCAAAAGTTGTAGATCTTTTTATTACCTACAACTTTGCCATTTGACTTTTTTCTATCATATACATATGTATATGTATATAATAGCCATATTCATGAGGATAGACTATACGGGAAAGGGATATTCCTGCTTCGGGAACGGGAACAAACGGGATATTCGCGTACGACGTCGCGGGCAAAGGGTAGTAATATTTTTAGTAATATGTTTTTAGTTTGTTTGGTTGAACGCGCTAATCTCAGGAACTACTGGTTCGAATTGAAAATCTTTTTTAGTGTTGGATAGTTTAGTTGGATAGCCCATTTATCGACGACGGGGGCTATTTAACATCACGTTACGACCAATAAGAGCGGAGCATCAATTAAAAATAATGTAAAAACGCAGATGAAGTTGCGCGGGTCAGCTAGTTGGATATACTTCTATAGTATGTGCAAGTCTTCCAGTACTCCAGCCAAAGACAGTCAAAAGCTCACTATGTTCTTTAACTACCTGTCAGTTCAAGAACATAGCGTGGTTGGGTCACTAAGAATCTGACAGGACGTGGACGTCATGTAGATATCCACTTTCAAAGGAAAAGGATAAGAGCGCGGCCGAGCGCGCGCGAGCACGAGCACGAGCACGAGCACGAGCACGAGCACGAGCACGAGCACGCACCTGCGCCGCGCGGAGCCGCTCGCCGCGCGCCAGGGCCGCGAAGCGCCGCCCCACCTCGCGCGGCTGTAACACAACACAACACTACACCACCCGAGCGTCGAGCGCGCTGACACCCGCGCACCGCACCAGCAGGTACTCACGTCCAGCGCGTCGCCGTCCACGCTGCCGTCGCTGAGGAAGCTGTAGAGCTCGCCGGGGCGCGGCGCGGCGTCCTGCTCGGGCGGCTCGTCGGCGCCGCAGGCCGGCTTGGGCGCTGCCAGGCGGCCCGTCAGCTCCTTCTGGATGTTGTCGATCGTGTTCTGCATCCCCTGGATCCGCTCCTGCAGCCGCTCCTGGAAACGACAGAGCGGAGAGCGGTGAGCGCCGCGGGCGGCGGGCGGCGCGCAGGTCGGTCATGAGGCGCGCGATGGTGCCGGTGTTGACTCACCTTCTCGGCTCGCATGTCGAGGAGGACGGCCATCTGCTTGGCCAGCTCGTCGTCCTGGGCTCGGGCTCGGTCGCGCGCGGCGCCGAGCGCGGCGTCGGCCCGGGCGCGCGCGTCGCTCTCGGCGCGCAGGTCGGTCATGAGGCGCGCGATGGTGCCGGTGTTGACTCACCTTCTCGGCTCGCATGTCGAGGAGGACGGCCATCTGCTTGGCCAGCTCGTCGTCCTGGGCTCGGGCTCGGTCGCGCGCGGCGCCGAGCGCGGCGTCGGCCCGGGCGCGCGCGTCGCTCTCGGCGCGCAGGTCGGTCATGAGGCGCGCGATGGTGCCGGTGTTGACTCACCTTCTCGGCTCGCATGTCGAGGAGGACGGCCATCTGCTTGGCCAGCTCGTCGTCCTGGGCTCGGGCTCGGTCGCGCGCGGCGCCGAGCGCGGCGTCGGCCCGGGCGCGCGCGTCGCTCTCGGCGCGCAGGTCGGTCATGAGGCGCGCGATGGTGCCGGTGTTGACTCACCTTCTCGGCTCGCATGTCGAGGAGGACGGCCATCTGCTTGGCCAGCTCGTCGTCCTGGGCTCGGGCTCGGTCGCGCGCGGCGCCGAGCGCGGCGTCGGCCCGGGCGCGCGCGTCGCTCTCGGCGCGCAGGTCGGTCATGAGGCGCGCGATGGTGCCGGTGTTGACTCACCTTCTCGGCTCGCATGTCGAGGAGGACGGCCATCTGCTTGGCCAGCTCGTCGTCCTGGGCTCGGGCTCGGTCGCGCGCGGCGCCGAGCGCGGCGTCGGCCCGGGCGCGCGCGTCGCTCTCGGCGCGCAGGTCGGTCATGAGGCGCGCGATGGTGCCGGTGTTGACTCACCTTCTCGGCTCGCATGTCGAGGAGGACGGCCATCTGCTTGGCCAGCTCGTCGTCCTGGGCTCGGGCTCGGTCGCGCGCGGCGCCGAGCGCGGCGTCGGCCCGGGCGCGCGCGTCGCTCTCGGCGCGCAGGTCGGTCATGAGGCGCGCGATGGTGCCGGTGTTGACTCACCTTCTCGGCTCGCATGTCGAGGAGGACGGCCATCTGCTTGGCCAGCTCGTCGTCCTGGGCTCGGGCTCGGTCGCGCGCGGCGCCGAGCGCGGCGTCGGCCCGGGCGCGCGCGTCGCTCTCGGCGCGCAGGTCGGTCATGAGGCGCGCGATGGTGCCGGTGTTGACTCACCTTCTCGGCTCGCATGTCGAGGAGGACGGCCATCTGCTTGGCCAGCTCGTCGTCCTGGGCTCGGGCTCGGTCGCGCGCGGCGCCGAGCGCGGCGTCGGCCCGGGCGCGCGCGTCGCTCTCGGCGCGCAGGTCGGTCATGAGGCGCGCGATGGTGCCGGTGTTGACTCACCTTCTCGGCTCGCATGTCGAGGAGGACGGCCATCTGCTTGGCCAGCTCGTCGTCCTGGGCTCGGGCTCGGTCGCGCGCGGCGCCGAGCGCGGCGTCGGCCCGGGCGCGCGCGTCGCTCTCGGCGCGCAGGTCGGTCATGAGGCGCGCGATGGTGCCGGTGTTGACTCACCTTCTCGGCTCGCATGTCGAGGAGGACGGCCATCTGCTTGGCCAGCTCGTCGTCCTGGGCTCGGGCTCGGTCGCGCGCGGCGCCGAGCGCGGCGTCGGCCCGGGCGCGCGCGTCGCTCTCGGCGCGCAGGTCGGTCATGAGGCGCGCGATGGTGCCGGTGTTGACTCACCTTCTCGGCTCGCATGTCGAGGAGGACGGCCATCTGCTTGGCCAGCTCGTCGTCCTGGGCTCGGGCTCGGTCGCGCGCGGCGCCGAGCGCGGCGTCGGCCCGGGCGCGCGCGTCGCTCTCGGCGCGCAGGTCGGTCATGAGGCGCGCGATGGTGCCGGTGTTGACTCACCTTCTCGGCTCGCATGTCGAGGAGGACGGCCATCTGCTTGGCCAGCTCGTCGTCCTGGGCTCGGGCTCGGTCGCGCGCGGCGCCGAGCGCGGCGTCGGCCCGGGCGCGCGCGTCGCTCTCGGCGCGCAGGTCGGTCATGAGGCGCGCGATGGTGCCGGTGTTGACTCACCTTCTCGGCTCGCATGTCGAGGAGGACGGCCATCTGCTTGGCCAGCTCGTCGTCCTGGGCTCGGGCTCGGTCGCGCGCGGCGCCGAGCGCGGCGTCGGCCCGGGCGCGCGCGTCGCTCTCGGCGCGCAGGTCGGTCATGAGGCGCGCGATGGTGCCGGTGTTGACTCACCTTCTCGGCTCGCATGTCGAGGAGGACGGCCATCTGCTTGGCCAGCTCGTCGTCCTGGGCTCGGGCTCGGTCGCGCGCGGCGCCGAGCGCGGCGTCGGCCCGGGCGCGCGCGTCGCTCTCGGCGCGCAGGTCGGTCATGAGGCGCGCGATGGTGCCGGTGTTGGCGTCCAGCTCGCGCTCCTTGGCGGCGGCGGCGGCGCGCAGCTCGTCCAGGCACGCGGCGTCGGCGTCGCGCTGCTGGCGGTGCTGCTGCTGCTCGTCGGCGAGGCTGGCGCGCAGAGTGTCGGCGGCGCGGCTGAGAGAGCGGAGCTCGGTGCGCAGCTCGCCGCTCTCCTGCGCGCTCGCTTCCAGCTGTTTCTGACCTTCGAGCTTCTCCTTTTCCAGCTGACCCACACATTCTTTTAAAGAATTTATTTCCGTCTCCATTTCTTGCGCATGCTATGACAAAAAACTGAATTGAGAAAGTGTCCGGAAACCCCTTAATATATATTTATGTAAAAATCGGACAAGTGCGAATGTAACTCGACAGGAGCGGATTCCGTGATATAAATAAATAGGTAGGTTCCTAAGATATTGCCCAAGAACAAGGTACCTATGCCTATAATAATAGATACTTTTTTTTTTAATCTTATTTTATTTAAAGGGTTTTTTCTTTATAAAATAAGTCACCCCGATGATTGAATACAAATTATTATCTATGTCTAAGTATTAACCTACCCGCAACCTTACACCCATAATAATAATAATAAAGTAAAAATAATAATATGATAAAGTGTTCTTGCCTCATTCGATAGTGGTGAAGCTAGAACGCTATTATAGAAACCTACATTATAGCTATTGACAAAAGCTTGACATCTTTGGACTCCAACACGAATACACTCCGACAGGATATAATGTAGGTACGTCTTCTACAACTCCACAGACAACGCAATTGGGTGAATCAACTTTGCGCATCATGAATCCGAAACTATTGAGCAGTATGTGTCCGGATCGGAGCCTCAAAGCCGTCACCACTTCTTGTCGAGTCATCCCACCCTCGCTGAACCAAAGAGTCCGTGGCAGAGATGGTTGAATCATCCTGTACCAAATACCTTTTGTTAACGACCTTTTATCAAAATATTCTGACCAAGATTGAATACATCTATCTCTAACTCAGGGTAAAAGCTCGGTATGCCAAGGAGAATATGAATAAATTTCACCATCTGGCCCGGCTTCGTTTGCTAAACGATCAACCACTTCGTTGCCCTCTATTCCAACGTGGGAAGGGATCCATTGCAATATAACTGTTTTATCTTTAGTAACAAAATCAGTAATGGCTCTTAATATAGTATAAGCTAGTGGAAGCCCCCTAACAGACAGGGAACTTGTGCATCTCATCAGATGGAGAAGAGCACTTTTCGAGTCAGTGAAAATGACAAACCGATCGCCGTCCAATGACTCGATATAGGCCAAAGCTTCAGCAATAGCGATTAGCTCTAAGTGCATTATTGACACTTTTGATATTAATTTAAATTAAAAAAAAAAGCGTTTATTTGTGAATCATAAAAGGCTGCGCCACAGAAATTCTTCCCTCTAGAACCGTCCGTGTACACACAGTAAAAACCAGACTAAAGTGCATTTAGGGACTCACAACATATCGATCTTAAATTATATACATGTAGGAAATGGTACATCTCCCTAGGTAACATCAGCCATGATATTGGAACTACAGTGGGCGTACTATGGGAAGTGTTGGTTACTGCTCAATAGAAATACTGTTTGCTTTTAAATCAAATTATAATTCACTCTCGAACTCACTACAACAATATTCTAACTCACTCAATAATTCCGCAATAGGTACACAGCTCCAGCTTACGAAACGCGCGGCGGTTCCTAGACATGTTCACTGCTCGATCGCCACCAGTAGACTGCCGTTGCAAACTCAGCTTCGATCGAGCACGACGTTCTAGACTACGTCGAACGCCACTAGCTGGCGTTTGCGTCTCGATTGTTCAATCGACTAACGTGTTTCCGACATACATTATAACAGTGTTTAGGTTTATCTACTGAATCTAAATAAGGTTTTACAATACCTGATAAGTCCGTATTGCTAACCCAAGTAGTCATGGAGAACATGCCCATTTTATTATTACAGTACAAATTATGTTCTTTTCTAAGAACATCGTGAGACAAAACTAAAAGAGGTTTTTTCTTTTTCCTCCAATACGCATTATTGTAGCAAAGACTATGCAACTTATCCAGAATGTCTCTTACAGGGAAATCAAAACATTTTGACTTTAAATATAATTTACCAGCTAAGTATCGGCGACGAACAAAAAGGGGAGGTAACATAACATTAATTCGGATTCCATCACGTGAATCGACGTGCTTTTGATGAATCCACCTACTAACCGCATGCAAATGTTTTGTAATCTGTCCAGTTTTGTCAAATGTGTGTCTGCACTATTATCCAGTACAAAGCTACCAAAGTCAATACGACTGCGAATGAGTGAAATGTACAGTCGTCTTAAATGGTTGGGATGTATTCCCCATCCAGGCCCCGCCAAAACCTTAAAAATATTAATAAGTTTTAGTACTCGTTCACGGACCTCATTAATATGTTTCTTCCATCGAAGACCCTTGTCCAGCCACACTCCTAAGTACTTCACATGGTCTACCAACTCTAACAAGGTCCCGTTTAATCGCACTTCTATAGTAGGCCTACAATAACCCCTACTAAACCAACAGATCTTACTTTTAGCGGGAGAAATGTCTAAACCTACATGCGTTAACAAGTTATTGATTATATCAAGACTAGATTGGATCTTGCGTTGCCCGTCACTAACAGAAGAGCACTGTACGTAAATGGCGAAATCATCCGCGTACTGAGATATAAATGTTGTTCTGCAATTTTCTACAAATTTCCAACGTTATTATATTAAATAAAAGTTGAGATAACGGATCGGCCTGAGCCAACCCACCTCCAGAATGTCTACTAACACAGTTATTCCTAAATCTTATCTTGAGTACTCTTCTGTGAAAAAAACTCCATAAATATTTACAGATGCGTGCTCCTACTTTAAGATTATCCAAAACATTGATTAAATCAGTGTTATTTACGTTGTTATCAGCATTATTTATATCCAAAAAACAAGCTATTGTAGAACAACCCTCGGAAAAGCCTGTTTGTATTGTGGAGATTAAGCAACTGAGGCCGTCTAGACACGATCTACCCCTACGAAAGCCAACTGTGTTCACGGAAAACGTGTTGTTTTTTTCCAAGAACTATTCCAGTCTTCTAAATAAAACATAGTGAAAGATTTTGCAAATGCATGAAAGCAAGGATATGGGTCGGAGTGAAGAAACGTTACTAGGGTCGCGACCAGGTTTTGGAATTGGTATAATACAAATGTCGCGCCACTGAGAGGGAACAAAACTGTGTTCAAAAAAGTTATTAAATAAAGTAAGTAATAAAGATTTACCTACATCAGGTAAATTCTTAATCATAGAATAGGATATATCATCTAATCCAGGAGATGTATCCTTAGACTTGATACATTTATCTAGCTCCTGTATGGAGATCTCACTATCTAATATAGGGTTACTATGGTGGACCGTAGGAGTCGAAGGGGACACATAATCTGGGGTTAGAGAGTTTACAAGATTTGTAGCACTTTGGGCGTCTACAAAATGTCTAGGCGAAGGGTAACCTTTCACCCCACCGACCGTGTCTCCACGTTGCCGTCGTGGTGGGGCTTGCGTGTCTCAGTGATCTTGGGGGCTTTGCCGGTAGAGCCACTCATGCCGGAAGGTCCCAAGTGAGAGACCAGACCAAGAGAGACACAAGAGGGGCACACCGTTCGGAGACTTGAGCAGTGTTCGGGTCCTCGGACGGTGTGCGTCTCATTGGCTTGCTCGCTGCTCTCTGGTACGCGTCTGATCATCAGACGTGACTGTGAGGGCAGCGAGCAAGCAGTGAGAGAGAGGGAGAGAGGAGGGGAGAAAGGGACCGCACCCTCAAAAAGGAAACCCATGGACAGCACTGCAAGAGATATTTTACCCCAGGGCGGTCCGGACTGCACAGCAGTTCGGGAATCCGCCACGCCTCGTGCGTCAAGCCCCTCGTATTCTGGGGGGGGCAACGTTGCTATCCACCATCCGATTGCCGATGGCAACAAGGGCCGAGGAGGCCCCAGTCACCATGACTGGGGCCAGGATGCTGGAGATCCCTGGAGCAGATAGCGGTCCGGCCGCGGACGCTCTAGCCGAAAGGCTTAGGACGTCCTTGAGCGCGGATGACGTCCGAGTGTCCAGGCCTACGAAGTGCATAGACATGCGCATCTTGGGCCTGAACGACTCCGTCACGGAGGAGGAGGTGTTGGCCGCCGTCGTCAGGACGGGGGGGTGCTCTGCAGAGGAGGTGAAGGCGGGCACCATCCGTCCTGACAACACGGGCATGCGAACCGTTGTGGTGAGCTGCCCCGTGTCGGCGGCCAAGAAAATTTCGGAGAGGATTGGTGGGCTGGGTCTCCGCGCAGGTGAAACTGCTGGAGCCCAGACCTCTGAGGTGCTTCCGTTGCCAAGTTGGCAACCACGTCGGAGCACTCTGCACCTCGGAGGTGGACCGCAGTGACCACTGCTTCCGCTGTGGTCAGCCCGGTCACAGGGCCGGCTCGTGCGACGCCGCGCCGCACTGCTTCGCATGTGCGGCAGCTGGCAAGCCGGCCGATCACTGGGCTGGGGGCAAAGCCTGCGGTCCACCCGCCAGGGCCGGGTCGAGGAGAAACCCTCCTCCACCGCCGCCGCCGCCGCCGTCGCTTCCGCTGCAGCCGCCGCCACCGTCGCCGCCGCTGCAACTGCTCGGGAGGGGGCTGGAATGGAGTGCCAGTAATGGCCCCATTTCGCCTCCTTCAGACGAATATTAGTCGCTGCGCCTCTCAGGAACTGACGCTCCTGAGCAAGGCGCAGTGATTGATGCCTGCGGACAGCGAGCAATGGGTAGCTCGCTGTCCTCAGATCAGGCTAGAGTCGACGGCGCGTTTCACTCCAAACGCGCCGGAAAGAGCAGTCAGCAACGGAGACGGGGCCCGCCAGGGCCAGAGTCTGCCAGGGTTGCGGAATATGTTCGAAAGAGTTACCGCGGCTCTGGAAAGAAAGGCACTAGGAGGACTAAGGGTGGGTTTTAGTCAGTAAAAGTATGACACTCCCTGCCGCTCCACCCAGAGCGGGAGGGGTCATTTGATCATTTCCCATCCTCTAAAAAAAAAAAAAAAAAGGGTAACCTTTCAGCCATCTCATTTTGCGCCACATATCACTAGCCGTTGTAGTGTGGTCAATTGAGGAACAAAAATTTTGTCAGTTGTCTCGCTTAGCCTGACGGATTAGCCTTTGTGATATATTTATGCGACTGTTAAGAGTATCGAGGTTCTGGGGAGAGGGATTACGTCTAAATTGGGATAATGAAAGCCTACGTTGAGCCACAGCATGTGATAGTTTTGCAGTCATAAGTCATAAGTCATAAGTCATAAGTCATAAGTCATATATTCATTTGTTAACATAGGTACAATAAATAGGTGTTACAAAAAAATTTGAAGCGCGCTATGTTATACCCGAAGGTGTACAAAAATTTAAAGAGGTACTTAATTCCTAATTAATAATTCATTATGACAAAAAACAAAGAAAAAAATATAAATGTCAAAATCTAAGTCAAAAAAAAAAAAAAAAAATATAATAATAATAATACAAAATGTCACGTGCAATGTTAAATTAATCTAATTGAAAGAAAAATTTATAAATGTCAAATGGAAAAATCAAAAAACAATGTCAATAAAGAATAATACATAATTAAATAATACAAAATGTCATGTGCAAAGTCAAATTAATGGAATTAAAATTAATAATAATATTCATGCAAGGTCAATGAGTACCAATTCAGGTCAAAAAAACAGTCATTACATTTTGTCTGTCAAAAATTCGGAAATGCTGTAATATGCTTTAATCAATAGCAAAGATGTAAGTCTTTTCTTAAATAAGAGAATGTTTAATTCTTTAATTGAACTTGGTATATGGTTATAAATAATTGGTGCCATACAAAAAACACTTTTTCGCATCAATGCTGTATGTGACCTTCTTACACACAAGTTGTTATTCTGTGGTCGAGTTCGTGTGTTATAAAATGTCGTTCTTGTAAACAGGTCTGGATTCGCCTTAACAAACACAGCTACCTCAAAAATATATAAGCACGGAAGTGTCAATAATTTATATTTGATAAAGAATGGCTTACAAGAATCTAAACTGTGGAGTCTGAACATTGACCTAATGCACCTTTTTTGTGCTTTAAAAACGATTTCCCTGTTGGTTGAGTTACCCCAGAAAATTACACCATACCTCAATACTGAACTCACCAAACCATGATATGCAGTGACTAAAGCATCGACGTTAATCACTGGGGTCAGTTTAAATAGTGCATAGGCTGATTTGCTAATTCGTTTAGTTAGCTCCTTGGTGTGTTCTTTCCAGTCTAATTTTTTGTCAATTGTTAAACCTAGGAATTTTGAAGTATCTACTTGTGTTATAATTTTATTGTTATAGCATACTGTCATATTTGGATTCGCACGTTGGCTAAACATCATTAATTTCGTCTTATCAATATTTATTTTAAGATTATTATTATCTAACCATTTCACTATGGAGGTTATTGTCTGAGTGACAATGTCTTTGTGGTTTCGATCATCAGTACTCTTAATGGTGACAGTACTGTCGTCAGCAAACAGTGACATAGGGTGACTTGTTACTTTTGGCAGATCATTTATATATAGTATAAACAGCGGGGGGCCTAAGACGCTGCCCTGGGGTACACCATAAGCAACTGTGCGATGATTAGACTTATAGGTGCGTTGGCAATAAGTTTTGGGATCTATATCAGTTACTTCAACGTACTGTTTCCTGTTCCGCAAGAATGAACTTATTAAACTGAGGATATTCCCTCTAACCCTTTGCAACCGGGAGTTCAAAAACTCGCATAGATCAGTAAAAACTTAGTAAACGTTTTGAAACTGTTCAAAGATTCTGAAAAAAATACTGAAAAAAATCTCAAGAAAGCTGGTCTTCAGCAATCAGACCCTCACATACGTGAGTTTCAGGAATAATTTGCTACTCGCACAATCGTGAGTATATGTAAATAATTAATGATTTAGTTCGAATAAATGAAATAATTAACACAAATTCAAATAAAATATGATGATTTATGTTATCTTATTACTTTAATCAGTCTTCATTACAAAAAAAACAACAATTATTTATAAAATCATGTAAGTAAACAAAAAAAATGCCTTCTTAATTTCTATGATGAATTATATAAACCATAATTACTTCAACAATCAGCGAGATCTTAAATTTTTGAGATCGACATATTATTGTGTACTTATGATAAATCTTAAAACAATTTTTATCACGAGATAAGCATAAATACACGTACATGCATTTATCACACCTAATTTTTGAACGACTGCTGCAGGTTTCCAACCTACAGGTCCTCGGTGCTTTTATGTCGTCGCTGGAGGGAAAATGCTCATACCCATCATATCGTTTTTCTGCTGACGGTCTATTCGCTGGTCTATATATTTTATAGTCGCGACGAGGAGGTGATAAGTGGTCATCATCTTCACTATCCCTTCGAGCTCTACTTGGTGTACAAGATAAGCCATCTGCCGCATCCATACGGAAATCGAGTAACAACGAGTAACAATTATGCAAGGAAAGACACGAGACCTGTGTCTTTCCTTGCATAATTGTTACTGTTGCAGTCGTTTCTGAACAGCCTCCAAGAGTTTACCAGCGCAAGGTCAAAAAAGTGCGTCAACACTTTTAGGGTACATTTTTTGTTTTGATGAAAGTCCTGTAATACTCCATCTGTTGATCCAGGACATCAACTCCTCCCATATGTTGGTTATAATTTTTTACTATTTGTGGAGCAGTTACGTCAACGTACCGTCTTATGGTTTTATCCCACCTTTTTACAAGTGTTGTCGCAGCGGAGCCAGAACACTTGGATGCAAGTAATACGGATTTATTATCTTTCCACTTTACTATTGTAGTAGGTTCGCAAACAAACTGTTGGCTTTCACCACGAGTCATTTGAGAATCCGTTTTAAATTTTACTGTAGCTCGGTCAGGTATACGATTTAGCATTATTGTCCCCGTAGAATGCAGATTTAACTTGCTCATTTCTTCAATCAAAGGAACGTTGGTGAAATATTTATCGTGGTAAACACAGCTACCAGGGGGAATCCTTTTAGCTAGATGTAAGATTACCGAAGGACCGAGACCGAGATTCGTATCACCAAACAACGTCCTTGCACCTCTGTATGTGTCGAAATCTAACACCTTCCTTCACTAGTTGTGAGGACAAAGTTTTTAAACCCCACAGGTCTAGGTTTGTTCTTTACTACCTGACGAAGTTGACAGCGGCCTGTAAATGGTATCATCTGCTCATCTTCTTTCTTCATCTTCATGGTCACCATCGGAGAGATCTTGGCAAGCCAATTCATCAAAAAGAGTATTTGTTTGAAAATCAAAGTCTTCGTCGTCGAAGTCTTCAATCTTCGATAGATTTCCGTCCACTAATTGATCTAATATTGCTTCATCCGTCATTCGGACCCCTAATAAAAAGAAAAAAAAAACCATTTTAACACTGTATTATGATCAAAATAACAAATAAAATAGAAAATAACAAATGCAACAACATCACGTGTTACGACCGATGTTACATGATTGTGCGTGTTCAATTTTGACAGAAAATAATTACGAAACTTATGCTTCAATTTGCAAAAACTTAATGAGTAAACCTAAAGACACTCGTATTTAATCAGAAAACATCAAATTATATCAAATATTCCAATACAATTACTAAAAATCGATCTACTTACGTGCGGGAGCGCCGGGATCAAAAAACGCAGCCATCCCTCAACCGGCTTTCGACGAACTGACAGGAAGAAACAGGCGCGCAGAGTGCAAAACTATTTTTTATCTCATTCGTTACTAGACTCACGAAAGATCGACACCGGTTGCGTCCGCATAAGTTGTTTAAATTTTTGCTTAGAATTTTGTTAAGTCGAAACTCACGATCAGTTTAACTCGGGTGGAAAGGGCTAATACCGTACGCATCCAGTTTATTGAGCAAGATATTGTGATCGACATAGTCAAATGCCTGAGTCATGTCACAATAAATTGAACAAACAGCTATTCTTTTGTCAACATTCGTAATGACATTGTTCAAAAAATCATATATTGCCATATTAATGGTTTTATTTTGTCGGAATCCTTTTTGTTCATCGGTTAATATGTTACTTTTATATAGATATTTAAAGATTTGAATATAAATATATTTTTCAAATATCTTCGATATTATTGGCACAAGCGCTATGGGTCTATAAGACTCCACGCATTGCTTGTCATTTTTTTTAAATAATGGTTTAATTACAGCTGTCTTTAGGTTGGTTGGGTAAGTACCATGTGATATGCACAGATTGAGAACATAGCTCAAATGTCCACCAATGCAATTTGCTACATGTTTAATTACTTTGGTAGAGATTCCATCATTACCTACACTGCCAGAATTTTTCAAAGCTTTAATTATAGCAATAATGTCATTTTCATTGCTCGGTGCCATAAACATCGAGCTACTATTCTTTTCTATGTTTGAAGTCACTTGTATTCCGCAATTCGTTATAGGTTTTATTTTATCAACAAAGTAGTCGTTAAATGCGGTCGCTATATCAGGTGGATGTGTCACTATTTTGTCGCCTATTTTAATGCTACGGATTAAATTATTATTGGGCATATTTAATTTAGTTTGGTTAATTATTTCCCACGTAGTTTTCGATTTGTTAGACGATGATTTGATCTTGTAGTTATTCTGAGCACGTTGCGTTAATTTAATTATTTTAGTATAAACTGCTGAGTATTTTTTAAAGGTTTTTTTGTCTTGCTCATTGTTATACAGTCTGCAACGCCATAAGAGAGCTCTTTTTTTCCTGCTGCATGTTTTGATACCTCGGGAGACCCATCGAGGTCTTTTATGTAATCTTATAGTAATACGCTTAAAGGGAAAACATAGGTTATATAAAAGGGTAAATGTCTCCAAAAAAATATTATAAGCTGTGTTCGGATCATCAACCTGACATATTTCCGAAAAGGAAACACTTTGCAAACATTCCCCAAATTTATTCAAGTTAACTAAATTATAGTCACGGCGTTTGATATACCAATGATTCACTATACACATTCTTCTGGTTGGAACCTTGAGTATTTGGCAGGTGTGATCAGAAAGAGCAAAATCAATTACGTCACAGCTGCACTTCCTACCTAGATTATGCGCAAAAATGTCTATGCATGTGTTACTAGACAGTCTCGTGGGCTGATTAGTTGCCAATTTGAAATTAAAATTGAGTAAAATGCATTCTAGTTCTAAAGTGACATTATTACGTCTCAAAATATTAATGTTAAGATCACCACATATTACAACATTTCGCTTATTTCTCTTTGTTATTAATTGACACAATTTATACAGTTGCTCAAAAAAACAGGTCAAATTGCTTGCCATTGGAACTCTGTAGATGCAGATTACAATGGTACCAGTATGAGTCAATTCTATAGCGCAACATTCGAAAGTGCTACTTATTGCTATGTTCCGAACTTCAGGAATTTCTTTCCAATGGTGTCCCTTTTTTATCAAGATACATGAACCCCCTCTTTTCGTATCTTTCCTGCTGTAACAAGTAGCTAGATTATAGTTCGGGATTGAGAGGTACTGTTCATAGCCAGCCATCATGAAATGTTCCGTTATGCAAATTACATCAACGTCTACATTTTTGGTCATGAGTTCCTCTAAACACACAGAGAATGCGTCAGCTTTATTTAAAAGTCCTGCAATGTTTTGATGTAGTATGTTTATATAGGTATCATAGAAAAAACTGTGTGTCCAATTGTTGACTATCGGGTATTATGTCACCATCTGTCATTAATAAGCCGTATTTTTTAATACCATCGATAAACTCATCAATATCCTTGAAAATTATCTGGATTCCATGATTATTTACTGATCCCAGTTTGGTAAACATTGTCGAATCAAATGCTAGATTTTTGTTCGAGTCCAAAAAATATGCATGCTCATAAGTCAATGTGTCAAGATACAGTAAGTTATTTAAATGCTCAATTCTCCAATTATACATATTTCTTTGGCAACTGCAGTTAAATGTCGGTGTGCAAATAATGATGTTCGTAAAGTTCACTTTTTGTAAAGTAGCTCGTAGCAGTCCAATACGGTTTCGGAATGAAATCTGACATGGGGTTTTGGTTAAATTTTAAGAACGGGATGAATTTGTCTGCAGCTTCACTCGAAACACTCAAAAATTAGATCCTTAGTCTTTTTAAGATCATTCGGCAAACATGAATTACAAAATTTTTGTTCTAAATGCTTTTTAAATGAAGTCCAGTCGGCTTTGCCAAAGTTTCTTTTAATAATGGAGGGGAGATCTGACGAACATTATGTTGATATTTAAATTATTAGGTGGTCGCTGCCTAGATTTTCATTTAAAACGGTCCAATTGAGATTCAACGCAATATTTGTGGACACTAAAGATATATCAGGGGAAGACTGTTGTAAGTTATTGTCAACTAGACGAACTCGCGTATGTGTACCATCGTTCAAAGAAAAAAAATTGCTGTCTATAAGCGAGTCGTGAATAAGCGTGCCTCTGTGGTCAGTTTTATAAGACCAACTGACGTGATGGGCATTAAAGTCACCTAAAATTAATGTCTTGGAAGGCCATAACGATAACAGACTATCCCAATCTTGCTGAGTGATTACGATTCTAGATGGGCAATAGACAGACACAATATTTTCAAACGGATCACAATTAAATAACTGCACGCACACTACCTCAATACCGATATTATTCACATAAACGCGTCGCAGCTGCGCTTTAATAGATTTGTGTACAATGATAGCTACACCGCCGTATGAGTCATCCCGGTCCGCGCGGTAAACAACATAATCATTAACTTTAAAATTACTTTCGGGTTCGAGCCATGTCTCACTAAGGGCCGCAATATGAACTTTTTCCTGACATAACAGTTGATTAAACGATGCTAGCTTAGGCCGGATACTTTGGGCATTCCACTGAAGAATATTTAGGTAATTTAATATATTTGTTAGCCATCACAACTTATAAAATTTTATCCACGGCCATTCTGAAATAAAACTCGCAGACACTACCGTTAACCATTTTAGGCACAATTGGTATATACACCTTACTTTAGAAATTAAGTTAGTCTTTTTGAGGTAGATGACTTCCTTTATTCTCGAGCACAACTCATTAAAAGATGGACATTCATCGTTATCCGCTCCATCACCGGATACTTGCTCGGGTGCAGGCGTGTCTGAGTTCCAACACATCCAGTCGTCGTTGTGAGGGTCGTCGTTGGCTTT
Source organism: Melanchra persicariae (assembly GCA_947386135.1). Lineage (NCBI taxonomy): Eukaryota > Metazoa > Arthropoda > Insecta > Lepidoptera > Noctuidae > Melanchra > Melanchra persicariae. Next base: position 119,103 of record OX376655.1, on the reverse strand, counting down.
CGAAGACTTTACAGTTTTAGCTTTTGGAAGGTGCTTTTCCTTTGTAACCGCGACAGGAGTCTGTTCCTTGTGGACAATGGCCTTAGTACGGAGATTATGTCAGCATACGTGGAACGAATAGCCTGGGGCTTGCGGGAAACCGTCAGTTACGGGGGGAACGGGATTTTCGGGTGAGACTTAACATGACGTATGCCAATACGCTCACCAAGGCCAAGGAGGCCATCAACCTCGGTGAGCTTGGCATCGTCGGGGGTCTCCGGCTCAGGGTCACCATGACCGGGGCCAGGATGCTCGAGATCCCTGGAGCAGGCAGCGGTCCGGCCGCGGACGCTCTAGCCGAAAGGCTTAGGGCGTCCTTGGGCGCGGATGACGTCCGAGTGTCCAGGCCCACGAAGTGCATAGATATGCGCATCTTGGGCCTGGACGACTCCGTCACGGAGGAGGAGGTGTTGGCCGCCGTCGTCAGGACGGGGGGGTGCTCTGCAGAGGAGGTGAAGGCGGGCACCATCCGTCCTGACAACACGGGCATGCGAACCGTAGTGGTGAGCTGCCCCGTGTCGGCGGCCAAGAAAGTCTCGGAGGGCCGAAGGCTTTTGGTGGGCTGGGTCTCCGCGCAGGTAAAACTGCTGGAGTCCAGACCTCTGAGGTGCTTCCGTTGCCAAGTTGGCAACCACGTGGGAGTACGCTGCACCTCGGAGGTGGACCGCAGTGACCACTGCTTCCGCTGTGGTCAGCCCGGTCACAGGGCCGGCTCGTGCGACGCCGCGCCGCACTGCTTCGCATGTGCGGCAGCTGGCAAGCCGGCCGATCACTGGGCTGGGGGCAAAGCCTGCGGTCCACCCGCCAGGGCCGGGTCGAGGAGAAAACCCTCCTCCACCGCCGCCGCCGCCGCCGTCGCTTCCGCCGCAGCCGCCGCCACCGTCGCCGCCGCTGCCACTGCTCGGGAGGGGGCCGAAATGGAGTGCCAGTAATGGCCCCATTTCGCCTCCTCCAGACGAACTTCAGTCGCTGCGCCTCTCAGGAACTGACGCTCCTGGGCAAGGCGCAGTGACTGACGCCTGCGGACAGCGAGCAATGGGTAGCTCGCTGTCCGATCAGGTCAGGCCAGAGTCGACGGCGCGTTCACTCCAAACGCGCCGTCAGCAACGAGCAGTCAGCAACGGAGACGGGGCCCGCCAGGGCCAGAGCCTGCCAGGGTTGCGGAATTGTTCGAAAGAGTTACCGCGGCCCTGGGAAGAAAGGCACTAGGAGGACTAAGGGTGGGTTTTAGTCAGTAAAAGTCTGACACTCCCTGCCGCTCCACCCAGAGCGGGAGGGGTCATTTGATGATTTCCCATCCTATAAAAAAAAAAAAAAAAAAAAAAAAAGGCTTTCCTGTATGTGCATCCAAACTCGGCCATAATCTCCCTGAGCCTCCTCTCCTTGTTATATATTGGACAAGTCCTGCTGAGTGATATGTGATTGCCCTTACAGTTGACACATGAAAACAATGTTTTTTTAATGGTACTCGTATAATGGAGTGTGCTAGCTAACATGTTGTAAATAATATTTAATTTTATGATTTCCATGTTGTTTAATTGAAGTTCTTTAAACGTAACAGACAGATGTGTTGCTGGGGAGTTTGTTGCGCCACTTCTTCTGCCCAGCTAAAACACTAGGAAGTGGTGACGGGTGGGCGTTTTGGGGGACTGTCTTTATGTAAAATTTGACGTTCAAAAAGTGCTGGCTCTCAGCCTAATTTGAATAAATGACTTTTGATTTTGATTTTGATTTTGAATGAAGTGTCACAATTTTCATGATGCCCACCACACTTAGAACAGATTACATATTTGGACGGGCACATTTTCTAACTATGGCCTAACCTCCAACATTGGGAACATTGGGACACTTGATGAATGTATGGCAAAACTTTTATGCTAATATCACACACACGCACAGACGCAGGCAGATGATCGCCGTCAAAGCAAAGTCGAAGGGTTTCACTGGGGCACCAACCACCTTCACTCCTGTTGCGACGGTCTAGTCTTTTAAATGATAAAAGCTTAGCGGGGGCTGGACATGAAATATTGTTGAGGATCTCGTCATCAGTAAAGTCCAGGTCTACGTCCTTGATAAGGCCATAACACACAGACAGCTGCATCGCCTTCTGGAACCTCCATCCCTTCTCCAAAAGTTTCTCACATATTAAAAGATTCTGGGCAGCCGATTCGCATTCAAATTCGAAACGTATTTTAAAAGGACTTAAATATTTATAGATACATTTATTGGTCTATCTACCTTCAACATTTTTTTTAAGGATTAGTAGTGGCAACTAACGTAAAATCAATACAAAAAATAAAATAATAATTGTATATTGGAACAAAGTTCCTACTAAAAAAAACACCCTGTAGGTATTATTAGTTTATTATTTACTAGCGACCCGCCCCGGCTTCGCACGGGTGCAATGCTGATACTAAATATACTTCAGAATGTCTTTATATACAACGTTCGCAGCTTTTTTGTCATTAGACAAACATAAATAAGCCATTATTTCTCGTTAAAAGTTAAGAATAAATAAAAGCTTTTAAAAATGGTTATTGTGGGTTATCCCTAAGAGATAATCATCGCCAAAGGTATTCAACCTCTAAGGGGGGTACATTATGAGGAGAGCCCTTGATGGTTGGCGCGGCGGAAGCTGTCTTTCTGTCTGGCGGTGAAAGACTCACTGAGGCATGCGGACGATACCACTATACTTGCGTCGAGTGAAGAAGGCATGGCGGATCTACTGAAGCGTATAGAAGTAGAGAGCGCTAAGCTCGGGCTAAAGGTCAACCATGCCAAGACCAAAGTAATGGGGGTAGACCGTGCTCAAGTTCTCCCGAGCTCCAATTCTCTTGACGGGTATCAGAAAGTCGATGAGTTCGTGTATCTTGGATACTACGAGTGAGGGCAGCTGCCGTCAGACTGGTATGACCAATCTGGAAAAAAATTGGAAAAACCGTGGCATCTGAAGGAACACCAAAATACGATTGGTCCATGCACTGGTACTTATTCTCGATCTTTTTGTATGGAGCAGAGATGCTGCATAAAAAGTCGCGAAAACAGAAAGATCGACGCTTTCGAAATGTGGGTTTGGCGAAGACTTCTTCGTATGTAAGTAGGAAAAAGAAGCCACTTGCTACGGAGTACAGGCTTGACAATACGCTACTGGCAGAAGTCAACGAAATTCGAGATCTTGGCGTGATAGTTGACAGTAAACTAAAATTTACCTCGCACATCAACAAGTCTGTCACAAAAGCAGCTCAAATGCTCGGGTTTTTGAAACGAAACGCAAGCGGTTTTAAACATCAGCGCACCAAAATCTTGCTTTACCAAACCTTGGTGCGCAGTCATCTTGAATTTGCCAGCGTTGTATGGAATCCGTTTTATGCAGTACATTCGCAGCGAGTTGAGAGCATACAAAGAGCGTTCACTCGGTATCTGGCTCATAATTCTATCGGTTTTTCACACAGGAATCCCTATAAAGAGCGCTTAAAAAAATTTCAAATGTGTTCTCTTCGTGAGCGGAGGCGTTTGTTAGACATGTGCTTCTTTCACAAAATCATGAGCGGTCAGTATCAGTGTTGCTATTTTCTTGAGAATATGCCTTTGAAGGTTCCCCGCACCTATCCTCGAGGAAAACTTAAATATATTTTTCACACTCCACTTGTAAGGACTAATTTGGGACGACAAGCTCCCCTCCGTGGAATAATTGATGAGTACCACTCCCTAATTGCGATATTGCCTGATCTTGACGTGTTCCACGATAAGCTGCGTATATTTAAAAACAAAATTAAAAGTGTACCCTAATGTAGATTTAAAATTGCTGTTTCATCATTTATAAATATTATATTTTATTGTATTTTATTGCTGTTAATAATTTAAAATTTCTATTATATCTTATTGGAAATTTCTATTAAAATTTATTTGACATTTCTATTATAAAATATCTTATTGAACATTTCTATTAAAATTTACTTGACATTTATTACGACACTCATTGTTATATTTCAATTTGTTTTGTATTTTTTTTTAATAATTGTGTTTTATCACCGCGCCGATGAATGGTGAATGTTATGTACACCGTTATTGTCACGTGCATCAGACCATTTTTTGTAATTTCTGATATATTTATAATGTTATATGTATGTGATGTGGTAGTACTCTCCTAAATAAATAAATAAATAAATATACCATGGACCGCCATGAGAAAGAATGAGTCCATACTGGTAGAACTCAACATCACTAAACGGCTTTCTGTAATATGCCAGGAGCGTCTCAGCCATTTCGAACTTATTGTGCGTTCATCCAAGCATTATCTGGAAAGGCTCATGATATTGGGCCGGGTCGAAGGAAGACGCGCTCAAGGTAGAACACCGGCAAGACGGTCCGACGCTATAGCGACGGACGGATGCCAACCTAACTGAGCTATTGTTTTGAGTTCTTATTTTCGAGTAATACCTATGATAGGTACATATTGTTTTACAACAAGTATATAAGCATTTAGCTTTTATACCTAAATTTATATAAGTGGAAACTTGTAAGCTGTTTTCTTAAAAATAGTGTAATTAAAATATTAATAAAATTCCTCATAATTTCAGTTTTAGACAATCACGCACATTTTAAAGGTAGGTACAATTTAAATGCTCACCAAAATAAATTTTGAACCCTAACAAGTAGGTACCAAATAAAATATATTAGCTTCATACAAATTATTTTTGCTTAGGTGCCAAAATGGATAAATGCTCACCAAATATCGTTCTACTGAAGTTTAAGCAGTCTGATGCAGTTTGTGGCCTCAGATCTGTGATTGAACCGCATCAGACTGCTTGAAAAGCGACTTGTTTGGAACTTTTTAGTCGTTTTTAGCGGTTTGGTTTTTTGACAAAGCCAATTTTTTTTATGCTACATTTTAGTGAGTTACATTTTTTAAATCGTCTGCTCGTGCCCTTTATTTTGATAGGTTTTGAGCAAAAACAACAAACCTATACCCCCTTTTTTTTCATTTGCGGGCGCCTTTTTGAAAATTTATAAAGCCTATGTCACCACACACACCTATATACCACAATTCTGACGAATTCAACGACACCTCATATGTCAAAATCCGTCTAGCCGTTTGGGCTGTAGCCAAAGAAATGGACATACAAACATAATATACATACGTTCGAAAAACATTACCCTCCTTCTGACGCAGTCGGCTAAAAATGATATAATGCAATGTTACGATTGTTATTATGAGAGGACTTATGATGCAAGAGCGAGCGAAGCGAGCTTTTACTAAGATATACGAACAGTCAATATGCAATGCTAGCATTGCTTGACCCCTTTTTTATGGATGGGAAAACATCAAATGATTCCTTCCGCTCTGAGCGGAGCGAAAGGGAGTGTCAGACTCTTACTGACTGAAACCCATCCGTGTTCCTCTTAAGGCTCGGTTTCCACCAAAGCAGAGAGGAGAGCAGGTGTTGAATAAACCAATCCGATTTCGTTATTTCCACATCTCTTCTCCGCTTAGCTTATCGGATTGGTCTATTCAAGACATCTCCTCTCCTCTCTGCTTTGATGGAAACCGGGCCTAATGTCCTTTGCGTTCCCGGGCCGCGGTGAGGCAGGCACTGGCCCCGTCTGTTATGCTGACGTGTGTTAGTGGCGCGCGTGGAACACAACGCGCCGTCGAGCCGGGCCTGGTTCTTAACGGATGGCGAGCGTTGCTTGACCTCTCTTAGAATTAGGAATTTTGAAGATTGTTACGCAAGGCACTGGCTGTATCACCTCTTCTGTTCAAGTAATGTCCAAGTAGGCTCCCGCTCCGCTCCGCTTCGCTCCCGTAGCCTTCTAACCTAACCTATCCGAGTCGGGGTACTCTGAGTCGGGGTGTTAACCATTATGACGTTTTTAACTCTACTAGCAAAATCACAAATGGTTAAGAGTTTTGACTGCAACATATAGATCATGTAGGTAAGTGAAATGTAAACTTGATGAGAATGAAATGTCTTCTAATGCAATATGATCGCGATACCCGTCTTGTAGTGATCATCGCCTGATCGTGTACGAATTTGTTCCTTTGTTTACCCAAAGTTCGTCACACTTAGATAAGAAAGTAAGGGCGCGAATTGGGAATTCTGATTAATTTCGTTGCGGGATCCAAGACAGTTGAATCATTTCTCCGGGACCCGTCGAGCTTCATTGACTCGGCGTTTTTTCTGGTGGTCGTCACTTTTGATTTTGGCTTTCAGGAATTGCAGTGGTTTGGGAATGTGGTGTGGCGGGCTTGTCCCAAGTAACATAATGCGTTATGATATAATAGGTAAGCAAGTGTAATTAAACATGTTCTTCCATACATTCCTGATTCCTACGAAGTACAGAACCCTCAAACCCTTTTCGACTTAACTGGTCCAGTACATTCACGAACAGACAGACACGAGTGATCCTATAAGGAACTTGAATTCTTGTCATTTGGTCATACCACCATGAACCATGCACCATAGAAAGAAAACGAACGACTGGCGAGATCGCTCCAATCCTTACCTTATCTTACATGTTTACACTTACTACTGACTGCGGAACTTACTTGATTGTTATCATTGATGACTTTCTCCAGGTTTTGAATCTCGTCAATATGCGTCGCTTCTTTCAGTTTCATGCCGTCGATCGTGTTGCTGGCATCCTTAAACATTTATAAAGGGTAGTATTTAAACGAGTGACTGTAAATTAATGTTTTAAGTGACAAAAATAATTAATTAACGTTATAGTATTACTAAGTGAGCGACTGACAGCGAGTGACGAGAAATCAACAGAACAGCAACTTACAAACATTAATAAATGAGAAGCTTTATAATATTTGAGCGACCTAATATTTGTTTGAGTGTCAACGTTACGTCCTGCATTTTTTTAAATATTTGGCAAATGATATTTCTGGGTGGTTTAAAAAAAAATAACCACGAAAGGGATGGCGGGGTCTGTTCGCTCGCTTCGCTCGCTTCGCTCGCTCACTTGACCCCGCCATCTCCTTCTAACCTAACCTGTCCAAGTCCCCCGACTTTGGAAGCCCCAAATCCCGAGCTCGCATTACTCGCTCTTGCGCACCAAATAACATATTTGGTGCGCAAGAGCGAGTGATGCGAGCAAAATGTTAAAACCTCAATTGGAAAAATCGTCTCTATCTTAATATTGAAGTTGCCCTTTCTGTATTTCTAGTCGCTCACTTATTAATTTAGTCGCACGGGTAGAATTTTAATATCTGAAATGGATTAATCACAACCCACTTTTTGTAAGCTCGTTCTGGATTTTATTATTAATCAATATTCGTCGTTAGTTTAGTTAATTTTTCGCTTACTCAAATTCATACCGCTCAAGTTATTAAAACAGTATCTAATCATCAGTCGCTACGTTATTATTTTATTCAACCGTTTTATAATTTCCCATTTATAAAGGGGATAAATACAATGACCACCAAAAAAAACTTTGTGACCATAACCTGTATTCCCAAAGGCTTGTGTTTAAATTCTGCTATTTCACTACAAATAAATTCTAAATAATGCCAGAATGGATAAATGCTCACCAAATTGTGTGTAACCTAACCTCAAAACACTTAAGTTGTTAAAAAAGCGTAGCCGGAGCCTCGCTTTGCGGGACTCAAGAGTTTAAAAACAAAATAACCACGAAGGGGATGGCGAGGTCTAGCCATCCCCTTTTAACCTAACCTGTCCGAGTCGGGGTCGTCCGTCAGCGACGAGCTCCTCGACTCGCTGGCCAGCCACCTTGGAGGCGGGCAATCTCCCCTTGCCTCCCTCTCGGCCCTTACCCCGCCTACTGGTGGGGATTTTTCGGGCCGAGGCCAACTCCTCGCTGCAGGACGACCCCTGGTCGTCCTTCGGTCTAGGCCGCTTGCGGAAGGACCTAGAGTCCTCCGCTGCAGTCCCTGCCCCCTCGGGTCCAGAGCTCGCCGAGCTCACAGTCACCAGGTCGTCGGAGTCCAACTCGGACTCCGACTCTGCACCCGCGCGACGCTCAAGCGAGCCCCCCCTCCAATATAGCGCGCCTCTTCCCGCGCTCCGCCCGACCGACGCTTTGTCGGGCGAGCCAAAATCGAACCCGATCATGTCCTCAAAGGACGGCTTGGATCGGGGGCCTCCTCGGCCACTGATGCCCTTGGCATGCGGAATGTGGACAGCACTGTTGCCCCCCCCGGAATACGAGGGGCTTGACGCACGAGGCGTGGCGGATTCCCGAACTGCTGTGCAGTCCGGGAATCCGCCCTGGGGTACAATATCTCTTGCAGTGCTGTCCATGGGTTTCCTTTTTGAGGGTGCGGTCCCTATCTCCCCTCCTCTCTCCCTCTCTCTCACTGCTTGCTCGCTGCCCTCACAGTCACGTCTGATGATCAGACGCGTACCAGAGAGCAGCGAGCAAGCCAATGAGACGCACACCGTCCGAGGACCCGAACACTGCGCAAAGCCTCCGAACGGTGTGCCCCTCTTGTGTCTCTCTTGGTCTGGTCTCTCACTTGGGACCTTCCGGCATGAGTGGCTCTACCGGCAAAGCCCCCAAGATCACTGAGACACGCAAGCCCCACCACGACGGCAACGTGGAGACACGGTCGGTGGAGTAGAGATCTACGCTTTGGAACGTGCAAATAGCTTCATCTTTTTGACCGACCGACCTTGACAATTCAAAAGTGCCTGTAAATGGTCTAATTGAAATAAATGCTTTGACTTTATGCCAAAGAAAAGTTAAATAGTTGATTGATGTAGGAATGAGCGAAATTGAATGAACTTAGATAACGTAGTACACGTCTTATATGAATAGGTACTTTTTTTTAACAAATTTGGACTCGCTCGAGACCTATCAGAGACTTTTAAGTTTTTATGAGACCGAACGTTAGAGACGGAAAATCTTAACACCGCGATTCAGAAAAACGCGTCATCGGTTCAACGCCATCGCCATCGACCATTTGGTAAACTGACAAAATATTTGGCTTAGGAATAAGGAGCCCATACTTAACAATAAGTAACGTCATGGTATTAAAATGTTCACTTTTATTTTACTACTTATTAAAAGTTTCACAAATAACTCATCAATTTGTTTTGATGTTATTTTCATGCTTACCTGCATTTTATCTTACTCAATAGATGGCGCCTAAGAGTCGGTCACCGCAACGCTTAGCGCTGTATGAAGTTCCTTACTAAAATTAAAAATTTAATATCTTTTGATTTTGTCGGTTGATTTTGATAAAATAAACGCTAAATATAACTCGGGTTAGGTTAGGTTAGGTTAGCACTTAATATTTTTAAGACTTTAATTTTCGAATCCAATCAGTGGTTTTCGCGTGATGCTGACTCAAACATATGGACAAACAGACAAAAATGGCATTCCTAACATTTCTTAGTTATTTTTATGCGAAAATTGCAAGTTGCGTAGGTATGCGCACGTTAGGGCGGCTTGTCTTGATTAAGGGAAAATATTCGATATCGATAAAATGGATTTTAACGTTATGAAAAATACTCAATTAGATCGTATACCTATATGATATTAAATCAAAATCAATAAATACAAAAAAAACATGCAAGTAAGTACCTATCCTGTTATTATTGATTTTTAAAATGAATAAATTTGGTATACTTATGTTTTTCGAATTAAAGTTTTAGGGTCCTGTTGTTCTTTGTAAAAAATGATAGACGAGCGTCTAAATATTTCTGAATAATGCATCTTGCTATAATTCAATTAGATGATTTGTTGATTAAGTTTCAGTTTGATGATAATTAATATCCAGGGATTAATTTGACTTTCAAACGATTTGACTTTTCCAACATTATAACAATAAAAACTAAACACCAAAATAGGCAAAAACATCGTTGGTAGCTCTGAACTAAATAAACGGCTGCGTTGTTTTAAATATTCAAAACAATCGAGAGTGAAGTGCCTTGAACAAACAGTAAGTACCTACTGTACTTTGTTTGGTTTCCCTAGTATCCTTATCTATCCACTTTTCTTTTCTTCGTCATCGCGACGCCCGCGCCCGCAACTTTTCATGAAAATGTGATTTTATTTTGTGAACATTTTTATTACTGTTACGGTAACTTATTTCATTCTTTCAATGGTGGTTTTTATTGATTTCCTGCTCTTGTAGTTGCCCCTGCACTTGATAGTTCAAGTACAGGGGCGTTACTAAACGATCAAAGTGTTTATTTGCAGTTTGGTCAAAAAACCTTCCGCTAAAAACGGAATACATCGATAGAGATGATAAATTCTGGAAGGAGAATATGAAAGAAAAGCTTTCATCATTTTATGTAGATTGTTTGTTGCCAGAGTTAGTCGACCCCCGGTACCCTCGAGGTATGAATATAAGAAATCCTTCATACATCGAAAAGGCAATGAGGAGTAAGAAAAAAAATAAAGAAAATATTGATTTATATATATATATATATATATATATACAATTAAATAAAAAGATTGAGTTGACAGCAGTTATAGATAGAAGTGTAGGTAACGAACCTTCTGCCGTAAACACACCTACATGTACCCGATAGTTAGATTTTGGTGATATGTAAACTAGAAATGTCAGGAACGAAGTTCCTTCTTACGTATGATTTAAATAAAAAACAAAACTTTCGCATCCGCCATATTGGATTTTCATTTTTACTTCACTATCAGCTTTAACAGTCTCAAAAACCATGAAAACGACACCCATGACGAAAAATAATGAAAGTTTTTGCAGCTGCAATCTTGGATTTTCATTTTGACCAAATTCGCCACATTAATTTATTCAGATATCGATCACGACCCATCACGATCATCATGATCTATCGAATGGTTGATGGTTTAGAAGTTGTGAGTGAACAGATGAACATACACATACATACCGGTCAAATTCATAACCCTCCTTTTTGCTTCGCCGTGTCTGTGAATTCTAAGGTCTGTGACTTTTTTTCACTAGACTTGAATTGTTCACTAGATGGCGCTAGTAGTGTTTAACGAAGTATTGTTGAGGTGGGGTGCGGCAAAGAGGGTACGACTGCTCAAGGTTATTTGCTCAGGGAAGCGCCTTAAAACTGAAGTAGAGTTTCTCGGATATAAAATAAAACAAAATGGTGTAATGCCAAATGAATCCAAAGTGGATGCCGTTAAGAAAATTCCCGTACCGAAAACTGTGCATCAGTTGCGACAGTTTCTGGGGCTAATTAATTATTTTCGCAAATTTATTAAAAACTGCGTTATAATTTCGGCCCCTCTTACTAAATTATTAAAAAAAGATGCTTCGTGGTTTTGGAGTTCCGCGCATGATCAAGCGTTTCAAATTTTAAAAGCTAAACTGACATCAGATAGTGTACTATCTATTTTTGATCAAAATAAAGAAACCATTTTGTATAAGGACGTTATCGAGATGGCGTTGCGGGTATTCTTGTTCAAATTGCTGATGAGGGTGAAAAACCTGTGTATTACTATAGCCGTCAGACAACCGAGGACGAAAAGAAATACCATTCATTTGAGTTAGAACTCCTAGCAATCGTAAGTTCACTTCAAAAGTTTCATCTTTATTTAATTGGTTCACCTTTCACCGTTATCACAGTTTGTAACGCGGTCAGGTATGCGTTGACTAAAAAAGATATTATTCCCCGGATCGCACGATGTGTTCTTTCGACTCAAGAGTTCATGTAGGTACGAAATAAAGCATAGAGAGGGTTCACGTATGCAACATGTGGACGCCTTGAGTTGAAATCCAGTTCCCTTAGGTGAGAGGTCGGAAAGGGAAATAATATTATCAATAACGGAAGGAGACTGGTTACTATCTGTTCAGATGCAAGACCCGGACGTTGTGAAAATTAAAACTGTTTTAGAATCTGGTGAAATAAATGAAAATAAAATCATTTTTGACACGTATGAACTATTAGGTAGAAAAGTGTACAGAAGAACAGCAAAAGGGCGACGATGGGTCGTACCAAAGAAGTATAATGGCAAATAATAAGATACAACCATGATGACATGGGCCATTTTTCTGTCGATAAAACGTTTGAGACTGATTGAGAGAATAGGGCACAAATATTGGTTTTCTCGTATGCGTCACATAATAAAAAATATGACGGCGCGCAGCTAAATTAAAAGTAAATCCAAGATTTAAGATGAGAGACTGATTGTGTTATTTGGTTGAATAGTAATTATTGTTAAATTCAAAATTAAAATGGTGATTTATTTCAATTGGTCGAATATAAATGGATTCGATTTATAAAATATGAGCGGGTAACCCCGAATAGGGTAGCAAGTTTGCGTCTACGCCGTGACAGCTGGCATTCTTTTGACAGACAGCGTACGAAGTGCACGCGTGCTAACCTATTGGCTCGTAATCCAGTTTCATCTTGTGGTTTACCGTATATTTTGTTTACAAATGTAATCGAATGAAACGAGGGACTGTTATGAATCACAAACGTGCTATTATTTCAACGTTTCTTCTATAACACGCCCATGATGGATGACTATCACAAAGACCGCTCCGCTGCCCATTCTGATATTCCGTCAAATACATTTAAAACTGTTGGAATTGTATTTATTATAAAAATAAGGGTGGTGCTAAGGAAGGAGAGTTATACCCGCTGCCAAAATACGCGTAGGCCTTTCACACTTTGCACGCGGACCACTTAGGTCCGTTCGTTGAAACACGAAACGGAAATATATACTTACTAGTTTTAGTTGACGCTTTCACGAAATTCGTGTTTATCTGCGCAGTAAAGTCTACTAAGACATCCGATCTTATAAAAAAAATTGGATAGTATAACAACAATTTTCGGAAATCCAAAACGAATTATTTCCGATTCAGGGTCATGTTTTACTTCCAACATGTACAAAGAATACTGTAAAAGCAAAAATATCCGCGCATATTGTGGCAACGGGTATGCCTCGCAGGCAATTTGCAATCGACAGGTAGAGATTTAACAAAACAATATTGGTATCATTAAAAACTATTGGGGCAGATACTACTGAAGAAAGGTGGGATCAATATGTTAAAATAATACAGCAAGGATTAAACAGCACAATTCATAAAACTATTAATGCCGTTCCTAGTGAGGTTTTATTAGGATATCGTGTGCGCGTTGATAATGACAATGTGAAACCAGAGCTTGATGATGAATTGCAAGTGGACGTAACGGAATTGCGAGCAAAGATAAACAAAAATATTAAAGCCAGTGCAATATCACAAAAACAAAGGTTTGATAAAACTCGGTCAAAAGCTAAGATTTACGAAGAAGGAGATTTGGTATTGATCAGAATACAGAGTCAGAGCAACAATGGTCGAAGCAAAAAACTCCTGCCCATCTTCAAAGGACCGTTTCGAGTAAAAAAAGTCCTAGGTCATGACAGATACGAGGTAACAGATCTAAGGGGTTCAGAAAGGAGCAGTAAACCATACAATGGCGTGGCAGCTGCTGAAAATATGAAGAATTGGATACAAATCGATGACTGGTTTTTTTTTTTAAATTGGAATAGGCTATTGACAATATGGTACGGACCATATTGTCAATAGCCTATTCCAATTTTTTGGCAAGTCATTGTTTTAAGTATGTAGTCATTGCATTTTTCTGGCTGCAGTAAATAATTATCTAATATTTACTGCTTTAGAATTTTTTGTTATAAATGAAGTGAAGTGTCTACACAGTCTCACATATAAGTAGTATTGCATATATTTTACTCGCGAGACTAGATAAAACACTTGTACAATAATGCTCGCCACGATAGAAACACCAGCAAATGTGAATAATGCTTGGAAAACAACTTGGTACATTTAAGTGTAGCGAAAAGCTCTTTAAATGCAAGTTACCACTTGGAATCACTTGCATTTAAAGAGCTTTTCGCGAGCGACCTCTAGGAAAACCAGGACTCTTAAGTGTGGCATAGTCCCTTTAAGTACGGTTGACCTATCAGTAATAGAATAGGCATCTGCTGATGGTTCAAAAGCTTATTATGACTTGTGGTTCATAGTTGCAGATTTTGAAAACAAGTTCTGCTGTTGGTTTTGTTTCAGTGTTTTACCTAGACTCGTGGGGCGCCTGGGACATGCGCCTTTCAGAATGGCCGTGTTGGCAACTTCGTGGAGCGAGCGCCATCTGTTATTGGTGTTCGGAACTACAAGCGCCACCTAGCTAGCCGCGACGTCAACATCGGACTACCGCTGTTGGTGGTGCGGAGGAGACTATCTCGCTCGGTGGCTCAGCGCGCCTCGCCTGACCTCTTTCCTTTCGAACCGTTGAACGGAACACTTGTCTTTGGCTCCATTATTAAGAACTGATCTTAACTTTTATTATTTATTTGTTTAATCTAACGGCTGATTTAATTAATTGATTGATTGGTTGATTTTTTAAATTAAGTTCAAACCCTCAATTCACTTTTGAAAACATGTTTGCTTAGGGTTTAACTAATTTTTAAATTATATTTGCTCAATCACATTCAAAGTACCTACATCTACGCATTAATTAAGTAATAATTGTATAGTGATATTGTATTTTATTTTAATAATTTTATTCTCTTTTACTAAAGAAAAATATGATTTTGATTTAATTAAGTAATTGTTTCACTTGATTAATCACAATTTTAAAATCAATCTTATATCAGCAACATCACTCAACAGGATTAAATAACATAGTTATTGAGGTTAAAACGTTATTGAGGGTAAAACTGTCCGCATAAAGAATTTACAAAAAGTATTTTGGGACTTCCAATTCCTCTCGCGAGAATATCCTCTAATGGGAAATTGTCTAGCCAGTTTTTTGAGGCAACAGCAGAGCGGAAGCTCCCCGGCGTTGCAGTTATACACGCATCTTTAAGTAAAGTTTTAATCCACCCTGATATGATTGTCTTTGAAGCGGCTTTTGCTTCACCTCTTGTAGAAATGAACAAATTATGGATCTTAATCGAACTTCTGCGAATTTCTAACAAATCAATTGTTCTATTAATCCAAGGAACTATATTTTTTGTCACCAAAATTTATATTTGTCATCAAGTTGTATCACCTAATAAATAGATCTATCGCCACGAAATATTTTCGTTCTCAGATAAACAAAGAGTGTTCCCAGGTATGAAGTACCAAATTATTGTTAATATAATGTGTAAAATATGAGATGGATTACCAATAAAATTGTAGTGCATTACATGAATATAAACTTCGTTCTTATAATAATAGTTTTATTACTTAAATAATAGCTTGGTGCTCAGAATGGTAGATCTGCCACCAAATATTAATATTCGAACATAGGGCACAGGGAGCTTAGGGCACCCCGACTCGGACAGGTTAGGTTAGAAGGGGATGGCGGGGTCAAGTGAGCGAGTGTAGCGAGCGAACAGACCCCGCCATCACCTTCGTGGTTATTTTTTTTAATCCACCCAGTAATATGGTTTACTTCCCGTTTTATAATAAATCCCAACCTATTTATTTGATACTTGATAATATATCCCGAGGATTACATGTATGAGAGAGAGGATCTCAGGGAAACCACAGTTTGTATACGGTAAAGTTTAATAGGTAAATCACAGGGGGCTTCAGAACCCTAAAATATTGATGTTCGGTAACAATAGCACGATTATTATCTAAGACACGGGCACGTGGCGACGGCGCGACGACTGGCGCACAGGTCTACGCGGTAAGCGTGTGTGTCGCGGATTGTCGCGCCACGCCGCGGTTCAGTAACGGCCGTGCGAGAGTGAGACCAAAATTGTTGTCTCACTCTATGTATCGCGGCGGCAAACGACCGCGAGAGGCTCTGATTGGCCGGCACGGTTTGAGGGTTGCTATATACTCCCCCTCCAGTCCCGGAGAACGTCCCCGCTCCTGGACTGGCACTTCGACAGCAGTATTAGCTGGGCGTCCGCGTTTCCGCTTTGGAATCACGGGTTTTGGTACGGGGTCGACGGTACCTCGGTAACGTGTCAAGTCCTCGGCGTGATATTTCCCTATATTTACATTGTCTTGTTCCGTGCTCGCGAGGATGTAAGTTGTTGGACTCACCTTTTTAGTGATCTGGTAAGGGCCATCTCGGCGAGGGTAGAACTTTGAAGTGAGGTCTTTTGACCCTTTGCTCAATAAGTGAGACTTAAGCAATACTAAATCACCTACCTCGAAGGTGTCAGATGGTCGGCGTGAAGCGTCAGTGTACTGCTTTGTCTTGTCCTGCTGGATTTCGACGCGTTCCCGGACAGCTGACAGCGAATGTAAGAAGTTTTCGAGGTAAGGGGTAACTTGTGGGACAAAGTTTTCTTTATTGCTTATGGCACGAAGGTCGTGAACAACCTCTGTGGGGGACCGCATATCTCTGCCAAAAGTCAAATAAGCTGGTGACTTGCCTGTTGTGCGACATTTTGCACTATTCAGGGCAAAGCGAATCACCGGCAACTTCTTCGGCCATGAGGTGTGGTCGTCTGCCACGAGATGTGCCAGCATTGCTTTAAGGTCGCGGTTTTTTCGCTCGGCAGGATTAGCTTGTGGATGATACAGAGGAACGAAATTCTGCTTAATGTCTAAGACTGACATACATTGTCGCATGACTGCAGAAACAAACTGGACACCGTTGTCCGAAATAATCCTGCGAGGTAGACCGAACCGCATGAAATATTCCTCGATGAGGACATGAGCACAGGCTTCTGCTGTGGCTTCTTTAAGGGCAAACAGCTCTATCCATCGAGTAGCAGTGTCTTCAATGAGAAAGATCCACCGCTCCCCCTGGTCTCCTTCCGGTAGAGGGCCGAACAGGTCCATAGCCAACACCTCACCCCGCTGGTTCATGACCGGTGTCTGGAGCAGACCTGAGGGTTTGGCGTTGTTAGCCTTATACCGCTGGCAGTGGATGCAGGCTGCTACATAATCGGTGATTATTCTCCGCATCCCTGTAAAATAATAGAGCTGTGCTACCTTCTGGTAGGTTCTTTGGTTACCCAGGTTACCAGCTGTTGGGGAGTCGTGTAACTCTTTTAAAATAGCTGCCACTTGGCTGGCAGGTATTACTAGCTGGGGAGATTCACTCTCAGAGTCTGGGTTGTAACGGTACAGGACTCCTTGATCCATGAGGTAACCTCTTTCTAACCATCTTTGAGAGGCAACATCATCAGGTCCTTCTAACTCTTTAATAATCTTTTCCACTTCAGGGTCCGAAGTCTGTTCCAGGCGTAGTTGACTAGGTGTCTTCGTGGGAAGGTCACAGATGACTGAACAAACACCGCACTTGTCACTCGTGTCGCCAGAACAAATCGGTCTACTCAGCGTGTCTGCCACGACATTCGCTTTCCCTGGGGTATATTGGAACTGGATATCAAAAGATTGGAGTTTTAGAGCCCAACGGACTAATCTGCCTGCTGGTGATTTTAGTGAGAGCAACCAGCGTAGAGGCTGATGATCACTGCCAATCACAACTGGTTGACCGTCTAGGTAAGGCCTGAAACGCTCCACCGCCCACACTACAGCCAATGCTTCACGCTCCGTGGTGGAGTAATTGCGTTCAGCTGCGTTGAGGAGTCGGCTTGCATATTCAATTGGCCTTTCCTGATTACCTTCGCCCTGTAATAAAACTGCGCCTAAGGCGTAGTTACTTGCGTCAGTTCGCAGAATGAAGGGACGACTGAAATCGGCTTGTACCAGTATTGGAGCTGTGGTTAGTAGACTCTTCAGCTCATTAAATGCTTGGGTCTGTTCTGAGCCCCAAGACCATACTTGACTTTTTCTAGTCAAGCGTGTCAATGGTTCGGCAACTTTCGAAAAGTTCGGTATGAACTTTCTGAACCATGAACATGTCTGTAAAAAGGTTCTCAGGTGCTTTAAGTTTCCTGGTTCCTTCATCTCGAGTACAGCACTCACCTTCCCTGGGTCGGTGGAAACACCTTCTTGTGTAATGACGTGGCCGAGATATTTAACGCTTTCACGAGCAAAAGCGCACTTCTCCCTATTCACATGGAGGTTGAACTCAGCCAGACGTCTAAA
Organism: Melanchra persicariae; assembly: GCA_947386135.1. Classification (NCBI taxonomy): domain Eukaryota; kingdom Metazoa; phylum Arthropoda; class Insecta; order Lepidoptera; family Noctuidae; genus Melanchra; species Melanchra persicariae. Next base: position 101,132 of record OX376655.1, on the reverse strand, counting down.
AACTACCTCGAGGTCATGAAGATGCTGTTGGTATCCCTGCGATATTATCAACAGATCATCTAAATACGCTAATAAAGTTACATCTTGTAAAGCAGAACAGGATCGGAGACGATCAATGAGACGCTGAAAGGTAGCGGGCGCGTTCCGGAGACCAAACGGCATTCTCTTAAAACGGTAGGTACCTAAAGGACAAACAAAAGCCGTTTTATCTCTATCAGCTTCCCTTACCTTAACTTGCCAATACGAAGATCGAAGGTCTAGCGTACTCATGTAGCAGTCTCGTTTTGTACTCTGTAGTAACTCGTCGATGCGTGGCATCGGATATGTGTCAGCTTTGGTGACTGCATTCAAACGCCTGTAGTCGACGCAGAAGCGGATACCACCGTTGGACTTCGGCACCATCAGCGCCGGTGAACACCACGCTGATTCACATTCTTCTATTATATCATCTTGTAACATTTTACCTATTTCAGATTTCATTAGCTCTTTTTTCGAAGGATTTAGGCGGTAAGGAGGAACAGCAATAGGCGGATGCTCACCTGTGTCAATGCAGTGTTCAGTATATGGTGTTGGACCTCCCCCTGCTCTAAAGACGCGTGCGTGCCTGGTGAGGAAGTCAGCAAGCGCGTGTCGCTCAGCTGGTTTAAGGTGAGTACCTTCATCATCCCTAAGTACATCCGTAGAGGCGCAGGACACGTCACGCGAGGTAGGTTCAAAGAACAAGTTATATTTTACCGTATCATAATTACTGAAGTACCAAACTTCTTTAAAAAAATCAATAACTACTCCAGCAGCGGTTATAAAATCGATACCTAATAACGTCTCGTTATTTGTCGCATCGGGAAAAATAAAAAATGGAATCGTGATAACTTTCGTTTCTAAGCACACCTCTAGGGTGGTAGAAAGTACATCCATCGTACGGACTACACCGTCGGCAAGCTTAACTTCGCGTGTCGAAGAGCTGAAGGGATGACCTTGACGTAGAAGGAGAGTATATAGCGTATGACCCGCAATGCAATGCTTGGCGGCCGTATCTATCAACGCGGTACCGGTAAAACCCAAAATTTTTATATTAAAAATAGGTCGTAACTCGCGACCAATAGCGGGTTCCGTATGACTCGCACGACCGTTACCGCGGGGTAGAACATCTCCACTATAAATACAGTTATCACTATTTACATATAAACACATATTCTCATTATTATCAAATTGTGACTTAACATACTTTTCATTACGAGAATCAATACACAAAATATCGTTATGATATCGGTTATTACCGTTTTGTTTATCGGATGTGTTACACGCTAAATCGTTAGAATATTGGGAGCTATTACCCTTTTCATTATTAAAATTATTACACAAAATATCGGTATATCCCGTGGTATAACCGTTGGTAGAACATAATGGGTTAACGTTACCCTTTTGTTTACATACATTTTCTGTTTGTGAGCTATGAACATTTACGTCAATAGAATTTGAACATTTACACATATTTGTTACAAATTGTGAGTTATGACCCGAAGTATTATTATAAGAAACATTGTTATGGCAACAAGTAATAATATATTTACCAATAGAGTCTTTAACTGACGCAATGTTTTTATTTGAAAAGCACTGTTTAGATTCAATTATTTGCGATGAAAAGTTTTGTTTACATACGTCGCGAGATTGAACACAATAAAAAGATTGAGTTTGGCCACTTTGTTTTTTATCAGCGTTATCACTGATCACTTCCGCAGAGTTATTTTTGGATTTTGACTCACCTTGGGTCTGCAACTTACGACACTGGTCCTTTGTGTGGCCATATCGCTTGCAGTAGGTGCAGGAAACTCGTTGCTTCGCCGGAATCGGGGCGGGAGGCGCGTGCGGAGCGGGCGGGCTCTGCGACGGCGGCGCCGGGGCAGCGGGAGCACTATCGCGAACGGGGACACGATCGCGGTCGGCGGATTGTGTAGACGGCGTCGAAGTGGACGGCGGCGGGCGCGTTTGTGTTCGACGCTCACTCACCGTCGGCGTCATTTTGTTTTTCTCGTCGAAGGAATCTTCTATGTTTCGTGCAAGGCGGAGTAATTCATAGAAATTATGACACTCTTCTCTTCGCAGTCTTTTCTTTATTCTGCTGTGGAGGAGTCCGTAGGTCATATCTAATTGGGCCGACTCTGTTACGTCACCTTTAGGTAAGCGCGCGAAAAGGGCGCGAACGCGCGCCACGAATAAGTCGGTGTTTTCTTTGTCCTGCGGCGTCGCAAATATCTCTAAGTAGATACGATGAGGCGGCCGGCGGTCACCATACGCACTTATTAGGTTTTCTTTAGCTTCGCGCCATGACGACACAGAGTATTTTATTCCTTGCCACCATGTCGCTGCTTGATCTTTGAATAGGTAGGCTAAGCCGCGTAGGATGTTTGAATCCGCTACCTGCGCGCACTCGCTATAGGCCTCTATGGCGTCGATAAATGCTTCAACCGACTCTTGCGGTCGGCCGGAGAAGGTGGCTTTGCAGCGGGCTAGGGTATTGTGCCCTAGTAGCGCGAGTGATTCCGGGGTTGATGCGTTGACCCGCGACACCGAGTTAAGCAACTCCCTAAATGCTTCTGTTTGAGAGCGTTGGAGAGAGGCAATAATAGTCGCCACGTTTTCGTTGGAAAAGGTAGCGTTAGCATCGGCGCGCGGCGCGAAAGAGTCCGCGTCGTCGCCATCTTGGTTGGCTGACGCCGCGGCCGGCGAGCTTGATCGTGAGGGGACGGGTAATGCGTCGTTTGCATCTTCCCTCCGATTTAGACTAGCCGCTCTACTCCTGGTCACTGGCATTTTAGTTCGTCACTGCAAAACACTCACTACTATGCACTATTGTCACACGAAAGAACGTTGGAGCGCCACATATGAGAGAGAGGGTCTCAGGGAAACCACAGTTTGTATACGGTAAAGTTTAATAGGTAAATCACAGGGGGCTTCAGAACCCTAAAATATTGATGTTCGGTAACAATAGCACGATTATTATCTAAGACACGGGCACGTGGCGACGGCGCGACGACTGGCGCACAGGTCTACGCGGTAAGCGTGTGTGTCGCGGATTGTCGCGCCACGCCGCGGTTCAGTAACGGCCGTGCGAGAGTGAGACCAAAATTGTTGTCTCACTCTATGTATCGCGGCGGCAAACGACCGCGAGAGGCTCTGATTGGCCGGCACGGTTTGAGGGTTGCTATACATGTGATTTATTATGGAATTGCTTTTTACAATTATTTGGCAACTACATTTTGGTGACAGATCCACTATTTTGAGGACAAACCCTATTATTAAAGAAATTCAAAACGAATAAAATTGGCGATAGCTTAAATCATACCCTTAATCCAATAAACTGGATCCAAACTATTGCTATCTAGATTAGTAAACAATTTCGAACCTGCCGGTCGATTCTGTCGACATCTCACGGTGTACACCTTGGCGGAGTGAACGACAATAGAGCTGTCATTCCATCTTATTTGTATGGTTTGACAACTCACCCGTCGTGCACCACGCCCAAGTGTTCACTTCGACATGTTTACAGAATCGCACTGCTGCTGTGCGATTAAAAACATGTCGAAGTGAACACCCGGGCGGGGCGCACGAGCCGGCCCTGTGACCGGGCTGACCACAGCGGAAGCAGTGGTCACTGCGGTCCACCTCCGAGGTGCAGAGTGCTCCGACGTGGTTGCCAACTTGGCAACGAAAGCACCTCAGAGGTCTGGGCTCCAGCAGTTTCACCTGCGCAGAGACCCAGCCCACCAATCCTCTCCGAAATTTTCTTGGCCGCCGACACGGGGCAGCTCACCACAACGGTTCGCATGCCCGTGTTGTCAGGACGGATGGTGCCCGCCTTCACCTCCTCTGCAGAGCACCCCCCCGTCCTGACGACGGCGGCCAACACCTCCTCCTCCGTGACGGAGTCGTCCAGGCCCAAGATGCGCATGTCTATGCACTTCGTGGGCCTGGACACTCGGACGTCATCCGCGCTCAAGGACGCCCTAAGCCTTTCGGCTAGAGCATCCGCGGCCGGACCGCTATCTGCTCCAGGGATCTCCAGCATCCTGGCCCCAGTCATGGTGACCCTGAGCCGGAGACCCCCGACGATGCCAAGCTCACCGAGGTTGACGGCCTCCTTCGCCTTGGTGAGCATATTGGCATACGTCACGCGTCCGGCTGCAGCGTTACCACCACAGCCGCGGTCGTCGGGGCGCGGAGCGCAGCCGCGGTCGTCGGGGCGCGGAGCGCAGCCGCGACGCCTCGCGCTCTCTGCCGCCGCCTTCTCTCCCGCCTCTTTGCCGCCCTGGCTGCCTTTCCCGCCTTCTTCTTCTCCCCGGCCACTTGCCATTCGGCTTGAGCCGGGGAGGTTCAGAAGACGAGGAAGCCGGGGGGGGCTGCTGCACGGGTGACGCAGGAGCCTGCGCCGTCCGTGCAGCCACCCCACCCCTCCTCTTCCTTCCCGGGGCCGGGTCCGGTTTTCCTGACACCGGCTTCGCGGGTGCCGGCCCGGACCCTTTGTCTTGGCCGGACGACCCCGGTTTGGCAGCCACAGCGGCTGCGTACGAGTCCGCTTTATTGCGGCCTGGGGCCTTCACCGCGCTCGCCACCAGCGGGGGGCGCAGGACGATGCCCTCCAGGACGGAGAACCGCGCCTGGAAGGCAGCCATCTCCTGCCGCACAAGGTCCAGCACCTGGGTCTCCTGCGGCACGGGCTGGCTCTCCTCCTGCGCCCCCCTTTAGGCGCCCCCTGTGGGCCGGCTCCCTGGAGCCTGGCCAGGTCTGCTCGGAGCCCCGCGTTCTCCCTCTGGAGACGCTCGGTGGCGGCAGCCAAGCGGGCGACCCCCGCCCGCAGCTTGGACAGCTCGTCCGCCGGAGGCCCACCTTTTTTTTTTTTTTTTTTTTTTTTTTACTGGGGGAAATCCTCATGGATGTCCTCCGCCCTGGGGCGGGCGGAGGGGTCTGTCAGACTCTTACTGACTAAAACCACCCTGGTGTTCCATCTTCCACCTACGCCGGGGATCGCGGGAACATAGGCGACTTCCGTAATCCCCGGCTGGTGCCGGCCTCTGCGGGCCACATCTCGTACGCGGGGGGAGTGAGGTGTTTAACTCCCCCCGCGACGTCAGAGGGGCGCACGGGAACACCACGCGCCGCCACCTCGGGTCCGGATGAATGGGGGGCAACGGACATCCCCAAGTCCGCCGCCCCTGGACTCAGTTAGGGGGGCAGAAGGAGGGCAGCGTATGCCCTCCTCCGACGCCCGGTGCGCCTGCTGCGGGCTGGGAGAGCACTCGACATCTCCCTCTCCCTTTCCGCAGCCTCCTTCTGCGCGATGACAGTTTCGCAGAAGGAGACCACCGCGTCCCAGGACTCCTCACCGCCGACCATAGAACGTACTACAGCCGGCAGCGAGAGGTCACTGCCTACCACAGAGACGAGGGCACGGCGCGGCTCCTCCCAAGCGGCACACTCTGACAGCGTATGCCGCGCCGTGTCCGCCGGAGGCCCACCTCGGTTAGCCTCCGCTGCCGCCAGGATGGAGGCCAGCGCCGCGCTTATGGCCTTGTTTTTAGAGGAAAGTTTCCTCTTTAACGCCACATCGCGGATCGCGGCCTCCACCACCTCCGCAAACCCGGCCCTCCGAACCCGCTCCTGTCCGGAGTCATCCGGCTCACCACCGGAGGACTCCGGGCCAGGAGCCCCACGACCGCTATCTCCGGGGGGTCGTCCAACATCAACTCGCTGGCCAGCCTCCTTGGAGGCAAGGACTCTGCCCTTGCCTCCCTCTCGGCCCTTACCCCGCCTGCTCACTGAGACACGCAAGCCCCACCACGACGGCAACGTGGAGACACGGTCGGTGGAGTTGTCCTACCCCTAGAGTGTAATTTAAAATCACGCGATTTTAGGCGCGTAGGGGCGAGGCGGCCCGCGGGCTGAGGAGCAGGCGGCTGCGAGCGAGCCAACAAGCCGAAGCTGCCGCGGTGGTGAGCGAAAGCCGTCTGAGACGATTAGCATGCGTGGGGCCGCCGGAGGCCCGCAGCGCCGGAGCCGTGACAAAAACCCTGCCTGCTGCATGTTGCATGGTCGCTTGAATGCTGCATGCTGCATGCTTGCTTGCATGCTGCATGCTTGCTTGTTTGCTGCATGCTTGCTTGCATGCTGTATGCTTGCTTGCATGCTGTATGCTTGCTTGCTTCATGCTTCCTACAGCGAAAAAAAAACCCACAAAATTGTTCAATACGTTATATTATATTAATATGTTACCTATATATTACCTGATTCTTATACCTATAAAAGTATGTTTTAATATCATTATGCGTAAATAAATTTATGCTTTAGGATATTATGCTTAAAAAAGTTATGCTTTAGAACTTTATGCTTAATAAATTTATGCTTTAGAATATTATGCTTAATCATTATTATGGTTAGAGAAATTATGCTTAAAAAATATGCGTAAGCTGTTATGCGTAATTATATTATGCGAAAATATGATTATGCCAAACAAAATTATGCTAAGTTATATTAGGTCTTAAAATTTTATGCAAATGGATAGGGAACCACCGCCAAGACTTATTCAAAAGTTTTATTTGATTATCATTCCAATCTTTAAGGGTCTCGGCCCACCCCCACGTTTCAATACCTCGAGAATCATGTTCTGTGTTCTTAGAGGAGGAAGTCCTGTCGATAAGGCTATTAAGACATGATCGAGATTCCGAAGTCTGAATGGGGCTGCCAACGCTCGGGCCTTCAGATCTGCCCGCCAATATACTCGATCCCAATTCGGAAAAACTACCAGTAAGTATATCCCGTGAGCGCTGTTCAAATGGGATAGCACTTTGGGAATCAAATATAGTGGCGGGAAAATCCACGCCAGTTGGAAATTCCACTGTAGGGAGAACGCGTCGTGAAAAAATGCTTGGTGATCGTTCAGATCCAGGGACGCATAACTCACTAGGACGTGTGCTCGACTGGAGGCAAAGAGGTCTATCAACGGATGCCCCATTTGGCAAACACTGTCTCTGTGGCTCTGGCCAAGAGATGCCATTCCAGACTGACCCGAAGAATTTGAAAAACTTGGTATGTTAGCTCCATCAGTGGTGTGGATCTCGTGCCCCTATCGTGTCGGAGATATGCGGTAACAGTTTTGTTGTCGCACTGAATTAGTACTGTACTCCGGTACAGGTCCTGTCAATGATCTTGTAACACTTAGGATGGCCAGCATTTCTTTCTGGTTGCAGTGTAACTGTTTTTCATGATCTGCTTATAACCCTGTCAACGATAAATTGTTTAATGGAGCTCGCCATGCTATATCGGAGCCATCCGTTGTTAGGTAATGGGTTGGTGGGGGTACATGAATGGCTGAAGAGCGTTTGCAGTTCTGAAGCCACCATATTATGTTGTTTCTGGCTTCGATAGGAATTAAATGCCATTTCTGATCTGAGCTCAACATTTTGTTGAGGAGGTCCAATAAAGCCCGATAGTTGAGTCGGCCCCTTGGGACGGTAAAACTCGCAAAATTCAGAAGTCCCACCAGACTCTGAACCTCCTTGAGGTTTGTATGTTCCTTCTCTAGCATTTGGGACAGCTTGACAATTAGCGACTTCAGCTTCTCCTTGGGGAGTTGCTTCTGATTTTGTTTTTGTTCAGGCGTTCCACTGCACGCCCAGATACGCCAATGTTTTTGACGTAATTCATCCGCCAGGTGGCGCTCACTAAGTAAACATTGGCTCCGCGAATATTCTTAGTTTAAAAATATAAGAATAAAATTGCTCATTTGTCTGCAAAATTCGTTCAGCAGCTTAATTTTAACGAACAGCACAAGCACTAGAAGTGTTATCTCAGATTGAGAAAGTGAAGTGAATAAGTTCAAGACATAAACAGTGAAAATCGTATAAGTACCTACCGTGACAAAAAACTAGAATTGCAGCAAAATATTGCCTGTGACATCGGCTATATGCACCATTGTACTGTGAGTGTTAAACAAACATTTAGAACTATATTAGTGAGCTGCTACATTATAACAAGATTATCTAAAAACAAATTAAAAAAAATTAGTTTATAACGCGCTCATCCCTATCCTAATACAGCGTAGGGCGCGCGCGGGTGGGAGCTCGCGGGCGGGGCGGGAACGTCACCAACTGCTACGGCGTTCGCACCACACGCCAGTCGATTTTTTTTTTTTTTTTTTTTTTTTTAGGTATGACCACTAGCAAGTTAACACACGTGGGATATTAACTGCTTAACCGGACTAACCTGTGGTGGCTTCAAATGAATTTAAAGCCCCCAGCCAAGGCAACAAAACTAGCTACAAGCTAAAAACACTACTGACCGCTCACTAAGGGCATTCCCTGTGGAATACGACCTCGGCTTAGCGGCGTCAGTTTGGGACAGCAAGGGACAATCAGGCTGGGTCGTTTTATTATTTAGGGGTTATTAAAGCTAAAGGCTCAGCGGCGCGGGCTGGCTCGTTTGCAAAAGTCGGGGAGGGTTTTGAGTGGGTCGTCGCGACGGACCTCGGCGGCGAGGTCGGTATACGGAACGCAGTCTGTATCTGTTTATTCTAAGGGTGCTGGTTTCCCTACAGCTTTCCTGTATCTTTGTGATCTCGTCGTCGGATTCGACGAGTGTATGCCGAGGACGGCGAATCTTACTAATGCGAGAGGGAGTGTACTGGGTTGCCTTTGAAATCAAACGGTTTTGGTGCTTTTCAGCGGATTCGAAGAAACGCTTTGTAAGGCGTTTCATAAACTGTTTTAGGGTCGGGATTTTAAGGTCGACATGAAGTCGTTCGTTCCGTACATACGCCCGTGGCTTTTCGGAGAAATCTGTTTTGGATTACTTGCATCCTGTGGATTTGCTTTGGCTTTGTGTGTGCGAACACAGCACACGCATAAGTCATAATCGGTCGTATGCACGTACGCCAGTCGATTCACGGAAGCATAGGTATTTATACTGTGACGGAAGGGCTCGTGAGTCCGCGCCAGTGTTGCCAACTTGACGGATTTTCCGTCAAATCTGGCGGATTCGGGCATGAGTGAAACGGAACAAAACATATGTTAACGGCTGACGGATTTTTTAGCGGAATCGTATGAATATTATCTATTCAACCTTCATTGAGATACGCGATTCAAACCTTTATATTTCCAAAGCTTTAGAAGTTAACCGCTCCGGGCCCGACATGTGAAAATTCCCAAATAAAAAATAAATCTTAATAGGTAGGTACCTAAATAAATATTAAATTCGCGATTAATTCGCGACACACCGGTGTGTCGCCGGGGCCGGAGCGGTAAAAAGTACTACAACCTCGCCTTATCATTACGGGTATTGTTATTTAAAAATAATTTATACAAGGAACTTAGATTTTATTTGTATGTTAAAAAATGAATTTACCTAGTTGTAATTTTCTTTTAATTGGTCGCATGTATATTTATCATCTATCATTATTTGGACAAAATATTCTAGCGGATTTTATTGGCGGAAAAAGAGAAGGAACAACGGATTTCTAACGGATTTTTTAATAGAGTCGGCGGAATTTCAATATTATTGTTGGCAACTCTGGTCCGCGCTTGTTTTTCCCTTGACAAGTACCTAAAATCTTAATTGTAAAGTGTACTGTGCCGACAATTGTGTTTTTACTGAACAATAAACTTTAGTAACGAAGCAGTGTGTTTTCCTCATAACAATGAAAGTTATAAGTTCACTTTGTTTTGTGGCGAAGGTAGATGAAAATTACAATATCTGGCTAAATTTTTACCCTTACACTTTATCGTTGACACACACGCACATAAGAGCTTGTTTCGACATAGATTAGTAATAATAGCTCAGACCAACAAAAAAAGGTAGACGGCGCACTGCGAATATCAAAGATGAAGCCATCTTTTTATCTATGTGTGTCTCGAAGGGTTGCCATTTTTTATTTTTTTTCCCTATAACTTGGGAAATAATATTTTATGGGTAAGCTAATATTGTGCAAGTCAGCACAAGTAAGATATTGTTGAGTATGTTATTGTAACTTAGTTTTTTAGAAAGATCTATACCTAAAAAACAAATTTTTACATCACACCAACAATTATGTAAACTAGTTAAGTTTTAAAAGGTTGTCGAAGCGTAACAAGCGTAAGTCATTACCTAAATTGTTTTAAAATAAAATAGGTAATTACATTTTTAATCAACTTTAATAAATTGAAAAAGACCACCATCACAAAATCACTGACTAAAGAAAAAGTAGGTAATATCAAGATAAAACATAACAAACGAAATAATAACGTGTAAATGTTATCTTTAACATGCTTACAAAATATATATTATTTATCATGAACAAATAAAGTCTTTTTCCGCACATTTGCTCAAAAACGGGTTAAATATGACGGACCACACAATGGAATGTGCGGTAAAATAGGTACTCTCACCTAAGTACATATTTTACCGCATACTCCGTTGAATAGCGCCGTACGTATCCTTTACAGTTTTTTTTTAATTTTCTTATAGGAGTATAAATAAGTACGAGACTAAAATATTAAGCTGAATGATTGAACCTACTTGGAAGCGCTTTTGCACAATACGTTTGTCTCAATTTAATACTAAAGAGAAAATGAGACGAAAGATGTAGTTCCATTTGCAAATTCGCGCTATTTTCATACTACAAACATCAAAGATTGTTGCGACTTTCTGACTATCTAAAAACTTAAAGTTTTTTTCATTACCTACTGTACTGTTTTCTCGCAAATGTGTTGAAAAACTTCAAATCTAAAAAAAAAGAAAATAGGAATATAACTCGAAGAAAGAAATCATATATATTTGTTTAATCGAATGGGGAAATATTAAATCGTATTATGGCAACCCTCACACTTAATGTCACTGCTTTCGTTTGTTGACGTTTTTGTTCCAAGTAACCTAAAATTCATAGTTAATTTATAACAAAAACGATGTTATTTCAAGTACTTACAAGTGAAAAGTGATTCCGTGAGACTTTTTATGTGATTTGCTATTAATAATAATAATAATAATAATTCATTTATTTCAATCACAAGTGATCATAATTAGCAATTAGGTACATTCAATAAAAAATACTAGAAAAATAAGACAAAACACAATTACATTAGAATTTACAGATTAAATTGGTACATGTCAACAAATTAAAATTAAAAATAATCATAATGTCACATTTAAAATTAAAAAGTAATAAATAACTAATACAAACATTATTGGAAAATCATCACAAATTAAAAAAAAAAAAAAAAAAAAAAAAAAAAAAATACATTTTGGGAACTAGAAAAACACGAACAGATTGAAAATAGAAATGTGTTGTCATTTGTTCATTTTATTGTCACCACATTAATCATGCAACAATGGTTAAGGTAGTGACAGTCGAACCTCTCAGCCATCATCCTCAAGATGGTGTTGGAGCTGGCGCGGACCCTGCGCACCAAGGATGTGCACCGTTTCCGCATCGTCGCATAGAAGCAATCAATGCGCGACTCGGCGAACATCCCCGACGCACTGCAGTACCGAGACAGCCCCAACAACCTCCTATAAGCATTGTTGAATTGGACTCGCAGGGCGCTGTACTGTTTTTGAGTATAGTTAGCCCACAGGGCGCTCGAATAGAAGCAAGTGCAGTACGCTCTGAAAAGAGTGTTTTTCACTTCCTCCGAGCATCGTGCAAACCTGCGAGCTATCATGTTCGCTCTGACAGACAACGCCCTACGTTCCCGTTCTATGTCTGAATCGTCCCTCAGGTCAGAGGTCACCAGATGCCCAAGGTATTTAAAGGTGTCAACCCTATTAAGCGGTACATTATTTAACATAATGCTAGGGATAATATCTGGACATTTACCCCTGGCCCGAAAAACCATACATTCACTTTTCTTGCTGTTATAGAGCAGGCCATGGCTGAGAGCATATTCCTCACAAATACCGAGCAGCTTAGACAGGCCACAAACCGAGGCGCTCAGCAGCACCATGTCGTCCGCATAGCTAATGTTGTTTACACAAACTCCACCAACATGACATCCGACATGCGTGCTGCTCAGCCTCTCGATCAGTGCGTTTATATACAAGTTGAAGAGCGTTGGTGAGGTCAACCCCCCCTGCCTCACCCCGCACTCCAACCTGTATGGTTCAGACAACGCCCCCGACCACCGAACTACGTTGACCTGGTTCCCGTACCAGTATTTAAGAATACGAATGCATTCACTTGGCAGGGATGTGTCGTAAAGTTTGTCCCAGAGGATATCATAGGAAACCAGGTCAAACGCTTTCGAAAGGTCGAGGAAGCAAGCATAGACTGGTGTTTTGCGATCAGTATAGTACTTGACAGTCTGCTTCAAACACAGAATAGCCGTCTCAGTGGAGAGTCCCGATCTAAAACCAAATTGGTTGTCATGCAACTCGAGACAACCACTCATCAGTGTGTTAAGAAGACTGTCAAGTACCTTAGACAGAATTGTAGCCAGAGAGATGGGTCTATAGTTGTTGGCGTCGCTTATATCACCAGTTTTACTTTTTACGATCGGTACCACCACGGTCTGCATCATAGCTGGCGGCAGGTATGAATGCCCTAGACATATGGAGTAAAACATAGCCAGAACCCTTGGAAGATGGACGCCAGCATATTTCAGATGCTCGATACTCAAGTCATCGTGGCCAGGAGACTTGCCCCGGGTCATGGTCGTGATAACCTTTCTAACCTCTTTGGCCGTAAACCTTACGCTGAGCTCCTGCCCCCGAGTCACGCCCTCAAGTCCCGACCGTGATGGTCCCAATGGTGAAGTTACCATGAAATGGCTTTTAAACATATCAGCTATGTTCTTCGGATCAGTAATGCCAGCAACACTCACAGGCAAGCCCGGCCTTCTGTTTACTTTATTAGTAGACTTCCAAAAACTACGAAAATCGTGTTTGGCGTGATGCGTTGCCAGAATGTCCATTTTAAGTTGCTCACTGTTATTTTGACACCACTTTAGCCGGCTTTTAAAGATTTTACGGCTTTCTTGCATCTCACTCCAAACACGACCCGACTTCGGTCTGCCACACAATATCCATAACTGGAACTTAGACCTGGCCTCCCGGTGAGCACCACTGACATGTTTGTTCCATCCTACTACAGGTTTCTTCTTACATATCCTATTATTACCAGTATAACTGTCATTAGCCGCTCGGCCTAAGACATCCACAATTTCATTATACATTTTGTCGATAACAGACTTATGTTCGACGTCATCACAAGAGAAATCACAACAGTTACTTAAGTCACTCGGAAAATCTATTAATTTTAATCGATCATTACATAATTTATTGTATAGTTTAATCTGTTCAGATGTTCTCTCGCCCCAACGTACTTTATTACATGGTTCGATATTATTACATGCTATTTTAGGTTTAATACTATTTATCTACACTCACAACGTAATGTTCCAAATATGAGTTCAAAAACGAATGCATAAATACATACTTTTTTTTCGTGGATAGGTAAAATTAAAAAAAAAATCCATTACAGTTCAACATTTTCCTTCGATTTTTAAACAACTGCATCATAAAATAACTTTTTAATTTTTATAGCACACTTTTTCTTTTTAATTTTTGGCGCGGGCTCATTGACTTAAGTCAATGAGCCAGCTTTTATCTTTGTCTATGTTTGAGCGTGCTGCGCAGTCATTCGAATACGCAATGAGAATATCCGCCATATTGGAATTAACTATTTTTCCACTTGTTTTATTTCAACTGTATGAGTGAAGATAAAATAGTGTATGCAACGGCATATAATTAGGTATTAAAACACTCGTGTGATGCTATTATCACACTCGGCTACGCCTCGTGTGATAAACCCACACTCGTGTTTTAATAACCCTTTTTATATGGTCGATGCATAAACTACTATTAAATTACAACGAACAAGCAAAGGAAAGTGATCCGACCACATGACATCATACTTAATTTCTACATTAACAACTGTTTGCAAAGCCGACTCTGTAGCTAGACAGTGGTCTAACCAGCGTCTAGACCCATTCGCGTCACTTATAAAGCTATACGTGTCAGATGAGAGACCGAGTAATTCTATATCGGCACATATCCACTCAGCCTCCGTACAAAAGTCTTTCAACTCGTTAAAAAATAACTGGCCCGGATGAGCGTTAAAGTCCCCGAGTAAATATACTGTCTCAATATGTTCATTATTAATAATAGCACTTACCAAACTAAGACAATCCGTAAATTCCGGTAAGTTCACAACACTATCGGTAGGCATATAAATGCTGAACACTAAAAACGACCTTTGCCCTAACTCCACTTTAATGGCACAGACGCGAGCGTTGTCACACTGCACTATGGACACATTCTGTAGGACACTCTTCTTCCACAATATCGCCACTCCTCCATACGGCCGGCCTACGAGCATGCCCGCCGTAGTATCCACAGCAGACGTCCCGACGTAGCCATAATCAGGATCAATGTCGCTTAGAAAATCTATATCATTCGGTAGAAGCCATGTTTCTTGCAAAGCTATTATGTCAGAGGTATGACACAATTGCCTGACATAGTCCACCGATCGCTTTACACTTTTACAATTGAAGCTAACCAATGTGTATAGATTGTCTTTATCCATCTACTATATTCTCAGACCGGACACGACGCGGCAACGCCTCGACGTTCGTTATTTTGTGCTTGAAATTTACAAATCGCCTGAATATGATTCCTTCAGGCCATAAACCACTATCGAGGAACAAAGACGACTTGCTTTCTGATATAAAGAATTTATAGGCCTTGTATTCCCTTTCGTACTTAAAAGATATTTTCTCTAACAGAATCATCTCCTTAGTTTTATTGAATACGTAATCAGTTATATCCTTTTCCGTGGTATCATTATGTATTCTCGTAATTAAAATCGGAATCTTTCTATCCGCCGCTTTAAATTTTCCCTGATTGTCACGACATATTCCCGCCGAGCCTGTATAGCGATATCTCATAGGTTTCTTATGATAATTCACTACCTGCCAGTCGTTATGATTATTATCATTATGGGCATTTCGCTGCATGTTCGAGTTACTGTTAGGTACAGAAGCACTCGACGCGGCATCATTCTGATGTGGCGGTGACGTCATGTTTACTGTCCCAACACTCGATGCAGACGGCTTTGTGACATTAGTACCGCTACCGTCAACTTGTTTTACAAAAGCCGACCGTTGAGAAACAGCTGATAAGTTGCGAAGATTATTCTCATCTACCTCCACAATATCTCTAAATTGTATTGGAGTAGTTTCGATTTCCTGTTGCTTACACACGTTACTATTACTTTTCTCCAGTGATAATGATAAATGATCGATGTGTGAAAGCCCTATAGGGCCACTATCTAGCATCCAGGCGCCTCGTCGTTTGTTTACGTTTTCTGTATTCGGTAGCAAAGAGTCATATTTAATTTGTAGTAATTCAGACTTTAGTTGCTCGAACTGACTTTGCGACACACATGTAGACTTGATATTCTTCACTTCTTCTTGAACTAAGAGTAAATCTTTAAGTAGCTTCGTGCAGTCCAGGTGATCAAACAGCACTGGAGGGAGACGTTCTAATTCCCTGGCGACATAGATCGGAAACAGATCCGGTTCCTTTGATTTGAAGACCTGCACTATATCAGCTAGGTCCCTTTCCTGCTTGCCCTTATTTTTACGCTTGATATTAATCCCGGGCACAGACTCGAATATCAATAATTTTGATTTTTCAATTTCTTCTTTAGAGAAGGAAGAAATACAAATTCGAACTAACGTGACCTCATCTATCACTGACACTTTGTTCTGTATGTACGCTAACATTTCATCAATCACGATATTGCAAGATGCACACTTTACTACGTTCGTCATGTCGATTTACGATACGCGACGCGCGTCGTTTCGTCAAAAAAGAAACACGTCCGCACAGGGGGGGTGCGCGGGCGCGACTGAATCTATTGTTTTTACAAATTTTTACTACACAGGAAGGCATAATTATATTTTTCTATTAATGTTTTCTAGACGACGGCTCGTGAAGTACTAAGAGCGATGAGCATGGTTTTAGTGTAGGTGTATGGGTGAGCTTGTGTATTTACTTGAAGGAGCACGGTTTTGTGGCTTCACTTTTGATGTTCGCGGTGCGCTGTCTACCTTTTTTTGTTGGTCTGAGAATAATAGTAATACCAAACAGTGTGGCTGGTTTGACATTCGACTGGCGTCCATAGTGGTCCAAGCTCAATCCTCGCATACGGTCATTCTTTTTGTGAGTTTTTGACAAGCTCTGTTGTTGAATAATGAGTACCTATGAAGCGTGTTCCACCACCTTGTTCGATTGATATGCTGTGGATGGACTTAAAATCGGGGGCTCATGTAATAATAAGCGTCCTAGAACGAATACAAGTTTAGTAATGACAGCTCACTTGAACCATCGCCCGAGAAATCTAGCGACAAAGCAATTCAACAGATAGTTACCTATACCTGAGTTAAATTGAGAGATTGTACACACAGAACTGCGTAGTCTCCTGACCACCGACATTCGAAAAATCGTGCAGGAGAGCCTGAGAGCGGAACTGAAGGACATCAAAAGTGAGATGAGCTGCCTGAAGTCCTCGGTATTTAGTCTGCGTGCTTCCGTAGAAACTTGTGCTTATTCGTAGATACGGGTTCGCAAGAAAACGCATCAAGTGCGGCCGGCGTTTTATGCATTATGATATGACGTATGTAGGTACGCACCGCCAGCAGCTCGCGCGCGCGCCGCAGCTCGTCCTGCAGCGCCGCCGCGTCGCGCCGCAGCCGCGCCGTCTCCGCACTGGCTGCGCGCGCCCTGCCCACACACAACACACGCTCAGCGACCTCCAAGTGTAGGCACGTCGCCACATATTCAACAATCCAATGAAACTCACTCGTCTTCCTGCCGCGAGATGGTCTGCTGCACGTGCGCGGTCTGCGCGTCGAACTGGCGCAGCAGGCGCGCCATCTCGTCCCGCAGCCCCGCCGCCGCCTCGTCCGCCTGCAACACGCGCCGCTCAGCACCGACATGTCGCACACACCACACACATCATGAAGCACTGACCTGTCGCAGGCGCGCGGCGATCTGATCGTGCGCGGCGGCGCGCTCGGCGGCGAGGGTGCGTGCGGCGCCGAGCTGCTCGCGCGCCTCCGCCAGCAGCCGCGCCGCCGCCTCCGCGCGCGCGCCGCTCTCCCGCGCTGCGCACACCGCTTATCGCTCATCGCTCATCGCTCACCACAGTCACCGCTCTCGCCGGTCGCCAGCCTAGCACCGGGGCTGCTGCGCGTGAACTTAGCTGCAGCGCACTACACGCAGCTAACCTCACGCGGCTCGCAGACACGGAGCCGTGGCGCGCGTTGTACTTTCACTTATAATTATATACGTAGGTGTCGCAGCCAACTGGTTAAATCAGCCGTTTAATTGGCTGCCTAGACATTTCATTAAACGGCGCCATTTAGCTAGCGGCCTAAATGCCATCCCACCATATAATTGAACGGAACGGAACCACCATATAAGGATGGAAAATCATCAGGGTGGAGCGGGAGGGAGTGTCAGACTCTTACTGACTAAAACCCATCCGTGCTCTTCCTAGTGCCTTTTACGTTCCACGGCCGCGGCTCTTTTGAACAAAATCCGCAACCCTGGCAGGCTCTGGCCCTAACGGGCCCCTACTCCTATGCTGACATCTCTTTGAGGCGCGCGTGGAACACAACGCGAATGCGGAGTTTAATAAAGAAAACCAACTATCACTAGTGTTAACCTTAATTAAAAAGAGATTATTTGTTATATCGTCCGTGGTTACTTTGTCTATGCTTACTGGAAATTAAAAAGGTTTAATTTTAGAATCAAGTCCCCTTATTATGAGGTTAGCTCCCAACTTTTCCCGCCGCCAGAGGTGCGTGGTTTTTATACTTATTGATTAGGTAGGTATTGAAGTTAAAAAAATTTTATTGAATAATTACTGAAAAAAATCCCCTTAATTCGGAGGCGATATTATTATGTCCTCCCTCCACCGACGTAATACTAAAGTGTAGTTGACGCCTATTTCTGGGTGGTTTAAAAAAAATAACCGGGGTGCTCCAAGCCCCGATCTCGCTTTGCTCGCTCTTGCACAAAATAAAACACCAAAATGTTAATTACTTATAATCTAATCGGTGTCCAAAGGCGTAGCGAACTTGTCATAAATAGCAAGCATTCGGTGTCCAGAGGGGTAGCTACAACAGGAGGCAGACAACAATAACGATATGGAGCACATTTCACGCATTTTGACAGATAAAGCTTCAAAAACGTAAGAATTTAGAGTACCTAATTATAGTTCCGTTTCACGTTTTAACCGCTCCGGCCCCGGCGACACACCGGTGTGTCGCGAATTAATCGCGAATTTAAGAGCGTTTACGCGGTACGGCTTTTCATACAAACTTTCAAATCCTTATTCTTCAAGATGAATGAACCGATTTTAACGAAACTTGGTATGCATACGCTAGATATCCAGGTCTAAATAGTTATCAGAATTTTTTTTTGAAAAAGATTTCAGAGGGAGAGAGAGAGAGATTTTAAGTTCTCTATAGAAAGTGAAAAATCACTATATCCTTCCCCCTGGAACTCTTTTTAAAAATGTTTTCTGATAACTATTTAGACCTGAATATCTAGCGTATGCATACCAAGTTTCGTTAAAATCGGTTCATTCATTTTGAAGAATAAGGACTTGAAAGTTTGTATGAAATGACATACGACGTACACGCTCTTAATGTTTATTACATAAGATTTATTTTTTATTTGGGAATTTTCACATGTCGGGCAAATACGATTGGCTGGATGTCATTTAGGCAGCAAGTTAAACAGCGCCGTCCAATGAAACGGCTTAGGCAGCCAACTAAACGGCTGATTAAGCTAGTTGTCTGCGACATATACCTACATGACGTTAGTCGGCATCGGTAGGCGAAGACGCGCGCACGTACCTACGTTCGTGATGAACTCCAAGTCGCTAAATACTACGCGCTATAGAGAAGTCCTCATATTTACAGAAATAAGCCATGATTGTAACAAATAAAAAATAAATTTTTCCACTACCTACAGGTAAGTAAATGTCTACATAAGTACCTACCTAGGTACTTTTTTCTTTTTTTTTTTCGTCTGTCTATCTGTCTGTCACCAGGCTGTATCTTATGAACCGTGATAGCTAGGCAGTTGAATAAAATGAATATTTAAGTCCTATACAACAAACGTGATTTTTTTGCCGTTTTTTTTATAGATAATGGTACGGAACCCTTTGTGCGCGAGTCCGACTCGCACTTGGCCGGTTTTTTTACTTAGTTCGGCCTAGGATGGCTAAAGCGTCGTCGCGCGTCGTCCGCCACTGGCCACTGATGACGCCATGGTTTCAACTGGTGCGCGATCATGCAAACTGGACGGCTTTTAACGTGTTTGGTCTATGGATGCGCCGCAGACTGGACGCCGCGCCGCGCCGCTTCAAGCGCGCTGCAAATTGCAGCTCTACCATGACGTGTTAAAACGTAAGTCGTTCGAGCGAGAAGGAGGGATGGAGCTATACACCCTATAGCGCCATCCCTCCTTCTCGCTCGAACTCGGTCGTTAAAGCGTGCTGGACGGTACCTAAACTGGATGGTGTTTGGCCGGGCGGCCGGCATTATATTCACCGCGCCTTGGTGCGCGAGCGAGCCCGACTCGCACTTGGTACCTACCTACCTACTAAGGTTAACTAAAAAAACTTCTGATTAAAACACGTCTCTTGTATGGGAAGGGAACCCCTTTCATTAATTTTTACCTACTTTACTAGGTATTTATTTGTCGTTTTAGCAACGGCCGGCATCCTGAAAATGATAGCGGACAGAATAGACTCGGCGGTCATGCGTCGATTCACTGACCGGTGAGCTGCATGTGAAAGATGCAGGAATGATTTAGTTTGGTACTTACCTACTCTATTCCCATTATTAGTTTCATCGTACCTACCTATTAACTTAGCTAATAAGATTTCTGTTAAGTATTACCTACTTAACTTTTTCTATGGACTACCTACCTATGTACCTACCTAGTTGTCTGAGAATTAGCAGTTTTTTTAAGTACCTACCTAAGGATTTAGGTATTTAGCGGTCATAGTAGGTAAAACATAAGTAAGTAGGTACCTACCTACCTAGCTATTCTGTAAAAAGTTCAAGTGTAGAGACCAAACTTCCGACGATACAATCCTGTGAAAGACAGACGGATAGCGAACCCTAAAGCCCAATTTACATTACGAAACAAGTTTCATGCATGATGAAATTAATTTCATAACACTACTTTCAGTACCTGTGAAACTAGTTTCATTAAAAATAATAGCGTCGTGAAATCCACAGTATGTCTGTGTTCATGGCTCCGCCAACATCAAAGCTTTATTTTGCATTGCAAAATGTTGTCATACAAATGTTACTTATAGTAAAAAATTAAGAAAAGTTATCTGGAAAGAAAAGATGTTGGTGGATTCGAGGCTGGCTAGCAAGAAACCAAGCTCGACTAATAAACACACGTCCTCTCAGCGCAGGCGCTTTCGCGACACTAGTTTCGCGTCGCGTTTATACGATAACATTAGTTACATGACACTAGTTTTATCCAAAAATCGCGCGCATCACGAAACTGTTTCAGTGTCGTGAAATCGATGCATGCATTGTAAAACTTGACGTTTACACGTGAAATTTCTGGTAAAATTAATGTAACGGAACTACTTTCATGCCACTAGTTTCGTAATGTAAATCCGAGCTACGAGTCCGGAAGCCCATAAACAAGTGATGCAACGTGGGTACCGGCGTCGCGCTGCGCGGCGACGGCGTCGGCCCGGCGCGCCAGCTGCGCCGCCAGGCCGCGCACGTGCGCGCCGCAGCGCCCGTAGGCGGCCTGCAGCGCGGCCCGGTCGGCGGCCGCGCGCGCCACGCAGCGCCGCAGCCGCGCGCCGTACTCCTCCAGCACGTCGCACACGCCGCGCGCGCCCGCCAGCTTGTTGAGCGTGTCGGGGCGCAGGCGCCGCTCCGCCGCGTACGCCGCCGACGCCGCCTCGTGCTGCATCTGCACCTCCAGCATGTTCTGCTGCAGGCGCTCGTGCGCGCCCGCCAGCTGCTGCAGCCGCTCCTTCAGGTCCCAGTACGCCGTGTCCTGCGCCACCTGACACCACGCACACCGCGGCCTCATGCGATTACTACTAGCTACTTATTATAATATTATTTGTACTTATATTGTATAGAATCTAGATCTAGTGGTCAGTCTGTGGATGGGCCATACCGAGACTCCTCCGTGCCTCGGAAAGCACGTATAACCTGTTGGTCTCGGTCTCGGTTGTCATTTGTAAAACTTTGAAAGTCGTTAGTTTTCAGAAACCAGAAAATCTGTCAGCAGTCTTGCTAAGAAGTAGGTACCTACGTACCCAATACCCAATTATTGGGTTTTGGAGATCAAATAGGCAGTCGCTGCCAATGATTTATATATCATTGGTCGCTACACGTAAAATACTGGTAGGTAGTAGGTACCTAGGTATTCAGCTGAATCCGGTTTGACTTTAAACCGACCCCCGACCCCAATTTAGTTGGGAAAATGCTAGGCAAATGATGAATTGTACCTATAGAACACGAAACCACCCCCGTGCTAAATTACCGTGTGATTAGATTAAGTACTTACAAGCCTAGTTTATTTAGGCCGGTAAGTACCTAATTTTTCTGACTCCTAAGACACAGGCACATACACCTAGTTTAGGAGTCAGAGTATTATAAATATTGTGACCTAGTTATGAGCCTTATTATGTTATTAGTCTTTTGATAAAATGTATTTAGATGGCTTTTGGTGAAATAAAGAATTATTATTATTATTTATTATTATTATAATTACACTTTCTTTAAAAAAAAAAAAAAAAAATTCCACTGATGATTTCTTTACGAATAGGGGGAGGTGGGCAGAATGATGCAAAGGGCACATTGATACACACGTATTAACTATTTAGTAATCTAGTTAATGTATTCGAGAGGCGAGTATTAATCGACAGCCTGTCAGCCGGTGCCGGTGGCATTCTACAAGTCGTAATGTATTTCCAGTACGACCAACTTAATATTTACCTACCTACGCAAAATTAAAAGTACGAGTACCTACTTATAAAACTTCTTTTCTATCTTGTAAAAATCTGTTCAGGTATACAGGGTTATTTGTAAAACACCAACAAGCTTTCAGTGGGTGAAAGTACTCTGTACCTACTCATGATTATTTACAACTTTTGTTATGAGACCAACCCTGAAAAATCGAAAAAAAATTCTACTGTTTCATACATTTTCATCGGGGTGAATATTGCATTTTGTATGAAAAGGCCGATTTATTTTTTGATATTTCTGTTTGTCCTTATAATCATGAGAACTTTCATCATTGTGCCCTGTACTTTCAGCTGATATAACCGCATGACAATTTGCAATTAAAGTAGCAATACCTATTTTTGTTAACGTCGTCGGTGGTACCTAACTTAGCGTTTTTAATTGTTATTGTTTTGTTTACTTTCTGAATGTATGTGTTTTTGGTTCCAGCAATCTTGTTTTGGGTCAGTCAGTGGCTCCGGCTTAGAGAAGAATAAAGATATCTTATATTGATAATTAGATAGATCGAAGTCTTGTAACAAGTAGGTACCTATTTTGTAAGACTGATTATGATCTCTTCCCAAGTAGAATTATCATGAAGGTATTATAATTTAATTAACTTCATACAATTTCCACTCTAAATAGGTAGGTATGTTAAAAAGTCTCCCACGAGATGTAAGTACTTACATACGTTTATTGCCGTTGTTTTTAATTACAATTTTTATGAATCAATCTGCCCCACCTCTCCCTAGGTCGGTACTTACCTAGTCCTGTGTGCCGCTGAGTAAAAGCACCTAAACAAAGCCAGCTGGCCAGAACGCAATGAACGCAATAGGTACCTACCTACATACTTACTGACATATATAATGTTAACAAATGTATAAGGATCGAGGGACCTGTTTAAACTCTAGTAGGCAGGTAAGTACCTAAAATCTTTGTTATTTTATTGATCTTGCTGGTCCTGCTCCACAGCTACTAGGGCGCACAAACTAATCTTTTAGCATTAACAAACATTTTTGGACCCGCTGAAGACTGTAAGAAAATGTTCTTACAGTCTATATTTTCATTTTATAGACTCAATTTATGTAGCATTGTATAATTTCATGCATTAACGGTAGGTACATGTACCTTACACTACTTCTTACTCAAAAGAGTCTAACTGACGGCGTATGGTGGTTGAGCCGAATGGTGCTAGCGCGTGCATCATGTTCGTGAACGGACGCCGTCAGTTGGGGGGAGTGGTCATCTCTCGGCTGCCACGGCTTTTTTCAGCTGCCAGGGTTTGATTCGAGAAACCGGATAGACCTACCTACCAAAGCATATTTTTTTGTTTTCGTTCTACATTTTATTAATCAGTTCTACGAAGTTTCTACCTACAGCGTTCACTACATCCTGATTGCAATAGTTCTTTAATTCACAGTTGGGGCTGTCTATCCTTACACACATAAGTATCTACAATAATCATCACTCGAAACGAAATTAAAAAACTACAAACCTTCAGTTTAATAATTTTGGCGGTTTCACGCGACACTTTTTCTCTGAGTTTCTCGGCATCTGTGTTCATCCGTTTTCGGCTGGCGACTTTCCCAATATCAGTTACGTCCATTGTCAGTAATAATGATATCTTACTAGAAATAATTAACTTTTACGTAACTCTCCGAAAAAACGTTACCGTTTACTTGAAAAAAAAAAAACAAAAAGAATTCCCGCCAAATCACCAATCCATCAATTCCCAATGACAGTCATAGACAAATTTTTATGTAAAGAACTACATTAATTGTCCATGATTATAATAATCAGAGACAATCTGCAATCAAGTTTGATATATTCTCCTAGAGCTTATTAAATTTATAAAGTTTAAAAAACTGTAGGTAACCCGATTACCCGACTCCATAAAAATAAAATTGGTCTTAATAAAAGGAAACAAGGAAACAAGAAAATATTTCAGAGAGAAGTCAAGATAATACAAAAATGCTCAAGTTGAAGCAGTGGTCGCATGCCATCATTTATTTTTTTATTTTATACTTACTTTTTTCCGTTTAAAAAATCGTTGTAGAGTCTAGGTACTATTTATTTAATAAGATTTGTTAAACTGCACGCTCAGACCAACAAAAAAAGGTAGACGGCGCACTGCGAATATCAAAGATGAAGCCATCTTTTTATCTATGTGTGTCTCGAAGGGTTGCCATTTTTTATTATTTTTCCCTATAACTTGGGAAATAATATTTTATGGGTAAGCTAATATTGTGCAAGTCAGCACAAGTAAGATATTGTTGAGTATGGTATTGTAACTTAGTTTTTTAGAAAGATCTATACCTAAAAAACAAATTTTTACATCACACATACCTACATTCAATTATGTAAACTAGTTAAGTTTTAAAAGGTTGTCGAAGCGTAACAAGCGTAAGTCATTATGTAAATTGTTTTAAAATAAAATAGGTAATTACATTTTTAATCAACTTTAATAAATTGAAAAAGACCACCATCACAAAATCACTGACTAAAGAAAAAGTAGGTAATATCAAGACAATTGTGTTTTTACTGAACAATAAACTTTAGTAACGAAGCAGTGTGTTTTCCTCATAACAATGAAAGTTATAAGTTCACTTTGTTTTGTGGCGAAGGTAGATGAAAATTACAATATCTGGCTAAATTTTTACCCTTACACTTTATCGTTGACACACACGCACATAAGAGCTTGTTTCGACATAGATTAGTAATAATAGCTCAGACCAACAAAAAAAGGTAGACGGCGCACTGCGAATATCAAAGATGAAGCCATCTTTTTATCTATGTGTGTCTCGAAGGGTTGCCATTTTTTATTTTTTTTCCCTATAACTTGGGAAATAATATTTTATGGGTAAGCTAATATTGTGCAAGTCAGCACAAGTAAGATATTGTTGAGTATGGTATTGTAACTTAGTTTTTTAGAAAGATCTATACCTAAAAAACAAATTTTTACATCACACATACCTACATTCAATTATGTAAACTAGTTAAGTTTTAAAAGGTTGTCGAAGCGTAACAAGCGTAAGTCATTATGTAAATTGTTTTAAAATAAAATAGGTAATTACATTTTTAATCAACTTTAATAAATTGAAAAAGACCACCATCACAAAATCACTGACTAAAGAAAAAGTAGGTAATATCAAGATAAAACATATCAAACGAAACAATAACGTGTAAATGTTATGTTTAACATGCTTACAAAATAAATATTATTTATCATGAACAAATAGTCTTTTTCAGCACATTTGCTCAAAAAAATGCATTTACGAAGACTGTATATATTATTCGAAAGTTAAATATGACGCACCACACAATGGAACGTGCGGTAAAATAGGTACTCTCACTTTAGTACATATTTTACCGCATACTCCGTTGAATAGCGCCTTACGTATCCTTTACAGTTTTTTTTTTAATTTTCTTATAGGAGTATAAATAAGTACGGGAATAAAATATTAAGCTGAATGATTGAACCTACTTGGAAGCGCTTTTGCTCAATACATTTGTCTCAATTTAATACTAAAGAGAAAATGAGACGAAAGATGTAGTTCCATTTGCAAATTCGCGCTATACTACAAACGTCAAAGATTGTTGCGACTTTCTGACTATCTAAAAACTAAAAGTTTTTTCATTACCTATTGTACTGTTTTCTCGCAAATGTGTTGAAAAACTTCAAATCTAAAATATTTTATATATTAAAAAAAAGAAAATAGGAATTTAACTCGAAGAAAGAAATCATATATATTTGAATGGGAAAATATTAAATCGTATTATGGCAACCCTCACACTTAATGTCACTGCTTTCGTTTGTTGACGTTTTTGTTCCAAGTAACCTAAAATTCATAGTTAATTTATAATAGAAACGATGTTATTTCAAGTACTTACAAGTGAAAAGTGATTCCGTGAGACTTTTTATGTGATTTGCTATTGTTTTTACAAATTTTTACTAAACAGGAAGGCATAATTATATTTTTCTATTAATGTTTTCTAGACGACGGCTCGTGAAGTACTAAGAGCGATGAGCATGGTTTTAGTGTAGGTGTGTGGGTGAGCTTGTGTATTTACTTGAAGGAGCACGGTTTTGTGGCTTCACTTTTGATGTTCGCGGTGCGCTGTCTACCTTTTTTTGTTGGTCTGAGACTGCACGTTGCTATAATTTTTCATGCTTTTTATTGTACAACTAGCTTAGCTTATCTTAGGTACCTACGTACCTAGCCACGATTTCGTTTCGTTGGATTGGTCTGAATGTTGGTGAAAAAATGTGTAGCATCTGCATAGATAAGATATAATGTAGTCCAAAGAAAGGTCCCTTAACTGCAATAAAAAGGTGTTTTTCAGTTTAGTATCTACAATCTTTGGGACCTGTTTGTTTTTCACTTTTTAATTCATTTTTTGACATTTCAGGCGTGTTTTAATTCTTTAAATATTTTTTTTTATTTCGTACCTTTTAGTGATAAGAGATATTTTAACCAACTAATGCGAAACCAAAGCCCCCATATATTTTGACTGATAGCACATTGATACTTATTATTATTCTGAGGCGATTTAGTACATTAGTAGTTTCACCGGTAGGTACCTAAGTAAACAGTACGAAAATTAATTTTGATTTAATCGGATTATGAGCGACCTCAGGGGTCTAGTTAAAATGGTGGCTGGGAAAAAAAAGCACACTGATGAGATGAGACCCGTCTTTTTGAAAAGTCTCGTTCTTTCATCAGTCAATCCCTTTCTTTCCCTTTGTTTGTTTTTAAGTAGGAGTATCGTAAAAATCTGTGCTACCTGTGTTACCTTTAATAGCTGCTGAAGTCGATAACTTGATATCGATATCTATTGACGTAGGTAGGTACCTAATTTTTTATTTTCATCTCAGTGTCTACATGTTTTCATTTTAGATTTCCGAAGATTCCGGAACTAAAAGAAAAATGGACAGATAATAATAGGGAAAATTGGTTTCCAACAAAATACGGTGCTGTTGGGTGGCCTTGCAGGAGGGGTGAAAAAAAAAAATTACTCGAGCGCGTCAGATCTTCAGTTGGTGTTCAGTGAACCCTATAGATGCTCCCATTTATTAGACTGATCTAATATCGTGTGTCTAGTATCGACTGCTGCTAGCACCGTCGTTCCCGAGGCAGGAACGGCGGTGGCGGCGGAGGAGAAGGGTGCGATGTCGATTGATGGATAGGGTCGATCATCGCATCCTCCAGGCGAACACCAACCACTGCAGAACAGCCCAAGACCTGCTGATGCAGACCATGGCTGAGTGGTTGGTGGACTTGGCGGTGGTCGCCGAGCCCTACTCGGTCCCTGGCAATTGGCTGGGCGATCGGGACGGCCTGGTGGCAATGGTGACGCGGTCTTCCACAGATACGTGGCCGCCGCGTGGGGGGGTGTGGCCCTGGTAGGGGTCTATTTCTCCCCAAACCGCCCTCTCTCGGACTTTGAGGATTTCCTCGAAGTCCTCACTGCAGTCGTAGGGAGGGCGGCGCCGCGCCAGGTCGTGGTGTTGGGCGACCTGAACGCCAAGTCGGTGGCCTGGGGCAACCCGGCTGCCTCCTGCAACGTCCGGGGACGCGCCGTCGAGTTCTGGGCGGCGTCGTGCGGTGTGTCCCTCCTCGACAGGGGGGCGGTCCACACGTGTGTGCGGCAGCAGGGAGGGTCGGTGGTGGACGTCTCGTTTGCCACCCCCGTGCTGGCCGCACGCATCGTGAACTGGCGGGTGGAGACGGTGGAGACCCTGTCGGACCACCGATATGTGCGGTTCGACATCTCCACCCAGGGCCCCCGGGGGGAGATGGCCCGCTCTGGCAGGTCTCCCTTCCCACGGTGGGCTCTCACTCGCCTGGACCGGGAGGCAGCCAAGGAGGCGGCCTTCCTCCAGGACTGGCTGTCTCCCCCCCCTGTCGAGGACGTCCCGGACGTTGACGCCGCAGCGGTCCGCCTCAGGAGATCCTTGACCGAGGTGTGCAACTCCAGCATGCCTCGGTCCCGTCGCCCGCCTCCCCGTCGCGCCGTCTATTGGTGGTCGGAGGAACTTGCGGGGCTCCGGGCCACCTGCGTGGCGGCCAGAAGGGCCTACACGCGGAGCCGACGGCGCAGCGTCCGTAGTCAAGCAGACGAGGACCGCCTCTACGTCTCTTACAGAGAGGCTCAGACGGTCCTCAAGTCGGCTATGGGCGCTGCCAAGGACTCGGCGAGGGCTGAGATGCTGGAGGGTCTCGACAGAGACCCGTATGGGAGACCATACAGGGCGGCGCGGAACCAACTGCGGCTCCATGGTCCCCCTCTGACAGAGACCCTCGAGCCAGCGTTGCTGGATGGGGTGGTCCGGTCCCTGTTTCCGCGCAGGACCGACTTCACCCCACCAACGATGGACCCCCCGCAGGAGGCGGCTTCACCGCCGGAGGAGGAGGTACCCCCGGTGACGGCGGATGAGTTTTACGCGGGGGTTCTCAGCCTCCGAGCCAAGAAGACGGCCCCTGGGCCGGACGGCGTCCCTGCTCGAGTGATGGCCATAGCTGCCGCTCAAATGGAGGACAGATTTCGGGACCTCTTCAGCGCGTGCCTTACGGCTGGGAGGTTCCCGAAACTGTGGAAGGAGGGGCAGCTATGCCTCCTCCGAAAGGAGGGACGCCCGGCGGATTCCCCCTCGGCATACCGGCCCATCGTTCTGCTCGATGAGGTCGGTAAATTGTTCGAGGGGATCATTGCCTCCCGGCTGAATGGCCACCTGCGGAGGGTAGGGCCGGACCTGTCGGACGCCCAGTTCGGGTTTCGACAAGGGCGTTCGACCATCGACGCGCTGGCCCTACTCAAGGGCCAGGTGAAGGGGGCGGTCGAGGCGGGGGACGGAGTGCTGGCGGTGTCATTCGACATAGCCAACGCCTTCAACTCCGTGCCCCACTCGACCATACTGGAGGCACTCCGGTATCACGGAGTGCCCCAATACTTGCAGAGCCTCCTGGCCAGCTACTTGGAGGACCGAGAGGTCCTCCTTGTCGACAAACTGGCCAGGTTGCAGCGATATGGCGCGGAGTGTGGTGTTCCGCAGGGGTCAGTCTTAGGACCCCCCCTGTGGAACATCGGCTTCGACTGGCTGCTGCGGGGAGCCCTCCTCCAGGGCACGAGTGTCATCTGCTACGCGGATGACACTCTCCTCACTGCCCGGGGGAGGAACTTCGGGGAGGCGGCCTGTCTGGCATCGGCCGGCGGGTCATTAGTGGCGGGGAGGATCCGCCGCCTGGGGTTAAAGGTGGCGCTGAATAAGACCGAGGCCGTGTTCTTTCACGGGCCTCGGCAGCGCTGCCCTCCTGACGCCCACATTGTCGTGGAGGGCGCCAGGGTAGGCGTCCAGACCCAGATCAAATATCTGGGTCTAGTGCTGGACAGCAGGTGGCGCTTCGGCCCGCACTTCAGCGGGCTGTCGACGCGCCTGCTGAGGGCTGCGGACGCCCTCTCCTGGCTCCTCCCGAACCTGGGAGGGCCCAGTGCGCGATGCCGGCGCCTTTATGCCGGCATCCTGAGGAGCATGGCCCTGTACGGGGCCCCCATCTGGGCGGACTCCCTCCATAGGAGGGAGAATGCGACGGCGATGCGCCGGCCCCAAAGGGCCATTGCACTGCGGGTGGCGAGGGCTTACCGCTCGGTGGGCTTTTCGGCGGCGTGCGCTCTGGCTGGCACCCCTCCTTGGGAGCTGGAGGCGTGGGTGCTCGCCAGAGTGTACGAATGGACGGCCCGGCGGAAAGCCCTCGGGGAGCGCCCCGTCGCGGAAGAGCGGGAGGCCGTGCGGCGAGAGGCGAGGGACGCCATCATCGTCCATTGGACGCAGGACCTCGCCTCCGCCACTTTCGGCCGCCGAACCCTGGACGCGCTCGGCCCAGTCCTGCGGGACTGGCTCGAGCGGCCCCACGGTTTCCTCTCATTCCGTCTGGTGCAGGTGCTGTCAGGCCACGGCTGTTTCGGCACGCACCTGCACCGGATCGGGAGGGAGGAGACTCCGGCGTGCCACGACTGCGGCGCGGCGGAGGACACGGCACAGCACACGCTCGAAGTGTGCCCGGCTTGGTCTGAGCCGCGCCGCATTCTGACTGCGGAGATCGGACAGGACCTCTCACTTCCCAGCGTGGTCAACTCTATGCTGGAGAGTGAGGGGTCCTGGGCAGCGGTTGCCTCCTTTTGCGAGGACGTCATCTCGCAAAAGGAGGCGGCGGAGCGCGCGCGTGAGGACGACCCTCTCGCTGCGCCGCTCCGAAGACGGAGAAGAGGTCGGAGAAGACGCCGTCTTCTCCCTCCTCATGGTGGTGATAGGCGGGCGACAGGCGCGGGGGCGCCTCCGCCCGCATTGCACTCTACACCACCTCCGCCGGTCATTCCCGGCCCTCCCCCCTCACGGGGAGGGCGTGTAGGGCCCGTGTAGGCGGGCGAACGTCGGAGAGGGACTGGACGCAAAGGCTATGCCGATCTCCCAGTCCCCCTCCACTCAGACGATGCGGGAATGCCGCTGGGTTGTTTTAGTGGGTATACCGGGTCTTAGGCCCGGGGAGTCCCACATACCCCTCCCATTCCCCCAATGGGAGGGTATGCGTAATGCATTTTTTCCCAGCGCAAACAAAAAAAAAAAAAAAAAAAAAAGGTTAGGTTAGGTTGGGGGACCCCCCACAGAGCTTGCGTCCACGTCGCGTCCCCTGGAAACGACCCAGTTCTGTCACCGTAACGGAGTGGCAGACTGGGATCGGCCAAAGTGCTCTGTGCTTCGTAGCTATCATTTTATTCTTGCCTTGTGTTTAGCTGCGACCTTGCGGAATGTCGAAACCCTCGCGGGACGCCTTCGGGCGTTTCCTCCCAAAAGGCCCTTCTCAGGGCCAACCAAAAGGCCCTTCTCAGGGCCAACCAAAAGGCCCTTCTCAGGGCCAACCCAAAGGCCCTTCTCAGGGCCAACCCAAAGGCCCTTTTCAGGGCCACTTCGACGCTTCGGCGTCAGAGGCAAGCCGCGCGCCGTCTGCGGCAAGCTTCCATGGAAGAGCGGGCGAGTTGTCGGACTCCGACGACGAGTCCCTTATTAGCGTCTCGGACGCAGGCGACTCTCAGTCGCGAAAGCGGGCCTTCCTGAAGGATGGGTCCGAGGGTTCCTCGGGCTCAGCCAGGCGGTCAAAGGCCAAAAGGCCCACAGTAGCCGCGGATACCCACGTGGTGGGTCTCGCGGACGCCCAGCGCCAGCTCGACCTGGCTCGGCGTGTGCAGCACCAGCAAGAGCTGGAAGAGCGGGTGGCTGCGAAGGAGCAGCGGGCGCGTGCAGTTCGAGCCAAGTCTGGTTACGGCGCGTCCCGCGTGCTGTACGCGGACCATTCTTTGGCCGAGCTGCAGCAGATGGCGGAGGAGGACGAAGAGGAGATTGCGGAGGTCGCCTCCAAGTCCTCCAATCTAAAGGGCACCTTCCAGAAGGCCCTTAAGTGCCGGGCCGCGAGCATGCGCGGCATCGTAGAGGAGCTCGTCAAGAGAAAGACGAGTGAAGAAACGCGGCAGCTGCAGGCGAGGGTCGATCGCCTGCAATCAGAGGTCAGCCAGCTTCATCAGAAGCTGGCTGATGTCACGGCTCGGCCGATCCAGGCCGAACCGACACCTGCGGCGGAGGCCCCTACCTCCACCAACCTTGAGGATATACTCCGCAAGGTTGTAATGGAGGAGCGGGCCTTCACACGAGCCTGTCTTGCAGGCATCGAGGACCGGCTCTTGCCGGAAAAGCGCCTCCGACCGCCGCTTGCCGCTGACGAGAGGCGAGCCGAGCCGGGTCCGTCCTCGCAAGGGGAGGACGCCCTTCTCCCTTCCACTACCCCGTCCAACCAGCAGGGCTGGACCGAAGTGGTCAGGAAGGGGAAGGGCAAAGGAAAGAAGACGGCGACAGCCGCCCCTGCTGTCGCAGCCACCACGGCCACCACGACTCCCAGCCCGTCGCAGACGACTGGGAAGGGAAGGAGGAGGGGCAGGGGCAGAAAGGCTGCAACGGGCGTCCCTGCCGCCCACGCCACCACGCCTCCCAGCCAGTCGCAGGCGACCGGCAGAGGAAAGAGGAAGTGGAAATTGGTTCCCCCAAAGACCGCGGCCGTCGTAGTGACGCTCACCGCGGAGGCCGCGGAGCGAGGGGAGACGTACGCGTCCATATTGGTGCGGGCGCGTGCTAACGCCGATCCCACCCAACTGGGGATCGGCAAAGTCTCCTGCCGGAGGACCCAAACCGGGGCTCGAATCTTCGAGTTCCCTGGGGCGGAGGGCAGTGCCAACGCTGACCTCTTCGCAGCCAAGCTGCAGGAGGTCATCGCGGACGCAGCCAAGGTGGCCCGACCCGTCAAGTCGGCGGCCATCGAGGTGGCCGACCTTGACGACTCGGTCACCAAAGAGGAGGTGGTGGCAGCGGTCGCAGCCATTGGGGGCTGCAGCGTCGCAGCGGTGCAGGGCCGGGACATCAGGCCCGGCCGCGGCGGCATGGGCACTATCCGTCTCGAGTGCCCAGTCGCCGCCGCCAAAGCCGTCCTTGAAAAAGGACGGCTCTTGGTCGGATTCAGCTCGGGTGCAGTCCGAGCACTAGAGAACCAGCCCCTGCGCTGCTTCAGGTGCTGCGGCATAGGGCACACCCGAGCCCTGTGCCCTTCAGCGGTCGATAGGTCACTGACATGCTACCGCTGTGGCAAGGAGGGCCACAAAGCCGCCTCCTGCACTGCCGCCACGCCGCACTGCGCAGTGTGCGCCGCCAGTGGCTGCCCGGCAGGCCACGTGACGAGGGGGAGGATGTGCAATCCTCCCCCTAAGAGGGGCAAAGCGCAGGCGTCGGTCGGGCCTGCTGCTAGCACCGTCGTTCCCGAGGCAGGAACGGCGGTGGCGGCGGAGGAGGAGGGTGCGATGTCGATTGATGGATAGGGTCGATCATCACATCCTCCAGGCGAACACCAACCACTGCAGAACAGCCCAAGACCTGCTGATGCAGACCATGGCTGAGTGGTTGGTGGACTTGGCGGTGGTCGCCGAGCCCTACTCGGTCCCTGGCAATTGGCTGGGCGATCGGGACGGCCTGGTGGCAATAGTGACGCGGTCTTCCACAGACTCCCCTCCCCTCTCGCTCTTAGAGAGAGGACCGGGATACGTGGCCGCCGCGTGGGGAGGTGTGGCCCTAGTTGGGGTCTATTTCTCCCCAAACCGCCCTCTCTCGGACTTTGAGGATTTTCTTGAAGTCCTGACTGCTGTCGTAGGGAGGGCGGCGCCGCGCCAGGTCGTGGTGTTGGGCGACCTGAACGCCAAGTCGGTGGCCTGGGGCAACTCGGCTGCCTCATGCAACGTCCGGGGACGCGCCGTCGAGTTCTGGGCGGCGTCATGCGGTGTGTCCCTCCTCAACAGGGGGGCGGTCCACACATGTGTGCGGCAACACGGAGGGTCGGTGGTGGACGTCTCGTTTGCCACCCCCGTGCTGGCCGCACGCATCGTGAACTGGCGGGTGGAGACGGTGGAGACCCTGTCGGACCACCGATATGTGCGGTTCGACATCTCCACCCAGGGCCCCCGGGGGGAGATGGCCCGCTCTGGCAGGTCTCCCTTCCCACGGTGGGCTCTAACTCACCTGGACCGGGAGGCAGCCAAGGAGGCGGCCTTCCTCCAGGACTGGCTGTCTCCCCCCCCTGTCGAGGACGTCCCGGACGTTGACGCCGCAGCGGTCCGCCTCAGAAGATCCTTGACCGAGGTGTGCAACTCTAGCATGCCTCGGTCCCGTCGCCCGCCTCCCCGTCGCGCCGTCTATTGGTGGTCGGAGGAACTTGCGGGGCTCCGGGCCACCTGCGTGGCGGCCAGAAGGGCCTACACGCGGAGCCGACGGCGCAGCGTCCGTAGTCAAGCAGACGAGGACCGCCTCTACGTCTCTTACAGAGAGGCTCAGACGGTCCTCAAGTCGGCTATGGGCGCTGCCAAGGACTCGGCGAGGGCCGAGATGCTGGAGGGTCTCGACAGAGACCCGTATGGGAGACCATACAGGGCGGCGCGGAACCAACTGCGGCCCCATGGTCCCCCTCTGACAGAGACCCTCGAGCCAGCGTTGCTGGATGGGGTGGTCCGGTCCCTGTTTCCGCGCAGGACCGACTTCACCCCACCAACGATGGACCCCCCGCAGGAGGCGGCTTCACCGCCGGAGGAGGAGGTACCCCCGGTGACGGCGGATGAGTTTTACGCGGGGGTTCTCAGCCTCCGAGCCAAGAAGACGGCCCCTGGGCCGGACGGCGTCCCTGCTCGAGTGGTGGCCATAGCTGCCGCTCAAATGGAGGACAGATTTCGGGACC
Source organism: Melanchra persicariae (assembly GCA_947386135.1). Taxonomy (NCBI): domain Eukaryota; kingdom Metazoa; phylum Arthropoda; class Insecta; order Lepidoptera; family Noctuidae; genus Melanchra; species Melanchra persicariae. The sequence continues at coordinate 66,724 of OX376655.1, read as the reverse complement.
TCTTCAGCGCGTGCCTTACGGCTGGGAGGTTCCCGAAACTGTGGAAGGAGGGGCAGCTATGCCTCCTCCGAAAGGAGGGACGCCCGGCGGATTCCCCCTCGGCATACCGGCCCATCGTTCTGCTCGATGAGGTCGGTAAATTGTTCGAGGGGATCATTGCCTCCCGGCTGAATGGCCACCTGCGGAGGGTAGGGCCGGACCTGTCGGACGCCCAGTTCGGGTTTCGACAAGGGCGTTCGACCATCGACGCGCTGGCCCTACTCAAGGGCCAGGTGAAGGGGGCGGTCGAGGCGGGGGACGGAGTGCTGGCGGTGTCATTCGACATAGCCAACGCCTTCAACTCCGTGCCCCACTCGACCATACTGGAGGCACTCCGATATCACGGAGTGCCCCAATACTTGCGGAGACTCCTGGCCAGCTACTTGGAGGATCGAGAGGTCCTCCTTGTCGACAAACTGGCCAGGTTGCGGCGATATGGCGCGGAGTCTGGTGTTCCGCAGGGGTCAGTCTTAGGACCCCCCCTGTGGAACATCGGCTTCGACTGGCTGCTGCGGGGAGCCCTCCACCAGGGCACGAGTGTCATCTGCTACGCGGATGACACTCTCCTCACTGCCCGGGGGAGGAACTTCGGGGAGGCGGCCTGTCTGGCATCGGCCGGCGGGTCATTGGTGGCAGGGAGGATCCGCCGCCTGGGGTTGAAGGTGGCGCTGAATAAGACCGAGGCCGTGTTCTTTCACGGGCCTCGGCAGCGCTGCCCTCCTGACGCCCACATTGTCGTGGAGGGCGCCAGGGTAGGCGTCCAGACCCAGCTGAAATATCTGGGTCTAGTGCTGGACAGCAGGTGGCGCTTCGGCCCGCATTTCAGCGGGCTGTCGACGCGCCTGCTGAGGGCTGCGGACGCCCTCTCCTGGCTCCTCCCGAACCTGGGAGGGCCCAGTGCGCGATGCCGGCGCCTATATGCCGGCATCCTGAGGAGCATGGCCCTGTACGGGGCCCCCATCTGGGCGGACTCCCTGCATAGGAGGGAGAACGCGACGGCGATGCGCCGGCCCCAAAGGGCCATTGCACTGCGGGTGGCGAGGGCCTACCGCTCGGTGGGCTTTTCGGCGGCGTGCGCTCTGGCTGGCACCCCTCCTTGGGAGCTGGAGGCGTGGGTGCTCGCCAGAGTGTACGAATGGACGGCGCGGCGAAAAGCCCTCGGGGAGCGCCCCGTCGCGGAAGAGCGGGAGGCCGTGCGGCGGGAGGCGAGGGACGCCATCATCGTCCATTGGACGCAGGACCTCGCCTCCGCCACTTTTGGCCGCCGAACCCTGTGTAATGTTGGGAGGAAGGTTGGTACGTACGGTTTACTAATTTAAACACCGCCGGTTCACTCTCACTCTTCAGTTTATTACGCAGTTTGCAAGCACACAGTTTATCAAGGAGAAAGCCAGAGGAAGCACAGTCAACAGCCAAGAGATATAGGTAGCGGAAGGTATTAGCCAGCGCGCGGGGCAACTGTTATAGATTTTGGCACAAGCAAGCGTGCGTTCGCTTTAGCGGCATAGAGCGTACTGCCGGTCGGCGCTCACGCAGGTCGTGAGGGGTCCCGCTACCTGCGCAGTCGCCGATCGGTGAAACCGGTTTGGTAGTCGGCGCCCGCGCACTAGGCTTACATGATACATGTAACAAAAATCAGTTGTCCGACTGTTACATTAATATTACTTATTAACTAAATATTAGTAATACTTATATTCTAAGGTTTATTACTTAATCTAAAACTTAACACTACACACAGTTGTTTAAATACACTATAAATACTTAATAAAACTATATTTAAGTTATGTGACGCTACACCTGGACGCGCTCGGCCCAGTCCTGCGGGAATGGCTCGAGCGGCCCCACGGTTTCCTCTCATTCCGTCTGGTGCAGGTGCTGTCAGGCCACGGCTGTTTCGGCACGCACCTGCACCGGATCGGGAGGGAGGAGACTCCGGCGTGCCACGACTGCGGCGCGGCGGAGGACACGGCACAGCACACGCTCGAGGTGTGCCCGGCTTGGTCTGAGCCGCGCCGTAGTCTGACTGCGGAGATCGGACAGGACCTCTCACTTCCCAGCGTGGTCAACTCTATGCTGGAGAGTGAGGGGTCCTGGGCAGCGGTCGCTTCCTTTTGCGAGGACGTCATCTCGCAAAAGGAGGCGGCGGAGCGCGCGCGTGAGGACGACCCTCTCGCAGCGCCGCTCCGAAGGCGGAGAAGAGGTCGGAGAAGACGCCGTCTTCTCCCTCCTCATGGTGGTGATAGGCGGGCGACAGGCGCGGGGGCGCCTCCGCCCGCATTGCACTCTACACCACCTCCGCCGGTCATTCCCGGCCCTCCCCCCTCACGGGGAGCGCGTGTAGGGCCCGCCGTGTAGGCGGGCGTACGTCGGAGAGGGACTGGACGTAAAGGCTATGCCGATCTCCCAGTCCCCCTCCACTCAGACGATGCGGGAATGCCGCTGGGTTGTTTTAGTGGGTATACCGGGCCTTGGCCCGGGGAGTCCCACATACCCCTCCCATTCCCCCAATGGGAGGGTATGCGTAATGCATTTTTTCCCAGCGCAAACAAAAAAAAAAAAAAAATAAAAAAAAAAAAAAAAAAAAAAAAAAAAAGGTTAGGTTAGGTTGGGGACAAGGCGGCTCAGTGCTCCGCGACGCCGAACTGCAGCCTCTGCGCGGATGCAGGGAGGCCCGCGGAGCACAATGTGGGCGTAAAGGCCTGTGGCGCACCCGCCCCCAAGAAGGGCAGGAAAAAGAAGGGGGCAACCCAGGCTGCCGGGGGCTCTTTACACCCCCCTCAGCCTGGTTGCTCACCGGCCGACTCCCGGCCTAGGGCTGGTGCCGAGGGAATGGATTGTGGATAATGCCACAATTCCGTTTCCTCCAAGGCAATCTCAACCACTCTGCCAGGGCTCAGGACCTTGTGCTCCAGAGCATGGCAGAGTGGTCGATCTATGTGGCTGTGGTCGCCGAGCCGTACTACGTCCCCCCCCGAGATAACTGGGTGGGTGACCTGGACGACTCGGTGGCCATCATTGGCGGGGCTCTTGCTGACCCGTCCCGAGGTCACGGCTGGGTGGCCGCCCTCGCAGACGGCATGGTCACTGTTGGGGCATATTTCTCGCCCAACAAGAGCCTCGCCGACTTCGAGAGCTTCCTTGTCGAGTTGGGTGTCGTCGTGAACCGGTACCACCCTCGCCCGGTGCTGTTGCTCGGGGATCTCAACGCCAAGTCTGCGGCGTGGGGATCCCCTGTCACCGATGCCAAGGGTGAGGCGTTGGAGGAGTGGGCGGTCACGACCGGCTTGACCGTCCTGAATCGGGGTTCGGTGTACACGTGCGTGCGGCAGCGGGGCGGTTCTATAGTGGACGTCTCGTTCGCTAGCCCCACTGTCGCGAGCCGTGTCCGCGACTGGCGTGTCGCCGTGGAGGTGGAGACGTTATCGGATCACCGATACATCCGTTTCGACGTTTCCCCCCAGACCGCGGGCGGCCGCAGCCCATCGGCCCCGCGAACGGACGGTCCGCGCTGGGCGCGCAAACGCCTCGACAGGGAGCTACTCGAGGAGGCCGCTATTTTCCAGGCCTGGATTCGGGAGTCGGCAACGACCGGACCCGTCGACGTCGAAGAGGAGGCGCAGTGGTTCCACGGGGCGATGACGCAAATTTGCGACGCGTCCATGCCCCGGGTCCACACACAACCCAGAAGGCGCCAGGTGTACTGGTGGTCCACCGAGATCGCGCAGGTGCGCGTCTCCTGCGTGCGAGTGCGGCGCCAGTACACCCGATACCGGAGAAGACGTCGTCGGGTCCCTGACGAAGAAGCCGCGCTGTATGAGGTGTACCGCGCGGCTAAGGAGGCTCTGTGGCTGGCCATCGGCGAGGCGAAGACTCGAGCCAGGGAGGAGATGTTGGCGAGTCTCAACGGGGATCCGTGGGGGCGTCCCTATCGCTCGGTCCGAGGGTAACTCGGACCATGGGCGCCCCCGCTTACGGAGAGTCTCCACCAGAGCTGCTGGAGGACGTGGTCGCAGCCCTCTTCCCGGCACGAGCGGAGCGTACTCCGCCGCCGATGGCTTTGCCCACAGCCGCAGAGCCTGAAGAGAACGCCAGCGTCCCAGAGGTGACACAAGCAGAGTTGAGGGCGGCCGTGATGCGGCTCCGGGCGAAGAACACTGCCCCGGGGCCCGATGGGATTCACGGTTGCGTGTTAGCCCTCGCTCTGAAGGAGTTGGAGCCCCAACTGTTAGGACTCTACACAGCGTGCCTGGAGCAGGGCCAGTTTCCCGTTCAGTGGAAAACTGGACGTCTGGTCCTGCTCAGGAAGGTGGGGCGCCCTGCGGACTCGCCGTCCGCGTACCGGCCCATAGTGCTGCTGGACGAGGTGGGAAAGCTGTTCGAGCGGATAATCGCAGCCCGCCTCGTCAGCCACTTGTGTGGAGAGGGGCCGGACCTGGCCGAATGCCAGTTCGGGTTTCGGAGCGGGCGCTCCACTATCACGGCGATATCGCGTGTGAGAGTCCTGGCGGAGGAAGCGGTGTCCCGGGGCGGGGTGATGTTGGCGGTGTCCTTGGACATATCCAACGCCTTCAACACCCTGCCCTGGAGTTGTATTCGGGAGGCACTACGCTATCATCGAGTGCCTCCCTACCTCCGCCGCGTCATTGGGGCTTATTTGGCGGAGAGGTGTGTCACCTATCTGGGACGTGATGGCATACACCAGCACCCCATGTCGTGCGGTGTTCCGCAGGGTTCGGTCTTGGGCCCGCCCCTGTGGAACATCGGGTACGACTGGGTGCTGAGAGGCGAGCTCCAGCCGGGAGTGGACCTGACGTGTTACGCTGACGACACGCTGGTCACTGCCCGGGGGAGCTCGTACAGGGAGGCAGCGTTGTTGGCGACGGCCGCGGTCTCACAGGTGGTGAGCCGCATACGGCGCCTTGGCCTGGAGGTGGCCCTCAACAAGTCGGAGGCCATAGTTTTTCATGGCCCCCGGCGGGCGCCACCGGCGGGATCACACATCGTGGTCGGTGGGGCCCGTATCGCTGTCGAGTCCACCATGAAATACCTGGGATTGGTGCTCGACAGCCGGTGGGATTTTGGACCCCACTTCCGACGGCTGGCGCCCAAGTTGTTGGGCGCGGCTGGGGCGCTGTCAACGCTGCTTCCCAATCTGGGGGACCCGAGCACCGTCTGTAGGCACTTGTACGTGGGGATCGTGCGATCGATGGCCCTGTATGGGGCCCCGATCTGGGCGGCTGACCTGACGGCCGGCACCATATCTGTTCTGCGGAAGCCGCAGAGGGTGATGGCCGTCAGAGTCATCAGGGGTTATCGCACGATCTCCTACGAGGCGGCTTGCGCACTGGCCGGATCTCCGCCCTGGGACCTGGAGGCAAAAGTCCTCGCGTCAATGCATCGGTGGCGCGAGGACGCGCGGGCGCGCGGGGAGCGACTGACTGAAAAAAAAAAAAAAGGTTGGGGGACCCCCCACAGAGCTTGCGTCCACGTCGCGTCCCCTGGAAACGACCCAGTTCTGTCACCGTAACGGAGTGGCAGACTGGGATCGGCCAAAGTGCTCTGTGCTTCGTAGCTATCATTTTATTCTTGCCTTGTGTTTAGCTGCGACCTTGCGGAATGTCGAAACCCTCGCGGGACGCCTTCGGGCGTTTCCTCCCAAAAGGCCCTTCTCAGGGCCAAACAAAAGGCCCTTCTCAGGGCCAACCAAAAGGCCCTTCTCAGGGCCAACCCAAAGGCCCTTCTCAGGGCCAACCCAAAGGCCCTTTTCAGGGCCACTCCGACGCTTCGGCGTCAGAGGCAAGCCGCGCGCCGTCTGCGGCAAGCTTCCATGGAAGAGCGGGCGAGTTGTCGGACTCCGACGACGAGTCCCTTATTAGCGTCTCGGACGCAGGCGACTCTCAGTCGCGAAAGCGGGCCTTCCTGAAGGATGGGTCTGAGGGTTCCTCGGGCTCAGCCAGGCGGTCAAAGGCCAAAAGGCCCACAGTAGCCGCGGATACCCACGTGGTGGGTCTCGCGGACGCCCAGCGCCAGCTCGACCTGGCTCGGCGTGTGCAGCACCAGCAAGAGCTGGAAGAGCGGGTGGCTGCGAAGGAGCAGCGGGCGCGTGCAGTTCGAGCCAAGTCTGGTTACGGCGCGTCCCGCGTGCTGTACGCGGACCATTCTTTGGCCGAGCTGCAGCAGATGGCGGAGGAGGACGAAGAGGAGATTGCGGAGGTCGCCTCCAAGTCCTCCAATCTAAAGGGCACCTTCCAGAAGGCCCTTAAGTGCCGGGCCGCGAGCATGCGCGGCATCGTAGAGGAGCTCGTCAAGAGAAAGACGAGTGAAGAAACGCGGCAGCTGCAGGCGAGGGTCGATCGCCTGCAATCAGAGGTCAGCCAGCTTCATCAGAAGCTGGCTGATGTCACGGCTCGGCCAATTCAGGCCGAACCGACACCTGCGGCGGAGGCCCCTACCTCCACCAACCTTGAGGATATACTCCGCAAGGTTGTAATGGAGGAGCGGGCCTTCACACGAGCCTGTCTTGCAGGCATCGAGGACCGGCTCTTGCCGGAAAAGCGCCTCCGACCGCCGCTTGCCGCTGACGAGAGGCGAGCCGAGCCGGGTCCGTCCTCGCAAGGGGAGGACGCCCTTCTCCCTTCCACTACCCCGTCCAACCAGCAGGGCTGGACCGAAGTGGTCAGGAAGGGGAAGGGCAAAGGAAAGAAGACGGCGACAGCCGCCCCTGCTGTCGCAGCCACCACGGCCACCACGACTCCCAGCCCGTCGCAGACGACTGGGAAGGGAAGGAGGAGGGGCAGGGGCAGAAAGGCTGCAACGGGCGTCCCTGCCGCCCCCGCCACCACGCCTCCCAGCCAGTCGCAGGCGACCGGCAGAGGAAAGAGGAAGGGGAAATTGGTTCCCCCAAAGACCGCGGCCGTCGTAGTGACGCTCACCGCGGAGGCCGCGGAGCGAGGGGAGACGTACGCGTCCATATTGGTGCGGGCGCGTGCTAACGCCGATCCCACCCAACTGGGGATCGGCAAAGTCTCCTGCCGGAGGACCCAAACCGGGGCTCGAATCTTCGAGTTCCCTGGGGCGGAGGGCAGTGCCAACGCTGACCTCTTCGCAGCCAAGCTGCAGGAGGTCATCGCGGACGCAGCCAAGGTGGCCCGACCCGTCAAGTCGGCGGCCATCGAGGTGGCCGACCTTGACGACTCGGTCACCAAAGAGGAGGTGGTGGCAGCGGTCGCAGCCATTGGGGGCTGCAGCGTCGCAGCGGTGCAGGGCCGGGACATCAGGCCCGGCCGCGGCGGCATGGGCACTATCCGTCTCGAGTGCCCAGTCGCCGCCGCCAAAGCCGTCCTTGAAAAAGGACGGCTCTTGGTCGGATTCAGCTCGGGTGCAGTCCGAGCACTAGAGAACCAGCCCCTGCGCTGCTTCAGGTGCTGCGGCATAGGGCACACCCGAGCCCTGTGCCCTTCAGCGGTCGATAGGTCACTGACATGCTACCGCTGTGGCAAGGAGGGCCACAAAGCCGCCTCCTGCACGGCCGCCACGCCGCACTGCGCAGTGTGCGCCGCCAGTGGCTGCCCGGCAGGCCACGTGACGAGGGGGAGGATGTGCAATCCTCCCCCTAAGAGGGGCAAAGCGCAGGCGTCGGTCGGGCCTGCTGCTAGCACCGTCGTTCCCGAGGCAGGAACGGCGGTGGCGGCGGAGGAGGAGGGTGCGATGTCGATTGATGGATAGGGTCGATCATCGCATCCTCCAGGCGAACACCAACCACTGCAGAACAGCCCAAGACCTGCTGATGCAGACCATGGCTGAGTGGTTGGTGGACTTGGCGGTGGTCGCCGAGCCCTACTCGGTCCCTGGCAATTGGCTGGGCGATCGAGACGGCCTGGTGGCAATAGTGACGCGGTCTTCCACAGACTCCCCTCCCCTCTCGCTCTTAGAGAGAGGACCGGGATACGTGGCCGCCGCGTGGGGAGGTGTGGCCCTAGTTGGGGTCTATTTCTCCCCAAACCGCCCTCTCTCGGACTTTGAGGATTTTCTTGAAGTCCTGACTGCTGTCGTAGGGAGGGCGGCGCCGCGCCAGGTCGTGGTGTTGGGCGACCTGAACGCCAAGTCGGTGGCCTGGGGCAACCCGGCTGCCTCGTGCAACGTCCGGGGACGCGCCGTCGAGTTCTGGGCGGCGTCATGCGGTGTGTCCCTCCTCAACAGGGGGGCGGTCCACACATGTGTGCGGCAACACGGAGGGTCGGTGGTGGACGTCTCGTTTGCCACCCCCGTGCTGGCCGCACGCATCGTGAACTGGCGGGTGGAGACGGTGGAGACCCTGTCGGACCACCGATATGTGCGGTTCGACATCTCCACCCAGGGCCCCCGGGGGGAGATGGCCCGCTCTGGCAGGTCTCCCTTCCCACGGTGGGCTCTAACTCGCCTGGACCGGGAGGCAGCCAAGGAGGCGGCCTTCCTCCAGGACTGGCTGTCTCCCCCCCCTGTCGAGGACGTCCCGGACGTTGACGCCGCAGCGGTCCGCCTCAGGAGATCCTTGACCGAGGTGTGCAACTCCAGCATGCCTCGGTCCCGTCGCCCGCCTCCCCGTCGCGCCGTCTATTGGTGGTCGGAGGAACTTGCGGGGCTCCGGGCCACCTGCGTGGCGGCCAGAAGGGCCTACACGCGGAGCCGACGGCGCAGCGTCCGTAGTCAAGCAGACGAGGACCGCCTCTACGTCTCTTACAGAGAGGCTCAGACGGTCCTCAAGTCGGCTATGGGCGCTGCCAAGGACTCGGCGAGGGCCGAGATGCTGGAGGGTCTCGACAGAGACCCGTATGGGAGACCATACAGGGCGGCGCGGAACCAACTGCGGCCCCATGGTCCCCCTCTGACAGAGACCCTCGAGCCAGCGTTGCTGGATGGGGTGGTCCGGTCCCTGTTTCCGCGCAGGACCGACTTCACCCCACCAACGATGGACCCCCCGCAGGAGGCGGCTTCACCGCCGGAGGAGGAGGTACCCCCGGTGACGGCGGATGAGTTTTACGCGGGGGTTCTCAGCCTCCGAGCCAAGAAGACGGCCCCTGGGCCGGACGGCGTCCCTGCTCGAGTGGTGGCCATAGCTGCCGCTCAAATGGAGGACAGATTTCGGGACCTCTTCAGCGCGTGCCTTACGGCTGGGAGGTTCCCGAAACTGTGGAAGGAGGGGCAGCTATGCCTCCTCCGAAAGGAGGGACGCCCGGCGGATTCCCCCTCGGCATACCGGCCCATCGTTCTGCTCGATGAGGTCGGTAAATTGTTCGAGGGGATCATTGCCTCCCGGCTGAATGGCCACCTGCGGAGGGTAGGGCCGGACCTGTCGGACGCCCAGTTCGGGTTTCGACAAGGGCGTTCGACTATCGACGCGCTGGCCCTACTCAAGGGCCAGGTGAAGGGGGCGGTCGAGGCGGGGGACGGAGTGCTGGCGGTGTCATTCGACATAGCCAACGCCTTCAACTCCGTGCCCCACTCGACCATACTGGAGGCACTCCGATATCACGGAGTGCCCCAATACTTGCGGAGACTCCTGGCCAGCTACTTGGAGGATCGAGAGGTCCTCCTTGTCGACAAACTGGCCAGGTTGCGGCGATATGGCGCGGAGTCTGGTGTTCCGCAGGGGTCAGTCTTAGGACCCCCCCTGTGGAACATCGGCTTTGACTGGTTGCTGCGGGGAGCCCTCCTCCAGGGCACGAGTGTCATCTGCTACGCGGATGACACTCTCCTCACTGCCCGGGGGAGGAACTTCGGGGAGGCGGCCTGTCTGGCATCGGCCGGCGGGTCATTGGTGGCAGGGAGGATCCGCCGCCTGGGGTTGAAGGTGGCGCTGAATAAGACCGAGGCCGTGTTCTTTCACGGGCCTCGGCAGCGCTGCCCTCCTGACGCCCACATTGTCGTGGAGGGCGCCAGGGTAGGCGTCCAGACCCAGATCAAATATCTGGGTCTAGTGCTGGACAGCAGGTGGCGCTTCGGCCCACATTTCAGCGGGCTGTCGACGCGCCTGCTGAGGGCTGCGGACGCCCTCTCCTGGCTCCTCCCGAACCTGGGAGGGCCCAGTGCGCGATGCCGGCGCATTTATGCCGGCATCCTGAGGAGCATGGCCCTGTACGGGGCCCCCATCTGGGCGGACTCCCTCCATAGGAGGGAGAATGCGACGGCGATGCGCCGGCCCCAAAGGGCCATTGCACTGCGGGTGGCGAGGGCCTACCGCTCGGTGGGCTTTTCGGCGGCGTGCGCTCTGGCTGGCACCCCTCCCTGGGAGTTGGAGGCGTGGGTGCTCGCCAGAGTGTACGAATGGACGGCGCGGCGGAAAGCCCTCGGGGAGCGCCCCGTCGCGGAAGAGCGGGAGGCCGTGCGGCGGGAGGCGAGGGACGCCATCATCTTTGGACGCAGGACCTCGCCTCCGCCACTTTTGGCCGCCGAACCCTGGACGCGCTCGGCCCAGTCCTGCGGGACTGGCTCGAGCGGCCCCACGGTTTCCTCTCATTCCGTCTGGTGCAGGTGCTGTCAGGCCACGGCTGTTTCGGCACGCACCTGCACCGGATCGGGAGGGAGGAGACTCCGGCGTGCCACGACTGCGGCGCGGTGGAGGACACGGCACAGCACACGCTCGAAGTGTGCCCGGCCTGGTCTGAGCCGCGCCGCATTCTGACTGCGGAGATCGGACAGGACCTCTCACTTCCCAGCGTGGTCAACTCTATGCTGGAGAGTGAGGGGTCCTGGGCAGCGGTCGCCTCCTTTTGCGAGGACGTCATCTCGCAAAAGGAGGCGGCGGAGCGCGCGCGTGAGGACGACCCTCTCGCAGCGCCGCTCCGAAGGCGGAGAAGAGGTCGGAGAAGACGCCGTCTTCTCCCTCCTCATGGTGGTGATAGGCGGGCGACAGGCGCGGGGGCGCCTCCACCCGCATTGCACTCTACACCACCTCCGCCGGTCATTCCCGGCCCTCCCTCCTCACGGGGAGGGCGTGTAGGGCCCGCCGTGTAGGCGGGCGTACGTCGGAGAGGGACTGGACGTAAAGGCTATGCCGATCTCCCAGTCCCCCTCCACTCAGACGATGCGGGAATGCCGCTGGGTTGTTTTAGTGGGTATACCGGGCCTTGGCCCGGGGAGTCCCACATACCCCTCCCATTCCCCCAATGGGAGGGTATGCGTAATGCATTTTTTCCCAGCGCAAACAAAAAAAAAAAAAAAACAAAAAAAAAAAAAAAAAAAAAGGTTAGGTTAGGTTGGGGGACCCCCCACAGAGCTTGCGTCCACGTCGCGTCCCCTGGAAACGACCCAGTTCTGTCACCGTAACGGAGTGGCAGACTGGGATCGGCCAAAGTGCTCTGTGCTTCGTAGCTATCATTTTATTCTTGCCTTGTGTTTAGCTGCGACCTTGCGGAATGTCGAAACCCTCGCGGGACGCCTTCGGGCGTTTCCTCCCAAAAGGCCCTTCTCAGGGCCAACCAAAAGGCCCTTCTCAGGGCCAACCAAAAGGCCCTTCTCAGGGCCAACCAAAAGGCCCTTCTCAGGGCCAACCCAAAGGCCCTTCTCAGGGCCAACCCAAAGGCCCTTTTCAGGGCGCCTTTTCTGTCGCAGCCACCACGGCCACCACGACTCCCAGCCAGTCGCAGACGACTGGGAAGGGAAGGAAGAGGGGAAGGGGCAAAAAGGCGGCGACGGCCGTCCCTGCCGCCCCCGCCACGACGCCTCCCAGCCAGTCGCAGGCGACCGGCAGGGGGAAGAGGAAGGGGAAATTGGTACCCCCAAAGACCGCGGCCGTCGTTGTGACGCTCACCGCGGAGGCCGCGGAACGCGGGGAGACGTACGCGTCCATATTGGTGCGGGCGCGTGCTAACGCCGATCCCACCCAACTGGGGATCGGCAAAGTCTCCTGCCGGAGGACCCAAACCGGGGCTCGAATCTTCGAGTTCCCTGGGGCGGAGGGCAGTGCCAACGCTGACCTCTTCGCAGCCAAGCTGCAGGAGGTCATCGCGGACGCAGCCAAGGTGGCCCGACCCGTCAAGTCGGCGGCCATCGAGGTGGCCGACCTTGACGACTCCGTCTCCAAAGAGGAGGTGGTGGCGGCGGTCGCAGCAATAGGGGGCTGCAGCGTCGCAGCGGTGCAGGGCCGGGACATCAGGCCCAGCCGCGGTGGCATGGGCACTATCCGTCTCGAGTGCCCAGTCGCCGCGGCCAAAGCCGTCCTTGAAAAAGGACGGCTCTTAGTAGGATTCAGCTCGGGAGCAGTCCGAGCCCTTGAGGACCAGCCCCTGCGCTGCTTCAGGTGCTGCGGCATAGGGCATACCCGAGCCCTGTGCCCATCAGCGGTCGACAGGTCCCTGACCTGCTACCGCTGCGGCAAGGAGGGCCACAAAGCCGCCTCCTGCACGGCCGCCACGCCGCACTGCGCAGTGTGTGCCGCCAGTGGCTGCCCGGCAGGCCACGTGACGAGGGGGAGGATGTGCAATCCTCCCCCCAAGAGGGGCAAAGCGCAGGCGCCGATGGCGCCTGCTGCTAGCACCGTCGTTCCCGAGGCAGGAACGGCGGTGGCGGCGGAGGAGGAGGGTGCGATGTCGATTGATGGATAGGGTCGATCATCGCATCCTCCAGGCGAACACCAACCACTGCAGAACAGCCCAAGACCTGCTGATGCAGACCATGGCTGAGTGGTTGGTGGACTTGGCGGTGGTCGCCGAGCCCTACTCGGTCCCTGGCAATTGGCTGGGCGATCGGGACGGCCTGGTGGCAATAGTGACGCGGTCTTCCACAGACTCCCCTCCCCTCTCGCTCTTAGAGAGAGGACCGGGATACGTGGCCGCCGCGTGGGGAGGTGTGGCCCTAGTTGGGGTCTATTTCTCCCCAAACCGCCCTCTCTCGGACTTTGAGGATTTTCTGGAAGTCCTCACTGCTGTCGTAGGGAGGGCGGCGCCGCGCCAGGTCGTGGTGTTGGGCGACCTGAACGCCAAGTCGGTGGCCTGGGGCAACCCGGCTGCCTCGTGCAACGTCCGGGGACGCGCCGTCGAGTTCTGGGCGGCGTCATGCGGTGTGTCCCTCCTCAACAGGGGGGCGGTCCACACATGTGTGCGGCAACAGGGAGGGTCGGTGGTGGACGTCTCGTTTGCCACCCCCGTGCTGGCCGCACGCATCGTGAACTGGCGGGTGGAGACGGTGGAGACCCTGTCGGACCACCGATATGTGCGGTTCGACATCTCCACCCAGGGCCCCCGGGGGGAGATGGCTCGCTCTGGCAGGTCTCCCTTCCCACGGTGGGCTCTAACTCGCCTGGACCGGGAGGCAGCCAAGGAGGCGGCCTTCCTCCAGGACTGGCTGTCACCCCCCCTTGTCGAGGACGTCCCGGACGTTGACGCCGCAGCGGTCCGGCTAAGGCGATCCCTGACCGAGGTCTGCAACTCCAGCATGCCTCGGTCCCGTCGCCCGCCTCCCCGTCGCGCCGTCTATTGGTGGTCGGAGGAACTGGCGGGGCTCCGGGCCACCTGCGTGGCGGCCAGGAGGGCCTACACACGGAGCCGACGGCGCAGCGTCCGTAGCCAAGCAGACGAGGACCGCCTTTACGCCTCTTACAGAGAGGCTCAGACGGTCCTCAAGTCGGCTATGGGCGCTGCCAAGGACTCGGCGAGGGCCGAGATGCTGGAGGGTCTCGACAGGGATCCATATGGGAGACCATACAGGGCGGCGCGGAACCAACTGCGGCCCCATGGTCCCCCACTGACGGAGACCCTCGAGCCGGCGTTGCTGGATGGGGTGGTCCGGTCCCTGTTTCCGCGCAGGACCGACTTCACCTCACCAACGATGGACCCCCCGCAGGGGGCGGCTTCACCGCCGGAGGAGGAGGTACCCCCGGTGACGGCGGATGAGTTTTACGCGGGGGTTCTCAGCCTCCGCGCCAAGAAGACGGCCCCTGGGCCGGACGGCGTCCCGGCACGAGTGGTGGCCATAGCTGCCGCTCAAATGGAGGACAGTTTTCGGGACCTCTTCAGCGCATGCCTTACGGCTGGGAGGTTCCCGAAACTGTGGAAGGAGGGGCAGCTATGTCTCATCCGAAAGGAGGGACGCCCGGCGGATTCCCCCTCGGCATACCGGCCCATCGTTCTGCTCGATGAGGTCGGTAAATTGTTCGAGGGGATCATTGCCTCCCGGCTGAATAGACACCTAAGGAGGGTAGGGCCGGACCTGTCGGACGCCCAGTTCGGTTTCCGACAGGGGCGTTCGACCATCGACGCGCTGGCCCTACTCAAGGGCCAGGTGAAGGGGGCGGTAGAGGCCGGGGACGGAGTGCTGGCGGTGTCATTCGACATAGCCAACGCCTTCAACTCCGTCCCCCACTCGACCATATTGGAGGCACTCCGATATCACGGAGTGCCCCAATACTTGCGGAGCCTTCTGGCCAGCTACCTGGAGGACCGAGAGGTCCTCCTTGTCGACAAAATGGCCAGGTTGCGCAGATACAGCGCGGAGTCTGGTGTTCCGCAGGGGTCAGTCTTAGGACCCCCCCTGTGGAACATCGGCTTCGACTGGCTGCTGCGGGGAGCCCTCCTCCAGGGCACGAGTGTCATCTGCTACGCGGATGACACTCTCCTCACTGCCCGGGGGAGGAACTTCGGGGAGGCGGCCTGTCTGGCATCGGCTGGCGGTTCCTTGGTGGCGGGGAGGATACGCAGCCTGGGATTGAGGGTGGCGCTGAATAAGACCGAGGCCGTGTTCTTTCACGGGCCTCGGCAGCGCTGCCCTCCTGACGCCCACATTTTCGTGGAGGGCGCCAGGGTTGGTGTCCAGACCCAATTAAAATATCTGGGTCTGGTGTTGGACAGCAGGTGGCGCTTCGGCCCACATTTCAGCGGGCTGTCGACGCGCCTGCTGAGGGCTGCGGACGCCCTCTCCTGGCTCCTCCCGAACCTGGGAGGGCCCAGTGCGCGATGCCGGCGCCTTTATGCCGGCATCTTGCGAAGCATGGCCTTGTACGGGGCCCCCATCTGGGCAGACTCCCTGCATAGGAGGGAGAACGCGACGGCGATGCGCCGGCCCCAAAGGGCCATTGCACTGCGGGTGGCGAGGGCCTACCGCTCGGTGGGCTTTTCGGCGGCGTGCGCTCTGGCTGGCACCCCTCCTTGGGAGCTGGAGGCGTGGGTGCTCGCCAGAGTGTACGAATGGACGGCGCGGCGAAAAGCCCTCGGGGAGCGCCCCGTCGCGGAAGAGCGGGAGGCCGTGCGGCGGGAGGCGAGGGACGCCATCATCGTCCATTGGACGCAGGACCTCGCCTCCGCCACTTTTGGCCGCCGAACCCTGGACGCGCTCGGCCCAGTCCTGCGGGACTGGCTCGAGCGGCCCCACGGTTTCCTCTCATTCCGTCTGGTGCAGGTGCTGTCAGGCCACGGCTGTTTCGGCACGCACCTGCACCGGATCGGGAGGGAGGAGACTCCGGCGTGCCACGACTGCGGCGCGGCGGAGGACACGGCACAGCACACACTCGAGGTGTGCCCGGCTTGGTCTGAGCCGCGCCGTAGTCTGACTGCGGAGATCGGACAGGACCTCTCACTTCCCAGCGTGGTCAACTCTATGCTCGAGAGTGAGGGGTCCTGGGCTGCGGTCGCCTCCTTTTGCGAGTATGTCATCTCGCAAAAGGAGGCGGCGGAGCGCGCGCGGGAGGACGACCCTCTCGCTGCGCCGCTCCGAAGGCGGAGAAGAGGTCGGAGAAGACGCCGTCTTCTCCCTCCTCATGGTGGTGATAGGCGGGCGACAGGCGCGGGGGCGCCTCCGCCCGCATTGCACTCTACACCACCTCCGCCGGTCATTCCCGGCCCTCCCTCCTCACGGGGAGGGCGTGCAGGGCCCGCCGTGTAGGCGGGCAGACGTCGGAGAGGGACTGGACGCAAAGGCTGTGCCGATCTCCCAGTCCCCCTCCACTCAGACGATGCGGGAATGCCGCTGGGTTGTTTTAGTGGGTATACCGGGCCTTGGCCCGGGGAGTCCCACATACCCCTCCCATTCCCCCAATGGGAGGGTATGCGTAATGCATTTTTTCCCAGCGCAAACAAAAAAAAAAAAAAAAAAAAAAAAACAAAAAAAAAAAAAAAAAGGTTAGGTTGGGGGACCCCCCACAGAGCTTGCGTCCACGTCGCGTCCCCTGGAAACGACCCAGTTCTGTCACCGTAACGGAGTGGCAGACTGGGATCGGCCAAAGTGCTCTGTGCTTCGTAGCTATCATTTTCTTGCCTTGTTTTTAGCTGCGACCTTTGCGGAATGTCGAAACCCTCGCGGGACGCCTTCGGGCGTTTCCTCCCAAAAGGCCCTTCTCAGGGCCAACCAAAAGGCCCTTCTCAGGGCCAACCAAAAGGCCCTTCTCAGGGCCAACCAAAAGGCCCTTCTCAGGGCCAACCCAAAGGCCCTTCTCAGGGCCAACCCAAAGGCCCTTTTCAGGGCCACTCAGACGTTTCGGCGTCAGAGGCAAGCCGCGCGCCGTCTGCGGCAAGCTTCCGTGGAAGAGCGGGCGAGTTGTCGGACTCCGACGACGAGTCCCTTATTAGCGTTTCGGACGCAGGCGACTCTCAGTCGCGAAAGCGGGCCTTCCTAAAGGATGGGTCCGAGGGTTCCTCGGGCTCAGCCAGGCGGTCAAAGGCCAAAAGGCCAACGGTAGCCGCGGATACCCACGTGGTGGGTCTCGCGGACGCCCAGCGCCAGCTGGACCTGGCTCGGCGTGTGCAGCACCAGCAAGAGCTGGAAGAGCGGGTGGCTGCGAAGGAGCAGCGGGCGCGTGCAGCTCGAGCCAAGTCTGGCTATGGCGCGTCCCGCGTGCTGTACGCGGACCATTCTTTGGCCGAGCTGCAGCAGATGGCGGAGGAGGACGAGGAGGAGATCGCGGAGGTCGCCTCCAAGTCCTCCAATCTGAAGGGCACATTCCAGAAGGCCCTTAAGTGCCGGGCCGCGAGCATGCGTGGCATTGTTGAGGAGCTCGTCAAGCGCAAGACGAGCGAAGAGACGCGGCAACTGCAGGCGAGGGTCGATCGCCTGCAATCTGAGGTAAGCCAGCTGCATCAGAAGCTGGCCGACGTCACGGCTCGGCCGATCCAGGCTGACCCGACACCTGCGGTGGAGGCCCCCGTCTCCACCAACCTTGAGGATATAATCCGCAAGGTGGTTATGGAGGAGAGGACCTTCACGCGAGCCTGCATAGCAGGCATTGAGGACCGGCTACTGCCGGAGCAACGCCTCCGACCACCGCTTGCCGCGGACAAGAGGCAAAGCGAGCCGGGGCCGTCCTCGCAAGGAGCGGAAGCCCTTCTCCCTTCCTCTACCCCGTCCAACCAGCAGGGCTGGACCGAAGTGGTCAGGAAGGGGAACGGCAGAGCGAAAAAGACGGCGACAGCCGCCCCTGCTGTCGCAGCCACCACGGCCACCACGGCTCCCAGCCAGTCGCAGACGACTGGGAAGGGAAGGAAGAGGGGCAGGGGCAGAAAGGCTGCAACGGGCGTCCCTGCCGCCCCCGCCACCACGCCTCCCAGCCAGTCGCAGGCGACCGGCAGAGGAAAGAGGAAGGGGAAATTGGTTCCCCCAAAGACCGCAGCTGTCGTAGTGACGCTCACCGCGGAGGCCGCGGAGCGAGGGGAGACGTACGCGTCCATATTGGTGCGGGCGCGTGCTAACGCCGATCCCACCCAACTGGGGATCGGCAAAGTCTCCTGCCGGAGGACCCAAACCGGGGCTCGAATCTTCGAGTTCCCTGGGGCGGAGGGCAGTGCCAACGCTGACCTCTTCGCAGCCAAGCTGCAGGAGGTCATCGCGGACGCAGCCAAGGTGGCCCGACCCGTCAAGTCGGCGGCCATCGAGGTGGCCGACCTTGACGACTCGGTCACCAAAGAGGAGGTGGTGGCAGCGGTCGCAGCCATTGGGGGCTGCAGCGTCGCAGCGGTGCAGGGCCGGGACATCAGGCCCGGCCGCGGCGGCATGGGCACTATCCGTCTCGAGTGCCCAGTCGCCGCCGCCAAAGCCGTCCTTGAAAAAGGACGGCTCTTGGTCGGATTCAGCTCGGGTGCAGTCCGAGCACTAGAGAACCAGCCCCTGCGCTGCTTCAGGTGCTGCGGCATAGGGCACACCCGAGCCCTGTGCCCTTCAGCGGTCGATAGGTCTCTGACATGCTACCGCTGCGGCAAGGAGGGCCACAAAGCCGCCTCCTGCACGGCCGCCACGCCGCACTGCGCAGTGTGCGCCGCCAGTGGCTGCCCGGCAGGCCACGTGACGAGGGGGAGGATGTGCAATCCTCCCCCTAAGAGGGGCAAAGCGCAGGCGTCGGTCGGGCCTGCAGCTAGCACCGTCGTTCCCGAGGCAGGAACGGCGGTGGCGGCGGAGGAGGAGGGTGCGATGTCGATTGATGGATAGGGTCGATCATCGAATCCTCCAGGCGAACACCAACCACTGCAGAACAGCCCAAGACCTGCTGATGCAGACCATGGCTGAGTGGTTGGTGGACTTGGCGGTGGTCGCCGAGCCCTACTCGGTCCCTGGCCATTGGCTGGGCGATCGAGACGGCCTGGTGGCAATAGTGACGCGGTCTTCCACAGACTCCCCTCCCCTCTCGCTCTTAGAGAGAGGACCGGGATACGTGGCCGCCGCGTGGGGAGGTGTGGCCCTAGTTGGGGTCTATTTCTCCCCAAACCGCCCCCCTTTGGGGGTGCTGGCTGTCACCCCCCCTTGTCGAGGACGTCCCGGACGTTGACGCCGCAGCGGTCCGGCTAAGGCGATCCCTGACCGAGGTCTGCAACTCCAGCATGCCTCGGTCCCGTCGCCCGCCTCCCCGTCGCGCCGTCTATTGGTGGTCGGAGGAACTGGCGGGGCTCCGGGCCACTTGCGTGGCGGCCAGGAGGGCTTACACGCGGAGCCGACGGCGCAGCGTCCGTAGCCAAGCAGACGAGGACCGCCTCTACGCCTCTTACAGAGAGGCTCAGACGGTCCTCAAGTCGGCTATGGGCGCTGCCAAGGACTCGGCGAGGGCCGAGATGCTGGAGGGTCTCGACAGGGATCCATATGGGAGACCATACAGGGCGGCGCGGAACCAACTGCGGCCCCATGGTCCCCCACTGACGGAGACCCTCGAGCCGGCGTTGCTGGATGGGGTGGTCCGGTCCCTGTTTCCGCGCAGGACCGACTTCACCCCACCAACGATGGACCCCCCGCAGGAGGCGGCTTCACCGCCGGAGGAGGAGGTACCCCCGGTGACGGCGGATGAGTTTTACGCGGGGGTTCTCAGCCTCCGCGCCAAGAAAACGGCCCCTGGGCCGGACGGCGTCCCTGCACGAGTGGTGGCCATAGCTGCTGCTCAAATGGAAGACAGACTTCGGGACCTCTTCAGCGCATGCCTTACGGCTGGGAGGTTCCCGAAACTGTGGAAGGAGGGGCAGCTATGCCTCCTCCGAAAGGAGGGACGCCCGGCGGATTCCCCCTCGGCATACCGGCCCATCGTTCTGCTCGATGAGGTCGGTAAATTGTTCGAGGGGATCATTGCCTCCCGGCTGAATAGCCACCTGCGGAGGGTAGGGCCGGACCTGTCGGACGCCCAGTTCGGTTTCCGACAGGGGCGTTCGACCATCGACGCGCTGGCCCTACTCAAGGGCCAGGTGAAGGGGGCGGTCGAGGCAGGGGACGGAGTGCTGGCGGTGTCATTCGACATAGCCAACGCCTTCAACTCCGTCCCCCACTCGACCATACTGGAGGCACTCCGATATCACGGAGTGCCCCTATACCTGCGGAGCCTCCTGGCCAGCTACCTGGAGGACCGAGAGGTCCTCCTTGTCGACAAACTGGCCAGGTTGCGGCGATATGGCGCGGAGTGTGGTGTTCCGCAGGGGTCTGTCTTAGGACCCCCCCTGTGGAACATCGGCTTCGACTGGCTGCTGCGGGGAGCCCTCCTCCAGGGCACGAGTGTCATATGTTACGCGGATGACACTCTGCTCACTGCCCGGGGGAGGAACTTCGGGGAGGCGGCCTGCCTGGCATCGGCTGGCGGGTCATTGGTGGCGGGGAGGATACGCAGCCTGGGATTGAGGGTGGCGCTAAATAAGACCGAGGCCGTGTTCTTTCACGGGCCTCGGCAGCGCTGCCCTCCTGACGCCCACATTGTCGTGGAGGGCGCCAGGGTAGGCGTCCAGACCCAGATCAAATATCTGGGTCTAGTGCTGGACAGCAGGTGGCGCTTCGGCCCGCACTTCAGCGGGCTGTCGACGCGCCTGTTGAGGGCTGCGGACGCCCTCTCCTGGCTCCTCCCGAACCTGGGAGGGCCCAGTGCGCGATGCCGGCGCCAATATGCCGGCATCCTGAGAAGCATGGCCCTGTACGGGGCCCCCATCTGGGCAGACTCCCTGCATAGGAGGGAGAACGCGACGGCGATGCGCCGGCCCCAAAGGGCCATTGCACTGCGGGTGGCGAGGGCCTACCGCTCGGTGGGCTTTTCGGCGGCGTGCGCTCTGGCTGGCACCCCTCCTTGGGAGCTGGAGGCGTGGGTGCTCGCCAGAGTGTACGAATGGACGGCGCGGCGAAAAGCCCTCGGGGAGCGCCCCGTCGCGGAAGAGCGGGAGGCCGTGCGGCGGGAGGCGAGGGACGCCATCATCGTCCATTGGACGCAGGACCTCGCCTCCGCCACTTTTGGCCGCCGAACCCTGGACGCGCTCGGCCCAGTCCTGCGGGAATGGCTCGAGCGGCCCCACGGTTTCCTCTCATTCCGTCTGGTGCAGGTGCTGTCAGGCCACGGCTGTTTCGGCACGCACCTGCACCGGATCGGGAGGGAGGAGACTCCGGCGTGCCACGACTGCGGCGCGGCGGAGGACACGGCACAGCACACGCTCGAGGTGTGCCCGGCTTGGTCTGAGCCGCGCCGCATTCTGACTGCGGAGATCGAACAGGATCTCTCACTTCCCAGCGTGGTCAACTCTATGCTGGAGAGTGAGGGGTCCTGGGCAGCGGTCGCCTCCTTTTGCGAGGACGTCATCTCGCAAAAGGAGGCGGCGGAGCGCGCGCGTGAGGACGACCCTCTCGCTGCGCCGCTCCGAAGACGGAGAAGAGGTCGGAGAAGACGCCGTCTTCTCCCTCCTCATGGTGGTGATAGGCGGGCGACAGGCGCGGGGGCGCCTCCGCCCGCATTGCACTCTACACCACCTCCGCCGGTCATTCCCGGCCCTCCCCCCTCACGGGGAGGGCGTGTAGGGCCCGTGTAGGCGGGCGAACGTCGGAGAGGGACTGGACGCAAAGGCTATGCCGATCTCCCAGTCCCCCTCCACTCAGACGATGCGGGAATGCCGCTGGGTTGTTTTAGTGGGTATACCGGGTCTAGGCCCGGGGAGTCCCACATACCCCTCCCATTCCCCCAATGGGAGGGTATGCGTAATGCATTTTTTCCCAGCGCAAACAAAAAAAAAAAAAAAAAAAAAAAAATAAAAAAAAAAAAAAAAAAAGGTTAGGTTAGGTTTGGTTTTTTTTTTTTTTTTTTTTTTTTTTTTTTGTTTTGGCAGGAGTGGGAAATCCTCATGGACGCCCCAACTGCCTTGTTATACAAGACGGTTGGGGCAGTGCCGGACTCTTACCGGCTAAAACCCACTCCTGCCACGCTTATTGTCCTCTGACATTATCAGAGACTTTATTTTGCGGTTTTTTATTTTGAATTCTTGTTATGTATTATTTATCGTTTGTTGTTTGTTGTTTATTGTGTATTATTTATCATTTATTATTTATTGTTTATTATTATTATTTACTATTTACTATTTATTATTTATTGTTTATTATTTATTATTTATTATTTACTATTCATTATTTATTATTTACTATTCATTATTTATTATTCATTATTTATTATTTATTATTTATTATTTATTATTTATTATTTATTATTTATTATTTATTATTTATTATTTATTATTTATTATTTATTATTTATTATTTATTATTTATTATTTATTATTTATTATTTATTACCCTCTATATACTACTTATTATCTATCACACTGACATCACACTCACATTTCGGACATTTTCAACGTTCTATTTTCCTATGCTACTGTTAAATATTATGTACAAATATTAATCCTAAGCATATTTTTGTTTACTTGTTCCTAGTGATTGTTTGACTAACTACTTTAAGGCAATAATTTAGAAATTTTTCGCTTTTACTCCTGTCCATCATAATTGCGCTGAAATTCGCCGTCGCAATCTCAACGCCCAGTTCCTGTTCAACTGCATACCTCTCCAGACCGTAGGTGGGGCATTCAGTCAGTATGTGTACCACGGTTTCATGCTTGTCAGGGTCACATATGCACGATGGTCTCTCCTTGCACTTAAACCTATTTAGGTATTCGGAGAACCCACCGTGTCCTGTCAGTAGCTGTGTCAACATACCTGTCGGTTTGAGTGCTCTGACTCGTTGATACGCTTGGATGGCGTCCGGGAAAAATATTTTTGTAACGCCGGCTGTTTCTTCAGATATATACCTCCGGTTCCATTCCTCAAGCGTATCAGCACGGATCTGCCGCTTGACGAATGAAACCGGGCATTGGTCGTAATCTGGCCTTGTTTTATTCCTGAGGGCGGCGTCCTTAGCCAGCTGGTCTGCTCTCTCATTACCCTCCAGTCCCGCATGAGCTTTGATCCAAAAGAGTTCGACTCTTTTGGATCGATCCTGGCACTGTCGCAGGTTTTCACGTATTTCGACTGCGAGGGGATGGAGAGAGCGATGGTTGGTGACCGCTTCCAGCGATGACCTGGAATCGCTGTAAATTCCAAAGCTGTTTTTTGGGCTGCGCAGAATTTCCCTCGTAGCTTTACATATAGCCAGCAGTTCAGCCTGGAAGACAGTGCAGTGGGACGACAGCTTGAGCTTTTGGGTTTTGGTTTCCGCATCATTGCTCCAGTGAGACAATGATGCCCCCACCTTGCCCTCGATCTTGCTGCCGTCCGTGTATATCCGCACTGCTTGAGTGCAGTGGTGGTTGTGCTGATCTTGGTCTGCCAGGCATATGAACTGCAGGCTTATATGTTTGGCTGGGTGAGGAGTTTTGTTGAACGCGGTACGTCGCTCAACCTCAATATCTCCTAGCGCTGGCTGGGGTACTCCCCTTCTCGCTTCATAGAGGGCAGCTGCCTCTTGTATTCGAAGATCAAGGGGTAGTAACCCAGCCAGCACCAGTGCCGAGTTCAAGGAGACTGTGCGATAGGATTTGCACAGTTTCTGTGCAAAACCCCTTTGGACCGCGTTCAACTGTTTGCGTACCATCAGCTTTTTGGTTGCTGGTGCCCACGCACTTGCCGCATACAAGATGGTAGGTTCGACTACTGCCGTGTAGATGGACCGTATGACGTCCGTATTGAGTCCCCAGCTGACCCTGGCTGCCCTCGACAACTGCTTGTAAAGGTTTAATGCCCTCTTACATACGTTAGATGCATGGGCATTAAACGTTAGCTTGTCGTCAAGGGTCAGCCCCAGGATTTTGATTTCCTGCGACATGCCAATAGCGATCCCGCCCATGCTCAATCGCGGGGTGTCATATTTAAGTTTCCGCGTGATGACCATTGCTTTCGTCTTTTGCGGTGCAAACTTTAACTTATTTTTGACCCCCCAGCGATGAACATACTCGAGAGCGCCATTGGCACGCGCCTGGACCTCCGTCGCTGAGTCCCCCTCGAACGTCAATACCACGTCATCCGCGAAGGCTTGGCAGCAGTCTCCCCTTTGTGTTAGGCCTTTCAGTAGGGGGTCAAGTAGTAGGTTCCAGACTATTGGACCCCCTATCGATCCTTGCACACAGCCTTTGTTGGTTTCCCTGGCGACTTCTTGTCCCGCGTATCTTACCCTAACCTTCCTGTGTTCCAGGTAGCTATCTATCATTCTCCTTATGTTTACCGGGCACTTGGTTTCCGCCAGCCTGGTTTTTATGGCGGGCCACCATGCGCTGTCGAAGGCTCCCTCTATGTCCAGCGATATCATAACTATCAGCTTTTTGTCATTTAGTTTTTTACGTATGTTATCTAGCAGGTCATAGAGGGAGTCTTCGGTGCTTCTTTGTGGCATAAACCCGTACTGGCGTTGGCTAAGTCCGGGAATGATATGCCATTTCACCCTTCCTATCATCATTTTCTCCAGAACTTTTCCCATCACTGGCAACAGTCCTATTGGCCTATACGATTTTGGAGCTGTATAGCTCTCCTTCCCGGGTTTCCTCAAGATGACTACTGTCGCTTCTTTCCAGATCCTCGGGAAGTAGCCCAGCTCTAGGCATTTGTTAGCCAGTGATAGGAAGAGCTCCGGATCGCGGTTCACCGCTTGCTGGCAGATATCTGCCGTAAGGCCATCTGCCCCGGGGGCTTTTTTAGGGTTAAAGCTGCGTAGGGCTATGTTCAGCTCTTCCTGAGTAAACGGAGGGTCATGTTCTTCATCATGACCCATCTCGTTTACTTTTTCGGCTTCTGCCCTGACACGTCGGTGTTCTTCGCTATCTTTTTCCTTGTCGTCCTCGGGGTAAAATGTTTCCGCCAGCAATGTTGCAGATTCTAGGGGGCTCAACGTTCTACCTTCCTTAGTCAGGGGCATATCCTCCTGTCTTTTTACTGTCCTTCCTATGACCCTGTAGATTCCCTCCCATAGTCCCTCCTTATCCTGCCTTTCACAGAAGCTTATCCAGCTTTTTGTCTGTGCTGCTCTCACCGCCTGCTCATATTTTTCTTTTATTTCCAGGTACTCCCGGACGACTCTCTCTCTTCGGATCGGCGCTGCACAACGGACTCTGCGCTTCCTAGTGGCGACCTTCTTTTTCATCATGGCGAGCTCATCGGACCACCAAGGTAATTTAATTTTGTTATTTGTCCTAATCTTTGGTATATTAATTTTGCATGATTCTAGTATTAAGTTTATGTATAGTTCTATTTTTGATTCTAATTCCGACTTATTATTAATTTTCTTAGTTTCAATTTTACTTAGTTTATTTTCTTCTAGCAACTGGTCCAATTTCTCACGAAATTCGCCCCAGTTTGCTTTTTTACTATTGAAAATACGAGTTGTTCTAGTTATGTCTAATCCCTTTTCCCTCCCCAGTTTGATTTTAAAAAGAATGGTGTTGTGGTCTGAGCTCGTCATGTCTTCGTCCACTCTCCAGTTCTCGACCAGGTCGAGCAGGTCCGCCGTACATGCCGTGATGTCCACACAGCTGGTGTACAGTGAGGTTCCCCTCACTGTGTGGAAAGTTGGTGTGTCGCCAATGTTGAGCACCTGGAGTCCCATTTCTTCCAGAGCACCAGCCATTTCGGTCCCTCTTTGATCGATTTTTCGACTGCCCCACCAGGAGTTTTTGGCGTTAGCGTCTCCACCCAGGATGATTCTGCGGCCAAAAGTCCTCTCTATCTCGGCAAGCTGCTCCAGGTATGGCCCTATCGGCGTTGGTTTCGGCTCTAGGTAGAATGAGACCACCGCGATCTCCCAAGCAATTGTCTTCACCTTCACCACTGTGATGTTGGGCGTGGTGAGGTTCGGACAGTGGACAACGTCTAAGTTGTCATCAAAGACTGCGATTGCAGACTTGATTACGCCGTCCCTATGCCCAGCGTGCTGGTATATTCTAGCACCGCGGTAGTCTTTCATTCTACCCAAGCTTCCGATGTACGGCTCCTGAAGCAGTGCAAAGGCCACCCCCTTCTTGTGAGCCTCAAGCATAATCTCGTTCGTGGCAAGAGCCTTCCTCTGCAGATTTGCTTGTGCCTCGAGGTATGGCCCTTTTTGAGAGACAGAGTTTTCTCCTGGAACCACCTTAGCAGTATGCCACCCTGGATCTTGCTATCGCATCCCATTTTAACCTGATGGGGCAGTCCCGGCTGAAAGCGTTGTGAGCTGCCTTCTCCATCTTCGCGCGCACACAGTTGCAGCAGGACGGGGCCGCTCCCTCGAGCCAGTCGGGGCACTCTGCTCTCATATGGGGTCCCCCACAATGACTGCATGCGTCTGCAGTCTCCAGGCAGTACTTTTTGCCGTGGCCGTACCCCAGGCAGCGCGTGCACTGGACCAGTGGAGTCTGGTCCTCAGCTCGGACCCGCTGGAGATCGATGTAGATATAGCCCCTTTCCGTCACCCGCTTCCAGATACTGGGCGACACGCTTAATATAACATGGCTGGTGTGAGGGTTTCTGGCCCTCCTTCTATATTTTATAGCTATCCTATCCTCCCCCTCATCGAGGCCGCGGAAAACAGCCCCATTTTGGTTCCGGAGAGCCTTGAGGATGTCCTCATCGGTATTTACAGACAAGACATCCCCAAGCCTGACCAGCGGGTCCTTGTTTTCCACGTCCTCGATGGTGAGGCTGCCTCCTTCTTTCTCTATTCTATCCCTTGCCTTATCCCGTTCCTCCTTTGACTCAAAGCCCATTATAACTTTTCTATTCTTAGCCTTCCTCACCCTCTCCACCTTAACCCATCCCTCCTTAGCGTCCACGGCCTTCCTAACCCTTTCGAGGACCTCCTCTCCTGTTTCCGTCTCCACGGTCGAGGCGACCGCGACCGAGTGCAGCGTACGCTTTTGCAGTGTCCGGTCACCCTGGGTCGAGGTCACCCCGGCGTAGGTAGGCGTTTCTACCCTTTCCATTTTCTCGGCATGCTTTTGTATCGTAGCCTTAAGATCTTCTATCTTCCTGCCGCTTTCTCGTATCAAACTAGCGTGTTCCTCTATACGCAATAAGAGTAGGCTTTCGCTGGAGGTAGAGGGGGCAGGGGGGGCGAGGTCGGAAGTTGGAGCAACCCATGCTCCCAGCCCTCCCGGGGCAGCACATCCCTTCTTCTTAAGTTCCGTTTCAGCCTCCTTGACCAATTCAAGGAGTCGTGTGAGCGCCTTTTCAACCCCCTCCTTTATCTCCGTCTTGAGATTTCGTGAAAGCCTCAAATGGGCCTTTGCCTTGTTGAGACAGGCTGCCGCTTCCGCTGCTCTACTGACGTAGAGTTTTTTGGGGGGCTCGTCGGTGGTGGTGGCGGTTCCTTGTGGCGATAATTGCCCTTCAGGCCTCGCCTCCTGAGAGGACGACGTCTTGGATTTGAGTCTAGGCGGGGAAGTCAATGGGGCCTTTCTTGGGGGAGTTGGTGTTTTGAGGGGCTGGGCTGCCTTAGGCCGGTCAGCCTCCCACTCCCCGATACTGCGTCTCACTGACGGGCCAGCTTGTGTAATGTGTGACCTCCCCGCGTCTAGACTCTCCTCACCATCCTTGCTCTTCTTCGCAACCGGAGTTCTGATTCCAAACATTGTGCTAATAGTCAGTATGTAGATTAAGAGATAGCAAAGTAGCGAAGAAGTTCGTCAAAAAGAGAATAATGCTTAATCCCTGTATGGGGGGGATCAGCAACTGTACTAATAGTCAGTATGTAGATTAAAGAATAACAGTAACAAAGAACGTGTCAGAAAGAAAGAACACTAAATCCCTGTAAAGAGGGGATAAGTCAATACTTAAATTAATCGATAGTTAGTACTAACTATCTGTCGTTTAAAAATAAAAATTAAGAAATGGAGTAAAAAGTCCTTTACGTTTTTTGCTCCCCTGCCCCTGGATATGGTGCTATATGTGCCCAAAATAAATATAAATTGTTTGTAGGAGCCAAGCGAGTTTCCTAGGAGCAAAATGAAAATATAAAATTTTTCGTCAAAATTCCTACCCTTCTTCCCTATATAAAACAGGGCGGGCGGGTGAGCAAAATTTTTTCGAGCTAGGCGCGCGAGCGAGGTGTCAGGAGAAGCGTCTCGGCGCGGGCTAGCTAGCTGTGACGTTTTCGGGAATAAGGGTTGAACAAAATTTTTAGGGGTGGTCAAAAAACCAGTTTTTTCAGGCAAAAAACGTGTTTTCAGCGACCGGGAAGGGTTTCAGTTCGCGCACAGCGCCGGGAACCCAAGGTTAGTATGGCGAAAACACGATTCCGCAAACAGGAAGAAAATCGAATGAAGGGTTCCGTAGTTAGAACCAGGTAAGTATGTTGAATTTAGTAAAAAAGGGGTTGGTGCCAAAATTAAAACCACCCTTGCAGATTTGTCAAAAATATTGCGTCAATAAGTTAGGGGACGCCTATTAAAGTTTTCTGGAACAGAAAACCGCTTCAAAAACGCAGTCCAGACGCCCAAGAAATTACGGGTTAGGTTAGGTTAGGTTAGGTTAGGTTAGGTTTTTTTTTTTTTTTTTTTTTTTTTTTTTTAATGGCAGGAGTGGGAAATCCCCACGGACACCTGAACTGCTGTAAGACAGTCCAGGTAGTGTCGGACTCGAACCGACTAAAACTCACTCCTGCTCTGCTAGTGTCCTCTGACATGTGTCATCAGAGCTCTTGTTGAGACATGTTTCTTTTTAATGTGCTTTTGACAGTGACTCTACAATTTCCAAATGTGTGTTTAATGACTAATATTTTATTAATTTTTTCTGTATTTTATGACTGATTTTACTTGCAACGTTTTTAATTTTATTTCTTTATTTTATGGTGATTACTTTTAAATATTCTCATAATATTTAAAAAGTATATCGTTTTCTTTTTGCTTTTATTAACTATTTTTAACGACTTGAGGACTACCCTTAACAATTGTGGGCTGTGGGTGACAACCGCTCTACATATTTTTGCTGTAAGTCCGTCAATTCCCGGAGCTTTGCTAGGATTATAACTATATGCGGACCACTTTAGTTCCTCCGTTGTGAATAGAGGATCGAATGTCTCACCATTCTCGCTTTTGTTCACTCTATTCACCAACTCCTTTAACCTGCTGTGGTCCGCATTCTTATCCTGTGTCTTATCCTCAGGATAAAACGTCTTCCGCTTCCGTCTCTTGACCTCCTTCATTCGTATCAACCCCAACTTTTCGGTCCACCAAGGCAATCCTGTATTAATACTCAGTATGGTCTCTCCGCATGCTTTTTCAATCGACTCTGTGTATTTTTCTGTTGTATTGTCCAGATCTTCTGTCGCCTGTATTCTGTCTATTTCTATTTTGTTTAAGTTATTTTGTTCCCAAATTTCTTTGTGTTTCCCGTAGCATTGTACCCATCCCGCAAACGCCCATTTCTTTTGGCCTGCTTCCAAACTCAGCTCAGCCGTGGCCAGTATACATTTTAAGAGGTTTGCCTGTATGACGCGATACTGGGGATGTCTGCCATTGCCCATTTCCGCGCCACCGCCAGGGACCACCTTAGCAGTACGCCACCGACAGCCGCGCCAGTCCATCCCACTTGACGCGGACTGGGCACTCGCTGTCGAAGGCGTTGTGCTCGGTCTTGCTCATCCTGGCGGAGACGCAGTTATGGCACTTTGGTGGTTCCGCAGCCATCCTTGTGGGGCAGTCTACCCTCATGTGAGGGTCCCCACAGTGCGTACAGAGGTCTGCGATTTCCGTACACATCTTTCGGCTATGGCCGAAGCGCAAGCAGCGAGTGCACTGTATCAGCGGCGATTGATCTTGCACACGCACCCGCTGCAAGTCGATGTGCACTCGACCCGCGTGCGTCAGCCTCTGCCACAGAGCAGGCGATACCTGCAGGATGACGTGGCACATATGGGGATTCCTCGTCCTGCGACGGTACTTCACCCTTAGCCTCAGGTCATCCGCAGGCACGTCCCCAATCAGATTGCCGTTTTGGCGCTTTAAAGCCTCCAGCAGCTCCTCGTCCGTGTGGCACGAGAGGACGTCCTTGGCGATGATGAGAGGATCCTTATTCTTCACCTCTTCCACCATCAAATTCCCGGCCTTTTTGATCCTCTCGGCCACGCTGTTCAGCTCCTCTCTGGTCCTGAAACCAACTACCACCTTCTGGTCTCTCACTTTTCGCACTCTCTCCACCCTGGTGCCCTCATTCCTGGCGTCTACCACCGTCCTTAGTTTTTCAAGAACCTCTTCCCCGGTGTCCTTGTCGTCGACCGACGACACAATCACCGAGTGAAGAGGCTCCTGGAAGCGCTGCTTCGGAGTAGCGGCCTTTTCCGCGAAAGAGGGCCCTTGGCCTGCGACAAAGCGAGGCGACTCTCTCAGTTGCTCCGACAGAGCCCGCGTATGCTGTTGGCATTCCTCCAGCGCCTTGTTGTGCTGCTGGAGGTTCCCCATGAGCTGGTTCACGAGATCTGTCGGAACATCTGCGTTTGGCGTCGGATCCTTTGGACGATCTTCCGTCTCGGTACCTGTTCCCCTCTCAGCCTCTGCCTCTTTCACCAGCTGGTACAGCCTCTCCACCGCTTTGGTGATCTCATCCTTGATCTCTTTCTTAAGGTTTCGAGAGCTCACCAGCTGGATTTTTGCCTTAGAGAGGCAGGCTTTCGCCTCTGAGGTTCTGCTAAGGTACCGAGTGGGTTGCGAGATGGGCGGCGAGCTGTCCACGGTCTGCTGCTGATCCTTAGATTTCGCCTCTTGCGAGAGCGCCATCTTGGACTTGATTTTGGGGGGAGAGGTATTAGGGGCCTTTTTTGGAGGGGTTGGCGTCTTGAGAGGGTGTGCTACCTTGAAACGGTCAGCTTCCCACTCCCCAATACTACGCCTCACTGATGAACCCGCCTGTTCCGTGTGAGACCTCCCCTTATCCAAAATCTCTTCCCCTGTCTTAGTCTTTTTAGCGACTGGTGTCCTGATCCCGAACATATCTACGAGTAAGGGGAACTTGAACCTGTCAGAGGACACTAAAAACTGAATCCCTGTAAAGGGTAAAAAAATTCAAATAAATCTGCCCACCCACCCGCCCTGTTCTATATAGGGAAGGCAGAAGAAACTTTTGACGAAATATTTTTATTTTTTCTCTTTTTCCCCCTGAAAACTAGTTTTGCCCCCACAAATACTATATATCATTTTTCGGTACGTATATATTCATATTAAGGGGCAGGGGAGCAAAACACGTAAATTACTGACGCGACTATATTTTTAGTCATTTTTATTTTTTACTAATTCACAATTTATTGATCCCCCCTTTACAGGGATTCAGTTTTTAGTGTCCTCTGACAGGTTCAAGTTCCCCTTACTCGTAGATATGTTCGGGATCAGGACACCAGTCGCTAAAAAGACTAAGACAGGGGAAGAGATTTTGGATAAGGGGAGGTCTCACACGGAACAGGCGGGTTCATCAGTGAGGCGTAGTATTGGGGAGTGGGAAGCTGACCGTTTCAAGGTAGCACACCCTCTCAAGACGCCAACCCCTCCAAAAAAGGCCCCTATGACCTCTCCCCCCAAAATCAAGTCCAAGATGGCGCTCTCGCAAGAGGCGAAATCTAAGGATCAGCAGCAGACCGTGGACAGCTCGCCGCCCATCTCGCAACCCACTCGGTACCTTAGCAGAACCTCAGAGGCGAAAGCCTGCCTCTCTAAGGCAAAAATCCAGCTGGTGAGCTCTCGAAACCTTAAGAAAGAGATCAAGGATGAGATCACCAAAGCGGTGGAGAGGCTGTACCAGCTGGTGAAAGAGGCAGAGGCTGAGAGGGGAACAGGTACCGAGACGGAAGATCGTCCAAAGGATCCGACGCCAAACGCAGATGTTCCGACAGATCTCGTGAACCAGCTCATGGGGAACCTCCAGCAGCACAACAAGGCGCTGGAGGAATGCCAACAGCATACGCGGGCTCTGTCGGAGCAACTGAGAGAGTCGCCTCGCTTTGTCGCAGGCCAAGGGCCCTCTTTCGCGGAAAAGGCCGCTACTCCGAAGCAGCGCTTCCAGGAGCCTCTTCACTCGGTGATTGTGTCGTCGGTCGACGACAAGGACACCGGGGAAGAGGTTCTTGAAAAACTAAGGACGGTGGTAGACGCCAGGAATGAGGGCACCAGGGTGGAGAGAGTGCGAAAAGTGAGAGACCAGAAGGTGGTAGTTGGTTTCAGGACCAGAGAGGAGCTGAACAGCGTGGCCGAGAGGATCAAAAAGGCCGGGAATTTGATGGTGGAAGAGGTGAAGAATAAGGATCCTCTCATCATCGCCAAGGACGTCCTCTCGTGCCACACGGACGAGGAGCTGCTGGAGGCTTTAAAGCGCCAAAACGGCAATCTGATTGGGGACGTGCCTGCGGATGACCTGAGGCTAAGGGTGAAGTACCGTCGCAGGACGAGGAATCCCCATATGTGCCACGTCATCCTGCAGGTATCGCCTGCTCTGTGGCAGAGGCTGACGCACGCGGGTCGAGTGCACATCGACTTGCAGCGGGTGCGTGTGCAAGATCAATCGCCGCTGATACAGTGCACTCGCTGCTTGCGCTTCGGCCTGTATGATCTCTTGCTAGACCCTACATTACCTTTAGATGGGAGGTGAATGGAATAAAAGAAGGTAAGTACTAGAACACTAATGTATTGTCCCAAAAGTACTTATAGGTAAAATGAGCTTAATGGACTGATGGTGTGGCAAATGAAGTGAGTGACGCGGCCCTTGTTGGCTGTAACGAGAACGCCTGGCTGACTTGATAGCCTAACGCGAACTGAACTGTATTATGAGTTGAATCGAAATGTATGTGCGGCGTAAACTGCTGAATTGCATAATGTGCGGTTGCACCGTACATGCTCCCGAGCGGGAAGATGAATATGAGATGAACATGAAAGATGAGTAACAAGGTGATGCCAATTGGTCCTTATACTAGATGATTGACAAGGTGATTCCAATTGATCCTTATTCTATGTTTAGAGTCTCTACTTGAACTCCGTTTTACAAGACATAGGCATTGTACACTTATCTAATTTATGCACTTTTGAAATTTCACTGTAATCTGATACACACGGAATTTCACACTGATTACGCGCACTAACACTATATTGAACCGTAGATGATGAGATAGAGGCCCCAGCCTCTGCCCGTGCCGGTGTCGCATGTTGTGGGTTCTGTGGACTTGTTATTTCGGCCCTTGCTACCGCGAGAGATGCAGTTCGCCTGTTACGCAGCCGTCGTACCATGAAGACTGCTCCAACCACCAACACAACTCCAATCACCACATAAAATGCTGTGTAGTGATGGATATCGTGATAAGAAATTTGATGTGGCAAATTTTCACTTGCTTTGAGAATGCGGAGTTGCTTCTTGATTTCGTCAAGCTCCTCGTTGCTTGAGAGAAATGTATAGTTTTGTATCAATGGAGTTGGGATGCCTACGTCTATGATATGATTGATTGGTTCTATCTCAGGCAGCTTGAAAGACGGTTTTATGTCTAAAGTGCTAAAACCTTCATTGCGTGAGTAAACCGTAAAACTTTCGGTTTTAATCAGACAGTCGTGTTCGACGCCCAATATGCCTGCTTTTATCAACTGCCCCGGCGACACATTATCGTTGCATAGTACTCTTATTTGACACTGACTACAACAGAAAAATGCATAGTTGTTTATTTTGCTAAGAGCTGTCCATTGATTCGAACAAGTCGTAATTCTGATCTTGCATTCGCTGGAATCAGGTTCTATTTCACATAATTTTTCATCATTCTTGAGATGATGAATCGGTTTCTCTATATGACATAGATAATTATCGACATTGTCACGTACACATGTCTGGACGTCGTATATAGACATCGGTAAATACGAGTCCTTCTTCAAATTGATTGCAACATGTTCAGCAATCGGAGTTAAAGTAGCCATGCTTAAATTACCTACAAGTTGAGGTATTGGAATAATTTTCATGATTGAAAACGTATCTCTAGACACCAGAGGTAATTTCAATTCGAAGATTAAATATTCTTCAGTCATTCTTGCTTTGACTGTCAATAAATGATAAATGTTTGTAAAGTTATTTTGTAAGTTGTTAATCGGTAACGTAAGGTCCTTTGAAAGATGACTCGATATTGTATTCAGAGTTTCTTTGAGTTGTTCTGGTGACAATAAATGAAAATTAAGTCTCCCGTGATAAACATCTGTTATGGTATCTAATAAACTTGTTTGGATTGTTTTTAGTTGTCTTAAAACATTGCTTGTAGCAATTGCACTCATACTGAAATCGTTCATGACTCGATTTTTCTCTGACTCGGTCAATAAAACGTTCTCCATCTTATCTAATTTGATTGATAGTGAATTAAGCATCTTGTGTTGCTTATTAATTGCTTGCCCGTTCCTTTTCAAAACGTTGTATTCTGCTTCAATTATCGTTGTTTGTTGTTTCAAGAGCGAAAGCAAATGATTTTCATTTTCATGTATTGATTGGATATCTTGTTTATATTGCTCTGCGAATCTCTCATCAAGTACACCGAATAAGTCGTTTGCAAGATACCCTACACCATTGATAAGGCCTCGCTTGCGGCGGCGCAGGTATCGTACGCGGCGCGTGCTGGAATGCTGACTCAGCAGCAGGTGGTTATAGTACTCGAGTTCTGAGAATTCTTGCTGCAATTGAACTTGTATGACGTCACAATGTGACGTTTCTTTAAACTTGTTGCATAGCTGATCCAAGTAGCTAAGGTATTTACTGCATGCTTCCGTACCCTGCCAAAATGAATTCATGTCATAGTATGTAACTATTTTCCATTCATCTCTGATTAATTGCATGTTTGCAATTTTGTCAAAATAAAGACCTTGATTGTCCTTTAATTGGGTAACATTGTATGAACAGTGAGCTGTAGTCAAAATGCTCATGAAAGACAAAAGTAACATTACTAGCGATGTGAAGCTGTAGTTTACTTTTTTGTTTTGATATGGCTTGCCATCTTTCACTTCCTTGGAACGCGACTCTTGTTTGTCGATTCTATCATTTACAGGGAGAATAGACAGCTTGAGAATAGGCCTCTTGATAAGCCCATTCTTTGTTTTCAATGTGACCACCCTGATGTGGCCATCAGCACCGGGATGCAGCTGGACGACGCGGCCAACTGCCCACTTCCCAGGAGGTAAGTTTGCATCGTTAATTGTAACAATGTCATTTAGTTGAATGTCTGGTTGAGAATGTCTCCACTTGCTTCTTGCGGACAGCTGAGTGAGATATTCTGTATGCCAGCGTTTCCAAATATCTTGAACTATTTTTTGAGTTAAATGCCATCTTGTCCGCATATCTGTTTCTGTTTCCAATATAGTCATGTCTTGACGTAGATTGATAAAACTTGACGGAGAGAGAAAATCCAAGTCATTAGGATCTTCAGTCAGAGGACACAGTGGCCTCGAGTTAAGTACTGCTTCTAATTGGGCCAGAACTGTGCTGAACTCTTCAAAGGTAAGCTTTTGTTCTCCAACTACTCTTCTTAAATGATATTTTAAGCTTTTGACCGCAGCCTCCCACAGCCCTCCTGCTGTAGGCCATGAGGGCGCATTAAAATGCCATTCGATCTCCATGCCACTAATTTCCTTGACGAAATCTTGATCGAATGTTTCTTGAATCTGCTCCAATTCTTCTTGTAAAATTTTGTTGGCGCCGACAAAGTTTGTACCGTTGTCGCTATATAAATGTTTCGGGGAGCCCTTTCTTGCAGCCATTCTTCGCAACGCAGCTATGAATGCTGATGATGTGAGGTCTGAGACCAGCTCTATATGAACAAGCTTGGTCACCATACAGACAAATACCGCTACGTAGCCCTTTGTGGTCTTGATACCACGACCCTTGTTGGCCTTTATGAGCACGTGCCCGGTAAAATCTACGCCTGTGTGTTCAAATGGCTTTGCAACGTTACATCTTTGCGAAGGTAAATCACCCATCAACTGTGTCATCTTGCTTGGATTGTGTTTACGACAGGTTACACAGGTACGTATACGCTTTTTAACCGCTCGATTACCGCCTATGATCCAGTAATTCTTGCGAATGAATGCTGATGTCACCCGTGCTCCTCCATGGAAGGTAAGTTCATGTGCTTGGTCTATAATTAAGTTTGTTAAGTGTCCTTCGTGAGGTATGATAATCGGATGCATCATATCTTGATTAATGTTGGCCTTGCTTAGTCTTCCTTTTACTCTGAGAAGTCCCTCGTTGTCAAGAAACGGATTCAATTGCAATAACTTATTTTTTGCTGATAGCGGCTTTTTTTCTTGTAAGGTATGTACTTCGTGGGCAAATTCTCTCTGCTGTACATACATAATTATTTTATGCTTAGCATTTACTAATTCTTGTAATGTAAAATAAGTTTGCATGCGATTTTTCTTGTATCTTGCTTGCTTGATAAATCTTAATATCCATGCTAAAACTCTTGTTAGTTTAGCAAGTGAACTATATCTTGCTAATAATTCACTCAAAATGTTATCGCTTTCTTGCTGCGATATGTTATTAACATGCTTGACCTTTCTTGCTTCTTCGTCTGTGGTAAACACTGCTTGCCCAGTTTCTTGGTCAGGGTCGTAGTTCCGCAGCCACAACGGTCCTTCCCACCACAGCGTATGATTTTTCAATTGATCGACACGCAATCCGCGGCTTGCGCAGTCCGCTGGATTTTCAACTGACTTAACGTAACGCCAGCTGTTTGAAGGTATGATGTTTGATATTTGTCGCACCCTGTTGGCGACAAAAGGTTTCCATCGTCCAGGCTCTCCTTGTAACCAGGCTAGGACTACCATTGAATCTGTCCAAGTATATATTTTGATATTATGACTGCTAAGGCATTGTTGAATTTTAGACAGTAATTTTGCCAGTAGAAGAGCACCGCTAAGCTCTAATCTTGGTAATGAAATTGATTTATGTACTGGAGCTAATCTCGCTTTTCCTGCTACTAGCGAGATCTTTGTTTCGCCGTTGTTTTCAGTTTTGCAATAAACAACGCATGCGTAGGCTTTATTAGAAGAATCGCAGAACCCATGTAATTCTAGCGTGTTGTTCTCTCCTGTACCTAACCAACGCTCCAACTTGAATTGATTGATTTTGTGCATGTCACCTTTGATGTTTAGCCACTCCTTGCTAATTTGATCGGGTAACTTGTCATCCCATTGAATACTTGACATCCAAACTTGCTGAAAAAGTAGTTTCAGCTTGGTTGATATTGGTGACAGCCAACCAAGAGGGTCAAACAACTTTGAAATGTCTGACAACATGGATCTCTTAGTTGGTATTTTGGTAGATGGTTCAATTTTTGATTGAAATGTAAATAAGTCTGCTTTTGAATCCCAACGTAATCCCATGGTTTTTGATGTCTCCATTTCCTTGAAATCGAAATTTTCTTACTTGCTATTCTCCCCGATTATATCGTCTTGTAAAGCTGATGCGTTGGAAGACCACTTTCTTAAATTGAACCCCCCTGATTTTAACAACATGATTAAATCTTGCTTCAGTTTTAATGCTAACTCGACAGAATGAGACCCGTGTAGGACATCATCCATGTAAAATGAGTGCTCCAATGCCTTGATTGCATCACTGTCAAAATTTTGTCTCTCATCTTCAGCCAATTGTTTTAGAGTCATCATAGCTAAAAATGGTGCGGCCTTGGTGCCGTATGTAACAGTGCATAGCTGGTATACCTGATGACGCATGTCAATAGTATCCCTCCAAATTATTTTTTGAAACCTTTGATCCTGTTCATTTAACCAAATGAAACGAAACATTTTTTCAATATCTGCCGTAAAAGCTATGCGATATTGTCTCCACCTTAATAGTAAAAACTTGAGATCTTGCTGTAAATTTGGGCCTTTTAACATGACGTCATTCAAGCTGATTCCTGTTGTTGTTTTTGCAGAAGCGTTGAAAACTACGCGAAGTGCTGTCGTAGTGGAATCGTTTCGCAATACACAGTGGTGCGGTAAATAGTAATCCGGTTGCATGTTACCGGACGCTGGTATCATATGGCCTAAAGTTTTATATTCTTGTATAAATAATTTGTATTGTTTTGCTACTTCTTCATTATTGTGAAATTTCCTTTCCAACTGTTGAAATTGCGCCATAGCTTTGTTTTTAGACAATCCCAACTGTGTCTTAAAGTTTTCTTGAAAAGGCAATCTTACTTCATACATGCCATTTTCATGTCTTGTTGTGGTTTTTTTGTAATACTCCATACATTGTAAATCTTCTGCTGATAAACTGGATGATTCTGTGATATCTTCAATCTCCCAAAATCTTTGTACTTCGTCCACATGATTTAAGACTACGTTACAGTGAAAGGTCTTGAAATTTCCACATAAGATCCACCCCAGTCGTGTCTGTTGCGCGACCGGTAATGATAGATCAGCCCTGATAATGCCTTCTAAAATTATATGGGTATACACATCGGCTCCCAATAAGATGTCGATGGGACGGCTGACATTGTATTCTGGATCGGCTAATTGAATGCCGGCCAGGTGTGCCCATGTTGGCTTGGCAAATGTACATCTTGGTAATTGATTAATCAGCGTGTCCATGATCACCACATCTGCTTTAAATGTAAAGTCATCAAAATGCGAACAACATGTTATGTTCGTAACACCCTTGCTACTACTCTCCTTCTCTCCTATCCCGCTAATTACGGCCCTGCAATACTTTCTTGATAAAGCTAGCTGTTGTGCCGCTTTGGCTGAGATAAGGGAGGCTTGAGAGCCTTGATCTATTAGCGCACGCATTTTGTGGTATGATCCGTCACTTGCTTGAACTTTGATCATTGCAGTGGCTAATAATGTTTCGATCACGTTGTTGCCGTGTTGCAAAACGTGATTATTTTCTGATTCTTGATTTTGCGTTTTAGTAGCAAGAACTGCTGGTGCATTTTTTCCCGTAATTGGGTTACATGAGGACTTATTGTTAAAGGCTTGGTGTAAAAGTGTATTATGTTTGCCACGACATTCGCGGCAGCGTCTTTCTGACGTACATTCCTTATCCCCATGCGCATAAAGACAATTTTTGCACAAATGCAATCGTGTTATAGCTTGTCGCTTTGCAATTGGTGTCATATTTAAAAACTTATTGCAATAATATATTCCGTGGGACTCTTTACACAACGGACATGTTAATTCGATATTCTGTACCGAAGTCTTACTTGCTGAATATTTATTCTTCATATTTGACGATGATGAATTATTTTGCTTGCTTGTTGATGGTTTGGAATTTTCGTTTTTCTTACGCGAAGATTCCAATGCGGTGAATCTACTCTCTAAGAAGCTTAGAAACTCCGTCAATTTTGGCAGTTCTCTGGGTTTCTTCAGAGATTCCAAATAATGATTGTGCGTGTCCGCA
Organism: Melanchra persicariae; assembly: GCA_947386135.1. NCBI lineage: Eukaryota > Metazoa > Arthropoda > Insecta > Lepidoptera > Noctuidae > Melanchra > Melanchra persicariae. The sequence continues at coordinate 27,661 of OX376655.1, read as the reverse complement.
TCTAATTTTAGCAATAAAATACGCACGATGAATGGATCCCAGCTGTCTATATTAACGCCTAGGTTCCTTATTGAGTTTAAACATTCTAGTGTTGTATCGTGAATTTTCTTGATCATCTGGGGGACGTTTGCATGTTGAACTAACGGCAGATTTAGTATGAGATCTATGTGAGATGTAAAAATCAACCATGTGTTATTGTACCTGTTGTTCAAAATCTCCCAGCAAACAGTGTAGTTGTCAGAACTGATTTGTAAATGCTGTATCAGACGTTCAGCTTCTCCCCGCACTTTGCTTTTAAGAAACTGCATCTTGTGAGCGTTTGATAAGGAGACGTTACTGTGGATAGCTTCAACAAACAAGTCCTTAAAAGACACCCAAGTTTGATAATTGCCATTGAAGGACGGGATGTCAATTTTTGGTGTCCAATTCTCCTTGTGTACTACGGACCCTAGTTTTCTGTTAATTGCATTTTTTAATTCATTGTAAATAGTTTCTTGCTTTGTATAAGACAGCTCATATTCTTGATTTGCACCCTCCAATTCGCTGTCTAATTCCCAATGTAAGGAATCTATGATAGACCATCGAGACTGTAGAGTACGTAAGGCATCTTTCAACTCCCACTTTTCGGACATAAAGTCCAAATTTATCCCTGCCACAGTGCGCTGCAGCGCCCTGAAGTTGCTTGCTTGTTTTTTCAACAGTTCATCGAGCTTGCTAGATGAACCTCTGGAGCATACCTCGACGGGCGGCGATTGACGTCTCACCGGATCTTCTTGCTCAGACCATGCAGGACCTTGTTCCTCCTGTGTAGAACCTCCCTGTTGAGCGTCCTTCATCTTTATCAACAAAACTTGTTGTTGTTGATTGATGAGCGCCTTGGTCGAGATGTATAGCTCTTCTGTTCGTTCGTATGCACGCCCAATAAAATACGGATGAGACTTGCTTTCTTCCGTAATAAGACGGTCGTGATTGTACTGGTAATCGGACCAATACTGGTTTAAGTTTTCTAAACGTCGCTTGAAATAGTCAGCAGTCTTACGATCCGCTGAGTCCTTTTTGATATTTGTAGCCAACTTTTGGATGGCTATGTAAAGTTCGTCCTGATTTGCATGTATGGCCTCCATGACGAGGATTTATTTGAAGTAAGAAATAAATGGAAAGATCTTACTTGAATGTTTCTTGATAACTGCTTTCGGATCCTTGGCGATCCCTTGAGACACCTGCTAGCCTCAGCTCTTGATGATGAAACGCTCCCCGAGACACCTGGTAGTCCCGAAGTCTAGGATTCCTGCACTGAACTCCTGATAGTTTTTGGATCCTTGACGATCCTTGAGACACTTGTTAGTCTCAAAGTTTTATAGTCACTCAACACAGCACACACTTTGAGTCACTGGATAGCTTCCCGCTACACTGTTCACGCGCGCGAAATGGACTTTATAGCGTTCGATGCTCACAGTCGAAGAATCAAAAGAATGCTCGAAGGACCAAAAAGATATGTATGATCTCTTGCTAGACCGTACATTACCTTTAGATGGGAGGTGAATGGAATAAAAGAAGGTAAGTACTAGAACACTACTGTATTGTCCCAAAAGTACTTATAGGTAAAATGAGCTTAATGGACTGATGGTGTGGCAAATGAAGTGAGTGACGCGGCCCTTGTTGGCTGTAACGAGAACGCCTGGCTGACTTGATAGCCTAACGCGAACTGAACTGTATTATGAGTTGAATCGAAATGTATGTGCGGCGTAAACTGCTGAATTGCATAATGTGCGGTTGCACCGTACAGGCCATAGCCGAAAGATGTGTACGGAAATCGCAGACCTCTGTACGCACTGTGGGGACCCTCACATGAGGGTAGACTGCCCCACAAGGATGGCTGCGGAACCACCAAAGTGCCATAACTGCGTCTCCGCCAGGATGAGCAAGACCGAGCACAACGCCTTCGACAGCGAGTGCCCAGTCCGCGTCAAGTGGGATGGACTGGCGCGGCTGTCGGTGGCGTACTGCTAAGGTGGTCCCTGGCGGTGGCGCGGAAATGGGCAATGGCAGACATCCCCAGTATCGCGTCATACAGGCAAACCTCTTAAAATGTATACTGGCCACGGCTGAGCTGAGTTTGGAAGCAGGCCAAAAGAAATGGGCGTTTGCGGGATGGGTACAATGCTACGGGAAACACAAAGAAATTTGGGAACAAAATAACTTAAACAAAATAGAAATAGACAGAATACAGGCGACAGAAGATCTGGACAATACAACAGAAAAATACACAGAGTCGGTTAGGTTAGGTTAGGTTAGGTTAGGTTAGGTTAGGTTAGGTTAGGTTAGGTTAGGTTAGGTTAGGTTAGGTTAGGTTAGGTTAGGTTAGGTTAGGTTAGGTTAGGTTAGGTTAGGTTAGGTTAGGTTAGGTTAGGTTAGGTTAGGTTAGGTTAGGTTAGGTTAGGTTAGGTTAGGTTAGGTTAGGTTAGGTTAGGTTAGGTTAGGTTAGGTTAGGTTAGGTTAGGTTAGGTTAGGTTAGGTTAGGTTAGGTTAGGTTAGGTTAGGTTAGGTTAGGTTAGGTTAGGTTAGGTTAGGTTAGGTTAGGTTAGGTTAGGTTAGGTTAGGTTAGGTTAGGTTAGGTTAGGTTAGGTTAGGTTAGGTTAGGTTAGGTTAGGTTAGGTTAGGTTAGGTTAGGTTAGGTTAGGTTAGGTTAGGTTAGGTTAGGTTAGGTTAGGTTAGGTTAGGTTAGGTTAGGTTAGGTTAGGTTAGGTTAGGTTAGGTTAGGTTAGGTTAGGTTAGGTTAGGTTAGGTTAGGTTAGGTTAGGTTAGGTTAGGTTAGGTTAGGTTAGGTTAGGTTAGGTTAGGTTAGGTTAGGTTAGGTTAGGTTAGGTTAGGTTAGGTTAGGTTAGGTTAGGTTAGGTTAGGTTAGGTTAGGTTAGGTTAGGTTAGGTTAGGTTAGGTTAGGTTAGGTTAGGTTAGGTTAGGTTAGGTTAGGTTAGGTTAGGTTAGGTTAGGTTAGGTTAGGTTAGGTTAGGTTAGGTTAGGTTAGGTTAGGTTAGGTTAGGTTAGGTTAGGTTAGGTTAGGTTAGGTTAGGTTAGGTTAGGTTAGGTTAGGTTAGGTTAGGTTAGGTTAGGTTAGGTTAGGTTAGGTTAGGTTAGGTTAGGTTAGGTTAGGTTAGGTTAGGTTAGGTTAGGTTAGGTTAGGTTAGGTTAGGTTAGGTTAGGTTAGGTTAGGTTAGGTTAGGTTAGGTTAGGTTAGGTTAGGTTAGGTTAGGTTAGGTTAGGTTAGGTTAGGTTAGGTTAGGTTAGGTTAGGTTAGGTTAGGTTAGGTTAGGTTAGGTTAGGTTAGGTTAGGTTAGGTTAGGTTAGGTTAGGTTAGGTTAGGTTAGGTTAGGTTAGGTTAGGTTAGGTTAGGTTAGGTTAGGTTAGGTTAGGTTAGGTTAGGTTAGGTTAGGTTAGGTTAGGTTAGGTTAGGTTAGGTTAGGTTAGGTTAGGTTAGGTTAGGTTAGGTTAGGTTAGGTTAGGTTAGGTTAGGTTAGGTTAGGTTAGGTTAGGTTAGGTTAGGTTAGGTTAGGTTAGGTTAGGTTAGGTTAGGTTAGGTTAGGTTAGGTTAGGTTAGGTTAGGTTAGGTTAGGTTAGGTTAGGTTAGGTTAGGTTAGGTTAGGTTAGGTTAGGTTAGGTTAGGTTAGGTTAGGTTAGGTTAGGTTAGGTTAGGTTAGGTTAGGTTAGGTTAGGTTAGGTTAGGTTAGGTTAGGTTAGGTTAGGTTAGGTTAGGTTAGGTTAGGTTAGGTTAGGTTAGGTTAGGTTAGGTTAGGTTAGGTTAGGTTAGGTTAGGTTAGGTTAGGTTAGGTTAGGTTAGGTTAGGTTAGGTTAGGTTAGGTTAGGTTAGGTTAGGTTAGGTTAGGTTAGGTTAGGTTAGGTTAGGTTAGGTTAGGTTAGGTTAGGTTAGGTTAGGTTAGGTTAGGTTAGGTTAGGTTAGGTTAGGTTAGGTTAGGTTAGGTTAGGTTAGGTTAGGTTAGGTTAGGTTAGGTTAGGTTAGGTTAGGTTAGGTTAGGTTAGGTTAGGTTAGGTTAGGTTAGGTTAGGTTAGGTTAGGTTAGGTTAGGTTAGGTTAGGTTAGGTTAGGTTAGGTTAGGTTAGGTTAGGTTAGGTTAGGTTAGGTTAGGTTAGGTTAGGTTAGGTTAGGTTAGGTTAGGTTAGGTTAGGTTAGGTTAGGTTAGGTTAGGTTAGGTTAGGTTAGGTTAGGTTAGGTTAGGTTAGGTTAGGTTAGGTTAGGTTAGGTTAGGTTAGGTTAGGTTAGGTTAGGTTAGGTTAGGTTAGGTTAGGTTAGGTTAGGTTAGGTTAGGTTAGGTTAGGTTAGGTTAGGTTAGGTTAGGTTAGGTTAGGTTAGGTTAGGTTAGGTTAGGTTAGGTTAGGTTAGGTTAGGTTAGGTTAGGTTAGGTTAGGTTAGGTTAGGTTAGGTTAGGTTAGGTTAGGTTAGGTTAGGTTAGGTTAGGTTAGGTTAGGTTAGGTTAGGTTAGGTTAGGTTAGGTTAGGTTAGGTTAGGTTAGGTTAGGTTAGGTTAGGTTAGGTTAGGTTAGGTTAGGTTAGGTTAGGTTAGGTTAGGTTAGGTTAGGTTAGGTTAGGTTAGGTTAGGTTAGGTTAGGTTAGGTTAGGTTAGGTTAGGTTAGGTTAGGTTAGGTTAGGTTAGGTTAGGTTAGGTTAGGTTAGGTTAGGTTAGGTTAGGTTAGGTTAGGTTAGGTTAGGTTAGGTTAGGTTAGGTTAGGTTAGGTTAGGTTAGGTTAGGTTAGGTTAGGTTAGGTTAGGTTAGGTTAGGTTAGGTTAGGTTAGGTTAGGTTAGGTTAGGTTAGGTTAGGTTAGGTTAGGTTAGGTTAGGTTAGGTTAGGTTAGGTTAGGTTAGGTTAGGTTAGGTTAGGTTAGGTTAGGTTAGGTTAGGTTAGGTTAGGTTAGGTTAGGTTAGGTTAGGTTAGGTTAGGTTAGGTTAGGTTAGGTTAGGTTAGGTTAGGTTAGGTTAGGTTAGGTTAGGTTAGGTTAGGTTAGGTTAGGTTAGGTTAGGTTAGGTTAGGTTAGGTTAGGTTAGGTTAGGTTAGGTTAGGTTAGGTTAGGTTAGGTTAGGTTAGGTTAGGTTAGGTTAGGTTAGGTTAGGTTAGGTTAGGTTAGGTTAGGTTAGGTTAGGTTAGGTTAGGTTAGGTTAGGTTAGGTTAGGTTAGGTTAGGTTAGGTTAGGTTAGGTTAGGTTAGGTTAGGTTAGGTTAGGTTAGGTTAGGTTAGGTTAGGTTAGGTTAGGTTAGGTTAGGTTAGGTTAGGTTAGGTTAGGTTAGGTTAGGTTAGGTTAGGTTAGGTTAGGTTAGGTTAGGTTAGGTTAGGTTAGGTTAGGTTAGGTTAGGTTAGGTTAGGTTAGGTTAGGTTAGGTTAGGTTAGGTTAGGTTAGGTTAGGTTAGGTTAGGTTAGGTTAGGTTAGGTTAGGTTAGGTTAGGTTAGGTTAGGTTAGGTTAGGTTAGGTTAGGTTAGGTTAGGTTAGGTTAGGTTAGGTTAGGTTAGGTTAGGTTAGGTTAGGTTAGGTTAGGTTAGGTTAGGTTAGGTTAGGTTAGGTTAGGTTAGGTTAGGTTAGGTTAGGTTAGGTTAGGTTAGGTTAGGTTAGGTTAGGTTAGGTTAGGTTAGGTTAGGTTAGGTTAGGTTAGGTTAGGTTAGGTTAGGTTAGGTTAGGTTAGGTTAGGTTAGGTTAGGTTAGGTTAGGTTAGGTTAGGTTAGGTTAGGTTAGGTTAGGTTAGGTTAGGTTAGGTTAGGTTAGGTTAGGTTAGGTTAGGTTAGGTTAGGTTAGGTTAGGTTAGGTTAGGTTAGGTTAGGTTAGGTTAGGTTAGGTTAGGTTAGGTTAGGTTAGGTTAGGTTAGGTTAGGTTAGGTTAGGTTAGGTTAGGTTAGGTTAGGTTAGGTTAGGTTAGGTTAGGTTAGGTTAGGTTAGGTTAGGTTAGGTTAGGTTAGGTTAGGTTAGGTTAGGTTAGGTTAGGTTAGGTTAGGTTAGGTTAGGTTAGGTTAGGTTAGGTTAGGTTAGGTTAGGTTAGGTTAGGTTAGGTTAGGTTAGGTTAGGTTAGGTTAGGTTAGGTTAGGTTAGGTTAGGTTAGGTTAGGTTAGGTTAGGTTAGGTTAGGTTAGGTTAGGTTAGGTTAGGTTAGGTTAGGTTAGGTTAGGTTAGGTTAGGTTAGGTTAGGTTAGGTTAGGTTAGGTTAGGTTAGGTTAGGTTAGGTTAGGTTAGGTTAGGTTAGGTTAGGTTAGGTTAGGTTAGGTTAGGTTAGGTTAGGTTAGGTTAGGTTAGGTTAGGTTAGGTTAGGTTAGGTTAGGTTAGGTTAGGTTAGGTTAGGTTAGGTTAGGTTAGGTTAGGTTAGGTTAGGTTAGGTTAGGTTAGGTTAGGTTAGGTTAGGTTAGGTTAGGTTAGGTTAGGTTAGGTTAGGTTAGGTTAGGTTAGGTTAGGTTAGGTTAGGTTAGGTTAGGTTAGGTTAGGTTAGGTTAGGTTAGGTTAGGTTAGGTTAGGTTAGGTTAGGTTAGGTTAGGTTAGGTTAGGTTAGGTTAGGTTAGGTTAGGTTAGGTTAGGTTAGGTTAGGTTAGGTTAGGTTAGGTTAGGTTAGGTTAGGTTAGGTTAGGTTAGGTTAGGTTAGGTTAGGTTAGGTTAGGTTAGGTTAGGTTAGGTTAGGTTAGGTTAGGTTAGGTTAGGTTAGGTTAGGTTAGGTTAGGTTAGGTTAGGTTAGGTTAGGTTAGGTTAGGTTAGGTTAGGTTAGGTTAGGTTAGGTTAGGTTAGGTTAGGTTAGGTTAGGTTAGGTTAGGTTAGGTTAGGTTAGGTTAGGTTAGGTTAGGTTAGGTTAGGTTAGGTTAGGTTAGGTTAGGTTAGGTTAGGTTAGGTTAGGTTAGGTTAGGTTAGGTTAGGTTAGGTTAGGTTAGGTTAGGTTAGGTTAGGTTAGGTTAGGTTAGGTTAGGTTAGGTTAGGTTAGGTTAGGTTAGGTTAGGTTAGGTTAGGTTAGGTTAGGTTAGGTTAGGTTAGGTTAGGTTAGGTTAGGTTAGGTTAGGTTAGGTTAGGTTAGGTTAGGTTAGGTTAGGTTAGGTTAGGTTAGGTTAGGTTAGGTTAGGTTAGGTTAGGTTAGGTTAGGTTAGGTTAGGTTAGGTTAGGTTAGGTTAGGTTAGGTTAGGTTAGGTTAGGTTAGGTTAGGTTAGGTTAGGTTAGGTTAGGTTAGGTTAGGTTAGGTTAGGTTAGGTTAGGTTAGGTTAGGTTAGGTTAGGTTAGGTTAGGTTAGGTTAGGTTAGGTTAGGTTAGGTTAGGTTAGGTTAGGTTAGGTTAGGTTAGGTTAGGTTAGGTTAGGTTAGGTTAGGTTAGGTTAGGTTAGGTTAGGTTAGGTTAGGTTAGGTTAGGTTAGGTTAGGTTAGGTTAGGTTAGGTTAGGTTAGGTTAGGTTAGGTTAGGTTAGGTTAGGTTAGGTTAGGTTAGGTTAGGTTAGGTTAGGTTAGGTTAGGTTAGGTTAGGTTAGGTTAGGTTAGGTTAGGTTAGGTTAGGTTAGGTTAGGTTAGGTTAGGTTAGGTTAGGTTAGGTTAGGTTAGGTTAGGTTAGGTTAGGTTAGGTTAGGTTAGGTTAGGTTAGGTTAGGTTAGGTTAGGTTAGGTTAGGTTAGGTTAGGTTAGGTTAGGTTAGGTTAGGTTAGGTTAGG